>OY987305.1:39066270-44471270 GCA_963920635.1 Pseudeuparius sepicola
GTCCCAAAATTCGATTTTTTTCAAGGTTTATTGGAGTATAATAAAATTGGTAGTGAAATAAGGAACATAAAATATATAAATAAGTGATAAGCTTAAGAAATGATATGTTGTTAAAAATCAAATTTTATAAAGTAGAAAATGCAAAAATTGCATATCGCACATTGGTGATGATCGTGTGAGATCAAAATGCAACTATGCAAGATTGCAAGAATATAACACCGGATCTAAATCGATCGAGGTAAAAAATCTATGCTGCAATTTCTTAGATCGTCACTCTGATGCGTCAGCTAGATTGAAAAATGCGACTCGACAAAAAAATCGGAAGTAAAATCGAAATATGAGAAAATGGTGCACATAAGAATCAAATTTTTGAAATCTTAACGTGATTGTACCACGGCATGACAGTACGATACCAATCATTTTTATTTACGTTCAACTAGCATCTTAAAAACACTTAACTGAAAGTTCTGCAAAGTTTAACTTTCGAGTAGGTGGCTGTGAATTCATATTTGACATTGTATTGAGATTCCAAACAACTTTTCTTAGTGTCATTCTGCTGTAGTTATAAAAATAAGGGTACTTTACTCTTGAGGAATTTTCATATTTTTCAACCTTCCCTGTATACGAATAGAAATTTCAAAATTTTTATGGATGGGTTTTGAGTTTAAGCACAAGCAACAACTTTTATCAAGATTAATTTTTTTAGGAAACTTCAACTAAAGAAAATTCCCATTTGTGTTCAACTTTCTGGCAGACACTGTATGTTAAAAATTATGGTGTCAAAGTAATCTTTAAAATATACACAACGTTTTTCAGTGTTTCATCAATACTCTTCACTCCGTCGTACACTCTCTTACCTGGCACGGAAACTTATGGAAATTAACATTAAGAAGTTCCAGATAATCATATATACCAAAAATCTATATAACAGGTTTGAAAATGGTTGCAAAGTTCAAAATCTCGTTGCAAAAATCATCCCACAGATGTTATCAATGACGTCGGAACCTATAGACAGGTTTGTTTTGATAAACGCTTGACGCCCAGAACTGATCACAATCTAAGCGCTCCATTAAATTATTCCGAAAGTGTCGCGAAATTGTCAGAAATTGCCCCTTTTTGTCGAGCCGTAGAGAACTTATTTCGACTCTGGGCTCGGAGGCTGGCGTCGTTAGACCATCCCCCGAGTCTTCTGGTGAGGTTCCGATGCTTCCGGCGTCCCAAAGCAAGAAAAAACATGCGATATCTAAGTGTGATTCTGGAGGAACTATAACCGGGAATCACCGGGTGTATAGTTGGTTGATGGTTGACTTTCTGTCTTTGTTTGTAGCATGTTTTTAGAGTAGTATGGATATATTTAATCTTGGAGTCAAAATAAAGGTCATTTTAACAATGGGGCAACACGTCTATAGGTTTTGACGTCGTTGGATGTTATAAATAAATGGAAACGTATCTTTCTGGAATGTAGAACCTAATATTTTTATTGGAACATAGTTTGGTGACAGGCTACTTCAACACCACTGATCTGTCAAATTTGAGGGCAGTATAAAAATTCTCGTAGGTAATATTCTTGTCATATATAGCTTGTTAAGTTGTGAGTCCTCCATGCCAAGATACTTATATGAATAAAAAGGAAGGAACTGTTGTAAGCATGTCAACAGAATTACTACATTTAAATGAATGTTTCCTTAAAGGAGCATATAAAAATAGTTCTGAATCGTTAAGGTTTAGTGAATTATAAGAATTAGTAGTTAAATAATCACAATCAATAATGAAGAACATTTTGTTATATAGTAGATCATAGATTTTTAATGGTGAACTATTCCGTGTCAGAAAACGGACGATTTTTAAGTATCATTCTAATTTTATAGCATGCAAAACTTCTGAATAAATTTAGCATCGGGTACCTGGGCGAAAGGAATCCATTTTATACAACACAAATTGTAAATTCTATTACATAGATGTAATTTACACAAATAAGCAACTGATTATTTCGGAGATATTCGAATGAATTTTTTTTAAAGGTCTTATAAAACCGCTTCTTTTTGCTACCGTTTTGAAAATGCCAATCCAAGGATTTTTATATCCTCGTTCTCGCATTCAAACCATTTAGCGAATTTTTTATTTAAAATCTGACATCACGGTGTTAATCGGAACATCCAATATACCAAATTTTAGTCAAAAATATACCGGGAGTTACATTCTACAAGGTGCCAAATTTAAGCAAAAGAGGAATTTTAAAGGTGGGTGAATTATGCCATGGAATTACTTCAAAAAGTCGAACGGTCAACAGAATTAGGGAATCACAAACTTCACGTTTCTTGCAACGATATTAAACAAAACTTTAAAATTTCGCAAAAATTCTTCTGAACATTAGTAATGATAATGTGTATATTAAAAAACGCGCATTTAAGGTGCTAAAGTTTTATTTTTAATGTTTATTATGAAACTGTGGAAATTAATTAGCGAAAAAAATTTTTTCTCACGAGGTTATTTTTTGGCATTTAGGCAAAGCTTTTAGTTATAAACAACTTTTCTTAATAACCTTTTGCTGAATTTTCTGAAATACGGGTACTTGTGTTGTTGTTGTTTCTATAGTTGTTATAGAATTGGGACTAACAGATAAGGTTAAAATACTGTAAGTATAGTAACTTTCTCATTTATAATATCACATAGTAGTCGAAAATGTCGCAATAATGAATCCACGTTTTTTGGCGTCGATATTTGCATTTCCTAGCTTCCGAGAAACATAATTTAAAAATATATCCTGTAAAGATGAATCATAAAAGAAAAATAGCAGCTTAAAGTTGAATGTCTGTGAAAGTCACGTACAATTCTTTCTAATTCCGCAGAAAAAGTACTTTCGCCAGTCGTCGGAATAAGCGTGTTTTTACGTATTATTTTCGCGAGCGAATCTCGCGCGCTGGTCTCATTGTTTCAAATTATTGTATAGTATACTGAGAAATCTAATTATAGGTATCATATTACGGGGTAATCTGGGGACACGTTACTAACGGAAATATCAAGTTCATCAACGCGCCAGATTTAGAAAGGTGAAATAACTATATGTCTTGTGTAAAGATTTTGCATTTTTTTATTTAGTGTGATTTTTTTTTTAATTTTGGATGTTTTAGCGTGAATTTTATGCATTCCATGGTATGTCTCTTTTCGAGTCGCTTTTCGAGTCGTTTAGACGCTTTTCGAGTAGCCTAGTTGTTTTTCATAGTCGCTTCGAGTCTTCTGTTGACCGTTCGACTTTTTGAAGTAATTCCATGGCATAATTCACCCACCTTTAAAATTCCTCTTTTGCTTAAATTTGGCACCTTGTAGAATGTAACTCCCGGTATATTTTTGACTAAAATTTGGTATATTGGATGTTCCGATTAACACCGTGATGTCAGATTTTAAATAAAAAATTCGCTAAATGGTTTGAATGCGAGAACGAGGATATAAAAATCCTTGGATTGGCATTTTCAAAACGGTAGCAAAAAGAAGCGGTTTTATAAGACCTTTAAAAAAAATTCATTCGAATATCTCCGAAATAATCAGTTGCTTATTTGTGTAAATTACATCTATGTAATAGAATTTACAATTTGTGTTGTATAAAATGGATTCCTTTCGCCCAGGTACCCGATGCTAAATTTATTCAGAAGTTTTGCATGCTATAAAATTAGAATGATACTTAAAAATCGTCCGTTTTCTGACACGGAATAGTTCACCATTAAAAATCTATGATCTACTATATAACAAAATGTTCTTCATTATTGATTGTGATTATTTAACTACTAATTCTTATAATTCACTAAACCTTAACGATTCAGAACTATTTTTATATGCTCCTTTAAGGAAACATTCATTTAAATGTAGTAATTCTGTTGACATGCTTACAACAGTTCCTTCCTTTTTATTCATATAAGTATCTTGGCATGGAGGACTCACAACTTAACAAGCTATATATGACAAGAATATTACCTACGAGAATTTTTATACTGCCCTCAAATTTGACAGATCAGTGGTGTTGAAGTAGCCTGTCACCAAACTATGTTCCAATAAAAATATTAGGTTCTACATTCCAGAAAGATACGTTTCCATTTATTTATAACATCCAACGACGTCAAAACCTATAGACGTGTTGCCCCATTGTTAAAATGACCTTTATTTTGACTCCAAGATTAAATATATCCATACTACTCTAAAAACATGCTACAAACAAAGACAGAAAGTCAACCATCAACCAACTATACACCCGGTGATTCCCGGTTATAGTTCCTCCAGAATCACACTTAGATATCGCATGTTTTTTCTTGCTTTGGGACGCCGGAAGCATCGGAACCTCACCAGAAGACTCGGGGGATGGTCTAACGACGCCAGCCTCCGAGCCCAGAGTCGAAATAAGTTCTCTACGGCTCGACAAAAAGGGGCAATTTCTGACAATTTCGCGACACTTTCGGAATAATTTAATGGAGCGCTTAGATTGTGATCAGTTCTGGGCGTCAAGCGTTTATCAAAACAAACCTGTCTATAGGTTCCGACGTCATTGATAACATCTGTGGGATGATTTTTGCAACGAGATTTTGAACTTTGCAACCATTTTCAAACCTGTTATATAGATTTTTGGTATATATGATTATCTGGAACTTCTTAATGTTAATTTCCATAAGTTTCCGTGCCAGGTAAGAGAGTGTACGACGGAGTGAAGAGTATTGATGAAACACTGAAAAACGTTGTGTATATTTTAAAGATTACTTTGACACCATAATTTTTAACATACAGTGTCTGCCAGAAAGTTGAACACAAATGGGAATTTTCTTTAGTTGAAGTTTCCTAAAAAAATTAATCTTGATAAAAGTTGTTGCTTGTGCTTAAACTCAAAACCCATCCATAAAAATTTTGAAATTTCTATTCGTATACAGGGAAGGTTGAAAAATATGAAAATTCCTCAAGAGTAAAGTACCCTTATTTTTATAACTACAGCAGAATGACACTAAGAAAAGTTGTTTGGAATCTCAATACAATGTCAAATATGAATTCACAGCCACCTACTCGAAAGTTAAACTTTGCAGAACTTTCAGTTAAGTGTTTTTAAGATGCTAGTTGAACGTAAATAAAAATGATTGGTATCGTACTGTCATGCCGTGGTACAATCACGTTAAGATTTCAAAAATTTGATTCTTATGTGCACCATTTTCTCATATTTCGATTTTACTTCCGATTTTTTTGTCGAGTCGCATTTTTCAATCTAGCTGACGCATCAGAGTGACGATCTAAGAAATTGCAGCATAGATTTTTTACCTCGATCGATTTAGATCCGGTGTTATATTCTTGCAATCTTGCATAGTTGCATTTTGATCTCACACGATCATCACCAATGTGCGATATGCAATTTTTGCATTTTCTACTTTATAAAATTTGATTTTTAACAACATATCATTTCTTAAGCTTATCACTTATTTATATATTTTATGTTCCTTATTTCACTACCAATTTTATTATACTCCAATAAACCTTGAAAAAAATCGAATTTTGGGACAATTTAAAATACTTGTGATCTAACAAAAAGTTCTCTTTTTTCTTGTGTCATAGTTATGAACATCCTCAAATTTTGTCATGTAGTTTTTATAATAATGTGGACATACATTTAAGATAATTTTGTGGATAAATATTAAGCTCATAAACTTTAAATAATTTTCAACATTCATCCAACCTAACTTAATTAACATGTCTATAATACTAGTAAACATATTACATTTTAAACTTATTCTCATAGCTATGTTCTGTAATCTGTAATACTTGTAATCGGTGCTTATCATTTTGTGAAGTCATATATAGAACTGAGCTACAAAAAGTGAAAAGAGGAATTATAATAGTATTATAGACAGTTATTCTTCCAAACATATTTAAATTGTCACTCACTCTACCTAGCACACCAATTTTCCTTGAAATCTTCTTACATATATAATTTACATGCTCCTTAAATTTTAATCTGAACTTACGATTACACTCAAATATTTATATTCATTCACTCTTTCAATGGCACAATTATTAATAAAAAAAATAGTTTTTCTTCTACAAATAATTTACAAAGTTTTGGTGAACCTAATATCATAAATTTTGTTTTTGCTATATTTATTTGTAATTTATTAGCGCACATCCAATTATATACACTTAATAATTCACTATTTAACTTTAACTCTAAATTTCTGTAATTTTCACTATAAAAATAAATAAGTGTCATCGGCAAAAAAATGATATTTACAATTTTGAAAAATATATGTCAAGTCATTTAAAAATAAAACAAATAATAAGGGATCTAGTACACTCCCTTGTGGTACACCAATTTCTACAAATGATTCATTTGACTTGAAATTTAGACACTTTACTATTTGTTTTCTATCATATAAATAATTTCGAAACCAATTAAGAACTACTCCGCCTAAACCATATTTTTCTAATTTCTTTAATAATTTAGACCGATCAACAGTTTCAAATGCTCTTTTTAAATCCAAATAAACAATACCTACAATCTTATTTTCATCTGTGGTCATTTTCCATTCATTTATTACATATTGCATCATGTTTTTTTTTCGGAATCCTGACTGAAATTTTGATAAAATATTATTTTTCTCAATATATTCTGTCAACTGTTCATGTACAATACACTCTAAAATTTTTTCAATTGCAACTAACATATTAATGGGTCTAAAATCTTCAGCTCGGTTAGAATTATTTATTTTTCTCACAGGTATAATAGTTGATATTTTTAAATTTTTTTTGGGACAATACCTAACTCTAAAGAATCATTGATTTGATCTAATAACATTTTCCCAATTTCATTAAAATATTTCTTTATAAAACTTATGTCGATTTCGTCAGGACTTGTCTTATTTGGTAAATTAAAAACTATTTCCCTAATTTTAGCTAGACTTACTTTTTCAAATTAATTCCAAAAATATATTTTTTCAAAATCAAAATCAAAACTCTTTTTAGTTACCTACAGGAATTTTGGATGCAATTTCATAGATGCTCTTAATATAAAAGCTATTGAAATTTCTGTCACCTCATAAATATTATTTTTATAACACAAATCATTGACCAATATTCCAAAATAGCTTTCTTTATTTTTACCACTAATTAGAGATTTTAGACACTGCCACATAAGCTTCGGCTCATGTTTGCACCCATCAATTTTATCTTCAAAATATTTACGTTTTTCTTTCCGAATATTTGACACAACCAAATTTCGCGCTTCCTTGTAATTTGCCCAATCAACATAAGTTTCTCTAAAGTGATATAACTTGTAATAGTCTTCCCTATATTTAATTGCCTTAAGATTATTATCGTTGAACCAATGATGACCAGGTTTTATTTTAATTTCAACTTTTGGCATGTAAGTATCAAATATTTGCAAATATTAGCTTGGAAATTTGTACTCTTAATTATTTCAATATTTATTTGAGGGTCATAACTATGATTTAATTGAGTTAATGCTGTTTTCATTAAATTATCATCAAGCATTTTTTTCTACAAAAATTGAATCAAAATAAGAATAATTTTCAAGAGTAATTTGAAGCATATTATGGTCAGAAATATTTGGATTGGTTAAAACTAAACACTGTATAAGTTTATTGTTTGAAATTACCAAATCAATTAAAGTTTTTCCACCGTAAAAAATATGAGTTGGATTTCTAACTAGCTGATAAAAACCACTGTCATTAATTAATTTATTTAGTTTGTTTGAATAAAAATTATTATTTAATAGATCAATGTTAAAATCACCAAAAATTAGGAAATCATATGAAATGTAAATTCCAATATTTTCCAACCAATGTTCTATAAAATTTACAAATTCTGCATGAGACTGATTGCGTGAATAATATAAACCTCCTAGAATATATGTTTTCTCATTAATTTTTACATTTATAAGTAAAAACCAAATATTTTTGTCCATGTCTACCGACTCCAAAACTTTAAAATAGATATCATGTCTAACATAAAAAATAACACCCCCTGTCTGATTACTATTAGAATTTAGTCTTATTATTATGGTAACATTATCTAAATTAATTTCAAAATCTTCAGCCTCACTTGTAATATGAGTCTCTATTAAACATAGAATACGTGGTAAATGTTTTGCAACAAAAAATGATACTTCATTGAAATGACTCCTTAATCCTTGACAATTTAAAATATAAATGCTACCCCCATTTTTGTTTGTAATAGTACTTAATTGATATTGGTTAGTCCTTGCATTATCAAGTTTCTTCACAAGAACTGGACACTCTTTACAAAATGGTTGATGATTAGAATTTAGTTTTAGGTTAAACTTCTTGTTGAGATCATCACAGTTAGGACAAATCCATAGTTTGTTATCTGATGTGATTCAAGAGTAGGTATGTATAGAGAAACAAACACTTATTTAAACATTTTTATTTCTTGGATCTCTAATAACATTCATAGCTACTAGGGTGTTGATATATATATCTGTTTCTTCCCCCTTTTGTAGAGCATTCCTATACATATCAACGATGTCATTCGGATTGGTATTTTTATCCCATTTAAGTATTGGCTTAATGTCGGAAGTTGTTGGAGACTCCATTAAATGCAACTCTCGTGAAAAGCTGGTTGGAGCTTTATTTCTAGATGGAAATAACTTTGATATAATGTTGATATATTTCCACGTTTTGCTAGGGTTTAGTCGTAATGCGTTCCCATATCGTCTTTTGTGAGCATTAGTAATGATCAACAATTCCTTATATATTTTTAGGTCAGTGTCATTAAAACCTTGTGGTTTGTTCTTCAAAAGAAGTTGAGACAGACCTGGTGTAAGGGTAATTTTTTCATCTCCAATACATAATACGTTATCTTCAACGGTTACTGGTATTTGTCCCATGACTAATCCGTCATTGGTGTGTTGGATACCATAACTCCTAGGTTCAATCTCAAGTGACAGAGACATGTCTAACTGAGCGTGATAGTATTATAAAAGACTTATATATCTCTCGATCACAGGGCATCGATCACGATGTCGATAATGATTTCCTTTTATGCTTGCCCCTTGACAAATTTTTCATAGGGGTATCCAAGACTATTTATGGTATTCCATGGTTTTTGATAGTATTCCATGGTCTTTGATGGTATTCGATGGTATTCCATGGTATTCGATGGTATTCCATGGTCTTTGATGGTATTCCATGGTATGTCGCTTTTCGAGTCGCTTCGAGTCTCTTTTCGAGTCGTTTAGACGCTTTTCGAGAAGTCTAGTCGTTTTTCATAGTCGCTTCGAGTCGCTTCTTCTACTTGTACAAAGATTTCGTTGAAATCTAAGCACATTTTTTAAAGAAAAAGCTGAAACCTCGTATCTACGCCACTGAGGGAAGTTTGGAGCTCATATTGTTCACAATGGTGACTAAACTGCTAATACGTACTAAATTTCAAAGCGATAGAATTTGTTTAGAAATAAACTTTAAAAAAATCGTTTTTTTTTTAATTTTCAACCTGTATGTCCAAAAACGAAGGTAGATAGAGCATATGTTTATAGGGAAAAAGTCTTATTTTTAGCCAAAGAATCTCTAGTTAAATTTGTTTCCAACAGTTGTGGGACACCCTGTATAGATGTGTTCCCGGAAACACGTCTGTGCATACCTATACCGTAGAGAAGTGAGAGTCAAGTTGGATGCTACACGGCTGTGGAATTTTTTGACAATGACTAGATTTTATTTATTTATATATTCCGTAAATTGACCTTGCATTCATCCGGCGGTATTTATATTTTCAAATATGTGTGCGTCTCAAGTTTGATAATAACATTTTTAGTATACATCAGAGCTGCGCTTCATATTGTATTTGCTACTGCGGCATCCCAAGTCTGCCGCTTTAGTAGGTACCGAATTCACAGTAATAAAACTGTAAAGAACGAGCGAGTTTTGTTTGTGTACGAAGTGTTGAGATATATTACCCATGTAACATAATATCCCATTCAAATTCGAACTATATGGGGCTTAAACATTTTTTCACACACTTTTATATATACTTATATATAAAAGTGTGTGAAAAAAATGTATCTTATTGGACATTCTATTTTTATCTAAGTAGAGAGCATTGTTTTTAGATTGCCAACCTGTCCTGACAAGTTCCGGGTAGCGGATGTGAGTCATCCACCTTGCGCCCGGCTGCGATGCATTCGCAGAAATACTAGGTACATATATGTCGGGTGTTTGGCGTAGGAATGATGGTTATTGTTCGAATCCGGGTAAGGTATTTTATTGTTAATAGTAATTTTTTAATTTAGTCGGGGCCTGCGGTACACATCGTTAAAGGGACCTGCTGAGTCTACAGAGACCGGCGAGGCCTGCGGGAGCCAGTGGAGCCCTGCTACAACAGCGCGTCGAGATTATTGCCCCACTGCCAAGCATTTCCTAGAATTTTACTTACATGCAGAGTGTTTGGCTTTGGAATGTGGGCTAAGGTTCGAATCCTGGTAAGATATTTTATTTTTAATAGTAACTTTTAATTTAGCTGGGGCCTGCGGTGAAAGTCGTTAAAAGGGGCCTCGGGGTCTGCTAAGTCTGTGGGGACTGGTGGGACCTGCGGGAGCCAGCGGAACCCTGCTAAAAACAGCGCGTCGAGATTATTACCCCACTGCCATGCATTTCCTAGAATTTTACTTACATGCCGAGTGTTTGGCTTTGGAATGCGGGCTAAGGTTCGAATCCTGGTAAGATATTTTATTTTTTAATAGTAATTTTTAATTTAGCTGGAGCCTGCGGTGAAAGTCGTTAAAGGGGCCTGCGGGGCCTGCTAAGTCTGTGGGGACCGGTGGGGCCTGCGGGAGCCAGCGGAACCCTGCTAAAACAGCGCGTCGAGATTGGCCGCGACTTCGTCGCGCGTATTAGTACCTACTGCATAGTTGGGTGAAAAAGTGAGGTTATGGTACGATTTCGGCGCAAAAATCTCTTATGGGCGATTAACATGGGAATCGTGAGGCCGAACTCTCATAGCTTATCTACTTTTTTCAATAATAAAAATTACAACAATGTTCATTTTTGACAGCCCCTTATCCTACCAAGAAAAAAGCTTAAAGCGTCTAAGCGACTCAAAAAACGACTAGACGACTTGTACAAACGACTAGACGACTCAGAAAAACGACTAGACGACTGGAAAAACGACTCGGAAAAACGACTAAACGACTATAAAAACGACTAAACGACTCTAAAAACGACTAGACGACTCGAAAAACGACTAGACGACTCGAAGCGACTCGAAACTATAAATACTGACGTATCTTTGTCGGATCAGTCAGACTCATTCATAATGCAAATCGAACAACAGCAAACATCGCTCCCTATTGAAAACTTAGATGTTCTGGCTGAGAAGCAGCTAAAGTCGAAACATGGTAAACTATTTCCTAATTCAATTCGTGCAATTTTTTGTGGTCCAAGTGGATGTGGAAAAACAAACGCACTTTTAACTTTAATATTTAACCAAAATGGATTGAAATTTGAAAACGTGTATGTATATAGCAAATCGCTCTTTCAGGAAAAATATCGGCTACTACAAGATGTTCTAAAAAATATTGATTGTATCGGATATTTTCCATTCAAAGCCAGCGATGATGTAATAGATCCATCTGATGCTCGAGAAAATTCCCTCATTGTTTTCGACGATGTGGCTTGCGACAAGCAAAATAAAATCAGGCAGTATTATTCTATGTGCAGACATAAGGGTATTGACGCGGTGTATCTTTGCCAGACTTACTCCAAGATACCCAAGCAGTTGATTCGAGATAGCTGCAACTTTATAGTACTTTTTAAGCAGGATGATACAAATCTCAGACACGTGTATGAAGAGCACGTGTCACCTGACCTAACCTTCGAACAGCTTAAAGATATATGTCGCCAGTGTTGGAATGATAATTATGGCTCTTTGGTAATCGTGAAAGACTTTAGCATAAACGAGGGACGTTATCGACAGGGATTCGACAAATATATAAGGTCTGGACTATAGCTTCTAAGGATCATTAGCGCATCTGACGATATGCCGTTTACATCTCAAGAGCAAATTGCTGAAGCCCAACGCTCAAAAAAATTAAAGATCTTACTCGCTCTATCAGGAAAAAGTATACGGCTTTAAAATTAGGTAGATTTGAAGAAGATGAGGTCTTGGAGAAGGTATTTCAACCTATTACCAAATCTATTACAAAAATTGAAAAAAATAAAAATGAAAGAGCGGAAAACATGAAGTTTGAGCTCAAAAGAGATAATGATGGTTTATGTAAGGTTGAGAAAAAGGAAGGAAGCGTCGAGAAAAAGGAGGAAGAAAACGTTGAGGATAGAATCAGTAAGAAACTCGATAAGTTAATAGCAAGCATTAATAGAAACAAGCAACAATCCCTCAATGAGTCACATTATGAAGCTACCGTACCAACTGATAACGATACCGTTTTCAACGAATCATTTAACATTAGTACATTTCGACCGGAGGTTTTGGAGGAGTACTTGGATGCCTATCCCGAAATAGCTAAGAAGTACATTTTAGACCACAATGAAAAACTTCCAAAAATTGATCCGGTTTATGGACCCCTTTACAATGCGTCACAGTCACAATGGATGCTAGGAAAAAAGTTATGGACTTCGATAAAAGTAGCGGAGACATTTTGATTGATGGACACCGCTATAAAGATACCGAGGGACTCTACGATTTAATTTTCTACGATGATCCACGTATAACTACTAAAGAGGAGAACGATAGGTATAGACATATTTTAGTTAATACCGAAGTTCACCTAAATACTCTTGGAAGACTGAAAGGCACAAATCGTTCAAAGTATATTGACATCATAAAACCTTTCGTTACGACTTCAACATCTAAATCGAGGCCCCGTGCGAATACAATATCTGGCTCGGGTACTTCCGGGATGCATTGGATTTTCAATAAAAAACCCATAGAATACGTTTATTGGGATGATGCCAATGAATTAGTTGACCGTTTAAAATTGCTCGTGGCATCTAAAAACGCAGGCAATACATCGAATGACAACGAAATTGTAGCAATAATAAACGAGCTCAAAGAAGCTAATATAATCAGATAGATGCACAAAATGTGTTTAGTATCAAAATGAGCTTGAACAAGTTCGGCCATTCTTCCAAAGCACCTAACGAAGTCAAAGTTTTTCGTACTCAGAATTTGTTTGCGGTAACCAAAGAAGGAGACTACGATCTTCAAAACCGTAAATTGTGCAACGTTGAACTACCGACTGAAGGTGGCGACGCCGCAACAAAAAAATACGTGGATGCTAGCTGTACTTCTATAATGAATTCGATCGATGAAAAATTTCAAAATATCTCTAAGATCTTTACAAGCAATTTCGATAAAAAGATTTCGAGCTTGAATAAGATAGTATTGAGTTCATCTTCGACGTCAACGATAACACGACTCTACTCAATAAAAACGTTGAAAAAACTTCCGTGATTGACCAGAAAGTGACATCCCTGCAGACTCAAATCACTAATTTGAATATAGAATATCAAAATCGTTTAAAATCAATATCCATTCAACTTTATTCGCAAAATAGCGACTACAAAAAACTAACTACCATACTGTAGGTTAACAATTGATTGGAAATGAATAAAATGGACTGTAAGGCGCGCGATAGCGGTAGCTGGTTCTTTTGCGTAGAAATTTGGGTTCAAGCAACATTCGATAATCACAATGACTAATAACAAGAAAACGAGATGTTCGCCTACCTTTCTTCTGTTCCTTTCTTGAAATGCTGATGAAGGTCGGCTACGTGCGGTGCAGGACGTCCCGAAAACTGAATTTCTAGGTTTTGTGCCGCGATTTCGCGAAAAAGGCACGTGCCCGTCAGATGGTTTATCGCCGATGGACGGACGGGGAATGTTCTCGTTCTTCTTTTTGAAGCTATAGGAGGGGGGCGAACATATATGGCGCGAAAAGAATAATTATATTCAAATTTAAATTTAAGAGTCTGAAACCCAAATGTCCCGAAACAAAGAAAACAAGATTATATTAAATAGTGAATTCTGAACATACTACCCACCATTTTTATTAAATAGAAATTTAATAAAAACAGACAAAAAAAATAAAAATACCAACTTCAAAAAAATATATATATATAAAAAATGCGATGGAGTAAAACTCACATTATTGGTCGACTGGTAGCGGACAAAGCTTCACCAGCGGCCTTCTATATGTGCCTTGATTGGTTCGAACTTCTGCCACTCGAGCGACTCCATCTGAACCTTTGAATAGCCGCACTATTCTTGCTGCTTTCCACGACAAAGGAGGCGCGTTATCCTGCTTAACGAGAACCATAGTTCCTTCTTTTATGGGAGTACCCGGTACCGTCCATTTTGATTTTTGTTGAAGCTGGTTTAAAATTTCACGATGCCACCTATCCCAATAATGTTGGTGCAAGCGCAGGAGCAGTTGGTAACGATCAAGACGATTTATATTCAAGTTTGTCATATCTGGTTCCGGAAGACAAGTTAGGGGTTGTAAAGTCAAAAAATGTCCGGGGGTTAAAACCGAAAAGTCGTTGGGATCTCCCGATTGTGGACACAAAGGTCGCGAATTTAAAAGCGCTTCTATTTTAACAAGCACCGTGTTTAGTTCTTCGTATGTCAATTTTTGTTGACCAATGACGCGTGCTAGATGCGTTTTTATAGATTTTATGCCAGCTTCGTACAGCCCTCCAAAATGCGAAGCATATGGCGGATTAAAAGACCATTTGATTTTCTCCTTTTGGGCAGCGTTTTGTATACATTTCAGCAAATATTTATTTGCCCCTACGAAGTTGGTTCCATTGTCTGACACAATTTCTGTACATCGGCCTCTTCGGGCAATAAAGCGACTTAAAGCGTTTAAAAAATTGTCTGTTGATAAGTCGGAAACTAATTCGATGTGAATAGCTCTGGTAGCGAAGCATACAAAAATGCAAATATAGGCTTTCACTGCTCTCGCACCTCGTGCTCTACGAGGCAGCACAAAAATGGCCCATCAAAGTCAACGCCTACCACGGAGAATGGTTTGATTTTACTTATTCTGTTGGCGGGTAAGTTACCCATCAGTGGTTGTATAGGTTTGGGATTAGTGCGATAACATTGCAAACACCTTGACAAAACCCTTTTTATCGCACGTCGAGCAGAAAGAATCCAATAGTTTTGCGATAATAAAAAATAAGTCGTTTGGACACCTGGATGACAATTTGATTTATGAACGTGCTCTATTAGTAAATCCGTAAGTCTACAATTGCTAGGTAAAATAAGTGGATGTTTCTTATCATAATTGAGAAGAGAATTCTCGAGCCTACCTCCAACTCTAAAGAATTTTAATTCATCTACAAAAGCTCCAAGTTTTCTAAAAGGTTTTGACAGGAGTTTTTTAGCACAATAGTCTTCCATTTCCTGAGAGAAATATTGTTGTTGAACGGTTTTAATGAAAACTAGAAGAGAATTATTTAAATCATGAAGAGTAAAATAAGAAGAAAGTTTATTTTGCGGATTTCTTGAGTTAAAAATAAAACGTTGAATATATGCCATAATACGTTGGATCTTTTCTAAGTAAGAAACATTTTGTAACATATTATTTATAAAAGACGATGGGGAAATGGTTACGAGGGCAGTTTTTCTTTCTTCGACTTTTGTATCCACATTTGGGATTTGAGAAAATTTATTGACTGGCCATTCCGAACGGCATTTTTGAAGGAAAGGCGGCCCTACCCACCACTGGGAAAATTGAATTCTGCGGGAGACAAACCTCGAGAAGCGCAGTCTGCGATGTTGTTTTCAGATGAAACATGTTGCCAACATGCGGTAGGTACTTCTTCTTGAATAAGAGAAATGCGATTTGAAACAAAAGGCTTCCACCGGTGTGGAGATGAATATAGCCAATGCAAGACTATAAATGAGTCGGTAAAAGCAAAAATATTTTTAAATTGAATTTTGTGAGCATAGGTTTGAATAACAAAGGTCAGTAAGCGGGACAGCAATAGAGCTCCACATAATTCAACGCGGGGAATCGATAAACGTTTTAAAGGCGCAACCTTTGATTTAGCGCAAAGTAAAAAAGTATTAATTGTATGTTGAGAAACAACTCTTGCATAAACACATGCGGAATAAGCTACTAATGAGCCGTCACAAAATCCACACAGGTCAATATAATCATATTCAAGATTTAAGAAATGTCGTGGGATATGTATATCTCTCATGGCCGGTAATTGATTTTTGTAAGCCTCCCACTGATTTACAAGATTTGACGGAGGTGTATCGTCCCATGCTAATTTTAAAGACCATAAGTTTTGTATTAAAATTTTACATTTTAAAGTCACAGGATTCCACTGCAGACCTAAAATTTTGACTGTTGTTGACGTTTCACTGTCAAAAGGTAGAGATTTATTGTGTAATATGTCTTGAGGCAAATTTTCTAAAAACTGTTTATTATTGCTTGCCCACTTTCTGAGATCAAATCCACCCCTCTCCAGCAATTCGGATAAATCACCGTAAAGCTTAGTAGCCTCTTCTACTGATGAACACCCGGTGACTATGTCGTCTACGTAAATATCAGACAAAAGAACGTTAGAAGCGCGGGAAAAATTATTACTTTCTGTATTAGCCAATTCAATGATCGTTCTGAGCGCTAGAAAAGGTGAAGAGTTAACCCCAAAAGTGACAGTTTTAAGGAAAAATTCTTGGAGTTCTTCGTTGGGCGAAAATCTCCACAAAATTTTCTGAAAATTATAATGATCAGGGTTAATTCGAATTTGACGATACATGCCTTTGATATCTGCTGTTATTGCCACTGCGTGTAATCGAAAATTTAGTAAAATGCAGCAAATGTCTTTTTGCAGTTTAGGCCCTGCCATAAGCGTGTCATTTAAAGACAAATCATTTGAATCTTTACACGATGCGTCAAATACTATTCGTACAGCGCTAGTGGGTGAATGGGGATTGAAAACGCAATGATGCGGTAAATAATACGCGGTTTTATCAACACTCAACGATTTTTCCATATGACCATTTTTTAAATAATCTTCTGTTATTTTACAATATTCCTCGCGAAGATTTTGATCGTTGGTGAGCCTTTTTTCCAAAGCATAAAATCTGCGCAAAGCCGGTAGTTTTGAATCAAAAAATTGGGGAATTAAATTATTTTTAAAAGGCAGAGAAACTACGAACCTCCCCGATTCTAGTCTATAAGTAGATTCGGTAAAAATCTTTTCACATTGCGCATCTTCAGGCGTAAGATTACCCATTTTGGGCACCTCCTCCAAACTCCAAAATAATTTTAAACTGTCATCTAACCTCTCAACTTGACTTGCAGTAAAAAAAGGTTTGCATTATGTCAATAGGTGGTGCGTAGGGAAGAATATCCCCCATGAAAATATATCCAAAAAGCGTACTAACTGCGTTAGGCAAGCCCTCAGCATAAGCGGGAACCAATCCATCTCTTATAATCTTATTTAAAACGTTTGCATTGAGAATAAAATCAAGTGGTTTAGATTTGAAAAAGTCCGGGTCTCCGAGCGTTAAATGTTTTATATGTTCCCAATCGCTAACGTCAAAATCACAGTTTGGTACATTACCAGCACAGACTTCTTCCAAAACAATCGCCTTGATTTCGAATAACGGGTTCAAACTATGTCGCGGAAAGATCACACAATTTATTTCACCAATAGTCGCCGTTGTTTTCATTCCTCCAACCCCGTAAATGTCCACGCAGTGCGTTGTAATTTTTAATCCTAAGCGGCGGGCGAATTTATATGTAACATAACAACATTCACTTCCCGAGTCCATAAGTGCTCGGGCCTTCTGTATGTTCCCGAAACCATCCCGAGCGCGGATTTGCACTGTTGACAAAACAGCGGTACCGGCGACCTTCGTACTGGCCACTGAGACCTTGGGGTTTTCGATGCGAAAATGGCATAACGCAAACGCATGAGTGTCCGCGTTGCCTTGGAGACGCACAGGGTCGGACTCTACAGGCGCGCGCGTCGCGGACGATACAACCTCATTTCTAGGAGCGGGATTCTCCTGAGAATCTCTTCGGGTGGATGGAGTTGCGTGAAAATTGTTTTGGTGCAGTAAAGAATGGTGACGTAAATTACAGGTTTTACAAGCGCTTAACGAGTTACAATATCTCGTAGAATGCAAATGACTAAAGCAATTAACACAAAGGTTGTGTTGTTTTATTAAAAAATATCTGTCACGGGCAGATTTGTTGCGTAAAATGGGACAACCGTAGATCGGATGATCTTTTGATTTGCACAAAAAACATGGATTTTTATTATTTCCAGACGGCTGGGTCTGCGCGGTATGCGTACTGAAACACGAGTTTCCTTGAGATGAGGGCGTTTGACGTGAGTAATTATTAGGTTTTGTAAGGTTCCGAATTCTCGACTGAGCGCGTGGCGTAATATTTGAACTCATTGAGATAGTTTCATAAGCGATACATTGATTTGAAATAAAATCTTTTAAAATCTCAAAACTAGGCATGGCAGTAGAACCGTGCTGCGTTTCAAATCTTGCAATAAGTGTCGGATCCAAGCGTTTTAATAACATATGCGTTAGAATAAAATCCCAGTGTTCTACTGGTAAGTCGAGATTTTTCAAAGCTGCGATATTTTCGGTAAACGTGTCCAAAAGTTTTCGGAGTTGTGCGGGATTTTCACAATTTAACCGCGTGGAGTTTTCTATTTCATTCCAATGGGAAGTGGCTAAAAGGCGTTTATTTGAATACCTGTTTTTTAATGCGTTGTAAGCGACCAAATAATTTTCATTCGATAATGGATAACACTGAATTAAATTTTTTGGAGAACCTTCCAAAGAGGCTAGTAAATGCGAAAATTTTTCTATATTTGTAAGATGCGTATTATAGTGAATCAAAGCGTCGAAAACTTCAATAAAAGACGTAAAATATTTTATATCTCCAGTAAATTTAGCTAATTTTAATTCTGGAAGTTTAGGCCGGGGAACATCAGATTCCCTGTCCGCGCTATAAACATGTTTGCGTTCGCGTTCGAATAAGTCATAATAAATCGATTTTACCAAATAGTAGTTGCTTTCAAAAGAAGCACGTATCAGATCTTCAGCAGCAAAACTTTCATCAGAGTCGACCGGTAAATAGGTATAGAGTTGATTATGATATTTTTTAAAAGAATCGAAAATGGAATCAATAACTTTGTAACGTTGTATAAATTGGGAATGAAGAGTGGTATCGTTTTGAGCTTGACGCGCGACTTCAAGCAATTCACTGATGCGTTTTTCGTCGACATTTCGAAAAGATTTAATTCTTTTAATTTTATCATCTGTCGACATTTTGACGAGGAAAGCGGCAAAGAACAAAAATTTTAATGCGGCCCTGGCGACTGTTAGAAAAAACGATTAACTGAAGTTCGACTTCGAGGCTTCGACCTTGAACACTTATTTTTAAGAGGTTTTCGTAGATTTAATTTACGTATATGAAATACAATTTTGAAGCGAAATTTTATCAAATCTGTGGTCGGAGGACCAAATTTTATGTAGGTTAACAATTGATTGGAAATGAATAAAATGGACTGTAAGGGGCGCGATAGCGGTAGCTGGTTCTTCTGTTCCTTTCTTGAAATGCTGATAAAGGTCGGCTGCGTGCGGTGCAGGACGTCCCGAAAACTGGATTTCTAGGTTTTGTGCCGCGATTTCGCGAAAAAGGCACGTGCCCGTCAGATGGTTTATCGCCGATGGACGGACGGGGAATGTTCTCGTTCTTCTTTTTGAAGCTATAGGAGGGGGCGAACATATATGGCGCGAAAAGAATAATTATATTCAAATTTAAATTTAAGAGTCTGAAACCCAAATGTCCCGAAACAAAGAAAACAAGATTATATTAAATAGTGAATTCTGAACACATACTTAATAGTCTGGATGCAAAAGGATCGTCTCAAAAGAAATCGACATGAACTCCAATCACTCAAAAGAAAAAATTCAAATAGTTAAAGAGCTTCATAAGCCTGCACGCAAAAATTATACACGACGACGAACTATCATCAAAAGGCTGGACGATCTCTGGCAAGCCGATCTTGGACAACTTGATCAATATAAATCCTATAATAGAAATTTTAAATTTATACTTGTCGTTATTGATGCTTTCTCAAAATTTGTTTGGTGTAAACCGTTGAAAACGAAAACTGGAGAAGAGGTTACGAGAGCGTTTGCAGAGATCCTTAAAAGTTCATAACGGCGGTGTCCGAAAAACCTTCAAACTGATCACGGAAAGGAATTTTACAACACTCATTTCAAACAGTTGATGGGAGCTTACAACATTAATCACTATAGCACATTTAGCGTCAAGAAAGCAGCCATTGTTGAAAGAGTGATACTTTGAAGGAAAAGCTTTTTAAATTTTTCAGTTTGAGCGGAAAATATAGATGGATCGATGTATTGCCTACCTTGACAGATGATTATAATAGTCAAAAACATCGCACTACACAAATGAAACCTAAAGATGTAAGCAAAAGTTGCGAAAAGCGGTTATTAAAAAACGTCTATAGCCACTTGAAGACTTGTGGTAATAGAAAATTTAATGTTGGTGATATAGTTAGGATCAGCAAAATGAAGCACGTTTTTAACAAAGGTTATACCCCCAACTGGACTACGGAATTGTTTAAAATTGTGAGGATTCAAATCACCAATCCAGCAACATATTTGCTTGAAGATATGAATGGAAGTCCCATAAAGGGTGGATTCTACGCTGAAGAACTACAGAAAACGGTTAATTCCGACGTCTATCTAGTTGAAAAAGTGTTACGTAAGAAAGGGAAAAAAGTTTTAGTTCGGTGGCTTGGTCTTGACAAATCTCACGACTCCTGGATAGATAGCAATAACGTTTAATAAAAATGTAGAGGGGATAGGTTAGAAGGGGTAGAGTGGAGGGGGTAGAGTGGAGGGGGTAGAGGAGGTAGAGGGGGTAAGAGTAGTGGGGGTAGAGTAGAAGGGATAGAGTGGAGGGGAGTATACTATAAGAGACAGTTATATAAAAAATTACTAGTTACCTTTAAGAAATATCTACAGTAGCAGTTCGAATATTTTAAAAATGAGTGACAGTGCTTACGCTTCTGAATTTAGTGAAGATACAACATCTGTAGATGCTGCCAACGATGAGGATCTAAATACGTGCTTTGTGTTGAAGCCAAATCATGTGTTTACTGTTCATTGTGGATTGAGCGCCGCCCGATATTTCACACCAGCTATCAAGATTGTTAACCACCTAGATACGCAAGGTTTCGCTAATATTTTATTAGATCGCCTCGAATGGAACGAGCTAATTCTAATTTTGACAGGATGCGTCGAAGATTTTTTCAATAAACCTAATTCGTCTGCCATATCGAGTAGATTTGTATCCAATGAAAATGTTAGAATAAATACAATGATTAGAGTGGATGGATTAAAAGTTGCTATGCTTTCAAAGGAGGGCGTCGACTGCTATTTTTCTCATTCAGATATTTTAGAATTAATAAGCCTCGATAAGATAATTTCTTCTAAAATCGATGCAATGTTAAAACTAAATATTTGCGAACATTATTTAAACTTTTTAAATACAGTAAATATGCTTTTGTTTAGATGTAATTACATGTTGAATCCTATAGATTTAATTACAGCATTATTTAGTTCAACGCTCAATTTAGAAATGTATTGTATTTTTGAATTTTTTAATTTTAGTAGAGATAAGTTTTTAATTGACTTGTATAACAGAAGGTATTTTTGAAATAAAACAATATAAAAATATAAATGATTTTTATTTCTTAAACATATATACATACAAACAGTAATACAAATCGTGCGAATACTAAAGGTAAGTAAGATATTGTATAAATAGTTGCTCGGAAAGTAAAAAAGTGGTGTTAATCTATTATACTATAATGACCCCAAGGAAGCGTATCGTGAGAATGCTTTAATAAAAATCGTTTATCATCAAAAGGATTAAGGGCGATTTTTTTCTGTTCCACGCTGTAGACATCGTGGTTATAAGATCTTATACAGCGTTGTGTTTCACTACTAATTTTAAAATTTTGAAGGGCGTGCAAATAATCTTCAAACCGAATTTTTTGTTTAACTACATTATATTTAACACCCTTAGCCTTCTTAACGCATGTTCCACCTTGAACTTTATTAGTGTATTGTTTAGAACGTAAGCCGACAAAGTGAGTCATGATTTTTCCGTTATTCTCATCTTTCATAAGGCCCGGCACTTTTTTATTCGCAGATGGTATATTATATGGGTTGTCAGCTAAATAGTCGCTGGTATCAAACCGATGTAGATCTCTTTTTATAACATCTTCGTACACATCTTGGCAATGTATTTCATAAATCAATGAATCCGTGTCGGTATATAGCAGCTTACATTCAGACGGTTGAAATTTACGAAGCATATATCCATAATGAAAATCATAAACAAGTTTTCGAAATCTCTAGAATTGCTGCTCCAATATAGAGGGGTTTATTGAAAATTATTTTTGATTTGTTTAATTCTACGCTAATCAAGCATTCGCCGAAGATCGTTCTACTTCTAAAGTGTGGACTAGAAATTAGATTTTTTGCACCATATCTACCCTCCCATTTTCGAACTAATTTGACTACGCGATGTTTTCTTATATTCTCCATCGTTTTGCCGTAGACCGAGTTATTCATTAGCTTGAAAAGATTTTTTTCTAATTCGTTTTTGGCCTGCGAGCGGAGTCGTGTATTGACATCTATATATGGTTTCAACCACGGTGCCTGACTGAATTTTAAAACACGATGTATTTTTTTAAGCACTAACCCATTATTCATAGCTTGTTTTAAGTTCCTATAATGTAAAATATATTTCTCTTTAGGATGTAAGGTTGTCATAAGTTTTGATAATTTCGAATTTTTGGGGGTACTATGTTCGGCACAAAACGGAAGATCTTTGTGTAAGTCATGCAGACGTTCCGGATAGTCTAAATCTACCTCAAGCATATAACCTATTGGACCTTCATCGGGAACGGTAGTTACATCGATATTTGAATCGATCCATTCAAATTCTCCGTATGGAAGGTATTCACTCATGGCCCAACCGTCTAAATTGTTTACATCTAAATAGAGGAGATACTTTGAAATTTCGTTTGATTTAAAATTCTCCATATATTTGTTGTTTGCCTCTGCGATTGCAACATTGGCTTATACCTCCTCGTATAGATTTCTCAAAAAACATTAGCATATCTATGTCTTGAAAAGATTCAAGCCTACACACCGTATATTTGAGCATACAATCGCAAGTGTATCCCGAAACTGTGTAATAATGTGCAGGATCCAACCCGTAAGTCTCGTGACATGTTTGACTAAAATTTTCAAAAACGTCTGTTCACATCAGTTTTAAGGTACAAATCTGAATATTCACCTAAATTTTTAATATTAAATTTTTTCCAAACGTTTTGAGCATGTATATACTTATTTTCATCAATATTAACATTGTTTAGTTTGCTATAAAAATCATCAATTTTAGGTAAAGATGTTTCCTCTAGTCTTTCAATTGTGTCTATATAGTCATAAGGAAAAATACCTTTTCGGGTTAACAATTCGAAATTTTCTTTAGGTAAACCGCGAAACATATTTCTGGTATTTTTTAAATTCCTTTCATTGAGATTTGAGACTAGAGTGCTCAGTGATGAGTTCATAAATCTAAAGGAATCTATAAATCGAAATCTAATATTAGTATTATTATCAAATATTGTGAAACTAATATACTGTTCTTTGTTTACGGGAAGCAATGAAACATTATTTCTCTTCGCTAAATCTCTAATTATAAAATGACTATCGTATCCAGAAAGGTTGTGAAAGATAACGGGAATTACAAAAGAATTGGTATAATTTAGATTACATTGATTATGCGCATATCCCCTGAAGTTACCTGTCAGGTGACAATGGTCTCGCACTATCTTATCGGTAAGCTGGAAATTTTTATTGCAAATATGACATGACTTTGTAGCGTCCTTGAGACTTACGACTTGATTTATTGGTTTCACGTTTTTCAATTTTGATGATACTGCAGCGGCGACTTCAGCCAACTGATCTGCGAACCAACTCATACAGTCTGTATTTCGATAGCTTTTGTAATAAGAGAGACTATCATCATAACTGCATTTAAAGAAATATCCTGCACTAAACGGTTCATGCTTCTGATATTTTTCAGTCTTTAGCGTTCGTTGGGAATCATTGTATGGTTTTAAGATGGACTCAAAATCGGAGTACATTAAAAATGGAACGCTTTCTTTGTTAACGTAGTTTTTAAATTCAATATATTTTTCCGTAGGGAAAATTATTTTACATTCATTCATTTTTTCACATTCATCGGTATGCTCTTCCAACTTTTGTTGCGTTTGAAAGTAATTTAAATATCTGTCACAGAGAAACTTTTTACACCGATGCTTATTTAATTGCTTATATATTAGTCTAGACATATCCTTTATCAAAACGTAGTGATATTTTATTTCAACATTTTCATCGTCGTTGGTGTCCCAGTTATCGTAATTTAGTTTAGGAAAATATTTATCTTGAATTAATAAGAGGTTAACGTGTTTGTCTACTTTCTGTTTGGTTAGACGACTGGGCACAACAGAGAAATTATATTTTGTATCCATCTCTAAACAAAAAACATTAATTGAGATGTTGTTGAGTTTTTCAAATTTTGCAATTTGAGGAATAGTCATTGGAAACTGGATTCCAGTTAAATTCAAAACATCGGAATAGTGAGGATACGAAGAAGTTCTACAGTTTTTTTTGTTTGTCGGATATAGACCAGCTACTATGCTCCAGACAAAACAGGCTTCATCTTGATTTTGTATATTTAAGCAAGCATTTCTATTAGAAATTTGTTCGGGTAACCTTATGAAAGATGAAGCTCCATTGCCCAATTCATATTTGTTAATATTTACTTCAAGAGATATTATTCTGTTAAGAGCATACCCGCTTTGTCCTTCTTCGAACTCTTCGAGCGAATTTAAAATTTTTTCATATACGTTCGTTCTGAACCAGTAGTCTAAATCTACTCCTAAATCGATCTCACAGTTTTTGGTGTTAAAATACTTATTTTCTAGAATTTCATCATCTCCAGATTTTTTTATAAACTCTGCGCAAAAGCAAGTATTCACTTTAATCATGGAATGAGATTTCAATATTTTTTTATTTTTAATTTAAAAATTGTGGAGCAGTCGTTTAGAAATTCCTTTACGTCTTTGTGTTTTAAATTGATTATTATGCTCGTCTGCAGTCTGTTCGCGAAAGCCGAGTTGATATTTTCCCACTTTATGCGTTTTGCTAATTTCCCCTGAGCTAAACCCATTCCTGTATGAGAGTTTTCATTTAATAACTGCTTGATGGAGGCTCGAAATGCTTTAATCAACCCTAAAGAAGATTGTAATTTTCGACGAATACCCACCGAAAGATTTTGTTTCTTAAGACATTTATTGAAAAGGGTAATATTTGTGTTTGATAAATTAACCCACCTATTTATTTTTATCGGTAATGGATTTATGTGTAATAACTGGTAGGCTTTAGTAGCATTCTCACAGATTCCTTTAGTAATTTTTGTGATTTCTTGTTCATCGTTACTATTTGAAATTATAAGCATCTTTACTTAAATGAGCAACTAAATATTCTAACCTTACTGTTAAAACTGATGACAAGGTTCTTGGAATCTTAGACCAATTGCGCGACCACTTGCATTCGCTCTTCGCCGACTAATATAAAAATTAAACCATTTTCAGATATTTATACATCTCCAATCTGATGACATAGCATGGTTACCTACCGAGTCAACATATAGCTGATGTTGCAGTTTGCAATGTGAGTCGATGAGTCAAGAAACCCATGAAATTTGACACCTTTGTAATCTGACACCGTGGTGTCATGTTTCATTTCCGGTTTCAAATTTCATGCTATTCGACAGAAAACAATCTGATGACATAGCATGGTTGTTGACCTGCGGCGTTAGCATATATTTAGCTGATGTTGCAGTTTGCAATGTGAGTCGATTATTGACCTGCTGCGTCAAGAAACCAGCGTATAATTTCGCTGTTCGGTAGATTGTCGACCTGACGTGTCACAAAATGAAATACTTTTATTAATAGATAATAATAGATTGAAAATGACAAGTCTTTCACGTAAGGTTGAAAACTCATGGGTTTCGTTGTGTTGAAGTTTGTTTTCTGACAACCATATGAATCACATTTAAAAGCTTTTTTATACTCTCTTAGAGGTGCTAGTGTAAATAAGATGTTGATTAGGTAAGTATTATCTATAACAATTGAGAACGGTCTTATCAGTACAAAGCTCTTACTGCAAATACGATAAAAACCATAGCTATCCTTTAGACTTATAACTTGATACTTTTTCAACGTTTGTTCTTTGGATTCGTTAAAATTTTCAATCGATTCTACATATTTTTAATAACAGTATATTTTCTTCATAATTCAATAAATTTTTCATATTTTATTAGAGGAGCAAATAATATGTTGAGTCAGTAAGTATTATCTATCACACTCTCGAAAGATCTTATCAATACAAAGATCTTGCTGCTAATACGCTAATAACCAGAGCTATCCTTTAGACTTACAACTTGATACATTCAACGTTTTTTAGATTTATTAAAAAATTTCAATCGATTCTAGAAATTTTTACTAATAAAAGTATTTCAGTTTTCCACATTTTATTAGAGGTATAAATAAGGTTTTGAGTAGGTAAGTATTATCTGTCACAGGTTTCGAACGGTCTTATCAGTACACAGTATTACTGCGATAAAAACCAGAGCTATTCCTTTAGACTTATAACTTTTCAACGTTTTTTAGATTTCTTAACATTAATGCGGCTACTTCAGCCAACTTATAATCTTATAAAAAATAAGGAAGAATAATTTTGTAAATAAAATGAACGAAAATGTCCAAAAATATACTAGGAATTAAAGTAACCGCACCCAAAATTGTTATTAATATAGTCTATCAAGTGTCAATGAATCCTGTCAAATGCACTTGGACGTATTTATATGTTCGGCGCTCAGAAGCAATCAGAACATTCAGATTTGAGTTTCAATTTTGTAGGGGTAAATAAAAGATTGACCGGGTTTCACATTTTATTTTTTACAATTTTCTAGATTTATGTTTTTGAACTTTTTATTTATTTCATACATTTGAATTTCATATTTCAAACTTTGAAGAGATCTTAGATAAAATTCCAATCTTCTTTTGTAGTGTTGTCTGCGTCGCCTCTTGTCAGTGGGATTCATTCTTCCTCAAATTTAATATTCGTTGTCCTACCAATGAGGCCCAGACTCGCCAAGAAGATCTTCTTTCCGTTGGTGATTTCCCGGTTTATGTCTTCGGTGCGTTCAGACGTAAATTCTTTTACGAACCGTGCAGGTAGCGCAGTTTGAAAATTTTCAAATTCGACGAACACTTTCTCCCCGTACCTTGTTTCAATTCTTCTAAAAGATAAAATTTTATGTTTTTCACCAAAAACTAACTCTCTTACACTCACAATTTCTTTTACGAAGTTATTTTCGTTCAACTGTTTCAGAAAAGACATATTTCAATATTATTCAAGCACTGTTGACTGGGTATAGTGAGGTCTCCCAACGGCGTCCTCCTTATACCCCCAATGCCCCCCACCTAAATGCTACGTCAACTGTTTTAGTGCAAACATCTGCATAATTTTTGTTTACGTTTTTTATATCAAGGTGCCACGTGTCAAGGTGATGAGATCACTGACCTTCAGGTTAACAAGGTGACCTCTTAAAGTTCATTGACTTTCAGGTCAAGGTTAACAAGATGACCTCTTAAAGTTCATTGGCCCTCAGGTCAAGGTTAACTGTGACCTCTTAAAGTTCATTGACCTTCAGGTCAAGGTTAACAAGGTGACCTATTAAAGTTCATTGAACCCGCGGGTCAATGACCCCTCAAAGGTTATCGATCTGGTAACCCCATGACCTCTAGCTTCAGGTCAAGGTTAACTGAACGTGACCCCTTAAAGTTCATTGAACCCGCGGGTCAATGATTCCTTAAAGGTTATCGATCTGGTAACCCCTTGAGCTCTAGATAACCTTCAGGTCAAGGTGAACTGAACGTGACCCCTTACAGTTCATTGAACCCGCGGGTCAATGACCCATTAAAGGTTATCGATCTGGTAACCCCTTGACCTCTAGATAACCTTCAGGTCAAGGTTAACTGAACGTGACCCCTTAAAGTTCATTCAACCCGCAGGTCAAGGTCATTTTCAAATTTCCCGCCTTGGCGGCCATCTTGTGACGTCACTTCCGCCCCAGAATCCCCTTTGCTATACTACTCTCACCCATACTAAGAAAACTGTTAATCAAAAAAGAATTTTTGTATTTAGGTTGGAATAAGTGCTATGTATCTGATTACCTACGTATTATAAAATGCTACAAATGTTGTGGTTTTGGCCACATTGAAAAATATTGTAAATTACCATTAACTTGTTATAAATGTTCACTAAATCATATCTGGAAGGACTGTGGCGCAGAAGAATATTCTTGTGTTAATTGTATAAAATCCAATAAGGCTACAAAAAGAAATCTACCGGTAAATCACTTTGCGGGAAGTAAAGAATGTCCTATATTCTTAAATTACATTTCAAATCTACAAGCAAAAATAAACTATGAAGAATAAAGACAACTTACCCAAAGTGGGTCATCTAAACACCAGATCTATTCTAAATAACTTTGCAGACTTTTCGAGCTTAGTTACTGGTGGTTCTTTCGATATTTTTGCGGTAACTGAAACATGGCTGTCCACAAATATATCCTCTGATTTGGTAGATATACCGGGTTTTCAGTTCTTTCGCCGAGACAGGGATGCGCGTGGGGGAGGCATAGGAGTTTTTATTAGAAAAAATTTTCATTGCGAAATTGTCAATATAAATGAACATCTCGATATTCAAGCTAATAACTCAGAGTACCTATGGCTTAAAGTATCTTTTGGGAGTATAGTTGTACTAGTTGGGGTTATATACCGTCCACCTAAAGAAAGTGTGGACCATCTAGTCGATTGTCTAGATAATATAATGTCGTGGCTTGCTCTTTCATTTGATAACATTATTATTCTTGGTAATGTAAACTTCTTCAATCTCAATAATAAGATTAGTCAGTGTCTTAATTCATACAACATGCAGCAAATCATAAACGAACCTACACGCGTTACTGATCGTTCGGCAACACTAATAGACCCCTTCTTTTTAACTAATCCTGGGAACTGCAAAAGTAGTGGTACAATCAATGCCGATCATTTGTCTGACCATCATTTGGTGTTTGGTGAAATCTCCTTTCAATGGTATAAACCAAAAGACCAAATTGTTACTTACAGAAATTTCAAAGAGTTTGATAATGAAAATTTCAGTGTAGATTTACATAGGATTCCCTGGCACGAATTATTCTATATCCATAATATAAATGATAAAATTACATTTTTAACAATTAATATGTTAAATTTATTTGATGTGCATGCGCCATTAAAGCATTCTCGTATCACAAAACCGCGTGCACCTTGGCTAACTCCAAATCTAAAAAATATTATGACACAGCGAGACAAGGCGTTATTAAGATATAAAAAACATAAATCACCCGAAAATTGGGAACACTAGACAGTTAAGAAATTTCACAAAGACATTAATTCAGAGAGAAAAAGCTGCATACTTGCAGTTTGTAGATGAGCAAAAAAATACTTCACAATTTTACAAAACACTCAAAGCGTTCAACATTCAAAAGAATAAAATATCTACTAGTATACCACTGCATTTGCAGAACCCGGATGAAATCAATAAATTTTTAATATTAAGAATGGGATTCCCGCAGTGTGCAAAGCGCCCGACCCAAAGAGGGCACCTGCCAGGTAGCCTTAAAGGACGAGGGTCCGGGGGCCTGAGAGGGATAGAAAGATTTGATTTTTTCTTAATCTTTATTCAAAAATATCTTCTCATGTACAGGTCAGATAACAACTTATTTCTATCGAAATGGAGTAGTTCGAATATGCAAAATGTTTCCAAGGTGAAAGAGGCATTACAAATTTCTAACATTATTTCTATGGGATTCAATACATAATTACACCTAATCAGTAATTCGTTAACTCTATCTAAAAAGTTATCGTAAAATTCGTTAATTTTCAGTTTTAACAATACGTCAAATTTCGCAGAAATAAACTTATCGATTACATTGACTAATTCAAAAATATCGGATTCCAGAAAATAATGGCACACTTCGTTCATGGAGAGTACTGCAATCTTGAGCCCGTCCAATCCGACCATCGTGCTAAGTTCCAGATTTTCGTTGGTGGTAAATTTCAGGGAAATGTCCCGTGAGTAGTATAGCTATGCCGGTACGAGCCCACTTTCCCCATGTATTTCTTATGGGAGCAAAATCCTGCACTTTTTTGACCAAACTTACTCCCTCCACTCCCAAACCACGCCCCCCCAGCCAATCGCACCGACTCTGAACCCTGCCGAAGATGTCCGAGTTCGCTGACCTTCGCCCCTGCCGCGACCTTCGCGCGCTCGACTTTCTCCGAGGATGCCGAAGGTGTCCGGCTTTCACCGATCGTTGACCCAGCCGCGACGCCGAAAGCAAGCCGCGGACATGTCACGACAGGTGACTGAGACTCGCACCTAATAAAAAACCCTGTTATAGAAAATCGTAATTAAGCCATGACGCCCCCTAGGTACTCTAGTTCTCGCTTTCGCCAGGCCGACCGTTGACCCAGCCGCGACGCCAGGGCATGACGAGACTCGCACCTAATAAAAAACCCTCTTATAGAAAATCGTAATTAAGCCATGACGTCCCCCCTGTCGACCTTTAGCCCGCGTTCTGCATGGATTTTTGCTACCACCTCTGCCTGCGTATTTTTGCGTCCGCGACGCCGGGACATGTCGAGACTCGCAACTAATAAAAACCTATAGAAAAAATACCAGCTTGCAATATGTACGTGATGTAATTCCGCTGAAAAAAAGTGCTTTCTCTTTGTCGGAATAAGCGCCTATGAAACGAGCACGCTGATCTCATCGGTACTGGCGATAAAAAAATCTGTAGTAAAAGTGTAATAGAGAATAGATATGAGATACATATGAGTGTATACATTTTCTTAACTACATTACCTAAGGATGTATCAAGAATCCTCATATCTTCCTATATTTAGAGAATAGGACTGCTCAAAAAGAAAGTGGACATTAAATTTGAGGCATAAATTAACCAATTTTAGTTGAGTTTATAACCATCTAATTTAGGTAAGTAAATTTTAAAGAAGGTCCCGACTTCAATTCCGAGAAAGCCAGGCCCTGTTTTAAATTACTTGACTAAAATATAAGAGGTGCAAAGTTCACCAGTTTTAAAAAATACTCTGACGTCACACGATTATCAAGTTGAAAGACTAGCTGGAAAACCCCATTTTGTGCAACGCGTTTCCTGTTTAAAATTTCACCCAGCAACCCGTCCCCAAAACGTTGCAAATAGAGGTAGCTTGGTTATCTATAATGATGACAGCTAATATAGTTACGTGGGCGAGCGTAACAAATTTGTTTTTAAAAAGATGTTTATTGGCAAAAGTTACAAGAGAGACTGTCGTAATAGAACATGTTTTAGTATATATAATATTAAAAGTGTCTTCTCAGCATGTAGCGTCTTCTTTCCAGAAACATGGCATATGTGTTCATGTAACTCCTCCGGCCCTACTGGGAAGCATATTCTTTAGGATGTGGTTCCCAAAAATTAAATGATGATTTCTTCCCGGGTTTCCTTTTGTTTTGGGTTAATAGAAAATTTTTGAAAATGTTTTTTAATTAATTTGAGCAAGAGTAGTAATAAAACAATTAATATTATAATGAAAATAAAAATTGTAAAAATGTTAATTTTCTTTGTTTCAAGTGGTGACGACATGTCTTCTAAAATCTTCTGTTCTTCAAGGGTGTCTTGAATACTTCTTGTTTCTTCTAAGTTGATTTTGTTGAGGCTGAGTTCTGGCAGACCTAGCTTCTTCGGGATGCTAGTGAGGTTTTTACTCGAAAAGTTTATAGAGGGTAAAGATACTTTTATAAAGGGTAGTTTGCTAGTTTTATAGCTTTGTAATATTATCGAATTTAATTTTAAAGTGCAATCGGAAAACAGTTCAACTAAGTAACTTCCTTGTAGTGGTGTATTATTTGGTACTGAGTTTTTACAGGAACTAACAGCTATTCGCTTTGACGGAACAGTTATTAGCCATTTATTTTTGACAACTTTGGCTATCTCAACTTTTTGGATAGTAGTCTTGAAGGGAGAACAGTTCGTTAAATTTTTGAATGATATTAATTGCACCTCGCAAGGAGCGTCATCATCAACATGCGTAGGACTAACTTCTTCACAAATGTACTTGGTTTCTTCAATTTTCTTGCAGATTTTGTCCATGGAAACATACTTTTCATTGTTAAGTGCAAGGAATGGTTTATAAGGTAGGCAAAAGTAAAAATCGGGTTCATTATTTTTTGGGATTGGTAATGGTAGGATTTTGTAATATTGGTATAACTCTGATTCAACCAAGGGTATTTCTAAAATAAATGTGATACTGAACTCTTTTGAGTAGCTTTTAATTTCAATAAAGTTTTCGAAATTCAAAATATTATCAATAGTTGGTGAAAGAGGTACTTTGCCTAACTTTAAATATTTTTCAGATTCTTTTATTTCTAATAACAAGTCTATAGGATTTATGATTGAGTTATGTAAAGTATTCAATTTTGCAAAAGAAACTGCTACTTCCATTCTATCAAATATATTGTAGATATTTTGGTATATATTAGTAAGTTGATGAATCAAAATATGAATTTGCAAATAATTGAAGTCATCTAGTTGGGCTTGAGCGAATTTCTCGAGAGCTTCTCGTATTTGATTAATTTTAAATTCTATTTGTTTTTGGTTGTGAGTTATGTTTGTCACTGTTTCCTCAAATTTCTTAATGGTAGATTTTAATAACGTAATTTGACTGAAGGCAACACCCTTTAATTTGTTTTGATTTTCTTGTAAGTTTTTTATCTGCATGTCATATTTTTGGCTATCTTCTTGATCTAAATTTCCTGTAATACATTTAGTGAGAGATCCCAAAGGATTAAGTAAGCCTCTTTTCTGTCTAGTTACATTTTGAATAGGATTTATTTGATTTATTTCTTTTCTAATGCAAACAAATATGAAAATGAATTATTGTATTCGTCACCATAGTGTCCAATTTTACTTTTAATATCATTATTAAGTTTATACACTTGATTTTTTATTTCTAAATATCTTGAAACTACTGGGGCTAAGTCGTATACTTGAACAAGTGGCCAGTGATTAGATACAATTTGTGTCGTTCCTAACTTGTATGGGAAGAGTCCGGGATAGGAGTTGAGGTTATGGAAGTTTGTGTCGGTTGCGTCGATGGTCCATCTGTAACAACGTGTTTTATTTTAGTCTCGTTTTTGTGTGTAATCTCCGTCTTGTTTGTTTTTGGGTTTTGTATTTCAATTTTTCCGTTTTCGAGAATTTTTGTAACCAAATAGGGGCCTGTAAATTTGGATTTTAATTTCGCTGACCTCGGATCCACTTGTTTAAAAACCTGAGTGCCTACTGTAATTTCAGCGGCTGTCTTACTACTGTTTCGCTTGTTAATTATATTTTCCTTTTTGTCAACATAGTCGGAATGAATTTTATCATAAAGCGCTTTCGTGTTATTCTGATGATTGTTAACATATTCCGTGAAAACTTGAGCGGGTATAAGTGACATCGGATCGCGAGAGTCTGTATGACCTGAGATTATTTCAAAAGGCGTGTGATTAGTATGAGAATGAATTGTGCTATTGTAAGCTATTATTGCGTATGTCATTAAGGTCGGTATATCAGATGTTTTGTCCTTTTCTCTAAGAATTCGAAGGTGCTCAATTAGGGTTGAATGTAGTCTTTCTATTGGGGAGTTTGACTCATGATGACGGGGGGTGGTGAAATGTACTTTTATATTATGAGTTTTCAATAAGTCATCTAAAACGTCGTTTTTAAATTCTGAGCCGTTATCACAAACAATTAGCTTTGGAATTCCGTGGAATGAAAAGAAATGAACTAGTTGTTGGCAGGCCGATATTGCTGTTCCAAAGTATGGTAAAGCTTGAGCAAATTTCGAAAATTTGTCTATTAAAGTTAGAAATTTATATTTTCCTGTAATAAATGTGTCAATATGTAATATTTCGAAAGGCCTAGAAGGGGTTTGAGTCAAAACTAGGGGTTCATTAGGAGGTCTTCTATTGTATTTTGACCGTTGACATATTTCGCATTGATTTATGTACTTAGAAATATCGGATTTTTGAGATTTCCAATAGTAATTTTGTTTTAAAAATTTATAAGTTTCGTCGATTCCGCGATGATTTGTCTTGCCTTCGTGTTTGTATTTTATAAGCATCTGTCTCTCTTCCGGTTTAACATTATTAATAAGTTTGGTACATTCGATAAGTTTGCAATTTTGAAAATGTGTATTAAGTGATTCTTGGAAGTAAGGCCGTAATTCTTTAGAATGAAAGTAAATATACATGGTTTTGTTACTTATGTATTCTCTTAAAAATTTTGTTATCTCATTAATATTGGTAGGTAAGGTTGCATAAATGATATGGTGGTCGTCAAAATTTTCTTGTTCAATTTTTGAGTATAACTCGTAGGGTGATTTTTTGATAATCATCTGGTTTGGTCGATTGTTAATAATTTCGTCTAATATTGGGATATTGGTCGTAGTTTCGAGGGCATTGATACTATGCGCAGTGGCATCAGCAGTCGGTGGTCGTATTTGTATATTTTGCAAAATTCTTATTTTTTGTTTGGGGTTTTCAGGTAAGGTAAATTTTTGTAAATCATTCATTATTTCGTTAATTTCTTGCTTGTCAATATCATTCTGTTTTAAAGATTCGTCTAAGTCAGTAGTTAAGTCTGAAGTTGGGGACGGATTAGGTAAAAATTTTGATTCTTGGCGCAAAAATTCATCTATGTCAAAGTCTATGTCTCCGGCATTATTAAAGGTAGATTGGGTTTCTATTGCATTTAACTGAATTCTAGAAAGGGCATCTGCATTGGAATTTTGTTTTCCTTTTTTATATATAGAACTCTTCAAGTTTGAGGCGCCATCTGACTAATTTGGAGTTAGGTTCTTTCAGATTAAAGAGCCAAACGAGAGGGCGATGATCTGTGTATATAAAGAATTTTCTACCGTATAGATAAGGCCTAAAATACTTGCATGACCATAAAATTCCGAGTAATTCACGCTCAATAGTCGAATATTTTTGTTCTGTATTGTTGAGGGTGCGTGATGCGTATGCGATTGGCGAATCGTTAGGCGGGGTTCCTTGTGACAGGACTGCTCCTAATGCTACACTAGAGGCATCTGTTGTTAGAACGAAGGGTTTGTCAAATTCTGGATATTTTAAAATAGGGGCATTTATCAGCAAATCTTTTAAATGATTAAAAGCTTCGATAAATTTCGGAGAGTGATCTACTTTACGGTTTTTCTTGAGGCATTCAGTTAAGGGTTTACTAATTTTGGAAAAATCTTTGATAAACTTACGATAGTAACCAGCTAAACCTAAAAATGACTTAACTTCTTTTTGCGTACGGGGTATAGGAAAATCTTTAACTGCTTTAATTTTATCCGGGTTGGGCTTAACTCCGTCAGTGTTAATTTGGTGTCCTAAATAAGCTACTTCTTTATGTAAAAATTCCGATTTGTCCAGTTGGACTTTAAAGTTTGATTCTCTAAGGCGTTGGAAAACTGATTTTAGTCTGTCTATATGTTCTTGTAAAGATGTCGAGAAAATTATAATGTCGTCGAGGTACACTAAACATGTTTCGTTTTGTAATCCACGCAGAACATTATTTATAACCCTTTGGAACGTAGAGGGTGAGTTTTTAAGTCCAAATGGCATTCTTTTGAATTCAAAATGACCGGTGTCTGTAGCAAATGCTGTTTTTGGGATGTCGTCCGGTGACATTTCTATTTGGTGAAAGCCGTTCGCCAAATCGAGTGTCGAGAAGTATTGGGCTTTTCCGAGTTTGTCTAGAATGTCCGAAATGTTTGGTAATGGAAATTTGTCGTCAATTGTCTTGTCATTAACTTTGCGATAGTCAATCACAATCCTCCATTTTCGTTTTCCTGATGCGTCCATTTTTTTTGGTACTACCCAAATGGGGCTACTCCACGGGGAATTTGAATGTTGGATTATGCCGTTAGATAACATTTTGCTAATTTTCGTTTTGACTTCTTGTCTGTGAATTTCGGGGTATCGATATGTTTTTGTGAAAATGGGAGATTCGTCAGTCAATTTAATTTTGTGTTTTATTTGGTTCGTGAATGTCAAAGGGGTATTTTCTACATAAAAAATATCTCGGTATTCTTCTTGATTACAGTGACTTAAGCATAAATTTTTTAAATTCTGTTTTTGTAGTTGTTCAATATGGTCGTCTAAATCTTGGTCAGTTTCCATTTTTTCGAAAAAATTTATTTCAGCTTCATTGATTAGTACAATATCATAGGGCTTAAGAAATTTAATTTTGATTGGATTTTCCGAAATATTAGTAACAAAGGTAGTAGCGAATGAATCTACAATATTGCAAACTGCTTCAGGCATTTCTGCTTTTCCAAAATGTGTGTAATTTAAGATACAAGTGCCAGAAATTTTATTTACGGGTACTTTTACTTTTTGTACGCTTCGGGGCTGTATAATTATTTCTAATGTCGTGAAATTTGCATTTATGAAATTTGAAACGATATATTCAGTGTTATTTAAGGGAATAGCTACATAAGGCGTAACTAGATAGTCACAACGTAAATCGATATTTGACATAATTTTATGTTTTAAGAAATCGGTGCCAAATAATCCTGCATAATTTTTTGAAAAATCAAATAAATAAAATTTATGGTTTCCATTCATTTGAAATGAGGGAAAAACTGGAATTTCCATCGCTTCGTTATGTATGGATCTAGCGTGGGCTGTTTTTACACAAAAAGGTTCTTCGAAAATAAAATCTGTAAAGTATTGATGAGCTAATTCGGGATTAATAAAACTTCTTGAACTACCTGTGTCTATTAAAAAATTTGCGTTTAGTTCGGGGAGATAAACGTAAGGTAAGGTGGTTTCGTCGGTATTATTTAGATAAATTACGTTGTAGGGTTTTGGTTTGGAGTTATCTGAAAATTTTCGTTTTCAGTTGTTTTGTCTGAGGGTTGAGAAAAGTCTGTATATTCGTCAAAATTCGGGTGTTCTGGGTAATATAAAAATTGGGATAATTCGTTATTTTCGTAGTAGTTTCCGTCAGGAATTTGAGGTTCAATTTGTAAGGTTGTTTCGGTACTCTCTACGGGGTCAATAACCTGGTTATAGCATTCTTCAGAAATAAAATTTTGATGTAAAACTGTATTTCCTGTTGTAGTGTCCATTGGTTCGTTTTTAGTTATTCGAGTAATTTTAGAGAAAGGTTTTGGAAAATTTTGAGGGGATCTTTGAAATTGATTCGGTTGATACTGATTTGATTGGTATTGATTTGGTTGATACTGAGGTCTAAAATTGGGATTTTGAAATCTTTGCATGGTGGATGGTGAATTAAAATTTCTATATTGGTTATTATAAGATGGTGAAGGGATAGATTTGGTGGAAATTGAGGTTGTACGTTAGGTCGGGGATAATTAGAAAAAGTCGTTGGTTGGTACGTTGGTGGTCTTGGATAAGATTGGGTACTTGTAGAAGGTTGTAATCTCATGTTAGGTCGTGAAGTTTGAAAATTAGGAACTATTTTAGTTTGTGGAATTTGTGAACGATTTTTGTAATATAAAAAGTTTTCTTCTTCTCGGACGAAAGCCATAGCTTGCTCCAAGGAATCGGGATTTTTTAATCTTACTATAAGCTGTAAATGATAATTGAGTCCATTGATAAAAGTTTTGAGAATAAGACCTTCATACTGAGTTATTTTCAAAAGTTTTACGTCTGCTGTATCGTTAGAAGCATTAATTTTAGAGACCAGTAGACTTCTAGCGTCTTGTAATTTTAAGCCAAAATTATGATTGTTTTCATTTTTATCGGGTCTTAAAGATATAATATCTTGTATAATACAGTCCTCTGTTCTTTGATCAGAAAAAGTGACAATTAGGGCATTTTTAATAAGTTCCCAAGAATTAAGTTCTACTCGAGAAGCTATTAAGTCAGCTGCTCTTCCAACTAGCTTACTTAGGACAGTATCAAACAGACAAACATTTATCGGTGCGAGAGGGGTTGTAGCATTTTGATGGTTGGTGAGAAAGTTTTCAACGCAACGAATAAATCTGTTAATTTGTTTAGGGTTTCCGTCGAATCGAGGAATGTTGTCGGCTTGGTACCTTATCATTTGATAGTCTGGGTTTGTCATAGTACTTGAAATTGTTGAATTTACTGGGTTAGAAGTAGGAATATTTTCAATTTCCGAAAGTTGGAGAGTGTTAAACAAATTTGCTAAATCTAAAAGTTCGTCCAGATTGGCGAAACAGAAATATAAACAATATATACAAAAAGGGGTTAATATGAATTTTGTTTAAGGATTCACTTACAATGCTAAGATGAAGATGTTTTTCTTCATGGAAATCTTCTTTTTCTTCTTAACCTACGGGTGCAATAGGAAAAACGATGCTGTCTTCTCCCTGCGGTGACCAAAAGGGTTGTAGGACGATGCTGTTCCTGGGGTCCCCTGGTCTGTTGAGCCGTCTTGTAAGAGCCAAGTCCGCACCTTTCGGTTTCACACTGTTTTTAACCGAAGATTCGGAACCGATCGCGAGTCGATATCTATCGATAGGTCGAAAAAGGCAACAGTGATCCGCACGACTGCGCCAGTTACGTGGGCGAGCGTAACAAATTTGTTTTTAAAAAGATGTTTATTGGCAAAAGTTACAAGAGAGACTGTCGTAATAGAACATGTTTTAGTATATATAATATTAAAAGTGTCTTCTCAGCATGTAGCGTCTTCTTTCCAGAAACATGGCATATGTGTTCATGTAACTATATTAGTTTGTCAGTCAAAACCCCCCAACAGTCGCGCATGATAAATTTAGATTTCTTTCAATGGTATAAAATGTTAAAAACAGTTGAAAAATCGTTCAGTTAATTGGTTTAAGTGCCCATGGAAATTTGCTAGATTTCTAGAGAAAAATACTGTGTCCGAAGCTGTTTACGCGTTGACATTTTAATGTAAACGTGAAACGTTCCCCAGAAAAAAATTTGCTCTTGGGATTGTATAAATCACGATAATGTAAAATGCTAGACTGTTGCTAGAGGTTCTAATAAAAATCAGGTTATTAAATTAAGGTACCAAAATCCAAAGTAGGACGTCACTCCGCCGGTTTAAAAAATGTATTCCAACAACAAACCTTAATCGTCTTCTGATCTGCTAGTAAATGCGAATTAAATGTAAACTGTTTAACAAAATCTGTTGTCATTTTGATAAATTAGTTATCAATTAAATTACTAGTTTTTAATGAATGCAGCTAATCTGTTCTTAAATATTGTAAACGGGATCTCATATTAGTTAAAATTCATATGACATATTTAGCTATTAATCAGAGACTATATAATTATTTTCAATATTTGGGGAAAATACTCCAAGTAGTATATTAAAATTATGGGCAACAAAACTATATAGGATCCATTCATAAAATCAACTGGACTAGAAGAGATATTCAATAAATAAATTCTATAGCTAATAAAAATCAAAAGCCAAGGTGGAAGGTGTATGAAAGTTCAAAACTTAGATACCCACATAGATTTTACAATATTATTTTACTGTGGTACTCACCTAAAAAATCCCTAATAATAGATCCATGAAATCTGATGGTATAACTTGTGTTAGATATTGGTAATATGAGCATCTAACAATTATGGCGTATTAAATGAACTTTTAAGACAAAATCAAACTCAAAAATCTACTGCGCGTGAATGCGGCCTGGAAAGGTCGAAAATTAGTTCAACATTTTTTATAATGTGTACTTAGGCGGTCATTTGCAAGGCCCTGTATCGTTCTTATTAATCATTGTTGATGCTATGTTAGTAACTTTTTTGCTTAAAGTGACATTTTCTACCATGAGGATGAGATTTATGATATTTACAACTCGGACATCCTGTATGTTTGAATTTTAATACACGTATACTTATTTAAAATGGTATATGTACAGCTTCGTCCAATTTCAACTTGCAATATCGTGTGAGAGGCCTTTCGGCGACATTGCTATTCACCGTGAACTCAAAGGCCGGTTGGTTTTGGCGTATCGTCACTGAAAATTACAATGAATAAAGAACCCCAGGAAGGAACATGTTTGGGACTAACGGGCGACAGGGATAGTTCCTTCAGTGGTTTCAACAAACTAATCGAGACAGAAATCCTCATTTTTCATAAAAACACTACCTAGAATATAGACCAAAAATTATAAGGTACGTTTATATCTTTAAATTTAGGAATCCTTCATAATATAACAATTTTAATTTTAAATTTTCAATTATGAACAAGTAGGTAGGTACCTACACAAACGCCTATGCCACCTTGATGCATGGCCTCAAAAGTGAATTTAAATTACAAAATTATTTACCGATTGATTATTATCCTCAAAATCTGTCAATTTCCATTTAATTTTAAACTATCTCTATGATTTTTAAGACTACTGTCAACTATCCGAAGATTAGTTAATTGAAAATTAAGACATTTTTACATGGCTCATATACATTAATTGAAGGTGGAAATGGTAGAATTCAAGATGCATTTCATTTTTTTTCGAAATTGTGATGATTAGCTGTGATAGTAAATTCAAAAATTAATTCATCAAAATTGTAATATGTCCACTAGTTTTAAGCTGAGGGTTTTTATTAGAAACACGCTGCAATAAAAGCGGAAAAGATATGTTTAGTTTCAGAGCCATAGCATTTATTTGATTCTCGAAACGAGATATTCTTATTTAAAATTAACTCCGGAAACTTGCTACATGCACGTGCACGTCTTAAGAAAATGCAGACTATGCATAACCGCCTTGGATACAGACTTTTTTATGTATAGTGCTCAGTCTAAGCAGTGCGGTTCAGAGTGCAAAGTGTTTTTTGTGAAGACTACTAATTTAAATATTTTAGTGTGTTTTTTTTTTGGAATATAGTTTGGAGTTTTAATAATTGTAAGTATCTACTTTATAAGGTAGAGTTGAAATAGCTTCTTAAGGGTTATAAAAACTTTTAGTTGGCTTATAAGCTTGTTCTCGAAACTTTGTGAATTATTTTTGAGAACCGGTGGACAGAGATCAAAGAACGTACTCGAGAAGCTACTACAGCACTGACGGTCCTCTATTTGTAAAAATTCTACTTCATTGGATTTACCATCACTGGAAATCTTGGTACTAATACAGAGACCGGCAGAAAGTTGGACATAAAAATGTAATATTTTTAAATCTGATTTAGATTAATTTAAATTTCTAGCCGCTAATCGAACAAAATTAAAGTTTAGTAGCGAATTCATGTGTTATCCGATGATAAGTTGCGCTTGCAGTATTTTTTTTTTTGTAATACACAGGGTGTCTTAAATTTCTTTTTTTGACTAGGTGGCTGTGACTTTAAATGCGACATCCCCCTTTGATTCCAAACAACTTTTGTAAGTAACTTTTTACCGTATTTTAAAAAATAAGGGTACTTTACTCTTGAGTTATTTTGACATTTTTGAATCTACCTTGTATCCAAAAAGAGATAGTTAAATTTTGATATGTACGTTTTGAGTTTAAAATGATGCACCAACTTTTATCAAGAATAAAATTTTCTGAGAAATTAATAATAAAAAAATTTTCCATTTGTGTCCAACTTTCTGCCGGTATATAATTGTATATAAACAAGTTATGGCAAATTCAAAACCTATCAAAAAAGACCCAAAAGGCGAAATTTTTGCAGAGCAAAAACTACCCTTTGCATTTTCTTCAATCGATTATCGTCTGTTTTTAGCAAGGATGTTCAAAATGTATGAATTTGTGAAAAAAATTGCCGATCAAAAGCTACCCTAGAGAGAATTTTTTTTTTCGATTCCCATAGTATTTACACCAGCAGGGTAATATCTACTCTCCTGCATACCTTTAAAACGAATTATAACTCCATTGTTCTTGGTCCGATCCTATATACAAGGGCGTTCAAATTGTATGAATTTGTGAAAAAAATTTGTCAGCCGAAAAACTACCCCTAGAGAGAATTGTTTTTAGTTGCATTCCTATAGTTTCCTGAAACGTTCACTAAAATCAGCGCAATCCGTGAAAAAAACTGACAGGGAAAAAAATACCCTTGCATTCCTTAAAAAAATTATCGTTTCTTCATCCGTTTTTAACAAAGACGTTGAACATGTACGAATCTATATTTAATAAAAATTTGTAGGTTAAACACTACCCCTATAGAGCATTGTTTTTCGATTCTCACAGATTTTGCATCAGCAGGGTAAATATATACTCTCCTGTAAACCTTTAAAATAAATTATAACTCCATTGTTCTTGGTTCGGTCCTAACAAGGGTGTACAAAATGCATTAATTCGTGGCTGAAAAAAATTGTCAGCCGAAAAACTACCCCTAGAGAGAGTTGTTTTTAGTTGCATTCCCATATTTTCCTGAAATATTAACCAAAATCGGGGTAATCCGTGAAAAAAAAATTGACAGGGAAAAACTACCCTTTTGTATCCTTTAGTTACGTCGCTATGAACAATGGTCCTGATTGTGTTAAAGTGCAGACAAAGTGCTGAGTGCGCGGGCACGTGTAGGCTAAGTTGCATTTTGTATCCCTATATGGTTAAAGCTTAAATAAGCTTTGCTCTATTGTTAATCAGTTCTATCTTGTCTTGTAGCAGTAGACGCTGCCCTGTTGTAACTGTCAAAATAAATTGTTTTAAAAACGTATTTTTCGAAATCGTTAATTTAACTGGCGCAGTCGGTAGGACGTGCGTCCAGTTTCCGCGACCGTAGTTTGGAATCCCCACGGTATCGGCACCGCATTCTACCGCGTCGCGAGAAGCTGAAAGATTTTTATCTTGAAGACGTCGTCCAACAACCTGATCTTCGAGGCATCGCAGCAGCAGCCCCTGGATCACCCCCTGGCAGCCAACACCGCAGGAGCTACAGACAAGATATTGCTCACCTTAGGACTTTGGCCGGCGACCAGAACCAGCTTTTGGTAAGAGTCAAGTGTTCCTTTGGATTCCTATTTAATTCCTTATTTTTTTACGATATTTTTGAAGATTTTTACGATATTTTTGAAGATTTTAAGTTATTTTTGAAGATTTTAAGATATTTTTGAAGATTTTGATATATTTATTTGATGAGTGACGTTGATATTGAGGATATTACAAGTTTATTTTCATCAAGTTTAAGTTTTGACGAACCAAGTAGTTCATCTGACGTTAACCAAGTTATTAAAGAAGAAAGTAAAAATAAAATAATCGCAATGGCAGACGAAAAACTTAACTTACCAATGCTTAAGATGTATGTAGAAACAATTTCTAATTTTGACGGCAATGCAACTTCCTTGCCGAAATTTATCTCGTCATCTGATTACCTTTTTGAAACTTATAATGGCATAAATGATGAATTTTTAAAAAATTATTTAGTCAGAGCGGTTCAGATGAAACTCACTGGACGCGCTGAATTATTGATAGGTTGCCGCAATGAGTTAAATACGTGGCAGAAAATTAAGGACGCACTAAATCAATGCTTTGGTGATCGTCGCAATTTGGAGTGCCTAGAGCAGGACTTATTTACGGCTAGGCCATTTAAAAATGAATCTCCTTTAGATTTCGCAAAACGACTTCAGGTTATGAGGAGTAATCTGAGACAAAAAGTGAATTCAGATGTATACTTAACCCAAGCCGCTAAAGAAATTTATGTTAGGCAATATGATGAATTATGTTTAAGGACTTTTGTTAGAGGTTTGACAGGTCCCCTACAGACTATCATTCGTTTGAAGGAACCTGCATCTCTCGAAGATGCAATGACACTAATCATTCAAGAAGAAAATTTTAACTATACCCAAAATATTTTTAAAAGTAGTTCTCAAAGTAATTTTCCAAGTTTTCCACAAAATAATCAGAGAACATATCAAAGACAAAATAATTTCTCACAAAGTAATTTTTCTCGCCCTAACTATCAGAACAATTTGCAAAATAACTTCCCTCGTCCTAGTTATCAAAATAATTTCCCTAGAAATAATTTCCAAAGTTATAATAACCAACCTTTTAGGAATAATTTCCAAAATCAGAATTTTTCAACTAGACCAAACTTCCCAAGCCAACCCATTAACATTCAACCAAATTTTAATAACCAACAGAGACGTTTTCCCACGAACAGACAAGTTTTTGGACCACCCCGTAACGTTTTTAGACCCACAGGACAAAATATACAAAGGCAATACGAGCCTATGCAAGTCAATTCCCAGATGACTAGAAATAATACTTTTAATAACACAAATTTTGGAAACCCAGAAGCTATGTCAACAAATTCGCGTGTACCTTCTAATGTACACAGAAGCTTTTCAGCACGACAGAATAATTTTCCCCGAAATAATTATCAGCCGCAAAAGAACGCTATAGTCGAAGAACTATATCAAATTAATAATGAAAACGCGAGTAATAATTCAACACAGTCAATGCGCGATGCGTATGACCAAACTCTTTCTCAGAATGAACCCCAAAATCAAATTCAAACTCAAAAAATTAACTCCGGAAATTTTCCATTGGTGAGTCATCCTCCCAAATGGAAGAAATAAACCAGGAAAAAGAAATAGTCGAAATTTATGTGGAACAACATAACAGTTTAGCTTATATTCAAATTAAAAATCCCAAAATGAAATTGCTTATCGATACAGGTTGTTTTCATTCAATTTTAAGACCTTCTATCGTAGAAAAATATTTTCCAAATTGTATTTATACTTGTCCCACGCAAGTCAAAACGAGTTTAGGCGAAACAGAAATTAAATTCAGAGCCAATATTCCGGCTCCAGAAGAACTAAACACTGATATGGTCATTCCGATAATTTTATTTGATTTCCACCCTTATTTTGATGGCATTATAGGCTTACGCGATTTAAAGAAATTAAAATTCCATATTGACCTCGAAAATGATATTCTTGTCAACCATGTAACAACAATTCCTTTTTATTATAGGCGACCGGATGATAAACAATACTCCATTTCAGTTAACGCACACGAGGCGCTTTCAGCTAAAATACCAGTGAATAAATTTAATAAAGATATCATTGTCCCAGAAAGTAATATAAACGGACTTATAAACGGACATTAACGACAGCAAACAAAGGCTTTGCTTATACCGAGGTTCATAATAATACAGATAAGACAATACAATTAACTTTTGTAGAGCCCATGCAGGTGCAAGAATTTTCTAACAAACGCAAAGATGACTTTTATTTATTTAATATTGAAAATTTCACATACACTGAGAAAAATAATTCTGACAATATAGATGTTAGGAACATGATTAGGATGGATCATTTGAACGAAGAGGAAAAGAACGCTTTATTTAAACTTTGTAATGAATTTCGAGATATTTTTCATAATGATGGTTCCAAATTAACTTTTACTAATCAGATAAAACATGAAATAAGGACTACTGACGAAATCCCAATTTATACGAAATCTTATAGGTATCCTTTTATTCATAAAAATGAGGTTCAAAAACAAATTTCAAAAATGTTAGACGATGGTATTATTCGTCATAGTCAAAGCCCATGGAGTAGCCCAATTTGGATTGTCCCGAAAAAGTTAGACGCTAGCGGAATCCAAAAGTGGAGAATTGTGGTAGATTATCGTAAAGTAAATGAAAAAACTATTGATGATAGGTATCCCTTACCGAATATTAATGACATTTTAGACAAATTAGGCCGTTGTCAATATTTTTCGACCATTGACCTCGCGTCAGGTTTTCATCAAATTGAAATGAATGAGAACTCAATAGAAAAAACTGCTTTTACTGTTGAAAATGGTCACTATGAATATGTTCGAATGCCCTTTGGTTTAAAAAATGCCCCGGCAAGTTTTCAGAGAGTTATGGATAATGTACTTGGGGAGTTACAAGGAAAAATTTGTTTACTTTATATGGACGATATAATAGTATTCTCAACAAATCTTACAGAACATATTTCTAATTTAAAGTTATTATTTACTACACTGAGAAAAGCTAGGTTTAAAATTCAGTTAGACAAATCGGAATTTTTGCGAAAGGAAGTTGAATTTTTAGGTCACGTGGTAACGCCGGATGGTGTTAAACCGAACCCAAAAAAGATAGAGGCAATAAAACGCTTTCCTATACCAAAAACTACTAAAGAAATTAAATCTTTCCTAGGTCTTTTAGGGTACTATAGAAGATTTATTAAAAATTTTGCAAAAATAACTAAGCCATTTACGCAATGTTTAAAGAAAGGTGAAAAAATAGAACATACTGAGGAATTTTTAAAGACTTTTGAAATTTGCAAGAATATTTTATGTAATGACCCTATACTTCAATACCCAGATTTTACAAAACCTTTTAATTTAACAACAGATGCTTCAAACATCGCTATTGGTGCAGTTCTAAGTCAAGGAAAAATAGGTAGTGATTTACCAATTGCTTATGGATCAAGGACATTAAGTCCCGCTGAACAAAATTATAGCACTATAGAAAAAGAACTTTTAGCTATCGTTTATTTTACAAATTACTTTAGACCGTATTTATTTGGAAGAAAGTTTACAATAATTACTGATCACAAACCATTACAATGGTTATTCAACCTCAAAGAACCAAACTCACGTTTAGTGCGCTGGAGGTTGAAACTAGAAGAATACGACTATGAAATTAAATACAAAAAAGGAAAAATAAATACTAATGCAGATTCATTATCTCGTATTCAATTTGATGACGATAATGTCAATAACATCTTATTTTATGATATTGATAAAGAATATTATGAATTTAGGAAAATTATAGAAAATAATGATAACAATGAAAATAATGGTAATGTTGTTGAAATAAAAAGAAATTTATTTGAGATGCCCGAGAGGTACTCACTGGCACATTGTGTGTCGTCCGATTTTAAAATGAGCGCTGGTATTGCAGCCGAATTTAAAGAAAGGTATGATAACGTTGCTAAATTAAAGAAACAAAACAAACAAGTAGGCGAAGTAGGAATATTAACAGTTATAAATACTAGAAAACGTTTTATATATTATTTAATTACTAAGAAACACTTTTATGAGAAACCGACTTACTATAACATATTTACTTGTCTTAAAAACTTACGAAGTCATGTGATCAAAAATGACATAAAACATTTAGCTATGCCAAGGATAGGATGCGGTCTTGACCAATTAGATTGGAATATAATGAAAGAAATGATTAATTTTATTTTTAAATCTGTGCAAGCGGAAATAGTCATTTGCTACATAGATAATGATGTTTCAGAAGTAAACCCGATTTTTTCTGCAAATGAAAGTCCACCAGAACCTATATATGGTGTACCAAAAAACATAAAAATTTCTCTAAACAAAGATCAACGAACAATTAATTTCAAAGAACCAATACAATTTTATAAAGAACGTACCGTTGACGGAAACAAGATAACAGTAAAATATATTCCTGAAAATAATTTTCAATTAAGTAACCCGGATTTAGAATTCGAATTAAAGTTAGACGAATTTTTAAAAGAACAAAAAGAAAAGGTTAGGAAAAATCAAAATAACAATGACCTTAACGCTATCGAGAATCAGTCAATTTTAGGAAATCCCGGTGATATTGATGAAGAAATTCATAGATTTTTGAATAACCCTATAACTAATGATGAAATCAGAGAATATTTAGAGGCCGAATTCCCCGAAGAAAATCGTGAAGTAAATGAAAATCGTTCAAAACCAAAAATAAATATAATATCCGATATTCTAATTAAACCTACCGGAGAGATTGAAGAACTTATTGAAAATAGAAACGAAATTGAAAATGTTCATTCTGCAATAGAAGATCCAATTTTAACCATTCCAATAACTGAAAATTGTCTAAACACTTATACTAATCAAATTATATTTATTTTAAAAGACTCTGGAAGATATCATGTTATAAAGACATGTCCTTTTCCCAATAAAATTAGACTAACTGTCTACCTAACACTGAAAAATTATGCTTATGAATTAATTAAATTTTTCAAGGAATACATAAATCCGAAACTACTCTACAGTATTTATATTCAAGAGAGTGAAATTGATTTGAAACCGAGAATCTGCAATTTACTAGCAAAAACTTTCAAAAATCATGCGTATAAACTTAATTTCTCTAACATTTTCTTAACCGATGTAACTGAAAAGGATCGTCAACAAGAACTGTTACGATACCATCATGAAACAAAGACATGTCATCGTGGCATAAACGAAACTCTGTTAGCTTTGAAAAAATTATATTATTGGCCCAATATGAAAAATGACATAACGGAATATATTAATAGATGCGAATATTGTAATGCTAAATATGATAGGAACCCACCTAAAATAAAATTTGCTTTAACTACAACTCCGTCACAACCTTTTGAATCCATACATATGGACACTTTTCAAATTTTAGGAAGAAAGTATTTGACAATAATTGATATTTTTTCAAAATACGCTCAAGCTTATCCTTTAGAATCATGTAATTCAACTGATGTAATGGATGGAATTTTTAATTTTGTATCACACTTTGGAATACCAAAATCAATAACATGCGATAACGGTACTGAGTTCAAAACAAGTCTTCTTACTGATTTTTGTAAACTTCATAATGCAAATCTACATTTTACGACACCCGGTAACTCGAACAGTAATAGTAATATAGAAAGATTACATAATACGCTACTTGATAGTATACGCGTACTAAAACTTACTCATCCGAATTCGGAAATAAAACAATTAATGCAGTATGCTATATTAGGTTACAATAATTCCGTTCATAGTACGACAAAACAAAGGCCTTTTGATATTATTAACGGTCACACCAGTGCCCTCGACCCATTCGACATCACAGATGAAATAATACTAAACCAGTACATAGATGAGCGAAAAAACAAATTAAAAATAATTTTTGATAAAATTCATGAGGTTTCACTAAGCGAAAAACATAAACAAAATACAAGCCACAACAAGGATAGGGAAGAACCACAAAATTACGAGCCTTGTACTGTTCAATTCCAGAAAAATAAAGCGTCATTAAGGGATAAAACCAAACCAAAACATACGAAAATCGAAATTAAGGAAGATTTAGGGACAAAAGTCAAAACTTCCGATGACAAAATTATTCACAAATCGCAACTAAAACGCCCAAAATCTAATTTAAACCCTTGTTTACAGGATATTGACATTGATACAATTCCTTCCTGCAGTTATGCTGCCCCTGACGACAACGTTATTAATCTTGACTCCAGTTTTGACACTGACAACGACGACTGAAATGACTTTTACACCTCTAAAAACTCCTTTACTACCTTTCCAGTTAGGAGATACAAAAATTACTGAAACAAAACACACTTTTATTCACTATATTAAAATTAATCCTATAATTAATCAATTAAATAATATGCGTAAATTTTTTAGCATCATGAAATTATCTTTAGATAAAAATAATATATCAGAAATCGCTACTAACTCCTATTCTAATGTTTTATATAACCTACTACAACATGTAGAATATTTAATAATGGAAGTAGAAAGAAAATTAGACAATATTACTCCCCATAATAGAAGTAAGAGAGGTTTAATAAATATCGTAGGTAAAGCTTCAAAATGGCTTTTTGGCACACTAGATTCTGACGATGGTGAAAAGTATGATAAAGCGATTTACGCACTTCAAAATAATCAGCAATCCTTTACGAAGGAAGTTTCTCTACAAATCTCATTAACAAAGCAACTTATTGATAATTATAATTCTACTATAACAATTTTGCAATCAAATCAAAATTTGATAAAAGAAAAATTAGAAAATTTTGAGGTTAATATCAATAAAACCATTAACGATATTTCTGCATATTTACAAGCACAAAACATTTTGGATCAAACTATTCTTAATTGTCAAAATCTCATAACTTTTCTCGATAATTTGGAAAACGCGATAATGTTCGCAAAACTTAATACTTTACATAGTTCAATAATTTCTGCATTGCAATTACGTTCCATGATTAAATATTTGAAAAATTTATACTCTATTGAATCCATTTTAAAATTAAAAAATGTAATTTCTTATTATGAACTCGCTGGAATACAAGTAAACTTTAATAATGATAAAATTATATTTGCAATTCATTTTCCAATATTTTCACACGAAAAATTTCAAACATATCGATTGTTCCCAATCCCAATTAAAAATTCAATTGTTATCCCGAGTCACCCTTACCTTATACTTGGCTCGAACCAACAACAGTTCCAGAACGAGGAATGTCCCAAGATTGAAAATATGTATATTTGTCAAAATTCACTCACGCCTCACTCAAACGAATGCATAATTTCCATGATAAAAGAAGCCGAAGGAAAGTTTTGTCATGGTTTATCAATTAACATAATAAACCCAATAATCCAAGCAATCAACAGTGAAAACATTATTGCTATTCCTGCCGAAGAAACACTCAAAATTTCAACAAATTGTCAAAAGAAAGAAGAAATCAAAATTATCAGCGAACCTAATTTGATACATTTGCCAGGAAATTGTCAAATCAAAGTCAAAGATTTCCAATTTATTAATAAAAATGAAGAAATAAATGGAAAACCGTTTAATTTACCAGAAATTGGAATAAATGACCTCAATTTTAACTACCTACGAGCGAAGCCACTTCAACTCCAAACTATTAACTTAGAAAATATTCACAAGCTTCAGGAAAAGTCTACACTATTGCAAGTCCCCGATATTCAGAAGATACATACCCTCAGCTATGGATTCGCTACAAGCATCATTATTATTTTTCTATTACTTATTGGATATATTGGATGGAAAATATATCAAAGAAAATTCAAGAAAAGAGGAGGACAAGTCAAATTTGAAATGGTGGAGAAGGAAACGGAAAAACAACCCTCCAGGTTGATATTTTCGTCTTAAGGAGGGAGGAGTTACGTCGCTATGAACAATGGTCCTGATTGTGTTAAAGTGCAGACAAAGTGCTGAGTGCGCGGGCACGTGTAGGCTAAGTTGCATTTTGTATCCCTATATATTTAAGCTTTGCTCTATTGTTAATCAGTTCTATCTTGTCTTGTAGCAGTAGACGCTGCCCTGTTGTAACTGTCAAAATAAATTGTTTTAAAAACGTATTTTTCGAAATCGTTAATTTAACTCTTTTAAGAAAAAAATTACGTTTTTTTTCACCCGATTATCTCCTGTTTTTAGCAAGGATGTTCAAAATGTACGAATTTGTGTTTAATAAAAATTTTCAGGTCAAAAAGTATCCCTAGAGACTAGAGAGCATTCCCACAGATTTTGTAAACGCACTCTGGTTAGACAAATTCGCGGTAAAAACAGTGCTATTCATAAAGTTTGCACTAAATGAAAAAAAATTGTATTATTATATTTTTTGAAAAATCTGATTTTGGGATATGTTGGTGCATGTCATGTTTACATTATTGCGCCTAAAGAAGGTCGTGACGTCACAGCCCATGCCTGTCAAATTTTACATTTAATAATAATAATAATTTAATAATAATAATAATACCTGGTGTGGCAAGTTGATTTTTCCAGAAACCGTCGACCTGTTCTCTGCTAGGGTAACTCGCATTTGTGGCATCGGCGCTAGAATTAAAAGCACGGTAGAAACCCTTTTTTGAACGATCAGAAAAGGGTTTCTACCGTGCTTTTAATTCTAGCGCCGATGCCACAAATGCGAGTTACCCTAGCAGAGAACAGGTCGACGGTTTCTGGAGAAATCAACTTGCCACACCAGGTCCATACAATGTCAGTGCAAGCTGGATCAGTGAAGAACGCGAGATGGGCCGGAACTATAGCCAGATGCAACACGAGCAATTCACAACCGCTGAGGTCTCCGATGTCATCAAGAATTCCCACAACTGGAAGGCACCAGGTCCAGATCATCTCCAAAATTATTGGATTAAGAAGTTGTGGTGCACGCATGAACAGATAACTACCTTAATTAATGAAGTCTTGCTCGATCCTCTGAAAATGCCATTGTTTCTTACACAGGGTGCAACCTACCTGTTACCAAAAGACCAGCGGAATACGGATAACCCTGCCAAGTACCGCCCAATAACCTGCTTGCCTACGCTGTACAAGATAATCACATCTTGCCTTACGCAGCGAATATATGCTCACTGCGAGCGGAACAACATCATTGCAATGCAGCAGAAGGGCTGCTCGAAGGGCGCAATGGGATGCAAAGAGCAACTCATCATAGACTCTGTCATCTGCAACCAGGCTCATTCCAAGCAACGAAACCTCCACATGGCTTATGTGGACTACAAAAAAGCATTTGATTCCGTACCTCACGACTGGCTCACAGGTATCTTAAAGCTGTATAAAATAGATCATCATACAGTTTCCTTTTTAGAACACGTTATGACAACCTGGCGCACTAAGATACAACTCAGAACCGCAGACAGTAACATCGAGACCGACACAATCAACATCCGAAGAGGGATTTTCCAAGGAGATTCACTCAGTCCACTGTGGTTCTGCATGGCGATGAACCCTCTATCACATCGGTTGAACTCTACAAAATATGGCTTCGCTATCAAAAGCAACAACGCAGAAGCGATCAAGTTGAATCACCTATTATATATGGATGATTTAAAACTGATCGCAGCAACCAAAAACCAACTAACGCAAATGCTTAAAATTGTAGAGGAGTTCTCCAGGGACATCGGAATGCTGTTTGGACTGGACAAGTGCCGCACCCTTAATATCATCCGGGGAAAGCTCGAACAAAGCGCACACGAGATGCAGGACGGCCAGGAGATCGAAGCAATGAGCAAGGCAGATACATACAAGTATCTCGGGATGAAACAAGCTCAAAGGATAGACCATCGAACAATGAAGAATGATTTAACGAATGAATTCATCAAGAGAGTAAGACAAGTAGTGCAAACTGATCTTAACAGCAGGAATTTGTTTAAGGCCCTGAACACGTATGCGTGCTCTGTACTCAGCTATTCGTTCGGAATAGTGAATTGGACCAACACGGACATCAACAACCTGCAACGAAAAGTTAGGACACTACTGACAAAAGCTCATAAACATCATCCTTGTAGCGCCGTAGAAAGAACAACTCTGCCACGTCAACTAGGAGGAAGAGGATTGGCAGATCTCAGCAAGCAATTGGACCAACAAATATTAAATCTGCGTAATTATTTCTACAGGCAGGCCAACAGCTCCACACTACATAGGGCTATATGCGGAGCAGACGTCTCAACACCGCTACGTCTGACGGAACACGAGCGTCAAAATCACCACCGAACCGACAACGATAAACTACAGAGGTGGTTGGGGAAGCCGCTGCACGGGAGGCATCCTAATGAGGTTAACCAGGAACATGTCGACAAGTTAGCGTCGAACTATTGGCTGACCTCGGGACGAATGTTCCCCGAGACGGAAGGCTTCCCACTGGCCATACAAGATCAGGTTATACCAACTCGCAACTACCTAAAATTCATTGTAGGAGATGCATCGGTAGTGGATGACAGAGGCAGATACGGGTGCCCAACTTCAGAAACAATCCAGCACATAACAGGAGGATGTCAGATGTTCGCATCAACGGAATATAAGGAACGACACGATTCGGTTGCCAAGATCTTGCACCAGGAACTGGCGGAAAAGCTGCTGCTTGTGCAGGCAGAGAGGGTCCCATATTACAACTACACACCTGAGCCTGTTCTTGAGAACAGAAACTACAAGATGTACTGGGATCGTACAGTTCTGACAGATCAACGAGTTGCCCATAACAGACCGGACCTTATAATAGTTGATAAAATTTCTAGGCAGACAACTCTGATTGATGTGGCCATCCCTAACAACAACAACCTGCGTGTGAAGCAAGTCGAGAAGATCGCGAAGTACAGAGATTTAGAAGAACGAATTAGAAGGCAATGGGAAATGGAGAACGTCCAGACGATTCCAATCATCATGTCAACAACTGGTGTTATACCAAAAAGTTTGCTGAGAAACATCAAGGAGCTGGGTCTAACTGATAGTCTTTACAGGTCCATGCAGAAAGCGGTACTACTTGCGACAGCCCGAACCGTCAGGAAATTCATGGGGAATGCAGGATCATCCAACAACATCAATGTCACCTAAGGCCCGATAACATGGCAAGGGTCTCGTCCGAGCCAGATCCTTTTGGTATCCGGGATACCCGGGATCTGAGTGAATGTTCCCCGTAGAGGGAGTGCGAATGCCTTTTGGCTAAGTCGAGATAATAATAATAATAATAATAATAATAACTACGAACGAACTATTGGCTGACCTCGGGACGAATGTTCCCCGAGACGGAAGGCTTCCTACTGGCCATACAAGATCAGGTTATACCAACTCGCAACTACCTAAAATTCATTGTAGGATATGCATCGGTAGTGGATGACAGATGCAGATACGGGTGCCCAACTTCAGAAACAATCCAGCACATAACAGGAGGATGTCAGATGTTCGCATCAACGGAATATAAGGAACGACACGATTCGGTTGCCAAGATCTTGCACCAGGAACTGGCGGAAAAACTTCTGCTTGTACAGGCAGAGAGGATCCCATATTACAGCTACACACCGGAGCCTGTTCTTGAGAACAGCAACTACAAGATGTACTGGGATCGTACAGTTCTGACAGATCAACGAGTTGCCCATAACAGACCGGACCTTATAATAGTTGATAAAATTTCTAGGAAGACAACTCTGATTGATGTGGCCATCCCGAACAACAACAACCTGCGTGTGAAGCAAGTCGAGAAGATCGCAAAGTACAGAGACTTAGAAGAACGAATTAGAAGGCAATGGGAAATGGACAACGTTCAGACGATTCCAATCATCGTGTCAACAACTGGTGTCATACCAAAAAGTTTGCTGAGAAACATCAAAGAGCTGGGTCTAACTGATAATCTTTACAGGTCCATGCAGAAAGCGGTACTACTTGCGACAGGCCGAACCGTCAGGAAATCTATGGGGAGTGCAGGAACGTCCAACAACATCAATGTCACCTAAGGCCCGATAACATGGCAAGGGTCTCGTCCGAGCCACATCCTTATGGTATCCGGGATACCCGGGATCTGAGTGAATGTTCCCCAGAGAGGGAGTGCGAATGCCTATATATATCTTATTTTCTTTTAATTAAATTGCATTTCAGTCAAAATCCTTGTAAAATATTGTGAGACTATTTTTTGTTTTTCAGACATAAACCTAAATTGTTAAGTATTTTGAAAAACATCTTAATAATTATTTTGTACCTAGGCATCTAATAACCTTCACCTTAGTTAAAAAACTTCCTTTGAAATTCGGAAACTTTGTTCGATAGTTTATGACTGTGTTTGGCTAAACATTTTTACTAAAAACTTAATAGGTGAGTTTTCAAAAATTATAGTCCAGAAAATGCTATTATTTTGTTTAAAAATGTGAAATATTTTTAACAGTGTTCCTGCGGGAGGTAAAAATCTTTCTTGAAACCCAGGTATATTTTAAGATTTTTTTTTGCTTTTCAGGGAATTTTAATATTTTGAAGAACATCTTAATTTATTTTTAATGATTTTGCATTGAAGTTAAAACCCTTGTAGAATGTTGTGAGTATTTGTTTGTTTTTCAGACATGAGCCTAAATTGTTAAATATTTTGAAAAACATCTTAATTTATTTTAATGATTTGTATTGAAGTTAAAATCTTTGTAGAATGTTGTGAGTATTTGTTTGTTTTTCAGACATGAGCCTAAATTGGTAAATATTTTGAAAAATATCTTAATTTATTTTAATGATTTGTATTGAAGTTAAAATCTTTGTAGAATGTTGTGAGTATTTTTTTTGTTTTTCGGACATGGGGTAAATTGTTTTAATAATTTAAAAAACATCTTAGTTATTTTTATGTAACCTTAGTTAAAAAACTTCCTTGAGAAATTTGGAAACTTTGTTCGATAGTTTATGACTGTTTTTGCTTAACATGTTTACTAAAACTTAATAGGTGAGTTTTCAAAAATTATAGTCCAGAAAATGCTAATATTTTGTTTAAAATTGTGAAATATTTTGAAAAAGCCTGACAGCCTTTCAGCAAGAATTAAAAATCTTTCTTGAAATCCAGGTATATTTTAAGATATTTTGCTTTTCAGGGAGGTTTAATGAAGAACATCTTAATTTATTTTTAATGATTTTGCATTGAAGTTAAAATCTTTGTAGAATGTTGTGAGTATTTGTTTGTTTTTCAGACATGAGCCTAAATTGTTAAATATTTTGAAAAACATCTCAATTATTTTTTGTAGCTAGGCATCTAATAACCTTCACCTTAGTTAAAAAAACTTCCTGAGAAATTAGGCAAATTTGTTCGATAGATTATGACCGTTTTTGCTAAACATTTTTACTAAAAACTTAATAGATGATTAAAAATTATAGTCCAGAAAATGCTAATATTTTGTTCAAAAATGTGAAATATTTTTAACAGCGTTCTTGCTAGAGGTAAAAATCTTTCTTGAAACCCAGGTATATTTTAATATATTTTGCTTTTCAGGGAGGTTTAATGAAAAACATCTTAATTTATTTTAATGATTTTGCATTGAAGTTAAAATCTTTGTAGAATGTTGTGAGTATTTTTTTTGTTTTTCGGACATGAGCCTAAATAGTTAAATATTTTTGAAAAACATCTTAATTATTTTTTCTTGAAATCGGCATTAAAATGTCCCAAAATCGTCATTAAAAGCACAGAAATCGTACAATAATGTAGCCCATTATTGTACGATTTTTTCAATAAGTAGGCCTTGGCGAGATGTAAACATCAAACGTCAGACGCGGAGAAATCGCCCGTCAAAAGTGACCAAATATTCAAAACCCGGCCAATAAAGGCTCATTTAACTGTTCGTACATATTGCGAAATTGTTTCCTATAGAAGCGCAATCCTTCAGTATACATATTTTAGTAAATTTGAAAATTAATAGATTTGTTGTGTAGGCTGCACAAGAAGCAGCAGTTTGGTTTTCCTGTCAGAAGGTGCCGTACGTCATTATACTTGTCCTAGGTAGAGCGATCTGTGAAGTCAAGCAACGCCGCGCGTAGTCGGTTCGTGGACGGGTGATCCCTTATTATTATTTTCTTGCCTAATAAAACTTTTTTTTTCCGATTTCAAAAAAAATATAATATGTACCTCGGCACTGAAGTTCTTTTTATGACTCATGTGGTTTATTTGCCTCGGCCAGAGGCCTCAGCAACTAAACTCCACATGAGTCATAAAAAGTTGAACTTCAGTGCCTTGGTACATAAATAACTATTATAGCTAGGTATCTAATAACCTTCACCATAGGTAAAAAAACTTCCTTGAGAAATTAGGTAAATTGGTTCCATAGTTTATAACCGTTTTGCTAAACATTTTTACTAAAAACTTAATAGGTGATTAAAAATTATAGTCCAGAAAATGCTAATATTTTGTTGAAAAATGTGAAATATTTTATCAGCGTTCCTGCGAGAGGTAAAAAACTTTATTGGGGACATCCAAGTATATTTTAAGATTTTTTGCGTTTCAGGGAGGTAATAAAAATTGTCACTCTCACAGTACCCAAAAACTAACCCAGAAGCAATTGGAGGGGGTGGTAATTACTATTACTTCATTAGCATTTGCGGCCAGGGCCGACTCTCTTTATAGAACTAGGATAGCATTTGCTTAAGTACTACTAGTAAACTGTAGTGATTGAAAAACATTTGCATTGCAGATAAAAAAACACTATGTAGGATATTTTTAGTGTATTTATGCTTTTTCGGACATGGGTTTAAAACTGTATAATAGTTTTGAAACAAAACACATCTTAGTGTACTTTGTTTTATGTTGATATTGATGATTTATTTGAGAATACATTGTTTCCATCATTGAAGCGATTTGAAATAAACGATACTTTGACAAATTTTCTGGGAAACGTCTTGGTTAAAAACATTTGCTCGGAAACCTTCAAAATTTTTTCTTTTAATGAGGTGTTGCTGAAACCATGATTTTTTAACAGCCAAGTTTTCTGAGAACTGTCTCGAATTGTCTTGGAAACTTTTAATGAGGTGTTTACAATTTGAAACCATCACTTTATCAAGTTTTCTGAGATATCTTTAGAATTTTCTTGGAAACTTTCTGATTTTTTTTTGTTAAAACCCAACATCACCTTAACCAAGTTTTTCTGAGATGTTTAGAATTTTCTTGGAAACTTTCAGGGATTTTTCTTTTAATGAGGTGTTGATGATTCAAAACCTATCATCACCTTGCCAAGGCTTCTGAGAACTGTCTAGAACTTTTTTTTAAGTTTCGGGGATTTTTCTTCTAATGAGGTGTTTGCGGATTCTGAGAAATGCCCCGAATTTTCTTGGGAACGTCTTGAATTTTCTTGTAAAATTTCTAGATTGAAATTCTGATTTTTATCATCAATTTTTTTTCGAGAAATGCCTCAAATTTTCTTGAAACTATACATTTTTTCTAACGTCATCAAGTTTCCAATATTTGTAAAAGTTGAAAATTAGCATTGAGTCTTATGGAAAACACACACAAATTTCGTCTTATTGAGGGGCCTTTTCAACCCTAGAAAATAAGCTGTGTTCTGATTGGTTGAGCATCTCAGGTGAGACTAGGGGGTGTTCATCCCCAATTTTTTTCAGTCGTGTTGATGCTGTTGTAAGGTGAAGTCGACCTTGTGAATTGACAAATTTTATTAGAAAACCTTTTTGTTTGAATTAGCTTGACATTGTAAGTTTTGTGAGAATTGTAAACATTTTCTTGGAATTTCTTGAACGTATAAAAGGGAAAACCCATTTCCTCAGTCGTGCTGTTGCTCTTGAGGGGTGAAGTTGTGTTTGTGAATTGGACAACACATTTTGTGACAAGTCTTTCCGAGAAACGTAATCTTTTTTCTTAGAATTTGATGAACGGGTTTATAATAAAAGGAGTTCCCTCGACCCATTTCCTCATTCGTGTTGTGCTTATCTAAGGTGAAGTCGATACTTTGAATTGGACAACGTTTTTCATAAAACGTAAGCAAATAGCGCATCAACGTATATATTCATATTTTCTAGCGAGATATCAAAGTTTAACACCCCACAATTTAGAAAATTATTCCTTTCTAGGTTGAGCTAAGGAGAAAAAGGACTACACCGGTTGGTGAGTAAGTAAAAATAAAAGAGGACGCCTGTTGGTGAGTACAGATTGGAAAAAACACAAATTTCTCCTTATCGTGAACTTCCTGGTATTTTCGTCTTATATAAGGAGGTGCTTGCCACTCATTTTACAGGCTCTCTGATGTTGTGTTTGGAACCATGCCTGCCACAGATGTGTTAAAGTACTTGTACTTCAAGATAAGTGGTATATTGGGTCTACTTCAGTCATCATACAATAGTGAGACTGCCCAAGATGGCCTCCGTCGGTGCAACAAGGCCGTTCGGCATATAAATCACCAACTAAAATCAGCAAAGACCTTGGGTGAGGAGCAAAAACTAATGACAAATCTAGCCAATGTGAAAACACTACGTACCCAAATTAAACATGAAATTAAGCGAGGTGCTGGAGTAAAAACTAAAAAAAGAAACCGCAGAAAAACGTGTAAGCTGGAGCGATCTGGAAAGCGCGTTTAAATTTCGCATTCGCACTGGCGTCATCTCCAACCTTAAGCACAAGGACCCCGGCGAATTTCTTAACGACTGTTTTGCTTTGTTCAAGCGACGTGTTTCCATCGCCTTAAAAAATGAAGAGGCGGTTAAAATCAATGCATTGTTCTGCGGACTATTTGTGTTGCAGAAGGCCGATAGGCTTATGGAGGAGTTGAAATATTTTACAACATCTAACGCGCCGGTCTACCGAGATACCAACTTAATCCATTGGTTCGATCAGCACGTAGCAACACCGATTTTAACTCAGCTTCAAGAATTTCAAGAAAGAGACTCTGGTTGGGCGCTGAAGGCTATAGTGAACTTGGGGATAAATATAAATAAGTATACTCCCCTGTTAGGATCTTCATACATAGAGCTACCTGAATCAATCAAGGCAAAACAGGCATGTATTAACGTGAAGAACGAGGACGACCTTTGCTTTGCTTGGGCCGTGACTTCCGCTCTGTATCCAGTTGAGAAACATCCTCAGCGAATAACCAAGTACCCCCACCCTTCATCTGTTTTGAGTTTGGACGGACTACGTTTTCCAATGACCATTAAACAGATTCCAAAATTCGAAAATCTTAACAACATGTCTGTAAATATTTATATTCTGCGAAAGCATCGAAACAAGTTTCACACCTTACCTACTTATATATATATCTAAAAATAAGGTAGACAAACATGTCAATCTTCTAATGGTACAGAATGTTTATTATGATGAGGATAATGAAGAAGGAAGTAATGACAGTTCACTTGTGCAATATCATTTTTGTTGGATCAAAGACCTCTCTCGCCTCGTTTCAGCTCATCTAAGTAAACACGAACATAAAAAATTATTTTGTGATCGATGTCTGCATTACTTTTACTCCGAGAAAAAGCTAACAACACACTATAAAGATTGTAAAAATATGAACGATTGTAAAGTTAGGATGCCAAGTGAAGATAGAAAATTTCTCAAATTTAAGAATTACAAAAATAAGGAAATGGTTCCTTTTACAATTTATGCCGATATAGAAAGTCTGTTTAAAGCGACAGGCGATAATAATAAGTATCAAGAACACGTACCTTGCAGCATTGGTTATTATATTAAATGCAGTTATGATGACAGCTTGTCCTTCTACAGATCATACACTGGGCTCGATTGCATTGAATGGTTTTCCAAAGAACTGAGAGGAGTGGCAGAGGATATAGAGACAGTTTTTCTGTGTCCTCTACCGATGGATAGGCTAACAGCAGATGAGAAGATGAGCTTTAAGTTAACTACCATATGCCACGTTTGTGAGAAGCCGTTTACAGCGCAGCAAACAAAAGTTCGGGATCATTGTCATCTGACTGGAAAATTTAGAGGAGCCGCACATGAAGACTGCAACATAAACTATCAAGATACCCATGTTGTACCAGTTGTATTTCACAATTTAAGCGGATATGATTCACATTTTGTTATTAAAAGCATAGCCAAGGATATCGAAGGTCGTGTGGAGCTCCTTCCCATTAACAAAGAGAAGTATATATCATTTACGAAAAGCATACCGGAAAATTTGGTAAAGTTCAGGTTTATCGATAGTTTTCGTTTCATGGCAGGAAGCTTCGATTCTTTAGCCACCAATCTTTGCGAATACCCAATCCTTAGGAGCCATTTTTCCGACCTCCCGGAATCTCGTTTTAAACTTCTTACTCGAAAAGGTGTATTCCCATATGATTTTATGGATTGTATGGGGAAATTAGACCACAGTCACTTACCACCTAAAGACTCTTTTTATAACAAACTCGAAGAAAGATCGATATATGAAAAAGAGTATGCTCACGCGCAGAAAGTGTGGAACGAATTTGGTTGTAAAAATTTAAAAAATATACCGACCTGTATTTATAAACAGATATATTACTTCTAGTAGATGTATTTGAAGCATTTAGAGCGAGCTGTATGAGAACCCATAAACTAGATCCCGCTCACTACTATACATTACCTGGGTACACTTGGGATTCGATGTTGAAGTATACAAAAATTGAGTTAGAGTTGCTTACGGATATCGATCAAGTAATGTTCGTCGAGAGAGGAATCCGCGGAGGACTCAGCCAATGCTCTAAACGACGCGCCACTGCAAATAATAATAATAAAATTATAAATACATGCCCGATTATGATCCACAGAAACCTGCAGTATTTTTAAGTTACTTCGATATTAATAGTCAATACGGGTGGGCTATGTCACAGGCCCTTCCTTTCGGTGGGTTTAGATGGTTAGATGATAAGGAGATTCAAGGATTGAATATAGGAAAATTGACGGACAATTCTGATACGGGGTATTTCCTAGAAGTCGATCTAGAGTACCCTGAGAAACTTCACGATAAACACAGAGATTTGCCTTTCTGTCCACAACATATACAAGGGGATAAGACAGGGAAAAAATTAATGGCTACCCTCCACAACAAAGAAAAGTACATTACAGGGCACTTAAACAAGTTTTAGCAGACGGTCTTGTCCTGAAGAAAGTACGACGTGTACTCGAATTTAAGCAAAGTGCTTGGTTGAAAAGTTACATAGATCTAAATACCAGACTTCGTGCCCAAGCCACCAGTGCCTTTGAGAAAGATCTTTACAAGCTTCTGAATAACGCAGTCTTTGGAAAAACGATGGAAAATGTCCGCAAATATTCCGTGGTAAAGCTGGTTAACAAGTGGGAGGGGCGATATGGGGCGGAGGCACTTATCGCCAAACCTGAGTTCAAGTCTGCACTGATTTTTGATGAAAACCTCGTAGTAATCGAATTAAATAAATGTGAAGTATTCATGAATAAACCAATTTACGTTGGGATGAGTGTTTTGGATCTAGCAAAAACAACTCTATATGATTTCCATTATGGGTACATGCAGCCTCAGTTAGGTGACAATTGCACCATTTTATACACGGACACTGACTCCCTAATTTATGAAATTCGGAATAATGATATTTATGAAGTTATGCGTCGAGACTGCTATAAATATTTTGACACGAGTGATTATTCGACAGATAACATCTACGGTATACCTCTAGTAAACAAAAAAGTTTTGGGTATGATGAAGGACGAAAACAATGGGCGCATTATGACGGATTTTGTGGGTCTACGGTCAAAAATGTATACATTTAAAGTTTTAAAAGATTGTGAAGATATGGAAATACATAAACTGAGAGAAAATGGATTTACTGAAGAGGAAGTATTCGAAATAATGTTACATGGCGGAGTTACAAAGAAGGCGAAGGGTGTCAAGAAATCCGTTATTAAAAACAAAATCACCTTCGACGATTATGTACAGTGTCTGGAGGAGAATATGGGAAAAACAGTTAACCAGAATTTGATTCGATCGGAAAAGCATACCGTTTACTCCATAACTGAGACGAAAATCGCTTTAAGCCCCAACGACGACAAAAGAGAAATTAGAGCAGGATATGAAACACTCCCGTGGGGCCACTATTCACAGATGCAAATGGGATAGATTTAATTATAGAAATAGGTTACTGTAATAGGTTTATAATGTATAATATACTTAGTTATAATAATGGTTATACGTAATAGGTTTATAATAGTTATAATAATGATTATACATAATAGGTTTATAATGCATTATTGTTATCACCAATAAACTTATTAAATAAGTATGTTGTTTCATTTTTATTCTGACCTGTTAAAGCATCATGTGAAAGCTTGCATGAGTTAGTGTTTTAATTATCTCCGAGCTGTCCTAAAAAAAGCTATCCTTGCTATATTTGCTACTACTGGGACAAAAAAATTATTTATGTAAAAGCGCACCTTGCATTCTACCTCTATGGTGGTGGGGAAACGAATGCATTCGTTATTTTTCTAGACTGCATATTTCTAACTTTCTTTTATAGTTATCCAGTACTAATCTATCCATTTCGAGCTGCATTGTTTCTTAAGTCTTTGATGCTAGCCTAGTTAGAAAGGCATTATTTTTAATATGATACTCTATTCTAATGAGTATTAGTCCTCTGTTCTCAATGTTGTCATCAGTTTCTGATTCATTGTCCGATTCTTCAGGTTCTTCTTTGGGATTTACTAATGTCTGTCACAACAGATTCATTTCCAACTATTTCCAGTACCAAACTGTCTGAAAGTGTTAGTTACCCCAAATAAAATTTATTATTGATACATACATATGATAATACATAAGCACTTATCATTAATCCTCAAGTCTAAACAGATTTTTCTAGTTGATTCTACATGGATTAGGCCTATGGGGGAAACCATGTAAAAAAAGCGCACCTTGCATTCTACCTCTAGGGTGGTGGGGAAACGAATGCATATGAACCATGTACGATTGCTTATAGCAATTTTTAAGTTATATTATGGACATAAGATGCATAGAAGACAGAAATCTTCAAAAATTAAGTGCAGCTTGTTAGAACAGGTAAACAAACTACCTACCATGAATTTGAGTTGATGTAAATACAATCTTGTTCGATATGCAAAATGTATGTTATAGTGGACATAAGATGCATAGAAGACAGAAACATTCAAAAATTAAGTGCAGCTTGTTAGAACAGGTGAACAAACTACCTACCATGATTTTGAGTTGATGTAAATACAATCTTGTTCGATATGCAAATGTATGGAACATATAGCAGATCAAACTATAGGCATCTATCAAAATAAACACAAATACTTTTAAACCCCTTATTTGTTGAACCTAGTAAAATTAGTAATAATCAACAATTATTTGTATATTTTTAGGTCATTGTCATTAAAACCTTGTGGTTTGTTCTTCAAAGCAGTTGAGACAGACCTGGAGTAAGGGTAATTTTTGATCTCCAATACATATTACGTTATCTTCAACAGTTACTGGTATTTGGTCCATTACTAATCCGTCATTGGTGTGTTGGATATTAGCTAGGTTCAATCTCAAGTAATAAAGACAGATCTCTAACTGAGCGTGATGGTAATTATCAAATGCTTATATATATCTTTCAATCACAGAGCATCTATCACGGATAATTTATTTTTATGCTCGCCCGTGGCAAAAATTTAAATTATCCATAATCAATGATGGTATTCGATGGTATTCCATGGTATTCGATGATCTTTGATGACATTCCATGGTATGTAGCTTTTCAAGTCGTCTAGTCGTTTTTCAGAGTCGTTTAGTCGTTTTCCAGAGTCGTTTAGTCGTTTTCAGAGTCGTTTTTCGAGTCGACTGGTCATTTTTCAGAGTCGTTTAGTCGTTTTTCCGAGTCGTTTTCAGAGACGCTTAGTCGTTTTCAGAGTCGTTTTTACAATCGTCTAGTCGTTTTCAGAGTCGTTTAGTCGTTTTTAGAGTCGTTTTTTCGAGTCGTTTAGACGCTTTAAGCTTTTCATGGCAGGGTAAGGGACAGTTCTTGCTTAGTTTGAAGCAGTGGATCATAATGTTGGACCTCGAAGGGGTAAATCATGTAAAATAAGGGTTCAAAGCCATTTCCGTATACATTTTATTTTAAGTAATGAAAAGAAGTGGTAATCAAAATTATTATATTGGAAAAATAATTTGTCTCTTCTCATCTAGTTGATTACTACTTGGAGTATTTTCCCCAAATATTGAAAATAATTATATAGTCTCTGATTAATAGCTAAATATGTCATATGAATTTCAACTAATATGAGATCCCGTTTACAATATTTAAGAACGCACTAGTTGCATTCATTAAAAACTAGTAATTTAATTGATAACTAATTTATCAAAATGACAACAGATTTTGTTAAACAGTTTACATTTAATTCGCATTTACTAGCAGATCAGAAGACGATTAAGGTTTGTTGTTGGAATACATTTTTTAAACCGGCGGAGTGACGTCATACTTTGGATTTTGGTACCTTAATTTAATAACCTGATTTTTATTAGAACCTTTAGCAACAGTCTAGCATTTTACATTATCGTGATTTATACAATCCCAAGAGCAAATTTTTTTTGGGACGTTTCTTGTTTACATTAAAATGTCAACGCGTAAACAGCTTCGGACACAGTATTTTTCTCTAGAAATCTAGCAAATTTCCGTGGGCACTTAAACCAATTAACGGGGCATCTTTTTCATGATTTTTCACCTGTTTTTAGCATTTTATACCATTGAAAGAAATCTAAATTATCATGCGGGTTGGGGGTTTTGACTGACAAACTAATATTAGTTGTCATCATTTTAGTTCATCTTTCTTTGCAACGTTTTGGGGACGGGTTGCTGGGTGAAGTTTTAAACTGGAAACGTGTTGCACAAAATGGGGTTTTCCAGCTAGTGGTCTTGTTGATAATGACGTCAGAGTATTTTTTAGAACTGGTGAACTTCGTCGGGACCTTCTTTAAAATTTACTTACCTAAATTAGATGGTTATAAACTCAACTAAAATTGGTTAATTTATGCCTCAAATTTAATGTCCACTTTCCTTTTGAGCAGTCCTATTCTCTAAATATAGGAAGATATGAGGATTTTTGATACATCCTTAGGTAATGTAGTTAAGAAAACGTATACACTCATATGTATCTCATATCTGTTATATCCGACCTCAAGCATCACCTTGATCATAACCTTGTTTTTACCCTTGATTCTGTTTACTGTTGGATATTATGTTCTCATTCTCTATTGTTCAAGATGCTTACTACAAAGATATCATTTTCCATTGTATATTGTTCTAGAATGATTACTAGAACATATCATATTCTTTTGAGTATTGTTAAAACTTGCTTACTGCAAGAATTGCAGAATTTGATCTTCCCTTTGTCTTTATATTATTTTCCCATGAGAACCACAACACCTCAGCATAACAGATCTGTATAAATAGGACCTAGTAAAGTAAGAGTGTTAATTCTAGTCTTGTCTGTAGTCTAAGCCGAAACTCTGTAACTCGCGTTACTCAAATAAAAGTTTTTTAAAAAGTCTTCGTCTTCACGTCGCCCGTAACAATTTGGTGTCAGAAGTGGGATCCTCGATAAAAGGGTCTTCAACGAGGGAGATCCGGAGGCACTTAGGACAGTCTCCTCGGGGGTCACCACACCACTACGATTGGAGCCAGCTGAAAAGGGTCTTCGACAGGAAGATCCGGAGGCACTAAGAAGGACAGTCTCCTGAGGCCAGCATCCAGCAACAACAGCAGCATCAACGACATCCAGCGAGCATGAAGTTACTTCTATTGTAAGTGAAAAACTTGAAGTGAATTTTATTTGTGATTTTTTTTGAACTTTCTACGTTGCTATTATTGAACTTTCTACGTTATAACGATATTACCTTTTCATTTCAACATGCCGAATAACGAAGCTATAAACTCTAATGTAAACAATGAAGCAAACGCTTCAAATAACGACGAAGTACCATTTAAATTAAGCGAAATATTTTCTATCATCCCTGAATACGATGGGGATCAAATCAATTTAAATACTTTTATCATTGCATGTGATAGGGCCATGCAAATGACTGTTGGCGACCAAGCCATTTTACTTGTTATAAAAATTAAAAATCAATTAAAGGGACGTGCAGCCCAACTCATTAATTCAAGAGATTTGAGTACCTGGCGCGAAATCAAACAATTACTTAACGTTCATTTCGGAGATCCTCGCGATCTAACTTCATTAATTCAAGATTTACAAAGAATGTGTCAATCCCAAAATGAAAATGCTTTGACTTTTGTAGGCAGAGTTCAAACTCACTGCTCGAAAATGTATGCCGCAATAGGAAAACAAAGCCTTCTCACTAGGGAACAAAAAGAATCGCAAGCTACATTAATCGATAGCATGTGTTTAAATACAGTTTTGACAGGTTTAGAACCAAGAATAGGGCAACTAATTCGTGCTAGCAATCCACCCAACATGATGGATGCTATAGCTTTAATTAAGAGAGAATTGCAACTTTCTTATTTTGAAAATCAAAAATTTCAGAGGCAAAATCGTGTACCAGTCTTCAATAATAATGTCAAAAGAACCAGTAATAATTTTCCAAAATTTTGTAATTATTGCAAAAGAAATGGACATACTATCAATGAATGTCGAACAAAAAATCAAAATAATTATTACAGAAATGGTCCAAATCCTTCTAGCTACTCTAACAAATTCCAAAATAACTCCCAAAGAAATAATTTCTCCCAAAATAGGTTCCATCAAAGACCATCTTTTCCTCAGCAAAATAATTTTCAAACTCCTTCTTTCCAACCTAGGAATCACCCTCAAAACTTCCAACCAAGAAATCAACCTCCTAGAAATTTTTCTAATAATATTCCTAGAAACAATTTCCCAAAAACTTTTAATAATAATTCAGGTTTCCAGCCTTCTAATCAAAATTTTACTCCTAGATTCCCAAATTCAAATCCAAATAACCAAAATAGAACTCCCCAACAACATTATCTGAGCCAAAGCGAAAATTTTCAATTAACAGCCTCGGACCAGAATCCTATTCCCAACTTCAAGAATCTTGGTATGACCAATACGGACCAAACGTTTGCATAAATACCGTTGACAATAGTAACTTATATTATATTAAAGATAATACCGATAAGTACAAAATTTTAATTGACACAGGAGCTGGTATTTCAATTTTCAAACCAGAGACGGTTCAGCAATTTTTAAATCGATGTCCAGAAAATTTTCAAATTAAAGGTATTTCTGGCCAATCAATTCCTACTACTGAAGCGGTATTTGTTTCTTTTACGGGTCCTCTTTCTCCCCATAAAGTTTATATTTGCGATCTAGATATAGGATTTGACGGAATTTTAGGCGCTGACTTTCTAGAAAGGTACGGTGCAATAGTAGATTTTAGGAATAAACAATTAATTACGTACTATAAGGTACACGAATTACTTAAAGACGGAGATGAATTAAACGAGTTAACGAATAATAATGATAATAATAATCGAGTCGTTTATAAAAGACAAGTTAATGTCGACGAAAGGTACGACAGCCTCCATATAAACGCTTATGAACGAAATAATAATAATAATAATTAGATGTGGTGTTTAGCGATCCAAGTAATTATTAATTGTTGGCTGTACTGGCTGGGAGGTGGATCGAAGGGTACAACAAAACTACTTTCTTCAAAATGTCGACGTTTCGTCAATTATATTGACATCATCAGGACTCTACAATAGAATAAAAGTAGGTATATAAACAAAACAACATGAAAACTGGGAGCAGTATACATTAAAAAATGATAATAAAACATATAATTAAAATTACACACATTAAAATATCTTGTACTTACATTGAAACGTAGTTTTTGTGTCATGACTTAAAATTATGTACATATCACAGAACAACTAGGTAGTGGGACAAAACAAAACAGCAGATGGCTTTCATACACGAAAAATTATAGCAATGGTCAATATAGAATTCTTACCATGTGGAGCTGCCAGTATTCTTTATCTTTTCAACAGATAAGGAGTTTATAAAAAGAAGGAATACAGATAGGTGGACAGGACAGGTACCTACCTAAATTTAAAAATTAAAAATATTTGTGTTTAATTTTGTCAATAATATTAAAATAGGCCATATTAAGGTTTTGTATATCCGTTCTTTTGTTAACGCAAGTTTTATCTTTTTTTATACAAATCATTTCATTTAAAAGTCTTTTTTTATAGTTGGATTGCCTGCCGATAACTTTTGTGTTATCAAAATCGAAGTCATGACCAGTATTCAATTTATGTTCAACTAGCGCCGTGGGGTTTTGCTTTATTGTAAATTTTTTGCAGTCGTTTTTGTGTTCGTATATTCTCTGTTTTATATATCTCCCAGTTTGACCTATGTAGCATTTGTCACAAGAAAGGCAGGGTATTTGGTAAATTACATTTGACTGTAATTCTAAACTTGTTTTTGATTTTAGCTTGGAGAAAAAATGGTCTTTCATATTGTTACGACTCTTAAATGATACTCTCACATCGTCTTTTTTTGCTATTGTTTTACTTAGTCTCTCTGATAGGTTTTTGATATAAGGGATTTTAAAGAATTTTATATTATTATTGTTATTGTTGGTAGTTTGTTGTGGTTTCCTATTTTCTTGTGTGTTCATGATTTTATTTATTAAAGACACTGGGTAATTATTGTTTTGTAAAATTCTGTAGATATATTTTATATTATCTTCTAAGTATTCGGGGCTAGAGATGCGATAAACCCTATGTTTGAGGTTTTGTATAATATTAATTTTTTGGTTCAAAGGATGTTCAGAGTGAAAATTTAAAAGTCGTTCCGAAAAGGTAGGTTTATGATACCAGTTGGTTTTTATAGTACCATTAGTTTCCCTACAGACCCTAACATCCAAAAATGGCAAACTACGAGTCTCAGTATTTTCACGCTCTAGGGTGAATTGTAATCTTTTATGGTAGCTGTTAAACACTGATACAATTTCTTCGCTTTTGTTTGCTGGAATACATGTTATTATGTCATCTACATAGCGGTAATAGAAAGGTAAGTGAAAGGCCAATTTGTTAATGCAAGTCTCCTGTAGCTCTGACATCACGATGTCAGAGCAAACCGGGGACATGCAGTTGCCCATTCCCAAACCGTATGTTTGTTTGTAGAATGAGTTCTCAAACTGAAAATAATTGTTATTAATGCAGAAGGTCATAAGTGCTAGAAAATTTTCTAAGGATAAGGATGTTTTTTCGCTCAGTAGGTACCATTTCTTCTTTACTATATCGATAACTAGGTCAAGGGGAATATTAGTGAACAGAGAAACCACATCTAGAGAAATCAGTTCATATCCTTCTGGTACAATATGTTCTCTAATAGCTCCTACGAACTCGAACGAATCCTTAATATGTCTTTCGTCTTTTATGTAAATATTGCTTAGTAACTGTGCGAGAAATTTAGTTACATTATAGAGAGGTGAACCAACGAATGACACTATTGGTCTTAGAGGTGTGTCAACTTTATGTACTTTAGGTAGAAAATATATTTTAGGTGCCACACCATTTGTGGATTTAAGATACTTGCTTTGTTCAAGACTTAGGATTTTTTCTTTCAAAAGTTGGTCTATAAGTTTGTTGAGTTTACTTTGTGTTGTTGTCGTTGGATCTGTGTTCAAAAGCGTATAAGTACTATCATCGTTTAAAAGAGTGTAGGCTTTGAGTGAGTATTCGTCTTTACTAACGAGAACAGTTGTGTTACCTTTATCTGCTTTAGTTACTAGAAGTTTGTTGATAGTTTTTAAGAAATTTTTTGTTTGTTTAGCTTTTTGAATTAAGATCTTTTGTTCTGGGCTTGACCTTGAATTCTGAGAATTGTTTAAAAAATTAGTTATTATATTGATACATTTATTGCGGATCTCTATTTTACTCTCGTCTGCCATCCAATCTATAATATATTCTAAATCTATTATCAATTCTTGTAATAATAGACTATTGTTTGTATGGGGAAGGCAGAATTTGTCGCCTAGAGATAGAACTTGTTTGACATCAGAAGGTATCTCTATATGTGTTAAATTAATAAGCCATTTATCAGTTGTAGGATTCAGTGATATAGTGGTTGTTTTTTGTTTTTTTATTAATTGTTGAAACTTCTTTGTTTGTCTTTGTCTCACTTCCCTATGTTTGTTATTATAGAATTTTGTTTGTGATGATTCGAAATTTGTAAAATCAGTGTGGGATAGTGTTAGTTTGAGATTATTCTTTGTATTAGTAATACATTCTTTTAAACAACTTTCTTTCCAATGACAGTATTCTATTTCTAGATTTAATATTGATCGCTGAAATTTTTTAAGAATATGTTGACATTTGTTGGTGACAGGAGTACTGTCTATGATCAAATGATGAATACAACCTGATGTCTGCTGGATGTGTGGTGGATTTACGTTGCTTTTTCTACATTTCATTAGGAATTTCTTATGGTTGCTAAAATGTACAAGTTTTTGGTTGTTGCTGGCCCATATTTTCAGTTGTTTTACTGTATCTTCTCCGTATAGCTGTTTAATTTTCTTGTAAAATCCCATTGTGATACCTAAGCCTGCTGGTCCGGCAGATCCCCAGAGTATTAATTAGATGTGGTGTTTAGCGATCCAAGTAATTATTAATTGTTGGCTGTACTGGCTGGGAGGTGGATCGAAGGGTACAACAAAACTACTTTCTTCAAAATGTCGACGTTTCGTCAATTATATTGACATCATCAGGACTCTACAATAGAATAAAAGTAGGTATATAAACAAAACAACATGAAAACTGGGAGCAGTATACATTAAAAAATGATAATAAAACATATAATTAAAATTACACACATTAAAATATCTTGTACTTACATTGAAACGTAGTTTTTGTGTCATGACTTAAAATTATGTACATATCACAGAACAACTAGGTAGTGGGACAAAACAAAACAGCAGATGGCTTTCATACACGAAAAATTATAGCAATGGTCAATATAGAATTCTTACCATGTGGAGCTGCCAGTATTTTTTATCTTTTCAACAGATAAGGAGTTTATAAAAAGAAGGAATACAGATAGGTGGACAGGACAGGTACCTACCTAAATTTAAAAATTAAAAATATTTGTGTTTAATTTTGTCAATAATATTAAAATAGGCCATATTAAGGTTTTGTATATCCGTTCTTTTGTTAACGCAAGTTTTATCTTTTTTTATACAAATCATTTCATTTAAAAGTCTTTTTTTATAGTTGGATTGCCTGCCGATAACTTTTGTGTTATCAAAATCGAAGTCATGACCAGTATTCAATTTATGTTCAACTAGCGCCGTGGGGTTTTGCTTTATTGTAAATTTTTTGCAGTCGTTTTTGTGTTCGTATATTCTCTGTTTTATATATCTCCCAGTTTGACCTATGTAGCATTTGTCACAAGAAAGGCAGGGTATTTGGTAAATTACATTTGACTGTAATTCTAAACTTGTTTTTGATTTTAGCTTGGAGAAAAAATGGTCTTTCATATTGTTACGACTCTTAAATGATACTCTCACATCGTCTTTTTTTGCTATTGTTTTACTTAGTCTCTCTGATAGGTTTTTGATATAAGGGATTTTAAAGAATTTTATATTATTATTGTTATTGTTGGTAGTTTGTTGTGGTTTCCTATTTTCTTGTGTGTTCATGATTTTATTTATTAAAGACACTGGGTAATTATTGTTTTGTAAAATTCTGTAGATATATTTTATATTATCTTCTAAGTATTCGGGGCTAGAGATGCGATAAACCCTATGTTTGAGGTTTTGTATAATATTAATTTTTTGGTTCAAAGGATGTTCAGAGTGAAAATTTAAAAGTCGTTCCGAAAAGGTAGGTTTATGATACCAGTTGGTTTTTATAGTACCATTAGTTTCCCTACAGACCCTAACATCCAAAAATGGCAAACTACGAGTCTCAGTATTTTCACGCTCTAGGGTGAATTGTAATCTTTTATGGTAGCTGTTAAACACTGATACAATTTCTTCGCTTTTGTTTGCTGGAATACATGTTATTATGTCATCTACATAGCGGTAATAGAAAGGTAAGTGAAAGGCCAATTTGTTAATGCAAGTCTCCTGTAGCTCTGACATCACGATGTCAGAGCAAACCGGGGACATGCAGTTGCCCATTCCCAAACCGTATGTTTGTTTGTAGAATGAGTTCTCAAACTGAAAATAATTGTTATTAATGCAGAAGGTCATAAGTGCTAGAAAATTTTCTAAGGATAAGGATGTTTTTTCGCTCAGTAGGTACCATTTCTTCTTTACTATATCGATAACTAGGTCAAGGGGAATATTAGTGAACAGAGAAACCACATCTAGAGAAATCAGTTCATATCCTTCTGGTACAATATGTTCTCTAATAGCTCCTACGAACTCGAACGAATCCTTAATATGTCTTTCGTCTTTTATGTAAATATTGCTTAGTAACTGTGCGAGAAATTTAGTTACATTATAGAGAGGTGAACCAACGAATGACACTATTGGTCTTAGAGGTGTGTCAACTTTATGTACTTTAGGTAGAAAATATATAAAAATATAAAAAAAGACTTTTAAATGAAATGATTTGTATAAAAAAAGATAAAACTTGCGTTAACAAAAGAACGGATATACAAAACCTTAATATGGCCTATTTTAATATTATTGACAAAATTAAACACAAATATTTTTAATTTTTAAATTTAGGTAGGTACCTGTCCTGTCCACCTATCTGTATTCCTTCTTTTTATAAACTCCTTATCTGTTGAAAAGATAAAAAATACTGGCAGCTCCACATGGTAAGAATTCTATATTGACCATTGCTATAATTTTTCGTGTATGAAAGCCATCTGCTGTTTTGTTTTGTCCCACTACCTAGTTGTTCTGTGATATGTACATAATTTTAAGTCATGACACAAAAACTACGTTTCAATGTAAGTACAAGATATTTTAATGTGTGTAATTTTAATTATATGTTTTATTATCATTTTTTAATGTATACTGCTCCCAGTTTTCATGTTGTTTTGTTTATATACCTACTTTTATTCTATTGTAGAGTCCTGATGATGTCAATATAATTGACGAAACGTCGACATTTTGAAGAAAGTAGTTTTGTTGTACCCTTCGATCCACCTCCCAGCCAGTACAGCCAACAATTAATAATTACTTGGATCGCTAAACACCACATCTAATTAATACTCTGGGGATCTGCCGGACCAGCAGGCTTAGGTATCACAATGGGATTTTACAAGAAAATTAAACAGCTATACGGAGAAGATACAGTAAAACAACTGAAAATATGGGCCAGCAACAACCAAAAACTTGTACATTTTAGCAACCATAAGAAATTCCTAATGAAATGTAGAAAAAGCAACGTAAATCCACCACACATCCAGCAGACATCAGGTTGTATTCATCATTTGATCATAGACAGTACTCCTGTCACCAACAAATGTCAACATATTCTTAAAAAATTTCAGCGATCAATATTAAATCTAGAAATAGAATACTGTCATTGGAAAGAAAGTTGTTTAAAAGAATGTATTACTAATACAAAGAATAATCTCAAACTAACACTATCCCACACTGATTTTACAAATTTCGAATCATCACAAACAAAATTCTATAATAACAAACATAGGGAAGTGAGACAAAGACAAACAAAGAAGTTTCAACAATTAATAAAAAAACAAAAACAACCACTATATCACTGAATCCTACAACTGATAAATGGCTTATTAATTTAACACATATAGAGATACCTTCTGATGTCAAACAAGTTCTATCTCTAGGCGACAAATTCTGCCTTCCCCATACAAACAATAGTCTATTATTACAAGAATTGATAATAGATTTAGAATATATTATAGATTGGATGGCAGACGAGAGTAAAATAGAGATCCGCAATAAATGTATCAATATAATAACTAATTTTTTAAACAATTCTCAGAATTCAAGGTCAAGCCCAGAACAAAAGATCTTAATTCAAAAAGCTAAACAAACAAAAAATTTCTTAAAAACTATCAACAAACTTCTAGTAACTAAAGCAGATAAAGGTAACACAACTGTTCTCGTTAGTAAAGACGAATACTCACTCAAAGCCTACACTCTTTTAAACGATGATAGTACTTATACGCTTTTGAACACAGATCCAACGACAACAACACAAAGTAAACTCAACAAACTTATAGACCAACTTTTGAAAGAAAAAATCCTAAGTCTTGAACAAAGCAAGTATCTTAAATCCACAAATGGTGTGGCACCTAAAATATATTTTCTACCTAAAGTACATAAAGTTGACACACCTCTAAGACCAATAGTGTCATTCGTTGGTTCACCTCTCTATAATGTAACTAAATTTCTCGCACAGTTACTAAGCAATATTTACATAAAAGACGAAAGACATATTAAGGATTCGTTCGAGTTCGTAGGAGCTATTAGAGAACATATTGTACCAGAAGGATATGAACTGATTTATCTAGATGTGGTTTCTCTGTTCACTAATATTCCCCTTGACCTAGTTATCGATATAGTAAAGAAGAAATGGTACCTACTGAGCGAAAAAACATCCTTATCCTTAGAAAATTTTCTAGCACTTATGACCTTCTGCATTAATAACAATTATTTTCAGTTTGAGAACTCATTCTACAAACAAACATACGGTTTGGGAATGGGCAACTGCATGTCCCCGGTTTGCTCTGACATCGTGATGTCAGAGCTACAGGAGACTTGCATTAACAAATTGGCCTTTCACTTACCTTTCTATTACCGCTATGTAGATGACATAATAACATGTATTCCAGCAAACAAAAGCGAAGAAATTGTATCAGTGTTTAACAGCTACCATAAAAGATTACAATTCACCCTAGAGCGTGAAAATACTGAGACTCGTAGTTTGCCATTTTTGGATGTTAGGGTCTGTAGGGAAACTAATGGTACTATAAAAACCAACTGGTATCATAAACCTACCTTTTCGGAACGACTTTTAAATTTTCACTCTGAACATCCTTTGAACCAAAAAATTAATATTATACAAAACCTCAAACATAGGGTTTATCGCATCTCTAGCCCCGAATACTTAGAAGATAATATAAAATATATCTACAGAATTTTACAAAACAATAATTACCCAGTGTCTTTAATAAATAAAATCATGAACACACAAGAAAATAGGAAACCACAACAAACTACCAACAATAACAATAATAATATAAAATTCTTTAAAATCCCTTATATCAAAAACCTATCAGAGAGACTAAGTAAAACAATAGCAAAAAAAGACGATGTGAGAGTATCATTTAAGAGTCGTAACAATATGAAAGACCATTTTTTCTCCAAGCTAAAATCAAAAACAAGTTTAGAATTACAGTCAAATGTAATTTACCAAATACCCTGCCTTTCTTGTGACAAATGCTACATAGGTCAAACTGGGAGATATATAAAACAGAGAATATACGAACACAAAAACGACTGCAAAAAATTTACAATAAAGCAAAACCCCACGGCGCTAGTTGAACATAAATTGAATACTGGTCATGACTTCGATTTTGATAACACAAAAGTTATCGGCAGGCAATCCAACTATAAAAAAAGACTTTTAAATGAAATGATTTGTATAAAAAAAGATAAAACTTGCGTTAACAAAAGAACGGATATACAAAACCTTAATATGGCCTATTTTAATATTATTGACAAAATTAAACACAAATATTTTTAATTTTTAAATTTAGGTAGGTACCTGTCCTGTCCACCTATCTGTATTCCTTCTTTTTATAAACTCCTTATCTGTTGAAAAGATAAAAAATACTGGCAGCTCCACATGGTAAGAATTCTATATTGACCATTGCTATAATTTTTCGTGTATGAAAGCCATCTGCTGTTTTGTTTTGTCCCACTACCTAGTTGTTCTGTGATATGTACATAATTTTAAGTCATGACACAAAAACTACGTTTCAATGTAAGTACAAGATATTTTAATGTGTGTAATTTTAATTATATGTTTTATTATCATTTTTTAATGTATACTGCTCCCAGTTTTCATGTTGTTTTGTTTATATACCTACTTTTATTCTATTGTAGAGTCCTGATGATGTCAATATAATTGACGAAACGTCGACATTTTGAAGAAAGTAGTTTTGTTGTACCCTTCGATCCACCTCCCAGCCAGTACAGCCAACAATTAATAATAATAATAATACAAATAATTTTGAAAGCGAAAATACGAGTTATAATATAAATCAGGTTACGATAGAACCGCGTTGCGAAAAAATATGCAAGTTTCATACGAATAGATATACGAATAAAGAAATGATTTTATGCGCACAACGAGTAGAAAAGGTATACGTGCCAAATGCTGTAGTAAAAATAAACGAAGACGGTAATTTTTATACGACGATATTAAACGCTAATGCCATAACAAAGGATATTTATTTCGAAGAATTTGAATGTGAGCCTTACATTAAAGAAACGAACGCTAGTACTAATAATATTTGTAATTTTAATAAAACGAAAAGCAGAGTAGAAGAAATAAAAGAATCATTAAGGCTAGAACATTTAAACGAAGAAGAAAAAGAATTAATTACTAATTTATGTTTGAATTTTGAAGATATATTTTACTTTGACGGAGATTTCCTAAGTTACACTAATGAAATAAAACATACTATCGATACAGGCGACGCTAAGCCAATTTTTACTAAATCTTATCGATATCCACAAGTTCACAAGGAAGAAGTAAAAACACAAATTAATAAAATGCTTTCTCAAGGAATAATTAGACCTTCTGTTTCACCATGGTCGTCCCCAGTATGGGTCGTTCCAAAAAAATTAGACGCTTCAGGCAAACAAAAATGGAGAATCGTAATTGATTATCGGAAATTAAATGAATTGACAGTTAATGACAGGTATCCACTGCCTAATATTTCAGATATATTAGATCAGTTGGGTAATTGCCATTATTTTACTACTTTAGATTTGGCTTCTGCTTTTCAACAAATTGAAATGAATCCAGAAGACATTTCGAAAACTGCTTTTTCCGTTGAAAATGGTCATTTTGAATATTTACGTATGCCCTTTGGCCTTCGTAATGCGCCCTCAACTTTTCAGAGGGTTATGGATAATATACTAATGGGGATACAAAACGAAAAGTGCTTAGTTTACATGGAGGACATTATTATTTATTCTTCCACAATTAATGAACATATCTCTCGTATTACTGAAGTTTTTCAAAGATTAAGAAATTCAAATCTAAAAATACAGCCAGATAAGTGTGAATTCTTACGAAAAGAAGTAATTTATTTAGGACATGTTATTACACCTGAAGGGGTTAAACCAAATCCACAAAAAGTACAAGCTGTTATCGATTTTCCTCAACCTACCAATACTAAACAAATTAAACAATTTTTGGGTCTTACTGGTTACTACAGGAAGTTTATTCCAAACTTCGCAAAAATGACAAAGCCTTTAACACGACTTTTAAGAAAAGACGTACCATTTATTTTTGATAAAGATTGTCGTGAATCTTTCGAACAACTTAAAAATGCATTAATAACTTCACCAATTCTAATATATCCTGATTTTGAAAAAGAATTTGTTTTAACTACAGATGCAAGCGCTTTTGCTGTAGGCGCGGTACTTTCGCAAGGACCTGTTGGAAATGATCTTCCCATAGCATACTTTTCAAGAACCTTAAGTCCAGCAGAAATGAAATATAGCGTTATAGAGAAAGAACTATTGGCAATAATTGCTGCCGTAAAAAACTATAGACCTTATCTTTTCGGACGAAAATTCTTATTGGTTACAGATCATAGACCTTTAACCTGGCTTTTCTCAATAAAAGATCCCGGTAGTCGTTTAGCACGTTGGCGACTTAAATTAGAAGAATATAATTATCAAATAATTTATAAACCTGGAAAAATTAATCGAAATGCCGACGCTTTATCTCGAATCAAAATCAATGATATAAAAGAAGCTGTTTCCTTTCATACTTCTCTAGACGAACCATCTACTTCCCATGATAATCCTCAAGACATTGACCCGCCTATTGACAATAATGAGACTGACGAAATTGCTATAATCTGTAATGAATTTGACAGATTTTTTGATCTATACAAGACGACTTCAATGATCGACTATTCTAAAATCCAATATACAAATAATCAACTTTTAGACAAAACACACAAGGACATTGTACTAATTTTTCAACAAGACAAATTAACAGACCTTCACGAAAAAGTTATTGATGATTTACTTGAGCTAAATCCTGATTTTAACTATAATAAAGCAAATGTTCTTTCCAGTCAAACCGTAGCTAAAAGAAAATATTATATAATTCCTGTTCCTTTCAATTTTGAAACCGCAATACAAGTACTCTTCATATCTCTTTATTACAGTAAAGATATATTCGAAGAAAATAAAACTTATTACATTGAAAACAATCCAGATTTTCCAATTTTAGAAATGTTTAATTTTTTGTTCTCAGATAAAAATTTCCAACTAACAATTTGTCAGAACATTGTGACTATACCAGACGAAGACCAAATACCTATAATAATAGATCAATTTCATTCAGGCAAGACAAACTTACATCGAGGAATAAACGAAACAATTAGACGTATTAAACAAAAATATAACTGGACAGGACTAACTAAAGACGTCGAAACATTTATTCGGCAGTGCGAAATCTGCCAAAAGACAAAAATTTGTAGACAAAACTTGGACAGTCCCTTAGTTATTACCGAAACTCCTAAAACTCCTTTCGAAAGAATAAATATCGACATCCTAGAAATCCCAGTAAAAAATAATATCCTTACCATAAGAGACGAACTAACAAAATTTACCCAAGCTTATGCACTTCCTAATAAAACAGCGAGATCTGTAGTAGACGCTCTTTTACTCTATTTTCAACATTTTGGAACTCCCTTAAGAATCCATTGCGATGTAGGTAAAGAATTTAATAATCAATTAATGAAAGATCTTTGTAAATTATACAATATAAAATTAACTTTCTCTAGTGTTAGTCATCCGCAATCAAATGGCTCCTTAGAAAGATTTCATGCCACCTTAACTGAAATGATACGCGCGTGTAGTACAGAAAATCCTAACGAACACCCATTTCAAATGCTTCCTTACGCTTGTATAGCATATAACAATTCTATAAATAAAACACACGGCTTTACTCCTTACGAATTGCTATTCGGTCACACCTCGTCTCGACCTCCAGAAGTTTTGTATAATCAGCAAGAATTAATCTCTAAGTACGTTCGCGATTTAAACAATAAAATAAAGCATTATTATGAAGTGGCAAGAAAGCGTACAGATATGCGCAAGCAAAAAGCAAAACAGCGATTTGATACACACGTTTCGGAGCAGCGACAATTTCGCGTAGGAGAAAAGGTTTATGTCAAGGAGTCCCAAATAAAAAATAAACTAAACCAATTTAATGGACCCTATAAAATTAAAGAAATTTATACGAATTCAGCTTTGCTACATAACCCAATTACTAACCAAACTACAAAAATGAATTTTGATATGCTAAAGAAATGTCACGAATTGGAGGAAGAAGAACTAACGGTTAAAGAATTCTTTTATACTCTAGATCGAAAAATCCCTATTGAAAATAATAACGTTTCCATTGAACTGGGCAATTTATTTGATGCCCCTGAAAATATTTCATTAGCTCACTGTGTATCTAAAGATTTAGAAATGAATGCAGGAATTGCAAAAGAATTTAAGAATAAATTTGGACACGTAGATGAACTAAAAAATCAAAATAAGTCAATTGGTGAAATAGCAGTACTTCAACTTCCGACAAGAAATATTTATTATTTAATAACTAAAGAATTTTTCTATTATAAACCAACTTATGCTAATTTATTTAATTGCTTAAAGGAATTACGAACAAATTGTCTCGAGAGCACTGATGAAAAAGATAAAATTATAGCTATACCCAAGTTAGCTTGTGGATTAGACAAATTAGATTGGGACACAGTTCTCCCTATGATCAAATATATTTTCAAAAATACTGATATTAAAATAATTTGTTATATCGAACCAAGTTCCTAATTCTGAAACTTCGTTACAGATTTTCTTTGTTCGCTACCGCTATGGCACAATATACACTGCGACCAATTAATAACACCATAGGCGTGTTCTATCAAGAGCAATCCGGACTCAAAATTTCTAATGACAAGTGGAGTTTATTGGTATATAAAGACATTTCATCTCTAAAAACAACATTCGAAAATAATAATAAAATTTTAGAAAATATGCAATTTATAATTCAACCAAAAGACGTACGAATGGCCGCCTTTCTAAGCGAAGTTAAGTCACATCTCACTTTACTAAATCAACTTTCCGAAAACATTGCGCTCAAATTTGAAGAATTAGCTATTGATGTAAGAAGATATAAAAGAGGTTTAATTAATGGTTTAGGGTCAGTTTGGAAATATATTACCGGAAATTTAGACGCTTCAGACGGACAGTATTATAACGATTGTATCGACAAAATTAACAGAGACGAACACGAATTGGAAAAATTAATGAAAAAACAAATTTTAGTAACTACTTCAGTTATCAAAAACTTTAACGACTCTATCAACAAATTACAAATTGATGAAATTACTTTTAATAATGACATAAAACAAATCGAAAATTACATTTATAACATTTCTGATAATTTTAATTATTACACTGCAAAATTACAAGTTTTAGAGATGGCCGAAAGACTCCTAGAATCCTATACCTTTATCGAAAGCAATTTAAATGACATTCTAAACTCTATTACTTTTGCAAAGTTACATATCATTCACACGTCAGTTATAACTCCTGAAGACCTGGTTCATCATTTGCAAATAATCGCTCAAACTTTAAACAAAAATAATTTACCCTTAACTCCTCATCTTCTAAATGTTGCAACTTATCTTGATTTTATAGAACTAAAGGTTTTTCAAACAGAAAATAGACTTGTTTTTATATTAGACATTCCCTTAGTAGAACCTCAATGGTATATATACTCTTTATAGAATTTATCCTATTCCAATTTTCGACAATAAAACTGGATTTTATCACATGGTATCCACTGATACTAAATTTGTAGCAAAAAGCGATGACCCAACTCTCTATGTAATTCTCTATGATATAAAAAATTGTAAAGAACTAGCATTTGATTTAATAATGTGCAAAGATTTATATCCTACTCCTATTGACTCACATTCAAGATGTGAAGCTCAATTATTAGAGGTAAAAACCCATTTACCTAATACTTGTGACATAGTCACAATTTCAATTGAAAGTTACAATGTACAATTGATTCAAGAGAATCAATGGCTAATAATTTTAAGTGAAATATTTCCTATAACTATTAAGTGCAAAAATCAAAATCCTTTGACTATAATGCTAGACAAAACTTCAATTTTAACGTTAAAATCTGAATGCATTGCTTATATTGGAAGTACTAAAATTCAAACGAAAAATTTAAATAAATCTAATCAAACCTATAAATTTCACCCAATTAATATACCATTTGAATGTTGCAAAGAAACTCCAAATAAACTAAAATATCCTGACTTAAAACCTTTACAACTAAATAAATTTAATTATGACGATTTAAATGTCGCAAAGCATAAATTAGACGAATATGCAAAGGATCTTGATAATATTATTAACGAACCAACTGTAAATAAGTATACGCCAATATTGACATATCTATCCATTACTTTAATCATACTTTTAATTATTGTGTACTTTTATTTTAAATGTAAAAAGTCTAGGAACATTAAAATAGGCATTATTACTACTAACAACGGAGACGATCCTCCACAACCACCTAGAACTCGAAATCACGTTTTTCAAAATTTGTTACTGTCAAAAGAAGACCTTCGTATAGATTGGACGAACCTCGCGAAGAAGAAGAAATTGAACTAAATTCTAATACTAAAACATATGCCTAATTTAATGTCAAAATTTGTTAACACAAATTTTTAATATAAGGGGGAAGGTGTTATATCCGACCTCAAGCATCACCTTGATCATAACCTTGTTTTTACCCTTGATTCTGTTTACTGTTGGATATTATGTTCTCATTCTCTATTGTTCAAGATGCTTACTACAAAGATATCATTTTCCATTGTATATTGTTCTAGAATGATTACTAGAACATATCATATTCCTTTTGAGTATTGTTAAAACTTGCTTACTGCAAGAATTGCAGAATTGGATCTTCCCTTTGTCTTTATATTCTTTTCCCATGAGAACCACAACACCTCAGCATAACAGATCTGTATAAATAGGACCTAGTAAAGTAAGAGTGTTAATTCTAGTCTTGTCTGTAGTCGAAGCCGAAACTCTGTAACTCGCGTACTCAAATAAAAGTTTTTTAAAAAGTCTTCGTCTTCACGTCGCCCGTAACATGCATGTGCCCACCTCTAAAACCCAATTGTAACATATGCTGAATGGTTGTTAAGTCCAGACATATGTCACACCAATAAAAAAAGGTTGAAAGATATAGTTCATTCATCGTTAGATTCTGCATTGTTTGATGATTCAACGTCATCGTCAGAGTCGTCACCAGATGCTTCTTCACAGAAATTTGGCTTCAAATCCTTGATATGGAAATTCCCAAGATCTTTTCCAGATCTATCCTTAAGATTATACACAAGAGGGGATAAGACTTTGTTAATAATACACGGTAGATACTTTGAAGATAGTTTTGCCGAATAATCATTTGGTGCACTAGAGAGAGTAAAGTTCTTTTTCCACACGTAATCGCCAACATGAAATTGCATTGGCCGCTTTCTTAAGTTATAATATTTTTTGTTGTGCTCATAAGCTTTTTTCAATTTAACACGAACGTCTTGATAAAGTTTTGGCAACTCTTGGAGATCATCAATTAATTGATTTTTAGATTCAATAACGGGTATGTTACTGGATTTTTCAGAAATTCTCCCATAGTAGTCTCCGGAGAGTGGAATATTGCGACCAAAAACAAGAAACGATGGTGAGTAATCAGTTACTTCGTGCTTAGCAAGGCGTATAGCTTGAGCAATTCTATAAATATCGGTATCCCAAGTTTAATGGTTTTCATGGATAAAAGAACGAAGTGCGCTTACAATTACTCTACTTACTCTCTCGGTGTGGTTCACCTGTGGATGATATCGGGCGTTATAAAAGATTTTTTGTACTTTATAACTTTCCATTAGACCTTTAAATTCTTTCGAGACAAATTGACTACCGTTATCACAACATATGATCTGGGGAACTCCATATACAAGAAAAACGTGATTTTCAATGAATTTAATGATAGACGATGCCGTAGGTTTAATTAGAGGATGTATCAAAACATATTTAATAAACCAGTCCACGATGACTAGAAGGTATTGATTCCCATTTTTTTTATCTAAGATAAGGCCCTAACAAGTCAGTCGAAATCATCTGGAACGGGAAGTCAATGTCTCGGTATGAACCCATTTGGCCTGGACGTGTCAGATTAGGACTTTTACTTGCTGCACAAGTAGGACATTTTTTGACATAATGATAAACATCTTTACGCATGTTTGGCCAGTTGTAAAGTTCTAAGATTCTAGCTAAAGACTTTGAGACTCCAAAATGTCCTGAAGTAGGATTGTTATGATACATTTCCAGGATCTCTCTTCGGTTGGAACTTGGTACCACAATTTTCCATTCCGAAACATTAGATATTAAAGGTACTTTAGAAAAAAATATGCTTATATAAAATCTGGTCTTTCACAAGAAAAGTAGGGTAATCATCCGGATTTAACTGAACCTTTTTTATAAGAGAGCGATACCAATTGCATGGGTTTAATTTAGCGACATCAATTACGGCAATATCTGGTACAGAACGTGACAAAGCATCAGCAACTATCATAGTGGAACCCTTACGGTGTACAATACCTAGATCATATTGTGACAAGGTGACAGCCCAGCGAGCTAAGCGACCAGCTGGATTCGACAAATTTGTTAACCAGATAAGAGAGGCGTGATCAGTCTCTACAACAAAATGAGTACCTTCTACATAAGGCCGAAACTTCTCCAGGCCGAACAGAACCGCTAGGCACTCCTTCTCAGTAACTGAGTAATTTCTTTGGCACTTGTTTAAAGTTTCACTCGCAAATGTGATAGGTCGTTCTTCACCATCAATTTTTTGATATAACACAGCGCCTAAGCCGGTATTACTAGCATCTGTTTGAATATAAAAAAAATTGTCAAAACAAGGAGCAGCTAACACTGGACTGGTCGTAAGTCGTTTTTTAATTTCTATGAAAGCTTGCTCAGTAGGGTGGAACTTAAAAACAAACTTTCGAATTTTGTTTGGTAATAGTGCAAATTATTTCCCTTTTTTACTCTATATAAAGAATATATTTTGTTTTTGATATTCAAATGAATTTTAGTGGTGCCGCAAGACCGTTGATTATTTCAAATATTTTTAAAAAATCTATAGATACCAATATTTACATTTAAGCTATTTTGAGCTTAATAATGGCTTCATATTAGTCCAAACACAAATTATAGGATTGTTAAAGTTCTGTAGTAATGAAAATAATTTAATTCTGATTATATGTAGCAGATGACGCCACTTTAGTCTAGCTGGACAATTTGATCTTTGACCTTCGCCGGCGCTGGCAGTGGTCGGTGCTTTCAGTTCATCTGTTTTACTCGAAGAGTGTGCGACGTGCGCGTCACAACAAGTTAGTTCGAGTTAACGTATTGCTGTGTTTTCGATTATTTTAAATAAACGTTGAGCGATAATGTCTAACGTGCCTAAGACTAGAAATTTGATAAAGTGTCCTGTGTTTGGTGAACCAAGACAATTAACTTCCGAAAATCGTGTTTTGCCAACATACGAAGACGTTATAAAACATTATTTATGGGTTCAGTTAAATTTAAAATCTGATAATTGGAATCGGGAACCTACTGTTAGTGAAATATCTAAAATTGTTCTTGAAACAATTAAAAATATATGGCTCAGAGCTTCAATTCCTACCGTTTCTGACAAACGTATCATGAAATTGATTAGAGACTACCACGATAAATGTCGAAATTTAAAGAAAAGTATTAAGAATAGACAAAATAATCCCTCATTTAATATAAAGCTACAAAATTTTAGACAATCTGCAAAAAAACTTTTTGACGTAAGCTCGTGTAAATGTAAAGAATTTTCTGCGTGCAAATGCAGTAAAGCTTTTCGTGTACCAGAACAAGAGCGTATATTTCTGAGAGACCAAAGGGATAAAAGAATCATGGCAATAGGTTCAATAGACATTAAAACTACAAAGAAAATAGAGCGAAGCGCTCAAAGGTGACAGAAAGAGTTTTTAAGAAAAGAAAAAAATATTCCGGAAGAAAAAAGTGAAATAATGGATGAATCCTCCTTTGAAGAAGAAAAACCCCAGGATGTAAGTGGTAGTGATCCTGAATTTGGCAATCAACCATCTACTTCGAATACTAGCGGAACTTCCCGAAGAATTCGAGCTCAAAGATACCACCTACCTGCACTTGCCCTGGCAGTCAAATGAACAGGAGTATCAGACAGAGCGGCAGCTATTATTGCAAATGCCACCTTAGAAGACATGGGTCTTATTTCTGATGATAATAAAGAAAAGGTAATTGATATAATGACTTTAAGAAGACAAAGAGATAAAAAAGAAAGAATTTGAAAGAACAAGAAAGGCGACATGAATTAATATTAGAAAGTTTGTATTTTGATGGAAGGAAAGATAATACCATGGTAACTGAAACAATGGGAAACAAAATATATCGAAAAGTCATTAAGGAAGAGCATGTGGTATTGCTCCAAGAACCAGGGTCAAAATATATTTTACAGTGGGTAATTTGCCTATTACATGCAAATGAGCTTCCTTTGAGGCACTTATTTCAAGAACTCGATGGGAAAACTACGGGTCCTAAAGGATTTTCTGGGCCTATAGGAAATGAACGTGAAAAATGTGAAACTCTGGAAATTGTAAAATATAAAAGAATTAAATGGCAGGAACCACAAGTAGAGTTTTAGGATTTAAGCACGGATCAGAAGTACCTCTTCGAAATTTCTCAGGCGGTGTCAAGCGGAATATTTCCCGAAGACTTAGCGAAGAGGAATCCGGGAAAAGTCGCTCATTCTCGTTGGTTAACAACCGCCAATAGAATTTTGCGTCTATATGTGTCCTGTAAAAGTCCTTCTCAGAATTTAGAGGTTCTTACTGAATATGTTGGCAAAGTTTATAGCCCAATGTGGTTCAACATCAAAGTAAAACCATCTTGCAAGGATGTATCAATTCATTTGTGGAAAATGATTAAAAGTTCCAGATATCCAGAAAGAAAGTACAAGAATATAATCGATCCGGTTATTCAACGAAATGCCTTTTTTGGCAATCACGAAAATTTACTTTTGGCAATGGTAACTGATTGTCGGCGACATATTAGAGAACTTGCGCTTAGACGAATAATGGTGGCTAGATCTAAACCTAATAAAAGTGTTAGGGGTTTTGAAGTCCTTTCCATAAATTTTGAAGCTTCTGAATACATAGATTTAATAGATTGGAATAATTGCAAACTGACGGAACCGCCTGTCTTATCGGATTTACCTGACGAAGAACTGACACAAATGGTCCAAACAGGAGACACACCTAATTTCCCACTTTTTCCTTGTCATACCCAGGCAGTTGAAAGATGCATAAAAATTGTCACGGAAGCTGCGTTAGCCGTGTCTGGGTCTGAAGCTAGAGATGGCTTTATATTGGGAAAGTTGAAGTCTCGCAATATTATGCCAAAGTTTAACACTAAGAGGGACTATAATACGGTAAGCTGAATAGCTAAGGGTGGGTGGGAGGGTGGAAGTCGATACGTAGCCACCTCCTCGTGGTGACTTCTGGATAATATTTGCTTAATACGAGTAAATATGAGCTAAGAGCAGCGTTTTAAATTTTAGCACAAAAGTTTTTTTACCGGTGGTTAGTGCACCCAAAGATGAAAACATATTTTACTATTACCCATCAAAAGAAAAAAGTTTTTTTGTTACCCTATAGCTAAGTTCCACCCTATTGCTCAGCCGCAGGAGTCCACTTGATAGGCTGACCTTTTTTCTTACCATGTAATAATTCGGTTATTGGTGAGGATAAAGTACTAAAGTCTTTAATAAATCTACGGTAGTAACTAATAAAACCAATCAATCTCTTAATATCGGTACTTGTTTTAGGAGTTGGAAAATTATTCACTGCGTCTACTTTCTCTGAATCAGTTCTTAGTCCGTGCTTATCAATAACAAAACCTAGGTACTTCAAAGAAGATCTACCAAACTCACATTTATCGATATTTACTGTTAAATTAGCCAATCTTAGGCGTTCAAAATTTTTTGTCAAAATTTCTATATGCTTGTCAAATGTCGGTGTTGCTATTATGATGTCGTCCAAATAAACGAAGGCATATGGCTCAAGACTAGGGTCAATGATTCTCTCCATCAATCTTTGCATTGTCTGTGGAGCATTAGTCAATCCAAAGGGCATAACCTTGAACTGCAAACTACCCCTACCGTGAACAGCGAAGGCGGTTTTTGGACGAGAAGATTTATCTAAGGGTATTTGGAAAAAAGCTTGCTTTAAATCGATAGACGTTAAAAATTTTGCATCTCGTAGTCTATTTAAAATTGAATCTATGAGAGGAAGAGGATAAGAATCCTTAACAGATATTTGGTTAAGTCGACGACCATCAAAACAGACTCTATATTCGCCAGATTTTTTAGTAACCAGCCACAATGGACTTGACCGTGTAGATTGGGATGGTTCAATTATTCCCAGGCGTAGCATTTCATCGATCTCTTTGTTTAAATGTTGCTGCATTGCTGGAGAGAGCGGATATTGTCGTTGTTTAAAAGGTTTGGCGTCGCCAGTGTCAATATTATGAGAGATAAGAGAAGTTAATCCAAGCTTATCCTTTGAACTAATACCCTTAAATAAATTTATTATGCCCTGTAAGATATTTTGTTCGGTAGTCGATAAATCAGAAAAAGAATGAAAGGTCGATACTACGCAAAGATGACTTTCACCCATTATTTTGTACGAGGAGTCACCATAATTTATATTTAGTCCAAACAATTTTAAAAAGTCCATGCCCAAAATTAGATCGACTTGAATAAAAGGTCCTACGAACAATTTAATAGTCCTAGTTCTATTGTGCAATGTAATGGGGAGATAAACACAACCAAAAATTTTAGATATTCTTCCATCAGGAAGCACAACCGTTGTCGACTATCAGACATTACAGAAACAGAGTGTTTTTCTAGAAAAGGAAGGGCAATGGAGCCTGGAATGGAAAGATTAGAACCTCCGTCAGTCAGAGCTACTAAAGTGTCATTAAAGATAGTTACAGGTAGATAGCATCTATTATCATTAGTCATTTTCATAAACAACGGATTGATATGCAAAATATTTTTTGTCTGATTGACAGGGGCAATATTTTTTGTGACAAAATTTCGTACTGTATCCAACCATCTGTGCCAGTCCGAAAAAGAGAAGAAGTTAGGTTTTACTGCTGATTGTTGTTTTGGTTTGGTGCTCGAGAGGTACTTGGACGATCGTAATTTTGACCAGTGACAATTCGACCTGAACCGCCACTGGAATTTAACCCGTTTTTTGAATTACATTTTGAGCAATTATTTTGAACACATTTTTTGCACCACAACCGTAGCAAAATAGAGTTTTGGGACCTCTACATTCTCTATAAACATGTCCTAACTTATTGCAATTCCAACACTGTGCTGACGAAATTGTGCAAACACGATTTGACTGGAAATTAACACCACGATTAATTGGACGTTCATTTGTCGGTATGCAGCTCAAATCAGGCTCTAATAGTCCAACGGAACGACTAGGAGGTGCTCTATAACGTTCTGACCAAGAGAAAGACTCTTCAAGGCGTTTACAATAAGACGAAAGTTCTGAAATTGTATTTTTGTCGTACAAAGCCAACGGGGAATGGAAACTAGGCAATAAATTAAGTTTAATCTGATCCACGATAGTTTGTTCATCAGGGGGGTTGGTAAGTCTTTTAAACAAGGCTTCCATAGCAGAAATATAAAATGTAACTTTTTCTTTGGCCCCCTGTGTGCGATTCCTGATTTCTTGCATGAGATCTCGATCATAATAAGGAAGAAAGTCTTCTTTAAGTTTTGTACATAATTCTAGCCAGTTTCTGACACGACTGCGATTATTGACGTACCACGTCCACGCATTATCTTTAAAAAGGTCACAAGCAGAATTAAAGAGATCATCTTCTGAAATACCTCGAGCTTCCCGTAACAGTTCAACTTTTTCAAGAAAAGCTATTAGAGATTCTTTGCTGGAACCCGAAAAATGAACATTCCATTTATAGATATTTGGCTTAGTGGAGACAGTAGTACTAGATTGCATGTCACTATTTCGTGTCGGTGTAGAGGAAAAAGGTGGTCTAGAAAACTTTGTAGCCAAATCTCCTTCTAAGTCAATTAATTGAGATTTTAACTCGGCAAGTTGTGCCGTATCTGCTTCAATGGCAGGATCCATTCGAGACAATCGAGTCGACAGATGATTGAGACGAGATTCAATTCTACGGCAAGTTGGGTCTCCACGGATACCAGCAAAACTAACCTCCTTAAGGTCATTAAAGGAATGAAGATATTGTTTCACATCCTCGGTGAAAGGAAAAGGGTTATTAATTTGAGCAAAACTACGATTTGCTGATTCTTGACTAAGAATCCCACGCAAACGTTTACGTCTCGTCTCAACTTTACCAGTCGCATCGATGCCACGAACTTTTAATTCATAAGACAGTTCAGAAAAATACCCAAATAAAATTTAAATAAAATTACCAGATCCAGAGATTATTCAAGATAAGAGAAAAAATATCCAAATAGAAATTTCCTAAAGCAGTTCTCAACTTAAATTTCAAAAGTTAATTTGCTAGATCAGTCAGTTTTACAAGTAATGAGGGGCAACAAGAAAGAATTGAACAGACGAGAAAACCAGGCCACACGTTGGTGCACGCCAATTTATATAGCAAACCTAGGTCTGCTATACTTGGGTCTGTTCAATAAAATCCTGTTACCTTATTACAATATAATTTATTGATTACAATTTTTGAGACATTACAATTTTGATCGTACAACTTTAAAATGATAACAGTGTAAAATAATTTTTTTATAATGAAGTTAAATTTGAGCAATTATAATAAACTAGGAGAGTTAAATTTAGTTAATAATTGATTTGAGAACAATAAAAAGGTCGCATTGTCTTTACAAATACTCTGACTGTTCAGCTATAAGTTCTGTGAACCTTGATCCTTAAGTTTGAACTGAGTGTATCGTTGCTTACGCTCAAACGAGGCTTGTTGTAGTGTGGGGCGTGGCTAGGGCTTCCTCCGGTCCTTGTCTGCTCGTGTAGGCGCTGCAGATGTTGTGGCTGGCGGATATCTCAGGGCGTCGCCGAAGTAGAGCTGACCAGGAGTCAACACCTATGCTAACGCAACTCCACTCGATGCCTACGCAACTCTCGTCACGTTGTTGCGCCGTCAGAGGGCTGTGATCGTAGCGTGCTCAGAGATGGTGTGCAAGCATGAACAAATCAGAGAAAAAACAGCATTAGACAAGGTCTAAGCCTTCTACAAAAATTAATAAAACCACTAGGTTACGATTAATATTTAAAATTGAATTTTGATATCAAAGTTATTTAATATTTACAAATAACGAAAAAATTGGGAACTATGCATAGTTTTTAAATTTTATAGAAAATATTATTGAACTGACCGGAATAGCAAGGTGCTTAATATTTAATAAAAAGAAAAATTTTGAGAATGCTCCAGCCCGAATTCTTGAAATTTAAGAAATTTTAAAGCTTATTTAAAGCGAAAAGTTTATTTGAGACTTGAACGGTAAAATCGAGAAACTAAGAAAGCTGATAAACCAAAGGCAATACGAATTTATTAGGAAACTGAAAATATCGGTGTCAGATTTATTTGAGCGGCCCGGTACCACAGAATCGAGACCTAACCCGAAAAATAAGAAAGTAACGTGTGACTAATGTGACCAAAACTTGAAAATATTCAATAAGATAACAGCCGCAAGATGGTGGGTATTCAAAAAAGGACAATGCTATGTTTTTGAGTTAAAGATGGCCGGGGCCTTGGACGAAATGAGTCCTTCAAAAAAATAGCACGTCAAAAAAACGCTACCGGTGAGTTGTAAAGTCGCTGAATTAAAGCAAAAATCAAAGAAATTACTCACCTGTAGGGTTTTCCAGAAGAAACAGCCACCACCTGTTTGCTGTGTCCCGCGTTTCATCAGCTACGCAGCCAAAAAGGAAGGGCCTCGTCGTGCAATCGTCGTTGCCTCACGATGCCGTGAACATAGAAAACAGAAAAACCCAAAAATATTAGTCACACGAAATCAATCCCTGATATTAAAATACAAAACCACTCAAATAAATCACCGATGGCAAAAATTTAACTATGCCTCTCCGCGACTCGATACAAGCGAAGGCGGGAGCAAACTCTCCAAAGGTCGGACCCTCTCAGGGCTAGAATTTTTTTTAAATTATTATAAAATATTGAGAAAAGGTTGAAATTTTACTCACAATTATGTTGAAGTTTTTTACCAATATTAAAACCAGATAGATTTTAGGTTTAAAAGGGCCAGAAAAAGGTTTTTACATAATTTCGTGTGAAAATTTATACCGTCAATTTTGTTTGCAATTGTTTTTTTTTGTTAATAAGGTAATTTAGTTTCAAAAAACAAAAGATAAATTTATAATAAGGAAAAATGTTTTTTTAGGTTATCATCAAAAAGTGTCAGAAAACTTGGTGTGATACAAGGTTAGAAATAACCTTAGTTGATATAAGGTTATGTTACAACATTCTGGAAATCCAAATTTTTATATAACTATTATAAGATGTAAGAGTTACAATGAAATATTAATAGATGTATTGTTATTAGAATTATTTAAAGATAAAATAAAACAGTATATGGAACTTAAATCTTTGATGTCTGTTTTTTTATTAATTGACTTGTTATCATTATTAAATTCAACCATTTCAAGAAATAACTTTTTATTATTAATTAATTATTATATTATATATTATATATTATATAAATTAATTATTAAGATTTTTTTTCCCTATGTAATATTGAAACATTGTCAAATTTAAAACAATGACCTGTTATAAAAGCATGTTCACTTAAAGCAGTAGTAGTTTTTTGTAGTTTGACATCACTTTTATGTCCTGAAATTCTATTTTTTAAATTTTGTGATGTTTGACCAATATATGAATTATTACAGTTGTTACAAGGTATTGAATAAACAACATTAGATTGGTTAATTATAGATGTCTTATCTTTTAATTTTGTGTATAAACAACTTCCAACCGATTTAACATTTTTTAGAGCTATTTTAACATTTTTATATTTTTAAAAATTTAGTTCTTTAATATAAGGTAATGACCTATTAAAGAAATGATCAGGAATATTATCAACCTCTTGAATTGCAGTAATACTATCATTATTATCATTATTATAAACATTATTTGAAATTTCGTGAGGATGAGTATTGAAAAGTAATTTGTTAAGGAATTTTTCGGGGTAAGAATTATCCAAAAATATAGATTTAATTTTGAACTAAATTATTATGCAGTAAAGTTGGATGAACTAGTTTTATTATTCTATTTTTTAAAGCCAAGACAAGATTCGTTTTCATTTTATTGCTATGATAAGAATGATAATTTAAGTATCTATTAGAGTTAGTCGGTTTGATATACCAATCAGTAATTAGAGTGTTATTAGCAAGTTTAATAATTTTAGTGTCCAAAAAAGGAATAGTGTTGTTTGTTTCCATTTCTATCGTAAATTGTAAATATTGATTATAATTATTGAAGATATCTAAAGTTTCTTTAATTTTATTGAAAGGTATACAACATATAATATCATCTACATATTTTTTTAGAAAAATAACGTTATATGAAAGTCTTGAAATACAGTAATCTAATAAATCATCCATAACATACTGCGCAATAATAGGAGAAACTGAGTTACCCATAGGTGTACCAAAAATTTGTTTGTAATATTGATTGTTAAAAGAAAAATGGTTAGAGTTAAAAATAAAATTCAAAATATCAATAAATTTATTTATTATTTATCAATTAAATTTATTGGAATGTTAGTGAAAAGAGATTTAACATCAAGACTAATAGGAACATGATAATTAGGGATTTGTTTGTTATTAATAAATTCTGCAAATTGAAAAGAATCTTTAATATAGTAATCATTAGATTTATTGTAAGAACGTGTTAAAATATCACATATTAAGTCGGTGATTTTATTATTAGGTGATTCAATGCAGGAAATTATAGGTCTAAGAGATAAATTAGGTTTATGTATTTTAGGTAAACCGTAAAATTTTGGGCATGTAGAGTTATAAGTCATAAGTTTTTTAGCAAAATTAGCATCAATCATGTTATCTCTAACTAAATTTTTAATTAGTTGATTTGCACAATTTTGTGTTGATAAAGTTGGATCCCTGTTAACTTTCTTATAAAAATTTTCATCAGATAATAAAACATTAGCCAATGTCATATACTGTTCTTTAGAAATAATTACAGTTACATTACCTTTATCAGACCTAGTTATGAAAATATTTGGATTGTCCTTCAAAAATTTTTTATTTTTATAAAAAAAGTTTATTCATGAATTGATTACTATGCTTATTATGATGTAAAAAATTAGTTATCGTATTAGTAAGTTTAGCTCTAAAAATGTTTTTTTTTATGAATATCAAAACCATGTAACATATTTTCAATATCTGCAAGTAGATGTGGAACAGAAATATCTTCTATATAAGGAGGTACACAAAATTTGAAACCTAACGCAAGAAAATTTTTAATATCTTCAGAAAAAACAATATCAGTTAGATTTTTAATCCAAGAATTTTTAACTTTGATTTTATTATTAAATTCATCTTTTAGAAAGTTAATTTTTTGAATATTGCTACGTTTATTTTCAGAAAAAAGTCTGTTATATCTATGAGTTTCTCTATTATTGAATTCTAACCAAACGTTATTTGTCAAAATGGAAGGTATTTCTGTTGTTAGGTTAATAATAGACTTGTCAATGTCAGACAGATTGTCATGTGTGAATTTAATTTCCATATTAAGAATTTTATGTATAATATTATTTTTAAAATTATTAATTTCATTGTAACCCTTACCATTTACAGGATTAAAAAGGTTAAAAACATTCTTCTACATTCTAACAGGAAAATCTTGCGATTTGATGTAGCTGCTTTTTGTTTAAGGAGTTTGCTGTAATTCTTCAGTTTCAGAACAGTTTCACGGCCATGAATAGCTTCAATTTCTTGGAAAAATGCCATAAGACAGTAGATATAATATTCCAAAACCAGAGTTAAAAGAGAAGGTAAATAAATGTTTGGATTACATTACCAAACATTCAAAGAGAAGGTAAATGAATGTTTGGATTACATTACATTACATGCAGTAAAGTTCGATGAACTAAACTTTACTGCATAATAATTTAGTCAAAATTAAATCTATATTTTTGGATAATTCTTACCCCGAAAATTCCTTAACAAATTACTTTTCAATACTCGTCCCCACGAAATTTCAAATAATGTTTATAATAATGATAATAATGATAATATTACTGCAATTCAAGAGGTTGATAATATTCCTGATCATTTCTTTAATAGGTCATTACCTTATATTAAAGAACTTACCCCTAAAATAACTAAAATTTTTAAAAATGAAAATGTTAAAATAGCTCTAAAAATGTTAAATCGATTGGAAGTTTATACACAAAATTAAAAGATAAGACACCTATAATTAACCAATCTAATGTTGTTTATTCAATACCTTGTAACAACTGTAATAATCCATATATTGGTCAAACATCACAAAATTTAAAAAATAGAATTTCAGGACATAAAAGTGATGTCAAATTACAAAACACTACTACTGCTTTAAGTGAACATGCTTTTATAACAGGTCATCATTTTAAATTTGACAATGTTTCAATATTACATAGGGAAAAAAATCTTAATAAAAGGTTATTTCTTGAAATTGGTGAAATTAATAATGATAACAAGTCAATTAATAAAAAAACAGACATAAAAGATTTAAGTTCCATACACTGTTTTATTTTATCTTTAAATAATTCTAATAACAATACATCTATTAATATTTCATTGTAACTCTTACATCTTATAATAATTATATAAAAATTTGGATTTCCAGAATGTTGTAACGTAACCTTATATCAACTTTTCTAGCCTTGTATCACACCAAGTTTTCTGACACTTTTTGATTATAACCTAAAAAACATTTTTTCTTATTATAAATTTATCTTTTGTTTTTTGAAACTAAATTACCTTATTAACAAAAAACAAACAATTACAAACAAAATTGACGGTATAAATTTTCACACGAAATTATGTAAAAACCTTTTTCTGGCCCTTTTAAACCTAAAATCTATCTGGTTTTATTATTGATAAAAAACTTCAACATAATTGTGAGTAAAATTTCAACCTTTTCTCAATATTTTCTAATAATTTAAAAAATTTTCTAGCCCTGATGAAGGTCACGAAGTAGACCTACAAAAAGAAGTTAATATATACCTTTCTGGCTGCAAAACTCGTTATTTTATCTACTAAGTAAAACTACACAGCCGTAATGTAATGTTATAAATGAATTGAAACTGTACGAAAAATAAATTAGTTATTAAGTATGAGATATTATGAGATATATGTTTGAAAATAATGACTTTATGTTAATAAAAAAATATAAAAACTAGTAACGGATTTTGAAATGAAAAAATCCGTTACAAGGTATGGATCAGAGAGTCATCCTGGGTTCTTCATATGGAAAAATGAGTTTTCAATTATTCGAAAAATATGCGTTTCGATATGATTTTATACAGGCTGCCATGTGTTTTATAATGAAGTCAAAATTGAAAATTCATCGGAAAACCATAGGCATACCGTTACGGTGGGTCCAAAGGGCTATTATTGCCACGTGATCTTGTATTTTAATAATTAATTTTTCCACGTTTCTGAACAGGCTGCCAATGAGAAATATGCAAGTTCTTATTATGCAAATGCTGAAAAAAAGATGGCATACCTTTCGCGCATGTCCAAGTACTGTTTAAATTGAATGTTATTTAATCATTTAAACGAGTGATTCGATGTAAAGTTTACTTGGACATGCACAAACGGTATGCCATCTTTTCTTCAGCAGTTTCATAACAAGAACTTGCATACTTCTCATTGGCAGCCTGTTCAGAAACGTGGAAAAATTAATTATTAAAATACAAGATCACGTGGCAATAATAGCCCTTTGGACCCACCCTAACGGTATGCCTATGGTTTTCCGAGGAATTTTCTATTTTGAACTTCATTATAAAACACATGGCAGCCTGTATAAAATCATATCAAAACGCATATTTTTCGAATAATTGAAAACTCAGTTTTTCACATGAAGAACCCAGGATGACTCTCTGATTCATACCTTATTATTGTGAGAATATGTGCCACATAATGCCCTTTGCAAGGCATACTGAGTAAAATCACGTCCAAAAATCTGCCACTATCTCCCGGTCCATAGTGGTATAGCAAAGGGGACTCCAGGGCGGAAGTGACGTCACAAGATGGCCGCCAAGGCGGGAAATTTGAAAATGGCCTTGACCTGCGGGTTCAATGAACTTTAAGGGGTCACGTTCAGTTAACCTTGACCTGAAGGTTATCTAGAGGTCAAGGGGTTACCAGATCGATAACCTTTAAGGGGTCATTGACCCGCGGGTTCAATGAACTTTAAGAGGTCACCTTGTTAACCTTGACCGGTCAATGAACTTTAAGGGGTCACCTTGTTAACCTTGACCTGTCAATGAACTTTAAGGGGTCACCTTGACACGTGGCACTTTTTCTGGGAAGTGACGTCAATATGGCCGCCAAGGCGGGAAATTTGAAAATGGCCTTGACCTGAAGGTCAATGAACTTTAAGGGGTCACGTCCAGTTAACCTTGACCTGAAGGATATCTAGAGGTCAAGGGGTTATCAGATCGATAACCTTTAAGGGGTCATTGACCCGCGGGTTCAATGAACTTTAATAGATCACCTTGTTAACCTTGACCGGTCAATGAACTTTAAGAGGTCACCTTGACACGTGGCACTTGGGTTCTACCTTGAAAAATTGAACTTTGCTCACAGTTCTGGGAACGGAAGTGACGTCACAAGGCCGCCAAGGCGGGAAATTTGAAAATGATCTTGACCTGTGGTTGTCAATTAAGTGAGACCGATGATCTTTAAGGGGTCACCTGAAGGTTAATAATCTCGTGGTCACCTGACACGTGGCACTTGAGTTTTACCTGGAAAAATTGAACTTTGCTCGCAGTTCTCGGACGGAAGTGACGTCAATATGGCAAAAAATGCGGGAAATTTGAAAATGCGATGGGGTTACCTTGACATGAAGGTCACATATAAGTTAAAGATCTCTAAGGGGTCACCTTGGAGACCAATGAAATTTAACGACAATGATCTCATCACCTTGACACGTGGTACCTTGAATTGCAAAAAGATTGAACTTTGTTCGCAGTTGACGGAAGTGATGTCAATATGTCAAAATTTCGGGGAATTTAACTACTTGGTGAATGAGCTGGCGAGTTTCTAAAACTTTAAAAGCCGTAATTGGATGGCAAAAATTGCGTTACGGAGAAACAATTTTTAGTTGAAGAATTAGTAAGTACATCTGGAAATTAGCAGAGGACAAAAATTTTGCGAAGAGGCTGCATCTTATAAGAAAAAGTTACAATCTGAACTAAGAATCTTGATAAATAAAATCTAGTCATTGTCAAATTAGTCATTCCACAGCCGTGTAGTATCTCACTTCTATACGGTATAGGTATGCAAAGACGTGTTTCCGGGAACACATCTATACAGGGTGTCCCACAACTGTTGGAAATAAATTTAACTAGAGATTCCTTGGCTAAAAATAAGACTTTTTCCTATAAACATATGCTCTATCTACCTTCGTTTTCGACATACAGGTTGAAAATTAAAAAAAAATCGATTTTTTTAAAGTTTATTTCTAAACAAATAGTATCGCTTTGAAATTTGGTATGTATTAGCAGTTTAGTCACCATTGTGAACAATATGAGCTCCAAACTTCCATCAGTGGCGTAGATACGGGGTTTCAACTTTTTCTTTAAAAAATGTGCTTAGCGGCAAGTACCTATTTCCAAAAAGTAAAATTACATTCTCCAATGCACTATGAACAAAAAATGTCTCTTGGTATTTTTGCGTATTTCGCTTGGTTGCGTCACAAAACGCATTTTTGTCAACCAATACTTATTAATTCTTGAGAAATTGATAACTCAGTTTTCGTTTATCATCCAAAAGATTCTGGCGAGGTAGAGCTGCAGATATCCTCAACGCAGATTTATATCTAGACGAATTTAACAAAAACCATATTTAAAATTGACGTGATTAGATCCCAGAGGCTACCAGGCGAAAAGCCGTGTTACCGACTCAGCTAATGCGTTTGGTGACAAATAATGTGATACTTTTCCATCGGAAACCGTGTGCGAGCGACACCTATGGGTAAGAAACTTGCAGAAACGTGGAATCTAGGTTCCGAACAGCCGGGTCACCTGTCGGCAAAAATCTAAACGCCACAAAACTATTACAGAAACGTACTTGTATCAACATTAGTACTTCTAGGTCCCATTCAACAGGTGGATTTACATGGATATTAAAATTTACCTAGAGCGCTGTCGACACATGAATATTAAAACCTAGAGCACTTGATATTTTTAAGATCAGATTAATAAGAATTTCCAGTGTGGTTGCTTTACGCTAATTCCTCATATTTTTTCCACCATTTAAGTTCATTTTAGTAGGCACATTAATGTTAAGAAATCGAAAGAATGTTGAAAAAGTATCAAGTTGTAAGTCTAAACCTATCGTTTTACCACTCCTATATGGAGTTAGACACTCAAGACGAGATGGAAGTCGAGGTGACTGGAGATTCCACCAAGTCATGACTGCGAAGAAGACCAATGGGGTGAAGGCGCTGCTACCGAATCCCAATCTTGGGGTGAAGATCAATCCTGAGACAAAGTTTGAACTCAAGACCAATCCTGGGGGCACAGACCACTACTGGGGACATCTGGAGCGAGGAGGGACCAACCAAGGGCGGTGGAGAGAAACGGTCTCCGCCAAGTTCCTCCGGGAATGAGCAAATCGGCGGGAATTCCGCAATCAGGAGCGGGATGCAGTGGTTCAGGGGCAATCTGTATAACTAAATAAAAAAAATTTAAACTTATCTTGTTTTTTATGAACTACCACAACATTTAAAAGCAAAAACGAATCATATATTTACAAAAATATCAAAGATTTCAACTTCTGTTAATGGATGTACCTACCCAGATTACATAATAAAATCATATGATACTTAAATTACGCAATGCATTTCGCACTATGCTATATTTGCAAACCAAGGAACTCTCGCGAAACTAAAACGTGCTTCAGGCGTCTAATCCCAGACGGTGAAAAGAAAGTGCTTTTTTTTCTGCAGAAATTAGAAAGCTGTACGTGTCTTTCATCAAATTAACAATAAGCTGCTAGTTTTACATCGTTATAGGGATATATTTTTACATTATGTACATCTCTTGTTTTCTAGAAAGCTGAAATGCAAATAACAACAACAAAAAATGAAAAGAAAGTGTCTTTTTCGGCATTACGTGGAGATGTACTTTCGCACATTATGTCAATGTAATACAAACAATTCCTTAGCGACATGTCAAAAGGATGCGCGCTTTTAGGCGAAATATCTTCTATTGGGCATTTTATTTTATTTTAGGTTTTTATGGGAGCATATTTTAAAATTATATGTCTTTTTTCTAGAAAGCGAGAATGAAAATATGAACAGCAAAAAATTAGTGCATGAAAATGCAATGTCGCATTAAAGACTAGTCAAACGATTCGATTGCGATTATTTTCGATTTGATATTAGAAAATAAAAACTAACTTACATTATTTGAATCTTATCTGCAGCTCAGAAGACACTAAACACTTTCACATTTGTAATTTGCACGTTCCATCAGGTATTTCCTTTTTGCAGAGTGAAATAAAAGCATAGAACGTTGGTTTCACTAACATTATTTATTAAAAAAAAAACTAAAGCTATATAATAAAAATAAAAAATATGTATAATAAAAATAAAAAACTACAACTATAACTTAAAACTACTTTATACAATATATACAATTTACAAGGATATGAAAATGGAGGAACTTACGCACACGCACACACATTCACACAAAAATTCATACTAAGAAGGGAATATGATTTTAATAAGATGATACTTGAAAGAACAAAACTACTCTTTAGGTTTTAATTTTGTTCTCTTAAGTATTATCTTATTAAAATCATATTCTTTCCTTAACTTTTCATGTTTGGCAAGTATCTCTCTCCCCCTCTCTAGTATTCTCTCTAGCTCTCTCACACCATACTCTAGATCCCTTTCAATCTCACCATTTCTCATTTCACATAGCTCACGTGTTCTTAACATGCTCTCAACAACAACACTCACACCCCCATCGCACTGACTCACTTGCGTAAGTGGCTCTATTTCCATATCCTTCTTCGGCCTCAGCACCTCCTTCAGCTGTTGCATCTTCTTCATCCCCCTTCCCGTCGAAGTTGAAGCGGCACTAGCCCCCAAGCACCGCTTCTTCGTTTGACGGGCTGGCTCAGGGGAGGCGGGAGACGAAGAAGCTGCAACAGCTGGAGAAGGGAGCTTAATCTTCAGCTTAGGCAAGGGCTGCTTCTCGCCTCTGGTCACAGGAGAGCCGGGTGGTGACGGCCCCTCCTGGGCAGCTGGGGGCGGCGGCAGCTCTTTTACCAACTCTTGACAGGCCAGCTCAGGGGAGGCGGGGGGCGAAGAAACGACAGCAGCCGGGCGGGGGAGCCTGATTCGCAGCTTCAAGGGCCGCTTCTTGCCTCTGGTCACAGGAGAGCCGGGTGGTGACGGCCCCTCCTGGGCAGCTGGGGGCGGCGGCAGCTCTTTTGCCAACTCCGGCAACTTGCACCCCTTCGTTTCCGAAGGTGGCAGTGCCAAAGTCGACACTGCCGGCTGCTCCAGGACGCTCTCCTGTGCCCGCTCAAGGATCTTGATCCCTAGTTCCCTGGCTATATCCTCCACCTCGTCGCTACTATCATGAATGGTAATAGCCGGGGAGGGTGGCTGAAAAGGAAAACAAATAAGTACAATACACAATAAAGCCAATAATTTTAAAAAATATGTATATAGAAAATTAAAAACTCACTAGATTCAGATCCTTGAGCGGAATTCCGAGGATCTCCGACTGCATATCTTTAATAAAGAGCTCTTCTTCTTCACTACTATCCAGAATCGAGATAGTTTCCATCTCGGGAGAGCTGGGCTGGAAAACCAAACAAGAGATAAGTATAATGTGTACACGTATAAAATGTATCCAAAAATATTTTTGATATTTTACTCACGATATCTACTGGATACAACATTCTAACTAGGTTGGGCATCTTCCTAGTGGCGGTCGAGGTCGGGACCGTCCTTGGAGCCGTTGTTGAGGCCTATAAAAAAATATGTGATGAATATTATGCAATAATTAAGATATACAACTCAATGAACAAAATAAAAATGTAAAATGTACTTACGGGCCTCACAACTTGATTCCCCAAAATGATTATACGTGGAGTCTCGGCAGACATGATCACAGGTACTAGGTTAAATTTGCAGCTTGATATATAAACTGATGAACCTACTGGAGAGCGATTGCTTTTTATGAAGGAGAAAATGCAAAAATTGCATATGGCACATTGGTGATGATCGTCTGAGATCAAAATACAACTATGCAAGATTGCAAGAATATAACACCGGATCTAAATCGATCGAGGTAAAAAAATTATGCTCCAATTTCTTAGGTCGTCACTCTAATGCGTCAGCTAGATTGAAAAATGCGACTCGACAAAAAAAAACGGAAGTAAAATCTAAATATGAGAAAATGGTGCACATGAAAACTAAATTTTTGAAATCTTAACGTGATTATACCACGTTTGAATAATAATTAATAAAAAATTTAGAGCACTTGAACTTTTTTCGGATAATTAAAAAAATTTTGAGTAAAAATGATGGTATAAAAGTTCAAGTCAAAATATTTATCCCGCTGTACCCGCTTCCTTGAAATTTGATTTCTCAATTCACCTTCTAAATTTCAAATGAGAGAAAGTTGAAGATTAGAAAATACAAATCGTGATCTTGGAGGAAAGTTAAGATCTTATTTTTAAAATTGTAAATTGTTCGCAATGTTGCAACTTTTTAGCTTTGTCTCCTTAACAAACATTGTGCTCAATTATAATTATATGGCTTAGCACAACATTCGACGTCTTCTTTCCACTTCTCACGTGGAACCATAACAGTTTTTACTTGTTGCGGAAAACAAATTTGCTCAGTTTATTTCAAGTTTTATCGAAATAACTAAAAGTTACAGGGTTCCCATATTATAAGTATCCATTTTATTTTGTTCATAAAATTAAAACGAGGTAACTGACATTTTTCTTTAGTTGACCCTGATTTGTCATCTTCAGTATTAATTTAATTACTAACATCAAGCAAAAATTGTCAGTGGAAAACTATCCTTCCCCCTTTCCCCACTCTCAGAGACAATTACAGCGATAAAATTGAAATATAGTGATATGATTAAAACACATTTCATAACAAAGTGCAAACCCACAAGTATATTCGCATCGCAGATTACTATTTAAAAACTTTGCTACTTGTTTAGTAGCTAATATGCAAGAATTGTTAGTAAAACTTTTGTTCCCGAGGTGACATAAGATTAACGCATCAATCAATTTAAAACGGCGAACGTGGGAGAATAAAAAAATTACAAATCGAGACCTTGGCGGGAATTAAGATTTTAAAAATTTGTAAATTGGTGTAGTAGTACCTAATCTTTGAAATATTTACATTATTGCATATTTTGAACTCTTTCTTTGATACTCTTACTATACCAATGCTTTTACTATACCAAAATTCAAAAAATCTCTATGTAACAGGTTCGTAGTTGTGAAAATTTAGAAAAATTACTGCAAAATGCAAAATCTCATAATAAAAATCATCCCACAGATGTTATAAATAAATGGAAACGTAATGTTTTAGTAAAAATAGATTTAATAATTGGAATGTAGTACTTATTAATATTTGGTGACAGGCTACTTCAACACCGCTGATCTGGTCTGTCAAAGGTGACTGCTTATATGATTGTATAAAAATTTAGGTGGGTTCAGTGTGGCCCGTTTGGAATGGAGGCACCTCTGTAAAATTTTTATTCTTCATCAGATTTTAGCCGGGTTTCTTCTAAAAATAGACCACAAAAAACTCTACGTTAGTGCAAAATTTCAGATCTTAACCTCAATCTTCAAGGCCTACTACGAATTTTTTTGTAAAAAAAGAAAATCATTTAGTGATTTTTTTTATTTAAAATCTGACACCACAGCGTTAATCAGGGCACCCCGAAACCCCCATATACAAAATTTGAATAAAAAATATACAGGGAGTTCCATTCTGGAATTACTTCGAATCAGTTAAAAATGATGAAGTGAACCACTCGCATTGTTGATGGGAAAAGATTCAATAAAAACTATACAAGGTGTTCTTCTCTGTGTCAACTCAATGCGATGAATTTTTTAAACTTTATTATGCTTCGCAAATCGAGTATATCAAAACCACCCCAGGCATTATAAACGAACTATGTCGAAAAACTATAGAATCCTGCCAGTCAGTACGTCCATATTATGAGTTAACGTAGCTGGTGTGCCACAACAGGAAACACACCAAAAATGTATCGTCTTAGGCAGCAACTTTGTTAAGAAAGGTTCAATAATTTAAATTGTTTTTATTTGTTGGTTGACATTTTGTAGAACAATAAATTACTTTTGTGTTTATTAATATTTTTTCAATGATTTCAGAGCACTCCTGACCGGTATAAAGTTTCATAAAAATTTAACATTTCGAGATGGTCCAGAGAAAAAGACCCTGTACATTTTTGTATTGAATCTTTGCACACCAACACTTTGAGTAGTCCTGTTGATCATTCAACTGTTTTGAGGGGATTCCACGACACACTTGACTCGCCAGATGCCTTTAAGATTCGTATTTTGTTCAACTTTGACACCTTGCAAAATGGAATTCCTTGTATATTTTTGTTTAAACTTGGTATGTGGGGGTTTTGTGGTGTCCAGATTAACGCTGTGGTATCAGATTTTAAATAAAAAAATCGCTAAATGATTTTCTTTTTTTACAAAAAAATTCATAGTAGACCTTGAACATTGAGATTAAGACTTGAAATTTTGCACTAACGTAGAGTTTTTTGTGGTCTGACGAAGAATAAAAATTTTACAGAGGTGTCTCCATTCCAAACGGGCCACACTGTAGATATAATACCGTCAACCTTTACTGCAATAAGTCACTACAGGGTTAACCCCCATTCTGTAGATCCCAAAATATTCACAAGGCAAAATAAATGTGTGCAGGGTCGGATTAAAAATAATATCTAAAACATAACTAAAAATTAAAAAATGTAAATATTCACTGTCCAATCATCGAATGCTATGGAATACCATCAAAGGCCATTTAATGCATAAAAATCACGCTAAAACATCAAAAATTTTAAAAAATCGCACTAAATCAAAAATGCAAAATCTTTACACAGACATATTTCACCTTTCTAAGTCTGGCGCGTTGATGAACTTGATATTTCCGTTAGTAACGTGTCCCCAGATTACCCCGTAATATGATACCTATAATTACATTTCTCAGTATATACAATAATTTGAAACAATGAGACCAGCGCGCGAGATTCGCTCGCGAAAATAATACGTAAAAACACGCTTATTCCGACGACTGGCGAAAGTACTTTTTCTGCGGAATTAAAAAGAATTGTACGTGACTTTCACAGACATTCAACTCTAAGCTGCTATTTTTCTTTTATGATTCATCTTTACAGGATATATTTTTAAATTATGTTTCTCGGAAGCTAGGAAATGCAAATATCGACGCCAAAAAACGTGGATTCATTATTGCGACATTTTCGACTACTATGTGATATTATAAAATAGAAAGTTACTATACTTACAGTATTTTAACCTTATCTGTTAGTCCCAATTCTAATGCCTAGAAACATATTTCATATTTCTGGATATTCTAAAACGACCATGTCTAATTGTGGGTTTAATAAAATTTGTTTGCCTACGTTACCCAGTCTGTCGCCATAAGTCTCTACACTTTAACTTTGTACAACGCAGTGTAGAAATATGGATGAAATATATAAGAAGTAGATTATTGGGACAAAATCTCTTTGTATTTTCTTAGGAAGGTTCGATTCGCCTTTTGATAGGTGGTTTGCAAGATTTTTAATATTCAATGATTCAGATATAATTTTTAACGATATTTATCGTTTTTGGATGATTAATCAACCATATGCGCGAAACAAAATATTTTCAAAACTTAATTCATATGGTTTTTGCTAACCTACATTTTCAATAAGTGTTACTTTCGAAGCATTCTAGATAAGGGTAATGCATATTAGATTGTATACATATTTTTAAGTAAAGGGCACTTTGGGTTTCTAAAAATCAAACGTTTGGGGATCAACACGGCTTAAAAAATGTGCGCTACTAGGTACATAGAGTAGGTATGTATAGAGAAACAAACACTTATTTAAACATTTTTATTTATTGGATCACTAATAACATTCATAGCTACTAAGGTGTTTATATATATAGCTGTTTCTTCCCCCTTTTGTAGAGCATTCCTATACATATCGACGATATCATTCGGATTGGTATTTTTATCCCATTTAAGCATTGGCTTAATGTTGGAAGTTGCTGGAGACTCCATTAAATGCAACTCTCTTAAAAATCTGGTTTGAGTTTTATTTCTAGATGGAAATAACTTTGATATAATGTTGATATATTTCCACGTTTTGCTAGGGTTTAGTCGTAATGCATTCCCATATCGTCTTTTGTGAGCATTAGTAATAATCAACAATTCTTTATACATTTTTAGGTCAGTGTCATTAAAACCTTGTGGTTTGTTCTTCAATAGAAGTTGAGACAGACCTGGTGTAAGGGTAATTTTTTCATCTCCAATACATAATACGTTACCTTCAACGGTTACTGGTATTTGTCCCATGACTAATCCGTCATTGGTGTGTTGGATACCATAACTCCTAGGTTCAATCTCAAGTGACAAAGACATGTCTTTAACTGAGAGTGATGATAATTATCAAAGGCTTATATATCTTTCGATCACAGAGCATCGATCACGGTATCGATAATTTCCTTTTATGCTCGCCCCGAGGCAAGTTTTTCATAGGGGTATCCAAGACCATTTATGGTATTCCGTGGTTTTCGATAGTATTCTATGGTCTTTGATGGTATTTCATGGTATTCGATGGTATTCCATGGTATTCGATGGTATTCCATGGCATTCGATGGCATTCCATGGCCTTTGATGGTATTCCATGGTTTGTCGCTTTTCGAGTCGTTTAGACGTTTTTCGAGTAGTCTAGTCGTTTTTCATAGTCGCTTCGAGTCGCTTCTTCCTTTGACCGTTCGACTTTTTGAAGCAATTCCATGGCATAATTCACTCACCTTTAAAATTCCTCTTTTGGCACCTTGCAGAAAGTAACTCCCGGTATGTTTTTGACTAAAATTTTGTATCAATGACGTCAAAACCTATAGACGCGGTGCCTCATTGTTAAAATGCCCTTTATTTTGACTCCAAGATTAAATATATCCATACTACTCTAACATCATGCTTCAAACAAAGACAGAAAGTCAACCAACTGTACACCCGATGATTCCCGGTTGTAGTTCCTCCCGAGTCACACTAAGATATCGCATGTTTTTTCTTGTTTGGGGGCGCCGGAAGCATCGGAACCTCACCTGAAGACTCGCGGGATGGTCTAACGACGCCAGACTCCGAGCCCACAGTCGAAATAAGTTCGCTACGGCTGGACAAAAAGGGACAATTTCTGACAATCTCGCGACATTTTCGGAATAATTTAATGGAGCGCTTAGATTGTGATTAGTTCTGGGCGTCAAGCGTTTATCAAAACAAACCTGTCTATAAGTTCTGACGTCATTGTTTGGTATACTGGATGTTCCGATTAACACCGTGATGTCAGATTTTAAATAAAAAAATTCGCTAAATGGTTTGAATGAGAACCAGGATATAAAAATCCCTGGATTTGCATTTTCAAAACGGTAGCAAAAAGAAGCGGTTTTATAAGACCAGTTGCTTATTTGTGTAAATTGCATCTATGTAGTAGAATTCACAATTTGTGTTGAAATATCTTATAAAATGGATTCCTTTCGCCCAGGTACCCGATGCTAAATTTATTTAGAAGTTTTGCGTACTATAAAATTAGAATGATACCTAAAAATCGTTCGTTTTCTGACACGGAATAGTTCACCCATTAAAAATCTATGATCTACTATATAACAAAATGTTCTTCATTATTGATTGTGAAATTGATTATTGGAATCATTCAGAGACTACTGATTGAACGACAATGGTTTACAAAAATATTAAGAAAATAAAGGTACACTTCTAAAATAAACATCTACGAACGGCAGTTCATTGTTGCTTGGGTTAAATAAACGATTAAAAAATAAACTAGCTACTTTTTTCAATTAGAGCGAATGCTATCCTAGTCTCTCAAAGACAATAGTAATTGCCACCCCTCCTCCGCAAAAGCATTTGCTTCTGGGGTACCTACTCTTAGTTTGGTTGTATTATGAGGGTGAGAATTATTATTATTTGATAACTAATTCTTATAATTCACTAAACACTAAACGATTCAAAACTATTTTATATGCTCCTTTAAGGAAACATTCATTTAAATCTAAGTAATTCTGTTGACATGCTTACAGCAGTTCTTTCCTTTTTATTCATATAAGTATCTTGGCATGGAGGACTCACAACTTAACAAGCTATATATGGTAAGAATATTACCTACCACAGATTACTGAATAGGTTAGGTTAGATTACCTACGAGAATTTTTATACTGCCGTCAAATTTGACAGATCAGTGGTGTTGAAGTAGCCTGTCACCAAACTCCGTTCCAATAAAAATATTAGGTTCTACATTCCAGAACGTTACTTTCCATTTATTTATAAGATCTGTGGGATGATGTTTGCAACGAGATTTTGCACTTTGCAACCATTTTCAAACCTGTTATACAGGGTGAGTCGCATTTAAAGGCAGGGCCGAAAACACAAGGTAGACTTCGCTTAACATATATTTTTTAATTTCTTTCGAGCCCGTTTAGGAATTACAACAAAATTTAATACATATTATTCGTTGTGCAATAATTTTGACCTGTTTAGATGAGCAGCGGCGTAGATATAAATAATTTCATTTTAAATGCTAGCATAATCACCTTGGCACTAGTTTAAAAAATCCGAAATTACGAAGAAACTGTAGTAGAAATAAAAATATAGCTAGAGGCTCTTTTTGTTCCAAATTGAATGGGCTATCCAAAAAAGACAAAATTTTTGTTTTTTCACAGGACCGTATTCCTTTTTTTACAATTATTTAGAGTAACTATTTGTATCTACGCCGCAGGTCATCTAAACAGGTCAAAATTATTGCACAACCAATAATGTGTATCAAATTTGGTTGAAATTCTTAAACGAGCTCGGAAAAAATTTCAAAAATATGTTAAAAGTTTCACCACGCTGTATATGGAGAACCAAGCGTTTTTGGGCTAATGTTTATTAAGCATATGTGCTTATTTAATGAGTTCTACATTTTGTTTTCGGCTCTGCCTTAGATGTCACTCACCCTGTATAGATTTTTCGAATTTTTGGTATATGATTATCTGGAACTTCTTAATGTTAATTTCCATAAGTTTCTGTGCCAGGTAAGAGAGTGTAAGACTGAAAAGCATTATGAATATTTTAAAGATTACTTTGTATTTTCATTGTTCCACGTCCTTCATTTTAAATTGATTGATGCGTTTTAAACCTATGCCACCTGGAGGACTAAAATTCTTGTATAAATGGACAGAAAAGTTCTTAAGCAGTAATCTGTTATGCGAATAGACTTGCGGGTTTGCACTGTTTTATGAAATGTGTTTTAATCAATAGATGTCGCTATATTTCAATTTTATCGTTATAATTCTCTCTGAGAGTGGGGAGGGATAGTTTTTGACAGGCAAAGTTTATCATAATTTGGTAACAGATGGTCTACATGATGACAATATTTTAATTACTCTCAAAAATGATAAATCATGATCAACTAAAGAATAATTCCAATGCGCGTATTAAAACGAGTACTTTAACATGAGGAAGCCTGTACTTTTAATTGTTGACAAAAACATGAAATAAACCGGACAAATTTGTTTTTCGCAGCGAATAAAACCTGTTATGATCCCAAGTGAAAGTGCCAAAAATCTGTTAAAAAGACGTCAAAACTAAAATTTGAAGAGGATTTTAGTGTAGTATGTATTTTTTGATATCATTTTGAAGGAAAAACTGAGAAATGGAACATAAGTCGAAGAAAGTGGTCGGTAGATTAAAAAATTTCCATTGGCAGCAGCCTTTAAAATAACAAAGATATTAGAATACCCTGTCAAAATATTTAACTGATATCAATTTCTAGGTGAATATAACTCGTGTAACGAAAAGGATTGCAGTGACTGAATGTTTTTAAAATAGTGTGGACTCTGAGGGTATGTTATTATAAGATAAAGATGCAACAAAAATTGAAAAATATATTTGGCAGCTTTTAGCTAGCATACATAAAAATATTTGTAGACCCCAATTAACTTTCAACGCTGTTTTTAGTATAGGGTGGGAGGTTCGAACGCGAATTGGGAAGTCAAAGTGCAAGGAAGCGGGTACAGCGGGATAATTTTTTGACTGGTAATTTTATACTATCATTTTTAGTCAAAATTTCTAATGATCTGAAAAAAAGTTAAAAATATCGAGTGTTCTCTGTTTTAAAAATCCAAACGTGGTATATCCACATAAGATATATCAAAAGAAAAAAATGTGTTTTCAACGTACATAAGATTTCAACAATTTTTTTCATGCGAAATATTTTCTTTTTGTAGAGTTGCATTTTTCGATCTAGCTGACGCATCAGATTGACGACCTAAGAAATTGGAGCATAGATTTTTTACCTCGATTGATTAGATCCGGTGTTCTGTTCTTGCAATCTTGCATAGTTGTATTTTGATCTCGCACGATCGTGCGATATGCAATTTTTGCATTTTCTCTTTCATAAAAAGCAATCGCTGTCCAGTCGTCGAAAAAACACTTTCTTTTCATTTTTTGACGTTGATATTTGCATTTCCTAGCTTCCGAGAAACATAATTTAAAAAAATATACTCTGTAAAAACGTAAAACTATCACTTTATACTATTAATTCCAACAAAATGTGTGAAAGTACATATCTTTCTAACGTAATGCCTTCGAAAAAAGCACTTTCTTTTCACCGTCTGGGATTAGACGCCTAAAGCACGTTTTAGTGTCGCGCGAGTTCCTTGGTTTGCAAATATAGCATAGTGCGAAATGCATTGCGTAATTTAAGTATCTTATTATTTTATCACGTTGTAATCTAGGATGAACGAACGGAAGTATCAAGTTTTAGTAGCAATGCACTAGACTGCGTAAATTTTTATTAGTTGAGTTTGTCATATTAAAAAAGATCGAAATTTTTATATTGATAACATTGACAGCTATTGAACCATGTACAGGGTGTTCTCGTACATTTTAACTCATTACCATAACCTTTATTTTTCAAAAAATCAACAAGTTATATTGAAGGGTTGCGATTATTTATATCATGTACTATCATGCGAAATCAAACATGTATATATCGTAATAAAAAAAAATCCTAAATATACAGGGTGTTCCATAAAAAGTTTTTTCACAACTTTGCGATGCTCATTTGTTTCATCTGCTAACAGATCCTAGCGGTTCAGTACAACTTTTTATTTTTTCTTGAAAAATAAAGGCTGTAGGAATGGGTCAAATATTCATTTAGATTGGACACTGCCCCAGGAAGACTAGTACTTTGACATAAATAAGTGTTATCGTCCGCAAACATTGTGAAGTCATCTTTGTTGCCTACCACCTCTGGCAGGTGATTAGCAAAAATTAAAAACAACAAAGGTCCCAACACGGAACCCTGAGGAACACCCATCCGAACATCATTCTCCCCCGACCGCGCTCCACTGACCTCGACGATCTGTCTCCTGGAACTTAAGTAAGACAATATCCATCTGTAAGGCAAGCCGCGAATACCGTAAGCCCACAATTTAGATTCAAGCAATGCATAGTCAACCATGTCAAATGCCTTACTCAAGTCCATAAATAAGCCCAGGCATTTCCTGCCACCATCCAAAGCATCATAGAGAGCGGTCAGAAAATGAGATATCGCCGAATGAGTACCTCCCCCCTTACGAAATCCATGCTGACAGTTCGATAATATGTCATGTCCATTCAGGAATATTGAAAACTGATTATAGACGACCCTCTCGAGTACTTTCGAAATTGAAGTCAACAATGAGATTGGACGATAGCTGTCCTGTCGGTTTTTGTCTCCTTTTTTTATAAAGCGGTATAATTCTAGCAGTTTTAAAGATATCTGGAAATTCGCCTGCCTAAAGTGACATATTTATTAGGTAGGTTAAAGTTTGAGCTATGTATTCACAGATGCTTTTTAACAAGTTAGTGGATATCTCGTCAGTACCATACGACATAGAATTCCTTAATGATGAGATAATTCCGCGTATATCATGGGTCACAACAGGCTGAAAAAACATCGAATGGACATTGTCTATTATATATAGAGATTGGACTTCCCCGATGGGGGCCTTGATACAATCAGCGAGTCTTTTTGGTGCATCAACAAAGTAATCATTAAAAGCGTTAGCAATTTTTCTACTGTCGGTTGTTTCTACATCGCCTAAATTCAAGCTCTCTATGTTTTCCGATCCCTTGGAATTGGTGTTCTTATTAATGATGTTCCAAACGCATCTACCCTTGTTCGTTGAATTTTTATACAAGTTATCATTATAAAAATTTTTGGCTAAAGTAATAATTTTTTGGTAAGTCTTTTTGTATTTTTTATAATAATTTTTTAATTCAAGATGGTCGCTCCGGGAAGCAATGTGGAATAGACATTTTAGATTTTTCGATGAGGTTTGAATACCAGCCGTAATCTAACTATTTGCTTTTTTAGAAGTATACACTTTTGTTACCTGAAAAGCTAAATCGACATAGTATGTTAGAGTATTAATAAAAACGGTAAACGCCTCATTTACATTATTTGATGTATAAACATTTAACCATGACTCTTTTTGCACATAGTGGAACAGCACTTTATAATTCTCACAACAATCTTTTATAGGTATACCCTCCGGCGCGCCTCACGTTACAAACATTTTCCATAGTTAACATTTGCGAAGAGTGATCGGAGAGGCCGTTGAAATCTACAATACACTCTACATCATGAACATCCATTAGATTAGAACAAATGTAGTCTATGGAGGTTGCGGAACCACCTATGCATCTTGTTGGAGAGGAAACATGAGATCTGAAACCAAACGATGTGAGCACGTCCATTAAGTCTGCTTTTTCAAGGGAATTTACACAAAAATCTATATTAAAGTCGCCACATAAAATGCAGATTTCCGATTCATCACTGCTCATGTTTGATTCCAGAAATTCAGCAAGCTTGTCAATAAACATATGGTATGCAGTCGTCGGCGATCTGTATATGCAAAATATTGTAAGCTTTGTATCATCTTGAAGTGTCATTCTTATTCCGCATACTTAAAAAAAAATTTCCGTAGTTACCAGTGACAACTCAGTAACAGAGTTTAAAAAAAGCTTGATGTGCTGAATTAATATATTATTATTTTAAGATTTCCATGTTTTGTTGATGAAAGTGCTATTCATAAAGTTTGCACCAAATGGGAAAAATTTGAATTATTCCTTTTTTGAAAATCTGATTTTGGGATATGTAGGTGCATGTTTGGTTTACACTATTGCGCTTAAACAGGGTCGTGACGCCACAGCCCATGCCTGACAAATTTGACATTTAAAATAAAAAAAATGGAAAAAGTCAGGTTTGCCTTGAAAATATCAGAAAAAGTTATTAAGAAAATGTGTTTGTATTGCATTATTGTGCCCCTATCAAATTTTCAGAAGGATATCACGATGTTCGTTTTTTCTTAATTATTTATCTTCAAATCGCTACTCGATATTTTTTTCCCACAAATAACCGAAGAAACTTATTTAGTGGTTGCTCTCTTACTAAATTATAACAATACAAATAAATTTCAATGCTAATTTAAGGAGAAATATGAGATTTTTTAAAATGGCTATTGTGTAAGAACGCAATCTTGGTGCAAAGACTCTTTCATTTTAAGATAAGTTTTTTCCCTGGGTCAGTGTAGTAATATTTTTACATAAAATACATCCATATTTTGAAATTCAGTGAAACAAAATTATAAGCTACAGTTTTATATCGAATTTTATGGGTTCAGTTTCAATTCCAGGAATATCAAGTAAGAAACACGAATATTCTGATATCCTTCTGAAAATTTGCATAGTGGCACAGTAATGCAATACAAACCCATTTTCTTAATAACTTTTTCCGATGTTTTCAAGGCAAACCTGATTTTTTTCCCAATTTTTTACTTTAAATGTCAAATTTGACAGGCATGAGCTGTGACGTCACGACCCTCTTTAGGCGCAATAGTGTAAACAAAACGTGCACCAACATATCCCGAAATGAGATTTAAAAAAAATAGAATAATACAATTTTTTTCTATTTGGTATATACAAACCTTATATGAATAGCACTCTGTTTTTATTTTTTTATACCTGCTTTCCTATTTATTTGTTGTTTTTAATAGTTAAGTCCCCATTTAAAGTTTAGTGGCCAGTTGCACCATCACCATCGTATCTTAGTATTTAATACAGTCTTAACAACTTGACAATGATTATTGTGACAATGGTTGTCAAGTAGTTAAGACTGTCTTAAAATTTAAGATACAATGGTGCAACTTCTACACACGAAGTGCCAAGTGAAGTGGGCCGCTTGACACGAAATTTTACCGGGCCGGCCTCATTGAGCCCATCCGTCCCTGCCTCCCGGGGTCACATCAGGTTGAAATGCAAGTCCTCACCTGTCGGAAATGATAAATAACCTCCCGGGGCCACGAGGTCAAAATGCAAGTCCTCACCTGTTGGAAATAAACATGTACCACGTAGATGGCCGAGGCCGTGACGTCACTGTCCTGATGCCCGATTTGCTTAACTACTGATGACGCATTGGTACCGGGCAGTAAAAGGAGAACCTTGCCCACAAAAGTTAGTAACAAATCCAAGACGACGGCGACGTCGTGATGTTCAACCCGTGCAGCACCTACTAAACATATGCAGCATATTACCAGAACTTATCTTACCTTTAACTCCATCCCCGGCACCGTGTGGGAGCAAAAGCAATAATCTTTTGATGATGGGGGGTAATTATAATTCACGATATGATGACTATAATTGTTGATAGTGTTAACATTTTGAGTACCGATCTAAATACCGAAGAAAGGAAATACGAGCTGGCGAAAGCAAATTCTTCCAACAAAACATCGAAGTAGAACGTCTAGAAACACTACTCAAAAAGGCTAGTGATGAGCGTAAATTGAGAGAAGCCAATGTTGAATTAGCGCAGATAAGTACAAGTATTATTTAGTGTAAAAAATAATTATAAGTATGTACACATACAACAAATATGTTTCATTTAAAAATAATAAAAAATCTTGAGTGATAAAAGCAAAATTATGTAAGCAACACTTCTCTACGCATAATAAAGATTATTTACTCCATCGGTATGGTCGGTGTTGGTTCCAAAACGTATGAGAGTATCTGTTGTGTCAACTTCCCCCCCATTGAATTCATTGCATAGGGTGATATTCTCACTATACAGGATTTTTTTACAACTGTTAATGACTAGATACTATCCATAGTCAATAAATTATGAGAAGAGGATTTGTACCATTACTCTTTGAAGTATACCCAGTCAGTGTTTTTATAGTGTGGTAATCTACTCCATACCCCTGTATGTTCCGACCTTATTATCAAAAATGAATAAAACTTAATATTGTCACGAAGGGTGTTTTTGTTATATCCATTGATTCTGCTGAATTGGCGGGTAAACTTTGATCTATCTAGTGTTTATCTTGTTGAACAATCCTCGTATGTTTTATTATTGACTGACCCCTGTATTTATAAATTTGTATAATGTTACCTTTATTCTTGTTTTGATTGAGTAGAAATGAATCTAAATAGTTCGGTCATCGGTTCACAGATGTTACTTTGTCGACTGCGAAAAGCCTTGGTCCCCAAGGCCGAAATACTGCCATATTACAAAAAATAAATAGTTTTCACAACATTATAAATTCAATGGTAAAAATAAAAGATAGAAGTTTTGTGGTTTTCAAATGAACATTACAATCTAGAACCCGAAACGATTTTCTGCAGTAGGTACAGTTCCTCAACTCAACTTTCCATCATTTTCCGGCCAGGTACATTTTTCTGGCTCTCCCGTTACATCTGGTACGCGTTGTTTTGGGCTGACGTTCCTCGTGTAGTGGGTTGTTTTATAAACATGTAACAGAAAACAAAAAATAATAAGAAAAATAGTTTGGATTAGTCTATACTAACTTTGCTTATAATAAAAGTAAGGGGTCGGAAAAAATGTCGGTGTGTTTGCCAATATGAGTCTTAAGTAACAATTATTATTAATATTTATTTTTATTATATTTTTCCCGAAATTTTGCAGCACATCAGGTAAAACTGTTCCGCCGTCTTGTCCTACGTATTTTCCTCTGGGAATGCCCAGAATATTACAGGGTAAGCTGAAAAAAATCTTATATTCTATATAATTCTATTCATGTAATTGATTGTTTTTTATACACGTCTTGAAATACTAATTCTGGCTTGGCCCAGGGCTTTGGACCATCTTAACGTGGCCAATAGCAGGCCGGTACCATCCCTTTCCCTGGGCTTAAAGTTCGTGTGGCAGGGATTCACCCTGAAGTCTTATTGTAGGATATATTTAGAGATCGGGCGCGTCGCCCTGTAATATATGTTTCTTACCTTTACTTATTTCTGTCTTACTAGAGATAGTTCTAGTTACGTTTATACTATTAATTATGCTAGGCGATCTATTCATATGCTCTTGCTAGAAGTAATATTTAATAACCTGATTTCTAATTACTTTACCTTTAGGAATATGATTATGAAACTGATAGCATTTTATTTATTTTTAGATTGACTTGCAAGAGTCAGCCCCTAGCGACCGAATGCGCATCTCAATTATGTATTTTATTTATTTCACCTAATCCGGTCCTGTTTTTTTAAGTTATAATACTCTGAACTACTTCCCTCCTTTTTATCTCTACCTAAAAATTAATTATCCTATTCCTGTCCCATGTTTCTAAAGTATCTTATAGCCTAGTCAGGGAGGAAGCGTTGACTTCGGAGGTACCCTGTGACTGTTTTCCACAGTGCGTACAGGATAATAGCCGTGAAGAGGATACAGGTTAGGCCAATTAAAATGTCATGGGAGGTGTCTGCTTTCTCATTACAGGCTCTTGCTGCCTGTGCGAAAGCTGGTGCCTGTCTATGGAAGATTATATTCAGGACTGCTATCGATAACAAGACGTTCCATATGGCAACGAAAACAAAATCATAAGATCAAACGAACTTACCTAAGTGATGTTCGATCTTGATTATATGAAGGCCTCGTCGAAGTAAATAAGTAAGTGTAGTACCCTCGCTTCTGTCCGTCTGACCACAAATTTTAAAAGAAAATAGGTTTCTTGCGCCATTCGCTTGCCCCTACCTCGCGCTAACTGCTGTCGGCCCACTCAGTCATATTTAAAGCTGTTGTTGCAAGGACTAATGTCCTGGGGAATAGGTATGGAAATACGGGTGGGATCTGGGGACTTATTTACTTCGACGAGGCCTTCATATAATCAAGATCGAACATAACAGTTAAGTTCGTTTGATCTTATGATTATATTCGGCCTCGTCTCGTAAATAAGTAAGTGTAGATGTTTAAAGAAACTTGCAACAGCACATTCCACTCTCTAGGCTATATAGCCTGTATAATACTTATATAGGTATTTATTTTATCAAAAATGTACCTGACATCAGTTTTTGTGTTCAACTTTAACACTGTTGTTGTGAATTGTGTATTATCTATAACTGGGCTATTGTAAAAAACGGCAAACGTGTTGGAATTTTTTGTCCATTCTGCAGCTAGTCTGATGGTGTCAAAACTTACTCAGGCTCCTCCGCCTTAGATGTCGACACGTGGCGAATGCTTTGAGGTCTATATTGACTTGTATTTAAGCCACTGTAGCACTTTTTGTTGTTGCACACATGCGAACGGCAGCTTTGGGGTGGTTGGAGAGCAGGGTGAGTGGGTAAGGAGGTTTGTTGTTAGTTGTTATGAGGCTCAGTTGAAGGAAAATATTTTGGACGCCACCTAGCTCTTTTATTGTACCTTTAAAAGTGCTCTCGGAGAGCTGGAAAACCGAGAAAATGGGATAGAAAACCGTTATTTGTTTTACCTGGCAATATTGCAAACAATGAAACACTGACGACACCTATACCTAATATATTTACACTATAAACACAAGAAAAGTAAAAAACCAAAATAGTAAGCAAAAAGGTTCCGTAGGTATGCACTTTACTAACTATATATGATATTTATTATCCCTAATAATTGAGGTGGTATTAACTATTAAGTTTCGAAACTTTAAGTTTACATAACCCCTTTTGTTAAATTTATATTCTAAAATTTACAATGTTTATGACCAAAGTACATAACCTATGGGATGTAAAAATGGTGCTCTTTAAAGCAAGCTAGTTCAGCATATGGTAACTTATTTCAGGCAACTAGATAGTTTTATGTCAAATGTAGGTAGCTAAATATGGTTATCTAGTCTTAGACATAACTTAGGTAGTTAAGGTAACCTAAACTGTTTATTGGCACTAGTAGTAGGTAGTCAAAGTAGAACTTATTTAATCCTAGGCACAGCGAAAATAGTTTGGGTAGACTTATCTGTTTCTAGGCGTGCTTATCCAGCGTTAAACGTTCTGGCTCTGATTGCTGCGCAGACGGGAGACAAATCACGTGATCACCTCTCACGTGCAGGTAGTTGTGGTCCACCTTGTAGGTGTGTGGGTGTCCTCCAAATAGATCAGGCACCAACCACCAATATAAGCGAAATAGGTACTCAAAAAAACCCTGAAAATTATCCCTTTTTTCACATACGAAAGAAACTGCAACTTGTAGAAAATCGACAGAAGATACGCCTGGAATTTTTCTGTTTGGAGAAAAACAGGTGTACGACAGTAATCCAAAGATATTGGACTTAGGCGTATAAAAAACTACAAAATGGAGGGGCTTACCTACGCTGCGAAGTGTACCGGCGAGAAATTTGCTATAAAGACGGCACTGACGAAGGCTAATCGGTGAAGATTGCGTGGTGTTATAAAACTAGCTTCATTGCCGAGATTTATTCACTTCAGATCCGCGTTTAACTTCACTTTTTGCTCCAAAAAAACCTCGCAAATTCTCTCAGGTAACCAGCAAGACGATCGGCAGTCGAAAGAGGTTTTTGACACTCCTTCTCCGGAACGCATGGTTTTCTAAAGGCCTCTATTAACAACTTATCGAAATAGCCTGGGTAACTACCAGTTGGAATGAATTTCCGTATCAATCTCCTCAAACAAAATACCAACTTGGACAGAAACGCAACTGACATACACAACAAGTCAAATGGCAACGAATTAAAAGAATTACTACTCTACGGATGACGATCTAATAATAAGTAAAAATAAACGACCTGACCTGGTGCGTTAGGCGATAATAATTAGCTACCTTAACCAGGGCACGAGGACGAGACAAGAAAATAATGAAATTTATCTTGCTTCCCGAACTCGCGGCTATAGGCTTGGTACCTCCTCCACAGATGTCGCTGCGCACCACATTTCTAAATAAAAATAACGATTCAGATGTAGCGTAATTTTCAAATGCTACACCACCTTTCTCTAGGATGGTGCCTAGCCATCTGCCAATTGTTTGCGAGGAGGCACGGGGATAAGGCTTTTTATAGGTAATGAACAAGAACTTGCAAGACTCTCGCAAGCCCTTTGTTCTCCTGAGATATTATAAGAGTCTTTGTTACGCACAACTGCGGTTCTGCATTGAAAAAGGGTAATACTGCAAAGGGGTTGCGACCTATTAAGAGCTGACGTTTAGGTCTATTGCAAAAGGAAATTGTGATCTTCTTTTCTTGGAGAAAAATATTGTCTATACTAATTGAGCTCACTGTTTGAATCCTGTGTACTTTCCTGAAATGAAAAGTTCTTAGTATCGAGCATTCTTAAATAACGTAATACTATATTAGGATCTCAGGTATTCTCATATCTAGGCATCGGTGGCCTGTCCGCAAAAAAACTCCTTTGAAGAATCTCTTTAACGTAAAAACTGTCCCTAATTCTGGTCCAGCTATTTGTGCAATTGCAGATCGATAAGAATTAAGACTACCATAGGATGCACACTCCTTGAATCTGCGTGTCAAAAATTCCAGTACATTTGGAACAGTAACGTGAAGTGGATCTATGTTACATGTGGTTTAAGGTTGAATTTGTTACTGAAGCTAAACAAAGATCTAGTGAATCTTTTGGAACCTTTCCTTGTAGTAAATCTCGCTGGATATCCTCCCTGCTAGCAGGGAAAGGTTCATTGATAATGGGTGACTTGTTCCGCTAAAACTAAGTAAAGCTACGCGAGGTTCAAAGATAATTGGTTCTTTCAACAAGAGAGATAGGTACAAAAAAACCTGATACCACGGTTGAAAGGTCCCCCGAGGAGCCACAACAATCTCTTCTGCTTTGTCCTTAATAATCTTTTGGAGACTTTTACCCCAAGATCAAGGCGAATAGAGGAAAACGCACAGAAATACAATTTCAACCAATCTAGCGTGAACGCGAGTTATAGGCCCCTCATCAACCCCAAACTCATTATCTAAATAAACAAACCATTAAGATAAGAACCATAATATAACCCACTAGCACCCTAAGACTATGTTCATTAGTTTGTAGAAATTCATCACGAATAGTCTGTAGACTTTTGTCCCATCGAAATAAAGTTGTTTTTAAAAATCAATTTTCCTGTTTCGATTCTTTAACTGGCGCCGCGAACAGGATTCGCTGCACGGAATCTATCGAAGATCTCCGGTGTGTTTCAACACTTCAGCGGCGAAGCCATCATCTACAACACCACGACGTCCTGCCCGGCCGACACCTACCCTTGTTAGACTGGTCAACGTACACAGTGTGTCCACTTGCCCAGGGGAATGGATTCTTCTGTCCTTTGTGTAAGTCCTTTTTCCTTTAGTGTCATTATATTTTTGATTTTGATGAGTAACGCACAAATCGAGAAATCTAATATTGAAAAATTTACAATTGTTGACATCCCGTCGAAAAGCAGTCATAGATATCGCCCATACAAAATTATCTTAGAAAAACCTACAAAAAATACAGTTATTCCTGAAACCCTTGAAATTAACGAAACAAACGAAATGGCTCTATCAACAAGTGATCTAACAAATCTTTGCAATACTTTACCAGAATACCAACCATCTGATAATTTATCCACCTTTGTTAATGCCGTAGATAATTTAATCCAATTCATAGCTAATTCATTAACCGAAACCCAGCAATATATTTTAAATGCAAACATAATCTCAAAAGTAAAAGGTGAAGCTCATGATTACCAACATTTCCATAAGAAAACTCTTTGGCCAGAAGAAGAAGTGAAGATATTTTAATATCAACGCTTCGCACCACTGTTCAACTTAGGCACGAAAACTATGACGAGTATCATAATAGGGTAACTATTGCGTTAAACGATCTTTTACAGCATGTACATTTACACGAAAACAATCAAGACGCTTTAGCATTCAAAAATACATTTTATCAAGAACAAGCTTTAAAAATCTTTTGCGCAGGTATAAACAATCCATACTGTGAATACCTTTCCCACTTTGAATTAAAATTTCTAGATGAAGCCCTAAATAAATGTATTAATTACGACAATCATCGTCAAGAACAGCAATACATGTCCTACTTAAAAAACCAAAATTCACAACTAACACGACCAAGACCACCTATACGACAAAATTTTAATCATTTTTACCAACAAAAACCCCAACAATATAATCCACGAAACTATCACCAGACCAACAGAATTCCTCCAGTATCCCAACAAAATACGATGTACCCAAATCCTAATCAACCCCCACAAAGATTTCCTAGACAAGAAAATACTTATAGAAACTTCTCTGACTACAGGCAATTTCCAACTAGACAAACCCCCACTAATAGGCCCAATTTTAGACCACAAATTCCCCAGAGACAATCACACTATCCCCCAAATCCGACACCAATGTCCGGCGTGTCTACTATAAAAAACCATAATAGATTTCAAAGTCCCATGATAACTTCCAGAGAAAGACCTACCACATCCCAAATGGATTGCAATAATGTCGAAATGAATTATTACCATAATAATTATCCCGCGGAAAATTACGACGAAAACACACACGAGGAAAATTTAGGAAATAATGAAAATTTTCGGAAAATATTCAATAAATTTAAATAACGTAAGCACTAGAAGTAAACTCCCATATTTTTTCCTACCGTATTCTAATTTCAAAATCCTAATCGATTCAGGTGCATCCGAATCAATCATTACACCTAATGCCGCAAAAAACTTTAAAAATTATTACTTCCAAGAATCCTTTTCAAATAAAATCTCATATTTTGAAGGCAATATATTTTATCCAATTTTAGAAGAATAAAACTAAGAATAGTAGATTGGCATAAAGATTTCGATATCTTAATAGGTTCCAAAGACATGCTCGATATGAAAGCTAACATAGATTACGACACAAAAAAATTAACCATCCAAAAACAACAAATTCCTTTTCATGTTCAATATTTACCAAAACCAAAAACCTTAAAGATACCAGTAGATGTAAATAACGGCGAAGTAATCGTTCCTACGATAAAACTAAACAATCAAAATATAATTATCCCAGAATCAATACACAATGTAAAAGACGGTATTTGCGAAATTCCTTATCCCGTAGATAATGACGTTGACGTTGAGATAGAATTCCCAAATATTATTCATGTTAACTAAATTCAAAATTATCAAATTTACGATAAACCCCCATTAGAAAATATCAGAACAACAAATGTCCAGATACGCACTGATCATCTAAATAAAGAAGAAAAACAAGCAATCACTAATCTCTGCAATAATTACAAAGACATATTTTATACAGAAAATACCGATTTAACTTTTACTAGTTCCATAAAACATTCTATACGCACAAAAGATGAAACCCCTATTTACACTCGTTCATTTAGACATCCTCAATCAATGCAATCAGAAATTAAAGAGCAAATACAAAAACTATTAGATAACAAAATAATCAGACCTTCAATTTACCCATATTCCGCCCCAGTTTGGATAGTTCCCAAAAAACTAGATGCTTCCGGTAAGAGAAAATTCAGAATGGTAATTGATTACAGAAAATTGAATGAAAATACAGTTTAAGGTAAATATCCACTACCTAGAATTGAAGAGATATTAGATAATTTAGGAAAAAGTATATATTTCACTACTTTAGACTTAGCACAAGGTTTTCAATTTCAATTGAAGTCGATCCAAATTCTATAGAAAAAACAGCTTTTACAGTTAACAATGGTCATTACGAATACTTACGTATGCCTTTTGGTTTAAGGAACGCCCCCGCTACTTTTCAAAGAATGATGGACGAAACGCTAAGAGAATTTTTATATAAATCATGCTTTGTATATATGGATGACGTAATTATTTTTAGTAAATCCCTTCAGGAACACTTAACACACATTAAGAAAATTTTCGAAAAACTTCGCGAGGTAAATCTCAAAGTCCAATTAGACAAATCTGAATTTCTTCGCAAAGAAGTAGCATTTCTCGGTCACATAATAACCCCCGAAGGTATTAAACCAAATCCGTCAAAAATCGAAACAATTCTCAAATATCCTATTCCAAAGACCCAAAAAGAAATCAAGAGCTTCCTAGGATTAGTAGGTTACTATCGCAAATTCATCTCAAATTTCGCTAAACTCACTTTTCCAATGACAAAATGTCTAAGAAAGGATAGTAAAATTAATATAAACGACCCGATCTATATAGAATGCTTTGAAAAATGCAAAGAAATCCTAACCAATTCACCAATATTGCAATACCCAGACTTCAAAAAACCATTCAAACTAAATACCGACGCTTCAAATATAGCAATAGGAAGTGTACTATCACAAGACAATAAACCAATCGCTTATTATTCACGCACCTTAAATTCAGCTGAAAGAAATTACTCTACCATAGAGAAAGAACTATTAGCAATATTAGATTCAACTAAACATTTCCGCCCTTACTTATACGGTGTACATTTTATAATCAAAACAGACCATAACCCCTTAGTTTGGCTATCAAAAATAAAGGAACCAAATACCAGGCTCGCACGTTGGAAAATAAAATTAGAGGAATTTAATTTTGATATCGTGTACAAAAAAGGCAAAGAAAATGTAGTCGCGAATCGAATTAAATATGCTCGGAATAGAATTGATTTGATTTCCATTCAACCTCAGGTAGATCCAGAGGAATGTCGCGAAATCGATGATATAGTAAATGAAAAATGCGCAGAAATCTTTCCCGCAACCACGGTACACTCCACTAACGAAGATAATGGTTTAGTACTACCTATCGCGGAATCTCCAATCAATCACTTTAATAACAGTATTATAATAAACTTTGGCAAGCACTACTCGATAAAATTCCAGACAAAATTCACGACAAAAAAACATTATTCAGTCACTATCCGTCCCGAAAGTCTTGAAAACGATATTACACAACTACTTAAAGAAGTTATAAAAAAGGACCAAGTCACCTACATTTTCACAACAGAACAAAAAATACGCGACACCTTTTCCAAAATATCAAAAACATTACTTAACAATACCGCCAAAATAACTCTTACTACAAATTACCTGAAAGATATAGAAGATAAAGAAGAACAAATTAAAATAGTTCAAGAATACCACACCTCCAATCATAACGGAATCCTAGAAACTTATAATCAACTAAAAACAAATATTATTGGCCAAACATGAAAAATCTCATTTCCGACTATACAGGATGATTTTTTTAGGTCTACCACCGCGATTTTCTCGCTTATTTTGCGCCCTACAAAAAAAAGCGTAAGAAACAAAAATGTTGCAATTTTGAACAGCTAAGTGGTGCTTCAAAAGAAATCGGCATCCATGGCCAACTTGTCGCGCAATATTTAAAAAACCTCAAATTGAGCAAAACTAGTAATAGCCGTGGAATGTTTATTTTAAGAGACAGGAAAACTTTTATATTGAAAATTGATGGCACTGAGAAGCTTTATCCATCCACGTAGTCAGAAAGTTTCAGCAAATTACACAGGGTCTTCGGCTCTCTTGAGACCATGAAAATTTTTGTCGATTTAAAGTTTTTTTAGTACACCGCGAAAAGTTGGGATGGAGGCCCATTCCTTTTTTAAAATCGCCTCGCTGACCAAAATTGCCATATTTTGTTTTCTTACGTATTTTCTGTGCAGCCTAAAATAAGCGAGAAAATCGCTTAATAAGAAATAAACTTGTGGGAAAACCGAATGATTTTATCTGTACTATTACATTTTAGTACCAGAAGCTGCATCAAACCGCTCACTATTGGTCTATGAGATTTTTCTTTTTTTTTTCATATTTCGCACCGCACCAAGTCTCGGTGCCGGCATAGCAACCGGGCTCTTGTTTTTTTTTCTACCCCACCGGCCCGGCCGAAATCCGGTATAAAAGGGGAACCAAAAAATTCGAATGAACACATTTTGATCGTCCGCCGACTTAGCAACATAGGTAAGAAACTCTTGTAGGGTAACCATTTTACTGACTATTTTTATTTACTGTAGTGCCGAAAATATTTTTTTTTCTTTCCGACCGAACTATTGGGTTTAAAATTTTATATTTGCAATTGATTCAAGTGTAATTGCTGGCCATTACTCCTAGAGTAAAAGACCTGGACCTTTACAAAACTTGAAATCGAAAACAAATATCTGGTCTAGCCGAATTCAAGTGTAGCTGCCGGCCATTACTCCTAGAGTAAGAGGCCTGGACCTTTACAAAACTTGAAATCGAAAACAAATATCTGGTCTAGCCGAATTCAGGTGTAACTGCCGGCCATTGCTCGTAGGGCAAGGGGCCTGGACCTTTACAGAAACTTGAAATCGAAAATTAAACAATAGGTTCCACTGATACCAAGTGTAATTGCTGGCCATTACTCCTAGAGTAAGAGGCGTGGACCTTTACAAAACTTGAAATCAAACGAAATCTAGCCTGTCAGCAGGAAACACCGAACCCTCTTTACATAGTTGTTTAAAAACTAAAACCAAATACAAATACCGGAGGCCTACAGTAGATACAAACGAATTTCTCTACCACCGTCCGAAACCGATAGAGTTTCTTGCTTACACTAACGTAATTTTTAACAAGTACCTATATTTTTTTTATCACCGACCATTTAAGATACGCGTAGTGTTACGTACAACTGCAAGTCCGGTCAGCCTGTTTATTTACTTTCGTCACATTTTCTAAACCCACAACCGAATCTTATAAACTATAGGTTTTCCGTTTTCCCACAACCAATTATAACAAAAATAATTTGTTCACAGGTTATATAATTTTCTCTTGCAGGCAAATACTGGGGCACAAATGACTCATTAAATATTGTTCAACTACGCGATGTTTGTAACAGTATAATAAATTAAAAGATCATATAATTTTCTTTTGGTTGTGTCATCCAAGTATTGGAATAAATTGTAAAAACTTGTTTATTGTGTTATTTACTCCCCAATCCCAAAAAGAACAAACAAACTAAAACAAAATAGCTAAACGAACCTTGGATTTTTCTTTTCTTCACTGAACTATCCAAGAAAAGACAAGTGGAGCATACCACTATAAAATAACTGGCGCCTGAGCAAACTAAAGAACAAAAGAGAGGCAGCGTCCTCCACAAACTACCATCTTTCTATTCCCGTAAAAGCGTCAAAATTGTAACGAAAAATATTACAGAACTATCAACATCTAAACGAAAAGAAATAGTTGTAATCTCGTACACCAATTCTGAACAAGAAACTTTAATCTACTCCGCAGATACCAACCTCTAAGGGTAGCGACGTCTCTTGTCGCTCTGAGGCATGTGTCGATCTTGCCTCTTCGGTTGGTACTGTTCCTGATATTGGTATCTACGACGTTGGCTGTTGGGAGCACGGTGAACTTGTCCACTCTGCTGCGCCCTCCTATTTTGCAGAAATGGGCGCTTGAAGTTTCCCAACTTCACTGCGTTCTAATGTTTAGATACTTCTTTTGAATCTTTAATTGATCAACTGACTTCTCTAAGTCCTTAACATTTGATAGTGCCATCTAAGTTGCTTCCAAATAGTCATTCGGTTATTAGGGTATCTTTTGAGGTGTCTTTATTTTGGTTTATTATTAACAATTCCCGTCTTGATATAGAGAGTGGAATATATCCTAAGTAATCTGCCAGTATCGCTGAGCACCTGCACCTCTATGAATTGCATACTTACTGCCCCCCCTCCTTTTTTTGTTATTACAAATGCGATAGCATTCGTGGTAGTGCACGCTTGCTCTTGTAATTGTGAAGTCCTGTGGACGGTATTCTCAGGAAGCGCTACTTTGACTTCCGGATTTATCTTGGGTGGGTATAACTCTTGACAATTCTCGGGGAGGGGGGGTATATTTCTTAATTAATTCTGAGCTTAAGTTCTCTGGCAGTCCGGATTTGAGAATCGCATCCCAACGTGTAGGTAACTCTGGTTGAACCGGATCTGAAAATCTCTTTTCCGGAGAACCGACCTCTCCAAATATGGATAAGATGTCTGGTTCTATCTGAGGTATTGCTTCCGTACGGTTCCAGTCACTTATAGTAAGTCGATCACCCTATACAGCATTCTTATATAGCAGGTAGACATGAGTATAATATTTTCAATATTTTTAATATTGCGACCCTAGGCAATAAATCTTTTAATAGTATATAACCACCCTAGGTCATAGAGACACGTTGTAGCAGTAGTTTGTTATGATTTGTAAGTAAGTAGAATAGTGTATACTTAAATACTGCTGACCCATCATATTGGGGTCATCGGGCTTATTAGCTAGGCATATGGAGCATTATAGTTATATCAGTCAACATGTACACATATAAGAATATACGAGAGTAATTTGGGAAATATGGAGTGATTATTCGACAACCAACCAATCCATAGTTACATGGCGACCCTGCCAACCGTGCCAGCCCTGCGAAACCCTGCCAACCCTGCCAGCCCTGCGAAACCCTGCCAACCCTGCCAATGGTAATGGATCACTGAAATGAGGCATCATGGGTAAAACGGTATCGAAGGAAGCCGAGGTTACCAACACTGGGGTGGTAAACTCAAATTTTATTGTGCAGGAGAAAGCAGTGAATGTGCCACTTGATTTACATATTTTAATGTACGTAATAACGATAGCTGTAGTGGTAATGGTAATTCTACAGATAAGGAGAGCTTACCGCAGAGGACTCAAGAAGGAGTTGGGCAAGAGCAGAATGCTGGAAACTCTGGCCATGGATGTAGCGTAATGGAAGCAACGGACAATCTAGTTTTGGATTATACGACAAAGTGGAAATTTTTACGGCGTAAAAGTTAAGATGTGGTGTTGTGAGTTGTGAAAGTGTGGTTTTGTGCATCAACCTTTATGTAGGTGGTTGACCGCAGCGGCACCAGGCCTACGTTCAATGGACAGCAACAGTAAGCAATATTAGCGTTTTTTTTCAATTGCAATAGCAAGCGCTTTATAAACTTTATGTTCTTTTTGTTAGGCATCGGCAATTTTTAATAGGCCATATTATTTAAACATTATATTGCTAATATTGTAAATTTGTATATGTTAATTTGGGTATATATATTTTTATTATTTAATGATACGTTGGGCAGAATTGGAACAAATTTTAAATGATATAAAAACCGAGGTTGTAACAATATCAAAAAGAGTTTTAAAAAAAGAGGTACCTAAGGGTCAATCGGTTAGAGATGAAGTTAGAGATGAGTTACTCCAACGGTATAATAAAACGGTTAAATTGATAGGAAATTTTTGGCCAATTTTAAATGAAAGTCAGCGTGCTGTTGTGAACCAAATTTATATTTTTATTAAGGATAAGGTTGTAAAATCTTTCAATGTATTGGACGTCAATTACGAAATACCAGAGGTATCCTTGGAACAAATTGTAGAGAAAGAGGACACTAATAGCAACGTTCAGGAAAATTTTGATTCTCTAAAATCTAGCTCGCCTGAACTCAAAGACAATATGGCTATGACAGCAGCGGAATTTTTTAATTTTGCAAGTCGAATTCTTCCAAATAGTTTCGACGGCGAAGTGGACAAATTGCAAGCGTTCCTTGATGCATTGTCCCTGTTAAAGGCGAATTCTAATGGACATGCAGAAAATTCTGTAGCTTTCGTTAAAACTAAATTAACGGGGAAAGCACGTGATTTGATTAGTGATGACGATGATTTGGAAACAATTGTCACAAAATTACGAGAGGGCATAAAAAGGGAAAGCTCAAAGTTAGTCACAGCAAAATTATTAGCGCTACGGCAAAACGCCAAGGAAGCGGCAAAATATGCGGCGGAGGTAGAAGCCCTAACTTCGTCATTGAAAAGAGCATATATTGCTGAAGGAGTCCCTCCTACGGTAGCATCTGGTTATGTCACTGATACAGCAGTAAGGGCTCTAAGTAAAAATGCCAGCTCGGAAAGAGTACGCTTCATAATGGAGGCTGGTACATTTTCAACGAGCCAAGAAGCGCTCACAAAATTTGTGAATGTTAGTACCGGAAGTGATCCACCAACAACAAATATTTTTTACACTCATACTAGAGGAAATTCTAACTTCCGTGGACGTGGACGCGGTAGAGGACAAACGCCAAATTACAATTACCATAATAATGGACGGCAAAATCAAAATCGAGGATATTACCGAAATGGTACGAATGATCAGACAAGGACCTACAGTTATAATAATAGAGGTAGTAGAGGATATGGACAAAATAATTATAATCGAGGAAACCAAAGATATGTCCGAACGTACACCAATCGACAGGAGACAGAAAACGAACGTCAAAATTCGGGAAACGGACAGAACCCCCAGTCGTTGGGGGAAATGTCGTAAAAATTTTTCATTTCGATCTCACATTTTCAAATTTTGTTATTCTTAGAACAGAAATGACCGGCAGTGAAACAATAACTTTTCTGGTAGAGACAGGCGCGGACGTATCAATTTTTAAAAGAAATAAGATCAATTCAAATCAGTTAGTTCATTCATATAACGCAAGCATTCTTAAAGGAATTACGAATGGAATAACCAAATCCCTTGGTTCCACATCCACAAACATTTTTATAGATGACTGTGTTATAAAACATTCTTTCCAAGTTGTAGATGGACATTTTCCTATTCCTACAGATGCAATATTAGGCAAAGACTTTATAAAAAAGTACAGATGTTTACTGGATTACGATTATTGGACTATGACACTAAAATTCAACCATGGAGAAATATCTATTCCTATTTACGACAGTCCAGAAAAAGACGTTTTAATTATTCCACCTCGATGCGAAATAGTTAGACAACTAAGCAAATTAAAAAACATTAGTCAGGACGTCGTGGTGCTAAATAAACAAATAGCACCAGGTGTGTTTATCGCAAGGTCAATAGTATCAAAACACTCTCCATTTGTGCAGATTATAAACACAAATTTCGAAACTGTGCGAATAACCGAACCACAAATTGACACTGTAAATTTAGATATGTATAACATCTATACCATTACAAATGAAAGGATTAATAAAAAATCGAATTTATTGTCAGAATTAAATCAAAATATACCCATGTTTGTGAAAGACGATGTACTAAATCTCTGCAGTGAGTTTGAAGACATTTTTGCATTAAAAGACCAAAAAATTACAACTAACAATTTTTATTCACAAAAACTTAAACTTCTAGACAGGACTCCGGTGTATATTAAGAACTATAGAATTCCAAAAACACAGAAAGAAGAAATTGATCGTCAGGTAGATAATATGCTTCAGAACGATATCATAGAACCGTCATGTTCGGAATACAATAACCCTGTCCTATTAGTACCAAAAAAGTCGGAGAATGGCGACAAGAGATGGCGTCTAGTCATAGACTTTAGACAATTGAATAAAAAACTGGTAGCAGATAAGTTTCCACTTCCAAGAATTGACGACATATTAGACCAACTTGGAAGGGCTAAATGGTTCTCCGTGTTAGATTTAATTTCCGGTTTTCACCAGATTCCTCTGGAAAAAGATTCCAGAGATCCCACATCTTTCAGTACCGACAAGGGATCATTTCGATTCAACCGATTACCATTTGGATTAGCAGTTAGCCCCAATAGCTTTCAGAGAATGATGACAATGGCTTTTGCAGGTGTCACACCCGAACGAGCTTTTTTATACATGGACGACCTGATAGTAATAGGATGCTCAGAAAAACATCATTTAGATAATCTGCGAAAAGTTTTCGAAACATGTAGAAAATTTAATTTAAAATTAAATCCGACAAAGTGTCGTTTTTTTCACAAAGAAGTGACATATTTGGGTCATAAAATCACGGATAAAGGAATCCTTCCAGATGATTCAAAATACGACATCATAGATAGTTATCCAGTACCAGTAAATGCTGACGTTGTGAAACGTTTTGTAGCTTTTTGTAATTATTACAGGAGATTTGTACCTAATTTTGCTGAGATCAGCGCTCCACTTAATAGATTAACTAGGAAAAAATCTACATTTTCATGGACAGATGAATGTCAAATGTCATTTGAAATACTAAAAAGATCACTGATAAGTCCAAAGATCCTTCAATACCCGGATTTTAGCAAGCAGTTCATCCTAACAACAGACGCGTCTAAGGAAGCGTGCGGAGCAATTTTATCGCAAGATTTTGACGGTAATGACCTACCAATTGCATATGCATCCCGCTCATTCACTAAAGGAGAAAGTCACAAATCTACCATAGAAAAAGAATTGGCGGCAATTCATTGGGCGATTACCTACTTTCGGCCATACCTATATGGGACAACATTTTTAGTAAGATCAGATCACAAGCCGTTAGTATATTTATTTGCTATGAAAAACCCAGCATCTAAGCTAACAAGAATGCGTTTAGACCTTGAAGAATTTTCTTTTGAGGTAGAGTACATAAAAGGTAAACAAAATGTCGGCGCAGATGCATTATCACGAATAAGTATAAACGAATTAAAGGATATTCATAGAAACGCTGCTCAAATTTTGGCAGTAACGCGTTCTATGACTCGAAAAGTCGAAAATAAAACAGAAAATGGTGAAAATATTACATCACCACCCAGTTGCAAAGTTTATGAATCTCTAAGCAAAGGAAGTGAATTACTTAAAATTCCTACATTAATTATTCAAATAAAACCAGCAAGTCTAAGGATAATGTTGGTATATAAAAAAAGAGTGAGCGCTCAAAAGACAATCACAATCATTAATGGCATTATTCCATTAGAGGACATAATGTCTCAGCTTCAAACTATAGCGAATGATAGTGGTTTTAAGTCTGTAAAATTAAGAATGGATAGTGAAATATTTCAATGGTGCACCAAAGAAGAATTCAAAGAAAAAGGGCAAAATATATTAAAATCGCTAAATATTATTATATATGATGAACCGACATTAGTCACCCAACAGGAGGAGAAAAAGAAACTAGTTTCAAAATTTCATGATGATCCAATAACTGGCGGACATTGCGGACAAAAGCGTCTTCTGAAAAGATTAAGAATGTACTACAAATGGAAAAATATGTCCCGTGACGTAGCTAATTATGTAAAGAACTGTCAACAATGTCAACTAAATAAGATAAAAATAAGAACTAAAGAACCTATGGTAATTACCCCAACACCACAGGTATCGTTTGACATCGTTTCAATTAATACTATCGGACCGTTCATGAAAAGTAATAATGGCAACACATACGCTGTAACAATTCAGTGTGAGCTGACCAAATATGTTGTTATAATTCCTATACCAGATAAATCGGCGGCAACAGTAGCAAAGGCTATAGTAGAAAATTTTATTCTGATATATGGTCCTATGGCTGAAATAAGAACCGACATGGGAACGGAATATAAAAATCAACTATTCGAAAATATGTGTAAGTTGCTGAAGATTACTCATAAAACGTCCACACCGTACCAGTCAAACAATAGGTGGTTGCGAGAGAAATCATCGAGTATTCAATGAGTATATCAGAATGTATATAAATGATTCACCAGGAGATTGGGAAAATTGGGTAAAATATTATACATTTTGTTACAATACTACTCCCAGCTCATACCATAACTACACTCCTTTCGAATTGATATTTGGCAAGAAGGTAAAACTGCCTGAGACTCTACTTGGGTCAAGGGTTGAACCTTTATATAACCTCGAAGCGTACGATCAGGAATTACGCTATAGACTACAACTAGCCCACAACCAAACAGCAAAATATTTACAACAAGCCAAATTAAAACGAAAGCAAAGGTACGACGAAAAGACTGAGGAATCAAGATTAAAACCGGGAGATAAAGTAACAATCTCTAATGAAAACAGAACTAAGTTTGATCCTTGGTATCGTGGACCTTTTGTTGTTGTAACTACCGAGGGAGTTAATTGTAAATTGTTAGACAAAGATGGTAAACAAATTATCATTCATAAAAATAGAATTCAACCATATAATTCTGCTTAATTTGTTACCTACTTTCTACTTATTTGTTTACTGTTATGTTTATTATTATCTCATAGTATTACGAATACGAATAATGTGCTTAGGTATTAAATAACTCTAGAGCGCGCGCTTTACTAGGTATCAGGTATCACTAGGTTAAGGTCATGATAGTATAGCGTAGGTTAGTCTTTATACAATAGGTTTTGTGTTTTGTCTATTTGGCAAATTATAAATTATTTAAATTGCTGCTGCATCTTGAATTTGTTTTAAGTTTTAATATTACATTTCTGGTTAGATTTACAGAATGTTCCCCATTACTGGCCAGAATGGGGTCCATTCTTCCCAAAGGGAGAGGTGTAGCAGTAGTTTGTTATGATTTGTAAGTAAGTAGAATAGTGTATACTTAAATACTGCTGACCCATCATATTGGGGTCATCGGGCTTATTAGCTAGGCATATGGAGTATTATAGTTATATCAGTCAACATGTACACATATAAGAATATACGAGAGTAATTTGGGAAATATGGAGTGATTATTCGACAACCAACCAATCCATAGTTACAACGTCTACCACCCTAGGCAGAAGGTGGCTGCCAACAGTAACACTCAGTACCACCCTAGGCACCTCAGAGGTCACTTCTCCGTAGTACATCTTTTAATAGTATATAACCACCCTAGGTCATAGAGACCCGTCTACCACCCTAGGCAGAACGTGGCTACTAACAGTAACATTCAGTGCCACCCTAGGCACCTTCGAGGTCACTTACCCGTAATCAAATCAACAATCTTCACACCGCGGCTCTTGTGCAGCGAATTCGACCTAATATATCAGGCGAGGGGCTTCGACGCTTTTTGGAAGGTTTTGGCATATCTGCACAGCACGATTCTCTAAACGCTAGCGGTGCGATGCGGTCAGTACACAAAAAAATGAAGACTGAGTGGGCCGACCGCAGTTAGCGCGCGGTAAGGGCAAGCGAATGGGAGAAACCTATTTTCCTTTAAAATTTGACGGACAGAAGCGAGGGTACTGCACTTACTTATTTACAAGACGAGGCCGAATATAATAATAGTAATTGCCCCCCTCATCCGCACAAGCATGTGGTTGCTTCTGGGGTACTCCTAGTTTGGAGTATTGTGAAGGTAAGAATTAATATTATTATTATCATAATGGAGTGGTTGTGAATCAGGTACTGTGGTAAATATATTTTTTCTCTCCTTTATTTGATTCAATACGACTTTTAACGAGTCTCTTGTGGGCGTTAGATTTATGTGCGGTACTGAAAGTGTCCAATTTTTATTTGTTCCAGTGCGAGAGAACAAACAAAGATTGCGGAGAAAATTATTTTATAGTATGAATGCGGGTTGAGAGACCACTTACCTAGTAGTTTCGTCCCGTGGCGTCGTGGTCGGCAGCTGCAGCTTGGTGTGAAGCTTCTATTAGGACATCTTTCGGTAGCGGCGCGCGCGAGATCCGATTTCGAGCTCACTCTGTCGTCTAGTCTGAACTAATGTCTAATTTCCGTCCAGTCAACGGTGCGCTGAGTGCGCATGTCAATAGTGGAGCCTCAACCGCAATTGGTTCTCGGTTCCAAGATTCAAGAAATTTAAATTTAACGCGAAGAATAAAAGTAAAAATACATGGTAAATTCTACCCATAAGATCAAATTCCAAACTAAACATAATGTTTGTTAAATTACCCAATTCTTATTAACTAAGCTATGTACAGTCGCGGACAGTTGGTATCGAACGACCTGAAGAGGTTTCTCGTGGCTATCGTTACAGGGCGCGCGGAGACGGCAACATCGCGCTGGAGTCTGCAGCCGGCCGGTCTGCTAAAAATAGAACCATAAAATGCAAATTACAGCCTCCAGCCTCTCACAGCAAAGGAACAAAATTCGAGGAAAATGCAACTTTGTGCTGGTAATAATTCCAACCCCAGTGTTGGTATTTAATATTTCGTACTATTTTATCATGTTACTATACCGTCTAGTATTTATGATAATGAAATAAAAAAATAATAAATATCAAGGCTGAGATTAGAATCAACACCACAATAAAAGTCGCTTTTTCTCGAGTTTCCTTCCTTTGCTGCCAGCACCCTGTATTAATTAGGAATATGAAATTAGGTAAATCCATAGTCAATTTGAGCCACAATAGAATTCCGAAGAATTTCTCAAAAACAATAATTTAATATACAGGGTGTCTACTTTTAAACATATGCAAATTAATAAAATCTTTATTTTTGGAGATAATCCCTGAACATTCTTTGTGTGAAAGGCCTTCAAAAATCGCTTCTTTTAGCCTTCCTATCATTTTCAAAAGGCAAATCCAGGTCCGGCTACGATTTTTGAGTGTTTTTTTATTTAAAATCTACCAATACAGCGTTAATCAGGATCCCCCTAAAACCCCTTTATATACCAAATTTGAACAAAGAATTTAGAGAGAGATCTATTCTACAGGATGTCAAGGTTCAGCAAAATAGGAAATTTACAGGCATTTGGCGAGTCAAGTGTGCCATGGAATCCCGTCAAAATAGTTTAATTGTCAACAGAACCACTCAAAGTGTTGGTGTGCAAAGATTCAATACAGGGTATTTTTCTCTGCCCCATCTGAAAATGCTGAATTTTTATGACTTGACTCGCCAGAGATGCCTGAAGAGGTTTCTTTAAATTTCCTATTTTGCTCAATTTTGACATCCTGTAGAATAGAACTCTCTCTATATTTTTTGTTCAAATTTGGTATATAAAGGGTTTTCGACTGTCCTGATTGACGCTGTGGTGTCAGATTTTAAATAAAAAAATGGCTAAATGGTTTTTGTGAAAATCGGGGGAATAAAAAAATCGTAGCCGGCCCTGGATTTGCAATTTGAAAATGGCAGGATTGCTAAAATAAGCGGCTTTTGAAGTCCTTTCCGACAAAAAACAGATCAAGCGATTATCTCAAAAATTAAAGATTTCAAGGATTTGTATAATATGTTTAAAAGTGGATATGGGGGCTCTTAATATTAATTAGAAAATGTATGGCACAAAATTAATGGATTATCGGATTACATGAGTTGAAATATTTTAGCATAGATATTTATATCTTTTTAAATAGGTATTTATTAATTATACCTACCTGCACTTAATATAACTAAATTTAGGGGATTAACTCAATAATTGTAATATTGAATTGGATGTAGATTTTGAAAATATCGATTATACCTGCTCCTAGCCCTTTGTATAAATACTAAGGTGGGTGGGCTAAAATTATTTAGTCAGTATCCTAATTCGAGAGAGTAACTAACAGTGTTCGTTATGCCTCGTTTGAGTGAATCCGTCAAGCACCGTATCATCGCCAAACTAGAAAATGGTTGGGCTATTTCCCGACTGGCCGAAGAATTTGGTGTATCTAAAAGCACCATTTTCAATATAAAGAAGAAATATGACGAAACCGGAAGCGTGGAAAACATACATAGAGGAGGAAATGTGAAAATTACGTCTGACCAACAAGATGAGCAACTAGCTAATTTTTGCCTTGCAAATCCGTTTAAATCCGCCGTTGAAGCAGTATCTGCAACACAATTTCCAGCAAGTGTTAGAACTGCCCGAAGGAGATTAGATGCAGCCAATCTGAAATCTCGCACGGCCAGCAACAAAATTCAGCTGACCGAGGCTAATAAGGAAGTCAGGTTGCAGATATGCCGAGAGTTTCAGCGTTTACCGCCACATTATTGGGAGAAGGTAATATTTAGCGACGAAAAGATCTTTCAAAGCCATTACAATGGCAAAGTGCGAGTATATAGACCTTCGGTGAGTTCAAGATATGACGAAAGATTTGTGTCACCCAGGAAAAGGAGTGGGCATTTTTCCGTCAACATATGGGCCTGGATAAGCTACCGTGGACCTGGCATTTGTTGGAGAATCGACGACCGCTTCACAGCAGCTCGCTATTGCGAGATACTCGAAGGCGGATTGTTACCAACTGCAACGGAAATGTATCCCGATGGCTTCGTTTTCCAGCATGATAACGCTCCTGTGCATACAGCAAGAATAGTTCGCGAATGGTTCACCGAAAACAACGTAGAAAAGTTGCAATGGCCGGCGAAGAGTCCTGACTTGAATCCCATTGAGAATGTGTGGGGCAGAATGGCGCAGACAATGGAGAACTTCGTACCCGAAAATAGGGAGGCACTTTGGCAGAAGATTCAACAAACGTGGGATGAAGTCGTAACCCATGATCTCTGCTGCCAACTCATAGATTCGATGAGCAGGAGAGTTCAGAAAGTCATCCTATCCCAAGGTGGGTATACTAAATATTAATATACATATAATATAATAATGGAAAATGCATTTGATTTCTTGCCTTTATTTAATTATGTTATAGTCATAAAGATTTTAATGGGTTTATAGTTTTTTCGGATTCTTCCTGTGTCGGTGGTTCTAATAAAACTTCGTAATCATTATATCCAGCTTGTGGAAGTCCTCAATCACCTGAAATTATTTTATTTTATCCAGGTAATCACATTGAGGTCCAGGGAGGTGTGTAAAGCTTGACACGTGTCCCTGCTGTGTGTCTTCTGATGTTATTGATAAAGGTATGCAATTTAAATAATAGAGAGTTATTGCAGAAATAAATAACGTCGCGCTCTTTTTTGACGTTATTTTGACATTTGAGCATGCGCAGTCGTAGTTTGACATAAGGTCGTCCATAATAAGGTTATTTTCCTTTATTTTTGTTTATTGTGTATACCATAATATACGTTATTTTTACCTTATTTGTCACAATTCTTAAAATAAATTCTGATTTGTCAGAAAACGCTAGTGTTCTGTGAAAGTAGGACTTAACCTAAAATGTTCGTTGCTTGTTTGCGTTTGCACCTTGTTTGTTTTCATTAGTCTTTCACCTTGGTGTTCCGTGGTTATTTGGCTGTTTTCCCAGTTTTTTCCGGAGCAAAATTATAAAAGCACATAATATTCTAGTGAAAGTGTAGAAATACAAAACAATAAAGTAAACGTAAACAAGCCCTTAATTTGGATACATAAATTACGACTTGCAATAACTATTGTCAGAATCATAAATAACGTATGAGAGTATTCAAATAAGGTCGTCTTAAATACTGCTTAATGCCAAAAACAGTTTCTGCAATAACTCTCTATTAAGTTACAAGGGTAATTTTATGTCTGTGACCCCCTAATCTCATTTATCTGTTGAAGGGCATTTTATGAGAAACAATGGAGCATTGCAGCACCACGAAAACCAATTTATTAAAACTTCTGACCAATTTCTTCAAAAATAAGAAAAAATAAATAAAAGGGACACCCCTTTTATTTTATAATCATTTATGTTTAGGACTACGAGACCTAACAACTAAATGTTGGAACAAATACTTATTTTGCAAAGAAAAGAATAATTTATGAAAATCCTTTTAATTAACTTTTTTAATTCTAGGGTTATTAGCTAAATATATTTTTAGTGTTACTACATATTTTTTTATTATAACATAAAAATACATTTTTGTTGCAACGCAAAATATTTATTAACTTAATGTCTAAAACCGCTGACAACTATACTTAGTGTATTTGGAAATGAAAGGAGGCCATAAATATTGATTGAGAAGGAAAATTCGACCATTTCAGTGGCGTGCTCTTTTGCTAAAAATCTGATGAGGATAAATACGCAAATTAATATTCGGGCGAGTTATGTAGTATTTTATGACGGACTCTCGAGCCTCTGATAAAGAATTTGCATTTATATTTATAATAAGCCATAAACCTTCCTTTCATTTCCAAATACACTATGTATATACAGTATGTCCACAGAAGAGGTGTTGAATAGGAACACTTTCTTATCTTTAATTTTACCGCAAAAAGTTACTCTTGATAAAAACTTTGCTAACATTTCTTATGTGGAAATAAGTTGATAGGAAAAGTTGTTCAAAAGTAAAGGATACTCCATACTACCAATTTTAGAAACAATTGGCACACTTTGATTTATTTGAAAAAAATTTTTCGCTTTGGCCCTATCACTGCATTAAATATATTTTTTTTATGTAAGTAAGCTTATATAAGCATAATAAATACGGCAATTTTAGACGGCTAGGTGATGTTAAAAAATAAATCGGCATCCATAACCAACTTTTCACGCAATACAAAAAAAACTCAAGTCGACAAAAATGTGAAAACAAAACTATCAATTTATTTAATTTTTTTTTGATCAAACAAGATCTTTAATATGAGAAAATTTGTCTTTAATTTGAATAACTGTTGATGTTTTTAATTGCTATTTCGACTTCACACTTTAAACAAATTAGCGGGAAAACTAGTACAAATTGTATGAAAATTTTCTTTTGTCAATGTTCTTGCGTGATCTAATTGCCGCTAATCTCCAATTAAAATTTTCCCTCGACTTTCAAAATAAATTGATTGTTTTCAGATTCTTGTTGATTTAAGTTTTTTTTGGTATTGCGCGAAAAGTTGGCCATGGATACCGACTTCTTTTTTTAACATTAACCAACTATCTAAAATTTACACGTTTTTGTTTCTTAAGATTTTTCAGTAGGGAGCCAAATAACTACTTTAATAAACTAAAACAATGGCCTTTAATAACTAAAACAATGGCCTCAACAGAGCCGAAGAGCCTGTGTAATTTTCAGAAACTATCTGAGCACCCAGTTGCATAAAGCTTCTCAGTGCCATCAATTTTCAATATAAAAGTTTTCTTCGGTATCTTAAAATAAATAGGTATGTTACGGCTATTTAATAATTTTGCTCAATTGGAGGTTTTTTTATATTGCGCGACAAGTTGACCATGGATGTTGATTACTTTTTCAGGGCCACTTAGCTGTCCAAAATTGTCACCTTTTTGTTTCTCATGTTTTTTTTGTAGGGCGCAAAATAAGCGAGGAAATCGCGGTGGTAGTTTAAAAAATCATACTGTATACTTGTGAACTGTTTTAATAAATAGTTTAATACTGATTCCTTAATTTTTTTTAACCCTTTCGGTGACATCGGCTTAATCGCTTGCAAAGAATTCTCGGAACAAGACACCCGTTCGAACCATCCGATGCCGAAGGCGCGCGCTGTTGCCGTCTCCGCGCGCCCTGTAACGATAGCCACGAGAAACCTCTTCAGGTCGTTCGATACCAACTGTCCGCGACTGTACATGGCGAGCAGTGAACACAATCGTTTATATTTTTAAATTTTTGTCGTTGATTTCTGATCGCTGGGTGCAAAATGATCGTATTTACGGTAGTCCACGCTGCGGGAATTACATGTATGATTTAAAGTTTCTTTGTTTCTGAGAATCTACACAGAAATCCTGAAATCTGTCTTGAATTTTCTTTTGATACTGCCATAACTATGTTCTATTATGCATGTATGGTTTTCTTATGCAAAAAGGGTTATCAGTTCATATAATTTCCAATTGCTATTTGCTTTTATTATAGGTACTTTTAGGTGTAGTACAATGCTGTTCTCAAAGAACTTACGCTCACAGATGGGAAGTTCGTAATATTTGGTCAAATGTGATACTGGGATGGACAGATTTTGTGAGCTTGCCTTGTTTACCACCTGGTTTCAAAATTGTGACAGGGATGGGATGTTGTGCACATGACTGGATGCTTCTCTGTTGCTTATTTATTCGGGTGAGTCTCATTAAGTTTTTTTATCATATCCACGAAATTGTTACTCATGCTTAAATATATCACGCCTTTCCTTCCCTAGTGTGACTGTATTTTGTCTTGTAAATTTGGCAAATTTTTCTAATTCTTTTATTTTTGTTTGTTTGTCCTTAAGAAATGTTTGTATTTCTATAAATATGTGGTACAGACCGTGGCCCAGTTTATCTAGTCCATAGCCGACATTGCTACTACATTTTGTTTATTGTTTACTAATTTTGTTTTTTTTTAATTTGCTAATTGACCTGAATAAATCTTTGTACGTAGACTTTTGGTTGTATTCGTCATTATTGTACTACCAGCTTTTCTTGTATTGCTTTCTTTCTTTTATCTGCTTCCTGTGCCCTTCTTGCCGGCACTTCTTCTTGCACCTTGTGCTCCTTGGGCACGTCTTCGCTACTCTTCCAGGTAGTGTGGACCTTCTTTTCTGATGACTATCACCTGCTTCGGGCCTTATTTTGTTACTTATACCGTTGTTGCTACGAAAATCTCGTCGTATCCTGTCTCCGGCCTAGAGTACGGGACGGGTTGAATGGGGAATCACCTCGTCCAATTTATGTGCTACGGTGCTTTTGTTTGAATGCAGCTGACCTCAACCCGTAGAGGCGGGACACATGTAGTCCCCTACTTTGATCTCCTCTCTTTTTCCTGTACCTTTCTTAGCGGTACTGCTTCTACCTCCTGGTGAGTAGTGTACCTCGGCAGGTACTGTTACACATTTTTATATTTTTGCTAAAAAACTCCCTGCGTGGACCCCTAAATGTGTCCTTCGATATTGAAATGTATCAAGGTATGTGATCGATGAAGGAATGTGAATGTGCAAATTTGATGATGCACCAACCGATCAACAAAAATTGCAGGTGTATTTTGATGTACTTATTAGTTCATATTATTATTTGCAGAGGCCAAGCTCCTTCGGTGTTGACCTTTTAAAAAATTTGGGGATGCACCAGATGCAACTAATTTTAAATGTATTTTGAGATAGTTTTTGTTATTACTTATCTACTCTTATAGGAGAAAAGTATATGCGTGGCCAAGAACAGTCTGGGCAAGGTCAGTGCTGCTCGGAAAATATCTAATTTGACTAATTTAATTATTATTTAATTGCATAACGGTTAAACTTAATAAACATACAAATTAAACTTAACAAAGCGAGCATTCAAATTGAATGTTTGCAATTTCTTCATATTTCTGTAACACGCTAAAAAATTTAATTAACGTGAATATTTGCTACGTGCATAATACACAAGTATTATGTGTTGTATGATAATATTTTATATTTTTTGATGAAAAACAAAACTCTTGATTGCTTATGAAAGAGTCTAGTTCGTTTATTTTCCTGGTACCTACTATATTATTATTATTATAAGTTAATTTACCAAACTTTAAAAATGATTGGAATTTTTGTTATAATTTTTATGTGTTTAGTTTGTGCTTCGGAATCGTCTCTGGACGATAGCAGTAAGTTGACTTATATTTCTATTATTCCCTGTATTTAAATTAAACCTTTTTAATAGGAACATTTATTAACCGTGAGTTGTGCGACAACGAAAAGACCGCTCTCCATAGACATGCTATATATTATGATTATAGAAAACAAGTTTGCCTTAGAGAGTTAAAGTTTGCGAAGGAAACCATAACTTTAGGAAAAATGTAATGTTGTACAAAAAACTATTAATGTAATCTGGAGAGACAATTGCGTTAAAGATATCAAGATAATAAATGCTACAATAAAAGATTTATTGGTTGAAAATTATGCACTTAAGGAATCAAAATCAAAAGCCTACGAAGTTTCTTCCCTAAAAATTGTTAAAGATGACCTTGCAAGTTGTAGTGAAAATTTAGAAAATATGGAGGATGTTAATTTAGAGTTACATAAGGAATTAGAAAATGTAAAGAAACTTCTTCGTAGTTTTTAAAAAATATACAATGAGATTAAAGTTGGATTACAAAAACAAAAAAAGAAACAAAAATCGACCTTTTATACCTTTTTATAATTATTTTTTTTCAGAACAGTTAAGGCCCTATAGACGATGGGCCCAATTGTGGAAATGTGCAGTGACTGACGATGAGTGTGCGGCGCGTGGACGCTGAATCGGCATTCCCTAGTTTATAAATATAGGTTTAAGCCTTTGTATAGTTAGTACTGTCTTATTATTGTCTCGTTACTGTCTTGCCTTGCTCTAGCTGCATTGCTACCCTTGTAAATTAAATTTTTTTAAAAATAAACTTTTCCAAACAAATATCTTAACTGGCGCAGTCGTGCGGATTTTTGCGTCCAGTTCCCGCGAACGTTCTTTAATCGATTCCCTATTAAGGCAACGTTTCTACCATGTCGCGAGGAGCGGAAGGATTTCAATCCTGAAGACGTGAACCTCAACTCAAACAGCAGCAAAAGGCAGTAAGCAGTACTCCTCGAAGGACTTTGGCCGGCGACACTTGGTAAGAGTCAAGTTGTTCCTTTGAGTTACCTTTTATTTTACCTTTTACCCTATAGTTTGAATTATTTTATGTGATTTGATACCATTTTTAAGATATTTTAACAAGAATTGAATTTATGAGCGAATTTGATATTGAAAATCTTACGAGTTTATTTTCAAGTAATTTAAATATTGACGAACAAACTAACGTTAACCAAGTTACTAGTTAATATAATAATAATAATAATTCTCACCCTCACCCTACTCCAAACAAGGAGTACCCCAGAAGCAATCACATGCTTGTGCGGTGGGGGGGAAATTGCTATTATTTTGTCTTCGTTGCCATTTGCGGCTAAAGTAAAGTAGATAAAGTAATAAAAGAAAGTTCTAAAATGGCAAATAACGAACAAGATGTTAACCTCCCTATGCTCAAAATGTATGTGGAAACTATCCCAAATTTTGATGGTAATGAGACTTCGTTACCAAAATTCATACCCTCTTGCGATTACCTCTTTGAAACAAACAGTAGATTCACAGATGAGTTTTTGAAAAATCATTTAATTAGAGCTGTTCAAATGAAATTAGTAGGAAGAGCAGAATTGTTGATAGGCTGTAGAAATGAATTAAATACCTGGGAAAAAATTAAGGATGCGCTAAACCAGTGCTTTGGCGATCGTAGATAGATAGATTCTTTATTTTCATGAGACATGCTTAACATGTATTGAAAAACGTCAACAAAGAAATCTAGAGTGTTTAGAACAGGACGTTTTCATGGCTAGACCGCTTAAGAATGAGTCCCCATTGGACTTTGTAAAAAGACTTCAAGTTATGCGGAGTAATTTAAGACAGAAAATAAATTCTGACGTTTATTTGAATCAGGCAGCAAAAGATATTTATTATAGGCAATATGACGAGTTATGCTTAAGGACCTTTGTCAGAGGATTTACAGGTCCTCTCCAAACTATTATTCGTTTAAAGGAACCTGCATCCCTAGAAGATGACCCTAATAACACGAGAAGAAAACTTTAACTGTACTCAAAATATTTTCAGGAATAATTCTCAAAGTACTTTTACCTCACAAAATAACCCTAGGTCAAACAGACCAAGTAACTATCAAAATAATTACCAAAATAACTTTTCACGCCCAAATTATCAAAATAATGTTTCTCGTCCCAATTTCCAAAATAATTTCCCACTTCCTAATGACCAAGGTAACTATCAAAATAATTTTCAGAGAAATAACTCCCAAAATCCAAACTTTTCTACAAGACCAATTTTTCCAAGTCAACCGATAAATATCCGACCCAATACTAATCAACCCAGACATTATCCAACTAACCGGTAAGTTTTAGAACCACCCCGTAACGTCTTTAGTCCGACAGGACAAACTCCCCAAAGACAAATTACTAATATGCAAGACTCTACAGTCTCTAGATTCCCAAATAATAATGAAGCCATGTCCGTAAATTCGCGCAAGCCTTCTAATGTCCACAAAAGTTTTTCGAACCAAAATAGGAATATTCCAAGAAATATACCGATATACCGAATTATTTTAGCCCTACTGGCCCAAGAAACTTTATATCTAAAGGATTATACCAAATCGATAGCGAAAATGCTACTAATAATATTATACAGCCAACGCGTGATGCTTTTGAACGAGATGAATCTATAAAAATATAAAATAAAGATAAAACTCAATTTCAAACTCAAAATTACGAAAATTCAATAGAAAAACCGCTTTCACTGTAGAAAATGGGCACTATGAATATGTCAGAATGCCCTTTGGGCTAAAAAACGCCCCTGCAAATTTTCAGAGAGTTGTAGACAACGTACTTCGGGAGTTACAAGGAAAAATATGTTTACTTTATATGGACGACATTATCGTATTTTTAACGAACCTTACGGAACATATCGCTAATTTAAAATTATTATTTACTACACTAAGAAAAGCTAGATTTAAAATACAGTTAGATAAATCTGAATTTTTAAGGAAAGAAGTCGAATTTTTAGGTCACGTGGTAACGCCGGATGGTGTTAAACCAAACCCAAAAAAAATAAGCTATTAAAAAATAACCAATACCAAAAACTACAAAAGAAATTAAATAATTTCTAGGACTACTAGGATACTATACAGTTCGAATACACGAACTACGGACATGAGCCAAAGCTAGGCCGATTGACTGGCAGGTACGTGCCGCCGCGAGTCGGTCCGAAGCCCGGCTCGTTTGGTTTTTAGTGTACACTGGACGACGGGTGGGTGCGTATGGCGATTAAAAAAAATCCCATTCTATCAAGCGCTTACTCTAAAACTATAATATGCTATTTTTAACTCTTACCAGAAGTAAACAAAAAATATAACTCTTAAAACGATCCCAAAAAAAATACAAGTTATTCCAGAAAAAGAAACACATTTTACAACAAATGTTCAAATAAACCGCCTTCTGCGGCTAAACAATAACCCAGTCTATCATAGAACCCTCTCCTTACGTTAGCCAACATGTTCGGGGTAATTAATTGGAAGGAACGTTCAATTAGTTGACGCAATTCTTCCAACTTATTAGCCCTATTCTCCCAAAAGCCGTACATTTGTGATTTAACAAATCCCCATAAAAAAGCGACACGGAGCCAAATCTGGACTTCTGGCTGGCCATAAAATTGTTCCCCTGCCGGTAAGCAAACGATTCGGAAAAGTTTGGTTTAAATATTCCTGTACCAACAAGTTGTTATGTGGTGGGCAGCCGTCTTGTTGGAACCAGATCTCATTAAATCTTTGTCCAGCAAATCTTTGAATTTCTGGAACAATTTGTTGCTGCAGTAACTGTAAGTACTTCGGACCAGTTAAATTTCCATCGATAAAAAATGGACCTATCATTATATTCCCCGAAAATACCCCCCAAACATTTAGTTTTTGAGGATACTGGGCACGATATTCAAAAAACCGATGTAAATTTTCCCGAGACCAATATCTGACAATTGATGGATTATGATGACCATGTAATGGAAAAGACGACTCATCTGTAAAAACAATATTCCGTAAAAGGTTTTTTTGACGATTCGCCATTTCGATCACACTTTCGCAAAATTCGATTCGTGCAAAATTGTCAGCTGATTTCATGAGTTTTTTGAACTTTATATGACTTATATCCATTTTTTTTCAATATTTTATTAACAGTCCGAGCACTTACGTTTACTTGGTCAGCAATGTCAACAACAGGTTATCTGGATTTTCATTTGCTGAGGCACAAACCATTATTTCCAACATTTCCCGGTCTCATTTGGTTCATTGTTTGTTGTTCTTTTATGGTTTCGAGGAGAAATGCAGCCATGTTTTTCGAAGTTCTGAATAACCCGATTGATTGTATCCACCGAAGGAGAGGGCCTATCTGGGAATGATTCAACGAACAAAGTTTTTACACTGCGAAGTGAATTACCACTTCACAAATTGTATTTTTTCGTCTTTTGTGTACCTTTCCATTTTTAATGGTATCGTTTTAGATATACACTTTTTATTTACCTCAGTTTTTTGCTCTGTGCTACCGTGGTGCAAGGCTCTGAGCAAATAAATATGAATTCGTGGTCGTCGGAGTAGGCGGCGCCCGCAGCAAGCTGGCGGGTCGGATGCCAGTCGGTTCCCCTTTATTTTTCCTATGTCCGTAGTGCGAGTATTCGATCTGTAGAAGATTCATTAAACATTTCGCGAAAATTACAAAACCTTTTACACAATGCTTAAAGAAAGGAGTAAAGATAGAACGTAACAATGAATTTTTAAAAGCTTTTGAATTTTGTAAGAATATTTTATGCAATGACCCTATATTACAATATCCGGATTTCGAAAAACCCTTTAATTTAACGACAGACGCTTCAAATGTCGCTATAGGCGCTGTATTAAGTCAAGGAAGAATAGGTAGTGATTTACCCATAGCTTATGGTTCAAGGACATTAAGTCCCGCGGAACAAAATTATAGCACTATAGAAAAGGAACTTTTAGCTATCGTTTATTTTACTAATTACTTTAAACCGTATTTATTCGGAAGAAAATTTACAATTATTACGGACCATAAACCATTACAATTGTTATTCAACCTCAAAGAACCAAACTCACGTTTAGTTCGGTGGAGATTGAAACTAGAAGAATATGATTATGAAATTACATATAAGAAAGGAAAAGCCAACACTAATGCGGATTCATTATCTCGTATTCAATTTGAAAATGACGATAATGTCAATAATATCCTATTTTATGATATTGATAAAGAATATTATGAATTTAGGAAAAATACAGAAAATAATAATAATAAAGTTATAGATGTTAAAAAGAATTTATTTGAAGTACCTCTCGAGTACTCTTTAGCTCATTGTGTTTCAGAAGACTTTAAATTATGATCAGGTATAGCCCTACAATTTAAAGAAAAATATAATAATTAGAGGTTAAACGACTTACCTGTAAGGAAGTTCAATCCTCAATTATACGAGATGGCCCCGTCCGAAGAGATCACACTGTAGTTTATGTTTCTGTGCTCTTTTTGTCGCGTATATGTTTATAGAAAAAAGTGTTTGGTAACCCGCCTTTCGATATCCGCCCGCGCTCGCCTGATATTCATTATGTTGCCCCTCAGATCGCAGTATTTTGGGGATGAATAGTGGCGGGTGGGTGTGATCTCTTCGGACGGGGCCACCTCGTATAATTGAGGATTGAACTTCCTTACAGGTAAGTCGTTTAACCTATAATTATACGTCGATGGCCCCGTCCTCGAGATCACACTGTAGATGTTGAAAGCTTTGGTGCGATCTGAGGTGTTTCTTTGGCCTTTGACCTTGTGTGCGTGACTTGCGAAATGAAACTCTTCACGTATTCGCAACGAAATTGTTTATTATATAAACACAGCTTACCCAATACAATGTAGAGCACCATGTATGTGATCTACATGTGAATCACGGGAACGAAATTCACAAGATAATTTAACACTATTTGTAGACCGTATTTTATAAATTCTTACGTAACTAATATTTGGTAATGTATATTGTATATTTTAATAAAGTAGTATGTAGGTATAATACTGTTATTTCTGTGGTTGTAATTTTAAGTATTGCGCCACTCGGTATTTTCTAAGTTATTTATTAGAATGTTTGCGAACTGTGAGTTTGTAATTATGGGACTATTATAGAATTTTATAAACGTATTTGAATTTCAGTCCATTCCACCGTACGTATAATATTTTCAATAGTTAGGTCTCTTTTGAAAGCTGCCGAGGTGGAAGCATGGCGGGTACTATGCGATTTAAAGATAGTTGTATCTACACCAGCTATTGTAAGGCCTTTTTTGATCCATTTTGAGACGATTTGTGCCGTAGCTGGGTTAGGCATGTGTTTTTTTAATGGTGAGTAATAACTGCGTCTGCTGTCTTTAGTTACGGTTTTGTAATATTTTAGCAGTGATGCTAAACATGAATTCGGTTTCTCATGAAAATAAGGTATTATTATTGTAGGTTCGCATTTTCCAGGTTTTGAGGTTTTTATGATATCGGTAATATATATTTCCAATCGATCTTCAAAGTAAGTGATGTTGTTTAATCTAATTTTGTCAGTATTTTAACTTTGTGGCTGGAGATGAGAGCTAGCAAAACAATAAGCTAGTATAGGAGTCACTTGGTGCGAGGGCTTCAAAGCATGTTAAGGCTGGGCTGGGATCCCAGATTTCATTGTATCTGGGGAACACTGGCCTCATTCTAAACTCCTTTCATGAATCTAGTTATCGTTGGATGATCGGTGATTTGCAGGAGAGTATTTAGAGCAAACTTGTGTTGATTGAGGCCATTGTAGTTCCCACCCTGGGCCAATTCCTTATTTAGAAAATCGATTATTTTATTTGGTGTGGCTGCAAAAACGTCGGTACTTGTACAGTATGGCCACAATTTTTCATAAGTTACATTGTACTGTTTTAATACATCGATGGCCTTCTCTAGAAACTCCCCTTTTTAGGTATGCTTGGCGAATACTGCGGCTCCCAGGGTAAAGTTTTGCCACATGGGGTGTGGTTTCCTGAAAGGAGGTAACAGCAATAAGCGGTGTGGGGGGAATATGATCGGTTTGAAGAGCATGAGTTGTTCTATTAATGGATACCGGGGTTGTGATTGCATGAAAGAAAGCGTATTTTGTGTTTCTCCTTTGGGTATTGATATGGTATATGATATATGACCGAAAGAAACCCTGATGAGCGTAGATGGTTGACGAGAGGTTTGAATGTTTTGGTAAATACAAACGGGGTGGTTGATAACCCGAAAGGCAAACATGTGAATTCATAAGGCTGGCCCTTATACTCAAACTTTAAATATTTTAATATAAAGTCACCTTATTTTATATAAATAATATTTGTATTATCTCAACACCAAAACAATCTTTATAATTCCTATTATATTCATATATATTTCTTTTTCTTATGGAATAATAATTATTGACAACAAATGCAACAATTATATAACAAGAACTGTCCAATTATATGTACCTGCATTTTTTAAGGTCTATGGTTGCCATATGTAACAATTCTTGTATATTAAATTTTGTTTATTTACAACCATGTATGTAATGTTGACATTTCTGACTTTTTAGAAGTTTGAAAGTGTCAATTTTTTTACTTTTGCTTTCCGCCCGCCCGCCCGGGTGGAAAGTTTACTTTCCACCCAGGAGGGCGGAAAGTAAACGGAGATAAAATTTTGAAATTACAAAATATTGATGGTTGTAAATAAAATAGTATACAAACCTCGGTGACGCGTTTCATTACTGTCTCGAGATAAAGTTACTATTTAATCTCTCGACAGTAATGAAACACTTCCCACCTCGGTGTGTAATATACTATTGTTTGCTTTTTATAACAGCCCCAGCTGTGAGGAGGTTGGTAATGCTTTCTTGAATTTCTTTTTGATATTTGTTTTACAGGGCTGGTTATAAAAGGAATTTTGTAACCCTTTACCCATTCTAATATAACTTTTGGGTAATTAATTCCCAATTGGGAATAAAATGTCTTATTCTGCCCGCATTACACACCTTTAACGCCGGTTCGGCTTGCTGTACTTGCTGTAGTTTGTCGCCTTCTTGTATTTATTTGTCTCCCCTCCTTCCTTCTGTCTGTGTCCTTTTTAATGTGGACCCAGCCGTGGGGAACGGCGGAACAGGGTGATACTTACTTACTTACTTGAGGAGAAATCAGTCAGCATTTGGTGTATCTTCTTCATTTTCTCCTTAATTTTGTGTTTGAAGTCCGCAAGTTTTCTTTTCCGTGGATTCGGCATGATTTGATACCGCACACAAGGAAACGCGCGACGCGACGTGTTCGAGCGTATGAAACATAATGAATATCAGGCGAGCGCGGGCGGATATCGATGTTATATCCGACCTCAAGCATCACCTTGATCATAACCTTGTTTTTACCCTTGATTCTGTTTACTGTTGGATATTATGTTCTCATTCTCTATTGTTCAAGATGCTTACTACACAGATATCATTTTCCATTGTATATTGTTCTAGAATGATTACTAGAACATATCATATTCCTTTTGAGTATTGTTAAAACTTGCTTACTGCAAGAATTGCAGAATTTGATCTTCCCTTTGTCTTTATATTCTTTTCCCATGAGAACCACAACACCTCAGCATAACAGATCTGTATAAATAGGACCTAGTAAAGTAAGAGTGTTAATTCTAGTCTTGTCTGTAGTCTAAGCCGAAACTCTGTAACTCGCGTTACTCAAATAAAAGTTTTTTAAAAAGTCTTCGTCTTCACGTCGCCCGTAACAATTTGGTGTCAGAAGTGGGATCCTCGATAAAAGGGTCTTCAACGAGGGAGATCCGGAGGCACTTAGAAGGACAGTCTCCTCGGGGGTCACCACACCACTACGATTGGAGCCAGCTGAAAAGGGTCTTCGACAGGAAGATCCGGAGGCACTAAGAAGGACAGTCTCCTGAGGCCAGCATCCAGCAACAACAGCAGCATCAACGACATCCAGCGAGCATGAAGTTACTTCTATTGTAAGTGAAAAACTTGAAGTGAATTTTATTTGTGATTTTTTTTGAACTTTCTACGTTGCTATTATTGAACTTTCTACGTTATAACGATATTAACTTTTCATTTCAACATGCCGAATAACGAAGCTATAAACTCTAATGTAAACAATGAAGCAAACGCTTCAAATAACGACGAAGTACCATTTAAATTAAGCGAAATATTTTCTATCATCCCTGAATACGATGGGGATCAAATCAATTTAAATACTTTTATCATTGCATGTGATAGGGCCATGCAAATGACTGTTGGCGACCAAGCCATTTTACTTGTTATAAAAATTAAAAATCAATTAAAGCGACGTGCAGCCCAACTCATTAATTCAAGAGACTTGAGTACCTGGAGGGAAATCAAACAATTACTTAACGTTCATTTCGGAGATCCTCGCGATCTAACTTCATTAATTCAAGATTTACAAAGAATGTGTCAATCCCAAAATGAAAATGCTTTGACTTTTGTAGGCAGAGTTCAAACTCACTGCTCGAAAATGTATGCCGCAATAGGAAAACAAAGCCTTCTCACTAGGGAACAAAAAGAATCGCAAGCTACCTTAATCGATAGCATGTGTTTAAATACAGTTTTGACAGGTTTAGAACCAAGAATAGGGCAACTAATTCGTGCTAGCAATCCACCCAACATGATGGATGCTATAGCTTTAATTAAGAGAGAATTGCAACTTTCTTATTTTGAAAATCAAAAATTTTAGAGGCAAAATCGTGTACCAGTCTTCAATAATAATGTTAAGAGAACTAATAATAGTTTTCCAAAATTTTGTAATTATTGCAAAAGAAATGGACATACTATCAATGAATGTCGAACTAAAAATCAAAATAATTATTACAGAAATGGTCCAAATCCTTCTAGCTACTATAACAATTTCCAAAACAACTCCCAAAGAAATAATTTCTCCCAAAATAGGTTCCATCAAAGACCATCTTTTCCTCAGCAAAATAATTTTCAAACTCCTTCTTTCCAACCTAGGAATCACCCTCAAAACTTCCAACCAAGAAATCAACCTCCTAGAAATTTTTCTAATAATATTCCTAGAAACAATTTCCCAAGAACTTTTAATAATAATTTAGGTTTCCAGCCTTCTAATCAAAATTTTACTCCTAGATTCCCAAATTCAAATCCAATTAACCAAAATAGAACTCCCCAACAACATTATCTGGGCCAAAGCGAAAATTTTCAATTAACAGCCTCGGACCAGAATCCTATTCCCAACTTCAAGAATCTTGGTATGACCAATACGAACCAAACGTTTGCATAAATACCGTTGACAATAGCAATCTATATTATATTAAAGATAATACCGATAAGTACAAAATTTTAATTGACACAGGAGCTGGTATTTCAATTTTCAAACCAGAGACGGTTCAGCAATTTTTAAATCGATGTCCAGAAAATTTTCAAATTAAAGGTATTTCTGGCCAATCAATTCCTATTACTGAAGCGGTATTTGTTTCTTTTACGGGTCCTCTTTCTCCCCATAAAGTTTATATTTGCGATCTAGATATAGGATTCGACGGAATTTTAGGCGCTGACTTTCTAGAAAGGTACGGTGCAATAGTAGATTTTAGGAATAAACAATTAATTACGTACTATAAGGTACACGAATTACTTAAAGATGGAGATGAATTAAACGAGTTAACGAATAATAATGATAATAATAATCGAGTCGTTTATAAAAGACAAGTTAATGTTGACGAAAGGTACGACAGCCTTCATATAAACGCTTATGAACGAAATAATAATAATAATAATAATACAAATAATTTTGAAAGCGAAAATACGAGTTATAATATAAATCAGGTTACGATAGAACCGCGTTGCGAAAAAATATGCAAGTTTCATACGAATAGATATACGAATAAAGAAATGATTTTATGCGCACAACGAGTAGAAAAGGTATACGTGCCAAATGCTATAGTAAAAATAAACGAAGACGGTAATTTTTATACGACGATATTAAACGCTAATGCCATAACAAAGGATATTTATTTCGAAGAATTTGAATTTGAGCCTTACATTAAAGAAACGAACGCTAGTACTAATATTATTTGTAATTTTAATAAAACGAAAAGCAGAGTAGAAGAAATAAAAGAATCATTAAGGCTAGAACATTTAAACGAAGAAGAAAAAGAATTAATTACTAATTTATGCTTGAATTTTGAAGATATATTTTACTTTGACGGAGATTTTTTAAGTTTTACTAATGAAATAAAACATACTATCGATACAGGCGACGCTAAGCCAATTTTTACTAAATCTTATCGATATCCACAAGTTCACAAGGAAGAAGTAAAAACACAAATTAATAAAATGCTTTCTCAAGGAATAATTAGACCTTCTGTTTCACCATGGTCGTCCCCAGTATGGGTCGTTCCAAAAAAATTAGACGCTTCAGGCAAACAAAAATGGAGAATCGTAATTGATTATCGGAAATTAAATGAATTAACAGTTAATGACAGGTATCCACTGCCTAATATTTCAGATATATTAGATCAGTTGGGTAATTGCCATTATTTTACTACTTTAGATTTGGCTTCTGGTTTTCAACAAATTGAAATGAATCCAGAAGACATTTCGAAAACTGCTTTTTCCGTTGAAAATGGACATTTCGAATATTTACGTATGCCCTTTGGCCTTCGTAATGCGCCCTCAACCTTTCAGAGGGTTATGGATAATATACTAATGGGGATACAAAACGAAAAGTGCTTAGTTTACATGGACGACATTATTATTTATTCTTCCACAATTAATGAACATATCTCTCGTATTACTGAAGTTTTTCAAAGATTAAGAAATTCAAATCTAAAAATACAGCCAGATAAGTGTGAATTCTTACGAAAAGAAGTAATCTATTTAGGGCATGTTATTACACCTGAAGGGGTTAAACCAAATCCACAAAAGGTACAAGCTGTTATCGATTTTCCTCAACCTGCCAATACTAAACAAATTAAACAATTTTTGGGTCTTACTGGTTACTACAGGAAGTTTATTCCAAACTTCGCAAAAATGACAAAGCCTTTAACTCGACTTTTAAGAAAAGACGTACCATTTATTTTTGATAAAGATTGTCGTGAATCTTTCGAACAACTTAAAAATGCATTAATAACTTCACCAATTCTAATATATCCTAATTTTGAAAAAGAATTTGTTTTAACTACAGATGCAAGCGCTTTTGCTGTAGGCGCGGTACTTTCGCAAGGACCTGTTGGAAATGATCTTCACATAGCATACTTTTCAAGAACCTTAAGTCCAGCAGAAATGAAATATAGCGTTATAGAGAAAGAACTTTTGGCAATAATTGCTGCCGTAAAAAACTATAGACCTTATCTTTTCGGACGAAAATTCTTATTGGTTACAGATCATAGACCTTTAACCTGGCTTTTCTCAATAAAAGATCCCGGTAGTCGTTTAGCACGTTGGCGACTTAAATTAGAAGAATATAATTATCAAATAATTTATAAACCTGGAAAAATTAATCGAAATGCCGACGCATTATCTCGAATCAAAATCAATCATATAAAAGAAGCTGTTTCCTTTCATACTTCCCTAGACGAACCATCTACTTCCCATGATAATCCTCAAGACATTGACCCGCCTATTGACAATAATGAGACTGACGAAATTGCTATAATCTGTAATGAATTTGACAGATTTTTTGATCTATACAAGACGACTTCAATGATCGACTATTCTAAAATCCAATATACAAATAATCAACTTTTAGACAAAACACACAAGGACATTGTACTAATTTTTCAACAAGACAAATTAACAGACCTTCACGAAAAAGTTATTGATGATTTACTTGAGCTAAATCCTGATTTTAACTATAATAAAGCAAATGTTCTTTCCAGTCAAACCGTAGCTAAAAGAAAAATATTATATAATTCCTGTTCCTTTTAATTTTGAAACCGCAATACAAGTACTCTTCATATCTCTTTATTACAATAAAGATATATTCGAAGAAAATAAAACTTATTACATTGAAAACAATCCAGATTTTCCAATTTTAGAAATGTTTAATTTTTTGTTCTCAGATAAAAATTTCCAACTAACAATTTGTCAGAACATTGTGACTATACCAGACGAAGACCAAATACCTATAATAATAGATCAATTTCATTCAGGCAAGACAAACTTACATCGAGGAATAAACGAAACAATTAGACGTATTAAACAAAAATATAACTGGACAGGACTAACTAAAGACGTCGAAACATTTATTCGGCAGTGCGAAATCTGCCAAAAGACAAAAATTTGTAGACAAAACTTGGACAGTCCCTTAGTTATTACCGAAACTCCTAAAACTCCTTTCGAAAGAATAAATATTGACATTCTAGAAATCCCAGTAAAAAATAATATCCTTACCATAAGAGACGAACTAACAAAATTTACCCAAGCTTATGCACTTCCTAATAAAACAGCGAGATCTGTAGTAGACGCTCTTTTACTATATTTTCAACATTTTGGAACTCCCTTAAGAATCCATTGCGATGTAGGTAAAGAATTTAATAATCAATTAATGAAAGATCTTTGTAAATTATACAATATAAAATTAACTTTCTCTAGTGTTAGTCATCCGCAATCAAATGGCTCCTTAGAAAGATTTCATGCCACCTTAACTGAAATGATACGCGCATGTAGTACAGAAAATCCTAACGAACACCCATTTCAAATGCTTCCTTACGCTTGTATAGCATATAACAATTCTATAAATAAAACACACGGCTTTACTCCTTACGAATTGCTATTTGGTCACACCTCGTCTCGACCTCCAGAAGTTTTGTATAATCAGCAAGAATTAATCTCTAAGTACGTTCGCGATTTAAACAATAAAATAAAGCATTATTATGAAGTGGCAAGAAAGCGTACGGATATGCGCAAACAAAAGGCGAAACAGCGATTTGATACACACGTTTCGGAGCAGCGACAATTTCGCGTAGGAGAAAAGGTTTATGTCAAGGAGTCCCAAATAAAAAATAAACTAGCTAACAAATTTAATGGACCCTATAAAATTAAAGAAATTTATACGAATTCAGCTTTGCTACATAACCCAATTACTAACCAAACAACAAAAATGAATTTTGATATGCTAAAGAAATGTCACGAATTACAAGAAGAAGAACTAACGGTTAAAGAATTCTTTTATACTCTAGATCGAAAAATCCCTATTGAAAATAATAACGTTTCCATTGAACTGGGCAACTTATTTGATGACCCTGAAAATATTTCATTAGCTCACTGTGTATCTAAAGATTTAGAAATGAATGCAGGAATTGCAAAAGAATTTAAGAATAAATTTGGACACGTAGATGAACTAAAAAATCAAAATAAGTCAATTGGTGAAATAGCAGTACTTCAACTTCCGACAAGAAATATTTATTATTTAATAACTAAAGAATTTTTCTATTATAAACCAACTTATGCTAATTTATTTAATTGCTTAAAGGAATTACGAACAAATTGTCTCGAGAGCACTGATGAAAAAGATAAAATTATAGCTATACCCAAGTTAGCTTGTGGATTAGACAAATTAGATTGGGACACAGTTCTCCCTATGATCAAATATATTTTCAAAAATACTGATATTAAAATAATTTGTTATATCGAACCAAGTTCCTAATTCTGAAACTTCGTTACAGATTTTCTTTGTTCGCTACCGCTATGGCACAATATACACTGCGACCAATTAATAACACCATAGGCGTGTTCTATCAAGAGCAATTCGGACTCAAAATTTCTAATGACAAGTGGAGTTTATTGGTATATAAAGACATTTCATCTCTAAAGACAACGTTCGAAAATAATAATAAAATTTTAGAAAATATGCAATTTATAATTCAACCAAAAGACGTACGAATGGCCGCCTTTCTAAGCGAAGTTAAGTCACATCTCACTTTACTAAATCAACTTTCCGAAAACATTGCGCTCAAATTTGAAGAATTAGCTATTGATGTAAGAAGATATAAAAGAGGTTTAATTAATGGTTTAGGGTCAGTTTGGAAATTTATTACCGGAAATTTAGACGCTTCAGACGGACAGTATTATAACGATTGTATCGACAAAATTAACAGAGACGAACACGAATTAGAAAAATTAATGAAAAAACAAATTTTAGTAACTACTTCAGTTATCAAAAACTTTAACGACTCTATCAACAAATTACAAATTGATGAAATTACTTTTAATAATGACATAAAACAAATCGTAAATTACATTTATAACATTTCTGATAATTTTAATTATTACACTGCAAAATTACAAGTTTTAGAGATGGCCGAAAGACTCCTAGAATCCTATACCTTTATCGAAAGCAATTTAAATGACATTCTAAACTCTATTACTTTTGCAAAGTTACATATTATTCACACGTCAGTTATAACTCCTGAAGACCTGGTTTATCATTTGCAAATAATCGCTCAAACTTTAAACAAAAATAATTTGCCCTTAACTCCTCAACTTCTAAATGTTGCAACTTATCTTGATTTTATAGAACTAAAGGTTTTTCAAACAGAAAATAGACTTGTTTTTATATTAGACATTCCTTTAGTAGAACCTCAATGGTATACTCTTTATAGAATTTATCCTATTCCAATTTTCGACAATAAAACTGGATTTTATCACATGGTATCCACTGATACTAAATTTGTAGCAAAAAGCGATGACCCAACTCTCTATGTAATTCTCTATGATATAAAAAATTGTAAAGAACTAGCATTTGATTTAATAATGTGCAAAGATTTATATCCTACTCCTATTGACTCACATTCAAGATGTGAAGCTCAATTATTAGAGGTAAAAACCCATTTACCTAATACTTGTGACATAGTCACAATTTCAATTGAAAGTTACAATGTACAATTGATTCAAGAGAATCAATGGTTAATAATTTTAAGTGAAATATTTCCTATAACTATTAAGTGCAAAAATCAAAATCCTTTGACTATAATGCTAGACAAAACTTCAATTTTAACGTTAAAATCTGAATGCATTGCTTATATTGGAAGTACTAAAATTCAAACGAAAAATTTAAATAAATCTAATCAAACCTATAAATTTCACCCAATTAATATACCATTTGAATGTTGCAAAGAAACTCCAAATAAACTAAAATATCCTGACTTAAAACCTTTACAACTAAATAAATTTAATTATGACGATTTAAATGTCGCAAAGCATAAATTAGACGAATATGCAAAGGATCTTGATAATATTATTAACGAACCAACTGTAAATAAGTATACGCCAATATTGACATATCTATCCATTGCTTTAATCATACTTTTAATTATTGTGTACTTTTATTTTAAATGTAAAAAGTCTAGGAACATTAAAATAGGCATTATTACTACTAATAACGGAGACGATCCTCCACAACCTCCTAGAACACGAAATCGCGTTTTTCAAAATTTAAGAAAATTTGTTACTGTCAAAAGAAGACCTTCGTATAGATTGGACGAACCTCGCGAAGAAGAAGAAATTGAACTAAATTCTAATACTAAAACATATGCCTAATTTAATGTCAAAATTTGTTAACACAAATTTTTAATATAAGGGGGAAGGTGTTATATCCGACCTCAAGCATCACCTTGATCATAACCTTGTTTTTACCCTTGATTCTGTTTACTGTTGGATATTATGTTCTCATTCTCTATTGTTCAAGATGCTTACTACACAGATATCATTTTCCATTGTATATTGTTCTAGAATGATTACTAGAACATATCATATTCCTTTTGAGTATTGTTAAAACTTGCTTACTGCAAGAATTGCAGAATTTGATCTTCCCTTTGTCTTTATATTCTTTTCCCATGAGAACCACAACACCTCAGCATAACAGATCTGTATAAATAGGACCTAGTAAAGTAAGAGTGTTAATTCTAGTCTTGTCTGTAGTCTAAGCCGAAACTCTGTAACTCGCGTTACTCAAATAAAAGTTTTTTAAAAAGTCTTCGTCTTCACGTCGCCCGTAACATCGATAAGGCGGGTTACCAAACACTTTTTTCTATAAACATATACGCGACAAAAAGAGCACAGAAACATAAACTACAGTGTGATCTAGTTAGGATCTGTGGCCGAAACAACCCGTTTTTAAAAACAGATTTTATTCGATAAAACCTAACAAAATTTATAAGGGTTGTAAGATAATTACGATACAATAAAAATGTCAAGACTGACTTAAGGCGGGCCAGCGCGAGAATATATAACCTCGGTTGGTGTTGAGTCGGCAAAATAGTCTCTCGTGTTCTCTAGGCAATATTAGCCCCTGTAACTTCTCCATCCTCTGAAGAAGTTTTGTAAGGGACGAACAAAACTTTATTTTTGGCATCTTCTTCCTGGTGCTTCTTGAGTCTAAGTCGGTGCAGGCATTTGTAGCAGACAAATGCGAAAATCACTGTCCCAAGTAAGTACAGCGGTGTGGTCCAAAAATGGGTGTAGTCGATGGCGTCTTCGTAGACTAATGATTGGAGTTGTTCTTCTTGTTGCATTTTATGCAACTCGTCTAAAGGTATTTTATCTAATTTAATCGGCCTTCTGATTTCTTTCCGATTAATTTGGGTTGTCTTGATTTTCGGTAACAGCAAGGGTTGTTCTTTGGATGAGTCATCGGAGTTGATGAAGTTCTCTGTCGGAGTTTTGAAGTTGCAGCCTAGGGGTAACTCGATGAGGTAGGTACCGTGAAGCTCTGCGATGCTTGAAGTCGTACACTGTAGATAGACTTTGGTTGGCTTCGGGAAAATTCCAATATAACTTGATTTTGTTAATTCTTCAATAAGGGTGCTGTTCGCAACAACTGGAATGTAGCGGCAACGGGCTTCTCGATCGGTGAGGCGAAATATTTCTACGATGCAATCGTCCGAGTTGTCGTGGAGTTGTAAAGATCGAGTAGGGCATAAATAAATTGATTGAATTTTTCGACATGGTACATTTGAGTATTGGTAAAGTGCAGTATTCATGGTCAGATAAGGCAAAGGTGGAATAATTGTGGTAAAATTACTAGTGGGGATTGAATAGAGATGATAATGTGTAAAAACTTGAGGGTGTAAGAGAGGAAAGTGCAGAATAAAGACTATCATCTGGTTCGAGTAGTAGGCGTCTACTGATATGACGTCATAATATGCAGTCAAATCTTGTTCTTTGACGTAAAGCAGCTGTTCTTTTAAATGGCTTTCTAACATTGTTTCGATTATGGTTTCCATTTCATCTATTTTTACTATACTATTATGTAGGGTATTTACCTTTGCACACGTGATTGCGTTTTCTAGGTCGGTTAAAAGATGTAATACAATCTGTAGCGATAAACTCAGCTGGTCCATGATACTGTGTATTCTTATGTACTGGGATGTTTCATAAATATTCTGTTGAAGTTCATTTTTTAACGTGTTTATTTCTTTTGCCAGGATATTTTGGTTATGTTTTACCATTGTTGTCGTAGTATTAAAATTATCGATTAGTTTTTTAGTTAAGGAAATATGTTGGTTTACTTCTCGAATAACATTTTTTGATTTTTCTGTAAGGTCGAAATTGCCTTGTTATATCGTTCAGCATCTGCGTTGTCTAAATTTCCAGATATCGTTTTAATAATGCTGCCTAAGGCATTTATTAGTCCTCTTTTGGTCCTGTGAATTGGGTAAATTGTTTCAAATTTTCGATGAACTACTTGTATTTGATATTGTAGAATTTTGTTGAAGTTTTTTAAGTTTTCGTTTCCGTATCCAATTAGAGTAGGCATACATTTTGAAAGTTCTTGGAAATGTTTTTGTAAGTGGTCGATCTCTTGGGCGATCGGTGTCAAGTTATAATAATGTATAAAATCGTGTGTACTGGTTTGAATCCTTGCTTGTCCCAGGTTTAGGGGAAGTATCCCTGGATTGTCTTTCAGGTCTTTTATTTTCACTTCCTGGCCCATTTCGAGGGACCATCTGTAATGAAGTACCTGTGTCAAATTTTTGTCGTTTCAATTTGGGTATATGTTTAATATTTTTCTTATGGATGGTTGTATTAGGGAGGTTTACTGTGACTTTATTATTTGATTTTACTTTAGTGGCAGTAAATCTAGGCAACATTTTATTTCCTTTTGTTGTAGTTTTGGTGTAAATTTTAGTGTTTGCCTTATATGTCACTGGTACTTGTCGTTTTTTGTTTCTGTTTTCGATAGTACGTTCTTTTGTTTGAATAGATTTTTTATTTAGTTCAGAATATATCGTTTTTGTTTTTTCTCTGTGATTTTCGATGTAGTTATTAAACAAAGTACGATTTATATCAATATCGAAAGGGTCGCTCGGGTCTAGATGCCCATTTAATACGTCGATTGGTCTTTGTTTCGTCACGGAGTGTACAGAGTGATTGTATCCTAAAATTGCGTAGGGCATTTCGTCTTTTATATTAAACGGTTTTTTCTTTTCTTTTAGAATGCGGAGATGTTCTATGATAGTTGAATGAAAACGTTCGATCATTCCATTTGATTGTGGATTTTCTGGAGTTGTATAATGAATTGAAATTTTGTGTGTATCGACAAATTCTTGCATAAGTCCGTTTTTGAATTCGGTTCCGTTGTCCGAAACTAACATGTGGGGAAAACCATGGTGTGTTATAAAAATCAATAAGGCATTGAGTACGCTGGCTGCATTGGATCCATCAATTGGGTATGCCTGTCCATATTTTGAGAATGCGTCTATTATTGTTAAAAACTTTTGCCCGTTAGCTTGAAATGTGTCCAAGTGAATAATTTCTAATGGTTTAGTTGGGGTCGGTGTTATCATAAATTTTGGTTTTGGTGGATTTCTGTCGTATTTGTTGGTTTGACAAGTGTCGCAAAGTTTAATATATTCCTCGATGTCACTCTTTAAAGTTGGCCAATAATAGCGTCTTCTGATTTGAATTTCTGTCTCGTTTATTCCTCGGTGGTTGGTCTTTCCTTCATGATAGTTTTTTATGGTTTCTTGTTGACGCTCGGTGTTGTTGACGTCTTCCAAAAATTGGTTGCATTTGACAAGGTCGAAGGCTGTATTTTTAAAAGTTTTTTGAAGAAATTCGCATGTTGGTTGGTAATTGTTTTCGGGTTCAAAAAGTACTGCGTACTTCACTTTAGGTCGGACATATTCTTTGAAAAAATTAATTATATTTTGTTCTGTGTTATCTAAGCCAATTTGAACATGATATATTTTTTGTTTAGAAAACATTGTTCTATGACTGGTCTGGCTGCACTGTGATTGACAAAACTTAGTCTTATTTGATTATTATAGTAATTTAAGGGTTTTCCTAAAATTGGAAAACTAAATATAGGTTCTTCTTGGTTTGTGTGAACAGTTTCGTCATCATCGGGAGATAAGTCAGGTATTTCATCAGCTGTTTCTGTTGTGGAAGTTTCGTTGCTCTCTCGTCTTATATTTTGGGTTGAAGGTTGAACAGGAGCGGTAATTTCTAAGAAATCGTCCGTTCTGTCATCAGGCGGGTTATTGCACAGCGAAGCATTTTCAACGTCGTTGTTTTCGAGCTGTTTATTAAAATCTTTCATATAGTCAAAAAGGTCGAAAGTTTCTTTTGTATGAATTTCTATCCTTGAGAGGGCATCGGCATTGGTGTTACTTTTTCCTTTTTTATACACGATGTCGTAGGTGTATTCCTCTAATTTTAGTCTCCATCGAATTAATTTTGAATTTGGGTCCTTTAATGAGAAGAGCCATTGTAGAGGTCGATGATCCGAAAGAATTGTGAATTTTCTGCCAAACAAGTACGGCCTGAAATACTTGGTACCATAAATGATTGCAAGCATTTCTTTCTCTATAGTCGAGTAATTTTGTTCAGAGTCATTGAGTGTCCTTGAAGCATATGCTATTGGCTTGTCTTTCCCAATCGGTCCTTGAGATAGGATAGCACCAATTGCAAAATTGCTAGCATCTGTTGTGAGATTGAAGGGTTGGTCAAAGTCTGGATACTGTAGTAAAGGCTCATTTGTAAGTAGATTCTTACAAATTTCGAAACATTGAATAAATTTTGGCGTATGTTCTATTTTTGCATCTTTTTTGAGACATGAGGTTAACGGTTTGGTAATTTTAGCAAAATCTTTGATGAATTTACGGTAGTATCCCAAAGGTCCTAAAAATCCTTTAATTTCTCGTGTTGTCTTAGGAATAGGATATTTTAAAATTGCCTGAATTTTGTCGGGATTGGGTCTTATTCCCTCTGGTGTGATGATGTGACCTAAAAATGAAACTTGTTTTTGCAAAAATTCGGACTTATCAAGTTGGATTTTCAAGTTGGTCTCTCGAAGTCGTTGGAAGACTTTTGTGAGATTAACGATGTGTTCTTGTAGGGAAGTTGAATAGATAATAATATCATCCATGTAAACCAAGCAGATATGTCCTTGTAGTCCTTTTAGCACACTATCCATAACCCTTTGGAAAGTGGCAGGAGCGTTCTTAAGGCCGAATGGCATTCGGACATATTCAAAATGTCCATGTTCCACGTTAAATGCAGTTTTAGGTATATCTTCTTTTGCCATTTCTATTTGATGGAAGCCACTGGCAAGGTCCAATGTAGTAAAGTATTGGCATCGTCCTAATTTGTCCAATACGTCTGAGATGTTGGGGAGAGGATACTTATCGTCGATGGTTTTCTCATTTACCTTTCGGTAGTCGACTACTATTTTCCACTTAATTTTTCCAGATGCGTCTGGTTTTTTTTGGGGCTACCCACATTGGCGATGACCATGGGGAATCACTCGGTCTTATTATGCCCTGATCTAGCATTGATGAAATTTGGTTTTGTACTTCTGGTTTGTGGACATGTGGGTACCGGTAAGATTTTGTGTACACTGGTATTTCGTCCTTAGTTTTAATTCGGTGTTTGACTTGATTGGTGAAAGTTAATGGCATATTAGGTCGGTGGAAAATATCTGAGAATTTTTCGCATAGTCTTTCTACTTGTTCTTTTTCTTCGGCATTCATATGATCTGTACGTATCAGATTTTTTATATCTATGTCTTCTTGGGAAACGTGGACTGGATATATTTCCGCTGAATAAAGATGATGTTCGTGTAAATTAAATTCAGTCGCAATTACTGGGTCGGTTAATGTAATCTGAATAAGTTTGTCAGTGTTGTTGATAAGTTCTGCCCACGCTAAACTTTTATTTGCTGTCGACAACGTGTTTTTAAGAATTGCGCCTTGAATATTCTGTTGGGATAACATTACGGGTCCATGTTCTTGTGTTACTGGTAACTTAACCTTTGTTACTGTGTGGGGCTCAAGTTGGATGTGATAAAAATGCGCTTTGTTTGTTTCGTATGATTCGAGGGGTAATATGGCTTTTGAAGTGAATAAACGATGTGGATACGATCTGAGATCTATCAGAGCTTGTAAAAGCTTAAGATTGTCCATTCCAATAAGTCCGTGGAAGGTCTTATGAAATTTGAAAAGGTAAAATTTTAGGAATAATTTTGGGTGATTAAATTCGTTAAAACTAGGAATTTCTGCTGAATATTCTTGGGAATAAGTTTGGAATACAGAAGTTACGATAAAGGGTTCGTTTTGGATATATTTTTGGAAATTTTGAAAAGCGATGTCGGGATTTATAAAGGATTTTGACGATCCGGTATCAATAAGTAATTTGAGAGGTGGGTTTTTTATGACAATATAGGGTAACTCTTTTTTGTCTTCTAAATTATTAAGTTCAATTATGTTGCTTCGTGGAAGTAGGCCTGTAGGAAAATTTACTTCCTCTTCGGTCGTGTTTTCATATTGGGGTTCTGTCAAAAATTCTTCTTGTGGGGTTTCCTCGTAGTAAGGATTTTCCAAATTTTCTTCGGCATGGTGATAAGATTGCTCTTGCTGTTCAATATTGTAAAGTGGAGCTTTGTACGATGGTGTCGCAAATGGTTTTTTATTCTGTTGACTTTGAGTATATCTCGAAGTTGTGCTCATGGGAGTTGGTTTTGGAAGTAAGCCGGAAGGGGTATTTTTTGGTGCCCATACATTCTGAGGTGGCTTTCCAAAAACTTGTTGGTTAGTGAAAAATTTTTGAGGTTGCAAGTTTGGTTTAGGCGTTACAGGTATAGGTCCTGTTGGAAATTTTTGGGGTGCCTGTTGATAATAATTTTGATATTGCTGTGAATGATTTTGAGGTGCTTGCGAGAAGTGTGCTTGTTGATAATTTTGGTTTTGAGACGTGTTTTGAGAATGCCATTGCATTTTTGGTTGAAGTTGAGATTGGGGTTTTCTTGGAACTTGTACTTGGGGCGAGTAATTTCTTTGAAGATAACGAATATTATTTTCTTCTTGAATGTACTGCATAGCGAGTGCGAGTGTAGTTGGTCGCATAGCTCTTATTGTTGAACCGAGAGGTTCACGAAGTCCTGCTAAGAAGGTTGTTAGTGTTTGTTTTCTGAAAAAGTCCTTTTTGTTATTCCTGATATTTTCTATGTTGTTATGAATATCGATATAATTGCAGATTGTATTTAACAGTCCCATACAACGTTAATAAAAATTGATTGGAGCTTCGTTTGGAGCTTGTCGTAAATTAACTAAGTCTCTGGTTAAAGAATTTTCGTCACGTTGGTCACCGAAATTTTGAATAAGGGTGTTTTTTATGCTGTCCCAGGATTGACATCCGTGAATGGAGATAACTTCTTTTGCGCGTCCTGTAAGTTTGCTTGTAATACCGTGTAGAAGCAATTTATTTTGAATACAGTTAACATTTGCCGGTGCGAAGTCGAAATAATGATTTAATAATGTGGTAGATACGTTCATAAAGTCGTGAAGTTCGTTGGGATTTCCATCGAAATTCGGGAGAATGGTAAGAACTTTGAAATCGAATTGTGGTCTAGCCATATTTTCTTCTGATGAATCTTCTGAATTCGAGCAAATTTGCAAGTTGCTGAGGAGTTCGCTTAAGCCTAACTCTGCACTTGGGTCCGACAAAGGATAAGGAACAGAGGAGTCTGACATGAAATACTCACAGTAAGATGATTATGCCCAATTGCATTCCTTCTTCTGCTTTCTTGAAAAGCTAATCCAAGTTCTGGGGGTGAGCGTCCAAGTGCTGCCTCCAATGGAACCACGAATTAACAGTTTTTGAGCGGTCCGATCGCGAATTAACGTTTAAAAACGAAGAGTATCCCGTCGCGGACTCTTTCACGATCCTACCGACTGCGCCAGTTAGGATCTGTGGCCGAAACAACCCGTTTTTAAAAACAGATTTTATTCGATAAAACCTAACAAAATTTATAAGGGTTGTAAGATAATTACGATACAATAAAAATGTCAAGACTGACTTAAGGCGGGCCAGCGCGAGAATATATAACCTCGGTTGGTGTTGAGTCGGCAAAATAGTCTCTCATGCTTTCTAGGCAATATTAGCTCCTGTAACTTTCTTCTTGATTTTGTGTTTGAAGTCCGCAAGTTTTCTTTGCCGTGGATTCGGCATGATTTGGTACCGCACACAAGGAAAAGCGCGACGCGACGTGTTCGAGAGTATGAAACATAATGAATGTCAGGCGAGCGCGGGCGGATATCGATAAGGCGGGTTACCAAACACTTTTTTCTATAAACATATACGCGACAAAAAGAGCACAGAAACATAAACTACAGTGTGATCTCGAGGACGGAGCCATTGACGTATAATGTTAATTATCTGAAGAATCAAAATAAACAAGTAGGTCAAATAGCAATTTTAAATGACAAGAAACGCTTTATTTACTATTTAATAACTAAAAAGCACTTTTACGAAAAACCTACATACCATGATGTATTTATCTGTTTACAAAATTTAATCAAAAATAACGTAAAATATTTAGCTATGCCAAGAATAGGATGCGGCCTTGATAAACTAGATTGGAATATAATTAAACAAATGATCAACTTTATTTTCAAATCTGTACCAATCCAGATAACCATTTGTAACATAGGAAATGAAATTTCAGAAATGTACCCAATATTTTCTGATGTACTAGAGACGAATAAAATTCAGCTAGAACCATAGTTTACTCCGAAAACCATAGAAATTACTTTTAACGAAAATCAAAGGATAGTAGAAATTACAGAACCACGGAAATAAAATAGAGAACGTGCAATTCAAGGAAACGTAATAACAACGAAATATACCCATGAACCTATTTCAAGTAATAAATCAATGTCAGATTTAGATTTCGAGCCTCGATAAATTCTTAAAACAACAAAGGGATAAGGTTAGGAAAAATCGAAGTAATTACGATGACGAAATCAACGCCATTGAAAATCAACTAGTAATAGTAAACCCCGGTGATATAGACCAAGATATCGACCAATTTCTCAATTTTTGAATAATCCCATAAGTAATCAAGAAATACAAGAATATTTAGAGTCCGAATTCCCCGAAGTAAATCGTGAAGTAAGTGAAAATCGTTCGAAACCAAATATATATATATATATATATATATATATATTATAATATCCGATATTCTAATTAAACCTACCGGAGAGATTGAGCAACTTATTGAAAATAGAAACGAAATTGAAGATCCAATTTTAAGTATTCCATTTACAGAAAATTGTCTAAATACTTTCAATAATCAAATAATATTTGTCTTAAAGATTCTAGAAAATATCACGCTATTAAAACATATCCTTTCCCTAATAAAATTAGACTAACTGTTAACTAAACTTTGAAAAATTAGCTTACGAATTAATAAAATTCTTTAAAGAATATATTAAACTCTAGAACTTATTATTGTATTTATATTAACAAAAGCGAAATCGACTTGAAACCAAGAATTTGTACTCTATTAGCACAAACATTCAAAAATCATGCATATAAATTAGTATTTTCTAATATATTTTTAACAGACGTCACTGAAAAATATCGTCAGGAACGATAGGCGCCCACCTAAGATAAAATTTGCTTTAACCACAACCCCCACACAACCTTTTGAATCAGTCCACATGGATACTTTTCAAATTTTAGGAAAGAAATTTTTAACAATAATTTATGTTTTTTCGAAATATGCACAAGCTTATTCCTTAGAATCATGTAATTCAACCGACGTAATAGACGGAATTTTTACTTTTGTATCACATTTTTGTATCCCTAAGACAATTACATGCGATAATGGCTTCGAATTTAAAACAAGTCTTTTGTCAGATTTTTGCACACTTCATAATGTCAATTTACATCTTACTACCCCCGGTAACTCCAATAGTAACAGTAACATAGAAAGATTACATAATAAAACAAAGACGTAAGATTGTGAGTGTAGATGTAAATACAAGAAAAAGTTAGAAAACAAAAAAAAAGACTAGTAACCGCATACACGTGTTTCATGCTATTTGGTAATCATGATTTGGGAAGCGACAAATGAAGTCCAGGCAGGAGCCAGCAGCATATTTGCAGCTTTAGTCTTTACTAGTCTTTTTTTTTGTTTTCTAACTTTGAGTACGTATGCCCATTATCACTTTTTCTTGTAATTACATAATACTCTCCTTGATAGTATACGAGTTTTAAAAATTATCCATTCAAATTCAAATATAAAACAAATAATGCAGTATGCGATTTTAGGACTCTGTTCATAGCGTAACTAAGCAAAGACCTTTTCACATAATTAATGGTCATACTAGTGCACTCGACCCATTCGACATCACAGATGAAATAATTCTTAATAAATATAGACGAACGGAAGAACAAATTAAAATTAATCTAGGGTAAAATTCATGAAACCTCATTAAGAGAGAAAAATAAACAAAATACATGGCATAATAAAGACAGGGAAGAACCGCAAGATTATAATCTTTTTAGTACGCAATACCAACAAAATAAAGCCTCTTCACGCGGCAAAACCAAACCAAAACATGTAAAAATCGAAATCAAGGAAAATATAGGAACGAAAATTAAAACTACGGACGACAAAATTATTCACAAGTCCCAAGCAAAAAGACCAAAATCTAATCCCAATTCTTATTTACAGGACTACTTGCAGTTATATCATTCCTGATCCCAACAATGACAGTAACAACCTCGACGAATGACATGATATTCGCTCCTATAAAAACTCCTTTATTACCTTTCCACTTAGGGGAAACACGTATAATCAAAAATAAACATACATTTATCCATTATGTCGAGATTAACCCTATTATCAATCAATTAACCAATATACGCAAATTTCATAATATGATTAAATTAACCCTTACTAATAAAACCAGTATTTTATCCAATAATTCGTATAATAATGTATTAAGTAACCTATTACAACATTGATTATTTAATTCTAGAAGTAGAAAATAAAATAGATAATATTACTCCACATGATAGAGTAAAAAGAGGATTAGTTAACTTCATGGGTAAAGCTTCAAAATGGCTTTTTGGAACGCTAGATTACGACGATGGCGAAAGATACGACAAATCGATTTATGCCCTCCAAAATAATCAACAATCTTTTAATAAAGAAGTATCATTATAAATTTCTTTAACTTATCAACAATTATAACTCTACTATAATGATTTTGTAATCAAATCAAAATTTAATCGAAGAAAGACTAGAATATTTCGAAATTAATGTAAATATCATAATTTCAGATTTCACAGCATATTTGAGAGCCCAGAATGTTTTAGATCAAACGATTCTTAACTGCCAAAATTTAATTACTTTTCTAGATAAATTGGAAAACGCAATAATGTTGTCAAAAATAAATACTTTACATAGCACTATTATCTCAGCATCAGAACTTCGAAAAACAATAAAAAACCTAGAAAAACTTTACGATAGAGAATTAATTTTGAAACTTAAAAATGTTATTTCTTGTTATCAATTATCAGGAATACAAATTAATTTTTCTAATAACAAAATTATATTTGCTATACATATTCCAGTGTTTTTAAAAGAAAAATTTCAAATGTACCACCTATTTTCTATCCCAGTTAATAATTCAATAATTATCCCAAATCACCCTTTCCTTAGACTTCGCTCAAGCCAACAACAACTTCGAGAAGAAGAATGCCCCACAGTCGAAAACATCTTCATTTGTCAAAATCAACTTATACCATTTTTAATGAATGCATTACATCTTTAATTAAAAAAGCCGAAGGAATTCACTGCACGAATATGTCAATTAGTACTAAAGTTCAAACTTCAATAATAAAAGTTATAAATAGCGGATAATGTCGTTGCCATTCCTAATGACGAGCCGCTAAAAATTTCAACGAAATGTGAATCAAACAAGGAAATTAAAATAATTCACGAATCAGGTTTAATCTATGTTCCTGAAAATTGTGAAATTAAAACCAAAACTTTCACATTTATTAATAAAGAAGAAGAAATACATCATTTACCTGAAATAAAAATTATGATTTAAATTTCAATTACTTTCATAAAGAACCCTTAAAACTCCAAAACATTGACATAAAAGGTATAAGTAATCTTAAGGAAAAATCACAAACTTTGGAAATTCCCGAAATCCACAGGATTCGAATTTTAAATTACGGTTATAGAACCGCTATTTTCATTTTAATAATATTAATAACACTTTACTTAATATGGAGGAAATTTGCGAAAGAATAAAGAACTTCATGAAGAAAGAAGAAGGAAGGAAGAAGAAGAAGAGGGCAAATACAAGTTGAGATGGTAGAACTCGAAAACAAGCCGTCAAAACTCTTGTTTTCCTCTTAAGGAGGGAGGTATGGCCCTATAGACAATGGACCCAATTGTGGAAAAGTGCAGTGAGTGACGATGAGTGCGCGGCGCGTGGACGCTGAATCGGCATTCCCTAGTTTATAAATATAGGTTTAGGGGCTGCGGCAGTATATCAAGCTAAAGCAAATAGTGCAAAATTAGAAGAAGCAAAACGTCCTAACTTGGTAATGGAAGGAAAACCTGTTGTAGGCAAAGGACTGTACATGGGTCCTTACAAAAAAGGATATGGATTGTATTTGAAACCGTTTTCAAAAAACTATTAAAAAGTCTACCCTCCACCAGGTTTAACAAATACCGATTTGTTAAAATATGTTAAACTATATAAAATACCATATTTTCGTGGAATTTTTATGAGAACTAACTTACCCAAAAGAATTAAAAACCATGAAAGTTGTGATTAATTAATTTGGATAACGCTAAAGGTCAAGGTACGCATTGGACATCTTACATCAAGAGACAGTTCGACAGTTATGGAAATTTGAGACCAGCTTTAGAAGTAATAAACTATTTCCTAAGTGATTCACCTAATAATTATACAAGCAATAATCATGATCGATATCAAAATCCCAACGATATTAATTGTGGACAATTATCTTTACAATTTATTTATAATTATTTGTTTTGTTTGGGGACATACACTTTCTTTCCCGGGAGTCACACGAAAAATCGTTCAGAACGCAAAGAACCGTTTTTTAAAAATTTTTATTAGTACAAAAATATGTTTTACATCACGAGAGCAGTATCTGACTGGCACAAAAATGAATACAAAGAGAATTTATAAACTCGGTGTAGCTTGTCGGGGTGCTGAGCCATTCAGCGTTTTTCTTGCAAGCTTTTTAGGAAGTGGTGAGGTAATTCCTCCCCTCGAAGATTCAGCAAACGAGGGTGCGAGGAAGCTGAACGTCTTCACACTTGGGCTGAGGTTTCTTCGAACATCTTGTAGAAATCTTTTTGTAGACAACAAAACTTATTAAGCAAATAACCAATAAGTATATACAGATCGTCCAAAGACTTGGTATATGGAAAGATTGTCCAAATGACAATGAAGGGCTGTTTTCGATTATTTTATTCTTTATCTGGTATAATTCATCAAGTTTAATATTTTCCAAATGAAGGCTAACATTTTCGATTTTTGTGTTGCTAATTCTTATGTCCAAGTCGGGAAACAGGATAGTTTCGCTTGAATGGTGTATTTCATTTGTTATTGTTTGCTTTGTGTTGGAAATTTTGCATCCCACGGGGATTTCGATTAAATGTGTACCAAGTAGACTCACTGCTTGTTCTTGGTTAAAGCATTTTAATTTTAATTGTCCGTTAGTCGGGAATAGACATATCCATTTATTTGTGTTTTGAATTGGTTGAATTGAGGTTTCCATTACATGTATTTTGGTTTGGCGACAATTGGAGGCATTTTTCATATCGATAATTTTAATTTCGCAAGCTGATTTTTCGTTGTTGTTCTGCAGGTCCAAGTTGTGACAGAAAAATTGTTTTGGGGAGACTTGTTTGCAAGATTCGCTCATAAATGCAAAATACAATTCATTTTTTACTAAATATTTGTCTTGAGAGATAATTGCCTTAAACTGACCCATTGAGTATACGGGAATGGAGTAAAGGTGGTAATAGTCAACTTCAAAAGGGTGAATCAACGGAACATGTAGGATATAAGAAATTCTAAAAATTTTTATATATGATTCAATTTTTACAACGCTTTCAAAAAGAGGAATATTTTGTAAGGTTAATTCAAACGGAAAATATTTCTTTACAGATGTTTCTAATTTTGTTAATTCAAAGAAAAAGTCATTTGCTTTTATTACGCTAGGGTGCATAATTTGAAGTTTGGTAAATACCAGAGAATTTTCAATGTCCTGTAGAATTGAATTTATAATTTCGTACATCGTGCTAATTTGGATAAGAGCGTCTTTAAGAACTAAAGAGCATTCCATAGCACTGAGAGAATTTTTGAGAACCATAAAAACTTCTTTAAATTTTTCTTCCAATATATTTTCATTGTGGCTTATTTGTGTAATGGTAGAATTGAACTTATCTATTAAGGAAATAGATAGCGAATTCTGTGTTTTAATACTCGTTTCTAGCTTGTTTTCGTTATTTTGAAGTTCTTCTATTAGTTTATCATAGCGTTCTGCGTCTGTCGAATCTAAATTTCCGGTTATTGATTTAAATATTGATCCTAGGCCATTGATTAAACCTCTTTTTTCTCTTTTGTAAGAATTTGGAATAATTGCTGTCAATTTAGTATTTATTTCATTTTCAAGAAATGTTAATATTTTTAAATGAGTTGCTAACTCGATTGGGTAGGTTTCGCTTGTATCAATAAAATTTTGTGTTAGCGTTTGCGAATGTTTACGCAGTTTCTTAAATTCTGTCACTACCGGACTTAAGTCATAGTAATGAATTAATTTGTGGGTTTCTTTAGCAATTTTAGCTGTTCCTAGTTTTACTGGGATCAGTCCCGGATTGTTTTCTAAATTTCGAATTGTTATTTTCTCTTGAACTGCCAAAATGCAGGGAAATCTGAAAGTAAGTTTAATTGTTAAAATCGTAAGTTTGCCTTAAGGGTCGCTTTAAATTGTCCATATGTATTTTTTCTTGTGAATCAGTAGAAACAGTTTTCATATTTCTATCTACGGTTTGTATTTTAGTTGATTTATTAAATTTATTTGCATTCTTTTGCCTAATATGTTTTTTAGTATAAACCTTTTCTTGAGGTTGGAATAATTCTGGGTTATCACGATTTTGATTAATTTTGTCTATAAGTCTTTCTTTATTTCGCATTAAATTGGAATTTATTTTGGAATAGAGAACTTTTGAGCGTTCTTTATGAAATTTGATCAATTTCTTGATTAAATGGATTATCTTCGCTAATGTGACCATTAATAACATCTATTGGTTTTAATTTTGTTGTAGAGTGGATACTGTGGTTGTATGCCAAAATTGCATAAATTAATTTCATTTTTATTGGAGTTTTTTGGAAACCTTTTGTATTTAATAAGCGAATGTGTTCTATAAGAGTGGAATGGAATCTTTCTATAATTCCGTTAGATTGAGGGTGATTAGGTGAACAAAGAGTTTTAATAGCTCTAAAACAACTGAATTCTTAAATTCGGTTCCGTTGTCACAAATTATTTGTTTAGGGATACCGTGATGGGAGAAAAACTGAATTAAATTATCAACTATTTCGGTTCCTGCTAATGAATTTAAATGATAGGCTTGTGCGTATTTCGAAAAACTATCTAGGATCGTCAAAAATTTTGATTTTTCGAATGTAAAAGTATCTAGATGAACTATTTCGAAAGGTTTGCTTGCTGTAGGGGTGACGTTCATTTTGATTCTTATTGGATTTCTTTCGTATTTGCTTTGTTGGCAGATTTCACAATCGTTTATAAAGGTTTGTACAGAATTTTTTATGTAAGGCCAATAATATTTATTCTTTACTAGTTCAACGGTTTAGTCTATGCCGCGATGATTAGACTTTCCTTCGTGGTAATTTTTTATTATGTCTTCGATATCATTTTTGTTAGTAACGTCTATTAATTTTTTATTACATTTTCGAAAATTGATTGAAGGCCATTTAAAATTTTCTTGTAAAACACTAGTGAATCTTTGGTAGATGTCAGCATTTTCGAAATAAAGGTGATATTGTGAGTTCGGTAAAACGTAATCTTTGACAAATCGTATTACATCTTGATTGAAATTATTTTCAGAAAATTGAACATTTATTCTTTTCTTTTTCTCAAATAAAATAGTAATTTTGGGTTGTGCGGGCGAGTGGTGTACGACAGAAATTATGATTTGATTTTGTCCGTAGTTTACGGGATTTTCGGAGATGGGAATATTCATGACTGGATTTTGTTCGGCATTCGAGTTTACAGTATTGTTGTCGGTTTCGAGGCGGTCATCGTCGTCTTCATTATCGCTAAGGTCTTGGATTTCATTATCTGGTATTACAAGTAGTGAAACATTGTCGGTATCTTGGGTTGCCTCATTATTAAGGGTTCTAGGAACGGAGTTATCGTTACTCATGTTATATGGGAATATATCACGTAAAACGTTCTCTGCAATTTCGTCTATTTCGTCAGTAACGCTTTTGGTGTGTATTTCAATTCTTGAACGCATCTGCGTTGGTGTTAAGTTTCCCTTTCTTGTAAATAATATTGTAATCAAATTCTTCTAATCGGATACGCCAGCGCAATAATTTCGAATTCGGATCTTTCAATGAAAAAAGCCACTGAAGTGGTTTATGATCGGTTATAATGTTGAATTTACGTCCATACAGATAGGGTCTAAAGTACTTGGTGGCCCAAATTATTGCTAATAATTCTTTTTCGATAACTGAGTAATTTTGTTTAGAATCGTTCAATGTGCGTGAGGCGTAAGCCACAGGTAAATCGTTACCGATAGGCCCTTGTGAAAGGACAGCACCAATCGCAACATTGCTCGCGTCTGTTGTCAAATTAAAAGATTTAGAAAAATCAGGATATTGCAGAATTGGAGAATTTGTAAGCAAATTTTTGCAAGTTTCGAAGCAAGAAATAAATTCATCATCATGTGCTATTTTAGCATTTTTCTTTAGACATTTTGTGAAAGGCTTAGTAATTTTTGCAAATGAAGGAATAAAGCGTCTATAATAGCCAACTAATCCGAGAAAACCTTTGATTTGTTTGGTAGTTTTGGGTATTGGAAATTCTTTGATGGCTTTAATCTTGTCAGGGTTGGGTTTAACGCCGTCAAGGGTGACTATGTGATCAAGGTATGCAACTTCTTTCTTTAGAAACTCGGACTTATCCAGTTGTACTTTAAAATTTGTTTCGCGAAGTCTTTGGAAAACGGATTTAAGGCTTTCTAAGTGTTCTTGAAGAGAAGTAGAAAAAATTATTATATCGTCTAAGTAGACAAGGCATTTTTCGTTTTGAATACCACGGAGGATGTTGTCCATTAATCTCTGATAACTCGCGGGCGCATTTTTTAACCCGAAGGGCATACGAAGGTACTCATAGTGTCCTTGTTCAGTGTTAAAACCTGTCTTTTCTATGTCGTTTTCGTCCATTTCTATCTGGTGAAAACCGCTAGCAAGGTCCAGTGTAGAAAAGTATTGACACTTTCCTAACTTGTCAAGTAAGTCGTGTATATTAGGTAATGGGTATTTGTCATCGATAGTATTGTCATTTATAGAAAATATCAGAATATTCTTTACATAACTTTAAAATTTTAGTCTTTTTTTCTGTGTTGAGGTGGTCTACACGAATTTTTGTCAGGTCCAGAGGAGTTGTATCTGTTTCGTCAAAGTTATGCAGTTCAAAGTTTTGTAACTCGTTTCTGTAAAATTCGTCAACTTCTAGTGGTTCTGAAAAGTTTAAAGATACCTTGTTTTCTGTGTTATTTAAGATTGTCGTCAAAGCTTTTCCATTTTTTGCTATGGTTAAGCACTCGGGAATTTCGCAATTTTGAATTTTTTGGTAAGGTATTATTATTTCTCCATTTTGAATTGACGTATTTATTTTAATAACTTTTTTAGATCTGGGTTCTACGTGAATAAGATTTAATTCGTTTTTTGTTGTATATGGATTAAGTTTTAATTTAGTACAGGGTGTAATAAAGAAATCATTTTCATAGTCGAGATGTGACTTTAAAAATTTTATGTGGTCCATTCCTATTAAACCGTCGAAAAAATCGTGGAATTTAAATAGATAAAATTTCATGTATGTATTATTATTTCTGGAGCCGGTATTGTTGCGCTATAACGGTGAGCAGATTTTTGATAAACCGAAGAAACAATAAAAGGGTAATCTCGAATTAAATTTGGAAAGAATTTTTGAGCTACTTCTGGATTTATAAAAGATTTGGTTGAGCCAAATTAATATTTTTGCGTTAAATTTCGGAAATTCGACATAATATAAACGTCCAGTATCGGTAAAATTAAAAGAAATAATAGTGTATTTTATGTTTGGTCGTTGTCTCGAGGCAAATTCATAAAATTTTCGTCTGATTGATCAGGGTGGTGGTCAAAATATTCTAGTTCTTCGTAATTTTGAGAATTATTTTCAAAATTTTCGTCATGTTGGGTAGATTCAGTACAAATTGGATTTAATTCGTCTATTTCAGTGTTAAACAATTCTTCAGAAATAAAGTTTCTTGACGTAGATGGGTTTTGTGTAAAATAACTGTTATATTGATTAGGGGTATAATTTAGTCGTTGTTGTTGAGGTTGCCTGTTCATAGTAGAGGGTTGTCTATTCATAGTAGAGGGTTGTCTGTTCATAGTAGAGGGTTGATTTGCATTATTAATTGGGACTGAAACACTCATTGGCGTTGGTCTTGTCATATTCGATACATAGGAATTATTGGGTCTAAAAACATTTCGATTTTGATTTTGCTGGGGATATTTGAAAACTTGGGAATTTGTAAAATATCTTTGTTGATTAACAGGACGGGGTTGAATGGGTAATGGTCGAGAAGGGAAGGTTTGTGGCGCCCTAAATTGATTGTTTTGCATATGAGCGTTAAAGTTAGGTCTCATTTGTGTTTGTATATTTGGTCTAGGAACTTGGGGTTGGTTTCTATGGGAAAAATTTTGGAAATAGTGGATATTATCTTCTTCTGTAACAAAATGCAATGCTTCAACTAAAGTGGTAGGTTTCATACAACGAATAGTGGTACCTAAAGGTTCTTTAAGTCCAGCAAGGAAAGTTTTTAATGCTAGGCTATTGTACAAATTTCGTTTTAGTGCTTTTGCGTCTGCTGTTTGCTCGTGAATATCTACATAACTACATAAAAGGTTCAAAATATGTAAAACTTTGTCATAAAAATTTTGAGGTTTTTCATTAGGTAATTGTCTTAGCATTACTAAATCTCGGTTTAAGCAGGTTTCATCTCTTTGATCGGCAAAATTTCGACATAAAGCTTCTTTTAGTTCTGTCCATGTAGATACATTTTGAATATTTATTACTAATTTTGCATTTCCAGACAATTTGGAAACGAGACAGTTCAACAAATAAACATTTTGGAAAGAATTTGGATTTTTTAAATCATAAAAAGTATTGATTATCGATTCGCAAGTAACTAAAAATCTATTCAATTCGTTCGGATCACCGTCAAATCTCGGTACACAAGTTAAATATTCAGATTTAAATTCTGCCATATTTTCGGTTTGATTAATACTTTCACTTAAGGATAAGTAAGGGTGTGATTCTAAGGATTAAGGGTCAGATGAAGGTATACTTAAAATCAATCTTTCGAATTCACTTGTTAAATCGTCAATTGACATGAATTGCACTTACATTAGTAGAACGGCCCAATGCATTCTTCACTCCTTAAACAACTATAGGGTGGCAAACCAGATCAGCGATGCTTGTCTTCTCCGGTGACGTGCCCCCGCGAATTTGGACGATGCTGTTCCAAACTCCGATGCCAGCTGATGCCAAGCCTTCAATTCAGGTCTGCGATAGACGGGAACCCCGATTTTTGTGAGTCCACATCGAATTAAAGTTCGACACAACGTGACAACTGTTCGATATCCGGTTAATCGTAGATACGAAAATTACTTCGAACGCGTCGCGATGCGCAAGAGGGTAACCCGGACGTCCTACCGACTGCGCGAAAAATCGTTCAGAACGCAAAGAACCGTTTTTTAAAAATTTTTATTAGTACAAAAATATGTTTTACATCACGAGAGCAGTATCTGACTGGCACAAAAATGAATACAAAGAGAATTTATAAACTCGGTGTAGCTTGCTTGCGTTTTTCTTGCAAGCTTCTTAGAAAGTGGTGAGGTAATTCACGTTGGAATTCTTACTATGATTCCATCAACAAAATTGTAAAAAACAAAAACAAAATGATTGATTTATTCCAACGGTTAAATTTAAAAAATTGTTTTTTTGAAAACGAACTTTTATATTTGCAAGAATACTGTCAAGTAATGGAACCACTGGCGGCTACTTTAGATGTTTTGCAAGGAGAAACGAATACATTTTACGGTCTTCTGATCCCATGTTTAGCTTCACTAAAAAATAAACTAGACAAGTTATCAAAAATCAATTTTAAATTTGCATCACCTTTAGTTAAAGCATGCCTACATGGACTGCAAAGTAGGTTTAAGCTTTTTTTCACGTTAGACCCGCAAGTACATGGCGCTATAATAGCTTCTGTCGTTCATCCACAATTTAAGTTACGCTGGTATAACGTTGTCAGTAAAACATACCCACTGCCTCCAAGCTTAACATCAATAGAAAAAATGGTCGTAAACCAAGCAAATAAATTTATTGATGTTAAGAATGTAGATGAAACCTCTGAAACGGTTGCTTGTGACTCCTTACATGAATTTTTCGATTTTGATGATTCTGAAACACCTGAGAACGTTCCCGGAACGAGTTTCCCTCAGAATGAATCGAGTTTTTCAGAAAAAGCAAATTTAATTAAAAACCAAGCAGAATGAGAGTATTTAAGATACATTAGTGATTCGCGGACCAATTTAAATATGCTCGAGGATTACCTGACAATAAAAAAAATGTTTTTGAAATTTAATACTCCACTTTCCTCATCTGCACCTGTAGAGAGGCTTTTTTCGTATGCCACAATTATCAATAGTCCAAGGAGGCATGCTTTGTCCGATGTCAATTTTGAAAAACTTGTGGTTTTAAAGAACTGTGTTTAATTTGTTGTTCTCGTTAATTTTTAAGTATTTCCCAAAAGGCTTTTTTCATTTTTTCCTAAAAGGCTTTTCGATTTTTTATTTTAGAAACAAATTTAATTTAGTTTGGTTTCTCAAAATTTGGTTCTCAATGTTTTGTACTTATATGTCTAAAAAAACTTATGAGTATTATTTAGTACTGAGGTAAATAAATACATTATTTTTTGTTTTATAATTCGATTCTTTTTTAGCCCTCTATTATTAGATTAATGTTGCAAAAGTATTCGTACTCTTTACTCGTACTTTTACGATTACTACCCGTAACCGTAAACTGCTTCTATAAAATTACTTACGAGTAAAATACTTACAAATACATCTTTTAAGTACTCGTACTCGTAGGTCGTACGAATATATTTTTTTTTACTCGTGCCCAGCTCTGGCCTGATGTTACCTTTCAATTTTATTATGTGCATTCGTTGTGTAGATTAATTTGCTGTACCCGATTAATGGTGTATTTTTTCGTTTTTATGTGAACGGCCGTCCCGCATTTTGGAATTTTCGAGGTTATAGCCGCCGACCCTTGAGTAGGTCGAGATTGCAGCGTGGTGTGGGAATTTGGCATTTCCACTTTCTTGGAACGAGGCACAGGACAGGAGTGGAGCACACGTTGCAGGTGAGTTTTTGAAATTATCTTGATATTTTTTTTGGTCAAAATTCTTGCCTAGAGTTAATCTCTACGCTTTCATAGCACCTTTACCCCAAGAAATAGACGTAGCTATCTTTGTCCTGACCTGTGTGGTTCAAGTTTGTGCCTTTTGTGGTTTTCGCACATAGTAGGCCGTTACCTGACGGAGGACCTCTGTTCTTCTAATATCTTTATCGTTCTGAAATAATTCTGGTCAAGATTAATAACGTATTTTTTTTTATCAGATCACCGAGAGCAGCTTATTTTCATAGCTGATTCTGGTCAATAATTTTCGTGTGGTTTCAGGAAAATTTAAGTAGTTTTCGAAAGAACCGTGACCTCATATTTTTGATTTCGAACGTTTCACTTATATTTCATTAATTTTGTTTTTGGCTCGCAACTAGTAAATTCAAAGTTGTGATTAATTAAAGGGGGGAGTATATTCATGAATATAATTTAAAGTATCTATGGGATTTAAATTTAACTAAAACTTGTATTTTATTTTTATATATTTTTTATAAATTTTAAGTCATAATTATAATTAAATTTATATTGTAATAAGCGGTATACTTAATACTGACCAGGCTTTTGCACTGCCTAATTTACTTGAATTTATTTCATGCACATCGTCTCGAGCAAACACCTATAGACTGACACGGTGAACACGTTCCTACGATCTGGAGACCACTGGCTGATACTGGAGCAGCTGACTTGGCGAGATCCTGAGACTTCGAGCTAGCAACATCAAGGCCAGTATCACAGCTGTCAGACAGTTACGCTTGGTCGCAGTCATAGTTGCAACGTGGAGTTTCACCGGGAACTTCTAACGAACTCAGTCAAAGGCTACACGTGGCCTCAGGAGAAGACGAAGATTTACGTAAGGTGTTTCTTTAACTAAAACGTTCCATTCTTAAGTTCGTACGTGCAAAAGACTAGACCTTAGTTTGGTTGACGTGGACTCGTCTCGATCAGTGCTAAGTTTTTTTGGACTTTGCGAATCATTTTGAAGCAACTCAATTCGCTTTAAATTTATAATAATTTACAGTTGATCCAATTGAATTAATTGTAATCCTTTCTGACAATTTATTTGTAAAACATTTCATTTATATTTAATTTTTTTACTTCAACGTGTCATTTTAATTTTTTATTGTTTTAACAATTCCCAAATTGTTCAAATAAACAACCATTGTAATTGTTTTCAAATGTGTGTTTTATTTCAAGTATAATAATTGAGCCAGATATAACCGGTTTCGATAGCCGGGCCGAAACTGACGTTATAATCTTCATCAGAAACTGATAATTATTATTGAAAATGGAAGATTATGACCTTGACGAGGTAAATATTATCTTACATGGAATTCCTCGAAGAATTTATATTCGGACTGAATATTTTGAGAGTTTGGACGATCAAACCTTTCAAAATAGATTTCGACTATCAAAACTGGCATGCCTAAACATTCTTGAGTTAATAGAAACTGAAATAGAGTATCTCTATAATATATAAGTAATAGCTACATTTCTAGTACTTAAGTTAATAAAATATTTATTTTCCTTAGGAACAATAATGTGTCTCCAATAAACCAGTTGCTCACATTTTTAAGATTCTGTGCTACTGGCACTCACCTATTGTGTGTAGGTGACTTTAGTGGGGTGCATTATGCTACAGTGTCGAGAATTATTGCGCGAGTCGAGAGAGCACTTGTACAATTATACGACAGATTTATACGAATGCCAGAAACACCAGAAGAAATCAATATCAGTCAGTTGTGCTTTTAAGAAAAAGCTAGATTCCTGAGGATAATTGGAGTAATTGATGGCACCAATCAGAATACAATCACCAGGTTGGTATTGGTAACAATAACTCCTATCATTAATAAGTGAAGCAATATATTGTCAGCGACTCTAATAATAGATATGATAAGTACTATAAGTTATAAGTTATTGTTAATTTTTTCAGGTGGAAAATATGCAGAAATATTCCGAAACAGAAAAGGTTATTTTTCGATTAATGTATAGGGTTATTCACTGAGAATTGACCCCCACCTAACTTTTTTGTTTTTTAAGATAAAAGGGTGATTCAAAAAACAAAATCAATGGTTTGGCGAATACTTTTTTTTATGCCATTACCGTTTAGTATACAGGGTGTTCCAAAAAAGTAGGACCAATGGCAACTTAATTTTTTTAAATGGAAAACTCTGTATATTATTGGATTTTTGAAATCTGCTCATCAAGGCAATCAAAACGATATTAAACTTTGTGGCATTATCTTTTCCGTTTTTGAAAAATTCCGTATTCAAATTTTATACTAAATTTATTTAACTCGAATTTGTCGATCTCGTGATAAAGATAGACGATCAATGTAATAACGAAAAATATTTGTTTTAAACAAGAGAGTAATATAGTGATACTCCAAAATGTTTAGGAGCTTTTCCTGAAATTCTTTATTTCGAGAATATAATCAGTAAAATTTGAAAAGGCTCCTAAGGCCTCATAAATCGCTCCACTAGGCATGAGAAATAAGCAAGAAATCAAGAATTTCGGGTAAGTGCGGCAACGTTGCGCCAATTCCAGGGCTACTCAAATCAACAACTTCCCCTACATTCCCTCGTACCGACCCGCACCTCCCCGTAGAAAATAAAAATTGCGATACGTCAGTCAACGAAAATAGGTTAATAAATCGCTGCATTATTATTATAATAAAGTGGATTTAAACTTTTACACAGTTTCTTGGTGTTTTGAGATTCACGTAACGTGAAATTACGCGGATTTCTTTGATTGTCAAAGTGGTATTAGTTAAATAAGGTATAATATTTAAGTATAATTGTGTTATTATAGAAGAATCTCGTAGTGGTTTTTTACATTGGTTTATTACACTTCTTTATCTTAACCGCGAACCAAATCTTTGGTTTATTTCAATTTCTAAAGCTTCCCTGGAGTCCTCGGGTGAGGTTCTGATGCTTCCCGGGCCCCCGAAAAATCGAGAAATGAGAAAAAACAAGCAATTTGCAATAGTGGTTTCAGAGGATTAACGAAATTTAAAATCACCTAACTTTATTATAAGAAAATCTTGGTAAAATTACACACTGCAGTTCGCCAGATCTGGCAATGAACGTTACTTAATGTTTTATACTTAACAGTCCCCGTATTCGTGTACAGTCTACCAAACCCTGAGCGTTTGCTCGTTTTAAAATACTTTTAATAATTTAATAATAATATCACAGCAAATCACATTATTTGTGAATAGTTAGTGAATTACCACTCATTTGATCGATCAATCAGGGTTTACATAGATAGAGAAATTACGTAATAAATTGTATTAATGTACAGAAAAAAAATAGAATGGCATTACAACAGATTTAGCCCTCTCCTGGGTGCAATTATTATAATCTTATTATGATGGGTGATCGAATTTGGAGTTGAGCAGAATACTTAAAATTCGCCGTATGCAAAACTCGGAAGTTGCTTCAGCAAATTGGGCATTTGAGTGTTTTTCTGCACATTGGTGAGATAGAACAAATTTGAATGGACTTACAGGAGATCCAAGTGGTCGAAGTTAGCACTTCTGGGAGTCATGGGAGTCTCGGAAGTTCGTGGTTACGGAACAAACCGTTCTCGGCAGCCTCACTGCGGCTCCAACAGCTCACCATGCGTTGTCTGCACCCTCAGCGTCGCCCAAGAAGGCTTTAACATATATCTCCAAAATGGCAATGGCGCCGGTATTTAATAGGTTCCCTCCAGTTTACATGGGTAATTGGGTAATATAAATTGCCTGAAATGCACAGGTTGGATTGGAATTGGTATTAACACAAAATAACAAAAAAAATCGTTACCTTAGGTGGTTTTAGGTACTATTAACTATTTCTTTTTGGTAACAGGACAATAACCCCCCGGGCAATCACCCACCGGACTTATACCCCCGGAAAACCACCCCCCGGATATTTACCCCCCTTGGTAAATACCCCCCGGATATTTACCCCCTTGCCCTTGCCTATCCCAGTGCCAAATACAGAGAAAAGCCGACATATGATAATACATTTATTAATTATTTACAATAACTAAAAATCATTTATTACGCATATGCATAAAGTTAATTATAAAGAAAGGTTGTGAGCTATTCCACGTATATAATCCAATATATCTCTTTGACGATAGCTATGTACGATATTAAGAATTCGCGCATTTGAATCGGCATATTTTTTCTTTGTTGTTGAGGTGGATGCCCCGCTAAGGCTTGAGTGCAATAGACTTGTTGTATTGCTTGTTCCCTCTGTAGAAACGAAATGAATTTATAAATTGTGGGATGACAACCACCGACATTTGATTGGAAACTTCTGTACCATCCTTCCACTGAGTTGTTGGTTTTTGGCAATTCGTTCTCGGAGCGCTCATACATATTCCACATGTGTTTATCAAATATTGGTTGTCGTCTACCATACCGTTGTGGCCTTCCAATGTAGATATCTTCAAAATAGTCAGCTACTGGCAAGCTTTCTGGCGGTAATATTTCGCACACTTTCTCAAAAGTGTGCATTTACTGGTACAAATGCAACTGCTGGGACCATTCTAAGCTTGAGGGCAAAGTCGGAGTCTTCCTGGTATCGTTGCTGTAACCCGTTCTCCTGAATTTTTCTGAATATGTTTCGGCTTAAATGAAAGAAGCATCCTTTGATTTCACTGCTTGGGAAGCTTCGTTCCAAACTGTTTATAACCGCCGATTCAAAATCAAACATGATGCTTGTGCGGGCTTCAAATTGGCATTCAGCGTCATTATTGTCTCAAACAACTTGGCATAAGTCTGTTGTGTCTTATTTTGGAGCAACGCGTACACGCACGGAATGGTCCGTCCATTAACTAATCCATGAATAACATACAATTGGAAGAAAAGGGCAGGGGCTGTTTTGAATGTTCCATCTATAAACCAATGTGGAGTCGTTTCTAGAAGTCGGAGATTATCATTTATTCCGAAAATTAGCATCCTGTCGGTATCGTCTGCGCCGGAATCAAACAGAAGAAAATCTTGTCCATCTTGAGTAATTCTGTATTGGTCCGGAATATCGATATCACTAATATTGGAAGGAGCCGCTATTGGATTATTTACCGCTTGTCTTTGCCTTCTCACATTACGGCGTAAATGGTGGTCTCTTCATTTGTGCCACTACTTTGCAGACTTCTTTTTGAGCTGGATCTGGTGCATGGGTATGATTGTTTGTACAGGGTGTTCACGAAATATTGGAAACCCCCCCTTAACTTTCTTATTTTTGACCAGAGGAAAAAGTGTTTTATACGAAAGTTGTAGAAAATTTTCTCAACTTTCCAACTCTGTTTTCAGAAAGAAAATCGAACGTCACGTTTTCAAGATAGAGACCTAAGTTTTGTTTTTTTAAATGGAACACCCTGTATGTTATTGAATTTTTAGATTCTACGCTTCATTCCGATTACAATTGTACATTACAAATTTTTGTTGGGTTGATATCCTAAAATGCCATGGGAAAATATCTAGTGTTTTTCGCAAAAATTCCCAATTTTCATACTTATTTTTTTTTGCTTGACTAGAAAAAAAATTAAACACGTCTTCTATTTGTTTTCTTTATTTTTTACAGGGGGTTATTGTCCGGGGGTATTTGTACCGGGGGGTTAATGTCTCGGGGGTGAATGTCGGGGGGTATATGTCCGGTGGGTAATTGTCCGGGGGGTTATTTTCCTAGAAGCTTCTTTTTACCCACACCTAGAGACGGTACCGGGGCAAGTGCCCGGGTCGAGTCGCCTTTCCCACCATCACGAGTGGTTTAGACATGCGCCAAAATTCAAATAAATCAAACCTGCGTCTATCTAAATAATGTATATGAACAATACCTGGGTTACCGATGGCAATTAAAAAAACAGAATACCCAAAAATAAAATAATTACCAGTAATTTAAGAATGGTAGGTTAATTTAAGATTTGTTAACTTCCACAAACAGAGGCTGCTAGAGAATATCACCGTAAAAAATGGACATAGAAAAGATTATAACGAAATTATTTTGAAACTAATTATCACTAGTGTTAGTATTTAACGGACTGTACTGGAATAATAAGGCCACAGAGGAATGACTCTGAATTTCAACATTTTGTTTATAGTTAGTATATTATAGTTATTGGCAAACATCCAACGCAGTTCCTTTGCGGTGCAAGTATTGACTAATTAGGTTAGTACTTATTGCTTACTTGCAATCTGTCAACGTACATATAATGTACGGACCAAAGGTATTCAATATATAGTAATCTATCAACGACCAAGCAGCCCAGTTGTTTCTATCCACCATGCCTTCATGAACCTGAGATCTTCACATGGCGACCCTGCCAGCGGCCATTAGTTTGGCGCATAGTTAGTGGAAAAGAAGAACAACAGCATGGGAAAAACGCAATCAAGCGAAAAGGTCATCATCGCTCAAGCAGGAAACAGCGGTGGATCGACCAACTCACAAGATGTCAATCAAGGTGTCTCCCGCCTGGAAGCATTCGTCTTACTGGTTGGAGCTGTAGTAGTTGCCGGCATCGCGGTATATTGCTATCTTCGAGGGAAAAAACGACTGGAAAAGAAGATAAGAAGAGAGATTACCAGGAGCCAGGAGTTTGTATAACGGCTTTCTTCAACTAGCCGTACCACACCGGTGGCTGGCATCGAGGGAACGAGATAGTGTGGCGCAATGCCGCTAATTCGCAACGCTGGAAAGGACAACGGCAGAGCTGCAGTCCACTCACCGCAGATCGTCCATCAAAAGCAGGGCATCGAGTAAAGGTCAGATCTGTTCATATTAATGAGTGTCGAGCTACTAGATAATTTTAAAGAACTTTCTGAAATAGCTAAAAAAATTCTTAATAAAATTACTAAGGAACCATTTGATAGAAGAACAAATTTGGATAGGACAAACAAATTATTATTAGATGTTGGGTTATGAGAGGATAGATTTAGTAAATTAAAATTGAGTTTTACTAGTAATATTGATATTTTAAAGGAAGTTGACGTTTTTAAAAGTTATTTTCAAGAAATAGAAAAATATCTTTTTGATTCAAGAGATGTGCTTTTAGATAGGTTACGTTCTATATTACAAAATAGGGATAACATGACGTCAGAAAAATTTGATTTAAGAACAGCTGCATCTTTGTTGCCTCTTATGGACGGTACCGAAAATACTACCAAACAGTTGATTGATGCCATTGAGTTTATATAGTGATTTGCTAGACGAAACGGGTAGAAGATTACTAATAAATTATGTTTTAAAAGCCAGGTTGTCTCAGAATTCTAAGTTGAGGTTAGAAAAAACTTACGTTACTGTTGATAATTTATTAGCAGATATAAAAAAGCATTTACTAAGTAAAAAATCTGCGGCGGCACTTGCAAATGAATTACATAGTGTTAGACAAGAGGGAAAAACAATCGAGGAGTATGCGAAAACCATTGAGGATTAATTTGACTTTAACTCAGGCAGATGGTAATGATAAAAGGGAATATTTTTAGGAAAGAGGGTGACAACAAAGTGTAACCGTTGCACAGTTAAAAATGCCAAATCACCAGGTGCCTGCCCGATAAATTTGACGAAGAATAATTTTCTTCTAGTTTTGTCAGTGCTTTTGGTGCTGGTCGCCTCATCTTTGTCCACGAATACTTAAGATTTTCTGAAACCTGTCGCTTTAACTGACTGGCAGGAACCTTTTCCCATTCTCTTTGTGCGTCCACTTGGTATGTAGATTATTTATTAGTTTTTTAAATATTTCTTCTAAGATTTGCCATACGCAGAAAATATTATTCTGAGGTCCGTCTTCCACTTATAATAAATATCTAATTTATTAACTAACATCTATCAAACTAATTTTCAGAAATGTATTAATTTTATTATCATTTAAAAATATTATTTACATGATGCTTTTAAAACGGCTCCTTTAGAAAGCGGGTGTTAAACTTTTCTTGTCTAATGTAGAAAAATAGACATTTCTCTGTTCTAAGGTCAATACCAACTTTTGGCACTTTTTTAAATTGGTACCCGAGGGATACAGCAGCGCCATCCTAATTTAATGATTTTGGTGTATCTTTACTGTCAGGGAATAATCCGTATTATTTTTTGGCAACGCCACGCCACTTCCGAAGTCGGGTGGTCCGCTTTTTGCGACTAAATAAATTTTGTGGGAACAAGTTACGTGCCTACGAACAATGGACTCTTTTGTGTAAAAGTGATGACTGGACGCTGAGTGCGCGGCACGTGTATGCTTAGGTTGCATTTATATAAAGTATATATTTAAGCTCTGATCTATTGTTAATCAGTCTTGTCTGAATTGTAGCAGTAATTGCTGCCCTGTTGCTTCCAAATAAATTGTTTTAAAAACAAACAAAATAGTTAATTTAACTAACAGTACCGTTTTAGAAGGCACGTGCGCGGCGGCGGGCATTCTAGAATTATTTTAGTTTAAACTATTTGGTTTCATTCACGGGCAGAATTTAAGATTTTTTACGAGGTGTTTCTCCCAAGAATTCCGTCCTCCTTTTCCCTCCTTTCCACCTTAACACCACCGGGCAAATCGGGACCAGAAACCAACTCCATTTTGGTAAGTGAAAATTCCTTTCGTTCCAGCGACTATTGTTAATTTTTATTATTATTTACGTTTGGGCATACCGATGCACAAAACAGGTTTTGACGGACAATTTTATAACACAGAGATGGTCTTCATTACCAGAAACCAACTCCATTTTGGTAAGTGAAAATTCCTTTCGTTCCAGCGACCATTGTTAATTTTTATTATTATTTACGTTTGGGCATGCCGATGCACAAAACAGGTTTTGACGGACAATTTTATAACACAGAGATGGTCTTCATTACCTCTACCCTCCATAGTTTTATTACAACAATTTATTTTTTGAAAAAACGTGTTCTTGATATAATGTTCTCGGGCTTCGACCGCTGAGCGCCGATCGAGTTCAATTTTTGCGTGGGGCCGGGGACGGTTATGTGCCTTCCGCCTGTGAAAGGCCCCCATGATCGGAAAACCGTTCGGCCGTGTGCGCCATTTTTCCGATTTTGGGGTTCGCGCCGTGATTATAATTTGGCTCTCCGAAAAACGAGCGGCGAGGGAAATCGGGCCGCGCTTCCAGATCTACCGATTTTTTCGTAGATCTACTGGTTTCGTTCTTTGTCTACGGATCTAACAGATTTGTACAGTGCATCTCTTGAATTCTTACGTTTTATGAATTAACTTAGAAATATAGCCTAAAAATTATTATCGACAAGAACAACGTGTAAGTTAATGGCGATTCCATCTGGCAACAAAAGTACGGAATGTGTACAAGTCGCAACTGTTTCCCTACTGATTTTTAGAAAAACTTGGCAATTCCAATAAAAATATAACCACCTGTTTTCGTATTTTCCCTAATTTATTTGTGGCGCAAACAGATCCATTGAATTTTAATTGGGTTTTTCGCCACCAAACTCGTTAAAAGACAACTTTCTCAAGTTGCCTGGAAAACTAATAAATTCTTAACAGTAAATGAACTAAACTTTGGACTTGTAACTCAGAAAATATCTTCAACAAATTTGTTTTCTGAGCTTTCGGAGAATAAATTTTCCTCCTTTCTCAAAGATCATGTCACGCCAAAGTGAAATGACAGATTAATAAAATGCAGGTTAAAATGTCATAACAAAAACAATAGCCTAGCCACCTGTCGGATATTGTACCCCGTGTTCTATCTAATTATCTATACTAACTTCTCTTTGAATAAGTGACAATAATATATTACTGAATTCCACTGAACATTCAGCAACCCAGAATATAAATGCTGATTCCTTAATGGTTCGTCAATTTTCTACTTCTTCTCTGTGAATTGGTTTGGACCTATCCCACAAAATCCTATGATTGTTATTAAAAGAGTGTTCACCTATTTTCGACTTCGAAATTTGATTTTACCTGATATAATTTTTATATTATTTTAAACGAACGTTCAATGGCCTACAAGTTTCCCCAACATAGAACTTTCCACATTCGCAAGGAATTTTATAAATGCAATTTCTTAAACTTTGGGAAAGTTTGTATAAAGTTAAACTTTGTACCTTATTAAATGGTTTCGTATTAACTAGCATCGATCTTAATGTATTTTTGGTTTTAAATACTGTTCTGGCATTAAAACGATTGCCTATGCGTTTTAGCTTGTCTGATAGTCCAGGAATATAAGGAATAATTAAATTTACTGGTCGGTCCACCAGATTTATTTCTCTAATTCTATTAGCATTTTTACTTTGTTGGCAATCCTGAAAAACTTGCTCAACAAATTCAATAGGATAACTATTCTTTTCAAGAATATGTTTTATGCGTTTAATTTCCTTCTCAAATTTTGTGTTAAAATGGAGATATCTATTAGTATGTGTTGGATTTTTATAGACACTAGTGTTAGCTACATTTCGGTTTCCTTATTGTTTATATTTTTATAATTACCAGATACTCATGTTACGTTTATACCTCGCAATATTTGGGCTCCTAAATGGAATAAAGGTGCCATTCATAAGCACTTGAATGTTTGGTTTAGTTCTGAAGCGAGGGCCCGGGGAACGGGCTCGGAAGAATTTGTTAGTTGGAGAGAGATATAGCGGGCTTATGGTCGAGAACGTTCGGCTGCTGTAATCTTTTAGTTCTTAAATATATTTTGTGTAAAAAACTGTTTTATTTTATTCTGAACTTATACTAGTTTCTATACTAGCTGATTTCAGTATAGAAACATCTTAGAAAGGTAATTGATTGTTATTTTCAATTTCTAAAGTAAGCTTAATAGAAGGTTCTTGCGAGTTTATAAAGTTCTATAATGAATTTAAATCATCTACTCATCTACAAATATGTCATCTACATATCTTCACCAAACATTAGATTGGTGAACATATCTAGCCAACTCATTTTGTTCAAAATCTTCCATAAATAAATTGCTTATGAATGGTGATAAAGGAGACCCCATAGCCATTCCAAATTCCTGGTGGTAAAATTCATTTCCTAGTTGAAAATAAGTGGTTTTAACCCAGAGTGTTGTGAGTTCTAATATTGCATCTACAGTGTGTCCGAAATTGGTGATGCATGTATTGCGATCTCGGAAACTGTTAGAGATAGAGAAACGGTTAAATGGGGAAAGTTTTAGACAATTCTGTTTGTAATTGAATGCCGTTTAGTTTGCGATTTTATCTCTTTTGATTTTGAAGATATTTTGAAAAACTAAAATGGTGCATTTTCGAAAATTCCCTGTAATTTCTTTATTTATGAAAATTTTTAAATTCTGTAAAAACTTTCTTAGGACAACTTTTTACGCCAAAAACGTCTGTGTAGTCAGATTTTATTGGCAACGTTTTGGTCTTTTGGAACCATCATCAACTTTGTTTTTTCATATGGGCGCCATATTGGATTTTTACGGTTTTGAAAAACCTCTTTTTTTGTCTTTCCAATGATGTATCACACCTAGTAAAAAAAGTTCGTTTATGGGTAAACATGGGATAAAATAATAAAACTCAAGGAGCTCATAGTCGATTTAATCTCTAAAGTACAAATAATAAGAAAATGTCCTAGTTTTTCCTATGTGAAAATGTTTTGAAATCATAGAAATAACCCTTTTTCAAATCTTAATGGAATTTAACATGGAATTAAATGTATAAACTGTAAAGATTAAATAATAACTGAAATAAAATTGTCCAAGCTAGTATTCAAAATGCCGCTCATTTGCTTCCATACATTTCTGACATTTTTTACCACGGATCTGGTAACACCATGAATTGTGTTACGGTTAATATTGGACAGAACATCCCGCGTACGCTGTTCGAGGACTTGTCTGCTTTCTGGGGAATACCTTTGTTGGGTTATCGTCTATCCGGATAATCTACCATTCTACACACTAGGAACGAGTCGAAACAAAAACCACGTTTAAATGAAGAACTTTCACATTTGTGACAGATTTAAACTTGACATATTGTTTAAAATCCAAAGCCTACTGTAAAATATGTATCACGTCAAAATATCTACTGAATTTTTGTTTATTGTACATAACAATTAAATGATTTTTGGATCAAATTGGGTATTCTGAAAGATAATAATTAGTGTTTTATTGTGCCAAGTTGTAACGAAGTTACTAGATTTTCCGTATTTTTATTTCGAATTATCCGTTGAGAATAATTATTTCTGTTATTTGTTCCGCTTCCGTTGACTTTTCCGAATTTTTGAAAGTATTTTTGAGGGTAGCCAGAAGGCTGAGAGGGTAGAAAGGGGGTAGGATATGCTTCCAGGTCAATTTTGAAGCTAGAAGCCCTGTTCTTGCTGGCTACTGGGGTAAAAAGACACGCCCAGTACAGCGCCGATGCCGCCGAGGTTGAAGAGATGCTGCGAGGCATCTCCGCCTGTACCATCCCGCCGCCCGCGGCGCTCCTCGCTGCAAGAGGAGCGGGGATGCGCGGCTCGACGCGTCGGCTGGCGGCCGACGTACTGCCCCTCCACCTGCTGGGCCGTATAAACCCGGCACGCGGACACGGACAGGACATCTTAGACTTTTACCTTTACTTTCCTCTGACATTCCGTCAACTGGTGAGTATAGCGGCAATTCACTGGGTGTGCGAACATGCCAATGCCTCCCAGCTGAATACTCTTTTCACCAGACCGCCGAAAAGTCTGTAGTAAACTACTAGATGTGCGACCGGGCCAACGCCTTCCAGATAGTAACACTGTGCCGCCGTAAATAGGTTGTTAGGAAGCCGCTGGGTGTGCGACCAGGATAACGCCTCTCAGCTGGGCTTGATAATTTTGTCGTAACTGTCCGTTTGCCTAGGCCGAATTCGTGGCGGCAGTCGGGCCGCACGCGCTTTTGCTTTTCTAAAAATTAGTTGCACGCTAGCCGCCGAATTTTTCCGCTTACATAACATGCTTAATTAACTTCTCATTCAGCGCATTCGGGTATTGTTTTTTATTTTCCGCCCGGCAGTCCGAATCCGCCTGCTTAAGTTAATTTAATTTCTGTTACAGAGTTTTGCCGTTTTGTAAATAGCGTAATAAGTATTTGTATTCATCAATATAGTCTGTTAAAACCGCCTACTTGTCTAACTATATTCCTTTCCCTCAAAACACACCACTCTTGCGCTCCTGGAATTATTTTTCTTCGACTTAAGAGCTATCTGACGCAACAGCGGCGGTCACCGCTATAAAAAGGGCCTGGCGCCCGAGAAAATCAACTATTATTTCAAAAAGAGGTTATAAGAAAACCCAAACCAAACTTAAAAATTACATAATAGTCAAAAACCAAACTAATAATCTTAGTCGAAAGGGTCAGCCACTTACAGACTAGAGCCCGAACAGAGACTCTTCGTTACAACGTTGCCAAATTTACAGCAAAATCGTAATTTTTGGTTTTTTACCAATATTAACCGTAACACAATAATTATGCATCGTGTTACTAGATAGGTGTAAGTGGTAAAAAAATGTCGGAAATGTATGGAAGCAAATGGGCGGCATTTGAACACTAGATTAGATAATTTTATTTCTATTATTATTATTCTTTACAGTTTATACATTTAATTCCATGCTAAATAATAATAATAATAATAATAATAATCGGTGACAGGGCGCTGATGAGGCGGGCCCCTGTTGCACAAACAGCTACAGCCCAGCAACACGAACATCTACAACATGGGAGCCAAACGAGAACTTGGGTTCCACCCACCGAAGGTGTTGCGCGGGAACTTCAGCCAGCGTTCACTCAGGCGGGATTACAACGACGACGCATGAAATGGACTGGGTCCATAAATGAATCGATAATGCGTATTTTTTACAGGGTGACAAACTTAGGACAAGAGATGATCGGCTACCGACAACAACTGCATGCCGAGTTCTGCAGGGAGTTTCCACACATGCAAGTGTCTGAACAAAGAGTGTCAGATCAGTATCGAACTATTTTAAGAAATAACCGAATTCCAGAAACGCGACTTAACGCTATAAAACGGGAAGTTGAGCTAGAGATCCATGGCGAACAAATAGACATAGACAACAACAACGGAGAAATTCAAGTGCCTGGACCACAACAAGAAGCCGGAACGGCAGAGCGAACAACTGACAATCGGGAAATTCAAGTGCCTGGACCACAACAAGAAGCCGAGACGGCGGGACGAACAAATGAGAATCGGGAATCAGTTAACGGAGAACACTTTGAAAGCCTGGACACACAGCTGAGAAGGGCGGTATTGCGATACGAAGGCACAGACCCACTGAGCAGACCACCGCTACCAAGATTGAATTCTTCCAGGAAGCTTGCAATCATGCTCGATATTATGAACACCAGAATTTTACCCAACTATGTTTCAGTAACACCCACATTAGAACATATGCACATGTTAATCTACTGTGCCGCAACGGCCATCATCACTGCAATGGGAACCAAGATCCGGACGGCTCAAGAGTTAAATCGTGCAAGACCAGAACCACGAATGGCTCAATGGGAGATGCGACTAAATCGGAAGATCGAGAGTCTCCGTAAAGACATAGGACAAGTAACGGAATATATCAGAGGAGTTAGAACTAGAAAGATCCAGAGGGCGGTGCAGGCAATAATGAGCCGCACCCAAATGCATTCTCAGCGTGACCCCGCGAACATCACTGTTCAACAATGTCTTGACACATTAAAACAAAAACTTTCTGTTTTCGCAGGGCGTCTGAGGAGATACAAGGCTAGTAACAACAGGAAACGAGACAACAAACTTTTTGACCGATCAGAAAAAGTTTTCTACCGTACTTTGAATTCTAGCGCCGATGCCACAAATACGAGTTACCCTAGCAGAGAACAGGTCGACGGTTTCTAGAGAAATCAACTTGCCACACCAGGTCCATACAATGTCAGTGCAAGCTGGATCAGCGAAGAACGCGAGATGGGCCGGAACTATAGCCAGATGCAACACGAGCAATTCACAACCGCTGAGGTCTCCGATGTCATCAAGAATTCCCACAACTGGAAGGCACCAGGTCCAGATCATCTCCAAAATTATTGGATTAAGAAGTTGTGGTGCACGCATGAACAAATAACTACCTTAATTAATGAAGTCTTGCTCGATCCTCTGAAAATGCCATTGTTTCTTACACAGGGTGCAACCTACCTGTTACCAAAAGACCAGCGGAATACGGATAACCCTGCCAAGTACCGCCCAATAACCTGCTTGCCTACGCTGTACAAGATAATCACATCTTGCCTTACGCAGCGAATATATGCTCACTGCGAACGGAACAACATCATTGCAATGCAGCAGAAGGGTTGCTCGAAGGGCGCAATGGGATGCAAAGAGCAACTCATCATAGACTCTGTCATCTGCAACCAGGCTCATTCCAAGCACCGAAACCTCCACATGGCTTATGTGGACTACAAAAAAGCATTTGATTCCGTACCTCACGACTGGCTCACAGGTATCTTAAAGCTGTATAAAATAGATCATCATACAGTTTCCTTTTTAGAACACGTTATGACAACCTGGCGCAGTAAGATACAACTCAGAACCGCAGACAGTAACATCGAGATCGACACAATCAACATCCGAAGAGGGATTTTCCAAGGAGATTCACTCAGTCCACTGTGGTTCTGCATGGCGATGAACCCTCCCTCACATCGGTTGAACTCTACAAAATACGGCTTCGCTATCAAAAGCAACAACGCAGAAGCGATCAAGTTGAATCACCTATTATATTAAAATTGTAGAGGAGTTCTCCAGGGACATCGGAATGCTGTTTGGACTGGACAAGTGCCGCACCCTTAATATCGTCCGGGGAAGGCTCGAACAAAGCGCACACGAGATGCAGGACGGCCAGGAGATCGAAGCAATGAGCAAGGGAGATACATACAAGTATCTCGGGATGAAACAAGCTCAAAGGATAGACCATCGAACAATGAAGACTGATTTAACGAATGAATTCATCAAGAGAGTAAGACAAGTAGTGCGAACTGATCTTAACAGCAGGAATTTGTTTAAGGCCCTGAACACGTATGCGTGCTCTGTACTCAGCTATTCGTTCGGAATAGTGAATTGGACCAACACGGACATCAACAACCTGCAACGAAAAGTTAGGACACTACTGACAAAAGCTCATAAACATCATCCCCGTAGCGCCGTAGAAAGAACAACTCTGCCACGTCAACTAGGAGGAAGAGGATTGGCAGATCTCAGCAAGCAATTGGACCAACAATTATTAAATCTGCGTAATTATTTCTACAGGCAGGCCAACAGCTCCACACTACATAGGGCTATATGCGGAGCAGACGTCTCAACACCGCTACGTCTGACGGAACACGAGCGTCAAAATCACCACCGAACCGACAACGATAAACTACAGAGGTGGTTGGGGAAGCCGCTGCACGGGAGGCATCCTAATGAGGTTAACCAGGAACATGTCGACAAGTTAGCGTCGAACTATTGGCTGACCTCGGGACGAATGTTCCCCGAGACGGAAGGCTTCCTACTGGCCATACAAGATCAGGTTATACCAACTCGCAACTACCTAAAATTCATTGTAGGAGATGCATCGGTAGTGGATGACAGAGGCAGATACGGGTGCCCAACTTCAGAAACAATCCAGCACATAACAGGAGGATGTCAGATGTTCGCATCAACGGAATATAAGGAACGACACGATTCGGTTGCCAAGATCTTGCACCAGGAACTGGCGGAAAAGCTGCTGCTTGTGCAGGCAGAGAGGGTCCCATATTACAACTACACACTTGAGCCTGTTCTTGAGAACAGCAACTACAAGATGTACTGGGATCGTACAGTTCTGACAGATCAACGAGTTGCCCATAACAGACCGGACCTTATAATAGTTGATAAAATTTCTAGGCAGACAACTCTGATTGATGTGGCCATCCCGAACAACAACCTGCGTGTGAAGCAAGTCGAGAAGATCGCGAAGTACAGAGATTTAGAAGAACGAATTAGAAGGCAATGGGAAATGGAGAACGTCCAGACGATTCCAATCATCATGTCAACAACTGGTGTTATACCAAAAAGTTTGCTGAGAAACATCAAGGAGCTGGGTCTAACTGATAGTCTTTACAGGTCCATGCAGAAAGCGGTACTACTTGCGACAGCCCGAACCGTCAGGAAATTCATGGGGAACGCAGGATCGTCCAACAACATCAATGTCACCTAAGGCCCGATAACATGGCAAGGGTCTCGTCCGAGCCAGATCCTTTTGGTATCCGGAATGCCCGGGATCTGAGTGAATGTTCCCCGTAGAGGGAGTGCGAATGCCTTTTGGATAAGTCGAGATAATAATAATAATAATAATAAGACAGGCCAACAGCTCCACACTACATAAAGCTATATGCGGAGCAGACGTCTCAACACCGCTACGTCTGACGGAACACGAGCATCAAAATCACCACCAAACCGACAACGATACACTACAGAGGTGGTTGGAGAAGCCGCTGCACGGGAGGCATATTAATGAGGTCAACCAGGAACATGTCGACAAGTTAGCGTCGAACTACTGGCTGACCTCGGGAAGAATGTTCCCCGAGACGGAAGGCTTCTTACTGGCCATACAAGATCAGGTTATACCAACTCGCAACTACCTAAAATTCATTGTAGGAGATGCATCGGTAGTGGATGACAGATGCAGATACGGGTACCCAACTTCAGAAACAATCCAGCACATAACAGGAGGATGTCAGATGTTCGCATCAACGGAATATAAGGAACGACACGATTCGGTTGCCAAGATCCTGCACCAGGAAGTGGGGGAAAAACTGCTGCTTGTGCAGGCAGAGAGGTTCCCATATTACAGCTACACACCGGAGCCTGTTCTTGAGAACTACAAGATGTACTGGGATCGTACAGTTCTGACAGATCAACGAGTTGCCCATAACAGACCGGACCTTATAATAGTTGATAAAATTTCTAGGAAGACAACTCTGATTGATGTGGCCATCCCGAACAACAACAACCTGCGTGTGAAGCAAGTCGAGAAGATCGCGAAGTACAGAGACTTAGAAGAACGAATTAGAAGGCAATGGGAAATGGAAAACGTCAAGACGATTCCAATTATCGTGTCAACAACTGGTGTTATACCAAAAAGTTTGCTGAGAAACATAAAAGAGCTGGGTCTAACTGATAGTCTTTACAGGTCCATGATGCAGAAAGCGGTACTACTTGCGACAGCCCGAACCGTCAGGAAATTCATGGGGAATGCAGGAACGTCCGACAACATCAATGTCACCTAAGGCCCGATAACATGGCAAGGGTCTCGTCCGAGCCAGATCCTTATGGTATCCGGGATACCCGGGATCTGAGTGAATGTTCCCCGTAGAGGGAGTGCGAATGCCTTTTGGCTAAGTCGATAATAATAATATAAAGTTTATTTGCTCATACATATTATACACACATATATATAATGACAACAAGAAAGAAGAGAATAATTAACAGAGCAAAAAGGAACCGAAAACAATTGAAAATTGATCAAGTTCGGTCCCTCTAACTAACATATAAACTAAGTACATAATTCTATTTCGCTCGCACATTTTAAAATAAAGTTTTCATATAAATTACAAAATATCTGCAATAAACAACAACAAAAAAAGACAAATCAAAGTGAGCGATACAAGAAAATAATGAGAAAAAGGATAATAAATAAAAATATATATATATGTATATACAGGTACTTCCACTATCTAATCATTCAAAACAGAAAAAATTAAGAACTGTTTTTCAAATAAATCTTTTTTAACTTTGCTTCTGAAACTAGTGATCCCCAGGTGCTTAAACAGATGATATCGGTTATATAGTTTGAAAACGTTATAAGTCAAACATCGTTTAAATAATTCAGTTTTATGCATCGGTGGTGATATATAACCTCTAAAACGAATACTCACTGAATGAACATCACTGCGATATCTAATTTTATTAGTCAAGTATGGCGGACATTGTGTTTTAATTATTTTATGATAAAGAACTGCAGAGTGTAAAATACGCCGATTTTCCATACTTAACCAATTGGCATCCTTCAACTTATGGGAAACTGGATCAAATTTTAATACCGAAAACGAATCGCAAACAGCACTTTTGGAGTCTTTGTATACGATTTTTATTGAAAACATCCAAACAAGGTCCATATTACACATCGCAGTAATTCACCACACTTAAGACAAGGGTGTCACTTAAAGTAGTTTTCAATTTTTGTGACAGCAGATGCTTATGAGGATACAATAATTTTAAACAGGCATATGCTTTTTTCAGATTATTAGTTACGTGATCTTTAAATCGCAAGTCTGTATCTAGAAATATACCAAGATTTCTGCTGCTGTCTTCAATTGGTAAAGGGTTGTCTTCAATTTTTATGTTTGCCTTTGATTTAATTGTTTTTCTGTCCTTACCAAAAAACATTACTTTCGATTTAGATTCATTAATTTGCAAATTGTGACGTTTTGAAAGATCGACATTTCTTAAAAGGTCTTCATTTATTTTTAGGCATGCATCTTTCCACTTATCCGGATCAAAAGAGTAATACAGCTGTGTATCATCTGCATAAAGATGTATGGAACATTCTTTTATGCAGCTTTCCACACAGCATGTATAAATGCAATACAGCAACGGTCCCAATATAGATCCCTGTGGTACACCACTGTAAACACTTACCCTAGGTGATTGCCCAACATCGGTCTCAACATATTGAGATCTCCCCTCTAAATAACTGCTTAAAAATCTAACTGCATTTGAAGAAAAACCTAAATAATGCAAAATAGCGAATAACAGGTCATGGTTAATGGTGTCAAAGGCTTTAGAGTAATCTAAAAGTATAAGAGCAGTAGTTTGATTTTGGTCAGCAGCAGAGATAATATCATCAACTATTTTTAGAAGTGCAGTCGTACAGCTATACCCGGGTCTAAAACCGGATTGATTCAAAGATAAAACAGAATATATATCTAGATGCTCCCGAATTTGAGTGTCCATTATTTTCTCTAAAACTTTTGAAAGACATGGAAGTATACTTACTGGACGAAGATCGTTAAATTCCTGCGCATCAGTTTTCTTCGGCAAAGGATTCACACGTGCAACTTTCCATGCATCGGGAAACACATTTTCAATTAAACATGAATTTATAATATTAGTTAGAAAGGGAAGCACTCTAGGACAACACATTAAGACCATTTCCAAATTAATCAAATCCGCACCCACTGCTAACGAGTTTATTTTAAAAATATATTTTGGAACTTCACCGATTGTGACAGTTTTAAAAGTGAATTTTTCTAAAAAATGCGTCTTAACGTTATTATTGTAAAATTGAAACAGATCCGCATCCAATGATCCTTTAGTACCAGAATATTTGAGGAAGAAATCATTAATTTCCAATGGTTTATTGAGCGAATCAGGTAAACATGCTTCATGAGATTTATTAATAACATTAAGCTGTTTCAATTTTTGCCATAATATTTTTTTTATTATTATCTCGTGCACAGAAACTTAAATATGCCTTCTTCTCGCTGTTTATACAAATATTTGTTTGGTTACGGATCTGCTTATAGTACTCCCAATTAGTGCTGTTATTATTTTTATTATATCTTTGATATGCCTTCTCCTTAAGATCTGTCAAAACTTTTATACTATCAGTGAACCATGGTGGTTTTTGTTTTCGTATCAAAGTAGTCTTTATTAAGGAATTAAAATATTGTAACTTATTATTGACATTGTGAATATAAAGTATGTTCTCAAAAGGAGCGTCCATTAAAAACTCGTTTAGTAGGTCCCTATCAATTCGCTTTAAATTACGCATCGTTACATATTTGTGTCCCATCTCTACATTTATAGAAATCCTAGAAAATGTCAAACAATGATCCGAAATGTTAGAAGCATCAAGAACTCCACTTGTGAAATTCAATGAGATGGGTATAAAAATTAAATCTAAAAGACTGCTGGTAGTATTAGTGACTCTGGTTGGAGTTTCAATTATTTGTTTTAAATTATAAGGTTCTATACAAGAAATAAGATTTTGTTTACTTAAATTATTTGTATCATTATTGTCGCCTCCAAAAATGATGTTATCAGAACATAATGAAAACTGCGAAAGTGAATTGTCCAGTGCTTCCATAAACCGAAAAAAATTGCTCTTAGGTGGTCTATAGAGTGACCCAAATGTGCATACTTTCCTATCAAGTTTAATTTGAACCCAAATCTGCTCCAAATTACAATGACATGTGGCACTCAATATTTCAAAATTTAAATTATTTTTTATATAAAATCCAACGCCACCGCCCCTAAAATCTCTATCTTTCCTAATAAAAAAGTATCCGGGTATATCGAGGCGGTTGCTTGGAATATTCTCCGAAAGCCATGTTTCAGATATACCAATTATATCAAAGTTCTCTAAGATGAAGCGATCCTTGAAATTTGCAAAATTTTTTACAAGAGATCTAACATTCAAAAATACAATAGAAATCCGCTTCATCCTGTATATCACTCACCTCAAAATTGCTATAAGTATGTATTCAGTCTAAAAAATTAAATAGTATAAATATTGGAACTACAATCAAAATGTAACAGATATTTTCTAAAATTTATTTGTGGCGCAAACAGATCCATTTATTTGAGAAAGGAGGAAGATTTATCCTCCGAAAGCTCAGGAAACAAATTTGTTTAAATTATTTTTTGAGTTACACGTTTAAAGTTTCGTTCATTTAGTATTAAGAATTTATGAATTTTCGAGGCAACTTGAAAAAGTTGTCTTTCAATCAGTTTAGTGGCGAAAAACCCAATTAAAAATTAAATGGATCAAAGTGTAACAGTATACAAAAAAAAACATTGATTATTGTGGTTAATTATATAAACGTAAAAAAAAATTATAGTATAATATATAAAGGATATATTTTTGCAGCAATTGCCCTTTTTGCTGCGGGACCGGCTACTTCGAACTAATTTTCATAACATCTTCTTGGGATTTAATCTTAATTGGTTTCCCATTTCCCATTTCCAATTGCATTAAGATTTCAAAAAGGGTTATTTCTATGATTTCAAAACATTTTCATGTGGGAGAAACTCTAATAAGGATATTTTCTTATTAATTGTAATTTAGAGATTAAATCCACTATGAGCTCCTTATTGTGCGACGTTGCCAAATTTATAACAAAATCGTAATTTTGTTTTTTTACCCATAAACGAACTTTTTTTTACTAGGTGTGATACATCATTAGAAAGCTAAAAAAATAGGCATTTCAAAACCGTAAAAATCCAATATGGCGCCCATATGAAAAAACAAAGTTGATGATGGTTCCAAAAAAACCGAAACGTTGCAAATAAAATCTGACTACATAGGCGTTTTAGGCGTAAAAAGTTACCCTAAGAAAGTTTTTGCAGAATTTAAAAATTTTCATAAACAAAGAACAACAAATAAATCTGGGTACCCCTCAGGGCAGCGTTCTACGACCTCTAATTTTTCTTCTCTATATCAATGATCTTCCAAGGCCAGTATCCTGTGGTGAGGTTCTAATGTTTGCCGATGATTCAAAAATTATACTAGCCGACAACGATCCCCAAAATTTAGTATCAAAAATTCATACGGTAATAACAGAGTTCCATAAATGGTGTGCCCACGACAACTTAATTGTTAACAGGGACAAGACTGTAATAATAAACTTCCACAGTGTATACCACGCAAGAGCGCTGCATCATTTGACCCTTCCTGATGGTAGTTCCTTGGAACTAAAATCACACACTACATTTCTGGGATTAATGGTCAATGAGGAAATTAGCTGGTCACTTCAAATCGATGCCATATGCTCTAAGCTAAACTCATGTTACTTTGCACTTTTCACTTTGAGAAATAATTTCTCAACTAGCGTGCTTCTATCGTTCTATTACTCTATGGCAAAATACCACATTTGCACATGGGGTCATTCCCCGGACGCATCTCGGGTTTTTGTAGCGCAAAAACGTATAATCAGACTGATATTTGGCCTTAAATACTTGGAATCTTGTAGAACGACATTCAAAAGCAAAAAGATCTTAACTGTTCCTTGTATTTATTTGTATAACATGCTTTGCTTCATATATAAAAAAAATTCATAGCCATAATACACGATCATACAGTCATATACATTTACCGTCTTTCAACCATATGTATTATAAAAAATCGCCTCATTACGCTGGTTCCCTCTCAGTGGCGCAACGAGGGGGGGGGCTGCCGGGCTGCAGCCCCCCCCCCCCCCCCGAGCTCGTACCAACCAAGCGAAAAAACGCTAAACAATGCTAAATAAAAACAAGACCGAATGCTTTGTATTTTGTTTAACCTGTATTTTTTAAGTTTATGTTGTGATTTATCAAATATACGAAATTGAGGATATCGGATATCGGTGGTACACATTAATTAGTAGTTGACATTTAATGAAAGATTAGTTGCCTGGCCGGCAATTGGCACAGAATAGAAACACAAGTCACACGCACACGCGCTTCGCGCCGCGGACCTTAAAACCTAACCACACCTGCGCCGAACTTAAAACTAATCTGACCTGAATTATATGCGCCTATTTTAATTCCTGCTTTTAAAAATGAATAATAATTATGAATCCACAGGGAAATAAATTTCTATAGGAAGATACCTACCTCTCTATATATTCTACATTTGACCCTTTGAGAGGACATCTTAATTTATAGGATGTGGGAATCAATTTATAGGTACTAACTTAAATTTTTTACTTCCACATCACTCAAGGTATTCCCTCTCGGGCTTTTATCTAAAAGAAAAAAAGAGTACCTAGTTCTTACAGTTATACTGCATAGTTAAATTATTATTATTATTATTACTATATCGACTTAGCCAAAAGGCATTCGCACTCCCTCTCTGGGGAACATTCACTCAGATCCCGGGTATCCCGGATACCCGGGATACCCGATATTACTATTATATTATTATTATCTCGACTTAGCCAAAAGGCATTCGCACTCCCTCTACGGGGAACATTCACTCAGATCCCGGGTATCCCGGATACCAAAAGGATCTGGTTCGGACGAGACCCTTGCCATGTTATCGGGCCTTAGGTGACATTGATGTTGTTGGATGATCCTGCATTCCCCATGAATTTCCTGACGGTTCGGGCTGTCGCAAGTAGTACCGCTTTCTGCATGGACCTGTAAAGACTATCAGTTAGACCCAGCTCCTTGATGTTTCTCAGCAAACTTTTTGGTATAACACCAGTTGTTGACATGATGATTGGAATCGTCTGGACGTTCTCCATTTCCCATTGCCTTCTAATTCGTTCTCCTAAATCTCCTGTACTTCGCGATCTTCTCGACTTGCTTCACACGCAGGTTGTTGTTGTTCGGGATGGCCACATCAATCAGAGTTGTCTGCCTAGAAATTTTATCAACTATTATAAGGTCCGGTCTGTTATGGGCAACTCGTTGATCTGTCAGAACTGTACGATCTTGTAGTTGCTGTTCTCAAGAACAGGCTCCGGTGTGTAGCTGTAATATGGGATCCTCTCTGCCTGCACAAGCAGAAGTTTTTCCGCCAGTTCCTGGTGCAAGATCTTGGCAACCGAATCGTGTCGTTCCTTATATTCCGTTGATGCGAACATCTGACATCCTCCTGTTATGTGCTGGATTGTTTCTGAAGTTGGGCACCCGTATCTGCATCTGTCATCCACTACCGATGCATCTCCTACAATGAATTTTAGGTAGTTGCGAGTTGGTATAGCCTGATCTTGTATGGCCAGTAGGAAGCCTTCCGTCTCGGGGAACATTCGTCCCGAGGTCAGCCAATAGTTCGACGCTAACTTGTCGACATATTCCTGGTTAACCTCATTAGGATGCCCCCCGTGCAGCTGCTTCCCCAACCACCTCTGTAGTTTATCGTTGTCGGTTCGGTGGTGATTTTGACGCTCGTGTTCCGTCAGACGTAGCGGTGTTGAGACGTCTGCTCCGCATATAGCCGTATGTAGTGTGGAGCTGTTGGCCTGCCTGTAGAAATAATTACGCAGATTTAATATTTACTGAGATCTGCCAATCCTCTTTCTCCTAGTTGACGTGGCAGAGTTGTTCTTTCTACGGCGCTACGGGGAACGAATAGCTGAGTAAAGAGCACGCATACGTGTTCAGGGCCTTAAACAAATTCCTGCTGTTAATATCAGTTCGCACTACTTGTTTTACTCTCTTGATGAATTCATTCGTTAAATCAGTCTTCATTGTTCGATGGTCTATCCTTTGAGCTTGTTTCATCCCGAGATACTTGTATGTATCTCCCATGCTCATTGCTTCGATCTCCTGGCCGTCCTGCATCTCGTGTGCGCTTTGTTCGAGCTTTCTCCGGATGATATTAAGGGTGCGGCACTTGTCCAGTCCAAACAGCATTCCGATGTCCCTGGAGAACTTATTATTATTATTATTATTATTATTATTATTATTATTATTGTTATTGTTATTATTATTATTATCATCATTATTATTTTAAGAAATTAAAGGGAATTTTCGAAAATGAATCATTTTAGTTTTTTCAAAATATCTTCAAAACCAAAAGAGATAAAGTGGCAAACTAAACGGCATTCAATTACAAACAGAATTATCTAAAACTTTCCCCATTTAACCGTTTCTCTATCTCTAACAGTTTCCGAGATCGCAATACATGCATCACCAATTTCGGACACACTGTATATTCAAATTTGTCCTTTCTACTAAAGTCTGATCATTTTCTAACTTTCTGCGTATAATATTCAATGATTTGTCAACAGTAACATTAGAAAAAAGACTAACCACATCAAAGCTAGTTAATATACATATTGATCTGGAAATTGATGTTCCCTAATTTTTTCCAAAAAATGACTGACTGTTTCTGATAAATAAATTTGAGTTTCCTACTAACAGATTAACAATTTTAAGTAAATATTTTGCTAACGAATGACATGGTGAATTTATTGAGCTTACAATGGGGCGAAGAGGAATGTTAGTTTTGTGTATTTATGGCAAACCATACAAGTGTGGAGGTTTTGAATGATGCGGAGTTAAGAGTGTCCTTTGTCTCTGTGTGATTTGTTCACGGTATTTATACAGGGTGTAACTGAACTGATGGTCAAAAATGAAACCACGTATTCTTGGAGTCAAAATGAGGGCACGACTTATTCATCTAGTTTTTTCTCCTACGGGCCATAGTTTTTCTATACAGAGAGTAGAAGTTTAGAGAAAAATACACATACTTATTAGTATCTCTAGAAGTATAAGAGATATTTTCTTCAAACTTGGCGTGTCACATAAGCGGATGAGCCGTCAAACTTGAGGTTGATATGAAGCTTCTGAGGCCCGCAGTTGCGGAGATACAGGGTATTGTTAAAATTAATTAGTTCAGAAAAATAGGAATGCCCTGTATAATCGCAATTTTTAAATTTGTTTTGAGTGGCGAATCCAATGGTTAACAAAAACTATCTCTTAGTATTTTTTCATATTCGCAGCAGTTTCATAATTATTTTCAAAGAACGGCAATGCTGCAATAAACTTAAGAATATCTAAATCTAGCAATCTGTGGAGGTCAATTAAACGTTATTTAATAAAATACGAAAGCAAAAGTGATAATATAAGAAACGTAATGCTATTAGAAAATTATTAAATTATTAGATGTTCGAAATGACCGCCGCCTTTTTCAATACATGTATAACTATGCGTTTCCGCATGTTTATTATTGCCATTGGCAAGTCCAAAGCAAAAGTGCATGTCAGTCAATTCTTCGATTAATGACTTGTTTATTGCAACATTGCCGTTCTTTGAAAATAATTAAGAAACGGCTGCGTATATGAATAAATACTAAGAGATACTTTTTGTTAACCATTGGATTTACCACTCAAAACAAATTTAAAACATGCGATTATACAGGGTATTCATATTTTCCTGAACTAATTAATTTTAACAACACCCTGTATCTCCGCAACTGCGGGCCTCAGAAGCTTCATATCAACCTTAAGTTTGAGGCTAATCCGCTCATGTGACACGCCAAGTTTGAAGAAAATATCTCGTATACTTCTAGAGATACTAATAAATATGTGTATTTTTCTCTAAACTTCTACGCTCTGTATAAAAAAACTATGGCCCGTAGGAGAAAAAAATATATAAAGAAGTGCCCTTATTTTGACTCCAAGAATACGTGGTTTCATTTTTGACCATCAGTTCAGTTACACCCTGTATAGTGTTTTGCATATTTTAGTTTGTATTGAAGTTGTATGGTCTTTGTTTGTTCTCTTGTAAGTTCCTTCATTTAATAAATCATTTAATTTATTATCATACACAGTTTTTTCTAGAATAACAGTTGCATTTTCCTTATCTGCTGGTAATATTTTAATTATCTTATCTGATTTAAGTGCTCTAATTGCTGCTTTTTTTATCCTTTGAAATATTTGACTTTGGTTTAAAATCTTTTTCTAACATTATTTTTGACCTGACTACATTCTTGGCCTAATTCCTCAGGTAATGCTTGAAATTTTTCCTCTACCGATGCTACTACGTCAAGCTTAGAAATCTTGTTGTCAGCAACAGAAAAATTTAACCCTTTTGCCAAAACTAACTTTTCTGAAATGGTAAGTTCTCTGTTAGATAAATTAATTACTGTTCTGTTGACAAAATCATTGTCTATTTGATTGAATTCCTCACTATGTTTTTCCTCAACTAATCTTCGGAATTTGTTAATCTGTCTAAGTTTGACTCTATTAAAATGCCTATTATAGCTTATGCTGATACAATTTGATATGTAATTAAAATCATATAAAGATACACTTTCCCTAACATTTTCCCGTATTTCATTTATATCCCCCCATAATTTGTTAATGTTACTTCTTTGGTTCTGGATTCTTTCTCTTATCAGCATCATACTACATCTGAACAATATTTTGCTACATTTCCTACTAGTAAAAGGTTCTTTTAGGCGTAATCCTTTTGGTATAATATCAGCTTGTCTACATTTACATAAATATGTCAATCCATTTTTTGCGTTAGATAATTTGAAGAACTTCTTCTCTAATAATCTGAAATCATTGCAAACATTAAGCCCATACCTTTGTTCTAAATATTTTCTAAAATTTATTTGTGGCGTAAACAGATCCATTGAATTTTAATTGGGTTTTTCGCCATCAAACTGGTTAAAAGACAACTTTCTCAAGTTGCCTAGAAAATTAATAAATTCTTAACAGTAAATGAACTAAACTTTGAACTTGTAATTCAAAAAAATCTTCAAGAAATTTGTTTCCTGAGTTTTCGGAGAATAAATCTTCAAATTTCGAAGTCGAAAATATGTGAACACTCTTTTAATAACAATCATAGGATTTTGTGGGATAGGTCCAAACCAATTCTCAAAGAAAAAGTAGGAAATAGACGAAAAATTAAAGAATCAGCATGTATTCTAGGAAATACAGACAACTGTGTTGCTAAAGTAAAATTCAGTAAAATATTATTGCCGACAGGTGGCTAGGCTATTGTTTCTGTTGTCATGACATTTTAACCTGAAATTTATTTAATCTGTCATTTCACTGTAACGTGACATGATCTTTGATAAAGGAGGAAGATTTATTCTCCGAAAGCTCAGGAAAAAAATTTTTGAAGATATTTTTGAGTTACAAGTTCAAAGTTTAGTTCATTTACTGTTAACAATTTATTAATTTTCCAGGCAACTTGAAAAAGTTGTCTTTTAACCAGATTGGTGGCGAAAACCCAATTAAAATTCATTGGATTAACTTAGGTAAATTGTAACAGTTTTTTTGTATATGTAAGTATCAAGGCACTAATAATATACCTGGGTACATCTTTTTAAGATTAATATTTTTTTATTACAAAATTTTTCGTCGCGTTTTCTGATTTGCCAATACCTCAACTATCGTATCTGTTTTGAGTTTTTTTGGTCGGTCGGTAATTCTGATAGCTACACCCGCACTGTACCGACCGGCTTTGGTCTAAACAGTTCACCCATTGTGATGTAGATGGCGCAAGGCGATGGCGATGCGATCGCTGGATCACTATTTCTCAGTGGGCGGTGGGCTTCCGCGATTTCTTGTGAGGGTGTTGAAATTTTATTACCTACTCATGCCAAAGGGCCCCCCCAAGAGTCCGAGGCCCGGAGGCCATTGCCTCCTCTGCCTCCCGGTAGTTACGCCACTGACTTAAGTTTAGAGCTGTGACGACGGAACTGGACCTGTTCTCTCGTAATAGGTATGGCCGGCCTATTCCGCGTACCTATTCCCAAAAAAACATATATACCTGTTCCGATTCTCAACTGTCACTGGAACTGCACTGGAATTGTGGAATAGTGGAAATGGAAAGCAATGAATGCAGTGATCTGAATGTAAATGTAAATAGGAACAAACACAAAATATTAGTTATGGTTGTACGGCGCTTGGCGCTTGTCGATTATTTATTAGGACGGAATGACGGAATAGGTGATAGGATATGCAACTTGTTATACGTTTAATACGTTACACGTTAGAAAACACAAAAACAGTATTTCACAAAATAAAACAAAACAAAAAAATTAAAAACTAAATAAAAAAATATAGAAAAATACATAATAATATTTTAAAAACAGTATTTCACAAAATAAAACAAAACAGAAAAATAAAAAACTAAATAAAATAAGTTATCTCTTCTCTTCCTCACAATCCTCACTACTCGCAGAACTTTGAATTATAATTTAAAAATAATAGTTTCTACACTTTGCTTGATTTTAAGCTTCGGCGCCGAGTACTCAAAACTTTACCAGCCTTTGAAAATAAACTCTCACAGGGTACTAATGTGGCTACGGCACATAATTTTTTTAGCTAAGATGCTTAAATGTGGATACATAAATGTATGTACTCTCCACCAGTCTAATGGATCATTTTTTCTACCTAAAATGTCTTCCTCCATGTACCGTTGAACTTCAATTATAGCTCTTGAAGTTGAACTTTTGGTCGAGCCTTTAGATCCTTCATCAAGAGCAATTTTGTCTATGGTTGCCCATATTGAAAATTTGCATTGCTTTTTTTATCATCTCCACCTTTGTTAGACTCAGGCAGCTCAGGCTCCCCATCTTTCACCGGTTCAGGTTCAGGCCGTAGCCGTACTAATTCTTTTTCTTCAGTTGAAATTATTTCAGCCAATTCTGAAATAACATTTTCGCGTACTCTTTCCGTTTGCATCATTATTTTTAAATGGCAACAAGTTAAATCTGGGATCCAGAAATGTTGTCATCGCAAGTGTGTTGCTGTATTAAATATTTCCCAGTCTATTTTTAATCCCATGCAATAATTTTTTTATAACCGTAACAGCCTCTGGTGTCATTTCTTCTACCTTTAAAAGTTGTTCGCAAACATCAAGAAGCCCTTCCGTAATAACAATAACAAGCGAAGATACTGTTGCCCACTCATTACCCGAGTTGCGTCTTCAAATGGTTCCAAAATTACTTTCAAGTTTCTTAATATTTGCCATTCATTTAACGTTAATTGTGGTAGTGCTGTGTCTAATAAAGCTATTGTACTATGGATAGCCTCTTCTAATTCTAAAAATCATATAATAGGTAGAATTCCACCTGGTTACCACATCTTGCAACAATTTCTTCGGCATTTTATATCCCGCATTTTCTTGAAATGTCATTAATTTTTTTGACGCTTGACTACTTTTCTTAAAGTGACTAACAATAGTTTTCACTTTTTCTGTAATCTGAGATATAAGCTGTTGATTAAGAGCATCTCGGACAACCAGATTTAATGTATGGGCGTAACAACCAAAAAATTTCCAGCCACATCCAGTTTTAATTGCACTGGTAACATTTGCAGCATTATCCGATATGGCCAAAACGATTTTTTTTATCGACACCCCATTCTTGGGATACAGTTTTTAATTCCTCTGCCAAATTGACACTTGTGTGGCTTTTATCAAACACCGCACATTTAAGTAGCATTGCTTGCAGTTTAAAGTTATCATCAATAAAATGTATTGTGATTTCCATGAAACTTTCATTATTTCAAGATGTCCAACAATCTGTAGTTAAGGATACCGCAAGAAGATATTTTGCCTTTTCTTTACAACATGTAAGACATTGTTCATAAAAACTTGGAATTAGTGTTTTAGAAATCACCTTTCTGCTTGGCATTTCATAAGAAGGATTTAGAGTTTTTGTGTAAGCACGAAATCCTTTATCATCAAACTGCAGTAATTTTTTTTGGAACATACGATGACATTTTTGTTTGCAGTTTTGGTGTTTTGTTATTTGAAACTTGTATTTTGGATGTGGAAGCAATCTGAAAAAGAACGGATAAATGAAAACATTTCGTGTTATTTTTAATTATAAACAATGTAAAGAACAAAATAATATGCATTATATGCTAGTACTTTACTTACTGCTGTTATTGTTATTGATGACGATGGATTTACGCTGGCGGAGGTGCTTGGAATGGGAATTATGTTATTTTTATCTTCAATATTTTCTGATAGATTTGTTGTTTCTTGTTCTTCTTCATCACTTTTTTGCAGCTTATCTTGAAATAATTGGACTGTCGGGTGCCTTCTTAGAATATGTTTTTTCAAATTGGAAACCGTAGTTTTATACGACATAATTGTTTTACACATATTACATTTTGCTAGTTGTTTTTTGAGTCAGTTATTGAGATGAAATTCCACACTACACTTGTACGCGTGTTCATTTAGTATATTTCACTACACAGCACTTGTATTTTGTAGGTATTCGTAACTATTTTCGTCCGTAACGTCCCTTATTATTAAATAAATAATAAATGTGTGAATGTGTGCTCTGTGCTCCTCACTCACTGTGCAGTGTGCACTGTGCTGTGCCATCTGTGGCTTTAGATTAGAAGTTTAGCTCCAACCGTGAAACATTTGTTGTTGAATAAAACTTCAAAATAGGCCTTTACTACTACCTACACCTACTAGAATTAATACAATTTCAGCTCCCAACCAACAGATGTCGCGGTCTTTGCTTTGGTTAGATAATAACGAAGAAAAGGTGTATTTTCGTGCAAATTATATTTGTAAAATTAGCATGGTAAAGCGCTTTCGGCTGATTGATTCAAAATTCAGAACAAAAATTTCAGAGGCGTATCTTCGACACAAAAATAAGACTTTTTTTATTATAAATAGAAGTCCCAAAAAGCACCCCTCCAAGCTAGAGCCATCCAAAATTGCGCCAAAAAAAAACGATTATTTTAAACTGCGGCTACAGTTGTGCGTAAAATCTCTTAAAAATTTGAAAGCCCTTGTTTCTTTAAGTGCTCTATTATTTTTTTGCGGGGACTGTGGGGGTGCATTTTAGGATGCATGTTTATTAGAAAAGGTCTTATTTTGGTCTCAAAAATATGCCCTTGAAATCTCTGTACTGAATTATGAATAACCCGTTATAGGCTTATTACTCTAGAATCTTAATGTATTTTATAACTTTTACAAACTGACTAAAAATAATTATAGCTTCAAAAGAAATAAAATAATATATGCTTAACTAATGAATAAAAGTACTATTTCCAACTTCTTCTTTGATCTTGTAACACCATGTATTTATGCAGCTTACTGGTAGACTAGGTGAATGTGCAAAAAAAACTTGAAACCACCAAACGTAAAAATAGGATATGGGACAAAAGAAATAGGTGTATATACTGCAATAGAGATCTCACAAATTTTTCGCGACATTTGTTTCGAAGTCATAAAGAAGAGCCAGCAGTTTTACGAATTATGAATTTGCCAAAGGGTGACAAAAGTAGGAAGAAAATGATCGATTTATTGCGAAAAGAAGGGAACTAAGTAGACCAGTTCAGAGAGCTACTATTAAATGTAATAATGATATAATAGAGAAGTTGACGATGAGGCTATCGATTTTCTTCCATGTCCCTATTGTAAGGGTATATATCGTTCAAAATCACTTCGACGACACACCAAAACCTGATCCTTTAATCCAGATAGCAGCAATAAAAAAACTAATGTCAGAAGTCTAGGCCAAAATCTTTTAATATTTAAAGAATCTCGTAAAGCATTTTTGGAAAACCTTAGACTGAAAGATGAGGTATTTTCCAAGATGGCACGCCGACAGAGCTTCATTTAATGGCAAAAGCGACCCTGTCATTTGCCAATATGCTGAGGATTATTTGAGGAAACATATAAGGCCTCATATTAGAATGTTTCGAACAAAATAAGGGAACTTGGAAGACTCCTCATTCCTCTTCAGGATATTTACGGTATAAACTCAATGTTAGAGGCGATGAACACAATCTAATATGACAAAGTTGTACATGCAGCTAAAATAATTTCTGGCTACGATAGTACATCGAAAACATTTAAAGCACCCTCTTTGGCATTGCATACACGAACGATTTTACTAGCTGCTGCATTAGCAGCCAAAACATTGTTACTGAAAAGGAGTCCTGTCCTCGCAGTAACCGATTATGACACAAAATTAAAAGGTGTGAAACAATTTAAATTACTAGTAGACGAACGGTGGAAATTTGACATGAGCAGTTTAGCTCTAAAAGACATTAATGAAAAACATGGGGACAAAGGGCAATGCTTACCTATAACAAGTTATATTATTAAATTCAGAGACCTCGCAGTAAGTGTTGCTGAACAAAGTATGGAAACATTAAAGAACGATATTACCAACAGTTCATGTTTCAAAAAATTAATGGAAGCAAGTCTTGTATTGACAATTTTATTGAACAGAAAAAGGGTCGATGACGTGCAGTATATCAAGACATTCTCTTATGACCAAAATACTACTACTAAAAATCAAGAAGAGTGTCTAAATGTTCTATATGAATCAGAAAAGCAACTGACATCATATTTTAAAAGAATTATTACAATAGACCAGGGAAGTAAATCAATTCCAATTTTGTTTCCACAAAATGTTCAAAAATATATAGAAGTTCTTTTATAGGCTAGAGCAAAGAATCAGTTAATTCCTGAAGAAAACCCCTTCTTTTTTGCTTTAATCGGTACTAAAGACCGGTGGATGAATGGATCGTCCATCGCAAAAGCCAGCTGTGGAGCTGAAAATCCCAAAACATTAACATCCTCTCGCTTAAGAAAACAGATAGAAACAGTACTGCAAATATTAAACTTAAGCGAAGCTGAAAAAGATCAAATGGCATATTTTATGGGCCATACTAAAAAAACCATGAAGAATTCTACAGGTGAGATGTACACATATATATACAGTGTGATTCAGTTTTAAATGAAAAAACTTCTAGGGATGATAGAACGAAAAATAAGCCAGTTTGTTGTCGACTTTTTCATTTTAGGCTCTTACAAAGGAGATACGAGGTGTTGAAGTTTCCAAAAAAATATGCGTCATAAAACGTATTAGTATAATCTCTCTTTGTCAACCAGTTGCGGAGATATGGATAGTTCCATGGAATAAATTGACCAAAAAAGTTGAAATTAACTAATAAGTTTTATGGCGCATATTATGTTCACACTATGTACAAAATTTCATCAAAAAATATTTTGCAGTTTAGAAGAAATTGTAAAAAATGTTTATTTTTGGAAACTTGAACATCCCGTATATCCTTTTTAAGCGCCTAAAATGAAAAATTCGACATAACAAACTGACATTATTTTTAAAAATTGTATTATCCCTGGAAGTTTTTTCATTTAAAACTCAATCACCCATGAATCACCCTGTAGAACTGGCTCACTCAAAATATCTCGGCTATTTTTCGCCAGAAAAAATCGGTGGCAGGTGCCATCGATAGCTCTCTCAGACGTCCTTCTTTTGTTACAATGCAAGTTGATGTCCATGGTCACCTAGAAAAACTAAGGCGAAAAATCTAAAAAAATTGCAATTCTTAAACCTCTCAGAATTTACATATCAAATTTGTTTCGTTGATATGGAAATTCTGTCGGTTGTAGCAAACAATTTTTTGGTTAAACTTTTTCTAGATCTTGAAAAATAAAAAAGTTACAGAGGTTTAAAATTGTTGTGGTAATGATTTTGAGCATCGGAGCAAAATTGATGTAAAAAATCATGGTGTTAATGTTTTTTTATTAATATTACGTACGTTTTTCGTAGTGTGTAGAACACATCATATTCCTTTTGAGTAGAGTTAAAACTTACGTACTGCAAGAATTGCAGAATTTGATCTTCTCTTTGTTTATTATATTCTTGCCATGAGAACCAAAACACTTCAGCATAACAGATCTGTATAAATAGACCTAGTGTCATTCTAGTCTTGCCTGTAGTCTAAGTAAAAACTCTATAACTCGCGTTATCGAAATAAAAGTATTTTTTTAAGTCTTCGTCTTCACATCGCCCATAACAATTTGGTGTCAGAAGTGGGATCCTCGATAAAAGGGTTTTCAACGAGGGAGATCCGGAGGTACTTAGAAGGACAGTCTCCTCGGGGGTCACCACACCACTACAATTGGATCCGGCTGAAAAGGGTCTTCAACAGGGAGATCCGGAGACACTGAGAAGGACAGTCTCCTGAGGCCAGCATCCAGCAACAAAAGCAGCATCAACGATCTTCAGCGAGCATGAAGTTACTACTATTGTAAGTGAAAAACTTGAAGTGAATTTTTATTTGTGAATTTTGAACTTTCTACGTTGATATATTGAACTTTTTGCGTTATAAACTATATTATTTCTTTATTTCAACATGACGAATAACGAAGCTATAAACTCAAATGTAAACAATGAAGCAAATGCTTCAAATAACGACGAAGTACCATTTAAGTTGAGCGAAATATTTTCTATCATCCCTGAATACGATGGGGATCAAATAAATTTAAATACTTTTATAATTGCATGTGATAGTGCCATGCAAATGACTGTTGGCGATCAAGCCATTTTACTAGTTATAAAAATAAAAAATCAACTAAAGGGACGTGCAGCCCAACTTATAAATTCAAGAGATCTAAATACCTGGCGAGAGATAAAACAGTTACTTAATGTTCATTTTGGCGATTCTCGTGATCTAACTTCCTTAATCCAAGACTTACAGAGAATGTGTCAATCGCAAGACGAAAACGCTTTAACTTTTGTGGGTAGAGTTCAGCCTCACTGTTCAAAAATGTACGCCGCAATGGGAAAACAAAGCTTTCTCACTAGGGAACACAAAGAATCACAAGCTATTCCAATTGATAGCATGTGTTTAAACACAGTTTTAACGGGTCTAGAACCAAGGATAGGGCAATTAATTCGTGCTAGCAATCCACCAAACATGATGGATGCTATTGTTTGATAAAAAAGGGAATTGCAACTTCACTAATAACACAACACTAATAACACAAAGAGAACCAATAATAATTTTCCAAAATTTTGTAACTATTGCAAAAGAAATGGACATACTATAAATGGGAATGTCGAACTAAAAATCAAAATAATTCTTAGAGGAATGATCCAAATCTTCCTAGTTTTTCTAACAATTTCCCAAGTAACTCCCAAAGAAATAATGTCTCCCAAAATAGATTCCAACAACAAACACCTTGGAGTACATCTTTTCCTCATCAAAATAATTTCCAAAATTCCTCTCCTCTCCAACCTAGGAATCAACCTCAAACCTTCCAACCAAGAAATCAATCTCAAAGAAATTTTTCTAATAATGCTCCAAGAAATAACTTCCCCAGAACTTTTAATACCACGAATGTCCAACTTACTAATCAAAATTTTACTCCTAGATTCCCAAATTCAAATCCTAATAACCAAAATAGGGCTCCTCAACAACACTATTTAGAACAAACTGAAAATTTTCAATTAACAGCCTCGGACCAAAATCCTATTCCGAACTTCAAGAATCTTGGTATGATCAATTCGGACCAAACGTTTGCGTAAATACTGTTGATAACAGCAACTTATATTATATTAAAGATAATACCGATAAGTACAAAATTTTAATTGACACAGGAGGTGGTATTTCAATTTTAAAATCGATGTCCAGAAAATTTTCAAATTAAAGGTATTTCTGGCCAATCAATTCCTATTACTGAAGCGGTATTTGTTTCTTTTACTGGTCCTCTTTCTACCCATAAAGTTTATATTTGCGATCTAGATATAGGATTCCACGGAATTTTAGGCGCCGACTTTTTAGAAAGGTACGGTGCAGTAGTGGATTTTAGTAATAAACAATTAATTACGTACTATAAAGTACATGAATTACTCAAAGACGGAGATGAATTTAATGAGATTTCGAATAATAATATATATAATATAATAATAATTCTCACCCTCACAATACACAATACTCCAAACTATTATTTTGTCTTCGTTGCAATTTGCGGCTAGGGCCGACTTTTTTCCCGATAGAACTAGGATAGCATTCACTCAAGTACTACGGAAAACCCTAGAAAACCGTAGTAATCCCAGTGAGTGTAGGACAATTAGTAAATCACACGGATAAAGCTATTTAAGAGCAATACCGTTAACCCACATTTGTCCAGCGCTCTTGGCCATAGCGGTGTTTTTCTTTAAAGACATATGCATGCGCCTGCCTCGAACCAAGGTCGATCGAAGGCAGAAAAACATGCAGTCTAAAAAGTCAGCGCCGGTAGGAGCGACGCCACCGCGGTATAAAAGACAAGTTATTGTTGACGAAAGATATGATAGCCTTCATATAAACGCTTATGAACGAAATAATAATAATAATAATGATTATACGAATGATATAAATAATTTTGAAATCGAAAATATGAGTTATAATATAAATAAGGTTACGATAGAACCACGATGCAAAAAAATATGCAAGTTTCATACTAATAAGTATACGAATAAAGAAATGATTTTATGCGCACAACGAGTAGAAAAAGTATACGTGCCAAACGCTATAGTAAAAATAAACGAAGAAGGTAATTTTTATACAACAATATTAAACCCTAATGCCATAACAAAGGATATTTGTTTCGAAGAATTTGAATTTGAACCCTATATTAAAGAAGCGAATGATAGTACTAGGTCACAAACACAATTTACCTTATAACAACAAAACATTCCCCTTGGCTGATATAATGGTGGATTCAGAGATTATAATTAATCAAATGGAAAGTGAGGATGTTAAAATTGAGAGTCGTAATAGGGTGGTGAACGTTTTAACAAATTATACAACTCAAACCGTACTATTAAAAATAATAATAATTTAGTGTCCTATAAAAATATTCAAAATACTCATAATTTCATTAAAAACAACACTGATCTTATAATTACTAAAGCCGACAAGGGAAACACTACTGTGCTACTTGACAAAACTTATTATTTTAACAAGGCCTTGATGTTACTTAATGATACACAGACTTACACTCTTTTGTCAGATGATCCAACCAATAAAATACAAAATAAAAATAATAAACTAATTGACAAGCTCCTCAAAGCAAACATCATTGACAAAGAATGTGCAAAACATTTAAAATGTAATAATGGTATTTTTCCACGCATATATTTTTTACCAAAAATCCACAAACGTGACGTCCCCCTTCGACCTATTGTAAGTTTTGTGGGTTCACCAATCTACAATTTGTCCAAATGGTTAAGTGAAATATTGAGCAACGGTTTTGAAAAAGATGACAAACATGTAAAGGACTCATTTGATTTTTCCAGTTTCATCCAACAACATGTTCCCCTAGATTATGTCTTAGTCTCATTAGATGTGATATCGTTATTTACTAACATCCCTACGGATTTAGTAATTTCTATCATTAAAAAACATTGGCATACGATCGCTTCATATACAACTTTGTCTTTGGATCAGTTTCTTGAACTATTTGACTTTTGTATCGAATCTAGCTATTTCTGCTTTAATGACACGAATTATGTCACCACCGATCCCGAAGAAGCGCTGACTCTGCACAAGAAGACACCGCCGAAGCGTCCCCTATAAAAACGGGACTTTGCTATATTGTATACCTCATTCTTATTCTATACTTTGTATTGTAACTTTATGTTCAATAAATAATTTTTTAAAAAGACCGCGTTACGCTCCCGACCATTAACTGTCGCAGTCTTCCGGATAATCGAAACGCCGCGTATCGAACGTGCCGCGAGATCGTATCAACGATTGATCGATTATCGAACCGTCGCCGGTCATCAGAACAAAATCGTCTGTTTCCCGCACGGACCAACCAGAAGCTTTGGAAGAGGACCACATCGCCGAACCCAGACTTCAGATGGCCAAAATTGCTCATCTCTTAATGTAAGTGCAATTTTGATGTCTTTTGATAAATTTGTCGAAGATCTTGCCAATTTGTCTTTGTCTTCAAGTGACTCAAACGAACTTACTGAAACTGAAATCCAAAATTTTGATCGACCAGAAGTTTTATTCGAAAATATTTCTCAAAAATCACAAAAAATGACCACTCCATTCAAACCCGAATTTTTAAAATGTGTTCCCGAATTTGACGGTAACCCAACCGAATTAAATCGATATTTGACTGTTTGCGAATCAATAGTAAATCAATTTTTTGACACTAAAAACCCAACATGTTTTCAAAATGTTTATCTGATGCATTCTTTAATTGAGAAACTAAGTGGAAATGCTAAACTTATTGTAAATATTCAAACTATCACTTGCTGGAATGATATCAAGGAAACACTGTATCGTCATTTCGCTGATCAAAGAGACGAAGCTTGTCTCAACAGGGATTTGGTTATGTTGCGACAACAACATAACGAAAGACCGCAGCAATTTTATGATAGAATTCTACAACTCCTAAATTTAATTATTAACTATGTTGATATTCACGAAGACACTCAAGAAGCAAAAATTCTCAAAAGAACCCTTTATAACAATTTAGCTCTCAAAACATTTTTGTCCGGTTTAAAGGAACCACTTGGGACTACCATACGTTGTATGCGCCCCACAAATTTAAACGAAGCTTTGCAATTAGTAACTCAAGAAAACAAATTTCAACAATTGTCCAAAAAGAAGCTTATAGAGAAAACTCGATCTTTATCAAAGATATTACAAATCAAGTAATAAATCTTTACGGAATTATCAATTCAATTTTACAAGATATTGAAAATTCAATCGTCTTTTCCAAATTAAAAATTATGCATCCAAGCATCATTAACACATCAGACTTTTACAAGGAACTTCTTAAACTTCAAAAATTCTTAAAACCTGAACAATTCCCATTAAAAATTTCTTTAGAAAATATTTTACTTTTTGAAAGTCTAATTAATATTGAATGTTATATTCTAAATAACAAAATCACTTATTTATTAAAAATCCCTATTACTTTCCCTTTTGATTTTGAATACTTTCATTTATTCTCTACTCCTATATTTTCGGAGAGTCATTTTAAGACAGTTTTTCCAAAAAACAAATTCCTATTAAAAAATAAATTGCACTACGCATTTACGAGTAAGGCATGCTCAAGAACGAAGTCCCAAGACTACGTTTGTAAAAAACTGGACCTAGAAGAAATCCGACAAGACGCACCTTGTGAAATTCAACTCCTCACTTCAAGAAGTATAACTACATGCAAAGAGTTCGACATTACCATTAGTAAACCAGTTATCAAACAACTTGGCGAAACCAATCAATACATTGGTCTATTTCCAAAAATTGTAACAGTTAAACTGAGTTGCAATAATCAAGAAGAAACGCTACAACTCATCGGCTCTCACCTGTTCAAGATTCCAATAAATTGTAAGCTGTCGACGAATCGAGAAAAAATAATAAATGAACAAGAAACAAGTTTAATCGAAAACCCAGTACTCTTTCCAAAACTAGAAATGCAATTAAAAAGCAATACGACGCTCAACTTAGACTTCGAATTAGAAAATCTGCAACTTGACCAACTTCAAGAATTAAAGACAGAAGTTCTTCAAAACAACCCCGAACTTACTTTTACTAAAGTTCACTATATACCAAGCCTTTGGACAATTATCATTTATGGTTTATTGATTTTACCAGCGATTTATTACGGCTACAGAAGATGGAAATCAAGAAGACGTAACAAAGAGAAGAAAGAAGTTCCACAACCAGGAGATATCCAACTCCTACGGTGCCCTAGAGTTGGTTCTGCGGAGGGAGGAATTATGTCACCACCGATCCCGAAGAAGCGCTGACTCTGCACAAGAAGACACCGCCGAAGCGTCCCCTATAAAAACGGGACTTTGCTATATTGTATACCTCATTCTTATTCTATACTTTGTATTGTAACTTTATGTTCAATAAATAATTTTTTAAAAAGACCGCGTTACGCTCCCGACCATTAACTCACGTTTTCATCCAAGGTTACAGTTCACAATTGAACATGAATCTAATCATTCTATTTCCTTTTTAGATACTAAAGTTAGCAGATCTGATGATGGAACGTTGGTTGTTGATTGGTATCACAAACCTAGTTTTTCGGAGAGATTTTTAAATTACTATTCTGAACATAATTTCAAACATAAAATAAACATCATTTACAACCTTAAACATAGAGCTTTAAAATTGTCCAGTACTCAATTCCACCAAAAAAATTTAAAATTAATAGAACAATTCCTTTTAAAAAATAATTACCCAATCTCCTTATTAAAAAAAATTCTTTATACCGACATCTTATCTCACAACAATAATAATTCTAATATTTCAAAAAAATATTATAAAATACCTTATGTAAAAGGACTCTCCGAAAAATTGCGTGGTATCCTTAAATCTGATAATAGTGAAATTGCTTTCTCAAATTCCAACACTGTAGGACTCCTTTTTTTCTCAAAAATCAAATCAAAAATTCCAAAAGAGATTCAATCTAACCTTGTGTATAGCATTCCTTGCACAAATTGTGAAAAAGTTTATGTTGGGCAAACAGGACGATATTTAAAACAGCGAATTACAGAACATCGTCGTGATTCACTTAAGAAAAACTCAGTTAACCCTACTGCCCTGGTGGAACATTGTAGAGAGAAAGGCCATCATTTCGACTTTGACAATACAAGGGTTAAATGTAAGGAAAGGAACTTGTCTAGACGTCTATTAAAAGAAATGATTTACATAAAAAGGAGCAACAGTGTTAACACGCGGAGAGTCATTGATGGTTTGAATTTGGCTTATTATAACCTTATTAATAAGATTAACCTTTAAATTGTAGATTTGCTTTTGCCACTGTGTGATACCTAATTTCTAGTCAACTGGATATTTCAATGTGTTTTTTTTGTGGTTTCTTTTTTGTTTCTTGTCGTTTTTGTTTGTTTGTTCTTCCTCCCCTTTTTTAACCACATTATTTTTAACCACATTTTAATACTCCACAACAGTCAGCTCAAACTTTGTATGCCTCTACCAACAACCTATTTATTGTGTTTCGATCTTACACAAATGTATGTAACAAGTATCTTGTTTTTATTATTATTTGTTGACTCGGGAAAGCGATTTTTCTGGTGAGCACACTATATATATTTTTTATAAAAAAAAAATTTAATTGGCTTTTTTTGGTGTGTGCTTGTTTCTGACATTTTTCAAATTTTATTATAAATCTCCTTTTTTTTACTCTTCGACTGTCGTGTATTATTTCTTGTTTTTTTTCTTATCATATTTTGTATTATATTACATTACCACATTGTTTTTTGTAGAACCCTGAAGAAGATTTTAAATAAATCGAAACGTTGGCTATGGAATAAAAGTTTTTCCCCAGGAGTGTAACTGACCTTCACCTGTTACCTTTTTTACATAGTATTAATATTATTTGTAATTTCAATAAAACAAAAAGTAGAGTAGAAAAAATAAAAGAATCAGTAAGGTTAGAACACTTAAATGAAGCAGAAAAGGAACTAATTACTAATTTATGCTTGAATTTTGAATATATATTTTATTTTGACCGAGATTTCCTAAGTTTTACTAATGAAATAAAACATACTATCGATACAGGCGACGCTAAGCCAATTTTTACTAAATCTTATCGATATCCACAAGTTCGCAAAGAAGAAGTAAAAACACGAATTAATAAAATGCTTTCTCAAGGAATAATTAGACCTTCTGTTTCACCATGGTCGTCCCCAGTATGGGTCGTTCCCCAAAAATTAGACGCTTCAGGCAAACAGAAATGGAGAATCGTGATTAATTATCGAAAATTAAATGAATTAACAGTCAATGACAGGTATCCACTGCCTAATATTTCAGATATATTGGATCAGTTGGGTAATTGCCATTATTTTACTACTTTAGATTTGGCTTCTGGGTTTCAACAAATTGAAATGAATCCAGAAGACATTCCGAAAACTGCTTTTTCCGCTGAAACTGGCCATTTTGAATATTTACGTATGCCCTTTGGCCTTCGTAATGCGCCCTCAACTTTTCAAAGCGTTATGGATAATATACTAATGGGGATTTAAAACGAAAAATGTTTAGTTTATATAGACGACATTATTATTTATTCTATAATTTATTTAGGACATGTTATTACACCTGAAGGGGTTAAACCAAATCCACAAAAAGTACAAGCTGTAATCGATTTTCCTCAACCTACTAATACTAAACAAATCAAACAATTTTTGGGTCTTACTGGTTACTACAGGAAGTTTATTCCAAAGTACGCAAAAATGACAAAGCCTTTAATTCGACTTTTAAAAAAACGTACCATTTATTTTTGATAAAGATTGTCGCGAATCATTTGAACAATTTAAAAATGCGGTAATAACTTCACCAATTTTAATATATGATAATTTTGAAAAAGAATTTGTTTTAACTACAGATGCAAGCGCTTTTGCTTTAGGCGCGGTACTTTCGCAAGGACCTGTTGGAAATGATCTTCCCATAGCATACTTTTCAAGGACCTTGAGTCCAGCAGAAATGAAATATAGCGTTATCGAAAAAGAACTTTTGGCAATAATTGCTACCGTAAAAAACTTTAGACCTTATCTTTTCGGACGAAAATTCTTATTGGTTACGGACCATAGACCTTTAACCTGGATTTTCTCAATAAAAGATCCCGGTAGTCGTTTAGCACGTTGGCGACTTAAATTAGAAGAATATAATTATCAAATAATTTATAAACCTGGAAAAATTAATCGAAATGCCGACGCTTTGTCTCGAATCAAAATCAATCATAGAAAAGAAGCTGTTTCCCTTCATGCTTCCCTAGACGAACCATCTACTTCTCATGATAATCCTCAAGACATTGACCCGCCTATTGACACTAATGAAACTGACGAAATTGCTATCATCTCTAATGAATTCGATAGATTTTTTTATTTATACAAACCAACTTCAATGATCGACTATTTAGACAAAACACACAAAGACATTGTACTAATTTTTCAACAAGACAAATTAACAGACCTTCACGAAAAAGTTATTGATGATTTACTTGAGCTAAATCCTGATTTTAACTATAATAAAGCAAATGTTCTTTCCAGTCAAACTGTAGCTAAAAGAAAATATTATATAATTCCTGTTCCTTTTAATTTTGAAACTGCAATACAAATATTCTTCATATCTCTTTATTACGGTAAAGATATATTGGAAGAAAATAAAACTTATTACATTGAAAATAATCCAGATTTTCCAATTTTAGAAATGTTTAATTTTTTTGTTCTCAGATAAAATTTTTCAATTAACAATTTGTCAGAACATTGTGACTATACCAGACGAAGACCAAATACCTACAATAATAAATCAATTTCATTCAGGCAAGACAAACTTACGTCGAGGAATAAACGAAACAATAGACGCATTAAACAGAAATATAATTGGACAGGACTAACTAAAGACGTTGAAACATTCATTCGGCAGTGTGAAATCTGCCAAAAGACCAAAATTTGCAGACAAAATTTGGACAGTCCCTTAGTCATTACTGAAACTCCCAAAACTCCTTTCGAAAGAATAAACATTGACATCCTAGAAATCCCAGTGAAAAATAATATCCTTACTATAAGAGACGAACTGACGAAATTTACCCAAGCTTATGCACTCCCTAATAAAACAGCGAGATCCGTAGTAGACGCTCTTTTACTCTATTTTCAACAATTTGGAACTCCTTTAAGAATCCATACCGAATTATAATCAAATCTTTGTAAATTATACAATATAAAATTAACTTTCTCTAGTGTTAGTCATCCGCAATCAAATAGTTCCTTAGAAAGATTTCATGCCACCTTAACTGAAATGATACGTGCATGTAGTACAGAAAATCCTAACGAGCATCCGTTTCAAATGCTTACGCTTGTATAGCCTATAACAATTCTATAAATAAAACACAAGACTTTACTCCTTATGAATTGCTGTTCAGTCACACCTCATCTTGACCTCCAGAAGTTTTGTATAATCAGCAAGAATTAATCTCTAAATACGTTGGCGATTTAAACAATACTATGAAGTTGTAAGAAAGCGTACGGATATGCGCAAGCAAAAAGCAAAACAGCGATTTGATACACACGTTGCGGAACAACGGCAATTTCGCGTAGGAGAGAAGGTTTATGTCAAGGAGTCCCAAATAAAAAATAAACTAGCTAACAAATTTAATGGAATCTATAAAATTAAGGAAATTTATACGAATTCACATAACCCAATTACTAATCAAACTACAAAAATTAATTTTGATATGCTTAAGAAATGCCACGAATTGGAGGAAGAAGAACTAACTGTTAAAGAATTCTTTTATACTCTAGATAGAAAAATTCCTATTGAAAATTTAACGTTTCCATTAAACTGAGCAATTTAGTTGATGATCCTGAAAATATTGTCACACCGGCCCTGTGTGTGCCGCGAGAGAACCCTGTTGTCCCTCGCGACTTGCCGGGGATCTTTGAGGGGGACGACTGGCAGTGGATGCTGGACGTAGGTAATCCCAGGAGAACACACACGTTACTAACGGCACGAGGTAATTATAAAAACTTGGTTTTATTGAGACGACTCACAGTATGGCTTTTAGGACACGCATCCTGGCGATCAGGGCGGCGACTCGGACGGGCGAGGGAGGCAGGCTTTTCGCGACCGTTTGGACCTACGGCGAGCGAGCCGCGGATCCGGGGAACCGGACTTCTCGGAACAACTTTCGACCCTCAACTACCCCAGCGCTCCAAGGGTGGCGAACACGCCGATGCCCTTGCAGCTAACTAGGGGGAACTCCAACTGTTTCGACCCCGGTGGCGAACACGCCGATGCCTTGCTCTCCACAGGGGAGTAGTCTAGGATCTAGTGGTGACTAAGAAGCCGATGCCACTGATGTCCAGCTCTTGGCTGGCGCCCAATTTATACCCGTTGATTCTGCCGAATCAGCGGTGGACTTTGATTTGTTACTGTTATTACTTATTAATTGTTCCTCGTATTGTCATTATCGACTTCCCCTTGTATACATTGATGGGGATGTTTTCTAAACATTTTAGTAATTAGGGTCACCCGCCTCCAGGTGTAAAAATAATTAGTTTGACTATTTGAACATAGATGGTTCTCAGTGTCACTTTTGTGACATATGCCCCCCTCCTAATGAGCCTTGGTCCCCAAGGCCAAGATGTGTGTCCTTTTTACAAAATTCTTATCTTTCTATAAACGTGTCCTTACTTATTATTAACATCACTTTTCACTGCCTTCACTATAAGAGTTCATCAGCCATTTCTGCTACAGTAAGTTTTTCACTTCCTGGTCTCGTTTCATCGTTATACTGTTCGTCCATATACCATAACCATAACCATGGCCTTGATCAGCGGCCGTGGATTAATTGGTCACGTTAGCGTGGAGTTAGTCTCTTAGTGGCTGATGTTAGTTTTTTGCAGGACAGTGTATTCTACAATTAAACAATAAACAAAAAATATTAGTGTAAGCATTAACTCGAAATTTTCCTAAATTGATTTAGGTCAGAATTCATTAATTTGTATACTTCAATTATGAGTGGTAAGTGTGTTTCTTTTTAATAACTTTATAAAAATTACTGTATATACATATATATTATTTTTAGCGCTAAATGTTTCGAAGTTGAGCACGTTGGCGCGACGAAAGTTAGTGCAGTTGCGACCAGAATATAAAAACTTAAAAATTGACATTTTACACCTGGCCTGGCCACGCGCAGAGGACCATCTGTGCCTGAGCCAAAACCGGGATGGGCCGAAGCGTCCTCACGGCTCCTACCCAATTTGGGCTGGCTTTCTCCTCGGTCGCTGGTGCCAGCTCTTTTTTAGAAATCGGGTCCGACGGTCTGTGCTCTATATATATATTACTTGTAAAAAAAATAAAAATGTAAGTGTCTAAAATTATCTCTTATTTCGTATGATGCCTTCTTCTCAAGGTAACTAATTTAACTTATGATCCTATAATTTATTATCTTGTCTTATTTTACCCTTGTGGATTTAAGAAGAAATATTTAATGCTAAGTTCTAAGTTTAAAAATATTCCCAGACCGGTCCTGTCTATAGTTTGTTACTTTGCATTGAGATTACTTCTAATAAACATATAAACAAACAACCCGGGTCTGTCTTATAATTATTGTTCTTATTCCTAGCTGAGTACGATACTTAAACTTTACCCTACATAATATTCTTCTGCCTTAGCAACTTGCGGTCGTTGCTCGGTGGAATCCGCTGGGTTTGCATTTCCGCGATTGACGTTGCCTTGGATGACGCTACACAGCAGTCGCCCTGCCGCGTCTATCCGGCTTATGTCTTGCCTAGAAATTCTGATTTGAAATTCTTGCTCTTCGGGGGTGGTCTGTTCTGTCTGGTGTGGTTGTACTTCTCTGCGTGGTGCTGATTTCTTCATCTGGTAGTACTTCAGTAATAATCTCCATAGTGCATACAAAATAAAACTTGAGAAACATGTACAGGTGAGTCCAAAAATAATGTCGTGAATCGTTTCTGTTTGCTGGTTGTAGGCCGGTGCTACTTGTGTGAAAACTGGTACTGCTGGTGCTCGACGATTAAATATGATGTGCCAAACTGCTATGGACAATAACGTGTTCCAAATTACTATTATTGATTGATTATGGTTCGTCCAACTTAGTGATTTGGGTAAGTTGTCGAATTTAATTTGTTGTGTTATCTCATTTAATGTGTCTCTTGTTGACGTTAAATTCAAATGCGGGACTGAAAGAGTCCAGTTTGTGTTCAGGCCTTCCGATAAATTTTTAAATTTGGGTGGGTTGCTATCTAGTGCTGGGTTTAGAATAAATGTTTTTAAATTTGTCCATGCTGCGGGTATTACGTGTACGGCATTGGCTGTTCTGATTTTCCTGTTAGTGCATGGAAATCTTTTGTATATTAATATCTCTTTTTCTGATTTTAGGGTGCAACTGCATGGAATTGTTACTCTTATGGCTCCTAAATGCTGATTTGGGTGGTTTACCGATGTTGTGCTGGAGTCGCACTGGATTACTGTGTCTGGTTTTGGGTGTATACCATGTATACTTCTTCATCTATTTCGGCGATCGTAGTTGCTGTGGACCTATAGCATCTCATTGGACAGTGTGCTGCTAATTCTTCTACCGTTGTGCCTTCTAGAAGTTTTTTGGCACATGCTGGACAGTGAAAAATGTCTCCTGAGAATCTTGGTAAGTAGCATAACTTGTTCTCATAAGGCTTGCACGTGTGTAGACTCATTCCGGAAATTTGTCTTACGTCATTGTTTGAAGCTGCTGTATATAAAGAATTGTGTTCGATTATGCATGTGTGATTATGCCAAGCAAATGGTGTAGTCATTAATTCATATAGTTTCCAAAAATTGTTTTCTTGTGTTATAGGTACTTTTACGTGGACTATGAAATCTTGTTGGTTCGTTGGCCGCGGGCCCATGACCATCTGTTTGCGGCCAACAATCATCCCGTACCGTCCCTTGCCCCTGGCCTTCTATTTGTTTGGCAGGGGTTTATACTAGGGCGATACTGTAAATTATATTATCGGGATCGGGTGCGTCGCCCTTCAATATATGTTTATTATCTCTACTTCTTTCTGACTTATTAGAGCCAGTTCTGACCAATTTAAATTATTAATTATGCCGTATGATAGGCGATATATTTATAAATTCCTGCTAGTAGTAATATTTTAATAACCTAATTCCTAATTAATTCACCTATTAGTTACCTTTAGGAAGGTATTAGAAAAAGTTTTATGCTGTGAATTAGCTTGCAGGAAACAGTTCTTTGTAACCTAATGACCATCTCAGTTACTCGGACCTGTCTCTATTAAGTCTTTTATTTACTACTTAACCTAATCCGGTCCTGTAAAAAGAAAAATTATGTTTGGGTTTCCTTCCTTCTGGTCTACTTTTCCATCAAAACAAACTTATTTACCCCGGTACCGTCTTAAAATCTAAAAATCCTATCCTAAAAAATTCTTAAAGTGCAAAAATAAAAAATGTCCTACACATTGTTTTTACGGACTATACAAAATCCTCGGTTGGTGCCTTCGCCTAGGGCGTTATTGCTGACATCGTGTTTTTGCGCCTGGCCTCATTCTCGCTTTCGTCGTCGACGTCGAGCCGTAGTACTGCGCTGGGAAGTCGAACGATGTATTCGCGTTCTCGAGAGTGCTCTGGCGCTGGAGTTGCTCCTCGGGGTTGCTGGCTTCCTCCCTTGCTGCGCGTCGCCTTCAGAGGTATTTTGTTTCTGTTTTCGACAGAGTTTACAGGATAATCGCCGTAAAGAAAGAGCAGGTGAGACCAAATAAAACGTCATGGGGGGTGTCTCTGTTTTCATTACAGGCTCTTGCTGCCTGTGCGAAAACTGGGAAGGCTGGTGCTTTATGCATTATGGAGTGGTTTACCCATCCTAGTGCATCAGGTACTGTACTAAATATATCTTTTTTCTCATTTATTTGATTTTCTCATTTATTTAATTTAATTCCGAGCTTGCCTTGAGTTCTTCAAGTTTTTTGAAATCTTCATGTAGTGTACCTGGATTCAAGATTGTGGCGGGATGAAATGCTGTGCACATGCCTGGATGCTTCTTTGTTGTTTACTTATTCTGGGGAGTCTCATTAATTTTTTTGTTATATCCACGAAATTGTTACTCATGCTTATTAACATATTATGTCTTTCCTCCTTTAATGTGGCTGTATTTTGTCTTGTAAATTCGGCAAATTCTTCTAATTCTTTTATTTTTGTTTCAGTTAACTTTGTCGTTGTTGCCTGCCTAGACTCTTTTCTTATGCCGGTGATGGTCTTGCTTAGCCCCTCGTTAATCGGCTGCAGTTGCTGTCGAAGGACCGCGGTATCCATCACCATGGCATCCAATTTTTGTTGGGTGGCTACTCTACAGCAATAGTTCAGGACAGAGAAAATGCCCTTTTTCTGATTGGATTGGTCAAATTTTGTAAGTAGCTTATGTCCCATTCGTGCGATAGTAGATTTATTTAGTGGTCTGCGGCGTTTGCCGTTTGATCTATTAATTGTATTGTCTAGGTTGCTGCTGTTGCAAGGTTGTCTTTTCCTTGGGGTTGGTTGATCTATGTACCATTTTGATGAGTATGTTAAAGGAATGGTTGCCTCGTGCTGCCCCGATGATCCACCATATGACGCCCCTGTTATGGTGAGTAGAAACACAAATTTATTTTATTATGCACCTAAAATTGCCTGTCTGTCTCCTGCAACTTGCTTCCCCCGAAAATTGATCCCGTCTTACTGTGGGGTGACCCGTCCCGTTATTTGATCTCCATTATCTTGCCTTATTTGGTCTATTTCATCCACAATTTCCGTTCCTGCCGGTTCTATAGCGGTTCTATAGTTGCCGTCCACGGATCATTGTAGGGTAGTATCCTACTTACGTGAACTACGTCTTTTTCTTCCCATTATTTTTTTTCGCTTCGTAGTCCACTTCTCCTATCTTTTTTATTACTTCGTATGGGCCGAACCATCGTAGCAAGAGCTTTTCTCTCCTTCCCACTTTTCTAATGGGTATAAAAATCTTCACTCTATCGCCTGGGTTGAATTCTAAGTCCCTGTGGGTTTTGTCGAATCTTTCCTTGTCTGCCTGTTGCCTTTTTAATATCTTTGTCTTTTTCCTGTTGTTCTTAAGTGCTTATTTAGCCGGTTATTCGTGATCTCATCTTCGTTTACGGAGCATACTTGGTTTGCCATCAAGAAGGTCGGGACTTCATCGTTCTCTTCTGTGTTTTCTTCGCGACATTCAATCGGCATCTCTATGGAGTGTTCCTTGCTTGTACACTATGCGGTAGTCGTATTCCTGTAGTTGGATTGCCCATCTTGCCAACCTGCGAGAGTGGTCCTTCATGTTGTCTATCCAACATAGGGCGTGGTGATCCGTCGCTATTGTCACTGGTTTCCCGTATATTAAGTGACGAAGGTACTTTAGGCTCCAAAGTACCGCCAGGAACTCTAGCTCGCTTATAGCGTAATTTTTTTCTGCCTTTGAGAGGCTTCTGCTAATATACGCTATTGGGTTGTTTACTCCTTCTTCATTTTCTTGTAAGAGTATTGCTCCTATCCTTGTTGTGCTGGCGTCCGTGTGCAGCGTCGTCGGTTAAAATGTTGAAGAACGGGAGCTGTTGTCAGCGCTTTTTTGAGCTGATCAAAGGCATTCTGTTCTTTCTTCCCCCAGTGAAATTTTTGGTTTCCTTTGTTATTTCGTGTAATGGTCGCGCTATTGTAGCGAATCCTTCGACGTAAAAAAATTCTCAATATCAGCATGAAAAAAAAACTATTTTTTTCCATTCCATTGCCTTTTAAAAAATAATGAAAAAATATATAAAACTTTTTGTCTACAGCTAATGCTAATGCTAATTATTTCGTTAAAATGGACAATATTTTGAACATTTGTTAAAACATTAGGTATTAATAATGCGCAGGGAGGGATCTAGCCGGTGACGGGGGCTAATCCTCGGGTGTGACAATCCCGCGACTTCCAGTTACACAGGGATGGGTCTAGCCCGTGAGAGGGGCGGATCCTCGGGTGTAACGATCCCGTGTTTCCCAGTTGATGCAAGGAGGGGTTTGGCCGGTGAGAGGGGCAGATCCTCTGGTGTAACGATCCCGCGTTATCCTAGTTGGCCCGTGTGGGTAGCGGGTTAGAATACTCCTATCGTGGCTCTGCGAGTCGTAAAAGGCGACCGAGGGCCGTCACTCCCACGTTGCGGGAGGAACCCATGGAATGGAGAATAATAGGATATTTGTCATAGGGCCACTGCCTGGGGATCGCCAGGGCATATCTGGAGCCGACGCTGGGCATGACAGCGAGCGGGACGTCGGCGACAGGGCGCTGATGAGGCGGGCCCCTGTCGCACAAACAGCTACAGCCCAACAACACGAACATCAACAACAGGGGAGCCAAACGAGAACTATGGTTCCACTCACCGAAGGTACTGCGCGGGAACTTCAGCCAGCGTTCACTCAGGCGGGATTACAACGACGACGCATGAAATGGACTGGGTCCATGAATGAATCGATTATGCGTATTTTTTACAGGGTCAATGCCGAACCGATTAAAAAATGACCGGGTGTCAATACATCCAGGTCTTCATGATCTTCTGTGAGTGGATACATTAAATAATAAATAGATCAAAGTCCACCCGCCGACTCGGCAGAATCTGCAGGTATAAGTACAACTCAGTTTCCAAGCTGGGCATCAGTGGGTCCCGCTTTTCAGCAACCACTAGATCGCCAACCACCCCCGAGGGGTCGGATCGGGCACAAGGTGCGGCTGCTCAGCCAGTTTGTGTTCTGACTCGACTGCGAGAGGGTTTGACGGCAGATTCTGCGGAGGTCATGCTGGAGCGTTGGTGATCGCCGGGTTGTTGGAGATCGGTCCCTGCAAATCGCGAGCCAGGGAACCTCTGCTCTTAGGTTCCCCACGCGCCGGTCAGTCGCGGTCCCGCTGGTCCACAGTTCCGCTACGCGTCTCCCAAACCGTCAAGATGCTGTGGAAAACGTTTATGTGAGTACGGAACAATAAAAGTCCGTTTCGTGCATACCTGTGTCTCATTGGAGTACGCTCTGTCGTCGGTTGCGACCCCTCCCAGTGATCCCGGCAAGCCGTGAGGGTCAGTCCAACCCTCCGGCGCACACGAATAGTGCGACACGAGGTGGAGGCCCCGTGTTCGAGACACTTAGTGTGACAATATTACGCAATTACGCAACACACGTTTGACAGCCTGTTTACCATTTAAAGGCCAAAAACTAAAACTTATGCTGCTTAAAACTGTTTGACAACCTGCATGCAAATTACGATAATGTTCGTGTCGTATAATAATAGTGTTAAAATGATGTTTTGATGGAATAATCATAGGATTCTTTGACTCAAAAGTTAATGCTGAATTTTATAATCTACCTCCTAGGCGAATTATACCTCATCTAAGAAAGGATGTAAATTATATAATTTACTAAATTTGTGCACTGTTCGTTCCGAACGTAACAACTTAATTTCAATTAGAAATTCTTGACTTTGGACAATTTTACCTGCAGTTTCAATACCATTGTCAATTTCTTCTAATGATAAAATTTCCAATTTTCGATCGGACACGTTGTTTGTTTTGCAGTTAAAAAAAGAAACGAAGTAAATATGCCAAAACGTGTTATTTTTTTAAATGAATATCTTTCTATATTATTTGTATAATCAGTTACTGATACTAACGAAATTTGATTTCTTGTTTCAGGTATTTCTACTCATTTATGACCAGCATTAGTAGGCTATAAATCTGATTCATCCACTAAAAACGAAGGACCATGCCACCATAATGGCAAATTTTGTATTTGGTGAGAATCAACCCCTCTAGATATAATATCAGCTGGATTTGCCCCTGAAGGGACGTATCGCCATTCAGAATTTTCTGTTAAAGTTTGAATTTTGGAAATTCTATTCGAAACGAATAGAACTAAACGAAAATTAGAAGAGAAATTTCTAGAAGTTGCGAACGAGTCTAACACGGAATGGAAAAGGGATTAATGGAAGAAATTTATATTAATGGAATGGAGATGGTATTAAATAGACAAAATTATGGGTGTAATGGAAATATTGGTAATTAATTCATAATAAAAAATCATATGGGAATAACTTATGGTATGGTATGGAAATAGTATAAAAAATACTTATGGGAATAACGTATAAGGTATTTTATAGGAATTTAGGAAAATACAGTATAGACAGGAGAAATAGCTTGGTTCTTTTAAGAAATAAAACTAAGAAATTTAACAAAATTAAGATTAAGAATTTAGCAAAAATAAAATCATATATATTAGAAATAGAGAAATATTTTGTAGCCATAGAACAAAATTAAAATAATACTAATGTACATTCTTATTTGTCTATTTCAAGCAACAGTGACTGCGTATATTGTCACAATTCGCATAAAACAAATCACCAATAAAGAGAGGATGCCGTTGTAAAACAAAATGCGGATCACGATGTGGATGCCGATTAATGACACGGGCTGCCATTGTGACATTATGTTATGTCTAAATAGGGAATTAGATGCAGAGTTGTCCTCTGGAGGGAATCCAATAAGGCGCAGATCACCGCGGTTACGCAAATATATGGATAGTTACCAGAGCAATTAATGAAATATTTGATTTTGTAAAAGCCAGTTCTGTGTGCTTTTTTACGATGCGTGAGGCAGGATGTAAATATTTATTTTATTTTATTCATTTATTTATTTATATTACAACAATCCGGCTCGAAGGACCATTTTTTTGTGGGGTCCAAATGTACTCTTCTGCTTGTACTCGCTTTTGCCCCTGTATTTGGTTTGACTAACCCTACTATTGTGTAGGTACTGTTTAATTCTTTGAAATAATGTAGAACTTAGTTTTGACACATTTTTTTGCCTTTTATTATGACATTGATTATAATAAAAAAAAATTGTCGTATACAGTATGAAACACAAACATAACCGCCCCCTTTGAAAGGCATGGCTTTCAAAAAAGAAACAATACTGTACAAATACAGAACCTATCAGTGTATAGCTATCACCATACACTTTATACCATTATTCCACAGGTAAAATGCTTATTTTATTTACGGCACGTTTAATTTCACCGATGGAAGTTTTTATTGGTTTTATTGTCACTACCAGGATACTGCGCGATTATGCGTCCAATTTTCCAGTGCATAATTGGTACATTTTCGTCGTTAACGAGCACCAAAGAACCGAGCAACGTATCAGGAATGGTGGAAACTTGCCATTTAGTTCTCTGCTGCAAGCCATGGAGATAATTTTTTGAACATTTCTTCCAGAACTGTTGAACCAAGAAACGCAAATGTCGATATCTTGATACAAGTGAAACCGAAGATCCAATACTCGGAATGGTACCATCAGGTAGAGTTCAATGCCGAACCGATTAAAAAATGACCGGGTGTCAATAACATCCAGGTCTTCATGATCTTCTGTGAGTGCATACATTGGTCGGGAGTTGAGGATGCCTTTAATTTGTGACAGACAACTATAAAACTCCTCGAATGTTAAAAGATTATTTCGCAAAATGCGTTTTGTGTGATATTTAGCGGAACGTACAGCACTTTCACACAAACCACCGAAATGAGGACTACGTGGTGGATTGAAATACCATTTAATGGTGGTTGAATTTAGTCCTCGACTATAGAGTTTTAGTTGTAGGTTTTCTGCTTATGGGGACAATGGACAAATGATCAATTAAACTACGTAAATCTCTAGCTGACGTTTCGACTATATTTGGCTTTAGTCTTCTTCAGAGCACTACAATAAAATCAACAATAATAGTTTTTACAGATTAAAAACAGTGCGTGAATACATTATCACTTTAGAAACTGGTACATACAATTACAAAATATATAAGCCATACAAACAAAAGTAAAACATAAGTAAAATCATTATTGACAGACTGAAACTCACCTGATTCTAACAGTTTAAAATTTGTCTGGTTACTATCATCATTAGAACATAATGATTTGTCATAATGAAAAGGACATTCCAACAATTATGTATATATATAATAATTTTTAGGTGATTAACTAAGGCAGGCAGAAATCAGAATAAAGTCGAAACGCTATTTTTATAGATTTTTTGTTCCTGTAAATATGTTTCATTTTTTGCCATTTCTTTGGTTCATGCTTTATACCGGATGGATTTTTTGGATCAAATTGGAGTATACTAAACTGAGGTTGGATGTGTCCGTTCTCAGATTTATAGAATTAGGGTGTTTTTTTATGTACAGCATTTCTGATATTAATCGTTTCGGTAAATTTTGTTCTCTATCTAAAATTGTAACATTTACAAAATCAAACTTATGTCCTGTTTGAAAGTGATGTGTCGATAATGCCGTTTTATTATTTTTGTTAATGTTTACTGGACTACAGTCATATTTGTGGTTATACAGTCTTTTCCCAAGTTTTTGTTTTGTTTGTCCGATATAACAACCATCACAACTTAGACAATTTATTTTATAAACGACACATGACTCTTCAAATAATTCTGTAGGACTTTTAAGTTTGGAAAATAGTTTGTTGATGTTTTTTTTGCAATAGAAAACTATTTGTATGTTGTTGTTATTTAGGATATGTCTCAATCTATTGTTTAATCCGGGAATATTGGGAATTTTCATGTATATTTTAGCGTTTTGAGGGTTATTTATTTTTTCAATTCGGTTGGTATCACAGTAAAGAATTCTATTTATTATATTTTTGGGGTAATTATTTTGAATTGCTATTGTCTTAATTTTGTTAAAGTTTTTCTTCCGGAACTTTTGATCGCTGAGTTGTTCAACTCTATAAATCATACTTTTTATCGTTGCCAGTTTTTGCTGTAGGGGATGTGAGGAACGGTAGTTAAGTATTCAACCAGAACTTGTGGGTTTCTGGTACCAATCTAGAAGTAATTTATTATTTTCTCTAACAAAAAGAACGTCTAAGAACGGAATTTTTTTATCAGATTCTAGTTCTAAAGTGAATTTTAATGAATCACAATATGAATTAAAGGCAGTGACGAGAGCTCCCTCTTCACCTTTTCTCACGGCAGTTAACATATCATCTACGTAGCAAAAAAAGAAAGGTAGCTGAAATGGTAAATTTTCTAATACATTGCATATTAGGTCATGTAGTACCAAATTAGCTAAAATAGGTGAAGATGGGTTGCCCATCGCAGTGCCATATATTTGACTGTAAAATTTATTTTGGTATTGGAAATAACTGGATTCAAAAAGGAAGAAAACTATATTTTGAAAGTTGTTAAGATCTATCTCGGTATGTTGTTTAATATCATCCCAGTGTTTAGCGATTGCATTTAAAACAAGAGGTTTTGTCACATTGGTAAATAATGAAACAACATCCAGTGAAATAAGAATGTGATCTTCTGGAATGACCAAATCCCTAATTTTCCTCGACATATCAAATGAGTTTTTTTAAAGTAAATTTAAATAGGGGAGTTAAATTATTTAAGATATCAGTAATAAATTTCGATAGAAAGAAAGTAGGTGTTTGGACACATGAGACAATTGGCCTTAACGGTAGATTGTTTTTATGGACTTTGGGTAGTCCATAAATTTTAGGTGGTTTTGCATTCAGAATAGTTAATTTTTTTGCCCTTGTCACATCAATAATGTTTTTTTGGGTCAAGTTTTTAATGATATTATTATTACTTGTTTGAAATTTATTTGTAGGGATTCTTTCTAATTATTTGTAGATAGTTTGATCTGATAGAAGGGTTGTCATTTTTTCATTATACGTTTGTCTTTCCAACAAAACAGTTGCATTACCTTTGTCTGATCTAGTCAAAATAAGGTTGTCATTGTTTTTTAAGAAAAATCTTAGTCTTGTGAAACAATTTGTCAAAATGAGTTTGTCTAGTTTTAGTCTTATTAAGAGAATGAATGTGATTTGTAATAGCATTCGTAGACTCTCCTCTTAAAACATCTTTATCGATGTTTTCAGATTGTTGTTGGATACAATGTTCGACATTTTTGAGAAGGGACGTTAAAGGTAAGTCATTTTTATTGTATTCTATGGCGAATTTTGGTCCTAAGGAAATGAAGTTCGCTATTTCTTCAGAAACCACTGTATTAGAAAAATTATGTAACCAATTTTTCTTATGGTCAAAAGAATCAAAATTAGGTTGTTGGTTATGCCTTTTCAAGTTATTTAATTTTTTAATTTGATTAAATTTTATATCGATAAATATTTTGTTATATGTTTTTTCAATTAAGGAAAGGAATTTGTTCAATAAATCTGTTGATAAAATGGGGCGTATAGAGTTACTTTTTTGGTTAATGTTTTCTTTAGAGATTAAATCTGCCAGTGAGTTATATTTATTTCAATATTAAGTATACTAATTCTAAATGTTTTGGTGACGAGATCTAATTTACTAATATATGGATGTTTTCCAGCTTCAAGTAAGTATGTACATTTTATGTTCTGCACAATATGGTCAGGAAAAAGGCTGTTATTCTTGCATTGTAACAGGAACAGTTTTCTGTTTTCAAATCTTGCCAACTTTTCTTTTAAGTTTGATATACGTCTTAATTCTAATTTTACCTCGTAGCCGTAGTTGATAGTTATTGTATCGAGTAAACTCATGATCGATGTTGGATGTGTGCAGTAGGTAACTATGTGGTGGTTGAATTTAGTCCTCGACTATAGAGTTTCAGTTGTAGGTTTTCTGCTTATGGGGACAATGGACAAATGATCAATTAAACTACGTAAATCATTAGCTGACGTTTCGAATATATTTGGCTTTAGTCTTCTTCAGAGTACTACAATAAAATCAACAATAATAGTTTTTACAGATTAAAAACAGTGTGTGAATACATTATCACTTTAGAAACTGGTACATACAATTACAAAATACATAAGCCATACAAAAAAGTCCTACAGAATTATTTGAAGAGTCATGTGTCATTTATAAAATAAATTGTCTAAGTTGTGATGGTTGTTATGTCGGACAAACAAAACAAAAACTTGGGAAAAGACTGTATAACCACAAATATGACTGTAGTCCAGTAAACATTAACAAAAATAATAAAACGGCATTATCGACACATCACTTTCAAACAGGACATAAATTTGATTTTGTAAATGTTACAATTTTAGATAGAGAACAAAATTTACCGAAACGATTAATATCCGAAATGCTGTACATAAAGAAACACCCTAATTCTATAAATCTGAGAACGGACACATCCAACCTCAGTTCAGTATACTCCAATTTGATCCAAAAAATCCATCCGGTATAAAGCATGAACCAAAGAAATGGCAAAAAATGAAACATATTTACAGGAACAAAAAATCTATAAAAATAGCGTTTCGACGTTATTCTAATTTCTGCCTGCCTTAGTTAATCACCTAAAAATTATTATATATATACATAATTGTTGGAATGTCCTTTTCATTATGACAAATCATTATGTTCTAATGATGATAGTAACCAGACAAATTTTAAACTGTTAGAATCAGGTGAGTTTCAATCTGTCAATAATGATTTTACTTATGTTTTACTTTTGTTTGTATGGCTTATGAATTTTGTAATTGTATGTACCAGTTTCTAAAGTGATAATGTATTCACGCACTGTTTTTAATCTGTAAAAACTATTATTGTTGATTTTATTGCAGTGCTCTGAAGAAGACTAAAGCCAAATATAGTCGAAACGTCAGCTAATGATTTCCGTAGTTTAATTGATCATTTGTCCATTGTCCCCATAAGCAGAAAACCTACAACTAAAATACCATTTAATATGAGAATCAAACATATACTGTTTAAAACTCGTAGTTTTTAAGATTTCTAAAAACTCGGACTGAAGTTGTTTTTCTGCGCCCACAAAGTTGGTGGCATTGTCGGTATAAGCAGCCTTAGGAATTCCCCTACGTGATACAAAACGTGTGAGACCATTGAGACATGATTCGGATGTTAAGTCTCTCACTGCCTCAATATGAATTGCCTTGGTGGAGAAACAAATGAATACGCACATGTAAGCCCTTAACAATTTCTTGTTCCTCAATTTGCGTTCTTTAATGAAAAATGGACCAGCGAAATCTATTCCCGACACTAAAAACGGACGAAAAGGTGTCACCCTAGCTGATGGTAAATCAGACATCACCTGGTGATGATAACGAGGATTGCTTCTGAAGCATATTACGCAATTACGCAACACACGTTTGACAGCCTGTTTTCCATTTAAAGGCCAAAAACTACCTAAAACTGTTTGACAACCTGCATGCAAATTACGATAATGTTCGTGTCGTATAATAATAGTGGTAAAATGATGTTTTGAGGGAATACCTAATCATAGGATGCTTTGACTCAAAAGTTAATGTTGAATTTTCTAATCTACCTCCTACGCGAATTATACCTGACTGATCTAAGAAAGGATGTAAATTATATAATTTACTAGATTTGTGCTCTGTTCGTCCCGAACGTAACAACTTAATTTCAATTAGAAATTCTTGACTTTGGACAATTTAACTGCAGTTTTAATACCATTATCAATTTCTTCTAATGATAAAATTCCCAATTTTCGATCGGACACGTTGTTTGTTTTGAAGTTAAAAAAGAAACGAAGTAAATATGCCAAAACATGTGTTAATTTTTTAAATGAATAATATTTTTCTATAATATTTGCATAATCTGTTACTGATACTATCGAAATTTGATTTCTTGTTTCAGGTATTTCTACACATTTAAGACCAGCATTAGTAGGCCATAAATCTGATTCATCCACTAAAAACGAAGGACTGTGCCACCATAATGGCAAATTTTGTACTTGGTGAGAATCAACACTTCTAGATATAATATTGTCAGGGAATGCCCTGTGTGTGCCGCGAGAGAACCCTGTTGTCCCTCGCGACTTGCCGGGGGTTCTATGAGGGGGACGACTGGCAGTGGATGCTGGACGTAGGTAATCCCAGGAAAACACACACGTTACTAACGACACGAGGTAATTATAAAAACTTGGTTTTATTCAGACGACTCACAGTATGGCTTTTAGGACACGCATCTTGGCGATCAGGCAGGCTTTTCGCGACTCTTCGGACCTACGGCGAGCGGACCGCGGATCCGGGGAACCAGACTTCTCAGAACACCCTTTGACCCTCAACTACCCCAGCGCTCCAAGGGTGGCGAAAACGCCGATGCCCTTGCAGCTAACTAGGGGAAACTCCACCTGTTTCAACCCCGGTGGCGAATACGCCGATGCCTTGGTTTCCACAGGGGAGTAGTCGAGGATCTAGTGGTGACTAAGAAGCCGATGGCACTGATGTCCAGCTCTTGGCTGGCGCAGAATTTATACCCGTCGATTCTGCCGAATCGGCGGTGGACTTTGATTTGTTATTGTTATCACTTATTAATTGTTCCTCGTATTTACATTATCGACTTCCCCTTGTATACATTGGTGAGGATGTTTTCTAAACATTTTAGTAATTAGGGTCATCCGCCTCCAGGTGTAAAAATAATTAGTTTGACTATTTGAACATAGTGTGAAATGTGACATATGTCCCCCTGGATGTGTCCTTTTTACAAAATTTTTAGCTTTCTACAAACGTGTCATCATCAACATCACTTTTTCACTGCCTTCACTATAGGAGTTCATCAGCCGTTTCTGCTACAGTCAATTTTTCACTTCCTGGTCTCGTTTTCTCGTTATACTGTTGTCCGTTACCATACCCTTAACCGTAACCATAACCATAACCTTGATCAGGGGCCGTGGATTAATTGGTCACGTTAGCGTGGAGTGGTCTCTTAGTGGCTGATGTTCCTTTTTTGCAGGTCAGTGTATTCTACAATTAAACAATAAACACAAAATATTAGTGTAAGCATAAACTCGAAAATTTCCTAAAAATTATCGGTTGCGGCTTCTGCGGCCTGTTCTGCATATTTACTATTTATAGATAATTATTTTATATATGTTATTTTCCCTGTGTCGATCTATTTAAAATGAATCCCAATTTTTATTACTAAAATATATCTAGGTCCGGTTCTGTTTTTATCCTAACCTTATTACTATAGTTTGAATAATAAATATCTATATTTAGTCCTATCTGATCCATTACATTGAGATTACTTCTAACAACAAAAATAAGCAAGTGACCTGGGTCTGTTTTATCATATTTATTTAGAGCCAGTTTTGACTAATTTAACTTATGCCGTGTGGTTGGCGATTTATTTGTAAAGTAATGTTTAATACCCTAGTTTCTGATTCATTCACCCATTAGTTCCCTTTAGGAAGGTATTATTAGAACAAGTTTTATGCTCTGAATTAGCTTACAAGAAACAATTCTGTGTAACCTAATGCGCATCTCAGTTACTCGGACTTGTCTCTATTAAGTTTTTATATTTATTTTACCTAATCCGGTCCGGAAAAATGAAAAATAATGTTTGGGTTTGCTTCCTTCCGGTCTACTTTTCCCTAAAAACAAACTTATCTATACCGGTACCGTCTTAAAAAAATCCTATCTTAGCGGTCTAACCTCGCTCTGACGTCATGGCGCCAAATTCAAACCGTGGGAGATAATGGTCCATCATCTCCAGCATCCCTCATGCCTCATCTCGTGTCGTGCTCTGACGTCACGGCGCCAAATTCAAAATTCTGAAAACAAAAAAAAATCCGCCGGGGTTCGAACCTGTGACCGTCGGTTTACAAAATCGACGCTCTCCCGACTGAGCCATCGACGCATTTGAAAATAATACTTTAAAATGTTGTAGAATCTCGGAACTAAGTACAGGGTATCTCAAAAGCAACTGATAAAAATGCATACAGGGTGAATCAGAAGCCAAAAGGACCTTAATCGTCGCTTTACATGACGTCATATATTTTTTCAAATAACGTAGGTACAGAGTGGACAACAAAAATTCACGGGTGACAAAACAGCTGATATGTCAAACAAAATCATATACAGAGTGAGACAAAAATAATAAAAAAGACCTTATTTCATCACGCGGCGTCTCAGACTTAAGAATAAGTAAAATACAGGGTGAATCAGAAGCCAAAACCTTAATCGTTGATCGCCACAGATTTTTTTCATTTAGCATAGGAACAGATGGACAATAAAAATTCATGGTGTGACAAAAAAAGGCAAAAAGGCCTAATTTCATAACATGACTTCGTACAACTAAGAATGCTGAGTGTCTCAAAATTTATATAGGTATCGAATGGGACAAAGAGCAGTTCATGTACTAGGTGTAACAAAAACCAAAATGTCTAATTTCACGGTTGAACTATCTATTTGTCCTAATTATAAGATTCAAAACGATTTTTAAGTTAAAAATGCCAAGAAATAAGACATTCGAAATCTCCCAGTGCGGCTTTATACTCGTATCGCCGTTCCAGCTTAATGACGTGAAAGCGATTAAAAAAATTCGATGTTGGTACAGCGCGCATAAAAAACAAAACCAAAAAGACGTTGGTCTCTCACCAAGCGGAATTCCATAGGGTCCAAAAGCCATTTTTCCAAACGATGTGACATTTGTACAGGATAGAACAAAAACTACAGCTAAAACGGCATTAATCTAAAGTCAAAAGGACCTTAATCACAGATTATTCTCAAATAGTACAGGGGTGGACAACAAAAATATACACGCTAAGAAAGCCAAAAGGACCTTAATAATATCTAGGTACGGGGTGTGACAAAAGTCAAAAAACCTAATTTCACCGCGTGGCGACGTAGATTTAATGTGTGTCTCTAAATTCGTGTACAGGCTGGGGCAATGGCTAAAAGAACCTTAATCGATGCGTGACAGATTTTTCTAAAATAGGTGGACAAGATACGACCAAAAACAAGGTTAAAAGGACCTAATTTCATCAAGTGCCAGATTTATTACAGATTGTATGACAAAAGCAACGGGACTTAAGCCAAAAGGACCGTCACAATTTTTCTCAAGTAGCATAGGTTGTCAGCGAAAAATTCAGGTGAAATATACCTACTTGTAAAATTCCGAACTATTTTTTCTAATTTTTAAGTTAAAACAAACACGACGCAAAACGGTCTTGTAGCCGCAATTTCCGGCTTAATAACGTGAAAGAGAAGTTAGTAGAATCTTGCAGACCCCTGAAAGACCCTAACCGATAAGTTAAAAGTATAAAGATATACGCAAAACTTTTCGAAATTAGTATGTTAAAAATAGGATCTTAGCGCGAATAAAGGTAAGCTACTGAACACGCGGGGATATAAAAGATTTTTATCAAAAAAATTAACGATACAGGATGTCTCGAAATTTATGGTTGTTACCAAAGACATATGGACTTTAATAACACGTGACAGATTTAATACAGGGTGGGTTAAAAGCAACTGACAACAATGCATATACAGTATGCGACAAAAACCAAAAATAACCTTAATCGTTACAGGGCGTCAATAAATTATTATTTCAGACGACGTACAAATTAATAACAGGTGAAACATACTTGTAAAATGTCTATTTTTCCTAGTGTTTAAGTTAAAAATTAGCACCGGCAATGGAATACCATCGTCTACCATGGAACGCCACGGACTACCATGGCAAGCCATGGAATACTGTGAAACTCCGCCATGGAACGCCATGGACTACCATGGAACGTCATGGAATACCGTGAAACACCGACATGGAACGCCATGGACTACCATGGAACGTCATGAAAACATCACGCGTAAACGCACGCACGCGCGTTTGACCCATGTTTGACATACGTATGAACCATGGAACTCCATGGAATACTATGGAACGCTATGAAAACGCTACTGTCACAGGCAAACATAAAAAGGAAATCATGATCGATGCTCTGTGATCGAAAGGTATATAACCCTCTGAAAATTACCAACACGCTCAGTCTTTCGTTAGAGACATGTCACTATCACTTGAGATTGAACCTAACAGTTATGGCATACAACACAGTAATGACGGATTAGTCATGAGTCAAATACCGGTAAAAATTGAAGATACCATATTATGGATTGTGGATGAAAAAATTACCCTTACACCAGGTCTATCTCAACTGCTTTTGAAGAACAAACCACAAGGCTATAATGACAAGGACCTAAGAATATACAAACAATTTTTGATTATTACCAATGCTCATAAAAGACGTTATGGTAACACATTTCGACTAAACCCTAGCAAAACGTGGAAATTTATCAACATTGTATCAAAACTGTTTCTATCTAAACATAAATCTACCTCCAACTCTTCAAGAGAGTTACCACATTTAAAGATGTCTCCAACAACTTCTACCATGAAACCGACGCTTAATTGGGATAGAAATACTAGGCCTGGTGATATCGTCAAAATGTATAGGGATGCCTTAGAAAATGGGGAAGATGTACAAATTTATATAAATACCTTAGTAGATATGAATGTTATTAGAGATCCAGACAATAAAAATGTTTAAATAATTGTTTGTTTTTTTTATCTCCCAAACGTTTGACATCTCGAAATCCAGAGTACATTTTGCTGAAAAATATGGAGACAATCTGACGATAGTTATGAATTCTTCAAAAGTACCTATCAATTATTAGAAAATGTGAGTTAGCAAAAACAACATGAATAAAGTTTTTGAAAATATTTTGTCTCGCGCACATGGTTGATTAAACATCTAAAGTCAATAAATATCGTCAAAACTTGTACCTGATACCTTAACTTTTAAAAATCTTACAATCCGCCCGTCAAAACACCAAGCGAACCTTTATAAGAAAATATACAAAGAGATGGGCCGCGGTGGCGTCGCTCGTACCGACGCTGACTTTTTAGATTGCATGTTTTTCTGCCTTCGATCGACCTTGGTTCGAGGCAGGCGCATGCATATGTCTGATAATGTAAATGTTTTTAAAGCAAAAACTTTTACTAAGAATGACTTTTTTCGTATCTTACAAAATGAGGTCCCTATGTTTACTCTTAGGTAAAATAACATTTTGAATTTTTACCAAAGTAGATAAAAGCGTAGAATACACAAAATAATAATTCATAATGAATCAAAACCAATGACTTAAAAAATGAGGTATAACAGAACAACATTTTTGACATTAAAAACTGATGTAGGTACTTATCTGTAACAAGATTCTGAAATCAAAGTGTCTCACTAACCAAAGGGTTCGAGAATTCTACAGAGCTTTACTACAGATTTTACTGAACCGTATTTGGCGATGGTCTAACATTTTTAGTACTCACACACGTATAACAGTTTCTAATCAAAGAATCAATAAATTGTTTAATATTTCATGTCATTTACTCACTCTGTATAAACTACTTTTGTAAAACTTCTTTTAATTGTATAGTCTTTATAGTGTCATTTAGCTTTCACCTCAATATTTTTTATAATTATTGTTAAATAATGTTTGCTTGTAGAGAAAAAAAAGTATCAAAAGACAAATTAACCACACTGTTTTATTTAAAATATTTTCTCCAACATAAACGCTGCCTTACATAAGTCCAAAATTTAAAACCGACAAGGCTTAAAACATGATTACACTTCATTGAAAATTTTAAAATTTTCTCTACGTTCTTTCTTTAAATTAATGTCTAAACAACACCCATTTATAATGCACTTTTCGTTTTTTTTTGAGCATAGCTGCAAAAGTCACACTCGAAATAAATTTAACACTTTTGACCCATTTGTCACCATATCCGCACATTTCTAGACTGTGTTAGGCAAACATTTTTAATAAGCCGATCAATTTAAGATTTGCCCGTTTCAGAATTAAAACATTCATAACTTTAAAAGACCCCTTCCCTCGTTTCACAAGAAAAAATCTATCTATAGCTGTTTAGTTAATATAGCTTTTAACAGAAGATTTTAAAATCGGAGACGTCCTGTATACTATTCCTCTTAGTATACAGGGTGTCCAAGTTGTAAACAGTTTTGAAATAAACGATAAAAAATTTGGTTTTTGAGTACATATATTCTGGTAAATATGGGTCTGGAAATGTTTAATAAAAAAGGAAAAGGGTGTTAAAAAGAACTTTTTTTGTTTTATATAAAATTCTATCATTTATTTTCAGAGTTGTAGTTTACAACTGGTACACCCGTATATGTGTTTTTTTTTTCATTGGCAGAATCAAACTTACACTCAGCTACCTTTATATCTTGTGTATTACGATTGAGAAACCAGATTCCGATGGTAGTTTTAAAAGAAAAAACCGTTTTTGTTTAAAAAGTATGAAACGCTTTGGGTCTGTGTGTAAAAACTATACATATTGAGTTCTGACATCGCGGATGGTGTCGAATTTAAGTCGTTACATCCGCTTAATGAAACCTCCGTTGTCGGGGCGCCGACCGTCGAAAAAGGCAATAATCGCTAGCTGCTGATTCTGCCGATAGGGCTTAATTTAAATGCCAAAGATATACCAAACACTAGATTACGGAAACGCTGATTTTCCAAATAAATTGGGCCGATGAATCCCTGGTCCCAAGCACCCATTGGCGAACGTCCATCGACGCGTCCCGCCTCCGACTCGCTTCGACTCTCGTACATATATTGTATGAGTTTGATATACCTACAAGTCAAAACCAAGGTACGTTTTCTTGTAAAAACACTCTAGTGTTGTGTATATCTTTGGTTAAAGCATGGTACAATGGTATAAATATCGGAGTGGTCACTGTATTCGCCATTGTCAGTTTTTTCTACACCGCAACAATGGGTAAGTAAATTTTATGTTATACATAACTTTTTTTTGAATTTTTCTCTAACAAATTGATCACATTATGAGTTTATCAAAGACAGTGCTGGAATTTTTGTTTATTTCAAAGAATTTTGACATCGTACTACTAATTTTTTTATTTTATAAAGTCACATTTGCCACTGGCTTGATAAAAAATTGTCTAACACCGATGATTTGATTTAGATTCAACACAATTAATTAATCCAATAACTTGAAACTTCTTTATTTTTTTCAAAAATATTTGCATCTTTTTGTCTACAAATATTTTACCTAAATTACAATTTACGTATATTATATAAGAACTATAAACAATATCCGTTAAAATTCAGACAGTTCAAAATATTGCGAGATTGTCCTACAATTTTCAAGGGAAAAATCAGGCTGAACAAAAATAGTGTAATATTTTCTTTTGGATGTACAAAAATATGTTGTATTAATTTCAAAAACTAAAAAGGAAAAATATTCATATAGAACTTAGTGTTTGACATCTTGATTATAAACAACTATTTCCCTCCGATATTTATAAAGGAAATATGTTTGAAAAAATAAAAAAATTCCACATATACACCTTTTTGTTAGACAGTAGGGACGTTTAAAAAAGATGCTTCAATATTTAAGGGGTAATTTATAATAATTTTTGAAAAAAAAAGTTCCTATAAATGTAGGTCCCCAAATTTTTGGTAGCGTTGTAATAAGGGGTTGATTTGGTCCTAACTAGATTAAAATTATTACGCCCAGTGGTGTCAGGGGTGACACCTTAACCAAATTTATTGAACACAGAATGTACGTCACTGACATTAATAAAAGTCCGTTTTTTAGATGCAGCAATTAAAAATTGAACTTTTTTTTGTCTCTTTAATTTTCGATGTATCTTGCTTCGTTTGCGAGAAAAAAATAAAAACAATTTTTTTTTCTGAAAAATTTAACACCCTGTGGCTTGGAAACCAATACATTTCCATACCTATGTTTATAGGATCTTTTTTTTTTCAAAAATTATTATAAATTACCCCTTAAATATTGAAGCGTATTTTTTAAACACCCTGTATAATATTAATTGGTTTCCAGTTAATCATTTATGTTTCTTTTTACAGAATTTGTAAGATTCGTACAAAGCAGAATTCAACCTGTACCCGTAAGTAACTAAATCTAGAAAAGATGTATGTTTCTTCTGGACATAAGTTGCCATTAACGAGATTTATTACTTATTACTCCATTATAAGAAAGATGTTTTTAAACATAACTGAAACCTGTAGTTTACTTTCGTGTTTAAATCAATCCATGTTTTTTTGTTTTATTAGGTCGTTGACGGTTACATCATCCTCATGGGTGTTCATACCACAGCGGTGTTACCGGAGTTCATCCAACTGGTAGGGGTATGTAGGGGGCATACCCTATATTTCTATACAGACACCATCAACAACATTGGTGTGATTTGGGCCTTAACCTAAATGGTTTGTATTTTTTTATAAATGTTAATGTTTTTAAACTAATGTATATATATATTTTACAGCTCTACAATAAATATCCATATTTTTAATACTTGTTTAATTTACCTATTCATACAGTTATAGAAAAAACAAAATTTTTATTTCAAGATTAAAAGAGAAAGAAAAATGAAAGAAAAACATGTTAATATAACTAAATAATAATATTAAGAATACTGAAAACTTTTTAAAATATATATTCTAATAACTTGATAATATTTCTAATTAAAAATAAATTATACATTTTATTTTTAAAGGAAAAACAGGTGGAAACCTATGTAGCATTCTGTATTCGAATTATATACTAGAAAAAAACAAAAAAATCATATAAAATGATCACCATCTAGTAGGTAACCGTAAAAACGTATTATCGATATGTGCGACATCTAGTAGATTTTAGCTCTAGCTCCGCACATATTGTCATTATTTTTTATTTGTATTATGCTCTTTTTAGTTAACCGATTTTTAGCCAAATTGATAATTTTTGTTCTCCCTGAACCGCGCGGTACTTTAAAAATCTGAATCTCTATAGTTGTACCTAAAATGTCTATATTTTGGTCGGATGTAACTATATTTTCTACTTGTTCTAACAAGTGTTCGGCGGTGACGTCAGTACCAGTAACTGTCGAAATAGGGTGATTAAACCCCACGTTGTTAATAATAAGTCGCAATTTATCGCCCTTGACAAAAACCGCTTGTTCTTTAGTTTTATTTAAAGCATCGTTTATTATTTCTAATAACCGAGGTTTCTGATTAGGAGCAATACCACTACCAGTTTTTACCATATCCTCCCCGCACAAACCTACCTCGAAAGTGGTCATAAACGCTTTATATTTTTTAACGAATTTCTTTGACAAAACTTTCAATGACCAGTAACTATCCATCTTATTACACGCTGTTCTTCTCTGACGAGTGTGTCGTTGGTTGATACTGCTCTTATGAGTTTACTGCAACAACTGATTAAAAAAGGGTGTCTGGGATGTATAAATCTACTTAAGCTGTTTGTCTGCGCCAGATGTGTTTTTGAGCTCCTGTTTGTTACCACTTCGATTTGAGCAGTCTCCAAGCAGATAAATTTCCCGAGATCCCTCCACTGACTACCTGGCAGCGACAGTAAGTCTTACATGTAAAAGTACCATCGTAATCGGCGTATGTACGCGTTTTGTGGCTGTTTTTGCTCCGAATAGCGTGCTGTGCTGTTCTTTTTTGTTTAAAATACAAGACTGGGTCGGGACAATCTGCATGGGCGGTCCATTGTTTTGAGTTGACTTGAAACTTTAAAATTCAGCTGGATTGATATTAATCTAACTACATGGCTCCAGTATCGGTGGTTTGTGCTTGCTGCAATAAATCATATGATGCTATTTCTATGATAAAGTGTTCTGTTTGTAAGAAGCAGTTTAAAAACTCTTGTGTTGATATTACGTCGGCAGAGGTTCGAATGCTCAACTCCAACAAGGGCTATGACTGGTCTTGTAGGTCCTGCAGATCGCTTGGAAGCGATATAAAGGATTTGAAAGCCATTATAATGAAGCTTCAGGAGGATATCCAAGAGCTAAAATCGATTAACGTAGACAATACATCTGTAAACCAAGATACTTTGTTCGAGGAAATCGTTGCTGAGGTTGATGAACGTGCAAAGAGACGTAAAAATATTGTATTGTTTGGTATTCCTGAGCAGAACCAGAACGAGTCTGATGCAGATCAGAGGTCTGCCGATAAGAGAGCTGTCAAGGATGTGTTATATGTTTTGAAACCGAATTTTAATGTCGATGAGATTAAGCCTTTCCGACTTGGTCGACCTGTTGAAGGTAAATGTAGGCCCATAAAAATTCAGTTAGACTGTGATCAACATGTTGTTGATCTCATCCGAAATAGCAAAGCGCTTAGAAATTCTCAATTCAAGGACAAGATATCCATTTCTTATGATCGTACCGTACGGCAGCAGTCCTACTACAGAAAACTAAAGGATGAATTACAGGAGCGACTAAACTCAGGTGAATCTAACTTACGAATTAAATACGTAAATGGTGTCCCAAAAATTGTTTCGGAAAACTAATCAGGCCCAGCAGTAACTCCTCCAACTTACTAATTTATTTTCAAAACGTTCGTGGGCTTCGATCGAAGTTTCACATTTTTTCGTCGTCTATTAGTGCTTGTGATTATGACATTTTGGCATTATGCGAAACAAACCTGCATCCGGATATCCTTAGTAGTGAACTGTTTCCAAGCCAGTATGTAATCTTTCGGAAGGATCGAAAATTCAATGTCGTCAATGAGCAGTGCGGTGGTGGAGTGCTTTTAGCCATGAAACATGTTATACAATGTAAAGTTATGGATGTACCGGAACTAGACAATAGCTTTCCTCTAATTGATGTTATAATCTGTAAATGTATGATTGATTTCAAATGTTTTTATATCGTTGTTGTCTATATCCCACCATCTGTATCTGTTGACGTTTTTGAGTTGTTTTGTGAAGCTATTGAAGAGGTTCAGTTTTTGCAGTCAGGGAATGTCATTTTACTGGGTGATTTTAATTGTTCACACTTTGTCCACTCAGATAATTCAGACAGAAAAGTCAATGCAGTTCATGGCCTGTTAAGTTTTCTTAACATGCGCCAATTCAATGGCGTTCTCAATGGAATGAATAGATTGCTTGATTTGGTCATATCTAACTTTAACTGTGCTGTGTCAAGGGACAATGCGCCTCTGGTACCTGAGGAAGCACTATATCATCCAGCATTGGAAATAAGTATTGAAGACCTTGCTCATAAACTGGAGGCCTTTCCTTCACGCAACGATGATAGTTCCTATAATTTTCGCAAGGCTAATTATCCTGATCTTTATCAGGCTTTTCTTCAGGCAGACTGGTCCTTCTTGGATGGTATTAATGATGTCAATCAGGCAGTAAATAGTTTTTATAGTTATATAAACCGAATTTTTGACAAGTGTGTTCCCAAGTTCAAAAATTTCAGCCATAAATACCCATCCTGGTACACTGCCGAAATAATTAGTACTATAAAACTGAAGGCAAAGGTTTTTAAGAAATATAAAGCAAATAGGAATAATGTATTTCTCGATGAGTTCAGAAGATTGAGGTTATTGGTAAAACAACTTATCTCAGTTGCATATCACCGTTATTTAGAGCAAGTCCAGGCATCTGTTTCGTTTGATCCTCAGAGTTTTTGGGCATTTGTACACTCTAAGAATAATTCAACGAGGATACCTGGTGAGATGAGACTTAATGACGTAACTTTTGACTCCCCTACAGGTATAGTTGATGGTTTTGCAAGTTACTTTGAGAGCGTGTTTGTTGTGCCACATGTTGGTGGCACCGGACGTGGGGACTTTGTGTTGGGCGACTCTTCCAGTATCGATTTTGCAGGCATTACGGAGCGGGAAATAATTATTGCATCATCGAAATTGAAAAATAAGTTAACTTCCGGTCCGGACTCTATTCCCTCCTTTCTAGTTAAAGACTGCATTGGTGTTCTTTCGGCTCCACTACTTACATTGTTTAATTTAGCTACTAGCAGCAACACCTTCCCTGACATTTGGAAGATGTCAAGGGTGTGCCCGGTTTTGAAGTCTGGTGATCCTTCTGATGTGCGAAATTATCGGCCTATATCTATTTTGTCGAACTTTGCCAAGGTTTTTGAAGTCGTTTTGTATAACAGAATTTATCCATCTGTACGCAATGTCCTTTCCCCACATCAACATGGATTTCTGTCAAAGAGATCCACTGTCACGAATTTAACATGCTTCACTCAATTTGTAGCGAGCCGTCTTGACAAACAAAAGCAAGTTGATGTAATATACACTGATTTTGCGAAAGCGTTCGATAGACTTGATCATGGTATACTCATAGAGAAGATTAATATGTATGGTCTTAATTCCTCTGCATTGGCCTTGTTGTGCAATTACCTTGATCAGCGTAAACAGTCTGTTTTCTATAACGGATTTCACTCGTTTGAATATACTCCAAAATCAGGTGTCCCACAGGGCTCGAATCTGGGACCCTTATTGTTTCTCTTGTTTGTTGATGATATTGCGAACTCGCTCAGTTGTGGTAGAGTGCTATTTGCTGATGATCTAAAATTATATGCCGAGGTTAATACCATTGAGGATTGCATACACTTACAGCTTGATCTTGATCGTATTCATCAGTGGTGCAACGAAAACCGGCTTCACTTGAATATTGCTAAATGTAAAGTCTTGAGCTATACTAAAAAACAATCGACTTTGGCACACAACTATAGTGTTTCCGGATGTGCTCTTTCTCGTTGCGATTCAGTGAAGGATTTAGGTGTCATTTTTGACTCAAAGTTGTCGTTTGTCGACCATATTTCATGGAAGGTTACCCAGGCCTCTAAGGCATATGGCTTCATAGTAAGAAATTGTCGTACTTTCACACAATTCAGTCCTTTGTTAGTCTTGTTCTCAGCTTTTGTTCGCTCTAAACTTGAATATTCCTCAATCATATGGTGTCCATTTTATAGATGCCATAAAGTAGCCATTGAACGCGTACAGAAAAAGTTTCTAAAATTTTTGGCTTTTAGGGTAGACGGAATATATCCCGCGATGGGTACTCCATATGTTGAGCTAACAACTAGGTTTCAGATTCAGTCCTTAGATTTGAGAAGGAAATGTGCAGCACTGAAGTTTTTGCATAAGATTCTGCATAACGAGATAGATGCATGTGATCTCGTCTCTCAAATTAATTTTTATGTTCCATCTATCATTAGAACTCGCAACTCAAACACTTTTTATTGTGATAGAGCGAGAACAAATTTATTTTTTAGAACACCTTTGTTTTTAATGTGTGATAACTTTAATAAGCTGAGTGAACACTGTGATATTAATTTTCATAATCTGAATGTAATTCTAAGAGAGGCTGCTGATAATTTAGACAACTTCACTTTTTAAACTTTTTCTGTGTTCTGTGTATACACCATAATTATTTGCCTTTTTTCACTGTAATGTTTTGTCACTTATATCCGGGTTTTTATATTACTTTTTTATATTGCTTCTTTATCCTGCTTTCTTTATGTAGTCTTTTATGTATAGTTTATTAGTACCTAATATGCATATGTGATTATCTTACTTTTTATTATATACTTGTCCTGTAAATGGGGGTTACCTGTTGGGCAATAAATGCTATATTATATTATTATAAATGCTATATTAAGGTCGGACGGCGTACTAAACGTTTTCCCTAGGGATGAGAAAAGGCCCCTTTCTACAAGCACATTTGTGCATGTTTTCCGTAAGAACTAACGTTAATTTTTCAAATTAGACCGTTTAGAACAATTATTTTTTGTAATTTACGCATAGGACTAGCGTGTATCTATGGGTATTAAAATATTCAATTGTAGGTAATTATGGAGACCCGTTATTTCGACCACAAATTCGATTTCCTAATATCGCACCAAGCGGCTTATAAACTATTGCCTGCCTGCCTTGAAAACCAGTTAAGTTGGGCCTGTTATTTTTAGACGCACACTTTCTTCGCCTGACTGCAGATTTCAGTTCGTTTCTGTTCACTGTTAAGGAATTATTACTGTGTAGTTTCGCGTGCTTAAAGTTGTGTGGTAGTTATATCTATTCTTCCAGATTTTTTTGAGACGCATTAATGTTTTTCTGTACCTTATTGTTAGGGTGTTTTGTTTAACGGCTCTGATGATATTTGGGTAGAGGTGGGTTGCGATTTCACGAACTGTGACTTTGTCACTGCTACTTATCTGTCGCAGTCACAGTCTGCTCCAGTCCCAACCAAATAGCAGTGAAATTTTGTCACAGGTTGGCATTGTAGCCAGTGCGGTTGGAGCGCTCGATTGCGACGATCGCGTGTATCTTCATCTTCGGTCCGTTCCGAGTATGCTCCGTCTCTGTCGCACCGACGCAGCCAAGAAGAAACTGCGACTGCTGTGACTGCGATCTACGATTGCGATGATACGGGGACGGGCATGTAGCGTAATTTAAGTAGGAGCAAAGCAGGGCAGGGCAGGGGCGCTGGATAAAATAAACTGCTCCAAAAAATCACTGCTATTAGTCACTGTGACATGGCTGGAGCAGTCACATCCTGTCACAGCTCCACTAAAATCGCAGGTTGGCCCACCTCTATATTTGGGTGCTGAACCATATTATGCGTTTGTCAGCAGAATTTTAAATTGACAGCCAGAGTAAGTACATAAGAGAACCTGTACTATAGGTTTCCATGATTTTTTAATGATGACTAGTATGTAGGTATCTTTTACCGTCTACATGTTTGAATATTAATACCAATAGTCGTTAATTGGGTCCATAAATAGATTTAGGCAATGACATATATATCGTTGGATTTAGGTAACTAGGTGTTTCATTAATCAGTTCCAAGATGGCTGCCAATCGTAGAAATAATTAATTTTTTTAGTCGGCTGTAGTCGGATAGGCCCGGTGGGTGCTCGTGACCTCGGGGTCAAATGAGGTCAAATTGTCACAAAGTGGCTTACTTACTACTACTACAGAGCTAATTCCTGTAAATATAAGTAATGTTTACTTCCTGTTCTTGAATAGAATAGACCTTCGAAAGTTGTTATACTACTATTCCCACAGTTTTGTGGCTCCCGTTCTTTCTCAATAGAAAGTAACTCTAGGGTCTAGGAGTTTTCGGAATTATCATGTCAGAATTTGTGCAATGTAACTCCCAAAAATTCACTATTGATTTAGATAAAAGAGAATATCGATATGAGTTTTTATTTTCCCTCCGACTCAATGTTATTTTTTTTTAATATAACACTTCTTCAATCAGAAATTATGTTTGTGTGTGTGTGTGCTGTTGTATAGTAGAAATTATTTTAAATAAAACAATGAAACATGATTAATTTACATTTTTTCCACTTACAAGAAAACATCGCAATAATTTAAAAATTACATGTAAAACTTAGCTTTACTGTATATAAAATATAGCATATTATAATAAATTATAAACCACAGTTATGGAAAAACCTCTTTTTTTAGACTAGACACCTGTCATCTACTCTCTCAGTTTCAAACAACTTTTGTTGATAACACTTTTAAAACTTGGAGATCTTTATACTCTTTAACAACTCTTTGAACCTCCCTCGTATACGAAGTGAGATGTTTCAATATTAATAAGTAGAGTTTGAAAATATTTTACAAAAAATAATTTTTTTCGAGCTGTAAGAAATTCACACTGGCGTCCAAATTTATGACGAACACTGTATAAAACAGTTAAAAATTATGTCGGTTAAATATTTGATAGATTCTGTTCCAGTTCTAAAGAACTTTCGCTAAAAAATTTAATATTTTAAAAAATATGAAGTACTTTTTGAACCTCGTATACAAATATACAGTTAGTAGATAAAAATAAAATATTGCATTCGGATGTTAAAACTAGTTGAATTTGTTAAAATTATCTTAATTAAACGCTCAAATTTATTAGACAGGTACCAAAAACCTAGTCGCTTTTGAGACGTTTATTGTAGCCATAGGGGATTGAATCATAATCCTCAATTCGTCGCTGCTTATTAAAAGTAACTCGGAATATTTTCTTTTCCTCTACGGTTACCACTTAGTGCTCGTTTGTACATACGCCTAATGTTGGAGCTTGTGATGTAGACTGGGGCTTCCTCCGCCAAGACCATACCTCTCAACCTAGTGAAATTCACGATTTTGGACGAGTCGTAGGTGATGCGAATACCTGGAAAAAATGATTTTCGTAAAATACCGGACAACAAAACTATTATTATTACCTTTAGCCCTGCATACTTCGTGATGCTGCCCCGTGGTTGGAGAATATGCTATATATGCGTACAACTTTAGTCCGCCAGATGTAAACTCGGTTATGTACGACCCCGTACCGTAACACTCCAGCTCGTCCGTCATTTCTCCGAGGAAAGTCCCGATAGGCACGTCGTACTCTCCGGGTTTCGAAATGTATATCACGCTATCTGTGTCGTAATATAACACTCTTTCATTGAGCTGTTCTAGATAGCTGTAGAGTTTTAGACGAGCTTGGGCAGTTGTATACGCTGCGAGGGCTACGTTTACTGTTGGCAGAATAGCAAAACTCTCTTCTATGTACTGCCAATTTACAATTAAGGTATTCTCGTTGATTGGAAGGGCGTTATTCACTTCTATAGAAGGGTTGGTTAACATTGAAAAAAATTGCTCTGGGTTATTGACGATGGAGGTTTTACTTTGGTTTTCTTTTTGCCCCAATTTTCCCCAAAAAGATGTTATAACAACCTTTCCTAACTGTCGCTTACCGGGGTTAAAATCGATCTCGCTACAAGTTAGTGTAACTCCTTCCCTTTCAAAGTACTCTTTTATGTAGGCTTGTTTACTTTCTTGAGAATTACAATCGGCGGGCCAACCGGACGCTTGTTGTTTGATTTTTAAAAATTTACTGATATATTCAGAAAATAAACAGCCCGTCTTTGTCTCTGGGTTATATTACTCCACCTTGTATTTCCATATTTCGTGTATCTCGACAATATGGTACCCCTTCTCAAGACTTTTCAAAACTTCGTCAATAACCCAGGTACCGTTCAGAGCTCGCTGATCGTCGTTATGGCTACAATTTTCTGCACAGGACAAACAGAAGCTTGAAATTCATTTTTAGCGGTAGCACAGGGTGGTACAAATTCTGGGGCGGCACGACTTTACATTTAATGAGACCGTCTGTTTCGTTTAGGTTGAGGTTGTAACATTCCTCTCCAACGTAAACTTGGGGGTGTCCTATGGGGTACTTTCCGTATTTACATACCCAAGGGTAGAGGGAGCAGACGTCGGCATACTTAATTTTTTCCCCAGGTTTAACTTTATAGTAAAGTTTTGCGGCGCCCGTTCTTTCTCCATAAAACGCATCTCTAGGGTTTAGGGATGTTTTCTGTAGTAGGGGGTGATTTTGCAGAGTATTTTCTAGATCGGGTGTAAGTTCTCTGCGGAATTCACACTCCCATCTTACTATAATCTCATAACCTAGACTCCGTAACCGCTCGACTTTGGCCAGTGTAGACTCGTATTTATTTTCCATCGTATCGGTGGGATCGTCGTGTGTGGGCTGTTGTCTGTTGTATTTTATACATGTGGGACATCCGTGAAAATAACAGCCGTTGAACTCGAAAATTTGGTTTGTTGCTTCGCAAAAACCGTCTACTTTTACGCCATTAAGAACGATTTCTCTGCCCTTTGCCGATGATCTCAATATTTCTTTGCTTTTCCTCGCTGATTAGCCACATTATCGCAATTTTGGACTGATTGTCGCGCCATCTGTAACCATTCTTTGGAATTATTTCTATTGTATTGGGTTTTAAAAAGTTACGGCGAAATATTTTGTTGCAGGCGGAGGGCAGCGTGCAGGCTTCGGTAAAAGGACATACATTACCCTCTTCTAGCAGTTGTTCTCGAAACTTTAGACAGGCCTGTGTTAAGATTTCCACGTTCGAGATACAATAGGAGACAATTTCCTGTTGGAAATCAAATAGGTCATTCTTGTGCTCCTCGTACCATTTTACAAACTGTTCTCTGTCGTTTGGCTTCATTGAATCAGGGCTGTAGTACTCAATTTCAGGCATAATTTTGATTTTCCGCGATGTTGAATAAATGCGGAAAATATCCCTTTTTGAGCTCAACTAGTCCAAAAGCCTTCGGGAGGGCCGACAGTGCCATAGGAAAGTAATTAATCGAATCTAAAAATGTAACGTTACCCGTCTTCATCGAAATTAACTTTGTCCCACGGGTAATTAGCTCGGGAGTCAGGTCTGTTTGGGTAAGTTACTCTGTCCATTGTCTGTACGAATTTCTACAATAAAAGTCGTTTATAAAAATCGTGTTTCCGAACCCGCGATCTTAACTGGCGCTGCGAACAGGATCGCCGTACGGCATCCCCGGGAAAATTTGCCGGTTCGTTTTAATGGTTTGACGGCGAAAGAAAAACAACTGCTAGAATCCATCAACCCCTACAGAGTGCCGAGGAATGAAGAACATCTACAGAATATCTCTATTCCTGTAAGTAATCTTCCATTTTCCATGAGCTCTGAGTACCCTGAAGATTCTTTAAGTGCAGTAATTGATTTAGCTCTTTTTTCTACTCCCCCTTCTCAAAAAGCAAAACCTCTTCCTAAGTTAAGAAGACCCGCATCCCCTGCGTCAAAGTGGCTCTTTTACAAAAATATGGGGACCAAAGAACAGAAGATATTTTATTGACGCAACTAACAACAACCGCACAAAAACGAAGCGAAACTTATAATGACTATTTTCACAGAATTAATTTAGCTCTTAACGATCTTCTCCAACATGTATCCCTTCACAACGAACCCAACACTGCTTTATTTAAGAAAAACTTTTTTGAACAACTAGCTCTCAGAACATTTTGTACAGGACTAAATAACCCCTACTGTGACACCTTTCGCATTTTGAGTTACAATCCCTGGATGAAGCTTTACTAAAATGTGTTTCGTGCGATAATCACAGACAACAACAACAGTACATGTCATACCTAAAATCAACCCTTTACCCGTCTGACTACTCTAGCAGAAAACCTACTTTACAACCTAACCCTATACCTAGAAAACTTCCCCAAAATCTAAATCCTAATCAAAATTATAATCCAAGACCACCACCACCGCAATTTCAAAATCAACGTCCTTTTGGTGACATAAATAGACCAATTCCCCAACGTACCAATCTACCTACCAATCGAGAAGTTTTTGGTAATCAAAACCCGAGACCGTTCCCTCAACAACAACAACAAAGTTACCCGAGACCGTTCCCTCAACAACAATAAAATATGCCTAGACCCATGTCCGACGTAGAAACTATTCGAAACACAAATAATTTCCGGCTTCCTACGACCCGAATGACTCGGAACCGTACTTTTCACAACAATACTGAAATTTCCCACAATTACGAGGAAAATGAGGAAAATTTTCAAACACAAGCCTCGGAACCCTCTATCAGCCAACAATAATTCAATCAAATAATATTTTCAACAAAAAGACACTCCCATATTTTTACCTTCCCAATTCTGGCCTCAAAGTCCTTATAGACTCAGGTGGTTCAGATTCCCTTATCACTCCCCAAGCTGCAGAACTAATAGACCAATATCAACGTTATGAATATATAGAACCTTTTACTTTAATATCTATGAAAACCCCTACTAATTATAATAGGAATTTATTTTATCCCCTATTTTCCGAAATCGGAATAATGCAACCACTTATAGTTTGCATTGCCGATTGGCATTCCGATTTTGACATTCTTTTCGGCACAAGTGAATTAGATTCACTTGGAGTAATTATAGACTATGAAACCCACCTTTTTAAAATAAGAAAATTAAATATAAGTATTAATTTCGAAGTCATGTACCAAGCCAATAATCGTTTACAAATTCCTGTAAACATTAATCACGGTGACGTAATACTTCCCGCTATCATACACAATAACGAAATTATTATACCGGAATCTCTGCACAAGTCGCGAAATGGCTTCGTGGAAGTCCCCGAAATAAATAATTTTTCTTTTGATAACCCAGTCGAAGTAGAAGCCTTTACCCATTATGAAGAATCACGACCCCCCATGTCTTCTTCCGATTTTAATGAAAACCTAATTCGTACACAACACCTTAACCTAGAAGAACGTTCGAAAATAATTTCTCTCTGTCATAAATTTAAAAATATTTTTTATTACGAAGATTCACTAGTTCCGTAAAACACCATATTCGCACAAAAGATGAAAACCCTATATATACTCGTTCATACAGACATCCTAGAAATATGCAAATGGAAATAAATAACCAAATTGATAAACTTCTCCAAAACAAAATCATCCGCCCATCTATTTCTCCCTATTCTTCACCTGTATGGATAGTACCAAAAAAGGCAGATGCCTCCGGCAAGAAAAAATTTCGTATGGTAATTGACTATCGAAAACTTAACGAAAACACAATAGAAGATAAAGTCGCGAAATGGCTTCGTGGAAGTCCCCAGTATCGAAATAAATAATTTTTCTTTTGATAACCCAGTCGAAGTAGAAGCCTTTACCCATTATGAAGAATCACGACCCCCCATGTCTTCTTCCGATTTTAATGAAAACCTAATTCGTACACAACACCTTAACCTAGAAGAACGTTCGAAAATAATTTCTCTCTGTCATAAATTTAAAAATATTTTTTATTACGAAGATTCACTAGTTCCGTAAAACACCATATTCGCACAAAAGATGAAAACCCTATATATACTCGTTCATACAGACATCCTAGAAATATGCAAATGGAAATAAATAACCAAATTGATAAACTTCTCCAAAACAAAATCATCCGCCCATCTATTTCTCCCTATTCTTCACCTGTATGGATAGTACCAAAAAAGGCAGATGCCTCCGGCAAGAAAAAATTTCGTATGGTAATTGACTATCGAAAACTTAACGAAAACACAATAGAAGATAAATACCCCCTCCCAAGGATCGACGAAATTTTAGAAAATTTAGAAAAAAGCATTTATTTACGCCACTTGACCTCGCTCAAGGCTTTCACCAGATAGAAATCCATCTAGATTCTCTCGAAAAAAAAGCTTTTACTGTCCCAAATGGCCATTACTAGTACCTACGAATGCCCTTTGGTCTCAAAAATGCTCCAGCATCATTCCAGAGAATGATGGACGAAGTACTCCGGGAGTTTATTCATAAATTTTGTTTTGTTTACATGAACGATGTCATATTTTTTTCAAAATCTCTACAAGACCATTTAATTCATATCAAATAAATTTTCACAAGACTTAGAGAAGTAAATTTAAAAGTACAATTAGATAAGTCCGAGTTTTTAAATAAAGAAGTTGCCTTCTTAGGACATTTAAATACCCCCGATGGCATAAAACCCAATGCTTTAAAAATCCAAGCGATCCAAGATTTTCCAATCCCAAAATCCACAAAAGAAATCAAAAGTTTTCTCGGCCTTTTAGGATATTACCGCCGTTTTATTCCGGATTTTGCTAAACTAACTGTCCCATTCACTAGATGCTTAAAAAAGGGAACAAAAATAGATACCAATCATCCACAATACATTGAGTGTTTTCAAACGTGTTAAACTCTTTTAACTAATAGTCCTATCCTACAATATCTTGATTTTTTCGAACAATTTACTCTCACAACAGATGCGTCAAATGTAGCATTAGGATCAGTACTATCACAAAAAGGAAAACCTATCGCTTATTATTCTCGTACACTAAATGCCGCAGAAAGAAATTATTCTACTATAGAAAAGGAGTTGTTATCCATAATTGAAACTTGTAAGCACATTCGCCTATATCTCTATGGAACAAAATTTCAAATCGAAACTGATCACAACCCTATCGTTTGGCTTTATAAAATAAAAGAACCTCATTCGCGCTTAGCCAGATGGAAAATAAAATTAGAAGAATTCAATTTCGACATTAAATACAAGAAAGGAAAAGAAAATGTAGTTGCCGATGCTCTATCTCGTATTGAAATTAATGCCCTAGAAACGGAATCCCAAATTGCAGAACCCCCTTCCGCTAATGGTCATTGACGCTTTTGTTAACGAAGTAGCTGAAAGAGAAACCGGAAATTCTACACAACACACCTCTATAGAATATCCCATTGCCGAAATCCCATTTTCAGACGATCCTATTAACCTTTTCTCCAATCAAATAATTTTCGAAATTTCCGATAAACCCGAAACAATTTACAAACTAAAATTTAAAAACAAACATCGCTTCACTGCCAAAATTACTGACGGAAATTGGAAAAACGAAATCACACGTCTACTTACTGGAATAATTAGACCAAACCAACGCTATTATATCTTATTAAAAGACCCCTGTATGCAAAAATATCTCTCTAATTATGTTCGCTCAAAATATGACAATACCGTCCAATTATTTTTCTGTTTAAAATTTCTTCAAGATTTAGAACGACCCGAAAATCAACTCACTTGTATATCTAACTATCACACAGAAAACCATACTGGAATATTAGAAACGTCCCAACACTTATAGAGGACCTCTCCTTGGACAAAAACCCTTCGACATATTACACATTGACCTCTTTGCTTGCAACAAAACTCCTCACTTGACCGTTATCGACTCATTTTCCAAGTATTGTCAATAATTCCATAATAATTCAATATTAACTTTAAAATATTATTTCTAATAAGTAGTAAATCTTAATGCAAAGCTATCATTTCGTATCCGGTCGATATCCCATTGCAGTCATTGCACGGCGAGTTCCGTGCCCCCGAGTCCGACGTAAGCCGTGCGGCCGGCGGTTGCCGTCTCACTCGGGAGCATAGGAGCTAGAACCTAGAATGCCAAATCAGCGATACACTTTATAGTATAAATATCGGCCTGATCGATTCGAAGGCATGCAGACAATCGTCGAGCATCGCCCTGCACTATGAAGCCCCAATGGTAAGCACCTCCCCTGTACCCATACAAACCCCTTGTTTTATTATGTCGTTTTAATCATGTTTATTATGTCTTAGCCGTTCTAATGATTTTATCATGTGTTACATATGTCCCCTTGTAATTGCTTTATTAATATATTAATTTAACTACCATCTGAGTTTCTATAGCTACCCCCCAAGTCACCCAGCTTGTGACAGTATGCTCAAGTATATAAACTTTCCGACAAAATTCACACTACTGTACTTAGTAAACTCCGACACTACTTTTCCCATAATAATTACCCTAGAAAAATAGTATGCGATGAAGGAGTAGAATTTGCCAACTCCCTCTTTCGAGAATTCTGTAAACTTCACTCTATTGAACTCCACTTCACCACTATAAATAACCCTAACTCTGATAGCCCCCATAGAAAGGTTCCACTCTACATTTATAGAAAAATTACGTGTTATGCAAGAACAAAATCCCAATGAATATTTCGACGATACCGTAACCCATTGTGTCCTAATTTATAATTAATCCATTCACTCCGCCACTGGCTATGCACCTTTTGCAATACTTTATGGACCATATGCTGAAGAAATAAATTTTGACTTCGACACACCAGTCTACGAACTTTACAACCAAAAACACAAAAATGAACTTCAACCCTTTTTACAAAACTTGTACCAAAAAACAATTAAATAAACAAACAAACGTTCTTAACAAAAGAAATGAACAACTGACACAAGACACCCCACAACCACCTGTAGGCGAAACTGTATATATATATCCAAAGATAACAGCAACAAATTAACCGCTCCTTTTGTCCCTATAAAGGTCACAAAAACCAACCCCACTAAAATTCAAGGCTTAACACGGAACTCCCGAGAAACCAACACACACCCTCGAAAAATTAAAAGACTAAGAAAAACCTCTCGTTTACAGGTCCTTCCTCGCTCGAATCCCGTCCTTCGAGATCCATCCCTTAGTGACTAATGGATATTTTCCCGAACCCCTAGGGAATGCTCAATTATTCGACCATTACCATAGACACATAATAACAATAAACTTAACCCAAATCCAATCTACTTTACAACAAGTATATTTAAATTTTGACTTAATTAACAAAACAAATTCCACTCATACACAATCCTTACTAGCACAATATAATCATTTTTATACTGAAACTTCCGACAACTTCCACAAAATTTATAGACCACGGAACAAACGAGGACTATTGAACTTTTTAGGCAATGCAATAAAATACGTTACAGGTAATCCAGACAATGACGATCTTGTTCTTTTGTCAAACCATATTAATTCTTTAGAAATAAAACAATCGGATATAGCAAATTCATAACAAATTCATAAAAGAAATATATTCAAATACTCAAATAACCGCGACAAAAATAAACGATTTATCTGACACATTAGATAAGTATATTTTTATACATAATGAAATTTTAAATATTCAAAGATTAAATAACTTCCTTCAAAAAATACTTCGTACCCTTAGCCTTGCAACCCTCTCTCTTTCCAACATAGAACTTCTTACACTCTTCGAAATCACATCCATAGATAATCAACTTCGAAATCAATATTCAAAAACATCTCTTAATTCAAATGAATTGCACCCGTACGAATTAATAGAAAACTCAAAAAGCACAATTTTTACTTTAGAATCTCAGATGCTTATAATTCTTAAGATACCCATCCTTGATTCCCATATTTTTGAATTATCCCATATTTACCCTATCCATAACCCCTATTCTCGTCGCACCTGCACCGTACTATGGAAATTACCACTGGTTGCCCCAATTACAACATTGCACCATGGCTCATCTTAACCAACCCATTATTCAACAAACTTAAAACCACCTCCTAATCAGCACCTTCACCCCCATAGAGATCGAAGAAAATCGCAAGAAACCCGCAATTAATAAACCTTCTTATATAAAAATATATCATACAATATCAATTCAAGGGAAACGCTACACTGTACCAACAACTTCAAACCAGCAAATACCAGATGTCATCCCCATCCGATGGAAACCCACACACTATCTTCAGTTGTCACCGCTTAGCAGTCTACCAGAGGAGACTTTGCAACTTACGCCGTTACAACCCCTACATCTCGCACCTATCACTACAGCCACCATTTCATGGACCACATAATCCTGCTAATTTCACTTGGACTCATCACGTATATCATTGCCAGGAAAAAGAAGAGGATACACACTTTACTGTTCAAACCGAAGATACCCCTAGAGAAGCTACTTCAACCCCTAGAGCCAAGGATCGAGGGCGATCATCCAACTTAAGGGGGGAAGAGTTATGGACATCAAAATTGCCGACTTTACTACAAAAATCGCCCGATTCGCAAACGCTGCAAATTGGCATATATCATATTCATATTATATAAATATCGCGGTGAAAGAACCCAAGACAGTCATAATTGTAATAAAATACAGCACGTTACTCTGCCCATTATCTGTACGAATTTCTACAATAAAAGTCGTTTTTAAAAATCGTGTTTCCGAACCCGCGATCTTAACTCGCGCCACACACGCGCGCTTCACGCAACTCGGGAGTAATCTCAACTCGGGCGTAATCTCAACTCGGGCGTAAGCACAACTCGGGCGTAATCACAACTCGGGCATAATCTCAACTCGGGTGTAATCTCAACTCGGTCGTAATCTCAACTCGGGCGTAATCACAACTCGGGCGTATTCTCACCTCGGGGGTAATCTCAACTCGGGCGTAATCTCAACTCGGGCGTGAGCACAACTCGGGCGTAATCTCAACTCGGGCGTAATCTCAACTCGGGCGTAATCTCCACTCGGGCGTAATCTCAACTCGGGCGTAATATTGTTACAATATATCCTATACCGACCTGTTTTTGTATAAGTATTTATAATCTTTCTTAATATGAAATCGATAAATATCATTTGAAAAATCCAATTACCTACTAATCTCTAACGCCCTAACTGATATAAATAGAGGCAAAAATTCATTTGCTGTTATTTTTGATTAAAATTTTATTGTGAGAGTGTTTCCATTTGTATCTACAGCAATGGACGTCCAAGTAGTGGAAACTCAGCGCGGTCAACCCGCAGATTTACATTCGGGGTATAAATATTCCTTGAAGTGCGTAAACAAAAAGTCGACACAGCGCTGGATCTGTATAAAGCGACAATGTCCAGGTTCCATCATAACAGACGTTTGCTACAAAGTTTTGGGACAAAAATCTCATTCCTGTGTTCCTAGTGCTTCCAGAAATGAAATTAAAGCTTACTGACAGCAGAAAACAATGCCCCTGGAGAAATTACTCCAGTTCCGCAAACAGGATAGGACAAAAGTAGGTAAGGGACCACTTTGGAGGACCCCTTTCTACTTTCCCCCCACTGACCACGCCCACTTTCCCCACCACTGACCACGCCCCCACCAAGTACAGGGTGTGACAAAGGAAACTGATGGACCAAAAGGACCTTAATAGTGACAGATTTAATACAACGCGGACAAAACACGGTCAAAAAGGCCTAATTTCAACACGTGACAGATTTAAGAATACAGTTAGGTACAGGGTGGCCCATCCAAGCGGAAAAAGTGTGCTACGTGGAGACAGGTTAACATAAAATCGTCATTCAAAAATGAGGTTGTAGTAAAAATTAAGGGGAATTCGAGGGTGTACCCTAATTTTGTATACGGGGGTCGGTAAAAAAGTTATCGCGAAAAAACATTTTTTGCAAAATAAAAAAAAATATTTTTTTACCTACACATCCATTAGAGAACCTTTAAGTAGTATTCCCGAATATTCAGTTTTTTAATATAACTTCCGGTTATAGCGGAAATGAAAGTAGTTTTCTCTATTTTACAACTTACACATTTCTCTTAACCATCACAGGATTCCTTTTTTAATTCTGAATCCAACGATATATAATTTGACCTATTTATCTCCAACCGTTTCCGAGATATTTATCAGAGAAGCTCCATCAAACTAGATACATGGTCTCATGGTCGGTGTCTGATGTTCGATCTGAGTAGGCCAAACAATAAAACCAAATTTATGACAAATCAAGTCAGCCATGATAATAAAACTGACAAGCGAGTAGGCTGAATGTTAAAGTGGCTATAGCCATTCAACTGCATTCAACTTAATCAAAAATCTCGTGGAAATTATGAAACATTTATTATTTTTACTACTATCATATTTATTATAACAACAACAATATGATTAGTTATTAAAAATTAGTTAGAAGTTCATTTACATTAAATGTTCAAAATGGTTTCCATTATTATTTACACATAACTAAGTCTTTTTAAGAAATTTTTCGGACATTTTCAAAGATTAAGGGACGATTGTTTAAACTATCAATTTCTAATTTTACTCGTCTTTTAATCTCCTCAACATTTTCGGGGCGGTTCTTATAAACTTTATTTTTTAAATGCCCCCACAAGAAAAAATCCAAGGGGGTTAAATGTGGACTACGTGGCGGCCACCTTGTCGTTATATGTTTACCAATCCAATTTTCAAACGAATTGTTCAAAAATTCCGTTATGGGCCCACAGTTATGGAAGGAAGCGCCATCTTGCTGCCATATTAATTGTCTTTCTTGGAGTTGGTTAAGAAAAATTAATGGCAACTGGTCAAAGTAGTGTTCAATTCGTTCTGGATTAAATGTAGGTATTTCCTACCTGTCATACTTCCTGAATAAAATAGAGGGCCCATTATAAAATTTCCCACAATTCCGCACCAAACACCCACGGAATTTCTGCCGGATTTCACAACTTCACGAAATGCCCGTGGATTGTCAACAGACCAAAATATACTATTTTTCCGGTTGTATATTCCCGCCGTTGTAAATGTAGCTTCATCGGACCAAATAATTTGTTTAAAAAATCCAGCTCCACCTCTTGCAAAATAAAAGTTTAACATTGTTTGACAATATTCCAGTCTTCTTGCTGCATCTCCAGAGAATAGCCTTTGAACAGGTAATATTTCGAAGGCTTTAAATTTGCTTAATTTCATTACCCTTTGTATTGAAGACCGGGGAATTTGTAAGTCTCTCGCTGCATCTCTCTGAGATTTTTCGTTATTTCTTCTGAAATAATTTAAAATTCGTTCTCTCTCGTCCTCACTAATTCTAAACCCTTTTTTTCTCTTTCTAATCACACTTCCTGTCGATCTGAATCTTCGATACAGCTTACATATAAATAAAGCACTCGGAACATTTCTATTTGGATATTTACGAGAATACTCCCTCAAAGTTTCTACGTATCTTTTATCATTTTTGATGAAGATCTCTAAAATATCACAGCATTCTTCTTTCAAAAACATTTTTTAAACTGCAACTACTAACAGCTTCAGCAACAACATTTTAGACTAATCTGACACGTAAATAGAAATATTGAATTGACAGCCTACTCGCTTGTCAGTTTTATTATCATGGCTGACTTGATTTGTCATAAATTTGGTTTTATTGTTTGGCCTACTCAGATCGAACATCAGACACCGACCATGAGACCATGTATCTAGTTTGATGGAGCTTCTCTGATAAATATCTCGGAAACGGATGGAGATAAATAGGTCAAATTATATATCGTTGGATTCAGAATTAAAAAAGGAATCCTGTGATGGTTAAGAGAAGTAGATAGGCTATGACAGTTCTAGCCCACTTTCTCCATGTATTTCTTATGGGGCCTAAAACGTGGTAAAAACGTGACCAAATTTCTCCAGCGCGACCCCCGACTTTCTCCCCCATCCAATCAGATCGCACCGACTAGGGTCTGCACTAGTCCGAGGGGTGCCGAAGATGCCCGAGGGGTACGACCCCAGCAGGTACGACCCCAGCGCGAGGTCATTGTCAAACCGTCCGCCCGCGGTGAAGGTTCGCCCGAAGTCCAGCCGCGACCTTCGGCCGGAAGCAGACCGCGGACTCTCACTGACGACCCCCCTGAACGTGGAATCTCGCGCCTTAGCAAATTGCAAGCCATGACACCCCCCTTTACTATCGACTCGCCGACAGGATTCTACTCCCTTTCTTTTTACCAGGAAAAATCGGCGGCACAAGTGGTATCTGCATTCAGTCTTCGCATGTTTCGATACACTGACCTATATACGTTCCAGTAACCTAATAATTTCTAGATACTAGCAAAATTTACGGCACGAAAAATGCATTTTATACAAATAAAATATGTCGGAGCAAAACGTTATGTCCAGCCGCGACCTTCAAGGGTGAACAAAAATGGATTCCACCGCAGGACCCCCCAACTAAATCATCAGCCCTCGACGCAACCTCTTGGCAAAATCATTATTCTGCCGGTGGACCAACGCCCACATATTTTTTATTCCGAGTTATTTTGCGTTTATAATATGAAGCAAAGTTTTGTTGTGACTTGTCTGGAATACTGAGAAATCACGCGGCAGCCGTGGCCTTCGAGATATAACATTGCGAGCGAGCTACGGATATCCCCGACTTTTTTCGAGCGCTTTTTCTGATCCAAGCACATGCAAATAAAACTATATTATACGCCAACCTATTTGCGCCTGAATAAAAATACCAACTTTTTGTTAGAGAATATTATGTCGTCTGCAGAAATGCAAGCTGTTTAAATAACAACAGAGAAAGGTGCTTTTTTCATATCAATAAAAATTCCTCGGACAATGCTGACTGACTGTAAGAATGCAATGTATGTGTGAACGAAACACCGAGCTACGGTGTAGAGGAGAAAGTAATGTAAGAAAAATATACTTATTTTTATCTTTTACATAGGATTCATTTTAATATTTCAGTTTAACTGATAGGGGATAAAATAAACCAGTCAAAAATCAACTAACATACACGTCCGACAGGCGGCAAGAAATGCTTCTGATTTCACATAAAACGCTAGCCCTTTGCACATCCCCAAAAAACGTGACTAATATTTGCTAAAATCAACGCCCCAACAAAGTTTGATCTATTTTGTCCTGGCAAATGAAAACATTTTTAAACACCAGATGTCAAACTTTCTATTGTACACAAAATACGTCATAGCCGTAAGACAAGCGATGACCTAGCGTGCCCCAAAAATGTTTTGCTTAATAAAGCATTCGAACTATAAAATTAAGTAATACTTACCAAAATTTGGCTAGATGTATCCAGCAAAAAGTACCCCAGTGTGGATATAGCAAGAAATTAGGCAAAACCCGATCCCAGATACATTTTCAAAAAGCCTCTGAGCACCGGGTGCTACCAAACATCTTTGCTTCAACGATCCAGTTGCAGGTTGCTATATAGGGAAAAAATACATAAAGTTCAGAAAACAATTTGCAAAACAGTATCACACCTAGTTGCATACCTTCCAGTGATCAACAAAAATCTGAAAACAGTTCTATCTGTGTTTTTTATCACCATTAAATTATTACGCGTTAACGAAACTTTAACAACGCGTCGACAAAACGTTAACAACGCGGTAACAAAACGTTAACAACCCGTTAACAACGCGTCAACGAAACGTTAACAACGCGTTAACGAAACGATAACAACGCGCTAGCGACACGTTAAGCATCATAATTTAAATTTTTGTTTCACACCTAGCTGCATACCTTTAGCGATCAACAAAAATCGGAAAAACAGTTCTATATGTTTTAATCCGTTTTAATGGCAAGCGAAAATATTCATTATTTTCAAATTAAGGATATTATAAATATCATAGGTAAATTGATCTTTTATTGGGTGTTTTAAAAAAATTGTGTCAAGCAGTCGTACATGGTTCATATGCATTCGTTTCCCCACCACCCTAGAGGTAGAATGCAAGGCGCGTTTTTTTTACATGGTTTCTCCAGTAGGCCTAATCCATGTTTAATCAAACAACATCTCATTTAATAAATTTTATTAAAGATAATTGATGTATAATGCAGTAAGTTCTAACTTATTTAAATATCTTATGTTAACTAGTAAATTATTCTAACTAGATATTTACGAAAAATGGTCCCATGTTCAAAACGTCTCTGTGACACTGCGATTTTCGTCGATGATGGATCTCTTCCAATTTGGCCCTTAGATATTTCCTCCTCAGTTTCCCCATGTTTCCATATCCCATTGTGATTGCAGACTTATCCCTTGTTTTATCCATTTTACCAGTATACCATATCTGATGAATCGCTGGTAGCGATATAAATATACATTAAAACCTATACTATAATTAGTCAACTTATCCTACACTTAACAATAAGTTTTATTATATTTAAAATTTATAATTCATTTCTAAACCTATGTAACTAGTAACAATACTTTAAACCCTATCTGGTTTTTAACATTAACTTATTAAATAAAAAACAAAACTCATTATTTACGTCATGGTTGGCAGGTGATTTTCGTCTGATTTTCTCACAATCCATCCTCCATCCTTTAATAAAACGTTATTAGAGGTGATAATTATAAATTCATTTTTATTAGTAAAATTATCCTAATTCCATTTGTGAATAATGACCCCATGGCAGTGTTTCATAAGCAGGCAAAATATATCGTTTGTCATCGTGAGGGCTTAGAGCAATTTTTTCTTGTGTAATGGAGTACACTGTGCTTCTCAGATCTTATTAAATTTTGATTAAGATTTTTCGATATTTTCCTCTAGACATTGAACATAGTCTTCAAAAGTTATTTTTCTCTTAATAACCCCCTTCTTAATGCCCTTTATCTTTTTAGTAAGTCCCCCTTCTTGCGTAATTTCTAGGATTTCATCCTGTGTAAAGCCATCTTCTTCTAACTTCAGCTTCTGTTTTTGCTCATCTTCTTTTGTTCTCAAAATTTTCAATGTGTACATTTTTGATCGAAGTCCCACAAAATCGGTCATAATACACCCATTGTTTTCTTCTTTCATCATTCCTAGTACCTTTTTGTTGACAAGTGGTATGCCATAATTATTTTCTGGAGGAAAGTCACTAGTATCAAAATACTTGTGACAATCTCTACGTATTACTTCATAAATATCCTTGTTTCGAATTTCATATATTAAAGAATCTCTGTCTGTATATAAAATCGTGCAATTATTTCCAAATTCCGGCTGCATGTATCCATAGTGAAAATCAAAGATAGTAGTTTTCGCTAAATCCAAAATTGCCATTCCTACGTATATCGGTTTGTTAAGAAATACTTCCAATTTATTTAGTTCGATTATTACGAGGATTTCTTCAAGAATAGTTGCCGTTTTAAATTGCGGTTTTGCGATGAACGCCTCCGCACCATATCGTCCCTCCCACTTATTGAGCAGCTTTAGCACAGAATGTTTCCGAACGTTTTCCATTGTTTTTCCAAAGACAGCGTTGTTTAGTAGTTTGAAAAGATCTTTTTCAAATGCATTGGTGGCTTGGACGCGGAGTTTGGTGTTGAGATCTATGTAGCTTTTTAACCACGGTGACTGTTTAAACCTTAAAACTCTATGGATCTTTTTCAGGACCAAACCGTGATTCAGGGCCTGTTTAAGCGCTCTGTAATGTATCACATATTTTTCTTTGGTGTAAAGGGTAGCCATTAGTTTTGTTTCTGATTTATTCCCGTGTCTCCGATGTTCTGGACAGAAAGGTAGATCTTTGTGTTTATCATGAAGGGCCTCGGGATACTCTAGATCAACTTCTAGGAAATACCCAGTGCCAGAATTGTCTGCCAATTTTTCAATATTCAACCCCTGAATCTCCCTATCATCTAACCATCTAAATCCACCGAAAGGAAGAGCCGGCGACATAGCCCACCCATATTGATTGTTAACATCAAAGTAACTTAAATATGTTGTAGGTTTTTGTGGGTCATAGTTAGGCATATATTTATTATTAGCAGCGGCGCGTCGTTTGGAACATTGGCTGAGTCCCCCACGTATTCCTTTCTCGATAAACATTACTTGATCAATATCTGTAAGCAACTCCAACTCCACTTTTGTGTACTTTAACATCGAATCCCAAGTGTACCCAGGCAATGTGTAGTAGTGAGCGGGATCTAGTTTATGAGTTCTCATACAGCTAGCTCTAAACATTTCGAATACATCAGCCAGAAGTAATATATCAGTTTTCAAATATAGGTCGGCATAATCCTTTAAAGTTTTGCACTCAAATTCGTTCCACACTTTCTGTGCATGGACATACTCTTTTTGATATATCGATCTCTCTTCAAGTTTGTTATAAAAACAGTGTTTAGGTGGTAGATGACTGTAGTTTAATTTCTCCATACAATCCATAAAATCGTATGGGAAAACACCTTTTCGTGTTAGAAGTTTAAAACGTGATTTGGGGAGTTCAGAGGAATTACCTCTGAGGATTCGGTACTCGGAAAGATTTGAGGCTAAGGAATCTAATCCTGCAGACATAAAACGGAAACTATAGATAAATCGGAATTTCACTAGATTTTCAGGAATATGTTTGGTGAACGATATATATTTTTCTTTATTTTTAGGAAGCAACTCTACGCGCCCCTCAATATCCTATGCTATGCTCTTAATCACAAAATGTTCATCGTAACCCGATAGATTGTGGAAGACTATTGGTACAACGTGAGTGTCTTGGTAATTTGTATTACAATCTTCGTGGGCAGCGCCTCGGAATTTTCCTGTTAAATGGCAATGATCTCTAACTTTCTTCTGTTTTGATGTGAAGGGTTTCTCGCACATGTGACACATTGTCGAAGGATTAAAGCCCATTTTTTGCTCCGCTGTTAGCTTGTCCATCGGTATAGGGCACAGAAAAACTGTCTCTATATCCTCAGCCACTCCTCTCAGTTCTTTAGAAAACCAGTCCATGCAATCCAGCCCAGTGTACGACTTGTAGAATGACAAGCTGTCATCGTAACTGCATTTGACATAGTAACCAACGCTGCATGGTACGTGTTCTTGGTATTTATTATTATCATCTGTTGCTTTAAGGAGGCTTTCTATATCTGCATAAATTATGAAGGGAACCTTCTCTTTATTTTTGTAATTAATAAATTTAAGGAGTTTGCGATCTTCGCTTGGCATCCTAACTTTGCAGTCATTCATATTTTTGCAATCTTCGCAATGCGTTGTTAGTTTTTCCTCGGTGTTAAAGTAATGTAGGCATCGATCGCAGATGAATTTTTTTCCATCGTGTTTGCTCAGTTGAGTTGAAACTAGACGAGAGAGGTCCTTGATCCAACAAAAATGATATCGAATAAGTGTGCTATCATTACTTCCTTCTTCAGTATCTTCATCATAATAAACATTCTGTACCATTAGAAGATTAACATGTTTGTCTATTTTATTTTTAGTGATATAAATAGGAAAGGTGTGGAGCTTGTTTCGTTGCTTTCGCAGAATATAAACGTTTACGGACATGTTGTTCAGTTTTTCGTATTTTGGGATCTGTTTAATGGTCATTGGAAAACGTATTCCATTCAAATACAAAACAGACGATGGGTGGGGGTACTTGGTTGTTCGCTGGGGGTGTTTCACAACTGGATACAGAGCCGAGGTCACAGCCCAAGCAAAGCAGAGGTCATCCTCGTTCTTCACGTTGACACACGCCTTTTTTATTTTGATTGGTTCGGGCAACTCTATGTACGATGACCCTAACAGGGGAGTAAACTTATTTATATTTACCCCCAAGTTCACAATAGCTTTCAGTGCCCAACCAGATTCCCTTTCCTGAAATTCTTCAAGCTGTAGCAAAACCGGCGTTGCTATGTGTTGTTTGAACCATTCAGTTAAATCGGTATCTCGGTAGACCGGAGCGTTGGGTGTCGTAAAATATTTCATCTCCTCAATAACCCTGTCAGCCTTCTCCAACACAAATAGTCCACCGAACACTGCATTTATTTTGACTGCCTCTTCCTTTTTTAAGGCTTTGGCAACACGTCGCTTGACTAAAGCACAACAGTCGTTGAGGAATTCGCCGGGGTCCTTGTGCTTAATATTAGAGATGACTCCAATGCGAATGCGGCAGGCAAATGCGGTTTCCAAATCACCCCAAGTCACACGGTTTTTTGCCGTTTCTTTACTAGATGTTCCAGCTCCTCGTTTAATTTCTTGTTTAATTTGGGTTCGCAGTGTTTTCACGTTTGCCAATGTTGTTATAAGTTTCTGCTTCTCTCCAATGGTCTGTGCCGATTTTAGTTGGTGCTTGATATGGCGAACTGCCTTTGTACATTGACGCAGGCCATCTTGCGCAGTTTCACCACAATATGATGATTGAAGTAGGCTCAATATACTACTTATCTTTAAGTATAAGGCCTTTAGTACAACTGACGCATTCATGGTTTAAGTTTCGACTTCGAGATGCCCAACCAGAAAAAGCTTATTTCCGGGAACAGGTCTTGACGAAATTTGTGTTTTCCGTCCCAATCTGAAAAAAACTCACCCTAACTGTCCTTTTTTATCTTACCAACCAACGTCGTAGATGTTCTTCTCCTTAGCTTAACCTAGAAAAGAATATTTTTTCTAATGTGCGTGCGTACTTTAACCTGTGTTCGCTTCAAGGTTAATAGGGGTTACTAGGTTAAATTATTACATAAACCGTTGGAAAATGTACATAGACTGATTGGCTTACGTTTTAGGAAACGTCTAAGCAATACACAAAATCGACTTCACCTCACAAAAGCAACAACACGACTGAATAAATGGGTGAAGTGTACTCCCTTTGTCACGTTTTTAGGAAATGCGTTGTCCAATTCACAAAATCGACTTCACCTCACAATAGCAGCAACACGACTGAAGAGTTTGGGGATGGTCACCCTCTTTTATAGTCTCACCCTAGGAGACGCTTGACCAACCAGAACAAAGCTTATTTTCTAGGGCTGAAAAGGCCCCCCAATAAGACGAAATTTGTGTGTGTTTTCCGTAAGACTCAATGCTAATTTTGCAAATATTGGAAACTTGACGTCAGAAAAAATCGAACTGCCAGTGTTTGCTCACGATTTTAGGCAATGCGTTGTCCAATTCACAAAATCGACTTCACATCACAACAGCATCAACACGACTGAAGAGTTTGGGGATGGTCACCCCCTTTTCTAGTCTCACCCTAGGAGACGCTCGACCAATCAGAACAAAGCTTATTTTCTAGGGCTGAAAAGGCCCCCCAATAAGACGAAATTTGTGTGTGTTTTCCGTAAGACTCAATGCTAATTTTGCAAATATTGGAAACTTGATGTCAGAAAAAAATTGAACTGCCAGTGTTTGCCACGTTTTTAGGAAATGCGTTGTCCAATTCACAAAATCGACTTCACCTCACAACAGCATCAACACGACTGAAGAGTTTGGGGATGGTCACCCCCTTTTCTAGTCTCACCCTAGGAGACGCTCGACCAATCAGAACAAAGCTTATTTTCTAGGGCTAAAAAGGCCCCCCAATAAGACGAAATTTGTGTGTATTTTCCGTAAGACTCAATGCTAATTTTTATAAATATTGGAAACTTGATGTCAGAAAAAATCGAACTGCCAGTGTTTGCTCACGTTTTTAGGAAATGCGTTGTCCAATTCGCAAAATCGACTTCACCTCACAACAGCATCAACACGACTGAAGAGTTTGGGGATGGTCACCCCCTTTTATAGTCTCACCCTAGGAGACGCTCGACCAATCAGAACAAAGCTTATTTTCTAGGGCTGAAAAGGTCCCCCAATAAGACGAAATTTGTGTGTGTTTTCCGTAAGACTCAATGCTAATTTGCAATTTTTTACAAATATTGGAAACTTGACGTCAGAACTAAATTTAAACCCAAAATCATTAGTCATAAAAATAATTTAAAAATGTGTTGTTTTCAACTATACTATAATATTTGAACGAATGCTATCCCAGTCGTATCAGGAAAGATGACCGTAGCCCGTTAATGGTAATTTAAGTAATAGTAGTAATCACCCCTCCCCCACACAAGAATTTTTGGCTGCTTCTGGGGGTATTCTTATTTTGGAGTAATGTGATTGTGAGAGTAATATTACTATACCTAAAAAAGTTTTAAAAAACAATCTTAAAAGTTTTTAGGTCCATAGCTGCTAATGGATACAAAATATTAGTAATTGTCACCCCCTAACACAAGAATTTGGTTGCGTCTGGGCTATTCTTAGCCAATAAAATTCAAGACGACAAAGTATAGATAAAAATCAAGGATTCGAAAAATCGGGGTATAGAATCAACACCTCATTAAAAAAAATCTTGAAAATTTAATAGTTTTAACCTTGATGTTTCTAAAAAAACTTTTCAAATACCCATTTTAAATTAATAATATCAATTCGCTTCAATGGCGAAAACAATGAATTCTCAAATAAATCATATGTAAAATCAATAATAGTTACCATAATAGAGAAAGTATTTTTTTTTGTTCCAAAACTATTATAGAATTTTAGCCCCATGCCTGATCACCAAACAAATATCTAGAAATATTTCTACAAAGTGTTTTAGCAATGCAAAATCATTAAAACTTAAATTAAGATGTTTTTGTTTTCAACTACTAATATGTAATTTCATAGTACTTGAACGAATGCTATACCAGTTCTATTGGGAAAATCGGCTACTAAATTAAAACCAAATAATACTAATTGCCACCCCTCTCCTGCCCTAAAAAACTATTATACAATTTTAAAACCCATGTCTGATCACCTACAAAATATGTAGAAATATTCCACAAAGTGTTTTAGCAATGCAAAATCAATAAATGTAAATTAAGACGTTTTTTGTTTTCAGCTACTTACGGTTTCCAAATCTTTCTTCTTTAAACAAAATGCTATCCCAGTTCCAACGGGAAAAGTTGACCCTAGCCACTAATGACAATTAAAGTAATAGTAGTAATCACCCTTCCCCAGCACAAAATTAAAATATTTTTGTTTTCATCTACTACGGTTTTTAGGTCTTTTCATATGGTACGAGAGCCGGCTGAATGATTTCAACTCTTATAAGCTTATAGAATAAGATGCTGGGTAAACTTAATATTTATTTACTTGAAACGAGTTAGTTGCCTCAATTTATATGGGTCCGATCATTGTTATTTAAAGAATTTTTGGTCAATTTGTAGGCAAATCTACTCTCATATGATGATATAACAAAATAGGTACCATCGGAAAGAAGGTCCATGGAGCAACAATAAAAAAGGGCCCCTTGGTCTTTTTAGAAATCCGTATTTTCGGGGCCCCGAAAATCCTCCGCTGTTAAATACGGCGCGGGGGACAAGTCTGGACCTCGGGAACGCGAGCTATATACCGCTTGATGCACAGGAAATTTTTTTTTGTTTTTCGGGAGATCTGACGGTACGGCGAGATGGTCAGAGAACAGGTCAACGTATTCAGTCAGAATTTTTAAAGCTTCCCTCAAGTCTTAGGTGAGGTGCATGGTTCCGGTGTCCCCGAAAAAATTAGAAAAACACGCAATAAGAGCGGTTTCTCAGGATTTCCCGTCAATTTCGATAATTCTACAGCCGTTTCTCGACACTTGGAAATCGGGAGTCGGGAAATTTGGTTAAATATCGGATTTTCGAGGTTTCTTTTAGTACTGGAGGAAAGCACAAGACCCAATTAAGAAATTTACCATCTTCTTCGATTTTTAGAACGGCACTTTTCGTATTCGTCAAAAGACTTTTGCTAAAAAGTAGTAAATATGTTCGTGGGACCATAAAAATAATTTTCCCTTTGATTCTAATATTTACATTTGCCTCTATAAAATAATTGCTACTTACGAATAAAAATCCAAAGCCATACGTTGTTAAAACGCACAAGCACTAAATATTAAAGTCACCGATAATCACCGATAAAACGTACTTGCCTGAAGTCGCGAACAAACTGCATGCATGCTTTAAAATCTTAAGTGAGAAACACAGTCCCACCGAATGAATAAACAGAAGATTCGCTTCCGTTCAGGCAGTCTGACTGCCGATACCGCTTCTTGTCCCCGTGCAAGTTGCAGTCGAATCGAGACGATTAAGTGACTCCACTTTAGGTTTACATACACGGCGATCGTGTGCTGCGTAATTCTATACTATAGTGGTTTCATTGTTTATTGTATTAATACAATGTTGCAGTCACTCATATAGAGGGCTTATTATTTATAAATGTCTCCTTTTATACCAATACAATGTTGCAGATTTCCTGTTGCGTATTTTAAAAAGGTTAAACAACAACAACAACACTGCTCTGAATATTTTTTCCGTAGCATTTTTTCTAGAAAACCCTATGTCTTGAACTAGTGGAACCTTAAACTTCCTATAGTGCCCTTCAACTGATGAAAACTCCATTTTTTACTAAGTTTTTCTTTTAAAATCCTAGAATTTATAAAAAAAATGAGGCAATTTCGTTCAGATAAAATGTGTCCTCGGAGGTTTCAACCCTAGGCACTAATAGTCTCAAAGACCACAAACCAATTTAAAAGATTTTACTGAGACATATTTTAAGTCATTTTCAACGATGAACCGCGGTGGGGAACTAAATAAAATGCACCTTGCGTTCTTCCTACAAGGTGGTGAAATAAAAGCATTGCTACGAGCTATGAGAAACGACAATTTCTTTAAAATATATGAATTATAGTAAAAAAAAACACAATTTTCGCAGCTTTGATTATTTCAGTATAAGGTCCGTAAAGGAATCTCATTGGTTAGATATAAACGCCAAGGGTGCAAGGCTGTAGATTTTTGGTTTGCATATTATGATTTATTTTTAGAGACCATCAGCTGGTATAAAATATTTTTTTTTTTTTGGGAATTGTAAAATAAAAGCATGTATTCCGAAATTCAACGGATAAAAATAACCCTTCCATGAATTACAACCCTTGTTTGCAACTATACAATGGTTAAGTACAATATAATTTGAACAAAAGACACCTGATTACCTTAGAAAAATATTTTTATCAGAAAAAATCAACGATTTTCTACGTTTTCCCACGAGCCCTGCTTTGAAACGAAAAAAATTTTTTTATAGGTATGGAAACGTTTGGGAAACTTAATTTCAAAAAAATGTTCGCAGTTGATGGGTACGTATAATTTTTGCTGGATACATCTAGACAATTTTTAGTAAGTATTACACAATTTATACCGGTGCTCAGAGTTTATTTTTAATAAATCTGACATCGGGTTTTGCCTAATTTCTTGCTCTATCCACACTGGGGTACTTTTTGTTGGATACATCTAGCCAATTTTGGGAAGTATTACTTAATTGTTCGAATGCCTTGTTAAGCAAACACTTTTTTTGGGTGACAAGCTAGGTCATCGTTTGTCTTACAGCTATGACGTATTTTGTATACAATAGAAAAGTTTGACATCTGGTATCTGGTTTTTTATCAACAATTTTTGGTACATAACGTATTTTGAAGACAATAGAAAGTTTGACACCTGGTGTTTAAAAATATTTTCGTTTCCCAGGGCAAAGTTGATTTTGTTGGGACGTTGATTTTAGCAAATATTAGTCACGTTTTTTGGGGTGCGCAAAGGGATAGTGTTTTAAGTTTTTGAGCGAAATCTCGCACAGAAGCATTTCTTGTCCCCTGTCGGACGTGTATCTAGTTGATTTTTGACTGGTTTATTTTATCCCCTATTAGTTAAACAAAATATTAAAGTGAATCCTATGAAAAAGATATAAATCAGTATATTTTTCTAACTTACATTACTTTCTCCTCTACACCGTAGCGAATGCAACTATGAAAAAAGATGGTGTGTTTGAATGGTGCCCTGCGTTTATTATTTTTTAGTAGTTAGAAAATTTTCAAAGATTTTCTACATTTTCCCTAGCGCCCTGCTCCGAAATGGATATGCTTACGGGGCTAGGATGGAGACGTAATTCAAATATATTCCGAGTTTTCAACCCAATCTTCAGTTCGGGATACCACCGAGCGATCGGGCTATGGTAGTTTCAATGTTTCCACTGGGAGTACGTATAACTTTTTGCTGGATACATCTGGTAAGTATCCTACAATTTTATAGTTCGAATGCTGTATTAAGCAAAACTTTTTTCGGGCACGCTAAGTCGCCGCTTGTCTAACAGGTAGGACATATTTTTGTATACAATAGAAGGTGTGATACCTGGTTTAGTGATAAAAAACGGATACTTTTCAGATTTTTTGTTGATCGCTGGAAGGTAGGTGTGAAACTATCACAAATTATTTTCTGTATTTTTTTTCTCTGTAGCAACCTGCAACTGGATCGTTGGAGCAAAGATATTTGGTAGCACCCGGTGCTCATAGTTTTTTAATATACCTTGTGCTAGATACATCTAGCCAATTTTGGTAAGTATTACTTAATTTTTAGTTCGAATGCCTTATTAAGCAAACACTTTTTTGGGACAAGCTAGGTCATCGATTGTCTTACAGCTATGACGTATTTTGTATACAATAGAAAGTTTGTCATCTGGTTTTTATCAACAATTTTTGGTACATAACGTATTCTGTAGACAATAGAAAGTTTGACACCTGGTGTTTAAAAATATTTTCATTTGCCATGACAAAATAGATCAAACTTTGTTGGGGCGTTGATTTTAGCAAATATTTAGTCACGTTTTTTGAGGGTGTGCAAAGGGCTAGCGTTTTATGTTTTTGAGCGAAATCTCGCACAGTAGCATTTCTTGTCCACTGTTGGACGTGTATCTAGTTGATTTTTGATATTTCCAAGGTAAAAGTTGAACTTTTAGGTTGTATGTTGAAAATTTACATTTTGGGGGACATCTTCGGACTTCCCAGTATTTTTTTAAATCTATTAAACGAGGTTGAACAGTTGACCGACAAGTTTTTTTACTAGTTACTCGTCGTTAAAAAACGTTAATCGCGGCTCGGCTCGAAGGTCACGGCTGCCGCGTGATTTCTCAGTATTCCAGACAAGTCACAACAAAACTTTGCCGCATAAACGCAAAATAACTCGGAATAAAAAATATGTGGGCGTTGGTCCACCGGCAGAATAATGATTTTGCTAAGAGGTTGCGTCGAGGGCTGATGATTTAGTTGGGGGGTCCTGCGGTGGAATCCAGTTTTGTTCACCCTTGAAGGTTGCGGCTGGACATAACGTTTTGCTCCGACATATTTTATTTGTATAAAATGCATTTTTCGTGCCGTAAATTTTGCTAGTATCTAGAAATTATTAGGTTACTGGAACGTATATAGGTCAGTGTATCGAAACATGCGAAGACTGAATGCAGATACCACTTGTGCCGCCGATTTTTCCTGGTAAAAAGAAAGGGAGTAGAATCCTGTCGGCGAGTCGATAGTAAAGGGGGGTGTCATGGCTTGCAATTTGCTAAGGCGCGAGATTCCACGTTCAGGGGGGTCGTCAGTGAGAGTCCGCGGTCTGCTTCCGGCCGAAGGTCGCGGCTGGACTTCGGGCGAACCTTCACCGCGGGCGGACGGTTTGACAATGACCTCGCGCTGGGGTCGTACCTGCTGGGGTCGTACCCCTCGGGCATCTTCGGCACCCCTCGGACTAGTGCAGACCCTAGTCGGTGCGATCTGATTGGACGGGGGAGAAAGTCGGGGGTCGCGCTGGAGAAATTTGGTCACGTTTTTACCACGTTTTAGGCCCCATAAGAAATACATGGAGAAAGTGGGCTAGAACTGTCATAGCTTATCTACTAAGAGAAATGTGTAAGTTGTAAAATAGAGAAAACCACTTTCATTTCCGCTATAACCAGAAGTTATATTAAAAAACTGAATATTCGGGAATACTACTTAAAGGTTCTCTAATGGATGTGTAGGTAAAAAAATATATCTTTTTATTTTGCAAAAAACGTTTTTTCGCGATAACTTTTTTACCGAGCTCCGTATACAAAATTAGGGTACACCCTCGAATTCCCCTTAATTGTTACTACAACCTCATTTTTTGAATGACGATTTTATGTTAACGTGTCTCCACGTAGCACACTTTTTCCGCTTGGATGGGCCACCCTGTACCTGCAAAAATTCTGAACTGAATAATAAAATCAATTTTTAAGTTAAAAGACAATCGCCGATCTTGTATCCGCAATTTCTCGCTTAATGGTGTGAAAGAAAAGTTAGTAGAATCTCGCAGATCCCAAATAACAACACTAACCTTATGTCATCTAGGTCGCGGGTAGCAGCGTACGAACAGAAGGATAGATGGCAAAATACAGGTCTCTAAATTAAACGTAAAAAATTAACGACACAGGGTAGGACAGAAATTCATGGATGGAACAAAAAACAAAAAGGCCTAATTTCACCACCTGGCCATGTAGAAATAACTGCAATAATAAAAACGTGTACAGGGTGAGACGAAAGACATTCCTAAAGCCAAAAGGCCTAATTTCGCGACAGAATTAAGTATACAGGGTGGGCTAAAGGCATGTGATAATAGTGACAGATTTAATACAAGGCGGGCAAAGCACGGTCAAGAAGGCCTAATTTCATCACATGACAGATTTAGTACAGATTGTATGGCAAAAGCAATGGGACATAAGCCAAAAGGATCACCACAATTTTTCTCAAGTAGCATAGGTTGTCAGCGAAAATCCAGGTGAAATATACTTGTAAAATTCCGAACTATTTGTCCAAATTTCCAGCTTAATGATGTGAAAGAGAAGTTAGTAGAATCTTGCAGCGACCCCTGAAAGACCCTAACCGATAAGTTAAAAGTATAAAGATATACGCAAAACTTTTCGCGAAATTAGTATGTTAGAAATTGAATCTTAAAGGTAGGCTACTAAACACGTGGGGATTTAAAAGATATACGCCAAAACGGTATCGCGAAATTAGCGTTTTAGACAGAAAAAATTGAACGGTTCTGGGTCAGCGCGGCCATTGACCCCTGGAACTTGCCGACAGTAATAGACTTTCAAAAAACGGTCGCCACTTTTCCCAAAATTTCCACAAGTACTGAAAAGGGATCTAGGTCGAGGGTAGCGGAGGATAAAACCGCAAAGGTCTCTAAATTAATCATAAAAAATTAACGGGACGTCCCGAAATTCATATACAGGGTCACAGATTTTTTCTCAAATAGTATAGGTAGACAACAAAAATAAGGTATGCAAACCAGCTGATATGTAAAAAAATCGTGTACAGGGTACAGGGTACGACTAAAAACTAAAGCTAAAACGGCGTTAATCTAAAGTCAAAAGGACCTTAATCGTTGTGTGGCGTCACAGATTTTTCTCAAATAGTACAGGGGTGGACAACAAAAATATACAAGGTGCCCAAAACATAAGAAAGCCAAAAAGATCTTAATAATATCTAGGTACGGGGTGTGACGAAAAACGACGCCAAAAAGGCCAAATTTCACCACGTGGCGCTACATAATATATCTCAGACGGTGTACAGACTGGACAAAAACCAATACAAGATGTATAAAAAATTTATATACAGTGGGAATAAAAACACATACAAAAATTCCGAACTATGGTATCTGCCCCAATAACTGAACTACCAGCGCAAACGCGAGTAAAAATTACTCATTTAGAAAAATAGATCCAAACAAAATTAATTGACGTACTCCGTTGTATGTTACAAATACAAGCGGGCGGCACAAACCGTAAAAATTGGGCAAAATATTCAAAGTCCTGTCTTATTACGAATTAAGTATATATATTTTTCGTAATAATCACCTCTACACGAGCGTGAAAGATAATGGAAATGGAAAGTCTTCAATTAAACGCGCAAAATATGACATAAAAATAAAACATCACGTGAAGTCGCAGAATTAATGCATTGGTCGTATAAGAATTCAAAATTTCGCTATTTGCCCTAATAATAATTTTCAAGTTTTAAAAAAGGTCTGCCAACGCAAGAACGGACGGCGGCGTACTAAACCCCCTAATCTCAAAACGACCTGTAACTTGGACGAAAAAATAAATCGTAAACTTGATTTAAAAAATTGTTCCATTACCAGTGTTTGTACTAAGTATAAATTAATTTCAGAGAAATTGATCTAAATAAAGTCAATTGACGCTATCTGCTACAAACACACAACCGGTCGGCAAAAGCCGTAAAAATTGGTCAAAATATGTAGGGAAGATAAGAAAAAACATGTCACATAATAGGTTAATACAAAAATCACACCTCTTAATTCTCAATACCGGAGTGTACTTGACAATAGAAGTGTATATTTTTCGTAATAATTAACTCTATACGAGATTAAAAAATAATCTAAAGATACTTCAAACAAACGAACAAAATTTTACACAGGATTTTTTGCGTGGAAATTTAACGATATACGGACTTGACAGAAGGTAGCATAACCCGACTAAGCGCACCCCTGGACTTTTACCTTTTCGAATAGGAAAAGCCAAAATTATAAATAATCAACATGTATTTTTACATTATATTAAACTAAGCGAAATTAGAAAACAAGTAGAAATGCTTAATAACTCTTATAAACTATTAAATATCACTATATCTAAGGAAAGTAATATTATGTTAGCCCCTAGTATTCAAAACAATTATGCAAGCTTATACAACCACTTTTATTAGACATAGAAATAAAATTATCCTTTAATAAGTGGCTTACAGGCACATTAGATGCAAATGACGGAGAACGATACGATAAAGCTATCGAAACTCTTACAAATAATCAAAAGAAAATTGTTTACGAAGTAAATTCCCAAATTTCACTTTCTAAAAAACTTACTGAAAAGTATTCCAAGACAATACAGACAATTGTGGAAAATCAAAAAAGAATAACAAATTTTATTAATAAATATGAAGGACTACTTAGATCCGAAACTGATTCTTTTTACAAGAATACTATTTTTCTAACCCTAATAAATCAAATTTTCATTAACGGGAATATAATCTTTAACTTTCTAGATGACTTTGAAAACGCTGTAATCTTTGCTAGATTACGTACAGTACATCCTGACGTACTAAAAATCAATGATCTTAACGAAATCTTACTAGAACTTAAAACTTTTCATTGGAAAAATGAATTGATAAATCTATCCTTATATGATTGGTATTCAATAATCAAAATAACTTGCCATTTATCAAATGACACGCTAATATTCGCTTTAGAATTCCCAATAACCCTTAAAGACTCCTTCGATTATTTTCATTTATATCCAATTCCGACACACAATCATACTATTTTGATTCCTTTAAAACCCTACCTGGCTCTTACGAAATCATCTTACCAATATATGGAAGTACCCTGTTAAGAAATTGGTGACACCTCCTATTGTATGCAAGAAAAGCTCCAAAGTAATCCAGAAGAAGATTGTATATTTGTATAATCTCACTCATTCACGGGAAACCGAAGAATTGCCAATACACCGAAATCCAAGAGTTTGAAGAAATTATTGACAAAATTAACGAAGAACATGTTATCATAATTTCGAGACGCCCCTTCCAAATTCAATCAAATTGCCAAAATCAAGAATCACGAGTTCTGCAAGGACCACCCCTAATCAGGATACCATCAAATTGTAGCATCGAAGTAAACGGCAAAAAGTATGGAAATCAAAGGACAAAGCAAAAAATTCGTCCAATGATTCTCCCGAATATTTTAAATCAAAATTTTACAACAAATGTAAGGAAGTTAGGAAGGCTTCAGATTGATAAAGTTCCACTTTCGGAAATATATAGCATACAAAAGAGTATAAATTATCTAAATCCAGTAAAAATCGATGAAATCGATAACAATGCCAAAATCAATTGGGTATTATGGATCCTACTAGCCTCGGCAATCACCATCACCGCAGTAACTTACCTGTATCTGAAATATTGGAAACCAAGATTATCAAAAGGGAAGAAACTGGCTCCTTCCGCGATATCCATCCCCGAAGTCACCCTCTAAGGATGGAGGAGATATATGGATACAAATTGCAGCGTTATATAAAAAATGCCTACTTTTCAAACGCGTGTCTTTGTCTATTATTTTATTGTTCATTGTTCAAAATGCTGAGACGATATTTTTATTTGTATAAAACCATTTTTGTAAACAACCCAAGCCCAATTATAAAATACTCCGTCTTGCTGTCACATCTGTTTAAAGAAATAAATTATTTTTTTAAAAAGACCTACCCTGCGTCCGCGGTCGTAATTCAGGATTTAGTTGGGTAAACATGACAACGCTGTCGACATAAAGTTTTTATAAAAAAGGTTCTTCGATCGCTGGGTACAGATTGTTGTGCAGAAACAGACGTATACCAAGCGCCTAAGAACGTGTCCCTAAGTACATGTGTGTAACTGGATAAAGAAGAAAACCCTAGGTAAGTACAACATACTGTTTCTAAACTGTGCATTATGGAATTTCGAAGCTAGCAACACACTGAATTTATTTTATTGCAGATTACATGTCTCATCAACGGTACTGTCGGCCTCCTGCTATTGACGCTGCTGTTTTTTTTTCTCTGCGACTTAAACGAAAAAAAATTTATACCGTAAGTAAAAAATACCTCTTTGCTAATGTATGTTATATCCGACCTCAAGCATCACCTTGATCATAACCTTGTTTTTACCCTTGATTCTGTTTACTGTTGGATATTATGTTCTCATTCTCTATTGTTCAAGATGCTTACTACACAGATATCATTTACCATTGTATATTGTTCTAGAATGATTACTAGAACATATCATATTCCTTTTGAGTATTGTTAAAACTTGCTTACTGCAAGAATTGCAGAATTTGATCTTCCCTTTGTCTTTATATTCTTTTCCCATGAGAACCACAACACCTCAGCATAACAGATCTGTATAAATAGGACCTAGTAAAGTAAGAGTGTTAATTCTAGTCTTGTCTGTAGTCTAAGCCGAAACTCTGTAACTCGCGTTACTCGAATAAAAGTTTTTTAAAAAGTCTTCGTCTTCACGTCGCCCGTAACAATTTGGTGTCAGAAGTGGGATCCTCGATAAAAGGGTCTTCAACGAGGGAGATCCGGAGGCACTTAGAAGGACAGTCTCCTCGGGGGTCACCACACCACTACGATTGGAGCCAGCTGAAAAGGGTCTTCGACAAGAAGATCCGGAGGCACTAAGAAGGACAGTCTCCTGAGGCCAGCATCCAGCAACAACAGCAGCATCAACGACATCCAGCGAGCATGAAGTTACTTCTATTGTAAGTGAAAAACTTTAAGTGAATTTTATTTGTGATTTTTTTTGAACGTTCTACGTTGCTATTATTGAACTTTCTACGTTATAACGATATTAACTTTTCATTTCAACATGCCTAATAACGAAGCTATAAACTCTAATGTAAACAATGAAGCAAACGCTTCAAATAACGACGAAGTACCATTTAAATTAAGCGAAATATTTTCTATCATCCCTGAATACGATGGGGATCAAATCAATTTAAATACTTTTATCATTGCATGTGATAGGGCCATGCAAATGACTGTTGGCGACCAAGCCATTTTACTTGTTATAAAAATTAAAAATCAATTAAAGGGACGTGCAGCCCAACTCATTAATTCAAGAGATTTGAGTACCTGGCGCGAAATCAAACAATTACTTAACGTTCATTTCGGAGATCCTCGCGATCTAACTTCATTAATTCAAGATTTACAAAGAATGTGTCAATCCCAAAATGAAAATGCTTTGACTTTTGTAGGCAGAGTTCAAACTCACTGCTCAAAAATGTATGCCGCAATAGGAAAACAAAGCCTTCTCACTAGGGAACAAAAAGAATCGCAAGCTACATTAATCGATAGCATGTGTTTAAATACAGTTTTGACAGGTTTAGAACCAAGAATAGGGCAACTAATTCGTGCTAGCAATCCACCCAACATGATGGATGCTATAGCTTTAATTAAGAGAGAATTGCAACTTTCTTATTTTGAAAATCAAAAATTTCAGAGGCAAAATCGTGTACCAGTCTTCAATAATAATATCAAAAGAACCAGTAATAATTTTCCAAAATTTTGTAATTATTGCAAAAGAAATGGACATACTATCAATGAATGTCGAACTAAAAATCAAAATAATTATTACAGAAATGGTCCAAATCCTTCTAGCTACTCTAACAATTTCCAAAATAACTCCCAAAGAAATAATTTCTCCCAAAATAGGTTCCATCAAAGACCATCTTTTCCTCAGCAAAATAATTTTCAAACTCCTTCTTTCCAACCTAGGAATCACCCTCAAAACTTCCAACCAAGAAATCAACCTCCTAGAAATTTTTCTAATAATATTCCTAGAAACAATTTCCCAAGAACTTTTAATAATAATTCAGGTTTCCAGCCTTCTAATCAAAATTTTACTCCTAGATTCCCAAATTCAAATCCAAATAACCAAAATAGAACTCCCCAACAACACTATCTGGGCCAAAGCGAAAATTTTCAATTAACAGCCTCGGACCAGAATCCTATTCCCAACTTCAAGAATCTTGGTATGACCAATACGGACCAAACGTTTGCATAAATACCGTTGACAATAGTAACTTATATTATATTAAAGATAATACCGATAAGTACAAAATTTTAATTGACACAGGAGCTGGTATTTCAATTTTCAAACCAGAGACGGTTCAGCAATTTTTAAATCGATGTCCAGAAAATTTTCAAATTAAAGGTATTTCTGGCCAATCAATTCCTATTACTGAAGCGGTATTTGTTTCTTTTACGGGTCCTCTTTCTCCCCATAAAGTTTATATTTGCGATCTAGATATAGGATTCGACGGAATTTTAGGCGCTGACTTTCTAGAAAGGTACGGTGCAATAGTAGATTTTAGGAATAAACAATTAATTACGTACTATAAGGTACACGAATTATTTAAAGACGGAGATGAATTAAACGAGTTAACGAATAATAATGATAATAATAATCGAGTTGTTTATAAAAGACAAGTTAATGTTGACGAAAGATACGATAGCCTTCATATAAACGCTTATGAACGAAATAATAATAATAATAATGATTACACGGAAAATATAAATAATTTTGAAAGCGAAAATACGAGTTATAATATAAATCAGGTTACGATAGAACCGCGTTGCGAAAAAATATGCAAGTTTCATACGAATAAATATACGAATAAAGAAATGATTTTATGCGCACAACGAGTAGAAAAGGTATACGTGCCAAATGCTATAGTAAAAATAAACGAAGACGGTAATTTTTATACGACGATATTAAACGCTAATGCCATAACAAAGGATATTTGTTTCGAAGAATTTGAATTTGAGCCTTACATTAAAGAAACGAACGCTAGTACTAATATTATTTGTAATTTTAATAAAACGAAAAGCAGAGTAGAAGAAATAAAAGAATCATTAAGGCTAGAACATTTAAACAAAGAAGAAAAAGAATTAATTACTAATTTATGCTTGAATTTTGAAGATATATTTTACTTTGACGGAGATTTTTTAAGTTTTACTAATGAAATAAAACCTACTATCGATACAGGCGACGCTAAGCCAATTTTTACTAAATCTTATCGATATCTACAAGTTCACAAGGAAGAAGTAAAAACACAAATTAATAAAATGCTTTCTCAAGGAATAATTAGACCTTCTGTTTCACCATGGTCGTCCCCAGTATGGGTCGTTCCAAAAAAATTAGACGCTTCAGGCAAACAAAAATGGAGAATCGTAATTGATTATAGGAAATTAAATGAATTAACAGTTAATGACAGGTATCCACTGCCTAATATTTCAGATATATTAGATCAGTTGGGTAATTGCCATTATTTTACTACTTTAGATTTGGCTTCTGGTTTTCAACAAATTGAAATGAATCCAGAAGACATTTCGAAAACTGCTTTTTCCGTTGAAAATGGACATTTCGAATATTTACGTATGCCCTTTGGCCTTCGTAATGCGCCCTCAACCTTTCAGAGGGTTATGGATAATATACTAATGGGAATACAAAACGAAAAGTGCTTAGTTTACATGGACGACATTATTATTTATTCTTCCACAATTAATGAACATATCTCTCGTATTACTGAAGTTTTTCAAAGATTAAGAAATTCAAATCTAAAAATACAGCCAGATAAGTGTGAATTCTTACGAAAAGAAGTAATTTATTTAGGACATGTTATTACACCTGAAGGGGTCAAACCAAATCCACAAAAAGTACAAACTGTTATCGATTTTCCTCAACCTGCCAATACTAAACAAATTAAACAATTTTTGGGTCTTACTGGTTACTACAGGAAGTTTATTCCAAACTTCGCAAAAATGACAAAGCCTTTAACTCGACTTTTAAGAAAAGACGTACCATTTATTTTTGATAAAGATTGTCGTGAATCTTTCGAACAACTTAAAAATGCATTAATAACTTCACCAATTCTAATATATCCTAATTTTGAAAAGGAATTTGTTTTAACTACAGATGCAAGCGCTTTTGCTGTAGGCGCGGTACTTTCGCAAGGACCTGTTGGAAATGATCTTCCCATAGCATACTTTTCAAGAACCTTAAGTCCAGCAGAAATGAAATATAGCGTTATAGAGAAAGAACTATTGGCAATAATTGCTGCCGTAAAAAACTATAGACCTTATCTTTTCGGACGAAAATTCTTATTGGTTACAGATCATAGACCTTTAACCTGGCTTTTCTCAATAAAAGATCCCGGTAGTCGTTTAGCACGTTGGCGACTTAAATTAGAAGAATATAATTATCAAATAATTTATAAACCTGGAAAAATTAATCGAAATGCCGACGCTTTATCTCGAATCAAAATCAATCATATAAAAGAAGCTGTTTCCTTTCATACTTCCCTAGACGAACCATCTACTTCCCATGATAATCCTCAAGACATTGACCCGCCTATTGACAATAATGAGACTGACGAAATTGCTATAATCTGTAATGAATTTGACAGATTTTTTGATCTATACAAGACGACTTCAATGATCGACTATTCTAAAATCCAATATACAAATAATCAACTTTTAGACAAAACACACAAGGACATTGTACTAATTTTTCAACAAGACAAATTAACAGACCTTCACGAAAAAGTTATTGATGATTTACTTGAGCTAAATCCTGATTTTAACTATAATAAAGCAAATGTTCTTTCCAGTCAGACCGTAGCTAAAAGAAAATATTATATAATTCCTGTTCCTTTTAATTTTGAAACCGCAATACAAGTACTCTTCATATCTCTTTATTACAGTAAAGATATATTCGAAGAAAATAAAACTTATTACATTGAAAACAATCCAGATTTTCCAATTTTAGAAATGTTTAATTTTTTGTTCTCAGATAAAAATTTCCAACTAACAATTTGTCAGAACGTTGTGACTATACCAGACGAAGACCAAATACCTATAATAATAGATCAATTTCATTCAGGCAAGACAAACTTACATCGAGGAATAAACGAAACAATTAGACGTATTAAACAAAAATATAATTGGACAGGACTAACTAAAGACGTTGAAACCTTTATTCGACAGTGCGAAATCTGCCAAAAGACAAAAATTTGTAGACAAAACTTAGACAGTCCCTTAGTTATTACCGAAACTCCTAAAACTCCTTTCGAAAGAATAAATATTGACATTCTAGAAATCCCAGTAAAAAATAATATCCTTACCATAAGAGACGAACTAACAAAATTTACCCAAGCTTATGCACTTCCTAATAAAACAGCGAGATCTGTAGTAGACGCTCTTTTACTATATTTTCAACATTTTGGAACTCCCTTAAGAATCCATTGCGATGTAGGTAAAGAATAATCAATTAATGATAGATCTTTGTAAATTATACAATATAAAATTAACTTTCTCTAGTGTTAGTCATCCGCAATCAAATGGCTCCTTAGAAAGATTTCATGCCACCTTAACTGAAATGATACGCGCATGTAGTACAGAAAATCCTAACGAACACCCATTTCAAATGCTTCCTTACGCTTGTATAGCATATAACAATTCTATAAATAAAACACACGGCTTTACTCCTTACGAATTGCTATTTGGTCACACCTCGTCTCGACCTCCAGAAGTTTTGTATAATCAGCAAGAATTAATCTCTAAGTACGTTCGCGATTTAAACAATAAAATAAAGCATTATTATGAAGTGGCAAGAAAGCGTACGGATATGCGCAAACAAAAGGCGAAACAGCGATTTGATACACACGTTTCGGAGCAGCGACAATTTCGCGTAGGAGAAAAGGTTTATGTCAAGGAGTCCCAAATAAAAAATAAACTAGCTAACAAATTTAATGGACCCTATAAAATTAAAGAAATTTATACGAATTCAGCTTTGCTACATAACCCAATTACTAACCAAACTACAAAAATGAATTTTGATATGCTAAAGAAATGTCACGAATTACAAGAAGAAGAACTAACGGTTAAAGAATTCTTTTATACTCTAGATCGAAAAATCCCTATTGAAAATAATAACGTTTCCATTGAACTGGGCAATTTATTCGATGCCCCTGAAAATATTTCATTAGCTCACTGTGTATCTAAAGATTTAGAAATGAATGCAGGAATTGCAAAAGAATTTAAGAATAAATTTGGACACGTAGATGAACTAAAAAATCAAAATAAGTCAATTGGTGAAATAGCAGTACTTCAACTTCCGACAAGAAATATTTATTATTTAATAACTAAAGAATTTTTCTATTATAAACCAACTTATGCTAATTTATTTAATTGCTTAAAGGAATTACGAACAAATTGTCTCGAGAGCACTGATGAAAAAGATAAAATTATAGCTATACCCAAGTTAGCTTGTGGATTAGACAAATTAGATTGGGATACAGTTCTCCCTATGATCAAATATATTTTCAAAAATACTGATATTAAAATAATTTGTTATATCGAACCAAGTTCCTAATTCTGAAACTTCGTTACAGATTTTCTTTGTTCGCTACCGCTATGGCACAATATACACTGCGACCAATTAATAACACCATAGGCGTGTTCTATCAAGAGCAATCCGGACTCAAAATTTCTAATGACAAGTGGAGTTTATTGGTATATAAAGACATTTCATCTCTAAAAACAACATTCGAAAATAATAATAAAATTTTAGAAAATATGCAATTTATAATTCAACCAAAAGACGTACGAATGGCCGCCTTTCTAAGCGAAGTTAAGTCACATCTCACTTTACTAAATCAACTTTCCGAAAACATTGCGCTCAAATTTGAAGAATTAGCTATTGATGTAAGAAGATATAAAAGAGGTTTAATTAATGGTTTAGGGTCAGTTTGGAAATTTATTACCGGAAATTTAGACGCTTCAGACGGACAGTATTATAACGATTGTATCGACAAAATTAACAGAGACGAACACGAATTAGAAAAATTAATGAAAAAACAAATTTTAGTAACTACTTCAGTTATCAAAAACTTTAACGACTCTATCAACAAATTACAAATTGATGAAATTACTTTTAATAATGACATAAAACAAATCGAAAATTACATTTATAACATTTCTGATAATTTTAATTATTACACTGCAAAATTACAAGTTTTAGAGATGGCCGAAAGACTCCTAGAATCCTATACCTTTATCGAAAGCAATTTAAATGACATTCTAAACTCTATTACTTTTGCAAAGTTACATATTATTCACACGTCAATTATAACTCCTGAAGACCTGGTTCATCATTTGCAAATAATCGCTCAAACTTTAAACAAAAATAATTTGCCCTTAACTCCTCAACTTCTAAATGTTGCAACTTATCTTGATTTTATAGAACTAAAGGTTTTTCAAACAGAAAATAGACTTGTTTTTATATTAGACATTCCTTTAGTAGAACCTCAATGGTATACTCTTTATAGAATTTATCCTATTCCAATTTTCGACAATAAAACTGGATTTTATCACATGGTATCCACTGATACTAAATTTGTAGCAAAAAGCGATGACCCAACTCTCTATGTAATTCTCTATGATATAAAAAATTGTAAAGAACTAGCATTTGATTTAATAATGTACAAAGATTTATATCCTACTCCTATTGACTCACATTCAAGATGTGAAGCTCAATTATTAGAGGTAAAAACCCATTTACCTAATACTTGTGACATAGTCACAATTTCAATTGAAAGTTACAATGTACAATTGATTCAAGAGAATCAATGGTTAATAATTTTAAGTGAAATATTTCCTATAACTATTAAGTGCAAAAATCAAAATCCTTTGACTAGAATGCTAGACAAAACTTCAATTTTAACGTTAAAATCTGAATGCATTGCTTATATTGGAAGTACTAAAATTCAAACGAAAAATTTAAATAAATCTAATCAAACCTATAAATTTCACCCAATTAATATACCATTTGAATGTTGCAAAGAAACTCCAAATAAACTAAAATATCCTGACTTAAAACCTTTACAACTAAATAAATTTAATTATGACGATTTAAATGTCGCAAAGCATAAATTAGACGAATATGCAAAGGATCTTGATAATATTATTAACGAACCAACTGTAAATAAGTATACGCCAATATTGACATATCTATCCATTACTTTAATCATACTTTTAATTATTGTGTACTTTTATTTTAAATGTAAAAAGTCTAGGAACATTAAAATAGGCATTATTACTACTAACAACGGAGACGATCCTCCACAACCTCCTAGAACTCGAAATCACCTTTTTCAAAATTTAAGAAAATTTGTTACTGTCAAAAGAAGACCTTCGTATAGATTGGACGAACCTCGCGAAGAAGAAGAAATTGAACTAAATTCTAATACTAAAACATATGCCTAATTTAATGTCAAAATTTGTTAACACAAATTTTTAATATAAGGGGGAAGGTGTTATATCCGACCTCAAGCATCACCTTGATCATAACCTTGTTTTTACCCTTGATTCTGTTTACTGTTGGATATTATGTTCTCATTCTCTATTGTTCAAGATGCTTACTACACAGATATCATTTACCATTGTATATTGTTCTAGAATGATTACTAGAACATATCATATTCCTTTTGAGTATTGTTAAAACTTGCTTACTGCAAGAATTGCAGAATTTGATCTTCCCTTTGTCTTTATATTATTTTCCCATGAGAACCACAACACCTCAGCATAACAGATCTGTATAAATAGGACCTAGTAAAGTAAGAGTGTTAATTCTAGTCTTGTCTGTAGTCTAAGCCGAAACTCTGTAACTCGCGTTACTCGAATAAAAGTTTTTTAAAAAGTCTTCGTCTTCACGTCGCCCGTAACATACATGTTACATGTCTTCACGTCGCCCGTAACATACATGTTACGGGCGACGTGAAGACGAAGACTTTTTAAAAAACTTTTATTCGAGTAACGCGAGTTACAGAGTTTCGGCTTAGACTACAGACAAGACTAGAATTAACACTCTTACTTTACTAGGTCCTATTTATACAGATCTGTTATGCTGAGGTGTTGTGGTTCTCATGGGAAAAGAATATAAAGACAAAGGGAAGATCAAATTCTGCAATTCTTGCAGTAAGCAAGTTTTAACAATACTCAAAAGGAATATGATATGTTCTAGTAATCATTCTAGAACAATATACAATGGTAAATGATATCTGTGTAGTAAGCATCTTGAACAATAGAGAATGAGAACATAATATCCAACAGTAAACAGAATCAAGGGTAAAAACAAGGTTATGATCAAGGTGATGCTTGAGGTCGGATATAACACCTTCCCCCTTATATTAAAAATTTGTGTTAACAAATTTTGACATTAAATTAGGCATATGTTTTAGTATTAGAATTTAGTTCAATTTCTTCTTCTTCGCGAGGTTCGTCCAATCTATACGAAGGTCTTCTTTTGACAGTAACAAATTTTCTTAAATTTTGAAAAAGGTGATTTCGAGTTCTAGGAGGTTGTGGAGGATCGTCTCCGTTGTTAGTAGTAATAATGCCTATTTTAATGTTCCTAGACTTTTTACATTTAAAATAAAAGTACACAATAATTAAAAGTATGATTAAAGTAATGGATAGATATGTCAATATTGGCGTATACTTATTTACAGTTGGTTCGTTAATAATATTATCAAGATCCTTTGCATATTCGTCTAATTTATGCTTTGCGACATTTAAATCGTCATAATTAAATTTATTTAGTTGTAAAGGTTTTAAGTCAGGATATTTTAGTTTATTTGGAGTTTCTTTGCAACATTCAAATGGTATATTAATTGGGTGAAATTTATAGGTTTGATTAGATTTATTTAAATTTTTCGTTTGAATTTTAGTACTTTCAATATAAGCAATGCATTCAGATTTTAACGTTAAAATTGAAGTTTTGTCTAGCATTATAGTCAAAGGATTTTGATTTTTGCACTTAATAGTTATAGGAAATATTTCACTTAAAATTATTAGCCATTGATTCTCTTGAATCAATTGTACATTGTAACTTTCAATTGAAATTGTGACTATGTCACAAGTATTAGGTAAATGGGTTTTTACCTCTAATAATTGAGCTTCACATCTTGAATGTGAGTCAATAGGAGTAGGATATAAATCTTTGCACATTATTAAATCAAATGCTAGTTCTTTACAATTTTTTATATCATAGAGAATTACATAGAGAGTTGGGTCATCGCTTTTTGCTACAAATTTAGTATCAGTGGATACCATGTGATAAAATCCAGTTTTATTGTCGAAAATTGGAATAGGATAAATTCTATAAAGAGTATACCATTGAGGTTCTACTAAGGGAATGTCTAATATAAAAACAAGTCTATTTTCTGTTTGAAAAACCTTTAGTTCTATAAAATCAAGATAAGTTGCAACATTTAGAAGATGAGGAGTTAAGGGTAAATTATTTTTGTTTAAAGTTTGAGCGATTATTTGCAAATGATGAACCAGGTCTTCAGGAGTTATAACTGACGTGTGAATGATATGTAACTTTGCAAAAGTAATAGAGTTTAGAATGTCATTTAAATTGCTTTCGATAAAGGTATAGGATTCTAGGAGTCTTTCGGCCATCTCTAAAACTTGTAATTTTGCAGTGTAATAATTAAAATTATCAGAAATGTTATAAATGTAATTTTCGATTTGTTTTATGTCATTATTAAAAGTAATTTCATCAATTTGTAATTTGTTGATAGAGTCATTAAAATTTTTGATAACTGAAGTAGTTACTAAAATTTTTTTTTTTTCATTAATTTTTCTAATTCGTGTTCGTCTCTGTTAATTTTGTCGATACAATCGTTATAATACTGTCCGTCTGAAGCGTCTAAATTTCCGGTAATAAATTTCCAAACTGACCCTAAACCATTAATTAAACCTCTTTTATATCTTCTTACATCAATAGCTAATTCTTCAAATTTGAGCGCAATGTTTTCGGAAAGTTGATTTAGTAAAGTGAGATGTGACTTAACTTCGCTTAGAAAGGCGGCCATTCGTACGTCTTTTGGTTGAATTATAAATTGCATATTTTCTAAAATTTTATTATTATTTTCGAATGTTGTTTTTAGAGATGAAATGTCTTTATATACCAATAAACTCCACTTGTCATTAGAAATTTTGAGTCCGGATTGCTCTTGATAGAACACGCCTATGGTGTTATTAATTGGTCGCAGTGTATATTGTGCCATAGCGGTAGCGAACAAAGAAAATCTGTAACGAAGTTTCAGAATTAGGAACTTGGTTCGATATAACAAATTATTTTAATATCAGTATTTTTGAAAATATATTTGATCATAGGGAGAACTGTGTCCCAATCTAATTTGTCTAATCCACAAGCTAACTTGGGTATAGCTATAATTTTATCTTTTTCATCAGTGCTCTCGAGACAAATTGTTCGTAATTCCTTTAAGCAATTAAATAAATTAGCATAAGTTGGTTTATAATAGAAAAATTCTTTAGTTATTAAATAATAAATATTTCTTGTCGGAAGTTGAAGTACTGCTATTTGACCAATTGACTTATTTTGATTTTTTAGTTCATCTGCGTGTCCAAATTTATTCTTAAATTCTTTTGCAATTCCTGCATTCATTTCTAAGTCTTTAGATACACAGTGAGCTAATGAAATATTTTCAGGGCATCAAATAAATTGCCCAGTTCAATGGAAACGTTATTATTTTCAATAGGGATTTTTCGATCTAGAGTATAAAAGAATTCTTTAACCGTTAGTTCTTCTTCCTCCAATTCGTGACATTTCTTTAGCATATCAAAATTCATTTTTGTAGTTTGGTTAGTAATTGGGTTATGTAGTAAAGCTGAATTCGTATAAATTTCTTTAATTTTATAGGGTCCATTAAATTTGTTAGCTAGTTTATTTTTTATTTGGGACTCCTTGACATAAACCTTTTCTCCTACGCGAAATTGTCGCTGCTCCGAAACGTGTGTATCAAATCGCTGTTTTGCTTTTTGCTTGCGCATATCTGTACGCTTTCTTGCCACTTCATAATAATGCTTTATTTTATTGTTTAAATCGCGAACGTACTTAGAGATTAATTCTTGCTGATTATACAAAACTTCTGGAGGTCGAGACGAGGTGTGACCGAATAGCAATTCGTAAGGAGTAAAGCCGTGTGTTTTATTTATAGAATTGTTATATGCTATACAAGCGTAAGGAAGCATTTGAAATGGGTGTTCGTTAGGATTTTCTGTACTACATGCGCGTATCATTTCAGTTAAGGTGGCATGAAATCTTTCTAAGGAGCCATTTGATTGCGGATGACTAACACTAGAGAAAGTTAATTTTATATTGTATAATTTACAAAGATCTTTCATTAATTGATTATTCTTTACCTACATCGCAATGGATTCTTAAGGGAGTTCCAAAATGTTGAAAATATAGTAAAAGAGCGTCTACTACAGATCTCGCTGTTTTATTAGGAAGTGCATAAGCTTGGGTAAATTTTGTTAGTTCGTCTCTTATGGTAAGGATATTATTTTTTACTGGGATTTCTAGAATGTCAATATTTATTCTTTCGAAAGGAGTTTTAGGAGTTTCGGTAATAACTAAGGGACTGTCCAAGTTTTGTCTACAAATTTTTGTCTTTTGGCAGATTTCGCACTGCCGAATAAATGTTTCAACGTCTTTAGTTAGTCCTGTCCAATTATATTTTTGTTTGATGCGTCTAATTGTTTCGTTTATTCATCGATGTAAGTTTGTCTTGCCTGAATGAAATTGATCTATTATTATAGGTATTTGGTCTTCGTCTGGTATAGTCACAATGTTCTGACAAATTGTTAGTTGGAAATTTTTATCTGAGAACAAAAAATTAAACATTTCTAAAATTGGAAAATCTGGATTGTTTTCAATGTAATAAGTTTTATTTTCTTCGAATATATCTTTACTGTAATAAAGAGATATGAAGAGTACTTGTATTGCGGTTTCAAAATTAAAAGGAACAGGAATTATATAATATTTTCTTTTAGCTACGGTTTGACTGGAAAGAACATTTGCTTTATTATAGTTAAAATCAGGATTTAGCTCAAGTAAATCATCAATAACTTTTTCGTGAAGGTCTGTTAATTTGTCTTGTTGAAAAATTAGTACAATGTCCTTGTGTGTTTTGTCTAAAAGTTGATTATTTGTATATTGGATTTTAGAATAGTCGATCATTGAAGTCGTCTTGTATAGATCAAAAAATCTGTCAAATTCATTACAGATTATAGCAATTTCGTCAGTCTCATTATTGTCAATAGGCGGGTCAATGTCTTGAGGATTATCATGGGAAGTAGATGGTTCGTCTAGGGAAGTATGAAAGGAAACAGCTTCTTTTATATGATTGATTTTGATTCGAGATAAAGCATCGGCATTTCGATTAATTTTTCCAGGTTTATAAATTATTTGATAATTATATTCTTCTAATTTAAGTCGCCAACGTGCTAAACGACTACCGGGATCTTTTATTGAGAAAAGCCAGGTTAAAGGTCTATGATCTGTAACCAATAAGAATTTTCGTCCGAAAAGATAAGGTCTATAGTTTTTTACGGCAGCAATTATTGCCAATAGTTCTTTCTCTATAACGCTATATTTCATTTCTGCTGGACTTAAGGTTCTTGAAAAGTATGCTATGGGAAGATCATTTCCAACAGGTCCTTGCGAAAGTACCGCGCCTACAGCAAAAGCGCTTGCATCTGTAGTTAAAACAAATTCTTTTTCAAAATTAGGATATATTAGAATTGGTGAAGTTATTAATGCATTTTTAAGTTGTTCGAAAGATTCACGACAATCTTTATCAAAAATAAATGGTACGTCTTTTCTTAAAAGTCGAGTTAAAGGTTTTGTCATTTTTGCGAAGTTTGGAATAAACTTCCTGTAGTAACCAGTAAGACCCAAAAATTGTTTAATTTGTTTAGTATTGGCAGGTTGAGGAAAATCGATAACAGCTTGTACTTTTTGTGGATTTGGTTTGACCCCTTCAGGTGTAATAACATGTCCTAAATAAATTACTTCTTTTCGTAAGAATTCACACTTATCTGGCTGTATTTTTAGATTTGAATTTCTTAATCTTTGAAAAACTTCAGTAATACGAGAGATATGTTCATTAATTGTGGAAGAATAAATAATAATGTCGTCCATGTAAACTAAGCACTTTTCGTTTTGTATCCCCATTAGTATATTATCCATAACCCTCTGAAAGGTTGAGGGCGCATTACGAAGGCCAAAGGGGCATACGTAAATATTCGAAATGTCCATTTTCAACGGAAAAAGCAGTTTTCGAAATGTCTTCTGGATTCATTTCAATTTGTTGAAAACCAGAAGCCAAATCTAAAGTAGTAAAATAATGGCAATTACCCAACTGATCTAATATATCTGAAATATTAGGCAGTGGATACCTGTCATTAACTGTTAATTCATTTAATTTCCGATAATCAATTACGATTCTCCATTTTTGTTTGCCTGAAGCGTCTAATTTTTTGGAACGACCCATACTGGGGACGACCATGGTGAAACAGAAGGTCTAATTATTCCTTGAGAAAGCATTTTATTAATTTGTGTTTTTACTTCTTCCTTGTGAACTTGTGGATATCGATAAGATTTAGTAAAAATTGGCTTAGCGTCGCCTGTATCGATAGTATGTTTTATTTCATTAGTGAAACTTAGGAAATCTCCGTCAAAGTAAAATATATCTTCAAAATTCAAGCATAAATTAGTAATTAATTCTTTTTCTTCTTCGTTTAAATGTTCTAGCCTTAATGATTCTTTTATTTCTTCTACTCTGCTTTTCGTTTTATTAAAATTACAAATAATATTAGTACTAGCGTTCGTTTCTTTAATGTAAGGCTCAAATTCAAATTCTTCGAAACAAATATCCTTTGTTATGGCATTAGCGTTTAATATTGTCGTATAAAAATTACCGTCTTCGTTTATTTTTACTATAGCATTTGGCACGTATACCTTTTCTACTCGTTGTGCGCATAAAATCATTTCTTTATTCGTATACTTATTCGTATGAAATTTGCATATTTTTTCGCAACGCGGTTGTATCGTAACCTTATTTATATTATAACTCGTATTTTCGCTTTCAAAATTATTTATATTTTCCGTATTATCATTATTATTATTATTATTTCGTTCATAAGCGTTTATATGAAGGCTATCGTATCTTTCGTCAACATTAACTTGTCTTTTATAAACGACTCGATTATTATTATCATTATTATTCGTTAACTCGTTTAATTCATCTCCGTCTTTAAGTAATTCGTGTACTTTATAGTACGTAATTAATTGTTTATTCCTAAAATCTACTATTGCACCGTACCTTTCTAGAAAGTCAGCGCCTAAAATTCCGTCAAATCCTATATCTAGATCGCAAATATAAACTTTATGGGGAGAAAGAGGACCCGTAAAAGAAACAAATACCGCTTCAGTAATAGGAATTGATTGGCCAGAAATACCTTTAATTTGAAAATTTTCTGGACATCGATTTAAAAATTGCTGAACCGTCTCTGGTTTGAAAATTGAAATACCAGCTCCTGTGTCAATTAAAATTTTGTACTTATCGGTATTATCTTTAATATAATATAGATTGCTATTGTCAACGGTATTTATGCAAACGTTTGGTCCGTATTGGTCATACCAAGATTCTTGAAGTTGGGAATAGGATTCTGGTCCGAGGCTGTTAATTGAAAATTTTCGCTTTGGCCCAGATAATGTTGTTGGGGAGTTCTATTTTGGTTATTTGGATTTGAATTTGGGAATCTAGGAGTAAAATTTTGATTAGAAGGCTGGAAACCTGAATTATTATTAAAAGTTCTTGGGAAATTGTTTCTAGGAATATTATTAGAAAAATTTCTAGGAGGTTGATTTCTTGGTTGGAAGTTTTGAGGGTGATTCCTAGGTTGGAAAGAAGGAGTTTGAAAATTATTTTGCTGAGGAAAAGATGGTCTTTGATGGAACCTATTTTGGGAGAAATTATTTCTTTGGGAGTTATTTTGGAAATTGTTATAGTAGCTAGAAGGATTTGGACCATTTCTGTAATAATTATTTTGATTTTTAGTTCGACATTCATTGATAGTATGTCCATTTCTTTTGCAATAATTACAAAATTTTGGAAAATTATTACTGGTTCTTTTGATATTATTGAAGACTGGTACACGATTTTGCCTCTGAAATTTTTGATTTTCAAAATAAGAAAGTTGCAATTCTCTCTTAATTAAAGCTATAGCATCCATCATGTTGGGTGGATTGCTAGCACGAATTAGTTGCCCTATTCTTGGTTCTAAACCTGTCAAAACTGTATTTAAACACATGCTATCGATTAATGTAGCTTGCAATTCTTTTTGTTCCCTAGTGAGAAGGCTTTGCTTTCCTATTGCGGCATACATTTTCGAGCAGTGAGTTTGAACTCTGCCTACAAAAGTCAAAGCATTTTCATTTTGGGATTGACACATTCTTTGTAAATCTTGAATTAATGAAGTTAAATCGCGAGGATCTCCGAAATGAACGTTAAGTAATTGTTTGATTTCGCGCCAGGTACTCAAATCTCTTGAATTAATGAGTTGGGCTGCACGTCCCTTTAATTGATTTTTAATTTTTATAACAAGTAAAATGGCTTGGTCGCCAACAGTCATTTGCATGGCCCTATCACATGCAATGATAAAAGTATTTAAATTGATTTGATCCCCATCGTATTCAGGGATGATAGAAAATATTTCGCTTAATTTAAATGGTACTTCGTCGTTATTTGAAGCGTTTGCTTCATTGTTTACATTAGAGTTTATAGCTTCGTTATTCGGCATGTTGAAATGAAAAGGTAATATCGTTATAACGTAGAAAGTTCAATAATAGCAACGTAGAAAGTTCAAAAAAAATCACAAATAAAATTCACTCCAAGTTTTTCACTTACAATAGAAGTAACTTCATGCTCGCTGGATGTCGTTGATGCTGCTGTTGTTGCTGGATGCTGGCCTCAGGAGACTGTCCTTCTTAGTGCCTCCGGATCTCCCTGTCGAAGACCCTTTTCAGCTGGCTCCAATCGTAGTGGTGTGGTGACCCCCGAGGAGACTGTCCTTCTAAGTGCCTCCGGATCTCCCTCGTTGAAGACCCTTTTATCGAGGATCCCACTTCTGACACCAAATTGTTACGGGCGACGTGAAGACGAAGACTTTTTAAAAAACTTTTATTTGAGTAACGCGAGTTACAGAGTTTCGGCTTAGACTACAGACAAGACTAGAATTAACACTCTTACTTTACTAGGTCCTATTTATACAGATCTGTTATGCTGAGGTGTTGTGGTTCTCATGGGAAAAGAATATAAAGACAAAGGGAAGATCAAATTCTGCAATTCTTGCAGTAAGCAAGTTTTAACAATACTCAAAAGGAATATGATATGTTCTAGTAATCATTCTAGAACAATATACAATGGAAAATGATATCTTTGTAGTAAGCATCTTGAACAATAGAGAATGAGAACATAATATCCAACAGTAAACAGAATCAAGGGTAAAAACAAGGTTATGATCAAGGTGATGCTTGAGGTCGGATATAACATGTATTATTAAGTATAAATTAATTTCAGAAAAGTGGATCTAAACAAAATCAATTCACGCTCTCTGCTACAGTCACAACAGGTTGTTAAACTGAACCAGTTGGCTGAAGACATACCGTTTCAAATCTTTGGTGGTAAAATCGTCAAAGGGAAATTTGGAGAAAATATACTGCTGCAGCTCGGGCAAGGTGGCGTGTTCCTACCAATGAGTGACTGAAGATTTCAGAACGCACCTGTGTGAGTTTGACTCAAAGAAATTTTCGATAATCTACAGAGGTGAACAAGATCTGGGGAAGAGTCATCCAGCGACTAAATTTGAAATTATAAAAAATTAGTTTTCGATTAAAATATGTTCTTTCCCGAGTAAAAAGCTGTTTTCAATTAGCAAAAATTGTAAAATATTTTTTACCTATATGATTTGAATAAGAAATAAACCCTTTAAAGCTTAGTCGTGTCTTTATTTGAGTAATAATAACAATTCAAAATAACCAGTTTTTGAATTTCTAGTCCTGACTACCTGAATAAGCGTATTATAAGAACTTAATTACAAACTAAAAAATCAAAGCCAATAAAAATTCCAATACAAACACTTGTTAATACATTTTAACAGGTCTGAGTTAAAGAAAATAAACATTTCAGTCTGTTATAATCTGTTTTCCTATGGTATGACAGATCTAGGTATTACTAAAAACACCAAAAACAATAGTTACGTTTTAACACTCCACTGCTCCTCTGGGGGTGGTACCTAAGTAAGTAAAATCAAAAAGAAAAATTGTCTCTGGTGTGACTTAAAATTACCTGCATGGTAAGATTTTGAAAAAATTTTGTGACTTAAAATACCAGCTGCAAAGCTTGTTATAGAGTGCACAAAAGTAATACCCGACAATAGGACTTTGAAAATTGAGAATAACAAATACCTCTGTTGGAATATAATCTAGGCTGATAATAAACACTTATTATTTGACATAAAATTGTGAATTCTTCGAGGGGTTTTGATTCATTTGCATACCATTGCTAATCGTTAGTAGGTTAATCACTTGTCTGGGAAATAAAAAAAGAGCTTTTTCCCTTCTTATCAACTTTTTCATGTAATTTGATCAGTATAGTACTTTGGTAAAAAAAATTATAGATTTATAGTTTCGAGTTACCCAATATGATTTTTTTGATTCGCCTTCCACGCCACTATTTTTACAATTATAGTTAAATAATGTTTACTTGTAGAGAAAAAAGACAAATTAACTGTTTTGTAATGTTTTATTTAAAAATATCTCCTCCCATACAAATCTGCAACTAACTTATCTCTATTAAAATGCATAAATATACAGTATGTTTCCAGCGTAAATGATGCCCTAGATAGTTCTAAAATTATATCTAATGGGCTTAAAACATGATTACATTTCATTAAAAGTTCATTGACCCGATTTAAAAAATTATTATAATATTCAGTTATTTTAAAATTTAACAATAAATATATTTTTAGTGAAATAATTGTGTCTATTCTAAGTAATTCGAAAATATCTGACTTGACAAAATATTGAGAAATGTTGTTTTTTGTAAGTACTACAATTTTCAATCCATCTAAGCCGACCATGGTGCTTAACTCCATGTTGGCAATCTTCGTGGTAGCGACAGCAGCATCATCACGGATAAAAAATTCTTCCGTCAATTTACTCAAACATAAAATCAGCTCGCTCCATTCCAGCTGATCCATATAAACACTGTTGTAATTGTCCAGTTGCTTAATAATATTTACTGCCGGGGTAAAGCATCTAGCCGAGCTCAATCCACAGTGCACAGTATAATAATTGTTAGGTTTTAGCGTAAAGCTCGTGTACAGAATCAAGTGGTCTTCTGCTATCGCCGACTCTTCGCCGAGATTAGTCATGCGACCAACCTCGTCACTGCAATCGCAACAGGGGGATGAGCAGGAACCATAACCATTATCGCACATCTTGCTGATACAAAAAACGCAGGAAACCAACTAATTATGCTATGTGTCCCTAGCGCACTCTTACACTTTTAAAAAAGCCCCTCCACTACTGATTTCTATAAATACTGAGTTGACAGTTTTTGTATACATTCATAAATTGAATTTTAAGTTGCAATTACTTAGCGGAAAATTCTCCTTTTGGGAACCACGCTCATATCTTCACATTTAGGCAATAAACTGGAAAAATTTCCATATTTTCGATGCTTTTATCAAAGTTATTTGGTATGTAGATCCACTAAATAATTCAGAATCTATTTCGTTTTACTTCTTTTTACGGAGCAAACTGAGACGTTTTACACGAGTTTATTCATACCTTTAACAGCGAAATTTAATGCCTTGGTTGTATTATTTTTTAAACGCACCACGTCTACATCACCATCGGGATTTAATTCCAATATGACCCCACCTTTGAGAACTCTGGATATTTTGGAGTGGGAATACTACCCGAACATGCTCATTTTTAAAATAAATATTACACCATGAAAGATATTTATTAGCTTATAATATTAGCCTTCTTTAATTCATAGACAATGGCGGCGATTTCGTTACCATGAGAATTATTTCCGGCGTTGTGGGATGCCACGAGCAGTCTATACCTATCTATTAATTCGTGTACATCATTATAGTACACGTATTCTACCGGTTTTTTGTTAAAAGTTAAACTCATATCGCCACCATCGATCGAAGTAGTCGACTTTGAACGTGCGTTGGTTTCCTTACAGGTATGGTAGTTCCCCTAAAGAAAGGTTTAATGATTTGGATGTACTTGTCTTGAGATGTACCCTTCAATTTTCCAGCTGCATCCAGATGGACACCAGTGATGCGTAAAATAGATTTGTAGTTTTCTCTGTCTTTTAGTTCGTATGTTTTGCGAGTTATCGTGAAAAATTAAATTATAGATTCCTTTTGTACCAGGAAATCGGGCTTTTCCGTCTACGATAATATCTCCTGTCGTTATATCAAATCGATAAGTTTGTTTCCTAGATACCATTTTGACTGAGATACGTCATAAACTCGACCATAGACATTGTCTATTATCGATGATTTGTCATTGTAAACTTCGACATAGGGTAGCGCAATCTCAGGGTACGACCCCCTGTATTCTTTGCGAACTTCTGGAGGGTTCTGAGGTATGTCACCATAGTCGCCAAGTACAGTGTCGTCAGTTGTCTTGTTTTGAAGGAAAGGTAAACGAGATTATATGCTTGTTTTCAGCGCTTCAATCTTCACGTTTATTATATATTCAATTCCTTCTTCTTGCGACTTATCTTTATCTTTTGAAACATTTTCTTCTAATTTTTTGGGTTCGATTTTTAAATTATTAAACAGCGATGCATTGTTTTGAATCCTTCTAAGATTTCGAGTTACCGGCTTGAAAACCTTCTCGAGAGTTTCATCCTCCTTAAATTCCCCCATTTTCAAGTCTGTATACTTTTTTCTGATTGAGCGGACAAGTTCCTTGATTTTCTTGGCCTCGGCGACTTCTAGGCCATGGTGTCCCTGTCTGTAGGGTGTTTCTTTAAAAGATTGAAATGTTGAAATCTCCGCATTCATTAGTTCTTGTCTGAAAATTTGTGGCACTGGAGTAATTTCTCCAGGGGCATTGTTTTATTCCGTCAATAAGCTTATATCAACTTCATTTCTGGTAGGACTAGGAACGCAGGAATGAGATTTTTGTCCCAAAACTTTGTAGCAAACATCTGTTATGATGGAACCTGGACATTGTCGCTTTATACAGATCCAGCTCTGTGTCGAGTTTTTGTTTACGCACTTCAAGGAATATTTATACCCCGAATGTAAAACTGCGGGCTGACCACGCTGGGTTTCCACTACTTGGACATCCACTGCTATAGATACAAATGGAAACACTCTCACTACAAAATTTTAATCGAAAATAACAGCAAATAAATGTTTGCCTCTATTTATATCGGTTAGGGCGTTAGAGATTAGTGGGTAATTAAATTTTTCAAACGATATTTATCTATCTATTTCATATTAAGAAAGGTTATAAATACTTATACAAAAACAGGTCGGTATTTTCGGTTTAAGGACTGTTGTTGACCTACTTATATTTACGATAATTAATTCATAATTCAGAAATAATCTTTAAGATATATTGTAACAATATTAAGTCCGAGTTGAGATTACGCTCAGCAAAATCGGCTAAAGGATTATTAAGATGTTGTTGAAAAAAATATTTTTTTTAAGTTTGACACCCTGTGTCTTGAAAACGAAGCGATAACGGACCTATGTTTATATAAACTTTTCATCTTAAAATCACTCAAAGAATCATGCCTTGAAGTTTGGCTACGTACTTAAATAACACCCTGTATATATATATTTTGACAATTTTTCTATATTAGATATATATAATATATGTATATATAATGAGTTACTTATAATTATTAAGAATTTCGAATTTAAAAGTAGTAATTGCTGAATTATTTAAGAAAAGAAATTAATGAAAGTTAATAGATCTGTATGTATAATGAGAAATATAGGGAAAATAATGACATGATGATGATGATTATATGAAAAGATGTATCAAATCCTAATTATAAGGAGCCAATTAATAAAAATTATGAATTTTTACAATAAAAAATTAAGATGAAGCAAATCCCAATTATAAGGAGTCTATCATTTTAAATATAAGTTAGAAAAATGATTTGTTAGAAGGAATGAATTTGTGATATACCTAATATGAGTATATAAAAGTCATTAGATATATTGTTATATAGTTTTGTGAACCCGTGAGATAAGGAATCCTAATTATAAGTAATATGTGCATTTAAAAACTCATTTTTGTAATTCATAATTCATAAGTAACTCTTTGAAATAAAATTTTAACTCATAACTATAAAAATTGTATACGCCTTAATTAAGTATAAATTTCACGTTACAATAATTTTTGTTAACACTTACTACTTGTTTGTTATATTCCTATAAGTTTTGAGCTGCTCCTTGTGACACAACGCACGCAACCTACGCACACGCACACAGCCACAGGACCCGATCCCATAACCGCACCCACGGGATACGCACAAACGCACTGATACCAACAAGAGGGACATCGCACGATATCAAGATAAATAAAAACGGTTTCCACGCCATGGTTCGAGCATAAACTGAGAAGACTTGACCCACAAAGTCTCCTCAGCAAAATTCCATATCGCCTGTAATGGTATACCATTACACGATTTCCGAGGAATTATGCAGGTGTGGGCTAGCCACTTGCCTTGCCACTTCAACACATGGAGACATATGGTTTAACCCTTTTGAGGATATAGCCCAGAGCCCAGGATAAGCGAACTTCGTCAGTCTTCAAGTACATCTCATCTCTACAACATAACGATTTGGCCCTGGAGCAAAAGTTATAATGCTCGGGCCAAATCACTACCAACCACTGTCTAGCAACCAGAAGTCCTTCACTACGTTCCAGAGACAATTTTCCCTTAAAAAAAAAAACTAAAAGTATAGTGCGGAGTGCGAATTAATTTCGGGGTGACGAACAGTGCGGGATCTTAAGAAATACGTTAAGTGCGGCTCTGTGCGAGAACTCTAGATTAATATTTCAGCAGTATGCAGTCCTTGCGTGGTGCGCAATTAGACACCTCTCAATAAAATATGTTTCATTTCAAATTGTTAGATAAGTCTGTTGTAACTAAGTTAAGTTTATAATTTTTCTTTTTATTATTTCTTAAAGCTGGGGACCAGCTTTCATAGGCCCGGGGGATATGTCAATAATGCCCAAATATTCAAAATTATCCATTAATTTAAGTCAAAGTTTAACGCACTCTAGAATTGCTAACTAATAGTCTGTCCGTTTCCGCGATTTCCGCGGCGCAACCAATTCTTTGCAAACGCGGCAATACGATTTAAGGGGGGGCCTCGCCATTGTATGTTTGGTTGCCTGTATCAATGTATTTTTATTTCCAACTAGCTGGAAAAAGTAGCGAATTTCAAAGGATTACAAAAAACACGGGTATTTTTAAAATATCCATAGATACTAATGACACTAGTTTAAAAGTTATGGGCGAGATTTTTTTTGAATTTCAAACTTTATGCCGGCATAAATTCGTCTATTTTGTCTCTTGAGCCGGAATTTTACCTTCGTTAAGATTGGCATAGGTTTCGGAACATGCTCGGAACGAAAACACGGTAATAAACATTGTAATTATCCAGTCTTGTTGTAAATAAAAAAACATAGGCAAAATACCACTTAAATTATGCAGCGGGAATGCAAAAGTGTGGCTATTATTTATCAGATGGCGCGAAAAACAGACGATCGATGAACGGTTGGCGCTGTTGTTACAGGTCCAGTTTAATAATTACACATATTATGTTCATATGATCAATTTTACGTTTTGGCGATATAATATTCAATCAACTAAGCTGTCTGATTACTTTTTTGATGAATTGCGAATTTTTAATATTAAAATAATATAAAACGTCAAAAGGTATATTCGGGAGACCCTCGTAGCTCAAAGACTCGGATCTGTGATTTTAACCCCTCTCTTTTTAGCAATGGTTCATTGATTTTTAGCTTGAAAGGTACACGGCGGCACTAAAAACTGCTTTAGTTGATTTTGCATTATTTATACATACGTGTGGGTTGGGTACTGTTATGTTCTTATAGTTATGTCGCCGTTATGTATTTTTCGTGAGGAAAACACAATCGTTAGCATATAAACTGACATTAGGGAAGGATTCATGTCTATGTCTCTATATGTATAGGCATGTCGAAAATTATCTATACCGGGTGTTCCATTTTAATAAATGCAGCTATTATAAATATCTCAAAAACGAAAATCACAAAAAAATCACATAAAAGTTGAAGCATATTATGAGGTGCAATGTAAGACGCACGTTTTCACTTGTAGGCAGACGACGTTTTCAAGGTCACTTGAATGTCTACTGTGTTTTTACTGTTAAAGGCATATCTTTAGTTAAAGAATGTGATTCGGCACATTTTCTATAGGTATAGTATTGCGCTGGTATTGCTGGCTTGAAAGTTCTACAAAATTATGTTTAGTTTTTTCAATGAAATGAAACATGGTCTTTTATGTGTACATAAGGTGTTTCTTCGTTTGCATTAACACTACATTCAAACACACATTTTAAGTAACGCAATAATTAAGATAAATACATATCTCGAAAATAAAAAATGAAAAAAGAAAACGATATATTGATGCGAAAGAACATCTTCTGTACCTATATGTTAAACATCTACAGTGTGACCTCCGTTAAGGAGTTACCACCCTGGTAAAATATCTTTATTTGTTTACCGATTTTGATAAAGTTTTTTTTGTTAGGTTCAAAAAGCACACTAAACAATGTGTGTAACTTTACTTTTGGGCTGTAATCACGGCCACCTGTCACCACATGGGCTCAGTTTCAAAAAGTACTATTATTTGTTTAATAATATTTTTATTAGGTACAGGGTGTCCGCCTGAAGGTGATAGGAACATTCACTTTAACCATTCCGTATTTTTTGAGACAAATTAATAATTTAAAAGCCAGTTTGTTGCGGTTTTTTTCAAACAATGTAATGTCGTTTGGAAAAAAACAATCGAACGTCAAACAAAAGTTATAACCAAAAAACCTTTTTGGAAAAAATGAAGATGGTGCAAAATGTATCTTTTTATTAATTTAAACATATTTTTTTTATTAACGGATAATAATAGAACACATATGCAGTTAACTTTGGGGTTACCTTTCGATTAAAAACGAGAAAAATAAACGACTCAAACGTGGTCACGTGACTTTCGCTATCTGTCAAAAATTATATTTAAAAAATAAAATCCCTAAAAATTGGCTTATTTGTTACAATTTCAAAACGTTTAACTTGAAAAAGTCGTTTCTATTTTAATGTTACATAAGCGCCTATTTCCTATTTATAAAATTTCTTAAAATTTTAAAAAGTCATTACTTGGTAACTATTTTATATCACTAGCTATACAACATAATATACGAGTATCATTCTATAATTTTATTAACTTTTTATTATTACTAAAAAATATCGATAAGAATATGTCTTTTTCAAAAGAAAATTATATTAACGCTTTAAAATTCTGTTTGACACAAAGTTGATATACCGGCAAGCATTTAGGTAGTACCATAGAAGAATCTACTACGTAAATTCTTCTATGGTAGTACCTATAAATTTATTTACATTACATTTTCCATTGCTCTAAATGTATGCCAAAATAATACATATATTAAGATATCAGCAAATAGTAGGTATTTCACGTATCTAACAAAATTCACAACTTTACGTCAACTTTGGATCAAATACAACAGAATTTTAATTTCTTTCGGTTTATCAATATTAAGTACTTAATGAAAAGTTAATAGAATGATAAAAGATAAAACTATAGTGACATAAATTCTAAATGTCAGTTAGGGTAAGTATTGTGTTTTGAGGGAGAATTATTATGTCATGACAGTAGATTTGACAGCCGGTAGGTAGTCCTCTTACTTAATATTTTACTCAACAAATATTCTTAATAACTATGAAAAAATATAGAAAAATAAAGGAGCGTAAATATTCATATTATTATTTTGTGTTTAACAATTCACAGTTTCAATCCCAAAATACGCCAGGATGGAAGCGATGTGCTGTTATTTGTATAAAAAAGGGGGTCGGTCCGCCAGCCTCCCCCTAGACCCCTGGTTCTGACCAACGACCTTGCCGGGCAACAAAACAACTTATAAGGAACGGAAACTTATTTTAGCAAGGCGAAACATTACTTTTTATTCTCGCTCTGTACCAATGGCCGCTCTCCAACTCCAGCGCCATCTTACAGACACTTGCGCAATTTTTGCACTCCAGTACCCAATTTCTGTTTTAGCAACATTTATCCTAGTTATGAACACGGTCAAATGAAGGTCGTCGCGAGGTGATGACGTTTTATTTCCGTCCTTAATGTAAATATCGATTGGGGCCGCGACTAAAAATCAGATACGAAACAGTTACCAAATAGATACCTTCAAGAGAAGCCGCCGACTAGACTCCACCACCATCGCTATTGAGACACCCCCCTGGCCATAATGAAACCCCCAATGTAAGTAGAATGTCCTTTGTCCTAAAAGGGGACAACCCCTTCTTTTGTAATTAATGTTTTGATCTGACCTAACGGAATGTATATGTTTCAATGCATAATAAACTAATGTTGTTAAACTAAAGCTCTCCATCATTTTTGAGCCGCTCCTAGTCACCCTGGACGTGACAATATCTTTATACTTTTAACAAGGTTTTAACTTATCGGTTAGCGTCTTTCAGGGGTCGCTGCAAGATTCTACTAACTTCTCTTTCACACCATTATTTTTTATAATCTATACAGCCGATATTTTAAATTCAATACGCAACTGTAAAGTCCAGGCATTTGCTGATGATACGCAGCTTTATTTAAGCTTTAATAGAGACGATTTTATGGTAGCAAGCAACACTATGAACCGCGAACTTGATAATATCCGGGTTTTGTCTGCTGAACATAATTTAAATCTTAACTCATCAAAGTCTCAACTGATGGTGTTTGGGAGTAGAAGCAGTGTAGCTTTTATTGAACAAAGTCTAAATATATTTATTGGTAATACAAAATTAAATTTTGTTGACTCCGCCAGGAACTTGGGTCTCATTCTTGATACACAATTTCGTTTCAAGAAGCATGTAACTAAATTAATTCAAAAGTCATTTTCTAATCTTAAATTAATATATGCTAGTAGACATTTATTAACCCTTAATCTGAGAAAACAGCTGTGTGAAACGCTCGTCTTATCCCATTTCAACTATTGCAATTTTTTGTACACCCCCTGTTTAGATTCGGTAGACAGAAAACGAATTCAAAAGGTTCAAAATTCATGCTGTCGTTTAATTTATGGGTTGAGGAGGTATGATCGTGTCTCTCAAAATATCAACACACTTAACTGGTTAAGAATGGATAATCGTTGGAGACACCATCTAGGAAATTTTTTACATAAACTTTTCAATTCTCCCAATGCTCCAATAAGCTTAAAATATAAGTTTGCTCCTCGCTCCTCTACTCATTCTAATAATACCAGATTTAAGAACTTGTTTTCGACTCCTCGTCATCGGACAGCCATGTATACCCGCTCGTTTACTTACAACTCCATTAAATTGTACAATAGCCTTCCCGAAGATTTCAAAATTTTAAATATTAATAAATTTAAGTTTAAACTCAAACAATATTTTCATCACAGTCAAGAAAGGTCAGTTCTCATTTAACTTTATTCATTGCCATTTTTCAAAGTGTGTTTTTGCTGTTCTATCTCCCTTAACTAGATTAATTATTGTTACCATCATATTTACTTTCATTTTTCAAGCTTATTTTCTGAATTGAGTAATATTATTCGTTGAAATTGCTTGTTTAATTTATGATTTGTGTTTTGTTTACTTGAACTTATCTGTGTTTTCTTGCTAGGGTGCTTGAGAGGAGGTTAAGTAGAGTAGCATGTCTATTGCTAGACTTCGCCTTCTCTTTCGCTTCCCATTAGCTTACTGATTTATGTTTATTTAAATTATTCTTTCAATAAAGCCGGTTCATTATTATTATTATTATTATTATTATTAAGCTGGAAATTCGGACAAATAGTTCGGAATTTTACAAGGATATTTCACCTGGTTTTCGCTGATAACCTATGCTACTTGAGAAAAATTGTGGTGGTCCTTTTGGCTAAAGTCCCATTGCTTTTGCCATACAATCTGTATTAAATCTGTCATGTGATGAAATTAGGCCTTCTTGACCGTGCTTTGCCCACCTTGTATTAAATCTGTCACTATTAAGGTCCTTTTGGCTCACCAGATGCCTTTAGCCCACCCTGTATACTTAATTCTGTCGCGAAATTAGGCCTGTACACGTTTTTATTATTGCAGTTAATTCTACATGGCCAGGTGGTGAAATTATGCCTTTTTGTTTTTTGTTCCATCCATGAATTTCTGTCCTACCCTGTGTCATTATTTTTTTACGTTTAATTTAGAGACCTGTATTTTGCCATCTATCCTTCCGTTCGTACGCTGCTACCCGCGACCTAGATTCCATTATCTGCTGCATTTGCCTATGTGATGGAAAAATGCCGACATAAGGTTATTGTTGTTATTGTAATTATTGTAATTATTGTTATTGCCAAGAGGTTCCGTAATCCGTAACCGACCTCATTTACGATGTCACACAATTTTTAAAAACTAATTTCGCGAAAACGTTTTGCTTGTATTTATTTTTGACTAAGTCTACACGTCGTTTACGGTATTTTGGAATCTGCGAGATTCTACTAACTTCTCTTTCACACTATTAAGCTGGAAATTGCGGATACAAGCTCGTCGATTGTCGATTTTATTGTTCAGTTGAGAATTTTTGCAGGTATCTAACTGTATTCTTAAATCTGTCACGTGTTGAAATTAGGCCTTTTTGACCGTGTTTTGTCCGCCTTGTATTAAATCTGTCACTATTAAGGTCCTTTTGTCCCACCCATGCATTTTGTTACACCGTGTATTCTTAAATCTGCCACGTGATGAAATTAGGCCTTTTTGACCATGTTTTGTCCGCCTTGCATTAAATCTGTCACTATTAAGGTCCTTTTGGTCCATCAGTTTCCTTTGTCACACCCTGTACTTATTCTTATTAATTCTGTTACGCCTCGAAATTAGGTGTTTTTGGTTTTTGCCACACCCTGTACATGATTTTTATGTTGTCCATTTGAGAAAAATTGTGACGGTCCTTTTGGCTTTAGATTAACGACGTTTTAGCTTTAGTTTTTGTCCTTTACATAATTTTTAATCAGTTTCCTTTGTCATGCCCTGTACTTATTCTTAATAATTATGAACCGCCGCGAAATTAGGTCCTTTTGCCTTCTGATTTACTCTGTATAAATTTTTTGGCAGTCCCTTTTTGTCCCTGAGTAGTATAGCAAAGGGGATTCTGGGGCGGAAGTGACGTCACAAGATGGCCACCAAGGCGGGAAATTTGAAAATAACCTTGACCTGCGGGTTCAATGAACTTTAAGGGGTCACGTTCCATTAACCTTGACCTGAAGCTTATCTAGAGGTCAAGGGGTTACCAGATCGATAACCTTTAATGGGTCATTGACCCGCGGGTTCAATGAACTTTAAGGGGTCACGTTCAGTTCACCTTGACCTGAAGGTTATCTAGAGGTCAAGGGGTTACCAGATCGATAACCTTTAAGGAATCATTGACCCGCGGGTTCAATGAACTTTAAGGGGTCACGTTCAGTTAACCTTGACCTGAAGGTTATCTAGAGGTCAAGGGGTTACCAGATCGATAACCTTTAAGGGGTCATTGACCCGCGGGTTCAATGAACTTTAAAAGATCACCTTGTTACCTTGACCTGAAGGTCAATGAACTTTAAGAGGTCACCTTGACACGTGGCACTTGGGTTCTACCTTGAAAAATTGAACTTTGCTCACAGTTCTGGGAACGGAAGTGACGTTACAAGGCCGCCAAGGCGGGAAATTTGAAAATGATCTTGACCTGTGGTTGTCAATTAAGTGAGACCGATGATCTTTAAGGGGTCACCTGAAGGTTAATAATCTCGTGGTCACCTGACACGTGGCACTTGAGTTTTTCCTGGAAAAATTGAACTTTGCTCGCAGTTCTCGGACGGAAGTGACGTCAATGTGGCAAAAAATGCGGGAAATTTGAAAATGCGATGGGGTTACCTTGACATGAAGGTCACATATAAGTTAAAGATCTCTAAGGGGTCAGCTTGGAGACCAATGAAATTTAACGACAATGATCTCGTGGTCACCTTGACACGTGGTACCTTGAATTGCAAAAAAATTGAACTTTGTTCGCAGTTCGGGGACGGAGTGATGTCAATATATCAAAATTGCGGGGAATTTAAATAGTTGGTGAATGAGCTGGCGAGTATCTAAAACTTTAGAAGCCGTAATTGGATGGCAAAAAATTGCGTTACGGAGAAACAATTTTTAGTGGAAGAATTAGTAGAAGTACATCTGGAAATTAGCAGAGGACCAAAATTGCTTGGGTCTGAGAACAACAAATATTGAATTTTGCGAAGAGACTGCATCTTATAAGAAAAAGTTACAATCTGAACTAATAATCTTGATAAAAAAAATCTAATCATTATCAAAAAATGCAAAACATTCTCCACAGCCGTGTAGTATCCAACTTGACTCTCACTTATATACGGTATAGGTATGCAAAGACGTGTTTCCGGGAACACATCTATACAGGGTGTCCCACAACTGTTGGAAACAAATTTAACTAGAGATTCTCTGGCTAAAAATAAGACTTTTTCCAATAAACATGGTCTATCTACCTTCGTTTTCAACATACAGGTTGAAAATTTAAAAAAAAAATCGATTTTTTTAAAGTTTATTTCTAAACAAATTGTCGTATCGCTTTGAAGTTTGATACGTATTGTTTAGTCACCATTGTGAACAATATGAGCTCCAAACTTCCATCAGTGGCGTACATACGGGGTTTAAACTTTATATTTTTCTCAAGATACAATGATAATAAGGGTAAGATTAGCGAGTGTAAATGTAATAATTACAAATCATACCTATCTTTTGATTTGGTTAATGTTACACCGTACTGATGATTGCCAAATAGCATGAAACACGTGTATGAGGTTACTAGTTTTGTCTTTTTGCTAACTTTGAGTGTTTGCCCATTATCACCTTTTCTTGTAATTTATATTTTTCTTTAAAAAATGTGCTTAGCGGCAAGTACCTATTTCCAAAAAGTAAAATTACATTCTCCAATGCACTACGAACAAAAAATGTATCTTGGTATTTTTGCATATTTCGCTTGGTTGCGTCACAAAACGCATTTTTGTCAACCAATACTTAAATAACTCAGTTTTCGTTTATCATCCAAAAGATTCTGGCGAGGTAGAGCTGCAGATATCCTCAACGCAGATTCATATCAGACGAATTTAACAAAAACCATATTTAAAATTGACGTGATTAGATCCCAGAGGCTATCAGGCGAAAAGCGGCCGTGTTATCGACTCAACTAATGCGTTTGGTGACATATATTCCTCAAAAACTTTAACACTATGTAAACTGATCCGTAATTTGATACTTTTCCATCGGAAACCGTGTGCGAGCGACACCTATGGGTAAGAAACTTGCAGAAACGTGGAATCTAGGTTCCGAACAGCCGGGTTACCTGTCGGCAAAAATCTAAACGCCACAAAACTATTACAGAAACGTACTTGCATCAACAATAGTACTTCTAGGTCCCATTCAACAGGTGTATTTACATGGATATTAAAATTTACCTAGAGCGCTGTCGACACATGAATATTAAAATTAACCTAGAGCACTTGATATTTTTAAGATCAAATTAATAAGAATTTCCAGTGTGGTTGCTTTACGCTAATTCCTCATATGTTTTCCGCCATTTAAGTTCGTTTTAGTAGACACATTAATGTTAAGAAATCGAAAGAATGTTGAAAAAGTATCAAGTTGCAAGTCTAAAGCTATCGTTTTACCACTCCTATATGGAGTTAGACACCCAAGACGAGGTGGAAGTCGAGGTGACTCGAGATTCCACCAAGTCATGACTGCGAAGAAGACCAATGGGGTGAAGGCGCTGCTACGGAATCCCAATCTTGGGGTGAAGATCAATCCTGAGACAAAGGTTGGACTCAAGACCAATCCTGGGGGTGAAGGCGTTGGGAAGACACCAAGGACCAATCCTTGAATAAGCGCACAGACCACTACTGGGGGCACCTGGAGCGAGGAGGGGTGCTACCAACCAAGGGCGGTGGAGAGAAACGTTCTCCGCCAAGTTCCTCCGGGAATGAGCAAATCGGCGGGAATTCCGCAATCAGGAGCGGGATGCAGTGGTTCAGGGGCAATCTGTATAACTAAATAAAAAAATTTAAACTTATCCTGTTTTTTATGAACTACCACAACATTTAAAAGCAAAAACGAATCATATATTTACAAAAATATCAAAGATTTCAACGAAATCTTTGTACAAGTACCGGTCGAATATTTGACCCATTCCTACAGCCTTTATTTTTCAAGAAAAAATAATAAGTTGTACTGAACCGCTAGGATCTGTTAGCAGATGAAACAAATGAGCATCGCAAAGTTGTGAAAAAACTTTTTAATGGAATACCCTGTATATTTATGATTTTTTCTGATAAATATTTCTAGCGTTTCAATATAACTTGGTGACGAAATATAGATATTGGGTTTTGGGAAAACATTTGTTTAAAATATACACTCTTTTCTTTTTAGTTATGTATTGCTAAAAACTAATACAGGGTTCTTATTTTAACAACAATGTATTGGGAGTAGTTCGATATCTCCGCGTGTGGATGGCGCCACTGGTCCATGTACCTTTAGTTGAGCTATTAAGAGATAGATGTCTTCATGCTAATAAGTGAATATTTCCTTATCTTTTAAATCAAAACGGCTATTTTTTTATGGGATTTTTTATAACTTGTGTGAAAGGAAATTTGGAATCCTGCTTCGTTCTGTTGCGTCTTGTCGGAGCTATGTAGCGGTTTGTTTTCCTTGTTGCAGTATATTTTATTTAATAATTTATCACTGTAATCTGAACTTAGTACCAGGTAGGTTGAAATATTTGCTGTATTAAAAATAAGTATTCTATTTGTTAAAATATTACTACACTTCTGACTTGTTCACAAACGCATGAACGCATCTCACGATTCGTCCACGTGTGCCTACTCCTAATAAAGACTCCTGTGCAAGAAGTTTTGGAATATAATTGCTAGCCTGAACCCACATATCTGTTACAACTTTAAGTTGTTTTTGAAAAATAGTCTAGAGGTGAGAACACCCTGTACATGATTCAATAGCTGTCAATGTTATGAATATAAAAATTTCTCTAATATGACAAACTTTTCTAATATGACAAACTCAACTAATAAAAATTCACGCAATCTAGTGCATTTCTACTTTAACTTGATACTTCCGTTCGTTCATCCTAGATTACAACGTGATAAAATAATAAGATACCTGAAATTACCTAATGCATTTCTCACTATACTATTATTTGCAAGGTACTGAACTCGTGCGAATTACGGAATCACCACATTCCCTTATCTGTGTTTAGATAAATAAACAACCCCATTAGGTAGGATAAGAATCCACTTATCTGTGAAAAACAAGAAGGCACTTTTGGAGCAACCTTCGCCTTTTTAAGTTAGTCTAGATTTTAGATTCCTGATGTTAAGACCTCTCTTTGTAATCTAGTGTGTAGAAAAGAAATAAAAAACCTTTTTTAAAAGTTACTCAATCGGGTACATCATTTAACTGGCGCTGCGAACAGGATCCGCTGCACGTACAAGCTTCCGTTTAAGTCAAAAGGCCGGGATTGCACAGTACGGTCGATTTTTATCGTTCGGCGCGGATCTCCAAAAGAAGTAAGATCGGAAAACCTCCACTGCATCCACAAAGGAAAAGGACGGCCTCCGAGACAACTTCCACGAACATTTCTTCACGCTGCACCACGACTACAAGAGAGACTTCACCAGCAGAAGCTGTTCCACTAAGGCACACCGAGGACTCGGCTTTTGAACAAATCTTGGGTGAGAAAAGTGTGTGAATTTCTCATTGCGACTCTGTCATAGTTTAAGCAACCCGTAATATTTTATTTGCAAAAATTGATCTACAAATCGAAAGAAAGAAATTTATTGAAAAGAAAGTTGAAAGGTTTTCACCATATTTAAAACCAGACGAGATGCCTACACACGGTGAATCGTCCAATGCTGTTCAAATGACTTACAATGATATTAACGCGAAATTTAATTTGTTAAAAAATACTGTCCCTACATTTTGCGGTGGTACCGAAGAGTTGAACTTTTTCTTAAAACGAGCAGAAAAATTTCTAAACGAATTAAGATTTTCTGATGTGAGTTTAAATGACACTTTTTTCAATTTCGTTTTGTCTCAAATACAAGGAGACGCACGTAGGCAGATAATTTTGCATGATCCCGAAGATTGGCCCACCTTAAAGACACTGCTTTTACAAAAATTCGCTGATAATAGGTCTGAACTTACGCTAATTACGCTAATGAAATAACAAAACGGTTAATACAATTGAAGGAACATATATCTCTTCACGAAAATAACGTTACGGTTAAAGAAACAAAAAACAAAATGTATGAAGAACAAGCCCTTAACTGTTTAATGGCAGGTATAAACGAGCCATATCGCTCTTACCTTCTAAATAATAAACCCGCTTCTATTGAAAATGCTATTAATTTATGTCAAGATTATGACAATGTTCAAAACCAAGCCAATTGGTTAAATTTCGTAAGAAACAATTCCAATAAAAGATCGAATAATTTCCAAAGTTTCCAGCAACCACCTAAACAAAATTTCCAAAGACAGTCTATACCACGTAATAATTACCACAATAGGAATTATAGTCGTAATAATGAACAATTTAATAGGCATAATTTCAGTCAACCACGACAAAGTTATACAAGGCAAAATTTCCAAAACCAAAATCAGAGGAATTTCAATCAAAATAACTTCAAGTCAAACTCTCCCATGTGGAAATATAACCCTAGTAATAATAATTACCACGATAGGAATAACTACAATAACGGAAATAATTATAATAATAGTAACAATCGCTATAATAATAACTTTAATCCCCAATACAGAAATGATCAACAAACAAACATGTCTAGAGCACCAACCCGCCAGTACGAACCTATGTCAACGCGTACGATTCCGGCAACACAAATAAATAACATGGAATTTGAACCCAGTAGCTCGTCAAAAACAAATACAGCACATTCACAAATCGAAAATTTTCTAATGACGGCCTCGAGCAGTTCGAAAAACCCGTAGTAACTCACAATGTCAATAGTCTAACCGATTTCGAAAATCTACCGCTCATTTTCTCTGAAGATTACAAATTAAAAATTTTAATTGACACTGGAGCTTCAATATCGGTAATAAACTCAAAAATTGCGCAAAAATTATTCCCAAACCAAGCTTTTTCTTTCAATTGCGAAATTTTAGCATGTAAGAATAAAATTTTAAGTAAACAAGCCATACTAGCCCCTATCTTAAAAGAATTTGATATTTTCGAACCCATTATATTCATAATAATAGATTGGCACGATAGTTTTGATTGTCTTTTAGCTTGGAAGGATTTAGTTAAGTTTAAAGCAAAAATAGACGCAGGCAGGCACCTTTTGCAATTTCCTCATCTTGATATACCACTACAATCTCACTTACAGCAATGCGTTATAACAAATATCCAAAACGGAATTGCGATAATCCCTCAAATGAAAAATGACTCAGAAACTTATCCCGAATATATTTGCCACGTAGAAAATTTTAGAGCACCTTTCCCGTTCAATAACAAACCTAATAAAAATTTCTCCACAATAGAAAGTGAACCCATTGAGAATTTTGAATTATTAAGCCCAGAAATAATTAAGCCCGAAAGTTTAAGCGCAAAACTTAATGTACCTATACGTACAGAGCACATGAACGACGAAGAAAAATATAAAATTATCGCCCTATGCAAAGAATTTAAAGAAGTTTTCCACGACCCAGAAACTACCTTACAACCTTGTAAAGCAACCACTCATTCTATTAGGACTTCCGATGATAACCCTATATATATAAAAAAATTATCGATACCCTTTCCATTTAAAACAAGAGATTCAAAAACAAGTGCAAACGCTTTTAAAAAATGATATAATACAACCTTCCATATCACCATACTCATCCCCTGTTTGGATAGTACCGAAAAAGGTAGATGCGTCGGGACAAAGAAAATTCCGTATGGTTATAGATTTTAGAAAACTAAACGAAAAAACGATAGAAGATAAGTACCCTCTTCCCCGCATTGAAGAAATCCTAGATAACTTAGGTAAATCACAATATTTTAGTACTCTTGATTTGGCCCAAGGATTCCATCAGATCCCCTTACATTCTGATTCGGTGGAAAAAACCGCATTCACGGTAGAAAATGGACATTATGAATATACACGCTTACCTTTTGGATTAAAAAACGCACCCGCGGCTTTCCAGCGAATGATGGACCATGTTCTACACAAATACCTTCATAAAACTTGTTTTGTTTACATGGATGACGTAGTAGTATTCTCAAAATCCTTACAAGAACATTTAAATCACCTCAGACAAATTTTCAAATGTTTATTGCAAAATAATTTACGCGTACAGTTAGACAAAAGTGAATTTTTAAGAAAAGAAGTACCTTTCCTAGGACACGTAATTTCAACCGAAGGAATAAAACCTAACCCGGAAAAAATAAAAGCTATAGACGAATTCCCACTTCCGAAATCACAAAAAGAAATCAAATCATTTTTAGGACTTTTAGGATTTTATCGAAAATTTATCCCAAATTTCGCGGATGTTACAAAACCTTTTACACATTGTTTGAAAAAAATACTAAAATAAATACCGAAGATCCAAAATACATTGAAGCTTTTAAACTTTCCAAAGAACTATTATCCAATCACCCTATTTTAGCATATCCGGATTTCGAACAACCTTTCGTCCTAACCACAGATGCTAGCAACGTCGCTATAGGAGCTGTATTATCGCAAAACCAACACCCAATATCGTACTTTTCTAGAACTTTGAACTCAGCAGAAAAAAATTATGCCACAATAGAAAAAGAACTTTTAGCCATTGTAGATGCTTGTAAACATTTTAGACCGTATGTTTTTGGACAGAAATTTCTAATAGAAACTGATCATAAACCTTTAGTTTGGCTATTTTCTCTCAAAGAACCCAACTCTCGACTAGCTAGATGGAAGCTCAGGCTAGAGGAATATAATTTCGAAATTAAATATAAAAAGGGAAAAGATAACCACGTAGCAGACGCACTATCCAGAATTGAAATTAACGCAATCCACCCTCTTGTTGATGACGCAGATTCAATCACCCCTGAACCTCCAGAAGAAAACTTATATGACTTAATCGACGAATTAACTGATCAACTTTCCCAACGAGAACTCGAAAAAGAAACAGCACAAACCATTCACTCTAATGCCGAAGACCCAATTGTCGAAATTCCTATATCAGAAAAGTCCCTTTCTCAGTATAATTCCGCTATTTACATTAAGTTAGGAGATAAATACGAAGTAAAAATTGTAAAAAGAAATAAAGTAGCGAAACGTTACAATCTTACAATTAGAATAGGCTCAGAAAAAGAACAATTAACTACTTTCATTAAAGAATATTTGTTACCAGATAAAATCCATGGCATATATTTCAGTGATAACGAAATCGAAAAAATATTCCAAAAAGTAATTAAAGAACAATTTTCCTCAAACCTTAAATTTCATAAAGTACTCTATGCCCCTAACACTATAAATACAGATTTGTTTATGAAAGTTTTAGAAAAATATCATTCAACAAATCATAATGGAATAAATGAAACTTATGAACATTTTAGGAAAATATATGATGCGTATAAATTAAAAACGATAATCTCTAACTATATAAATCAATGTGAAACCTGTTTGCTTTCCAAATATGAAAGAAACCCTTTAAAACCCCCTTTTGAAGGACCCTTAGTTTCTAATCGCCCATTTGCCCACATATTTCTTGATATATTTACCTTTGATAACCAAAACTTTTTAACAATATTCGACCTTTTTTCATAATACGCACAAGCATACGCAGTTGAGAACAAAACAGCTATCACTATTACTAATAAATTAAGACATTTTTTCACACACCATAATTTGCCATCAAAAATAACAGTAGATAATGGTACAGAATTCAACAACGATCTTCTAAAAGAATTTTGCGCTCTATTCAAAATAAATTTACATTTATCCACAACAAAAAACCCAAATTCCCTCTCACCAATCGAACGTCTTCATAGCACTTTAAAAGAAAAATTGATTATATTACGCAATCAAGATAAAAATGAAAGCACTTCAAATTTAATGACCACAGCTGTCTTAATATACAATCAATCCGTACATTCTACGCATGGTTTAACCCCTTTTACATTATTATACGGCCCTTACGATGATTTAAACGCTCACGAAATTAATCTAGACAAAGGAATTTATCAAAAATATAATCAGACACGAAAGAAAGAAATATTACCCTTCTATGAATCCCTTTATGATAAAGAAAAACGATCTAAAACGCGAAGAATAGAAAAGGCAAACGAAAATAGAAAACAAAATCTTCCGGAAATAAGCGGAACAACTTATGTAAAAACAAAAGACAAACAATTCCATAAAAAATCCAAACCCTTGTATACGAAAACGCAAATGAAAACAATAACCGCAAAACCCTCCTTCGTCTCAGGCAAAGTAAAAGGTATAGTTAGACGCTATAAAATAGATAAAATTAAAACCCCAAGAAAGATAATAAAAATTTCTTCCTTTGCAGAAAATGAAAATACTGATACTTCTGATTATATGCAACCTAGTACGTCTACATCAGTCGACGATACAGATAAGTAGAATCCCATCAAATTCTCATTATATAGCTGAGTATATCTCTCCGGCAAAATGAACTTCTATTTACCATAATATTTACTTTAGGATAGATTTAGGACAAATAAATGTAGTCATTAGGAATATATTAACCAACAATTATTTACTCCAAAACAAAATTAGCAGTCATTTAACCGAACAATTGAATAATAAGATAATGCACGTTCAAAATCTTTATGACTCAATTAAACCCCCGAGAACAAAAAGAGGAATGTTTAACTTCCTAGGATCCGTAGTAAAAACTGTCACTGGAAATTTAGATCAAGAAGATTTTCAGGAAATAAAAACTAACATGGAAACTTTAGAAAATAATCAAGCTCTCCTAAAAGATCAAAATTCGAAAACAGTCACGTTGCTTTCACATTTAGAAAATCTGTTTGAAAATCAGATAGAAACTCTTTCGCAATATTTTTCTCAAACTGCTGAAAGACTTTCTAACGCATCGCAAACAATAGAAATGGAAAATCTTATTTTACAAGAAAATCTACATATCGAATCATTGGCTCACTTTTTAGAAACTTTAACTCTAACTCTCCAATACTCACATAAAAATGAACTATATCCCCTTATTATGTTTGAAAACACTCAAAGAGAAATTCAAAACGAATTACAAAAAATTTATTCTCCTGAACAATTAAGAACTCTTCAATTAACTTTAACAGAATTTATTTCAGTATTAAGAAGCCATGTCATCATTACAAGTAGTTTAATGATAATAATTATTCGCGTACCAATTTTCTCAGAAATCACTTATCAATTCTTAAAAATACATTTTACTATTTTTGACTCAAAAATGATTATAAATAAAAATACCAATGCTCTTAGGTATGCCAATACTTCGTTGATTGCAGACACTAGTTCTTGTATAACCTTAAGTAATCTGACCATTTGTAACAATGTTCAATTCGACCCATGTAACTTAATAACGTTCCAAAATTGTATAGTAGCTAGAATTAAAAATTATTCAGAAATTGTATTACTAAATAGTCAATCTGTTCTTGTAAACACTAATGTAAATCAAAAAATACTTGACTTAGATACATTAGATACTCACTATGTAACAACACCAAGCTTAATAAGTAATTATTCGCTAATTGAGATCAATAATACCATATATAAACAGAAAGAAACTTATGTAAATATACAAACACCTCATATAATGTCATTCGAAAAAACTGTTCAACATAATGTATCCTTACCGCACATCGAAAACTACAGTGAAATAAAAAGACAATTATTCGTTCAAAATCAAGAATTACTCTTGAACAAAATTCAATGGAAAACATACATTTCGATAATACCTATACTTATTATAGTTTTTATTACATTTATTGTTTTGTATCATTTTAGGAAAAGTATAATCAAATTATGTAAACGCAATTCGAAACCCCAAGAGGAGATACCTCTAGAAAAAATAAATCCAGTAGAGCAAATACAATTAATCTCTGAGTCTCAAAGAATTAATAGTATTTACCCGGTCTCAATGTAGGCAATTGAGAACTTATGGGGGGACGAATTACGGAATCACCACATTCCCTTATCTGTGTTTAGATAAATAAACAACCCCATTAGGTAGGATAAGAATCCACTTATCTGTGAAAAACAAGAAGGCACTTTTGGAGCAACCTTCGCCTTTTTAAGTTAGTCTAGATTTTAGATTCCTGATGTTAAGACCTCTCTTTGTAATCTAGTGTGTAGAAAAGAAATAAAAAACCTTTTTTAAAAGTTACTCAATCGGGTACATCATTTAACTCGCGCGAAACTAAAACGTGCTTTAGGCGTCTAATCCAGACGGTGAAAAGAAAGTGCTTTTTTCGAAGGCATTACGTTAGAAAGATATGTACTTTCACACATTTGTTGGAATTAATAATATAAAGTGATAGTTTTACGTCTTTACAGAGTATATTTTTTTAAATTATGTTTCTATTAAGCTAGGAAATGCAAATATCATCGTCAAAAAATTAAAAGAAAGTGCTTTTTCGATGACATTACGTTAGAAAAATATGTACGTGACTTTTACACATTATGTCACAGACTAACAAAGTAATACAGACAATTCCTTAGTGACGTGTGTATCAAAAGGCGAAATATCTTCTAAAGGGATAAACATTGTGCATTTTATTTGATTTTACATTAATCCGCAATGCTAAGATATTGTATTAGGACCAAAGTTATGATTAAGATATTGATTATTTTTCTGTAAATTGAAATGTAGGCTAGTTTTTTTAACACATATCCTTAAGGGAGCTTCTGTTGTGAAGCTATTTATTCTATGATTATATTCAAATTAAGCTGGCAGTTAATAATAGTGTTAGAAAAATAATTATGTATACAATAAAAACATGCTCCTAAAAATAGAATGCTCAACGAGTGAAATGAATCACACTTTCTTGATATGCAATAATTTTGTATGATTAATAATAAAGTGCTATAGATAATTATAGTTTATTGAAAAATAATTTTGTCTTTATCAGTTGGGGAAGAAAGCAGGGGTTTCACTGTTACACTATTCCACAGTGTAAGTGGGCATATAAAAAACTTAGTTATTATTAGTGAAAAATCAAAGTAAAACTTTCTATTCTCAACGGAAAAAATGAATCTTCAAAAATTAATATACCTACTTAGGACTTTAAAAATCTATTTTTCTCACCGAACAACACGAATTCAACAGTAAAAAATTGTTAGTAGGTAAATCGCAAATAAAAAACACGCGTCCCTAGCTCTGTCTACTCTCAATATTAAATATATTTTTGAATTAATAATTAAAACTTCATAGAGGCATCAGACAAATCATCAAATTTTCAAAGTAGCACCTCCGAAAGCAAAGTTTGTTGTAAGCTTTACCAGGATTGCTAAGGTTTTATATATTTTTCTATGGTTTTGACCAATATTGGTGAAATAGTGGAGTCGGTCCCTATTTTTTTATTACAAAATATAGGGATTTTTTAGTATTGATATGGCTTTAGGAGTTGGGTGAATGGATTAAATTGTAACATGTGGTTAAAACTTCCGAAGGAAATAGCAACCAATTCTCTAACCATATGTACTTCCCCATGCATTCACCAACATTTTAAAAGTAGAATGATACAAAAACTATATAGGGAAGAACCAATTTTGTAAACGGAATACATTTGGAAAATCGTAAATGGTAGCAAAATATTCCCCATTTGGTATATCGAAACTTACGCAATTTTAGTAACTTAAAGTCAACAAAAATACTTAAAAAAATGTGTATATATATGCAAATAATTTTTTTCTACTTTTGTTAGGAATTTTACGATTTCCATTAATTACATGAGGCTTCAATTTAATGTATAGTTTAATATATTGACAGATTCGATAAGCTAAGAAATAAAGATAAACAGATAAACATTTACGCGGATATGCAACTTGACTGTTAGGTCCCTACAGCTTAATAAGCGGTTAGACAATGGCATACCAATTATTGTTTATAAACAAAGTATGTATATGACTAATATGAAAGAAGATAGATTTTTTTTTGTGGGGGTTAAAGTCAAAATGTTGTCACTAGAGTATTAAAAGCAAAGAATATGAACAAATACAACGGATAAAATTAGCAAGAGATGGACCAACTTGCCACCTGTCTGATATTGTACCCTGTGTTCTAATTATCTATAATAACTTCTCTTATCTGCCAATATTATTTTACTAAATTACACTGAACATTCATCAACACAGTTGTCCGTATTTCCTAGAATAAGTGTCGGGTCTTTAATTTTTAGTCTACTTCTTTGATAATTGGTTTGGAAACATCCTGCAAAATCCTATGATTTTAAAAAGAGCGTTCCCATATTTTTTACTTCGAAATTAGAATTTTCCTGATATAATTTTATGCAATATTTTGAACTTTGTACCTCGTTAAATGATTTCGTTTTAACTAGTTCAGAATATATTTACAATATGGTAAATGGTGCCACAAAAATGTCACAAGCGTTAAGAAATCGCCAAGTAAGACAAAAAAGAACGCGTTGACAGATGTCAAAGAGTTACATTCAGTTGTTAGGCGTTTACAGTGTCTTAAAAATTACTTAAGTGTTGATAGAAAAGTATGTCGATCATTATCCTACAGCCCTGTTAAAAACATTAATGTTCTTGTAGGTGTTAAGAGAAAACGTGGAAAAATCAGAAATAAACTTTATTTTTTTTAGTGAAGACATTAATTGTAATGTTTAAATTTTATAGGTAAATGGTATCCACTGGTTACCTATCAAATCCATGTATTTCCATATCTTTCTACTAACATGTTTTAAATTATATATAAGACAACAAAATAAAGTCATTGCACATGGTAGTGGGGAAGCGTTTTTCGTGCATTTATTTATCCTAGCATACCACTGGTAAATGGGGTTCAGTAGTTATGGACCTTACTAGCCGAGTTTGAAGTCGATATCTCAGAGGTAAAATATATGAAAATAACTTTTTTTCTTAAAAGTTCTAAATCTCTAAAACTAGGCGTATCATTCATGTTTATAGATACATGTTTTGTTCTTAAAACTTTGAACTCTGTTTAATCTAGTAAGTATTGTGAAATACGTCGCAGCACTAGTCAACAGGAGTGCAGAAATCTTTGGTTAGATTAATGATTTTTATGAAAATCTATCTCGTCAGTTTTTGTATATGGATGCACAATATGAATGTGCAATTAATCAGCTTAAAATTCACTCTTTCACGGAGATGTCCACTCATATAAATATCCATTGTAAAGATGGCATACAAGATATTGACATTTAGGTAACAAATTAAAAACATGAAAATTTCCTCATTGACGAAGACATCACATGTGATGCTGAAAATGTATTGCGCACACAGAATATGTTCACGTCCGTGGATTATGATCAAATACCATGGAATCTACTGAACGAACATGGTTCGAAAAAGGTCTAAACAACTTGAAAAACGTCTAAACGACTCTGAAAAACGTCTAAGCGACTGCGAAAACGATTATAAAAACGACTAAACGACTCTGAAAACGTCTAAACGACTCGGAAAAACGTCTAAGCGTCTGTGAAAACGACTATAAAAACGTTGAAACGACTCTGAAAACGTCTAAACGACTCGGAAAAACATCTAAGCGTCTCGAAAAACGACTATAAAAACGTTGAAACGACTCTGAAAACGTCTAAACGACTCTCAAAACGACAAGTCGTTTTCAGAGTCGTTTGGTCGTTTTTCGAGACGCTTAGATGTTTTTCAAAACGCTTTTCAAGTCGTTTAGTCGTTTTCGAGTAGTTCAGACGTTTTTCAAGTCGCTTAGATGTTTTTCAAAACGCCTTTCGAGTCATTTAGTCGTTTCGATTCGCTTAGACGTTTTTCGAGTTGCTTCTCCTGTTGACCGTTCAGCTGTTTTGAAGCTATTCCATGGCTCCTTATACAGGGATCGGCATAAGTCGGGCAAAAAATTTGCATTAAGAAAAAAAATTGGATCGGCATAAGTAAGGCAACAAATTTGCATTAAGAAAAAAAAATGGATCGGCATAAGTCAGGCAACAAATTTGCATTAAGAAAGATTTTTCGAGAGCGTTGCCTGACTTATGCCGATCCCCTGTATACCTTTAATATACCTTTTTATTTAAATTTGATACCTTGTATAACTCCCTGTATATTTCTCACTAAAATTTTGTATATAGGGCTTTTGGGAGTTCTGATTAACACTGACGACCAAATAAAAAAATCGCTAAATGGTTTAGGTACGTGGAAACGGGGATATAAAGATCGTAGATTTGCATTTAAGTAGGAAGAACAAAAGAAGCGGCTTTATAAGACCTATCAAACAAAAAACTTCAGGCAAATATCTCCAAAAACAAAGATTTAGTTACTTAGCTGTATAAATAATGACAAAATCATAACAACTTACATTTTTGTTTAAGGCGTTGTTAAAACAAAGTATATTTTCTACATGCTATAATAAATAATAAAGTGTTCTATATGTCACGAACCAGCCTATGTAGATGAATTCGACATTTGTGTTGACAAATATCCTATAAAATGGATTCCTTTCAGGAAGGTATAGTGTTTCAAGATATACCGTACCTACTGATTCCTAAGCTGCAATAGAACCGACCCTTCTGTAATGGGATTAACAGCATAATTTCTTGGTTTCCTATAATCAGGATTGGACAGTGAATATTTACATTTTTTAATTTTTAGTTATGTTTTAGATATTATTTTTAATCCGACCCTGCACACATTTATTTTGCCCTGTGAATATTTTGGGATCTACAGAATGGGGGTTAATCCTGTGTGACTTATTGCAGTAAAGGTTGACGGTATTATATCTACAGTGTGGCCCGTTTGGAATGGAGACACCTCTGTAAAATTTTTATTCTTTGTCAGATTTTAGCCGGGTTTCTTCTAAAAATAGACCACAAAAAACTCTACGTTAGTGGAAAATTTCAAGTCTTAATCTCAATTTTCAAGGTCTACTATGAATTTTTTGTAAAAAAGAAAATCATTTAGCGATTTTTTTATTTAAAATCTGATACCACAGCGTTAATCTGGACACCACAAAACCCCCACATACCAAGTTTAAACAAAAAATATACAAGGAGTTCCATTTTGCAAGGTGTCAAAGTTGAACAAAATACGAATCTTAAAGGCATCTGGCGAGTCAAGTGTGTCGTGGAATCCCCTCAAAACAGTTGAATGATCAACAGAACTACTCAAAGTGTTGGTGTGCAAAGATTCAATACAAAAATGTACAGGGTCTTTTTCTCTGGGCCATCTCAAAATGTTAAATTTTTATGAAACTTTATACCGGTCAGGAGTGCTCTGAAATCATTGAAAAAATATTAATAAACACAAAAGTAATTTATTGTTCTACAAAATGTCAACCAATCTATTTTAACTAAAACATTACGTTTCCATTTATTTATAACATCTGTGGGATGATTTTTATTATGAGATTTTGCATTTTGCAGTAATTTTTCTAAATTTTCACAACTACGAACCTGTTACATAGAGATTTTTCGAATTTTGGTATAGTAAAAGCATTGGTATAGTAAGAGTATCGAAGAAAGAGTTCAAAATATGCAATAATGTAAATATTTCAAAGATTAGGTACTTCTACACCAATTTACAAATTTTTAAAATCTTAATTCCCGCCAAGGTCTCGATTTGTAATTTTTTTATTCTCCCACGTTCGCCGTTTTAAATTGATTGATGCGTTAATCTTATGTCACCTCGGGAACCAAAGTTTTACTAACAATTCTTGCATATTAGCTACTAAACAAGCAGCAAAGTTTTTAAATAGTAATCTGCGATGCGAATATACTTGAGGGTTTGCACTTTGTTATGAAATGTGTTTTAATCATATCACTATATTTCAATTTTATCGCTATAATTGTCTCTGAGAGTGGGGAAAGGGGGAAGGATAGTTTTCCACTGACAATTTTTTTTTATAATTTGGTAACAGATGTCTGCTTGATGTTAGTAATTAAATTAATACTGAAGATGACAAATCAGGGTCAACTAAAGAAAAATGTCAGTTACCTCGTTTTAATTTTATGAACAAAATAAAATGGATACTTATAATATGGGAACCCTGTAACTTTTAGTTATTTCGATAAAACTTGAAATAAACTGAGCAAATTTGTTTTCCGCAACAAGTAAAAACTGTTATGGTTCCACGTGAGAAGTGGAAAGAAGACGTCGAATTTTGTGCCAAGCCATATAATTATAATTGAGCACAATGTTTGTTAAGGAGACAAAGCTAAAAAGATGCAACATTGCGAACAATTTAGGATTGTAAAAATAAGATCTTAACTTTCCTCCAAGATCACGATTTGTATTTTCTAATCTTCAAATTTCTCTCATTTGAAATTTAGAAGGTGAATTGAGAAATCAAATTTCAAGTAAGCGGGTACAGCGGGATAAATATTTTGACTTGCACTTTTATACCATCATTTTTACTCAAATTTTTTTTTAATTTATCCGAAAAAAGTCCAAGTGCTCTAAATTTTTTAATATTCAAACGTGGTATAATCACGTTAAGATTTCAAAAATTTAGTTTTCATGTGCACCATTTTCTCATATTTAGATTTTACTTCCGTTTTTTTTTTGTCGAGTCGCATTTTCCAATCTAGCTGACGCATTAGAGTGATGACCTAAGAAATTGGAGCATAAATTTTTTACCTCGATCGATTTAGATCCGGTGTTATATTCTTGCAATCTTGCATAGTTGCATTTTGATCTCAGACGATCATCACCAATGTGCGATATGCAATTTTTGCATTTTCTCCTTCATAAAAAGCAATCGCTCTCCAGTAGGTTCATCAGTTTATATATCAAGCTGCAAATTTAACCTAGTACCTGTGATCATGTCTGCCGAGACTCCACGTATAATCATTTTGGGGAATCAAGTTGTGAGGCCCGTAAGTACATTTTACATTTTTATTTTGTTCATTGAGTTGTATATCTTAATTATTGCATAATATTCATCGCATATTTTTTTATAGGCCTCAACAACGGCTCCAAGGACGGTCCCGACCTCGACCGCCACTAGGAAGATGCCCAACCTAGTTAGAATGTTGTATCCAGTAGATATCGTGAGTAAAATATCAAAAATATTTTTGGATACATTTTATACGTGTACACATTATACTTATCTCTTGTTTGGTTTTCCAGCCCAGCTCTCCCGAGATGGAAACTATCTCGATTCTGGATAGTAGTGAAGAAGAAGAGCTATTTATTAAAGATATGCAGTCGGAGATCCTCGGAATTCCGCTCAAGGATCTGAATCTAGTGAGTTTTTAATTTTCTATATACATATTTTTAAAATTATTGGCTTTATTGTGTATTGTACTTATTTGTTTTCCTTTTCAGCCACCCTCCCCGGCTATTACCATTCATGATAGTAGCGACGAGGTGGAGGATATAGCCAGGGAACTAGGGATCAAGATCCTTGAGCGGGCACAGAAGAGCGTCCTGGAGCAGCCGGCAGTGTCGACTTCGGCACTGCCACCTTCGGAAACGAAGGGGTGCAAGTTGCCGGAGTTGGCAAAAGAGCTGCCGCCGCCCCCAGCTGCCCAGGAGGGGCCGTCACCACCCGGCTCTCCTGTGACCAGAGGCAAGAAGCGGCCCTTGAAGCTGCGAATCAGGCTCCCCCGCCCGGCTGCTGTCGTTTCTTCGCCCCCCGCCTCCCCTGAGCCAGCCCGTCAAACGAAGAAGCGGTGCTTGGGGGCTAGTGCCGCTTCAACTTCGACGGGAAGGGGGATGAAGAAGATGCAACAGCTGAAGGAGGTGCTGAGGCCAAAGAAGGATATGGAAATAGAGCCACTTACGCAAGTGAGTCAGTGCGATGGGGGTGTGAGTGTTGTTGTTGAGAGCATGTTAAGAACACGTGAGCTATGTGAAATGAGAAATGGTGAGATTGAAAGGGATCTAGAGTATGGTGTGGGAGAGCTAGAGAGAATACTAGAGAGGGGGAGAGAGATACTTGCCAAACATGAAAAGTTAAGGAAAGAATATGATTTTAATAAATTAATACTTGAAAGAACAAAATTAAAACCTAAAGAGTAGTTTTGTTCTTTTAAGTATCATCTTATTAAAATCATATTCCCTTCTTAGCATGAATTTTTGTGTGAATGTGTGTGCGTGTGCGTAAGTTCCTCCATTTTCATATCCTTGTAAATTGTATATATTGTATAAAGTAGTTTTAAGTTATAGTTGTAGTTTTTTATTTTTATTATACATATTTTTTATTTTTATTATATAGCTTTAGTTTTTTTTAATAAATAATGTTAGTGAAACCAACGTTCTATGCTTTTATTTCACTCTGCGAAAAGAAAATACCTATTGGAACGTGCAAATTACAAATGTGAAAGTGTTTAGTGTCTTCTGAGCTGCAGATAAGATTCAAATAATGTAAGTATAGTTTTTATTTTCTAATATCAAATCGAAAATAATCGCAATCGAATCATTTGACTAGTCTTTAATGCGACATTTCATTTTCATGCACTAATTTTTTGCTGTTCATATTTTCATTCTCGCTTTCCAGAAAAAAGACATATAATTTTAAAATATGCTCCCATAAAAACCTAAAATAAAATAAAATGCCCAATAGAAGATATTTCGCCTAAAAGCGCGCATCCTTTTGACATGTCGCTAACGAATTGTCTGTATTACATTGACATAATGTGCGAAAGTACATCTCCACGTAATGCCGAAAAAGACACTTTCTTTTCATTTTTTGTTGTTATTTGCATTTCAGCTTTCTAGAAAACAAGAGATGTACATAATGTAAAAATATATCCCTATAACGATGTAAAACTAGCAGCTAATTTCTGCAGAAAAAGAAGCACTTTCTTTTCACCGTCTGGATTAGACGCCTGAAGCACGTTTTAGTTTCGCGAGAGTTCCTTGGTTTGCAAATATAGCATAGTGCGAAATGCATTGCGTAATTTAAGTATCATATGATTTTATTACGTAATCTGGGTAGGTACATCCATTAACAGAAGTATCAAGTTGTTTTAGTAGCAATGCTCTGGACTGAGGTCAGTATAAAGATTTTAATATATGTTCGACTTTTTTATGTTTTAGCGTGAATTTTTATTAGTTGAGTTTGTCATATTAAAAAAGATCGAAATTTTTATATTGATAACATTGACAGCTATTGAACCATGTACAGAGTGTTCTCGTATATTTTAACTCATTATCACAACCTTTATTTTTCAAAAAATCAACAAGTATATGAAGGGTTGCGATTATTTATATCATGTACTATCATGCGAAATCAAACATGTATATATCGTAATAAAAAAAATCCTAAATATACAGAGTGTTCCATAAAAAAAGTTTTTTTTCACAACTTTGCGATGCTCATTTGTTTCATCTGCTAACAGATCCTAGCGGTTCAGTACAACTTATTATTTTTTCGTGAAAAATAAAGGCTGTAGGAATGGGTCAAATATTCGACCGGTACTTGTACAAAGATTTCGTTGAAATCTTTGATATTTTTGTAAATATATGATTCGTTTTTGCTTTTAAATGTTGTGGTAGTTCATAAAAAACAGGATAAGTTTAAATTTTTTTATTTAGTTATACAGATTGCCCCTGAACCACTGCATCCCGCTCCTGATTGCGGAATTCCCGCCGATTTGCTCATTCCCGGAGGAACTTGGCGGAGAACGTTTCTCTCCACCGCCCTTGGTTGGTAGCACCCCTCCTCGCTCCAGGTGCCCCCAGTAGTGGTCTGTGCGCTTATTCAAGGATTGGTCCTTGGTGTCTTCCCAACGCCTTCACCCCCAGGATTGGTCTTGAGTCCAACCTTTGTCTCAGGATTGATCTTCACCCCAAGATTGGGATTCCGTAGCAGCGCCTTCACCCCATTGGTCTTCTTCGCAGTCATGACTTGGTGGAATCTCGAGTCACCTCGACTTCCACCTCGTCTTGGGTGTCTAACTCCATATAGGAGTGGTAAAACGATAGCTTTAGACTTGCAACTTGATACTTTTTCAACATTCTTTCGATTTCTTAACATTAATGTGTCTACTAAAACGAACTTAAATGGCGGAAAACATATGAGGAATTAGCGTAAAGCAACCACACTGGAAATTCTTATTAATTTGATCTTAAAAATATCAAGTGCTCTAGGTTAATTTTAATATTCATGTGTCGACAGCGCTCTAGGTAAATTTTAATATCCATGTAAATACACCTGTTGAATGGGACCTAGAAGTACTATTGTTGATGCAAGTACGTTTCTGTTATAGTTTTGTGGCGTTTAGATTTTTGCCGACAGGTAACCCGGCTGTTCGGAACCTAGATTCCACGTTTCTGCAAGTTTCTTACCCATAGGTGTCGCTCGCACACGGTTTCCGATGGAAAAGTATCAAATTACGGATCAGTTTACATAGTGTTAAAGTTTTTGAGGAATATATGTCACCAAACGCATTAGTTGAGTCGCTAACACGGCCGCTTTTCGCCTGATAGCCTCTGGGATCTAATCACGTCAATTTTAAATATGGTTTTTGTTAAATTCGTCTGATATGAATCTGCGTTGAGGATATCTGCAGCTCTACCTCGCCAGAATCTTTTGGATGATAAACGAAAACTGAGTTATTTAAGTATTGGTTGACAAAAATGCGTTTTGTGACGCAACCAAGCGAAATATGCAAAAATACCAAGATACATTTTTTGTTCGTAGTGCATTGGAGAATGTAATTTTACTTTTTGGAAATAGGTACTTGCCGCTAAGCACATTTTTTAAAGAAAAATATAAATTACAAGAAAAGGTGATAATGGGCAAACACTCAAAGTTAGCAAAAAGACAAAACTAGTAACCTCATACACGTGTTTCATGCTATTTGGCAATCATCAGTACGGTGTAACATTAACCAAATCAAAAGATAGGTATGATTTGTAATTATTACATTTACACTCGCTAATCTTACCCTTATTATCATTGTATCTTGAGAAAAATATAAAGTTTAAACCCCGTATGTACGCCACTGATGGAAGTTTGGAGCTCATATTGTTCACAATGGTGACTAAACAATACGTACCAAACTTCAAAGCGATACGACAATTTGTTTAGAAATAAACTTTAAAAAAATCGATTTTTTTTTAATTTTTAACCTGTATGTTGAAAACGAAGGTAGATAGACCATGTTTATTGGAAAAAGTCTTATTTTTAGCCAGAGAATCTCTAGTTAAATTTGTTTCCAACAGTTGTGGGACACCCTGTATAGATGTGTTCCCGGAAACAGGTCTTTGCATACCTATACCGTATAGAAGTGAGAGTCAAGTTGGATACTACACGGCTGTGGAGAATGTTTTGCATTTTTTGATAATGATTAGATTTTTTTTATCAAGATTCTTAGTTCAGATTGTAACTTTTTCTTATAAGATGCAGTCTCTTCGCAAAATTCAATATTTGTTGTTCTCAGACCCAAGCAATTTTGGTCCTCTGCTAATTTCCAGATGTACTTCTACTAATTCTTCCACTAAAAATTGTTTCTCCGTAACGCAATTTTTTGCCATCCAATTACGGCTTCTAAAGTTTTAGATACTCGCCAGCTCATTCACCAACTATTTAAATTCCCCGCAATTTTGATATATTGACATCACTCCGTCCCCGAACTGCGAACAAAGTTCAATTTTTTTGCAATTCAAGGTACCACGTGTCAAGGTGACCACGAGATCATTGTCGTTAAATTTCATTGGTCTCCAAGCTGACCCCTTAGAGATCTTTAACTTATATGTGACCTTCATGTCAAGGTAACCCCATCGCATTTTCAAATTTCCCGCATTTTTTGCCACATTGACGTCACTTCCGTCCGAGAACTGCGAGCAAAGTTCAATTTTTCCAGGTAAAACTCAAGTGCCACGTGTCAGGTGACCACGAGATTATTAACCTTCAGGTGACCCCTTAAAGATCATCGGTCTCACTTAATTGACAACCACAGGTCAAGATCCTTTTTAAATTTCCCGCCTTGGCGGCCTTGTAACGTCACTTCCGTTCCCAGAACTGTGAGCAAAGTTCAATTTTTCAAGGTAGAACCCAAGTGCCACGTGTCAAGGTGACCTCTTAAAGTCCATTGACCTTCAGGTCAAGGTAACAAGGTGATCTATTAAAGTTCATTGAACCCGCGGGTCAATGACCCCTTAAAGGTTATCGATCTGGTAACCCCTTGACCTCTAGATAACCTTCAGGTCAAGGTTAACTGAACGTGACCCCTTAAAGTTCATTGAACCCGCGGGTCAATGATTCCTTAAAGGTTATCGATCTGGTAACCCCTTGACCTCTAGATAACCTTCAGGTCAAGGTGAACTGAACGTGACCCCTTAAAGTTCATTGAACCCGCGGGTCAATAACCCATTAAAGGTTATCGATCTGGTAACCCCTTGACCTCTAGATAAGCTTCAGGTCAAGGTTAATGGAACGTGACCCCTTAAAGTTCATTGAACCCGCAGGTCAAGGTTATTTTCAAATTTCCCGCCTTGGTGGCCATCTTGTGATGTCACTTCCGTTCCCAGAAAAAGTGCCACGTGTCAAGGTGACCCCTTAAAGTTCATTGACTTTCAGGGGTTAACAAGGTGACCTCTTAAAGTTCATTGATCTTCAGGTCAAGGTTAATAAGGTGACCTCTTAAAGTTTATTGACCTTCAGGTCAAGGTTAACAAGGTGACCCCTTAAAGTTCATTGAACCCGCAGGTCAAGGTCATTTTCAAATTTCCCGCCTTGGCGGCCATCTTGTGACGTCACTTCCGCCCCAGAATCCCCTTTGCTGTACTACTTCCCTGTACTCTTAATTTCGAGATTCTAGTCTACACCATTTTAAAGTATTATTTCAGAATGCGTCGATGGCTCAGTTGGTTAGAGCGACGATTTTGTAAACCGATGGTCGCAGGTTCGAACCCTGGCGGATTTTTTTTATTTTCAGAATTTGTGATGCTGGACACCAAGATGCTAGACCTCGAGATGAGATGTTGGAGATGCTGGACCTCGAGATGAGATGCTGGAGATGCTGGACCACGAGATGAGGTGTTGGACCCCAAGATGGGATGCTGGAGATGATAGACCAACGACGTGGTGGGGGCGTGGTCAGTGGTGGGGGGCGGGAAGAGGGCAGGGCCTAGAGGTAGAGGGGAAGGGGCGGGGCCTAGGGTCAATGGGAGGGGGTCCTCCAAAGTGGCCTCTTACCTACTACGAAAAACAAATCTGAAACGATGTTAATCTAAAACTAAAATGACCTTAACGTGGTGTCACAGATTTTTCTCGTACAGGGCTGGACAACAAAATTGAGGTTTCTCGTGGTGAATCGTATTTTCTAAACAAACAAAAAACTCTGACTTTTCAAAGTATCTTTCACTTTTTAAACTGTCTTGTCCTTGCAAACCCTAGCCGTGGACACCATGTGTAACGATTAAGCTACCCTACATTTTTACGTTGCGTTATGGTTAAAAGGTATAGGTAATAGATTTAGACATGCTCGTTTCAGAATTTACAAAAATATAAATAATATCGTGACTATAAAAATATTTTCTGTAATTTTTCTACATTCATAACTTTAAAATACACCCATATTTAACAAGAAAAATCCATCTACAGCTGTTTAGTTAATATAACTTTGAACAGGTGAATTTAAAACCGGAGACGTCCTGTATACTGTTCCTCACTACACAGTACAGATGCTTAGTATGTGTAAAAAAACCTAAAAACTTGTTACACTTTAGACAGTCTTGGTCGTATAATTTGAGTAAATATATCCGACAAAAGAAACTACCGTTGTCGAGGCGCTGACAACCGAAAAATGCAATAATCGCTAGCTGCTGACTGTCAATTCGGCTTATTTTAAAATACCATAAATACAGTGTGACCCATTCCGATGTTGGACACCCTCATAAAATCTGTAATTTGTGTCCGATTTTAGCCGGCTTTTTTTCTAAAAATAGATCACAAAAAGCTCTATTTTGGCGCAAAGTTTCAAATCTTAATCTCAATTTTCAAGGCCTACTATGAATTTTTTTCCAGTAAAAAAAAGACGAAAACCCTTTAGCGATTTTTTTATTTAAAATCTGACAACACAGCGTTAATCAGGATACCCTGAAACCCCCACATACCAAATTTGAACAAAAAATACACAGGGAGTTCCATTCTGCAAGGTGTCAAAGTTGAGCAAAATAGGAATTTTACAGGCATCTGGCGAGTCAAGTGTGCCATGGAATTACTTCGAAACAGTTGGATGGTCAACAGGACCGCTCACAGTGTTGGTGTACAGAGATTCAATACAAAAATATACAGGGTATTTTTCTTTGGACCATCTCAAAATGCTGAATTTTTATGAAACTTTATACTGGTCATGAGTGCTCTGGAATTATTGAAAAAACATTGACAAACACAAAAGTAATTTATTTCTTTACAAAATACCAACCAACAAATAAAAAAACCATTTAAATTATCGGACCATACTCAATAAAGTCACTGTCTAAGATGATACATTTTTGTGTGTTTCCTGTTGTGGCACACCAGCCACCTTAACGCATATGGACTTACTGAATGGTAGGCTTCTGTATTTTTTAGATTTAGTTCGTTTATAGTGTGTGGAGCGGTTTTGATTTACTCGATTTTTGACCCGTATAAAGTTCCAAAAATTCAGTAATTTGAGATGGCACAGAGAAGAATACTCTGTATATTTTGTATTGAACCTTTGCACGCCAACACCTAGAATGGTCCTATTGACCTTTCAACTATTTTGAGGGGATTCCATGGCACACTTGACTTGGCAGATGACTTTAAAATTCCTATTTTGCTCAACTTTGAGACCCTGCAGAATGGAACTCCCTGTGTATTTTTTGTTCAAATTTAGTATATGAGGGTCTCAGGGTGTCCTGATTAACGCTGTGTTGTCAGATTTTAAATAAAAAAATCGCTAAAGGGTTTTCGTCTTTTTTTTACTACAAAAAAATTCATAGTAGGCCTTGAAAATTGAGATTAAGATCTGAAACTTTGCGTCAAAATAGAGTTTTTGGTGATCTATTTTTAGAAAAAAAGCCGGCTAAAATCGGACAAAAATTACAGATTTTATGAGGGTGTCCAACATCAGAATGAGTCACACTGTATAGGTACCAGCACTAGATGTACGGAAACGTTGATTTTCCAAATAAAGTGCGTGGATACACCCTATGGTCTTAAGACCCCTATTGACGAGTATTCATCCACTTATTCCATAACAGATTCGCTTCGACTCTGTCGTACAGGTAGAATGTATGACTTTGCCACCCCGGTCTAAAATATACAAGTCAAAATCTAGGTATATTTTCGGTAGAATCACTCTAGTGTTGTCTATACCCTCGGTTAAAACATCGGTCACTATGTTATAAGTTATAAATATAGGGGAGCTCGCTGTATTTGTCATTGTCAGTGTTTTCTATATTTACAATGGGTAAGTAATTTTTTAATGTGTTATACATAAATTTTTTGAATTTTTTTCTAACAAATTTATAACATTATAGCGCGCCCCTGTGGGGGCGCTATTTTTTTATAGCGCAGTTTTCGTTCACGTCCGATTTTTCCCTTTTTGTGTACTCACCGGGGGGCTCCCTTATAGCCTCTTTTATTTAAGAAAGGAAAAATCGAACTCTCGGTGAAACGGTTTGCTCAGGCGCCAGTTTTTTAGAGCGGTATGCTCCGCTTTATACCCAGGATAGCATTCGTCAGAGAAAATTTAATTCCAGAGTTCAGTGGTGCGTCGAGAGTGGGGCACAAATAAGGAAGACTTGGCAAATTTTAACACGGTTTATTCGAAGTTCGATTAACAATAACTATGATTGAAAAGTATTTGTTTAACAGTTTCAAATTACTGCCACGGCCGGTCCAGAGAGATCCACGTGAGTGTCTGGAAAAAGAAAGTGCAGGTTAAGCCTCTATCGCGGATATTCTGTTTTATTATTGACACGGTTTTGTCTACAGGCGGTAAGCAAGCTCGAAACTATTCAGGACAACTAATAGAAAATACGGCAATTCAACAAGACGCGGGGCGAGTCTACACACCCAGTCCAAGCGGTACGGTTCGGCTAAGCTTGGTGCAAACGGTACTTAAATAATCTTCCCGTGTCGGTGGTAGATGGTACTCACGCCACCAACACGGTACCAAGCCTAGCTTCAGTTAACCTTGATCTGGGGGTGTAATGAACCGGTGTCGGCTGCGGATAAATAACTCACAACAGCAACACGGTTCGGGACAGTTTCTAAATCTTAACCTAAAAATGCTCACCAGGAAATATGCCGGAAATCAGAGAGCCTCCTCGGCAGCCGCGGCGTATTTATCGGGCTCGGTGGCGCCACTCCCTTCGTGACTGCGCCGGCCGTCCATTGGTCGGAGCAGTGGCGAGACATCCGGTGGTCGTCCCCACTCTTCTGGTACCCAAAACGGCTGCCGGGGGCTAGAGTGGCCATTAGGGGTGGTTGCACCCCCCCCCCCCAGAGCTCGAACGGTGGTCTCTCTGGATCGGGAATGTCCAGTATACCCGGTTTCCCAAAAAGAACGGCGGCTCTAGCTGTAATTTGAATTAATATCTTAACTAGCGGGAAATTCCTAGTAACTTCGTTACAACATTATCATTGCTGGAATTTTTTATTTTATTTTTTATTTTATTGCGCAGGGTTTTGAGCTGGTACTACAATATTTTTTAGATAAACATTTCCGGTAATACTTAAATCGTAACGTAATTATATCTTTTTATAAAGTTTATAAATTAATTTGTCTAATAACTTGTAATTGTTTCAGTCGTTATATAGTTTTAACCGAAAATATACATGGGATTTTTTAAAAAATCAGGACCAGTAAAGATAGCACATTATTTTTCTCTGATTCCACAAAAATATGTTGCATTAATTTCAAAACTAAAACTAAAAAAAAAGAAAAGGAATGATTATAAGTGATTATTTCTTGTGACATTTATACTTTGAATAATAATAATGATAATGATAATTTTAAATGAGGTAATGGGTGGTATGCAAATATGACTCTTTTTTTGTCATAAAAATAGCAAAAATTTTAAAAACCCCATATTATAATATTAATTGGTAGTCATCTAATCATTTGTTTTCTTTTACAGAAGGAGAACTGATCGAATTTGTCAGTGCATACATGCTCCCTGAACCTGTAAGTAATGTGTATACCTTGTACAGATTTTTTGTTTCTTCTCCGTCTAGAAGAGATTTTTTAAAACTAAGTGCAAAAGATTTTCCTTCTGTAACTACTTGAATTAATCAATTTTCTGTTTTTTCGTTAGGAGCCATCGGGATATATCGTGATAAGGGGTGGACCTGGTCACCCTATGCCCCCACTCAGGTTGCCCGATGAGATTCGGGTGGTGACCGTCATCCATAGGGTGGGGGTGTTCCGTGGCTATAGAGTTTATTACTATAGGGACACCCCGAGCGACCTAGGGGTTATATGGGGGTTCAGGGATGGTCTGTATTTGTGTATAAAGTATTAACACCTTAAAACTAATGTAGGTATATATGTATTTTAGAGAAGAAGAAGAATAAACAACCGTGTTTTTTACTATTTTGTTCCATTTACCTATTCACACACTCATTACAAAATATGCATTTCAAGATTAAAAGAGAAAGAAAAATGAAAGAAAAAACATGTTAATATATCTGAATAACAATACTGAAGTTTTTAAAATATATATTCTAATATACATATAAATAACTTGATAATGTTTCCAATTAAAAATAAAGTATACATTTCATTCTAAAGGAAAAAAAAGTAAATGGAAACCTAAGTAGAATTCTGTATTCGAATTCTATACTAGAAAAAAAATATTTCAAGTTTAATATAAAATTATCACCGCGTAGTAGGTAACCATAAAAACATTTTATCGATATGGGCGACATCTAATAGATCCTAGTATAGGTAATTTTTCTTTTGGAACTCTTATGAACCATCCCCAAAAAAATATATACCGTAAAGAAAGTTTTCTTTGGAACCTTATAAAAATATCATTAACACCATAAATGACAGTTGATGAACAACGACATCTAGTAGTAAGTACGAGGAAGAGACATTACCGTCTAACCTAACTATGGAGTTTTCTATGATCAGCCTCAGATTCGGTTTATAATTGAACTTGTGCATTTCAATATAAATAAGTTGCTAGCTGACGTGTATAGAAGACATTTTTAAATAAAACAACGAAAAACTGTTAATTTTTTTCACATAAAAGATATTTCATAGTAAGTGTAAGGGGGATAAACCTATTTTCCTTTAAAATTTGTGGTCAGACGGACAGAAGCGAGGGTACTACACTTAATTATTTACTTAGACGAGGCCTTCATATAATCAAGATCGAACATCACTTAGGTAAGTTCGTTTGATCTTATGATTATATTCGGCCTCGTCCCGTAAATAAGTAAGTGTAGATGTTTAAAGAAACTTGCAACAACACATTCCACTCTCTAGACTATATAGCCTATATAATACTTATATAAGTATTTATTTTATCAAAAATGTACCTGACATCAGTTTTTGTGTTCAAATTTAACACTTTGTTGTGAATTGTGTATTATCTATAACTGGCCTATTGTAAAAAATTGCAAATGTGTTGGAATTTTTGTCCATCCTGCAGCTAGTCTGATGGTGCCAAAACTTACTCCGGCTCCTCCGCCTTAGATGTCGACACGTGGCGAATGCTTTGAGGTCTATATTGACTTTTATCTAAGCCACCTTGCAAGGAGGCACGGGGATAAGGCTTTTTATAGGTAATGAACAAGAACTTGCAAGACTCTCGCAAGCCCTTTGTTCTCCTGAGATATTATAAGAATCTTTGTTACGCACAACTGCGGTTCTGCATTGAAAAAGGGTAATACTGCAAAGGGGTTGCGACCTATTAAGAGCTGACGTTTTAAGTCTATTGCAAAAGGAAATTGTGATCTTATTTTCTTGGAGAAAAATATTGTCTATATTAATTGAGCTCAATGTTTGAATCCTGTGTACTTTCCTGGAGTGAAAAGTTCTTAGTATCGAGCATTCTTACATAACGTAATACTAGATTAGGATCCCAGGTATTCTCATATCGTGGCCTGTCCGCAAAAAACTTCTTTGAAGAATCTCTTTAACCTAAAAACTGTCCCTAATTCTGGTCCAGCTATTTGTACAATTGCAGATCGATAAGAATTAAGACTACCATAGGATGCACCATCCTTGAATCTGCGTGTCAAAAATTCCAGTACATTTGGAACAGTAACGTGAAGTGGATCTATGTTACATGAAAAAAAAAAACAATGTTCTCACCATAGCTTTTTACCTACATTATATTGCTTTAAGGTTGAATTTGTTACTGAGGCTAAACAAAGATCTAGTGAATCTTTTGGGACCTTTCCTTGTAGCAAAGGTATATACTACCTATATCTTTGCTTTTGGAACTCTTATGAACTATACCTTAAAAATGGCACTTGATGTACAGGGTTTTCAGATTTGGTTGTAAATGGGGGTATCTCGGTTATTTTTAGAGATAACGAGCTGCGGTTTTCGCGAACCGTTGCTACTTTTTTGTGAAACGAAAGATACCGTAAACAGATTTTTCATAGCCACCTTCGTTTTTAGGATACAGGGCAAAATTGAAAATTTGCCCTTTTGGGGCATATTTCGTATCTAGAATTCAGTGCCGTATTCAGTTTTTTACTAAAATTGATAGTGTTCGATATATGGACCAAACTTATGTTTTTTTAAAATAGAACACCCTGTATATTTTCTACTAGTTATATTCAGATTGTCGTAAAATTTACAAAAATATATAACACTATGTAGTTATTATCTATATTAGACTCTAAAAATAACCGAGATACCCCGCATTTACAACCAAATCTGGACACCCTGTACAGCGACATCTAGCAAATCGAGGCGTTTTTAATTAGGTATTAACAACCTTTCAACACATAATTTGAGTATTTTGTTCTGAAATCGCAAATTAGAACCTTAATTCAGTTGAATATCAATTCTCTAAACTTGTTTTGTGATATCGATTTCTAGTGTGACGTAGTGAATACGAAACCATCTGTAATGATCCAAGGTACGTTGAACCTTTAGAGTACACTGTAATACATGTAGTAGGTCGTTATGTTTGGTTCACCTGTAAGTTAGCGCTTAGATTCAGGTGATCTGTTCAGGTACACTGGCTGGGTTTGTTCCACTAATCAGTGGTATTCTTCCGTGCATGCAGAAAGGTTGGTTCAGGAATCCTAACCGCAACATTCTGTTTTCTGCTAAATCACTGATAAAAGGGACGTCAACGACGAGTAGATAGGCTATGTTGGTTCTAGCGCAATTTCCCCATGTATTTCTTATGGGGCCTAAAACGTGGTAAAAACGTGACCAAACTTACCCCCTCCACTCCCAAACCACGCCCCCCCAGCCAATCGCACCGACTCTGAACCCTGCCGAAGATGTCCGAGTCCAGCGACCTTCGCCCCTGCTCCCAACCCTGCCGAAGGTGCTCGGCTTTCGCCGATCGTTGACCCAGCCGCGACGCCGCGACATGTCACGACTCGCAACTAATAAAAACCCTAAATCATAATTAAGCCCTGTCGACCTTTAGCCGCGGCCATGCATGGATTTTTGCTACCACCTCTGCCTGCGTATTTTTGCGTCCGCGACGCCGAGACATGTCGAGACTCGCAACTAATAAAAACCTAACACCTATAGAAAAAATACCAGCTTGCAATATGTACGTGATGTAATTCCTCGGAAAAAAGTACTTTCTCTTTGTCGGAATAAGCGCCTATGAAACGAGCACGCTGATCTCATCGGTACTGGCGATAAAAAATTTGTAGGAAAAGTGAAATAAAGAATAGATATGAGATACATATGAGTGTATACATTTTCTTGACTACATTACCTAAGGATGTATCAAAAATATATCTTCCTATATTTAGAGAATAGGACTGCTCAAAAGGAAAGTGGACATTAAATTTGGGGCATAAATTAACCATTTTTAGTTGAGTTTATAACCATTTAGGTAAGTAAATTTCTTTAATTCCGAGAAAGCCAGGCCCTGTTTTAAATTACTTGACTAAAATATAATAGGTGCAAAGTTCACCAGTTTATAAAAATATCCCGTCACACGATTATCAAGTTGAAAGACTAGCTGGAAAACCCCATTTTGTGCAACGCGTTTCCTGTTTAAAATTTCACCCAGAAAAAAAAAGGTACTAATTCTCACTTATGCCATGTTCACCGTATGATTTTTATACTATTCCGACTTCGAAAACCCAAAGGTATAAGTGTAGCGTGTGAAAAAAGGTGGAATTAAGGGTTTAAAACCCTTAAACGGTCTATATATGGAATAAAATGAGGGCATGCAACATGTTCTTCAATAATGAAAATTAAAAATTACAACAATGTTCATTTTTGACTGTCCATTATCCTACCAAGAAAAAGCTTATAGCGTCTAAGCGACTATAAAAACGACTCTAAAAACGTCTAAACGACTCTAAAAAACGACTAGACGACTCGTAAAAACGACTAGACGATTCGAAAAACGACTAGACGATTCGGAAAAAACGACTAAACGACTCTGAAAACGACTAAACGACTCTAAAAAACGACTAGACGACTCGTAAAAACGACTAGACGATTCGAAAAACGACTAGACGATTCGGAAAAAACGACTAAACGACTCTGAAAACGACTAAACGATTCTGGAAAACGACTAGACGTTTTTACGAGTCGTCTAGTCGTTTTTTAGAGTCGTTTAGTCGTTTTCAGAGTCGTTTAGTCGTTTTTTCCGAATCGTCTAGTCGTTTTTCGAATCGTCTAGTCGTTTTTACGAGTCGTCTAGTCGTTGTTTTAGAGTCGTTTAGTCGTTTTCAGAGTCGTTTAGTCGTTTTTTCCGAATCTTCTAGTCGTTTTTCGAATCGTCTAGTCGTTTTTACGAGTCGTCTAGTCGTTTTTTAGAGTCGTTTAGACGTTTTTAGAGTCGTTTTTATAGTCGCTTAGACGCTATAAGCTTTTTCTTGGTAGGATAATGGACAGTCAAAAATGAACATTGTTGTAATTTTTAATTTTCATTATTGAAGAACATGTTGCATGCCCTCATTTTATTCCATATATAGACCGTTTAAGGGTTTTAAACCCTTAATTCCACCTTTTTTCACACGCTACACTTATACCTTTGGGTTTTCGAAGTCGGAATAGTATAAAAATCATACGGTGAACATGGCATAAGTGAGAATTAGTACCTTTTTTTTTTCTGGGTGAAATTTTAAACAGGAAACGCGTTGCACAAAATGGGGTTTTCCAGCTAGTCTTTCAACTTGATAATCGTGTGACGGGATATTTTTAAAAACTGGTGAACTTTGCACCTATTATATTTTAGTCAAGTAATTTAAAACAGGGCCTGGCTTTCTCGGAATTAAAGAAATTTACTTACCTAAATGGTTATAAACTCAACTAAAAATGGTTAATTTATGCCCCAAATTTAATGTCCACTTTCCTTTTGAGCAGTCCTATTCTCTAAATATAGGAAGATATATTTTTGATACATCCTTAGGTAATGTAGTCAAGAAAATGTATACACTCATATGTATCTCATATCTATTCTTTATTTCACTTTTCCTACAAATTTTTTATCGCCAGTACCGATGAGATCAGCGTGCTCGTTTCATAGGCGCTTATTCCGACAAAGAGAAAGTACTTTTTTCCGAGGAATTACATCACGTACATATTGCAAGCTGGTATTTTTTCTGTAGGTGTTAGGTTTTTATTAGTTGCGAGTCTCGACATGTCTCGGCGTCGCGGACGCAAAAATACGCAGGCAGAGGTGGTAGCAAAAATCCATGCATGGCCGCGGCTAAAGGTCGACAGGGCTTAATTATGATTTAGGGTTTTTATTAGTTGCGAGTCGTGACATGTCGCGGCGTCGCGGCTGGGTCAACGATCGGCGAAAGCCGAGCACCTTCGGAAGGGTTGGGAGCAGGGGCGAAGGTCGCTGGACTCGGACATCTTCGGCAGGGTTCAGAGTCGGTGCGATTGGCTGGGGGGGCGTGGTTTGGGAGTGGAGGGGGTAAGTTTGGTCACGTTTTTACCACGTTTTAGGCCCCATAAGAAATACATGGGGAAATTGCGCTAGAACCAACATAGCCTATCTACTCTTATATATAAAAGTGTGTGAAAAAAATCTTATTGGACATTCTATTTTTATCTAAGTAGAGAGAATTGTTTTTAGGTCGTCAACCTGTCCTGACAAGTTCCGGCTAGCGGATGTGAGTCATCCGCGCCCGGCTGCGATGCATTCGCAGAAATACTACTGTTGAGTGTTTTGGCGTTGGAATGATGGTTATTGTCCGGGTATTTTAGTGTTAATAGTAATTTTTTTTAATTTAATCGGAGCCTGCGGTACACATCATTAAAGGGACCTGCTGAGTCTACAGAGACCGGCGAGGCCTGCGGGAGCCAGCGGAGCCCTGCTACAACAGCGCGTCGAGATTATTACCACACTGCCAAGCATTTCCTAGAATTTTACATAAATGCCGAGTGTTTGGCTTTGGAATGTGGGCTAATGTTCGAATCCTGTATGGAACATATACCAGATGAAACCATAGGCACCTAAACACACTTTTAAAACCTGATTTGTTGAACCTATCGAAAATTAGTAATCAACAATTGTTTGTATATTTTTAGGTCACTCTCATTAATACCTTGTGGTTTGTTCTTCAAAAGCAGTTGAGACAGACCTGGTGTAAGGGTAATTTTGATCTCCAATACATAATACGTTATCTTCAACAGTTACTGGTATTTGTCCCATGACTAATCCGTCATTGGTGTGTTGGATACCATAACTCCTAGGTTCAATCTCAAGTGACAAAAACATGTCTTTAACTGAGAGTGATTGTATTATCAAAGGCTTATATATCTTTCGATCACAGAGCATCGATCACGGATAATTTCCTTTTATGCTCTCCCCGAGGCAAATTTTTTCACAGGGATATCCAAGACCATTTATGGTATTCCGTGGTTTTCGATAGTATTCCATGGTCTTTGATGGTATTTCATGGTATTCGATGGTATTCCATGGTATATCGCTTTTTCAAGTCGTCTAGTCGTTTTTCAGAATCGTCTAGTCGTTTTCCAGAATCGTTTAGTCGTTTTCAGAGTCGTCTAGTCGTTTTTTCCGAATCGTCTAGTCGTTTTTCGAATCGTCTAGTCGTTTTTCGAATCGTCTAGTCGTTTTCCAGAATCGTTTAGTCGTTTTCAGAGTCGTTTAGTCGTTTTTTCCGAATCGTCTAGTCGTTTTTCGAATCGTCTAGTCGTTTTTACGAGTCGTCTAGTCGTTTTTTAGAGTCGTTTAGACGTTTTTAGAGTCGTTTTTATAGTCGCTTAGACGCTATAAGCTTTTTCTTGGTAGGATAATGGACAGTCAAAAATGAACATTGTTTTAATTTTCATTATTGAAGAACATGTTGCATGCCCTCATTTTATTCCATATATAGACCGTTTAAGGGTTTTAAACCCTTAATTCCACCTTTTTCCACACGCTACACTTATACCTTTGGGTTTTCGAAGTCGGAATAGTATAAAAATCATACGGTGAACATGGCATAAGTAAGAATTAGTACCTTTTTTTTTCTGGGTGAAATTTTAAACAGGAAACGCGTTGTGCAAAATCCGATTTTGCAGCTAGTCTTTCAACTTGATAATCGTGTGACGGGATATTTTTAAAAACTGGTGAACTTTGCACCTATTATATTTTAGTCAAGTAATTTAAAACAGGGCCTGGCTTTCTCGGAATTAAAGAAATTTACTTACCTAGATGGTTATAAACTCAACTAAAAATGGTTAATTTATGCCCCAAATGTAATGTCCACTTTCCTTTGAGAAGCAGTCTCTAAATATAGGAAGATAGATTTTTGATACATCCTTAGGTAATGTAGTCAAGAAAATGTATACACTCATATGTATCTCATATCTATTCTTTATTACACTTTTCCTACAAATTTTTTATCGCCAGTACCGATGAGATCAGCGTGCTCGTTTCATAAGCGCTTATTCCGACAAAGAGAAAGTACTTTTTTCCGAGGAATTACATCACGTACATATTGCAAGCTGATATTTTTTCTATAGGTGTTAGGTTTTTATTAGTTGCGAGTCTCGACATGTCTCGGCGTCGCGGACGCAAAAATACGCAGGCAGAGGTGGTAGCAAAAATCCATGCATGGCCGCGGCTAAAGGTCGACAGGGGGACGTCATGGCTTAATTATGATTTAGGGTTTTTATTAGTTGCGAGTCGTGACATGTCGCGGCTGGAGCGAAGGTCAACGGTCGGTGAAAGCCTGGCACCCCGGGGTTGAGAGCGAAGGTCAGCGAACTCGGACATCTTCGGCACCCCTCGGGCTATCGCAGGGTTCAGAGTCGGTGCGATTGGCTGGGGGGCGTGGTTTGGGAGTGGAGGGGGTAAGTTTGGTCAAAAAAGTGCAGGATTTTGCTCCCATAAGAAATACATGGGGAAAGTGGGCTCGTACCGGCATAGCTATACTACTTATAAGCACAGATAACGTAACCATATAAGTATATATTAGAATATTATAAAATATTTAAGCCCCATATAGTTCGAATTTGAATGGGATATTATGTTACATGGGTAATATATCTCAACACTTCGTACACAAACAAAACTCGCTCGTTCTTTACAGTTTTATTACTGTGAATTCGGTACCTACTAAAGCGGCAGACTTGGAATGCAGCAGTAGCAAATACAATATGAAGCGCAGCTCTGATGTATACTAAAAAATGTTATTATCAAACTTGAGACGCACACATATTTAAAAATATAAATACCGCCGGATGAATGCAAGGCCAATTTACGGAATATATAGCAAAACAATTAGATTAATATTAATTTCTTTAGGTAAAGGTAATAAACATTTGATACTATCGACAGGAGTCTACGCAAAATAATTGTATCCGTATTCAGCAAATAAAAAAGTTATGGGTACCCGTCACCGATGAAAAAGTATACAAAACTGATAAAATGTTCGTGGCATCTTGTATATTAAAATATTTAATCGCGTATCTAAGTTGTTATTTTATTCATTGCCTATCCCACAAATTTGGATTTTAGCTCTTGTAATCGCTCGATCACGATTGAAACTACACTCATAAAATGTTTAAAAAATGTCCATCCCACGTGATCGCTCGACAAAATCAAAACGTGCAAAGTGGCTACTGCTCGAGGTTTGACCTTTGTCCTTAGGGACACGTGTGACCCAGTTGATGTAGAATCTAAAAAAACCCTGTAAATCATACTTCCATAGCATAGAATCTAAAATCCCCCGGTACAGTACGGATGAAAATTTCAAACCAGGCATAATCAACATGTACGTTCAAAGTAAAAAAACTTGTCGGTCAACTGTTTAACCCCGAAATTTTGTTGATTTCTAGGAATAAAAAAGAAATACTGCGATTGTAATTCCAAAGCTATTTACGCTATCAAATTCGTTTAAAATGCGAATGATAATTTGCAGCATTAAAACCAGGTGTGAAAAATTCAACATACGTCCCTAAGAAGTTCAACCAATTTTACCCTGGAAATACAATATTTTTAATGAATAAAATATCGAACATACAACAACACCCTTCTAAATATAGTATAAATCATGGGTTTTTCTTTGATAATGTGGAAAGCTAAACTGAAAATTGTTGCTAGAGGTTCTACCGGGGTGCCAAAAATCAACTATTATTAGAAAATACGCTGATGTCATAATATAGCCGTCGATGTCACCGTTAGCGGTGTCCTATGAAAAATGCGTTCTGCTTAATAAGGTGTAAAAAATCCATGACGGGGCTTAGATGAATAAATAAAGTTTGATGTATGTGAAAGTATAGACTAAATTTTCGTATAGCCCGCGTGATCGCTCGAGGTGGCGGTATCCTCTGGACTAGAAAATATCATATCGGCTCAATCTCCAAACATTTTCATTTTGAATTATACGTTTTCATTGATGCTAGATATAGCAAGAAAATTGGACTGGACTTGATATGAGAGACATTAATCTAACTTTCACTAAACTGCACGTACTACTTAGAGGGTTGTAAGCCGTTTTAATAAAAGCACCAGACTTGCTTAAAATTCATGGCTAAACGTTAACATAATGTCATACAAACATGCGGAGTAGAGATACTAAGAGAGCACCAGACCAGACTTGTCGAAACCTGTCTGGTCTGGTACTCTCCTAGGTTTTGACCGTCTCCCCACTCTCTACCCACTCCTATTAAAACAGCTAAATAGGAGAGGTTCAACTAAGATCTCATCAGACACGCAGATCATTTACAACATGTCCTTCTTAAATAGTTTAAACAATTTGCTGGTGAAAAATCTGGTGAATGTTCGAGATTTGGAAGTAAATAAAAAATTTGAGATCCAGTGTTTTAAGAGAATAAATACCAAGTTTGGGGAAAAGGTAGTGGCGGAATTTGCCGACTTCAAGACTATCCTGCCTCAGCGTTTTACGGAGCAGTTAACTCGAGAGCGAATTGACGAATTGAATGGTGACAAAAGGTATTTTTTAACAAGCTTGGGGCCCGTCGGCAAGACTACAAATATTATATTTTCTGAAGCATGAGCGAGAGACTGCGGCGATATATGGAGGCACTCGAAGAGCTGAGACGCTTGATTATTATGTATGAACTAACTAAAAAGTTTAGAAATGTAAAATTGTAAAAATAAAAAATATTATTTGTTTGTGTGTTATTTATTTCTCTAAGCGGGTGTGATTGAATAAACTTGTGTCAATCCAATGCCGGTTGTTAGTCAATTTTGCTTCAATTATGTCCGGACACAACTGACAATTTAAACAGCAAAACATAAAAAATTGACTAGTGAATTATCCAGTGAGAAAATATCCTACATAATATCCAATTGGGCAATTGCTCAAGTCGGTCCTCCAAATTTCTCGAATATGCGTTTTTCCAAAATATTGTTTGTGTTTTTTACTTCGGATTTGAGGGGTATATCGATTGGTTTGATGCCGAGGGGTGAGAAAATATTGTCTGTGTTTTTTACTTCGGATTTGAGGGGTATATCGATTGGTTTGATGCTGAGGGGTGAGAGGTTCGACCAACAGAGAAGTAAAAAATTCTAGAGTTTTAAGAGGATAAATATTAACACGTTGACTGCCATGTGTATATATATTATGCATAGATTGGTCTGGTGCTGCGGGTCGAGCAACAGAGAAGTAAAAAATTCGAGAGTTTTAAGAGGATAAATATTAACACGCCTTGTGTATATATATTATGCACAGATTGGTCTGCTGCTGCGGTTCGATCAACAGAGGAGTAAAAAATTCGAGACTTTTAAGAGGATAAATATTAACACGTTGACTGCCATGTGTATATATATTATGCACAGATTGGTCTGGTGCTGCGGGTCGATCAACAGCGAAGTAAAAAATTCCAGAGTTTTAAGAGGATAACTATTAACACGCCTTGTGTATATTATGCACGGGTCTGGTTCTGCGGTTCGACCAGGTAAAAAATTCGAGAGTCTTAAGAGGATAGTGGTTGTCGAATTTGCATGAAAAAAATTTGTGTGAAAATTATGTGTTTTTTACTACCCAATAATGGCTTTCAGGCTGCGGCCATGGAGGCAATGTCTGAGAAGCATGATTATGAGCGAAATAAAAAGTTTAAATAATGAAAATATTTGTTAATACTAGTTAAAATAGTTGTGTGAATTTCAGATGATAGAACTTGTCAGGAAAAAATCAATACTACGGCAGAGCGCCCATAATCGGCCGCCGTAGGGCTCCGCATCATAAACCCTCTAAAGGGGCCATTTACCGCAAAGGATTGCTTCAAGAATTTTGTCTGAAGTTTTAAACGTGGGAATATGTCGCGTATTTAGTTTTTCTACATAGATGATTTTAATTTGGTCTGTAGTACCATGATTGTTTAAATCTAAAAAATAACTTATTATTTGTTACATGAGTAGTACCATGATGGTTTAAATCTAAAAATAACTTGTTTATTATTAATGAGTAGCACCGTGATTAAATCTAAAAAATAACTTTATATAGCTAACGCCCTCTGGGTGCCAGCGTCTGCTTTACAAGTCGAGAAATTTTAACCGTTACTAATGGCGGGTGGCTTTCTATTGAGACTATTCGAGCGCCGGTATTTTGTATTCTTTTTTCTTCCTCGGTCCGCCAGATGGGTCTAGTGTGCAACTTCCCGACACGAGCTTGTTTGAAATAGATAAGTTCTTGTCCTGGACCTCTCAACGGTCGAGCTGGGGTTCAAAAGGTACAGCACTATTAGATATTAGTCAGTTATCAAGGAACCCCAATCAGCTCCCCGCCCCTTCTCCGTCACAATTCCGTCCGATCTGTACAGTTCCGGAAGGAATGGTCTGTCGGTTGGGGAACCGCCACCCTTTTTTTGGGTGGCGGTGGTGGTTATTAAAAGCTCGAACCCCCCGCGCGAGGCTCGGCAATAATGTATCTGCTAGATCCAGCTCTATGTTAAAAATGTTCGATCTAATGAAGTAAACATTTTTGCAGTCCTATTGGACTCTAAGTATATCCTGACTCGAAATATAACAGTCACATTCAAACAGAATTATGCAATAACTTTTTTGAATATCCATGTTTATCATCCGGTATATTGTCCGGATGCGGCACGTGCCAAGCAGAGGATATTACCTAGACCCATAGACCTTACTCTCCCTTCAAGATTTATGACTTGGCAATTATAGCTTCTTCGGTACAATAAGGTACGTAATAAATATTCTTGGCGATAAAAACCTTAACACGTTGAGTGTCGAACTTGCCCAACGCGCCATGTGCATATTCAGGCAGCGCTTTATGTCAGGCTGCGTAATGTACATATGTACCGTGCAGGAATCTGATGGTGCGGCATGGAATTAACACCATCTTAGTTGGTGATATCTTACTATTTTGATTTTTGTTAGATATTAGCTGTGGTAATATAAATAACTAAATACAGGGAAATAAATGAACTGCGGTGGTGGTTAAAAAAGCACGAACCCCTCTCGCGAGGCTCGGCAATAATGTATCTGCTAGATCCAGCTCTATGTTAAAAATGTTCGATCTTATTATTTTGTCAGTTTAGAAATCCTACTCTCCATTCAATATTAAAAACTTGATTTTCAAACAAATTATAAAAGGAGCGTGCACGCTTAGATTCCCTGACTTAGAATAAAATTTAAAAGATTTGTTATACAATTTCGAATCTGACGCTGAACTTAATCTACTTGAAGTATTTTTTCAAAATATGAAGATAGTCAAATTCTAAACACATTTGCAAGTGATCATCACATGTTTGAATACACAATGTATTATTTCAAATGTTGGATCTAATATAATAAAGTAAAAATTTTGACAGTTTACCTAATAGCACAGAATAAATAGCTTTGCAACAGAAGCCTCCTTACGGACATGTATCAAAAATAAGCGAGTCTCCATTTCAATTTACAGAAAGACAAACAGTATATTAATCATAAATTTGGTTCTAATACAATCTCTTTGCTATGTAGATTAACGTAAAATCGAATAAAATGCAAATTATTCATGACTTTAGAAGATATTTCGCTAAAAAGCGAGTCTCCTTTTGACACATGTCGCTAAGAAATTGTCTGTATTACTCGTTAGTCTGTGCTAATAGGACCTCCCAACTCGATAATCCAGCTATAAAAGTCGCATTCAGGATTATGCTTTTTCAATATCCAGGTATATCATCGCGGCACGTGCCGCAGAGGGTATTAGACCTATAGACCTGTAATTATTATTCTCACTTCAAGATTTATGACTTAGCAATTATAGCTTCTTCGGTACAATAAGGTATAATAACGTATTCGAAGTTCTCGGATTGTAGCACCGTGTATGTTTAACATTAATAGGAAACTTAGCATAATAAAATACAGTAAATTTTTTTAATTATTTATTAATGAAAAATATTCTTATTCTAATTTTGTCTCATATACAAGAGGATTGAAGCAAACTTTAATTTTAGAATCTATGCAATTTGAGTTCGATGTTGTCGATATTTATAATCGAATTTAAATAATTACAACCTATTAAGTCTCACACATCACAAGTTTTACACAATTTGTATGCAAAACCTTGTATGAATGTATGCAAAACCTTGAAAGTCGCAAAAATTGGACGCAACTCGCAAGCAACGCAAGATGTATGCAAATCCTTGAGAGACGCAAAAATTGGACTCGCAAGCTGTATATATAGTACGCAATTAAAAGACATTTGACCTACCTTGAAAGCTAATGGACATTTTTTCGACTTTTAAGTGTTAACTACTATAGTTACTTTTCGAAAGAGAGAGTACCTGCGAGCTGTTTCAACAAACTGAGCGGTATAATACATGTAAAAAATTATAAGTTAAAGTTTAAGCTTAGGAATCATTCATAATATAGCAATTTTCCGATTATGAATTCATACTTGCAAAAACATCTTAGTTTGAGGGAAGAGTCGCGTATAAACATAATAAGTACCACATACCCACCAAATATTTCACCAAAATTGTCATATTTTCTCACCTGTTGTGTGGAGAAATAAACAAAACATCATAGCCTCAAGAGAGCCGAAGACCCTGTGTAATTTCTGAAACTAAGTATCCAGTTGTGCCATCAAAGTTTTCTTCTTCTTAAAATAAGCTACGTTTTTGCTAAATTTGTTTTTTATATTGTGCCGATTTGCAGCATCACTTAGCTGTCTACTGACACATCTTTACGTTTTAGGACGCAAAATCGAGGTACTAAAAAATCATCCTGTATAGAAAAGTTGATCGGTTAAAGTTACAAAAACAGATTCTAAAAACAATAATATGAATGTTACACATCCAGATCCTGACGTTTCAAAACTTAAACAGACGTTAAACAAAAATTGAAATGAGTTTCTATAGTCTACTTGTCTTGGAAATTTGTAAATAATAGTAAAATCTTTTTTCATCCTAGGCGTTTGTAAGGCAAAATACTAACCATACAGTATGCGCAGGGAAAATGTGAGACCTGTCATACCTAGAATATATGTTTTATGGTAGAATTGTGATGTATTTAACTTATTCGTTTCCCAAAGCACCACATGTTTCATATAAGCTGGCGGTACAACTTTTTGATGCAGGTGAAAGCGACGTTAATCTAGAACGATCCAATTGCTATTGTATTATTTTTTGGACAAAATTTATGACGGCTTTACACTATCAGGTGAAGGATACCCCTTCAGACGTATTGCCCACCATAAAGCATGTCACAAAAGTATATTGTCCGTTTTAGAAAGTCCAAACATCCCCAAAGCGAGCTGTTTAAATATTAAATCATTTAGAATATACAGGCAATTTGTAGATATACATGTATCCATTTTCCCTTAACTCGAGGTGCTTAGGTATAAACTTCAATAACTCTATGCAAAAAAACATGTATATTTGCTACATATGCAGCATTTCGTACTCTACTTCGAGGTAATTATAAGACATATTTTTATTAAGATAGAAATGAACCCTACAGAAAAATTTAGAACAAAATTCCTAAAATATAAACTAACCTCAGATGCTTTTAACTGAAAAAATCTTTGCTGTGTAGAAGAAGTTGTAACAAACAACATACTTATAAAATATACTCTCAATTCATACAAAACCATCTATTTTTTAACATGTTGACTGTCATGTGCATATATGCACAGACAACTTGCACGCCATTTGTATATTCACAGCGCTTTATGTCAGACCGCGTAATGTGCATACCGTGCATTTCTTATGGGGAATCTGTTGACATGTGATTAACACCATCTTAGTTGGTCTCGTGATATCTTACCATTTACGTTTTTGTTACAAATTTTCAACTTTTAATTTCAGTCTATAAGATATTTATTCTTGTAAATAACTAAATACAGGAAAATAAATGTACTGCAATATTCCCCTTTCAAGTTATATTTTCTGTCGACAAGTTTTATGCAAAAGTAAATAATGTTGGCAACAAAAAATGGCTTTTCTGGTAACAAAAAATGTTTTTCTACATAGATTGACATAGAAATATACCTACTGTATACAAACAAAAAGATTATTTTAATTTTGAATTGTGAACAGTAAAAACACATTCCACACAAATCGCTGGACTTCCTGAACAAGCTGGACGTACGTAGAGAGAACTTGCTTACTGTGAGCTATAGCGTATTTTCTGTCATGGTCTTTTGCATGCTTTTTATAACAAAACTTACATCGGTGTCTATTTTCTGATGTCTGCATTTTATGATCTGTATTGTTTTCTTCTGGGATCGGTTGTTTATTACTCTCCAATAATAGCATGCAAAGTATTTCTCTAAAAGTTGTAATCTGCATAGATGAATTATTAACAACTTTGTACAAATGCCAAGCATTTACCAGCGATATTTCTGTCAATACCTCTACGGCTATCTTACGAAACCATTTTACCGACCTATGCAATGAAGTAAAATATGAAGACATTTGGTCAGCCACATATATGTATGGTTTTGCAGAATTATAGGCACAAATAGCTATTGCCTTCATTGGGATACCTTCTCTGGCAGGAGCTTCTGTTAATTCATCACCATTATTAGCTACTGGCATGCCATCTGTTTTCTCAAATCCACAATAAACTTTTAGATGATATGTGTAACCACCTTTTATACACAATTTAAAAACTTTAAAGTTAAACTTGTGTCTCTTTCCTTTCACATATTGTTTGAAAGATATTGGATCACGGAACGGTACCATGCTTTCATCAATACAAACATTTTCTGCAGGAACCATACAAACTTTAATGTTTTTATTTATAACGTCGATAAGTGGTTGTATTTTATAAAGTCTGTCTGCAGGATGACATTCTTTATTGTTTGAAAAATGCCACATTTGCAATAGTATTTCAAAACGATTTCTTGGTATCTGTTTCGAAATTTGATTTGCATAAAGAGCAGATCGACTCCAGTAATCTTTCAAAGTAGGTTTTCGGTCCAGTCCCATCCAAATAATTATTCCCAGAAACATTTTCATTTCAGCTGCATTCGTAGGTATCCAGTTATTGAGTCTTGATTTTCTTCCTATACTGTTATCAACAATTTTCTCGACAATCTTCTGCTCGGCATAGATATTAGTTTGTTGCGCCATTAACTCAAAAACTTCTTCAGTCGCAATTTTTAAGAAACAATCCAATTCGTTAAGACCTCTAAGTTCCTTTTTAAGATCTACAGGTATATCGACAGGTACATCAAATGCAAAATCTTTAAATTTTCTTTCAATGGGTCCCCAGCTGGCTACGTTCGGTATATCATCAATATCCTCGGTATCGGAGAGAGAACTTGAATCTGAGCTACTGCTACTTACTGTATTTGAACTTAAAGGAACGGATTGCCTAATATCAACTTTCTGTTTCTTTCTTTCTTGGTACTTGTTGCCCTGACTCTGAACCACTACTTTCACTTTCTTGCACATATTCCGGATCGCCATCAGAGTCGGCGGCAAACGGCTCTTCATCACTTATGTCACAGTCCTTCAAACATTCTTCCATTAGTACTTCTAACCTTCTTATTTTCTTTTCTTGACTTGCGAGCGACATGACCACTACCAAAGGGTTATTAGTAACTAATAACTGCCGATAGAACCAACAATACGACGATTTTACTGACAACAATACGACGATTTTACTGTCACGTGTAAACGTCAAACACACGTCTATACAGCTCACGCTAACAGCCCACTCTGACTTGGCGCAATCGTTGAAGGTCGTCAACGGTATTGACGACAGGGCTGTACTTTACCTGTTTACAAGGTGTATTTGAAATTTGAAATGATTTAATCAGGCGCCATGTGCATATATTTTATGCACACTTCTATTGCATACTGTAAGTATAAATTTGTATTCAGTCTTAAACTATTTTGCTCCCAAAACGTAAAAATAAATAAAATTTTCAATAAAACTACGAGTACTTCGGCGCAGCGGACCCGATCACGAAATTCGCTTTGGCAGTCAACATGTTAAAAAATAATGGATGTGACTTTCTAAAACGGACAATAATATAGAGAGTATTCTCTAGACTTTGATAATATGTCTACTTTTGTTAACTATAGGCATGTTTTATGGGGGTCAATACGTCTGAAGCGATACCCCCTTTTTACCTAATAGTGTAAAGCCGTCGGTATCATAGATTTTGTCCAAAAATAATACAATAGCAATTGGATCGTTCTAGATTAGCAAATGCCGCTTTCACCTACTTCAAAAAGTTGTAATATACAGGGTACCGCCAGCGTGTGACAAGAAATATGAGTTTAAAACATGTGGTGCTTTGGAAAGCGATGGAAAATTACCGTGCTTAACAAGTGGGTCAATCTCACGAAAATACACCTTTTTAATTCTACCATAAAACATATATTCTAGGTATTTTACGATGGGTCTCACATTTTACCTGTTTTATTGCGGGTTACAAATACTTCTGTATGGTTAGAATTTTGCCGGATTTTACGAACGGCTAGGATGAAAAAATAAAGATTTTACAAGTATTATTTACAAAATTTCCATAATATGTTGTAAAAGAGAGACACATATGATTCAGTTGTTCTCTACAACAGTCTAAATAATGAAATAAAAATAAGCGGATCCACATTCATGTTCAAACAAAAACTTAAAAGACATCTTTTGAAAGCGCAAACCTCTTGGTTCTCACTACATCATTATCTATGCAGACACATTGAATTTATAACGAATTTACCTTTACTTAATTAATAAGAATGTTTCATAGTTTTATACCTGTTTAAGTTAATTTAATATTATCATGTATTGGGGTTAGACGTAAGAGTAGCATCATGCTAAATCTCATCCCCTAATCTAGTAAGTAGTTTATTATTATTATTAAGTAGACTATAGAAACTCGTTACAATTTTTGTTTAAACCCGGGCACCGCGGGAGGCCGCTCCGGCGGTTGGTCCTGTACTTAAAAAAGTATATTGGATTTATACACTGGGCTCGTCGAATTGCACACAAGTAGAAACTATCCGAACTGAATAACAATAGTCTGTTAATGAATGCCATCTTCTATCTGAATGTGGTTCTTGATTCTGAGATAAAATGCACAATAGATCTTTCTAGAGAAAAACATAAGTATAATTTGGGAACTATTAACAGAAATCTGTATACGGGAAAGAGCAATTCGTGGTAAATATGATAACTAATGCATAGTGAAACGTCAAGATCTGGATGTGTAACATTCATATTATTATTTTTAGAATCTGTTTTTGTAACTTTAACCGATCAACTTTTATATACAGGATGATTTTTTAGTACCGCGATTTTGCGTCCTAAAACGTAAAGATAGGTCAGTAGACAGCTAAGTGATGCTGCAAATCGGCACAATATAAAAAACAAATTTAGCAAAACCGTAGCTTATTTTAAGAGGAAAACTTTGATGGCACAACTGGATACTTAGTTTCAGAAATTACACAGGGTCTTCGGCTCCCTTGAGGCTATGATGTTTTGTTTATTTCTCCACACAACAGGTGAGAAAATATGACAATTTTGGTGAAATATTTGGTGGGTATGTGGTACTTATTATGTTTATACGCGACTCTTCCCTCAAACTAAGATGTTTTTGCAAGTATGAATTCATAATCGGAAAATTGCTATATTATGAATGATTCCTAAGCTTAAACTTTAACTTATAATTTAATTCAATCACACCCGCTTAGAGAAATAAATAACACACAAACAAATAATATTTTTTATTTTTACAATTTTACATTTCTAAACTTTTTAGTTAGTTCATACATAATAATCAAGCGTCTCAGCTCTTCGAGTGCCTCCATATATCGCCGCAGTCTCTCGCTCATGCTTCAGAAAATATAATATTTGTAGTCTTGCCGACGGGCCCCAAGCTTGTTAAAAAATACCTTTTGTCACCATTCAATTCGTCAATTCGCTCTCGAGTTAACTGCTCCGTAAAACGCTGAGGCAGGATAGTCTTGAAGTCGGCAAATTCCGCCACTACCTTTTCCCCAAACTTGGTATTTATTCTCTTAAAACACTGGATCTCAAATTTTTTATTTACTTCCAAATCTCGAACATTCACCAGATTTTTCACCAGCAAATTGTTTAAACTATTTAAGAAGGACATGTTGTAAATGATCTGCGTGTCTGATGAGATCTTAGTTGAACCTCTCCTATTTAGCTGTTTTAATAGGAGTGGGTAGAGAGTGGGGAGACGGTCAAAACCTAGGAGAGTACCAGACCAGACAGGTTTCGACAAGTCTGGTCTGGTGCTCTCTTAGTATCTCTACTATGCGGCACGCAAAATATTAAGAATAGATATATGAGCTCAAACATGTTGATCAAAAAATATATTAATTTCTGGCGATTTAGTTTAGCAGTTATCATTTAAAAACAAAACCTGGTCCCAATATTCAGTGAAAATAATAATTGAAAACTTTGAACCTTATAAACCACCACTAAATAGCGAGTCGGAAAAAGTAAAAAAATATATATAAATATATTATTTTGATATTATAACCGAAACTGAATTTATTGGGGTGAAGATGTAAGGAAATATTTTTAGCTAGGAAAAAGTAATACAATTATCATAGGTACTGGTTGCAGAACCCGTTGTCAGTTTTGCAAGGATTTTTGATACAAATATAATTGCTAACGTTTAATTTGTTTACCCCATTTACGAAAATGATAACAAAATTGGATCAGACAAGATGTTTTTTCGAAGTATAGTTTTTAAACACAGGGTGCCACCACCGGTTTTACGATATAGGTTTAAAAATGCGACGCAAATACATATAAAAAAATACCCTAGAGATAAGAAAAAGAAAGATTCTTGGTGATGTATAAAAAGAAATCAGGTTACATCTAATGCCCCAGACAGTAGAATAAACATCCCCGAGCGATGAGATATAACCAAACATCATTTTTCCAACGGCACAGTCATTTTCACGGGAAAAACAACCAGTAACCGTTCAAATTCCATAGATAGATACTGCCGTAATCCAAAATTTCACTGAACTACGCGTATCTATTATACTGAAGTAGGTACTGATACACTTCCATCTTTCCAAAGAAAAACAAACACGAAACTCAGACTTTTCATATATTACAACGCCTCGAGTCTTTGTGGCCACGACCGAGAATCTACTGAAGCAAGTGCGACGCATAGGACGTGAAAAGTGCCGAGTTGGTTTTATTAAACAATGAAACTTATACCTACGTATATATATAAAATAAATGAGAAATATGCCAGAGATTTGAAACCTAATTGTGTTGCAAGTTTGAGGTCCAAAAAAATATTGGTTTTAATTTTTTAAGGTGAGAAACACATCTAACAACCAGTTTGGAAATATACAAGGCAAAAAAAGTAGTGATGTGGCTGCCCCATTTTATGTTTTATACAGGTTGGATTATTTTAGAATAGTTGTTCAATAGACCGAGACAACATCATAAACGCTTCCCGTTAGAACAGAATCTGATGAAAAGAAAAATTCAATCTGGGTCAAGCTACTAGATAACCAAAATAAAAAATACTGAACGTTATAAAATTTAAAAAAATCATATTTTCAACGGATTTTTATCCTCTGAAAATGGCGTAAAATTCAGTTTCACTGGGTCAAGCTAGGTGGTAACTATATAACCAAAATAAAAAAAATACTGAACGTTATAAAATTAAAGAAATCATATTTTCATGGGATTTTTGTCCTCTGAAAATGACGCAAAATTCAGTTTCAATAAGTTACTAATTGAGGTAATAGGGGGAAAATCTTAAATAGGAATTCTGAGACAACGAGGCTGAGAGTAAATAACATACAAAAATCTTGTGCGTTGACTTTCAACTGAATTTAATAATTAGGTTTAATAACGACAATTTTCTCGATTATCTAGAATCAAAAATATTGCAAGTGACAATTCACTATTTTCTCGACATTATGTAAAGCCTTATTATTGCGTCGTAAATTAAAAGATCCAAAAATATTGGCAGCAATTGTTTAGTAAATGTGATTAAAATATGTCTACTTTATCAACAGTTATTTGTAACAGCTTATTATCTTGGAAGCGTAAACTCTTTGAATTTTTTAGACAAAAAGTTGTAGTTTAATAATGGTCAGTTGGATTCCTTTTTGAATCATGTTTGCGTATTACCTACAAGGATTTACAACCTCCAAACATAGAAATCGCTCATTTTAACCCGATTTAATAAAAATTTCACCAAAAACAATACTTTCAGTCATATACACTTCTGATTAATAAAAAAAAGGCACTATAGTAATAATGAGATTTCCAATGGAATTTTTATAGACTGTTTGCACATTTTGAGAGTCTGTTTGCTAGCTTTTGGGGGGTATTCCTTGATATTTTAGACAGATAAAAATGAATAACATTGGGTTTCCTAACTAAAATACAAAACGCACTGTTGACTTTACTTCCGTGGATAGTAAGCCTATAATACATATCGAAAACAGAGAAATATTCAGGTCAAGAAAAAAGTAGCCTAATTTACAAGTTTGGGAATCAAAAACTACCTTTTGTCTTTTAATTTTGATGAGAAAATACGTCTAATTCGTAAGTCAAATAAATGGGACATCATGAAAGATATACTAATAATTGAACAAATGCTATCTCAGTTCTATAGACACAAAGGTACTATGGGTAGTAATAGTTTTGGGATCAAAAGACAAGCTTTTAAATTTGTTAAGAAAATACGTCTAATGAAATTGAAAGTAGTAACTAGATTTTGGTTAACATTTCGTTAACGCGTTGATGAATGTTTGATGCAACTGAAAAGTAGATCGAATTTCCAAAAAACGGTGACTGACCAAACAAGTTATTATAAAAAGTTGCTCAGGAGACCGATGTAACCTAGAAAACGCCTTTCCTTCGAATAGAAAGTGGCATAAATAGTTACAAAATGGGACTTAGACGGATATTCGATGCAAGTGAAAAGTATGCAGAATTTTCGAAAATCGGACGGACCAAAAATTATTAAGTTGATCGGGAGGTTGAGATAACCTATGAAACGCCTTTCATTCGAATAGAATCTGACAAAAAAAATCCAAGAAAATTTTAGACGACTGTTTGCAAGTGAAAAGTATACAGATTTTTGTCGAAAACCGGCGACTGACAAAAAAAAATACTTATTAGAAAATTTTGCTCGGGAGACCGAGGTAACCTAGAAAACGCCTCTCGTCCGAATATAATCTGAAATAAAATTCCATGATGGAGACTTAGGCGAATGTTTGATGCAAGTGAATAGTATAGACCGAATTCCCGAAAAAAAAAACGCCATTCGTTTTGAATATCATAAAAAAATCGAATAAGGAACGGGACTTATTAGACGAATATTTGATGCAAGTGGAAAAGTATAGATAGATTTTTTCGAGTGACTGATAAAAATAGTTAGTCAGAAGGCCCCCAGATAACTAACATTGATATTTTGTTTGAACAAAATCTGTAAAAAAATGCCAAGACGTGACTTAGACGAATGTTTGCAAGTGAAAAAAAAAATGACTGATAAAAATAGTTAGTCGGAAGGCCCCCCCCAGATAACATTGATATTTTGTTTGAACAAAATCTGTAAAAAAAAATGCCAAGACGTGACTTAGACGAATGTTTGCAAGTGAAAAAAAAAACAAAAAAAATTATTAGAAAAGTTGATCGGAAGGTTTAACCTAGGAAACGCCTTTCATTCGAATAGAATATGACAAAAAAAATCCGAGACGTGACTTAGACGAATGTTTGCAAGTGAAAAAGAAACAAAAAATTATTAGAAAAGTTGATTGGGAGGCCGAGGTAACCTAGGAAACACCTTTCATTCGAATAGAATGTAACAAAAAAAAAAATTCCAAGACGTGACTTAGACGAATGTTTGCAAGTGAAAAGCATACAGATTTTTTTTTTTCGAAAAACGACGGCTGATCAAAAGTTATTAGAAAAGTTGTGCGGGGCCGTGGTACCTAGGAAACGCCTTTCATTCAAACAAAATGCGACAAAAAAAAATTTAGACATAGATGAATAAGAATGCAAGGACGATTGGAGTGATCTATAACCCTAAACAGAAGGGAGAAAATGCCCCTCAATAAGTCGAAATTTGTGTGTTTTCCATATGATTCAATGAGATTTTTACAAATTATTGGAAACTTAATGACGTGAGAAAAATAAAACGTCCATTGTCTGCTCACATTTTAGGAAATTTATCACAATTTATTCTAATTAATAATACCCTTTGTTTATGGAATCCCTAGTTAGCCAATGTGTCATGAGTAAGTATATGACAGGTCAAATACGTATATAATGTAAAGTAAAAATATAGTTAACAAGGCGTTAACGAGCATTGACAACATGTTAACGAACGAGGTGCTAACAACGCGAAAACTTAACTTTGACAACTCGTTAACGAAGCGTTGACGAGTGTGGACCCTCCAAATCTTAGGAGATACATTCGCAACCTTACACCGGATCACGCGTCACAAAGATGCTACCTTAAATTAATGCGTTGACAACTCGTTAATCCCAGGAGATACAATCGCAACTTACACAGATCAAACTCAACTGTGGAATCCTGTGACGTCACAGAGATGCTACCTTACATTTCTTTTAGGTAGATAACCTAACCTAACATTATTGTCGTGGTGTCCAAGAGGTTAGCGACTGGTGAACCGATTGCCATTGATCAAAACTGACTTAATCCGCCTCTGATACACCCCCCACAAATCCAATGGCAATCGGTTCACCAGTCGCTAACCTCTTGGACACCACGACAATAATGTTAGGTTAGGTTAGGTTATCTACCTAAAAGAAATGTAAGGTAGCATCTCTGTGACGTCACAGGATTCCACAGTTGAGTTTGATCTGTGTAAGTTGCGATTGTATCTCCTGGGATTAACGAGTTGTCAACGCATTAATTTAAGGTAGCATCTTTGTGACGCGTGATCCGGTGTAAGGTTGCGAATGTATCTCCTAAGATTTGGAGGGTCCACACTCGTCAACGCTTCGTTAACGAGTTGTCAAAGTTAAGTTATCGCGTTGTTAGCACCTCGTTCGTTAACATGTTGTCAATGCTCGTTAACGCCTTGTTAACTATATTTTACTTTACATTATATACGTATTTGACCTGTCATATACTTACTCATGACACATTGGCTAACTAGGGATTCCATAAACAAAGGGTATTATTAATTAGAATAAATTGTGATAAATTTCCTAAAATGTGAGCAGACAATGGACGTTTTATTTTTCTCACGTCATTAAGTTTCCAATAATTTGTAAAAATCTCATTGAATCATATGGAAAACACACAAATTTCGACTTATTGAGGGGCATTTTCTCCCTTCTGTTTAGGGTTATAGATCACTCCAATCGTCCTTGCATTCTTATTCATCTATGTCTAAATTTTTTTTTGTCGCATTTTGTTTGAATGAAAGGCGTTTCCTAGGTACCACGGCCCCGCACAACTTTTCTAATAACTTTTGATCAGCCGTCGTTTTTCGAAAAAAAAAAATCTGTATGCTTTTCACTTGCAAACATTCGTCTAAGTCACGTCTTGGAATTTTTTTTTGTTACATTCTATTCGAATGAAAGGTGTTTCCTAGGTTACCTCGGCCTCCCAATCAACTTTTCTAATAATTTTTTGTTTCTTTTTCACTTGCAAACATTCGTCTAAGTCACGTCTCGGATTTTTTTTTGTCAGATTCTATTCGAATGAAAGGCGTTTCATAGGTTATCTCAACCTCCCGATCAACTTAATAATTTTTGGTCCGTCCGATTTTCGAAAATTCTGCATACTTTTCACTTGCATCGAATATCCGTCTAAGTCCCATTTTGTAACTATTTATGCCACTTTCTATTCGAAGGAAAGGCGTTTTCTAGGTTACATCGGTCTCCTGAGCAACTTTTTATAATAACTTGTTTGGTCAGTCACCGTTTTTTGGAAATTCGATCTACTTTTCACTTGCATCAAACATTCATCAACGCGTTAACGAAATGTTAACCAAAATCTAGTTACTACTTTCAATTTCATTAGACGTATTTTCTTAACAAATTTAAAAGCTTGTCTTTTGATCCCAAAACTATTACTACCCATAGTACCTTTGTGTCTATAGAACTGAGATAGCATTTGTTCAATTATTAGTATATCTTTCATGATGTCCCATTTATTTGACTTACGAATTAGACGTATTTTCTCATCAAAATTAAAAGACAAAAGGTAGTTTTTGATTCCCAAACTTGTAAATTAGGCTACTTTTTTCTTGACCTGAATATTTCTCTGTTTTCGATATGTATTATAGGCTTACTATCCACGGAAGTAAAGTCAACAGTGCGTTTTGTATTTTAGTTAGGAAACCCAATGTTATTCATTTTTATCTGTCTAAAATATCAAGGAATACCCCCCAAAAGCTAGCAAACAGACTCTCAAAATGTGCAAACAGTCTATAAAAATTCCATTGGAAATCTCATTATTACTATAGTGCCTTTTTTTTATTAATCAGAAGTGTATATGACTGAAAGTATTGTTTTTGGTGAAATTTTTATTAAATCGGGTTAAAATGAGCGATTTCTATGTTTGGAGGTTGTAAATCCTTGTAGGTAATACGCAAACATGATTCAAAAAGGAATCCAACTGACCATTATTAAACTACAACTTTTTGTCTAAAAAATTCAAAGAGTTTACGCTTCCAAGATAATAAGCTGTTACAAATAACTGTTGATAAAGTAGACATATTTTAATCACATTTACTAAACAATTGCTGCCAATATTTTTGGATCTTTTAATTTACGACGCAATAATAAGGCTTTACATGTCGAGAAAATAGTGAATTGTCACTTGCAATATTTTTGATTCTAGATAATCGAGAAAATTGTCGTTATTAAACCTAATTATTAAATTCAGTTGAAAGTCAACGCACAAGATTTTTGTATGTTATTTACTCTCAGCCTCGTTGTCTCAGAATTCCTATTTAAGATTTTCCCCCTATTACCTCAATTAGTAACTTATTGAAACTGAATTTTGCGTCATTTTCAGAGGACAAAAATCCCATGAAAATATGATTTTTTTAATTTTATAACGTTCAGTATTTTTTTTATTTTGGTTATATAGTTACCACCTAGCTTGACCCAGTGAAACTGAATTTTACGCCATTTTCAGAGGATAAAAATCCGTTGAAAATATGATTTTTTTAAATTTTATAACGTTCAGTATTTTTTATTTTGGTTATCTAGTAGCTTGACCCAGATTGAATTTTTCTTTTCATCAGATTCTGTTCTAACGGGAAGCGTTTATGATGTTGTCTCGGTCTATTGAACAACTATTCTAAAATAATCCAACCTGTATAAAACATAAAATGGGGCAGCCACATCACTACTTTTTTTGCCTTGTATATTTCCAAACTGGTTGTTAGATGTGTTTCTCACCTTAAAAAATTAAAACCAATATTTTTTTGGACCTCAAACTTGCAACACAATTAGGTTTCAAATCTCTGGCATATTTCTCATTTATTTTATATATATACGTAGGTATAAGTTTCATTGTTTAATAAAACCAACTCGGCACTTTTCACGTCCTATGCGTCGCACTTGCTTCAGTAGATTCTCGGTCGTGGCCACAAAGACTCGAGGCGTTGTAATATATGAAAAGTCTGAGTTTCGTGTTTGTTTTTCTTTGGAAAGATGGAAGTGTATCAGTACCTACTTCAGTATAATAGATACGCGTAGTTCAGTGAAATTTTGGATTACGGCAGTATCTATCTATGGAATTTGAACGGTTACTGGTTGTTTTTCCCGTGAAAATGACTGTGCCGTTGGAAAAATGATGTTTGGTTATATCTCATCGCTCGGGGATGTTTATTCTACTGTCTGGGGCATTAGATGTAACCTGATTTCTTTTTATACATCACCAAGAATCTTTCTTTTTCTTATCTCTAGGGTATTTTTTTATATGTATTTGCGTCGCATTTTTAAACCTATATCGTAAAACCGGTGGTGGCACCCTGTGTTTAAAAACTATACTTCGAAAAAACATCTTGTCTGATCCAATTTTGTTATCATTTTCGTAAATGGGGTAAACAAATTAAACGTTAGCAATTATATTTGTATCAAAAATCCTTGCAAAACTGACAACGGGTTCTGCAACCAGTACCTATGATAATTGTATTACTTTTTCCTAGCTAAAAATATTTCCTTACATCTTCACCCCAATAAATTCAGTTTCGGTTATAATATCAAAATAATATATTTATATATATTTTTTTACTTTTTCCGACTCGCTATTTAGTGGTGGTTTATAAGGTTCAAAGTTTTCAATTATTATTTTCACTGAATATTGGGACCAGGTTTTGTTTTTAAATGATAACTGCTAAACTAAATCGCCAGAAATTAATATATTTTTTGATCAACATGTTTGAGCTCATATATCTATTCTTAATATTTTGCGTGCCGCATGTTTGTATGACATTATGTTAACGTTTAGCCATGAATTTTAAGCAAGTCTGGTGCTTTTATTAAAACGGCTTACAACCCTCTAAGTAGTACGTGCAGTTTAGTGAAAGTTAGATTAATGTCTCTCATATCGAGTCCAGTCCAATTTTCTTGCTATATCTATCATCAATGAAAACGTATAATTCAAAATGAAAATGTTTGGAGATTGAGCCGATATGATATTTTCTAGTCCAGAGGATACCGCCACCTCGAGCGATCACGCGGGCTATACGAAAATTTAGTCTATACTTTCACATACATCAAACTTTATTTATTCATCTAAGCCCCGTCATGGATTTTTTACACCTTATTAAGCAGAACGCATTTTTCATAGGACACGCTAACGGTGACATCGACGGCTATATTATGACATCAGCGTATTTTCTAATAATAGTTGATTTTTGGCACCCCGGTAGAACCTCTAGCAACAATTTTCAGTTTAGCTTTCCACATTATCAAAAAAAAAAAACCCATGATTTATACTATATTTAGAAGGGTGTTGTTGTATGTTCGATATTTTATTCATTAAAAATATTGTATTTCCAGGGTAAAATTGGTTGAACTTCTTAGGGACGTATGTTGAATTTTTCACACCTGGTTTTAATGCTGCAAATTATCATTCGCATTTTAAACGAATTTGATAGCGTAAATAGCTTTGGACTTACAATCGCAGTATTTCTTTTTTATTCCTAGAAATCAACAAAATTTCGGGGTTAAACAGTTGACCGACAAGTTTTTTTACTTTGAACGTACATGTTGATTATGCCTGGTTTGAAATTTTCATCCGTACTGTACCGGGGGATTTTAGATTCTATGCTATGGAAGTATGATTTACAGGGTTTTTTTAGATTCTACATCAACTGGGTCACACGTGTCCCTAAGGACAAAGGTCAAACCTCGAGCAGTAGCCACTTTGCACGTTTTGATTTTGTCGAGCGATCACGTGGGATGGACATTTTTTAAACATTTTATGAGTGTAGTTTCAATCGTGATCGAGCGATTACAAGAGCTAAAATCCAAATTTGTGGGATAGGCAATGAATAAAATAACAACTTAGATACGCGATTAAATATTTTAATATACAAGATGCCACGAACATTTTATCAGTTTTGTATACTTTTTCATCGGTGACGGGTACCCATAACTTTTTTATTTGCTGAATACGGATACAATTATTTTGCGTAGACTCCTGTCGATAGTATCAAATGTTTATTACCTTTACCTAAAGAAATTAATATTAATCTAATTGTTTTGCTATATATTCCGTAAATTGGCCTTGCATTCATCCGGCGGTATTTATATTTTTAAATATGTGTGCGTCTCAAGTTTGATAATAACATTTTTTAGTATACATCAGAGCTGCGCTTCATATTGTATTTGCTACTGCTGCATCCCAAGTCTGCCGCTTTAGTAGGTACCGAATTCACAGTAATAAAACTGTAAAGAACGAGGGAGTTTTGTTTGTGTACGAAGTGTTGAGATATATTACCCATGTAACATAATATCCCATTCAAATTCGAACTATATGGGGCTTAAATATTTTATAATATTCTAATATATACTTATATGGTTACGTTATCTGTGCTTATATATAAAAGTGTGTGAAAAAAATCTTATTGGACATTCTATTTTTATCTAAGTAGAGAGAATTGTTTTTAGGTCGTCAACCTGTCCTGACAAGTTCCGGCTAGCGGATGTGAGTCATCCGCGCCCGGCTGCGATGCATTCGCAGAAATACTACTGTTGAGTGTTTTGGCGTTGGAATGATGGTTATTGTCCGGGTATTTTAGTGTTAATAGTAATTTTTTTTAATTTAATCGGAGCCTGCGGTACACATCATTAAAGGGACCTGCTGAGTCTACAGAGACCGGCGAGGCCTGCGGGAGCCAGCGGAGCCCTGCTACAACAGCGCGTCGAGATTATTACCACACTGCCAAGCATTTCCTAGAATTTTACATAAATGCCGAGTGTTTGGCTTTGGAATGTGGGCTAATGTTCGAATCCTGTATGGAACATATACCAGATGAAACCATAGGCACCTAAACACACTTTTAAAACCTGATTTGTTAAACCTATCGAAAATTAGTAATCAACAATTGTTTGTATATTTTTAGGTCACTCTCATTAATACCTTGTGGTTTGTTCTTCAAAAGCAGTTGAGACAGACCTGGTGTAAGGGTAATTTTGATCTCCAATACATAATACGTTATCTTCAACAGTTACTGGTATTTGTCCCATGACTAATCCGTCATTGGTGTGTTGGATACCATAACTCCTAGGTTCAATCTCAAGTGACAAAAACATGTCTTTAACTGAGAGTGATTGTATTATCAAAGGCTTATATATCTTTCGATCACAGAGCATCGATCACGGATAATTTCCTTTTATGCTCTCCCCGAGGCAAATTTTTTCACAGGGATATCCAAGACCATTTATGGTATTCCGTGGTTTTCGATAGTATTCCATGGTCTTTGATGGTATTTCATGGTATTCGATGGTATTCCATGGTATATCGCTTTTTCAAGTCGTCTAGTCGTTTTTCAGAATCGTCTAGTCGTTTTCCAGAATCGTTTAGTCGTTTTCAGAGTCGTTTAGTCGTTTTTTCCGAATCGTCTAGTCGTTTTTCGAATCGTCTAGTCGTTTTTCGAATCGTCTAGTCGTTTTCCAGAATCGTTTAGTCGTTTTCAGAGTCGTTTAGTCGTTTTTTCCGAATCGTCTAGTCGTTTTTCGAATCGTCTAGCCATTTTTACGAGTCGTCTAGTCGTTTTTTAGAGTCGTTTAGACGTTTTTAGAGTCGTTTTTATAGTCGCTTAGACGCTATAAGCTTTTTCTTGGTAGGATAATGGACAGTCAAAAATGAACATTGTTTTAATTTTCATTATTGAAGAACATGTTGCATGCCCTCATTTTATTCCATATATAGACCGTTTAAGGGTTTTAAACCCTTAATTCCACTTTTTTCCACACGCTACACTTATACCTTTGGGTTTTCGAAGTCGGAATAGTATAAAAATCATACGGTGGACATGGCATAAGTAAGAATTAGTACCTTTTTTTTTCTGGGTGAAATTTTAAACAGGAAACGCGTTGTGCAAAATCCGATTTTGCAGCTAGTCTTTCAACTTGATAATCGTGTGACGGGATATTTTTAAAAACTGGTGAACTTTGCACCTATTATATTTTAGTCAAGTAATTTAAAACAGGGCCTGGCTTTCTCGGAATTAAAGAAATTTACTTACCTAGATGGTTATAAACTCAACTAAAAATGGTTCATTTATGCCCCAAATGTAATGTCCACTTTCCTTTGAGAAGCAGTCTCTAAATATAGGAAGATAGATTTTTGATACATCCTTAGGTAATGTAGTCAAGAAAATGTATACACTCATATGTATCTCATATCTATTCTTTATTACACTTTTCCTACAAATTTTTTATCGCCAGTACCGATGAGATCAGCGTGCTCGTTTCATAAGCGCTTATTCCGACAAAGAGAAAGTACTTTTTTCCGAGGAATTACATCACGTACATATTGCAAGCTGATATTTTTTCTATAGGTGTTAGGTTTTTATTAGTTGCGAGTCTCGACATGTCTCGGCGTCGCGGACGCAAAAATACGCAGGCAGAGGTGGTAGCAAAAATCCATGCATGGCCGCGGCTAAAGGTCGACAGGGGGACGTCATGGCTTAATTATGATTTAGGGTTTTTATTAGTTGCGAGTCGTGACATGTCGCGGCTGGAGCGAAGGTCAACGGTCGGTGAAAGCCTGGCACCCCGGGGTTGAGAGCGAAGGTCAGCGAACTCGGACATCTTCGGCACCCCTCGGGCTATCGCAGGGTTCAGAGTCGGTGCGATTGGCTGGGGGGCGTGGTTTGGGAGTGGAGGGGGTAAGTTTGGTCAAAAAAGTGCAGGATTTTGCTCCCATAAGAAATACATGGGGAAAGTGGGCTCGTACCGGCATAGCTATACTACACGACGCCGTGCCCCTTCTGTTCATTTTTGGTCTTCGGTCTCCTGTCAGGTAACTAAGGTGGCATCGGGTAGTTTTAAAATAATTAAGATTTTTATCTAACTTTATCGCCTGCCTGATGCTATCCTTCGACTGTTTTATGTGCATTTATTGTGTAGCTTAATTTGTGTACCCGATTAACGGTGTATTTTCTGTTTTCATGTGAACGGCTGTCCTGCATTTCGGAGTTCTAAGGAGTAGTATAGCAAAGGGGACTCCAGGGCGGAAGTGACGTCACAAGATGGCCGCCAAGGCGGGAAATTTGAAAATGGCCTTGACCTGCGGGTTCAATGAACTTTAAGGGGTCACGTTCAGTTAACCTTGACCTGAAGGTTATCTAGAGGTCAAGGGGTTACCAGATCGATAACCTTCAAGGGGTCATTGACCCGCGGGTTCAATGAACTTTAAGAGGTCACCTTGTTAACCTTGACCGGTCAATGAACTTTAAGGGGTCACCTTGTTAACCTTGACCTGTCAATGAACTTTAAGGGGTCACCTTGACACGTGGCACTTTTTCTGGGAAGTGACGTCAATATGGCCGCCAAGGCGGGAAATTTGAAAATGGCCTTGACCTGAAGGTCAATGAACTTTAAGGGGTCACGTCCAGTTAACCTTGACCTGAAGGGTATCTAGAGGTCAAGGGGTTATCAGATCGATAACCTTTAAGGGGTCATTGACCCGCGGGTTCAATGAACTTTAATAGATCACCTTGTTAACCTTGACCGGTCAATGAACTTTAAGAGGTCACCTTGACACGTGGCACTTGGGTTCTACCTTGAAAAATTGAACTTTGCTCACAGTTCTGGGAACGGAAGTGACGTCACAAGGCCGCCAAGGCGGGAAATTTGAAAATGATCTTGACCTGTGGTTGTCAATTAAGTGAGACCGATGATCTTTAAGGGGTCACCTGAAGGTTAATAATCTCGTGGTCACCTGACACGTGGCACTTGAGTTTTACCTGGAAAAATTGAACTTTGCTCGCAGTTCTCGGACGGAAGTGACGTCAATATGGCAAAAAATGCGGGAAATTTGAAAATGCGATGGGGTTACCTTGACATGAAGGTCACATATAAGTTAAAGATCTCTAAGGGGTCACCTTGGAGACCAATGAAATTTAACGACAATGATCTCATCACCTTGACACGTGGTACCTTGAATTGCAAAAAGATTGAACTTTGTTCGCAGTTGACGGAAGTGATGTCAATATGTCAAAATTTCGGGGAATTTAAATACTTGGTGAATGAGCTGGCGAGTTTCTAAAACTTTAAAAGCCGTAATTGGATGGCAAAAATTGCGTTACGGAGAAACAATTTTTAGTTGAAGAATTAGTAAGTACATCTGGAAATTAGCAGAGGACAAAAATTTTGCGAAGAGGCTGCATCTTATAAGAAAAAGTTACAATCTGAACTAAGAATCTTGATAAATAAAATCTAGTCATTGTCAAAAAATTCCACAGCCGTGTAGTATCTCACTTCTATACGGTATAGGTATGCAAAGACGTGTTTCCGGGAACACATCTATACAGGGTGTCCCACAACTGTTGGAAATAAATTTAACTAGAGATTCCTTGGCTAAAAATAAGACTTTTTCCTATAAACATATGCTCTATCTACCTTCGTTTTCGACATACAGGTTGAAAATTAAAAAAAATCGATTTTTTTAAAGTTTATTTCTAAACAAATAGTATCGCTTTGAAATTTGGTATGTATTAGCAGTTTAGTCACCATTGTGAACAATATGAGCTCCAAACTTCCATCAGTGGCGTAGATACGGGGTTTCAACTTTTTCTTTAAAAAATGTGCTTAGCGGCAAGTACCTATTTCCAAAAAGTAAAATTACATTCTCCAATGCACTATGAACAAAAAATGTCTCTTGGTATTTTTGCGTATTTCGCTTGGTTGCGTCACAAAACGCATTTTTGTCAACCAATACTTATTAATTCTTGAGAAATTGATAACTCAGTTTTCGTTTATCATCCAAAAGATTCTGGCGAGGTAGAGCTGCAGATATCCTCAACGCAGATTTATATCTAGACGAATTTAACAAAAACCATATTTAAAATTGACGTGATTAGATCCCAGAGGCTACCAGGCGAAAAGCCGTGTTACCGACTCAGCTAATGCGTTTGGTGACAAATAATGTGATACTTTTCCATCGGAAACCGTGTGCGAGCGACACCTGTAAGAAACTTGCAGAAACGTGGAATCTAGGTTCCGAACAGCCGGGTCACCTGTCGGCAAAAATCTAAACGCCACAAAACTATTACAGAAACGTACTTGTATCAACATTAGTACTTCTAGGTCCCATTCAACAGGTGGATTTACATGGATATTAAAATTTACCTAGAGCGCTGTCGACACATGAATATTAAAACCTAGAGCACTTGATATTTTTAAGATCAGATTAATAAGAATTTCCAGTGTGGTTGCTTTACGCTAATTCCTCATATTTTTTCCACCATTTAAGTTCATTTTAGTAGGCACATTAATGTTAAGAAATCGAAAGAATGTTGAAAAAGTATCAAGTTGTAAGTCTAAACCTATCGTTTTACCACTCCTATATGGAGTTATACACTCAAGACGAGATGGAAGTCGAGGTGACTGGAGATTCCACCAAGTCATGACTGCGAAGAAGACCAATGGGGTGAAGGCGCTGCTACCGAATCCCAATCTTGGGGTGAAGATCAATCCTGAGACAGAGTTTGAACTCAAGACCAATCCTGGGGGCACAGACCACTACTGGGGACATCTGGAGCGAGGAGGGACCAACCAAGGGCGGTGGAGAGAAACGGTCTCCGCCAAGTTCCTCCGGGAATGAGCAAATCGGCGGGAATTCCGCAATCAGGAGCGGGATGCAGTGGTTCAGGGGCAATCTGTATAACTAAATAAAAAAATTTAAACTTATCTTGTTTTTTATGAACTACCACAACATTTAAAAGCAAAAACGAATCATATATTTACAAAAATATCAAAGATTTCAACGAAATCTTTGTACAAGTACCGGTCGAATATTTGACCCATTCCTACAGCCTTTATTTTTCAAGAAAAAATAAAAAGTTGTACTGAACCGCTAGGATCTGTTATCAAATGAAACAAATGAGCATCGCAAAGTTGTGAAAAAACTTTTTATGGAACACCCTGTATATTTAGGATTTTTTTTTATTACGATATATACATGTTTGATTTCGCATGATAGTACATGATGTAAATAATCGCAACCCTTCAATATAACTTGTTGATTTTTTGAAAAATAAAGGTTGTAATAATGAGTTAAAATGTACGAGAACACCCTGTACATGGTTCAATAGCTGTCAATGTTATCAATATAAAAATTTCGATCTTTTTTAATATGACAAACTCAACTAATAAAAATGTACGCAGTCTAGTGCATTGCTACTAAAACTTGATACTTCCGTTCGTTCATCCTAGATTACAATGTGATAAAATAATAAGATACTTAAATTACGCAATGCATTTCGCACTATGCTATATTTGCAAACCAAGGAACTCGCGCGACACTAAAACGTGCTTTAGGCGTCTAATCCCAGACGGTGAAAAGAAAGTGCTTTTTTCGAAGGCATTACGTTAGAAAGATATGTACTTTCACACATTTTGTTGGAATTAATAGTATAAAGTGATAGTTTTACGTTTTTACAGAGTATATTTTTTTAAATTATGTTTCTCGGAAGCTAGGAAATGCAAATATCAACGTCAAAAAATGAAAAGAAAGTGTTTTTTCGACGACTGGACAGCGATTGCTTTTTATGAAAGAGAAAATGCAAAAATTGCATATCGCACGATCGTGCGAGATCAAAATACAACTATGCAAGATTGCAAGAACAGAACACCGGATCTAATCAATCGAGGTAAAAAATCTATGCTCCAATTTCTTAGGTCGTCAATCTGATGCGTCAGCTAGATCGAAAAATGCAACTCTACAAAAAGAAAATATTTCGCATGAAAAAAATTGTTGAAATCTTATGTACGTTGAAAACACATTTTTTTCTTTTGATATATCTTATGTGGATATACCACGTTTGGATTTTTAAAACAGAGAACACTCGATATTTTTAACTTTTTTTCAGATCATTAGAAATTTTGACTAAAAATGATAGTATAAAATTACCAGTCAAAAAATTATCCCGCTGTACCCGCTTTCTTGCACTTTGACTTCCCAATTCGCGTTCGAACCTCCCACCCTATACTAAAAACAGCGTTGAAAGTTAATTGGGGTCTACAAATATTTTTATGTATGCTAGCTAAAAGCTGCCAAATATATTTTTCAATTTTTGTTGCATCTTTATCTTATAATAACATACCCTCAGAGTCCACACTATTTTAAAAACATTCAGTAACTGCAATCCTTTTCGTTACACGAGTTATATTCACCTAGAAATTGATATCAGTTAAATATTTTGACAGGGTATTCTAATATCTTTGTTATTTTAAAGGCTGCTGCCAATGGAAATTTTTTAATCTACCGACCACTTTCTTCGACTTATGTTCCATTTCTCAGTTTTTCCTTCAAAATGATATCAAAAAATACATACTACACTAAAATCCTCTTCAAATTTTAGTTTTGACGTCTTTTTAACAGATTTTTGGCACTTTCACTTGGGATCATAACAGGTTTTATTCGCTGCGAAAAACAAATTTGTCCGGTTTATTTCATGTTTTTGTCAACAATTAAAAGTACAGGCTTCCTCATGTTAAAGTACTCGTTTTAATACGCGCATTGGAATTATTCTTTAGTTGATCATGATTTATCATTTTTGAGAGTAATTAAAATATTGTCATCATGTAGACCATCTGTTACCAAATTATGATAAACTTTGCCTGTCAAAAACTATCCCTCCCCACTCTCAGAGAGAATTATAACGATAAAATTGAAATATAGCGACATCTATTGATTAAAACACATTTCATAAAACAGTGCAAACCCGCAAGTCTATTCGCATAACAGATTACTGCTTAAGAACTTTTCTGTCCATTTATACAAGAATTTTAGTCCTCCAGGTGGCATAGGTTTAAAACGCATCAATCAATTTAAAATGAAGGACGTGGAACAATGAAAATACAAAGCAATCTTTAAAATATTCATAATGCTTTTCAGTCTTACACTCTCTTACCTGGCACAGAAACTTATGGAAATTAACATTAAGAAGTTCCAGATAATCATATACCAAAAATTCGAAAAATCTATACAGGGTGAGTGACATCTAAGGCAGAGCCGAAAACAAAATGTAGAACTCATTAAATAAGCACATATGCTTAATAAACATTAGCCCAAAAACGCTTGGTTCTCCATATATAGCGTGTTGAAAATTCTAACGTATTTTTGAAATCTTTTCCGAGCCCGTTTAAGAATTTCAACCAAATTTGATACACATTATTGGTTGTGCAATAATTTTGACCTGTTTAGATGACCAGCGGCGTGGATACAAATAGTTACTCTAAATAATTGTAAAAAAAGGAATACGGTCCTGTGCAAAACCAAAAATTTTGTCTTTTTTGGATAGCCCATTCAATTTGGAACAAAAAGAGCCTCTAGCTATATTTTTATTGCTACTACAGTTTCTTCGTAATTTCGGATTTTTTAAACTAGTGCCAAGGTGATTATGCTATAGCATTTAAAATAAAATTATTTATATCTACGCCGCTGCTCATCTAAACAGGTCAAAATTATTGCACAACCAATAATATGTATCAAATTTTGTTGTAATTCCTAAACGGGCTCGAAAGAAATTAAAAAATATATGTTAAGCGAAGTCTACCTTGTGTTTTCGGCCCTGCCTTTAAATGCGACTCACCCTGTATAACAGGTTTGAAAATGGTTGCAAAGTGCAAAATCTCGTTGCAAACATCATCCCACAGATCTTATAAATAAATGGAAAGTAACGTTCTGGAATGTAGAACCTAATATTTTTATTGGAACGGAGTTTGGTGACAGGCTACTTCAACACCACTGATCTGTCAAATTTGACGGCAGTATAAAAATTCTCGTAGGTAATCTAACCTAACCTATTCAGTAATCTGTGGTAGGTAATATTCTTACCATATATAGCTTGTTAAGTTGTGAGTCCTCCATGCCAAGATACTTATATGAATAAAAAGGAAAGAACTGCTGTAAGCATGTCAACAGAATTACTTAGATTTAAATGAATGTTTCCTTAAAGGAGCATATAAAATAGTTCTGAATCGTTTAGTGTTTAGTGAATTATAAGAATTAGTTATCAAATAATAATAATTCTCACCCTCATAATACAACCAAACTAAGAGTAGGTACCCCAGAAGCAAATGCTTTTGCGGAGGAGGGGTGGCAATTACTATTGTCTTTGAGAGACTAGGATAGCATTCGCTCTAATTGAAAAAAGTAGCTAGTTTATTTTTTAATCGTTTATTTAACCCAAGCAACAATGAACTGCCGTTCGTAGATGTTTATTTTAGAAGTGTACCTTTATTTTCTTAATATTTTTGTAAACCATTGTCGTTCAATCAGTAGTCTCTGAATGATTCCAATAATCAATTTCACAATCAATAATGAAGAACATTTTGTTATATAGTAGATCATAGATTTTTAATGGGTGAACTATTCCGTGTCAGAAAACGAACGATTTTTAGGTATCATTCTAATTTTATAGTACGCAAAACTTCTAAATAAATTTAGCATCGGGTACCTGGGCGAAAGGAATCCATTTTATAAGATATTTCAACACAAATTGTGAATTCTACTACATAGATGCAATTTACACAAATAAGCAACTGATTATTTCGGAGATATTCGAATGAACTTTTTTTTTTGAAAGGTCTTATAAAACCGCTTCTTTTTGCTACCGTTTTGAAAATGCAAATCCAGGAATTTTTATATCCTGGTTCTTATTCAAACCATTTAGCGAATTTTTTTATTTAAAATCTGACATCACGGTGTTAATCGGAACATCCAGTATACCAAACAATGACGTCAGAACTTATAGACAGGTTTGTTTTGATAAACGCTTGACGCCCAGAACTAATCACAATCTAAGCGCTCCATTAAATTATTCCGAAAATGTCGCGAGATTGTCAGAAATTGTCCCTTTTTGTCCAGCCGTAGCGAACTTATTTCGACTGTGGGCTCGGAGGCTGGCGTCGTTAGACCATCCCGCGAGTCTTCAGGTGAGGTTCCGATGCTTCCGGCGCCCCCAAACAAGAAAAAACATGCGATATCTTAGTGTGACTCGGGAGGAACTACAACCGGGAATCATCGGGTGTACAGTTGATTGACTTTCTGTCTTTGTTTGAAGCATGATGTTAGAGTAGTATGGATATATTTAATCTTGGAGTCAAAATAAAGGGCATTTTAACAATGAGGCACCGCGTCTATAGGTTTTGACGTCATTGATACAAAATTTTAGTCAAAAATATACCGGGAGTTACTTTCTGCAAGGTGCCAAAAGAGGAATTTTAAAGGTGAGTGAATTATGCCATGGAATTGCTTCAAAAAGTCGAACGGTCAAAGGAAGAAGCGACTCGAAGCGACTATGAAAAACGACTAGACTACTCGAAAAACGTCTAAACGACTCGAAAAGCGACAAACCATGGAATACCATCAAAGGCCATGGAATGCCATCGAATGCCATGGAATACCATCGAATACCATGGAATACCATCGAATACCATGAAATACCATCAAAGACCATGGAATACTATCGAAAACCACGGAATACCATAAATGGTCTTGGATATCCCTGTGAAAAAATTTGCCTCTGGGAGAGCATAAAAGGAAATTATCCGTGATCGATGCTCTGTGATCGAAAGATATATAAGCCTTTGATAATACAATCACTCTCAGTTAAAGACATGTTTTTGTCACTTGAGATTGAACCTAGGAGTTATGGTATCCAACACACCAATGACGGATTAGTCATGGGACAAATACCAGTAACCGTTGAAGGTAACGTATTATGTATTGGAGATGAAAAAATTACCCTTACACCAGGTCTGTCTCAACTTCTATTGAAGAACAAACCACAAGGTTTTAATGACACTGACCTAAAAATATATAAAGAATTGTTGATTATTACTAATGCTCACAAAAGACGATATGGGAATGCATTACGACTAAACCCTAGCAAAACGTGGAAATATATCAACATTATATCAAAGTTATTTCCATCTAGAAATAAAACTCAAACCAGATTTTTAAGAGAGTTGCATTTAATGGAGTCTCCAGCAACTTCCAACATTAAGCCAATGCTTAAATGGGATAAAAATACCAATCCGAATGATATCGTCGATATGTATAGGAATGCTCTACAAAAGGGGGAAGAAACAGCTATATATATAAACACCTTAGTAGCTATGAATGTTATTAGTGATCCAATAAATAAAAATGTTTAAATAAGTGTTTGTTTCTCTATACATACCTACTCTATGTACCTAGTAGCGCACATTTTTTAAGCCGTGTTGATCCCCAAACGTTTGATTTTTAGAAACCCAAAGTGCCCTTTACTTAAAAATATGTATACAATCTAATATGCATTACCCTTATCTAGAATGCTTCGAAAGTAACACTTATTAAAAATGTAGGTTAGCAAAAACCATATGAATTAAGTTTTGAAAATATTTTGTTTCGCGCATATGGTTGATTAATCATCCAAAAACGATAAATATCGTTAAAAATTATATCTGAATCATTGAATATTAAAAATCTTGCAAACCACCTATCAAAAGGCGAATCGAACCTTCCTAAGAAAATACAAAGAGATTTTGTCCCAATAATCTACTTCTTATATATTTCATCCATATTTCTACACTGCGTTGTACAAAGTTAAAGTGTAGAGACTTATGGCGACAGACTGGGTAACGTAGGCAAACAAATTTTATTAAACCCACAATTAGACATGGTCGTTTTAGAATATCCAGAAATATGAAATATGTTTCTAGGCATTAGAATTGGGACTAACAGATAAGGTTAAAATACTGTAAGTATAGTAACTTTCTATTTTATAATATCACATAGTAGTCGAAAATGTCGCAATAATGAATCCACGTTTTTTGGCGTCGATATTTGCATTTCCTAGCTTCCGAGAAACATAATTTAAAAATATATCCTGTAAAGATGAATCATAAAAGAAAAATAGCAGCTTAGAGTTGAATGTCTGTGAAAGTCACGTACAATTCTTTTTAATTCCGCAGAAAAAGTACTTTCGCCAGTCGTCGGAATAAGCGTGTTTTTACGTATTATTTTCGCGAGCGAATCTCGCGCGCTGGTCTCATTGTTTCAAATTATTGTATATACTGAGAAATGTAATTATAGGTATCATATTACGGGGTAATCTGGGGACACGTTACTAACGGAAATATCAAGTTCATCAACGCGCCAGACTTAGAAAGGTGAAATATGTCTGTGTAAAGATTTTGCATTTTTGATTTAGTGCGATTTTTTAAAATTTTTGATGTTTTAGCGTGAATTTTATGCATTAAATGGCCTTTGATGGTATTCCATGGCATTCGATGATTGGACAGTGAATATTTACATTTTTTAATTTTTAGTTATGTTTTAGATATTATTTTTAATCCGACCCTGCACACATTTATTTTGCCTTGTGAATATTTTGGGATCTACAGAATGGGGGTTAACCCTGTAGTGACTTATTGCAGTAAAGGTTGGCGGTATTATATCTACAGTGTGGCCCGTTTGGAATGGAGACACCTCTGTAAAATTTTTATTCTTCGTCAGACTACAAAAAACTCTACGTTAGTGCAAAATTTCAAGTCTTAATCTCAATGTTCAAGGTCTACTATGAATTTTTTTGTAAAAAAAGAAAATCATTTAGCGATTTTTTTATTTAAAATCTGATACCACAGCGTTAATCTGGACACCACAAAACCCCCACATACCAAGTTTAAACAAAAATATACAAGGAATTCCATTTTGCAAGGTGTCAAAGTTGAACAAAACACGAATCTTAAAGGCATCTGGCGAGTCAAGTGTGTCGTGGAATCCCCTCAAAACAGTTGAATGATCAACAGGACTACTCAAAGTGTTGGTGTGCAAAGATTCAATACAAAAATGTACAGGGTCTTTTTCTCTGGACATTTTTGGTGTGTTTCCTGTTGTGGCACACCAGCTACGTTAACTCATAATATGGACGTACTGACTGGCAGGATTCTATAGTTTTTCGACATAGTTCGTTTATAATGCCTGGGGTGGTTTTGATATACTCGATTTGCGAAGCATAATAAAGTTTAAAAAATTCATCGCATTGAGTTGACACAGAGAAGAACACCTTGTATAGTTTTTATTGAATCTTTTCCCATCAACAATGCGAGTGGTTCACTTCATCATTTTTAACTGATTCGAAGTAATTCCAGAATGGAACTCCCTGTATATTTTTTATTCAAATTTTGTATATGGGGGTTTCGGGGTGCCCTGATTAACGCTGTGGTGTCAGATTTTAAATAAAAAAAATCACTAAATGATTTTCTTTTTTTACAAAAAAATTCGTAGTAGGCCTTGAAGATTGAGGTTAAGATCTGAAATTTTGCACTCACGTAGAGTTTTTTGTGGTCTATTTTTAGAAGAAACCCGGCTAAAATCTGATGAAGAATAAAAATTTTACAGAGGTGCCTCCATTCCAAACGGGCCACACTGAACCCACCTAAATTTTTATACAATCATATAAGCAGTCACCTTTGACAGACCAGATCAGCGGTGTTGAAGTAGCCTGTCACCAAATATTAATAAGTACTACATTCCAATTATTAAATCTATTTTTACTAAAACATTACGTTTCCATTTATTTATAACATCTGTGGGATGATTTTTATTATGAGATTTTGCATTTTGCAGTAATTTTTCTAAATTTTCACAACTACGAACCTGTTACATAGAGATTTTTTGAATTTTGGTATAGTAAAAGCATTGGTATAGTAAGAGTATCAAAGAAAGAGTTCAAAATATGCAATAATGTAAATATTTCAAAGATTAGGTACTACTACACCAATTTACAAATTTTTAAAATCTTAATTCCCGCCAAGGTCTCGATTTGTAATTTTTTTATTCTCCCACGTTCGCCGTTTTAAATTGATTGATGCGTTAATCTTATGTCACCTCGGGAACAAAAGTTTTACTAACAATTCTTGCATATTAGCTACTAAACAAGCAGCAAAGTTTTTAAATAGTAATCTGCGATGCGAATATACTTGTGGGTTTGCACTTTGTTATGAAATGTGTTTTAATCATATCACTATATTTCAATTTTATCGCTGTAATTGTCTCTGAGAGTGGGGAAAGGGGGAAGGATAGTTTTCCAGTGACAATTTTTGCTTGATGTTAGTAATTAAATTAATACTGAAGATGACAAATCAGAGTCAACTAAAGAAAAATGTCAGTTACCTCGTTTTAATTTTATGAACAAAATAAAATGGATACTTATAGTATGGGAACCCTGTAACTTTTAGTTATTTCGATAAAACTTGAAATAAACTGAGCAAATTTGTTTTCCGCAACAAGTAAAAACTGTTATGGTTCCACGTGAGAAGTGGAAAGAAGACGTCGAATGTTGTGCTAAGCCATATAATTATAATTGAGCACAATGTTTGTTAAGGAGACAAAGCTAAAAAGATGCAACATTGCGAACAATTTACGATTTTAAAAATAAGATCTTAACTTTCCTCCAAGATCACGATTTGTATTTTCTAATCTTCAACTTTCTCTCATTTGAAATTTAGAAGGTGAATTGAGAAACCAAATTTCAAGGAAGCGGGTACAGCGGGATAAATATTTTGACTTGCACTTTTATACCATCATTTTTACTCAAAAATTTTTTTAATTATCCGAAAAAAGTTCAAGTGCTCTAAATTTTTTATTAATTATTATTCAAACGTGGTATAATCACGTTAAGATTTCAAAAATTTAGTTTTCATGTGCACCATTTTCTCATATTTAGATTTTACTTCCGTTTTTTTTTTGTCGAGTCGCATTTTTCAATCTAGCTGACGCATTAGAGTGACGACCTAAGAAATTTGAGCATAATTTTTTTACCTCGATCGATTTAGATCCGGTGTTATATTCTTGCAATCTTGCATAGTTGCATTTTGATCTCAGACGATCATCACCAATGTGCCATATGCAATTTTTGCATTTTCTCCTTCATAAAAAGCAATCGCTCTCCAGTAGGTTCATCAGTTTATATATCAAGCTGCAAATTTAACCTAGTACCTGTGATCATGTCTGCCGAGACTCCACGTATAATCATTTTGGGGAATCAAGTTGTGAGGCCCGTAAGTACATTTTACATTTTTATTTTGTTCATTGAGTTGTATATCTTAATTATTGCATAATATTCATCACATATTTTTTTATAGGCCTCAACAACGGCTCCAAGGACGGTCCCGACCTCGACCGCCACTAGGAAGATGCCCAACCTAGTTAGAATGTTGTATCCAGTAGATATCGTGAGTAAAATATCAAAAATATTTTTGGATACATTTTATACGTGTACACATTATACTTATCTCTTGTTTGGTTTTCCAGCCCAGCTCTCCCGAGATGGAAACTATCTCGATTCTGGATAGTAGTGAAGAAGAAGAGCTATTTATTAAAGATATGCAGTCGGAGATCCTCGGAATTCCGCTCAAGGATCTGAATCTAGTGAGTTTTTAATTTTCTATATACATATTTTTTAAAATTATTGGCTTTATTCTGTATTGTACTTATTTGTTTTCCTTTTCAGCCACCCTCCCCGGCTATTACCATTCATGATAGTAGCGACGAGGTGGAGGATATAGCCAGGGAACTAGGGATCAAGATCCTTGAGCGGGCACAGGAGAGCGTCCTGGAGCAGCCGGCAGTGTCGACTTCGGCACTGCCACCTTCGGAAACGAAGGGGTGCAAGTTGCCGGAGTTGGCAAAAGAGCTGCCGCCGCCCCCAGCTGCCCAGGAGGGGCCGTCACCACCCGGCTCTCCTGTGACCAGAGGCGAGAAGCAGCCCTTGCCTAAGCTGAAGATTAAGCTCCCTTCTCCAGCTGTTGCAGCTTCTTCGTCTCCCGCCTCCCCTGAGCCAGCCCGTCAAACGAAGAAGCGGTGCTTGGGGGCTAGTGCCGCTTCAACTTCGACGGGAAGGGGGATGAAGAAGATGCAACAGCTGAAGGAGGTGCTGAGGCCAAAGAAGGATATGGAAATAGAGCCACTTACGCAAGTGAGTCAGTGCGATGGGGGTGTGAGTGTTGTTGTTGAGAGCATGTTAAGAACACGTGAGCTATGTGAAATGAGAAATGGTGAGATTGAAAGGGATCTAGAGTATGGTGTGAGAGAGCTAGAGAGAATACTAGAGAGGGGGAGAGAGATACTTGCCAAACATGAAAAGTTAAGGAAAGAATATGATTTTAATAAGATAATACTTAAAAGAACAAAATTAAAACCTAAAGAGTAGTTTTGTTCTTTCAAGTATCATCTTATTAAAATCATATTCCCTTCTTAGTATGAATTTTTGTGTGAATGTGTGTGCGTGTGCGTAAGTTCCTCCATTTTCATATCCTTGTAAATTGTATATATTGTATAAAGTAGTTTTAAGTTATAGTTGTAGTTTTTTATTTTTATTATACATATTTTTTATTTTTATTATATAGCTTTAGTTTTTTTTTTTAATAAATAATGTTAGTGAAACCAACGTTCTATGCTTTTATTTCACTCTGCAAAAAGAAAATACCTGATGGAACGTGCAAATTACAAATGTGAAAGTGTTTAGTGTCTTCTGAGCTGCAGATAAGATTCAAATAATGTAAGTTAGTTTTTATTTTCTAATATCAAATCGAAAATAATCGCAATCGAATCGTTTGACTAGTCTTTAATGCGACATTGCATTTTCATGCACTAATTTTTTGCTGTTCATATTTTCATTCTCGCTTTCTAGAAAAAAGACATATAATTTTAAAATATGCTCCCATAAAAACCTAAAATAAAATAAAATGCCCAATAGAAGATATTTCGCCTAAAAGCGCGCATCCTTTTGACATGTCGCTAAGGAATTGTCTGTATTACATTGACATAATGTGCGAAAGTACATCTCCACGTAATGCCGAAAAAGACACTTTCTTTTCATTTTTTGTTGTTGTTATTTGCATTTCAGCTTTCTAGAAAACAAGAGATGTACATAATGTAAAAATATATCCCTATAACGATGTAAAACTAGCAGCTTATTGTTAATTTGATGAAAGACACGTACAGCTTTCTAATTTCTGCAGAAAAAAAAAGCACTTTCTTTTCACCGTCTGGATTAGACGCCTGAAGCACGTTTTAGTTTCGCGAGAGTTCCTTGGTTTGCAAATATAGCATAGTGCGAAATGCATTGCGTAATTTAAGTATCATATGATTTTATTATGTAATCTGGGTAGGTACATCCATTAACAGAAGTATCAAGTTGTTTTAGTAGCAATGCTCTGGACTGAGGTCAGTACAAAGATTTTAATATATGTTCGACTTTTTTATGTTTTAGCGTGAATTTTTATTAGTTGAGTTTGTCATATTAAAAAAGATCGAAATTTTTATATTGATAACATTGACAGCTATTGAACCATGTACAGGGTGTTCTCGTACATTTTAACTCATTACCATAACCTTTATTTTTCAAAAAATCAACAAGTTATATTGAAGGGTTGCGATTATTTATATCATGTACTATCATGCGAAATCAAACATGTATATATCGTAATAAAAAAAAATCCTAAATAAAAAAAAAGTTTTTTTTCACAACTTTGCGATGCTCATTTGTTTCATCTGCTAACAGATCCTAGCGGTTCAGTACAACTTTTTATTTTTTCTTGAAAAATAAAGGCTGTAGGAATGGGTCAAATATTCGACCGGTACTTGTACAAAGATTTCGTTGAAATCTTTGATATTTTTGTAAATATATGATTCGTTTTTGCTTTTAAATGTTGTGGTAGTTCATAAAAAACAAGATAAGTTTAAATTTTTTTTATTTAGTTATACAGATTGCCCCTGAACCACTGCATCCCGCTCCTGATTGCGGAATTCCCGCCGATTTGCTCATTCCCGGAGGAACTTGGCGGAGACCGTTTCTCTCCACCGCCCTTGGTTGGTCCCTCCTCGCTCCAGATGTCCCCAGTAGTGGTCTGTGCCCCCAGGATTGGTCTTGAGTTCAAACTTTGTCTCAGGATTGATCTTCACCCCAAGATTGGGATTCGGTAGCAGCGCCTTCACCCCATTGGTCTTCTTCGCAGTCATGACTTGGTGGAATCTCCAGTCACCTCGACTTCCATCTCGTCTTGAGTGTCTAACTCCATATAGGAGTGGTAAAACGATAGGTTTAGACTTACAACTTGATACTTTTTCAACATTCTTTCGATTTCTTAACATTAATGTGCCTACTAAAATGAACTTAAATGGTGGAAAAAATATGAGGAATTAGCGTAAAGCAACCACACTGGAAATTCTTATTAATCTGATCTTAAAAATATCAAGTGCTCTAGGTTTTAATATTCATGTGTCGACAGCGCTCTAGGTAAATTTTAATATCCATGTAAATCCACCTGTTGAATGGGACCTAGAAGTACTAATGTTGATACAAGTACGTTTCTGTAATAGTTTTGTGGCGTTTAGATTTTTGCCGACAGGTGACCCGGCTGTTCGGAACCTAGATTCCACGTTTCTGCAAGTTTCTTACAGGTGTCGCTCGCACACGGTTTCCGATGGAAAAGTATCACATTATTTGTCACCAAACGCATTAGCTGAGTCGGTAACACGGCTTTTCGCCTGGTAGCCTCTGGGATCTAATCACGTCAATTTTAAATATGGTTTTTGTTAAATTCGTCTAGATATAAATCTGCGTTGAGGATATCTGCAGCTCTACCTCGCCAGAATCTTTTGGATGATAAACGAAAACTGAGTTATCAATTTCTCAAGAATTAATAAGTATTGGTTGACAAAAATGCGTTTTGTGACGCAACCAAGCGAAATACGCAAAAATACCAAGAGACATTTTTTGTTCATAGTGCATTGGAGAATGTAATTTTACTTTTTGGAAATAGGTACTTGCCGCTAAGCACATTTTTTAAAGAAAAAGTTGAAACCCCGTATCTACGCCACTGATGGAAGTTTGGAGCTCATATTGTTCACAATGGTGACTAAACTGCTAATACATACCAAATTTCAAAGCGATACTATTTGTTTAGAAATAAACTTTAAAAAAATCGATTTTTTTTAATTTTCAACCTGTATGTCGAAAACGAAGGTAGATAGAGCATATGTTTATAGGAAAAAGTCTTATTTTTAGCCAAGGAATCTCTAGTTAAATTTATTTCCAACAGTTGTGGGACACCCTGTATAGATGTGTTCCCGGAAACACGTCTTTGCATACCTATACCGTATAGAAGTGAGATACTACACGGCTGTGGAATTTTTTGACAATGACTAGATTTTATTTATCAAGATTCTTAGTTCAGATTGTAACTTTTTCTTATAAGATGCAGCCTCTTCGCAAAATTTTTGTCCTCTGCTAATTTCCAGATGTACTTACTAATTCTTCAACTAAAAATTGTTTCTCCGTAACGCAATTTTTGCCATCCAATTACGGCTTTTAAAGTTTTAGAAACTCGCCAGCTCATTCACCAAGTATTTAAATTCCCCGAAATTTTGACATATTGACATCACTTCCGTCAACTGCGAACAAAGTTCAATCTTTTTGCAATTCAAGGTACCACGTGTCAAGGTGATGAGATCATTGTCGTTAAATTTCATTGGTCTCCAAGGTGACCCCTTAGAGATCTTTAACTTATATGTGACCTTCATGTCAAGGTAACCCCATCGCATATTGACGTCACTTCCGTCCGAGAACTGCGAGCAAAGTTCAATTTTTCCAGGTAAAACTCAAGGGCCACGTGTCAGGTGACCACGAGATTATTAACCTTCAGGTGACCCCTTAAAGATCATTGGTCTCACTTAATTGACAACCACAGGTCAAGATCATTTTCAAATTTCCCGCCTTGGCGGCCTTGTGACGTCACTTCCGTTCCCCGAACTGTGAGCAAAGTTCAATTTTTCAAGGTAGAACCCAAGTGCCACGTGTCAAGGTGACCTCTTAAAGTTCATTGACCGGTCAAGGTTAACAAGGTGATCTATTAAAGTTCATTGAACCCGCGGGTCAATGACCCCTTAAAGGTTATCGATCTGATAACCTCTTGACCTCTAGATACCCTTCAGGTCAAGGTTAACTGGACGTGACCCCTTAAAGTTCATTGACCTTCAGGTCAAGGCCATTTTCAAATTTCCCGCCTTGGCGGCCATATTGACGTCACTTCCCAGAAAAAGTGCCACGTGTCAAGGTGACCCCTTAAAGTTCATTGACAGGTCAAGGTTAACAAGGTGACCCCTTAAAGTTCATTGACCGGTCAAGGTTAACAAGGTGACCTCTTAAAGTTCATTGAACCCGCGGGTCAATGACCCCTTAAAGGTTATCGATCTGGTAACCCCTTGACCTCTAGATAACCTTCAGGTCAAGGTTAACTGAACGTGACCCCTTAAAGTTCATTGAACCCGCAGGTCAAGGCCATTTTCAAATTTCCCGCCTTGGCGGCCATCTTGTGACGTCACTTCCGCCCTGGAGTCCCCTTTGCTATACTACTACTCTAAGGTTATAGCAGCCGAGATTGTAGCGGGTGGTGGGAATCTTGCATTTCCATTTCTTGGAACGAGGCACAGGACAGGAGTGGAGCACGCGTTGCAGGTGAGTTTTTTTTTAAGTTATCTTGATATTTTTCTGGTAGAATCCATATTTAAAAACGTGGAATTTTAACAAAAAATTACTTTACACAAGTTAGTCACAACCAAAAATTTGAATAGCTATGCAAAAATTAAATAGCTATGCACTTTGGTGGCAACTGCTTGTACTAACAGTTTGACGTAAAAACTTTAAAATACTGCAAAAAACGACAAAGTACTAAAAATTTGACATCAAAAGGTAATTACGGAATTACGGTAGTGACAAAAGTTTATAAGTTAACTAAGATACGATAAGAAATTTACAGTGTGTTTCACTTCAAGTCGAGACAATTCATTATTTTTTTACGGGTTGACCGATTTTCAAAAACTTTTTTTTTAATATAGTGCTCCGAAAGATCTACATCTTGACACTAATTTTTTTTTCAGATTCGTCTTTTCCATGACCTACTACGATCAAAATTATACCCCCAAAAACTGCAAAAGTACATTAGGCATTTTTCTAGGAAAAAAATGAATAGCACAGTCGTATTGGCCATACCCGAAAACCCCACATACCAAGTTTCACGGTCATAACTTAATTCGTTTTTTCGGAGTACTCTGTACAAACACCGAGAGATATTTTAAAATTATTTCTTTGCAGTTTGATTAGGGCTTACATAAGCTATCAATTCCCACGATTTCATGGCCCTGTCTTAGACAGGGCGTTCGCATAAAAATACAAAAATCGAAAAAAATCGATTTTTCTCTTGGTGTTTTTTTAATTTTTTTCTACAATTTTAACTTATGCCTATTAAAAAGCATAAACAATATTAAATTTTAAGTATTTTCAATAAAAAGCACCCCATTTTTTATTTGAAAAAATTTAAAAATTGATTGGTATCCACGTATCCAGGGTGCCCTTTATTGAAAATACTTTCTAAAATTTAATGTTGTTTATGTTTTTTAATAGGCATGTGTTAAAATTGTAGAAAAAAAATGTAAAAAAAACACCAAGAGAAAAATCGATTTTTTTCGATTTTTGTATTTTTAATGCGTCTAAGGCAGGGCCATGAAATCGTGGGAATTGATAGCTTATGTGAGCCCTAATCAAACTGCAAATAAATAATTTTAAAATATCTCTCGGTGTTTGTACAGAGTACTCCGAAAAACCGTATTTTTGCTATGTTTGGAGCTATTTTGTGTATAAGTTATGACCGTGAAACTTGGTATGTGGGGTTTTCGGGTATGGCCAATACGACTGTGCTATTCATTTTTTTCCTAAAAAAATGCCTAATGTACTTTTGCAGTTTTTGGGGGTATAATTTTGATCGTAGTAGGTCATGGAAAAGACGAATCTGAAAAAAATTAGTGTCAAAATATAGATCTTTCGGAGCAATATATTAAAAAAAAAGTTTTTGAAAATCGGTCAACCCGTAAAAAAATAATGAATTGTCTCGACTTGAAGTGAAACACACTGTATATAACGATACTAAACCAAAGTTACAATACTCTAGGGCTTAACGGTTAGGAAATGGAGAAAAACTGTTTTAGTGCTAACCCTGTGAGCTATACTCACAATATCGAGCGTAAACTCTCCTAGTTTACCCCGAAAACAAATATGAACCCTTTGGGTTCACGATACCATACAGGGAGCCTTACTGAAACGTCTCTGTGGAAATAAGGAGATAAAAGGTACAGATCGTCGAAAGAGTTAAAATATTTGATTGTAGAGTTGGCTGTATAGGCCGATATTTCAAAGAAATATTTTAATCAAAAACTTAAAACTTCCTACGTCGACAAAAAATCCTCCAAGTTTCCATTACGCTTCCACGCCTCCCCGGGTACTATTTTTAGCACCTATAGGCCTCCTAGCCCAAACAAAGTGTGCTTCGCCACTCTGCGAACACAACGATACGGTACTTAGCACTAAACCAACCATACACAAACTCGGCATTCAAAACAACTACTACCTTTTAAATTGAAATAAATTACTTTAGTACAAAAAAAGAAAACAGTACTTTACGATATTCCCAGGATACATGTCAAGCTAGATAATTGTACATAAACTAGTAAAGTTTGTCCTAGTAGTCCAAAAAGTGTCTATAAATGCGCCAAAACATAATATAACTAGTTAAGTTTCCCTATCTATACAAAACAGGATTTATCACTGGTAAAGTTTCACCCAGCATCCCAACATAATAACATAAAGCTAGACAAGTAAAGTTTTCCCTTGCCTGCCAACCAAAATATGGTATGCCCAATTAGTAAAGTTTTCCTAATTGCCAACCAAAACAAAAACCAAACCAAAAGTATGAAAAAATACTAGAGTTCAAAAAATTGAATACAAAATTTTCAAATGATAGTAGATAGAAAAATTACAAAAATAGGCTTGTGAAGGCTATTGGTTTGTTTTGGCTTGATGTTCTGCCAAACTTACTTACTCACTCTATAGAAAATTAGATAATAAGTGCTTTTGCTAATTACTAGAGGTATATTGTAAAGTAACCTTGAAACTAGTTAACTAGTTCAAGTAGATAAAGCTCCCACCGTCTGACCCATAGTAACATATGCTAGAATGACATAAAACGACATAAAAAGGTGTTGATCATTTTGCATTTATTCGCCTAAAATGTTACACAAAGCAATTGGGAGTGACTAGCAGCTCTCGACCAACCTTCTGTTGTGGTTTCAACAAAGTCTTGTTCGACGGCGACCCAGCCTAGCAGTCTGACAGTGGCTGAACTTGGCAAAAACCCTGAGAATCTGAGCTAGAATGATCTACGCCCCGTCACAGCGACATCGCCCCCGGGTACGGTTGAAGTCGTCAGCTGGTCAGCAGCGGCATCGCGCCGCCGGGTCAAGGGCGCAGCTCGCGCCCCGGTCACTTCCACGTACTATCAGTCGCGTCGGTCCACAGTCCGCGGTACCCCTGCCATGGCCCAAATACTGTTAGAGGCATCTATGTGAGTGGAAGAATAAACACCATACTTTGTACCTACTGTCTACTTCAATCTGCGCTTCGATACTCCCGTACCCAGTGATCTTGGCAAGCCGCGAGGGGCAACAGGGTTCCCTCGTGGCACACACAGGGCATTCCCAGCCCGGTGTGACACGTGGTGGAGGCGCCGTGTTTGAGGAACCGGTGTGATACGTGGGTCGCGCCGCTGGGCTTGAGTAGCCAGTGTGACAATACTTTTAAAAATTGGAGATCTAAGGAGACAGTGACCAAAGAATACATTGATCACGATATAAAAACTAAAATAAATAATAAATAAACAAAAGGGTCTACGTAAAAAGAAGTAAAAGCAAAAATAGAATCTGAACTAGACAATGGGTCAAATAAACTTGAACGCCAATAAAGCAATGTATTTTTCGTCTCCTACTATAATGAAATTAATGAGTGATTTTTTGTTAATTACGACCGAGGGGTATGTTAAATCGACATGCGTAATATTGTATATTTTTATAGAATAACCTTATGGGTGGGAATTTTTCCAGTTTATTGCCTAAATGTGAAGATATGAATCCCAAAAAGAGAATTTTCCGCTAAGGAGCTGCAAATTAAAATTATGAACGTGTATACAAAAAAAATGTCAAGTCAGTATTTTATAGAAATTAGTAGTGGAGGGAATTTTTAAAGAGTGCGCTAGCGACCCATAGTATAATTAGTTTGTTTCCTGCGTTTTTTTGTGCCAATAAGATGAGCGATAGTGGCTATGGTTCCTTTTCGACCCCTTGTTGCGATTGCAGTGACGAGGTTGGTCGCATGACTAATCTCGGCGAAGAGTTGACGACGGCAGAAAGACATCTGGTTCTAAACACGTGTTTCGTGTTGGAGTCCAACAACTACTTCATGGTACATTGCGGTCTAAGTCCGGAGAGATACTTCAGACCCACCATAAACATTATTAACCGATTGGACACTCTTGATCGTAGCTGCATTTCTCTGGACCACATGAAATTGACCAAGTTAGTTTCGCCTGAATAACAGCAACCCCGACAATGCTGGTTCTACTACGCCCATGCGAAATATGGAGTTGAAGATAGTTATTAGACTGGACGGGCTTAGAATGATTGTGCTCTCACGTGACAACATTCAACATTATTTTGTGGGCTCTGAGGTGACAGAATTACTTTACATTGATAAGGATATTTCACAAAAAAATTAGTGTTAAAACGAGTCAGGCCCTTTTAGCTTTGTTTTTTGTCATATCCTGTACAAATGTGAATTTTGAGACACCGTGTCTTTTACTTATTTTTAAGTCTGAGACGCCACGTGATGCTTATAAGGTTCTTTTGGCTTTCTTATGCCGCCTTGTATATTGTAACCGATTTTTTTACATATCAGCTGGTTTGCCGACCTTGTATATTTTTGTTGTCTACCCCTATGCTATTTGAGAAAAAATCGGTGACTCTGTATATGAATTTATTATTATATAATATAATTTATTATGTTTAATTTAGAGTCCTGTATTTTGCCATTTTATCTTCCGCTACCCTCAACCTAGATTCCATTAGCTACTGCACTTGTGAAATATTTGGGAAAAGTGACGAAAACGCCAAATACCGCCGCGCATACGTCAAAACGCTGTGCAAAAGCCAAACGCCACGGGAACGCCAAACGTCACGGGAACGCCCAACGCCACTAAAATGCCAAAACTTCTCATAAACATCGAAACATTATTGTTGCGTAGAGTAAAGACTGTCATAGTCATAAGACTGGTTCGTTGCGAATGTAATAATGCGGAAATTCAAATATAAAAATTTACGAATATTCGCCTACCTTACCTTTTTGCGACTTCTCATGCGTTCGGCGTTGGGGTTGCGGATGGTTCAGTATTAGGACGTCCCTCTTGTTCCTCGTCGGTAGAACGTGCTGCGAAGCGAAGCAATAATCTGGAGATAGATGTGTAGCGTGGCACGCGAAAAACCCCGGTTTTATTTATTTTCAACGGACGTTCAACTCGTGTGTTTCCATCGAGTCCACACTTGACTGCGTCGTGTCTTCCCCGCCTAGTAGGTAGTGGGGCACTTCAGGCAGACAGACAGCCAGACATCGCTATCTCTTTCTAACTCATGTAATTATATACCTATCTCTCTCTTGGTGGTTAAGTATGGAATCTACATTACCGACACTGGTCAACAGCTGAAAAATACCCTAACCTAAACCATTTTATTATTTTCACCCCTAAACGCAACAGGTCGATAACCTATATCCTTGTAACTTACATTTTGTCAAAAGGCAAACAGACAAACATTCGATTAGTAAATTTCGCTGTACTATCACGCACGTACTCATAGTCACATGAACAATATTAAGAAAATTTGTTTTTGGTACTTACTCCACTCCGACTAAGCCCAAGGTTGCATGTATAACACTGAAACATCCCGTTGAAATAGCAAAAATATCCGGAAATACCTGATACGTCCAGAGACCTTAGATAAGAGCCGCTAGGCATAAGGTATAACCAAAAATTATTACATATCTTAAAAAATGACGTTATCCGACACACCGATTTATCTGCACATTCATACGTATTTATACCACTTCTCTCCGCACGACTGGCCGCCCGCCGAATAATAATTATAACGAGCAGACTGGCCAAATTCCAGAAGAACTGGCCTTCAGCCTTGCGACCGGTATTTTATTAAACAGTGGAACAACAGCTGTAGACATTTTATATTCAAACCTGCATATTTGGTAAACGAAAACTGCATTTTGGTTTGTATTACCGCCACCTACAGGACCTCCTTGGTACTACTTATGCAATCCCAATTCTTCAATTCCTGTGTTGCGCGAAACCTGTATTCTTTATGAATATGTACTTAAAAGTGAAATATTTTATTTACATGACTTTATTGCTGCCATCTGCAAGTTATCACCTAGAGTTTTTACTATTCCGTACCGACCGAGAGTAACACGAAGGTTAATTTCGTGTGCGCCTAATTCCTCGTAACCACAACCTGTCAAAGCCGTACATTCCTGCAGAAGCAATTAAACGTAGAATTATATTAAAATATTAGTGTAATCTAGCATTGAAAGCGAATAATAATTAAAACAGGTAAACAGGGTATTATTACAATAAAATAATGGTTTTATTAAATAAAAATATGTTCAGGCACTGATATTCCTGAGAGGACAACGCCCACTTGTTTCGTCCAGGCAAAAAAAAAACAACAGCTGGTGTAAATATCATAGGGAGTGCACAGAATATTTTTGAAAAAAGCACCATTTGAAGAATATTTAATAAGAAGCGGTAAGCTGCGTATTATTACAATGAAAATAATAGTTTTATAAAATAAAGCCATGTTATAGGTACCCAGAGGTTAATGCCCCAGTGTTATCAAAAAAAGAAAAGGTAAAAAAAAGGATCATCGTGCCTTAGAGATAGTAAGTAAATCCCCAGAAAAGATTCGTCTCTCTTTTCTGGGATAATAACCCTTGAACACAGCCTAATAATTTCCATATTATGTATTTTCAGAAAGATAATTCAACGATTCGAGTGTATAGACTTCAACACAGATGTTCCATCGCTACGTCACGTTATTAGTGTGAAGAAGAGTAGAAATTGCCTACAGAAAGACCTCGAAATTTTATTATTTATTTTTAACTAGCAGGTACCTAGAAAAAATATTTTTGTTTTTTAATGATGGTAAAAAATAAGGTGGATATGTTTTTTAACTAAGAAGTTTTAGAATTATATAAGAAAAGTTTTGTTATTGTTAACAGTGAAGTATATATATGTAGGTATCTACATATTTAAGCACCTACACAGAGGTATAGGTAAAAAAAAGCTTGAACTAAGAAATTTAAAATTAAATATAAGAAAAGTTTGTTATTGTTAATAGTGAAGTAAGTAAGTAGATTTCTACATATTTAAGCACCTACACAAATATATAGGGAAAAAATAAGGTTGATATATGTTTTACCTAAGAAATTTTAAAATGGAATATAAGAAAAGTTTTTTTTATTGTGAATATTGAAGAAGGTACGTAGGTATCTATTCAAGTACCTGCACACAGGTATAGTCTTGAAAGCTCTTAAACTCTAGCTTATTTTTTGTTATAAGTGTACCTCGCAAATAATAATAATAATTGTAGTACTTATTTTAGAGCTGAACAAAGTATAGGAAAAAAATAATTACTAAAAAAAAGGAGTTTTGTCTATATATAGGTAGATATCTACTCGAAATAATTATAAATAATCCCATGAAGATATAATTCCTGTGTGGCAATATTTTGTAACATAATAATTTTAGACAGTACCTACTTATTAAGTAGAAAATAAAAAAATAAATAATTCAAACCGAGCTAAAGAAAAAAAAGAACGATAACAATTTCAATTATTGACCTAATTAGTAAAGGGAGAAAAAAGAAAAAAATAATTATTTTTACTTCTAAAAATATTTTTGATGATATTTCTATTTATCTCAGAGTGTAGGGAAGATGAGATAGTAAAAAAAAGTACCTACAATTAAAAGAACAATTATTATTTTTACTTCGCAATAAAGTTTTTTCAACAGTATTTCTATTTTTAGAGTGTAGACGAGGCGCTAGTGTTTGTAAGATAGAATAGTAGAAGGTCAAGTCAAAGCTATATCTCACCGCTAAATGCTAGCCCTTTAAGGATAAATACAGGTTCACACACTTGCAAAAAGTTCATTTGATTAGAGTCAGCCGTTCGGACCACATCTTTTTTCTCAAGATTTTCATAAAGAACTCAATATGGCTTTCCAAGTCGTAAATGAAACTACAAGTACGAATAGAAAATTCAAAATTGCCCGCCGTTGCGTTTGCTTCAAACTGAATGATATTCCTGAAAACGTACATGATCCAGAATCGTATATTAAGAGTGGTATTAACGACATTGTACAGTACATTGTCGAGGACGTTGACCCCGATGATCGAATTGGATTTACGTTTGGCTCAGACTGCTTCACTAAGGGGGATGCCTTTCTGCCCTTCCGAAAAGCTAAGAATATTAGTTTTGAAGATGTGTGGGAACTATTAGGAAAAATATACCAATGTAATTCGAAAGGATTTCACTCAGATACATTTAGGCTGACAATGACCCAAGCGAAAGTATACAGGGGAGGCGCGCGAACCAAAAACTACAATACATTCGAAGAAGAATGTTCTAGCAAGCGAGGTATTGTGACTATAAACAATGATGACAACTTATGCTTGGTTAGAGCTCTTGTGGTTGCCCAAGCCTATGCCCTCAATAGTTCTTTTACTGAGAAAATAAGGAGAAATCACGGAAATATGCAAGATACCGAAGCAGACAAACTAACTCAAGATGCAGGAGTGCAGATGCCTGAAGGGGGAGCTACTATGGAAGAAGTGAGGAAGTTCCAGGTGCATTTGAAAGACTTTAAAATTACCGTTTATGCTTATGGGTCCAAGGGTCGAAATGTATTATTTGAAGGCCCCGACGCTGCATTAAAAATTAATTTGATATATAGCAACAATCATTTTAACGTTATTACTAATTTGAAAGCGGCATTCTGCTGCAGCTATTACTGTGAAGCTTGCCATATTCCCTACAACAATAAAAATGAACACAGATGTGCGTTGTCATGCCCTTGCTGTCAACAGACGCCACCATGTGAGAAAACAAGACAGGAAATATCCTGCCAAGACTGCTACCGTAAGTTCAGAGGTTCAGAGTGCTACAACAGACATATAACTCCTGGTTCTCATGGTAAAAAAAGCCTCTGCCAGCATATTAAGCGGTGTCCCAACTGTTTGAAGACATTAAACGCCGAAAGGCAACATGTCTGTGGCGAAATTTATCGTAAGATATGTGATAAATACCAAGAAGCAAACCACAATTGTTATATTAAACCAGACAACCGCACTCCCCAATCAGACAGCGTTCTCTTTATATTCTACGACTTTGAGTCTAGGCAGGACGAATTAGTTCTCAAAATAAATCCTGTCGAAACTTTCCTAAGTTTTATACTGGGAGTCAGAAAAGCATTTAAGAAAATTGTTGTAATTGCCCATAATGGGAAAACATATGACCATCAATTTATTTTGAAATATGTACTTGAAAGAACTGATCTTAAAGTAGAAGTTATTATGAGAGGGACAAGTATAATTTTAATGGGAATTGAGAATATCAAGTTTATCGACAGCATTAATTATTTTCCCATGGCATTGGCAGCACTACCAAAAGCTTTCGATTTAGGACCAGAACTTAAGAAGGGTTATTTTCCCCATTTGTTTAATACACGCACCAATACAGACTACGATGGTCCTCTGCCTGATATACAGTATTATGATCCAGACCACATGATCGAAGAAGCTCGCCTTCAGCTGTTGGAATGGCACAACGAACATAAGAACGCCAATTTTAATATGCAAAGAGATTTGCTAGAATATTGCATCAGTGATGTAGACATTCTGACCAAGGCATGCTTAAAATTCAGAAAAATGTTTCTAGATGAGTGTAACGTCTGTCCATTTACGGAACCTGTAACTATTGCATCGGCGTGTAATTTGGTATATCGCCGCAACTTTCTTGAACCCCAGACAATAGGTATACTACCTCGGAATGGCTATAGGAATGTAGACAGTCAGTCTAAGATAGCCACCTTATGGTTGATCAATGAAGAACTGCAAAGAGGTATTAATATTAAGCATTCCGCTAAACAGAGAGAGGTACTAATCGATGGAGTGAAGGTAGACGGTTACTGCAAAGAAACACGGCAGATATTCGAGTTTCATGGCTGTTACTATCACGGCCACTCATGTATTACCTTGAGAAGAGACGAACCTCTACACGAAGATCCCTCCGATACTCTAAACAACCGTCTGCAAAGAACAACCAATAAGATAGAGAGATTGAGACAGAGAGGCTACGAGGTTGTCGAAATGTGGGAATGTTCATTCAGAGACTTCATTCAACGAAACAAGAGCCTGGAGACAGACCTAAAAAATAATCCTTTGATGGCGTCAATAGCTCTGGACCCTCGAGACGCATTCTTTGGTGGTAGAACGGGCAATTGTAAAATGTACTGTCAAGTAAAGCCCGGCGAAAAAATAAATTATGTCGATGTGTGTTCTCTCTACCCATGGGTCTGCAAGTACGGAAAATACCCTTTAGGGCACCCTAAAATTTATGTAGGCGAAGAATGCAAAGAAATTGATCTAAAATGCGCGAATGGTCTAATTAAATGCAAAGTATTACCTCCACAACAGCTTTATCATCCTGTATTACCAACCAGAATGAATAATAAACTAATGTTTGTATTGTGTAGGACATGCGGTCTCTCAATAAATCAGGAACACTGCAACCATTCAGCTGAAGAGAGAGCTTTGGCGGGCACCTGGGTAGTAGATGAGATATTAAAGGCTTTGGAGATGGGATACAAATTGTTAGAAGTTTATGAAATATGGCACTATCACATGGAACAATACGATAAGAAAAAGAAACTCGGGGGTCTGTTCACAAAAATGATGGACAAGTTTATAAAAATAAAGCAAGAAGCATCTGGTTGGCCTAGAGATTGCGTAACAGAGGGAGAAAAAAATAAGTATATAGAAACATTCCTAGAGAGCGAAGGCATTCAACTAGAATTTAGAAAAATTATGAAAAATCCGGGGTTGAGATCTTTGGCCAAACTAATGCTAAACAGTTTCTGGGGAAAGTTTGGTCAGAGAGAAAATCAGCCAAAAACAAATATCGTTCGGCAAGTTTACGAGTTAGAAGAGTTAATGTCCAACCCCTCCATTGACGTAAATAATATTGTTTCGATAGACGAAGACACATTGATAGTAAACTTTGAGTACAAGCAAGATAGTTTTGACCAACTTTCGACCGTAAACGTAGTATTAGCAGCATACACTACGGCTCAAGCTCGTCTTAAGCTCTACAGCTATCTAGAGCAACTCGGGGGCCGAGTTTTATACTATGATACAGATAGTGTTATCTACATTTCTAGAGAAGGTGAATGGGATATTCAAACAGGAAACTCTCTAGGAGAAATGACAGATGAACTGGAAGAGTATGGGCATGGAAGCTACATTGTCGCTTTTGCGTCAGGAGGCCCCAAGAATTATAGTTATGTCGTATTTAGTCCAAAATACCAAACATACTACAACGTCTGCAAAGTTAAAGGCATCAGATTAAACTATGATGTTCTTAAACTAATTAACTTTAACATCATGAGACAAATGGTTACCTCTTTGGAACCCGTAGAGCCCCTATATATAACTTCTATGAATATAAAACGAGCGAATAATCATCAAGTTGTCACAAAAGAAGAAACAAAGGTCTATAGACCAAGAGCGGAAAAACGAAAATTCACGCATGATTTTGATTCTGTTCCTTTTGGATTCAAAAGACAATTGAAATAAATCATAATTACCTATTTGTTATTGTTAGTATGCTATCAATTAATTTAATTTTTAATAATCACTGATCAGACCCTATTAAGTAATATTTTGTAAAAAAAAAGAGGTAGTATACATTAAATAGAGAATGCTGTAATGGATATGTATTGTATATTTGTCATTATGAAAGTACAATTTACATTTTACTCAATGAGTACTATTTTTATGTTCCCATATTATTATAGGTACAAATTATTAATAAAAGATATACGTAAACATAAAAGCTGTATTTATTTTTACTGATGTGCTTAAAACTTAAGACTATGGTAATGCCGAGCACTAAAACAACTTATAAAAACCTAGCTTTTTATTGTCATGGAAGCTATATATAAATATAGATATTTAAATATATGGAAACTTATAATAATTAAACACAGATTAAGTTTTATTGTATTAGAAAAAAAACAAACATGTTGCATTACTTATTTTTTTTGAGGTCTTCAACACGCTGCAACAACCCCTGACGCTCAGAAAGGACCTGTTTTATTACCGATCTTAACTGTGTTGCATTTCTTTCGAAATTTTCTAAAAGAACCTGAGATAGGCCTCTCTGAATTTCAATACATCGATAGTGTTCTTCGTTTCTCTCAGTTTTACACGTCTCCAGTTCTCTATGGCAGCTCTCTTTTTGATGGTTTTCCTCGACAACGGCTCTATGTAATATCACCTTTTCATTATTACACAAATTCCTCGGAATAAACGTGTCTAAAAAATAAAAAAAATAAACAAATTGGTTATTTCCATACATTAGGCGATTATTCAATTAAACTATCAAAATATTTATACGCATTTATTTATAAAAAAACAATTGACTATTTACTATAAGGCTTGCACTGGAAAAAAGTGTCTGTTGCACTTTTTTTCTCCAAGTTAATAAGGTAATATCAACGATATAAAGCAAAAGATGACTCACTCTAATACAAATAAAAACGGTTTTATGTTGCTTCTATATTAGCGGGGTCGGTGTACGAAAACGAGGTAATTTGTTTACATTGACATTTTCTTAAATTAAGTCTTTTCTTATTTTTTTGTAATGCATAATAAATGTTTTTTATAGATTTGTATATCTTATCTATGTTTTGAGATACTTATTTTTACAAAATAACCTAAATCGTATAAAAAAACTGGGAAACTTGAATGTGCCAACAATAACATCTTTTTTCAATATCATGAAACAAAAAAAAGTTACCTTTTGGTAATGTAACCTACATAGCGTTGGGTAATATACATAATACATAAATATGTTATGATCATACCTTTATCGTTCAAGCTAGCCGAATGCAATTGGTCGATAGCACCATTAGCGAGCATTAATGCAAAAAAAAATATTCTGTGTGCGTAGTACATTGTTTTTTATTCGTTTTCAAACGCTTCAAGAATTAAAACAGAAATGACTGAGCTTCAAAGGAATGAACGCTAATATAGAAGCAACATAAAACCGTTTTTATTTGTATTAGAGTGAGTCATCTTTTGCTTTATATCGTTGATATTACCTTATTAACTTGGAGAAAAAAAGTGCAACAGACACTTTTTTCCAGTGCAAGCCTTATAGTAAATAGTCAATTGTTTTTTTATAAATAAATGCGTATAAATATTTTGATAGTTTAATTGAATAATCGCCTAATGTATGGAAATAACCAATTTGTTTATTTTTTTTATTTTTTAGACACGTTTATTCCGAGGAATTTGTGTAATAATGAAAAGGTGATATTACATAGAGCCGTTGTCGAGGAAAACCATCAAAAAGAGAGCTGCCATAGAGAACTGGAGACGTGTAAAACTGAGAGAAACGAAGAACACTATCGATGTATTGAAATTCAGAGAGGCCTATCTCAGGTTCTTTTAGAAAATTTCGAAAGAAATGCAACACAGTTAAGATCGGTAATAAAACAGGTCCTTTCTGAGCGTCAGGGGTTGTTGCAGCGTGTTGAAGACCTCAACAAAAAGCTTGTGTTAATGAATAACCAAGAAGAAGAATTGTTCGAGTGTAACGAAACAGTTAATGCTTTGCATTTTCTAAATAATGACCTTGTTATTGAAGTGTTAAACATAAAAAGAACTCATGAAAAGTTTGTCAAAAAGTTTAAAAAATTATAATTAGAAATACAAATCTTAAGAAAAAATTGAAGAAATTCACAAACACAAATTAATAATTTAATTAAAAACTATTTTTAGTCAAATAATAAGTAATGCAACATGTTTGTTTTTTTTCTAATACAATAAAACTTAATCTGTGTTTAATTATTATAAGTTTCCATATATTTAAATATCTATATTTATATATAGCTTCCATGACAATAGAAAGCTAGGTTTTTATAATTTGTTTTAGTGCTCGGCATTAACATAGTCTTAAGTTTTAAGCACATCAGTAAAAATAAATAAAGCTTTTATGTTTACGTATATCTTTTATTAATAATTTGTACCTATAATAATATGGGAACATAAAAATAGTACTCATTGAGTAAAATGTAAATTGTACTTTCATAATGACAAATATACAATACATATCCATTACAGCATTCTCTATTTAATGTATACTACCTCTTTTTTTACAAAATATTACTTAATAGGGTCTGATCAGTGATTATTAAAAATTAAATTAATTGATAGCATACTAACAATAACAAATAGGTAATTATGATTTATTTCAATTGTCTTTTGAATCCAAAAGGAACAGAATCAAAATCATGCGTGAATTTTCGTTTTTCCGCTCTTGGTCTATAGACCTTTGTTTCTTCTTTTGTGACAACTTGATGATTATTCGCTCGTTTTATATTCATAGAAGTTATATATAGGGGCTCTACGGGTTCCAAAGAGGTAACCATTTGTCTCATGATGTTAAAATTAATTAGTTTAAGGACATCATAGTTTAATCTGATGCCTTTAACTTTGCAGACGTTGTAGTATGTTTGGTATTTTGGACTAAATACGACATAACTATAATTCTTGGGGCCTCCTGACGCAAAAGCGACAATGTAGCTTCCATGCCCATACTCTTCCAGTTCATCTGTCATTTCTCCTAGAGAGTTTCCTGTTTGAATATCCCATTCACCTTCTCTAGAAATGTAGATAACACTATCTGTATCATAGTATAAAACTCGGCCCCCGAGTTGCTCTAGATAGCTGTAGAGCTTAAGACGAGCTTGAGCCGTAGTGTATGCTGCTAATACTACGTTTACGGTCGAAAGTTGGTCAAAACTATCTTGCTTGTACTCAAAGTTTACTATCAATGTGTCTTCGTCTATCGAAACAATATTATTTACGTCAATGGAGGGGTTGGACATTAACTCTTCTAACTCGTAAACTTGCCGAACGATATTTGTTTTTGGCTGATTTTCTCTCTGACCAAACTTTCCCCAGAAACTGTTTAGCATTAGTTTGGCCAAAGATCTCAACCCCGGATTTTTCATAATTTTTCTAAATTCTAGTTGAATGCCTTCGCTCTCTAGGAATGTTTCTATATACTTATTTTTTTCTCCCTCTGTTACGCAATCTCTAGGCCAACCAGATGCTTCTTGCTTTATTTTTATAAACTTGTCCATCATTTTTGTGAACAGACCCCCGAGTTTCTTTTTCTTATCGTATTGTTCCATGTGATAGTGCCATATTTCATAAACTTCTAACAATTTGTATCCCATCTCCAAAGCCTTTAATATCTCATCTACTACCCAGGTGCCCGCCAAAGCTCTCTCTTCAGCTGAATGGTTGCAGTGTTCCTGATTTATTGAGAGACCGCATGTCCTACACAATACAAACATTAGTTTATTATTCATTCTGGTTGGTAATACAGGATGATAAAGCTGTTGTGGAGGTAATACTTTGCATTTAATTAGACCATTCGCGCATTTTAGATCAATTTCTTTGCATTCTTCGCCTACATAAATTTTAGGGTGCCCTAAAGGGTATTTTCCGTACTTGCAGACCCATGGGTAGAGAGAACACACATCGACATAATTTATTTTTTCGCCGGGCTTTACTTGACAGTACATTTTACAATTGCCCGTTCTACCACCAAAGAATGCGTCTTGAGGGTCCAGAGCTATTGACGCCATCAAAGGATTATTTTTTAGGTCTGTCTCCAGGCTCTTGTTTCGTTGAATGAAGTCTCTGAATGAACATTCCCACATTTCGACAACCTCGTAGCCTCTCTGTCTCAATCTCTCTATCTTATTGGTTGTTCTTTGCAGACGGTTGTTTAGAGTATCGGAGGGATCTTCGTGTAGAGGTTCGTCTCTTCTCAAGGTAATACATGAGTGGCCGTGATAGTAACAGCCATGAAACTCGAATATCTGCCGTGTTTCTTTGCAGTAACCGTCTACCTTCACTCCATCGATTAGTACCTCTCTCTGTTTAGCGGAATGCTTAATATTTATACCTCTTTGCAGTTCTTCATTGATCAACCATAAGGTGGCTATCTTAGACTGACTGTCTACATTCCTATAGCCATTCCGAGGTAGTATACCTATTGTCTGGGGTTCAAGAAAGTTGCGGCGATATACCAAATTACACGCCGATGCAATAGTTACAGGTTCCGTAAATGGACAGACGTTACACTCATCTAGAAACATTTTTCTGAATTTTAAGCATGCCTTGGTCAGAATGTCTACATCACTGATGCAATATTCTAGCAAATCTCTTTGCATATTAAAATTGGCGTTCTTATGTTCGTTGTGCCATTCCAACAGCTGAAGGCGAGCTTCTTCGATCATGTGGTCTGGATCATAATACTGTATATCAGGCAGAGGACCATCGTAGTCTGTATTGGTGCGTGTATTAAACAAATGGGGAAAATAACCCTTCTTAAGTTCTGGTCCTAAATCGAAAGCTTTTGGTAGTGCTGCCAATGCCATGGGAAAATAATTAATGCTGTCGATAAACTTGATATTCTCAATTCCCATTAAAATTATACTTGTCCCTCTCATAATAAGTTCTACTTTAAGATCAGTTCTTTCAAGTACATATTTCAAAATAAATTGATGGTCATATGTTTTCCCATTATGGGCAATTACAACAATTTTCTTAAATGCTTTTCTGACTCCCAGTATAAAACTTAGGAAAGTTTCGACAGGATTTATTTTGAGAACTTGCCTTCTCGCACAACATTTGCTACATATCGGAACTTCATTGTCCATACCAATGCACACATAGCACCTCTGCTGAAACACACACAGATTTGGAACATGTATTTTCTCTCCATTGTTTCCTAATTCGTCCTGCCTAGACTCAAAGTCGTAGAATATAAAGAGAACGCTGTCTGATTGGGGAGTGCGGTTGTCTGGTTTAATATAACAATTGTGGTTTGCTTCTTGGTATTTATAACATATCTTACAATAAATTTCGCCACAGACATGTTGCCTTTCGGCGTTTAATGTCTTCAAACAGTTGGGACACCGCTTAATATGCTGGCAGAGGCTTTTTTTACCATGAGAACCAGGAGTTATATGTCTGTTGTAGCACTCTGAACCTCTGAACTTACGGTAGCAGTCTTGGCAGGATATTTCCTGTCTTGTTTTCTCACATGGTGGCGTCTGTTGACAGCAAGGGCATGACAACGCACATCTGTGTTCATTTTTATTGTTGTAGGGAATATGACAAGCTTCACAGTAATAGCTGCAGCAGAATGCCGCTTTCAAATTAGTAATAACGTTAAAATGATTGTTACTATATATCAAATTAATTTTTAATGCAGCGTCGGGGCCTTCAAATAATACATTTCGACCCTTGGACCCATAAGCATAAACGGTAATTTTAAAGTCTTTCAAATGCACCTGGAACTTCCTCACTTCTTCCATAGTAGCTCCCCCTTCAGGCATCTGCACTCCTGCATCTTGAGTTAGTTTGTCTGCTTCGGTATCTTGCATATTTCCGTGATTTCTCCTTATTTTCTCAGTAAAATAACTATTGAGGGCATAGGCTTGGGCAACCACAAGAGCTCTAACCAAGCATAAGTTGTCATCATTGTTTATAGTCACAATACCTCGCTTGCTAGAACATTCTTCTTCGAATGTATTGTAGTTTTTGGTTCGCGCGCCTCCCCTGTATACTTTCGCTTGGGTCATTGTCAGCCTAAATGTATCTGAGTGAAATCCTTTCGAATTACATTGGTATATTTTTCCTAATAGTTCCCACACATCTTCAAAACTAATATTCTTAGCTTTTCGGAAGGGCAGAAAGGCATCCCCCTTAGTGAAGCAGTCTGAGCCAAACGTAAATCCAATTCGATCATCGGGGTCAACGTCCTCGACAATGTACTGTACAATGTCGTTAATACCACTCTTAATATACGATTCTGGATCATGTACGTTTTCAGGAATATCATTCAGTTTGAAGCAAACGCAACGGCGGGCAATTTTGAATTTTCTATTCGTACTTGTAGTTTCATTTACGACTTGGAAAGCCATATTGAGTTCTTTATGAAAATCTTGAGAAAAAAGATGTGGTCCGAACGGCTGACTCTAATCAAATGAACTTTTTGCAAGTGTGTGAACCTGTATTTATCCTTAAAGGGCTAGCATTTAGCGGTGAGATATAGCTTTGACTTGACCTTCTACTATCCTATCTTACAAACACTAGCGCCTCGTCTACACTCTAAAAATAGAAATACTGTTGAAAAAACTTTATTGCGAAGTAAAAATAATAATTGTTCTTTTAATTGTAGGTACTTTTTTTACTATCTCATCTTCCCTACACTCTGAGATAAATAGAAATATCATCAAAAATATTTTTAGAAGTAAAAATAATTATTTTTTCTTTTTTCTCCCTTTACTAATTAGGTCAATAATTGAAATTGTTATCGTTCTTTTTTTTCTTTAGCTCGGTTTGAATTATTTATTTTTTTATTTTCTACTTAATAAGTAGGTACTGTCTAAAATTATTATGTTACAAAATATTGCCACACAGGAATTATATCTTCATGGGATTATTTATAATTATTTCGAGTAGATATCTACCTATATATAGACAAAACTCCTTTTTTTAGTAATTATTTTTTTCCTCTACTTTGTTCAGCTCTAAAATAAGTACTACAATTATTATTATTATTTGCGAGGTACACTTATAACAAAAAATAAGCTAGAGTTTAAGAGCTTTCAAGACTATACCTGTGTGCAGGTACTTGAATAGATACCTACGTACCTTCTTCAATATTCACAATAAAAAAAACTTTTCTTATATTCCATTTTAAAATTTCTTAGGTAAAACATATATCAACCTTATTTTTTCCCTATATATTTGTGTAGGTGCTTAAATATGTAGAAATCTACTTACTTACTTCACTATTAACAATAACAAACTTTTCTTATATTTAATTTTAAATTTCTTAGTTCAAGCTTTTTTTTACCTATACCTCTGTGTAGGTGCTTAAATATGTAGATACCTACATATATCTACTTCACTGTTAACAATAACAAAACTTTTCTTATATAATTCTAAAACTTCTTAGTTAAAAAACATATCCACCTTATTTTTTACCATCATTAAAAAACAAAAATATTTTTTGTAGGTACCTACGTGACGTAGCGATGGAACATCTGTGTTGAAGTCTATACACTCGAATCGTTGAATTATCTTTCTGAAAATACACAATATGGAAATTATTAGGCTGTGTTCAAGGGTTATTATCCCAGAAAAGAGAGACGAATCTTCTCTGGGGATTTACTTACTATCTCTAAAGCACGATGATCCTTTTTTTTACCTTTTCTTTTTTTGATAACACTGGGGCATTAACCTCTGGGTACCTATAACATGGCTTTATTTTATAAAACTATTATTTTCATTGTAATAATACGCAGCTTACCGCTTCTTATTAAATATTCTTCAAATGGTGCTTTTTTCAAAAATATTCTGTGCACTCCCTATGATATTTACACCAGCTGTTGTTTTTTTTTGCCTGGACGAAAGAAGTGGGCGTTGTCCTCTCAGGAATATCAGTGCCTGAACATATTTTTATTTAATAACACCATTATTTTATTGTAATAATACCCTGTTTACCTGTTTTAATTATTATTCGCTTTCAATGCTAGATTACACTAATATTTTAATATAATTCTACGTTTAATTGCTTCTGCAGGAATGTACGGCTTTGACAGGTTGTGGTTACGAGGAATTAGGCGCACACGAAATTAACCTTCGTGTTACTCTCGGTCGGTACGGAATAGTAAAAACTCTAGGTGATAACTTGCAGATGGCAGCAATAAAGTCATGTAAATAAAATATTTCACTTTTAAGTACATATTCATAAAGAATACAGGTTTCGCGCAACACAGGAATTGAAGAATTGGGATTGCATAAGTAGTACCAAGGAGGTCCTGTAGGTGGCGGTAATACAAACCAAAATGCAGTTTTCGTTTACCAAATATGCAGGTTTGAATATAAAATGTCTACAGCTGTTGTTCCACTGTTTAATAAAATACCGGTCGCAAGGCTGAAGGCCAGTTCTTCTGGAATTTGGCCAGTCTGCTCGTTATAATTATTATTCGGCGGGCGGCCAGTCGTGCGGAGAGAAGTGGTATAAATACGTATGAATGTGCAGATAAATCGGTGTGTCGGATAACGTCATTTTTTAAGATATGTAATAATTTTTGGTTATACCTTATGCCTAGCGGCTCTTATCTAAGGTCTCTGGACGTATCAGGTATTTCCGGATATTTTTGCTATTTCAACGGGGTGTTTCAGTGTTATACATGCAACCTTGGGCTTAGTCGGAGTGGAGTAAGTACCAAAAACAAATTTTCTTAATATTGTTCATGTGACTATGAGTACGTGCGTGATAGTACAGCGAAATTTACTAATCGAATGTTTGTTTGTTTGCCTTTTGACAAAATGTAAGTTACAAGGATATAGGTTATCGACCTGTTGCGTTTAGGGGTGAAAATAATAAAATGGTTTAGGTTAGGGTATTTTTCAGCTGTTGACCAGTGTCGGTAATGTAGATTCCATACTTAACCACCAAGAGAGAGATAGGTATATAATTACATGAGTTAGAAAGAGATAGCGATGTCTGGCTGTCTGTCTGCCTGAAGTGCCTCACTACCTACTCGACTCCATTTTCTTTATTATTCCAGTTTGACTTCCAAACAAAAGAGCAGTTAGCGTGACCCTTCTTATAGTCGCTAACCTTCCCCCACCCCCAACACTGTTTTCATTTAGTTACCCGAAAACGAATTTTTTGCACCAGGATAATACACAGAAATATCTTAGATTTTTTATCATCCATGAGGTAGTATACAGTTAAATAAGTGTTCGATTTTCCAAGGTAAAGTCGAATTTTTTTGAGACACCTGGCTAATATACATAGAAATTTCTCAGATTTTATTTTTGGTAGCAGTTAAAGTGTACGTTAAATAAACTGCAGAATCGAAATCTCACCCGGTGTGTTAATTCATATTTTACAAGCGTTTTTAGTTTCATATTATCAAAATTTCATGATTTATGCCATACTATTTTCAAAGTGTGTCTAAAATATTTCATTACTTTAATGATTAAAAATTTTCGATTTTCAGGGCAAAGAAGGTTGACATTTTTTTTCCGTCTGATTTTACCTTAAGGCAAGATTTTATATGCACTAATACAAAGAAATTAGATTTTTGTTAGCCGTTGAGGTACCTTAAATAAACTACGTTGTCTGTTTTTTTTATCAAAATCGTTTGCGTTGAGGATTTTCTCAGATTTTTGGAGATATTTTAGTATTTCTATTGAAATGTGTACACCCATTGTTCTATGGAATAGCCACGCACGCAGATCCGTCGGTCGTTTCAAGGCGACTCTCGGATGTTTTTTTCCACGTGCGTTATTACTACTGATATAACAAGGAGGGTTTTTCGGTTATAGACACTCGTATAGACTCGCAGATAACTAATTAAAAATCCAACTTATGCAAGCTTTCGCATTTTGACTTTATAAATCAACTTGATATTTAACAACTTTTTCCCCGCATATACAATTAATTTACGCTATTTTTACAATCATAGTAATATTTTTTCTAACTTTGCCTGATGAAGCATATATATTAAGCTTGCATAAGTTGGATTTTTAATTAGTTATCTGCGAGTCTATACGAGTGTCCATAACCGAAAAACCCTCCTTGTTACATCTGTTACTATATTGGACAAATAAAGACAATATATGTTATTACTACTGTTGTATTTTATTGCATCATGGCGATTTCCTAGAAATTCTTTGTTAGGACGATGGATGCCATGCGAGTGGTCTAAAAAATTTTGGGGATCTGAATTAGAACTCTCTCGGGATCTAGGGGTCGACTGGGGGTCACACGTGTCGGCGATGACTTCTAAGAATTTCGTGTCGGAACAAGTCCCACGCAGGTCTAATCATGCTCGAAAGGCGGCGGCCAAGTGGCCCAGAAATTCGTGGCTACGACAGTGACCACTTTAAAAATGACATACTTTGAGAAAATCTTGCAGACCACCTGTCAAAAATGCAGCTTTTTGGCCTTATGGAGATTTACATGGGGGACTGAGTTAGAACTCTCTCAGGATCTAGGGGTCAACTGGGGGGTCACACGTGTTCCTGTCATGTATGAGATTTACACGGTGGTCGTTGTCTAGAAATATCGTAGGATCTAGATGTGAACTAGGGGTTACAGGCGGTCTAAACGTCAAGTGGGATCACCCTGTAGCAAAAATGCAGGCATTTGTGGTCTTATGAGGAATTGTTTTTTTTTACTGCAACTGGCTTGAGAATGGTGCAGGAACTGCGCTCCATCAAATATATAGGCGTCACCCCTCCACCGGCGGCAAGAGTGGGGTCAGGGGTGGGGGCCGGCTTCCAAGAATCACACGTAAAGGTCAACTGAGGTCAAGCTGTGACGTCACGTGACCTCGGCTGTGACGTAGCCAAAATGCACGCATTTCTGGCCTTATGGAGATTAACATGGGGGTCGTGAGTTGGAACTCTCATAGTATATCTACTGAGGGGTTCAGAAAACGGCAGGTGAAACGTGTCGTACCATGCGTTCTAAATTAAAAGATTTGACTGTAGGGGAGAGCTTTGGCGAAATTATTAAAGATGTTTCGTTTACTCCGGATATTGATCAAGAAATTAATATATGTGGCAACAAAGTGTTAGAGTTGGCTAATTTCGTAGATTCTTCAGAAAATCTTACACTTGCAAGTGACGATTCGTTTTATGTAGAAACAAAACTTCAACATTTGTACAGCAGGTTGGGGAGGCTTGAGATTGAAAACGAAGATGTTGATTCCGCTATGAAATCTACTTTAATTCAAAAGCTAGTAGCTGTCGAAAACCAGTTGGATGAAAGATTAAGGGTAAAATCAAGGTCTGTGAGTGGGAACAGGTCAGTTTCGATTGTTAGTCCACCACTAACTATTGCACCTGTGCAGGATATTACCCAAGTTCATAATACCAAAGGTACTTCAGTTCATAAATGGGATCTTTTCTTTTCGGGAGAACGAAATAACTTAAGTGTGTAACGAGGTTACCACGCTGTTCTTCTTTCTTCATCAATCACAGTCTTTAACAAAGTTGGCTCGCTTTTCTCCCCGATTTTCCGCCTACATCTAGTCCTAGTCCTCTATCGTCGCATCGCGTCATCGCTACGTCCGCCCGAGCCGCCGACCGAGGGCACCACGCACGCATCTAATCGGCGGCCGCTAGTTCAGATGTGTCCGCCCGGGCCGCCGATAGCCGGTATCTCACCGCCGGGTCCCAGTCCTCTGGTAATAAAACTGCCGTTTATTCCATCAGGTGTCTTAGTCTGGCTATACCAATTGAGTAAGCAGTTTAGATATATATATCGCTGTGCTTAGAAACTGCCGATTCTGTTATCTGTTCTCTGTTGATAGTGCCAGGAGCGTCTGCTGGGGCTATTCAAAGACCGAAAACCGAACCGTAGAACCGAGCAATAACATTCGCTGATACAACCGTGGGATATTGCCAGGAGATAATGCTGGAAATTATCCTAAGACCGGAAAGACAGCACCGTGGAATGGAATAGTGCCGGGAGTTGATGCCGGACCTATTACATCCCGGGGCGACTGACCGTCTAGGCCATTTAGAAAATTCTGTAGCTGCCACCGGTGCCGTTTCGCTTACGTGCCACGCTCTTTCTCTACCGCTTGTCCTGCCTGTTTGCTACATTTGATAGCTCCTAAGTATACCTCGGGTTTCTAAATACTAATATCCTCTGTACTCTTTCAGAAACGACGGGGCCGGAGCTGAGGAAGAAGACCAATTTAATTTTCTTTGTAAATAATCAATTTTAGTTTATTTTATTGTTTAGGGTAATCAATATACGGGGTATTTATTATTTGGTGCCTAATTTCATCCCCTGCACACTTCCCTGGCTCAACCATCTCTGGACCTAAAAGAAAAACCACTCCTGGCGCCCGGGCAAAACGCCAAAAGAGGCTAAACAACATCTCTAAAGCTCAAAGCACCTTACAAGTGTTAATGCTTTTATAGATCGCATTGAAGAACTCAAGGTAGCTCGTGGTACCTCAGATATACAGTTATTTAATTCTGTTACAGATCTGCTTAAAGGGAAAGCTCTTATCTGTTATAGGTCGGTGAGGACTCGTATTTCAAATTGGAATGAGTTTTTGGTGGAATTGCGAAAAGAATTTTTACCATTAGATTATGAAACAGATCTTTGGCAAGAAATTAGGGCTAGGGTTCAAGGACCTTCTGAAAGGGTAGGTGAGTACTTTGCCTCTATGATTAACTTATTTAGACGCCTTCCTGAGAGACCATCTGATCGGGAGCAGCTGAAGGTTTTACAGCGAAATATTTCCCCTTATTACATCCATGGCTTAAGTCTTCAGAATATCGGTTCAGTGGAAGATCTTTTGACTTTTTGTAAACAATTAGAGGCTTCTCGTGATTTAGCCTCCAGATTTAAATACAGTACAAGTAAAGTCTGCTACTTAGAACCCGATCTTGCTTATCATGAGGGGAAATTGAGTCAAAAGTCGAGTCAAAATTTCCATTTACCTGGTGATTTGACTAGTAAGGCAATTGATGTCTCGGCGCTTGCTTGTTGGAACTGTGGGCAGGAGGGACATAGTTTTTCAAAATGTAATTCACTTAGGAAAAAACAATTCTGTTTCCGTTGTAGTAAAGCCGACGTTACTAAGTATACGTGTCCTTCTTGCAATCCAAAAAACGGAAACGAAGATCGTCGGTAAACCGGGAGGCGATCTCTATTTTCATTCCATCTAAAAGGCCGGTGAACGAGTCCTGGGACTCTTGGAAATGTTTTGTTAGTGATCAATATCAGAGAGCTCGTCTTTGTAACATTTTTGTTTCTAGGTCTGTTGACCCTCGTCCCTATCTTCAGGTGTCGATTTATGGGGTCAAAGTTGTTGGGTTGTTAGATAGCGGCTGTACACAGACCTGTATAGGACATTCAGGGTGGAAAAAGCTTCGCGAGTTGAATTTGCATTTAGAAACGTTTTCTTTTGATGTCACTTTAGCAGATGGCGCCAGGTGTGAAGTGTTAGGTGTAGCTAATTTTCCTATAGAATTAAGAGGTAGGACTAGGCTCATTAAATGTTTGGTGGTTTTAGACTTAAAAGACGATATAATTTTAGGAATAGATTTTTGGCGAGATATGGATCTAGTAACCCATTTTGGAAGTAATTCCTGGGAATTTAAAACAGTTGAGGTAGCTAGTGTTCAGGTTGAGCCGCCTATAGAAGGAATTATAACTTTAACTTCAGAACAGAAAGAAATTCTCGAAAATTTGTTGTCAAAATTCTTTCTTAAAATGAACACTGATCTTGGTTGCGCTAAAGGGATGCGTCATGTCATCGATACAGGTGATAGCCCACCAATTAAACAGAGATATTACAGAGTTTCCCCCTATATACAAAAGTTAATGCATGATGAAGTTGACAAGATGTTGAAGTTAGGAGTAATCGAGCCATTTAATTATCCTTGGGGCTCACCAGTGGTGTTAGTTCAGAAAGGTTCGGGAGAATATAGATTTTGTGTTGATTTTCGTCAGATAAATAAGATCACTCGGCATGATGCGTATCCTTTGCCATATATCAGTAGCATCCTCGATCGTCTTCGAAATGCTAAGTTTATTTCTTCCATCGACCTAAAGAGTGCTTATTGGCAAATTCCTTTGGATGCCGAAAGTAAAGCAAAAACAGCTTTTACTATACCTGGACGTGTTGATAACATTTTAGGCGAACTGGAGGGATCTGTTTTTGTATATTTAGATGACATTATTGTCATAAGTCCTACTTTTCATTTACACATTCAAGTGATTGAAACGGTACTTTCCAGGTTGTTAGAAGCTGGTTTAACTATCAACAAAGACAAGTGCCAGTTTGTTAAAAGTGAATTAAAATATTTAGGATACGTGGTTACCGCTAATGGTTTACACACCGATCCATCTAAGATAGAGTGTATGGTCAATTATCCTACTCCAAAGAATGTAAAAGAAGTTAAAAGATTTATAGATATGGTCAGCTGGTATCGTTCTTTTATAAAAAAATTTGCTGCCAGATTATCTCCTTTGACGAAACTCACCAGAAAGAATCAACAATTTATATGGTCGCCAGCGTGTGAAAGATCATTCCAAGACATAAAACAATGTTTAGTTTCGAGTCCAGTTCTTACATGTCCAGATTTTTCTAAAGAATTTATTCTGCAGACAGATGCATCACAAGTTGGGTTGGGTTGTGTCCTCTGTCAAAAGTTCGAAGATGGAGAGAAGGTTATATCTTACGCCAGCAGAACGCTCACACTACAGGAAGCTAAGTTTTCGACCACAGAGTTGGAATGTCTTGCCGTGGTTTGGGGAATTGAAAAATTTAGACCATATATCGAAGGAGTTAAGTTTTCAGTTATTACAGATCATTCATCATTGTTGTGGCTACATAAACTACAGAATCCCTCAAGACGTTTGGCCAGGTGGGCCCTTCGCCTTCAGAGTTACGACTTTACACTCACTCATCGTAAGGGATCTTCTCATGTCGTTCCTGATGCCATTTCCAGAGCTTTGGTTGCTTACGTTGATGTTACACCTGAAGATTGCGATAACTGGTATACCTTGCTCCGTTCTAATATAAAAAGTTCCCCAGATAAGTATCCGAAATTTCGAGTTACTGACAATAAGATATACAAGTTTATCAATTATGGTCGACCTACTTTGAATAATGAATATGATTGGAAATTAATATTACCTAAGAGCGTCCGTAAATCTGCTTTGGTGGAGTGTCATGACGAACCTCATGCAGGTCATTTAGGGTTCTTTAAGACAAAGAAGCGGGTGTGTGCGTTGTATTTTTGGCCTGGCATGTCGTCAGATATTCTACGTTACGTGCGTAATTGTGAAGTTTGTAAATCTCAAAAAACCAGAACAGAAAGCACCACATGGTGTTATGAGTAGCAGAGTAATTTCGAAACCATGGGAAGTCATTAGCACAGATCTCATTGGTCCGTTACCGTTGTCACATAAAAAGAATAGATTTATTTTGGTGGTGTGTGATCTCTTCACTAAATTTTGCCTATTGTTTCCTTTGAGAACTGCTTTGAGTGGTTTAGTAACAAAACATTTGGAAGAAGACATTTTTATGATATATGGGGTCCCCGAAAGAATAATTTGCGACAATGGCAGACAGTATGTGTCTAAACTATTTCGGAATATGTGTGCCTCATATGATTAAAATTATTTTTAATGCTCAGTACAGTCCTTCAGCAAATCCCACCGAACGGGTGAATAGGGTTGTGAAAACGATAGTTCGGTCATATATCTCGAAGGATCAACGGAAATGCGATGTTGCCCTTCCTAAAATAGGTTTTGCACTTCGAACTGCGACACATGAAGTTACTGGATATAGCCCTGATTATTTAAATTTTGGAAGAGAGTTGATTATTTCTGGAAAAATGCATAGAAGAGACCAACAGCATGCAGTCGATGATCTGTTAGAATTTGAAGACCGATCACAATTAGCCTCTCACGTTAAAGAAGTGCAGGAAGTATTTTCAGACGTTAGAGCACGTTTACAACGGGCTTATCGAAATAGTGCTGCTCGCTATAATCTTCGTAGGAGACCTTTATCGTTAGATGTTGGGCAGGTCGTTTGGAAAAGGAACTACACACTATCTGATGCGGCTGATTTTTACGCAGCAAAATTAGCTCCAAAATTTATAAAGTGTAGGGTTCTCAAAAAACTTTCTACCAATGTATACGAGTTGGCGGACTTCGAGTCTGGTCGTTCATTGGGATCATGGCATATTAAAGATATCAAGATGGATTAAAATGGCCTAAGCAAGATCTCTATTTTTCTTTTTTTTCTTCCTTTTTTTCTTTTTGTTATTAACTGAGGAGAATGTTACGTTTTATACATAATGATTAGTTATTTTAATTGTCAGCAGGTTGTAATTTTCAACACGTACCGTTTCTAAGGTTTTCGTTGTTTGTTTATAAAGAGAAATATATTAGTTTCCTTTTTTAAGTCGTTTTTGACGTAAGTTTTGCGGCAGTAATAACTTTATATAGTATCGTTGAGGCGGATCTAAGGCTGCAAAACTTCATTGGAGAGCCTTTAGGGTATTTTCGTGGCGATTCTCCAAGAAACTCCAGTAAGGAGGATAATAAAATACGTCTCTTCAAGGTAGTCAAACCCTCTTCTATTTATGGTTTATTGGTGATAGTAAGAGGTAAATTTTTGTACTTTTATCGATATATTATCGATTTCAGAAAATATATCGTTTTAGAGTTGTCTTTCTCGCAAGCACGGCTTCTTCAGAAAAGTGCTACAGCGACGTAGCGACGTCCCTCTCAGAGTTAGACCCTCTTCTATTTATTGTTTATTGGTAATAGTAAGAGATAAGTTATAATCCTTTCTTTTGATTTGTACTTCAGAAAACACATTATTGTAGGGTTATTGGTTATCTTCTTATTTTCTTCAATTCTTCTGCATCGGGAGCTACTTCTTCTCCGCTGCCTAGTGCCTCAGTTATCCAGGAATACTGTTGGTGAAAAGATCTGAAATGTCCGATGGAACTTTGTGGTTTGGTGTGACAAACGATGACAGGTGGACCTGACACGGGTGTAGTATTCAATCTCTTGGAGGAGCTCTACTACAGCATTCTCCAGTGGTCGGCAAGTATTCATTGAGGGTGAAACTGGGAGTTGGGTGTTAAAGCATACAGCTGCACTGTGCCATCGTCAGTATTTATACGTCCTTATTAACTAATTTATCATCTGATGTAAAGAATTTGATGTGCTTAAACTTAGTTTAATATTTAATATTAGAATATTAGTCAGGGTTTCTAGAATTGGTAATATATTATCACCGCTTCAGAAATTATAATATTCTCGAGACTTTGACTAAGATCAATAGTTTTTATGTTTAATGTCCATTAACTTGTTAAATGCCTAATATATCGATGTCATGTGATTATGATAACAACGTTTGTTTCCTTCCGAAAGATATTTAGGGGTTTCTTATCGATTTTGGTAGATTAGTACCTAGTATGGCTTTGGCGTATCATAAACCCCTTGACGCCCAGTAATAAAATATTCTTATCTTGAACTTTGGAGAACCCACTCTCGACTCCTACTGAGTATAGTCGAAGGCCATAAAAAGCTGTAACAACCTGTTCACGCTTTTCCAGCCGTCATGAACAACAGGCCGAGCCTGTCTCTCAAAAAATCGTAAGTACTCTTTTTTTAACAAAACTAATGTGCTAAAGTCCATTGATTGTTGGAAACAGTTTTAACCACGCTTTTTTAGCCTAAAACCTAGTGTTTTTTTTGTCAGACATACTCTAACATGCCTTTACTGAGTCAGGATTTGACGGACCTGTCGCAGTCTCAACCGTCAACTAGTCAACCTGCACAGAAACCAGTTATTCCCAGCCCCGTGGTACAGACATACCCCGACATGCCGTCACTGAGTCAGGATTTGACGGACCTGTCGCAGTCTCAACCGTCAACTAGTCAACCTGCACAGAAACCAGTTATTCACAGCCCCGTGGTACAGACATACCCCGACATGCCGTCACTGAGTCAGGATTTGACGGACCTGTCGCAGTCTCAACCGTCAACTAGTCAACCTGCCCAGAAACCAGTTATTCACAGCCACGTGGTAATCCCAGTAAGTGTTTTTATGTGCTATGAACAGTGAAAATCATTTTTTTAATGGTAATTAAGCTCAAGACCTACTAATTTTTTCAGTCTACATCATATCCACCCCCACAAGAATAACTGTTGCTTCTCGCAGTTCACCCTACCGCTACGGTATGGGTGCAGCTATAAAAAAAATTAAGCTGCAGAAGGACGACGACGCCTTCAGCGTCATCAGCTTGCCACCCACTCAAGACAGCGAAGACGAGTTCGAAGATCTGGAAGGAAACGGCGATATATCTTCATACGTCAAAGGGGTAACAGGTGAAATGAAATGAAAATATGAAGCGACGAAGCGGAAGCTACAGGTGGAAGAAGATAAGAAGGCGGAAAGAAGACGTGAAATGGAGCGATTAAAAAACAGGATATAAAAGGTGACAAATTAATTCAACAATTACAAAAAGATTTGGTTCTCGGTGCAAGACTATTAAAACGATTTAAATTATAGATTTTAAAGCATTGTTTTAGCCTGGCACCCTTTTATTCCTGCTTTTTTGCTTCTTTCTCATATATATTTTTGTTTAAGTTTACTATCCTTTTCTATTTTGACATTTTTAACCTAATTACATATTTTTTTACTATTTTCGTTTTTTTAACATAATTACATATTTTTTACTATAGTGCATGGATCCTAGTAATAAAAGATATAAATTCGTAAGTATAATTTTCTAACTTTTTCTCAATAATTGCCTTTGTTTTCTAGGCGCTGTGTCCAAATATTCTCACATCTTATTAAATCCGTACGGGTTCAAAACACAAATCCTCCAAATATGCAATTATTTGGCTTTTGGTGAAAATTTACACTAATGAAAACGAAATAGGCCCACTATATTTGCAACAGACCTGAAACCTAAGTGTTTTCGCAAATATAACTAAAATGCTAGTATACAGTTAAATAAATGTTCGATATTCCAAGGTAAAGTCGTGAGGCACCTGGCTAATATACATATAAATTTCTCAGATTTTTTTTTGTAGCAGTTAAAGCAGTGCACTGCAGAATCAAAATCTCACACGGTGTGTTAATTCATATTTTACAAGCTTTTTAGTTTACACATCATATTATCAAAATTTCATGACTTGTGCCATACCATTTTCAAAGTGTGTCTAAAATATTTCAATACTTTAATTAAAAATTTTCGATTTTTCAGGGCAAAGTAGGTCGACATTTTCTTTCGCCTCTTTCAACCTTAAGGCAACAATTTTATATGCACTAATACAAAGAAATTATATTTTTGTTAGCCGTTGAGGTACCTTAAATAAACTACGTTGTCTGTTTTTTTATCAAAATCGTTTGCGTTGAGGATTTTCTCAGATTTTTGGAGATATTTTAGTATTTCTATTGGAATGTGTACACCCATTGTACTATTTTTCGATTTTTCAGGGCAAAGTAGGTCGTCATTTTTTTTTTTTCGCCTCTTTTAACCTTAAGGCAACAATTTTATATGCACTAACACAAAGAAATTAGATTTTTGTTAGCCGTTGAGGTACCTTAAATAAACTACGTTGTCTGTTTTTTTTATCAAAATCGTTTGCGTTGAGGATTTTCTCAGATTTTTGGAGATATTTTAGTATTTCTATTGAAATGTGTACACCCATTGCACTATGGAAGATCTCGACCCGTCGGTCGCTTCAAGGCGACGCTCGGATGTTTTTTTTACACGTGCGTTATTACTACTGTTGTATTTTATTGCATCATGGCTTTTTTACTTATCATCTCTTTCGACTTGGTACCACACGGCCTCACATCGGTTTACAGGAGGTTTTAGAATCTTACGGGAAGTATGATTTACAAGGTGACGTCCTACAGTTCTAGGAAGCGAGGAGAAATTAGGAAATTCAACGACTAATCACGTTTTCATCGCAACTTTTCCATGGGGCGAGTTGGAAATGCGATTTCCTAGAAATTCTTTGTTAGGACGATGGATGCCATGCGCTCCGCGTGGCGAATTGTTTCCTCTTCGAACTGCGGATTGCAACTGAGACCGGGAACTATGCAAGGCCGTCACTCGGCGCGGTCCAGCAACGCGGCGACCAGATTTCTTAGAATTCTAAAACATGATAGGACAATCCATTTAATTTTTAATTGGGTTTTTCGCCACCAAACTGATTGAAAGACAACTTTTTCAAGTTGCCTCGAAAATTCATAAATTCTTAACACTGAATGAACGAAACTTTAAACGTGTGACACGTTTAAAGTTTCATAAATTCTTAAAACTTAATGAACGAAACTTTAAACGTGTCACACGTTTAAAGTTTCGTTCATTCAGTGTTAAGAATTTATGAATTTTCGAGGCAACTTGAAAAAGTGGAAAAATCAGTTTGGTGGCGAAAAACCCAGTTAAAAATTAAATGGAAGTGAAGTGACACTTTGACGTGACATGATCTTTGAGAAAGGAGGAAGATTTATTCTCCGAAAGCTCAGAAAACAAATTTGTTGACGTTATTTTTTGAGTTACACGTTTAAAGTTTCGTTCATTCAGTGTTAAGAATTTATGAATTTTCGAGGCAACTTGAAAAAGTTGTCTTTCAATCAGTTTGGTGGCAAAAAACCCAATTAAAAATTAAATGGATCTGTTTGCGCCACAAATAAATTTTAGAAAATAAATATGATAGGACATGTCTAGGGGCCAGGTGGCTGCGAGTGGTCTAAAAAATTTTGGGGACCTGAGTTAGAACTCTCTCGGGATCTAGGGGTCGACTTGGGGTCACACGTGTCGGCGACGACTTCTAAGAATTTTAAGTCGTGTCGGAACAAGTCCAACGCATGTCTAATCACGCTCGAAAGGCGGCGGCCAAGTGGCCCAGAAATTCGTGGCTACGACAGTGACCTGTAACTTTGAAAATGGCATACTTTGAGAAAATCTTTCAGACCACCAGTCAAAATGCAGCTTTTTCATGTATGAGATTTACACGGTGGTCGTTGTCTAGAAATATCGTAGGATCTAGAGGTGAACTAGGGGTGACAGGTGGTCTACGCGTCAAGTGGGATGACCCTGTAGCAAAAATGCAGGCATTTCTGGTCTTATGGAGATTAGCATGGAGGTCATGAGTTGGAACTCTCCTGCAAGTGGCTTAAGAATGGTGCAAGAACTGTGCTCCATCAAAAATATATGCGTCACCCCTCCACCAGCGGCAAGAGGTCAGGAGTGGGAGCAAGCCACCTCACTTGACCTTTGGGTCACACGTGTCCCAAAGGTCAAGTGAGGTCAAGCTGTGACGTCACGTGACCTCGGCTGTGACGTAGCCAAAGTGCACGCATTTCTGGTCTTATGGAGATTAACATGGGGGTCGTGAGTTGGAACTCTCTCAGGATCTAGGGGTCAGCTGGGGGTCACACGTGCCCCTGTGATGTATGAGACTTACAGGGTGTTCGTGGTCCAGAACTATCGTCGGATCTAAAGGTCAACTAGGGGTCACACGTGGCCTAAAGATCAAGTGGGGCCACCCTGTAGCGAAAATGCACGCATTTCTGGTCTTATGGAGATTAACATGGGGGGTCGTGAGTTGGAACTCTCTTAGTATATCTACTTATATCAAATAACTTTCCACATTTACCTTTGGTTGGAAATTCGTCCGCACATTCTATGGAATGGCTGGAAACTGACGACTTTCCAGTAACTGAAAATCCTAACGCGGAATGTTCAAGTTCAGAGAAGGGAATACAATTAAATTCAGATTTAAATGGAAATGGTAGGCATTAAAAGACTTATTGTGTTTTTATAACTGATGCAAGATTTTGTACTGTTTAGTTTTTTTTAAATCTTCGTAAAGTACTTCTTGATGAAGACCTCTTTTTTTATTTCAGATGATCAGCTAGGCATTGATGAAAAACCTTTAAGGGTACCTTCAGGTCCAATAAATGATTTACCAAGTGAGACTTTATCTGAAAGTTCATCTAGCGAAATTCCTCTGACGAGAATTCGTCTGGATCTTCATCTTCTTCCTCTTCGCAAAAAAAATTCGTCCGTCAGAAAATAGAGACGATGATATCCTAGACAAATACAATGTCTTACCAGAGAGAAAGATAAGTTTGGGCCCAACAGCATCAGTAAACGACGAAAGTGACAGCAGTGAATCCTCTGACGAGAACAAGAAAACAGTTATTGTCAAAAAGATAAAAAGCCGGCCGAGTTCATGGAAAAGAGCAGTCGCAAAATACATGAGAAATAGTGGAAAAGAATATATTTCGCGAAGTCAAACATTAGTCAAAGAAAAATCAGTTTGACCTGTGTGTAATTCCAAAAAGTGCCGCCATCAATGCTCAACGAAAGTTTCGGAGAAGCATCGAAAGACCGTTTTCTATGAGTTTTGGAAGACAGCTGATTGCAGAAGCAACGCGAATTTGTTTTATGTTGCATTCAAGCAATTGAGCCCAAATACAAGTATAGACGGGAAAATAGTAATCGAAAACCCAATAACGCTTTTTATTTGACGATAGCTGGATCAAAAACGAGGGTTTGCAAAGTATTTTTCAAAAAAAGCAATAACAGATCGCTGTCTTAGAACTGTACTTGAAAAAAAGTTGTTATCACCATCTTCTGGTATCCCTGGTCTTGACGAGAGAGGCAAACATGGAAGACATAGAAAAACAGATCCTGCCGTTCTGAAAGCAATACCTACCTAGAATGGAAAGTCATTATTGCCGGATAGACACAAAGAGGGAATACATAGGAGGGCGAACAATAATGGATCTATACAGAGACTTCAGTGAGCTTTGGAAGATGCAACATAATACAAATCCTACGAACTACCAAATACAGAGCGCCCATGGCCACTAGATACATAGGAGAATCAAGAACCAGTTGCGCCGCGCCGGCCGTGGCAAACGGTGCCTCGGGAGAATACAATCAGTTAACTTTGAACAGCGCTGGAGTGTGTTTCGTTTTTATGCATTATTGTTCATCCGGACTACACGACGTTGAGATCGTTCCTTGTAATTTTGGTTTTTGATGTTTAATCGGAAGCAAAATAAAAACATATCTCTAAAAAACACTTCCGAAAAAATAAAAAGTAATTCTACAAAAAACACACGATTGCACACAGATAGTGAGTTACGTCTACGAAACCCGCTGACTCAACAGCAACCAGAAGCCGTCGCCGCATCAGCTCCTAAAAGTTATAAATCTTGTAAGAACATCATTTCTGTGTGATTATTCTCTGTAACTTTGCCGAATAAAGTTGTTCTCTTGTCAAACCAAAAAAAATACATTTTTTAAAAATTCGTTAACTAGCTCCCGTAAGTTAACTGGCGCAGTCTTGTGGATTCGTTGAAGTAACGCGAAGACCACAAATCGCCAGCGCGTCGCGATCGTCGTGCCGTCGTTTTGTCGTGCGTTACGTGGGTTTCAACCCTTTGCCAACGAGAAGAACCAGGCTCGAGGACAACTCCAGGGAGATACGAAAAGCCAAGGGTGAGAGCCATTCCTTTTTCTTTTTCCTAGCTTTTCCTCCAGGGCAATACAAGAATTTTCACCCAGGGAAATTCAATGCACATGATTTTTCCTTGTCACGTCGATGAATACGACAACAATTTGAATCTGTGAATAGGATTGTGTTTTTGCATTATTAGAGCATATAATAATCAAAAACATATTTAAGTTAGAATTAGTAAAATTTGAAAAGAAAATCAAATTCCAATTTTCAAAGAAGAAAATTAATTTTAATCTAATTTTTAAATCCCACTAGTTACACATTATTTTAGATTTTTAAACTCTTAATTTTAAGAATTGTTGTTCCCCTTTTATGTAACATAATTTTCCAAAATTGATCTTGAACACATAACTACCATTTTAAGTAATTTAGATCTTAGTAATAACAGTAACGTTGAAATGCCAAATCAACAACAACCGGCGGAACGCCAAATTAATTATAGTCTTTTAAGGTTATATATCGATACTATTCCCAATTATAGTGGCGACTCTAGTACGTTGGAAATTTTTATTGAGCACTGCCAAATTTTAATTAACACATATCAAAATGTAAATAACCCAAATGACCCAATCAATAGTTTCTTAATCAGGGCTATAATCGGCAAATTAACAGGCGAAGCTTTTGTTAGAGTAGGTAACCGACCAGACATAAGAACTTGGATAGAATTAATTCACTTGCTTAGACTTAGTTTTGGCGATCAGAGAAATCTTGACTGTCTAGTACAAGAAATGATAGTAACAAAACCTTATAAAAACGAGTCATACATAAATTTTGGCCAAAGATTACAAAAATCCCGCAGTTCAATTGCTTCAAAATTAATATCGATGAATATGACTAACGAAGAACGAGTATTTCAGATAAAAAATGATGACGAACTTGCACTTAAAACTTTTATTCGAGGTTTATCTGGAAGAATCCAAGACATGATTAGAATTCGGAACCCCAACTCTCTCGAACTTGCAATTTCTTTAGTAATAGAAGAAGAACATTTTATTTTAAACAAAAACAAATGGGTATTTTCCAAAATGCTTCTCAAAATAAATTTCCCCAAAATCATCCAAAACCCAATACCCAAAATTTTGTGAGACCTCAAAATTATGCATCACATACCTATACAAATTTTTCATTTCCACGATATTCGCAACCTCAGCAATTCCAAAATTATTCACCTAGACTCCAATTCCCTTCTCAACCGATTAACATACAACCACGTCAAAATATGCCTCCTCCTAGATTCCCCACTAATAGAGAAGTTTTCGGACAATCTAGTACTACCAGAAACGTTTTGAAGCCAACCGGCGCTATTCCAAAAAATAATCTTTTTCCAAAATACAGGGCCTTGAAATTTTCATTCCCAAGAACTACATAATATCGAAACCACGGAAATATCCCCAGAACAATACCGTCCCACATTCGAACATACTTAAAATGAATATGAACAATACCAAAATCAAATCTATCATCCCGAATATGCTACCACCGATGACGAATATTCCACCGGATATTTTACGGAAAATTCTTACCAAATATCTGAATTTGACGAACCACACTTTGACGGTTCCCAACCTGATGTAAATTTTCCCAAATCCCCATGTCCAGACAACAATATATAACGATTGACCTTAACCACCTACATCAACTAAACGAACTAGCATACATCTATATCCCCGAAATTAATGCCAAATTTCTAATTGACACTGGCAGTTCACGTAGTCTTATGAACCCAAAATTGGCTTATAAATTTTACTCAAATTGCATTTTTAGTGAAAATTTTAATATTCAAACGTCACATGGAATTTCATTTCATGGTGAAATAGCTATTATACCAATTTTTAAGATATTTAACACAGACCTAGTTTATAAATTCTACCTTTTTGATTTTTCAAATAAATACGATGGAATTACTGGCATGGACCTTCTAAAAAGACTTGACTCTGACATAAGCATACGAAATGACCTATTAATTACCCCAAACGCTCAAATTCCTATGATATTTAACAAAACTTATTCCCAAAATTCTAAAAACTTCAAAAAATGTTTTCACTCTATAATAATTCCTCCTAGATCCCGAAAAGTGGTAAAACTCCCGGTGTGTTTAAAAAGCGGTTTAGGCATCCTAGAGTATATTAATTTCGAAAATAATTTAGAATCCCCGAAAGCTCTAGTAAACATTCAAAATTTTTATGCATATACCACAGTATTAAATCCCAATGAGAAATCTTTCAAAATAACAATAACGGAACCTTTTGACGTAGAACCTTTAAATCCAAACGAACTAAACTTTTTCGATAAAATTGAACAAACTTCCGAAATTTCAAAACAGCAAGATAATTTACTTAAACAAAATCTCAAAAACCTTAGATTAGACCATTGCAACAAAGAAGAAAAAGAAACCATTCGGAAACTTTGCTTTAACTATAGAGATATATTTTATTGTGAAGACATACCCTTAAGTTTTTCGAGCGAAATAACACACAAAATCAATCTTTCTAATGACACCCCAGTTTATACCAAATCCTATCGTTTCCCCGAAGTCCACCGTGAGGAAGTAAAAAATCAAGTTAACAAAATGCTACAACAAAAAATAATAGAACCTTCAACCTCTCCATGGTCCAGTCCCATATGGATCGTGCCCAAAAAACTCGATTCCTCAGGCAAGCGTAAATGGCGGATAGTTATCGACTACAGACGTTTAAACGAACAAACTATAGACGACAAGTACCCACTCCCAAATATTACTGACATTATTGACAGACTCGGTAGAGCAAATTACTTCACGACACTAGACCTCGCATCCGGTTTTCACCAGATACCTATAGACAAAAATGACGTTCCAACAACAGCCTTTTCCACTATTGGCGGACATTTTCAGTTTGTTAGAATGCCATTTGGGCTAAACGCCCCCAGTAGTTTTCAGAGGGTGATGGACAATGTGTTAAGAGGGTTAGCCAACGAAATTTGTCTAGTTTATCTCGACGACATCATCATTTTTAGCACTTCCCTGCAAGAACACATTTTTAGACTAAAATCAGTTTTTGACAGACTAAGACAAGCAAACCTAAAAGTTCAGTTAGATAAGTCGGAGTTTCTCAAAAAATCTGTCGCTTATCTAGGCCATATAATAACCCCAGAAGGCGTAAAACCAAACCCAGATAAGATCTATTCAATTCAAAATTTTCCCGTACCAAAAACACAAAAAGACATTAAATCATTCCTCGGACTCCTAGGTTATTAACGCCGATTCATTAAAGATTTTGCCAAAATTGCGAAACCACTTACACTCTGTCTCAAAAAGAGCGCAAAAATAATACATGACGAAAATTTTCTAAAAGCTTTCAATACTTGTAAGAAAATCCTATGTAACGACCCTATCCTACAATTCCCCGACTTTAAACAAAAATTTATACTAACAACGGACGCTTCTAACTTCGCCTTAGGCGCAATTTTATCGCAAGGTACTATCGGACAAGACAGACTCGTCGCGTATGCATCTAGAACACTCAATGAAACCGAACAGAAATACAGTACTATTGAGAAAGAAATGTTAGCAATCATCTGGGCTTGTAGATATTTTCGGCCATACCTATTTGGCAGACGTTTTACAATAGTAACTGACCACCGTCCATTGACATGGCTTTTTAACTTAAAGGAACCAAATTCAAAACTTGTTCGCTGGCGTTTAAAACTTCAAGAATTTGATTATAAAATCGTTTATAAAAAGGTACATTAAACTCAAATGCCGATGCTCTCTCACGTATCAGACTTAATATGCACGAAACCCAATCCGTAATAAACAATCCCGGCGACATCAACGTAGAATCATACGAGTTTCTTAGAAACTACGCGGAGAACCCGGACAATTTCATTATCCCTGACATAAACGAAGACAACACCCAGAACATGACTTCTACACAGACACCGACTAATGTTACACGTCCCTTGAACCCGAAACCGAAGATAGTCATACACTCAGATATTCAACTAAAACCGCCCGATAAACGAAAACCTCAATCACCTATCGAAATCAATAGCAGTGATGACGAAACAGCACATTCCCTGTCTAAAGAAATTAGTAATGACGGATTACCCATATTAGACTAAATTATAAATAATAAAACCAATCAGATACTAGTATTCAAAACAAATTCCGATAAAATTTCTGTAGAACAAGAAACTTACCTCCACCAAAAAATATTTACTCTCAAAATACCTCTCAACTGTAATGATCAAGATATTTTAAATTTTCTAAAAGAATATTTAAAACCAAATACGACTTACCACGTCTTCTTTAAAAATCCAGAATTCGCCTTAAAATTCTCTAATGTATATTCCGAACATTTTAATCATTTAGGACCAAAATTAATTAAATGTACGAAATTAATCAACACTATCAAAGATCGCGAAGAACTGTTAATGTTAATAAAAAACCACCATTTAGGTAAGACAAACCACCGCGGTATTCAAGAAACCTTGCAATATCTCAAAAGAAATTATTTCTGGATTAACATGAAAACCGATATCACCAAATTTATAAACGAGTGCGAAATTTGCAATAAAACGAGATATGGTAGAAATCCCCCTTACGTACCCCTTGTCCTAACAGAGACACCGTCCCGACCTTTCCAAATTATTCACGTCGATGTATTTTATTATGATTCCAAAAATTATTTGACTCTGGTAGAGGCTTTTTCAAAATTTGCGCAAGCAATACAAATTCCAGGAAAATCAGCCATCAATATATGCGATGCATTAGTGACATACTTTAAATGTTTCGGCACCCCTAAACATTTTATATTAGACAACGGTAAAGAATTCAACAATGAAACTGTCAAAGAACTTTTGAAAATGCACAAAATTAGTATCCATTTTACGACACCTGGTCACCACGAGTCTAACAGCATAGTAGAAAGATTTCATTCAACTATAATAGAACACTTACGTATTTTAAAAGAGTCTCACCCCAATGAAAACGATTTAATGAACTACGCCGTTTTAGGATATAATTCGTCTATTCACAGTACTAAAAATTTCACCCCTTTCGAATTAATTTACGGTCACACCGATACTCGAAATCCTGAAATATTCAACACAAAAGACTTTTACACCGATTATGTCGAAAACCACAACAACAAGCTAAAACATGTCTATTCTGAGGTCAAAGAAAAGGTCGATTATAAGAAAACAAAAATAATATCTAGATTAAATAAAAATGGCAACGAGAACCCAAATTTTAAAATTAACCAAAAAGTTTACAAAAAGAATCCTTTAAACCGAAACAAGAAAAATAATAACCTAAAGGTCCTTATACCTAAAGGTCCTTATACTATTATTGAGATTTTAGAACACAACAAAGTTAAAATTCAAAGTAACAAAACTAATAAAACTGAAATTGTGCACATCAAAGATTTAAAATCACCCCCTTCATTGTTACAGAGAGAAGATGTTCAACATTCTGCTGACATCTCGATATTAACGAGCCTAGTACTAGCTCAGGAAGTCAAAATTTCCAAAATAACAAATAATCTCGGTATTTTACCGTTCAAATTAGGCGAAGCCAGAACAATTAATAACAAACACATTTTTCTTTACAACGTAGGTCTCCAAGCAATAAAAAGTCAGATATATGGAATTAATAAACTTTTTCAAAAATTAAACTCCTCCATCAAAGTAGAGAAAATCGAAACAAAATATTCTTCTATTCAAAATGCTCAAAATGACTATGAAAACTTACTTCCAATCATATCAGAAATAAATCAAAAATTTGAAAATATAAATTTTTATAATTCAAAAAATTCTAGAACGAAACGCGGCCTAGTTAACCTAGGTGGAACCATTCACAAATGGCTTTTCGGCACGTTAGATGCCAACGATGGATTAAAATATGACAATGCCATCAAAATTTAAAATCGAATCAGCAAAAAATCGTCAATGACCTAAATTCTCAATTATCCCTATCGAAACAATTGATTCAAAAGTATTCAAAAACAGTAGAAGATATCGATAAAAATCAAAGGAAAATTTCCAACTACATATTAGAAATGAAAAATATCATAAACAATATAACTGGTGAATTTTATGAATACATAACCTTCAAATCAATAATTGATCAAATTTTCATGAATGCAAACGTTATTGTTACTTTATTAGAAGATATTGAAAACGCAATCACATTTTCAAAATTACACGTAGCTCATCCGGACATACTGACAAAGGAAAATCTAAAAGAAATTTTAAACGAACTTCTTACTTATTATGACATTTCAGAAATATTAAAAATTGACATAGATACATGGTATTCTTTAATTCAGACAAACTGTCACTTTTCAAATGATGATATTGTATTTGCTTTGGAAATACCAATCGTTTATCCCGAAACATTTGAATATTTTCACCTTTTTCCGATCCCATCCAACGAAAATAAAATAATTATCCCACACAAACCCTACATGGCTCTAGAAGACAAAAGACATCAGTACATGGACAAAGCCTGCGTAAAAACAGAACAAATCTACCTATGCACCCACGAAGAAATCAACAATAACGACGATTGTGTATCAATGATCATCAGAGGCGAGCCACAACATTGCGAACAAATTCCCGTTCTACCACCAAACTTCCTAATTAACAAAATCAACCAAGAATATATCATCGTCATCAGCAAAGAAGAAATCAAGATTAAAACAAAATGTACGGAAGAACAAATAAGTTTAATACAAGGAACTAATATAATACAGATACCACGAAATTGTAACATGGAGTATAAAAACTACAAATATACAAATCAAGAAAATTATCTCAAAGGAAGACCAGTCATATTGCCCAAAATTCAAGACCAGTCATCAATCAAGAAAAACTCAAAAAGAAACCCGCTTCAATTGGAAAATATACGACTAGAAGATTTGCACGCTTTGGAAAAACAAATACAAGCATCGAACCCACTTTCTATCGAAGATTTTCAAAATTTAAATCAAACTAACTGGATACTTTGGATCATCGTTGGAGTCATTTTAGTAATCATTATCACATATGGAATCTACAAATTCAAAACAAAGAAAATTAATATAAAATTAGAGGAAAAAGAAAAAGCCACTATTTCAGTTTTCTTCAACCCTGAAGTTCTCGCTTAGAGGGGAGGAGTTACGTCTACGAAACCCGCTGACTCAACAGCAACCAGAAGCCGTCGCCGCATCAGCTCCTAAAAGTTATAAATCTTGTAAGAACATCATTTCTGTGTGATTATTCTCTGTAACTTTGCCGAATAAAGTTGTTCTCTTGTCAAACCAAAAAAAATACATTTTTTAAAAATTCGTTAACTAGCTCCCGTAAGTTAACTAGTGCAATAAATGTTCAAAGAGGCCACCATCTGCAGCTAGGCAATAACCTAAACGGTCATAGAAACCTCTCCGAACATTTACTAGCATGTTTGGAGTGATCATTTGAAATGAATTCGATATTTTCAATCGCAATTCGTCCAAATCATTCGCCCTGTCTTCCTGGAAGCCATAAATTTGGGAGTTTACGTATCCCCACAAGAAAAAAATTATCAGGGGATAACTCGGGGGAGCTTGCCGGCCACGGGATGGTTCCCCGACCACTAAGCAAACGATTCGGAAATACAGTATTTAAGTACTCTCGAACCACCCTGCAATTATTCGCCAGGCAACCATCTTGCTGAAACCAAATTTCATTAAATCTGTGACCTGCAACCCGCCTAATTTCTGGAATGACTTGTTGCTGCAAAAGAGCCAAGTAAGTAGGGCCAGTTAGGTTTCCATCAATAAAAAATGGTCCGATCATATTTTCTCCGAGCATAGCACCCCAAACGTTTACTTTTGCGGGGTACTGTGTTCGAAACTCATAATATTTATGTAAATTTTCCCGCGACCAATAACGAACGATTGAAGAATTATGTCGGCCATGTAGGGGAAATGACGATTCATCAGTGAAAACTATGTTGCTGATAAAATTGGGTTGACGGTTTGCCATATCCATAACCCTCTCACAAAATTCCATTCGTTTAAAGTAATCGTCGGGAAAAATTTCATGGTTCTTATGGACTTTGTATGATCGTTAACCATTTTTTTTTTCAAAAATTTTCCCACTGCACCCTTACTTACGCCTAATTGCTCAGCAATAGCCCTTTCAGAAATGTGGGGATTATCATTCACTGTGGCACAAACCATTATTTCTATCATCTCCCGATAATTATGTCGGCCGTGGTTGTTGGGATGCCCATTTTTACTATGGCTTCGCGGAGTGACACATCCGTTCAAAATTTGAAATAATCCGATGCACTGTGCGTAAAGATGGTACGGGCCTATTTCTAAATGTTTCTCCAAACATGTTTATTATTTGGCGAATACTGTTGCCACCATAATACCACTTAATTATCTGAGGTTTTTCAGGTAACTGGTATACTTCCATTTTTTCGGATAAGCTTTTTACGAAATATATTTTTATTTTACTCACCTAGGCCTGTCACCTATGAGGCTCCAAGCACAAATGTAGCCACTGGCTGGCCAATCGGCCGCCGCGCGCGCCCGGCCGCGACCTAGTGATCGATAACGCGGCCGCTAGTCAAGTGGACTTATTTCGCCCTATGTATCTAGTAGCCGTGGGCGCTCTGTATATGCAAAAGTATTTAATAATGAATAAAATATTTCATTTTACAAACCTAAAAAGGACTAATACGAGGATTGTGTGCAATACGAAAATGCTGTTGAAGACGAAAAAACCGCATTGGAACTAAAATATTAGGAGCACCAAAAAGAAAAGAATCTTTTAAAGAAGTCAGAAAGAAAAAGAAAAAGTAGATGTGGTGCCCGGGATTTTTAACAAAAAAAAAATAATATTCGGTTCTTAAACTGGTCACTTTACGTTAGTTTTTCGCCAGAGTCCCCTCGGGGCCCCAACTAAGATCTCAAACCCATTTCAGTAAATCAAAGTCTTAATTGGAGTACTGCATTAGGCCGCGATGTCGCCAAAGGGAGAGGTGCCATAAAGTAGCCGAAAACATGGCCCGCGGGACGGATTTATGATAATTGATATAATAAACGTCTCAAAGTGATCGATTTATGCTAATTGCAGTAATTAATTTTGACTGATTTACGATAATTGCCTTAATTAATTTCGCGAGAACCGGTCTCCCAAAAAGTTCGCAGGGATATAGCGACCGCGGGGGGAGAGTAAAGGGGTACCCAGAGCAGTATAAATACAAGGCGCGGGAGGTAAAAAAAAAGAGACTCCCGAACGAGCTACCGAAACGAACTGATCGCTGCCGCCTCTACAAGAAAGCCGAGAAAAGTCTTCAAAAAAATACCTGCAAGTACTACTGACCTTTGAGCTGACCACAAGTAAGCGAATTTTGATTTTTTGTGTTCTTTCTTGAAAGTTTGAGTTGCCTAGAATTTGTTTTGAATTATGCATTTTAATTTTATTTTATAAAACGCCTTTATGACTGGTTTGCTACAGTGTTATGAATTTTTGCTAATTTTCTACCAGGGTATTGTAGGATGAACTAAACTAGGGAAACTACACGCTTTGTTTAACTCCCAGTGTACTTTTGTTCTGTAACTCAAGCGCCTGGGAAATTAATTCTGAATTCTATTTATTATTCGTGTTGTTGAATAAATTTGTCAATCATTTTTGATATTTATTGTCGGTGAGAGCACGCTATAAACCATGTTCTAGCTATATGTACAGTGTTAAATTCATAAAATTGCGCTTGTACTAACAAATTGTTCTTTAATGGTAATTTTTTTTTATTTTATTTTGTTTTTATGCAATTTTGCCTCTCATACTTAGTTGCAATAAATTGTCAAATTAACCCCAAGTGTTTCCGTTAAAATCCTAGGCTCACGCCAAAACAAAGTGATTTTGTGGACCACCCGGTACAAATCCGCTCGCCAACTTCCACCTAACCGGGTAGGATTCTACATTTGGTGTCAGGTGTGGGGTGCTATAAGGGTTAACGGATAGGGGTAGTTTGGAAAAAAAAATTTTTTTCAGGAAAAATTTCGGAAAAATAAAGGCAAAATTCAGAATAAAAGTTTTTTTTTTTTTCATAAAAATTTTGGGGAATAAAATTGAGTAGTCAAAAGGATGATAACGGAGATGTGAGTTGTCAAATTTGACAGGAAGAATATTTTTTTTACTATAAGGTGCTAAAAGATAACGTGTGGTATACTAGAAGAAGCAGTACAAAATTTTTTTCGGTGTTAGTAAAGCGGTGATAGGTAAAATAGGTATTAGGCACATTAGTTTTAAGGTGACGCATAATTCCATCTAAAAATTAATAGGAAACGAGCAAATTCTTTGCGAAATAAATAATATTATAAAAGTAAATATTCAAAAATGCCAAACGAACAAGAAAATGTAGAGGTAGCAGCAGGAGCAAGAGCAAACGGGAATGAGGATGAAAATAGGGGGGAGGCAACGTCAAATTTACTTATGGGGATAGATACAGTACCAAATTACGACGGAAAAGGAAAAATAGAGGAATTCTTGAGCGTAATTGAAGAAACTGCATTACTCGCAGGATGGTCCGAAAAACAAAAAGTCGCAATAGCTAGATTAAAGTTGAAGGGTAGCGCTAAACAGTTAATCGACGCGGAACCAGACTTACAAAAAACTACAGACTGGCGTAGCCTTAAGGCGACTCTTCAAAAACAATTTGAGCGGAGATTTATACCGGGAACAGCTATCAAAATGTTTATTGAAGCAAGACAGAGATACGGTGAAAACTGTAGACAATTTTTAACGCGCCTAAAAATTCTAGGGAATAGGACAGTGACGTTCGTGAACGATCCGGCAAAGAATCGCGTTCTTAAGGAAAAGCTCGAAGTTGATATTACCACGCAGTTCGTACTAGGATTATTAATGCCTATTAAACAACGAGTTCTATCCTTAGAACCAAAAACTATGGCAGAGGCATTAGATTACGCCGAGAGAGAGGAATCAATTGAGAGAATAATTAGGCCACCCCAGTACAATAGAGAGTGCCGAGGAGTAGGTAGCAGCGCGATAAAAACAGAGCCCGAAAAGAAGAGCTATAAATACTTTAGTTGTCAACAATTCGGTCACATTGCGCAACATTGCCCAAATAAACGAGAGACGCCGCCGCGAACCACCCAGGGATGTTTCAATTGTCAAGAAATAGGCCATTTTGCCCGCGATTGTCCTCAGAAAAAACACTATCGCCAAACGCGTGATAAATCGTCTCTAGAAAACAATAAAAGCTGCTATCAGTGTAAGCAGCCCGGTCATTTCGCGCGGGACTGTAGAAAGAAAAATTTTCCAACCGAGATTAAGGTACAGGGTCGTTTAAACGAGCGAACAGCCACTTCCCAACCCCGAAGTGCGGCTGCAGTGCCAGGATCTCAAGAGTAGGAAATAAACCGGTTCGCAACTGCTTCAAAAAGGGAGTACACCCGCGTAATGTAGCTATCATGACAATATGTAATAAGAAATGTAGAGTTTTAATTGATTCTGGAGCAGTTGTGTCACTGGTAAAACCAGAGTTCGCAGAGGGGTTATTAGTTAATAAGGATAATGTACAACTAATTGATATACAAGGGAATAACATAGCAAGTTTAGGAAATACTAAGTTAAAAATCGAATTAAGAAATGGAAAAAATATAGTACATAACGCCAAGGTACTGGAAAACGAACAAATAGCATTCAGTGCAGATGTTTTATTAGGATTAGATTTTTTACATAAATACGGTGTAAAGGTCGATTGGGGAAGTAGTGTAATTTATATACTAGAAGAGGAAATTGAATTAATAGAAGAAAATAATTACAGCTATAGAGCCAGTGTTATTAACAGAAAAGAAAAATGTGAAATTATGGGCAACAATGTGGAAAACATAGGAAAAGTTGTCATAATGAGTGATATTATATACAGTGAAGTTCGCGAATTAAGAAATGAAATTAAAGAATTGGCTAGTGTATTAACAGGAAAACAGAAAGATGCTGTGTATAGTGAGAGTATGATTAAAGTGAATCAGGAAAATATTGCGCTTAATGATATTTTAAATAAAGAAGTAACGGAGTTGAAAAGTGAAGTTAAAAGATTAGGGATGGAATTAGCTCGCCTATTAGGAACCGCCACCCATTCTTGGTTTTTGCCAGAGACCAAGAATGCTAGTGTTCAGACCACTGACAATTGTTCTGAACATTACACAATAATTAACAACCAGGTGGGTCCACAGGTAGAGTTAACGACATCCAGTAGAGCTATAGATCTCCAGAAAGAAGGAAAGCTAAGAAAAAGAAAGAAGAAGAATGAAATAGTGCAGAAAACTGAAAAAGGACAGGTAAACTCGGTAGGTAAGAACGTCAGCCAGGTACAAGTACAATTCCAAGAGTATGACCGCCATCTTGAGGAAAGTCAACCAAGGTTCACTCCCCCTAATTTCTGTAAAGAAAGAGATGGGACATCAGACTCAATCGGAAGTGAAGTGTATCTGAAGAAGGACTTAGTACTACCCCCGAGAAGTCAAGCTATATGCATGGCAGCTGTAAGAAAAAATGGAAAAATCACTACGCCAATTGTTATCGTGGAACCACAACCAGATATCCCACACGGCATAATGATCGCCAGAAGTATAAATAAATTGAGAGAAGAGATACCAATTCGCCTGATAAATATTACTGATCACAATTTAATGATACATAGGAAGCATATAATAGCTAAGGCCTATGAAGCAGAAGAAAACGAGTATCCACAAACTGGAAATTCGATAAGAAAAGTGAATATACAAGACTCTGAAGAGATATTAAAATTATTGCACCTGGACAAAGTAACAAATTCAGAAGAGGAAAAGTTAAAAGAGTTAATACAAGAATTTATAGACATATTTCGAGCCCCTAGCGAGAAACTAACATGTACAACAAAGGTAAAGCATCGTATTATCACTGAAAATATCCCACCCATATCAAAAAGGCCGTACAGAGTTCCCAGATTTTAGTAAACCATTCATAGTAGTAACGGACGCCAGTTCGACGGCCCTAGCAGCGATTTTATGTCAGAAATATGGAAATTTAGAACACCCTGTATGTTATGCTAGCAGAAGTTTAAATGATGCCGAACGTAGGTACTCCACCATTGAGAGGGAGTGTTTAGCAGTTTACTGGAGCGTAAGGAAGTGGCGAGAATATTTGACAGGTACCCACTTTTCTATTATGACAGATCATCGACCTCTAAAATACTTACTAACTATCAAGGATCCCAGTTCCAGGTTGGCCAAGTGGGCTATGTTCCTAATGGAGTACTCGTTTAGCATAGAATATAGACCAGGAAAAATCAACACCAACGTTGACAGCTTGACTAGGTTACGAGAGGAGACCCAAACCATAGCAATCGTAAATCAGCCCACAAGTGATGCCGAAATCGCGCCTAATACAGCCACAATATGGACTCGAGCCGAACTTTTAAAAATGCAACAAGAGGACCCCGATATTACCTTCTTCGTTCGAAATCTAGATAAGTATAGATCGAATTATTACATAAGTAACGACGGCCTACTATATGTGACCAGGACGGAAAAGGAGAGGCAAGACCGAATTTACGCACCACAAGCCATCATAAAAGATATATTATTTTTATATCACAATAGTGCTCTAGCAGGACATGAGCTGAGACTCGTTTTTCGGGGTAGAATAATGGCGTTTATAAAAAAAAAATGAAATGTGTTGGTGATGTCTTTAATTGTAGTATGTTCGATGCTGAAAATTACAAAACCTGGTTTAGAATGGAGAATGAAAAATACAATAACAATTAATTACCTGATACCAAGCCTTAAGTTTCAAAAATAATTATAAATTAATCTTCCACAAAATCGACGCCAGGGGCTACCAGCACGAACAGCAAAATGCGCGTCGAAAACGCGTCGCAAGAAACCCGGGTTCTTTTTTCCAACATACAAAAAATAACGTTAATTCAACAACGGCATTAGTAGCGCACTCTCGTTGAGAATTGCAGAAACACTTTAAATTCAAGAAATAGGAACCAATTACCAACGTAGACACCACCAGGATCCTTTGTTATGTTACATCTGCCCCCGCCAAACCCTTTGACAACAATTTACACCAAAGAAAGAACACTCTCGGGCGAGAGTGCTATATCTATTGGTAAAAAGCTCGGAAGTGGCACGCATGGAACGAGCCGCGTTCAACACCAGTTTTAGGATCGTCCAGTATATAAGTGGCAAAACTTATAGCCTTTTTTATGCGGTACGGACCAGAGAATAAGAGCATCATTTTTTTTGTCTCCGAGGTGAGAGCAGATGAAATTGGGTTTTCGCGCAACAAAACCAAATCACCTGGTTGGAAAGCCTTATACGGACGACTCGGACAACGGGCAGCCCTACGGGCAGCCCTCCCCTCCAGAGTCTCGAACCAATATTAACTTTTTTTCATCCGACAATGCAAGTTCCCGCAGATCGTCGCTTCGCAATAAACGTGGCAACACGTAATTGAGTTTACCAAAATGCAATTCCATGGGCGCGAAACCGGTAGATTCATGCACAACATTATTTAAAAAAAACTCGAATGATGTTACCTCATAAGCCCAACGCGTGTGCTTTGAATGGCAGTATACGCGGCACAAACGTCCCAACTCACGCATAACCCGTTCGGAAACATTGGACTGCGGGTGGCGTATGGAACTGAAAACGACTGTCACGTCCACGGAAGTCAGAGTTTTTTTCCACAAAGACGAAGTAAATTGCGTGCCGTGGTCCGACAAGATCTTTTTCGGTTTACCCACTTTAGGGAAATAATTAAACAACAAACGATTCAAACAAGCGCGGGTGGTGGCCTTTTTGAGCGGGTACAGTGAAACAAACTTTGAAAAAACATCCAACACTACTAGTAAATAAGTAGTCCCTCCTCTACTAACAGGTAGCGGGCCATACAAGTCCAAAGCAACTAATTCACCCTTATTCGAAGGGATGATTGGGTGACACGGAGGCTTTGGCAACACCGTATGTTTCGCTTTTTGGCATATTTCACAGGTTTTTATGATTTTTTTGATGTCACGATGCATATTGGACCACCATACCTCCCTTTTCATAGCATAATAAGTCTTAAAAACCCCAAAATGGCCAATAATCTCATGAAAATATCTACAAAAAAAGATTACTTGTCTCTTAGGGATACAGAGTAGATAGGGTTCATCATCAGATGACCGGTGATAGAGAATATTGTCCCTTACAACAAAATGAGCCTGCAATTTTGTGTCCTTGTTGATATTTTCCATAATATCCAACAGCTTGGGGTCATTGCGTTGATATTTTTTAATATCCTTTAAGAGTTTTCGAAACTCGGGAGAGATCTTATAATTTGATAAAATTTTGAAACATTTCTCCATGGGTGTAGGGAAACGGGAATCGGTATAACGTGAAAGCGCATCGGAAACAGCGTTGTCCTTTCCTGGAATATATTTTATTTCAAATTCGAATTCTTGTAGTGAAAGCGCCCACGTAGTGATACGCGGGGATAGTAACCTACAGGAGTTCAAAAAGGTAAGAGCACGATTATCGGTGTATAAAGTAAACTTTTGTCCCAAAAGATACGTTCTAAAACGATTTATAGCCCACACGGCTGCTAGGACTTCTTTTTCGCTCCCACTATACCGAGTTTCCCGAGGTAACACCCTACTAGCCCAAGCCATAATCCTTTTCTCACCTTCTACGATTTGAAAAAGGTGCGCGCCAAGTGCTTTATCACTAGCGTCGACGCATAAATGCCACGGTAACTGAGGATTAGGGTGATATATCATGGTTGAATTTTGTAACAATTTTTTTACATTTTCAAAAGCTTGAGATTCGATATTAGTCCATCGCCAAACGACATTTTTTCTTAATAAATTCGTCAAGGGTTCACACGCCGCGGCGTATTTCGGGCAAAAATGCCTATCAAAGTTACATAAACCCAAAAATTTTTGTAATTCTTTTATATTTTGGGGGGCGCGATACTCCTTTATGGCTTGAATTCGGTTTGCCGAAGGTTTAACGCCCTCAGGTGTCAACACATAGCCGACGAATTCAATATCGCTACTAAAAAAGAAACATTTTTTTAGTTTTAATTTAAGCCCGACTTCCTTTAGGCGTTCAAACACCCGTTGCAAATGTACGAGGTGTTCTTCAAACGAGTTAGAAAATACTAACACATCGTCCACGTAGCACAACAAAAACTTTTTAAAGTCCGGACCAGACACTTTATCAATGCACCTAACAAAAGTAGATACGGCGGTAGATAAACCAAAAGGCAGTACACGGAACTGATACGTCTTTTTCCCTACCATAAACCCGGTGTATTTTTTTGATTCTGGTGTAAGGGGAATTTGATAATAGCCCATCGTAAAGTCTAATGTTGACATAAATTTGCAACCCGTCATAGTTAATAGAATTTCTTCAATAAGAGGAGGCATTTCATATTCTTTTCTCATGACTTTATTTAAATGACGTGCGTCTAGGCAAATTCGGACAGTATTGTCTTTTTTGACAGTTGTCATAATGGAAGAAACGTATGGTGTTGCCGCTCTCTCAATTATACCCCAACTTTCCATTTCGGAAATCGCCTTATTGACGGCTTCCCTGTGCGCTAAAGGCAATGGGTAAGGTTTTATAAAAAATTCTTTTTCAACCGTCAACTTTATTTCGTGCGAGTAGTTATTGACCAGTCCCGGTTTATCTGAAAACACCGAGCCGTTTTTTTCCAAGAAACTCGTAAACAAACTTTTTTGTTTCGCGCTCAGTACCGAACAATCGCTCACGATGCGCCCGAAATCTAAATTAGTTTTTTCCGAAATGTGATTAATGAGACGTACCTTATCGCACGATAATAGCCGCAGATTTAATCGTTCAGGTGCCGAAAATTCGTGCAGAAATGTTTTTTCATGAATCAAAATTTGTTTACCGTCCTTATGGCAAATTATTTTTCCTTCCCCTAAATCAATCGTTGATTTAAATAAACGTAAAAAATCTGCCCCCAAAATTACAGGGTAAACTAAATCGGGAATGAGCAAAAATTCATGTTCGAATTTGTGGTTTTCGGATGAAAAAATAATCAAACATTGTTTTTCTATTTTTTTATGTTTGGCTTTAAAAGCACCTGAAATTTTAATTCCGGTACAATTAAATGATGGAATTTCTTCATGGAAATAACTTAATTGTGTCCACACAGTATCAGAAACCCCAGAAATTTGCGAACCGGTATCAACTAATGCCGGAAAAGAAAATCCATATAGATTTACCTCGATTTGGGGACATCTACAGTCATCTATTTCATGATTCAGATCACACCGGTCGTCAAACTCCTCTGAGGTATCCTGCAAAATAATCTTTGCCCCTTTTGTAACTTTCCCAAACAGCGGGCTTACTGTTGGGAACTCTCGTAGTTTTCCGATTCATCGACATCGAGAGAAGCAACATTTTTATTTTTGAAAGTACCCGATCGGGCATTGTTATTAGTGTTGTTAAAGGGTTGTGATTTGTTAAATTGTTGGCTAGGACGTTGTAACTGCAATTTTTGAACCATAGAATTTTGGTGGTGTGTTGATTGTCTATTAAAATAGTATTCTGCCTGACGAAGTTTATTTAATGCATCGCCAAAAGTCTGTGAACCTATCAAAATTGAGGAAATATTTGGAGGGTAATGTCTCGAAATTATCTGAATAAGTAATGGAGGTTCATACGGAGGCGTTAAATATTTAGCTAAAGCAACATAATAATTGAAATGTTCAATCATCGAGGCTCCATTTTGAGGAAAATGTGCCGATTCCAACTCTAACTTTACTTGGAGCTGTTTCATAGGGCCCCAGAATTGCTCTAAAAATGCCGCCTTGAATACAAAATAGCTATTAAAAGTGCTAAGGTAAGCTCTAGACCACAATTTTGTTTTTTCTACAAATAAAGAGTCGATTATGTGTATAAGTTTAACATACGGTAAATTTTGTACATCTAATACTCCCTCCAGGCAATTTAGGAACTCTACAGGGTGCACTACGTTATCATCAAATTTAGGTACATGCTTAATTATGTCATCCTCAATACATCTGTCCATATTATTTTGATTTTTTGACACCCCCGGGTCGCTTAAATTCACCTGTTGCATTTGCTGGACAACTTCTGCAACTAAACGCGTGATACCTTGTGGGGTGAAGAGCGGCATGAGGGGCTCCACCAATGGCTGGTGACCTGGAGCCACTGGGAGTCCTCCTGCTTTGATGCCCCCGTCCCAGTCCACTTCGCGTACTTCGGTCGCTAGGTGTTGATGGGGGTTGCGGAATTTCCGGCACCAGCCGTGGCCTCTCCAAGGAAGCAGCTGCCGCAGCTCTTGACTCGTCCCTCATTACCTCATGTAGTTCACCAAGATGGTTAAACATAGTGGCCCTTCTTCTTAAATTGTAGCCTAGTTCGGCCGATGGAAACCTCGGCGTATTCTCTCTGAGATTATTCATTTTCTTCTCTTAAACACCACTAGTAATTACTTCTAATGTAATTACTGCCCTCTGTGGGCGCCAGATGAGCTGAGACTCGTTTTTCGGGGTAGAATAATGGCGTTTATCAAAAAAAATGACCATGTGTTGGTGATGTCTTTAATTGTAGTATGTTCGATGCTGAAAATTACAAAACCTGGTTTAGAATGGAGAATGAAAAATACAATAACAATTAATTACCTGATACCAAGCCTTAAGTTTCAAAAATAATTATAAATTAATCTTCCACAAAATCGACGCCAGGGGCTACCAGCACGAACAGCAAAATGCGCGTCGAAAACGCGTCGCAAGAAACCCGGGTTCTTTTTTCCAACATACAAAAAATAACGTTAATTCAACAACGGCATTAGTAGCGCACTCTCGTTGAGAATTGCAGAAACACTTTAAATTCAAGAAATAGGAACCAATTACCAACGTAGACACCACCAGGATCCTTTGTTATGTTACAGACACGCAGGCCAAAAGAAGACCCTCGAACTTATAAAAAGAGATTTTTTCTGGAGAAAAATGACTACCGATGTAAAAAGGTATTGTTTAACTTGTCACTCATGTAACGTAAGGAAGAGCAATTATAGTCCGCCGGCCGAACTGCAGAAAATGCCAACACCTTCCATCGTGTTTGGACGACTTTCGATCGATATCGTAGGGCCCCTAAATAAAACAAGAAACGGGAATAAATATATTTTGACTTGTATAGATAACTTGACAAGGTATTCTGTATGTATACCATTACCCGATATCAGTGCCGAAACCGTAGCGAAAGCTTTTGTAATCAAGGTCATTACCCAGTTTGGTGTACCACAACAAATCATAACTGATCAAGGGACACAATTTTTGTCAAAATTATTTAAGGAAATTTGTAAAATTTTAAATATCACGAAGCTACAAACCACTCCCTACCACCCGCAAGGAAATGCTATTATAGAAAGATTTCACAAGACCTTGAAAGCGCACATTTCACATTATGTGAACAAGGACAACAATAGCTGGGATGAATGGCTACCGTTTGCAGAAATGGCTTATAGGAATCACATACATACAGCAACAAAAGAAACACCTTTCTTTTTAATGTTTGGACGAGACATGGAACTGCCACAGCATTGTACTATACGACGTAAAGACGTGAAATACGACTTAGATGAAAATTACGCTACAGAAATGCTAGCGCGCATGCAGTTCGCCCACGAAAAAGCAAAGGAAAATATTGACAAAGCCGTAGGTACTCGATGTAAGAAATTTAATTCCAAGAAGACAAAGAAAGAACTTCAAGTAGGTGATAGAGTGTATCTAAATACCCCCGTGATGCCTGGTAACAAGTTGGCCAAGAAATTTCAACCTCGATGGACAGGACCGTACCGAATTATTGAGAGGAAAGGACCTGTAACTTTTAAAATCAAACAAATAGGAGGACGCAAAGAACAAATAGTTCACGCCAATAGGTTAAAAGACTTCCGTGGACGAATATCAGATAAAATTATTACTCGGGACCAAGAGCCTACTGAAACGCTAATCGAAGATAAAGCCGAAATAGATTGGAATTATGAAGATATTCCACCCGCACCGTCCCCTATAGACAACACCAGCAGCAGTGATAGCGAATCCGATAGTGAAGAGCAGCTAATACCGGCTGAAATTCCGGCCGGCGAGCCACAGCGTGGGCTGAACGAGGATGTCCCCGCAAACATTAACGAAGGTCGCCGAGAAGCAGGTCCCCGACCTGAGGCACTAGCTATAAATCAGAACCGTCATGAACCACTTGAAGCGCCACCGCACCCGTATCAAACGAGGTCACGCGGCGCGGTCTCCGAAGAGCACCCTTGGGTTCTTAGAAAAGCAATTTAAGTTTACGGGATAATAAGTTTAGTAAATAGGTTAAATAGGTTACTGAAATAATTAATTATACTTGGAGAGAATACAAGACTGCACTTAGTATTTTGTTGCAGTGTTGCCAGTTGCAATATTGGGAATAACACTACTAGAACTAGTGGCCACCAGTCTCATCGCTTATGACTGCCGAAATGATGCCACAAACATATCTGCCATATCCTTACGAGATGTTACCCCGTGTCCCAACCCTGAAACAAATTATAAGACAACCAATAAAATGGTACAGGTAATGGAAAAGCAAAAATATCAGAATGTGCATGTAAAAACCTGCCTTATCGAAGTAACAAGACAAATAATGCATTGTGGGATGTGGTCGCATAATTCCGCGGTCGCCGACGGCCTACTTACATATGTGCACGAAATAGGGAAGGAAGATTGCACTAAAATTCATAATTTTCAAGAATATAGAGGATTCCCAGGAAACGTTATATCAAGTATTAAACCAAATAGTTCTCTTACCACTACGCTGACACTAGCAGGAAGACTGGATAGCGATGGTACTTGCGAAGGCACAAGTTATTATGACCATGGAAGACAATGGCATGAGGTAATAGTTACTGCCTCGGTAAAAATTACCGTACGAGACTATACTGCCATTACCAAGTTAGATAATAATGAAATAAAATTGGCAGAAGGGATAGTTTGTCCATTTCTTGAATGTTACTGCATGGATTCATTAACAGGCGAATCAGTGTGGAAAATCAATAATTTCGACAAGTGTAATAATTACAAGGTTCTATATGAAGGTGAAGCTTCGATCATATCAGAAAACGACATTGGAACTCAACGTAAACAATACTTAGTAGTAGAAAGTGCGCAGCATATATTCGCAATCCAATTGTTCGACCGAGATACGCTATGCGATATGAAAGTCTGGACTACAGAGCACCCTAGATTATTAGTAGTGGAGGAAATGCATCAACCAACTCTTAATAAATGGTTCAACGTTGATCAGTCACAAAATCTAGATCTGATCACTTATGTATGCATTTAAGAGAGGCTTAGGGGAAATGTTTGCTCAAACTGTGTATCGCAGATGCCTACTGCATCGGGAAATTTTAAAAAACCGACTTTCGTTAGCAACGATTACGCCCAATGCAGGGGCAGTTTTATTAAAAAATTCACAGGGATATGTTGCTAAGATCGCCGGCGAAGTACTTTATGTAATAAAATGTTTACCTATTTTAGTAGAAATTAGACGCGAAACGAAACGTTGTTATAACGAACTACCAATAAGTGCCTACAATAAAAGTTATTTTATGGCACCCTTAACGCATGTTATTCAAGAGTACGGGGAAGAAATCGAATGCAACACTTTAATACCGTCTTTATTCGTACTAAATAACAAATGGGTAGGATTCGGGCCTGATCCAATTGTTCATGTCAAACCATCCCAGTTAGAAGCTGATTCAGAAGAAAAATATCAATTCCAGGAAATAAAAAATTTAGGTTCAGGAGGTATTTATACTAGCGAGGAAATTAGGCGTGCACAAGAAGCCATTATGTTCCATCAAGAAAGAAAAGCCGTATCTAACATTATAGTCCGGAGGATAGCAGGGAAAGAAGTAGACGCGCAGGGGTTTTCGACTCTCTCTTTATTTAAACCAGAAGAAATACAGAAATTAGCGACTTCAGCCTTGAGGAAGTTTTACGCATGTTTTATAGTGCTAGGGGAGTGGACCAGTGCCTTTATAGGAATATATTTTATATTCCGGGTAATTAAATTTTTGGTATCAACATTTATAAATGCATTGGCACTGCACCACGCCACTGGATGCAGTTATAATATGATTGCTAGCTGTTGGACGACCCTCACGCATTTTATTATTTTACGCCAAAATACTACAATTAAATCAGAAAAAGAAGGCGCAACGGAAATTACACAGGACAAATCTAATTATATGCAAGGTAGCTTAGAGCCACAGTTAGATCAGGGTAACGTTACAATCTGTATGCCACCCGCCATCGCAAGTGCACCCACTTATGCGGAAAATAAAGTGCCGGATACCTTGTATCCAAGTCTTAAGTAAGGGTAGAACGATTTTTAGAATGCTCTCACTCGGACCCTCGTGTATCAGTTCATGAGAATAAAATTTTATGGTATTATATTGTATGTAGGACCGGCACGAATGATAAACAAAGACGAAGAATTATTGGCCAAATTATGGGCATAAACTAAACAGAACATGGGACTAGTAAGTGCGGTTATTCTAAACAAAAAACAAAAGGCAACTCGGACAGGAGAGATAGGTTACAAAAAGTTGAAATCGTATTGGGACTTTAGTCAGTAGTGCGAGCGATCCAGAGAAGCATGGATGTTGCGTTGCGTGCGATTCTACAGCTCCCCCGACGGGTAGCTGCTGACGTGCTGGAAAATGTATTAACATGGTTTCCCGGGATGATATACTGGGCGGAAACCATCCCGACAACGAATATGGCAATCCGGACTTTATTAAAAATTTGGGTAACAATATACCACATGTGGTACATCATCTTGAGAGGAATAGACCCTGGGATGTGTCGCTGTGCCTGGTGCAGGTACAGTACCGGCTGGGAGCGACACCACTTTGAAGGACCGCCACCACGAGTCGCCTGGCCACAGTGGCGTCCAACGGCTGGACCCCGGCCGGGGCCGCCACCCTACCGAAGACCAGCACCGGCCTCAGCGGGGCCATCAGCCACCACTGGCCCATCACCCCCGCGTGCCCAGCGGCCGCGACTCGGGCACCTGTTGCCGCAGTGGTTGCCGGCTCATGGGGTACCACCACCCTGGGCCACCGAGGCGAATGCACCTGCCGCATCGCCGCCACCCCCAGCAGCCGCGGCACCGGTCGTGCCTTCACCAGCCCGAGACGCCCGAGACCCAGTGGCGCCGGTACCAGACACTTCACCCACCCGACCGCCAGCCCCGTCAACCGCCAACCCTGCGCTCGTCCCTACACTCGAGTAGGAGCTCGAAGACTTAGTGCGGGATGTCGAATGGGAATTTCGACAGATACCTACTGTTCACCCCGACGACCACGCGCTGTCGAGAATAACTTTTAAGAATGAACCGGAACAGGGTAATAACCCTAATGAGAAGGACACGATGTGAAGTGACGTGACAGTGCGAATGGGACGCGTAAAACTGAGTGATTCCAGTGTAGGTTAAGTAGCAGTAAGTACGCAGTAAGTTAAGATTATAGATATAATTTAAGTATACGCTATTAGAGTAAAGTAGGCTAGTTATTAGGTAGGGAACTTAGGTTAAGGAGAAGGAAGTTTAAAGCAACTCAGACTCGATTTGCGAGGGTAAGTTCAAAGGTTGAGATAGAACATTCCAGAAAATTAAAAATAGTATTTTTAATTTTCTTTTTATAAGAATGGAGGATTGTGGTGCCCGGGATTTTTAACAAAAAAAAAAATATTCGGTTCTTAAACTGGTCACGTCAAGGTTGAGATAGAACATTCCAGAAAATTAAAAATAGTATTTTTAATTTTCTTTTTATAAGAATGGAGGATTGTGGTGCCCGGGATTTTTAACAAAAAAAAAAATATTCGGTTCTTAAACTGGTCACTTTACGTTAGTTTTTCGCCAGAGTCCCCTCGGGGCCCCAACTAAGATCTCAAACCCATTTCAGTAAATCAAAGTCTTAATTGGAGTACTGCATTAGGCCGCGATGCCGCCAAAGGGAGAGGTGCCATAAAGTAGCCGAAAACATGGCCCGCGGGACGGATTTATGATAATTGATATAATAAACGTCTCAAAGTGATCAATTTATGCTAATTGCAGTAATTAATTTTGACTGATTTACGATAATTGCCTTAATTAATTTCGCGAGAACCGGTCTCCCAAAAAGTTCGCAGGGATATAGCGACCGCGGGGGGAGAGTAAAGGGGTACCCAGAGCAGTATAAATACAAGGCGCGGGAGGTAAAAAAAAAGAGACTCCCGAACGAGCTACCGAAACGAACTGATCGCTGCCGCCTCTACAAGAAAGCCGAGAAAAGTCTTCAAAAAAATACCTGCAAGTACTACTGACCTTTGAGCTGACCACAAGTAAGCGAATTTTGATTTTTTGTGTTCTTTCTTGAAAGTTTGAGTTGCCTAGAATTTGTTTTGAATTATGCATTTTAATTTTATTTTATAAAACGCCTTTATGACTGGTTTGCTACAGTGTTATGAATTTTTGCTAATTTTCTACCAGGGTATTGTAGGATGAACTAAACTAGGGAAACTACACGCTTTGTTTAACTCCCAGTGTACTTTTGTTCTGTAACTCAAGCGCCTGGGAAATTAATTCTGAATTCTATTTATTATTCGTGTTGTTGAATAAATTTGTCAATCATTTTTGATATTTATTGTCGGTGAGAGCACGCTATAAACCATGTTCTAGCTATATGTACAGTGTTAAATTCATAAAATTGCGCTTGTACTAACAAATTGTTCTTTAATGGTAATTTTTTTTATTTTATTTTGTTTTTATGCAATTTTGCCTCTCATACCTAGTTGCAATAAATTGTCAAATTAGCCCCAAGTGTTTTCGTTAAAATCCTAGGCTCACGCCAAAACAAAGTGATTTTGTGGACCACCCGGTACAAATCCGCTCGCCAACTTCCACCTAACCGGGTAGGATTCTACATAGACAGTAAAAAGCAAAAGTAGACAGTAACTATAGTCTGCGATGTTCAGGCCGTAATGTAATGCCCCAGAGGTGATACTTCGGAGTTTTATTTTGTGTCAAAAATAAATGCGTTCTGTTTGCGATTTAGCGGCAAACAATACTCACTGTTTCACTTGGGATGAGTCACAAGCAAAAAGGGGCGCTAAGGAGATTGCGACATGTCTTGGATGTTTGCTTAATAGCAATTAGAAGATAAAGCCGAGAGAACGGAGCAAATGATTGATCTTGTGTTTTAGTCAGACAACTGTTGTGAACAAAATAAAAATAGGTGTGTGTTCTTAATGTGCGAGTATGCCGTTCGCAGCTTAAGATTCGTAAACTAAATCACCCATAACTTTTTAATTAAAGGTCACACACAGAATGAAGGTGACAGTGTCCAATGTGTCCATGCATCTATCCAACGAGAAATCACTAAATCTCTTAAACGAGGGCCCATTTACACCCCCAATATGTAACATTGATGAGACATGCAAGAAAGAAGGGAACGCCCTACGTTATCGAAAAATGAGTTTCGAGTCATTTTTTGATTTCACAGATTTGTTAAACAAGATCAAAACATGCGGCTTCAAAGACTCTACCAATAAAAATGTTCGAACCAGTGATATTGCTGTCCATCGAATAGAAGAAACAAATCCAGAAATAATATTTTATAAATATAAGTACTCCGATGAACAGTACCAAGAAATTGACATGGCATTATCCCAAAAGCGAACAACACGAGGTGGTGCAAATATTGACGAGTTATTTAGTTTGAAACCAATTTATGATAAGCCAGATACTCATATATGTCAATTAAAGGTAATGCGGCCGCCTGTAGTCATCCCAATAATTGCAACCAGATTTTTCTTGTATCACTTTTAGTAATCCTACAATGCCCATTACGTGGGCATTACGTATAAGTAGGTAGTTCAAAACCAAAATCGTGTTTCGTAAATTTTAAATTATTAAGCAAGTAGCTTCAGTCAGGGCGTTTTTTAAAGAGTTTTTATCTACGACTACAAGTTTATTTTAGGTTTTTGAGGTAGGTACTTTGGGAGAGAAATAAAATTACAAACATTTTATAATTAATACCGAGAAAAACTACATGATTAGAACTACTAGACCTAATCTTATTAGTCCATCCCGAAATCTGTGAAAGTTCTTTGGATAGATACATTCAATATGGGAAGAAAGTTCAAGCACATATTACAAATGGATTGAGGACTAGATAAAAAGAAAAAAAGGTCTTCTAAAGCTAGTAGAAAAAATACTATACTAAAATTCTATGGGTCTTTTTATAACAGCCTTTAAATTTACACACTTTATTTGTATCATGTTGGTCATTGTCTTGTTGAAAAACAATTTTGATATTAAACTTTTGCTTCATTAAAGTTTCCTTTCACAACATTTTCATTGTCTTTTATTTTTGATAACAAAAAGTATGTTGTATGAAATCGAGTAAGATCAAAAGTACATTTTAATGAGATTGAACATTGGCACAACTAAAAAACTAACTTTTCTATACTCATTTTCACAAATCCATAGAAATTCATTCAGTATATCAAAGCTAGGTTACTTTTCTACATAATGGCAATACAAATATATTTTATTTCAGGGTCATACAAAACTCCAATTGTGCAGCGCAGAATCTTTAATATGGTTTCCTTAAATTATCATAATTTGAGTTGTGCCATTATTGCAGAGGACCATCTATATGTAATTATGAATCGCTTCCTTGCATTAGTTTGTACCCTAAATACTACTGCACGGAAAATGCCCTCGTCGAAGGAAGAGCCAAAGAAGATTGCATATTTCAATTGCTCCAACTGTCGTCCACACCAAAGAACTGTCAGCTCATCCCTGTCCAATATTTTCAAAAAATTCCCACTATACCTCTATCACTATATAATGGAAACTACCCAATAACTGTTTTTCCTGGATGCCGTTTCAAGTTAAACTCATATCATTTCCTCCATATTGCACCCATGAAATGCAACCCTTAGATGTGAGAATGTTTTCGCCAATTTCAATGCTTCTAGAACGAAGAGTAAAATCTATGGCTTAAGTCAAATCCTGGCAAAACCGTTCCTTTGTATAATTTTAGTTTATTGTTTGGAAGAGCCTACCGGCGGGTAGCCACCATGGACAATGCAATACATGTCTTTGAAAAAACATGTCATTGAAAAAAATTTTCCAGAATAGAAATTCACGCCACGCCGTCTTTGACAACTCAGCGTCCGTTAAGTCAAAATGCTGATTTGGCCATTTCTGGAACGACAAGAGATATTGATTCTGGAAATACCACTTCTCAATCCATTCACGAAACAATTGATGATGGAACCCAAAATCTTAAAAAATATCTAAAAATGGGAAAAACTCTTCTTCAGAAAGTAGTACTGAAGAACGGGAAGTAGACATTGCAGATAATGATAGGTTGACGAAGCACAAGAAGAAACCTAAATATAGGAAATATTCATCATCTGATAATAGTTCAGAAGGATAGGAAGCAAGCGAAAGACCTTCAGCCTCTTTTCAGATTTACAGGACTCGTCAAGGTGATGAAAATAACAGTTCTATTGAAAATACCTGTAAGAAACAGACTGATAGAAAGTTGTGTTTTTGTCTGATTTGGTGGAGAATATCTGTAAGGTGACAGCCATCACTGTCATCACTTGTTATCACATTGTGTTATGTATCTATTTTTGAAGTTATGTTACTGTATTTTTTTTCAATAACAAAAAATTACCTTTTGTGAGTCACAATGTCGCCCCACAATGTTGTGTCCTTTACGTAATACATAAAATAATAATTCATGACATATTTTTTCAGAAAATCATGCCAGAAAGTATAGTATAAGACGTTTAGGTGAGTTATATGGACAAAAACACCTGACTGTTACCAAAAAATTCACTGAATAAACATTTGTAGACCTAAGCAGTTTTTATTGTATCAAAATGGGACACACGTCTATCTGTGGGCATGAAGCCTCCGTTTTTGCTCCTGTATTTTAAAAATAAACTTTTTTAAAAGAACTCTGTGCCAACGCGTTATTTAATTGGCGCAGTCGGTAGGACGGATAGCGAGTCGCGAAACGCTGAAGCATATAGATCGTATTCTTGCGTATTCGCGCCGGTTAAACCGTTTACTCGCGAAGAACCATCCCCAGGCCATCGAGGTCACCAAGTAGCGACGCTGCGAAGCATAGGATCAGAGCAAAAGGGAGAGAGTAGCGGCTGAAGAACCAAAACCAGAGGGTTGGCCTGCGACCAGCAAGGGTAAGAGCCATTTTCTTCTTTGTCTCCGTTTCTTGTCACGACATCCCCTAAGGCGAGACTTAATCGTCAGCCTATCGGCAAGGCAAAATAGTTTAGGAATCGGTAAATTTAACTAGGTTTATAATTTAATGAGTAAACGATCCACAATTTGACGATTTGTGTCAGTTATTCGGAAAAATTAGTATAGTAGAAACTAGCTCAGAAGTAGAAACTAGCTCAGAAGTAATATTTTCAAATAATACAACGATGACAGCTCCAAATATCAATTACCAACTCCTTAGGCTATATATCGAAAATATTCCTTCATTTTCTGGAGCTTCTCATACTCTAGAAATTTTCATAGATAGCTGCAATAGCCTAATCGAAACGTAGGTACACCAGTCAGAATCCAAACGATCCAATCAACATGTTTCTCACAAAAGCGGTGATAGGAAAATTATCCGGTCGCGCTTTAATGCTAATAGGATCGCGTATCGAACTCAAAACTTGAAATGAAATTAGAGATGCTTTAAGACTTACTTTTGGCGATAACAGGAACATCAATTGCATAGTGCAAGACTTGATTATAATGAGACCTTTTAGGAACGAAACTCCTCATCAGTTTGGCTCCAAAATTCAATATACCTGTAGTATATTGATATCAAAATTAAATTCCTTAAATATTCATGTCAGCGAAAAATACCTTCATTTTAGAAATTACAGAGAACTAGCATTAAAAACATTCATTAGGGGATTACCACCTAGACTACAAGATTTAACACGCCTTAGAGATCCAACATAGCTAGAACACACCATAGCACTCATTATAGAGGAAGAAAACATTCAGTACGCTCAAAACCAGTACAGACATATTTCAGGGCAGTTTAATAAACCTACCCCACAACCAATGACTATGACTAAACCCCAAACAATGTATTTTCCTACTAATTCTATCATTCGACAGCCACCTATGCAAATTCAAAACCAGTCATATGTTCCACCAAGGAACATACAACCATTCTTACCACCAAGGCAATTTCTCGGAATTCCCCAAACTAGATTTCCTTCAGCACCTATTCCAATAAAACCGCAAATTAACAACCAACCTCAAAAATATTTTACTAATAAAGATGTCTTTTATCCCCAAACATCGCAACCACGAGGCACAAATGCTTTTAAGCCACGAGGTAAAACCCCAGGTTACAAACCTACCCCAATGTCAACAACATCCCATATTCCAAACATTTACCCCCAACGTCAACCAGCTCCGAGCAGAATAACAAATTATTTTCAATCGACTGGACCAAAAAAATTTGTATCAGAAGAACTGTATAATGTTTATTGTGATCAACCTGATTGGGCTAGACTATAATTTTGACTTTGACTGTTATAATAATCAATATGAACAAGATTATTATACAGACGAAAACACTTATTTGGAACGAAATTTTGTACCAGAGACAAACGACACCGTTCCCGAATCCACAGCAAACATTACCGAAATAACAGAAAATGATGTTTGCGAGGCAAATTATATTTTTTATACAACCGGCCTCCCGGACCAAAACGACATAATTTCCAACTCTTCCTTTCCAAACGAATATACAATTATTATCGAACTTAGTATATCCGACGAAGACGCCTTACCCTATATTGAAACAATTAACCCACCTTTAAGATTATTAATAGATACAGGCGCAAGCAAATCTATATCAAATCCAAAAATTGCCGAAAAATTCTTCCCAGAAACTATTTACCATGAACCTTTTTCAATTAAAACATGCAACGGAGAAAATAAATGCAGATTTAAGGCGGACCTTAACTTACAAAATTTACTGAACTTATCCGAGTCAATCACTTTTCATTTATTCCCTTTTCATATTGATTTTGATGGATTAATTGGTTCAAACGACTTAAAAAGACTCAAATTTCATATCGCATACGAAGAAAATGTTTTGTACAATAAAAATATTGAATTTCCTATATTTTACCGCAACAGCGAAACACAGCTGCTTGTTAACATTGAAATAGAACCGTGCGAGATAAGACGAGTTAAATTACCAGTTAACACTTATTCTGGCGACGTTATTTTATGCGAAACAGAAATTAACAACTGTTTCATTCCCGAAACTCTTACAACAGCAGATAAAGGATATGCATACATAGAAATACAAAACCACTCAAATAAATGCGAAACATTGACCTTAACCGAGCCTTTCGAAATAATTCCTTTTCCCAATTCACGAAAAGAAAATTTTGAAATATACAGTATGGAACATGTTCTTCCTCTAAATTAAAAAAATAACGAAATTAATGTAGAATCCCTTATTCGAACTGATCATTTAAACTTCGAAGAGAAATCAAAATTAATTAATTATGTATACAATTTTCCAACATTTTCCATAAAGAAAACGACAAGCTTACGTTCACAAACAAGGTAAAGCACCAGATCAAAACGACTGACGAAATCCCGGTACACTCCAAAACTTATAGTTTCGTACATAAAGAAGAGGTACAGAGACAGATTAACAAAATGCTTGAAGATGGTATTATCCGCCCTTCAAGTAGCCCATGGTCATCCCCAATTTGGATCGTGCCTAGGAAACCCCACGCTTCCGGTAAGGCAAAGTGGCGCTTAGTCGTCTACTATAGGAAAGTTAACGACGAAACTGTCGACGATAGGTATCCGATTCCCAACATAAACGACATATTAGACAAACTAGGTAGGTGCCAGTATTTTTCCATCAGATTGAGATGCATCCGAATAGTATAGAAAAAACGCGTTTAGTGTAGAAAACGGGCACTTTGAATACACGCGTATGCCATTTGGTCTCAAGAACGCGCCCGCGACCTTTCAACGGGTTATAGACCAGGTGCTTAAGGAATTACAACATAAAGTATGCCTAGTATACATGGACGACATAATCATATTTTCTAGCAGCTTAGAAGAACACTTAGCCAACTTCAAGTTAGTCTTTCAAAAATTACAAAATTCAAAACAAAATGTGAGTTTTTGCGTAAAGAGGTAGAATTCTTAGAGCATGTCATTACTCCTGATGGCATCAAGCCAAACCCCCGAAAAATAGAAGCTATCCAAAAATTTCCGCTACCCAAAACAGCAAAGGACATAAAGTCTTTCCTAGGGTTACTCGGGTATTATAGAAAGTTTATTCGAGACTTTGCGAAAATCACGAAACCATTCACAAAATGTCTAAAAAAAGGAGAGAAGATCGAACATGATGAAAATTTTATTAAGACCTTCAATTTTTGCAAAACAATTTTGACCAAAGACCCGGTATTACAATACACGGATTTTTCCAAACCGTTTAATCTCACCACGGACGCTTCTAATGTTGTTGTTGGCGCAATTCTGTCACAAGGGCCTGTAGGTCAAGACAGACCAATTGGGTACGCTTCTAGGACGCTCAACCCAGCCGAATGCAATTACTCAACAATAGAGAAAGAACTCCTGGCCATCGTATTTGACACGAAATATTTTAGGCCGTACCTTTTTGGCACTAAATTTAAAATCTTTACCGATCATAAACCACTCCAGTGGTTATTTTCTCTGAAAGATCCCTGTTCTAGATTAGTGAAATGGCGCTTAAAGCTGGAAGAATACAGCTATGAAATATTTTATAAAAAAGGAAAAAGCAACACTAATGCTGACGCCCTATCCCGCGTAGAAATTAATGGAATCGAAACCGAATCAGTAATAGCAAATCACTATAAATGAAGATATAAATGAATATCTCCAAAATCCTGATGATCTCCCTGAATTATCCTATGAACTTCTAAACCAAATCCTAAAAGAAAATCCCATAATTTCTGATACGCATATTGGACCACCATTTCATGCTTATAACATCCCTACAGACCAAGAACATCGCAAGAAGTCCCATTTTCCCGATTTTGATGACACCAACTATAATATTCCAAAAGAAAAACCCAAAATTAACATAATTTCTGACATACAGATCCGACCCCTAATATACAAACTAGACACACCTATAAACCTACAACAAGAACACGTTCCTGACGAACTCTTAGACGACACAAAGGAGACAGTGCATACGTCAATAGAAGAACCTATATTAACTATACCTATAGTAGAAAAATGTACTAATTGTTATAATAACCAAGTAATTTTTTCAACAAATAACAATCATACCCACAAATATGTGGCTCGGTCAAAGCCCTTTAAAGAAAAAACTAGAATAAAAGTTTCATTACCTCTTAAAAATTTAGAACCAGAAATTATTTCATTTATAAAAGAATATAATATTGACAGTAAGAAAACATATTGTCTATTTTTTAAAGACGTTGATATTATTAACACCTTTTGTACTACAGTAAGTTAAACTTTCAAAAACCCCTCACTTAAATTTGTTCGAAGTAATATCCTACTCGAGGATGTCGAAGAATTTGACGAACAACAACAAAAAATTAGGTACCACCATGAAACCAAGACCTGTCACCGAGGAAATTAGGTGAATTCATCGAACTCAAATCATCGAATCGCAATTGTTCGAACTCAATTCATCGAAACTGAATTCATGAAAGCGGAAAATTGTTCGAAAGCACAATAATTAATCGAAGCCCAATTAATCGAAGCAATACATGAATCGAAGTATACCACTACATTGTAGTTTAGTTTTACATATATAGATCGATGCAGTTCGTTGTGGGTCACCCTGTATATACCTGAAAGAGAGTGTTAACTTTTATCCAATAATCGTAATTATTCCGGTAACGTTTCTGGAAATTGATATACCGAATACCGGAGGGTAGGGATTATAGACAGGTAGTTAATGTTTATGGCTATCTCTGGTTGATATAAAAGGGGACCGAACTCTTATAATTTTAGTTTATTTGAAGACTTTCGCTATAATTTTCAGCAACGCTAAAATGGAGTTTATAGAAAGCGAAAAAGGAAGACGCAAGTTACTATTCGAAGGCTACTTGTTTATCAAGGACAAACAAATCGAAGATACCATTTACTGGAAATGCGACAAATTTCAAACAACGAAGTGCCGATCAAGATGTGTAACTCACGACGGTTCATTTTCTAAGAATCCTGGAGAGCACAATCATGCTGGAGACCCTGCAAGAGTTGAAGTGACCAAATTTATGAAGAAAGTCCGGGAAGCTGCTACAACTTCAAGAGATACCCCCCATTTTATAATTTGTTCGTTATCGCAAAATATTACGAGCAGCGTATCCCAAAAGATTCCCGAGGTCAAGAATCTCAAGAGGGCAATAAGAAATATCAGACACCGAGCAGAAACCGCTCCTGTTATTCCACATCGTCGAGAAGACACCATTCTTTCTGGTCAGTACCAAAATTTCATTCTCTTCGACTCTGGGAATATTCCGGCGAGAATAATTATTTTTGGCACACAAAGAACTTTAAATCTACTGGATAATTCTGAAAACTGGTTCATGGATGGAACATTAAAGACTGTTCCACAGTTATTTACCCAACTATACACAATGCATGGTCTCCACGACAACGTTTCGATTCCATTGCTGTATGCATTGTTGCCGGACAAGTGTGAACAAACTTACCAAACATTGTTTCAAGCTTTGAAGGAGTTAATTCCGAACATGTCACCAAAATCTGCGATGATCGATTTCGAGAAGTAAGCCGCGAGCGCCCTGATTAAAAATTTTCCAGGTTGTGAAATCAGGGGATGCTTCTTCCATTTCACCCAATGTATTTACAGAAAGATACAAATGACAGGATTCAAGCAAAAATATGATACAGACACAGAATTTTCATTGACCATGAGGATGCTAAGTGCTCTGGCATTTGTTCCAGTGTCTCACGTAGTAGAGGCATTTGAGGTACTTTGTGATATTCTTCCGGACGAAGTACAAGAAATTGTGGATTATTTCGAAGACACATGGATAGGACGCATCGATAGGAGAAGGAGAGACCCGCCGTTTGTTCACACGATGTGGAGCTGTTATAAAGCCGTTTTAGAAGATCTTCGGAAGACAAATAATAGTGTTGAAGGCTGGCACAGATGTCTCGAAAGCCAATTGTCTGCAGTTCACCCTTCACTTTGGAAATTCATCGTCGCCTTAAAGAGAGAAGAAAGCTTGAATAATTTAAAAATAGACCAAATTTTTGGGGGCGCAGCTCCCTCCACTAAGAAAAATAAATATAGAGATTGTCAAAAACGATTGAAGAGGGTTGTAAATCGATTTGACAATAGTAATATTTTAGATTAGTTAAGAAATGTAGCACATAATATTTCCTTTTAGAATAAGTTTATATAATAACTAGGTTTACTGTTAAAATAAATTCTGCATATACTTTTAAACGTATTTTATTCTTTCTACAGTACACCTTTTGAAAATCAATATAACTAACTAAAAAACTTTTTCGATGAATAAGTTGCTTCGATTAACTGGGCTTCGATTATTTGTGCTTTCGAATAATTTCCCGCCTCGATCAATTGAGTTTCGATGAATTGAGTTCGAATAATTGTGATTCGATGAATTGAGTTGGATTAATTTACCGGATACCGTCACCGAGGTATCAATGAAACAGAAACAGCTTTAAAAAGAAAATACTTGGCCAAAATTTAAAAATGCTCATAAATAATAAATATATAAATAATTGTGACGTTTGTCAAACAGCAAAATATAACAGAAAACCCCCAGAAGTTAAATTTAATATTACTCCTAGCCCTTCCAAACCCTTCGAAATTATACATGTCGACACGTATCAAATAGAAACTCAGAAGTTCTTAACTATAATTCGTCCATTTTCGCGTTACGCCCAAGCGTACAAAATAGTTGGAACTAGTGGCATCAACACAATCGATTGTCTTTTACAATATTTAACACATCACGGCATTCCCCACACTATTATTTCAGACGGAGGCACTGAATTTAACAACAGCATTGTTAAAGATTTCATTAAATTGCATAAGATAAATTTACACATAACTACACTCTAATAGCAACAGCCTCGTCGAACGACTTCATTCTACGCTTTCGGAAAATATTAGATGCCTTAGAATTTAAGACAAAACCAGTAGGATCGATCAATTGGTGATGTATGCAATTTTAGCATATAATAATTCCATACACAGTGTAACAAAACAGACCCCTTTTAATATTATTAGTGGACATACTAACACTCTCGACCCTTTTGACATGACACAGGAAATTATCATAAACGACTATATAGAAAATCACAAGAAAAATACAAAACTAATGTACGACAACATTCATAACCTAAACCAAAGTACGAAAGAAAAAATAATTTCTAAATTAAACGAAAACCGCGAAGACCCAATCGAATATCAAGAAGTTACTGACGTTTTTGTAAAACAAAATTTGAGATACAAAACTAAAATATAAAATCGTGACTGAGGTCAACACTCAGATTACGTTCTTCAAAAAATTAACAGATGACTATGAGAAAACGATAAATTCTATTGTTAAAAATCAACAGAAAATTATGGAATATTTCGAAAAATATAGCGAAGTTCTTCAGAGCAAAACAGACATATTTTACAAATACACAGTTTATTTGAGCTTAATAGACCAAATGTTCGTAAATTCACATATAATCATTACCTTTCTTGACAATCTCGAAAATGCCATAACTTTTGCTAGAATACACATTGTCCATCCAGATATCTTAACTATAAACGATCTAAATGATATTTTAAATCAGCTGACACAAATCTATACAAAAAACGGATTATAAATTTAAATACTTTCGATTGGTATACTATGATAAGAACTTGTTTCTTTGCCAAAGATCAATTAATTTTCGCCATAGAAATACCTATTATGAATGCAAACGTTTTCGAATATTTCCACTTGATTCCAGTCCCTACCAAAAAACATACCGTTGTCATTCCCCCTAAACCTTATATGGCTCTTCACCAAAATGAATACCAGTATATGGATCCACCATGCGATCAAATCAGCAACCAATTCACCTGTCTTTACGAATCGCTTATCACCCAAGTACAAACGAACTGCATTGCCAGTGTTATTCGAGGGAAAGAAGCAACCTGTCATTTCATCGAAATTCAACCGGAGTTCCATATATTATTGAAAAAATCAACGAAGAATCATGACAACAAAACAAGTAAAATCAAAGATAACTTGTCAACATTCAGAATTTGCAATACCTTTCGGTGATCAAACTAATTAAAGTCCCACGAAACTGTTCAATCGATAGTGACAACGTTAAATACACCAACAAAGAAACCATTATTTTTATTTACATTAAACGTATATACAGAATACAAACCAAAAAAACCAAAATTTTCCAAAAATTAAACTGACCAATATAACACTAAAGGATCTAAAGGACATCAAGAAGACTATAAACTCTTTAAACCCCGTTTCACTTGAAGACGCTCAAAGTAGGTCACAAACCTGGATTCATTGGCTACTGACAGGACTTGTACTCGTTGCAGCCCTGTCCCTTCCTGTGTATAAAATTAACAAAAGATTCATCGAACCACGAAGAAAGAAGATCAATCAACTTCAATCGGCTCCTTCGGCTCAATCGCCATCTAATTGAGGGAGGAGTTATATGGACAAAAACATCTGACTCCCTGAATAAACATTTGTAGACCTAAGCACTTTTTATTGTATAAAATAGGACACAAGTCTATCTGTGGGCATCCTCCGTCTTTGCTCCTGTATTTTAAAAATAAACTTTTTAAAAATAACTCTGTGCCAGCGCGTTAGTTAATTGGTGCAATAGCCTATAAAAATTATACTGATAAAACATTGCAAAAAGCAATAGAAGACATTCAAGCACAAAGACTAACGTTTCGTTAAGCCTCCCAAAAATAAAGCTTTAATAAAAAAATTCACAACAAAAATCCAAACAAAGTTGGTGGTCAAACAGCATTATCTGATCAAGAAGAAGAATCTCTGATTGGGCACCCACCGGCGATGGTAAATTTCGGATTTCCTGTAACGAGGCCTTAATGTGAGATATATTATCAAAGAATATCTTGACAAGATAAAAAGAAAAGTAGACTGTTTCAATGACAATATTTCAGGGTATCAGTGGCTTCAATCGTTCATGAAGAGATATAAAATGTTGTCATTGAGACTTGCGAAAAACATTATCGAGCTGCCAATGATCAACAGGTATTAGATAACTTCTTTAATAACTTGGAAGATGAACTGGAAGGTATTTCAAGTACAATATATAAAATTACGATGAAATCAATTTGGTCGACGACCCCGGCTAAAGTAATCACAAAAAGAAGCACAAAATATCCTGAAAGCATTCAAACCATATAGTGAATTACAAAGCAGACAAAATTTTTTCGACATAGAGAATGTCCCAGAATGACATAAAACTAAATCTGGCTGGATCTTTAATTATTGCTACCAATATTAGAAAAACAAGAAGGTTGGGAAGTCCTCATTGGGGACAATTTAAGTTCCTACATTAACTTGGAGGTGCTTAAAGAGTGCCAACAAGATAAAAGCAAATTTATAGCATTACCACCAAATGCAACACATTTGCTGCAGCCATTAGAGGTGGCTTTATTAGGACCATGCAAGTTGCCTGGCGCAAAATCCGCACGAATTGGAAACAGAACTTTAAAGCCAGTCGCGTTAGTACCATCCCCAAAGACGAATTTTCGTCTTTGCTAAAAAAGATTTTCGAGGATCTATCTCCAAAAAGCACAGACAGTCTAAAGGCAGGGTTCAAGAAGCATTTACTCACTTAACAGAGAAGAACCAAGAAGCAAATTGCCTGAAAATATGAGTGAAGTATTTTTGGATCATCTTCATAGAACGTGATCGAGAGTGATGGATAACAAACAACTCCACTGTTCAAGTATTAGACCAAGGCAATCGTACAGAAGAAGGCAAAATTGCAGGCATTTCTACAGAAATGGACGATGCAATTGTTGAAGAAGATTGGGAAAATATCTTTCGAAATAGAAAGACCAATAAGAGAAGGAAATATTTTGAGAACGAATAAAACAGTTCATCCTTTTCATTACATGACAGTAGCAGTTACTATTGTTATGACCTTGACCTAAACTTTGATGGTGCACTCCCAACAGGTATTCCCAGTGCCATCAACAGCAACAGCAACGACACAGAACTTGGACTTATTACCTGCAAAGCAAAAACAGATTTTTTTAATAATTATTATTTTACAATAAATAAAACATCAGAAACGTAGCTCGCCAAATATTTACCAATCGAAAGTTTTGTTGAGTTAGAAGGAAAGTGCACTCTAATATGAAGTGCCTAAAAATATGAGAAATTAAAAAACTGCTTCTTTCACTAGTATTGAAAGTCTACAATCTTCAAAGAAGAAAATCATGGTTTACAGTATTGTCGTGAAAATTACAATCCCCCTGTAGATGAGATTTTTAATTAGGACAAACATTAATAAATTTATTCTGCTGACAAAGCAATATTGGTGGCCTCGCGTATCGAGAGCACGAATTGGCTCGACACTTGGGTGCTAGTGGTGTTCGGGGAAAGGTGGCCTGCCTGGTGGGAAGCACCATGCAGGGGTTGCTCCCCACATCAAGTGTAAAGAGGGTCCAAGTCAAGGTTTAAGTTACTCTTCAATTTCAAATTGCAATTGTAAGTATTTCTTTTATTTTTATTATTCTTTTTTATACTTTTATTTTCCATTTTTTTATAATAAATTATATTCGTTTTTCTGGAGTTGTCTTACTTGCCAAGGTTATGCATCCCCCCAACATGACAGTATGTTCCGAGAAAGAAGACTTACTAACGGAGAGGAATGTTCTCGTTCATTCAGTATTTCAAAGATGTAGGTATTCGTTTAGGCTTATAAAACCATCTGAGCTACATTGTCAAGTCGGTGATAAACGTCAAATATTTTCTTAGTTTCATTTCGCATACATAACATACTTATATGAGGCCCTGTAATGACCACCTTATTATACTGTAAAAGACTATAGAAGTACCAACAAATGTAAATGTTCGTGAAGAAATACAGTTTACAGGAAGAGGGCATGAAATAAACAAACTTTTATTTTTAATTTTTATTAAAATTACACAAGTACATAGTTTACAATAGGTTCCATAAAATGAAAGTGGAAGATGTTATCAACTCAGTTTTTATTCATTAAAATACACAATATAAACTTTAAACTTGCATAAACACTAAATGCGCCTATAGAAAATCTAATATTATCCAAACTTTGCCTATGTTTTCTCTATACTTGTTATTTAAAATAAGAAAGTTAACATTTCAAAACGATAAAAAATTTAAGTAACTATAGGTCTTAAAACGACGACGAAACTCCGGAAGTTATGATCTAGAACAAGAAAATATGTAAATTTTATTTTATTTATCTAAATAGATGTTTTTTACAGAAAGTATTGTTTGATTTTCATCAATAAACGTTTTTCGAACAAGTGTTTTTTCCAACAAATGTTTTTCCCGATCTATCAATCCGTGAAAAACTAGCAATTTTATTTGCAGGAATATTCCATGGAGTAGATATTAAAGTGCCAAAAATATGTCCACAACAGCCCACAAACAGAAAAAATATATAGGATTAAAACTGTTCAATACTTAGGGCAGGTAGTTATTAATTACAGAAAATAAAGTAGATACATAATAGCAAGGGCGTGTTGTTATAAATGTCCAATAAAAATTATTAAACAACCTGAATGTACTCCCATTTGGTTTTCTTTTACTATCCCAGTTCATTCCCCATAATTAAATCAATGGACTTTTAACTGCAAGACTAAATTCAAAATTTTAACATGTTTCTAGACATTTTTTTGTTTCTGCCGCAGTTTCATGGCAAATTTAATTTTTCACTACTTGTATGTACTTAGCTCTTTTTGAAATAAAAAAACAAAACTTTAAAATTACTTCCTTTCACTATATTTTCATTGATCAAATAAAAATGCCACACAATTTATCGTATCGTATCTCGTGAATAGTATAGTTTAAATGCATAGACGACGCCGTTACATAAGGGCAAGCAGGGACGGCCTCCCTCTCCCTGGATTTTTGGAGGAAAATAAAAATTTATTGAATATAAAGTGGAATATCGGCATGTAATAATGTGTATGGTATTTCTAAAGTCACTTGAAACAGCATAAAAAACTCTAATTGCATAAAAAACTCTAATATAGGTCATAAGCGTCACGCAGTTTTTTTAAAGATATACATATTCTACAAGCAACATAATATTTCACTTTTAAGGTTTTTTTTAAGGTTGTCGCCAAACAGAACGTAAATGTTAATGCACCATACAATATTGTCAAAAGGTCTCTAAAAAGCCATATCGATTACAACTATTTACGCAAGTATATCCTAAAATGTGTGAAATTATCGCACGCCTATCCACTGCATTTCGCTGTACAAGTGGCCAGCCGTCGAACAGTGTAGCCCATGCAAGTACTGGTGATATATTATATTAGGTAAAAATACCAGACTTATCAGCAGAAATCACCCGTATAAAATTGAAAGGTTCCAAGTGACTTTAGAAATAAGAAATACTATACTTTGATACATTTATTGAAAAATATACTATTATTGTCAAGTTGCTACCTACCGATTACACGACACCTGGCCTGGCCGTTACATATGCCCAGAGCTGTAGATGGTTTGGAGGTTCAAACCCACTACATTGAGAAAAAGAGAGGAACAAATACCTCATAATGTTGTAATTTTGTAAGTTCCTATTCCTTACTTAAACTATTTGTCCTTCGTATTTCTAAAAAATTTTGCCTAAGGTGCATTTTAGTAAACAAACACCTCTGCTTATTTTGTACACCTGCTTTAAAAAATAATGATTTTATGGACTCACATCAAAACAAATTCCTATTAACGATACTGATTCTATAAAATAAAAAGGAATAGGTACTTCTTGGTTACAGGTGATTATGGGCCCATAGTTGACAAAGAAAACATTACCACCACTTGAGAGCAATTATTTTGCTTCGAAATATTTTCGTTAATTTACACTGTTTGACCTTGAATATTTGGAAAATTTTCGCCTGCGGCGCAATTTTTTTTACCACAAAAATTCAATTTCAATTTTTTAAATTTGCGACCACATCCCAACGGTAAAGTTTAGCTACGCCCTCCCCCCTGGTAAGGCCGTAACCGAGCCGATGTTTAGGTGTACATGTGGCAATCCTGTCAAACTGTAAACAAGTTGATATATTCCACGATTTAATTGTTAAGAAAAATTTGTCTAGTCATATTTTGTCTGTTTTTTTTTAATGCAATGGAAATTCCTCCCGGCTATAGGCCTACCCTAATGTCGATAAATTCCCGAAATCCCACTATTGTAGATGCTCAAAAACACAGACTATATACTATATACCTAACTATTTCCAATCAACGGGCCCCCGTAACTTTTCATCCCAAGAATTGTACAAATTCTTTTGTGAACAACCTTCCGAAAATCTATATGCTATTTTCTATTATTCCAAGGACGAATTTAATCAAAATTTTGACTATGACTACGATCTTACATCTGGGCATTTTTGAGGCGCTGATTTCGGGACACCCTGTATAGGAAGAGAAGAATCTTTGTTGTAAATTATGTCATTTTTGGTGTCTATGTGAATTTTAAATCTCTCTATATCTTCAAAGCCAATTAAGCCATGAACGAAATCATGAAAATAAATTAAGTGAGAAGTGATAATGTTATTCAAATTTAAAACACAATTTATGTCTATATCGGATACAAGAACGGCAATAATTATTCCGTGGATAGTTTTGACAGAAAATGGGCCATGATAAATGGAATCTGGTTAATAGGCTAGAGTCTAGAAGAGATTTTGTTGCGCCAGTATCTATTAAAAATCTTAGGGGTGGATTTAACGAATAGTGTTCAAGGCTTTATTATTATTAGGTTATGCATGAGTTTGTAGACAAAGTAGATTGTTGAGTAAAAATCTGTGGTCGGACTTCCATTGTCTTGATTTATTTCTAAACACGACGTTTCGATCAGTACAAATCTCTGATCGTTTTCGAGTTCACTCGAACGCTACTTAACTCCGAACTGTTCGAAAGATTGAAGACTAATGAGCTCAAAAAAATTATAATCTAAGGAGAAGGTTTTATCACAGTATAAATAGCTTTGCAACAGAAGCCTCTTTACGGACCTGTGTCAAAAATAAGCGAGTCTCCATTTCAATTTACAGAAAGACAGATAGTATTTTAAATATAGTATGTGGTTAAAGCACCTTATTTTTTTAAGCTTAAATTTGGTTCTAATACAATCTCTTTGCACATGGCGCTAAGGAATTGTCTGTATTAGTCGTTAGTCTGTGCTTGTATGCACGTGTTATCACAGTAGAAAAAACGAAAATGGTATATTTTTCGTACATATATATTGTAACTTAAAATCCGCGCCGTCTTTCGGCTTGCGGCATCTTCAGGGGCTCGTTGTCAAAATACAAAGAAAAATACACAAGAATCGAACATACTAGTCAACAGCAGACAAACAAATCGCCATTTGCCACTCACAATAAGTGTTGCGTAACCGACAACTCTATTAGTGTTAGAGCTCGGTTAAAAAAAGAAAGAGAGACTGTAACTCCCAAAGGGGGCGGTTTTATGATTTGGAAGGAACAAAACTATTTAACAAGCCGCTAAACAGGGTACACCACTTACGTGTAACTGATCGCAGAGCCCCTGGAGTAGCTCTTCTGGGAGGTACCGAGGTACCTCCGCTGTCCTGGTCTGCTCACTTCCCGCGTGCAACGATTTCCAGTTGACACGGGCGCGATAATAAACCACAACTTATGTGATGGGGTTTTCGGATCTTCCGAGGAGAAATCAGTAAAAAAGGGTAAAAGCCGTGAATTAAAGCGAGGCGATGGCGCGAACCGAAGATACCAAGTGGCGGTCTCGGACTCGTGAATGTTCTTCGCGCGCGCGCGGCGATAGGTGGGAACCAATTTAGTGTCATAAAAGTCTTTCAAAAAAATACCACCAGTTTTGTTCCTGTTTAAAAAAAATAATACATATTTTTGCCAACCCAATTTAAAGGAAAACGCAACAATAAGTCTTGAAATACCATTTTCGTTTTTTCTGCTGTCAAAAAATTTAGACCCACTATATACGTTCAGCGTTTTATTTCGAAATATTTTCGATATTCGACTACCTACACACACAAGCGAGCATTGCATTTGTATATGGTATTTATCTAAAGAGGCAAAAAGGCCTGTTCATTTAAATCATATAGTAATTGATCCAGTCGTCTAGGTCTCTCGTACGTTCTTTTAAAGAATAAACAGATACATTTCTGAATTATTTAGAAAATATTGCAAAAATAATATACAGGGTGACTGGTAATGAAATTTATTCCTTTTAAGGAGTGATAGGGGACCTCATTTGAAATTCATTGACCCCTATAATGCATTATACGAAAGGCAATGGTTTTTGAGTTATTTTTTTTCCGTTTTTCAAAATTTCGCTGTCCCGTACCAGTAATTGTACTATGTGTACTATTAGTGTACTCTAAATGGATGAATAGACATAATTTGGAAAACTTGCTAGGCTTTTCAAAAATCTCTACAATTAGTGGTACGGGACAGCGACATTTTGAAAAATGGAAAAACTGAAATAACTTAAAAACCATTGCCTTTCGTATAATGCATTATAGGGGTCAAGGAACTTCAAATGAGGTCCCCTATCACTCCTTAAAAGGAATACCTTTCCTTACCAGTCACCCTGTATATAAAACTACTTTTTACACTTGGTTACAAATCTGATTTATTACAAGTTTTTCAAGATTTTGTATCTAAAAGCGAAGCACATTTTAACGTAAAAAAATTAATACGAATGACTGAAAAGCTGTCAGTACACCTTTGGTGTTGTTTAATGTATGCATTGATATATGCACACATCCCGATTTATGTACAGCCACAAATCTACTAAGTATATATCAAAATAAAAGCAATAAAGAACTTTGGCAAAATTTAAAAATGGTTTAAGATACGTAAAAGCGTGTCCGGGCAGTTGTTCGAAGGACAGTTATTCGACGGACACTTCTTCGAATGGACAGTTTTTCGAATGGACAATTTTTCGAATAGACAGTTTTTCGAATGGACAGTTCTTCGAATGGACAGTTTTTCGAATGGACAGTTCTTCGAATGATCAATTGTTCGAAGGTACAATTATTCGAAAGATGGATTTCACCAAAAGACTAGTCGCTCGAAAGCAAAGAATAGGTGTTATCATAGACAAAGCTACACATAGACTGACAGAACCATTGTTGAAATTACCGCACGCTACACCAAATATTTTGCTTACAATTTTATATATAAACTAATAACTAAATTAAAATATCTCTACCTCAACTTCGTATTGAGTCCTAAGAATTGTAATACATTACAATTTATCCGTTTTAATTTCTATTCGCTCCAAAATTAAAGTTTGAAATTTGGTGTAGCAAGATTTTTTGCGGACGGTTTCAATAATGCTTAAATATAGTTCCACAACAGAAAGCTCCTTAACAATACCTGTCAAATGGACTCCAACTACAGACTCGAAAAACAAGCAGATTGCATTTCTTATGAAATTATATTCTCCCAAAATATAATCTTCCCAATTCGTAGATTAGCCAACATTTAATAGTGGACCTCAATATCAATGCATTTGAAAAATATTAAGCTTCAAAGTTGTAGTCCATCTGGCAGCTGTCATTAAGGAGCTCTCTGTTCTGAATATATTTTCTGTGCTATCTATTAATGTATGGTATATAACCACAATAATTTAACCTATTAAATGTTGTTATATTTTAATATGGCAGTTTTATTTTTTATTCCTATTTATTTATAAATCCTGTCATAAGATATGTTTTTTTATATATTATTTATATACAGGAGTGTCTCACCTAATAGTGTAACAACATTATAATTTCTTTAATTTTTAACCGACCAGTACGAAATTTTTACCAAAAGTAGATGATATCATTGTTGCCTAGTTGTTGAATACTTACTTTCAAAAAATTAGTTGCCTACTCCAAAGTCAAAGCCACCTACCTGCGATACTACAATCGAGGCTAAAAATCCGAAAGTCATATTAGGCCTTTTTTTCAAAAAAATTTACTAAAAAAAAATCAAAATATAAAATCCAAAATTATTAAATAAATAACAATTTAATAATTTCTGCATTTAGAAAAGTGTGCCAACTTATTTAATATTTTATACCACCTATTCTTTGCTTTTGAACGACTAGTCTTTTGGAGAAATCTATGTTTCGAATAATTGTACCTGCGAACAATTGATCGTTCGGAGAACTGTCCATTCGAAGAAATGTCCATTCGAAAAACTGTCTATTCTTAAAATTGCCCATTCGAAAAATTATTCATTCGAAAAACTGTCCATTCGAAGAAATGTCCGTCGAATAACTGTCCTTCGAACAATTGTCATTCGAACAACTGCCCTAGAGCCACGTAAGGAAAAGGGGCATTAAAATTTCGGTTAATTTACAAACGAACCAGCTATAAAGACATTTTAATTGGTTATATAAAAGTACTACAGGATATGTTTTCAAATTATTTTATCAAAATATAATTTATTGGGATACAAAAAGGCAAAATTTTGTTGGGACATCATCTACAGAAGCCGAATACATGGCACTATATGAAGCAGTAAAGGAAGCTTGTTGGTTAAAATCTCTTTTAGCAAGCATACAAATACAATTACCGCACCGTTCAACAACTGGCAAACATTTTTACAAAGCCATTACCTACCATACATTTCTTTAAGCTCCGAAGACAACTAGGCTTAGAGGAAGAATCAAAAATTGACTCAGAAAATGATAATAACAAATTATTATAATTTTTAAGTCTGATTGGGTTTTTACTGGGTTTCCCGAATTCATTAGAACAAATTTTAGGCTTATTTGTTTTACCAGATACAAAAATAAAATTTAAATAGAACGAAAAATTTACTTCTATATTATACAGGGTGGCTTTTATAAGGGGCTCACTGAAAATATCTTGGCTATTTTTTGATAGAAAAAATAGGTGGTAGCCCTTCCAGGCGGCCTTCTTTTGCCAAGATGAAAATTGTTGTCCATGACCGTCTACGAAAACTTTGGCCAAAAATCGGAAAAATTCGAAATATTGTAACTGCTGTAACTTTTTTATTTTTCAAAATATCGAAAAAAGTTTAACATGAAAATTGTTTGCAAGAACCGACAGAATTTATGGCATTAGTTTTGATGTGTGGATGACCGTAAAATTTGGACTTTCTTGGACTCGAAAATTAAATTATCTCTACAAATATTTAGTTATGTGTGTTTTGTAAAGCAAAACGTCCCACTCAATTTGAAGTGTCACACTTGCCCGTTTGTTCTGTAGTTACTTCAGAAATTAAGAAAAATATTGGTAATATTTGTGGTTGACATAAGATCTAGTTACCCATGGAAATAAATATGCAATGATAGGTTTATGACGTTAGGAATGTACTTTTGTAAAGGGGTTACCTAAACAGGTGAGTTTACTCAACAGCTCCGCAAAAAGCGTAATACTAAAAAATGAGAATACTTGAAATATGCAGTAGCTGAAATGCAGATGCTAAAAAGGTTAAATGTTGAAGAATGTGCGGTGCGGTGTTTGTTGTGAAATGTAGGTATTCACTGAGCATTTATTGTATTGTCATAGCAGGTACGACATTTTATTATTTAGTTTTTTAGGAAAATATGGCATTATCTACCTGTTAAGTGTTACGTTAAATTGAAAATATTAAGTATTTTTAATTTATTTTCATAACAGACAATCATGTCTACGAGTTTTGCATTTTTTTTATTATTTAAAATAACAACTCTAGATTAGCTATTCCACATTCGATGATGTGCATGAAAACCGCTTTATTTTCAAAATTGGAAAGCCTACTATGTTTACTTTAATTTAGCGTCATAATCGATTTTTATTTTCATGGGTAACTAGACCTTCTGTGAATCGCAAATATTACAAGAAAGAAAATACCTGTACTTATTATAAATTTTTCTAAATTTCTTATAGTAAACGCAGAACAAACTGGCAAGGTGACATATCAAATTAAATGGGATATTTTGCTTTAGAAAAAACGCATCAATATATTTTTTTAAATAATTTAATTTTTTATCTTAAAAGAGCCCAAAGTTAGTCATATCTAATATTTCAAAACTGATATAATATTTGTATTCTCACAGTTGTTGCAAACAATTTTCATGTTAAACTTTTTTCTGTACCTCTATAAATAAAAAAGTTACAGCGGTTTAAAAATTTTGATTTTTTTTAAATTTTTGGCCATAGTATTCTTAGGTGGCCATGGACAGCAACTTTCATCATGACAAAAGAAGGCCGCTCGGAAGAGCTATCTATTGCACCCGCCACCGATTTATTCTGTCAAAAAATAGCCGAGATATTTTCAGTGAGCCACTTATATAAGCCACCCTGTATATCTCATAGACTCATATTTTTGAGTGGGAGTATTGCAATAAGCATAAATATATCGAGTCGTCTTTGTTTAATAATATGTTTATATAAACATCACGTATGGGGCGCCACCCGAAGACCGAAGACGTGAATATACACACACCACTGTATGTTAAAAATTATTATTCATAATCGAAAGATTGAACAGATTAGTTGCTAAATAAAGTGCAGATATATTTTCTATAATAACGTCTAGAATTATTTTAACCTGGCTTGCTTCCCAACTAACCAACACAGGATGTTGAAATTTCCAGAAAGATGTCGAAAATTTTGAATAGATTTTCTGTAAATAATCAAAGCCAAATTTAAAAGACAGCAATAAGTTGTCTTGGCTGGTTGCAATTATGTTATTTAATAAGTTCTATAGCCGGTTGCAATTCTGATATTTAACAGTAGTAAAATAACTTCATTAGTTCGATCACAAAACTCTTGAAACCCTAAACCCTACAAATATTAACTGCAATTTTGTTTTACCATATCAAAGTTATAAGTAAATACATTGGTAAGAACCAAAAATTAAACATTTTGAAAAAACGGAACCTTGAGTTACCTCAAAAAATACCTATTTTTCGTTAGAAATTTCGAGCAAAAATGTTAACTGGATTTTTTTAGACTCTTTAGGTAAAAAACTTCCCTTGCTAACATATATTAAGAAAGTAAACATTTTTTAAGAATATGGAAGTAACTTAGATCGACAAAGAGAGATAAAAATCGGATAATTTACTATTTCGGCAAAAGCAAAAATATTAACTACATTTTTATTGCAGATGATCATTCCCTTTTACAAATAGAATGTAACTTATACAAAATTAAACATTTATCTGAGCCGCATGTACGTCAGCTGTCACTTCTCATTGGTATAGAATAGGCAAAAATATTAACTGTTTTTTGTTTGTTTAACTTTTTGCAATATAACTATATTGAATCATATATAGCGAAATTAAACATTTATTTACGGCGCATATAGGTCAACTGTCACTGGTCATTTCTTTAGGAAAAGCAAAAATATATAACTATATTAAATCACATATAGCGAAGTTAAACATTTATTTAGGGCCCATGTAGGTCAACTGTCATTTGTCATTTGTATCGGTAGAACAAAAATACTTCCGTTACCAATTTTTGTTTAATTTCAAAAAATTTAACAAGACTTAGTATCCATTTAGAAAGTTTAACAAAAATCAGCCAGTTAATAATTTTTCTCTCAAAGACAGCTTCACATTTCTTTAAAATGCGATTTCCGGCAAAACAATACGTTTAATTTCAGAATAAACTGTAAATACTTGATTTTTAAGGTATATAAATATATAAATAATAAAAACGCAGTTAATATTTTTGCCCAACAAAATATTACGCAAAATGTAATTTTTACATCATTCGGATACTTGCGCAAACGTAATCTGTTTAATTTATCAATCTCAACTTTATATACCTTACTTGCTAATAAGTGCAGCTTAAAATTCGCAGTTAATATTTGTGCTGTCTATTACAACAAGAAAATGTATTTTTCTAAAAAACGCCCACACGCGTTTGTTTATGTTGTATAAAAAACAATTCTGGCGTTAATTTATTACCAATATTTTGTGATGGCATTATAAAAATGCGGTTATGAATTTTGTCTAGGTTTCGTTATCTTTTACCATAATTTCCCTGGCCTATAACAGATAGGGGAAAATCATGGAAAATTCTATGGTAGCTATATCCAAAAATGTAATAAAATGTTGTATTAGACAGAGCCAGACTATCTTTCTTTCCAAATTAAGTAATGTCGATCCCTCGTAACTAACTGGCAGCCGCGCAGAAGCAGAAGGCTAGTATACTACCATAATTTGGCACTCCACTTATTAGGCCTAGCGACTACCAAGTTTGTCTTCGATTTATTTATTTACAGAAAAGTTATTCAAAATTTTAGAAAAAGGAAGCCCTTGAAAGGAACTATGTTCATATATGAACGCTCAGATTTCAGTTCAATTTTAACCCTGTGTAGTCAATCCACAGGCAATCACGGGGCCTGATATGTAGACGCTCCCCCTCCGCGTGACGTATCAGGCTGAAGACAAACAAACACGCGGGCCGCCGACGGGTCGGCCGGGAGATGGGATAGATACCTCGGGGCACTAGGCCTAGCGAGACATTACTTTGTTATACGAATTTATCAATATATATTTACTTAGCGCAATAGTGTCCTCTTTTATTTTAGTCAAAAAATATTAGACGACTTTATCTCAGAAGTGGGATACACCACACGCTCTTGAAGTGTGGCCCATAGACTTTGTTTTAAATTAATAGTGCGAAAGAGAGACGCGTTTCGAGTTGTTTTGTCCCATAGACTTTGTTTTAAATTAATAGTGCGAAAGAGAGACGCGTTTCGAGTTGTTTTGTGCCATGAATGCTCCACGATCTGATTTGGAGGAAGCTAGTACCCGATCCATTACTCCACCTTTGACCCAGGAGGTTGTAGCTACAATGGCAAGAGAACTACAAGAGTTACGGGCTGCGGTAAGTGCGGGCTCAATTAGTGCTGGCAATAATGATTTTGTAAGACCCAATTGGGGTTTTTTTAAAGATGATCGCTTGATATCTGACTTTGACCCACAAGGCAGCTTGAGTGTTGATGACTGGCTATATAAGATCAATCAGTGTGCTTTTCTTTATCATTGGGATGAGGTTACAACGATTTATCTAGCATTAGGAAAATTAAAAGGGTTGGCACGCGTCTGGTATGACAGTTTAAAGAGCGCTCAGTACAGCTGGGCTCAATGGCAAGACATGTTGAAAGCCACATTTCCTTCAAAGGAAAAATTTTCAAAAATATTTTACGACGCGGCGGTTTATAAAAGCGAACCAGGACAAAGTCTAAGCACTTACTGTTTTTTAAAACTTAGTAAACTAAATAAACTAAAATTAAATTTCACGGATGATCAAATAGTCGATTGTATTGTCGCAGGGATTTGTGACAAGCAAATTCAATTGTCGGTTAAGGGAGCCAATTGCAAATCCTTTGTTGAACTGACCGAATTCTTGACAAATTTTCCCAGTACCAGTTGTGATTCTTCATCCTCCGCCAGTGGTAGCCGTACCTCAGTAAAATCATCAATTTCTACACAATTTAAACGCACGTTTGGCACAAACAATCGAAGCGATTATTTGCCAAAAAGATTTAAAAGCCGCGATCAGTGTTTCTCTTGTGGAAGTACAGGGCATAAACGTTTCCAATGTTCCCAAGAGAACAATCCAAAAAGATTAAAATGCAATTTTTGTAATAAATTCGGGCACACTGACGATGTATGTAGAAGTAAAAATAAGTCCGTCAATTTAGTGAGTGGGTCCACGAATAAAAATATTTACATTAAGGCCGCCAGAATTGATAAACATCTCATAGAGTCGTTCGTTGACTTAGGCAGTGACTCTACCCTCATTCGAGAGTCGATCGCTGAAAGACTAAATATCCTAAAAACAATAATCACCAAAACAGTCAAGTTATATGGCTTTAACGACCAAACCTACGTCGTTCCGAAATACGAGTGTTACGTAGATATAACTGTTGACGGAGTAACGATAAAGACCCATTCATACATTCTAAAAGATTTGGAAATGAGGCACGATCTGCTTATAGGACAATCTTTTACAGAACACGACTCGCTTATTATGATTAAAACCAAACAAAGCTTACAATTTTATCAACTCCCCTTACCAAGCGATTTGTTGTTAGATTCTCTATTAAATGAACGATTCTTTGTGAATAACGTAGGTATTGTACCTAAGGGGGAATTCCAGACAAGTTTGGGATCTCTCCATTGCAAAAAAATTTCTGTTGCCGATAATAGGAAAGTACACAACCTCTTGAATGCGTTTAAGGATCGCTTTTGTTTTAAATTAAGTACATTAGGAAAGACTAATACAATACAAATGAAAATTGAGTGTTTAACTGATCGACCGGTAGTATATAGACCTTATCGTCTGTCAATTTCTGAGAGGGAAATAGTTAAAAGTGTTGTTAAAGAGCTACTTGAAAATAACATTATAAGAGAATCAGTTTCGCCTTACGCAAGCCCTATTCTTTTAGTTTCAAAAAAGGACGGTTCCCCGCGGATGTGCGTAGATTTTCGAGCGCTCAATAGAATTACAAAAAAAATTAAGTGGCCCCTTCCCTTAATAGAAGATCACATCGACCAATTAGGCGGTTTTAAATATTTCATTACTCTTGACTTGATGTCAGGATTTTATCAAATACCAGTTAGCTCCGATTCGATTGAAAAAACAGCCTTCGTGACGCCCGATGGGCATTATGAATTTTTAAGAGTCCCGTTTGGGCTTACTAATGCGCCAGCAATTTTTCAAAAGTTGATGAACTCAGTACTCGGAGACAGTGCTCTTGTTTATATCGATGATGTGATAATAGCAGCTAAAACGGTTGAAGAAGGAATAGAGAAACTAAAGGTAGTATTAGAAAAACTACGGGCCCATAATTTAACATTAAAATTTTCAAAATGTTCTTTCTTTGAAACAAAGGTTGAATACTTAGGTCGAGAAATTTCAGAGGCAGGCGTTAGACCCTGTAATAATAAAATTTCCGCTCTACAGGGAATGCCTGTGCCACAAAATGTAAAAGAGGTGCGTCAATTCTTAGGTTTAGCTTCGTATTTTCGCCGATTTATTAAAAACTTCGCCTTAATAGCTGAACCACTTACTCAGCTGTTAAAAAAGGATTGTAAATGGACATGGGGTCAAGCGCAAATTGAAGCTGTAAATTCTCTTAAAAATATGTTGATATCTCGACCTGTCTTAGCAATATTTAACCCCGAATTAAAAACCGAAGTGCATACAGATGCCAGCAAAAAGGGCATCGCCGGTATATTATTACAAATGGATAAGAATAATGAAAAACATGCTGTGGCGTATTACAGTCGCCAGACTACCATTTTTGAACAGAAGCTTCACTCTTACGAATTAGAAACCTTAGCGATCGTTGCCTCATTACGTTATTTTCGCGTTTACGTCCTAGGAGTCAATTTCACTGTGGTTACCGATTGCTCCGCTATTAGAAGTACAGCAGTAAAAAAGGATATAATTCCTCGCATAGGTAGGTGGTGGATGGAACTGCAAGACTATAGTTTCATTGTCGAATACAGGGCAGGAACTAAAATGTCTCACGTTGATTGTTTAAGTAGGAACCCTCAAGAAGAGGTACCCCTTAAAATTTCTCAGATAACTAATCTTACCGCAGCTGATTGGTTATTGGCAGCCCAGTTGCAAGATGAAGAATTACTAAAAATCCGAGATATCCTATTGGCCAAAAATAAAAATTCGAACACAAAATTTTATTTCGAAACATATGTTTTAAAAGAAGGTAAAGTGCATAGGAAAGTAACTGATAAAATAACAAAGTGGGTAGTGCCCAGGGCGAATCGCTGGCAGATTTGCAAATTATGCCACGATGACATCGGGCATTTTGGATTTGAGAAGACTTTGGCAAAAATTCAAGAAAATTATTGGTTCGCAGGGATGCGCAGATTCGTTTTTAAATATGTTAAGTCGTGCCTAAACTGTTTATATTATAAATCACCCTCAGGACGAAAACCCGGTCAACTTCATCCCATTGAAAAGGTAACGGTACCCTTTCATACTATTCATATAGACCACTTAGGCCCCTTCATTAAGTCAGCGAAAAATAATACTCAACTGCTCGTGATTGTGGACGGCTTCTCAAAATTTTGCCTAATTGAGCCAGTACGAAATACAAAAGCCAAATACGTAACTCGTGCGATCCAAAACATTATTGATATTTTTGGAGTGCCAGTACGCATAATTTCGGATCGCGGCAGTGCATTTACCTCAAAATTATTTGAGAAATTCTGCGTGGAATATGGGATTAAGCACGTGCAGAATGCGGTAGCAACTCCCAGGGCTAACGGACAGTGCGAGAGGTATAATCGCACGATATTAGGGTCACTAGCAGCTTTGAATGGTGGCATGGAAGATGACATGTGGGACACTCACGTAAAAACGGTGCAAAGGGGAATAAACGGCACGGTGCACAGGGTACTACAAGTGACCCCTGCTGAATTATTATTTGGTTGTAAACCACGAAGTGTTCCGGAGGCCGTCTTAATAAACGAGCTCCAAGAAGAAATTGAGAGGTTAGATCTAACTAGCCTACGCAAACAAATACAGGCGCGGGTGGGCGCCGATCAAGAAAAGCAGAGAAAGAGGTTTAACTCAAAGCGTGCCAAGTCCAAGGGCTACGAGGTGGGTGACCTAGTAATGGTTACGAGAACAGACTTTTCAGCAACAGGCCAGAGTAAAAAATTATTGCCTAAATACAAAGGGCCTTACAAGGTCACAGCTGTATTGCCGAACGACAGATATGTGGTTGTTAGCGTAACAGAGACACACCGAAAGTGTCCTACGGTAGCCTGTGTTGATAGACTGAAACCGTGGATAACTTTACGAGAAGATGTAAGTATAGTTTGTTTGGTATGTAAAGCATTCGACGTATACCCGTGTGTATATAAAATGCTCGAGGCATACATTTGATAGTTTGTTTGGTATGTAAAGCATTCGACGTATACCCGTGTGTATATAAAATGCTCGAGGCATACATTTGATAGTTTGTTTGGTATGTAAAGCATTCGACGTATACCCGTGTGTATATAAAATGCTCGAGGCATACATTGATACATTTGATAGTTTGTTTAGTATGTAAAGCATTCGACGTATACCCGTGTGTATATAAAATGCTCGAGGCATACAATGTTATGTTTTCGCACGAATTTATGGTTACAGGATGGTAAAAATTGTATTGAGGACAATACAGATGATCAGGATGGCCGAATGTAGTCAATCCACAGGCAATCACGGGGCCTGATATGTAGACGCTCCCCCTCCGCGTGACGTATCAGGCTGAAGATAAACAAACACGCGGGCCGCCGACGGGTCGGCCGGGAGATGGGATAGATACCTCGGGGCACTAGGCCTAGCGAGACATTACTTTGTTATACGAATTTATCAATATATATTTACTTAGCGCAATAGTGTCCTCTTTTATTTTAGTCAAAAAATATTAGACGACTTTACCTGTATTTCCAAAATTACGGCATTTATTTGTTAAATTATTTTCCCAATGTACTATTATTATTTGCAAAAAAATGATTGTGAGAAACGCTGACTAAAAAACGTTTTGCCACCGGCTGGGCTTGGCGACGCGACGCGACGGAGAGACCGGGCGCGGTGCGGGAGGCAAGGCGTAAACACAGAGGCACAACACATAGATCGAGAACAACAGAAAATACAGGCGGCATTGATAAACGCGCTCGCAACTGATCGAAACACGACTTTAAAGTCAAATCTGCTATTACTGTACCACGCAAGAGAAAATATAATTTTATTATTTTTTTACTTAACGTGTTTTGGGATTTCTTTCATAATAAAGCTCAATAATTTGTAGCAGACAGGTCTCTTATTACAGGTACCTATAGGTTTATATAAAATGACGTATTCCAGAGATGCTAATATAAGAAAAAAAAAAAGATTCCGGCCTTGTGCAAAGTCAAATAGTGCATTAATTACGGATGTCCCCTTTAATTTCACACAAAAATATATTACACAAAATTTAATACACAAAAGAATTCTGAAATTTTTTTAAAAAAAATATATTCACAGTAAGTGATGTTTTTAGTAGAAGGTAGAAAGCAAAACTGTTATTAATTATTTTTCCTTTAGCAGTTCACTAAAAGTTTTTAGCATATTATTGCATAGGTATAATAAAGGTTCTGGTATGATTGCCATGGAAATTATGTTGTTGGTAAATTAGTTATTATTGTACCAATCAAAACTAATAAATAAGCCTACGTACAACGTATCTGCTGATGGTTTTTATTACCCATATATAGGATGACCGTATTTCGAGTCTATGCATGGGAATCTTGGTTATCTTAAGAGATACGAGGTTGGTTAAATTGGGGCAAAGTTACGGAATTTGATGCCGAGTAACAGGTAAAAAAAAATTTTGGCTGGACCCTCTCGTTTTAAAAATAATGCGAAAAACTTAAAATTGTCGTTTTCGTTTTTATTTTTTTAAACGAAAACCAAGGGGCTGGGCATTTCTAAGTTAAACATTATTAAGGCACTTTTTTACAAGGAATCTAAATATGGCCTCTCATTTTTTGTCGCCTACCTGGACAAAGATATGACGATTAACGATCAAAAGAAGATTTTTTTCTGGTTAAAAAGACATGTATTAAAAAATTTCTTTATATTTAAAAAAACTTTAATGTCCTGTATATTCAAAACGAAGGACCCCAAGAAAATATGTTTACAGGGTGGTCCAAACTTTATCAGCAATACTTTAAAAACTGCTAGAAAATTTCAAAAAAAGAGATTTTTCCTGTAAACATGTATCGAAATCCTACACTGAGAATTCCGTCAGCAAAAAGATCTTTGCTGCACATTTTTTCTCTGTTGTAGCAGTAGTTTGTTATGATTTGTAAGTAAGTAGAATAGTGTATACTTAAATACTGCTGACCCATCATATTGGGGTCATCGGGCTTATTAGCTAGGCATATGTAGCATTATAGTTATATCAGTCAACATGTACACATATAAGAATATACGAGAGTAATTTGGGAAATATGGAGTGATGATTCCACAACCAACCAATCAATAGTTACATGGCGACCCTGCCAACCGTGCCAGCCCTGCGAAACCCTGCCAACCCTGCCAGCCCTGCGAAACCCTGCCAACCCTGCCAATGGTAATGGATGCTGTTAATGGATCACTGAAATGAGGCATCATGGGTAAAACGGTATCGAAGGAAGCCGAGGTTACCGACACTGGGGTGGTAAACTCAAATTTTATTGTGCAGGAGAAAGCAGTGAATGTGCCACTTGATTTACATATTTTAATGTACGTAATAACGATAGCTGTAGTGGTAATGGTAATTCTACAGATAAGGAGAGCTTACCGCAGAGGACTCAAGAAGGAGTTGGGCAAGAGCAGAATGCTGGAAACTCTGGCCATGGATGTAGCGTAATGGAAGCAACGGACAATCTAGTTTTGGATTATACGACAAAGTGGAAATTTTTACGGCGTAAAAGTTAAGATGTGGTGTTGTGAGTTGTGAAAGTGTGGTTTTGTGCATCAACCTTTATGTAGGTGGTTGACCGCAGCGGCACCAGGCCAACGTTCAATGGACAGCAACAGTAAGCAATATTAGCGTTTTTTTTTTCAATTGCAATAGCAAGCGCTTTATAAACTTTATGTTCTTTTTGTTAGGCATCGGCAATTTTTAATAGGCCATATTATTTAAACATTATACTGCTAATATTGTAAATTTGTATATGTTAATTTGGGTATATATATTTTTATTATTTAATGATACGTTGGGCAGAATTGGAACAAATTTTAAATGATATAAAAACCGAGGTTGTAACAATATCAAAAAGAGTTTTAAAAAAAGAGGTACCTAAGGGTCAATCGGTTAGAGATGAAGTTAGAGATGAGTTACTCCAACGGTATAATAAAACGGTTAAATTGATAGGAAATTTTTGGCCAATTTTAAATGAAAGTCAGCGTGCTGTTGTGAACCAAATTTATATTTTTATTAAGGATAAGGTTGTAAAATCTTTCAATGTATTGGACGTCAATTACGAAATACCAGAGGTATCCTTGGAACAAATTGTAGAGAAAGAGGACACTAATAGCAACGTTCAGGAAAATTTTGATTCTCTAAAATCTAGCTCGCCTGAACTCAAAGACAATATGGCTATGACAGCAGCGGAATTTTTTAATTTTGCAAGTCGAATTCTTCCAAATAGTTTCGACGGCGAAGTGGACAAATTGCAAGCGTTCCTTGATGCATTGTCCCTGTTAAAGGCGAATTCTAATGGACATGCAGAAAATTCTGTAGCTTTCGTTAAAACTAAATTAACGGGGAAAGCACGTGATTTGATTAGTGATGACGATGATTTGGAAACAATTGTCACAAAATTACGAGAGGGCATAAAAAGGGAAAGCTCAAAGTTAGTCACAGCAAAATTATTAGCGCTACGGCAAAACGCCAAGGAAGCGGCAAAATATGCGGCGGAGGTAGAAGCCCTAACTTCGTCATTGAAAAGAGCATATATTGCTGAAGGAGTCCCTCCTACGGTAGCATCTGGTTATGTCACTGATACAGCAGTAAGGGCTCTAAGTAAAAATGCCAGCTCGGAAAGAGTACGCTTCATAATGGAGGCTGGTACATTTTCAACGAGCCAAGAAGCGCTCACAAAGTTTGTGAATGTTAGTACCGGAAGTGATCCACCAACAACAAATATTTTTTACACTCATACTAGAGGAAATTCTAACTACCGTGGACGTGGACGCGGTAGAGGACAAACGCCAAATTACAATTACCATAATAATGGACGGCAAAATCAAAATCGAGGATATTACCGAAATGGTACGAATGATCAGACAAGGACCTACAGTTATAATAATAGAGGTAGTAGAGGATATGGACAAAATAATTATAATCGAGGAAACCAAAGATATGTCCGAACGTACACCAATCGACAGGAGACAGAAAACGAACGTCAAAATTCGGGAAACGGACAGAACCCCCAGTCGTTGGGGGAAATGTCGTAAAAATTTTTCATTTCGATCTCACATTTTCAAATTTTGTTATTCTTAGAACAGAAATGACCGGCAGTGAAACAATAACTTTTCTGGTAGACACAGGCGCAGACGTATCAATTTTTAAAAGAAATAAGATCAATTCAAATCAGTTAGTTCATTCATATAACGCAAGCATTCTTAAAGGAATTACGAATGGAATAACCAAATTCCAAGTTGTAGATGGACATTTTCCTATTCCTACAGATGCAATATTAGGCAAAGACTTTATAAAAAAGTACAGATGTTTACTGGATTACTCTGGATTACCGCTACCCGAGTATATACGAGTGGTGGGCGTGTTCAGGGGTCACACCCTGACCTATTATACCGACACAGAGAACGACACGGGGCTAATATGGGCGTATTACCACTAAATGGTTTGTATTTTGTAAGCATTATTGTTTTAAAACTGACGTGTGTATTTATTTTACAGCCCTACAATAAATATCCATATTTTTACTACTTGTTTAATTTACCTACTTATTCACCCACTTAAAAACTGATTACAAAATATACATTTCGAATTTAAGAGAAAAAATGAAAGAAGAAAAAATTACAAGAAAAGGTGATAATGGGCAAAACACTCAAAGTTAACAAAAAGAAAAAAAACTAGTAACCGCATACACGTGTTTCATGCTATTTGGCAATCATCCTGCCTGGACTTCATTTGTTGCTTCCCAAATCATGCCTATCTTTTGATTTGGTTAATGTTACACCGTACTGATGATTGCCAAATAGCATGAAACACGTGTATGCGGTTACTAGTTTTTTTTCTTTTTGTTAACTTTGAGTGTTTGCCCATTATCACCTTTTCTTGTAATTATTACATTTACACTCGCTAATCTTACATCCTTATTGAAGAAAACAATATTCTTACAATACTGAAAACTTCTAATATACTAATAACTTGTTAATATTTCTAATTAAAAATAATTCATACACTTCATTTTAAAAGAAAAAATATTTGAGTGGAAACCTAAGTAAAATTCTGTATTCGAATTCTATACTAGAAAAAAAAACAAAAAAAAATCAAATTTCATATAAAAATGATCACCATCTAGTAGGTAACCGTAAAAACATTTTATCGATATATGCGACATCTAGTAGATTCTAGCACAGGTAATTTTCTTTTGGAACTCTTATAAAAATTACATTTGATGTACAGCGACATCTAGCAAATCGAAGCTGAACAAGTATTCAGTAAACAAACTCAGTAATTGCACACATTGATAATTCCTGTAAATATAAGTAATGTTTACTTTCTGTTATTGAATAGAATAGACCTTCGAAAGTTTTCGGATTTTTTAATCTAACTTATAGGTACTACTATACTTATACCTAAGAGCTTCATCTGTTTTATGACACAGTTTTGCGGCTTCCGTTCTTTCTCCGTAGAAAACACCTCTAGGGTTTAGCGGTTTTTCGGAATTATCTCGTAGCAATGGAACCCCCAAAATTCACTATGGGTTTAGATAAATTAAAATATCGATATGTATTTTTATTTTCCCTCCGACTCAATATTATTTTTAATGTAACACTTCTTCAAACAGAAAATATGTTTGTTATTATTGTGTTGTGTGTGTGTGTGCTGCTGCATAGGATAAAATATTTTAAATAAAACAATGAAAAATGGTTAATTTATATTTTTTTCACAAACAAGGACACATGTATCACAATAATTTAAAAAATTACATGTAAAACTTGTAATTTTACTGTATATAAAATATATAGTACAAAATAAATTATAAACACATAGTTATGGAAAAACCTCTATTAGAACTGACATATTTATGAAGGAAAAGATGGTACATGTTTTTCATTATTACTCTGACTTCTATTTTGAGCTTCTATTTATGTTAAATAAAGGGAAATAAAACTTTGTACATTCTTATGTTATCAGATAATAAGTCAGTTCTTTCAATTCCAAACAACTTTTGCTAATATTTTTTAATATTCTGAAAAATACCGGTACAGTACTCTTGAGCAACTATTTGAATAGTCCTCGTATATGAAAATTGGTATTTAAACTTTAATAAGTATGGTTTGCTTTTAAAACGACACGTTCTTCAAAAATATCATTTTCTGAGATAGTACGAAACAAATTCACATTTGTACCCAAATTATGGCACTATAATACAGTTAAAATATTATGATAGAAAAACTGTCAGTTAAAATTTGAGACCGTCACTCCCAGTTCTAAACAACTTTTGCTTATAATATTTTTAAATATTTTGAAAAACAACGGTACCTTTGAGTAGTTCTTTGAACCTCTCTCTCGTACACACACACACACAAAAAGAAGAAAATTTCAACTTTAATAAGTATACTCATATCACCATCGTAGAAGAATAGAATTTTCCGAGATGTAAGAAATTCACATCTCTACCCTGAATTTTTTGGCGTACACTGTATTGTATAATGTAGTTAAAAATATTTTGATAGAAAACTATGTAAAATTAAGCCAAATACACCCTGGTACAAAATATGTACGGTTATTTAGTAAAATTGGACTGGTTGTCTTAAAACTAGTTGAAATTATTACAAATTTAAAAATATCTTAATTAAACATGTAAAATATTTATTATACCAAAATATATATATATCTATTATACCAAAAAACTAGTCGCTTTTCAGACGCTTATTGTAACCGTAGGGGATTGAAAAAAAATCTGTGACTTCAAGTTAAGGTCCTTTTAGCTTTAGATTAACGGATTCCGCCGAGGGTACAGTCTAGTCGGACGCTAGAATACCGCTCAGTCGGGGCTCCTCCGGTACAGTCCAGACAGGCAGGTAGAATAACCGCGCTTCGAACTGGACTCGACCTTACGGTCTTGGGTTGACTATGGCTTATTTTTTGGGCCCTTTATGGTTGTGTTATACAAAATTATTCGATATTTACAAATTTATTATAAAAATAGTTTTTTCTTTATGGTATTTTCAGAGAGTTCTATGGTATACAGAGTGTTTAACTCGGCGCTCTCATTCCAGAAGGTGGCGGACACGCGCCACGCGCTCCATCGAAGGTCGAGGCGCGGTTCCAGTCGACGTGCGGTACAGACGACGCTTCGGGCTGGAAGCTGTGGTCTTGGGTTGATTAAAACTTATTTTTGAACACTTTATGGTTGAGTTATATAAAATTATTCACTATTTATTATAAAAATCGTTTTTCGTTATATTTTCAGAGAGTTCTATGGTATACAGAGTGTTTAACTCAGCGCTCTCCAGACTAATTATATTGGTTTCTATGCTTAAGAAACATTCTTGAAAATTAACTGGGGGCGACTATAGTTTATTTTGAAAACTTTACGGCTGTGTTATACAAATTATTCTCTATTTATTATAAAAATAGTTTTTTCTTTATATTTTCAGAGTTCTATGGTATACAGAGTGTTTGACTGAGCGCTCTCCAGACTAATTATATTGGTTTCTTTGTTTAAGAAACTGGAAAATTAAAGGCTCAGAATGATTTTGTTAGATATTTAATGTGTGGAATGAAACAAGAGAAATATATTTATGTTTTATATTAAAAAAATATATATATACAATAAACACTAATTTCTAAATATATACACACTTACATCTAATTGGATAAAATAATGAAACTTATCTATACATATACGTATAACTAAATATATTTAGGGGAGATTTTTTTTCATGCGTTCAAGTTTTTCAACTTCATTCATACATGAGGCACGCCCTTCTTTCGCACGATTATAAATGGCTTTTATTTTCAACATCCTCTTTTCACATTCATCCCACTCCCTTTGCATTCGATTCATCACACATTCAAACCTTCTCTTTTTTTCGTTTGCGTTTGAAATGCCCCCATCTGCCAACTCTCTCATATTCATAAATACTTCACTCACACTTTGATGCTGCTCGTTCACAAATCTCCCCTTTTCATTTAGCATTGTCAAATTCTTTCCCCCACGCGTTGTCTGTGACTCCTGGGAGGGTCGCTTCGCTACCAAATCGTCTGCCTCGTCGCTTAACCTCTTGCATGACGACCGCGATGAAGCCCTGGAGCCCCCACACCGGCTTTGATTATCTATCTGTGAGGAAGAAACCTTATTTGAAAATAGCGAATTTTATAAATGTTAGCTTACCTTTGACGATGCTGCCGGTGATGGAAGACGTCCAACTTCAAAATCGGAACCATAATCATCAAGAGCCATGTCGCAGAGTTGCTGGTTGGTGAGCCCTGCGATGAATGGCTCCTCCAGCAGACTCAACACGCTTGAGTTGAGATTGGGCAGCTATGAAAGGAAAACATTATATGGGAAAATACTGATTAATGCAAACTTACAGGTTCGGGGCAAATTGACGCCACAGCGTTGACCGTCTCGTCGGCACTCCGAGTTGGCTACAAGTAAATGGGTTCAATGAGAATCGAATGAGAAATTAAATTAAAAAACTTACAGCTACCAAACGGCAATCACTTAGAATTTTAATTTTTGATGATTCCATACTGTTCAAAGCGACGAAGCACAGGTGAACTGAGTAAAAGCGGTTCGGAACACGGGTGAACTGAGTAAAAGTTTTTAATGGTGAATTTGTTAAAATGTCTCAAGATACAGTCATAAGTGACAACAAATGCTTCAACACAAAAAATGCTATAATTGACCAAGGGAGTGATTTAAAGTTGTGGTTTACAGATAATATAAAGGATAGGATTATAAAGAAGCTTGAAGATTTTCATGACAATGGATCGGGGTGGGCGTTACGCAAAATTTTGAGTTTAGTCATCAGTATAAATAAAGTTGAGATAGGAAACGGTGCTTCATATCTGCCACTCCCCGTTGAAATTTCCAAAAAACAAGCATGTGTGCTTCTTTTGGAGTGTTATTGCCGCTCTTTACCCCTCTCAAAACCATATTGATCGGGTTAATTCATATCCTCACTACAGGCTGAAATTTAAATTAGATGATATAGACCTACCAATGCAATTATCTCAAATATCGAAATTCGAAAAATTAAATGAAATTTCTATAAATGTGTATATTTTGGAGTTGGTAAGTGAGACTCCACGTCAATTTATCACCTCTCCAGCTCGACTAACTAAAAATAAAATGGATAGACATGTGAATTTACTTCTAATTCAAAGTCATTATTTTTTGAAAACTAGCGACTTTGAAGCACCGTCTGTCGACGATGCGCACGTTGATATAAAATACCATTATTGTTGGATTAAAGATTTATCTAGACTGATTTCGAAACAGTCTAGTAAACATAACGGTAGAAAATTTATATGCGAGAGATGTTTAAATTACTTTTCATCGCAAGATAAGTTAGAAGAGCATACAGTTTATTGCGAGCAAATAAATAATTGTAAAATCGAGTTTCCCAAAGAGAAGTTTATCGAATTTAAAAATTTTGTTAATAAAGAACGCACCCCATTCACCCTGTATGCTGACTTTGAAGCAATGCTAAAACCCTGCGGAGATTCTGATGCTAGCCTAAAAACTGTTAAATATCAAAGACACGAAGCATTCAGTGCCGGTTATTATTTCAAGTGCTCTTTTGACAACTCGCTCTCTTTCTACAAAGCTTATCGCGGGGGAGACTGTATGATATGGTTTGCCAATCAAATAGAGGAAATTGCTAAGTTTATATCATCCAAATTGAATCTTGTTGAACCTATGGATGAAGCCATAAGTCTTAAAGATGCCACCCCTAATTGTCACATTTGCGAGAAAAAATTCAATGTTAACGACATAATTGTACGTGACCACTGTCACCTGTCATCGATGTTTCGAGGTTATGCACATCAAGCGTGCAACTTAAATTATAAAAACTCGTTTGTAGTTCCCATCATTTTCCACAATCTTAGTGGGTATGACAGCCACTTTATAATACGAGAACTTGCCAAACGGAATCATGTCAACCTACTTCCTGTTAATAATGAAAAATATATAAGCTTTACAGTATTCGATAATGAAACAAATATTAAATTTCGGTTCATCGATTCTTTCAAGTTCTTGGCCTTTCCTCTCGACAAACTCGCATCATCTCTAAATAGTTTCGAAAACACTAGAAATGAATTTCGATTGTCTTCCGAAAATTTTGACTTGTTAACTAGGAAAGGGGTTTTTTGTTATGATTATATCGATTCTCTGGAAAAATTGGAAGAAACCGCATTACCATCGATTCAACGTTTTTATAACAAATTAAATGACACTAATATTAACGAGAAGGATTACGGACATGCGCAATTAATTTGGGAGAGGTTTGGTGTAAAAACCTTGGGTGAGTATTTAGATCTGCACTTAAAGACTGACGTGCTCTTGCTCACAGATATATTTGAACACTTTAGAACGACTTGTCTTCAAAATTACGGTTTAGATCCTGCCTGGTACTATACTTTGCCTGGATTCAGTTGGGATTGCATGCTTCGATATACGAAATGTAAATTAGAAACCTTCCAAGATAGTGACATCTTAATGTTTTTCGAGAGGGCAATTCGAGGTGGGGTAAGCCAGGTAAGCCACCGCTTTTCTCAGGCCAATAACAAATATATGGCAAACTATGATGCTAGTATGCCATCAAAATATATTCTTTATGCGGACGTTAACAACCTTTATGGCTGGGCAATGTGTGAACCCCTTCCTTACGGAGGATTTGAGTGGGCCTCCAACGATACTGACGTCACCAAGGTTGCTGACAATGCCGATGAAGGATATATTTTAGAAGTGGATTTGTCGTATCCCGATCATCTTCATGACCATCATAAAGATCTTCCTTTCGCACCTGAACATCGTAAACCTCCAGGTTCCAAAATAAAAAAGCTCATGACCACTCTCGATGATAAGAAGAATTATGTGATTCATTATAGAGCGCTTAAGCAAGCTTTACAACATGGTTTAATTCTGAAAAAAATTCACAAAGTTTTGAAATTTAAGCAGTCTACCTGGTTAGCTCCCTATATACAACTCAATACCCACTTAAGAACTGTGACAACATTAGATTTTGAAAAAAATATAATGAAACTAATGAATAATGCAATCTACGGCAAAACAATGCAAAATGTTAGAAAACATAGGATTGTGAGATTATTAAGGACGTGGGAGGGTAGATACGGCGCCAAAAATTTAATTTCTAGCCCTCGTTTTAGACATAGGATAATTTTTGAAGAGAATTTAATAAGTGTCGAATTAAATAAGACAAATATTATGTTTGATAAACCTCTGTACGTTGGGATGTCTATTCTGGACATATCAAAAACCTGTGTTTACGAATTTCACTATGACTTTATGTTGAAAACATTTTCACCAACTAACTGCTTATTATTATATACTGATACTGATAGTTTAGTTTACGAAATCCGCTGTGAGGACATGTTCGAGGATGTAATTAAGAATCATATTCATCGGTTTGACACTAGTGACTATCCTGCAGATAATCAATATGGAATTCCGCTTGTAAATAAGAAGGTGCCAGGACTGATGAAGGACGAATTAAATGGTCGTATTTTAACACATTTTGTTGGACTTAGATCTAAAATGTATACTTATAAGGTTCAAGGAAAAAATTTGTGTGTTAAAAAATCCAAAGGTGTTAGAGGTAGTGTTGTAGCGAAGCAGATAACGTATCAAGATTATTTCGATTGTTTATTCGATAAGACAGAGAAAATTGTAAATCAACGATCTATACGATCGTTTTCTCATAACGTCTTTAGCATAAGTCAATCTAAGATTGGTTTAAATCCATTTGACGATAAGCGATATTTAGTTGATAGTGTTTCAACCCTTCCTTGGGGTCATAAAGATGTACGTGTGGATGAATAAAAAATATATTTTACAAATAGTGTTTCATTCTCTTGTAGCCCCCCCACCCCTGACGTCCCACCGCCCAGTTTGTATATATAACCGAGACATCGAGCTCATTCTGCAGTCTGAAAACTTGTAACAAGAGTTCGCAGCAACATGTACAACCAGACCATTCAGATCGAATCAGACATGGTGCCCTGCCCCTACATTGCCAGCCACATGGTACGGAGAAGTCGACTGCAGAATCATCTGGTGAAGTGTCGGCGACAGTTGGGACATGTGCCTGAAATCAATTGGGAAGAGTATTACCGACATATCAACAATCAGCCGTCGATGATCATAAGAAATCCCAGGATTGGCCCGGAATAAAAATGTTGTAAAATAAAAATATTGTAAAATAAAAGTCATATTTTTTAATCAGTGCTTTATTCCAACCTTCTTCTATACAAGTCTGCTAACAAAAATTTATTATAATAAGAGTACAGTTCAAAAATGCAATATGTTTCCATGCTACATACCGCATTGCACATTAAAAATACAATTTCCATTACATTTATGGCATAGTTACTACGTACTAATAATTCATTGACCTTATCTAAAAAATTAAGGTAAAAATCATACAATTCAAAATTAATCAAAAAGCTCATCCTTAAAGTCACATATGGTGCGATATTTAGTAGCTCGAAAACCTCTGCTATGGAAAACCATTGGCTAACACCATATTTTGCAAGCAACACTCGTTGATTTCCATCTGCAGTCAACATGGTTCTTAACAATATATCGTCAAATCTGATGAACATCGGGGTACCCAGGTTGTTGGTAAAGTTGTTTAAATTATTCACTAATTCTTTCCACTCCAAATAGTCCAGCGAAATCACATTTCGTCGCACTGTTGATCGGATATTAACTTGGGGTTTGAAATATCTCATAATGCTCAAACCATTATTAATAATATATGTAGGTAATGTGAAGCATGATGATAGAAGCAGAGAATCTTCGCTTACATTGTTTACTTCTTCATGGTCGCTACCATCGGTTTCATAGCCGCTGTCAACCATCTTAACACTTGAAGCTCTACACGACGTTTGACTCAGAGATCCACGAGTCATGGTCTTTATCAAAGCCCAACCATCGTACTAGCACCTTCCCCCTCTTTCTACGAAGAATCTTTTCAACCAGGTAGACATCGGGATGTTCAGTTTTTTGCAATTCTTCGCGGTAAAACCCGCCCTTTATAGGACTTCCATTTAAATCCTCTAGAAGATATGTAGGCGGGTTGGTAATTTGTACTTTGCTTATTTTAAACAATTCTGTACTCCAACTAGGCATATATCCTTTGGCAAATACGTGTTTCACTTTACTTATTCTCACAATATCTCCAACCTTCAATTTACTACCTCTGAAAATCTTCACGTGACTATACACTTTTTTAAGCAGATATTGTTCGTTACTTTTATTAACTTGGTTGGGTTTCATCTGAATCACTCTATGCTTTCTGTTATTATACTCGGCAACTAGCGTAGGCAAATAATCATCCCATTTAAATTTACCATTTAGACTAAAATACTTAAATAATCGCTCTTTTGGAGTTCGTATTACTCTCTCGGCCATGGCGGCTTTCGTGATGCTAAAAGTGCTGTAATGACTAATTTTGAATTTTCGCATCAAATTTTGAAATCTAGAGTTATAAAACTCTTTGCCCTGATCAGTTTGAAGGTTGCGAGGCTTTCGAGTTCCCGATAGGATATCAGCAAAGGCGTTGGTAACATCTTCGGCAGACTTGGATTTGAGCGGTCTGCACCAAACAAATTTAGAGAAGCAATCGATTACAACCAGTATGAATTTGAAGCCATTATTGTGACTAGCATACTGATCTAACTGCGCAAGATCAGCTTGCCACAAATCGTCTAAACCTTTAATGATAGTTCGACGACGTGGATAATTTTTTCGCGCTGGTTTATGTAATTCCTTAACTACTTGAATTTTTTCTTTACTATGCATGACTATGCTCCACCCTCAAGGATCTCTGCAAGTCTGAGAGATAGTAAGGATTGCATGCTCTTACCAGTTATTTTTAAATAATAATCTTCCATAGTTTTAACCAACTCTCTCAATTCATCGATCTTATCTTGGAAATTGTCTATCATTGTGTTGCGAATATGAAGATCGCATTCATCAGAATGCTGTTTAAGATTTGTGTAAAAATATTGTAATGTATGAATGACCCCCTCATCGACATATTGTTTTGTGCTGGCATCGCTTTCATCGATCGGGTGATTAACGTTGCTCAGTCTGCGGTTGCTACAATCATAGTTTCCTTCTAGAGTCAAATTTAATGTGTAAACAGGTGGGCAAGACCTGCTCCTTGATTTCGAGGCACGTCCGAACTTGTTTAAGGACATCTTTTAACTAACTTGAATGATCTATAGGGACAAATCTGTCTAATAATTTGGGATTTGGCCCGGACTGTTCACCAACCATTTTTAAATAACATTCTTCAACAATTTTAACAAATTTTCTTATTTCATCGATCTCTTTCTCCAAAGCGTCTTTCACGCTACTCTCAATATTAACATCATGTTGTTCGAGCGTGACGTTAAAAGTTTTGAATGCCTCATTCATTTGTTTGTCAACATATTGCTTTGTCACAACATCATTGCTGCTAATCGGATAATTAACGTTGCACAGTCTGCGGGTTTTCAAATCATAATCCCCGTCATTCAACGAGTAAGGAATAGTCCTTGAAACACGTCCGAACTTGTTTAAAGGCATCTTATAAATAACGTTAGAGAATAATTTTTGCTTCTTTCAATTCATTGATTATTGCTGTTATTTCGTTTTCGTGGGAAGTATTTCCGGCATCTTTTGATGCTATTAATAACCTTAACCTGTCCACAAGTTCATTAGGATCATCCCAGTAAACATATTCCACAGGTTTTGTGTTATACTTAAGATGCATGCCAGAACCCTTTACAGGTGTGGAGGTAGCCACCGGGCCCTTCATAAGAGGTTTAATAATATTAGAATACTTATTTTTGTAGCTATGTTTTAATCGTCCGTTTGAAGTAAGATGAGCACCAGTGAGATTTAAAATATCTCTGTAACTTTTCAAATCATCATCAGTACCTTCTGGATTATTATAGAAAATTAGCTGGTAGAGACCATCAGTTCCCGCGAATCGGCTATTGTTGATGATTATATCACCAGACGTTTTTTCAAAATCGATATATTTATTTCCTAGCATCCATACTGATTTAGTTTCGTCATACTTAGGACCATATGTCCTATCGATTTTAAGTGAATTAGCCATAAAGTCTGTTATACATGGTATAGATACTTTAGGATACACAGTATCAAAATGCCTGTACACTTTGTCAATTCCTTTCTCAACATCATTTAACGTTTCATTCATTTCTCCTAAAAGTGCAATTGGACTTTTCAACGACTCGCGCCACTTTTCCATAAATGATTCAACTTTTGGTTCAACTTTCGGTTTTACTTCCGGTTTTAATTCTTGCTTAACTTGTAAATTTGCTAGAGAGCTTGTCACAGGTTTGAAAATTTTTTGTAAAGTTTCATTCTCATCAAATTTCCCTATTTTTAAGGCGGTGTATTTTTTTCTAATCGTTCGAGCTAGTTCACTGATTTTCTTTGCGCGCTGCGCTTCTTGAATCTGTTCTTGCATCGACATCTCGATTAATAATAAGCGTATTGTGCTTCTCATAACTTTATATACCTATCAAAACCTATTCTATAGCGTCCCTCATTCATATTGAAATCTTTAACAATAACTAGAGTTCCAAAATTATCATTCCAACAAAGCGAGCAGAGATTCTTGAAATCACCGTATGAGATGTCTGGTGATACGTGCTCTTCATAAATATGTCTAAGGTTTACCTCATCTTGTTTAAACAAAACGATTACATTACAATTGTCTAGTATTAATTGCTTAGGTATTTTTGAATATGTCTGGCAGAGATATGCAGCATCTATATTTTTATGACGACCCATGGAGTAATATTCTCTAATTTTTTCCTGTGTCCCACAAGCCACATCATCGAAAATAAAAATTGAATTTTCTCTAGCCTCTGTTGGTGCAATGACGTCATCGTTTGAGCTAAATGGAAAATATCCAACACATTTTGCTTCTTTAAGCACGTCTTGTAGTAACTGATATTTAGGTTGGTATAGAGATTTACTGTAAAGGTAGATGTTCTTAAATTTTAAGCCATTCTCGTTGAATATTAAACTAAGCAGACTGTTTGTTTTACCACAACCGCTAGGACCGCAAAATATTGCTCTAATTGAATTTGGTAAGAGTACGCCATGTTTAGATTTCTCACTTCGAGCAAAATCTAGATTTTCGATTGGTAGAGATAGTTGATGTGATTCGATACGCATCTTGTATACATCTAATAAGATAGCGTATGCTTGATGCATATATACCTATCGGGATGTAAATAATAAACAGTTTTTCGATTAAGAATATTTATTTTCTACAACTATTACAATACATTTAAGGCATGTAAGCTCGAATCTTCTGCTACACAATACTCCTACACAGCGGGCACTTCTCCATGGAGTTTGCACAACTCATACAGCATGCCAAATGTCCACATGGAACCAGCAAGACTTCTATGTTTCTGCAGTAGCATACTATACATAAAAAGTCTGGATTGGTGTTATTTACTTTTTCAGGTGGGATGTCCACAGGCTTGATTTCACCTTTAATAAATGGACAACTGGGACTCCAGCTAGCATGGTCTTGCCATGGATCATCATCCTTTTCCCATTTATATCCTTCAATATTGCAAAATGGACACCGGACAACATCTTCGTAATTCGTATAAAAAAATCCTGCTCGGGCAAGCTTCTCTGATGATAGGGGGCTTGACCAGTTTTCAAACGTTCTTATAAGACTCTCGTAATTATGCTCCATCGCTCATTCAGTAATACTCTTACTATTTCAATAAATAATTTTGCTACTAGCAATGAAGAACATATAGTAATGTAGTAAATTAGTGGCACGAAAGCGAGGTCTTTTATATGTTGTTCTTGACTGAGGTCTCTGGGTGTGGCCATTGTGGGCGTGGTGGAAGGTGGGACCTCCCTCCACACACTTTCAGCAATCGTATGATTTTGGAATACTGCTCGAAGTTTAAACTGAGTAGCATTTTTAGGCAGTCTTGCTACCGAAATTTTTTCAACTACCGTTTTAAATGGAAAACATCTTTTATCCTGTTCGCAAATAGATACCTTAGCATCTTCAGGGTTGTAAATATAGAACACATTATTTATTAATGAGAACAAAATAATGTGACCCAAACTCAGCAACATCTTGATTATAACTGAAATGTATCAGTAAATGTTCTTTTATATATACGGATCTACATTAAATCTCGTACAGTTTCACTTAAAGGTAAATACTCCATGGTACAGTCATGCACAATTATGCAGTAGGCTCGAGTTCTATCAGGAAATCCATCACTATTTTCTATGTCCAACTTAACATCAACTGTGTTTATTTTTATAGATTCATTCCGGCGAGAACAGTCAATTACAAACAGGGTTGCATTATTTTTGTAATCTGCATAGCTAAGTAGCGGGCGACTCTCCATTGCATTCATGTAACTCGGATAAAATTCCACATAGTTGTGATAGGCCTCCAAAAAGTCGTTAGCAGCAAAATTCAATCTCTGACGTTCGAATGGAAAATATTCACCGTTTACAATTAATCTTACATCAGTCGCATCTATGTGATCAAATGACGTGGGATTTTTTTTAGAATTATCATTGCGATCAGTCTGAAATCCAACTATGACGTACCGAGGAGTTGACGCGGCTGCTGACGATTTTACGGCCCATATTTCTCTTTGGGAGTTTACAGTAAGATTTGGCAATTCATGTAGCTCCCATTTGCGGAACGCCATTATAATTGGACGATCAATTTTTATAGATTTAAGCAGATCCAATCTAATGATATCATTCGGCTGAATATGTTTAACCTTTAATTCAATGTTGGAAATTGTTATTTCTGCAGTTATGGCAGGATCTGGTCTTGCAGCGTCTTGGGTTAGTAATAAGGCATTGTTATCATTTCGAGCTCGTATTAGTCTCACTGTTTGTTTACCACAAATTGCCATCTGATAATCGTTGAATATTCCAAACAGATGTTTTAGCGGTATTCTTACATTGAATGTTCCATCATTGTTAACAGCAAAAGATTTATTAACCCCAACCCAGCTTGCTGTTGACATGCATTTTTCGTCATTAGCAGTATAGCAAAGATACGATCTGATCGTACTCACAATTCCGGGGTTTCTCACTACTTCTACTTCCTTGCCATTTAGTTCATAAGAAATTGAATCGAATAGAAATGCGGCACCGTTGTTGGCTAGTTTGCATTGTCCAGCACCGGTTTTCTTAGCCACTGTACCTTTGACAAAAATCGACGCATCGTACATCAACAACCATGCATCACCCTGATTAATGGTTATTTCCACAGTATCATTATTCCTAAATGACTTTACAAATGGGTAATAGGTGCGCTTCTCTAAACGTTGAATAGATTCATCATAGGTTGGGGTGCGATGCACATTAAACACTTGAGGTGTTAGGGACATAGCCAAGTGCTTTCAAAAATTCTTGATTTTCCAACGAGAGACGATCTGCACTCTTCGGTGAAATATCTTTTAAAAATTGTTGATTTTCCAACGAGAGACGATCTGCACTCTTCGGTGAAATATTTGTTTGTGAATTTTTGGAGCATTGTGATTGCCTTTTATACGGTTGATATCTGTCATCAAAAACCAAAACCATTTTCACAAAAATTTCATACACGCTTCAACTCCAACCGTACAATTATTTCCTCACCTCTAAAATTTACAGGTTGAGAGTTCTGATCGAGAATATTTACAGTCAAATTATTAATCTCACGCTTTGCAACTGGCATGTACACCAGATTTTTCGGAGACTCGTCTATAGCGTAACCAGGATCGCTGCTAACTGCAAACTCGTAAATCGTATGAGTTGGTTGATTTTTATAGTATGCTCCAGATGTTACGTTACAATCTATATGTATAGTTCTGACCTTCACGATATTTACAGATATATCAGAAGTATGTAATTGTCCAGACTCTAATAGACTAGGAGAAAATCCTAACACATGAGCAATAGAGTCTGTTGGTAGAAAATCTACTGTATATTTATCACTGTAAATTTCACACTTTAAAGTACTGTTATTGGCTTTTATTGAAATTGGATTTTTCTGATCAGACTCCTCCTTTCTTAAAGCGCCAACTATGTACTTTTCTAGGGCCTCAATTTCGTACGAGCCTGTGGGGATTACTAAACATTTGCGATACCCATCAACATTTATATAATAAAATTTGTTGACACCAACATCTATATTGGGTATACTGTTATATGTGTGAAATCCTAGCAGGGCCAAACCATACTCAAAATCTGATTCTAAATGTATAGGAATATTAAAGTCAATAGACAGTGTGGAAGTAAATCCGTGTAGTGTGAACAACAGCGACATAATTGATGAATTCTCTCCTCAACTACCCCTTTTATAGAAAAACTTGAAAACTGTTATTGTTATTGTCTAATTGGTATTCAGAATATTTTCGGCGACTTTTGGGAACAAATTAAACACACTTCATATTTTGAAATTTTATTTAGTTTCTTAGGAAGCTTAGACACAAATGACCACAGTTCATCTCGTTATAGTTTTGATAAGAATTGTTGTTATATTCAACTTCAACCTCATTTCCCAAATATCTGATGAGTTCTTTTGGCGGTTTCAGGTTGCCAAAGCTGTCGAAATACTCGCATTTTCTTCCTCTCTTGCGATATGCCACCCAATGAGACCCGGAGTTCCTCTGCACATCCAAATTTAAAATGGCCGACTCATTTTTTCTCGGTTTTTTAGGTAGTGTATCTCTCATATACACACCTCTAAAGTAAGGAATTCCATCGGCATATTTAAGTAAATCTAGGTTGGATAAAGGTCTGTTGGGCGGCTTCAATAGTTTTTTTTCTTTAAAAAAAGACCGAACCCACGTTTATTTTTCCGCAAATAGAGTCCAGAACCGACGATCTTCATAGATTGCTTTCCATTCTCCATCAGCTTTTTTGTATTATTTACGTCAATTATTGTTTTGGCTATACTGCTAGCCCCTCCGGCTATAGAACCAAGGGCCCCTAAAGCAGCCAGTATAGGCAGAAGCGGGAGAAAACCTCCTTTCTTTTCTTCAAAGGGAATAATTCTAGGTATTCTTAGTTTACTTTTTCCACCCGCTTTTTTTATGTGCACGCGTGCTGCTCTCACGGCTGCTAACGATGATTTTTTCAATTTTTTTAGATCATTTAACTCATTGTTAGTAAAAGATTTCTTTAGGGCTTTTTCAACCTTCTTTACAATATCTCTTCTAAACGAAAATGGGCGTTTCATACCCATACCCAATTTCCTTTTAACTTTCATTGCACTCGTAACGAACCAGGCAGCTGTTTTCTCACCAAATTTGGCGTCTCTTGATTTGACTCTATCCCAAGCCCGATTTTCCAGTTCCCAATCTGCCTTGCGTCGTTCTTCTAATGATTTGTTTTTACTGTATGCAACATCATGAATTAAGCAAGATTCATCCAACTTGTTTATGCCAGTATCACCCCTAGAAAGACGTTTTTCTAATTTAGTACCAGGGCCACAATACTGGTATCCCGGAAAATGTAACTCGATCGGTAATTTGTCAATTAATGTGTTCAACACTCCACCCCCTTTAACAACCAGCATTGGATTGACACAGGTTTATTCAATCACACCCTCTTATATAGGGAAATAAAAAACACACAAACAAATAATATTTTTTATTTTCACAACTTTACATTTCTAAACTTTTTAGTTAGTTCATACATAATAATCAAGCATTTCAGCTCTTCGAGTGCCTCCATATATCGCCGCAGTCTCTCGCTCATGCTTCAGAAAATATAATATTTGTAGTCTTGCCGACGGGCCCCAAGCTTGTTAAAAAATACCTTTTGTCACCATTCAATTCGTCAATTCGCTCTTGAGTTAATTGCTCCGTAAAACGCTGAGGCAGGATGGTCTTGAAGTCGGCAAATTCCACCACTACCTTTTCCCCAAACTTGGTATTTATTCTCTTAAAACACTGGATCTCAAATTTTTTATTTACTTCCAAATCTCGAACATTCACCAGATTTTTCACCAGCAAATTGTTTAAACTATTTAAGAAGGACATGTTGTAAATGATCTGCGTGTCTGATGAGATCTTAGTTGAACCTCTCCTATATAGCTGTTTCAATAGGAGTGGGGAGAGAGTGGGGAGACGGGCAAAACCTAGGAGAGTACCAGACCAGACAGGTTTCGACAAGTCTGGTCTGGTGCTCTCTTAGTATCTCTACTCTCCTCTTTCCGATACAAAATAAGAAAAATTACGGTCAAAATTGAGGTAAATGATAATTAAAATAACAACGATATTACTAGAAAAAATAAAAAAAAACTCCGTCAGGCTATTGGTATATATTGAGTGCGACGTGCAACTTTACCGATACAAATAAATCTTACTTTGCAAAACAGGACTGAAGGGCAGCCACGGTTGTTCTTTCTTTTATATTTGCAATTAAGCTGGGAGAAATCTCCAAAAAGAACAAACATGCCTGGGGCAAGCCACAGGTGAGTTTCAACAAAGAGAGAAAATATCCAAAATTATAAAAATAATTTTAAATGAAACTCACCTGGTACTTGTGCCCACCTTCCCGTGCCCTGTTCCAAATGTTCAAAGATCAACAGGTTTTCTAAAAACCCACGCGTCGCCCTTGAACGCCAAGATGGCCACCTGGTCCCAAATTTCAAAAAAACTCCAGGTGCGCCAGGTCGAGATTTCACAAGAAAAACAGAAAAATACGGTTGTATTCCGCTGCAGCAAACAATTAAACACAGTATAAGCACTCAATATTCCCAAATGGAGATAACAGGAAGCCGATAAAAGGAGATAATTAAATCGAGACACACAGCCTTCCTGCTACCACCAGATACCTGCAATGATATTTCACAATAAGGATTCAATCGGAAAGAGAGCGAGACGGCTCTCGCAGGTAGTTTTGAGAACTTTTGCATTAAAAAAACACAACGTAACCAGCCAATCACATCGCACTTGTCGATGTCATCTAGCCATCTGATCATAGAGCAACCAAAAAATTCACGATGGCTTCCCGCCTAGGGCATGGAATCAGACTCGCAGAAAATATTTGCTCCGAATCGAACAGGTAACATCAACAAATGCGTAGCGGATTACTTGCTAATCACCTTAGTGCTAACTGTTGGAACGTACCTTCGACGCAATGCACAAAGAATCACTGAACTTCCACTGTTAACTTAGCAACAACAACCCTAGTGCATCTATTCACCGCTAGGTGGAAGCACACATACCAAAAGAAACGAATTTAAATCGAAAATTGTGATTTATCTTACAAATAACGATGTATTATTCTTCAAGACGTGGTAATGGAATTTTTAAAATAAAAATTCCGTTACACATTCCCCGAACCCGATAAAAAATACGAAAACTCTAGTTGGAGTATTTTTTTCTAAACTTGAAAAGCAAAAATTTGGAAGATAAACAGAGGTGAAATTTGCAAGAATAACCGTAGGTCGTATAATAAATTACACGCACACTACGCGAAATTCTTTCAGAGTAAGTTACTTATTCTTGGACACTCTAAATACTATCTAAACCTTAAATAAGAACTGAAAGAAAGACATTCGTTTCCGGACACCTTCGGTGCTATCTAAGCTGGAATTAATTAAATTTGACCCTGTATATTTCTATTAAGATAAATCACAAATTTCTCATAGAAAAATTGAAAAAATTGACAGATATTGAAACTGAATAATAAATTAACTTTAAATAATTATTGAAGTTACTTTATAAAAGTCCAAGGTACATTACAACACGGTTGGTCGTGAAGGTGTGGTTGACTGTTGGTTACTGTAATTCTCGACAAGCTATGAAAGCTAAACTTGATATAATTGAAAAAGCTGTATGCTTTGAAATCCACAATAAAAAAACCATATTAACCCATAATTAAATTTGCCCGACGAGGTACAAAAATTTGACAATAAGAAAATTTCTTGAATCGTGACCCCAAAAAACTTAAAACTAGAAGAGAACTTAAGCTACGTGAGGAGAAGAGAAAAGAAAGAAAGAAAACTCCTCGAGGAAGCATAACATTTCCCTTTTATTACAATTTTCTCCGAATTTTTAAATGCAATGATATATTTATTCTGTTATAATCGAAAAGTAGATTACATTTACAACAAAAAATACCCAAGGTTCAAATCGATATCTTCATTAGTTTCGGAGTTATCGCCAAAAGAATAATTATTATCATGTTATTTGTAAGAAGAAGTAAAAATTCGTTAAAAGTGATACAATTTGCTCTAGCAATTCTACGACATACCTTTACAAAAATAAACTAAATTAATTGCAAATGAATAAATTGTATTAAGACTTCTTTGTTGTTTACTGGGACTACTGGGAGCGAACGAAAACTCGAACTGGATGAAATGTCAATATAAAAATTCTCATTTTGGGATCTTAAAAATCTCGAAGCCACCAAAAACACAGTTTTAAAAAAGTTACAGCACAATATAAAGACGCAAAATAAAGGAAAAATAAATAAATCGGTGAAAAACAAATATTTGCAAACCATTCGAAAACTATAAAAAATTTAAACATAACGCTGATATAGTGAATTGTAGGCAGAGAAAAGCAGCATCGCTTGCTGTTTTCCTGTGTTATAGGTATTGAACAGTAGAATCTTGTCGCATAATCAGAATGTGGTCGAACCATTTGAAAAAAAAAACAAGTTATGGCCTCCTCCAAATAACAAAAAATGGCGACCATAATTGAACACCCTGTATAGCCAAATCTAACTTTGGCTGCACTATACTATAGGGGGCACTAGTAATTATCATCATATAACTTAACTTCGGAAAGTATGTAGCAGAAACGGTAATATCACTGATTTTCCAAATGTCTGCAATAACTTACCACATATGGGAAATCTGAAAGTAGGAGGTAGCGTAGTGATTCCCCAGGTGGAGTCTGTCAAGTACCTAGGCCTAATTATTGATAGTCATTTGAGATGGCACTTGCACGTAGACAACTTGGTGAAGAAAGTTAGGGGTTTAATTGGACGGTTTAGGTACCTAAGGCAATTTTTGAGCGAAACTCAACTGAAAACTCTCTATTTTTCCTTGGTTCAGTCGCAGCTAACATACGGCATCGTAGGGTGGGGAGGAGTAAATAATACTCACCTGGAGAGACTGAGTACTTTGCAGAAGTGGATACTGAAAGTCATCTACAATAAAGAACGCAGTTTTTCCAGTGATGAGCTGTTTCGTAGTAGTGGAGTTTTTGACATTCGCCAGCTTTATTGTCAAAAAATTCTAATTAACATCCAGACGAATAAAATTACTGTACAACAAGTAGATCATCCATACTCAACTAGAAATAAAGACAGTAAAGCTAAGGTGCCTAAATGTAGAAAGACCTCTATGCAGAAAAGCTTCACTTACCTTGGTCCAAAACTCTACAATACACTGCCTGTAGAGCTTAAAAATATACACAACCTAACAACATTTAAATATAAACTTAAGCTTTGGATAAGAAATACGGAAAGATCACTTTTTGATAGAATCGTAACTCGGAGATGACGTGTATACCTGAAGATGCTATTGCATATTATAATACTGCAAATATCTAATAATACTCATACCTACTTATGAATTTATTAAATAATATTCTTATTATTGTCAATACATTCCCCGATTGTGTCATCCCTTATTTTAAACTATATCTCCAAAATGTGACTTTCAACCCGATCGTACAATTTGTACCAATCTGATATTATAATTATATTACTATTATTATTGTCCTCACGTACAAGCAGTTACATACTGCTTCTGTGAGTTTTTTCCATGTTTATTTGTAAATTTATATTTATATTTATAATTGCTATGTACAATATTAAGCAAATAAACGTTATTATTATTATTATTATATACATGTAGCATGTACGTACGTGATGACATTTTGACCCATGAAATGGCTCTTTTCGATCTGTGGTGAGCAACAAGTATAATTTTAAACTTTTGGTCAATTACAAAGTTTAAGTTGAATTATTCTCTATATACTTATAACTTATAAATAAATAAATACTTCGGGACGGTTCCAGACAAATGCTTTGGATTCAATTTTTGTAATGTTTAAGATAAATTGGCGGTTCAAAAACTAAATTTGTGAGGATTTTTTACAAGGAATTGAATGCCACCAAAAAAGCAACTAAATGCTTGTGCGGCCATGTTGATTTTTTAGAAAAAAATCGGTTAGTTTACAATAACTTTTGTTTGTTTGAAAATCAACTGTTTTCTTGAAGGCATTCAATTCATTGAAAAAAAAATACACAAGTCTGGTGCTTCAGCCATCAATTTATCTTAAAAATCACCCAGATAATGGCTCGTGACGTCTTAGCTGGAACATAAAAACGTCACTTCCGGCTAAGTGATATACAAGTGTGCTGTGTAGATTTTTTATCCACTTTACCAGTCTAACGAAAATGCAACAAAATCGCCATATGGTTTTTTTAAATCGGTTATTTTGCCATAACTTTCTTATTTGAAGTTCAATTAATTGTATTTTCTTGGCGTTATTCAATTCCTTGGAAAAAACTGCACAAGTATAGTTTTTGAATCTCCAATTTATCTTAAAAATTACCGAGATAATCGCTCGTAACATCTTAACTAGGTCACCCTGTACACTTTCGAATTCCCCTTAATTCTTACTAAAAATAAAATTCTTTGAATGAAGATTTTATGTTAATCTGTGTATTTAAAAGATAAGTTCCTGTACCTATTGATTTCAAATAACTAAAAAAAAAAATGCTGTAAGAACTAAACTGTCCTTGGAACCTAGTAATTTTTTGACAGTTTTGAAAGACAAAAAACTAAATGAAAATAAAAAATTGGGTTGCTTTTAGTATAACAAAAGGAAACGGATAGTGAATGTTATAAGCAATCGCAACAAAAAATACAAATTCCATGGAAATATTTTTACTTTCTCAACGGAATATTGTTAGACATCCAAAGGCGCAACTTTGCCCCCATTTGACCTACTTTGTAAGGTTTCCGAGATCCCCATGTTGAGAATCGAAACTGAATCACCCAATATAAAAAATCAAAAAATTAAATGAGCCAAGGAGAAATAAAAAATATTTTTTATAATAGCATTATCTGTGGTAAACGAAAGGTTTCAGCTCCTAGTTATCTTAACATTCAATAATTATACCATACCAACAATCTTTAGACATAACTAAATAAACTACAAATTGACAGTTGCAATAAAAAAGTAAATAATAGAATTGCCCTCCGTGTTCTTGTAAACATAAATAGGTACCTACAGTATTTACTCTATTTAATAACTTCCGTAGGGATACTAAATTAATCAAGTTATTGTCGAGAATTAGGTAATTATTAAATAGTATAATTAATATTGTATGTCACAGATGTAATTTATATGTTTACAATAAAACGGAAGGTAATTCCAGTATTTACTGTAAAGTCTCTTTTTTATTGCAAATGTCATTTTTTCTTAAATAGGGGAGTTATGGGAGTTTAGGGAGTTTATAGGTATGTATTAGTTATTTGTAAAGTTATTTGTAATAATTATCGAGTGTTAATATAACTAGGACTTCATACCTTTCTTTTACTAAAACGATTTTATATTTTTCCTTGGCACACTTGATTTTTTGAGTTCTTTCACTCCGTATCTTCAAACCGGCTCGTGCAAACACACAGGGCGTCCCACGATAAACTGACGCGATGGATAAAAGCCCTTTAATATTAACCTTAAAGTATGTAATTGTAGTAGTGTAGGTATGGGGGCTTGAACTCACATTTGACCTTCACCCCTGTAGAGTTCAAACTCCCAAAGTCAAATTCCAAGGTGGTGGCATACAGGTAAACAAATCTAGACGTCCGGCCCAAGTGACCATATACCTGGGGCGCATTCCAAAATGAATTATCAGGGTGTAAATTACTTTTCTAAAAACTTAGAAAATATAAAGTAAAATCAATCCCATATAGTTATATTTAAAAATACATTCGGCCATGCCCTATGAAAGTGAAAACAAAATTCTGAGACGACTATTAGCATATCATTACGCACCTTACTTATAACTACCTGAATTTAAAACCCAATTTAAATTCCAGACAGATTAATTTTGAGCATCCATTAATTTACTTAAAGGTCAGCAACGAAAAAAACTGCAACATAATCATGGATGGAAAATGTTCAACACAGGCGCGCGACAGATATTTTTTAAGAACGGATTTATTCATCAATTTAAGGATTGAACAGCTCAAATAGGGATAAATGTAAATTTTAAAATTTAAAAACACATAAGCGTTTATGGACCTTACGCCCAAACGAATAATTAACCAAAAATAGTTATTGAAATCATACATAAAGAGACAAAAATTTCATATACCCACCTCTGTTCAGCTGCAAGAAGGAAAGGCTGCAGAGTATATAAGCCCTGTTTTATTCTACCATTCATTAAGTTACTATCATCTGTGTTCAGTGCAACTTAAAATGTGTTACGGTAAGTGTAAATTGGTAAGTACTCTTGAATTTTACTATAGTTCGAATTATCTTGCAGAAATCGAAAAAATAATTAAAAATAAAATGAGGTAGATGGATTTGCCGGTCAATGTAAGTGAATTTTATTGGTTGCGTTCAATGCAAACCAAATTTTTGTAATCGTTGTCTGTATGCATTCTCTAGTTAGCGCCGCTTTCGGTTAGACATTAGCGGTATTATTTTTTGAAACTCTTTTTCCTTCAAAGTTAGCAATTAATATTTATTAATTAAAAGTAATCCTGCAGTATTTGGCACATATAATAATTATTCATTATTACCTAGCTTACTACAAATATATACAGGGTGATGAAAATTTGGATGCTTAGCATTGGTATCTCGGAAAGATGCAACGTCGGTCAAATTAGGCTAAAGTTGCTCTATCATACCCTGTACAATATTCTGTTATTATATGTCAGATATCTTAATTCATTGTGCCGCGGTGGCGCCGCTAGTACCGACGCTGACTTTTTAGACTGCATGTTTTTCTGCCTTAACCTTGGTTCGAACCGATATTGAGGCAGGGGCATGCACATGTCTTTAAAGGAAAACACCGCTATGACCAAGAGAGCTGGACACGGTATTGCTAATTAATAGCGTTATATGTGTGATTTATTAATTGTCCTACACTCACTGGGATTACTACGGTTTTCTAGGGTTTTCCGTAGTACTTGAGCGAATGCTATCCTAGTTTTATCGGGAAAAAAATCAACACTAGCCGAAAATGGCAACGAAGATAAAATAATAGTCGTATATGGCTCAGAGAGAGTAGACGTATTTGCCGCTGCCGCTTCAATATTATTTATAGTCGAGTAAAACAAAAAACATTCGTGGTTTTGGTATTTTCCGAAATGTCTAATAGACGTGGTCTTAAAGTAGACGAAGATAAGACGGACAGGATTGAAGAAAATGTGGCCACTAAGATTCTGGCAAGATTTGACGAAGAGTGGATGGATAAACTCACTGAAAAAATTGCGTTAAAGGTTGAATCTAAATTTTCGAAACTAATTAAAGAACAAGATGGAAAAATAAAACATCTGGAGGAAACCGTGAGTACCCTTAAGGAGAATTTAAGTATACTAAAATTACAGGGACAATATGGAGCAATTTAGTCGAAAAAACAGTGTCAGAATATTTGGACTAAAAGAGGAAAGAAACACTGACTTGGAAGCCTCACTGGTGGATTTCTTTAAAGAAAATTTGAAAGTCTCTTTGGATAGGAGAGATATTGACTATTGCCATCGACTGGTATCTCCATCACAAGGTAAACCTAGGCCCATCCTAATAAAATTCTTAACAAACAAAATAAAAAATGAAGTATATACTCATAAGAAGCTGCTCAAGAATACTCAAGTTTCAATAAGAGAAGATCTAACTCGCGAAAGGATTGATATTGTCAAAAATGCTGTAGATAACTTTGGTCCTAAAAATGTTTGGACTAACAATGGCTCTATTTTTGTCTTCCTGAGGGGTCACAAGCACATAATTAAAGATATTGACAATTTAAATAACTTAATTTCTGAGAATATGTAATAAATAATGAAATTCTTCGATTATATAAAGTTGATTGATTTGAATTGTAACATTTTCCTGGTCCGATTTACCTACTTAAACACATTTCGGGGGGGTTCCATTCCTTAATTTAGATACGTTTCTTATTGTAGCGGCGGCAAATGCAAATGTAAAAAGAGAAAAAGTCAGACTTGTTTTTCTTATCGCTAGCCCATAAAGAAATTGATAAAAGATTTTTTTTTCTGTTATTCATTTTTTATTGAACTTTAACTGCAGGAATGTTGGAATTTATGAATGACGTAGAATCCTATGACGCTACTGATTGTACATACGGGGAGTCTCAGAGTGAGGTAGGTAAAACTTTATCGGTTTCAATAAGTAAGTACGACTCATTCAATATTTTTTGCATGAATATAAGAAGCATTAAAAAGAATTTTGATGAACTACATTTACTGCTGGAAAATTCAAACAATATTTATGATATAATTGTTTTAACTGAAACATGGCACATACCATCTGAAAATTTCGAAATTCAAGGTTACAATTTTTTCTACAATTCGGGTCGTTTCAACCAAAATGATGGGGTCGCTGTATATGTTAAAACAAGTTTAGCGGTAACTATTAATCATGTAAAATTTAATGAGGTCACCTTTTCTGTCATTAACTTCAGCAAGAATGGTTTTAGCTACAACATTGTTGCAATCTATAGGCCGCCTTCTACTAATCCCGAGGTTTTCATTCAAGATCTTGGGAGGATACTGGATAATTGCAACTATGACATTAATATATTAATAGGTGACATTAATTTGGACATATTGGAGAAAAATAGTTTTATGATTGCTTCTTATTTAAATTTCCTTTCAGGGAAAGGTTTTTACCCTCAGGTAAACAAAAGTACTCGAAAAACTGATATATCTGAAAGTTGTATAGATCATGTATTTTTAAGAACTAAATTAAATATTTGTAAAAAATCTTTTATTATCGAATCCGCGATAACAGATCACTATCCAATTGCATTTAGCATTATTTTCAAAGAAGTCTCCAGCTATCCAACGAAAACATTTACATCCCTTAGGACTAATTATGACTTGATTTTGAGAGCGTTGGAAAGCGAACCATGGATCGATGTTATATCGGAAGCTAACTGTGACATTGCAGCACGAAAATTCGTAAATAAGTTTACATATTTATTAAACAAATATACCAAAAAAATTACTAAAACCGTAAAAAACAAAACGAACAAACCTTGGATAACTGTAAACCTTTTAAATTTAATTAAATCGCGAGATAAATTAAAAAAAACTCTCTCTAAGAAACCCTAATAACCTTCAACTCAAAAACACTTATAAAACATATAGGAATTTGGTAACAAAACAAATTAAGCAATCAAAGAATGATTATTATAAAGATAAAATTTTCGAAGCGAAACACGATCAGAAACAAATTTGGAACATTTTAAATGAATGTACGAACTCAACCAAGGCTCAAAGATCTATCAATCAGATTAAAATAAATAACGGCATAGAAACAAATACTAAATCTATTTGTGACTATTTTAACACTCACTTCTCTGAAATAGGTCAAAAAATGGCAAATGTAATTATAAATAAAAACATTAACCTAATAAATGACATTAACAATCACGTTCATAGCAAACATGTCAATCAAACAATTTTTCTAGCTCCAGTTACTGAAAACGAGGCTTTAAACTATTTAACCGGTCTTAAGAATACTGCCTCGCCGGGTATTGATGGCATAAAAACTGAAACACTCAAAATAACCAAAAATTATATTGTTAAACCTTTAATGCCTATTATAAATCTTATGTTTTTGCAAGGTAAATTTCCATCAATTTTTAAAAAAACGTTAATCAAACCCATATTTAAATCAGGCGATCCCTTGGTTATTAGCAATTACCGCCCTATATCCTTAATCAGTAATTTAGCGAAAATTTTAGAAAAAAGTATTAAGGAGCGATTTACTTCCCATTTAAATAAACATGGTGTTATAAATAAAGAACAATTTGGTTTTAGACCGGGCTTCTCAACGGTAGACGCGATGTATGCGGTAATAAAAATGATACATGAATCCTTAAACAGTGGAAGAAGGCCCTTGGCAGTCTTTCTAGACTTGGCAAGGGCTTTCGACACCGTACACCATCAAAGTTTGATCAACAAATTATGGAATTATGGTATTCGAGGTGTCGCTGGCGAGATCATCCGGGATTACTTATCTGAGAGGTATCAATTGGTGTCAATCGATAACGAGACGAGTTACGAATCCGTGGTTACATTTGGCGTACCGCAGGGGACAGTTCTGGGTCCCTTATTGTTCCAGATCTACCTCAATGATATGTTTCGTGCGGAGATACCGGGTAAAATTGTGTCCTATGCTGACGATACTGTATTGATTTTTGAGGGCAAGGATTGGGATGAAACAAAACAAAAATCGGAAGAGGGTCTATGTAAAATAGGAGGATGGTTGGAATCCAACCTTTTAACCCTAAATACCTTAAAAACTAAATTTCTCACTTTTTCTCTTACTCAACTCGGTCAACCTAATTTTACGAACTTAACTTTTCATCATTGCATTATTATACATCAGTGTTCCAGTTGTACGGAACAAATAGATCAAGCAAAGAATATCAAATACTTGGGGTTGATGGTGGATAATTTGCTAAAATGGGACACTCATATTGATCTGGTTATAAATAAATTACGAAGACTTATTTATAAATTTTACCAGCTTCGTCAATTTTTGAATCTAAATCATTTAAAGTCTATATATCTGGCTCTTGTGGAATCGGTTTTAAGTTATGGTCTTCCAGTGTGGGGTGGCGCTTATGCCTCAACACTAAATCCTTTATATATTGTTCAGAAACAAATCTTAAAAATTATATACAATAAACCAAAGCAATTTTCTTCAGAGCAGCTATTTGGGGAATTAAACTTATTTGATCTAAAAAGTCTTTATATTTATTCGGTACTTCACTTCATAAAAACTTCAAAAACTCGGTATGAGCCAATTATTCACAATTATTTAACTAGAGCAAATGTCAATGATAACTTCACCTTACCAATTGCAAATAGCTCCTCTTACTTAAATTTTGTTGATTATGCAGGAGTGAAACTATTTAATCATTTACCTACGGAATTGCGTCAGATGGTATGTGCAAAAAAATTTAGAAAGAAAGTTAAAGCTTTTGTTCGTTCAAATGGTTCAATTCTAAAAAACCTCCTAAACTGAAACTCTCTATGTGGCAATTTTGGTTATTAACTGAAAAATGTTATCTATATTTTGATGTTTTTCTCACTTTGAATAGTGTTTTCAATGTATGTTTGGTTTCTCTTTGCTATTATATATTCTTGGTATTCTCTCTGTTCCTAGAAAGTGTGTTTTTTTATTTTTATAAGAATCGAGCATTATCGCACGTACAAGCCCCTTGGGGCTTAGGTGTATGTAATTATGTATTGTTATATGTACTGCACTGGCCTTAATTTAATAAAAACCTTTTTGATTTGATTTGATTTGATTTGAATTGCCCTACCCCCCACACAAGCATGTCGCTGCTTCTGGGATACTCCTAGTTTGTGGTATTGTAAGGGTGAGAATTATTATTATTATTATTCATAATTTATACTCATAAAACTTTGTCATAGTCAATTCGATGACAGTTTCAGAAATTTTTTAGCCCCCAAATTTCGAGCAATCACAGCTGAGATATCAATGATACAATATTTCTCAGCAACGGTTACAACATTATTTGATAGATAACGATTACAAAAAATTTAGTCTGCACTGAAAGCAAGCAATGTTTTTAACTTTTAAAAATTTTATAGACTCCAATTATTGAATTGGAGGCAAATGGCCCCGAAATGTCCCTCGAGAGAGGGACATCCATATTACTGTATAAAAATTACCCCATGGGGGGGGGTATTTAACGGCGGTTTTCGATAGTAATCCGCCGCCGTTCGTAGTCTACAGGATGTGGTAATAAAAATTTGTTTTATCTTAATCACATTTTAATTTAAACTTTTAAATTTTTAGGACCAGCAAGTGGGAAAAATAATTTAAAAAATAGTAGTGTTAGTAATTAAATAGTATATATAGTATATAGTATAATATAGTAGTAGTAGTGGTAATAAAATTCTCTCTATTTTTAAATTTCTTAACATGGTGGGGAGAGGGATATAGAGTATAAAAGTATACAGAGCGCTTCAGTTGCAAAAGATTTCTCAGCTACTAACATTCTCTGCCCGGCTTTAAGTGTTTCAGTGCCTACAGTTTTCTGAAAATAACTAACCTAATAACTTGCTCGTTTTTAGTGTTTTGCGTGTATTTGCTTACAGTGCTTTGTTATTAAAGGTATTTTCTATTTTAATTTAATAGTAAAGGTATTTTCTTTTTTTAATTATTAGTAAAGGCATTTCCCAATTTAATAGTGAACAAAATCCAAAATGTCAGTAATCAATATGTGTCGAATCCACTGTTACGGTTCACTTTTAATATTGGGTATTAGTAGATGAATAACTTCGAAAACTCATCACTAAGCTTTATTTTGCGTAAAACAGTTAAATCATTTCTCACAACCATTGACGATATTCTCCGATAGCAAATATATTTGTATTGCGCCCATGTCTTGCTGTCCTGCAAGTTAAGTTATATTTAGCTGATTTATCCACAGATATTAAGCTGGCTGCTTACCTTATAGCTTTCGATTGGTCCCCGGTCGTTGAGAAGGTCCTTTTGGCTTTTCAGGTTCAACAGGTAACCAGTCAGACACGAATAATAACAGCCCTTGGAGGTATGGTCCGGTTGATTGGCCTAAATGAGGAAGGATTTAATTAATGATTTTTGTAAAACCAAAGTGGCATCACTTACCTTATTCCCATGGCATTTGTTGTTGATTTTCATATTTTGTTTGAGTCCTGTCCGTTCTGGCAGTTCTGCCTACCTTTCATTTCTGGCAGTTCGGTTTATATGTCATTTCTGCCCAACTTTTATAATTCTGGCATTTGATATTTATTTCTGTATACCTTTAATATTTCTGCAGAGAAACTAAAAGTAACTAGGCATTTTCCCTCCGTTTTGTAGTTGGCCAACTAGTGCTAGGTTGGACCTTTGTGGCTTTAGGCTGATTTTTGTTGGGAACGGGTACCTATAGCCTTCGCAGATTTCACAGCTCCCACCTACACTAACCGAGAGGCCGCCTTACATCTTTAGGTAGGTTTTTAGTTTAATTAAATACCTTTGAGGTGTTTCCTGCTAGTATGGAGTCGAGTTAGCTATGCTTGCTTGTCGCCAAAGTGGTTATTTTATTTTAGGCCTCTTATTTCGCCTCTCATTCGTAAGTGAGCGATTCACCGGCTTCCTTATCACCGTCCCACAGTAGTGTGCATGTCCTGTCCTGCACGAGCTGCATGCTGGCCCACTACCCTTCATGGTCGAGTCCCCTGAGAGAGGACAGTAACTGATAATAATGGTTATGGTATAAGGCTAGATACACTTACCAGAGTGGACGCGGAGCCCAGTAGAAGACATCTGATAATTGAAAGCCAGATAAGCCTTAGGTTTAGTTTGACAAATCACGGTCCTGCCTGCCAGTATTAAATATAATTTGTGTTACCAGTGCTGGAACACTCTTGCACTGAAACTATCGGGGTGTAGTCAGAATCATCAAGGCCCTACCCGTGGGTATTGTAATACGGCCCGACGGCTCGCCACCGATTAATGGTCAGGGGATTCAGTAGGGTTTAGTATCGTCACGGCCCCCAGGGCCCAGAGTTTCCAAATTATTGTATTTATTTGTGGTTACCTAACCCCTAGAACACAATTCATGAAGGCTTAATACGAAAGTACACAAATTATAAAAGGGGTAGGTTATCCCACCAAACGATTTCGGTCCGCATTCGGGGGTGCGTTCCTCACCGGCACTGGTTCACCCAGCAGCTAGACCAAACACAGACCTGCTCCCTACTCCTCCGCTCCTTTAGGTTTGGTTAAGTTAATTTCTAATAAAAGTTTTAAAGTGTTCTCTTGCTACCGCCCGAAATTGTGAATTATGCAGTTTGAAGTGTTAATTATAATATAAGTAGTTTGTCTAATCACTAGCGCTTTTATTCGTAACCGACGTACGGACACACCTGCCTCTCCCGCATCGAGGGGGTTATCGCTATCGTGTCGGATCCCAGGGTCACGTAGAGGCTGACGCGGGTGGCGCCCTCTCATTTAACATTCAGGATACCGTTATACCGTTCTCCTCCCCAGACCCTCACGGCTGGGGCTAGCTGGCCTGCCTCAGATTGAATTTTGGGAATCCCGTTCTAGATTCACCACCCAACCTGCATTTGTAGATTAAGAAAAGAAAAAAAAACAGTGTAACAAATTTGGCGCCCAACGTGGTTTATATAGATGTGTTTTTATTTTGGATTTTGGGCGGTAGTATGAGCTCTGTTTGAGATTTGTGGCTTTCGATAGTTTAGTACTTGTGATTTCCTTTCTTGGGAAATCCCTGTGAGAGGGGGGTGCGCGCATGCGCTCCTTCATCTAGTACTAGGCGCTATATTTTAAGTAAGTGCATCTAGTTTATATTATATTTTGTGATATTTTGTGGGTGTGGGGGTAGCAAGAGCTGATCATATTAATCACATATCACATTACTGTGTTGTGGAACATAATTATAGCTTAGATTAGAAATAAGTAGAGTATTGTAACCTCAGGAAATTTTCTGAGATTGTAGCTAGACATTTTATGCGTAGTAGTATTCCAGATTGGATAACCTTTATCCTAATTTCCCAAGCTGTTTGGTGTGACAAATTTTAGTTTATTTGCAAAAAAAAAGGAGAGGCAGATATTAGAGATATTAGGGGTGGGTATACTCTACGTACAGTAGATTTTTTTTTCTTTTTTTTTTGCGGAGCGCGGCAGTCAGTTTATCCTTTGGGTTTCTATATAAGGAAAAGTGCTGGTTAATATTAATAATAGGCCGGTTTACGCTTTCTGCTCAGATTGGGTCCACCAGCCGGAACCTGATTTTGGTTTTGAGCCAAGGGCTTGAGGTATCTGTCGAGGGGGTTTTGGGATTCGTTTGGCTATATTATGATAGCAGACATGGACGTTAACAGATTGCTGTCGGATGAGCTGTCGTATGAGTTGTATGTGCGGGGCTTACCTTATGAGGGTAGTGTCGCTGAAAAGAGGGTAATATTGAGGGGTGCCTTGAGGGTGGAGAAGTCGTGTATGCCGGCCCTTGGGTCGTCATTCACTGCACCGCCTGTGAACGCAGTGGACGAGCTGTCTATTTGTGGACGCAAATTGAACGAGCTCGCAGAAGCCATCGAGAGTTTTGATTTTGCCAATCGGCGCAATGAGTTCATTCGGTTCAACTCACGATTGGTCCACATTAGTGCACGGTTAGGTCGGATTAGTGGCACAACCGAGGGTCAGTGTGCGGAGAAGGCGACTTTGTTGGGTCGTTGTTTAAATCTAATCGAGGAGGTGGGTTCAAGGTTTGAGTCTGTACGGGACGGTGTGGACCGCCCCGATTCGGACGATGCTTTTGCCCACTCTCCTGTCCCAGTCTCTTCAGATCTGCGAACTCACCGATCTGGGGTGGCCGACATAGGTCGTGTCGACGTCCAGAGTCCGGACCCTCCTAGCGGTTTGCCTGGGTCACATTCGACTGGTGGTATGAGGCAGCGACTGGGGTTGTTGAGTTATTTGGGACGAGAGCTCTCTAGGCCGCTGGCTGGTGCGCAGGTGCGGTCTGGAGACCCTCTGGTTGGGGCTCGGGGAGAACCGTCTGTGGCGGAGATCATTACCGTTGATTCCGCCCCCGCTGAGGATGTTGAGGCGGAGCCTGTTGTGTTCCGTGAGGGGCAGCGAAGGGTTAGTTTTCAGGCTCCTTTAGCGGCCTCCTTCCACGAAACTGAAAATTTTCACCCCCCCCATGGCTAGTTCGGCTCAGCCCTTGCACGTTGGAGACTCAGGTATGGCCGTGGACAGTTCTGCGAGGGCACTTAGTGATTTTCAACGGGATTTTGGCGATAGCATTGGTGCTGGAGCCGCGGAGAGATCAGGTGAGCTTACTGAGGCGGTTGATCGTTTGGCGCGGGCGTTACAGGATGTCCGTTACCCAAGTATTCGGGTGAGCACTAACCCATTTTTGACTCCAGCCAGACAAGCGACTAATCCATTCCTATTGGACGATCAAGTCCCCAGGGACGTGCTGACCCACCCGCTCCGAGATCCATATCGTGAACCCTATGCGGATGCTCGTCGTCTGGGTGTCACGTACGATGGTCGAACTAGTGTCGCAAGCTTTTTGGAAAGAGTCGAGGAGGTTAGACAGTCTAGGTGTAGTGTCCCTCCCGACAAGCCTCCGGCTGCCCCGGGACACTGGTTCGAAAGAAAATACCGCGGAACAATGAACCGTTTTATTGCAACGCAAAGATTAAATCTGACACACACACTAAATTCTTCTGACAGTAACAATAGGCCAACTTGGTCGCGACAATCATATACCGGGCGCTCGTGTCTCTCACATGAGACATCCTCCCACCTGAGGAACGTTTCATTTTAAGTAACTCACAATCGAGACACGAAAGCTCGTTGCACACAAGGCAAACTTAAACTGTTCTAACAAATACAACTTATATCTAAGGCTTGAGACAAAGAAGCCTTCCTCTTATCTAAACCTCTTAGGCATCTTCGAAAGTCTACCACTTCGCGTGACACTCATAAATGGGCGAATCGCACTGCCCTCGGAATTGACCTTTTGCACTCCCGCACTTACCGACGTAGCGCGCACATCGCACTCGGAATCGATTTCTGGTACGCCCGTACTCTCTGGTGCAGAACGAGACTCCGAAGCAGCAGACTTTTCTGATGACTCCCGACACTCCATTGGGAACAGGCGTTGAATGGGTCTCAGCAGGACACCACGAGCCGTATGAACTCGCGCAAGACGGACCTTTCCATCTCTTCCAGGGAATAGCTCGAGGACACGTCCAATCGGCCAATCCAGACGCTTCCTCCCATCACTTCCCACCAAAACAATGTCGCCACAACGAATCATTGCAGTCGATTGGCAGCTTCTATTAAACTTCAGTTGACCCAAATATTCTGATCGGAAGCGTCGGCGCAAATCGTCACACAATCTCTGACGGTACCTTGCTTTACGACATAAGGAACTACGATCAACTGCGTCACAATCCGGAACTCCAGACGCTCGAACTTCTCGTACAAACATCGCAGGGGTTAGAACGCCTAAGTCTCTCGGATCGGTGGAAACGTACGTGATGGGTCTAGAGTTGATCACGTCTTCACACTCGCACATTAAAGTTGACAGATCCTCGAACGATAAACACGCGTTGCCAAGAACCTTCCGCAATAAACGTTTGAGGATACCGATAAGTCTTTCCCAAAATCCACCCCACCAGGCAGCAGTAGGGGGGTTAAAGCGCCAAACAATTCTTTGCGCCGTGGCATATTCAGAAACGGAAACCCAGTCCAAACTGGCGAACGCATTTTCTGTACCGACAAAGTTCGTCCCGTTGTCACTGTAGATCGTGTGGGGTCGACCTCTTCTGGCCACAAAACGTCGTAGGGCTTTCATAAAACAAGAAGTCGACAATGACATCGCTAGTTCCAGGTGCACCGCCCGATATATCGCGCACGTAAATAGACACACCCACACCTTTTCGCCCGATCTCAGAAACAAAGGGCCAGCAAAATCTACGCCCGTAATCTCGAATGGCGCCGCATCTCGCACTCTATCGACAGGTAACGCAGGGCTCTCTTCTTGAAACGGCTTGCTGTCTTGTTTCCTACAAGTGGCACAACGAGATAAAGCTGAGCGAATGACTCGTCTTCCCCCAAGAACCCAGTATTTCTCTCGAAGCAACCCCAACATTCCCTGTGGGCCAACATGTAACGACTTTTCGTGAAGATCAAAAATCATGCGCTGGACTAAGAGGTGCTTTCCAGATAAAACAACTGGAAAACGGAAACATTCGGTGTCTTCTCTGTTCGAAATCCGAGTTTTCAAGCGAATCAACCCGGCTCCATCCTTGAAAGGATGCAACGTTCGAAGGCGTTGGTCAGTTTCCCCTTCAAAACATTCCTTTTGAACCATTTGCCAAACGAATACTTCAGCTGCATCGATTTCGGCTACAGTCAAGGTACCGGTCTTGCGTTGTTGCGTGTCCCTAACATTGTCGATGAAACGACGAGTCCAAGCAACCATCCGCAACGTCTTTCCAAATTTTGAGAAGTAACACAGATGCCAGGGATCGCCATTTATGTCCAACATAGAGACCACTACTCCTTTCTTCTTTTCTCGGAGTACTTCTTCTTCGTTGGCCATCAGTTCACCACAAGGCCATAGAACAGGATCTTCGTACAACCACTTGGGGCCCTCCCACCATCTCGACTCATACAGGCGTTGAGGAGAACAACCACGCGAAGGAAGGTCCGCTGGGTTCATAGAACCAGGCAAATGGTTCCAACATTCGGTTCGTGTCAACGACCTGATCTCTTTTACCCTATTTCCAACAAAGGTGGCCCATTCCTCGAATCTGCGGATCCACGAAACAACCGTTGATGAGTCGCTCCAATAGTGAACCTCGACCTCATCATCAAAATCTTGCATTGCAGATGATCCAAGACGTGCTCCTAACGTCGCCGCCAATAATTCAAGCCTTGGAATTGTGACTTCTTTGAGAGGAGCAACCCGGGCTCTTGCAGCGATCAGAGACACCGACACCTTGTTCTCAGATTCCGTACGCAGGAAAACCACCGCGGCGTACGCGTCCTTGCTAGCATCGCAGAAAACGTGGACGCTCCTATGACGTACCTCTCCAGGACCAGCTTTAACCCACCTAGGTATTTGTATCTTGAACAGAAAAGGCAAACCTGCCGTCCACTCTTGGAAAACGCGTTCGATGTCTTCATCCACTTGAACGTCCCAATTCATCTTTCTACTCCAGGTTAGCTGCAACAGGATTTTTGGCTGAAGCGCGGCAGGGCAGGTGTACCCTATTGGGTCATATATCCTTTGTGCCACAGAAAGGATCAATCGCTTCGTCACCACCTTGCTTTCAACGACCTCGACTTTGAAACACTTTTCGTTAAGCATTAGGACATCTTTATTCGCTTCCCAAATCAATCCTAAAACTGGAACAGAACGCTCTCCTTCAGATTCCACGCGCTTCGTGTACTCCCACCCTCTCAGTTCGAACTTCGAATCATACATGACAGACACGGATTCCTTGATGAAAACTTCGAGGGATGTCTCGTCCGCAAGGCTGGTCACGCAGTTGTCGACATAAAAGCTACGTGACAGTCTGTCCACTGTCTCTTTGCTATATGGGACGTCAGAATTATCACACTTTTCTGCACAAGCTCGAAGGTGGTGGTCGATGGTTGCCCCCAGTAGAAATGGGCTTGATTTCACCCCAAAAACCACACGCCTATGACGAAACACGATTCGCTTCCCGTCTGGACTCGTCCAAAGAAATCGCAGGAAGTCCCGGTCTGCTTCATCAATACCAACTTGCAGAAAGGCCCTCTTCACGTCCGACACAACACCCAGCTTAGCAATTCGAAAGCGCAACAAGAGAGAAGGAATTGATTCTATCAAGTTTGGTCCAACTTCTAGGCAATCATTCAGGGACGGCTTTCCTCTTTCGCTCGCAGAGGCGTCAAAGACCGGCCTGATCCTCGTGGTGCTTCCTTCTTTTACGACTGGTCGGTGCGCTAGGTAATGACAGGGTTCAGTGTCAAACTGTTCCTCAGAGACCTTTTCGATGATACACTCAGCTAGCCATTCTTCGAAAACTTGCCCATAATCGTCTAAAATGTCCTTTGACTTCAACCGATTCAATGTGGATTCCAACCTTTTTTCTGCCAATCTATAGTTGGATGGTAGGGGTGGATGTCCCTCCAACCACGGCAACCTTACGATATACCGGCCCTGATCGTCTCGTCTAACAGTCTGCAGGAACAGTTCTTTTGTCGCCAACTCCAACTGCGCACGTGTTTTTCTTTCTGCGGAGTCAATGATTCCCAAGGCGTCCAGATCCCATAACTTTGTAATGGGTGCATCGTTCACGTACAATGACAGAACAGTCATCACTGAGCTAGTCTCTGCCTCGCATGTCGAATCCCGCCCAATAAGAGTCCAACCTAGGATGGTTTCCATCGCGCTCAAACCACATCTTAAATCCACCTTGCGTCCGGTGTAAAGTTTGCCCAATATGTCGGCGCCCAACAAAACCTCGATAGGCCCAGAATTAAAAACATCTGACAACATAATGCCATGAGACTCTAGCTCGCTCATCCACACTCCCTGATGAATGGGATAAACCGTATTACAAATCTCGGGATAATCTAATACGCTCACAACACAAGAACGCCCTCTATCGTCAGTCAACCGAATCTCGTAACGAGAATGTTGTTGTGGACAAGTGACCAGTCCCCCAAACAAGCTATGAACAACCGTTTCATAGCCCACCGGCTCAAATCCGAGATCTCTCGCTGTGGAGGTCAAAATGTACGATCGCCCGGAACCACCATCCAAGAAAGCCCGAACTTTACGAGATTTCTGCCCACAGACGATGTTTACCCACAATGTTTGATAAACCACCGGAGAATTAGTCCGATTTACAAGCGCCTGACTTACCGGCTGTTCCACAGGCCCTTCCTTCGACGAGGGTGAAGGCTGTGTACAGTGTGTACACATTAACGAGGCATGTAGCTTTCCACAAATCGTGCACCTCTGCTTACTCCGGCATCTTCTAGAAACGTGACCGGGTGTCAAACATCTGAAACACGCACTCCTTTTGACGAGGAGTTCCCTACGCTGCTCTAGAGTTAGCTTCTGTGCCTTAAAACAACTGCCGCTCGCATGACCCCCATCGCAAAAAACGCATTTTTCTATTTCCGAATTTACAAGACAGGCCGCAGTAGCCATTTTTTGCTCAGGAACCTGTTGTGGTCTGTTCTTGTTGGGTGCAGCCGCCGATTTGCTCGATACCCCCTTGCTTAATCCAAACTTATCAGTCGCGAGAACAATGCGTTGTTCATTCTCAACTTCTCGTTCTAAGAACCGCATAATACTCTCTAACCGATTTTGTAGTGGTGATTCTTCGGAAAACTCTTCAGTTTTCCCTCCGCAAACCCCAGAAAACTCACCCGAACGTTGCCAGGCTCGCAGCAATCCTTCTGGCAGGCATGACTCGATGAGTGGAAACAATATGGCTGCGCAATTTTTCTTGGTAATCCCCAGCGTTTCTAGCGCCCTTATCTGCGTCTCAATGCGATCGTAAAGCAAAGAAATGTCGACGTCTCCACGACCTACAGAGTTACTCAAAATCAGCTTTAACAATTCGCGCACGTACACTTCGATTTGCAGGTCTTCCCTACCATACCTCGCTTTCAAGCAGTCCACCATCTTCTCGTAATTTTCCGCCATCGCAGGAAAACTTTCTACGACGCGCCTAGCTCTGCTACCTGGTACAGTGGCCTGCTCTAAGTAGGCAATCTTGTCCCGTACGTCTATGCTCTGGTCTTCATGCACCTTTCGGAATTGTGCCCAAAAACTCAACCAGTCTTTTATTTCGCCGCTAAATCTTTTTATTTCAATTCTAGGTAATTTAAAATTAAGCCTACCTGCGCCTCCACTTCGGCCTCCACTACTATTACCTGCCTCCGAGATGTCCTTGTTGGTATCTACGTCACGCTTACCTAGGAGGGCATGAGATTTTATTCGGAGGGTCGTGTACCTTTTTAAATAAACATCGCTTTCACTGACATCTTTTTCCAGTGTATCTTCACTTGCATCTTGCTCCAGTAGCATGGAATATACAGCCTCGTTTACAACGTTTACTTCTCCGAATTTTTTATGCACGATTTCCCAGCTGACTTCAATCTCATCTAGATCAGGCGTCTGTGCCGACAACAGTGCTTCCAACTCGTTCGCGGACCGAGTAAAAGCGCCGCGAAGCACTTTGCGATTCTTCTTGGCAGCTTCCATGTTATAGCCTGAAGTCGCAGGCTACCAATAACATGAGCACAATCCTGAACGCTCACGTGAACACGTCCCGCGGTCCTGTCACGGTCGCCACAAAATGTAGTGTCCCTCCCGACAAGCCTCCGGCTGCCCCGGGACACTGGTTCGAAAGAAAATACCGCGGAACAATGAACCGTTTTATTGCAACGCAAAGATTAAATCTGACACACACACTAAATTCTTCTGACAGTAACAATAGGCCAACTTGGTCGCGACAATCATATACCGGGCGCTCGTGTCTCTCACATGAGACACTAGGGGTGTATCGAAGGAGAGGTTGTTCCGCTCTGCTCCTGAGCTCTTTGAGGGCGAGGCAGTGAATTTCTGGAGGACTCACAGTTTCGTCAATTGGGATGACTTGGCACGGCAGCTTCGTGAGCGTTTTCTACCATATGACTATGAAAATAGTCTGTGGGAGAAAATCCGAAGACGCACACAGGGAGTTGGGGAACGCATTTCCACTTTTGTCGACTCAATAGAGAGTCTGTTTAATAAGCTAAGCCTGAAGCCGCAGGAGGAAGTCAGACTCCAGATTATCAGGCGCAATATCCTTCCGCAATATCAGTCCCAGTTGGCATTGCACCCGACCTACACCATCGACGCGTTGGTTCGGTTGGGCAGGTTGATGGAAGAGGCGGAGATCCGAGCCCATCAGTTCCAGCCCCCGCCTAGGCGAGGTTTATTGGAGCCTTCCTTGGGGTACCAGCCCACTTCGCAGCGTCAAAATAATGTGACTTGTGTTTCTGAGGAGCCTTCTCACACTAGTACTGGGGAAGCCCTAATGGCAGCAGTGGTTTCATCTACTCCAGCCAACCCGACCGTATGTTGGAACTGTGGTTCCACCCAACATAGATTCCGTGCTTGTAATAGTCCCTTGTCCAGATTTTGTTTCAAGTGTGGTCAGGCCAATGTTACCCTCCGAACTTGCCCTCGTTGTCAAAAAAAAACAACCAAGGGGGACTCAGCAATAATTGGCCGCCCCGCTGATGATTCCCCAATTGTCTATGTACCCCTGGCGACAGCACAGACCCCAGCTACAGACATCGAGGTATTAGATTATGTGTTTGCAGAGGTAAATAATGATTTGTTTCTATTTTTGGTCATGAATTTTTGTCATTATTAGACTCGGGAGCTAGTCGACTGTTCTTGGGGGGACCAGGGTGGAGAATTCTGGAACCGTTGTGTAGATTGAAGACCGCGTGCCGAGATCGAAGTTGCATTGTTGCAAGTGGTCAGACTTGTCCGGTTATAGGTTCGATAGAGGTGCCGATTGAGTTGCAGGGTCGGATTCGGGAATTTGAGGTGTTAGTGGTGCCCTCCTTGCCGCACGTGCTAATTTCGGGCACTGAGTTTTGGGTCCATATGGGCATTGTGCCTGATCTATGTGCGGGAGAATGGCGCTTCAGGGACAGCTCAGATCCAGCACAACTCTGTTCCATCCAGAGTTATGATCAGTTGACTCCTGCGCAGAGGCGGCAACTCGATGGCCTACTTGCGGAAGCTTTTTCGGTGGCACAGTCTGAAGTGGGCTGCACAAAATTGGTGGAGCATCGCATTAAATTGAAACCTGAAACACAACCGATCAAGCAGCGGCATTATCCCCTCTCACCAGCCCTCCAGAAATATGTGAATGGTGAGCTACAGGACATGTTAGAGAAAGGTATAATTGAGCCATCGACATCGGCATGGGCGTCGCCAATTGTCCTTATCCGTAAGAAAAATAGTACCAGCTACCGTTTTTGTGTTGACTATCGCATGCTGAACAAGGCGAGTGAGGCAGATGCCTATCCCCTACCTTTCGTGGGTGCTACGTTGGACAAGCTGCGGGACGCACGCTTTCTCACGACTCTGGACATCAAAAATGCCTATTGGCAGATACCTATGGCCGAGGAGTCCAAGCCACTGACGGCTTTCACCGTGTCTTCGAGAGGACTCTTTCAGTTTCGTCGTATGCCCTTCGGCCTTCATACGGCTCCAGCAACTTGGCAGCGTCTCATTGACAGAGTGGTGGGGGTCGACCTGGAAGATCATGTTTTTGTATATCTCGACGACATTATCATTTGCACCCCTACCTTTGAGAAGCATTTTGCTGTTCTTAAGGAGGTGTTGTCTCGTTTGACGTCTGCTGGGCTGACTCTCAGTCGGGAGAAGTGCAATTTCTGTAAGCCGGAACTGCGATATCTTGGGTACGTAGTTAATTCTTCGGGACTGTTGGTGGACCCCGAGAAGGTTGAGGCGATAGTGAGGATCCCGACCCCAAGGAATGCCAAGGATGTTCGTCGCTTGGTTGGTCTGGCGAGTTGGTATCGGCGCTTCGTGCCCAATTTTTCGACCTTGGTGGCACCGTTGACCTCGTTGCTGAGAAAGAACGCGGCATTCTTATGGGATGAGCATTGCACTACTGCTTTGCACAAGATTAAGCAGCACTTGGTGTCCGCCCCTGTGCTCTCGTGTCCAAATTTTGAGCTCCCGTTTACGGTACAGACGGATGCGTCTTGGATTAGGTGCTGTTTTAACGCAGAAGCACCCGGATGGGAGTGAGCATGTGGTGTGTTACCTGAGCCGGTCCCTTACCAAAAGTGAGAGACGCTTCAGTACCACCGAGAAGGAGTGTTTGGCCGTCTTGTTCGCGGTGGAGAAGCTTCGCCCCTACATTGAAGGAACTCATTTCGTTGTCGTCACCGATCATTACAGCTTGAAATGGCTCCACTCGATTAAGGACCCTGTCGGTCGTATTGCTCGCTGGGCCGTTCGGCTGCAGCAGTACGACTTCGAGATTGTTCACCGAAAGGGTCGAGAGCATGTGGTACCGGATGCACTGTCCCGTGCTGTGCCGGTGTTGGATTCCATCAGTGGCGACTCCCCAGTTTCTTTGCCTTCAACCATCATCGACAAATGGTACAGAAAAATGTATGTGCGTGTAGTGGAGTCACCAGCTCATTATCCACTATGGCGAGTGGAGGGTAGAAAGCTGTACAAGAGGGTGAGGGTTGGGTATCCGGTGCTGGCTGAGCCGGAGGATTCTTGGCGTTTGGTGGTTCCTAGGGAGGAACGCCATGATGTCATCCGGTCTTGCCATGGCCCACCAACTTGTGGTCATGTGGGCATCTTTAAAACCATGGCGAGAGTCGCGGCCCAACACTACTGGCCGAAGATGCTTTCCGACGTCACAAAGTTTGTCCGCCATTGCACGACTTGCATACAGACCAAATCGGAACACAAACGTCCAGCCGGGCTGATGCTCAGCGCCCCTGCTGGCACGTCTCGTCCATGGGAGCTCCTTAGTGCAGACCTAGTGGGCCCCCTTCCAAGATCTAGCTCTGGATACACATACATCTTCTCAGTAGTGGATTGCTTCAGCAAGTTTGTCCTCTTATTCCCACTGCGCACTGCCACAGCGCCTAATATTGTTAAGTGGCTGGAGGACCACGTCTTCCTGTTGTTTGGAGTCCCAAGGCGTATTCTGATAGATAATGGTCCTCAGTTTCGGAGTCTTGTTTTCCGGGATTTAATGAACAAGTATGGTGTCCAGCTTGGGTATGTTGCCAACTACCACCCACAAGCCAATCCAGTGGAGCGGGTTCATGGGGTGGTGAAGAGCATGCTTACGGCATATGTCTCAGAGAATCAGCGGTCCTGGGATAAATATTTATAATATATATAATATTTTATAGCTAGTGCTATTCGATCAGATCGACATGAAGTCACAGGTCTTACCCCCAATTTTGTCCTCTTCGGCCGGGAGGTCAAGTTGTGTGGAGTGGCACCTAACCATGTCCCCGATGCAGATGCCAGTGATGCACCCATTGACCCGCCAACACGGGCTGATGGACTGAAGAAGGTCTTTGCCGATGTCCAAAAAAGACTAACTGAGGCCTATCAGAGAAGCAGCAGAGCTTATAACTTGAGACGTAGGGACGAGAGATTTCGGGTAGGCCAGAAGGTTTGGAAGAAGAATTATGTTCTGTCCGATGCGTCCAAGTACTTCTCGTCCAAGTTGGCCCGTAAGTTCGTTGGACCCTTCACCGTGTCGAAGGTCCTATCACCCTGGACGTATGAGCTTGTTGACGATTCGGGGAAGCCCCTAGGACAGTGGCACATACAGGACTTGAAGTCGCATCCACCGGATGAGACTATATTCTAGGGAATGGAAGTAGTTTCGGGGGAGTCTTGCTCTTGGATAGTGCACACCAGGGATGTCTGCTGTCGGCCCGATGTATCTTATGAGGATGTTCTGCGCCTAGCAACTTATGTGCACGTCGTATAAGGTGAGAGTTTCCCCATGCCCGACTGTCTTCGCTCTCTTGAGATATCGCTCATTTTTTTTTCCTTTTTTATTTTTTTTTGAGGAAAGAGGGGGATTTGTTACGGTTCACTTTTAATATTGGGTATTAGTAGATGAATAACTTCGAAAACTCATCACTAAGCTTTATTTTGCGTAAAACAGTTAAATCATTTCTCACAACCATTGACGATATTCTCCGATAGCAAATATATTTGTATTGCGCCCATGTCTTGCTGCGCTGCAAGTTAAGTTATATTTAGCTGATTTATCCACAGATATTAAGCTGGCTGCTTACCTTATAGCTTTCGATTGGTCCCCGGTCGTTGAGAAGGTCCTTTTGGCTTTTCAGGTTCAACAGGTAACCAGTCAGACACGAATAATAACAGCCCTTGGAGGTATGGTCCGGTTGATTGGCCTAAATGAGGAAGGATTTAATTAATGATTTTTGTAAAACCAAAGTGGCATCACTTACCTTATTCCCATGGCATTTGTTGTTGATTTTCATATTTTGTTTGAGTCCTGTCCGTTCTGGCAGTTCTGCCTACCTTTCATTTCTGGCAGTTCGGTTTATATGTCATTTCTGCCCAACTTTTATAATTCTGGCATTTGATATTTATTTCTGTATACCTTTAATATTTCTGCAGAGAAACTAAAAGTAACTAGGCATTTTCCCTCCGTTTTGTAGTTGGCCAACTAGTGCTAGGTTGGACCTTTGTGGCTTTAGGCTGATTTTTGTTGGGAACGGGTACCTATAGCCTTCGCAGATTTCACAGCTCCCACCTACACTAACCGAGAGGCCGCCTTACATCTTTAGGTAGGTTTTTAGTTTAATTAAATACCTTTGAGGTGTTTCCTGCTAGTATGGAGTCGAGTTAGCTATGCTTGCTTGTCGCCAAAGTGGTTATTTTATTTTAGGCCTCTTATTTCGCCTCTCATTCGTAAGTGAGCGATTCACCGGCTTCCTTATCACCGTCCCACAGTAGTGTGCATGTCCTGTCCTGCACGAGCTGCATGCTGGCCCACTACCCTTCATGGTCGAGTCCCCTGAGAGAGGACAGTAACTGATAATAATGGTTATGGTATAAGGCTAGATACACTTACCAGAGTGGACGCGGAGCCCAGTAGAAGACATCTGATAATTGAAAGCCAGATAAGCCTTAGGTTTAGTTTGACAAATCACGGTCCTGCCTGCCAGTATTAAATATAATTTGTGTTACCAGTGCTGGAACACTCTTGCACTGAAACTATCGGGGTGTAGTCAGAATCATCAAGGCCCTACCCGTGGGTATTGTAATACGGCCCGACGGCTCGCCACCGATTAATGGTCAGGGGATTCAGTAGGGTTTAGTATCGTCACGGCCCCCAGGGCCCAGAGTTTCCAAATTATTGTATTTATTTGTGGTTACCTAACCCCTAGACCACAATTCATGAAGGCTTAATACGAAAGTACACAAATTATAAAAGGGGTAGGTTATCCCACCAAACGATTTCGGTCCGCATTCGGGGGTGCGTTCCTCACCGGCACTGGTTCACCCAGCAGCTAGACCAAACACAGACCTGCTCTCTACTCCTCCGCTCCTTTAGGTTTGGTTAAGTTAATTTCTAATAAAAGTTTTAAAGTGTTCTCTTGCTACCGCCCGAAATTGTGAATTATGCAGTTTGAAGTGTTAATTATAATATAAGTAGTTTGTCTAATCACTAGCGCTTTTATTCGTAACCGACGTACGGACACACCTGCCTCTCCCGCATCGAGGGGGTTATCGCTATCGTGTCGGATCCCAGGGTCACGTAGAGGCTGACGCGGGTGGCGCCCTCTCTTTTAACATTCAGGATACCGTTATACCGTTCTCCTCCCCAGACCCTCACGGCTGGGGCTAGCTGGCCTGCCTCAGATTGAATTTTGGGAATCCTGTTCTAGATTCACCACCCAACCTGCATTTGTAGATTAAGAAAAGAAAAAAAACAGTGTAACACCACGATCGTGAAAATTGCTCTATATGTTTTGAAATGGAAAAAAAATTGAAAGCAGGCGAGTAGTATAGCAAAGGGGACTCCAGAGCGGAAGTGACGTCACAAGGCCAAGGCGGGAAATTTGAAAATGGCCTTGACCTGAAGGTCAATGAACTTTAAGGGGTCACCTTGTTAACCTTGACCTGAAGGTCAATGAACTTCAAGAGGTCACCTTGTTAACCTTGACCTGAAGGTCGATGAACTTGAAGAGGTCACCTTGTTAACCTTGAACGGTCAATGAACTTTAAGGGGTCACCTTGACACGTGGCACTTTTTTCTGGGAACGGAAGTGACGTCAATATGGCCACCAAGGCGGGAAATTTGAAAATGACCTGGACCTGAAGGTCAATGAACTTTAAGGGGTCACCTTGAGTTAACCTTGACCTTAGGGTCACCTTGACGCAACCTTTAACTAAAGGCTAAAGACCTTTAAGGGGTCATCTTAGTCTGCATTTTAGAGGTTAGGTGTAATTGTGTGATTTGCAATTTTGCAGATATTTTTGTTTAGATATACAAAAATGATTGTGATGACATCAGCATTAAAAAAGTTGATTTAGGCATTTCTATCAATATATAAAGCTGTACGTTCGTGAACAAATTCGTTCAGTTAAGCTATGAGTTATATCAATACCCGTTCAACAACAACAAACACCACCCCTATGGAGTGGGAGTGCATTGAAGACAAGATGGAAGTGGCAGAAGATTCAACGTGGCAACCATCTCATGACTGCGATCGTCGCCATGGAAGAGCCTCCTGGGCAGACACTGTTACTACTGATCCCTACTGGAACTCATGGGACGCTAAGCAGAAAGACCAATCCTGGGGTGAAGACGCTGGTAGAACTGAAGACCAACCCTGGGGTGAAGACCAATCCGTGGATGAAGGCGCTGGTATGGCCGAAGATCAATCCTGGGGTAAATCCTCGGGCGAATGCGCTGGTAGGAGTGACCACTACTGGCAGTCATGGGGTGAAAACGCTAAGAATCAAGATCAATCCTGGGATGAGCAGCGTCTTCACGAAGATCACTACTGGGACTCCTGGGGCGAGGAGGAGTGCTACCAACCAAGAGCGGAGGAGAGAAACGTTCTCCGCCAAGTTCCTCCAGGTTTGAGCAGAGCTGCCCGACGAGAATTCCGCAACCAAGAACAGGCAAGGATGCAGAGTTTTGAGGAAAATCGATATGGTTATAAATAAACCAAATAAAGATTATTTACTGTATACTGATTTTTTTATCAACTCCCACAACATAAGTCACGAATCAGAAAAAAAATGTTAAAGATTTAATGAAATATTTGTACAAATACCGGTTGTTTCCGTATATCTCGACTCACCCATACAGCTTTGCACGGGCAAGGATGCAGAGTTTTGAGGAAAATCGATATGGTTATAAATAAACCAAATAAAGATTATTTACTGTATACTGATTTTTATCAACTCCCACAACATAAGTCACGAATCAGAAAAAAAATGTTAAAGATTTAATGAAATATTTGTACAAATACCGGTTGTTTCCGTATGTCACGACTCACCCATACAGCTTTTCTCTAGTTAAAAAAACTTAAATTAATAAGGTTTTTCCGAACCGCTAGGATCTGTTGATGAAACAAATGAGCATAGCAAAGTTTTGAAAAAGTATAAATTTGCTATTTTTAATGGAACACCCTGTATGTTCATGGATTTTTGAAATGTACTAATTTTTACTATTTATCTGATCACAGATCCTAGCGGTTCGGAAAAATCTTACAACTTTAACTTAAGTTTTTTAACTAGACAAAAGCTGTAGGGGTGGATCAAAATATACGGGGAAATCCTGTACATGGTTCAAGAGCTGTCAATGTTATCAATATAAAAATTTCGATCTCTTTTAATATGACAAACTCAAGTAATAAAAATTGACGCTAAAACATAAAAAAGTTTGACCTCAGTCCAGAGCATTGATACTAGAAACTTGATACTTCCGTGCATGTACCCAGATTACGTAATAAAATAATAAGATACTTAAATTACTTGATGCATTTCGCACTAGATATTTGCAAACCAGGGAATCGCCCGCGAAACTGAAACGTGCCTATAGCGTGTATTTGAGACGACTAGGTGAAAGTACTTTTTTCTGCAGAAATTGGAAAGCAGTACGTGTCTTTTATCAAATTAACAATAAGCCGCCAGTTTTCCATCGTTATAGGGATATATTTTTACATTATGTACATCTCTTGTTTTCTCGAAAGCTGAAGTGCAAATAACAAATACAAAAATGAAAAGAAAGTGCCTTTTTCGATGCCATTACGTGTAGATGTACTTTCTTCAGTGTAATACAGACAATTCCTTAGCGACATGTTAAAAAGATGCGCACTTTTAGGTAAAATATCTTCTATTGGGCATTTTATTTTTGGGTTTTTATGGAAGCGTTTTAAATTATATATGTCTTTTTTCTAGAAAGCGAGAATGAAAATATGAACAAAAATTAGTGCATGAAAATGCAATGTCGCATTAAAGACTAGTCAAACGATTCGATTGTGACTATTTTCGATTTGATATTAGAAAATAAAAACTATACTTACATTATTTGAATCTTATCTACAGCTTCACACAACACTTTCACATGGGTAATTTGTATGTTTCCCTAGGTATTTTCTTTTTGCAGAGTGCAATAAAAGCATAGAACGTTGGTTTCACTAACATTATTTATTAAAAAAATAACTAAACCTATATAATAAAAATAAAAAATATATACATAAACTTACTATATAAAATAAAAATAAAAAACTATAACTTAAAACTACTTTATACAATATATACAATTTACGAGAATACGAAAATGGAGGAACTTACGCACACGCACACACATTCACACTAAGAAAGGAACAAGGCTTTAACAATAAAATGTCGAAAAATTATAACTAGCACAGAACTTTATAGTAAACCAAACTGCAAAATCTGTGAAACAATACTCAGATTTTCCGCCTGACATCAGGTCAACAAACCAAACTGCAACACAGCGAAATTATATGCTGATGTTCTGAGGTTAATAATCGACACTCACATTTCAAAGTGCAAGTTCAGCGAAATCATATACCGGTTTCCTGACGCAGCAGGTCAACAACCATGCTAAGACATCAGATTTGTTTTGCTGAATTGCATGAAATATGAAACCGGAAATTGAAACATGACACCACGGTGTCAGATTACAAAGGTGTCAAATTTCAAAATCGAGTGATGCCACGCAGAGAAGTAATTTGACACCGGAAGTGTAATTTGAGACGTAATTTGAGATGACATTTGACACCGAAAGTGTAATTTGAGATGAAATTTGGGACGTAATTTGTGATGTAATTTGAGATGTAATTTGACACCGAAAGTGTAATTTGAGATGTAATTTGACACCGAAAATGTAATTTGAGACGTAATTTGACACCGAAAGTGTAATTTGAGATGTAATTTGACACCCGAAGTGTAATTTGAGATGTAATTTGACACCCGAAAATGAAATTTGAGATGTAATTTGAGATGTAATATGACACCTCGAAAAAAATTTTTCGAGGCCTGGTTGGAGGCGCATATATTAAAAAAAAAAGTTTTAATTATAGTGCGGGTTTCTTGAATTATCGACTCACATTGCAAACTGCAACATCAGCTAAATATATGTTGACTCGGTAGGTAACCATGCTATGTCATCAGATTGGAGATGTATAAATATCTGAAAATGGTTTAATTTTTATATTAGTCGGCGAAGAGCGAATGCAAGTGGTCGCGCAATTGGTCTAAGATTCCAAGAACCTTGTCATCAGTTTTAACAGTAAGGTTAATTTAGTTGCTCATTTAAGTAAAGATGCTTATAATTTCAAATAGTAACGATGAACAAGAAATCACAAAAATTACTAAAGGAATCTGTGAGAATGCTACTAAAGCCTATCAGTTATTACGCATAAATCCATTACCGATAAAAATAAATAGGTGGGTTAATTTATCAAACATAAATATTACCCTTTTCAATAAATGTCTTAAGAAACAAAATCTTTCGGTGGGTATTCGTCGAAAATTACAATCTTCTTTAGGGTTGATTAAAGCATTTCGAGCCTCCATCAAGCAGTTATTAAATGAAAACTGTCATACAGGAATGGGTTTAGCTCAGGGGAAATTAGCAAAACGCATAAAGTGGGAAAATATCACCTCGGCTTTCGCGAACAGACTGCAGACGAGCATAATAATCAATTTGAAGCACAAAGACGTAAAGGAATTTCTAAACGACTGCTCCACAATTTTTAAATTAAAAATAAAAAAAATATTGAAATCTCATTCCATGATTAAAGTGAATACTTGCTTTTGTGCAGAGTTTATAAAAAAATCTGGAGATGATGAAATTCTAGAAAATAAGTATTTTAACACCAAAAACCGTGAGATCGATTTAGGAGTAGATTTAGACTACTGGTTCAAGACGAACGTATATGCAAAAATTTTAAATTCACTTGAAGAGTTTGAAGAAGGACAAAGCGGCTATGCCCTTAACAGAATAATATCTCTTGAAGTAAATATTAACAAATATGAATTGGGCAATGAAGCTTCATCTTTCATAAGGTTACCCGAACAAATTTCTAATAGAAATGCTTGCTTAAATATACAAAATCAAGATGAGGCCTGTGTTGCCTGGAGCATAGTAGCTGATCTATATCCTACAAATAAAACAACCTGTAGGACTTCTTCGTACCCTCACTATTCCGATGTTTTGAATTTAACGGGAATCCAGTTTCCGATGACTATTCCTCAAATTACAAAATTTGAAAAACTCAATAACATCTCAATTAATGTTTTTTGTTTAGAGATGGATACAAAATGTAATTTCTCTGTTGTACCCAGTCGTCTAACCAAACAGAAAGTAGACAAACACGTTAACCTCTTATTAATTCAAGATAAATATTTTCCTAAACTAAATTACGATAACTGGGACACCAACGATGATGAAAATGTTGAAATAAAATATCACTACGTTTTGATAAAGGATATGTCTAGATTAATATATAAACAATTAAATAAGCATCGGTGTAAAAAGTTTCTCTGTGACAGATGTTTAAATTACTTTCAAACACAAAAAAAGTTGGATGAGCATACCGATGAATGTGAAAAAATGAATGAATGTAAAATAATTTTCCCTACGGAGAAGTTTAAAAACTACGTTAACAAAGAAAGCGTTCCATTTTTAATGTACTCCGATTTTGAGTCCATCTTAAAACCATATAATGATTCCCAACGAACGCTAAAGACTGAAAAATATCAGAAGCATGAAGCGTTTATTGCAGGATCTTTCTTTAAATGCAGTTATGATGATAGTCTCTCTTGTTACAAAAGTTATCGAAATACAGACTGTATGAGTTGGTTCGCAGATCAGTTGGCTGAAGTTGCCGCTATAGTATCATCAAAATTGAAAAACGTGAAACCAATGAATCAAGTCGTAAGTCTCAAGGACGCTACAAAGTCATGTCATATTTGCAATAAAAATTTCCAGCTTACCGATAAGATAGTGCGAGACCATTGTCACCTGACAGGTAACTTCAGGGGATATGCGCATAATCAATGTAATCTAAATTATACCAATTCTTTTGTAATTCCCGTTATCTTTCACAACCTTTCTGGATACGATAGTCATTTTATAATTAGAGATTTAGCGAAGAGAAATAATGTCTCATTGCTTCCCGTAAACAAAGAACAGTATATTAGTTTCACAATATTTGATAATAATACTAATATTAGATTTCGATTTATAGATTCCTTTAGATTTATGAACTCATCACTGAGCACTCTACTCTTAAATCTCAATGAAAGGAATTTAATAAATACCAGAAATATGTTTCGCGGCTTACCTAAAGAAAATTTCGAATTGTTAACCCGAAAAGGTATTTTTCCTTATGACTATATAGACACAATTGAAAGACTAGAGGAAACATCTTTACCTAAAATTGATGATTTTTATAGCAAACTAAACAATGTTAATATTGATGAAAATGAGTATATACATGCTCAAAACGTTTGGAAAAAAATTCAATATTAAAAATTTAGGTGAATATTCAGATTTGTACCTTAAAACTGATGTGATGCTGTTAGTAGACGTTTTTGAAAATTTTCGTAAAACATGTCACGAGACTTACGGGTTGGATCCTGCACATTATTACACAGTTCCGGGATACACTTGGGATTGTATGCTCAAATATACGGGGTGTAGGCTTGAATCTTTTCAAGATATAGATATGTTAATGTTTTTTGAGAAATCTATAAGAGGAGGTATAAGCCAATGTTGCAATCGCTTTGCAGAGGCAAACAACAAATATATGGAGAATTTTAAATCAAACGAAATTTCAAAGTATCTCCTCTATTTAGATGTAAACAATTTATACGGTTGGGCCATGAGTGAATACCTTCCATACGGAGAATTTGAATGGATCGATTCAAATATCGATGTAACTACCGTTCCCGACGAAGGTCCAATAGGCTATATGCTTGAGGTAGATTTAGACTATCCTGAACGTCTGCATGACTTACACAAAGATCTTCCGTTTTGTGCCGAACATAGTACCCCCAAAAATTCGAAATTATCAAAACTTATGACAACCTTACATCCTAAAGAGAAATATATTTTACATTATAGGAACTTAAAACAAGCTATGAATAATGGGTTAGTGCTTAAAAAAATACATCGTGTTTTAAAATTCAGTCAGGCACCGTGGTTGAAACCATATATAGATGTCAATACACGACTCCGCTCGCAGGCCAAAAAACGAATTTGAAAAAAATCTTTTCAAGCTAATGAATAACGCGGTCTACGGCAAAACGATGGAGAATATAAGAAAACATCGCGTAGTCAAATTAGTTCGAAAATGGGAGGGTACATATGGTGCAAAAAATCTAATTTCTAGTCCACACTTTAGAAGTAGAACGATCTTCGACGAATGCTTGATTAGCGTAGAATTAAACAAATCAAAAATAATTTTCAATAAACCCCTCTATATTGGAGCAGCAATGCTAGAGATTTCGAAAACTTCTGTTTATGATTTTCATTATGGATATATGCTTCGAAAATTTCAACCGTCTGAATGTAAGCTGCTATATACCGACACGGATTCATTGATTTATGAAATACATTGCCAAGATGTGTACGAAGATGTTATAAAAAGAGATATACATCGGTTTGATACCAGCGACTATTTAGCTGACAACCCATATAATATACCATCTGCGAATAAAAAAGTGCCGGGCCTTATGAAAGATGAGAATAACGGAAAAATCATGACTCACTTTGTCGGCTTACGTTCTAAACAATACACTTATAAAGTTCAAGGTGGAACATGCGTTAAGAAGGCTAAGGGTGTTAAATATAATGTAGTTAAACAAAAAATTCGGTTTGAAGATTATTTGCACGCCCTTCAAAATTTTAAAATTAATAGTGAAACACAACGCTGTATAAGATCTTACAACCACGATGTCTACAGCGTGCAACAGAAAAAAATTGCCCTTAATCCTTTTGATGATAAGCGATTTTTATTAAAGCATTCTCACGATACGCTTCCTTGGGGTCATTATAGTATAATAGATTAACACCACTTTTTTACTTTCCGAGCAACTATTTAGAAGTAGAATATCTTACTTACCTTTACTATTCTCACGATTTGTATTACTGTTTTAGAAGCAGAATATCTTACTTACCTTTAGTATTCGCACGATTTGTATTACTGTTTGTATGTATATATGTTTAAGAAATAAAAATCATTTATATTTTTATATTGTTTTATTTCAAAAATACCTTCTGTCATACAAGTCAATTAAAAACTTATCTCTACTAAAATTAAAAAATTCAAATACAATACATTTCTAAATTGAGCGTTGAACTAAATAATGCTGTAATTAAATCTATAGGATTCAACATTACATCGATTTTAGAAGAAATTATCTTATCGAGGCTTATTAATTCTAAAATATCTGAATGAGAAAAGTAAGAGTCGACGCCCTCCTTTGAAAGCATAGCAACTTTTAACCCATCCACTCTAATCATTGTATTAATTCTAACATTTTCATTGGATACGATATGGCAGACGAATTAGGTTTATTGAAAAAATCTTCGACGCATCCTGTCAAAATTAGAATTAGCTCGTTCCATTCGAGGCGATCTAATAAAATATTAGCGAAACCTTGCGTATCTAGGTGGTTAACAATCTTGATAGCTGGAGTGAAATATCGTGCGGCGCTCAATCCACAATGAACAGTAAACACATGATTGGGCTTCAACACAAAGCACGTATTTAGAATAAGATCATCATCGTTGACAGCATCTACAGATGTTGTATCTTCACTAAATTCGGAAGCGTAAGCACTGTCACTCATTTTTAAAATATTCGAACTGCTACTGTAGATATTTCTTGAAGGTAAGTAGTATTTTTTTATGTAGCTGTCTCTTATAGTATACTCCCCTCCACTCTACCCCCTTCCATCTACCCCTCTAAATTTTTATAAAACGTTATTGCTCTCTATCCACGAGTCGTGAGATTTGTCAAGACCAAGCCACCGAACTAAAACTTTTTTTCCTTTCTTACGTAACACTTTTTCAACTAGATAGACGTCGGGATTAACCGTTTTCTGTAGTTCTTCAGCGTAGAATCCACCCTTTATGGGACTTCCGTTCATATCTTCAAGCAAATATGTTGCGGGATGGGTGATTTGAACCCTCACAATTTTAAACAATTCAGTAGTCCAGTTGGGGGTATAACCTTTGTTAAAAACGTGCTTCATTTTGCTGATCCTAACTATATCACCAACATTAAATTTTCTATTACCACAAGTCTTCAAGTGGCTATAGACGTTTTTTAATAACCGTTTTTCGCAACTTTTGCTTACATCTTTAGGTTTCATTTGTGTAGTGCGATGTTTTTGACTATTATAATCATCTGTTAAGGTAGGCAATACATCGATCCATCTATATTTTCCGCTCAAACTGAAAAATTTAAAAAGTTTTTCCTTCAAAGTACGTATCACTCTTTCAACAATGGCAGCTTTCTTGACGCTAAATGTGCTATAGTGATTAATGTTATACGCTCCCATCAACTGTTTGAAATGAGTGTTGTAAAATTCCTTTCCGTGATCAGTTTGAACGTTTTTCGGACACCTCCGTCCTGAACTTTTAAGGATCTCTGCAAACGCTCTCGTAACCTCTTCTCCAGTTTTCGTTTACACCAAACAAATTTTGAGAAAGCATCAATAACGACAAGTATAAACTTAAAATTTCTATTATAGGATTTATACTGATAAAGTTGTCCAAGATCGGCTTGCCAGAGATCGTGCAGCCCTTTGATGATAGTTCGTCGTCGAGTATAATTTTGCGTGCAGGCTTATGAAGCTCTTTAATTATTTGAATTTTTTCTTTTGAGTGATTGGAGTTCATGTCGATTTCTTTTGAGACGATCCTTTTGCATCCAGACTATTAAGTATGGTAGTTAGTTTTTTGTAGTCGCTATTTAGCGAATCAAGTTGAATGGATATTGATTTTAAACGATTTTGATATTCTATATTCAAATTAGCGATTTGAGTCTGCAGGGATGTCACTTTCTGATCAATCACGGAGATCTTTTCAACGTTTTTATTTAGTAGAGTCGTGTTATCGGTTGACGTCGAAGATGAACTCAATACTATCTTATTCAAGCTCGAAATCTTTTTATCTAAATTGCTTGTAAAGATCTTAGAGATATTTTGAAATTTTTCATCGATCGAATTCATTATAGAAGTACAGCTAGCATCGACGTATTTTTTTGTTGCGGCGTCGCCACCTTCAGTCGGTACTTCAACGTTGCACAATTTACGGTTTTGAAGATCGTAGTCTCCTTCTTTGGTTACCGCAAACAAATTCTGAGTACGAAAAACTTTGACTTCGTTAGGCGCTTTGGAAGAACGTCCGAACTCGTTCAAGCTCATTTTGATACTAAACACCTTTTGTGCATCTATCTGATTATATTAGCTTCTTTGAGCTCATTTATTATTGTTACAATTTCGTTGTCATTCGATGTATTGCCCGCGTTTTTAGATGCCACGAGCAATTTTAAACGGTCAACTAATTCATTGGCATCATCCCAATAAACGTATTCTATGGGTTTTTTATTGAAAATCCAATGCATCCCGGAAGTACCCGAGCCAGATATTGTATTCGCACGGGGCCTCGATTTAGATGTTGAAGTCGTAACGAAAGGTTTTATGATGTCAATATACTTTGAACGATTTGTGCCTTTCAGTCTTCCAAGAGTATTTAGGTGAACTTCGGTATTAACTAAAATATGTCTATACCTATCGTTCTCCTCTTTAGTAGTTATACGTGGATCATCGTAGAAAATTAAATCGTAGAGTCCCTCGGTACCTTTATAGCGGTGTCCATCAATCAAAATGTCTCCGCTACTTTTATCGAAGTCCATAACTTTTTTCCTAGCAACCATTGTGACTGTGACGCATTGTAAAGGGGTCCATAAACCGGATCAATTTTTGGAAGTTTTTCATTGTGGTCTAAAATGTACTTCTTAGCTATTTCGGGATAGGCAACCAAGTACTCCTCCAAAACCTCCGGTCGAAATGTACTCATGTTAAATGATTCGTTGAAAACGGTATCGTTATCAGTTGGTACGGTAGCTTCATAATGTGACTCATTGAGGGATTGTTGCTTGTTTCTATTAATGCTTGCTATTAACTTATCGAGTTTCTTGCTGATTCTATCCTCAACGTTTTCTTCCTCCTTTTTCTCGACGCTTCCTTCCTTTTTCTCAACCTTACATAAACCATCATTATCTCTTTTGAGTTCAAACTTCATGTTTTCCGCTCTTTCATTTTTATTTTTTTCAATTTTTGTAAGAGATTTGGTAATAGGTTGAAATACCTTCTCCAAGACCTCATCTTCTTCAAATCTACCTAATTTTAAAGCCGTATACTTTTTCCTGATAGAGCGAGTAAGATCTTTAATTTTTTTTGAGCGTTGGGCTTCAGCAATTTGCTCTTGAGATGTTAACGGCATATCGTCAGATGCGCTAATGATCCGTAGAAGCTATTGTCCAGACCTTATATATTTGTCGAATCCCTGTCGATAACGTCCCTCGTTTATGCTAAAGTCTTTCACGATTACCAAAGAACCATAATTATCATTCCAACACTGGCGACATATATCTTTAAGCTGTTCGAAGGTTAGGTCAGGTGACACGTGCTCGTCATACACGTGTCTGAGATTTGTCTCATCCTGCTTAAAAAGTACTATAAAGTTGCAGTTATCTCGAATCAACTGCTTGGGTATCTTGGAGTAAGTCTGGCAAAGATACACAGCGTCAATACCCTTATGTCTGCACATAGAATAATACTCCCTGATTTTATTTTGCTTGTCGCAAGCCACATCGTCGAAAACAATGAGGGAATTTTCTCGAGCATCAGATGGATCTATTACATCATCGCTGGCTTTGAATGGAAAATATCCGATACAATCAATATTTTTTAGAACATCTTGTAGTAGCCGATATTTTTCCTGATAGAGCGATTTGCTATATACATACACGTTTTCAAATTTCAAACCATTTTGGTTAAATATTAAAGTTAAAAGTGCGTTTGTTTTTCCACATACACTTGGACCACAAAAAATTGCACGAATTGAATTTGGAAATAGTTTACCATGTTTCGACTTAAGCTGCTTCTCAGCCAGAACATCTAAGTTTTCAATAGGGAGCGATGTTTGCTGTTGTTCGATTTGCATTATAAATGAATCTGACTGATCCGACAAAGATTCGTCAGTATTTATAGTTTCGAGTCGCTTCGAGTCGTCTAGTCATTTTTCGAGTCGTCTAGTCGCTTTTAGAGTCGTTTAGTCGTTTTTATAGTCGTTTTTCGAGTCGTTTAGTCGTTTGTACAAGTCGTCTAGTCGTTTTTTGAGTCGCTTAGACGCTTTAAGCTTTTTCTTGGTAGGATAAGGGGCAGTCAAAAATGAACATTGTTGTAATTTTTATTATTGAAAAAATACAATTTTTTCATGGGAGGTATTCCCTCATTTTATTCCATATAACTTGTCTACACAACGGACATCTATTTATTGATGTTGAACATTCCATACAAAAAACTAAATGCCCGCAAGGAGACATTAATACCTCTATAGAGTTAGAAAAACAAATTTTACTTAAATTTTTTTCTTCATTTTTACAAGTTTGCTCAGTTTGAGAATAAGCATCAACTTGATGGCCAAGACTCAAACGATTTGAGTCTGTCATCAATATTTTTATATGACACTAGTTCCATTTTTTAATACACGATTCGAGTACTACTGGCTAGAGATTCCGCAGATCGTTATTTATATATAAGTATTGTTGGAGGGGGGAAGTGCTGAGTTCATTTGTTATCAAATTTCAAGTGTAAGGTGAAATATGAGGAGGGGTAGTGTCGAGTTCATTTGTTCTCAAATTTCAAGCGTAAGGTGAAATATGAAACAACAATTAAAAATTGCTTTGCTTTATTTTTAACATTTTTAGGTATTACATTCTACACTTAAATATATATTAAAAAAACATTTTTTCGTTTACTCCTTCCACCCTTGTGAAGTCGTCGCTTCGATATTCCTTTTAAATAGAAAATTCTTCAACCAGCTGTCCAACTTTTCACAATTTCTCAAACTGCACATATATTTAGAATGTTTTAGGTGATACAAGCAAAGGGGTACATCTTTTTCGAATTTCGGTAAATTTCCAAAATTATTCTCCAGTTTCTCAATATTGATTATTTTCGTAGGATCGATGTCGATAGTCTGCAAGAATTTTTCTTTCTGATATCCTTTGATGTAGATGATGTCGACATCGAAAAGAAACTCTTCTAAAATTTCTCGCACATGATTGCACTCCACATATCCATTGGAATACCATAAACCATGAAAATTGTGTTCCAAATAAGATACTTGCTTTCTATCCACCGCAGTTAGCAAATAATAATCCTTAGGGGGTTTTATCAGCAGGTGTAAAATTTGATTGTTAATTTTGATCGACAATTCTTTGGGGTAGAAAAGTCCGTCAATTATAAACCCTTGAGTGTCTACGACTGCGATCTTCATTCTTCCGAGTCAAACTAGCAACTGGGAGTTTATTGAGGTAAACGGTCTTACATCAAGTTTCTGACTACTTCGCTTAGCGGCAGATATTCCATAAGACTGTCGTGAATAATTAAGCAATACGCTCGAGTGTCTTTAGGAAAACCGGCATCACTTTCTATGTCTAGTTTGACGTCAACAGTGCTGGTCTTAAGGGTCTCATTTCTTCTAGAACAGTCGATAACAAACAGAGTTACGTTATCTTTGTAATCTTTGTAATCTAGCAGTGTACGTTTCTCACGAACGCCCATAAAACTTGAATAAAATTCAATGTAACTATTGTAAGCTTCTAAGTAATCATTATTTTTGAAATCCAGCCTCTGCCTTTCAAATGGGAAATTTTCACCGTTTAGAATTAACCTCACGTCTGATATACTTATGTGATCGAATTTTGTGGGATCGCTTTTGCTATTTTCTTTGCGATTAGTTTGAAAACCAACTACAACAAACCTAGGAGATTCCACTGCTGCAGATGTTTTCACTGACCAAATTTCTTTACGAGAGTTTGCCGTAAGAGTTGGCAATTCATGTATTTCCCACTTTCTAAAGGGTATAATAATGGGTTGATCTCGCTTTATGGATTGCAATCATATCATTTGGCTGTATATGTTTCACTTTTAGTTCTATATTGGTAATCAATAATTCTGCTGTCAACTCTGTAGTGGAGTCGGCAGCTTTCTCTAGTAGCAGGCAATTATTGTCGTTGCGGGCTCGAATTAGTCTTATAGTTTGCTTACCGCAAATGGCATATTGATAATCATTAAAGAGCCCAAACAAATGTTTAAGCGGTATTCTTACGCTGAATGTTCCGTCCTTATTCAAGATTGGCGCATTGTCCTTGGGATAGCTCCAACTTGAAGTTACCAAGTACTTTTCATCGTTAGGAGAATAACATAAATGTCCCCTCATGGCACTCACAACTCCAAGATCTCTCACCATTTCCAACTCTTTGCCATTAAGTTCGTATGAGACAGAATCAAAGAAAAACGATGCACCATTGTTTACAAGCTTGCAAGTACCAGTGCATGATTTCTTGTTTATTTTACCTTTTATGAAAATTGCAGCATCATACATCAACAACCAAGCGTCACCTTGATTAATGGTTATTTCTACGATGTCATTGTTCATGAAGGACTTTACGAACGGATAATAGGAGCGTGCTTCTAAACGTTGAATAGATTCATCGAACTTTGGTTTCTGATGCACGTCGAACACTTGATGCGTCAATGACATGATAACCGAGATATTTTAAGAATAAGCGATTTTCAGGTGTAAGACTCGTATTACGATCTCTACTCTTGTACAGCTCTGCTGGTTGTGAACTTCTCGACCGACCGACACTCCTTTTATATGGTCGGTACCTACCATCAAAAACTAACACCATTTCTCTTCAGCTCCAATCTGATTATGATTTCTTCCCCGTTGAGATTTACCGATCTTGAATCTTGATCTAAAAGTTGCACTGTAATATTGTCGATGGTTTTCCTACTGACAGGCAAATAAATTAGATTCCTAGGTTCGATATTGATACTGTATCCCGGGTCTACTGTAGGCATAAACTCAAAAAGAGTATGCGAAGGTGCGTTGTTGTAATATGATCCCGAAATTAAATTGCACTCCACTCTTATTGTTACCACTTGCACAATCTCTACTCGGAGATCTGATTGATGTAAATCTCCGGATTTCAATATTTTATTGGAAAAGCCAAGCAATTTAGCTATAGTATCTGGCTGTTTAAAATTTACGTTATACAGAGATTGAAGTTCACACTTTAAAGTATTATTGTTAGGTTTCAACGAAAAAATTTCGTCTAGTTCTTGCTGATTATCCAGCGGACTTCCTAGCTGTTTCTGAACGTAATTCTCAATATCCCGAATCTCATATGCTCCTGTCGGAATCTCAATTTCTATCTCGCTTCCTCTGTGATCTACGAAATATAGCTTGTTCTGTCCTCCCTCTATATTTGGAATTGAATTCCAAGTAGATAGAGAAATTAACGCTAGCGAATATTCGTACTGAGGATCTAGCTCAAGGGGCGGAAAAAACGATTTGGAGATGTAGCTACCGTTACCCGTCAAAGTAAACGTCTGCGACATGACTGAGCAAAAATATGATAATTTCTTCTGTTTTATAGGATTTTTCCACGTAAAAATTCCAAACAGAGGTGTCCGCAATTTATTTCATCGTATGTTTGATACGAGTTATTGTTGTATACGATATTTCCCCAAGTATAGGATCAGTTCTTTCGGTGGCTTCAGCGCCCCGAAACTGTCGAAATACTCAACGTTGTTACCTCTTTTCTCATATGCTACCCAATGTGTTCCAGCATTACTTTTGACGTCTAAATTCAAAATTGCCGATTCGTTTTTGTTTGGACCAAGTTTTGGAAGCGTGTCTATCATAAAGACACCTCTAAAATAAGGTATTTTTATCTTTTTAGCGTAAAAAATTAAATCTTTATCCGTTAGAGGTCTATTGGGTATCATCAATGGGAGTTTTTTTTCTTTAAATATAAACCGAATTCTCCGTGATTATTTTTCTTTAAGTAAAGCCCAGATCCCGTTTTTCCAATAGCTTCCATTGCCCTATTATGACGTATTTGTTCATCCATTTTTTTCTGCGCGTTTTTTGCGTCTATAACGGTTTTCGCAACAGCGCTAGCACCACCAGCTACCGAACCGAGGGCCCCCGAAGCTCCTAACAGGGGCAGTAGGGGTAAAAAACCCCCTGTTTTCTTTTCAAAGGGAATCACTCTCGGTACTCGAATTTTTCGTTTCCCTCCCACCTTCTTGATGGCTAATCGTGCAGCGCGCAAAGCTGCCGATGAAGTTTTTTTTAAATTCCTGACATCATTAAGCTGATCTCTATCAAATGTTTTTTCAATGATCTCGAGACTTTTCCCACGATATCTTTTTTAAAAGAAACCGAACCTTTTTTCGGCTTTATTCCCATTCCCAATTTTCGTTTAGTTTTCATTGCGGTCGTGACTAGAAGAGCGGCAGCCTTTTCACCAAATTTTGCGTCTTTTGATTTAACACGTCCCCAGGCCCTATTTTCCAATTCTAAATCGGCTGCGTGTCTCTCCTTTAAAGAAATATTTTCTGAATATGCAATATCGTGCTCCTTGCACGCAGCGTCTAACTTATTTATACCAGCGTTACCTCTCGCAATTCTTTTTTGTAATTTTGTGCCAGGACCACAAAACTGATATCCAGGAAGATGTAATTCGACGGGCAACTTATTTATTAGCGTGTTCACCAACTCTTCACCTGTGAAGGATGACATTGAACTGATTCCAGTCAAATGCACTTGGACGTATTTATATGTTCTGCGCTCAGAAGCAATCGGAACTTTCAGATTTGAGTTTCAATTTTGTAGGGGTAAATAAAAGATAGACTAGATTTCATATTTTATTTTTACAATTTTCAAAATTTATGTTTTTGCACTTTTTATTTATTTCACACATTTGAATTTCATATTTTAAATTTTGAAGAGATCTTTGATAAAATTCCAATCTTCTTTTGTAGTGTTGTCTGCGTCGCCTCTTGTCAGTGGGATTCATTCTTCCTCAAATTTAATATTCGTTGTCCTACCAATGAGGCCCAGACTCATCAAGAAGATCTTCTTTCCGTTGGTGATTTCTCGGTTTATGTCTTCGGTGCGTTCAGACGTAAATTCTTTTACGAACCGTGCAGGTAGCGCAGTTTGAAAATTTTCAAATTCGACGAATACTTTCTCCCCGTACCTTGTTTCAATTCTTCTAAAAGATAAAATTTTATGTTTTTCACCAACCACTAACTCTCTTGCACTCACAATTTCTTTTACGAAGTTATTTTCGTTCAACTGTTTGAGAAAAGACATATTTCAATATTATTCAAGCACTGTTGACTGGGTATAGTGAGCTCTCCCAACGGCATCCTCCTTTTAACCCCATCCCTCCCCCCACCTAAATGCTACGTCATCTGTTTTAGTGCAAACATCTGCATAATTTTTGCTTACGTTTTTTATATCAAGGTCCACGTGTCAAGGTGACAAGATCACTGACCTTCAGGGGTTAACTCAAGGTGATCTCTTTCATTGATTTTTAGGTCAAGGTTAACGGTGACCTCGTAAAGTTCATTGACCTTCAGGTCAAGGTTAACGGTGACCCCTTAAAGTTCATTGACCTTTAGGTCAAGGTTAACTGAACGTGACCCCTTCAAGTTCATTGAACCCGCGGGTCAATGACCCATTAAAGGTTATCGATCTGATAACCCCTTGACCTCTAGATAACCTTCAGGTCAAGGTTAACTGGACGTGACCCCTTAAAGTTCATTGACCTTCAGGTCAAGGCCATTTTCAAATTTCCCGCCTTGGCGGCCATATTGACGTCACTTCCGTTCCCAGAAAAAGTGCCACGTGTCAAGGTGACCCCTTAAAATTCATTGACAGGTCAAGGTTAACAAGGTGACCCCTTAAAGTTCATCGACTTTCAGGTCAAGGTTAACAAGGTGACCTCTTAAAGTTCATTGAACCCGCAGGTCAAGGTCATTTTCAAATTTCCCGCCTTGGTGGCCATATTGACGTCACTTTCGTTCCCAGAAAAAGTGCCACGTGTCAAGGTGACCTCTTAAAGTTCATTGACCGGTCAAGGTTAACAAGGTGACCTCTTAAAGTTCATCGACCTTCAGGTCAAGGTTAACAAGGTGACCTCTTAAAGTTCATTGACCTTCAGGTCAAGGTTAACAAGGTGACCCCTTAAAGTTCATTGACCTTCAGGTCAAGGCCATTTTCAAATTTCCCGCCTTGGCGGCCAACTTGTGACGTCACTTCCGCTCTGGAATCCCCTTTGCTATACTACTCAGGCGATATACCTGCGTTAGAAAAATATGATTTCGAAACGTTTTTAAACACTGACTCATCCAGTTCGGAATGTTGTCTGGTTGAACAAATCATATCAGATAAGCAATTAACAATGTCAGATGAAGAATTTCTGAATGAAGTAGACCAGGTAATGTCTGATTTTAAGGAACATACTTCTCCGGCAGATCTTTCGGATTTTAATATTACAGATTGGGAAAATGCCGAACCAAAACCATCGAATAAAAAATTACTGAACTAGAAAAATACCTATTTTCGAGTAGATCTTTGAAATCAATTAATAAACAAAAGGTAAAATGTAGTGCCGCTAAGACAAAGGCTTTAATATATAACTTTTTTCAAATGAACGAAATGTTAGATAGTAAGAAAAATATTTCAAATATTATAAATCGACAAGCCGATTTATTATTAGATTTATCCAAGTTATTATTAAAAAAATAATGTTTAATTTTTTTTTTCATAATACCTTAGTTCCTAGTTTATAGTTTTGCTTTTTTTAATAGTTTGCTTCTATTAACCCGCCATGGTAGTGTTATGCACCCTTTGTCTTCAAAAATATACAAACCGTAAAACAGCATCTACGCAAAAATTGCTGTAACAGAAAACATATACAGACAAATATAGAGGATTATATTATAAATCGTAAGTGTTTATAAACTAATGTATTGTTACACAACTTTATATGTTTTAAACAAATTTCAGTCGATAATGTTCTGCCAGCAGATGAAATTAACTCTTCAAAAGCGGAAACAGGATCTAGTACGGGTAATTTATTAAAAAACTTGAATTATTTTAACCGCAATTATATTACTATATAACTTTATAAATAATTTCAGGCGATTTTGTTGCAGATAGTAAATATTGCTGTAAATGTAAAATAAATGTGGACAAGAAACAATGGGTAGCTTACGTACGAACCAATAACCACAAAGCAAAATGTTTTACTTTCTTGGAGGAGGGTATTGAAATTTTGCGAAGTGCCTTCAAATGTCGAATTGTTACTTACAAAGTGTCACCGAAAAATTACACTATCGATATTAAAACATTTCAAGAGGAGATTATGGATAAAGTGTTAACTTTACTCAAGGAAGAACAGCTGAGGCATACAGCTATTAAAATCAACTTTGAATTATATGGTATTTATTATTCGAAGCCACTAGATCTTATGGATGTTAAGTCTTTCAATACCAAATTCGAAGTAATTGTGGATTCTACGGACATTGAAGCTTTATATGGACACTTGTTTGTGGTACTTGCGAAGAAATCGGATGAATTTGCTGAACGTGACTCTGGTAAGAATAAATATAAACCTTGTATAATTATTTTCATTTGTTGTCTAATTATTTTCATTTTCGATATAATTATTTTGATTTTTTTTTCTATTATTTTTAGGATGGATCTTGATACAGATTCTTCACCTAGAAATTAACGTCAATAAATATAATCCTCTACGAATTTCATCATATATTCCCCTACCTAAAGAAATCCAGAAAAAGAGAGCTGTAATCAACATAAGGAACAATGATGAGTGCTGTTTTGGATGGAGTTTAATGGCTGCTGTGCACCAACCGCTAGCAAATGCAGAGAGGACATCATCATACCCTTGTTTTAAGGGCAGGTTTGATTTTAGCGGTATAAACTTTCCTGTCTCAATAAAAGATGTGTCAAAATTTGAGAGTCAAAACAATATCTCAATAAACGTTTTCGGATGTGAACCTTATTATAAGGAAAACAAAACAATGTATGAAATTGTCGGTCCCTTGTACTACACTAAACAAAAGAAAAATCTACATATAAATTTGTTATTGATTGAGGACGGTACAGGTAATCAACACTATTGCTATATGATGCTCATACAAACTTATATTTAAACGTAATGGCTTCAAATGGTTTTCTAAGACTTATTAATACGCCAACTAGAATTACATCTGAGTCATCCAGTATTATTGACCACATTTTTGCGAGATTAATTACAGGTAATAAAGAAGTTACACTGACTCCCATGGTACTTGTAAGTGATATTACAGATCATTTTGCTACTCTTGTAAAAATAAAGTTCAGTAGTGGTGCTGATAATAATAAATTAAATTATATGGATGATTCATATTATTGTAGAATTGATTATAAAATACTAAGGAAATATCTAAGTGAAGAAAAATGGCTGGATTTGCATACTCAAAGAGATCCCACGTTGGCGTACGAAGTGTTCATTGAGAGATTTACCCAATATATTGAACTATCCTCTAAAACAATTAAAATTAAACCCATTAAAAAAAAAATAAAACCGTGGATATCACATGAACTTGTGATAGAAATTAGAATTAGGGATAAATTAAAGTTTCAGACATTGAAAAATAAACATGATCAGCAATTAGTTCAATACTACAAACAATATCGAAACAATTTAAATAGAAAATTGAAATTAACTAAACGTTCTTATTTTGAAAATTTGATAAATGAAAATAAATATAATACTAAAAAATAACCCCCGTATCGTCCAGTTCGAAATTGCAAATATTCAACAGGTGGGGGTGTCCCCGAAACGACCCGAACTTTTCCGAATCGCCTTCGGCCGGCCCGAAAATTCACATGTCGACGCCCGGTATGTACCTTCGAGTCGCGGTTTGAAAGCTCGCCGTAACCTAAAAGGACGATTTTTGGCGTACCTGACGGGAAATTCCAACCTCCGGCCCGTCAAGATTTGAAAGTCGAAGAAATCTCATACCCGGCGGTTTCGAAAAAATCCGTCCGAGAAGCCTCCGAAACCACTCTCGGAAATTGCGTGGTTTTTCCTATTTCTCGATTTTTCGGGGGCGCCGGAGCCGTCCGAACCTGACCCGAAGACATGGAGGAAGCTTCAAAAATTGCGACCTCGCGGCCCCGAGCCTAAATAACGCGGCTACGGCCCGACGAAAAAGGGCAATTTCTGACAATCTCGCGACTTTTCTGACAAATTTTTAGGCGCAGCGTGTTACATAAAAACGATCCGATTTCTCTCGGGAAAAAAGCTTAATATCTCTCGCTTTCACCTCTTTAAAAATCCGAAAAAGTGTTAAATCTCTTAATCGAACCTTCCCCTCCTTTGCCATCGCGATTTCCTTCCCCCTACGACCCTGTTTAAGAATCATTTTCGCCCCGCTCTCGACCGAGACGGTTTTCGGCGGAACTGTCCCACCCCCGCGCCCGACAGCCGACGCCGGAGGACCGAAACTTACCCCCGCTTCTGGCGTCCTTTCTAGGCGAAGAGACGCTTTCGCGCCTCGAGAGTATGGGCGTTCCATGAAGCGAGGACGACCGGAGGCGCGCGTACCGCTCGGCGACCGCTTCGCGGCCGCCTCGCCGAGAAACGAATACAGCAAGTCGACCCTTTTTCCGTCCCAAAACGATAATAGAAATGCAGTCAGCTATTAATATAGTATAATATTTTCAAAATGTTTATCTGCTAAGTTTCAGAAACGTGTTCTCATTGTTACTGAAAATAGATAAAACTAATAGTCACCATCATTCATATAAATTAATAATAAAAGCATGCATAACACAGCCGCTACTCACTTTTTTAAGGTCAGCTGGGTATCCATCCCATCCGTGCTCCATCTTGGCATAATCTTGGTAGTCGTTATATTTTATAGGTCATTTCGTTGACACAGTCCACAGTTCTGGCAGAGTCGTAATGACAAACCTGCTCATAAACAACAAAATAATAATGATAAAAAATTACTTTATTTTTAACTAAAAAATAAATGAAACTGATTGTTTGTTTTTAGTCTCCTTTGAACTAAAATATCAAAATATAGAAAAATGTAAAAAAATGTTTTAATCTGATTTTTTTGTTCTCATGATGTTTTTCATTTATCATTTATCTAATGACTCTCATGAAAACAAAATATGGTCATACTGAAACGTTTTTGCGAAAGTTTCAAAAGGTTGCATAATGAACATTACAAATATTACAACGTATAAAGACATTCCGAAACGTTTCGTATAAGTTTCATAGGTTGAAATGAACGTTGCAAATGAAGACATACTTACTGAAATGTTTCTCAGCATATTTTCAAAAGGTTGCGTAATGAACGTAATTTTTAAACCCGTCTATGATCTCCTTTGGCATTTCGAAATATCGTTATTCAACGTGGTGTACTTGTAAAAAAAATGTAATTTATGTTTCAAAAATTGTACAAAAATATGCAACTTTATATCTTCTAGGTTATGGACCATATAAGAGCAGAACAAGTTACAGTTTACTCTTCTTACTTCTTCATTGATTGGGAGTATGATCGAGAAACAAACACAATACGATCGGTAAAATTTGAGTCAAAACACAAAATGCTTACACTTGGATGTAAAGCTATTTTCTTCTTTTATGAAAAAAGCATCAGTCCGAAAATTTACAAAGTTATCAATGACGCTGGCTTAGTCTTTGATGGTAACACGCCATGAACTCTTTAATTACTAATAAAGTCTTCACTTTTAAAGTTTCCAATTTAAGGAAGGCTTGTTATTGATAGTACATGCAGAACTAATGATGAACGAATCTATGCTGCTGGAACTCTGACAAAATATTCCAGAAAATATTATGCTTCTAACATGATGCACAAATATTTTAACAGAGTTGAAATTGGCCATCAGTTGGCTGAACAGATAAAGACAATGCTGTTGCCTTTTATCATAAAAAGATATGACAGAAGATATGTGGGTTAAAAGATAATCAGTGAAGGACTTAACAAAAGCAAATCCAAAAATCAAAGATTACGAGACGCCTCCCGAGGAAGACGTCGCAATGAACGATATAAAATATCATTTCTGTTGGATTAAAAATTTATCGCGTCTAATTTCAACGCAAATGAATAAACACAACGGCAAAATGTTCATATGTGACAGATGTCTGAATTATTTTCAAACCCAAGCGAAATTAGACGACCACGCGGTTTATTGTCGAGAACTGAATAATTCCCAGGTAACGTTCCCCAAAGAAAAATTTATATACTTTAAAAACTACGTACATAAGGAACGTACTCCTTTCGTCGTGTACTCGGATTTCGAGTCCATTCTAAAACCTTATCACGACTCTGAGCCGATGTCGCAGACTTCCAAGTATCAGAAACACGAGGCGTTCAGCGCCGGCTTTTATTTTAAATGCTCCTACGATAACTCTCTGTCTTTCTACAAAAGCTATCGAGGGTCGGATTGCATGCCTTGGTTCGCGGATCAAATGTAGGAAATCGCGAAATTGGTCGCGTTGAAACTGACAAACGTTGAACCGATGAAGGAAAACATAAGTTTGAAAAATGCCACGGCGAATTGTCATATTTGCGACAAAAGATTCACTCTCGATGACATCATAGTTCGCGATCATTGTCATTTGACATCGCGGTTTCGCGGGTACGCCCATGAGAGCTGTAATCTAAATTATAGAAATTCGTTCATGATCCCCGTGGTATTTCACAATTTCAGCGGTTACGACAGTCATTTCATAATCAGGGATCTCGCCAAACGCAATCATATCACCCTGCTTCCTATAAATAAAGAAAAATATATAAGTATTACGATTTTCGACGCCGACACCGACGTAAAATTCCGCTTTATCGATTCTCTCAGATCCTCTCTCACAAAAGCTGATTTCGTCAATACCGGAAAGGAATTTCGTGACGTCCCTTCCGACGATTTGACATTGTTAACTAGAAAAGGGGTCTTTTGTTATGACTACATCGATGATTTGGAGAAATTACGAGAAACTTCGCTTCCGCCCATCGATAAATTTTATAACAAACTGAATGACACCGATATCGCCGACAGTGACTACGCGCACGCGCAACTGGTTTGGGAAAAATTCCGCATACAGACTATCGGCGAATACTAGGATTTGTACTTAAAAAACGACAATGCTGCTGACCGACATCTTCGAAACGTTCAGAAAATCGTGTCAGGCTAATTACGGTTTAGATCCCGCTTGGTATTACACCATGCCAGGGTATACTTATGATTGTATGTTAAAATTCACCGGCTGTCGACTGGAGACGTTTCAAGATATAGATATTTTGCTATTTTTCGAGAGGGGCGTTAGGGGCGGACTGAGTCAGTGTTGTAAGCGCTTCGCGCAGGCCAATAACAAGTACATGGAAGAGTACGATCCGAGTGATCCCTCCAAATATATCCTGTATCTAGACGTAAACAATCTGTACGGTTGGGCGATGTGCGAGTGTTTACCTCAGGGTAATTTTCGTTGGGTCGACGATATCGACGCCATCGATGTCACTAAAATTCCCGACGACGCTAAAGAGGGATACGTGTTAGAGGTGGACTTAGAATATCCGGAGGGACTACATGACTCGCACAAAGATCTACCTTTCGCGGCCGAACATCGCATACCGCCGGAAGCGAAATCGTCGAAACTCATGACCACCCTTTATTCTAAGGAAAAATACGTGATACATTACAGGGCGCTCAAGCAGGCCCTGAATCACGGTCTGATTTTGAAAAAGACTCACAGAATTTTAAAATTTAAACAGACCATCATTAAACTTATGAACAACGCCATCTACGGAAAAACCATGGAAAATATTAGGAAACACAGAATCGTTAAGTTGGTGAATAAGTGGGAGGGCAGGTACGGAGCGAAACATTTAATTTCGTGTCCGGCTTTTAGATCCAGATCGATATTCGACGAAAACCTAATTAGCGTCGAATTGAATAAGACGCGCATTAACTTTAATAAGCCGCTGTATATCGGAATGGCGATTCTAGACATATCCAAAACCTGCGTCTACGAGTTTCATTACGATTTTATGCTAAAAAACTCCTCGCCTTCCGACTGTCAACTATTGTACACGGAAACGGATAGTCTCATCTACGAAATTTCTTGCGAGGATGTTTACCGCGACATCATACTTAAAAATTTAGCTCGTTTCGATACCTCCGACTTCCCACCTAATAACGGTTACGAAATTCCGCTCGTAAATAAAAAAGTGCCGGGACTGATGAAGGACGAGTTAAACGGTAGGATCTTAACCCATTTCGTCGGACTCCGATCGAAAATGTATACTTATCTGGTGGACGGGGGAAAGAAGTGCGTGAAAAAAGCCAAGGGAGTCAAATACAGCGTGGTAAAAAATAAGATTACGTACCAGGATTACGTCGATTGCGTGTTGGAAAAGAGGGAAAAAATCGCCAGCCAGTGCACCATACGTTCTTACGCCCATACGGTGTTTAGTATCGAACAAAGCAAAGTCGGCCTCAACCCTTTCGATAATAAGAGATATATCGTCGACAATATAGTCACCCTGCCTTGGGGTCATAAGGATATCATAGTCGTAGATTGAAATGTGAGAATGTGCTGGTGTGTGAATAAAAAAAATATATTTTTAAAATGTCGTTTTATTTAAGAAAACCTTTTCCTATACAAGTCAGCTAACAAAAACTCCCTATCAAGATAAAAGAGGTCATAAATACAATACTTTTCTATGTTACACATTGTATTACAAAGTAACTTAATAGTATCTCTAATATTTATTCTAAAATTACTTTTTATCAACACCTCATTTACCGTATCTAAAAAATTAAAATAGAAATCCACTAACTTAAAACTGTGCAATAAAGCGATTTTAAAAGAAACATCCTTATCTATGCGTAGCAGTTCGATACAACATGCCTCGCTGAAGTAAAAGTATACGTCGTTTCTGCCGACCGACACGATTTCAAGTCCGTCCGAATTAATCGTGTCCAATTCCATGTCGCAACCAAATTTCACTGGCAGACCATCACCGTGTTCGAAAAACTTATACAGGTGCAAGATAAGTTCTTTCCACTCCACGTGGTCAATGGTCATAACGCATTCTTCTCGGGTACCTTGTCCGCAGACGATATTTACAGCAGGTGTAAAAAATCGTAGTGGACTCAACCCACAATGTACGGTATATACGTGACCAGGTGCCAAATGAAAACATGTTTTCAACAGAAGAAGTCTCTCTCTTTGAGTTGTTTGCTGTGGAACGTCGTCGACGTCGCCGGCTGCGTCAGATTCGTAGCCAGTACTGTCACCCATGCTCCGCCACTACTACAAGACGTCTGTTGCGTGTATCCAAGAGTCGTGGGTCTTATCGAACCCCAGCCAACGGACCAAAATCTTCTTTCCTTTTCTACGCAACACCTTTTCTACCAAATAGACGTCCGGATCAGCTGTTTTTTGCAATTCCTCGGCCTAAAAGCCCCCCTGGATAGGTCTTCCGTTCAAATCTTCTAGGAGATATGTGGGAGGGTTCGTAATTTGAACTTTTGAGATTTTAAATACTTCAGTCGTCCAGTTGGGCGTGTAACCCTTCTGAAAGACGTGCTTGACTTTGCTGATCCTAACTATGTCACCTAGTTTAAACTTTTGTTTATCAAAAGTCTTTACGTGATTGAAAGATGCGTTAAGGACGTTCCGTTCGTTTGTTTTGTTCACATCTTTAGGTTTCATGCGTATGGTTCTATGTCTCATATCGTTATATTCATCAACTAGCGTCGGTAAAATATCGATCCACTTGTACGTGTCGCTTAAACTGAAATACTTGAACAGTTGTTCTTTCAAGGTGCGGATCACTCTCTCTACTATCGCCGCTTTCGTGTCGCTAAACGTGCTATAGTGGTTGACGTTAAAAGTATTCAATAACTTCTTAAAATGACAGTTGTAAAATTCCTTGCCTTGATCGGTCTGGAGATTTCGAGGTCGACGCCCCGAGGAATTTTTGAGAATATCGGCGAAAGCCTTCGTGACTTCTTCTCCCGACTTGGATTTTAACGGTTTACACCAGACAAATTTGGAAAAGCTGTCGATCACAACTAGTATGAATTTAAAGTTTCTATTGCGGCTGGCGTACTGATCCAGCTGCCCTAGGTCGGCTTGCCAAAGATCATCCAAACCTTTAATAATAGTTCTACGCCTAGGGTATTTTTTTCGTATCGGTTTATGCAATTCCCTAATCAGTTGAATTTTTTCCTTGGTATACTTAGAGTTCATATCGAAATTTGTTGACCGCTTTCTTCGGTGCGACTAAGTTATCTGATGACTTTAGCTTCCTTCAGTTCGTTTATAATGGCTACAATTTCGTTGTCGTGAGAAGTGTTGCCGGCGTTTTTGGATGCCACCAGTAATCGCAATCTGTCAACTAATTCGTTGACGTCGTTCCAAAACATGTACTCCACCGGTTTTTCGTTATAAGTGAGACGCATACCTTCACCGCTTGCCCCCTCATCATCTCCGCGTTTCAGTAACGGTTTAATAACATTCGTGTACTTATATCGAGATGAACCTCTAAATTTACCCGCGCTATACAGATGTACCGACGTTTCAGTTAGAATTTTACTATAATTTTTCATCTCCACCAAATTGGCTCGAGGATCGTTATAAAAAATCAATTGAAAAAGTCCTGGTACCTTTATACCTCTTCTTACCCACGATTATCTCCGACGTTTTTCTATCGAAATCTAAAGTTTCTTTTCCCAAGGTCCATTTTGATTCGCTTGCGCTATACTTGGGTCCGTATACAAAATCGATTTGGGGTGACTTTGCGTTATATTTTTGAATATACGGTCGAGCTGTTTTCGGATATGCTTCTAGGTAGTCATTTACAACGGTAGGAGAATACTGAGATACATCTTCAAAAATCTCCTCTTCCTCTTCATTTTTCTCTTCGACTGATGGCAGTGTCGGACTAAAATCTGCCGTTGCCTTTTCGACGTGTGGTGGAAGTTTCGGAAAATCTCCTTTTAACTTTTCAATCCGTTGCTTTAATGTTTCTACTTTTTTCTGTATTCTTGTATCACTGCTTTCCCCAATTTCTTCTTTTTTAGGTTCCTTAGTTTTTTCTTTCTTCGGTTCGATGTCTAGAATGTCTTTTTTTATTTGCAACATTTTGATAGATTGCGTCACTGGTTTGAATATTTTTTCCAGCGTCTCGTCTTGCTCGAGTTTCCCCAACTTCAAAGCCGTGTGTTTTTTCTAATCGCCCGTGCAAGTTCACTGATTTTCTTCGCGCGGTGCGCTTTTAGAATTTGATCCTCTGACGTCAGCGGCCTGTTGACCACTAACGTCAGAGAATTACTCACAGCCTTATATACTTATCGAAACCTTTCCTATACCGCCCGTTTCTCAGGCTAAAATCCTTAACGATGACCAGAGTGCCATAGCTGTCGTTCCAACATTGACAGCACAGCTTTTTGAAATTTTCGTACGTGACGTCTGGCGACACGTGTTCCTCATAAACGTGTTTCAGATTTACGTCGTCTTGTTTAAATAACAGGATCACGTTGCAATTATCGCGTATGAGTTGCTTTGGAATTTTCGAATACGTTTGACATAGATAAGCGACGTCCACCGCCTTGTGTCGCCCCATCGAATAAAATTCTCTGATTTTATTCTGTTTATCGCAGGCCACATCATCAAATATGAATATCGAATTTTCTAGAGCTTCCGACGGATCGATGACGTCCTCGTTTATCGTATACGGAAAGAAGCCGATGCAACCGACTTTTTTACTACATCCTGCAATAATTGATATTTCGGTTGGTACAACGATTTGGTATATAAGTAGATATTTTCGAATTTCAGACCGTTTTCATTGAAAATCAAACTAAGGAGTGCGTTCGTTTTACCACACCCGCTAGGTCCACACAAGATTGCTCTAAACGAGTCTGGTAGTAGGGTACCGTGTTTTGATTTTACCGCACCCCCTTGTATGACATCTAGATTTTCGATAGGTAGACAAACTTGCTGTTGCTGAACTTGCATCTTGCCGACTGAGAAATTCTGCGTGCTACTTCTCAATATATAGGCGACTGACCCCAAAATAAAAACAAGTTTTTGTTTTAAAACTTTATTTGTTTTATACATTTACTACATAAATAGCTTAAGGTAGATAGACACGCACTTTTTCACGTATCATCGTTCTGCACAAAGGACATGAGGAGATTTGAAGTGCGCATTCTATGCAAAGCATTACGTGTCCGCAGGGAATCATCACAACCTGTATATCGTTGTTGTAGCAAATTTTACATAAATTACTTTTTGATGCGGTTTGAGGTTGACGAACTACGGTATCTTCGACGACGGAGTTTGGTAGTATTGCGACCACTGGCAAGGGTTTAATATCCGCGAACGTCGTATTAAGTCCCACATTACTTGCTTGGATGAAAGGGCAACTGGGGCTCTAACTTTCGTGGTCTTGCAATGGATTGTCGCCTTCTTCCCATCGGTAGCCTTCTATGAAGCAAAATGGACACTTGACCACGTCTTCATAATCTGTGTAATGGAATCCCGCTTCAGCCAATTGAATTGGGGAAATCGACGGATCTGACCACTTCGCGAAAGATTTCAATCTATCATTTCGGTTTCTATAGTCACACACTTCTTCCATTTTATACACAGTAGGGACATGCTCGCTGTGTTTAAATAGATATGAAACAGAAGTGGGAGGCGTTTGTGGTGGGGGGAATCCTAATGGGAGGCGCCTGCCTCCCACTACCGAGCCAGGCAAATAATTTCTTACAATTTATGAAACTGCACATCCACATTGACTCTTGGTCGTCGTGTGCACACATCGAAATGCTTTTTTCAAATTTAGGTACCCCTGAATGACGTTCCAGGTTAATTACTTCGGCATCGATGGTTTCTCGTAGGAAGCGTTCTTTCTGTTGGCCCTTGATGTAGACGCGCTCGACACTGAGATATTTTTTTAGGAGACCTTCCATCTCGACGTAGTCCACATGAGTAGTATAGCAAGGGGTACTCCAGGGCGGAAGTGACGTCACAAGATGGCCGCCAAGGCGGGAAATTTGAAAATGGCCTTGACCTGCGGGTTCAATGAACTTTAAGGGGTCACGTTGTTACCTTGACCGGTCAATGGACTTTAAGAGGTCACATTGTTAACCTTGACCGGTCAATGAACTTTAAGGGGTCACCTTGACACGTGGTACCCGGGAACGGAAGTGACGTCAATATGGCCGCCAAGGCGGGAAATTTGAAAATGACCTGAGCTGTTGTCAATTAAGTGAGACCGATGATCTTTAAAAGGTCACCTGAAGGTTAATAATCTCGTGTTGACACGTGGCACCTTGAATTGCAAAAAACTTTTCTCGCAGTTCACGGAAGTGACGTCAATATGACAAAATGCGGGAAATTTGAAAATGCGATGGGGTTACCTTGACATGAAGGTCACATATATGTTAAAGATCTCTAAGGGGTCACCGTGGAGACCAATGAAATTTGACGACAATGATCTCGTGGTCACCTTGACACGTGGCACCTGGATTCAACCTTTGCAAAAAACTTTGTTCGCAGTTCTGGGACGTGATGTCAATATGTCAAAATTGCGGGAAATTTAAATAGTTGGTGAATGAGCTGGCGAGTTTCTAAAACTTTAAAAGCCGTAATTGGATGGCAAAAATTGCGTTACGGAGAAACAATTTTTAGTTGAAGAATTAGTAGAAGTACATCTGAAAATTAGCAGAGGACAAAAATTGCTTGGGTCTGAGAACAACAAATATTGAATTTTGCGAAGAGACTGCATCTTATAAGAAAAAGTTACAATCTGAACTAAGAATCTTGATAAAACAAATCTAGTCATTACCAAAAAGTGCAAAACATTCTCCACAGCAATGAGCTCACCGTGTAGTATCCAACATTGACTCTCACTTCTATACGGTATAGGTATGCACAGACGTGTTTCCGGGAACACGTCTATATACCTATATTAATACAGAGTTGTGAGAGTTTGGAGAATGCTTTCGTAAAATTATTAGGCATGCACTCAGTTTTCGTTTATCATCCAAAAGATCCCGGTGAGGTAGAGCTGCAGTATCCTCGACACAAGATTCGATCAGACGAATTTAACAAAAACTGTATTTCCAATTGACGACTCCGGGATTCGAACCCAGAGGCTACCAGGCGAAAAGCGGCCGTGTTACCGACTCAGCTAATGCGTTTGGTGACATATATTCCGCAAAATCTTTAACTCTATGTAAACTGATCCGTAAAAAAAAGTAATGATACTTTTCCATCGGAAACCATGTGCGAACGACACCTATGGGTAAGAAACTTGCATAAACGCGGAACCTAGGTTCCGAACAGCCGGACCTATTGGCAAGTATCTAAACGCGGCAAAACTATTACAGATACCTACTTGTCTCGCTTTAGTACTTCTAGGTCACATTCAACAGGTGGATTTACATGGATATTAAAATTTACCTAGAGCGCTCTCAACACATGAATATTAAAATTGACCTAGAGCACTTGATAGATAAAATTAATAAGAATTTTTGGTGTGGTTACTTTAATTCCTAGTATATTTTTCGGCATTTTCGTTCATTTTTATTTACAAAATTAATCTTTCTTATTTTTTAAAATATTTTAAGTTGGTTGAAGTAGCGGCATTAACAAATCTAGAAAACGTTGAAAAGTGATAAGTCTAAAGGAATAGGTTTTTATCGCAGTAATACAGTGTACTGATAAGTCCGTTCGAGAGTGACAGATAATACTTACCTAGTCAAGACCTTATTTATACCTCTAATAAAATGAAGAAAACATACAACTGTTATTAAAAACATTTAGAATCGATTGAAAATTTTAGCGAATCCAAAAAACGTTGAAAAGTTATAAGTCTCAAGAATAGCTATGGTTTTTATCACGGAAACCGTGTGCGAGCGACACCTATGGGTAAGAAACTTGCAGAAACGCGGAACCTAGGTTCCGAACAGCCGGACCTATTGGCAAGTATCTAAACGCGGCAAAACTATTACAGAAACCTACTTGTCTCGCTTTAGTACTTCTAGGTCACATTCAACAGGTGGATTTACATGGATATTAAAATTTACCTAGAGCGTTGTCGACACATGAACATTAAAATTGACCTAGATATTTACAAAATTAATCTTTCTTATTTTTATAAGATTATAACTTGATTGAAGTAGCCGCATTAATGTTAACAAATCTAAAAAATTGTTGAAAAGCGATAAGTCTAAAGGAATAGGTTTTTATCGCAGTAATACTGTGTACTGATAAGACGGTTCGAGAGTGTCAGATAATACTTACCTACTCAAGACCTTATTTATACCTCTAATAAAATGAAGAAAATATACAACTATTGTTAAAAATATGTCGAATCGATTGAAAATTTTAACGAATCCAAAAAAAGTTGAAAAATTAGCAAGTTATAAGTCTAAAGGTTAGCTATGGTTTTTATTATATTTTTGCAGTAAGAGCTTTGTACTGATAAGACCGTTATAAACTGTGACAGATAATACTTACCTAATCAACATCTTATTTACACTTGCACCTCTAATAAAATGTATAAAATTTACTGAAATACTTTTATCAATAGAAGTTTGTAGAATATAGATTGAAAATGACAAGTCTTTCACGTAAGGTTGAAAACACATGGATTTCGTTGTGTTGAAGTTTGCTTTTCTGACAGCCATATGAATCACATTTAATACGCTTTTTTATACTTTTGCAATAATTGTTCTCCCTCAACTTGAAACTAGAATCGATTTTTGTATGAAAACATGTTTTCCCCCAAAAGTAGCAAATTAAAAACATTATTTGAAGATACATGTATAATAAAAAATAATTGTAAATATATAAAACAATAACACATAACATAAGATACAAGAAAAAATTGACACTTAACCTAAGGAAAAATAAAGTAAAAATTAAAAAAATCTAACACTAATTTATATTAAGAAAAACTAACATTACCTTGAACTAATAAAAAATACTAATAAAAACTTGACACTAACTTAACCTAACGAAAAATATAACAAGCTATAAATAAAAAACCTACCACTAATTTATATTAAAAAGACTAACACTAACTTGTAAAACTAACCTATCCCTAACTATCTAATAATTTTAGGGCCTTGCGAGCGCGCTTCTGCTGTCTTTCATACTCAAATATATTCACATCCATCTCAAGCACTCTTTTCATCGCCTTTTTCCTTTCATTCCGCAATCCTTTCAATGTACATTCTATATCAGCATCCTTCCTTCTTAGAAAACGGGCGGCGTTTTCTAAAAACTCATCCATGCTCTCTTTTACACCTACCGCATTCTCGCAGAAGCCGCTCTGGTCCTGGCTCCCCCTCGCTGTAGATGGTCCTGGGAACTCCATGGCAGACCTCGACCTCCTGACCAGCCTGGGCCTCGTTGCTAACGCCGCCGAAACTTGAGCCTCCAAGTCCGAATCGTCGTAGAGGAACAACGGCAGAGGTTTCGGCATCTCTATCGGCAACATAATTGGCCGACAGCCAGGCGTGGGAGGTCGCTCGCCAGTTGGAGTCCGGGGCGGCGAGTCCAAGGGGAAGTCATCCTCGTCCAAATTTATGATTGAAGCCTGTAACCCAAATTCTGTTAACATTTGTGAATAAGTATTAAAAAAGTATTTTTACTTACAGGTAAAATAACATGCTGTAAAATTTTCACAGCGGAAGATAGCGTGGCTTTCATTTTTTTCGCGTTGAAAAAAAGTACAGCGTGACGAACCGACTAACTGATGGACCGACTTGACAGCGATTGCTTTTTATGAAAGGGAAAATGCAAAAATTGCATATCGCACGATCGTGCGAGATCAAAATGCAACTATGCAAGATTGCAAGAACAGAACACCGGATCTAATCAATCCAGGTAAAAAATCTATGCTCCAATTTCTTAGGTCGTCACTCTAATGTGTCAGCTAGATCAAAAAAAGCAACTCTAAGAAAAGATTCTAAATCGAAATATTAGAAAATATTTCACATGAAAACCAAAAAATTGTCGAAATCTTATGTACGTTGAAAACACAATTTTTTCTACTGATATGTCTTGTGGGGGATTCTTCATTAAGCAAAAATGAATATACCACTTTTGAATTTTTAAAATAGAGAGCACTCGATATTTTTAACTTTTTTCAGATCATTAGAAATTTTGACTAAAAATGATAGTATAAAATTACCAGTCATAAAATTATCCCACTGTGCCCGCTTCCTTGCACTTTGACTTCCCAATTCGCGTTCGAACCTCCCACCCTATACTAAAAACAACGTTGGAAAAGTTAATTTACAAATATTTTTATGTATGCTAGCTAAAAGCTGCCAAATATATTATTAAATTTTTGTTGCATCTTTATCTTATAATAACATACCCTCAGAGTCCAAACTATTTTAAAAACATTCAGTCACTGCAATCCTTTCCGTTACACGAGTTATATTCACCTAGAAATTGATATCAGTTAAATATTTTGACAGGGTATTCTAATATCTTTTTTATTTTAAAGGCTGCTCCCAATGGAAATTTTTTAATCTACAGTAGTATACCGACCACTTTCTTCGACTTATGTTCCAATTCTCAGTCTTTCCTTCAAAATGACATCAAAATATACATACTACACTAAAATCCTCTTCAAATTTTAGTATTGACGTCTTTTTAACAGATTTTTGGCACTTTCACTTGGGATCATAACAGATTTTATTCGCTGCGAAAAACAAATTTGTCCGGTTTATTTTATGTTTTTGTCAACAATTAAAAGTACAGACTTCCTCATGTTAAAGTAGGTACTCGTTTTAATAGGCGCATTGGAATTATTCTTTAGTTGACCATGATTTGTCATTTTTGAGATTAATTAAAATATTGTCATCACGTAGACATCTGTTACCAAATTATGATAAACTTTGCCTGTCAAAAACTATCCCTCCCCACTCTCAGAGAGAATTATAACGATAAAATTGAAATATAGCGACATCTATTGATTAAAACACATTTCATAAAACCCGCAAGTATATTCGCATAACAGATTACTGCTTAAGAACTTTTCTGTCCATTTATACAAGAATTTTAGTCCTCCAGGTGGCATAGGTTTAAAACGCATCGATCAATTTAAAATGAAGGACGTGGAACAATAAAAATACAAAGTAATCTTTAAAATATTCATAATGTTTTTCAGTCTTACACTCTCTTACCTGGCACAGAAACTTATGGAAATTAACATTAAGAAGTTCCAGATAATCATATACCAAAATTCGAAAAATCTATACAGGGTGAGTGACATCTAAAGGCAGAGCCGAAAACAAAAGGTAGAACTCACTAAAATAAGCACATATGCTTAATAAACATTAGCCCAAAAACGGTGAAACTTTTAACATATTTTTGAAATTTTTTCCGAGCCCGTTTAAGAATTTCAATCAAATTTGATACACATTATTGGTTGTGCAATAATTTTGACCTGTTTAGATGACCAGCGGCGTAGATACAAATAGTTACTCTAAATAATTGTAAAAAAAAAGGAATACGGTCCTGTGCAAAACCAAAAATTTTGTCTTTTTTGGATAGCCCATTCAATTTGGAAAAAAAGAGCCTCTAGCTATATTTTTATTTCTACTAGTTTCTTCGTAATTTCGGATTTTTTAAACTAGTGCCAAGGTGATTATGCTAGCATTTAAAATGAAATTATTTATATCTACGCCGCTGCTCATCTAAACAGATCAAAATTATTGCACAACCAATAATATGTATCAAATTTTGTTGTAATTCCTAAACGGGCTCGAAAGAAATTAAAAAATATATGTTAAGCGAAGTCTACCTTGTGCTTTCGGCTCTGCCTTTAAATGCGACTCACCCTGTATAACAGGTTTGAAAATGGTTGCAAAGTGCAAAATCTCGTTGCAAAAATCATCCCACAGATGTTATAAATAAATGGAAACGTAACGTTCTGGAATGTAGAACCTAATATTTTTATTGGAACGTAGTTTGGTGACAGGCTACTTCAACACCACTGATCTGTCAAATTTGACGGCAGTATAAAAATTCTCGTAGGTAATCTAACCTAACCTATTCATTAATCTGTGGTAGGTAATATTCTTACCATATTATATAGCTTGTTAAGTTGTGAGTCCTCCATGCCAAGATACTTATATGAATAAAAAGGAAAGAACTGTTGTAAGCATGTCAACAGAATTACTAGATTTAAATGAATGTTTCCTTAAAGGAGCATATAAAATAGTTCTGAATCGTTTAGTGTTTAGTGAATTATAAGAATTAGTTATCAAATAATAATAATTCTCACCCTCATAATACAACCAAACTAAGAGTAGGTACCCCAGAAGCAAATGCTTGTGCGGAGGAGGGGTGGCAATTACTATTGTCTTTGAGAGACTAGGATAGAATTCGCTCCACTTGAAAAAAGCAGCTAGTGTATTTTTTAATCGTTTATTTAACCCAAGCAACAATGAACTGCCGTTCGTAGATGTTTATTTTAGAAGTGTACCTTTATTTTCTTAATATTTTTGTAAACCATTGTCGTTCAATCAGTAGTCTCTGAATGATTCTAATAATCAATTTCACAATCAATAATGAAGAACATATTGTTATATAGTAGATCATAGATTTTTAATGGGTGGACTATTCCGTGTCAGAAAACGAACGATTTTTAGGTATCATTCTAATTTTATAGTACGCAAAACTTCTAAATAAATTTAGCATCGGGTACCTGGGCGAAAGGAATCCATTTTATAAGATATTTCAACACAAATTGTGAATTCTACTACATAGATGTAATTTACACAAATAAGCAACTGATTATTTCGGAGATATTCGAATGAACTTTTTTTTGAAAGGTCTTATAACACATCACGGTGTTAATCGGAACATCCAGTATACCAAACAATGACGTCAGAACCTATAGACAGGTTTGTTTTGATAAACGCTTGACGCCCAGAACTAATCACAATCTAAGCGCTCCATTAAATTATTCCGAAAATGTCGCGAGGTTGTCAGAAATTGCCCCCTTTTGTCTAGCCGTAGCGAACTTATTTCGACTGTGGGCTCGGAGGCTGGCGTCGTTGGACCATCCCCCGAGTCTTCAGGTGAGGTTCCGATGCTTCCGGCCCCCAAACAAGAAAAAACATGCGATATCTAAGTGTGATTCGGGAGGAACTACAACCGGGAATCATCGGGTTGGTTGACTTTCTGTCTTTGTTTGAAGCATATTGTTAGAGTAGTATGGATATATTTAATCTTGGAGTCAAAATAAAGGGCATTTTAACAATGGGGCACCACGTCTATAGGTTTTGACGTCATTGATAAAAAAATTTTGTCAAAAATAAACCGGGAGTTACTTTCTGCAAGGTGCCAAATTTAAGCGAAAGAGGAATTTTAAAGGTATATGGTGAGTGAATTATGCCATGGAATTGCATCAAAAAGTCGAACGGTCAAAGGAAGAAGCGACTCGAAGCGACTATGAAAAACCACTAGACTACTCGAAAAGCGTCTAAACGACTCGAAAAGCGACTCGAAGTGACTCGAAAAGCGACAAACCATGGAATACCATCAAAGGCCAGGGAATGCATAAAATTCACGCTAAAACATCAAAAATTTTTAAAAAATCGCACTAAATCAAAAATGCAAAATCTTTACACAAGCCATATATAGTTGTTTCACCTTTCTAAGTCTGGCGCGTTGATGACCTTGATATTTCCGTTAGTAACGTGTCCCCAGATTACTCCGTATAATATGATACCTATAATTACATTTCTCAGTATATACAATAATTTGAAACAATGAGATTCGCTTGCGAAAATAATACGTAAAAACACGTTTATTCCGATGACTGGCGAAAGTACTTCTTTTTCTGCGGAAATTAGAAAGATTTGTACGTGACTTTCACAGATATTCAACCATAAGATGCTATTTTTCTTTTATGATTCATCTTTACATTGTAATGCCCAGACCAGCGCATAAGGCCAGAATATTGAAAACCATAATATTCCTACAGTATATCCTAAGAGAGGCCCCAATATTCATATTCCTACAACTTAAAACCATCCGTTCCTTTGGAGCTCTCCAGAACGCACGTGTCAAGGCCAAAGCGCGAACGTCCAAGAAGCGATCAGGCCACCCAGCGACGCTTGCGCCGCGAGGACCTAGCCGGACCCCTCGCGAGCGTGTATAAAAAGGAGAACCGCCTTCCTCGGTTCACCAGTACTGTTCCAGCTTTCCTCAAGTGCAGGGGGAACCCCTGCTGGTTTGCAGACCGAAATCAGAATCCAGCCACCAGGTCTTGCTGCCCGCCGTAGAAATAATTCAGACTATTGACCGACCTAAAAGTAAGCGATTTTGAATCTTTTGTAAGTTTTAAACCCTGAGTGCCTCTTATTTGAGTTTATTTGAATCTATTTGAATTTATTTGGATTTTTTGAATTTTTGTTGATTTTATTTGATTTAAATTATTTTAGTAGAAAATCTCCAGTTATTTCTTTACCCAATTGAATTAAATATTCTATCACCAAATATTGCGTCATGTTGTGTAACGTTAGATATTTTGCTAAGCTAAATTTTGGGAATGAATTGAAACTTCCACCTTTTTAAATAATTAATTTTGTAATTTTGCTCTAATGTAACAATTGCGATAAGATCTAGCTTTTAGCATTTAATTTTATTATAGTAAATAAAATTGTCGAAACCTTATAACGCTAATTTTCCAAGCGGCTAGTTTAGCCACACGGACGAGTGTACATCTAGTCTGTATCTAATAATCATTTAATATAATAATCTTATTGTATTTCCTAGAAGTGCTTGTTTCAATAAATAGGTTAAGATTACCCTGTGTTTCCGTCATACACCTTAGGCCCACACTCAAAATAAATATCTGTGGCTCAACCTTATAAAAATCCGCTCGCCAACTTTTTACCATCAACAAAAAGGTTGAGAACGCCACAAATGGTGTCAGGTGTGGGGTCCACTAAGGGTTGACGGCTAAGGGTAGTTTTGAAAATTTTTCAGAAATTTTTTTTTTGAAAAATTCAGTGCTCATAAATAATTAAGATAGAGTAGTGAGGTTTGCTAAGAACTAAACGCTTAAGGGTGAGTTGTCAAATTCGACAGGAAAAATAATTTTGCGGAAAAAGTCAAGAAACAATTTTATAGGAACTTTTAGGTGCTAGGTAGGTCAAGATACGTGCAAAAGTTTTTTAGGTGACGTAAAATTCCATCTATAAACGAAAACGGTAGGAAATAAATTGCGGAAGAATAAAAAATTTAAAATAAAATGCCAAACGAACAAGAGAACGCAGCGGCTAGGGCAGGAGCAAACGGCAATGAGGGTAATATACGGGAGGTAGCGCCGAAAGTAATAATGGGACTAGAAACGATACCAATTTACGATGGTAGAGATAAAATAGAAGAATTCCTAAACGTTATCGAGGAAACTGCGCTCTTAGCTGGATGGACGGACGGACAAAAGGTAGCAATCGTTAGATTAAAATTAAGGGGAAGCGCAAAACAACTAATCGACGCAGAGCCAGATTTACAAAAAACAGCGGACTGGGCTAGTTTTAAAAATACCTTACAGAAACAATTTCAGCGACGATATATACCGGGAACGGCAATAAAAATGTTCAAAGAAGCGAAGCAAAGGTACGGTGAAAATTGCAGGCAATTCCTAACGCGTTTAAAAATTTTAGGAAATAGGACAGTGTCTTACGTAAACGATCAAGCAAAAAATCGCGTATTAAAGGAGAAATTAGACATGGACATAACAACGCAATTCGTACTAGGACTTTTAATGCCGATCAAACAACGAGTATTATCCCTACAGCCCAGAAATATGGCAGAAGCACTAGATTACGCCGAACGTGAAGAATCAATAGAAAGAACGATTAGGCCGCCGCAATATACTAGAGAGTGTCGCGGAGAAGGTCAAAGTAAGCGAGAGACGGCCTCGAACGGAACGCAGACCATATGTTTCAAGTGCCATCAAAGCGGGCACGTGTCGTACCGCTGCCCGAGTAGAAATGAGATGCCGTCGCCGCGAAGCGCTCTCAAGTGTTTTAACTGTAAAGCGACAGGGCATTTCGCTCGCGAATGCCCCGATAAAAATCGAAACTGGCGAGGAAAACCACCGCCTAATAGAACGTGGACTTTCTATCGCTGTCGAAAGCCTGGACATTTCGTTAGGGAATGCACTGAAAGCTACCCAGGGAAACGAGATAGTAAAAGGAATTTAAACGAGCATACGGTCGCTTTAGAACCCCGAAGTTCGACTGTAGGCAAAGGCACTCAGTGCTAGGGAGGAAACAGGTACGCCATTGTTTCAGAAAAGGGATTTTTCCGCGGAACGTGGCACTGTTAAATGTATGTAGGAAACCATGTAGAATTTTAATAGACAGTGGCGCAGTAATATCTCTAGTGAAACCCGAGTTCGCCGAGGGGTTAATAATTAGGAAAAATAATATACAATTAATAGATATACAAGGAAATAATATAGCGAGTTTAGGGGATGTTGATTTAAAAATAGAATTACCCAATGGAAAAAATTTAGTGCACAAGGCAACTGTATTAAGAACCGATGAAATCGCGTTTGATGCAGATATTTTGCTAGGATTAGATTTTTTGCATAAATTTGGCGTCAAAGTAGATTGGGGAGAGGGAATTATTTATATACATAGAGGAACAAATTTCGCTAATTGAAGAAAATCATTATAGCAATAGAGCTAGCGTTGTAAAAAGGAAAATATGCGTAAATTCAAGTGGAAATTCGACAAATAGTAATAAAGGTAGTGAACTACGAGACATAATATACCACGAAATGCAGGAATTAAGAAAAGAAACACGTGAATTAGCAAGTGCAATTAAGGAAAAAACACGCAAACAAGGTGCGAAGTACCGGTGAAATTAAAAATGAACCAGAAAATGGGAGGCTAAGTGATATTAATGATATTTTGCTTGAAGAAGTTAAGGAATTAAGGGATGAGGTTAGAAAGATGGGGAGTTAATTAGCCTATCAAGAGCCACCGCTCATTCTTGGTTTTTGCCAGAAATCAAGAATGCTAGTGTTCAGACCACTGGCAATTGTTCTGAACACTACCCACAAATTAATGACAATCAGGTGACTAGACAGGTAAAATTAGCAACATCCGGGGAAGCTGCAGTTCCCCAGAACGTAGGAAAGAAAAACAGAAGCAGGAATAAGAAGAAAAACGCAAGTAAAATTGAAGAAATTAAAGAAAAAGAAGATATACAGGTGAAACCGGAAGGTAAGAAGGTCCGACAGGTACAAGTACCAACTCTGGAGAACGATCGCCATTTTGAGAATAGTCAGGTAAAACCCACTATCTCTAATTTCTGTAAAGAAAGAAATGGAACATCGAGCTTAAGAGTAATGGGAGTGTACCTTCAACAGGATTTCGTGATACCTCCTAGAAGTCAAGTCATATGCATGGCTGCCATAAGAAAAGTTGGAAAAATCGAAACGCCAGTTATTGTTGTCGAACCGCAACAAGACCTTACCCACGGAATAATAGTGGCGAGAAGCATAAACATGACTAACAGAGAGATACCGATCCGCTTAATGAATATCACAGACCAAGGCATAATGATACAAAGAAGGCACGTAATAGCTAAGGCATACGAGGCCGAAGAAAACGAACGACCACAGAACGGAAATTCAATACGAAAGGTAAACATACAGGATTCAGAAGACATTTTAAAGTCACTACATTTAGACCAAGTAAAAACTAACGACGAGAGAAAATTAAAAGAATTAATAATGGAATTTATAGATATCTTTCGAGCTCCTAGCGAAAAATTAACGTGTACAAATAAAGTAAAACATCGGATAATTACAGAAGACGTACCGCCAATTTCCAAAAGGCCGTATAGAGTTCCATACTACAGAAAGGAAATTTTAAGAAAAGAAATACAAGAGCTGTTAGGCAATGGAATAATAGTGGAAAGTCAGTCACCTTGGAGTTTCCCCGCACTTCTAGTAGAAAAACGCTTGCATCCGGGAGAAGAACCGCAAGTTAGGTTATATATAGACTACAGGGAATTAAACGCTATCACAAAAACAGATTTCTTTCCACTACCACGCTTACAGGATACCATTGATTTGCTACATGGCTGTAGTTTATTTTCTACAATGGATTTGGCAAGTGGATACTTCCAAGTAGAGTTAGAAGAACAGGACAGGGAGAAAAGCGCCTTTTGTACGCCAGACAACCATTATGAATTTACTCGAATGAGCATGGGTTTGAAAAATGCGCCAGCAACTTGGCAACGGTTGATGCACAATCAGTTTGCCACCCTTACTTACAAAGAATGTTTGATTTATCTTGATGATATAATCGTCTTTAGTGCAGGAAACGTCGAAGAACACCTTAAACGCCTAAGACATGTATTTGAAAAAATGAGGGAAGGTAATTTGAAATTTAAACCTACAAAATGCCATTTTATGAAAGAGGAAATCGAGTATTTAGGACATATAATCAATTCAAAAGGTTATAGGGCGCACCCAGAAAAAATAGAAGTCGTAAAAAATTATCCTATACCAAAGACCGTAAGAGAAGTCCGAGCATTTGTTGGCTTAGCCTCGTATTACCGAACAATGGTAAAAGAATTTTCGAGGATAGCGCAACCGCTAACAGAATTAACCAAGAAAGACGTACCTTTTAAGTGGACAGAAAGACAACAAGAAGCCTTCGAAACCTTAAAGAACGCATTAATTACAAGTCCTATTCTGAAGTTTCCAGATTTTAGTAAGCCTTTTATAGTGGTGACGGACGCCAGTCGATAGTAAGCCTTTTGTAGTGGTGACGGACGCCAGTGGAACCGCACTTGGCGCTATACTTTGCCAACGGTATGACAAATTAGAACACCCTATATGCTATGCTAGCAGGAGTCTAAATGACGCAGAACGCAGGTATTCCACTATTGAGAGGGAATGCCTAGCCGTGACGTATGCGGTCCGTAGGTGGAGAGAGTATTTGACAGGTACTCATTTCTTAATAATGACAGATCACCGACCATTAAAATACTTATTGACAATAAAAGATCCAAGTTCAAGATTGGCAAAATGGGCAATGTTCTTAATGGAATATTTATTTAGCATCGAGTATAGGCCTGGTAAAATCAACACTAATGTGGATAGTCTAACCCGTCTACGAGAGGAGCCTAATAAAGTGAGGGTCGTAAATCAAGTCGAGAACGACGTCGAAATTACGCCGAGCACAGCTACCATATGGACACGAGATGAACTCTTAAAAATGCAACAGAACGACGAAGATATATCATACGTACTTCGAAATTTAAAACAATATCAACAAGAATGCTACGTAAACGACGAAGGACTACTATACGTGACCAGGACGGAAAACGAACGACATGACAAGTTGTATGCCCCACAAGCAATTATAAAAGAAATATTATTTATATATCACAATAGTGCCATAGCAGGACACGCAGGACAAAAGAAAACCCTAGAATTAATAAAAAGAGATTTTTACTGGAGGCGAATGTCAACATATGTAAAAAGATACTGTTTTAACTGTCATTCGTGTAATGTCAGGAAAAGCAACATACCGCCAGCAGAATTACAGAAAGTACCTGTACCAGCTATAGTTTTCGGACGAGTTTCAGTCGATCTCGTCGGGCCATTGAACAAGACAAGAAATGGTAATAAATACATTCTAACCTGTATAGACAATTTGACAAGATTCCCAATTTGTGTACCATTACCAGATATAAGCGCTGAGACTGTGGCCAAGGCTTTTGTAATAAATGTCATCACACAATATGGCGTTCCACGAGAAATACTTACCGACCAGGGAACACAATTTTTGTCAAAGTTATTTAAAGAAATTTGCGCATTATTAAATGTTACAAAGCGGCAAACTACGCCTTACCACCCTCAAGGAAATGCCATAATAGAAAGATTTCACAAAACCTTAAAAACACACATTTCTCATTATGTAAGCAAATATGACGACAGCTGGGATGACTGGGTACCATTTGCACTCATGGCTTATCGAAATAATATACATAGTGCAACCAAAGAAACTCCATTTTTCTTAATGTACGGACGTGACATGGAATTACCACAGCACCTCGCTATAAGAGACCGAAGAGCTAGGTACGATGTCGACGAAAATTATGCAGCAGAGATGCTAACGCGAATGCAAGTCGCACACCAGTTTGCAAAAGAGAATATCGAGAAATCTATCGAAGATCGCTGTAATAAATTCAATTCGAAAAGAACAAAGAAAGAATTCGAAATAGGCGACAGAGTATATCTACGAACACCAGTAATAAGCGGAAGTAAACTAGCGAAAAAATTTCAGCCAAAATGGACTGGTCCATACCGCGTTATAGAAAAGAAAGGTCCCGTAACACTAAAAATAATAGAGTTAGGGGGTAGAAAAGAGCAAATAGTACAGGCTAATAGACTGAAGCATTGCTATAGTAAGCTACCAGCGAAGGAGGAATTAAATGCAAATAACACCGGACAAATTATAAACGACGAAGAAAATGATGAATACCGAGAAGATAGTGACGACGACATACCACCAGCACCACCGCCAGAGACTAGTGATAGTAGCTCGAGTGAGGATGAACAGAACGAAAGTAACTCGGATGGAGACGAAATAGAAGATCCCGCAAATATTCCGGCCGGCGCCCAGCATCGAAAACAACGCGTGGCACCGCCCGGCGGCGCCTCTCCAGGCGTTCGGCACGCGCAGGAGGAGGTCGTTGAACGCCCTGACCGACCGCAAGTGTATCCGTATAACACTAGGTCAAGAGGCGAAGCAGAACCGCACCCATGGGTTCTTAGAAAAGCGATTTAAATATTTAGAGAATAATTAGTTAGTAAATAAGACAATTTTGTAACTTAGTTAGTTGGAGAGAACATAAGACTGCAACAAGTATTTTATTGCAGTGTGGTCAACTGTACTACTGGGAACCATACTATGGAAAATAATAACAGCAAGTCTTATAGCGTACGATTGTCGAAATGCCGCTACCAATATTTCTGCTATATCATTAAAGGATGTGTCACCGTGCCCAAATCCCGAAACAGCTTATGAGTCTCATACAAAAATGGTACAAGTTCTAGAGAAAGGAAAATACCAAAGCGTGCAAGTAAAAACTTGCCTCATCGAAGTAAATCGACAAATAATGCACTGCGGAATGTGGTCGCATAGCTCCGTTGTAGCAGGCGGACTACTAGAATATGTCCATCAAGTGGGAAGGGAAGAATGCGATAAGATCCATACCTACCAAGAATATAGAGGTTTTCAAGGAAACATTATTACAAACCTTAAGCCCAACAGCACACTTAATAGTTCTATAACGTTGGCAGGAAGATTAGATAGCGAAGGAAATTGCGAAGGAACAAGTTATTATGAACACGGAAGGCAATGGCACGAGGTAATAGTCACCGCCTCAGTAAGAATTACTCTAAAGGACTATACTGCAAGTACTACTTTAGACAACAATGAAATACATTTATCAGAAGGAATAGTTTGTCCTTTTCTCGAAGGTTACTGCATGGACTCAAGAGTAGGCGAATCTGTATGGAAAATTAATAATTTCGATAACTGCAATAATTATAATGTTCTGTATGAAGGTGAAGACTCCATAGTACTAGAAAACGAAGGAAAAACATACAGCAAACAGTACGTAGTAGTAGAAAGCGCACAGCATGTATTTGCAATCCGATTATTTGACCGAGATACGCTATGTAACCTGAAGGTCTGGACTACAGAACATCCTAGGCTATTAGTAGTGGAGGAGAGACACGAGCCAGCGTCAAGTAAATGGTTCACGGTTGACCAAGCACAGAATAGAGATATTATTACTTACATTAATACAAAGTTTTTATACGTAGAATTATCATTTAAAAAGACTGTAACGGAAATGTTCGCACAAACAGTGCATCGTAGATGTTTATTACACAGAGAAATTTTGAAAAACCGGCTCTTATTAACAACAGTCGCGCCTAACGCCGCGGCAGTACTATTAAAAAACTCTCAAGGTTACGTAGGAAGAATAGCAGGGGAAGTACTTTATTTATTGAAATGTTTACCAGTTTTAGTGGAAGTTCGTAGGGAAGTTGAGCGATGTTATAACGAATTACCTATTACTGCATACAACAAAAGTTATTTCATGGCACCATTAACGCACATTTTACAAGAGTACGGGGAGGAAACTGAATGCAATACTCTAATACCTTCTCTGTATGTGTTAGGACAAAGGTGGGTAGGTTTCGGGCCCAATCCTATTGTTCACATCGAGCCTTCTCAATTAGAGGTAGATAGGGAAGAAAAATATCAGTTCCAAGAAATAAAAAATATGGGATCCGGAGGGATTTATACTAGTGACAAAATACGCGAAGCGCAGGAAGCTATAATGTTTCATCAGGAAAGAAAGGCCGTATCTAATATCATAGTACGTAGAGTCGCCGGAAAATTGGTGGATGCGCAAGGATTTTCAGCTCTTTCATTATTTAATCCCGAAGAAATGCAAAAGCTCGCATCTTCAGCTTTAAGAAAATTTTACGAATGTTTCATAGTGCTGGGGGAGTGGACCAGCGCATTTATTGGGCTATATTTTATATTCAGAGTAATAAAATTTTTGATATCTACTTTCATTAATGCAATGGCTCTCCACCACACCACGGGTTGTACTTATCACATGTTAGCGAGTTGTTGGACAACTTTAGTACACTTTATTATATTACGACAAAAATCCACCACCAATAAAGACAAAAATAACCAGTCAACTAGTAATGAAGGAAAACCAAACCCTGAAACGCAATTAGAATTAAACCACGTTGTGATTCGCACACCTCCCGCTGTTTTAAGCACTCCGACAGATTTCGAAGGTAACCAAGTAAATGAATTATACCCTAAACTCAATTAAAGGAAAGTAACCAAAATAATAGATAAGTACTTAAAGGAAATATAACCTTGCATAACTTTAAGCGAAATTACTGCACTTCAATTAATTGTGTATATGATAGGCGCACAGACTAAACACTCTTAAGAAATAATTAACAGGTATTTGGCATAAAGTAAACTTTATTAAAGCTTTTAAAAAGGCGATAGAAAGAAAGTTCATAAATAATAGAGGCAATAAAGGCACTTAGGCAAATGTAAACTTGCAAACAGAGGAAAAGATCGTCTGAGAAGCAAAGTTAGTCAAGGGTGAACAGTTCGCAAGCCGAGATGGATTTAGCTCTGCGTGCCATCTTCCAGTTACCACGCGAGACAGCAGCTGTCCTTTTGGGAAAACTATTAACTTGGTTCCCAGCCATCATTCACGCCACCGAGACCACTAGGGCTCCAGGTGATCCCAACATAGCAATTTCACGTATGTGGGTATCGATATGCCACATTTGGTACACCATAACGGCGCAAATAAATCCTACACTATGTGCCTGCTCTTGGTGTGCATATAGAGCAGAATGGGACCGCCTTGGATTAAATGGACCACCGCCACCAGTAGTTTGGCCAAAGTGGCCGACGACAACAACATCTCCAATGGAGCAGCAAGGGCCCCAGTCCAGGGACTCCGCCACAGTTTGGACCGAGCAATGGGCCGAGCAACCATCAACATCAAGTTCAATCAGAAAAAGGTCACCACGGAAAAGAGCCACCACCACAAAGCGACCTCGGAATGCAACCCAGCAGCCGACCGCAGGTAACCAATGCCCGCGGCTGGGTCACTTGATACCTCAGTGGGTGCCCGATCATGGAGGTCTGCCCCCATGGCACGACCCCGCACCAGCACCAGCCTCTACACCACCGCCAACGCCTACACCGGGACCGTCTAGCCAGGACTCTGTCCCAGAATTAGATTGGGGACTGATAGAAGTCAACGGAAAGGTAAGGGAAGAAGCTAGAGAACCACCCTTACCGGCTAATGATGTTATTGAGCACATCTTGGCCCTGACAGAATTGAAAGATGAACCTGCCGAACCTACAGAAAGTGAAAGTGTAGTAAAAGACAATTCGCGAGTGTAGTGCGCACAAAGACTACGACAGAAGAGCCAGCAGTTAAGAAGATGATTAGAATAAGATTGTAATCCTAGCCTTAAGAATTTTGTAAACATAGCAATAAGTTGTAGGAATTGTATAGAAATTAAGGTATTCACAGGTACTCAAGAGGAATTTATTGTTCAGAAGGGTAAAGGAAACTCAATTAAATTGTATAGGTCAGTCAATAGGAACGCCAGATTGAGGAAATGTCTTTGTTCCTAAAAATTAAATCGGTATATTTAATTTTTTTTAATAAGGAGGGAGGGATGTAATGCCCAGACCAGCGCATAAGGCCAGAATATTTAAAACCATAATATTCCTACAGTATATCCTAAGAGAGGCCCCAATATTCATATTCCTAAAACTTAAAACCATCCGTTCCTTTGGAGCTCTCCAGAACGCACGTGTCAAGGCCAAAGCGCGAACGTCCAAGAAGCGATCAGGCCACCCAGCGACGCTTGCGCCGCGAGGACCTAGCCGGACCCCTCGCGAGCGTGTATAAAAAGGAGAACCGCCTTCCTCGGTTCACCAGTACTGTTCCAGCTTTCCTCAAGTGCAGGGGGAACCCCTGCTGGTTTGCAGACCGAAATCAGAATCCAGCCACCAGGTCTTGCTGCCCGCCGTAGAAATAATTCAGACTATTGACCGACCTAAAAGTAAGCGATTTTGAATCTTTTGTAAGTTTTAAACCCTGAGTGCCTCTTTTTTGAGTTTATTTGAATCTATTTGAATTTATTTGGATTTTTTGAATTTTTGTTGATTTTATTTGATTTAAATTATTTTAGTAGAAAATCTCCAGTTATTTCTTTAGCCAATTGAATTAAACACACGGACGAGTGTACATCTAGTCTGTATCTAATAATCATTTAATATAATAATCTTATTGTATTTCCTAGAAGTGCTTGTTTCAATAAATAGGTTAAGATTACCCTGTGTTTCCGTCATACACCTTAGGCCCACACTCAAAATAAATATATGTGGCTCAACCTTATAAAAATCCGCTCGCCAACTTTTTACCATCAACAAAAAGGTTGAGAACGCCACAACATGATATATTTTTAAATTATGTTTCTCGGAAGCTAGGAAATGCAAATATCGACACCAAAAAACGTGGATTCATTATTGCGACATTTTCGACTACTATGTGATATTAGAAAATAGAAAGTTACTATACTTACAGTATTTCAACCTTATCTGTTAGTCCCAATTCTAACAACTAGAAACATATTTCATATTTTTGGATATTCTAAAACGAGCATGTCTAATTGTGGGTTTATTAAAATTTGTTTGCCTACGTTACCCAGTCTGTCGCCATAAGTCTCTACACTTTAACTTTGTACAACGAATTGTAGAAATATGGATGAAATATATAAGAAGTAGATTATTGGAACAAAATCTCTTTGTATTTTCTTAGGAAGGTTCGATTCGCCTTTTGATAGGTAGTTTGCAAGATTTTTAATATTCAATGATTCAGATATAATTTTTAACGATATTTATCGTTTTTGGATGATTAATCAACCATATGCGCGAAACAAAATATTTTCAAAACTTAATTCATATTGTTTTTGCTAACCTACATTTTTAATAAGTGTTACTTTCGAAGCATTCTAGATAAGGGTAATGCATATTAGATTGTATACATATTTTTAAGTAAAGGGTACTTTGGATTTCTAAAAATCAAACGTTTGGGGATCAACACGGCTTAAAAAATTTGCGCTACTATGTGCATAGAGTAGGTATGTATAGAGAAACAAACACTTATTTAAACATTTTTATTTATTGGATCACTAATAACATTCATAGCTACTAAGGTGTTTATATATATATATCTGTTTCTTCCCCCTTTTGTAGAGCATTCCTATACATATCGACGATATCATTCGGATTGGTATTTTTATCCCATTTAAGCATTGGCTTAATGTTGGAAGTTGTTGGAGACTCTATTAAATGCAGCTCTCGTGAAAAGCTGGTTGGAGCTTTATTTCTAGATGGAAATAACTTTGATATAATGTTGATATATTTCCACGTTTTGCTAGGGTTTAGTCGTAATGCATTCCCATATCGTATTTTGTGAGCATTAGTAATAATCAACAATTCTTTATATATTTTTAGGTCAGTGTCATTAAAACCTTGTGGTTTGTTCTTCGATAGAAGTTGAGATAGACCTGGTGTAAGGGTCATTTTTTCATCTACAATACATAATACGTTATCTTCAACGGTTACTTGTATTTGTCCCATGACTAATCCGTCATTGGTGTGTTGGATACCATAACTCCTAGGTTCAATCTAAAGTGACAAAAACATGTCTTTAACTGAGAGTGATGATAATTATCTAAGGCTTATATATCTTTCGATCACAGAGCATCGATCACGGTATCGATAATTTCCTTTTATGCTCTCCCCGAGGCAAATTTTTCATAGGGATATCCAAGACCATTTATGGTATTCCGTGGTTTTCGATAGTATTCCATGGTCTTTGATGGTACTTCATGGTATTCGATGGTATTCCATGGTACTCGATGGTATTCCATGGCATTCGATGGCATTCCGTGGCCTTTGATGGTATTCCATGGTTTGTCGCTTTTCGAGTCGCTTCGAGTCGCTTTTCGAGTCGTTTAGACGCTTTTCGAGTAGTCTAGTCGTTTTTCATAGTCGCTTAGAGTCGCTTCTTCCTTTGACCGTTCGACTTTTTGAAGCAATTCCATGGCATAATTCACTCACCATATACCTTTAAAATTCCTCTTTCGCTTAAATTTGGCACCTTGCAGAAAGTAACTCCCGGTTTATTTTTGACTAAAATTTTGTATCAATGACGTCAAAACCTATAGACGTGGTGCCCCATTGTTAAAATGCCCTTTATTTTGACTCCAAGATTAAATATATCCATACTACTCTAACAATATGCTTCAAACAAAGACAGAAAGTCAACCACCCCGATGATTCCCGGTTGTAGTTCCTCCCGAATCACACTTAGATATCGCATGTTTTTTCTTGTTTGGGGGCGCCGGAAGCATCGGAACCTCACCTGAAGACTCGGGGGATGGTCCAACGACGCCAGCCTCCGAGCCCACAGTCGAAATAAGTTCGCTACGGCTAGACAAAAGGGGGCAATTTCTGACAATCTCGCGACATTTTCGGAATAATTTAATGGAGCGCTTAGATTGTGATTAGTTCTGGGCGTCAAGCGTTTATCAAAACAAATCTGTCTATAGGTTCTGACGTCATTGTTTGGTATACTGGATGTTCCGATTAACACCGTGATGTGTTATAAGACCTTTCAAAAAAAAGTTCATTCAAATATCTCCGAAATAATCAGTTGCTTATTTGTGTAAATTACATCTATGTAGTAGAATTCACAATTTGTGTTGAAATATCTTATAAAATGGATTCCTTTCGCCCAGGTACCCGATGCTAAATTTATTTAGAAGTTTTGCGTACTATAAAATTAGAATGATACCTAAAAATCGTTCGTTTTCTGACACGGAATAGTCCACCCATTAAAAATCTATGATCTACTATATAACAATATGTTCTTCATTATTGATTGTGAAATTGATTATTAGAATCATTCAGAGACTACTGATTGAACGACAATGGTTTACAAAAATATTAAGAAAATAAAGGTACACTTCTAAAATAAACATCTACGAACGGCAGTTCATTGTTGCTTGGGTTAAATAAACGATTAAAAAATACACTAGCTGCTTTTTTCAAGTGGAGCGAATTCTATCCTAGTCTCTCAAAGACAATAGTAATTGCCACCCCTCCTCCGCACAAGCATTTGCTTCTGGGGTACCTACTCTTAGTTTGGTTGTATTATGAGGGTGAGAATTATTATTATTTGATAACTAATTCTTATAATTCACTAAACACTAAACGATTCAGAACTATTTTATATGCTCCTTTAAGGAAACATTCATTTAAATCTAGTAATTCTGTTGACATGCTTACAACAGTTCTTTCCTTTTTATTCATATAAGTATCTTGGCATGGAGGACTCACAACTTAACAAGCTATATAATATGGTAAGAATATTACCTACCACAGATTAATGAATAGGTTAGGTTAGATTACCTACGAGAATTTTTATACTGCCGTCAAATTTGACAGATCAGTGGTGTTGAAGTAGCCTGTCACCAAACTACGTTCCAATAAAAATATTAGGTTCTACATTCCAGAACGTTACGTTTCCATTTATTTATAACATCTGTGGGATGATTTTTGCAACGAGATTTTGCACTTTGCAACCATTTTCAAACCTGTTATACAGGGTGAGTCGCATTTAAAGGCAGAGCCGAAAGCACAAGGTAGACTTCGCTTAACATATATTTTTTAATTTCTTTCGAGCCCGTTTAGGAATTACAACAAAATTTGATACATATTATTGGTTGTGCAATAATTTTGATCTGTTTAGATGAGCAGCGGCGTAGATATAAATAATTTCATTTTAAATGCTAGCATAATCACCTTGGCACTAGTTTAAAAAATCCGAAATTACGAAGAAACTAGTAGAAATAAAAATATAGCTAGAGGCTCTTTTTTTCCAAATTGAATGGGCTATCCAAAAAAGACAAAATTTTTGGTTTTGCACAGGACCGTATTCCTTTTTTTTTACAATTATTTAGAGTAACTATTTGTATCTACGCCGCTGGTCATCTAAACAGGTCAAAATTATTGCACAACCAATAATGTGTATCAAATTTGATTGAAATTCTTAAACGGGCTCGGAAAAAATTTCAAAAATATGTTAAAAGTTTCACCGTTTTTGGGCTAATGTTTATTAAGCATATGTGCTTATTTTAGTGAGTTCTACCTTTTGTTTTCGGCTCTGCCTTTAGATGTCACTCACCCTGTATAGATTTTTCGAATTTTGGTATATGATTATCTGGAACTTCTTAATGTTAATTTCCATAAGTTTCTGTGCCAGGTAAGAGAGTGTAAGACTGAAAAACATTATGAATATTTTAAAGATTACTTTGTATTTTTATTGTTCCACGTCCTTCATTTTAAATTGATCGATGCGTTTTAAGCCTATGCCACCTGGAGGACTAAAATTCTTGTATAAATGGACAGAAAAGTTCTTAAGCAGTAATCTGTTATGCGAATATACTTGCGGGTTTTATGAAATGTGTTTTAATCAATAGATGTCGCTATATTTCAATTTTATCGTTATAATTCTCTCTGAGAGTGGGGAGGGATAGTTTTTGACAGGCAAAGTTTATCATAATTTGGTAACAGATGTCTACATGATGACAATATTTTAATTAATCTCAAAAATGACAAATCATGGTCAACTAAAGAATAATTCCAATGCGCCTATTAAAACGAGTACCTACTTTAACATGAGGAAGTCTGTACTTCTAATTGTTGACAAAAACATAAAATAAACCGGACAAATTTGTTTTTCGCAGCGAATAAAATCTGTTATGATCCCAAGTGAAAGTGCCAAAAATCTGTTAAAAAGACGTCAATACTAAAATTTGAAGAGGATTTTAGTGTAGTATGTATATTTTGATGTCATTTTGAAGGAAAAACTGAGAATTGGAACATAAGTCGAAGAAAGTGGTCGGTATACTACTGTAGATTAAAAAATTTCCATTGGCAGCAGCCTTTAAAATAAAAAAGATATTAGAATACCCTGTCAAAATATTTAACTGATATCAATTTCTAGGTGAATATAACTCGTGTAACGGAAAGGATTGCAGTGACTGAATGTTTTTAAAATAGTTTGGACTCTGAGGGTATGTTATTATAAGATAAAGATGCAACAAAAATTTAATAATATATTTGGCAGTTTTTAGCTAGCATACATAAAAATATTTGTAAATTAACTTTTCCAACGTTGTTTTTAGTATAGGGTGGGAGGTTCGAACGCGAATTGGGAAGTCAAAGTGCAAGGAAGCGGGCACAGTGGGATAATTTTATGACTGGTAATTTTATACTATCATTTTTAGTCAAAATTTCTAATGATCTGAAAAAAGTTAAAAATATCGAGTGCTCTCTATTTTAAAAATTCAAAAGTGGTATATTCATTTTTGCTTAATGAAGAATCCCCCATAAGATATATCAGTAGAAAAAATTGTGTTTTCAACGTACATAAGATTTCGACAATTTTTTGGTTTTCATGTGAAATATTTTCTAATATTTCGATTTAGAATCTTTTCTTAGAGTTGCTTTTTTTGATCTAGCTGACACATTAGAGTGACGACCTAAGAAATTGGAGCATAGATTTTTTACCTGGATTGATTAGATCTGGTGTTCTGTTCTTGCAATCTTGCATAGTTGCATTTTGATCTCGCACGATCGTGCGATATGCAATTTTTGCATTTTCCCTTTCATAAAAAGCAATCGCTGTCAAGTCGTTCCATCAGTTAGTCGGTTCGTCACGCTGTACTTTTTTTCAACGCAAAAAAAATGAAAGCCACGCTATCTTCCGCTGTGAAAATTTTACAGCATGTTATTTTACCTGTAAGTAAAAATACTTTTTTAATACTTATTCACAAATGTTAACAGAATTTGGGTTACAGGCTTCAATCATAAATTTGGACGAGGATGACTTCCCCTTGGACTCGCCGCCCCGGACTCCAACTGGCGAGCGACCTCCCACGCCTGGCTGACGGCCAATTATGTTGCCGATAGAGATGCCGAAACCTCTGCCGTTGTGCCTCTACGACGATTCGGACTTGGAGGCTCAAGTTTCGGCGGCGTTAGCAACGAGGCCCAGGCTGGTCAGGAGGTCGAGGTCTGCCATGGAGTTCCCAGGACCATCTACAGCGAGGGGCAGCCAGGACCAGAGCGGCTTCTGCGAGAATGCGGTAGGTGTAAAAGAGAGCATGGATGAGTTCTTAGAAAACGCCGCCCGTTTTCTAAGAAGGAAGGATGCTGATATAGAATGTACATTGAAAGGATTGCGGAATGAAAGGAAAAAGGCGATGAAAAGAGTGCTTGAGATGGATGTGAATATATTTGAGTATGAAAGACAGCAGAAGCGCGCTCGCAAGGCCCTAAAATTATTAGATAGTTAGGGATAGGTTAGTTTTACAAGTTAGTGTTAGTCTTTTTAATATAAATTAGTGGTAGGTTTTTTATTTATAGCTTGTTATATTTTTCGTTAGGTTAAGTTAGTGTCAAGTTTTTATTAGTATTTTTTATTAGTTCAAGGTAATGTTAGTTTTTCTTAATATAAATTAGTGTTAGATTTTTTTAATTTTTACTTTATTTTTCCTTAGGTTAAGTGTCAATTTTTTCTTGTATCTTATGTTATGTGTTATTGTTTTATATATTTACAATTATTTTTTATTATACATGTATCTTCAAATAATGTTTTTCATTTGCTACTTTTGGGGGAAAACATGTTTTCATACAAAAATCGATTCTAGTTTCAAGTTGAGGGAGAACAATTATTGCAAAAGTATAAAAAAGCGTATTAAATGTGATTCATATGGCTGTCAGAAAAGCAAACTTCAACACAACGAAATCCATGTGTTTTCAACCTTACGTGAAAGACTTGTCATTTTCAATCTATATTCTACAAACTTCTATTGATAAAAGTATTTCAGTAAATTTTATACATTTTATTAGAGGTGCAAGTGTAAATAAGATGTTGATTAGGTAAGTATTATCTGTCACAGTTTATAACGGTCTTATCAGTACAAAGCTCTTACTGCAAAAATATAATAAAAACCATAGCTAACCTTTAGACTTATAACTTGCTAATTTTTCAACTTTTTTTGGATTCGTTAAAAATTTTCAATCGATTCGACATATTTTTAACAATAGTTGTATATTTTCTTCATTTTATTAGAGGTATAAATAAGGTCTTGAGTAGGTAAGTATTATCTGACACTCTCGAACCGTCTTATCAGTACACAGTATTACTGCGATAAAAACCTATTCCTTTAGACTTATCGCTTTTCAACAATTTTTTAGATTTGTTAACATTAATGCGGCTACTTCAATCAAGTTATAATCTTATAAAAATAAGAAAGATTAATTTTGTAAATATCTAGGTCAATTTTAATGTTCATGTGTCGACAACGCTCTAGGTAAATTTTAATATCCATGTAAATCCAACTGTTGAATGTGACCTAGAAGTACTAAAGCGAGACAAGTAGGTTTCTGTAATAGTTTTGCCGCGTTTAGATACTTGCCAATAGGTCCGGCTGTTCGGAACCTAGGTTCCGCGTTTCTGCAAGTTTCTTACCCATAGGTGTCGTTCGCACATGGTTTCCGATGGAAAAGTATCATTACTTTTTTTTACGGATCAGTTTACATAGTGTTAAAGATTTTGCGGAATATATGTCACCAAACGCATTAGCTGAGTCGGTAACACGGCCGCTTTTCGCCTGGTAGCCTCTGGGTTCGAATCCCGGAGTCGTCAATTGGAAATACAGTTTTTGTTAAATTCGTCTGATCGAATCTTGTGTCGAGGATACTGCAGCTCTACCTCACCGGGATCTTTTGGATGATAAACGAAAACTGAGTGCATGCCTAATAATTTTCCGAAAGCATTCTCCAAACTCTCACAACTCTGTATTAATATAGGTATATAGACGTGTTCCCGGAAACACGTCTGTGCATACCTATACCGTATAGAAGTGAGAGTCAATGTTGGATACTACACGGTGAGCTCATTGCTGTGGAGAATGTTTTGCACTTTTTGGTAATGACTAGATTTGTTTTATCAAGATTCTTAGTTCAGATTGTAACTTTTTCTTGTCTCTTCGCAAAATTCAATATTAGTTGTTCTCAGACCCAAGCAATTTTTGTCCTCTGCTAATTTTCAGATGTACTTCTACTAATTCTTCAACTAAAAATTGTTTCTCCGTAACGCAATTTTTGCCATCCAATTACTGCTTTTAAAGTTTTAGAAACTCGCCAGCTCATTCACCAACTATTTAAATTCCCCGCAATTTTGACATATTGACATCACGTCCCAGAACTGCGAACAAAGTTTTTTGCAAAGGTTGAATCCAGGTGCCACGTGTCAAAGCGACCACGAGATCATTGTCGTCAAATTTCATTGGTCTCCACGGTGACCCCTTAGAGATCATTAACATATATGTGACCTTCATGTCAAGGTAACCCCATCGCATTTTCAAATTTCCCGCATTTTGTCATATTGACGTCACTTCCGTGAACTGCGAGCAAATTTTTTTGCAATTCAAGGTGCCACGTGTCAACACGAGATTATTAACCTTCAGGTGACCTTTTAAAGATCATCGGTCTCACTTAATTGACAACAGCTCAGGTCATTTTCAAATTTCCCGCCTTGGCGACCATATTGACGTCACTTCCGTTCCCGGGTGCCACGTGTCAAGGTGACCCCTTAAAGTTCATTGACCTTCAGGTCAAGGTTAACAAGGTGACCTCTTAAAGTTCATTGACCGGTCAAGGTTAACAATGTGACCTCTTAAAGTTCATTGACCGGTCAAGGTAACAACGTGACCCCTTAAAGTTCATTGAACCCGCAGGTCAAGGCCATTTTCAAATTTCCCGCCTTGGCGGCCATCTTGTGACGTCACTTCCGCCCTGGAGTAACCCTTGCTATACTACTCACATGACCGCTAGTGTATGCGATCCCCAAATGATTTTTCTCCAAATACCGCACTTGTCTTTTGTCGCGTTCGTTGAGATCACTAAAGGTTTTCGGAGGTCTTATAAGAATATGTAAAGTTTCAGCGTTAACTTTTATTGTCAGCTCTTTAGGACAGAAACGCCCGTCTATCATAAATCCCTGTGCGTCCACTACGGCGACCTTCATCTTAATGGGGATCTGTCTACCCCAACCACTTTAGTTATCGATTTCGGAAAATGTATGATAATGGGAGGGGGAAAGGAAACACCGATATTTTATTTTTGTTATTTTATTAGGTCAAGTACAAGTACAATAATACCTTACACCTAAAAAAACTCTCCTTAAAATTAAACTACATAAGTTCCCTAAGTACTTCACTTAATGGTAAATATTCGATGGTACTATCATGTATAATAATACAATAAGCTCGGGTGAAGGCTGGAAATCCTTCGTTACTCTCGATGTCCAACTTTACGTCAACCGTGGTGCTTTTCATGGACTCTATTCGTCGGGAACAGTCGATGACAAAGAGAGCTGCGTTATTTTTGAATTCGGTGTAGCTAAGCAAGGGATTCCTCTCATTCATATAACTAGAGCAAAAGTCTACGTAATTATGGTAGGCCTCCAGATAGTCATTGCCATTAAAATCCAATCTCAGCCGTTCAAAAGGAAAATATTCACCATTTAAAATCAATCTGACATCCGCTATATTGATATTATCGAATACGGAAGGGTCCTTTCTAGCATTTTCATTGCGACTCCTTTGAAATCCTATATAACGTATCGAGGACTCGACACGGCCATTGAAGTTTTGACTGACCAAATTTCTCTGTTGGCATTGACCGTAAGACTTGGCAGTTCATGAAGTTCCCATTTACGATACGGTATAATTATAGGGCGATCACGTTTAATAGACTGAAGCAGATCCAATCTAATGAAATCGCTAGGTTGAATATGTTTCACTTTTAACTCGACATTGGAAACTGTTATTTCTGCCGTCAATTCGGCAGCAGATGCAGGATCATCTTCCAGAAATAAAGAGTTGTTGTCGTTTCTAGCTCGTATTAATCTTAATGTCTGTTTACCACAAGTGGCCAACTGATAATCGTTAAATATTCCGAACAAATTTTTCAGAGGTATTCTCAAGCTGAACGTTCCATCGGTATTTACGTTTAAAGGTTTGGTGAGACCAGCCCAACTTGCAGTTACCAGGAATTTTTCATCGCTGGGGGCGTAGCATAGATATGTTCTGATAGCACTCACAATTCCAGGATTTCGAACTGTTTCCAATTCCTTTCCATTCAGTTCATATGAAATCGAATCGAAGAGAAACGCACCTCCATTATTAGCAAAACTACATTTCCCGGTTCCCGTTTTCTTCTCTATTTTACCTTTGATATAAATTGCAGCCTCATACATCAATAACCAGGTGTCTCCTTGGTTAATCGTTATCTCCACAATGTCATTATTCAGAAAAGATTTCACAAAAGGGTAATATGTTCGTTGCTCTAATCGCTGAATGGACTCATCGAAGGTTGGAGTGCGGTGCACGTCGAATACTTGCGGCGTTAACGACATGGTAGCCGAGTGCTTCTAGAAATCGATGGTTTTCCGGCGTTAGATTCAAGTTGCAATGGTGTTTCCACTTCGATGACGTCTTCGTCAATGAGGGTCGGAGGTCACTAAACCGCCTTATATACGGTTGGTAGTTGCCTCCAAAAACCAAACGCATTTCACATAGACAGTCGTTTCACTTCCAATCTATCGATAATTTCTTCACCTCTGAAATTGACAGGCTTGAAATTCTGATCGAGGATGTTTATGGTCAGGTTATTTATTTCACGTTTCGTGACAGGCACGTAGAGTAAATTTTTTGGGGTTTCGTCTATGGCGTAACCGGGATCAACCGCAACGGCGAATTCGTAAATCGTGTGCGTAGGTCGATTTACGTAATAAGCACCGGCTGTGATGTTACAATCTATATGTATCGTTCTAACTTTCACGATATTTACCGGCAAATCTGAAACGTGCACTTTGCCTTTATCTAAGTATTGTTCGGAAAACCCCAAAAGTCTTCCAATAGAACCGGCTGTAGCAAAATCTATGGTATATTGATCGCTGTAGATCTCACACTGCAGAGTGCTCTTGTTCGCTTGTATCGATATGCTACCGCTATCGTTTTCGTCTTCCGATTTTTTCAGATTTTTCCGTATGTGCTCTTCTATATTCTTTATCTCGTATGAACCGGTGGGAAGTGATATTACTTTGCTAGCACCGAAACTACCGGTTAGATAACGAAAATTGTTGTCGCCGCTCTCCTCTTCGATATTCGGTATGCTGTTGAACGTGTGGAATCCCAGCAAAGCTAAACCGTATTCGGCGTTTGGGTCCAAAACTATCGGACTGTCAAAATCGATGGAGAGCGTGGATGTGCGTCCGTGTAGAGTAAAGAACAGTGACATGACTGGCGACTTTTTAAGTTGTCCCCCACCTTTTATAGAGAAATTAGATGCACAAATGACCACAATTTATTTCATTAAAATTTTGATAGGCGTCGTTATTGTACGTGACCTTGACACCCTTTCCAAAATATCGAATCAGTTCTTTGGGCGGTTTCAAAGCGCCAAAGCTATCGAAATATTCTACGGCACAGCCTCTTTTTTTGTAAGCTACCCAATGCGTTCCTTTGTTGCGTTGTACGTCTAAATTTAAAATGGCCGCCTCGTAATTTTTCGGCGTTGACGGAAGTGTATCTCTCACAAAGGCGCCTCTGAAATATGGTATTTTTAAAATTTCGACGTAATTCAATATATCTTCGTCGGACAGCGGTCTATTGGGTAGCTTCATTGGGAGTTTTTTTGTTTCTTGAGGAACAGTCCTAATCGATTCTTATTTTTACGTAAATATAAGCCGGAGCCTTCTTTTCCGATGGCTTCCATCGACCGATTGTGCCGTTTTTGTTCTTCCAACCGCTTCTTCGCATTCTTTGCGTCGATAATTGTCTTGGCTACAGCACCCGCACCGCCTGCCACCGAACCAAGGGCGCCCAAGGCACCTAGGAGGGGCAGTAAAGGAAGAAATCCGCCGGTATGCTGGAACGGAATTGTGCGAGGAATTTTCACGTTCCTCTTTCCACCCGCCTTCTTAACGGCTATTCGTGCCGCTTTTAAAGCAACCAACGACGCTTTCTTCAAGTGCTTCATGTCATTCAACTGACTGTTGCTCAAAGTTTTTTTCAGAGATCTTTCAACTTTTTTGACGATGTCTCTTTTAAACGAAACCGGGCGCTTATTTATGCCCATACCGTTTGACCTTCATTGTATTTGTAACGAACCACGTGGCAGCTTTTTCGTCAAATTTAGCGTCCCTCGATACCACTCGCTCCCACGCTCGATTTTCCAATTCTTTGTGTGCTTTATGTCTTTCTTCCAGAGACTTATTTTTGGAATATGCGATGTCGTGATCTTTGCAGGCGACGTCTAGCTTGTTGATGCCGGGATCTCCCCGAGCAAGGCGTTTCTCCAACTTTGTTCCTGGACCGCAGTCCTGGTAGCCGGGAAGGTGTAATTCGACTGGCAACCTATTGATAACGCTATTAACCAATCCACTTCCAGCGAAAGACGACATCACACTGAGCTGAACGAACAACGACGAGTATTATTTATACCTTTTTCCAAGATTGGAAGTTCTTATAGAAAATTATTTGTCGACTAAGGTTTTTTTTCCTAACCTTATATTTTGTGACGTCACTTCCGTTCCCAGAACTGTGAGCAAAATTCAATTTTTCAAGTGCCACGTGTCAAGCTGACCTCTTAAAGTTCATTGACCTTCAGGTCAAGGTTAACAAGGTGCACTCTTAATGTTCATCGACCTTTAGGTCAAGGTTAACTCAAGGTGACCTCTTAAAGTTCATTGACCTTCAGGTCAAGGTTAACAAGGTGACCTCTTAAAGTTCAGAGGTCACCTTATTTTATGTAGTCTCCTAAAGTGAAAGTGAAGCCGGAAAATAGGAATTGCCGCCTTTCCCTGCCTCCATGTGTTTAGTCTAGCAAGTCTAAAAGTGTCATATTATGTGATCTGACAACGACTTCCTGTCATATACCTACTCACTGTGTTTCACAAAGATGTCGTCAAATTTAGAAGTATACAGGGTGATTCACGTAGAATTCACATTAGAAGTTTACGGGGAAGGAGTGCGAATTTTAACTTAAAATTTTGGTCACTTATATGACAGGTTGTAAACTTTCTTTCTAAAATATTTTCAACTTCCGATCACTTCCGGTTATACCGGAAGTCGATAGCAAATTTGTTATTTCAAATAGAACACCCTATATATTATTACACCATTTGGTTCCCTATTAAATTCCAAATCTTTTTTCTGATTATAATGTGTACCCTATTCCTAACCCTTTTCGAGATATTCGATAATTTTTGATTTTTTTGAGTGTTGCAGCCATCGACCATAGTGATCATAACTTTGAAATTTATGAATTTGGAAAACTGAAATTTTGGACCGTCGTAGGCGAAAGTCAACTTTATTAAATTGTCTTTATGCCATTTCAAAATATTGTACAGGGTGTTCGGGAAAAAATTCCCAATATCAACATCGAAAAATTGAAAAATCTCTTTTTTTTTTCAAATAGAACCTTTTTTTTATTGCACCATTGAAATGCTTGTGAAAAGACAGTTCAAAAAGATATAACACACTATATTTATGTCTAAATGAATTTGCTGCTCCATATCAAGAAACAACGGATCTTTTCTAATAGGCGGCCATGGATTTTTCATTTGTGATTGTCATTTATTGTGTTCCAAACAATAAAATATTAACTGTTGACAAGAATGGCTCAAATTAACTATTCTAACGAAGATATTTTAAATGCGTTTTACACTCATGGAGAGTGTAAAAGAATTTTGGAACAATTAATGATTTTAATTAATTTACCACCTTTGACGAAAAGAAAATTCAGAAACTTCGAACGAAATTTCATAGTCCATGGCAAGGTCCAAACAAAGAGAAGCAAATGTAAATACGTAACAGGTAAATAGCATAATATGAATAAAGTGTTTTACTTATATGTAGTTTCTTGTTTTTCCTTCTAGTACCTATTATTATATAATTCTTAGTAGATATTATTTAATTTTGTATTGTTGCTTCTTAGGGAAAAAATATTATTAAATAGCCCTTAACCTTGTCATATAATTGCGTTATTTCATTTTCCATGGCCCCCTATAATGTGACGCTCCTTGAGAAATGGCATCTTTGCTGATACAGCAGAAAAAATACGTATTTTGCCTAATAACGAAGCAACCGCTTCATTTAGACATATAGTGTGTTATATATTTTTGGACTAACTTTTCACAAGCATTTCAATGGTGCAATAAAAAATATGGGTTCCATTTGAAAAAAAATGAGATTTTCAATTTTTCGATGTTGATATTGGGAATTTTTTCCCGAACACCCTGTACAATATTTTGAAATGGCATACAGATCATTTAATAAAGCTGACTTTCGCCTACGACAGTCCAAAATTACAGTTTTCCAGATTCATAAATTTCAAAGTTATGATCACTATGGTCGATGGCTGCAACACTCAAAAAAATCAAAAATTATCGAATATCTCGAAAAAGGTTAGGAATAGGGTACACATTATATTCAGAAAAAAGATTTGGAATTAATAGGGAACCAAATGGTGTAAAAATATGTATGGTGTTCTATTTGAAATAACAAAGTTGCTATCGACTTCCGGTATAACCGGAAGTGATCGGAAGTTGAAAGTATTGTAGAAAGAAAGTTTACAACCTGTTATATAAGTGACCAAAATTTCAAATTAAAATTCGCACTCCTTCCCCGTAAACTTCTAATGAACCACTTACGTCAATCGCCCTGTATATGCCGTGTCTATTTGTCAGTGTATTTCGGAGGCATAAATTGAGATACATTTTTCTGCTTGTTTGGTTTTACTTAGTTCGGATTGAATTGATGCTAAAGTTTTTCGTGGCTTAAATCGATCAGTGAGGTAGGTCTTAAGTTCTGTGAAATTTTTAGGTGTAGTTATAATAGAATTTTTTGCTTTACCTTTTAGTTTGGTTTTCAAAATAAATTGGAGTAATGAATTTTTGTTAGTTTCGTCCTTAAGGGAATCATGATAATATTCTGCAGTGTCTAAAAAATCAATAACTTTGTCAGCTTCCCCCGAAAATTCTGTTAAGAGTTGAGTTGCTGTTTTAAAATCAAAATCCATTTTAGTGACTCTCAAAGGTATGTTGTGACAATTTTCTGAATCTGAACTACTGAAACTATCTAAATTGTCGTCCTGCTGGACTTTGCTTGCTTGTTTGGTTTTACTTAGTTCGGATTGAATTGATGCTAAAGTTTTTCGTGGCTTAAATCGATCAGTGAGGTAGGTCTTAAGTTCTGTGAAATTTTTAGGTGTAGTTATAATAGAATTTTTTGCTTTACCTTTTAGTTTGGTTTTCAAAATAAATTGGAGTAATGAATTTTTGTTAGTTTCGTCCTTAAGGGAATCATGATAATATTCTGCAGTGTCTAAAAAATCAATAACTTTGTCAGCTTCCACCGAAAATTCTGTTAAGAGTTGAGTTGCTGTTTTAAAATCAAAATCCATTTTAGTGACTCTCAAAGGTATGTTGTGACAATTTTCTGAATCTGAACTACTGAAACTATCTAAATTGTCGTCCTGCTGGACTTTGCTTGCTTGTTGACTAATTATTATAATTCTTTCTTGCAAAAGCTTATCTAAGATATTAAAATACTTGTTTATAGATTCAATATAACCCTTAGCTTCTACAATATCCTTTTCCTCAATTTTAACTAAATTAAATCGACTTTTAATTTTTATTAACTCGTCTTTGAATGAATCTACCTTGTTTTGTCTTCTTTGCGTAGCTGCTGCTCCTCGCCTGGAAACTGGGTCCTTGCTTAAATTGCGGTGAAAAACTCTGATTTCCTCTAGGAGGTGCCGGAATTCAGTTGTGGCCATGCAAAGTAGCTCCCACGTTGCGGACTAGCGGCCTTGCGCCACACTAGAGACCGTTCCCACGTTGCTGGTTCCCGGTTTTGGGACGGCCAGTTGTTGACTGCTCTCTCTTGTTCTTCTTTTAGACTTCCTCCATACTTCAGTTTCTTCTTTTGATTTACAATGTCCCGTTAATTCTGAGTTCCCAATTCAAAATTAATACAATGTTCCGTTAATTCTGAGTTCCCAATTCAAAATTGATTGATTTTTTTCCCATTTCATGTCGTTGTCTGCTCAGTTTTTTGGATTCTTGCTAGTATAGTTGAAAAGGCAGGGTCGCCATGTTGTGGAATCAAACAGGTTGGTTGTCGATGTCACATCTTTATTCTATGAATGCTTCAATTCGTCTCCACATATACAATAATTGTTATAGTTACCTACTTTAGTGTCCTACATTCTAAACTGCTGAATAGCTATATTTATGTTTAAACTAATAAATAAAATAACGATATGGATAATGATAATGATAATTATAAGAAGGCACTACAGTCTAAAGGGTTAATGCCGCGATCCCCCCTTAATAACCTCTTTTTGAGTTTGGTCCCAGGACCGCAAAAATTGTATGACGGCAAGTGCAGTTCCACCGTCAACTTATTTATGAATTTATTAAGGAGTCCGGAACCTTTCTTACCGAATAATCTTTTGGAACTAACCAAACCATCGTAGGAGGACATACTTATATAACTGACGAATATTTTATATGAAATCGCTTAAATATGTAAACATGGGTTCTGTTTTGATTAGTATATAAAGTGTGAGCATGAAGATCGTTAAACAAAATTTTTCTCTTCCTGTTAAAAACCATGATTTGGAAATAGCTACATTCCGGAAACACGGAAATTTATTCCCAGGAAATTGTAAGAGGGCTTTAATTATCGGACCCTCCGGTTGTGGCAAGACAAATGTTATGATTAGTCTCATAGAAGAACCTCATGGTTTACGCTTTGAAAATATATATATTTATTCAAAATCTCTAAATCAGTCAAAATATCAATACCTACGTGAACTCTTCAAACCTCTTAGAAAAATTTGATACTTTGAAAGTGAAAATGAAGAAGAAATAGTGTCGCCAAACGATATAAAATTAAATTCTATAATAATATTTGATGATGTGGTGTGTTGCAGTCAAAGCGTTATAAGAAATTACTTTTGTTTTGGGCGTCATAAATGTACTGATTGTTTTTATTTATGCCAGACTTATACTGCAATTCCCAAACAACTTATAAGAGATAATGCAAATTTATTAATAATATTTCAACAAGATAATACGAATTTAAAACATATATATGATGATCATGTGAATGTAGATATGACATTTCATCAATTTAAGGATATATGTTCCTTGTGTTGGAATGATGAATACGGATTTCTTGTGATTGATAAAGATAGTCCATTAAATAATGGGCGCTATAGAAAAGGCTTCGATCAATTTTTTTCTCATATATAATCCCATTAATCTGTAGTAGTAAACAGTACATTATATCACTTCGAAGATCGATGAACAACTAGCAAAAGATTTGGTAAAAACTCGTGAAATTTTAAAGCAAAAATATCGTTCTTTGCGTTCAGATAAGTCACAAACTCAGAGGCGTTTGGAAGAAGAGTATAAACCAATAACTCAGCCTTTACAAAAGTTGCTTTCGAATATAAAACTAGAACCCAAAATTGAACCAAAATTTGAAGCCCAAGTTAAACAAAAAGCGAAAAGTTTTAGAGGAATCCCTTCTTCATCTCCACGAAGCTCTTTACTGGTTCATAAACGGTTACAACCATTATTACCTTTCGGTGGATTGTCGTTTTTGGAAGATAGTTTTATCCCTGAACAAGGAGACCCCTTTGAATCAACTAGTCAAGACACCGTGACTGATAAGACTATTAATGATGCTGTTGAACAAAGTCGACAATATTTTGAGGATTTATCGAGACAACCTGGTTATCAATTATGGCTTGAAGAATTTAATCCTCTTCCACGAACCTACATTGATGGACAGACACGAGGAACCTCTACAGATTATGATTACGTATATGGTATAAAACATGATATACCTACAGGCAAATTTTCGATAGGAAACGCTTTAGTTGATTTTGTTGGAAAAGATATTCAAATATTTAGGAAAAATACACTTCAACCTGATATGAAACGATTGTATGAAGGCACACCTGGACTTTACGAGTTATTGTTTAAACAAAACCCTCTGGGGTATACAAATGTAGACTTGGATAATTATATGGATATTTTGGATAAAACTTCGACATATAGACGAAACAATGATCCTGCCGAACAAGTACAGGGCTCTTTGAATTCCAAATATATAACAATTGTGCGACCATGGCTCGTTAAAAAGAATATTTTAAAAAATGAAGTATTATTAACATTAGTAGAACCATCTGTGCTCAGAGAAAGATCAATGTCTGCTAGTTCACTGCCGCGACCAACTACAAGATCGGTTACACGATCAAAGAAAGGAGGAGGTATGATGAGTCTATCTAACAAATAGTTAGATTACGTATATTATAATGATCCCAATGAAATTGTCGAAAGACTAAAATTACTTCTGGCATCTCAAATCGCTGGTCATACTGGTCACCATAATGAAATGATGTCTATTGTCGAGGAACTTCGCGAAGCAAAAATTATTCAATAAGTGCAATGTTAAATCTAAATCTTCTTAGTATGTATTGAACATTCAAGTGATAATGACAATCGATAAATTTGGAGCGCATATATTTAGAAGAGGATATCAATCTTTGGATGAGTCAACATCTTCTAATAAACTTTACAATGTGGTAGATATAAAGAACGTTAAATTATACTATAATTTAGTTTTACAATTTATCGGTGATTTTAACAAAAACACTAAGAACTACGCTTTGTTGCAAGATCAAAGGGAGAGCTATATTTTTCCTCTTAAGGAATGTAATATTATAAGTGCTGAATTTCCCAGTAGCATAATTTTGTTAATAAATGATCAGAAAATGTCAAATCCTGTCGGAACACAATTACATCTAAAAGATAAAATTTCATTCCAATCAGCGGGTACAAAACCTTTGAAGAGCTTTTATGGTGAATTGTTGATAAAGTGTTCAATAGATATAGAATAATGTCGGACCTTAAAAAACAAGTTGTTGAAGAACTTCATAAACCAGCACGAGTACATTATCAGAGAAGGCGTGTAATTGTTAAAGGTCTTAGTGACCTTTGAAAAGCTGATTTGGTTGAAATGCTTCCTTATTCTAAATTTAATAAAGGTAATAGATATATTTTAGTTGTAATCAATGTATTCTCTAAATATGTATGGGTACAACCAGTAAAATCTAAAAGTGGGAAAGATGTTGCTACAGCTATGAAAAATGTACTAATTCAGGCTAAAACATCACCTAAAAATCTTCAAACTGATATGGGAAAAGAATTTTATAATAAAGAATTTGGCAAACTTATGACGGAATTTCAAATAAACCATTACAGTTCATTTTCGAATAGGAAAGCTAGTGTTGCAGAACGGGTTAATCGTACTCTGAAAAATTCAATGTGGAAACAATTTAGTTTGCAAGGGAACTATAAATGGATACCCATATTACAAGAAATCGTCGATAAATATAATAATACGAAACATAGAACAACATCATTTAAACCTAAGAGCGTTAATAAAAACAATGAAAAATCAATATTGCAAGAGGTATATACTTACCCAAAAACCTTTAATGTCAGAACATTATTTTCACCTGGTGACTATGTGCGCATCAGTAAACATAGGGAAGCTTTTAAAAAGGGATATACACCAAACTGGTCAAATGAAATATTTAAAGTGAAAAGGGTAAATCTCACCAATCCAACTACATATTTGTTAGAAGATGAAAAAGGTGTTGAAATAAAAGGAGGATTTTATGGAAAAGAACTTCAAAAAGTGAAATATCCTGATGTATATTTAATTGAAAAAATTGTAAGAAAAAAAGGAAATAAACTCTATGTTAAATGGTTGGCGATGGATAGTACTAATAACACATGGATTGAAATTATTATGAAAAATAAAAATAAAAATAATTTTCTTTTAGACTACATCTTTTATTACATCATATATTTTATTTTACAGGTATAAAATAATAATCCACTATCTAAGTACATAATTTGATAATATAAATTTTCTGTAAAAATTCTATAGTTGTATTCAAAAATAATTGCATTGAATATAGAGGTTTCTTCATCTAAATCTGCAAAGCGTTTTTCTAAGGCTTGATATTCCTCATTCAACTGGGGTTGAGCTTGATATAGATCATAAAGATAAGCTGCTTCTCTACTTTTGTATTTTTTTTATAAATTATGAGTAATTGTCTTCGAACTTAACCAAACATTTTCTCTTTCTTCCTGATGAATGATCAGTGTTTGCGCATTCAGACATTTTACACTTTATTGCCTACTTAGTTTTAAAACTAGAAAAATTTGTAGATTTCATAAAAATACAATAAATGAGAGTATCTGTTACATTAGTCACTGTCACCATCACTATCACTGTCATAAAATATATCTATAAGCGTGTTAATGTCCAAAACGCTGGCTATGTCTTCAATTGATATATATCTTCCTATTTCCTTTAAATTACTATCCAAATCCAATTTTTTGAGCCCCAAAGCAAAACTTTTTATATCCTTATCTTCCAAAAATTGTTCACACAATTCCAGAGGACTTCCATACCTTTCTGCACGCTCGATACACTCTTCTTCTGGTACAAATTTACCACCTCCATATATCGCCTCATGTTCAGCATCAAATTTTAAGTTGGAAAAAATTGTCTTAACTTTTCAACACCGCTTTGTAGATCATGTACTTCAGGATATTTCGTTCACATCCACATGTTAGTCTATACTGTTACACATCGTATACAAAACTGAGAAAGCTCTGTATTATTTTATTTAAAAAATCAATTTTGTTGGTGGGGATTAATGGTGGGGTGGGGGGGTATATGAACTCCTAATTGCATTAGGTATTTTTATTAAATAAAAAAAAATCCTGGGTAGTAATAATTAATCAGATTCATATGGAATGTACCCAGATTATGGGACACTTGAGGCCGACATCGCTATCTCTCTCTTTCTCATATATGTAAATAAAAGTGGAATGTTGGACCTATGTTTATTACAAAAATGTCAAAAATTAATCTACCTGGTATCTAAATTGGGTTCTAAATTCAGATAACAAATAAATTATGCAAATTACCCAGCAGGTACATGGTCACTTGGGCCGGACGTCTAGAGGTTGTTTACCTGTATGCCACCACCTTGGAATTTGACTTTGGGAGTTTGAACTCTACCGGGGTGAAGGTCAAATGTGAGTTGAAAACCCCAATCCTACACTACTAATTGTTGATATACTTTTTGTGCCGGCAAGTGCATTACGCAATATCAAGATCAATGATGCTGCCGCGGCGTTCCATTAATATTTACGGCCCTTACATATGAAACCTTACTGGTTCGTAATTTATTAATATGTCTCATTTCACTTGGATTTCTATGACAGCAAAACAAACTATTTTTGAAATGTCAAAGCTTAAAATACATGCCAAGCTAAAAATTGTAAGCCTTGGCCAAATAATACGCGTAACAAAATGGTAAACTTTTCTATATTCGACTTGCAACATTAATTATTAGAAGAGAGAATCTAATATTTTTTTACATTAATAAAATCAGGCCAATTGCAATGGACTAAGCTGTATTGGCTTACGACATGCTGTGTTTGCTTAGCTAACCCGGCTGTGTATAAAAATGTATTTAAGTATGAAGACACATCTACAAAAATTGGAAATAGCTCAAAAATGGTTGTTAAAAATAATTTTCCAAAAACTCCAATTTTCCAATATGTAAAAACACAGGCAAGTTTGCGCGGGAGACCGGCGCATATCGAGACGCGCGACATGCGCGGCCGGCCCGAAGGATTTTTCGAGCCTCGAATTCTGGCGGGGGGCAGGGAGAAACTGGTCGGCTGTCGCGAGGTGCGTACCTCCTGAAATTATCGAATACGGGTGTGTGTGCGTGGAAAGCCATCGGCAGGGAAAAACCATATTTTCGAAGAACGTTCTACGGAACCAGATATACACATTTTCGTCGGCCATTTTGCAGCGTGCAGCGGTCTACCCCGTTCCTGGCGTCCGTTAATCGGAAGATTTGTTCGCCGGGAAAAGAAAAGAAACAGTCGTCTAGCCGCTGGAGACCCGCACCCACCTGGTTTTTTTGTCTCGCCACCAAGGGTAGCTATGCCCCTGCTGTTCCTGGCGCTGCGACGCTCTTGAGAAGGCCGCATCCCTACCCGAAAGAGATTAGCGAGAGCCGGTGGTCCTGGGATCCAGTCAACCGTCGCCCGGTACTCGCTTTTGAACCCACAGAAGCCTGCTAAATTAAGGTCAGACCCATTCTGTTTAATTCCGTGTTGTCGAGGAGAAATTTTTCTACGAGATCGCCCGCAGGGCAGCCCTCAGTGCCGTCATTTTTTCCTAGTTATTTTTAAACTGTATGGTTTTTACATTGCTCGGTTGTGAGCCTAGTATGAGATCTCATAAGAGGAGGGGGATATATAAATCAAGCCAGCGAATGTTTACTATTTTTTTTAATGATTATACCGTAGTCATGGTGGTAATAATTGGAGTTTTTTTATTTAAATTTTCCTAGTTATTTTAGATAAATTATAAAAAAAACAAACGAGAGACAAAACTAGGTGGCGCCTAGGACATCACTCGGTTAATGATACTAAGTCTAGTTTCAGTACCCGAACGTAAATATTTTTTTTTGAACTCACGACCGCTCAACGGAATCAGAGCCACCGCAGCCGTGAGGCAATTCTCTTGTCACAATACTTAGCGCCAAAAGTTTTTGCAATACTTCCTGTCAGCTTTCAGGCTGTCCGATCTTTACACTCGATGCAGTTGAAGCAAAAAAATGGTTGTTAGATATTGGCAGAGAAAAATACACGAAATTGTTGACTTTAGAATTACTTATGTCTTATGTATAATATAATACCTACCAATACTTACTTAGAGTGTACTTATCCCGGATTTGACATTTAATATATCTAGACATACTTAACCCAACTCATCTTTGTACACGACTATACCGATGTTGACCATAACTCCCGAATTGTGACTTGCTTCTTTCTTATTTTCTTTTTTAAATACCCACTGACAAAGGTATTCCTTTATTTATTTATCATAACTTGCTAGATTAAGATTACTCATTCATATTTGTATCTAGGTATTCTGTAAATTTTTGATAAATAAATTATTATTATTATTATTATTATTATTATCGACTTGCCAAAAGGCATTCGCACTCCCTCTACGGGGAACATCCACTCAGATCCAGGGTATCCCGGATAACATAAAGATCTGGCTCGGACGAGACCCTTGCCATGTTATCGGGCCTTAGGTGACATTGATGTTGTTGGACGTTCCTGCACTCCCCATGAATTTCCTGACGGTTCGGGCTGTCGCAAATAGTACCGCTTTCTGCATGGACCTGTTTCTCAGCAAACTTTTTGGTATGACACCAGTTGTTGACACGATGATTGGAATCGTCTGAACGTTGTCCATTTCCCATTGCCATCTAATTCGTTCTTCTAAGTCTCTGTACTTCGCGATCTTCTCGACTTGCTTCACACGCAGGTTTTTGTTGTTCGGGATGGCCACATCAATCAGAGTTGTCTTCCTAGAAATTTTATCAACTATTATAAGGTCCGGTCTGTTATGGGCAACTCGTTGATCTGTCAGAACTGTACGATCCCAGTGCATCTTGTAGTTGCTGTTCTCAAGAACAGGCTCCGGTGTGTAGCTGTAATATGGGATCCTCTCTGCCTGCACAAGCAGAAGTTTTTCCGCCAGTTCCTGGCGCAAGGTCTTGGCAACCGAATCGTGTCGTTCCTTATATTCCGTTGATGCGAACCTCTGACATCCTCCTGTTATGTGCTGGATTGTTTCTGAAGTTGGGCACCCGCATCTGCATCTGTCATCCACTACCGATGCATCTCCTACAATGAATTTTAGGTAGTTGCGAGTTGGTATAACCTGATCTTGTATGGCCAGTAGGAAGCCTTCCGTCTCGGGGAACATTCGTTCCGTTTATTATTATTATTATTTTGTAGCCTTGAAGAAGTCGTAATATAACGACGAAACGTCGGCAAAATTTAGGCCAGTTTTTTTGTTGCTTATGCATAGTCCTAACCTTGTTATCCAGTACAACTATTATTATTATTATTATATCGACTTAGCCCAAAGGCATTCGCACTCCCTCTCTGGGGAACATTCACTCAGATCCCGGGCATCCCGGATACCATAAGGATCTGGCTCGGACGAGACCCTTGCCATGTTATCGGGCCATATGTGACATTGATGTTGTTGGACGTTCCTGCACTCCCCATGAATTTCCTGACGGTTCGGGCTGTCGCAAGTAGTACCGCTTTCTGCATGGACCTGTAAAGATTATCAGTTAGACCCAGCTCTTTGATGTTTCTCAGTAAACTTTTTGGCATGACACCAGTTGTTGACACGGTGATTGGAATCGTCTGAACGTTGTCCATTTCCCATTGCCTTCTAATTCGTTCTTCTAAGTCTCTGTACTTCGCGATCTTCTCGACTTGCTTCACACGCAGGTTGTTGTTGTTCGGGATGGCCACATCAATCAGAGTCGTCTTCCTAGAAATTTTATCCACTATTATAAGGTCCGGTCTGTTATGGGCAACTCGTTGATCTGTCAGAACTGTACGATCCCAGTACATCTTGTAGTTGCTGTTCTCAAGAACAGGCTCTGGTGTGTAGCTGTAATATGGGATCCTCTCTGCCTGCACAAGCAGAAGTTTTCCCGCCAGTTCCTGGTGCAAGATCTTGGCAACCGAATCGTGTCGTTCCTTATATTCCGTTGATGCGAACATCTGACATCCTCCTGTTATGTGCTGGATTGTTTCTGAAGTTGGGCACCCGTATCTGCATCTGTCATCCACTACCGATGCATCTCCTACAATGGATTTTAGGTAGTTGCGAGTTGGTATAACCTGATCTTATTATTATTATTATTACTCGTTGATCTGTCAGAACTGTACGATCCCAGTACATCTTGTAGTTGCTGTTCTCAAGAACAGGCTCCGGTGTGTAGCTGTAATAAGGAACCCTCTCTGCCTGCACAAGCAGCAGTTTTTCCGCCAGTTCCTGGTGCAAGATCTTGGCAACCGAATCGTGTCGTTCCTTATATTGTAACGGAAATTTTGTCTCATTCCGTTACAGCATTTTAATTTCTTTAAATTTATCAATTCATTATTGAACCACCCCTGTAACCGAAAGATAATGCTACGCCTATCGCGCATACGATCAGACTCTTCTTCTTCTGACGTGGATTTGTATTTTGTGGTTGTGTGAATATTGGTCGGCGAGCCAGATTCCAAAGTTCAGGTATGTAACTAAATAATTCCCTTTGATTGCTTGTTAAAGTAAAATACCTTTTAATTCGTTGTGCTTACTTTTGGCAATAAATACCTGATATTATTCCGATTCAATATTCTAAGTAAATTAAAACACTTCTTATTAAACAACAAAATTTCAAAAATTAGCATGCCCATCATCGGCGACACTTACGATAAACTTAAATGGAATAAAATACGCGTCATGCTTAGGTATATATTTCGTTTAACAGATATACACATCAAAATACACCACGACACTTTAATTCAACCCGAACCTAATCAGGTCAAAGACATCTTAATAGGATAAAGCAAAATTTTAAATGGAGTAAGATGAAACATGATATTAAAATGTTCATAAAAATTGTGAATGTTGCCAAAGAAATAAATTAGTTAGGAAAAAACATAAAGAGCCTATGGAAATCACAACAAGTTCAGCACCCTTCGAAAAAATATTCTTGGATATTGGAGGACCTTTACCACTAACATTAAATGGCAATAAATATATCTTAACGTTACCAGACGACCTTACAAAATTTTCTCGAGCTTTTGCTATTCCAAATCATGAAGCTGAAACGATCGCAAAAAGTTTAGTTGAGAATTTTATTTGCATATTCGGCATACCTCAATCTATTGTAACCGGCCAAGGCAAAGATTTCACCTCACTAATTTTAAGAAATGTCTCGAAATTATTCAAAATTAAGCAAATCAATTGTACAGCCTACCATCCACAGTCCAATGGAGCTTTAGAACGAAGCCACCACACTCTATCTGAATATCTAAAACATTATATAAACAACAATCAAACTGACTGGGATGAATGGTTAGACTTCAGTATGTTTAATTACAACACCACTGTACATACCTCCACCAAATTCACACCTTTCGAACTTTTGTTTGGTTACAAAGCAAATCTTCCTAATAGCATTACCAAAACCCCTGAATTCAAATACACCTACGAAGATTATCTAGACGAACTATCACTAAAATTCCAATGATCCAGGGAAATTGCACGGAATAATTTAATTTACTCTAAAGAAATAAACAAGAAATATTACGATAAAAATATTAAATCTGAAGAATATCAACCAGGAAATAAGGTATTCATTTTAAATGAACAAAGTAAAATAGGTAAATCGAAAAAACTAACGCAAAACTATAACGGTCCTTACGAAATAATTTCAGTTGACTCCCCAGTAAATTACACTGTTTTAATAAAAGGCAAAAGGGTTAAAGTTCATGCCAACAGACTAAAACCTGCTTTTGTTCCAGTATCCTAATATGGATTCTAACACGAGGGATCGAAGGCTCAGTACCATATCAACACACACAGATCCCCAAATCATCTGGCATTTTTTATGAACAACTACAATCCATCCAATTTTCTGAAAACTCATGGGAAATAGTAACGTACCTAGAATTACATAATTTTGACGATAAATTGAGCTATCTGGAAAATATATACAGTAAAACTAAGACGTCATGTCAACATCCATTCTTATTAGATTTTTCTTTTTGTCACAATAATATAAAAATCTTAGACAATTTAATTCCAGTCATTCAAAAAGGAAAAGAAACTCTTTCGACTCTCATTGGTAATAAAAGACAAAAAAGAGCACTCCTAAATAGTGTAGGAACTCTATTTAAATCAGCTTTTGGCGTTATGGACCAAGATGATGCCGACTTTTATAATTCCGCAATCAATAAAATATCACAAAACGAAAAACATTTCTCAAATATTTGGCTAATTTGATTATAAATAGTGAAAACAACATTAGTTCTTTAAACATGTTTGCCAAATATCCCATTATAGGCTAATAAACAATGTACTTCGTATTCTAGATAAGGAAACTCTTAGTCTATCAATTGTCAATATAATAATTAGTTATCTGTACCACAAAATGTATAACCAGTCTGTAAGATCTCTAAAATAATAATTATCATTCTGTATTTCAATCGACAACATTATACAGTACATCAAGTTGTAAAGAAGCTGCTGGTGTTTTACTCGACCTGCCCATTACAAAATATTGGTGGCAGCGGTGGGATTGCACAGTACGCAAGTCTTTCAAGAGATTATTGTGCTCCCGAAGAAAAGAAGATATCCACCTGGTGAAAATCAAGTTCTTCTTTGGGTACCGTCGACAAGACACCAAGGACAAGTTGGCAGAACTTCTGTGTGAATCCTCCCAGGGAAACTACTTAGGAGAACGTCCCAGGAGAACAGCAAGTCGTGCCCAGACCCAAGCAGCAACGCAACAAAGCATCAATGCTTCATCTGTAAGTCCCAAGTACAACCTTATTTATATTATTATTATTAGTATTATTCCCATTTATTTTTCGCCGTTATTGTGCTTGTATTCCTAACTTATATTTTACAAAATGCCTAATTTGTACCCAAATCTCGATAATGAAAACACCGCCAGTTAAAGCAACGAATCACGTTTTTCCGGTGTTTCATTAGAAACAGCAAAATATATTTTAATTAAATTCGACGGTGATAAAACCAAGTTATACGAATTTTTAGACAATTGTGAAAAAGCAAACAACCTAATAAAACCCGAATTAAAACCAATCCTATTTGAAATTATCGAAACAAAACTCACGGGAAATGCTAGGGAACTAGTTCGACATAGATCTTTTTCAAATTTTGACTCCCTAAAAGATTTTTTGTTAGAAGCTTACGCAGAAAGGAGAACAAGTAGCCAATGGCAACTTGAACTCAATTCCTGCAAGCAAGGTTTCAATGAATCAGTAACTTCTTATGCACATAAAATTGAAAAATGCTACTTAAAATTAATCAATACACTTAAACCATCCTTTTCACAGGTAAAACGAGAAGCGTGCGTAGAATTATTATTAAAAGAACAAGCATTAAATGTGTTTTTAACAGGGCTTCGAAAAGAACTTTCTATTCTTGTCCGATCTCGTAATCCTGAGTCTTTGGAACTTGCTATCGCAATTGCTCAAAGCGAAGAACAACAAATAAAGTCGTGCGAGGAAATTAACAAGTATCAAAATGTAAATAGATCATTTGCAAAACGCTCATTGTGAACGCGCATTGTGAAGTGGTCTTCGAAGCCCACGGAAATACGAACAGTATCGGCGCATAAGCTCAGTCATGTGAGCAAAATTAACCAATAGCGTTGCCCCGCGCCCTTCTCGGCCAATGAGAGAGCGCCACCACCAATGAACGCAGGCCGGTGAGAGATTCCCGGCCCTTCAGTACTACAGTCCATCGCTCTATCGACGTACACGGATGCGGCGCCTTGCGCAAAATAAGGTCAGTCCCGCGGTACGTCGGTCGTGAATAAAAAAACCAAGACCACCGTCTATGGATTAAGAGGTGCCTAAATCATTTTCGGTACCGAGCCGGATTCGTACGAATACACGCGGCACGGCACACAATCGGGCGTGGCGCGGCAGTTGGACCTACGATTCGGGCGTATAGTCGAAGGCACACGGCGCGGCAAACAACCGGGCGCGACGTGGCAGGCCGACTTGCGACGCCATTGCGGCCAAGAGGACAGCAGACTTGTCGCAACAGGAACAGGATTCAAAGCACATTGCAGCAGAGATTGAAACGCTGATGGCATGGCATTCGAGTAAGCACCATCCTTGTCGTTATAATCATTATTCCAAGTGAATTTCCACGTCCCAAAGTCAAGGACATTTACGTTCGGCATTTTCAGTTCACAGTAACAAGATGGCGGAAAATATCGCGGAAAAATTGAGGGGTCTGAAGCAAACCCGTGGTCAAATAAAATCTTATCTAACTAAATTATTGTCATTTCTAGAGACATTTGAAGTTTATGATAAATCAATTCACCAGTTGACCGCAAGATTAGAAAAGCTTGAATCGCGTTATGAACAATTTGTTGATGTTCAATCAAAAATAGAAATTCTAGAAGAGAGTGCTGAACAAACAGAAGAACGCGATACATTTGAAGATAGTTATTTTGAAGCTGTTGCTAGGGCTAGGGAAATCATTGCTCGGTGCCAAGGTGTGAAGCAAAATACAAATTCAAATCAAAACCCAAACGATGCAAATAATAATTCACAATCACATGCAAACAACAGTTTTCAAATTCAAGCTAGTGTTAAGCTGCCAACATTGAGTTTGCCAATTTTTAAAGGTTCTTATGCGGAATATATTCAATTTAATGATTCATTTCAAGCGTTAATCGGTAAAAATGACACATTGTCAAACATCCAAAAGTTCTATTATTTGAAGTCATGTTTACGTGATGATGCTTTACAAGTTGTTCAAAATTTAGAGGTTACAGACGATAATTACGAAATCGCCCTTGATTTGTTAAAAAGTAGGTATGAAAACAAGAGAGTGATTATCAGTAGATATACTATGAGAGTTCCAACTCACGACCCCCATGTTAATCTCCATAAGGCCAGAAATGCGTGCATTTTGGCTACGTCACAGCCTCAGTTGACCTTTACGTGTGATTCTTGGAAGCCGGCCCCCACCCCTGACCCCACCGCCGGTGGAGGGGTGACGCCTATATATCTGATGGAGCGCAGTTCCTGCACCATTCTCAAGCCAGTTGCAGTAAAAACAATTCCTCATAAGACCACAAATGCCTGCATTTTTGCTACAGGGTGATCCCACTTGACGTTTAGACCGCCTGTCACCCCTAGTTCACCTCTAGATCCTACGATATTTCTAGACAACGACCACCGTGTAAATCTCATACATGACAGAAACACGTGTGACCCCCCAGTTGACCCCTAGATCCTGAGAGAGTTCTAACTCAGTCCCCCATGTAAATCTCCATAAGGCCAAAAAGCTGCATTTTGACAGGTGGTCTGCAAGATTTTCTCAAAGTATGTCATTTTTAAAGTGGTCAATGTCGTAGCCATGAATTTCTGGGCCACTTGGCCGCCTTTCGAGCGTGATTAGACCTGCGTGGGACTTGTTCCGACACGAAATTCGTCGTCGCCGACACGTGTGACCCCCAGTCGACCCCTAGATCCCGAGACTAATTCAGATCCCCAAAATTTTTTAGACCACTCGCATGGCATCCATCGTCCTAACAAAGAATTTCTAGGAAATCGCCATGATGCAATAAAATACAACAGTAGTAATAACTCACGTGGAAAAAAACATCCGAGAGTCGCCTTGAAACGACCGATGGATCTGCGTGCGTGGCTATCCCATAGAACAATGGGTGTACACATTTCAATAGAAATACTAAAATATCTCCAAAAATCTGAGAAAATCCTCAACGCAAACGATTTTGATAAAAAAAAAACTGACAACGTAGTTTATTTAAGGTACCTCAACGGCTAACAAAAATAAAATTTCTTTGTATTAGTGCATATAAAATTTTGCCTTAAGGTAAAATCAGACGCAAAAAAAATGTCAACCTACTTTGCCCTGAAATTCGAAAATTTTTAAAGTAATGAAATATTTTAGACACACTTTGAAAATAGTATGGCATAAGTCATGAAATTTTGATAATATGAAACTAAAAAAAGCTTGTAAAATATGAATTAACACACCGGGTGAGATTTCGATTCTGCAGTTTATTTAACGTACATGGCTTTAACTGCTACAAAAAAAAATCTGAGAAATTTCTATGTATATTAGCCAGGTGTCTCAAAAAAATTCGACTTTACCTTGGAAAATCGAACATTTATTTAACTGTATACTACCTCATGGATGATAAAAAATCTAAGATATTTCTGTGTATTATCCTGGTGCAAAAAATTCGTTTTCGGGTAACTAAATGAAAACAGTGTTGGGGGTGGGGGAAGGTTAGCGACTATAAGAAGGGTCACGCTAACTGCTCTTTTGTTTGGAAGTCAAACTGGAATAATAAAGAAAATGGAGTCGGTTAACCACAGAGTTGATCAACTGCGATCCCTATTTTATTCACAATTAAAACCTGAGGAGGTACAAATGGGATTTCGTGAATGTGTGAAAATTATGAAAATTGTAAACACGCTAATAAACAAATCCAAAATAACTTCTGAAAAACAACATCTAACTACTGTCCTAGCTCAAGTTTGCAGTTTTAAACGAATGTTTAAGGCCCTACAAGTTGTGGGAAGTGGATCTAGAAAGGAAACTGCATACCAGCGTGTCAAGTGGGCCGATATGGAATCTGCATTTAAGGGTAGGATTCGTACTGGATTATTTGTCAATTTGAAGCACAAGATAGACGTCAAAGCATTTTTTAAAGATTGTTCAGTCCTTTTCAGTAGGAGAATAAAAAATAGTATAAAAAGAAATGAGATGATCAAGGTCAATACAATGTTGTGTGGATTGTTTGAACGTGGTACAAAAGAGATGATCGTTGAAGAGCTTAAATATTTCAACACTAAAAATGAGATTATTTCTCATCATATGAACATGGTACAGTGGTTTCGGGATAACGTGGAGGATCCTATATGTAACGATCTGGATGAATTTGAGCATAGAGACTATGGCTGGTCTCTGAAGGCTATTGTAAATTTACAAATAAACATTAACAAATTAGAGTTTTTAGGGGACAACACGCAAAAATTTCTATTGAAAACGCTTCTAAAGATTACTAATGATATGAATTCACATTTTTAGAATATGTAGGATTATATTACTTACAGTTAAATCATTGTACCTATCGTGTTTAAATATATCTTGAATACTACAACATTGTTTTGTTCTTAATTAAAAAACACTTATGTTTCAGACCTGTTTGAAATATAGTGGGCTTATTTCGTTTTCATTAGTGGAAATTTTTAAGCAAAAGTCAAAGAACCGCATATTTGGAGGATTTGTGTTTTGAACCCGTACTGATTTAATAAGATGTGAGAATATTTGGACACAGCTCCTAGAGAACAAAGAAGAACAAAGGCAATTGTGAATTTTTTTTTACTAGGATCCATGCACTATAGTAAAAAATATGTAATTATGTACGAGGAGAGAGAATAAGTTAGAAAATATACTTACTGATTTTATATATATTTTTTTAGAACTAGGGTTTGGACAAAAAAAAAAACGAAAATAGTAAAAAAATATGTAATTAGGTTAAAAAAAAAGTCAAAATACAAGAGGATAATAAACTTAAACAAAAATATATAACTTAAACAAAAATATATATGAGAAAGAAGCAAAAAAGCAGGAATAAAAGGGTGCCAGGCTAAAACAATACCTTAAAAAATTCTATAATTTAAATCGTTTTAATAGTCTCGCACCGACAACCAAATCTTTTTGTAATTGTTGAATTAATTTGTCACCCTTTTTGTCCTGTTTTTTTAATCGCTCCATTTCAGGTCTTCTTTCTGCCTTCTTATCTTGTTCCACCTGTAGCTTCCGCTTCGTCGCTTCATACTTTCGTTTCAGCTCACCTGTCACCCCTTTGACATATGAAGATATATCGCCTTTTCCTTCCGTATCTTCGAACTCATCTTCACTGTCTTGGGTTGGTGGCAAGCTAATCACGCTGAAGGCGTCGTCGTCTTGAATTTTCATTTTTTTTGTGGCCGCACCCATACAATAGCGGTATCGTGAGTCACATGAGGACACCGGGGGCCCCAACAAATCTTGACGGCAGGGATGGACAGGCACTTGACTGAAAAAAAATTAGTGGGTATTTATAATATTTCTATCGTTCATAGGAACTTTTTAACACATCTGTTTTGATAAAACACTTACTGGTATTATTATTTGCTGATGGATGATTGGTTTCCGGCAAGACGCAACTCGGGGATCACTAGTTGAGGGTTGATCTGTGGTAATCGGCGGCAAGACCGACGAATCCTCCTGACTAAGTGATGCAAGGGGTGGGCACGTTGTAGACTGAAAAAAATTCGCCTTTAAAATGTTTTTAACGGACTTTTAAACACATTTTGAAAATAGTACTTACTGGTTTTTTGAGAGACAGGCACGGCCTCTTATACATGACGGCTGGTGGTTTCTGTGCAGGTTGACTAGTTGACGGCTGAGACTCGCATTGAGACTGCGACAGGTCCGTCAAATCCTGACTCAGCGACGGCATATCAAGGCACGTCTGAGAAAAAAAAACTAGGTTTTAGGCTAAAAAATTCGCCTTTAAAATGTTTTCAACGGACTTTTAACACATTTTGAAAATAGTACTCACTGGCTTTTTGAGAGACAGGCTCGACCTGTTGTTCATGACGGCTGGAAAAGCGTGAACAGGTTTCTGGCAGGGCGCAGGATGTGCACTAGTTGAAGGTTGGGATTCCAGACCCAACAAATCCTCCGGATAAAGCGACCGTATGTCTGAAGGTGAACAGGCGGTGGACTGAAAATTCGCGACTTTTAACGTTTTTCAACGGACTTTTAACACATTTTGAAAATAGTACTTACTGGCTTCTTAAGGGACAGCGACGGCCTGTTGTTCATGGCTAGAGAACCGCTGGTAGATGGCTGTAGCGCGAAAGTAGATGGTCGGTAAAAAAACTACTCATACACGATCGCCAAAGTAGATGATAAACTAACTGGAATCATCTAATGCGATGCACTTTATAGGGATTAAACGGAGAGTCAGCAAAAAAAATGCTGCGTCACCAAAAAATTGTGGCCCGTGCCAGGCCGAAGGCCTGGCCGGAACACAATTGGGGTTGGACAAACACGTCAAGATATTTGCGCATGCGCAGTAGCACAGAATCGATACCAACGGTCTGAAATTCGAAAATATCTACTTATATACGAAATCGTTGTACCAACCGAAATATCAATTATTGCAGGATGTAGCAAAAAAAGGTATTTTTAAAATTTCTGCGTAATTCGATATTCGACTATAATAATAATTTTTAAAAATCTATGTGTTTCCTCGAAAAGAAATAGTAGAAATATTTTTATGGTGAATGGCGTCCGTGTGAGGTTTTGCAATTTTGCTAAAGATTTACACCCGTTGGGAATGAATTATTCGAATCTTGCTTCAAGCCATGTACTGTTTTTTGCTCTTTAACCCTCTTTACAAGATTTAGACAAATCTCGTTGATCTAAAATAATCTTTATGGTCTGATGATGTAAACAGTGTTTTGCGAAACCGGTAACCTAATTTAATCAGAATAAAGAAGATTTGTAGTAACTTAGACTGTGGAATCTATTTTTTCATATTTTTTCAAATTAATATCTACTGCTCTGAACTATTTAATTCGATATGTCTTCGTCGACGCCAAGAATTAATGAAGCGGCCATGCATTTAGGTATAGGAAACCTTACACAAAGTTTCATAATTTTTAGTGGTGAATAAGATCGCATTAAAAAAAATGGGGGTTTCCATTTAAAAATTTCGAGATTTAAGCACATTTTGAATGTAATTTTTATTCATATTTTGTGAATACCCTGTATAAGAACGGATTTATTTCTCAGCAGAGATCACTAGGTCAGGGCTTCTGTTACACGATGCCAAAAATTCGTTGTGAAATTTCGCAGTTTCATCGTATGAATTGCTAATTGACTTTAGGTCTGCACCTGCAATTTTTTTTCGGAAAAATGCAAATATCTCAAAAAAGGTTGGATTTAGATATAGGACATGTTGCATGTTTTTGTTCCAAAATGATGCCTAGAAACCAAAAATGCAATAATATACAGGGTGTTCAATTTGAGATAACAAAGTTGATATCGACTTTCGGTATAACCGAAAGTGTCAGATTCACCAAAATATTTCAGTTGAGCAGCGCCCATCGGCATTGGTAAGGTGCCAAATTTTCAGAATTTTCCTACTTTTAGTTTTCCATATATAGATCGATGCAGTTCGTGGTGGGCCACCCTGTGTAGTAAGAGAAAACGCGTTCACCAACAGACGCCTGCTTTGTTTGGTCGAGCACTCAGCGATTTTGCTGAAACCGCATATAGAACAATAGGCTACAAATTTCACCCAATTATCTTCTAAATCAAAAATCTGAAAAAAAAATCAGTACCTATTACCGTGCATCAATGATAAAAATTTTCAATTTGTATGGGAAAAACTCGAACTCGGCTAATTCCGTGGCGTCAGGCTACATATGCGATCCGCGTGGTTATAATAACGTAGAAATAGTTGTAAAAAACACGAGGTTATATTCTCGGCAGACATATCGCCTAGCCGTTGAGCGCTCATCTATTTCATTGACATTGCAAAATTGCAGATAGAATAATAAACGAAAAAATTGAGAAAATCATCATGTAACGCAAACGATTTAGGCAGGAATCTTCAACTAGACACGTGGAAATCCGAGGTAGACTCCTTGGTAGCAGGAAATGTGATACATTATGGTAAATAAGAAACCAAAGAAACCACCTGGAACCGTATATGATGCGATGTACAACGTAAACAATTAGTACGTCAGGGGCTCGGATTTTCTGCCGATGCAGGTGTATCGTGACTTTCAAATATATCATCTAATCGGCTATACTATATGTTATGCCGTGCAACAGCTGATTTTCATTATATGGGTGAATATCCTGCGTCATCTGTGATTTTTTTTATAAACATTTGATTAGTCCCTTTGATATGCCACGACTTTAATTTGAAACATTTTTGTAGAGACCTTAGTCAATCAGTAACTCATTGAAACTGAATTAACACAAGAACAATTTTCAGAGGACAAAAATCCATTGAAAATACATTTTTTTTAAATTTTATAACGTTCAGTATTTTTTATTTTTGGTTATGTAGTTTACCACCTAGCTTGACCCAGGCTAAACTTATGATAAAAACAGCAAAATTACCTTGAAAATTTTCTAAAATTGCTGAAAACCTATAGTTCCAAGAAAATTGGTGTGTCTTCCCTCGACAACGATGCTCCACAGGGTGGGGGAAATATTAGTTTTAACCAACGAAATTGACAAAAATAGGTAAAAAAAACTCCAGTCTGAATGGCAGTCGACCCTCGACCAAAATACAGAGTGCCAACGGATGGACAATTTCCTTTTTTAATAATTTCTTTGGTTTGAATAAATTTTTATCGAATCCGGGCCCGATTTTCGAAAACTAAAATTGGGTAAGACAAGTTATTTTGTAGTTGCGTCGATGGTTGGTCAGAGCGTGGGACTTAATTACGATGGTTCGAATCCAGGTACGATTTTTGTCGAGGTGAACCCCTCGGTCATCTTCGGCACCGGTCCCACCCCCAAGGCTTGTTCTTCGAGATTCTACCTTATATCAATTACGAGGATGGTTGGTCTGAGCGTCGATTTAGGTTCGAATCCTGGTGCGATTTTTTTTTGGCGCCATGACGTCAGATGTGCGCAGGGTCAGAGCGTCGGCGTAGGTCAGGCGGGAGTCTGCTATATTTTTTGTCAACAAAACGGGTTGATTTACCGGTGTCATCGCTATGTATCGGCTGCAAAAGGACAAAAATCCGTTTGAATTTTTTTTAATTCAGCAACGATTTGCCTAGAGGTTAGGGCGACTGGAAATTTTTATTTACTCGTATTGGTTTTTTATTGGATATTATTCGATCAGAGGCATTTCCTATATTATCTGATTTTTTTTTTAACATTTTTTTTGTCAGTGTCCGTTTTCTGTATATTTCCACTTGCAACAGAGCCTTCTACGTTATGTCTTGTCAAAGTTAGTGGCTTATTTGAGGCCTTTCTGACATTTTTTTCTCAAAATTTCACCCTGCAATCGACTCGAAAAAAAATTTTTTTGAAAATTTTTGGAATATGCAGGTATCGATTCTGTGCTACTGCGCATGCGCAAATATCTTGACGTGTTTGTCCAACCCCAATTGTGTTCCGGCCAGGCCTTCGGCCTGGCACGGGCCACAATTTTTTGGTGACGCAGCATTTTTTTTTGCTGACTCTGCGTTTAATCCCTATAAAGTGCATCGCATTAGATGATTCCAGTTAGTTTATCATCTACTTTGGCGATCGTGTATGAGTAGTTTTTTACCGACCATCTACTTTCGCGCTACAGCCATGTACCAGCGGTTCTCCAGCCATGAACAACAGGCCGTCGCTGTCCCTTAAGAAGCCAGTAAGTACTATTTTCAAAATGTGTTAAAAGTCCGTTGAAAAACGTTAAAAGTCGCGAATTTTCAGTCCACCGCCTGTTCACCTTCAGACATACGGTCGCTTTATCCGGAGGATTTGTTGGGTCTGGAATCCCAACCTTCAACTAGTGGACAGCCTGCGCCCTGCCAGAAACCTGTTCACGCTTTTCCAGCCGTCATGAACAACAGGTCGAGCCTGTCTCTCAAAAAGCCAGTGAGTACTATTTTCAAAATGTGTTAAAAGTCCGTTGAAAACATTTTAAAGGCGAATTTTTTTCAGTCTACAACGTGCCCACCCCTTGCATCACTTAGTCAGGAGGATTCGTCGGTCTTGCCGCCGATTACCACAGATCAACCCTCAACTAGTGATCCCCGAGTTGCGTCTTGCCGGAAACCAATCATCCATCAGCAAATAATAATACCAGTAAGTGTTTTATCAAAACAGATGTGTTAAAAAGTTCCTATGAACGATAGAAATATTATAAATACCCACTAATTTTTTTTTCAGTCAACTGCCTGTCCATCCCTGCCGTCAAGATTTGTTGGGGCCCCCGGTGTCCTCATGTGACTCACGATACCGCTATTGTATGGGTGCGGCCACAAAAAAAATGAAAATTCAAGACGACGACGCCTTCAGCGTGATTAGCTTGCCACCAACCCAAGACAGTGAAGATGAGTTCGAAGATACGGAAGGAAAAGGCGATATATCTTCATATGTCAAAGGGGTGACAGGTGAGCTGAAACGAAAGTATGAAGCGACGAAGCGGAAGCTACAGGTGGAACAAGATAAGAAGGCAGAAAGAAGACGTGAAATGGAGCGATTAAAAAAACAGGACAAAAAGGGTGACAAATTAATTCAACAATTACAAAAAGATTTGGTTGTCGGTGCGAGACTATTAAAACGATTTAAATTATAGAATTTTTTAAGGTATTGTTTTAGCCTGGCACCCTTTTATTCCTGCTTTTTTGCTTCTTTCTCATATATATTTTTGTTTAAGTTATATATTTTTGTTTAAGTTTATTATCCTTTTGTATTTTGACATTTTTTTTAACCTAATTACATATTTTTTTACTATTTTCGTTTTTTTTGTCCAAACCCTAGTTCTAAAAAAATATATATAAAATCAGTAAGTATATTTTCTAACTTATTCTCTCTCCTCGTACATAATTACATATTTTTTACTATAGTGCATGGATCCTAGTAAAAAAAATTTCACAATTGCCTTTGTTCTTCTTTGTTCTCTAGGAGCTGTGTCCAAATATTCTCACATCTTATTAAATCAGTACGGGTTCAAAACACAAATCCTCCAAATATGCGGTTCTTTGACTTTTGCTTAAAAATTTCCACTAATGAAAACGAAATAAGCCCACTATATTTCAAACAGGTCTGAAACCTAAGTGTTTTTTAATTAAGAACAAAACAATGTTGTAGTATTCAAGATATATTTAAACACGATAGGTACAATGATTTAACTGTAAGTAATATAATCCTACATATTCTAAAAATGTGAATTCATATCATTAGTAATCTTTAGAAGCGTTTTCAATAGAAATTTTTGCGTGTTGTCCCCTAAAAACTCTAACTTGTTAATGTTTATTTGTAAATTTACAATAGCCTTCAGAGACCAGCCATAGTCTCTATGCTCAAATTCATCCAGATCGTTACATATAGGATCCTCCACGTTATCCCGAAACCACTGTACCATGTTCATATGATGAGAAATAATCTCATTTTTAGTGTTGAAATATTTAAGCTCTTCGACGATCATCTCTTTTGTACCACGTTCAAACAATCCACACAACATTGGATTGACCTTGATCATCTCATTTCTTTTTATACTATTTTTTATTCTCCTACTGAAAAGGACTGAACAATCTTTAAAAAATGCTTTGACGTCTATCTTGTGCTTCAAATTGACAAATAATCCAGTACGAATCCTACCCTTAAATGCAGATTCCACATCGGCCCACTTGACACGCTGGTATGCAGTTTCCTTTCTAGATCCACTTCCCACAACTTGTAGGGCCTTAAACATTCGTTTAAAACTGCAAACTTGAGCTAGGACAGTAGTTAGATGTTGTTTTTCAGAAGTTATTTTGGATTTGTTTATTAGCGTGTTTACAATTTTCATAATTTTCACACATTCACGAAATCCCATTTGTACCTCCTCAGGTTTTAATTGTGAATAAAATAGGGATCGCAGTTGATCAACTCTGTGGTTAACCGACTCCATTTTCTTTATTATTCCAGTTTGACTTCCAAACAAAAGAGCAGTTAGCGTGACCCTTCTTATAGTCGCTAACCTTCCCCCACCCCCAACACTGTTTTCATTTAGTTACCCGAAAACGAATTTTTTGCACCAGGATAACACACAGAAATATCTTAGATTTTTATCATCCATGAGGTAGTATACAGTTAAATAAATGTTCGATTTTCCAAGGTAAAGTCGATTTTTTTTGAGACACCTGGCTAATATACATAGAAATTTCTCAGATTTTTTTTGGTAGCAGTTAAAGCCGTGTACGTTAAATAAACTGCAGAATCGAAATCTCACCCGGTGTGTTAATTCATATTTTACAAGCTTTTTTAGTTTCATATTATCAAAATTTCATGACTTATGCCATACTATTTTCAAAGTGTGTCTAAAATATTTCATTACTTTAAAAATTTTCGAATTTCAGGGCAAAGTAGGTTGACATTTTTTTGCGTCTGATTTTACCTTAAGGCAAAATTTTATATGCACTAATAGAAAGAAATTATATTTTTGTTAGCCGTTGAGGTACCTTAAATAAACTACGTTGTCTGTTTTTTTTATCAAAATCGTTTGCGTTGAGGATTTTCTCAGATTTTTGGAGATATTTTAGTATTTCTATTGAAATGTGTACACCCATTGTTCTATGGGATAGCCACGCACGCAGATCCGTCGGTCGTTTCAAGGCGACTCTCGGATGTTTTTTTCCACGTGCGTTATTACTACTGTTGTATTTTATTGCATCATGGCGACTTCCTAGAAATTCTTTGTTAGGACGATGGATGCCATGCGAGTGGTCTAAAAAATTTTGGGGATCTGAATTAGTCTCGGGATCTAGGGGTCGACTGGGGGTCACACGTGTCGGCGACGACGAATTTCGTGTCGGAACAAGTCCCACGCAGGTCTAATCACGCTCGAAAGGCGGCCAAGTGGCCCAGAAATTCGTGGCTACGACAGTGACCACTTTAAAAATGACATACTTTGAGAAAATCTTGCAGACCACCTGTCAAAATGCAGCTTTTTGGCCTTATGGAGATTTACATGGGGGACTGAGTTAGAACTCTCTCAGGATCTAGGGGTCAACTGGGGGGTCACACGTGTTTCTGTCATGTATGAGATTTACACGGTGGTCGTTGTCTAGAAATATCGTAGGATCTAGAGGTGAACTAGGGGTGACAGGCGGTCTAAACGTCAAGTGGGATCACCCTGTAGCAAAAATGCAGGCATTTGTGGTCTTATGAGGAATTGTTTTTACTGCAACTGGCTTGAGAATGGTGCAGGAACTGCGCTCCATCAGATATATAGGCGTCACCCCTCCACCGGCGGTGGGGTCAGGGGTGGGGGCTGGCTTCCAAGAATCACACGTAAAGGTCAACTGAGGCTGTGACGTCACGTGACCTCGGCTGTGACGTAGCCAAAATGCACGCATTTCTGGCCTTATGGAGATTAACATGGGGGTCGTGAGTTGGAACTCTTATAGTATATCTACTATTATCAATAGCCATTTAAAAGCTATAACAGATTTGCCTATTTTATTAAAGGAAAATTCGACAATGCTTAGAAATTTCTTAGATACGTTAACAAAAAATCTTAGGTCACTAGAAAAACTAGGTCAACCTGTACAAGAATGGGATTCTCTATTGATTTTCCTATTGACGTCAAAGCTTGACATTTCAACAAGGCGTGAATGGGAGTGTTCAATTCAACCGAGTATCATGCCCACTGTCAAAGAATTTACATCTTTCTTAAATAATCGTTGTCAAATGCTAGAAAATTTGTATTCTCATTCCAATAGATCACAGCAAACTTCGCAACAAGCACAACCAAAAAATCAGCAATTTAAGAAATTTGACAAATCGTCAGTAAATGCAGCATCAACATCACAGTCTGAAGTCACTTTAAAATGTTACTTATGTCAGCAACCGCATTATATTTATTATTGTGACAAATTTTTAGCGCTTTCAGCTGCTGACAGAAACAAAGAAGTAAATAAATTAAATTTATGTGCAAATTGTCTGAGACCTGTAAAAAACAAAAAATATCACAATTGTACAGGGTCATGTAGAAAATGTGGTCACTCGCATAATACAATTTTACACGTAGATAAAGAAGGTATTCACAGTTCAGAGGTTTCAAATGCCGCTTTAAATCAAAACCGTCATGCTGGAGCTAGCACGCCCACAAGTCGTGACACCTGAGATGACAGATGTGTTGAAATTAAACAAACTTCTGTCGGGCCTTCCGTAACCATGCATTGTGGCAACACTGCACGCCCTACAAATTTATTAGGCACAGTACGTGTTTTTGTTTACGATAAGCAAAACAGACCGATCAAATGCAAGGCATTATTTGATCCAGGGTCGCAGTCAAATTTTATAAGAACAAATTTAGTGTCAAAATTAAAAATGAACATTGATCAAGTTAACGGCAGAATTTCGACTTTAGGTCGCATGCAGACAGGTGTTTCAGGTCAAGTCCATGCAACAATAAAGTCTATGCACAATAACTATTCAATAGAACTTCCATTTTCCATTTTGGATAGCATTACAGATGATTTGCCACAAGCTCACCAAGAGTTTTCGGCTTCCAAATTGACAATACCCGAAGGTTTAAATTTAGCGGATCCAGAATTTTTCAAGTCAAGTGAAATTGATATGCTGCTAGGTGGAGGCATATGTTTTAGTCTTGTAATACCTGGAAAAATAGAGTTAGGTGAAAATAAGCCAGACATGATAAATACAAAACTAGGTTGGGTTATTGGCAGTCCTTTAACGAATTATAAAATTTCTTCAGTTCCACAAACTTGTTTCTTAGCAACGGACATTAGCTCAAGGTCAAACAGTCATTCGCAGCTTCAGGAGCAGCTTGAAAAATTTTGGAATGTAGAAAACATTGATGAAAATAAAAACTCACTTTTGTCAACAGACCAACAATTTTGTGAACAACATTTTGTTGAAAATTACACACGAGACGAAACAGGAAGGTCTGAAGTAGCCTTGCCGGTTAAAGAAAATCATACACATTTGATAGGTAGTCCGGAAGTGGCTAAAAAACGTTTAATTAATATGGAGCATAAAATGTCCAAAGATCCCGTATTTTCTAAACTTTATCATAATTTCATGCTCGAGTATCAACAATTAGGTCACATGTCAAAGCTGTCAGACAGCGAAATTGACAACTCACAAGTTGCGTTTTATTTGCCACATCATGCAGTATTGAAAGAAAGCAGTGAAAAAACAAAATTAGGAGTAGTATTTGATGGAAGTTGCAAGATGTCCAATAACTTGTCATTAAATGACGTACTTCATGTTGGTCCTGTCATTCAGGAAACTTTATTTTCAATTTTAATCAGATATCGCACACACACACATATGTAATCAAGGCGCCACTTACGGAGTTAAGCCGTCTTCATTTTTGGCCATTCGCGCACTTCATCAAGCTGCTTATGAGAACATGGAAATCTCACCAAAGGCAGCAAAATCTATTCTGACAGATTTTTATGTCAACTATTTCATTTCGGGTAGCGACTCATTAGAAGATCATAAACAATTACAAAAAGATGCAGCATTTTAGATTCTGCAGGATTTCCATTGACTCAATTCATGAGCAATCATGCTTCTATTATTGACAGTCAACATCAAGACAGTTTCCAGATTTCCGACGTTGAAGATAAGGTAGTAAGAACGTTAGGAATTCTTTGGAATCCAAATACTGATACATTTGAATTTTTTACAGATTTACACATTTCCCCTCAGATTTTGACAAAGAGAATCGTATTGTCAGTAATAAGTCAGATTTTTGACCCATTAGGTCTAGTTGCGGCAGTAGTTGTCAGAGCAAAAATTTGGCTACAAGAATTATGGAAATTAAGACTAAATTGGGATGATCCAATTCCAGAATCACTAAGTTCTGAATTTATAAAGTTTATACTAGATTTTCAAAATTTGCATAAAATTTCGATTCCTAGACACGCACTGTTCTCAGCTTATATCAGTGTACAAATTCATGGATTTACGGACGCCTCAATGTGTGCATATGGAGTAGCTATTTATTTGAGGAGCACAGACATGTGTGGAAACCACTATTCCATGTTATTATGTTCCAAATCACGCGTAGCGCCCATAAAAACAATTTCTTTGCCAAGGCTAGAATTGTGTGGTGCACTGCTTCTATCGAAATTGATCACAAGTGTTATTGATTCATTGAAAATATCCTTTGATAATAAAAATATTTTTCTTTGGACAGATTCTGAAATAGTCTTAGCGTGGCTAGCACGTGAACCGAGTGATTGGAAAGTTTTTGTTGCCAATCGAATAGCAACAATTCAGGAATTGACAAGTGTGTCATGCTGGCGACGTGTTGAGTGATCAGAAAACCCAGCTGATATAGTCTCAAGAGGTTGTTGCACATCAGACTTAATACATAATGATTTGTGGTGGTTTGGGCCATCTTGGCTTCAAGGAGATCAAACATTTTGGCCAGTTGCTCAAAATAAATTCGAACATCCTGAAGTTATACCAGAACAAAAAACGAATAATCTGGTGCATGTTGCAGTTCCATATAATGATGATTTTGACTTTATTTCACGTTTTTCAAAATTAAGAACAGCCAGAAGAGTCATGGCATTTTGTTTACGTTTTATTAACAATTTAAAAGTTTCTCCAGCTGACAGAGTCAAGGAAAGTTGACAAATTAGTGAAATAAAGAATGCCAACAATGTTTTAATCAAACTAGTACAAAGGAAGCATTTTTCTGTGGATATTTCAAATTTAAATAAATCAGGTTCTGTCAAAAATCAAGTATCCTATTACGTTTAAATCCCTTTATTGATGACTCATCAATCTTAAGAGTAGGTTGACAAACTCTCATCTTGAATATAACAGTAAATATCCCATTTTATTACCTAACAAAGTTCATTTTACAGAATTAAAAATACAGTATGAGCATGAGCGAACATTTCATGGCGGTATACAAACCACTCTTTCATCGGTACGTACTAAATACTGGCCTATTCACGGTAAGGTCGCAGTCAAGAGAATAATTTACAGATGCTTAACTTGTTTCAAGGCAAATCCTAGGTCCTTTATACCAAAAATGGGAAATCTTCCTGAAGCAAGAGTGACACCATCTAGAGCATTTTTAAATACCGGCATAGATTTTGCGGGTCCATTTCTCATAAAAGATGACACTTTACGCACGAGAAAAATTATAAAAGCTTATGTTTGTATTTTTATTTGTTTTAGCACCCGAGCTATCCATATAGAACTTACAGTTAGTTTATCTACTGAAGCCTTTGTTAGTTGCCTTAAAAGATTTGTTAGTCGAAGAGGTTTACCTAGTAATATCTACACCGATAATGGGTTGAATTTCGTTGGCGCAAGCAACAGTCTTCGCGAAATACAAAACGGTTTACTTGAGCTTCACAAAAGTAAATTTGTTCAGAATTATCTTCTCGAAAACGAGATAAAATGGCATTTTGCCCCTCCAAGGTCACCAAATTTCGGGGGATTATATGAGTCAGCGGTCAAAAGTATGAAACATCATTTGTCTCGCATAATTCCTAATGACTTAACATTTGAGTGTTTTACACTATTTTAGTGCAGATCGAATCTATCTTAAATTCGCGACCATCGTGTCCAATGTCAAACGATCCAAATGACCTTGACTTCCAAACCCCAGGTCATTTCCTTATTGGTGCTAGATTGAACACAATTCCCGAACATGACGTTACTGAAGTGCCTACCAACCGAGTCACTAAGTTTCAACAGACGAATCAAATATCTCAGAAATTCTGGAAAAAGTGGTATCAGGAGTACCTACAAAACCTGCATCCAAGAGGCAAGTGGTTATCCAATCCAGACAATGTTAAGATTGAATCCTTGGCACTCATACATGAAGCTAATGCCATGCCACAGCAATGGAAGGTGGGAAGAATCATGGAACTCCACCCTGGACGTGAAGCATTGTCCGCGTAGTAACGCTGAAAACTGCCAACGGGACTCTCAAGCGAGCCGTTTTTCAAATTAGTATTTTACCATTGTATTGACAATGATAGTTTAATTAGTGTAGTTTTAGTGTTAGTGAGTCATGTTGGCATGGACCAGTTTGTTGTTGAAACTTGGTAGTTTCAAGGCGGCCGGTATGTTATGGCGCGAGTCAATCTTTGTATTTTTGAACAATTCGCGCATTGTGAAGTGGTCTTCGAAGCCCACGGAACTACGAACAGTATCGGCGCATGAGCTCAGTCATGTGAGCAAAATTAACCAATAGCGTTGCCCCGCGCGCTTCTCGGCCAATGAGAGCGCCACCACCTAGGAACGCGGGCCGGTGAGAGATTCCCGGCCCTTCAGTACTACAGTCCATCGCTCTATCGACGTACACGGATGCGGCGCCTTGCGCAAAATAAGGTCAGTCCCGCGGTACGTCGGTCGTGAATCAAAAAACCAAGACCACCGACTATGGATTAAGAGGTGCCTAAATCATTTTCGGTACCGCCCAAAAAGTTTTCATGTAGTACCCGACAATTTCCCAATTAAATTTGATGGTTTAATTGGTAACGACTTCATTAAGCGTTATAAATGCAAAATAGATTACGAATTCGATCTAATTCAAATAAATACTCATGAATTCCCTATATATCATATCGAAACTCCTCTTTGTGAATCCAAAACCAATTCCAAAATCAAATCTAACTCAAAATCTAAATCCAATAATCACTACAAATTCTCAAAGTTCATCAAATTATAATTCTCAAAAAAACCGTCAAATTAACGACGAAATTATCCATCCATTACATTATCCAGAAACCATTGTAAAAGTTAATGTCATAAATCCAGAAATCAAAGAAGGTATTTGTTCTGATATTTACATATCTGATCAAATATTTCTCTGTCCTAGTATTGTAAAAGTTATAGACAATGACTATGCTCTTACTTCTATTCTCAATATGTCAGATAAAGAGACTAAAATAAATCAATTAGACATTATTCTCGAACCTCTACCTCAAAATACAGCAAAAATAAATAAAATTGCCTCAAATCATAATTCAAATTCTGAAAGATTAAATAAAATTACTCAAATGTTAAGAACCGAGCATCTCAATAGCGAGGAGAGAAATTCACTTGTAAAAATCTGTCATAATTTCAATCATATTTTCTATGTAGAAGGAGATACATTATCACACACAGATGCTGTCATGCACGAAATTCACATAAAACCTTCGCATCCTATTAATACGAAACCCTATAGATACCCTGAAATTCATAAAGAAGAAGTTAATAGACAAATAACAAAAATGCTTAATGAGGATATTATCGAACCTTCTACTTCTCCATGGAACTCTCCTATTTGGATAGTCCCAAAGAAAACCGACGCAACAGGTACTAAAAAATGGAGAATCGTTATCGATTACCGGAAATTGAACGAAATTACAATCGCTGATTCCTATCCTTTACCAAATATCACAGATATCTTAGATCAATTAGGGCACTCAAAATATTTTACCACCTTAGACTTAACGTCCGGATTTCATCAAATCCAAATGTTACCTACAGATAAGGAAAAAACTGCTTTTTCAACGCAAATAGGACATTATCATTATAAACGTATGCCATTTGGGCTTCGCAATGCGCCCGCGACATTTCAAAGACTCGATTGCAGAAAACAAAGCTAGAAAAAAAGATTCTACCCCATTATATGCAATTTTTTGTATTTCTAATTCATTGGTAAGCACAAAAGGCCTTTATTTTGAAAGAACAGTTGAATAAATCCTTCAAAATTTTTTAGTTTTTTAAAAAAATGTCAGTCAAATTTACATATAAAAACCGATAAAAGCAGCTAAAACACTCAAATACAAGGATAATGGAAAACCCATGTAAGCCTAATATCGAAGAAAAGCTCTACAGTTGCCCCAAGATCGTTGAAACCAACATAAAAAATGAGGCACAACGTGCGGAGGTGCGCCAAGTCGATTGTGGAAAAGGCTTTGGCATATTTGGAGGGGGGCGAAGAAAAATGAGGTGGCTGGGGCTGGTGCTGCTGAAGCAGCTGTGGTAAGTTAAAAAAAACGCTCTTTTTATTATTGTTACTTGCGCATCTGTCCTAATTAATAATTATTTCGACGAATACTGTTCTAGCAGGTATACAAGATATTAAGTGTTTTGTATACTTGGACAATATAGTAATTTTTGCAAATAACCTCGAAAACCATAATAAGCGATTAATAGAAGTATTTCAACGACTAAGTGACTTTAATCTCAAAATTCGGCCCGACAAATGCGAATTTTTAAGACACGAGGTTATGTATTTAGGTCATCTAATTACGGAAAATGGTGTTAAACCTGACCCGAAGAAAATATCAGCTATATCCGATTATCCAGTACCCAAAACCCCCAAAGACATTAAAGCGTTTATGGGATTAGCCGGTTCTTACAGAAAATTTATTCCTAATTTCAGTTCTATTGCTCAACCTATAACAAAATTATTAAAAAAGGATGTTTCATTCAACTGGACTAGCCAACAACAAGAATCTTTCGAGAAATTAAGGAAATCGTTACTCTCTGAACCCTTACTACAATATCCAGATTTTTCTAAAATATTCTATTTAACAACTGATGCTAGCAATTTCGCTATAGGCTCCGTTTTATCGCAAGGAGAACCGCCTAACGACTTACCGATTTCTTATGCAAGTAGAACGCTAAATAAAGCTGAATGTAATTATTCTAAAACTGAACGCGAACTTCTCGCTATATTGTGGAGTGTAAAACATTTCAGACCTTACCTGTATGGTAGAAAATTCATTATTCTTACCGATCATTAACCGCTAACTTGGTTATTTAACGTTAAAGACCCAGGCTCGCGATTAGTCAGATGGAGGTTAATGTTAGATGAATACGAATATGATATTCACTACAAACCTGGTAAATCAAACTATGTCGCAGATGATTTAAGCAGGACACTCACTGACAACGACTATGATGCCTTCAAAGACAAAACCATTACGTCCACAAAATCTCACACGATAAAAACAGTCGAAACAATATCTGAATCTAATAATTACTCTGATTTCTTAATTAAATCAAAAACTACCTTAATCACTAACGAACATATCTCAGAAAATGGAGATAATATAATATCTAGTAACGATACTATTGTTTTATTCTTACCAGCAGACCTCGAGTTAAACAGTAAATCACTTAAAGAAATCGATAATAAATTTCATAACTTAACCACACTAAAAAACGAAACCAATCTAGTCAATCAAATATCTTTTTCTCCTACAGATAATAAACCTTTTATTCTAGTTTTTTATAAACATTTCCACTGGGAAACAGCTAATTATGAATCCATATTCAATATTCTAAGTAAATTAAAACACTTCTTATTAGACAACAAAATTTCAAAAATTAGCATGCCCATCATCGGCGACACTTACGATAAACTTAAATGGAATAAAATACGCGTCATGCTTAGGTATATATTTCGTTTAACAGATATACACATCAAAATACACCACGACACTTTAATTCAACCCGAACCTATTCAGATCAAAGACATCTTAATTGAAAACCACGAAAATCCTTCTTCTGGTCATAGTGGATTTCACAGAACATATAATAGGATAAAGCAAAATTTTAAATGGAGTAAGATGAAACATGATATTAAAATGTTCATAAAAAATTGTGAATCTTGCCAAAGAAATAAATTAGTAAGGAAAAAAACATAAAGAGCCTATGGAAATCACAACAAGTTCAGCACCCTTCGAAAAAATATTCTTGGATATTGGAGGACCTTTACCACTAACATTAAATGGCAATAAATATATCTTAACGTTACAAGACGACCTTACAAAATTTTCTCGAGCTTTTGCTATTCCAAATCATGAAGCTGAAACGATCGCAAAAAGTTTAGTTGAGAATTTTATTTGCATATTCGGTATACCTCAATCTATTCTAACCGACCAAGGCAAAGATTTCACCTCACTAATTTTAAGAAATGTCTCGAAATTATTCAAAATTAAGCAAATCAATTGTACAGCCTACCATCCACAGTCCAATGGAGCTTTAGAACGAAGCCACCACACTCTATCTGAATATCTAAAACATTATATAAAGAACAATCAAACTGACTGGGATGAATGGTTAGACTTCAGTATGTTTAGTTACAACACCACTGTACATACCTCCACAAAATTCACACCTTTCGAACTTTTGTTTGGTTACAAAGCAAACATTCCTAATAGCATTACCAAAACCCCTGAATTCAAATACACCTACGAAGATTATCTAGACGAACTATCACTAAAATTCCAATGATCCAGGGAAATTGCACGGAATAATTTAATTTACTCTAAAGAAATAAACAAGAAATATTACGATAAAAATATTAAATCTGAAGAATATCAACCAGTAAATAAGGTATTCATTTTAAATGAACAAAGTAAAATAGGTAAATCGAAAAAACTAACGCAAAACTATAACGGTCCTTACGAAATAATTTCAGTTGACTCCCCAGTAAATAACACTGTTTTAATAAAAGGCAAAAGGGTTAAAGTTCATGCCAACAGACTAAAACCTGCTTTTGTTCCAGTATCCTAATATGGATTCTAACACGAGGGATCGAAGGCTCGGTACCATATCAACACACACAGATCCCCCAAATCATATGGCATTTTTTATGAACAACTACAATCCATCCAATTTTCTGAAAACTCATGGGAAATATTTGGCTAATTTGATTATAAATAGTGAAAACAACATTAGTTCTTTAAACATGTTTGCCAAATATTCCATTATAGGCTAATAAACAATGTACTTCGTATTCTAGATAAGGAAACTCTTAGTCTATCAATTGTCAATATAATAATTAGTTATCTGTACCACAAAATGTATAACTTGTCTGTAAGATCTCTAAAATAATAATTCTCATTCTGTATTTCAATCGACAACATTATACAGTACATTAAGTTGTAAAGAAGCTGCTGGTGTTTTACTCGACCTGCCCATTACAAAATATTGGTGGCAGCGGTGGGATTGCACAGTACGCAAGTCTTTCAAGAGATTATTGTGCTCCCGAACAAAAGAAGATATCCACCTGGTGAAAATCAAGTTCTTCTTTGGGTACCGTCGACAAGACACCAAGGACAAGTTGGCAGAACTTCTGTGTGAATCCTCCCAGGGAAACTACTTAGGAGAACGTGCCAGGAGAACAGCAAGCCGTGCCCAGACCCAAGCAGCAACGCAACAAAGCATCAATGCTTGATCTGTAAGTCCCAAGTACAACCTTATTTATATTATTATTATTAGTATTATTCCCATTTATTTTTCGCCGTTATTGTGCTTGTATTCCTAACTTATATTTTACAAAATGCCTAATTTGTACCCAAATCTCGATAATGAAAACACCACCAGTCAAAGCAACGAATCACGTTTTCTGGTGTTTCATTAGAAACAGCAAAATATATTTTAATTAACTTCGACGGTGATAAAACCAAGTTATACGAATTTTTAGACAATTGTGAAAAAGCAAACAACCTAATAAAACCCGAATTAAAACCAATCCTATTTCAAATTATCGAAACAAAACTCACAGGAAATGCTAGGGAACTACTTCGACAGAGATCTTTTTCAAATTTTGACTCCCTAAAAGATTTTTTGTTAGAAGCTTACGCAGAAAGGAGAACAAGTAGCCAATGGCAACTTGAACTCAATTCCTGCAAGCAAGGTTTCAGTGAATCAGTAACTTCTTATGCACATAAAATTGAAAAATGCTACTTAAAATTAATCAATACACTTAAACCATCCCTTTCAAAGGTAAAACGAGAAGCGTGCGTAGAATTATTATTAAAAGAACAAGCATTAAATGTGTTTTTAACAGGGCTTCGAAAAGAACTTTCTATTCTTGTCCGATCTCGTAATCGTGAGTCTTTGGAACTTCCTATCGCAATTGCTCAAGACCACCGACTATGGATTAAGAGGTGCCTAAATCATTTTCGGTACCGCCCAAACATTTCGGTCCTTCGAGCCGGATTCGTACGGACACACGCGGCACGGCACACAATCGGGCGTGGCGCGGCAGTTGGACCTACGATTCGGGCGTATAGTAGAAGGCACACGGCGCGGCAAACAACCGGGCGCGACGTGGCAGGCCGACTTGCGACGCCATTGCGGCCAAGAGGACAGCAGACTTGTCGCAACAGGAACAGGATTCAAAGCACATTGCAGCAGAGATTGAAACGCTGATGGCATGGCATTCGAGTAAGCACCATCCTTGTCGTTATAATCATTATTCCAAGTGAATTTCCACGTCCCAAAGTCAAGGACATTTACGTTCGGCATTTTCAGTTCACAGTAACAAGATGGCGGAAAATATCGCGGAAAAATTGAGGGGTCTGAAGCAAACCCGTGGTCAAATAAAAGCTTATGTAACTAAATTTTTGTCATTTCTAGAGACATTTGAAGTTTATGATAAATCAATTCACCAGTTGACCGCACGATTAGAAAAGCTTGAATCGCGTTATGAACAATTTGTTGATGTTCAATCAAAAATAGAAATTCTAGAAGATAGTGCTGAACAAACAGAAGAACGCGATACATTTGAAGATAGTTATTTTGAAGCTGTTGCTAGGGCAAGGGAAATCATTGCTCGGTGCCAAGGTGTGAAGCAAAATACAAATTCAAATCAAAACCCAAACGGTGCAAATAATACTTCACAATCACATGCAAACAACAGTTTTAAAATTCAAGCTAGTGTTAAGCTGCCAACATTGAGTTTGCCAATTTTTAAAGGTTCTTATGCGGAATATATTCAATTTAATGATTCATTTCAAGCGTTAATCGGTAAAATGACACATTGTCAAACATTCAAAAGTTCTATTATTTGAAGTCATGTTTACGTGATGATGCTTTACAAGTTGTTCAAAATTTAGAGGTTACAGACGATAATTACGAAATCGCCCTTGATTTGTTAAAAAGTAGGTACGAAAACAAGAGAGTGATTATCAATAGCCATTTAAAAGCTATAACAGAGTTGCCTATTTTATTAAAGGAAAATTCGACAATGCTTAGAAATTTCTTAGATACGTTAACAAAAAATCTTAGGTCACTAGAAAATCTAGGTCAACCTGTACAAGAATGGGATTCTCTATTGATTTTCCTATTGACGTCAAAGCTTGACATTTCAGCAAGGCGTGAATGGGAGTGTTCGATTCAACCGAGTATCATGCCCACTGTCAAAGAACTTACATCTTTCTTAAATAATCGTTGTCAAATGCTAGAAAATTTGTATTCTCATTGCAATAGATCACAGCAAACTTCGCAACAAGCACAACCAAAAAATCAGCAATTTAAGAAATTTGACAAATCGTCAGTAAATGCAGCATCAACATCACAGTCTGAAGTCACTTTAAAATGTTACTTATGTCAGCAACCGCATTATATTTATTATTGTGACAAATTTTTAGCGCTTTCAGCTGCTGACAGAAACAAAGAAGTAAATAAATTAAATTTATGTGCAAATTGTCTGAGACCTGTCAAAAACAAAAAATATCACAATTGTACAGGGTCATGTAGAAAATGTGGTCACTCGCATAATACAATTTTACACGTAGATAAAGAAGGTATTCACAGTTCAGAGGTTTCAAATGCCGCTTTAAATCAAAACCGTCATGCTGGAGCTAGCACGCCCACAAGTCGTGACACCTGAGATGACAGATGTGTTGAAATTAAACAAACTTCAGTCGGGCCTTCCGTAACCATGCATTGTGGCAACACTGCACGCCCTACAAATTTATTAGGCACAGTACGTGTTTTTGTTTACGATAAGCAAAACAGACCGATCAAATGCAAGGCATTATTTGATCCAGGGTCGCAGTCAAATTTTATAAGAACAAATTTAGTGTCAAAATTAAAAATGAATATTGATCAAGTTAAGAATTTCGACTTTAGGTCGCACGCAGACAGGTGTTTCAGGTCAAGTCCATGCAACAATAAAGTCTATGCACAATAACTATTCAATAGAACTTCCATTTTCCATTTTGCATAGCATTACAGATGATTTGCCACAAGCTCACCAAGAGTTTTCGGCTTCCAAATTGACAATACCCGAAGGTTTAAATTTAGCGGATCCAGAATTTTTCAAGTCAAGTGAAATTGATATGCTGCTAGGTGGAGGCATATGTTTTAGTCTTGTAATACCTGGAAAAATAGAGTTAGGTGAAAATAAGCCAGACATGATAAATACAAAACTAGGTTGGGTTATTGGCAGTCCTTTAACGAATTATACAATTTCTTCAGTTCCACAAACTTGTTTCTTAGCAACGGACATTAGCTCAAGGTCAAACAGTCATTCGCAGCTTCAGGAGCAGCTTGAAAAATTTTGGAATGTAGAAAACATTGATGAAAATAAAAACTCACTTTTGTCAACAGACCAACAATTTTGTGAACAACATTTTGTTCAAAATTACACACGAGACGAAACAGGAAGGTTTGAAGTAGCCTTGCCGGTTAAAAATCATACACATTTGATAGGTAGTCCGGAAGTGGCTAAAAAACGTTTAATTAATATGGAGCATAAAATGTCCAAAGATCCCGTATTTTCTAAACTTTATCATAATTTCATGCTCGAGTATCAACAATTAGGTCACATGTCAAAGCTGTCAGACAGCGAAATTGACAACTCACAAGTTGCGTTGTATTTGCCACATCATGCAGTATTGAAAGAAAGCAGTGAAAAAACAAAATTACGAGTAGTATTTGATGGAAGTTGCAAGATGTCCAATAACTTGTCATTAAATGACATACTTCATGTTGGTCCTGTCATTCAGGAAACTTTATTTTCAATTTTAATCAGATATCGGACACACACATATGTAATCAAGGCGGACATCGCAAAGATGTATAGACAGGTAAATGTCAAACCAGAGTACCGTAAATTACAAAGAATTTTATGGCGCAATTCTGATCAGGATGAAATTTCACATTTTACATTAAACACCGCCACTTACGGAGTTAAGCCGTCTTCATTTTTGGCCATTCGCGCACTTCATCAAGCTGCTTATGAGAACATGGAAATCTCACCAAAGGCAGCAAAATCTATTCTGACAGATTTTTATGTCAACGATTTCATTTCGGGTAGCGACTCATTAGAAGATCTTAAACAATTTAAAAAAGATGCAGCATTTTAGATTCTGCAGGATTTCCATTGACTCAATTCATGAGCAATCATGCTTCTATTATTGACAGTCAACATCAAGACAGTTTCCAGATTTCCGACGTTGAAGATAAGGTAGTAAGAACGTTAGGAATTCTTTGGAATCCAAATACTGATACATTTGAATTTTTTACAGATTTACACATTTCCCCTCAGATTTTGACAAAGAGAATCGTATTGTCAGTAATAAGTCAGATTTTTGACCCATTAGGTCTAGTTGCGGCAGTAGTTGTCAGAGCAAAAATTTGGCTACAAGAATTGTGGAAATTAAGACTAAATTGGGATGATCCAATTCCAGAATCACTAAGTTCTGAATTTATAAAGTTACTATATTTTCAAAATTTGCATAAAATTTCGATTCCTAGACACGCACTGTTCTCAGCTTATATCAGTGTACAAATTCATGGATTTACGGACGCCTCAATGTGTGCATATGGAGTAGCTATTTATTTGAGGAGCACAGACATGTGTGGAAACCACTATTCCATGTTATTATGTTCCAAATCACGCGTAGCGCCCATAAAAACAATTTCTTTGCCAAGGCTAGAATTGTGTGGTGCACTGCTTCTATCGAAATTGATCACAAGTGTTATTGGTTCATTGAAAATATCCTTTGATAATAAAAATATTTTTCTTTGGACAGATTCTGAAATAGTCTTAGCGTGGCTAGCACGTGAACCGAGTGATTGGAAAGTTTTTGTTGCCAATCGAATAGCAACAATTCAGGAATTGACAAGTGTGTCATGCTGGCGACGTGTTGAGTCATCAGAAAACCCAGCTGATATAGTCTCAAGAGGTTGTTGCACATCAGACTTAATACATAATGATTTGTGGTGGTTTGGGCCATCTTGGCTTCAAGGAGATCAAACATTTTGGCCAGTTGCTCAAAATAAATTCGAACATCCTGAAGTTATACCAGAACAAAAAACGAATAATCTGGTGCATGTTGCAGTTCCATATAATGATGATTTTGACTTTATTTCACGTTTTTCAAAATTAAGAACAGCCAGAAGAGTCATGGCATTTTGTTTACGTTTTATTAACAATTTAAAAGTTTCTCCAGCTGACAGAGTCAAGGAAAGTTGACAAATTAGTGAAATAAAGAATGCCAACAATGTTTTAATCAAACTAGTACAAAGGAAGCATTTTTCTGTGGATATTTCAAATTTAAATAAATCAGGTTCTGTCAAAAAATCAAGTATCCTATTACGTTTAAATCCCTTTATTGATGACTCATCAATCTTAAGAGTAGGAGGTCGGTTGACAAACTCTCATCTTGAATATAACAGTAAATATCCCATTTTATTACCTAACAAAGATCATTTTACAGAATTAAAAATACAGTATGAGCATGAGCGAACATTTCATGGGGGTATACAAACCACTCTTTCATCGGTACGTACTAAATACTGGCCTATTCACGGTAAGGTCGCAGTCAAGAGAATAATTTACAGATGTTTAACTTGTTTCAAGGCAAATCCTAGGTCCTTTATACCAAAAATGGGAAATCTTCCTGAAGCAAGAGTGACACCATCTAGAGCATTTTTAAATACCGGCATAGATTTTGCGGGTCCATTTCTCATAAAAGATGACACTTTACGCACGAGAAAAATTATAAAAGCTTATGTTTGTATTTTTATTTGTTTTAGCACCCGAGCTATCCATATAGAACTTACAGTTAGTTTATCTACTGAAGCCTTTGTTAGTTGCCTTAAAAGATTTGTTAGTCGAAGAGGTTTACCTAGTAATATCTACACCGATAATGGGTTGAATTTCGTTGGCGCAAGCAACAGTCTTCGCGAAATACAAAACGGTTTACTTGAGCTTCACAAAAGTAAATTTGTTCAGAATTATCTTCTCGAAAACGAGATAAAATGGCATTTTGCCCCTCCAAGGTCACCAAATTTCGGGGGATTATATGAGTCAGCGGTCAAAAGTATGAAACATCATTTGTCTCGCATAATTCCTAATGACTTAACATTTGAGTGTTTTACACTATTTTAGTGCAGATCGAATCTATTTTAAATTCGCGACCATCGTGTCCAATGTCAAACGATCCAAATGACCTTGACTTCCAAACCCCAGGTCATTTCCTTATTGGTGCTAGATTGAACACAATTCCCGAACATGACGTTACTGAAGTGCCTACCAACCGAGTCACTAAGTTTCAACAGACGAATCAAATATCTCAGAAATTCTGGAAAAAGTGGTATCAGGAGTACCTACAAAACCTGCATCCAAGAGGCAAGTGGTTATCCAATCCAGACAATGTTAAGATTGAATCCTTGGCACTCATACATGAAGCTAATGCCATGCCACAGCAATGGAAGGTGGGAAGAATCATGGAACTCCACCCTGGACGTGAGGCATTGTCCGCGTAGTAACGCTGAAAACTGCCAACGGGACTCTCAAGCGAGCCGTTTTTCAAATTAGTATTTTACCATTGTATTGACAATGATAGTTTAATTAGTGTAGTTTTAGTGTTAGTGAGTCATGTTGGCATGGACCAGTTTGTTGTTGAAACTTGGTAGTTTCAAGGCGGCCGGTATGTTATGGCGCGAGTCAATCTTTGTATTTTTGAACAATTCGCGCATTGTGAAGTGGTCTTCGAAGCCCACGGAACTACGAACAGTATCGGCGCATGAGCTCAGTCATGTGAGCAAAGTTAACAAATAGCGTTGCCCCGCGCGCTTCTCGGCCAATGAGAGCGCCACCACCTAGGAACGCGGGCCGGTGAGAGATTCCCGGCCCTTCAGTACTACAGTCCATCGCTCTATCGACGTACACGGATGCGGCGCCTTGCGCAAAATAAGGTCAGTCCCGCGGTACGTCGGTCGTGAATCAAAAAACCAAGACCACCGACTATGGATTAAGAGGTGCCTAAATCATTTTCGGTACCGCGAAAACAGTTGTCATGTAGTACCCGACAATTTCCCAATTAAATTTGATGGTTTAATTGGTAACGACTTCATTAAGCGTTAATTTTTTAATTCAAATTCATTCAAATAAATACTCATGAATTCCCTATATATCATATCGAAACTCCTCTTTGTGAATACAAAACCAATTCCAAAATCAAATCTAACTCAAAATCTAAATCCAATAATCACTACAAATTCTCAAAGTTCATCAAATTATAATTCTCAAAAAAACCGTCAAATTAACGACGAAATTATCCTTCCAGCTAGGTCAGAAACCATTGTAAAAGTTAATGTCATAAATCCAGAAATCAAAGATGGTATTTGTTCTGATATTTACATATCTGATCAAATATTTCTCTGTCCTAGTATTGTAAAAGTTATAGACAATGACTATGCTCTTACTTCTATTCTCAATACGTCAGATAAAGACACTAAAATAAATCAATTAGACATTATTCTCGAACCTCTACCTCAAAATACAGCAAAAATAAATAAAATTGCCTCAAATCATAATTCAAATTCTGAAAGATTAAATAAAATTACTCAAATGTTAAGAACCGAGCATCTCAATAGCGAGGAGAGAAATTCACTTGTAAAAATCTGTCATAATTTCAATCATATTTTCTATGTAGAAGGAGATACATTATCACACACAGATGCTGTCATGCACGAAATTCACATAAAACCTTCGCATCCTATTAATACGAAACCCTATAGATACCCTGAAATTCATAAAGAAGAAGTTAATAGACAAATAACAAAAATGCTTAATGAGGATATTATCGAACCTTCTACTTCTCCATGGAACTCTCCTATTTGGATAGTCCCAAAGAAAACCGACGCAACAGGTACTAAAAAATGGAGAATCGTTATCGATTACCGGAAATTGAACGAAATTACAATCGCTGATTCCTATCCTTTACCAAATATCACAGATATCTTAGATCAATTAGGGCACTCAAAATATTTTACCACCTTAGACTTAACGTCCGGATTTCATCAAATCCAAATGTTACCTACAGATAAGGAAAAAACTGCTTTTTCAACGCAAATAGGACATTATCATTATAAACGTATGCCATTTGGGCTTCGCAATGCGCCCGCGACATTTCAAAGACTCGATTGCAGAAAACAAAGCTAGAAAAAAAGATTCTACCCCATTATATGCAATTTTTTGTATTTCTAATTCATTGGTAAGCACAAAAGGCCTTTATTTTGAAAGAACAGTTGAATAAATCCTTCAAAATTTTTTAGTTTTTTAAAAAAATGTCAGTCAAATTTACATATAAAAACCGATAAAAGCAGCTAAAACACTCAAATACAAGGATAATGGAAAACCCATGTAAGCCTAATATCGAAGAAAAGCTCTACAGTTGCCCCAAGATCGTTGAAACCAACATAAAAAATGAGGCACAACGTGCGGAGGTGCGCCAAGTCGATTGTGGAAAAGGCTTCGGCATATTTGGAGGGGGGCGAAGAAAAATGAGGTGGCTGGGGCTGGTGCTGCTGAAGCAGCTGTGGTAAGTTAAAAAAACGCTCTTTTTATTATTGTTACTTGCGCATCTGTCCTAATTAATAATTATTTCGACGAATACTGTTCTAGCAGGTTGGTGCTGCTGAAGCAGCTGTGGTAAGTTAAAAAACGCTCTTTTTATTATTGTTACTTGCGCATCTGTCCTAATTAATAATTATTTCGACGAATACTGTTCTAGCAGGTATACAAGATATTAAGTGTTTTGTATACTTGGACAATATAGTAATTTTTGAAAATAACCTCGAAAACCATAATAAGCGATTAATAGAAGTATTTCAACGACTAAGTGACTTTAATCTCAAAATTCAGCCCGACAAATGCGAATTTTTAAGACACGAGGTTATGTATTTAGGTCATCTAATTACGGAAAATGGTGTTAAACCTGACCCGAAGAAAATATCAGCTATATCCGATTATCCAGTACCCAAAACCCCCAAAGACATTAAAGCGTTTATGGGATTAGCCGGTTCTTACAGAAAATTTATTCCTAATTTCAGTTCTATTGCTCAACCTATAACAAAATTATTAAAAAAGGATGTTTCATTCAACTGGACTAGCCAACAACAAGAATTAAGGAAATCGTTACTCTCTGAACCCTTACTACAATATCCAGATTTTTCTAAAATATTCTATTTAACAACTGATGCTAGCAATTTCGCTATAGGCTCCGTTTTATCGCAAGGAGAACCGCCTAACGACTTACCGATTTCTTATGCAAGTAGAACGCTAAATAAAGCTGAATGTAATTATTCTAAAACTGAACGCGAACTTCTCGCTATAGTGTGGAGTGTAAAACATTTCAGACCTTACCTGTATGGTAGAAAATTCATTATTCTTACCGATCATAAACCGCTAACTTGGTTATTTAACGTTAAAGACCCAGGCTCGCGATTAGTCAGATGGAGGTTAATGTTAGATGAATACGAATATAATATTCACTACAAACCTGGTAAATCAAACTATGTCGCAGATGATTTAAGCAGGACACCCACTGACAACGACTATGATGCCTTCAAAGACAAAACCATTACGTCCACAAAATCTCACACGATAAAAACAGTCGAAACAATATCTGAATCTAATAATTACTCTGATTTCTTAATTAAATTAAAAACTACCTTAATCACTAACGAACATATCTCAGAAAATGGAGATAATATAATATCTAGTAACGATACTATTGTTTTATTCTTACCAGCAGACCTCGAGTTAAACAGTAAATCACTTAAAGAAATCGATAATAAATTTCATAACTTAACCACACTAAAAAACGAAACCAATCTAGTCAATCAAATATCTTTTTCTCCTACAGATAATAAACCTTTTATTCTAGTTTTTTATAAAAATTTCCACTGGGAAACAGCTAATTATGAATCCATATTCAATATTCTAAGTAAATTAAAACACTTCTTATTAGACAACAAAATTTCAAAAATTAGCATGCCCATCATCGGCGACACTTACGATAAACTTAAATGGAATAAAATACGCGTCATGCTTAGCTATATATTTCGTTTAACAGATATACACATCAAAATACACCACGACACTTTAATTCAACCCGAACCTATTCAGATCAAAGACATCTTAATTGAAAACCACGAAAATCCTTCTTCTGGTCATAGTGGATTTCACAGAACATATAATAGGATAAAGCAAAATTTTAAATGGAGTAAGATGAAACATGATATTAAAATGTTCATAAAAAATTGTGAATCTTGCCAAAGAAATAAATTAGTAAGGAAAGAAACATAAAGAGCCTATGGAAATCACAACAAGTTCAGCACCCTTCGAAAAAATATTCTTGGATATTGGAGGACCTTTACCACTAACATTAAATGGCAATAAATATATCTTAACGTTACAAGACGACCTTACAAAATTTTCTCGAGCTTTTGCTATTCCAAATCATGAAGCTGAAACGATCGCAAAAAGTTTAGTTGAGAATTTTATTTGCATATTCGGTATACCTCAATCTATTCTAACCGACCAAGGCAAAGATTTCACCTCACTAATTTTAAGAAATGTCTCGAAATTATTCAAAATTAAGCAAATCAATTGTACAGCCTACCATCCACAGTCCAATGGAGCTTTAGAACGAAGCCACCACACTCTATCTGAATATCTAAAACATTATATAAACAACAATCAAACTGACTGGGATGAATGGTTAGACTTCAGTATGTTTAGTTACAACACCACTGTACATACCTCCACCAAATTCACACCTTTCGAACTTTTGTTTGGTTACAAAGCAAATCTTCCTAATAGCATTACCAAAACCCCTGAATTCAAATACACCTACGAAGATTATCTAGACGAACTATCACTAAAATTCCAATGATCCAGGGAAATTGCACGGAATAATTTAATTTACTCTAAAGAAATAAACAAGAAATATTACGATAAAAATATTAAATCTGAAGAATATCAACCAGGAAATAAGGTATTCATTTTAAATGAACAAAGTAAAATAGGTAAATCGAAAAAACTAACGCAAAACTATAACGGTCCTTACGAAATAATTTCAGTTGACTCCCCAGTAAATTACACTGTTTTAATAAAAGGCAAAAGGGTTAAAGTTCATGCCAACAGACTAAAACCTGCTTTTGTTCCAGTATCCTAATATGGATTCTAACACGAGGGATCGAAGGCTCGGTACCATATCAACACACACAGATCCCCAAATCATATGGCATTTTTTATGAACAACTACAATCCATCCAATTTTCTGAAAACTCATGGGAAATATTTGGCTAATTTGATTATAAATAGTGAAAACAACATTAGTTCTTTAAACATGTTTGCCAAATATTCCATTATAGGCTAATAAACAATGTACTTCGTATTCTAGATAAGGAAACTCTTAGTCTATCAATTGTCAATATAATAATTAGTTATCTGTACCACAAAATGTATAACTTGTCTGTAAGATCTCTAAAATAATAATTCTCATTCTGTATTTCAATCGACAACATTATACAGTACATTAAGTTGTAAAGAAGCTGCTGGTGTTTTACTCGACCTGCCCATTACAAAATATTGGTGGCAGCGGTGGGATTGCACAGTACGCAAGTCTTTCAAGAGATTATTGTGCTCCCGAACAAAAGAAGATATCCACCTGGTGAAAATCAAGTTCTTCTTTGGGTACCGTCGACAAGACACCAAGGACAAGTTGGCAGAACTTTTGTGTGAATCCTCCCAGGGAAACTACTTAGGAGAACGTGCCAGGGGAACAGCAAGTCGTGCCGAGACCCAAGCAGCAACGCAACAAAGCATCAATGCTTCATCTGTAAGTCCCTAGTGCAACCTTATTTATATTATTATTATTAGTATTATTCCCATTTATTTTTCGCCGTTATTGTGCTTGTATTCCTAACTTATATTTTACAAAATGCCTAATTTGTACCCAAATCTCGATAATGAAAACACCGCCAGTCAAAGCAACGAATCACGTTTTTCCGGTGTTTCATTAGAAACAGCAAAATATATTTTAATTAAATTCGACGGTGATAAAACCAAGTTATACGAATTTTTAGACAATTGTGAAAAAGCAAACAACCTAATAAAACCCGAATTAAAACCAATCCTATTTCAAATTATCGAAACAAAACTCACAAGAAATGCTAGGGAACTAGTTCGACAGAGATCTTTTTCAAATTTTGACTCCCTAAAAGATTTTTTGTTAGAAGCTTACGCAGAAAGGAGAACAAGTAGCCAATGGCAACTTGAACTCAATTCCTGCAAGCAAGGTTTCAGTGAATCAGTAACTTCTTATGCACATAAAATTGAAAAATGCTACTTAAAATTAATCAATACACTTAAACCATCCCTTTCAAAGGTAAAACGAGAAGCGTGCGTAGAATTATTATTAAAAGAATAAGCATTAAATGTGTTTTTAACAGGGCTTCGAAAAGAACTTTCTATTCTTGTCCGATCTCGTAATCCTGAGTCTTTGGAACTTGCTATCGCAATTGCTCAAGACCACCGACTATGGATTAAGAGGTGCCTAAATCATTTTCGGTACCGCCCAAACATTTCGGTCCTTCGAGCCGGATTCGTACGGACACACGCGGCACGGCACACAATCTGGCGTGGCGCGGCAGTTGGACCTACGATTCGGGCGTATAGTCGAAGGCACACGGCGCGGCAAACAACCGGGCGCGACGTGGCAGGCCGACTTGCGACGCCATTGCGGCCAAGAGGACAGCAGACTTGTCGCAACAGGGACAGGATTCAAAGCACATTGCAGCAGAGATTGAAACGCTGATGGCATGGCATTCGAGTAAGCACCATCCTTGTCGTTATAATCATTATTCCAAGTGAATTTCCACGTCCCAAAGTCAAGGACATTTACGTTCGGCATTTTCAGTTCACAGTAACAAGATGGCGGAAAATATCGCGGAAAAATTGAGGGGTCTGAAGCAAACCCGTGGTCAAATAAAAGCTTATGTAACTAAATTTTTGTCATTTCTAGTGACATTTGAAGTTTATGTTAAATCAATTCACCAGTTGACCGCAAGATCAGAAAAGCTTGAATCGCGTTATGAACAATTTGTTGATGTTCAATCAAAAATAGAAATTCTAGAAGATAGTGCTGAACAAACAGAAGAACGCGATACATTTGAGGATAGTTATTTTGAAGCTGTTGCTAGGGCAAGGGAAATCATTGCTCGGTGCCAAGGTGTGAAGCAAAATACAAATTCAAATCAAAACCCAAACGATGCAAATAATACTTCACAATCACATGTAAACAACAGTTTTCAAATTCAAGCTAGTGTTAAGCTGCCAACATTGAGTTTGCCAATTTTTAAAGGTTCTTATGCGGAATATATTCAATTTAATGATTCATTTCAAGCGTTAATCGGTAAAATGACACATTGTCAAACATCCAAAAGTTCTTTTATTTGAAGTCATGTTTACGTGATGATGCTTTATAAGTTGTTCAAAATTTAGAGGTTACAGACGATAATTACGAAATCGCCCTTGATTTGTTAAAAAGTAGGTACGAAAACAAGAGAGTGATTATCAATAGCCATTTAAAAGCTATAACAGAGTTGCCTATTTTATTAAAGGAAAATTCGACAATGCTTAGAAATTTCTTAGATACGTTAACAAAAAATCTTAGGTCACTAGAAAATCTAGGTCAACCTGTACAAGAATGGGATTCTCTATTGATTTTCCTATTGACGTCAAAGCTTGACATTTCAGCAAGGCGTGAATGGGAGTGTTCGATTCAACCGAGTATCATGCCCACTGTCAAAGAATTTACATCTTTCTTAAATAATCGTTGTCAAATGCTAGAAAATTTGTATTCTCATTCCAATAGATCACAGCAAACTTCGCAACAAGCACAACCAAAAAATCAGCAATTTAAGAAATTTGACAAATCGTCAGTAAATGCAGCATCAACATCACAGTCTGAAGTCACTTTAAAATGTTACTTATGTCAGCAACCGCATTATATTTATTATTGTGACAAATTTTTAGCGCTTTCAGCTGCTGACAGAAACAAAGAAGTAAATAAATTAAATTTATGTGCAAATTGTCTGAGACCTGTCAAAAACAAAAAATATCACAATTGTACAGGGTCATGTAGAAAATGTGGTCACTCGCATAATACAATTTTACACGTAGATAAAGAAGGTATTCACAGTTCAGAGGTTTCAAATGCCGCTTTAAATCAAAACCGTCATGCTGGAGCTAGCACGCCCACAAGTCGTGACACCTGAGATGACAGATGTGTTGAAATTAAACAAACTTCAGTCGGGCCTTCCGTAACCATGCATTGTGGCAACACTGCACGCCCTACAAATTTATTAGGCACAGTACGTGTTTTTGTTTACGATAAGCAAAACAGACCGATCAAATGCAAGGCATTATTTGATCCAGGGTCGCAGTCAAATTTTATAAGAACAAATTTAGTGTCAAAATTAAAAATGAATATTGATCAAGTTAAGAATTTCGACTTTAGGTCGCACGCAGACAGGTGTTTCAGGTCAAGTCCATGCAACAATAAAGCTATGCACAATAACTATTCAATAGAACTTCCATTTTCCATTTTGCATAGCATTACAGATGATTTGCCACAAGCTCACCAAGAGTTTTCGGCTTCCAAATTGACAATACCCGAAGGTTTAAATTTAGCGGATCCAGAATTTTTCAAGTCAAGTGAAATTGATATGCTGCTAGGTGGAGGCATATGTTTTAGTCTTGTAATACCTGGAAAAATAGAGTTAGGTGAAAATAAGCCAGACATGATAAATACAAAACTAGGTTGGGTTATTGGCAGTCCTTTAACGAATTATAAAATTTCTTCAGTTCCACAAACTTGTTTCTTAGCAACGGACATTAGCTCAAGGTCAAACAGTCATTCGCAGCTTCAGGAGCAGCTTGAAAAATTTTGGAATGTAGAAAACATTGATGAAAATAAAAACTCACTTTTGTCAACAGACCAACAATTTTGTGAACAACATTTTGTTCAAAATTACACACGAGACGAAACAGGAAGGTTTGAAGTAGCCTTGCCGGTTAAAAATCATACACATTTGATAGGTAGTCCGGAAGTGGCTAAAAAACGTTTAATTAATATGGAGCATAAAATGTCCAAAGATCCCGTATTTTCTAAACTTTATCATAATTTCATGCTCGAGTATCAACAATTAGGTCACATGTCAAAGCTGTCAGACAGCGAAATTGACAACTCACAAGTTGCGTTTTATTTGCCACATCATGCAGTATTGAAAGAAAGCAGTGAAAAAACAAAATTACGAGTAGTATTTGATGGAAGTTGCAAGATGTCCAATAACTTGTCATTAAATGACGTACTTCATGTTGGTCCTGTCATTCAGGAAACTTTATTTTCAATTTTAATCAGATATCGGACACACACATATGTAATCAAGGCGGACATCGCAAAGATGTATAGACAGGTAAATGTCAAACCAGAGTACCGTAACTTACAAAGAATTTTATGGCGCAATTCTGATCAGGATGAAATTTCACATTTTACATTAAACACCGCCACTTACGGAGTTAAGCCGTCTTCATTTTTGGCCATTCGCGCACTTCATCAAGCTGCTTATGAGAACATGGAAATCTCACCAAAGGCAGCAAAATCTATTCTGACAGATTTTTATGTCAACGATTTCATTTCGGGTAGCGACTCATTAGAAGATCTTAAACAATTAAAAAAGATGCAGCATTTTAGATTCTGCAGGATTTCCATCGACTCAATTCATGAGCAATCATGCTTCTATTATTGACAGTCAACATCAAGACAGTTTCCAGATTTCCGACGTTGAAGATAAGGTAGTAAGAACGTTAGGAATTCTTTGGAATCCAAATACTGATACATTTGAATTTTTTACAGATTTACACATTTCCCCTCAGATTTTGACAAAGAGAATCGTATTGTCAGTAATAAGTCAGATTTTTGACCCATTAGGTCTAGTTGCGGCAGTAGTTGTCAGAGCAAAAATTTGGCTACAAGAATTATGGAAATTAAGACTAAATTGGGATGATCCAATTCCAGAATCACTAAGTTCTGAATTTATAAAGTTTATACTAGATTTTCAAAATTTGCATAAAATTTCGATTCCTAGACACGCACTGTTCTCAGCTTATATCAGTGTACAAATTCATGGATTTACGGACGCCTCAATGTGTGCATATGGAGTAGCTATTTATTTGAGGAGCACAGACATGTGTGGAAACCACTATTCCATGTTATTATGTTCCAAATCACGCGTAGCGCCCATAAAAACAATTTCTTTGCCAAGGCTAGAATTATGTGGTGCACTGCTTCTATCGAAATTGATCACAAGTGTTATTGATTCATTGAAAATATCCTTTGATAATAAAAATATTTTTCTTTGGACAGATTCTGAAATAGTCTTAGCGTGGCTAGCACGTGAACCGAGTGATTGGAAAGTTTTTTTTGCCAATCGAATAGCAACAATTCAGGAATTGACAAGTGTGTCATGCTGGCGACGTGTTGAGTCATCAGAAAACCCAGCTGATATAGTCTCAAGAGGTTGTTGCACATCAGACTTAATACATAATGATTTGTGGTGGTTTGGGCCATCTTGGCTTCAAGGAGATCAAACATTTTGGCCAGTTGCTCAAAATAAATTCGAACATCCTGAAGTTATACCAGAACAAAAAACGAATAATCTGGTGCATGTTGCAGTTCCATATAATGATGATTTTGACTTTATTTCACGTTTTTCAAAATTAAGAACAGCCAGAAGAGTCATGGCATTTTGTTTACGTTTTATTAACAATTTAAAAGTTTCTCCAGCTGACAGAGTCAAGGAAAGTTGACAAATTAGTGAAATAAAGAATGCCAACAATGTTTTAATCAAACTAGTACAAAGGAAGCATTTTTCTGTGGATATTTCAAATTTAAATAAATCAGGTTCTGTCAAAAATCAAGTATCCTATTACGTTTAAATCCCTTTATTGATGACTCATCAATCTTAAGAGTAGGAGGTCGGTTGACAAACTCTCATCTTGAATATAACAGTAAATATCCCATTTTATTACCTAACAAAGATCATTTTACAGAATTAAAAATACAGTATGAGCATGAGCGAACATTTCATGGCGGTATACAAACCACTCTTTCATCGGTACGTACTAAATACTGGCCTATTCACGGTAAGGTCGCAGTCAAGAGAATAATTTACAGATGTTTAACTTGTTTCAAGGCAAATCCTAGGTCCTTTATACCAAAAATGGGAAATCTTCCTGAAGCAAGAGTGACACCATCTAGAGCATTTTTAAATACCGGCATAGATTTTGCGGGTCCATTTCTCATAAAAGATGACACTTTACGCACGAGAAAAATTATAAAAGCTTATGTTTGTATTTTTATTTGTTTTAGCACCCGAGCTATCCATATAGAACTTACAGTTAGTTTATCTACTGAAGCCTTTGTTAGTTGCCTTAAAAGATTTGTTAGTCGAAGAGGTTTACCTAGTAATATCTACACCGATAATGGGTTGAATTTCGTTGGCGCAAGCAACAGTCTTCGCGAAATACAAAACGGTTTACTTGAGCTTCACAAAAGTAAATTTGTTCAGAATTATCTTCTCGAAAACGAGATAAAATGGCATTTTGCCCCTCCAAGGTCACCAAATTTCGGGGGATTATATGAGTCAGCGGTCAAAAGTATGAAACATCATTTGTCTCGCATAATTCCTAATGACTTAACATTTGAGTGTTTTACACTATTTTAGTGCAGATCGAATCTATTTTAAATTCGCGACCATCGTGTCCAATGTCAAACGATCCAAATGACCTTGACTTCCAAACCCCAGGTCATTTCCTTATTGGTGCTAGATTGAACACAATTCCCGAACATGACGTTACTGAAGTGCCTACCAACCGAGTCACTAAGTTTCAACAGACGAATCAAATATCTCAGAAATTCTGGAAAAAGTGGTATCAGGAGTACCTACAAAACCTGCATCCAAGAGGCAAGTGGTTATCCAATCCAGACAATGTTAAGATTGAATCCTTGGCACTCATACATGAAGCTAATGCCATGCCACAGCAATGGAAGGTGGGAAGAATCATGGAACTCCACCCTGGACGTGAAGCATTGTCCGCGTAGTAACGCTGAAAACTGCCAACGGGACTCTCAAGCGAGCCGTTTTTCAAATTAGTATTTTACCATTGTATTGACAATGATAGTTTAATTAGTGTAGTTTTAGTGTTAGTGAGTCATGTTGGCATGGACCAGTTTGTTGTTGAAACTTGGTAGTTTCAAGGCGGCCGGTATGTTATGGCGCGAGTCAATCTTTGTATTTTTGAACAATTCGCGCATTGTGAAGTGGTCTTCGAAGCCCACGGAACTACGAACAGTATCGGCGCATGAGCTCAGTCATGTGAGCAAAATTAACCAATAGCGTTGCCCCGCGCGCTTCTCGGCCAATGAGAGCGCCACCACCAAGGAACGCGGGCCGGTGAGAGATTCCCGGCCAATGACGTCAGAACCTATAGACAGGTTTGTTTTGATAAACGCTTGACGCCCAGAACTAATCACAATCTAAGCGCTCCATTAAATTATTCCGAAAATGTCGCGAGATTGTCAGAAATTGCCCCTTTTTGTCGAGCCGTAGCGAACTTATTTCGACTCTGGGCTCGGAGGCTGGCGTCGTTAGACCATCCCCCGAGTCTTCAGGTGAGGTTCCGATGCTTCCGGCGCCCCCAAACAAGAAAAAACATGCGATATCTAAGTGTGATTCTGGAGGAACTATAACCGGGAATCACCGGGTGTATAGTTGGTTGATGGTTGACTTTCTGTCTTTGTTTGTAGCATGTTGTTAGAGTAGTATGGATATATTTAATCTTGGCGTCAAAATAAAGGGCATTTTAACAATGGGGCACCACGTCTATAGGTTTTGACGTCATTGTTCCCGGCCCTTCAGTACTACAGTCCATCGCTCTATCGACGTACACGGATGCGGCGCCTTGCGCAAAATAAGGTCAGTCCCGCGGTACGTCGGTCGTGAATCAAAAAACCAAGACCACCGACTATGGATTAAGAGGTGCCTAAATCATTTTCGGTACCGCCCAAAAAGTTTTCATGTAGTACCCGACAATTTCCCAATTAAATTTGATGGTTTAATTGGTAACGACTTCATTAAGCGTTATAAATGCAAAATAGATTACGAATTCGATCTAATTCAAATAAATACTCATGAATTCCCTATATATCATATCGAAACTCCTCTTTGTGAATCCAAAACCAATTCCAAAATCAAATCTAACTCAAAATCTAAATCCAATAATCACTACAAATTCTCAAAGTTCATCAAATAATTACTCAAATGTTAAGAACCGAGCATCTCAATAGCGAGGAGAGAAATTCACTTGTAAAAATCTGTCATAATTTCAATCATATTTTCTATGTAGAAGGAGATACATTATCACACACAGATGCTGTCATGCACGAAATTCACATAAAACCTTCGCATCCTATTAATACGAAACCCTATAGATACCCTGAAATTCATAAAGAAGAAGTTAATAGACAAATAACAAAAATGCTTAATGAGGATATTATCGAACCTTCTACTTCTCCATGGAACTCTCCTATTTGGATAGTCCCAAAGAAAACCGACGCAACAGGTACTAAAAAATGGAGAATCGTTATCGATTACCGGAAATTGAACGAAATTACAATCGCTGATTCCTATCCTTTACCAAATATCACAGATATCTTAGATCAATTAGGGCACTCAAAATATTTTACCACCTTAGACTTAACGTCCGGATTTCATCAAATCCAAATGTTACCTACAGATAAGGAAAAAACTGCTTTTTCAACGCAAATAGGACATTATCATTATAAACGTATGCCATTTGGGCTTCGCAATGCGCCCGCGACATTTCAAAGACTTCGATTGCAGAAAACAAAGCTAGAAAAAAAAGATTCTACCCCATTATATGCTATTTTTTGTATTTCTAATTCATTGGTAAGCACAAAAGGCCTTTATTTTGAAAGAACAGTTGAATAAATCCTTCAAAATTTTTTAGTTTTTTAAAAAAATGTCAGTCAAATTTACATATAAAAACCGATAAAAGCAGCTAAAACACTCAAATACAAGGATAATGGAAAACCCATGTAAGCCTAATATCGAAGAAAAGCTCTACAGTTGCCCCAAGATCGTTGAAACCAACATAAAAAATGAGGCACAACGTGCGGAGGTGCGCCAAGTCGATTGTGGAAAAGGCTTCGGCATATTTGGAGGGGGGCGAAGAAAAATGAGGTGGCTGGGGCTGGTGCTGCTGAAGCAGCTGTGGTAAGTTAAAAAAACGCTCTTTTTATTATTTTTACTTGCGCATCTGTCCTAATTAATAATTATTTCGACGAATACTGTTCTAGCAGGTATACAAGATATTAAGTGTTTTGTATACTTGGACAATATAGTAATTTTTGCAAATAACCTCGAAAACCATAATAAGCGATTAATAGAAGTATTTCAACAACTAAGTGACTTTAATCTCAAAATTCAGCCCGACAAATGCGAATTTTTAAGACACGAGGTTATGTATTTAGGTCATCTAATTACGGAAAATGGTGTTAAACCTGACCCGAAGAAAATATCAGCTATATCCGATTATCCAGTACCCAAAACCCCCAAAGACATTAAAGCGTTTATGGGATTAGCCGGTTCTTACAGAAAATTTATTCCTAATTTCAGTTCTATTGCTCAACCTATAACAAAATTATTAAAAAAGGATGTTTCATTCAACTGGACTAGCCAACAACAAGAATTAAGGAAATCGTTACTCTCTGAACCCTTACTACAATATCCAGATTTTTCTAAAATATTCTATTTAACAACTGATGCTAGCAATTTCGCTATAGGCTCCGTTTTATCGCAAGGAGAACCGCCTAACGACTTACCGATTTCTTATGCAAGTAGAACGCTAAATAAAGCTGAAAGTAATTATTCTAAAACTGAACGCGAACTTCTCGCTATAGTGTGGAGTGTAAAACATTTCAGACCTTACCTGTATGGTAGAAAATTCATTATTCTTACCGATCATAAACCGCTAACTTGGTTATTTAACGTTAAAGACCCAGGCTCGCGATTAGTCAGATGGAGGTTAATGTTAGATGAATACGAATATGATATTCACTACAAACCTGGTAAATCAAACTATGTCGCAGATGATTTAAGCAGGACACCCACTGACAACGACTATGATGCCTTCAAAGACAAAACCATTACGTCCACAAAATCTCACACGATAAAAACAGTCGAAACAATATCTGAATCTAATAATTACTCTGATTTCTTAATTAAATTAAAAACTACCTTAATCACTAACGAACATATCTCAGAAAATGGAGATAATATAATATCTAGTAACGATACTATTGTTTTATTCTTACCAGCAGACCTCGAGTTAAACAGTAAATCACTTAAAGAAATCGATAATAAATTTCATAACTTAACCACACTAAAAAACGAAACCAATCTAGTCAATCAAATATCTTTTTCTCCTACAGATAATAAACCTTTTATTCTAGTTTTTTATAAAAATTTCCACTGGGAAACAGCTAATTATGAATCCATATTCAATATTCTAAGTAAATTAAAACACTTCTTATTAGACAACAAAATTTCAAAAATTAGCATGCCCATCATCGGCGACACTTACGATAAACTTAAATGGAATAAAATACGCGTCATGCTTAGCTATATATTTCGTTTAACAGATATACACATCAAAATACACCACGACACTTTAATTCAACCCGAACCTATTCAGATCAAAGACATCTTAATTGAAAACCACGAAAATCCTTCTTCTGGTCATAGTGGATTTCACAGAACATATAATAGGATAAAGCAAAATTTTAAATGGAGTAAGATGAAACATGATATTAAAATGTTCATAAAAAATTGTGAATCTTGCCAAAGAAATAAATTAGTAAGGAAAGAAACATAAAGAGCCTATGGAAATCACAACAAGTTCAGCACCCTTCGAAAAAATATTCTTGGATATTGGAGGACCTTTACCACTAACATTAAATGGCAATAAATATATCTTAACGTTACAAGACGACCTTACAAAATTTTCTCGAGCTTTTGCTATTCCAAATCATGAAGCTGAAACGATCGCAAAAAGTTTAGTTGAGAATTTTATTTGCATATTCGGTATACCTCAATCTATTCTAACCGACCAAGGCAAAGATTTCACCTCACTAATTTTAAGAAATGTCTCGAAATTATTCAAAATTAAGCAAATCAATTGTACAGCCTACCATCCACAGTCCAATGGAGCTTTAGAACGAAGCCACCACACTCTATCTGAATATCTAAAACATTATATAAACAACAATCAAACTGACTGGGATGAATGGTTAGACTTCAGTATGTTTAGTTACAACACCACTGTACATACCTCCACCAAATTCACACCTTTCGAACTTTTGTTTGGTTACAAAGCAAATCTTCCTAATAGCATTACCAAAACCCCTGAATTCAAATACACCTACGAAGATTATCTAGACGAACTATCACTAAAATTCCAATGATCCAGGGAAATTGCACGGAATAATTTAATTTACTCTAAAGAAATAAACAAGAAATATTACGATAAAAATATTAAATCTGAAGAATATCAACCAGGAAATAAGGTATTCATTTTAAATGAACAAAGTAAAATAGGTAAATCGAAAAAACTAACGCAAAACTATAACGGTCCTTACGAAATAATTTCAGTTGACTCCCCAGTAAATTACACTGTTTTAATAAAAGGCAAAAGGGTTAAAGTTCATGCCAACAGACTAAAACCTGCTTTTGTTCCAGTATCCTAATATGGATTCTAACACGAGGGATCGAAGGCTCGGTACCATATCAACACACACAGATCCCCAAATCATATGGCATTTTTTATGAACAACTACAATCCATCCAATTTTCTGAAAACTCATGGGAAATATTTGGCTAATTTGATTATAAATAGTGAAAACAACATTAGTTCTTTAAACATGTTTGCCAAATATTCCATTATAGGCTAATAAACAATGTACTTCGTATTCTAGATAAGGAAACTCTTAGTCTATCAATTGTCAATATAATAATTAGTTATCTGTACCACAAAATGTATAACTTGTCTGTAAGATCTCTAAAATAATAATTCTCATTCTGTATTTCAATCGACAACATTATACAGTACATTAAGTTGTAAAGAAGCTGCTGGTGTTTTATTCGACCTGCCCATTACAAAATATTGGTGGCAGCGGTGGGATTGCACAGTACGCAAGTCTTTCAAGAGATTATTGTGCTCCCGAACAAAAGAAGATATCCACCTGGTGAAAATCAAGTTCTTCTTTGGGTACCGTCGACAAGACACCAAGGACAAGTTGGCAGAACTTTTGTGTGAATCCTCCCAGGGAAACTACTTAGGAGAACGTGCCAGGGGAACAGCAAGTCGTGCCGAGACCCAAGCAGCAACGCAACAAAGCATCAATGCTTCATCTGTAAGTCCCTAGTGCAACCTTATTTATATTATTATTATTAGTATTATTCCCATTTATTTTTCGCCGTTATTGTGCTTGTATTCCTAACTTATATTTTACAAAATGCCTAATTTGTACCCAAATCTCGATAATGAAAACACCGCCAGTCAAAGCAACGAATCACGTTTTTCCGGTGTTTCATTAGAAACAGCAAAATATATTTTAATTAAATTCGACGGTGATAAAACCAAGTTATACGAATTTTTAGACAATTGTGAAAAAGCAAACAACCTAATAAAACCCGAATTAAAACCAATCCTATTTCAAATTATCGAAACAAAACTCACAAGAAATGCTAGGGAACTAGTTCGACAGAGATCTTTTTCAAATTTTGACTCCCTAAAAGATTTTTTGTTAGAAGCTTACGCAGAAAGGAGAACAAGTAGCCAATGGCAACTTGAACTCAATTCCTGCAAGCAAGGTTTCAGTGAATCAGTAACTTCTTATGCACATAAAATTGAAAAATGCTACTTAAAATTAATCAATACACTTAAACCATCCCTTTCAAAGGTAAAACGAGAAGCGTGCGTAGAATTATTATTAAAAGAATAAGCATTAAATGTGTTTTTAACAGGGCTTCGAAAAGAACTTTCTATTCTTGTCCGATCTCGTAATCCTGAGTCTTTGGAACTTGCTATCGCAATTGCTCAAGACCACCGACTATGGATTAAGAGGTGCCTAAATCATTTTCGGTACCGCCCAAACATTTCGGTCCTTCGAGCCGGATTCGTACGGACACACGCGGCACGGCACACAATCTGGCGTGGCGCGGCAGTTGGACCTACGATTCGGGCGTATAGTCGAAGGCACACGGCGCGGCAAACAACCGGGCGCGACGTGGCAGGCCGACTTGCGACGCCATTGCGGCCAAGAGGACAGCAGACTTGTCGCAACAGGGACAGGATTCAAAGCACATTGCAGCAGAGATTGAAACGCTGATGGCATGGCATTCGAGTAAGCACCATCCTTGTCGTTATAATCATTATTCCAAGTGAATTTCCACGTCCCAAAGTCAAGGACATTTACGTTCGGCATTTTCAGTTCACAGTAACAAGATGGCGGAAAATATCGCGGAAAAATTGAGGGGTCTGAAGCAAACCCGTGGTCAAATAAAAGCTTATGTAACTAAATTTTTGTCATTTCTAGAGACATTTGAAGTTTATGTTAAATCAATTCACCAGTTGACCGCAAGATCAGAAAAGCTTGAATCGCGTTATGAACAATTTGTTGATGTTCAATCAAAAATAGAAATTCTAGAAGATAGTGCTGAACAAACAGAAGAACGCGATACATTTGAGGATAGTTATTTTGAAGCTGTTGCTAGGGCAAGGGAAATCATTGCTCGGTGCCAAGGTGTGAAGCAAAATACAAATTCAAATCAAAACCCAAACGATGCAAATAATACTTCACAATCACATGCAAACAACAGTTTTCAAATTCAAGCTAGTGTTAAGCTGCCAACATTGAGTTTGCCAATTTTTCATGTCATGTTTACGTGATGATGCTTTATAAGTTGTTCAAAATTTAGAGGTTACAGACGATAATTACGAAATCGCCCTTGATTTGTTAAAAAGTAGGTACGAAAACAAGAGAGTGATTATCAATAGCCATTTAAAAGCTATAACAGAGTTGCCTATTTTATTAAAGGAAAATTCGACAATGCTTAGAAATTTCTTAGATACGTTAACAAAAAATCTTAGGTCACTAGAAAATCTAGGTCAACCTGTACAAGAATGGGATTCTCTATTGATTTTCCTATTGACGTCAAAGCTTGACATTTCAGCAAGGCGTGAATGGGAGTGTTCGATTCAACCGAGTATCATGCCCACTGTCAAAGAATTTACATCTTTCTTAAATAATCGTTGTCAAATGCTAGAAAATTTGTATTCTCATTCCAATAGATCACAGCAAACTTCGCAACAAGCACAACCAAAAAATCAGCAATTTAAGAAATTTGACAAATCGTCAGTAAATGCAGCATCAACATCACAGTCTGAAGTCACTTTAAAATGTTACTTATGTCAGCAACCGCATTATATTTATTATTGTGACAAATTTTTAGCGCTTTCAGCTGCTGACAGAAACAAAGAAGTAAATAAATTAAATTTATGTGCAAATTGTCTGAGACCTGTCAAAAACAAAAAATATCACAATTGTACAGGGTCATGTAGAAAATGTGGTCACTCGCATAATACAATTTTACACGTAGATAAAGAAGGTATTCACAGTTCAGAGGTTTCAAATGCCGCTTTAAATCAAAACCGTCATGCTGGAGCTAGCACGCCCACAAGTCGTGACACCTGAGATGACAGATGTGTTGAAATTAAACAAACTTCAGTCGGGCCTTCCGTAACCATGCATTGTGGCAACACTGCACGCCCTACAAATTTATTAGGCACAGTACGTGTTTTTGTTTACGATAAGCAAAACAGACCGATCAAATGCAAGGCATTATTTGATCCAGGGTCGCAGTCAAATTTTATAAGAACAAATTTAGTGTCAAAATTAAAAATGAATATTGATCAAGTTAAGAATTTCGACTTTAGGTCGCACGCAGACAGGTGTTTCAGGTCAAGTCCATGCAACAATAAAGCTATGCACAATAACTATTCAATAGAACTTCCATTTTCCATTTTGCATAGCATTACAGATGATTTGCCACAAGCTCACCAAGAGTTTTCGGCTTCCAAATTGACAATACCCGAAGGTTTAAATTTAGCGGATCCAGAATTTTTCAAGTCAAGTGAAATTGATATGCTGCTAGGTGGAGGCATATGTTTTAGTCTTGTAATACCTGGAAAAATAGAGTTAGGTGAAAATAAGCCAGACATGATAAATACAAAACTAGGTTGGGTTATTGGCAGTCCTTTAACGAATTATAAAATTTCTTCAGTTCCACAAACTTGTTTCTTAGCAACGGACATTAGCTCAAGGTCAAACAGTCATTCGCAGCTTCAGGAGCAGCTTGAAAAATTTTGGAATGTAGAAAACATTGATGAAAATAAAAACTCACTTTTGTCAACAGACCAACAATTTTGTGAACAACATTTTGTTCAAAATTACACACGAGACGAAACAGGAAGGTTTGAAGTAGCCTTGCCGGTTAAAAATCATACACATTTGATAGGTAGTCCGGAAGTGGCTAAAAAACGTTTAATTAATATGGAGCATAAAATGTCCAAAGATCCCGTATTTTCTAAACTTTATCATAATTTCATGCTCGAGTATCAACAATTAGGTCACATGTCAAAGCTGTCAGACAGCGAAATTGACAACTCACAAGTTGCGTTTTATTTGCCACATCATGCAGTATTGAAAGAAAGCAGTGAAAAAACAAAATTACGAGTAGTATTTGATGGAAGTTGCAAGATGTCCAATAACTTGTCATTAAATGACGTACTTCATGTTGGTCCTGTCATTCAGGAAACTTTATTTTCAATTTTAATCAGATATCGGACACACACATATGTAATCAAGGCGGACATCGCAAAGATGTATAGACAGGTAAATGTCAAACCAGAGTACCGTAACTTACAAAGAATTTTATGGCGCAATTCTGATCAGGATGAAATTTCACATTTTACATTAAACACCGCCACTTACGGAGTTAAGCCGTCTTCATTTTTGGCCATTCGCGCACTTCATCAAGCTGCTTATGAGAACATGGAAATCTCACCAAAGGCAGCAAAATCTATTCTGACAGATTTTTATGTCAACGATTTCATTTCGGGTAGCGACTCATTAGAAGATCTTAAACAATTAAAAAAGATGCAGCATTTTAGATTCTGCAGGATTTCCATCGACTCAATTCATGAGCAATCATGCTTCTATTATTGACAGTCAACATCAAGACAGTTTCCAGATTTCCGACGTTGAAGATAAGGTAGTAAGAACGTTAGGAATTCTTTGGAATCCAAATACTGATACATTTGAATTTTTTACAGATTTACACATTTCCCCTCAGATTTTGACAAAGAGAATCGTATTGTCAGTAATAAGTCGGATTTTTGACCCATTAGGTCTAGTTGCGGCAGTAGTTGTCAGAGCAAAAATTTGGCTACAAGAATTATGGAAATTAAGACTAAATTGGGATGATCCAATTCCAGAATCACTAAGTTCTGAATTTATAAAGTTTATACTAGGTTTTCAAAATTTGCATAAAATTTCGATTCCTAGACACGCACTGTTCTCAGCTTATATCAGTGTACAAATTCATGGATTTACGGACGCCTCAATGTGTGCATATGGAGTAGCTATTTATTTGAGGAGCACAGACATGTGTGGAAACCACTATTCCATGTTATTATGTTCCAAATCACGCGTAGCGCCCATAAAAACAATTTCTTTGCCAAGGCTAGAATTGTGTGGTGCACTGCTTCTATCGAAATTGATCACAAGTGTTATTGATTCATTGAAAATATCCTTTGATAATAAAAATATTTTTCTTTGGACAGATTCTGAAATAGTCTTAGCGTGGCTAGCACGTGAACCGAGTGATTGGAAAGTTTTTGTTGCCAATCGAATAGCAACAATTCAGGAATTGACAAGTGTGTCATGCTGGCGACGTGTTGAGTCATCAGAAAACCCAGCTGATATAGTCTCAAGAGGTTGTTGCACATCAGACTTAATACATAATGATTTGTGGTGGTTTGGGCCATCTTGGCTTCAAGGAGATCAAACATTTTGGCCAGTTGCTCAAAATAAATTCGAACATCCTGAAGTTATACCAGAACAAAAAACGAATAATCTGGTGCATGTTGCAGTTCCATATAATGATGATTTTGACTTTATTTCACGTTTTTCAAAATTAAGAACAGCCAGAAGAGTCATGGCATTTTGTTTACGTTTTATTAACAATTTAAAAGTTTCTCCAGCTGACAGAGTCAAGGAAAGTTGACAAATTAGTGAAATAAAGAATGCCAACAATGTTTTAATCAAACTAGTACAAAGGAAGCATTTTTCTGTGGATATTTCAAATTTAAATAAATCAGGTTCTGTCAAAAATCAAGTATCCTATTACGTTTAAATCCCTTTATTGATGACTCATCAATCTTAAGAGTAGGAGGTCGGTTGACAAACTCTCATCTTGAATATAACAGTAAATATCTCATTTTATTACCTAACAAAGATCATTTTACAGAATTAAAAATACAGTATGAGCATGAGCGAACATTTCATGGCGGTATACAAACCACTCTTTCATCGGTACGTACTAAATACTGGCCTATTCACGGTAAGCAAGAGTGACACCATCTAGAGCATTTTTAAATACCGGCATAGATTTTGCGGGTCCATTTCTCATAAAAGATGACACTTTACGCACGAGAAAAATTATAAAAGCTTATGTTTGTATTTTTATTTGTTTTAGCACCCGAGCTATCCATATAGAACTTACAGTTAGTTTATCTACTGAAGCCTTTGTTAGTTGCCTTAAAAGATTTGTTAGTCGAAGAGGTTTACCTAGTAATATCTACACCGATAATGGGTTGAATTTCGTTGGCGCAAGCAACAGTCTTCGCGAAATACAAAACGGTTTACTTGAGCTTCACAAAAGTAAATTTGTTCAGAATTATCTTCTCGAAAACGAGATAAAATGGCATTTTGCCCCTCCAAGGTCACCAAATTTCGGGGGATTATATGAGTCAGCGGTCAAAAGTATGAAACATCATTTGTCTCGCATAATTCCTAATGACTTAACATTTGAGTGTTTTACACTATTTTAGTGCAGATCGAATCTATTTTAAATTCGCGACCATCGTGTCCAATGTCAAACGATCCAAATGACCTTGACTTCCAAACCCCAGGTCATTTCCTTATTGGTGCTAGATTGAACACAATTCCCGAACATGACGTTACTGAAGTGCCTACCAACCGAGTCACTAAGTTTCAACAGACGAATCAAATATCTCAGAAATTCTGGAAAAAGTGGTATCAGGAGTACCTACAAAACCTGCATCCAAGAGGCAAGTGGTTATCCAATCCAGACAATGTTAAGATTGAATCCTTGGCACTCATACATGAAGCTAATGCCATGCCACAGCAATGGAAGGTGGGAAGAATCATGGAACTCCACCCTGGACGTGAGGCATTGTCCGCGTAGTAACGCTGAAAACTGCCAACGGGACTCTCAAGCGATCCGTTTTTCAAATTAGTATTTTACCATTGTATTGACAATGATAGTTTAATTAGTGTAGTTTTAGTGTTAGTGAGTCATGTTGGCATGGACCAGTTTGTTGTTGAAACTTGGTAGTTTCAAGGCGGCCGGTATGTTATGGCGCGAGTCAATCTTTGTATTTTTGAACAATTCGCGCATTGTGAAGTGGTCTTCGAAGCCCACGGAACTACGAACAGTATCGGCGCATGAGCTCAGTCATGTGAGCAAAATTAACCAATAGCGTTGCCCCGCGCGCTTCTCGGCCAATGAGAGCGCCACCACCAAGGAACGCGGGCCGGTGAGAGATTCCCGGCCCTTCAGTACTACAGTCCATCGCTCTATCGACGTACACGGATGCGGCGCCTTGCGCAAAATAAGGTCAGTCCCGCGGTACGTCGGTCGTGAATCAAAAAACCAAGACCACCGACTATGGATTAAGAGGTGCCTAAATCATTTTCGGTACCGCCCAAACAGTTTTCATGTAGTACCCGACAATTTCCCAATTAAATTTGATGGTTTAATTGGTAACGACTTCATTAAGCGTTATAAATGCAAAATAGATTACGAATTCGATCTAATTCAAATAAATACTCATGAATTCCCTATATATCATATCGAAACTCTTCTTTGTGAATCCAAAACCAATTCCAAAATCAAATCTAACTCAAAATCTAAATCCAATAATCACTACAAATTCTCAAAGTTCATCAAATTCTAATTCTCAAAAAAACCGTCAAATTAACGACCAAATTATCCTTCCAGCTAGGTCAGAAACCATTGTAAAAGTTAATGCCATAAATCCGGAAATCAAAGAAGGTATTTGTTCTGATATTTACATATCTGATCAAATATTTCTCTGTCCTAGTATTGTAAAAGTTATAGACAATGACTATGCTCTTACTTCTATTCTCAATATGTCAGATAAAGACACTAAAATAAATCAATTAGACATTATTCTCGAACCTCTACCTCAAAATACAGCAAAAATAAATAAAATTGCCTCAAATCATAATTCAAATTCTGAAAGATTAAATAAAATTACTCAAATGTTAAGAACCGAGCATCTCAATAGCGAGGAGAGAAATTCACTTGTAAAAATCTGTCATAATTTCAATCATATTTTCTATGTAGAAGGAGATACATTATCACACACAGATGCTGTCATGCACGAAATTCACATAAAACCTTCGCATCCTATTAATACGAAACCCTATAGATACCCTGAAATTCATAAAGAAGAAGTTAATAGACAAATAACAAAAATGCTTAATGAGGATATTATCGAACCTTCTACTTCTCCATGGAACTCTCCTATTTGGATAGTCCCAAAGAAAACCGACGCAACAGGTACTAAAAAATGGAGAATCGTTATCGATTACCGGAAATTGAACGAAATTACAATCGCTGATTCCTATCCTTTACCAAATATCACAGATATCTTAGATCAATTAGGGCACTCAAAATATTTTACCACCTTAGACTTAACGTCCGGATTTCATCAAATCCAAATGTTACCTACAGATAAGGAAAAAACTGCTTTTTCAACGCAAATAGGACATTATCATTATAAACGTATGCCATTTGGGCTTCGCAATGCGCCCGCGACATTTCAAAGACTCGATTGCAGAAAACAAAGCTAGAAAAAAAGATTCTACCCCATTATATGCAATTTTTTGTATTTCTAATTCATTGGTAAGCACAAAAGGCCTTTATTTTGAAAGAACAGTTGAATAAATCCTTCAAAATTTTTTAGTTTTTTAAAAAAATGTCAGTCAAATTTACATATAAAAACCAATAAAAGCAGCTAAAACACTCAAATACAAGGATAATGGAAAACCCATGTAAGCCTAATATCGAAGAAAAGCTCTACAGTTGCCCCAAGATCGTTGAAACCAACATAAAAAATGAGGCACAACGTGCGGAGGTCGCCAAGTCGATTGTGGAAAAGGCTTCGGCATATTTGGAGGGGGGCGAAGAAAAATGAGGTGGCTGGGGCTAGTGCTGCTGAAGCAGCTGTGGTAAGTTAAAAAAACGCTCTTTTTATTATTGTTACTTGCGCATCTGTCCTAATTAATAATTATTTCGACGAATACTGTTCTAGCAGGTATACAAGATATTAAGTGTTTTGTATACTTGGACAATATAGTAATTTTTGCAAATAACCTCGAAAACCATAATAAGCGATTAATAGAAGTATTTCAACAACTAAGTGACTTTAATCTCAAAATTCAGCCCGACAAATGCGAATTTTTAAGACACGAGGTTATGTATTTAGGTCATCTAATTACGGAAAATGGTGTTAAACCTGACCCGAAGAAAATATCAGCTATATCCGATTATCCAGTACCCAAAACCCCCAAAGACATTAAAGCGTTTATGGGATTAGCCGGTTCTTACAGAAAATTTATTCCTAATTTCAGTTCTATTGCTCAACCTATAACAAAATTATTAAAAAAGGATGTTTCATTCAACTGGACTAGCCAACAACAAGAATTAAGGAAATCGTTACTCTCTGAACCCTTACTACAATATCCAGATTTTTCTAAAATATTCTATTTAACAACTGATGCTAGCAATTTCGCTATAGGCTCCGTTTTATCGCAAGGAGAACCGCCTAACGACTTACCGATTTCTTATGCAAGTAGAACGCTAAATAAAGCTGAAAGTAATTATTCTAAAACTGAACGCGAACTTCTCGCTATAGTGTGGAGTGTAAAACATTTCAGACCTTACCTGTATGGTAGAAAATTCATTATTCTTACCGATCATAAACCGCTAACTTGGTTATTTAACGTTAAAGACCCAGGCTCGCGATTAGTCAGATGGAGGTTAATGTTAGATGAATACGAATATGATATTCACTACAAACCTGGTAAATCAAACTATGTCGCAGATGATTTAAGCAGGACACTCACTGACAACGACTATGATGCCTTCAAAGACAAAACCATTACGTCCACAAAATCTCACACGATAAAAACAGTCGAAACAATATCTGAATCTAATAATTACTCTGATTTCTTAATTAAATCAAAAACTACCTTAATCACTAACGAGCATATCTCAGAAAATGGAGATAATATAATATCTAGTAACGATACTATTGTTTTATTCTTACCAGCAGACCTCGAGTTAAACAGTAAATCACTTACAGAAATCGATAATAAATTTCATAACTTAACCACAGTAAAAAACGAAACCAATCTAGTCAATCAAATATCTTTTTCTCCTACAGATAATAAACCTTTTATTCTAGTTTTTTATAAAAATTTCCACTGGGAAACAGCTAATTATGAATCCATATTCAATATTCTAAGTAAATTAAAACACTTCTTATTAGACAACAAAATTTCAAAAATTAGCATGCCCATCATCGGCGACACTTACGATAAACTTAAATGGAATAAAATACGCGTCATGCTTAGGTATATATTTCGTTTAACAGATATACACATCAAAATACACCACGACACTTTAATTCAACCCGAACCTAATCAGATCAAAGACATCTTAATTGAAAACCACGAAAATCCTTCTTCTGGTCATAGTGGATTTCACAGAACATATAATAGGATAAAGCAAAATTTTAAATGGAGTAAGATGAAACATGATATTAAAATGTTCATAAAAAATTGTGAATCTTGCCAAAGAAATAAATTAGTAAGGAAAAAAACATAAAGAGCCTATGGAAATCACAACAAGTTCAGCACCCTTCGAAAAAATATTCTTGGATATTGGAGGACCTTTACCACTAACATTAAATGGCAATAAATATATCTTAACGTTACAAGACGACCTTACAAAATTTTCTCGAGCTTTTGCTATTCCAAATCATGAAGCTGAAACGATCGCAAAAAGTTTAGTTGATAATTTTATTTGCATATTCGGTATACCTCAATCTATTCTAACCGACCAAGGCAAAGATTTCACCTCACTAATTTTAAGAAATGTCTCGAAATTATTCAAAATTAAGCAAATCAATTGTACAGCCTACCATCCACAGTCCAATGGAGCTTTAGAACGAAGCCACCACACTCTATCTGAATATCTAAAACATTATATAAACAACAATCAAACTGACTGGGATGAATGGTTAGACTTCAGTATGTTTAGTTACAACACCACTGTACATACCTCCACCAAATTCACACCTTTCGAACTTTTGTTTGGTTACAAAGCAAATCTTCCTAATAGCATTACCAAAACCCCTGAATTCAAATACACCTACGAAGATTATCTAGACGAACTATCACTAAAATTCCAATGATCCAGGGAAATTGCACGGAATAATTTAATTTACTCTAAAGAAATAAACAAGAAATATTACGATAAAAATATTAAATCTGAAGAATATCAACCAGGAAATAAGGTATTCATTTTAAATGAACAAAGTAAAATAGGTAAATCGAAAAAACTAACGCAAAACTATAACGGTCCTTACGAAATAATTTCAGTTGACTCCCCAGTAAATTACACTGTTTTAATAAAAGGCAAAAGGGTTAAAGTTCATGCCAACAGACTAAAACCTGCTTTTGTTCCAGTATCCTAATATGGATTCTAACACGAGGGATCGAAGGCTCGGTACCATATCAACACACACAGATCCCCAAATCATCTGGCATTTTTTATGAACAACTACAATCCATCCAATTTTCTGAAAACTCATGGGAAATAGTAACGTACCTAGAATTACATAATTTTGACGATAAATTGAGCTATCTGGAAAATATATACAGTAAAACTAAGACGTCATGTCAACATCCATTCTTATTAGATTTTTCTTTTTGTCACAATAATATAAAAATCTTAGACAATTTAATTCCAGTCATTCATAAAGGAAAAGAAACTCTTTCGACTCTCATTGGTAATAAAAGACAAAAAAGAGCACTCCTAAATAGTGTAGGAACTCTATTTAAATCAGCTTTTGGCGTTATGGACCAAGATGATGCCGACTTTTATAATTACGCAATCAATAAAGTATCACAAAACGAAAAACATTTACTTGATCTACTAAACAACAAATTTGTTATGACGCCTTATCAGTTATTTGAAGAACTTAGGAAATCACTTCCGTATTTACCTAGTACAGTCACTTATGCTAAACCTTTGGAGAAAGAAAACGCGTATGAACTTCTAAATTTTATTTCGATAAAAACTTATTTCAGCGGCTCTCGAATCATCTATGTAATATCAAATCCTCTTGTTAATACAAATAAATACACACTTTATAATTTAATTCCATTACCTATAATTCACGACTCCAAACTAATCATAATTGTACCAAGAAAAGGTGATAATGGGCAAACACTCAAAGTTAACAAAAAGAAAAACTAGTAACCGCATACACGTCTTTCATGCTATTTGGCAATCATCAGTACGGTGTAACATTAACCAAATCAAAAGATAGGCATGATTTGGGAAGCAACAAATGAAGTCCAGGCAGGAGCCAACAGCACATTTGCAGCTTCAGTCAGCACATCCCTTATTTTAGGGCTTGTACTAACATCGCCACGGAGGCTGCTAAATCGACCTGCGTGGAAATCTTCATAACCCAAGATACAATGACAATAATGATGTAAGATTAGCGAGTGTAAATGTAACAATTACAAGAAAAGGTGATAATGGGCAAACACTCAAAGTTAACAAAAAGAAAAAACTGGTAACCGCATACACGTGTTTCATGCTATTTGGCAATCATCAGTACGGTGTAACATTAACCAAATCAAATGATAGGCATGATTTGGGAAGCAACAAATGAAGTCCAGGCAGGAGCCAACAGCACATTTGCAGCTTCAGTCAGCTCCAAAATAGGGGATGTGCCTTATTGTCATTGTATCTTGGGTTATGAAGATTTCCACGCAGGTCGCTTTAGCAGCCTCCGTGGCTATGTTAGTACAAGCCCCAAAATAGTGGATGTGCTGACTGAAGCTGCAAATGTGCTGTTGGCTCCTGCCTGGACTTCATTTGTTGCTTCCCAAATCATGGCTATCTTTTGATTTGGTTAATGTTACACCGTACTGATGATTTCCAAATAGCACGAAACACTTGTATGCGGTTACTAGTTTTTTCTTTTTGTTAACTTTGAGTGTTTGCCCATTATCACCTTTTCTTGTAATTGTTACATTTACACTCGCTAATCTTACATCCTTATTGTCATAATTATACCTTCAACCCGTTATCTGGCTCTTTCCGCAGATAAGAATACTTACACAACATTAAAGACACATGACAAATGTAAATCTTTAGGGAAAAATACATCCGTATGTTCTATGGAACAACCTATTATTCAACATTTAGTAGACCTATTTGTGAAACGAAATTATTATCAGAAAAAGATAAAATTCCTCAAGAATGTGACACTAGGATAGGCTATACCAACAGTGAAATTTGGCATAAATTGGAAAAGAGTAATAGCTGGTTATACGTTTTACAAAAAGAAACTGACGTCACTATTAGTTGTAATTCTTACGATTCTGTTAATTTAATATTAGATCGAACTGGTCTTATGACAATTAACAAAAATTGCAAACTCTTTACAAGCTCCACCACTTTAATATCCGAGACTACGAATTATAAAAGTTCTTTTAAAGCAATTATACCAAACTTCGAAACAGAAAATGATAACTGTTGCGATGATAAAAATAATTTCAAAAAACTTAATAACTCAAAACTCTTTCTTTCCTCTCTACCAACAATTAATTTAGATGCTGAAACCTTAAAAATAACTAGTCAAAAACTTGATAGTATTGAGACTTCAGCTGATAAAGTATTAAAAGACCCTACCGAATTTTCTCTTATAAATAATTCCTATTTTTCATATGTCATTTGTACAATAATAAAGATTTTCGCTATCTACATAATATACAAAATATACAAAAGGTATTTGAAACCGCGATGTCAAAAAACGTCAGCTCTTGAGATTACCGATGGAAATCGTGGTTCTCCTAATATCACAAATTTACTGACATTAAATATTTGTAAAAAATATAAGAAAAACAAAAAAGTCTCTGTCGAACTAGATGAAATTCCAAATGATACTATAACCAACGATTCCGAAATCATTTCCTTAAGAGGTAGTCCTCGAATAGCGAAACTTAGAGAAACTTAAGTCTACCTTACCTACCATATTTTTATCTACCTGTAATTATATATATATATATATATATACACTGTGTCCCGGATAAGAATGAACAGCATGGGGATATTGCAAACGGTGAGAGATAGGGCACCGGTTAAATGGGGAAAAAGTTGCGCAATTTTGAGGTCAATAAAATGGCATAAACAGATTTTTAATATCTTTTTTCGTTTTTGAGTTATTTTGAAAAAAGTAAAATTTTGCGTTTTCGATTTTATTTTTTATTTTAACACTTTCTTATGGTACTTTTTAACGGGCCTTAAGATGGCGTTTTTAGATTTGTTCTACAACGTTTCGCTTTTGAGAAACCATCTTCAACTTTATTTTTTTAAATACTGACCTGGATTTTTTTTGTAGATTTTGAAAACACTTTTCATTGCAAATACCGTGATGTATGACACGAAATATTTTTAAAATGTTTTGAGACAATTATACTTAAAATTCCTTTTTTTCATTCATTTTTGTCTAATGCGGCCCTGTATTTAATAATAAGGAGTCTAAATATTAATCAGTATTGACAACAATTTAACTTACAGTTTATTTTTACTTCGAAAACTTAATATTTTTAAATTGTACGGCCCTGCGTCTGGTAAAGTGTTTTCCTCTGTTGTTTTACAGCAAACAGTGTCTCATTGTGCTTTGGAGTAAATTCTTCGCTTTTCCTAATTGCGAGAAGAAAGCTTTAAGCCAACGTAATCAATAACTTTTGCCATTTATTAATTGCAAAAATACATTCGTTCCGCCTCTACACTGGTTTCAAACCATATTTGTGAGATAAGGGCTGGATATACGAAAAAAATGTAGAGGACCTAAATGATGTATAATTTCATAACAAATATTTTAGGTTCTATTTGTTTTCCTCGTCAGAGCAACAGTTTTTGGGAAAAATCAAAAACGGACATCAGGTCACATAAGAGGGTTGTTATTGAAGCAAAAGGGAATTAAGCACACCCCTGAGAGGTGGGGACTCTTTTGATCTGTATTTGGATGTCTATTAGGACTCTGCACCCAAATTTTTAAAACTTTATAAAAGTATTTCTCCTAAAAAAACTAATTTACTTGAACTATTTTCGTAGAAAACAATTAGCTAACAAATATGGATTTATTTCCATTAGTTATGGCCGTATGAACAATGGTCCCGTTTGTGTAAAAGTGCGGACAAAGTGCTGAGTGCGCGGGCACGTGTAGGCTAAGCTTGCTTTTTGTATACTTATAAATATGAGCTCTGCTCCATGTATATTTAGTCTTGTCTTGTCTTGTAGCGTGAATCGCTGCCCTGCTGTAACTGTCAAAATAAATTGTTTTAAAAACGTATTTTTCGAAATCGTTAATTTAACTGGCGCAGTCGGTAGGACGTGCGTCCAGTTTCCGCGTTCGTGCGTAAGTTTGGAATCCCCACGGTATCGGAACCGCATTCTACCGCGTCGCGAGAAGCTGAAAGATTTTTATCTTGAAGACGTCGTCCAACAACCCTGATCTTCGAGGCATCGCAGAGAGGCAGCCCCTGGATCAACCCAACTCCCGGCAGACAGCACGACCAGCAGCTACAACAAGACATTGCTCACCAGAGGACCTTGGCCTGCGACCATCGATTTGGTAAGAGTTGAGTACTCCTTTGGTTCCCATTTTACCCTATTTCCCTTTATTTTTAAGATATTTTGAGATATTTTTGATTTTTATACATATTTTTGAGTTTTGAATATTTTTGATGAGCGAGAGCGATATTTCTATTGATATAGAGAGTCTTTCAAGTTTATTCACAAATAATTTAAGCTTTGAGGAACAAAGTAACGTAACCGAGGTTACCCAAGTTATTAATAAGAAAAGTGATCAAATAATAATCGCAATGGCGAACGAAAAAATTGACCTGCCAATGCTTAAGATGTATGTTGAAACGATCTCTGAATTCGATGGCAATGCGACTTCTTTGCCCAAATTTATTTCTTCTTGCGATTATCTTTTCGAAACATATAGCGGAATTAATGACGAATTTCTGCAAAACTATTTAATTAGAGCAGTCCAGATGAAATTGACTGGACGTGCCGAATTATTGATAGGCTGTCGTAACGAATTGGACACTTGGCAAAAGATAAAAGACGCGTTAACACAATGCTTTGGCGATCGTAGGAATCTAGAGTGCCTAGAGCAAGACGTATTTACAGCTAGACCCTTTAAAAACGAATCACCTTTAGATTTTGCAAAACGTTTACAAGTCATGCGTAGTAACTTAAGACAAAAGGTAAATTCTGATATTTACTTAAACCAAGCTGCTAAAGATATTTATGGTAGGCAGTATGATGAATTATGTCTACGAACATTTGTTAGAGGTTTATCAGGTCCCTTACAGACGATAATTCGTTTGAAGGAACCCGCATCCCTAGAAGATGCTATGAATTTAATTATACAGGAAGAAAATTTCAATTACACTCAGAATATTTTTAGGAATAGTCCACAAAGTAATTTTTCTAACTCACCACAAAATAACCCACGGACTAACAGACAGAACTCGTACCAAAATAATTACCAAAACAACTTTTCTCGCCCTAATTTCCAAAATAACTTCCCAAGGAATAATTATCAAGGATACAACCATCAACCTAGGAACAATTTCCAAAACCAAAATTATTCTTCTAGACCAGTTTTCCCAAGTCAACCTATTAATGTACAACCAAATTATAATAACCAACAAAGACGTTTCCCTACCAACAGACAAGTTTTTGGTCCACCTCGTAATGTTTTCAGACCTACTGGACAAAACATACAAAGGCAATACGAGCCTATGCAAACTAATTCCCAAACCAGTAGAAATAATAATGCTTTTAATCCTAGAAATCACGAAGCTATGTCTACAAATTCTAGAGTACCCTCTAATGTTCATAGGAGTTTCTCTGCTAGACAAAATAATTTCCCGAGAAATAATTTTCAGCCACAAAATACTATAACCGAAGAGTTGTATCAGATTAATAGCGAAAATGCTAATAATGGAAGCCAGTCAATGCGCAATGCGTATGACTTGGTCCCCTCTCAGAATGAAGTTCAAATTCAAAACAAAAATGATATAAGTCCCGGAAATTTTCAGCAAGTCGGGTTGTCCCCGAAACGGAAGAAATAGAACCCGAAATTATTGAAATCCACACTGAAATCTGCAATAGTTTACCCTATATTATTGTAGAAAATCCCCCTTTAAAATTACTAGTTGACACTGGTTGTTTTCAATCCCTTTTACGACCTTCTATTGTTGAAAAATATTACCCAAATTTCATTTATACCTGTCCAACAAGAATTCGAACTAGTTTAGGCCAAACCAAAGTTCAATTTAGAGCGAATATACCAGCTCCTGATATTTTTAAAACAGATCAAATGTTTATATGTACACTTTTTGATTTTCATGAATTTTTCGATGGAATTTTAGGACTACGTGAAATGAGGAAGTTAAAATTTATTATTGACCTCGACAGACAATTTTTAACAAATAATGTAACAAATATCCCATTCTTTTATCGTGACACAAAAGAAGATTGTCACACCATTTCGATTAATACACTCTCAGCTAGAATCCCGGTAAATACATTTAATAATAACGCTATTGTTCCCGAGTGCAACATAGGAAATCTTTATTATCCAGAAACAACAGACATTGTTTTAAATAACGACGATGGTTCTGATGATATGATTAATTCGCTACATTTAGATTTTCAAGATTTTAATAATGATAATGATAATGTTAATGACGATATATTTTATAAAACTTGTGAAATGAATGGTGTTTTTACAGAAGGAACTAATAAAGTTAAAAGAAATAAAAATAAAGTTAGGAAAAATAAAAGTAGAGTTAAGAAGAATAAAAATAAAATTGAGATAAATAATGAAGATGTTATAAGAGAAAATAACGAAGTTTTAAGTTGCAATAATAATGAAGCTTATAGCGATGATAATAATCTTACAAATGAAGTTATTAATGAAGTTAATGAAGTTCATAGTTATGATATAGATAATAAAGAAGTTTTTATTAATAATAATTCCCATAGTTATGTACATGCAATGTTTCCAATATTTTCTACTAATTTAAGTGAAAATAAAAATCAAAATTTCAGGTTTAAAGTTCCTATAAGCTATAGAAATAGGAACATTATCTTACACAAAAATAAAAAGAAGGTGAAGATAAAGAAAAGAGTAAAAATTAAAAACAAAAATTTCAGTCTCCATCGAACTAGTTTTCCAACAAAATTAAAACCAAATCTCGAAAAACTAAATTCACGTTTAGTTGACTCGAGGCTGAAGCTCGAAGAATACGATTACGAAATTAAGTACAAAACAGGAAAAACAAACACTAAGGCTGATTCACTATCTAGAATTCAATTAAAGAGTGATAATAACATTAATAATTTTCTATTTCATGATATCGACTCAGAATATCAAGAATTTAGGAAAAATACCGATAATAATAGCGATAAAATTATAGAAGTTAGGAAGGATTTATTTGAAATGCCTGAAACATATTCTTTAGCTCACTGTGTATCAGAAGATTTTAAGTTAGGCGCTGGGATAGCCCTACAGTTTAGAGAGAGGTATAATAATATTGAATATTTAAGAAACCAAAATATGAAGATAGGTCAAATAGCAATTTTAAATGACAAAAAACGATTTGTTTATTATTTAATAACCAAAAAGTATTTTTACGAGAAACCTACATACTATAATGTGTTCAAATGTCTTAGAAATTTAAGAGATCATATAATTAAAAATAATATCAGATACTTAGCAATGCCAAAAATCGGATGCGGACTTAACCAGCTAGACTGGAACATAATTAAAACAATGATTAATTTTATTTTTGAATTTATACCAGTAGAAATAATTATTTGTTCTATAAACAATGATATTTTAGAAAGTTACCCAATATTCTCTACAAACAAAGACCCACCTGAACCTATATACGGTTTACCAAAAAATGTAAAAGTTTCTATAGATGAAAATCAACGCACAGTTAATTTTGAGGAACCGATAAAATTCTATAGAGAACGTACAGTTAACGAAAATGAAATAACAGTAAAATATATTCCCGAAAATAATGTTCAAGCGAGTAATGCAGATTTAGAATTTGAGTTAAAGCTGAATGAATTTTTGAGACAACAAAAAGAAAAAATTAGGAAAAGTCAAAATAATAATGACCTTAACGCTATTGAGAATCAGTCAATTTTAGGAAATCCCGGTGATATTGATGAAGAAATTCATAGATTTTTGAATAACCCTATAACCAATGATGAAATAAGAGAGTATTTAGAATCTGAATTCCCCGAAGAAAACCCGGATATAAATGACAATCATAAAAATAATTTTTGACAAAATTCATGAGGTATCATTAAGTGAAAAATATAAACAAAATACAAGACACAATAAAGATAGAGAAGAACCACAAAATTACGAACCTTATACCACTCAATTTCAGAAAAATAAGGCATCACTAAGAGATAAAACTAAACCAAAACATTTGAAAATTCAAATTGAAGAAGATTTAGGAACAAAAGTTAAAACTTATGACAATAAAATAATTCATAAATCGCAACTAAAAAGGCCGAAACCTAATTTGATTCCTTGTTTGCAGGAAAATGAAAATGAACCTTCGTGCAGTCATGTTATTCCTGACAACGACAATATTATTAACATTGACTCCAGTACTGACGACGAGTGAAATGACATTTACTCCGATAAAAACTCCTTTGCTACCCTTTCAGCTAGGAGATACGAAGATTGTAAAAACTAAACACACTTTTATTCATTATATTAGATTTAACTCTATAATTAAACAGCTTAATAATATTCGAAAATTTTACACTATTATAAAGTTATCCTTAAATAAGAGTAATATATCAGAAATTACTACTAACTCATACTCTAATGTTCTATATAATTTACTACAGCATGTAGAATACTTAATAATGGAAGTAGAAAGGAAGTTAGATAACATAACTCCACATAATAGGAATAAAAGAGGCTTAGTAAACATAATAGGCAAAGCTTCCAAATGGCTTTTTGGAACGCTAGATTCCGACGACGGTGAAAAATATGAAAAAGCAATTTACGCCCTTCAAAACAATCAACAATCCTTTACAAAGGAAGTTTCTTTACAAATTTCGTTGACCAAACAGCTTATTAATAACTATAATTCTACTATAACTATATTACAATCAAACCAAAATTTAATAAAAGAAAGATTAGAAAATTTTGAGTTGAATATAAATAAAACGATTAACGACATTTCAGCATACTTGCAAGCACAAAATATTTTAGATCAAACTATCCTTAATTGTCAAAATTTGGTGACTTTTCTAGATAACTTGGAAAACGCGATAATGTTCGCAAAACTAAATACCTTACATAGTTCTATTATCCCCTCTTCACAATTACGTTCTATGATTAAATCATTGGAAAATTTATATCCTACTGATTCTATTTTAAAATTAAAAAATGTTATCTCTTACTACCAAATTGCTGGAATTCAAGTAAATTTTAAAAATGACAAAATTATATTTGCAATCCACTTTCCAATTTTCTTACACGAAAATTTCCAAACTTATCGATTATTCCCAATTCCTATAAAAAATTCAATTATTATCCCGAGTCATCCCTACCTTGTACTTGGCTCAAACCAACAACAATTCGAGAATGAAGAATGCCCGAAGATAGAACATTTCTACATTTGTCAAAATTTACTCACGCCTCACTCAAATGAATGTATCATCTCCATGATAAAAGAAGCCGAAGGAAAATTTTGTCATGGTTTATCAATCAACTTAATTAACCCAATAATACAAGCAGTCAACAGCGAATATGTCATCGCCATTCCCGCCGAGGAAACATTAAAAATTTCAACAAAATGTCAGAACAAAGAAGAAATCAAAATTATTAACGAACCAAATTTGATCCATCTACCAGAAAATTGTGAAATCAAAGTCAAAGATTTCCAATTTATTAATAGAAAAGAGGAAATTAAAGGAAAACCATTTAATTTACCCGAAATCCAAGTCAACGAAGTCAACTTTAATTATCTACGAGCGAAACCTCTTCAACTACAAACAATTAATTTGGAAGATATTCATAAATTACAAGAAAAGTCTACACTTCTGCAAGTTCCCGACATTCAGAAAATTCACACCTTAAGCTATGGATTTGCCACTAGTATTATCATTATTTTATTATTAATTACTGCATATATAATATGGAAGATATACCAGAGAAGATGTATGAAGAAGAAAAGACAAGTTAAATTCGAAATGGTGGAGAAGAAAGAAGAAACGGAAAAACAACCCTCCAGGTTGATATTTTCCTCTAAGGGTGGAGGAGTTATGGCCGTATGAACAATGGTCCCGTTTGTGTAAAAGTGCGGACAAAGTGCTGAGTGCGCGGGCACGTGTAGGCTAAGCTTGCTTTTTGTATACTTATAAATATGAGCTCTGCTCCATGTATATTTAGTCTTGTCTTGTCTTGTAGCGTGAATCGCTGCCCTGCTGTAACTGTCAAAATAAATTGTTTTAAAAACGTATTTTTCGAAATCGTTAATTTAACTCATTTAAGGAAAAAACTGAACATTTTTTATAAAGCAAACATAATTTTGTTAAAGGACAGTTTTTATCTAAAGTGGTTAAAAAATATCCAATTTTAATTATTACATTCGGCAATGAAAAGTCAAAACCAAAAAAAGTGGACAATTATTTTCTTATTTTTATAGATCGCTATAATATTTTAACCATAACAAATGAAAATAAAAATATTTTTTTATATTTTGTTATTTCCACTGAGGAGTTTTATTTCCAACTGAAATTATAAAGTTTAGATTGTTGCAATATGGTGCAAATGTCTAATTTTGAAGCTTGATCTAGTATGATGTTGTATTAAGAAATTGATATTGACGGCCCTGCTCTTTCGTTTTTGAAGTGATATTTATTATGTATTAATTTTTTCCCATCGATATTTATTTGAGCCATAAAACAATTTATAAATTTAAATCCTTATGAATGTAAACCCAGTGAAAGGATTCAACCGACCACATCAGGATTTCAAAAAGACATAAGTATGTTTTTTTTTTAAACATTATTCTGTTTTAAGAATAAAAAAAGATAAAATTAAAAATCAAATAAGGTTTAGATAATTGAATTTTTGAACTAAGTCACTTAATTCCATTTGTTCGTGTCCCTTTTAAAGGTAGGTACAGTTGGAGCGCTTTGTCCTTGTTTTCTTTAGGACAACACAACAAATGTTAAAGTTCCTTCGAAAATTATAATTTCAATAAATTTTAAATATTTGTAACTAAAAACTAAACAAATTATTTATCTTGCTTAATTTTTATAAATATAAATATACCAGGGTCTAATAACGTTGAAAAAGGCTTGACATTGTAGGTAGAATAATGATGAGTTGGGCCTGTATAAGCGGTCAAACAAATAATCGTTTAAGCCTAAGTGCCAAAACGCCCATATTTTCGTAACTGGTTAAGAAAAATCATAAAATCAAAACAATCAAACTTGTATGGAATGCGTTGTCATTATGATAATCTAGTTCCAAATACGTAATCAGCGATTTCAAAAGCCTTATACCAGGTATCATAAAACTTGGCTAAATTTTCAATTTGACGTCCGTCAAATTGGATCCGAATTTCGAAAATCTAATTCCAAATTCGCAATCAGTGATCCCAAAAACCGCCTTGTTCCAAGTATAAAAAAAATAAAAACCAAATACGTTTTTAAATTACCTATTGAATTTTTGCACTAAACTACTACTTAATTCCTTTTTTCCGTATCTCTTTTAAGGCTACTACTGGGATACTTTGTTTTTATTTTCTTTAGAAAAATAGAACAAATGTTATAAGTTCCTTCGGGAGTTAATTTCATTACATTCTAAATATTGATTACCAAACACAAAACAAATTTTCTGTTTCTTGCTTATATTTGTTTCTAATTTTCAAATGTATCTAATTGAAAAAATAAAGGTGAAAACGTTATTAGGCCCGGGTTCAAAATGGCTTGACTTTCCAAGTAGAATATGTGGGAATTGGATTTGTATAAGCGGTTTTAAGAAGAAAATAAAAAAGTAATTACTAATTAAAAATTTCAAATTAGGTTTATATTTGTCCTTATCTATTTCAAATGTATAGTGCATCTGAGATAATTATTAAACTTTTGTATCAATAGGGTCCCATTAAGCCATACAAGTTATTCAACCAAATTCACGTTTACTGATTGCTCAATTTTTAGGGACAAGTTCCAATCTAATTTTTCTACCGATTTCTAGTCAAACTCAAAAGAAAAGTCCCTTTCATCAGAAACACTTGTATTGAAACACCAAAATATGTAGATCAATAGGTTAGCGTTTGAATTCTCAGATCACAGAGTACTAGTAGGTATTTCATAAAATTATTTTCGGAAAAAAACGTGAATTTTATTGTTCATAATTTTAGTATCACTTTTCTTAGCATGTAAATTCTCAAACTAGTATTCTACACATAGTTTTATCTTGAAACCTATGTGATTAAAAGTGTATAATTTCAACAAAAATAAATCGTAAAATGATTTGATGAATTGATGATTTAATGCCATTTTCACTATTCAAATCTTAGTATAAAAGAATATCCTAATCCCGAGTATCCCCCACTAAAATCGTCACTAAAAAATCTCTAGCCCTAAAATCTGAAAATAGGTAGGTATATCCAATCCTCAGGTCAGAACTCGTTTGGTATCCGATCGATAATCTGAACGTTGATTTCTCAGTATTTCATTGCTTCCAGCTACAGTCACAAAAAATCCATTCCTGTACAAAAGTTAAAATTTCTCGCATAAACTGATCAAAGCATATTCGAAAAATTCCTTTATTTTCACCAATCAAATCTTAGTAACACTTGTGTATGTCTTGTCTCACATATTCCTAATAATAGGTTACCGAGAATGAAAATCTGAAAAAAATCGCGTGCAAATTTTTGCCACAAATGGTCCCCAGTATAATCGACTTCTACCTACGAGCAAGAACCTTGACTACCCGATGGCAATCAATAGGTTACCGAGAATGAAAATCTGAAAAAATTCCCCTGGAAATTTGGTTAGAAATGCTCCCCCGACCCCCAGTATAATGTCTATTCCTATCCTATTGAAAATATCTCTGGTGCTTTTTTCAAACTGTCCAATTCAAAACCGGGAAATTGTGGTCGAATGCTCGCCCAGTTCTGTCGACCCTAGCCAGATGTGTAATTGTCACCTCGGCACAATAATTCGGTTTTCTCAAGTTTGGGAAAATTACAGAAAGTTCTTAGTACTTGCTGGGGAGTTTTCCTAAAAACTGACCTCTGAGGAAAGTCGCGGAAAATTTTTGGAAAAATTCGCAGACGGTTAGTCACGTTTTTACCCATTTATAGGCGCATAAGGATTAACATGGGAAAAATGTCCTCGTACTCTCATAGCCTATCTACTAAGCCATGTACGTTAAGGTAATTGCTTGTCACGAGAAATTTTCATAAAAGTAGGTACCAATTAATTTTATTGGACGGTGATTGGTTGACAAGCAAGTACTTGCCAAAGTATGTATTTTCTATACAATTCGCCCGACAAGCTTTTTGATTTCAAAAGCGCATGTCGCAATTTAGCATTGAATTACCTTAACGAAAAGCTAAACGTATTTTATTCGTTTTACTACATGGCTTAAATAAAAGCTTGTTTTTAAAAAGTTCCTTATTTTTTTTTATTTTGTGCCTTTTAGTAGATATTTGGTTCCCATGTCACGAGGATGGTAAAGAAATTTAGTCCATCATCTTGGCCCTTATTGGATTTAGTATGACGTCACCCACCGTTTCGTTTTCTACCGGTGAAACCCTTTCTTCTGATACCCATCTCAAGGAGCCTGTGAAGAAATAGGTAATCTGCTATTTTGGGGCGGCCGCCATCTTGGATTTAGTATGAGGTCGCTGACCTTGTCGTTTTCTATAATAATAATATAATAATAATAATAATTCTCACCCTCACAATACTCCAAACTAGGAGTACCCCAGAAGCAACCACATGCTTGTGCGGGGGAACCCTTGCATTTGATAATCATGTCGAGGAGGTGGTGAAGAAATATGTAATCCGCCATCTTGGAGCGGAGGACATTTTGAATAAATTACAATACTGAGTATACCTACTAGATTGCATTGTCACCAGAATCAAATGTGCGTGTGCCAAATTTCAGCTTAATGGGTTAGGTGGAGGTGGAAGTGGTTTAAAATTAAGTTGCAAGATTTGACCACATATACACACGAACAGAGCAAGTTAAATAAAAGCTTTTATTAAGATAATTTTGATCTAGGTCTAGACGGTAAAACGTTTTAGTTGAATCCCAATTTTTACTTATTTATTATGTTTTCATTTTTAACAGAGATCTCATAAACGTAATTTAAATATAGCTTAAATTAATTTCATTTTTTTTTAGATAAATTAGAAAAATATATAACTCGTTCGTAAATGTCTCGCACAAAATAACTATAATACTAGATACGTTTAGCACAACACCGTGCCCTGCAGCCGTTTACGATCGGTACGCTTTACGTTCGGCAAAATGACGCGCTGAACGTGTATAGGGTCGGTAAAAATGCGGCCCGGCTATCGAAACCGGTTATATCTGGCTCAATTAGGATACTTGAAATAAGACACAGATTTAAAACAAATACAATGGTTGTGTATTTAGAGATTTGTTTACAAAAAAATGAGCGACTGCAATTCGTTAACAATATGAGAATGGGAAATTTAATTGAACAAATTTAGGTTAAATTAAGTGATTAAATTAAGTGATTATAAATTGAGAGATGAAATAAAGTTGCTACAATAAATGTGAAAGTCCAAAGCCCTTAAGCACTGATATGAGATTACGTTAAAGTTCGATAAATTCAAAATTGACAAAGTTCTGCACGTCTGATCTTACTTTTGGAACACTTCAACAGGGAAACACCTTACATGTATATTCGAAGCCTTGGGAGTGCTAACAGCCCTCGACCAACCTTCCGTTGTAGTTTCGACAAAGTTCGTTAGAAGTTCCCGATGAAACTGCGACCCCCACTCAAACTGTCTGACAGCTGTGATAGTGGCGTTGATGTCGGTAGCTGGAAGTCTCAGGGTCCTGGCCAGGTCAGCTGTCCCAGTATCAGCTGGTGGTCGGCAGATTGTAGGAACGTGTTCACCGAGTCAGTCTGCTGGTGTTTGCTCGTGCAAATCGTGCATGAAATAACGTCAAATGAATTAGGCAGTGCTAAAACCTTCTATGTATACAGTACACGGCTTATTGACAAAAGAAATTCAGATAATATTAATTGACTTAAAGTTTATAACGAACTATATAAATTCAAAAATACAAGTAAGTTAAATCAATGATATTCATGAATATCCTCCCCCTAATATTTTTAATTAAACACAATTTCGATTTGACTAGTTGCGAGTTCAAAATCAAAATTAATGAAAGAATATTGCAATGTTGAATTTGATTCGAATTTGCGATTTCAGAACAGAATACTCAAAACTGTGTGCAAGGGTTGTTAATAATTATTTAAAAACGTAGTAACGGAGTTTTAACAAAAAAAATCCGTTACAGAATCTTAATTTGGCAAAGGTAACAGGAAAAGCAGCTTTCACAGAGGCACTGTGGATCACCAGGACGGCAAGAGAATCACCACCCCTACTGGAGATATTTGATTTGAGGTGAGTGCAGGTTTACAACGGACAGGTCCTCAAGTTTTTGGCGAACAAATCTTCCGTTCAACGGACGCCAAGCACGCGATGACTGCCGTAAAATGGCCGATGAAAAGGCTTATGGCTGGCCGTCTAGGGCTCCCAAAAATACGAGTTGCTCCTGCCGATGGCACTCCACGCACACACAAACCCCATATTAACTATGCAGCGATACGCGCCACTCGACGGCCGACTAGTCTCTCCTGTCGCCGCCGACTTTGATGCGCCAAAAAATTCCGCCCGGTCGAACATGTCCCGCCTATCCGTCCTTGGAAATATACGGATTTCCCGCTCGAAATTGTCTCTATTTGTTTTGCGCATTTCAAAAATTATACGAGTTAAAAAAAACGAATTTATTCGTTGCACCATAGCCTTGATTAGGGGCCGTGGATTAATTGGTCACGTTAGCGTGGAGTGAGTATTTCCGGGCTGATGTTCCTTTTTTAGCAGGTCAGTGTATTCTACAATTAAATAATAAACAAAAAATATTAGTGTAAGCATTAACTCGAAAATTTCCTAAATTGATTTAGGTCAGACTTTTCATTCATTTGTATAACTTCGATCGTGAGTGGTAAGTGGTTCCCTTTAATAAATAATTTATACCTACATTGCTTCTAACCCCTGTATTTATAGATTTAAATATAACTAAACTACGGAGTGTTGCCAGGCGTATGTTGTTGAGAAAACGCCCGGAGGCTTTTTATCTGTCGCTTGTTATACTCCATATGATCTGGCCCCGCTCGATGGATCACGAGGATATTTGCAACAACGAGCCAGTTCCGCCTTGCCCTCCAGGCTCTGAATTAGTTTGGGAGGGACTTCTAATCGGCCGATACTGCCATTTGTATTATCAATTGCGGCCTCGGCGGCCTGTTTTGTATATATACTATTTATAGATAATAAAAATTGTTTTATATTACTTTTTGTTGGGCGCACTCGAATTGCGCTCAGATTTGGAACAGGTAGTAATGTCATAAAAGGAGCTGCCTAATCCTACACTGAATTGCGCTCACAGACTACAAAGGGATGCATGTCATTATAATATATTATTAAATATTTATAGAGAGGGACCATAAAAATATTAAAATAATTTGTTATAAATACAGGGCTGAATTTGCCAATAGATCATAAAAAAACGGCCGTGTAATAAGCCTATTATATATAAATATATAAATCCGACACTGCGCGAATATGGAAACTATGTTAAGTGAACGTGGGCAACAGTTGTTGATTTTAGATAATTATAAGTTTAGAAAATATTGGGTTGTGAAATCAACAGAAGAAATAGTGTGGTGTACTAAAAAAATGTATGGCAAGTGTATATACATTGAATTCAGTTTTTTCGAGAAAATGTGGTGAGCACAATCATGAAGCGAATGAATTGTTGTTAGTACGCCAGAAAGTAAATAATTCGGAGAAGAGAAAAGCCCAAAAAGAGCTTACAACAAAGCCCGCGAAATTAATTCGGTATGAAATGAATGTACAAAAAGATCCCTTGAAGTTATTATCTGTGACTGATATGAGATATATTCGCAATAATATTAATCATGCCCGACTTCAGTTAGTGCCAAAGTTGCCGAAATCAACCCGAGAAGTGCAAGAATTTTTGAATATTACAGATGTAAAAACAACAAGAAATGAGCAGTTCTTAATGTGCAATGATTTCACGGAAAATATCGTTGTTTTTTCTTGCGAGAAAAACTTACAATTTATGTGTCAGCAGAATATATTATACATGGATGGAACTTTTCAATATTGCACAAAGTTTTTTGGGCAGCTGTTTACAATTCACGTATATACAATGGATTTTTATGTGCCAGTAGTATTCTGTCTACTAAAAGACAAGAAAAAGAATACATACAAGAAGCTATTTCAATTGTTAATAGAAAAATGCAAACTACTAGGTTATACCTTGAATCCGAGCACCGTAATAATAGATTTTGAAATTTCTATACACTTAAGCTTAGAAGAAGTTTTTCCAGAAGACTTAAAATTTATTGGAGGCCGTTTTCATCTTGCTCAGTCATGGTAATATTTATATATTTTGAAAAATTCAAATTTTTTCATACACTAATCGTTTACAGGTGGCGCAAACTACAACAATTGGGACTTACGAATGAGTACAAGGATGGAAGTTCAGACATTTCAAAATGGCTAAGGCATATATTTGGACTTCCTTTTTTTCCACCATCCGAAGTCGGCGATTGTTTCGTAGAAGATTTTATGGCTGAAAAACCAGATGATGCTAGAGTTGAACAATTTGTAGATTATTTGGTCGAAAATTATATTGAATTATATTATGTTTCCTCCAACAACATGGGCCGACAAAACATCCAGCATCTCACGAACGACAAATGGTTGTGAATCTTTTCACTTTAAATTTAAGAGTGAAAATGTGTCGTCTCATCCAAATATTCATTGCTTTTTAAAAGTTTTATTGGAAATGCAGACCGATACATATGTTAAAATAAATTCTATTAACCGAAATGAAAAAAGATATGTAAGACGCGAAGTGTTATTAAAGCAACAATTTATAGAAGAAAAAATCATACAGTTAGATAGGCATGAAATATCACGATACAATTTTGTCAAATATGTTTCATACAAATTTGGTAAAATTGTAATTTCCTAAATTGTAAATAAGATACATAGGTATTGTATAATATCAAAATGTATATAAAATACATTCTAATGAAGTATACCTTTGTGTTATATTTATTTTGGTTGCTGTCGAGGTGTAAATTTAATATTTACAATTTTCCACACTAATGAGCCTGAGCGCAATTCGAGTGATTTTTAGGACCTTCTACAGGTACAGAAAATTGTGTGCGCAGTTCCAATGTTGGATTAAGTGGTTCTTGGGGTTGTGTGCGTAATTCAGTTGCACCGTTTTTGTTTCCTATATGTTATTTTCCCTGTGTCGAAATATTTTTAAAAAAATCCCAAATCTTATTACTAAAATATCTAGGTTTGGTTCTGTTTTTATCCTAAACTTATTACTATAGTTTAAACAATAAATCTCGATATTTGGTCCTATCTTTCCATTACGATTACTTCTAAAAACATAAACAAACAACCAGGTCTGTCCTATAATTATTGTTGCTGAAACCTTGATTTATTGTATCTAATCTATTTTTAGGAGTGTGTGTCCATCACCATTGCGTCCAACTTCTGCTGTGTTGCAACCCCGCAACAGTAATTCAAACCATCTGCTATGAACGATAAAGAACGTGCCCTCTTTCTTCTATATTGATGTGTCAAATTCTGTAAGTATTCTATATCCCATTCCTTTGAAATAAGGTTTATTCATCATTCACTGCGTTTGTCGTTTGCTCTATTAATCTTTTCTTTTGCATTCTAGATTGGTTTTTTCATTACATGCATGACGTACCCTTGGAGTTGAATAGTCTGCTGACCACTTAGCTGAATAGGTTAATGGAATGGTTGTTTCGTAGCTTATGGTATGTGGGAGGAACCTCCATGCTGCTCCTGCAGAGACTTCAACATGCTGGGTTTGCGCAGACCCAACGCATGTTAGGAAGACTCTGGAAACATATTTTTAAGTAACTATTAATTTTTTTCTAATTTCTTTTTGAAAAATAAAATGTTCGTTTTCTTCCTTGAGACCACCTATATTCAGATTCCACCTTTCGTCTTCCCCTTTATTTCATATCTTATCTTTCTAACCATTCTTTGTATATGTATTTTTCTTAACTTAGATTCTTAATTAACGGGTACCTTTATGCTAATCCTATAAAGTGTTACTGGTTTTTCTTTCTTGCTTCTCGTTTACTTATAATGATGCTGCATCTATTTGTCTTTATATTTTAGTTTCTTCTTGTTTGTCCTTGCTTTTATCCTCTTAGTTCCTTTCCTCTTTTTGGAACCTGATCTCTGTTATTATCCATTTTTTCTTTTGGCCCTTTCTCATCTTTTTTACCTATTCTTTTGGGAATTGAGTTAATTACGGCCTTTTCTTCTTTATTACTTCCTGTTTCCGCCGTTTCCTTTTCTTTCGGCAGTTTTTCCTCTTCTGTCTCTACTGCCTCTAATTTTCCTTCTATAGATTCTGGCTCTATTTCTTTTCTTTCGGCACTATTTCTTCTGCAAATTTGAGTTCCTTGTGGCGTTTATTGTATTGTCGCTACTGGCGTTGCTATTGCTCCCTGCGGGTGCCCCTGCTGCTACTGCCTCTGGCGACGTCGCTGCCGCTGTCTCCTTTGTCGCTGGTGTTGCTGCCGATGCTGCCTGTGCCGCTACTACTGCTACCGCCGCTGTTGTCCAGGTGCAGCTTGCGATTCGCTCGACACCCGGAATCTCCAAACGGAGCACCTAGTAACCTCGTGGCCTGGCGTGTCCAAGCGGAGCACCAGCGAGCTACCACGCCTGGAGTGGCCTAGCCGGGCCTCTGCGGCCTCGCTGCCTCGCGCCCTGATGCTTGCGCCGGGTGGCACCTGTCCTAGCAGCGCTGGAATGCGGGTGCGTCTCGCCTCTGTTGCCTCCATCTTATTGATCCGCTCTACTTGCCTCCGGCGGGTCACTTGCTCCATTCCCCGCCTTAACTATGACTTCTTCCTCTTTCCAGGGCCTTTACGTCGTCGCTGACGCTCCTGGACCATGCTCTGCCGTCGTCCGGGCTGTTTGGACGCAAGCTTTTACCTTCACCAACTGACGTCAGCCGTCTCCACCGAATGTCGTCTGCTTCTCCAAACCACCAAGAGTCGCCTCCACGATGTGCCGTCTGGTTCCTCAAGCACGGCACCTGTACCATGTGTCGTCCGTCATCTCAAAATCTGCGTCTTCACCATGTGTCGTCTGGTCTCCACCATGTGTCGTCCGGTTCCTCAAACATGGCGCCTCCACCAACTGTCATCCGTCATCTCAAAACCGGCGCCTCCGCCATGTATCACACCGGGTTGGGAATGCCTTGTGTGTGCCGCGAGAGAACCCTGTTGTCCCTTGCGACTTGCCGGGGATCTTTGAGGGGGACGACTGGCAGTGGATGCTAGACGTAGGTAATCCCAGGAGAACACATACGTTACTAACGACATGAGGTAATTATAAAAACTTGGTTTTATTCAGACGACTCTCGTTTCTAGGACACGCATCCTGGCGATCAGGGCGGCGACTCGGACGGGCGAGGGAGGCAGGCTACGGCGAGCGGGCCGCGGACCCCAGCGCTCCAAGGGTGACGAAAACGCCGATGCTCTTGCAGCTAATTAGGAGGATCTCCACCTGTTTCGACCATGGTGACAAAAACGCCGATGCCTTAGTTTCCACAGGGGAGTAGTCGAGGATCTAGTTGTTATTGCTATTACTTATTAATTGTTCCTCGTATTTACATTATACATTGTATACATTGGAGAGGATGTTTTCCAAACATTTTAGTAGGGGTCACCCGCCTCCAGGTGTAAAAATAATTAGTTTGACTATTTGCACATAGATGGTTCTCTGTGTCACTTTTGTGACAGTATTCTTAGGAAGTTCAAGCATGAAGTTTGTGGTGTTGGACGTACAGGGCTACAACGCCCCCGATTTTCGGGCCAAAGAACTGTGTATCTACGATGGGATATATAGGAAACATTCTGTGTTTAAACAGAAAATACCTTTTCGTTTATTGGGAGGTGCGGACAGAAAAACTGCTCGATTCATTTATTATCACCACTTGGGAATAGACTATAGCAGAGGCAAAATCGACCACCGCTTCATAGCTTCATTCTATGTAAAGAGTTAGAGATTTACGTTAAAGGACGTATAAAATATGATTTAATCGAATGTTTCAAAGATATGAGCAAAGTCGTACCACAAGAATATTTTATCTCGTTAGTCTAGATCTCTCTATAGCAAAAATACTTATTAGAAATTTGCAAAAAGGTACGGCAGAAATTATTAAATATTTTATAATTTTCCTATTTTTGTATCGAATATTAGCCCCTCGTCGCACGATGAGAGTAGAAGAGGAGATTCCACATTTCTCTGCAAAAATCGCTTTGTAGCTAAGCTAGTTTGGCGCGAAACGTTACATACCTACTTAACACTACTTACAGACGGCGCGTTGCATTTTACTACTATTGGGTTTATATATATATATATATATATATATATATATATATATATATATATATACACATACCTACTCACTCTGCTCGCAATAATGGAAGAACTTAATAACACCGCCCGTTGTGAGTATCAGCGAAAAGTCGATGTGGAAGACATGGACATACATAAGCTCTACAACATTTCGAATTTTATAGAGAAGAAGACTCGATACGGAGATTGCATAGTCGCCGAGCTGGAACAAAGACTGCTATTTCTACCGAAAATATTATCGGGCCAATTGACGGAAGAGCTCCAAAAACAGCTTATGGGAGAAGCAGGATGTTCTATAAAATTTTTGGGTAGAAAAAGACTACGAAATAAGTTGTATTCTGCCAATACATTTGTCTAACATTAAGTAGATTATCATTAAGGACAGCTTCAATTACGTCGGATAATGGGCATTTTCGAAGAAATTTTGGTGAAATCGAAAGATAACTTCAAAAAATCTTCTACACAGTTGGATATAGATGCATTTATTAAAATTCCAAAAAGCATATATTAGAAATAACGAATAAACTAAAGCAAGAACATTTAGAAGTATCGGGAAAAAGAAGATTGTAGTACATTTTGAGCCAGATCAAGTCGTTCGTTAAAATGCTATTACTGGAGGCGGAGGAGGAGAAGGAAGGGGAGACGACGGCAGAGGACAAGCAGATGAAGAATCTACATCGGATGAACTTTCGGAAAGGATTGTATGGAGAAAGCTATGAAAGTCGTTTTTTGCCTAAAAAATTAAGCTTACCTTTTGTTTTATTTTTTAGATTGCTTCGGCATTTAAATGTAGAGTACAGACAGGAGTAGTAATCAATTTGCTTCACAGTGAACCGAAAACGTTTCTTGAAGATTGTTCGACATTTTTAAAGCAAAAACTTGAGGCAGAAGTTGTGAAAATGGGATGTATAAAGGGTAAACGTTGCCCTTTATGCTCTCTACCAATATTCCATATTGGGAGAAAAAGATTTTAAGTATTTTTCGACCAAACGTGTTGAGATCTTAAGAGCGGGTGATGTCTAACCGCCTCTACAGGCATTTCCACCGACAATAGTAAGCAAGGTGAGTTATTTTTTTTTGTTAGTCATACATGTGATTTTTTAATAGTATAATCGAGTGTATATGTTTTTTTTTAATTTTAGATGTCGGAATTTGAACACACAGGCTACGGGTTTTGATAAAGAAGTATGCTCCATTAAATGGTGGACTACATACCTACGTTCCTCTACCTATCTGGCTAAATAAGAATCCCAATATTATCCATGTCGAAAATCAAGATAGAAGATGTTTCATATGGAGTGTGCTGGCTCACCTGTATCCCATAGATGGAGATGTTAGGAATATAAGATCTTATCCTCAAAATATCCACGATACTTTTAATTTAAAAGGCATAGAAATGCCCGTTAAAATTTCAAGTATTTCTAAATCCGAAAAACAAAATCGTTCTATTTCCATTAATGTTTTTACTTTGGACGAAAAAATAAACTTATTGTAGGTCCCGTTTTTCACACAAAGCAACGAAAAGAAAATAACGTCAATTTATTACCTTTAAATAATGGGAAAAGTGAAACGGGTCATTACAGTTTAATTAAAAACCTAGCAAAATTGGTTCAAACGCAAGTAACATCAGATCACAAGCATTTCTGTATATGCGACTCTTGTCTTAATCATTTTACCTCAGTAGATAGGCTATGGGGTTTCTAGCACACTTTCTCCATGTATTTCTTATGGGGCCTAAAACGTGGCAAAAACGTGACCAAACTTTCTCCGGCGCGAGATCCCCGACTTTCTCCCACATCCCCGTCCAATCAGATCGCACCGACTAGGGTCTGCGCTAGCCCGAGGGGTGCCGAAGATGCCCGAGGGGTACGACCCCAGCGCGAGGTCATTGTCAAATCGTCCGCCCGCGGCGACGGTTCGCCCGATGTCCAGCCGCGACCTTCGGCCGGAAGCAGAGACATGTCTCGACATGAGACTCACACCGACGACCTCCCTGAACGTGGATTCTGAAATCTCGCGCCTTAGCAAATTGCAAGCCATGACGTTACACCCCCCTTTACTATCGACTCACCGCGGCCGACAGGATTCTGCTGACTCCACTCACTTTCTTTTTTATTTTACCAGGAAAAATCGGCGACACAAGTGGTATCTGCATTCAGTCTTCGCATGTTTCGATACACTGACCTGTATACGTTCCAGTAACCTAGCAAATAATTTCTAGATACTAACATTGCAAATTTACAGCGCGAAAAATGCATCATATAAAAATAAAATATGTCGGAGCAAACGTTATTATTATTACGTTATTTTCAAGCGAATACATTTCACTTTGCAGCGGCCAGCTGTCCTGATTGAATTTAGTTTCGAAGAAATCAACATACCTACATCTCAAAAAATTCACCGGTGGACCAACGCCCACATATTTTTTTATTCCGAGTTATTTTTGCGTTTATAATATGCAGCAAAATTTTGTTGTGACTTGTCTGGAATACTGAGAAATCACGCGGCAGCCGTGACCTTCGAGCCGAGACGCGATCAACGTTTTTTAACGACGAGTAACTAGTAAAAAAACTTGTCGGTCAACTGTTCAACCCCGTTTAATAGATTTAATTTTAAAAAATACTGGGAAGTCCGAAGCTGTCCCCCAAAATGTAAATTTTCAGCATACAACCTAAAAGTTCAACTTTTACCTTGGGAATATTTTTCGAGTAAAAGAAAATATTTTTAAACATCAAAAATCAAGAAATGCTTCTGTGCGAGATTTCGCTCAAAAACATAAAACACTAGCCCTTTGCGCACCCCCCAAAACGTGACTAATATTTGTTAAATCAACGTCCCAACAAAATTCAATCTACTTTACCCTGGAAAACGAAAAATATTTTTAAACACCAGGTGTCAAACTTTCTATTGTATACAAAATACGTCATAGCTGTAAGACAAGCGATGACCTAGCTTGTCACCCAAAAAAGTGTTTGCTTAATAAGGCATTCGAACTATAAAATTAAGTAATACTTACCAAAATTGGCTAGATGTATCCAACAAAAAGTACCCCAGTGTGGATAGAGCAAGAAATTAGGCAAAACCCGATCTCAGATACATTTTCAAAAAGCCTCTGAGCACCGGGTGCTACCAAACATCTTTGCTTCAACGATCCAGTTGCAGGTTGCTATAGAGGGAAAAAATACATAAAGTTCAGAAAACAATTTGCAAAACAGTTTCACACCTAGTTGCATAGGCACCTTCCAGCGATCAACAGAAACCTGAAAACAGTTCTATCTGTGTTTTTTATCATTATTAAATTATTACGCGTTAACAAAACTTTAACAACGCGTCGACAAAACGTTAACAACGCGGTAACAAAACGTTAACAACCCGTTAACAACGCGTCAACGAAACGTTAACAACGAAACGTTAACAACGCGTTAACGAAACGATAACAACGCGCTAGCGTCACGTTAAGCATCTTAATTTAAATTTTTGTTTCACACCTAGCTGCATACCTTTAGCGATCAACAAAAATCGGAAAAACAGTTCTACATGTTTTAATCCGTTTGAATGGCAAGCGAAAATATTCATTATTTTCAAATTAAGGATATTATAAATATCATAGGCAAATTGTTCTTTTATTGGGTGTTTTAAAAAAATTGTGTCAAGCAGTCGTACATGGTTCATATGCATTCGTTTCCCCACCACCCTAGAGGTAGAATGCAAGGCGCGTTTTTTTTACATGGTTTCCCCAGTAGGCCTAATCCATGTTTAATCAAACAAAATCTTATTTAATAAATTTTATTAAAGATAATTGATGTATAATGCAGTAAGTTCTAACTTATTTCAATATTTTTATCTTATGTTAACTAGCAAATTATTGTAACTAGATATTTATGAAAAATGGTCCCATGTTCAAAACGTCTCTGTGACACTGCGATTTTCGTTGATGATGGATCTCTTCCAATTTGCTTTATTTACGACCCTTAGATATTTCCTCCTCAGTTTCCCCATGTTTCCATATCCCATTGTGATTGCAGACTTATCCATTGTTTTATCCATTTTACCAGTATACCATATCTGATGAATCGCTGGTAGCAAAATATTTAAAGCACTAAATTTATATAAATATACAATTAAACCTATACTATAATTAGTCAAATTATCCTACACTTAACAATAGGTTTTATGATATTTAAAATTTATAATACATTTCTAAACCTATATAACTAGTAACAATACTTTAAACCCTATCTGGTTTTTAGCATTAACTTATTAAATAAAAAACAAAACTCATCATTTACGTCATGGTTGGCAGGTGATTTTCTCACAATCCATCCTCCATCCTTTAATAAAACCTTATTAGAGGTGATAATTGTAAATTCATTTTTATTAGTAAAATTATCCTAATTCCATTTGTGAATAATGACCCCATGGCAATGTTTCATAAGCAGGCAAAATATGTCGTTTGTCATCGTGAGGGCTTAGAGCAATTTTTTCTTGTGTAATGGAGTACATTGTGTGCTTCTCAGATCTTATTAAATTTTGATTAACAGATTTTTTGATATTTTCGTCTAGACATTGAACATAGTCTTCAAAAGTTATTTTTCTCTTAATAACCCCCTTCTTAATGCCCTTTATCTTTTTAGTAAGTCCCCCTTCTTGCGTAATTTCTAGGATTTCATCCTGTGTAAAGCCATCTTCTTCTAACTTCAGTTTTTGTTTTTGCTCATCTTCTTTTGTTCTCAAAATTTTCAATGTGTACATTTTTGATCGAAGTCCCACAAAATCGGTCATAATGCACCCATTGTTTTCTTCTTTCATCATTCCTAGTACCTTTTTGTTGACAAGTGGTATGCCATAATTATTTTCTGGAGGAAAGTCACTAGTATCAAAATACTTGTGACAATCTCTACGTATTACTTCATAAATATCCTTTTTTCGAATTTCATATATTAAAGAATCTGTGTCTGTATATAAAATCGTGCAATTATTTCCAAATTCCGGCTGCATGTATCCATAGTGAAAATCAAAGATAGTAGTTTTCGCTAAATCCAAAATTTGCCATTCCTACGTATATCGGTTTGTTAAGAAATACTTCCAATTTATTTAGTTCGATTATTACGAGGTTTTCTTCAAGAATAGTTGCCGTTTTAAATTGCGGTTTTGCGATGAACGCCTCCCGACCATATCGTCCCTCCCACTTATTGAGCAGCTTTACCACAGAATGTTTCCGAACGTTTTCCATTGTTTTTCCAAAGACAGCGTTGTTTAGTAGTTTAAAAAGATATTTTTCAAATGCATTGGTGGCTTGGGCGCGGAGTTTGGTGTTGAGATCTATGTAGCTTTTTAACCACGATGACTTTTTAAACCTTAAAACTCTGCGGATCTTTTTCAAGACCAAACCGTGATTCAGAGCCTGTTTAAGCGCTCTGTAATGTATCACATATTTTTCTTTGGTGTAAAGGGTAGCCATTAGTTTGGTTTCTGATTTATTCCCGTGTCTCCGATGTTCTGGACAGAAAGGTAGATCTTTGTGTTTATCATGAAGGGCCTCGGGATACTCTAGATCAACTTCTAGGAAATACCCAGTGCCAGAATTGTCTGCCAATTTTTCAATATTCAACCCCTGAATCTCCCTATCATCTAACCATCTAAGTCCACCGAAAGGAAGAGCCTGCGACATAGCCCACCCATATTGATTGTTAACATCAAAGTAACTTAAATAGGTTGTAGGTTTTTGTGGTTATAGTTAGGCATATATTTATTATTAGCAGCGGCGCGTCGTTTGGAACATTGGCTGAGTCCCCCACGTATTCCTTTCTCGATAAACATTACTTGATCAATATCTGTAAGCAACTCCAACTCCACTTTTGTGTACTTTAACATCGAATCCCAAGTGTACCCAGGCAATGTGTTTCATCATCGGGTTAAATATTGATATTTTCAATTAAAATTAAAAATCGTTCTACCAAGTTCTATATCAATAATAACTTGATGAGTTTCGTCTGAATGGTTAAAAGGTTACAGATATTGTATAACCTACGTAGGTTCATAATTTGTTAGTTATCAAATTATTTGATTTAATGAAACGATATTTAGGAGGAAGTAGTAAGAAAACATAGTGTGTAAAACACCAGTTTACGATCTATTAGTTGATTTGAAATGATCGTATATAGATCTCGAATTGCCCATTGCTGTGACGTCATTTTCGGGTTATCATACCTACACTATAAATATAGGTACCTATTATTTTTAAAAAATCATTCACATTTTAACTGACTAAATATTTTTTAAGTAGGTGCCTACCTGTGATAAAAAGCAAAAACTAGTCATATCAGAGTTCGTATGAACAGGTATGTTTATGATATTAGATATAGATATCTACCTATTCGATAATCGGAGCACAAAAATACTTACGGTGATAGATACCTACTTTTCTATTTTTAAGCTCTTCGTCGAGTTTTTCACTTTTCGAGTACGGAACAATAATGACTTATCGCAAAAAATCTTGGCCCAAAAAATTCTCCTACTGCTCTATTTCACTGAAAAAGCGGCTACATTACCCATACAGCGTTAACCTAGGTAGACAATTTCACGGTTAATCGCCGATTTACACGAAATTTCCCAAACAAAATCACGAGAGAAAGCCTTTTCGTCGCCTGGTCTTTGTTTAATTTTTGCTCCTTTATTAAACTAGATCCCGCTCACTAGAGCGGGATCTAGTTTATGAGTTCTCATACAGCTAGCTTTAAACGTTTCGAATACATCAGCTAGAAGTAATATATCAGTTTTCAAATATAGGTTGGCATAATCCTTTAAAGTTTTGCACTCAAATTCGTTCCACACTTTCTGCGCATGAGCCTACTCTTTTTCATATATCGGTCTCTCCTCAAGTTTGTTATAGAAACAGTCTTTGGAAGGTAGTTGAGTGCAGTCTAATTTTCCATACAATCCATAAAATCGTATGGGAATACACCTTTTCGTGTTAGAAGTTTAAAACGTGATTCGGGGAGTTCAGAGAAATTACCTCTTAGGATTGGGTACTCGGAAAGATTTGAGGCTAAAGAATCTAATCCTGCACACATAAAACGGAAACTATCGATAAATCGGAATTTCACTAGATTTTCAGGAATATGTTTGGTGAACGATATATATTTTTCTTTATTTTTAGGAAGCAACTCTACGCGCCCCTCAATATCCTTGGCTATGCTCTTAATCACAAAATGTGCATCGTAACCCGATAGATTGTGGAAGACTATTGATACAACGTGAGTGTCTTGGTAATTTATATTACAATCTTCGTGGGCAGCGCCTCGGAACTTCCCCGTTAGATGGCAATGATCTCTGACTTTCTTCTATTTTGATGTGAAGGGTTTTTCGCACATGTGACAAATTGTCGAAAGATTAAAGCCCATTTTTTGTACCGCTGTTAACTAGTCCATCGGCATAGGGCACAGAAAAACTGTCTCTATATCCTCAGCTACTCCTCTCATTTCTTTAGGAAACCAATCCATGCAATCCAGCCCAGTGTACGACTTGTAGAATGACAAGCTGTCATCGTAACTGCATTTGACATAATAACCAACGCTGCAAGGTACGTGTTCTTGATATTTATTATTATCATCTGTTGCTTTAAGGAGGCTTTCTATATCTGCATAAATTATGAAGGGAACCTTCTCTTTATTTTTGTAATTAGTAAATTTAAGGAGTTTACGATCTTCGCTTGGCATCCTAACTTTGCAGTCATTCATGTTTTTGCAGTCTTCGTAATGCGTTGTTAGTTTTTCCTTGGTGTTAAAGTAATGTAGGCATCGATCACAGATGAATTTTTTCATTTTATGTTTGCTCAGTTGAGTTGAAACTAGACGAGAGAGGTCTTTAATCCAACAAAAATGATACCGAATAGGTGAGCTATCATTTTTTCCCTCCTCATTATCCTCATCATAATAAACATTCTGTATCATTAGAAGATTAACATGTTTATCAACTTTATTTTTAGTAATGTAAACGGGCAAGGTATGGAGCTTGTTTCGATGCTTTCGCAGACTGTAAACATTTATGGACATGTTGTTCAGTTTCGAATTTTGGGATCTGTTTAATGGTCATTGGAAAACGTATTCCATTCAAATGCAAAACAGACGATGGGTGGGGGTACTTGGTTATACGGTGGGGATTTCTTTCAACTGGATACAGAGCGGAAGTCACAGCCCAAGCAAAGCAAAGGTCATCCTCATTCTTCACGTTGATACATGCCTTTTTATTTTGATTGGTTCGGGCAACTCTATGTACGATGACGCTAACAGGGGAGTAAACTTATTTATATTTACCCCCAACTTCACAATAGCTTTCAGTGCCCAACCAGATTCTCTTTCCTGAAATTCTTCAAGCTGCATCAAAATTGACGTTGTTATATGTTGTTTGAACCATTCAGTTAAGTCGGTATCTCGGTAGACCGGAGCGTTGGGTGTCGTAAAATATTTCATCTCCTCAATAACCCTGTCGGCCTTTTCCAACACAAATAGTCCACCGAACACTGCATTTATTTTGACTGCCTCTTCCTTTTTTAAGGCGTTGGCAACACGTCGCTTGAATAAAGCACAGCAGTCGTTGAGGAATTCGCTGGGGTCCTTGTGCTTAAGATTAGAGATGACTCCAGTGCTAATGCGGCAGGCAAATGCTGATTCCAAATCGCCCCAACTGACACGGTTTTTTGCCGTTTCTTTACTAGATGTTCCAGCTCCTCGTTTAATTTCTTGTTTAATTTGGGTTCGCAGTGTTTTCACGTTTGCCAATGTTGTTATAAGTTTTTGCTTCTCACCAATGGTCTTTGCCGATTTTAGTTGGTGCTTGATATGGCGAACTGACTTTGTACACTGACGCAGGCCATCTTGCGCAGTTTCACCACTATATGATGATTGAAGTAGGCTCAATATACTAGTTATCTTTAAGTATAAGGCCTTTAGTACAGCTGTCGCAGGCATGGTTTAGGTTTCGACTTCGAGATGCTCAACCAGAAAAAACTTATTTCCGGGAACAGGTCTCGACGAAATTTGTGTTTGCCGTCCCAATCTGAAAAAAACTCACCCTAACTGTCCTTTTTTATCTTACCAACCAACGTCGTAGACGTTCTTCTCCTTAGCTTAACCTAGAAAATATTTTTCTAATTTGTGTGCGTACTTTAACTTGGAGAACTGTGTTCGAGACGCTCAACCAATCAGAACAACGCTTATTTTCTAGGGCTGAAAAGGCCCCTCAATAAGACGAAATTGGTGTGTGTTTTCCGTAAGAATCAATGCTAATTTGCAAATTTTACAAATATTGTACACAACCACTGTTTGCTAACCGTAGTAGGAAATTCGTTGTCCCATTCACAAAAGTCGACTTCACTTTACAACAGCACCAACACGACTAAAAAAATTAGGGATGAACACCCCCTTTTATAGTCTCACCCTAGGAGACGCTCAACCAATCAGAACAAAGCTAGGGCTGAAAAGGCCCCTCAATAAGACGAAATTTGTGTGTGTTGTAACGGATTTTTTTTGTAAATTCCAAGAAACCCGTTACAACGTTTTATTTGATTCCAGACAGGCATAAACTAAGAAGGCACACCTATTATAGGATGGTACAGCTTACATTTTCTTGTTAAATTATTGATATTTCGAATTATGAACAAATTAATTTCGCGAGCGTACCGCCAGCGACCTCTTGTAGTGGGTGACGCAACCCGCAGAACATGTCGACTAGTTTTCGATATTTGGTAGAACAGGCAGTGGAATTTATTATGTAAATATTTGCGAACAGATTGAATAGAAGTAAGTATGTTAAATTGCTTTAATTATAATAGCATTTGTTTTGTTACTATTTACTGTACAAGTAAAGAGAATCGTTTGAAATAAACCGTCAATTGACTCCAGCAGCTCGATTCCTATTGGCTGAACTTTTTTATGTACCACGGTTGTATAGAATGAATCGAACGACGCAGCGGCTCTCGCCCTCTTCATTTTTGCACTCTCGAATTGATCGGTACTCTCTAGTGGCAATCGCCTTTTCTGAATATTTTCTCGTTTGGTTTTTTTAGCATTTTGGTCAAAATTGATCGCGAATTTGATCGGTAGTACGGGTTAATTGTTTTTGGTGAAGTATTTTCATTGTAGTGCCTGGTTGGGGTGATTAAATTGGTTTTCTTTTGTTTCACGGCGGAGTTAACACCGCCATTGCAAAACTGACGTTGCCATAAGCTGACTATAGGAGCTTGGAACGGAGTTCTGTTGGGCAGGAATCGATCAAGGACTACTAGAGGAGGAAAATCGCCTAGGTGAGTGTGGTTTTTTTATTATATAGTTCATATTTTCGGAAATTGTTTTTTTATTCAGTACCACCTCACCTGCGGCCATTTTCTCTCGAGGTTGCTGTTTTTTTGTATAACTTCTCCTGACCAGTAGATTTCCTTTTTTTAAATATTATACTTATCTAAAAAAAAACATCATTTTCACCCCTGGCAAAATACTACCCGATCGAATTTCGTCAATAATTTCGCAATAAATTCATAAATACTAGAGAGTCCACTTAACAAAGACAGCGTTGTTTAGTAGTTTAAAAAGATATTTTTCAAATGCATTGGTGGCTTGGGCGCGGAGTTTGGTGTTGAGATCTATGTAGCTTTTTAACCACGATGACTTTTTAAACCTTAAAACTCTGCGGATCTTTTTCAAGACCAAACCGTGATTCAGAGCCTGTTTAAGCGCTCTGTAATGTATCACATATTTTTCTTTGGTGTAAAGGGTAGCCATTAGTTTGGTTTCTGATTTATTCCCGTGTCTCCGATGTTCTGGACAGAAAGGTAGATCTTTGTGTTTATCATGAAGGGCCTCGGGATACTCTAGATCAACTTCTAGGAAATACCCAGTGCCAGAATTGTCTGCCAATTTTTCAATATTCAACCCCTGAATCTCCCTATCATCTAACCATCTAAGTCCACCGAAAGGAAGAGCCTGCGACATAGCCCACCCATATTGATTGTTAACATCAAAGTAACTTAAATAGGTTGTAGGTTTTTGTGGTTATAGTTAGGCATATATTTATTATTAGCAGCGGCGCGTCGTTTGGAACATTGGCTGAGTCCCCCACGTATTCCTTTCTCGATAAACATTACTTGATCAATATCTGTAAGCAACTCCAACTCCACTTTTGTGTACTTTAACATCGAATCCCAAGTGTACCCAGGCAATGTGTTTCATCATCGGGTTAAATATTGATATTTTCAATTAAAATTAAAAATCGTTCTACCAAGTTCTATATCAATAATAACTTGATGAGTTTCGTCTGAATGGTTAAAAGGTTACAGATATTGTATAACCTACGTAGGTTATAAATACTAGAGAGTCCACTTAACAAAATATTAATATTCAGGCATAATTTTTATTAATAATTTCCAAGTTCAATCAATAAATTCGAATCAAATTCCCTAGTTTAACTATAATAAAGTTAAACGACTAGCAATTTATTGCAGGTTCTAAATTCAGCTGAATTTAATTTTATATTTTTTTAATAATTATGTCTTAAAATAAGTAGTTCTGGTTTAGGTTGAATTTTGTATACCTTCTTAATAAATCCCTGTGTATCTTACACATTTAAATAAATATTAGCATTCTTGGACTAACTTCTGCTCTTGTTGTGTTTGTTACCTATGTACATCATCGACACGGAGACGTGATACTGTGACAGTGAAGAACACCCACCTTCGACTAGTACGCTGCTGAGCTAGGCACCGAAGCGGTACGGCAACATCTGCACAACACCTGAGATTGGCTCTGCTCTAGCTAGTCAACACATGCGCCTAATGCAAGCCACCCGTTAAGGCCAGTTCGTAGTAGGAAAGTCGTCACAGTCAGTAAAGGGAAGGGTCGTCGCATCGAACACAGGATATTCTTCGATCAAGTGTCACAGTCGCAAGTATAAACTTTCACTCAAACCTCAAGTGCTAGTAGTTCCAAAAGACTCTCAAAAACACAGGACGTTCGAAATTTTATTATTTAAAGAATTCACTAAGTTTTAAACTCTTTTGTTTGTTATCAAAATCTAACGACTAATGTAAATTTTGAATTGTCATAACTATTCACAGTTATTTTCCATCTTTACCTTAGAGGTAAATAAATATTGTATGATTATTTTGGTGTTTGATTTAGGAGGGGAGAATAGTTTGTCGGGGCAACGAATTCAGGTCACAAAGGAATCCGAACCCACTTAAAAATTCCAACTAACTTTTACGGTTATACATTATTGGCGCCCAACGTGGGGCCTGATTTGGTTGTCTTTCGACTTGCTACCCTTGCCTCTTGAATCACACGTTGGTCGAGGAACTTGTTTAAATTGCTATTCGATTTTTGATCTTACATTTTTTTCTTGGATTCATGGAATTATTGTATTGAATAATTTGGAACTACTTTCACGCTTTTGTTAAATTTTTTTGTTTTTTAAATACTGATTTTTGCTGACCTTGTTGAGTATATTTCTATCAAGATAATTTTGTATGTCTAATATGGAGCCAAAACATTTAAAAGATGGCGAGCTAACTTACGAACTACGAATTAGGGGAGTAGACTTTTCAGGTACTGTGAGGTTAGACGTACACGATTAAGAGGAATTCTTCAGCAGGAGCGATCAAATCGCAGTTTTTTGACTATTGCTAATCCTTTGAAATTTTCTGATGATCTTAAGCACTATTTAGATTCTTTTAATGATATTTCGAGTAAAATTAAAGCTTTTTCTGGAATCAAGGGCGACTATGAATGCCGCAGATTGGAGACTAGGTTACAACATCTGTCACACAGAGTTTCTCGTATGAATCCAGAAGATGAGGTTGAACAACAACAACTGAAAGATGCTGAAACTAAGTTATTAGACCTTGAGGGGGAACTTGCATTAAAATTTTTAGACTTTGAACCTCCCGCTGATAGAGCCTCCACTCCTGTGAGAGAACAATGGGGTGCAAGTTTGTCAAAACCTCTTGTTAATGTTTGTAAATGGAATGTACACTACTCTGGTACCGAAAAGGAATCTCTTATCGCATTTTTATAGAGAGTAGAACTTTTACGCCAAGCTAGGGGTGCGTCAGAGGCCGATTTGTTCTCTGCCGCTTGTGATCTTTTCCAAGGGCATGCGTGGACATGGTATGTAAATAATAAAGACCGAGTTCGTGATTGGCGTGATTTATGTCAGAAATTAAAGGAAAACTTCTTACCTTACCATTACGATCAAGACTTGCTTAATGAAATAAAGAATCGCACACAAGGCGCTCGGGAACGAGTAACAATTTTTATTTCTTCAGTCGAAGCTCTTTTTAAACGATTAAGTAGTCCCCCTGATGAAGTTACTATTGTGAATCAGATCAGGCGTAACTTATTACCGCAATATCATGCTCATCTCGCTTTATTGGACGTAATGACAATTTCTGAGCTTACCACTCAATGCAAGCGCTTGGAGGAATCATATTCGTGGTCGGAACGTTATAAGGCCCCACCTACTCGCAATACTGGATTGTTGGAACCTGATTTGAGTTGTTTAGCTATTCACGATTCGCCCAGACGGGTTCATGTAAATGCTGTGTCGCTTGTTTGCTGGAATTGTAACAAGGCGGGTCACACTTATCCACAATGTAGTGCTCCAAGGACGAGATTTTGTTATGGTTGTGGAAAAAAAGATGTTACTAGACCGACTTGTTTCAATTGCCGTTCAAAAAACGTGCAGGGCACCAGTGGCCGTCAAATGACTGTCACTGGAGGAACACCAACCACCAGAACAACAACTCCAAACAGGGAACGCCAACCAAGAAACTAATCTCTCCCAACTCCTCCCTAAACTCCTCTACTTCTGTCCGCTTTTCTCGTACTGAATGGAATGAATGGCTTGATGTAGTGGCTAAGTTTGTTGGTCAAAAGTTTGTTTTCGTAAGTCCTATTTTTGTTAAGAGACCTGATGACAATAGATGTTACCTACCTGTGTCCATTTTTCATGAGACAATTTTAGCACTCGTAGACGGAGGCTCAAATTCTACAATTCTTGGTCCATCTGCGTTACCTTTATTAGAAAAATATAAAATTAAAATTTATCCGGATCCGTCAATCATTGTTTTATATCCAGATGGAACCTCTTCAAAAATTTATGGTTATTGTTATCTTCCTTTAACGTTGAGAAATCACACTAAGACAATGAAAGTGTTAATTATACCACAGATACAACACGATTTTATTTTAGGGATGGATTTTTTTAAAATTATTTAGATTATATGTTGATTATGGAAACTTTTCATATACCATTCCTTCTCAAATTTCGTCACATGTAGCTTTTATTGAGTCTACGAACGTTTCATGTAAAATACACTCGGTGCACGATCTGTCACAGACACAACAAACTGTTCTTGACCATGTAGTCGACTTGTTTAAATCAATTTCCACTAAAGATACCTTGGGCTTAACGTCATTAATATCCCACAATATAGACACTGGAAATGCTAAACCGTTTAAAGTTCGTCAGTATCCTCTATCACCCGCTATGCAGACCCACCTTAATAAGGAAATCGATGAGATGCTTAAATTTAAAATTATTGAGTCCTCACAATCGCCCTGGTAGAGTCCTTTGTGGCTGGTCACAAAAAAATCAGGAGAATATAGAGTGTGTTTCGATGGTCGCAGATTACATCAAGTAACAGTTAAAGATACTTATCCACTTCCTCTGATAGATAACATTCTAAATAAACTCCGCGATGCTAGATTTATTACGTCCATTGACTTAAGAAAGGCTTTTTATCAGATTCCATTAGACCACGAATCAAGAATTAAAACTGCTTTTGCTGTACAGGGTCGAGGAAGCTTTCAATTCAGGGTTATGCCATTTGGACTTTCTAATTCACCACAGACTATGCAGAGATTAATGGATAGAGTCATTGACCCTAGTTTGGAACCTTTTGCATTTGTTTATCTCGACGATATTATTGTAGCAACACCGACTTTTGAAAAACACATTGAGATTTTGCATAAAATATATAATAGACTAAAACAAGCTAATTTAACTATCAATTTAGACAAATGTGAATTTTGTCGGACTTCACTAAAATATTTAGGGTTTATTGTTGATAGGGAAGGTCTAAGAACTAGTCCAGAAAAGGTAGAGGCAATTGTCAACTATCCAGCTCCGAAGACCACTACTGAAATAAAACGTTTAATTGGTCTCATTAGTTACTATCGTCGTTTTATTAAAAATTTTAGTAGTCTAGCTTCTCCAATCACTGATTTATTGCACGGTCGTAAAAAAGGACAGACTATTAAGTGGACTTCTGAGGCTGAAGAAGCTTTTAATAAAATTAAATACTCTTTGACTAATAGTCCAGTTTTGGCAACACCATGTTTTGAGAAACAATTCATAATCCAGACAGATGCAAGTGATACTGGACTGGGTGCCGTTCTTTATCAAAAAATCGACGGAGCTGAACATCCCATTGCTTTTGCGAGTAAAACTCTTAATAAATGTCAACGTAAATATTCAGTTACCGAGAGGGAATGTTTGGGTGTTTTATTCGGGATTGAGAAATTTAGAGGTTATGTAGAAGGTACTCATTTTGTAGTCGAGACAGACCACGCTTCTCTTGTCTGGTTCATGAATTTATCTAATCCAGCCGGTAGATTAGCTCGGTGGGCACTCAAACTATCTCAATTTGACTTTGAAATACAGCATCGGAAGGGTTCTACAATGGTAGTTGCGGATGCTCTTTCCAGAACAACACCTCTTTTAACAGAATTATCAGTCCTGGATGTTGCAGAATTTAAGCCATGTAAATGGTATTCTTCTCTTTATCAAAAAGTTCTGACAAGTCCAGATGACTATCCTACGCTCATGTAAAGAATAATTTGTTGTATAAACATGTTTTTGATAGAATACCATCCATTACTAATATTTCAGAATGGAAAATGGTAGTACCAACTTCAAATAGAAAACAAATTTTTTCAATATATCATGACAGTACTACTGCCGGACATTTTGGAGTGTCAAAAACTTTAGCACGAATTAGGGAACTTTACTATTGGCCTAACATGCGTAGAGATGTTGTTAGGTATGTCAAAAGGTGTCCGATTTGTGGAGCCAATAAGAGCCCAAATGTTTCACAACCAGGTCTTATGGGATCCTATCGAAATATAAACTTCCCTTTTCAAATGATATCAGCCGATTTATTGGGTCCTTACCCACGATCTAAAAATGGTAATCAATATTTACTGGTAATAGTCGATTGGTTTTCTAAATTTGTTCTTATACAACCTTTATTTAAAGCCACTTGTAGTTCAATTATAAAATTTATAGAGAATCAAGTCTTTTTACTGTATGGAGTTCCCCAGATATTTTGTTGTGACATTGGAAGCCAATTTATTAGCAAAGAGTTCAAGACTCTCATGGAGAAATATAGGGTGCAAAAAATATTTTATAATGCTCGTTACCATCCGCAAATAAATCATACTGAAAGGGTAAATCGTGTCATAGTGACAGCTTTAAAATCTTACATTCATGAGAATCATAAAACCTAGGATACAAACATACATCAGATTGCACAAGCTATCCGCTTAGCTAAACACGAAATAACTGACTACTCACCAGCATTTTTAGTTTTCGGTAGAAATATCCCACTTTCAGGTGACTATTATGGTAAAATCGCAGAAAATGCCAATAACATTCCTGTAATAGAAGCAAAAAACCAACTGGTAGATGACTTGCAAGAGTTACCTAAGGTATTTTCTGATGTCAGGTTTAAGCTCAGACGTGCTCACGAGAAAAACTCTAGACATTACAATTTAAGGAAGCGCCCTATGTCTTTTCATGTAGGAGATTATGTTTGGAAAAAGAATTTCACTCTATCTAATGCTGCTAATGCATATTCGGCAAAATTGGCTCCCAAATACATTCCATGCATTGTGCACAAAGTTATTTCACCTTTAGTATATAATTTAAAAGATAAAGCCGGAAATAATCTGGGTAACTTTCATATAAAGGATCTCAAACCAAATTACTCTGACGATCGAGAGACCGATGACGATCTTGACCAGTCGGGTGATGAGTAGGTGATTCGATCTGTGCCGTTCCTTTGTCAATGTACCTCATTATTATTTTCATAACTTGTCTGGTGACAATTTTCTAGTAAACACTTTACTATTATTTAAATTAGCGTTCCTAATTTTTTTAAATTATGACTTATGTCACCTCTAGGGAACAGCTAATATACAGACCTATAGACCTTTATTTTAATACCACATTGCCTGTATAGTTTTTTTGAATATTCGGCTGACGAGCCTGTATTCTTTTGAGTATATCGGAATAGGAATTCCGAGATATTCTGTTATATTTTTGGAGTTTCTTTGGACTTGTTTTGGAGGTTCAATTAGTAGTGTTTATGATTCTTTTTCCTAATGCACTGGACATTGATTATTTTTTTGATGAAGGAATTGCGGACTTCGGATTGCAAATTTAACATTTCGTGGTAGCATGTTTTGGACTTTCCAACCATTCAAAATGTGTTACTTGGGTTAGTTTGGTGGGTACTTATTTATGAGTTCATGGTTCATCAGCAAGTACTGAATCTGATAACCATTGAATCAACCAGCATAACACCGCTGGCTGATGAGATACGTGTTATTTATTAATACCTAAGTAGTACCAACTGTAAGACAGGATGAGAAAATGTGGATTGCTTTTCGGGTAATAGACCATGCTTTTATTGGTGTCACAATTCTCGGCTCTGCCATCAGTTTGGGAAATTCTGGTTGAGTAACACGTGATTCATCTTAACGTCCTATTGGTCATGATCATGTCGTTTGAATACGTTTGAGGTTTATATTTTGATTGGATGGGGTTCGTTTTTTTGGTGAGGTTTGCTATTGTACTGGGTCTCCCAATATTTCATTTCCCGTATTGTTTAGTTGCGATGTTGCTTGAAATGGTTTCATGTTCGTTTCTCTTGGAACCTAGATTTATTCAAACAGAGCACACGTGCCTGAGGGTGATCGGCCGTAAGTTTAGCATGAAACTATTTTAACCAGTGGGGTTTTTTTTTATTTTTTATTTCCTACCCTTTTGTCCCCCCTGTACAATTAGCCAATTTCACAATTTTTTTGTTTCCATAGTAAATAATTCCATTTTTTTCTGGAATGCTATCCATTCCAGACCCACTCTTTTCATCACTGCTCCACACAACAGGCTGAAACCCTCTTGTGTGATGATTTGGTTTCTATACAATTTTTGGTTCTCTTTTTGACAGACCAGTTAGTTCTTCCGGATAAATTGTTTCCTCTATATCCTGCAATGAGTCACAGATGAGCAGGCAGTCTACTTTTATAAGTGACGGATATGGCAGTTCTGGCCAAGACTGTCATATCTTCTTTTTCTGTCAGGTCCTTATCGCGCCCGTATGTTAGAGGGGTATGTTCGTTTTTTGGATTTGAGATCCTCGGGTACTGAGAGTTTACTAATGTGACTTTCCGCGATAGGAACCACAGGTGCTCAGTACCGTGTGACTCAGGTCCAGAGGCTTACATGTGTCGCTGGCAGACAGGTTCGATTTGCTTCGAGGAGTTCCTTTCAATTCCTTTCTCCTCTTTAGGTTAAGTTGGGTTGGGGATAATGTGGATTTAACTTTATTGGTATTAAAATGATTTATTATGATTATTATCTTGATGGAATAACGCTGAACGAGGGAAGTATCAGTATTTGTCGTCTCCTTTCATTTTGTATAACTTGTGGTAATTTAATTGACAACTTTTTTTTCTCAGTTTTACATACCTACTTTGAGCTGTCTGTTGATTGATTGAGGTAAGTGGCAATGATTGGTATATCGCTTGTCGTAGGCTAGGACAGCACTTCGGTGTCCGAAAACAAGTGATCTGCTATTTCTTTCCACTTATCTACTTATCAATAAGTTTCACTGTCAAATTTTCTTAATATCTTAGTTTTGCTGTCTTGGATCAATAACAACTCATATCTGGCAGTGGTATAGTACTTATCGGAGGCTTGGAGAGCACTTCGGTGTCCAATGATAAGTACTTACACTGAGGGAAATTTCGCGTAGGCTTTGGAGTGCGGCTAATTTATTAACCGACCTACGGTTATTTTACACCATCCAGTATATTTTTAATTGTTAGAGTTCTTTGAATTTTCTTAGGAAAAATACTCAACTTGGAGTTTTCGTATTTTTTTGATCGGGTTGGAGGAATGTGTAACGGATTTTTTTTTGTAAATTCCAAGAAACCCGTTACAACGTTTTATTTGATTCCAGACAGGCATAAACTAAGAAGGCACACCTATTATAGGATGGTACAGCTTACATTTTCTTGTTAAATTATTGATATTTCGAATTATGAACAAATTAATTTCGCGAGCGTACCGCCAGCGACCTCTTGTAGTGGGTGGCGCAACCCGCAGAACATGTCGACTAGTTTTCGATATTTGGTAGAACAGGCAGTGGAATTTATTATGTAAATATTTGCGAACAGATTGAATAGAAGTAAGTATGTTAAATTGCTTTAATTATAATAGCATTTGTTTTGTTACTATTTACTGTACAAGTAAAGAGAATCGTTTGAAATAAACCGTCAATTGACTCCAGCAGCTCGATTCCTATTGGCTGCACTTTTTTATGTACCACGGTTGTATAGAATGAATCGAACGACGCAGCGGCTCTCGCCCTCTTCATTTTTTTTTTAGCATTTTGGTCAAAATTGATCGCGAATTTGATCGGTAGTACGGGTTAATTGTTTTTGGTGAAGTATTTTCATTGTAGTGCCTGGTTGGGGTGATTAAATTGGTTTTCTTTTGTTTCACGGCGGAGTTAACACCGCCATTGCAAAACTGACGTCGCCATAAGCTGACTATAGGAGCTTGGAACGGAGTTCTGTTGGGCAGGAATCGATCAAGGACTACTAGAGGAGGAAAATCGCCTAGGTGAGTGTGGTTTTTTTATTATATAGTTCATATTTTCGGAAATTGTTTTTTTATTCAGTACCACCTCACCTGCGGCCATTTTCTCTCGAGGTTGCTGTTTTTTGTATAACTTGTCAGTTATAACCTTTTTTGGTACCTCTAAAAAAAACAGCTACCTAAGACTTTCGTTCTCCTGACCAGTAGATTTCCTTTTTTTTTAATATTATACTTGTCTAAAAAAAAACATCATTTTCACCCCTGGCAAAATACTACCCGATCGAATTTCGTCAATAATTTCGCAATAAATTCATAAATACTAGAGAGTCCACTTAACAAAATATTAATATTCAGGCATAATTTTTATTAATAATTTCCAAGTTCAATCAATAAATTCGAATCAAATTCCCTAGTTTAACTATAATAAAGTTAAACGACTAGCAATTTATTGCAGGTTCTAAATTCAGCTGAATTTAATTTTATATTTTTTTAATAATTATGTCTTAAAATAAGTAGTTCTGGTTTAGGTTGAATTTTGTATACCTTCTTAATAAATCACTGTGTGTCTTACACATTTAAATAAATATTAGCATTCTTGGACTAACTTCTGCTCTTGTTGTGTTTGTTACCTATGTACATCATCGACACGGAGACGTGATACTGTGACAGTGAAGAACACCCACCTTCGACTAGTACGCTGCTGAGCTAGGCACCGAAGCGGTACGGCAACGTCTGCACAACACCTGAGATTGGCTCTGCTCTAGCTAGTCAACACATGCGCCTAATGCAAGCCACCCGTTAAGGCCAGTTCGTAGTAGGAAAGTCGTCACAGTCAGTAAAGGGAAGGGTCGTCGCATCGAACACAGGATATTCTTCGATCAAGTGTCACAGTCGCAAGTATAAACTTTCACTCAAACCTCAAGTGCTAGTAGTTCCAAAAGACTCTCAAAAACACAGGACGTTCGAAATTTTATTATTTAAAGAATTCACTAAGTTTTAAACTCTTTTGTTTGTTATCAAAATCTAACGACTAATGTAAATTTTGAATTGTCATAACTATTCACAGTTATTTTCCATCTTTACCTTAGAGGTAAATAAATATTGTATGATTATTTTGGTGTTTGATTTAGGAGGGGAGAATAGTTTGTCGGGGCAACGAATTCAGGTCACAAAGGAATCCGAACCCACTTAAAAATTCCAACTAACTTTTACGGTTATAGTGTTTTCCGTAAGACTCAATGCTAATTTACAATTTTTACAAATATTGGAAACTTGACGTCAGAAAAAATAGAACAGCCACTGTTTGCTAACCGTAGTAGGAAATTCGTTGTCCAATTCACAAAATCGACTTCACCTTAGAACATCACCAACACGACTGAAGAGTTTGGGGATGGTCACCCCCTTTTATAGTCTCACGCTAGGAGACGCTCGACCAATCAGAACAAAGCTTATTTTCTAGGGCTGGAAAGGCCCCCCAATAAGACGAAATTTGTGTGTGTTTTCCGTAAGACTCAATGCTAATTTTTACAAATATTGGAAACTTGACGTCAGAAAAAATCGAACTGCCACTGTTTGCTCACGTTTTTAGGAAAAGCGTTGTCCAATTCACAAAATCAACTTCACCTTGGAACATCACCAACACGACTGAAGTGTTTGGAGATGGTCACCCCCTTTTATAGTCTCACCCTAGGAGACGCTCGACCAATCAGAACAAAGCTTATTTTCTAGGGCTGAAAAGGCCCCCCAATAAGACGAAATTTGTGTGTGTTTTCCGTAAGACTCAATGCAATTTTTACAAATATTGGAAACTTGACGTCAGAAAAAATCGAACTGCCACTGTTTGCTCACGATTTTAGGAAATGCGTTGTCCAATTCACAAAATCGACTTCACCTTAGAACATCACAACACGACTCAAGTGTTTGGGGATGGTCACCCCCTTTTATAGTCTCACCCTAGGAGACGCTCGACCAATCAGAACAAAGTTTTTTTCTAGGGCTGAAAAGGCCCCCCAATAAGACGAAATTTGTGTGTGTTTTCCGTAAGACTCAATGCTAATTTGCAATTTTTTACAAATATTGTACACGCAATGACAGATAAAAATAAATAAAACAACCACTGTTTGCTAACCGTAGTAGGAAATTCGTTGTCCCATTCACAAAAGTCGACTTCACTTTATAACAGCACCAACACGACTGAAGAGTTTGGGGATGAACACCCCCTTTTATAGTCTCACCCTAGGAGACGCTCAACAAATAAGAACAAAGCTTATTTTCTAGGGCTGAAGAGGCCCCCCAATAAGACGAAATTTGTGTGTGTTTCCGTAAGACTCAATACTAATTTGCAATTTTTTACAAATATTGTACACGCAATGACAGATAAAAATAAATAAAACAACCACTGTTTGCTAACCGTAGTAGGAAATTCGTTGTCCTATTCACAAAAGTCGACTTCACTTTATAACAGCACCAACACGACTGAAGAGTTTGGGGATGAACACCCCCTTTTATAGTCTCACCCTAGGAGATGCTCAACCAATCAGAACAAAGCTTATTTTCTAGGGCTGAAAAGGCCTTTCAATAAGACGAAATTTGTGTGTGTTTTCCGTAAGAATCAATGCTAATTTGCAATTTTTACAAATATTGGAAACTTAATGACATCAGAAAAATATATATATATATATATATATATATATATATATATATATATATATATAAGAAAAGGTGATAATGGGCAAACACTCAAAGTTAACAAAAAGAAAAAACTAGTAACCGCATACACGTGTTTCATGCTATTTGGCAATCATCAGTACGGTGTAACATTAACCAAATCAAAAGATAGGCATGATTTGGGAAGCAACAAATGAAGTCCAGGCAGGAGCCAACAGCACATTTGCAGCTTCAGTCAGCACATCCCCTATTTTGGGGCTTGTACTAACATCGCCACGGAGGCTGCTAAAGCGACTAGTTTTTTCTTTTTGTTAACTTTGAGTGTTTGCCCATTATCACCTTTTCTTGTAATTGTTACATTTACACTCGCTAATCTTACATCCTTATTGTCATTGTATCTTGGGTTATGAAGATTTCCACGCAGGTCGCTTTAGCAGCCTCCGTGGCGATGTTAGTACAAGCCCCAAAATAGGGGATGTGCTGACTGAAGCTGCAAATGTGCTGTTGGCTCCTGCCTGGACTTCATTTGTTGCTTCCCAAATCATGCCTATCTTTTGATTTGGTTAATGTTACACCGTACTGATGATTGCCAAATAGCATGAAACACGTGTATGCGGTTACTAGTTTTTTCTTTTTGTTAACTTTGAGTGTTTGCCCATTATCACCTTTTCTTGTAATTGTTACATTTACACTCGCTAATCTTACATCCTTATTGTCATTGTATCTTGGGTTATGAAGATTTCCACGCAGGTCGCTTTAGCAGCCTCCGTGGCGATGTTAGTACAAGCCCCAAAATAGGGGATGTGCTGACTGAAGCTGCAAATGTGCTGTTGGCTCCTGCCTGGACTTCATTTGTTGCTTCCCAAATCATGCCTATCTTTTGATTTGGTTAATGTTACACCGTACTGATGATTGCCAAATAGCATGAAACACGTGTATGCGGTTACTAGTTTTTTCTTTTTGTTAACTTTGAGTGTTTGCCCATTATCACCTTTTCTTGTAATTGTTACATTTACACTCGCTAATCTTACATCCTTATATATATATATATATACCTATCTAAAAAACTGTTGCAATGCAAAATCATTAGCCATAAAAATAATTTAAAATGTGTTGTTTTCAACTACTATAATATTTGAATGAATGCTATCCCAGTTGTATCAGGAAAGATGGTCGTAGCCGTTAATGGTAATTAAGTAATAGTAGTAATCACCCCTCCCCGACACAAGAATTTTAGCTGCTTCTGAGGTATTCTTATTTTTGGAGTAATGTGATTGCGGGAGTAATATTGCTATACCTAATAAAAAAACTGTTGCAATGCAAAATCATTAGCCATAAAAATAATTTAAAATGTGTTGTTGTCAACTACTATAATATTTGAATGAATGCTATCCCAGTTGTATCAGGAAAGATGGTCGTAGCCGTTAATGGTAATTAAGTAATAGTAGTAATCACCCCTCCCCGAGACAAGAATTTTAGCTGCTTCTGAGGTATTCTTATTTTTGGAGTAATGTGATTGCGGGAGTAATATTACTATACCTAAAAAAAGTCTTAAAAATCTTTAGGTCCATAGCTGCTAATGAATTCAAAATATTAGTAATTATCACCCCCTCCCTAACACAAGAATTTGGTTGCTTCTGGGGTACTCTTAGCCAATAAAAATTCAAGACGACAAAGTGTTGATAAAAATGAAGGATTCGAAAAATCAGGATATCGAATCATCAACACCTCATTAAAAAAAATCCCGAAACTTTAATAGTTTTAACCTTGACGTTTCTAAAAAACAGTTCTATTGGGAAAATCGACCACTAAATGAAAACCAAATAATACTAATTGCCACCCGCTCCCTAACACAAGAATTTGGTTGCTTCTGGAGTACTCTTAGCCAATAAAAATTCAAGACGACAAAGTGTTGATAAAAATCAGTCAATTCGCTTCAATGGCGAACACAATGAATTCTCAAATAAATCATATGTAAAATCAAAAATAGTTACCATAATAAAGAAAGTGTTTTTTTGTTCCAAAACTATTATCGAATTTTAACCCCATGCCTGATCACCAAACAAATGTCTAGAAATATTTCTACAAAGTGTTTTAGCAATGCAAAATTATTAAACTTAAATTAAGATACTCAAATGTGATATTGTCGGCTTTTTTTAGGACACTGAGAAGAAAACAAATACTTTATTTCCTCGCGCTAACGTTTCGGTCTTTTATTTAAAACCTTCTTCAGAGCTACAACCAACATAAGACAACTATTTTTATAATAATTTAAACCACTTATAAAATGACTATAATACTATGTAATTACGTATTTTACAGACATTGATAATATTCTCACCTGGGAAAACAATTTTAAAAATCCAAAATTGACACATAACTTACATAATTTTACAATACACGGTTGGACGAAGACTTGGTACATATTATCCATATTAAAATATTGTACTTTTATAAATAGGCAATGACGGATACAAACACATTAAAAGTTGAAGCAGAAATGGAGCCAGAAATCGGTATAAGATAACAAAATCTAAAAAACTTAAAAAAGAGGTACTTTAGGTTGTAAAGAACTGGCACGTGTGTTTTTTTCCTTGAACCAAGAAACACTACAGGGTGTCTAAGGTCGTAAAAACCTAGTAATTTGTTTAAATATTTATATACCTTGCTACGACTTCCAACAAATTAATTTTTATAGGGAACAAACAAAAAAAGTATAACAACGGTCTGACCAGGTTGCGTCGCAAAACTCCCTTTCTAGCTCAGTCGAATTGGGGAGTGGGTTTCCAATTACAAAGAAAATTAAATAGAAATAAAAGTTATCTACTTTATAGCGCCACTGACTTAGGCAGTTTAAGCCAGAAAACTTACATAATCAAATGTAAACCTGGGCAGACCCCAAATACCTTCATTAATTAAAGGATAAAATATTTATATCAAAACGTACTTTTTAGGAGAAATAATAGGTCTGATTGATTTGAGAAAAAAAGGTATAAATTTATTACCCGTTGGGAGTATCACAGGATGATTATTGTAGTAGTAGGTTTCTATGTGTTTTTAATCCCATTATGTAACTTAAGAACAATAATAATAATTATGTTACTATAGTCCTCGTGTGATCACACTCAGCGCACAAGGTAAAATTACTGGATTTACCCACTAAATTGCGAAAACCCCAAACAGAGTTCCTTTATGTAATAAATATGACTGCAATATTAGCTAATCAGCTAAACCGAACACACATTAAAGTAAAAGTTTTAAAATACAATTAATAATAAAAAAAGGGTTTACGCCACTTCAGCACGTTATCACAAAAGGTTAGTAAAGCTAATAGGTAGGTATCTTATCTGGTTCGACGCAGGTACAGGGTTCTCCTCTCTATCTCTCGCTGGGGCTGTTGGTTCTCGCACTTTGGACCAGATTGACCTGGGGCCCAGCTTCCACACCGCCGTTAGGTAACCCGCAGATCCAAGGAAAATATTGACGAAAATTCGGAAGACGATTTCCTGACTTGTAAAGAAAAGCCAATGATGGTAGGTGGCTTCTGTGTATTCCCAAAGTACATAGGTCGTGGTTTACCTCAAGAAAAACGATATCGAACAGGAATTTAACTTACAATGCAGGAGGTTTTGCTAAAAATCCAGCAAAAAGCTGATAACTGGGTTCCACTCCAACTCAAAACAACTATCGGATGAACACCAATCTTCTGGGCCAAATATTTCCAAAATATCCCAAAATTTGCAAAAGCAAAAAAAATGCCAAAACGGAAATATGGTCGAGCAAACACACTCCATGCACGTTCTGGTGGTACTGGCGGGATCTCAAAAGCGAACCAACGGCCGGGTGCCTCCCCACCTGGGTACTTACTACGTTTCACCGAAAAACTGGCGTACACAATTCAAATTCAAACCCCAAAGTCACCCAAACAACTCTCCCCAAGTAAGATTACGGCAATTTGGACACTATAACACGAGTACAACCTAATAAGGACATGGATACCTTGATAAACTATTTAATAATTTGAAATATGAGAAATAAAAATTAAGGTTAATTTGAAATTCGAAATTAACGGGCCGTAGCACCTATCGGAAACATTTGCGCGCAGGCGCAAAGAAGCCACGGAATAAAATTTGAAATGAAAGTTCACTAGAAAGATTAAACCAATTTAAAAGATTGAGAATTTTAGAATTTATTATTTTCTTTTAACCGTTACAAATTCCCCCCTTACTTAAAAAAAGAATTTTTCCAAAAATTCGATCAACAGTTTAAAGGTCCTCGAGGGACACGATTTCAAATCCTTCACGTTCCAGGTTCCACGGAAATTTCTTAAATCATCGACCAAATCGTAAGTCCATGGGGATATTCGCTTACGAATTACAAAGGGACCAATATATTTCGGTGCCAGCTTAGCGGTAAAATATTTCGAAGCATCCGATAAAACGAAATTTCGACGATAAACCCTTTGTCCTACCACAAACTCGACGTTTCTCCGCCTCAGATTATAATGTTTGGCGCTTTTCTGGTATGCTTCAGTAAGACGAACCTTGATATCCTTATACAACTGCTGAAAAGCTTCGCCTCGAATACGAAACGCATCTTTGTCTCTGCGCAACTGGACATCAGCGTCATCAGATGATTTATAAGTATTGTGTTCACCTCGTAGAGACATTTCGCGACCAAAGTTTATAAAGTAGGGAGAATTATCGGTGACTTCGTGCTTTGCCGATCTTACAGCACAGGCAACCTTGGGTAAAACCGTATCCCATTTACGATGGTTGTCCTCAACAAAAAAAGATAACATTGTTTTTAAAACGCGATTCACTCGTTCTGTAGGGTTTGCTTGGGGATGAAATAGAGCTGTATCTCTTATCTTTACATTGTAAGAAGACATCAAAGAAGTAAATTCACGACTTCTAAATTGTACACCATTATCAACAACTATAGAAGATGGTACCCCAAACATCATAAAAACCTGGTTCTCGATAGCCCTGACAACATTTACTGCAGTGGCTGTGCGTAAAGGGAAGAAAAGAGGGAATTTAGAAAAATAGTCACAAACGACAAGTATAAATATATTGCCATGACTTGACTTGGGCAGGGGTCCTACCAGATCCGCACTTATAAGTTCCCAGGGTCTGGAAACATAGGGCCTAGAAACCATAAACCCCGCAGGAGCTTTTTGTTCGGGCTTATTTACACTCCACATATTTATAAAGGATGTTATCGTTGACTTTCCAGAGCGGAAAATTGCTAGGTTCGGCTATAACTTTTTCTTTTAAATTTAAGTACAGTCAAAGTATCGACATTTGGGACGGCGCGAGACAAGCAATCGGGAACGAGATGCTCTTTGCCCTTTCTATGAATTATTTTAAAATCATATTGCTGTAAAGCTACGGAACAAAGCGCTAATCTACCTCAAGGGTCCTTGAGATTTGAAAGCCATAATAAAGCATGATGATCAGTGATAACGGTGAATTCTATACCCTCAATATACTCTCGTAGGCGTTCGACTGACCACAAAACAGCAAGACACTCGCGTTCAGTGACAGTAAAATTACACTCATTTTTGGTTAAAGATCTGCTAATATAGGCTATAACTTTTTCTCCATCTTGGTGACGTTGTGTTAAAACCGCACCTAATCCATGACCAGAAGCATCACACTGTATAGTGAAAGGCAAATTATAATTTGGAACACTAAGCACGGGAGCGGTAACAAGAGCTTCCTTTAATCTACGTAAAGAATTTTCACACGAATCTGTCCAAATGAAACGTTGTCCTTTCCTTAGCAGGCGTGTTATTGGAGATAAAATGTCGGAATAATTAGGGATGAATCTCTTATACCAACCAGCCATCCCCATCAATCTTCTAACCTCCGATACATTTTTAGGAATTGGTAAGTCCAGAATAGCTCTTACTTTATCGGTATCCGTGTGAAGTCCGTTTTGATTTATTACATAACCTAGGAATTTGAGTTCACTTTTGCACAATTGGCACTTATCTTGCCCTACAGTGAGGCCTGCTTGCTTCAAACGCTTAAAGACTTCCCTTAAAATAGAAATATGCCGATCAAAATCTTGAGTGACGATGACAATGTCATCTAGGTAAGTAAAAACATGAGGTTCGAGATCGTGAGAAATAACTTTATCTATTAATCTTTGCCAGGTGGCAGGCGAGTTACTCAATCCAAATGGTAAACGGCGGAATTGAAATAAACCTCTATCAGGAACGGTGAAAGCAGTAAACATTTCTGACTCAGGTTCGATTGGGATTTGCCAAAAAGCCGATTTAATATCTAAAGTTGACAAAAATCGGGCATCTCTCAATTTATCTAAAATGGAAGTGATTCTCGGTAAAGGGTAAGCATCTTTTTGTGTGACCTTGTTAAGCATTCTATAATCTACGCAGAAACGATATGATTTCTGATCCCCTTTTCTGACCAAAATGATGGGTGACGCCCATGGACTGTTTGATGGCTCTACTATTCCGTCTGCTAACATCTTATCCAATTCATCGTCTATAGATTCTTGCACAACCGGAGAAACAGGGTAGTACCTTTGTTTTATAGGGGGTGCATTATTTGTAATGATTTTATGGGCCACTAGATGGGTACATCCAATTTTGTCAGGTACATGATTTGGAAAATTTTCTTTTACAAAGTTATTTAAACAAGTTTCTTGATCACAAGTTAAAGTTTGCATGAGCTGACCTCAATGTTAGCAATATCGGGGGTATCGACAGGTCCAAACCACCAACGGTCATTCTTAGCGTCGGGTATTATTCCCATTATTTTCCAAAAGTCATATCCTAAAATTATCCCGCCTGGTAAAGTAGGAATAACAAGAACGTTGATTACGCGAGTTCTATCTTCCAACGTAACAGGGACATTTACAAGCCCTAATATTTTATGTTTATAATCATCGGCGACGCCACATTCTTGAAAAGCAGAGGGTTGAAGTGTAAGATTTAAAGTTTTTAATATTTCCCAACCTAAACTTCCGCATAAAGTATGGGTGGCGCCAGAATCTAAAAGGCCCTTAACTTCGACTCCCAATATACTGATCTTGAAATAAGCTCGGACATCCCCCGGAAGGTGTGACATGATATATTCAATGACAGCTTTGTGTTTTATATCCACGGCCGATACCTCAACTAAACTGGAAACATTTTGACGGCCTACTAATGTCTCCTTGAACCGTTTCCCGAACTCGAAAGTGTCGAGTTACAATTAGGGCAAGTGCGCACTGTGTAATTAGGAGCATTACGCCGAAAACAAAGACGCTGTTTTGGCTTTGGGCAGTGATTGGCTCGGTGTCCCACTTCGCGACAATTATAACACGTAACCGACCTATCTCCATTATGGGAAATGTCAAAACCTTGGGCTTTAAATACATCAACATAAGCCAAGTCGGGTTCCAATAAACGATTGGATTTTCGATAAGGTGGGAAGCTAAAATTCTCCACTGAAGTTTTAGTTATCTCCAAGCGTCTACCAAGCTCCAATAACTGCTCAACAGATGATATTTATTTAAGTGAAAATTGGGTTTGGTAAAATGGAGCAATATTTTTCAAGAGTATCTTTAATCTAGTTGACTGAGGTACCTTAATAGTTAATCTATCAAAAAGACTATCCATAACAGCTATATAAATGCCCAAGGACTCATTTGGACCTTGCGTCCGATTCTGGATTTCCTGAAATAGTTTATCGTAATAGTCTGCCGGTTGAAATTGTTGTCGTAAAAGAAACACTAACGCGGGCCAATCTCTTGCCTTTTCCCTAGCTGAAAGGTACCAGGTATATGCGCGACCGGTAAACAGATCTATTCCGCTTCTATAAAGATAATCCTCACTCGCATTACGCGACCTACGCATTTCCTCCACGCATTCCAAGAAACTACTTAAAGACATGTCGCTATTATCTCCCGAAAACTTCAAATTCCAAGAAGAAACCGGAATCTTCTTTTCCTTCCTACGCACGGGGGTGCTTGATCGAGATGAACGTACATTTGAAGGTCCCGCGATAGGAGAAAGAACTTCGTCCGAATCAGAAGATGATTCCGCATCATCCGATAACTCTAACAAACCTAAAGCGGGAATACCCAAGGACTGATTGATTGACATCCTTTTAAAATGTTTAATCTTTTTTTCTAAATCCGACTTTAAGTTTAATACGGATATTATTAATTTCGACTTAGCCGCTTTATCACTGTCACCTTCTGCCGATTAACGATTAACTCTTCCTAGGGCAAACACAATTTTTGACACAATCTTTTTGTGTAATGGTTCATCCGAGCCATCAAAACCTTCTAGAAGCCCCTCTATTTCTGTGATTTTTGCCAACAATGCTTCCTTATCTTCCAAAAAGGTAAAAGGGTACGTAGGGTAGTCTAACGACTGCCCCTGGCGTTCCAATTTTAATAGGTTGCTGAGAGTTTTCCTCATAAGATCAACGGTTGTCAAATCCGTCACCCCTCTTATCGCCAATTCATAGCTCAATTCCTCCGAATTCAGTCTATTAATCTCATATTCAGGAGGAGCCATCTTTCTATTTTTTTTAAATCTCAATTGACAAAATTACAAAAATTAAACAAAGAAATCGAACCACGGCAAATAATAAACACGGTATATCAAAACAAACTATTATAAAATCACAAAAACTATATCAAATTACTGGATCTCTAAAAACTATACGACCCGGCCAGAAAAAAACGGAACGAATACGGACTAAATATTCGCGAAGGATGAAAGATCGCAAAAACCCAATTGCCCGGCGAGAAACACAACAACAGCTCTTGCTGCAATAAAAACCCCAAAAATACCTATATCCAAAGTATCAAATTTGCAATTAAATTGGGCTAATAGTACCTACTATAATGCTTTAAATAAAGTTATAAAAGATTAGTAAAATAATTAGTGCTGAAATAACGCTCACGACAAATTTTTGTAGATTGTGTAGAATGTAAGATATCTGTTATGTTTTACAAGTTAATGTAAACATAAAAATATGTACGCTACCTATTTCGAAATGATTCTCCTAAAAAGTCGAGCCCCACGTTGGGCGCCAAATTTGCTACGACTTCCAACAAATTAATTTTTATAGGGAACAAACAAAAAAAAGTATAACAACGGTCTGACCAGGTTGCGTAGCAAAACTCTCTTTCTAGCTCAGTCGAATTGGGGAGTGGGTTTCCAATGAAAAAGAAAATTAAATAGAAATAAAAGTTATCTACTTTATAGCGCCACTGACATAGGCAGTTTAAGCCAGAAAACTTACATAATCAAATGTAAACCTGGGCAGACCCCAAATACCTTCATTAATTGGAGGATAAAATATTTATATCAAAACGTACTTTTTAGGAGAAATAATAGGTCTGATTTATTTGGAAAAAAGGTATAAATTTATTACCCGTTGATTCGGAAGACGATTTCCTGACTTGTAACGAAAAGCCCTAAAAACTCGAATTATGAAATCTTCGTTCTAACGGTTACGTAATTTTAACTTACAATGATGGTAGGTGGCTTCTGTGTATTCCCAAAGTACATAGGTCGTGGTTTACTTCAAGAAAAACGATATCGAACAGGAATTTAACTTCCTACAAAACGAAAACGGTTGAACATTTCACTTCCCTACAAAATGGCGCACTTACCAATGCAGGAGGTTTTGCTAAAAACCCAGCAAAAAGCTGATAACTGGGTTCCACTCCAACTCAAAACAACTATCGGATGAACACCAATCTTCTGGGCCAAATATTTCCAAAATATCCCAAAATTTTGAAGCAAAAAAAATGCCAAAACGGAAATATGGTCGAGCAAACACACTCCATGCACGTTCTGGTGGTACTGGCGGGATCTCAAAAGCGAACCAACGGCCGGGTGCCTCCCCACCTGGGTACTTACTACGTTTCACCGAAAAACTGGCGTACACAATTCAAATTCAAACCCCAAAGTCACCCAAACAACTCTCCCCAAGTAAGATTACGGCAATTTGGACACTATAACACGAGTACAACCTAATAAGGACATGGATACCTTGATAAACTATTTAATAATTTGAAATATGAGAAATAAAAATTAAGGTTAATTTGAAATTCGAAATTAACGGGCGGTAGCACCTATCGGAAACATTTGCGCGCAGGCGCAAAGAAGCCGCGGAATAAAATTTTAAATGAAAGTTCACTAGAAAGATTAAACCAATTTAAAAGATAGAATTTTAGAATTTATTATTTTCTTGTAACCGTTACAACCCAATCAGACAGAAGGGACAGCGACGTCGTTGACGTTCCTTTCTGCGTGCATAAAAGAATACCACTGATTAGTGGAACAAACCCAGCCAGTGTACTTGAACAGATCACCTGAATCCAAGCGCTAACTTAGATCCAGGTGAACCAAGCAGAACGACCTACCACATGTATTACAGCGTACTCCAATGTTGAACGTACCTTGGATCATTAGAGATGGGTTCTTATTCACTACGTCACACTAAAAATCGATATAAAAAGAGTTGAGAGCACGCATATTAGACTGAATGAAGGTTCTAATTTGCGATTTCAGAATAGATACCCAAAACTATGTGTTCAAAGGTTGATAATAATTATTTAAAACGTGGTAATGGAGTTTTATCAAAAATTCCGTTACAAAACATGAAACATACAACAATATTACCAATGTTTTGGAGCTGACCACAGTTACTGCCAGCCTTTTGTCGCAGATGATTTGCTCCTAGTGAATTATTTTCGTTTATCTAGTGGCCTACACTATGATCGGTAAGTTTTTCTCTTACAAAATGGAATTTTTTCTTTATACATAAATATATTTTAGGCTTCAATCTGTCTTTGTACCGGCGTTTAGTTCTTTGCATTTTTATCCGAAATAACACGGAATATTTTATGGTATAAGGTAGATTCTATCTTATGGATTATATAATTCGCTTATTATTTTTTAGACTAATTTGGAGAATCTATTGGTTTGTTGTGCGTGGGTCCTTGACCACCTGATTGCGGACACCAACCCTCCTGTGCCTTCCCTGCCCTCTCGGTCTTAAATTTTCATGGCAGGGATTTATCCTACAAAAATATTGTCGGATATACTTCTAGGGAACGGTTGCGGCGCCCCTCAATATACGTATGTACATCATCTTTATCTATTCTTGACTACTAAAGTCATTCCCGAATATTACTATTTTCTTATTCTATTATTTTTGCCTTGCGATAAGCGCTCTAGATTCTTAAGTTATTGTGAGACATCCTACTTAATTACCTAATTTCTAAATATTTTAACTAAAAGTGACCTTTAGGAAGGTAGTCTTGAAAATGACTGCATATTCTTTATTTTTTTATTGACTTGCAAGAAACAGTTCTTTGTAACATAATGGCCATCTCAGCTACTTGGACCTGTCTCTATTATGCCTTTTATTTATTTCACCTGATCCGGTCCTGTATTTAAAAAAAGTTATATTACTCTGATCTACTTCCTTCTGGTTTTATCCCTACCTAAAAATTAATTATCCTATTCCTGTCCCATGTTCCCAAATATTATTCTAATATATTGTCAACAAAGTGACATCTGTGGACCGATGACCAAACCATTTAAATTCATTTCTACTAAATCATAACAAGTAAAAGATAACATTATACAAATTTATAAATACAGGAGTCAGTCAATACAAAACATACAAGGATCGTTCAATAAGATAAACACTAGATAGATCGAAGTCCAATCGCCGAGTCGGCAAAATCTGCTAGTATAAATTCGGCACCAGCCACAAGCTGGGCATCAGTAAGCCCCGCTTATTAGCAGCTACTCGATCACTGACCATCCTCGGTGGTCTGGCCTGACAACGGATCCCGCTTAGTAGCCTCCTTGTTCAGGTCGGGCTCCGAGGGGCAGACGACAGCGTACCCGGGTACTGTTGAAGTTGTCAGCTAGTCAGCAGCGGCATCGCGCCGCCGGGCCAAGGGCGCAGCTCGCGCCCCGGTTACTTCCACGTACTATCGGTCGCGTCGGTCCACAGTCCGCGGTACCCCCGCCATAGCCCAGATACTGTTGGAGGCATCTTTGTGAGTGGAAGAATAAACACCCTACTTTGTACCTGCTGTCTGCTTCAATCTGCGCTTCGAGACTCCTGCACCCAGTGATCCCGGCAAGCCGTGAGAGTCAGTACAACCCTCCGGCACACACGATTAGTGTGACACGTGGTGGAGGCGCCGTGTTTGAGGAACTACTGTGACACGTAATGGAGGCGCCGATTCTGGCTATCGTGACACGTGGTGGAGGCGCCGTCCTGGGACACCGTTGGAGAATCGCCGATGGTCATAGCCCTACCTATAGGTCGAGGGGTCACCAGATCAATGATCTTTAAGGGGTCACCTTGACACGTGGCATTTGGGTTCTACCTTGAAAAATTGAACGTTGCTCACAGTTCTGGGAACGGAAGTGACGTCACAAGATAGTCTCCAAGGCGGGAAATTTGAAAATGACCTTGACCTGCGGTTGTCAATTAAGTGAGACCGATGATCTTTAAGGGGTCACCTGAAGGTTAATAATCTCGTGGTCACCTTGACAGGTGGCACCTTGAATTGCAAAAAATTAACTTTGCTCGCAGTTCTCGGACGGAAGTGACGTCAATATGGCAAAATGCTGGAAATTTGAAAATGCCTGCGATGGGGTTACCTTGACATGAAGGTTAATCACATATAAGTTAAAGATCTCTAAGGGGTCACCTTGGAGACCAATGAAATTTAACGACAAGGATCTCTTGGTCACCTTGACACGTGGCACCTGGATTCAACCTTTGCAAAAATTGAACTTTGTTCGCAGTTCTGGGACGGAAGTGATGTCAATATGTCAAAATTGCTGGGAATTTAAATAGTTGGTGAATAAGCTGGCGAGTGTCTAACACTTTAGAAGCCGTAATTGGATGGCATTTGAGAAAAAATGCGTTACGGAAAAACAATTTTTAGTGCAAGAATTAGTAGAAGTACATCTGGAGTTAGCAGAGGACAAAAATTGCTTGGGTCTGAGAACAACAAATATTGAATTTTGCGAAGACTGCGCCTTATAAGAAAAAGTTAAAATTTGAACTAAGAATCTTGATAAATAAAATATAGTCATTGTCAAAAAATGCAAAACATTCTCCACAGCCGTGTAGTATCCAACTTGACTCTCACTTCTATACGGTATAGGTATGCACAGACGTGTTTCCGGGAACACATCTATACAGGGTGTCCCACAACTGTTGGAAACAAATTTAACTAGATTCGTTGGCTAAAAATAAGACTTTTTTCCTATTAACATATGCTTGATCTACCTTCGTTTTCGACATACAGGGCGTTGAAAATTAAAAAAATCGATTTTTTAAGTTTATTTCTCAACAAGTTGTCGTATCGCTTTGAAATTTGGTACTTATTAGCAGTTTATGAGTAGTCACCATTGTGAACAAACTTCCATCAGTTTTCGTTTATCATCCAAAAGATTCTGGCCAGGTAGAGCTGCAGATATCCTCAACGCAGATTCATATCAGACGAATTTAACAAAAACCATATTTAAAATTGACGTGATTAGATCCCAGAGGCTACCAGGCGAAAAGCGGAAAAGCTGTTACAGAAACGTATTTCGATCAACAGGTAGTACATTTCATACGCGCAGGTACTTTGATACCCCGCTCAACAGGTGGATCTACATGGACATTTAGCTAGAGCGCTGTCGATACACGAATATTAAAATTAACCTAGAGCTATTCATTCGTTCGTTCGTTCGTTCGTTCGTTCGTTTGTTCGTTTGTTTGTTTATTTATTTATTTACTTATTAAATAATCAATTATTTATTTATTTATTCATTCATTCATTCATTCATTCATTCATTCATTCATTCATTCATTCATTCATTCATTCATTCATTCATTCATTCATTCATTTATTTATTTATTCACAACACAACAGGATCAAGTCCCAGTTACAGGCGTGTTCAAATAATAGTTTTAGTTGCTTAAATAGTATTGACAACACTATGTACTATCTTAAAAACTACCCAACCCTCAAATAGAACACTTAACACTACTAATTAACATGTAAAACAGTTTCAACATTGTTTCGAGATAGGACATTTAGAAGCGAGGTAGAATAACTTTTGTATGTATCACCAAAAATATTGCAACAATTCTGATAGCTACTGTATAGTCTCATCATGTTGACAACCGGCATTCGAGACTCATAATTTCTAAGAGGTGTTGAATAGTAGAAAGTTCTTAAATAGTTTCTGGTCCTTAAATTAGGTACTACTAATGAAACATTGGACAAAGTAAAGTTATCTACAATCAAATTATTCAGTATCTTATATAGGTAAATGAGAGCATAATATATTCTTCTATTAAACAATGTTAAGAGATTGAACTCATTCATGGTTTCCATGTAAATAAAACTCTCGTAATAACCTGTGATCAAATAATGAGAGTACTTTAGAAATTTTCTTTGTATCTTCTCAATAATACTAATGTATTTAGCATATAATGGACACCACACGTTTGTACAGTATTCAAGTTTTGACCCGACAAAAGACACAAACAACATTTTAAATGTTAACTTTTTCGTAAAACCTCGGGAATTACGCAAGATAAATCCCATCTTCTTATACGAGCGTTTCGTTCAACCACGTGATTGTTAAATGTCAACTTTGGGCCAAATATAACATCGAGATCCTGTACTATCTCAACTCTTTGAAGTGTTGTTTCATTCATTGTGTAAGCATAGTATGCTGGATCTCCAGAACGTGTATACGTCATAATTTTACATTTTTGTATATTGAAAGGTAAACGATTTTGCACAGACCAATGGTAAACTTTATTAATGTCGATTTGCAAATTTTCATAGTCTTGTTCATTTGTAAGTGCGTTATAGACTTTCATGTCATCTGCAAATAAAAGTACATTGCTATGTTCAATGATTTCAGTGATATCGTTTATAAATATCAATAACAACAATGGCCCAAGAGTTGAACCTTGAGGCTCACCCGACTCAGGTGAAAACGATCTTGACTCAAAATTATTTATTTGAACAAACTGATTTCTATTGGTTAAATTTAAGAAGAGAATAAAAGTTCCATTAAATCTGGTGAAAAATTAAATGTCTTCATCTTCTTTACAAGAATACAATGATCCAAACGCCTTGGCGAAATCCGTGTACAGGACATCCACTTGTTGTCCCTTCGCTAAAGCGTTTATGGTAGCATTAGTAAAATCTATTAATTACCACCAGTAGATCTCCTTGGTCTAAATCCAAACTGAAAATCAGATAATTTATTCTCCACATGCAGACTAATGTTCTTACACAATATCAATTCAAATATTTTAGATATATTGGACAGAATAGTTATTGGCCGATAATTCTCGATTTTGGCAGATTCGCCACATTTATGAATTGGTACAATTTTGCCTGATTTCAGTCTGTTAGGTAAGTGAGCCACTTCAGTACACTTTGACCTTTGACCCTTGACCTAGGTCAAGGTCAAGGTTATGACCTTGAGATCTCAAGGTCATATGATCAAGGTCATTGAGGTTCAAGGTCATATTAACTAGGTCAAGGGGTTGATGACCTTTGACCTTGACCTTTATCTAGGTCAAGGTCATTGAGGGTCAAGGTCATTGAGGCTCAAGGTCGTCAACCCCTTGACCTAGGTCATGAACCTTGACCTATGGGCCTTGACCTAGGTCATGAACCCCGCCCCCTTGAGGTCATGAACCTTGACCTAGGGACCTTGACCTAGGGCCCCCTTGTCCTAGGTCATGAACTTGGCCTAGGTCATGAACTTGGCCTAGGTCATGAACTTGGCCTAGGTCATGAACTTGACCTAGGTCATGAACTTGGCCCCCCAGCCCCTAGGCCCCCGCCCAGGGTTCCGCCCCCGGCCCCGCCCCAGAAAATTACTATTAAAAAAGCCCCCCCGCCCCCCGCCCAGGGTTCCGTCCCTGGCCCCGCCCCAGAAAATTGCTATTAAAAAAAATTACCAGGATTCGGACCTAACATTCCAAAGCCAACATGTAAAATTCAATGCAGTGGGGGCAATACGACCTGTTGCTGGCGCAGGCCCCTCAGGCCCCGCAGGCCCCGTAACGTGTCTTAGGTCCAGAGGCTGAAGTTCATTGCCGAGGCTGTGACGTCATTCTAGAAACTTACACAACATTTTTCTTGGAAATTTCTAGAAACTTCTACTGATTTAATACTTTTAAACAGGTACAAGAAATTGGTAAATTTAATGTAAACAAATTGGAGTAATTTTCTAGAAATTTCTACAATTTAATATATTTTAACAGGTACAAGAAAAGTGTCGGCAAATTTAATGTAAACAAATTGATGTAAGAAAGAAAACAAATTTATTATTTTGCATAGGTTTATTCATTATTATTTATTACACATATTTAAATATTTTTTGTATTTGCAAGAACAATATTTAGATATGTTGAACATACAAGAAAAGTGTTGGCAAATTTAATGTAAACAAATTGATGTGAGGCGGGGTGCCGAAGAGGCCGGTAACCTCATCGTTGAACAAGAAAACGCACAAATTTATTCATTTTCTTTATTAATAAACTTTACAATAAATTATACAATATTTTGTTTATCAATCCAAGAGTTGTGTTGATCACTAAAACCTAACCATTTAACATAAGCTTGATTTCCTTTTGTCCTTAAAACTTTTTCTACTAGATAAACGTTAGGATGCTTAACTTTTTGCAGTTCTTGCTCGTAAAAACCTCCTCGAATCCATTCGTTGTTGTAGCCTTTTAACAAGGCAACACACCTTGCAAAAGCTTTTACCTTAGAACACTTGTTTAAATATTCAACAGATTCCATCTTGTTGCTAGGTGATGTCAGTCTCAATAATTTTTAGATTTTCATCTCAACTTATATGACTTTACGCCTACGTCAATTTTGCTGAAAGATTTTTCTAGAAAATTCAAGACGTTGAATATGCGACTGATGGCAGCAATTTCATTTCTGGGAAATACGGTATAATTTTCAATGAATTGAGAGAAGTATAAAACTAACCTGTTTATAGTAAATTAAATTAGTCGACTGAACACAACATCATGTGGATGTTCTATAGTGAGAAGCAATGGACAAAGGCGACAGATTTGACCTCAAGCATACAGAGGTCGAAGGACGAATTGTCATGTGCACAAGATGCCTTACATGAGATGAATAGTTCACAAACGGATGAAGATATACAATGGTGTAGACAGCTTTATTATAAATACACTAAGGGGTGTGCAGCCTGCAGCAGTTATCTGGATGGTGATATTTCTATAAAACAATTTTGTAACTTATTATTAAAATATGAACTGGATAACTATTTAGAAAACATACAACAATTTTTACCTTTAGAATTAAGGAAATAAAAAATTTATGTTCTGTTTGATTAACGTATGGTAAAAATGTAGAAATTAAAAAATAAAAATTATGTTCTGTTTAAAATGTCTGAAAGACCTGTAGAATTTGAAAAATATAAATGTTTGATTTAGTGTTTAGGGAAGTGCTGAAGGCCTGGACGAGACCTATGATCGAAACAGTTTTTTTTGTAGTAGCTGTAGAAGGAAAATAAAAAAACCATTAAAAAGTTAAGACTTTTATTAAATGTCATAAAAATACAAGACATCTATGTTCTACTTAATAACCCCAAGGGAAGGTGTTCAAAACATCAGATGTATTATCAACTTTGCGTTTTTTGTAGTCCATCCTGAAGGTCTTGGATACCCTTTTTCGTGTGACAATATCTTTAGTTTTGGTATCTCGAGCCAGCTGATCAAACGTTAGCTCGAGACACTGAGAGGGGTCTTCGAGCAACGTACGCATGGCAGTAGCGTTTAATTTTTGTGTGTTCTCAAAATTAAGAGTGAAGCCCTTAACCTTGGTAACTTCGACACCTTTTAAGGTTCTAAAATAATAGCTTTTGGGGCCTGTTGACAGCCACTCGATGATATAATCATCGTCTGCCAACTCATTCGCCCACTCGCCCAGCGTAGAACCAGTTGTTATATTCTGGTTATTATCAATGTAAACAACGCTATCTGTGTCGTAATACACTATGTCATCACCTAATCTGTCTAGCATATTGTATAAACGTAGACGGGCATTGGATGTCGTAAAAGAGGCAATAAATACGTTTTTAGATGTAGAGTTCTCTATAAACACGTCCTTAAATTTGTATGCTACTTGTACCACGTCCTCGTTGATAAAGACACAGCTGGTTATTTCGATTTTATCATCCAACAGTACTTCGTACCAGCGCTTGATATCCGTAATGTATTCAGTCTGGCACATGTTTAATCTCTGACCGAATTTCCCCCATAGTGAGTTCAAACATACCTTTGCGACCGCCCTCTTGCCAGGATTAACACTAATATTTTCAATATCTAAATCAATGCTCATTTGTTGTTTAATACCATATGCGTAATCTTCGTTTATTTCATAGCCGTGGGGGCTTGTCTCAAGTTTGATTTTCATAAAGTACCTCACATACTCCTTAAATATATCCATGGACACCTCTTTAGAATGCCACACCTCTTGGATCTTTACTATTTTATAGCCTTTTTCTATTGCTTTATTTATTTCCAGTGTAGTCCAAGTGCCAGTGAGCGCACGCTGCTCTTCTGTGTGACAGCACGGTCCCTCTGGTTCCTCATCGATACACGTACGACATAGGCCGAATGTTAATTTGTCGTGCGCTTTCACAGGCAACACCGGGTGGTAAGACGGCGTGGTGGCAAAACTGTACATTTGACCAAACCGAACCAGTTAAAATCATAAGCAGAGGGTTTGTAAATTTTTATCGGATGTCCCACAGGATAAGGATCATGATACTGTACGGTTGGGTACAAGGAGACAACATCTATATATTTCATTTGCTTTCCCGTAACCTTCAACTTGGCTGCATTCGTGCGTCCACCGAAGAAAGTGTCCCTAGGTTTTAGGGGCTCTTCCTCAAAGATGTAAGTCGAATTTTTGTAAGTTTCAGATTTTAGCCAGTTGCATTCCCAAATTTCGACTAATCTATAGCCGGCCTCTTTAAGTTGTCGACTTCTGCGACATGTTTTCTCATACAGATCGTCCATGGTTTCGTGATTGATCTGGTTGATTGTTAAGGGGTCGTAACACTTCCTGCAACCGTGCCACACGCACCCTTGATATTGATAGACTGTTTTAGTACTAGAGTCAAAACCATCCACTTTAGCCCCCAAAATATGTACCTCGCCCCCATTGAGGGCGTGGCGAACATTGGTAAACTGGCTTAGCCACATAATCGAGGACTTACTGTAGGTATCTTTACGATCCGTCTGTACCACGGCAACTGTATTTTTAGGTAAGTATTTTGATCTGTACAAGGCCATGCACACACTCGCAATTGTCAAGTATTGGAGGGGTCGATGTTGGCTATTGACAAAAACTCCTTTCGTAACGAAAGGCAACCCCTCCTCAATATGTCCACATCCGAGGTACAGTAGGCCAAAATTTCCTTTTGGAAATCGAAAATGTCATTTTTATGATCTTCGTACCACTGTAGAAACTCCTCTCGTTTTTTATCCTTCATAGTATTCGGACTATAGAATTCTACAGCCGGTAAAGGACCCACATACGACTGGTTCATGGGTGTGTTGAAGAAGTGCGGGAAGTACCCCTTTTTCAACTCCTTCAGACCGAATGTTTTTGGGAAATCGGCCAGCGGTCCGGCTACAAAATTTGAACTATCTATAATTTTCAATTTAATATGTGGTATTTCTAACAACATTAGTTTTGAACCGTTGTAAATAGTAAAAGGTTTAATGGTATTTTCCACGCAATACTTACAAAATAAGAGTCATATCCTTTAGTATTATGTCCAATGGCTGTATAACCTCGGTTTTGTTCGGACACCAACCATTCGCAGAATTCTTTGTTGTCATGAAAAATAAATTTTTCACCTTCGAAGTTCTGTGCCACGACCAAATTGGGTACGTGTATACCTGTATCTTGCATTGCCTCATAATCAAACGATATATATTTTTCTGTGTACGTGCACTTGGTATTTTCTTTGTTGCTAGGTCGTTGCAGAGGCACGGATTTTTGCATACTAGAGAATCTTTAAAGTGATTACAGCACCCCTTATTTATGTCATTGCTACGTCCGTTGCATGTACATGCTACGGCGCAGATAACACCTCTGGTATGCCTCTGTTGCATATAAAGTGACTACCATACAGGCCCGTCAAACTGTTTACCACATCATAGTGGTTGCCTTGCTTGTACAAATATAATATTGTCTCTCGATCCGGGCCTGCGTAAATAACGGAGTTGAAGCTCTCAGCACAGATAATTTTAATTTGTACGTTAAGTAACTCTCCCGTCTGTTTGAAATCCTCCAGGTTAAAAACCGTGTCGTAAGACCCCCCTAGGCGCTCACACAGCCTTTCGGCCAAAAGACTCTGTATATCTCTACCTATTTTGATTTTTTTTATGTCAGAAGAGGTCAAGCGCATTCCCAAGATATTGTCACGACTGTAGGTCAGGGCCACAATAACGGCCCTGGCTCCACAAAGATTATCATTGTTATTAATACGGGTAATACTCTTTTTACTTACCCGATTTGTTGACAGATTTAAAATTTTTGAACGACCCGAACCACGTGGTATTTTAAAAATTTGGACCTCCAAGGAGGTCCCGGAAAAATTGACTTTTTCGTCAGACGTCAAAATGTTCTCGACCTGTTCAAGCAGACCGTCGACAGAAACATTCGCACTAGTTGGCGTCGACAAAGGGTGATTAAAACCTTCGTTGGAGATAATAACCCTTAGCTTGTCGCCCCTCCGGTAACCGGTATTCTTCTTAGCTATCTCCACTCCTTCTTCTAGTGTGCGTCGAACCTCCTCTTTCGGGAAATTCAACCAACCACCGCCTGTCTTTGCAATACCCACCCTGCTAGTAGTAAGGTAAGCGTTAAATTTTTTCACAAATTTTGTTGTTGTAGCGTTAATGGTCCACATTATTTTTATAACTTAACTCAAGAGAGAGCAAGCACCCCGCAGCACTCAGAGCACAATTGACTTTTTCGTAACCTCTATGCTAATAACAGTGCGGAGAGCTGTAACAGTAGGTCACGTGATCAATTTTAGAAGTAGCAAACACGTCTGTTTAAGCTAGTACTATGTCTCAATTTTTAGATTTTCGCCCCTATTTATATGTCTTTACTACTACGTCATTTTCTAGAAAATGCAAGAAAGCGGTTGAATATTGTAATGTCAGCATTTAGCTGAGAAATACGGTATAATTTTCAAAAGCATGTTCCGGGAAAAAAACCCTGATGATTCAACATTATTGAAGGTCATTTTACACCGAAAATTCTAAAAAAAGTGTTGCAATCATGTTCTTGACCCACTGAAAAAAAGAACGCAATTCTAATTATTTGACCTATATTATTTAATTAGAAGTCGTCGATCGTATTCACACCAAAGTCATACGTGTTATTTTTCATGCTCTCGGCTTTGATGCCTGTAGAAAGTATTTTATTTTAGTGTAAATATTATTAGAATGAACGAGAAACATGTATTTATTAATTGCCTTTAGCCGATAACGGTCAAAAGTTTTCGGAATATAGGTAGCATTTCGGATATGTTTACATATTTTGTCCCCTGACAGAAAAGATCACCATATGAGTAATATCGTGGGTAGAAGGCTTTGGCATATAGGTTTATGAAACTGGCGTACTTTTTTTTGAGATCTGTATCCTAAGTCTTTTGAGCTTAGAGTTAATTTTTAATGAAGCCTTTAGCAATGAAGTTTTTATGTTTTTATCTTGAAACCAAAATTCAAACTCGAACTTCCCGCGAAGGTTAACTGCAATAGGGGCGTGAACACAAAAAGGATTTAACTTTGAAAGATCTATATACAGGGTGTTCCGTAATGATGTAACAATATTTTAAAGGGGTGTTCTACGAGCCATTTTAGGGGGGTTCGTCATATAAAATTTTTCGATTTGAGGCCTCCCTGTCGAGATATTCAACTTTGAAAATGGCCGAAAAATCTAGATTTTATTTTTTTCTTCACAACTGTAAAAGTTAGAGATTTGAATTTTGGTACATTGTTTTCTTTTTAATTCCACAGGTAAATCGATAAAAGATCCTCCATTTATCGGATCATACTTATTGATATTAACAGTTAAATTAATAATTTCTTTTAAAGTCCATCCCGAATCCCCTTCTTCGAATTCAGACATACTATTCAAAATAAGATCAGTGAAAAAGGTAAAAACATCTTGTATGTGCGTTTCCTCGATAATTTCCTTGTTTGGTGTTGAAAAATGTTTAATTTCGCTTATTTCAACCTCTTCGGAATCCCTAACGGTTTTCTTAACAAAAACAGCGTATAAAATAACGTTACACTTGATACATTTTAAACGAGACAGAAAATAAATAATCTTACGTTTAAAAATCGGGAAACAAGCTGACAGAAATTCATCGGGCAGAAGGTAGTCGCCGCTGTTGACTAAGGCACCTGTCACCAGACGTCTTTGTAATGCTGAAGTAATCTGTAAATGCAGGAAGATGTAGAGAATTTTTTTTTAAAAAATAAACCAACCTCAATCCACTTTACTTTCTTGCTTGAAGACGTTTCCGGCAATGGTGCAGGAATGGCGCCGCCCACCTTTGCATTTTCCAGTTTTTGAAAAAGCTTAAGTTGAAAGGATTCCAACGTCGCCAGGATGAATTCCAATCTTCTTTTTTCGGAGAATTTTGCTGATCCGAGAAGGAGGCTTCTGCAGCGATCGATGTATTTTCCATTTTTTCCGATTAGGTCCGATAAATCACCCTCTGTTTGCGCCAAATAATACAAGTTTTGAACGGACTGAATTGTGCTGTGATCCATTGTGTGTGTTTATCTGTAAAAACGATTCTTTAGATTTTCACCGGTAAAAAACTTACTGTTTATCGGTTCGGGTTCTGATGTCGATTAGCGCACACTCTTGCCCCATCACCGTCTTCACCTCCTGCACCACTAGCGCCATTTTACCGGCCCATCGCTGTTTGAACTCCTCCACGGCCGCCCGATCAAAAACGTGTAGGAATCTCTTCGGCAGCCAGCAACTAAATTCACCCAAATTGACTAGGACGGCTTCTCCAATTTCCGTGTGTTTTCGGTCCACGTCTAGAATTATGTACTCCGTGCCCAGTTCCAGTTCGACTAATTTTTTTATCGGATTTAGGTTGAAATTAAGCGCCTCTTCTAATTTCTTGAAATCCATGAGGAAGCTGTTGACGCGAGGAGGCCACAACGAACAATGAAACTCGGTTCGGCTACGAGGCGAAGGCTTATCGCTCGTCGCGCGCCCAGGCGGGGAAAGGCTTATCGCGCGCGCGTTAAGGCGGGGAAATATTAAGAACGGGATTCCCGCAGTGTGCAAAGCGCCCGACCCTAAGAGGGCACCTGCCAGGTAGCCTTAAAGGACGAGGGTCCGGGGGCCTGAGAGGGATAGAAAGATTTGATTTTTTCTTAATCTTTATTAAAAAATATCTTCTCATGTACAGGTCAGATAACAACTTATTTCTATCGAAATGGAGTAGTTCGAATATGCAAAATGTTTCCAAGGTGAAAGAGGCATTACAAATTTCTAACATTATTTCTATGGGATTCAATACATAATTACACCTAATCAGTAATTCGTTAACTCTATCTAAAAAGTTATCGTAAAATTCGTTAATTTTCAGTTTTAACAATACGTCAAATTTCGCAGAAATAAACTTATCGATTACATTGACTAATTCAAAAATATCGGATTCCAGAAAATAATGGCACACTTCGTTCATGGGGAGTACTGCAATCTTGAGCCCGTCCAATCCGACCATCGTGCTAAGTTCCAGATTTTCGTTTGTGGTAAATTTCAGGGAAATATCCCGTGTTGATGTCATCCCGAAGAATTCTCGCGTAAATTTATTCAATAACGAAATAAATTCGTTCCATTCCTCGTGATCTAACGATATGGTGGCGAAATCTCTCGTATCCAAGTGGTTAGTGATATTGACCGTGGGCTTGAAATAAGAGTCCGGCTTCAGGCCGCCATGTATGGTGAAAACGTTGTTCGGAATTAACACAAAACAAGTGTTTAACACAAGTTGTTGTCTCTTCTTTTCGTCGCAGAGGTTCGTAATGCGCCCGACTTCGTGATTGCAATCGCAACATGGCCGCGAGGAACCGTAACCGCTATCGACGCTCATCTTTTGAAAACTAACGCGGAGGGTTTTGGGCAACATCTTTTATCCCCACCATCACAAAACATTAACGCTATCTATCCACGAATCGTGAGATTTGTCAAGGCCAAGCCAACGTACCAAAACTTTCCCTCCTTTTTTTCTCAAAATTTTTTCCACTAGGTAAACGTCGGGATTTGCAGTTTTCTGTAACTCTTCACCGTAAAAACCTCCTTTTATAGGGTTTCCGGTCGTATCCTCCAGCAAATACGTAGCGGGATTGGTCATTTGTACTTTGACTATTTTAAAGAGTTCCGTCGTCCAGTTTGGTGTGTAGCCTTTATTGAAAATATGCTTGGCTTTGCTGATTCTGACCATATCACCCATTTTGAATTTTTGCCTACCTAAAATCTTCATGTGACTGTAAACGGTTTTCTCCAAGCGAGGTTCACTGCCCTTGTTCACATCTTTAGGTTTCATTTGAATAGTTCTATGTCTTTGATTATTGTACTCTCCTACTAGATCGGGTAGTACATCGAGCCATTTATATTTCCCGCTTAAACTGAAATATTTGAATAATTTTTCTTTTATGGTACGGATCACTCTTTCCACAATGGCGGTTTTCGTATTGCTAAACGTGCTGTAATGGTTAATGTTGTACGACTTCATCAGTTTATTAAAGTGCGTATTATAGAATTCCTTTCCGTGGTCTGTTTGATTTTGCGGGTGTCTAGAATTTTTTAAAATTTCACCAAAAGCCTTTGTGACCTCTTCGCCCGTCTTTGATTTAAGCGGTTTACACCACACGAATTTTGAAAAACAATGGATCACGACTAGAATAAATTTAAAATTTCTATTTTGCTTCGCATATTGATCCAATTGACCGAGATCTGCCTGCCAGAGATCGTCTAACCCTTTAATTATCGTCCTACGACGAGGATAATTTTTTCGGGCCGGTTTATGCAACTCTTCGACAACTTGAATTTTTTCTCCTAAGGCCCCAAGTAGAGGTAAAAGCGGTAGAAACCCACCAGTTTTTCTTGTTTTGCTCCCATGCCCAGCTTTCGTTTCGTCTTCATGGCTGTGGTGACGAACCAAGCGGCGGCCTTCTCTCCAAATGTAGCGTCTTTCGATTTGACCCTATCCCAGGCGCGATTTTCCAATTCCCAGTCTGCCTTGTGTCGCTCTTCCACAGATTTATTTTTCAAATACGCCAAGTCGTGAATTCTACAGGCTGAGTCAAGTTTATTTACGCCGGAATCACCCCTTTCGATTCTTTCCCGTAATTTTGTTCGGGATTTTTCGGGCCGGTTTATGCAACTCTTCGACAACTTGAATTTTTTCTCCTAAGGCCCCAAGTAGAGGTAAAAGCGGTAGAAACCCACCAGTTTTTCTTGTTTTGCTCCCATGCCCAGCTTTCGTTTCGTCTTCATGGCTGTGGTGACGAACCAAGCGGCGGCCTTCTCTCCAAATTTAGCGTCTTTCGATTTGACCCTATCCCAGGCGCGATTTTCCAATTCCCAGTCTGCCTTGTGTCGCTCTTCCACAGATTTATTTTTCAAATACGCCAAGTCGTGAATTCTACAGGCTGAGTCAAGTTTATTTACGCCGGAATCACCCCTTTCGATTCTTTCCCGTAATTTTGTTCCTGGCCCACAAAACTGATAGCCGGGGATATGCAATTCGACGGGTAGTTTGTTAATTAAACTGTTTACCTTCACCGGTGACTAGCAACATCGAAATGAATATGTTCCCACTCGCGCACTCATATTTATAAACGAACATCGAATTCATGTTCCCGACATCGACACGAGTCCAACGAGGTGTCACAAAGACATTTTTTCTCTTAATATTTTTCCACACTGTATATCTTCCATCCTTTTTTCTCTTAATATTCGATCACTCTCTCGCCTTCCCCATCCTGTATATTTTTTCTCATATTTAACCTAACTTTTGTTCATATTTTTTCTCAACCTAACGTCACTCTATTTTTTCCAATCTCAGCACATTTTGACATCTAAGACAGGCTCAAGACTCCTCCCCCTCTCAGGCCCCCGGATCCGGATCCTTTCACGCTACCTGACAGGCGTCCCTCGAGGTGCAAGCGCGCGCCCGCCCGAACGGATGACGTCGGCGAGACAGAACCTTGCCATTTCTACGGTGCGATTAGAATATGGACGGGTGGACGAGTGGTCAAGGCGACGGGATCGGGACACGAACGGAACCGGTTCGATTCCACACACGGGCTTTTTTTATTTCATTCCAGGAAAAGGCAACGTCGCACCTACACGACAAAATCGAGGATCCGGCAACGCCGCGAACGCCGCGCCGAGACTACGGACGAGAGAGACAGACCAAAAGTAGCGATAAGACCGCACAGGGAAGTCGTTATCTTATATGGGAAAATACATGAGTGCGAGTGAGATGGAATGATGGTGCACCCGCTTTGCCTCTCTACTTGAAATTTTAAGAAAATCCAACGAATATGGACATTTTCTGAATGGAGCCCCCTAGCGTTGAACATACTTATTAATTTGTCTATATCAAAAGGGCGGTAAATTCTCCTCAAAACACTCTTATGAGCTATAGTTTGCTGAATTCGGTTCAGGCACATTCGAGATATGACGTCTTGCACCGCTTTCCTTCGTAGCGCGGTTGCCGTAGGAACCACGAAAAAATTGTTTTAACAAAAATTAGAATTTTAGGGAGGTTCTAAAAATACTATTTCAGATCCGGATAAGGCGATTTGTGGAGAAAAAGACATACAAATGTATTTTACTTGCCTGTGTTTTAAAATAATATAAAAATTGAATTCAATCTAGTTACTGGCCCAATGAATTATGTTTAAAATTTCATAGTTATGTTATGCCTAATCTACTTAATTAATTGATATATTTTTGCCGTTAAGATCTTTGGTAGATACCTAAATAACTTAACTTTGTTTTTGTATGGTACTTCGGAGAGTTAGAGACAAGTCAACTTACTTTTAATGTAGCCATACATAGTGGTTGGAATAGACTAGTTAACTTACTTTGTTTATCTGTAGCTACTTCGGAGAGATGGAGACAAGTCAACTTACTTTTAACGTAGCTACGTATTGGTTGGAATAGACTAGTTAACTTACTTTGTTTATGTACAGCTACTTCTTAGGGATGGAAACAAATCAACTTGTTTTTACTACAGCAATACATAGTGGTTGGAAAATACTAGTGACTATAAATTGGTAAATATCACGGTTCTTTAAAAAATATTTATAATCCACCATAAAATACGAAATAAGTTCAAAATATTTTAGAAACTTGCACAACATTCTTGGAAAAGCGTAATTTTCTAGAAACTTCTACTGATTTAATATTTTTAAGACAAAGTGTTGGCAAATTTAGTGTAAACAAATTGAAAGAAAGAAAACAAAATGTTTTGCAGAGAACCAGGGGCCCGTGACCTTTACCTGGAAAAGCTCCGTTTCTAGAAACTTCTACTGATTTAGCGTTCACACATGTGCTCTGCTATTTTTAGGGATTCTTTTCTGGAAAATTCTAGCGGTTGAATATTGCAATGTCAGCACTTTCATTTCTAGGAAATCAAAAATTTTTGTTTTTCCTGGAAACCCATTTCTAGAAACTTCTTCTGATTTAGCGTTCACACATGTGCTCTGCAATTTTTTAGGGATTCTAGGATGACTAATTTTTTTAATGTAAAAATTATTCTTTAAAAATTCTAGATAGGTATAGGAAAAGGGTTGATTTTGCAAATTTAATAGGTATAATTAAATTGAAGTAACAAAGCAAGCAGTGGTTAAAAGTTTTTGTAAAATAATAATCCTCACCCTCACAATACTCCAAATCTACTGACTCAACATTCTTTAATAGGTACAGGAAAAACGGTTCATTTTACAAATTTAATAGGTATAATTAAATTGAAGTAGAAAAGAAAACAAAATGAATTGTTTTGCGTGGTTTTATTCATTATTATTTTTACATATCAAATATTTTTTTTATTTGTAATAACAATATTTAGACATGCAGAACAGTCTTGAATGCATCTCTGAGTAAGGTCAAGCGCTGCATCCATGGTCCTATCACATTGTGGAATTTCTACAGTTTCTGCAAAGCGTACACGTTTCATTTCTTATTTTCCTTCTGTAAACTGAGTGTCTGCAACTGATGTCTTAATTCATATAAATTTATTTGTTCCTTCAAAGACTGTAACGCACGCAATTGTTTAATTTTTGTTTGTAGCTTTCGCTAGATGGTTTCATTCCCATAAATAAATTCTATATACACTGTTTCTCCAATATGATCCGTTACCTTTATATAAATCTGACCTGCTTCAATTTCTTTTTGTATATGTTGTAAAAATTCTTCCGTGAAAAGAATATCAAATCTTGCAGGTAGGGTCATCTTGTTCTCCTCTAATTCAACAATGATTCTTGAGTCGAAATTAGTATTTTTGTCTCCAGATATTCTCCACTTTAAATAGATGTTTTATTGGCAAATAAACACTCCTTGCAAAAGGTTTTACCTTGGAACATTTGTTTAAATATTCAACAGGTTCCATCTTCTTGCTTGCTGTCAGTCACAATAAAAAATTCTGAGATCTGTGACATTTATACAGAAATTTACACATACGTCATTTTTTCTGAAAGAAAATTCAAGCGGTTGAATATTGCAATGTCAGCACTTTCATTTGTAGGAAATCAAGAATTTTTGTTCTCTCACAAACATGTTCCGACAAGCAAAAAAATGTCCTGATTGTTATTACTATGTATTTCGAAAATTCTAGAACATTTAGAAGTGTTGTAACTGATATTAATAGTCGCACCGAAAAGATCTCAAATTGTAACTCTTTGTATTATTGATCCCGATCACGTACGTGTTCTGTTGCCTCGGATGCTTTGATGCCAGCCCGCTGAAAGAAAGCACTTTTATTTTATTGTAAATATTATTGAACAAGAAACGTTTCTATTTATTAATTCTCTTTAGAGTAGCTGATGGTAGTAAAAATTATATGAATGTAGGTAGCATTTCAGTGGAAACTTGTATACAATTTGAACACGTTTTTGGTGATCGACATATCAGTACGGATATAAAACAGTGGCTTATAGATGAAATTGTATATTTTATTCTCCTGAGATCAGCAAAAAAACGTTTTTAAATATGAAAACTTCACCGTTGACCAGACAGTCCAGTGCTAACTCTCATTCTTACATCAAGACAAAAAATGGCTTTTTTTGAAATAATGCGTTTGGAAATTGTTGAAATTGCAAACAAAATAGTGCGAGACCGTTTGCCGCCATCACAATGTGTAAGTACAAAGAGTGAAAACTCATACAATATTTATTATTTAATTTATTGTTACAGTGTTGGCCGACAATGATAATATTCCCTCTTGAAAATTCACAAGCACCAGATGATTTTTCATTAATATATCAGGGGAACATCTTAGGACGTCAGTTTACCCTAAAAGAGAAAATTAATCTTTATTGGTTCTGCATGTTTATTGAACACAATGGTAAGTTTTTTAAAAAATATTTTATAACCTAAATTGTTAAATTCTTGATTTTTTTCATTCTTCTTATTATCATAGAAGTGATAGCTAAATAGGTAGTTAAACATTTTTCATGTTTGCTACAGGAAAATAATATTTAAAAAATTTATGACATTTTTTGATATTTTCTTATTCATAGAAGTGCTAGTTAGACAAATAGATGCATAGATAAACAAATGGGAAATAGAGGGATATATAGTTTATTTTTTCTTGTTACAGATGTGTTTGAGGAAGATGAAGGAATTGTTACAGATCCAGAACATGAAGTTATTGCTATAGATTCAGAAGAAGAATTGATTGTTGTAGATTCAGATAAAAATGAACCGTAGATGAGGATATATTATTTCTGTGGTGACAGGGTAAAAGTGCTTAAGTCATAAGACTTTAAATTGAAATTATTGGCCGGAATAAAATTAGTTGATTTTCGTCGCAGCAAAAAAATTGCAAAAATAATTATTTTAATTTTTTTCTGGGGCTATTTTTTTAATTAATAGAGGTCCATTTGTATGTCAGAAGTTATAAAAGTAAAGTAAGGTACTTACCTTATTTTAGTGACTTAAGCAGTTTTGATCAGACGGTTATTTTGGACATAAGTAGTTTTTCTCCAAATAAATAAATTACTAATATTGCTATTTTGCATTTATTTTATGCAAAAAATATAAACTAGTAAATTGAACTTAAATAACAAAATGTCGAAAATCAAATTAAATACTTCAAAAAATAATAAATGGTTTTATTCTCATTCTTGACTTTCATTACTGTCAGCCTCATTTTTCCTTGCATCCGTGAAGTTGGAAGATTTGTATAGTAGTTGTGGAAACCAAGATCTACTAAACGAAAAATGATGGGAAGGTCTTTTTTTCCTCAGATATAGAAATGAGAGCCGTGTATTGACGCTTGGGTTCTAAACTAGGATTTTCTCGGCGTCTTCGTAAACAGGAAATACTTTTAAATGATTCGTCCATATCAACATATTTTTTATACTGTAATATGCCAATCTAGCATTGTACCCTCGCCTCGCACACTGTATTCGAGCTTGGTATTTTCCGAGCCTCGCACATCGCACACACACCGGCTATTCTCAATATATCCACGAAAACGATCTTATTGTATCTGTATAAAGATTATGACGTTCACCAAATTTTCTCCTTTGCTTATTTTTAAAATGTACTGTGATTTTAGAACATTTTCGAAGCACCCGCCACTTTTTTAAACATCAATTTAATAAAATGTCTTGCATCCAGGAATGAATTGAATACAAATGAATTGAATACAACAAGACAGTTTAAACACGATAATTACTTCGAAAAGGCGATGTGCGGTGCGCCGATATAGCTACCTCACCTCAGGCCAGACTGTGTGCGAGGTTATGGTCCAGGCGATGGTCCAGGCGAGGTGCGGTGCTCCGTTGTGGCCTCCGCTTTTTAGTGTATTTAAGATGTTACATAGAAAATAAATACTATTGGTACAGATTGGGCAAAACTGCTTATGTCAACTTAAGCGATTTTGTCGGAACCGCAAATAAAATAATTTTGCGAGAGAAAGGTCTTAAGTAGACATAAGAATGTTTCTTCCTATTATTTATAAACAGGTTTTGCATAAGTACACTTAAGTGGTTCAGCTCAAACCAAAAATAAGAATAGGCAGTTTTTCCCAATCAAAATTTACTTTTCATGGTAACTCAATGACTTAAGAGCTTTTACCCATCGAAAGTATGCGCATTTTTTAATGTGAATATAATCTAAGCCCATTTTCGCAAAAAAATGACTTAAGCACTTTTACCCTGGCACCACAGATTTATTATTATATTATTATATTAAAGGAAATTATTACTACTTATATAAATATTAATAAATTGTAAAAAATTAAAATTGTTTTTCTATTATTCCTACCCAAAACATTAAAAATTAGAGTGAAAAAATGATCTCTCGAAAAAGTCTTTACTAAGCTATTTTTAATTAGAGGTTCCCTTTAAGATTTATAAAAAGCTTATTCCAAGGTTAATACAAGAATATTTCTTTTTACTTTCTAGAAAATTATAGGAAATGTGAATGTAAAAACTGCTGACTAAGGAGATATGACATCTATTCTGCTATTTTGTAATATTCTCAGAATTAAGAAACGGTTGCGAATATGAAAAAATACTAAGAGATACTTTTTGTTAACCATTGAAGTTACCACTCAAAACAAATGTAAAAAAATGGGATTATACGGGTTATTTATATTTTTCTGAACTAATTAATTTTAATAACAACCAGTATCTCCGCAATTGGGGGCCTCAGAAGCTTCATATCAACCTTAAGTTTGACGGCTCATCCGAACATGTGCCACGCCAAGTTTGAAGAAAATATCTCGTATATTTCTAGAGATACTAAGAAATATGTGTATTTTTCTCTAAACTTCTACGCTCTGTATAAAAAAAGCTATGGCCCGTATGAGAAAAAATATGTGAAGTGCCCTTATTTTGCCTCCAAGAATACGTGGTTTCATTTTTGACCATCCGTTTAGTTACACCCTGTATAACACAAACAACAAAAAATAGACTGGAAAATTTGGTATAATTATTTTGGACTGCATGTTTTTCTAAATTTTTTTAAAATAAAAGTACTTTCTTTTTGCGGGCGCATATCAAAGCCGAGAGCATGAAAAATAACACGTATGACTTTGGTGTTAATACGATCGACGACTTCTAGTTAAATAATATAGGACAAATAATTAGAATTGCAATCTTTTTTCAGTGGGTCGAGAACATGATTGCAACACTTTTTTAGAATTTTCGGTGTAAATGACCGGATGTTGAATCATCAGGGTTTTTTCCCGGAACGTGCTTTTGAAAATTATACCGTATTTCTCAGGAAAATGCTGACCCTGCCGGAACGTGATTTTGAAAATTATACCGTATTTCCCAGAAATGAAAATGCTGACATCAGCCACATATTTCCCAGGAAAATGCTGACATTACAATATTCAACCGCTTGAATTTTCTAGAAAAATCTGTCAGCAAAAATGACGTAGGAGCAAAGTCATATAAATTGAGACGAAAATCTAAAAATTTAATTGTTACTGACATCACCTAGCAACAAGATGGAATCTGTTGAATATTTAAACAAGTGTTCTAAGATAAAAACCTTTGCAAGGTGTGTTGATTTGCCGCTAAATCAACCTCTTAAAGTGATAAATATCTGGAGGCAAGGTACCAAGTTCGGTTCAAGAATACTCATTGAGCTGGAGGAGAACAAGGTAACTTTACCTGCAAGGTGTGATATTCTTTTCACCGACGGGTTTTTGCAAGATATACAGCAGGGCGTTGAAGCCGGTCAGATTTATATAAAGGTGACGGAGCATTTTGGAGAAACAGTGAATGTGGAGTTTATTTATGAGAATGAAACCATCTAGTGCATTTGAATGTTATAAAGAAAAATTAAACAATTACTTGTGTGAGTTACAACGTTTAAAGGAACAAATAAATTTGTATGAATTAAGACTTCAGCTGCAGACCCTCAGTTTGGAAAAGGAAAATAACAAAAAAAAAATGAAACGTGTGCGCTTCGTTCGCAGAAACTGTAGATATTCGAGAAATTTCACAATGGGTTAGGAAAGGACCATGGATGCAACATGCGCTTGACCGTCATAGATTTCAAAAACGCATTCAAGAATGTTCAACATATCTAAATATTGTTCTTGCAAATACAAAGAATATTTAAATATGTGTAATAAATAATAATGAATAAACCTATGCAAAACCATAAATTTGTTTTCTTTCTTACATCAATTTGTTTACATTAAATTTGCCAACACTTTTCTTGTACCTGTTAAAATATATTAAATTGTAGAAATTTCTAGAAAATTACTCCAATTTGTTTACATTAAATTTACGGGGGGCGGGGGGCGGGGGGGGGCTTTTTTAATAGTAATTTTCTGGGGCGGGGCCGGGGGCGGAACCCTGGGCGGGGGCCTAGGGGCTGGGGGGGCCAAGTTCATGACCTAGGTCAAGTTCATGACCTAGGCCAAGTTCATGACCTAGGCCAAGTTCATGACCTAGGTCAAGGGGGCCCTAGGTCAAGGTCCCTAGGTCAAGGTTGTAACGAAAATTTTATCTAATTTCCGTTACAGCCTTTAAATGTATTATTTAATTCTTATTAATTCATCACACCCCGTATACACCTACCGATTTTAAAAAATGTTGCCCTGCTATCTGCAACCACCTATACAAGCGGATGCATAATAAGTTGCCTACCTTGTTGTTACCAAACAAATTGTTTATTAAAGGGTATGTGCGGTTGCAAAAATGTTTAAATTTTATTCATCGATTGAAGGTATGTATTACTAGAACAATTACATTGTTGTAATCACTGTCTGACTTTAATTATAGAGATAATATTCACTTTATTCAGTTTACGATTGACTAGCGCGCCACGGTTGTTCCGTGTACTAATGTCACTCTTTGTTTTCGACGTTTCTACTGGTCGGATATCAGTGCTAGAATTTGGCAGAATTCAGAATTGACAGTTGATACCGTCGCCTGTTTGTCCCGACGTATTTTAAATTTTTTATCAATTTTTCACTTTTAAAACCTTCCAAAGTGTTCTGGAAAGGAAACGGAAGTCATCCGTCGTCCATATTTAAAAAAAAGTTTATAAATAAACCCGGCGAAAAGAATCGGGCGGCTTCCCATTTTACCACTTGTCAGGTGTGCATCACGTGAGGTTAAGTTCCGAATTATTCATTGGAATTTTCCGCTGGGAAATCTATTTTCGGAATTTAATACTCATCTTTGCGAGCAGCTTAAGTGGTTTGGTGTATCGTGTGTTTTTGGGTTTACTGTGCTAATAAGTTTTCTGGTTTTTTTTCATGTGTGATCACCACGTGTCTACGAAGCTCGTGGACAAGTCGTGGAGGGTTTTTTCCCACATCTATCAGGTTCAATCAGCGACCAGCAGCGTGAGGACCACAGGGAGTTACAGAAGGCAGTATTCCGGGTGAGTTAGCTACTTAGATTACTGATTTTATCTGTATCCGACACTTGTCGACTTCGCTGTAGCCATCTCATTCGGAATCTGTTTCCCTTGTTCTGTGGACTTCACGTGATGGGTCGTAGCCAACTTTTGGTTATTTAAATTATATTAGGTTTATATTAGGTCACGTTTTTGCACAGAATCACTCTATGCCCCACACTTAAGTTGTTCGACGTGGTGTAGACCTCACGACACGTTTTCTTGTTTTACATAGCTTACAGGGCTATTGTTTTTGGTATTTTGCCAAGGGGTGAAATCGGGAAAGTCGCTAGAACTTTTGTATTTTATTAATGTTACCTTTTATTTTGTAAATATTGTACAGTAAATTTATAAGACAGGTTTAGTCAAGATAATTGGTCATTTTGGTTATAAATTTTTAATTTATTTCATAGTCAGGGGTCATTAAGTCAAAGTTACGTCTCGTAATTTATCTTGAGATTATAAGGTCAAGTATAAGTAAACTTTAAGTCACAAATCTGTACAGATTGCTCATAATTTCTTTTATATAGCTATTGTTAAGTAACACGAACCTTGTAAAAGCATCGATTTTTCGACTGCAGTGTTTTCGGAAACTGTTCGTTGTATTTTCTGTTACATGCACTCCGGTACGTGAGCGAGGCACGTAAGCGAAACAGTGGCGGACTAAGTACCAGCACACCAACCTTACAACCCGGCTTAGAGTAGTCAGCACACATTCCAGCACCAGCTCGGACACCCACGACCCGCTCGAGTCTCGAGGCCTAGCCGAGGTCCTAATCCACGAAAAAGAAGCTTGGAGCATTGGTGGCCACTACTCAGCTTTAATTTGGGAAGGTTTCAAGGTACTCTATGAGATCCAATAGTCCAAATTTTTGAAGTGCTCGTAAATAAGACTTTAATTGCTCACGTGAACTTTTCGTGCTATTAGTGTTATCGAACATCTCTGATTTTGTATTTTTAAGATCGAACATTTTTCACAGTATTTTCTTTGCTTTTCAACAGTAATAAATCCTAAGTGTAAACAATAACATTCACTGCTCAATTACCAACTTTATTGTAAACATTTTTATGTACGATTTCAAATTGTAAATATATTGTAAATAGAAAAATGTGCTCTTTATTTAACCACTAAATAGTTCAAGCTTCTGGCGCTCAAACATAACCATTTTGGTTATAAGGTTCATGACCTCAAGGGGGCGGGGTTCATGAGCTAGGTCAAGGCCCATAGGTCAAGGTTCATGACCTAGGTCAAGGGGTTGATGACCTTGACCCTCAATGACCTTGACCTAGATAAAGGTCAAGGTCAAAGGTCATCAACCCCTTGACCTAGATCATACGACCTTGACCCTCAATGACCTTGATCATATGAGCTTGAGATCTCAAGGTCATGACCTTGACCTTGACCTAGGTCATGATCAAAGGTCAAAGGTCAAAGTGTACTGAAGTGGCTCACTTACTACTGGGAATTTCTTTGTTTTTAGTGAAATGTTAAATATTTGTTTGAGCGGTTCGCACAATATCTCTTTACAGCCCTTTAAAACGTAAAATGGAACACTATCGCACCCCACAGAGTTTTTATTCTTTAGTTTATTAATGGCCTCTATAACGTCCAAACTAGACACGCTTCTGACTGTCAGATGCTCACTAGCGTTTGCAGTCGTATTTCTGGATTCATTTTCCCTTATATTTCTCTCTCACGTGTATATTAACCGAATTTTTGATTGTATTTTTCTTTCACCACCCTGACCTAACTTCACTCTATATATATATTTTCTCTCTTACATTTTTCCTTTTATTTGTTTCTCGCCCTGTATATATTTTTTCTCTCTTAATCTCACATTTTTTCTTATATTTCTCTCACCCTATATAGACGCAGCCTGACAGGCCCCCTTTAACGCTACCTGACAGGTCCCCTCTTAGGATGCTAGCCCCTGCGCAGATGTCAACAAATCCGTTCTAATTATGTCCGATCTCGCCCTATTTACCCATTAAGGTTCCCGAAAGGTGAAATTCTATATATTTTTCTCTCTTAATCTCACATTTTTCTTATATTTCTCTCTCACCCTGTATATATTTTACTATCTAAATCTCACATTTTTCTTATATTTCTCTCACCCCATATAGACGCAGCCTGACAGGCCCCCTTTAACGCTACCTGACAGGTCCCATCTTAGGATGCTAGCCCCTGCGCAGATGTCAACAAATCCGTTCTAATTATGTCCGATCTCGCCCTATTTACCCATTAAGGTTCCCGAAAGGTGAAATTCTATATATTTTTCTCTCTTAATCTCACATTTTTCTTATATTTCTCTCTCACCCTGTATATATTTTACTATCTAAATCTCACATTTTTCTTATATTTCTCTCACCCCATATAGACGCAGCCTGATAGGCACCCTTTAACACTACCTGAAATTCTATATATTTTTCTCTTACATTTTTCCTTATATTTCTCTCTCACCCTGTATATATTTACCGAATTTTTGTTTGTATTTTTCTCATATTTAACCTAACTTCACTCTATTCTCTCCTAATATTATATTTTTCCTTATATTTCTCTCTCATCCAGTATATATTTTTTCTTACCAACCCTGACCTAACTTCACTCTCTTCTCTCTAGTTATGTTCTTCAAACTGTCTACCTTAATGAAATAATAGACTTTGCTGAATTCACAATAGTAGTTAAGCAAAGCGGGCATCAGGACAGTGACGTCACGGCCTCGGCCGCTACGTGGCAGATGTTTATTTCCGACAGGTGAGGACTTGCATTTTGACCTGGCGTGACCCCCGGGAGGTTATTAACCTTTTCCGACAGGTGCGGACTTGCATTTTGACCTGACGTAACCCCGGACGGGACTTGACCTCGATAGGTTATTAAGAATTGTTATGACATGTTCAGCTCCCCCTCTCTACCACTAGGTTAGGATATAAGGTGGTCCGTTCTAGCTGGAGAACTCAGTTTAGTTTGAAAGCAGACAACATGGATCTACAAGCAATCAACAAGTTGACGTGCCTCAATCGGAAATCCAGCATCAAGTTGGCGGAATTACCGCAAGATTTGCCATTGAAAATATATTCAGGCAAGCTGGTGAAGACAAAATTCGGGGAATGCGTCTTACTGGAATTGGAGGAGAATGATGTATTCCTACCGCAGAGAGTCACAGTAGCATTCAAGCCACACTTGGAGGATTTCTCATCTGAAAGATATTCCCTCGTGCTTAAGGGACAACTCAACACTGGAAAACTTCACCCGGCAAATCAGTTTGAGATTGTAGAAAATAAAAATATTTAAACGAAAATTTTTTTTTTAAATTATTCAACCTAAACCAACTAATATGATAAATATTAATAATAGGAACTACAGAAAAATATAAATACATGATATTTAGAGAGAATCGACTTCAGTCTAATGTTATCATTCACTGGAGAAGGGTTATTTAACTCGTTAATAAATAAATTACCAATTGAGTTCCACATTCCCGGATAACAATATTGTGGACCTGGTACTAGACTAGAAAAAAGATTAGCAAGGGGTGACAGTGGAATTAATAGATTAGATACTTTATGTAAAAAACACGATATATTCTACTCAAAAACCGGGTTGCTGGAAGATCGACATAAAGCTGACTTGGAATTGGAAAATCAAGCTTGCAAAGAGTTAAAAGCAAAAACGCAAAATTAAGTGAAAAAGCTGCTGCTTGGTTTGTAACAACGGTAATGAAAGCTAAACGGAAGTTAGGTATGGGTCTAAAAAAGCGTCCCAACTCATTCAGGCGAGATATAGTACGAAAAGTTGAAAAATCGTTGAAAAAATCATTTAACAACAATCAGCTGAATAACGTTAACAATATTAAAAATACAACATTAGCTGCCATCAAAGCTGCACGACTAGCTGTTAAAAGAGTGGGAGGAAAAAGAAAGGTGCGAATACCAAGAATTATCCGATTTCAGCACAAAACCGGTGGGTTTCTACCGTTGATTCCAATCCTAGCTGCATTGGGAGCTCTTGGATCGGTAGCTGGAGGTGCTAGTGCTGTTGCTAAAACTATAATCGATGCCAAAAATGCTCAAAAAAATATGGTTGAAGAAAAACGACATAATCGAGCAATAGAAGCTATTAGAAAAAAAGGATCAGGTCTTTATATGCGAAAAAATAATCGTGGTGGATTTGGTTTGTTTTTTTTTCAAAAAAAAACTTAGTTTAAAAACTTCCTCTAAAGCTTCCTAATAGACCATTAACTGATGTTGACCTAAATAAATTTGCTAGAAAAATAAAAGTGCCGCATTTTAAAGGTATATTTATGAGAGACACGCTTCTAAAAACAAAACCAAATGCAAATGAGTCTGCAATTATAAATTTAGATATTCAAAGCAATAAGAGAACACACTGGGTAGCATATATAAAAAAGAATAATTTTGTACAGTATTTTGATAGTTTTGGTAACTTAAAACCACCTATAGGTAAGGGGGTTAAGATTTTATACAACAACGAGTCCTATCAAAAATTTAATGAAATAAATTGTGGTCACCTGTGCCTCGCATTTCTCTATAAAAAGCAGAGGTCAGCTTAGAGTCAACTCAGTCATGTCACTGATATTCACCCTACATGGTTTCACTTCAACGCTAAGTATTGACTTTAATAATACAATATATTTAGATCCTGATGTTCAGTATGGTCTAGCATTGCTAGGATTTCATTCATACAATACTATTCCGAATATTGAGGCGCCTAATAACAAATTTTATGTTGTCAATGAAAACAATGAACGAAAAATTATAGAAATTCCTACTGGGTCATATGAAATTAGTGCTATAGAAAGACAAATATTGAAATCTTTGAAAAAGTTAGATAACAATCCAAATATATTTTCATTGAAAGCTAACAATAGTACGCTTCAGTGTGAAATTTATAGTGATCAATACAGCATTGATTTTCAGCAGGATTCAATAGGAAAATTGTTAGGTTTCTCTAACCGCTTACTACAATCAAAGAAACTTTACATATCAGATTTACCTGTAAGCATTGTTAAAGTTAGAACGATTCATATAGATAGTAATATAACGGCTGGAGCATACTATAATAATAAACCATCGCATACTATTTACGAATTTGCTGTGGGGACCGACCCCGGTTACGCGATAGACGAAACTCCAAGAAATTTGCTATACGTACCCGTTACCAAGCGTGAAATTAATAATTTATCATTATCAATTTTTGATCAAAATTCCCAGTTGGTAAATTTCAGAGGTGAAGAAATAATTGTAAGATTAGAATTAAAAAAGTTGTTATAAAATGGGTCTAGTTTTTGATGACGCTAGATATCAACCGTATAAAAGGAGATCACAATATTCTCAAAAATCACTCCCTCAAAGGTCTCATAAGTGTGAACCTCGTGAGAAGAATCTTATACCTATACCTGAAAATCTAAAGTTTTTAAAATCTCTTGGGTACGATGTCGTTAACACCTCAAGTGTTCGACGTGTATCGCTCACCAAAATTCGATGAATCAATTCCCATTACCCATTTGTTAAGTCTTTTATGAATAACGATATAGTGGAAATAACTGTCAATCAAGGTGATGCCTGGCTATTAATGTACGATGCCGCGATATTTATTAAAGGAAAAATAGAGAAAACAGGCGGAGCAGGTACTTTCAGCCTTGTCAATAATGGTGCTGCTTTTTTCTTTGAATCTATATCTTATGAACTGAATGGTAAAGAAATGGATGCTGTTAGAGATCCTGGTATCATGAGTTCAATTAGAGCATATTTGTGTTACACTCCTAATGATCATAAACATATGATTACTTCGAGTTGGACCTATCCAGAAAAATTTTCTGTTTTGAATAAGGATGGTTCGTTCAGCTTAAGAATCCCTCTTAAGCACTTATTTGGTATTTTTAATGACTATCAATATGCTATTTGCGGTAAGCAAACCATAAGACTCATAAGATCCCGAAATGATGCCAACTGTTTGCTATTAAAAGAAACTCCAGGAATAATCCCAGAATTAACTGCAGAACTAACCATTAGCAGTATCGAGCTAAAGGTAAAGCATATTCAACCCAATGACATGATTAGACTGGATCTGTTGAAAGCAATCAAAAGCAATAAACCTATTTTAATTCCGTTTCGTAAATGGGAATTACACGAATTACCAAATCTCACCGAAAATGCCACTAGAGAAATATGGTCGGTGAAAACATCTACAGCAGTCGAGAGTCCTAGATTTGTTATAGTTGGATTTCAGACAGATCGTAAAGAGAACTCAAAAGAAGATCCTACACAGTTCGATCATATAGATATCTCGGACGTTAGGTTAATCTTAAACGGTGATTATTATCCATTTGAACGGCTAAGGCAAGATTTCAATAAGGATTATGTAGAATCATACAATAATTATACTGATTTTCATCCAAGTTTTATGAATACTCGAGATAAGCGTCCTATTCTCAGTTACATGCAACGCTTTTTGTTATCGATTGTTCCAAAAGAAACGAGTCCGTAAAAACCAGCACGGTTGACGTAAAGTTAGATATCGAGAGCACCAAAGGATTTCCAGCTAAAACTAGAGTTTATTGTAATATTGTTCATGATTGTATACTAGAATATTTACCGTTGAGCGAAACTGTTAGAAATATAATGATTTAAATAACAAACCCCCTCTCCTTTGCTTAACTATCAATTGGATATAAAAACGTAACGGTTAGTAAAGAAAACCATTCTCTGTAAAAGTATAGATAAAACGTAACCATGAAAATTGCAGTTATTGATATTCAAGGCTTCATAGTGGAAAATGAATTCCATCCTAAAGAGCTGACAATTAAAATTAATGAACAAATATTACACGTATTATTAAAACCGTTCAGAGATTTTAATTCGCTTAGTAAATTCGATAAAAGACATGTTATAAATCTTGAAAAAAATCGTTTAGGGATTAAATATTCCAGTGGATATGTGGACTATAGTGAATTACCCAAAATAGTAGAAAATATTTTGTTCAACGTCAATTCAGTCTACGTTAAAGGTGATCAAAAGGCAAGATTTTTACGTAATGTTATCAACAAGAAAATAGTTGATGTTGGAGATCTTCAGAACAATTGGATCGAAGTACCAAAGTTTGAGAAGGAGATACCAGCATGCTTGTGAATGTTGATCTTTCCACAATTATTCATGTTGCAACACAAAACAACACAATCAGAGAGCACAAACAAAAGCACAAAGCGCGAAGGGTTGATTTTTATAGGCTGGGCAAGACGCAGTTGTAATGTTCAGTGAACACTGAAGAAATAAGCAAATAGCGAATTATTATAATGAAACAAACTGCAGTGTCCACAATTTGTATAGGTAGGGGATTCCTTTCTATACAGCTTACTCTCAGAGTTCATCAACACAGGCATAGGGTTACTTCCTGAGAACTGATGAGTCGACAAAAGAGAATGCAATCTTGCATTCACACGAACAATAGAACCATGAAGTATGATACCGGAAATAAACGATTAAGTATTATCGAAAATTTATTTTTATACTACATTACAGATTAAAATAACACACATATATATTATATTTACGGTAGAAATGCTCGCACCCTATTGGTTACAATTTGTCTACACAACGGACATGTTTCTATCGATGGTGAACACTTCATACAAAATACTAGATGTCCACAAGGTATCATCAGGATTTCTATATTATTTTCGTAACAGATTTTACATAACATGTTACTCATATACTCAGTTTCTGGAGTAGGTTTGGTGATATATACATTTTCTGGAGCAGGCTTAGAGAAAAAACTTTCATCTTCTGTAACGGCATTAGGACGAATTTCGATATCGTAAACTTCACTATCTCCACGATTTGTGATAAATGGACAATTCGGACTCCAACTTCTGTGGTCTTGCATAGGGTCATCATCAACCTTCCATTGGTAACCCTCGATGAAGCAATAGGGACACTGTACTGTATCATCGGAGCTCGTATAAAAAAAGCCTGCCTCCGCCAGGTTTCTCGTTGCCTTAAACACATGCTCTTGCGGCCAATTTTCGAACGATTTTAGTCTATTATCAAATTTTTTATATTCCGAAATTAATTCCATTTCTGTACGTAAGAAACCAACTGCTAGATTTTTATGTCTATTATATCAATTTATATCAAAATCGAAGAGTGGGGACTTAAAATGACCTGAAAGAACCTGACCGTATTTTGAAAACGGATTAATATTCTATAAAGATTCCATAAAGTTGACGATGCTCTAAAACTGATAATCAAGCAGAATATATTTTGTGCTTAAGGGGGGAAATTGACTATAAAAAGGTTTGAATTTACATGGATTTAATTCAGTTATCATACATACAAACATGAATTATACCCTTCAACAAGCAATTCACGAAGAAACAAGAATGTGGAAGGAGGATGAAGATAAGAATCGCATAGCTGCAGAAATTAATGAAAAGAATTCTGCACTTCAACAAGCCATTAACGAAGAAACGAGAATATGGAAGGAGGATGAAGATAAGAATCGCATAGCTGCAGAAATTGATGAAAAGAATTCTGCAGTTCAACAAGCCATTAACGAAGAAACGAGAATATGGAAGGAGGATGAAGATAAGAATCGGAAAGCTGCAGAAATGGAGAAGAAGAAAATAGAGCAGGATTATTGGGATAATTGGGGTAATGAAGGAGAAGAGATGTACCGACCCAAACTTGAAGACAAAAACATTATCAGATTTCCGACCACGAAAAACAGAAGGGAGAAAAAGGCCTTTCGTGAAAGGGAGCGCCTTCGCATGGCAAAGTTCCTGGATAGTAAATATAAAAACAATGAAAGTATGTATGTAACAGCTCACTAGTTGTAAAACACATAAAAGATAATATTACCTACCGATATTTTATTAATATATGTTTATTCACCGTCAATACTAACAAAAAACATCTAATAAAACAAAAGTATTCAGAACAAGTAAACAGGATAAGCATAAAAATTTGCTTGATTCACTCGTTACCAAAAATAATAATTATAATAATCATGATATTCTCAAATTTGAATTAATCATCGTTAGCAATAATTACTAACAATAGGTGAGACAGTCAAATATTTTTAATTGAAATTTAGAATGCAGAAATAAGGTTTCAAAGTTTTATAATCAATTATATCATTCATCTTTTACTAATTATGTTTATCGCATTAAAATTCTCATTTAAAATTCATTATATATTTTTAGATGATAAGGTAAATTAAAATAGGTACTTTCATTTATTTTTTATTATAATTTTTATTACAATTTTTTTACATTAACATTAGTAGATAGGCTATGTCGGTACGAGCGCAATTTCCCCATGTATTTCTTATGGGGGCTAAAACGTGGTCAAAACGTGACCAAATTTCTCCGGCCCGACTTCCTCCGACGCGACCGAAGGTGCCCGAGCTCGCCGACCGTTGACCTTCGCTCTCAACCCCGGGGTGCCCGTCATTATCCCTCAGACCGTTGACCTTCGCTCCAGCCGCGGCATGTCACGACTCGCAACTAATAAAAACCTAACACCCTGTTATAAAAAGCAGCATACGGTTGAATATGTACGTAAACTAACTCCACGGAAAAAGTACTTACTCTTAGTCGGAATAAGCGCCTATGAAACGAGCTCGCTGATCTCATCGGTACTGGCGATAAAAAATTTGTAGGAAAAGTGTAATAAAGAATAGATATGAGATACATATGAGTGTATACATTTTCTTGACTACATTACCTAAGGATGTATCAAAAATCCTCATATCTTCCTATATTTAGAGAATAGGACTGCTCAAAAGGAAAGTGGACATTAAATTTGGGGCATAAATTAACCATTTTTAGTTGAGTTTATAACCATCTAGGTAAGTAAATTTCTTTAATTCCGAGAAAGCCAGGCCCTGTTTTAAATTACTTGACTAAAATATAAGAGGTGCAAAGTTCACCAGTTTTTAAAAATACCCCGTCACACGATTATCAAGTTGAAAGACCACTAGCTGGAAAACCCCATTTTGTGCAACGCGTTTCCTGTTTAAAATTTCACCCAGAAACAAAAAAAAGGTACTAATTCTCACTTATGCCATGTTCACCGTATGATTTTTATACTATTCCGACTTCGAAAACCCAAAGCACAGAATAAATAGCTTTGCAACAGAAGCCTCCTTATAGACATGTGTCAAAATTAAGCGAGTCACCATTTCAATTTACAGGAAGATAGACAGTATTTTAAGCATAAATTTGGTTCTAATACAATCTCTTTGCTATGTAGATTAACATAAAATCAAATAAAATGCACATTATTAATGTCTTTAGAAGATATTTCGCTAAAAAGCGAGTCTCCTTTTGACACATGTCGCTAAGGAATTGTCTGTATTACTCGTTAGTCTGTGCCCAAAGGTATAAGTGTAGCGTGTGGAAAAAGGTGGAATTAAGGGTTTAAAACCCTTAAACGGTCTATATATGGAAGAAAATGATGGCATGCAACATGTTCTTCAATAATGAAAATTAAAACAATGTTCATTTTTGACTGTCCATTATCCTACCAAGAAAAAGCTTATAGCGTCTAAGCGACTATAAAAACGACTCTAAAAACGTCTAAACGACTCTAAAAAACGACTAGACGACTCGTAAAAACGACTAGACGATTCGAAAAACGACTAGACGATTCGGAAAAACGACTAAACGACTCTGAAAACGACTAAACGATTCTGGAAAACGACTAGACGACTCTGAAAAACGACTAGACGACTTGAAAAGCGACATACCATTGAATACCATCGAGTACCATGGAATACCATCGAATACCATGGAATACCATGGAATACTATCGAAAACCACGGAATACCATAAATGGTCTTGGATATCCCTGTGAAAAATTTGCCTCGGGGAGAGCATAAAAGGAAATTATCCGTGATCGATGCTCTGTGATCGAAAGATGTATAAGCCTTTGATAATACAATCACTCTCAGTTAAAGACATGTTTTTGTCACTTGAGGTTGAACCTAGGAGTTATGGTATCCAACACACCAATGACTGATTAGTCATGGGACAAATACCAGTAACTGTTGAAGATAACGTATTATGTATTGGAGATCAAAATTACCCTTACACCAGGTCTGTCTCAACTGCTTTTGAAGAACAAACCACATGGTATTAATGAGAGTGACCTAAAAATATACAAACAATTGTTGATTATTACTAATTTTCGATAGGTTCAACAAATCAGGTTTTAAAAGTATTTGTGTTTAGGTGCCTATGGTTTCATCTGGTATATGTTCCATACAGGATTCGAACCTTACCCCACATTCCAAAGCCAAACACTCGGCATTTAAGTAAAATTCTAGGAAATGCTTGGCAGTGTGGTAATAATCTCGACGCGCTGTTGTAGCAGGGCTCCGCTGGCTCCCGCAGGCCTCGCCGGTCTCTGTAGACTCAGCAGGTCCCTTTAACGATGTGTACCGCAGGCTCCGATTAAATTAAAAAAATTACTATTAACACTAAAATACCCGGACAATAACCATCATTCCAACGCCAAAACACCCAACAGTAGTATTTCTGCGAATGCATCGCAGCCGGGCGCAAGGTGGATGACTCACATCCGCTAGCCGGAACTTGTCAGGACAGGTTGACGACCTAAAAACAATTCTCTCTACTTAGATAAAAATAGAATGTCGAATAAGATTTTTTTCACACACTTTTATATATAAGCACAGATAACGTAACCATATAAGTATATATTAGAATATTATAAAATATTTAAGCCCCATATAGTTCGAATTTGAATGGGATATTATGTTACATGGGTAATATATCTCAACACTTCGTACACAAACAAAACTCGCTCGTTCTTTACAGTTTTATTTCTGTGAATTCGGTACCTACTAAAGCGGCAGACTTGGGATGCCGCAGTAGCAAATACAATATGAAGCGCAGCTCTGATGTATACTAAAAATGTTATTATCAAACTTGAGACGCACACATATTTAAAAATATAAATACCGCCGGATGAATGCAAGGCCAATTTACGGAATATAGCAAAACAATTAGATTATGGACATGGATATTAATTTCTTTAGGTAAAGGTAATAAACATTTGATACTATCGACAGGAGTCTACGCAAAATAATTGTATCCGTATTCAGCAAATAAAAAAGTTATGGGTACCCGTCACCGATGAAAAAGTATACAAAACTGATAAAATGTTCGTGGCATCTTGTATATTAAAATATTTAATCGCGTATCTAAGTTGTTATTTTATTCATTGCCTATCCCACAAATTTGGATTTTAGCTCTTGTAATCGCTCGATCACGATTGAAACTACACTCATAAAATGTTTAAAAAATGCCCATCCCACGTGATCGCTCGACAAAAACAAAACGTGCAAAGTGGCTACTGCTCGAGGTTTGACCTTTGTCCTTAGGGACACGTGTGACCCAGTTGATGTAGAATCTAAAAAAACCCTGTAAATCATACTTCCATAGCATAGAATCTAAAATCCCCAGGTACAGTACGGATGAAAATTTCAAACCAGGCATAATCAACATGTACGTTCAAAGTAAAAAAAACTTGTCGGTCAACTGTTTAACCCCGAAATTTTGTTGATTTCTAGGAATAAAAAGAAATACTGCGATTGTAAGTCCAAAGCTATTTACGCTATCAAATTCGTTTAAAATGCGAATGATAATTTGCCGCATTAAAACCAGGCGTGAAAAATTCAACATACGTCCCTAAGAAGTTCAACCAATTTTACCCTGGAAATACAACATTTTTTAATGAATAAAATATCGAACATACAACAACACCCTTCTAAATATAGTATAAATCATGTTTTTTTTGATAATGTGGAAAGCTAAACTGAAAATTGTTGCTAGAGGTTCTAAAAACCGGGGTGCCAAAAATCAACTATTATTAGAAAATACGCCTATGTCATAATATAGCCGTCGATGTCACCGTTAGCGTGTCCTATGAAAAATGCGTTCTGCTTAATAAGGTGTAAAAAAATCCATGACGGGCTTAGATGAATAAATAAAGTTTGATGTATGTGAAAGTATAGACTAAATTTTCGTATAGCCCGCGTGATCGCTCGAGGTGGCGGTATCCTCTGGACTAGAAAATATCATATCGGCTCAATCTCCAAACATTTTCATTTTGAATTATACGTTTTCATTGATGATAGATATAGCAAGAAAATTGGACTGGACTCGATATGAGAGACATTAATCTAACTTTCACTAAACTGCACGTACTACTTAGAGGGTTGTAAGCCGTTTTAATAAAGGCACCAGACTTGCTTAAAATTCATGGCTAAACGTTAACATAATGTCATACAAACATGCGGCACGCAAAATATTAAGAATAGATATATGAGCTCAAACGTGTTGATCAAAAAATATATTAATTTCTGGCGATTTAGTTTACCAGTTATCATTTAAAAACAAAACCTGGTCCCAATATTCAGTGAAAATAATAATTGAAAACTTTGAACCTTATAAACCACCACTAAATAGCGAGTCGGAAATAAGTAAAAAAATATATATAAATATATTATTTTGATATTATAGCCGAAACTGAATTTATTGGGGTGAAGATGTAAGGAAATATTTTTAGCTAGGAAAAAGTAATGCAATTATCATAGGTACTGGTTGCAGAACCCGTTGTCAGTTTTGCAAGGATTTTTGATACAAATACAGGATTAACTATGACTTAGTACAAAAATTTTTACCACGTGCGCAGGGTGGCTTAAGAAAACATAGAAAAATATTTTTAGATTTTTTTTACGATCTTTAAAAAAACGGGTAAAGACCCCTATTTTCCCTGTAAATCGCCGCCTTTAATGACGTCATCCAATTTGGCTTCTGAAGGTACTGACAGCTGAAGTGATTTTCCGCGGTGTTGCCGTTGATTTAGGAACGGTGAAAATACCTTTTTACTCAAACAAATTTAAAAAATACATAAATAACAATCGATTTGAATCTGTACAGATGCAGCGCTATTCGATTCCCCTTACCTTAGCTCGTATCCGGACCGGTTCCTAGTCTCGTGGAAAGCTCATTACCGCGACACCACAAGCCGTCTCCCTTAATACCCCCGGAGCTCCTCTGATGAATTCTTGTCCACCATCTAACCTCTTCTGAAGCATAGATAAAGGATTTATTGTTCTGAAGCCTCGGCGGTATGAATTAAGCGACGTATCGGCCCGGTCGAGTCTATGAAACGTTTTTTCGACTGCTCCGCGTTGCCCCGTTCGTCATTTCATAACTTCCTAGCTAGGCAACTAACTGTACATACAAGGTTTGTTCCAACAGGGCCAATAACCGTGCTCAAGCACGTTCAGCGCATGCGCACTACCCCACTGGCTGTTCCAACTGAATTATGTACCTACCGACACGGGACGATACACGCACTGTTCCAGCCGATTTATGGATCATTTGTGTATCGTCCTTGTACGATAAAAACGGTGCCTGGTCTAAAGCAATAACCGCGTGTACTGACATGCGCAGTGTATGGTCGTGTGACAGAGAGAAACATTAACATCATATTTTTGTTTTTACGTAGATAGGTTTAAATCGATGGCTGGGATCGTGTTTTTTATTTCTTGTTGGTTTTTGGCTTGTTGGGTAGGGCGGGGAATCGTTGAACAATTTTTCCGTTCCATCTGAAATTTTCTTTGGGATCATTTGTTCCAACTCGAATTTACGTACCGTCACAGAACTGTACATGAACTAGATGATAACCCTTAAAGAACGCATGCGCTAGTTTTGCACCGTTCATGTGCGATCCCAAAGAAAATTTCAGATGGAACGGATTGTGAATCAAATCGACCAAATCACGTTTTGTGACCGCACCTAACCTGCGTGTTTAATATGTGGCTAACCGAATGTTCGGTGGGCTAACCTCACTCTTCACTCTAAAAAATTATTGTTCAACGATTCCCCGCCCTACCCAACAAGCCAAAAACCAACAAGAAATAAAAAACACGATCCCAGCCATCGATTTAAAACCATCTACGTAAAAACAAAAATATGAGGTTATTGTTTATCTCTGTCACATGACTATACATTGCGCATGTCAGTACACGCGGTTATTGCTTTAGACCAGGCACCGTTTTTATCGTACAAGGACGATACACAAATGATCCATAAATCGGCTGGAACAGTGCGTGTATCGTCCCGTGTCGGTAGGTACATAATTCAGTTGGAACAGCCAGCGGGGTAGTGCGCATGCGCTGAACGTGCTTGAGCACGGTTATTGGCCCTGTTGGAACAAACCTTTTCAAGTTTGGCTAGTAGCCGACGGAGGGCATTTGCGAATGTAACATGGCGTTATTTCCCAGTTTGGTCTTGATTTTCGCGGCAAATCGTTCAGCGTCTTTGTGAAAATGCCGGAGTATTCGAACGCCGAGTTAACGGACATGGTTATAATGTACGGGAGATGCGATGAAAGTGCATATCGAGCTGCAGCAGAATACCGTATTCGTTTTCCTAACAGGGCAAATATGCCTAACCCACGTACTTTCGTGAACATTGTACAACGTATGCGAAACACTGGTGTTTTGCAAGCTCGAAGGGGTGGGCCTGGAGGGCAAATGAACATGGACGATGTTGAGTCAGTGCTTGATTTGGTGGAAGAGCAACCTTCCATAAGCACTACAGCTATTGCAAGGAGATTGGGAATATCTCAGAACAAGGCAAGTAAAATAAAACCAATAAAACTGACTTCTACCAAAGACTATCCCATGTGATGGGATTGTCTTTGCTTGCACCTAATACCAACATAAAATTTAAAATGTAACAATACAATTATTTACAGGCATGGAGGATTCTAAGGGAAAACGGCCTTCGCCCTTATCACATACAAAAGGTCCAAGCATTAGAAGCAAATGATTTTCCGGTGAGAATGACCTACTGCACTTGGCTACGTGATCGAATCGCCCAAGACCCAAACTTTGTTTTCAACATTCTTTGGACAGACGAATGCTGCTTCACACGTGCTGGGGTTTTAAACACGTATGTAAATTTTTACTTACTTATAGCTTTCTCTCCTCCATATTATCTTTTTTATTTATTATAAAATTGGCTATGTCAATCCTAACGCCTTCGCCAAAATTGTGAATATTTCTAATTTTTGTTTTTTTTTAGACACAACAGCCATATTTGGTCCGATGAGAACCCACATGCTGTTCGGCGGTTTAATTTCCAACGTCGGTTTTCCATCAATGTTTGGGCTGGAGTTTATGGAGATCGATTAATTGGACCATACATTCTACCGGAAAATTTAAACGCTGAACGATACTTGTATTTTCTGACAAATGTTTTGTTTGATAATTTGCCACTACAAGTACTGCATGACATGTGGTTTATGCACGATGGTGCACCAGCCCATTTTGCGAGACCTGTTCGTGCACTTTTAGACGACCAATGCCCCAACCGTTCTATCGGAAGAGGAGGGCCAATTGCATGGCCGCCGCGATCACCAGACTTGAATCCAATGGATTTTTGTATTTGGGGATTCATGAAGGCGATTGTGTACGAGCAGGAAATCGACAACGAGCAGCAGTTACGTGAACGAATTGAAGGTGCAGCTGTTCAAATCCGGAATAATCATGGACTTTTTGCACGTATCCGGACTTCTTTAGTTAACCGAGTGAATTTGTGCATCGAAGTTAACGGCGGCCTCTTTGAACAGCTACTGTAGTGCTTTGCATGTGCATTTGTGCAATGTGTGCTAGTGCAGTTGTGATTTTTCGGTTACCCTTCGGGGTTTTCCTGGCGGAGGGGATCTACCTCGTCGTGGTCGTCAGGCTGAGTACCTCGCTTCAAACAAAAGGAATAGCAGAGGGAAACCAAGAGATCCCCAACAGATTTAAAAAATGTGAATGTTGTGTTGTGTGACTTTTAATGTAAAAAAGCAAGAAAACAGAAAATGGTGCAAACAATCCTGGAAATGTCAGTAAGGTAGGTGTTTCATAGGCATTCTACATGTTCCTTAGAAAGTAATCGTTTTTAAAAGGAAATCGAAATTTTGTGGTGAATCCTCGGATAAATTGATAGACGTGGCAACGCCGCGCTATTGACATATGCGAAATTTTTAGACATGTCGCGCGGGCGTCCATAGGCGGCGTTTTTTGAGGGGTTTAATACAATTTGAAAAAAAATTTTTTTAGGCTTAAGACAAATGTTAGAAAATTTTTGAAAATTTATTTTAGCAAGTCTAATTTTTCTTTATCTGCCATAAAAATTTTTGTACTAAGTGATAGTTAACCCTGTATAATTGCTAACGTTTAATTTGTTTACCCCATTTACGAAAATGATAACAAAATTGGATCAGACAAGATGTTTTTTCGAAGTATAGTTTTTAAACACAGGGTGCCACCACCGGTTTTACGATATAGGTTTAAAAATGCGACGCAAATACATAAAAAAATACCCTAGAGATAAGAAAACAAAATACAACTCACCGAAAGATTCTTGGTGATGTATAAAAAGAAATCAGGTTACATCTAATGCCCCAGACAGTAGAATAAACATCCCCGAGCGATGAGATATAACCAAACATCATTTTTCCAACGGCACAGTCATTTTCACGGGAAAAACAACCAGTAACCGTTCAAATTCCATAGATAGATACTGCCGTAATCCAAAATTTCACTGAACTACGCGTATCTATTATACTGAAGTAGGTACTGATACACTTCCATCTTTCCAAAGAAAAACAAACACGAAACTCAGACTTTTCATATATTACAACGCCTCGATAGAGTCTTTGTGGCCACGACCGAGAATCTACTGAAGCAAGTGCGACGCATAGGACGTGAAAAGTGCCGAGTTGGTTTTATTAAACAATGAAACTTATACCTACGTATATATATAAAATAAATGAGAAATATGCCAGAGATTTGAAACCTAATTGTGTTGCAAGTTTGAGGTCCAAAAAAATATTGGTTTTAATTTTTTAAGGTGAGAAACACAACTAACAGCCAGTTTGGAAATATACAAGGCAAAAAAAGTAGTGATGTGGCTGCCCCATTTTATGTTTTATACAGGTTGGATTATTTTAGAATAGTTGTTCAATAGACCGAGACAACATCATAAACGCTTCCCGTTAGAACAGAATCTGATGAAAAGAAAAATTCCATCTGGGTCAAGCTACTAGATAACCAAAATAAAAAATACTGAACGTTAAAAATTTAAAAAAATCATATTTTCAACGGATTTTTATCCTCTGAAAATGACGTAAAATTCAGTTTCACTGGGTCAAGCTAGGTGGTAACTATATAACCAAAATAAAAAAATACTGAACGTTATAAAATTTAAAAAATCATATTTTCATGGGATTTTTGTCCTCTGAAAATGACGCAAAATTCAGTTTCAATAAGTTACTAATTGGGGTAATAGGGGAAAAATCTTAAATAGGAATTCTGAGACAACGAGGCTGAGAGTAAATAACATACAAAAATCTTGTGCGTTGACTTTCAACTGAATTTAATAATTAGGTTTAATAACGACAATTTTCTCGATTATCTAGAATCAAAAATATTGCAAGTGACAATTCACTATTTTCTCGACATTATGTAAAGCCTTATTATTGCGTCGTAAATTAAAAGATCCAAAAATATTGGCATCAATTGTTTAGTAAATGTGATTAAAATATGTCTACTTTATCAACAGTTATTTGTAACAGCTTATTATCTTGGAAGCGTAAACTCTTTGAATTTTTTAGACAAAAAGTTGTAGTTTAATAATGGTCAGTTGGATTCCTTTTTGAATCATGTTTGCGTATTACCTACAAGGATTTACAACCTCCAAACATAGAAATCGTTCATTTTAACCCGATTTAATAAAAATTTCACCAAAAACAATACTTTCAGTCATATAATACACTTCTGATTAATAAAAAAGGCACTATAGTAATAATGAGATTTTCAATGGAATTTTTATAGACTGTTTGCCCATTTTGAGAGTCTGTTTGCTAGCTTTTGGGGGTATTCCTTGATATTTTAGACGGATAAAAATGAATAACATTGGGTTTCCTAACTAAAATACAAAACGCACTGTTGACTTTACTTCCGTGGATAGTAAGCCTATAATACGTATCGAAAACAGAGAAATATTCAGGTCAAGAAAAAAGTAGCCTAATTTACAAGTTTGGGAATCAAAAACTACCTTTTGTCTTTTAATTTTGATGAGAAAATACGTCTAATTAGTAAGTCAAATAAATGGGACATCATGAAAGATATACTAATAATTGAACAAATGCTATCTCAGTTCTATAGGCACAAAGGTACTATGGGTAGTAATAGTTTTGGGATCAAAAGACAAGCTTTTAAATTTGTTAAGAAAATACGTCTAATGAAATTGAAAGTAGTAACTAGATTTTGGTTAACATTTCGTTAACGCGTTGATGAATGTTTGATGCAAGTGAATAGTAGATCGAATTTTCCAAAAAACGGTGACTGACCAAACAAGTTATTATAAAAAGTTGCTCAGGAGACCGATGTAACCTAGAAAACGCCTTTCCTTCGAATAGAAAGTGACATAAATAGTTACAAAATGGGACTTAGACGGATATTCGATGCAAGTGAAAAGTAGGCAGAATTTTCGAAAATCGGGACGGACCAAAAATTATTAAGTTGATCGGGAGGTTGAGATAACCTATGAAACGCCTTTCATTCGAATAGAATCTGACAAAAAAAAATCCAAGAAAATTTTAGACGACTGTTTGCAAGTGAAAAGTATACAGATTTTTTTCGAAAACCGGCGACTGACAAAAAAAATATACTTATTAGAAAATTTTGCTCGGGAGACCGAGGTAACCTAGAAAACGCCTCTCGTCCGAATATAATCTGAAATAAAATTCCATGATGGGGACTTAGGCGAATGTAAGATGCAAGTGAATAGTATAGACCGAATTCCCGAAAAACGCCATTCGTTTGAATATAATAAAAAAATCGAATAAGGAACGGGACTTATTAGACGAATATTTGATGCAAGTGGAAAAGTATAGATAGATTTTTTCGAGTGACTGATAAAAATAGTTAGTCGGAAGGCCCCCAGATAACATTGATATTTTGTTTGAACAAAATCTGTAAAAAAAAACATGCCAAGACGTGACTTAGACGAATGTTTGCAAGTGAAAAAAAAACAAAAAAATTATTAGAAAAGTTGACCGGAAGGTTTAACCTAGGAAACGCCTTTCATTCGAATAGAATATGACAAAAAAAATCCAAGACGTGACTTAGACGAATGTTTGCAAGTGAAAAAGGAACAAAAAATTATCAGAAAAGTTGATTGGGAGGCCGAGGTAACCTAGGAAACACCTTTCATTCGAATAGAATGTAACAAAAAAAAATTCCAAGACGTGACTTAGACGAATGTTTGCAAGTGAAAAGCATACAGATTTTTTTTTTTTCGAAAAACGGCGGCTGACCAAAAATTATTAGAAAAGTTGTTCGGGGCCGTGGTACCTAGGAAACGCCTTTCATTCAAACAAAATGCGACAAAAAAAAATTAGACATAGATGAATAAGAATGCAAGGACGATTGGAGTGATCTATAACCCTAAACAGAAGGGAGAAAATGCCCCTCAATAAGTCGAAATTTGTGTGTTTTCCGTATGATTCAATGAGATTTTTACAAATTATTGAAAACTTAATGACGTGAGAAAAATAAAACGTCCATTGTCTGCTCACATTTTAGGAAATTTATCACAATTTATTCTAATTAATAATACCCTCTGTTTATGGAATCCCTAGTTAGCCAATGTGTCATGAGTAAGTATATGACAGGTCAAATACGTATATAATGTAAAGTAAAAATATAGTTAACAAGGCGTTAACGAGCATTGACAACATGTTAACGAACGAGGTGCTAACAACGCGAAAACTTAACTTTGACAACTCGTTAACGAAGCGTTGACGAGTGTGGACCCTCCAAATCTTAGGAGATACATTCGCAACCTTACACCGGATCACGCGTCACAAAGATGCTACCTTAAATTAATGCGTTGACAACTCGTTAATCCCAGGAGATACAATCGCAACTTACACCAGATCAAACTCAACTGTGGAATCTTGTGACGTCACAGAGATGCTACCTTACATTTCTTTTAGGTAGATAACCTAACCTAACATTATTGTCGCGGTGTCCAAGAGGTTAGCGACTGGTGAACCGATTGCCATTGGCCAAAACTGACTTAATCCGCCTCTGATACACCTCTCCCAAATCCAATGGCAATCGGTTCACCAGTCGCTAACCTCTTGGACACCGCGACAATAATGTTAGGTTAGGTTATCTACCTAAAAGAAATGTAAGGTAGCATCTCTGTGACGTCACAAGATTCCACAGTTGAGTTTGATCTGGTGTAAGTTGCGATTGTATCTCCTGGGATTAACGAGTTGTCAACGCATTAATTTAAGGTAGCATCTTTGTGACGCGTGATCCGGTGTAAGGTTGCGAATGTATCTCCTAAGATTTGGAGGGTCCACACTCGTCAACGCTTCGTTAACGAGTTGTCAAAGTTAAGTTATCGCGTTGTTAGCACCTCGTTCGTTAACATGTTGTCAATGCTCGTTAACGCCTTGTTAACTATATTTTTACTTTACATTATATACGTATTTGACCTGTCATATACTTACTCATGACACATTGGCTAACTAGGGATTCCATAAACAAAGGGTATTATTAATTAGAATAAATTGTGATAAATTTCCTAAAATGTGAGCAGACAATGGACGTTTTATTTTTCTCACGTCATTAAGTTTCCAATAATTTGTAAAAATCTCATTGAATCATACGGAAAACACACAAATTTCGACTTATTGAGGGGCATTTTCTCCCTTCTGTTTAGGGTTATAGATCACTCCAATCGTCCTTGCATTCTTATTCATCTATGTCTAATTTTTTTTGTCGCATTTTGTTTGAATGAAAGGCGTTTCCTAGGTACCACGGCCCCGAACAACTTTTCTAATAATTTTTGGTCAGCCGCCGTTTTTCGAAAAAAAAAAATCTGTATGCTTTTCACTTGCAAACATTCGTCTAAGTCACGTCTTGGAATTTTTTTTTGTTACATTCTATTCGAATGAAAGGTGTTTCCTAGGTTACCTCGGCCTCCCAATCAACTTTTCTGATAATTTTTTGTTTCTTTTTCACTTGCAAACATTCGTCTAAGTCACGTCTTGGATTTTTTTTTGTCATATTCTATTCGAATGAAAGGCGTTTCCTAGGTTAAACCTTCCGGTCAACTTTTCTAATAATTTTTTTGTTTTTTTTTCACTTGCAAACATTCGTCTAAGTCACGTCTTGGCATTTTTTTTTACAGATTTTGTTCAAACAAAATATCAATGTTATCTGGGGGCCTTCCGACTAACTATTTTTATCAGTCACTCGAAAAAATCTATCTATACTTTTCCACTTGCATCAAATATTCGTCTAATAAGTCCCGTTCCTTATTCGATTTTTTTATTGTATTCAAACGAATGGCGTTTTTCGGGAATTCGGTCTATACTATTCACTTGCATCTTACATTCGCCTAAGTCCCCATCATGGAATTTTATTTCAGAATTTATTCGGACGAGAGGCGTTTTCTAGGTTACCTCGGTCTCCCGAGCAAAATTTTCTAATAAGTATATTTTTTTTGTCAGTCGCCGGTTTTCGAAAAAAATCTGTATACTTTTCACTTGCAAACAGTCGTCTAAAATTTTCTTGGATTTTTTTTTGTCAGATTCTATTCGAATGAAAGGCGTTTCATAGGTTATCTCAACCTCCCGATCAACTTAATAATTTTTGGTCCGTCCCGATTTTCGAAAATTCTGCCTACTTTTCACTTGCATCGAATATCCGTCTAAGTCCCATTTTGTAACTATTTATGTCACTTTCTATTCGAAGGAAAGGCGTTTTCTAGGTTACATCGGTCTCCTGAGCAACTTTTTATAATAACTTGTTTGGTCAGTCACCGTTTTTTGGAAAATTCGATCTACTATTCACTTGCATCAAACATTCATCAACGCGTTAACGAAATGTTAACCAAAATCTAGTTACTACTTTCAATTTCATTAGACGTATTTTCTTAACAAATTTAAAAGCTTGTCTTTTGATCCCAAAACTATTACTACCCATAGTACCTTTGTGCCTATAGAACTGAGATAGCATTTGTTCAATTATTAGTATATCTTTCATGATGTCCCATTTATTTGACTTACGAATTAGACGTATTTTCTCATCAAAATTAAAAGACAAAAGGTAGTTTTTGATTCCCAAACTTGTAAATTAGGCTACTTTTTTCTTGACCTGAATATTTCTCTGTTTTCGATACGTATTATAGGCTTACTATCCACGGAAGTAAAGTCAACAGTGCGTTTTGTATTTTAGTTAGGAAACCCAATGTTATTCATTTTTATCCGTCTAAAATATCAAGGAATACCCCCAAAAGCTAGCAAACAGACTCTCAAAATGGGCAAACAGTCTATAAAAATTCCATTGAAAATCTCATTATTACTATAGTGCCTTTTTTATTAATCAGAAGTGTATTATATGACTGAAAGTATTGTTTTTGGTGAAATTTTTATTAAATCGGGTTAAAATGAACGATTTCTATGTTTGGAGGTTGTAAATCCTTGTAGGTAATACGCAAACATGATTCAAAAAGGAATCCAACTGACCATTATTAAACTACAACTTTTTGTCTAAAAAATTCAAAGAGTTTACGCTTCCAAGATAATAAGCTGTTACAAATAACTGTTGATAAAGTAGACATATTTTAATCACATTTACTAAACAATTGATGCCAATATTTTTGGATCTTTTAATTTACGACGCAATAATAAGGCTTTACATAATGTCGAGAAAATAGTGAATTGTTATTAAACCTAATTATTAAATTCAGTTGAAAGTCAACGCACAAGATTTTTGTATGTTATTTACTAAAAGTGAAACATATACAGCCAAACGATATGATTAGATTAGATCTTCTGCAATCCATAAAGCGAGATCAACCCATTATTATACCCTTTAGAAAGTGGGAATTACATGAATTGCCAACTCTTACGGCAAACTCTCGTAAAGAAATTTGGTCAGTGAATACATCTGCAGCAGTGGAATCTCCTAGGTTTGTTGTAGTTGGTTTTCAAACTAATCGCAAAGAAAATAGCAAAAGCGATCCCACAAAATTCGATCACATAAGTATATCAGACGTTAGGTTAATTCTAAACGGTGAATATTTCCCATTTGAAAGGCAGAGGCTGGATTTCAAAAATAATGATTACTTAGAAGCTTACAATAGTTACATTGAATTTTATTCAAGTTTTATGGGCGTTCGTGAGAAACGTCCACTGCTAGATTACAAAGATTACAAAGATAACGTAACTCTGTTTGTTATCGACTGTTCTAGAAGAAATGAGACCCTTAAGACCAGCACTGTTGACGTCAAACTAGACATAGAAAGTGATGTCGGTTTTCCTAAAGACACTCGAGCGTATTGCTTAATTATTCACGACAGTCTTATGGAATATCTGCCGCTAAGCGAAGTAGTCAGAAACTTGATGTAAAACCGTTTACCTCAATAAACTCCCAGTTGCTAGTTTGACTCGGAAGAATGAAGATCGCAGTCGTAGACACTCAAGGGTTTATAATTGACGGACTTTTCTACCCCAAAGAATTGTCGATCAAAATTAACAATCAAATTTTACACCTGCTGATAAAACCCCCTAAGGATTATTATTTGCTAACTGCGGTGGATAGAAAGCAAGTATCTTATTTGGAACACAATTTTCATGGTTTATGGTATTCCAATGGATATGTGGAGTGCAATCATGTGCGAGAAATTTTAGAAGAGTTTCTTTTCGATGTCGACATCATCTACATCAAAGGATATCAGAAAGAAAAATTCTTGCAGACTATCGACATCGATCCTACGAAAATAATCAATATTGAGAAACTGGAGAATAATTTTGGAAATTTACCGAAATTCGAAAAAGATGTACCCCTTTGCTTGTATCACCTAAAACATTCTAAATATATGTGCAGTTTGAGAAATTGTGAAAAGTTGGACAGCTGGTTGAAGAATTTTCTATTTAAAAGGAATATCGAAGCGACGACTTCACAAGGGTGGAAGGGGTAAAAGAAAAAATGTTTTTTAATATATATTTAAGTGTAGAATGTAATATCTAAAAATGTTAAAAATAAAGCAAAGCAATTTTTAATTGTTGTTTCATATTTCACCTTACACTTGAAATTTGAGAACAAATGAACTCGACACTACCCCTCCTCATATTTCACCTTACACTTGAAATATTATAACAAATGAACTCGACACTACCCCTCTTCATATTTCACCTTACACTTGAAATTTGAGAACAAATGAACTCAGCACTTCCCCCCCCTCCAACAATACTTACTTAAATAACGATCTGCGGAATCTCTAGCCAGTAGTACTCGAATCGTGTATTAAAAAATGGAACTAGTGTCATATAAAAATATTGATGACAGACTCAAATCATTTGAGTCTTGGCCATCAAGTAGTGTGATTGCGGGGCAAAAACTGGCGGAAGCTGGTTTTTTCTATAAAAATAACGAAGATGTGGTTGAGTGTCCATACATTGCAATGATATCCTTCGATATGACAGTATGGACACTCAACCACATCTTCGTTATTTTTATAGAAAAAACCAGCTTCCGCCAGTTTTTGCCCCGCAATCACACTACTTGATGGCCAAGACTCAAACGATTTGAGTCTGTCATCAATATTTTTAGGATATCATTGCAATGATATCCTTCGATATGACAGTATGGACACTCAACCACATCTTCGTTATTTTTATAGAAAAAACCAGCTTCCGCCAGTTTTTGCCCCGCAATCACACTACTTGATGGCCAAGACTCAAACGATTTGAGTCTGTCATCAATATTTTTATATGACACTAGTTCCATTTTTTAATACACGATTCGAGTACTACTGGCTAGAGATTCCGCAGATCGTTATTTATATATAAGTATTGTTGGAGGGGGGGAAGTGCTGAGTTCATTTGTTCTCAAATTTCAAGTGTAAGGTGAAATATGAAGAGGGGTAGTGTCGAGTTCATTTGTTATAATATTTCAAGTGTAAGGTGAAATATGAGGAGGGGTAGTGTCGAGTTCATTTGTTCTCAAATTTCAAGTGTAAGGTGAAATATGAAACAACAATTAAAAATTGCTTTGCTTTATTTTTAACATTTTTAGATATTACATTCTACACTTAAATATATATTAAAAAACATTTTTTCTTTTACCCCTTCCACCCTTGTGAAGTCGTCGCTTCGATATTCCTTTTAAATAGAAAATTCTTCAACCAGCTGTCCAACTTTTCACAATTTCTCAAACTGCACATATATTTAGAATGTTTTAGGTGATACAAGCAAAGGGGTACATCTTTTTCGAATTTCGGTAAATTTCCAAAATTATTCTCCAGTTTCTCAATATTGATTATTTTCGTAGGATCGATGTCGATAGTCTGCAAGAATTTTTCTTTCTGATATCCTTTGATGTAGATGATGTCGACATCGAAAAGAAACTCTTCTAAAATTTCTCGCACATGATTGCACTCCACATATCCATTGGAATACCATAAACCATGAAAATTGTGTTCCAAATAAGATACTTGCTTTCTATCCACCGCAGTTAGCAAATAATAATCCTTAGGGGGTTTTATCAGCAGGTGTAAAATTTGATTGTTAATTTTGATCGACAATTCTTTGGGGTAGAAAAGTCCGTCAATTATAAACCCTTGAGTGTCTACGACTGCGATCTTCATTCTTCCGAGTCAAACTAGCAACTGGGAGTTTATTGAGGTAAACGGTTTTACATCAAGTTTCTGACTACTTCGCTTAGCGGCAGATATTCCATAAGACTGTCGTGAATAATTAAGCAATACGCTCGAGTGTCTTTAGGAAAACCGACATCACTTTCTATGTCTAGTTTGACGTCAACAGTGCTGGTCTTAAGGGTCTCATTTCTTCTAGAACAGTCGATAACAAACAGAGTTACGTTATCTTTGTAATCTTTGTAATCTAGCAGTGGACGTTTCTCACGAACGCCCATAAAACTTGAATAAAATTCAATGTAACTATTGTAAGCTTCTAAGTAATCATTATTTTTGAAATCCAGCCTCTGCCTTTCAAATGGGAAATATTCACCGTTTAGAATTAACCTAACGTCTGATATACTTATGTGATCGAATTTTGTGGGATCGCTTTTGCTATTTTCTTTGCGATTAGTTTGAAAACCAACTACAACAAACCTAGGAGATTCCACTGCTGCAGATGTTTTCACTGACCAAATTTCTTTACGAGAGTTTGCCGTAAGAGTTGGCAATTCATGTAATTCCCACTTTCTAAAGGGTATAATAATGGGTTGATCTCGCTTTATGGATTGCAGAAGATCTAATCTAATCATATCGTTTGGCTGTATATGTTTCACTTTTAGTTCTATATTGGTAATCAATAATTCTGCTGTCAACTCTGTAGTGGAGTCGGCAGCTTTCTCTAGTAGCAGGCAATTATTGTCGTTGCGGGCTCGAATTAGTCTTATTGTTTGCTTACCGCAAATGGCATATTGATAATCATTAAAGAGCCCAAACAAATGTTTAAGCGGTATTCTTACGCTGAATGTTCCGTCCTTATTCAAGATTGGCGCATTGTCCTTGGGATAGCTCCAACTTGAAGTTACCAAGTACTTTTCATCGTTAGGAGAATAACATAAATATCCCCTCATGGCACTCACAACTCCAGGATTTCTCACCATTTCCAACTCTTTGCCATTAGTTCGTATGAGACAGAATCAAAGAAAAACGATGCACCATTGTTTACAAGCTTGCAAGTACCAGTGCCTGATTTCTTGCTTATTTTACCTTTTACGAAAATTGCAGCATCATACATCAACAACCAAGCGTCACCTTGATTAACGGTTATTTCTACGATGTCATTGTTCATGAAGGACTTTACGAACGGATAATAGGAGCGTGCTTCTAAACGTTGAATAGATTCATCGAACTTTGGTTTCTGATGCACGTCGAACACTTGATGCGTCAATGACATGATAACCGAGATACTTTAGGAACAAGCGATTTTCAGGTGTAAGACTCGTATTACGATCTCTACTCTTGTACAGCTCTGCTGGTTGTGAACTTCTCGACCGACCGACACTCCTTTTATATGGTCGGTACCTACCATCAAAAACTAACACCATTTCTCTTCAGCTCCAATCTGATTATGATTTCTTCCCCGTTGAGATTTACCGATCTTGAATCTTGATCTAAAAGTTGCACTGTAATATTGTCGATGGTTTTCCTACTGACAGGCAAATAAATTAGATTCCTAGGTTCGATATTGATACTGTATCCCGGGTCTACTGTAGGCATAAACTCAAAAAGAGTATGCGAAGGTGCGTTGTTGTAATATGATCCCGAAATTAAATTGCACTCCACTCTTATTGTTACCACTTGCACAATCTCTACTCGGAGATCTGATTGATGTAAATCTCCGGATTTCAATATTTTATTGGAAAAGCCAAGCAATTTAGCTATAGTATCGGGCTGTTTAAAATTTACGTTATACAGAGATTTAAGTTCACACTTTAAAGTATTATTGTTAGGTTTCAACGAAAAAATTTCGTCTAGTTCTTGCTGATTATCCAGCGAACTTCCTAATTGTTTCTGAACGTAATTCTCAATATCCCGAATCTCATATGCTCCTGTCGGAATCTCAATTTCTATCTCGCTTCCTCTGTGATCTACGAAATATAGCTTGTTGTGTCCTCCCTCTATATTTGGAATTGAATTCCAAGTAGATAGAGAAATTAACGCTAGCGAATATTCGTACTGAGGATCTAGCTCAAGGGGCGGAAAAAACGATTTGGAGATGTAGCTACCGTTACCCGTCAAAGTAAACGTCTGCGACATGACTGAGCAAAAATATGATAATTTCTTCTGTTTTATAGGGTTTTTCCACGTAAAAATTCCAAACAGAGGTGTCCGCAATTTATTTCATCGTATGTTTGATACGAGTTATTGTTGTATACGATATTAGCATGTTTCCCCAAGTATAGGATCAGTTCTTTCGGTGGCTTCAGCGCCCCGAAACTATCGAAATACTCAACGTTGTTACCTCTTTTCTCATATGCTACCCAATGTGTTCCAGCATTACTTTTGACGTCTAAATTCAAAATTGCCGATTCGTTTTTGTTTGAACCAAGTTTTGGAAGCGTGTCTCTCATAAAGACACCTCTAAAATAAGGTATTTTTATCTTTTTAGCGTAAAAAATTAAATCTTTATCCGTTAGAGGTCTATTGGGTAACATCAATGGAAGTTTTTTTTTCTTTAAATATAAACCGAATCCTCCGTGATTATTTTTCTTTAAGTAAAGCCCAGATCCCGATTTTCCAATAGCTTCCATTGCCCTATTATGACGTATTTGTTCATCCATTTTTTTCTGCGCGTTTTTTGCGTCTATAACGGTTTTTGCAACAGCGCTAGCACCACCAGCTACCGAACCGAGGGCCCCCAAAGCTCCTAAGAGGGGCAGTAGGGGTAAAAAAACCCCTGTTTTCTTTTCAAAGGGAATCACTCTCGGTACTCGAATTTTTCGTTTCCCTCCCACCTTCTTGATGGCTAATCGTGCAGCGCGCAAAGCTGCCGATGAAGTTTTCTTTAAATTCCTGACATCATTAAGCTGATCTCTATCAAATGTTTTTTTCAATGATCTCGAGACTTTTCCCACGATATATTTTTTAAAAGAAACCGAACCTTTTTTCGGCTTTATTCCCATTCCCAATTTTCGTTTAGTTTTCATTGCGGTCGTGACTAGAAGAGCGGCAGCCTTTTCACCAAATTTTGCGTCTTTTGATTTAACACGTCCCTAAGCCCTATTTTCCAATTCTAAATCGGCTGCGTATCTCTCCTTTAAAGATCTATTTTCTGAATATGCAATATCGTGCTCCTTGCACGCAGCGTCTAACTTATTTATACCAGCGTCACCTCTCGCAATTCTTTTTTGTAATTTTGTGCCAGGACCACAAAACTGATATCCAGGAAGATGTAATTCGACGGGCAACTTATTTATTAGCGTGTTCACCAACCCTTCACCTGTGAAGGATGACATTGAACTGATCCGAGTCAAATGCACTTGGACGTATTTATATGTTCTGCGCTCAGAAGCAATCGGAACTTTCAGATTTGAGTTTCAATTTTGTAGGGGTAAATAAAAGATTGACCAGGTTTCACATTTTATTTTTTACAATTTTCTAAATTTATGTTTTTGAACTTTTTATTTATTTCATACATTTGAATTTCATATTTCAAATTTTGAAGAGATCTTAGATAAAATTCGTTTCAAATTTCATGCTATTCGACAGAAAACAATTTGATGACATAGCATGGTTGTTGACCTGCGGCGTTAGCATATATTTAGCTGATGTTGCAGTTTACAATGTGAGTCGATGAGTCAAGAAACCCATGAAATTTGACACCTTTGTAATCTGACACCGTGGTATCATGTTTCATTTCCGGTTTCAAATTTCATGCTATTCGGCAGAAAACAATCTGATGACATAGCATGGTTGTTGACCTGCGGCGTTAGCATATACATATTTAGCTGATGTTGCAGTTTACAATGTGAGTCGATGAGTCAAGAAACCCATGAAATTTGACACCTTTGTAATCTGACACCGTGGTATCATGTTTCATTTCCGGTTTCAACTAAGTAGAGAGAATTGTTTTTAGGTTGTCAACCTGTCCTGACAAGTTCCGGCTAGCGGATGTGAGTCATCCACCTTGCGCCCGGCTGCGATGCATTCGCAGAAATACTACTGTCGGTGTGTTTTGGCGTTGGAATGATGGTTATTGTCCGGGTATTTTAGTGTTAATAGTAATTTTTTAATTTAATCGGAGCCTGCGGTACACATCGTTAAAGGGACCTGCTGAGTCTACGGAGACCGGCGAGGCCTGCGGGAGCCAGCGGAGCCCTGCTACAACAGCGCGTCGAGATTATTACCACACTGCCAAGCATTTCCTAGAATTTTACTTAAATGCCGAGTGTTTGGCTTTGGAATGTGGGCTAAGGTTCGAATCCTGTATGGAACATATACCAGATGAAACCATAGGCACCTAAACACAAATACTTTTAAAACCTGATTTGTTGAACCTATCGAAAATTAGTAATCAACAATTGTTTGTATATTTTTAGGTCACTCTCATTAATACCTTGGGGTTTGTTCTTCAAAAGCAGTTGAGACAGACCTGGTGTAAGGGTAATTTTCATCTCCAATACATAATACGTTATCTTCAACGGTTACTGGTATTTGTCCCATGACTAATCCGTCATTGGTGTGTTGGATACCATAACTCCTAGGTTCAATCTCAAGTGACAAAGACATGTCTTTAACTGAGAGTGATTGTATTATCAAAGGCTTATATATCTTTCGATCACAGAGCATCGATCACGGATAATTTCCTTTTATGCTCTCTCCGAGGCAAATTTTTCACAGGGATATCCAAGACCATTTATGGTATTCCGTGGTTTTCGATAGTATTCCATGGTCTTTGATGGTATTTCATGGTATTCGATGGTATTCGATGGTATTCCATGGTATTCTATGGTATTCCATGGTCTTTGTTCGATAGTATTCCATGGTCTTTGATGGTATTTCATGGTATTCGATGGTATTCCATGGTATTCGATGGTATTCCATGGTATGTCGCTTTTCAAGTCGTCTAGTCGTTTTTCAGAATCGTCTAGTCGTTTTCCAGAATCGTTTAGTCGTTTTCAGAGTCGTTTAGTCGTTTTTCCGAATCGTCTAGTCGTTTTTCGAATCGTCTAGTCGTTTTTACGAGTCGTCTAGTCGTTTTTTAGAGTCGTTTAGACGTTTTTAGAGTCGTTTTTATAGTCGCTTAGACGCTATAAGCTTTTTCTTGGTAGGATAATGGACAGTTAAAAATGAACATTGTTGTAATTTTTAATTTTCATTATTGAAGAACATGTTGCATGCCCTCATTTTATTCCATATATAGACCGTTTAAGGGTTTTAAACCCTTAATTCCACCTTTTTCCACACGCTACACTTATACCTTTGGGTTTTCGAAGTCGGAATAGTATAAAAATCATACGGTGAACATGGCATAAGTGAGAATTAGTACCTTTTTTTTGTTTCTGGGTGAAATTTTAAACAGGAAACACGTTGCACAAAATCCGATTTTCCAGCTAGTCTTTCAACTTGATAATCGTGTGACGGGATATTTTTAAAAACTGGTGAACTTTGCACCTCTTATATTTTAGTCAAGTAATTTAAAACAGGGCCTGGCTTTCTCGGAATTGAAGAAATTTTACTTACCTAGATGGTTATAAACTCAACTAAAAATGGTTAATTTATGCCCCAAATTTAATGTCCACTTTCCTTTTGAGCAGTCCTATTCTCTAAATATAGGAAGATATGAGGATTTTTGATACATCCTTAGGTAATGTAGTCAAGAAAATGTATACACTCATATGTATCTCATATCTATTCTTTATTACATTTTTCCTACAAATTTTTTATCGCCAGTACCGATGAGATCAGCGTGCTCGTTTCATAGGCGCTTATTCCGACTAAGAGAAAGTACTTTTTTCCGAGGAATTACATCACGTACATATTGCAAGCTGGTATTTTTTCTATAGGTGTTAGGTTTTTATTAGTTGCGAGTCTCGACATGTCTCGGCGTCGCGGACGCAAAAATACGCAGGCAGAGGTGGTAGCAAAAATCCATGCATGGCCGCGGCTAAAGATCGACAGGGCTTAATTACGATGTAGGGTTTTTATTAGTTGCGAGTCGTGACATGTCCGCGGCGTCGCGGCTGGGTCAACGATCGGCGAAAGCGGGACTCGGACACCTTCGGCAGGGTTGGGAGCAGGGGCGAAGGTCAACGGTCGGCGAGCTCGGGCACCTTCGGTCGCGTCGGAGAAAGTCGGGCCGGAGAAATTTGGTCACGTTTTGACCACGTTTTAGCCCCCATAAGAAATACATGGGGAAATTGCGCTCGTACCGACATAGCCTATCTACTAACATTAATCCTTAATCTAATTTAATATTATCAACTTTCTTATTTAATTCATATAATATAATTTCAAATTTTAATTGTTGTAAAGATTTTATATACATTTCTAATTTTCTTCTATAGTAGAGTCTATTCGACCTCTTTTTGGATTCCATTAGAGTCATTCGTAACACAAAAATTCTATGTTGGTTGTTCTACCTGGTGCTGGGACTTGCCAAAAAAATTGTTTCTCCGCTTTCAATCTTCTTGTTTATTTCTGAGATACGTTGGGAGGTAAATTCTTCAGTAAATCTATGTGGTAACAAAGTACTGAATTCCAAAAATTCTACTAACACTTTCTCTCCATACCTTGTGCTAATTTTACTAAAAGATGATATTCTATATTTTTCTCCAATTTCCATATCTCGAACACTTACGAACTTCTTCACTAATAAATTCTTGTTTAAATAACTTAGGAATGAGTTCATGTTTTAATAAATATAGTGTTCAACAATAGTGGAATACTAATAAATTTTCGAAACACGGTTACTGAATTTATAGTACCACAAATAGGTGGGGGAAGAACAGTTATACAACATTTAAACTGGTGTAAGGTTTTCATATGCGTTTACATTTCCGAGAGATATACATCACGGTATAGATCAATTTAGAAATGTCTGACGAAGTTTCTGACGTGAGTGACAACATTATCAACGTTTGTGAAAAAGGGTTTAGACTTTTTCGAAGAAATACAAATCAACGAACTATAGAGTATTGGAAAAAGATAATAAACGCAAACATTAAGTTAATTCGTAGGGCATTAAAGAAGAAAATTTACAATCATGGTACCTTAATAAAATTGGAGACAAATTTAGGACATCTAATTAGGTTCCCAACTTATTTGAAAGCATATAGACACGAGGGGGCAGGTAAAGGTAGGATAGAAAATAGAAATGACCGGGTAAAATGGGAGGATACAAAATCGGTGTTTCAAAGTCGCATTCGCTCAGCCATTATAGTAAACTTAAAACACAAAGATATCCTACAATTTTTTAATGATGCTTTTTTCTTATTCAAAAACCGTATCAGCAGAATCCTAAAAACTCTTAGAATTATTAAAGTTAACACAGTGTTTTGTGGTGAATTTATTAAAAAAATAGGAGAAGATGAAGTGTTAGAAAATAAATATTTTAATACGAAAAACGAAATAATTGATCAAAGTACAGAACTTAAAAAATGGTTTCAAAACTGTGTTATAGATAAAATCTTAAACAAACTAGAATCTCTTCAGGAAAGAGATTCCGGTTGGGCTTTACATAAAATTTTGAGCTTGGAAATCAATATTAACAAAATTGAAGTAGGAAACGGTGGTAAGTCTTATATCAAGCTTCCGGAATCCATAGCAGCTAAGCGAGCGTGCGTAAATGTTAAAAATAATGATGATCTTTGTTTCTTATGGGCTGTAGTTTCCGCTCTATACACCCCTCATGGAAAAAAGGTACCGTCCCGCACTTCTTCATATCCACATCCTTCGACGGTATTAAATTTAAGGGGCTTGAAATTTCCCTTAACTTTAAATAAAATTCCAAAATTTGAAAAATTATATAATATATCTGTAAATGTGTACATATTAGATCTACTAAAACACGATCAGTCTGCAACGTTTATTACTTCACCTGGGCGAATTACAAAAAGTAAAATGCAAAAACATGTAAATCTCCTTTTAATTCAAGATACATATTTTCCAAAAATTAATGATCATGAAGCTGTCCCTATCGATGAGTCAATAGTAGACATTCACTGCCATTATTGTTGGATTAAAGATTTATCTAGGTTGATTTCAAGGCAAACAAATAAACATAAAGGTAAAATGTTTATATGTGACAGGTGTCTTAATTATTATTCTGCTCAAGAACATATAAGCTACTGTCAAGATATAAATAATTGTAAAATATCCTTCCCTAAAGATAAATATATCGAGTTCAAAAATTATGTTCATAGAGAAAAAGTACCCTTTGTTATTTTAGCGGATTTTGAATCCATTCTGAAACCCTACAATGACCCACAAATAATGACTAAAACAGCTAGATATCAAAAACATGAAGCTTTTAGTGCTGGATATTATTTTAAATGTAGTTACGATAACACATTATCTTTTTACAAAAGTTACCGCGGAGCTGATTGTATGACTTGGTTTGCAGATCAGCTAGATGAAATTGCAAATTTAGTTTCATCGAAATTAAAAAACATCGAACCGATGAAAGAAGCTGTCAATCTAAAAGACTCAACACCGACATGTCATATTTGTGAAAGAGAATTCAACCCTAATGATATAATTGTACGTGATCATTGTCATCTAACATCTCATTTCAGAGGTTATGCGCACCAATCATGTAATTTAAATTATAGAAATTCATTTGTAGTACCGATTGTATTTCATAATCTCAGTGGGTACGACAGTCATTTTATTATTAGAGATCTATCTAAAAGACACAACACAACTTTGCTTCCAATTAATAAGGAAAAATACATTAGTTTTACTATTTTTAATAATAACACAAACGTCAAATTTCGATTCATTGACTCGTTTAGATTCTTAGGTTTCTCCCTAGACACCCTAGCCTCATCTCTCAATAGTGAAGACTTTGTTAATACTCGTAAAGAATTTTGTGGTATATCTCAAGATAGATTTAAACTGCTAACCAAGAAAGGTGTATTTTGCTATGATTACATCGATAACTTAGATAAATTGACTGAAAATTCTTTACCTTCCATAGAACAGTTTTATAATAAATTAAATGATATTGGGATCGATGAAGATGCTTATAGACATGCTCAATTAGTTCGGGACACATTTGAAATACAAAATTTAGGTGAATACTCAGACTTGTACCTAAAGACTGACATTATGTTAATTACAGATATTTTTGAAAATTTCAGAAATACCTGTCTAAATAATTATGGTTTAGATCCAGCTTGGTACTATACTCTCCCAGGTTTTACCTGGGATTGCATGCTTAAATGTATAGGTTGTAAGTTAGAAACCTTTCAAGATATCGATATTTTAATGTTTTTCGAAAAGGGTATACGGGGTGGTATAAGTCAGTGCTGCAATCGATTTTCACAAGCGAATAATAAATATATGAATAACTATGATCCTAGTGAACCTTCCAAGTACTTATTATACCTAGATGTTAACAACTTGTACGGTTGGACGATGTGTGAACACCTTCCTTACGGTGGGTTTCAATGGGTAGATACAACTATTGACGTTACCACTATTCCAGATGATGCTCGTGAGGGATATATTTTAGAGGTTGATTTAGACTACCCTGAATACTTACATGATTTGCATAGAGATTTACCTTTTTGTGCCGAACATGGTGTACCTCCAAATTCAAAATTATCTAAACTTATGACAACCCTATATCCGAAAGAAAAATATGTCATACATTATAGAGCACTTAAACAAGCTCCGCGAAATGGTTTAGTCTTAAATAAAATTTATAGGGTTTTGAAATTTGAACAGGCTGCATGGTTAGCACCTTATATTAAATTTAATACACAGTAAAGAGCAAAGGCGACATTTGATTTTGAAAAAACTATAATTAAACTGATGAATAACGCAGTTTACGGAAAGACTATGGAAAATATTCGAAAGCATAGAATCGTTAAATTAGTTAGGAAATGGAATGGGAGATACGGAGCAAAGAATCTAATTGCTAGCCCAGTTTTTAAAAGCAGATTAATATTTGATGAAGACTTAGTAGCTATTGAACTAAATAAAACTGAAATAGTATTTAATAAGCCTTTGTATATAGGTATGGCAATTCTCGATATTTCTAAAACTTGTGTATACGAATTTCATTATGATTATATGCTTCCAAAATTTTCATCGGAAAGTTGTAAACTACTTTATACAGATACGGATAGTTTGATTTACGAAGTAAAATGTAACGATGTCTATGATGAGACTATCAAAAGTGATTTACATCGTTTTGATACCAGCGACTACCCAATTGACAATAGATATAATATTCCACTAACAAATAAGAAAGTGCCAGGCTTGATGAAAGACGAACTTAATGGTACTGTTATGACTCATTTAGTTGGTCTCAGATCTAAAATGTATACGTATTTGATTGAGGGGGAGAAAAAATGTGTTAAAAAATCAAAAGGAATTAAACATAGTGTTATTAAAAATCATATAACATCTGATGATTATGTGAATTGTTTATTTAAGAAGAAGGAAAAGACTGCCACCCAATGCTCTATCCGTTCGTTTGCTCACAACGTGTTTAGCATAAAACAAACTAAGATTGCTCTCAGCCCTTTTGACGATAAACGATATTTGGTAAATAATGTTGTCACTCTACCTTGGGGTCATAAAGATATGATGTATGTACCAGTATAGATTTCACATGTACTTATGATATATGTAATGTATTTATTTAGGTAAGAATAAATAAAAGTCATATTAAGTTTAATATTGTTTTATTTCTTAAACCCTTCTTCTATACAAATCCGTTAAAACAAATTCTTTATCAAAAGAGAGAAGCTCGAATGTACAATATGTTTCAATACTAAACGATAAGTTACATACAGACATTATAATATCTACAGGATCCATAACATAATTACATTTTCTTAGCAACTCATTAACTTGATCTAAAATATTATGATAATGTTCAAGATAGTTACATTTTAGCAATAAGTTGATCTTTAAACTAATACTCTCGTCAATGGTGAGTAGCTCCTATACTTCGTTTTCGGTGAAATAATGACAGTCATCATTCTTACAGAGTATAACCATCTTGAGGTTGTTAAAACCCAGCATTGTTCTCAATTCCAGGTTGGAGCCGAACTTCATTGATGACTGTGCAATATCAGGATTAAAGAGATATTCTGCGAGTTTATTTAATTGTAATATAAACTCATTCCATTCAAAGCGGTCCATAGAAATCATACCTTGTGTTAGTTCATGTACAATTTTGACTTCTGGTCGGAAGAAGCGTACGGGACTCAACCCACAATGAACCGTAAACAAATTCTCTGGTTTTATCACAAATCGTGTACTTAAGAGCATGTGCTTTTCATTTCGAATAGCCTCTTCATAAAGCTCTAGGATTCGATTAATTTCATTGTTTTCTTCACTTCTTGTGCTGTATCCAGAGTCACTCATCTTCGAATTTTGATTTACACAACCAACAACTCACAGAACGTTTGTGGCACTTATCCATGAGTCGTGTGTTTTATCTAGACCAAGCCAGCGCACCAACACTTCCCCCCCTCTTACGTAGTACCCTCTCTACTAAGTAAATATCTGGATCTGCCGTCTTTTGTAATTCCTCTGTATAGAATCCTCCTTTTATAGGATTTCCTCTTACATCTTCGAGTACATATGTTACCGGATTAGTTATTTGTATTTTAATAATTTTAAAGACTTCTGTCGTCCAGTTAGGAATATAACCCTTTTCAAAAATATGTTTAGCTTTACTAATTCTCACCATATCACCCACATTAAATTTTGGTTTGTTAAAAATCTTTAAGTGACTAAACAGTTTTAAGTAAATGACTTTCGGTACTCTTATTTACATTCTTAGGCTTCATATGTATAGTACGATGTCTCCTATTATTATATTCGTCGACTATTGAAAGTAACATATCAATCCATTTATATTTACCATTCAAACTAAAATATTTGAACATTTGCTCTTTCAGGGTGCGTATAACCCTCTCCACAATTGCAGCTTTTTTAATACTAAATGAACTATAATGATTTATATTAAATTGTTTCATGAGTTTCTTAAAATGCGTATTGCAAAATTCCGTTCCTAGGTCAGTTTGTAGATTTCGACGTTGTCGTTTGTGAGATCTTTTCAGAATATTTGTAAAAGCTTTCGTAACCTCTTCCCCAGACTTTGATTTCAGCGGTTCGCACCAAACGTATTTTGAAAAACAATCAATTACTACCAATATGAATTTAAAATTTTTATTAACTGTCGCATACTGATCCATTTGCGCAAGATCAGCTTGCCAGAGATCGTCTAATCCTTTGATAATAGTTCGCCGGCAAGAATAATTTTTTCTAGCCGGTGTATGTAGTTCCTTAACCAACTGAATTTTTCTTTACTGTGCTGTGTTTTCATTATTATATTTGTAAAATGGTTTTAGATTATCAATTTTATTCGATAGTTCCACTATCTTTTTATCTTTCTCTTCGATACACAATTTTAGTCTATTTACTTCACTATACAATTCTTCCTTAAAATTTTTGATGAGTGTATTTTCATGTACCGTAGCAGTAGTTATTTTATGTAATTGTCTGTGAATATAATCGAAAATTTTGGTTCTTATTTCATTAACAGTTTGATCAACATATCGCTTGTTTGTTGCGTCACTATTTTCGTTTGGAGTTTGAAGATTACTAATCTTCAAATTCTTTGCATCTATATTACCATTCGGAGTAAACTCGAAAATAGTGTTACTTGTATGGATCGATGAAGATAAATGTGATGAATAAATTTTAGAATTAGAATATTGTCCAAACTTATTGACACTCATAGTGGATATGATGATAATTTTGGCTCGCCCTTATATTTATATTAGCGAATAATGTTAGCTTCTGTTAAGCTTGTTTAGAGGCTACGAGGAGCCTTAATCTATCTATCAACTCATTTACATCATCCCAATAAACGAATTCGATAGGCTTTTTATTGTAGGTAAGGTTCATGCCGGTACCACATGCCGTCGATTGTGAACGTGTTTTAGGTTTAGGTATTTCAGTTTCTTGTTCACCTCTAACTAGAGGCTTGATAATATCACTATATTTAAATCGATTTGAACCTTTTAATTTACCCGCTGAGTTGAGGTGGACACTAGTTAAAGTTAAAATCTTTTTATAATTTTTTCTGTCTTCAAGGTCGCACTGTGGATCATCATAAAAAATTAAATTGTAAAGTCCTTCTGTACCCGGAAACCGATACAACCCATCAACGAGTATGTCTCCTGTAGGCTTATCAAAGTCAATAAATTTTCTTCCCAGTATCCATTTTGATTTAGAAGCATCGTAAACAGGTCCGTATACTTTATCAATTTTAGATGACTTGTCCCCATGTTTACGGATATATGGTCTTAGTATTTCCGGATAAGATTCTAGGTAATCGTCTATAACATCCTGAGGGTAGTTCGACATATCATTATCATCATCTTCTTCAAAAACGTTTCCCGGATTGGGTTCATTAGAATTTTCCCAATGACTCTCGGGTAGTGTAAACGATCCCTGTAATTTATTAATGCCCAACTTCAGCGCATCAAGTTTTTTGTTGATTCTATCTTCAATTCCATCTTGTATTAATTTTGTTTGTTTATCTAAATCAATATTATCATCCTCATCTTCTTCTTCTTTAGGTTCTAGTTTGATATCATTTTCATTCTTGGATTTTATCATTTTTTCTAAAGATTTCGTTACTGGCTTAAAAACTTTCTCGAGCGACTCATCTTCTTCAAGTCTCCCTAATTTTAACGCAGTATATTTTTTCTAATCGAGCGTGTGAGTTCTCTAATTTTCTTCGCGCGTTCCGCATTTGCAATTTGATCTTGCGATGTTAGCGACATCTTTCCAAATTAACTTATGACACAAACTTACAGCTTTATATACTTATCGAAACCACTTCTATACCGTCCGATATTCAACCCAAAATCCTTAACGATTACTAATGTTCCGTAAGAATCACTCCAACATCGATGACACAAATCCTTAAATTGTTCATAGGTTAAATCTGGAGTTACATGCTCGTCATATACATGTCTTAAATTGATATCGTCTTGCTTAAAAAGCACAATCATGTTGCAGTTATCTCGTATCAACTGTTTAGGTATCTTTGAATAGGTTTGACAAAGATATGTTACATCAATACTTTTGTGACGACCCATTGATAGAATTCTCGTATTTTATCTTGCTTGTCGCAAGCTACATCGTCAAAAATAAAAATAGAATTTTCCAGAGCCTCCGATGGATCAATAACATCATCGTTAGCTTTGAATGGAAAATATTTAATTTTATCACCAACCTTTTCTAAGACATTTTGTAATAGTTGATATTTTGGTTGGAATAGCGATTTACTGTATACTTATATATATTTTCAAATTTAAGACCATTTTCACTGAATATAAGACTGAGAAGGGCATTGGTTTTACCACAGTTACTCGGTCCGCAAAAAATTGCTCTAATAGAATTTGGAAGTAGTCCACCATGTTTAGATTTTTGGTGATGTCCTGCATCTGCAATATCCAAATTTTCAATGGGTAAAGTCCTTTGCTGTTGTTGAAATCGCATTTTAATGAAGTTTGAAGTCACTGTATACATACGTACCTATTTATACTATCTTTTTATGGTGGGGGTTTAACTTACCGCTCTTTAATAATCAAACTGTGAAGTTCATACTTACGTAAGCAAATATTATACTAACTAGTGGGGGGCAAGATTGGAGGGAGCAGCCGCATAGATCTATATATACGGCAGACAAATTTAATACAATAGTAAAGTAATAATGGATTTCATTAAAATTGAAGTAGATGCATACGTTGCTTCTCAAAAAGTGTACAACCGTTCCTGTAGTGGTGAAAAATTAATATATTTGCTTGGTAAACCAGATTTTATAATACCGAATGAAAGCTTCACAGAAGTTGCTGAAGGAGCATGTAGTGTTGCGGAGTGTTGCCTAATGTTGGAAAAGAAGCGAAAAATTGATAATTATATTAAGATCATAATCATTTGTGATCAAGAAAATATTGAAGAAATGAATTTTACCACAGTCGAAAAGCTTATGAAGGATCATTGCCTGGAAGATAGCATTGCATATAAAGTACACGTTTTTAGTTTAATATCAAATTTTAATCTATACTATTTGGAGGACTCTTAGCCAGTGAAAAACATAATAAAAAACTACAAGGGATTGGAAGATTGCTGTGATGCTTTTATATGTCAAGCTGCCTACTTAGCGAAACATAAAAATTTAAAAATATTTGTTGAAGCTTTAACTGCTATGAAATTATCATATAAGTTTCAACCATCTAAAAACAAAAATCATTTAAGAATCTTGAATTGGTTGGAAGAAAACGTAAGAAAATAAGGCAAACCCAAAAGCTCTTTTAGGATGGGATTGTGGACCAGACTCCGGTCACTGGCCATCTACCAAAGTGAAGGATTATAAGAAGACAATTTTGTTCTTATCAACTCTCACAGATAAATAAACATTATTAACGTAAATATATTGTTTTATTTTCAACATTCACTTTTCTGAAGTTTCGTTGACTTTTCGTTAACGTTTCGTTGACGTTCCGTCGACGTTCGTTGACGTTTCGTTAACGTTTCGTCAACGCTTCGTCGACGTTTCGTCGACGTCCGTCAACGTTTCGTCGACGTTCGTCGACGTTTCATCGACGTTTCGTTGAGGTTCCGTCGACGTTCGTTGACGTTTCGTTAACGTTTCGTCGACGCTTCATGAAATTTTCCTGTGTTGAGTTGTCCCTTAAACAAGATGGAATATCTTTCAGATGAGAAATCCTCCAATTGTGTCTTGAATGCTACCGTGACTCTCTGCGGTAGGAATACAACATTCTCCTCCAATTCCAGTAAGACGCATTCCCCGAATTTCGTCTTCACCAGCTTGCCTGAATATATTTTCAATGGCAAATCTTGCGGTAATTCCGCCAACTTGATGCTGGATTTCCGATTGAGGCACGTCAACTTGTTGATTGCTTGTAGATCCATGTTGTCTGCTTTCAAACTAAACTGAGTTCTCCAGCTAGAACGGACCACCTTATATCCTAACCTAGTGGTAGAGAGGGGGAGCTGAACATGTCATAACAATTCTTAATAACCTATCGAGGTCAAGTCCCGTCCGGGGTTACGTCAGGTCAAAATGCAAGTCCGCACCTGTCGGAAAAGGTTAATAACCTCCCGGGGGTCACGCCAGGTCAAAATGCAAGTCTTCACCTGTCGGAAATAAACATCTGCCACGTAGCGGCCGAGGCCGTGACGTCACTGTCCTGATGCCCGCTTTGCTTAACTACTCACAATAATGTCATGTATATAATCCATTTCAAGGCTAGACGCCTCAGTCTGTCTTCACCTATTGAGAGAAATAAAATTTTTAAAAATAAATTCGTTTTTCGCTCTTCGAAAACTGGCGCAGTCGGCCAGTAGGATTTGTTGAACGAATCCTCGCGTCGCGATTATTCGGTCCGTTTTTACGGTTTATCAACGAACGACCCTACGGGAAAATTTTGTTGCTCCAAGAAGAAGAAGGTTCGCAGACCAGGGGAGCAGGACCAAGCATCGCCTGAAGTCCATAATTAAGAAGAAGTCAATGTCAATCGCAGTTGTGTTACTGTAACTGCATCCTTTCTTTTCTTTTCATTTTCATTGTACATATTTTGTTGTATTTTCTTTTTTGATTTCCTTTTTGATTTTCCTTTTTCCCCAATTTTTCCAAATTTATCCTGGAAGATTTAACTGAGGCCTTTGAAAATTTAAAATTTCACGAAAATAAAAACTCAAAAAAGTCAAACATAATGGCAAACCCGAATTTTACTATGATCAGATACCAAGCTGATAACATACCCAATTTTGACGGTAGTACTAAGCAATTGAACCGATTTATTAGACTTTGTGAAAATTTTGTTTCCACTCATCAAAATAGAACCGATGCGAACGCTAGTGTAAATATTTGTCTTTTTGACACCATATTAGGTAAACTTTCTGGTAGAGCTGCAGACTTAATAGCCTCTAGATGTGAAATAAATTCCTGGCAAACTTTAAAACAATGTCTTATTGACACATTTTCTGATCAGAGATCTATCGATTGTTTAGTGCAAGATATTTTATCACTCAAAAGAGACCGAAATGAAAACCCTTTAGATTTTGCTTTAAGACTACAAGATGCCCGAAGCCTTTTATTTGCAAAATTAACAACCGCTAACTTTACACAGGAAGTAAAGCTATTAAAAATTACAGAATACGAAGATTTCGCCCTAAAAACTTTTATAAATGCTCTAGATTACCATATGCAACTAATTGTTAGACTTAAAACACCCCAAAATTTAGAAGAAGCCATGTCTTTTGTTAGAGAAGAAGAAAATTTCCTTTTATTTAGGAATCGCTCTCATTTAAATCCTTTACCACCAAAACCACAACCTATTTATTCTCCTAGACCTAATAACAAGGCAAGTACTCTACAATATGTACCACGAACAATGAGTCAGACTAATTTCAGACCTACATATCAACCACAACCAATGTTTGTTCCTCAACTTTCAAAATTTTATCCCCAGCCAAATTATTTTAGACCAACATTTCAACAACAGCCTTTGTTTCAACCTAATTTCCAAAATAATACACCGAGATTTTCAAATCAAACTCAATCAGGACAATTTAAAAATTTTCCAAATCCACCCAGAAGTCAAATGTTACAATTTAAACCTAATAATAATTCTGATTATAAACCAGAACCCATGGATACGACAACTCCAAGCACGGTATCGAAAATGTATACTCGACAAACAAAACAACCCTTTAAACCAAAATTTCAATCTATTAGAGAACATCCTTTAAATAACCACTTAGTTGAACAACAGAACTCAACTATTGACAACCCTGAACAAACCGAATTTTGTCCAGAAGATGAAATCAATAATATCAATAACCCCTATCAATACTATCCAGAACTAAACGCTGAATGTGACGATTTTAACGATTAATATCCCACAGAATATTACTCAACCCCTAACTATGACACCTACGACTATGACGAAAAATATAATGACCCCCAAAATTCTCAAAATTTTCAGAAGGCACCGAATTTAGACAATATGAGATAATTTGTCTCAATAATTACGAAAAAACCGAACTTCCCTATATTATTATTCCCGAACTAGGTTATGCTAAATTTTTAGTAGATACAGGTAGCGGCAGAAACTTTATTAAACCCGAGTTAGTAAGTGCACACGCCACCTCATTTCACGACGAAGTAGCGGAAATTCCTTTCTTTCCTATTTTTCAAAAATTAGGGTACCACAAGTATTTTATTTTTGATTTTTCACCCAAATTTGACGGACTATTAGGAATTGACCTTTTAAAAAAATTCGACACTAATATTCAAATAGGAAAAACCAATTTAGAACTTGACGAAGTATCTATCCCTCTACATTATATACAACACCCCAAAAACGAAATTTGTCAGTCAAATATTAAATCTCAAATTAATCAGAAAACACATTTTAAACCGACGCAAATTACTGTTCCGCCTCGTACGGTACAAAAGGTTAAAGTACCAGTCACCTTACCACATGGCATAGGTATACTAGATTACACGGATCTTGGAAACTCAACTGAGATGCCCGCAGCAATAATAAACGTAGTAGATTCTTTCGCTCTTACGACAATAACAAACTCGAACGAAACGCCTGTTAAAATCACGTTTTATGAACCTCTTGATATTGAAACATTGCACGAAGACGAACACTATTTTTTAGACAAAACAGAAACAGATAACGAACCTCTTGAAATTGACGATAATCTATTAAAAGCTAATTTAAAAAATTTGCGATTAAATCATTGTAACTCTGAAGAATACCATGCTATAAGAAAACTTTGCTTTGAATTTCGTGACATTTTTTATTGTGAAGGGACACCACTGACTTTCACAAATGAAATTAAACATAAAATTGACTTAACGGACGATAGACCTATATACACAAAGACCTATAGATACCCTGAAATACACAAACCAGAAGTAAATTCTCAAATTAAGGAAATGCTAAAAAACGGAATTATAGAACACTCAAACTCTCCCTGGAACAGTCCTATTTGGATTGTGCCCAAAAAATTGGACGCATCCGGAAAAAAGAAATGGCGCCTCGTAATTGATTTTCGAAAACTAAATTTAAAGACTATAGACGATAAATTTCCACTGCCGAATATCACAGAGATACTTGACAAATTAGGCAAAGCTCACTACTTTACAACCCTCGATTTAGCAAATGGTTTCCCCAGATCGAGATGTGACCAGAAGATATACCCAAAACGGCTTTTTCTACATACACTGGTCACTATCAATTTAAACGCATGCCATTTGGTCTCAAAAACTCTCCCAGTACATTCCAAAGAGTTATGAATAATGTGCTCCGTGGCCTTCAAAACGAATATTGTCTTGTATACCTCGATGACATTATCATTTTTTCTACTTCACTCAAAGAACACATTGAAAACTTAACTGCTGTATTAATCGCCTAAGAAATTCCAATTTTAAAGTATAACTCGATAAATGTGAGTTTCTCCAGAAAGAAGTCTCATATTTAGGACACGTAGTAACGGAAAATGGAGTTAAACCCAATCCCGACAAAATCAAAGCTGTCAAAAATTTCCCAATACCTATCACCCAAAAAGAAATCAAATCCTTTCTTGGATTGGCAGGATACTATCGACGTTTTATCAAGGATTTTGCTAAGATCACGAAACCTTTAACAATTTGTCTTAAAAAGAACGCCAATGTCAAACACTCTCCCGAATTTATAGCATCTTTCAATAAATTAAAAGAACTGCTCATTAATTCACCTATTTTAAAATACCCTGATTGGACAAAACCATTTGTTTTAACAACAGACGCCTCCAATGTGGCTCTTGGTGCTGTTCTATCACAAGGTACACCTCCCAACGGCAACCCCATTGCGTACGCCTCTAGAACTCTTAATAAGACAGAACAAAAATACTCCACTATAGAAAAAGAATTGCTTGCCATTTGTTGGTCATGCAAATACTTTCGTCCATATTTATTTGGTAGAAAATTTCAAATTTACACACACCATAGCCCGCTGGTTTGGCTTTTTAACCTCAAGGAACCTAACTCAAAATTAGTCCGTTGGAGACTTAGACTTGAAGAATTCGATTTCGAAATAATTTATAAAAAAGGTAAACAAAATACTAATGCGGACGCCCTTTCACGAATTTCATTGAACGCCCTTGAAACCCAATCTGTAGTTAATAATCCTGGAGATATTAATACTGAAATTGACAAATTTTTAGAAAACTTTGACCCTAATGCCCCAGATAACTTAGAACCTGAACTTTTCACAGATTTTGATCCTAATGCTCTAAACCCTGACGATGTTTCTCGAACTTTAGAAAATATAACGAAACCTAAAATTAAAATTTTACAAAATATTCAGATTAGACCACCTCGTACAGAAACGTCCCAAACTATTCATAGTAATAATGAACCTGATGATTTTGCGGAAATTCCAATTTTAGACGATATTATAAACAATAAATCAAATCAATTAATTATAAAAAGATCTCCTTACTCTCCCTATACAAAAATAGAAAACGAAACTTTTGAAGGACACCATATCGTCAAAGCTTCCTTACCAATGGATCTAAAAATTATTGTAGATTTTTTGAAACAATATTTGCATAACAAGACAACATACATATACTTTTTCTCAAAAGAATTAAGAACATTTTTTTCAAAAAGCGCTTGCTTTACATTTTCAAAATTTAAAATTGGTTGAATGTACAAAATTAATTAATAACGCGTTACCAGACGAAAGAGAACTTTTAATAAAATACAAACATGAAGGAAAAACTAACCATCGCGGAATTGAAGAAAGGTATAAATTTCTAAAAACAAACTATTATTGGAAATCCATGAAATCCGACATATCAAAATTTATTAATAACTGCGAAATATGCCCAAAGGCAAAATATCATCGTCATCCACCAGATCAACCCTTAAATTTAACGGAAACTCCATCAAAACCTTTTGAAATCCTTCACATAGACACTTTTATTATGGGCAATCAAAAATTCCTCACTATCATAGATAAATTTTCAAAATACGCGCAAGCAGTGCCATACGACGGAAATGCAATTTCGGCTTGTGAAAACTTAAAATATTTTTCTTTTTGCATAACTCCAAAACAAATAGTAACTGATAACGGCTCTGAATTAAAAATGAACATTTTAAAGCTTTGTTAAAATTACATAAAATTGACGTACATTTTACTACTGCAAGAAATCACGAATCAAATTCACCAATTGAAAGATTTCATTCTACTATTATTGAGCATATTAGACTCTTAAAAGAAATTAACAAACAATCCTCTGTCTTATCGTTAATGCCATATTCTGTTATTGCATATAATAGTACCATACATTCCAACACAAATTTCACCCCTTATGAACTTATATTTGGACACACTGATTCTCGTGATCCTATGAATTTAATTCCTACTCAAGTTTATACAGAATATATTCACAACCATCGAACTAACACTCAAGCTTTATACGAAAAAGCATTAAAACTAAAAATTGGATCAAATGTTTATAAAAAATCTGAATCACGATCGGCAAAATTATCGAACAAATTTCTAGGTCCCTATAAATTAACTGCCATTCTAGAAAACAGTAAAATTGAAATTGAGCACCCAACGACCAAAAAGAAAGAAATTGTTCATATAAATGAAACAAAAATAATGCAAAATTCCGACGAAAATAATGACAATGACTCTAACCCCGATATTTACGACGTTTCAGATGGACTACCCTCCACCTCGTCGCAAGCGACGTGACTTTCCACGACTTGAACCAACATCCTGGGGTCGAATATCTTCGGACACTCTCGGACCATCTCGCGACCTGATTGGCTGTGACGTCACAAGGAAGCGGACATCTTCGAGTCTGATTGGGTAAGTAGTATAGCTATGTGCGTACGAGCACAATTTCCCCATGTATTTCTTATGGGGGCTAAAACGTGGTCAAAACGTGACCAAATTTCTCCGGCCCGACTTTCTCCGACGCGACCGAAGGTGCCCGAGCTCGCCGACCGTTGACCTTCGCTCTCAACCCCGGGGTGCCCGTCATTATCCCTCCGACCGTTGACCTTCGCTCCAGCCGCGACATGTCACGACTCGCAACTAATAAAAACCCTAAATCGTAATTAAGCCATGACGTCCCCCTGTCGACCTTTAGCCTCGGAAATGCATGGATTTTTGCTACCACCTCTGCCTGCGTATTTTTGCGTCCGCGACGCCGAGACATGTCGAGACTCGCAACTAATAAAAACCTAACACCTATAGAAAAAATACCAGCTTGCAATATGTACGTGATGTAATTCCTCGGAAAAAAGTACTTTCTCTTTGTCGGAATAAGCGCCTATGAAACGAGCACGCTGATCTCATCGGTACTGGCGATAAAAAATTTGCAGGAAAAGTGTAATAAAGAATAGATATGAGATACATATGAGTGTATACATTTTCTTGACTACATTACCTAAGGATGTATCAAAAATCTATCTTCCTATATTTAGAGACTGCTCAAAAGGAAAGTGGGCATTAAATTTGGGGCATAAATTAACCATTTTTAGTTGAGTTTATAACCATCTAGGTAAGTAAATTTCTTTAATTCCGAGAAAGCCAGGCCCTGTTTTAAATTACTTGACTAAAATATAATAGGTGCAAAGTTTACCAGTTTTTAAAAATATCCCGTCACACGATTATCAAGTTGAAAGACTAGCTGCAAAATCGGATTTTGTACAACGCGTTTCCTGTTTAAAATTTCACCCAGAAAAAAAAAGGTACTAATTCTCACTTATGCCATGTTCACCGTATGATTTTTATACTATTCCGACTTCGAAAACCCAAAGGTATAAGTGTAGCGTGTGGAAAAAGGTGGAATTAAGGGTTTAAAACCCTTAAACGGTCTATATATGGAATAAAATGAGGGCATGCAACATGTTCTTCAATAATGAAAATTAAAACAATGTTCATTTTTGACTGTCCATTATCCTACCAAGAAAAAGCTTATAGCGTCTAAGCGACTATAAAAACGACTCTAAAAACGTCTAAACGACTCTAAAAAACGACTAGACGACTCGTAAAAACGACTAGACGATTCGAAAAACGACTAGACGATTCGTAAAAAACGACTAAACGACTCTGAAAACGACTAAACGATTCTGGAAAACGACTAGACGATTCTGAAAAACGACTAGACGACTTGAAAAAGCGACATACCATTGAATACCATCGAGTACCATGGAATACCATCGAATACCATGAAATACCATCAAAGACCATGGAATACTATCGAAAACCACGGAATACCATAAATGGTCTTGGATATCCCTGTGAAAAATTTGCCTCGGGGAGAGCATAAAAGGAAATTATCCGTGATCGATGCTCTGTGATCGAAAGATATATAAGCCTTTGATAATACAATCACTCTCAGTTAAAGACATGTTTTTGTCACTTGAGATTGAACCTAGGAGTTATGGTATCCAACACACCAATGACGGATTAGTCATGGGACAAATACCAGTAACTGTTGAAGATAACGTATTATGTATTGGAGATCAAAATTACCCTTACACCAGGTCTGTCTCAACTGCTTTTGAAGAACAAACCACAAGGTATTAATGAGAGTGATCTAAAAATATACAAACAATTGTTGATTACTAATTTTCGATAGGTTCAACAAATCAGGTTTTAAAAGTATTTGTGTTTAGGTGCCTATGGTTTCATCTGGTATATGTTCCATACAGGATTCGAACATTAGCCCACATTCCAAAGCCAAACACTCGGCATTTATGTAAAATTCTAGGAAATCCCTCTTCGGATGTTGATTGTGTCGGTCTCGATGTTACTGTCTGCGGTTCTGAGTTGTATCTTAGTGCGCCAGGTTGTCATAACGTGTTCTAAAAAGGAAACTGTATGATGATCTATTTTATACAGCTTTAAGATACCTGTGAGCCAGTCGTGAGATACGGAATCAAATGTTTTTTTGTAGTCCACATAAGCCATGTGGAGGTTTCGTTGCTTGGAATGAGCCTGGTTGCAGATGACAGAGTCTATGATGAGTTGCTCTTTGCATCCCATTGCGCCCTTCGAGCAGCCCTTCTGCTGCATTGCAATGATGTTGTTCCGCTCGCAGTGAGCATATATTCGCTGCGTAAGGCAAGATGTGAGTATCTTGTACAGCGTAGGCAAGCAGGTTATTGGACGGTACTTGGCAGGGTTATCCGTATTCCGCTGGTCTTTTGGTAACAGGTAGGTTGCACCCTGTGTAAGAAACAATGGCATTTTCAGAGGATCGAGCAAGACTTCATTAATTAAGGTAGTTATTTGTTCATGCGTGCACCACAACTTCTTAATCCAATAATTTTGGAGATGATCTGGACCTGGTGCCTTCCAGTTGTGGGAATTCTTGATGACATCGGAGACCTCAGCGGTTGTGAATTGCTCGTGTTGCATCTGGCTATAGTTCCGGCCCATCTCGCGTTCTTCGCTGATCCAGCTTGCACTGACATTGTATGGACCTGGTGTGGCAAGTTGATTTCTCCAGAAACCGTCGACCTGTTCTCTGCTGGATAACGCGCATTTGTGGCATCGGCGCTAGAATTAAAAGCACGGTATAAACCCTTTTCTGATAGTTCAAAGAGTTTGTTGTCTCGTTTCCTGTTGTTACTAGCCTTGTATTTCCTCAGACGCCCTGCGAATACAGAAAGTTTTTGTTTTAATGTGTCAAGACATTGTTGAGCAGTGATGTTCGCGGGGTCATGCCGAGAATGCATTTGGGTGCGGCTCATTATTGCCTGCACCGCCCTCTGGAGCCTTCTAGTTCTAACTCCTCTGATATATTCCGTCACTTGTCCTATGTCTTTACGGAGACTCTCGATCTTCCGATTTAGTCGCATTTCCCATTGAGCCATTCGTGGTTCTGGTCTTGCACGATTCAACTCTTGGGCCGTTCGGATCTTGGCACCCATCACCGTTGCGGCACAGTAGATTAACATGTGCATACGTTCTAATGTTGGTGTCACTGAAACATAGTTTGGTAAAATTCTTGTGTTCGATCGAGCACGATCGCAAGTTTCCTGGAAGAATTTAATCTTGGTAGCGGTGGCCTGCTCAGTGGGTCTGTGCCTTCGTATCGCAATACTGCCTGTCTCATATGTGTGTTTAAACCTTCAAAATGTTCTTCGTTAACCGATTCCAAACTCTCGGTTGTTGGTTCTACCGTTTCGGCTTCTAGTTGTTGTCCAGGCTCTTGAAGTTCCCCATTGTTGTTGTTGCCACCTATGTCTATGTGTTCGCCGTGGATCTCTAGCTCAACTTCCCGTTTGATAGCGTTAAGTCGCGTTTCTGGAATTCGGTTATTTCTTAGAATAGTTCGATACTGATCTGACACTCTTTGTTCAGTCACTTGCATGTATGGAAACTCCCTGCAGAACTCGGCATGCAGTTGTTGTCGGTAGCCGATAATCTCTTGTCCTAAGTTTGTCACCCTGTAAAAAATACGCATAATCGATTCATTCATGGACACAGTCCATTTCATGCGTCGTCGTTGTAATCCCGCCTCTGTGAACGCTGGCTGAAGTTCCCGCGCAGCACCTTCGGTGGGTGGAACCCTAGTTCTCGTTTGGCTCCCATGTTGTAGATCTTCGTGTTGTTGTTGGGCTGTAGCTGTTTGTGCAACAGGGGCCCGCCTCATCAGCGCCCTGTCACCGACGTCCCGCTCGCTGTCATGTCCAGCGCCGGCTCCAGACATGCCCTGGCGATCCCCAGGCAGCGGCCCTATGACAAAACTCCTATTAATCTCCATTCCATGGGTTTCTCCCGTAACGTGGAAGTGACTGCCCTCGGTCGCCTTTTACGACTCGCGGAGCCACGATAGGAGCATTCTAACCCGCTACCCACACAGGTCAACTAGGATAACGCGGGATCGTTACACCCGAGGATCTGCCCCTCTCACAGGTCAAACCCCTCCTTGCGTTAACTGGGAAACACGGGATCGTTACACCCGAAGATCCGCCTCTCTCACAGGCTAGATCCATCCCTGTGTAACCGAGAGTCGCGGGATTGTCACACCCGAGGATCAGCCCCTCTCACAGGTCAGACCCATCCCTGCGTAACTTTTTTATTATTATCGACTTAGCCAAAAGGCATTCGCACTCCCTCTCTGGGGAACATTCACTCAGATCCCGGGTATCCCGGATACCATAAGGATCTGGCTCGGACGAGACCCTTGCCATGTTATCGGGCCTTAGGTGACATTGATGTTGTTGGACGTTCCTGCACTCCCCATGAATTTCCTGACGGTTCGGGCTGTCGCAAGTAGTACCGCTTTCTGCATGCACCTGTAAAGATTATCAGTTAGACCCAGCTCTTTGATGTTTCTCAGCAAACTTTTTGGTATGACACCAGTTGTTGACACGATGATTGGAATCGTCTGAACGTTGTCCATTTCCCATTGCCTTCTAATTCGTTCTTCTAAATCTCTGTACTTCGCGATCTTCTCGACTTGCTTCACACGCAGGTTGTTGTTGTTCGGGATGGCCACATCAATCAGAGTTGTCTTCCTAGAAATTTTATCAACTATTATAAGGTCCGGTCTGTTATGGGCAACTCGTTGATCTGTCAGAACTGTACGATCCCAGTACATCTTGTAGTTGCTGTTCTCAAGAACAGGCTCCGGTGTGTAGCTGTAATATGGGACCCTCTCTGCCTGCACAAGCAGCAGTTTTTCCGCCACTTCCTGGTGCAAGATCTTGGCAACCGAATCGTGTCGTTCCTTATATTCCGTTGATGCGAACATCTGACATCCTCCTGTTATGTGCTGGATCGTTTCTGAAGTTGGGCACCCGTATCTGCATCTGTCATCCACTACCGATGCATCTCCTACAATGAATTTTAGGTAGTTGCGAGTTGGTATAACCTGATCTTGTATGGCCAGTAGGAAGCCTTCCGTCTCGGGGAACATTCGTCCCGAGGTCAGCCAATAGTTCGACGCTAACTTGTCGACATGTTCCTGGTTAACCTCATTAGGATGCCTCCCGTGCAGCGGCTTCCCCAACCACCTCTGTAGTTTATCGTTGTCAATTCGGTGGTGATTTTGACGCTCGTGTTCCGTCAGATGTAGCGGTGTTGAGACGTCTGCTCCGCATATAGCCCTATGTAGTGTGGAGCTGTTGGCCTGCCTGTAGAAATAATTACGCAGATTTAATATTTGTTGGTCCAATTGCTTGCTGAGATCTGCCAATCCTCTTCCTCCTAGTTGACGTGGCAGAGTTGTTCTTTCTACGGCGCTACGGGGATGATGTTTATGAGCTTTTGTCAGTAGTGTCCTAACTTTTCGTTGCAGGTTGTTGATGTCCGTGTTGGTCCAATTCACTATTCCGAACGAATAGCTGAGTACAGAGCACGCATACGTGTTCAGGGCCTTAAACAAATTCCTGCTGTTAAGATCAGTTCGCACTACTTGTCTTACTCTCTTGATGAATTCATTCGTTAAATCAGTCTTCATTGTTCGATGGTCTATCCTTTGAGCTTGTTTCATCCCGAGATACTTGTATGTATCTCCCAGGCTCATTGCTTCGATCTCCTGGCCGTCCTGCATCTCGTGTGCGCTTTGTTCGAGCTTTCTCCGGATGATATTAAGGGTGCGGCACTTGTCCAGTCCAAACTGCATTCCGATGTCCCTGGAGAACTCCTCTACAATTTTAAGCATTTGCGTTAGTTGGTTTTTGGTTGCGGCGATCAGTTTTAAATCATCCATATATAATAGGTGATTCAACTTGATCGCTTCTGCGTTGTTGCTTTTGATAGGGAAGCCATATTTTGTGGCGTTCAACCGATGTGATAGAGGGTTCATCGCCATGCAGAACCACAGTGGACTGAGTGAATCTCCTTGGAAAATCCCTCTTCGGATGTTGATTGTGTCGGTCTCGATGTTACTGTTTGCGGTTCTGAGTTGTATCTTAGTGCGCCAGGTTGTCATAACGTGTTCTAAAAAGGAAACTGTATGATGATCTATTTTATACAGCTTTAAGATACCTGTGAGCCAGTCATGAGGTACGGAATCAAATGCTTTTTTGTAGTCCACATAAGCCATGTGGAGGTTTCGTTGCTTGCAATGAGCCTGGTTGCAGATGACAGAGTCTATGATGAGTTGCTCTTTGCATCCCATTGCGCCCTTCGAGCAGCCCTTCTGCTGCATTGCAATGATGTTGTTCCGCTCGCAGTGAGCATATATTCGCTGCGTAAGGCAAGATGTGATTATCTTGTACAGCGTAGGCAAGCAGGTTATTGGGCGGTACTTGGCAGGGTTATCCGTATTCCGCTGGTCTTTTGGTAACAGGTAGGTTGCACCCTGTGTAAGAAACAATGGCATTTTCAGAGGATCGAGCAAGACTTCATTAATTAAGGTAGTTATCTGTTCATGCGTGCACCACAACTTCTTAATCCAATAATTTTGGAGATGATCTGGACCTGGTGCCTTCCAGTTGTGGGAATTCTTGATGACATCGGAGACCTCAGCGGTTGTGAATTGCTCGTGTTGCATCTGGCTATAGTTCCGGCCCATTCTCGACGCGCTGTTGTAGCAGGGCTCCGCTGGCTCCCGCAGGCCTCGCCGGTCTCTGTAGACTCAGCAGGTCCCTTTAATGATGTGTACCGCAGGCTCCGATTAAATTAAAAAAAATTACTATTAACACTAAAATACCCGGACAATAACCATCATTCCAACGCCAAAACACCCAACAGTAGTATTTCTGCGAATGCACTCACATCCGCTAGCCGGAACTTGTCAGGACAGGTTGACGACCTAAAAACAATTCTCTCTACTTAGATAAAAATAGAATGTCCAATAAGATTTTTTTCACACACTTTTATATATAAGCACAGATAACGTAACCATATAAGTATATATTAGAATATTATAAAATATTTAAGCCCCATATAGTTCGAATTTGAATGGGATATTATGTTACATGGGTAATATATCTCAACACTTCGTACACAAACAAAACTCGCTCGTTCTTTACAGTTTTATTACTATGAATTCGGTACCTACTAAAGCGGCAGACTTGGGATGCAGCAGTAGCAAATACAATATGAAGCGCAGCTCTGATGTATACTAAAAATGTTATTATCAAACTTGAGACGCACACATATTTAAAAATATAAATACCGCCGGATGAATGCAAGGCCAATTTACGGAATATATAGCAAAACAATTAGATTATGGACATGGATATTAATTTCTTTAGGTAAAGGTAATAAACATTTGATACTATCGACAGGAGTCTACGCAAAATAATTGTATCCGTATTCAGCAAATAAAAAAGTTATGGGTACCCGTCACCGATGAAAAAGTATACAAAACTGATAAAATGTTCGTGGCATCTTGTATATTAAAATATTTATTCGCGTATCTAAGTTGTTATTTTATTCATTGCCTATCCCACAAATTTGGATTTTAGCTCTTGTAATCGCTCGATCACGATTGAAACTACACTCATAAAATGTTTAAAAAATGCCCATCCCACGTGATCGCTCGACAAAAACAAAACGTGCAAAGTGGCTACTGCTCGAGGTTTGACCTTTGTCCTTAGGGACACGTGTGACCCAGTTGATGTAGAATCTAAAAAAACCCTGTAAATCATACTTCCATAGCATAGAATCTAAAATCCCCCGGTACAGTACGGATGAAAATTTCAAACCAGGCATAATCAACATGTACGTTCAAAGTAAAAAAACTTGTCGGTCAACTGTTTAACCCCAAAATTTTGTTGATTTCTAGGAATAAAAAAGAAATACTGCGATTGTAAGTCCAAAGCTATTTACGCTATCAAATTCGTTTAAAATGCGAATGATAATTTGCCGCATTAAAACCAGGTGTGAAAAATTCAACATACGTCCCTAAGAAGTTCAACCAATTTTACCCTGGAAATACAACATTTTTAATGAATAAAATATCGAACATACAACAACACCCTTCTAAATATAGTATAAATCATGGTTTTTTTTTGATAATGTGGAAAGCTAAACTGAAAATTGTTGCTAGAGGTTCTAAAAACCGGGGTGCCAAAAATCAACTATTATTAGAAAATACGCTGATGTCATAATATAGCCGTCGATGTCATCGTTAGCGTGTCCTATTAAAAATGCGTTCTGCTTAATAAGGTGTAAAAAATCCATGACGGGGCTTAGATGAATAAATAAAGTTTGATGTATGTGAAAGTATAGACTAAATTTTCGTATAGCCCGCGTGATCGCTCGAGGTGGCGGTATCCTCTGGACTAGAAAATATCATATCGGCTCAATCTCCAAACATTTTCATTTTGAATTATACGTTTTCATTGATGATAGATATAGCAAGAAAATTGGACTGGACTCGATATGAGAGACATTAATCTAACTTTCACTAAACTGCACGTACTACTTAGAGGGTTGTAAGCCGTTTTAATAAAAGCACCAGACTTGCTTAAAATTCATGGCTAAACGTTAACATAATGTCATACAAACATGCGGCACGCAAAATATTAAGAATAGATATATGAGCTCAAACATGTTGATCAAAAAATATATTAATTTTCTGGCGATTTAGTTTAGCAGTTATCATTTAAAAACAAAACCTGGTCCCAATATTCAGTGAAAATAATAATTGAAAACTTTGAACCTTATAAACCACCACTAAATAGCGAGTCGGAAATAAGTAAAAAAATATATATAAATATATTATTTTGATATTATAGCCGAAACTGAATTTATTGGGGTGAAGATGTAAGGAAATATTTTTAGCTAGGAAAAAGTAATACAATTATCATAGGTACTGGTTGCAGAACCCGTTGTCAGTTTTGCAAGGATTTTTGATACAAATATAATTGCTAACGTTTAATTTGTTTACCCTATTTACGAAAATGATAACAAAATTGGATCAGACAAGATGTTTTTTCGAAGTATAGTTTTTAAACACAGGGTGCCACCACCGGTTTTACGATATAGGTTTAAAAATGCGACGCAAATACATAAAAAAAATACCCTAGAGATAAGAAAACAAAATACAACTCACCGAAAGATTCTTGGTGATGTATAAAAAGAAATCAGGTTACATCTAATGCCCCAGACAGTAGAATAAACATCCCCGAGCGATGAGATATAACCAAACATCATTTTTCCAACGGCACAGTCATTTTCACGGGAAAAACAACCAGTAACCGTTCAAATTCCATAGATAGATACTGCCGTAATCCAAAATTTCACTGAACTACGCGTATCTATTATACTGAAGTAGGTACTGATACACTTCCATCTTTCCAAAGAAAAACAAACACGAAACTCAGACTTTTCATATATTACAACGCCTCGAGTCTTTGTGGCCACGACCGAGAATCTACTGAAGCAAGTGCGACGCATAGGACGTGAAAAGTGCCGAGTTGGTTTTATTAAACAATGAAACTTATACCTACGTATATATATAAAATAAATGAGAAATATGCCAGAGATTTGAAACCTAATTGTGTTGCAAGTTTGAGGTCCAAAAAAATATTGGTTTTAATTTTTTAAGGTGAGAAACACATCTAACAACCAGTTTGGAAATATACAAGGCAAAAAAAAGTAGTGATGTGGCTGCCCCATTTTATGTTTTATACAGGTTGGATTATTTTAGAATAGTTGTTCAATAGACCGAGACAACATCATAAACGCTTCCCGTTAGAACAGAATCTGATGAAAAGAAAAATTCCATCTGGGTCAAGCTACTAGATAACCAAAATAAAAAATACTGAACGTTATAAAATTTAAAAAAATCATATTTTCAACGGATTTTTATCCTCTGAAAATGGCGTAAAATTCAGTTTCACTGGGTCAAGCTAGGTGGTAACTATATAACCAAAATAAAAAAAATACTGAACGTTATAAAATTAAAAAAATCATATTTTCATGGGATTTTTGTCCTCTGAAAATGACGCAAAATTCAGTTTCAATAAGTTACTAATTGGGGTAATAGGGGAAAAATCTTAAATAGGAATTCTGAGACAACGAGGCTGAGAGTAAATAACATACAAAAACCTTGTGCGTTGACTTTCAACTCAATTTATTAATTAGGTTTAATAACGACAATTTTCTCGATTATCTAGAATCAAAAATATTGCAAGTGACAATTCACTATTTTCTCGACATTATGTAAAGCCTTATTATTGCGTCGTAAATTAAAAGATCCAAAAATATTGGCATCAATTGTTTAGTAAATGTGATTAAAATATGTCTACTTTATCAACAGTTATTTGTAACAGCTTATTATCTTGGAAGCGTAAACTCTTTGAATTTTTTAGACAAAAAGTTGTAGTTTAATAATGTTCAGTTGGATTCCTTTTTGAATCATCTTTGCGTATTACCTACAAGGATTTACAACCTCCAAACATAGAAATCGCTCATTTTAACCCGATTTAATAAAAATTTCACCAAAAACAATACTTTCAGTCATATGCACTTCTGATTAATAAAAAAAGGCACTATAGTAATAATGAGATTTTCAATGGAATTTTTATAGACTGTTTGCCCATTTTGAGAGTCTGTTTGCTAGCTTTTGGGGGTATTCCTTGATATTTTAGACAGATAAAAATGAATAACATTGGGTTTCCTAACTAAAATACAAAACGCACTGTTGACTTCCGTGGATAGTAAGCCTATAATACGTATCGAAAACAGAGAAATATTCAGGTCAAGAAAAAAGTAGCCTAATTTACAAGTTTGGGAATCAAAAACTACCTTTTGTCTTTTAATTTTGATGAGAAAATACGTCTAATTCGTAAGTCAAATAAATGGGACATCATGAAAGATATACTAATAATTGAACAAATGCTATCTCAGTTCTATAGGCACAAAGGTACTATGGGTAGTAATAGTTTTGGGATCAAAAGACAAGCTTTTAAATTTGTTAAGAAAATACGTCTAATGAAATTGAAAGTAGTAACTAGATTTTGGTTAACATTTCGTTAACGCGTTGATGAATGTTTGATGCAAGTGAAAAGTAGATCGAATTTCCAAAAAACGGTGACTTTCCAAACAAGTTATTATAAAAAGTTGCTCAGGAGACCGATGTAACCTAGAAAACGCCTTTCCTTCGAATAGAAAGTGACATAAATAGTTACAAATGGGACTTAGACGGATATTCGATGCAAGTGAAAAGTAGGCAGAATTTTCGAAAATCGGGACGGACCAAAAATTATTAAGTTGATCGGGAGGTTGAGATAACCTATGAAACGCCTTTCATTCGAATAGAATCTGACAAAAAAAAAATCCAAGAAAATTTTAGACGACTGTTTGCAAGTGAAAAGTATACAGATTTTTTTCGAAAACCGGCGACTGACAAAAAAAAATATACTTATTAGAAAATTTTGCTCGGGAGACCGAGGTAACCTAGAAAACGCCTCTCGTCCGAATATAATCTGAAATAAAATTCCATGATGGAGACTTAGGCGAATGTTTGATGCAAGTGAATAGTATAGACCGAATTCTCGAAAAAAAAAACGCCATTCGTTTTGAATATAATAAAAAAATCGAATAAGGAACGGGACTTATTAGACGAATATTTGATGCAAGTGGAAAAGTATAGATAGATTTTTTCGAGTGACTGATAAAAATAGTTAGTCAGAAGGCCCCCAGATAACATTGATATTTTGTTTGAACAAAATCTGTAAAAAAAAATGCCAAGACGTGACTTAGACGAATGTTTGCAAGTGAAAAAAATGACTGATAAAAATAGTTAGTCGGAAGGCCCCCCAGATAACATTGATATTTTGTTTGAACAAAATCTGTAAAAAAAAAATGCCAAGACGTGACTTAGACGAATGTTTGCAAGTGAAAAAAAAACAAAAAAAATTATTAGAAAAGTGGACCGGAAGGTTTAACCTAGGAAACGCCTTTCATTCGAATAGAATATGACAAAAAAAAATCCGAGACGTGACTTAGACGAATGTTTGCAAGTGGAAAAAAAAACAAAAAAATTATTAGAAAAGTTGATCGGAAGGTTTAACCTAGGAAACGCCTTTCATTCGAATAGAATATGACAAAAAAAAATCCGAGACGTGACTTAGACGAATGTTTGCAAGTGAAAAAGAAACAAAAAATTATTAGAAAAGTTGATTGGGAGGCCGAGGTAACCTAGGAAACACCTTTCATTCGAATAGAATGTAACAAAAAAAAAATTCCAAGACGTGAGTTAGACGAATGTTTGCAAGTGAAAAGCATACAGATTTGTTTTTTTCGAAAAACGACGGCTGATCAAAAATTATTAGAAAAGTTGTTCGGGGCCGTGGTACCTAGGAAACGCCTTTCATTCAAACAAAATGCGATAAAAAAATTTAGACATAGATGAATAAGAATGCAAGGACGATTGGAGTGATCTATAACCCTAAACAGAAGGGAGAAAATGCCCCTCAATAAGTCGAAATTTGTGTGTTTTCCATATGATTCAATGAGATTTTTACAAATTATTGGAAACTTAATGACGTGAGAAAAATAAAACGTCCATTGTCTGCTCACATTTTAGGAAATTTATCACAATTTATTCTAATTAATAATACCCTTTGTTTATGGAATCCCTAGTTAGCCAATGTGTCATGAGTAAGTATATGACAAGTCAAATACGTATATAATGTAAAGTAAAAATATAGTTAACAAGGCGTTAACGAGCATTGACAACATGTTAACGAACGAGGTGCTAACAACGCGATAACTTAACTTTGACAACTCGATAACGAAGCGTTGACGAGTGTGGACCCTCCAAATCTTAGGAGATACATTCGCAACCTTACACCGGATCACGCGTCACAAAGATGCTACCTTAAATTAATGCGTTGACAACTCGTTAATCCCAGGAGATACAATCGCAACTTACACCAGATCAAACTCAACTGTGGAATCCTGTGACGTCACAGAGATGCTACCTTACATTTCTTTTAGGTAGATAACCTAACCTAACATTATTGTCGTGGTGTCCAAGAGGTTAGCGACTGGTGAACCGATTGCCATTGGATTTGGGGGAGGTGTATCAGAGGCGGATTAAGTCAGTTTTGATCAATGGCAATCGGTTCACCAGTCGCTAACCTCTTGGACACCACGACAATAATGTTAGGTTAGGTTATCTACCTAAAAGAAATGTAAGGTAGCATCTCTGTGACGTCACAGGATTCCACAGTTGAGTTTGATCTGGTGTAAGTTCTATTCGAATGAAAGGTGTTCGAAGAATTCGAATTCTGGTGTAAATTCTATTCGAATGAAAGGTGTTTCCTAGGTTACCTCGGCCTCCCAATCAACTTTTCTAATAATTTTTTGTTTCTTTTTCACTTGCAAACATTCGTCTAAGTCACGTCTCGGATTTTTTTTTGTCATATTCTATTCGAATGAAAGGCGTTTCCTAGGTTAAACCTTCCGATCAACTTTTCTAATAATTTTTTTGTTTTTTTTTCCACTTGCAAACATTCGTCTAAGTCACGTCTCGGATTTTTTTTTTGTCATATTCTATTCGAATGAAAGGCGTTTCCTAGGTTAAACCTTCCGGTTAACTTTTCTAATAATTTTTTTTGTTTTTTTTTTCACTTGCAAACATTCGGCTAAGTCACGTCTTGGCTTTTTTTTTACAGATTTTGTTCAAACAAAATATCAATGTTATCTGGGGGGCCTTCCGACTAACTATTTTTATCAGTCATTTTTTTCACTTGCAAACATTCGTCTAAGTCACGTCTTGGCATTTTTTTTTACAGATTTTGTTCAAACAAAATATCAATGTTATCTGGGGGCCTTCTGACTAACTATTTTTATCAGTCACTCGAAAAAATCTATCTATACTTTTCCACTTGCATCAAATATTCGTCTAATAAGTCCCGTTCCTTATTCGATTTTTTTATTATATTCAAAACGAATGGCGTTTTTTTTTTCGGGAATTCGGTCTATACTATTCACTTGCATCAAACATTCGCCTAAGTCTCCATCATGGAATTTTATTTCAGATTATATTCGGACGAGAGGCGTTTTCTAAGTTACCTCGGTCTCCCGAGCAAAATTTTCTAATAAGTATTTTTCTTTTGTCAGTCGCCGGTTTTCGAAAAAAATCTGTATACTTTTCACTTGCAAACAGTCGTCTAAAATTTTCTTGGATTTTTTTTTGTCAGATTCTATTCGAATGAAAGGCGTTTCATAGGTTATCTCAACCTCCCGATCAACTTAATAATTTTTGGTCCGTCCCGATTTTCGAAAATTCTGCCTACTTTTCACTTGCATCGAATATCCGTCTAAGTCCCATTTTGTAACTATTTATGTCACTTTCTATTCGAAGGAAAGGCGTTTTCTAGGTTACATCGGTCTCCTGAGCAACTTTTTATAATAACTTGTTTGGTCAGTCACCGTTTTTTGGAAATTCGATCTACTTTCTACGATCTACTTGCATCAAACATTCATCAACGCGTTAACGAAATGTTAACCAAAATCTAGTTACTACTTTCAATTTCATTAGACGTATTTTCTTAACAAATTTAAAAGCTTGTCTTTTGATCCCAAAACTATTACTACCCATAGTACCTTTGTGCCTATAGAACTGAGATAGCATTTGTTCAATTATTAGTATATCTTTCATGATGTCCCATTTATTTGACTTACGAATTAGACGTATTTTCTCATCAAAATTAAAAGTCAAGCTAGGTGGTACAGCTTATTATCTTGGAAGCGTAAACTCTTTGAATTTTTTAGACAAAAAGTTGTAGTTTAATAATGGTCAGTTGGATTCCTTTTTGAATCATGTTTGCGTATTACCTACAAGGATTTACAACCTCCAAACATAGAAATCGCTCATTTTAACCAGATTTAATAAAAATTTCACCAAAAACAATACTTTCAGTCATATACACTTCTGATTAATAAAAAAAGGCACTATAGTAATAATGAGATTTTCAATGGAATTTTTATAGACTGTTTGCCCATTTTGAGAGTCTGTTTGCTAGCTTTTGGGGGTATTCCTTGATATTTTAGACAGATAAAAATGAATAACATTGGGTTTCCTAACTAAAATACAAAACGCACTGTTGACTTTACTTCCGTGGATAGTAAGCCTATAATACGTATCGAAAACAGAGAAATATTCAGGTCAAGAAAAAAGTAGCCTAATTTACAAGTTTGGGAATCAAAAACTACCTTTTGTCTTTTAATTTTGATGAGAAAATACGTCTAATTCGTAAGTCAAATAAATGGGACATCATGAAAGATATACTAATAATTGAACAAATGCTATCTCAGTTCTATAGGCACAAAGGTACTATGGGTAGTAATAGTTTTGGGATCAAAAGACAAGCTTTTAAATTTGTTAAGAAAATACGTCTAATGAAATTGAAAGTAGTAACTAGATTTTGGTTAACATTTCGTTAACGCGTTGATGAATGTTTGATGCAAGTGAAAAGTAGATCGAATTTCCAAAAAAGGTGACTGACCAAACAATTTATTATAAAAAGTTGCTCAGGAGACCGATGTAACCTAGAAAACGCCTTTCCTTCGAATAGATTTGGGGGAGGTGTATCAGAGTGTATCAGAGGCGGATTAAGTCAGTTTTGATCAATGGCAATCGGTTCACCAGTCGCTAACCTCTTGGACACCACGACAATAATGTTAGGTTAGGTTATCTACCTAAAAGAAATGTAAGGTAGCATCTCTGTGACGTCACAGGATTCCACAGTTGAGTTTGATCTGGTGTAAGTTGCGATTGTATCTCCTGGGATTAACGAGTTGTCAACGCATTAATTTAAGGTAGCATCTTTGTGACGCGTGATCCGGTGTAAGGTTGCGAATGTATCTCCTAAGATTTGGAGGGTCCACACTCGTCAACGCTTCGTTAACGAGTTGTCAAAGTTAAGTTATCGCGTTGTTAGCACCTCGTTCGTTAACATGTTGTCAATGCTCGTTAACGCCTTGTTAACTATATTTTTACTTTACATTATATACGTGTTTGACCTGTCATATACTTACTCATGACACATTGGCTAACTAGGGATTCCATAAACAAAGGGTATTATTAATTAGAATAAATTGTGATAAATTTCCTAAAATGAGAGCAGACAATGGACGTTTTATTTTTCTCACGTCATTAAGTTTCCAATAATTTGTAAAAATCTCATTGAATCATATGGAAAACACACAAATTTCGACTTATTGAGGGGCATTTTCTCCCTTCTGTTTAGGGTTATAGATCACTCCAATCGTCCTTGCATTCTTATTCATCTATGTCTAAATTTTTTTGTTGCATTTTGTTTGAATGAAAGGCGTTTCCTAGGTACCACGGCCCCGAACAACTTTTCTAATAATTTTTGATCAGCCGTCGTTTTTCGAAAAAAAAAAAAATCTGTATGCTTTTCACTTGCAAACATTCGTCTAAGTCACGTCTTGGAATTTTTTTTTGTTACATTCTATTCGAATGAAAGGTGTTTCCTAGGTTACCTCGGCCTCCCAATCAACTTTTCTATTAATTTTTTGTTTCTTTTTCACTTGCAAACATTCGTCTAAGTCACGTCTCGGATTTTTTTTGTCATATTCTATTCGAATGAAAGGCGTTTCCTAGGTTAAACCTTCCTATCAACTTTTCTAATATTTTTTTTGTTTTTTTTTCCACTTGCAAACATTCGTCTAAGTCACGTCTCGGATTTTTTTTTGTCATATTCTATTCGAATGAAAGGCGTTTCCTAGGTTAAACCTTCCGGTCAACTTTTCTAATAATTTTTTTTGTTTTTTTTTCACTTGCAAACATTCGTCTAAGTCACGTCTTGGCATTTTTTTTACAGATTTTGTTCAAACAAAATATCAATGTTATCTGGGGGGCCTTCCGACTAACTATTTTTATCAGTCATTTTTTTCACTTGCAAACATTCGTCTAAGTCACGTCTTGGCATTTTTTTTACAGATTTTGTTCAAACAAAATATCAATGTTATCTGGGGGCCTTCTGACTAACTATTTTTATCAGTCACTCGAAAAAATCTATCTATACTTTTCCACTTGCATCAAATATTCGTCTAATAAGTCCCGTTCCTTATTCGATTTTTTTATTATATTCAAAACGAATGGCGTTTTTTTTTCGGGAATTCGGTCTATACTATTCACTTGCATCAAACATTCGCCTAAGTCTCCATCATGGAATTTTATTTCAGATTATATTCGGACGAGAGGCGTTTTCTAGGTTACCTCGATCTCCCGAGCAAAATTTTCTAATAAGTATATATTTTTTTTGTCAGTCGCCGGTTTTCGAAAAAAATCTGTATACTTTTCACTTGCAAACAGTCGTCTAAAATTTTCTTGGATTTTTTTTTGTCAGATTCTATTCGAATGAAAGGCGTTTCATAGGTTATCTCAACCTCCCGATCAACTTAATAATTTTTGGTCCGTCCCGATTTTCGAAAATTCTGCCTACTTTTCACTTGCATCGAGAATATCCGTCTAAGTCCCATTTTGTAACTATTTATGTCACTTTCTATTCGAAGGAAAGGCGTTTTCTAGGTTACATCGGTCTCCTGAGCAACTTTTTATAATAACTTGTTTGGTCAGTCACCGTTTTTTGGAAATTCGATCTACTTTTCACTTGCATCAAACATTCATCAACGCGTTAACGAAATGTTAACCAAAATCTAGTTACTACTTTCAATTTCATTAGACGTATTTTCTTAACAAATTTAAAAGCTTGTCTTTTGATCCCAAAACTATTACTACCCATAGTACCTTTGTGCCTATAGAACTGAGATAGCATTTGTTCAATTATTAGTATATCTTTCATGATGTCCCATTTATTTGACTTACGAATTAGACGTATTTTCTCATCAAAATTAAAAGACAAAAGGTAGTTTTTGATTCCCAAACTTGTAAATTAGGCTACTTTTTTCTTGACCTGAATATTTCTCTGTTTTCGATACGTATTATAGGCTTACTATCCACGGAAGTAAAGTCAACAGTGCGTTTTGTATTTTAGTTAGGAAACCCAATGTTATTCATTTTTATCTGTCTAAAATATCAAGGAATACCCCCAAAAGCTAGCAAACAGACTCTCAAAATGGGCAAACAGTCTATAAAAATTCCATTGAAAATCTCATTATTACTATAGTGCCTTTTTTTATTAATCAGAAGTGCATATGACTGAAAGTATTGTTTTTGGTGAAATTTTTATTAAATCGGGTTAAAATGAGCGATTTCTATGTTTGGAGGTTGTAAATCCTTGTAGGTAATACGCAAAGATGATTCAAAAAGGAATCCAACTGAACATTATTAAACTACAACTTTTTGTCTAAAAAATTCAAAGAGTTTACGCTTCCAAGATAATAAGCTGTTACAAATAACTGTTGATAAAGTAGACATATTTTAATCACATTTACTAAACAATTGATGCCAATATTTTTGGATCTTTTAATTTACGACGCAATAATAAGGCTTTACATAATGTCGAGAAAATAGTGAATTGTCACTTGCAATATTTTTGATTCTAGATAATCGAGAAAATTGTCGTTATTAAACCTAATTATTAAATTCAGTTGAAAGTCAACGCACAAGGTTTTTGTATGTTATTTACTCTCAGCCTCGTTGTCTCAGAATTCCTATTTAAGATTTTTCCCCTATTACCCCAATTAGTAACTTATTGAAACTGAATTTTGCGTCATTTTCAGAGGACAAAAATTCCATGAAAATATGATTTTTTTAATTTTATAACGTTCAGTATTTTTTTTATTTTGGTTATATAGTTACCACCTAGCTTGACCCAGTGAAACTGAATTTTACTCCATTTTCAGAGGATAAAAATCCGTTGAAAATATGATTTTTTTAAATTTTATAACGTTCAGTATTTTTTATTTTGGTTATCTAGTAGCTTGACCCAGATGGAATTTTTCTTTTCATCAGATTCTGTTCTAACGGGAAGCGTTTATGATGTTGTCTCGGTCTATTGAACAACTATTCTAAAATAATCCAACCTGTATAAAACATAAAATGGGGCAGCCACATCACTACTTTTTTTTTGCCTTGTATATTTCCAAACTGGTTGTTAGATGTGTTTCTCACCTTAAAAAATTAAAACCAATATTTTTTTGGACCTCAAACTTGCAACACAATTAGGTTTCAAATCTCTGGCATATTTCTCATTTATTTTATATACAGGGTGTATCTTTGATAGGTACAGAAATTTTAACCACGTAATCGGGGACGTTCATAAAACCGAAAAATGAAAAAAAAATTTTTTTTACTCGATGTTTAGAAAATGGGGCAAATCAATCTTTATCCGTGTTCAATGCACGCCGCTGGATCGTCACTAGAAGCGCTTAGAGGGGAGGTCTAACCTCTTCCTAGGAGATGGAGGGGAATAACATTAGATTAGGAGGGGCGATACCGCGACGTTGCCGCATGTCAGAGTGGAATAAATCTGCTTGCAGAATTAGGTACCTAGCTACCTTTGAAAATTCCTGTTGGTAGGTTTCCACGTTTTTTATTGCTTCTTCACGCGTTATTTATTGCTTCTTCACGCGCGCATACAATAATTTAACAAACACGTCACTTTTTATCACTTTACCGATATTTTAAGTACCTAGGCAGCAGAAATGTATCCGAGCGCCGCCCGGAGAAGTCATTGCTACAAAACTCGTTGCTGCTTTCACGCTCATAATTATTTGACAAGTCTTTTGTGGAGTACCTATCCTATCTACTTTACAACTGATTTTCAGGCCGCAATTTTTTATCATAATAATTAGCCATCTCTTGGGACACCTTGGGACAATAAATTTCTGATCAACAATCAACTGAATAAAGTATCGTTTTAAAATACAAATTATCTGTAAACATATGCAAATTTCCACACCACCCATGGGGTAGAGCAGCGGCGCGTTACTTTTTTTAGCGGGTGTTCGCCTGTAGCCCTATCATCCCGCGTAAAGAAAAATTGGTAATTATTTAGTGCAGGCACCCGCTGATTTTCTTGAAATTTTGGCTACCCCCTATTCCTGAGTTCCCCCCTGAACACGAATCTGACCTTAGCTTTTGGTGCTCCGGAGTAGTTTCCGAGAAAATGAGTTTTCACATTTTCACAAAGTTGAAAATTCAAATTCATTTTCTCGGAAACTACGCCCTAGCACCAAAAACCAAGGCAAGCGATTCGTGTTCAAGGACTTCGAAAACTGAGGGTAGCCAAAATTTCAAGAAAATTGGGGGGGGGGCGCACTATGCTAAATAATTACCGAAAATAATATCAAACTCACCTAGCACAGAAGCACTCATCGTAGGTAACTTAGTAATAATCACATTTACCACTTAACTACAACTTGTTTCACTTTTCACAATATTAAGTTCACTACACAGCTCACCACTTCTCACTCACGACGCGACGTAGGTACCTACCTAACTTTTTCCCGAGCTTTTTCCATAGAATTTAATCAATGTCTTTTCACAGAAGTTGTTCGAAATGTCGTCCTCCATTCCTGATACAAGCCTCAACTCCTCGCTGCATAGATTCTTTTATTTTGTCTAATGTATCGTGGCTATTTTTTATATCATTTGCAGCGGCTTCTACACGAGCTCGTAGCTCTTCTAATGTATTTGCAGGAGTGGAGTAAACGATTTGTTTCATGTGACCCCACAAGAAAAAATCACATGGATTTAAGTCCGGTGACCTCGGTGGCCAGGCAACAGGCCCTCCTTGACCGATCCATTGATCGTGAAAATTATTATCTAGCCATTCTCGTACTATTCTTGCCCGGTGGGGCGGGGCACCATCGTGCTGTATCCACAAATTTCTGATCAAATCTAATGGCAAATCGTCCAAAAAATTTTCCAAATTATTCCTCAGAAAGTCCAAGTACATAGCTCCGTTTAGCCGCCCTTCAAAAATATGTGGTCCAACAAGATTGTCATTAACAATTCCTGCCCACACATTTAAAGAAAATCTTTCTTGAAAATGGCTTTCCCGTACTTCATGCGGATTTTCATCTGCCCAGACATGAGTATTGTGCACATTAAAAATTCCCTCTCGGGTAAAGGCGGCCTCATCTGTCCATAAGACATGTTTCCCAAAATTATCATTTTCAGTGCTCTTTTGCCTGTACCATTCACAAAACGCTACTCTTCTTGGCAAATCTTCCTCCTTGAGAGCTTGCACTTTTTGTACGTGATAAGGATGTAAACCTTGAACTTTCAATGTGCGAAAAACAGTCATGTGCGAAATGTTGAATCTAGCGGCCAATCTTCTTGTACTCGTTCCAGGAGTTTCTTCAATTGCATCTAAAATTTGAGGTTCTAACTCTCTTACTCGGGCGGTTTGCTCACGGCCAATATCTTGCCTTTGGTGTCCAAAGTTTCCAAAATCTCTTAACCTTTGGACAATTCTAACAAAAGTTCGCGCATTCGGAGTATTCCTTTGTGGAAATTCTTCACGATACATTCTTTGTGCGGCCATTGCTACCTCTCCTGACAAAAAATATGCTCTCATCATATCTACCATTTCTGCATTGGAATAAAATGCCATCTTTTATCACTATTATCACCTACCACAACACTAAAAACTTAAAACACTTTTTGCGTCGCTTTTTGCACACCACGAGAACGACGCCGGGCCGAATCGCGCAATAATTACGAATAAATTCACGGATTCACTCGATTTTGCTCCAATTCCACGCCGCGTGGCCGATCTACTAAATTTCAGCACAGCGGGGCGAGGGGCGCGGGTGCGGGGCTCCGGCTACCCACTTCAAACATCGACACCACAGGTGATTCCCACCATTCATAACTTGTACGCGATATTAGCCAATCGCGGCTCGCGGCCCTACTTCTCTCGGGGCGGCGCTACTATGTTGCCAAGTGTGCTGAAAATTTACCTGATTTAGTAATTTAATTCCGTATAAATTTAATTGTGTAGTGGATTTTTACATGGATTTACCCGTTTTTGTGCGTAATAATTATACGAGATAGTAGATGAACTTATAACGAATGAAACCCCGTATAAATCCGCGAAAATCAAAAATCGGATTTAAGGGACTTTAAGTCAGTTTGGGGACATGTCGGCATAAACGGCAACACCGAATAGTGGTATTGGATGGTATGGGGGAAAGCTTGTGCGCACGCACGCAGTCTCCGTCACCGTACCGCCGCGCCGTAGCCGACGCGCTAGTCGAAGATCGTCCGTCCGATTATTATGGGATTTAACAGCTGATTGATATCGATCCGCGTCCGCCTGTAATTTTTGGGAGCGCCAGCTTCAACAAGCAATTTATTATTATACAGAATGCCTTACGTGTGGCTATTCTGTGGTATAACAATTCTGTTTCCAAAACGTGGACGCGTATGCAAACGTCGCGTCTTGCTAATCGATATTGTTCCGTTGCTTCGTCGGAAGTGAACCTGCTTCTGTACATTTTTCCAGATCCGTTCGCCATTTTTTGGACCAGCAGTGATGTCCAAACCTGTTGCAATTGCCGCTACGAATTTGCAGTGAAATAACAAGTGATTTTTTCATATTTCCGTTAAGAAATGCAGTGTTAAACGTTCGCGGCCTTCGTATGAAAACAGTGCTAGATAGGTTCCTACTAGGTACCCCAATTACGCGCGAGGATAAAAGAAGCAGCTTCAAGGGTTCGCGAAAATTCGGGTTTTATTAGACGCATACGGTATGGATCTAATTGTACAATCCACCTAGTCGAGTCCCCGTTGGAATAAATCAGCTGAGGGAAACCGAGACGTCCCTAATATTTGGCATCGCGCCGCTTTAAGTGTGCAGTGAAAAAAAACAAGTGTTTTGTTCGTATTTCCGTAAAAAGAGACTACGAAGTGTTATACCTTCGCGACCATCGTATAAAAACAGTGCCACTAGTTAGGTAGGTACTTAGTGCTTTATGTGATTTTGTGAAGATTTTTGGATAGTATCTAAACACAAGAAAATAGTAAAAATAATCGATGCATCTCAAAGGTAGGCTTTTTCATGCTATTCGTCGAGCTATTCGCTAAAAGAACCTTTCAGGAGTTGTCCAAAAATTATTTATTTATTTATTTAATCTCCACATACACCAAATGATACATGGTTGCGTCAATATTCTTCAAATACTGCGAAAAAGCCTCGGAAAAAGCGATTCGACTGGCAACCAGTTACCTAGTGCTTCTTGTGATTTTCGAGAGGATTTTTGGATAACATAAGAAAGGAGTACGACACCCGCAAGGAAAATCATCCAGGCATCCGAAAGGTAGTTTTTTGCATGCTATTCGCTAAAAGAACCATTAAAGATTTGTTCAAAAACTAGTTGAAAGACTATTCCTGAAATACTGTGAAAGAGCTATACGTCTGACAACGCTGCACGGCGGAATTGGGGGGGATCCGGCGGAACCGGCCTCAGTTCCAGCTGGTCCCGGCAAGGTCAAGGACCCATGGCCGTAGCGTCGGAAAAAGGGGTTTTAATAGCGTTTTAAAAAAAATTATTTCTGACGTTAATATGCACTTTAGAAAAATTTTAATTGCATAGGCGTAACAAGTGCATTTTTCCCGACCTGCCCTTAAAATTTCTGTACTTATCAAAGTTACACCCTGTATATACGTAGGTATAAGTTTCATTGTTTAATAAAACCAACTCGGCACTTTTCACGTCCTATGCGTCGCACTTGCTTCAGTAGATTCTCGGTCGTGGCCACAAAGACTCGAGGCGTTGTAATATATGAAAAGTCTGAGTTTCGTGTTTGTTTTTCTTTGGAAAGATGGAAGTGTATCAGTACCTACTTCAGTATAATAGATACGCGTAGTTCAGTGAAATTTTGGATTACGGCAGTATCTATCTATGGAATTTGAACGGTTACTGGTTGTTTTTCCCGTGAAAATGACTGTGCCGTTGGAAAAATGATGTTTGGTTATATCTCATCGCTCGGGGATGTTTATTCTACTGTCTGGGGCATTAGATGTAACCTGATTTCTTTTTATACATCACCAAGAATCTTTCGGTGAGTTGTATTTTGTTTTCTTATCTCTAGGGTATTTTTTTTATGTATTTGCGTCGCATTTTTAAACCTATATCGTAAAACCGGTGGTGGCACCCTGTGTTTAAAAACTATACTTCGAAAAAACATCTTGTCTGATCCAATTTTGTTATCATTTTCGTAAATAGGGTAAACAAATTAAACGTTAGCAATTATATTTGTATCAAAAATCCTTGCAAAACTGACAACGGGTTCTGCAACCAGTACCTATGATAATTGTATTACTTTTTCCTAGCTAAAAATATTTCCTTACATCTTCACCCCAATAAATTCAGTTTCGGCTATAATATCAAAATAATATATTTATATATATTTTTTTACTTATTTCCGACTCGCTATTTAGTGGTGGTTTATAAGGTTCAAAGTTTTCAATTATTATTTTCACTGAATATTGGGACCAGGTTTTGTTTTTAAATGATAACTGCTAAACTAAATCGCCAGAAAATTAATATATTTTTTGATCAACATGTTTGAGCTCATATATCTATTCTTAATATTTTGCGTGCCGCATGTTTGTATGACATTATGTTAACGTTTAGCCATGAATTTTAAGCAAGTCTGGTGCTTTTATTAAAACGGCTTACAACCCTCTAAGTAGTACGTGCAGTTTAGTGAAAGTTAGATTAATGTCTCTCATATCGAGTCCAGTCCAATTTTCTTGCTATATCTATCATCAATGAAAACGTATAATTCAAAATGAAAATGTTTGGAGATTGAGCCGATATGATATTTTCTAGTCCAGAGGATACCGCCACCTCGAGCGATCACGCGGGCTATACGAAAATTTAGTCTATACTTTCACATACATCAAACTTTATTTATTCATCTAAGCCCGTCATGGATTTTTTTACACCTTATTAAGCAGAACGCATTTTTCATAGGACACGCTAACGGTGACATCGACGGCTATATTATGACATAGGCGTATTTTCTAATAATAGTTGATTTTTGGCACCCCGGTTTTTAGAAGCTCTAGCAACAATTTTCAGTTTAGCTTTCCACATTATCAAAAAAAACATGATTTATACTATATTTAGAAGGGTGTTGTTGTATGTTCGATATTTTATTCATTAAAAAATGTTGTATTTCCAGGGTAAAATTGGTTGAACTTCTTAGGGACGTATGTTGAATTTTTCACACCTGGTTTTAATGCGGCAAATTATCATTCGCATTTTAAACGAATTTGATAGCGTAAATAGCTTTGGAATTACAATCGAAGTATTTCTTTTTTATTCCTAGAAATCAACAAAATTTCGGGGTTAAACAGTTAAACAGTTAAATGATAACTGCTAAACTAAATCGCCAGAAAATTAATATATTTTTTGATCAACATGTTTGAGCTCATATATCTATTCTTAATATTTTGCGTGCCGCATGTTTGTATGACATTATGTTAACGTTTAGCCATGAATTTTAAGCAAGTCTGGTGCTTTTATTAAAACGGCTTACAACCCTCTAAGTAGTACGTGCAGTTTAGTGAAAGTTAGATTAATGTCTCTCATATCGAGTCCAGTCCAATTTTCTTGCTATATCTATCATCAATGAAAACGTATAATTCAAAATGAAAATGTTTGGAGATTGAGCCGATATGATATTTTCTAGTCCAGAGGATACCGCCACCTCGAGCGATCACGCGGGCTATACGAAAATTTAGTCTATACTTTCACATACATCAAACTTTATTTATTCATCTAAGCCCCGTCATGGATTTTTTACACCTTATTAAGCAGAACGCATTTTTCATAGGACACGCTAACGGTGACATCGACGGCTATATTATGACATCAGCGTATTTTCTAATAATAGTTGATTTTTGGCACCCCGGTTTTTAGAACCTCTAGCAACAATTTTCAGTTTAGCTTTCCACATTATCAAAAAAAAAAACATGATTTATACTATATTTAGAAGGGTGTTGTTGTATGTTCGATATTTTATTCATTAAAAATGTTGTATTTCCAGGGTAAAATTGGTTGAACTTCTTAGGGACGTATGTTGAATTTTTCACACCTGGTTTTAATGCGGCAAATTATCATTCGCATTTTAAACGAATTTGATAGCGTAAATAGCTTTGGACTTACAGTCGAAGTATTTCTTTTTTATTCCTAGAAATCAACAAAATTTCGGGGTTAAACAGTTGACCGACAAGTTTTTTTACTTTGAACGTACATGTTGATTATGCCTGGTTTGAAATTTTCATCCGTACTGTACCGGGGGATTTTAGATTCTATGCTATGGAAGTATGATTTACAGGGTTTTTTTAGATTCTACATCAACTGGGTCACACGTGTCCCTAAGGACAAAGGTCAAACCTCGAGCAGTAGCCACTTTGCACGTTTTGTTTTTGTCGAGCGATCACGTGGGATGGGCATTTTTTAAACATTTTATGAGTGTAGTTTCAATCGTGATCGAGCGATTACAAGAGCTAAAATCCAAATTTGTGGGATAGGCAATGAATAAAATAACAACTTAGATACGCGATTAAATATTTTAATATACAAGATGCCACGAACATTTTATCAGTTTTGTATACTTTTTCATCGGTGACGGGTACCCATAACTTTTTTATTTGCTGAATACGGATACAATTATTTTGCGTAGACTCCTGTCGATAGTATCAAATGTTTATTACCTTTACCTAAAGAAATTAATATCCATGTCCATAATCTAATTGTTTTGCTATATATTCCGTAAATTGGCCTTGCATTCATCCGGCGGTATTTATATTTTTAAATATGTGTGCGTCTCAAGTTTGATAATAACATTTTTAGTATACATCAGAGCTGCGCTTCATATTGTATTTGCTACTGCTGCATCCCAAGTCTGCCGCTTTAGTAGGTACCGAATTCACAGTAATAAAACTGTAAAGAACGAGCGAGTTTTGTTTGTGTACGAAGTGTTGAGATATATTACCCATGTAACATAATATCCCATTCAAATTCGAACTATATGGGGCTTAAATATTTTATAATATTCTAATATATACTTATATGGTTACGTTATCTGTGCTTATATATAAAAGTGTGTGAAAAAAATCTTATTGGACATTCTATTTTTATCTAAGTAGAGAGAATTGTTTTTAGGTCGTCAACCTGCCCTGACAAGTTCCGGCTAGCGGATGTGAGTCATCCACCTTGCGCCCGGCTGCGATGCATTCGCAGAAATACTACTGTTGGGTGTTTTGGCGTTGAAATGATGGTTATTGTCCGGGTATTTTAGTGTTAATAGTAATTTTTTTTTAATTTAATCGGAGCCTGCGGTACACATCATTAAAGGGACCTGCTGAGTCTACAGAGACCGGCGAGGCCTGCGGGAGCCAGCGGAGACCTGCTACAACAGCGCGTCGAGATTATTACCACACTGCCAAGCATTTCCTAGAATTTTACATAAATGCCGAGTGTTTGGCTTTGGAATGTGGGCTAATGTTCGAATCCTGTATGGAACATATACCAGATGAAACCATAGGCACCTAAACACAAATACTTTTAAAACCTGATTTGTTGAACCTATCGAAAATTAGTAATCAACAATTGTTTGTATATTTTTAGGTCACTCTCATTAATACCTTGTGGTTTGTTCTTCAAAAGCAGTTGAGACAGACCTGGTGTAAGGGTAATTTTGATCTCCAATACATAATACGTTATCTTCAACAGTTACTGGTATTTGTCCCATGACTAATCCGTCATTGGTGTGTTGGATACCATAACTCCTAGGTTCAATCTCAAGTGACAAAAACATGTCTTTAACTGAGAGTGATTGTATTATCAAAGGCTTATATATCTTTCGATCACAGAGCATCGATCACGGATAATTTCCTTTTATGCTCTCCCCGAGGCAAATTTTTCACAGGGATATCCAAGACCATTTATGGTATTCCGTAGTTTTCGATAGTATTCCATGGTCTTTGATGGTATTTCATGGTATTCGATGGTATTCCATGGTACTCGATGGTATTCAATGGTATGTCGCTTTTTCAAGTCGTCTAGTCGTTTTTCAGAATCGTCTAGTCGTTTTCCAGAATCGTTTAGTCGTTTTCAGAGTCGTTTAGTCGTTTTTTCCGAATCGTCTAGTCGTTTTTCGAATCGTCTAGTCGTTTTTACGAGTCGTCTAGTCGTTTTTTAGAGTCGTTTAGACGTTTTTAGAGTCGTTTTTATAGTCGCTTAGACGCTATAAGCTTTTTCTTGGTAGGATAATGGACAGTCAAAAATGAACATTGTTTTAATTTTCATTTTTGAAGAACATGTTGCATGCCCTCATTTTATTCCATATATATAGACCGTTTAAGGGTTTTAAACCCTTAATTCCACCTTTTTCCACACGCTACACTTATACCTTTGGGTTTTCGAAGTCGGAATAGTATAAAAATCATACGGTGAACATGGCATAAGTGAGAATTAGTACCTTTTTTTTCTGGGTGAAATTTTAAACAGGAAACGCGTTGTACAAAATCCGATTTTGCAGCTAGTCTTTCAACTTGATAATCGTGTGACGGGATATTTTTAAAAACTGGTAAACTTTGCACCTATTATATTTTAGTCAAGTAATTTAAAACAGGGCCTGGCTTTCTCGGAATTAAAGAAATTTACTTACCTAGATGGTTATAAACTCAACTAAAAATGGTTAATTTATGCCCCAAATTTAATGGCCACTTTCCTTTTGAGCAGTCTCTAAATATAGGAAGATAGATTTTTGATACATCCTTAGGTAATGTAGTCAAGAAAATGTATACACTCATATGTATCTCATATCTATTCTTTATTACACTTTTCCTGCAAATTTTTTATCGCCAGTACCGATGAGATCAGCGTGCTCGTTTCGTAGGCGCTTATTCCGACAAAGAGAAAGTACTTTTTTCCGAGGAATTACATCACGTACATATTGCAAGCTGGTATTTTTTCTATAGGTGTTAGGTTTTTATTAGTTGCGAGTCTCGACATGTCTCGGCGTCGCGGACGCAAAAATACGCAGGCAGAGGTGGTAGCAAAAATCCATGCATTTCCGAGGCTAAAGGTCGACAGGGAGACGTCATGGCTTAATTGCGATTTAGGGTTTTTATTAGTTGCGAGTCGTGACATGTCGTGGCTGGAGCGAAGGTCAACGGTCGGAGGGATAATGACGGGCACCCCGGGGTTGAGAGCGAAGGTCAACGGTCGGCGAGCTCGGGGCACCTTCGGTCGCGTCGGAGAAAGTCGGGCCGGAGAAATTTGGTCACGTTTTGACCACGTTTTAGCCCCCATAAGAAATACATGGGGAAATTGTGCTCGTACGCACATAGCTATACTACTTGGGTAGGAGGAGAAAAGGGCGTGTGGCGTCATCGTCGAACGACCTTGAAATCCCAAATGAAGATTCATAAAAATAATATGAGAATTGGCGCCAGAACTGACATAGCTTATCTACTTTTGACACACGCTTTGACGCAAGCTTTGACGTTTTGACGCACAGATTGACGTTTTGACGCACGCTTTGATGCACGTTTTGACGTTTTGACGCACGCTTTGACGTTTTGACGCTTTGACGCACGGATTGACGTTTTGACGCACGCTTTGACGCACGGATTGACGTTTTACGTGGGCGGGGCCTAGGAGGAAAGTGGAGGGGATGGTCCCAGGTGCCGCGTTACCTACTTACAGGGTTCGTCAAAACACGGCGCAAGCGGAAAGCCAAAAGGACCCTAATAATTTCATCACGTCAGAGAATCTATTTCACACTGCATAAGTACAAGGTACAACAAAATTCATGGGTGTAACAAAAGCCAAAAAGACATAACTTCATCACGTGGCGTATCATAATTAATAAGGGAAATACAGGGTGTCTCGAAGGAAACTGACAAAAATTTATAGAGAGTTCTAAAAAAACTGTAAATACAGCGTTATATATGAAACTTCTCCGAAAGAGGGCAGTGCGATGTTGAGGCATGGTTAACTTATTAGCAAATCTGACAATTCTATCGTGAATGTCAGACCTTGTGACTAACTTAGTCCTTACGAAGGGAGGGGGTTCAGTTGACTGCACAATATTGTGAACAAATGAACCGAGACGAAATTTCATCCGGTTTTTCATATTTAACCAGTTCAGATTTGTTAAACTATAGGAGATATGATCATATTTTCTTAGGTTGCAAATTAAGCGACAACAAGAATTCTGTACTTTTTGCAACCGGTGCCTGTTCAACTCGTCAAGGCAATTTCCATAAATAAAGTCACAATAGTTGAACCTGGATAGGACCAGTGAATCACATAGATATTTCCTGAGCTTAAAATTCGAAAAATTACCGACTAGCATGTATTGATAATTCGCACAATACCCTATATTACTCGAGAAATAACTCTAAATTTAATGCTTGTGCAGGAGCGATGGGGCAATAATTATTATTACTAATTTTTCAGACTGCGTACAGGGTGGCCAAAAAGTACATCACGTGAAGTCGCAGAATTAGTGCATCAGTCGTATAAAATTCAAAATTTCGCTATTTGTTGTAATAATACGCCAATTTTTACTGAACCCTCTAATCTCAAAACAGTCTGTGAGATGGGCGAAAAAAAATCTAAAACTTGGTTTTTAGAAAATGGCTCTTTAACCAGTGTTGTATTAAGTATAAATTAATTTCAGAAAATTGATCTAAATAAAGTTAATTGACGCTATCTGCTACAAATCCACAACGGCAAAATACGTAAAAATTGATCTAAATAATAATTTTCAAGTTAAAAATTGACAAAGGCCAGGAAACACCAAGAACTACCACGGAACGCCATGGACTACCATGGAATGCAACGTTTGACGCGCGTTTGACCCACGTTTGACCCACGTTTCATGCACACACGCACGTTTGACCCACGTTTGACCCACGTTTCACGCACACACGCGCGTTTCACGCAACTCGGGCGTAATCTCGCGCGTAAACTCGGGCGTAAACTCGGGCGTAAACTCGGGCGTAAACTTGGGCGTAAACTCGGGCGTAATCTCGGGCGTAATCTCGGGCGTAATCACAACTCGGGCGTAATATTGTTACAATATATCCTAAAGATTATTTCTGAATTTTGAATTAATTATTGTAAATATACGTAGGTCACCAACAGTCCTTATGCCGAAAATACCGACCTGTTTTTTGTATAAGTATTTATAATCTTAATATGTAATAGATAAATATCATTTGAAAAAAAAATCGAATTACCTACTAATCTCTAACGCCCTAACTGGCATAAATAGAGACAAAAATTTATTTGCTGTTATTCTCGATTAAAATTTTGTAGTGAGAGTGTTTCCATTTGTATCTACAGCAATGGATGTCCAAGTAGTGGAAACCCAGCGTGGTCAGCCCGCAGTTTTGTATTCGGGGTATAAATATTCCTTGAAGTGCGTAAACAAAAACACGACGCAGCGCTGGATCTGCATAAAGCGACAATGTCCAGGTTCCATCATAACAGATGTTTGCTTCAAAGTTTTGGGACAAAAATCTCATTCCTGTGTTCCTAGTGCTACCAGAAATGAGCTTGAAGCTTATTGACCGCAGAAAACAATACCCAAGGAGAAATTACTCCAATACCGCAAACAGGATATTAAAAAAAAATAAAGCTAAAACGACGTTAATCTAAAGCTAAAAGGACCTTAACTTGAAGTCACATAGGTAGACAACAAAATTGAGGTTTCTCGTGGTGAGTCGTATTTTCTAGACGAACAAAAAACTCTGACTTTCGTATCTTTCGCTTTTTGACCCGTCTTGTCCTTGTAAACCGTAGCGGTGGACACCCTGTATAACGATTAGCTACCCTACATTGCGTTATGGTTAAAAGGTATAAGTACTGGACTTATTAGACATACTCGTTTCAGAATTTACAAAAATATAAATAATATTGTGACTATAAAAATGTTTTCTGTAATTTTTCTACATTCATAACTTTAAAAGATCTCTTCCCTCGTTTCACAAGAAAAAAATCTATCTATACCTGTTAATATAGCTTTTAACAGATGATTTTAAAATCGGAGACGCCCTGTATACTATTCCTCTTAGTATAAAAGTGTCCAAGTTGTAAACAATTTTGAAATAAACGATAAAAAATTTGATTTTAAGTACAAATGTTCTGGTAAATACGGTTTGGAAATGTTTAATAAAAAAGGAAAATTGTTAACAGCTGATACACCCGTATATGTGTTTTTTTTTCCATTGGCAGAATCAAACTTACACTCAGCTACCTTTATATCTTTTGTATTACGATTGAGAAAAAAAAACGTTTTTTGTTTAAAAAAGTATGAGACGTTTTGTGTGTGTGTGGGTGTGTGTGTGTTTGTAAGACCCCAATTGTGTGTGTGTGTAAATACTGTACATATTGAGTTCTGACATAGCGGCTGGCGGATGGTGTCGAATTTAAGTCGTTACATCCGCTAAACGAAACCTCCGTTGTCGAGGCGCCGACCGTCGAAGAAGGCAATAATCGCTAGCTGCTGATTCTGCCGATAGAGCTTAACTTAAATGCCAAAGATATACCAAACACTAGATGTACGGAAACGCTGATTTTCCAAATAAATTGGGTCGATGAATCCCTGGTCCCAAGCACCCATTGGTGAACGTCCATCGACTCGTCCCGCCTCCGACTCGTTTCGACTGTCGTACACATACTGTATGAGTTTGATATACCTACAAGTCAAAACCAAAGTACGTTTTCTTGTAAAAACACTCTAATTCTGTGTATATCTTTGGTTAAAACATGGTACAATGTTATAAATATCGGGTGGTCGCTATATTAGCCATTGTCAGTTTTTTTCTGCAGCAACAGTGGGTAAGTAAATTTGTATGCTATATATCACTTTTTTTTAAATTTTTCTCTAACAAATTGATAACATTATGAGTTTATCAAAGACTGTGCTCGAATTCTTGTTTATTTCAAAGAATTTTGATATCGTACTACTAATTTTTTATTTTATAAAGTCACATTTGCCACTGGCTTGATAAAAATTGTCTAACAGCGACGATTTGATTTAGATTCAACACAATTAATTAATCCAATAACTTTTTTCCATCCAATAAATTTTTTAAAAAATATTTGCATCTTTTTTTTTGTCTCCACAAATATTTTATCTATATTACAATTTACGTATATAATATAAGTGGTATAAACAATATCCTTTAAAATTCAGAAAGTTCTTTCAAGGGAAAAATCAGTCTGAACAGAAATAGTGTAATATTTTCATTTGATTGTACAAAAATATGTTGTATTAATATCAAAAACTAAAAAAAGGAAAAATATTCATATAAACTTAGTGTTTGACATCTTGATTATAAAACAACTATTTCCTTCCAATATTTATAACGGAAATATGTTTGAAAAAATAAAATTCCACATATTATACACATTTTTGTTAGACAGTAGGAACGTTTCTTCAATATTTAAGGGGTAATTTATAATAATTTTTGAAAAAAAAAATCCTCTAAACGTAGGTCCCGAAATGTTTGGTAGCGTTGTAATAGGGGTTGATTTGGTGCTAACTAGATTGAAATTATTACGCCCAGTGGTGTCAGGGGTGACACCTTAACCAAATTTATTGACCACAGAATGTACGCCACTGACATTAATAAAAATCCATTTTTAGATGAAGCAACTAAAAATTCAACTTTTTTTTTGCCTCTTTAATTTTCGATTTATCTTGCTTCGTTTGCGAGATAAAAAATAAAAACATTTTTTCTGAAAAATTTAACACCCTGTAGCTTGGAAACCAATACATTTCCGTAGCTATGTTTATAGGACCTTTTTTTTCAAAAATGACCTGACAAATCAGCCCCTTAAATATTGAAGCTTGTTTCTTAAACACCCTGTATAATATTAATTGGTTTCAAGTTAATCATTTCTGTTTCTTTTTACAGAATTTGTCAGATTCGTTCGGCGCCAGCTGCACCCCACCCCTGTAAGTACCTAAACCTAACTAAGGAACAAAATTTATTTCTTTTGAAAATAAGTTGATCAAATTTAGAACTCTAGTCATAAGAAAGATATTTTTTAAAAAATCTGAAAGCAGACTTTTTTTTGTTCCTTACTTTTTTGTTGTTGTTTGAATTAACCCAGTTTTTTTTTATTTATTATCAGACCGTATCCCAGTACATCCTACTTTTCGGGACAGGCCCGCTGCCTGTACCGCTACCCGAGTATATACGGGTGGTGGGCGTGTTCAGGGGTCACACCCTGACCTATTATACCGACACAGAGAATGACACAGGGGTAATATGGGCGTATTACCACTAAATGGTTTGTATTTTGTAAGCATTATTGTTTGTGTGTATTTATTTTACAGCCCTACAATAAATATCCATATTTTTACTACTTGTTTCATTTACCTACTTATTCACCCACTTAAAAACTGATTACAAAATATACATTTCGAAATTAAGAGAAAAAATGAAAGAAGAAAACAATATTCTTACAACACTGAAAATTTCTAATATACTAATAACTTGTTAATATTTCTAATTAAAAATAATTCATACACTTTATTTTAAAGGAAAAAATATTTAAGTGGAAACCTAAGTAGCATTCTGTATTCAAATTCCATACTAGAAAAAAAAACAAAAAAAAATCAAATTTCATATAAAAATGATCACCATCTAGTAGGTAACCGTAAAAACATTTTATCGATATATGCGACATCTAGTAGATTCTAGCACAGGTAATTTTCTTTTGGAACTCTTATGAACCATAGGTACCATAAAAATGACACTTGATGTACAGCGACATCTAGCTGAACCAGTATTCAGTAAACAAACTCAGTAATTGGACACATTGATAATTCCTGTAAATATAAGTAATGTTTACTTTCTGTTCTTGAAAGTTTTCGGATTTTTTAATCTAACTTATAGATACTACTATACTTATACCTAAGAGCTTCGTCTGTTTTATGACACATTTTTGCAGCTTCCGTTCTTTCTCCGTAGAAAACACCTCTAGGGTTTAGCGGTTTTTCGGAATTATCTTGTAGCAGATCAGAATTTGTGCAATGAAACCCCCAAAATTCACTATGGGTTTAGATAAATTAGAATATCGATATGTATTTTTATTTTCCCTCCGACTCAATATTATTTTTAATGTAACACTTCTTCAAACAGAAAATATGTTTGTTATTATTGTGTTGTGTGTGTGTGCTGCTGCATAGGATAAAATATTTTAAATAAAACAATGAAAAATGGTTAATTTATATTTTTTTCACACACAAGGAACCATGTATCACAATAATTTAAAAAATTACATGTAAAATTTAATTTTACTGTATATAAAATATATAGTACAAAATAAATTATAAACACATAGTTCTCTCAATTCCAAACAACTTTTGCTAATATTTTTTAATATTCTGAAAAATACCGGTACAGTACTCTTGAGCAACTATTTGAATAGTCCTCGTATAAGTAACATCCCTGTATTTGTACCTGTAGCTAAAGATAACATTACGCTGAGTCTGCTTCTCTGAATTTATAAATATAACCCATGTAATTTCAACAGACACTTCTTGTCCGCTGCTCGTCATTAAACATTGTTTTTAAAAACGGTTTCTTTCATTGACAGCCCTTAACTGGCGCAGTCGTTCGGACTTTTAGCGAAACGAAAAACCAAAAATCGGTACCTTTCGGTCTCTTTCAAGAGTTTATTCGCAAAAGAACCAATCGGTCGGCGATCCGCGCGCGCGGAATCCAAAAATCGGCACTTTCGCCACGTGAACGTCGATACCAAGGGCCAACGGTCAGTGAAGCAGCCGTCGAGACAACAGGAGCAAGATAGTCAGCAAGGGTGGTCTAGCATCGATCCAATCCTCTTCTGCAGCAGAACAAGCATCGTCTGTGAGCAGAACCCTAGGTTAAGAAGCTTGGGAGGAGACACACATCGCTCGTCCTATAGGCACCGTCGTTTAAGAAGAAAAAAGAAGAGTGAAGATGAGAGTCATCGTATTTCTACTAGTGTAAGTGTAAATTGTGCTTTTTGTTTTAACTTTTTGTGCGTGTTTTACCCAAACTGGAAGATTTAGAAAATTTAATATCCTCTGTAGAAAACTTAACTTTAAATTTAAATTCAGAACTTGGAAATCCAATAATCATGCCAAACGGTAATGCAATTAGAACCTTTTAAAATATCAAGCTGATAATATACCCCCTTTCGATGGTAACCCAAAACTCTTGCAAAGATTTGTAAACCCTTGTGAAAATTTTCTGAAAGCCTTCCAAAATGTCCAAAATGCAGCAGACCCGATTAATATATGTTTATTTGACACAATTTTGAGTAAGTTAAGAGATAGAGCGGCAGACCTTATTGCATCACGTTCAGAATTAAATAATTGGATTTTAATAAAAGACGCACTAATAGCTACTTTTGCCGATCAACGAAGTATTGATTGTCTTATTCAGTACCTAATTTCGTTAACACCATTTCCTAATGAAACACCCTTTGTAACGGAAATTTTGTCTCATTCCGTTACAGCATTTTAATTTCTTTAAATTTATCAATTCATTATTGAACCACCCCTGTAACCGAAAGATAATGCTACGCCTATCGCGCATACGATCAGACTCTTCTTCTGACGAGGATTTGTATTTTGTGGTTGTGTGAATATTGGTCGTCGAGCCAGATTCCAAAGTTCAGGTATGTAACTAAATAATTCCCTTAGATTGCTTGTTAAAGTAAAATACCTTTTAATTCGTTGTGCTTACTTTTGGCAATAAATACCTGATATTATTCCGATCATATCAAATTTATCTAACTAAAGTGATTTGTGATTATTCGATTCCCCGGTCAAGTGTCGATTTTGTCATTCATCTACCTAACCTTTTTTGTGGTACGAATCACAAACACAAACGGAAATTATATTCAAAAAATGTTAGTTTTTCATAGTGCCTTTCTATTAAGAATTTTCGCGGGTTATCTATAGAATTCGATAGAACATTCCATAATCTCGAAACCGGATATCGTACCACAAAAGGTTCTGATTAAGTTCTCGTTCCGAAGACACTTTCCGTTGCGTTCTCGAGATGCTCGCATCGTATTTTTGGCTGGCCACTTTTTTCAATTTTTCATCCCTAATTTAGCGGTGTGATCAAGAGTGTATCGTTGAAATTTTACTATTCATTAATTAATATTTGTTATCTTTCAATTTCATGTGAAACTTATCTACTGGAGCCCTGGTTTTCTGGTGTAGTCAACCACGTGTACTACCCCAAGAGTTCAACTTCATTTCAGCCAGCACAGAAGGGGTCCACAGGGGCTCGAGCGCCGTGGAAGTCCGTGGAAACCCTGGTGAGTAGATTTTATCTCATTTATCTTTTTCTTATCGCATTTTTTGTACCGTTTTCTCGAGATATCTACTCACCTAGGTTCTACGAACTCGAGCTGTCCTCTGGATTTCGGCCTGTGTTCTGCACCTGATTATATTGCCGTATCTTAAACTTTTTTAACCTTATTAATTTCCAACGATACCTCTCTAGGTCTGATCCAGAAGGAACGTAACGCAGAGTCACCTCAGTTTATTTTTATGCTATTATCATTATATCATTGAATTTTCTCTTTTACGAACTAAATTTGTTTTACCTACCCAGAGAACATATAAGCGTGTGTTAATATAACTTTTAATCAAAGACAAAAATCATTCTCTTGTCCTAGTCTGAGGTTCAGATTTCTTTTAAATATCAAGTTTCAACTTGTATATATCATTTTTACTAATAAATATTTTGCATTATTTTCGCTATCTCTGTGCACAGTGTTTTTTTTTAAATAATTATAAAGATAGCCTAATTAAATTAGTCATACATTGTTGTAATTAAGATAGTTTTACTGACTAAAAGTTTAAAATTATAAGTAACATAAACAACATCGCCTATTAGTTGTCTGAATATTTTCTCGACTTAAGAGATTGGGTACTGCTTGGTTTTCGACTTCACAGATACAACACACCTCCTCCTACGGCATCACAAGCTCTGGTTTGGTCACGTGCAGCTAAGCGACAGACCCACCAGCCACAACAAACACCCACGTCCCAGCTAGTCGGCACTGCAGCGTTGCAGCTAAAAGTGGTCTGGTATAGTTCTCGCATATTAGGCACAGGCTTATATGAATGTGGAGTTGAGGTATTGTGTTGGACTATATCACTTTTACCCAAGTCGAAAGGACAAAATCGAGCCGCAGTGAAAATCTCAGTCGGTGTGTAACTTAAGGCGATAGCTTAATCTCAACTTTTATATTACTTCGGTTTAAATTTCAAATTTACTTCTGTTAAAGCTTTCAAAATTATTTTCAAATTGTAAGGCAATTTAATGCAAGTTACCTACTTCCAATTATTGTAATAAACTTGTTTTTAGAATATAGGGTTTTATTTGATCGCCTCATAACTAGCTCTAAAAGAAAAACTTGCTTTCCGCATCTCGCTATCTCAATACATTTTTCTTTGTAGTTCTTTTAAGTAACACCTAGTTGTTACACCTTACAGTTCGGAATGCGAATCCAAGATAAGCGTAGCCTCCTTTTTGCAAAACTTAATGGCACTAACGAGGACCGCAATATAAAAATTGTTAAAATTAATCATTATAAAGAATTTGCTCTGAAAACCTTCATTAATGGTTTACCTTACAATATGCAGCTTGTAGTTAGGCTTAAACAACCTGATTCTCTTGAACAGGCAATGCCGTTTGTGACAGAAGAAAATTTTGTTTATTTCAAGACAGGCCAAAATCAAAATTTTAGACAACCAGTACATAATAGTATTCCATACAAACCAAAACCAACAAATTTACCGAGACCTAACATTCCTAATTTTAAACCACCACCATTTCCACAACCAAACTTGAATTTTCCACAATATATTCCCCCAACATTTAACCAACCACCTACATTTGGACGTTCTCCCACATTTGGAACACCTTTTAATCATTTTAATCAACCAAGACCAAGTTTCCCTAACTTTATGCAACAAAGACCGAATATTCAAAATTTTACTCAACAAAGACCAACTTTCACACAAAACTTACAAAGGCCTTTCCAACCCCAATTTAGACCAAACTTTCCCCAAAAAACTAATGTTACTAACATGTCTAGAACGAAACCAGAACCAATGGATACCTCAACAAGTACACTTGTAAAACAACCCCAACGTACATTTCAAAGTCAGGAACTATTTAACCAAGACGTAATCGAAAATTCCCCCAAAAATGACTCAGTTCAATATCCGGAATATACTGATTATTCTCAGCCAAATTATTATCCCGATTATGACTATTATTACAATTATTATTATTATTATAATTATTATTATAATATAATATAATAATATAATATTATTATATTATTACAATTATACCCTCAATACGATATATGTGAATTCCCGAACCAAGGAGAAACCAACCAGAAATTACTGAAAATCAGGATTTTCCAGATACTGGTCAGAATTCCAATATGAAATAATATACCTAAATAATTTGTCGATAAAACTTGCCTATATTTATATACCCGAATTAGACGCTAAATTTTTAATCCATTCTGGAAGCACACGTTCCTTTTTAAGCCCAAAATTAGCCTTTAAATATTTCCCAAATTATGTCGAAAATGAACTTTTCTTAGTACAAACAGCGCATGCGACATCTTTCCATGACAAAATTGCTATTTTGCCACTATTTCCAATTTTCAATACAGAAGGTATACATAAATACTACATATTTGATTTTTCAGAAAAATTTGATGGACTTATAGGTTTAGATTTAATACTTCAATTAGGCGCAGATATTTGTTATAGTAATAACACTTTAGTTAGCCCAAATTCAATTATACCAATTTATAGGCAAAACGAAAATGATTTAGAACCACAAAATTCGACACAATTTGAAACAATAACTGAAATAATTCCTCCGAGAATGGTACAAAAAATTAAAATACCTGTTAATTTACGTAACGGCACAGGAATCTTAAATTATACAAAATTAGGAAAAGCTGAAATTCCCGAATGTTTAGTAAACGTAGAAATTAATTTCGCCCTTACCACTATTTTAAACCCAACGGAAAACCCCATTAAAATCGATATTTTTGAACCATTTTCTATAGAATCAGTAAACCCAAGTGAACTGAATTTTTTCGAAAATGTTGAAAAAATGACCTAGATAAATCTATCGATAATCGATTAAAAGCTAATCTCAGAAATTTAAGACTAGAACATTGTAACAGCGAAGAACGCGAATAAATCAGAAAGCTTTGCTTAGAATTCAGAGATATCTTTCATTGTGAAGATATTCCCTTGAGTTTTACCAATCAGGTCAAACACGAAATTAAATTAACTAATGAGTCCCCAATTTTCACTAAAAGCTACAGATATCCAGAAGTTCACCGACAAGAGGTAAAAGATCAAATTTCAAAATTACTATCACAAAATATAATTCAAAATTCCAATTCACCTTGGTCATCCCCGCTATGGGTTGTCCCAAAAAAAAATGGACGCCTCTGGAAAACAGAAATGGCGCATGGTAATTAACTACAGGAAACTCAACGAACGAACAATAGATGACAAATACCCACTACCGAACATAACTGACATTCTAGACAAATTAGGACGCAGTCAGTATTTCACTACATTAGACCTCGCGAACGGATTCCATCAAATTGAAATGCAACCAACCGATATCCCAAAAACAGCTTTCAGCACAGACACAGGGCATTACGAATTTTTGAGAATGCCCTTCGGCCTTAAGAACGCGCCAGCAACTTTTCAGCGAGTTATAAATAATATTTTACGTGGACTACAAAACGAAACCTACTTTGTTTATTTGGACGATATCATTATATTTAACACATCCCTTCAGGAACATATTCAACGACTAAAAGACATTTTTGTACGACTTCGAAATTCTAAATTAAAAATACAGCTCGATAAGTCGGAATTTCTCCGAAAGGAAGTACAGTATCTCGGACACATAGTAACACCTGATGGAATTAAACCCGATCCTTGTAAAATCTCCGCAGTTAAGAATTTCCCGGTACCTACCACTTTTAAAGAAATTAAAACTTATCTAGGCTTATCAGGTTACTACCGTCGCTTCGTGAAGGATTTTGCAAAGATAACAAAACCTCTAACACAATGTCTTAAAAAAGACGCTAAAATCCAACATACTAAAGAATTTTTAAACGCATTTGAACATAGCAAAATTAATTAATTATCCGATTTTAATATATCCCAATTATTCCAAGCCATTTATATTAACCACGGATGCAAGTAACTTTGCTTTAGGAGCAGTTCTTTCACAGGGCCAAGTACCTAACGACAAACTCGTAGCATTCGCTTCGCGCACCCTAAATGAATCGGAAATAAAATATTCAACTATAGAGAAAGAATTACTAGCAATCGTTTATGCCTGCAAGTACTTTCGGCCATATTTGTTTGGACGAAAATTTTATATTTACACGGATCATAGACCACTTGTTTGGTTATTCAACTTAAAAGAGCCAAATTCAAAATTAGTCAGAAGGTTGTCAAAATAAAAATGCAGACGCACTATCACGAATTCAACTTAACATATACGAAAATCAATCTACTGTAAATAATCCCGGTGAAGTAGATAAAGACATTTTAGATTACCTTCAAAATTTATGCGAAAACACTGAAACTTTCGAAGAGCCAAAAACGAGCGAACAGGAACCCAAAATTAAAATATTGTCGGATATACAAATTAAACCCCCACATGACACAATTACTGACACGGTACATACTTCAAACACGGACACTAGAAATGACGGAATCAGCGTTCTTGACGAAATCGTAAACAATAAATCCCATCAATACTTAATAAAAAGAAATCCACACGACCAAATAAAAGTAACCTTTGAAATCCTAGACAAACACGTCATTAACCATTGCCAAATTCCTAAAAACCCAGAAATAATAAATAAATTCATAAAAGAATATATTTCAGGTGACAAAAACTCGTATTTATATTTTTTCGAAGAAGATCTATTTCCCCTTTTTAATAAAGTTTGCATGAATAATTTTAAAGATTTAAAATTAATTCATTGTACTAAACTAGTAAATAACGTTACAAATGAAGAAGACAGAAAAATGTTTATTATGCATCAACATGAAAATAAAACTAATCACAGAGGCATTTCTGAGACATATGAAAGATTAAAACAAAATTATTATTGGCCAAAAATGAAAGACGATGTTACCCAATTTGTCAATGACTGTGTAAAATGCCAGACCCAAAAATATAGTCCACAAAAATCATACATCCCCTTAGTTAGAACTGAAACGCCAACAAAACCATTTCAAATTTTACATATGGACACATTTATATTCGAAAATCAAAACTTTAACAATATTTGACAAATTCTCAAAATTCGGCCAAGCCTTTCTCTACGATAAAAATGCAAAGTCGGTATGCGACAAGTTAATAATATTTTTCTCATTTTTTGGATGCCCAGAAACAATTGTGTCTGATAGTGGAACAGAGTTTAAAAATGAACTACTGAAGGAACTACTAAAAACTCAAAAAAATTAACATTCATTTTACCACTCCGGGCCATCACTAGTCTAATTCCCCAGTAGAGCGCTTTCACTCAACTTTAATAGAACACTTGAGATTATTAAGGCAAAAAGATAAGTCCAGAGCAATTTCTGAATTAATTCCCTACGCAATAATAGCCTATAACAGTACCACACATAGTACGACAAAATTCTCCCCTCATGAACTCATGCTAGGCATACTAACTCTAGAGACCCTTTCGACCTTATATCAACCACATTTTACACAGATTACGTCGACTCACATAACGAAAAATTAAGTACCCTATACGAAACAGCGTTGGAAAATACAGTAAAAGTAAAAACTAAAATGCTAGAAAGAACAAATGTTAAAGGCGAACAAACCGAATTTAAGTTGAATCAAAAGGTTTATAAAAAATCTTCCGCTCGAAATAAAAGTGAACAAAAATACATCGGCCCTTTTGAGATCATCGAAATCCTTGAAAACAACAAAGTCAAAATTAAAAACTTAAAAATTCCCCAAAAAACGGAAGTAATACACATAAAAGAATTAAAACGCCCACTTGTTACAGATGGCCCGCCCGCAGAATCTCAGTAGAATCAGCTGCTGGATCAAATTTCCACAACATAAACGATAACCCAGGCATACTGCCTTATAAACTAGGTAACGCGCATAAGGTTATTAACCATTGGACATTCATACAGATATTTAATATATCCAGTGTCATTACTGAATTTAAGGCTTTATCATTAAAATATAATATGATTATATCTCACATAAAAAACAACACGGACTATGACAGGGAATTCTATAATTCGTACATGCTTATCAATAATCTAGAAAATAAAATAGAGGTACAAATTTTACAAATAACTCCTTCCACAAACTTATCTAGGAAAAAACGCGGCTTAATTAACGGTTTAGGGAATATAATCAAGAGTTTAACAGTAAATTTAGATCAAGAAGATGCAACTAAATACGATAATGAAATCTCAGTTTTAAAAGAAAATCAGAATAATTTGAAATTATCAATGGATAAACAATTAACAATACTATCAAGCTCTATTATAATATTCCAAGAAGTCATAGCAAATGTATCTCAAAACCAACAAATTTTGGAATCAAAGATACCTGAAATGATAAGGGTAATCCATAACTATGAACTAAAAACTTTAGATATTTCTATCCAGACAAAGATGTAAATGGTTTTAACGCGAATTTTAATGATGTATCAAAACATTTATGATATTTTAGACAAAATTGAAGTCGCTGTATCTTTCGCAAAAATTAATGATTTCCATAATGCAATAATACATCCTATTGAACTACTAAAACAAATAAAGTCTCTTGCCTCTTCTTTACAAAATGAAAAATTACCGTTTGACCCGGTTATGAAAAATATTTTAAACTTTGAAGAAATTCTGGAAATAAAATGCTATTCTAAATTTGAAGAAATAATTTTTATTATAGAAATACCGTTAGTTGAAAATGAGTCTTACAATCTTTTTCACATGTTTCCACTACCAACCCCTAACCAAAATTTCTACAAGGTAATACTTCCCAGCTCAAATTATTTAATGTACAATCAAGAAAGATATGGATTTTCCGACAAACCCTGTAAGAAAATTATAAATAATGAATTTCTTTGTTTTGATAATATACACACAGAATATGTTAACGATGACTTACCCTGTGAGATCGGATTATTAAAATATAAACATAAGAATAATTGTAACCAAATCGCAATCAATATATCTGAGATTCAAGTACAAAAAATTGACGAAAGTAAATGGATAGTAATTATTCCCAGTGAGACCTTAGCTGTCAAAAATTGTTACAATACTAAAGAAACTGTTCTGCCTAGCGGAACCTACTTAATAGAAATTGAATTCCATTGTTCCCTAAAAATCAACGAGACAATTATTAAATCTTATAAAAATGTACAAACGATGTTTAAAAAAAATACCATTACCAAAAATGCAGATAAATGTATCAGATAATTATATTTTACAAAAGATATCTCCAGTAAATTTAAATGTAATTCACACGGACAGAATAAATAACCTGTTAAATGAAATCAATACACAAAAGTTAGAAAATTCCAAGTTACTCAATTATCCAATTTATTATAACAAAATAAGTTTATGGACAATATTATTGTATGTGTTAATCATAATTGCAGTTTTATATTTTATATGCAAGTATCTAAGACCTAGTTTTTCAAAATTAACTATTTTCAAAAATAAAACTAATACAGAAGAAATTATTGTCTAGGTCATAGAAACTTATAAAGTTTATATGTCCCTCTAAGGGTGGAGGAATAACATCCCTGTATTTGTACATGTAGCTAAAGATAACATTACGCTGAGTCTGCTTCTCTGAATTTATAAATATAACCCATGTAATTTCAACAGACACTTCTTGTCCGCTGCTCGTCATTAAGTTTTTAAAAACGGTTTCTTTCATTGACAGCCCTTAACTATTTTGGTATTTAAACTTTAATAAGTATGGTTTGCTTTTAAAACGACACGTTCTTCAAAAATATCATTTTCTGAGATAGTACGAAATAAATTCACATTTGTACCCAAATTATGACATTGTATAATACAGTTAAAAATATTATGATAGAAAGACTGTCAGTTAAAATTTGAGACCGTCACTCCCAGTTCTAAACAACTTTTGCTAATAATATTTTTAAATATTTTGAAAATTAGGTGTACTTTTGAGTAGTTCTTTGAACCTCTCTCGTACACACACACAAAAAAAAGAAATTTTCAACTTTAATAAGTATACTCATATCACCATCGTAGAAGAATAAAATGTTCCGAGATGTAAGAAATTCACATCTCTACCATGAATTTTTTTGGCGTACACTGTATTGTATAATGCAGTTATTTTGATAGAAAACTATGTAAAATTAAGCCAAATACACCCTGGTTTAAAATATGTACGGTTATTTAGTAAAATTGGACTGGGTGCCTTAAAACTAGTTGAAATTATTATAAATTTAAAAATATCTTGAAATTAAACGGTAAAATTAAACATGTAAAATATTTATTATACAAAAAAATATATCTACTATACCAAAAAACTAGTCGCTTTTGAGACACCTTGTATTTATTCTTAATTCTGTGACTTCAAGTTAAGGTCCTTTTAGCTTTAGATTAACGTCGTTTTAGCTTTAGTTTTTTTTGTAATATCCTGTTTGCGGCATTGGAGTAATTTCTCCTTGGGTATTGTTTTCTGCGGTCAATAAGCTTTAACTTCATTTCTGGTAGCACTAGGAACACAGGAATGAGATTTTTGTCCCAAAACTTTGTAGCAAACACCTGTTGTGACGGAACCTGGACATTGCCGCTGTATGTAGATCCAGCGCTGCGTCGTGTTTTTGTTTACGCACTTCAAGGAATATTTATACCCCGAATACAAAACTGCGGGCTGACCACGCTGGGTTTCCACTACTTGGACATCCATTGCCGTAGATACAAATGGAAACACTTTCACTACAAAATTTTAATCGAAAATAACAGCAAATAAAATTTTGCCTCTATTTATATCAGTTAGGGAGTTAGAGATTAGTAGGTAATTGGATTTTTTTTTTCAAATGATATTTATCTATTTCATATTAAATTATATAAATACTTATACAAAAACAGGTCGGTATTTTCGGTTTAAGGACTGTTGTTGACCTACACATATTTACGATAAATATTTCATAATTCAGAAATAATCTTTATATGTTGTAACAATATTACGCCCGAGATTACGCCCGAGTTTACGCCCCTAGTTTACGCCCGAGTTTACGCCCGAGTTTACGCTGAGTTTACGCCCGAGTTTACGCCCGAGTTTACGCCCGAGATTACGCCTGAGTTTACGCCCGAGTTGTGATTACGCCCGAGATTACGCCCGAGTTGCGTGAAACGCGCGTGCGTGCGTGAAACGTGGGTCAAACGTGGGTCAAACGTGCGTGTGTGCATGAAACGTGGGTCAAACGTGGGACAAACGCGCGTGTGTGCGTGAAACGTGGGTCAAATGCGCGTCAAACGTTGCATTCCATGGTAGTCCATGGCGTTCCATGGTAGTCCATAGCAGAGTTCCATGCTAGTCCATGGCGTTCCATGGCAAAGTTCCATGATAATCCATGGCGTTCCATGGTAGTCCATGGCGTTCCATGGTAGTCCATGGCGTTCCATGGCGGAGTTTCACGGTATTCCATGACATTCCATGGTAGTCCATGGCGTTCCATGGTAGAGTTTCACGGTATTCCATGACGTTCCATTGCCGGTGTTAATTTTAAACACTAGGATAAAAAAAGCAAGTATATTTTACAAGTATATTTCACCTGTTGTCAATTTGTATGTCATCTGAAAAAAAAAATCCGCGACGCCACGTAACGAAAGAGAAATTGTACTACCTAATTACTTGTGCTGTTGAAATATTTACGAAAAGTGCGTTTCCACAAGTTTAATATTTTAACCTTTGGAAATTCTAAGTTAGTCTGACTGTCCTGTTTGTGTACCGCTGCAGTCTGTATAATGTTATTTTCTTGAGAAGGGAGGAATTTACAGATCCACTTTGAGACGCATAAGACACTTTCGTCTAGTCTGTACACTGAGATAAATTATGTAGCGCCACGTGATGAAATTAGGCCTTTTTAGCTTTGGTCCTATCCTGTTCAACTGTGAATTTTGTATTTTACCTATTCTTAATTCTGAGACACCAGGTGATAAGGTCTATTGGCTTTCTTATGCTTTGGCCACCTTGTATACTTTTGTTGTCCAACCCTGTACGAGAAAAATCTGCGACCCAACGATTAAGGTCCTTTTAGCCTTAGATTAGATTAACGCCGTTTTAGCTTTGATTTTTATCCTATCCTGTATAAATGTGAATTTTGAGATACCCTGTATTTTAGTTGTTCGAGACGCCACGTGATGAAATTAGGCCTTTTTGGCTTTTGTCACAGCCTGTGTATGATTTTTTTATCAACTGTTTTGTCCAGCTTGTATATATTTTTGTTGTCTACCCTATGCTATTTGAGAAAAAAATCTGTGGCCCTGTATATGAATTTCGAGACGGACCGTTAATTTTTTGTTTAATTTAGAGCCCTGTATTTTGTCATTTTATCCTCCGCTACCATCGACATAAGATTCCATTTCTGCACTTTCCAGGGGTCAATGGCCGCGCTGACCCAGAACTGTTTCTGTCTAAGACACTAATTTCGCGACACGCTTTTGGCGTAATATACCTGTATTCACGCTAAGATTCAATTTTTAACAAATTTCGCGAAAAGTTTTGCGTTCATCTTTCAATGTAATTATTGTCTGTGTGTTGGAAAAACGGCTTTTTGAGAAAAAATCCTCTGTGTGCGTAATTCTGCGAGACCAGACGCGAATATAAGGTCTTTTTGAGATTTTATTACGTAGATTGTGTTTGGTAGTTTTAACTTAAAAAATAATTATTGTTAGAACAAATAGTTCAGAATTTTTTGCAAATACCTAACTGTATTTTTCTCGTTCTTAATTCTCTCATGTGATTAAATTAGGCATTTTTTGACTTCTGTCCCATCCGTGAATTTTTGTCAGTTGCTTTTGTTCAATTCTCTTCAAATGCGTCGATGGGTCAGTTGGTTAGAGCAAGTTCGAACCCCGGCGGTGTTTTTTTTTCAGAATTTGGCGCCGAGCGCGAGCGTCAGTTACGCCCTTTTGGCTTTTTGTCACATCTCGACGTCAGAGCGTGACATAGGCCAACGGCCATAGTCTTACGTCAGACGACGCACATTCTTATGTCAGAGCTTCGACGCATGCGCCTTTTTTTGTCACACCCTGTAAGTACATGAATTTTGATACACCCTATATTCTTAGTTCTACGAGGTTTCTGAAACTATTAAGGCCGTTTTGGCATTGGTTTTTATCGGACCCTGTACATAAATTTTGATGCATCCTGTATTCTTGTTACGAACTAGGTCCTTTTGGCTTTAGTTTCTGATTCACCCTGTATTTTTCTTATTCTTAAGTCTGAGACGTGATGAAATTAGACCTTTTTTAATTTTTGTCTCACCCTGTGAAATTATTAAGGCCCTTTTGACTTTCCCTTGTTTTAACGCATCCTGTATATAATTTTAATCAGTTGCTTTTGAGACACCTTGTATTTATTCTTAATTTTGTGACGTCACCGAGAATCTAGTTTACACCATTTTAAAGTATTATTTTCAAATTGTAACAACTAGGTGTTACTCATAAACAACTGCAAAAAAAATATTGAGAGAGCGAGATGCGGAGAGCAAGTTTTTCTCTTGGAACTAGTTATGAGGCGATCAAATAAAACACAATATTCTAAAAACAAGTTTTATTACAATTTGGAGAATCGTTGCATTAAATTTGCCTTACAATGAAAGTTGTACTACTCACAGTTACGTAAGTTAAACCGAAGTACAAGAAATTTGATGTTAAGCAATCACCTTTGTTTACACACCGACTGAGATTTTTACTGCGGCTCGATTCTGTCCTTTCGACTTGGGTAAAAGTAATAGAGTTCGACACAATACCTCAAGTCCACATTCATGTAAGTCCGTGCCCAATATGCGAGAACCAAACCAGACCACTTATAGCTGCAACGCTGCAGTGCCGACTAGCTGGGACGTGGGTCTTTGTGGTGGCTGGTGGATCTGTCGCTTAGCTGCACGTGACCAAATCAGAGCTTGTGACGTGGTAGGAGGTGATGTGGTGTAACCGCTTCGCCGTATCTGTGAAGTCGAAACCCATGCAGTACCCAATCTCGTAAGTCGAGAGAAAAATTTGAACAACTAATAGGCGATGCTGTTTATATTTACTAATAATTTTAACTTGTATAGCTAGTAAAACTATGCTAATTACAACAATGGGTATGACTAATTTATTAAGGCGATATTTATAATTATTAAAAAAAAACACTGTGCACAGAGGTAGCGAAAATAATGCAAAATATTTACTTATAAAAATGATATATACAATTTGAAACTTGATATTAAAAAGAAATCTGAACCTCAGACTAGGACGAGAATGATTTTTGTTTTCTATTAAAAGTTTTATATTAAGAAATAGGTATACACTTATATGTTCTCTGGGTAAGAAAAACAAATTTAATGAAAGAGAAAATTTGTGATAATAGCAAAAGAAAATCTGAGGCGACTCTCCGTTACGTTCCTTCGGGGATCAGACCTAGAGTGGTATCGTTGAAAGTTAATAAGGTTAAAAAAATTAAGATACGGCAATATAATCAGGAGCAGAACACAGACCGAAATAAAGAGGACAGCTCGAGCTCGTAGAACCTAGGTGAGTAGATATCTCGAGAAAACGGTACGAGAAATACACAAAAAAAGATAAATGAGATAAAATCTACTCACCAGGGTTTCCACGGACTTCCACGGCGCTCGAGCCCCTGTGGACTCCTTCTGTGCTGGCTGAAATGTAGCTGGACTCCTGGGGTACACGTGGTTGACTACACCAGAAAACCAGGGCTCAAGTCGATAAGTTTCACATGAAATTGAAAGATAACAAATATTAGTTAATGAATAGTAAAATTTCAACGATACACTCTTGATCACACCGTTAAATTAGGGTTGACAAACCGAAAAAGTGGCCAAGCCAAAAAAACACGATGCGAGCACCTCAAGAACGCAACGAGAAGTGTCTTCGGAACGAGAACTTATCAGAACCTTTTGTAACACGATATCCGGTTTCGAGAATATGGAATGTTCTATCGAATTCTATAGACAACCCGCGAAAATGCTCAATAAAAAGGCACTATAAAAAAATTAACATTTTGAATCAATTTCCGTTTGTGTTTGTGATTCGTACCACAAAAAGGTTAGGTGTTAGGTAGATGAACGACAAAATTTACACTTGACCGGGGAATCGACTGTGATCACAAATCACTTTAGTTAGATAATTTTGATATGATCGGAATAATATCAGGTATTTATTGCCAAAAGTAAGCACAACAAATTAAAAGGTATTTTACTTTATCAAGCAATCTAAGGGAATTATTTAGTTACATACCTGAACTTTGGAATCTGGCTCGCTGACCAATATTCACACAACCACAAAATACAAATCCCTGTCAGAAGAAACGCTGTAACGGAATGAGACAAAATTTCCGTTACAAAATGCGTCGATGGCTCAGTTGGTTAGAGCGTCGATTTTATAAATCGATGGTCGCAGGTTCGAACCCTGGCGGATTTTTTTTATTTTCAGAATTTGTGACGTCAGAGCGCGAGATGAGGCGTGAGGGATGCTGGAGATGCTGGACCCCAAGATGCTGGACCTCGAGATGCTGGACCACGAGATGCTGGACCACGAGATGCTGGAGATGCTGGACCACGAGATGCTGGAGATGATGGTCCAGTGACGTGGTGGGGGGAAGTGGGCGTGGCCAGTGGGGGGGCGTGGCCTAAGTGGGCGGGGCCTAAGTGGGCGTGGCCTGAGTGGGCGGGACCTAGAGGTGGAGGGGGAACGGGGCGGGGCCTAGGATGAAAGTGGTGGGGGGCGCCCCAAGTGCCGCCTTACCTACTGATGTCTAGAAGTCTATCTAGCCCAAGTGGCCATCCACTTAGGATGCATTCCAGAAGAATTTTCGACAAACTCTCAAATATAAATTAATATTGATCACCCTGTACTGAATCATCTAAAAATACATTTATGATCGTCTCCTATTGTTAGTAATTAATTTTTACATTCCCAGATATTAACTTAAACATATCGGATTTTTGAATCGCTGCAGACACATATTAATAAATTTTTACAATCCTGGACTCCCCCAATTTACTCGTATCGGATGTCATAAAGGAGGCGTATGTTTGTTTTTTGAATTACATTTTTTATCTCTGTAAATCCAATAAAAATACAAGCGGTCGCCTTATGCCATATACGCATTGTAGTATCCTACCCTGTGAGATGTTAATTGGCGAGCGTTATTATACAGGGTGGTCTACAAGATCTTCTTTTAGTGTGGGCCTAAGGGTGTATGACGGAGACACAGGGTAGTTTAAAATATGTATATTAAGATTAATTACGGAACAGTACATTACGTTACTAAAATACAGAGGAAGTTTAAAAAACATGTGCAATAATTAAATAATGAATAATTGTAAAAAAATCTATGATTTCGCACAACGCCACTCAAGATATCCGAAATCTGAACTCTTTTCATGCAACACAAGCCAAACGTTTCAAAAGATACACTGTTAAACAATTGAACTTAAATTAGAGCACAAAACAATATGTCAAAAATGATACGAACACACAAACTATGGCAATAAAATGACAATATTCAGATCAAAAGTACAAAATTGCAAAAGATTTCCCAAATAGCACAAAATTAATTGATTAATCTGCATAACAATGAATAATGACCCAGTACGAAATTGGCATAAACTGTAAATCAATATTACTCAAGTTTGTAGCATAAAATGATTCAATTAAAAGACAAAACTCTTGCAAGCAATACCAAAATAATATGGCTCAAAATTCAGAATAATCGTACGGCATGAATAGAAGTTGTTAATTAGCATAAAGACTAGATAAGACACTCATTAACTGCAAATAAGTTTACCAAATCCTCAGTATAAAAATGAAAATAAAAAGACTCAATTTCTGATATTAACTCTAAAATTCAAATAAAAATTGCACAATAAAGTCAATATATCTCCAAAGTTTCCAAAATGATTTCAAAATAAAAGGCAATTAAAACACAAAGGAATCAAAACAAAAATATCTTACTACTTGGTCAGTCCAACTTACTCAGGTGCTTAGAATTTTGGTGGTTTCGTTCAAGAGTTGCTAAGACATCTGGACTGGAGCCGTGGGCCGCGGGTCCCGTCCCGCGACCTGGTGGATCGGTTGGTCGTCGACTATTGTTTCTTGACTACTGATCTGCTTCTGGTTCTCTACTGATTCCTGCGAATGGGCCCTCCCGGTATTTATAGGTCTCCGGGTGCCCCGCTACTCTTTCCCCGCGGCTTGCCAAACCGTGCGAACTTTTGGGGAGACCGGTTCTCGCGAAATTAATTAAGGCAATTATCGTAAATCAGTCAAAATTAATTACTGCAATTAGCATAAATCGATCACTTTGAGACGTTTATTATATCAATTATCATAAATCCGTCCCGCGGGCCATGTTTTGGGCTACTTTATGGTTCTTCTTCCTTTGGCGGCACCGCCGGCTAATGCGGTACTCTAATTAAGACTTTGATTTACTGCGATGGGTTTTGAGATTTTGGTTGGGGCCCCGAGGGGACTCCGGCGAAAAATTAACGTTAAGTTTCCAGTTTGGGAACCGAATATTATATATTTCTGTTAAAAAAATCCCGGGCACCACAGCATTATAATTATTTAGATACCTGATGGATCGACTTGTACACTAATGCTCAACTGCAAGAAGAAGAGGGTTTTTATATATAAATTTTATTCGGTGAACAACAAAATGTGTTCTAGGGAGTGTAATAGATATGTACTTTTTGAATGTTACTATGGTTCTAATTATCTTGCAGAGGTTGAAAATTTAATAAAAGGAAAGTTGACGGAGCTCTGGTTAAAGGTCAATGAAAAGGTGGAGTGTCAATCAGGCAACGACTATAGCCGCGCGGCTGTAGACACGCGGCTTTGCATCAGGCAGTGGTATAGGTTGAAACACGCGTTGTCAATCACGCGACTGCAGCGCGGCGACAGAAGCGGCTGCCGCGACTCTGGCGGCACGGCTGCAAAAATACCAGTCTATTCGCGACAGCCGCGGTGACCCTCCAGATTTGTACTAAATAAAAATTCAATTCAAATAGTGTATAATATGGAGGACTTCCGGTTAATCGAGTTTGTAGGGAAACATCCCAGCTTATATGATCCCAAGAATAAGAATTATAAAAATAAAAATATAAAGGACAATGTGTGGAAAGAAATTGAGAACGTTTTGATGCAATCAGGTACGTATAATAATAAATTAAATAAAACAAATATGAATAATAAATAATACTATATGTTATTGCATATTCAAAACACAAAAGTATCAATGAAGTGTAGGGATAATACAATGATAATACTTATTCATTAATATCGGTTTGATTCACTCTTCTTTCCTGTCACAAAAGTGAGCCCTCTTGACTGTTAAAGTAATCAGTAAATTTGTCTCTGATATCAAACCCTTCTGCATTGGCAAAACCACCAGTTGCACGTATAGGAATCATATTTTTGGTTGGTATGTTATGCAAATTTGGTTCTTGAAGGAGATTATTTTCTTCAAGAAATGAATCTCGAAGCATGTTATGAAGACAGCAGGCTGTCATAATCAAATCATCTGTCACTTCGGGCCTAACGGCAATTGGAAGATAAAATATTCTAAATACCTGGCTTAAAAGAGCGAATGCATTTTCTGAAACTCTTCTTGCCCGTGACAGTCTGTAATTAAATACAGCTTTTTTTACATCCGCCAGAGCAACATTTCTAGGGAACGGTTTCATAATGTGTGTGGATAAACGAAAAGCTTCATCTCCAACAATTACAAAGGGCACAACTATATTAGAATTTGGCAGTAGACTGGGAGTAGGATAAAATGCTGTTTTATTTATCAATTTTCCCAGATTAGATTTGATTAATATATGCCTCTGCCACCTTAGTAGATAGGCTATGCCGGTTCTAGCGCACTTTCTCCATGTATTTCTTATGGGGCCTAAAACGTGGTAAAAACGTGACCAAACTTTCTCCGACGCGACTGCGCGAGACGCCCCGACTTTCTCCGACGCTACGCCTCCACCAAGCCAATCAGATCGCACCGACTAGGGTCTGCCCTAGTCCGAGGGGTGCCGAAGATGCCCGAGGGGTACGACCCCAGCAGGTACGACCCCAGCGCGAGGTCATTGTCAAACCGTCCGCCCGCGGTGAAGGTTCGCTCGACGTCCAGCCGCGACCTTCGGCCGGAAGCAGGGACATGAGACTCTCACCGACGACCCCCCCCTGAACGTGGAATCTCGCGCCTTAGCAAATTGCAAGCCATGACGTCACACCCCCTTTGACCTCGACTCACCGCGACCGACAGGATTCTGCTGACTCCACTCACTTTCTTTTTATTTTACCAGGAAAAATCGGCGGCACAAGTGGTATCTGCATTCAGTCTTCGCATGTTTTGATACACTGACCTATATACGTTCCAGTAACCTACCAAATAATTTCTAGATACTAACAAAATTTACAGCGCGAAAAATGCATCATATAAAAATAAAATATGTCGGAGCAAAACGTTATGTCCAGCCGCGACCTTCAAGGGTGAACAAAAAGATGGTCAAGATTCCACCGCAGGACCCCCTCCACAACTAAATCATCAACCTTGACGATTATTTTGCCGGTGGACCAACGCCCACATATTTGTTTATTCCGAGTTATTTTTGCGTTTATAATATGCAGCAAAGTTTTGTTGTGACTTGTCTGGAATACTGAGAAATCACGCGGCAGCCGTGGCCTTCCAGATATAACATTGCGAGCGAGCTACGGATATCCCCGACTTTTTTCGAGCACTTTCTCTGATCCAAACACATGCAAATAAAACTAGATTATACGCCAACCTATTTGCGCCTGAATAAAAATACCGACTTTTGTGTTAGAGAATATTATGTCGCCTGCAGAAATGCAAGCTGTTTAAATAACAACAATGTATGTGGAGAAAGGTGCTTTTTTTCATGTCAATAAAAATTCCTAGGACAATGCTGAATAAGAACTGACTGTAAGAATGCAATGTATGTGTGAACGAAACACCGAGCTACGGTGTAGAGAAGAAAGTAAGAAAGTTACTTATTTTTATCTTTTTCATAGGATTCACTTTAATATTTCAGTTTAACTGATAGGGGACAAAATAAACCAGTCAAAAATCAACTAGATGCACGTCCGACAGGGGGCAAGAAATGCTACTTTTTTCACTCAAAAACATAAAACGCTAGCCTTTTGCACACCCCCAAAAACGTGACTAATATTTGCTAAAATCAACGCCCCAACAAAGTTTGATCTATTTTGTCCTGGCAAATGAAAATATTTTTAAACACCAGGTATCAAACTTTCTATTGTCTTCAAAATACGTTATGTACCAAAAATTGTTAATAAAAAAACAGATGCCAAACTTTCTATTGTATACAAAATACGTCATAGCTGTAAGACAAGCGATGACCTAGCTTGTCCCAAAAAAGTGTTTGCTTAATAAGGCATTCGAACTATAAAATTAAGTAATACTTACCAAAATTGGCTAGATGTATCCAGCACAAGGTATATTAAAAAACTATGAGCACCGGGTGCTACCAAACATCTTTTGCTCCAACGATCCAGTTGCAGGTTGCTACAGAGAAAAAAAATACAGAAAATAATTTGTGATAGTTTCACACCTAGTTGCATACCTTCCAGCGATCAACAAAAAAATCTGAAAACAGTTCTATCCGTTTTTTTTATCACTAAACCAGGTATCACTATTGTATACAAAAATATGTCCTACCTGTTAGACAAGCGGTGACTTAGCGTGCCCCGAAAAAAGTTTTGCTTAATAAGGCATTCGAACTATAAAATTGTACGATACTTACCAAATGTATCCAGCAAAAAGTATTACGTACTCCCAGTGGAAACATTGAAACTACCATAGCCCGATCGCTCGGTGGTATCCCGAACTGAAGATTGAGTTGAAACTCGGAATATATTTGAATTGCGTTTCCATCCTAGCCCCGTAAGCATATCCATTTCGAAGGAGGGCGCGAGGGAAAATTTAGAAAATCTTTGAAAATTTTCTAACTACTAAAAAATAATAAACGCAGGGCACCATTCAAACACACCATCTTTTTCATAGTTGCATTCGCTACGGTGTATTCGTTATTTTTGTATTCGGTGTAGCTAAGCAAGGGGTGCCTCTCATTCATATAACTAGAGCAAAAGTCTACGTAATTATGGTAGGCCTCCAGATAGTCATTGCCATTAAAATCCAATCTCAGCCGTTCAAAAGGAAAATATTCTCCATTTAAAATCAATCTGACAACCGCTATATTTATATTATCGAATACGGAAGGGTCTTTTCTAGCATTTTCATTGCGACTCCTTTGAAATCCCACTATAACGTATCGAGGACTCGACACGGCCATTGAAGTTTTGACTGACCAAATTTCTCTGTTGGCATTGACCGTAAGACTTGGCAGTTCATGAAGTTCCCATTTACGATACGGTATAATTATAGGGCGATCACGTTTAATAGACTGAAGCAGATCCAATCTAATGAAATCGCTCGGTTGAATATGTTTCATTTTTAACTCGACATTGGAAACTGTTATTTCTGCCGTCAATTCTTCTTCTTCTCTATTTTACCTTTGATATAAATTGCAGCGTCATACATCAATAACCTAGTGTCTCCTTGGTTAATCGTTATCTCCACAATGTCATTATTCAGAAAAGATTTCACAAACGGGTAATATGTTCGTTGCTCTAATCGCTGAATGGACTCATCGAAGGTTGGAGTGCGGTGCACGTTTTCCGGCGTTAGATTCAAGTTGCAATGGTGTTTCCACTTCGATGACGTCTTCGTCAATGAGGGTCGGAGGTCACTAAACCGCCTTTTATACGGTTGGTAGTTGCCTCCAAAAACCAAACGCATTTCACATAGACAGTCGTTTCACTTCCAATCTAACGATAATTTGTTCACCTCTGAAATTGACAGGCTTGAAATTCTGATCGAGGATGTTTATGGTCAGATTGTTTTTTTCACGTTTCGTGACAGGCACGTAGAGTAAATTTTTAGGAGTTTCGTCTATGGCGTAACTAGGATCGACCCCAACGGCGAATTCGTAAATCGTGTGCGTAGGTCGGTTTACGTAATAAGCACCGGCAGTGATGTTACAATCTATATGTATCGTTCTAACTTTAACGATATCTACTGGCAAATCCGAAAAATGTACTTTTCCTTTGTCTAAATATCGTTCGGAAAAACCCAAAAGTCTACCAGTAGTGTATTATAGAGAATTGAGAATAGTCCCCCCACCCACGTTTTTGCTCCCCCCACTCCTTTTTCGTACATTACCCCCTACCCCCACGCCCCTGGTAGCCCCCGCGCATGCGCACCGAGCGCATGACCTCTCCCCCCCGCACCCCGCAGCTATCATACCGTGTAATTGCGGCGTAATGAGTAATTACAATACCGCGGGTCCATATTTCCGCGAAATTCGCACATAAATGTCAATTTATTGTTTACGTACCGTTTATACCTACATAACTATTTAAAATGGATACAAGTACTCTCATTTCCCGCGCTTTTTGTCTAATTAGCAATATTTACCTTCCTTGCGATGAAAAAAACATTACATATACTGCACTGTATAGCGTATTAGGCTCTATTTACGCATAATTAACGTCAATGTACCTCAGATCTAATAAAAAAAAAAGCTCTTACTGTCATTTCCTACATTTTTTACTAATTAACGCTATTTACCCCCTTTGCAATGAAAAAAAAAATACAGTGTACCGCACTGTATGACGTATTATGTCCGATATTGATGTAATAAACAAAAATTAACTTCTATTCTGTCCCACATCTACAGAAATCTGAAAATTCCCAGGTTCCCCCACGTAATTAGGCATGTGACGTCACAGCCAACGCCTTAGAAATTCCCAAAAAAAGAAAAAATAATAGGTGTACTTACTTTAAAGTGATGAATAGGTACTCCTAAGAAGAATAAGTAAGGATATATATGAAAAACTCAAACAATGAAAGCAATTAAAAACACTTTCAAAAGCATGAGTTCCAACACATATTCCAAACGTAAGTACCTATAATTTCTGTCGTCCAGATGCACTTCCCCAAAACAGCCACGGCTCCTCGAAAAACAGTCTCTCTGTATAGCACAGGCGCGGGCACTATCACATTAAACGCGACAACGCGACATTATTTAATTATGCCAAAATATCTCCACCGCAAACGAATAAAGCGACAGTACTACGGCGTCTAGTGTGGCCGCGACATAGTATTGAGTATTGATTTTCTCGCTCCCAAAAGAACAAAGGCGATGTAGCCCCGCTGGTGCCCACCAACAAAGAAAGGTACCTGTGACGCCACCCTAAGGCATCGGATGGCGGTACCAACAAGACGTGACCGGGGGCCGCCAGAGTAGGTACCTAAGTATAGCCACCGACGGTCCGACGTAGGGGAGGCCAGTGTCGTAGAAGAAAATATTTAACGGTATAATTTGAAATGATATGAAATAAAAGCATATGTATTGAAGTGCATTGATATTATTTCAGAATATACGTATAGGTACGTGTACTAGTGGAATTAAAGATATCTGATAAGGTAATTTACGGAAAACCAGCGACCTAATTCACATATTATAATCTATGTGAATACATACACCCAAAATATTTTAGCAACTATTGTTAAACTTAAGCTCTGTTGTAATACTATATATTTTTTGAGAAGTGGAGGTATATGTTACAGATAAAAGCCGCGGGTGGAAGCGCCTAAAATCATTCTCTCCGTACTTTGAATCCGACATTGTATATTTTACCTACTAATTTGCTAGTCTCATAAAAATTATAGCCAATATGTGGGCACCATATTCAAGCCAGAATTGGTGTGATACCGTAGATCTCGAGACGGGTATCGAAATAATTAGAGCCGAATTACACAACCTAGAATTTGATAGGTCCTACGCCTCAAATTATGATTCACGGTTGTGTACTGACTTGGAGGCTCTTCAGAAAACTTTAAACCGAGAGAGAAGATTCAGTGAAGGAGTGACAATATGTGACAAGTACTTGAGTGGAAGTATGGGTCTGAATGAGTTTTGCGCTAATATGATAGATATCAACTAGAAACGATTTTTATTTAATATTTCGGATTTTTTACCCGAACACATAATAGAAAAGTATGGGCTCGCAGAATTAAAAGAAGACGGATGCTACTCATTCGACGAGGAAGATGACTAGACTGATTTGTTTGTAATAAATATGTTATAAAATAATATAGTTTTATACATACCTTATTGTACTGAATAAAAACTGTGGTATATTTAAATGTGTTTTTATTTCGTTTTTGGGTTATGTAACAACTGAAAATAATACACACCAAAGATATTATAATTCTTTATTGATCAATTATGAAAAAATACAAGTACATAAAATAAATTCAATACTGAATATCAGTGTTTACAGTACCATCATAAATATTATAGCTAAAATATGAATCATGTATAATTAAAGCATAAGCTCTGGTGCCTGTTGGGAACCTATTTTTACGTGTCTCAAACTCCAACTTGATGTCCACTGTTGAAGTTTTTAACGAATCTGAGTGGTAGGAGCAGTCGATAACAAAAACTGGACTTTTTAAGTATTCTTCTAAATCCATCATTGGTTCTGTAAAATCTTTACCATAATAAGCACTTTGGAAATTTTGGTATGCATAATAGGCTGGAGCAATAAGTTTTTTTGGGAAATCCAAATTCCATCGTTCGTATGGGTAAACATCAGAATTTAGATAAAGACGAACATTGCCAATGTCGGCGTTAGTAAACTGAGTAACATCTTTTGTGTAATTATCGGATTGATCTGTAGATTGGAATCCAATAATAATATAGCGAGGCCTTTCCAAACTCGTGCTCGTCCTTATTGCCCAAACATCGGATGAAGTATTACGAAGCGCTGGTAATTCATATAGATCCCATATATGATATGGCACCTTAACTACTGCATTGTTCCCACCTTTATTTATTCGTGAGAGTAGTCTAAGTTTTTGTTTATCTTCAGGTACAATGTGACGAATTTTCCACCCGATCTTTGTGATTTCTAATGCAGCATCAACCTCTCCGATAAAAGAGTTTTTAAAGGATCGGGCAATAATCAATATCAACTCCTGTTTTACGTTCAAAATTCCTTTGGGATAATCTTCAGCAAAACCCATCAAAAATTTAAGTGGGAGTTTTCCATAAAATGTGTGGCTAGTAGAATCTAGGACGGCATTATTTTCTTCAGACAAACCCCACCCACAAGTAGTAAGGAAATTAGATTGTGTCTTACTGAATGACACCATAGTTTTTAGGGCTGTTGTTATACCGGGGTTTCTAACCACGCAGACTTGATCTCCGCCCATTTCATAACGTATTTCATCGAAAAGAAATGCAAATGCGTTATTGGCAAGGTGACACTTCTTTATCACATCATTAGGGGTAAATTTACCTTCAGTATAAATGTAACTATCGGTAATATCAAGAATAAGGTCCTGAAAATTTACTGGGATTCGTATTTCATCCGAGTTGTTGTATTTTGGTGACCCATACGGTTTGTAAGTGTGTTCGTGTAGACTAATGAGTGACTGATCAAATACAGGTTCTTCAAACACCTCCAATTTTTCACTGGTGATAACCATGATTTATTTACGTAGACGTAGGCCAATATATTGTAAAAATTTGCGATCTTCCCGTGAAAGACGTCTTGATGCTCCAGATACTTTACATGAACTGAATCTAAATCCCCCGATATTTTTACTTTTATTATCGAATACTTCTTGTTTGTTGTCATATATTTTATATGACTGTTTCTTAAAAACAAATCCCATATTAGATTATTTTTTTAGCTCTAGTTTTACAATGATTTTTCATCATCCAAGATACGTAGTGTAATGTTTTCGATGTACTGACGCCCTCTAGAATTTATTGGCATGTATATAATATTCTGAGGCTCCTTTGTTAGTTTATATCCTGGTTCTACGTTAATATCAAATTGGAAGAGCGTGTGAGACTGCAGAATTTTGATATGCACCGCCAATTATATTACAATCAATACAGATTATCCTCACTCTCATTATATCCATAGGTAATGTCGACTGGTGAACGACATTTGGTTTTAGAAACATTCGTTCGAAACCTAACAATGTTCCTATAGAATTTTTACATGTAAAATCAATCTCATAATATATTGAAAAAATTTCACATTTGAGAGTATTGTTATTGGCATGTAGAGAAAAGGTTTTTTTGCGTTCAGTCTCCTGCATCTCCTCTACCTTCATAACCCGCAATATCGCCATATAAATTTCACTAATTTCATATGTCCCGGTGGAATGTGGACGATTGTCGAAGTTTCCAAATCGGGGAGTTTGTATGCAAAACAGTTGTTTGTTTCATCCACGTTGAGTATCGAATTGTAGGTATAGAATCCAATTAGTCCAAGACCATAGTCACAGTTTGAATCCAACTCTATCGGTGGATAGTAATCTGCACTAATTACACTTGTATGTCCAGATAGAGTAAACGTTCGAGACATGACTGTTTTTATTTTTTTTTACAGCAACTAAATATATGAGCTCTTCCTCTCATTTGCGGTGATTTATTAGACATAGTAAACCTAGCGGAATTATCTGATGCGATTCCAACATGTCTCATATTACACAAACAGCAAACCAATCTTTCAGGGTTGGAATCTTCACTATCGCAACCATCTTTAGAAATATCATGTTTGGTGCAGTACAGAAATTTTAGAATATCAGCATCGTTCTGTATATGTTCGGGCAATTTATGCCAAACCAATGGTATCTCTTCTGATGCACAAGCAATTATTACTTCTTTAGGCATATCTGCTAATTGTTTTTCACTCATTTTAGTTAAACTGCGTAAACGAGAAAACGCCAGCAGGGAATGTGCCATTCTTTTTATTGTTTCACGATCCATTTTGATGGTTAAGTGGGGTCTGTGAGAAACTGCAAGCACAAATGTCCACACCAGACTGTATCAAATTCTTGTTGTCTTTCATAGTTGTAATATATTTTACTTGCATTTTTCACACCCGCATATAATAAGTAGTGCACTATTTCTGAAGGTGGTGGTAAATCTCCAAAACTGTCGTAATAGCTGACTATAGGTCCGATTTTTTTAAATGCGGTCCAATGCGTCCCCTTTCCCTCTTTTCTATCCAAGTTCACAATGATGGATTCGTTAAGTAATGGTCCTCCTTTAGGTAGAGTGTCCCGCATGAACACACCCCTAAAATATGGAATTTTTAACTTTTTCGCAAAAAACTCAATATCGATGTTGGAGAGGGCCCTGAAGTTTTTTTGATTATTTAAATATAATCCATAGCCTGAGCGGTATGGTTTCAAATACATTCCTTTTCCCAATGCGATGGCCTCCATAGTTTTGTTATGGCGGGTAGCCTCTATTAATTGATTTCGGGCATCCTTTGTATGATTAACAGCTTTTACAATACCTGCAGTACCACCGGCCAACGCACCTAGTGCAGATAGTCCGGCGAATATCGGCAACAACGGTAATATGCCACCAAATTTGGGAATTGGGATTATACGGGGTGTTTGTAACTTTCCTTTTCCACTAGTTTTTTTAAGTATTTGCGAGCCGCTTTCAAAGCCACCTGTGCCGTTGAATGTAGATCACTCCGAATTGCATGTTTGCCTCCCACTTTTTTGAGGTTTTACGCACGTCTACCAAAAGACCTCTACCAAAAGTAACTTTTTTATTTGAAGCCTTTTTCTCGTTCCGAGATGTACTATGTTTGGCAGGTAGATAAGTGCAACCCATTCCAAATCGTTGTTTGGTTTTCATTATATTAGTGACAAGCCAAGCGGCTGCTTTTTCACCGGCTTCCGCGTCTTTGGATTTAACTCGTTCCCACGCTCGTTGTTCAAGATAGTTGTCAGCTTTATGACGTTCTTTTAAATCACTGCTACGATTGTATGAGATATCGTGCTCCTTGCAACCGGAATCTAATAGATTAATTCCAGTCTCTCCTCTACGTAACCTTTTTTGGAGGTGGGTCCCGGGCCCGCAAAATTGATATCCTGGTAAATGAAGCTCAAACGGGAGTTTATTAATTAATGTATTAATAACACCCCGACCAGTTTTTAATCGTTTGCCTTTGCGGGAGCATCCACTACGTGTACTACTCTGCTCAACAGATAACATTTGAGTGAATGCGGAAAATAAATGTAATTTGTTTATATATAATATTTTAACATGAGTGTTGTAAAGCAAGGACAATCACTTGAAGTTGATAACCTAGATGATAAGTTACAAACGAGACAGATAATTGTCGGCGACATGGATCGCTTCTACCCAATAGCATACGCGGCTTGATTATCGGCCCATCTAACTGTGGAAATACAAATGTAATGATTTCGCTGCTAACCCACCCGCAAGGGCTACATTTTTCCAATATCTATATTTTTTCCAAATCATTATACCAACCAAAGTATCAGTACTTGAAAAATGTTGTAACACCCATAGCGGGAATGGGTCTATACACATTTAGCGATAGAGAGTCTATTATTGAACCGTCGAAAGCCGAACCCGACTCAATCTTTATATTTGATGACGTCATATGTGAGAAACAAGATGAAATCAGAGCCTATTTCAGTATGGGGCGCCATAAACATGTAGATTCCTTTTTCTTAGCACAAACTTATTCGAAAATACCAAAACAACTAGTTCGTGACAACGCAAATTTACTTGTCGTGTTCAAACAAGACGAAACAAATTTACGTCATATTTTTAGTGACCAGTGACCATATAAACCCCGATTTAACTTTTGCAGAATTTCTTAAAATCTGTGGGGAATGTTGGAAAGACCGTTATGGATTTTTGGTTATTGACAAAGACAGTGAAAAAAATAATGGGAGATATCGAAAGTGTTTTGATAGTTACATATACATATAAACATTTTTAATTTAATCATTCGTAAACCATCTAGCGTGGGAAGAACAACAATGGATAAAAACATGCGGGATGAAATAGAGCTTAAACGAAAATTAGTTGAAGCCACGGAAGCAGTGCGTAAGAAATTTAAATCCGTTCAAAGCAGAAACTTTGAGGATAAAAGAGTACTCGAGAAAATGTATGAACCTATTACAAAGCCATTGAATATAATATCGAAAAAAGCTGTAGAACCTGCTAAAGTGGAAAAAGTATATCCTAAAATAAAAGGGGAAAAAGATGAATTTTTTGCTATAAACAATAGTAATGATGAGCGTAATGATGATAGTAATGATGACAGTAATGATGATAGTAATTATAGCAGTACAAGTGAGAGTGTAGAAAGCAAAGACAGATCATCCCTCTTAGAGCAAAATATTTCCAACACTGGAAAAACTAGACGGGAGATGTTGTTCGAACACCTGGAGGGCGTTAAAAACAACAGAGCAGAATACGATTATGATTATGGAATACGTTTTGATAATACAACAAATAAATTTTTCATGGGCGGTGCAGAAGTTAAATTTTCGCACAAAAAAAAATTCAATTGTGCATGACAATAACGTTTCTACTTTTGATGGTAACGACGAGATGTTTATTATGGGGCTCTAAATTGGCTGGAAATACCGGAGTGGATAATGAAATAATATCAATAACCGACGAGCTAAGGGAGGAGGGAATTATATATTAACCTATTCACCCAAGTTGTTTTTATAAATATCATACACAGCACTAAATAAATTAGTGTGTGTTGGACAGTATGAGTGACAATAATTATTCCACCATTGATAAATTCGGTTGCAAGGGGAGGCGACTTTACATTGGAAATGTACCACGTGGACCCGCTGGTGTTGGATTTAAACTCACGAAAGATGAACATTTCGATATTGATGGAAAACGTTTGTGTAATGTTGCAGAACCTATATCTGATACTGATGTCGTAACACTTAATTATATTAATAGACAGGTTAAGGGTACTGAAATTGCATGCAAGAAACCGCAAAACTTATATTGGACAAAACAGAGCAATATGTTGAAGCACGTATTAATAAATGTGCTATCGAAGTAAAAAACAAATACTTGAACGTATTGACGATGTAGTTAGACAAATCAATCAAGATCATAATCAAAATACAGGATCTCTTCATGGACTTATAGGAAGGCTTGATACCTTAGAAACATCTGTACATCCCCAATTAACAAAGCGCATAACTTCTAAAACATCGGCTGGAGTGGTACTGAAAAGTGATACCGAAATAGTTCCCACGCAATCAGATATTAAACGCTAACATATTGGAAAAGTCGCAGATACTCGATTATTTTACTGTAGGAATATGAACAGTAGCAAGCAAGTTATTGTTGATGAATTACACAAAATGGCCCGTAGGAATTTTCAACGACGAAGGACGTTGAGTAAGGGATATGGTGATTTATGGCAAATAGATTTGGCGGAGATGCAACCATATGCCCACATAAATAAAGGCAATAGATACATCTTGATAGTAATTGACTGTTACTCCAGATTTGTGTGGGCAAAACCTCTAAAAAATAAAAACGGTGTTGAAGTCTCGCGTGCTATGGAAACCGTTTTGAGAGAATCCGTCCATACAACGAAGCATATACAGAGTGATCACGGGACAGAATTTTATAATAAACATTTCACAAAGTTGATGGAAAAGTACAATATAAATCACTACTCTACATTCAGCACCATGAAAGCGGCTTTAGCCGAGCGAGTTATCAGAACTTTAAAAAATTTGCTGTACAAGGAATTTTCGGTGAGGGGGTCCTACAAGTGGCTTGAAATTCTACCCAGCATCATTCAAAAATATAATAATAGAGTACATAGGGTGACCGGTTTGGCACCGTCATCGGTAACCCCGACAACAAAACTACCTACTCGTACACACAGCGAGCCGGCCTCACGCAGAAAACCAAAATTCAAAGTCGGTGATATTGTTCGCATAAGTAAATTTAAAGGTGTATTTGAGAAGGGGTACACACCTAATTGGTCCACCGAGCTTTTTAGGATAATTAAATTAAAATTTTCCAAACCTACTACATACCTCTTGGAAGATATGGACGATCAACCCATAAAAGGTTCTTTTATGAATATGAATTGCAGAAAACAAAAAATAACGACATGTATTTGGTTGAGAAGATATTGAGGAGGCGTGGAAACAAAGTGTATGTGAAATGGTTGGGATTCTCGACAGAGCACAACAGCTGGATAACTAAGAATGATGTAATCTCATAAAAAAATTATGTATGACATGTATTAGACTTGTATCTGTTTGAAATAAATCTTAATTAAAATATATATTCTTTTTTATTTTTCCCTGTGACTTAAAATATTATCATCAGAAATTTTTTGGGGGTAGAAAAGTGGACAAAAAAATGCAATATCAAAAATGTATATTTAAATTAGTACATAACAATCAGATGAGGATGAGGCACCGAGACAGTAAATACAGCCTTCACTTCGACGCATCTGATATAGGGTATCCGTACAGGCCATGCAGCGCAACCATGTAGGCTTCTGTCGATTTATCATGTGAGCATCAACATGGTTATGAATTTTGTTTGCCCACAACCCGTTGGTATTGTCGGCATCTGTATGTTCTCTCACATATGTGGAATAGCAACTCACACATAACCTATTGCATTGTCCTAATGTTATAATATTTACATAGACAATTGTGAAACAGTATGTAGCCTCTTCAACAAACTCCAAACAACCACGTGAAACTTGGACAGGTGTAATACGGCGGGTTGTACAATATGCGTCTGTGTTAATAACATCTATCCCCTCATCGCATTCGTTGTTTATGGGTCCATCTTGACCGTAATTTCCGATGTTTGGTACTTCCCCGTGTGGCTAATATATATCTCCAATAAATTTCTTCTCTTTCGGATAGATCCATTAAACGGTTTCTGATTTTCTGTGACATCATATTGGCTATAATTATTTTGCGAGACTAGCAAATTACTAGGTAAAATATACAATGTCGGATTCAAAGTTCGGAGAGAATGATTTTAGGCGCTTCCACCCGCGGCTTTTGTATGTAACCTATACCCCCACTTCTCAAAAAATATATAGTATTACAACAGAGCTTAAGTTTAACAATAGTTGCTAAAATATTTTGGGTGTACGTATTCACATAGATTATAATATGGGAATTACATCGCTGGTTTTCCGTAAATCACCTTATCAGCTATCTGTAATTCCACTAGTACACGTACCTATACGTATATTCTGAAATAATATCAATGCACTTCAATATATATGCTTTTATTTCATATCATTTCAAGTTATACCGTTAAATATTTTTTTCTACGACACTGGCCTCCCCTACGTCGGACCGTCGGTGGCTATACTTAGGTATCTACCCTGGGAGAGCGGCCCCCGGTCACGTCTTGTTGGTACCGCCATCCGATGCCTTAGGGTGGCGCCACAGGTACCTTTCTTTGAATTGTTGTTGGGCACCAGCGGGGCTACATCGCCTTTGTTCTTTTGGGAGCGAGAAAATCAATACTCAATACTATGTCGCGGCCACACTAGACGCCGTAGTACTGTCGCTTTATTTTTTCGTTTGCGGTGGAGATATTTTGGCATAATTAAATAATGTCGCGTTGTCGCGTTTAATGTGATAGTGCCCGCGCCTGTGCTATACAGAGAGACTGTTTTTCGAGGAGCCGTGGCTGTTTTGGGGAAGTGCATCTGGACGACAGCAATTATTGGTACTTACGTTTGGAATATGTGTTGGAACTCATGCTTTTGAAAGTGTTTTTAATTGCTTTCATTGTTTGAGTTTTTCATATATATCCTTACTTATTCTTCTTAGGAGTACCTATTCATCACTTTAAAGTAAGTACACCTATTATTTTTTCTTTTTTTGGGAATTTCTAAGGCGTTGGCTGTTTCGTTACATGCCTAATTACGTGGGGGAACCTGGGAATTTTCAGATTTCTGTAGATGTGGGACAGAATAGAAGTTAATTTTTGTTTATTACATCAATATCGGACATAATACGTCATACAGTGCGGTACACTGTATTTTTTTTTCATTGCAAAGGGGGTAAATAGCGTTAATTAGTAAAAAATGTAGGAAATGACAGTAAGAGCTTATTTTTTTTATTAGATCTGAGGTAAATTATTGACGTTAATTATGCGTAAATAGAGCCTAATACGCTATACAGTGCAGTATATGTAATGTTTTTTTCATCGCAAGGAAGGTAAATATTGCTAATTAGACAAAAAGCGCGGGAAATGAGAGTACTTGTATCCATTTTAAATAGTTATGTAGGTATAAACGGTACGTAAACAATAGATTGACATTTATGTGCGAATTTCGCGGAAATATGGACCCGCGGTATTGTAATTACTCCTTACGCCGCAATTACACGGAATGATGGGTGCGGGGGGGAGAGGTCATGCGCTCGGTGCGCATGCGCGGGGGCTACCAGGGCGTGGGGGTGGGGGGTAATGTACGAAAAAGGAGTGGGGGGGACCAAAAACGGGGGTGGGGGGACTATTCTCAATTCTCTATAATACACTACTTCTACCTATAGACCCGGGCGAAATAAAATCGATGGTATATTGATCGCTGTAGATCTCATACTGCAGAGTACTCTTATTCGCTTTTATCGATATGGTACCGCTATCGTTTTCGTCTTCCGACTTTTTCAAATTTTCTCTTACGTGCTCTTCTATGTTCTTTATTTCGTACGATCCGGTGGGAAATGTTATTACTCTGCTACCACCGAAACTGCCGGTTATGTAATAAAAATTATTGTCACCGCTTTCCTCTTCGATATTTGGTATGCTGTTGTACGTGTGGAATCCCAGCAAAGCTAGGCCGTATCCGGCGTTCGGGTCCAAAACTATTGGGCTATCGAAATCGATGGAGAGCGTGGATGTACGTCCGTGCAGAGTAAATAACAATGACATGACTGGCGACTTCTAAGGTGACCTCCACCTTTTATATAGAAATTCGAGACACAAATGACCGCAATTTATTTCGTTAAAATTTTGATAGGCGTCGTTATTGTACGTGACCTTGACACCCTTTCCAAAAGCCAAAGCTATCGAAATATTCTACGACGGGACCTCTTTTTTGTAACTTTCAACAGCATCTTGACGGATTGGGAGACGCGTAGCGGAATTGTGGACCAGCGGGACCGCGATTGACCGGCGCGTGGGGAACCTAGGAGCAGAGGTTCCCTGGCTCGCGATTTGCAGAGACCGATCTCCAACAACCCGGCGATCACCAACACTCCGGCATGACCCCCGAAGGAATCTGCCGTCAAACCCTCTCGACGTCGAGTCAGAACACCTCATGTCTGATTCGACCCCTCGGGGGTGGTTGGCGATCTGGTGGCTGCTGAAAAGCGGGATCCACTCATACCCAGCTTGGAAACTGAGCTATACTTATACCCGCAGATTCTGCTGAGTCGGCGGGTGGACTTTGATCTATTTACTGTTTAACTTATTGATTCATCATCGTATTTACTTTATTGACTGTCCCTCGTACTCACTAAATTTGTTATTGTTATCTTTACTTTTGTTTTGTGTGTAATTCGGTCACTGGTCCACAGATGTCACTTTGGTGACATATGCCCCCCCTCTCGAAGCCTTGGTCCCCAAGGTCAAGATGTTGTTTTGTATAAAAGAAAAAATTAGATTTACAAAAAATACAATTTGAAATATTTGAAGTTAATACTGAACAATTTGTGACTATAAAAGTTAGTCAAAAAAGAAAAAAACTTAATACTATAACACCAACCGTACACTACCACGATTTCTGGAGTTCATCAGCCCACTGTTACAGTTACATTTTTCTGGTTCACCTGGTACATCTGGTGTAGTTGGTTGTTTACATGCGTGAAACAAAAATACAAAATAAAAATTGTGTTTAGATTAGTCTACAATAATTTCGGCATATAAAAAGAAAGACTCTAAAACACAAATGTCATTGTTTTGTGATAGTGAACATCATGTCCCGTAAGTTTAATATTTTTCTATTATAGTGTTAAAAAACAATTTTTCTTTCTCTAGAATTTAAACTTTCACTATTTCGGCGATTGGTTCGCCGTATTGTCTCGAGAAAACGGCCAGCTTATCCTATGGTAATGTCATTCTTTTTATACTTGTTTACAATAAAAATTTACATAAGAATTTGAATACATTTTATTGCTATACAAGGTGGTTCTATTTTTTTTTCTAAAATAAATTATACTAATTACCCATTTCTACGCCACTGGTTGTTCAAGATGTTTGATATTAACAGGTTTTATGCTAACCCATGCCGTTATAACGTGTACCAAATATGACTTAAATATCTCAACTAGTTATAAAAAAAAAATATTCAATAAATTCCACATATTTCTTGCAACTTTAACACCCTGTAACTTTTTTATAAGGCCTTAAAATTATATAGTTTATAGAAGAAAGTGCGGTTATTTTTTGGTTTTCTGTCACCTGTTGAAATGTTGCAGATTAAAACTGAATCACCCTGTATATCTCTTCGATCGGCCCCGTCGGCCTGTAATATACGTTTTCTATCTCTAACTATTCCTGACTTATTGCAGACCGTTCTGATTTGTTAATTATGCCATATGACAGGCGGTTTAATCACAAATTCTTGTTTAAAAAATAATATTTAATTCCCTACTTTCTAATTATTTCACATATTAGTTCCCTTTAGGAAGGTATTATTAAAAAACTTTATGGTGTGAATTAGCTTGCAAGAGACAGTTCTTTGTAACCTAATGCGCATCTCAGCTACTCGGACCTGTCTCTATTAAGTCTTTTACTTATTTTACCTAATCCGGTCCTGTTAAAAAAATGTTTTGAGCTTATTTGGGTTTCCTTCCTTCTGGTGTACTTCTCTACAAACAAAATTATTTAGCCCGGTTCTGTCTTATATTCTAAAAATCCTATTATATAAATTATATTACTAGTTAACTTACGGGAGCTAGTTAACGAATTTAAAAAAAATAAAAAATTTTTGACAAGAGAACAACTTTATTCGGCAAAGTTACAGAGAATAATCACACATAAATGATGTTCTTACAAGATTTATAACTTTTAGGAGCTGATGCGGCGACGGCTTCTGGTTGCTGTTGAGTCAGCGGGTTTCGTAGACGTAACTCCTCCCCTCTAAGCGAGAAATTCAGGGTTGAAGAAAACTGAAGTGATGGCTTTTTCTTTTTCCTCTAATTTTATATTAATTTTCTTTGTTTTTAATTTGTAGATTCCATATGTGATAATGATTACTAAAATGACTCCAACGATGATCCAAAGTATCCAGTTAGTTTGATTTAAATTTTGAAAATCTTCGATAGAAAGTGGGTTCGATGCTTGTATTTGTTTTTCCAAAGCGTGCAAATCTTCTAGTCGTATATTTTCCAATTGAAGCGGGTTTCTTTTTGAGTTTTTCTTGATTGATGACTGGTCTTGAATTTTGGGCAATATGACTGGTCTTCCTTTGAGATAATTATCTTGATTTGTAAATTTGTAGTTTTTATATTCCATGTTACAATTTCGTGGTATCTGTATTATATTAGTTCCTTGTATTAAACTTATTTGTTCATCCGTACATTTTGTTTTAATCTTGATTTCTTCTTTGCTGATGACGATGATATATTCTTGGTTGATTTTGTTAATTAGGAAGTTTGGTGGTAGAACGGGAATTTGTTCGCAATGTTGTGGCTCGCCTCTGATGATCGTTGATACACAATCGTCGTTATTGTTGATTTCTTCGTGGGTGCATAGGTAGATTTGTTCTGTTTTTACGCAGGCTTTGTCCATGTACTGATGTCTTTTGTCTTCTAGAGCCATGTAGGGTTTGTGTGGGATAATTATTTTATTTTCGTTGGATGGGATCGGAAAAGGGTGAAAATATTCAAATGTTTCGGGATAAACGATTGGTATTTCCAAAGCAAATACAATATCATCATTTGAAAAGTGACAGTTTGTCTGAATTAAAGAATACCATGTATCTATGTCAATTTTTAATATTTCTGAAATGTCATAATAAGTAAGAAGTTCGTTTAAAATTTCTTTTAGATTTTCCTTTGTCAGTATGTCCGGATGAGCTACGTGTAATTTTGAAAATGTGATTGCGTTTTCAATATCTTCTAATAAAGTAACAATAACGTTTGCATTCATGAAAATTTGATCAATTATTGATTTGAAGGTTATGTATTCATAAAATTCACCAGTTATATTGTTTATGATATTTTTCATTTCTAATATGTAGTTGGAAATTTTCCTTTGATTTTTATCGATATCTTCTATTGTTTTTGAATACTTTTGAATCAATTGTTTCGATAGGGATAATTGAGAATTTAGGTCATTGACGATTTTTTGCTGATTCGATTTTAAAATTTTGATGGCATTGTCATATTTTAATCCATCGTTGGCATCTAACGTGCCGAAAAGCCATTTGTGAATGGTTCCACCTAGGTTAATTAGGCCGCGTTTCGTTCTAGAATTTTTTGAATTATAAAAATTTATATTTTCAAATTTTTGATTTATTTCTGATATGATTGGAAGTAAGTTTTCATATTCATTTTGAGCATTTTGAATAGAAGAATATTTTGTTTCGATTTTCTCTACTTTGATGGAGGAGTTTAATTTTTGAAAAAGTTTATTAATTCCATATATCTGACTTTTTATTGCTTGGAGACCTACGTTGTAAAGAAAAATGTGTTTGTTATTAATTGTTCTGGCTTCGCCTAATTTGAACGGTAAAATACCGGGATTATTTGTTATTTTGGAAATTTTGACTTCCTGAGCTAGTACTAGGCTCGTTAATATCGATGATGTCAGCAGAATGTTGAACATCTTCTCTCTGTAACAATGAAGGGGGTGATTTTAAATCTTTGATGTGCACAATTTCAGTTTTATTAGTTTTGTTACTTTGAATTTTAACTTTGTTGTGTTCTAAAATCTCAATAATAGTATAAGGACCTAAAAATTTATTATTTTTCTTGTTTCGGTTTAAAGGATTCTTTTTGTAAACTTTTTGGTTAATTTTAAAATTTGGGTTCTCGTTGCCATTTTTATTTAATCTAGATATTATTTTTGTTTTCTTATAATCGACCTTTTCTTTGACCTCAGAATAGACATGTTTTAGCTTGTTGTTGTGGTTTTCGACATAATCGGTGTAAAAGTCTTTTGTGTTGAATATTTCAGGATTTCGAGTATCGGTGTGACCGTAAATTAATTCGAAAGGGGTGAAATTTGTAGTACTGTGAATAGACGAATTATATCCTAAAACGGCGTAGTTCATTAAATCGTTTTCATTGGGGTGAGACTCTTTTAAAATACGTAAGTGTTCTATTATAGTTGAATGAAATCTTTCTACTATGTTGTTAGACTCGTGGTGACCAGGTGTCGTAAAATGGATACTAATTTTGTGCATTTTCAAAAGTTCTTTGACAGTTTCATTGTTGAATTCTTTACCGTTGTCTAATATAAAATGTTTAGGGGTGCCGAAACATGTAAAGTATGTCACTAATGCATCGCATATATTGATAGCTGATTTTCCGGGAATTTGTATTGCTTGCGCAAATTTTGAAAAAGCGTCTACCAGAGTCAAATAATTTTTGGAATCATAATAAAATACATCGACGTGAATAATTTGGAAAGGTCGGGACGGTGTCTCTGTTAGGACAAGGGGTACGTAAGGGGGATTTCTACCATATTTCGTTTTATTGCAAATTTCGCACTCGTTTATAAATTTGGTGATATCGGTTTTCATGTTAATCCAGAAATAATTTCTTTTGAGATATTGCAAGGTTTCTTGAATACCGCGGTGGTTTGTCTTACCTAAATGGTGGTTTTTTATTAACATTAACTGTTCTTCGCGATCTTTGATAGTGTTGATTAATTTCGTACATTTAATTAATTTTGGTCCTAAATGATTAAAATGTTCGGAATATACATTAGAGAATTTTAAGCTGAATTCTGAATTTTTAAAGAAGACGTGGTAAGTCGTATTTGGTTTTAAATATTCTTTTAGAAAATTTAAAATATCTTGATCATTACAGTTGAGAGGTATTTTGAGGGTAAATATTTTTTTGGTGGAGGTAAGTTTCTTGTTCTACAGAAATTTTATCGGAATTTGTTTTGAATACTAGTATCTGATTGGATTTATTATTTATAATTTCGTCTAATATGGGTAATCCGTCATTACTAATTTCTTTAGACAGGGAATGTGCTGTTTCGTCATCACTACTATTGATTTCGATAGGTGATTGAGGTTTTCGTTTATCGGGCGGTTTTATTTGAATATCAGAGTGTATGACTATCTTCGGTTTCGGGTTCAAGGGACGTGTAACATTAGTCGGTGTCTGTGTAGAAGTCATGTTCTGGGTGTTGTCTTCGTTTATGTCAAGGATAATGAAATTGTCCGGGTTCTCGGCGTAGTTTCTAAGAAACTCATATGATTCTACGTTGATGTCGCCGGGATTGTTTATTACGGATTGGGTTTCGTGCATATTAAGTCTGATACGTGAGAGAGCATCGGCATTTGAGTTTAATGTACCTTTTTTATAAACGATTTTACAATCAAATTCTAGAAGTTTTAAACGCCAGCGAACAAGTTTTGAATTTGGTTCCTTTAAGTTAAAAAGCCATGTCAATGGACGGTGGTCAGTTACTATTGTAAAACGTCTGCCAAATAGGTATGGCCGAAAATATTTACAACCCCAGATGATTGCTAACATTTCTTTCTCAATTGTACTGTATTTCTGTTCGGTTTCATTGAGTGTTCTAGATGCATACGCGACGGGTCTGCCTTGTCCGATAGTACCTTGCGATAAAATTGCGCCTAAGGCGAAGTTAGAAGCGTCCGTTGTTAGTATAAATTCTTGTTTAAAGTCGGGGAATTGTAGGATAGGGTCGTTACATAGGATTTTCTTACAAGTATTGAAAGCTTTTAGAAAATTTTCAGAGTGTAAGTGGTTTCGCAATTTTGGCAAAATCTTTAATGAATCGGCGGAAATAACCTAGGAGTCCGAGGAATGATTTAATGTCTTTTTGTGTTTTTGGTACGGGAAAATTTTGAATTGAATAGATCTTATCTGGGTTTGGTTTTACGCCTTCTGGGGTTATTATATGGCCTAGATAAGCGACAGATTTTTTGAGAAACTCCGACTTATCTAACTGAACTTTTAGGTTTGCTTGTCTTAGTCTGTCAAAAACTGATTTTAGTCTAAAAATGTGTTCTTGCAGGGAAGTGCTAAAAATGATGATGTCGTCGAGATAAACTAGACAAATTTCGTTGGCTAACCCTCTTAACACATTGTCCATCACCCTCTGAAAACTACTGGGGGCGTTTTTTAGCCCAAATGGCATTCTAACAAACTGAAAATGTCCGCCAATAGTGGAAAAGGCTGTTTTTGGAACGTCATTTTTGTCTATAGGTATCTGGTGAAAACCGGATGCGAGGTCTAGTGTCGTGAAGTAATTTGCTCTACCGAGTCTGTCAAGAATGTCAGTAATATTTGGGAGTGGGTACTTGTCGTCTATAGTTTGTTCGTTTAAACGTCTGTAGTCGATAACTATCCGCCATTTATGCTTGCCTGAGGAATCGAGTTTTTTGGGCACGATCCATATGGGACTGGACCATGGAGAGGTTGAAGGTTCTATTATTTTTTGTTGTAGCATTTTGTTAACTTGATTTTTTACTTCCTCACGGTGGACTTCGGGGAAACGATAGGATTTGGTATAAACTGGGGTGTCATTAGAAAGATTGATTTTGTGTGTTATTTCTCTCGAAAAACTTAAGGGTATGTCTTCACAATAAAATATATCTCTATAGTTAAAGCAAAGTTTCCGAATGGTTTCTTTTTCTTCTTTGTTGCAATGGTCTAATCTAAGGTTTTTGAGATTTTGTTTAAGTAAATTATCTTGTTGTTTTGAAATTTCGGAAGTTTGTTCAATTTTATCGAAAAAGTTTAGTTCGTTTGGATTTAAAGGTTCTACGTCAAAAGGTTCCGTTATTGTTATTTTGAAAGATTTCTCATTGGGATTTAATACTGTGGTATATGCTAAAAATTTTGAATGTTTACTAGAGCTTTCAGGGATTCTAAATTATTTTCGAAATTAATATACTCTAGGATGCCTAAACCGCTTTTTAAACACACCGGGAGTTTTACCACTTTTCGGGATCTAGGAGGATTATTATAGAGTGAAAGCATTTTTTTGAAGTTTTTAGAATTTTGGGAATAAGTTTTGTTAAATATCATAGGAATTTGAGCGTTTGGGGTAATTAATAGGTCACTTCGTATGCTTATGTCAGAGTCAAGTCTTTTTAGAAGGTCCATGCCAATAATTCCATCGTATTTATTTGAAAAATCAAAAAGGTAGAATTTATAAACTAGGTCTGTGTTAAATATCTTAAAAATTGGTATAATAGCTATTTCACCATGAAATGAAATTCCATGTGACGTTTGAATATTAAAATTTTCACTAAAAATGCAATTTGAGTAAAATTTATAAGCCAATTTTGGGTTCATAAGACTACGTGAACTGCCAGTGTCAATTAGAAATTTGGCATTAATTTCGGGGATATAGATGTGTGCTAGTTTGTTTAGTTGATGTAGGTGGTTAAGGTCAATCGTTATATATTGTTGTCTGGACATGGGGATTTGGGAAAATTTACATCAGGTTGGGAACCGTCAAAGTGTGGTTCGTCAAATTCAGATATTTGGTAAGAATTTTCCGTAAAATATCCGGTGGAATATTCGTCATCGGTGGTAGCATATTCGGGTTGATAGATTTGATTTTGGTATTGTTCATATTCATTTTGAGTAGGTTCGAATGTGGGACGGTATTGTTCTGGGGATATTTCCGTGGTTTCGATATTATGTAGTTCTTGGGAATGAAAATTTCGAGGCCCTGTATTTTGGAAAAAGTTGGGATTTCTACGGGGTTGTTCGGTAAGTCTAGACGTAGTTGACATTGGTGTAGGATTATTTTTTGGAATAGCGCCGGTTGGCTTGAAAACGTTTTTGGTAGTACTAGATTGTCCGAAAATTTCTCTATTAGTGGGGAATCTAGGAGGAGGCATATTTTGACGTGGTTGTATGTTAATCGGTTGAGAAGGGAATTGGGGTCTAGGTGAATAATTTTGGAATTGCTGAGGTTGCGAATATCGTGGAAATGAAAAATTTGGATAGGTATGTGATGCATAATTTTGAGGTCTCACAAAATTTTGGGTATTGGGTTTTGGATGATTTTGGGGAAATTTATTTTGAGAAGCATTTTGGAAAATACCCATTTGTTTTTGGTTTAAAATAAAATTTTCTTCTTCTATTACTAAAGAAATTGCAAGTTCGAGAGAGTTGGGGTTCCGAATTCTAATCATGTCTTGGATTCTTCCAGATAAACCTCGAATAAAAGTTTTAAGTGCAAGTTCGTCATAATTTTTTATCTGAAATAGTCGTTCTTCGTTAGTCATATTCATCGATATTAATTTTGAAGCAATTGAACTGCCGGATTTTTGTAATCTTTGGCCAAAATTTATGTATGACTCGTTTTTATAAGGTTTTGTTACTATCATTTCTTGTACTAGACAGTCAAGATTTCTCTGATCGCCAAAACTAAGTCTAAGCAAGTGAATTAATTCTATCCAAGTTCTTATGTCTGGTCGGTTACCTACTCTAACCAAAGCTTCGCCTGTTAATTTGCCGATTATAGCCCTGATTAAGAAACTATTGATTGGGTCATTTGGGTTATTTACATTTTCATATGTGTTAATTAAAATTTGGCAGAGCTCAATAAAAATTTCCAACGTACTAGAGTCGCCACTATAATTGGGAATAGTATCGATATATAACCTTAAAAGACTATAGTAGTATAGCAAAGGGGACTCCAGAGCGGAAGTGACGTCACAAGATGGCCGCCAAGGCGGGAAATTTGAAAATGCCCTTGACCTGAAGGTCAATGAACTTTAAGGGGTCACGTTCAGTTAACCTTGACCTGAAGGTTATCTAGAGGTCAAGGGGTTACCAGATCGATAACCTTTAAGCGGTCATTGACCCGCCGGTTCAATGAACTTTAAGGGGTCACCTTTTTAACCTTGAACTAAAGGTCAATGAACTTTAAGAGGTCACATTGTTAACCTTGACCTGAAGGTCAACGATCTTTAAGAGGTCACCTTGAGTTAACCTTGACCTGAAGGTCAATGAACTTTAAGAGGTCACCTTGAATTAACCTTGACTTAAAGGTCAATGAACTTTAAGAGGTCACCTTGAGTTAACCTTGACCTAAAAGGTCAATGAACTTTAGAGGTCATCTTGTTAACCTTGACCGGTCAATGAACTTTAAGGGGTCACCTTGACACGTGGCACTTTTTCTGGGAGTGGAAGTGACGTCACAAGATGGTCGCCAAGGCGGGAAATTTGAAAATGACCTGTGGTTGTCAATTAAGTGAGACCGATGATCTTTAAGGGGTCACCTGAAGGTTATTAATCTCGTGTTGACACGTGGCACCTTGAATTGCAAAAAACTTTGCTCGCAGTTGACGGAAGTGACGTCAATATGGCAAAAAATGCGGGCAATTTGAAAATGCGATGGGGTTACCTTGATATGAAGGTCACATATAAGTTAAAGATCTCTAAGGGGTCACCTTGGAGACCAATGAAATTTAACAACAATGATCTCGTGGTCACCTTGACACGTGGTACCTTGAATTGCAAAAAAATTGAACTTTGTTTGCAGTTGACGGAAGTGATGTCAATATATCAAAATTGCGGGGAATTTAAATAGTTGGTGAATGAGCTGGCGAGTATCTAAAACTTTAGAAGCCGTAATTGGATGGCAAAAAAATGCGTTACGGAGAAACAATTTTTAGTGGAAGAAAGTAGAAGTACATCTGGAAATTAGCAGAGGACCAAAATTGCTTGGGTCTGAGAACAACAAATATTGAATTTTGCGAAGAGACTGCATCTTATAAGAAAAAGTTACAATCTGAACTAAGAATCTTGATAAAAAAAATCTAATCATTATCAAAAAATGCAAAACATTCTCCACAGCCGTGTAGTATCCAACTTGACTCTCACTTCTATACGGTATAAGTATACAAAGACGTGTTTCCGGAAACACATCTATACAGGGTGTCCCACAACTGTTGGCAACAAATTTATAACTAGAGATTCTCTGGCTAAAAATAAGACTTTTTCCAATAAACATATGGTCTATCTACCTTCGTTTTGAACATACAGGGCGTTGAAAATTAAAAAAAATCGTTTTTTTAAGTTTATTTCTAAACAAATTGTCGTATCGCTTTGAAATTTGGTACGTATTAGCAGTTTAGTCACCATTGTGAACAATATGAGCTCCAAACTTCCATCAGTGGCGTACATACGGGGTTTAAACATTATATTTTTCTCAAGATACAATGATAATAAGGATGTAAGATTAGCGAGTGTAAATGTAATAATTACAAATCATGCCTATCTTTTGATTTGGTTAATGTTACACCGTACTGATGATTGCCAAATAGCATGAAACACGTGTATGCGGTTACTAGTTTTGTCTTTTTGTTAACTTTGAGTGTTTGCCCATTATCACCTTTTCTTGTAATTTATATTTTTCTTTAAAAAATGTGATTAGCGGCAAGTACCTATTTCCAAAAAGTAAAATAACATTCTCCAATGCACTACGAACAAAAAATGTATCTTGGTATTTTTGCGTATTTCGCTTGGTTGCGTCACAAAACGCATTTTTGTCAACCAATACTTCGGAATTAATTCTTGAGAAAATGAAAATAAAATAACTCAGTTTTCGTTTATCATCCAAAAGATTCTGGCGAGGTAGAGCTGCAGATATCCTCAACGCAGATTCATATCAGACGAATTTAACAAAAACCATATTTAAAATTGACGTGATTAGATCCCAGAGGCTATCAGGCGAAAAGCGGCCGTGTTATCGACTCAACTAATGCGTTTGGTGACATATATTCCTCAAAAACTTTAACACTGTGTAAACTGATCCGTAATTTGATACTTTTCCATCGGAAACCGTGTGCGAGCGACACCTATGGGTAAGAAACTTGCAGAAACTTGGAATCTAGGTTCCGAACAGCCGGGTTACCTGTCGGCAAAAATCTAAACGCCACAAAACTATTACAGAAACGTACTTGCATCAACAATAGTACTTCTAGGTCCCACTCAACAGGTGTATTTACATGGATATTAAAATTTACCTAGAGCGCTGTCGACACATGAATATTAAAATTAACCTAGAGCACTTGATATTTTTAAGATCAGATTAATAAGAATTTCCAGTGTGGTTGCTTTACGCTAATTCCTCATATGTTTTCCGCCATTTAAGTTCATTTTAGTAGGCACATTAATGTTAAGAAATCGAAAGAATGTTGAAAAAGTATCAAGTTGCAAGTCTAAAGCTATCGTTTTACCACTCCTATATGGAGTTAGACACCCAAGACGAGGTGGAAGTCGAGGTGACTCGAGATTCCACCAAGTCATGACTGCAAAGAAGACCAATGGGGTGAAGGCGCTGCTACGGAATCCCAATCTTGGGGTGAAGATCAATCCTGAGACAAAGGTTGGACTCAAGACCAATCCTGGGGGTGAAGGCGTTGGGAAGACACCAAGGACCAATCCTTGAATAAGCGCACAGACCACTACTGGGGGCACCTGGAGCGAGGAGGGGTGCTACCAACCAAGACCGGTGGAGAGAAACGTTCTCCGCCAAGTTCCTCCGGGAATGAGCAAATCGGCGGGAATTCCGCAATCAGGAGCGGGATGCAGTGGTTCAGGGGCAATCTGTATAACTAAATAAAAAAATTTAAACTTATCCTGTTTGTTATGAACTACCACAACATTTAAAAGCAAAAACGAATCATAAATTTACAAAAATATCAAAGATTTCAACGAAATCTTTGTACAAGTACCGGTCGAATATTTGACCCATTCCTACAGCCTTTATTTTTCAAGAAAAAATAAAAAGTTGTACTGAACCGCTAGGATCTGTTATCAAATGAAACAAATGAGCATAGCAAAGTTGTGAAAAAAAAATTTTTTTATGGAACACTCTGTATATTTAGGATTTTTTTATTACGATATATACATGTTTGATTTCGCATGACAGTACATGATATAAATAATCGCAACCTTTCAATATAACTTGTTGATTTTTTGAAAAATAAAGGTTGTGGTAATGAGTTAAAATATACGAGAACACTCTGTACATGGTTCAATAGCTGTCAATGTTATCAATATAAAAATTTCGATCTTTTTTAATATGACAAACTCAACTAATAAAAATTCACGCTAAAACATAAAAAAGTCGAACATATATTAAAATCTTTATACTGACCTCAGTCCAGAGCATTGCTCCTAAAACTTGATACTTCTGTTAATGGATGTACCTACCCAGATTACGTAATAAAATCATATGATACTTAAATTACGCAATGCATTTCGCACTATGCTATATTTGCAAACCAAGGAACTCTCGCGAAACTAAAACGTTCTTCAGGCGTCTAATCCAGACGGTGAAAAGTAAGTGTTTTTTTTCTGCAGAAATTAGAAAGCTGTACGTGTCTTTCATCAAATTAACAATAAGCTGATAGTTTTACATCGTTATACGGATATATTTTTACATTATGTACATCTCTTGTTTTCTAGAAAGCTGAAATGCAAATAACAACAACAAAAAATGAAAAGAAAGTGTCTTTCTTTTTCGGCATTACGTGGAGATGTACTTTCGCACATTATGTCAATGTAATACAGACAATTCCTTAGCGACATGTCAAAAGGATGCGCGCTTTTAGGCGAAATATCTTCTATTGGGCATTTTATTTTATTTTAGGTTTTTATGGGAGCATATTTTAAAATTATATATGTCTTTTTTCTAGAAAGCGAGAATGAAAATATTAACAGCAAAAAATTAGTGCATGAAAATGCAATGTCGCATTAAAGACTAGTCAAACGATTCGATTGCGATTATTTTCGATTTGATATTAGAAAATAAAAACTATACTTACATTATTTGAATCTTATCTGCAGCTCAGAAGACACAAAACACTTTCACATTTGTAATTTGCACGTTCCAATAGGTATTTTCTTTTTTCAGAGTGAAATAAAAGCATAGAACGTTGATTTCACTAACATTATTTATTAAAAAAAACTAAAGCTATATAATAAAAATAAAAAATATGTATAATAAAAATAAAAAACTACAACTATAACTTAAAACTACTTTATACAATATATACAATTTACAAGGATACGAAAATGGAGGAACTTACGCACACGCACACACATTCACACAAAAATTCATATTAAGAAGGGAATATGATTTTAATAAGATGATACTTGAAAGAACAAAACTACTCTTTAGGTTTTAATTTTGTTCTTTCAAGTATTATCTTATTAAAATCATATTCTTTCCTTAACTTTTCAAGTTTGGCAAGTATCTCTCTCCCCCTCTCTAGTATTCTCTCTAGCTCTCTCACACCATACTCTAGATCCCTTTCAATCTCACCATTTCTCATTTCACATAGCTCACGTGTTCCTAACATGCTCTCAACAACAACACTCGCACCCCCCTCGCACTGACTCACTTGCGTAAGTGGCTCTATTTCCATATCCTTCTTCGGCCTCAGCACCTCCTTCAGCTGTTGCATCTTCTTCATCCCCCTTCCCGTCGAAGTTGAAGCGGCACTAGCCCCCAAGCACCGCTTCTTCGTTTGACGGGCTGGCTCAGGGGAGGCGGGAGACGAAGAAGCTGCAATAGCTGGAGAAGGGAGCTTAATCTCCAGCTTAGGCAAGGGCCGCTTCTCGCCTCTGGTCACAGGAGAGCCGGGTGGTGACGGCCCCTCCTGGGCAGCTGGGGGCGGCGGCAGCTCTTTTGCCAACTCTTGACAGGCCAGCTCAGGGGAGGAGGGGGGCGAAGAAACGACAGCAGCCAGGCGGGGGAGCCTGATTCGCAGCTCAGGCAAGGGCCGCTTCTCGCCTCTGGTCACAGGAGAGCCGGGTGGTGAGGACCCCTCCTGGGCAGCTGGGGGCGGCGGCAGCCCTTTTGACAACTCTTGACACGCCGGCTCAGGGGAGGCGGGGGGCGAAGAAACGACAGCAGCCGGGCGGGGGAGCCTGATTCGCAGCTTAGGCAAGGGCCGCTTCTTGCCTCTGGTCACAGGAGAGCCGGGTGGTGACGGCCACTCCTGGGCAGCTGGGGGCGGCGGCAGCTCTTTTGCCAACTCCGGCAACTTGTACCCCTTCGTTTCCCAAGGTGGCAGTGCCGAAGTCGACGCTGCCGGCTGCTCCAGGACGCTCTCCTGTGCCCGCTCAAGGATCTTGATCCCTAGTTCCCTGGCTATATCCTCCACCTCGTCGCTACTATCATGAATGGTAATAGCCGGGGAGGGTGGCTGAAAAGGAAAACAAATAAGTACAATACACAATAAAGCCAATAATTTTAAAAAATATGTATATAGAAAATTAAAAACTCACTAGATTCAGATCCTTGAGCGGAATTCCGAGGATCTCCGACTGCATATCTTTAATAAATAGCTCTTCTTCTTCACTACTATCCAGAATAGAGATAGTTTCCATCTCGGGAGAGCTGGGCTGGAAAACCAAACAAGAGATAAGTATAATGTGTACACGTATAAAATGTATCCAAAAATATTTTTGATATTTTACTCACGATATCTACTGGATCCAACATTCTAACTAGGTTGGGCATCTTCCTAGTGGCGGTCGAGGTCGGGACCGTCCTTGGAGCCGTTGTTGAGGCCTATAAAAAAATATGTGATGAATATTATGCAATAATTAAGATATACAACTCAATGAACAAAATAAAAATGTAAAATGTACTTATGGGCCTCACAAGTTGATTCCCCAAAACGATTATACGTGGAGTCTCGGCAGACATGATCACAGGTACTAGGTTAAATTTGCAGCTTGATATATAAACTGATGAACCTACTGGAGAGCGATTGCTTTTTATGAAGGAGAAAATGCAAAAATTGCATATCGCACATTGGTGATGATCGTGTGAGATCAAAATGCAACTATGCAAGATTGCAAGAATAAAACACCGGATCTAAATCGATCGAGGTAAAAAATGTATGCTCCAATTTCTTAGGTCGTCACTCTAATGCGTCAGCTAGATTGAAAAATGCGACTCGACAAAAAAAAAACGGAAGTAAAATCTAAATATGAGAAAATGGTGCACATGAAAACTAAATTTTTGAAATCTTAACGTGATTATACCACGTTTGAATATTAAAAAATTTAGAGCACTTGAACTTTTTTCGGATAATTAAAAAAAAATTTGAGTAAAAATGATGGTATAAAAGTGCAAGTCAAAATATTTATCCCGCTGTACCCGCTTCCTTGAAATTTGATTTCTCAATTCACCTTCTAAATTTCAAATGAGAGAAAGTTGAAGATTAGAAAATACAATTTCGTGATCTTGGAGGAAAGTTAAGATCTTATTTTTAAAATCGTAAATTGTTCGCAATGTTGCATCTTTTTAGCTTTGTCTCCTTAACAAACATTGTGCTCAATTATAATTATATGGCTTAGCACAAAATTCGACGTCTTCTTTCCACTTCTCACGTGGAACCATAACAGTTTTTACTTGTTGCGGAAAACAAATTTGCTCAGTTTATTTCAAGTTTTATCGAAATAACTAAAAGTTACAGGGTTCCCATATTATAAGTATCCATTTTATTTTGTTCATAAAATTAAAACGAGGTAACTGACATTTTTCTTTAGTTGACCCTGATTCGTCATCTTCAGTATTAATTTAATTACTAACATCAAGCAGACATCTGTTACCAAATTATAAAAAAAAATTGTCAGTGGAAAACTATCCTTCCCCCTTTCCCCACTCTCAGAGACAATTATAGCGATAAAATTGAAATATAGTGATATGATTAAAACACATTTCATAACAAAGTGCAAACCCACAAGTATATTCGCATCGCAGATTACTATTTAAAAACTTTGCTGCTTGTTTAGTAGCTAATATGCAAGAATTGTTAGTAAAACTTTTGTTCCCGAGGTGACATAAGATTAACGCATCAATCAATTTAAAACGGCGAACGTGGGAGAATAAAAAAATTACAAATCAAGACCTTGGCGGGAATTAAGATTTTAAAAATTTGTAAATTGGTGTAGAAGTACCTAATCTTTGAAATATTTACATTATTGCATATTTTTGAACTCTTTCTTCGACACTCTTACTATACCAATGCTTTTACTATACCAAAATTCGAAAAATCTCTATGTAACAGGTTCGTAGTTGTGAAAATTTAGAAAAATTACTGCAAAATGCAAAATCTCATAATAAAAATCATCCCACAGATGTTATAAATAAATGGAAACGTAATGTTTTTAGTAAAAATAGATTTAATAATTGGAATGTAGTACTTATTAATATTTGGTGACAGGCTACTTCAACACCACTGATCTGGTCTGTCAAAGGTGACTGCTTATATGATTGTATAAAAATTTAGGTGGGTTCAAAATACAGTGTGGCCCGTTTGGAATGGAGGCACCTCTGTAAAATTTTTATTCTTCATCAGATTTTAGCCGGGTTTCTTCTAAAAATAGACCACAAAAAACTCTACGTTAGTGCAAAATTTCAGATCTTAACCTCAATTTTCAAGGCCTACTACGAATTTTTTTGTAAAATAAGAAAATCATTTAGTGATTTTTTTATTTAAAATCTGACACCACAGCGTTAATCAGGGCACCCTGAAACCCCCATATACAAAATTTGAATAAAAAATATACAGGGAGTTCCATTCTGCAAGGTGTCAAAGTTGAGCAAAATACGAATCTTAAAGGCATCTGGCGAGTCAAGTGTGATGAATGATGAAGTGAACCACTCGCATTGTTGATGGGAAAAGATTCAATAAAAACTATACAAGGTGTTCTTCTCTGTGTCAACTCAATGCGATGAATTTTTTAAACTTTATTATGCTTCGCAAATCGAGTATATCAAAACCACCCCAGGCATTATAAACGAACTGTGTCGAAAAACTATAGAATCCTACCAGTCAGTACGTCCATATTATGAGTTAAGGTAGCTGGTGTGCCACAACAGGAAACACACCAAAAATGTATCGTCTTAGGCAGCAACTTTGTTAAGAAAGGTTCAATAATTTAAATTGTTTTTATTTGTTGGTTGACATTTTGTAGAACAATAAATTACTTTTGTGTTTATTAATATTTTTTCAATGATTTCAGAGCACTCCTGACCGGTATAAAGTTTCATAAAAATTTAACATTTTGAGATGGCCCAGAGAAAAAGACCCTGTACATTTTTGTATTGAATCTTTGCACACCAACACTTTGAGTAGTCCTGTTGATCATTCAACTGTTTTGAGGGGATTCCACGACACACTTGACTCGCCAGATGCCTTTAAGATTCGTATTTTGTTCAACTTTGACACCTTGCAAAATGGAACTCCTTGTACATTTTTTGTTTAAACTTGGTATGTGGGGGTTTTGTGGTGTCCAGATTAACGCTGTGGTATCAGATTTTAAATAAAAAAATCGCTAAATGATTTTCTTTTTTACAAAAAAATCATAGTAGACCTTGAAAATTGAGATTAAGACTTGAAATTTTGCACTAACGTAGAGTTTTTTGTGGTCTATTTTTAGAAGAAACCCGGCTAAAATCTGACGAAGAATAAACATTTTACAGAGGTGTCTCCATTCCAAACGGGCCACACTGTAGATATAATACCGTCAACCTTTACTGCAATAAGTCACTACAGGATTAACCCCCATTCTGTAGATCCCAAAATATTCACAGGGCAAAATAAATGTGTGCAGGGTCGGATTAAAAATAATATCTAAAACATAACTAAAAATTAAAAAATGTAAATATTCACTGTCCAATCCTGATTATAGGAAACCAATAAATTATGCTGTTAATCCCATTACAGAAGAGTCGGTTCTATTGCAGCTTAGGAATCAGTAGGTACGGTATATCTTGAAACACTATACCTTCCTGAAAGGAATCCATTTTATAGGATATTTGTCAACACAAATGTCGAATTCATCTACATAGGCTGGTTCGTGACTTATAGAACACTTTATTATTTATTATAGCATGTAGAAAATATACTTTGTTTTAACAACGCCTTAAACAAAAATGTAAGTTGTTATGATTTTGTCATTATTTATACAGCTAAGTAACTAAATCTTTGTTTTTGGAGATATTTGCCTGAAGTTTTTTGTTTGATAGGTCTTATAAAGCCGCTTCTTTTGTTCTTCCTACTTAAATGCAAATCTACGATCTTGATATCCCCGTTTCCACGTACCTAAACCATTTAGCGATTTTTTTATTTGGTCGTCAGTGTTAATCAGAACTCCCAAAAGCCCTATATACAAAATTTTAGTGAGAAATATACAGGGAGTTATACAAGGTATCAAATTTAAATAAGGAGCCATGGGATAGCCTCAAAACAGCTGAACGGTCAACAGGAGAAGCAACTCGAAAAACGTCTAAGCGACTCGAAACGACTAAATGACTCGAAAGGCGTTTTGAAAAACATCTAAGCGACTTGAAAAACGTCTAAACGACTCGAAAAACGACTAAACGACTTGAAAAGCGTTTTGAAAAACATCTAAGCGTCTCGAAAAACGACCAAACGACTCTGAAAACGACTTGTCGTTTTGAGAGTCGTTTAGACGTTTTCAGAGTCGTTTCAACGTTTTTATAGTCGTTTTCACAGACGCTTAGACGTTTTTCCGAGTCGTTTAGACGTTTTCAGAGTCGTTTAGTCGTTTTTATAATCGCTTTCGCAGTCGCTTAGACGTTTTTCAGAGTCGTTTAGACGTTTTTCAAGTTGTTTAGACCTTTTTCGAACCATGTTCGTTCATTCGATTCCATGATATTTGATCATAATCCACGGACGTGAACATATTCTGTGTGCGCAATACATTTTCAGCATCACATGTGATGTCTTCGTCAATGAGGAAATTTTCATGTTTTTAATTTGTTACCTAAATGTCAATATCTTGTATGCCATCTTTACAATGGATATTTATATGAGTGGACATCTCCGTGAAAGAGTGAATTTTAAGCTGATTAATTGCACATTCATATTGTGCATCCATATACAAAAACTGACGAGATAGATTTTCATAAAAATCATTAATCTAACCAAAGATTTCTGCACTCCTGTTGACTAGTGCTGCGACGTATTTCACAATACTGACTAGATTAAACAGAGTTCAAAGTTTTAAGAACAAAAAATGTATCCATAAACATGAATGATACGCCTAGTTTTAGAGATTTAGAACTTTTAAGAAAAAAGTTATTTTCATATATTTTACCTCTGAGATATCGACTTCAAACTCGGCTAATAAGGTCCATAACTACTGAACCCCATTTACCAGTGGTATGCATGGATAAATAAATGCACGAAAAACGCTTAATATAATTTAAAAAAATTTAGTAGAAAGATATGGAAATACATGGATTTGATAGGTAACCAGTGGATACCATTTACCTATAAAATTTAAACATTACAATTAATGTCTTCACTAAAAAAAATAAAGTTTATTTCTGATTTTTCCACGTTTTCTCCTAACACCTACAAGAACATTAATGTTTTTAACAGGGCTGTAGGATGATGATCGACATACTTTTCTATCAACACTTAAGTAATTTTTGAGACACTGTAAACGCCTAACAACTGAATGTAACACTTTGACATCTTTCAACGCGTTCTTTTTTGTCTTACTTGACGATTTCTTAACGCTTGTGACATTTTTGTGGCACCATTTACCATATTGTAAATATATTCTGAACTAGTTAAAACGAAACCATTTAACGAGGTACAAAGTTCAAAATATTGCATAAAATTATATCAGGAAAATTCTAATTTCGAAGTAAAAAATATGTGAACGCTCTTTTTAAAATCATAGGATTTTGCAGGATGTTTCCAAACCAATTCTCCAAGAAGTAGACTAAAAATTAAAGACCCGACACTTATTCTAGGAAATACGGACAACTGTGTTGATGAATGTTCAGTGTAATTTAGTAAAATAATATTGGCAGATAAGAGAAGTTATTATAGATAATTAGAACACAGGGTACAATATCAGACAGGTGGCAAGTTGGTCCATCTCTTGCTAATTTTATCCGTTGTATTTGTTCATATTCTTTGCTTTTAATACTCTGGTAACAACATTTTGACTTTAACCCCCACAAAAAAAATCTATCATCTTTCATATTAGTCATATACACACTTTGTTTATAAACAATAATTGGTATACCATTGTCTAACCGCTTATTAAGCTGTAGGGACCTAACAGTCAAGCTGCATATCCGCGTAAATGTTTATCTGTTTATCTTTATTTCTTAGCTTATCGAATCTGTCAATATATTAAACTATGTAGTTCAAATTGAAGCCTCATGTAATTAATGGAAATCGTAAAATTCCTAACAAAAGTAGAAAAACAATTATTTGTATATATTTACACATTTTTTAAAGTATTTTTGTTGACTTTAAGTTACTAAAATTGCGTAAGTTTCGATATACCAAATGGGGAATATTTTGCTACCATTTACGATTTTCCAAATGTATTCCGTTTACAAAATTGGTTCTTCCCTATATAGTTTTTGTATCATTCTACTTTTAAAATGTTGGTGAATGCATGGGGAAGTACATATGGTTAGAGAATTGGTTGCTATTTCCTTTGGATGTTTTAACCACATGTTACAATTTAATCCATTCACCCAACTCCTAAAGCCATATCAATACTAAAAAATCCCTATATTCTGTAATAAAAAAAATAGGGACCGACTCCACTATTTCACCAATATTGGTCAAAACCATAGAAAAATATATAAAACCTTAGCAATCCTGGTAAAGTTTACAACAAACTTTGCTTTCGGAGGTGCTACTTTGAAAATTTGATATGATTTGTCTGATGCCTCTATGAAGTTTTAATTATTAATTCAAAAATATATTTAATATTGAGAGTAGACAAGAGCTAGGGACGCGTGTTTTTTATTTGCGATTTACCTGCTAACAATTTTTTACTGTTGAATTCGTGTTCGGTGAGAAAAATAGATTTTTAAAGTCCTAAGTAGGTATATTAATTTTTGAAGATTCATTTTTTCCGTTGAGAATAGAAAATTTTACTTTGATTTTTCACTAATAATAACTAAGTTTTTTATATGCCCACTTACACTGTGGAATAGTGTAACAGTGAAACCCCTGGTTTCTTCCCTAACTGATAAAGACCAAATTCCTTCTCAATAAACTATGATTATCTATAGCACTTTATTATTAATCATACAAAATTATTGCATATCAAGAAAGTGTGATTCATTTCACTCGTTGAGCATTCTATTTTTAGGAGCATGTTTTCATAATTATTTTTCTAACATTATTATTAACTGCCAGCTTAATTTGAATATAATCATAGAATAAATAGCTTCACAACAGAAGCTCCCTTAAGGATATGTGTTAAAAAAACTAGCCTACATTTCAATTTGCAGAAAAATAATCAATATCTTAATCATAACTTTGGTCCGAATACACTTTCTTTTCATTTTTTGACGTTGATATTTGCATTTCCTAGCTTCCTAGAAACATAATTTAAAAAAATATACTCTGTAAAGACGTAAAACTATCACTTTATATTATTAATTCCAACAAATGTGTGAAAGTACATATCTTTCTAACGTAATGCCTTCGAAAAAAGCACTTTCTTTTCACCGTCTGGATTAGACGCGTAAAGCACGTTTTAGTTTCGCGCGCGAGTTCAGTACCTTGCAAATAATAGTATAGTGAGAAATGCATTACGTACTTTCAGGTATCTTATTATTTTATCACGTTGTAATCTAGGATGAACGAACGGAAGTATCAAGTTTTAGTAGCAATACACTAGACTGCGTGAATTTTTATTAGTTGAGTTTGTCATATTAGAAAAGATTGAAATTTTTATATTGATAACATTGACAGCTATTGAATCATGTACAGGGTGTTCTCACCTCTAGACTATTTTTCAAAAACAACTTAAAGTTGTAACAGATATGTGGGTTCAGGCTAGCAATTATATTCCAAAACTTCTTGCACAGGAGTCTTTATTAGGAGTAGGCACACGTGGACGAATCGTGAGATGCGTTCATGCGTTTGTGAACAAGTCAGAAGTGTAGTAATATTTTAACAAATAGAACACTTAATTTTAATACAGCAAATATTTCAACCTACCTGGTACTAAGTTCAGATTACAGTGATAAATTATTAAATAAAATATACTGCAACAAGGAAAACAAACCGCTACATAGCTCCGACAAGACGCAACAGAACGAAGCAGGATTCCAAATTTCCTTTCACACAAGTTATAAAAAATCCCATAAAAAATAGCCGTTTTGATTTAAAAGATAAGGAAATATTCACTTATTAGCATGGAGACATCTATCTCTTAATAGCTCAACTAAGGGTACATGGACCAGTGGCGCCATCCACACGCGGAGATATCGAACTACTCCCAATACATTGTTGTTAAGTTTTTGTTGTTTTTGTTGTATTAGTTTTTAGCAATACATAACTAAAAAGAAAAGAGTGTATATTTTAAACAAATGTTTTCCCAAAACCCAATATCTCTATTTCGTCACCAAGTTATATTGAAGCGCTAGAAATATTTATCGGAAAAAATCATAAATATGCAGGGTGTTCCATTAAAAAGTTTTTTTCACAACTTTGCGATGCTCATTTGTTTCATTTGATAACAGATCCCAGCGGTTCAGTACAAAATTTTATTTTTTCTTGAAAAATAAAGGCTGTAGGAATGGGTCAAATATTCGACCGGTACTTGTACAAAGATTTCGTTGAAATCTTTGATATTTTTGTAAATATATGATTCGTTTTTGCTTTTAAATGTTGTGGTAGTTCATAAAAAACAGGATAAGTTTAAATTTTTTTATTTAGTTATACAGATTGCCCCTGAACCACTGGCTCATTCCCGGAGGAACTTGCCGGAGAACGTTTCTCTCCACCGCCCTTGGTTGGTAGCACCCCTCCTCGCTCCAGGTGCCCCCAATAGTGGTCTGTGCGCTTATTCAAGGATTGGTCCTTGGTGTCTTCCCAACGCCTTCACCCCCAGGATTGGTCTTGAGTCCAACCTTTGTCTCAGGATTGATCTTCACCCCAAGATTGGGATTCAGTAGCAGCGCCTTCACCCCATTGGTCTTCTTCGCAGTCATGACTAGGTGGAATCTCGAGTCACCTCGACTTCCACCTCGTCTTGGGTGTCTAACTCCATATAGGAGTGGTAAAACGATAGCTTTAGACTTGCAACTTGATACTTTTTCAACATTCTTTCGATTTCTTAGCATTAATGTGCCTACTAAAATGAACTTATATGGCGGAAAACATATGAGGAATTAGCGTAAAGCAACCACACTGGAAATTCTTATTAATCTGATCTTAAAAATATCAAGTGCTCTAGGTTAATTTTAATATTCATGTGTCGACAGCGCTCTAGGTAAATTTTAATATCCATGTAAATGCACCTGTTGAATTGGACCTAGAAGTACTATTGTTGATGCAAGTACGTTTCTGTAATAGTTTTGTGGCGTTTAGATTTTTGCCGACAGGTAACCCGGCTGTTCGGAACCTAGATTCCAAGTTTCTGCAAGTTTCTTACCCATAGGTGTCGCTCGCACACGGTTTCCGATGGAAAAGTATCAAATTACGGATCAGTTTACATAGTGTTAAAGTTTTTGAGGAATATATGTCACCAAACGCATTAGTTGAGTCGATAACACGGCCGCTTTTCGCCTGATAGCCTCTGGGATCTAATCACGTCAATTTTAAATATGGTTTTTGTTAAATTCGTCTGATATGAATCTGCGTTGAGGATATCTGCAGCTCTACCTCGCCAAAATCTTTTGGATGATAAACGAAAACTGAGTTATTTTATTTTCATTTTCTCAAGAATTAATTCCGAAGTATTGGTTGACAAAAATGCGTTTTGTGACGCAACCAAGAGAAATACGCAAAAATACTAAGATACATTTTTTGTTCGTAGTGCATTGGAGAATGTAATTTTACTTTTTGGAAATAGGTACTTGCCGCTAATCACATTTTTTAAAGAAAAATATAAATTACAAGAAAAGGTGATAATGGGCAAACACTCAAAGTTAACAAAAAGACAAAACTAGTAACCGCATACACGTGTTTCATGCTATTTGGCAACATCAGTACGGTGTAACATTAACCAAATCAAAAGATAGGCATGATTTGTAATTATTACATTTACACTCGCTAATCTTACATCCTTATTATCATTGTATCTTGAGAAAAATATAAAGTTTAAACCCCGTATGTACGCAATTGATGGAAGTTTGGAGCTCATATTGTTCACAATGGTGACTAAACTGCTAATACGTACCAAATTTCAAAGCGATACGACAATTTGTTTAGAAATAAACTTAAAAAAAACTATTTTTTTTTAATTTTCAACGCCCTGTATGTTGAAAACGAAGGTAGATAGACCATATGTTTATTGGAAAAAGTCTTATTTTTAGCCAGAGATTCTCTAGTTAAATTTGTTGCCAACAGTTGTGGGACACCCTGTATAGATTTGTTTCCGGAAACACGTCTTTGTATACTTATACCGTATAGAAGTGAGAGTCAAGTTGGATACTACACGGCTGTGGAGAATGTTTTGCATTTTTTGATAATGATTAGATTTTTTTTATCAAGATTCTTAGTTCAGATTGTAACTTTTTCTTATAAGATGCAGTCTCTTCGCAAAATTCAATATTTGTTGTTCTCAGACCCAAGCAATTTTGGTCCTCTGCTAATTTCCAGATGTACTTCTACTTTCTTCCACTAAAAATTGTTTCTCCGTAACGCAATTTTTTGCCATCCAATTACGGCTTCTAAAGTTTTAGATACTCGCCAGCTCATTCACCAACTATTTAAATTCCCCGCACTTTTGATATATTGACATCACTTCCGTCAACTGCAAACAAAGTTCAATTTTTTTGCAATTCAAGGTACCACGTGTCAAGGTGACCACGAGATCATTGTCGTTAAATTTCATTGGTCTCCAAGGTGACCCCTTAGAGATCTTTAACTTATATGTGACCTTCATATCAAGGTAACCCCATCGCATTTTCAAATTGCCCGCATTTTTTGCCATATTGACGTCACTTCCGTCAACTGCGAGCAAAGTTTTTTGCAATTCAAGGTGCCACGTGTCAACACGAGATTAATAACCTTCAGGTGACCCCTTAAAGATCATCGGTCTCACTTAATTGACAACCACAGGTCATTTTCAAATTTCCCGCCTTGGCGACCATCTTGTGACGTCACTTCCACTCCCAGAAAAAGTGCCACGTGTCAAGGTGACCCCTTAAAGTTCATTGACCGGTCAAGGTTAACAAGATGACCTCTAAAGTTCATTGACCTTTTAGGTCAAGTTTAACTCAAGGTGACCTCTTAAAGTTCATTGACCTTTAAGTCAAGGTTAATTCAAGGTGACCTCTTAAAGTTCATTGACCTTCAGGTCAAGGTTAACTCAAGGTGACCTCTTAAAGATCGTTGACCTTCAGGTCAAGGTTAACAATGTGACCTCTTAAAGTTCATTGACCTTTAGTTCAAGGTTAAAAAGGTGACCCCTTAAAGTTCATTGAACCGGCGGGTCAATGACCGCTTAAAGGTTATCGATCTGGTAACCCCTTGACCTCTAGATAACCTTCAGGTCAAGGTTAACTGAACGTGACCCCTTAAAGTTCATTGACCTTCAGGTCAAGGCCATTTTCAAATTTCCCGCCTTGGCGGCCATCTTGTGACGTCACTTCCGCTCTGGAGTCCCCTTTGCTATACTACTGACTATAATTAATTTGGCGTTCCGCCGGTTGTTGTTGATTTGGCATTTCAACGTTACTGTTATTACTAAGATCTAAATTACTTAAAATGGTAGTTATGTGTTCAAGATCAATTTTGGAAAATTATGGTACATAAAAGGGGAACAACAATTCTTAAAATTAAGAGTTTAAAGATCTAAAATAATGGGAAACTAGTGAGATTTAAAAATTAGATTAAAATTAATTTTCTTCTTTGAAAATTGGAATTGATTTTCTTTTCAAATTGTACTAATTCTAACTTAAATATGTTTTTGATTATTATATGCTCTAATAATGCAAAAAACACAATCCTATTCACAGATTCAAATTGTTGTCGTATTCATCGACGTGACAAGGAAAAATCATGTGCATTGAATTTCCCTGGGTGAAAATTCTTGTATTGCCCTGGAGAAAAAGCTAGGAAAAAGAAAAAGGAATGGCTCTCAGCTGATGCGGCGACGGCTTCTGGTTGCTGTTGAGTCAGCGGGTTTCGTAGACGTAACTATTATTAAAAAACTTTATGGTGTGAATTAGCTTGCAAGAGACAGTTCTTTGTAACCTAATGCGCATCTCAGCTACTCGGACCTGTCTCTATTAAGTCTTTTACTTATTTTACCTAATCCGGTCCTGTTAAAAAAATTTTTTGAGCTTATTTGGGTTTCCTTCCTTCTGGTGTACTTCTCCACAAACAAAATTATTTAGCCCGGTTCTGTCTTATATTCTAAAAATCCTATTATATAAATTATATTACTAATTATGGACTCTGAGCTCCTCTGTTGGTCGTCGACCCGGACGCTGGCCCCAAAACTGCTGAGTTCGTGCCTTTGCGCCCGGCCTCGTTTCGCCAAATGCTGCAGTATTGCGTTTCATCGAGGTTGCTCAGTTGTCCGTGGCTTGGAATGCGAATTACATATTCGTGCATTTCCTGGGGTACGTCGGGGGCTGGTGCTGCTGTCTCGGGGGTGCTTTCTTCTTCACGGTCCATGCGTTTTCTTCGAAGATACTCGGTGGCTGCTTTCCAAAGTGCATACAGGAAAAACGCCGTAAAACAGGTACAAGTTAGTCCGATAATTATACCTTGTGTTGTGTCTGCTTCTTCTTTGCAGGCTCTTGCCGCCTGTGCAAAGATAGGAAATGCTGGTGCTTGTCTATGGAATAGAAAGTACAGGACTGCTATTGATAGAAGAATGTTCCATATCACCATAATGGAGTGGTTATGGTTGGTAACGCTGAGTGAATCTGGTAATGTATTGAATATATTTTTATTGTTTTTTATCTAATCCATTATACTCTAGTGAATCTCTTGTTGAAGTTAAATTTAAGTGGGGTACGGAAGTTGTCCAATTTCTATTAAGGCAATCGTCTAGTTTTTTTAAATCTTTGGAGCAAATTCTGTACTGATGGGTGCAAAATAAATGTTTTTAGGGTTGTCCATGCTGCGGGTATTACGTGTAATATATCATACTTTCTTGTTTCTGCCGTTGTACAAGGAAATCTTTTATGTATTAAAATTTCATTTTCTGTTTTTAGGATACAATTACAAGGTACGGTGAGTTTCATAGCTCCTGTTGCCTGGAATGACGTCGGTAATGCAAATGTCTTGTTGTCACATTGTATTGTGGTGTTGGCTTCCGGATGTGAAATCATATACACTTCTTCATCTATTTCTGCTATGGTTGTGGATGTGGATTGGTAACAACGAAGTGGACAATGTGTTGCCAATTCGTCTACTGTGGAACCATGGAGTAGCTTGCGTGCGCATGCTGGTCCTTGGAGGGTGTCTCCTGAGAATCTAGGTAGGTAACAGAGTTTATTTTCGTAAGGTTTGCAAATATGCAAACTTGTCCCTGAAATTTGTCTTGAATCGTCCCCTGAAACTGCCATATACAGTGTATTGTGCTCTATGATGCATGTGTGATTTAACCAGGCAAACGGGGTTGTTATCAGTTCATATAATCTCCAATCACTGTTTTCTTTTGTTATAGGTATTTTGATATGCAACACGATGCTGTTATCACTGAATGTGCACTCACAGATTGCAAGTTCGTAGTATTTTGCCAAGTGTGTTACTGGAATGGCTAGGTTCTGAGAATTTGACCTGAGTTCTAGGTTTAGTTTCTCTAAGTCTTTACGCAGCGTAGCTGGTTTCAAGATTGTCGCCGGGGTGAGATGCTGTGTGCATGTCTGGATGCTCCTTTACTGTTGATTCGGGTAAGTCTTAATAATTTTTTTGTTATATCTATAAAGTTGTTGCTGATGATCCCATAGAATTTATGATTTTTTTTCCTCTTGTATTATTGTGTTATGTAAATCTTACTTATTTATTGATATCCCATTTTATTTTTAATATGCCTTATATATTTTTGCTACTCTTATTATTACTCACTTGTCTTCCTCTTGACTCGCTTGGTCCTTTTCTTTCTTTTATTACTTCTTTTTTCTACCTGTGCCTGCCTTTCTGGCGCGGTAGACGTAGAGGTGCTTGTGCACCTCTGGCACTTTTTTATTTTCGGCTATTTGGGCCTGCTACCCTTGTTGCCGTTATCCTTATTATTTTTTCTAGGCCTCCTGGCCTCGTCTGGACTGTAGCTGCTAAACCACTAACACCTTTCGGACCTCGTCTGGGACTTTGTCAGTCCTTTCGACGGGTGAAAAGGTGAATCTTCGCTGCGGCTAACAGATTTGCCTAACCACTACTCTAGGCGTGGGCCTCTATATCCTTTTTGATTTCTGCTAAGCTCCGGCGCTATATTATGTGAGCTTTCTTTCTCTCTCCTGTACCTTTCTTACCGGTACTTCTTCTAACTCCTGGTGCTCCTTTGGCACTCGCCGAGTCGGTTTTCACTGAACCTCGCCGATTTTCACTCACTAATAACACTTTTTACTAACCTGTACTTTCTTTTTTCCAGTCTCTGCCTTGGCCTGCTCTGGAACGTCCTCGTCCTTGGCGGTGCTTCCACAACTTCCCAGGATTGGCGCCTCCACCACGTGTCACACTGAGTTCACGTGGGAGACGGGTGGTGCTGATCGAAGATTGGCGGCAGGTACAGTAGTAGCGGTGTTGTTTTAGCCTGAACGCTCACTGGTATTGGCTCTTACAGCATCTGGACCATGGCGGGGGTAGCGCGGCGGATACTGGCGGCGGAGCGGGATCCAAAGAGACATAGGTATACACGAAACGAGCTTATATTGTTCCAGACCCACAAAAACGCTTTCAACAGCATCTTGACGGATTGGGAGACGCGTAGCGGAACTGTGGACCAGCGGGACCGCGATTGACCGGCGCGTGGGGAACCTAGGAGAGCAGAGGTTCCCTGGCTCGCGATTTGCAGAGACCAATCTCCAACAACCCGGCGATCACCAACACTCCGGCATGACCCCCGAAGGAATCTGCCGTCAAACCCTCTCGACGTCGAGTCAGAACACAGGCTGACTGAACAGCCGCACCTTATGTCCGATTCGACCCCTCGGGGGTGGTTGGCGATCTGGTGGCTGCTAAAAAGCGGGATCCACTCATACCCAGCTTGGAAACTGAGCTATACTTATACCCGCAGAATCTGCTGAGTCGGCGGGTGGACTTTGATCTATTTACTGTTTAACTTATTGATTCATCCTCGTATTTACTTTATTGACTGTCCCTCGTACTCATTAAATTTGTTATTGTTATCTTTACTTTTGTTTTGTTTGGTAGAAGTTGGTTTTAATAATTCGGTCACTGGTCCACAGATGTCACTTTGGTGACAATATGCCCCGCCAGACTAAAGTCCGAATTGGTGCCAATTGTATACCGCAGTTTTCGCCCGGAACTTTAAATCTTTCTGCCGAAAAGTGGCTAGATAAAATAGAACAACTTGCAGCAATTAACAATTGGGATGACGTAACCAAAACTTATTTAATACAGACAAGGTTGTCAGGTGTAGCGAGAAGTTGGTACGACGACTTACCATCTTATCAATTAAGACTTTGCCACTGCAATAAAAAAATGTATTGCACGAACGAAATCATCTAACGAAACGATGACGCAGTACTACTTTGCAAAAATGCAGTTGCTGCGGGCCTGTGGCTTAATGAAAAAAGGCCGTTTCTCTCTTGATTGATGGTATAACTGACTCCACTTTGCAAACAACAGCAAGGGCAGGAAGGTTCACGACCCCTGAGGCACTCTACGAAGAGTACCTCTCCACTATCAACGAGGGTCCCAATACAAAAGAAAGATTTGGTGAAAAACGTGCCTCTGAATCTAGCATACATTTGTATAAGCGTCCTATCAATACGAATATGCAGCTAAGCACGCCCAAGCCTGCTGCACGATCCACTCGCTTTGAACCAATATGCTACAACTGCAGTCAACGTGGACATATTTCTACGAGTTGCCCCAAGCCACGTTGTGGAGTGTTCTAGATGCAAACGTCTCGGTCACGAAGCAAACAAATGCCCAAGACAACCTAAACAGAAAAGTCAGAATTCATTGGCGATGGAGGAGACGCGAAAGTAAAAAGCGCTGATATTTCACCGAATGCTTAGTGAATGGAACTAAATCAAGGGCATACATAGATTGCGGGAGTGAGGCCGTTACTATCAAAGAGTCACTTGCGAAAGATCTAGGTATCTCTATATCACCTTCTACGGTTACTGTATCGGGATTTTGCGGTGGACTAAATGTAGCGTTAGGGGTTGTAGACGTAGTAATATCGGTGGATCAGACTGAAGTTAAAGTTAATGCTTTGGTTATACCTGACGTCGCCCAAAGAATTCCTGTTGTAAATTGGGCAACCATATATAAACCACAAAGACGTGCTCTTGGTTGTGCACGATGATCAGGTACGACTACTGAAATCTGAGCTCGGTTTTTCGGACACAATCATCAATATGCCAAGACGAAAAATCCCGATTTTGGCAAAATCTGCCACTGTCATATCCTCCTACCATATAGGACATATCGAAGTAGACTCAGATCATGAGAATGGAGAAGCATATGTAGAGCTTAGTGTACGATGTTGGGGGCAGATTAACTATTTGTTGCCACGATATGTCATTCCACCCTAGAATGGTTTGATTCCAGTTATCAATTTATCAGAGGTCCCTCTCACGTTTAAAAAGAAGCAACTCATAGTTCGAGGGCAGATTTGTGAGGAAGAACCAAAGTCGACGAGAGACGAGGATAGGGAGATAGTAGGATTTAACTTCGAAATAAGGTATCGACCTGGTAAGAGAATGTCACATGTCGACGCTTTAAGTAGAAACCCTGCCCTTGGTTATGAATCTCATGACGACTTCGAAAATAATTATTCAGACGAGATAGAGGCGCTTATCATTAATGTTGACGAAGGCGATTGGATGTTGGCCGCACAACTTAAAGACTCCCGATGCAAGATAATATATGACACCCTTTGTACTCAACCCTGTAATAAAGAAGATCGCGAAATTTATAAAAACTTTAAATTAAAAAATAACAGAGTTTACCGAAAAACCGCCGAGGGATTAAGGTGGGTCGTGCCGAAACGTGCAAGGAAACAGGTGATAAGCTACTACCATGATTTTAACGGTCACCTAGGTTTGGACAAAACTTACGGTGCTGTTTCAAAGCAGTACTGGTTTGCCGGTCTAAGGAGATACATTCGGAGTTATATTTAGAGCTGTCTTGCTTGTCTCTATAATAAACAACCTTCCGGCAAGAAGACTGGTTTCCTACACCCCATCCCAAAAAACGACATACCACTGCACACTTTACATATTGTTCATCTAGGTTCTTTTGTATCCAGCACACAGAAAAACGCTTACATAATCGCGGCAATAGATGCTTTTACGAAGTATTTGTTTATGAAGGCGTTGCGTAATACAAAGACGGGACCAGTCATAGAATTTCTGAAAGAAATTTGCGACATTTTCAGCATTCCCTTAAGAATTATTTGCGACAAAGGCACTGCGTTCATTAACAAGAGTTTCATAGAATTTTGCGAAGAGTATGGCATAAAGCAAATATTGGCTACTCCACGCGCTAACGGGCAGATTGAACGATACAACCGCACCATTTTGAGCGCCATAAGTGCGTCGACTGATAACGAAGATCAGTGGGACAAAAATATTGTTTCTATTCGTTGGGCTTTAAACAATACGGTAAATAAAGCGACGGGAAAAAGCCCTCACGAATTACTTTTTGGTTATCAACCGAGAATACATAATGATCCGATTCTATCGGCAGCTGTTACCGAAATTTCTAGGGACGAAAGTATCTCTCAAACGAGGGCTGAGGTCAACCAAAATGTTTCTGCCGAACATAAAAAGCAGAAAATGCGTTTTGCCAAATCTAGGTAAAAAGGGGAACCCTACAAGGTCAATGACCAAGTCATGGTCTTAAGGCATAAGGCTACCAACGACGGTGTTAGCAGGAAGTGAATGCCAAAATATGACGGACCCTTCGTGGTTAGGAAAGTCCTAGATCATAATAGATATGTGGTCGAAAGTATGGTAGGCTCTTCGCGTAGTCGAAGACCCTATACAGGGGTCTATCCTAGCAAAATACTAAAGAAGTTTTCCGTTTAGGTACGCTAGTCCTGAATCTGATGTGCCTAACGAGTCGAACGATTAGGTCGCCAGCAGACTGGCCCTCTGTTGAAGGGGCACGGCGCCGCACACGAATGTGCATACGTGACGCATACGATGCGCGTCGCTACGAATGGGTTGCAATGTGCACCAACATACGCATACGATTCGGCCCATTAAAATAAGACTATAGACACGAAAACGAACACAAGGGACCACTTAAGCACGATAAGGCGCGTGCTAGCGTGATACCGCTATTAAATTGTTTATTTTTTACTTATAGAATTATTATCATTGTTACAGATCAAGCAGCATCTCGTGGGCTACTACGATTTTCATGAGGGCGTGAAATCCGTCAGGATGGCCGACTGTTATCGTTATTGAGTTTTTGTGCGTACGGGTGGTCTGACTGTACCGGCCAAGCCAGTCATCCTTATGTAATGTAGGAGAGGAGCATCAGTATCGGTTCAGCAGTTGACATGGACTCACGAATCTAACAGTCTGTATAGAAAAAGGCGGGGTTACACATCTAGAGATTTTCCAGGGATTCCTTCCCATTTTGATAGCGTTTTCAGGTACACAGACGGTATGCTTTATTTCATACAAAATGGTAGATATTTTGAATATAACGAATTCACAAACTCGTTGCACGCTAGCGACAAAATGTCTCTTGATTTCTTTGGAGTCGACTGTCCAAACATCTCTCTTTACGAACAACTCAAAATACTTCTGAAGAAAATCTTATCAACAAACTTATTAGAATAAATTCACACCCAATACCAAGTATTGACTTGTAAAAGATTATTTTAATATAATTTGAAAATATATTAAATGTTTCAATATCTTTAGTTTTAGAAAAAATTGTAGCGTGTTATATATTATTAATGAAGATATTCATACATTTTGTATTAACGTTTTATTTTTAATAAATTATAGAACTAAGAAATGGATGTTCCTCAATATTATTTATATAAAGTATAATTAAAAACACATACACAAATAATCTGGTTTCGCCTTTGCATAATAATTAATGTTGCTTCTATGATAGGAAGTTTCCTGTGTCGTCTGCAAAAAATCAATCCAGGAAGTTTTTCCCCCGATTAATCCTCCTACGAAAAATAGTTGACATAAAACTCGTAACACATTGTTAATACCAACATAATTTTTACAGCAAGCACAATGGGTAAGCATATTTTTTAAATTTAGAACGCATATGAAACAAACGTATGCCTCCAACCTAAACTTAAATAAAAACTCGTTAAATTGAATTTGTGAATAATATATTTTTCATACGTTTAGTTCAACAACAGCTTTTGTTTTTTCTCAAGTTTTAATATGAGTCATACTATTTTGAATCGTTGAAAACCATAACAAATTGCTAATATTTTATTTTCATTTTCATTTTCATTTGTTGAAGAACACGTTCACCCCACACCAGTAAGTTCTCCAGTTGGAATGTTGTGAAAATAATGACGTGTATTTTATTATTAGATTGTGCTTGGGTGGTTAATTATATATGCCCCTGCGGGGGACTGGGTGCTACCAGATTATAGATGTTGAGTTGATGGGGTTGATATGGGTCTACAGAGAATGGTTTGTATTTAATATGTCTTGTGCTATTTTAAAATAACCAATGTGTATGTTTTCAGAGGATCCATAAAAATAAAAATATTTTTAATAAAATGTGGTCTGTTTTTTATTTACCTACACACATTTCAATAAATAAAAATGTGAATATTTCAAACGATAATTTAAAAAATTTATAATATTCTGTAGAAACCAAAAAAAATCCTAAAGCACCATCTAGGGAAAATATCTCACAACATATATAATTTCCAAATAAACAACGTTGGAAGCGAACACTGATTTTAAAATATAATGTAGAAAGAGTAGTCTACTCTGAACACTAAAGTAAATTGATGATGGTTTTATGATCAATTGGTTTTTAAGTTTAATATATTTTTTCAAAGGGAACGAAAATAATAAAATAAATTCAATTTATATATATGTATGCGGTTACTAGTTTTTCTTTTTGTTAACTTTGAGTGTTTGCCCATTATCACCTTTTCTTGTAATTATTACATTTACACTCGTTAATCTTACATCCTTATTATATATATATATATATATATTTTTTCCACCTTAAAGGTTTATTGTATTATTAACAATTACTAAATTATAAAAAATGTCTTTTGAAATTTCAATTTTTTGTATGTCAATCAAAAAGATGCATTTCTCCATTTATTAACTCACCTTACAAAGTAAGTAATACTATTCATTGTATACCATCATAATAAGAGTTTCTAATTGTTATAGCCTTGATAAAGGGAATAAATATTTCCGAAAGCTTGGTGCAGTAAACAAGAGTTTTAATCTTATAGCCCTATTTGAGACGGTCACCCCAAAAAAAGAAGTTTATTATCCAACTATCCGTCAAGACTACAATTCAACTATATATATATATATATATATATATATATATATATATATATATATATATATACTTAAGTGTAGAATGTAATATCTAAAAAATGTTAAAAATAAAGCAAAGCAATTTTTAATTGTTGTTTCATATTTCACCTTACATTTGAAATTTGAGAACAAATGAACTCGACACTTCCCCCTCCTCATATGTTACTTTACACTTGAAATTTGAGAACAAATGAACTCGGCACTTCCCCCCTCCTCATATTGAAATTTGAGAACAAATGAACTCGTTGCCCCCTCCAACGATACTTATATATAAATAACGACCTGCGAAGCCTCTAGCCAGTAGTACGCGAATCGTGCATTAAAAATGTAATTAGTGTCATATAAAAATATTGATGATACACTCAAATCGTTAGAGTCGTGGCCATCAAGTAGTGTGATTGCGTGGCAAAAACTGGCGGAAGCTGTTTTTTTCTATAAAAATAACGAAGATGTGGTTGAGTGTCCATACTGTCATATCGAAGGATATCATTGGGAACCTGAAGATAATCCTATGCTCGATCACGAACTGTCCCTTTGTGTTAAAAGGTGGCGATACTGATGCGGAATTACCGATTGAAATTCGCCCGAATGCCGTTCCAGAAGATGAGGTGTGGACTCAAGAAGTTGATGCTTATTCTCAAACTAAGCAAACTTGTAGATATGAAGAAAAAAAAGGTAAAATTTGTTTCTCTAACCCCATAGAGGTGTTAATGTCTCCTTGCGGGCATTTAGTTTTTTGTATGGAATGTTCAACATCAATAAATAGGTGTCCGTTGTGTAGACAAGTTATATGGAATAAAATGAGGGCATACCTTCCATGAAAACATTGTATTTTTCAATAATAAAAATAAAATTACAACGATGTTCATTTTTGACTGCCCCTTATCCTTCCAAGAAAGGGCTTAAAGCGTCTAACCGACTTGAAAAAACGACTAAACGACTTGAAAAAACGACTGAGCGACTTTAAAAAACGACTAGACGACTCGAAAAACAACTAGACGACTCGAAAAACGACTCTAAATACGACTAAACGACTCGAAAAACAACTAGACGACTCAAAGCGACTCGAAACTATAAATACTGACGTATCTTTGTCGGATCAGTCAAACTGATTCATAATGCAAATCAATCAACAGCAAACAGCAGCTTAAGTCGAAACATGGTAAACTATTTCCAAATTCAATTCGTGCATTTTTTTGTGGTCCCAGCGGATGTGAAAAAAAACGCACTTTTACTTTAATATTTGACCAAAATAGTTTGAAATTTGAAATAGCAAATCGCTCTATCGGATATTTTCCATTCAAAGCCAACGATGATGTAATAGATCCGTCTGATGCGCGGGAAAATTCCCTCATTGTTTTCGAAGCAAAATAAATCAGGGAGTATTATTCTATGTGCAGACATAAGGGTATTGACGCGATGTATCTTTGCCAGACTTACTCCCAAGATACCCAAGCAGTTGATTCGAGTTAATTGCAACTTTATATTACTTTTTAAGCAGGATGAGACAAATCTCAGACATGTGTATGAAGAGCACGTGTCATCTGACCTAACCTTCGAACAGCTTAAAGATATATGTCGTCAGTGTTGGAATGATAATTATGGCTCTTTGGTGATCGTGAAAGACTTTAGCATAAATGAGGGACGTTATCGACAGGGATTCGACAAATATATAAGGTCTGGACAATAGCATCTACGGGTCATTAGTGCATCTGACGATATGCCGTTAATATCTCAAGAGCAAATTGCTGAAGCCCAACGATCGAAAAAAATTAAGGATTCTACTCTCTCTATTCGGAAAAAGTATACGGCTTTAAAATTAGGTAGATTTGAAGAAGATGAGGTCTTGGAGAAGGTATTTAAACTTCTTACCAAATCTATTACAAAATTGGGAATATATGATTTTTGCGGAGTTTGGACAAATTGTATATTAAATTAAAATTATAAAAATAGCTAATGCAAGCTTTTGCACAAAAAAATTCTGCCAATATTTTCACAACTAGCCCTTCACACTGGTGGCTTCCGTGTGTGCCGGAGGGTTGGACTGACCCTCGCGGGGCTTGCCGGGATCACTGGGAGGGGTCGCTATCGCTGACGGAGCGTAATCCAATGAGACACAGGTATACAAAAAAAATAACTTGTATTGTTCCCAAACTCACACGACCGTTTGTAACAGCATCTTGACTGTTTGGGGAGACGCGTAGCGGAACTGTGGACCAGCGAGACCGGGACTGACCGGCGCGTGAGGAACCCGAGAGCAAGGGTTTCCTGGCTCGCGATTTGCAGAGACCGATCTCCAACAACCCGGCGATCACCAACGCTCCAGCAAGACCCCCGGAGGAATCTGCCGTCCAGCCCAGTAGTTAAGCAAAGCGGGCATCAGGACAGTGACGTCACGGCCTCGACCGCTACGTGGCAGATGTTTATTTCCGACAGGTGCGGACTTGCATTTTGACCTGACGTAACCCCGGACGGGACTTGACCTCGATAGTTTATTAAGAATTGTTATGACATGTTCAGCTCCCCCTCTCTACCACTAGGTTAGGATATAAGGTGGTCCGTTCTAGCTGGAGAACTGAGTTTAGTTTGAAAGCAGACAACATGGATCTACAAGCAATCAACAAGTTGACGTGCCTCAATCGGAAATCCAGCATCAAGTTGGCGGAATTACCGCAAGATTCGCCATTGAAAATATATTCAGGCAAGCTGGTGAAGACAAAATTCGGGGAATGCGTCTTACTGGAATTGGAGGAGAATGTTGTATTCCTACCGCAGAGAGTCACAGTAGCATTCAAGCCACACTTGGAGGATTTCTCATCTGAAAGATATTCCCTCGTGTTTAAGGGACAACTCAACACTGGAAAACTTCACCCGGCAAATGAGTTTGAGATTGTAGAAAATAAAAATATTGAAACGAAAAATTTTTTTTTTAATTATTCAACCTAAACCAACTAATATGATAAATATTAATAATAGGAACTACAGAAAAATATAAATACATGATATTTAGAGAGAATCGACTTCAGTCTAATGTTATCATTCACTGGAGAAGGGTTATTTAACTCGTTAATAAATAAATTACCGATTGAGTTCCACATTCCCGGATATCAATATTGTGGACCTGGTACTAGACTAGAAAAAAGATTAGCAAGGGGTGACAGTGGAATTAATAGATTAGATACTTTATGTAAAAAACACGATATATTCTACTCAAAAACCGGGTTGCTGGAAGATCGACATAAAGCTGACTTGGAATTGGAAAATCAAGCTTGGGAAAGAGTTAAAAGCAAAAACGCAAAATTAAGCGAAAAAGCTGCTGCTTGGTTTGTAACAACGGTAATGAAAGCTAAACGGAAGTTAGGTATGGGTCTAAAAAAGCGTCCCAACTCATTCAGGCGAGGTATAGTACGAAAAGTTGAAAAATCGTTGAAAAAATCATTTAACAACAATCAGCTGAATAACGTTAACAATATTAAAAATACAACATAGCTGCCATCAAAGCTGCACGACTAGCTGTTAAAAGAGTGGGAGGAAAAAGAAAGGTGCGAATACCAAGAATTATCCCATTTCAGCACAAAACCGGTGGGTTTCTACCGTTGATTCCAATCCTAGCTGCATTGGGAGCTCTTGGATCGGTAGCTGGAGGTGCCGCTAAAACTATAATCGATGCCAAAAATGCTCAAAAAAATATGGTTGAAGAAAAACGACATAATCGAGCAATAGAAGCTATTAGAAAAAAAGGATCAGGTCTTCATATGCGAAAAAATAATCGTGGTGGATTTGGTTTGTTTTTTTTTTTCAAAAAAAAACTTAGTTTAAAAACTTCCTCTAAAGCTTCCTAATAGACCATTAACTGATGTTGACCTAAATAAATTTGCTAGAAAAATAAAAGTGCCGCATTTTAAAGGTATATTTATGAGAGACACGCTTCCAAAAACAAAACCAAATGCAAATGAGTCTGCAATTATAAATTTAGATATTCAAAGCAATAAGGGAACACACTGGGTAGCATATATAAAAAAGAATAATTTTGTACAGTATTTTGATAGTTTTGGTAACTTAAAACCACCTATAGAACTTATTCGTTACTTAGGTAAGGGGGTTAAGATTTTATACAACAACGAGTCCTATCAAAAATTTAATGAAATAAATTGTGGTCACCTGTGCCTCGCATTTCTCTATAAAAAGCAGAGGTCAGCTTAGAGTCAACTCAGTCATGTCACTGATATTCACCCTACATGGTTTCACTTCAACGCTAAGTATTGACTTTAATAATACAATATATTTAGATCCTGATGTTCAGTATGGTCCAGCATTGTTAGGATTTCATTCATACAATACTATTCCGAATATTGAGGCGCCTAATAACAAATTTTATGTTGTCAATGAAAACAATGAACGAAAAATTATAGAAATTCCTACTGGGTCATATGAAATTAGTGCTATAGAAAGACAAATATTGAAATCTTTGAAAAAGTTAGATAACAATCCAAATATATTTTCATTGAAAGCTAACAATAGTACGCTTCAGTGTGAAATTTATAGTGATCAATACAGCATTGATTTTCAGCAGGATTCAATAGGAAAATTGTTAGGTTTCTCTAACCGCTTACTACAATCAAAGAAACTTTACATATCAGATTTACCTGTAAGCATTGTTAAAGTTAGAACGATTCATATAGATAGTAATATAACGGCTGGAGCATACTATAATAATAAACCATCGCATACTATTTACGAATTTGCTGTGGGGACCGACCCCGGTTACGCGATAGACGAAACTCCAAGAAATTTGCTATACGTACCCGTTACCAAGCGTGAAATTAATAATTTATCGTTATCAATTTTTGATCAAAATTCCCAGTTGGTAAATTTCAGAGGTGAAGAAATAATTGTAAGATTAGAATTAAAAAAGTTGTTATAAAATGGGTCTAGTTTTTGATGACGCTAGATCAACCGTATAAAAGGAGATCACAATATTCTCAAAAATCACTCCCTCAAAGGTCTCATAAGTGTGAACCTCGTGAGAAGAATCTTATACCTACACCTGAAAATCTAAAGTTTTTAAAATCTCTTGGGTACGATGTCGTTAACACCTCAAGTGTTCGACGTGTATCGCTCACCAAAATTCGATGAATCAATTCCCATTACCCATTTGTTAAGTCTTTTATGAATAACGATATAGTGGAAATAACTGTCAATCAAGGTGATATTTATTAAAGGAAAAATAGAGAAAACAGGCGGAGCAGGTACTTTCAGCCTTGTCAATAATGGTGCTGCTTTTTTCTTTGAATCTATATCTTATGAACTGAATGGTAAAGAAATGGATGCTGTTAGAGATCCTGGTATCATGAGTTCAATTAGATCATATTTGTGTTACACTCCTAATGATCATAAACATATGATTACTTCGAGTTGGACCTATCCAGAAAAATTTTCTGTTTTGAATAAGGATGGTTCGTTCAGCTTAAGAATCCCTCTTAAGCACTTATTTGGTATTTTTAATGACTATCAATATGCTATTGGCGGTAAGCAAACCATAAGACTCATAAGATCCCGAAATGATGCCAACTGTTTGCTATTAAAAGAAACTCCAGGAATAATCCCAGAATTAACTGCAGAACTAACCATTAGCAGTATCGAGCTGAAGGTAAAGCATATTCAACCCAATGACATGATTAGACTGGATCTGTTGAAAGCAATCAAAAGCAATAAACCTATTTTAATTCCGTTTCGTAAATGGGAATTACACGAATTACCAAATCTCACCGAAAATGCCACTAGAGAAATATGGTCGGTGAAAACATCTACAGCAGTCGAGAGTCCTAGATTTGTTATAGTTGGATTTCAGACAGATCGTAAAGAGAACTCAAAAGAAGATCCTACACAGTTCGATCATATAGATATCTCGGACGTTAGGTTAATCTTAAACGGTGATTATTATCCATTTGAACGGCTAAGGCAAGATTTCAATAAGGATTATGTAGAATCATACAATAATTTTACTGATTTTCATCCAAGTTTTATGAATACTCGAGATAAGCGTCCTATTCTCAGTTACATGCAACGCTTTTTGTTATCGATTGTTCCAAAAGAAACGAGTCCGTAAAAACCAGCACGGTTGACGTAAAGTTAGATATCGAGAGCACCAAAGGATTTCCAGCTAAAACTAGAGTTTATTGTATTATTATTCATGATTGTATACTAGAATATTTACCGTTGAGCGAAACTGTTAGAAATATAATGATTTAAATAACAAACCCCCTCTCCTTTGCTTAACTATCAATTGGATATAAAAACGTATCGGTTAGTAAAGAAAACCATTCTCTGTAAAAGTATAGATAAAACGTAACCATGAAAATTGCAGTTATTGACATTCAAGGCTTCAAGGTGGAAAATGAATTCCATCCTAAAGAGCTGACAATTAAAATTAACGAACAAATATTACACGTATTGTTAAAACCATTCAGAGATTTTAATTCACTTAGTAAATTCGATAAAAGACATGTTAGAAATCTTGAAAAAAATCGTTTAGGGATTAAATATTCCAGTGGATATGTGGACTATAGTGAATTACCCAAAATAGTAGAAAATATTTTGTTCAACGTCAATTCAGTCTACGTTAAAGGTGATCAAAAGGCAAGATTTTTACGTAATTGAAAATGGCCTTGACCTGCGGGTTGAATGAACTTTAAGGGGTCACGTTCAGTTAACCTTGACCTGAAGGTTATCTAGAGGTCAAGGGGTTACCAGATCGATAACCTTTAATGAGTCATTGACCCGCGGGGTCAATGAACTTTAAGGGGTCACGTTTAGTTCACCTTGACCTGAAGGTTATCTAGAGCTCAAGGGGTTACCAGATCGATAACCTTTAAGGAATCATTGACCCGCGGGTTCAATGAACTTTAAGGGGTCACCTTGTTAACCTTGACCTGAAGCTAGAGGTCATGGGGTTACCAGATCGATAACCTTTGAGGGGTCATTGAGCCGCGGGTTCAATGAACTTTAATAGGTCATCTTGTTAACCTTGACCTGAAGGTCAATGAACTTTAAGAGGTCACAGTTAACCTTGACCTGAAGGTCAATGAACTTTAAGAGGTCATCTTGTTAACCTTGACCCGAAGGTCAATGAACTTTAAGAGGTCACCTTGTTAACCTGAAGGTCAGTGATCTCATCACCTTGACACGTGGCACCTTGATATAAAAAACGTAAACAAAAATTATGCAGATGTTTGCACTAAAACAGTTGACGTAGCATTTAGGTGGGGGGCATTGGGGTTATAAGGAGGACGCCGTTGGGAGAGCTCACTATACCCAGTCAACAGTGCTTGAATAATATTGAAATATGTCTTTACTCAAACAGTTGAACGAAAATAACTTCGTAAAAGAAATTGTGAGTGCAAGAGAGTTAGTGGTTGGTGAAAAACATAAAATTTTATCTTTTAGAAGAATTGAAACAAGGTACGGGGAGAAAGTGTTCGTCGAATTTGAAAATTTTCAAACTGCGCTACCTGCACGGTTCGTAAAAGAATTTACGTCTGAACGCATCGAAGACATAAACCGGGAAATCACCAACGGAAAGAAGATCTTCTTGACGAGTCTGGGCCTCATTGGTAGGACAACGAATATTAAATTTGAGGAAGAATGAATCCCACTGACAAGAGGCGACGCAGACAACACTACAAAAGAAGATTGGAATTTTATCAAAGATCTCTTCAAAATTTGAAATATGAAATTCAAATGTATGAAATAAATAAAACGTTCAAAAACATAAATTTAGAAAATTGTAAAAATAAAATATGAAATCTAGTCTATCTTTTATTTACCCCTACAAAATTGAAACTGAAATCTGAAAGTTCCGATTGCTTCTGAGCGCAGAACATATAAATACGTCCAAGTGCATTTGACTGGAATCAGTTCAATGTCATCCTTCACAGGTGAAGGGTTGGTGAACACGCTAATAAATAAGTTGCCCGTCGAATTACATCTTCCTGGATATCAGTTTTGTGGTCCTGGCACAAAATTACAAAAAAGAATTGCGAGAGGTGACGCTGGTATAAATAAGTTAGACGCTGCGTGCAAGGAGCACGATATTGCATATTCAGAAAATAGATCTTTAAAGGAGAGACACGCAGCCGATTTAGAATTGGAAAATAGGGCCTGGGGACGTGTTAAATCAAAAGACGCAAAATTTGGTGAAAAGGCTGCCGCTCTTCTAGTCACGACCGCAATGAAAACTAAACGAAAATTGGGAATGGGAATAAAGCCGAAAAAAGGTTCGGTTTCTTTTAAAAAAGATATCGTGGGAAAAGTCTCGAGATCATTGAAAAAACATTTGATAGAGATCAGCTTAATGATATCAGGAATTTAAAAAAAACTTCATCGGCAGCTTTGCGCGCTGCACGATTAGCCATCAAGAAGGTGGGAGGGAAACGAAAAATTCGAGTACCGAGAGTGATTCCCTTTGAAAAGAAAACAGGGGGTTTTTTACCCCTACTGCCCCTCTTAGGAGCTTTGGGGGCCCTCGGTTCGGTAGCTGGTGGTGCTAGCGCTGTTGCGAAAACCGTTATAGACGCAAAAAACGCGCAGAAAAAAATGGATGAACAAATACGTCATAATAGGGCAATGGAAGCTATTGGAAAAACGGGATCTGGGCTTTACTTAAAGAAAAATAATCACGGAGGATTCGGTTTATATTTAAAGAAAAAAAACTCCCATTGATGCTACCCAATAAACCTCTAACGGATAAAGATTTAATTTTTTACGCTAAAAAGATAAAAATACCTTATTTTAGAGGTGTCTTTATGAGAGACACGCTTCCAAAACTTGGTCCAAACAAAAACGAATCGGCAATTTTGAATTTAGACGTCAAAAGTAATGCTGGAACACATTGGGTAGCAAATGAGAAAAGAGGTAACAACGTTGAGTATTTCGATAGTTTCGGGGCGCTGAAGCCACCGAAAGAACTGATCCTATACTTGGGGAAACATGCTAATATCGTATACAACAATAACTCGTATCAAACATACGATGAAATAAATTGCGGACACCTCTGTTTGGAATTTTTACGTGGAAAAACCCTATAAAACAGAAGAAATTATCATATTTTTGCTCAGTCATGTCGCAGACGTTTACTTTGACGGGTAACGGTAGCTACATCTCCAAATCGTTTTTTCCGCCCCTTGAGCTAGATCCTCAGTACGAATATTCGCTAGCGTTAATTTCTCTGTCTACTTGGAATTCAATTCCAAATATAGAGGGAGGACAGAACAAGCTATATTTCGTAGATCACAGAGGAAGCGAGATAGAAATTGAGATTCCGACAGGAGCATATGAGATTCGGGATATTGAGAATTACGTTCAGAAACAACTAGGAAGTTCGCTGGATAATCAGCAAGAACTAGACGAAATTTTTTCGTTGAAACCTAACAATAATACTTTAAAGTGTGAACTTAAATCTCTGTATAACGTAAATTTTAAACAGCCCGATACTATAGCTAAATTGCTTGGCTTTTCCAATAAAATATTGAAATCCGGAGATTTACATCAATCAGATCTCCGAGTAGAGATTGTGCAAGTGGTAACAATAAGAGTGGAGTGCAATTTAATTTCGGGATCATATTGCAACAACGCACCTTCGCATACTCTTTTTGAGTTTATGCCTACAGTAGACCCGGGATACAGTATCAATATCGAACCTAGGAATCTAATTTATTTGCCTGTCAGTAGGAAAACCATCGACAATATTACAGTGCAACTTTTAGATCAAGATTCAAGATCGGTAAATCTCAACGGGGAAGAAATCATAATCAGATTGGAGCTGAAGAGAAATGGTGCTAGTTTTTGATGGTAGGTACCGACCATATAAAAGGAGTGTCGGTCGGTCGAGAAGTTCACAACCAGCAGAGCTGTACAAGAGTAGAGATCGTAATACGAGTCTTACACCTGAAAATCGCTTATTCTTAAAATATCTCGGTTATCATGTCATTGACGCATCAAGTGTTCGACGTGCATCAGAAACCAAAGTTCGATGAATCTATTCAACGTTTAGAAGCACGCTCCTATTATCCGTTCGTAAAGTCCTTCATGAACAATGACATCGTAGAAATAACCATTAATCAAGGTGACGCTTGGTTGTTGATGTATGATGCTGCAATTTTCATAAAAGGTAAAATAAACAAGAAATCAGGCACTGGTACTTGCAAGCTTGTAAACAATGGTGCATCGTTTTTCTTTGATTCTGTCTCATACGAACTTAATGGCAAAGAGTTGGAAATGGTGAGAGATCCTGGAGTGGTGAATACCGCTTAAACATTTGTTTGGGCTCTTTAATGATTATCAATATGCCATTTGCGGTAAGCAAACAATAAGACTAATTCGAGCCCGCAACGACAATAATTGCCTGCTACTAGAGAAAGCTGCCGACTCCACTACAGAGTTGACAGCAGAATTATTGATTACCAATATAGAACTAAAAGTGAAACATATACAGCCAAACGATATGATTAGATTAGATCTCCTGCAATCCATAAAGCGAGATCAACCCATTATTATACCCTTTAGAAAGCGGGAAATACATGAATTGCCAACTCTTACGGCAAACTCTCGTAAAGAAATTTGGTCAGTGAAAACATCTGCAGCAGTGGAATCTCCTAGGTTTGTTGTAGTTGGTTTTCAAACTAATCGCAAAGAAAATAGCAAAAGCGATCCCACAAAATTCGATCACATAAGTATATCAGACGTGAGGTTAATTCTAAACGGTGAATATTTCCCATTTGAAAGGCAGAGACTGGATTTCAAAAATAATGATTACTTAGAAGCTTACAATAGTTACATTGAATTTTATTCAAGTTTTATGGGCGTTTGTGAGAAACGTCCACTGCTAGATTACAAAGATTACAAAGATAACGTAACTCTGTTTGTTATCGACTGTTCTAGAAGAAATGAGACCCTTAAGACCAGCACTGTTGACGTCAAACTAGACATAGAAAGTGATGTCGGTTTTCCTAAAGACACTCGAGCGTATTGCTTAATTATTCACGACAGTCTTATGGAATATCTGCCGCTAAGCGAAGTAGTCAGAAACTTGATGTAAGACCGTTTACCTCAATAAACTCCCAGTTGCTAGTTTGACTCGGAAGAATGAAGATCGCAGTCGTAGACACTCAAGGGTTTATAATTGACGGACTTTTCTACCCCAAAGAATTGTCGATCAAAATTAACAATCAAATTTTACACCTGCTGATAAAACCCCCTAAGGATTATTATTTGCTAACTGCGGTGGATAGAAAGCAAGTATCTTATTTGGAACACAATTTTCATGGTTTATGGTATTCCAATGGATATGTGGAGTGCAATCATGTGCGAGAAATTTTAGAAGAGTTTCTTTTCGATGTCGACATCATCTACATCAAAGGATATCGGAAAGAAAAGTTCTTGCAGACTATCGACATCGATCCTACGAAAATAATCAATATTGAGAAACTGGAGAATAATTTTGGAAATTTACCGAAATTCGAAAAAGATGTACCCCTTTGCTTGTATCACCTAAAACATTCTAAATATATGTGCAGTTTGAGAAATTGTGAAAAGTTGGACAGCTGGTTGAAGAATTTTCTATTTAAAAGGAATATCGAAGCGACGACTTCACAAGGGTTGAAGGAGTAAACGAAAAAATGTTTTTTAATATATATTTAAGTGTAGAATGTAATATCTAAAAATGTTAAAAATAAAGCAAAGCAATTTTTAATTGTTGTTTCATATTTCACCTTAGACTTAAAATTTGAGAACAAATGAACTCGACACTACCCCTCCTTATATTTCACCTTACACTTGAAATATGATAACAAATGAACTCGACACTACCCCTCCTCATATTTCACCTTACACTTGAAATTTGATAACAAATGAACTCAGCACTTCCCCCCTCCAACAATACTTATATATAAATAACGATCTGCGGAATCTCTAGCCAGTAGTACTCGAATCGTGTATTAAAAAATGGAACTAGTGTCATATAAAAATATTGATGACAGACTCAAATCGTTTGAGTCTTGGCCATCAAGTAGTGTGATTGCGGGGCAAAAACTGGCGGGAGCTGGTTTTTTCTATAAAAATAACGAAGATGTGGTTGAGTGTCCATACTGTCATATCGAAGGATATCATTGGGAACCTGAAGATAATCCTATGCTCGATCACGCAAGTTGGTCTCCGAGCTGTCCCTTTGTGTTACAAGGTGGTGATACTGATGCGGAATTACCTTAAATTCTCCCGAATGCCGTTCCCGAAGATGAGGTGTGGACTAGAAAAGTTGATGCTTATTCTCAAACTGAGCAAACTTGTAAAGATGAAGAAAAAAATTTATGTAAAATTTGTTTTTCTAACCCTATAGAGGTATTAATGTCTCCTTGCGGGCATTTAGTTTTTTGTATGGAATGTTCAACATCAATAAATAGATGTCCGTTGTGTAGACAAGCTATATGGAATAAAATGAGGGCATACCTCCCATGAAAACATTGTATTTTTTTCAATAATAAAAATTACAACAATGTTAATTTTTGACTGCCCCTTATCCTACCAAGAAAAAGCTTAAAGCGTCTAAGCGACTCAAAAAACGACTAGACGACTTGTACAAACTTCTACACGACTCGAAAAACGACTATAAAAACGACTAAACGACTCTAAAAACGACTAAACGACTCGAAAAACGACTATAAAAACGACTAAACGACTAGACGACTCGAAAAACGACTAGACGACTCGAAGCGACTCGAAACTATAAATACTGACGTATCTTTGTCGGATCAGTCAGACTCATTCATAATGCAAATCGAACAACAGCAAACATCGCTCCCTATTGAAAACTTAGATGTTCTGGCTGAGAAGCAGCTTAAGTCGAAACATGGTAAACTATTTCCAAATTCAATTCGTGCAATTTTTTGTGGTCCAAGTGGATGTGGAAAAACAAACGCACTTTTAACTTTAATATTTAACCAAAATGGTTTGAAATTTGAAAACGTGTATGTATATAGCAAATCGCTCTATCAGGAAAAATATCGGCTACTACAAGATGTTCTAAAAAATATTGATTGTATCGGATATTTTCCATTCAAAGCCAGCGATGATGTAATAGATCCATCTGATGCTCGAGAAAATTCCCTCATTGTTTTAGACGATGTGGCTTGCGACAAGCAAAATAAAATCAGGGAGTATTATTCTATGTGCAGACATAAGGGTATTGACGCGGTGTATCTTTGCCAGACTTACTCCAAGATACCCAAGCAGTTGATTCGAGATAACTGCAACTTTATAGTACTTTTTAAGCAGGATGAGACAAATCTCAGACACGTGTATGACGAGCACGTGTCACCTGACCTAACCTTCGAACAGCTTAAAGATATATGTCGCCAGTGTTGGAATGATAATTATGGCTCTTTGGTCATCGTGAAAGACTTTAGCATAAACGAGGGTCGTTATCGACAGGGATTCGACAAATATATAAGGTCTGGACAATAGCTTCTACGGATCATTAGCGCATCTGACGATATGCCGTTAATATCTCAAGAGCAAATTGCTGAAGCCCAACGCTCAAAAAAAATTAAAGATCTTACTCGCTCTATCAGGAAAAAGTATACGGCTTTAAAATTAGGTAGATTTGAAGAAGATGAGGTCTTGGAGAAGGTATTTCAACCTATTACCAAATCTCTTACAAAAATTGAAAAAAATAAAAATGAAAGAGCGGAAAACATTAAGTTTGAACTTAAAAGATATAATGATGGTTTATGTAAGGTTGAGAAAAAGGAAGGAAGCGTCGAGAAAAAGGAGGAAGAAAACGTTGAGGATAGAATCAGCAAGAAACTCGATAAGTTAATAGCAAGCATTAATAGAAACAAGCAACAATCCCTCAATGAGTCACATTATGAAGCTACCGTACCAACTGATAACGATACCGTTTTCAACGAATCATTTAACATGAGTACATTTCGACCGGAGGTTTTGGAGGAGTACTTGGATGCCTATCCCGAAATAGCTAAGAAGTACATTTTAGACCACAATGAAAAACTTCCAAAAATGATGGAAAAAAAGTTATGGACTTCGATAAAAGTAGCGGAGACATTTTGATTGATGGACACCGCTATAAAGGTACCGACGGACTCTACGATTTAATTTTCTACGATGATCCACGTATAACTACTAAAGAGGAGAACGATAGGTATAGACATATTTTAGTTAATACCGAAGTTCACCTAAATACTCTTGGAAGACTGAAAGGTGTTTAGTATCAAAATGAGCTTGAACAAGTTCGGACGTTCTTCCAAAGCGCCTAACGAAGTCAAAGTTTTTCGTACTCAGAATTTGTTTGCGGTAACCAAAGAAGGAGACTACGATCTTCAAAACCGTAAATTGTGCAACGTTGAACTACCGACTGAAGGTGGCGACGCCGCAACAAAAAAATACGTCGATGCTAGCTGTACTTCTATAATGAATTCGATCGATGAAAAATTTCAAAATATCTCTAAGATCTTTACAAGCAATTTCGATAAAAAGATTTCGAGCTTGAATAAGATAGTATTGAGTTCATCTTCGACGTCAACCGATAACACGACTCTACTCAATAAAAACGTTGAAAAAACTTCCGTGATTGACCAGAAAGTGACATCCCTACAGACTCAAATCACTGATTTGAATATAGAATATCAAAATCGTTTAAAATCAATATCCATTCAACTTGATTCGCTAAATAGCGACTACAAAAAACTAACTACCATACTTAATAGTCTGGATGCAGAAGGATCGTCTCAAAAGAAATCGACATGAACTCCAATCACTCAAAAGAAAAAATTCAAATAGTTAAAGAGCTTCATAAGCCTATCATCAAAGGGCTGGACGATCTCTGGCAAGCCGATCTTGGACAACTTGATCAATATAAATCCTATAATAGAAATTTTAAATTTATACTTGTCGTTATTGATGCTTTCTCAAAATTTGTTTGGTGTAAACCGTTTGTAGAGATCCTTAAAAGTTCAGATCGGCGGTGTCCGAAAAACCTTCAAACTGATCACGGAAAGGAATTTTACAACACTCATTTCAAACAGTTGATGGGAGCGTATAACATTAATCACTATAGCACATTTAGCGTCAAGAAAGCTGCCATTGTTGAAAGAGTGACACGTACTTTGAAGGAAAAACTTTTTAAATTTTTCAGTTTGAGCGGAAAATATAGATGGATCGATGTATTGCCTACCTTAACAGATGATTATAATAGTCGAAAACATCGCACTACACAAATGAAACCTAAAGATGTAAGCAAAAGTTGCGAAAAGCGGTTATTAAAAAACGTCTATAGCCACTTGAAGACTTGTGGTAATAGAAAATTTAATGTTGGTGATATAGTTAGGATCAGCAAAATGAAGCACGTTTTTAACAAAGGTTATACCCCCAACTGGACTACGGAATTGTTTAAAATTGTGAGGATTCAAATCACCAATCCAGCAACATATTTGCTTGAAGATATGAATGGAAGTCCCATAAAGGGTGTATTCTACGCTGAAGAACTACAGAAAACGGTTAATTCCGACGTCTATCTAGTTGAAAAAGTGTTACGTAAGAAAGGGAAAAAAGTTTTAGTTCGGTGGCTTGGTCTTGACAAATCTCACGACTCCTGGATAGATAGCAATAACGTTTAATAAAAATGTAGAGGGGATAGGTTAGAAGGGGTAGAGTGGAGGGGGTAGAGTGGAGGGGGTAGAGGAGGTAGAGGGGGTAAGAGTAGTGGGGATAGAGTAGAAGGGATAGAGTGGAGGGGAGTATACTATAAGAGACAGTTATATAAAAAAATACTAGTTACCTTCAAGAAATATCTACAGTAGCAGTTCGAATATTTTAAAAATGAGTGACAGTGCTGACGCTTCTGAATTTAGTGAAGATACAACATCTGTTTGCTGCCAACGATGAGGATCTTATTCTAAATACGTGCTTTGTGTTGAAGCCCAATCATGTGTTTACTGTTCATTGTGGATTGAGCGCCGCACGATATTTCACACCAGCTATCAAGATTGTTAACCACCTAGATACGCAAGGTTTCGCTAATATTTTATTAGATCGCCTCGAATGGAACGAGCTAATTCTAATTTTGACAGGATGCGTCGAAGATTTTTTCAATAAACCTAATTCGTCTGCCATATCGAGGAGATTTGTATCCAATGAAAATGTTAGAATAAATACAATGATTAGAGTGGATGGATTAAAAGTTGCTATGCTTTCAAAGGAGGGCGTCGACTGCTATTTTTCTCATTCAGATATTTTAGAACTAATAAGCCTCGATAAGAAAATTTCTTCTAAATGTAATGTTAAAACTAAATATTTGCGAACATTATTTAAACTTTTTAGATACAGTAAATATGCTTTTGTTTAGATGTAATTACATGTTGAATCCTATAGATTTAATTACAGCATTATTTAGTTCAACGCTCAATTTAGAAATGTATTGTATTTTTGAATTTTTTAATTTTAGTAGAGATAAGTTTTTAATTGACTTGTATAACAGAAGGTATTTTTGAAATAAAACAATATAAAAATATAAATGATTTTTATTTCTTAAACATAGATACATACAAACAGTAATACAAATCGTGCGAATACTAAAGGTAAGTAAGATATTCTGCTTCTAAAACAGTAATACAAATCGTGAGAATAGTAAAGGTAAGTAAGATATTCTGCTTCTAAATAGTTGCTCGGAAAGTAAAAAAGTGGTGTTAATCTATTATACTATAATGACCCCAAGGAAGCGTATCGTGAGAATGCTTTAATAAAAATCGTTTATCATCAAGAGGATTAAGGGCGATTTTTTTCTGTTCCACGCTGTAGACATCGTGGTTATAAGATCTTATACAGCGTTGTGTTTCACTATTAATTTTAAAATTTTGAAGGGCGTGCAAATAATCTTCAAACCGAATTTTTTGTTTAACTACATTATATTTAACACCCTTAGCCTTCTTAACGCATGTTCCACCTTGAACTTTATAAGTGTATTGTTTAGAACGTAAGCCGACAAAGTGAGTCATGATTTTTCCGTTATTCTCATCTTTCATAAGGCCCGGCACTTTTTTATTCGCAGATGGTATATTATATGGGTTGTCAGCTAAATAGTCGCTGGTATCAAACCGATGTAGATCTCTTTTTATAACATCTTCGTACACATCTTGGCAATGTATTTCATAAATCAATGAATCCGTGTCGGTATATAGCAGCTTACATTCAGACGGTTGAAATTTCCGAAGCATATATCCATAATGAAAATCATAAACACAAGTTTTCGAAATCTCTAGAATTGCTGCTCCAATATAGAGGGGTTTATTGAAAATTATTTTTGATTTGTTTAATTCTACGCTAATCAAGCATTCGTCGAAGATCGTTCTACTTCTAAAGTGTGGACTAGAAATTAGATTTTTTGCACCATATCTACCCTCCCATTTTCGAACTAATTTGACTACGCGATGTTTTCTTATATTCTCCATCGTTTTGCCGTAGACCGCGTTATTCATTAGCTTGAAAAGATTTTTTTCAAATTCGTTTTTGGCCTGCGAGCGGAGTCGTGTATTGACGTCTATATATGGTTTCAACCACGGTGCCTGACTGAATTTTAAAACACGATGTATTTTTTTAAGCACTAACCCATTATTCATAGCTTGTTTTAAGTTCCTATAATGTAAAATATATTTCTCTTTAGGATATAAGGTTGTCATAAGTTTTGATAATTTCGAATTTTTGGGGGTACTATGTTCGGCACAAAACGGAAGATCTTTGTGTAAGTCATGCAGACGTTCCGGATAGTCTAAATCTACCTCAAGCATATAGCCTATTGGACCTTCGTCGGGAACGGTAGTTACATCGATATTTGAATCGATCCATTCAAATTCTCCGTATGGAAGGTATTCACTCATGGCCCAACCGTATAAATTGTTTACATCTAAATAGAGGAGATACTTTGAAATTTCGTTTGATTTAAAATTCTCCATATATTTGTTGTTTGCCTCTGCAAAGCGATTGCAACATTGGCTTATACCTCCTTTTATAGATTTCTCAAAAAACATTAGCATATCTATATCTTGAAAAGATTCAAGCCTACACCCCGTATATTTGAGCATACAATCCCAAGTGTATCCCGGAACTGTGTAATAATGTGCAGGATCCAACCCGTAAGTCTCGTGACATGTTTTACGAAAATTTTCAAAAACGTCTACTAACAGCATCACATCAGTTTTAATGTACAAATCTGAATATTCACCTAAATTTTTAATATTAAATTTTTTCCAAACGTTTTGAGCATGTATATACTCATTTTCATCAATATTAACATTGTTTAGTTTGCTATAAAAATCATCAATTTTAGGTAAAGATGTTTCCTTTAGTCCTTTGTGTCTATATAGTCATAAGGAAAAATACCTTTTCGGGTTAACAATTCGAAATTTTCTTTAGGTAAACCGCGAAACATATTTCTGGTATTTATTAAATTCCTTTCATTGAGATTTGAGACTAGAGTGCTCAGTGATGGGTTCATAAATCTAAAGGAATCTATAATTCGAAATCTAATATTAGTATTATTATCAAATATTGTGAAACTAATATACTGTTCTTTGTTTACGGGAAGCAATGAGACATTATTTCTCTTCGCTAAATCTCTAATTATAAAATGACTATCGTATCCAGAAAGGTTGTGAAAGATAACGGGAATTACAAAAGAATTGGTATAATTTAGATTACATTGATTATGCGCATATCCCCTGAAGTTACCTGTCAGGTGACAATGGTCTCGCACTATCTTATCGGTAAGCTGGAAATTTTTATTGCAAATATGACATGACTTTGTAGCGTCCTTGAGACTTACGACTTGATTCATTGGTTTCACGTTTTTCAATTTTGATGATACTATAGCGGCAACTTCAGCCAACTGGTCTGCGAACCAACTCATAAAGTCTGTATTTCGATAACTTTTGTAACAAGAGAGACTATCATCATAACTGCATTTAAAGAAATATCCTGCACTAAACGCTTCATGCTTCTGATATTTTTCAGTCTTTAGCGTTCGTTTGGAATCATTACATGGTTTTAAGATGGACTCAAAATCGGAGTACATTAAAAATGGAACGCTTTCTTTGTTAACGTAGTTTTTAAACTCAATATACTTCTCCGTAGGGAAAATTATTTTACATTCACTCATTTTTTCACATTCATCGGTATGCTCATCCAACTTTTTTTGTGTTTGAAAGTAATTTAAACATCTGTCACAGAGAAACTTTTTACACCGATGCTTATTTAATTGTTTATATATTAATCTAGACATATCCTTTATCAAAACGTAGTGATATTTTATTTCAACATTTTCATCATCGTTGGTGTCCCAGTTATCGTAATTTAGTTTAGGAAAATATTTATCTTGAATTAATAAGAGGTTAACGTGTTTGTCTACTTTCTGTTTGGTTAGACGACTGAGTATAACAGAGAAATTATATTTTGTATCCATCTCTAAACAAAAAACATTAATTGAGATGTTATTGAGTTTTTCAAATTTTGTAATTTGAGGAATAGTCATCGGAAACTGGATTCCCGTTAAATTCAAAACATCGGAATAGTGAGGGTACGAAGAAGTCCTACAGGTTGTTTTATTTGTCGGATATAGATCAGCTACTATGCTCCAGGCAAAACAGGCCTCATCTTGTTTTTATATATTTATGCAAGCATTTCTATTAGAAATTTGTTCGGGTAACCTTATGAAAGATGAAGCTCCATTGCCCAATTCATATTTGTTAATATTTACTTCAAGAGATATTATTCTGTTAAGGGCATACCCGCTTTGTCCTTCAAACTCTTCGAGTGAATTTAAAATTTTTTCATATACGTTCGTTCTGAACCAGTAGTCTAAATCTACTCCTAAATCGATCTCACAGTTTTTGGTGTTAAAATACTTATTTTCTAGAATTTCATCATTTCCAGACTTTTTTATAAACTCTGCACAAAAGCAAGTATTCACTTTAATCATGGAATGAGATTTCAATATTTTTTTTATTTTTAATTTAAAAATTGTGGAGCAGTCGTTTAGAAATTCCTTTACGTCTTTGTGCTTCAAATTGATTATTATGCTCGTCTGCAGTCTGTTCGCGAAAGCCGAGGTGATATTTTCCCACTTTATGCGTTTTGCTAATTTCCCCTGAGCTAAACCCATTCCTGTATGAGTGTTTTCATTTAATAACTGCTTGATGGAGGCTCGAAATGCTTTAATCAACCCTAAAGAAGATTGTAATTTTCGACGAATACCCACCGAAAGATTTTGTTTCTTAAGACATTTATTGAAAAGAGTAATATTTTTGTTTGAAAAATTAACCCACCTATTTATTTTTATCGGTAATGGATTTATGCGTAATAACTGATAGGCTTTAGTAGCATTCTCACAGATTCCTTTAGTTATTTTTGTGATTTCTTGTTCATCGTTACTATTTGAAATTATAAGCATCTTTACTTAAATGAGCAACTAAATTCTTCTTGGTCTAAGATTCTTGGAATCTTAGACCAATTGCGCGACCACTTGCATTGGCTCTTCGCCGACTAATATAAAAATTAAACCATTTTCAAATATTTATACATATCCAATCTGATGACATAGCATGGTTGTTGACCTGCGACGTTAGCATATATTTAGCTGATGTTGCAGTTTGCAATGTGAGTCGATGAGTCAAGAAACCCATGAAATTTGACACCTTTGTAATCTCACACCGTGGTATCATGTTTCATTTCCGGTTTCAAATTTCATGCTATTCGGCAGAAAACAATCTGATGACATAGCATGGTTGTTGACCTGCGGCGTTAGCATATATTTAGCTGATGTTGCAGTTTACAATGTGAGTCGATGAGTCAAGAAACCCATGAAATTTGACACCTTTGTAATCTGACACCGTGGTATCATGTTTCATTTCCGGTTTCAAATTTCATGCTATTCGGCAGAAAACAATCTGATGACATAGCATGGTTGTTGACCTGCGGCGTTATCATATATTTAGCTGATGTTGCAGTTTGCAATGTGAGTCGATTATTGACCTGCTGCGTCAAGAAACCAGCGTATAATTTCGCTGTTCGGTAGATTGTTGACCTGACGTGTCAGAAAATGAAATACTTTTATTAATAGATAAGAATAGATTGAAAATGACAAGTCTTTCACGTAAGGTTGAAAACTCATGGGTTTCGTTGTGTTGAAGTTTGTTTTCTGACAACCATATGAATCACATTTAATAAGCTTTTTTATACTCTCTTAGAGGTGCTAGTGTAAATAAGATGTTGATTAGGTAAGTATTATCTATCACAATTGAGAACGGTCTTATCAGTACAAAGCTCTTACTGCAAATACGATAAAAACCATAGCTATCCTTTAGACTTATAACTTAATACTTTTTAAACGTTTGTTTTTTGGATTCGTTAAAATTTTCAATCGATTCTACATATTTTTAATAACAGTATATTTTCTTCATTCAATAAATTTTCCATATTTTATTAGAGGAGAAAATAATATGTTGAGTCAGTAAGTATTATCTATCACACTCTCGAAAGATCTTATCAATACAAAGATTTTGCTGCTAATACGCTAATAACCAGAGCTATCCTTTAGACTTACAACTTGATACATTCAACGTTTTTTAGATTTATTAAAAAATTTCAATCGATTCTAGAAATTTTTACTAATAAAAGTATTTCAGTTTTCCACATTTTATTAGAGGTATAAATAAAGTTTTGAGTAGGTAAGTATTATCTGTCACAGGTTTCGAACGGTCTTATCAGTACACAGTATTACTGCGATAAATCCAGAGCTATTCTTTTAGACTTATAACTTTTCAACGTTTTTTAGATTTCTTAACATTAATGCGGCTACTTCAGCCAACTTATAATCTTATAAAAAATAAGGAAGAATAATTTTGTAAATAAAATGAACGAAAATGTCCAAAAATATACTAGGAATTAAAGTAACCGCACCCAAAATTGTTATTAATATAGTCTATCAAGTGTCAATGAATCCTGTCAAATGCACTTGGACGTATTTATATGTTCTGCGCTCAGAAGCAATCGGAACTTTCAGATTTGAGTTTCAATTTTGTAGGGGTAAATAAAAGATAGACTAGATTTCATATTTTATTTTTTCAATTTTCTAAATTTATGTTTTTGAACTTTTTATTTATTTCATACATTTGAATTTCATATTTCAAATTTTGAAGAGGTCTTTGATAAAATTCCAATCTTCTTTTGTAGTGTTGTCTGCGTCGCATCTTGTCAGTGGGATTCATTCTTCCTCAAATTTAATATTCGTTGTCCTACCAATGAGGCCCAGACTCGTCAAGAAGATCTTCTTTCCGTTGGTGATTTCCCGGTTTATGTCTTCGATGCGTTCAGACGTAAATTCTTTTACGAACCGTGCAGGTAGCGCAGTTTGAAAATTTTCAAATTCGACGAACACTTTCTCCCCGTACCTTGTTTCAATTCTTCTAAAAGATAAAATTTTATGTTTTTCACCAACCACTAACTCTCTTGCACTCACAATTTCTTTTACGAAGTTATTTTCGTTCAACTGTTTGAGTAAAGACATATTTCAATATTATTCAAGCACTGTTGACTGGGTATAGTGAGCTCTCCCAACGGCATCCTCCTTTTAACCCCAATGCCCCCCACCTAAATGCTACGTCAACTGTTTTAGTGCAAACATCTGCATAATTTTTGTTTACGTTTTTTATATCAAGGTGCCACGTGTCAAGGTGATGAGATCACTGACCTTCAGGTTAACAAGGTGACCTCTTAAAGTTCATTGACCTTCAGGTCAAGGTTAACAAGATGACCTCTTAAAGTTCATTGACCCTCAGGTCAAGGTTAACTGTGACCTCTTAAAGTTCATTGACCTTCAGGTCAAGGTTAACAAGGTGACCTATTAAAGTTCATTGAACCCGCGGGTCAATGACCCCTCAAAGGTTATCGATCTGGTAACCCCATGACCTCTAGCTTCAGGTCAAGGTTAACAAGGTGACCCCTTAAAGTTCATTGAACCCGCGGGTCAATGATTCCTTAAAGGTTATCGATCTGGTAACCCCTTGAGCTCTAGATAACCTTCAGGTCAAGGTGAACTGAACGTGACCCCTTAAAGTTCATTGAACCCGCGGGTCAATGACCCATTAAAGGTTATCGATCTGGTAACCCCTTGACCTCTAGATAACCTTCAGGTCAAGGTTAACTGAACGTGACCCCTTAAAGTTCATTCAACCCGCAGGTCAAGGCCATTTTCAAATTTCCCGCCTTGGCGGCCATCTTGTGACGTCACTTCCGCTCTGGAGTCCCCTTTGCTATACTACTGTTATCGACAAGAAAATAGTTGATGTTGGAGATCTTCAGAACAATTGGATTCAAGTACCAAAGTTTGAGAAGGAGATACCATCATGCTTGTGTCACACAGAACATAAGAAATCGTTATGCAGTTTAAGTAATTGTGAAAAACTATATAGTTGGCTACAAACACTTTTACCATAATATATTGTTACGTTTTGGGGGACGTAGCGGGGAGGATCGTGTGGAAAGAACCAAATTAGACGTTTAACCCCTTTTATTAGTTGCAAATAAACCCTGAACGGCACATACCTGACCCTATAGCACCTAGCACCCACGCTTCGCCGCCATCCGCAACACCGTCCGAGGCCCCTGCCGCCTGTCTTGCCCGTTGCCGACCGACTCCCCCGAGCGAGCGTCCGCCTCTTCACGTCTTCCTTCTTAGGCACAGTCGTCCAACTGTCGAACGAGTCTTTTTCTAACATTTCCCCCCCTCTTTGAAAAGTGAGGTAAGTAAAATAAAATTCCCTATAATCTGATTCACAATAAAAGAATCTAACCTACATGTGCCGTTCAGATAAAAATAAAAAAACAATGCTCATAATGGGGTAAGTTTTACAAATTCGTTGATCTTCCCGATATAATCTTCTTAAATTTTCAGACATCTACGAGAAGCTCGGCAGCAACCTTCGTAGACTTGCTTCTACCCATTTCCATTCCATACAAGCCGTCGTAGCGCGAAGTTGGAGTGTCGCTTGTTCTCGAATCCAACAGCCATGTGTAAACAAGTAGCCGCCCTCCAGCTCGCGTTGAGGGTTGCGTGGTGGTGGTTTAGTCATGAAAAGGAAATATACCGGTATTAGCAGAGCAAAAAGGAAAATCTACATTTCGGTAAGTATTAAAAACATATATATTTTTTTCCCATAAAAAAATTACATCCCACTCTTTTTCCCAAAACAAAACTGTGGTTGGAGAAGCTGTCGTCCTGTCACTTTTGACCAATGAGCAATCTTAACTTCTTTCTTTTCCCACGAACTCTTTTTACACATAAGTACATTTTTCCTTCAACCAACAACATAAAAACATGAGAAAACATAAATCTTGCCCCACGCTTCGATAGCTACACGAGGTGATCGGTCTCGCGTTTGACCATCAAAACTAGAAGCCACGAGTTCATTGTCCGGACCAAATTACCTCGTATCAATTTGCAAAAAAAACACATCTGTTTCATTACGATAACACTTACAAAACACGTTTTTATTTCATACAGGAAAGAAAATCGGACTGTGTCACTTCTCCCCCCCTCTAAATAAAAAAAATCCTTTTTCCAAACCTTAATCTCCCAATGAAAAACTAGCATAATATGGTGCTAATCTATTTACATGTACTACTTCACTTTTACTCTTTGCACCTTCTCCTTTTTGTATCACATAATTTAATGGCGAAATCTGTTTTACTACAACAAAAGGTCCTTGGTATTTTGGTTGTAACTTATCACTTTTCCCTTTTTTCCTTATAAAAGCTCTTAATTTTACTTTATCTCCTGTAGAATATTTTGTCTCTCTTCGTTTTTCATCGTATTTATTTTTTGAATATTCCTGTGTTTTGTTAGTATTTTGTTTTGCTTTTTCTCTAATTTTATTTATTTCATTTGCAGATAATTGAAGAAATCCCGTTGTCGGAGTTGGAAGACTTGCATCTGGAATCAGCTGTGGCTCCCGTGCATAGACCAGAAAAAAAGATGAGTATCTTGTAGTTTCATTAATACTGGTGTTGTACGCAAAAGTAACCATTGACAAAAAATTATCCCAGTCATTTTGACTAGATGATGTGTAATGACTTAACATTGCAGCCAAAGTCTGATTAAATCGTTCTGTCAATCCATTTGTTTGTGGATGATAGGCTGTAGTGTAAACATTTCTTGAATTCATTTTTTTTACAAGTTGAGTCACTATTTCTGACCTGAAGACAAGTCCTCTATCGCTTAGAATTTTTTTTGGTACACCATGTCGACATATTATTTGTTCTAAAAGGAATGTAGAAATTTCTTCAGCTTTTGCGCTTGGTACAGCTTTACTCTCTGCCCATTTTGTGACGTAATCCGTACACACAATGATATTATTATTTCCGCTTTTTGTTTTTGTTATTGGTCCCAATATGTCGATTCCAATCATCTCAAAAGGTTGTCCTTCAACTTTTATTGGTTGTAAAAAACCTTGGGGTTTTACGTTTGTAGGTCCTTTTCTAGCTTGACATTCCGTACAGCCTTGTACATATCTTTTAATTTCTTTTAGCATATTGTCCCAATAATATCGTTTTTGAATTTTATTGTATGTTTTTGTAAAGCCGAGGTGTCCTGACAAAGGTTCGTTGTGCAATTGTTGCAAAATATCTATTTTTAGACTGTTAGGAATAACTAGTTTATCTATTTCGTTATAATTTGATGATTTTTTATATAGGCATTGATCGATGATATTAAAGTTCTTCGTTCTTCTTTGCAAATGTGAGTTGCCATAATTTTAATCTTCTTTTGCTTTTATTAATTGCGACACAATTGGATCTTCCATTTGAAGTTTTCTGATATCTACCGTGGAAATTGAAAATGTAGATATTTCGTTTGCGAGTTCCTCGTCCTTTTTTGTAGCCTTAAAGCAAGGATATCTCGAAAGACAATCGGCATCTAAATTGTATTTTCCCGGTTTATGTACCACTTTAAAATCGTACTCTTGTAATTTGCAACTCCACCGTGCTAGTCGACCAGATACGTTTTTCAAGGATGATAAATAACAAAGTGCTTGATGATCGGAAAATATCTTTATGTGTTGTCCCCAGATGTAACAACGAAGGTACTGTAAACTCCACACTGCTGCTAAACATTCTTTTTCTGATATTGTGTAATTTTTTTCGCATTTTGTTAGAGTCCTAGATATATAACAAATGGGATGATATTCCTCATTAATTTCTTGTAAAAGTACAGCTGCAATTCCTTCATCGCATGCATCAATATGTAGTTCTTTTTTTGCCTCCGGTAAATAATGACATAATACTGGTGGCGAACTTAATTTCTTTTTTAAAATTTCAAATGTTTTTTCATGAATTTCTTCCCAGGCAAATTTCGTATTTTTTGTGCATAAATTATATAATGGTTTAGCGATTATACTAAATTTTTTAATAAATCTTCTGTAATAATTTGCTAATCCTAAGAAGCTTTGAACAGATTTTTTGTCGGTTGGAGTTGGAAATGACATAATTGCTTGTGTTTTAGTAGGTTCTGGCGAAATACCTTCTTTTGATACAGTGAAACCTAATATTGTGACTTTGTTATAAGCAAATTTGCATTTTGACGACTTTAGAGTTAGACCAGCTGCTTTAAGTTTTGCCAAATTTTTTTCTAGGTTTTCTTGGTGTTCTTTAAACGTTTTTCCGTAGACAATGATGTCATCAATGTATGTCAATGCTCCATGCCACTTCATGTTGCCTAATACCGTGTCAGCTAACTGTTGGAACGTACTCGGGGCATTACATAATCCGAAACTTAAACGATTGAATTCAAAAAGTCCATCAGTAGTTATAAATGCAGTTTTGTATTTATCTTCTTCTTTTATTTGAACTTGCCAATACCCAGAAAAAAGGTCTAAAGCAGAAAAAAAAATTGAGTTTCCTAAATAAGTTAATATGTCGTCAATAATCGGTATGGGATATACATTTCTTACAGTTTTTGCATTTAACTTTCGGTAATCGATGCAAAAACGCCATTCATTATTTGGTTTAGGGACTAGGATCACCGGACTAGAATACGAGCTATTTGATTTTCTTATAATTCCATTTAGTAACATTTCTTCTACTTGATTATTTATTATTTGCCTTTCTTTATGTGACACTCGGTACGGTCTGGAATTCACTGGTGTTTTATCTATCAGATCTATTGAATGTTCAACAATATCGGTGTTTCCCAGTTCGTTCATATTCCACGCAAAAATGTCTTCAAATTTTTCAATTACATTTGTGATAGTTTCCTTTTCTTTTTCGTTAAGGTTAATATTTATGTTATATGTTTTATTTTTAATTATATTATGATTTTTTGAGTTTAAGATTTGCAAAGTTTTTGATTTATTTTTTTCCATATCGTCTTTTTTTAATTTATACGCGACACAAGTTCCCGCGAAAATTTTCTTTGGCACTGCACTATAATTTTTTAGAGTTATAAAGATGTCATTATTTTCCGAGTACATGTTTTTTATTTCTAGTCCATTTTTAATCAAAAAATTATAATTTGGAACGTACGAGTTTAGGTTTATTGTGTTAATATTTTTTGAATTAATTCTATATTTTTCAACATTGTCTTTTTCTATTATTATGTCACCATTTACTGTGATTTTAGAATTTTCACTACAGTCTATTTCTTCATAAAAATTAGGAAGTTCAGCAAAAAAATTTTCAGTATTATTGTTATTTTTTATGTTAATAATAACATTACCACCTAGAGTAATTAAACCAGTTTCGAAATTAATATTTACATTTGAATTATTAGTTTGGTTTACTAACTTGATATTTTTATTTTTCAGGCTTATATCAGCATCGCAGGCGTACAGAAAGTCCATTCCCAACAGCAGTGGTTTCGGCAAATTTTCTATTACAATAGCTTCGACCCAATGTGACCATTCTCCGAAACTAAGTGGAACTCTTGTTGTACCAAGGGCACATACTAGTGATTGGCAAGTAACACAAAAGGTAAGTTTTCTTTTTTATTTATTGTAGATTTTACTTGATCGTAATTGATGATACTTGTTTCTGCGCCCGTGTCTATGATTATATCGACTAAGTTTTGATCCTCATAAATTGTACCTTTACATGTTAGTGGGCCTTTTTTTTGTAGGAGACTTTGATAGTGGTGGGCGGCATTATAAAAATGCTTTAACGCCGCTCATGGTTCCCGTTTCCCTGGTGGTGAAACGAACTTGTGCTGGGTTGATGTTCGTCATTCCTTGTGTTATTTTGACTTTGACCATGTCTGTAACCATAATTTTTTGGATATCTACATGCTCTTGCGCGGTGTCCTGGTTTTCCGCAATTGAAACATACTGGACCATTATCATAGTATTGTTGCCTGTCTTGACTATTGTATTGGTTTTGTCACTTTTTTTAAACAGGTTTGCTTGTCTTAATTCGTCAAGTTTGATTTTACTTTGTGATGCTGATCTTAATACTCTTTTATTTTCAGGTTCTGACATATACGCTGCTGATCACCGATTGACAAGATTCAAAAAAAGGAAAATGTAAGTATAATTTCAATAAAGTTATTACCAAAATATGTTAATTTTAATTTCAAACAGAGTTCGACCTTTTTTCCCGTGGCGACTGTACATCGGTTTCTAAAAATAGCGCGGCTTATTTGGCGACCGGCAATGCGACAAAAAATTATGGTTTGAATTATTGATACGACGCAAATAGGGATATATGGATGTTATATCCGACCTCAAGCATCACCTTGATCATAACCTTGTTTTTACCCTTGATTCTGTTTACTCTTGGATATTATGTTCTCATTCTCTATTGTTCAAGATGCTTACTACAAAGATATCATTTTCCATTGTATATTGTTCTAGAATGATTACTAGAACATATCATATTCCTTTTGAGTATTGTTAAAACTTGCTTACTGCAAGAATTGCAGAATTTGATCTTCCCTTTGTCTTTATATTCTTTTCCCATGAGAACCACAACACCTCAGCATAACAGATCTGTATAAATAGGACCTAGTAAAGTAAGAGTGAGAATTCTAGTCTTGTCTGTAGTCTAAGCCGAAACTCTGTAACTCGCGTTACTCAAATAAAAGTTTTTTAAAAAGTCTTCGTCTTCACGTCGCCCGTAACAATTTGGTGTCAGAAGTGGGATCCTCGATAAAAGGGTCTTCAACGAGGGAGATCCGGAGGCACTTAGAAGGACAGTCTCCTCGGGGGTCACCACACCACTACGATTGGAGCCAGCTGAAAAGGGTCTTCGACAGGAAGATCCGGAGGCACTAAGAAGGACAGTCTCCTGAGGCCAGCATCCAGCAACAACAGCAGCATCAACGACATCCAGCGAGCATGAAGTTACTTCTATTGTAAGTGAAAAACTTGAAGTGAATTTTATTTGTGATTTTTTTTGAACTTTCTACGTTGCTATTATTGAACTTTCTACGTTATAACGATATTACCTTTTCATTTCAACATGCCTAATAACGAAGCTATAAACTCTAATGTAAACAATGAAGCAAACGCTTCAAATAACGACGAAGTACCATTTAAATTAAGCGAAATATTTTCTATCATCCCTGAATACGATGGGGATCAAATCAATTTAAATACTTTTATCATTGCATGTGATAGGGCCATGCAAATGACTGTTGGCGACCAAGCCATTTTACTTGTTATAAAAATTAAAAATCAATTAAAGGGACGTGCAGCCCAACTAATTAATTCAAGAGACTTGAGTACCTGGAGGGAAATCAAACAATTACTTAACGTTCATTTCGGAGATCCTCGCGATCTAACTTCATTAATTCAAGATTTACAAAGAATGTGTCAATCCCAAAATGAAAATGCTTTGACTTTTGTAGGCAGAGTTCAAACTCACTGCTCGAAAATGTATGCCGCAATAGGAAAACAAAGCCTTCTCACTAGGGAACAAAAAGAATCGCAAGCTACATTAATCGATAGCATGTGCCTAAATACAGTTTTGACAGGTTTAGAACCAAGAATAGGGCAACTAATTCGTGCTAGCAATCCACCCAACATGATGGATGCTATAGCTTTAATTAAGAGAGAATTGCAACTTTCTTATTTTGAAAACCAAAAATTTCAGAGGCAAAATCGTGTACCAGTCTTCAATAATAATGTCAAAAGAACCAGTAATAATTTTCCAAAATTTTGTAATTATTGCAAAAGAAATGGACATACTATCAATGAATGTCGAACTAAAAATCAAAATAATTATTACAGAAATGGTCCAAATCCTTCTAGCTACTATAACAATTTCCAAAACAACTCCCAAAGAAATAATTTCTCCCAAAATAGGTTCCATCAAAGACCATCTTTTCCTCAGCAAAATAATTTTCAAACTCCTTCTTTCCAACCTAGGAACCACCCTCAAAACTTCCAACCAAGAAATCAACCTCCTAGAAATTTTTCTAATAATATTCCTAGAAACAATTTCCCAAGAACTTTTAATAATAATTCAGGTTTCCAGCCTTCTAATCAAAATTTTACTCCTAGATTCCCAAATTCAAATCCAATTAACCAAAATAGAACTCCCCAACAACATTATCTGGGCCAAAGCGAAAATTTTCAATTAACAGCCTCGGACCAGAATCCTATTCCCAACTTCAAGAATCTTGGTATGACCAATACGGACCAAACGTTTGCATAAATACCGTTGACAATAGTAACTTATATTATATTAAAGATAATACCGATAAGTACAAAATTTTAATTGACACAGGAGCTGGTATTTCAATTTTCAAACCAGAGACGGTTCAGCAATTTTTAAATCGATGTCCAGAAAATTTTCAAATTAAAGGTATTTCTGGCCAATCAATTCCTATTACTGAAGCGGTATTTGTTTCTTTTACGGGTCCTCTTTCTCCCCATAAAGTTTATATTTGCGATCTAGATATAGGATTCGACGGAATTTTAGGCGCTGACTTTTTAGAAAGGTACGGTGCAGTAGTAGATTTTAGGAATAAACAATTAATTACGTACTATAAGGTACACGAATTACTCAAAGACGGAGATGAATTAAACGAGTTAACGAATAATAATGATAATAATAATCGAGTTGTTTATAAAAGACAAGTTAATGTTGACGAAAGATACGATAGCCTTCATATAAACGCTTATGAACGAAATAATAATAATAATGATTACACGGAAAATATAAATAATTTTGAAAGCGAAAATATGAGTTATAATATAAATCAGGTTACGATAAAACCGCGTTGCGAAAAAATATGCAAGTTTCATACGAATAGATATACGAATAAAGAAATGATTTTATGCGCACAACGAGTAGAAAAGGTATACGTGCCAAATGCTATAGTAAAAATAAACGAAGACGGTAATTTTTATACGACAATATTAAACGCTAATGCCATAACAAAGGATATTTGTTTCGAAGAATTTGAATTTGAGCCTTACATTAAAGAATCGAACGCTAGTGCTAATATTATTTGTAATTTTAATAAAACGAAAAGCAGAGTAGAAGAAATAAAAGAATCATTAAGGCTAGAACATTTAAACGAAGAAGAAAAAGAATTAATTACTAATTTATGCTTGAATTTTGAAGATATATTTTACTTTGACGGAGATTTCCTAAGTTTTACTAATGAAATAAAACATACTATCGATACAGGCGACGCTAAGCCAATTTTTACTAAATCTTATCGATATCCACAAGTTCACAAGGAAGAAGTAAAAACACAAATTAATAAAATGCTTTCTCAAGGAATAATTAGACCTTCTGTTTCACCATGGTCGTCCCCAGTATGGGTCGTTCCAAAAAAATTAGACGCTTCAGGCAAACAAAAATGGAGAATCGTAATTGATTATCGGAAATTAAATGAATTAACAGTTAATGACAGGTATCCACTGCCTAATATTTCAGATATATTAGATCAGTTGGGTAATTGCCATTATTTTACTACTTTAGATTTGGCTTCTGGTTTTCAACAAATTGAAATGAATCCAGAAGACATTTCGAAAACTGCTTTTTCCGTTGAAAATGGACATTTCGAATATTTACGTATGCCCTTTGGCCTTCGTAATGCGCCCTCAACCTTTCAGAGGGTTATGGATAATATACTAATGGGGATACAAAACGAAAAGTGCTTAGTTTACATGGACGACATTATTATTTATTCTTCCACAATTAATGAACATATCTCTCGTATTACTGAAGTTTTTCAAAGATTAAGAAATTCAAATCTAAAAATACAGCCAGATAAGTGTGAATTGTTACGAAAAGAAGTAATTTATTTAGGACATGTTATTACACCTGAAGGGGTCAAACCAAATCCACAAAAAGTACAAGCTGTTATCGATTTTCCTCAACCTGCCAATACTAAACAAATTAAACAATTTTTGGGTCTTACTGGTTACTACAGGAAGTTTATTCCAAATTTCGCAAAAATGACAAAGCCTTTAACTCGACTTTTAAGAAAAGACGTACCATTTATTTTTGATAAAGATTGTCGTGAATCTTTCGAACAACTTAAAAATGCATTAATAACTTCACCAATTCTAATATATCCTAATTTTGAAAAGGAATTTGTTTTAACTACAGATGCAAGCGCTTTTGCTGTAGGCGCGGTACGTTCGCAAGGACCTGTTGGAAATGATCTTCCCATAGCATACTTTTCAAGAACCTTAAGTCCAGCAGAAATGAAATATAGCGTTATAGAGAAAGAACTATTGGCGATAATTGCTGCCGTAAAAAACTATAGACCTTATCTTTTCGGACGAAAATTCTTATTGGTTACAGATCATAGACCTTTAACCTGGCTTTTCTCAATAAAAGATCCCGGTAGTCGTTTAGCACGTTGGCGACTTAAATTAGAAGAATATAATTATCAAATAATTTATAAACCTGGAAAAATTAATCGAAATGCCGACGCTTTATCTCGAATCAAAATCAATCATATAAAAGAAGCTGTTTCCTTTCATACTTCCCTAGACGAACCATCTACTTCCCATGATAATCCTCAAGACATTGACCCGCCTATTGACAATAATGAGACTGACGAAATTGCTATAATCTGTAATGAATTTGACAGATTTTTTTATCTATACAAGACGACTTCAATGATCGACTATTCTAAAATCCAATATACAAATAATCAACTTTTAGACAAAACACACAAGGACATTGTACTAATTTTTCAACAAGACAAATTAACAGACCTTCACGAAAAAGTTATTGATGATTTACTTGAGCTAAATCCTGATTTTAACTATAATAAAGCAAATGTTCTTTCCAGTCAAACCGTAGCTAAAAGAAAATATTATATAATTCCTGTTCCTTTTAATTTTGAAACCGCAATACAAGTACTCTTCATATCTCTTTATTACAGTAAAGATATATTCGAAGAAAATAAAACTTATTACATTGAAAACAATCCAGATTTTCCAATTTTAGAAATGTTTAATTTTTTGTTCTCAGATAAAAATTTCCAACTAACAATTTGTCAGAACATTGTGACTATACCAGACGAAGACCAAATACCTATAATAATAGATCAATTTCATTCAGGCAAGACAAACTTACATCGAGGAATAAACGAAACAATTAGACGTATTAAACAAAAATATAATTGGACAGGACTAACTAAAGACGTTGAAACCTTTATTCGACAGTGCGAAATCTGCCAAAAGACAAAAATTTGTAGACAAAACTTGGACAGTCCCTTAGTTATTACCGAAACTCCTAAAACTCCTTTCGAAAGAATAAATATCGACATCCTAGAAATCCCAGTAAAAAATAATATCCTTACCATAAGAGACGAACTAACAAAATTTACCCAAGCTTATGCACTTCCTAATAAAACAGCGAGATCTGTAGTAGACGCTCTTTTACTCTATTTTCAACATTTTGGAACTCCTTTAAGAATCCATTGCGATGTAGGTAAAGAATTTAATAATCAATTAATGAAAGATCTTTGTAAATTATACAATATAAAATTAACTTTCTCTAGTGTTAGTCATCCGCAATCAAATGGCTCCTTAGAAAGATTTCATGCCACCTTAACTGAAATGATACGCGCATGTAGTACAGAAAATCCTAACGAACACCCATTTCAAATGCTTCCTTACGCTTGTATAGCATATAACAATTCTATAAATAAAACACACGGCTTTACTCCTTACGAATTGCTATTCGGTCACACCTCGTCTCGACCTCCAGAAGTTTTGTATAATCAGCAAGAATTAATCTCTAAGTACGTTCGCGATTTAAACAATAAAATAAAGCATTATTATGAAGTGGCAAGAAAGCGTACGGATATGCGCAAGCAAAAAGCAAAACAGCGATTTGATACACACGTTTCGGAGCAGCGACAATTTCGCGTAGGAGAAAAGGTTTATGTCAAGGAGTCCCAAATAAAAAATAAACTAGCTAACAAATTTAATGGACCCTATAAAATTAAAGAAATTTATACGAATTCAGCTTTGCTACATAACCCAATTACTAACCAAACTACAAAAATGAATTTTGATATGCTAAAGAAATGTCACGAATTACAGGAAGAAGAACTAACGGTTAAAGAATTCTTTTATACTCTAGATCGAAAAATCCCTATTGAAAATAATAACGTTTCCATTGAACTGGGCAACTTATTTGATGCCCCTGAAAATATTTCATTAGCTCACTGTGTATCTAAAGATTTAGAAATGAATGCAGGAATTGCAAAAGAATTTAAGAATAAATTTGGACACGTAGATGAACTAAAAAATCAAAATAAGTCAATTGGTGAAATAGCAGTACTTCAACTTCCGACAAGAAATATTTATTATTTAATAACTAAAGAATTTTTCTATTATAAACCAACTTATGCTAATTTATTTAATTGCTTGAAGGAATTACGAACAAATTGTCTCGAGAGCACTGATGAAAAAGATAAAATTATAGCTATACCCAAGTTAGCTTGTGGATTAGACAAATTAGATTGGGACACAGTTCTCCCTATGATCAAATATATTTTCAAAAATACTGATATTAAAATAATTTGTTATATCGAACCAAGTTCCTAATTCTGAAACTTCGTTACAGATTTTCTTTGTTCGCTACCGCTATGGCACAATATACACTGCGACCAATTAATAACACCATAGGCGTGTTCTATCAAGAGCAATCCGGACTCAAAATTTCTAATGACAAGTGGAGTTTATTGGTATATTTAGACATTTCATCTCTAAAAACAACATTCGAAAATAATAATAAAATTTTAGAAAATATGCAATTTATAATTCAACCAAAAGACGTACGAATGGCCGCCTTTCTAAGCGAAGTTAAGTCACATCTCACTTTATTAAATCAACTTTCCGAAAACATTGCGCTCAAATTTGAAGAATTAGCTATTGATGTAAGAAGATATAAAAGAGGTTTAATTAATGGTTTAGGGTCAGTTTGGAAATTTATTACCGGAAATTTAGACGCTTCAGACGGACAGTATTATAACGATTGTATCGACAAAATTAACAGAGACGAACACGAATTAGAAAAATTAATGAAAAAACAAATTTTAGTAACTACTTCAGTTATCAAAAACTTTAACGACTCTATCAACAAATTACAAATTGATGAAATTACTTTTAATAATGACATAAAACAAATCGAAAATTACATTTATAACATTTCTGATAATTTTAATTATTACACTGCAAAATTACAAGTTTTAGAGATGGCCGAAAGACTCCTAGAATCCTATACCTTTATCGAAAGCAATTTAAATGACATTCTAAACTCTATTACTTTTGCAAAGTTACATATTATTCACACGTCAGTTATAACTCCTGAAGACCTGGTTCATCATTTGCAAATAATCGCTCAAACTTTAAACAAAAATAATTTGCCCTTAACTCCTCAACTTCTAAATGTTGCAACTTATCTTGATTTTATAGAACTAAAGGTTTTTCAAACAGAAAATAGACTTGTTTTTATATTAGACATTCCTTTAGTAGAACATCAATGGTATACTCTTTATAGAATTTATCCTATTCCAATTTTCGACAATAAAACTGGATTTTATCACATGGTATCCACTGATACTAAATTTGTAGCAAAAAGCGATGACCCAACTCTCTATGTAATTCTCTATGATATAAAAAATTGTAAAGAACTAGCATTTGATTTAATAATGTGCAAAGATTTATATCCTACTCCTATTGACTCACATTCAAGATGTGAAGCTCAATTATTAGAGGTAAAAACCCATTTACCTAATACTTGTGACATAGTCACAATTTCAATTGAAAGTTACAATGTACAATTGATTCAAGAGAATCAATGGTTAATCATTTTAAGTGAAATATTTCCTATAACTATTAAGTGCAAAAATCAAAATCCTTTGACTATAATGCTAGACAAAACTTCAATTTTAACGTTAAAATCTGAATGCATTGCTTATATTGGAAGTACTAAAATTCAAACGAAAAATTTAAATAAATCTAATCAAACCTATAAATTTCACCCAATTAATATACCATTTGAATGTTGCAAAGAAACTCCAAATAAACTAAAATATCCTGACTTAAAACCTTTACAACTAAATAAATTTAATTATGACGATTTAAATGTCGCAAAGCATAAATTAGACGAATATGCAAAGGATCTTGATAATATTATTAACGAACCAACTGTAAATAAGTATACGCCAATATTGACATATCTATCCATTGCTTTAATCATACTTTTAATTATTGTGTACTTTTATTTTAAATGTAAAAAGTCTAGGAACATTAAAATAGGCATTATTACTACTAATAACGGAGACGATCCTCCACAACCTCCTAGAACACGAAATCGCGTTTTTCAAAATTTAAGAAAATTTGTTACTGTCAAAAGAAGACCTTCATATAGATTGGACGAACCTCGCGAAGAAGAAGAAATTGAACTAAATTCTAATACTAAAACATATGCCTAATTTAATGTCAAAATTTGTTAACACAAATTTTTAATATAAGGGGGAAGGTGTTATATCCGACCTCAAGCATCACCTTGATCATAACCTTGTTTTTACCCTTGATTCTGTTTACTCTTGGATATTATGTTCTCATTCTCTATTGTTCAAGATGCTTACTACAAAGATATCATTTTCCATTGTATATTGTTCTAGAATGATTACTAGAACATATCATATTCCTTTTGAGTATTGTTAAAACTTGCTTACTGCAAGAATTGCAGAATTTGATCTTCCCTTTGTCTTTATATTCTTTTCCCATGAGAACCACAACACCTCAGCATAACAGATCTGTATAAATAGGACCTAGTAAAGTAAGAGTGAGAATTCTAGTCTTGTCTGTAGTCTAAGCCGAAACTCTGTAACTCGCGTTACTCAAATAAAAGTTTTTTAAAAAGTCTTCGTCTTCACGTCGCCCGTAACATGGATGTAACATGGATGTTACGGGCGACGTGAAGACGAAGACTTTTTTAAAAAACTTTTATTCGAGTAACGCGAGTTACAGAGTTTCGGCTTAGACTACAGACAAGACTAGAATTAACACTCTTACTTTACTAGGTCCTATTTATACAGATCTGTTATGCTGAGGTGTTGTGGTTCTCATGGGAAAAGAATATAAAGACAAAGTGAAGATCAAATTCTGCAATTCTTGCAGTAAGCAAGTTTTAACAATACTCAAAAGGAATATGATATGTTCTAGTAATCATTCTAGAACAATATACAATGGAAAATGATATCTTTGTAGTAAGCATCTTGAACAATAGAGAATGAGAACATAATATCCAACAGTAAACAGAATCAAGGGTAAAAACAAGGTTATGATCAAGGTGATGCTTGAGGTCGGATATAACACCTTCCCCCTTATATTAAAAATTTGTGTTAACAAATTTTGACATTAAATTAGGCATATGTTTTAGTATTAGAATTTAGTTCAATTTCTTCTTCTTCGCGAGGTTCGTCCAATCTATATGAAGGTCTTCTTTTGACAGTAACAAATTTTCTTAAATTTTGAAAAACGCGATTTCGTGTTCTAGGAGGTTGTGGAGGATCGTCTCCGTTATTAGTAGTAATAATGCCTATTTTAATGTTCCTAGACTTTTTACATTTAAAATAAAAGTACACAATAATTAAAAGTATGATTAAAGCAATGGATAGATATGTCAATATTGGCGTATACTTATTTACAGTTGGTTCGTTAATAATATTATCAAGATCCTTTGCATATTCGTCTAATTTATGCTTTGCGACATTTAAATCGTCATAATTAAATTTATTTAGTTGTAAAGGTTTTAAGTCAGGATATTTTAGTTTATTTGGAGTTTCTTTGCAACATTCAAATGGTATATTAATTGGGTGAAATTTATAGGTTTGATTAGATTTATTTAAATTTTTCGTTTGAATTTTAGTACTTCCAATATAAGCAATGCATTCAGATTTTAACGTTAAAATTGAAGTTTTGTCTAGCATTATAGTCAAAGGATTTTGATTTTTGCACTTAATAGTTATAGGAAATATTTCACTTAAAATTATTAACCATTGATTCTCTTGAATCAATTGTACATTGTAACTTTCAATTGAAATTGTGACTATGTCACAAGTATTAGGTAAATGGGTTTTTACCTCTAATAATTGAGCTTCACATCTTGAATGTGAGTCAATAGGAGTAGGATATAAATCTTTGCACATTATTAAATCAAATGCTAGTTCTTTACAATTTTTTATATCATAGAGAATTACATAGAGAGTTGGGTCATCGCTTTTTGCTACAAATTTAGTATCAGTGGATACCATGTGATAAAATCCAGTTTTATTGTCGAAAATTGGAATAGGATAAATTCTATAAAGAGTATACCATTGAGGTTCTACTAAAGGAATGTCTAATATAAAAACAAGTCTATTTTCTGTTTGAAAAACCTTTAGTTCTATAAAATCAAGATAAGTTGCAACATTTAGAAGTTGAGGAGTTAAGGGCAAATTATTTTTGTTTAAAGTTTGAGCGATTATTTGCAAATGATGAACCAGGTCTTCAGGAGTTATAACTGACGTGTGAATAATATGTAACTTTGCAAAAGTAATAGAGTTTAGAATGTCATTTAAATTGCTTTCGATAAAGGTATAGGATTCTAGGAGTCTTTCGGCCATCTCTAAAACTTGTAATTTTGCAGTGTAATAATTAAAATTATCAGAAATGTTATAAATGTAATTTTCGATTTGTTTTATGTCATTATTAAAAGTAATTTCATCAATTTGTAATTTGTTGATAGAGTCGTTAAAGTTTTTGATAACTGAAGTAGTTACTAAAATTTGTTTTTTCATTAATTTTTCTAATTCGTGTTCGTCTCTGTTAATTTTGTCGATACAATCGTTATAATACTGACCGTCTGAAGCGTCTAAATTTCCGGTAATAAATTTCCAAACTGAACCTAAACCATTAATTAAACCTCTTTTATATCTTCTTACATCAATAGCTAATTCTTCAAATTTGAGCGCAATGTTTTCGGAAAGTTGATTTAGTAAAGTGAGATGTGACTTAACTTCGCTTAGAAAGGCGGCCATTCGTACGTCTTTTGGTTGAATTATAAATTGCATATTTTCTAAAATTTTATTATTATTTTCGAATGTTGTTTTTAGAGATGAAATGTCTTTATATACCAATAAACTCCACTTGTCATTAGAAATTTTGAGTCCGGATTGCTCTTGATAGAACACGCCTATGGTGTTATTAATTGGTCGCAGTGTATATTGTGCCATAGCGGTAGCGAACAAAGAAAATCTGTAACGAAGTTTCAGAATTAGGAACTTGGTTCGATATAACAAATTATTTTAATATCAGTATTTTTGAAAATATATTTGATCATAGGGAGAACTGTGTCCCAATCTAATTTGTCTAATCCACAAGCTAACTTGGGTATAGCTATAATTTTATCTTTTTCATCAGTGCTCTCGAGACAATTTGTTCGTAATTCCTTCAAGCAATTAAATAAATTAGCATAAGTTGGTTTATAATAGAAAAATTCTTTAGTTATTAAATAATAAATATTTCTTGTCGGAAGTTGAAGTACTGCTATTTCACCAATTGACTTATTTTGATTTTTTAGTTCATCTACGTGTCCAAATTTATTCTTAAATTCTTTTGCAATTCCTGCATTCATTTCTAAATCTTTAGATACACAGTGAGCTAATGAAATATTTTCAGGGGCATCAAATAAGTTGCCCAGTTCAATGGAAACGTTATTATTTTCAATAGGGATTTTTCGATCTAGAGTATAAAAGAATTCTTTAACCGTTAGTTCTTCTTCCTCCAATTCGTGACATTTCTTTAGCATATCAAAATTCATTTTTGTGGTTTGGTTAGTAATTGGGTTATGTAGCAAAGCTGAATTCGTATAAATTTCTTTAATTTTATAGGGTCCATTAAATTTGTTAGCTAGTTTATTTTTTATTTGGGACTCCTTGACATAAACTTTTTCTCCTACGCGAAATTGTCGCTGCTCCGAAACGTGTGTATCAAATCGCTGTTTCGCCTTTTGTTTGCGCATATCCGTACGCTTTCTTGCCACTTCATAATAATGCTTTATTTTATTGTTTAAATCGCGAACGTACTTAGAGATTAATTCTTGCTGATTATACAAAACTTCTGGAGGTCGAGACGAGGTGTGACCGAATAGCAATTCGTAAGGAGTAAAGCCGTGTGTTTTATTTATAGAATTGTTATATGCTATACAAGCGTAAGGAAGCATTTGAAATGGGTGTTCGTTAGGATTTTCTGTACTACATGCGCGTATCATTTCAGTTAAGGTGGCATGAAATCTTTCTAAGGAGCCATTTGATTGCGGATGACTAACACTAGAGAAAGTTAATTTTATATTGTATAATTTACAAAGATCTTTCATTAATTGATTATTAAATTCTTTACCTACATCGCAATGGATTCTTAAGGGAGTTCCAAAATGTTGAAAATAGAGTAACAGAGCGTCTACTACAGATCTCGCTGTTTTATTAGGAAGTGCATAAGCTTGGGTAAATTTTGTTAGTTCGTCTCTTATGGTAAGGATATTATTTTTTACTGGGATTTCTAGGATATCGATATTTATTCTTTCGAAAGGAGTTTTAGGAGTTTCGGTAATAACTAAGGGACTGTCCAAGTTTTGTCTACAAATTTTTGTCTTTTGGCAGATTTCGCACTGCCGAATAAATGTTTCGACGTCTTTAGTTAGTCCTGTCCAATTATATTTTTGTTTGATGCGTCTAATTGTTTCGTTTATTCCTCGATGTAAGTTTGTCTTGCCTGAATGAAATTGATCTATTATTATAGGTATTTGGTCTTCGTCTGGTATAGTCACAATGTTCTGACAAATTGTTAGTTGGAAATTTTTATCTGAGAACAAAAAATTAAACATTTCTAAAATTGGAAAATCTGGATTGTTTTCAATGTAATAAGTTTTATTTTCTTCGAATATATCTTTACTGTAATAAAGAGATATGAAGAGTACTTGTATTGCGGTTTCAAAATTAAAAGGAACAGGAATTATATAATATTTTCTTTTAGCTACGGTTTGACTGGAAAGAACATTTGCTTTATTATAGTTAAAATCAGGATTTAGCTCAAGTAAATCATCAATAACTTTTCATGAAGGTCTGTTAATTTGTCTTGTTGAAAAATTAGTACAATGTCCTTGTGTGTTTTGTCTAAAAGTTGATTATTTGTATATTGGATTTTAGAATAGTCGATCATTGAAGTCGTCTTGTATAGATCAAAAAATCTGTCAAATTCATTACAGATTATAGCAATTTCGTCAGTCTCATTATTGTCAATAGGCGGGTCAATGTCTTGAGGATTATCATGGGAAGTAGATGGTTCATCTAGGGAAGTATGAAAGGAAACAGCTTCTTTTATATGATTGATTTTGATTCGAGATAAAGCGTCGGCATTTCGATTAATTTTTCCAGGTTTATAAATTATTTGATAATTATATTCTTCTAATTTAAGTCGCCAACGTGCTAAACGACTACCGGGATCTTTTATTGAGAAAAGCCAGGTTAAAGGTCTATGATCTGTAACCAATAAGAATTTTCGTCCGAAAAGATAAGGTCTATAGTTTTTTACGGCAGCAATTATTGCCAATAGTTCTTTCTCTATAACGCTATATTTCATTTCTGCTGGACTTAAGGTTCTTGAAAAGTATGCTATGGGAAGATCATTTCCAACAGGTCCTTGCGAAAGTACCGCGCCTACAGCAAAAGCGCTTGCATCTGTAGTTAAAACAAATTCTTTTTCAAAATTAGGATATATTAGAATTGGTGAAGTTATTAATGCATTTTTAAGTTGTTCGAAAGATTCACGACAATCTTTATCAAAAATAAATGGTACGTCTTTTCTTAAAAGTCGAGTTAAAGGCTTTGTCATTTTTGCGAAGTTTGGAATAAACTTCCTGTAGTAACCAGTAAGACCCAAAAATTGTTTAATTTGTTTAGTATTGGCAGGTTGAGGAAAATCGATAACAGCTTGTACTTTTTGTGGATTTGGTTTGACCCCTTCAGGTGTAATAACATGTCCTAAATAAATTACTTCTTTTCGTAACAATTCACACTTATCTGGCTGTATTTTTAGATTTGAATTTCTTAATCTTTGAAAAACTTCAGTAATACGAGAGATATGTTCATTAATTGTGGAAGAATAGATAATAATGTCGTCCATGTAAACTAAGCACTTTTCGTTTTGTATTCCCATTAGTATATTATCCATAACCCTCTGAAAGGTTGAGGGCGCATTACGAAGGCCAAAGGGCATACGTAAATATTCGAAGTGTCCATTTTCAACGGAAAAAGCAGTTTTCGAAATGTCTTCTGGATTCATTTCAATTTGTTGAAAACCAGAAGCCAAATCTAAAGTAGTAAAATAATGGCAATTACCCAACTGATCTAATATATCTGAAATATTAGGCAGTGGATACCTGTCATTAACTGTTAATTCATTTAATTTCCGATAATCAATTCCGATTCTCCATTTTTGTTTGCCTGAAGCGTCTAATTTTTTTGGAACGACCCATACTGGGGACGACCATGGTGAAACAGAAGGTCTAATTATTCCTTGAGAAAGCATTTTATTAATTTGTGTTTTTACTTCTTCCTTGTGAACTTGTGGATATCGATAAGATTTAGTAAAAATTGGCTTAGCGTCGCCTGTATCGATAGTATGTTTTATTTCATTAGTAAAACTTAAAAAATCTCCGTCAAAGTAAAATATATCTTCAAAATTCAAACATAAATTAGTAATTAATTCCTTTTCTTCTTCGTTTAAATGTTCTAGCCTTAATGATTCTTTTATTTCTTCTACTCTGCTTTTCGTTTTATTAAAATTACAAATAATATTAGCACTAGCCTTCGTTTCTTTAATGTAAGGCTCAAATTCAAATTCTTCGAAACAAATATCCTTTGTTATGGCATTAGCATTTAATATTGTCGTATAAAAATTACCGTCTTCGTTTATTTTTACTATAGCATTTGGCACGTATACCTTTTCTACTCGTTGTGCGCATAAAATCATTTCTTTATTCGTATATCTATTCGTATGAAACTTGCATATTTTTTCGCAACGCGGTTCTATCGTAACCTGATTTATATTATAACTCATATTTTCGCTTTCAAAATTATTTATATTTTCCGTATTATCATTATTATTATTTCGTTCATAAGCGTTTATATGAAGGCTATCGTATCTTTCGTCAACATTAACTTGTCTTTTATAAACAACTCGATTATTATTATCATTATTATTTGTTAACTCGTTTAATTCATCTCCGTCTTTAAGTAATTCGTGTACCTTATAGTACGTAATTAATTGTTTATTCCTAAAATCTACTATTGCACCGTACCTTTCTAGAAAGTCAGCGCCTAAAATTCCGTCGAATCCTATATCTAGATCGCAAATATAAACTTTATGGGGAGAAAGAGGACCCGTAAAAGAAACAAATACCGCTTCAGTAATAGGAATTGATTGGCCAGAAATACCTTTAATTTGAAAATTTTCTGGACATCGATTTAAAAATTGCTGAACCGTCTCTGGTTTGAAAATTGAAATACCAGCTCCTGTGTCAATTAAAATTTTGTACTTATCGGTATTATCTTTAATATAATATAGATTGCTATTGTCAACGGTATTTATGCAAACGTTTGGTCCGTATTGGTCATACCAAGATTTTTGAAGTTGGGAATAGGATTCTGGTCCGAGGCTGTTAATTGAAAATTTTCGCTTTGGCCCAGATAATGTTGTTGGGGAGTTCTATTTTGGTTAATTGGATTTGAATTTGGGAATCTAGGAGTAAAATTTTGATTAGAAGGCTGGAAACCTGAATTATTATTAAAAGTTCTTGGGAAATTGTTTCTAGGAATATTATTAGAAAAATTTCTAGGAGGTTGATTTCTTGGTTGGAAGTTTTGAGGGTGATTCCTAGGTTGGAAAGAAGGAGTTTGAAAATTATTTTGCTGAGGAAAAGATGGTCTTTGATGGAACCTATTTTGGGAGAAATTATTTCTTTGGGAGTTGTTTTGGAAATTGTTATAGTAGCTAGAAGGATTTGGACCATTTCTGTAATAATTATTTTGATTTTTAGTTCGACATTCATTGATAGTATGTCCATTTCTTTTGCAATAATTACAAAATTTTGGAAAATTATTACTGGTTCTTTTGATATTATTATTGAAGACTGGTACACGATTTTGCCTCTGAAATTTTTGATTTTCAAAATAAGAAAGTTGCAATTCTCTCTTAATTAAAGCTATAGCATCCATCATGTTGGGTGGATTGCTAGCACGAATTAGATGCCCTATTCTTGGTTCTAAACCTGTCAAAACTGTATTTAGGCACATGCTATCGATTAATGTAGCTTGCGATTCTTTTTGTTCCCTAGTGAGAAGGCTTTGTTTTCCTATTGCGGCATACATTTTCGAGCAGTGAGTTTGAACTCTGCCTACAAAAGTCAAAGCATTTTCATTTTGGGATTGACACATTCTTTGTAAATCTTGAATTAATGAAGTTAGATCGCGAGGATCTCCGAAATGAACGTTAAGTAATTGTTTGATTTCGCGCCAGGTACTCAAATCTCTTGAATTAATGAGTTGGGCTGCACGTCCCTTTAATTGATTTTTAATTTTTATAACAAGTAAAATGGCTTGGTCGCCAACAGTCATTTGCATGGCCCTATCACATGCAATGATAAAAGTATTTAAATTGATTTGATCCCCATCGTATTCAGGGATGATAGAAAATATTTCGCTTAATTTAAATGGTACTTCGTCGTTATTTGAAGCGTTTGCTTCATTGTTTACATTAGAGTTTATAGCTTCGTTATTAAGCATGTTGAAATTAAAAGTTAATATCGTTATAACGTAGTAAGGTTCAATAATAGCAACGTAGAAAGTTCAAAAAAAATCACAAATAAAATTCACTTCAAGTTTTCACTTACAATAGAAGTAACTTCATGCTCGCTGGATGTCGTTGATGCTGCTGTTGTTGCTGGATGCTGGCCTCAGGAGACTGTCCTTCTTAGTGCCTCCGGATCTTCCTGTCGAAGACCCTTTTCAGCTGGCTCCAATCGTAGTGGTGTGGTGACCCCCGAGGAGACTGTCCTTCTAAGTGCCTCCGGATCTCCCTCGTTGAAGACCCTTTTATCGAGGATCCCACTTCTGACACCAAATTGTTACGGGCGACGTGAAGACGAAGACTTTTTTAAAAAACTTTTATTCGAGTAACGCGAGTTACAGAGTTTCGGCTTAGACTACAGACAAGACTAGAATTAACACTCTTACTTTACTAGGTCCTATTTATACAGATCTGTTATGCTGAGGTTTTGTGGTTCTCATGGGAAAAGAATATAAAGACAAAGGGAAGATCAAATTCTGCAATTCTTGCAGTAAGCAAGTTTTAACAATACTCAAAAGGAATATGATATGTTCTAGTAATCATTCTAGAACAATATACAATGGAAAATGATATCTTTGTAGTAAGCATCTTGAACAATAGAGAATGAGAACATAATATCCAACAGTAAACAGAATCAAGGGTAAAAACAAGGTTATGATCAAGGTGATGCTTGAGGTCGGATATAACATGGATTTACTTAAATTCAATTTCATGGCAATTAAACTGAAGACATATTAAAAGATTAATTTAAAGACTACCACATGAACCAACGCCTAGACCACAGCGTCTCCACCACTTGTTACGTTTTGGGGGACGTAGCGGGGAGGATCGTGTGGAAAGAACCAAATTAGACGTTTAACCCCTTTTATTAGTTGCAAATAAACCCTGAACGGCACATACCTGACCCTATAGCACCTAGCACCCACGCTTCGCCGCCATCCGCAACACCGTCCGAGGCCCCTGCTGCCTGTCTTGCCCGTTGCCGACCGACTCCCCCGAGCGAGCGTCCGCCTCTTCACGTCTTCCTTCTTAGGCACAGTCGTCCAACTGTCGAACGTGTCTTTTTCTAACAATATTATGTTAGTTTAATCTGTAATGTAGTATAAAAATAATTAAATTTTTAATAATACTTAGTTTATTTTAATTACTCCCTCCAAATACATATAGGTATAAATTACAAAATCTTAACAAATATCCTACAGTTTTATTCAAGATGTTGTTAAAAGCAGAATACATTTTTTTGCATGCTATAATTAACAACGTGTTCTATATTTATAAACCAACCTATGTAGACGAATTTGCAATTTGTGTGAATAAACATCCTATAAAATGGATTCCTTTTATACCTGTACCTGATACTAAGGATATTGTAATGGTAAATCTACCTAGAAGTTTTGCATACTACAAAATTAGAATGACATTTAAAAATCGAACAATTGCTGATACGGAATGGTTAATCCATTGCTCAAAAATCTATAACAAAACTAATCTAACATCTAATACACAAGGAACTCAGCAAGGATCTCAACGGTGTATGGGAGAAGTGAACCTGCTGTACATGATCTACTTTATAACAACATGTTCGTCATTATTAGTTTTGAAACTGCTTATTAAAATTATTCAGAGACTATTGAGTGAACGTCAATGCTTGTCACTAATAAAATGAAAATGTAGGATTGGATTTTACGGATTAAATAAACAAAATTGTACTAACTGTTTTATTTACCTTTTAAAATTGTAATACTATAAAACGATTCAAAACTACTATTTTCTATATGCTCGGTGTATCTCATTTTTACACTATTCAAGTTGGATAATTCAAATTTAGTGATATTTTATTGAGGTAAAGGGATTCATAGACGGAAATAATTTTTGGTATGTTTTTTAGCTTTTCCAGATTTATAATTTTATGGAAGGGCATAAATTACTATACTTACCTACACAGTTATCTTTTCATGGTTGATTCTTTGCACTTAACACTTTTTAACTTCTTTTTTTTGAGTAGGTAAAAGGGTGAAAAATCAAAGTTATTAGCGTAAATTTGCTTTAATGTATATTGAGAATAAAATATAAACAACAAGAACCAAATTTAGTGGGAAATAAGCCATTTTTTTAAGTGTGAAGACTCTTTTTATTGGTGAAAGCTTTCGCGGTTGTTTAACTGCTTCTTCAGTCACTCTAAAATTACATTAAAATAGTTTGTGATATAAATTTCAAAATTACTTACAATTAGGTGAGTTCCTAATATAATGTAGAGATGTTAATGTTTGAATTTTGCATTGGGCAGGGCAAAAGTACAAAATTTTTAAATTTAGTTTTGACAAAAATCTAGTTCAATATGACACTTAAAAATAGTTTATTTTTAAAGGTATATAAATGTCACTAGTTACTATTATTATACCTTTATCTAGGTATATTTGAATTATTATTGTTGTTAGTAAAATTTGGTTTGTTTTCTAAGAAAAGTAAATTTTAAAAAATTATATTAAGGTCCTGAATATCTGTTTTTTTGTTAAGAGTATTTTCAACTTGGTTAATGTAACACATTTCAAGAAAAGAACGCTTAAAATAATTTCTTTCAGTTGCCAAAACTTTAGTATTATCAAAATCCATTTTATGTAATAAAACTTACATTGGTCAAACATGCAGAAGCATTAAATCTAGAAATATTTCGCATAAAAGTGATATTCGTCTAAGGCCCGAATCATGTGCTTTATCTCAACATGTTAATTCAACAGGACATAAAATGGATTTTGATAATACTAAAGTTTTGGCAACTGAAAGAAATTATTTTAAGCGTTCTTTTCTTGAAATGTGTTACATTAACCAAGTTGAAAATACTCTTAACAAAAAAACAGATATTCAGGACCTTAATATAATTTTTTCAAATTTACTTTTCTTAGAAAACAAACCAAATTTTACTAACAACAATAATAATTCAAATATACCTAGATAAAGGTATAATAATAGTAACTAGTGACATTTATATACCTTTAAAAATAAACTATTTTTAAGTGTCATATTGAACTAGATTTTTGTCAAAACTAAATTTAAAAATTTTGTACTTTTGATCTGTCCAATGCAAAATTCAAACATTAACATCTCTACATTATATTAGGAACTCACTTAATTGTAAGTAATTTTGAAATTTATATCACAAACTATTTTAATGTAATTTTAGAGTGACTGAAGAAGCAGTTAAACAACTGCGAAAGCTTTCACCAATAAAAAGAGTCTTCACACTTAAAAAAATGGCTTATTTCCCACTAAATTTGGTTCTTGTTGTTTAACTAGTCAAGCCACGACTACCCCTCCTCTTGAATAAAATATATGTACACAACTAAGATTAAAAATAAAAAATATACATAAAAAATAAGATAAGCATGTAATACAAACTAAAAACTGTGTATAAACAAAAAACGTTATGTCAGGTCACGTTAAGTCATTGTACGTCCAAAAAAAGAAATTTTGTAGGTCAAACAAAAACTAAGTATATATAAAAACGTTGTCAGGTCACGTCAACTCATTGCACGTCCAAAAAAGGAACTGTGCAGGTCACGGAGAACTGATTATTTGTATCTTAACCGTTGCAAAAGTTTACTACTGAATTTCTCATCCTTTTGATGTTTCTCAAGCACCTTCAACAATTTTTTTTTACGTTTTTCGAGTTGATTCAGTTCCCTCGTTACCTGCACAGTTCCTTTTTTGGCCGCAGAATTAGTTTTCTTCAGGAATGTTACGGTCTTCATCAAATATTGGCTTACGCTTGAAACCCGTTTCACGTCAGTAGTTTCAAACTCATCCGCACTGTCAACATTCTCATCGCGTCTAGGCGTAAGACCAATAGTCTGACTTACAGACAACAAACTAAAGGTTTCATCGTCAGAGTCATTGTCGTTTTCATAAAAACTCGCCAGAACCTTGTTAAATTTTTTCTGACAAGGTGCTGGCGCGAGCTTGCCCTTACCCTTTTCCCGCCCCTTACCGTACCCCAACGGACCGGGCTTTGCAGGAGCGGCGAACAATGTGGGCGATGTTGCAGCGGTGGTGATGCTGATCGGCGGCGCAACAGCGGTGGCGAATTCGGTCGGCGGCGCGATAGTGGTAGTGAAGGTGGTCGGCGGCATGACGGCGGTGGTGATGGACCTGGATGGACCCGGCGATACGGCATCAGCAGAGCTGATGCTGATCGGGCTATATGTCGGATCCATAAGTACTTCACTGAAGTCCATTCCAGGCGGCTGTAAAATAACATTATATTTAATAAATATAATACGTAAAACAATAATTAATGTAAAAATTGTAATATTTAGGATTCGAAGAGCTAAAAGCAAACACCGTTTTAATTTTCATTTGATGAACTGAAAACCTCATACTTTCTAAACTATTCTCATTTTATACCTTCATTTATAAAAAATGTAACATAACAACATAAAACGGTAACTATTATGGGAAATTAGAATATTTAATATAATTTTAATAGATAAAACAGGAAAAACTGTAAAACTTGTCACTGATGAAATAATTATTAATAAAAAATTGTAAATTTGAATATTTCATTTCATTCGAATTAATAAAAAAATCTTTACATTTCATTGGAAAAGTGAAAACCTTTTATTTCTTAAACTGGAAAGCTCTTAATCCTAAACTATTCTCAAAAAACAAAATAATTTTTCGAATTAAAAAATAACAATTTTTACTTACAATTACAATCTGATCCAGAATGTTGATCTTTCCACAATTATTCATGTTGCAACACAAAACAACACAATCAGAGAGCACAAACAAAAGCACAAAGCGCGAAGGGTTGCTTTTTAAAGGCTGGGCAAGACGCAGTTGTAATGTTCAGTGAACACTGAAGAAATAAGCAAATAGCGAATTATTATAATGAAACAAACTGCAGTGTCCACAATTTGTATAGGTAGGGGATTCCTTTCTATACAGCTTACTCTCAGAGTTCATCAACACAGGCGTAGAGTTACTTCCTGCAGTATCCACAATTTGTACAGGTATACGATTGCATCCTGTGCTATATGATAACTGCTTACTCGCAGAGTTCATTAACACAGGCATAGGGTTACTTCCTGAGAACTGATGAGTCGACAAAAGAGAATGCAATCTTGCATTCACACGAACAATAGAACCATGAAGTATGATACCGGAAACGTGTAATCCGACACTGGAGTATCAAATTACATTCGATTGAAACCCGACACCCGAAACGTGTAATCTGACACTGGGATATCAAATTATATTCGATTGAAACCCGACACCGGAAACGTGTAATCTGACACCGGGGCTCTCGGGCTTCGCTCTCGAGCTTCACCCTCGAGCTTCGCCCTCAAGCTTCGCTCTGGGGGTTTTATCAAAAATAAAAGACCAATTTGTACTCGTGATCTTTCCAGGCAAAATCGCAGGAATTTTATTGAAATAAACGATTAAGTATTATCGAAAATTTATTTTTATACTACATTACAGATTAAAATAACACACATATATATTATATTTACGGTAGAAATGCTCGCACCCTATTGGTTACAATTTGTCTACACAACGGACATGTTTCTATCGATGGTGAACACTTCATACAAAATACTAGATGTCCACAAGGTAACATCAGGATTTCTATATTATTTTCGTAACAGATTTTACATAACATGTTACTCATATACTCAGTTTCTGGAGTAGGTTTGGTGATATATATATTTTCTGGAGCAGGCTTAGAGAAAAAACTTTCATCTTCTGTAACGGCATTAGGACGAATTTCGATATCGTAAACTTCACTATCTCCACGATTTGTGATAAATGGACAATTCGGACTCCAACTTCTGTGGTCTTGCATAGGGTCATCATCAACCTTCCATTGGTAACCCTCGATGAAGCGATAGGGACACTGTACTGTATCATCGGAGCTCGTATAAAAAAAGCCTGCCTCCGCCAGGTTTCTCGTTGCCTTAAACACATGCTCTTGCGGCCAATTTTCGAACGATTTTAGTCTATTATCAAATTTTTTATATTCCGAAATTAATTCCATTTCTGTACGTAAGAAACCAACTGCTAGATTTTTATGTCTATTATATCAATTTATATCAAAATCGAAGAGTGGGGACTTAAAATGACCTGAAAGAACCTTGACCGTATTTTGAAAACGGATTAATATTCTATAAAAATTCCATAAAGTTGACGATGCTCTAAAACTGATAATCAAGCAGAATATATTTTGTGCTTAAGGGGGGAAATTGACTATAAAAAGGTTTGAATTTACATGGATTTAATTCAGTTATCATACAACAAACATAAATTATACCCTTCAACAAGCAATTCACGAAGAAACAAGAATGTGGAAGGAGGATGAAGATAAGAATCGCATAGCTGCAGAAATTAATGAAAAGAATTCTGTACTTCAACAAGTCATTAACGAAGAAACGAGAATATGGAAGGAGGATGAAGATAAGAATCGCATAGCTGCAGAAAATGATGAAAAGAATTCTGCATTTTAGCAAGCCATTAACGAAGAAACGAGAATATGGAAGGAGGATGAAGATAAGAATCGGAAAGCTGCAGAAATGGAGAAGAAGAAAATAGAGCAGGATTATTGGGATAATTGGGGTAATGAAGGAGAAGAGATGTACCGACCCCAACTTGAAGACAAAAACATTATCAGATTTCCGACCACGAAAAACAGAAGGGAGAAAAAGGCCTTTCGTGAAAGGGAGCGCCTTCGCATGGCAAAGTTCCTGGATAGTAAATATAAAAACAATGAAAGTATTATTTTTTTTAATTAATAAATGATCTATGTAAAATTAATTCTAACATTTTTATTTTACTCCCTTTTACCCATTTGCAAATAAAATAACCAAGTTCAAATAAAGTTGAAAAAATAATGTGAAGAATGTAACAGCTCACTAGTTGTAAAACACATAAAAGATAATATTACCTACCGATATTTTATTAATATATGTTTATTCACTGTCAATACTAACAAAAAACATCTAATAAAACAAAAGTATTCAAAACAAATAAACAGGATAAGCATAAAAATTTGCTTGATTCACTCGTTACCAAAAATAATAATTATAATAATCATGATATTCTCAAATTTGAATTAATCATCGTTAGCAATAATTACTAACAATAGGTGAGACAGTCAAATATTTTTAATTGAAATTTAGAATGCAGAAATAAGGTTTCAAAGTTTTATAATCAATTATATCATTCATCTTTTACTAATTATGTTTATCGCATTAAATTTCTCATTTCAAATTCATTATATGTTTTTAGATGATAAGGTAAATTAAAATAGGTACTTTCATTTATTTTTTATTATAATTTTTATTATAATTTTTATTATAATTTTTTTACATTAACATTAATCCTTAATCTAATTTAATATTATCAACTTTCTTATTTAATTCATATAATATAATTTCAAATTTTAATTGTTGTAAAGATTTTATATACATTTCTAATTTTCTTCTATGTAGAGTCTATTCGACCTCTTTTTGGATTCCATTAGAGTCATTCCTAACACGAAAATTCTATGTTGGTTGTTCTACCTGGTGCTGGTCCAAGACTTGCCAAAAAAATTGTTTCTCCGCTTTCAATCTTCTTGTTTATTTCTGAGATACGTTGGGAGGTAAATTCTTCAGTAAATCTATGTGGTAACAAAGTCCAAAAATTCTACTAACACTTTCTCTCCATACCTTGTGCTAATTTTACTAAAAGATGATATTCTATATTTTTCTCCAATTTCCATATCTCGAACACTTATGAACTTCTTCACTAATAAAATCTTGTTTAAATAACTTAGGAATGAGTTCATGTTTTAATAAATATAGTGTTCAACAATAGTGGAATACTAATAAATTTCCGAAACACGGTTACTGAATTTATAGTACCACAAATAGGTGGGGGAAGAACAGTTATACAACATTTAAACTGGTGTAAGGTTTTCATATGCGTTTACATTTCCGAGAGATATACATCACGGTATAGATCAACTTAGAAATGTCTGACGAAGTTTCTGACGTGAGTGACACCATTATCAACGTTTGTGAAAAAGGGTTTAGACTTTTTCGAAGAAATACAAATCAACGAACTATAGAGTATTGGAAAAAGATAATAAACGCAAACATTAAGTTAATTCGTAGGGCATTAAAGAAGAAAATTTACAATCATGGTACCTTAATAAAATTGGAGACAAATTTAGGACATCTAATTAGGTTCCCAACTTATTTGAAAGCATATAGACACGAGGGGGCAGGTAAAGGTAGGATAGAAACTAGAAATGACCGGGTAAAATGGGAGGATACAAAATCGGTGTTTCAAAGTAGCATTCGCTCAGCCATTGTAGTAAACTTAAAACACAAAGATATCCTACAATTTTTTAATGATGCTTTTTTATTATTCAAAAACCGTATCAGCAGAATCCTAAAAACTCTTAGAATTATTAAAGTTAACACAGTGTTTTGTGGTGAATTTATTAAAAAAATAGGAGAAGATGAAGTGTTAGAAAATAAATATTTTAATACGAAAAACGAAATAATTGATCAAAGTACAGAACTTAAAAAATGGTTTCAAAACTGTGTTATAGATAAAATCTTAAACAAACTAGAATCTTTTCAGGAAAGAGATTCCGGTTGGGCTTTACATAAAATTTTGAGCTTGGAAATCAACAACAACAAAATTGAAGTAGGAAACGGCGGTAAGTCTTATATTAAGCTTCCGGAATCCATAGCAGCTAAGCGAGCGTGCGTAAATGTTAAAAATAATGATGATCTTTGTTTCTTATGGGCTGTAGTTTCCGCTCTATACACCCCTCATGGAAAAAAGGTACCGTCCCGCACTTCTTCATATCCACACCCTTCGATGGTATTAAATTTAAGGGGCTTGAAATTTCCCTTAACTTTAAATAAAATTCCAAAATTTGAAAAATTAAATAATATATCTGTAAATGTGTACATATTAGATCTACTAAAACACGATCAGTCTGCAACGTTTATTACTTCACCTGGGCGAATTACAAAAAGTAAAATGCAAAAACATGTAAATCTCCTTTCAATTCAAGATAAATATTTTCCAAAAATTAATGATCATGAAGCTGTCCCTATCGATGAGTCAATAGTAGACATTCACTGCCATTATTGTTGGATTAAAGATTTATCTAGGTTGATTTCAAGGCAAACAAATAAACATAAAGGTAAAATGTTTATATGTGACAGGTGTCTTAATTATTATTCTTCTCAAGAAAAGCTCGACGAACATATAAGCTACTGTCAAGATATAAATAATTGTAAAATATCCTTCCCTAAAGATAAATATATCGAGTTCAAAAATTATGTTCATAGAGAAAAAGTACCCTTTGTTATTTTAGCGGATTTTGAATCCATTCTGAAACCCTACAATGACCCACAAATAATGACTAAAACAGCTAGATATCAAAAATATGAAGCTTTTAGTGCTGGATATTATTTTAAATGTAGTTACGATAACACATTATATTTTTACAAAAGTTACCGCGGAGCTGATTGTATGACTTGGTTTGCAGATCAGCTAGATGAAATTGCAAATTTAGTTTCATCGAAATTAAAAAACATCGAACCGATGAAAGAAGCTGTCAATCTAAAAGACTCAACACCGACATGTCATATTTGTGAAAGAGAATTTAACCCTAATGATATAATTGTACGTGATCATTTTCATCTAACATCTCATTTCAGAGGTTATGCGCACCAATCATGTAATTTAAATTATAGAAATTCATTTGTAGTACCGATTGTATTTCATAATCTCAGTGGGTACGACAGTCATTTTATTATTAGAGATCTATCTAAAAGACACAACACAACTTTGCTTCCAATTAATAAGGAAAAATACATTAGTTTTACTATTTTTAATAATAACACAAACGTCAAATTTCGATTCATTGATTCGTTTAGATTCTTAGGTTTCTCCCTAGACACCCTAGCCTCATCTCTCAATAGTGAAGACTTTGTTAATACTCGTAAAGAATTTTGTGGTATATCTCAAGATAGATTTAAACTGCTAACCAAGAAAGGTGTATTTTGCTATGATTACATCGATAACTTAGATAAATTGACTGAAAATTCTTTACCTTCCATAGAACAGTTTTATAATAAATTAAATGATATTGGGATCGATGAAGATGCTTATAGACATGCTCAATTAGTTTGGGACACATTTGAAATACAAAATTTAGGTGAATACTCAGACTTGTACCTAAAGACTGACATTATGTTACTTACAGATATTTTTGAAAATTTCAGAAATACCTGTCTAAAAAATTATGGTTTAGATCCAGCTTGGTACTATACTCTCCCAGGTTTTACCTGGGATTGCATGCTTAAATGTACAGGTTGTAAGTTAGAAACCTTTCAAGATATCGATATTTTAATGGTTTTCGAAAAGGGTATACGGGGTGGTATAAGTCAGTGCTGCAATCGATTTTCACAAGCGAATAATAAATATATGAATAACTATGATCCTAGTGAACCTTCCAAGTACTTATTATACCTAGATGTTAACAACTTGTACGGTTGGGCGATGTGTGAACACCTTCCTTACGGTGGGTTTCAATGGGTAGATACAACTATTGACGTTACCACTATTCCAGATGATGCTCGTGAGGGATATATTTTAGAGGTTGATTTAGACTACCCTGAATACTTACATGATTTGCATAGAGATTTACCTTTTTGTGCCGAACATGGTGTACCTCCAAATTCAAAATTATCTAAACTTATGACAACCCTATATCCGAAAGAAAAATATGTCATACATTATAGAGCACTTAAACAAGCTCTGCGAAATGGTTTAGTCTTAAATAAAATTTATAGGGTTTTGAAATTTGAACAGGCTGCATGGTTAGCACCTTATATTAAATTTAATACACAGTTAAGAGCAAAGGCAACATTTGATTTTGAAAAAACTATAATTAAACTGATGAATAACGCAGTTTACGGAAAGACTATGGAAAATATTCGAAAGCATAGAATCGTTAAATTAGTTAGGAAATGGAATGGGAGATACGGAGCAAAGAATCTAATTGCTAGCCCAATTTTTAAAAGCAGATTAATATTTGATGAAGACTTAGTAGCTATTGAACTAAATAAAACTGAAATAGTATTTAATAAGCCTTTGTATATAGGTATGGCAATTCTCGATATTTCTAAAACTTGTGTATACGAATTTCATTATGATTATATGCTTCCAAAATTTTCATCGGAAAGTTGTAAACTACTTTATACAGATACGGATAGTTTGATTTACGAAGTAAAATGTAACGATGTCTATGATGAGACTATCAAAAGTGATTTACATCGTTTTGATACCAGCGACTACCCAATTGACAATAGATATAATATTCCACTAACAAATAAGAAAGTGCCAGGCTTGATGAAAGACGAACTTAATGGTACTGTTATGACTCATTTCGTTGGTCTCAGATCTAAAATGTATACGTATTTGATTGAGGGGGAGAAAAAATGTGTTAAAAAATCAAAAGGAATTAAACATAGTGTTATTAAAAATCATATAACATATGATGATTATGTGAATTGTTTATTTAAGAAGAAGGAAAAGACTGCCACCCAATGCTCTATCCGTTCGTTTGCTCACAACGTGTTTAGCATAAAACAAACTAAGATTGCTCTCAGCTCTTTTGACGATAAACGATATTTGGTAAATAATGTTGTCACTCTACCTTGGGGTCATAAAGATGCTGTACCAGTATAGATTTCACATGTACTTATGATATATGTAATGTATTTATTTAGGTAAGAATAAATAAAAGTCATATTAACTTTAATATTGTTTTATTTCTTAAACCCTTCTTCTATACAAATCCGTTAAAACAAATTCTTTATCAAAAGAGAGAAGCTCGAATATACAATATGTTTCAATACTAAACGATAAGTTACATACAGACATTATAATATCTACAGGATCCATAACATAATTACATTTTCTTAGCAACTCATTAACTTGATCTAAAATATTATGAAAATGTTCAAGATAGTTACATTTTAGCAATAAGTTGATCTTTAAACTAATACTCTCGTCAATGGTGAGTAGCTCCAATACTTCGTTTTCGGTGAAATAATGACAGTCATCATTCTTACAGAGTATAACCATCTTGAGGTTGTTAAAACCCAGCATTGTTCTCAATTCCAGGTTGGAGCCGAACTTGATTGATGACTGTGCAATATCAGGATTAAAGAGATATTGTTCTACGAGTTTATTTAATTGTAGTATAAACTCATTCCATTTAAAGCGGTCCATAGAAATCATACCTTGTGTTAGTTCATGTACAATTTTGACTGCTGGTCGGAAGAAGCGTACGGGACTCAACCCACAATGAACCGTAAACAAATTCTCTGCTTTTTTTATCACAAATCGTGTACTTCATTTCGAATAGTCTCTTCATAAAGCTCTAGGATTCGATTAATTTCATTGTTTTCTTCACTTCTTGTGCTGTATCCAGAGTCACTCATCTTCGAATTTTGATTTAAACAACCAACAACTCACAGAACGTTTGTGGCACTTATCCATGAGTCGTGTGTTTTATCTAGACCAAGCCAGCGCAACACTTTCCCCCCTCCTACGTAGTACCCTCTCTACTAAGTAAATATCTGGATCTGCCGTTTTTTGTAATTCCTCTGTATAGAATCCTCCTTTTATAGGATTTCCTCTTACATCTTCGAGTACATATGTTACCGGATTAGTTATTTGAATTTTAATAATTTTAAAGACTTCTGTCGTCCAGTTAGGAATATAACCCTAAAAATATGTTTAGCTTTACTAATTCTCACCATATCACCCACATTAAATTTTGGTTTGTTAAAAATCTTTAAGTGACTATAAACAGTTTTAAGTAAATGACTTTCTTCAGTGGTTTGTTTAAAAGGTCTTTTACTCACAGAGCAATTTATTTATTTTACAATCAGTGGGACCGGTTTCGACTGCATAAAAAGAACAGTCATCTTCAGCCAACTACAAAATGTTACAATCATTTGGTAAAAATGCAAAGTGCCAAGTAGAAATCAAAGAATTAACAAACTTTAAGTGGAGAACTTACATGTGCTAGGTTATAGAGAAATAACTACCAGAAAGTATACAATCGATGCCTTAAACGTGTGTCACTGTCACATCCAAACATATTATTTATTATTTCAAACTGTATGTAATCAGAAAGGAGAGATGGAACAGTAAATTTTAATGTTTAAACCGCGAATATTACATGCGGTTGGGCGACTATAAGGAACTGACAAATGGCATCTTAAATTTGTTATCTGCAAGCAGCACCTGAGCGACCTCTCTGAGTGGAAACCCAAACCTTCATGGTTACTATTGAAGAGAACATCAACCCTGTCCGGAGGGACCTCCAGTGGTCAAGAGTGGAACTTGTTCTTTTAAGTAAGTAAGCCGGCAGATAGCTAATCTGATTTATAGTAAAATAGATAAGAAAACTGTTATTAAATTTTTATTTGTAATAAAATATTTGTTGTAAAATTCGAGTTTTTTATGCTATCCTCGTTATAATTTAAAAGAAGAGTGACAGTAGATCATTACTTTCAAAATTCTGTTGTGCATTTAACGAAACTGATTTTTCTTTATTATATCTAAGAATTTCTAAACTTTCTAACTTGTCTTCAATAGTAACCATGAAGGTTTGGGTTTCCACTCAGAGAGGTCGCTCAGGTGCTGCTTGCAGATAACAAATTTAAGATGCCATTTGTCAGTTCCTTATAGTCGCCCAACCGCATGTAATATTCGCGGTTTAAACATTAAAATTTACTGTTCCATCTCTCCTTTCTGATTACATACAGTTTGAAATAATAAATAATATGTTTGGATGTGACAGTGACACACGTTTAAGGCATCGATTGTATACTTTCTGGTAGTTATTTCTCTATAACCTAGCACATGTAAGTTCTCCACTTAAAGTTTGTTAATTCTTTGATTTCTACTTGGCACTTTGCATTTTTACCAAATGATTGTAACATTTTGTAGTTGGCTGAAGATGACTGTTCTTTTTATGCAGTCGAAACCGGTCCCACTGATTGTAAAATAAATAAATTGCTCTGTGAGTAAAAGACCTTTTAAACAAACCACTGAATTTAAATTATCACTCACATTATGGGTACATACATTGGTAGCAACCAATACAGATTAAATGACTTTCGGTACTCTTATTTACATTCTTAGGCTTCATATGTATAGTACGATGTCTCCTATTATTATATTCGTCGACTATTGAAAGTAACATATCAATCCATTTATATTTACCATTCAAACTAAAATATTTGAACATTTGCTCTTTCAGGGTGCGTATAACCCTCTCCACAATTGCAGCTTTTTTAATACTAAATGAACTATAATGATTTATATTAAATTGTTTCATGAGTTTCTTAAAATGCGTATTGTAAAATTCCTTTCCTAGGTCAGTTTGTAGATTTCGAGGTTGTCGTTTGTGAGATCTTTTCAGAATATTTGTAAAAGCTTTCGTAACCTCTTCCCCAGACTTTGATTTCAGCGGTTCGCACCAAACGTATTTTGAAAAACAATCAATTACTACCAATATGAATTTAAAATTTTTATTAACTGTCGCATACTGATCCATTTGCGCAAGATCAGCTTGCCAGAGATCGTCTAATCCTTTGATAATAGTTCGCCGGCGAGAATAATTTTTTATAGCCGGTGTATGTAGTTCCTTAACCAACTGAATTTTTTCTTTACTGTGCTGTGTTTTCATTATTATATTTGTAAAATGGTTTTAGATTATCAATTTTATTCGATAGTTCCACTATCTTTTTATCTTTCTCTTCGATACACAATTGTAGTCTATTTACTTCACTACACAATTCTTCCTTAAAATTTTTGAAGAGTGTATTTTCATGTACCGTAGCAGTAGTTGTTTTATGTAACTGTCTGTGAATATAATCGAAAATTTTGGTTCTTATTTCATTAACAGTTTGATCAACATATCGCTTGTTTGTTGCGTCACTATTTTCGTTTGGAGTTTGAAGATTACTAATCTTCAAATTCTTTACATCTATATTACCATTCGGAGTAAACTCGAAAATAGTGTTACTTGTATGGATCGATGAAGATAAATGTGATGAATAAATTTTAGAATTAGAATATTGTCCAAACTTATTGACACTCACTTCTGTTAACTCATTGATAATAGCAACAATTTCATTATCGTGAGAGGTGTTTCCAGCTTGTTTAGAGGCTACGAGGAGCCTTAATCTATCTATCAACTCATTTACATCATCCCAATAAACGAATTCGATAGGCTTTTTATTGTAGGTAAGGTTCATGCCGGTACCACATGCCGTCGATTGTGAACGTGTTTTAGGTTTAGGTATTTCAGTTTCTTGTTCACCTCTAACTAGAGGCTTGATAATATCACTATATTTAAATCGATCTGAACCTTTTAATTTACCCGCTGAGTTGAGGTGGACACTAGTTACAGTTAAAATCTTTTTATAATTTTTTCTGTCTTCAAGGTTGCACTGTGGATCATCATAAAAAATTAAATTGTAAAGTCCTTCTGTACCCGGAAACCGATACAACATATCAACGAGTATGTCTCCTGTAGGCTTATCAAAGTCAATAAATTTTCTTCCCAGTATCCATTTTGATTTAGAAGCATCGTAAACAGGTCCGTATACTTTATCAATTTTAGATGACTTGTCCCCATGTTTACGGATATATGGTCTTAGTATTTCCGGATAAGATTCTAGGTAATCGTCTATAACATCCTGAGGGTAGTTCGACATATCATTATCATCATCTTCTTCAAAAACGTTTCCCGGATTGGGTTAATTAGAATTTTCCCAATGACTCTCGGGTATTGTAAACGATCCCTGTAATTTATTAATGCCCAACTTCAGCGCATCAAGCTTTTTGTTGATTCTATCTTCAATTCCATCTTGTATTAATTTTGTTTGTTTATCTAAATCAATATTATCATCCTCATCTTCTTCTTCTTTAGGTTCTAGTTTGATATCATTTAAAAACTTTCTCGAGCGATTCATCTTCTTCAAGTCTCCCTAATTTTAACGCAGTATATTTTTTTCTAATCGAGCGTGTGAGTTCTCTAATTTTCTTCGCGCGTTGCGCATTTGCAATTTGATCTTGCGATGTTAGCGGCATCTTTCCAAATTAACTTATGACACTAACTTACAGCTTTATATACTTATCGAAACCACTTCTATACCGTCCGGTATTCAACCCAAAATCCTTAACGATTACTAATGTTCCGTAAGAATCACTCCAACATCGATGACACAAATCCTTAAATTGTTCATAAGTTAAATCTGGAGTTACATGCTCGTCATATACATGTCTTAAATTGATATCGTCTTGCTTAAAAAGCACAATCATGTTGCAGTTATCTCGTATCAACTGTTTAGGTATCTTTGAATAGGTTTGACAAAGATATGTTACATCAATACTTTTGTGACGACCCATTGAATAGAATTCTCGTATTTCATCTTGCTTGTCGCAAGCTACATCGTCAAAAATAAAAACAGAATTTTCCAGAGCCTCCGATGGATCAATAACATCATCGATAGCTTTGAATGGAAAATATTTAATTTTATCACCAACCTTTTCTAAGACATTTTGTAATAGTTGATATTTTGGTTGGAATAGCGATTTACTGTATACATATATATTCTCAAATTTAAGACCATTTTCACTGAATATAAGACTAAGAAGGGCATTGGTTTTACCACAGTTACTCGGTCCGCAAAAAATTGCTCTAATAGAATTTGGAAGTAGTCCACCATGTTTAGATTTTTGGTGATGTCCTGCATCTGCAATATCCAAATTTTCAATGGGTAAAGTCCTTTGCTGTTGTTGAAATCGCATTTTAATGATGTTTGAAGTCACTGTATACATACGTACCTATTTATACTATCTTTTTATGGTGGGGGTTTAACTTACCGCTCTTTAATAATCAAATTGTGAAGTTCATACTTACGTAAGCAAATATTATACTAACTAGTGGGGGGCAAGATTGGAAGGAGCAGCCGCATAGATCTATATATACGGCAGACAAATTTAATACAATAGTAAAGTAATAATGGATTTCATTAAAATTGAAGTAGATGCATACGTTGCTTCTCAAAAAGTGTACAACCGTTCCTGTAGTGGTGAAAAATTAATATATTTGCTTGGTAAACCAGATTTTATAATACCGAATGAAAGCTTCACAGAAGTTGCTGAAGGAGCATGTAGTGTTGCGGAGTGTTGCCTAATGTTGGAAAAGAAGCGAAAAATTGATAATTATATTAAGATCATAATCAACATTTGTGATCAAGAAAATATTGAAGAAATGAATTTTACCACAGTCGAAAAGCTTATGAAGGATCATTGCCTGGAAGATAGCATTGCATATAAAGTACACGTTTTTAGTTTAATATCAAATTTTAATCTATACTATTTGGAGGACTCTTATCCAGTGAAAAACATAATAAAAAACTACAAGGGATTGGAAGATTGCTGTGATGCTTTTATATGTCAAGCTGCCTACTTAGCGAAACATAAAAATTTAAAAATATTTGTTGAAGCTTTAACTGCTATGAAATTATCATATAAGTTTCAACCATCTAAAAACAAAAATCATTTAAAAATCTTGAATTGGTTGGAAGAAAACGTAAGAAAATATAAGGCAAACCCAAAAGCTCTTTTAGGATGGGATTGTGGACCAGACTCCGGTCACTGGCCATCTACCAAAATGAAGGATTATAAGAAGACAATTTTGTTCTTATCAACTCTCACAGATAAATAAACATTATTAACGTAAATATATTGTTTTATTTTCAACATTCACTTTTCTGAAGTTTCGTTGACTTTTCGTTAACGTTTCGTTGACGTTCCGTCGACGTTCGTTGACGTTTCGTTATGTTTCGTCGACGTCCGTCAACGTTTCGTCGACGTTCGTCGACGTTTCGTCGACGTTCGTTGACGTTTCGTTAACGTTTCGTCGACGCTTCGTCGACGTTTCGTCGACGCTTCGTCGACGTTTCGTCGACGTCCGTCAACGTTTCGTCGACGTTTCGTTGACGTTTCGTCGACGTTCGTCGACGTTTCGTTGACGTTTCGTCGACGTTTCGTTAACGTTTCGTCGACGTTTCGTTGACGCCTTCGTTAACGTTTCATCGACGCTAGTAACAGATTTAGGTTTAATAAATAAAAAAATATTTTCATTTAAATATTTTTATTTTCTACAATCTCAAACTGATTCGCTGGATAATGCTTTCCTGTGTTGAGTTGTCCCTTAAACACGAGGGAATATCTTTCAGATGAGAAATCCTCCAAGTGTGTCTTGAATGTTACCGTGACTCTCTGCGGTAGAAATACAACATTCTCCTCCAATTCCAGTAAGACGCATTCCCCGAATTTTGTCTTCACCAGCTTGCCTGAATATATTTTCAATGGCAAATCTTGCGGTAATTCCGCCAACTTGATGCTGGATTTCCGATTGAGGCACGTCAACTTGTTGATTGCTTGTAGATCCATGTTGTCTGCTTTCAAACTAAACTGAGTTCTCCAGCTAGAACGGACCACCTTATATCCTAACCTAGTGGTAGAGAGGGGGAGCTGAACATGTCATAACAATTCTTAATAATCTATCGAGGTCAAGTCCCGTCCGGGGTTACGTCAGGTCAAAATGCAAGTCCGCACCTGTCGGAAAAGGTTAATAACCTCCCGGGGGCCACGCCAGGTTAAAATGCAAGTCCTCACCTGTCGGAAATAAACATCTGCCACGTAGCGGCCGAGGCCGTGACGTCACTGTCCTGATGCCCGCTTTGCTTAACTACTCAGCCCCCTCGAAGTCGAGCCAGAACACATGTTCGCTGAAAAGCTGCACCCTGTGCCCGATCCGACCACTCGGGGTTGGTTGGCGATCTAGTGGCTGCTGAAAAGCGTGATCCACTGATGCCCAGCTTAGAAACTGAGCTGTACTTATACCCGCAGATTCTGCCGAGTCGGCGAGTGGACATTGATCTATTTATTGTTTAACTTATTAATTCATCCTCGTATTTACTTTATTGACTGTCCCTCCTACTCATTAAATTTGTTATTGTTATCTTTACTTTTGTTTTGTTTGGTAGAAGTTGATTTGAATAATTCGGTCACTGGTCCACAGATGTCACTTTGGTGACAATATTTTACATTTTTTTTAATGTATACCAATAACTATTACTTGCTATTTATTCTAAATAGCCAATAGCTTCAGTAAGTTTTGTTTTCTTGTTTTTCTTATAATTATTCTTTACATTATATAATTTTTTAGCCTGAAGAAGCACCAGAATTGTGCGAAAGCTTGCAGTAGCTATTTTTATAATTTTAATTTAATATACAATTTGTCCAAACTCCGCAAAAATCCCAATTATTATTTTCTGGACAAGAACCAAAAATATCTATTACAAAAATTTAAAAAATTACAAATAAAAAAGCAGACAACATGAAGTGTGAACTCACAAGAGATAATGATGGTTTAGGTAAGGTTGAGAAAAAGGAGGAAGAAAACGTCGAGGACAGAATCAGCAAGAAACTCGATAGCAAGCATTAACAGAAGCAAGCAACAATCCCTCAATGAGTCACGTTATGAAGCTACTGTACCAACTGATAACGATGACGTTTTCAAAGAATCAGTTAACATGAGTACATTTCGACCGGAGGTTTTGGAGGAGTACTTGGATGCCTATCCCGAAATAGCTAAGAAGTACATTTTAGAACACAACGACAAACTTCCGAAAATTGATGCGGTTTATGGACCCCTTTACGACGCGTCACAGTCAAAATGGTTGCTAGGAAAAAAAGTTATGGACTTCGATAAAAGTAGCGGAGACATTTTGATTGATGGACACCGCTATAAAGGTACCAAGGGACTCTACGATTTAATTTTCTACGATGACCCACGTATAACTATTAAAGAGAAGAACGATATGTATGGACATATTTTAGTTAATACCATAGTTCACCTAAATACTCTTGGAAGACTGAAAGGCACAAATCGTTCAAAGTATATTGACACCATAAAACCTTTCTTTACGACTTCAACATCTAAATCGAGGCCCCGTGCGAATACAATATCTGGCGCGGGTACTTCTGAAACGCATTGGATTTTCAATAAAAAAAACATAGAATACATTTATTGGGATGATGCGAATGAATTAGTTGACCGTTTAAAATTGCTCGTGGCATCTAAAAACGCATGCAATACATCAAATGACAACGAAATTTTAGCAATAATAAATGAGTTGAAATAAGCTTATATAATTAGATAGATGCACGAAACATGTTTAGTATCAAAATGAACTTGAACAAGTTCGGACTTTCTTCCAAAGCGCCTAACGAGGTCAAAGTTTTTCGTACTCAGAATTGGTTTGCAGTATCCAAAGAAGGAGACTACGATCTTCAAAACCGTAAATTGTGCAACGTTGAAGTACCGACTGAAGGTAACAAAAAAATACGTGGATGCTAACTGTACTTCTATAATGAATTCGATCGATGAAAAATTTAAAAATATATCTAAGATCTTTACAAGCAATTTCAATAAAAAGATTTCGAGCTTGAATAAGATAGTATTATGTTCATCTTCGACGTCAACCGATAACACGACTCTACTTAATAAAAACGTTGAAAAGACTTCCGTGATTGATCAGAAAGTGACATTCCTGCAGACTCAAATTACTAATTTGAATATAGAATATCAAAATCGTTTAAAATCAATATCCATTCAACTTGATACTACAAAAAACTAACTGCCGCACTTAACAATCTGAATTCAAAAGGACCGTCTCAAAAGAAATCGACATGAACTCTAATCACTCAAAAGAAAAAATCAAATAGTTAAAGAGCTTCATAAATCTGCACGTAAAAATTATGCTCTACGACGAACTATCATCAAAGGGCTGGACGATCTCTGGCAAGCCGATCTTGGATAACTTGATCAATATAAATCCTATAATAGAAATTTTAAGTTTATACTTGTCGTTATTGATGCTTTCTCAAAATTTGTTTGGTGTAAACCATTGAAAACGAAAACTGGAGAAGAGGTTACGAGAGCGTTTGCAGAGATCCGTAAAAGTTCAGAACGGCGGTGTCCGAAAAACCTTCAAACTGATCACGGAAAGGAATTTTACAACACTCATTTCAAACAGTTAAACGTTAACGTTAAACAGTTAAACGCATCTTGACTGCTGGGGAGACGCGTACGGAGCTGTGGACCAGCGGGACCGCGACTGACCGGCGCGTGCGGAACCTAAGAGCAGAGGTTCCCAGGCTCGCGATTTGCAGAGACCGATCTCCAACAACCCGGCGATCACCAACGCTCCAGCATGACCCCCGAAGGAATCTGCCGTCAAGCCCCCTCGCAGTCGGGTCAGAACACAAGTTCGCTGATAAGCTGCACCTTGTGCCCAAGCCGACCCCTCGGGGATGGTTGGCGATCTAGTGGCTGCTGAAAAGCGGGATCCACTGATACCCAGCTTGGAAACTGAGCTATACTTATACCCGCAGATTCGGCGGGTGGACTTTGATCTAATTATTATTTAACTTATTAATTAATCCTCGTATTTACTTTATTGACTGTCCCTCGTACTCATTTAATTTGTTATTGTTATCTTTACTTTTGTTTTGTTTGGTAGAAGTTAGTTTTAATAATTCGGTCACTGGTCCACCGATGTCACTTTGGTGACAATACGTAAATTAATTTTTTCAGTTTGAGCGGAAAATATAGATGGATCGATGTATTGCCTACCTTGACAAATGAATACAATAGTGAAAAACGTCGTACTACACAAATGAAACCTAAAGATGTAAGCAAAAGTTGCGAACAGCGGTTATTAAAAAACGTCTATAGCCACTGGAAGACCGCAAAATGAAGCCCGTTTTTAACAAAGGTTATACTCCCAACTGGACTACTGAATTGTTTAAAATTGTGAGGGTTCAAATCACCAATCCCGCAACATATTTGCTTGAACGGAAGTCCCATAAAGGGATGTCCGTGAAGTGAGCTCCTAACTAGTGGCTGGCTCCAAAAATTTTACAGCGGCCCAGTAAAATATGTTCTTCAGGAGCTGGCTTCTAATGTAAAGCTAGCTCCTTGCGGCAGATATTCGAGGAGAATCGAAATTATGTACCTATAAACGTCAGAAGCGTCCGTCCCGTGACAAACGTCAGTGACGGCGAAAAAAGAATAATTTCATCTCCTTTGAATCAACGGCGGCGATTCGAGAGATTTTTTACAGGGTGTAAGAGGAGTGCAGGGAGAGTAAAACCCAAGAGCGTCCGTGCCGTGACAAACGTCAGTGGCGGAGGAGACCCCACGGAAAATAAGTAAATCAACCGGGATCGGGAAAATGTTTTGCAGGTGTGCGAAAGACACCACGGGGTATCGAAAAAAATTAGACATGGGCGCGACAAACGACAGTGGCGGAGAGGTCCCCTCGGAAAATAACTAAATGAACCGGGATCGGGAAAATGTTTGGCAGGTGTGTGGAGGACACCATGGGGTATCGAAAAAAGATTAGACATGGGCGTGACAAATGACAATGGCGGAGGGGTCCCCTCGGAAAATCACTAAATGAACCGGTATCGGGAAAAAATGTTTGGCAGGTGTGTGGAGGACACCACGGGGTATCGAAAAAAAATTAGGCATGGGCGTGACAAACGACAGTGGCGGAGGGGTCCCCTCGGAAAATAACTAAATGAACCGGGATCGGGAAAATGTTTGGCAGGTGTGTGGAGGACACCACGGGGTATCGAAAAAAATTAGACATGGGCGTGACAAACGACAGTGGCGGAAAGGTCCCCTCGGAAAATAACTAAATGAACCGGGATCGGGAAAATGTTTGGCAGGTGTGTGGAGGACACCTCGGGGTATCCAAAAAAAATTAGACATGGGCGTGACAAACGATAGTGGCGGAGGAGTCCCCTCGGAAAATAGCTAAATGAACCGGGATCGGGGAAATGTTTGGCAAGTGTGTGGAGGACACCACGGGGTGTCCAAAAAAATTAGACATGGGCGTTACAAACGTCAGTGGCGGCGGTATACAGGGTATTATTTAATTGAATGTACATATTTACGGAGGATAATCTCTGCATCATTTTAAGACTAAAACTTCATATAAACATAGGTCCGTTTCTACTTCGTTTTCGAAATATAGGGTGTTTTTTATAACTTTGAAATTATGTTAGATATACATACATCAATCTTTTTTTGATTCTGAGAAATTTTTTCTAACAAATTTTTGCAATATCTTTTACAGAGTGCTCAAATTTCAAGTGCCAGTGCATCGAATATGGATCACCTTGCTCCGCTCTTTATTTTTTTACTGGAACACTGTTCGAGGTACGAAAAAAGTCAAGAGACCTTTTTTATTACAAATCAAAATACTTTTAAGAATTTTTTTTTTCAAAAAAGCAGTGGCGTGCAATTTTTTAATAAAGAAATATTTAGAGTAAATTTATTTGAGACTTCACTGGTTAAATCTGATAATTTGATTTATTCCTAAAAGACGAGTCCCTATACCCAGTTTGCACCCACAATGTTTCAGAAGTATATCTAACATAGTATCAAAGTTATAATTGATTAATGCAAATAAAAATAAACCATTTGTTCTCAGTAGAGATGGGTCGGTATTTCAATAGCGCGATTTCGGAGCGGTATTTTTAAGTAACGTCAGTAGAGATACTAAGAGAGCACCAGACCAAACTTGTCGAAACCTGTCTGGTCTGGTACTCTCCTAGGTTTTGCCCGTCTCCCCACTCTCTCCCCACTCCTATTGAAACAGCTATATAGGAGAGGTTCAACTAAGATCTCATCAGACACGCAGATCATTTACAACATGTCCTTCTTAAATAGTTTAAACAATTTGCTGGTGAAAAATCTGGTGAATGTTCGAGATTTGGAAGTAAATAAAAAATTTGAGATCCAGTGTTTTAAGAGAATAAATACAAAGTTTGGCGAAAAGGTAGTGGTGGAATTTGCCGACTTCAAGACCATCCTGCCTCAGCGTTTTACGGAGCAAGAGCGAATTGACGAATTGAATGGTGACGACAAAAGGTATTTTTTAACAAGCTTGGGGCCCGTCGGCAAGACTACAAATATTATATTTTCTGAAGCATGAGCGAGAGACTGCGGCGATATATGGAGGCACTCGAAGAGCTGAGACGCTTGATTATTAACTAAGACGCTTGAATATAACTAAAAAGTTTAGAAATGTAAAATTGTAAAAATAAAAAATATTATTTGTTTGTGTGTTTTTTATTTCTCTAAGAGGGTCCAATGCCGGTTGTTGGGCAATTTTGCTTCAATTATGTCCGGACACAAATATTCTGACAATTTAAACAGCAAAACATAAAAAATTGACTAGCGAATTATCCAGTGAGAAAATATTCTACATAATATCCAATTGAGCAATTGCTCAAGTCGGTCCTCCAAATTTCTCGAATATGCGTTTTTCCAAAATATTGTCTGTGTTTTTTACTTCGGATTTGAGGGGTATATCGATTGGTTTGATGCTGAGGGGTGAGAGGTTCGACCAACAGAGAAGTAAAAAATTCGAGAGTTTTAAGAGGATAAATATTAACACGTTGACTGCCATGTGTATATATATTATGCACAGATTGGTCTGGTGCTGCGGGGTGAGAGGTTCGATCAATAGAGAAGTAAAAAAATCGAGAGTTTTAAGAGGATAAATATTAACACGTTGACTGCCATGTGTATATATATTATGCACAGATTGGTCTGGTGCTGCGGTTCGATCAACAGAGAAGTAAAAAAATTCGAGAGTTTTAAGAGGATAAATATTAACACGTTGACTGCCATGTGTATATATATATTATGCACAGATTGGTCTGGTGCTGCGGGTCGATCAACAGAGAAGTAAAAAATTCGAGAGTTTTAAGAGGATAAATATGAACACGTTGACTGCCATGTGTATATAATATTATGCACAGATTCGTCTGCTGCTGCGGTTCGATAAACAGAAAAGTAAAAAATTCGAGAGTTTTAAGAGGATAAATATTAACACGCCTTGTGTATATTATGCACAGGTCCTGGTTCTGCGGTTCGATCAGGTAAAAAATTCGAGAGTCTTAAGAGGATAGTGGTTGTCGAATTTGCATGAAAAAAATTTGTGTGAAAATTATGTGTTTTTTACTACTCAATAATGGCTTTCAGACTGCGGCGATGGAGGCATTGTCTGAGAAGCATGATTATGAGCAAAATAAAAAGTTTAAATTATGAAAAAATTTGTTAATAATAGTTAAAATCGTCCTCAAGTTGTGTGAATTTCAGATGATAGAACTTGTCAGGAAAAAATCAATAATACGGCAGAGCGCCCATAATCGGCCGCCGTAGGGCTCCGCATCATAAACCCTCTAAAGGGGCCATTTACCGCAAAGGATTGCTTCAAGAATTTTGTCTGAAGTTTTAAACGTGGGAATATGTCGCGTATTTAGTTTTTCTACATAGATGATTTTAATTTGGTCTGTAGTACCATGATTGTTTAAATCTAAAAAATAACTTATTATTTGTTACATGAGTAGTACCATGATGGTTTAAATCTAAAAATAACTTGTTTATTATTAATGAGTAGCACCGTGATTAAATCTAAAAAATAACTTTATATAGCTAACGCCCTCTGGGTGCCAGCGTCTGCTTTACTGGTCGAGAAATTTTAACCGTTACTAATGGCGGGGTGGATTTCTATTGAAACAGCTTGGAGACTATTCGAGCGCCGGTATTTTGTATTCTTTTTTCTTCCTCGGTCCGCCAGATGGGTCTATTGTGCAACTTCCCGACACGAGCTTGTTTGAAATAGATAAGTTCTTGTCCTGGACTTCTCAACGGTCGAGCTGGGGTTCAAAAGGTACAGCACTATTAGATATTAGTCAGTTATCAAGGAACCCCAATCAGCTCCCCGCCCCCTCTTCGACACAATTCCGTCCGATCTGTACAGTTCCGGAAGGAATGGTCTGTCGGTTGGGGAACCGCCACCCTTTTTTGGGTGGCGGTGGTGGTTATTAAAAGCTCGAACCCCCCGCGCGAGGCTCGGCAATAATGTATCTGCTAGATCCAGCTCTATGTTAAAAATGTTCGATCTAATGAAGTAAACATTTTTGCAGTCCTATTGGACTCTAAGTATATCCTGACTCGAAATATAACAGTCACATTCAAACAGGATTATGCAATAACTTTTTTCAATATCCATGTTTATCATCCGGTATATTGTCCGGCTGCGGCACGTGCCAAGCAGAGGATATTACCTAGACCCATAGACCTTACTCTCCCTTCAAAATTTATGACTTGACAATTATAGCTTCTTCGGTACAATAAGGTGCGTAATAAATATTCTTGGCGATAAAAACCTTAACACGTTGAGTGTCGAACTTGCCCAACGCGTAATGTGCATATGTGCCGTGCAGGAATATGATGGTGCGGCGTGGAATTAACACATCTTAGTTGGTCATATCTTACTATTTTGATTTTTGTTAGATATTACCTGTGGTAATATAAATAACTAAATACAGGGAAATAAATGAACTGCGGTGGTGTTTAAAAAAGCACGAACCACCCGCGCGAGGCTCGGCAATAATGTATCTGCTAGATCCAGGTCTATGTTAAAAATGTTCGATCTTATTATTTTGGCAGTTTAGAAATCCTACTCTCCATTCAATATTAAAAACTTGATTTTCAAACAAATTATAAAAGGAGCGTGCACGCTTAGATTCCCTGACATAGAATAAAATTTAAAAGATTTGTTATACAATTTCGAATCTGACGCTGAACTTAATCTACTTGAAGAATTATTTCAAAATATGAAGATAGTCAAATTCTAAACACATTTGCAAGTGATCATCACATGTTTGAATACACAATGTATTATTTCAAATGTTCAATCTAATATAATAAAGTAAAAATTTTGACAGTTTACCCAATAGGACTCTAAGTATGTCCACCTCCCAACTCGATAATCCAGCTATAAAAGTAAAAGTAAAAAAAGGATTATGCTTTTTCTAGACCTATAGACCTGTAATTATTATTCTCACTTCAAGATTTATGACTTAGCAATTATAGCTTCTTCGGTACAATAAGGCGCCGAGGTTGTAATAAATATTCTTGGCGATATAAAGTCCAAAAACCTTAATAACGTATTCGAAGTTCTCAGATTGTAGCACCGTGTATGTTTAACATTAATAGGAAACTTAGCATAATAAAATACAGTAAAATTTTTAATTATTTATTAATGAAAAATATTCTTATTCTAATTTTGTCTCATATACAAGAGGATTGAAGCAAACTTTAATTTTAGAATCTATGCAATTTGAGTTCGATGTTGTCCATATTTATACTCGAATTTAAATAATTACAACCTATTAAGTTTCACACATCACAAGTTTTACACAATTTGTATGCAAAACCTTGAAAGTCGCAAAAATTGGACGCAACTTGCAAGCAACGCAAGAGGTATGCAAATCCTTGAAAGACGCAAAAATTGGACTCGCAAGCTGTAGTAAGCAATTAAAAGACATTTGACCTACCTTGAAAGCTAATGGACATTTTTTCGACTTTTAAGTGTTAACTACTATAGTTACTTTTCGAAAGAGAGAGTACCTGCGAGCTGTTTCAACAAACTGAGCGGTATAAGACATGTAAAAAATTATAAGTTAAAGTTTAAGCTTAGGAATCATTCATAATATAGCAATTTTCCGATTATGAATTCATACTTGCAAAAACATCTTAGTTTGAGGGAAGAGTCGCGTATAAACATAATAAGTATCACATACCCACCAAATAGTTCACCAAAATTGTTATATTTTGTCACCTATTGTGTGGAGAAATAAACAAAACATCATAGCCTCAAGGGAGCCGAAGACCCTGTGTAATTTCTGAAACTAAGTATCCAGTTGTGCCATCAAAGTTTTCCTCTTAAAATAAGCTACGGTTTTGCTAAATTTGTTTTTTATATTGTGCCGATTTGCAGCATCACTTAGCTGTCTACTGACACATCTTTACAAAAACAGATTCTAAAAACAATAATATGAATGTTATACACATCCAGATCCTGACGTTTCAAAACTTAAACAAACGTTAAACAAAAATTGGAGTTTCTATAGTCTACTTGTCTTGGAAATTTGTAAATAATAGTAAAATCTTTTTTCATCCTAGGCTTTTCTAAGGCAAAATACTAACTATACAGTATGCGCAGGTAAAATGTGAGACCTGTAATACTTAGAATCTATGTTTTATGGTAGAATTATGGTGTATTTAACTTATTCGTTTCCCAAAGCACCACATGTTTCTTACAAGCAGGCGGTACAACTTTTTGAAGCAGGTGAAAGCGACGTTAATTGCTATTGTATTATTTTTTTGGACAAAATTTAGGACGGCTTTACACTATCAGGTGAAGGGTACCCCTTCAGACGTATTGCCCACCATAAAGCATGTCACAAAAGTATATTGTCCGTTTTAGAAAGTCCAAACATCCCCAAAGCGAGCTGTTTAAATATTAAATCTATTAGAATATACAGGCAATTTGTAGATATACATGTATCCTTTTTCCGTTAACTCGAGGTGCTTAGGTATAAACCTCAATAACTCTATGCAAAAAACATGTATATTTGCTACGTATGCAGCATTTCGTACTCTAACTCGAGGTAATTATAAGACATATTTTTATTAAAATAGAAATGAACCCTAAAGAAAAATTTAGAACAAAATTCCTAAAATATAAATTAACCTCAGATGCTTGCTGAAAAAATCTTTGCTGTGTAAGACCAGAAGTTGTAACAAACAACATACTTATAAAAAATACTCTCAATTCATACAAAACCATCTATTTTTTAACATGTTGACTGTCATGTGCATATTTGCACAGACAACTTGCTCGCCATTTGTATATTCACAGCGCTTTATGTCAGGCCGCGTAATGTCTTAGATGGTCTCGTGATATCTTACCATTTACGTTTTTGTTACAAATTTTCAACTTTTAATTTCAGTCCATAAGGTATTTATTCTTGTAAATAACTAAATACAGGAAAATAAATGTACTACAATATTCCCCTTTCAAGTTATATTTTCTGTCGACAAGTTTTAGGCAAAAGTAAAAAATGTTGGCAACAAAAAATGGTTTTTCTGGTAACAAAAAATGTTTTTCTACATAGATTGACACAGAAATATACCTACTGTATGCAAACAAAAAGATTATTTTAATTTTGACTTGTGAACAGTAAAAAAACATTCCACACAAATCGCTGGACTTCCCGGACAAGCTGGACATACGTAGAGAACTTGCTTACTGTGAGCTATAGCGTATTTTCTGTCATGGTTTTTGTGTGCTTTTTATAACAAAACTTACATCGGCGTCTATGTTCTGATGTCTGCATTTTATGATCTGTATTGTTTTCTTCCGGGATCGGTTGTTTATAACTCTCCAATAATAGCATGCAAAGTTTTTCTCTAAAAGTTGTATATAGATGAATTATTAACAACTTTGTACAAATGCCAAGCATTTACCAGCGATATTTCTGTCAATACCTCTACGGCTATCTTACGAAACCATTTTACCGACCTATGCAATGAAGTAGAATATGAAGACATTTGGTCAGCCACATCTATGTATGGTTTTGCAGAATTATAGGCACAAATAGCTGTTGCCTTCATTGGGATACCTTCTCTGGCAGAAACTTCTGTTAATTCATCACCATTATTAGCTACTGGCATGCCATCTGTTTTCTCAAATCCACAATAAACTTTTAGATGATATGTGTAACCACCTTTTATGCACAATTTAAAAACTTTAAAGTTAAACTTGTGCCTCTTTCCTTTCACATATTGTTTGAAAGATATTCGACCACGGAACGGTATCATGCTTTCATTAATACAAACATTTTTTGCAGGAACCATACAAACTTTAATGTTTTTATTTATAACGTCGATGAGTGGTTGTATTTTATGAAGTCTGTCTGCAGGAGGACATTCTTCATTGTTTGAAAAATGCCACATTTGCAATAGTATTTCAAAACGATTTCTTGGTATCAGTTTCGAAATTTGATTTGCATAAAGAGCAGATCGACTCCAGTAATCTTTCAAAGTAGGTTTTCGGTCCAGTCCCATCCAAATAATTATTCCCAGAAACATTTTCATTTCAGCTGCATTCGTAGGGATCCAGTTATTGAGTCTTGATTTTCTTCCTATACTGTTATCAACAATTTTCTCGACAATCTTTTGGTCGGCATAGATATTAGTTTGTTGCGCCATTAACTCAAAAACTTCTTCAGTCGCAATTTTTAAGAAACAATCCAAATCGTTAAGACCTCTAAGTTCCTTTTTAAGATCTACAGGTATATCGACAGGTACATCAAATGCAAAATCTTTAAATTTTCTTTCAATGGGTCCCCAGCTGGCTACGTTCGGTATATCATCAATATCATCGGTATCGGAGAGATAACTTGAATCTGAGCTACTGCTACTTACTGTATTTGAAGTTAAAGGAACGGATTGTCTTTCTGTTTCTTTCTTGGTACTTGTTGCCGTGACTCTGAACCACTACTTTCACTTTCTTGCACATATTCCGGATCGCCATCAGAGTCGGCGGTAAAGGGCTCTTCATCACTCATGTCACAGTCCTTCAAACATTCTTCCATTAGTGCTTCTAACCTTCTTATTTTCTTTTCTTGACTTGCGAGCGACATGACCACTACTAATAAGTTATTGTTATTAGTAACTAATAACTACCGATAGAAACAACAATACGATGATTTTACTGACAACAATACGACGATTTTACTGTCACGTGTAAACGTCAAACACACGTCTATACAGCGCACGCTAACAGCCCACTCTGACTTGGCGCAATCGTTGAAGGTCGTCAACGGTATTGACGACAGGGCTGTACTTTACCTGTTTACAAGGTGTATTTTAAATTTGAAATGATTTAATCAGGCGCCATGTGCATATATTTTATGAACACTTCTATTGCATACTATAAGTATAAATTTGTATTCAGTCTTAAACTATTTTGCTCCCAAAACGTAAAAATAAATAAAATTTTCAATAAAACTACTTCCGCGCAGCGGACCCGATCACGAAATTCGCTTTGGCAGTCAACATGTTAAAAAATAAGTAGTTTTGTATGAATTGAGAATATTTTGTGTAAGTATGTTGTTTTTGTTTGTTACAACTTCTGGTCTTACACAGCAAAGATTTTTTCAGTTAAAAGCATCTGAGGTTAGTTTATATTTTAGGAATTTTGTTCTAAATTTTTCTTTAGGGTTCATTTCTATCTTAATAAAAATATGTCCTACCTCGAGTTAGAGTACGAAATGTAGATTGTATATGTAGCAACTAAATATTATACATGTTTTTTGCATAGAGTTATTGCACCTCGAGTTAAGGGACAAAGGATACATTTCCTGTATATCTACAAATTGCCTGGAGTATATTCTAAATGATTTAATATTTAAACAGTTTGCTTGCTTTGGGAATGTTTGGATGTGACTTTCTAAAACGGACAATAATATGTCTACTTTTGTTAACTAGGCATGTTTTATGGGGGGCAATACGTCTGAAGCGGTACCCCCTTTTTACCTAATAGTGTAAAGCCGTCGGCATCATAGATTTTGTCCAAAAATAATAGAATAGCAATTGGATCGTTCTAGATTCACAAATGCCGCTTTCACCTACTTCAAAAAGTTGTAATATACAGAGTACCGCCAGCGTGTGACAAGAAATATGATTTTAAAACATGTGGTGCTTTGGAAAGCGACGGAAAATTACCGTGCTTAACAAGTGGGTCAACCTCACGAAAATACACCTTTTTAATTCTACCATAAAACATACAGTTCGACAAACGAGAGAAGTCCAATCAAAAACTCAGTCTAACCGCCCATGCCCACAATAATAACATACGGATGCCGCTTAGACTGAGTTTTTCATTGGACTTTCGTTTGTCATACTGTATATTCTAGGTATTTTACGATGGGTCTCACATTTTACCTGTTTTATTGCGGGTTACAAATACTTCTGTATGGTTAGAATTTTGCCGGATTTTACGAACAGCTAGGATGAAAAAATAAAGATTTTACAAGAATAGTATAGCAAAGGGTACTCCAGGGCGGAAGGGACGTCACAAGATGGCCGCCAAGGCGGGAAATTTGAAAATGGCCTTGACCTGCGGGTTCAATGAACTTTAAGGGGTCACGTTCAGTTAACCTTGACCTGAAGGTTATCTAGATACCAAGGGGTTACCAGATCGATATCCTTTAAGGGGTCATTGACCCGCGGGTTCAATGAACTTGAAGGGGTCACGTTCAGTTAACCTTGACCTAAAGGTCAATGAACTTTAAGAGGTCACCGTTGACCTTGACCGGTCGATGAACTTTAGGGGTCACCTTGGTAACCTTGACCTAAAGGTCAATGAACTTTAAGAGGTCACCTTGTTAACCTTGACCTGAAGGTCGATGAACTTAGATCACCTTGAGTTAACCCCTGAAGGTCAGTGATCTTGTCACCTTGGCACGTGGACCTTGATATAAAAAACGTAAGCAAAAATTATGCTGATGTTTGCACTAAAACAGTTGACGTAGCATTTAGGTGGGGGGAGGGATTGGGGATATAAGCAGGATGCCGTTGGGAGAGCTCACTATACCCAGTCAACAGTGCTTGAATAATATTGAAATATGTCTTTTCTGAAACAGTTGAACGAAAATAACTTCGTAAAATAAATTGTGAGTGCAAGAGTTAGTGGTTGGTGAAAAACATAAAATTTTATCTTTTAGAAGAATTGAAACAAGGTACGGGGAGAAAGTGTTCGTCGAATTTGAAAATTTTCAAACTGCGCTACCTGCACGGTTCGTAAAAGAATTTACGTCTGAACGCATCGAAGACATAAACCGGGAAATCACCAACGGAAAGAAGATCTTCTTGACGAGTCTGGGCCTCATTGGTAGGACAACGAATATTAAATTTGAGGAAGAATGAATCCCACTGACAAGAGGCGACGCAGACAACACTACAAAAGAAGATTGGAATTTTATCTAAGATCTCTTCAAAATTTGAAATATGAAATTCAAATGTATGAAATAAATAAAAAGTTCAAAAACATAAATTTAGAAAATTGTAAAAAATAAAATATGAAATCTAGTCTATCTTTTATTTACCCCTACAAAATTGAAACTCAAATCTGAAAGTTCCGATTGCTTCTGAGCGCAGAACATATAAATACGTCCAAGTGCATTTGACTGGAATCAGTTCAATGTCATCCTTCACAGGTGAAGGGTTGGTGAACACGCTAATAAATAAGTTGCCCGTCGAATTACATCTTCCTGGATATCAGTTTTGTGGTCCTGGCACAAAATTACAAAAAAGAATTGCGAGAGGTGACGCTGGTATAAATAAGTTAGACGCTGCGTGCAAGGAGCACGATATTTCATATTCAGAAAATAGATCTTTAAAGGAGAGACACGCAGCCGATTTAGAATTGGAAAATAGGGCTTGGGGACGTGTTAAATCAAAAGACGCAAAATTTGGTGAAAAGGCTGCCGCTCTTCTAGTCACGACCGCAATGAAAACTAAACGAAAATTGGGAATGGGAATAAAGCCGAAAAAAGGTTCGGTTTCTTTTAAAAAAGATATCGTGGGAAAAGTCTCGAGATCATTGAAAAAAACATTTGATAGAGATCAGCTTAATGATGTCAGGAATTTAAAGAAAACTTCATCGGCAGCTTTGCGCGCTGCACGATTAGCCATCAAGAAGGTGGGAGGGAAACGAAAAATTCGAGTACCGAGAGTGATTCCCTTTGAAAAGAAAACAGGGGGTTTTTTACCCCTACTGCCCCTCTTAGGAGCTTTGGGGGCCCTCGGTTCGGTAGCTGGTGGTGCTAGCGCTGTTGCGAAAACCGTTATAGACGCAAAAAACGCGCAGAAAAAAATGGATGAACAAATACGTCATAATAGGGCAATGGAAGCTATTGGAAAAACGGGATCTGGGCTTTACTTAAAGAAAAATAATCACGGAGGATTCGGTTTATATTTAAAGAAAAAACTCCCATTGATGCTACCCAATAGACCTCTAACGGATAAAGATTTAATTTTTTACGCTAAAAAGATAAAAATACCTTATTTTAGAGGTGTCTTTATGTCCAAAACTTGGTCCAAACAAAAACGAATCGGCAATTTTGAATTTAGACGTCAAAAGTAATGCTGGAACACATTGGGTAGCATATGAGAAAAGAGGTAACAACGTTGAGTATTTCGATAGTTTCGGGGCGCTGAAGCCACCGAAAGAACTGATCCTATACTTGGGGAAACATGCTAATATCGTATACAACAATACCTCGTATCAAACATACGATGAAATAAATTGCGGACACCTCTGTTTGGAATTTTTACGTGGAAAAACCCTATAAAACAGAAGAAATTATCATATTTTTGCTCAGTCATGTCGCAGACGTTTACTTTGACGGGTAACGGTAGCTACATCTCCAAATCGTTTTTTCCGCCCCTTGAGCTAGATCCTCAGTACGAATATTCGCTAGCGTTAATTTCTCTATCTACTTGGAATTCAATTCCAAATATAGAGGGAGAACAGAACAAGCTATATTTCGTAGATCACAGAGGAAGCGAGATAGAAATTGAGATTCCGACAGGAGCATATGAGATTCGGGATATTGAGAATTACGTTCAGAAACAACTAGGAAGTTCGCTGGATAATCAGCAAGAACTAGACGAAATTTTTTCGTTGAAACCTAACAATAATACTTTAAAGTGTGAACTTAAATCTCTGTATAACGTAAATTTTAAACAGCCCGATACTATAGCTAAATTGCTTGGCTTTTCCAATAAAATATCGAAATCCGGAGATTTACATCAATCAGACCTCCGAGTAGAGATTGTGCAAGTGGTAACAATAAGAGTGGAGTGCAATTTAATTTCGGGATCATATTACAACAACGCACCTTCGCATACTCTTTTTGAGTTTATGCCTACAGTAGACCCGGGATACAGTATCAATATCGAACCTAGGAATCTAATTTATTTGCCTGTCAGTAGGAAAACCATCGACAATATTACAGTGCAACTTTTAGATCAAGATTCAAGATCGGTAAATCTCAACGGGGAAGAAATCATAATCAGATTGGAGCTGAAGAGAAATGGTGCTAGTTTTTGATGGTAGGTACCGACCATATAAAAGGAGTGTCGGTCGGTCGAGAAGTTCACAACCAGCAGAGCTGTACAAGAGTAGAGATCGTAATACGAGTCTTACACCTGAAAATCGCTTGTTCCTAAAATATCTCGGTTATCATGTCATTGACGCATCAAGTGTTCGACGTGCATCAGAAACCAAAGTTCGATGAATCTATTCAACGTTTAGAAGCACGCTCCTATTATCCGTTCGTAAAGTCCTTCATGAACAATGACATCGTAGAAATAACCGTTAATCAAGGGGACGCTTGGTTGTTGATGTATGATGCTGCAATTTTCGTAAAAGGTAAAATAAGCAAGAAATCAGGCACTGGTACTTGCAAGCTTGTAAACAATGGTGCATCGTTTTTCTTTGATTCTGTCTCATACGAACTTAATGGCAAAGAGTTGGAAATGGTGAGAGATCCTGGAGTTGTGAGTGCCATGAGGGGATATTTATGTTATTCTCCTAACGATGAAAAGTTCTTGGTAACTTCAAGTTGGAGCTATCCCAAGGACAATGCGCCAATCTTGAATAAGGACGGAACATTCAGCGTAAGAATACCGCTTAAACATTTGTTTGGGCTCTTTAATGATTATCAATATGCCATTTGCGGTAAGCAAACAATAAGACTAATTCGAGCCCGCAACGACAATAATTGCCTGCTACTAGAGAAAGCTGCCGACTCCACTACAGAGTTGACAGCAGAATTATTGATTACCAATATAGAACTAAAAGTGAAACATATACAGCCAAACGATATGATTAGATTAGATCTCCTGCAATCCATAAAGCGAGATCAACCCATTATTATACCCTTTAGAAAGTGGGAATTACATGAATTGCCAACTCTTACGGCAAACTCTCGTAAAGAAATTTGGTCAGTGAAAACATCTGCAGCAGTGGAATCTCCTAGGTTTGTTGTAGTTGGTTTTCAAACTAATCGCAAAAAAAATAGCAAAAGCGATCCCACAAAATTCGATCACATAAGTATATCAGACGTTAGGTTAATTCTAAACGGTGAATATTTCCCATTTGAAAGGCAGAGGCTGGATTTCAAAAATAATGATTACTTAGAAGCTTACAATAGTTATATTGAATTTTATTCAAGTTTTAGGGGCGTTGGTGAGAAACGTCCACTGCTAGATTACAAAGATTACAAAGATAACGTAACTCTGTTTGTTATCGACTGTTCTAGAAGAAATGAGACCCTTAAGACCAGCACTGTTGACGTCAAACTAGACATAGAAAGTGATGTCGGTTTTCCTAAAGACACTCGAGCGTATTGCTTAATTATTCACGACAGTCTTATGGAATATCTGCCGCTAAGCGAAGTAGTCAGAAACTTGATGTAAGACCGCTTACCTCTATAAACTCCCAGTTGCTAGTTTGACTCGGAAGAATGAAGATCGCAGTCGTAGACACTCAAGGGTTTATAATTGACGGACTTTTCTACCCCAAAGAATTGTCGATCAAAATTAACAATCAAATTTTACACCTGCTGATAAAACCCCCTAAGGATTATTATTTGCTAACTGCGGTGGATAGAAAGCAAGTATCTTATTTGGAACACAATTTTCATGGTTTATGGTATTCCAATGGATATGTGGAGTGCAATCATGTGCGAGAAATTTTAGAAGAGTTTCTTTTCGATGTCGACATCATCTACATCAAAGGATATCAGAAAGAAAAATTCTTGCAGACTATCGACATCGATCCTACGAAAATAATCGATATTGAGAAACTGGAGAATAATTTTGGAAATTTACCGAAACTCGAAAAAGATGTACCCCTTTGCTTGTATCACCTAAAACATTCTAAATATATGTGCAGTTTGAGAAATTGTGAAAAGTTGGACAGCTGGTTGAAGAATTTTCTATTTAAAAGGAATATCGAAGCGACGACTTCACAAGGGTTGAAGGAGTAAACGAAAAAATGTTTTTTAATATATATTTAAGTGTAGAATGTAATATCTAAAAATGTTAAAAATAAAGCAAAGCAATTTTTAATTGTTGTTTCATATTTCACCTTAGACTTGAAATTTGATAACAAATGAACTCAGCACTTCCCCCCTCCAACAATACTTATATATAAATAACGATCTGCGGAATCTCTAGCCAGTAGTACTCGAATCGTGTATTAAAAAATGGAACTAGTGTCATATAAAAATATTGATGACAGACTCAAATCGTTTGAGTCTTAGCCATCAAGTAGTGTGATTGCGGGGCAAAAACTGGCGGAAGCTGGTTTTTTCTATAAAAATAACGAAGATGTGGTTGAGTGTCCATACTGTCATATCGAAGGATATCATTGGAAACCTGAAGATAATCCTATGCTCGATCACGCAAGTTGGTCTCCGAGCTGTCCCTTCGTGTTACAAGGTGGTGATACTGATGCGGAATTACCTGAAATTCGCCCGATTGAAATTCGCCCGAATGCCGTTCCCGAAGATGAGGTGTGGACTAGAAAAGTTGATGCTTATTCTCAAACTGAGCAAACTTGTAAAGATGAAGAAAAAAATTTATGTAAAATTTGTTTTTCTAACCCTATAGAGGTATTAATGTCTCCTTGCGGGCATTTAGTTTTTTGTATGGAATGTTCAACATCAATAAATAGATGTCCGTTGTGTAGACAAGTTATATGGAATAAAATGAGGGCATACCTCCCATGAAAATATTGTATTTTTTTCAATAATAAAAATTACAACAATGTTAATTTTTGACTGCCCCTTATCCTACCAAGAAAAAGCTTAAAGCGTCTAAGCGACTCAAAAAACGACTAGACGACTTGTACAAACGACTACACGACTCGAAAAACGACTATAAAAACGACTAAACGACTCTAAAAACGACTAAACGACTCGAAAAACGACTATAAAAACGACCAAACGACTAGACGACTCGAAAAACGACTAGACGACTCGAAGCGACTCGAAACTATAAATACTGACGTATCTTTGTCGGATCAGTCAGACTCATTCATAATGCAAATCGAACAACAGCAAACATCGCTCCCTATTGAAAACTTAGATGTTCTGGCTGAGAAGCAGCTTAAGTCGAAACATGGTAAACTATTTCCAAATTCAATTCGTGCAATTTTTTGTGGTCCAAGTGGATGTGGAAAAACAAACGCACTTTTAACTTTAATATTTAACCAAAATGGTTTGAAATTTGAAAACGTGTATGTATATAGCAAATCGCTCTATCAGGAAAAATATCGGCTACTACAAGATGTTCTAAAAAATATTGATTGTATCGGATATTTTCCATTCAAAGCCAGCGATGATGTAATAGATCCATCTGATGCTCGAGAAAATTCCCTCATTGTTTTCGACGATGTGGCTTGCGACAAGCAAAATAAAATCAGGGAGTATTATTCTATGTGCAGACATAAGGGTATTGACGCGGTGTATCTTTGCCAGACTTACTCCAAGATACCCAAGCAGTTGATTCGAGATAACTGCAACTTTATAGTACTTTTTAAGCAGGATGAGACAAATCTCAGACACGTGTATGACGAGCACGTGTCACCTGACCTAACCTTCGAACAGCTTAAAGATATATGTCGCCAGTGTTGGAATGATAATTATGGCTCTTTGGTAATCGTGAAAGACTTTAGCATAAACGAGGGACGTTATCGACAGGGATTCCACAAATATATAAGGTCTGGACAATAGCTTCTACGGATCATTAGCGAATCTGACGATATGCCGTTAACATCTCAAGAGCAAATTGCTGAAGCCCAACGCTCAAAAAAATTAAAGATCTTACTCGCTCTATCAGGAAAAAGTATACGGCTTTAAAATTAGGTAGATTTGAAGAAGATGAGGTCTTGGAGAAGGTATTTCAACCTATTACCAAATCTCTTACAAAAATTGAAAAAAATAAAAATGAAAGAGCGGAAAACATGAAGTTTGAACTCAAAAGAGATAATGATGGTTTATGTAAGGTTGAGAAAAAGGAGGAAGAAAACGTTGAGGATAGAATCAGCAAGAAACTCGATAAGTTAATAGCAAGCATTAATAGAAACAAGCAACAATCCCTCAATGAGTCACATTATGAAGCTACCGTACCAACTGATAACGATACCGTTTTCAACGAATCATTTAACATGAGTACATTTCGACCGGAGGTTTTGGAGGAGTACTTGGATGCCTATCCCGAAATAGCTAAGAAGTACATTTTAGACCACAATGAAAAACTTCCAAAAATTGATCCGGTTTATGGACCCCTTTACAATGCGTCACAGTCACAATGGATGCTAGGAAAAAAAGTTATGGACTTCGATAAAAGTAGCGGAGACATTTTGATTGATGGACACCGCTATAAAGGTACCGAGGGACTCTACGATTTAATTTTCTACGATGATCCACGTATAACTACTAAAGAGGAGAACGATAGGTATAGACATATTTTAGTTAATACCGAAGTTCACCTAAATACTCTTGGAAGACTGAAAGGCACAAATCGTTCAAAGTCTATTGACATCATAAAACCTTTCGTTACGACTTCAACATCTAAATCGAGGCCCCGTGCGAACACAATATCTGGCTCGGGTACTTCCGGGATGCATTGGATTTTCAATAAAAAGCCCATAGAATACGTTTATTGGGATGATGCCAATGAATTAGTTGACCGTTTAAAATTGCTCGTGGCATCTAAAAACGCAGGCAATACATCGAATGACAACGAAATTGTAGCAATAATAAATGAGCTCAAAGAAGCTAATATAATCAGATAGATGCACAAAAGGTGTTTAGTACCAAAATGAGCTTGAACAAGTTCGGACGTTCTTCCAAAGCGCCTAACGAAGTCAAAGTTTTTCGTACTCAGAATTTGTTTGCGGTAACCAAAGAAGGAGACTACGATCTTCAAAACCGTAAATTGTGCAACGTTGAACTACCGACTGAAGGTGGCGACGCCGCAACAAAAAAATACGTCGATGCTAGCTGTACTTCTATAATGAATTCGATCGATGAAAAATTTCAAAATATCTCTAAGATCTTTACAAGCAATTTCGATAAAAAGATTTCGAGCTTGAATAAGATAGTATTGAGTTCATCTTCGACGTCAACCGATAACACGACTCTACTCAATAAAAACGTTGAAAAAAACTTCCGTGATTGACCAGAAAGTGACATCCCTGCAGACTCAAATCACTGATTTGAATATAGAATATCAAAATCGTTTAAAATCAATATCCATTCAACTTGATTCGCTAAATAGCGACTACAAAAAACTAACTACCATACTTAATAGTCTGGATGCAAAAGGATCGTCTCAAAATAAATCGACATGAACTCCAATCACTCAAAAGAAAAAATTCAAATAGTTAAAGAGCTTCATAAGCCTGCACGCAAAAATTATACACGACGACGAACTATCATCAAAGGGCTGGACGATCTCTGGCAAGCCGATCTTGGACAACTTGATCAATATAAATCCTATAATAGAAATTTTAAATTTATACTTGTCGTTATTGATGCTTTCTCAAAATTTGTTTGGTGTAAACCGTTGAAAACAAAAACTGGAGAAGAGGTTACGAGAGCGTTTGCAGAGATCCTTAAAAGTTCAGAACGGCGGTGTCCGAAAAACCTTCAAACTGATCACGGAAAGGAATTTTACAACACTCATTTCAAACAGTTGATGGGAGCTTACAACATTAATCACTATAGCACATTTAGCGTCAAGAAAGCAGCCATTGTTGAAAGAGTGATACGTACTTTGAAGGAAAAGCTTTTTAAATTTTTCAGTTTGAGCGGAAAATATAGATGGATCGATGTATTGCCTACCTTGACAGATGATTATAATAGTCAAAAACATCGCACTACACAAATGAAACCTAAAGATGTAAGCAAAAGTTGCGAAAAGCGGTTATTAAAAAACGTCTATAGCCACTTGAAGACTTGTGGTAATAGAACATTTAATGTTGGTGATATAGTTAGGATCAGCAAAATGAAGCACGTTTTTAACAAAGGTTATACCCCCAACTGGACTACGGAATTGTTTAAAATTGTGAGGATTCAAATCACCAATCCAGCAACATATTTGCTTGAAGATATGAATGGAAGTCCCATAAAGGGTGGATTCTACGCTGAAGAACTACAGAAAACGGTTAATTCCGACGTCTATCTAGTTGAAAAAGTGTTACGTAAGAAAGGGAAAAAAGTTTTAGTTCGGTGGCTTGGTCTTGACAAATCTCACGACTCCTGGATAGATAGCAATAACGTTTTATAAAAATGTAGAGGGGATAGGTTAGAAGGGGTAGAGTAGAGGGGGTAGAGTGGAGGGGGTAGAGGAGGTAGAGGGGGTAAGAGTAGTGGGGGTAGAGTAGAAGGGATAGAGTGGAGGGGAGTATACTATAAGAGACAGTTATATAAAAAAATACTAGTTACCTTCAAGAAATATCTACAGTAGCAGTTCGCATATTTTAAAAATGAGTGACAGTGCTTACGCTTCTGAATTTAGTGAAGATACAACATCTGTAGATGCTGCCAACGATGAGGATCTTATTCTAAATACGTGCTTTGTGTTGAAGCCCAATCATGTGTTTACTGTTCACTGTGGATTTAGCGCCGCACGATATTTCACACCAGCTATCAAGATTGTTAACCACCTAGATACGCAAGGTTTCGCTAATATTTTATTAGATCGCCTCGAATGGAACGAGCTAATTCTAATTTTGACAGGATGCGTCGAAGATTTTTTCAATAAACCTAATTCGTCTGCCATATCGAGGAGATTTGTATCGAATGAAAATGTTAGAATAAATACAATGATTAGAGTGGATGGATTAAAAGTTGCTATGCTTTCAAAGGAGGGCGTCGACTGCTATTTTTCTCATTCAGATATTTTAAACTAAATATTTGCGAACATTATTTAAACTTTTTCGATACAGTAAATATGCTTTTGTTTAGATGTAATTACATGTTGAATCCTATAGATTTAATTACAGCATTATTTAGTTCAACGCTCAATTTAGAAATGTATTGTATTTTTGAATTTTTTAATTTTAGTAGAGATAAGTTTTTAATTGACTTGTATAACAGAAGGTATTTTTGAAATAAAACAATATAAAAATATAAATGATTTTTATTTCTTAAACATATATACATACAAACAGTAATACAAATCGTGCGAATACTAAAGGTAAGTAAGATATTCTGCTTCTAAAACAGTAATACAAATCGTGAGAATAGTAAAGGTAAGTAAGATATTCTGCTTCTAAATAGTTGCTCGGAAAGTAAAAAAGTGGTGTTAATCTATTATACTCTAATGACCCCAAGGAAGCGTATCGTGAGAATGCTTTAATAAAAATCGCTTATCATCAAAAGGATTAAGGGCGATTTTTTTCTGTTGCACGCTGTAGACATCGTGGTTGTAAGATCTTATACAGCGTTGTGTTTCACTATTAATTTTAAAATTTTGAAGGGCGTGCAAATAATCTTCAAACCGAATTTTTTGTTTAACTACATTATATTTAACACCCTTAGCCTTCTTAACGCATGTTCCACCTTGAACTTTATAAGTGTATTGTTTAGAACGTAAGCTGACAAAGTGAGTCATGATTTTTCCGTTATTCTCATCTTTCATAAGGCCCGGCACTTTTTTATTCGCAGATGGTATATTATATGGGTTGTCAGCTAAATAGTCGCTGGTATCAAACCGATGTAGATCTCTTTTTATAACATCTTCGTACACATCTTGGAAATGTATTTCATAAATCAATGAATCCGTGTCGGTATATAGCAGCTTACATTCAGACGGTTGAAATTTCCGAAGCATATATCCATAATGAAAATCATAAACACAAGTTTTCGAAATCTCTAGAATTGCTGCTCCAATATAGAGGGGTTTATTGAAAATTATTTTTGATTTGTTTAATTCTACGCTAATCAAGCATTCGTCGAAGATCGTTCTACTTCTAAAGTGTGGACTAGAAATTAGATTTTTTGCACCATATCTACCCTCCCATTTTCGAACTAATTTGACTACGCGATGTTTTCTTATATTCTCCATCGTTTTGCCGTAGACCGCGTTATTCATTAGCTTGAAAAGATTTTTTTCAAATTCGTTTTTGGCCTGCGAGCGGAGTCGTGTATTGACATCTATATATGGTTTCAACCACGGTGCCTGACTGAATTTTAAAACACGATGTATTTTTTTAAGCACTAACCCATTATTCATAGCTTGTTTTAAGTTCCTATAATGTAAAATATATTTCTCTTTAGGATGTAAGGTTGTCATAAGTTTTGATAATTTCGAATTTTTGGGGGTACTATGTTCGGCACAAAACGGAAGATCTTTGTGTAAGTCATGCAGACGTTCCGGATAGTCTAAATCTACCTCAAGCATATAACCTATTGGACCTTCGTCGGGAACGGTAGTTACATCGATATTTGAATCGATCCATTTAAATTCTCCGTATGGAAGGTATTCACTCATGGCCCAACCGTATAAATTGTTTACATCTAAATAGAGGAGATACTTTGAAATTTCGTTTGATTTAAAATTCTCCATATATTTGTTGTTTGCCTCTGCAAAGCGATTGCAACATTGACTTATACCTCCTCTTATAGATTTCTCAAAAAACATTAGCATATCTATATCTTGAAAAGATTCAAGCCTACACCCCGTATATTTGAGCATACAATCCCAAGTGTATCCCGGAACTGTGTAATAATGTGCAGGATCCAACCCGTAAGTCTCGTGACATGTTTTACGAAAATTTTCGAAAACGCCTACTAACAGCATCACATCAGGTTTAAGGTACAAATCTGAATATTCACCTAAATTTTTAATATTAAATTTTTTCCAAACGTTTTGAGCATGTATATACTCATTTTCATCAATATTAACATTGTTTAGTTTGCTATAAAAATCATCAATTTTAGGTAAAGATGTTTCCTTTAGTCCTTTGTGTCTATACAGGGTTAACTATGACTTAGTACAAAAATTTTTACCACGTGCGCAGGGTGGCTTAAGAAAACATAGAAAAATATTTTTAGATTTTTTTTACGATCTTTAAAAAAACGGGTAAAGACCCCTATTTTCCCTGTAAATCGCCGCCTTTAATGACGTCATCCAATTTGGCTTCTGAAGGTACTGACAGCTGAAGTGATTTTCCGCGGTGTTGCCGTTGATTTAGGAACGGTGAAAATACCTTTTTACTCAAACAAATTTAAAAAATACATAAATAACAATCGATTTGAATCTGTACAGATGCAGCGCTATTAGATTCCCCTTACCTTAGCTCGTATCCGGACCGGTTCCTACTCTCGCGGAAAGCTCATTACCGCGACACCACAAGCCGTCTCCTTTAATACCCCCGGAGCTCCTCTGATGAATTCTTGTCCACCATCTAACCTCTTCTGAAGCATAGATAAAGGATTTATTGTTCTGAAGCCTCGGCGGTATGAATTAAGCGACGTATCGGCCTGGTCGAGTCTATGAAACGTTTTTTCGACTGCTCCGCGTTGCCCCGTTCGTCATTTCATAACTTCCTAGCTAGGCAACTAACTGTACATACAAGGTTTGTTCCAACAGGGCCAATAACCGTGCTCAAGCACGTTCAGCGCATGCGCACTACCCCACTGGCTGTTCCAACTGAATTATGTACCTACCGACACGGGACGATACACGCACTGTTCCAGCCGATTTATGGATCATTTGTGTATCGTCCTTGTACGATAAAAACGGTGCCTGGTCTAAAGCAATAACCGCGTGTACTGACATGCGCAGTGTATGGTCGTGTGACAGAGATAAACATAAACATCATATTTTTGTTTTTACGTAGATAGGTTTAAATCGATGGCTGGGATCGTGTTTTTTATTTCTTGTTGGTTTTTGGCTTGTTGGGTAGGGCGGGGAATCGTTGAACAATTTTTCCGTTCCATCTGAAATTTTCTTTGGGATCATTTGTTCCAACTCGAATTTACGTACCGTCACAGAACTGTACATGAACTAGATGATAACCCTTAAAGAACGCATGCGCTAGTTTTGCACCGTTCATGTGCGATCCCAAAGAAAATTTCAGATGGAACGGATTGTGAATCAAATCGACCAAATCACGTTTTGTGACCGCACCTAACCTGCGTGTTTAATATGTGGCTAACCGAATGTTCGGTGGGCTAACCTCACTCTTCACTCTAAAAAATTGTTCAACGATTCCCCGCCCTACCCAACAAGAAATAAAAAACACGATCCCAGCCATCGATTTAAAACTATCTACGTAAAAACAAAAATATGAGGTTAATGTTTATCTCTGTCACACGACCATACACTGCGCATGTCAGTACACGCGGCTATTGCTTTAGACCAGGCACCGTTTTTATCGTACAAGGACGATACACAAATGATCCATAAATCGGCTGGAACAGTGCGTGTATCGCCCCGTGTCGGTAGGTACATAATTCAGTTGGAACAGCCAGTGGGGTAGTGCGCATGCGCTGAACGTGCTTGAGCACGGTTATTGGTCCTGTTGGAACAAACCTTTTCAAGTTTGGCTAGTAGCCGACGGAGGGCATTTGCGAATGTAACATGGCGTTATTTCCCAGTTTGGTCTTGATTTTCGCGGCAAATCGTTCAGCGTCTTTGTGAAAATGCCGGAGTATTCGAACGCCGAGTTAACGGACATGGTTATAATGTACGGGAGATGCGATGAAAGTGCACATCGAGCTGCAGCAGAATACCGTATTCGTTTTCCTAACAGGGCAAATATGCCTAACACACGTACTTTCGTGAACATTGTACAACGTATGCGAAACACTGGTGTTTTGCAAGCTCGAAGGGGTGGGCGAGCAACCTTCCATAAGCACTACAGCTATTGCAAGGAGATTGGGAATATCTCAGAACAAGGCAAGTAAAATAAAACCAATAAAACTGACTTCTACCAAAGACTATCCCATGTGATGGGATTGTCTTTGCTTGCACCTAATACCTACATAAAATTTAAAATGTAACAATAAAATTATTTACAGGCATGGAGGATTCTAAGGGAAAACGGCCTTCACCCTTATCACATACAAAAGGTCCAAGCATTAGAAGCAAATGATTTTCCGGTGAGAATGACCTACTGCACTTGGCTACGTGATCGAATCGCCCAAGACCCAAACTTTGTTTTCAACATTCTTTGGACAGACGAATGCTGCTTCACACGTGCTGGGGTTTACACGTATGTAAATTTTTACTTACTTATAGCTTTCTCTCTTCCATATTATCTTTTTTATTTATTATAAAATTGGCTATGTCAATCCTAACGCCTTCGCCAAAATTGTGAATATTTCTAATTTTTGTTGTTTTTTTTTAGACACAACAGCCATATTTGGTCCGATGAGAACCCACATGCTGTTCGGCGGTTTAATTTCCAACGTCGGTTTTCCATCAATGTTTGGGCAGGAGTTTATGGAGATCGATTAATTGGACCATACATTCTACCGGAAAATTTAAACGCTGAACGATACTTGTATTTTCTGACAAATGTTTTGTTTGATAATTTGCCACTACAAGTACTGCATGACATGTGGTTTATGCACGATGGTGCACCAGCCCATTTTGCGAGACCTGTTCGTGCACTTTTAGACGACCAATGCCCCAACCGTTGGATCGGAAGAGGAGGGCCAATTGCATGGCCGCCGCGATCACCAGACTTGAATCCAATGGATTTTTGTATTTGGGGATTCATGAAGGCGATTGTGTACGAGCAGGAAATCGACAACGAGCAGCAGTTACGTGAACGAATTGAAGGTGCAGCTGTTCAAATCCGAAATAATCATGGACTTTATGCACGTATCCGGACTTCTTTAGTTAACCGAGTGAATTTGTGCATCGAAGTTAACGGCGGCCTCTTTGAACAGCTACTGTAGTGCTTTGCATGTGCATTTGTGCAATGTGTGCTAGTGCAGTTGTGATTTTTCGGTTACCCTTCGGGGTTTTCCTGGCGGAGGGGATCTACTTCGTCGTGGTCGTCAGGCTGAGTACCTCGCTTCAAACAAAAGGAATAGCAGAGGGAAACCAAGAGATCCCCAACAGATTTAAAAAATGTGAATGTTGTGTTGTGTGACTTAATGTAAAAAAGCAAGAAAACAGAAAATGGTGCAAACAATCCTGGAAATGTCAGTAAGGTAGGTGTTTCATAGGCATTCTACATGTTCCTTAGAAAGTAATCGTTTTTAAAAGGAAATCGAAATTTTGTGGTGAATCCTCGGATAAATTGATAGACGTGGCAACGCCGCGCTATTGACATATGCGAAATTTTTAGACATGTCGCGCGGGCGTCCATAGGCGGCGTTTTTTGAGGGGTTTAATACAATTTGAAAAAAAAATTTTTTAGGCTTAAGACAAATGTTAGAAAATTTTTGAAAATTTATTTTAGCAAGTCTAATTTTTCTTTATCTGCCATAAAAATTTTTGTACTAAGTGATAGTTAACCCTGTATAGTCATAAGGAAAAATACCTTTTCGGGTTAACAATTCGAAATTTTCTTTAGGTAAACCGCGAAACATATTTCTGGTATTTATTAAATTCCTTTCATTGAGATTTGAGACTAGAGTGCTCAGTGATGAGTTCATAAATCTAAAGGAATCTATAATTCGAAATCTAATATTAGTATTATTATCAAATATTGTGAAACTAATATACTGTTCTTTGTTTACAGGAAGCAATGAGACATTATTTCTCTTCGCTAAATCTCTAATTATAAAATGACTATCGTATCCAGAAAGGTTGTGAAAGATAACGGGAATTACAAAAGAATTGGTATAATTTAGATTACATTGATTATGCGCATATCCCCTGAAGTTACCTGTCAGGTGATAATGGTCTCGCACTATCTTATCGGTAAGCTGGAAATTTTTATTGCAAATATGACATGACTTTGTAGCGTCCTTGAGACTTACGACTTGATTCATTGATTTCACGTTTTTCAATTTTGATGATACTATAGCGGCAACTTCAGCCATCTGATCTGCGAACCAACTCATACAGTCTGTATTTCGATAACTTTTGTAACAAGAGAGACTATCATCATAACTGCATTTAAAGAAATATCCGGCACTAAACACTTCATGCTTCTGATATTTTTCAGTCTTTAGCGTTCGTTGGGAATCATTATATGGTTTTAAGATGGACTCAAAATCGGAGTACATTAAAAATGGAACGCTTTCTTTGTTAACGTAGTTTTTAAACTCAATATACTTCTCCGTAGGGAAAATTATTTTACATTCATTCATTTTTTCACATTCATCGATATGCTCTTCCAACTTTTTTTGCGTTTGAAAGTAATTTAAACATCTGTCACAGAGAAACTTTTTTGAGTGATGCTTATTTACTTGTTTAAATATTAATCTAGACATATCCTTTATCAAAACGTAGTGATATTTTATTTCAACATTTTCATTATCGTTAGTGTCCCAGGTATCATAATTTAGTTTTGAGAAATATTTATCTTGAATTAATAAGAGGTTAACGTGTTTGTCTACTTTCTGTTTGGTTAGACGACTGGGTACAACAGAGAAATTATATTTTGTATCCATCTCTAAACAAAAAACATTAATTGAGACATGGTTGAGTTTTTCAAATTTTGTAATTTGAGGAATAGTCATTGGAAACTGGATTCCGGTTAAATTCAAAACATCGAAATAGTGAGGATACGAAGAAGTTCTACAGGTTTTTTTGTTTGTCGGATATAGACCAGCTCCAGCTCCAGACAAAACAGGCTTCATCTTGATTTTGTATATTTAAGCAAGCATTTCTATTAGAAATTTGTTCGGGTAACCTTATGAAAGATGAAGCTCCATTGCCCAATTCATATTTGTTAATATTTACTTCAAGAGATATTATTCTGTTAAGAGCATACCCGCTTTGTCCTTCTTCGAACTCTTCGAGCGAATTTAAAATTTTTTCATATACGTTCGTTCTGAACCAGTAGTCTAAATCTACTCCTAAATCGATCTCACAGTTTTTGGTGTTAAAATACTTATTTTCTAGAATTTCATCATCTCCAGATTTTTTTATAAACTCTGCGCAAAAGCAAGTATTCACTTTAATCATGGAATGAGATTTCAATATTTTTTCTATTTTTAATTTAAAAATTGTGGAGCAGTCGTTTAGAAATTCCTTTACGTCTTTGGGTTTTAAATTGATTATTATGCTCGTCTGCAGTCTGTTCGCGAAAGCCGAGTTGATATTTTCCCACTTTATGCGTTTTGCTAATTTCCCCTGAGCTAAACCCATTCCTGTATGAGAGTTTTCATTTAATAACTGCTTGATGGAGGCTCGAAATGCTTTAATCAACCCTAAAGAAGATTGTAATTTTCGACGAATACCCACCGAAAGATTTTGTTTCTTAAGACATTTATTGAAAAGGGTAATATTTATGTTTGATAAATTAACCCACCTATTTATTTTTATCGGTAATGGATTTATGTGTAATAACTGGTAGGCTTTAGTAGCATTCTCACAGATTCCTTTAGTAATTTTTGTGATTTCTTGTTCATCGTTACTATTTGAAATTATAAGCATCTTTACTTAAATGAGCAACTAAATATTCTAACCTTACTGTTAAAACTGATGACAAGGTTCTTGGAATCTTAGACCAATTGCGCGACCACTTGCATTCACTCTTCGCCGACTAATATAAAAATTAAACCATTTTCAGATATTTATACATCTCCAATCTGATGACATAGCATGGTTACCTACCGAGTTAACATATATTTAGCTGATGTTGCAGTTTGCAATGTGAGTCGATGAGTCAAGAAACCCGCATTATAATTAAAACATTTTTTTTTAAATATATGCGTCTCCAACCAGGCGATCGAGAATTTTTTTCGAGGTGTCATATTACATATAATTTGACACCATTTCCGGTATCATATTACATCTCAAATTACATCTCAAATTTCACTTCCGGTGTGAAATTTCATCTCAAATTTCATTTTCGGGTGTCAGATTACATCTCAAATTACACTTCGGGTGTCAAATTACCTCTCAAATAACACTTTCGGTGTCAAATTACATCTCAAATTACACTTTCGGTGTCAAATTGCATCTCAAATTACACTTTCGGTGTCAAATTTCATCTCAAATTACGTCTCAAATTTCATCTCAAATTACACTTCCGGTGTCAAATTACTTCTCTGCGTGGCATCACTCGATTTTGAAATTTGACACCTTTCTAATCTGACACCGTGGTGTCATGTTTCTATTTCCGGTTTCATATTTCATGCAATTCAGCAAAACAAATATGATGTCTTAGCATGGTTGTTGACCTGCTGCGTCAGGAAACCGGTATATGATTTCGCTGAACTTGCAATTTGAAATGTTAGTGTCGATTATTAACCTCAGAACATCAGCATATAATTTCGCTGTGTTGAAGTTTGGTTTGTTGACCTGATGTCAGGCGGAAAATCGGAGTATTGTTTCACAGATTTTGCAGTTTGGTTTACTATAAAGTTCTGCGCTAGTTATAATTTTTTCATTCTACTCAGTACTCTGTACCAGTAATATTAGTGTACCTAGTGCCATTGCCATTCGCCGAGAAAATGAAGACACCACGTGTGCTAATTTTGGGGAACCAACTTGTTAAGGCTGTAAGTACATTTTACATTTTTTACTATTTTATTCAAAGTCAGTATCTTAATTATTGCGTGTATTCATCACATACATTTTTTTACAGGCCTCAACAACCGCTCCGACAAGGGTTCCACCCCCGACCTCCCGACCGAGCATGCCCAGTCTCGTTAGAATTCTGGACCCAGTAGATCTCGTAAGCAAAATTTCAAAATATTTGTATATGCATTTTTGTACGCTTTTTATACATGTACTTATACACTTTTTTGGTTTTCAGCCCTCATCTCCCGAGCTGGAGACCATTATCATCGACAGCAGCCAGGACCTCGACAGCCGGGAGATGGAAAATGTAGTCCGGGAGATGCAGTCGGAGATCCTGGGACTGCCGCTAGAGGATCTAACTTTAGTGAGTGTTAATTTTTTGCTTTTTTATAAATTATTTCTTTTATATGTACCTGTTGTACTTATTTGTTTTTCTTTTCAGCCACCTTCCCCGGCTATCACCATTCGCGGCAGCAGCCAAGAGGTGGAGGAGATAGCCGAGGAAGTGGGCATCGAGATCCTCGAGCGGGTACAGGAGAGCGCCCTGGAGCAGCCGGCAGCGACTTCGGCACAGCTCCCTTCTTCGTCGAAGGGACGCCGAAGCTAATCATCAAACTGCCGCCGCCCCCAGCTGCCCAGGAGATACCGTCACCACCCAGCTCTCCTGTGCTAATACCCAGCGGCAAGAAGCGGCCCTTGAAGCTGAGGATCAAGCTCCCTTCTCCAGCGGTTGCAGCTTCTTCACCCCCCGCCTCCCCTGAGCCAGCCCGTCAAACGAAGAAGCGGTGTTTGGGGGCTAGCGCCGCTTCAACTTCGACGGGAAGGGGGATGAAGGATATGGACCAGCTGGAGAGGGTGCTGAGGCCGTACGAGGATACGGAAATAGAGCCACTTACGCAAGTGAGTCAGTGCGATGGGGGGGGTGAGTGTTCTGACTGAGAGTGTGATTAGAATGAATGAATTGTGTGATAGGAGAGATGAGGAGATTGTGCGAAATTTAGATGATTGTGATAGAGAGTTAGAAAGAATAAGAGAGATGGAGAGAGTGATACTTAAAAAAAAGACAAAGCTAAAAAAGGAACTTGATTTTAATGATAAAATACGTCAAAGGTTAAAATTAAAACCTAGAGATTAAGTTTTGACGTATTTTATCATTAAGACCATGTTTCTTCCTTAGTATGAATTTTTATGTAAATGCGTGTGTGAATGTGCGTAATTTTCTCTATTTCCCTATCTTTGTAAATTGTATATATTGTATAAAGTAGTTTTAAGTTATACTTTTTTATTGTATATAGTAGATTTATGTATTTTTATTATTATATAGGTTTACTTCTTTCAAATAAATATGTTAGTGAAACCAACGTTCTATGCTTTTATTTCACTCTGCAAAAGGAAAATACCTAGTGAAACATGTAAATTACAAATGTGAAAGTGTTTAGTGTCGTCCGAGTTGCAGATAAGATTGAAATAATGTAAGTATAGTTTCTATTTTCTAATATCAAATCGAAAATAGTCACAATCGAATCGTTTGACTAGTCTTTAATGCGACATTGCATTTTCATGCACTAATTTTTTGTTGTTTTTGTTGGGATTACTACGGTTTTCTAGGGTTTTCCGTAGTACGCGAATGCTATCTTAGTTCTATCGGGAAAAAAGTCGGCCCTAGCCGCAAATGGCAACGAAGATAAAATAATAGTAATTGTCCCCCTCCCCCGCATAACTTTGTGAGGGTGAGAATTATTATTGTTATTATTATATTTTCATTCTCGCTTTCTAGAAAAAAAGATATATATAATTTAAAAATATGCTCCCTAAAGATCTAAAAATAAAATGCCCAATAGAAGATATTTTACCTAAAAGTGCGCATCTTTTTGACATGTCACTAAGGAATTGTCTGTATTACACTGAAAGTACATCTCCACGTAATGCCATCGAAAAAGGTACTTTCTTTGTATTTTTGCATTTGTTATTTGCATTTTAGCTTTCTAGAAAACAAGAGATGTACATAATGTAAAAATATATCCCTATAACGATGTAAAACTAGCAGCTTATCGTTAATTTGATAAAAGACACGTACTGCTTTCCAATTTCTGTAGAAAAAAAGCACTTTCACCAAGTCGTCTCAAACACACGCTATAGGCACGTTTCAGTTTCGCGGGCGATTCCCTGGTTTGCAAATATCTAGTGCGAAATGCATCACGTAATTTAAGTATCTTATTATTTTATTACGTAATCTGGGTACATGCACGGAAGTATCAAGTTTCTAGTATCAATGCTCTGGACTGAGGTCAAACTTTTTTATGTTTTAGCGTCAACTTTTATTACTTGAGTTTGTCATATTAAAAGAGATCGAAATTTTTATATTGATAACATTGACAGCTCTTGAACCATGTACAGGGTTTCCCCGTATATTTTGATCCACCCCTACAGCTTTTGTCTAGTTAAAAAACTTAAGTTAAAGTTGTAAGATTTTTCCGAACCGCTAGGATCTGTGATCAGATAAATAGTAAAAATTAGTACATTTCAAAAATCCATGAACATACAGGGTGTTCCATTAAAAATAGCAAATTTATATTTTTTCACAACTTTGCTATGCTCATTTCTTTCATCAACAGATCCTAGCGGTTCGGAAAAACCTAACAACTTTAATTTAAGTTTTTTTAACTAGAGAAAAGCTGTATGGGTGAGTCGAGATATACGGAGACAACCGGTATTTGTACAAATATTTCATTAAATCTTTAACATTTTTTTTTCTGATTCGTGACTTATGTTGTGGGAGTTGATAAAAAAATCAGGGTAAACTTAATCATCAGATTTGTTTAGATAAATTTCATAAATGTTATAGTGCAAAAAAAATCTTGATGCATTAAATATTTTATTTAGCTTATTTATAAGTATATTCTAAATATTTATTTTCTCTAATTCTCTGCATCCTCGCCCGCTCTTGGTTGCGAAATTCCCGCCGGGCCGATTTGCTCAGCCCTGGAGGGACTTCGCGGAGAACGTTCCTTTCCTCCAGTCTGGGTTCGTAACAGTCCTCGCCTTCACTCCATGTGTCCCACTAGTTGTCAGCGTCTTCAGTCTTCCCAGCTTCCCAGTGGTCATCAGTCTTCCAGTGGTTATCAGCCTTTCTAGCGTCCCAGGAGTGTTGGTAGTCAGTCTTCCCAGCTTCCCAGTGGTTATCAGCCTTTCCAGCGTCCCAGGAGTGTTGGTAGTCAGTCTTCCCAGCTTCCCAGTGGTAGTCAGTCTTCCCAGCTTCCCAGGAGTGTTGGTAGTCACTGTAGTCAGTCTTCCCAGCTTCCCAGGAGTCCGAGTTGCCTTCGGTTCTTCCAGCGTCCCAGGGGTGTTGATCTTCGGTCTTCCAAGCATCCCAGGAGTCTTCGGGCCTTCGAGCTTTGTCTCCGGAGTCTCGTCCATGGTCATGACCGCAGTCGTGGTTTGGTTTCCAGATGTGGGCTGGACCTCTCGATACTTCGACCTCCATCTTTTCATCAATGTAGTCCCACTCCATAGGAGTGATGTTTGTTGAACTGGTATTGACATAACTCATCGTTGAACTGAATGAATTTGTTCACGAACGTACAGCTTTATATATTGATAGAAATGCTTAAATCAACTTTTTTTAAATGCTGATATCACAATGTTTTTTGTTTACCTAAACAAAAATATCTGCAAGATTGCAAATCTCATAATTACACCTAACCTCTAAAATGCAGACTAAGATGACCCCCTTAAAGGTCTTTAGCCCTTAGTTAAAGGTTACGTGAAGGTGACCCTCGGGTCAAGGTTAACTCAAGGTGACCCCTTAAAGTTCATTGACCTTTAGGTCAAGGTTAACAAGGTGACCTCTTAAAGTTCATCGACCTTCAGGTCAAGGTTAACAAGGTGACCCCTTAAAGTTCATCGACCTTCAGGTCAAGGTTAACAAGGTGACCTCTAGATAACCTTCAGGTCAAGGTTAACTGAACGTGACCCCTTAAAGTTCATTGAACCCGCAGGTCAAGGCCATTTTTCAAATTTCCCGCCTTGGCGGCCATCTTGTGACGTCACTTCCGCCCTGGAGTACCCTTTGCTATATTACTTACAAGTATTATTTACAAAATTTCCATAATATGTTGTAAAAGAGAGACACATATAATTCAGTTGTTCTCTACAACAGTCTAAATAATGAAATAAAAATAAGCGGATCCACATTCATGTTCAAACAAAAACTTAAAAGACATCTTTTGAAAGCACAAACCTCTTGGTTCACTTCACTTCATTTCCGATTTATATAGCTTAATCGGGATGTGGTAGTTCTCACTACATCATTATGTATGCAGACACATTCAATTTATAACGAATTTACCTTTACTTAATTAATAAGAATGTTTCATTGTTTTATACCTGCTTAAGCTAATTTAATATTATCATGTATTGGGGTTAGACGTAAGAGTAGCATCATGCTAAATCTCACCCCCTAATCTAGTAAGTCGTTTATTATTATTATTATTAAGTAGACTATAGAAACCCGTTTCAATTTTTGTTTAAACCCGGGCACCGCGGGAGGCCGCTCCGGCGGTTGGTCCTGTACTTAAAAAAGTATATTGGATTTATACACTGGGCTCGTCGAATTGCACACAAGTAGAAACTATCCGAACTGAATAACAATAGTCTGTTAATGAATGCCATCTTCTATCTGAATGTGGTTCTTGATTCTGAGATAAAATGCACAATAGATCTTTCTAGAGAAAAACATAAGTATAATTTGGGAACTATTAACAGAAATCTGTATACGGGAAAGAGCAATTCGTGGTAAATATGATAACTAATGCATAGTGAAACGTCAAGATCTGGATGTGTAACATTCATATTATTATTTTTAGAATCTGTTTTTGTAACTTTAACCGATCAACTTTTATATACAGGATGATTTTTTAGTACCGCGATTTTGCGTCCTAAAACGTAAAGATAGGTCAGTAGACAGCTAAGTGATGCTGCAAATCGGCACAATATAAAAAACAAATTTAGCAAAACCGTAGCTTATTTTAAGAGGAAAACTTTGATGGCACAACTGGATACTTAGTTTCAGAAATTACACAGGGTCTTCGGCTCCCTTGAGGCTATGATGTTTTGTTTATTTCTCCACACAACAGGTGAGAAAATATGACAATTTTGGTGAAATATTTGGTGGGTATGTGGTACTTATTATGTTTATACGCGACTCTTCCCTCAAACTAAGATGTTTTTGCAAGTATGAATTCATAATCGGAAAATTGCTATATTATGAATGATTCCTAAACTTAAACTTTAACTTATAATTTTTTACATGTATTATACCGCTCAGTTTGTTGAAACAGCTCGCAGGTACTCTCTCTTTCGAAAAGTAACTATAGTAGTTAACACTTAAAAGTCGAAAAAATGTCCATTAGCTTTCAAGGTAGGTCAAATGTCTTTTAATTGCTTACTACATCTTGCGAGTCCAATTTTTGCGTCTTTCAAGGATTTGCATACATCTTGCGTTGCTTGCGAGTTGCGTCCAATTTTTGCGATTCTCAAGGTTTTGCATACATTCATACAAGGTTTTGCATACAAATTGTGTAAAACTTGTGATGTGTGAGACTTGATAGGTTGTAATTATTTAAATTCGAGTATAAATATCGACAACATCGAACTCAAATTGCATAGATTCTAAAATTAAAGTTTGCTTCAATCCTCTTGTATATGAGACAAAATTAGAATAAGAATATTTTTCATTAATAAATAATTAAAAATTTTACTGTATTTTATTATGCTAAGTTTCCTATTAATGTTAAACATACACGGTGCTACAATCTGAGAACTTAGAATACGTTATTATACCTTATTGTACCGAAGAAGCTATAATTGCTAAGTCATAAATCTTGAAGTGAGAATAAGAATTACAGGTCTATAGGTCTAATACCCTCTGCGGCACGTGCACGTGGATATTGAAAAAGCATAATCCTGAATGCGACTTTTATAGCTGGATTATCGAGTTGGGAGGTCCTATTGGGTAAACTGTCAAAATTTTTACTTTATTATATTAGATCGAACATTTGAAATAATACATTGTGTATTCAAACATGTGATGATCACTTGCAAATGTGTTTAGAATTTGACTACCTTCATATTTTGAAATAATACTTCAAGTAGATTAAGTTCAGCGTCAGATTCGAAATTGTATAACAAATCTTTTAAATTTTATTCTAAGTCAGGGAATCTAAGCGTGCACGCTCCTTTTAAAATTTGCGCGGAGGGTTCGTGCTTTTTTAACCACCACCGCAGTTCATTTATTTCCCTGTATTTAGTTATTTATATTACCACAGCTAATATCTAACAAAAATCAAAATAGTAAGATATCACCAACTAAGATGGTGTTAATCCCACGCCGCACCAACAGATTCCTGCACGGTACATATGCACATTACGCAGCCTGACATAAAGCGCTGCCTGAATATGCACATGGCGCGTTGGGCAAGTTCGACACTCAACGTGTTAAGGTTTTTATCGCCAAGAATATTTATTACGCACCTTATTGTACCGAAGAAGTTATAATTGCCAAGTCATAAATCTTGAAGGGAGAGTAAGGTCTATGGGTCTAGGTAATATCCTCTGCTTGGCACGTGGCGCCGCAGCCGGACAATATACCGGATGATATACCTGGATATTGAAAAAAGTTATTGCATAATCCTGTTTGAATGTGACTGTTATATTTCGAGTCAGGATATACTTAGAGTCCAATAGGACTGCAAAAATGTTTACTTCATTAGATCGAACATTTTTAACATAGAGCTGGATCTAGCAGATACATTATTGCCGAGCCTCGCGCGGGGGGTTCGAGCTTTTAATAACCACCACCGCCACCCAAAAAAAGGGTGGCGGTTCCCCAACCGACAGACCATTCCTTCCGAAACTGTACAGATCGGACGGAATTGTGTCGAAGAGGGGGTGGGAAGCTGATTGGGGTTCCTTGATAACTGTCTAATATCTAATAGTGCTGTACCTTTTGAACCCCAGCTCGACCGTTGAGAGGTCCAGGACAAGAACTTATCTATTTCAAACAAGCTCGTGTCGGGAAGTTGCACAATAGACCCATCTGGCGGACCGAGGAAGAAAAAAGAATACAAAATACCGGCGCTCGAATAGTCTCCAAGCTGTTTCAATAGAAATCCACCCCGCCATTAGTAACGGTTAAAATTTCTCGAACAGTAAAGCAGACGCTGGCACCCAGAGGGCGTTAGCTATATAAAGTTATTTTTTAGATTTAATCACGGTGCTACTCATAAATAATAAATAAGTTATTTTTTAGATTTAAACCATCATGGTACTACTCATGTAACAAATAATAAGTTATTTTTTAGATTTAAACAATCATGGTACTACAGACCAAATTAATATCATCTATGTAGAAAAACTAAATAAGCGACATATTCCCACGTTTAAAACTTCAGACGAAATTCTTGAAGCAATCCTTTGCGGTAAATGGCCCCTTTAGAGGGTTTATGATGCGGAGCCCTACGGCGACCGATTATGGGCGCTCTGCCGTAGTATTGATTTTTTCCTGAGAAGTTCTATCATCTGAAATTCACACAACTTGAGAACTATTTTAACTATTATTAACAAATATTTTCATAATTTAAACTTTTTATTTAGCTCATAATCATGCTTCTCAGACAATGCCTCCATCGCTACAGTCTGAAAGCCATTATTGAGTAGTAAAAAACACATAATTTTCACACAAATTTTTTTCATACAAATTCGACAACCACTATCTTCTTAAGACTCTCGAATTTTTTACCTGATCGAACCGCAGAACCAGACCTGTGCATAATATACACAAGGCGTGTTAATAGTTATCCTCTTAAAACTCTCGAATTTTTTACTTCGCTGTTGATCGAACCGCAGCACTAGACCAATCTGTGCATAATATTTATACACATGACAGCCAGCGTGTTAATATTTATCCTCTTAAAACTCTCGAATTTTTTACTTCTCTGTTAATCGAACCGCAGCAGACGAATCTGTGCATAATATTATATACACGTGGCAGTCAACGTGTTCATATTTATCCTCTTAAAACTCTCGAATTTTTTACTTCTCTATTGATCGAACCTCTCATCCCGCAGCACCAGACCAATCTGTGCATAATATATATATACATGGCAGTCAACGTGTTCATATTTATCCTCTTAAAACTCTCGAATTTTTTACTTCTCTATTGATCGAACCTCTCACCCCGCAGCACCAGACCAATCTGTGCATAATATTGTCAACCAGAGAAAATAAGATCGGGTCCTAACATATTTTTAGACAAATTCGGAAAGTTCATAAACCTCAAAATTATTGCTAAATAGCTAAATTGCAAATCCAACTTTTCCGTTAATGGCAAATCGAACCATATCGGGCGATTGCCCGCGAAGTGCTGACTCGGTTTCCACTAAAGGTTTAAATACCGGTGGTCCGCATTTCGGGGGATCAGTGATCGACGATTGGTTCCAGGCGCCCCGGTTCGTGCTGCACTAATCAACTTACACCTAAAGTCCTCAACTCGACTCAACCCTACGGAACGACGACAGAATACTCTCCAGGATGACAACGAGATACTCTGGTTGACAGCCGGTGACTTCCCCCTGGTCGGCGAGCGAGATGTTGGACCCACCAGTAACAAGCATTATCCTGTAATGTAAGTGTTTCATATTTCTCCCTTGTGGGAAATGATTCTTTGTCCGTACAAGATTAAATAAATATTTTTAGTTTTTTAAATAGGTACGTCTCAATTATTGATTCTACTTCTGATGCTCACCCCCGGTCACGATTCCAGTCGTGACAATATATATATATATATTGTCACATATATATATATATACATATATATACATGGCAGTCAACGTGTTAATATTTATCCTCTTAAAACTCTCGAATTTTTTACTTCTCTGTTGGTCGAACCTCTCACCCCTCAGCATCAAACCAATCGATATACCCCTCAAATCCGAAGTAAAAAACTCAGACAATATTTTGGAAAAACCCATATTCGAGAAATTTGGAGGACCGACTTGAGCAATTGCCCAATTGGATATTATGTAGAATATTTTCTCACTGGATAATTCGCTAGTCAATTTTTTATGTTTTGCTGTTTAAATTGTCAGAATATTTGTGTCCGGACATAATTGAAGCAAAATTGCCTAACAACCGGCATTGGATTGACACAAGTTTATTCAATCACACCCTCTTAGAGAAATAAAAAACACACAAACAAATAATATTTTTTATTTTTACAATTTTACATTTCTAAACTTTTTAGTTATATTCAAGCGTCTTAGTTAATAATCAAGCGTCTCAGCTCTTCGAGTGCCTCCATATATCGCCGCAGTCTCTCGCGCATGCTTCAGAAAATATAATATTTGTAGTCTTGCCGACGGGCCCCAAGCTTGTTAAAAAATACCTTTTGTCGTCACCATTCAATTCGTCAATTCGCTCTTGAGTTAATTGCTCCGTAAAACGCTGAGGCAGGATGGTCTTGAAGTCGGCAAATTCCACCACTACCTTTTCGCCAAACTTGGTATTTATTCTCTTAAAACACTGGATCTCAAATTTTTTATTTACTTCCAAATCTCGAACATTCACCAGATTTTTCACCAGCAAATTGTTTAAACTATTTAAGAAGGACATGTTGTAAATGATCTGCGTGTCTGATGAGATCTTAGTTGAACCTCTCCTATATAGCTGTTTCAATAGGAGTGGGGAGACGGGCAAAACCTAGGAGAGTACCAGACCAGACAGGTTTCGACAAGTTTGGTCTGGTGCTCTCTTAGTATCTCTACTAACGTCCTGTCGCGCTCCGGAACCGTCAAGTAACCGGTTACGGCGGTTATCCATGAACTGAATCGATAGATTGCGTTTGCGTGACTTAAATTCAGTGGACGCAGATACTGGTTTTTAAAAAGATTTATTTTTCTCAAAAGGTACAATCTACAATAGATGTGAACCGTGAAATGGCTATGTCGAGACTGAATACACAAGAACGGGTGAAAACATAAAAAGTAACATTACTGCTGACAAAGGTGTTACATTACAATTATTACAAGAACTGCTTGTTTAACAAGTGTTTTCTAGTTGGCGTTGATATAACTCCTCCATCCCCAAATCGAGGTATATTTTTCAGTGGTTGAAAAATATCCGAGGGTTGGCTTGTGGATTTTCTTCCGCTTGGGCCGGTGCTACGTCTGTACATCTTCTTTTCTTGACTTGAATTATTAAAATGTACAATAAGGCAATCAGAATAAGTCCATAAATTGGTAATGTCCAAAAACTGGTTGACAGCGGATCTAGTGATTCTTCTACCGGTGTTAATCGTTGTTGGTCCATTTGAAGCTTATGTATTTCGTCAAGTCGAATATTTTGTAGCTTTAGTGTTGGTAATTTTCTGGGGTTTTCGGTTGTTGCAATTTTGATTTCTGGTAATAACAAGGGTTGTCCCTGATTTACGGATTTGTCATTAATAAAGTTATAATGTTTCAGTCGGAATTGGCATCCAGGCGGGGTATTGATGAGATAATTTCCTTGAAGTGTTATGAAGTCGGTAGTTTCACATGTTTGGATTTTCGTTTTATTGGGAAAAATTGCAATATAGTGTGAATTGTCAATTTCTTGTACGAATTCTTCATTAACTCGAACAGGGGTGAGCTGGCAGTTCCTTGGCGTAATCGTCAGTTGAAGTAATTTGAATAAACAATCTTCTTTAACTGCTCCTTCGATGAGAGAGTTTTCGGGACAGTAGAATTTGGGATGCAGGTTGGTGCAGGGAAGTGATACATATTGGTAGAAATTCTCATTCATGATCAGATGGAATTCAGGTGGAATTTTGTGTTGGAATAGAAAATAAGTGATAGTATGAAAACGATTCTGGCATAGTGATTGGAAAGTGAACAACGAAAATTATTTTCGATCCTGAATAGTAAGATTCTACATTTAGAACATCGTAATATCGATGAATGTCTGTTTTTAAGGGAAAAATTAACTGTTCAGGCGAATAAAGAGTTTCTAAAATTTTTATAATATGTTGCAAATCATCAATTTTTAGTATGCTACTATGAACTTTACCTAGTCGGGAAAATGTCACAGCATTTTCTATGTCGTTTAATAACTGTAAAACCACGTTTAGTAGTAAATTAATTTGGTCTAAAATATCTCTCATTTTTGTATAAATTATGAATTATGATTCAAACTTATTAACAAAATCTTCTATTACGATATTTAAGCGTTTTGTTATAAGTTCTTGATCATGTTTAATTAATGAAACTGTTTTATTAAAATTATTGATTATTCTTGTCGTCAATGAGATTTCTTTGTTTAACTTTTTGACAACAATTTTTTGATTATCCTGTAGATTCTTAATAGCTTGATCGTAATAGTAGGCATCGTCTGCATCTAAATTTCCGGTAATGGTTTTTATTATGGAACCTAATCCGTTTATAAGACCACGTTTTGTTCTACCAGCTGGATTGAGTGTGTCGAACTTTGTTTCTGCTGTATGTAACTGATACTTTAAAGCTTAATCAAAATTAATTAGGTCAACGGCGAAAGCATTTTTAAAGAAATCTTTCGCAACAAGGGAAATATCACTGTACTGATTTTTAACGAGTTCAATTTCATTTTTTATGGGGTTAAGATCAATGTAATGAATAAAGGTATGGGTTCGGGAGTAAACTTTGGCAGTTCCAAGTTTATAAGGAAGGATCCCTGGATTTTTGTCGAGTTTAGTTATGGTTATGTCTGTCTGTACCTGCACTGTCAGTAGTACTACTAGGTGGAACCTGCAACAATTTTTTATGCTTTACTTTTGGTCGTCTAATATTTTGTTTGTGAAGAGTCTTTTTCGCGGTTTTTACCTGAATACTTTTATTTCGAACAACTTTACCTTTTTGGTACTTTTTGCATAATTTATTACGGTTGTTAGAAACTACTTTTCGATAGACGTCATCGTCTGGTTGATAAGTTAAAGGATCTTCGCGATTTTTATTATGATACTCTATAGTTTGTCCTTTGTGTTCTGTCAATTGTTCGTTTAATTTTTTATAAATTTGTTTTGTAGCTTCGCGGTGTTCTTCGATATAGTTATTCATTAGTTGCTGGTTAATGTCGATGTCAAAAAGGTCTTTCGTATTTAAATGTCCATTTATAACGTCGATAGGTTTTTGTTTGGTTGTAGAATGTATTGAATTATTGTATCCGAGTATTGCATAAGGCATTTGATTTAGAATGTCGATTTTTCCTTTGTTTTTATGAATTATTACTCTTAAATGTTCAAGAAGTGTCGAATGAAAACGTTCTATGGCTCCGTTTGATTGAGGGCTATTTATAGTGATATAGTGAGAGTTAATTTTGTGAGTTTTGAAAAATTCTTGTATTATAGAATTTTTAAATTCTGTACCGTTATCCAAAACAACTAAAGAGGGTAAGCCGTGATGGGTCATGAAAATAACAAAAGCTTTTACAATTTCTATTGCGGATAACCCGTTTAAGGGGTATGCTTGACTGTACTTACAGAATGTATCTATCATCGTTAAGAATTTTTGTCCGTGTGCTTGAAAGGTATCTACGTGAACAATTTCGAATGGTTTCGAAGGTGTGGGAGTAAGCATTAATTTTTGTTTAGGTGGATTTCGATCGTACTTATTTTGTTGGCATATTTCGCAGAAATTTATGTAGTTAGCAACGTCGTTTTTTATTCCGGGCCAGTAATATTTTCTTTTTATTCGGGTTTCAGTTTCTAGGATTCCGCGGTGGTTCGTCTTGCTTTCGTGATAATTTTGAATAATCTGAGTTTGCATATTTGCATCTGTTACATCTTCTAGGAAAGTATTACATTTCATTAACTTGTAAGCTGCATTTTTAAATGTTTCCTGAGAATCTCGCATATACGTGGAGCATAATCTTCTTTATCAAAATATATAGCATAAGTGAATTTAGGATCTAAATAATTTTTAAACAAGTTAATTATGTCGGTTTCTACATTATTTATGGAAATTTGGACATTTAAACGTTTTTTATTAGGAAAAGTGCTTTCGCGTTTAGGCGTCGCTGGGGAATGTAAAACAAATTTTATTTTAATTTGGTGGTCAAAAGAATTTAAACACCTGTCAGTCGAGGGTAATTCTTGTATTGGATTTTCATGGCTAGTATGAACCGTGTTATCGTCGATTTCCTCGGCTGATATAGTTTCTTCTGATGAAGGATCCTGATTTGGGTCTTGATTAATTTGTGCATTATTTGTCGATGGTTCGTTTTGTACATGGGTTGTGCTTGTAGATGGTTCGTTCACGTCACTTAAGTCTGGTTGCTCGTCAATGTTTCCTGTAGTCGAAAAATTGTCAGTTTCTTTTTCTTTTGATTTTTCGAGAGATTTGTTAAATTCTTCTATGTAATTAAAAATTTCTTTGGTGCGTATTTCTACACGTGAAAGTGCGTCTGCGTTTGTGTTTGTCTTTCCTTTTTTGTATTGTATTTCATAGTCAAATTCTTCAAGTTTTAGTCGCCATCTTACTAGTCGTGAGTTGGGTTCTTTTAGTGACATAAGCCACACGAGAGGTCTATGATCTGTTAAAATTTTGAATTTGCGTCCAAATAAATATGGTCTGAAATATTTTGTTGCAAATACGATTGCTAAAAGCTCTTTTTCGATGGTGCTGTAATTTTGTTCCGATTCATTTAGAGTCCGAGAGGTGTATGCAATCGGTTTGTCATTTCCGATAGGTCCTTGTGATAAGATAGCGCCGATCGCGACGTTACTTGCATCAGTGGTCAAGTTAAACTGTTTCGTAAAGTCGGGGTATTGTAAAAGTGGTTCATTCATTAAGAGATTTTTACAGTCTTCAAAGCATTTGACATATTGGGGAGTTAATTCGATTTTTGCATCCTTTTTTAAACATAAAGTGAAGGGTTTAGTGATACGAGCGAAGTCTTTAATAAATTTTCTGTAGTAACCTAATAAACCTAAAAATCCTTTTATCTCTTTTGTTGTTTTTGGTAAGGGATATTTTTTTATAGCAATAATTTTGTCTGGGTTTGGTCGTACTCCTTCTGGGGTAACAACATGTCCGAGATACGCGACTTCTTTTTGTAAAAATTCCGATTTATCGAGCTGAATTTTGAAATTTGTTTCTCTTAGGCGTTGAAATACTTTTGTTAAATTTATTAAGTGTTCTTGAAGCGAAGTGGAAAAGATTATGATATCGTCGAGATATACAAGGCATATCTCGTTTTGTAACCCTAAGGGATATTGTAAGGATATTGTAAGGATATTGTCTATTACCCTCTGAAAGGTTGCAGGGGCGTTTTTTAAGCCCATAGGCATTCGAACGTATTCGTAATGCCCGTTCTCTACGTTAAAAGCGGTTTTAGGGATGTCTGCAGGGTTCATCTCAATTTGATGAAATCCACTTGCCAAGTCTAGTGTCGTGAAGTAGTTACAACGTCCAAGTTTGTCTAGTACGTCTGTAATGTTAGGGAGAGGGTAGCGGTCATCGATAGTTTTTTCGTTTAATTTGCGATAGTCGACGACTATTCGCCACTTTTTCTGTCCAGATGCGTCGGCTTTTTTGGGGACGATCCATATGGGGGATGACCAGGGTGAATTACTTGGTCTAATTATACCTTGGTCTAACATCGAGGATATTTGTCTCTGTACTTCGGGTTAATGTATATACGGGTACCTATATGATTTGGTGTATACGGGAATTTCGTCTTTGGTCCTTATGCTGTGTTTCATTTGGTTCGTAAAAGTAAGAGGTAATTCGGGTCTATGAAAAATGTCTGAATATTTTCTGCAAATTTTTAAAATTTGTTTACGTTCTTCTTCATTCATGTGAGAGGTTCTAATTAAATTTTCTATGTCTGAATTTTCTAAATAAGTGTCATTGGGAATAATTTCTGCTGAGTAAATAAAATGTTCGTCTAAATCAAATTCTGATGTAGGTACAGGGTCGGTCAAAGTAATTTGGATAACGTCATCTGAAGTTTTCGTTTGCTGTATAGAGAGAGTTTTTTAAAATTGCGCCTTGAAATTCCTGATATTTTAATACAGGTCCGTATTCTTCTTTAACGGGTAATTTAACAGGGGTTATACTATGTGGTTCTAACTGTAAATGGTAAAAATGTGATTGATTGGTTTCGTAATATCGAAGTGGTAAAATAGCATTTTCAGTTATAAGCTGATTTCGATTGTCTCTAAAATCTAAGAGTGCTTGTATTAATTTTATATTGTCCATCCCAATTAATCCATGGAAGGTTTTGTGAAAATTGAAAAGATAAAATTTCATTGGTAAATTTGATTTAAATTCTTGAAAACTTGGTATATTTGCGGAGTAATTTTGAGAATAACTTTGGAAAACTGAAGATACAATAAATGGATCATGCTGTATAAAATTTTTAAAATTTTGAAAAGCAATATTCGGGTTAATAAAAGATTTGATGGAACCAGTGTCGATTAAAAGTTTGATTGGGGGGTTAGAGATACAAATATAGGGTAATATTTTTTTGTCAGGGAAATAGTGCAATTCTATTACGTTTCTAGTTCGTAATTTTGAGCTTGTTGAAAATTTCCGTCTTGCTCGGTGTGCGGTTCATAGAACTGTTCGTTATTTTCGGTTTCAATTATTGTGTCATTATAGGGTTCATACTGGTTTAGATCAGATTGATTGTCATAGTCAAGTTCATCGGTATGTTCGGTATTAAATAGTTCTTCAGATGCGAAATTGGGTTTTTGTCCGTAATTTTGGAAGTAAGAATTTGGTCGAATATTAGAATTTGGTTTTGGAATAGTTTGATTAATTCCAGACATTGGTGTAGGTCTGTTAGTGGGTGGTTTATTGGTAGGTTTAAATTGGTTTTGGGGTCTTCCAAATACTTGTGAGTTTGTGGGATATCTCTGTGGAGGAGGATTTGGATTTCTTTGGATATTGGATATAGGTCCGCGAGGAAATTGAGAATTAAATTGTCGGGGTTGTGTCCAGTTCGATCTTTGCATTATTTGGGGTTGATTTTGGGGTAAAGAGTAGCGATGTTGTGGTTGTGGTGGAAAATATTGGGCAGGAGTAAGTTTTCTTAAAATTTGAGTTTGGGGTGTATTAGATTTTTGATAATATTTTATATTTTCTTCTTCTGTAATAAATTGTAAAGCGGATGCTAGAGTAGTAGGTCTCATAGCACGAATTATAGGTCCCAGGGGTTCTCTTAAACCTGCTAGAAAAGTTTTTAATGCTTGTTTTGTGAAAAAATCGCGTTTAGACGGTCGACTTGCCTCATCACATTTTAGATCTATATGGTTACAAATGGTATTTAATAAATGCATAACTTTTTCGTGAAATTGGTAAGGAGATTCGTTAGGTTTCTGTCTTAAGTTTACAAGGTCTTGATTTAGACAATTTTCGTCTCTTTGATCGCCAAAATTCAAAATGAGAGTATTTTTTATATCGTCCCAAGTTTTACAACCAATAATAGCGACAACTTCCTCTGCTCTACCCTCTAGTTTGTTTAAAATTGCATTTAAAATTAAAGTATTTTGAAAATTTTGAAGGTTCACTGCGTCAAAATAGTACACTAAAATTGATTCTGCTGAGGAAATAAATCGATGTAACTTATTTGGGTTTCCATCGAACAATGGAATAACACTAATATTTTTAATATCTAAGGCTGGTGCCATTTTAACACTACTTTCAAAAACTGAATTAATTTGTGATTGTTTTAATTTTATTTGATCAGATTCGATCGATAAATTTTCAAGTAATTCAGAAACTAAGCCTAACTCAGTGCCGGAGTAATCGTTTTCACAAAAGGAATCGTTACGGGACAAAGAGGAGTCTGACATGAAAGAGAAAAACTAACTCACAGTATCCACGTCCTTTCTGTTTCCATCTAGTGCCTGAAGTTCTTCTGGTAGGTGTTGGTGCTCACGGATGTCCACGTTGGAGTCCGAAAAAGTCCAAGCCCGAAAACAACTTCGTACACGATAGGTTACTTTTTTTTTTCGTAAAGCGTTGAAACGCACCGGTTATCGATATCGATTCCGACGAAAAATCCGTACGACTGCGCCACTTAAATTCAGTGAACGCAGATACTGGTTTTTAAAAAGATTTATTTTTCTCAAAAGGTACAATCTACAATAGATGTGAACCGTGAAATGGCTATGTCGAGACTGAATACACAAGAACGGGTGAAAACATAAAAAGTAACATTACTGCTGACAAAGGTGTTACATTACAATTATTACAAGAACTGCTTGTTTAACAAGTGTTTTCTAGTTGGCGTTGATATAACTCGTGCCGTGTCGCCGCGGTGTGGTCACTCCTTCGTGTTGCAGCGGTCGCGCTGTTGTCGGAGCCATCCGCGCCGTCGCCCGTTACGTTACCGTCTATCGTCTATAGCCCATAGCCCATCCCTTCCCATCCATATTAGGTACAGAGATTTTGAAAACAAAGGTATAACTAGGTACTCTCAAATATTCTGGGTGTTCCAATAAATATGTCTCCTGTTTTTTTGGTACAAAATATTGAAAAAATAAAAATATTCTCTCAATAAATAAATAGGTATATAAAAATTAAAACAACATAAGTGTAATGTATTGAACATTCCAGTATATGTGGGAAATTGTCATTGTCATATATAATTTAATATATAATAATTTTGTCACGATTACAATTTGTAATCTATATTATTACTATAAAAGTATATTATATTGGCGACGAGGAATTGGAATGACTAGTTGCAGCAGTGCGGGGAATATTCGGGAATTTGATCCCCACAGTTGTGATTGGAGTATTTTTGTGCGTCGATTAGAAAATTTCTTCACTGCAAATGAATTTAAAGAAAAAGATAGATTCAAGAAAAGAGCAATTCTTCTGAATTCTCTTAGCGAAGAAGCTTACAAACTAATTTTCAACTTATCTCTACCTAAGAAGCCAAAAGAAATTGATTACGATGACATAATTAAATTATTTAATGATCATTTTTTGGAACATCGATCTGTTTTTGCCTTCAGATACGAATTTTATAATGCAGTTAAATTGCCTACAGAAAATGCAAATGAATGGGCTGCTAAGGTACGAAGTCTTACAAATAATTGTGAATTTCCAACAGAAATCTTTGATATGGTTTTGAGAGATCGTTTTGTTATTGGTTTTGAACGAGGAGATGTACAAGATAGACTTTTTGAAGAAAAAAATAATTGCAAATTTGCCGACGTTATTCGTATTGCTTGCTCCAAAATGGCTGCGAAGAAAAATACAATTTTGGAGAATGTTGTGCATAATTCCGAAACAAATGTACTTCTTGTTAAAAAGAGTCATTCAAAATCCACATGATGCGTAATTTGCAACATTTGTGGAAGAAATAATCACAAGAGTGAAGAATGTCGTTTTCAAGAATATTCATGCCATATTTGTAAAGTTAAAGGTCACTTAGCTCCCGTTTGTCCAAATAAGAAGAAAAATAAATTTTTCAAAACTCAGCAGCGGCATTTTTTGGAAGCAAATGACGAAGGAGATCTAGATAGATTTTTTAAAAAATCTGATAAGACCACCAAACACACAAGCAAATTCTCTATAACTTTTGTATTAACTATTTTTTTCTAACTTAAAAAATGATAAAGTTAAGGGATACAAAATAACCATATACATACAGTTAACATCTATTGCAATGTAATTTTCAAATGAATTAGTGGTGATTCTACATAAACTATACAGAACATTTACTGTCTTTTTACAGAAAATTTACTGTAATTGTTCTAAAATTGCATTGATTTAATAGCACATTTACATATATTCAATGGTAATTTTCCAACGAATAATCAGTGATTGTACAGAATATATACAGTAGTTTTACATGCAGTGTATTGTAATTTTACAATAAATGCACAGCCATCATACAATTGTTTTACCGCTAATGTACTGTGATTTTAAGACAATGTTAGTCTAGTTTGTCACGTATAATGTGTAAATTTACTATAATTTGAATGGGATTTTTTGACGTTTAAAATGTAAATATGCGTCTTCGTGAATGAAAATTTTAAAATAATGCATTGAATTAACTGTAGTTTAATTGAACATTTACTTATTGCCGATGTAATTTTCGTACTCAATAGATGTCAATTATTTTTGTCTGTATCTGTGAATTTACATTAACACTACTGGCGTCAAATAACCAGTGATATATGATGTAATTTTACAGTGATTCTTTTTACAGTGTTCCAGAAACTTGTTTTAAAGAACTCTGTGCAATTAGATTCACTGTATGAGCATAGCAACCAAAATGTATTAGCCTAAGATCGTCTTTTATAGCTTTTTTAATATTTGCCGCGTTGTCAGAAATCACTATTAAAATTTTATCTTCCAAGTTCCACTCAGTGATAATATTTTTAATTGCACTAGCTAGGTTGGCACTTGTATGCTTTTCATCAATTGACTCGCACCCTAACACCACGTGTTTCATTTCGAATTTGTCGTCCAGATAATGAGCTGTAACTGCCAAAAAGTTTTCGGTAGTGCAAGATGTCCAACAGTCAGTTGGTTCTTTGGTACGGTTATAAACTTCGTCGTATTTTGCGGGTAATAATGTGTTGGTTATTGTCTTTCTACTGGGTAATTGATAGGACGGATTAAGAACAGCTACAAATTTTTGGAATCCCTGGTCGTCAACAATAGAAAATGGCTAAAAATCATTCGTGAACAGTAGCATTAGCATATCATATATTTTCTTCTGAAACAGAGAACTTCTTAGAAAATACATACATAGACAAAACAAAAGTTCGAATTAAACAATAAAAAAAATAATACTTAATAATAATTATTTGAAGCAGGTAAATAAAAATAGTTATTTATGCAACAAGTGCATAAAGTAGTACTTTTTTTCATGAATGGGAAAGTTGCGCGCACGAACCGCAGGTGAGTGCGCGCAATCCCATGAATGAAAAAAAGACACTTTATGCATGAGTTTCATACATTACAATATTTGGTATGGGATTTTTGTGTTATATACTTATAACTAATAATATTTCGGTTACCTTTATAAACCCATTAAAACACTTAAATGGAGCAATTTATAAAGGTCACCAGCACCTATTTTAGTACCGTTATACGACTTTAAGTATATAACCAATAGTAGAGTAAATGTTTCCATCGCCTTTATATAACCTACTTATACAACTCGGCTACTTTCAGTGTTAAATTTGGTACTTCCATCTCTGTTTAACTATTGTTGAGCGCCTATCCTTTCCACCTACTTCAAAATGTTATGGTTGGGCATGTTACAGGGCATGTGAATATTTTTGCTAAGTATAATAATAGATGTTTCGCTAACTATACTTGAAATTGTGTGTGGCAAGAAAATTTTTCCGCAAATATGAACAAGATACCTTCAAAAAATTCACGGGCCTTCGAAATACTCCTAAATAAGCAAGGTTGTTTGCATTAAAAAAAACTTATTTTTTTATTTGCAAAAATTACGAGAAAAAAGTTTAAAAAATATTAATATTAAAATAAATTTCGTAAAATAAATTTCGTAACTGTGGGTCGTGTCGATTCTGTTCTATATTTGCATCATGGCGTCTCTTAGTAGATTATCCTTAAAAGCTTTGGTGACAATAATATCACTTAGAGTAACGTTACATAAATTGAAACAATGCTATAAAACTATAAGTTTCCTATATATCCTTAGGTAATATAACGCTACCAATAGTGTTACTATAAAACCAAAGGTAATATAACGCTACCAGTAGTGTTACTATAAAACCAAAGCTATTTGAAAGACCTCTCGGAGATGTAGGGCTGCAATAATTTCATAACCTTCGGTAGATAACCCGTTAAACACTAATTTTCACGTTCTGAACTAAATTTGTGTTTGTTTTTAATAAAGGTATGTGTCACTAGCGCATGGGGCTCATTTATACCGGTGGATAGGTCGACAATGATTTTCAATTTATTTTAACCCGTTTCACTTTTACACAGTTTCAAACAATTTCTTCTCATTAACAACACATACTTCACTTATTTTTACTCTCCTCCTGTTATACATTTTTCATTCGTTTTTTAATATAATGCGAAATATAATGCTCTACATCATGCCGGTATCAACAATAGTAAGTGCTATCAGCCATCTTTAAAATGAAAACATATTTGTATAAGAGTAATTTATATCACTAAAAGTTGTAAAAGCCTATAAAGGTTATTTTGGTACGAAATTGGCAACCAAAAGGTTTATAATGTGTTCAGTAAAACACTATTAGCTCCAGGGTTTTATAGAAGTAATTAGGAATGCTGTTATATAACTCGGGAAATCATAGTTTTATAACATAGGTATTGGAAACTCTTATACAAACATGTTATATATCTTGTAGTAACAGTCACTCCAAGTGCTATAAAATGGTGTTGGAAACATTTACACCACTTAATTATAACCCTAGTACCCATATTGATATTATATAACCCTTATAAACTCCAATTACTGGAGGTGATAACCGGTTCCTTTCATATAAAACTCCGCAACCACTATATAACATTTATATAACTAGGTATCACTTGTGGTAACGAAAAATGTTTATTGGGATTGAAATCGATTTGAATATGTTTCTAGAATTATTGAAAACCGCTTGAAGAGATTTTGAGATTGATTTGAATCTCAAAATAAATTTTCTTATTTTCGGGATTTAACGCCACATTTACCATTTATGAAAACACCAAACTGCATTACACTGAATTCGATTCCAAACTCTATATAAGCGTAGTAAGGAAGTTTAGAGTGAAAAAAAGTTAACTTTTTTTCACTCTAAACTGCTCAGACTGAAAAAAAGTAAGTTTTTTTAACTTGTTATAAAAAGATATACTTTAGGCATTTAAAAAGCTTAAAAAAGTAAAGTTTTTATAACGATCGTATAAAAAATAAATTAAATAATTTGTGAGAAAATTATGAATGAATGAAATATAAACTATTTTTGTGTAGAGAAACAATGCAAATTAATTGAATTTCTTATAAAATATAGGAATCATAAAAAATTCACCTACTGAAATTTAGAAATATATTTAAATAGGTAATAAAAATTCGTACCTACATACTGACACAATTTTGATGCGACACTGGGAAATTTTGTAATACGGACTTAAAATGTACATAAAAAAGGATTTTTCAAAAAGGGTGGTTTCATTTTCTATTGAATATTTTGATGCATCTATGTCAGCGTCGAATTCTACCGTACTTTCACCGTTTTAGTAGACATTGCCATGGCTGGGGGGCGCGCCGCCGTGTATTCGGCTAGGTTCGTCATTGGTTGGCGGGGGGCGGGGCGTGTTTTTGCTCGCAAAACTCGACTGATAAACGGTGCGGCACTACTGTGTACTCCCCCCGCCAACGACTGACAAACCTAGCTGGACTCACGGCGACGCGCGGCCTATTCCCCTATGTCTACCAAAACGGTGAAAGTACGGTATACAATCTTCGTTTTCATAACTCATATCATAGAAGAATCTAGTAGTAGGTTCTTCTATGCTGGTAGTAATGTTTCTGTAATTTTCAATTTTACTAAGAATGGAGAAGTTGCACTCTTTTTAATGACAATGAAAATGAAAACTAGGAACAAAAATACTAGACACGTATTTTTGTTTTTTCATTTCGAGTTATTTGAAAGTGGCGCGCAAGCTAGTGATTTTTAGTTCAAAATGTTGGTGGGATTGTCAACAACCCTGGGTTATCTGGTTATAAACTATAAATTTTGTCTTCTCGTGTCAATCGGTTTCGGCGTTTATCATGTGGTTTTCAAGGTTTTATGGAGTTTTTTGTGAAATTATGCCTGAACTTTCTTCATTGAAAATATTTTGGCTTCATACATACTTATTTATTTGCGGATAAGCCAGTTATACTATTTAAAAACGTAAGCCAGCATTTTGTTACCTATTTCTCTTTCTCTTCAGAGGTAACAGGAAAATATGATTTTATTTTGTATAGTAATATGCATAAAAGCATCTATAAAAAAACACAATAAATGATAAAAATCACCATCAAAAAATTGCGTTGTCACCCCAGCTGCTTGAAAAATACAAACTGACAACTACAAAAATCAAGGTTAGGCTGACAACTGATGACACTGACAGACGCACATATTAGCTTTGTTCGCGGAGCAGTTCGGCACCAGTTGTGAACTAGTAACTGTCGCTGTGATTAATTAATTCAAATTTTTTTTTTAAGCCAATCACATTGATAATTACTGGTTCAGAACTGTTCCGAACTGCTCCGCGAACAAAGCTAATTATTATTAGAGGATAGACGCATGCGCTCATGACGCGTCGCTACCAACCTGAAGATGCAACTATACGAAAATTCCTAGTAACCGCTTGATGACATCAATGTTGAAAAATTATGTTTTAAAATGCAATAACGGCTTTGTTGCAAACTATATTCGATTGAAACTTGAATTATAGGAAATAAAAATGTTTTTTTTTTGTTCTAAAAAAGAGATTTCCACTTTGATTTTAACTAAGTGCAACTACCCCATTCTGTAAGTAATATGGGGAGAAGTGCAAATATCAAGCAACCACTTTTCAACCGATTCTATTAATAGTTTATTGAGACCGCTATAATTAGATACCTATCATTTTTTAAAGAAAAATTTTTTCATAGAATTCACATATTTTATTGACATCGTTTACAATTATTTTTATAAAAAGACAAACACAGATTTTTAGTTTTACTTGGGGTGTGATTGAAGTTTCCCCCTAATAAGTAAGAACTGATGTCCTCATATTATCTATTATCTATATGATAATTTACAGCATTAATAATGGCGAAGCTAAAATCACTTACAACTGAAAATGGGGGCCTTTTAACTTTAGATTTTAAGCAATAACTCTGAAACGCGTATAACCAACTACCAATAGAAAAGGCCTCATGATTCACGGTTATTAGTTCCATCACGGGAAAAACCATTTCTTTTTCTTTCAATTGAATTACTGCGGCGTAATATAAAACTTTATTATGTTTGCAAAAGTCTGTGGTAGAAGGTAAATTGACAACATCGGCACAATGGCGCCATCTATTTAGGAGTGGATCAAATAACCGAATAGAGCAGGGTACATATAGGATCCGTTATAAAACAACATAATCAAGTCGAAATTTAACGGTGACTTGAGGTTATGTGTGTAACCGTTGAAAATTGAGCGCGAAGACATAGTTATTCGGTAATTTTCCACTTTGTGTCTCTTCAGGAGCTTCGAATAAGAATTCTTGCAAGGTAAGTGGTTGTTATCATTTTAAAACTATTATTAACGTATTTTTTATGTTAAAATTTTGTATAAAAACACTATTTGGTGCGTTATAAACTTATTAAGTATAACCGTTGATTGAGAAAGGCCATCAACGGTATAACGAAACGATCCTAGTATAATCCTCTAGCTATTTATAGCAATTAATATACCACCTTTACTGTGCAGGGTGAGTAAAAGTTAGACCAAAGCTAATTTATTTATTATACCTGTAAGATATAATGCTGCGGATGTCGATATTAGGTATAGAGACGAACAATTTAAAATATACTCTCTCATATACAGGTCGTCCCAGCTAAGGAGCACGGCCCAAACTTGTTTTTTTTTTTAATGGAACCTCCCATTTGTTATTCCATTTTTATGATTTATACATGTAATTTTGAATCTTTTTTGTTTAAGGTATTACAATATATCTCTAAAATTGTTAGTTTTTGGGAAAAATGAGGTTGTACAGAAATTATGGCAACTTGTTGGTTTATTCAAATGTATGCCATCTAACCAACGTTCAAGCTAAAGACAAATCAGACTGTTAGAGCAAGGTGTGTTTAATGTTTACAAGGTGGCATTTTTTAAAAATCATGTACCGGGCAATTAAGGTCAAAGTTGAACATTTTCCAAGTTGAAAAACTGTCTTTTTTCAAATAGAACACCTCGTATATTATCCCAAATTATGATTCCTCTTTTTATTCCCTATGTTTTTCATATATCTAACATATGATGTATCAATTCCTGATTGCTGTTTAAGAGATACCTATTTCGTATTTATTACATATATTTTTTGGCAATTACCCAGCAAGGTATGGAAAAATAATTGTCATAGTAAGTTTGGGCCCTCTACCTAGCTGGTACGACCTGTATATGAGACTAAAAATTTTAAGTTGTGTAACGTACTAAACGCTAGTTATGTTCTAGAAGTTGCTACCTCATCATGGAAATTACGCCGTAGAAACTACAAACTCAGCACAGTCTAGATGGACTCTCGAACACCTTGAAATCTTGCGAATTCTGCTTTCCTTAAATTATATAAACTATCGCGCTCCACATTTTTCGACTTTTGACTATCAGACTCTGTACTAGTTGCCAATAAAAAACTTTGCATTTTTTAAAAAGGTCTTGTTCCGATCCCGTAAGTTAAGTGGCGCAGTCGTGCGGATTGTTTGAGTTGCGTGGCGCCATCGGTCTCGCGCTTCTGGAGTATCGAACTCCCAACAAACAAGAACTTCAAGATCCGATTGAAGCTGCAGAGCCAGGAAGAGACCAAGGTAAGGGCCAATCCGTGTTTCCTTTCCCTTGTCCTTTCTGTGGCAAACAGGTCAGTTTTAGGTCCCTAGAAATCCAGTGTATATGTTTTTCTAGTTGAATCTATTCATAAGATTGCGTCTTGCGAAATATTAGAGCATATAATACTTCAAAAGATATAATTAAGTTAGGTTAAGAAGTTCAATTTCATTTTAAGTTTCAATTTTAAATTTCAAAATTGATTCACTCGAAGATATTTCAAACTCGTTCCGTTCTCTAGATTTAAGTGATAGTGATAGTGATAGTATTGGTACAATTGAAGAAGAAATCATGAATAATCAACCTCAACCTGCACAAATCAATTATAGTCTGCTTAGATTGTATGTCGATACAATTCCAAATTTTAATGGAGACCCACACACTCTCGAAATTTTTATAGAACATTGTGATTTTCTTATTTCCACATATTCCAATGCAAACCCCGCTGATCCCATAAATACCTTCCTAATACGAGCTGTTATTGGAAAATTAACAGGACACGCTTTAGTTATTGCTGGTAGTAGACCTGACGTAAGAAATTGGGCAAATTTAAAAGAATTATTAAGACTAAGTTTCGGTGACCAAAGAAACCTTGATTGCTTAGTGCAAGAAATGCTTGTTTCGCGACCCTTCAAAAATGAATCTTTTCGTAATTTTGGGCAGAGATTACAAAAGTGCCGTAGTTCCATCGCTTCTAAAATAATTTCAATGGAAATGACTAACGAAGAACGTGCTTTTAAAATTAAAAATTATGATGAACTTTCACTAAAAACCTTTATAAGAGGTCTATCTGGACGTATCCAAGATATGGTTCGTTTAAGAAATCCTGACAGTCTAGAACTCGCAATATCGTATGTTATTGAAGAAGAAAACTTTATTTTATTTTAAAAGTCTCAAACAAGTAATTTCCAAAATTCAACATTACCAAATAAAAATCCTCAACACTTTCCAAAAATGAATTCTTATAATAATCAACAAGCTATAACACCACGACAACAATCAATGTTTCCGCCAAATAATAACAATTTTTCGCAAAATCAAAATTATTCCCAAAATCAAAATTTTCCCGAAAGAGCTCAATTCCCATCTCAACCTATAAACATCCAACCTCGACAGAATATGCCTTCCCCTAAATTTTTTACCAATAAACAAGTATTTGGAGCCCCTAACACTTCCAGAAATGTTTTTAAACCCACCGGTATAACTCCGCAACATAAACCTGAACCGATGTCTACTACATCACGAATTCCTACTATACAAACTCAATTCAGAAATAATTTTCCAAAAAATTACCAAACTCCACAACTCCACAATATTGAAGAGGCAGATTTTAGCTTCGACGAAAGTCTCGAAAACCCGGAAAATCCCGATGAAATTTTTCCCGATTTTTACCATGAAAACTCCGATGAAAATTTCGTACCGAACGAAACTTATGAAAGTTTTGAAAATTTTTCCCAGGCTTCGAATCCACAGAACCCAACGTAATAATTGACTTAAATCATCTACATAAGAGCGATTTAACGTATATAGAAATTCCAGAAATTAATGCCAGATTCCTTATAGATACAGGTAGTTCCCGTAGTATAATTAACCCCGATGTAGCTTATAAGTTTTACAGTAATTGCATTTTTCATGAAGATTTTAGTATTCAGACCTCTCACGATATTACTTTTCACAATGAAATTGCCATAATTCCACTTTTCGACATTTTTAACGTAAATCGATTTTATAAATTTTATATCTATGATTTTTCCCCAAAATATCACGGTCTTATTGGCATGGACTTATTGAAAAGACTACGATCAAATATAGATCTCGACAATAAATTACTAAAGACTCCCAAAGTTCAAATACCTCTACTTTCGGAAAACTCCAATTCAAAACAACAGAAAAATTTCCAAAAATGTTATCACTCTTTAATTATACCACCTCGAACTCAAAAAATAGTTAAAGTTCCAGTATGCTATAAAAATGGCCTCGGTATTTTAGATTACAATAATTTTGATAACAATTTAGAATCCCCTCGTGCTGTAGTTGATATTCAAAATTATTTCGCGACAACAACAATTATAAATCCAAATTTAGAACCCTTTGAAGTCATAATTACTGAACCTTTAGACGTTGAAATTTTAAACCCTAATGAGATTAACTTTATCGACAAAATCGAAGATAATTCGGAACTCTCAGAAACTGAAGATAATCTACTAAAACAAAATTTAAAAAATATTAGACTTGATCATTGCAATTATGAAGAAAAGTCCGCTTTACGTAAACTTTGTTATTCATACAGGGACATCTTTTACTGTGAAAAAATACCTCTTAGCTTTACAAATAAAGTCAAACATAAAATTAATCTCACAGACGAAAAACCTATTTTTACTAAATCGTATAGGTTTCCCGAAATCCATCGACAAGAAGTAAAATCCCAAATAGATAAAATGTTACAACAAAAAATTATTGAACCATCCACATCCCCGTGGAGCAGTCCAATCTGGATCGTTCCAAAGAAACTCGACGCTAGTAAAAAAAGGAAATGGCGAGTAGTCATCGACTATCGTAAGTTAAATGACAAAACTATTAGTGACAAATATCCCCTTCCAAACATAACGGACATATTAGACAGACTAGGACGTGCGAATTACTTTACAACACTCGATTTGGCCTCCGGTTATCATCAAATTGAAGTTGACGAAAATGATGTACCCAAAACTGCATTTTCTACTGATTCTGGACATTATCAATTCTTACGAATGCCATTCGGTCTTAAAAATGCACCCAGTACATTTCAGAGATTAATAGATAATATTTTACGTGGTTTAACAAACGAAATTTGTCTCGTATATTTAGATGACATAATAGTTTTCAGTACATCTCTCCAAGAACATATAATTAATCTCAAAAAAGTTTTCGACAGACTACGTGACGCGAATTTTAAAGTACAACTTGACAAATGCGACTTTCTACAAAAAACTGTTGCTTACCTCGGACACATTATTACATCAGAAGGAGTGAAACCCAATCCCGAAAAAATTTCCTGTATTCAAAAATTCCCCATTCCTAAAACTCAAAAAGAAATAAAATCATTCCTTGGATTACTTAGATATTACCGCCGCTTTATTAAAGATTTCGCAAAAATAACTAAACCTTTAACTCTCTGTTTAAAGAAGAACGCTCAAGTTACTCATAGTCAAAAATTCATAGAAGCTTTCAACACATGTAAGAAAATTTTGTGTAATGATCCGATATTACAGTATCCTGACTTTTCCAAAGAATTCATTCTAACTACTGATGCTTCCAACATCGCTATCGGCGCAGTATTATCCCAAGGCACCATTGGACAAGACAAACCTATTGCCTATGCCTCACGCACCCTAAATGACAGTGAACAAAATTACAGTACTATTGAGAAAGAGTTATTGAGCATTGTTTGGGCTTGTAAGTACTTTCGTTCCTACCTCTATGGTCGAAAATTTACAATAGTTACCGATCATCGCCCCCTCACGTGGCTTTTTAATTTAAAAGAACCCAACTCGAAATTGGTTCGTTGGCGTCTCAAATTAGAAGAGTATGATTACAAAATTGTTTATAAAAAGGGAAATTTAAACTCCAATGCCGACGCACTCTCTCGTATAAATTTGAATATTCATGAAACCCAATCTGTTATCAATAATCCAGGAGATATAAATCAAGAAACTTTCGAATTTTTAAGGAACTATGTAGAAAACCCAGAAAATTTTGAACTACCCAGTACAAGCCAAGAAATTTCTAACAGTAATGTAAACAATACCCAAGCAAGTTCATTAACGCCAGACACTCACACAGCTGACCCCGTTCCGCGAACGAAACCTAAGATAATAATTCACTCCGACATACAAATCCGACCTCCTGATAAACCTAGACCGACAATATTAAATGACGCACCTATTGAAATTAGTGATGACGAAACTGCCCATTCCCTCTCAAAAGAAATATGTAATGAAAGTTTACCTATTTTGGACGAAATTATCAATAATAAAACGAATCAAATACATATTTTCAAAAATAACGTCGATAAACTTTCAGTAGAACAAGAAAACTACTTGCACCAAAAAATTATGACAGTCAAAATTCCTTTAATTTCAAATGAGCAATTAATCCTAGATTTTCTAAAACAATATCTAAGACCAAACACTACGTATCACATTTATTTTAATCATTCGCAATTTATAACACAATTTTCAAATATTTACTCAGAGCATTTCAATCGATTAGGTCCCAAACTGATAATATGTACAAAATTAATTAATACCATAAAAGACAAAGAGGAACAGTTATTACTAATAAAAAATCACCATTTAGGAAAAACGAATCATCGCGGAATACAAGAAACACTAAATTATTTAAAGAGAAACTATTTTTGGATAAATATGAAGTCCGATATTACTGCATATATAAATGCATGCGAAATTTGTCAGAGAACCAAATACGGTAGAAACCCTCCATATGTACCTCAAGTATTAACTGAAACTCCTTGTAAACCATTCCAGTTAGTTCATGTCGATGTGTTCTATTATGACACCAGAAACTATTTAACTTTCGTTGACGCTTTCTCGAAATTCGCGCAAGCTACATTAATTCCCGGAAAATCCGCTACAACCATATGTGATGCTCTTGTAAAATATTTTTGTTCTTTTGGTACTCCTCAACAGATCATTTTAGACAATGGACGTGAATTCAATAATGAAACGGTTAAGGAATTATTAAAATTACATAAAATAGATATTCATTTCACTACACCAGGCCACCACGAGTCAAACAGTATAGTAGAACGTTTCCATTCCACAATAATAGAACACCTGCGAATTTTAAAAGAATCTTTCCCTAACGAAACCGACTTAATAAATTACGCCGTTTTAGGTTATAATTGCTCAATACACAGTTCGACGACATTCACGCCTTTTGAATTAGTATACGGTCATACGGACTTAAGAAACCCCGAAATTTTTACTCCTAAACACTTCTTCTCAAACTATGTCGAAAATCACGCGGAAAAATTAAAACACGTATATGGTGACGTCCAAACGAGGTTAATAAAAGAAAAAGAAAAGATTGTTAATACGAAAAATGCAAAGGGCAATACAAATCCTACTTTTAAAATTAATCAAATTGTATTTAAGAAAAATCCCCTTAACAGAAATAAAAAGAGCAACAAATTTATAGGTCCATACGTAATTATCGAAATTTTAGAACATAATAAATTCAAAATAAAAAACCAAAATAATAATAAAGAAGAAATAATTCATATGAAGGAGCTAAAACAACCTCCTTTGTTACAGGAAAATGAAGCTGAGAATCCTTCTACTTCTGCTGCAAATAATAGTGACATTTCAGAATAAAATAGAAATATCCAAAATCAACTCTCCCGGAATTCTCCCCTTTGAATTAGGCCAAGCTCGCGTTATAAAAAGTAAACATGTTTTCTTATATGATATAAATTTACTAGACATAAAAACTCAAATTGATGGGATAACAAACATTTTTCAAAACATTAATTCCTCACTCGACTTTGGAAGTTGGAATTTTCTACTTAGAAATTCTCGTAATATTTCAGAACACTTATATCCTTTAATTATCGAACTTAACGAAAAATATGAAAATTTAAATTTTAATCACAAACGGAAACGACGAGGTCTTGTAAATTTAGCAGGCACTGTACAAAAATGGCTTTTTGGCACCCTGGATGCTAATGACGGTCAACGCTATGATAATGCTTTAAAATTACTAAAATCTAATCAACAAAAAATTGTCTCAGAAGTTAATTTACAAATGTCTCTTTCTAAACAGTTAATTCAAAAGCAATCTAAAATTATAGAAGACATTAATTCCAATCAAAGGAAAATCGCAAAGTTAGTTAATGAAATCCAAAACAATATCTCCAATATTACCAATGAATTTTACCGATATACGACCTACATGTCGATAGTTGAACAAATTTTTATAAATACTAATATCATTATTACTTTACTAGATAATTTAGAGAATGCTGTCACCTTTTCAAAATTACATGTAGCACACCCCGACATTTTGACAAGGCGAAATCTTGTGGATATTTTGAACGAACTTTCTAATCAATATAAAAAACAAGAAATTCTTAATATAAAATTAGAATCTTGGTATTCAATAATTAAGACTAATTGCAATTTTTCGGAAAATAATATAATATTTGCCATGGAATTCCCTATAATACATCCTAGTACCTTTCAATATTTTCATTTATTTCCAATCCCTACGGATAAAAACCTAATTATTATACCCCCAAAACCTTACTTGGCCCTAGAAGAAAAGGCTCATCAATACATGGAAGAACCATGCCCGCAACTTGACGAAATATACATCTGTAACCTAGAAAATATTCAAGAAAATAATGACTGCATAACCACCTTAATAAATGGTCATCCAAATCAATGCAACCAAATTCCGATCGTACCACCAAAATTTATCATCAATAAAATTAATAATAAATATTTCATAATAATCAGCGAAGAAGAAATTCAAGCCACTTCTACATGTCCAGAAAAGAAGTTTCATACTCTACAAGGCAACAACTTACTTCAGATACCCTACAACTGTACATTTCAATACAAATCTTATGAAATTGGTAACAAAGAAACAAAAACCATTGGAAATCCTTTATTAATACCTAAAATTCAAAATCCATCAATAATCAAGATCGAAACAAGAAGAAGCCCCCTGAAAATCGAAAATGTAAACCTTCAAGATATTCACCAATTGGAAAAACAAATTCAAGCGTCAAACCCGATCAGCATAGTCGACATCGATACTTCATCTCCGATAGATTGGATATTATGGATCACCGTAGGAAGCATCGTCATCATCCTGATCACCTATACTATTTGGAAAATGAAAAATAAATTCAAAATTTTGAAGAAAGAAGAGAAGACAACGTCGCCTTCCATCCTGTTTACTCCGGAAGTCTCCACTTAAGGCGGGAGGAGTTATGTTCTAGAAGTTGCTACCTCATCATGGAAATTACGCCGTAGAAACTACAAACTCAGCACAGTCTAGATGGACTCTCGAACACCTTGAAATCTTGCGAATTCTGCTTTCCTTAAATTATATAAACTATCGCGCTCCACATTTTTCGACTTTTGACTATCAGACTCTGTACTAGTTGCCAATAAAAAACTTTGCATTTTTTAAAAAGGTCTTGTTCCGATCCCGTAAGTTAAGTCGCTATTACTTTTTTTGCTTACGATTTCGATAGATCTGTAATAGTTTTCGTTACAATTTTGACGCTTTTTATAGGAATAGAAAGATGTATAGTTTGTGGAGGACGGTGCCTCTCTTTTGTTCTTCAGTTTGCTCAGGCGCCAGTTTTTTATAGTGGTATGCTCCACTTGTCTTTTCTCGGATAGTTCAGTGAAGAAATAAAAAATTCCAAAGTTCGTTTAGCTATTTTGTTTTGTTTGTTCTGTTGGGACTAGGGAGTAAATAACACAATAGAAAAGTTTTTAACAATTTAGTTACCACTATTACGTACAACACGATACCAGTTTATTATTCTCAATAGATAAATAATACTTGAAAATCAACAACAAAAGAGTCAAATAATTATTACAAAATCATACACTACAATTAAAGTTAACCTGTGCCATAACGAGAAAAATTTATTATTGAAGCGAAATAATAATATACATACACCTGTGAACAAATATGATTAGTTTTTGTATTGGCGGAAACGGAATTTCTATTCTGTGAGACGGTACTAGGCGCAGAAAATGCGACGGAAACGACTAAATAATCTAACTAGTATAGAAACGGTGGCCTAACAACACGGCGCGTAATAATTATGAAATGATGAAAAATGAGAGAAAATCGAAAAATTGTGAAATCTACGGTTATAAGCAAGAAACTCTCTCCGTATCAAACAATGTGGCCCATAACACTTTCCTATAGGCCCTTAGGTGACGGCGGCAGATTTTAGAAACGAAAAATAGATAAAACGGATTCAGTGGTGCCGTGTGTCAAGCGCGATTTATTATTTCTTTAATTCCCAGTACACATTTCTAGAAGGACCAGGCCTCTTGCCTAGCAGTACCAAAAATTGGCACTCAACGAGCAATGACCGGCAGCTAAACCTGAGATCAAGTGAAAACATAGCCTGTAGACGACTTTTCAGGTTACGTAATGGCCCGGCCGCTTGCCTGGCAGTACAAGTACTCTACAATAGCAATGGCCGGCAACGAATACTTATACAGGGTGGAACTGAATCATGGTACACCCCACTTTTTTCCCTTGTTTTTTGAGATACAATTTGGAAATTTGGCATGTTGATGTTACTTTATAAATGTCACTTTTTGACGTGTAAATTCATTTATTTCAGCTTCCGGTTTTACCGGAAGTGACATTCACTTTTGTTTTTTAAATGGAACACCCTGTATATTATTTAAGTTTCGGATTCTCCTCGATGTACTGAAACCAACGATGCCTCACAAGTGCCATTTTGGCTGACAGAAAGTGGTTTTTCTTTAACTTATTTGGATTTGCAATATTAAACTAAAGGTGGTTATGAAACAAATGAACTTCGACAAACTGAACATCTTTAATGAACTGTCAAACCGTCTGTCTACAGAAAAGTACTTCTCTTATAATAAACTACGGTATCAATATGTTGTCAACTAAAACAATTGCAAAAATAGTGTTTGCAAAATGCCGCAAACTTACACAAGATCAGAAAAAGTTGATATAATAATAATAATAATAATAATAATTCTCACCCTCACAATACTTTAAACTAGGAGTACCCCAGAAGCAACCACATGGTTGCTGATTTATGGAGAGTGCCAAACAAATGCCGTTGCTGCTAAAAACTTATACGCCCAAATTAATGTCTTGGCTAGAGTGGAGGCTGAAAGAAACGTTTCAATAAGGCAAGTAGCTTTAGAGCTAGGTATAAGCCATCGCACGGTACACCGAATTTTAAAAAACACGGTTACCGCTCTTACAAATACCAAATAGTGCAAATTTACGAGATGACGACAATGCAAGAAGGCTTGAATACTGCACTGGGTCTTACAAAATAATATCCCGCCAAATAATTACTTTTTAAAGAAAATTTTATTCACAGACGAAGCAAGTTTTTCAAATTTAGGCTTGTTTAACAGGCAAAACACGAAGTATTGGTCGCAGAACAACCAGAACTTATTCAGACAAGGGCGGTTCCAAGAAAGATTTGGATTTAATGTGTGGCTGGGAATGGTCGAATAGTGGCTGGGAATGGTCGAATAGTTGGCCCCATAATTTACAATGGGGCATTAACGGCCGACAGATATTTGGGATTTCTTGAAATTGAAATGTTTGATTTTTTAGAAATTTTACCTTTAGATTGTAGACGCGACATGTTTTTTCAACAAGATGGAGCACCTGCTCATAATGCCAATACAGTTAGACGACGTCCTCGGGACACTTTTGGGGACAAGTGGATCGGAACGCACGGTCCTGTAAGGGGGCCTCCAAGGTCTCCTGATTTGACCCTTTTGGATTTTTTTATTTGGGGATATTTAAAAAATATTGTTGTTGACACCTCCTACAACTGCACAAAATCTGGAACAAAGGGTTAGGCAAGCAATTCAAGCCATAACTCGACAACAACTTCGGAAGGCAATCGGAAACTTGGAAAGAAGAATCCAAAAATGCATTCAAGTTAATGGCGGGCATTTCGAACACTTACTATAAAATCGGTGCAGAGTTGCCATTTGTTTGTATTGACATTGTTTTCAATAAATATTTGATGTTAAAATTTCATAGCCACCTTTAGTTTATTATTACAAATCCAAATAAGTTAAAGAAAAACCACTTTCTGCCAGCCAAAATGTTACTTGCGAGGCATCGTTGGTTTCCGTACATCGAAGAGAATCCGAATCTTAAATAATATACAGGGTGTTCCATTTAAGAAACAAAAGTGAATGTCACTTCCGGTAAAACCGGAAGCGGAAATAAATGAATTTAAACCTCAAAAAGTGATATTTATAAAGTAACATCGACATGCCAAATTTCAAAATTGTATCTCAAAAACAAGGGAAAAAGTGGGGTGTACCATGATTCAGTTCCACCCTGTATACCTGGAATTAGTCGGAGAAATAGTTTAATTTGACTTCTGGCTTTATAGAGATCCTGGCCACTTGTCTAGCAGTACCAAAAATTGGCTCTCAACGGACAATGGCCGGCAGTTACACCTGACGACAAGTACAAACTATTTATCTGTTGATCTCGGGTTTTGCAAACTTCCAGGCCTCTTGCCTGGCAGTATAAGTACTCTACAATAGCAAGGGCCGGCAGTTAAACCTGATATCACCTTTTTATAAATAACAATAACAATGTTGAATCAAAATAAAATACCTTGGGCACTACAGCAAAATGAATCATACAAGAGTTTCTTACCTATACTGCTAAATCGGCGGTCGATCAAAATCTGATAAATTCGGATTTTTCGGTTCCCCTTCTATACCTGAGTCCGGCCGGGCTGGTGGGGTCGAAAAAAAGAGCCCGGTTGCTATGCCGGCATCGCGGCTTGGTAAAAAAAAACTAGAAAAATCTCCTACACCAATAGCCGGCGATGTGACGTAGCTTCCGGTACTGAAACTAAATAGTATGAATACATTGAATCGGTTTTCCAAAAAGAAACGCGTCTCTAGCCCTAGAAATAACGATTATTTCCTACTAAATATATTCTACAGAAGTATTGCCTGCCTAAAATCAATAGCGACTTTTAAAACACGGTACATAAAATACGAAAATACGGAAAATAAGATTTCGTTCAAATTAAAATATATTACTTCTTTTTTATGCATTTACCTAGCCGGTGAAAACAATAAAACCTACTCGGTGCGGTGCGGTCGGCAGAAAATATTAAAAATACGTCCCTTTCTAGTAAAAAAATAACGAACTTCGTTACACCCCCTTTACTTCGGTAAAAAAAATTAATTTCCTATCTAATATTTTTTTTATAATTTATAATTTTATAATTATAATAACTTTTTTGCTATTACAATCCTGATTTTTTTGCGTTACCTTCTTTCCTTCATCAGAAAGGTCCCTAAAGTTATTTTTGAACAATATCTTATCTTATTTAATCAAATCAATTTAATCAAATGTATATCGACGACTACTTAATACTTGACTGGTCCACTGTAAAAACGTGGTTTTCATTTCTGAATCTGTGTCTGTCTTCAGAGACGTCTTCTACGTCAACTAGATAACCGCTGTATAACCTCTTTAAGTCGGGAAATGATGTAGATAAAAGGGTATAGTCTGTTCACAGATAATATATGGCAGTCCCCCTCGAAACCAAAATCGACGTCCGAGCATTTATTATTTTTACAAAAAGGGGAAAAGCTATAGGTGGATACTTTTCGTTGGACCACCCTGTATGTTTCCTTGGTAAAAATCAAAACTAATTTGCGTAAATTACCTCAATTACAGCGCACAATGCATCCTTCAGATAATGGTCATTCCGTATGGTGAACCGATTGACTTTTCGATTTTAATGTCGATATTTGCACTACAGCCAAAGTCTAGATTAGTATATCTCTGGACGCCGCTACAGCCCCTTGCTTTGAATCGACTTTTACTACGAATTCTGTCTTCGGTGTGAATTTTTTTAAAATTTGAGTGATGACAAACAAACAGTTTCCGGTAAAGCATAAACTTGAGATTAGGCCATGAATTTCGCACGATCCATTGTGTTTTGGTACTCTCGTTAAATTTCTTGATCCACTTACTACACTGTGTACCAAAACCAATATTTTCTTCATTTCGGTTCAGATTTGTTCGCACCCGCACATGATAATTTGTAATATTATCAAATGAAATTACTTCAATCACATCTTTCTCGTGCAAATCTAGGTATTGTTTCAACCGAGTTTCGCTCATTTTCATTCCAATAAGATCGACCGTTCCACAGGCGACTAAAATGAGACTAAAACAAACAATACAGCGTGGGAAATCAGCGGCGGCGATTACTTAGTTGTGCTGGAGTGCAGTATATTTAGTGCGCTGTGCTGACGCCGAGTATATCGGCAGTGTTTGGAGGTGACGTATTACGGTGGGCCTGTCTTGTGCTAGCGTGAAGTATATTTAGTAAAATGGCAGCGCGGCCGACGCCGCTGCCAATGCGCGGTCTAGCTCGATTAATTGCAAGTTTGTGGGGGACGGTACACGGGGCCGATACCCCCAGCGTTTGGCCGAAATGGGTAGCCACTCTATGCGCGCCGGGCGTCAGTGGCCGATCGGGTAGGGGTGAGCGGGCTCTTTCGACTCCGCCGGAAGTCTCATGGTCGTCCGGGGACGGAGTGCGGCAGCGGGCGGCCACGGTGTGTCGAATCATTTTTTCCCGGTCGACCATAGGCATTACTGCAATTAATTAATACATGCGCTACTCATTATTTGAACGGTTAGTGGGCTGGTTTTAACTCACTGATATGAATCCGGTGGAATTTCTTGCCTGTATCTGATTTCAAATTATAAACAACCGGTGACAAAACCCCGGTAATGATGTAGGGGCCGGAATATTTTGGAGCTAATTTAGCAGCAAAATTCTTTGCCGCCGACGAGGGCGGGTGCTCTTTTTTTAAAACACGGTCCCCCAAATGGCATCGCCATTCGCGCCTACGAAGATTATAATACCGGCTTTGAATGGTAAATGCTCTACCCAAATTGGTATGGACCAATTGAAAATATCTTGTAATTTTGCTAGACGGTTAATCTGGGGAGATATATCCGAAAGGGTGTCGGTTGCGGTGGACACGCGTCCTTCAATAGGTTCTATTTTCCGATATAAGGTTTTTGGCATGTCGAGTTCTCTACCAACATTTAAAAAAGCCGGCGAATATCCGGTAGAACCTTTCTTAGCGGTATTTAATGCAAACGTTAAGTCACACAAATGACTGTCCCATTTTCTCTGGTCTTGGTGACATAATTGGGCAATCATAGTTTTTAAAGTTTTGTTCAATCTCTGGACGGGATTTGCTTGCGGGGTGTAAACTCGGTAAACATGTGGCCGGTCTACTGAGTTCCGTTATCGGTAAACACGGTTTTTGGGCAACCAAATTGAGTTATTACTTCTTCGTATAAAGCATGAGTAACATTTTTTGAAGTAGCTTTACAACAAACCCACTTTGTAAATCGGTCTTGCAGCACTACCAAATAGCAGTTACCTTTACTAGAACGGGATAAAGGGCCTACTATATCAGTACTAACGGTTTCCCAAGGGTTTTAGTTTCGGGACGGTTGCATTTTGCCGGGTGGTAGCCGTTGGCTATTTTTGCTGACAAAATTGGCAACTACGTACTTATTTGCCAATGTCTCGGAACATGCCAGGCCAATAATAACGTAGTGCTATCCTCGCCGCGGTTTTTGCAATTCCCAAATGACCCGCGGTTGGTTCGTCATGGTTCTCCCGTAGCACTTGTGCTCTGTCGGGTTTTGGAACACATAACTTCCACGGGTCGGACATTACACCGTCAATGTGATCGGTATTGTCCCAAATGTGTCGGTATAGAGCATTATTTCGGACATAATACTCGCGATGTCCTTCAGGATTATTCTGTACCTCCTCTATTTTCCGTGTATACCAGGAACAGGTTTCGGTACTTCCCAGCATACATAATAGAGACGTCTCCCTTTCGATACCCTCCCCAGCGGTATCTGAAGGTGGTTCGCGAGATAGAGCATCGGCAACACGGTTTAGAACTCCTTTACGATATTTTATGTCAAAGTCATACTGCTGTAAAAATACGACCCAGCGCGCTACACGACCGGAAGGGTTTTAAGCGAACGGATCCATTTTAAAGATTGATGGTCGGTTATCACGGTAAATTTGTAACCTTCAAGGTACTATCTCATTTTTTGAATTCCCCAAACAATGGCAGCAAGCTCTTTTTCGGTAGTAGAGTATTGCTTTTCGGCCGGTGTCAAAGTACGACTTGCGTATGCTACGACGTGATCGCCCCCGTCTATGTATTGAGTGAGGGCGGCGCCTAGGCCATTGTCGGAGGCGTCGGTTTGTAATACAAATTTCTTTGTAAAGTCGGGACAAGATAAATGGGGCTTCTGTAAGGTGTTGTTTAAGCTGGTTAAAAGCGGTTTCCTGTTCGGTATTCTACTCCCACCGTTGCTTCTTCCGTAAGAGTTTGTTAAGTGAGGCGGCTATCTGAGAAATCCCGGGAACAAACCGGCGGTACCACGACGCTATTCCTAAAAATTGCCGGACTTCTTTAACGGTGTTAGGGGTAATAACTCTCGGATTGCGGATACCTTATCGGGGTCGGTCTTAATTCCCTCACAAGTGACCAAGTGTCCCAAATATTTAAGGGATCGACGACCAAATTGACATTTTTCGGGATTTAATTTGAGATTCGCGGCCTGGAGTCGGCGAAAAACTTCCTTCAAAATTTCTAAATGATGTTCAAAACTATCGCCTAGAACAATGATATCGTCGAGATACGCGAAACAGTATGGATCTAGTTCGGGACCTATGACCGAATCAATTAACCACTGAAAAGTGGCCGGAGCGGAATGAAGTCCAAATGGAAGTACATTAAATTGAAACAATCCCCGAGACGGTACGGTGAAGGCTGTTATGGGTTTACTTTCGGACGTTAACGGTACCTGCCAATAACCATTTTTTAAGTCTAAGCTAGAAATATATTTCGCCCTTCTAAGTTTGTCTAATATAGCTTGTATGAATAATAGTGGGTAAGCGTCTTTTCTAGTTACATCATTAACTTTTTGAAAATCGATACAGAATCTATATTTTCCATCTTTCTTTCGGGCTAGGACAATTGGCGAACTCCACGGACTGTCCGATCGCTGTTAACATTTTATCTACTTCGGAATTTATAATAGCCTGCATTTTCGGATTGCAAGGTCGGTACCGTTGTTTAATGGGATCAGTGTCCGGAAGTAAACGGATACGGTGTTGAATGCAAGGGGTTGTTCTTCGTATACTCTCAAATTTGGAAAGTTCCTCACTTAGAAAGTAATTAAGCCGGTCCTGTTCGTCATCGGTTAGTGTCGGTGGCACACACTGCCTGATTTGACTTATGAAATTTACTGTAGTGGTTGGTATAGGAAGGAATTTTCCTTTAAAATACACGTTACTGGTTTTTAGTTCGATGTGAAAATCATATTTGGATAGCAAGTCCATTCCTAGAATTAATTCAGTTGCCAAATTGGAATTTGGTTAGTTTGACAAACGGTCAAAATTCTATCACCAAAATAAGAACTTTCGGATCCGGAGTCGGCTAGAGCGGTGTAAGGTTGTCCTAGAACTGTGACTAAGATAAAAGGACGTTTACTTTTAATTGTCGTAGCGGGAGGTTGTGTCTGCAGCGCCGCAGCAGGCTCCGCTACTGAGCGACGCGTCGTTCGTTTCCCGGACACCGATAATCGCGGGAGAGAACTCCTTCTGTGCCACAACGAGAACAAAATTTTTACGGGGTTTCGGTACAAGCGTTTCGGTAGTGACCTGCTTTGCCACAACGCCAACAAGTAACTACATAGCTCTGATTGATGGTCCTGGTTGCTCAAGAGCAATCTGATTATTACTGGAGCGGTTTTCGGTTCGGTTGGGGCGAGAAATATGGTTACCTGATGATTGGTTGGCAGCACTAAACAAAGTCTGTTGGTTAGGGGGGGCCTAAATTGCGGATTATAATTCCTAGAAGTGACAGGTGCGATTTGCTGTGGCAGCCGGTGCCTGTCATTTACTGTGGAAGATGTCATCGGTTTATTTTGATTAGGTTTTATTTCTTTTAAAAGTGTTTCACACTCTCGGGCGACAGTAATAAAAGAACTAACATCAGGAAAATCATTTTTTCGGATTGGTTGTCGAAATTCCGGTAAGAGATTACGGTGTAACCAGGAGAGCTGTTGTTCAGGGGACAACTTCCCGTGACGTCTCATCAAGGTATGTATATCGGTTATATAAGCGGAAACGGATTCATGTGGACGGTGAAGGCGACGACTTATTTCGGATTCTAGATCTGCCTCATAGTTAATGGGAAAATAAAAAATGCGAAAATCGATAAAAAATTCTTGCCAATTTTTCCAAAATATTCGGTTATTTCGGAACCATAACGCGGCTGAATCTCGAAGAAGTTCGGATAAACGCGGAAGCAGTCTATTAGGATCGATATTTTCGGGAATACAGCGTTCATCTAGTTGTTCTAAAAATGCTACGGGATCGCTATTTCCATTAAAATTAATATTCCACCTATAAACTTTAAGGGCAGTGTCGGAAAATGTCGGAACCAAATTTTCGTTAGTAAAGTTTTTGTTATCAAAACTTAAACTTGGTCCGGTATGAAAACTCGTAACTGTTATAGGCGGAATATATAAGCTACTAGTTGGTTTAGCGGTAGCGGGTGGTGGTCGGTATCGCCGGGAAAGTAAACGGAAAATTCATAGAAAAGGGTTGCCGAGTCGCACGTCCTTCGCGTATAAACTGAATTAACCTCCTACGCTTCTCATATGTTTTATAACCAAAATGGTTATGTTTGAGCGCCAGAAGCTTGAACTATTTAGTGATTAAATAAAAAGCACATTTTTCTATTTACAATATATTTACAATTTGGAATTGTACATTTAGTGGTTCACACAAAGTACAGTAGGTAAACTGAGTAGTTAAATTTGATACTTACAATTTATAATTTGTTTAAAAAAACTTGGAAAAGGTTAAAGTTTACAATATTACATTGGAGATGTTCGTGAGCTTAAAAGCAAACCACAAGTAGCACGAAAGGTTCACGTGAGCATTTAAAGTCTTGTTTACGAGCACTTCGAAAATTTGGACGATAGTTCCACAGAGTACCTTAAAGCCTTCTCAAATTAAAGCTGAGTAGAGGCCACCTTCGCTCCAAGCTCCTTGTTCGTGGATTAGGACCTCGGCTAGGCCTCGAGACTCGAGCGGGTCGTGGGATGTCCGAGCTGGTGCTGGAAGGTGTGCTGACTACTCTAAGCCGGGTTGTAAGGTTGGTGTGCTGGTACTTAGTCCGCCACTGTCTCGCTTACGTGCCTCGCTCACGTACCGGAGTGCATGTAACAGAAAATACAACGAACAGTCTCCGAAAGAAAACACTGCAGTCGAAAAATCGATGCTTTTACAGGGTTCACTGTTACCCAAGTTACTTAACAATAGCTATATAAAAGAAATTATGAGCAATCTGTTCAGATTCGTGACTTAAAGTGTACTTATACTTGACGTTATAATCTCAAGATAAATTACGAGACGTAACTTTGACTTAATGACCCCTGGCTATGAAATAAATTAAAAATTGATAACCAAAATGACCAATTATCTTGACTAAACCTGTCTTATAAATTTACTGTACAATATTTACAAAATAAAAGGTAACATTAATAAAATACAAAAGTTCTAGCGACTTTCCCGATTTCACTCCTTGGCAAAATACCAAAAACAATAGCGCGTAAGCTATGTAAAATAAGAAAACGTGTCGTGAAGTCTACACCACGTCGAACAACTTAAGTGTGGGGGGCATAGAGTAATTCTGCGCAAAAACGTGACCTAATATAAACCTAATATAATTTAAATAACCAAAAGTTGGCTACGACCCATCACGTGAAGTCCACAGAACAAGGGAAACAGATTCCGAATGAGATGGCTACAGCAAAGTCGACAAGTGTCGGATACAGATAAAATCAGTAATCCAAGTAGCTAACTCACCCGGAATACTGCCTTCTGTAACTCCCTGTGGTCCTCACGCTGTTGGTCGCTGATTGAACCGGATAGATGTGGGAAAAACCCTCCACGACTTGTCCACGAGGTTCGTAGAAACGTGGTGATCACACATGAAAAAAAAAACAGAAAACTTATTAGCACAGTAAACCCAAAAATACACGATACACCAAACCACTTAAGCTGCTCGCAAAGATGAGTATTAAATTCCGAAAATAGATTTCCCAGCGGAAAATTCGAATGAATAATTCGGAACTTAACCTCACGTGATGCACACCTGACAAGTGGTAAAATGGGAAGCCGCCCGATTCTTTTCGCCGGGTCTATTTATAAACTTTTTTGAAACATGGACAACGGAGACTAAAAAATTTAAAATACGTCGAGACAAACAGGTGACGGTATCAACTGTCAATTCTGCCAAATTCTAGCACTGATATCCGACCAGTAGAAACGTCGAAAACAAAGAGTGACGTTAGTACACGGACTCACCGTGGCGCTTAATCAATCGCAACCTGAATAAAGTGAATATTATCTCTATAATTAAAGTCAGACAGTGATTACAACAATGTAACTGTTCTAGTAATACATACCTTCAATTGATGAATACAATTTAAACATTTTTGCAACCGCACATACCCTTTAATAAACAATTTGTTTGGTAACAACAAGGTAGGCAACTTATTATGCATCCGCTTGTATAGGTGGTTGCAGATAGCAGGGCAACATTTTTTAAAATCGGTAGGTGTATACGGGGTGTGATGAATTAATAAGAATTAAATAATGCATTTAAACGCTATAACGGAAATTAGGTAAAATTTTCGTTACACACCACCAAAACCCGGTAAGAAAAACTACGAAAACTCAAGTTTGAGTGGTTTGGCAGAACCTGTTCAGCATGAAACAACCAGACTTATTTTGAAACTTTAATTGAAACTTTAAATTTGATACAAAAAATTGGGCGCCAGTATACAGCTAGTGTATACAATAAGTACAAGGAGTCAAGATAATTCAACCAACAAAAAAGTTAAATCCCAAAATTTAAATAAGTCCCCAAGTTAAATCCCAAACTTAACCTAACTTACAAACTAAATGGAGGGGAATGAATGAGAAAGAAACCTCCAGAAGCACGGAAGCCACACGACAGTCTGAGACGCACCTGCCAAGAGCTACAGACCACCTAGTGCTGGGCACAAATGAGTTCCGACGTCGCAGATAATCAAGCATGCACCATCCCAACACCCAAGGATACAACAGATCCTGACAAACACCTCCCAGAATAATCACACGATCATTCCATGGGCCGTTAGAACAGAAGAGATACTGCAGTTTGACCAAAGCTACAGTACCCGCCACCTATACAGGTAGGCTCACCGGTTATCCAACTGGAAAATCACCTGAATTAGCGGAAAAGAAACAAACAAGAAGAAAACCTGATAATATAACCTATTGCAAAAATAGAAGAGAAAAAATTAAAAACCAGAAATAGTTCAACTCTGAGTCCTATCATTTAACATTGTCAAAATTAACCAATTCAAGGTAAAAGTTACAAACTCGAATAGAGTAGTTACTTGCAAAAAAAAAATGAAAAATTTAAGAAACATTTTGAAATATTCAGGATAACATGTGAATAACCGTAGGTCGGCCAATAAATAACCGCACTTCATAGGCCTACGCGAAATTCGTTAGGTTACTTATTTCGGACACTCTAGAGTCTAGGTGCTATCTAAACCGAATTAAGGACCACAAAAGTTATTTAATTTTCAGGACACATTTTGTGCTATCTAAACCGAATCAAAATATTCTCTGTATATTCCAAATAAGATAATTTGTTATTTTGACAACGTTAACCCTAAAAATTTTAACCTATCAAAGGTACAACTAATTACTATACTGAAAAATTCAACTAGTGACACTAGGAACTCAGAGAGACTCATGTGAAAAAAAAGAAGAAGAGAAGTACTATATACTACGATACTACGATTAACCAAAAATGTATGTAAGAGGGTTTCATCCTGTCACATACGTCAGATGTGTAAAGAGTGGGTCTGGATCCACGAAGAAATGGAAATCCAGAAGGGATTTTACGAACACTATGAAAATTAAACTGAGACTTATTGTTTCCATTTTAACCGATTTTAAGGACGGGAATAAAAGGGAAAAAAGGAAGTTATAACCCCACTAACCAGAAGTAATTCCTTGTCTGGGCTACGGCCGATCACCCGGAGGCTCGTGTGCTCTATTATCATCTCCCAGAGATACAAAGATCAATCAAAGAACCGTTCAGATTAGCTTCGAAATCAAAGATAAACAACTAAAAAAGATATGGGACAAAAGGATAATCTGCGCCAACTTCCCAAAAGCCTCATGAGAGAAAAAAAATAATTCACAAGCTATAATTGACTAATATTTGACTTTAAGTTCAAAAATCGAAAAATTTAGTGACATTAAAAAATTGAAAGGTACCTAATTATTATTGACCAAAAATATTATTTGAGATACAACCCAAAAGGTAATCTGATAGGAGATCAAGCTATTGACCAAACATCTCTTACATCTCTTACATCTCTACAATAATTTCAACAACACCTGATAGCAAAATTTACAGACCACCAAGATACAAATATCTAATACAAAAACCCAAAAATACGATAAAGATAATACGATAACTTTGTATTAGATAACCAAAAAACAAAACGTTATGTCTGCAAAATTACTAGATATTCAATATATGGTCCACACCAAAACAGTAAAAATTACTTAAGACATAAGGTAAAAATACAAGATCTTAATTTGCTTGAGATGTGTAATCAAAGCTTGAACTCAAAGATATAGCTTGTTTTTGTTAGACTTGATGATCGACTAACCTCACTCGATAGACAATTGGCTAAAGTGCGTATGCCAAAAATCTAGAGCGGAATAAAGTTATAGAACCCACCACAACCCTTGATGCCGTAATCTGAATAGATGAAAAGTCCAGCATTACGTCACCACCAAAAAATTTTTTTTAAATAGCTATATTTTTTTACAAAGCGATATTGTCAGATTCCGGTTCCGACAGATCGTCCGAATCTAGATCAGAATGGTAGTCTTCCACAAAATTTGGCTTTAAATCCTTAATATGAAAATTACCAAGGTTGTTTCCCTGCGAATCTTTTAAACGATAAACTAATGGTGATAAAACCTTATCGACAACACAAGGGATGTATTTTGGACTTAGTTTAGCTGAAAAGTCGTTAGGAGCACTAGAAAGACTGAAATTTCGACGCCAAACCTTATCACCAACATGAAACTGTAATGGACGTTTTCGCAAGTTGTAATACTTGGCATTTTTCTGATAAGCTGATTTCAAATTTTTCCTAATATTCTCATGTAATTTTGGTAATTGTTGTAAATCATCGATAAGCTGATTTTTCTCTGAAATAGCTGGAATATTGTTTTCGTTGTCAGAAATGTTGCCATAATAATCTCCAGTAAGTGGTACCTATATTGCGTCCAAACATTAAGAATGCAGGCGAGTAGCCTGTGACGTCGTGCTTCGCTAACCTAATAGCTTGTGCTATTTTAAAGATATCCACAGCCCATGTTTTGTGATTTTCGTGAATAAGAGAACGAATTGCAGTTACAATAACTCTATTAACTCTTTCAGTGTGGTTGATCTGAGCATGATATCGAGCATTGTACCATATTTTCTGTACGCGATAATTTTCCATTAGTTTTTTAAAGTCATTGCTAGTAAATTGACTACCATTATCGCAACAAAAGATTTGGGGAACACCATAAACTAAAAAGACTTGACTTTCAATAAATTTGGTAATTGCCTTGGTAGTTGCTTTAGATAAAGGATGAATTAAAACAAATTTAGTAAACCAATCAACAATAACTAGAAGATACTGATTACCATTCTTAGATCTAGGATAAGGACCTAATAAATCTGCCGAAATCATTTGAAATGGGAAATTGATATTTTTATATGAACCAATCAAACCAGCGCGCGGAAGATTTGAACTTTTACTCGCGGCACAAATAGAGCACTTTTTGACATATCTAACGACATCTTGTCGCACCTTAGGCCAATAATATAACTCTGTAATTCTTGATAATGTCTTAGAAACTCCAAAGTGACCGCCAGTAGGATGGTCATGATACATAGCTAAAACTTCCTTGCGAATTGCTGTAGGTACAACAATTTTCCATTCGGAACAATTACTAATAAGAGGTATTTTTGAAAAGATATGTTTATATAAAATATTTTCCTTTACTTGAAACGTAGGATACCTGTCTGGATTTTATTGAAGTTTTTGGATAAGAGATTGATACCATTAAAAATTAAAAACATTTGAATTTGAAACATTAAGAACAGCTATTTCTGAATTAGATCGAGATAATGCATCAGCAACAACCATGGTTGAACCTTTTCGATGGATGATAGTAAAATCAAACTGTGAAATTTTGACTGCCCATCGAGCTAGTCTTCCTTCTGGATTAGATAAATTCTTGAGCCAAATTAACGAAGCGTGATCAGTTTCCACAGTAAAGTTAGTTCCTTCAACATAATGACGAAAACGTTCTATGCCAAATATCACACCCAAACATTCCTTCTCTGTTACTGTGTACTTTCGTTCACATTTGTTCAAAGTGCGGCTAGCATAAGCTACAGGATGTTCGATTCCATCAGTTCTTTGATATAAAACTGCACCTAATCCGGTGTCACTTGCATCAGTTTGAATAATAAAAGGTTCTTTAAAATCAGGGGCTGCTAAAACTGGACTTGTGGTAAGACGATTGTTTATTTCAAGAAAAGCTTTTTCTGCCTTGTCATTCCACTGAATGGGTTGACCTTTTTTCCGACCATGTAATAAATCAGTTATTGCTGAAGTTATACTACTAACATCTTTTTCAAATCTGTGATAATAGCTGACTAAACCGATAAATCTCTTAATTTGTGTGGTTGTTTTTGGTGTAGGATAATTTACTATAGCCTCAATTTTTTCTGGACTCGTTCGCAAGCCATCTTTATCAACAACAAAACCCAGATAGGTAAGAGGAGAACGACAAAATTCACATTTTTCTAAATTAACTGTTAAATTTGCATTTTTTAACCGATGATAAATTTTATTTTAAACTTCAAGATGGGTACAAAAATCAGGAGTAGCAACAATTATGTCGTCAAGATAAACAAAAGCAAATGGTTCAAGACTTGGATCGATAATTTGATTCATTAACCTCATCATTGTTTGTGGTGAATTTGACAAACCGAATGGCATAACCTTAAATTGAAAAACGCCTCGTCCATGAACTATGAAAGCTGTTTTAGGTCGAGAACTTTCCTCCAATGGTATCTGATAAAAAGCCTTTCGCAAGTCTATTGAAGTCAAATATTTAGCATCCCTAAGTTTACTTAAAATACCGTCTATTAATGGTAAAGGATAGGAATCCTTTACTGTATCTTCATTCAGCTTGCGCCCGTCAAAACATACACGGTACTCTACAGACTTTTTAGTAACGAGCCATAAAGGACTCGACCATGGTGACTGTGAGGGTTCGATAATACCTAGCTTAAGCATTTCGTCAATTTCTTTTTCAAGATGTTCTCGCATGGCGGGAGATAAAGGATATTGCCGAAATGGTTTGGCATTGCCAGTGTCAATTTGATGTGAAATTAAATTCGTTAAACCAAGTTTGTTCGTAGGAGATATACTCTCAAAAAGATTAATGAAATTTTTTAATGATTTTTGTTCCACCGTTGTTAAATCAGAAAAAGAAGTTATGGCATTTACTGCACAAATATCCTGACGTTTTTGTTCAAGCAAGGAATATGACGACCTAACATAATCAATAGTAAATCCAAATAATTTTAAGGTATCCATACCAAGAATTAATTCATGTAATAAAGAAGGTACCACTAAAACTTTTACTTCTCTGGTTTGATTGTTCAAAGTTAAAGGTAAATAAACTCAACCGATCATGTCGGAAGGATGTCCGTCGGCCAAAGAAACACTTATTGAACTGTCAGTATATAGCTTGAGATTATATTTTTCGAGAATGGAAAAAGCACCGGAACCTAACGCAGAACTATTAGCTCCATCGTCAATCAAATCAAGGAACATATGATCGTACATAGAAATCGGAAGGTAGTTGCGATTATCTTGAGCCCTTTTTGCAAATAATGGACTTAAGTTTTTACGAGGCTTTAATGTGACGACAGGAGTTCGATAAAAATTGCGAACTGCTTCCAACCATTTCTTCCACTCGTGAGGAGGTAATCTTACTGTCTTTGCTGATTGTTGGAATTTTTGGGAGTTCGTGAAGTATCGGGAGTTGAATTTAGTTTTTCTTTTGAATTTTGTTTTCCACCAGTGGGTGTCTCGCGACTTCCACTGGTGCTTGCCACGTTTTTTGGCTTGCACTTAGGGCAATTTAATTTAGTTTTGTTTTTAAAACCGCAAGAAAAACAAAATATTGTTCTTGGACTTCTACAGTCCGTAAAAGAATGTCCCATCCGATCACAATTCCAACAACAAACATTATTTGACATGACATTGACATTTCTATTATAACGAACATCACCCTCATGAGTAGATAGACAACTCAAGTCCGGCTCCAATAATCCTGAATTCCGAGTAGGTGGAGGCTTGTATCGATCAGACCAAGATAATGATTCTTCTAAACGTTTGCAAAGTGTAGAGAGTTCAGAAATAGTCTTGATATCATGTAACGCTAATTGAGACACATAATGTGGTACAAGATTTCTTCTAATTTGATTTACGATAGCTATTTCATCGGGAGGGTTACTCAATCGCTTGAATAAGCCTTCCATGGTAGCAATATAGAGCGAAACTCTCTCTTTCGAGCCTTGAGTTCGGTTTCTAATTTCCTCAAGTAAATCATGGTCGTACTGATAAGGAAGAAAATCTTTTAATTTTTTGACTAACTCATCCCAATTATGAACTCTACTTTTATTATTTACAAACCAGGTCCACGCTTGACCTTTAAATAAATCACAAGCTGATGAAAATAAGTCTGTTTTCGATACACCTCTAGCCTCTCGCAAAAGTTCAACTTTTTCAAGAAAAGAAACTAATGACTCTTTACTTGAGCCAGAAAAATAAACATTCCATTTGTACGGAGCTACAGACTTAGAAACAGTGGCAAAGTCATTTGAATTTGTTCCGTAGGTGTCGACGTTACAGGTAATGGATCGGAAAATTTAGAAGCAAACTCGCCTTCTAACTCAATTAAATTTAACTTTATTGTTTGAGCCTGTGACTCATCGTCTTCAGACACAATATTAAAACGAGAGATACGATTCGATAAATGGTTAAGTCTCGACTCTATTCTACGACAAGCTGCATCGCCCTTAATACCAACAAATTTATTAATGACACTTGTGACGTCATTAAATGACTCTAAAAATTGCTTAACATCGTCAGCAAAAATAATAATTGGGTTAGCAATCGTAATAAAACTTCGGTTAGAAGCTTCTTGACTAAATGCACCTCTCAATCGTTTACGTTTTGCCTCTACATTACCAGACACGTCTAAACCGCGAACCTTAAGTTCATACGATAACTCATGTTCTTTTAAGCTGTTAGGATCCATATTAAAAAATTACCAAATGTCCAAAAAAAACGAACGACAAAAATTGGGCAGAATTGACGACAACAAATATTCGAGCAAATATTTTAGGCAAGAAGAATGAACAAAAAAAATAAAATAGTCCAAATTTTCCAAGTTCAAAAAGTCAAAGTTACTTTAATTTTATTTAACCACAATAGAGCAAGGTTCGACAAAAAATTAACCTCAAGGCCCCAAGTTGGGTCACGTCAAAAATGTATAACCAAAATGGTTATGTTTGAGCGCCAGAAGCTTGAACTATTTAGTGGTTAAATAAAAAGCACATTTTTTATTTACAATATATTTACAATTTGGAATTGTACATTTAGTGGTTCACACAAAGTACAGTAGGTAAACTGAGTAGTTAAATTTGATACTTACAATTTATAATTTGTTAAAAAAACTTGGAAAGGTTAAAGTTTACAATATAACATTGGAGATGTTCGTGAGCTTAAAAGCAAAACACAAGTAGCACGAAAGGTTCACGGGAGCATTTAAAGTCTTGTTTACGAGCACTTCGAAAATTTGGACGACAGTTCTACAGAGTACCTTAAAGCCTTCTCAAATTAAAGCTGAGTAGAGGCGACCTTCGCTCCAAGCTCCTTGTTCGTGGATTAGAACCTCGGCTAGGCCTCGAGACTCGAGCGGGTCGTGGGATGTCCGAGCTGGTGCTGGAAGGTGTGCTGACTACTCGAAGCCGGGTTGTAAGGTTGGTGTGCTGGTACTTAGTCCGCCACTGTCTCGCTTACGTGCCTCGCTCACGTACCGGAGTGCATGTAACAGAAAATACAACGAACAGTCTCCGAAAACACTGCAGTCGAAAAATCGATGCTTTTACAAAGTTCAGTGTTACCCAAGTTACTTAACAATAGCTATATAAAAGAAATTATGAGCAATCTGTTCAGATTCGTGACTTAAAGTTTACTTATACTTGACGTTATAATCTCAAGATAAATTACGAGACGTAACTTTGACTTAACCCTGACTATGAAATAAATTAAAAATTGATAACCAAAATGACCAATTATCTTGTCTTATAAATTTACTGTACAATATTTACAAAATAAAAGGTAACATTAATAAAATACAAAAGTTCTAGCGACTTTCCCGATTTCACCCCTTGGCAAAATACCAAAAACAATAGCCCTGTAAGCTATGTAAAATAAGAAAACGTGTCGTGAAGTCTACACCACGTCGAACAACTTAAGTGTGGGGCATAGAGTAATTCTGTACAAAAACGTGACCTAATATAAACCTAATATAATTTAAATAACCAAAAGTTGGCTACGACCCATCACGTGAAGCCCACAGAACAAGGGAAACAGATTACGAATGAGATGGTTACAGCAAAGTCGACAAGTGTCGGATACAGATAAAATCAGTAATCCAAGTAGCTAACTCACCCGGAATACTGCCTTCTGTAACTCCCTGTGGTCTTCACGCTGTTGGTTGCTGATTGAACCGGATAGATGTGGGAAAAACCCTCCACGACTTGTCCACGAGGTTCGTAGAAACGTGGTGATCACACATGAAAAAAAAAACAGAAAACTTATTAGCACAGTAAACCCAAAAATACACGATACACCAAACCACTTAAGCTGCTCGCAAAGATGAGTATTAAATTCCGAAAATAGATTTCCCAGCGGAAAATTCGAATGAATAATTCGGAACTTAACCTCACGTGATGCACACCTGACAAGTGGTAAAATGGGAAGCCGCCCGATTCTTTTCGCCGGGTCTATTTATAAACTTTTTTGAAATATGGACAACGGAGACTTCCGTTTCCTTTCCAGAACACTTTGGAAGGTTTTAAAAGTGAAACTTTTTGATAAAAAATTTAAAATACGTCGAGACAAACAGGCGACGGTATCAACTGTCAATTCTGCCAAATTCTAGCACTGATATCCGACCAGTAGAAACGTCGAAAACAAAGAGTGACGTTAGTACACGGACTCACCGTGGCGCTTAGTCAATCGCAAACTGAATAAAGTGAATATTATCTGTATAATTAAAGTCAGACAGTGATTACAACAATGTAACTGTTCTAGTTATACATACCTTCAATTGATGAAAACAATTTAAACATTTTTGCAACCGCACATACCCTTAATAAACAATTTGTTTGGTAACAACAAGGTAGGCAACTTATTATGCATCCGCTTGTATAGGTGGTTGCAGATAGCAGGGCAACATTTTTTAAAATCGGTAGGTGTATACGGGGTGTGATGAATTAATAAGAATTAAATAATGCATTTAAACGCTGTAACGGAAATTAGATAAAATTTTCGTTACAGTTTCAACTTATCTAATTCAGCATTTAGCTCTTCTTTACGTAGCAATATACCCAACCCACGCGAGTATCTCCGTCGGGTCCGGTATTAATATTTACCGAAAGTGAAGTCGTAATCGGGGTGTCAGCATTGGTAGTGGTAATATTATCTACAGGGTGATTCAAAACTATGCGGCACCCTTTCAGGGGCATAATTTACTCGTTAAAATAAGACGAAAAATTCATATCAATATGGGTCCAAAAACGCTTCGTTACGAAGATACAGGGTGATTAAGCTTTCAAAAAAATATCGATTTTTGTTTACACATTCCAAACCAATAAGAATATTTAAACCAAACTTATTACACAATAATACCCTCATAGGGTGACATAACACATGTTAATATCAGGTCTCCAAAGTAAACAGTGGCGGAGGTTATGGGTAATCAGTACCATTAATTAAACAAAAAAAATAGTACGGCCCTGTACAATACAAAAATTTATTATCTTGTTGAATAAACAATAAAATATAGAACAAAAAATGTCTCTTTCATATTTTTCATATCTCTCTCCCCTTCGCGGAAAATTGGAGTTTTTCCTATTTCTCATCTTTTTGGACTCTTTACTTTACTTTGAAGTAACTATTATTTTAAGTAAACGAAATGATTTTCAAATGGAATTTCAGAAGGAGTAGGTAACTTTTGATACTAGAAAGGCACGAAGATGCAACAAATCAAGAACGCGATGAATTCGAAACAAAATATTTTGATTTAATCTCTTCAGTGAAAATAATAATAAAAAACCAAACGATTCAATTTGAACAACCTCAAGGTGATTCAATTGCATTGACACCTTCTTCAAGCTCAACTAGTGGTAATGCTAACCCCAAAATTGGCATAAAATTACCTGAAATTAATATTAATGATTTTCAGGGAGGTTTCGAAAATTGGTCTAATTTCTTTGACAGGTTTAAATCTTTAATTCACGATAATCCTAATTTAGATAACGTTCAAAAATTTCATTATTTAAACGGAGCTGTAAAAGGCGAAGCAGCTGCTGCAATTAGCTCTATGAAAATTACTCCTGACAATTACAACATTGCCATACAGTTATTAAAAGATCGATATGAAAATAAAAAAAGCAACAATACAATCGCACCTTAAAGCTATACTCTTTGATTTACCAACAGTTAAACCTAAATCGCACGTATCCTTAAGGCAACTGCAAGCATTTCAGATCTCTAGAAAATTTAGGCGAAAATGTGCAAGAATGGAATTCAATTTTAATTTGCATAATTACTTCAAAACTCGATTTTAAATTACGCGAAGAATGGGAATCCTATACAAAAAATAAAATTAATGTAAAAACATGTGATTTAATCACATTTTTGAATGAAAAATGTATTTTTTTACAATCTGTTGAAAATACTGTGACCTCCGGCAAAAAATACAATGCAAAGTCATTTTATGTATCTGATAATAAATCAAATAATAATAATAATAATTTTCAAAAATGTCCTCTTTGCAAAAATCAACACTATTTATACTTTTGTGACAGACACAAATAATAATTATTCCTCTCAAAATAAAGGTAATTCGCATGAAACAAATAAAACAACTCCTCCTAAAATACACGAAAATAATAAGTCATTACTCTCTATAATGAACAATCACGATAATAAAACTTCAATGAAAGAATCAGAAAATTTTACAGTTGCTCATTTAAACAAACCCGATAATAATAACAAATATTCTTTATTATCAACAGCGCTGGTTATCGTGTATGATAGAAATAAACAACCTGTAGTTTGCAGAACTTTTTTGGACAGTTGTTCACAAGTAAATTTGATTTCAAATTCATTTCTCCAGCGTTTGGGAACAAACTTTACAAATGATAGCACCTCTCTTTCGGGAGTGGAGGACGTTAAAACAAAAGCCACAAAATGGTTAAAACTTGATGTTCATTCCATGCATAGTGATTTTAAAATTAATTTACCTTTTTTAACATTAAAAAAAAGTACTCAAAGTTCTCCCAATTTGTCATTTGATGTTAGTAATTTAAAAATACCCGAAAATATTAAACTTGCTGGTCCAAAATTTAATGAAAGTTCCCAAATTGATATGCTCATAGGCGCAGGTGTTTTTTATTCACTCCATTGCATAGGTCAAATAAAACTCGGCGAAAACCTGGCCGTTTTACAAAAAACTCGTTTCGGTTGGGTTGCCTTCAGGTTATATAAATTGTATACCACAATCTAATGCATGTTTTTTAACTTTATGGGATTTAGACTCACAATTGCAGACATTGAAGAAATTCCGTCAAATTTGAAAGGTAATCATTATTCGCGCGAAGAGTTGGAATGCGAAAATCATTTTATTAGCACTACTCGAAGAACGAAAACAGGCAGATTTGTGGTAAATCTTCCTGTCAAAAATAATATTACAGATTTAGGTGAATCTCAGGAAATAGCTAAAAAACGATTTTACTCCCTTGAACGTCGTCTCGAAAAAAATCCCAATCTTTATGATGAGTACCGTAAATTTATGACAGAATATATCAATTTAGGGCATATGTCAAAAATTAATATACATAATGTCGAAAATCCAGACACAAAATTTTTTTACATGTCTCATCATAGTGTTGAAAAATTAGACAGCACTACTACCCGTACTCGAATTGTTTTTAATGCTAGCATGCAGACTTCTTCGGGCATTTCTCTTAATGATGCATTAAAAGTTGGCCCTACTGTACAAAACGAATTATTCACAATTTTAATTCAGTTTAGGCAACATGTTTTTGTTTTAATCGGAGATTTAGCAAAAATGTATCGGCAGATTTTTGTAGAACCACAACAGCGTAATTTACAGCGTATAGTTTGGAGTGAAAATTCAAATAAAAATTTGGATCATTATACTCTCAACACAGTTACGTACGGTACAGCGCCAGCTAGTTTTCTTGCTACTAGATGCCTGATTCAGATTTCAGAAGATGTTCAAAAAATATTTCACAATGAAAGTAAAATAATAAAAAAACATTTTTTTTATTGACGACCTTTTGACCGGTTGTGACGATATTAATCAACTCATTGCTATAAGAAAAAATGTAACACAAATATTTTCTGACTTATCGAATGAAACTTCTGTTTTGCTTGAATTGCAAGAAAAATCTGAAAAAAACGATTTTACAGTTATTGATGGTAATACGACAAAAACATTAGGAATAACTTGGAATGCCAATTCTGACAGTTTTATATATCATTCAATTAAAAACCCTGAAAAACACAATAAAGTAACAAAAAGAAATATTCTTTCTTATATTTCTCAACAATTTGATCCTCTCGGACTTCTTGTTCCTATTACTATTCGATCAAAACTAATCATGCAATCTTTATGGCAACTAAAACTTGACTGGGATGAATCTCTACCACTAGATTTACATAGCCAATGGACAAAAAACACGGAAATCACTACCCTTCATGGATTTTCAGATGCTTCTGAAAAGGCTTACGGTGCTTGTATTTATGTTGTAACCACAGATCGCGAAGGAAATAAAAGCTCTGTCCTGTTATGTGCCAAAAGTCGCGTAGCACCTTTGAAAACTATTACCTTGCCCCGAATGGAATTGTGTGGTGCAGTAACATTAGCTAGACTTATTAATAAAAGTGCTCAAATTTTAAATATTGATTCAAAAAATATTTCTTGTTATTCTGATTCAAATATAGTTTTATGCTGGTTATCTCGAGAACCAAACAGGTTAAAAACATTTGTATCTAACAGAACATCCGAAATTTTAGAATTGACTCAACGCGATAATTGGTATCATGTCAAATCTTCAGAGAATCCAGCTAATTTGATAACTCGCGGTTCTAGTTCAAATAATCTAAAGTTTCGCTCACTTTGGTGGGAAGGACCGAAATTTTTAAATCAAAATCATAAAATAAATAAACCTGATTATGTAAAACATATTTCACACTATTATGTGCACAACTCTGAATTGCCAGAACAAAAATCTAATGAATTAATTTCTTTTGTTTTCATGCAAAATTTTGACATATTTCAAAAATTTTCTTCTTTAATAAAATTACAAAGAATTGTCGCAAATTGTTTACGTTTTATAGGAAATTTAAAAGCATCAGCACATATTTCATCTAAACCAAGACAAACTCGTGAATTATATATCGAAGAAGTTGAAAATAGTATCAAAATTCTTATAAAAATGACACAAAATGAATCTTTTCCAAAAGAAATAAAAGCATTAAGTGCTTCTAAAAATGTTTTTCCTAGCAGTAAATTAAGTTCTTTAAATCCTTTTCTTGATATGGATAATATTGTCCGTGTTGGAGGCAGATTAAAACATTCTCAACTTTCATACAATAACAAGCACCCGGTAGTATTTCCAAACAAGCATCCATTCACTCGTCTTATCATTCTACACGAATACAAAAGAAGTTTAAATGGGGGATTACAAGTTACATTATCACATGTCAGAATTACTGGCCACTCCATGGAAAACAAGTAGTTAATCAGTAATAAGAAATTGTATAACTTGTTTTAAGGCAAAACCTTTTGTAATGAATCAACAAATGGGTGAATTGCCAGCCGCGCGCGTAGGTAACACCTTCTCGTGTTTTTTCTTGTTGTGGGTTAGATTACGCTGGTCCATTCGAGCTTAAGGAGGGTAAGACGAGAAATAGAAAAATTATTAAAGCATATATTTGTATATTCGTTTGCTTGTCCTCAAAGGCTTGTCACATAGAACTGGTAAGTGCATTGACTGTTGACGTTTTTTTGGCAACTCTAAGAAGATTGTGTTACGCCGTGGTCTACCAACAGATCTATATTCAGATAATGCTACGAATTTTGTTGGTTCAAATCGAATTTTAATTGACACAATGAAGAAAATTGCCCAATCAAGTAAATTTTCTGATTATTTGTTAATATCCCAAATAAAGTGGCATTTTATACCACCAAGAGCTCACCACTTTGGAGGATTGTGGGAGTCTGCTGTAAAATCTACTAAAACGCACTTAAAAAGAATTTTAAATAATACTCCATTGACGTTTGAAGAGTTTTATACTTTTTTAACACAGGTCGAAGCTGTACTCAATTCCCGACCTCGCACTTCCCTCTCTAATGATCCCAATGACATGGACCTACTTACTCCAGGCCATTTCATTATTGGCCAAGCTCTAACTTCATTACCAGAGCCTTCTTTGTTGGAGACACCTGTCAGCCACGTCAAGCGATTTCATCATATTCAGCGTATGGTACAGAGTTTCTGGAGTAGATGGAAGATGGAGTACCTTCACAACTTGCAAGAAAGATATAAATGGGAATTTAAGAAGGACGTTACATCTCTACTAATAAGTCTTGTTTTAATAAAAGAAGACAATGCGCCTCCACTTTCCTGGCCAACGGGACGGATCGTGGAAATACACCCCAGTGAAGACGGCAGCATTCGTGTTGTTACTGTAACGACCAGGCATGGTTCAGTCAAGAGACCAATCACTAAATTATGTCTTTTGCCTCTCGATAATCCCGGATCAGACTAACACAGTGCGTGTTTTGGACGCTTCTCGTGAGTGCGGTTCCCTGGTATAGACTTCTCGATGATGAACTTGTATTATATTTTTGGACGCTTTTAATAGTGCAGTTTTTCCCAACTAAGACAAACAGAGATAGTTTATTTACTTAATTTATTCAATTTCGTTAAAATATTAATTATATAACATTTGTCAGTTGTTTTTTGAAAGCTGTGCTTCCAAGGGCGGCGGAATGTTAGACTATTTTTCTATTTTATTACCTGACAACAAACGTACTATCCATATTGTTATAAAAATATATCAAGCTAAGCGGTTGTTATGGAAGGGTCCCAACAATAATAAATAATAAAAAATGTCAATATTCTGAAGTACAATTTTTAATTTAAAATATTCAAGAATAAGCCGATTCGATGGAAAACAGAACCATTTCGAAGGAAAGCAGTTATTAGAACTGCACAGAAGAAGGCCAAATCGCAAACCTCAAAATTAAGCCAACAAATGCTTTTAACCCTTTTAATAATAATCCTAGAAATCATGAAGCTATGTCTACAAATTCTAGAGTACCCTCTAATGTTCATAGGAGTTTTTCCGCGAGACGAAACAATTTTCCCCGAAATAATTTTCAAAACAATACTATAGCCGAAGAATTGTACCAAATTAATAGCGAAAGTGCTAACAATGAAAGCCAGTCAATACGCAATGCGTATGACTTAACTCCCTCTCAGAATAAAGTTCAAATCCAAAGTAAAAATGATATAAGTCCCGGAAATTTTCAGCAAGTCAGGTTGTCCCCGAAACGGAAGAAATAGAACCTGAAATTATAGAGATTCATACTGAAATTTGTAATAGTTTGCCCTACATCATTGTCGAAAACCCTCCTTTAAAATTACTAGTTGACACTGGTTGTTTCCAATCCCTTTTAAGACCCTCTATTGTTGAAAAATACCCAAATTACATTTATACCTGTCCAACAAGAATTCGAACTAGTCTAGGCCAAACTTTTGACGGAATTTTAGGACTACGTGAAATGAGAAAGCTAAAATTTATTATTGACCTCGACAGGCAATTTTTAACGAATAATATAACAAATATCCCATTCTTTTATCGTGACACAAAAGAAGATTGTCACACAATTTCGGTAAACGCACACGAGGCTATGTCGGTAAAAATACCAGTCTCTCAGTATAACAATGATATCATTATTCTAGAGTGCAACATAGGAAACCTTTATTTTCCAGAGACGCTCACAACCGCTAAACAAGGTTTTGCATGTACAGAAATTCATATTAATACGGACAATGCTATACAGTGTGCTTTTGATGCACCGCTACACGTGCAAGCCTTTCCGGATTCACATAAGGAAAATTTTCTGATATTTTCCACCAAGATGGTACAAAATTAACATTTACAAACCAAATGAAACATGAAATTAAGACTACGGACGAGATTCCAATTCATACTAAATCTTATAAGTACCCTTTTATTCATAAACAAGAAGTCCAGAAACAAATTTCAAAAATGTTGGACAATGGTATTATTCGTCATAGTCAAAGCCCATGGAGTAGCCCAATTTGGATAGTCCCAAAAAAGTTAGATGCTAGTGGAGTTCAAAAATGGCGAATTGTAGTAGATTATAGTAAAGTTAATGAAAAATCTATTTATGATAGGTACCCTTTGCCGAATATAAATGACATTTTAGATAAATTAGGCCGTTGTCAATATTTCACAACCATTGACCTTGCGTCAGGTTTTCACCAAATTGAAATGCATGAAAATTCTATAGAAAAAACTGCTTTCACTGTAGAAAATGGACATTATGAATATGTCAGAATGCCATTTGGTCTCAAAAACGCACCCTCAACTTTCCAGAGACATATGGATAATGTACTTTGGGAGTTGCAAGGCAAAATTTGTTTACTTTATATGGATGATATTATAGTATTCTCGTCAAAGCTTGAAGAACATATAGCTAATTTAAAGTTATTATTTTATACACGGAGAAAAGCTAAGCTTAAGATACAACTCGATAAATCCGAATTTTTATGTAAAGAAGTTGAATTTTTAGGTCATGTGGTGACTCCTGATGGAGTAAGACCAAACCCGAAAAAGATTGAAGCTATTAAGAGATTTCCAATTCCAAAAACTCCAAAAGAAATCAAGTCATTTTTAGGTCTCTTAGGCTATTACAGAAGATTTATTAAAAATTTCGCGAAAATAACAAAACCTTTTACACAATGTTTAAAGAAAGGTGAAAAGGTAGAGCACACGGAAGAATTTTTGAAAATTTTCGAAACTTGCAAAACATTACTTTGTAATGACCCAATATTACAGTATCCTGATTTTACAAAACCATTTAATTTAACTACTGATGCTTCAAATATTGCTATTGGCGCCGTATTAAGCCAAGGAAAAATTGGTAGCGACTTACCGATCGCTTATGTTTCTAGAACGTTAAATCCTGCAGAACAAAATTATAGTACTATAGAAAAAGAATTATTAGCTATCATTTATTTTACTAATTATTTTAGATCTTATTTATTTGGAAGAAGGTTCACTATTATAACAGATCATAAACCATTACAATGGATATAACCAAACTCACGTTTAGTTCGGTGGAGATTGAAACTCGAAGAATACGATTACGAAATTAAGTGTAAGACAGGAAAAACGAATACTAACGCTGATTCATTATCAAGAATTCAATTAGAAAACGATAATATTATTAATAATATCCTATTTCATGATATCGACACAGAATATCAAGAATTTAGGAAAAATACTAATAATAATAGAGATAAAGTTATATAAATTAAGAAAAATCTATTTGAAATGCCTGAAATATATTCGTTAGCTCACTGTGTATCAGAAGATTTTAAATTAGGTGCTGGGATAGCCCTTCAATAATTTAAAGAAAGGTATAATAATATTGAATATTTAAGAAATCAGAATAGGAAGGTAGGCGAAATAGCTATTTTAAATTTTAAGAAACGTTTTATTTATTACTTAATATCCAAATAATATTTTTACGAGAAACCTACATACTATAATGTGTTCAAATGCCTTATAAATTTAAGAGACCACGTAGTTAAAAATAAAGTAAAACATTTAGCAATGCCAAAAATCGGATGTGGACTCGATCAATTAAATTGGAACGTAATTAAAAGAATGATTAATTTTATTTTTTAATTTATACCAGTAGAAATAATTGTTTGTTCCATAAATCATGATATTTCAGAAATTTATCCAATGTTTAGGATCCACCTGAACCTATATATGACTTACCAAAAAATATACAAATTTCTATATATGAAAATCAACGAACAGTTAATTTTGAAGAACCGATAAAATTTTATAGAGAACGTTCAGTTGACGGAAATAAAATATCAGTAAAATATATTCCCGAAAATAAAGTAAGTAACGCAGATTTAAAATTTGAATTAAAGCTGAACGAATTTTTAAGAGAGCAAAAAGAAAAAGTTAGGAAAAGTCGAAATAACAATGAAGTTAATGCTATTGAGAATCAATCAATTTTAGGAAATCCCGGTGATATTGATTTGAATAACCCTATAACCAATGATGAAATAAGAGAATATCTAGAATTTGAATTCCCCGAAGAAAACCCTAATATAAATAACAGTAATGAAAATCAAAATAATGAGAGAGTTAGGCCAAAAATAAATATTATTTCGGATATACGTATAAAAAGTACAGGTGAAATTGAAACAATTCATCGCAATAATACCCCAGTCTCTAGAGTTCATTCTGCTATCGAAGACCCAATTTTAACTATTCCAATAACCGAAAATTGCTTGAATACTTATACGAATCAAATTATATTTATTTTAAAAGACTCTGTTATAAAGACATGTCCTTTCCCAATAAAATTAGGCTAACTGTCAATCTGACATTGAAAAACTACGCTTATGAACTAGAATACATAAATCCAAAATCACTTTATAGTATCTATATTCAGAAGAGCGAAATCGACCTAAAACCCAGAATTTTTAATTTATTAGCTAAAACTTTTAAAAATCATGCATATAAACTAAATGTCTCTAACATTTTCTTAACTGACATTACTGAAAGAGATAGACAACAAGAATTACTGCAATACCATCATGAAACAAAAACATGTCATAGAGGCATAAATGAAACTCTATTAGCTTTGAAAAAATTATACTATTGGCCCAACATGAAAAATGACAACCGAATATATCAATAAATGCGAATATTGTAATGCTAAGTATGACAGGAATCCACCTAAAATTAAATTTGCATTTACCCCTACTCCTTCGCAACCTTTTGAATCTGTTCATATGGATACTTTTCAAGTCCTAGGAAATAAATTTTTAACCATAATTGATGTTTTTTCGAAATATGCACAAGCTTATTACTTAGAACCTTGCAATTCTACTGATGTGATTGATGGAATCTTCACTTTCGTTTCTCATTTTGGCATACCCAAGTCAATAACATGTGACAATGGTACTGCATTTAAAACAACTCTTTTATCGGATTTTTGTAAACTTCATAATGTTAAACTACACTTTACGACACCTGGTAATTCGACTGGTAATAGCCCTGTAGAAAGATTGCATAACACACTACTTGATAGTATACGCATACTTAAGCTTACTCATACTGATTCGAATATGAAACTATTAATGCAATATTATTAGAATACAATAATTCCACTCATAGCGTAACAAAACAAAAGCCTTTTGATATCGTGACAGGTCATACAAATGCACTCGACCCCTTCGACATCACAGATGAAATAATTTTAAATCAGTACATAGACGAACGTAAAAATAAATTAAAAATAATTTTTGACAAAATTCATGAGGTATCATTAAGCGAAAAATGTAAACAAAATAAAAGACATAATAAAGATAGGGGAGAACCACAGAATTATGAACCTTCCACTATTCAATTTCAGAAAAATAAAGCATCACTAAGAGACAAAACTAAACCAAGACACACAAAAATTCAAATTAAGGAAAATTTAGGAACAAAAACTAAAACTTCAGATGATAAAATAATTCATAAGTCACAACTAAAAAGGCCAAAACCTAATTTGAATCCTTGTTTGCAGGAAAATTAAAATGAACCTTCATGCAGTTATGCTATTCCTGACAACGACGATATTATTAACATTGTACTGACGACGAGTGAAATGACATTTACTCCGATAAAAACTCCTTTGCTAGGAGGTACGAAAATTGTAAAAACCAAACACACTTATCCATTATGTTAGATTTAACCCTATAATTAAACAGCTTAATAATATTCGAAAATTTTACAGTATTGTCACACTAAGTGCCTCGAACACGGGGCCTCCACCTCGAGTCGCACTATTCGTGTGCGCCGGAGGGTTGGACTGACCCTCACGGCTTGCCGGGATCACTGGGAGGGGTCGCGACCGACGACAGAGCGTACTCCAATGAGACACAGGTATACACCAAACGGACTTGTATTGTTCCAAACTCACATAAACGTTTTCAACAGCATCTAGACTGAGACGCGGAATATGGAATCAGTACCATAAATATAGTAAATAAAAACAATCCCATTAAGCGATGACAGACACAAACACAAACACCCTTATCGTCTAAATAGGAGACCACCTTATCGGTTCTAGCACATAAGTCTAAGAAGTTAGTATTCTGCGTTCGAACAGAACGGTTGTAAGCTATCCTGTATTCCTGTAGAAAAATAAAATTTCTTTTTTAAAACGAACTCGACGACTTATTTGGCGCTGCGAACAGGATCCGTGTACGTACAAGTTTCCGTTTAAGCCAAAAAGGGCGGGATTACACGGTACGGTCGGTTTTTACCGTTCAGCACGGGTCTACTAAAAGAAAAAAATCGAAGAAACCTCCACTGCGTTCACTAAGGACAAGGAAGGACCTTCGAGACCACTACAGCTACAGGCAAAGCAACAGACAACCAGGAGCAGTTCCTAGACAGCACACTGTGGATTTAGCTCTTAGAAGAATACATACCAGGGTGAGGAAGGTGTGAATTTCTCATCGCGATTTAACTCATATTTAAGTTTTACTGAAAATTTTCACGTTTTTTTAAACAAAAAAAGTAATATTTAAACAAATTCCGAATTGAGCCGATTGTAGAAAAAGCTAAATTTATAAAAACAAAAATAGAACGATTTTTGCCTTACAAAGCAAGTGATTCCATTAAAGTGACCTCATCAAATGGTTCAGCCGTCCCTATGACTTATAGCGATATTAATGCGAAATTCAATTTATTAAAGAGTACTGTACCTACATACTTCGGGGGTACTGAAGAGTTAAGTTTCTTTCTAAAACGTTCTGAAAAATTCTTAGAGGAACTTCATTTTTCTGACGAAAGTATCAATGACACGTTTTTTAATTTTATTCTATCCCAAATACAGGAAGAAGCTCGCAGGCACATTATTTTGCATGATCCTTCAGATTGGCCAACATTAAAAAGGCTCCTTTTACAAAAATATGCTGACAATAGATCCGAATTAACTTTACAAAATAGACTTACCTCATGCTATCAATTACCCAATCAATCTATCGAAAATTATGCGAATGAAATAAGTAAACGATTAATACAACTAAAAGAACACATATTCTTAAACGAAAATATACATGAAAAATACAAAAAACGAGATATTGCTGGCATAAATGAACCTTACCAAACTTATCTTTTGCACAATAAACCGATATCTGTTGAAAATGCAGTAAACCTATGTCAAGAATACGATAACGTACAGAACCAGGCGAACTGGCTACGTTTTGTAAAAAACAGTAAAAATAAAAGGGATTATACTTCGCGACCTCCTAGACAAAATATCTCACAAAATTTCACTCAAAGACAGGGAAATTATAACCACAATTACCAACAGCAACATTCTAATGCACACTCTAACCAAAGCCTAAATCGCAGGTTTAATTCAAATCAAAACACAAATTTTAATCGCAATATTAATCCAAACGTTACCCGCAATGTCAATCCAAATTATAATTCGAACTTTATTCGCAACTTTCAACGTAATTTCCAAAGTCACAATAATTTTTACAATAATAACAACCAAAGACCTCAAAATAACTTTAGATCAATCTTTCAAACGCCACAAAATACGCAACAAACAAACCCTCATTCAGCACGTATATTTAATGCGCAAAATCCATGCCAGGATTATGGTGAACCAATGTCAACTCGTACAATCACCCAAAATTAAATTACATAACGTATAAATTATAAATTCTAATCAAAACAATAGTAACAACTTGCACCGCGACAAAGAGGAATCTCAAAATTTTCGGATAATGGCCTCGGAAAGCCCATCACATTGACACCGACTTACAATGTTAATAGTCTAGACGATTTAGAAACGTTACCTCTTATTTTCTCAGAAAAATTTAAGTTAAGAACTCTAATTGACACTGGCGCGTCCACGGCGGTTATGAATTCCAAAATTGCTTATAAACTATTCCCAAATCATATTTTCCCTCGTTATTCAGAAATTATGGCATGTAAAAATAAAATCATAAGTTATTCAGCTCTCCAATATCCTATTTTAGAAGAATTTAATATTTCAAAACCTTTCACATTTTTATTAATTGACTGGCATGATACCTTTGATTGCCTATTATCATGGAAAGACCTAGTTTCGGTTAAAGCCAAAATAGACACAGAAAACAATATGATACAACTTCCAGATTGCAAAATACCACTCCAATCCTATTCTCAAAAGTGCGTCATAACAAACATCCAAAATGGACCCGTAGTAATGCCTTCTTTAAAACACAATTCTATAACTTATCCTCCGTATGAAGACTCTTTTTATTGGTGAAAGCTTTCGCAGTTGTTTAACTGCTTCTTCAGTCACTCTAAAATTACATTAAAATAGTTTTTGTGATATAAATTTCAAAATTACTTACAATTAAGTGAGTTCCTAATATAATGTAAAGATGTTAATGTTTGAATTTTGCATTGAACAGGGCAAAAGTACAAAATTTTTAAATTTAGTTTTGGCAAAAATCTAGTTCAATATGACACTTAAAAATAGTTTATTTTTAAAGGTATATAAATGTGACTAGTTACTATTATTATACCTTTATCTAGGTATATTTGAATTATTATTGTTGTTAGTAAAATTTGGTTTGTTTTCTAAGAAAAGTAAATTTGAAAAAATTATATTAAGGTCCTGAATATCTGTTTTTTTGTTAAGAGTATTTTCAACTTGGTTAATGTAACACATTTCAAGAAAAGAACGCTTAAAATAATTTCTTTCAGTTGCCAAAACTTTAGTATTATCAAAATCCATTTTATGTCCTGTTGAATTAACATGTTGAGATAAAGCACATGATTCGGGCCTTAGACGAATATCACTTTTATGCGAAATATTTCTAGATTTAATGCTTCTGCATGTTTGACCAATGTAAGTTTTATTACAATTAGTGCAATTAATCTGATAAACTACATTAGACCTATCTTGAGTATTTACCTTGTCCTTAAGATTCGTAAAGAGATTTCCTACAATTTTTATTGTTTTATTAGCAATTATGACATTGGTTTCTTTTTTTAATAAATTTGAAATTTTTGGTGTTAGGTCTTTAATATAAGGAAAAGATCTATATATTTTAAGATTTAAATTAATATTATTACTCGAAATTGTACTAGGTTGTTCATCTAAAGGTTGCTGATCTGATATATTATTAGATGTTCTTGTTGAAAACAATAATTTGTTTAAAAGTTTTTCAGGATAAGAATTATCAATAAAAAGTTTTTTTAATTTAACTAAATTCTTTTTTATAAGTGATGGGTGACATAATTTTGAGATTCTATTTTTCATACTTAGCACTAAATTTATTTTAGTTTTTTCAGTGTGGTACGAAAAATAATTAGTGTATCTACCAGAACAAGTTGGTTTAGTATACCAATCCAATATTATTCTATTATCTGCTTTTCTGATCACTTTAGTGTCCAAGAAAGGTACACTATTATGATTTTCAGGTTCCAGAGTAAATTGTATATATTGGTTGTAACTGTTAAATACTTGTAAAATCTCTTGCTCTTTACCTTTAGGTATTGAACAAATTATATCATCAACATATTTTAATAAGAATGGTAATTCAAAAGATAATTTTGGTATACATTTTTCAAGAAGTTCATCCATAACATATTGAGCAATGATTGGTGAAATATTAGATCCCATTGGTGTACCAAAAATTTGTTTATAAAATTGATTGTCTAATGAAAAATAAGTATTATTAAAAACAAATCTCAAAAATATAAACAGACTTTCCTTTTTAATAGTACAATGATGTTTGATACTATTCCATTTTCTTTCTATACAACTTAAAGTAAGTTCTAATGGAATATTAGTGAATAAAGAAACAACATCTAAACTTATAATGACATAATTTTCAGGGAGTTGGAAATTATTGAATTTTTCTGCAAAACTAAAAGAATCTTTAATAAAATAAGGATTATTTTATTAAAGATTCTTCATAAGATGTACTAAGGATGTTAGTTAAATACTTAGTGATTTTACTAGTTGGTGAATCAATTGAAGCAATGATAGGTCTAAGAGCTAGGTTAGGTTTATGGATTTTTGGTAATCCATAAAATTTTGGGGCAATAGAATTGTATATTTTTAAAGATTTAGCAACATCTTTTTCTATTTCTTTAGTTTTAGTTAAATTACTAACTAAATTATTAGCTTTTTGTTGTATGGTATTAGTTGGATCTCTTGGTAATTTGATATAATAAGTTGGATCTTGTAACATATTATTTGCAAGTTCACTGTATTCATTTTTAAACATGATAACTGAAACATTACTTTATCAGACTTAACTACAATAATTTCTGGGTGCTCTTTCAAAAATTTTTTTGTAGTATTATACCAAGAGGTAATTTCAGAATAATGCGTTGGAAAATGATTAATGAAATTAGTTATTATATTAGTCATCTGATAAAGGATAATGTTTTTTTGATCGTGATTATTTATTTGTTCAAGAGAGAATTCCACATCTGCTAAGAGATTCTTAATAGAAATGTCAGTTTTAGTTGGTGGTAAACTAAATTTTGGACCAAGTGATAGAATATTCTTAACTTCGATAGGAATATCAACATTTGTAAGATTTTTAAACCAACGTTGATTTATTTTAAGTTTTATTTTATTTTCATTTTTAAGACGCTCAAATTTACGTAAATTAGTTTCTTTTATTTGATTAAAAATTCTATTATATGATTGATAGTAGTGATACAAAGGGGTTTCTGGCCCAAAATGGTCGCCAAGGTCAAGGTCGTTTGTTTGTTGCGAAGTCGTGATGGGGTGTTCAAGGTTGGGCTTCAAGCGCGCAAGGTTTCTGGGAATTGGGGGGCGGGGCTAGACTTTAAGATTTCCGAGAATCACTTCAAGGTTTCTGGGAATCGCTTCAAGGGGGCGTGGCTAGACTTCAAGGTTTCCTCGTTTTCAAGGTTGAATTGACATCCAAGGTCAAGTGGGCGGGGTTTCTGAGAATTTTGGTGGGCTAGAAAGTCCTAGCATTCCCCCCACCCCTCTAGCTTTGATAAAGGACAGAGTTTGCTGTTTGGAGTTTCAGTAGCCGAAGATGGCTTGCAACAAAATGGATTTGGAAACCATCAACAAAGTTGGTTGCTTGTCTCAGAAACCGACGGTAAAGTTAGTGGAATTGGGTGAAGGCGTGCCGATGAAAATTCTCTCTGGCAAGGTGGTGCAAACGACGTTCGGGGAGACCGTTTTGCTTGAGTTGGAGCATGGTGTCGTTTTCCTGCCAAACAGAGTGACGGAGGTGTTCAACCCTTGCATCGAACATTTTTCCAGTGAAAAATACTCGCTGGTTTACAAAGGACAAGTGGATATGGGAAAAAACAAGGCCAATCAGTTTGAAATAGTGGAAAATTAACATGGGGGAGTAACATGGGGGAATTAAAGTGGTAGAGTAACATGGAGGAATTAAAGTGGGGGAGTAACATGGGGGAATTAAAGTGGTGGAGTAACATGGAGGAATTAAAGTGGGGGATTAAAATGGAGAATTCTTCAAATAGAGTTGTAATTTGTGTTATAATCTTGTTTTAGTGATAAAACGTGCTTAATAAAGGAATAGAATGTGTACTTCAAATAGTCTTGTAATTTGTGTTTTAATCTATATCATGTGAATCCAAGGTCCCTAAAACTGAGGGCCCTTAAAAAAACTGAGGGCCCTTAAAAAAACTGAGGGCCCTTAAAAAACTGAGGGCCCTTAAAAAAACTGAGGGCCCACAAGGATTCTAGAATTAGAAAATCATTTCAAGGAAATGGACCCAGTGGAGTGTTGTAAATAAAACAAATAATTCGATTTCCAAATTTTTATTTGCTATGACAACGGTATGACTCACAACTGGATCAAGCGATCCATAATTCGATAGCAATGACAGTAACGTGCTCTGTTGTGAAATAACCCATTCATAAATAGTGGTTATGAGTCATCAGTTGCAAGGTCTAAATTGAAAATATTTATGCTAAACGAAGGAGTTTTAAAATTCAGACCGCAGGCATCGTGATCCAATGTTTGGCGGTGAATTAAAGCGGGTCTGCAATAAAGTCGTTTCATTATACGAAATTATACTGTACAGAATTTATATAAACACACTTTCCCGAGGTTCGTTTAAGCGAAATCTTAACGCGCTCGGATATAAATATTTGCGGTAAACAGTTGAATAAATTCAAGGAAAATAAATTGAAACTTATAAATATATTTTCGTGTAAAGACCTGCATTCAGTCTAATGTTATCATTCACAGGAGACGGTTTGGTTAATACCCTTATCAGTAATCTACCAGTTGAATTGCACGTTCCTGGATACCAATATTGCGGACCTGGAACTAAGCTAAACAAGAGATTAGCTAGGGGAGACCCTGGCATAAACCCTCTCGACGCTGCATGCAAGGAACACGACATAGAATATTCGAAATCTTCCTCTTTAGAGGATAGACATAAAGCCGATCGTTAGAAAATAAAGCTTGGCAAAGAGTTAAGTCTAAGGACGCAAAACTAGGTGAAAAGGCAGCTGCTTGGTTTGTTACTACAACAATGAAAACTAAACGCAAGTTAGGTATGGGTTTAAAAAAATCGTTCAAACGCGATATAGTGGAAAAGGTTGAAAAATCATTGAAAAAATCATTTAACGGAAATCAACTTAATAATGAAAAAGGAATTAAGAAAACCACACTAGCTGCAATTAAAGCGGCACGTTTAGCAGTTAAAAAAGTAGGTGGAAAGAATAAAGTGCGAATCCCCAGAATAATTCCTTTTGAGGCGAGCGGTGGGTTTCTTCCTTTGATTCCAATCCTAGGTGCTTTGGGAGCTCTTGGATCGGTGGCAGGTGGTGCTAGCGCGATTGCTAAAACAGTTATTGCTGCGAAAGATATGCAGAAAAAGATGAAAGAACAAAAACGTCATAACAAAGCGATGGAAGCAATCGGATCGGGGCTTTACTTGAGAAAAAACAAGCGAGGCTTTGGTTTATTTTTAAGGAAACAAAAAAACTCCCAGTGAAGCTACCCAAGAGACCATTAACTAAGGTTGACCTCGAAAAATTTGCCGGGAAATTAAAGCAAACCACATGCGTATGAATCGGCAATTATTAATTTAGAAAAACAATAGAGGCACTCACTGGGTAGCATATAAGAAAGATAATAATATTGTTGAATACTTTGATAGTTTCGGTAACTTAAAACCACCGAAAGAACTTGTTAAATATTTAGGAAAAGTTAAGATTGTATATAATAACGATGCATATCAAAAATTTAATGAAATAAACTGTGGACATCTTTGTCCCGAATTTCTTTATAAAAAGAGCTGACCGACTTAAAACTATTAGTCATGTCTTTGTTATTCACGTTGAAAGGCTACAGCTCTGTGCTCTCGGTTGATTACAATAACCCCATTTATTTAGACCCAACTTTACAATACGGCTTAGCGTTAGTAGTTAAGCAAAGCGGGCATCAGGACAGTGACGTCACGGCCTCGGCCGCTACGTGGCAGATGTTTATTTCCGACAGGTGAGGACTTGCATTTTGACCTGGCGTGACCCCCGGGAGGTTATTAACCTTTTCCGACAGGTGCAGACTTGCATTTTGACCTGACGTAACCCCGGACGGGACTTGACCTCGATAGGTTATTAAGAATTGTTATGACATGTTCAGCTCCCCCTCTCTACCACTAGGTTAGGATATAAGGTGGTCCGTTCTAGCTGGAGAACTCAGTTTAGTTTGAAAGCAGACAACATGGATCTACAAGCAATCAACAAGTTGACGTGCCTCAATCGGAAATCCAGCATCAAGTTGGCGGAATTACCGCAAGATTTGCCATTGAAAATATATTCAGGCAAGCTGGTGAAGACAAAATTCGGGGAATGCCTCTTACTGGAATTGGAGGAGAATGTTGTATTCCTACCGCAGAGAGTCACGGTAGCATTCAAGCCACACTTGGAGGATTTCTCATCTGAAAGATATTCCCTCGTGTTTAAGGGACAACTCAACACAGGAAAGCATTATCCAGCGAATCAGTTTGAGATTGTAGAAAATAAAAATATTTAAATGGAAATATTTTTTTATTTATTAAACCTAAATCTGTTACTAGCGTTGATGAAACGTTAACGAAGGCGTCAACGAAACGTCAACGAAACGTCGACGAAACGTGGACGAAACGTCGACGAACGTCGATGAAACGTCGACGAAACGTCGACGCTTGGACGAAACGTCCACGAAACGTCGACGAACGTCGACGAACGTCGACGAAACGTCAACGAAACGTCGACGAAACGTTGACGGACGTCGACGAAACGTTAACGAAACGTCAACGAAACGTCGACGAAACGTCAACGAAACGTCGACGAAACGTTGACGGACGTCGACGAAACGTTAACGAAACGTCAACGAAACGTCGACGAAACGTCAACGAAGCGTCGACGAAACGTTAACGAAACGTTAACGAACGTCGACGGAACGTCAACGAAACGTTGACGAAAAGTCAACGAAACTTCAGAAAAGTGAATGTTGAAAATAAAACAATATATTTACGTTAATTATGTTTATTTATCTGTGAGAGTTGATAAGAACAAAATTGCCTTCTTATAATCCTTCACTTTGGTAGATGTGTAACTATGGATTGGTTGGTTGTCGAATAATCACTCCATATTTCCCAAATTACTCTCGTATATTCTTATATGTGTACATGTTGACTGATATAACTATATTGATCCATATGCCTAGCTAATAAGCCCGATGACCCCAATATGATGGGTCAGCAGTATTTAAGTATACACTATTCTACTTACTTACAAATCATAACAAACTACTGCTACACCTCTCCCTTTGGAAAGAATGGACCCCATTCTGGCCAGTAATGGGGAACATTCTGTAAATCTAACCAGAAATGTAATATTAAAACTTAAAACAAATTCAAGATGCAGCAGCAATTTAAATAATTTATAATTTGCCAAATAGACAAAACACAAAACCTATTGTATAAAGACTAACCTACGCTATACTATCATGACCTTAACCTAGTGATACCTGATACCTAGTAAAGCGCGCGCTCTAGAGTTATTTAATACCTAAGCACATTATTCGTATTCGTAATACTATGAGATAATAATAAACATAACAGTAAACAAATAAGTAGAAAGTAGGTAACAAATTAAGCAGAATTATATGGTTGAATTCTATTTTTATGAATGATAATTTGTTTACCATCTTTGTCTAACAATTTACAATTAACTCCCTCGGTAGTTACAACAACAAAAGGTCCACGATACCAAGGATCAAACTTAGTTCTGTTTTCATTAGAGATTGTTACTTTATCTCCCGGTTTTAATCTTGATTCCTCAGTCTTTTCGTCGTACCTTTGCTTTCGTTTTAATTTGGCTTGTTGTAAATATTTTGCTGTTTGGTTGTGGGCTAGTTGTAGTCTATAGCGTAATTCCTGATCGTACGCTTCGAGGTTATATAAAGGTTCAACCCTTGACCCAAGTAGAGTCTCAGGCAGTTTTACCTTCTTGCCAAATATCAATTCGAAAGGAGTGTAGTTATGGTATGAGCTGGGAGTAGTATTGTAACAAAATGTATAATATTTTACCCAATTTTCCCAATCTCCTGGTGAATCATTTATATACATTCTGATATACTCATTGAATACTCGATGATTTCTCTCGCAACCACCTATTGTTTGACTGTGGTACGGTGTGGACGTTTTATGAGTAATCTTCAGCAACTTACACATATTTTCGAATAGTTGATTTTTATATTCCGTTCCCATGTCGGTTCTTATTTCAGCCATAGGACCATATATCAGAATAAAATTTTCTACTATAGCCTTTGCTACTGTTGCCGCCGATTTATCTGGTATAGGAATTATAACAACATATTTGGTCAGCTCACACTGAATTATTACAGCGTATGTGTTGCCATTATTACTTTTCATGAACGGTCCGATAGTATCGATTGAAACGATGTCAAACGATACCTGTGGTGTTGGGGTAATTACCATAGGTTCTTTAGTTCTTATTTTTATCTTATTTAGTTGACATTGTTGACAGTTCTTTACATAATTAGCTACGTCACGGGACATATTTTTCCATTTGTAGTACATTCTTAATCTTTTCAGAAGACGCTTTTGTCCGCAATGTCCGCCAGTTATTGGATCATCATGAAATTTTGAAACTAGTTTCTTTTTCTCCTCCTGTTGGGTGACTAATGTCGGTTCATCATATATAATAATATTTAGCGATTTTATTATATTTTGCCCTTTTTCTTTGAATTCTTCTTTGGTGCACCATTGAAATATTTCACTATCCATTCTTAATTTTACAGACTTAAAACCACTATCATTCGCTATAGTTTGAAGCTGAGACATTATGTCCTCTAATGGAATAATGCCATTAATGATTGTGATTGTCTTTTGAGCGCTCACTCTTTTTTTATATACCAACATTATCCTTAGACTTGCTGGTTTTATTTGAATAATTAATGTAGGAATTTTAAGTAATTCACTTCCTTTGCTTAGAGATTCATAAACTTTGCAACTGGGTGGTGATGTAATATTTTCACCATTTTCTGTTTTATTTTCGACTTTTCGAGTCATAGAACGCGTTACTGCCAAAATTTGAGCAGCGTTTCTATGAATATCCTTTAATTCGTTTATACTTATTCGTGATAATGCATCTGCGCCGACATTTTGTTTACCTTTTATGTACTCTACCTCAAAAGAAAATTCTTCAAGGTCTAAACGCATTCTTGTTAGCTTAGATGCTGGGTTTTTCATAGCAAATAAATATACTAACGGCTTGTGATCTGATCTTACTAAAAATGTTGTCCCATATAGGTATGGCCGAAAGTAGGTAATCGCCCAATGAATTGCCGCCAATTCTTTTTCTATGATAGATTTGTGGCTTTCTCCTTTAGTGAATGAGCGGGATGCATATGCAATTGGTAGGTCATTACCGTCAAAATCTTGCGATAAAATTGCTCCGCACGCTTCCTTAGACGCGTCTGTTGTTAGGATGAACTGCTTGCTAAAATCCGGGTATTGAAGGATCTTTGGACTTATCAGTGATCTTTTTAGTATTTCAAATGACATTTGACATTCATCTGTCCATGAAAATGTAGATTTTTTTCTAGTTAATCTATTAAGTGGAGCGCTGATCTCAGCAAAATTAGGTATAAATCTCCTGTAATAATTACAAAAAGCTACAAAACGTTTCACAGCGTCAGCATTTACTGGTACTGGATAACTATCTATGATGTCGTATTTTGAATCATCTGGAAGGATTCCTTTATCCGTGATTTTATGACCCAAATATGTCACTTCTTTGTGAAAAAAACGACACTTTGTCGGATTTAATTTTAAATTAAATTTTCTACATGTTTCGAAAACTTTTCGCAGATTATCTAAATGATGTTTTTCTGAGCATCCTATTACTATCAGGTCGTCCATGTATAAAAAAGCTCGTTCGGGTGTGACACCTGCAAAAGCCATTGTCATCATTCTCTGAAAGCTATTGGGGCTAACTGCTAATCCAAATGGTAATCGGTTGAATCGAAATGATCCCTTGTCGGTACTGAAAGATGTGGGATCTCTGGAATCTTTTTCCAGAGGAATCTGGTGAAAACCGGAAATTAAATCTAACACGGAGAACCATTTAGCCCTTCCAAGTTGGTCTAATATGTCGTCAATTCTTGGAAGTGGAAACTTATCTGCTACCAGTTTTTTATTCAATTGTCTAAAGTCTATGACTAGACGCCATCTCTTGTCGCCATTCTCCGACTTTTTTGGTACTAATAGGACAGGGTTATTGTATTCCGAACATGACGGTTCTATGATATCGTTCTGAAGCATATTATCTACCTGACGATCAATTTCTTCTTTCTGTGTTTTTGGAATTCTATAGTTCTTAATATACACCGGAGTCCTGTCTAGAAGTTTAAGTTTTTGTGAATAAAAATTGTTAGTTGTAATTTTTTGGTCTTTTAATGCAAAAATGTCTTCAAACTCACTGCAGAGATTTAGTACATCGTCTTTCACAAACGTGGGTATATTTTGATTTAATTCTGACAATAAATTCGATTTTTTATTAATCCTTTCATTTGTAATGGTATAGATGTTATACATATCTAAATTTACAGTGTCAACTTGTGGTTCGGTTATTCGCACAGTTTCGAAATTTGTGTTTATAATCTGCACAAATGGAGAGTGTTTTGATACTATTGACCTTGCGATAAACACACCTGGTGCTATTTGTTTATTTAGCACCACGACGTCCTGACTAATGTTTTTTAATTTGCTTAGTTGTCTAACTATTTCGCATCGAGGTGGAATAATTAAAACGTCTTTTTCTGGACTGTCGTAAATAGGAATAGATATTTCTCCATGGTTGAATTTTAGTGTCATAGTCCAATAATCGTAATCCAGTAAACATCTGTACTTTTTTATAAAGTCTTTGCCTAATATTGCATCTGTAGGAATAGGAAAATGTCCATCTACAACTTGGAAAGAATGTTTTATAACACAGTCATCTATAAAAATGTTTGTGGATGTGGAACGAAGGGATTTGGTTATTCCATTCGTAATTCCTTTAAGAATGCTTGCGTTATATGAATGAACTAACTGATTTGAATTGATCTTATTTCTTTTAAAAATTGATACGTCTGCGCCTGTGTCTACCAGAAAAGTTATTGTTTCACTGCCGGTCATTTCTGTTCTAAGAATAACAAAATTTGAAAATGTGAGATCGAAATGAAAAATTTTTACGACATTTCCCCCAACGACTGGGGGTTCTGTCCGTTTCCCGAATTTTGATGTTCGTTTTCTGTCTCCTGTCGATTGGTGTACGTTCGGACATATCTTTGGTTTCCTCGATTATAATTATTTTGTCCATATCCTCTACTACCTCTATTATTATAACTGTAGGTCCTTGTCTGATCATTCGTACCATTTCGGTAATATCCTCGATTTTGATTTTGCCGTCCATTATTATGGTAATTGTAATTTGGCGTTTGTCCTCTACCGCGTCCACGTCCACGGTAGTTAGAATTTCCTCTAGTATGAGTGTAAAAAATATTTGTTGTTGGTGGATCACTTCCGGTACTAACATTCACAAACTTTGTGAGCGCTTCTTGGCTCGTTGAAAATGTACCAGCCTCCATTATGAAGCGTACTCTTTCCGAGCTGGCATTTTTACTTAGAGCCCTTACTGCTGTATCAGTGACATAACCAGATGCTACCGTAGGAGGGACTCCTTCAGCAATATATGCTCTTTTCAATGACGAAGTTAGAGCTTCTACCTCCGCCGCATATTTTGCCGCTTCCTTGGCGTTTTGCCGTAGCGCTAATAATTTTGCTGTGACTAACTTTGAGCTTTCCCTTTTTATGCCCTCTCGTAATTTTGTGACAATTGTTTCCAAATCATCGTCATCACTAATCAAATCACGTGCTTTCCCCGTTAATTTAGTTTTAACGAAAGCTACAGAATTTTCTGCATGTCCATTAGAATTCGCCTTTAACAGGGACAATGCATCAAGGAACGCTTGCAATTTGTCCACTTCGCCGTCGAAACTATTTGGAAGAATTCGACTTGCAAAATTAAAAAATTCCGCTGCTGTCATAGCCATATTGTCTTTGAGTTCAGGCGAGCTAGATTTTAGAGAATCAAAATTTTCCTGAACGTTGCTATTAGTGTCCTCTTTCTCTACAATTTGTTCCAAGGATACCTCTGGTATTTCGTAATTGACGTCCAATACATTGAAAGATTTTACAACCTTATCCTTAATAAAAATATAAATTTGGTTCACAACAGCACGCTGACTTTCATTAAAATTGGCCAAAAATTTCCTATCAATTTAACCGTTTTATTATACCGTTGGAGTAACTCATCTCTAACTTCATCTCTAACCGATTGACCCTTAGGTACCTCTTTTTTTAAAACTCTTTTTGATATTGTTACAACCTCGGTTTTTATATCATTTAAAATTTGTTCCAATTCTGCCCAACGTATCATTAAATAATAAAAAAATATATATACCCAAATTAACATATACAAATTTACAATATTAGCAATATAATGTTTAAATAATATGGCCTATTAAAAATTGCCGATGCCTAACAAAAAGAACATAAAGTTTATAAAGCGCTTGCTATTGCAATTGAAAAAAAAACGCTAATATTGCTTACTGTTGCTGTCCATTGAACGTTGGCCTGGTGCCGCTGCGGTCAACCACCTACATAAAGGTTGATGCACAAAACCACACTTTCACAACTCACAACACCACATCTTAACTTTTACGCCGTAAAAATTTCCACTTTGTCGTATAATCCAAAACTAGATTGTCCGTTGCTTCCATTACGCTACATCCATGGCCAGAGTTTCCAGCATTCTGCTCTTGCCCAACTCCTTCTTGAGTCCTCTGCGGTAAGCTCTCCTTATCTGTAGAATTACCATTACCACTACAGCTATCGTTATTACGTACATTAAAATATGTAAATCAAGTGGCACATTCACTGCTTTCTCCTGCACAATAAAATTTGAGTTTACCACCCCAGTGTCGGTAACCTCGGCTTCCTTCGATACCGTTTTACCCATGATGCCTCATTTCAGTGATCCATTAACAGCATCCATTACCATTGGCAGGGTTGGCAGGGTTTCGCAGGGCTGGCAGGGTTGGCAGGGTTTCGCAGGGCTGGCAGGGTTGGCAGGGTTTCGCAGGGCTGGCACGGTTGGCAGGGTCGCCATGTAACTATGGATTGGTTGGTTGTCGAATAATCACTCCATATTTCCCAAATTACTCTCGTATATTCTTATATGTGTACATGTTGACTGATATAACTATATTGATCCATATGCCTAGCTAATAAGCCCGATGACCCCAATATGATGGGTCAGCAGTATTTAAGTATACACTATTCTACTTACTTACAAATCATAACAAACTACTGCTACAGATGGCCAGTGACCGGAGTCTGGTCCACAATCCCATCCTAAAAGAGCTTTTGGGTTTACCTTATATTTTCTTACGTTTTCTTCCAACCAATTCAAGATTCTTAAATGATTTTTGTTTTTAGATGGTTGAAACTTATATGATAATTTCATAGCAGTTAAAGCTTCAACAAATATTTTTAAATTTTTATGTTTCGCTAAGTAGGCAGCTTGACATATAAAAGCATCACAGCAATCTTCCAATCCCTTGTAGTTTTTTATTATGTTTTTCACTGGATAAGAGTCCTCCAAATAGTATAGATTAAAATTTGATATTAAGCTAAAAACGTGTACTTTATATGCAATGCTATCTTCCAGGCAATGATCCTTCATAAGCTTTTCGACTGTGGTAAAATTCATTTCTTCAATATTTTCTTGATCACAAATGTTGATTATGATCTTAATATAATTATCAATTTTTCGCTTCTTTTCCAACATTAGGCAACACTCCGCAACACTACATGCTCCTTCAGCAACTTCTGTCAAGCTTTCATTCGGTATTATAAAATCTGGTTTACCAAGCAAATATATTAATTTTTCACCACTACAGGAACGGTTGTACACTTTTTGAGAAGCAACGTATGCATCTACTTCAATTTTAATGAAATCCATTATTACTTTACTATTGTATTAAATTTGTCTACCGTATATATAGATCTATGCGGCTGCTCCCTCCAATCTTGCCCCCACTAGTTAGTATAATATTTGCTTACGTAAGTATGAACTTCACAGTTTGATTATTAAAGAGCGGTAAGTTAAACCCCCACCATAAAAAGATAGTATAAATAGGTACGTATGTATACAGTGACTTCAAACATCATTAAAATGCGATTTCAACAACAGCAAAGGACTTTACCCATTGAAAATTTGGATATTGCAGATGCAGGACATCACCAAAAATCTAAACATGGTGAACTACTTCCAAATTCTATTAGAGCAATTTTTTGCGGACCGAGTAACTGTGGTAAAACCAATGCCCTTCTCAGTCTTATATTCAGTGAAAATAGTCTTAAATTTGAGAATATATATGTATACAGTAAATCGCTATTCCAACCAAAATATCAACTATTACAAAATGTCTTAGAAAAGGTTGGTGATAAAATTAAATATTTTCCATTCAAAGCTAACGATGATGTTATTGATCCATCGGAGGCTCTGGAAAATTCTGTTTTTATTTTTGACGATGTAGCTTGCGACAAGCAAGATAAAATACGAGAATTCTATTCAATGGGTCGTCACAAAAGTATTGATGTAACATATCTTTGTCAAACCTATTCAAAGATACCTAAACAGTTGATACGAGATAACTGCAACATGATTGTGCTTTTTAAGCAAGATGATATCAATTTAAGGCATGTATATGACGAGCATGTAACTCCAGATTTAACTTATGAACAATTTAAGGATTTGTGTCATCGATGTTGGAGTGATTCTTACGGAACATTAGTAATCGTTAAGGATTTTGGGTTGAATACCGGACGATATAGAAGTGGTTTCGATAAGTATATAAAGCTGTAAGTTAGTGTCATAAGTTAATTTGGAAAGATGCCGCTAACATCGCAAGATCAAATTGCAAATGCGCAACGCGCGAAGAAAATTAGAGAACTCACACGCTCGATTAGAAAAAAATATACTGCGTTAAAATTAGGGAGACTTGAAGAAGATGAGTCGCTCGAGAAAGTTTTTAAGCTAGTAACAAAATCTTTAGAAAAAATGATAAAATCCAAGAATGAAAATGATATCAAACTAGAACCTAAAGAAGAAGAAGATGAGGATGATAATATTGATTTAGATAAACAAACAAAATTAATACAAGATGGAATTGAAGATAGAATCAACAAAAAGCTTGATGCGCTGAAGTTGGGCATTAATAAATTACAGGGATCGTTTACACTACCCGAGAGTCATTGGGAAAATTCTAATGAACCCAATCCGGGAAACGTTTTTGAAGAAGATGATGATAATGATATGTCGAACTACCCTCAGGATGTTATAGACGAATACCTAGAATCTTATCCGGAAATACTAAGACCATATATCCGTGAACATGGGGACAAGTCATCTAAAATTGATAAGGTATACGGACCTGTTTACGATGCTTCTAAATCAAAATGGATACTGGGAAGAAAATTTATTGACTTTGATAAGCCTACAGGAGACATACTCGTTGATGGGTTGTATCGGTTTCCGGGTACAGAAGGACTTTACAATTTAATTTTTTATGATGATCCACAGTGCAACCTTGAAGACAGAAAAAATTATAAAAAGATTTTAACTTTAACTAGTGTCCACCTCAACTCAGCGGGTAAATTAAAAGGTTCAAATCGATTTAAATATAGTGATATTATCAAGCCTCTAGTTAGAGGTGAACAAGAAACTGAAATACCTAAACCTAAAACACGTTCACAATCGACGGCATGTGGTACCGGCATGAACCTTACCTACAATAAAAAGCCTATAGAATTCGTTTATTGGGATGATGTAAATGAGTTGATAGATAGATTAAGGCTCCTCGTAGCCTCTAAACAAGCTGGAAACACCTCTCAGGATAATGAAATTGTTGCTATTATCAATGAGTTAACAGAAGCTAACATTATTCGCTAATATAAATATAAGGGCGAGCCAAAATTATCATCATATCCACTATGAGTGTCAATAAGTTTGGACAATATTCTAATTCTAAAATTTATTCATCACATTTATCTTCATCGATCCATACAAGTAACACTATTTTCGAGTTTACTCCGAATGGTAATATAGATGTAAAGAATTTGAAGATTAGTAATCTTCAAACTCCAAACGAAAATAGTGACGCAACAAACAAGCGATATGTTGATCAAACTGTTAATGAAATAAGAACCAAAATTTTCGATTATATTCACAGACAGTTACATAAAATAACTACTGCTACGGTACATGAAAATACACTCATCAAAAATTTCAAGGAAGAATTGCATAGTGAAGTAAATAGACTACAATTGTGTATCGAAGAGAAAGATAAAAAGATAGTGGAACTATCGAATAAAATTGATAATCTAAAACCATTTTACAAATATAATAATGAAAACACAGCACAGCAAAGAAAAAATTCAGTTGGTTAAGGAACTACATACACCGGCTAGAAAAAATTATTCTCGCCGGCGAACTATTATCAAAGGATTAGACGATCTCTGGCAAGCTGATCTTGCGCAAATGGATCAGTATGCGACAGTTAATAAAAATTTTAAATTCATATTGGTAGTAATTGATTGTTTTTCAAAATACGTTTGGTGCGAACCGCTGAAATCAAAGTCTGGGGAAGAGGTTACGAAAGCTTTTACAAATATTCTGAAAAGATCTCACAAACGACAACCTCGAAATCTACAAACTGACCTAGGAAAGGAATTTTACAATACGCATTTTAAGAAACTCATGAAACAATTTAATATAAATCATTATAGTTCATTTAGTATTAAAAAAGCTGCAATTGTGGAGAGGGTTATACGCACCCTGAAAGAGCAAATGTTCAAATATTTTAGTTTGAATGGTAAATATAAATGGATTGATATGTTACTTTCAATAGTCGACGAATATAATAATAGGAGACATCGTACTATACATATGAAGCCTAAGGATGTAAATAAGAGTACCGAAAGTCATTTACTTAAAAGTGTTTATAGTCACTCAAAGATTTTTAACAAACCAAAATTTAATGTGGGTGATATGGTGAGAATTAGTAAAGCTAAACATATTTTTGAAAAGGGTTATATTCCTAACTGGACGACAGAAGTCTTTAAAATTATTAAAATACAAATAACTAATCCGGTAACGTATGTACTCGAAGATGTAAGAGGAAATATTATAAAAGGAGGATTCTATACAGAGGAATTACAAAAAACGGCAGATCCAGATATTTACTTAGTAGAGAGGGTACTACGTAGGAGGGGGGGAAAAGTGTTGGTGCGCTGGCTTGGTCTAGATAAAACACACGACTCATGGATAAGTGCCACAAACGTTCTGTGAGTTGTTGGTTGTGTAAATCAAAATTCGAAGATGAGTGACTCTGGATACAGCACAAGAAGTGAAGAAAACAATGAAATTAATCGAATCCTAGAGCTTTATGAAGAGGCTATTCGAAATGAAAAGCACATGCTCTTAAGTACACGATTTGTGATAAAACCAGAGAATTTGTTTACGGTTCATTGTGGGTTGAGTCCCGTACGCTTCTTCCGACCAGCAGTCAAAATTGTACATGAACTAACACAAGGTATGATTTCTGTGGACCGCTTTGAATGGAATGAGTTTATACTACAATTAAATAAACTCGCAGAACAATATCTCTTTAATCCTGATATTGCACAGTCATCAATGAAGTTCGGCTCCAACCTGGAATTGAGAACAATGCTGGGTTTTAACAACCTCAAGATGGTTATACTCTGTAAGAATGATGACTGTCATTATTTCACCGAAAACGAAGTATTGGAGCTACTCACCATTGACGAGAGTATTAGTTTAAAGATCAACTTATTGCTAAAATGTAACTATCTTGAACATTATCATAATATTTTAGATCAAGTTAATGAGTTGCTAAGAAAATGTAATTATGTTATGGATCCTGTAGATATTATAATGTCTGTATGTAACTTATCGTTTAGTATTGAAACATATTGTATATTCGAGCTTCTCTCTTTTGATAAAGAATTTGTTTTAACGGATTTGTATAGAAGAAGGGTTTAAGAAATAAAACAATATTAAAGATAATATGACTTTTATTTATTCTTACCTAAATAAATACATTACATATATCATAAGTACATGTGAAATCTATACTGGTACAGCATCCATTATATCTTTATGACCCCAAGGTAGAGTGACAACATTATTTACCAAATATCGTTTATCGTCAAAAGGGCTGAGAGCAATCTTAGTTTGTTTTATGCTAAACACGTTGTGAGCAAACGAACGGATAGAGCATTGGGTGGCAGTCTTTTCCTTCTTCTTAAATAAACAATTCACATAATCATCAAATGTTATATGATTTTTAATAACACTATGTTTAATTCCTTTTGATTTTTTAACACATTTTTTCTCCCCCTCAATCAAATACGTATACATTTTAGATCTGAGACCAACGAAATGAGTCATAACAGTACCATTAAGTTCGTCTTTCATCAAGCCTGGCACTTTCTTATTTGTTAGTGGAATATTATATCTATTGTCAATTGGGTAGTCGCTGGTATCAAAACGATGTAAATCACTTTTGATAGTCTCACCATAGACATCGTTACATTTTACTTCGTAAATCAAACTATCCGTATCTGTATAAAGTAGTTTACAACTTTCCGATGAAAATTTTGGAAGCATATAATCATAATGAAATTCGTATACACAAGTTTTAGAAATATCGAGAATTGCCATACCTATATACAAAGGCTTATTAAATACTATTTCAGTTTTATTTAGTTCAATAGCTACTAAGTCTTCATCAAATATTAATCTGCTTTTAAAAACTGGGCTAGCAATTAGATTCTTTGCTCCGTATCTCCCATTCCATTTCCTAACTAATTTAACGATTCTATGCTTTCGAATATTTTCCATAGTCTTTCCGTAAACTGCGTTATTCATCAGTTTAATTATAGTTTTTTCAAAATCAAATGTTGCCTTTGCTCTTAACTGTGTATTAAATTTAATATAAGGTGCTAACCATGCAGCCTGTTCAAATTTCAAAACCCTATAAATTTTATTTAAGACTAAACCATTTCGCAGAGCTTGTTTAAGTGCTCTATAATGTATGACATATTTTTCTTTCGGATATAGGGTTGTCATAAGTTTAGATAATTTTGAATTTGGAGGTACACCATGTTCGGCACAAAAAGGTAAATCTCTATGCAAATCATGTAAGTATTCAGGGTAGTCTAAATCAACCTCTAAAATATATCCCTCACGAGCATCATCTGGAATAGTGGTAACGTCAATAGTTGTATCTACCCATTGAAACCCACCGTAAGGAAGGTGTTCACACATCGCCCAACCGTACAAGTTGTAAACATCTAGGTATAATAAGTACTTGGAAGGTTCACTAGGATCATAGTTATTCATATATTTATTATTCGCTTGTGAAAATCGATTGCAGCACTGACTTATACCACCCCGTATACCCTTTTCGAAAAACATTAAAACATCGATATCTTGAAAGGTTTCTAACTTACAACCTGTACATTTAAGCATGCAATCCCAGGTAAAACCTGGGAGAGTATAGTACCAAGCTGGATCTAAACCATAATTTTTTAGACAGGTATTTCTGAAATTTTCAAAAATATCTGTAAGTAACATAATGTCAGTCTTTAGGTACAAGTCTGAGTATTCACCTAAATTTTGTATTTCAAATGTGTCCCAAACTAATTGAGCATGTCTATAAGCATCTTCATCGATCCCAATATCATTTAATTTATTATAAAACTGTTCTATGGAAGGTAAAGAATTTTCAGTCAATTTATCTAAGTTATCGATGTAATCATAGCAAAATACACCTTTCTTGGTTAGCAGTTTAAATCTATCTTGAGATATACCACAAAATTCTTTACGAGTATTAACAAAGTCTTCACTATTGAGAGACGAGGCTAGGGTGTCTAGGGAGAAACCTAAGAATCTAAACGAGTCAATGAATCGAAATTTGACGTTTGTGTTATTATTAAAAATAGTAAAACTAATGTATTTTTCCTTATTAATTGGAAGCAAAGTTGTGTTGTGTCTTTTAGATAGATCTCTAATAATAAAATGACTGTCGTACCCACTGAGATTATGAAATACAATCGGTACTACAAATGAATTTCTATAATTTAAATTACATGATTGGTGCGCATAACCTCTGAAATGAGATGTTAGATGACAATGATCACGTACAATTATATCATTAGGGTTAAATTCTCTTTCACAAATATGACATGTCGGTGTTGAGTCTTTTAGATTGACAGCTTCTTTCATCGGTTCGATGTTTTTTAATTTCGATGAAACTAAATTTGCAATTTCATCTAGCTGATCTGCAAACCAAGTCATACAATCAGCTCCGCGGTAACTTTTGTAAAAAGATAATGTGTTATCGTAACTACATTTAAAATAATATCCAGCACTAAAAGCTTCATGTTTTTGATATCTAGCTGTTTTAGTCATTATTTGTGGGTCATTGTAGGGTTTCAGAATGGATTCAAAATCCGCTAAAATAACAAAGGGTACTTTTTCTCTATGAACATAATTTTTGAACTCGATATATTTATCTTTAGGGAAGGATATTTTACAATTATTTATATCTTGACAGTAGCTTATATGTTCGTCGAGCTTTTCTTGAGAAGAATAATAATTAAGACACCTGTCACATATAAACATTTTACCTTTATGTTTATTTGTTTGCCTTGAAATCAACCTAGATAAATCTTTAATCCAACAATAATGGTAGTGAATGTCTACTATTGACTCATCGATAGGAACAGCTTCATGATCATTAATTTTTGGAAAATATTTATCTTGAATTAAAAGGAGATTTACATGTTTTTGCATTTTACTTTTTGTAATTCGCCCAGGTGAAGTAATAAACGTTGCAGACTGATCGTGTTTTAGTAGATCTAATATGTACACATTTACAGATATATTATTTAATTTTTCAAATTTTGGAATTTGATTTAAAGTTAAGGGAAATTTCAAGCCCCTTAAATTTAATACCGTCGAAGGGTGTGGATATGAAGAAGTGCGGGACGGTACCTTTTTTCCATGAGGGGTGTATAGAGCGGAAACTACAGCCCATAAGAAACAAAGATCATCATTATTTTTAACATTTACGCACGCTCGCTTAGCTGCTATGGATTCCGGAAGCTTAATATAAGACTTACCACCGTTTCCTACTTCAATTTTGTTGATATTGATTTCCAAGCTCAAAATTTTATGTAAAGCCCAACCGGAATCTCTTTCCTGAAAAGATTCTAGTTTGTTTAAGATTTTATCTATAACACAGTTTTGAAACCATTTTTTAAGCTCTGTACTTTGATCAATTATTTCGTTTTTCGTATTAAAATATTTATTTTCTAACACTTCATCTTCTCCTATTTTTTTAATAAATTCACCACAAAACACTGTGTTAACTTTAATAATTCTAAGAGTTTTTAGGATTCTGGTGATACGGTTTTTGAATAAGAAAAAAGCATCATTAAAAAATTGTAGGATATCTTTGTGTTTTAAGTTTACTATAATGGCTGAGCGAATGCGACTTTGAAACACCGATTTTGTATCCTCCCATTTTACCCGGTCATTTCTATTTTCTATCCTACCTTTACCTGCCCCCTCGTGTCTATATGCTTTCAAATAAATTGGGAACCTAATTAGATGTCCTAAATTTGTCTCCAATTTTATTAAGGTACCATGATTGTAAATTTTCTTCTTTAATGCCCTACGAATTAACTTAATGTTTGCGTTTATTATCTTTTTCCAATACTCTATAGTTCGTTGATTTGTATTTCTTCGAAAAAGTCTAAACCCTTTTTCACAAACGTTGATAATGTTGTCACTCACGTCAGAAACTTCGTCAGACATTTCTAAGTTGATCTATACCGTGATGTATATCTCTCGGAAATGTAAACGCATATGAAAACCTTACACCAGTTTAAATGTTGTATAACTGTTCTTCCCCCCACCTATTTGCGGTACTATAAATTCAGTGACGGTGTTTCTGAAATTTATTAGTATTCCACTATTGTTGAACACTATACTTATTAAAAACATGAACTCATTCCTAAGTTATTTAAACAAGAATTTATTAGTGAAGAAGTTCGTAAGTGTGCGAGATATGGAAATTGGAGAAAAGTATAGAATATCATCTTTTAGTAAAATCCATACAAGGTTTGGAGAGAAAGTGTTAGTAGAATTTTTGGAGTTCCGTACTTTGTTACCACGTAGATTTACTGAAGAATTTACCCCCCAACGTATCGCAGAAATAAACAAGAAGATCGAAAGTGGAGAAACATTTTTTTTGGCAAGTCTTGGACCAGCACCAGGTAGAACAACCAACATAGAATTTTCGTCTTACGAATGACTCTAACGGAATCCAAAAGGAGGTCGAATAGACTCTACTATAGAAGAAAATTAGAAATGTATAGAAAATCTTTACAAGAATTAAAATTTGAAATTATATTATATGAATTAAATAAGAAAGTTGATAATATTAAATTAAGGATTATTGTTAATGCAAAAATTATAATAAAAATTATAATAAAAAAATAAATGAAAGTACCTATTTTAATTTACCTTATCATCTAAAAAATATACAATGAATTTGAAATGAGAATTTTAATGCGATAAACATAATTAGTAAATGATTAATGATATAATTGATTATAAAACTTTTGAAACCTTATTTGTGCATACTAAATTTCAATTAAAAATATTTGACTGTCTCACCTATTGTTAGTAATTATTGCTAACTATGATTAATTCAAATTTGAGAATATCATGATTATTATAATTATTATTTTGGGTAACGAGTGAATCAAATAAATTTTTATGCTTATCCTGTTTATTTGTTCTGAATACTTTTGTTTTATTATATGTTTTTTGTTAGTATGATGGTGAATAAACATATATTAATAATAATATATCGGCAGGTAATATTATCTTTTATGTGTTTTACAACTAGTGAGCTGTTACATTCTTCACATTATTTTTACAACTTTATTTAAACTTGGTTATTTTATTTGTAAATGGGTAAAAGGGAGTAAATAAAAATGTTAGAATTAATTTTGCATAGATCATTTATTAATTAAAAAAAACAATATTTTTATCGTTATGATATTTACTATCAACGAACTTTGCCATTCGAACACGTTCACGATCACGAAAGGCCCTTTTTTCACTCTTATTTCTTTTTGCAGGAAACCTTATTATATTTTTTTCATCGAGTTGTGGTCGATACATTGTTTCACCATCTTTTCCCCACGCATTCCAGTAATCCTGCTCTTCCTTTTCCTTCTCCATTTCTATTATTTTTTTATTATTATCCTCGTCTTGCTTCCATAACCACGTCTCTTCCATTATCGCTCACTGTAGTACTGAACTCATGTTTGTTGGTTCATCGTCGTTCCCCCATGCGTCCCAGTAACCCTGCTTTACTTTCTTCTTCTCCATTTCTATTGCTGCTTTATTATTTTCCTCGTCCTGCTTCCATGACTTCGTCTCTTCATCAATCGCCTTCTGTAGTGCTGAATTCATTGTATTGGTTAACTGAATGATATCCATCTCAATTCACACCTTTTTATAGTCAATTCCCCCTTACAACGTAAAATATATTCTGCTTGATTAACAGATTTAGAGCATCGTCAACTTTATGGAATTTCTATAGAATATTAATCCGTTTTCAAAATACGGTCAAGGTTATTTCAGGTCATTTTAAGTCCCCACTCTTCGATTTTGATATAAATTGATATAATAGACATAAAAATCTAGCAGTTGGTTTCTTACGTACAGAAATGGAATTAATTTCGGAATATAAAAAATTTGATAATAGACTAAAATCGTTCGAAAATTGGCCGCAAGAGCATGTGTTTAAGGCAACGAGAAAGCTGGCGGAGGCAGGCTTTTTTTATACGAGCTCCGATGATACAGTACAATGTCCCTATTGCTTCATCGAGGGTTACCAATGGAAGGTTGATGATGACCCTATGCAAGACCACAGAAGTTGGAGTCCGAATTGTCCATTTATCACAAATCGTGGAGATAGTGAAGTTTACGGTATCGAAATTCGTCCTAATGCCGTTACAGAAGATGAAAGTTTTTTCTCTAAGCCTGCTCCAGAAAATATATATATCACCAAACCTACTCCAGAAACTGAGTATATGAGTAACATGTTATGTAAAATCTGTTACGAAAATAATATAGAAATCCTGATGATACCTTGTGGACATCTAGTATTTTGTATGAAGTGTTCACCATCGATAGAAACATGTCCGTTGTGTAGACAAATTGTAACCAATAGGGTGCGAGCATTTCTACCGTAAATATAATATATATGTGTGTTATTTTAATCTGTAATGTAGTATAAAAATAAATTTTCGATAATACTTAATCGTTTGTTTCAATAAAATTCCTGCGATTTTGCCTGGAAAGATCACGAGTACAAATTGGTCTTTTATCAAAAATAAAAGACCAATTTGTACTCGTGATCAACCCAGGGGAAATTAAAGCTTTCGAAAAATTATTGATAAAATTTCCGGTACTTGTAATCTCGGCGTGGTGCACCGGTAACCGGCGCGGAGCGCCGCTCAACGCGGCGCGAAGCAGATTACACGTTTCCGGTGTCGGGTTTCAATCGAATGTAATTTGATACACCGGTGTCAGATTACACGTTTCCGGTGTCGGATTTCAATCGAATGTAATTTGATACACCGGTGTCAGATTACATGTTTCCGGTGTCGGGTTTCAATCGAATGTAATTTGATACACCGGTGTCAGATTACACGTTTCCGGTGTCGGGTTTCAATCGAATGTAATTTGATACTCCAGTGTCGGATTACACGTTTCCGGTATCATACTTCATGGTTCTATTGTTCGTGTGAATGCAAGATTGCATTCTCTTTTGTAGACTCATCAGTTCTCAGGAAGTAACCCTATGCCTGTGTTAATGAACTCTGCGAGTAAGCAGTTATCATATAGCACAGGATGCAATCGTATACCTATACAAATTGTGGATACTGCAGGAAGTAACTCTACGCCTGTGTTGATGAACTCTGAGAGTAAGCTGTATAGGAAGGAATCCCCTACCTATACAAATTGTGGACACTGCAGTTTGTTTCAATATAATAATTCACTATTTGTTTATTTCTTCAGTGTTCACTGAACATCACCTCCTATACGACTTGTACCTTCGTGTCTCCGAGCTTGCGTGATTGTGTTTTCGTTTATTTTTGTGCTTTTGTACTCTGTGACCACAATGGATTTTGGAAACAACAAAATTAACATCCTGGATCAATTAGTGATTGTAAGTATTTTTTTAATTTTTTTGTTTTATGAGAGTAGTTTAGGAAGTAGGAGCTTCTAAAAAGTGTATTTTTAATATTGAATTTATTCGAATGATATAAGCTTCGTAAGTAGAAGTTTTTCAGTTATATGAAATATAATTTTATTTTACAGCCGCCTGGAATGAATTTGGGGGAGATTATGAATGATCAGGAAGCCTCGCAGTGGCGTCCGGATCAAGCATACAGCCCGGTCAGTTCCGTTGACGTCACATCGCCGGGTCCCTCCAGCTCCGCTAGGTGCTCCACCAAAAGCCCAGCCCTATTGCTACCGGGACCGTCTAAGCTCACCAGGAGTATTGCTGGAAGCCCATCTCTGTTGTTGCCGGAGTCTTCTAGGTCCGCTAGAAGCTTTGCAGCCTCAGAAGCAGCGTCACCGTTCGCCGCTCCCGCGAAGCCGCCCAGGACACGACCATCCCTTAGTCTGCGACGTATCCCTGCTGCCACTACCGTCGTCGCGGAGCTACAACCTGGTCCTTCGGGATACGGAAAGGGCAAGGGAAAGGGCAAGGGAAAGGGCAAGCTGTTGGCGAGTTGCTACAACCAAACACATGACAATGACAATGACGACTCTGACGATGACCTCAGTTTACTGTCGGTGAGTCAGACTATTGACCCAATGGATGATAGTGGAGATGAGTTTGAGGTGGATGTTATGAAAGAGGATGTTAGTGTAAGCCAATATCTGATGAATACGACAAACTTCTTGAGGAGAGCAAATTCTAAGTCTAAAAGAGATAATGTACAGTTGACCCGGGAACTAATTCAAATAGAGAAACAACAGGTTCAATTAGAGAAACGGAAAAAAATGTTATTAAAACGACAAGAAAAAATTCAAAGAGATGAATTATTAACTACTAAACTTTTGCAGAGGATAAGAACAAAATAACTTAGTTCTCGGGTCAACTGCACATTACCTCTTTTTGCTTTAGAATAGGCTTTGACTTGACTTAACGTAACTTGACTAACGTAACTTGACTTAACATGACTTCTTAACATTTGTATATAGTTAGTTTATATTTGTATTTTATTTTTATTTTAATCTGTATTCCTATTTTTAGTCTTACTTTTATGTTAACTCTTGTTTTAATTTTTATTTTAATATACATGTATCATCAAATTTATGTTATTAATTTTTATTTTTCTCTCAATTTACCTACTACAAAAAGTTGCAACATAAAAATGTTGAGAAGTGCTAAGTATAAAGATAGTGTTAAAACAATCATGAAAGATAACTTTACAGGTAAGTATACTACTTTTTAGCGTTTAATACTCTAAAACCACCGTCAATAAATATCATCATACTTTGCTCTTCTAACTTGAGTAAGATAAAAATGTTGCTCTGCAACAGATTATAGAAATTATAGATAGGGTGTAAATGAAATACTTGATATATTTTTAACTTTTTATTTAATACGTACGATACAATGACAGATTTTGATTTTAGTTTTTTCTTAATATTGTTGTATACCATTTTCGTTCACTAAGTACTCTCTGAATAAGTTTAATAAGCAATTTCACGACTAATAACGATGAACATGTTGTTATAAAGTAGATCATGTACAGCAGGTTCACTTCTCCCATACACCGTTGAGATCCTTGCTGAGTTCCTTGTGTATTATTAGATGTTAGATTACTTTTGTTATAGATTTTTGAGCAATGGATTAACCATTCCGTATCAGCAATTGTTCGATTTTTAAATGTCATTCTAATTTTGTAGTATGCAAAACTTCTAGGTAGATTTACCATTACAATATCCTTAGTATCAGGTACAGGTATAAAAGGAATCCATTTTATAGGATGTTTATCCACACAAATTGCAAATTCGTCTACATAGGTTGGTTTATAAATATAGAACACAATGTTAATTATAGCATGCAAAAAAATGTATTCTGCTTTTAACAACATCTTGAATAAAACTGTAGGATATTTGTTAAGATTTTGTAATTTATACCTATATGTATTTGGAGGGGGTAATTAAAATAAACAACTAAGTATTATTAAAAATTTAATTATTTTTATACTACATTACAGATTAAACTAACATAATATATTATGGTAAAAATGTTTGTAGCCAACTATATAGTTTTTCACAATTACTTAAACTGCATAACCATTTCTTATGTTCTGTGTGACACAAGCATGATGGTATCTCCTTCTCAAACTTTGGTACTTGAATCCAATTGTTCTGAAGATCTCCAACATCAACTATTTTCTTGTCGATAACATTACGTAAAAATCTTGCCTTTTGATCACCTTTAACGTAGACTGAATTGACGTTGAACAAAATATTTTCTACTATTTTGGGTAATTCACTATAGTCCACATATCCACTGGAATATTTAATTCCTAAACGATTTTTTTCAAGATTTCTAACATGTCTTTTATCGAATTTACTAAGTGAATTAAAATCTCTGAACGGTTTTAATAATACGTGTAATATTTGTTCGTTAATTTTAATTGTCAGCTCTTTAGGATGGAATTCATTTTTTACCATGAAGCCTTGAATGTCAATAACTGCAATTTTCATGGTTACGTTTTATCTATACTTTTACAGAGAATGGTTTTCTTCACTAACCGATACGTTTTTATATCCAATTGATAGTTAAGCAAAGGAGAGGGGGTTTGTTATTTAAATCATTATATTTCTAACAGTTTCGCTCAACGGTAAATATTCTAGTATACAATCATGAATAATAATACAATAAACTCTAGTTTTAGCTGGAAATCCTTTGGTGCTCTCGATATCTAACTTTACGTCAACCGTGCTGGTTTTTACGGACTCGTTTCTTTTGGAACAATCGATAACAAAAAGCGTTGCATGTTCTTTAAAGTCTTTGTAACTGAGAATAGGACGCTTATCTCGAGTATTCATAAAACTTGGATGAAAATCAGTATGATAAATTATTGTATGATTCTACATAATCCTTATTGAAATCTTGCCTTAGCCGTTCAAATGGATAATAATCACCGTTTAAGATTAACCTAACGTCCGAGATATCTATATGATCGAACTGTGTAGGATCTTCTTTTGAGTTCTCTTTACGATCTGTCTGAAATCCAACTATAACAAATCTCGGACTCTCGACTGCTGGAGATGTTTTCACCGACCATATTTCTCTAGTGGCATTTTCGGTGAGATTTGGTAATTCGTGTAATTCCCATTTACGAAACGGCATTAAAATAAATTTATTGCTTTTGATTGCTTTCAACAGATCCAGTCTAATCATGTCATTGGGTTGAATATGCTTTACCTTCAGCTCGATACTGCTAATGGTTAGTTCTGCAGTTAATTCTGGGATTATTCCTGGAGTTTCTTTTAATAGCAAACAGTTGGCATCATTTCGGGATCTTATGAGTCTTATGGTTTGCTTACCGCAAATAGCATATTGATAGTCATTAAAAATACCAAATAAGTGCTTAAGAGGGATTCTTAAGCTGAACGAACCATCCTTATTCAAAACAGAAAATTTTTCTGGATAGGTCCAACTCGAAGTCATCATATGTTTATGATCATTAGGAGTTTAACACAAATATGCTCTAATTGAACTCATGATACCAGGATCTCTAACAGCATCCATTTCTTTACCATTCAGTTCATAAGATATAGATTCAAAGAAAAAAGCAGCACCATTATTGACAAGGCTGAAAGTACCTGCTCCGCCTGTTTTCTCTATTTTTCCTTTAATAAATATCGCGGCATCGTACATTAATAGCCAGGCATCACCTTGATTGATAGTTATTTCCACTATATCGTTATTCATAAAAGACTTAACAAATGGGTAATAGGTACGTGTCTCCAATCGTTGAATTGATTCATCGAATTTTGGTGAGCGATACACGTCGAACACTTGAGGTGTTAACGACATCGTACCCAAGAGATTTTAAAAACTTTAGATTTTCAGGTGTAGGTATAAGATTCTTCTCACGAGGTTCACACTTATAAGACCTTTGAGGGAGTGATTTTTGAGAATATTGTGATCTCCTTTTATACGGTTGATATCTAGCGTCATCAAAAACTAGACCCATTTTATAACAACTTTTTTAATTCTAATCTTACAATTATTTCTTCACCTCTGAAATTTACCAACTGGGAATTTTGATCAAAAATTGATAATGATAAATTATTAATTTCACGCTTGGTAACGGGTACGTATAGCAAATTTCTTGGAGTTTCGTCTATCGCGTAACCGGGGTCGGTCCCCACAGCAAATTCGTAAATAGTATGCGATGGTTTATTATTATAGTATGCTCCAGCCGTTATATTACTATCTATATGAATCGTTCTAACTTTAACAATGCTTACAGGTAAATCTGATATGTGAAGTTTCTTTAATTGTAGTAAGCGGTTAGAGAAACCTAACAATTTTCCTATTGAATCCTGCTGAAAATCAATGCTGTATTGATCACTATAAATTTCACACTGAAGCGTACTATTGTTAGCTTTCAATAAAAATATATTTGGATTGTTATCTAACTTTTTCAAAGATTTCAATATTTGTCTTTCTATAGCACTAATTTCATATGACCCAGTAGGAATTTCTATAATTTTTCGTTCATTGTTTTCATTGACAACATAAAATTTGTTATTAGGCGCCTCAATATTCGGAATAGTATTGTATGAATGAAATCCTAACAATGCTAGACCATACTGAACATCAGAATCTAAATATATTGTATTATTAAAGTCAATACTTAGCGTTGAAGTGAAACCATGTAGGGTGAATATCAGTGACATGACTGAGTTAACTCTAAGCTTACCTCTGCTTTTTATAGAGAAATGCGAGGCACAGGTGACCACAATTTATTTCATTAAATTTTTGATAGGACTCGTTGTTGTATAAAATCTTAACCCCCTTACCTAAGTAACGAATAAGTTCTATAGGTGGTTTTAAGTTACCAAAACTATCAAAATACTGTACAAAATTATTCTTTTTTATATATGCTACCCAGTGTGTTCCCTTATTGCTTTGAATATCTAAATTTATAATTGCAGACTCATTTGCATTTGGTTTTGTTTTTGGAAGCGTGTCTCTCATAAATATACCTTTAAAATGTGGCACTTTTATTTTTCTAGCAAATTTATTTAGGTCAACATCAGTTAATGGTCTATTAGGAAGCTTTAGAGGAAGTTTTTGAACTAAGTTTTTTTTTTGAAAAAAACAAACCAAATCCACCACGATTATTTTTTCGCATATAAAGACCTGATCCTTTTTTTCCAATAGCTTCTATTGCTCGATTATGTCGTTTTTCTTCAACCATCTTTTTTTGAGCATTTTTGGCATCGATTATAGTTTTAGCAACAGCACTAGCACCTCCAGCTACCGATCCAAGAGCTCCCAATGCAGCTAGGATTGGAATCAACGGTAGAAACCCACCGGTTTTGTGCTGAAATGGGATAATTCTTGGTATTCGCACCTTTCTTTTTCCTCCCACTCTTTTAACAGCTAGTCGTGCAGCTTTGATGGCAGCTAATGTTGTATTTTTAATATTGTTAACGTTATTCAGCTGATTGTTGTTAAATGATTTTTTCAACGATTTTTCAACTTTTCGTACTATATCTCGCCTGAATGAATTGGGACGCTTTTTTAGACCCATACCTAACTTCCGTTTAGCTTTCATTGCCGTTGTTACAAACCAAGCAGCAGCTTTTTCACTTAATTTTGCGTTTTTGCTTTTAACTCTTTCCCAAGCTTGATTTTCCAATTCTAAGTCAGCTTTATGTCGATCTTCCAGCAACCCGGTTTTTGAGTAGAATATATCGTGTTTTTTACATAAAGTATCTAATCTATTAATTCCACTGTCACCCCTTGCTAATCTTTTTTCTAGTCTAGTACCAGGTCCACAATATTGATATCCGGGAATGTGGAACTCAATTGGTAATTTATTTATTAACGAGTTAAATAACCCTTCTCCAGTGAATGATAACATTAGACTGAAGTCGATTCTCTCTAAATATCATGTATTTATATTTTTCTGTAGTTCCTATTATTAATATTTATCATATTAGTTGGTTTAGGTTGGATAATTAAAAAAATTTTTTTCGTTTAAATATTTTTATTTTCTACTATCTCAAACTGATTTGCCGGGTGAAGTTTTCCAGTGTTGAGTTGTCCCTTAAACACGAGGGAATATCTTTCAGATGAGAAATCCTCCAAGTGTGGCTTGAATGCTACCGTGACTCTCTGCGGTAGGAATACAACATTCTCCTCCAATTCCAGTAAGACGCATTCCCCGAATTTTGTCTTCACCAGCTTGCCTGAATATATTTTCAATGGCAAATCTTGCGGTAATTCCGCCAACTTGATGCTGGATTTCCGATTGAGGCACGTCAACTTGTTGATTGCTTGTAGATCCATGTTGTCTGCTTTCAAACTAAACTGAGTTCTCTAGCTAGAACGGACCACCTTATATCCTAACCTAGTGGTAGAGAGGGGGAGCTGAACATGTCATAACAATTCTTAATAACCTATCGAGGTCAAGTCCCGTCCGGGGTTACGTCAGGTCAAAATGCAAGTCTGCACCTGTCGGAAAAGGTTAATAACCTCCCGGGGGTCACGCCAGGTCAAAATGCAAGTCCTCACCTGTCGGAAATAAACATCTGCCACGTAGCGGCCGAGGCCGTGACGTCACTGTCCTGATGCCCGCTTTGCTTAACTACTAGCGTTGCTCGGGTTTTATTCATATAATACGATACCGAATATTGAGACACCGAATAATAAATTTTATTTAATCGATCAAGCAAACGAATTGAAAGTTTTAGAAATACCCACAGGATCTTACGAAATTGCTGCCATAGAGACAGCGATAATTAAAATTTTAAGAAATCTTAACGAAATACCTGCTTTTTCATTGAAAGCAAATACTAATACTCTACAGTGTGAAATATACAGCGATAAATATACGATTGATTTTCGACCAAAAGACTCTATTGCCGCATTGCTTGGTTATTCCAATCGTTTACTACCTCCACTAAGTGTCCACGCATCAGATTTACCGGTGAATATCGTCAAAACCAGAACAATACATATTGACAGCAATTTAACCTCTGGAGCGTACTATAACAACAGACCTACTCATACTATTTACGAGTTTTCTCCTGAATGTAATCCGGGGGACGCCATAGACGAAACCCCCAGAAACCTACTTTACTTACCTGTCACTAAACGGGAAATAAATAATATAACCTTATCGATTTTGGATCAAAATTTTCAGTTAGTAAATTTCCGTGGAGAAGAAATAATTGTGAGATTAGAAGTAAAACCTTTGTAATGGGTCTAGTTTTCGGTGAGGGTCTCACATATAAAAGTGAGTTAAACCACTTTATAAACACACTCTCGTCTGAACCTCAAAAGCGTCAACCTCGCAACCTGACACCTACACCTAAAAGCATAAATATTTTAAAATCACTTGGATATAACCAAATGTATTCGACGTGTATCAAAGTCCAAAGTATGATGAGTCAATCCAACGCATAGAAAGCCGTACTTACTATCCTTTCATCAAGTCTTTTATGAATAATGACATCATTGAAATAACAATTAACCAGGGAGATGCTTGGCTGTTAATGTACGATGCTGCAATTTTTATTAAAGGAGAAATAAAACCTACTCAAGGAGAAGGCACTTGCGAATTAGTTAATAATGCAGCAGCTTTCTTCTTCGACTCTATATCTTACGAACTTAACGGACAAGAAGTAGATTCTGTGAGGGACCCCGGCATTTTAAGCAGTATCAGAGAGTATCTTTGCTACAACCCCACTGATGAAAAACACACCTCGAGTTGGTGGTACCCGGGGAAAAAACCATTTTGAATAGAGACTCAACGTTCAGTTTTAGAGTTCCGCTTAAACACCTGTTTGGCATCTTTAACGATTACCAACATGCAATTTCTGGTAAACAAACAATACGGTTAACTAGAGCTCGAAATGACAAAAACTCTATATTGCTGGAACAAACACCTGGTACAACTCCAGATCTAACGGTTGAAGTAGTCATTACTAACATCGAGCTGAAAGTAAAACATATAATACCAAACGATAAAATTAAGTATAACTTATTGCAAGCCCTCAAGAGTAATAAACCCATCTTGATACCGTTTCGAAAATGGGAGTTACATGAATTACCTAATCTGACCGTAAATGCAACCAAAGAAATATGGTCCGTTAAAACCTCTGCCACAGTAGAAAGCCCAAGGTTTGTTATTGTTGGCTTTCAGACCGATCGCAAAGAAAATTCAAAAATGGACCCGACATACTTTGATCATGTAGATATTTCCGACGTACGCCTTATAATAAACGGTGAATACTTTCCGTTTGAACGCTTGCGGCAAGATTTCAATAGGGATTACTTGGAAGTTTACAATAATTACAGAGACTTCTACCCAAGCTTTATGAATACACACGATAAGAGCCCACTACTTAATTATGCTGACTTTAAAGATCGGGCGACGCTGTTCGTTATCGACTGCTCACATCGCAATGAAACAATTAAAATGAGCACTGTTGATGTTAAATTGGATATTGAGAGCTCTCAAGGATTTCCAGATAAGACTCATGCATATTGCATCATAATACATGTCTTGGAGTATTTGCCCTTGAGCGAAACTGTAAGAAGCTATATGATGTAAACAGATCCCGGATATAAATGTAGGGACATCAGCATCATACCAACAGTTTTATTCGAGAACTAAGATGAAAATTGCTGTAATAGACATTCAAGGTTTCTCGGTGGAGAATGAGTTTTATCCCAAGGAATTGACAATTAAAATTAATGGGCAAGTGATGCATATGGTTATAGCTCCCCCAAAAAGTTTTATGTCTCTTGGCAATTTAAATAAGAGGCACGTGCGAGTTATGGAAGAAAATTTTCTGGGGATAAAATATTCAAGTGGACATGTTGAGTACAACAAATTGGTTGAAATACTGCAAACTACTCTACTAGACGTTCACATAGTTTACGTGAAGGGACATCAAAAAGAACGTTTTCTACGTGAAATAATCAACAATAAAGTGGTTGATGTGGGAAATTTGCAAAACAATTGGATAGAGGTGCCGCTATTTGAAAAAGACATTCCGATGTGTCTCCACCACAATGAAAATAAAAAATGGATATGTAGCTTAAGAAATTGTGAAAAATTATATTCTTGGTTAGAAAAATACTTAATCGATTACTAATATTTGTTTTTACTTAAATAAAGGCCTTTATTAGCATTTTGTTGTTTGATTCCTATAAAATAGAGAGAAAACTTGAGTGGGTCACACTTTCGAAAATGATGTTGAGTGCAGAATACCTGTTACTTCATTCTCTGATTATCAATAACATAATATACGTCTATAAACCGTATGACGTAAACGATGTTGCTATTTGTATGGATGATTCATTAAATTGCATTTCATTAACTCCAACACCTACCACTGATGAAGTTGTAATGACAAATATACCAAGTAATATCAAACAGTATAAACTTCGAATGATATTTGAAAATGGTACGGTCGCTGACACAAAGTGGGTTACACCAATTTCTAAAACGTTAAATGAACAAGTTACAACAGGTCAATCCCTAGAAAGCGTGGTTTATTTTATTGCCACATGTTCCTCACTCTTGATTTTAAAATGGATGATTAAATTAATCCATAAGTTGGTAGAAAATCAGTGGATTAAAAAACTAACAACATTTGTGGAGCTATAGTATTTGTGTAGTCTTAACACGTAATAAAGTTATGAAAATAAAAGTAGTTTCATTTTTTGTCATCCAGTATTCTGACGGTCGTTGAAAATATCCCGTCTGTGTTTTGTAGACATCCTATGCAAAAAGGAGCCGACGTGTGAGATCATATCAACATTCTCTGACCATCTGTGTTTTTTAAACATTCAATTGACGAGATGAAATTTTGTCTCAAAAACATTCTCAGGGTTAGCCATCTGCGTTTTGTAAACATTGAAATCAGCGATTTTGCCGAGGAGCGGGAATTCTGGTTAGCTCCACCCACTTGCACATGCGCAGCAAGCCTTCAAGGAGATAAGCCCAGCCCCTTTGTGGGAATCACGCCTGCGCGTTTAGACGAGGAAAGCGAACGCACTATGTGGATTGGTTTTTCGACACACTCGATTGGGTCTTGGGTGTCCCCTCAAGAATAATGCAAGCTCGGTAAAATTTTACATTATATCTTTGCTGTCAACTAAAATTTTCTTCAGTTCTGTGACCAGCATTAGTAATTCGTGAAACTTGTATCATGCAGTGCAGTGGGGCCAATATACTACAAGACATTATCATAACTGTAAGTTCAATGAAAAATATTATTTATCTTTAAACATTTTTATGTCTCATTTAATGATTTTTTAAATTATTCTCTCATTAAGTGATTTTTGGTTATTTGGAATATGAGAAAAAGACTATTCAAGAAAAAAGAAAAGACTGTTACTATTCATTTGCGCATAATTCAGTATTAATTTGAAAAATCAAACAAAAATATACTCAGATTTTTTCTCTTTGTTACAGCCATTGAACCAAAATAATGGTGATGTTGATTAAATAAATTACCTTACTTGGAGGGCAACAAACCCAACCCGAACCCGCACCTCAACCAGCTACTTCAAAGAATCCAACAAGGAGGGGCAAAGGCAAGGGGAAAAATATGTCACTGTTGCAATCGGTGAGGGAGGATGACAACATAAGTGTCATCAGTGATGTGACTGTTGGAGGTAACGAAGAGTTCTTCAACCCACAGCAAATCCGGGGGCAAAGTCCAACAAGCTATTTACACAAAGTTAGGGGACACGCAAACGTCTTCTGTAAAAGGAAGATCGGCGATATAAAGGTGCAGAGAAATTCTCTCAAAGAGCAGCTAACCAAACTGGAAGCCAGGAAGAAAAATATTCTACAAAATATGGATAGATTAACGCGAGAAGAAACCCAAACCAATAGTCTCATGACAAAATTTAAAGAATTTTTTGATTTTGATATGTAATTATATTTCCCTAATAAACATATAATTTACCAATTTGATCATCATTTCTTAACCTAAAACACATTTATCTGATTAAAAAAAGAACTCAAGTGATTAGTGACTAAGCAAAAAACAACATTTGATAATATCTGAAAGGAAGTGATAAGAAAAGAAAAGGTAAGTATACACATTCATTTTCTACATGAAACAGGAAAAAAAAAACACTCACTTTTTAATAGTTTTTATTAAATTCAAATTAATATTAGCAATTTTCTTATTTATCTCGTACATTTCAATCTCATGCTTTAAATCATCTAGAGATTTCAAATACATTTGAAGTTTCCTTCGATTGTACATACTCAACAGTCTAAGCTCGGAAGTTTTCATTCTTCAAGGGAAAATTCAAAATTCGTGGTTCTACCTTCTCTTGGTCCAAGGCTCATTAAAAACACCTTCTGTCCACGCTCAATTTCCCTATTTATTTCTATAATCCGTTGCGTAGTGAATTTGTCTGTAAATCTTTGCGGTAGCACAGTGTAAAATGTAAAAAATTCCACAGAAACTCTTTCTGTATACTGTGTGCAAACTCTTCTAAACGATAATACTTGAAGCTCACATCCAATTTCTATATGTCGAGCCTTCATGAATGGTTTAATCAACGATTTCTGATTTAGTTGATTAAAGAACGTCTCCATTTTAAGGTTCAAAACTCACTGGAGAAATAAATGAACTCGTTAATGTATTTCAACTTGAATAAAGCAGTGGGGGAAACTCTACTATTTAAGTTATAACCTTCTCGGTTTTGTCTCATTGCTTTTTCATACTCACACATGTTAAGATGTCAACAGAAATTGGAACGGTAAGTGATGACATTATTAAAAAGTTTGAAAAAGTGTTTACGCTTATTAATAATTCTGATGACGCTACTTTAGCACATTGGAAAAAAATAATAAATGTAAACATCCGGTTAGTTCATAAAGCATTGAAAAAGGCTGACTGTAATCATGGCACTCGAATTAAATTGCAAACGAACTTGAGTCATTTGAAACGATTTAAAGTGTACTTAAAAAAATTACAACACGTTGGAACAGGTCAACGTAAGCGGGAAAGTAGAAGTGATAGGATAAAGTGGGAGGATATAAAATCAATTTTTAATAATCGTATACGCACGGGTGTTATAATTAATTTAAAGCACATAGATATTCTGCAGTTTTTTAAAGACGCGTTTTTTGTTTTTAAGACTCGCATTAATAGGATCTTAAGATCATTCAATATAATTAAAGTAAATGCTGTCTTTTGTGGGGAATTTATTAAAACGTCTGGAGAGCAGGAGATACTTGAGAATAAGTATTTTAATACAAACAATGAAATAATTGATCAAGGAACACAGTTAAAACAATGGTTTGAAAGCAACATTATTGAAAAAATTTTAGCTGCCATTGAGTCCTTCGAACATCAGGAGTCCGGTTGGACTCTTCACAGAATCTTAAGTTTGGAAGTTAATATAAACAAGGTAGAGATGGGAAACGGTGGTAGATCTTACATAAACCTTCCGGAATCAATACAATCTAAAAAAGCTTGTATTAACGTTCAAAATGATGATAATCTTTGTTTTGCTTGGAGTGTTGTATCAGCTCTATATCCACCCGTTGGAAAACCATACCGTACATCCTCATATCCCCACCCTTCAACCGTTTTAAACCTAGATGGCCTTGAATTTCCTGTAACTCTAAGCCAAATAGCAAAATTCGAAAAACTGAATAATATATCGGTAAATGTGTATGTTCTAGAGTTAGTGTCAAATGAAGACAAATCAAGCTCTTTTAGAACTTCTCCGGCTCGCTTAACTAAAAACAAAATGGAAAAACATGCAAATTTACTTCTAGTTCAGGACACATATTTTCCCAAAGTCGGTGAATATGAAGCTCTCCCTATCGATGAATCAACAACCGAAATCAATTACCACTACTGTTGGATTAAAAATTTATCGAGATTAATAAAATCCCAAACTACTAAGCATAAATGTAAGATGTTTGTTTGTGACAGATGTTTAAATTATTACTCATCCCAAGAAAAATTAAATGAATACATTGAATATTGTCAAGACATAAACAACTGCAAAGTATCATTTCCGAAAAATAAGTATATTGAATTTAGAAATTATATCCATAAGGAAAAAGTACCATTTATTATTTATGCTGATTTTGAATCAATCCTAAAACCTTATGATGAATCTCAATGTTTAAAAACCGCTAGGTATCAAGAACATGAAGCGTTTAGCGCAGGCTACTATTTTAAATGTGATTATGACGATACATTATCTTTTTATAAGAGTTATCGTGGTATTGATTGCATGACTTGGTTTGCGAATGAAATGGAAAATATAGCACTCTCTGTTGCTTCAAAGTTAAGAAATAATGAGCCAATGAGTGACTCTATAAGTTTAAAAAATGCAACTGCTACGTGTCACATATGTGAAAAACCGTTTAATTCTAACGATATAATAGTACGTGACCATGATCATATGACATCACGTTTTCGCGGATACGCACACCAAGCCTGTAACTTAAATTACAGAAACTCCTTTGTAGTACCTGTAGTATTTCATAACTTTAGTGGGTACGACAGTCATTTTATTATAAGAGATCTCGCTAAAAAGCATAATGTGACATTGCTTCCAATAAACAAGGAAAAATATATTAGTTTTACAGTTTCTGATACCGACACTGAAGTTAAATTTAGATTCATCGACTCCTTTAAATTTTTAGGCTTCTCTTTGGATACATTAGCATCGTCTCTCAATAAAGGGGACTTTATTAATACCCAAAATGAATTTAGTGACGTATCTTCGAACAATCTAGATCTGTTAACCAAAAATGGGGTATTTTGTTATGATTATATCGATGACATAAATAAACTTAATGAGAAGTGTTTACCACCAGTCGAGCAATTCTATAGCAAGTTAAACGATACTCACATTAGTCAAAGCGATTACAGACATGCCCAGTTAGTTTGGGATAAATTTAATATTCAAAGTTTAGGTGAATATAGTGACCTATATCTCAAGACGGACATTATGATACTTACCGATATCTTTCAGAACTTTAGGAAAACTTGTATAAAGAATTATGGCTTGGATCCGGCTTGGTACTACACTTTACCGGGATATACTTGGGACTGTATGCTTAAATATACTAGGTGTCGATTAGAAACCTTTCAAGATATTGATATATTAATGTTTTTTGAGAAAGGAGTGAGAGGGGGGATAAGCCAATGTTGTAATAGATATTCTGAAGCAAACAACAAATACATGAAAAATTATGATCCTAACAATCCTTCCAAATACTTACTTTATCTGGATGTAAACAATTTATACGGGTGGGCAATGGGGGAATCTCTTCCTTACGGCAACTTCCAATGGGTTGATACAAACATTAACGTGATGAATATTCCGGATAACAGTCCAGAAGGATACGTTTTAGAAGTCGATTTAGACTATCCGGAAAATTTCCATGACCCCCATAAAGACCTACCGTTTTGCGCAGAACATTCTAAACCACCAAATTCCCCCAAACTTATGACAACTCTCAATTCAAAAGAAAAGTATGTTGTACACTACAGGGCTCTTAAACAAGCGTTAAGTCACGGTTTAACTTTAAAAAAGATTCATAGGGTTTTAAAATTTAGTCAGTCTGCCTGGCTAGCTCCTTACATTAAATTTAATACAGAATTGAGGACAAAAGCTAAGTTTAATTTTGAAAAAACAGTAATTAAATTGATGGTTAATGCCGTATACGGCAAGACCATGGAAAATATTCGCAAACATAGACATGTAAAATTAGTTAGAAAATGGGAAGGTAGGTACGGAGCTAAGAATTTAATTGCTAGCCCGGCTTTTAACAGCCGATTAATTTTTGATACAGATTTAGTTGCCATTGAACTGAATAAAACTGAAATCGTTTTTACAAAGCCCCTGTACATCGGGATGGCTATACTCGATATCTCAAAGACGTGTGTTTATAATTTTCATTATGATTACATGTTGCAAAAATATTCGACTGACCAATGTAAACTACTTTATACGGATACGGATAGCTTACTTTATGAATTAAAATGTGATGACGTGTATGATGAAGTTATAAAGCGAGATTTGCATCGTTTCGATACCAGCGATTATCCGGTTGATAATCAGTATAATATACCGCTTGTAAATAAAAAAGTACCAGGTCTAATGAAAGATGAACTTAATGGAAAAATAATGACTCACTTTGTTGGCCTTAGGTCAAAAATGTACACGTTTCTGATTGAAGGCGAGCAATGTATTAAAAAATCAAAGGGGATTAAGTATGGTGTTGTTAAGAATTATTTAACTTTCGATGATTATGTAAATTGCCTATTTAAGAAAAAAGAAAAGACCGCTACCCAATGCACTATTCGTTCATTTGCTCATAATGTTTTCAGTATTAAACAAAACAAAATTGCACTCAGCCCTTTCGATGATAAGCGATACTTAATTAATAATGTTGTCACTCTACCGTGGGGACACTACGGTATTCCACAAATTGAGAACTGAGACCTACACCATGCCTGTACCAGTAAAATATAAATGTAAAACATGCTGTGGGGCAACTGATACACCCAATACTTCATGTATTCCATGTAGCACCAAGAATTTATTCAAAGATGTGACAAAACACATTCCTTCACATTATTTTAGTCCTAAGTAAGTGTATTAGGGTAATAAAAGATTTATTATGTTTGTGTTTTTTATTTAATAAAACCTCCTCCTATACAAATCAGCTAATACAAACTCCTCGTTGAATGAGAGAAGCTCAAAAACCCAGTATACATTAATATTATCTGGGATTTATAAGGGATTTTATAATATCTATAGCATTTATATTATAGTTATATTTTAATAACAAATCATTAACTTCATCTAACATGTTATAATAAAAATAAAATAAGTTATATTTTAATATTAAATTAATTTTTGAAGTTATTTTACAATCAATTGTAAGCAATTCCATTACATCGTTAGCAGTGAAATAAAAATTAATATCACCTTTAGAAAGCACAATCATCAAATAGTTGACACCTGGGTACACGCTCAATTTCAAATTGGAGCCGAATTCTTTTGGTGGTATTGCAACATCTTCACCCAATCTTTCAAGGATTTTGTTTAATTCCACTGTAAACTGGAACCATTCAAAACGGTCCATGGATATGGGATTTGACGGATCCAGCAGGTTTATAATTTGCACTGCTGGTTTGAAGAATCGTAGGGGGCTGAGTCCACAGTTTACCACATACAGATTTTCCGGTTTGAGCACAAATTGTGTACTTAGCAACAGCTGCTTTTCATTGTGGACCGCTTCATCATAACCATTCAAAACACGATTAACCTCGTTATTTTCGCTGCTAGTGCTGTACCCCGATTCACTCATGGTGTCAAACTACATCTGTGGCCCTTATCCAGGAGTCATGTGTTTTATCGAAACCCAACCAGCGAATCAACACTTTATCCCCCCTCCTTCTTAAAACTTTCTCCACAAGGTAAACATTTGGATTCGCTGCTTTTTGCAATTCCTCGCTGTAAAAGCCGCCCTTTATCGGATTCACCTGCACATCTTCAAGCAAATAAGTTATGGGTGTGGTTTTTTGAATTTTAACAATTTTAAATAATTCCGTGCTCCAATTAGGTGTGTAGCCTTTCTCAAAAACATGCTTGGCTTTGCTGATGCGGACCATATCACCCTTTTTGAACTTTGATATTTTAAAAACTGTAGGATAGCTGAAGGTTCTAAGTAAAGCAGCCTCGTTACTTTTATTAACATCTTTTGGCCTCATTCCAGTAGTTCTATGTCTTCTGTTATTGTATTTATCAACAATTGTAGATAATATATCAATCCACTTATATGTGCCATTTAGGCTAAAGTATTTAAATAATTGTTCCTTTAACGTACGTATAACCCTCTCCACTATTGCTGCTTTTGTTATGCTAAAGGTACTATAATGATTAATTTTAAACTTTTTCATTAGATTTTGAAAATGGGAGTTGTAGAATTCTTTTCCATGATCACTTTGCAAGTTTCGTGGGTGTCGTTGAGAGTTTTTCAGTATTTTATCAAACGCCTTTGCCACTTCTTCACCAGTCTTAGATTTAAGGGCTTCACACCAAACGTACTTGGAAAAACAGTCAATTACTACAAGAATAAACTTAAATTTGTTATTGTGAGCTCTATATTGATCTAACTGGGCGAGGTCAACCTGCCAGAGGTCATCCAATCCTTTAATAATGGTCCGACGACGAGGGTATTTTTTCAATGCTCGTCTGTGTAATTCGTTCACAATTTGAATCTTTTCTTTACTATGCTTTGTTTTCGTTGCTTTCATTATGTTTTTGATATTCCAAAACCCTTATTCTATACAAAATTTCACGCAGTTGTTTTTCTTGAATTTCAATATGTGACTGTAAGCCTTTTTTTTGTTAGTTGCGTCACCTAATGCTTTCGGAGTCTTAAGATTGCTGATTTTTAAATTTCTCGCATCTATATGACCTTCAGGAGTAAAAGTTAAGCCGCCTGTGTAAACACTTGGCCGTGAATAAATTCTTGAATACTGACCAAACTTATTAATACTCATCTTGTGACTGGTGATAACCTTGTAATGCGCTTGTATTTATATTAAGAAATGATGTGAGCCTCTTTTAATTCTGTCTCTATAGCGGTTATTTCATTATCGTGAGAGGTGTTTCCAGCATTTTTAGAAGCAATAAGAAGCATTAATCTATCCACTAATTCATTCACATCAACCAATAAATATACTCGATTGGTTTTTTATTGTAAATTAAATGCATACCAGTACCCGAACGTGTTTTTGGTTTAGCTGGAGATTTTCCTGGTTTGAAAATGGGCCTAATAATGTTAAAATACTTTAATTTTTTTGCGCTTTTTAATTTACCTCTGGTATCAAGATGCGCCCCAGTTAATTTTAAAATCTCGATATATTTTGCAAAATCTTGATCTGTGTATTTTGGATCATTATAAAAAATCAAATCGTATAGTCCTGATGTTCCCTCAAAATTCTTTCCCTTAACAATTATATCTCCACTACTATCAAAATCAATATTTTTGCCGGCTAGCAAAAATTTTGATTGAGATGCGTCATAAACGGGGCCATATACTTTATCAATTTTCTTTGAATTATCATGGTAGTCTTGTATATATTGTTTTGCTATATTAGGATAGGAAACATCTTCAGGCTCACTATTTTGTTCATCAGAATCGAAAAAATCAACCTTTTTTAACTCTGGGCTTTCCGGCTCCTCTTTTTTATATTTTTTTGCGAAGTTAGGTAGTTTGATTTTGCTCAGAGATTGCGTAACTGGTGAGAACATTTTTTTAATCGATTCGTCTTCTTCAATTTTACCTAATTTGAGTGCCACATACTTTTTTCTAACAGCGCGAGCGAGCTCACTGACTTTCTTCGCACGTTGCATTTTAAATAATTGATCTTGCGTTGTTGATGGCATGATTCAAAATTAGGTAATCTAGCTGAGTTACAGCTTTATATACTTATCAAATCCATTTCTGTAACGCCCATTATTTAACTGAAAATCTTTTACAATTACTAAAGTACCGTAAGCATTATTCCAGCACTCGCTACACATAACTTTAAATTGATCATAAGTTAAATCGGGAGATACGTGCTCATCAAAAACATGACGTAAGTTCATATCATCCTGTCGAAATAGTACAATAACATTACAGTTATCGCGGACCAGCTGTTTAGGTATTTTCGAGTAAGTCTGACAAAGATATATGACATCAACGCCTTTGTGCCGTCCCATCGAATAAAACTCACGTATCTTATCTTGCCGATCACAACTCACATCATCGAAAATAAAAACTGAATTTTCCAAGGCCTCGGATGGTGGAATGACATCGTCATTAGCTTTGAATGGAAAATATCCGATTTTAGGAACTTTTTTTAAGACATCTTGAAGTAACTGATATTTTGATTGATATAAACTTTTACTATAAACGTAAATATTCTCAAACTTCAAACCATTCTTGTTAAATATTAAACTTAAAAGGGTATTTGTTTTGCCACAGTTGCTAGGTCCTATGAAAGCAGCCCTAACGGACTCTGGAAACAGATTACCATGCTTAGATGTCTGTCTGATCCCTATATCTGCAACATCTAAGTTTTCAATAGGGAGAGAGCTTTGTTGTTGTCTTATTTGTATTTTGAACTCTTTTAAAATTAATAAGACATTTGATGTCTATTTATACTTTCAAAGTCATCTTGTAAAAAAATCAGTGGAGGGAGTATATATAACTTAGAATTCATTGTGGATATGCATATTCGTAAATATGAGTGACTTTCTTAATATTGACTTTGAAGCGTATCTCGCCTCACACAACGTGTTCTTTCAGCATTGCCGTGGTGATTCATTGACTTATATACTACAAAAACAAGATTTTATTATCCCAAACGAGTGTTTTGAAAAAGTTGCCAAGCAAAAACTCCATGGAATTTGTACCTATCGTTTAATGTTGGAAAAAAAACAGCATATTGATAATTACTTGATACAAATCATTAATATATGTGACGCAGAAAACATTGAACAAATAAATTATTTGACACTCGATGGACTTCTGAAGAAACATGGTTTGGACTCTGGGCTCCAATATAAGATGTATATTCTCAACATATTAAGTGAAGAATACCTTTTAGAACAGTCGTATCCTACCAACAACTTAACTTTAAATTATAGGGATTTATTAATATGTATTGACGATTTTATATGTGCGGCCGCTTATCTTGCAAGATATGAAAATTTGAGAGATTTTACAAAGGCACTAAATGATATGAAATTAACCTATAAATTTCAACCTGTACATAATGAGCGTCATATGCTTATTTTGAAATGGCTACAAAAGAATATAAAAAAATATGAAGAGGATTCAGAAGCCCTTTTAGGGTGGCAAAGCGGTCCCTGCTGTGGAAACTGGCCATCTGTGGAAATAAATGACTACAAAGCAACAATTTTGTTACTAAATAACCTTGTAGATAATACTTCTGTTTAAAATAAAACTACTTTTAACATACTTGTCTTATTTTGTTCCTTAAACAAGATACCCATTTATGTGCCTACCAAATTCAAATTATAGCGACTATGTCGGTATATCGGTTAAGCATGTTATTATTCATTCGATTGTGTCATATATTATTGCCTCTAAAATGTGTTTGTATTACTGTAACCCAACGTATGCATGAATTCAATAGCGGTGTTACGAACGTGAGCGTATAACCGAATATAAAACTCGATTGGTTACCGAGGTTCGGCTAAGTTAAAATCTGGACTGCTTTTTAATTCAGATGTTTAAAACACTCGCCGGTAGCCTGCAAATATTTAAATTGATATAAATTACACAGAACAGATGATTCATAAAGTGCCGCGAACTCTCGGTTATTCATATACAGAGACTGTTGCTTTAATTCAAGCTATATAATAACAAAATATAAGCTATGTGAGTTTATAAAATAAAAAGCGATGTTGTGTAACTTCACATCAGTTAATTATATTATCGGTCGCGCGATAATTTCAGTCCAGCGCCGCCTGGATATAATTACCACACGTAACTTGGATCTGCCGAGCGCAAATGTATATAGCTTATATAAACATTATTAGACCTTTTCACGGCGGGGACCGATGCATTGGAATGGAAGTTTGGTTTACTTAATGACGCTACAGAAATATGAATGCTGACACATATTAACAGCAACAATTTTTGTTGTTGTCCAGCAACGGCTTTAACAAGGTTGAGATTGAAATGCGAGGACTTTGCATATATTACCACATCGTTTAAATGATTATGCCACTGTTGTTTAATTTACAGCAAATAAAGATAGTTTGAAGTTTCGGATATTCTGTGAGTCATTGTCCCATGCCGCGAGAACGTCGACCTGGGTCGTCCGATAATTTTGGACATGCGGTGTGATCGATGCTATAGAGCTACGTGCTACACCACGTGGATCATTATGCTACCAGTTTTGTTTTAGTTTGGAATAAAGTTTGGAATTCAGATAATTCGTTTTATTTACCAGTTTCGATGTAGTGACATAATACTGGGTCCTTTATTAAAATAATTAGGAGATATTTTCTACAGTAATTCTAGAATCTTTGTGGATCCTCAGTTTTTGGTCCCTTACATCACAGATTTTTCTACAGCTTAGAACACAAAGCAACAGTTTTTATTTTGATTGTAGTACGAAGTAATTCCCCGAACATATTCCCCACCGCTGAATTCGCTCCGTCGCAGAGAAACGTTCTGGCCGGTCGGCCGGAGTTGGGCTCGCTAGTCGCTTCCCGCGGCAGACGCTATGCGGCCGGCGGAGATGGTGCGTCATTCCCGCAGTATAGACATCGCAGCCCGTTAGCTGGGCACCGCGGCGTTTGGCAAGGTCTTGCCAAGCGTCACTGCTCTCGGTTGGGCGATAGTGTAAACATATCCCATGCGGCGATAATATGTTTACGTTACCAATTTCGTTATTTAATTCATCTGGGTCGCTGCATTCAAGCGGTGGACTGTGCTCAACTTGTACATCAAGCGTGTGAGGTCGGGCTCGCGTCAACATATTATCGCCGCATGGGATATGTATACACTACCAGTTTTGTTTAATTACAGCAAACAAAGTTTGAGATTCTGAGGATGACGTATTTTACTACTACGTTGCTCATAATAAAGTACTTGGCGATGTTCCTTTATTAAAATAATTATGAGATATTTTCTAACATTTAAAACACAGGTCACCATGATGTTTTTCTATTCCTTTATTAAGTATTTTTTATCACTAAAACAAGATTATAACACAAATTACAACTCTATTTGAAGAATTCTCCATTTTAATCCCCCACTTTAATTCCTCCATATTACTCCACCACTTTAATTCCCCCATGTTACTCCCACACTTTAATTCCTCCATGTTACTCCACCACTTTAATTCCCCCATGTTACTCCCCCATGTTAATTTTCCACTATTTCAAACTGATTGGCCTTGTTTTTTCCCATATCCACTTGTCCTTTGTAAACCAGCGAGTATTTTTCACTGGAAAAATGTTCGATGCACGGCTTGAACACCTCCGTCACTCTGTTTGGCAGGAAAACGACACCATGCTCCAACTCAAGCAAAACGGTCTCCCCGAACGTCGTTTGCACCACCTTGCCCGAGAGAATTTTCATCGGCACGCCTTCACCCAATTCCACTAACTTTACCGTCGGTTTCTGAGACAAGCAACCAAGTTTGTTGATGGTTTCCAAATCCATTTTGCTGCAAGCCATCTTCGACTACTGAACTCCAAACAGCAAACTCTGTCTTTTATCAAAGCTAGAGGGGTGGGGGGAATGCTAGGACTTTCTAGCCCACCAAAATTCTCAGAAACCCCGCCCACTTGACCTTGGATGTCAATTCAACCTTGAAAACTTGGAAACCTTGAAGTCTAGCCACGCCCCCTTGAAGCGATTCCCAGAAACCTTGAAGTGATTCTCGGAAATCTTAAAGTCTAGCCCCGCCCCCCAATTCCCAGAAACCTTGCTTGAAGCCCAACCTTGAACACCCCATCACGACTTCGCAACAACGACGACCTTGGCGGCCATTTTGGGCCAGAAACCCCTTTGTATCACTACTATTGATTTTGTCTACGTTTAAATTCAAACCAGATATATGCAGGTAAAAAGCTATTAATTTTCGTTTCTAAAAAAGTTAGTTCCTTCTTTAATCTGTTGATATTCCTATGTGTTACACTAATTTCTAAATTAAGGATATTATTGTTTAACCTATGATTAAAATTTCTTAGTTGATGTCCTGATGTACTATCATGGAAGTCAATCATGAGGTTCAACCCTTTTGTTCTATCATTAACGTGTCTTGGAACTAAACCATATTGTCTGCATTTTAGTAGAAAGATTGACCTGTTCTTCATTGCAGCCATCTTTTTATTTGTACATGCCCAGTTTTTTAATATTCTTGCGTTGTTAAATCCAAATTCAAACTTAATCCTTTGGTAGAATCCCATTCCTATTAATTAAGAGGAGGGGTAGTCGTGGCTTGACTAGTTAAACAACAAGAACAAAATTTAGTGGGAAATAAGCCAATTTTTAAGTGTGAAGACTCTTTTTATTGGTGAAAGCTTTCGCAGTTGTTTAACTGCTTCTTCAGTCACTCTAAAATTACATTAAAATAGTTTTTGTGATATAAATTTCAAAATTACTTACAATTAAGTGACTGAAGAAGCAGTTAAACAACTGCGAAAGCTTTCACCAATAAAAAGAGTCTTCACACTTAAAAATTGGCTTATTTCCCACTAAATTTGGTTCTTGTTGTTTTTGTATATATGTCGCAGCCAACTAGCTTAATCAGCCGTTCAGTTAACAGCCTAGCCGTTTCACTAAACGACATAAGACTGAGGAAATTCATTTTTATAATAATTTTGAGAAATAATTTTCTTTTATTGTAGGCGATTTTTTAGTTTTACTTTTTAAGATTAAATGTTAAATTTCAGTTTTTATTAAATAAAAATCGCCAACCATGATTGATATAATCTTTCTTAATATAATATTTAAATATCATTTGTAAAATCCAATTACCTGCTCATCCCTAACGACAAAACAGATATAAATTGCGGCAAAAAATCATTTTATCTTATTTTCGATCAAGATTTTGAAGTGAGAGTGTTGCCATTTGTATCTACAGCAATGGACGTCCAAGTAGTGGAAACTCAACGTGGTCAGCCCGCAGTTTTACATTCGGGATATAAATATTCGCTGAAGTGCATAAAGCGACCGTGTCCAGGTTCCATCACAACAAGTGATTGCTACAAACTTTTGGGGCAAAAAGCTCATTCCTGTGTTCCTAGTGTTGCCAGAAATGAAGTTGAAGTAAGCTTATTTAAAGCAAAAAAGCGTGCCCGTGAAGAAATTACTCCAGTGCCACAAATTTTTAGACAAGAAGTAACGAACATTCAAAACGCAGGGCTCCAAAGGGTAAGTCGCTACGCTGTCCTTTATTTTCGCATCCCGCATTTTCGCTAGACGCTAAGCAGCGAATACTTGGAGAATATATAACCGTCTGATTATTTATACAGTCCACTAATCTAGCTCATTAAATACAAAACATTTTGGTCCTCCGACCCGGATGGTTCATATTTTCCATTTATGCGTTGCTGAGTCCTTTCTAAAAGATTATTTTGAGCAAATTTCTCATATTTGTTGTCCAATTTCACTACACCCATTGTGTTGGAATCGACCAATTTACGGTCTTTTCGCAGGCAGAGTTCGTATTCGCATTCTTTCTTTTGACACTGTTCGAGTTTTTTGTGAGACTCTAAAAAAAAACCAAAAAATCCGCATTTGCTCGCTGACACATCGCTTTCTTTGCTACGGATAACGCTATTTCTCTTTGAAAATGTCTACTGCTGCTGACAAAATTAAAAAATCTAGCATGTTTCGCAATATTGAAATATCGAATTTGATTGTTCTACAACAATCGGCACAACTCGCAAAAAGTTCTGAAGATAAAAGAGCTTTTTTTCACACAAGGTGTGAAGAACTTAAAAAAATTCAAAGTGAATTTAATAAACATCATTATGCTTCATTAAATTTGATTTTTAACGATGAAGATCAAGTGAAGACCGCTGTAGAAGATTTACAAAAATTCAACACGGTTTATATGGAAGTTAAAACAATTTTTAATGAGTTATTTGGGTCTAACAGTAACCTCTCTATAAAAGATGATGCCTCTGATTCTGTATCAAACCCAAATATCAATGTCCGTTTGCCAAAATTAGAATTGATTAAGTTCAAAGGTGATATTTCCAGTTTTCCCCTCTTCCACGATCTCTTTGAAAGTTTGGTGCATAAAAATACAACACTTACTGCGATAGAAAAATTTGACAATTATTTGAAAGCTTACTAGAGTCTTGTAAAAATATATCGCAATAAATGAAAACTAGCAAAAACTCATTGGTTAGCTATTGACAAGTCTCAACCTGTCAATTCAAATAACGCTGTTGCATTACGCAATTTATTAGAGATTTTTTCAAAGAATATTGAAGCTCTCAAGACGCTGGGATTAAATCCAGATAATTGGGATTTCGTGTTAAGTCACATGTTACTTGCAAGAGTTGATGAGTCAATTACCACGCGATTTGAAATACAATTTAATAAGCCAAATGATATTCCTTCTTATGAATGTGTTTTCGATTTTTTGGAAGCACATTGCAATGCCTTATTTACTGTTTCTCCCGAAAGTGAAGAGTCAAGAACACGTTCTGAAAATTTATCACACAAAAAACATGAACAAAAATTTGACAAACACAATAGACCGCGTCACTCTTCAGCTTTTCTCGGCACTGCACAAAATAAAGGCAATTTGAATTGTAAATGTTGTTCTCAAACACATCCTCTCTATAGATGTCCTGATTTTTTCGGAAAATCAGCACAAGAGCGCTTTAATTTTGCCCAAAACCATAACTTATGCATGAATTGTTTAAGTCATTTACATCGCACGGGGCAATGTCAATCTGCCATCCAGTGCAAACATTGTCACAAAAGGCATCCCAGTTTGGTATACTTGACTTCGCAAAATAATAAAACCGCATATTCCCCGAATAATAGTTTTTATATCAGGCCAAATTACCAGGAAACCAATTCGGCGAGCCCGCCGGCCGCGCGCCCGGTTCCGTCGGCGGTGCCCGCTGCCGCGTCTCCTGCCGCTATACACGGTGATCCAGCTACCAATATCGCGCTTTCTTCGATTCTGGATCAACCTAGTACCGTTCTCGCTACAATTATGTTAGAAATTTTAGATAATAAAGGTGTTTATCGCCAAGCCAGGGCTGTATTAGATCCAGGTTCACAAATTAGCTTTTGTTCTTTACACTGCGCAAACAAATTGGATCTACCGCATTTTAAATCGTCTACAGGCCTCTCTGGTGTAGGAGATACTCCAATTAATTCCCCATTGGGACTTTTACGTTTATATATTCGGCCTATAGGCAAAAATGACATCTGCATAAATTTAATCGCATTGATTTTAAACAAAATTTGTTCAGAATTGCCTGCTGACCATCTCAACTTTGAGACTTGGCCGCATTTAAAAAATTTGAAATTTGCTGATCCGTAATGGTATAAGCCAGGGCGTATTGATATTCTTATAGGTGCCGATTTATACCCTTACATTCTTCGCGCTGGTCATATAATAAAATCCATCTATGAACCGGCCGCCATAAATACCATGTTTGGTTATGTCATCACGGGCCAAACTACAATTAATTTCGCTCCTAAAAATATTACGTCATTCCTTTGCCGCGCAAAATGTAAAAATTTAGAAGTTGCTGTTTCTAAATTTTGGCAGCTCGAAAATATTACTCAGAAATTTATCGCTTCTCCAGATGACAGTCTATGTGAAGAAATATTTTGTCAAAATGTTAAACGTGATTCTCATGGCCGCTATATAGTACCTTTGCCTTTTCGAGATTCACCACCTGTATTTCCTGGAAGCTTTGATATTGCTTTATCTCGTTTTTTAAGACTGGAACGTAAATTTTTAAAAAATGCTGAACTGCATAAAATTTATTCAGAAAACATCCAAGAATACCTGGATTTAGATCATATGGAACTAATCAACGCTCCAGATACATGTTCCAAGTGTTATTATATTCCGCATTTGATTGTACAAAAACCTGACAGTCTTTCTTCTCAATATAGAATCGTTTTTAACGCTTCCGCTAAAAGTGGTAACAATTTATCTCTTAATGATACTCTGCTTGTTGGAATAAAGTTACAGCAAGATTTAACTGCAATTCTTATTAAATTTCGCTTACATAATGTGGTCTTAACCGCTGATATATCAAAAATGTATCGACAAATTTTGGTGGCTCCAGAACACCAAGATTATCAGCGGATTTTATATCGCCTTACACAAAATTCTCCGGTAAGTCATTTCCGCTTAAAACGCGTAACCTTTGGAGTTGCCTCAAGTCCTTATTTAGCACTTCGCGTTATTAAAAAATTAGCAGACGATGAACAAGTCAATTTTCCGAGAGCCGCCGCTGTTATTAAAGAAGACTCTTATATTGATGATATAATTGAATGTAATAGTGTAGAAGAAGCGCAATTACTTCAAAAAGAATTAGAACAACTAAATGGTAAAACCATAAATGGTCTACTAACAACATGCAGGCATTAAGCAATGTATCCAAAAAAGTATTATACCCAATTCTCTTTCTTTAGATACTGATGATGTCACAAAAGTGTTGGGTTTACGCTGGCAGCCAAATTCCGATTATTTTACATTTAAAGTTGAAATTCCTAACAGACCATGCACTAAACGACACATACTTTCGGATCTGGCCAGAGTGTATGACCCGCTTGGTTTCCTCGCGCCAATAACCCTTTTGCCAAATATTTTATACAACAACTTTGGGTTTTAGGCATCGGTTGGGACTCCGAACCCCCCAAAGAATTTGTTCAAATTTGACATCAATTTAGATCAGAATTACCGCTATTAAGACAATTTCAATTGCCGCGACATATCGAGATGTGTAATGATTCGTGTCCTATCGAAATTCATGGTTTTTCAGATGCCAGCGAGCGGGGGTACGCAGCCGTATGTCACAACTGAGTGCCTTCACACGGAGCCTTTACCATGTGACGCACTACTTGTGTGTGCCGGAGGGTTGGATTAACCCTCACAGCTTGCCGGGATCACTGGGTGCGGGAGTCGCGAAGCGCAGAAGAAAGACAGCAGGTACAAACTAGGGTGATGTTTATTCTTGCACTCACAGATATGCCTCTAACAGTATCTGGACCATGGCGGAGGTAGCGCGGACTGTGGACCGATAGTACGTGGAAGTGACCGGGACGCGAGCGGCGCCCTTGACCCGACGCGACGGCGGGGTGCCGCTACTGACCCACTGACGTCTTCAACAGTGCCCAGGGGCGCTGTCGTCTGCCCCTCGGAGCCCGACCTGAACAAGGAGGCTATTTAAGCGGGATCCATTGCCAGGTCAGACCACCGAGGGTGGTCAGTGATCGAGTAGCTGCTAATAAGCGGAGCTTACTGATGCCCAGCCTGTGGCTGGTGCTGGATTTATACTCGCAGATTTTGCCGACTCGGCGATTGGACTTTGATTTATCTAATGTTTATCTTATCGAGTAATCCTCGTATATTTTGTTATTGATTGTCCCCTGTATTTTGTATAATGTTATCTTTATTTGTGATTCAGTAGAAGTGAGTTTGAATAGTTTGGTCATCGGTCCACAGATGTCACTTTGTTGACACATGCCCCCCCTCCGGAAAGCCTTGGTCTCCAAGGCCAAGATACTGTCATATTACAAAATAAGTTTTTTACAATAAATTCAATAATAAAAGAAAGAAATACAACTTTTTGTGATTTTTTAAATGAACCTTACAATCTAGAACCCGAAACACTCACTATCTGGAGTTCATCAGCCCTACTGGTACAGTTCCTCAACACAATTTTCCACCATTTTGCGGCCATGTCCATTTTTCTGGCTCTCCTGGTACATCTGGTAAGTATGCATTGTTTTGGGCTGACGTTCCTCGTGTAGTGGGTTGTTTTGAAAACATGTAACATAAAACAAAAAAACATGTTATTAATATTCTACAATTTTTTACGGCTACCCGCAGTTACTGCCTATCTTTTGCATAGTAATTTACCCTGTTTTAATATTATTATTCTTATTATATATTCGTGCTATAATAGTGCCCTATATCATGAACAGTATGTTTTTTTTTTCTCATCTAAAAAATAATTTCCCTTTATACATAACTATATTTTTAGGTTTTAACCTGCCTTTGTTCCGGCGTTTGGTCCTCCGGACATTTATTAGCCATAACCCTGAATATTATATGGTATAAGATTCTATCTTTACATTATTCGCTTAATTTCTCTATTTCTCTCTATTTTAGACACATTTGGAGATTTTGCTACTACGTTGGCCGCGGGCCCATGACCATCTGCTCGCGGCCAATAATGATCCCGTACCGTCCCTTGCCCCTGGCCTCCTGTTTGTATGGCAGGGGTTTATACTGGGGCGGTACTGCAAAATATAAAATATATTACAGGGATCGGGTGCGACGCCCGTCAATATATGTTTACTATCTCTACTTTTTTTCTGACTTATTAGAGCTAGTTCTGACAAATTTAAATTATTGATTATGCCGTATGCTAGGAGTAATATTTTACCAACCTAATTCCTAATTAATTCCTTTATTAGTTACCTTTAGAAAATCCTGTGACTGTTTTCCACAGAGTGTACAGGATGATCGCCGCAAAAAGAGAGCAGGTTAGACCAAATAACACGTCGTGGGGTGTCTGTGTTTTCATTGCAGGCTCTTGCTGCCTGTGCGAAAACTGGGAAGGCTGGTGCTTGTCTATGGAAGAGTATATACAGGGTTGCAATTGATAGCAGGACGTTCCATATCATCATTATGGAGTGGGGTGTCTGTGTTTTCATTGCAGGCTCTTGCTGCCTGTGCGAAAACTGGGAAGGCTGGTGCTTGTCTATGGAAGAGTATATACAGGGTTGCAATTGATAGCAGGACGTTCCATATCATCATTATGGAGTGGTTGTGGTTCACCCAACCTAGTGAATCCGGTACTGTATTAAATATATCTTTCTTATCTTTTATTTCATTTAATACGTGTTCTAAAGTGTCTCTTGTGGACGTCAAATTTATGTGGGGTATCGAAAGTGTCCAATTTCTATTTAGACAATCGTTTATATTTTTAAATTTTTGTGGCTGGCTTTCTATTGCCGGGTGTAAAATGAATGTGTTCAGGGTGGTCCACGCTGCGGGAATCACGTGAATTATTTCGAGTTTCTTGATTTTTGGGGCTGTGCACTGGAATCTTTTTTGTATTAAAATATCTTCTTCTGTTTTTAGGATACAATTACATGGTACTGTAATTTTGAAAGCGCCTGGAGACTGGGGCTTTATCGGTACTATTTTGGAGTAACTGTCGCATTGTACTACCGTGTCTGGTTTTGGGTGCGTGATGACGTATACTTCGTCGTCTATCTCTGCAATGGTTGTGGACGTTGACTGGTAACACCGCATCGGACAATGTGTTGCCAATTCGGCAACTGTAGCTCCTTGTAGGAGTTTATGCGCACATGCTGGTCCTTGTATGGTATCTCCTGAATATCTTTATAAGTAGCAAAGTTTATTTTCGTACGGTTTACATACGTGTAGGTTTGTTCCTGAAATCTGCCTTGAATTGTCTTTTGATACCGCCATATACAAAGTACTGTGTTCTATTATGCATGTATGATTTTCCCATGCGAATGGGGTTGTAATTAATTCGTATAATTTTCAGTTGCTATTTTCTTTTGTTATAGGTATTTTTAAGTGTAGGACAATGATGTCTTCGGAGAATGTACATTCACAGATGGGTAATTCGTAATATTTGGTTAAATGTGATACTGGGATGGCTAGCTCTTGGGAGGTTGCCTTGAGCGCTTCTTCTAGTTTCTTCAAATCTTCATGTAGCGTACCTGGTTTCAAGATTGTAGCAGGGATGAGATGCTGTGCACATGCCTGGATGCTTCTCTGTTGCTTACTTATTCTGGTGAGTCTCATTAATTTTTTCGTTATATCCACGAAATTGTTACTCATGCTTATTAACATATTATGTCTTTCCTCCTCTAATGTGGCTGTATTTTGTCTTGTAAATTCTGCAAATTCTTCTAATTCTTTTATTTTTGTTTCAGTTAACTTTGTCGCTGTTGCCTGCCTACGGTCCGCCTCTTCCAGATTCCTAGACTCTTTGCTTATGCTGGTGATGGTTTTGCTCAGTCCCTCGTTAATCGACTGCAGTTGCTGTCGAAGGACTGTGGTATCCATTACCATAGCATCCAATTTTTGTTGGGTGGCTACTCCACAGCAATAGTTCAGGCCATCTGCTATGAAGGACAGCGAGAAAGCCCTTTTCTTTCTGATTGGATTGGTCAAATTTTGTAAGTACCTTATGTCCCATTCGTGCGAAAGTAGATTTATTTCGTGGTCTGCGGCGTTTGCCGTTTGATCTATTAATTGTATTATTTTACATTCTAGGTTGATGCTGTTGCAAGGTTGTCTTTTCCTTGGGGTTGGTTGATCTATGTGCCATTTTGACGAGTATGTTAACGGAATGGTTGCCTCGTACCCTATTGTTTCCGGTAGAGATCTCCATGTAGCTCCTGCCGATATGCTGGCCTACTGCCTCGATGATTCACCATATGACGCCCCTGTTATGGTGAGTAGAAACACAAATTTATTTTATTATGCACCTAAAATTGCCTGTCTGTCTCCTTCAACTTGCTTCCCCCGAAAATTGATCCCGTCTTACTGTGGGGTGAGCCGTCTCGTTATTTCATCTCCATTATCATTCCTTATTTGGTCCATTTCATCCACATTTTCTGTCCCGGCCGGCTCTATCGGTTCTGTTGCCGTCCACGGATCGTTGTAGGGTAGGATCCTACTTATGTAGATTTTTTTGTGACTGCGTTCAGTTTTCGGTAATCCACGCAGAATCTCATACTCCCGTCCTTCTTTTTAACCAACACTATTGGGCTTGCCCATGGTGAGTGGCATGGCATGGCCGAATCACATCACATTCCAGCATCTCCTCTATTTGTTCATTGATAATGTCTCTTTCTTTTTGTGAGACTCTATATGGCCTGCTCTTTATTGGTGTTGTATTTTCTACGTCGATCTTGTGTTCGGCCCAATTGATTCTGCCCATGTATTTCGGGGATTTCGCGAATATATCCCTGTAATTTTCCAGTAGCTCTCCTAATTTCTCCTTAATCTTCACATATTTTATGTCGCTTAACTTATGATCCTCCATGGTTATGATTTCTTCCTCGGTGGTTGTAAAGCATGGTATCTCCCGATCTTCTACTTCGTCCGTCTCTTTTTCCGCACATGGACTGCAGTACGCAATTGTGGTGAATTTATGAAGGCATTCTGATCCTGTCTCTGTTATTTTCATGTTGACGAACAGTCGGTTGTTGCTGGTGTAGGGCTTGGATGCTGGAATCCATCCTTTTTTAACTAGGAGGCGTCTGTTCCCCCGAAATACCAATGGCGCATCTATCGGAATTATGTCCGGTGTTGTGACCTGTATTTGTCTTATCTGGTTTTTCTTTAGGCTGTAATCTCTCGCTACTCCTACTTTGTATGTGGGGAGCTCGCTTTCTGTTTCTATATTCATCAATATTCTTGCTGCCTTTTTTGTTGATTGTTTATATTTTTGTGGGTTCCAGTTGCATACTCTGATTTTGATGTTTGTATTTCCAAATATGTGGTACAGCATTGCTTTGACCGTGGCCCAGTTTAATTTATCTAGTCCACAGCCTATGCGCGGCATTGCTACCTCGGTTTGTCTATTGTTTACCAATTCTGTTCTTAATTGGCTTAGTGACCTGAATAACTCTTCGTAAGTAGGCTTTTGGTTGTGTTTTTTCTTTGTTACTAGATAATATATAGATAATATATGGATCGTTGCCCGGTTTTCAATGTGGCTACTTCCCCCGGTTGTTTATTTTGTCCCAGCAATTAATCTACTCTTTTAAATGTTGTCTTGAATTTTATCGCTACTCCTTTGTCCATCTTGAAGTCACTCGATACGCAGTGCGCTAGGGGTGTAGGGGGTTTTATCGTAAATAAATCACGAGTTTCTTCTTGAATAGTCCCTCTCATGTCCTTGTCTTCGATTTTCTGTGATTTGTTGAACTTGGCGTATTGCTTTCATCCACTTGTTTTATCTTTTCACATATATTTTTTATATCTTGTAGTTCTTCTGTGTAGCTTTCGTTAATTGGTCTGCACGGGGTCAGCCTTAGGGATGTGTATACTTCGGTTTCTTCATTCTTGTCGCAGCTTCTTGTCCTCTGCTTGACGTATATTAATTTAATTTTGAACTTTTCTTTTAATGTTAAGTGTTTCTCTGGGATATTTATGATTGCCCTATGTTTTTCCAAAAAATCCATTCCTAGAATCGCTGGGTATGGTATATGTTGCACTACAGCCCCCTGTACGCAGCACTGGTATAGTCCATACTGACTTGGGATTTCTAGCTTCTGCCGCGTGGTCCCTAGGACTGGAATACGGTGCCTGTCCGCGGTGACCAATGTGCTTTTGGCCATTTGCTTATCTATGTGCCCCGCTATATCCGACCTAATTATGCTTGTCTCGGATCCTGTGTCTATTATCGCCTGGAGATTCTTATTATTTATTCTAATTGTGATTTTTGCTATTGTGGTTTTTCCTCTGCGAAGAGGGTTACGACCTTGCGTCAGGACGACTGGTCGTTTTAGTTTTGTCGCTCTTGGCCGTTTGGGAAGTGCCTTGGTCTATACTGTTGACCTTGAACGGCTCTTGTGTCATCTCGGGAATAACTCCTGGGTTTCTGTGGGCTTGCCTGTTGACTTCTGCACGTCGTGGCGAAATGACCTTGCTTCTTGCAGATGTGACACACTGGCCTGTTGTCCGCTGTTCTCTGCCGTGGTAGCAAACTCGCTGCTGTTCTGTCCTGGAGGGGTGGCTGGTGTGTCCACTCCAGTGGAGACTCGGAAGAGTTACCATGTTACATCCTGGCCACGATGGTGTAGTTCGAGTGGCGACTATAAAAACTACGAGTGGTGTCATGAAGAGACCTCTTTCTAAATTATGTCCTTTACCGATTTTGCTTGCTGAAAATGCGTAGCATTTTGGTGGGCCGAATGTTCAATTTCCGTACTTATTATTTTATTGTAAATATTATTCATATATTTTCTTTGCATATTTGTTTATTTGGGAACAATTGGGTACCTACTATTAATTTATATTCCGGGTGTTTGGGCAATAATTGTGTTGAATGTGTTTCAAGACTTTCTAAAATCCCACAGCAATTTTCCTTTCCTATAAAGGCGTTGCGGCCCTCTTTTTTTGTGCGTGCTTCCTTTTTTTTTGGACTATATACGTCTCAAGTGAATCGACGAAGACGAAGTTCAGTTCGCCCGGTTCCGCCACGCCGTGCAGTCAAATTTTTTGCGACTGCATCAAATCGCATTTCCGACGCTTTCACGCACTTTTCCGCTCGTCGTCAGGGGTACCCCGCTGTTGCAGCTTCTAGAAACCACGCAGCCTGCTGGACTTTCCAAAGGGTAAGTCGCTACGCTGTCCTTTATTTCCGCATCCCGCATTTTCGCTAGACGCTAAGCAGCGAATACTTGGAGAATATATAACCGTCTGATTATTTATACAGTCCACTAATCTAGCTCATTAAATACAAAACAACATTACTCAAAAATGTGCTAAATGTGCTTCTCATTATGTCTCGTGCACAATAACGCCTAGACAATCTTCCGATCCTCAATTCATTTTAGACTTTGTAGTGTTACCCACAATTTGCTCACGAATGCACCGAGAGAATGTTTACATAAAACATTTCTCAGAATTGGTTAACTTGGATCTAGCGGACGAAAACTTTTGTAAATCTGCACCTGTTGACATGTTGCTGGGTGCCGAGGTGTTCGGACTGCGGTTGAGAGGTGGTATACGAGTTCCATCTCCGACTGGACCAGTGGCCATTGAAACAGTATTCGGTTAGGTGATCTCCGGAAGGCTCGAAACCTCTATAGCCCACTTTCCTCCTCAAACGCTTTGTACTAATTCTGAAATAAATCTGGAACAATAGCTATAACATTAGCTCGACTCAACAGCTCCCTACAAAACGTTCGCTGCTGTCGGACCTCGCCCGTATATTCGACCCTCTAGGTTTCTTAGCTCCTCTAACTCTTCTGTTAAAATGCCTAATACAGCATTTATGGGTACAAAATCTCGATTGGCATAGTTCTCCCTCGGAAGATATCACTAGAATGTGGTGCCAGTTCAAATCTGAACTTCCTGAATTAACGAAACTTCGAATTCCCCGACAGAATTATTTTTCTGGTGGACTCTCATGCGAGTTACATGGTTTCTGTGATGCCAGCGAGAAAGGATATGCCTGTGTTGCTTATCTACGAATTTTGTTTACGGACAAGGTTCAAGTCAGCTTAGTTTGTACTAAATCAAAAGTAGCTCCACTAAAGAAGCTGTCAATACCTCGCCTTGAACTATGTGCCGCACTCCTATTGAGCAATCTCCTACATTTTTTGAAAACCACCTATACAAACAAAATTGTGATCTCAAATACTTTTGCTTGGAGTGATTCGAAAGTCGTTCTGGCATGGATTAAATCATCTCATCATAGATGGGCCACCTTTGTGTCAAATCGAGTTACTCAAATTCAGGAAAAAATACCTGCTTCTCATTGGCATCACATCAACTCTCCTGAAAACCCGGCTGATCCCGCTTCCCGTGGTCTTTTACCGCTCGACCTAGTCCGCAATAAGGTATGGTGGGAAGGCCCCTCCTTTTTACAATCGCTCTCGCCATCTTGCGTGGATGTACAAGATATTCCGGAAACAAATGAAGAAATGAAGCGAATAGTTTTTCTCTCTGATACTTACTACGACCAACTCGTTTGTTGATTTGCTCGATCGCTTCTCTTCGTTGTCCACAATCCAGCATGTCCCGCAACTCTCCTCGCCATGGAAATCTCGCCTATTTTGAAGTAGAAGAGGCACTTCTCGCAGTGGTCAAACTCACTCAATATCAAGCTTTCTCTACCGAAATTTCTAACATACAAAATCGACGACCTCTCTCCAAAACGTTTAAAAAACTCTCTCCATTTATTGATACTCGGGGGTTTGTCAGGGTGGGTGGACGCCTGATAAATTCCTCTCTCGCTTATGATCAAAAACACCCGTTATTGTTGCCCGGGTCTCATAGACTCACTGAACTCATTATCCAACACACTCATTCTCGGTATTTACACCCTGGCATCCAAACCATGCAATGCCTGCTTCTTCAACGTTACTGGATGTTATCCCAGAAACGCACAATACGTCGAGTACTCGCAAAATGTCTATAGTGTTTTAGAGTGAATCCCTCCTCTTAATGGGTAATTTACCTCCTTTAAGAGTTATGCAAAGTAAACCATTTTCTAAAGTTGGGGTCGATTTTGCTGGTCCATTTTCAGTTACCATGGGAAAAATACGTGGTGCAAAGGCTTATAAAAGCTACATCTGCGTTTTTGTCTGTATGGCGACCGAAGCTATTCACTTGGAGCTGGTATCCTCGCTCTCTTCCGATGCCTTTCTAGCAGCCTTCCGTCGGTTTCTTTCTCGCCGTGGGCAGTGCACAGATATCTTTTCAGACTGTGGCACAAACTTTGTTGGAGCTTCCAAACAAATTGTTGTTGCATCTTGTTGCAAGATGCCACTTCAAACGAATAATATGTAAAATGGCAATTCACGACCTCTCTGCCCTTTGAGTAGTGATCCCAACGACTTATCTGTACTAACTCCTGGTCATTTTCTGACACAGGCTCCTCTCAATAGTGACTACACCGATATGTCAATGAATCGTCTTTCTAGATGGCAACTCGTTCAAAAGTTGCAGCAGGATTTTTGGAGTAGGTGGCATAAGGAATACTTACATACTTTAATGCAGCGAAATAAATGGACTGAGTTTACTAAGCCTATTGAACAGAATACTGTGGTGCTTTTAAAAGATGAGCTGTTACCTCCTACAAAATGGCACATAGGTCGCATCGATCAGATCCATCCTGGTACTGATGGCATTACGCGAGTAGTCACCGTACAAACTTCAAAGGGAGTTTTCAAGAGACCAGTTTCAAAGGTCTGCCCACATCCCTTAAATTAAGTAAAACAAAAACAATACATTTCTCCGTTTGTGCCGTTTAGGTTTTAGGTGGGCGGTATGTTCAGTGTAATCATAATTATCACTTTTCTAAGTATTTTAGTTCTTAATGTTTCGGGAATTTAATTATCTATATTTGTTTATTTTCATTTAATACTTAACTCAATATTCAAACGTTCATTCTCAAAAATATACCCAATCAGACCCCTCCTTTTCCTGCGCATGTGTGTCAAAACGGACTGAAGAGAAAGCGAAAAGGAAGGTCGAAAAAACTAGAGACACGTCGCCACAGCACATACTCGCCGCCAAGAAAATCAGCCACCTTAGACTGCCGGGACCAAAGATCACCCCCCGGGCACCAGCAGTCACGAGGTAAGTCTGATTTGGGTAACGCGATTTTTCTTACTCGGTCCAGCTTCGAAGAATTTCTATTTCTCGCCCAGACACTTATATTATTTCTATTCCTTGTATTTCTAGATTTAAATACAGGGTGATTCAGTTTTAATCTGCAACACTTCAACAGGTGATAGAAAACCACAATATAACCGCACTTTCTTCCATAAACTATATCATTTTAAGGCCTTAAGTAGATATACTAAGAGAGTTCTGGGCCACTTGCCCCATGTTAATCTCCATAAGGCCAGAAATGCGTGCATTTTGGCTACGACACAGCCGAGGTCACGTGACGTCACAGCTTGACCTCACTTGACCTCTACGTGTGATTCTTGGAAGCCGGCCCCCACCCCTGACCCCACTCTTGCCGCCGGTGCCGGTGGAGGGGTGACGCCTATATATTTGAAGGAGCGCAGTTCCTGCACCATTCTTAAGCCACTTGCAGTAAAAATTTCTAAGCCACAAAATGCAGTCGTTCGTGGAAAGTTTGAACAAGAATTTGGTCTTGAAGAGATTAGAGAGTTTGCAGAATTTGGAAGTGGGTGAAAAATTTCAAATAAAGATGGTGGACAAGGTGAACACGCAGTATTGAGAAAAAATCTTCGTAGAGTGCGACGAATTTAAAACGGTGCTACCGCAACGCTACACCGCACAGTTTACGCCCCAACGGATCGAGGCCATGAACAAGGACATTAGCAATGGAAGGAGATATTTTCTGCAAAGTTTAGGGTCAGTAGGTTGGAGTACAAATATCAAATTTATTGTAGAACCTTGAACCCTATTATTTTAATAAACGTTTAAAACCATTGCCTTTGTTTTATTTATGTATATAAAAAAATATTTATATGCCAAAACTGTCGTTGACATTGTCAAAAAAGTTGAAAGATCTCTGAAAAAAACTTTAAGTGACAGTCAGATGAACGACATGAATCACGTGAAGAAGGCATCGCTGGTTGCTTTAAAAGCAGCACGAATAGCCGTAAAGAAAGCGGGTGGAAAGAAAAACGTGAAAATTCCGCGAACTATTCCGTTTCAGCACACCGGTGGATTTCTTCCTTTACTTCCTTTGCTAGGGGCCTTGGGCGCTCTCGGTTCGGTGGCAGGCGGCGCTGGTGCTGTGGCTAAAACAATTATCGACGCAAAAGATGCCAAGAGAAGGTTGGAAGAACAAAAACGACATAATCGGGCGATGAAAGCCATTGGAAAAGAAGGCTCTGGTCTATATTTACGAAAAAATAAGAATGGGGTAGGACTGTTTCTGAAGAAACAAAAAAACTCCCAATGAAGCTACCCAATAGACCGCTGTCCGACGAAGACATATCGAATTACGTAGAAATTTTAAAAATACCACATTTCAGAGGCGTTTTTATGAGAGATACTCTTCCGTCGACGCCAAGAATTAATGAAGCGGCCATTTTAAATTTAGACGTGGAGCGCTACAAAGGAACGCATTAGGTAGCTTACAAAAAAAGAGGTCCCGTCGTAGAATATTTCGATAGCTTTGGCGCTTTAAAACCGCCCAAAGAACTGATTAGATATTTTGGAAAGGGTGTCAAGGTCACGTACAATAACGATGCCTATCAAAATTTTAACGAAATAAATTGCGGTCATTTGTGTCTCGAATTTCTATATAAAAGGTGGAGGTCACCTTAGAAGTCGCCAGTCATGTCATTGTTATTTACTCTGCACGGACGTACATCCACGCTCTCCATCGATTTCGATAACCCGATAGTTTTTGACCCAAACGCCGAATACGGCTTAGCTTTGCTGGGATTCCACACGTACAACAGCATACCAAATATCGAAGAGGCAAGCGGTGACAATAATTTTTATTACGTAACCGGTAGTTTCGGTGGTAGCAGAGTAATAACATTTCCCACCGGATCGTACGAAATAAAGAACATAGAAGAGCACAAGTAGATAGGCTATGTGCGTACGAGCCCACTTTCCCCATGTATTTCTTATGGGGGCTAAAACGTGGTCAAAACGTGACCAAATTTCTCCGGCCCGACTTTCTCCGACGCGACCGAAGATGCCCGAGTCCGCCGACCGTTGACCTTCGCGCGCTCGACAGCGAGGGGTGCCGAAGGTGCCCGGCTTTCACCGACCGTTGACCTTCGCTCCAGCCGCGGCATGTCACGACTCGCAACTAATAAAAACCCTAAATCATAATTAAGCCATGACGTCCCCCTGTCGACCTTTAGCCGCGGCCATGCATGGATTTTTGCTACCACCTCTGCCTGCGTATTTTTACGTCCGCGACGCCGAGACATGTCGAGACTCGCAACTAATAAAAACCTAACACCTATAGAAAATATTCTAGCTTGCAATATGTACGTGATGTAATTCCTCGGAAAAAAGTACTTTCTCTTAGTCGGAATAAGCGCCTATGAAATGAGCACGCTGATCTCATCGGTACTGGCGATACAAAATTGTAGGAAAAGTGTAATAAAGAATAGATATGAGATACATATGAGTGTATACATTTTCTTGACTACATTACCTAAGGATGTATCAAAAATCCTCATATCTTCCTATATTTAGAGAATAGGACTGCTCAAAAGGAAAGTGGACATTAAATTTGGGGCATAAATTAACCATTTTTAGTTGAGTTTATAACCATCTAGGTAAGTAAAATTTCTTCAATTCCGAGAAAGGCAGGCCCTGTTTTAAATTACTTGACTAAAATATAAGAGGTGCAAAGTTCACCAGTTTTTAAAAATATCCCGTCACACGATTATCAAGTTGAAAGACTAGCTGGAAAATCGGATTTTGTGCAACGCGTTTCCTGTTTAAAATTTCACCCAGAAACAAAAAAAGGTACTAATTCTCACTTATGCCATGTTCACCGTATGATTTTTATACTATTCCGACTTCGAAAACCCAAAGGTATAAGTGTAGCGTGTGGAAAAAGGTGGAATTAAGGGTTTAAAACCCTTAAACGGTCTATATATGGAATAAAATGAGGGCATGCAACATGTTCTTCAATAATGAAAATTAAAAATTACAACAATGTTAATTTTTAACTGTCCATTATCCTACCAAGAAAAAGCTTATAGCGTCTAAGCGACTATAAAAACGACTCTAAAAACGTCTAAACGACTCTAAAAAACGACTAGACGACTCGTAAAAACGACTAGACGATTCGAAAAACGACTAGACGATTCGGAAAAACGACTAAACGACTCTGAAAACGACTAAACGATTCTGGAAAACGACTAGACGATTCTGAAAAACGACTAGACGACTTGAAAAGCGACATACCATGGAATACCATCGAATACCATGGAATACCATCGAATACCATGAAATACCATCAAAGACCATGGAATACTATCGAACAAAGACCATGGAATACCATCGAATACCATGGAATACCATCGAATACCATCGAATACCATGAAATACCATCAAAGACCATGGAATACTATCGAAAACCACGGAATACCATAAATGGTCTTGGATATCCCTGTGAAAAATTTGCCTCGGGGAGAGCATAAAAGGAAATTATCCGTGATCGATGCTCTGTGATCGAAAGATATATAAGCCTTTGATAATACAATCACTCTCAGTTAAAGACATGTCTTTGTCACTTGAGATTGAACCTAGGAGTTATGGTATCCAACACACCAATGACGGATTAGTCATGGGACAAATACCAGTAACCGTTGAAGATAACGTATTATGTATTGGAGATGAAAATTAGCCTTACACCAGGTCTGTCTCAACTGCTTTTGAAGAACAAACCACAAGGTATTAATGAGAGTGACCTAAAAATATACAAACAATTGTTGATTACTAATTTTCGATAGGTTCAACAAATCAGGTTTTAAAAGTATTTGTGTTTAGGTGCCTATGGTTTCATCTGGTATATGTTCCATACAGGATTCGAACCTTAGCCCACATTCCAAAGCCAAACACTCGGCATTTAAGTAAAATTCTAGGAAATGCTTGGCAGTGTGGTAATAATCTCGACGCGCTGTTGTAGCAGGGCTCCGCTGGCTCCCGCAGGCCTCGCCGGTCTCTGTAGACTCAGCAGGTCCCTTTAACGATGTGTACCGCAGGCTCCGATTAAATTAAAAAATTACTATTAACACTAAAATACCCGGACAATAACCATCATTCCAACGCCAAAACACACCGACAGTAGTATTTCTGCGAATGCATCGCAGCCGGGCGCAAGGTGGATGACTCACATCCGCTAGCCGGAACTTGTCAGGACAGGTTGACGACCTAAAAACAATTCTCTCTACTTAGATAAAAATAGAATGTCCAATAAGATTTTTTTTCACACACTTTTTTTATATAAGCCAGATAACGTAACCATATAAGTATATATTAGAATATTATAAAATATTTAAGCCCCATATAGTTCGAATTTGAATGGGATATTATGTTACATGGGTAATATATCTCAACACTTCGTACACAAACAAAACTCGCTCGTTCTTTACAGTTTTATTACTGTGAATTCGGTACCTACTAAAGCAGCAGACTTGGGATGCCGCAGTAGCAAATACAATATGAAGCGAGTTATATCAACGCCAACTAGAAAACACTTGTTAAACAAGCAGTTCTTGTAATAATTGTAATGTAACACCTTTGTCAGCAGTAATGTTACTTTTTATGTTTTCACCCGTTCTTGTGTATTCAGTCTCGACATAGCCATTTCACGGTTCACATCTATTGTAGATTGTACCTTTTGAGAAAAATAAATCTTTTTAAAAACCAGTATCTGCGTTCACTGAATTTAAGTGGCGCAGTCGTACGGATTTTTCGTCGGAATCAATATCGATAACCGGTGCGTTTCAACGCTTTACGAAAAAAAAAAAGTAACCTATCGTGTACGAAGTTGTTTTCGGGCTTGGACTTTTTCGGACTCCAACGTGGACATCCGTGAGCACCAACACCTACCAGAAGAACTTCAGGCACTAGATGGAAACAGAAAGGACGTGGATACTGTGAGTTAGTTTTTCTCTTTCATGTCAGACTCCTCTTTGTCCCGTAACGATTCCTTTTGTGAAAACGATTACTCCGGCACTGAGTTAGGCTTAGTTTCTGAATTACTTGAAAATTTATCGATCGAATCTGATCAAATAAAATTAAAACAATCACAAATTAATTCAGTTTTTGAAAGTAGTGTTAAAATGGCACCAGCCTTAGATATTAAAAATATTAGTGTTATTCCATTGTTCGATGGAAACCCAAATAAGTTACATCGATTTATTTCCTCAGCAGAATCAATTTTAGTGTACTATTTTGACGCAGTGAACCTTCAAAATTTTCAAAATACTTTAATTTTAAATGCAATTTTAAACAAACTAGAGGGTAGAGCAGAGGAAGTTGTCGCTATTATTGGTTGTAAAACTTGGGACGATATAAAAAATACTCTCATTTTGAATTTTGGCGATCAAAGAGACGAAAATTGTCTAAATCAAGACCTTGTAAACTTAAGACAGAAACCTAACGAATCTCCTTACCAATTTCACGAAAAAGTTATGCATTTATTAAATACCATTTGTAACCATATAGATCTAAAATGTGATGAGGCAAGTCGACCGTCTAAACGCGATTTTTTCACAAAACAAGCATTAAAAACTTTTCTAGCAGGTTTAAGAGAACCCCTGGGACCTATAATTCGTGCTATGAGACCTACTACTCTAGCATCCGCTTTACAATTTATTACAGACGAAGAAAATATAAAATATTATCAAAAATCTAATACACCCCAAACTCAAATTTTAAGAAAACCTACTCCTGCCCAATATTTTCCACCACAACCACAACATCGCTACTCTTTACCCCAAAATCAACCCCAAATAATGCAAAGATCGAACTGGACACAACCCCGACAATTTAATTCTCAATTTCCTCGCGGACCTATATCCAATATCCAAAGAAATCCAAATCCTCCTTCACAGAGATATCCCACAAACTCACAAGTATTTGGAAGACCCCAAAACCAATTTAAACCTACCAATAAACCACCCACTAACAGACCTACACCAATGTCTGGAATTAATCAAACTATTCCAAAACCAAATTCTAATATTCGACCAAATTCTTACTTCCAAAATTACGGACAAAAACCCAATTTCGCATCTGAAGAACTATTTAATACCGAACATACTGATGAACTTGACTATGACAATCAATCTGATCTAAACCAGTATGAACCCTATAATGACACAATAATTGAAACCGAAAATAACGAACAGTTCTATGAACCGCACACCGAGCAAGACGCAAATTTTCAACACGCTCAAAATTACGAACTAGAAACGTAATAGAATTGCACTATTTCCCTTACAAAAAAATATTACCCTATATTTGTATCTCTAACCCCCCAATCAAACTTTTAATCGACACTGGTTCCACCAAATCTTTTATTAACCCGAATATTGCTTTTCAAAATTTTAAAAATTTTATACAGCATGATCCATTTATTGTATCTTCAGTTTTCCAAAGTTATTCTCAAAATTACTCCGCAAATATACCAAGTTTTCAAGAATTTAAATCAAATTTACCAATGAAATTTTATCTTTTCAATTTTCACAAAACCTTCCATGAATTAATTGGGATGGACAATATAAAATTAATACAAGCACTCTTAGATTTTAGAGACAATCGAAATCAGCTTATAACTGAAAATGCTATTTTACCACTTCGATATTACGAAACCAATCAATCACATTTTTACCATTTACAGTTAGAACCACATAGTATAACCCCTGTTAAATTACCCGTTAAAGAAGAATACGGACCTGTATTATTAAAATATCAGGAATTTCAAGGCGCAATTTTAAAAAGCTCTCTCTCTACAGCAAACGAAAACTTAGCGTGGGCTGAACTAGTTAATAATTCAGATGACGTTATCCAAATTACTTTGACCGACCCTGTACCTACATCAGAATTTGATTTAGACGAACATTTTATTTACTCAGCAGAAATTATTCCCAATGACACTTATTTAGAAAATTCAGACATAGAAAATTTAATTAGAACCTCTCACATGAATGAAGAAGAACGTAAACAAATTTTAAAAATTTGCAGAAAATATTCAGACATTTTTCATAGACCCGAATTACCTCTTACTTTTACGAACCAAATGAAACACAGCATAAGGACCAAAGACGAAATTCCCGTATACACCAAATCATATAGGTACCCGTATATACATAAACCCGAAGTACAGAGACAAATATCCTCGATGTTAGACCAAGGTATAATTAGACCAAGTAATTCACCCTGGTCATCCCCCATATGGATCGTCCCCAAAAAGGCCGACGCATCTGGACAGAAAAAGTGGCGAATAGTCGTCGACTATCGCAAATTAAACGAAAAAACTATCGATGACCGCTACCCTCTCCCTAACATTACAGACGTACTAGACAAACTTGGACGTTGTAACTACTTCACGACACTAGACTTGGCAAGTGGATTTCATCAAATTGAGATGAACCCTGCAGACATCCCTAAAACCGCTTTTAACGTAGAGAACGGGCATTACGAATACGTTCGAATGCCTATGGGCTTAAAAAACGCCCCTGCAACCTTTCAGAGGGTAATAGACAATATCCTCAGAGGGTTACAAAACGAGATATGCCTTGTATATCTCGACGATATCATAATCTTTTCCACTTCGCTTCAAGAACACTTAATAAATTTAACAAAAGTATTTCAACGCCTAAGAGAAACAAATTTCAAAATTCAGCTCGATAAATCGGAATTTTTACAAAAAGAAGTCGCGTATCTCGGACATGTTGTTACCCCAGAAGGAGTACGACCAAACCCAGACAAAATTATTGCTATAAAAAAATATCCCTTACCAAAAACAACAAAAGAGATAAAAGGATTTTTAGGTTTATTAGGTTACTACAGAAAATTTATTAAAGACTTCGCTCGTATCACTAAACCCTTCACTTTATGTTTAAAAAAGGATGCAAAAATCGAATTAACTCCCCAATATGTCAAATGCTTTGAAGACTGTAAAAATCTCTTAAAGAATGAACCACTTTTACAATACCCCGACTTTACGAAACAGTTTAACTTGACCACTGATGCAAGTAACGTCGCGATCGGCGCTATCTTATCACAAGGACCTATCGGAATTGACAAACCTATTGCATACGCCTCTCGGACTCTAAATGAATCGGAACAAAATTACAGCACCATCGAAAAACAGCTTTTAGCAATCGTATTTGCAACAAAATATTTCAGACCATATTTATTTGGACGCAAATTCAAAATTTTAACAGATCATAGACCTCTCGTGTGGCTTATGTCACTAAAAGAACCCAACTCACGACTAGTAAGATGGCGACTAAAACTTGAAGAATTTGACTATGAAATACAATACAAAAAAGGAAAGACAAACACAAACGCAGACGCACTTTCACGTGTAGAAATACACACCAAAGAAATTTTTAATTACATAGAAGAATTTAACAAATCTCTCGAAAAATCAAAAGAAAAAGAAACTGACAATTTTTCGACTACAGGAAACATTGACGAGCAACCAGACTTAAATGACGTGAACGAACCATCTACAAGCACAACCCATGTACAAAACGAACCATCGACAAATAATGCACAAATTAATCAAGACCCAAATCAGGATCCTTCATCAGAAGAAACTATATCAGCCGAGGAAATCGACGATAACACGGTTCATACTAGCCATGAAAATCCAATACAAGAATTACCCTCGACTGACAGGTGTTTAAATTCTTTTGACCACCAAATTAAAATAAAATTTGTTTTACATTCCCCAGCGACGCCTAAACGCGAAAGCACTTTTCCTAATAAAAAACGTTCAAATGTCCAAATTTCCATAAATAATGTAGAAACCGACATAATTAACTTGTTTAAAAATTATTTAGATCCTAAATTCACTTATGCTATATATTTTGATAAAGAAGATTATGCTCCACGTATATGCGAGATTCTCAGGAAAACATTTAAAAATGCAGCTTACAAGTTAATGAAATGTAATACTTTCCTAGAAGATGTAACAGATGCAAATATGCAAACTCAGATTATTCAAAATTATCACGAAAGCAAGACGAACCACCGCGGAATCCTAGAAACTGAAACCCGAATAAAAAGAAAATATTACTGGCCCGGAATAAAAAACGACGTTGCTAACTACATAAATTTCTGCGAAATATGCCAACAAAATAAGTACGATCGAAATCCACCTAAACAAAAATTAATGCTTACTCCCACACCTTCGAAACCATTCGAAATTGTTCACGTAGATACCTTTCAAGCACACGGACAAAAATTCTTAACGATGATAGATACATTCTCTAAGTACAGTCAAGCATACCCCTTAAACGGGTTATCCGCAATAGAAATTGTAAAAGCTTTCGTTATTTTCATGACCCATCACGGCTTACCCTCTTTAGTTGTTATGGATAACGGTACATAATTTAAAAATTCTATAATACAAGAATTTTTCAAAACTCACAAAATTAACTCTCACTATATCACTATAAATAGCCCTCAATCAAACGGAGCCATAGAACGTTTTCATTCGACACTTCTTGAACATTTAAGAGTAATAATTCATAAAAACAAAGGAAAAATCGACATTCTAAATCAAATGCCTTATGCAATACTCGGATACAATAATTCAATACATTCTACAACCAAACAAAAACCTATCGACGTTATAAATGGACATTTAAATACGAAAGACCCTTTTGACATCGACATTAACCAGCAACTAATGAATAACTATATCGAAGAACACCGCGAAGCTACAAAACAAATTTATAAAAAATTAAACGAACAATTGACAGAACACAAAGGACAAACTATAGAGTATCATAATAAAAATCGAGAAGATCCTTTAACTTATCAACCAGACGATGACGTCTATCGAAAAGTAGTTTCTAACAACCGTAATAAATTATGCAAAAAGTACCAAAAAGGTAAAGTTGTTCGAAATAAAAGTATTCAGGTAAAAACCGCGAAAAAGACTCTTCACAAACAAAATATTAGACGACCAAAAGTAAAGCATAAAAAATTGTTGCAGGTTCCACCTAGTAGTACTACTGACAGTGCAGGTACAGACAGACATAACCATAACTAAACTCGACAAAAATCCAGGGATCCTTCCTTATAAACTTGGAACTGCCAAAGTTTACTCCCGAACCCATACCTTTATTCATTACATTGATCTTAACCCCATAAAAAATGAAATTGAACTCATTAAAAATCAGTACAGTGATATTTCCCTTGTTGCGAAAGATTTCTTTAAAAATGCTTTCGCCGTTGACCTAATTAATTTTGATAAAGCTTTAAAGTATCAGTTACATACAGCAGAAACAAAGTTCGACACACTCAATCCAGCTGGTAGAACAAAACGTAGTCTTATAAACGGATTAGGTTCCATAATAAAAACCATTACCGGAAATTTAGATGCAGACGATGCCTACTATTACGATCAAGCTATTAAGAATCTACAGGATAATCAAAAAATTGTTGTCAAAAAGTTAAACAAAGAAATCTCATTGACGACAAGAATTATCAATAATTTTAATAAAACAGTTTCATTAATTAAACATGATCAAGAACTTATAACAAAACGCTTAAATATCGTAATAGAAGATTTTGTTAATAAGTTTGAATCAGAATTCATAATTTATACAAAAATGAGAGATATTTTAGACCAAATTAATTTACTACTAAACGTGGTTTTACAGTTATTAAACGACATAGAAAATGCTGTGACATTTTCCCGACTAGGTAAAGTTCATAGTAGCATACTAAAAATTGATGATTTGCAACATATTATAAAAATTTTAGAAACTCTTTATTCACCTGAACAGTTAATTTTTCCCTTAAAAACAGACATTCATCGATATTACGATGTTCTAAATGTAGAATCTTACTATTCAGGATCGAAAATAATTTTCGTTGTTCACTTTCCAATCACTATGCCAGAATCGTTTTCATACTATCACTTATTTTCTATTCCAACACAAAATTCCACCACAATAATTCCTAAAAATACATATCTGATCATGAATGAGAATTTCTACCAATATGTATCACTTCCCTGCACCAACCTGCATCCCAAATTCTACTGTCCCGAAAACTCTCTCATCGAAGGAGCAGTTAAAGAAGATTGTTTATTCCAATTACTTCAACTGACGATTACGCCAAGGAACTGCCAGCTCACCCCTGTTCGAGTTAACGAAGAATTCGTACAAGAAATTGACAATTCACACTATATTGGAATTTTTCCCAATAAAACGAAAATCCAAACATTATGTGAAACTACCGACTTCATAACACTTCAAGGAAATTATCTCATCAATATCCCGACTGGATGCCAATTCCGACTGAAACATTATAACTTTATTAATGACAAATCCGTAAATCAGGGACAACCCTTGTTATTACCAGAAATCAAAATTGCAACAACCGAAAACCCCAGAAAATTACCAACACTAAAGCTACAAAATATTCGACTTGACGAAATACATAAGCTTCAAATGGACCAACAACGATTAACACCGGTAGAAGAATCACTAGATCCGCTGTCAACCAGTTTTTGGACATTACCAATTTATGGACTTATTCTGATTGCCTTATTGTACATTTTAATAATTCAAGTCAAGAAAAGAAGATGTACAGACGTAGCACCGGCCCAAGCGGAAGAAAATCCACAAGCCAACCCTCGGATATTTTTCAACCACTGAAAAATATACCTCGATTTGGGGATGGAGGAGTTATATCAACGCCAACTAGAAAACACTTGTTAAACAAGCAGTTCTTGTAATAATTGTAATGTAACACCTTTGTCAGCAGTAATGTTACTTTTTATGTTTTCACCCGTTCTTGTGTATTCAGTCTCGACATAGCCATTTCACGGTTCACATCTATTGTAGATTGTACCTTTTGAGAAAAATAAATCTTTTTAAAAACCAGTATCTGCGTTCACTGAATTTAAGTAGCGCAGCTCTGATGTATACTAAAAATGTTATTATCAAACTTGAGACGCACACATATTTAAAAATATAAATACCGCCGGATGAATGCAAGGCCAATTTACGGAATATAGCAAAACAATTAGATTATGGACATGGATATTAATTTATTTAGGTAAAGGTAATAAACATTTGATACTATCGACAGGAGTCTACGCAAAATAATTGTATCCGTAGTCAGCAAATAAAAAAGTTATGGGTACCCGTCACCGATGAAAAAGTATACAAAACTGATAAAATGTTCGTGGCATCTTGTATATTAAAATATTTAATCGCGTATCTAAGTTGTTATTTTATTCATTGCCTATCCCACAAATTTGGATTTTAGCTCTTGTAATCGCTCGATCACGATTGAAACTACACTCATAAAATGTTTAAAAAATGCCCATCCCACATGATCGCTCGACAAAAACAAAACGTGCAAAGTGGCTACTGCTCGAGGTTTGACCTTTGTCCTTAGGGACACGTGTGACCCAGTTGATGTAGAATCTAAAAAAAAACCTGTAAATCATACTTCCATAGCATAGAATCTAAAATCCCCCGGTACAGTACGGATGAAAATTTCAAACCAGGCATAATCAACATGTACGTTCAAAGTAAAAAAAACTTGTCGGTCAACTGTTTAACCCCGAAATTTTGTTGATTTCTAGGAATAAAAAGAAATACTGCGATTGTAAGTCCAAAGCTATTTACGCTATCAAATTTGTTTAAAATGCGAATGATAATTTGCCGCATTAAAACCAGGCGTGAAAAATTCAACATACGTCCCTAAGAAGTTCAACCAATTTTACCCTGGAAATACAACATTTTTAATGAATAAAATATCGAACATACAACAACACCCTTCTAAATATAGTATAAATCATGGGGTTTTTTTGATAATGTGGAAAGCTAAACTGAAAATTGTTGCTAGAGGTTCTAAAAACCGGGGTGCCAAAAATCAACTATTATTAGAAAATACGCTGATGTCACAATATAGCCGTCGATGTCACCGTTAGCGTGTCCTATGAAAAATGCGTTCTGCTTAATAAGGTGTAAAAAAATCCATGACGGGGCTTAGATGAATAAATAAAGTTTGATGTATGTGAAAGTATAGACTAAATTTTCATATAGCCCGCGTGATCGCTCGAGGTGGCGGTATCCTCTGGACTAGAAAATATCATATCGGCTCAATCTCCAAACATTTTCATTTTGAATTATACGTTTTCATTGATGATAGATATAGCAAGAAAATTGGACTGGACTCGATATGAGAGACATTAATCTAACTTTCACTAAACTGCACGTACTACTTAGAGGGTTGTAAGCCGTTTTAATAAAAGCACCTGACTTGCTTAAAATTCATGGCTAAACGTTAACATAATGTCATACAAACATGCGGCACGCAAAATATTAAGAATAGATATATGAGCTCAAACATGTTGATCAAAAATATATTAATTTCTGGCGATTTAGTTTACCAGTTATCATTTAAAAACAAAACCTGGTCCCAATATTCAGTGAAAATAATAATTGAAAACTTTGAACCTTATAAACCACCACTAAATAGCGAGTCGGAAATAAGTAAAAAAAATATATATAAATATATTATTTTGATATTATAGCCGAAACTGAATTTATTGGGGTGAAGATGTAAGGAAATATTTTTAGCTAGGAAAAAGTAATGCAATTATCATAGGTACCGGTTGCAGAACCCGTTATCAGTTTTGCAAGGATTTTTGATACAAATATAATTGCTAACGTTTAATTTGTTTACCCCATTTACGAAAATGATAACAAAATTGGATCAGACAAGATGTTTTTTCGAAGTATAGTTTTTAAACACAGGGTGCCACCACCGGTTTTACGATATAGGTTTAAAAATGCGACGCAAATACATAAAAAAATACCCTAGAGATAAGAAAACAAAATACAACTCACCCAAAGATTCTTGGTGATGTATAAAAAGAAATCAGGTTACATCTAATGCCCCAGACAGTAGAATAAACATCCCCGAGCGATGAGATATAGCCAAACATCATTTTTCCAACGGCACAGTCATTTTCACGGGAAAAACAACCAGTAACCGTTCAAATTCCATAGATAGATACTGCCGTAATCCAAAATTTCACTGAACTACGCGTATCTATTATACTGAAGTAGGTACTGATACACTTCCATCTTTCCAAAGAAAAACAAACACGAAACTCAGACTTTTCATATATTACAACGGCTCGATAGAGTCTTTGTGGCCACGACCGAGAATCTACTGAAACAAGTGCGACGCATAGGACGTGAAAAGTGCCGAGTTGGTTTTATTAAACAATGAAACTTATACCTACGTATATATATAAAATAAATGAGAAATATGCCAGAGATTTGAAACCTAATTGTGTTGCAAGTTTGAGGTCCAAAAAAATATTGGTTTTAATTTTTTTAAGGTGAGAAACACATCTAACAGCCAGTTTGGAAATATACAAGACAAAAAAGTAGTGATGGGGCTGCCCCATTTTATGTTTTATACAGGTTGGATTATTTTAGAATAGTTGTTCAATAGACCGAGACAACATCATAAACGCTTCCCGTTAGAACAGAATCTGATGAAAAGAAAAATTCCATCTGGGTCAAGCTACTAGATAACCAAAATAAAAAATACTGAACGTTATAAAATTTAAAAAAATCATATTTTCAACGGATTTTTATCCTCTGAAAATGGCGTAAAATTCAGTTTCACTGGGTCAAGCTAGGTGGTAACTATATAACCAAAATAAAAAAATACTGAACGTTATAAAATTAAAAAAATCATATTTTCATGGGATTTTTGTCCTCTGAAAATGACGTAAAATTCAGTTTCAATAAGTTACTAATTGGAGTAATAGCAGAAAAATCTTAAATAGGAATTTTGAGACAACGAGGCTGAGAGTAAATAACATACAAAAATCTTGTGCGTTGACTTTCAACTCAATTTATTAATTAGGTTTAATAACGACAATTTTCTCGATTATCTAGAATCAAAAATATTGCAAGTGACAATTCACTATTTTCTCGACATTATGTAAAGCCTTATTATTGCGTCGTAAATTAAAAGATCCAAAAATATTGGCATCAATTGTTTAGTAAATGTGATTAAAATATGTCTACTTTATCAACAGTTATTTGTAACAGCTTATTATCTTGGAAGCGTAAACTCTTTGAATTTTTTAGACAAAAAGTTGTAGTTTAATAATGTTCAGTTGGATTCCTTTTTGAATCATCTTTGCGTATTACCTACAAGGATTTACAACCTCCAAACATAGAAATCGCTCATTTTAACCCGATTTAATAAAAATTTCACCAAAAACAATACTTTCAGTCATATGCACTTCTGATTAATAAAAAAAGGCACTATAGTAATAATGAGATTTTCAATGGAATTTTTATAGACTGTTTGCCCATTTTGAGAGTCTGTTTGCTAGCTTTTGGGGGTATTCCTTGATATTTTAGACAGATAAAAATGAATAACATTGGGTTTCCTAACTAAAATACAAAACGCACTGTTGACTTCCGTGGATAGTAAGCCTATAATACGTATCGAAAACAGAGAAATATTCAGGTCAAGAAAAAAGTAGCCTAATTTACAAGTTTGGGAATCAAAAACTACCTTTTGTCTTTTAATTTTGATGAGAAAATACGTCTAATTCGTAAGTCAAATAAATGGGACATCATGAAAGATATACTAATAATTGAACAAATGCTATCTCAGTTCTATAGGCACAAAGGTACTATGGGTAGTAATAGTTTTGGGATCAAAAGACAAGCTTTTAAATTTGTTAAGAAAATACGTCTAATGAAATTGAAAGTAGTAACTAGATTTTGGTTAACATTTCGTTAACGCGTTGATGAATGTTTGATGCAAGTGAAAAGTAGATCGAATTTCCAAAAAACGGTGACTTTCCAAACAAGTTATTATAAAAAGTTGCTCAGGAGACCGATGTAACCTAGAAAACGCCTTTCCTTCGAATAGAAAGTGACATAAATAGTTACAAATGGGACTTAGACGGATATTCGATGCAAGTGAAAAGTAGGCAGAATTTTCGAAAATCGGGACGGACCAAAAATTATTAAGTTGATCGGGAGGTTGAGATAACCTATGAAACGCCTTTCATTCGAATAGAATCTGACAAAAAAAAAATCCAAGAAAATTTTAGACGACTGTTTGCAAGTGAAAAGTATACAGATTTTTTTCGAAAACCGGCGACTGACAAAAAAAAATATACTTATTAGAAAATTTTGCTCGGGAGACCGAGGTAACCTAGAAAACGCCTCTCGTCCGAATATAATCTGAAATAAAATTCCATGATGGAGACTTAGGCGAATGTTTGATGCAAGTGAATAGTATAGACCGAATTCTCGAAAAAAAAAACGCCATTCGTTTTGAATATAATAAAAAAATCGAATAAGGAACGGGACTTATTAGACGAATATTTGATGCAAGTGGAAAAGTATAGATAGATTTTTTCGAGTGACTGATAAAAATAGTTAGTCAGAAGGCCCCCAGATAACATTGATATTTTGTTTGAACAAAATCTGTAAAAAAAAATGCCAAGACGTGACTTAGACGAATGTTTGCAAGTGAAAAAAATGACTGATAAAAATAGTTAGTCGGAAGGCCCCCCAGATAACATTGATATTTTGTTTGAACAAAATCTGTAAAAAAAAATGCCAAGACGTGACTTAGACGAATGTTTGCAAGTGAAAAAAAAACAAAAAAAATTATTAGAAAAGTGGACCGGAAGGTTTAACCTAGGAAACGCCTTTCATTCGAATAGAATATGACAAAAAAAAATCCGAGACGTGACTTAGACGAATGTTTGCAAGTGGAAAAAAAAACAAAAAAATTATTAGAAAAGTTGATCGGAAGGTTTAACCTAGGAAACGCCTTTCATTCGAATAGAATATGACAAAAAAAAATCCGAGACGTGACTTAGACGAATGTTTGCAAGTGAAAAAGAAACAAAAAATTATTAGAAAAGTTGATTGGGAGGCCGAGGTAACCTAGGAAACACCTTTCATTCGAATAGAATGTAACAAAAAAAAATTCCAAGACGTGACTTAGACGAATGTTTGCAAGTGAAAAGCATACAGATTTTTTTTTTTTTCGAAAAACGACGGCTGATCAAAAATTATTAGAAAAGTTGTTCGGGGCCGTGGTACCTAGGAAACGCCTTTCATTCAAACAAAATGCAACAAAAAAATTTAGACATAGATGAATAAGAATGCAAGGACGATTGGAGTGATCTATAACCCTAAACAGAAGGGAGAAAATGCCCCTCAATAAGTCGAAATTTGTGTGTTTTCCATATGATTCAATGAGATTTTTACAAATTATTGGAAACTTAATGACGTGAGAAAAATAAAACGTCCATTGTCTGCTCTCATTTTAGGAAATTTATCACAATTTATTCTAATTAATAATACCCTTTGTTTATGGAATCCCTAGTTAGCCAATGTGTCATGAGTAAGTATATGACAGGTCAAACACGTATATAATGTAAAGTAAAAATATAGTTAACAAGGCGTTAACGAGCATTGACAACATGTTAACGAACGAGGTGCTAACAACGCGATAACTTAACTTTGACAACTCGTTAACGAAGCGTTGACGAGTGTGGACCCTCCAAATCTTAGGAGATACATTCGCAACCTTACACCGGATCACGCGTCACAAAGATGCTACCTTAAATTAATGCGTTGACAACTCGTTAATCCCAGGAGATACAATCGCAACTTACACCAGATCAAACTCAACTGTGGAATCCTGTGACGTCACAGAGATGCTACCTTACATTTCTTTTAGGTAGATAACCTAACCTAACATTATTGTCGTGGTGTCCAAGAGGTTAGCGACTGGTGAACCGATTGCCATTGGATTTGGGGGAGGTGTATCAGAGGCGGATTAAGTCAGTTTTGATCAATGGCAATCGGTTCACCAGTCGCTAACCTCTTGGACACCACGACAATAATGTTAGGTTAGGTTATCTACCTAAAAGAAATGTAAGGTAGCATCTCTGTGACGTCACAGGATTCCACAGTTGAGTTTGATCTGGTGTAAGTTCTATTCGAATGAAAGGTGTTCGAAGAATTCGAATTCTGGTGTAAATTCTATTCGAATGAAAGGTGTTTCCTAGGTTACCTCGGCCTCCCAATCAACTTTTCTAATAATTTTTTGTTTCTTTTTCACTTGCAAACATTCGTCTAAGTCACGTCTCGGATTTTTTTTTGTCATATTCTATTCGAATGAAAGGCGTTTCCTAGGTTAAACCTTCCGATCAACTTTTCTAATAATTTTTTTGTTTTTTTTTTCCACTTGCAAACATTCGTCTAAGTCACGTCTTGGCATTTTTTTTACAGATTTTGTTCAAACAAAATATCAATGTTATCTGGGGGCCTTCCGACTAACTATTTTTATCAGTCACTCGAAAAATCTATCTATACTTTTCCACTTGCATCAAATATTCGTCTAATAAGTCCCGTTCCTTATTCGATTTTTTTATTATATTCAAACGAATGGCGTTTTTCGGGAATTCGGTCTATACTATTCACTTGCATCAAACATTCGCCTAAGTCCCCATCATGGAATTTTATTTCAGATTATATTCGGACGAGAGGCGTTTTCTAGGTTACCTCGGTCTCCGAGCAAAATTTTCTAATAAGTATATTTTTTTTGTCAGTCGCCGGTTTTCGAAAAAAATCTGTATACTTTTCACTTGCAAACAGTCGTCTAAAATTTTCTTGGATTTTTTGTCAGATTCTATTCGAATGAAAGGCGTTTCCTAGGTTAAACCTCCCGATCAACTTAATAATTTTTGGTCCGTCCCGATTTTCGAAAATTCTGCATACTTTTCACTTGCATCGAATATCCGTCTAAATCCCATTTTGTAACTATTTATGTCGCTTTCTATTCGAAGGAAAGGCGTTTTCTAGGTTACATCGGTCTCCTGAGCAACTTTTTATAATAACTTGTTTGGTCAGTCACCGTTTTTTGGAAAATTCGATCTACTTTTCACTTGCATCAAACATTCATCAACGCGTTAACGAAATGTTAACCAAAATCTAGTTACTACTTTCAATTTCATTAGACGTATTTTCTTAACAAATTTAAAAGCTTGTCTTTTGATCCCAAAACTATTACTACCCATAGTACCTTTGTGCCTATAGAACTGAGATAGCATTTGTTCAATTATTAGTATATCTTTCATGATGTCCCATTTATTTGACTTACGAATTAGACGTATTTTCTCATCAAAATTAAAAGACAAAAGGTAGTTTTTGATTCCCAAACTTGTAAATTAGGCTACTTTTTTCTTGACCTGAATATTTCTCTGTTTTCGATACGTATTATAGGCTTACTATCCACGGAAGTAAAGTCAACAGTGCGTTTTGTATTTTAGTTAGGAAACCCAATGTTATTCATTTTTATCCGTCTAAAATATCAAGGAATACCCCCAAAAGCTAGCAAACAGACTCTCAAAATGGGCAAACAGTCTATAAAAATTCCATTGAAAATCTCATTATTACTATAGCGCCTTTTTTATTAATCAGAAGTGTATATGAGTGAAAGTATTGTTTTTGGTGAAATTTTTATTAAATCGGTTTAAAATGAGCGATTTCTATGTTTGGAGGTTGTAAATCCTTGTAGGTAATACGCAAACATGATTCAAAAAGGAATCCAACTGACCATTATTAAACTACAACTTTTTGTCTAAAAAATTCAAAGAGTTTACGCTTCCAAGATAATAAGCTGTTACAAATAACTGTTGATAAAGTAGACATATTTTAATCACATTTACTAAACAATTGATGCCAATATTTTTGGATCTTTTAATTTACGACGCAATAATAAGGCTTTACATAATGTCGAGAAAATAGTGAATTGTCACTTGCAATATTTTTGATTCTAGATAATCGAGAAAATTGTCGTTATTAAACCTAATTAATAAATTGAGTTGAAAGTCAACGCACAAGATTTTTGTATGTTATTTACTCTCAGCCTCGTTGTCTCAAAATTCCTATTTAAGATTTTTCTGCTATTACTCCAATTAGTAACTTATTGAAACTGAATTTTACGTCATTTTCAGAGGACAAAAATCCCATGAAAATATGATTTTTTTAATTTTATAACGTTCAGTATTTTTTTATTTTGGTTATATAGTTACCACCTAGCTTGACCCAGTGAAACTGAATTTTACGCCATTTTCAGAGGATAAAAATCCGTTGAAAATATGATTTTTTTAAATTTTATAACGTTCAGTATTTTTTATTTTGGTTATCTAGTAGCTTGACCCAGATGGAATTTTTCTTTTCATCAGATTCTGTTCTAACGGGAAGCGTTTATGATGTTGTCTCGGTCTATTGAACAACTATTCTAAAATAATCCAACCTGTATAAAACATAAAATGGGGCAGCCCCATCACTACTTTTTTGCCTTGTATATTTCCAAACTGGCTGTTAGATGTGTTTCTCACCTTAAAAAAATTAAAACCAATATTTTTTTGGACCTCAAACTTGCAACACAATTAGGTTTCAAATCTCTGGCATATTTCTCATTTATTTTATATATATACGTAGGTATAAGTTTCATTGTTTAATAAAACCAACTCGGCACTTTTCACGTCCTATGCGTCGCACTTGTTTCAGTAGATTCTCGGTCGTGGCCACAAAGACTCTATCGAGCCGTTGTAATATATGAAAAGTCTGAGTTTCGTGTTTGTTTTTCTTTGGAAAGATGGAAGTGTATCAGTACCTACTTCAGTATAATAGATACGCGTAGTTCAGTGAAATTTTGGATTACGGCAGTATCTATCTATGGAATTTGAACGGTTACTGGTTGTTTTTCCCGTGAAAATGACTGTGCCGTTGGAAAAATGATGTTTGGCTATATCTCATCGCTCGGGGATGTTTATTCTACTGTCTGGGGCATTAGATGTAACCTGATTTCTTTTTATACATCACCAAGAATCTTTGGGTGAGTTGTATTTTGTTTTCTTATCTCTAGGGTATTTTTTTATGTATTTGCGTCGCATTTTTAAACCTATATCGTAAAACCGGTGGTGGCACCCTGTGTTTAAAAACTATACTTCGAAAAAACATCTTGTCTGATCCAATTTTGTTATCATTTTCGTAAATGGGGTAAACAAATTAAACGTTAGCAATTATATTTGTATCAAAAATCCTTGCAAAACTGATAACGGGTTCTGCAACCGGTACCTATGATAATTGCATTACTTTTTCCTAGCTAAAAATATTTCCTTACATCTTCACCCCAATAAATTCAGTTTCGGCTATAATATCAAAATAATATATTTATATATATATTTTTTACTTATTTCCGACTCGCTATTTAGTGGTGGTTTATAAGGTTCAAAGTTTTCAATTATTATTTTCACTGAATATTGGGACCAGGTTTTGTTTTTAAATGATAACTGGTAAACTAAATCGCCAGAAATTAATATATTTTTGATCAACATGTTTGAGCTCATATATCTATTCTTAATATTTTGCGTGCCGCATGTTTGTATGACATTATGTTAACGTTTAGCCATGACTTTTAAGCAAGTCAGGTGCTTTTATTAAAACGGCTTACAACCCTCTAAGTAGTACGTGCAGTTTAGTGAAAGTTAGATTAATGTCTCTCATATCGAGTCCAGTCCAATTTTCTTGCTATATCTATCATCAATGAAAACGTATAATTCAAAATGAAAATGTTTGGAGATTGAGCCGATATGATATTTTCTAGTCCAGAGGATACCGCCACCTCGAGCGATCACGCGGGCTATATGAAAATTTAGTCTATACTTTCACATACATCAAACTTTATTTATTCATCTAAGCACCGTCATGGATTTTTTTACACCTTATTAAGCAGAACGCATTTTTCATAGGACACGCTAACGGTGACATCGACGGCTATATTATGACATCAGCGTATTTTCTAATAATAGTTGATTTTTGGCACCCCGGTTTTTAGAACCTCTAGCAACAATTTTCAGTTTAGCTTTCCACATTATCAAAAAAACCCCATGATTTATACTATATTTAGAAGGGTGTTGTTGTATGTTCGATATTTTATTCATTAAAAATGTTGTATTTCCAGGGTAAAATTGGTTGAACTTCTTAGGGACGTATGTTGAATTTTTCACGCCTGGTTTTAATGCGGCAAATTATCATTCGCATTTTAAACGAATTTGATAGCGTAAATAGCTTTGGACTTACAATCGCAGTATTTCTTTTTATTCCTAGAAATCAACAAAATTTCGGGGTTAAACAGTTGACCGACAAGTTTTTTTTACTTTGAACGTACATGTTGATTATACCTGGTTTGAAATTTTCATCCGTACTGTACCGGGGGATTTTAGATTCTATGCTATGGAAGTATGATTTACAGGTTTTTTTTTAGATTCTACATCAACTGGGTCACACGTGTCCCTAAGGACAAAGGTCAAACCTCGAGCAGTAGCCACTTTGCACGTTTTGTTTTTGTCGAGCGATCATGTGGGATGGGCATCTTTTAAACATTTTATGAGTGTAGTTTCAATCGTGATCGAGCGATTACAAGAGCTAAAATCCAAATTTGTGGGATAGGCAATGAATAAAATAACAACTTAGATACGCGATTAAATATTTTAATATACAAGATGCCACGAACATTTTATCAGTTTTGTATACTTTTTCATCGGTGACGGGTACCCATAACTTTTTTATTTGCTGAATACGGATACAATTATTTTGCGTAGACTCCTGTCGATAGTATCAAATGTTTATTACCTTTACCTAAATAAATTAATATCCATGTCCATAATCTAATTGTTTTGCTATATTCCGTAAATTGGCCTTGCATTCATCCGGCGGTATTTATATTTTTAAATATGTGTGCGTCTCAAGTTTGATAATAACATTTTTAGTATACATCAGAGCTGCGCTTCATATTGTATTTGCTACTGCGGCATCCCAAGTCTGCTGCTTTAGTAGGTACCGAATTCACAGTAATAAAACTGTAAAGAACGAGCGAGTTTTGTTTGTGTACGAAGTGTTGAGATATATTACCCATGTAACATAATATCCCATTCAAATTCGAACTATATGGGGCTTAAATATTTTATAATATTCTAATATATACTTATATGGTTACGTTATCTGGCTTATATAAAAAAAGTGTGTGAAAAAAATCTTATTGGACATTCTATTTTTATCTAAGTAGAGAGAATTGTTTTTAGGTTGTCAACCTGTCCTGACAAGTTCCGGCTAGCGGATGTGAGTCATCCACCTTGCGCCCGGCTGCGATGCATTCGCAGAAATACTACTGTCGGTGTGTTTTGGCGTTGGAATGATGGTTATTGTCCGGGTATTTTAGTGTTAATAGTAATTTTTTAATTTAATCGGAGCCTGCGGTACACATCGTTAAAGGGACCTGCTGAGTCTACAGAGACCGGCGAGGCCTGCGGGAGCCAGCGGAGCCCTGCTACAACAGCGCGTCGAGATTATTACCACACTGCCAAGCATTTCCTAGAATTTTACTTAAATGCCGAGTGTTTGGCTTTGGAATGTGGGCTAAGGTTCGAATCCTGTATGGAACATATACCAGATGAAACCATAGGGACCTAAACACAAATACTTTTAAAACCTGATTTGTTGAACCTATCGAAAATTAGTAATCAACAATTGTTTGTATATTTTTAGGTCACTCTCATTAATACCTTGTGGTTTGTTCTTCAAAAGCAGTTGAGACAGACCTGGTGTAAGGCTAATTTTCATCTCCAATACATAATACGTTATCTTCAACGGTTACTGGTATTTGTCCCATGACTAATCCGTCATTGGTGTGTTGGATACCATAACTCCTAGGTTCAATCTCAAGTGACAAAGACATGTCTTTAACTGAGAGTGATTGTATTATCAAAGGCTTATATATCTTTCGATCACAGAGCATCGATCACGGATAATTTCCTTTTATGCTCTCCCCGAGGCAAATTTTTCACAGGGATATCCAAGACCATTTATGGTATTCCGTGGTTTTCGATAGTATTCCATGGTCTTTGATGGTATTTCATGGTATTCGATGGTATTCGATGGTATTCCATGGTATTCGATGGTATTCCATGGTCTTTGTTCGATAGTATTCCATGGTCTTTGATGGTATTTCATGGTATTCGATGGTATTCCATGGTATTCGATGGTATTCCATGGTATGTCGCTTTTCAAGTCGTCTAGTCGTTTTTCAGAATCGTCTAGTCGTTTTCCAGAATCGTTTAGTCGTTTTCAGAGTCGTTTAGTCGTTTTTCCGAATCGTCTAGTCGTTTTTCGAATCGTCTAGTCGTTTTTACGAGTCGTCTAGTCGTTTTTTAGAGTCGTTTAGACGTTTTTAGAGTCGTTTTTATAGTCGCTTAGACGCTATAAGCTTTTTCTTGGTAGGATAATGGACAGTTAAAAATGAACATTGTTGTAATTTTTAATTTTCATTATTGAAGAACATGTTGCATGCCCTCATTTTATTCCATATATAGACCGTTTAAGGGTTTTAAACCCTTAATTCCACCTTTTTCCACACGCTACACTTATACCTTTGGGTTTTCGAAGTCGGAATAGTATAAAAATCATACGGTGAACATGGCATAAGTGAGAATTAGTACCTTTTTTTTGTTTCTGGGTGAAATTTTAAACAGGAAACGCGTTGCACAAAATCCGATTTTCCAGCTAGTCTTTCAACTTGATAATCGTGTGACGGGATATTTTTAAAAACTGGTGAACTTTGCACCTCTTATATTTTAGTCAAGTAATTTAAAACAGGGCCTGGCTTTCTCGGAATTGAAGAAATTTTACTTACCTAGATGGTTATAAACTCAACTAAAAATGGTTAATTTATGCCCCAAATTTAATGTCCACTTTCCTTTTGAGCAGTCCTATTCTCTAAATATAGGAAGATATGAGGATTTTTGATACATCCTTAGGTAATGTAGTCAAGAAAATGTATACACTCATATGTATCTCATATCTATTCTTTATTACACTTTTCCTACAATTTTTTATCGCCAGTACCGATGAGATCAGCGTGCTCATTTCATAGGCGCTTATTCCGACTAAGAGAAAGTACTTTTTTCCGAGGAATTACATCACGTACATATTGCAAGCTAGAATATTTTCTATAGGTGTTAGGTTTTTATTAGTTGCGAGTCTCGACATGTCTCGGCGTCGCGGACGTAAAAATACGCAGGCAGAGGTGGTAGCAAAAATCCATGCATGGCCGCGGCTAAAGGTCGACAGGGGGACGTCATGGCTTAATTATGATTTAGGGTTTTTATTAGTTGCGAGTCGTGACATGCCGCGGCTGGAGCGAAGGTCAACGGTCGGTGAAAGCCGGGCACCTTCGGCACCCCTCGCTGTCGAGCGCGCGAAGGTCAACGGTCGGCGGACTCGGGCACCTTCGGTCGCGTCGGAGAAAGTCGGGCCGGAGAAATTTGGTCACGTTTTGACCACGTTTTAGCCCCCATAAGAAATACATGGGGAAAGTGGGCTCGTACGCACATAGCCTATCTACTACCACATAAGAAAAAAATTGAAAAAGTCGGAAGACGAAAACGATAGCGGTACCATATCGATAAAAGCGAATAAGAGTACTCTGCAGTGTGAGATCTACAGCGATCAATATACCATCGATTTTATTTCACCCGGGTCTATAGGTAGACTTTTGGGTTTTTCCGAACGATATTTAGACAAAGGAAAAGTACATTTTTCGGATTTGCCAGTAGATATCGTTAAAGTTAGAACTATACATATAGATTGTAACATCACTGCCGGTGCTTATTACGTAAACCGACCTACGCACACGATTTACGAATTCGCCGTTGGGGTCGATCCTGGTTACGCCATAGACGAAACTCCTAAAAATTTGCTCTACGGGCCTGTCACGAAACGTGAAATAAACAATCTGACCATAAACATCTTCGATCAGAATTTCAAGCCTGTCAATTTCAGAGGTGAAGAAATTATCGTTAGATTGGAAGTGAAACGACTGTCTATGTGAAATGCGTTTGGTTTTTGGAGGCAACTACCAACCGTATAAAAGGCGGTTTAGTGACCTCCGACCCTCATTGACGAAGACGTCATCGAAGTGGAAACACCATTGCAACTTGAATCTAACGCCGGAAAACCGTTGATTTCTAGAAGCACTCGGCTACCATGTCGTTAACGCCTCAAGTATTCGACGTGCACCGCACTCCAACCTTCGATGAGTCCATTCAGCGATTAGAGCAACGAACATATTACCCGTTTGTGAAATCTTTTCTGAATAATGACATTGTGGAGATAACGATTAATCAAGGAGACACTAGGTTATTGATGAATGACGCTGCAATTTATATCAAAGGTAAAATAGAGAAGAAAACGGGAACCGGGAGATGTAGTTTTGCTAATAATGGAGGTGCATTTCTCTTCGATTCGATTTCATATGAACTGAATGGAAAGGAATTGGAAACAGTTCGAAATCCTGGAATTGTGAGTGCTATCAGAACATATCTATGCTACGCCCCCAGCGATGAAAAATTCCTGGTAACTGCAAGTTGGTCTGGTCTAACCAAGCCTTTGGCCGTAAATTTGGATGGAACATTTAGCTTGAGAATACATCTGAAACATTTGTTTGGAATATTTAACGATTATCAGTTGGCCACTTGCGGAAAACAAACTTTAAGATTACCACGAGCTAGAAACGATAACAACGCTTTACTTCTGGAAGATTATCCTGCATCTGCTGCCGAATTGACGGCAGAAATAACAGTTTCCAATGTCGAGTTAAAAGTGAAACATATTCAACCTACCGATTTCATTACATTGGATCTGCTTCAGTCTATTAAACGTGATCGCCCTATAATTATACCGTATCGTAAATGGGAACTTCATGAACTGCCAAGTCTTACGGTCAATGCCAACAGAGAAATTTGGTCAGTCAAAACTTCAATGGCCGTGTCGAGTCCTCGATACGTTATAGTGGGAATTCAAAGGAGTCGCAATGAAAATGCTAGAAAAGACCCTTCCGTAATCGATAATATAAATATAGCGGATGTCAGATTGATTTTAAATTGTGAATATTTTCCTTTTGAACGGCTGAGATTGGATTTTAATGGCAATGACTATCTGGAGGCCTACCATAATTACGTAGACTTTTGCTCTAGTTATATGAATGAGAGGCACCCCTTGCTTAGCTACACCGAATACAAAAATAACGCAGCTCTCTTTGTCATCGACTGTTCCCGACGAATAGAGTCCATGAAAAGCACCACGGTTGACGTAAAGCTGGACATCGAGAGTAACGAAGGATTTCCAGCCTCAACTCGAGCTTATTGTATTATTAAACATGATAGTACCATCGAATATTTACCATTAAGTGAAGTAGTAAGGGAACTTATGTAGTTTAATTTTAAGGAGAGTTTTTTAGGTGTAAGGTATTATTGTACTTGTACTTGACCTAATAAAATAACAAAAATAAAATATCGGTGTTTCCTTTCCCTCCCATTACCATACATTTTCCGAAATCGATAAATAAAGTGGTTGGGGTAGACAGATCCCCATTAAGATGAAGGTCGCCGTAGTGGACGCACAGGGATTTATGATAGACGGACGTTTCTGTCCTAAAGAGCTGACAATAAAAGTTAAGGATGAAACTTTACATATTCTTATAAGACCTCCGAAAACCTTTAGTGATCTCAACGAACGAAACAAAGGACAAGTGCGGTATTTGGAGAAAAATCATTTGGGGATCGCATACTCTAGCGGCATACTCTAGCGGCCATGTGGACTACGTCGAGATGGAAGGTCTCCTAAAAAATATCTCAGTGTCGAGCGCGTCTACGTCAAGGGCCAACAGAAAGAACGCTTCCTACGAGAAACCATCGATGCCGAAGTAGTTAACCTGGAACGTCATTCAGGGGTACCTAAATTTGAAAAAAGCATTTCGATGTGTGCACACCACAACCAACAGTCAATGTGGATGTGCAGTTTCATCAATTGCGAGAAATTGTTTGCCTGGTTGGGTAGTGGGAGGCAGGCGCCTCCCATTAAGATTCCCCCCACCACAAACGCCTCCCACTTCTGTTTCATACCTATTTAAACACAGCGAGCATGTCCCTACTGTGTATAAAATGGAAGAAGTGTGTGACTATAGAAACCGAAATGATAGATTGAAACCTTTCGCGAAGTGGTCAAATCCGTCGATTTCCCCAATACAATTGGCTGAAGCGGGATTCCATTCCACAGATTATGAAGACGTAGTCAAGTGTCCATTTTGCTTCATAGAAGGCTACCGATGGGAAGAAGGCGACGATCCATTGCAAGACCACGCAAGTTGGAGCCCCAGTTGCCCTTTCATCCAAGCAAGTAATGCGGGACTTAATACGACGTTCGCGGATATTAAACCCTTGCCAGTGGTCGCAATACTACCAAACTCCGTCGTCGAAGATACCGTAGTTCGTCAACCTCAAACCGCATCAAAAAGTAAATTATGTAAAATTTGCTATAACAACGATATACAGGTTGTGATGATTCCCTGCGGACACGTAATGCTTTGCATAGAATGCGCACTTCAAATCTCCTCATGTCCTTTGTGCAGAACGATGATACGTGAAAAAGTGCGTGTCTATCTACCATAAGCTATGTATGTAGTAAATGTATAAAACAAATAAAGTTTTAAAACAAAAACTTGTTTTTATTTTGGGTCGGTCACCTACATATTGAGGAGTCGCACGCAGAATTTCTCAGTTGACAAGATGCAAGTTCAGCAACAGCAAGTTTGTCTCCCTATCAAAAATCTAGATGTCATACAAGGGGGTACGGTAAAATCAAAACACGGTACCCTACTACCAGACTCGTTTAGGGCAATCTTGTGTGGACCTAGCGGGTGTGGTAAAACGAACGCACTCCTTAGTTTTATTTTCAATGAAAACGGTCTGAAATTCGAAAATATCTACTTATATACGAAATCGTTGTACCAACCGAAATATCAATTATTGCAGGATGTAGTAAAAAAAGTCAGTTGCATCGGCTTCTTTCCGTATACGATAAACGAGGATGTCATCGATGGGACGCCACAAAGCGGTGGACGTCGCTTATCTAGGTCAAACGTATTCGAAAATTCCGAAGCAGCTCGTACGCGATAATTGCAACGTGATCGTGTTATTTAAACAAGACGACGTAAATCTGAAACACGTTTACGAGGAACACGTCTCGCCAGACGTCTCGTACGAAGATTTCAAAAAGCTGTGCTATCAATGTTGGGACGACAGCTATGGCACTCTGGTCATAGTTAAGGATTTTGGTCTGAAAAACGGGCGGTATAGGAAAGGTTTTGATAAGTATATAAGGCTGTGAGTACTTCTCTGACGTTAGTGGCCAACATGCCGCTGACTTCAGAGGATCAAATTCTAAAAGCGCACCGCGCAAGGAAAATCAGTGAACTTGGACGAGCGATTAGAAAAAAATACACGGCTTTTAAGTTGGGGAAATTCGAGGAAGACGAGACGCTGGAAAAAATATTCAAACCAGTGACGCAGTCTATCAAAACGTTACAAATAAAAAAAGACATTCTAGACATCGAACCGAAGAAAGAAAAAACTAAGGTGGAACCTAAAAAAGAAGAAGAAATTGGGGAAAGCAGTGATACAAGAATACAGAAAAAAGTAGAAACATTAAAGCAACGGATTGAAAAGTTAAAGGAGATTTTACCCCGAAACTTCCACCACACGCCGAAAAGGCAACGGCAGATTTTAGTCCAACATTGCCATCAGTCGAAGAGAAAAATGAAGAGGAAGAGGAGATTTTTGAAGATGTATCTCAGTATTCTCCTACCGTTGTAAAGGACTACCTAGAAGCATATCCGGAAATAGCTCGACCGTATATTCAAAAATATAACGCAAAGGCACCCCAAATCGATTTTGTATACGGACCCAAGTATAGCGCAAGCGAATCAAAATGGACCTTGGGAAAAGAAACTTTAGATTTCGATAGAAAAACGTCGGAGATAATAGTGGGTAGGAAGAGGTATAAAGGTACCATAGGACTTTTTCATTTGATTTTTTATAACGATCCTCGAGCCAATGAAAAATTATAGTAAAATTCTAACTGAAACGTCGGTACATCTGAATAGCGCGGGTAAATTTAGAGGTTCATCTCGATATAAGTACACGAATGTTATTAAACCGTTACTAAAACGCGGAGAAGATGAGGGGGCAAGCGGTAAAGGTATGCATCTCACTTACAATGAAAAACCGGTGGAGTACATGTTTTGGGACGACGTCAACGAATTAGTTGACAGATTGCGATTACTGGTGGCATCCAAAAACGCCGGCAACACGTCCCACGACAACTAAATCGTAGCTATTATAAATGAACTGATGGATACCAAGGAAAAAGTTCAGCTGATTAGGGAATTACATAAACCGATACGAAAAAATTACTCTAGACGTAGAACTATTATTAAAGGTTTGGATGATCTTTGGCAAGCCGACCTAGGGCAGTTGGATCAGTACGCCAGCCGCAATAAAAACTTTAAATTCATGCTAGTCGTAATCTACTGCTTTTCCAAATTTGTCTGGCGCAAACCGCAAACCGCTTTCGCCGATATTCTCAAAAATTCCGGGGGGCGTCGACCTCGAAATCTGCAGACCGATAAAGGCAAGGAATTTTACAACTGTCATTTTAAGAAGTTATTGAATACTTTCAACGTTAACCACTATAGCACGTTTAGCGACACGAAAGCGGCGATAGTAGAGAGTGATCCGCACCTTGAAAGAACAACTGTTCAAGTATTTCAGTTTAAGCGGCACATACAAGTGGATCGATATTTTACCGACGCTAGTTGATGAATACAATGATAGGAGACATAGAAACATAGGCATGAAACCTAAAGATGTGAACAAAACAAACGAACGGATCGTCCTTAACGCATCTTTCAATCACCTAAAGACTTTTGATAAACAAAAGTTTAAACTAGGTGACATAGTTAGGAACAGCAAAGTCAAGCACGTCTTTCAGAAGGGTTACACGCCCAACTGGACGACTGAAGTGTTCAAAATCTCAAAAGTTCAAATTACAAACCTTCCCACATATCTCTTAGAAGATTTGAACGGAAGACCTATCCAGGGGGGGCTTTTACGCCGAGGAATTGCAAAAAACAGCTGATCCGGTAGAAAAGGTGTTGCGTAGAAAAGGAAAGAAGATTTTGGGCCGTTGGCTGGGGTTCGATAAGACCCACGACTCTTGGATAGACGCAACAGACGACTTGTAGTAGTGGCGGAGCATGGGTGACAGTAGTGGCTACAAATCTGACGCAGCCAGAGATGTCGACGACGACGTTTCACAGCAAACGATTCAAAGAGATTCTTCTGTTGAAAACATGTTTCCATTTGGCGCCTGCTGTAAATATCGTTTGCGGGCAAGGTACCCGAGAAGAATGCGTAATGAGCATGGATCACGTGGAGTGGAGAGAACTTATGTCGCACCTGTATAAGTTTTTCGAACAAGGAGATTGTCTGCCTGTGAAATTTGGTTGTGACATGGAATTGGACACGATTAATTCGGACGGATTAGAAATCGTAACGCTCGGCAGAAACGGCGTATATTTTTACTTCAGCGAGGCATGCTGTATCGAACTGCTACGCATAGATAAGGATGTTTCCTTTAAAATTGCTTTATTGTATAGTTTTAAGTCAGTTGATTTCTATTATAATTTTTTAGATACGGCAAATGAGATGTTGATAAAAAGTAATTTTAGAATAAGTATTAGAGACACTATTAAGTTACTTTGTAATCCAATGTGTAACATAGAAAAGTACTGTATTTATGAACTCTTTTATCTGGACAGGGAGTTTTTGTTAGCTGACTTGTATAGGAGAAGGTTTTCTCAAATAAAACAACATTTTAAAAATAGTGTTTTTTATTTACATACCCACATTCTTACATTTCAATCTACATCTATGATATCCTTATGACCCCAAGGCAAGGTGATGATATTGTCGGGGATATATCGTTTGTTATCGAAAGGGCTGAGACCGATTTTACTTTGTTTGATACTAAACACCGTATGGGCATATGAACGTATCGAGCACTGGCTGGCGATTTTTTCTTTCTTTTCAAATAGGTAATCGACATAATCCTGGTGCGTAATCTTTTTTTGTACTACATTGTGTTTAACCAGCTTTGCTTTTTTCACGCACTTTTCCCCCTCGTCTATTAAGTATGAATACATTTTTGATCTAAGCCCGATGAAATGGGTCAAGATACTACCGTTTAATTCATTTTTCATTAACCCTGTTACTTTTTTATTTACAAGCGGAATGCTGTATCTATTATTTGGTGGGTAGTCGGAGGTGTCAAACCTAGCTATATTTTTCAGAATGAGGTCCCGATAAACGTCATAGCAACAAATTTCGTAGATAAGACTGTCCGTATCAGTGTATAGTAATTGACAGTCGGAGGATGAATAGTTTTGTAGCATAAAATCATAGTGGAATTCGTAGATGCAAGTTTTGGATATGTCTAGAATTGCCATTCCAACATACAGGGGCTTGTTAAAGTTAATATTCGTTTTATTTAATTCAACGCTAATTAGGTTTTCATCAAATATTGTCCTGCATCTAAAAGTTGGACTTGAAATTAGATTTTTGGCACCGTATCTCCCATCCCACTTATTCACTAACTTCACGATTCTATGTTTCCTAATATTTTCCATAGTTTTACCATAGATAGCGTTGTTCATAAGTTTAATAATGGTTCAAATGGAAATCAAACTTCGCCTTCGTTCTTAATTGGGTGTTATATTTGATGTATGGCGCCAAAAAAGCGGACTGTTTAAACTTTAAAATTCTGTGGGTCTTTTTCAAGACCAGACCGTGGTCCAGGGCCTGTTTGAGCGCCCTGTAATGTATCACGTATTTTTCTTTGGGGTAAAGGGTAGTCATAAGTTTAGGTAATTTCGATTCTGTCGGTACTCGGTGTTCGGCAGCAAAAGGGAGATCTTTGTGCAAATCGTGCAACCCGTCAGGATACTCTAAGTCAACCTCTAAAATATACCCTTCTTTAGCATCGTTGGGAATTTTAGTAACGTCAATACTGTCAATGTCGTCTACCCATTGAAAACCGCCTTGAGGCAAACACTCACACATCGCCCAACCGTACAAGTTATTTACGTCTAGATACAGAATATATTTAGAGGGATCGTCCGGATTGTGTCCTTTCATGTATTCATTATTGGCTTGCGCGAAGCGCTTAGAACATTGGCTCAAGCCGCCTCTGACAGCTCTCTCGAAAAATAGCAAAATATCGATATCTTGAAACGTTTCTAATTTACAGCCGGTAAATTTTAACATACAATCGAAAGTATAACCAGGCATGGTGTAATATCAAGCAGGATCTAGACCGTAATTATCGTGACACGACTTTCTGAACGTCTCAAACACGTCACTTAGCAACATAATGTCAGTTTTGAGGTACAGATCCGAGTATTCACCGATCGTGCCTATATTGAATTTTTCCCAAACCAGTTGAGCGTGAGCGTATTCATTTTCATTGATATTGGTGTCATTTAGTTTGTTATAAAATTCATCGATAGTTGGAAGCGAAGTCTCTTGTAATTTCTCTAAATTGTCGATGTGTCATAACAAAAAACGCCTTCTCTAGTTAATAGTGTCAACTGATCCGAAGGGATGTCACCAAATTCCTTTTTAGTGTTAACGAAATCCTTGCTTTTAAGAGAGGACGCTAGTGTCTCTAGAGAAAATCCCATGAATCTGAGGGAATCTATAAAACGAAATTTTACACTGGTTTCATTATCGAAAATCGTAAAACTTATATATTTTTCTTTATTGATGGGAAGAAGGAAGATATGATTGCGCTTGGCAAGGTCCCTAATAATGAAATGACTGTCGTAGCCGCTGAAATTATGAAATACCACTGGAATCACGAACGAGTTTCGATAATTTAGATTGCATGCCTGATGGGCGTACCCACGAAACCTAGAAGACAAATGGCAATGATCATGGACTATGATATCGTCGGGAGTGAACGATTTTTCACAAATGTGACAATTTGCCGTGGCATTTTTCAAACTTATATTTTGATCCATCGGTCCCACGGTTGTTAATTTCAACGCAACGAATTTTGCGATTTCCTCCATTTGATCCGCATACCAAGACATACAATCGGACCCTCGATAGCTTTTGAAAAAAGACAAAGAGTCATCGTAGGAGCATTTAAAATAAAAAGCGGCACTGAACGCCTCGTGCTTTTGGTACTTGGTAGTCTGCGACATCGCCTCCGAATCGCTATAAGGTTTTAACATGGACTCGAAATCTGAATATATAACAAAAGGGGTGCGTTCTTTATAGACGTAATTTTTAAACTTGACAAATTTTTCTTTGGGGAACGACACCTGGCAATTATTGAATTCTTCACAGTAAACAGTGTGGTTGTCTAATTTCTCCTGGGTTTGGAAATAATTCAGGCATCTGTCACATATGAACATTTTGCCGTTGTGTTTATTCATTTGCGTAGAAATTAGACGCGACAAATTTTTAATCCAACAAAAATGATATTTTATAGCTGGCATTTCGACATCTTCCGCGGGAGGGGTCTCGTAGTCATTCATTTTTAGGAAATATTGATTCTGAATGAGTAGCAAGTTCACGTGTCTATCCATCTTCTTTTTAGTCAATCGCACCGGACCAGTACAAAATTTACGCGGATTTTCGCTTACTAACTCTAGGGCGTATACGTTAACAGAAATTATTATAATAACGGAAAGTCCTCCAACCCGTCGAGGTTCAAAACCCCCGCGTAGTGGGGGTACGCACTCATGCGATATGAATGCTTATCTACGGGGTAAAGAGCGGAAATGACAGCCCACATGAAGCACGCGTCATCATCGTTTCTGACGTTAACGCAAGCTTTTTTCTTTAAAATCTCATCCGGTAATTTCACGTACGACCCACCGCCGTTCCCCATTTGGACTTTGTTAACATTAACTTCCAAATATAAAATTCTATGTAGCATCCAACCAGAATCACGTTCCTGGAACTCTTCGAGAGTCTTTAAAATGGTGTCGGTGACGTTGTCCGCAAACCAACGTTTCAGCTCTGTGCCCCCGTCAATAGTAACATTTTTCGTATTGAAATATTGATTATCCAAAATTTCTTCATCTACCGATTTTTTTATAAATTCCCCACAGAAAACGGTGTTAACCTTTATTATGTTGTATTCTTTTACGATTCTAGACAAGCGTGGTTTTAAAAGGCGAAAAGCGTCATTCACGAAATCCACTATGTCTTTATGCTTAAGATTTATAATGACTCTCGAACGAATTCTACTTTTGAATGCGGATTTAGTGTCTTCCTCTTTGACCCAACCGCGTCCACTCGCTTTTACTCCGCACCCAGCGCGTTTCATATTTTTTAAGTAAGCTCTGAATCTTTTTAAATGTCCTAAATTTGTTTGTAGTTTTGTCATCGTACCAGGATTGAATCGACATACTTTTATAGCACCATAAACGAGCCTAATATTTTTGTTAATCAGTTTATGCCAGCGCTCTCGCGTCCTCATATCCATACCGTTTGTTATCAAGCGAAAAGCCCTCACAAACGTTCACAATATCATCACTTACCTCTGCGATTGCTGCAGCCATGATGCCGATGTGGTTCGGTGTGTACGCAGCTCTGCTGTGCGGAGAAACCGTGCGCTCTTTATATACCAAGACGCAACCGCTAAAAAAATTAATTTTGCAACGAAGCAAAAATTCATGTCCTGAAACCTACAATTTAAAAAAAAATTTTCTTATGAAATATATTCCGAGAAAGAAGCTAAATGCTTTTATCAAATAAAAACAGCAGGATGTCGTTGAAAAAACCAACCTAATTGTCATATGACCTTGAAAACGTCATCTGTGAATTTTCTTTTATAAACATTTTATTAGCCCCTTTGATATGCTACAACTTTTATTTGAAACATTTTTTGTAGAGTCATTAGTTTCCAAGATATTAAACTTTCATGCACATGAAGTAATTATGAGACAAATTTAGAAAAAAAAATTCTTATGAAATATATTCCGAGAAAGAAGCTAAATGCTTTTATCAAATAAAAACAGCAGGATCTCATTGAAAAAACCAACTTAATTGTCATATGACCTTGAAAACGTCATCTGTGAATTTTCTTTGATATGCTACAACTTTTATTTGAAACATTTTTTTGTAGAGCCATTAGTTTCCAAGATATTCAACTTTCATGCACATGACGTAATTATGAGACAAGTGGACCGGGGCGCTGGACGGCTAGCGAGATTATAAGCTGGGGCCGCCCGGGGAATTTTCAATTCGATTTCTTACATTCAAATAGCTTTCGTTAGTTTTTCTTTTATTATGTTCAGGAGAGGTCACTGTTTTGTTGTTGATTATCGCACGTTAGGAAAAGATTCACAATGAAAAGGCAGGCAATTTTTAAATGATTTTATTTGATATAATATTTTAAAATATATTTTATACTGTAATAGGTGGTATACTATAAGCCCCAATTTTCTTGAAAAACACGTGCCCGTTCCTCTAATCCCTCACTAGACAGGCGCTGCAACCGCAGCCTTTCTGCCTGGCGAAAGACCCTCCGGGCGGCCTTGCTAAGACCAGGCGGATACGGACGCAACACATTTCTCTCTTCTAGGTCAGGTGTGTAAGTACCCACATCGTCCCATTCTTCTTCCAGGGGAGGCCAGGTGTTTTCTGCGGGAGATTGACTGCTCTTCCGTTCTTCTGAGGGCGGTTGTTTACCGTGTTCTGCTGGGAGCTGCTGGCTGCCTTGCCATTGTTCTGTTGGTTGTTGGTTGCCTTGCCATTGCTCTGCGGGTTGTTTGGTGTCCTGAGGATATTCTGGGAGACCAACCTCTTCACCACAGATGTGCCATGGCACTCCATGCCACATCACCTGTGCTGTTTCTTTGGGGGGCTGTTGTTCTGGAGGCTTGTAGTCTTTGTTGCAGTCACACTGCAGCCCCCAGTCGTAGACGTCCAACATTTCTTCTGTTACAGTGGGTAGGGGGCACTTGCACCAGGGCACTAGCTCGGTCTCCATCTCATGCATCTTGAAGCACTTGGAAAGAACTGACGAAGGAGTGAAAATCCGCCTCCTTTTATAAGCGACTATTTGCTGACTAAGGTTTTTTTTTGCCTTGTAGGCATATTTGACATTCTTCACTTAAAAAAATAATTTCAAAATTCAAAATCGGAAAAAAATTGGGAAAATGAAAACAAATTGGTAAAGCAAAATTTGAAAAAAAAAATTTTGGTAAAAATTGGTAAACAAAAATTCTCCTGTCTGATTGACAGTCGACCCTAGACCACAGTGTGTCAATTTTAAATTTTTATTTACTCGTATTGGATTTTTTTTATTGGATCTTATTCGATCGAATTTTTTTTCTAACATTTTTTTTTGGTCAGTGTCCGTTTTCTGTATATTTCCACTTACAACAGAGTCTTCTACGTTATGTCTTGTCAAAGTTATTGGCTTATGTGAGGCCTTTCTGTCACTTTTTTCTCAAAATTTCACCCTGCAATCGACTTAGGACCTTTTAAAAATACACATTTTGAAAAAAACAATTTTTGAAAATTTTTGGAATTATCGATTCTGTGCTACTGCGCATGCGCGAAAATCTTGACGCGTTCGTCCAACCCCAATTGTGTTCCGGCCAGGCCCTCGGCCTGGCACGGGCCACTTCTGGAACCTGTTCCTAACCAAAATTCAACTTTTTTGCTTTGGTGAAGATGTTACTTTTAGGACATTTTCTAAAATTATTGCTGACGAGGTCTTTTTTTTGCTGACGTCGCATTTATTTCCTATAAATTGTGTCATACATCAGAGAGAGCATTTAGTTCACAGACTTCCGTGTTATAGTAAGTGTTTACAAAAGTGTTCCATCATGGCTAGCAACAGAGTGTCGCTTTCTCTCAAAAAAACAGTAAGTACTCTTTTTTTTAACAAAACTAATGTGCTAAAGTCCATTGAATGTTGGAAACAGTTTTAACCACGCAAACCTAGTGTTTTTTTTCTCAGACATACCCTGACATGCCGTCACTGAGTCAGGATTTGACGGACCTGTCGCAGTCTCAATCCGAGTCTCAGCCGTCAACTAGTCAACCTGCACAGAAACCAATTATTCGCAGCCACGTGGTAATCCCAGTAAGTGTTTTTATGTGCTATGAACATTGAAAATCTTTTTTTTAAAAGGTAATTATGCTCAAGACCCACTAAAAAAATTTTTTTTTCAGTGTACAACATATTCACCCCCGCAAGAACAACTTTTACCACCTGTTGCTTCTCGCAGTTCGCCCTACCGCTACGGTATGGGTGCAGCTGCAAAAAAAATTAAACTGCAGGACGACGACGCCTTCAGAGTGATCAGCTTGCCACCCACTCAAGACAGTGAAGACGAATTTGAGTCGGAAGGAAAAGGCGATATATCTTCATACGTCAAAGGGGTGACAGTTGAGCTGAAACGAAGGTATGAAGCGACGAAGCGGAAGCTACAGGTGGAACAAGATAAGAAGTCAGAAAGAAGACGTGAATTGGAGCGATTAAAAAAACAGGACATAAAGGGTGATAAATTAATTCAACAATTACAACAAGATTTGGTTGTCGGTGTTAGACTACTAAAACGATTTAATTTATAGAAAATTTTTTAAAGTATTATTTTAGCCTAGCAACCTTTTTATGTCATGCTTTTTTAATCGCTTCTTTCTTATATTTATTTTGTTTATTATCCTTTTTGTATTTTTAACACTTTAACCTAATTACATATATGTTTTACTATGTTTTGTATTTTTGTCCTATCCTTTCATACCACATAAGTTAAAATTATATGAAAATATTAAAGATTAAGTATTATTCTTCCTCCCTGTATAGCTTGTTACTCAAACGACCTCCAGCAAAGGTCTTTTATTCTCGGTGCATTTCGCGTACCTAAGCATTTCCTTTGTTATTCAACTTTTGCTATTCTCGTACCTTATTTAAATACTTAACAACAAAGGATTTTTGATATAGGAACCATCAAAACTCGTTAAAAACCATAGCAAGTGCCTTGAAGGGTCATGTGGCGCCATCTCTACATTGGTAGTACTACTATAATTCCTGAACCGCGAGACCTGGCCTTCCTAAATCATAGGCCTACAGCCTAACAGGGTGAATATAAGTCAATGTGGAACAATAAAACAGAAAATAATTTTAAATGTTTATTAAAAATCAATTATATAAGGTTAGATTTTTATTTTCTTATTAACCTCATATAATGTAATGTCCTGATATAAGGTTAGGTTTTTTTATTTTCTTATTAACCTCATATAATGTAATATCCTGCTTCAACGTTTCTAAATTTTTTAAATACTGCTTCAATTTTCTCCTATAATACAATTTGTCCATTCTTCGGGCATTCAAGGTTCTACAATAAATTCAATATTTGTTGTCCTTCCGATCGGCCCAAAACTTCGCGGAAAATACCTTTTGCCAGCACCAATTTCACCATTTATCTTCTCAATTATCTCGGATGTAAACTCCGCGGTGTAGCGTTGTGGTAGCACCGTTTTAAATTCGTCGCACTCTACGAAGATTTTTCCTCCGTACTGCGTGTTCACCTTGTCCACCATCTTTATTTGAAATTTTTCACCCACTTCCAAATTCTGCAAACTCTCGAATCTCTTCAAGACCAAATTCTTGTTCAAACTTTCCACGAACGACTGCATGTTGTGGCTTAGGAATTTTTACTGCAAGTGGCTTAAGAATGGTGCAGGAACTGCGCTCCATCAAATATATAGGCGTCACCCCTCCACCGGCACCGGCGGCAAGAGTGGGGTCAGGGATGGGGGCCGGCTTCCAAGAATAACACGTAAAGGTCAAGTGAGGTCAAGCTGTGACGTCACGTGACCTCGACTGTGACGTAGCCAAAATGCACGCATTTCTGACCTTATGGAGATTAACATGGGGCAAGTGGCCCAGAACTCTCTTAGTATATCTACTAAAAAAGTTACAGGGTGTTAAAGTTGCAAGAAATATGTGGAATTTATTGAATATTTTACAAACTAGTTGAGATATTTAAGTCATATTTGGTACACGGTATAACGGCATGGGTTAGCATAAAACCTGTTAATATCAAACATCTTGAACAACCAGTGGCGTAGAAATGGGTAATTAGTATAATTTATTTTAGAGAAAAATAGAACCACCTTGTATAGCAATAAAATGTATTCAAATTCTTATGTAAATTTTTATTGTAAACAAAAACGTTCTCTCTTTTCCAATAAACTCACCTATTTAAGGCTATACTTTTGAAGATACAGGGTCTAAAACATTTAAGGAAGATACAATTAATGTTATGCTCTGTATCTTGAAAAGTAAAACCTTGAATGGGTAAGTTTATTGGGAAAAGTTACTGTATTTAAAGTAAAAAACACATTTTTTCTACTTTGAGTGTTACTTAGGGAGAAAAGTTTTAAGTTAATTTTTCAGAAGTACCCCGAAATAATACGAAAAAATCAAATGCTATGAAACCATGACACATATGAAAAAAATGCTAAGAGAACGTTTTTGTTTACAATAAAAATTTACATAAGAATTTGAATACATTTTATTGCTATACAAGGTGGTTCTATTTTTTTTCTAAAATAAATTATACTAATTACCCATTTCTACGCCACTGGTTGTTCAAGATGGTTGATGTTAACAGGTTTTATGCTAACCCATGCCTTTATAACGTGTACCAAATATGACTTAAATATCTCAACTAGTTTGTAAAATATTCAATAAATTCCACATATTTCTTGCAACATTAACACCCTGTAACTTTTTTATAAGGCCTTAAAATGATATAGTTTATAGAAGAAAGTGCGGTTATTTTTTGGTTTTCTATCACCTGTTGAAGTGTTGCAGATTAAAACTGAATCACCCTGTATAACTAAACTACGGAGTGTTGCCAGACGTATGTTGTTGAAAATCGCCCGGAGGCTCGTTATCCTCCATATGAGCTGGCCCCGCGCGATGGATCACGAGGATATTCGCAACAACGAGCCAGCTCTGCCTTGCCCTCCAGGCTCTAAGTTTATTTGGGAGGGGCTTCTAATCGGCCGATACTGCCAATTGTACTATCACTTGCGGCCTCGGCGGCCTGTTCTGTATATATACTATTTATAGGTAATAAAAATTATTTTATATTACTTTTTGTTTCCTATATGTTAATTTCCTTGTGTCGAAATATAAAAAAAAACCAAACTTTTATTATTAAAATATATCTAGGTCTGGTTCTGTTTTTATCCAAACATTATTACTACAGTTTGAACAATAAATCTCTATATTTGGTCCTATCTGATCCATAGTTTGTTTCTTTACATCGAGATTACTTTTAACAACAAAAAATAAGCAAATGACATGGTTCTGTTCTATCATATTTATTTAGAGCCAGTTTTGACTAATTTAACTTACGCCGTGTGGTTGGCGATTTATTTGTAAAGTAATGTTTAATACCCTAGTTTCTGATTTATTCACCCATTAGTTCCCTTTAGGAAGGTATTATTAGAACAAGTTTTATGCTGTGAAATAGCTTGCAAGAAACAATACTGTGTAACCTAATGCGCATCTCAGTTACTCGGACTTGTCTCTATTAAGTTTTTATATTTATTTTACCTAATCCGGTCCTGAAAAATGAAAAATAATATTTATGTTTGCTTCCTTCTGGTCTAATTTTCCCTAAAAACAAACTTATTTACCCCGGTACCGTCTTAAAAAAATCATATCCTATGATTGTTAAATATAAATACCTGATTATGATACATAAATTTTACCCTACATGATATTCTTCTGCCTTGGCAACTTGCGCTCGTTGCTCGGTGGAATCCGCTGCAGTTTGTAACGGATTTTTCCATTTCAAAATCCGTTACTCGTTTTTTATATTTTGTTATTAACATAAAGTCATTATTTTCGAACATATCTCATAATATTTCATACTTAATAACTAATTTATTCTTCGTACAGTTTCAATTCATTTATAACATTGTATTCAATTTTATTACCACTTTTTCAAATTTTAAAATTTCAAATAATTCAAATTTTCGCGCGCTATATACGGAAATGGCCGTGTACTTTCGCCTAGCCTCGAACCCTGGCATATTCAAAATGCGAAAATTCAAGTGTGTGTTTACATTTCAGCAGGTATGTAGTTAAAGATCTGTATTATGAATTACTCGATTTTTCGGTTCTGTTGATGCATAATTTGAACATAAATACTGTTTAGTTGATTCAATGCGTGTCTTGCTAAAACCTGATTGGTCGGATGACATAGGTCCTGCCAGCGATCGGCCGGCAGGGTCCGACCTGAGGAGAGTTTGCTCCCGTCTTCGTGTGTGTCGAGTCGCGCAGAGGCATCTGCCCATTTCCCGCCAAATTTTCGGCATTTTCGGCTTTTATCTAGTTGAATTTTTGCCATCGGTGATTTATTTGAGTGGTTTTGTATCTTAATATCGGGGATTGACTTCGTGTGACTAATATTTTTGCGTTTTTCTCTTTTCTATGTCCACGGCGTCGTGAGGCAGCGACGCTTGCCCGAGGCATTTCCTTTTTGGCTGCGTAGCTGAGGAAGCGCGGGACACAGCAAGCAGGTGGTGGCTGTTTCTCCTGGAAAACCCCACAGGTGAGTAATTTCTTTTGATTTTTGCTTAGTTCATCAACTTTACTACTCACCTGTGGCGTTTTTTTAGACGTGCTATTTTTTTGCACGCATTTCGTCCAAGGCCCCGGCCATCTTTAACTCGAAAACATAGCATTGTCCTTTTTTGAATACCCACCATCTTGCGGCTGTTATCTTGTTGAATATTTTCAAGTTTTGGTCACATTGGTCACACGTTACTTTCTTATTTTTCGAGTTAGGTCTCGATTCTGTGGTACCGGGCCACTCAAGTAAATCTGATACCGATATTTTCACTTTCCTAATAAATTCGTATTGCCTTTAGTTTATCAGCTTTCTTAGTTTCTCTATTTTACCGTTCAAGTCTCAAATAAACTTTTCGCGTTAAATAAGTATTAAAATTTCTTAAATTTCAAGAATTGGGGCTGGAGCATTCTCAAAATTTTTCTTCTTATTAAATATTAAGCACTTTGCTATTCCGGTCAGTTCAATAATATTATCTATAAAATTTAAAAAAACTATGCATAGTTCCCCTTAGTTTAGTATAGTTCTAAACGTTTAATTTTTATCATTATTTGTCAATATTTAATAACTTTAGTATCATAATTCAATTTTAAATATTAATCGTAACCTATTGGTTTATAAATTTCTGTAAAAGGCTTAGGCTTGTCTAATGCTACTTTCTTTCTGATCTGTTCATGCTTGCACACCATCTCTGAGGACGCTTCGATCACAGCCCTCTGACGACGGAACAACGTGACGAGAGTTGCGTAGGCATCGAGTGGAGTTGCGTTGGCATAGGTGTTGACTCCTGGTCAGCTCTACTTCGGCGACGCCCTGAGATATCTGCTAGCCTCAACATCTGCAACGCCTATTTGAGCAGACAAGGACCGGAGGAAGCCCTAGCCACGCCCCACACTACAACGAGCCTCGTTTGAGCGTAAGCGACTGAAGACGCAGTTCAAACTTAAGATTCAGAGTGAATCATAATAGAAGCTGAACAGTTTAATTGTAAAGCCAATTTAACCCTTTTATTGTTTTCAAACCAATTATTAACGAAATTTAACTCTCCTAGTTTATTTTAATTGTTCGAATTTAACTTCATGCTAAAGTTGATTTAATTATTTATAGTTGTCATTTAAAAGTTGTCAAATCAAAATTGTGAGTCTCAAATTTGTGATAAATAAATCTTGTATATTTAACGAAGGTAACAGGATTTTATTGGACAGACCCAAGTATAGCAAACCTAGGATTGTTATAAGTTGCATTTCCGCGATCGACGTTGCCTTGGATGACGCTACACAGCAGTCGCCCTGCCGCGTCGATCCGCCGTATGTCTTGTCTAGAAATTCTGATTTGAAATTCTTGCTCTTCGGCGGTCGTCTGTTCTATCTGTGGTGGTTGTACTTCTCTGGATGGTGCTGATTTCTTCATCTGGTAGTACTTCAGTAATAATCTCCATAGTGCATACAAAATGAAACTTGTGAAACATATACAGGTGAGTCCAAAAATAATGTCGTGAATCGTTTCTGTTTGTTGGTTGTAGGCTTGCGCTACTTGTGTAAAAACTGGTACTGCTGGTGCTCGACGATGAAATATGATGTGCCAAACTGCTATGGACAGTAACGTGTTCCAAATTACTATTATTGATTGATTATGATTTGTCCAACTTAGTGATATGGGTAAGTTGTCGAATAAGCTTTTATCTTCTTTAATTTGGTCCATCATATAATGTATCTCTTGTTGAAGTTAAATTCAAATGCGGGACTGAAAGAATCCAGTTTGTGTTCAGGCCTTCCGATAAATTTTAAAATTTGGGTGGGTTGCTATCTAATGCTGCGTTTAGAATAAATGTTCTTAAATTTGTCCATGCTGCGGGTATACGTGTAAGTCATTGGCTGTTCTGATTTTCCTGTTAGTGCATGGAAATCTTTTATATATTAATATATCTTTTTCTGGTTATAGGGTGCAACTGTATGGAATTGTTACTCTTATGGCTCCTAAATGCTGATTTGGAGGGTTTACCGATGTTGTGCTGGAGTCGCACTGGATTACTGTGTCTGGTTTTGGATGTGTAACCATGTATACTTCTTCGTCTACCTCTGCAATTGTTGTTGCTGTGGACCTATAGCATCTCATTGGACAGTGTGCTGCTAATTCTTCTACCGTTGTGCCTTCTAGAAGTTTTTTGGCACATGCTGGACCCTGAAGGATGTCTCCTGAGAATCTTGGTAAGTAGCATAACTTGTTCTCATAAGGCTTGCACGTGTGTAGACTCATTCCGGAAATCTGTCTTATGTCAGTGTTTAAAGCTGCTGTATATAAAGAATTGTGTTCGATTATGCAAGTGTGATTATGCCAAGCAAATGGTGTATTAATTCATATAGATTCCAAAAATTGTTTTCTTCTGTTACAGGTACTTTTACGTGGAGTATGATGTTACTATCACTGAATATACACTCGCAGTAGATAGGCTATGACAGTTCTAGCACACTTTCTCCATGTATTTCTTATGGGGGCAAAATCCTGCACTTTTTTGACCAAACTTTCTCCGACGCGACTGCGCGAGACCCCCCGACTTTCTCCGACGCTACGCCTCCACCAAGCCAATCAGATCGCACCGACTAGGGTCTGCGCTAGTCCGAGGGGTGCCGAAGATGTCCGAGGGGTACGACCCCAGCAGGTACGACCCCAGCGCGAGGTCATTGTCAAACCGTCCGCCCGCGGTGAAGGTTTGCCCGACGTCCAGCCGCGACCTTCGGCCGGAAGCAAGGACATGAGACTCTCACCGACGACCCCCCCTGAACGTGGAATCTCGCGCCTTAGCAAATTGAAGTTCATGCATGACGTCACACCCCCTTTGACCTCGACTCACCGCGGCCGACAGGATTCTGCTGACTCCACTCACTATCTTTTTTCTTTTACCAGGAATAATCGAAAAATCGGCGGCACTTTCTAAGTGGTATCTGCATTCAGTCTTCGCATGTTTTGATACAATGACCTATATACGTTCCAGTAACCTAGCAAATAATTTCTAGATACTAACATTACAAATTTACAGCGCGAAAAATGCATCATATAAAAATAAAATATGTCGGAGCAAACGTTATTATTCGCTTGAAAACATTTTACTTTGCAGCGGCCAGCTGTCCTGATTGAATTTAGTTTCGAAGAAAGCAACATACCTATATCTCAAAAAATTCAACCTACCTTGCCCTGGAAAAACATTTTTAACGACTAAAGTATCCAAAATATTTTAAACACCCTTCAAAAATACATTGATATGAAATTTTTATCTTATAAAATACTAGACTGTACACTTTTGAAAATAAAAACTAGGTGCCAAACGCCCATGCTACTACACAGTCGTTAATAGATAACTAATAAAAAATATAGCAGACGTTCAGTACCTCAACGGCTTAAAAAAAATCTGAGAAATTTCTATATATATTAGCCAGGTGTTTTGTTGTTGCCCTAAGGCATACGTCTGAAAAGTTCAACCTATTTTGTGGCAGAATTTGGAATCTGATGATAAGTAAAAAACCATTATGCAATAAAATACAACGGTAGTATCAAAGCATGTGTATCCGAAAACGCCTTGAACCGCCGAGTATCTGCGGGCGCAGCTTCCAGAGAACAATGGGCTCATTTCCGTCGAAATACCCAAATGTCCCCAAAAATCGCCAACGCAAACGAGTTTGACAAAAATACAGACAACGCAGTTTTTTTCTATTTAACATTCACTTCCTCAATGGCTAAGAAAAATCTAAGAAATTTCCTTGTATTAGCCACGGGGCGTGTAAGATTATTGCCTTAGGGTAAAATCAGACCCAAAAACATATCTACCAAGAAAGCCCAACCTACTTTGCCCTAAGAATACTGCGACGCGATGAAATTTGCTTAAACTGCGAATGATAAATTTGTGAAATCAGCATACGTCCCTAAAAAGTTCAACCTACTTTGCAATGGAAAACATTTTTGACGACTAAAGTATCCAAAATAATTTTAAAACACTCTTCCAAAATACTTTGATATGAAATTTTGTTGGCATAGACTGAACAGTGTTGCAAGTAAAAACCAGGAAACAAACTTTCTATTGTTTACAAAGTAATGCCGATGCTACAGCCGTTAATAGATCACTACTAAAAAATATAGCACACAATGCAGTTTATTTAACGGTCAGTGTCTCAACGGGGTATAAAAATCTGACAAATTTCTATATATTAACCAGGCGTTTGTTGTTGCCCGACCCCTGTAAACCGATCTGTGGTACCAGGTTTTTGGAATGTGATAACAAAAAATGCCACGATGCAATAAAATACAATATAAGTATAAATAATTTTGAGAAGGCAGGTAAAGCGGGGCAGCACCCATAGCCTCTGACGTTAAGCAGTTGCAGTGCATTCTAAAAGTAACTAAAAAAAAAACTACATAGTTTTACCCCGTTTTATTTTTGAACTAGAACTAAAAAAACGCCAGCACCGATCATATCGGGGTATCGAAAACAGACTAGAATTCCTACTTGATGAAAACATCTAACAATATTTTGATATCGGTCATGGAATTGTTTGACATATAAAATCTATAATAGACTGAAAAATTATATATTAATATATTATAGAGGTTCTAGTAAATATAGTATATTTTTGTTTAAAACCAGCCAGAAAGAAGCTATGTACAAGACTGAAATTTTTTTAAAAAAATTCCTCAAAATCCCTGTGAAGTTTTAAGTTCATTTTAAAAAAAAGTTGTAGTACCTATGTTGAACGGAATATAATATTTTTTCGTTAAAGAATATTTTTACATTAAATCTTTACAAGTTTTAGTTTTCTTGAAAATTCGATACTATACCGGCTGTCTCATTTTTAAACCTCTGATTATCTTGTAAACCAACAGTTTCACAAATAAATGTTTAAAATAAAAAGTTTAAGTGTGCCGTGGGTCCGTTCAAATAATCGGGTAATAATCAAAAAAAAACTATTAGGACCAATCGAAAAAAAGGCTGCGCAAACATATAAAATGCTACTCACTCTGTCCCTATAGATGCTGGTATAGTAAAGAAATCAGGTGACACCAAATGACAAAAGTAATTAATTAACAGCCTATGCCAATCAGGTATCACCGAACATCTTTAGATTGATCCAACAACCATCCAAATTCCGGAAAAAAAAACAACACCAGCCAATTAGAATTCCACACTGCCCTATAATTTTCAACCGAAAACACACAAAAACATCACTTTATCCCAAAAAACACACGATAAAACGGACTTCTACGCCTTATATTAAACAACAACTGCTGCATTCCGACTGAGAAGGTAGGTATAGAGAGAAGCAAGGCGGCAGGAAAACAAAAACGTTATTGTATTACCAGAGTGCATCAGTTTGGTTTTAAACTGTATATATGAATAAGCCTAATTTACAGTTTGGAAATAAAAAAATGGTCTTAATTTTTGATGAGATATCACCTCTGACCTCTTAGGAACGAAAAGTTTTCATTTATTTTTATTTATTTTGAATTTTTATTGTCTTAGGTGCTGTATATAAAAAATAATTCGTTGTGTTTTACCCGTAATGACTTAAGTATGGATGAAAGAGTGTCAATCCTGCCCCAAAATATTGATTAATCATAATTATTTTGATACTTGATATAATTCACAGTTTGTTACTAGGCAGTTGCATTCTAAAAAAATTATTAACCAGAAAAACGGCAACATGACTGAATACCCATTTTGAGAGTCTGTTTGTTAGCTTTTAGGGGTATTCCTCGTATGGAAATATTAGGAGGGCAATATTTTTTAAAATACTGTGATAAATCATGAAATTTTCTGTCAAGTACCTAGCCCAATTTACAATAAAAAACTACCTGTTGGGTTTAATTTTGATAAAAAATTAAATTTAATGGAAACCAGTTATCTTTTGGAAACAATTTCACATTTAGATCACAGTGAACCTACAAAAAACACTTACTTTAGGAAATAATGATACAGATATTTTGGAAATATACAAGGCAAAAAAAGTAATGATGTAGCTGTTCAATTTATGTTACTCTATTCGTACAGATTACATGGGAAAGACGAATATATATGGGTTTTGGATATTTAGAAAAGTTGTTCAATAGACTGAGATAACATAGGAAACGCTTTCCGCTACAACAGAATCTGATGAAAAGAAAAATTCCATGTGGGGTCAAGCTAGGGGGTAACTACATAACCAAAATTAAAAAAAATTGAACATTATAAAATATAAAAAAATAATATTTTCAACGGATTTTTTGTCCTCTGAAAATTGTTCTTGTCGAAATTCAGTTTCAATAAGTCACTAATTGGGATAACAGGAAAAAATTTTTAAGAATCTCTTATAGAATTGTGCGATATAATTCTTAGACAACGATGCTGGCCGTTAATAGATTACTAATAAAAAATATAGCAGACAACGTAATTTATTTAACGTTCAGTGCCTCCACGTCTATAATAAAATTTGAGAAATTTCTGTATATTAACCAGGTGTTTGTTGTTGCCTTAAGGCATACGTCTGAAAAGTTGAACCTATTTTGTAGTAGAATTTGGAATCTGATGATAAGTAAAAAAACCATTAGGCAATAAAATACAACAGTAGTATCAAAGCATGTGTATCCGAAACGGCTTGAACCGCCGACGCTCGTGATCTGCTGACCCAGCAGGAATATTATCGAAGGGATATGTGCCAAGACTAGGGAATTATATTAAAAGTTCAGCCTACTTTGCAATGAAAAATCGTATATTTTTTACTACTAATGTATTAAAAATATTCTAAACAGATTTAAAAACTAGTTTAATCTAAATAAATCACGAAATTTTTGATAATTTAAGAACTATAGACTGAAAAAATTGTTGCTTAAACAACATTGAAACTACACTGATAAAAATATGCATCCATGGTTGAAACTACACTCTGTTGCCTTAAGGTATAAAATCAGACGCCAAACACATATCTCCCAAAAAGTTCAACCTAGTTTGCCCTGAAAAGATCGAACAACAGAGGTATTCATCGCTGACAAAACCAATACCATTAATGACAAGAACGCCGAGGAAACTACACTTATAAATGTTTAAAAAATGTCCACCCGTGATCGCTCGACAAAAAATCGTGCAAAGTGACTACGACAAAAGGCTTGACCTTTGTCCTTTGGGACACGTGTGACCCGGTTGAAGTAGAATCTAAAAAAACCTGTAAATCATACCGACAGTAGAATCTGCTAAAGTAAAAATCCAGGTGTCAAAAAAAAAACACTCACATACAAGTCAAGTCTGACAGTAAATCCTTCTTGTATTATTAGAAAATACGTCGACGTCACAGCATACCCGTACCCATAGCGTGTCCGGCCAAAAATGCATTCTGCTGGGCGTGAAAATTTATGATACACAAAATGATTGCAAAATAATTGTTCAGTATCCGTATTCAGCAAATAAAAAAGTTATAGATACCCCTCACTTGATGAAAAAGTATACAAAACTACACTGATAAAATATGGATTTTTAGCTCTTGTAATCGCTCGATGACGATTGAAGCTACACTCATAAAAATATGTATGTATAGCCCCGTGCCATCGCTCAACGATGGCATTATTCATAGGTGCTAAATTGATCCGCTTTAATATCTGGCAAATAAAAATAAACATTGTAAAAATAGGTATTGCACCCATCGCCAGAAAACCAAAGTGACTACATCTCGAGACTTGACCTTTTCCATGTGTGAGCCCAGTTAAATCTAAAAACCCCTGTAAACCATGCCTCTAGTATAATAAAACCCCTTGTAAACCGATCTGATATATTTCGTGGGGTCAAGCTAGGGGGTAACTTCATAACCAAAATAATAAAAAAAATTAACGTCATAAAATATAAAAAAATCATATTTTCAACGGATTTTTGTCCTCTGAAAATTGTTCGTGTGTAAATTCAGTTTCAATAAGTCACTAATTGGGATAATAGGAAAAAAAATCTTAAGAATCCCTTATAGATTTGTGAGATAGAATTCTGAGACAACGATGCTGAGAGTAAATATCATACAAAAATCTTGTGAGTTGACTTTCAACTCAATAATAATTAGGATTAATAATGACAATTTTCTCGATTATCTAGAATCAAAAATATTGCGAGTGGCAATTCACAATTTTCTAGATATTATGTGAAGCCTTATTATTGCGTCGTAAGTTAGAGGATAAAAAAATATTGGCTTAAATTGTTTAGTAAATGTGATTAAAATATGTCTAGTTTATCAACAGTTAGTTTGTAACAGCTTATTATCTTGGAAGCGTAAACTCTTTGAATTTTTTAGATAAAAAGTTGTATTTTTATAATGTTCAGTTTGATTCCTTTTTTTGAATCATGTTTTCATATTACCTACAAGGATTTACAACCTCAAAACATAGAAATAGCTCATTTTAAACCGATTTAATAAAAATTTCACCAAAAACAATACTTTCACTCATAATACATTTATGATTAATAAAAAAAAGGCACTATAGGTAGTAATAATGACATTTTCAACGGAATTTTTATCGACTGTTTGGCCATTTTGAGAGTCCGTTTGCTAGCTTTTGGGAGTATTCCTTGATATTTTAGACGGATAAAAATGAATAACATTGGGTTTCCTAACTAAAATAAAAAACGCACAGTTGCCTTTACTTACGTGCCTATAATACGTATCGAAAAGTAGCCTAATTCACAAGTTAGGGAATCAAAAATTACCTATTGGCTTTTAATTTTGATGAGAAAATACGTCTAATTCGTAAGTCAAATAAACGGAACATCATGAAAGATATACGAATAATTGAACAAATGCTATCTACTGATGAAAATAAGTTATCAAAAAGTTGATCGGGAGGCCGACATGACCTCGGAAACGTCTTTCGTTCGAATATAATAAAAAAAATCGAAGACGGAGCGTGACGAATATTTGATGCAAGTAAAAAGAAGACAGAATTTTCGAAAACCGGGGACGGACTAAAAAGTTATTATAAAAGTTTATCAGGAGGTTGAGATAACCTAGGAAACGCCTTTCATTCAAATAGAATCTGACAAAAAAAATCCTAGACAGGACTTACATACATGGAATCTCTCGTTGGCCAAAAAAAAAATTCCATGAGGATATGAGAGGTCAAATACGTATATGTTATGTAAAGTAAAAATCTCGTTAACAAGGCGTTAACGAAGGGTTGACGAGTATGGACCCCCCAACTGTTAGGAGATACAGTCGTACCCCTACATGCATTAGGTTACACTCAACTGTGGAATCTGTGGCGTCACAAAGATGCTACCTTAAATTAACGCGTTAAAAACTCGTTAATAATGCGCAAACAACGCGAGGAAACGCCTTTCATTCGAATAGAATCTGACGAAAAAAATTCCAAGACGTGACTTAGACGAATGTTTGCAAGTGAAAAAAAAACCAAAAAATTATTAGAAAAGTTGATCGGAAGGTTGAGATAACCTAGGAAACGCCTTTCATTCGAATAGAATGTGACAAAAAAAAATCCGAGACGTGACTTAGACGAATGTTTGCAAGTGAAAAAGAAACAAAAAATTATCAGAAAAGTTGATTGGGAGGCCGAGGTAACCTAGGAAACACCTTTCATTCGAATAGAATGTAACAAAAAAAAATTCCAAGACGTGACTTAGACGAACGTTTGCAAGTGAAAAGCATACAGATTTATTTTTTTTTTTCGAAAAACGGCGACTGACCAAAAAATTATTAGAAAAGTTGATCAGGAGGCCGAGGTAACCTAGGAAACGCCTGTCGTTCGAACAGAATCCGACAAAAAATCATCAATACCAACATACATGGAATCTCTAGTTGGAAAAAAAAATGCCATAAGGATATGAGAGGTCAAATACGTATATAATGTAAAGTAAAAATCTCGTTAACAAGGCGTTAACGAAGTGTTGACTAGTATGAACCCTCCAACTGTTAGGAGATACAGTCGTACCCCTAATGCATTAGGTCACACTCAACTGTGGAATCTGTGGCGTCACAAAGATGCTACCTTAAATTAACGCGTTAAAAACTCGTTAAAAACTCGTTAATAATGCGTAAACAACGCGTTAACAACTCGTTAATAATGCGTAAGCCGATCAGAATAGTAAAAAAAATATCGGAATAGTAAAAAAAATATATCGGCTGCCCTACACGCGCGGCCCTGTATAGAGGGCTTAGATATGGTGGAGGTACGCGTGTTGACGCATTGACGTGATGTTGACGCGTGTTGACGTGATGTTGTTAACGCGTTGTTCATTAATGCGTTGTTAATCTGTCGTTAACGCGTTGTCCGTTAACGCATTCTCAACGCGTTGTTAACGCATTGTCAACGCGTTGTTAACGCGTTGTTTACGCATTATTAACGAGTTGTTAACGCGTTGTTTACGCATTATTAACGAGTTTTTAACGAGTTTTTAACGAGTTTTTAACGCGTTAATTTAAGGTAGCATCTTTGTGACGCCACAGATTCCACAGTTGAGTGTGACCTAATGCATGTAGGGGTACGACTGTATCTCCTAACAGTTGGAGGGTTCATACCCGTCAACGCTTCGTTAACGCCTTGTTAACGAGATTTTTACTTTACATTATATACGTATTTGACCTCTCATATCCTTATGGCATTTTTTTTGCCAACTAGAGATTCCATGTATGTTGGTATTGATGATTTTTTGTCGGATTCTGTTCGAACGACAGGCGTTTCCTAGGTTACCTCGGCCTCCTAATCAACTTTTCTAATAATTTTTTGGTCAGTCGCCGTTTTTCGAAAAAAAAAATAATCTGTATGCTTTTCACTTGCAAACGTTCGTCTAAGTCCCGTCTTGGATTTTTTCTTCAGATTCTATTCGAATGAAAGGCGTTTCCTCGCGTTGTTTGCGCATTATTAACGAGTTTTTAACGCGTTAATTTAAGGTAGCATCTTTGTGACTCCACAGATTCCACAGTTGAGTGTGACCTAATGCATGTAGGGGTACGACTGTATCTCCTAACAGTTGGGGGTCCATACTCGTCAACCCTTCGTTAACGCTTTGTTAACGAGATTTTTACTTTACATAACATATACGTATTTGACCTCTCATATCCTCATGGCATTTTTTTTGCCAACTAGAGATTCCATGTATGTAAGTCCCGTCTTGGATTTTTTTTGTCAGATTCTATTCGAATGAAAGGCGTTTCCTAGGTTATCTCAACCTCCTGATAAACTTTTTATAATAACTTTTTGGTCCGTCCCCGGTTTTCGAAAATTCTGTCTACTTTTTACTTGCATCAAATATTCGTCCCGCTCCGTCTTCGATTTTTTTTATTATATTCGAACGAAAGACGTTTCCGAGGTCATGTCGGCCTCCCGATCAACTTTTTGATAACTTATTTTCATCAGTCGCTGTTTTTTGGGAATTCGGTCTATTTCTCACTTGGAAAAAATGTTTTGGAAAATTTTTTTTTGTCAGGTTCCATTCGAATGAAAGGCGTTTCCTAGGTTATCTCAACCTCCCGATAAACTTTTTATAATAACTTGTTTGGTCAGCCACCGTTTTTCGTGAAATTCTGTCTACTTTTTACTTGCATCAAACCTTAGACAAGGGAGGGGAGAGAGGACGCATAACCTGCCTAAATTGAGTGTGCCCAGTTTGGCACCACCAGTGGCGTATTGCGTGGGACTGGTAAAGAATGAAAAATGCCTATAAAACATTACTGTTGGTTTGTAAAGGGACCAAATTTCGACAAAACAACAAAATTTTAGTTGTTTGAGGCGGTATACAAATAATACAATGTCTTTTTTCCTTGACGCTATTTTTCTAACTATAAAATATTTACCTATGAAAGGTTATTCCTGATACTTTCTGTTCACCTCGACTTTTGCAACCAAAAGCTGAACAAAACCCCATTATGATGTCACAAAATAACAGTGTCTTCAGTCCGTATGAGCACAAAATCACAAAAACTAACCTGCTGTCACACACGACGTTTGGAACCAAAGTACCCGTCGCATTGTTGTATTTGGGAACACTCTCTGCTATTGTCCGTATATACATGTTACGCGTCCTCTCCGCTCCCTTGTCTAAGCATCAAACATTCATCAACGCGTTAACGAAATGTTAACCAAAAATCTAGTTACTACTTTCAATTTCATTAGACGTATTTTCTTAACAAATTTAAACGCTAACAGGTTGTATTTTGATCCCAAAACTATTAGGTACTACCCGTAGTACCTTTCTGCCTATAGAACTAATATAGCATTTGTTCAATTATTCGTATATCTTTCATGATGTTCCATTTATTTGACTTACGAATTAGACGTATTTTCTCATCAAAATTAAAAGCCAATAGGTAATTTTTGATTCCCTAACTTGTAAATTAGGCTACTTTTTGATACGTATTATAGGCACGTAAGTAAAGGCAACTGTGCGTTTTTTATTTTAGTTAGGAAACCCAATGTTATTCATTTTTATCCGTTTAAAATATCAAGGAATACCCCCAAAAGCTAGCAAACGGACTCTCAAAATGGTCAAACAGTCGATAAAAATTCCGTTGAAAATGTCATTATTACTACCTATAGTGCCTTTTTTATTAATCATAAGTGTATTATATGAGTGAAAGTATTGTTTTTGGTGAAATTTTTATTAAATCGGTTTAAAATGAGCTATTTCTATGTTTTGACGTTGTAAATCCTTGTAGGTAATATGAAAACATGATTCAAAAAAAGGAATCAAACTGAACATTATAAAAATACAACTTTTTATCTAAAAAATTCAAAGAGTTTACGCTTCCAAGATAATAAGCTGTTACAAACTAACTGTTGATAAACTAGACATATTTTAATCACATTTACTAAACAATTTAAGCCAATATTTTTTTATCCTCTAACTTACGACGCAATAATAAGGCTTCACATAATATCTAGAAAATTGTGAATTGCCACTCGCAATATTTTTGATTCTAGATAATCGAGAAAATTGTCATTATTAATCCTAATTATTATTGAGTTGAAAGTCAACTCACAAGATTTTTGTATGATATTTACTCTCAGCATCGTTGTCTCAGAATTCTATCTCACAAATCTATAAGGGATTCTTAAGATTTTTTCCTATTATCCCAATTAGTGACTTATTGAAACTGAATTTACACACGAACAATTTTCAGAGGACAAAAATCCGTTTAAAATATGATTTTTTTATATTTTAATTTTTTTTATTATTTTGGTTATGAAGTTACCCCCTAGCTTGACCCCACGAAATATATCAGATCGGTTTACAAGGGGTTTTATTGTACTAGAGGCATGGTTTACAGGGGTTTTTAGATTTCACTGGGCTCACACTTGGAAAAGGTCAAGTCTCGAGATGTAGTCACTTTGGTTTTCTGGCGATGGGTGCAATACCTATTTTTACAATGTTTATTTTTATTTGCCAGATATTAAAGCGGATCAATTTAGCACCTATGAATAATGCCATCGTTGAGCGATGGCACGGGGCTATACATACATATTTTTATGAGTGTAGCTTCAATCGTCATCGAGCGATTACAAGAGCTAAAAATCCATATTTTATCAGTGTAGTTTTGTATACTTTTTCATCAAGTGAGGGGTATCTATAACTTTTTTATTTGCTGAATACGGATACTGAACAATTATTTTGCAATCATTTTGTGTATCATAAATTTTCACGCCCAGCAGAATGCATTTTTGGCCGGACACGCTAGGGGTACCATCGACGGGTATGCTGTGACGTCGACGTATTTTCGACGTGACGTCACAAGATGGCCGCCAAGGCGGGAAATTTGAAAATGGCCTTGACCTGCGGGTTGAATGAACTTTAAGGGGTCACGTTCAGTTAACCTTGACCTGAAGGTTATCTAGAGGCCAAGGGGTTACCAGATCGATAACCTTTAAGGGGTCATTGACCCGCGGGTTAACCTTGAAGGGGTCACGTTCAGTTAACCTTGACCTGAAGGTTATCTAGAGGTCAAGGGGTTACCAGATCGATAACCTTTAAGGGATCATTGACCCGCGGGTTCAATGAACTTTAATAGGTCACCTTGTTACCTTGACCGGTCAATGAACTTTAAGAGGTTACCTTGACACGTGGCACTTGGGTTCTACCTTGAAAAATTGAACTTTGCTCACAGTTCTGGGAACGGAAGTGACGTCAATGGTCGCCAAGGCGGGAAATTTGAAAATAACCTGTGGTTGTCAATTAAGTGAGACCGATGATCTTTAAGGGGTCACCTGAAGGTTAATAATCTCGTGTTGACACGTGGCACCTTGAATTGCAAAAAACTTTGCTCGCAGTTCACGGAAGTGACGTCAATATGACAAAATGCGGGAAATTTGAAAATGCGATGGGATTACCTTGACATGAAGGTCACATATAAGTTAAAGATCTCTAAGGGGTCACCTTGGAGACCAACGAAATTTAACGACAATGATCTCGTGGTCACCTTGACACGTGGCACCTGGATTCAACCTTGAAAAATTGAACTTTGTTCGCAGTTCTGGGACGTGATGTCAATATGTCAAAATTTCGGGAAATTTAAATAGTTGATGAATGAGCTGGCGAGTATCTAAAACTTTAAAAGCCGTAATTGGATGGCAAAAATTGCGTTACGGAGATACAATTTTTAGTGAAAGAATTAGTAGAAGTACATCTGAAAATTAGCAGAGGACAAAAATTGCTTGGGTCTGAGAACAACAAATATTGAAGTTTGCGAAGAGACAATCTGAACTAAGAATCTTGATAAAACAAATCTAGTCATTACCAAAAAGTGCAAAACATTCTCCACAGCAATGAGCTCACCGTGTAGTATCCAACATTGACTCTCACTTCTATACGGTATAGGTATGCACAGACGTGTTTCCGGGAACACATCTATATACCTATATTAATACAGAGTTGTGAGAGTTTGGAGAATGCTTTCGGAAAATTATTAGGCATGCACTCAGTTTTCGTTTATCATCCAAAAGATCCCGGTGAGGTAGAGCTGCAGTATCCTCGACACAAGATTCGATCAGACGAATTTAACAAAAACTGTATTTCCAATTGACGACTCCGGGATTCGAACGCAGAGGCTACCAGGCGAAAAGCGGCCGTGTTACCGACTCAGCTAATGCGTTTGGTGACATATATTCCACAAAAACTTTAACACTATGTAAACTGATCCGTAATTTGATACTTTTCCATCGGAAACCATGTGCGAACGACACCTATGGGTAAGAAACTTGCATAAACGCGGAACCTAGGTTCCGAACAGCCGAACCTACCGGCAAGAATCTAAACGCGGCAAAACTATTACAGAAACCTACTTGTCTCGCATTAGTACTTCTAGGTCACATTCAACAGGTGGATTTACATGGATATTAAAATTAAACTAGAGCGCTCTTGACACATTAAAATTGACCTAGAGCACTTGATAGATAAAATTAATAAGAATTTTTGGTGTGGTTACTTTAATTCCTAGTATATTTTTCGGCATTTTCATTCATTTTTATTTACAAAATTAATCTTTCATATTTTTTATAATATTTTAAGTTGGTTGAAGTAGCCTTACTAATGTTAACAAATCTAGAAAACGTTGAAAAGTGATAAGTCTAAAGGAATAGGTTTTTATCGCAGTAATACAGTGTACTGATAAGTCCGTTCGAGAGTGACAGATAATACTTACCTAGTCAAGACCTTCTTTATACCTCTAATAAAATGAAGAAAACATACAACTATTATTAAAAATATTTAGAATCGATTGCAAATTTTAGCGAATCCAAAAAACGTTGAAAAGTTATAAGTCTCAAGGAATAGGTTTTATCACGGAAACCGTGTGCGAGCGACACCTATGGGTAAGAAACTTGCAGAAACGCGGAACCTAGGTTCCGAACAGCCGGACCTATTGGCAAGTATCTAAACGCGGCAAAACTATTACAGAAACCTACTTGTCTCGCTTTAGTACTTCTAGGTCACATTGAACAGGTGGATTTACATGGATATTAAAATTTAACTAGAGCGCTCTCGACACATGAACATTAAAATTGACCTAGAGCACTTGATAGATCAAATTAATAAGAATTTTGTTTGTGGTTACTTTAATTCCTAGTGTATTTTTCGGCATTTTCGTTCATTTTTATTTACAAAATTAATCTTTCATATTTTTTATAATATTTTAAGTTGGTTGAAGTAGCCTTACTAATGTTAACAAATCTAGAAAACGTTGAAAAGTGATAAGTCTAAAGGAATAGGTTTTTATCGCAGTAATACAGTGTACTGATAAGTCCGTTCGAGAGTGACAGATAATACTTACCTAACCAACATCTTATTTACACTTGCACCTCTAATAAAATGTATAAAATTTACTGAAATACTTTTATCAATAGAAGTTTATAGAATATAGATTGAAAATGACAAGTCTTTCACATAAGGTTGAAAACACATGGATTTCAATGTGTTGAAGTTTGCTTTTCTGACAGCCATATGAATCACATTTAATACGCTTTTTTATACTTTTGCAATAATTATTCTCCCTCAACTTGAAACTAGAATCGATTTTTGTATGAAAACATGTTTTCCCCCAAAAGTAGCAAATGAAAAACATTATTTGAAGATACATGTATAATAAAAAATAATTGTAAATATATAAAACAATAACACATAACATAAGATACAAGAAAAAATTGACACTTAACCTAAGGAAAAATAAAGTAAAAATTAAAAAAAAAATCTAACACTAATTTATATTAAGAAAAACTAACATTACCTTGAACTAATAAAAAATACTAATAAAAACTTGACACTAACTTAACCTAACGAAAAATATAACAAGCTATAAATAAAAACCTACCACTAATTTATATTAAAAAGACTAACACTAACTTGTAAAACTAACCTATCCCTAACTATCTAATAATTTTAGGACCTTGCGAGCGCGCTTCTGCTGTCTTTCATACTCAAATATATTCACATCCATCTCAAGCACTCTTTTCATCGCCTTTTTCCTTTCATTCCGTAATCCTTTCAATGTACATTCTATATCAGCATCCTTCCTTCTTAGAAAACGGGCGGCGTTTTCTAAGAACTCATCCATGCTCTCTTTTACACCTACCGCATTCTCGCAGAAGCCGCTCTGGTCCTGACTCCCCCTCGCTGTAGATGGTCCTGGGAACTCCATGGCAGACCTCGACCTCCTGACCAGCCTGGGCCTCGTTGCTAACGCCGCCGAAACTTGAGCCTCCAAGTCCGAATCGTCGTAGAGGAACAACGGCAGAGGTTTCGGCATCTCTATCGGCAAGATAATTGGCCGACAGCCAGGCGTGGGAGGTCGCTCGCCAGTTGGAGTTCGGGGCGGCGAGTCCAAGGGGAAGTCATCCTCGTCCAAATTTATGATTGAAGCCTGTAACCGAAATTCTGTTAACACTTGTGAAAGTATTAAAAAAGTATTTTTACTTACAGGTAAAATAACATGCTGTAAAATTTTCACAGCGGAAGATAGCGTGGCTTTCATTTTTTTTTCTGCGTTGAAAAAAGTACAGCGTGACGAACCGACTAACTGATGGACCGACTTGACAGCGATTGCTTTTTATGAAAGGGAAAATGCAAAAATTGCATATCGCACGATCGTGCGAGATCAAAATGCAACTATGCAAGATTGCAAGAACAGAACACCGGATCTAATCAATCCAGGTAAAAAATCTATGCTCCGATTTCTTAGGTCGTCACTCTAATGCGTCAGCTAGATCGAAAAAAGCAACTCTAAGAAAAGATTCTAAATCGAAATATTAGAAAATATTTCACATGAAAACCAAAAAATTGTCGAAATCTTTTGTACGTTGAAAACACAATTTTTTCTACTGATATGTCTTGAGTGGGATTCTTCATTAAACAAAAATGAATATACCATGTTTGAATTTTTAAAATAGAGAGATATTTTTAACTTTTTTCAGATCATTAGAAATTTTGACTAAATATGATAGTATAAAATTACCAGTCATAAAATTATCCCACTGTACCCGCTTCCTTGCACTTTGACTTCCCAATTCGCGTTCGAACCTCCCACCCTATACCAAAAACAACGTTGGAAAAGTTAATTGGGGTCTACAAATATTTTTATGTATGCTAGCTAAAAGCTGCCAAATATATTATTAAATTTTTGTTGCATCTTTATCTTATAATAACTTACCCTCAGAGTCCAAACTATTTTAAAAACATTCAGGCACTGCAATCCTTTCCGTTACACGAGTTATATTCACCTAGAAATTGACATCAGTTAAATATTTTGACAGGGTATTCTAATATATTTTTTATTTTAAAGGCTGCTGCCAATGGAAATTTTTTAATCTACAGTAGTATACCGACCACTTTCTTCGACTTATGTTCCAATTCTCAGTTTTTCCTTCAAAACGATATCAAAATATACATACTACACTAAAATCCTCTTCAAATTTTAGTTTTGACGTCTTTTTAACAGATTTTTGGCACTTTCACTTGGGATCATAACAGATTTTATTCGCTGCGAAAAACAAATTTGTCCGGTTTATTTTATGTTTTTGTCAACAATTAAAAGTACAGGCTTCCTCATGTACTCGTTTTAATACGCGCATTGGAATTATTCTTTAGTTGACCATGATTTATCATTTTTGAGATTAATTAAAATATTGTCATCATGTAGACATCTGTTACCAAATTATGATAAACTTTGCCTGTAAAAAACTATCCTCCACTCTCAAAGAGAATTATAACGATAAAATTGAAATATAGCGACATCTATTGATTAAAACACATTTCATAAAACAATGCAAACCCGCAAGTATATCCGCATAACAGATTACTGCTTAAGAACTTTTCTGTCCATTTATACAAGAATTTTAGTCCTCCTGGTGGCATAGGTTTAAAACGCATCAATCAATTTAAAATGAAGAACGTGGAACAATGAAAATACAAAGTAATCTTTAAAATATTCATAATGCTTTTCAGTCTTACACTCTCTTACCTGGCACAGAAACTTATGGAAATTAATATTAAGAAGTTCCAGATAATCATATACCAAAAATTCGAAAAATCTATACAGGGTGAGTGACATCTAAAGGCAGAGCCGAAAACAAAATGTAGAACTCATTAAATAAGCACATATGCTTAATAAACATTAGCCCAAAAACGCTTGGTTCTCCATATACAGCGTGGTGAAACTTTTAACATATTTTTGAAATTTTTTCCGAGCTCGTTTAAGAATTTCAACCAAATTTGATACACATTATTGGTTGTGCAATAATTTTGACCTGTTTAGATGACCTGCGGCGTAGATACAAATAGTTACTCTAAATAATTGTAAAAAAAGGAATACGGTCCTGTGAAAAACCAAAAATTTTGTCTTTTTTGGATAGCCCATTCAATTTGGAACAAAAAGAGCCTCTAGCTATATTTTTATTTCTACTACAGTTTCTTCGTAATTTCGGATTTTTTAAACTAGTGCCAAGGTGATTATGCTAGCATTTAAAATGAAATTATTTATATCTACGCCGCTGCTCATCTAAACAGGTCAAAATTATTGCACAACGAATAATATGTATTAAATTTTGTTGTAATTCCTAAACGGGCTCGAAAGAAATTAAAAAATATATGTTAAGCGAAGTCTACCTTGTGTTTTCGGCTCTGCCATTAAATGCGACTCACCCTGTATAACAGGTTTGAAAATGGTTGCAAAGTGCAAAATCTCGTTGCAAAAATCATCCCACAGATCTTATAAATAAATGGAAAGTAACGTTCTGGAATGTAGAACCTAATATTTTTATTGGAACGGAGTTTGGTGACAGGCTACTTCAACATCACTGATTTGTCAAATTTGACGGCAGTATAAAAATTCTCGTAGGTAATCTAACCTATTCAGTAATCTGTGGTAGGTAATATTCTTACCATATATAGCTTGTTAAGTTGTGAGTCCTCCATGCCAAGATACTTATATGAATAAAAAGGAAAGAACTGCTGTAAGCATGTCAACAGAATTACTTAGATTTAAATGAATGTTTCCTTAAAGGAGCATATAAAATAGTTCTGAATCGTTTAGTGTTTAGTGAATTATAAGAATTAGTTATCAAATAATAATAATTCTCACCCTCATAATACAACCAAACTAAGAGTAGGTACCCCAGAAGCAAATGCTTTTGCGGAGGAGGGGTGGCAATTACTATTGTCTTTGAGAGACTAGGATAGCATTCGCTCTAATTGAAAAAAGCAGCTAGTGTATTTTTTAATCGTTTATTTAACCCAAGCAACAATGAACTGCCGTTCGTAGATGTTTATTTTAGAAGTGTACCTTTATTTTCTTAATATTTTTGTAAACCATTGTCGTTCAATCAGTAGTCTCTGAATGATTCCAATAATCAATTTCACAATCAATAATGAAGAACATTTTGTTATATAGTAGATCATAGATTTTTAATGGGTGAACTATTCCGTGTCAGAAAACGAAAGATTTTTAGGTATCATTCTAATTTTGTAGTACGCAAAACTTCTAAATAAATTTAGCATCGGGTACCTGGGCGAAAGGAATCCATTTTATAAGATACACAAATTGTGAATTCTACTACATAGATGTAATTTACACAAATAAGCAACTGATTATTTCGGAGATATTCGAATGAACTTTTTTTGAAAGGTCTTATAAAACCGCTTCTTTTTGCTACCGTTTTGAAAATGCAAATCCAGGGATTTTTATATCCTGATTCTCATTCAAACCATTTAGCGAATTTTTTTTATTTAAAATCTGACATCACGGTGTTAATCGGAACATCCAGTATACCAAACAATGACGTCAGAACTTATAGACAGGTTTGTTTTGATAAACGCTTGACGCCCAGAACTAATCACAATCTAAGCGCTCCATTAAATTATTCCGAAAATGTCGCGAGATTGTCAGAAATTGTCCCTTTTTGTCCAGCCGTAGCGAACTTATTTCGACTGTGGGCTCGGAGGCTGGCGTCGTTAGACCATCCCGCGAGTCTTCAGGTGAGGTTCCGATGCTTCCGGCGCCCCCAAACAAGAAAAAACATGCGATATCTAAGTGTGACTCGGGAGGAACTACAACCGGGAAATCATCGGGTGTACAGTTGGTTGACTTTCTGTCTTTGTTTGAAGCATGTTGTTAGAGTAGTATGGATATATTTAATCTTGGAGTCAAAATAAAGGGCATTTTAACAATGAGGCACCGCGTCTATAGGTTTTGACGTCATTGATACAAAATTTTTAGTCAAAAATATACCGGGAGTTACTTTCTGCAAGGTGCCAAAAGAGGAATTTTAAAGGTATATGGTGAGTGAATTATGCCATGGAATTGCTTCAAAAAGTCGTACGGTCAAAGGAAGAAGCGACTATGAAAAACGACTCTAAAAACGTCTAAACGACTCGAAAAAACGACTAGACGACTCGTAAAAACGACTAGACGATTCGAAAAACGACTAGACGATTCGGAAAAACGACTAAACGACTCTGAAAACGACTAAACGATTCTGGAAAACGACTAGACGATTCTGAAAAACGACTAGACGACTTGAAAAGCGACATACCATGGAATACCATCGAATACCATGGAATACCATCGAATACCATGGAATACCATGGAATACCATCGAATACCATCGAATACCATCGAATACCATGAAATACCATCAAAGACCATGGAATACTATCGAAAACCACGGAATACCATAAATGGTCTTGGATATCCCTGTGAAAAATTTGCCTCGGGGAGAGCATAAAAGGAAATTATCCCTGATCGATGCTCTGTGATCGAAAGATATATAGGCCTTTGATAATACAATCACTCTCAGTTAAAGACATGTCTTTGTCACTTGAGATTGAACCTAGGAGTTATGGTATCCAACACACCAATGACGGATTAGTCATGGGACAAATACCAGTAACCGTTGAAGATAACGTATTATGTATTGGAGATGAAAAAATTACCCTTACACCAGGTCTGTCTCAACTTCTATTGAAGAACAAACCACAAGGTTTTAATGACACTGACCTAAAAATATATAAAGAATTGTTGATTATTACTAATGCTCACAAAAGACGATATGGGAATGCATTACGACTAAACCCTAGCAAAACGTGGAAATATATCAACATTATATCAAAGTTATTTCCATCTAGAAATAAAACTCCAACCAGCTTTTTAAGAGAGTTGCATTTAATGGAGTCTCCAACAACTTCCAACATTAAGCCAATGCTTAAATGGGATAAAAATACCAATCCGAATGATATCGTTGATATGTATAAGAATGCTCTACAAAAGGGGGAAGAAACCGCTATATATATAAACACCTTAGTAGCTATGAATGTTACTAGTGATCCAATAAATAAAAATGTTTAAATAAGTGTTTGTTTCTCTATACATACCTACTCTATGTACCTAGTAGCGCAAATTTTTTAAGCCGTGTTGATCCCAAAACCATATGAATTAAGTTTTGAAAATATTTTGTTTCGCGCATATGGTTTATTAATCATCCAAAAACGATAAATATCGTTAAAAATTATATCTGAATCATTGAATATTAAAAATCTTGCAAACCACCTATCAAAAGGCGAATCGAACCTTCCTAAGAAAATACAAAGAGATTTTGTCCCAATAATCTACTTCTTATATATTTCATCCATATTTCTACACTTCGTTGTACAAAGTTAAAGTGTAGAGACTTATGGTGACAGACTGGGTAACGTAGGCAAACAAATTTTAATAAACCCACAATTAGACATGCTCGTTTCAGAATATCCAAAAATATGAAATATGTTTCTAGGCATTAGAATTGGGACTAACAGATAAGGTTAAAATAGTGTAAGTATAGTAACTTTCTATTTTCTAATATAACATAGTAGTCGAAAATATCGCAATAATGAATCCACGTTTTTTGGCGTCGATATTTGCATTTCCTAGCTTCCGAGAAACATAATTTAAAAATATATCCTGTAAAGATGAATCATAAAAGAAAAAATAGCATCTTACGGTTGAATATCTGTGAAAGTCACGTACAAATCTTTCTAATTCCGCAGAAAAAGTACTTTCGCCAGTCATCGGAATAAACGTGTTTTTACGTATTATTTTCGCAAGCGAATCTCATTGTTTCAAATTATTGTATATACTGAGAAATGTAATTATAGGTATCATATTACGGGGTAATCTGGGGACACGTTACTAACGGAAATATCAAGTTCATCAACGCGCCAGACTTAGAAAGGTGAAATATGTCTTGTGTAAAAATTTTGCATTTTTGATTTAGTGCGATTTTTTAAAATTTTTGATGTTTTAGTGTGAATTTTATGCATTAAATGGCCTTTGATGGTATTCCATGGTTTGTCGCTTTTCGAGTCGTTTAGACGTTTTTAGAGTCGTTTTTCATAGTCGCTTCTTCCTTTGACCGTACGACTTTTTGAAGCAATTCCATGGCATAATTCACTCACCATATACCTTTAAAATTCCTCTTTTGGCACCTTGCAGAAAGTAACTCCCGGTATATTTTTGACTAAAAATTTTGTATCAATGACGTCAAAACCTATAGACGCGGTGCCTCATTGTTAAAATGCCCTTTATTTTGACTCCAAGATTAAATATATCCATACTACTCTAACAACATGCTTCAAACAAAGACAGAAAGTCAACCAACTGTACACCCGATGATTTCCCGGTTGTAGTTCCTCCCGAGTCACACTTAGATATCGCATGTTTTTTCACGTCCCTGAAGACAGACACAGATTCAGAAATGAAAATCACGTTTTTACAGTGGACCAGTCAAGTATTAAGTAGTCCTCGATATACATTTGATTACAAAATAATTAAGATAAGGTTTTCTTCAAAAATAACTGTAGGGACATTTCTGATCAAGGAAAGAAGGTAATGCAAAAAATCAGGACCGTAATAGCGAACAAGTCACAAGAAAAAAATTCAAATTCTTTAAATAATTGTTTGACATGTTTTAGAGACTACGCTCAATTTTGTTACATCACCAGATTTTTACCAAAAATCACTTGCAGCAAGAGAAACAACCTGTCATAGCGGATTTGAAAAAAATCAGGGGCGTACTATATTATAAAATTCGTTAAATGATTTTCGAATTTCTTTTTGGTGGAAGACGATTTTGTTACATCACCAGATTTTTACCAAAAGCCACTTGCAGCGAGAGAAACCACCTATCATAGCAGATTTGAAAAAAATCAGGGGCGTACTATATTCTAAAATTCGTTAAATGATTTTCGAATTTATTTTTGGTGGAAGGCGATTTTGTTACACCACCAGATTTTTACCAAAAGTCACTTGCAGCCAGAGAAACGACCTGTCATAGCAGATTTGAAAAAAATCAGGGGCGTACTATATTCTAAAATTCGTTAAATAATTTTCGAATTTATTCTTGGTGGAAGACGATTTTGTTACACCACCACATTTTTACCAAAAGTCACTTGCAGCGAGAGAAACCACCTATCATAGCAGATTTGAAAAAAATCAGGGGCGTACTATATTCTAAAATTTGTTAAATAATTTCGAATTTATTCTTGGTGGAAGACGATTTTGTTACACCACCAGATTTTTACCAGAAGTCTTTTGTAGCGAGAGAAACAACCGGTCATAGCAGATTTGAAAAAAATCAATGGCGTACTATATTCTAAAATTCGTTAAATGATTTTCGAATTTATTTTTGGTGGAAGGCGATTTTGTTACACCATCAGATTTTTACCAAAAGTGATTTGCAGCCAGAGAAACGACCTGTCATATCAGATTTGAAAAAAATCAGGGGCGTACTATAATCTAAAATTCGTTAAATAATTTTCGAATTTATTTTGGGTTGAAAGCGATTTTGTTACACCACCAGATTTGTACCAAAAGTCACTTGCAGCGAGAGAAACCCCCTATCATAGCAGATTTGAAAAAAATCAGGGGCGTACTATATTCTAAAATTCGTTAAATAATTTCGAATTTTTTTCTGGTGGAAGACGATTTTGTTACACCACCAGATTTTTACCAAAAGTCACTTGCAGCGAGAGAAACCACCTATCATAGCAGATTTGAAAAAAATCAGGGGCGTACTATATTCTAAAATTCGTTAAATAATTTCGAATTTTTTTCTGGTGGAAGACGATTTTGTTACACCACCAGATTTTTATCAAAAGTCACTTGCAGCGAGAGAAACCACCTATCATAGCAGATTTGAAAAAAATCAGGGGCGTACTATAATCTAAAATTCGTTAAATAATTTTCGAATTTATTTTGGGTTGAAAGCGATTTTGTTACACCACCAGATTTGTACCAAAAGTCACTTGCAGCGAGAGAAACCCCCTATCATAGCAGATTTGAAAAAAATCAGGGGCGTACTATATTCTAAAATTCGTTAAATAATTTCGAATTTTTTTCTGGTGGAAGACGATTTTGTTACACCACCAGATTTTTATCAAAAGTCACTTGCAGCGAGAGAAACCACCTATCATAGCAGATTTGAAAAAATCAGGGGCGTACTATAATCTAAAATTCGTTAAATAATTTTCGAATTTATTTTGGGTTGAAAGCGATTTTGTTACACCACCAGATTTGTACCAAAAGTCACTTGCAGCGAGAGAAACCACCTATCATAGCAGATTTGAAAAAAATCAGGGGCGTACTATATTCTAAAATTCGTTAAATAATTTCGAATTTTTTTCTGGTGGAAGACGATTTTGTTACACCACCAGATTTTTACCAAAAGTCACTTGCAGCGAGAGAAACCACCTATCATAGCAGATTTGAAAAAAATCAGGGGCGTACTATATTCTAAAATTCGTTAAATAATTTCGAATTTTTTTCTGGTGGAAGACGATTTTGTTACACCACCAGATTTTTACCAAAAGTCACTTGCAGCGAGAGAAACCACCTATCATAGCAGATTTGAAAAAAATCAGGGGCGTACTATATTCTAAAATTCGTTAAATAATTTCGAATTTTTTTCTGGTGGAAGACGATTTTGTTACACCACCAGATTTTTACCAAAAGTCACTTGCAGCGAGAGAAACCCCCTATCATAGCAGATTTGAAAAAAATCAGGGGCGTACTATATTCTAAAATTCGTTAAATAATTTCGAATTTTTTTCTGGTGGAAGACGATTTTGTTACACCACCAGATTTTTATCAAAAGTCACTTGCAGCGAGAGAAACCACCTATCATAGCAGATTTGAAAAAAATCAGGGGCGTACTATAATCTAAAATTCGTTAAATAATTTTCGAATTTATTTTGGGTTGAAAGCGATTTTGTTACACCACCAGATTTGTACCAAAAGTCACTTGCAGCGAGAGAAACCACCTATCATAGCAGATTTGAAAAAAATCAGGGGCGTACTATATTCTAAAATTCGTTAAATAATTTCGAATTTTTTTCTGGTGGAAGACGATTTTGTTACACCACCAGATTTTTATCAAAAGTCACTTGCAGCGAGAGAAACCACCTATCATAGCAGATTTGAAAAAAATCAGGGGCGTACTATAATCTAAAATTCGTTAAATAATTTTCGAATTTATTTTGGGTTGAAAGCGATTTTGTTACACCACCAGATTTGTACCAAAAGTCACTTGCAGCGAGAGAAACCCCCTATCATAGCAGATTTGAAAAAAATCAGGGGCGTACTATATTCTAAAATTCGTTAAATAATTTCGAATTTTTTTCTGGTGGAAGACGATTTTGTTACACCACCAGATTTTTATCAAAAGTCACTTGCAGCGAGAGAAACCACCTATCATAGCAGATTTGAAAAAAATCAGGGGCGTACTATAATCTAAAATTCGTTAAATAATTTTCGAATTTATTTTGGGTTGAAAGCGATTTTGTTACACCACCAGATTTGTACCAAAAGTCACTTGCAGCGAGAGAAACCACCTATCATAGCAGATTTGAAAAAAATCAGGGGCGTACTATATTCTAAAATTCGTTAAATAATTTCGAATTTTTTTCTGGTGGAAGACGATTTTGTTACACCACCAGATTTTTATCAAAAGTCACTTGCAGCGAGAGAAACCACCTATCATAGCAGATTTGAAAAAATCAGGGGCGTACTATAATCTAAAATTCGTTAAATAATTTTCGAATTTATTTTGGGTTGAAAGCGATTTTGTTACACCACCAGATTTGTACCAAAAGTCACTTGCAGCGAGAGAAACCACCTATCATAGCAGATTTGAAAAAAATCAGGGGCGTACTATATTCTAAAATTCGTTAAATAATTTCGAATTTTTTTCTGGTGGAAGACGATTTTGTTACACCACCAGATTTTTATCAAAAGTCACTTGCAGCGAGAGAAACCACCTATCATAGCAGATTTGAAAAAAATCAGGGGCGTACTATAATGTAAAATTCGTTAAATAATTTTCGAATTTATTTTGGGTTGAAAGCGATTTTGTTACACCACCAGATTTGTACCAAAAGTCACTTGCAGCGAGAGAAACCACCTATCATAGCAGATTTGAAAAAATCAGGGGCGTACTATATTCTAAAATTCGTTAAATAATTTCGAATTTTTTTCTGGTGGAAGACGATTTTGTTACACCACCAGATTTGTACCAAAAGTCACTTGCAGCGAGAGAAACCACCTATCATAGCAGATTTGAAAAAAATCAGGGGCGTACTATATTCTAAAATTCGTTAAATAATTTCGAATTTTTTTCTGGTGGAAGACGATTTTGTTACACCGCCAGATTTTTACCAAAAGTCACTTGCAGCGAGAGAAACCACCTATCATAGCAGATTTGAAAAAAATCAGGGGCGTACTATAATCTAAAATTCGTTAAATAACCTTCGAATTTATTTTGGGTTGAAAGCGATTTTGTTACACCACCAGATTTGTACCAAAAGTCACTTGCAGCGAGAGAAACCACCTATCATAGCAGATTTGAAAAAATCAGGGGCGTACTATATTCTAAAATTCGTTAAATAATTTCGAATTTTTTTCTGGTGGAAGACGATTTTGTTACACCACCAGATTTGTACCAAAAGTCACTTGCAGCGAGAGAAACCACCTATCATAGCAGATTTGAAAAAAATCAGGGGCGTACTATATTCTAAAATTCGTTAAATAATTTCGAATTTTTTTCTGGTGGAAGACGATTTTGTTACACCACCAGATTTTTACCAAAAGTCACTTGCAGCGAGAGAAACCACCTATCATAGCAGATTTGAAAAAAATCAGGGGCGTACTATAATCTAAAATTCGTTAAATAATTTTCGAATTTATTTTGGGTTGAAAGCGATTTTGTTACACCACCAGATTTGTACCAAAAGTCACTTGCAGCGAGAGAAACCACCTATCATAGCAGATTTGAAAAAAATCAGGGGCGTACTATATTCTAAAATTCGTTAAATAATTTCGAATTTTTTTCTGGTGGAAGACGATTTTGTTACACCACCAGATTTTTACCAAAAGTCAGTTGCAGCGAGAGAAACCACCTATCATAGCAGATTTGAAAAAAATCAGGGGCGTACTATATTCTAAAATTCGTTAAATAATTTCGAATTTTTTTCTGGTGGAAGACGATTTTGTTACACCACCAGATTTTTACCAAAAGTCACTTGCAGCGAGAGAAACCACCTATCATAGCAGATTTGAAAAAAATCAGGGGCGTACTATATTCTAAAATTCGTTAAATAATTTCAAATTTTTTTCTGGCGGAAGACGATTTTGTTACACCACCAGATTTTTACCAAAAGTCACTTGCAGCGAGAGAAACCCCCTATCATAGCAGATTTGAAAAAAATCAGGGGCGTACTATATTCTAAAATTCGTTAAATAATTTCGAATTTTTTTCTGGTGGAAGACGATTTTGTTACACCACCAGATTTTTATCAAAAGTCACTTGCAGCGAGAGAAACCACCTATCATAGCAGATTTGAAAAAAATCAGGGGCGTACTATAATCTAAAATTCGTTAAATAATTTTCGAATTTATTTTGGGTTGAAAGCGATTTTGTTACACCACCAGATTTGTACCAAAAGTCACTTGCAGCGAGAGAAACCACCTATCATAGCAGATTTGAAAAAAATCAGGGGCGTACTATATTCTAAAATTCGTTAAATAATTTCGAATTTTTTTCTGGTGGAAGACGATTTTGTTACACCACCAGATTTTTATCAAAAGTCACTTGCAGCGAGAGAAACCACCTATCATAGCAGATTTGAAAAAATCAGGGGCGTACTATAATCTAAAATTCGTTAAATAATTTTCGAATTTATTTTGGGTTGAAAGCGATTTTGTTACACCACCAGATTTGTACCAAAAGTCACTTGCAGCGAGAGAAACCACCTATCATAGCAGATTTGAAAAAAATCAGGGGCGTACTATATTCTAAAATTCGTTAAATAATTTCGAATTTTTTTCTGGTGGAAGACGATTTTGTTACACCACCAGATTTTTACCAAAAGTCACTTGCAGCGAGAGAAACCACCTATCATAGCAAAAAAATCAGGGGCGTACTATATTCTAAAATTCGTTAAATAATTTCGAATTTTTTTCTGGTGGAAGACGATTTTGTTACACCACCAGATTTTTACCAAAAGTCACTTGCAGCGAGAGAAACCACCTATCATAGCAGATTTGAAAAAAATCAGGGGCGTACTATAATCTAAAATTCGTTAAATAATTTTCGAATTTATTTTGGGTTGAAAGCGATTTTGTTACACCACCAGATTTGTACCAAAAGTCACTTGCAGCGAGAGAAACCACCTATCATAGCAGATTTGAAAAAAATCAGGGGCGTACTATATTCTAAAATTCGTTAAATAATTTCGAATTTTTTTCTGGTGGAAGACGATTTTGTTACACCACCAGATTTTTACCAAAAGTCACTTGCAGCGAGAGAAACCACCTATCATAGCAGATTTGAAAAAAATCAGGGGCGTACTATATTCTAAAATTCGTTAAATAATTTCGAATTTTTTTCTGGTGGAAGACGATTTTGTTACACCACCAGATTTTTACCAAAAGTCACTTGCAGCGAGAGAAACCACCTATCATAGCAGATTTGAAAAAAATCAGGGGCGTACTATAATCTAAAATTCGTTAAATAATTTTCGAATTTATTTTGGGTTGAAAGCGATTTTGTTACACCACCAGATTTGTACCAAAAGTCACTTGCAGCGAGAGAAACCACCTATCATAGCAGATTTGAAAAAAATCAGGGGCGTACTATATTCTAAAATTCGTTAAATAATTTCGAATTTTTTTCTGGTGGAAGACGATTTTGTTACACCACCAGATTTTTACCAAAAGTCACTTGCAGCGAGAGAAACCACCTATCATAGCAGATTTGAAAAAAATTAGGGGCGTACTATATTCTAAAATTCGTTAAATAATTTCGAATTTTTTTCTGGTGGAAGACGATTTTGTTACACCACCAGATTTTTACCAAAAGTCACTTGCAGCGAGAGAAACCACCTATCATAGCAGATTTGAAAAAAATCAGGGGCGTACTATATTCTAAAATTCGTTAAATAATTTCGAATTTTTTTCTGGTGGAAGACGATTTTGTTACACCACCAGATTTTTATCAAAAGTCACTTGCAGCGAGAGAAACCACCTATCATAGCAGATTTGAAAAAAATCAGGGGCGTACTATAATCTAAAATTCGTTAAATAATTTTCGAATTTATTTTGGGTTGAAAGCGATTTTGTTACACCACCAGATTTGTACCAAAAGTCACTTGCAGCGAGAGAAACCACCTATCATAGCAGATTTGAAAAAAATCAGGGGCGTACTATATTCTAAAATTCGTTAAATAATTTCGAATTTTTTTCTGGTGGAAGACGATTTTGTTACACCACCAGATTTTTACCAAAAGTCACTTGCAGCGAGAGAAACCACCTATCATAGCAGATTTGAAAAAAATCAGGGGCGTACTATATTCTAAAATTCGTTAAATAATTTCGAATTTTTTTCTGGTGGAAGACGATTTTGTTACACCACCAGATTTTTATCAAAAGTCACTTGCAGCGAGAGAAACCACCTATCATAGCAGATTTGAAAAAAATCAGGGGCGTACTATAATCTAAAATTCGTTAAATAATTTTCGAATTTATTTTGGGTTGAAAGCGATTTTGTTACACCACCAGATTTGTACCAAAAGTCACTTGCAGCGAGAGAAACCACCTATCATAGCAGATTTGAAAAAAATCAGGGGCGTACTATATTCTAAAATTCGTTAAATAATTTCAAATTTTTTTCTGGCGGAAGACGATTTTGTTACACCACCAGATTTTTACCAAAAGTCACTTGCAGCGAGAGAAACCCCCTATCATAGCAGATTTGAAAAAAATCAGGGGCGTACTATATTCTAAAATTCGTTAAATAATTTCGAATTTTTTTCTGGTGGAAGACGATTTTGTTACACCACCAGATTTTTATCAAAAGTCACTTGCAGCGAGAGAAACCACCTATCATAGCAGATTTGAAAAAAATCAGGGGCGTACTATAATCTAAAATTCGTTAAATAATTTTCGAATTTATTTTGGGTTGAAAGCGATTTTGTTACACCACCAGATTTGTACCAAAAGTCACTTGCAGCGAGAGAAACCACCTATCATAGCAGATTTGAAAAAAATCAGGGGCGTACTATATTCTAAAATTCGTTAAATAATTTCAAATTTTTTTCTGGCGGAAGACGATTTTGTTACACCACCAGATTTTTACCAAAAGTCACTTGCAGCGAGAGAAACCCCCTATCATAGCAGATTTGAAAAAAATCAGGGGCGTACTATATTCTAAAATTCGTTAAATAATTTCGAATTTTTTTCTGGTGGAAGACGATTTTGTTACACCACCAGATTTTTATCAAAAGTCACTTGCAGCGAGAGAAACCACCTATCATAGCAGATTTGAAAAAAATCAGGGGCGTACTATAATCTAAAATTCGTTAAATAATTTTCGAATTTATTTTGGGTTGAAAGCGATTTTGTTACACCACCAGATTTGTACCAAAGGTCACTTGCAGCGAGAGAAACCACCTATCATAGCAGATTTGAAAAAAATCAGGGGCGTACTATATTCTAAAATTCGTTAAATAATTTCGAATTTTTTTCTGGTGGAAGACGATTTTGTTACACCACCAGATTTTTATCAAAAGTCACTTGCAGCGAGAGAAACCACCTATCATAGCAGATTTGAAAAAATCAGGGGCGTACTATAATCTAAAATTCGTTAAATAATTTTCGAATTTATTTTGGGTTGAAAGCGATTTTGTTACACCACCAGATTTGTACCAAAAGTCACTTGCAGCGAGAGAAACCACCTATCATAGCAGATTTGAAAAAAATCAGGGGCGTACTATATTCTAAAATTCGTTAAATAATTTCGAATTTTTTTCTGGTGGAAGACGATTTTGTTACACCACCAGATTTTTACCAAAAGTCACTTGCAGCGAGAGAAACCACCTATCATAGCAGATTTGAAAAAAATCAGGGGCGTACTATATTCTAAAATTCGTTAAATAATTTCGAATTTTTTTCTGGTGGAAGACGATTTTGTTACACCACCAGATTTTTACCAAAAGTCACTTGCAGCGAGAGAAACCACCTATCATAGCAGATTTGAAAAAAATCAGGGGCGTACTATATTCTAAAATTCGTTAAATAATTTCGAATTTTTTTCTGGTGGAAGACGATTTTGTTACACCACCAGATTTTTACCAAAAGTCACTTGCAGCGAGAGAAACCCCCTATCATAGCAGATTTGAAAAAAATCTGGGGCGTACTATATTCTAAAATTCGTTAAATAATTTCGAATTTTTTTCTGGTGGAAGACGATTTTGTTACACCACCAGATTTTTATCAAAAGTCACTTGCAGCGAGAGAAACCACCTATCATAGCAGATTTGAAAAAAATCAGGGGCGTACTATAATCTAAAATTCGTTAAATAATTTTCGAATTTATTTTGGGTTGAAAGCGATTTTGTTACACCACCAGATTTGTACCAAAAGTCACTTGCAGCGAGAGAAACCACCTATCATAGCAGATTTGAAAAAAATCAGGGGCGTACTATATTCTAAAATTCGTTAAATAATTTCGAATTTTTTTCTGGTGGAAGACGATTTTGTTACACCACCAGATTTTTATCAAAAGTCACTTGCAGCGAGAGAAACTACCTATCATAGCAGATTTGAAAAAAATCAGGGGCGTACTATAATCTAAAATTCGTTAAATAATTTTCGAATTTATTTTGGGTTGAAAGCGATTTTGTTACACCACCAGATTTGTACCAAAAGTCACTTGCAGCGATAGAAACCACCTATCATAGCAGATTTGAAAAAAATCAGGGGCGTACTATATTCTAAAATTCGTTAAATAATTTCGAATTTTTTTCTGGTGGAAGACGATTTTGTTACACCACCAGATTTTTACCAAAAGTCACTTGCAGCGAGAGAAACCACCTATCATAGCAGATTTGAAAAAAATCAGGGGCGTACTATATTCTAAAATTCGTTAAATAATTTCGAATTTTTTTCTGGTGGAAGACGATTTTGTTACACCACCAGATTTTTACCAAAAGTCACTTGCAGCGAGAGAAACCACCTATCATAGCAGATTTGAAAAAAATCAGGGGCGTACTATATTCTAAAATTCGTTAAATAATTTCGAATTTTTTTCTGGTGGAAGACGATTTTGTTACACCACCAGATTTTTACCAAAAGTCACTTGCAGCGAGAGAAACCACCTATCATAGCAGATTTGAAAAAAATCAGGGGCGTACTATATTCTAAAATTCGTTAAATAATTTCGAATTTTTTTCTGGTGGAAGACGATTTTGTTACACCACCAGATTTGTACCAAAAGTCACTTGCAGCGAGAAAAACCACCTATCATAGCAGATTTGAAAAAAATCAGGGGCGTACTATATTATAAAATTCGTTAAATGATTTTCGAATTTATTTTTGGTGGAAGACGATTTTGTTACACCACCAGATTTGTACCAAAAGTCACTTGCAGCGAGAGAAACCACCTATCATAGCAGATTTGAAAAAAATCAGGGGCGTACTATATTCTAAAATTCGTTAAATAATTTCGAATTTTTTTCTGGTGGAAGACGATTTTGTTACACCACCAGATTTTTACCAAAAGTCACTTGCAGCGAGAGAAACCCCCTATCATAGCAGATTTGAAAAAAATCAGGGGCGTACTATATTCTAAAATTCGTTAAATAATTTCGAATTTTTTTCTGGTGGAAGACGATTTTGTTACACCACCAGATTTTTATCAAAAGTCACTTGCAGCGAGAGAAACCACCTATCATAGCAGATTTGAAAAAAATCAGGGGCGTACTATATTCTAAAATTCGTTAAATAATTTCGAATTTTTTTCTGGTGGAAGACGATTTTGTTACACCACCAGATTTTTATCAAAAGTCACTTGCAGCGAGAGAAACCACCTATCATAGCAGATTTGAAAAAAATCAGGGGCGTACTATAATCTAAAATTCGTTAAATAATTTTCGAATTTATTTTGGGTTGAAAGCGATTTTGTTACACCACCAGATTTGTACCAAAAGTCACTTGCAGCGAGAGAAACCACCTATCATAGCAGATTTGAAAAAAATCAGGGGCGTACTATATTCTAAAATTCGTTAAATAATTTCGAATTTTTTTCTGGTGGAAGACGATTTTGTTACACCACCAGATTTTTACCAAAAGTCACTTGCAGCGAGAGAAACCACCTATCATAGCAGATTTGAAAAAAATTAGGGGCGTACTATATTCTAAAATTCGTTAAATAATTTCGAATTTTTTTCTGGTGGAAGACGATTTTGTTACACCACCAGATTTTTACCAAAAGTCACTTGCAGCGAGAGAAACCACCTATCATAGCAGATTTGAAAAAAATCAGGGGCGTACTATATTCTAAAATTCGTTAAATAATTTCGAATTTTTTTCTGGTGGAAGACGATTTTGTTACACCACCAGATTTGTACCAAAAGTCACTTGCAGCGAGAAAAACCACCTATCATAGCAGATTTGAAAAAAATCAGGGGCGTACTATATTATAAAATTCGTTAAATGATTTTCGAATTTATTTTTGGTGGAAGACGATTTTGTTACACCACCAGATTTGTACCAAAAGTCACTTGCAGCGAGAGAAACCACCTATCATAGCAGATTTGAAAAAAATCAGGGGCGTACTATATTCTAAAATTCGTTAAATAATTTCGAATTTTTTTCTGGTGGAAGACGATTTTGTTACACCACCAGATTTTTATCAAAAGTCACTTGCAGCGAGAGAAACCACCTATCATAGCAGATTTAAAAAAAATCAGGGGCGTACTATAATCTAAAATTCGTTAAATAATTTTCGAATTTATTTTGGGTTGAAAGCGATTTTGTTACACCACCAGATTTGTACCAAAAGTCACTTGCAGCGAGAGAAACCACCAATCATAGCAGATTTGAAAAAAATCAGGGGCGTACTATATTCTAAAATTCGTTAAATAATTTCGAATTTTTTTCTGGTGGAAGACGATTTTGTTACACCACCAGATTTTTATCAAAAGTCACTTACAGCGAGAGAAACCACCTATCATAGCAGATTTGAAAAAAATCAGGGGCGTACTATAATCTAAAATTCGTTAAATAATTTTCGAATTTATTTTGGGTTGAAAGCGATTTTGTTACACCACCAGATTTGTACCAAAAGTCACTTGCAGCGAGAGAAACCACCTATCATAGCAGATTTGAAAAAAATCAGGGGCGTACTATATTCTAAAATTCGTTAAATAATTTCGAATTTTTTTCTGGTGGAAGACGATTTTGTTACACCACCAGATTTTTACCAAAAGTCACTTGCAGCGAGAGAAACCACCTATCATAGCAGATTTGAAAAAAATCAGGGGCGTACTATATTCTAAAATTCGTTAAATAATTTCGAATTTTTTTCTGGTGGAAGACGATTTTGTTACACCACCAGATTTTTACCAAAAGTCACTTGCAGCGAGAGAAACCACCTATCATAGCAGATTTGAAAAAAATCAGGGGCGTACTATATTCTAAAATTCGTTAAATAATTTCGAATTTTTTTCTGGTGGAAGACGATTTTGTTACACCACCAGATTTTTATCAAAAGTCACTTGCAGCGAGAGAAACCACCTATCATAGCAGATTTGAAAAAAATCAGGGGCGTACTATAATCTAAAATTCGTTAAATAATTTTCGAATTTATTTTGGGTTGAAAGCGATTTTGTTACACCACCAGATTTGTACCAAAAGTCACTTGCAGCGAGAGAAACCACCTATCATAGCAGATTTGAAAAAAATCAGGGGCGTACTATATTCTAAAATTCGTTAAATAATTTCGAATTTTTTTCTGGTGGAAGACGATTTTGTTACACCACCAGATTTTTATCAAAAGTCACTTGCAGCGAGAGAAACCACCTATCATAGCAGATTTGAAAAAAATCAGGGGCGTACTATAATCTAAAATTCGTTAAATAATTTTCGAATTTATTTTGGGTTGAAAGCGATTTTGTTACACCACCAGATTTGTACCAAAAGTCACTTGCAGCGAGAGAAACCACCTATCATAGCAGATTTGAAAAAAATCAGGGGCGTACTATATTCTAAAATTCGTTAAATAATTTCGAATTTTTTTCTGGTGGAAGACGATTTTGTTACACCACCAGATTTTTACCAAAAGTCACTTGCAGCGAGAGAAACCACCTATCATAGCAGATTTGAAAAAAATCAGGGGCGTACTATATTCTAAAATTCGTTAAATAATTTCGAATTTTTTTCTGGTGGAAGACGATTTTGTTACACCACCAGATTTTTACCAAAAGTCACTTGCAGCGAGAGAAACCACCTATCATAGCAGATTTGAAAAAAATCAGGGGCGTACTATATTCTAAAATTCGTTAAATAATTTCGAATTTTTTTCTGGTGGAAGACGATTTTGTTACACCACCAGATTTTTATCAAAAGTCACTTGCAGCGAGAGAAACCACCTATCATAGCAGATTTGAAAAAAATCAGGGGCGTACTATATTCTAAAATTCGTTAAATAATTTCGAATTTTTTTCTGGTGGAAGACGATTTTGTTACACCACCAGATTTTTATCAAAAGTCACTTGCAGCGAGAGAAACCACCTATCATAGCAGATTTGAAAAAAATCAGGGGCGTACTATAATCTAAAATTCGTTAAATAATTTTCGAATTTATTTTGGGTTGAAAGCGATTTTGTTACACCACCAGATTTGTACCAAAAGTCACTTGCAGCGAGAGAAACCACCTATCATAGCAGATTTGAAAAAAATCAGGGGCGTACTATATTCTAAAATTCGTTAAATAATTTCGAATTTTTTTCTGGTGGAAGACGATTTTGTTACACCACCAGATTTTTACCAAAAGTCACTTGCAGCGAGAGAAACCACCCATCATAGCAGATTTGAAAAAAATCAGGGGCTTACTATATTCTAAAATTCGTTAAATAATTTCGAATTTTTTTCTGGTGGAAGACGATTTTGTTACACCACCAGATTTTTACCAAAAGTCACTTGCAGCGAGAGAAACCACCTATCATAGCAGATTTGAAAAAATCAGGGGCGTACTATATTCTAAAATTCGTTAAATAATTTCGAATTTTTTTCTGGTGGAAGACGATTTTGTTACACCACCAGATTTTTACCAAAAGTCACTTGCAGCGAGAGAAACCCCCTATCATAGCAGATTTGAAAAAAATCAGGGGCGTACTATATTCTAAAATTCGTTAAATAATTTCGAATTTTTTTCTGGTGGAAGACGATTTTGTTACACCACCAGATTTTTATCAAAAGTCACTTGCAGCGAGAGAAACCACCTATCATAGCAGATTTGAAAAAAATCAGGGGCGTACTATAATCTAAAATTCGTTAAATAATTTTCGAATTTATTTTGGGTTGAAAGCGATTTTGTTACACCACCAGATTTGTACCAAAAGTCACTTGCAGCGAGAGAAACCACCTATCATAGCAGATTTGAAAAAAATCAGGGGCGTACTACATTCTAAAATTCGTTAAATAATTTCGAATTTTTTTCTGGTGGAAGACGATTTTGTTACACCACCAGATTTTTACCAAAAGTCACTTGCAGCGAGAGAAACCACCTATCATAGCAGATTTGAAAAAAATCAGGGGCGTACTATATTCTAAAATTCGTTAAATAATTTCGAATTTTTTTCTGGTGGAAGACGATTTTGTTACACCACCAGATTTTTATCAAAAGTCACTTGCAGCGAGAGAAACCACCTATCATAGCAGATTTGAAAAAAATCAGGGGCGTACTATATTCTAAAATTCGTTAAATAATTTCGAATTTTTTTCTGGTGGAAGACGATTTTGTTACACCACCAGATTTTTATCAAAAGTCACTTGCAGCGAGAGAAACCACCTATCATAGCAGATTTGAAAAAAATCAGGGGCGTACTATATTCTAAAATTCGTTAAATAATTTCGAATTTTTTTCTGGTGGAAGACGATTTTGTTACACCACCAGATTTTTACCAAAAGTCACTTGCAGCGAGAGAAACCACCTATCATAGCAGATTTGAAAAAAATCAGGGGCGTACTATATTCTAAAATTCGTTAAATAATTTCGAATTTTTTTCTGGTGGAAGACGATTTTGTTACACCACCAGATTTTTATCAAAAGTCACTTGCAACGAGAGAAACCACCTATCATAGCAGATTTGAAAAAAATCAGGGGCGTACTATATTCTAAAATTCGTTAAATAATTTCGAATTTTTTTCTGGTGGAAGACGATTTTGTTACACCACCAGATTTTTATCAAAAGTCACTTGCAGCGAGAGAAACCACCTATCATAGCAGATTTGAAAAAAATCAGGGGCGTACTATAATCTAAAATTCGTTAAATAATTTTCGAATTTATTTTGGGTTGAAAGCGATTTTGTTACACCACCAGATTTGTACCAAAAGTCACTTGCAGCGAGAGAAACCACCTATCATAGCAGATTTGAAAAAAATCAGGGGCGTACTATATTCTAAAATTCGTTAAATAATTTCGAATTTTTTTCTGGTGGAAGACGATTTTGTTACACCACCAGATTTTTACCAAAAGTCACTTGCAGCGAGAGAAACCACCCATCATAGCAGATTTGAAAAAAATCAGGGGCTTACTATATTCTAAAATTCGTTAAATAATTTCGAATTTTTTTCTGGTGGAAGACGATTTTGTTACACCACCAGATTTTTACCAAAAGTCACTTGCAGCGAGAGAAACCACCTATCATAGCAGATTTGAAAAAAATCAGGGGCGTACTATATTCTAAAATTCGTTAAATAATTTCGAATTTTTTTCTGGTGGAAGACGATTTTGTTACACCACCAGATTTTTACCAAAAGTCACTTGCAGCGAGAGAAACCCCCTATCATAGCAGATTTGAAAAAAATCAGGGGCGTACTATATTCTAAAATTCGTTAAATAATTTCGAATTTTTTTCTGGTGGAAGACGATTTTGTTACACCACCAGATTTTTATCAAAAGTCACTTGCAGCGAGAGAAACCACCTATCATAGCAGATTTGAAAAAAATCAGGGGCGTACTATAATCTAAAATTCGTTAAATAATTTTCGAATTTATTTTGGGTTGAAAGCGATTTTGTTACACCACCAGATTTGTACCAAAAGTCACTTGCAGCGAGAGAAACCACCTATCATAGCAGATTTGAAAAAAATCAGGGGCGTACTATATTCTAAAATTCGTTAAATAATTTCGAATTTTTTTCTGGTGGAAGACGATTTTGTTACACCACCAGATTTTTATCAAAAGTCACTTGCAGCGAGAGAAACCACCTATCATAGCAGATTTGAAAAAATCAGGGGCGTACTATAATCTAAAATTCGTTAAATAATTTTCGAATTTATTTTGGGTTGAAAGCGATTTTGTTACACCACCAGATTTGTACCAAAAGTCACTTGCAGCGAGAGAAACCACCTATCATAGCAGATTTGAAAAAAATCAGGGGCGTACTATATTCTAAAATTCGTTAAATAATTTCGAATTTTTTTCTGGTGGAAGACGATTTTGTTACACCACCAGATTTTTACCAAAAGTCACTTGCAGCGAGAGAAACCACCTATCATAGCAGATTTGAAAAAAATCAGGGGCGTACTATATTCTAAAATTCGTTAAATAATTTCGAATTTTTTTCTGGTGGAAGACGATTTTGTTACACCACCAGATTTTTACCAAAAGTCACTTGCAGCGAGAGAAACCACCTATCATAGCAGATTTGAAAAAAATCAGGGGCGTACTATATTCTAAAATTCGTTAAATAATTTCGAATTTTTTTCTGGTGGAAGACGATTTTGTTACACCACCAGATTTTTACCAAAAGTCACTTGCAGCGAGAGAAACCCCCTATCATAGCAGATTTGAAAAAAATCTGGGGCGTACTATATTCTAAAATTCGTTAAATAATTTCGAATTTTTTTCTGGTGGAAGACGATTTTGTTACACCACCAGATTTTTATCAAAAGTCACTTGCAGCGAGAGAAACCACCTATCATAGCAGATTTGAAAAAAATCAGGGGCGTACTATAATCTAAAATTCGTTAAATAATTTTCGAATTTATTTTGGGTTGAAAGCGATTTTGTTACACCACCAGATTTGTACCAAAAGTCACTTGCAGCGAGAGAAACCACCTATCATAGCAGATTTGAAAAAAATCAGGGGCGTACTATATTCTAAAATTCGTTAAATAATTTCGAATTTTTTTCTGGTGGAAGACGATTTTGTTACACCACCAGATTTTTATCAAAAGTCACTTGCAGCGAGAGAAACTACCTATCATAGCAGATTTGAAAAAAATCAGGGGCGTACTATAATCTAAAATTCGTTAAATAATTTTCGAATTTATTTTGGGTTGAAAGCGATTTTGTTACACCACCAGATTTGTACCAAAAGTCACTTGCAGCGATAGAAACCACCTATCATAGCAGATTTGAAAAAAATCAGGGGCGTACTATATTCTAAAATTCGTTAAATAATTTCGAATTTTTTTCTGGTGGAAGACGATTTTGTTACACCACCAGATTTTTACCAAAAGTCACTTGCAGCGAGAGAAACCACCTATCATAGCAGATTTGAAAAAAATCAGGGGCGTACTATATTCTAAAATTCGTTAAATAATTTCGAATTTTTTTCTGGTGGAAGACGATTTTGTTACACCACCAGATTTTTACCAAAAGTCACTTGCAGCGAGAGAAACCACCTATCATAGCAGATTTGAAAAAAATCAGGGGCGTACTATATTCTAAAATTCGTTAAATAATTTCGAATTTTTTTCTGGTGGAAGACGATTTTGTTACACCACCAGATTTTTACCAAAAGTCACTTGCAGCGAGAGAAACCACCTATCATAGCAGATTTGAAAAAAATCAGGGGCGTACTATATTCTAAAATTCGTTAAATAATTTCGAATTTTTTTCTGGTGGAAGACGATTTTGTTACACCACCAGATTTGTACCAAAAGTCACTTGCAGCGAGAAAAACCACCTATCATAGCAGATTTGAAAAAAATCAGGGGCGTACTATATTATAAAATTCGTTAAATGATTTTCGAATTTATTTTTGGTGGAAGACGATTTTGTTACACCACCAGATTTGTACCAAAAGTCACTTGCAGCGAGAGAAACCACCTATCATAGCAGATTTGAAAAAAATCAGGGGCGTACTATATTCTAAAATTCGTTAAATAATTTCGAATTTTTTTCTGGTGGAAGACGATTTTGTTACACCACCAGATTTTTACCAAAAGTCACTTGCAGCGAGAGAAACCCCCTATCATAGCAGATTTGAAAAAAATCAGGGGCGTACTATATTCTAAAATTCGTTAAATAATTTCGAATTTTTTTCTGGTGGAAGACGATTTTGTTACACCACCAGATTTTTATCAAAAGTCACTTGCAGCGAGAGAAACCACCTATCATAGCAGATTTGAAAAAAATCAGGGGCGTACTATATTCTAAAATTCGTTAAATAATTTCGAATTTTTTTCTGGTGGAAGACGATTTTGTTACACCACCAGATTTTTATCAAAAGTCACTTGCAGCGAGAGAAACCACCTATCATAGCAGATTTGAAAAAAATCAGGGGCGTACTATAATCTAAAATTCGTTAAATAATTTTCGAATTTATTTTGGGTTGAAAGCGATTTTGTTACACCACCAGATTTGTACCAAAAGTCACTTGCAGCGAGAGAAACCACCTATCATAGCAGATTTGAAAAAAATCAGGGGCGTACTATATTCTAAAATTCGTTAAATAATTTCGAATTTTTTTCTGGTGGAAGACGATTTTGTTACACCACCAGATTTTTACCAAAAGTCACTTGCAGCGAGAGAAACCACCTATCATAGCAGATTTGAAAAAAATTAGGGGCGTACTATATTCTAAAATTCGTTAAATAATTTCGAATTTTTTTCTGGTGGAAGACGATTTTGTTACACCACCAGATTTTTACCAAAAGTCACTTGCAGCGAGAGAAACCACCTATCATAGCAGATTTGAAAAAAATCAGGGGCGTACTATATTCTAAAATTCGTTAAATAATTTCGAATTTTTTTCTGGTGGAAGACGATTTTGTTACACCACCAGATTTGTACCAAAAGTCACTTGCAGCGAGAAAAACCACCTATCATAGCAGATTTGAAAAAAATCAGGGGCGTACTATATTATAAAATTCGTTAAATGATTTTCGAATTTATTTTTGGTGGAAGACGATTTTGTTACACCACCAGATTTGTACCAAAAGTCACTTGCAGCGAGAGAAACCACCTATCATAGCAGATTTGAAAAAAATCAGGGGCGTACTATATTCTAAAATTCGTTAAATAATTTCGAATTTTTTTCTGGTGGAAGACGATTTTGTTACACCACCAGATTTTTATCAAAAGTCACTTGCAGCGAGAGAAACCACCTATCATAGCAGATTTAAAAAAAATCAGGGGCGTACTATAATCTAAAATTCGTTAAATAATTTTCGAATTTATTTTGGGTTGAAAGCGATTTTGTTACACCACCAGATTTGTACCAAAAGTCACTTGCAGCGAGAGAAACCACCAATCATAGCAGATTTGAAAAAAATCAGGGGCGTACTATATTCTAAAATTCGTTAAATAATTTCGAATTTTTTTCTGGTGGAAGACGATTTTGTTACACCACCAGATTTTTATCAAAAGTCACTTACAGCGAGAGAAACCACCTATCATAGCAGATTTGAAAAAAATCAGGGGCGTACTATAATCTAAAATTCGTTAAATAATTTTCGAATTTATTTTGGGTTGAAAGCGATTTTGTTACACCACCAGATTTGTACCAAAAGTCACTTGCAGCGAGAGAAACCACCTATCATAGCAGATTTGAAAAAAATCAGGGGCGTACTATATTCTAAAATTCGTTAAATAATTTCGAATTTTTTTCTGGTGGAAGACGATTTTGTTACACCACCAGATTTTTACCAAAAGTCACTTGCAGCGAGAGAAACCACCTATCATAGCAGATTTGAAAAAAATCAGGGGCGTACTATATTCTAAAATTCGTTAAATAATTTCGAATTTTTTTCTGGTGGAAGACGATTTTGTTACACCACCAGATTTTTACCAAAAGTCACTTGCAGCGAGAGAAACCACCTATCATAGCAGATTTGAAAAAAATCAGGGGCGTACTATATTCTAAAATTCGTTAAATAATTTCGAATTTTTTTCTGGTGGAAGACGATTTTGTTACACCACCAGATTTTTATCAAAAGTCACTTGCAGCGAGAGAAACCACCTATCATAGCAGATTTGAAAAAAATCAGGGGCGTACTATAATCTAAAATTCGTTAAATAATTTTCGAATTTATTTTGGGTTGAAAGCGATTTTGTTACACCACCAGATTTGTACCAAAAGTCACTTGCAGCGAGAGAAACCACCTATCATAGCAGATTTGAAAAAAATCAGGGGCGTACTATATTCTAAAATTCGTTAAATAATTTCGAATTTTTTTCTGGTGGAAGACGATTTTGTTACACCACCAGATTTTTATCAAAAGTCACTTGCAGCGAGAGAAACCACCTATCATAGCAGATTTGAAAAAAATCAGGGGCGTACTATAATCTAAAATTCGTTAAATAATTTTCGAATTTATTTTGGGTTGAAAGCGATTTTGTTACACCACCAGATTTGTACCAAAAGTCACTTGCAGCGAGAGAAACCACCTATCATAGCAGATTTGAAAAAAATCAGGGGCGTACTATATTCTAAAATTCGTTAAATAATTTCGAATTTTTTTCTGGTGGAAGACGATTTTGTTACACCACCAGATTTTTACCAAAAGTCACTTGCAGCGAGAGAAACCACCTATCATAGCAGATTTGAAAAAAATCAGGGGCGTACTATATTCTAAAATTCGTTAAATAATTTCGAATTTTTTTCTGGTGGAAGACGATTTTGTTACACCACCAGATTTTTACCAAAAGTCACTTGCAGCGAGAGAAACCACCTATCATAGCAGATTTGAAAAAAATCAGGGGCGTACTATATTCTAAAATTCGTTAAATAATTTCGAATTTTTTTCTGGTGGAAGACGATTTTGTTACACCACCAGATTTTTATCAAAAGTCACTTGCAGCGAGAGAAACCACCTATCATAGCAGATTTGAAAAAAATCAGGGGCGTACTATATTCTAAAATTCGTTAAATAATTTCGAATTTTTTTCTGGTGGAAGACGATTTTGTTACACCACCAGATTTTTATCAAAAGTCACTTGCAGCGAGAGAAACCACCTATCATAGCAGATTTGAAAAAAATCAGGGGCGTACTATAATCTAAAATTCGTTAAATAATTTTCGAATTTATTTTGGGTTGAAAGCGATTTTGTTACACCACCAGATTTGTACCAAAAGTCACTTGCAGCGAGAGAAACCACCTATCATAGCAGATTTGAAAAAAATCAGGGGCGTACTATATTCTAAAATTCGTTAAATAATTTCGAATTTTTTTCTGGTGGAAGACGATTTTGTTACACCACCAGATTTTTACCAAAAGTCACTTGCAGCGAGAGAAACCACCCATCATAGCAGATTTGAAAAAAATCAGGGGCTTACTATATTCTAAAATTCGTTAAATAATTTCGAATTTTTTTCTGGTGGAAGACGATTTTGTTACACCACCAGATTTTTACCAAAAGTCACTTGCAGCGAGAGAAACCACCTATCATAGCAGATTTGAAAAAATCAGGGGCGTACTATATTCTAAAATTCGTTAAATAATTTCGAATTTTTTTCTGGTGGAAGACGATTTTGTTACACCACCAGATTTTTACCAAAAGTCACTTGCAGCGAGAGAAACCCCCTATCATAGCAGATTTGAAAAAAATCAGGGGCGTACTATATTCTAAAATTCGTTAAATAATTTCGAATTTTTTTCTGGTGGAAGACGATTTTGTTACACCACCAGATTTTTATCAAAAGTCACTTGCAGCGAGAGAAACCACCTATCATAGCAGATTTGAAAAAAATCAGGGGCGTACTATAATCTAAAATTCGTTAAATAATTTTCGAATTTATTTTGGGTTGAAAGCGATTTTGTTACACCACCAGATTTGTACCAAAAGTCACTTGCAGCGAGAGAAACCACCTATCATAGCAGATTTGAAAAAAATCAGGGGCGTACTACATTCTAAAATTCGTTAAATAATTTCGAATTTTTTTCTGGTGGAAGACGATTTTGTTACACCACCAGATTTTTACCAAAAGTCACTTGCAGCGAGAGAAACCACCTATCATAGCAGATTTGAAAAAAATCAGGGGCGTACTATATTCTAAAATTCGTTAAATAATTTCGAATTTTTTTCTGGTGGAAGACGATTTTGTTACACCACCAGATTTTTATCAAAAGTCACTTGCAGCGAGAGAAACCACCTATCATAGCAGATTTGAAAAAAATCAGGGGCGTACTATATTCTAAAATTCGTTAAATAATTTCGAATTTTTTTCTGGTGGAAGACGATTTTGTTACACCACCAGATTTTTATCAAAAGTCACTTGCAGCGAGAGAAACCACCTATCATAGCAGATTTGAAAAAAATCAGGGGCGTACTATATTCTAAAATTCGTTAAATAATTTCGAATTTTTTTCTGGTGGAAGACGATTTTGTTACACCACCAGATTTTTACCAAAAGTCACTTGCAGCGAGAGAAACCACCTATCATAGCAGATTTGAAAAAAATCAGGGGCGTACTATATTCTAAAATTCGTTAAATAATTTCGAATTTTTTTCTGGTGGAAGACGATTTTGTTACACCACCAGATTTTTATCAAAAGTCACTTGCAACGAGAGAAACCACCTATCATAGCAGATTTGAAAAAAATCAGGGGCGTACTATATTCTAAAATTCGTTAAATAATTTCGAATTTTTTTCTGGTGGAAGACGATTTTGTTACACCACCAGATTTTTATCAAAAGTCACTTGCAGCGAGAGAAACCACCTATCATAGCAGATTTGAAAAAAATCAGGGGCGTACTATAATCTAAAATTCGTTAAATAATTTTCGAATTTATTTTGGGTTGAAAGCGATTTTGTTACACCACCAGATTTGTACCAAAAGTCACTTGCAGCGAGAGAAACCACCTATCATAGCAGATTTGAAAAAAATCAGGGGCGTACTATATTCTAAAATTCGTTAAATAATTTCGAATTTTTTTCTGGTGGAAGACGATTTTGTTACACCACCAGATTTTTACCAAAAGTCACTTGCAGCGAGAGAAACCACCCATCATAGCAGATTTGAAAAAAATCAGGGGCTTACTATATTCTAAAATTCGTTAAATAATTTCGAATTTTTTTCTGGTGGAAGACGATTTTGTTACACCACCAGATTTTTACCAAAAGTCACTTGCAGCGAGAGAAACCACCTATCATAGCAGATTTGAAAAAAATCAGGGGCGTACTATATTCTAAAATTCGTTAAATAATTTCGAATTTTTTTCTGGTGGAAGACGATTTTGTTACACCACCAGATTTTTACCAAAAGTCACTTGCAGCGAGAGAAACCCCCTATCATAGCAGATTTGAAAAAAATCAGGGGCGTACTATATTCTAAAATTCGTTAAATAATTTCGAATTTTTTTCTGGTGGAAGACGATTTTGTTACACCACCAGATTTTTATCAAAAGTCACTTGCAGCGAGAGAAACCACCTATCATAGCAGATTTGAAAAAAATCAGGGGCGTACTATAATCTAAAATTCGTTAAATAATTTTCGAATTTATTTTGGGTTGAAAGCGATTTTGTTACACCACCAGATTTGTACCAAAAGTCACTTGCAGCGAGAGAAACCACCTATCATAGCAGATTTGAAAAAAATCAGGGGCGTACTATATTCTAAAATTCGTTAAATAATTTCGAATTTTTTTCTGGTGGAAGACGATTTTGTTACACCACCAGATTTTTACCAAAAGTCACTTGCAGCGAGAGAAACCACCTATCATAGCAGATTTGAAAAAAATCAGGGGCGTACTATATTCTAAAATTCGTTAAATAATTTCGAATTTTTTTCTGGTGGAAGACGATTTTGTTACACCACCAGATTTGTACCAAAAGTCACTTGCAGCGAGAGAAACCACCTATCATAGCAGATTTGAAAAAAATCAGGGGCGTACTATATTCTAAAATTCGTTAAATAATTTCGAATTTTTTTCTGGTGGAAGACGATTTTGTTACACCACCAGATTTTTACCAAAAGTCACTTGCAGCGAGAGAAACCACCTATCATAGCAGATTTGAAAAAAATCAGGGGCGTACTATATTCTAAAATTCGTCAAATAATTTTCGAATTTATTCTTGGTGGAAGACGATTTTGTTACACCATCAGATTTTTACCAAAAGTGATTTGCAGCCAGAGAAACGACCTGTCATAGCATATTTGAAAAAAATCAGGGGCGTACTATATTCTAAAATTCGTTAAATAATTTTCGAATTTATTCTTGGTGGAAGACGATTTTGTTACACCACCAGATTTTTACCAAAAGTGATTTGCAGCCAGAGAAACGACCTGTCATAGCATATTTGAAAAAAATCGGGCGTACTATATTCTAAAATTCGTTAAATAATTTTCGAATTTATTCTTGGTGGAAGACGATTTTGTTACACCACCAGATTTTTACCAAAAGTGATTTGCAGCCAGAGAAACGACCTGTCATAGCATATTTGAAAAAAATCAGGGGCGTACTAGATTCTAAAATTCGTTAAATGATTTTCGAATTTATTTTGGGTTGAAAGCGATTTTGTTACACCACCAGATTTTTACCAAAAGTCACTTGCAGCGAGAGAAACCACCTATCATAGCAGATTTGAAAAAAATCAATGGCGTACTATAATCTAAAATTCGTTAAATAATTTTCGAATTTATTTTGGGTTGAAAGCGATTTTGTTACACCACCAGATTTGTACCAAAAGTCACTTGCAGCGATAGAAACCACCTATCATAGCAGATTTGAAAAAAATCAGGTGCGTACTATATTCTAAAATTCGTTAAGTAATTTTCGAATTTATTCTTGGTGGAAGACGATTTTGTTACACCACCAGATTTTTACCAAAAGTGATTTGCAGCCAGAGAAACGACCTGTCATAGCATATTTGAAAAAAATCAGGGGCGTACTAGATTCTAAAATTCGTTAAATGATTTTCGAATTTATTTTGGGTTGAAAGCGATTTTGTTACACCACCAGATTTTTACCAAAAGTCACTTGCAGCGAGAGAAACCACCTATCATAGCAGATTTGAAAAAAATCAATGGCGTACTATAATCTAAAATTCGTTAAATAATTTTCGAATTTATTTTGGGTTGAAAGCGATTTTGTTACACCACCAGATTTGTACCAAAAGTCACTTGCAGCGATAGAAACCAGCTATCATAGCAGATTTGAAAAAAATCAGGTGCGTACTATATTCTAAAATTCGTTAAGTAATTTTCGAATTTATTCTTGGTGGAAGACGATTTTGTTACACCACCAGATTTTTACCAAAAGTGATTTGCAGCCAGAGAAACGACCTGTCATAGCATATTTGAAAAAAATCAGGGGCGTACTAGATTCTAAAATTCGTTAAATGATTTTCGAATTTATTTTGGGTTGAAAGCGATTTTGTTACACCACCAGATTTGTACCAAAAGTCACTTGCAGCGAGAGAAACCACCTATCATAGCAGATTTGAAAAAAATCAGGGGCGTACTATATTCTAAAAATCGTTAAATAATTTTCGAATTTATTCTTGGTGGAAGACGATTTTGTTACACCACCAGATTTTTACCAAAAGTCATTTGTAGCGAGAGAAACAACCTGTCATAGCAGATTTGAAAAAAATCAGGGGCGTACTATAATCTAAAATTCGTTAAATAATTTTCGAATTTATTTTTATATATACAGTGCCCGCCAAAAAGTTGGAACCATATGGGATTTTTTTTATTTTTGGGCTAAGATGAAAGTGCTCTGGGGCGATCATCTCTGCTTCCAAAAAGATTCGAAATGGAGATCATTAAACGTCGTTACGTCATTTGTTCAGTGTGTGCTTGCTCAATAACTATTGTTTGACTTAAAATGTTGACACCTGCCTACTAGATTAAAATACAAAATATTGTTAATATTTTTCTAGGCTTGCTGTGTTAAATTTGTTAGAATTTTAGCAGTAGTGCGTCTGTGAACTTAATAAAAACAATTCTGTAATGAATAAGATCGTCTAACATAAAAAAAATTGGCAACGGTTGTCCAGAAATGGAGAAATCGTCCAAAATTGCACCTTGTTAGTTGAGTTTTTCTTGAAATTAGCCGATTACGACCCAAAAAGGGTCCATAACTAAAAAAATTTCACGTTTGGATGATAGGCAAACAATTCTAAATCAAATATGGTACACCGAAAAAAATGAAATTTATTAGTTTTTATATTTTTTCAAAAAATGAAAATTTTATCATTGTCAGAATTTTTGTCTGAAAATTTGCACATGGGTGTAAAATAACATTCCAAGCAACTTTTTCAAATAACTTTTTTTTATAAAATCACAAATAAAGCGTATTTTGGCCATTTATTTATATAAATGTCATTTTTGACAGGTGTGTCAAATGACGTCACGGCGTTTAATGATTTCATTTCGAATCTTTTTGGAAGCAGAGGTGATCGCCCCAGAGTAGTTTCATCTTGGCGTAAAAATAAAATTTTCCCATATGGTTCCAACTTTTATACATATACTTTTATACTTATATACAACTTTTATACATATATATTTACAGCTGTTTAAGTACCATATCGAGGGTATATGGTTCTGGGTAGTCAAAATTAAATTCCTCGATAGAATGCAACTTCCTATATTTATCGACAAGATCTAATTCGGCATCTTTTATTCCGTAATATCGACAAATTATGTTTGTGTTCATTAAGCCCAGCAAGACGTATACCACAATTTTTCTTTCCACTATTCCTGTGTGTTTCATAATGCACTGACATGTGTATACCGACTTGTCAAATTCAAGGAAGGCTACGGAATAGTCCCATTTTAGATGGGAGTCGTGGTCATTTATTGTTCGAAATCTACGGCATTCTTCATTCGTATTCCTGTTTTCGTAAATATTCTTTAGGTAACTGACATAGTGGATTACCAAGAATTCAATCTCGAGAAGGTCCAACGTTACATATTTGTTGTTTGTAGTGGTACTGAAAGGGTCTTGACCATACGATTCTTCCAAATTTATACTATCTATGGGAATTTGAGAACATTTGCGGATATGCAACCACCTGTTGCAGGTGCCGCAACCAATGTAATCGTCTTGGTTATTTACGCCGCAACGTAAACATTTATCGAACATGTTCTGAGATGACGTTAGTAACATATTTTGGATTATTATTCTATAATTTTCGGGATTAATAGTTGCTCCAGCTGAAAGTTTCTTAAAATCATCCATATCCTTTGCTTGCTCCAGTAGCTCTATATAGAACATTACGTAAACTCCGCAGTTGGTATAGTCATCTTTTGCCTGAGATGGATAGGAGAAAACGTTAGAAATTTTCCATTTTCTCATGTTAAGTTTTTCTGATTTATGCAGTCGATCCCGTGACGAAAAAAAGAATTTTAGTTGTTTCAAAATTTCCTCCTCTAGACTCTTTGTTTGACGTGCGGGGTCCATGATATAAATTAAATTCCTGGACAGGTCTAATATTAACAACATCCAATGATTCTGATTGTGGTTGTAAGGTAACAGTATAAATGCGGTGTTTTCCAGTGGTCGCTGTAGAGGTTCAAATTTTGAAAAATTAACGAAATACCCATTTAAAATCAAATGTGAGGATACTGTATCTATGTAATAAATCCTCTCAGTGCTCTTAAGTTTAGAAAATGCCATGGCATCTATACAATAATCCGATACCCATTTATCTACTATTCCAGTATTCCTCACAGAACCACAGGAATTATATTCGGATTGTATAGATCTGAAGTCCGAACTAGACAAGCTAATCGTTTGATTTTGATAATTATACTTGCCGAGAATGAATTCGGCATTTATTGCTGTATATTGATAATAGTTGTTATTGAAAAACAGTCCGTTGTTTAGACATCTTTCATCTGGTTTATCAAGAGAAACTATGCAATCCTCGGATTTTATGACTGTTGTGAAATTTTCCGAAACATTTTCAATATTTCTCTCTACATCAATTGTTTGGTCCACAACTTCAATAGGGGATTTTTTGAAGTCTTCTTTTGCGGGGAAAGTCGTGACGCCTTCCAATTTTTTTAAATATTTTTTTCGAAAAAAGCCTTTTTGCTTTTTTTTCCTCTTCCAAGATTCCTTAATAAGTGGGTTATCAACATCTTTGATAGCAAGAATTTTCTCTTTGCGTTTAGGCGTTTTGCCAATGTCTAGCTCTATCGCTTTTATGCCGGACGTTACGTAAGTTCGTACCTTGGAAATAAATCTTCCCAATTTTAAATTCGATGCATGTTCCAGAATTTCACTCTTAACGACCTTAAACCAAGACTCGGCTACAGAATTGCTTATTCGTCCAGTTTCTAAAATGTCCGTCCAGAGAGGTGCAAATGGCATCAATCGCTTCAAAAGATATAAGAAAAAGTCCCGGCTCTGATATGGGTTCAATCGTTGTTCGGTATTTAATTTCTTTTTTGCTTCCGTTCTTCTTTCGACGTCGTCGTAAATTCTAAAAAAACAAATAGCAAATGCAGTTGTACCATATTCACCTCTAACGGTTGAATCATCCGAAGCAAAATTTTCATGAACTGATTCATTTTCACGCAACTTCATAATATTTTCAAATTTGTCATACGAATCAGTTGTCAATAATTCTTCTATGGCCCGATCTACATCAGAATCGTATTTCGGGCACAACAATAGAACAGCTACGTTTTCAAACTGAAACATTAGTTCCTCCATTGAGGTACATTGCACCAAGACAGCGATTGCGTTAACTATACCATCCCTTATTTGGCGCTCTTTTTTAATTTTGGCAAGTCTGTTGCAAATCATCTTGATAAGATGTGCACAACAACACCTTAATTTTATTAATGAAAATAATCTAGAATCGTCCATGTTTGTGACGTATTTAAAGCAGATATTTAAGTAGGTATATAAACTCATGTCGTTAAACCCCTGACAAACCGCAGTCATAAGTGCAAAACTCCAATCCGTCACTACAACTTCAAAGACCGGCCAAATTTTATTACAAGAGGTGCGTATAAAATGTTTGAAATTAAGTAAGAAAGAAAGTATGGTTATCGAGTCATGTCTCGAGCTAATGAATTCGGCGATAGGTAGCATTTGACCATTTGAATTTATTACCAAGGAATAGTACAGGACCTTGTGACCCCTGTCGTAACTGGACGGTCGTACTACTGATCCTGTAGCGTCAAAGTACACAGTCGCCTTGTTGTTGTATTTCAGTAGTACTTTTATTTGCTCTTTACTGAATAGATAAACAAGCGTTCTGCCGGTAGGAAAGTGTATCCATCTATGTTCTTCGTTTTCGTTAAGAGAGCGCAGCAGAATGTCCAACAAGGGATCGGTGTGAAAATCTCCTTCTGCTAACCCTTCAGATCTTGCTTTTTGATATACTGCTAATGATCGAAGATTTTGACAGTTGCCCTCGTAAATCAGTTCCGGATGTACTTTACTGATTTCTTCAGAACGTATTATATTTGGCTTAGTTTTTTTCAGGCGATCTTTTACCTCTTTTCGTTCCAAACCCTTTAACCAGTAAGAATGCTCTTCGTTGTGGTTTGTGTTTCTTGGCCCTTTGTAATACAGATCTAAATGCATTGTGTTTTCTTTAATAATGAAAATCAGCTTATAATGTCTACATGATGTTTGCTTACACCAAGCATACTCTACTACTTCCCCCTTCTTTTTATTTCTTCTGGAACCTTTATAAATCAAGAGACAAGTAATTGAATGCGATGCAAGTTCATTTCTCAAGACAAAGTGTCGCATTTCGGGATTAACCGACAGATCCGTCTTGTCCCTAAAGCGTGCCAAAGTTATTGTCATCAATAATTCAAAGCGGTTTAATTCCTTGGGATCAACCTCCTTTGAAGCCTGGGAATTTTTTTCAAAAATGATATTATTGGTATTATCCATGATGCCTTCATCAGAATAATTGTGCTCAATTGAATCAGCTTCAGCAGTCATCTCAGGGCCTTGAATAGATTGAGCATTTTCATTTTCCGTAAGAAGTTCACGCAGCAGCTGAATATTGCGCTTAATTTTTAACTGTAGCATAATTCTATTTTTAAATGTGTTCTTTATCTTAAAAAACAAACACATTTCAGAATAGTACGAACAATTCGATCTAGAAGAACATAAAAGCAATGCATCTAAGTCGATGCTCCATGATCTTATGAACTGTGCACATTCCGTTACATCTACAGTTTTTTTAGGTGGCCTACCTTTAAAACTTTTCATTTTTTTTACCAAGGTATAACTGTTAAAACAAAAGAAAATAATCTAAACTATTGTCCAACTAAAGTTGTTCCAATAGAAAATTAAAAACTGTTATCTGGTTATTCACCAGAACAAAGCTAAAAAACCTGTCCAATAGAAGCGGAAATCGTTTTTGCCCGGAGAAAATTCGTCAGAAGGTGGACTTTTTTGCAAGACTTGATCTGACGCCGAAAGCTTACTGAGAAAATGCGTTCAGTTCGTCGAGAACTAGCGGAAATCGTTTTTGCCCGGAGAAAAATTTTCAAAAACTATCCTACCGGGACGTCGACAACGCCCCACCTCGTGAATCAAAGTTCGACTTTCTTTGCAAGACTTGATCTGACGCCGAAAGCTTACTGAGAAAATGTGTTCAGTTGGTCGAGAACTAGCGGAAATCGTTTTTGCCCGGAGAAAATTCGTCAAAAACTATCCTACCGGGACCTCGACAACGCCCCACCTCGTGAATCAAAGTTCGACTTTCTTTGCAAGACTTGATCTGACGCCGAAAGCTTACTGAGAAAATGTGTTCAGTTGGTCGAGAACTAGCGGAAATCGTTTTTGCCCGGAGAAAATTCGTCAAAAACTATCCTACCGGGATCTCGACCACGCCCCTCCACGTGAATCAAAGTTCGACTTTCTGAACTGACTTTCTGACTTTCTGAACTGAACACACAATGCATTTAGATCTGTATTACAAAGGGCCAAGAAACACAAACCACAACGAAGAGCATTCTTACTGGTTAAAGGGTTTGGAACGAAAAGAGGTAAAAGATCGCCTGAAAAAAACTAAGCCAAATATAATACGTTCTGAAGAAATCAGTAAAGTAGATCCGGAACTGATTTACGAGGGCAACTGGCAAAATCTTCGATCATTAGCAGTATATCAAAAAGCAAGATCTGAAGGGTTAGCAGAAGGAGATTTTCACACCGATCCCTTGTTGGACATTCTGCTGCGCTCTCTTAACGAAAACGAAGAACATAGATAGATACACTTTCCTACCGGCAGAACGCTTGTTTATCTATTCAGTAAAGAGCAAATAAAAGTACTACTGAAATACAACAACAAGGCGACTGTGTAATTTTACGCTACAGGATCAGTAGTACGACCGTCCAGTTACGACAGGGGTCACAAGGTCCTGTACTATTCCTTGGTAATAAATTCAAATGGTCAAATGCTACCTATCGCCGAATTCATTAGCTCGAGACATGACTCGATAACCATACTTTCTTTCTTACTTCATTTCAAACATTTTATACGCACCTCTTGTAATAAAATTTGGCCGGTCTTTGAAGTTGTAGTGACGGATTGGAGTTTTGCACTTATGACTGCGGTTTGTCAGGGGTTTAACGACATGAGTTTATATACCTACTTAAATATCTGCTTTAAATACGTCACAAACATGGACGATTCTAGATTATTTTCATTAATAAAATTAAGAAAAATTAAGGTGCCAAATAAGGGATGGTATAGTTAACGCAATCGCTGTCTTGGTGCAATGTACCTCAATGGAGGAACTAATGTTTCAGTTTGAAAACGTAGCTGTTCTATTGTTGTGCCCGAAATACGATTCTGATGTAGATCGGGCCATAGAAGAATTATTGACAACTGATTCGTATGACAAATTTGAAAATATTATGAAGTTGCGTGAAAATGAATCGGTTCTATATAGAGCTACTGGAGCAAGCAAAGGATATGGATGATTTTAAGAAACTTTCAGCTGGAGCAACTATTAATCCCGAAAATTATAGAATAATAATCCAAAATATGTTACTAACGTCATCTCAGAACATGTTCGATAAATGTTTACGTTGCGGCGTAAATAACCAAGACGATTACATTGGTTGCGGCACCTGCAACAGGTGGTTGCATATCCGCAAATGTTCTCAAATTCCCATAGATAGTATAAATTTGGAAGAATCGTATGGTCAAGACCCTTTCAGTACCACTACAAACAACAAATATGTAACGTTGGACCTTCTCGAGATTGAATTCTTGGTAATCCACTATGTCAGTTACCTAAAGAATATTTACGAAAACAGGAATACGAATGAAGAATGCCGTAGATTTCGAACAATAAATGACCACGACTCCCATCTAAAATGGGACTATTCCGTAGCCTTCCTTGAATTTGACAAGTCGGTATACACATGTCAGTGCATTATGAAACACACAGGAATAGTAGAAAGAAAAATTGTGGTATACGTCTTGCTGGGCTTAATGAACACAAACATAATTTGTCGATATTACGGAATAAAAGATGCCGAATTAGATCTTGTCGATAAATATAGGAAGTTGCATTCTATCGAGGAATTTAATTTTGACTACCCAGAACCATATACCCTCGATATGGTACTTAAACAGCTGTAAATATATATGTATAAAAGTTGTATATAAGTATAAAAGTATATGTATAAAAGTTGGAACCATATGGGAAAATTTTATTTTTACGCCAAGATGAAACTACTCTGGGGCGATCACCTCTGCTTCCAAAAAGATTCGAAATGAAATCATTAAACGCCGTGACGTCATTTGACACACCTGTCAAAAATTACATTTATTTAAATAAATGGCCAAAATACGCTTTATTTGTGATTTTATAAAAAAAAGTTATTTGAAAAAGTTGCTTGGAATGTTATTTTACACCCATGTGCAAATTTTCAGACAAAAATTCTGACAATGATAAATTTTTCATTTTTTGAAAAAATATAAAAACTAATAAATTTCATTTTTTTCGGTGTACCATATTTGATTTAGAATTGTTTGCCTATCATCCAAACGTGAAATTTTTTAGTTATGGACCCTTTTTGGGTCGTAATCGGCTAATTTCAAGAAAAACTCAACTAACAAGGTGCAATTTTGGACGATTTCTCCATTTCTGGACAACCGTTGCCAATTTTTTTTATGTTAGACGATCTTATTCATTACAGAATTGTTTTTATTAAGTTCACAGACGCACTACTGCTAAAATTCTAACAAATTTAACACAGCAAGCCTAGAAAAATATTAACAATATTTTGCATTTTAATCTAGTAGGCAGGTGTCAACATTTTAAGTCAAACAATAGTTATTGAGCAAGCACACACTGAACAAATGACGTAACGACGTTTAATGATCTCCATTTCGAATCTTTTTGGAAGCAGAGATGATCGCCCCAGAGCACTTTCATCTTAGCCCAAAAATAAAAAAATCCCATATGGTTCCAACTTTTTGGCGGGCACTGTATATATAAAAATAAATTCGAAAATTATTTAACGAATTTTAGATTATAGTACGCCCCTGATTTTTTTCAAATCTGCTATGACAGGTTGTTTCTCTCGCTACAAATGACTTTTGGTAAAAATCTGGTGGTGTAACAAAATCGTCTTCCACCAAGAATAAATTCGAAAATTATTTAACGATTTTTAGAATATAGTACGCCCCTGATTTTTTTCAAATCTGCTATGACAGGTTGTTTCTCTCGCTACAAAAGACTTTTGGTAAAAATCTGGTAGTGTAACAAAATCGTCTTCCACCAAGAATAAATTCGAAAATTATTTGACGAATTTTAGAATATAGTACGCCCCTGATTTTTTTCAAATCTGCTATGATGGGTGGTTTCTATCGCTGCAAGTGACTTTTGGTACAAATCTGGTGGTGTAACAAAATCGTCTTCCACCAAAAATAAATTCGAAAATCATTTAACGAATTTTATAATATAGTACGCCCCTGATTTTTTTCAAATCTGCTATGATAGGTGGTTTCTCTCGCTGCAAGTGACTTTTGGTACAAATCTGGTGGTGTAACAAAATCGTCTTCCACCAAAAATAAATTCGAAAATCATTTAACGAATTTTATAATATAGTACGCCCCTGATTTTTTTCAAATCTGCTATGATAGGTGGTTTCTCTCGCTGCAAGTGACTTTTGGTACAAATCTGGTGGTGTAACAAAATCGTCTTCCACCAAAAATAAATTCGAAAATCATTTAACGAATTTTATAATATAGTACGCCCCTGATTTTTTCAAATCTGCTATGATAGGTGGTTTCTCTCGCTGCAAGTGACTTTTGGTACAAATCTGGTGGTGTAACAAAATCGTCTTCCACCAAAAATAAATTCGAAAATCATTTAACGAATTTTATAATATAGTACGCCCCTGATTTTTTCAAATCTGCTATGATAGGTGGTTTCTCTCGCTGCAAGTGACTTTTGGTAAAAATCTGGTGGTGTAACAAAATCGTCTTCCACCAAAAATAAATTCGAAAATCATTTAACGAATTTTATAATATAGTACGCCCCTGATTTTTTTTCAAATCTGCTATGATAGGTGGTTTCTCTCGCTGCAAGTGACTTTTGGTACAAATCTGGTGGTGTAACAAAATCGTCTTCCACCAAAAATAAATTCGAAAATCATTTAACGAATTTTATAATATAGTACGCCCCTGATTTTTTTTCAAATCTGCTATGATAGGTGGTTTCTCTCGCTGCAAGTGACTTTTGGTAAAAATCTGGTGGTGTAACAAAATCGTCTTCCACCAAAAATAAATTCGAAAATCATTTAACGAATTTTATAATATAGTACGCCCCTGATTTTTTTCAAATCTGCTATGATAGGTGGTTTCTCTCGCTGCAAGTGACTTTTGGTAAAAATCTGGTGGTGTAACAAAATCGTCTTCCACCAAAAATAAATTCGAAAATCATTTAACGAATTTTATAATATAGTACGCCCCTGATTTTTTTCAAATCTGCTATGATAGGTGGTTTCTCTCGCTGCAAGTGACTTTTGGTACAAATCTGGTGGTGTAACAAAATCGTCTTCCACCAAAAATAAATTCGAAAATCATTTAACGAATTTTATAATATAGTACGCCCCTGATTTTTTTCAAATCTGCTATGATAGGTGGTTTCTCTCGCTGCAAGTGACTTTTGGTACAAATCTGGTGGTGTAACAAAATCGTCTTCCACCAAAAATAAATTCGAAAATCATTTAACGAATTTTATAATATAGTACGCCCCTGATTTTTTTCAAATCTGCTATGATAGGTGGTTTCTCTCGCTGCAAGTGACTTTTGGTACAAATCTGGTGGTGTAACAAAATCGTCTTCCACCAAAAATAAATTCGAAAATCATTTAACGAATTTTATAATATAGTACGCCCCTGATTTTTTCAAATCTGCTATGATAGGTGGTTTCTCTCGCTGCAAGTGACTTTTGGTACAAATCTGGTGGTGTAACAAAATCGTCTTCCACCAAAAATAAATTCGAAAATCATTTAACGAATTTTATAATATAGTACGCCCCTGATTTTTTCAAATCTGCTATGATAGGTGGTTTCTCTCGCTGCAAGTGACTTTTGGTAAAAATCTGGTGGTGTAACAAAATCGTCTTCCACCAAAAATAAATTCGAAAATCATTTAACGAATTTTATAATATAGTACGCCCCTGATTTTTTTTTCAAATCTGCTATGATAGGTGGTTTCTCTCGCTGCAAGTGACTTTTGGTACAAATCTGGTGGTGTAACAAAATCGTCTTCCACCAAAAATAAATTCGAAAATCATTTAACGAATTTTATAATATAGTACGCCCCTGATTTTTTTCAAATCTGCTATGATAGGTGGTTTTTCTCGCTGCAAGTGACTTTTGGTAAAAATCTGGTGGTGTAACAAAATCGTCTTCCACCAAAAATAAATTCGAAAATCATTTAACGAATTTTATAATATAGTACGCCCCTGATTTTTTTCAAATCTGCTATGATAGGTGGTTTCTCTCGCTGCAAGTGACTTTTGGTAAAAATCTGGTGGTGTAACAAAATCGTCTTCCACCAAAAATAAATTCGAAAATCATTTAACGAATTTTATAATATAGTACGCCCCTGATTTTTTTCAAATCTGCTATGATAGGTGGTTTCTCTCGCTGCAAGTGACTTTTGGTACAAATCTGGTGGTGTAACAAAATCGTCTTCCACCAAAAATAAATTCGAAAATCATTTAACGAATTTTATAATATAGTACGCCCCTGATTTTTTTCAAATCTGCTATGATAGGTGGTTTCTCTCGCTGCAAGTGACTTGTGGTACAAATCTGGTGGTGTAACAAAATCGTCTTCCACCAAAAATAAATTCGAAAATTATTTAACGAATTTTAGAATATAGTACGCCCCTGATTTTTTTCAAATCTGCTATGATAGGTGGTTTCTCTCGCTGCAAGTGACTTTTGGTAAAAATGTGGTGGTGTAACAAAATCGTCTTCCACCAAGAATAAATTCGAAAATTATTTAACGAATTTTAGAATATAGTACGCCCCTGATTTTTTTCAAATCTGCTATGACAGGTTGTTTCTCTCGCTACAAGAGACTTCTGGTAAAAATCTGGTGGTGTAACAAAATCGTCTTCCACCAAGAATAAATTCGAAAATTATTTAACGAATTTTAGAATATAGTACGCCCCTGATTTTCTTCAAATCTGCTATGATAGGTGGTTTCTCTCGCTGCAAGTGACTTTTGGTAAAAATCTGGTGGTGTAACAAAATCGCTTTCAACCCAAAATAAATTCGAAAATCATTTAACGAATTTTAGAATCTAGTACGCCCCTGATTTTTTTCAAATCTGATATGACAGGTCGTTTCTCTGGCTGCAAATCACTTTTGGTAAAAATCTGATGGTGTAACAAATTCGCCTTCCACCAAAAATAAATTCGAAAATCATTTAACGAATTTTGGAATATAGTACGCCCCTGATTTTTTTCAAATCTGCTATGATAGGTGGTTTCTCTCGCTGCAAGTGACTTTTGGTAAAAATCTGGTGGTGTAACAAAATCGCTTTCAACCCAAAATAAATTCGAAAATCATTTAACGAATTTTAGAATCTAGTACGCCCCTGATTTTTTTCAAATCTGATATGACAGGTCGTTTCTCTGGCTGCAAATCACTTTTGGTAAAAATCTGATGGTGTAACAAAATCGCCTTCCACCAAAAATAAATTCGAAAATCATTTAACGAATTTTAGAATATAGTACGCCCCTGATTTTTTTCAAATCTGCTATGACCGGTTGTTTCTCTCGCTACAAAAGACTTCTGGTAAAAATCTGGTGGTGTAACAAAATCGTCTTCCACTAAGAATAAATTCGAAAATTATTTAACGAATTTTAGAATATAGTACGCCCCTGATTTTTTTCAAATCTGCTATGATAGGTGGTTTCTCTCGCTGCAAGTGACTTTTGGTAAAAATCTGGTGGTGTAACAAAATCGTCTTCCACCAAGAATAAATTCGAAAATTATTTAACGAATTTTAGAATATAGTACGCCCCTGATTTTCTTCAAATCTGCTATGATAGGTGGTTTCTCTCGCTGCAAGTGACTTTTGGTAAAAATCTGGTGGTGTAACAAAATCGCTTTCAACCCAAAATAAATTCGAAAATCATTTAACGAATTTTAGAATCTAGTACGCCCCTGATTTTTTTCAAATCTGATATGACAGGTCGTTTCTCTGGCTGCAAATCACTTTTGGTAAAAATCTGATGGTGTAACAAAATCGCCTTCCACCAAAAATAAATTCGAAAATCATTTAACGAATTTTAGAATATAGTACGCCCCTGATTTTTTTCAAATCTGCTATGACCGGTTGTTTCTCTCGCTACAAAAGACTTCTGGTAAAAATCTGGTGGTGTAACAAAATCGTCTTCCACCAAGAATAAATTCGAAAATTATTTAACGAATTTTAGAATATAGTACGCCCCTGATTTTTTTCAAATCTGCTATGATAGGTGGTTTCTCTCGCTGCAAGTGACTTTTGGTAAAAATGTGGTGGTGTAACAAAATCGTCTTCCACCAAGAATAAATTCGAAAATTATTTAACGAATTTTAGAATATAGTACGCCCCTGATTTTTTTCAAATCTGCTATGACAGGTTGTTTCTCTCGCTACAAAAGACTTCTGGTAAAAATCTGGTGGTGTAACAAAATCGTCTTCCACCAAGAATAAATTCGAAAATTATTTAACGAATTTTAGAATATAGTACGCCCCTGATTTTCTTCAAATCTGCTATGATAGGTGGTTTCTCTCGCTGCAAGTGACTTTTGGTAAAAATCTGGTGGTGTAACAAAATCGCTTTCAACCCAAAATAAATTCGAAAATCATTTAACGAATTTTAGAATCTAGTACGCCCCTGATTTTTTTCAAATCTGATATGACAGGTCGTTTCTCTGGCTGCAAATCACTTTTGGTAAAAATCTGATGGTGTAACAAATTCGCCTTCCACCAAAAATAAATTCGAAAATCATTTAACGAATTTTGGAATATAGTACGCCCCTGATTTTTTTCAAATCTGCTATGATAGGTGGTTTCTCTCGCTGCAAGTGACTTTTGGTAAAAATCTGGTGGTGTAACAAAATCGCTTTCAACCCAAAATAAATTCGAAAATCATTTAACGAATTTTAGAATCTAGTACGCCCCTGATTTTTTTCAAATCTGATATGACAGGTCGTTTCTCTGGCTGCAAATCACTTTTGGTAAAAATCTGATGGTGTAACAAAATCGCCTTCCACCAAAAATAAATTCGAAAATCATTTAACGAATTTTAGAATATAGTACGCCCCTGATTTTTTTCAAATCTGCTATGACCGGTTGTTTCTCTCGCTATAAAAGACTTCTGGTAAAAATCTGGTGGTGTAACAAAATCGTCTTCCACCAAGAATAAATTCGAAAATTATTTAACGAATTTTAGAATATAGTACGCCCCTGATTTTTTTCAAATCTGCTATGACAGGTTGTTTCTCTCGCTACAAAAGATTTCTGGTAAAAATCTGGTGGTGTAACAAAATCGTCTTCCACCAAGAATAAATTCGAAAATTATTTAACGAATTTTAGAATATAGTACGCCCCTGATTTTCTTCAAATCTGCTATGATAGGTGGTTTCTCTCGCTGCAAGTGACTTTTGGTAAAAATCTGGTGGTGTAACAAAATCGCTTTCAACCCATAATAAATTCGAAAATCATTTAACGAATTTTAGAATCTAGTACGCCCCTGATTTTTTTCAAATCTGATATGACAGGTCGTTTCTCTGGCTGCAAATCACTTTTGGTAAAAATCTGATGGTGTAACAAATTCGCCTTCCACCAAAAATAAATTCGAAAATCATTTAACGAATTTTGGAATATAGTACGCCCCTGATTTTTTTAAAATCTGCTATGACAGGTCGTTCCTCTGGCTGCAAGTGACTTTTGTTAAAAATCTGGTGGTGTAACAAAATCGCCTTCCACCAAAAATAAATTCGAAAATCATTTAACGAATTTTAGAATATAGTACGCCCCTGATTTTTTTCAAATCTGCTATGTCAGGTCGTTCCTCTGACTGCAAGTGACTTTTGGTAAAAATCTGGTTGTGTAACAAAATCGCCTTCGAACATAGGAAATTCGAGAAACTTTTAGCAAATAGTAGTAGTACGCCCCTGATTTTTTCAAATTTGCTATGACAGGTTGTTTCTCTCGCTACAAAAGACTTTTGGTAAAAATCTGGTGGTGTAACAAAATCGTCTTCCACCAAAAATAAATTCGAAAATCATTTAACGAATTTTATAATATAGTACGCCCCTGATTTTTTTCAAATCCGCTATGACAGGTTGTTTCTCTTGCTGCAAGTGATTTTTGGTAAAAATCTGGTGATGTAACAAAATTGAGCGTAGTCTCTAAAACATGTCAAACAATTATTTAAAGAATTTGAATTTTTTTCTTGTGACTTGTTCGCTATTACGGTCCTGATTTTTTGCATTACCTTCTTTCCTTGATCAGAAATATCCCTAGTTATTTTTGAAGAAAACCTTATCTTAATTATTTTTTAATCAAATGTATATCGAGGACTACTTAATACTTGACTGGTCCACTGTAAAAACGTGATTTTCATTTCTGAATCTGTGTCTGTCTTCAGGGACGTTGTTTTTTCTTGTTTGGGGGCGCCGGAAGCATCGGAACCTCACCTGAAGACTCGCGGGATGGTCTAACGACGCCAGCCTCCGAGCCCACAGTCGAAATAAGTTCGCTACGGCTGGACAAAAAGGGACAATTTCTGACAATCTCGCGACATTTTCGGAATAATTTAATGGAGCGCTTAGATTGTGATTAGTTCTGGGCGTCAAGCGTTTATCAAAACAAACCTGTCTATAAGTTCTGACGTCATTGTTTGGTATACTGGATGTTCCGATTAACACCGTGATGTCAGATTTTAAATAAAAAAAATTCGCTAAATGGTTTGAATGAGAATCAGGATATAAAAATCCCTGGATTTGCATTTTCAAAACGGTAGCAAAAAGAAGCGGTTTTATAAGACCTTTCAAAAAAAGTTCATTCGAATATCTCCGAAATAATCAGTTGCTTATTTGTGTAAATTACATCTATGTAGTAGAATTCACAATTTGTGTATCTTATAAAATGGATTCCTTTCGCCCAGGTACCCGATGCTAAATTTATTTAGAAGTTTTGCGTACTACAAAATTAGAATGATACCTAAAAATCTTTCGTTTTCTGACACGGAATAGTTCACCCATTAAAAATCTATGATCTACTATATAACAAAATGTTCTTCATTATTGATTGTGAAATTGATTATTGGAATCATTCAGAGACTACTGATTGAACGACAATGGTTTACAAAAATATTAAGAAAATAAAGGTACACTTCTAAAATAAACATCTACGAACGGCAGTTCATTGTTGCTTGGGTTAAATAAACGATTAAAAAATACACTAGCTGCTTTTTTCAATTAGAGCGAATGCTATCCTAGTCTCTCAAAGACAATAGTAATTGCCACCCCTCCTCCGCAAAAGCATTTGCTTCTGGGGTACCTACTCTTAGTTTGGTTGTATTATGAGGGTGAGAATTATTATTATTTGATAACTAATTCTTATAATTCACTAAACACTAAACGATTCAGAACTATTTTATATGCTCCTTTAAGGAAACATTCATTTAAATCTAAGTAATTCTGTTGACATGCTTACAGCAGTTCTTTCCTTTTTATTCATATAAGTATCTTGGCATGGAGGACTCACAACTTAACAAGCTATATATGGTAAGAATATTACCTACCACAGATTACTGAATAGGTTAGATTACCTACGAGAATTTTTATACTGCCGTCAAATTTGACAAATCAGTGGTGTTGAAGTAGCCTGTCACCAAACTCCGTTCCAATAAAAATATTAGGTTCTACATTCCAGAACGTTACTTTCCATTTATTTATAAGATCTGTGGGATGATTTTTGCAACGAGATTTTGCACTTTGCAACCATTTTCAAACCTGTTATACAGGGTGAGTCGCATTTAATGGCAGAGCCGAAAACACAAGGTAGACTTCGCTTAACATATATTTTTTAATTTCTTTCGAGCCCGTTTAGGAATTACAACAAAATTTAATACATATTATTCGTTGTGCAATAATTTTGACCTGTTTAGATGAGCAGCGGCGTAGATATAAATAATTTCATTTTAAATGCTAGCATAATCACCTTGGCACTAGTTTAAAAAATCCGAAATTACGAAGAAACTGTAGTAGAAATAAAAATATAGCTAGAGGCTCTTTTTGTTCCAAATTGAATGGGCTATCCAAAAAAGACAAAATTTTTGGTTTTTCACAGGACCGTATTCCTTTTTTTACAATTATTTAGAGTAACTATTTGTATCTACGCCGCAGGTCATCTAAACAGGTCAAAATTATTGCACAACCAATAATGTGTATCAAATTTGGTTGAAATTCTTAAACGAGCTCGGAAAAAATTTCAAAAATATGTTAAAAGTTTCACCACGCTGTATATGGAGAACCAAGCGTTTTTGGGCTAATGTTTATTAAGCATATGTGCTTATTTAATGAGTTCTACATTTTGTTTTCGGCTCTGCCTTTAGATGTCACTCACCCTGTATAGATTTTTCGAATTTTTGGTATATGATTATCTGGAACTTCTTAATATTAATTTCCATAAGTTTCTGTGCCAGGTAAGAGAGTGTAAGACTGAAAAGCATTATGAATATTTTAAAGATTACTTTGTATTTTCATTGTTCCACGTTCTTCATTTTAAATTGATTGATGCGTTTTAAACCTATGCCACCAGGAGGACTAAAATTCTTGTATAAATGGACAGAAAAGTTCTTAAGCAGTAATCTGTTATGCGGATATACTTGCGGGTTTGCATTGTTTTATGAAATGTGTTTTAATCAATAGATGTCGCTATATTTCAATTTTATCGTTATAATTCTCTTTGAGAGTGGAGGATAGTTTTTTACAGGCAAAGTTTATCATAATTTGGTAACAGATGTCTACATGATGACAATATTTTAATTAATCTCAAAAATGATAAATCATGGTCAACTAAAGAATAATTCCAATGCGCGTATTAAAACGAGTACATGAGGAAGCCTGTACTTTTAATTGTTGACAAAAACATAAAATAAACCGGACAAATTTGTTTTTCGCAGCGAATAAAATCTGTTATGATCCCAAGTGAAAGTGCCAAAAATCTGTTAAAAAGACGTCAAAACTAAAATTTGAAGAGGATTTTAGTGTAGTATGTATATTTTGATATCGTTTTGAAGGAAAAACTGAGAATTGGAACATAAGTCGAAGAAAGTGGTCGGTATACTACTGTAGATTAAAAAATTTCCATTGGCAGCAGCCTTTAAAATAAAAAATATATTAGAATACCCTGTCAAAATATTTAACTGATGTCAATTTCTAGGTGAATATAACTCGTGTAACGGAAAGGATTGCAGTGCCTGAATGTTTTTAAAATAGTTTGGACTCTGAGGGTAAGTTATTATAAGATAAAGATGCAACAAAAATTTAATAATATATTTGGCAGCTTTTAGCTAGCATACATAAAAATATTTGTAGACCCCAATTAACTTTTCCAACGTTGTTTTTGGTATAGGGTGGGAGGTTCGAACGCGAATTGGGAAGTCAAAGTGCAAGGAAGCGGGTACAGTGGGATAATTTTATGACTGGTAATTTTATACTATCATATTTAGTCAAAATTTCTAATGATCTGAAAAAAGTTAAAAATATCTCTCTATTTTAAAAATTCAAACATGGTATATTCATTTTTGTTTAATGAAGAATCCCACTCAAGACATATCAGTAGAAAAAATTGTGTTTTCAACGTACAAAAGATTTCGACAATTTTTTGGTTTTCATGTGAAATATTTTCTAATATTTCGATTTAGAATCTTTTCTTAGAGTTGCTTTTTTCGATCTAGCTGACGCATTAGAGTGACGACCTAAGAAATCGGAGCATAGATTTTTTACCTGGATTGATTAGATCCGGTGTTCTGTTCTTGCAATCTTGCATAGTTGCATTTTGATCTCGCACGATCGTGCGATATGCAATTTTTGCATTTTCCCTTTCATAAAAAGCAATCGCTGTCAAGTCGGTCCATCAGTTAGTCGGTTCGTCACGCTGTACTTTTTTCAACGCAGAAAAAAAAATGAAAGCCACGCTATCTTCCGCTGTGAAAATTTTACAGCATGTTATTTTACCTGTAAGTAAAAATACTTTTTTAATACTTTCACAAGTGTTAACAGAATTTCGGTTACAGGCTTCAATCATAAATTTGGACGAGGATGACTTCCCCTTGGACTCGCCGCCCCGAACTCCAACTGGCGAGCGACCTCCCACGCCTGGCTGTCGGCCAATTATCTTGCCGATAGAGATGCCGAAACCTCTGCCGTTGTTCCTCTACGACGATTCGGACTTGGAGGCTCAAGTTTCGGCGGCGTTAGCAACGAGGCCCAGGCTGGTCAGGAGGTCGAGGTCTGCCATGGAGTTCCCAGGACCATCTACAGCGAGGGGGAGTCAGGACCAGAGCGGCTTCTGCGAGAATGCGGTAGGTGTAAAAGAGAGCATGGATGAGTTCTTAGAAAACGCCGCCCGTTTTCTAAGAAGGAAGGATGCTGATATAGAATGTACATTGAAAGGATTACGGAATGAAAGGAAAAAGGCGATGAAAAGAGTGCTTGAGATGGATGTGAATATATTTGAGTATGAAAGACAGCAGAAGCGCGCTCGCAAGGTCCTAAAATTATTAGATAGTTAGGGATAGGTTAGTTTTACAAGTTAGTGTTAGTCTTTTTAATATAAATTAGTGGTAGGTTTTTATTTATAGCTTGTTATATTTTTCGTTAGGTTAAGTTAGTGTCAAGTTTTTATTAGTATTTTTTATTAGTTCAAGGTAATGTTAGTTTTTCTTAATATAAATTAGTGTTAGATTTTTTTTTTAATTTTTACTTTATTTTTCCTTAGGTTAAGTGTCAATTTTTTCTTGTATCTTATGTTATGTGTTATTGTTTTATATATTTACAATTATTTTTTATTATACATGTATCTTCAAATAATGTTTTTCATTTGCTACTTTTGGGGGAAAACATGTTTTCATACAAAAATCGATTCTAGTTTCAAGTTGAGGGAGAACAATTATTGCAAAAGTATAAAAAAGCGTATTAAATGTGATTCATATGGCTGTCAGAAAAGCAAACTTCAACACATTGAAATCCATGTGTTTTCAACCTTATGTGAAAGACTTGTCATTTTCAATCTATATTCTATAAACTTCTATTGATAAAAGTATTTCAGTAAATTTTATACATTTTATTAGAGGTGCAAGTGTAAATAAGATGTTGGTTAGGTAAGTATTATCTGTCACTCTCGAACGGACTTATCAGTACACTGTATTACTGCGATAAAAACCTGATCCTTTAGACTTATCACTTTTCAACGTTTTCTAGATTTGTTAACATTAGTAAGGCTACTTCAACCAACTTAAAATATTATAAAAAATATGAAAGATTAATTTTGTAAATAAAAATGAACGAAAATGCCGAAAAATACACTAGGAATTAAAGTAACCACAAACAAAATTCTTATTAATTTGATCTATCAAGTGCTCTAGGTCAATTTTAATGTTCATGTGTCGAGAGCGCTCTAGTTAAATTTTAATATCCATGTAAGTCCACCTGTTCAATGTGACCTAGAAGTACTAAAGCGAGACAAGTAGGTTTCTGTAATAGTTTTGCCGCGTTTAGATACTTGCCAATAGGTCCGGCTGTTCGGAACCTAGGTTCCGCGTTTCTGCAAGTTTCTTACCCATAGGTGTCGCTCGCACACGGTTTCCGTGATAAAACCTATTCCTTGAGACTTATAACTTTTCAACGTTTTTTGGATTCGCTAAAATTTGCAATCGATTCTAAATATTTTTAATAACAGTTGTATGTTTTCTTCATTTTATTAGAGGTATAAAGAAGGTCTTGACTAGGTAAGTATTATCTGTCACTCTCGAACGGACTTATCAGTACACTGTATTACTGCGATAAAAACCTATTCCTTTAGACTTATCACTTTTCAACGTTTTCTAGATTTGTTAACATTAGTAAGGCTACTTCAACCAACTTAAAATATTATAAAAAATATGAAAGATTAATTTTGTAAATAAAAATGAATGAAAATGCCGAAAAATATACTAGGAATTAAAGTAACCACACCAAAAATTCTTATTAATTTTATCTATCAAGTGCTCTAGGTCAATTTTAATGTGTCAAGAGCGCTCTAGTTTAATTTTAATATCCATGTAAATCCACCTGTTGAATGTGACCTAGAAGTACTAATGCGAGACAAGTAGGTTTCTGTAATAGTTTTGCCGCGTTTAGATGCTTGCCGGTAGGTTCGGCTGTTCGGAACCTAGATTCCGCGTTTATGCAAGTTTCTTACCCATAGGTGTCGTTCGCACATGGTTTCCGATGGAAAAGTATCAAATTACGGATCAGTTTACATAGTGTTAAAGTTTTTGTGGAATATATGTCACCAAACGCATTAGCTGAGTCGGTAACACGGCCGCTTTTCGCCTGGTAGCCTCTGCGTTCGAATCCCGGAGTCGTCAATTGGAAATACAGTTTTTGTTAAATTCGTCTGATCGAATCTTGTGTCGAGGATACTGCAGCTCTACCTCACCGGGATCTTTTGGATGATAAACGAAAACTGAGTGCATGCCTAATAATTTTCCGAAAGCATTCTCCAAACTCTCACAACTCTGTATTAATATAGGTATATAGATGTGTTCCCGGAAACACGTCTGTGCATACCTATACCGTATAGAAGTGAGAGTCAATGTTGGATACTACACGGTGAGCTTATTGCTGTGAAGAATGTTTTGCACTTTTTGGTAATGACTAGATTTGTTTTATCAAGATTCTTAGTTCAGATTGTCTCTTCGCAAACTTCAATATTTGTTGTTCTCAGACCCAAGCAATTTTTGTCCTCTGCTAATTTTCAGATGTACTTCTACTAATTCTTTCACTAAAAATTGTATCTCCGTAACGCAATTTTTGCCATCCAATTACGGCTTTTAAAGTTTTAGATACTCGCCAGCTCATTCATCAACTATTTAAATTTCCCGAAATTTTGACATATTGACATCACGTCCCAGAACTGCGAACAAAGTTCAATTTTTCAAGGTTGAATCCAGGTGCCACGTGTCAAGGTGACCACGAGATCATTGTCGTTAAATTTCGTTGGTCTCCAAGGTGACCCCTTAGAGATCTTTAACTTTATATGTGACCTTCATGTCAAGGTAATCCCATCGCATTTTCAAATTTCCCGCATTTTGTCATATTGACGTCACTTCCGTGAACTGCGAGCAAAGTTTTTTGCAATTCAAGGTGCCACGTGTCAACACGAGATTATTAACCTTCAGGTGACCCCTTAAAGATCATCGGTCTCACTTAATTGACAACCACAGGTTATTTTCAAATTTCCCGCCTTGGCGACCATTGACGTCACTTCCGTTCCCAGAACTGTGAGCAAAGTTCAATTTTTCAAGGTAGAACCCAAGTGCCACGTGTCAAGGTAACCTCTTAAAGTTCATTGACCGGTCAAGGTAACAAGGTGACCTATTAAAGTTCATTGAACCCGCGGGTCAATGATCCCTTAAAGGTTATCGATCTGGTAACCCCTTGACCTCTAGATAACCTTCAGGTCAAGGTTAACTGAACGTGACCCCTTCAAGGTTAACCCGCGGGTCAATGACCCCTTAAAGGTTATCGATCTGGTAACCCCTTGGCCTCTAGATAACCTTCAGGTCAAGGTTAACTGAACGTGACCCCTTAAAGTTCATTCAACCCGCAGGTCAAGGCCATTTTCAAATTTCCCGCCTTGGCGGCCATCTTGTGACGTCACTTCCGCCCTGGAGTACCCTTTGCTATACTACTAAGTTAAATAAGTTATAAACAAAATACAAACAAATGACTTACGCAGCCATAATGGCATTGTAAACATTTGTTTGTAAACATTATACAAACAAATTATTTGTTAACAAACAGGACCAGGGTATAAAATAATAATGAACCAGTAAGTGCACAAATCCAAAAAAATGAGAAAAAACTAGGTAGGAAAGCCAGGAATTCGCTATTGTTAGAGTAAACAGCCATTCAAATTGGCCAACTAGATCGCTATAATAGCTATCAGTGGAAAAGGTAATTAAATGTCTTAGATGATTCAAAATCAATTTGAGCATTTAAAACACTATCAAAATTAGTTTTACAATGTCTACATATCTCGAGTGATTCTAAATTATTCAAAATATAACCTTTATTAGCAATATGTAAAATCTGGATATCTGTCGTTTGATTAAAAGTATGTCCCGTGTCAATCAGATGGTTAGCAAATTGAGATTTTCTCGAACCAGTTTTTAAACAATTAGTATGTTCTTTTATTCTAGTTTTAAAGTTTCTGCCAGTCCTACCTATGTAAAAATTATCGCAATCTCCGCACTGTAACTTATAAACTCCACTCCTATCCAGTATATTTATTTGGTCCTTATTTCTAACGAACAGGTTATGTAACGATCCAGAAGCTTTAAGTGAAATTCTAAAGTGTTCTTTAAATATATTAGCTAATTTATAATAAGTTGGGCCAAAGAAAGTTAATGATCTAAATTTCAAATTTGAAGCTGAGTCTATAGAAGAAGGGTTAATGATATAAGAATTGTTTAAGTCGATTTTATGTTGTTTTTTTAAGCAAAAGTTTATCTATGAGTGTCGGGTTGTAATTGAAGACCTCGGTGCAAAAACCGGACAAGTCCATAGTTTATAAGTTTTGGGAAAATGAAAAAGAAACTCCCGGACTTCTCTGGTTCTTGCACCCAAGAATGCGAGCGGCCAAGTCCTAAAGCTATATATCAACGTTATTCTGCTTTGGACTTTGCTGATTCTTACACCAATCAATCGGCGATATTTTAATACATAAATGTAGTGGAAAATGTCAATTTTACCCATATTTATAAGTTTTGGAGAAATGAAAAAAACTCCCGGACTTCTCTGGTTCTTGCACCCAAGAATGCGAGCGGTCAAGTCCTAAAGCTATATATCAACGTTATTCTGCTTTGGACTTGGCTGATTCTTGCACCAATCGATCGGCGATATTTTAATACATAAATGTAGTGGAAAAAGTCAATTTTACCCAAAAGTGGACTTGTCCGGTTTTTGCACCGAGGTCTTCAATTGTTTCTAGCAGCAATCTGTTTTATTGTTAATAATTCTTTGTTGAAGGATCCTTCTGATAAAGGCACTTTGAGGAGTCTATCCAAGTGACTATTAAAAGCTGATATTTTGTGTGAAAAGGGATGGTTAGATGAACTGTTAATTATTATGCCTGTGTTAGTATTTTTTCTATAAATATCGAAACTGTGTTTGTTGTTTTTAATAGAAATACTAAGATCTAAGAAATTTAAATTTCCCTGTTCGTTTTGCACTTCAATAGAAAATTGTATGGAAGGATATTTTGAATATAAAGTAATAAAGCCTCTAGTTCGTTACGTGAGCCTGAAAATAAGGACCAAATAAATATACTGGATAGGAGTGGAGTTTATAAGTTACAGTGCGGAGATTGCGATAATTTTTACATAGGTAGGACTGGCAGAAACTTTAAAACTAGAATAAAAGAACATACTAATTGTTTAAAAACTGGTTCGAGAAAATCTCATTTTGCTAACCATCTGATTGACACGGGACATACTTTTAATCAAACGACAGATATCCAAATTTTACATATTGCTAATAAAGGTTATATGTAGACATTGTAAAACTAATTTTGATAGTGTTTTAAATGCTCAAATTGATTTTGAGTCATCTAAGACATTTAATTACCTTTTCCACTGATAGCTATTATAGCGATCTAGTTGGCCAATTTGAATGGCTGTTTACTCTAACAATAGCGAATTCCTGGCTTTCCTACGTAGTTTTTTCTCATTTTTTTGGATTTGTGCACTTACTGGTTCATTATTATTTTATACCCTGGTCCTGTTTGTTAACAAATAATTTGTTTGTATAATGTTTGCCCCTCTTTTTCTACTTTTAAATTTACCTTATGACATATGGTTTTGAATGTACAATGCCATTATGGCCGCGTAAGTCATTTGTTTGTGTTTTGTTTATAACTTATTTAACTTATTTACATTTCTGTGCTGTAGTCTTTTCCTGAAGATGTGATTAATTTTTAAAAATCACGAAACCGGTCGCCTATTTGAAAAAATAAATTTGAGCTGTGAGAATATCAAGACCTTAATTTTTATTTACCAAAAAATGGACTCACACGGAGTAACAGAAATATTATTGAATTTTAATATAATTCCCTAGTCTTGGCACATATCCCTTCGATAATATTCCTGCTGGGTCAGCAGATCACGAGCGTCGGCGGTTCAAGCCGTTTCGGATACACATGCTTTGATACTACTGTTGTATTTTATTGCCTAATGGTTTTTTTACTTATCATCAGATTCCAAATTCTACTACAAAATAGGTTCAACTTTTCAGACGTATGCCTTAAGGCAACAACAAACACCTGGTTAATATACAGAAATTTCTCAGATTTTATTATAGACGTGGAGGCACTGAACGTTAAATAAATTACGTTGTCTGCTATATTTTTTATTAGTAATCTATTAACGGCCAGCATCGTTGTCTCAGAATTATATCGCACAATTCTATAAGAAATTTTTTCCTATTATCCCAATTAGTGACTTATATTTTTCAGAGGACAAAATATCCGTTGAAAATATGATTTTTTTATATTTTACAACGTTCAATTTTTATTTTATTTTGGTTATGTAGTTACCCCCTAGCTTGACCCCAGATGGAATTTTTCTTTTCATCAGATTCTGTTGTAGCGGAAAGCGTTTCCTATGTTATCTCAGTCTATTGAACAAGTTTTCTAAATAACCAAAACCCATATTCTTTTAATTTTATCTTATTTTTTGTTTTCTAATCATATATTATATAGATATGACATAAAAAATGGCATTAAATTTTGCATTTTACAACATTGCAACTTTATGTGGAAAATTTGTAGATTTTAAGGCTTTTCTTTTGAAAAAGCGATGTCGTGGGATTGTGTGAGACACGACTGAATGGCCGAATACCTGATAATGTAATTGATATTGTTGGATATAGACTCCTAAGACAGGACCGTATAACTAGGAATGGTGGTGGCGTTGCCATATATTATAGATGTGACTTGGATTGTGAATTGATATTTCGGGCTACGGACCTGTCTTTGGAGTAACTTTGGATCAACATAAAATTTAACCATACAAGCTATGCATTTGGAACTCTGTACAGACCACCAAACTCTAGTTACTTAGATTTTTTAAACCTTATTAAGGATTCTTTCTCGCAGTTTTTGCCTTCTTGTAAATATATTGTATGTGGTGGTGATATCAATATCAATATGCTTAATGTGGATGATGCTTTGGTCGGCAAGTTTATTTCGTGCCTTGAAGGTTATGATTGTAAACAAGTGATTGATTGTCCTACTAGGATTACAGATAATAGTGCTACTCTTATTGATCTAATCATTATATCAAACGAGATGCAAGACTACATTAGTGGCACCGAGACCGTTTATAATTCATCAGATCACCAACTTGTTTATTGCAGCTTCAAAAATCAGCCGCTTGTAGTACAGCCCAGAAGCATTCAAACTAGGGGTTTAAGTCATGTAGACCGAGATTACTTAAATGGCTTGTTGGCTTTGACACCTTTTCAAAATGTCTTGTTGATTAATGATATTCATTTGAAAGTTTCGTGCTTCAATGATTTGTTGTTGGGGCTGTTTGACACGGTGGCTTCTCTAAGAAGAGTTACTTTTCGTAAGTTTAATCCGCCTTGGCTTACAGCAACAATAAAGCGGATGATACACTTGAAGAACAAGGCACTTAAGAGATATCGAAAAAGCAAAAACGCTTCACACTGGGATTACTATAAGCGACTGAAAAATTACACTACCAATGCAATAAAAAGAGAAAAAATAAGCTGCATTAACGATTGTATTAGGCAACATGGTACTAATAGTAAAATGTTATGGAACAAATTGAATCAAATGGATATCCATAAACCGGTGAGTCAAGTCACAATACCTGACAAATTTTGTAATCCTACAGAATTCAACAATTATTTTTCACAAGTTTTTTCTAACCTACCGCCAGATCAAGATCTATTAACTTTTTATAACTCAAATTGCTTAGTCCCCAATTCGCTTTTATTTAGTTTTACTTTGGTACATGAAAGCACTGTATTTGAATATCTTAGCGATATCAAGTCAAATTCCTATGGTTCCGACAATATTAATGTTCAAATGCTTTTGATGTGTTGCCCAATGATTCTTCCTATTTTGACCCACTTGATAAACACATTTCTTCTAGAAAGCAAGTTACCCGATCCATGGAAAGTTATTCCGGTCCCTAAAAATTCTAAAATATCGTCCTTCTCAGAGCTCCGACCAATTTCTTTGTTACCAACATTATCGAAGGTTTTGGAAAAGATAATGGTATCGCAAATTCGTGAGCACTTATCTCAACATAATATTTTACCATATAGACAGTCAGGTTTTAGAAGGGGGTACAGTTGCACCTCTGCTCTTTTGGATCTTGTTGATGATATTCTTCGCGACACTGAGAGTGGGAGAACATCGGCTTTAATTTTCCTTGATTACTCGAAGGCTTTTGACAGGATTAACCATCAATTAATGATTTCTATTCTTCACTACATAGGTTTTTCTGAAACCTTTGCAACAGAAAGCAGTTTGTAACTACTTGCAAGGGAGTTTCGCCTCTTCAACCCGTGTTGTCAGGGGTTCCTCAGGGCTCGGTACTGGGACCAGTTCTTTTCTGTGTTTACACTTGCAATATTGTGTCTTCCTTGCAGAGCTGTACCCCATACATGTTATATCCGACCTCAAGCATCACCTTGATCATAACCTTGTTTTTACCCTTGATTCTGTTTACTGTTGGATATTATGTTCTCATTCTCTATTGTTCAAGATGCTTACTACAAAGATATCATTTTCCATTGTATATTGTTCTAGAATGATTACTAGAACATATCATATTCCTTTTGAGTATTGTTAAAACTTGCTTACTGCAAGAATTGCAGAATTTGATCTTCCCTTTGTCTTTATATTCTTTTCCCATGAGAACCACAACACCTCAGCATAACAGATCTGTATAAATAGGACCTAGTAAAGTAAGAGTGTTAATTCTAGTCTTGTCTGTAGTCTAAGCCGAAACTCTGTAACTCGCGTTACTCAAATAAAAGTTTTTTAAAAAGTCTTCGTCTTCACGTCGCCCGTAACAATTTGGTGTCAGAAGTGGGATCCTCGATAAAAGGGTCTTCAACGAGGGAGATCCGGAGGCACTTAGAAGGACAGTCTCCTCGGGGGTCACCACACCACTACGATTGGAGCCAGCTGAAAAGGGTCTTCGACAGGAAGATCCGGAGGCACTAAGAAGGACAGTCTCCTGAGGCCAGCATCCAGCAACAACAGCAGCATCAACGACATCCAGCGAGCATGAAGTTACTTCTATTGTAAGTGAAAAACTTGAAGTGAATTTTATTTGTGATTTTTTTTTTAACTTTCTACGTTGCTATTATTGAACTTTCTACGTTATAACGATATTACCTTTTCATTTCAACATGCCGAATAACGAAGCTATAAACTCTAATGTAAACAATGAAGCAGACGCTTCAAATAACGACGAAGTACCATTTAAATTAAGCGAAATATTTTCTATCATCCCTGAATACGATGGGGATCAAATCAATTTAAATACTTTTATCATTGCATGTGATAGGGCCATGCAAATGACTGTTGGCGACCAAGCCATTTTACTTGTTATAAAAATTAAAAATCAATTAAAGGGACGTGCAGCCCAACTAATTAATTCAAGAGACTTGAGTACCTGGAGGGAAATCAAACAATTACTTAACGTTCATTTCGGAGATCCTCGCGATCTAACTTCATTAATTCAAGATTTACAAAGAATGTGTCAATCCCAAAATTAAAATGCTTTGACTTTTGTAGGCAGAGTTCAAACTCACTGCTCGAAAATGTATGCCGCAATAGGAAAACAAAGCCTTCTCACTAGGGAACAAAAAGAATCGCAAGCTACATTAATCGATAGCATGTGCCTAAATACAGTTTTGACAGGTTTAGAACCAAGAATAGGGCAACTAATTCGTGCTAGCAATCCACCCAACATGATGGATGCTATAGCTTTAATTAAGAGAGAATTGCAACTTTCTTATTTTGAAAACCAAAAATTTCAGAGGCAAAATCGTGTACCAGTCTTCAATAATAATGTCAAAAGAACCAGTAATAATTTTCCAAAATTTTGTAATTATTGCAAAAGAAATGGACATACTATCAATGAATGTCGAACTAAAAATCAAAATAATTATTACAGAAATGGTCCAAATCCTTCTAGCTACTATAACAATTTCCAAAACAACTCCCAAAGAAATAATTTCTCCCAAAATAGGTTCCATCAAAGACCATCTTTTCCTCAGCAAAATAATTTTCAAACTCCTTCTTTCCAACCTAGGAACCACCCTCAAAACTTCCAACCAAGAAATCAACCTCCTAGAAATTTTTCTAATAATATTCCTAGAAACAATTTCCCAAGAACTTTTAATAATAATTCAGGTTTCCAGCCTTCTAATCAAAATTTTACTCCTAGATTCCCAAATTCAAATCCAATTAACCAAAATAGAACTCCCCAACAACATTATCTGGGCCAAAGCGAAAATTTTCAATTAACAGCCTCGGACCAGAATCCTATTCCCAACTTCAAGAATCTTGGTATGACCAATACGGACCAAACGTTTGCATAAATACCGTTGACAATAGTAACTTATATTATATTAAAGATAATACCGATAAGTACAAAATTTTAATTGACACAGGAGCTGGTATTTCAATTTTCAAACCAGAGACGGTTCAGCAATTTTTAAATCGATGTCCAGAAAATTTTCAAATTAAAGGTATTTCTGGCCAATCAATTCCTATTACTGAAGCGGTATTTGTTTCTTTTACGGGTCCTCTTTCTCCCCATAAAGTTTATATTTGCGATCTAGATATAGGATTCGACGGAATTTTAGGCGCTGACTTTTTAGAAAGGTACGGTGCAGTAGTAGATTTTAGGAATAAACAATTAATTACGTACTATAAGGTACACGAATTACTCAAAGACGGAGATGAATTAAACGAGTTAACGAATAATAATGATAATAATAATCGAGTTGTTTATAAAAGACAAGTTAATGTTGACGAAAGATACGATAGCCTTCATATAAACGCTTATGAACGAAATAATAATAATAATAACGATTACACGGAAAATATAAATAATTTTGAAAGCGAAAATACGAGTTATAATATAAATCAGGTTACGATAGAACCGCGTTGCGAAAAAATATGCAAGTTTCATACGAATAAATATACGAATAAAGAAATGATTTTATGCGCACAACGAGTAGAAAAGGTATACGTGCCAAATGCTATAGTAAAAATAAACGAAGACGGTAATTTTTATACGACGATATTAAACGCTAATGCCATAACAAAGGATATTTGTTTCGAAGAATTTGAATTTGAGCCTTACATTAAAGAAACGAACGCTAGTACTAATATTATTTGTAATTTTAATAAAACGAAAAGCGGAGTAGAAGAAATAAAAGAATCATTAAGGCTAGAACATTTAAACGAAGAAGAAAAAGAATTAATTACTAATTTATGCTTGAATTTTGAAGATATATTTTACTTTGACGGAGATTTTTTAAGTTTTACTAATGAAATAAAACATACTATCGATACAGGCGACGCTAAGCCAATTTTTACTAAATCTTATCGATATCCACAAGTTCACAAGGAAGAAGTAAAAACACAAATTAATAAAATGCTTTCTCAAGGAATAATTAGACCTTCTGTTTCACCATGGTCGTCCCCAGTATGGGTCGTTCCAAAAAAATTAGACGCTTCAGGCAAACAAAAATGGAGAATCGTAATTGATTATAGGAAATTAAATGAATTAACAGTTAATGACAGGTATCCACTGCCTAATATTTCAGATATATTAGATCAGTTGGGTAATTGCCATTATTTTACTACTTTAGATTTGGCTTCTGGTTTTCAACAAATTGAAATGAATCCAGAAGACATTTCGAAAACTGCTTTTTCCGTTGAAAATGGACATTTCGAATATTTACGTATGCCCTTTGGCCTTCGTAATGCGCCCTCAACCTTTCAGAGGGTTATGGATAATATACTAATGGGAATACAAAACGAAAAGTGCTTAGTTTACATGGACGACATTATTATTTATTCTTCCACAATTAATGAACATATCTCTCGTATTACTGAAGTTTTTCAAAGATTAAGAAATTCAAATCTAAAAATACAGCCAGATAAGTGTGAATTCTTACGAAAAGAAGTAATTTATTTAGGACATGTTATTACACCTGAAGGGGTTAAACCAAATCCACAAAAGGTACAAGCTGTTATCGATTTTCCTCAACCTGCCAATACTAAACAAATTAAACAATTTTTGGGTCTTACTGGTTACTACAGGAAGTTTATTCCAAACTTCGCAAAAATGACAAAGCCTTTAACTCGACTTTTAAGAAAAGACGTACCATTTATTTTTGATAAAGATTGTCGTGAATCTTTCGAACAACTTAAAAATGCATTAATAACTTCACCAATTCTAATATATCCTAATTTTGAAAAGGAATTTGTTTTAACTACAGATGCAAGCGCTTTTGCTGTAGGCGCGGTACTTTCGCAAGGACCTGTTGGAAATGATCTTCCCATAGCATACTTTTCAAGAACCTTAAGTCCAGCAGAAATGAAATATAGCGTTATAGAGAAAGAACTTTTGGCAATAATTGCTGCCGTAAAAAACTATAGACCTTATCTTTTCGGACGAAAATTCTTATTGGTTACAGATCATAGACCTTTAACCTGGCTTTTCTCAATAAAAGATCCCGGTAGTCGTTTAGCACGTTGGCGACTTAAATTAGAAGAATATAATTATCAAATAATTTATAAACCTGGAAAAATTAATCGAAATGCCGACGCTTTATCTCGAATCAAAATCAATCATATAAAAGAAGCTGTTTCCTTTCATACTTCCCTAGACGAACCATCTACTTCCCATGATAATCCTCAAGACATTGACCCGCCTATTGACAATAATGAGACTGACGAAATTGCTATAATCTGTAATGAATTTGACAGATTTTTTGATCTATACAAGACGACTTCAATGATCGACTATTCTAAAATCCAATATACAAATAATCAACTTTTAGACAAAACACACAAGGACATTGTACTAATTTTTCAACAAGACAAATTAACAGACCTTCACGAAAAAGTTATTGATGATTTACTTGAGCTAAATCCTGATTTTAACTATAATAAAGCAAATGTTCTTTCCAGTCAAACCGTAACTAAAAGAAAATATTATATAATTCCTGTTCCTTTTAATTTTGAAACCGCAATACAAGTACTCTTCATATCTCTTTATTACAGTAAAGATATATTCGAAGAAAATAAAACTTATTACATTGAAAACAATCCAGATTTTCCAATTTTAGAAATGTTTAATTTTTTGTTCTCAGATAAAAATTTCCAACTAACAATTTGTCAGAACATTGTGACTATACCAGACGAAGACCAAATACCTATAATAATAGATCAATTTCATTCAGGCAAGACAAACTTACATCGAGGAATAAACGAAACAATTAGACGTATTAAACAAAAATATAATTGGACAGGACTAACTAAAGACGTTGAAACCTTTATTCGACAGTGCGAAATCTGCCAAAAGACAAAAATTTGTAGACAAAACTTGGACAGTCCCTTAGTTATTACCGAAACTCCTAAAACTCCTTTCGAAAGAATAAATATCGATATCCTAGAAATCCCAGTAAAAAATAATATCCTTACCATAAGAGACGAACTAACAAAATTTACCCAAGCTTATGCACTTCCTAATAAAACAGCGAGATCTGTAGTAGACGCTCTGTTACTCTATTTTCAACATTTTGGAACTCCCTTAAGAATCCATTGCGATGTAGGTAAAGAATTTAATAATCAATTAATGAAAGATCTTTGTAAATTATACTATATAAAATTAACTTTCTCTAGTGTTAGTCATCCGCAATCAAATGGCTCCTTAGAAAGATTTCATGCCACCTTAACTGAAATGATACGCGCATGTAGTACAGAAAATCCTAACGAACACCCATTTCAAATGCTTCCTTACGCTTGTATAGCATATAACAATTCTATAAATAAAACACACGGCTTTACTCCTTACGAATTGCTATTCGGTCACACCTCGTCTCGACCTCCAGAAGTTTTGTATAATCAGCAAGAATTAATCTCTAAGTACGTTCGCGATTTAAACAATAAAATAAAGCATTATTATGAAGTGGCAAGAAAGCGTACGGATATGCGCAAACAAAAGGCGAAACAGCGATTTGATACACACGTTTCGGAGCAGCGACAATTTCGCGTAGGAGAAAAGGTTTATGTCAAGGAGTTCCAAATAAAAAATAAACTAGCTAACAAATTTAATGGACCCTATAAAATTAAAGAAATTTATACGAATTCAGCTTTGCTACATAACCCAATTACTAACCAAACTACAAAAATGAATTTTGATATGCTAAAGAAATGTCACGAATTACAGGAAGAAGAACTAACGGTTAAAGAATTCTTTTATACTCTAGATCGAAAAATCCCTATTGAAAATAATAACGTTTCCATTGAACTGGGCAATTTATTTGCTGCCCCTGAAAATATTTCATTAGCTCACTGTGTATCTAAAGATTTAGAAATGAATGCAGGAATTGCAAAAGAATTTAAGAATAAATTTGGACACGTAGATGAACTAAAAAATCAAAATAAGTCAATTGGTGAAATAGCAGTACTTCAACTTCCGACAAGAAATATTTATTATTTAATAACTAAAGAATTTTTCTATTATAAACCAACTTATGCTAATTTATTTAATTGCTTAAAGGAATTACGAACAATTTGTCTCGAGAGCACTGATGAAAAAGATAAAATTATAGCTATACCCAAGTTAGCTTGTGGATTAGACAAATTAGATTGGGATACAGTTCTCCCTATGATCAAATATATTTTAAAAAATACTGATATTAAAATAATTTGTTATATCGAACAAAGTTCCTAATTCTGAAACTTCGTTACAGATTTTCTTTGTTCGCTACCGCTATGGCACAATATACACTGCGACCAATTAATAACACCATAGGCGTGTTCTATCAAGAGCAATCCGGACTCAAAATTTCTAATGACAAGTGGAGTTTATTGGTATATAAAGACATTTCATCTCTAAAAACAACATTCGAAAATAATAATAAAATTTTAGAAAATATGCAATTTATAATTCAACCAAAAGACGTACGAATGGCCGCCTTTCTAAGCGAAGTTAAGTCACATCTCACCTTACTAAATCAACTTTCCGAAAACATTGCGCTTAAATTTGAAGAATTAGCTATTGATGTAAGAAGATATAAAAGAGGTTTAATTAATGGTTTAGGGTCAGTATGGAAATTTATTACCGGAAATTTAGACGCTTCAGACGGACAGTATTATAACGATTGTATCGACAAAATTAACAGAGACGAACACGAATTAGAAAAATTAATGAAAAAACAAATTTTAGTAACTACTTCAGTTATCAAAAACTTTAACGACTCTATCAACAAATTACAAATTGATGAAATTACTTTTAATAATGACATAAAACAAATCGAAAATTACATTTATAACATTTCTGATAATTTTAATTATTACACTGCAAAATTACAAGTTTTAGAGATGGCCGAAAGACTCCTAGAATCCTATACCTTTATCGAAAGCAATTTAAACGACATTCTAAACTCTATTACTTTTGCAAAGTTACATATTATTCACACGTCAGTTATAACTCCTGAAGACCTGGTTCATCATTTGCAAATAATCGCTCAAACTTTAAACAAAAATAATTTGCCCTTAACTCCTCAACTTCTAAATGTTGCAACTTATCTTGATTTTATAGAACTAAAGGTTTTTCAAACAGAAAATAGACTTGTTTTTATATTAGACATTCCTTTAGTAGAACCTCAATGGTATACTCTTTATAGAATTTATCCTATTCCAATTTTCGACAATAAAACTGGATTTTATCACATGGTATCCACTGATACTAAATTTGTAGCAAAAAGCGATGACCCAACTCTCTATGTAATTCTCTATGATATAAAAAATTGTAAAGAACTAGCATTTGATTTAATAATGTGCAAAGATTTATATCCTACTCCTATTGACTCACATTCAAGATGTGAAGCTCAATTATTAGAGGTAAAAACCCATTTACCTAATACTTGTGACATAGTCACAATTTCAATTGAAAGTTACAATGTACAATTGATTCAAGAGAATCAATGGTTAATAATTTTAAGTGAAATATTTCCTATAACTATTAAGTGCAAAAATCAAAATCCTTTGACTATAATGCTAGACAAAACTTCAATTTTAACGTTAAAATCTGAATGCATTGCTTATATTGGAAGTACTAAAATTCAAACGAAAAATTTAAATAAATCTAATCAAACCTATAAATTTCACCCAATTAATATACCATTTGAATGTTGCAAAGAAACTCCAAATAAACTAAAATATCCTGACTTAAAACCTTTACAACTAAATAAATTTAATTATGACGATTTAAATGTCGCAAAGCATAAATTAGACGAATATGCAAAGGATCTTGATAATATTATTAACGAACCAACTGTAAATAAGTATACGCCAATATTGACATATCTATCCATTGCTTTAATCATACTTTTAATTATTGTGTACTTTTATTTTAAATGTAAAAAGTCTAGGAACATTAAAATAGGCATTATTACTACTAATAACGGAGACGATCCTCCACAACCTCCTAGAACACGAAATCGCGTTTTTCAAAATTTAAGAAAATTTGTTACTGTCAAAAGAAGACCTTCGTATAGATTGGACGAACCTCGCGAAGAAGAAGAAATTGAACTAAATTCTAATACTAAAACATATGCCTAATTTAATGTCAAAATTTGTTAACACAAATTTTTAATATAAGGGGGAAGGTGTTATATCCGACCTCAAGCATCACCTTGATCATAACCTTGTTTTTACCCTTGATTCTGTTTACTGTTGGATATTATGTTCTCATTCTCTATTGTTCAAGATGCTTACTACAAAGATATCATTTTCCATTGTATATTGTTCTAGAATGATTACTAGAACATATCATATTCCTTTTGAGTATTGTTAAAACTTGCTTACTGCAAGAATTGCAGAATTTGATCTTCCCTTTGTCTTTATATTCTTTTCCCATGAGAACCACAACACCTCAGCATAACAGATCTGTATAAATAGGACCTAGTAAAGTAAGAGTGTTAATTCTAGTCTTGTCTGTAGTCTAAGCCGAAACTCTGTAACTCGCGTTACTCAAATAAAAGTTTTTTAAAAAGTCTTCGTCTTCACGTCGCCCGTAACATACATATATGCCGATGACACACAACTACGATATTCCTTCTTTCCGCCTGATCTACAGAATGCTAACAATTTGATAAATGATGATTTGAGATTGTTGTTGGATAATTCTACACGGCACCAATTACATATATCTCAATTCAGCAAAAAGTTCTGTGTTGATTGTGTTGACACTGTGAGGAATCTTGGGGTGGTGTTGGATGCTGACTTGAGATTCACTAAACACGTTACACTAAAATTAAACTCGGCCTATGTCAGTTTGAAAAAGCTTTATCCACATAGGCATTCACTTACAGTAGGTTTGAAGACTAAGTTAACTGAGAGTTTGGTCCTGTCACATCTGAATTATGGAGACACTCTTTATGGTCCTTAGTAGGTATCGGGACGGTTGGGACGCCCCCCTCTACTTTCCTCCTAGGCCCCGCCCCCGGCCAATCGTAGCTAACCTAGCTCTGACGTCATGGCGCCAAATTCAAACCGTGGGAGATAATGGTCCATCATCTCGAGATCTAACATTTCATCTCGTGGTCCAGCATCTCCAGCATCTCGCCTCATCTCGTGCTCTGACGTCATGGCGCGAAATTCTGAATATAAAAAAATCCGCCAGGGTTCGAACCTGCGACCATCGGTTTATAAAATCGACGCTCTAACAAACTGAGCCATCGACGCATTTGAAAATAATACTTTAAAATGGTGTAGAATCTCGGAATTAAGTACAGGGTATCTCAAAAGCAACCGGAAAAAATGTATACAGGGTGAATCAGCAGCCAAAAGGACCTTAATCGTCGCTTTACATAACGTCATAGGTTTTTTCAACTAACGTATGTACAGAGTGGACAACAAAAATTCATGGGTGACATAACAGCTGATATGTCAAACAAAAGCATATACAGAGTGAGACAGAAATAAAAACAGGCCTTATTTCATCACGTGGCAGACTTAAGAATAAGTAAAATACAGGCTGGGACAATGGCTAAAAGGGCCTTAATCATTGCGTCGCAGATTTTCTCAAATAGGACAGAGCCGGACAACAAAAATTCATGGTGTGACAAAAAGCCAAAAAGGCCTAATTTCATCACGTGACAGAACTAAGGATATAGGGTGTATCAAAATTCATATAGGTACTAGGTGAAACAAAAGCCAAAAGACCTAATTTCACGGTTGAACTATCTATTTATCCTAATTATAAGATTCAAAACAATTGTTAAGTTTAAAATGCCAAGAAAAAAGAGATTCGAAATCTCCCAATGCGGCTTTATACTCGTATCGTCGTTCCAGCTTAATGACGTGAATAAAAAATTCGATGTAGGTACAACGCGTATAAAAAACAAAACCAAAAAGACGTTGCTCTCTCACCAAGAGGGGTTCCATAGGGTCCAAAGGCCATTTTTCCTAAACGATGTGACATTTGTACAGGATAGAACAAAAACTAAAGCTAAAACGTCGTTAATCTAAAGTCAAAAGGACCTTAATCGTTGTGTGACGTCACAGATTATTCTCAAATAGTACAGGGGTGGACAACAAAAATATGCAAGCTGGTATAAGAAAGCCAAAAAGACCTTAATGATATCTATGTACGAGGTGTGACGAAAGTAAAAAAACCTAATTTCACCAAGTGGCGACGTAGATTTAATGTGTGTCTCAAAATTCATGTACAAGCTGGGGCAATGGCTAAAAGGACCTTAATTGATGCGTGACAGATTTTTCTAAAATAGATGGACAAAATACGACCAAAAACAAGGTTAGAAGGACCTAATTTCATCAAGTGCCAGTTTTATTACAGATTTATGACAAAAACAATGGGGCTTAAGCCAAAAGGACCGTCACAATTTTTCTCTAGTAGCGTAGGTTGTCAGCGAAAAATTCAGGTGAAATATACTTGTAAAATTCGGAACTATTTGTTTTAATTTTTAAGTTAAAACAAACACGACGCAAAACGGTATTGTAGCCGCAATTTCCGGCTTAATAACGTAAAAGAGAAGTTAGTAGAATCTTGCAGACCCCTGAAAGACCCTAACCGATAAGTTAAAGGTATAAAGATATACGCAAAACTTTTCGAAATTAGTATGTTAAAAATAGGATCTTAGCGTGAATAAAGGTAAGCTACTGAACACGCGGGGATATAAAAGATTTTTATCAAAAAATTAACGATACAGGATGTCTCGAAACTCCGCCATGGAACGCCATGGGCTACCATGGAACGTCATGGAATACCGTGAAACTCCACCATGGAACGCCATGGACTACCATGGAACGTCATGGAATACCGTGAAACTCCGCCATGGAACACCATGGACTACCATGTAACGTCATGGAATACCGTGAAACACCACCATGGAACGCCATGGACTACCATGGAACGTCATGGAATACCGTGAAACTCCGCCATGGAACACCATGGACTACCATGTAACGTCATGGAATACCGTGAAACACCACCATGGAACGCCATGGACTACCATGGAACGTCATGGAATACCGTGAAACACCGCCATGGAACGCCATGGACTACCATGGAACGTCATGGAATACCGTGAAACTTCGCAATGGAACGCCATGGACTACCATGAAACGTCATGGAATACCGTGAAACTCCACCATGGAACGCCATGGACTACCATGGAACGCCATGGACTACCATGGAACGTCATGGAATACCGTGAAACTCCGCCATGGAACACCATGGACTACCATGTAACGTCATCCGTTCCAACGCTCAAATGCGGCGTTATTCTAACCGATTATACCCTAACATATTCCAACTTAACTTATCACAACACTATTTATTTGGTGCGATTGGTGCGAATCACTTTCACTGTAACACTATACCAAACCTTAGTTAGTAAAATCTAGTAACAGTAATTTATTTATTTACCATTATACGTTTTTACTGAACAAAAACCTAGTAAGTATACTTACTGTGTTGTTAAAATATTAGTTTTTTTATTTCTTGAATCCAGTAAAGTGCGTTACTGTGTTTTTTGGAATCTTCTAGTTGAGAAGATAATTGAAATCCCATTAGAAACAAAATTTATATCTACCTCCAACTTTTCAAGAGAGTTACCACATTTAAAGATGTCTCCAGCAACTTCTACCATGAAACCGACGCTTAATTGGGATAGAAATACTAGGCCTGGTGATATCGTCAAAATGTATAGGGATGCCTTAGAAAATGGGGAAAGTGTACAAATTTATATAAATACCTTATTAGATCCAGACAATAAAAATGTTTAAATAATTGTATGTTTTTCCATACTCGATGTAACAATCCAAATTTTTGTAAGCAGTATTTATCTCCCAAACGCTTGACATCTCGAAATCCAGAGTACATTTTGCTTAAAAAATATGGAGACAATCTGACGATACTTATGAATTCTTCAAAAGTACCTATCAATTATTAGAAAATGTGAGTTAGCAAAAACAATATGAATTAAGTTTTTGAAAATATTTTGTTTCGCGCATATGTTTGATTAAACATCTAAAGTCGATAAATATCATCAAAACTTGTACCTGATACCTTAACTTTTAAAAATCATACAATGCGTCCGTCAAAACACCAATCGAACCTTTATAACAAAATATACAGAGAGATTTTGATCCAATATTCTACTTCTCATAGTATTTCCACGAATGGGTTTACAAGAACATTAGTAGTGAGGCAAAGCGGGTGCACCATCATTCCATCTCACTCGCACTAATGTATTTTCCCATATAAGATAACGACTTCCGGTGCGGACTTTTCGCTACTTTTGGTCTGTCTCTCTCGGCCGTAGTCGCGGCGCGGCATTCGCGGCGTTGCCGGATCCTCGATTCTGTCGTGTAGGTGTGACGTTGCCTTTTCCTGTAATGAAATAAAAAAAAGCCCGTGGCTGGAATCGAACCTGTTCCATTCGTGTCCCGACCCCGTCGCTCCGGCCAACTGGGCTATCGCCGCACGTCGAAGAAGTGACCTTAAAAAGCGCAAACTAGAATCTCGCCGACGTCATCCGTTCGGGCGCGCGCGCGCTTGCACCTCGAGGGACGCCTGTCAGGTAGCGTGAAAGGATCCGGATCCGGGGGCCTGAAAGGCGGAGGAGTCTTGAGATGTTGGAAAAAATAGGGTGACCAAAGGTTCAGAAAAATATACAGAATGGAACAAGAAGAGAAATATGTGAAAAATATTAAAGTTAGGTTAAATATGAGAAAATATACAGGATGGAACAAAAAGAGAAATATGTGAAAATATTAAGAGAAAAGATATACAGGGTGACCAAAAGTTAGGTTATACCAAATGAAATATATGCGATGTCTTAGGAGAAAATGTCTTGGAAAGAGTTCCTTAAAGGCGGAGAAAAAGTTGCATGGTGGACAAATTGTTCACAGAAAACATTTAAGCGGTTTTAGGTGGAATGAATACTAATTGATGCAAAGTGCATGTTTTCTTTGTTCGTTAAAAATAGAATGCGATGTAATGTTTCCGGAGACATTTGATAAAGCTCCATAAAATCAAACACTGCGGAAAAGTCTTCATTTAGTCTCGTTGTTTCTTTGTGGCAAAATGGGTAAAGTAATGAGAAAGCTTCCTAAAAATTAAACCTCTAATAAATTTTTTTGTTTCAGAATTTATATCATTTATTAAGCAAAGGGTGCAAACATTACCAGTAAGTTATAAAATTAAAACTATATCATAATTTATGTGTATTTTGTAGCCAGATGGGCAGTATTGCCTAATGTATGGGAAAAAGGGTGAGGCGCCCTTTGGAAAGGAGGGGGCACCCCCCTTCATAGGGGAACATGGATCATATTACGTATTCTTTTACGTGGAAGGACCCCTGGGGGTTGTTTGGGTGTACCCCAAATGGTATAACAATAATTCTTGTTATTTAACCCTTGTATAACCACTAAATTTGTTTCAGATTTGGTGCAGAATAAATAAAAACTAAATTCAACAATTTTTTTTATTTTCCCCATTACTCCATCCATACAATCATTAAAAAATCTCCTTTTCTTTTTTCTAAAGTCAATAAATAAAATAAATAGATAAAAAATTACTCAATTTTTTCCCACTTGAATGCTCGATTTATAATAAACAAAACAGTGAATTTCTTGTGTCTTAGTTAAATGTTATAAAAATTCTTAAGAAAAATTATGTTTTTTAACCAGACCGGTTGATTAAAAGATAAGGAGAAAATAAAAAGAATGGATTCGTTAAAATTTAAGTTTCGATTGTGATTAAAAAGATAAGAAAAAAAAAAGATACCTATAGATATACAATTTTTTTTATTGTTAATAGGTATATAGGTTCACAAAGTCAATATTTAAAACTTTAGCTTAACGAAGGTAAAAAAAGAATACAATAATTACAAATATATAAAAAATAACATTTGGGGTAATTTCATGGGTTAGGTATACAGGTTAACAAAGTCAATTTTTAAAACTTTAGCTTAACGAAGGCAAAAAAAGAATACAATAATTACAAATATATTTGTGGTAATTTTATGAGGTAGGTATACAGGTTCACAGAGTCCTTATGTAAAATTTTTTTTTGCTTTAACGAAGACAAAAAAAATACAACGAACGCAAAAAAGATCACAACGAACGCAAAAATACAACAAACGCAAAAGGCTCACAACGTACGCAGAAAATTATATAAAAAAATCTTATAATTTTGCAATATTTTTAAAAACATTTTTCCAACACCAGGTTTTTAAAATTCAATAGCCGAATCATCATCGGTTTCATTATGCATGACTTCAAAACATAAATGTGGGTCATACAAATCGAAGAGGGGGGTTCTAGAACAATTTCCGCACCATTCTTGCGAATTTTTAATCCACCTGTTCATGACTTGAGTAACGTGTGATGAGAAGTCAAACACTTCGTTTTCTCTTGGGTGCGCGACGAAAATTCTGATACTCTTCAAATAAAAATTGAACTACACCTTCGCAGTAGAAACACACTTTCAAATTTTCTAACTGTGGAAACGTAAAATATTCCGCGATAACACAAAAAGGCATGTCATGTTCTTCCGGTAAAAAAATCATTCTTTCATTGAACCGGAGATCATCCCACGCGGATTGATTTAGTAAAAAAGCCACTTCCCTAGGTGTCATCTCATTTTCAAAATGTATCACCTCCTGCTCTACACCTTCCCAGTCGTGAATGGTTTCTTTGTAAATTTGAAGCTTGTACTACATATTGTAGAAGCTGCGGCAAATTCGTCTTTAGAATGTGGCACGACATTTTGAGATTTCGCACAATTTCTTTTTTAGCGAGATTTTGTAATGACAACATTTTTGTATGGTGCACTTAAATAGAACGATAAAAAACAATTGTGTGGTAACTAAATTACATTGAGAGACAACGGTTTTTAAACCGCCTTTTCCTGTTGACGACGCTCTTATCACAACGCTCTTATCAATCCGCGCGTCGCATACATTTCCTGTTTACGATCCATTTATGCAAATTTGAAAAATATATTATGGTGAATCATCGTAGCCTAACGGAAACGTTCCGATGTTATCTTCAAGGATTTTGCGTTTATCGTCAAAACTGCTTAAGGCGTTTTTATTAACCGTAAACGAATAAATATTATGTTTTTCGGACCTTATCGTATTAAATTTGGAATACAGGTCCGAAGAAGTACCGAAAAGAATGTCTTTATAATTTTGAAATGTTAAGTTATTAACAGCGAATTTTCCCACACCCTTAGCTTTCTTTACCGAAATTTCCGAATCATCGTCTTCATTGTGAAATTTGAACGCGTACATTTTTGCGGCCAGGCCGACAAATTCTGAAATAATTTTACCTTTTACCTCGTCTTTAATATACACGATTTTCTTCTTGTTAAATTTTGCAATTTTAAACACGTTCCCGTCCGGATAATCGCTGGTATCGAAAAATTTGATGCAGTCATTTCGAATGATTTCGTAAAAATCGTGACAAAAAATATGATACATGAGGGAATCGGTATCGGAATACAGCAGCTTTATTTCCCTTACAGGTAATTTTGTGAAATAATTATAGTGAAAATCGTACACGAGGCTTTTGGAAATGTCTAGCACGGAAATTCCTACATAAATCGGTTTATTGAACAACAATTCGGTTTTTTCATTTCTACGGCTATCAGATTTCCCGAGAAAATTTGCAAATAAGTTTTCTGGCTCCGTATCTCCCGTCCCAGCTAGTGACTAACCTAATATCCGTTATTTCTTATATTCTGGAGCGTTTTACCGTAAATAATGTTATTTTTTCTTTTGTATAAATCCTGTTCAAATTCTGATTTTGTAATCGGTCAACAATTCCATTTCAACTTTCGTCATCTTTAACATGGCTTCCCAGGAAAAATGGGCCGCGGTGAAGAAATGTGCAGCGTCTAGACCGTAATTATTAATGCAAAAATCGCGATAGTTCTCAAAAATGTCCGCCAGTAAGATTACATCTATTCGGAGATATAGATCGCTATATTGCCCCAAATTTTGTATTTTGAAGGTTTTCCAAACATTTTGAGCATGCAAGTATTTTTCATCGGAAATTGTTTCCCCCGTCAATTTACTGTTAAAATGGTGCATGGCGGGCAGTTCGTTTTCACTTAATTTTGAAACGGAATCGAGATAGTCGTAGGGAAACACGCCCTTCTTAATAGCTAAATTAAATTGTTCGGGGTCTGGAAAAGTCTTACGCGAGTTATGTACTTGAAGACCACTTATCACAAATGACCCATTAGGGATACTTTCCCTCCTTATCTGTTTGTATAAATAGGCCAACCGCCAAATAGAACTAACATTCCCTTACTGTACTTTCTAGTTTTAGTATCGTCTTGCGTTGGTACTGTTAAGTTCGGGTTTCTCTATAAACATTGTAACCACCTTATTCAGTAAATATTTTTTTTAAAAAAGCAAAATCCGGCACGACGAACTTAATTGGCGCTGCGAACAGGATAGTGCGACGTTATCCTGACGATTTCATATCGAGATCCACGGTCTGTTTTAACGGTTCGCGCACTATTCACCCCGAGTCCAGAAGATCATCAACAAATGCTTCAAGTGGTAATCATCCTGATTCTCCTGTAAGTACCTTGATCCTTCTTACTCCTCTATGAGTGCTAGTGATACTGATTTTAAAATCCCAGAGGGTTCGTTACAAACATTACTAAGAGAAAACCGCTTTTCACCTTATCCAACCTCTAAGACAAACGAATTAATTAAACCTTCAAAAAATAAACCTTCTAACGAAATTGACACAATGGTTTTCACCAATTCCGATTTAGCAAACTTATGTGCTACTTTGCCTGAGTATCATAAAGACGGTAATATTTCCACTTTTGTAAAATCTGTAGATAACCTTATAACATTCTTTAATAACACTTTAACTGAGACTCAAAGTTATATTGTTAGCATAAATATTTTATCAAAAATAAAAGGCGAAGCTAGAGACTATTTGAACATTCATAATAAATTTTTATGGCCAGATGTCCGCGCTGCCCTATTGCATAAATATGGGGATCGTAGAAGCGAAGATATTCTAGTAACCAAATTACAAACCACCGTCCAAAAACGAAATGAAACTTACGACAAGTATCATAACCGAGTTTCTTTAGCTTCAAGCGATTTATTGCCACACATTACTCTAAACGAAGTCAATGCTCAAATGGCAGAACTTAAAGTAAATCTATACCAAAGACAAGCTCTTTCAGTATTCTGTACAGGCGTAGATAACCCATACTGTGATCACTTGTCTCATTTTACACTAGATAATCTAGACGAAGCACTCCAACACTGTATTTCATTAGACAACCACAAACAACAACAGCGTTACATGTCATATCTTAAGAATCAAAATATTCCCACGGACAAAAGACTGCTACCTCGAAACAATTTTAATCAAAACAGAACTTATCAAAAACCGACAAACAGACTAATCCCCAATACACCCCCAGGTTTGGTAATATGAACCAATCATTGCCCCAAAGACAATACCCTCCTATAAATCGAAACGTATTTGGACCTAATCAAAGACCACCTAAACCATTCCAATCACAACCATCCGCAATAGACACTCTGCCAGCCCCGTCTCGTCAAACTGTACAAAAACCAATGACTACAAGCACATATTACCCAAAAACCTCCTTTAATAATGTAGAATTAGGAAATGAAGGCAATTACGTAGAACTAGGCGAGGATTTTCAAATAGAAGCCTCGGAACCTCCCCAACAAAATTAATAAATATAAATAACACTTGCGACAAGCCGAAATTACCATATTTTTATTTACCCTATTCTAATTTTAAGGTTTTGATCGACTCTGGCGGATCTGATACACTCATCAATCCTAAAGCCGCTCGCTCGTTACCAAACATTAAAACATTTTATGCACCTTTTAAACTAACTGCAATTAAAAGAACAAATATGCACGACTTACAAGCATACTACCCAATACTCCAAGAAATAGGTATAGATAAAGAAATTAAAATACATATCGCAGAATGGCATGACGATTTTGATATCTTACTAGGAACAAAAGAACTCGAAAGTATGAAAGCATGTATCGACTATGAAACTCACATATTCCGCATCGCGAACGTACGAGTACCTTTTCAAGTAAAGTTCAATCAAAAATCTAAAAGCCAAATAATACCTGTAAATATTCAAAACGGTGAAGTATTTTTAAAAGCCATATCTGTAAATAATCAAGTCATCATCCCCGACTCATTACACATTGCAAAAACGGCTTTATTGAAATACCCAAATTAAACATTAATAATATTAATATATCCGAACCATTCCAAGTTGAACCTCTAGACAATTTTACAATTGAAAATGTTGATTCGCATGAAACAAAATTTTCACCAGAACAAATAAGAACCTCACACTTAAACCCAGAAGAAAAATCAAAAATTCTCAATCTCTGTCATAAATATAAAGATATTTTTTACCACGAAAACTGTGACTTAACATTTACTAATTCAGTAAAACACGAAATAAGAACTAAAAACGAAATTCCTATATTTTCTAAATCTTATAGACACCCAAAACTAATGCAGAACGAAATAAATTCTCAAATACAAAAATTATTAGAAAATAAAATAATCAGGCCATCAATTTCACCTTACTCTGCCCCTGTATGGATCGTACCAAAGAAAATAGATGCCTCAGGAAAACGCAAATTTAGGATGGTAATAGATTATAGGAAATTAAACGAAAACACAGTTGAAGATAAATACCCACTTCCTAGAATAGACGAAATTTTAGACAACCTTGGTAAATGTTCTGATTTCACAACTCTAGACACAACGGCCTTTACGGTTCCTAACGGTCACTTTGAATATACGAGAATGCCTTTCGGTCTAAAAAATGCCCCTGCAAGTTTTCAGAGAATGATGGACGAAGTCTTAAGGGAACATCTTTATAAATTATGTTTTGTATATATGGATGACGTAATTATTATATTCTCCAAATCACTCCAGGAACACTTAATACACATCAATCAAATCTTCAAAAGACTACGGGAAGTAAATTTAAAAGTTCAGTTAGATAAATCAGAATTTCTCAATAAAGAAGTAGCCTTCTTAGGACACATAATCACACCTGAAGGAATTAAACCAAATCCTGACAAAATTAATGCTATTCAAAAATTTCCTATTCCCAAAACTACTAAAGGAATAAAGAGCTTTTTAGGTCTAGTCTGATATTATCGTAGATTCATACCCCAATTTTCTAAATTATCAAGCCCCATGACCAGATGCTTAAAGAAAGGTACGAAAATAGATATCTCGCATCCTCAGTACATTCAATGTTTTGAAAAATGTAAAAGCGCCTTAATTAACTCTCCAATATTACAATACCCAGACTTTTCCAAACCATTCACACTCACAACAGATGCTTCAGATTTTGCCATTGGTTCCGTTCTTTCACAAAATAATAAACCCATAGCTTATTATTCAAGAACATTAAATTCAGCCGAAAGAAACTACTCGACGACAGAAAAAGAATTACTTTCCATTATAGATTCCACGAAACATTTTAGGCCCTATCTTTTTGGAATAAAATTTACAATTGAAACAGATCACGCACCTCTGGTATGGCTCTCGAAAATTAAGGAACCCAATCAAAGATTAGCAAGATGGAAAATCAAACTCTCCGAATACAACTTCGACATATTCCATAAAAAAGGCAAAGAAAACTATGTAGCAGACGCACTCGCTCGTATTGAAATTAACATAAACTCTAAAGATGATGATGATGATAACCAATCAACCACTTCCTTACAAGTAAACCCTCCTGAAAACGATGATTTTGATTTAGCAAGCTTTGTTCACCAAGAAATTATCAAAGCAGTGGGCACTCCCACTATTCACTCAGAACATGAAAACCCAATAGCAACTATCCCTTTTTGTGAACAACCTTTGAATTACCACACGAATCAAATATTTTTAAAAGAAGGAAAAGTTTATAATATAAAGTACAAAAAGAAATTTAAAAATAGGAACGAATACGTAGTAACCATTAATCCGGAAATTTACTGCGAACATTTACAGAAAATGTTGCAAGAAATAATTCAACCAAATCAATCTTTTCATTTCCACACTAAAAATGACAAATTCCAGAAATTCCTGATAGATTATTCTAGCAAAAATTATGATTCAACAATCTCTCTATTTTTCTGTACAAAAGTATTACGAGACTTAGAACACCCCGATAGCCAAATGTTATGTATTAAAAATTATCATTCAGAAAACCACAACGGAATAAATGAAACTTATCAAAATTTAAAAAGAATTTATTATTGGCCCAACATGAAAAATAGCATCATTAACTATATTAACTCGTGTGATATCTGCTTAACCTCTAAATATGAAAGACAGCCGTATAAAGTACCTCTTCAAGGACCCCTATTAGGACAAAAACCTTTCGACATAATACATATTGACACTTTCCAATGCAATCACACTAATTACCTAACTATTATAGACTCATTTTCCAAATGTGCACAATGTTATGAAATCGGTGATAAAATCAACACCACGGTATTAAGTAAATTACGCCATTACTTCGCACACCATAATTACCCTAAGAAGATAGTATGTGATGAAGGTAAGGAATTTAAAAACAATTTATTTGAAGAATTTTGTAAACTGCACAAAATAGAACTCCACTTTACAACAATTAATAATCCAAATTCTAATTCGCCTATCGAACGATTTCATTCCACGCTATTAGAAAAACTAAGAACCATAAAGCAAGAAAAACCACATGAATATTTCTCAGATATAATGACACACTGCATTCTCATATATAACCAATCGATTCATTCTGCAACCAATTATTCTCCCTTTTCCTTACTCTACGGTCCTTATGAACACGAAATCCAATTTGATGACGATCTAACAGTTTATGATGAATACAATCAAAGACATAAAAGTGAACTTCAACCCTTCTTAAAAGTTATTTACCGAAAAACTAAAGAAAAGGAAACAAGAATATTAGAGAAACGAAACTCAAACCTACAAGATACACCTCCTAACATCCCTACACAAACTCCCGTTTATGCAAAGAAAAATAGACCATGAAATAAGTTAGAAAATCCCCTCAGAAAAATAAGAGTAACCAAAACCTCTCGTACTAAAATCACGGGAAAAACTAATAAGAAACAAAACACAAATGCTCACGCTAGACAAATTAAAAGACTAAGAAAAGTTTCTCCCTCTTTTCAGTCCAATGAGCCTGGCCCTTCAAGTAGTACCAATCCCGAATAATGGCTTTTTTCAAGAGGAACTAGGCCCCTCTCAATCCTTATCCCATTTCCACAAATACGTCCTACATCTAAACCTCACGACAATAGACAAATCACTAAAAGATACATTGATAAATTTTGTTCTGTTTAATAACACAAAATCCCCGATAATCCAAGACGCCTTAAACCATTACCAACACACTTACTATGAAACTTTGGAAAATTTTTACAAAATACAAAGAAAACGCAATCAACGTGGTTTAATCAACAGCCTCGGTTCTATAATAAAATTCATAACAGGTAATCTAGACGCACACGACAAGACGTTTCTTGAAAACCATATTTATGCCACAGAAAACAAGCAAGCAGACATAATCTTTCGTTTAAATAAAATCACAAATATAGCCTCAGATATTAATAAGAGATATCAAGAATTACTCACTGGAATTAACAGAAATGTTCACATAATCTCTAGTTCTCTCGAACAACTCAAAGATGAATTCCGTCTTCATGCTGCTATACTTTCTCAGATATCCAACCTAAATAATCTTAGTTCTTTCTTACAAAAATTATTACGTTCTCTAAATTTAGCACAAATAAATCGTTCAAATAATGAGTTATTTACAATGTCAGATATTACTAAAATTGAAACCGAATTGTTATCTAAATATTTAAAAAAACAATTAATAAGCGCCGAAACATATCCATATGAATTGATTGAAAATTCAGAAACCACCTTTATAGCAACAGAAGAATTGGCAATCATAATCCTGAAAATACCTCTCCTAAACTCCAATATCACACCTCTATATCACATATACCCTATACCTAACCCTCAAAATCACGTATGGATTCCACCATCGAAATACTATGCAACCGTATGGTATCAAACCTGCCAAGCTGTCAATCAAAGATACATCGGCAACGAAGTCATCAACACAGACTGCCAACTAGCTACGCTTCAAAACTGCACCGTAGCAAACATCCAAGAAATACCAAAAATCAGATACGTACTACGCCATGGACAATTATTAATTGGAACCAACACCCCAATAAAGCTAGAAGAGCTTTGTCGAGAAACCAAAACACATCAATGGATTGAAGAAACAAGCATACCACATCACCCTGCTCCATACAAATTGACAAACAAACGTACGCCCCTTCCGAATCACAATGGATTCATACGCCAGAAATCACCCCATTGCAACTATACCCAAAGACCAATATTCATCTCAATAAACTACAAATACCAGAAAACATCCCGCCGATGGAACCACTACCACCGTTACATCTCCGACCTGCAGTGACATCCACCATCTCCTGGACCACCTGTATTATTTTAGTTACAGCAATTACTATTTCTATTTATATAATTATTCGCAAAAGAAAGAGACATTCAACATTATTGTTCAAACCCAAAATTTCAATAAGGACATTTAAAGAGCTCGAGACGAACTCTAATCTAAGGGGAGAGGAGTTATGTACTTGAAGACCACTTATCACAAATGACCCATTAGGGATACTTTCCCTCCTTATCTGTTTGTATAAATAGGCCAACCGCCAAATAGAACTAACATTCCCTTACTGTACTTTCTAGTTTTAGTATCGTCTTGCGTTGGTACTGTTAAGCTCGGGTTTCTCTATAAACATTGTAACCACCTTGTTACGGTTTTTATTTTGGGCGAAAGTGCTGGGTGCATTGGCGAGGCGGAGTGGTCCTCCTGTCCTTGTTGGTTCCACGGTGTCGTCTTTGGGTTCTCCTTGCAGCGGATTCAGTCTTGCTTCGGCGTTTGCACGGTGAACGACAGTAGATAATTTTGTGGAGTTGTTTGAGACGTAAATTGTTTATTTTTCCACAATTGTCGTATTTTCCTAGTGGCTTAATCGGTTAGGAACTACCAGTTGGTTATTTTGGAGGCTTGGGAAGATTTACCTTTGGTGAAAGAGGGATTTAATTGCCAGTTTCTTCAACCGTTAAATCGTTGTTTCCACGGTGTTCTGGAAGGTCATCGCGGCGACGGATTTTGTATCAGTCAAATTTAATTTCAGCTTGGAAACCCTCACGAAGAGGTAATATTTAGTTGGTAAGTTGTGTCTTGGCTAATTCACGTGAAAATTCTAGGGTTATCCGGTACATCTTTTGAGTTACTTACAAGCAGAAGCAAGCTTGTGTCGTCTGGATCCAGCAACAAATATTGTATAATGGTTGTCATACCATAATATCTACTAGCTTACACCTAGCTGACCGTTGCCGAATAGTTGGTGCAGAAGAAGATTGTGTAACCACAGCAGCCGCAGCTAAGTCACTATGTTTGATGTTTGTGTTGTGTTGAAGTAGCTACTCTATTTTACTTAAATCTCGTGGCGCCCAAAATATTATCTATTTATGTAATAAAGCGAAACCCACCTTTAGAGATTGAATTTTGGTTTGGTTGAGTATTTAATGCCAGTAATTATAACCCTGAGATAACTCTCTCTAGCCAAATCTCCACCAGTGCAAAGTAGGTGGCATTATTTGGCGACCAACGTAAAAGTACAAATTTTCTCAATTTTCTTATAAAATTTAGGTTGTTGTAGGAATAGATGAAAAGAATGGCACAATTTTCTAACCAATTGTCTTGGCTATAAAATCTGGGTACACTTATAACAGCTAATTTTATAGCGCCCAAGGAGGCCGGAAAATTGGCCCATATCTAAATATAAATAGTGAGAACGAAATAAGTGTTCTTAGATCTGGGGTTGTTGTGTACTGTCTTACTAAATAGAGAGTAATTAAAGTGTCTGTGTTGTTTCTTATTGTATGTTAACTTTATTGAGTATTTTTTCTCCTGTCTTTTTTTTTTTGCAAAATGCGAAGTATTTTTTAATATCATTGTCTGTCCGGAGTTATTGGCTGTTTTAATTAAATAATTTTTGATGTGTATATCTCATTTTAAATTGGAAATATTTTTAATACCTAATACAAATTTTTTTAAATACATACATACAAATTTTCTTCACTAAATTGCGGTAATATTTTGTTTTTGTAGCGAGTATTTCGGGGAAGAAAGGGAATAGTAGTTCTAATTTATATTAATTTCTCACACCGTTATTGCTCTGTCGTTGTTGCTGGATTTAATTTTAAGATGTTTGATTTTTTGTAGCTGCGTTTTATCGGCATTTCGCATTTGCTGCGCCTTTTAATTACGCGTTTTTTTTGCAAAACTTGTACATTTGTATTTGTTTTTTTGCACACCGCATTTATATACGATTGATTTTATTGGATCCTTTTTTTTATCGGTGCGGTTGGCGTGTTTGGAGGTTTCCTTTTTTTGCAGACTGATTTTAGATTGTCGTGCGTAGGTGCTTTTTTTTGTGAGGATACTGGAAAAAAATGAATATCGATTATTTACATGAAGATGAACTCTCATATGAGTTGAAAATTAGGGGTTACCCATATTATGGGACCGTGGCAGGAAAACGCAAACGCTTACGCCCGGTATTGCGATTGAAAAAGACTGGTGGGGTTGTTCCATTTTCCTCTAGTATTGTACTTGAACAAACTGAGGAAGTCGAAACTTGATTACGCAAACGCGAGTAATGAATATAGACGGTTAAATTCTAGGCTTCTAAATGTGATAAATAGGTTGAATAGGATTGATGCGAGTACGGACGTTAGTGTGGCAGGGCAGAAGGGTAAACTTTTGGTTCTTTGCGGTAGTATCAGCGACTTTTTGGAGGAGAGCATGTTTTTGGTTCAACCTATAAACACTGAAAACCAGCTTAACGTGTCGGCGGAAATGCGGAGTACTGATAATGGTGATCCTAACAATTCTTCGATTTTGGATTTGCCAAATGTGCAGCCACAGAGAGCTGTGGAGAATGCTGTCATGGGGGATTCATCGTCGTTGTCGGTTGGTGGGGGGATTATTACTGGAAACAATTTTAATCTGGTGGAACCAGCCGTGTTGAATAGGGGTCTAGCGTTTGGTGTAGGAGGAGGTAATGGCGTACCGGTGGTTAGTCAGACCTCCCACGCGTATTTTTCTCAGGTTAATCCTAAAAACTCCACAGTCTCAAATAGTCATTTACTATTATCACACCCTGTAAATGTAATACCAGCTGCTACTTCGGAATGTAATCAGTATAGTGTCCCTCCACAGGCTTTTTCGTCGACTCACGGTCCATACAGAGGTGCACAGCTTCCACATGATTCCAACTCAACTCTTTTAGGCGGTGATGGTGCATCTGCACGTAGAGTTAGCTTTGCTGGGCCACTTATTGAGTTCCCTGAAAATTCTCACGGTTCTTTTAACAACACTGGTGGAATGGATCGTTACAAGGTTTTTAAGGTAATATCCCAGTGGGATATCAAATTTGATGGGGTGACCGGAGTTAATTCGTTCGTGGATAGAGTGGAAGAATTACGTGTTGCTTGCGGGGTACCCAAAGAGTATTTGATAGGCTCAGCAATTACATTATTTTCCGGGGTCGCCTTGGATTGGTTTCGGGTTAACGTTGCACCATCTCATTCCTGGGATGATCTGGTGTTTATGTTGCGTTCAGCCTTTTTACCGGGCGAATACGAGGAAGATATATGGGCAGATATTCGCAGCCGAACTCAGGGTCAACATGAGCGCTGTTTTGTTTACATTTCCATAATGCAAACCCTTTTTAAGAAACTTCGTTCTCCCCCTAGTAATCTAACTCAGTTGAAACTTATAAGAAGAAACTTGCTTCCCCATTTACAAAGTCAGCTGGCCCTACATAGTTGTGCAACCATTGCAGAACTGTCATCAGCATGCCAAGTGTTAGAGGACGCTCAGTCACGCATCCAGAGATATAAACCCCCTCCAAGTAACCCTAGCTTAGTTGCTGAATGAACCGGAACTGATGTATCAAACAAGGAGGAACCGATATTCTGTTTCTATGATAGCTGAAACACCCTCGAATAATTCTACGATGCAGCCAATTACCTCGCAATTTGGTGGTTCGAGAACTGGTTCGATTACCTGTTGGAACTGTGGACAACAGGGGCATATAGGACGGAATTGTGTCCGACCCTTCTCGAAACATTGCTATGGTTGTGGCAAACCGAATTTTACTACGAAGACATGCCCTGACTGTTCGGGAAATGTGGTCTCCCCTCGCTGTTCGGCCGCACAGTGAGATGGGGAGGGCGAGCGGCTAATCTGCATGGTAGAATTAAAATTCACCTGGACTTTGTTCTTGCCAATGTTGTCGGGGATGAAAGGCCCTTCCTTAGGGTTGATGTTTTTGGGGTTGAGTTTTTGGGGCTTTTGGATAGCGGCGCTTCTCGAACGATTATTGGAAACATTGGTTATGAGAGGTTTAAGTGTTTTAATTTGAAGTTACTGCCTTGCCGAGTGGGTAGTTGTAGTGTGGCGAGTGGAGAGGTGTGTGAGGTGTTGGGTTGTTATCATGTTCCGTTTCGAGTTCAGGGCCGAGTTGTGATGATTGAGGTGTTGGTTGTGCCTGGTTTACCCCACGATTTAATCCTTGGTGTGGATTTCTGGAAGAGACTGGGTATTGTTCCCGATATTGGGCGTGGATTATGGCACTTTGCCGATTTTCATGATCTCCAAGTTCTGTCTCTAACTGAGACAGGAAACACTCATTTAAGTAAACAACAAGAGAAGGACCTGGAAGTTTTTTTGAAGGTGACCTTTTCTGATATGCCGGTAGGATTGGGGTGTACTACCTACGTTCATCATAAGATCAGGACAAGTGCGGAGCCTGTGAAGCAGTGGTTCTATCCTATTTCGCCCGCACTGCAAAAGCATGTAAATGCGGAACTTAATGAGATGTTAGCACAGGGGATTGTGGAGCCCTCGTCTTCTCCTTGGGCGTCGCCCATTGTTTTAGTCAGGAAGCCAGATGGGTCTTATAGGTTCTGTGTGGATTACCGCAAGGTTAACAAGGTGACGGAGCGGGATGCATACCCTTTGCCTTTGGTGACGGTTACACTGGATAAACTGCGAGATGCTAGGTTCCTATCCTCGTTGGACATTAAGAGCGCCTTTTGGCAGGTGCCACTGGAGGAGGAGAGTAAGCCATTGACGGCCTTCACTGTCCCAGGAAGAGGTTTATTTCAATTTTGTAGGATGCCAATGGGATTGCACAACTCTCCTGCTACATGGCAGTGACTTGTCGATAGGATCTTTGGCGATTTGGAGCAGCACGTCTTTATATACTTGGATGACATCGTCGTGGTCACTTCTTCATTTGAGGACCATCTGAGGGTACTGAAGGAGGTGATCGACCGTCTCAAGAGGGCAGGACTAACGGTAAGGCGCGATAAGTGTCATTTTTGCCGCCCTGAATTAAAATTTTTGGGTTATAGAGTCAATTCCCAGGGGTTGTCGTGTGACCCAGATAAAGTGTCGGCAATTTTAAACATTCCTCCACCTAAGTCCGTTAGAGAAGTTAGACGTTTCCTTGGCATGACTGGGTATTATCGAAGGTTTTTACCGGATTTTTCCACTTTGGCAGCACCTATAACTAATCTGTTACGAAAGAACACTCGATTTTGTTGGAATGGGGAATGTGAGATGGCGTTTGCGAGGGTTAAGGAGATGTTGATATCTTCCCCAGTCATGGATTGTCCTAATTTTGATTTGACCTTTACCATCCACACCGATGCCAGCGATTATGGCCTTGGGGCGGTTTTGACGCAAAACTTTCCGAAGGGCGAAAGACCTGTAAGTTTTATAAGTCGCTCATTGACTAGCAGCGAAAGGAAATTTTCAACTACTGAGAAGGAGTGTCTGGGAGTCGTCTGGGCGATAGAGAAATATAGGCCCTATGTAGAAGCTACTCACTTTTCTGTTGTTACTGACCATTTCGCTCTTCTCTGGTTGAATAATCTTAAAGATCCATCGGGAAGGTTGGCTCGCTGGAGTGTGCGTTTACAACAATATAGTTTCGATGTTGTCCACCGAAAAGGGAAAGAAAACGTGGTCCCCGACGCTCTTTCTAGAGCTGTGCCCGTTTTAAACGCTATTGCACATGAAGAGCAGGAACTTTTCGCTGGTTACGCAGATAAGTGGTACTCCAATATGATTAATAAGGTTTCGAATAACCCACTGGATTATCCTCAGTGGCGTGTCAATGATGATATTCTCTACCGACAAAACCGTAATTTGTATCCTGGCCTGGGTGATGCAGCATATGATTGGAAGATAGTGGTGCCGAAAACTAACCGATCACCGATCCTTAGTCAGTTTCACGATACACCTACCTCGGGACATTTGGGTATTTACAAGACGTATCATCGGATAGCTCGGAAGTATTATTGGCCCAAAATGAAGGCAGATGTAGTCCGGTACGTGCGAACTTGTCAGATTTGTTTAGCGAATAAGTCCGACCATCAAGCACCAGCAGGTCTTATGGTTGGTAGGCCTCATATAAAAAGGCCATGGGAGTTTGTTTCTGTGGACTTGGTTGGTCCCCTTTCTCCATCTACGTCGGGTCATAAATACATATTAAGCGTTCAGGATTACTTTTCTAAATTTTGTATTTTTATCCCATTAAGAAGTGCCACAGCTAAAAGTATGGTTTCTCAGTTCGAGGATCATGTTCTCTTGAGTCATGGAGTCCCTAATGTTCTCTGGTCGGATAATGGCAAACAGTTTGTTTCTAAGGAGTGGCAGGACTTGGCAAAGAAGTACAATATTCGACTTTGTCATTCGGCTCATTATCACCCACAGGCAAATCCGGTGGAAAGGCCACACGCGTGCTTGAAGACTATCCTTGCCTCTTTTGTCAAAGATAACCATCGGTTGTGGTCTTCACTCGTTTCCAAGGCTGCATGTGCTTTAAATACAGCGAGACATGAAACTACGGCAGCTACACCTTATTTCATTTTACACGGTAGAGAGATGCCTCTTGATGGAGGAGACCATGTACCACCGCCAGTGGGAGACGAGTTAAGATCGGAAAATGAAACGACTCATGCTACTAAGGCAGCTGCGATGCAAGAGTTGTTCGCAGATATACGCAAGCGCCTCGAAAGAGCGATGTTGAGGAATCAGCGAGTCTACAATCTCCGTCGTAGAGATGCCACGTATGACGAGGGCGATAAGGTGTGGAGGAAGAGTTACTTGCAGTCGGACGCTTCAAGATATTTTACTTCGAAGCTGGCTCCGAAGTACTTGGGTCCCTTTACAGTTCATAAAAAAGTATCTAGGTGCACGTATCAGCTGCGTGACAATAATAAGGATGCAGGAACCTGGCACGTGAAGGACCTTAAGCCGGATACTTCGCTTTTATAATAGTTTCGTTTGGTACTTGGGGAGTGTGAGGCTGTGAAAGAGAGTTTCGGGGGTCGCAAATTTTTCCGGGAGTGGGTTGGGGTTCACCCGGTCTGATTTGCGTATCCTGAGTTGGATTTGGTTTGGGTAGATTGTTGAAGTTTTGGTTCATGCCAACTTTTTTTTTTAATTTTGTGAACTCCTATAATAGTGTCATACAACCCTGAAGTTTTGGTGAAATTTTGGGAAAATTTCTTATGGGTAAGAGGGGAATGTTACGGTTTTTATTTTGGGCGAAAGTGCTGGGTGCATTGGCGAGGCGGAGTGGTCCTCCTGTCCTTGTTGGTTCCACGGTGTCGTCTTTGGGTTCTCCTTGCAGCGGATTCAGTCTTGCTTCGGCGTTTGCACGGTGAACGACAGTAGATAATTTTGTGGAGTTGTTTGAGACGTAAATTGTTTATTTTTCCACAATTGTCGTATTTTCCTAGTGGCTTAATCGGTTAGGAACTACCAGTTGGTTATTTTGGAGGCTTGGGAAGATTTACCTTTGGTGAAAGAGGGATTTAATTGCCAGTTTCTTCAACCGTTAAATCGTTGTTTCCACGGTGTTCTGGAAGGTCATCGCGGCGACGGATTTTGTATCAGTCAAATTTAATTTCAGCTTGGAAACCCTCACGAAGAGGTAATATTTAGTTGGTAAGTTGTGTCTTGGCTAATTCACGTGAAAATTCTAGGGTTATCCGGTACATCTTTTGAGTTACTTACAAGCAGAAGCAAGCTTGTGTCGTCTGGATCCAGCAACAAATATTGTATAATGGTTGTCATACCATAATATCTACTAGCTTACACCTAGCTGACCGTTGCCGAATAGTTGGTGCAGAAGAAGATTGTGTAACCACAGCAGCCGCAGCTAAGTCACTATGTTTGATGTTTGTGTTGTGTTGAAGTAGCTACTCTATTTTACTTAAATCTCGTGGCGCCCAAAATATTATCTATTTATGTAATAAAGCGAAACCCACCTTTAGAGATTGAATTTTGGTTTGGTTGAGTATTTAATGCCAGTAATTATAACCCTGAGATAACTCTCTCTAGCCAAATCTCCACCAGTGCAAAGTAGGTGGCATTATTTGGCGACCAACGTAAAAGTACAAATTTTCTCAATTTTCTTATAAAATTTAGGTTGTTGTAGGAATAGATGAAAAGAATGGCACAATTTTCTAACCAATTGTCTTGGCTATAAAATCTGGGTACACTTATAACAGCTAATTTTATAGCGCCCAAGGAGGCCGGAAAATTGGCCCATATCTAAATATAAATAGTGAGAACGAAATAAGTGTTCTTAGATCTGGGGTTGTTGTGTACTGTCTTACTAAATAGAGAGTAATTAAAGTGTCTGTGTTGTTTCTTATTGTATGTTAACTTTATTGAGTATTTTTTCTCCTGTCTTTTTTTTTGCAAAATGCGAAGTATTTTTTAATATCATTGTCTGTCCGGAGTTATTGGCTGTTTTAATTAAATAATTTTTGATGTGTATATCTCATTTTAAATTGGAAATATTTTTAATACCTGTTACGGGCGACGTGAAGACGAAGACTTTTTAAAAAACTTTTATTTGAGTAACGCGAGTTACAGAGTTTCGGCTTAGACTACAGACAAGACTAGAATTAACACTCTTACTTTACTAGGTCCTATTTATACAGATCTGTTATGCTGAGGTGTTGTGGTTCTCATGGGAAAAGAATATAAAGACAAAGGGAAGATCAAATTCTGCAATTCTTGCAGTAAGCAAGTTTTAACAATACTCAAAAGGAATATGATATGTTCTAGTAATCATTCTAGAACAATATACAATGGAAAATGATATCTTTGTAGTAAGCATCTTGAACAATAGAGAATGAGAACATAATATCCAACAGTAAACAGAATCAAGGGTAAAAACAAGGTTATGATCAAGGTGATGCTTGAGGTCGGATATAACACCTTCCCCCTTATATTAAAAATTTGTGTTAACAAATTTTGACATTAAATTAGGCATATGTTTTAGTATTAGAATTTAGTTCAATTTCTTCTTCTTCGCGAGGTTCGTCCAATCTATACGAAGGTCTTCTTTTGACAGTAACAAATTTTCTTAAATTTTGAAAAACGCGATTTCGTGTTCTAGGAGGTTGTGGAGGATCGTCTCCGTTATTAGTAGTAATAATGCCTATTTTAATGTTCCTAGACTTTTTACATTTAAAATAAAAGTACACAATAATTAAAAGTATGATTAAAGCAATGGATAGATATGTCAATATTGGCGTATACTTACTTACAGTTGGTTCGTTAATAATATTATCAAGATCCTTTGCATATTCGTCTAATTTATGCTTTGCGACATTTAAATCGTCATAATTAAATTTATTTAGTTGTAAAGGTTTTAAGTCAGGATATTTTAGTTTATTTGGAGTTTCTTTGCAACATTCAAATGGTATATTAATTGGGTGAAATTTATAGGTTTGATTAGATTTATTTAAATTTTTCGTTTGAATTTTAGTACTTCCAATATAGGCAATGCATTCGGATTTTAACGTTAAAATTGAAGTTTTGTCTAGCATTATAGTCAAAGGATTTTGATTTTTACACTTAATAGTTATAGGAAATATTTCACTTAAAATTATTAACCATTGATTCTCTTGAATCAATTGTACATTGTAACTTTCAATTGAAATTGTGACTATGTCACAAGTATTAGGTAAATGGGTTTTTACCTCTAATAATTGAGCTTCACATCTTGAATGTGAGTCAATAGGAGTAGGATATAAATCTTTGCACATTATTAAATCAAATGCTAGTTCTTTACAATTTTTTATATCATATATAACTGACGTGTGAATAATATGTAACTTTGCAAAAGTAATAGAGTTTAGAATGTCATTTAAATTGCTTTCGATAAAGGTATAGGATTCTAGGAGTCTTTCGGCCATCTCTAAAACTTGTAATTTTGCAGTGTAATAATTAAAATTATCAGAAATGTTATAAATGTAATTTTCGATTTGTTTTATGTCATTATTAAAAGTAATTTCATCAATTTGTAATTTGTTGATAGAGTCGTTAAAGTTTTTGATAACTGAAGTAGTTACTAAAATTTGTTTTTTCATTAATTTTTCTAATTCGTGTTCGTCTCTGTTAATTTTGTCGATACAATCGTTATAATACTGTCCGTCTGAAGCGTCTAAATTTCCGGTAATAAATTTCCAAACTGACCCTAAACCATTAATTAAACCTCTTTTATATCTTCTTACATCAATAGCTAATTCTTCAAATTTGAGCGCAATGTTTTCGGAAAGTTGATTTAGTAAAGTGAGATGTGACTTAACTTCGCTTAGAAAGGCGGCCATTCGTACGTCTTTTGGTTGAATTATAAATTGCATATTTTCTAAAATTTTATTATTATTTTCGAATGTTGTTTTTAGAGATGAAATGTCTTTATATACCAATAAACTCCACTTGTCATTAGAAATTTTGAGTCCGGATTGCTCTTGATAGAACACGCCTATGGTGTTATTAATTGGTCGCAGTGTATATTGTGCCATAGCGGTAGCGAACAAAGAAAATCTGTAACGAAGTTTCAGAATTAGGAACTTGGTTCGATATAACAAATTATTTTAATATCAGTATTTTTGAAAATATATTTGATCATAGGGAGAACTGTATCCCAATCTAATTTGTCTAATCCACAAGCTAACTTGGGTATAGCTATAATTTTATCTTTTTCATCAGTGCTCTCGAGACAATTTGTTCGTAATTCCTTTAAGCAATTAAATAAATTAGCATAAGTTGGTTTATAATAGAAAAATTCTTTAGTTATTAAATAATAAATATTTCTTGTCGGAAGTTGAAGTACTGCTATTTCACCAATTGACTTATTTTGATTTTTTAGTTCATCTACGTGTCCAAATTTATTCTTAAATTCTTTTGCAATTCCTGCATTCATTTCTAAATCTTTAGATACACAGTGAGCTAATGAAATATTTTCAGGGGCATCAAATTAATTGCCCAGTTCAATGGAAACGTTATTATTTTCAATAGGAATTTTTCGATCTAGAGTATAAAAGAATTCTTTAACCGTTAGTTCTTCTTCCTGTAATTCGTGACATTTCTTTAGCATATCAAAATTCATTTTTGTAGTTTGGTTAGTAATTGGGTTATGTAGCAAAGCTGAATTCGTATAAATTTCTTTAATTTTATAGGGTCCATTAAATTTGTTAGCTAGTTTATTTTTTATTTGGGACTCCTTGACATAAACCTTTTCTCCTACGCGAAATTGTCGCTGCTCCGAAACGTGTGTATCAAATCGCTGTTTTGCTTTTTGCTTGCGCATATCCATACGCTTTCTTGCCACTTCATAATAATGCTTTATTTTATTGTTTAAATCGCGAACGTACTTAGAGATTAATTCTTGCTGATTATACAAAACTTCTGGAGGTCGAGACGAGGTGTGACCGAATAGCAATTCGTAAGGAGTAAAGCCGTGTGTTTTATTTATAGAATTGTTATATGCTATACAAGCGTAAGGAAGCATTTGAAATGGGTGTTCGTTAGGATTTTCTGTACTACATGCGCGTATCATTTCAGTTAAGGTGGCATGAAATCTTTCTAAGGAGCCATTTGATTGCGGATGACTAACACTAGAGAAAGTTAATTTTATATTGTATAATTTACAAAGATCTTTCATTAATTGATTATTAAATTCTTTACCTACATCGCAATGGATTCTTAAAGGAGTTCCAAAATGTTGAAAATAGAGTAAAAGAGCGTCTACTACAGATCTCGCTGTTTTATTAGGAAGTGCATAAGCTTGGGTAAATTTTGTTAGTTCGTCTCTTATGGTAAGGATATTATTTTTTACTGGGATTTCTAGGATGTCGATATTTATTCTTTCGAAAGGAGTTTTAGGAGTTTCGGTAATAACTAAGGGACTGTCCAAGTTTTGTCTACAAATTTTTGTCTTTTGGCAGATTTCACACTGTCGAATAAATGTTTCGACGTCTTTAGTTAGTCCTGTCCAGTTATATTTTTGTTTAATACGTCTAATTGTTTCGTTTATTCCTCGATGTAAGTTTGTCTTGCCTGAATGAAATTGATCTATTATTATAGGTATTTGGTCTTCGTCTGGTATAGTCACAATGTTCTGACAAATTGTTAGTTGGAAATTTTTATCTGAGAACAAAAAATTAAACATTTCTAAAATTGGAAAATCTGGATTGTTTTCAATGTAATAAGTTTTATTTTCTTCGAATATATCTTTACTGTAATAAAGAGATATGAAGAGTACTTGTATTGTGGATTAAAAGGAACAGGAATTATATAATATTTTCTTTTAGCTACGGTTTGACTGGAAAGAACATTTGCTTTATTATAGTTAAAATCAGGATTTAGCTCAAGTAAATCATCAATAACTTTTTCGTGAAGGTCTGTTAATTTGTCTTGTTGAAAAATTAGTACAATGTCCTTGTGTGTTTTGTCTAAAAGTTGATTATTTGTATATTGGATTTTAGAATAATCGATCATTGAAGTCGTCTTGTATAGATCAAAAAATCTGTCAAATTCATTACAGATTATAGCAATTTCGTCAGTCTCATTATTGTCAATAGGCGGGTCAATGTCTTGAGGATTATCATGAGAAGTAGATGGTTCGTCTAGGGAAGTATGAAAGGAAACAGCTTCTTTTATATGATTGATTTTGATTCGAGATAAAGCGTCGGCATTTCGATTAATTTTTCCAGGTTTATAAATTATTTGATAATTATATTCTTCTAATTTAAGTCGCCAACGTGCTAAACGACTACCGGGATCTTTTATTGAGAAAAGCCAGGTTAAAGGTCTATGATCTGTAACCAATAAGAATTTTCGTCCGAAAAGATAAGGTCTATAGTTTTTTTACGGCAGCAATTATTGCCAATAGTTCTTTCTCTATAACGCTATATTTCATTTCTGCTGGACTTAAGGTTCTTGAAAAGTATGCTATGGGAAGATCATTTCCAACAGGTCCTTGCGAAAGTACCGCGCCTACAGCAAAAGCGCTTGCATCTGTAGTTAAAACAAATTCCTTTTCAAAATTAGGATATATTAGAATTAGTGAAGTTATTAATGCATTTTTAAGTTGTTCGAAAGATTCACGACAATCTTTATCAAAAATAAATGGTACGTCTTTTCTTAAAAGTCGAGTTAAAGGCTTTGTCATTTTTGCGAAATTTGGAATAAACTTCCTGTAGTAACCAGTAAGACCCAAAAATTGTTTAATTTGTTTAGTATTGGCAGGTTGAGGAAAATCGATAACAGCTTGTACTTTTTGTGGATTTGGTTTAACCCCTTCAGGTGTAATAACATGTCCTAAATAAATTACTTCTTTTCGTAAGAATTCGCACTTATCTGGCTGTATTTTTAGATTTGAATTTCTTAATCTTTGAAAAACTTCAGTAATACGAGAGATATGTTCATTAATTGTGGAAGAATAAATAATAATGTCGTCCATGTAAACTAAGCACTTTTCGTTTTGTATCCCCATTAGTATATTATCCATAACCCTCTGAAAGGTTGAGGGCGCATTACGAAGGCCAAAGGGCATACGTAAATATTCGAAATGTCCATTTTCAACGGAAAAAGCAGTTTTCGAAATGTCTTCTGGATTCATTTCAATTTGTTGAAAACCAGAAGCCAAATCTAAAGTAGTAAAATAATGGCAATTACCCAACTGATCTAATATATCTGAAATATTAGGCAGTGGATACCTGTCATTAACTGTTAATTCATTTAATTTCCGATAATCAATTACGATTCTCCATTTTTGTTTGCCTGAAGCGTCTAATTTTTTTGGAACGACCCATACTGGGGACGACCATGGTGAAACAGAAGGTCTAATTATTCCTTGAGAAAGCATTTTATTAATTTGTGTTTTTACTTCTTCCTTGTGAACTTGTGGATATCGATAAGATTTAGTAAAAACTGGCTTAGCGTCGCCTGTATCGATAGTATGTTTTATTTCATTAGTAAAACTTAAAAAATCTCCGTCAAAGTAAAATATATCTTCAAAATTCAAGCATAAATTAGTAATTAATTCTTTTTCTTCTTCGTTTAAATGTTCTAGCCTTAATGATTCTTTTATTTCTTCTACTCTGCTTTTCGTTTTATTAAAATTACAAATAATATTAGCACTAGCGTTCGTTTCTTTAATGTAAGGCTCAAATTCAAATTCTTCGAAACAAATATCCTTTGTTATGGCATTAGCGTTTAATATCGTCGTATAAAAATTACCGTCTTCGTTTATTTTTACTATAGCATTTGGCACGTATACCTTTTCTACTCGTTGTGCGCATAAAATCATTTCTTTATTCGTATATTTATTCGTATGAAACTTGCATATTTTTTCGCAACGCGGTTCTATCGTAACTTGATTTATATTATAACTCATATTTTCGCTTTCAAAATTATTTATATTTTCCGTGAAATCATTATTATTATTATTATTTCGTTCATAAGCGTTTATATGAAGGCTATCGTATCTTTCGTCAACATTAACTTGTCTTTTATAAACAACTCGATTATTATTATCATTATTATTCGTTAACTCGTTTAATTCATCTCCGTCCTTGAGTAATTCGTGTACCTTATAGTACGTAATTAATTGTTTATTCCCAAAATCTACTACTGCACCGTACCTTTCTAAAAAGTCAGCGCCTAAAATTCCGTCGAATCCTATATCTAGATCGCAAATATAAACTTTATGGGGAGAAAGAGGACCCGTAAAAGAAACAAATACCGCTTCAGTAATAGGAATTGATTGGCCAGAAATACCTTTAATTTGAAAATTTTCTGGACATCGATTTAAAAATTGCTGAACCGTCTCTGGTTTGAAAATTGAAATACCAGCTCCTGTGTCAATTAAAATTTTGTACTTATCGGTATTATCTTTAATATAATATAAGTTGCTATTGTCAACGGTATTTATGCAAACGTTTGGTCCGTATTGGTCATACCAAGATTTTTGAAGTTTGGAATAGGATTCTGGTCCGAGGCTGTTAATTGAAAATTTTCGCTTTGGCCCAGATAATGTTGTTGGGGAGTTCTATTTTGGTTAATTGGATTTGAATTTGGGAATCTAGGAGTAAAATTTTGATTAGAAGGCTGGAAACCTGAATTATTATTAAAAGTTCTTGGGAAATTGTTTCTAGGAATATTATTAGAAAAATTTCTAGGAGGTTGATTTCTTGGTTGGAAGTTTTGAGGGTGGTTCCTAGGTTGGAAAGAAGGAGTCTGAAAATTATTTTGCTGAGGAAACGATGGTCTTTGATGGAACCTATTTTGGGAGAAATTATTTCTTTGGGAGTTATTTTGGAAATTGTTATAGTAGCTAGAAGGATTTGGACCATTTCTGTAATAATTATTTTGATTTTTAGTTCGACATTCATTGATAGTATGTCCATTTCTTTTGCAATAATTACAAAATTTTGGAAAATTATTACTGGTTCTTTTGACATTATTATTGAAGACTGGTACACGATTTTGCCTCTGAAATTTTTGATTTTCAAAATAAGAAAGTTGCAATTCTCTCTTAATTAAAGCTATAGCATCCATCATGTTGGGTGGATTGCTAGCACGAATTAGTTGCCCTATTCTTGGTTCTAAACCTGTCAAAACTGTATTTAGACACATGCTATCGATTAATGTAGCATGCGATTCTTTTTGTTCCCTAGTGAGAAGGCTTTGTTTTCCTATTGCGGCATACATTTTTGAGCAGTGAGTTTGAACTCTGCCTACAAAAGTCAAAGCATTTTCATTTTGGGATTGACACATTCTTTGTAAATCTTGAATTAATGAAGTTAGATCGCGAGGATCTCCGAAATGAACGTTAAGTAATTGTTTGATTTCGCGCCAGGTACTCAAATCTCTTGAATTAATGAGTTGGGCTGCACGTCCCTTTAATTGATTTTTAATTTTTATAACAAGTAAAATGGCTTGGTCGCCAACAGTCATTTGCATGGCCCTATCACATGCAATGATAAAAGTATTTAAATTGATTTGATCCCCATCGTATTCAGGGATGATAGAAAATATTTCGCTTAATTTAAATGGTACTTCGTCGTTATTTGAAGCGTTTGCTTCATTGTTTACATTAGAGTTTATAGCTTCGTTATTAGGCATGTTGAAATGAAAAGGTAATATCGTTATAACGTAGAAAGTTCAATAATAGCAACGTAGAAAGTTAAAAAAAAAATCACAAATAAAATTCACTTCAAGTTTTCACTTACAATAGAAGTAACTTCATGCTCGCTGGATGTCGTTGATGCTGCTGTTGTTGCTGGATGCTGGCCTCAGGAGACTGTCCTTCTTAGTGCCTCCGGATCTTCCTGTCGAAGACCCTTTTCAGCTGGCTCCAATCGTAGTGTTGTGGTGACCCCCGAGGAGACTGTCCTTCTAAGTGCCTCCGGATCTCCCTCGTTGAAGACCCTTTTATCGAGGATCCCACTTCTGACACCAAATTGTTACGGGCGACGTGAAGACGAAGACTTTTTAAAAAACTTTTATTTGAGTAACGCGAGTTACAGAGTTTCGGCTTAGACCACAGACAAGACTAGAATTAACACTCTTACTTTACTAGGTCCTATTTATACAGATCTGTTATGCTGAGGTGTTGTGGTTCTCATGGGAAAAGAATATAAAGACAAAGGGAAGATCAAATTCTGCAATTCTTGCAGTAAGCAAGTTTTAACAATACTCAAAAGGAATATGATATGTTCTAGTAATCATTCTAGAACAATATACAATGGAAAATGATATCTTTGTAGTAAGCATCTTGAACAATAGAGAATGAGAACATAATATCCAACAGTAAACAGAATCAAGGGTAAAAACAAGGTTATGATCAAGGTGATGCTTGAGGTCGGATATAACATACCTAATACAAATTTTTTTAAATACATACATACAAATTTTCTTCACTAAATTGCGGTAATATTTTGTTTTTGTAGCGAGTATTTCGGGGAAGAAAGGGAATAGTAGTTCTAATTTATATTAATTTCTCACACCGTTATTGCTCTGTCGTTGTTGCTGGATTTAATTTTAAGATGTTTGATTTTTTGTAGCTGCGTTTTATCGGCATTTCGCATTTGCTGCGCCTTTTAATTACGCGTTTTTTTTTTGCAAAACTTGTACATTTGTATTTGTTTTTTTGCACACCGCATTTATATACGATTGATTTTATTGGATCCTTTTTTTTATCGGTGCGGTTGGCGTGTTTGGAGGTTTCCTTTTTTTGCAGACTGATTTTAGATTGTCGTGCGTAGGTGCTTTTTTTTGTGAGGATACTGGAAAAAAATGAATATCGATTATTTACATGAAGATGAACTCTCATATGAGTTGAAAATTAGGGGTTACCCATATTATGGGACCGTGGCAGGAAAACGCAAACGCTTACGCCCGGTATTGCGATTGAAAAAGACTGGTGGGGTTGTTCCATTTTCCTCTAGTATTGTACTTGAACAAACTGAGGAAGTCGAAACTTGATTACGCAAACGCGAGTAATGAATATAGACGGTTAAATTCTAGGCTTCTAAATGTGATAAATAGGTTGAATAGGATTGATGCGAGTACGGACGTTAGTGTGGCAGGGCAGAAGGGTAAACTTTTGGTTCTTTGCGGTAGTATCAGCGACTTTTTGGAGGAGAGCATGTTTTTGGTTCAACCTATAAACACTGAAAACCAGCCTAACGTGTCGGCGGAAATGCGGAGTACTGATAATGGTGATCCTAACAATTCTTCGATTTTGGATTTGCCAAATGTGCAGCCACAGAGAGCTGTGGAGAATGCTGTCATGGGGGATTCATCGTCGTTGTCGGTTGGTGGGGGGATTATTACTGGAAACAATTTTAATCTGGTGGAACCAGCCGTGTTGAATAGGGGTCTAGCGTTTGGTGTAGGAGGAGGTAATGGCGTACCGGTGGTTAGTCAGACCTCCCACGCGTATTTTTCTCAGGTTAATAGTCATTTACTATTATCACACCCTGTAAATGTAATACCAGCTGCTACTTCGGAATGTAATCAGTATAGTGTCCCTCCACAGGCTTTTTCGTCGACTCACGGTCCATACAGAGGTGCACAGCTTCCACATGATTCCAACTCAACTCTTTTAGGCGGTGATGGTGCATCTGCACGTAGAGTTAGCTTTGCTGGGCCACTTATTGAGTTCCCTGAAAATTCTCACGGTTCTTTTAACAACACTGGTGGAATGGATCGTTACAAGGTTTTTAAGGTAATATCCCAGTGGGATATCAAATTTGATGGGGTGACCGGAGTTAATTCGTTCGTGGATAGAGTGGAAGAATTACGTGTTGCTTGCGGGGTACCCAAAGAGTATTTGATAGGCTCAGCAATTACATTATTTTCCGGGGTCGCCTTGGATTGGTTTCGGGTTAACGTTGCACCATCTCATTCCTGGGATGATCTGGTGTTTATGTTGCGTTCAGCCTTTTTACCGGGCGAATACGAGGAAGATATATGGGCAGATATTCGCAGCCGAACTCAGGGTCAACATGAGCGCTGTTTTGTTTACATTTCCATAATGCAAACCCTTTTTAAGAAACTTCGTTCTCCCCCTAGTAATCTAACTCAGTTGAAACTTATAAGAAGAAACTTGCTTCCCCATTTACAAAGTCAGCTGGCCCTACATAGTTGTGCAACCATTGCAGAACTGTCATCAGCATGCCAAGTGTTAGAGGACGCTCAGTCACGCATCCAGAGATATAAACCCCCTCCAAGTAACCCTAGCTTAGTTGCTGAATGAACCGGAACTGATGTATCAAACAAGGAGGAACCGATATTCTGTTTCTATGATAGCTGAAACACCCTCGAATAATTCTACGATGCAGCCAATTACCTCGCAATTTGGTGGTTCGAGAACTGGTTCGATTACCTGTTGGAACTGTGGACAACAGGGGCATATAGGACGGAATTGTGTCCGACCCTTCTCGAAACATTGCTATGGTTGTGGCAAACCGAATTTTACTACGAAGACATGCCCTGACTGTTCGGGAAATGTGGTCTCCCCTCGCTGTTCGGCCGCACAGTGAGATGGGGAGGGCGAGCGGCTAATCTGCATGGTAGAATTAAAATTCACCTGGACTTTGTTCTTGCCAATGTTGTCGGGGATGAAAGGCCCTTCCTTAGGGTTGATGTTTTTGGGGTTGAGTTTTTGGGGCTTTTGGATAGCGGCGCTTCTCGAACGATTATTGGAAACATTGGTTATGAGAGGTTTAAGTGTTTTAATTTGAAGTTACTGCCTTGCCGAGTGGGTAGTTGTAGTGTGGCGAGTGGAGAGGTGTGTGAGGTGTTGGGTTGTTATCATGTTCCGTTTCGAGTTCAGGGCCGAGTTGTGATGATTGAGGTGTTGGTTGTGCCTGGTTTACCCCACGATTTAATCCTTGGTGTGGATTTCTGGAAGAGACTGGGTATTGTTCCCGATATTGGGCGTGGATTATGGCACTTTGCCGATTTTCATGATCTCCAAGTTCTGTCTCTAACTGAGACAGGAAACACTCATTTAAGTAAACAACAAGAGAAGGACCTGGAAGTTTTTTTGAAGGTGACCTTTTCTGATATGCCGGTAGGATTATTTCAATTTTGTAGGATGCCAATGGGATTGCACAACTCTCCTGCTACATGGCAGTGACTTGTCGATAGGATCTTTGGCGATTTGGAGCAGCACGTCTTTATATACTTGGATGACATCGTCGTGGTCACTTCTTCATTTGAGGACCATCTGAGGGTACTGAAGGAGGTGATCGACCGTCTCAAGAGGGCAGGACTAACGGTAAGGCGCGATAAGTGTCATTTTTGCCGCCCTGAATTAAAATTTTTGGGTTATAGAGTCAATTCCCAGGGGTTGTCGTGTGACCCAGATAAAGTGTCGGCAATTTTAAACATTCCTCCACCTAAGTCCGTTAGAGAAGTTAGACGTTTCCTTGGCATGACTGGGTATTATCGAAGGTTTTTACCGGATTTTTCCACTTTGGCAGCACCTATAACTAATCTGTTACGAAAGAACACTCGATTTTGTTGGAATGGGGAATGTGAGATGGCGTTTGCGAGGGTTAAGGAGATGTTGATATCTTCCCCAGTCATGGATTGTCCTAATTTTGATTTGACCTTTACCATCCACACCGATGCCAGCGATTATGGCCTTGGGGCGGTTTTGACGCAAAACTTTCCGAAGGGCGAAAGACCTGTAAGTTTTATAAGTCGCTCATTGACTAGCAGCGAAAGGAAATTTTCAACTACTGAGAAGGAGTGTCTGGGAGTCGTCTGGGCGATAGAGAAATATAGGCCCTATGTAGAAGCTACTCACTTTTCTGTTGTTACTGACCATTTCGCTCTTCTCTGGTTGAATAATCTTAAAGATCCATCGGGAAGGTTGGCTCGCTGGAGTGTGCGTTTACAACAATATAGTTTCGATGTTGTCCACCGAAAAGGGAAAGAAAACGTGGTCCCCGACGCTCTTTCTAGAGCTGTGCCCGTTTTAAACGCTATTGCACATGAAGAGCAGGAACTTTTCGCTGGTTACGCAGATAAGTGGTACTCCAATATGATTAATAAGGTTTAGAATAACCCACTGGATTATCCTCAGTGGCGTGTCAATGATGATATTCTCTACCGACAAAACCGTAATTTGTATCCTGGCCTGGGTGATGCAGCATATGATTGGAAGATAGTGGTGCCGAAAACTAACCGATCACCGATCCTTAGTCAGTTTCACGATACACCTACCTCGGGACATTTGGGTATTTACAAGACGTATCATCGGATAGCTCGGAAGTATTATTGGCCCAAAATGAAGGCAGATGTAGTCCGGTACGTGCGAACTTGTCAGATTTGTTTAGCGAATAAGTCCGACCATCAAGCACCAGCAGGTCTTATGGTTGGTAGGCCTCATATAAAAAGGCCATGGGAGTTTGTTTCTGTGGACTTGGTTGGTCCCCTTTCTCCATCTACGTCGGGTCATAAATACATATTAAGCGTTCAGGATTACTTTTCTAAATTTTGTATTTTTATCCCATTAAGAAGTGCCACAGCTAAAAGTATGGTTTCTCAGTTCGAGGATCATGTTCTCTTGAGTCATGGAGTCCCTAATGTTCTCTGGTCGGATAATGGCAAACAGTTTGTTTCTAAGGAGTGGCAGGACTTGGCAAAGAAGTACAATATTCGACTTTGTCATTCGGCTCATTATCACCCACAGGCAAATCCGGTGGAAAGGCCACACGCGTGCTTGAAGACTATCCTTGCCTCTTTTGTCAAAGATAACCATCGGTTGTGGTCTTCACTCGTTTACAAGGCTGCATGTGCTTTAAATACAGCGAGACATGAAACTACGGCAGCTACACCTTATTTCATTTTACACGGTAGAGAGATGCCTCTTGATGGAGGAGACCATGTACCACCGCCAGTGGGAGACGAGTTAAGATCGGAAAATGAAACGACTCATGCTACTAAGGCAGCTGCGATGCAAGAGTTGTTCGCAGATATACGCAAGCGCCTCGAAAGAGCGATGTTGAGGAATCAGCGAGTCTACAATCTCCGTCGTAGAGATGCCACGTATGACGAGGGCGATAAGGTGTGGAGGAAGAGTTACTTGCAGTCGGACGCTTCAAGATATTTTACTTCGAAGCTGGCTCCGAAGTACTTGGGTCCCTTTACAGTTCATAAAAAAGTATCTAGGTGCACGTATCAGCTGCGTGACAATAATAAGGATGCAGGAACCTGGCACGTGAAGGACCTTAAGCCGGATACTTCGCTTTTATAATAGTTTCGTTTGGTACTTGGGGAGTGTGAGGCTGTGAAAGAGAGTTTCGGGGGTCGCAAATTTTTCCGGGAGTGGGTTGGGGTTCACCCGGTCTGATTTGCGTATCCTGAGTTGGATTTGGTTTGGGTAGATTGTTGAAGTTTTGGTTCATGCCAACTTTTTTTTTTAATTTTGTGAACTCCTATAATAGTGTCATACAACCCTGAAGTTTTGGTGAAATTTTGGGAAAATTTCTTATGGGTAAGAGGGGAATGTTACGGTTTTTATTTTGGGCGAAAGTGCTGGGTGCATTGGCGAGGCGGAGTGGTCCTCCTGTCCTTGTTGGTTCCACGGTGTCGTCTTTGGGTTCTCCTTGCAGCGGATTCAGTCTTGCTTCGGCGTTTGCACGGTGAACGACAGTAGATAATTTTGTGGAGTTGTTTGAGACGTAAATTGTTTATTTTTCCACAATTGTCGTATTTTCCTAGTGGCCTAATCGGTTTGGAACTACCAGTTGGTTATTTTGGAGGCTTGGGAAGATTTACCTTTGGTGAAAGAGGGATTTAATTGCCAGTTTCTTCAACCGTTCAATCGTTGTTTTCACGGTGTTCTGGAAGGTCATCGCGGCGACGGATTTTGTATCAGTCAAATTTAATTTCAGCTTGGAAACCCTCACGAAGAGGTAATATTTAGTTGGTAAGTTGTGTCTTGGCTAATTCACGTGAAAATTCTAGGGTTATCCGGTACATCTTTTGAGTTACTTACAAGCAGAAGCAAGCTTGTGTCGTCTGGATCCAGCAACAAATATTGTATAATGGTTGTCATACCATAATATCTACTAGCTTACACCTAGCTGACCGTTGCCGAATAGTTGGTGCAGAAGAAGATTGTGTAACCACAGCAGCCGCAGCTAAGTCACTATGTTTGATGTTTGTGTTGTCTAGCTAACAAAGTGTTCAGTGTGTGCCATCGTCATTTATCCATCCTTAGGGATAATATTATTTTATTTGAGATTTTATGATTATTTATATTAGGTGTATTATTACTACTTACTGAAATAACTATTGGTACCTGAAATCTTGTGATCCCTACACGTATAGCGCTATACATCTGGGTAGTTATTTAACTGTACCTCTATAAAATATATATAATTTTGTTACGTAAATATATTTTCCAATTTTGTGATAAATACTAATTACTATTTTATTTCTGGCTCGGGGTTGTGGGTTTTCGAGGTTTTATTTACAACCCTCCGCGAGCAGACATCTCGGGTGGGAAGTAGCTACTCTATTTTACTTAAATCTCGTGGCGCCCAAAATATTATCTATTTATGTAATAAAGCGAAACCCACCTTTAGAGATTGAATTTTGGTTTGGTTGAGTATTTAATGCCAGTAATTATAACCCTGAGATAACTCTCTCTAGCCAAATCTCCACCAGGGCAAAGTAGGTGGCAACCTTATTCAGTAAATAAATTTTTTAAAAAAGCAAAATCCGGCAAGACGAACTTAATTCGCGTTAAAACGAACTGATCGGCATTGAGCGATTCGGCTAATTTTTGCAAGGAAGCGGGTAAAAATCTCAAACTGTCCAAAAAATCGCGTATAAAGAGTTCCCGACCTTTTACTGAAAGAAATAAATTTTTCAAACGAAATCGGCAATAGGGAAATTGGCTGATCATCAAATTCAACTCCCTGATAATAAAATGTGCGTCATAGCCGCTTAAATTATGGAAAAATATAGGTACAAAATTCGCGTTTTTACATTGCAAATTACAGTTATTACAAAGTGTTTTTCGATATTCACCCGTCAGGTGATTGTGATCGAAAACTTTGGGGTTGCTTTCCGAAAATAATTCATCGCAAATCATACACCTGATGACGTTATCATGATTTATTTGCTGTTCTAGAGAAATTTTTGTCATTGGTAATTTAGTTTTTAATATGTCCTCAATTGTTTTCATTTCAAGACGAATTTTGTTAACGAACCATTTTACTGGGGCTTCTCCCCTGTATATCTCAAAGTGTGATAATGTTTCATCGAACGAGCAGACTACCTGATAAGCTATACTAAAAGGTTCATGTTTTTGGTAGGGATTGGTGTACGATTTCGAGGGATTATTTTCACAATTTTCTATATTGACCGTTAAACATTCTATATCTGCATAAATGGAAAAGGGAACCTTTACGGTTTTTTTGATGTCCTTAAATTTTAAAATGTTTTCATTTTTATTAGGTAAAATAATTTTCACTGGATCTACTCTTTGACAATCCTCTAAATGCGTCGTTAGTTGTTCATTGGAATTGAAATTACACAAACAGCGATCACATAAGATTTTTTTTCGTTTATTTCCACTAATTTTATTTCCCGTCAGAGTACCTAAATCTAAAATGTAGCAAAAATGTCCCGAACTCGATCTGAACTTGGTCAAATAAAGCAAATTTACGTGAATTTCCTTAAGTTCTTTTGTATGATAGATCGGACCGTTAATTTTTTTCTGTATGCTATCGTACCCAAAAACATTCACCGAAATGGTAGGATTTTGTTTTTCAAATTTAGACAAGTCTGTTATTTTCATAGGTAGTTCAATGTTTCTCAAATTTAAAAATTCGTAATAATTTTGCGGGTAGTCAGATGGATCGGTGGATCTAATTTTGGTAACGCCCGCCAATATGCACCAAACAAAACAACGCCTATCTACAGATTTTATATTTAAGATACACTGTTTTCTTTTTAATTCCGCAGGTAAATCGATAAAAGGTCCCCCATTTATCGGATCATACTTATTGATATTAACAGTTAAATTAATAATTTCTTTTAAAGTCCATCCCGAATCGCCCTCTTCGAATTCACACATACTGTTCAAAATAAGATCAGTGAAAAAGGTAAAAACATCTTGTATGTGCGTTTCCTCGATAATTTCCTTGTTTCGTGTTGAAAAATGTTTAATTTCGCTTATTTCAACCTCTTCGGAATCCCTAACGGTTTTCTTAACAAAAACAGCGTATAAAATAACGTTACACTTGATACATTTTAAACGTGACAGAAAATAAATAATCTTACGTTTAAAATTCGGGAAACAAGCTGACAGAAATTCATCGGGCAGAAGGTAGTCGCCGCTGTTGACTAAGGCACCTGTCACCAGACGTCTTTGTAATGCTGAAGTAATCTGTAAATACAGGAAGATGTAGAGAATTTTTTTTTTAAATAAACCAACCTCAATCCACTTTACTTTCTTGCTTGAAGACGTTTCCGGCAATGGTGCAGGAATAGCGCCGCCCACCTTTGCATTTTCCAGTTTTTTAAAAAGCTTAAGTTGAAAGGATTCCAACGTCGCCAGGATGAATTCCAATCTTCTTTTTTCGGAGAGTTTTGCTGATCCGAGAAGGAGGCTTCTGCAGCGATCGATGTATTTTCCATTTTTTCCGATTAGGTCCGATAAATCACCCTCTGTTTGCGCCAAATAATACAAGTTTTGAACGGACTGAATTGTGCTGTGATCCATTTTGTGTGTTTATCTGTAAAAACGGTTCTTTAGATTTTCACCGGTAAAAAACAAAAAAAAAAACTTACTGTTTATCGGTTCGGGTTCTGATGTCGATTAGCGCACACTCTTGTCCCATCACCGTCTTCACTTCCTTCACCACTAGCACCATTTTACCGGCCCATCGCTGTTTGAAGTCCCCCACGGCCGCCCGATCAAAAACGTGCAGGAATCTCTTCGGCAGCCAGCAACTAAATTCACCCAAATTGACTAGGACGGCTTCTCCAATTTCCGTGTGTTTTCGGTCCACGTCCAGAATTATGTACTCCGTGCCCAGTTCCAGTTCGACTAATTTTTTTATCGGATTTAGGTTGAAATTAAGCGCGTCTTCTAGTTTCTTGAAATCCATGAGGAAGCTGTTGACGCGAGGAGACCACAATGAACAATGAAACTCGGTTCGGCTACGAGGCGAAGGCTTATCGCCCGTCGCGCGCCCAGGCGGGGAAAGGCTTATCGCGCGCCCGTTAAGGCGGGGAAATATTAAGAACGGGATTCCCGCAGTGTGCAAAGCGCCCGACCCTAAGAGGGCACCTGCCAGGTAGCCTTAAAGGACGAGGGTCCGGGGGCCTGAGAGGGATAGAAAGATTTGAGTTTTTCTTAATCTTTATTCAAAAATATCTTCTCATGTACAGGTCGGATAACAACTTATTTCTATCGAAATGGAGTAGTTCGAATATGCAAAATGTTTCCAAGGTGAAAGAGGCATTACAAATTTCTAACATTATTTCTATGGGATTCAATACATACTTACACCTAATCAGTAATTCGTTAACTCTAAAGTTATCGTAAAATTCGTTAATTTTCAGTTTTAACAATACGTCAAATTTCGTAGAAATAAACTTATCGATTACATTGACTAATTCAAAAATATCGGATTCCAGAAAATAATGGCACACTTCGTTCATGGAGAGTACTGCAATCTTGAGCCCGTCCAATCTGACCATCGTGCTAAGTTCCAGATTTTCGTTTGTGGTAAATTTCAGGGAAATGTCCCGTGTTGACGTCATCCCGAAGAATTCTCGCGTAAATTTATTCAATAACGAAATAAACTCATTCCATTCCTCGTGATCTAACGATATGGTGGCGAAATCTCTCGTATCCAAGTGGTTAGTGATATTGACCGTGGGCTTGAAATAAGAGTCCGGCTTCAGGTCGCAATGTATGGTGCAAACGTTGTTCGGAATTAACACAAAACACGTGTTTAACACAAGTTGTTGTCTCTTCTTTTCGTCGCAGAGGTTCGTAATGCGCCCGACTTCGTGATTGCATTCGCAACATGGCCGCGAGGAACCGTAACCGCTATCGACGCTCATCTTTTGAAAACTAACGAGGAGGGTTTTGGGCAATATCTTTTATCCCCACCATCACAAAACATTAACGCCATCTATCCACGAATCGTGAGATTTGTCAAGGCCAAGCCAACGTACCAAAACTTTCCCTCCTTTTTTTCTCAAAATTTTTTCCACTAGGTAAACGTCGGGATTTGCAGTTTTCTGTAACTCTTTACCGTAAAAACCTCCTTTATGGGGTTTTCAGTCGTATCCTCCAGCAAATACGTAGCGGGATTGGTCATTTGTACTTTGACTATTTTAAAGAGTTCCGTGGTCCAGTTTGGTGTGTAGCCTTTATTGAAAATATGCTTGGCTTTGCTGATTCTGACCATATCACCCATTTTGAATTTTTGCCTGCCTAAAATCTTCATGTGACTGTAAACGGTTTTCTGCAAGCGACGTTCACTGCCCTTGTTCACATCTTTAGGTTTCATTTAAATAGTTCTATGTCTTTGATTATTGTACTCTCCTACTAGATCGGGTAGTACATCGAGCCATTTATATTTCCCGCTTAAACTGAAATATTTGAATAATTTTTCTTTTAAGGTACGGATCACTCTTTCCACAATGGCGGATTTCGTATTGCTAAACGTGCTGTAATGGTTAATGTTGTACGACTTCATCAGTTTATTAAAGTGCGTATTATAGAATTCCTTTCCGTGGTCTGTTTGAAGATTTTGCGGGTGTCTAGAATTTTTTAAAATTTCTCCAAAAGCCTTTGTGACCTCTTCGCCCGTCTTTGATTTAAGCGGTTTGCACCACACGAATTTTGAAAAACAATCGATCACGACTAGAATAAATTTAAATTTCTATTTTGCTTCGCATATTGATCCAATTGACCGAGATCTGCCTGCCAGAGATCGTCTAACCCTTTAATTATCGTCCTACGACGAGGATAATTTTTTCGGGCCGGTTTATGCAACTCTTGGACAACTTGAATTTTTTGTTTTGAATGATCGGGCATATTTTAATTTTTATGTTTCTTTGCGGCAGGAGCAGACGTTTCACCCTGTTGTTCGGGCGTTTCTATTATTTTCCGAGCCCCTTCCAGCTTTTTATTGATTTCCAAAATGGCTTTTTCCGCCGCTATTTCGACGGAATTTACTTTAGTTTTAAGACCATTTTCTGCATTTTCAATTTTGCCGCGTAAAATGTTCATATCACTGTCAAGGTCTGTCAAACGTTTTATGAAGGCCGTTGCGATTTGTTGAATTTGTTTCTTAACGTCTCTTATGTCCTTTACTCTGTCATTTAGCTGGGAATCCATTTTTGTCTTTAATCCTTTTTGTATAGCGACGTGTTCAATCCGAGATTCTTTTATGAACTTATTCGCGTCTATAATAACCGAGTTTAATGTTTTGTTTGCATTAATTTGCGTGTTTTTTACGCAACGATCGATATATTGTTTGGTGACGGCGTCTCCGTTTTCGGTAGGTTCACTTAGGTTGGCAATTTTCAAATTTTTCGCATCTATTGATCCGTCGGGAGTTAATTCCAAAATAACACCATCCAAAGGCGTGGAGAGGTGGGAACTTTGACGTGTTTTGGATTGTGAGTACTGTCCAAATTTGTTCACGCTCATTTTGAAAATGAACGAAAATGTTGTCGTGCACTTAATAAATAAGGTTGCTTTCTAGTAATTCGTTTAAGATAGCCACAATCTCGTTGTCGTGAGAATTATTTCCGGCGTTTTTGGATGCCACTAGCAGTCTCAACCTGTCCACTAATTCGTTTATATCGTCCCAGTACACGTATTCTATCGGTTTCTTGTTAAAAGCCAATTTCATACCCCCACCAATCGATAACGATGATTTTGAACGTGTAGTAGCTTTCCTTTCGGGTACGGGTATGGAGCTAGGTGTTCTAAAAAAGGTTTAATAATTTCCATGTACTTGTGACGAGTGGTACCCTTCAATCTGCCAAGCGAATCGAGATGAATTCCAGTAATAGTTAAGATGATCTTATATTTTCCCCAGTCTTCCTCGTTGCTTTATGGGTCATCGTGAAAAATTAAATTATAAAGCCCTTTTGTACCTTTAAATTTATCCTTTCCGTCGACAATAATATCTCCTGTCGTTTTATCAAAATCGATAAGTTTGTTTCCTAGAAACCATTTCGACTTGGAGGCATCATAAAACGGCCCATACACCTTATCTATAAGCTGCGATTTATCGTGATATTCTACGATATAGGGTTGAGCAATTTCCGGGTATGATTCCATATATTCTTGAAAAACTTGTGGTGGATATTGTGTTGTGTCAACATCGTCATCACGCAGCGTCGTCTCGTCAGCGGGACGAATGGGCTCTTCGCAGTAGGTTTCATCTTGAAGGAAAGGCGAACGAGATTTTTCAATGCTGGCTTTCAACGCGGCGAGTTTTCTGTTTATTCTGTCTTCAATTCCTTCTTCTTGCTCTACTTTTTCTATAATTTCTGGTACTTCTTCTTTAGGTTCAAATTTTAAGTTATCGATCAACGATGTATTGGCTTCAATCTTTTCAAGTTTACGTGTTACCGGTTTAAACATTTTCTCGAGAGATTCATCCTGTTCGAATTTCCCCAATTTTAGGGCCGTATACTTTTTTCTGATGGAGCGCGCGAGTTCTTAGATTTTCTTGGAACGTTGTGCCTTTAGGATGTCTTCTTGCGTTGTCAAAGGCATATTGACGAATGATTAATTGCGCGATAAAATCAAAGTTTTATATATTGATCGAAACCCTTTCTATAGCGCCCATTGTTCAAATTAAAATCCTTAATAATCACCAAAGTGCCATAGTTGTCGTTCCAGCACTGCGAACATAGCCTCTTAAATTCTTCATAGGTTAAATCGGGTGATACGTGTTCGTCGTACACATGCCTGAGATTAAGATCATCCTGTCTAAATAGTACAATGACATTAGAGTTATCGCGGATCAATTGTTTAGGTATTTTCGAATAAGTCTGACAGAGATAGGCCACATCTATACCCCTGTGTCTACCCATGGAATAGAATTCCCTTATTTTATTTTGTCTATCGCTGGCCACATCGTCAAAAATGAAAATGGAATTGCGACGAGCTTCCGATGGTTCTATAACCTCCTCATTATCTTTAAAAGGAAAATAGCCCACACATTTTATATTTTCTAGAACGTTTTGCAATAATTGATATTTCGGTTGGTACAGAGATTTACTATACACATAGACGTTTTCGAATTTGAGTCCGTTCGGGTTAAATATTAAACTTAGTAGCGCGTTCGTTTTTCCGCAGCCGCTAGGCCCGCAAAAAATCGCCCTTATCGAATTTGGTAGCAGTTTACCATGTTTTGATTTTGAACGATCTTCCTCCTTTAAAATATCCAAATTTTCAATGGGAAGTGTTGCTGTTGCTGCAAACGCATCTTAAGTACTAAGGAAAAAACTCGGGTATTTCACTCTTATATATCGCTCCCTTTACGGTTGCCTATAACGTTTCGGGTTGTCTGTCAGGAAGTATGAAATAAAATACGCATTTATTGTCAAGGAAGATAAGCTCGTATTTTATTGATTATAATTTTTCTACACAGCGGACATGTATCTATCGAAGGTGAACACTTCCCGCAAAATACTAGATGTCCACAGGGCACAAGCAAAATTTCTATATTATTTTCATAACAAATTTTACATGAAACATCACATTTATTCGTATTTTTCTGACAGCTTAAATTCTCATCCTCCACCACGGCGTTGGGGCGAATTTCTACGGTGGCAATGGGTAGAATTTCTTGTGTCGGCGTATCGTCATCCTTTGTATTTAATATAAAAGGACAGCTGGGGCTCCATCTTGCGTGATCTTGTAGAGGGTCATCTTCGACTTGCCATTGATAACCTTCGATGAAACAGTACGGACACTGAACGACATCCTCAAAATTTGCATAGAAAAATCCGGCCTCAGCCAGTTTTTTGGGTGAAATTACGGAAGTGTGCGGCCACGTTTCGAAAGATTGGAGTCTATTGTATAGATTTCTATAGTCCATGCTACTGCCTTTGACGAATCACTATCAAGGCCCTTTGAATCGTTCTAACAGTCGATTTCAAGACGAGCAATGACAGACATACCGTTATGTAGTAAATGAATCCCAACACTGACGATGCATCTATTAATACGGTATCCGCACAGTTTTTACTTTCAACGTCACTATTCAAAGATTTCCACACCGTATCTCCATGAGTGCGATTTTTGAATATCATTCGCAACTTATATTCGGTGATATTTTTGGGCAATGTAATCATCAACACCGATTCCAGATCTGACGGATATAAAGACAGGCACTTATCATATTCATCTACACATAGACCGATTTCGGCCACATCACTCGGTTTATGAACATATAAAATATTATTAATTACGGCGCACAGTATGACATAGTCTGCTCTCAACAACATTTTGATATTAAATGAAAAATTCGCTCAGAGATTTTCTTTTTATGAAAAGGAGTGGGGGAGGATGAAATCATCAGGCATTGGCGTTACATATCTTTATTTCAAAACAATTTTTTTAGGCACTACATTCCAATTCTTAAATCTATTTTTATTAGTAAAAACGTTCCTCCCATTTTTCTTCAAGATCGAGTTTTCCAAACATTGCAGCCATTTGATTCCGTGACTCACGCATTTCCAGTAATCTTTTCACCTCTTTGATTTCCACTAGATGATTCTCGATGCGGTCGTTAAGCGACATGGTCCTTCGGTAGAAACGTGTAGACCCACTCGTACAATTTTTCGCAATTGTTTAAACTGCACAACCATTTAGTTTTTTCGCTGTGGTAAGTAGGTAGTGGGGCACTTCAGGCAGACAGACAGCCAGACATCGCTATCTCTTTCTAACTCATGTAATTATATACCTATCTCTCTCTTGGTGGTTAAGTATGGAATCTACATTACCGACACTGGTCAACAGCTGAAAAATACCCTAACCTAAACCATTTTATTATTTTCACCCCTAAACGCAACAGGTCGATAACCTATATCCTTGTAACTTACATTTTGTCAAAAGGCAAACAGACAAACATTCGATTAGTAAATTTCGCTGTACTATCACGCACGTACTCATAGTCACATGAACAATATTAAGAAAATTTGTTTTTGGTACTTACTCCACTCCGACTAAGCCCAAGGTTGCATGTATAACACTGAAACATCCCGTTGAAATAGCAAAAATATCCGGAAATACCTGATACGTCCAGAGACCTTAGATAAGAGCCGCTAGGCATAAGGTATAACCAAAAATTATTACATATCTTAAAAAATGACGTTATCCGACACACCGATTTATCTGCACATTCATACGTATTTATACCACTTCTCTCCGCACGACTGGCCGCCCGCCGAATAATAATTATAACGAGCAGACTGGCCAAATTCCAGAAGAACTAGCCTTCAGCCTTGCGACCGGTATTTTATTAAACAGTGGAACAGCTGTAGACATTTTATATTCAAACCTGCATATTTGGTAAACGAAAACTGCATTTTGGTTTGTATTACCGCCACCTACAGGACCTCCTTGGTACTACTTATGCAATCCCAATTCTTCAATTCCTGTGTTGCGCGAAACCTGTATTCTTTATGAATATGTACTTAAAAGTGAAATCTTTTATTTACATGACTTTATTGCTGCCATCTGCAAGTTATCACCTAGAGTTTTTACTATTCCGTACCGACCGAGAGTAACACGAAGGTTAATTTCGTGTGCGCCTAATTCCACGTAACCACAACCTGTCAAAGCCGTACATTCCTGCAGAAGCAATTAAACGTAGAATTATATTAAAATATTAGTGTAATCTAGCATTGAAAGCGAATAATAATTAAAACACTTAAACAGGGTATTATTACAATAAAATAATGGTTTTATTAAATAAAAATATGTTCAGGCACTGATATTCCTGAGAGGACAACGCCCACTTGTTTCGTCCAGGCAAAAAAAAAACAACAGCTGGTGTAAATATCATAGGGAGTGCACAGAATATTTTTGAAGAAAGCACCATTTGAAGAATATTTAATAAGAAGCGGTAAGCTGCGTATTATTACAATGAAAATAATAGTTTTATAAAATAAAGCCATGTTATAGGTACCCAGAGGTTAATGCCCCAGTGTTATCAAAAAAAGAAAAGGTAAAAAAAGGATCATCGTGCTTTAGAGATAGTAAGTAAATCCCCAGAAAAGATTCGTCTCTCTTTTCTGGGATAATAACCCTTGAACACAGCCTAATAATTTCCATATTATGTATTTTCAGAAAGATAATTCAACGATTCGAGTGTATAGACTTCAACACAGATGTTCCATCGCTACGTCACGTTATTAGTGTGAAGAAGAGTAGAAATTGCCTACAGAAAGACCTCGAAATTTTATTATTTATTTTTAACTAGCAGGTACCTACAAAAAATATTTTTGTTTTTTAATGATGGTAAAAAATAAGGTGGATATGTTTTTTAACTAAGAAGTTTTAGAATTATATAAGAAAAGTTTTGTTATTGTTAACAGTGAAGTAGATATATGTAGGTATCTACATATTTAAGCACCTACACAGAGGTATAGGTAAAAAAAAGCTTGAACTAAGAAATTTAAAATTAAATATAAGAAAAGTTTGTTATTGTTAATAGTGAAGTAAGTAAGTAGATTTCTACATATTTAAGCACCTACACAAATATATAGGGAAAAAATAAGGTTGATATATGTTTTACCTAAGAAATTTTAAAATGGAATATAAGAAAAGTTTCTTTTATTGTGAATATTGAAGAAGGTACGTAGGTATCTATTCAAGTACCTGCACACAGGTATAGTCTTGAAAGCTCTTAAACTCTAGCTTATTTTTTGTTATAAGTGTACCTCGCAAATAATAATAATAATTGTAGTACTTATTTTAGAGCTGAACAAAGTATAGGAAAAAAATAATTACTAAAAAAAAGGAGTTTTGTCTATATATAGGTAGATATCTACTCGAAATAATTATAAATAATCCCATGAAGATATAATTCCTGTGTGGCAATATTTTGTAACATAATAATTTTAGACAGTACCTACTTATTAAGTAGAAAATAAAAAAATAAATAATTCAAACCGAGCTAAAGAAAAAAAAGAACGATAACAATTTCAATTATTGACCTAATTAGTAAAGGGAGAAAAAAGAAAAAATAATTATTTTTACTTCTAAAAATATTTTTGATGATATTTCTATTTATCTCAGAGTGTAGGGAAGATGAGATAGTAAAAAAAAGTACCTACAATTAAAAGAACAATTATTATTTTTACTTCGCAATAAAGTTTTTTCAACAGTATTTCTATTTTTAGAGTGCAGACGAGGCGCTAGTGTTTGTAAGATAGGATAGTAGAAGGTCAAGTCAAAGCTATATCTCACCGCTAAAGGCTAGCCCTTTAAGGATAAATACAGGTTCACACACTTGCAAAAAGTTCATTTGATTAGAGTCAGCCGTTCGGACCACATCTTTTTTCTCAAGATTTTCATAAAGAACTCAATATGGCTTTCCAAGTCGTAAATGAAACTACAAGTACGAATAGAAAATTCAAAATTGCCCGCCGTTGCGTTTGCTTCAAACTGAATGATATTCCTGAAAACGTACATGATCCAGAATCGTATATTAAGAGTGGTATTAACGACATTGTATAGTACATTGTCGAGGACGTTGACCCCGATGATCGAATTGGATTTACGTTTGGCTCAGACTGCTTCAGTAAGGGGGATGCCTTTCTGCCCTTCAGAAAAGCTAAGAATATTAGTTTTGAAGATGTGTGGGAACTATTAGGAAAAATATACCAAAGTAATTCGGAAGGATTTCACTCAGATACATTTAGGCTGACAATGACCCAAGCGAAAGTATACAGGGGAGGCGCGCGAACCAAAAACTACAATACATTCGAAGAAGAATGTTCTAGCAAGCGAGGTATTGTGACTATAAACAATGATGACAACTTATGCTTGGTTAGAGCTCTTGTGGTTGCCCAAGCCTATGCCCTCAATAGTTCTTTTACTGAGAAAATAAGGAGAAATCACGGAAATATGCAAGATACCGAAGCAGACAAGCTAACTCAAGATGCAGGAGTGCAGATGCCTGAAGGGGGAGCTACTATGGAAGAAGTGAGGAAGTTCCAGGTGCATTTGAAAGACTTTAAAATTACCGTTTATACTTATGGGTCCAAGGGTCGAAATGTATTATTTGAAGGCCCCGACGCTGCATTAAAAATTAATTTGATATATAGTAACAATCATTTTAACGTTATTACTAATTTGAAAGCGGCATTCTGCTGCAGCTATTACTGTGAAGCTTGTCATATTCCCTACAACAATAAAAATGAACACAGATGTGCGTTGTCATGCCCTTGCTGTCAAGGGCATGACTTTCGCTTGGGTCATTGTCAGCCTAAATGTATCTGAGTGAAATCCTTCCGAATTACTTTGGTATATTTTTCCTAATAGTTCCCACACATCTTCAAAACTAATATTCTTAGCTTTTCTGAAGGGCAGAAAGGCATCCCCCTTAGTGAAGCAGTCTGAGCCAAACGTAAATCCAATTCGATCATCGGGGTCAACGTCCTCGACAATGTACTGTACAATGTCGTTAATACCACTCTTAATATACGATTCTGGATCATGTACGTTTTCAGGAATATCATTCAGTTTGAAGCAAACGCAACGGCGGGCAATTTTGAATTTTCTATTCGTACTTGTAGTCTCATTTACGACTTGGAAAGCCATATTGAGTTCTTCATGAAAATCTTGAGAAAAAAGATGTGGTCCGAACGGCTGACTCTAATCAAATGAACTTTTTGCAAGTGTGTGAAAATGTATTTATCCTTAAAGGGCTAGCAATTAGCGGTGAGATATAGCTTTGACTTGACCTTCTACTATCCTATCTTACAAACACTAGCGCCTCGTCTACACTCTAAAAATAGAAATACTGTTGAAAAAACTTTATTGCGAAGTAAAAATAATAATTGTTCTTTTAATTGTAGGTACTTTTTTTTACTATCTCATCTTCCCTACACTCTGAGATAAATAGAAATATCATCAAAAATATTTTTAGAAGTAAAAATAATTATTTTTTCTTTTTTCTCCCTTTACTAATTAGGTCAATAATTGAAATTGTTATCGTTCTTTTTTTTCTTTAGCTCGGTTTGAATTATTTATTTTTTTATTTTCTACTTAATAAGTAGGTACTGTCTAAAATTATTATGTTACAAAATATTGCCACACAGGAATTATATCTTCATGGGATTATTTATAATTATTTCGAGTAGATATCTACCTATATATAGACAAAACTCCTTTTTTTTTGGTAATTATTTTTTTCCTATACTTTGTTCAGCTCTAAAATAAGTACTACAATTATTATTATTATTTGCGAGGTACACTTATAACAAAAAATAAGCTAGAGTTTAAGAGCTTTCAAGACTATACCTGTGTGCAGGTACTTAAATAGATACCTACGTACCTTCTTCAATATTCACAATAAAAAAAACTTTTCTTATATTCCATTTTAAAATTTCTTAGGTAAAACATATATCAACCTTATTTTTTCCCTATATATTTGTGTAGGTGCTTAAATATGTAGAAATCTACTTACTTACTTCACTATTAACAATAACAAACTTTTCTTATATTTAATTTTAAATTTCTTAGTTCAAGCTTTTTTTTACCTATACCTCTGTGTAGGTGCTTAAATATGTAGATACCTACATATATCTACTTCACTGTTAACAATAACAAAACTTTTCTTATATAATTCTAAAACTTCTTAGTTAAAAAACATATCCACCTTATTTTTTACCATCATTAAAAAACAAAAATATTTTTTGTAGGTACGTGCTAGTTAAAAATAAATAATAAAATTTCGAGGTCTTTCGGTAGGCAATTTCTACTCTTCTTCACACTAATAACGTGACGTAGCGATGGAACATCTGTGTTGAAGTCTATACACTCGAATCGTTGAATTATCTTTCTGAAAGTACATAATATGGAAATTATTAGGCTGTGTTCAAGGGTTATTATCCCAGAAAAGAGAGACGAATCTTTTCTGGGGATTTACTTACTATCTCTAAAGCACGATGATCCTTTTTTTACCTTTTCTTTTTTTGATAACACTGGGGCATTAACCTCTGGGTACCTATAACATGGCTTTATTTTATAAAACTATTATTTTCATTGTAATAATACGCAGCTTACCGCTTCTTATTAAATATTCTTCAAATGGTGCTTTCTTCAAAAATATTCTGTGCACTCCCTATGATATTTACACCAGCTGTTGTTTTTTTTTGCCTGGACGAAACAAGTGGGCGTTGTCCTCTCAGGAATATCAGTGCCTGAACATATTTTTATTTAATAAAACCATTATTTTATTGTAATAATACCCTGTTTAAGTGTTTTAATTATTATTCGCTTTCAATGCTAGATTACACTAATATTTTAATATAATTCTACGTTTAATTGCTTCTGCAGCAATGTACGGCTTTGACAGGTTGTGGTTACGTGGAATTAGGCGCACACGAAATTAACCTTCGTGTTACTCTCGGTCGGTACGGAATAGTAAAAACTCTAGGTGATAACTTGCAGATGGCAGCAATAAAGTCATGTAAATAAAAGATTTCACTTTTAAGTACATATTCATAAAGGATACAGGTTTCGCGCAACACAGGAATTGAAGAATTGGGATTGCATAAGTAGTACCAAGGAGGTCCTGTAGGTGGCGGTAATACAAACCAAAATGCAGTTTTCGTTTACCAAATATGCAGGTTTGAATATAAAATGTCTACAGCTGTTGTTCCACTGTTTAATAAAATACCGGTCGCAAGGCTGAAGGCCAGTTCTTCTGGAATTTGGCCAGTCTGCTCGTTATAATTATTATTCGCGATTAATGCGACGGAGATCGGTGGCGTTTTTAAAAATTTTTTTCCCAGTAGATAGCTAACAGTTTAACGAAAACTGTAACCCCAAAAACAATTATTATTAAAATTTCATGAAATATGTGAGAGGGAGAAGGTATTTCTAACGTCCACATCACATGCAAAAACTTCGGTTAAGTAATTAAAAATAACCGCCCTTTTGGTCAAAAATTAATTTGTACTTATAACATACTGAAATAGACATTATTTGAAAACATACTTATATATTTTTTGGTTTTGTATGTATGTGAGCATAGTTTTTAATAAGTCTATATAAATGCAGTGAGATGGAAACTTGAGGATTAATATGACACCCTCTGTCAGGTGATATTATAGGCTACTCGTAAAAATATTTAGCGTTCATTCCTTTGAAGCTCAGTCATTTCTGTTTTAATTCTTGAAGCGTTTGAAAACGAATAAAAAACAATGTACTACGCACACAGAATATTTTTTTTTGCATTAATGCTCGCTAATGGTGCTATCGGCCAATTGCATTCGGCTAGCTTGAACGATAAAGGTATGATCATAACATATTTATGTATTATGTATATTACCCAACGCTATGTAGGTTACATTACCAAAGGTAACTTTTTTTTGTTTCATGATATTGAAAAAAGATGTTATTGTTGGCACATTCAAGTTTTCCAGTTTTTTTATACGATTTAGGTTATTTTGTAAATATAAGTATCTCAAAACATAGATAAGATATACAAATCTATAAAAAACATTTATTATGCATTACAAAAAAAAAAAGAAAGACTTAATTTAAGAAAATGTCAATGTAAACAAATTACCTCGTTTTCGTACACCGACCCCGCTAATATAGAAGCAACATAAAACCGTTTTATTTGTATTAGAGTGAGTCATCTTTTGCTTTATATCGTTGATATTACCTTATTAACTTGGAGAAAAAAGTGCAACAGACACTTTTTTCCAGTGCAAGCCTTATAGTAAATAGTCAATTGTTTTTTTATAAATAAATGCGTATAAATATTTTGATAGTTTAATTGAATAATCGCCTAATGTATGGAAATAACCAATTTGTTTATTTTTTTTATTTTTTAGACACGTTTATTCCGAGGAATTTGTGTAATAATGAAAAGGTGATATTACATAGAGCGGTTGTCGAGGGAAACCATCAAAAAGAGAGCTGCCATAGAGAACTGGAGACGTGTAAAACTGAGAGAAACGAAGAACACTATCGATGTATTGAAATTCAGAGAGGCCTATCTCAGGTTCTTTTAGAAAATTTCGAAAGAAATGCAACACAGTTAAGATCGGTAATAAAACAGGTCCTTTCTGAGCGTCAGGGGTTGTTGCAGCGTGTTGAAGACCTCAACAAAAAGCTTGTGTTAATGAATAACCAAGAAGAAGAATTGTTCGAGTGTAACGAAACAGTTAATGCTTTGCATTTTCTAAATAATGACCTTGTTATTGAAGTGTTAAACATAAAAAGAACTCATGAAAAGTTTGTCAAAAAGTTTAAAAAAATTAGAATTAGAAATACAAATCTTAAGAAAAAATTGAAGAAATTCACAAACACAAATTAATAATTTAATTCAAAATTATTTTTAGTCAAATAATAAGTAATGCAACATGTTTGTTTTTTTTCTAATACAATAAAACTTAATCTGTGTTTAATTATTATAAGTTTCCATATATTTAAATATCTATATTTATATATAGCTTCCATGACAATAAAAAGCTAGGTTTTTATAAGTTGTTTTAGTGCTCGGCATTAACATAGTCTTAAGTTTTAAGCACATCAGTAAAAATAAATACAGCTTTTATGTTTACGTATATCTTTTATTAATAATTTGTACCTATAATAATATGGGAACATAAAAATAGTACTCATTGAGTAAAATGTAAATTTTACTTTCATAATGACAAATATACAATACATATCCATTACAGCATTCTCTATTTAATGTATACTACCTCTTTTTTTTACAAAATATTACTTAATAGGGTCTGATCAGTGATTATTAAAAATTAAATTAATTGATAGCATACTAACAATAACAAATAGGTAATTATGATTTATTTCAATTGTCTTTTGAATCCAAAAGGAACAGAATCAAAATCATGCGTGAATTTTCGTTTTTCCGCTCTTGGTCTATAGACCTTTGTTTCTTCTTTTGTGACAACTTGATGATTATTCGCTCGTTTTATATTCATAGAAGTTATATATAGGGGCTCTACGGGTTCCAAAGAGGTAACCATTTGTCTCATGATGTTAAAGTTAATTAGTTTAAGAACATCATAGTTTAATCTGATGCCTTTAACTTTGCAGACGTTGTAGTATGTTTGGTATTTTGGACTAAATACGACATAACTATAATTCTTGGGGCCTCCTGACGCAAAAGCGACAATGTAGCTTCCATGCCCATACTCTTCCAGTTCATCTGTCATTTCTCCTAGAGAGTTTCCTGTTGGAATATCCCATTCACCTTCTCTAGAAATGTAGATAACACTATCTGTATCATAGTATAAAACTCGGCCCCCGAGTTGCTCTAGATAGCTGTAAGCTTAAGACGAGCTTGAGCCGTAGTGTATGCTGCTAATACTACGTTTACGGTCGAAAGTTGGTCAAAACTATCTTGCTTGTACTCAAAGTTTACTATCAATGTGTCTCCGTCTATCGAAACAATATTATTTACGTCAATGGAGGGGTTGGACATTAACTCTTCTAACTCGTAAACTTGCCGAACGATATTTGTTTTTGGCTGATTTTCTCTCTGACCAAACTTTCCCCAGAAACTGTTTAGCATTAGTTTGGCCAAAGATCTCAACCCCGGATTTTTCATAATTTTTCTAAATTCTAGTTGAATGCCTTCGCTCTCTAGGAATGTTTCTATATACTTATTTTTTTCTCCCTCTGTTACGCAATCCCTAGGCCAACCAGATGCTTCTTGCTTTATTTTTATAAACTTGTCCATCATTTTTGTGAACAGACCCCCGAGTTTCTTTTTCTTATCGTATTGTTCCATGTGATAGTGCCATATTTCATAAACTTCTAACAATTTGTATCCCATCTCCAAAGCCTTTAATATCTCATCTACTACCCAGGTGCCCGCCAAAGCTCTCTCTTCAGCTGAATGGTTGCAGTGTTCCTGATTTATTGAGAGACCGCATGTCCTACACAATACAAACATTAGTTTATTATTCATTCTGGTTGGTAATACAGGATGATAAAGCTGTTGTGGAGGTAATACTTTGCATTTAATTAGACCATTCGCGCATTTTAGATCAATTTCTTTGCATTCTTCGCCTACATAAATTTTAGGGTGCCCTAAAGGGTATTTTCCGTACTTGCAGACCCATGGGTAGAGAGAACACACATCGACATAATTTATTTTTTCGCCGGGCTTTACTTGACAGTACATTTTACAATTGCCCGTTCTACCACCAAAGAATGCGTCTCGAGGGTCCAGAGCTATTGACGCCATCAAAGGATTATTTTTTAGGTCTGTCTCCAGGCTCTTGTTTCGTTGAATGAAGTCTCTGAATGAACATTCCCACATTTCGACAACCTCGTAGCCTCTCTGTCTCAATCTCTCTATCTTATTGGTTGTTCTTTGCAGACGGTTGTTTAGAGTATCGGAGGGATCTTCGTGTAGAGGTTCGTCTCTTCTCAAGGTAATACATGAGTGGCCGTGATAGTAACAGCCATGAAACTCGAATATCTGCCGTGTTTCTTTGCAGTAACCGTCTACCTTCACTCCATCGATTAGTACCTCTCTCTGTTTAGCGGAATGCTTAATATTTATACCTCTTTGCAGTTCTTCATTGATCAACCATAAGGTGGCTATCTTAGACTGACTGTCTACATTCCTATAGCCATTCCGAGGTAGTATACCTATTGTCTGGGGTTCAAGAAAGTTGCGGCGATATACCAAATTACACGCCGATGCAATAGTTACAGCTTCCGTAAATGGACAGACGTTACACTCATCTAGAAACATTTTTCTGAATTTTAAGCATGCCTTGGTCAGAATGTCTACATCACTGATGCAATATTCTAGCAAATCTCTTTGCATATTAAAATTGGCGTTCTTATGTTCGTTGTGCCATTCCAACAGCTGAAGGCGAGCTTCTTCGATCATGTGGTCTGGATCATAATACTGTATATCAGGCAGAGGACCATCGTAGTCTGTATTGGTGCGTGTATTAAACAAATGGGGAAAATAACCCTTCTTAAGTTCTGGTCCTAAATCGAAAGCTTTTGGTAGTGCTGCCAATGCCATGGGAAAATAATTAATGCTGTCGATAAACTTGATATTCTCAATTCCCATTAAAATTATACTTGTCCCTCTCATAATAAGTTCTACTTTAAGATCAGTTCTTTCAAGTACATATTTCAAAATAAATTGATGGTCATATGTTTTCCCATTATGGGCAATTACAACAATTTTCTTAAATGCTTTTCTGACTCCCAGTATAAAACTTAGGAAAGTTTCGACAGGATTTATTTTGAGAACTTGCCTTCTCGCACAACATTTGCTACATATCGGAACTTCATTGTCCATACCAATGCACACATAGCACCTCTGCTGAAACACACACAGATATGGAACATGTATTTTCTCTCCATTGTTTCCTAATTCGTCCTGCCTAGACTCAAAGTCGTAGAATATAAAGAGAACGCTGTCTGATTGGGGAGTGCGGTTGTCTGGTTTAATATAACAATTGTGGTTTGCTTCTTGGTATTTATCACATATCTTACAATAAATTTCGCCACAGACATGTTGCCTTTCGGCGTTTAATGTCTTCAAACAGTTGGGACACCGCTTAATATGCTGGCAGAGGCTTTTTTTACCATGAGAACCAGGAGTTATATGTCTGTTGTAGCGCTCTGAACCTCTGAACTTACGGTAGCAGTCTTGGCAGGATATTTCCTGTCTTGTTTTCTCACATGGTGGCGTCTGTTGACAGCAAGGGCATGACAACGCACATCTGTGTTCATTTTTATTGTTGTAGGGAATATGACAAGCTTCACAGTAATAGCTGCAGCAGAATGCCGCTTTCAAATTAGTAATAACGTTAAAATGATTGTTACTATATATCAAATTAATTTTTAATGCAGCGTCGGGGCCTTCAAATAATACATTTCGACCCTTGGACCCAAAGGCATAAACGGTAATTTTAAAGTCTTTCAAATGCACCTGGAACTTCCTCACTTCTTCCATAGTAGCTCCCCCTTCAGGCATCTGCACTCCTGCATCTTGAGTTAGCTTGTCTGTTTCGGTATCTTGCATATTTCCGTGATTTCTCCTTATTTTCTCAGTAAAAGAACTATTGAGGGCATAGGCTTGGGCAACCACAAGAGCTCTAACCAAGCATAAGTTGTCATCATTGTTTATAGTCACAATACCTCGCTTGCTAGAACATTCTTCTTCGAATGTATTGTAGTTTTTGGTTCGCGCGCCTCCCCTGTATACTTTCGCTTGGGTCATTGTCAGCCTAAATGTATCTGAGTGAAATCCTTCCGAATTACTTTGGTATATTTTTCCTAATAGTTCCCACACATCTTCAAAACTAATATTCTTAGCTTTTCTGAAGGGCAGAAAGGCATCCCCCTTACTGAAGCAGTCTGAGCCAAACGTAAATCCAATTCGATCATCGGGGTCAACGTCCTCGACAATGTACTGTACAATGTCGTTAATACCACTCTTAATTTACGATTCTGGATCATGTACGTTTTCAGGAATATCATTCAGTTTGAAGCAAACGCAACGGCGGGCAATTTTGAATTTTCTATTCGTACTTGTAGTTTCATTTACGACTTGGAAAGCCATATTGAGTTCTTTATGAAAATCTTGAGAAAAAAGATGTGGTCCGAACGGCTGACTCTAATCAAATGAACTTTTTGCAAGTGTGTGAACCTGTATTTATCCTTAAAGGGCTAGCATTTAGCGGTGAGATATAGCTTTGACTTGACCTTCTACTATCCTATCTTACAAACACTAGCGCCTCGTCTACACTCTAAAAATAGAAATACTGTTGAAAAAACTTTATTGCGAAGTAAAAATAATAATTGTTCTTTTAATTGTAGGTACTTTTTTTTACTATCTCCTCTTCCCTACACTCTGAGATAAATAGAAATATCATCAAAAATATTTTTAGAAGTAAAAATAATTATTTTTTCTTTTTTCTCCCTTTACTAATTAGGTCAATAATTGAAATTGTTATCGTTCTTTTTTTTCTTTAGCTCGGTTTGAATTATTTATTTTTTTATTTTCTACTTAATAAGTAGGTACTGTCTAAAATTATTATGTTACAAAATATTTCCACACAGGAATTATATCTTCATGGGATTATTTATAATTATTTCGAGTAGATATCTACCTATATATAGACAAAACTCCTTTTTTTTAGTAATTATTTTTTTCCTATACTTTGTTCAGCTCTAAAATAAGTACTACAATTATTATTATTATTTGCGAGGTACACTTATAACAAAAAATAAGCTAGAGTTTAAGAGCTTTCAAGACTATACCTGTGTGCAGGTACTTGAATAGATACCTACGTACCTTCTTCAATATTCACAATAAAAAAAACTTTTCTTATATTCCATTTTAAAATTTCTTAGGTAAAACATATATCAAAATTATTTTTTCCCTATATATTTGTGTAGGTGCTTAAATATGTAGAAATCTACTTACTTACTTCACTATTAACAATAACAAACTTTTCTTATATTTAATTTTAAATTTCTTAGTTCAAGCTTTTTTTTACCTATACCTCTGTGTAGGTGCTTAAATATGTAGATACCTACATATATCTACTTCACTGTTAACAATAACAAAACTTTTCTTATATAATTCTAAAACTTCTTAGTTAAAAAACATATCCACCTTATTTTTTACCATCATTAAAAAACAAAAATATTTTTTGTAGGTACCTGCTAGTTAAAAATAAATAATAAAATTTCGAGGTCTTTCTGTAGGCAATTTCTACTCTTCTTCACACTAATAACGTGACGTAGCGATGGAACATCTGTGTTGAAGTCTATACACTCGAATCGTTGAATTATCTTTCTGAAAATACATAATATGGAAATTATTAGGCTGTGTTCAAGGGTTATTATCCCAGAAAAGAGAGACGAATCTTTTCTGGGGATTTACTTACTATCTCTAAAGCACGATGATCCTTTTTTTACCTTTTCTTTTTTTGATAACACTGGGGCATTAACCTCTGGGTACCTATAACATGGCTTTATTTTATAAAACTATTATTTTCATTGTAATAATACGCAGCTTACCGCTTCTTATTAAATATTCTTCAAATGGTGCTTTTTTCAAAAATATTCTGTGCACTCCCTATGATATTTACACCAGCTGTTGTTTTTTTTTGCCTGGACGAAACAAGTGGGCGTTGTCCTCTCAGGAATATCAGTGCCTGAACATATTTTTATTTAATAAAACCATTATTTTATTGTAATAATACCCTGTTTACCTGTTTTAATTATTATTCGCTTTCAATGCTAGATTACACTAATATTTTAATATAATTCTACGTTTAATTGCTTCTGCAGGAATGGACGGCTTTGACAGGTTGTGGTTACGTGGAATTAGGCGCACACGAAATTAACCTTCGTGTTACTCTCGGTCGGTACGGAATAGTAAAAACTCTAGGTGATAACTTGCAGATGGCAGCAATAAAGTCATGTAAATAAAAGATTTCACTTTTAAGTACATATTCATAAAGAATACAGGTTTCGCGCAACACAGGAATTGAAGAATTGGGATTGCATAAGTAGTACCAAGGAGGTCCTGTAGGTGGCGGTAATACAAACCAAAATGCAGTTTTCGTTTACCAAATATGCAGGTTTGAATATAAAATGTCTACAGCTGTTGTTCCACTGTTTAATAAAATACCGGTCGCAAGGCTGAAGGCCAGTTCTTCTGGAATTTGGCCAGTCTGCTCGTTATAATTATTATTCGGCGGGCGGCCAGTCGTGCGGAGAGAAGTGGTATAAATACGTATGAATGTGCAGATAAATCGGTGTGTCGGATAACGTCATTTTTTAAGATATGTAATAATTTTTGGTTATACCTTATGCCTAGCGGCTCTTATCTAAGGTCTCTGGACGTATCAGGTATTTCCGGATATTTTTGCTATTTCAACGGGATGTTTCAGTGTTATACATGCAACCTTGCGCTTAGTCGGAGTGGAGTAAGTACCAAAAACAAATTTTCTTAATATTGTTCATGTGACTATGAGTACGTGCGTGATAGTACAGCGAAATTTACTAATCGAATGTTTGTCTGTTTGCCTTTTGACAAAATGTAAGTTACAAGGATATAGGTTATCGACCTGTTGCGTTTAGGGGTGAAAATAATAAAATGGTTTAGGTTAGGGTATTTTTCAGCTGTTGACCAGTGTCGGTAATGTAGATTCCATACTTAACCACCAAGAGAGAGATAGGTATATAATTACATGAGTTAGAAAGAGATAGCGATGTCTGGCTGTCTGTCTGCCTGAAGTGCCCCACTACCTACTGTGGTACATACACAATGGTACTGCCCTCTCGTATTTCGGTATTTCCAACCAATCACCATTCACTAGATTCTCCACATTTATTATTTTGACTGTTTGGTCGACGACGGATCGTAGGAATGTTTCCTTCACTTTTCCCTTGACATAGACGCAGTCGACATTGAACAAAAACTTTTCTATTATTTCTCGTAGAAGTTCGTACGCCACATAGCCGCTCGAGTACCAAAAACCCAATAAATTTTGCTCCAAATATCGCACCTGTTTTTTATCTGAATCACCGAGTGTGAGAAAATCCCTGGGTGGTTTCAATAGCCACATGTAACGTTTGTTTGTTGATTTTAATTGACAATTCTTTGGGGTAAAAACACCCCTCCAACGTGAAACCCTGAACATCTACTACCGCCACCTTCATCGTCTCATCACCAACTAGTTGGCAATTTCTAGATCACGTTCCTAACAATTTCACTTAACGGCAAATACTCTATGACGCAATCGTGCACGATGACACAATAGACTCGAGTTTTTTTCCGGAAAACCCTTAGTGCTCTCTATGTCTGGTTTTACGTCGACCGTATTGGATTTCATTGATTCATTTCTTCGGGAACAATCGATGACAAAGAGGGGAGCATCTTCTCCAAAATCATTATAGCTTAGTAGAGGTTGTTTGTCTCCAACGTTCGTAAAACTGGGATAAAATTCCACATAGTTATGGTAGGCGTCCACGTAGTCGTTTTTTGCAAAATTCAATCTGAGCCGCTCGAACGGATAATAGTCACCGTTCAATATTAATCTTACATCAGATATGACCACGTGATCGAATCTTGACGAATCCTCTTTAGCGTTCTCCTTACGATCAGTTTGAAACCCTACGATAACATAACGGGGACTTTCCACGGCCGCCGAAGTTTTGACAGACCAGATTTCTCTTTGCGAGTCCTTGGTGAGAGCCGGAAGCTCGTGCACTTCCCATTTTCGAAATGGAATTATTATAGGTTTATCCAGTTTGATTGATTCCAACAGATCTAGCCTAATCATGTCGTTTGGTTGAATATGTTTCACTTTTAAATCAATGTTATTAATTGTCAATTCTGCCGTTAATTCTACCGTCGTGTCTGGCGTTTGTTTCAACATCAAGGAGTTGTTATTATTGCGGGATCTTATTAGTCTTATGGTTTGCTTCCCACAAATAGCGTATTGATAATCGTTAAAAATTCCAAATAAATGTTTAAGTGGCATTCTTATATTGAACGTTCCATAATCGTTTACTGCTAAACCTTCATGGGGATAAGACCATCCCGAAGTTATCAAATATCTGTCAGAGTTGGGAGGATAACACAAATACGCTCTTATGGCGCTTACAATTCCCCGGTCTCGCACGCTCTCCAATTCCTTACTATTTATTTCGTAGAAGACAGAGTCAAATAAAAATCCGGCGGCGTTATTGGCGAGTTTACACGAACCAGTTCCACCGGTCTTAGTTAACTTTCCCTTAATACAAATTGCCGCATCATACATTAATAGCCAGGAATCACCTTGATTAATAGTAATCTCCACTATATCATTGTTCATGAATGATTTAACAAAGGGATAGTAGGTGCGCGTCTCCAGCCGTTGAATGGATTCGTCAAAATTTGGGTTTCGATGCACGTCGAAAACTTGGGGCGTTAGAGACATTGTAACCGAGAGATTCCAAAAATAAACGGTTCTCGAGAGTAAGATTTTTACCACGATCTAAACACCTCAAAGGTGCGGCAGGTTGTGATCCTCGCGAATAACTTCGATCGTTTTTATATGGTTGGTATCTGTTGTCAAAGACTAGACCCATCAAGATAATCTCTTTAATTCCAACCTCACAATAATTTCTTCTCCCCGAAAATTTACCAATTCAAAATTTTGATCGAGAATCGATAGGGTAATATTATTGATTTCTCTCTTAGTCACCGGTACGTAGAGAAGATTTCTTGGCGTTTCGTCAATGGCGTAACCGGGATCGGCTCCTATCGCAAACTCGTATATCGTATGCGTGGGACGATTATTATAATAAGCTCCGACTGTTATATTACTGTCTATATGCACGGTTCTAACTTTAACGATGTTTACGGGTAAATCCGACGAATGCAGTATGCCCGGCTTTAATACACGTTCCGAGAATCCCAAAATTTTTCCTATCGAACCTTCTGTTTGAAAATCTATCGAATCGTTTTGACTATAAATCTCACACTGGAGAGTGCTATTGTTGGCCTTTAACGAAAACTCGTTTTGAGGTTTGTCTCCTTTGACAAAATTTAATGATTTAATTATCTGAGATTCTATAACGCTAATCTCATATGAACCGGTGGGAATTTCTATGTTCTTTCTCTGATTATTTTTATCGATGAAGTAAAATTTGTTTATGCCCGCGCTCTTGTCAATATTCGGTATGCTGTTGTAGGAGTGAAATCCTAAAAGAGCTAATCCGTATTCGGCGCCCTGATCTAAATAGATTGGCGTGTCGAAATCAATAGATAACGTTGAGGAGGTACCGTGCACAGTGAATATCAGCGAGGACATGACTGAACGTTTTTCACATGAAACCACATCTTTTATAGAGAAACTCCAAACAAAGATGGCCACAATTTATTTCGCTGTATTTTTGGTAGGGACTATTATTATATGCAATTTTCACACCTTTCCCTAAATAGGTAATCAGTTCGGGGGGCGGTTTTATTCCGCCAAAACTGTCAAAATATTCCACATGATTGTCGCATTTCTTATAAGCTACCCAATGTGTTCCGCTGTTACGCACCACGTCTAAATTTACAATTGCCGATTCGTTCTTATGTGGGCCGTTTCGTGGAAGAGTGTCTCGCATAAAGACCCTCTAAAATTTCTTAATTTTAACTTTTTGACAAAATTTATCAAATCTCTGTCTGACAGCGGTCTATTAGGTAGCTTTATTGGTAGTTTTTTTGTTGTTTTTGAGAAAAAGACCAAATCCTCCACGATTATTTTTTCGTAGGTATAGTCGCGAACCGTCTTTTCCAATCTTTTCCATGGCTGTGTTGTGCCTTTTTTCCTCTTCCAACTTCTTTTGCGCGTGTTTCGCGTCTAGTATAGTTCTTACAACAGAACTAGTTCCTCCTGCCACCGGCCCCAGAGCTCCTAAGGCCCCAAGTAGAGGCAAGAGCGGTAGAAACCCACCAGTTTTTCGCTCGAACGGGATAATCCTCGGTATCCGAATATTTTTCTTTCCTCCTGCTTTCTTAATAGCTATGCGAGCGGCTCGGATGGCTGCTAATGATGATTTTTTCAAATTTTTCATATCGTTAAGTTGGTGTTCATCGAATGATCTTTTCAGGGACTTTGCAACTTTTTTTACGATATCTCGTGTAAATGATGTCGGTCTCTTTTGTTTTGCTCCCATGCCCAGCTTTCGTTTCGTCTTCATGGCTGTGGTGACGAACCAAGCGGCGGCCTTCTCTCCAAATTTAGCGTCTTTCGATTTGACCCTAGCCCAGGCGCGATTTTCCAATTCCCAGTCTGCCTTGTGTCGCTTGAGTCAAGTTTATTTACGCCGGAATCACCCCTTTCGATTCTTTCCCGTAATTTTCTTCCTGGCCCACAAAACTGATAGCCGGGGATATGCAATTCGACGGGTAGTTTGTTAATTAAACTGTTTACTAGACCTTCACCGGTGACTAGCAACATAAAAATGAATATGTTCCCACTCGCGCGCTCATATTTATAAACGAACATCAAATTCGTGTTCCCGACATCGAGACGAGTCCAACGAGGTGTCGCAAAGGCATTTTTTCTCTTAATATTTGTCCACACTGTATATCTTCCATCCTTTTTTCTCTTAATATTCGACCTCGTCTCTCACCTTCTCCATCCTGTATATTTTTTCTCATATTTAACCTAACTTTTGTTCATTCTATATTTTTCAACCTAACTTTTGGTCACTCTATTTTTTCCAATCTCAGCACATTTTCTTTTTTTGCCTTCGTTAAGCTAAAGTTTTAAAAATTGACTTTGTGAACCTGTATACCTAACCCATGAAATTACCCCAAATGTTATTTTTTATATATTTGTAATTATTGTATTCTTTTTTTACCTTCGTTAAGCTAAAGTTTTAAATATTGACTTTGTGAACCTATATACCTATTAACAATAAAAAAAATTGTATATCTATAGGTATCTTTTTTTTTTCTTATCTTTTTAATCACAATCGAAACTCAAATTTTAACAAATCCATTCTTTTTATTTTCTCCTTATCTTTTAATCAACCGGTCTGGTTAAAAAACATAATTTTTCTTAAGAATTTTTATAACATTTAACTAAGACACAAGAAATTCACTGTTTTGTTTATTATAAATCGAGCATTCAAGTGGGAAAAAATTGAGTAATTTTTTATCTATTTATTTTATTTATTTACTTTAGAAAAAAGAAAAGGAGATTTTTTAATGATTGTATGGATGGAGTAATGGGGAAAATAAAAAAAATTGTTGAATTTAATTTTTATTTATTCTGCACCAAATATGAAACAAATTTAGTGGTTATACAAGAGTTAAATAACAAGAATTATTGTTATACCATTTTGGGTACACCCAAACAACCCCCAGGGGTCCTTCCACGTAAAAGAATACGTAATATGATCCATGTTCCCCTATGAAGGGGGGTGCCCCCTCCTTTCCAAAGGGCGCCTCACCCTTTTTCCCATACATTAGGCAATACTGCCCATCTGGCTACAAAATACACATAAATTATGATATAGTTTTAATTTTATAACTTACTGGTAATGTTTGCACCCTTTGCTTAATAAATGATATAAATTCTGAAACAAAAAAAATTGATTAGAGGTTTAATTTTTAGGAAGCTTTCTCATTACTTTACCCATTTTGCCACAAAGAAACAACGAGACTAAATGAAGACTTTTCTGCAGTGTTTGATTTTATGGAGCTTTATCAAATGTCTCCGGAAACATTACATCGCATTCTATTTTTAACGAACAAAGAAAACATGCACTTTGCATCAATTAGTATTCATTCCACCTAAAACCGCTTAAATGTTTTCTGTGAACAATTTGTCCACCATGCAACTTTTTCTCCGCCTTTAAGGAACTCTTTCCAAGACATTTTCTTCTAAGACATCGCATATATTTACCTTCCATTTGGTTTAACCTAACTTTTGGTCACCCTGTATATTTTTTCTCTTAATATTTTCACATATTTCTCTTTTTGTTCCATCCTGTATATTTTCTCATATTTAACCTAACTTTAATATTTTTCACATATTTCTCTTCTTGTTCCATCCTGTATATTTTTCTGAACCTTTGGTCACCCTATTTTTTCCAACATCTCAAGACTCCTCCGCCTTTCAGGCCCCCGGATCCGGATCCTTTCACGCTACCTGACAGGCGTCCCTCGAGGTGCAAGCGCGCGCGCGCCCGAACGGATGACGTCGGCGAGATTCTAGTTTGCGCTTTTTAAGGTCACTTCTTCGACGTGCGGCGATAGCCCAGTTGGCCGGAGCGACGGGGTCGGGACACGAACGGAACAGGTTCGATTCCAGCCACGGGCTTTTTTTATTTCATTCCAGGAAAAGGCAACGTCGCACCTACACGACAGAATCGAGGATCCGGCAACGCCGCGAACGCCGCGCCGCGACTACGGCCGAGAGAGACAGACCAAAAGTAGCGATAAGACCGCACCGGAAGTCGTTATCTTATATGAGAAAATACATGAGTGCGATTGAGATGGAATGATGGTGCACCCGCTTTGCCTCACTACTAACATTTTTTGTATTTTTATACTGTGTATAAACCAATAAATTTTTGATAATGTAAATGTTTTTAAAACAAAAACTTTTACCAAGAATGACTTTTTCGTATCTTGCAAAATGAGGTCCCTGTCTTTACTCTTAGGTAAAATAACATGTTGTGTTTTTACCAAAATAGATAAAAGCGTAGAATACACAAAATAATAATTCATACACTTCATTGAAAATTATAACATTTTCTCTACGTTCTTTCTTTAAATTAATGTCTAATCAACCCCCATTTATAATGTACTTTTCGGTTTTTTTTAGTATAGCTGCAAAAGTCACACAGGAAATAAATTTAACACTTTTGACAAATTTGTCACCATATCCGCGGACATCTTGTATAGGGAATAATCTACACAAACATTTCTAGACTGTGTTAGGCAAACATTTTTAATAAGCCGATCAATTTAAGATTTGCCCGTTTCAGAATTAAAACATGATTATAAAAATATTTTCTGTAATTTTTTTCACATTCATAACTTTAAAAGACCCCTTCCCTCGTTTCACAAGAAAAAACCTATCTATATCTGTTTAGTTAATATAGCTTTTAACAGAAGATTTTAAAATCGGAGACGCCCTGTATACTATTCCTCTTAGTATACAGGGTGTCCAAGTTGTAAACAATTTTGAAATAAACGATAAAAAATTTGGTTTTTGAGTACAAATGTTCTGGTAAATACGGGTCTGGAAATGTTTAATAAAAAAGGAAAATTGTGTTAAAAAGAACTTTTTTTGTTTTATATAAAATTCTATCATTTATTTTCAAAGTTGTGGTTTACAATTGGTACACCCGTATATGTGTTTTTTTTTTTTTCATTGGCAGAATCAAACTTACACTCAGCTACCTTTATATCTTATGTATTACGATTGAGAAACCAGATTCCGATGGTAGTTTTAAAAGAAATAACCGTTTTTGTTTAATAAGTATGAAAGGCTTTGTGTGTGTGTGTGTGTGTGTGTGTAAAAACTGTACATACTGAGTTCTGACATCGCGGATGGTGTCGAATTTAAGTCGTTACATCCGCTAAACGAAACCTCCGTTGTCGAGGCGCCGACCGTCGAAAAAGGCAATAATCGCTAGCTGCTGATTCTGCTGGTAGGGCTAAATTTAAATGCCAAAGATATACCAAACACTAGATGTACGGAAACGCTGATTTTCCAAATAAATTGGGCCGATGAATCCCTGGTCCCAACCACCCATTGGCGAACATCCATCGACGCGTACCGTCTCCGACTCGCCTCGACTGTCGTACACATACTGTATGAGTTTGATATACCTACAAGTCATAACCAAGGTACGTTTTCTTGTAAAAACACTCTAGTGATGTGTATATCTTTGGTTAAAGCATGGTGCAATGTTATAAATGTCGGACTGGTCACGGTATTCGCCATTGTGAGTTTTTTCTACACCGCAACAATGGGTAAGTAAATTTTATTTTATACATCACACATTGTGAGTTTATCAAAGACAGTGCTGGAATTTTTGTTTATTTCAAAGAATTTTGACATCGTACTACTAATTTTTTATTTTATAAAATCACATTTTGCCACTGGTTTGATAAAAATTGTCTAACACCATGATTTGATTTAGATTCAACACAATTAATTAATCCAATAACTTGAAACTTCTTTAATTTTTTCAAAAATATTTGCATCTTTTTGTCTCTACAAATATTTTGTCTAAATTACAATTTACGTATACTATACGAGAACTATAAACAATAGCCGTTAAAATTCAGAAAGTTCAAAATATTCCGAGATTGTCCTACGATTTTCAAGGGAAAAATCAGGCTGAACAAAAATAGTGTAATATTTTATTTTGGTTGTACAAAAATATGTTGTATTAATTTCAAAAACTAAAAAGGAAAAATATTCATATAGAACTTAGTGTTTGACATCTTGATTATAAACAACTATTTCCTTCCGATATTTATAAACGAAATATGATTGAAAAAATAAAAAAAATTCCACATATACACATTTTTTGTTAGACAGTAGGGACGTGTAAAAAAGATGCTTCAATATTTAAGGGGTAAAAAAAGTTCCTATAAACGTAGGTCCCGAAATGTTTGGTAGCGTTGTAATAAGGGGTTGATTTGGCCCTAACTAGATTAAAATTATTACGACCAGTGTTGTCAGGGTGACACCTTAACCAAATTTATTGAACACAGAATGTACGCCACTGACATTAATAAAAGTCCGGTTTTTTAGATGCAGCAACTAAAAATTCAACTTCTTTTTGTCTCTTTAATTTTCGATGTATCTTGCTTCGTTTGTGAGATAAAAATAAAAACATTTTTTTCTGGAAAATTTACACCCTGTAGCTTGGAAACCAATACATTTCCATATCTATGTTTATAGGACCGTTTTTTCAAAATTATTATAAATTACCCCTTAAATATTGAAGCGTATTTTTTAAAAACCTTTATAATATTAATTGGTTTCCAGTTAATCATTTACGTTTCTTTTTACAGAATTTGTAAGATTCGTTCAAAGCCGCATTCAACCTGTACCTGTAAGTAACCAAATCTAGATGGTAAAGATGTATGTTTCTTCTGGAAATAAGTTGTCATTAACCAGATTTATTACTTATAACTCCATTATAAGAAAGATGTTTTTTAAACTTAACTGAACCAATTACTGTAGTTTACTTTCGTGTTTAAATCAATCCATGTTTTTCTGTTTTATTAGGTCGTTGAGGGTTACATAATCCTCATGGGTGTCCATTCTAGAGCAGTGTTACCGGAGTTCATCCGGCTGGTGGGGGTATGTAGGGGGCATACCCTATATTTGGGTGATTTGGGCCTTAACCTAAATGGTTTGTATTTTTTATAAATGTTAATGTTTTAAACCAATGTATGTATATTTTACAGCTCTACAATAAATACCCATATTTTTAATACTTGTTTAATTTACCTATTCATACAGTTATAGAAAAACAAAATTTGTATTTCAAGATTAAAAGAGTAAGAAAAATGGAAGAAAAACATGTTAATATAACTGAATAATATTAAGAATACTGAAAACTTTTTAATATATATATATATATTTAAAAGTTTTTCAGGATAAAAAAAAATAAAAAAAATATAAAAAAACTTTATATATATATATATATAAAGTTTTTTTATATTTATTTTTTTATATATATATTTTTTATACAGTGTGACCCATTTGTTTTGGGGTCAGTCTGTAAAAAGTGTATCAATCGTGCGATTTGGCTGATTTTTTTAAATTGTAGAGCTCGATGAACTGCACATTTTGAACAAAAATTGCCTGGTTCGCATAAAATCCAAAGCCTACTATGACCGTTTTTATGAGCAAAATTTTAAGAAACCATATTAGCGTTTTTTTTTGAAAAAATCTGTGTGCGCCAATGGATTGAGCACCCCTCGAAATGGGTATGTACAAAATTTCATCAAAATATTTCAAGTAATAACGATTTTGTAGAAAAATTAAAAATGCAGCCAAGGTACGTCTTTATTTTCAAAAATTCAAAGTTGGCCATGGAAAATAATTGAATTGTTTACTTTTATTAAGTGTCAAACTGTCTAAATTGAGTTCAGAAATTGTTTGTGCTCAATACAATTAATTATCATAATTATGGAATATTTAAGCATAAGAGACAAAATAGAAATTGTTCGACTCGTGGGCGACAACGAGCGCTCGGCAGCAGAAGCTGCGGCCGAATTTAACAATAGACACCCAGGTAGATCAGTGAGTCGAAGTACTGTACAACGTATAAACAATATTTTTGATGAAACTGGATCGATTTCTAAAAATTTATTAAAAACTAGGCAAAATGGACGCCGTGGACTTGTTGAAAATAACAATCAAATTCTGCAATACTTTAGTGACAATCCTCGAAATAGTGTTCGAACGGCTAGTTTAGACCTTCATATACCCAGAGAGAGTATAAGGAGATGTTTGAGACAAAACAAAATAAAACCGTTTAAGCCAAAATTTTTGCACACCCTGGAACCAGGAGATGAGGAGAGAAGATTAGAATTTTGCTATTGGCTGCAAGGTGAATATCTCCATAATGGCAACTTTTTAAATGAAATTTTATTCACCGACGAAGCCACGTTTACTACAAATGGTGTAGTATCAAGTCAAAACTGCCGTCACTGGTCAGCTGAAAATCCAGAGTTTATAATAAATGCAAGGAGACAATATTCACAAAAAATTAACGTTTGGTGTGGAATACTACGCGACAGAATAATTGGCCCATTTTTCTTTGAAGGGAATTTGAATGCGGCTGGCTTCTTGAATTTTCTAGAAATTGAATTTAGAAATGCTTTAGATGAGTTACCATTAAGATACCGTTTAAATTTAAAGTTACAGTTAGATGGCAGTCCTATTCATAATGCTCGTTTAATCAGAAACTGGCTAGATAATAATTTTGAAAACTGTTGGATAGGGCGAAATAGTCCTTTCTGTGAGTGGCCACCGAGATCTCCGGACTTAACTCCTTTAGATTTTTTTCTTTGGGGTACACTTAAGCAAAATGTTTATAAGTCAAGACCCCATAATTTACAAGAACTGCAAGCTAGGATAAACCGTAGTTGTGAGGAAATTACTCCACAGCAAATACGAAATGTAATTTTGAATGTACGCAAGAGGAACGACAAATGCATTGTAGAAAATGGAGGCTTGGTAGAAGTTACAAAAATTTTATAATTTTAATTGTTTTTATGTTTTGTGTTTATAAGCATAAGGTTGTATTATTACAATTCAATTATTTTCCATGGCCAACTTTGAATTTTTGAAAATAAAGACGTACCTTGGCTGCATTTTTAATTTTTCTACAAAATCGTTATTACTTGAAATATTTTGATGAAATTTTGTACATACCCATTTCGAGGGGTGCTCAATCCATTGGCGCACACAGATTTTTTCAAAAAAGAACGCTAATATGGTTTCTTAAAATTTTGCTCATAAAAACGGTCATAGTAGGCTTTGGATTTTATGCGAACCAGGCAATTTTTGTTCAAAATGTGCAGTTCATCGAGCTCTACAATTTTAAAAAAAATCAGCCAAATCGCACGATTGATACACTTTTTACAGACTGACCCCAAAACAAATGGGTCACACTGTATATATATATATATATATATATATATATATATATATATATATATATATATATATATATATATATATATATATATATATTCTAATAACTTGATAATATTTCTAATTAAAAATAAATTATACATTTTATTTTTAAAAGGAAAAACAAGTGGAAACCTATGTAGCATTCTGTATTCGAATTATATACTAGAAAAAACAAAAAATTAAATTTCATATAAAATGATCACCATCTAGTAGGTAACCGTAAAAACTTTTTATCGATATGTGCGACATCTAGTAGATTTTAGCACAGGTAATTTTTCTTTTTATGAATCATACCATAAAAATAACATTTGATGTACAGCGACATCTAGCAAATCGAGACTGAACCAGTATTCAGTAAACAAATTCAGTAATTGGTCACATTGATAATTCCTGTAAATATAAGTAATGTTTACTCCCTGTTCTTGAATAGAATAGAGCTTCGAAAGTTGTTATACTACTATTCCCACAGTTTTGTGGCTCCCGTTCATTCTATTGAGAAAGTATCTCTATGGTCTAGGAGTTTTCGGAATTATCATGTCAGAATTTGTGCAATGTAACTCCCAAAAATTCACTATTGATTTAGATAAAATAGAATATCGATATGAATTTTTATTTTCCCTCCGACTCAATATATACTTTTTTAATATAACACTTCTTCAGACATTATGTTTGAGTGTGCGTGTGTGCTGTTGTATAGTAGAAATTATTTTAAATAAAACAATGAAACACGGTTAATTTACATTTTTTCCACTTACAAGAAAACATCACAATAATTTAAACATTACATGTAAAACTTAGCCTTTACTGTATATAAAATATGGCATATTATAATAAATTATAAACCATAGTTATGGAAAAAACCTCTTTTTTTAGACTAGACACCTGTCATCTACTCTCTCAGTTTCAAACAACTTTTGTTGATAACACTTTTAAATTTTGGAGATCTTTATACTCTTTAACAAATCTTTGAACCTCCCTCGTATACGAAGTGAGATGTTTAAATATTAATAAGTAGAGTTTGAAAATATTTTACAAAAAATAAATTGTTTCGAGCTGTAAGAAATTCACACTGGTGTCCAAATTTATGACGGACACTGTATAATACAGTTAAAAATTATGTCGGTAAAATATTTGATAGATTCTATTCCAGTTCTAAAGAACTTTCGCTAAAAATTTAATATTTTAAAAAATATGGAGTACTTTTTGAACCTCGTATACAAATATACAGTTAGTAGATAAAAATAAAAAATTGCATTCGGATGTTAAAACTAGTTGAATTTGTTAAAATTATCTTAAACGCTCAAATTTATTAGACAGGTACCAAAAACCTAGTCGCTTTTGAGACGTTTATTGTAGCCATAGGGGATTGAATCGTAATCCTAAATTCGTCGCCGCTTATTAAAAGTGACTGGGAATATTTTCTTTTCCTCTACCGTTACAACTTTGTGCTCGTTTGTACGCCTAATGTTGGAGCTTGTGATGTAGACTGGGACTTCCTCCGCCAAGACCATAAGTAGTTAAGCAAAGCGGGCATCAGGACAGTGACGTCACGGCCTCGGCCGCTACGTGGCAGATGTTTATTTCCGACAGGTGAGGACTTGCATTTTGACCTGGCGTGACCCCCGGGAGGTTATTAACCTTTTCCGACAGGTGCGGACTTGCATTTTGACCTGACGTAACCCCGGACGGGAGGTTATTAACCTTTTCCGACAGGTGCGGACTTGCATTTTGACCTGACGTAACCCCGGTTATTAAGAATTGTTATGACATGTTCAGCTCCCCCTCTCTACCACTAGGTTAGGATATAAGGTGGTCCGTTCTAGCTGGAGAACTCAGTTTAGTTTGAAAGCAGACAACATGGATCTACAAGCAATCAACAAGTTGACGTGCCTCAATCGGAAATCCAACATCAAGTTGGCGGAATTACCGCAAGATTTGCCATTGAAAATACATTCAGGCAAGCTGGTGAAGACAAAATTCGGGGAATGCGTCTTACTGGAATTGGAGGAGAATGTTGTATTCCTACCGCAGAGAGTCACAGTAGCATTCAAGCCACACTTGGAGGATTTCTCATCTGAAAGATATTCCCTCGTGTTTAAGGGACAACTCAACACTGGAAAACTTCACCCGGCAAATCAGTTTGAGATTGTAGAAAATAAAAATATTTAAACGAAATAAATTTTTTTTAATTATTCAACCTAAACCAACTAATATGATAAATATTAATAATAGGAACTACAGAAAAATATAAATACATGATATTTAGAGAGAATCGACTTCAGTCTAATGTTATCATTCACTGGAGAAGGGTTATTTAACTCGTTAATAAATAAATTACCAATTGAGTTCCACATTCCCGGATATCAATATTGTGGACCTGGTACTAGACTAGAAAAAAGATTAGCAAGGGGTGACAGTGGAATTAATAGATTAGATACTTTATGTAAAAAATACGATATATTCTACTCAAAAACCGGGTTGCTGGAAATCGACATAAAGCTGACTTGGAATTGGAAAATCAAGCTTGGGAAAGAGTTATAAGCAAAAACGCAAAATTAAGTGAAAAAGCTGCTGCTTGGTTTGTAACAACGGTAATGAAAGCTAAACGGAAGTTAGGTATGGGTCTAAAAAAGCGTCCCAACTCATTCAGGCGAGATATAGTACGAAAAGTTGAAAAATCGTTGAATAAATCATTTAACAACAATCAGCTGAATAACGTTAACAATATTAAAAATACAACATTAGCTGCCATCAAAGCTGCACGACTAGGTGTTAAAAGAGTGGGAGGAAAAAGAAAGGTGCGAATACCAAGAATTATCCCATTTCAGCACAAAACCGGTGGGTTTCTACCGTTGATTCCAATCCTAGCTGCATTGGGAGCTCTTGGATCGGTAGCTGGAGGTGCTAGTGCTGTTGCTAAAACTATAATCGATGCCAAAAATGCTCAAAAAAAGATGGTTGAAGAAAAACAACATAATCGAGCAATAGAAGCTATTGGAAAAAAAGGATCAGGTCTTTATATGCGAAAAAATAATCGTGGTGGATTTGGTTTGTTTTTTCAAAAAAAAAAACTTAGTTCAAAAACTTCCTCTAAAGCTTCCTAATAGACCATTAACTGATGTTGACCTAAATAAATTTGCTAGAAAAATAAAAGGTTAAAGGTATATTTATGAGAGACACGCTTCCAAAAACAAAACCAAATGCAAATGAGTCTGCAATTATAAATTTAGATATTCAAAGCAATAAGGGAACACATTGGGTAGCATATATAAAAAAGAATAATTTTGTACAGTATTTTGATAGTTTTGGTAACTTAAAACCACCTATAGAACTTATTCGTTACTTAGGTAAGGGGGTTAAGATTTTATACAACAACGAGTCCTATCAAAAATTTAATGAAATAAATTGTGGTCACCTGTGCCTCGCATTTCTCTATAAAAAGCAGAGGTCAGCTTAGAGTCAACTCAGTCATGTCACTGATATTCACCCTACATGGTTTCACTTCAACGCTAAGTATTGACTTTAATAATACAATATATTTAGATCCTGATGTTCAGTATGGTCTATCATTGTTAGGATTTCATTCATACTATACTATTCCGAATATTGAGGCGCCTAATAACAAATTTTATGTTGTCAATGAAAACAATGAACGAAAAATTATAGAAATTCCTACTGGGTCATATGAAATTAGTGCCATTGAAAGACAAATATTGAAATCTTTGAAAAAGTTAGATAACAATCCAAATATATTTTCATTGAAAGCTAACAATAGTACGCTTCAGTGTGAAATTTATAGTGATCAATACAGCATTGATTTTCAGCAGGATTCAATAGGAAAATTGTTAGGTTTCTCTAATCAAAGAAACTTCACATATCAGATTTACCTGTAAGCATTGTTAAAGTTAGAACGATTCATATAGATAGTAATATAACGGCTGGAGCATACTATAATAATAAACCATCGCATACTATTTACGAATTTGCTGTGGGGACCGACCCCGGTTACGCGATAGACGAAACTCCAAGAAATTTGCTATACGTACCCGTTACCAAGCGTGAAATTAATAATTTATCATTATCAATTTTTGATCAAAATTCCCAGTTGGTAAATTTCAGAGGTGAAGAAATAATTGTAAGATTAGAATTAAAAAAGTTGTTATAAAATGGGTCTAGTTTTTGATGACGCTAGATATCAACCGTATAAAAGGAGATCACAATATTCTCAAAAATCACTCCCTCAAAGGTCTCATAAGTGTGAACCTCGTGAGAAGAATCTTATACCTACACCTGAAAATCTAAAGTTTTTAAAATCTCTTGGGTACGATGTCGTTAACACCTCAAGTGTTCGACGTGTACCGCTCACCAAAATTCGATGAATCAATTCAACGATTGGAGACACGTACCTATTACCCATTTCTTAAGTCTTCTATGAATAACGATATAGTGGAAATAACTATCAATCAAGGTGATGCCTGGCTATTAATGTACGATGCCGCGATATTTATTAAAGGAAAAATAGAGAAAACAGGCGGAGCAGGTACTTTCAGCCTTGTCAATAATGGTGCTGCTTTTTCTTTGAATCTATATCTTATGAACTGAATGGTAAAGAAATGGATGCTGTTAGAGATCCTGGTATCATGAGTTCAATTAGAGCATATTTGTGTTACACTCCTAATGATCATAAACATATGATGACTTCGAGTTGGACCTATCCAGAAAAATTTTCTGTTTTGAATAAGGATGGTTCGTTCAGCTTAAGAATCCCTCTTAAGCACTTATTTGGTATTTTTAATGACTATCAATATGCTATTTGCGGTAAGCAAACCATAAGACTCATAAGATCCCGAAATGATGCCAACTGTTTGCTATTAAAAGAAACTCCAGGAATAATCCCAGAATTAACTGCAGAACTAACCATTAGCAGTATCGAGCTGGAGGTAAAGCATATTCAACCCAATGACATGATTAGACTGGATCTGTTGAAAGCAATCAAAAGCAACAAACCTATTTTAATTCCGTTTCGTAAATGGGAATTACACGAATTACCAAATCTCACCGAAAATGCCACTAGAGAAATATGGTCGGTGAAAACATCTACAGCAGTCGAGAGTCCGAGATTTGTTATAGTTGGATTTCAGACAGATCGTAAAGAGAACTCAAAAGAAGATCCTACACAGTTCGATCATATAGATATCTCGGACGTTAGGTTAATCTTAAACGGTGATTATTATCCATTTGAACGGCTAAGGCAAGATTTCAATAAGGATTATGTAGAATCATACAATAATTATACTGATTTTCATCCAAGTTTTATGAATACTCGAGATAAGCGTCCTATTCTCAGTTACAAAGACTTTAAAGAACATGCAACGCTTTTTGTTATCGATTGTTCCAAAAGAAACAAGTCTGTAAAAACCAGCACGGTTGACGTAAAGTTAGATATCGAGAGCACCAAAGGATTTCCAGCTAAAACTAGAGTTTATTGTATTATTATTCATGATTGTATACTAGAATATTTACCGTTGAGCGAAACTGTTAGAAATATAATGATTTAAATAACAAACCCCCTCTCCTTTGCTTAACTATCAATTGGATATAAGAACGTATCGGTTAGTAAAGAAAACCATTCTCTGTAAAAGTATAGATAAAACGTAACCATGAAAATTGCAGTTATTGACATTCAAGGCTTCAAGGTGGAAAATGAATTCCATCCTAAAGAGCTGACAATTAAAATTAACGAACAAATATTAAACGTATTATTAAAACCGTTCAGAGATTTTAATTCACTTAGTAAATTCGATAAAAGACATGTTAGAAATCTTGAAAAAAATCGTTTAGGGATTAAATATTCCAGTGGATATGTGGACTATAGTGAATTACCCAAAATAGTAGAAAATATTTTGTTCAACGTCAATTCAGTCTACGTTAAAGGTGATCAAAAGGCAAGATTTTTACGTAATGTTATCGACAAGAAAATAGTTGATGTTGGAGATCTTCAGAACAATTGGATTCAAGTACCAAAGTTTGAGAAGGAGATACCATCATGCTTGTGTCACACAGAACATAAGAAATGGTTATGCAGTTTAAGTAATTGTGAAAAACTATATAGTTGGCTACAAACATTTTTACCATAATATATTATGTTAGTTTAATCTGTAATGTAGTATAAAATAATTAAATTTTTAATAATACTTAGTTGTTTATTTTAACTACCCCCTCCAAATACATATAGGTATAAATTACAAAATCTTAACAAATATCCTACAGTTTTATTCAAGATGTTGTTAAAAGCAGAATACATTTTTTGCATGCTATAATTAACAACGTGTTCTATATTTATTTATAAACCAACCTATGTAGACGAATTTGCAATTTGTGTGGATAAACATCCTATAAAATGGATTCCTTTTATACCTGTACCTGATACTAAGGATATTGTAATGGTAAATCTACCTAGAAGTTTTGCATACTACAAAATTAGAACGACATTTAAAAATCGAACAATTGCTGATACGGAATAGTTAATCCATTGCTCAAAAATCTATAACAAAACTAATCTAACATCTAATAATACACAAGGAACTCAGCAAGGATCTCAACGGTGTATGGGAGAAGTGAACCTGCTGTACATGATCTACTATATAACAACATGTTCGTCATTATTAGTTTTGAAATTGCTTATTAAAATTATTCAGAGACTATTGAGTGAACGTCAATGCTTGTCACTAATAAAATGAAAATGTAGGATTGGATTTTACGGATTAAATAAACAAAATTGTACTAACTGTTTTATTTACCTTTTAGATATAATTGTAATACTATAAAACGATTCAAAACTACTATTTTCTATATGCTCGGTGTATATCATTTTTACATTATTCAAGTTGGATAATTCAAATTTAGTGATATTTTATTGAGGTAAAGGGATTCATAGACGGAAATAATTTTTGGTATGTTTTTTAGCTTTTCCAGATTTATAATTTTATGGAAGGGCATAAGTTACTATACTTACCTACACAGTTATCTTTTCATGGTGGATTCTTTGCACTTAACACTTTTTAACTTCTTTTTTTGAGTAGGTAAAAGGGTGAAAAATCAAAGTTATTATCGTAAATTTGCTTTAATGTATGTTATATCAGAAAAATACGCTAACTAATCACAGAAACTACGTCTCAAATAAATACTTTATCACTCTTCTTAAATTTCTGCAAACTTCGACTTCTTCTATTACACAGACTCCACATCCGTTCTAAGACTCTCTGGAAAAATCTCGCGCTTCTAGCATTTCCCTTACCAAGCACCAAAAGGCTATAAAAGCCTCTGATGCCATTCGGCGGTAACAGAACACACAACACACACAACAAACAATCATCATTATTACTCGTTCAGTTCAGACCAATCTTAAAACATTCATTGTTCAGTCCAGTTCAATTGTTCCATTTTTTCCAACAATTATTAAATCCAGTTCAATTGTAAAGAAAAGGTTCTTGTAATAATTATTAAATAAAAACCAAGTGAAAAAATAATTTTTTAAAAAGTTATTTACCGCTCGGTCCGCGTAACAAATTTGGTGGCAGCTTGGGGATTTTGCAAAAAGGGCTCAAAAATTACCCTGCAAATCCTTACCTACGTCTCAACGAAAAGAAGAAAATAAAAGTCCCAGTTCCAGAAGAAAAGAAGAAAATAAAAGTCCTAGTTCCAGAAGAAAAGAAGAAAATAAAAGTCCCAGTTCCAGAAGAAAAGAAGAAAATAAAGTCCCAGTTCCAGGAGAAAAGAAGAAAATAAAAGTTCCAGTTCAAGAGAAGTAAAGAAGAAAAACCAGTTCCAAGATAAAACTCCAGTCGCAGAAGAAAATTCAACTTCAACGGCGCATATCCCTTGGGAACCGGCGAAGTTGCGGAGGCACTAGTAGCAGCGCATCGAGCGTGAGCCAACGTACAGTCGCGGACAGTTGGTATCGAACGACCTGAAGAGGTTTCTCGTGGCTATCGTTACAGGGCGCGCGGAGACGGCAACATCGCGCTGGAGTCTGCAGCCGGCCGGTCTGCTAAAAATAGAACCATAAAATGCAAATTACAGCCTCCAGCCTCTCACAGCAAAGGAACAAAATTCGAGGAAAATGCAACTTTGTGCTGGTAATAATTCCAACCCCAGTGTTGGTATTTAATATTTCGTACTATTTTATCATGTTACTATACCGTCTAGTATTTATGATAATGAAATAATAAATATCAAGGCTGAGATTAGAATCAACACCACAATAAAAGTTGCTTTTTCTCGAGTTTCCTTCCTTTGCTGCCAGCACCCTGTATTAATTAGGAATATGAAATTAGGTAAATCCATAGTCAATTTGAGCCACAATAGAATTCCGAAGAATTTCTCAAAAACAATAATTTAATATACAGGGTGTCTACTTTTAAACATATGCAAATTAATAAAATCTTTATTTTTGGAGATAATCCCTGAACATTCTTTGTGTGAAAGGCCTTCAAAAATCGCTTCTTTTAGCCTTCCTATCATTTTCAAAAGGCAAATCCAGGTCCGGCTACGATTTTTGAGTGTTTTTTTATTTAAAATATACCAATACAGCGTTAATCAGGATCCCCCTAAAACCCCTTTATATACCAAATTTGAACAAAGAATTTAGAGAGAGATCTATTCTACAGGATGTCAAGGTTCAGCAAAATAGGAAATTTACAGGCATTTGGCGAGTCAAGTGTGCCATGGAATCCCGTCAAAATAGTTTAATTGTCAACAGAACCACTCAAAGTGTTGGTGTGCAAAGATTCAATACAGGGTATTTTTCTCTGTCCCATCTGAAAATGCTGAATTTTTATGACTTGACTCGCCAGAGATGCCTGAAGAGGTTTCTTTAAATTTCCTATTTTGCTCAATTTTGACATCCTGTAGAATAGAACTCTCTCTATATTTTTTGTTCAAATTTGGTATATAAAGGGTTTTCGACTGTCCTGATTGACGCTGTGGTGTCAGATTTTAAATAAAAAAATGGCTAAATGGTTTTTGTGAAAATCGGGGGAATAAAAAAATCGTAGCCGGCCCTGGATTTGCAATTTGAAAATGGCAGGATTGCTAAAATAAGCGGCTTTTGAAGTCCTTTCGGACAAAAAACAGATCAAGCGATTATCTCAAAAATTAAAGATTTCAAGGATTTGTATAATATGTTTAAAAGTAGATATGGGGGCTCTTAATATTAATTAGAAAATGTATGGCACAAAATTAATGGATTATCGGATTACCTGAGTTGAAATATTTTAGCATAGATATTTATATCTTTTTAAATAGGTATTTATTAATTATACCTACCTGCACTTAATATAACTAAATTTAGGGGATTAACTTAATAATTGTAATATTGAATTGGATGTAGATTTTGAAAATATCGATTATACCTGCTCCTAGCCCTTTGTATAAATACTAAGGTGGGTGGGCTAAAATTATTTAGTCAGTATCCTAATTCGAGAGAGTAACTAACAGTGTTCGTTATGCCTCGTTTGAGTGAATCCGTCAAGCACCGTATCATCGCCAAACTAGAAAATGGTTGGGCTATTTCCCGACTGGCCGAAGAATTTGGTGTATCTAAAAGCACCATTTTCAATATAAAGAAGAAATATGACGAAACCGGAAGCGTGGAAAACATACATAGAGGAGGAAATGTGAAAATTACGTCTGACCAACAAGATGAGCAACTAGCTAATTTTTGCCTTGCAAATCCGTTTAAATCCGCCGTTGAAGCAGTATCTGCAACACAATTTCCAGCAAGTGTTAGAACTGCCCGAAGGAGATTAGATGCAGCCAATCTGAAATCTCGCACGGCCAGCAACAAAATTCAGCTGACCGAGGCTAATAAGGAAGTCAGGTTGCAGATATGCCGAGAGTTTCAGCGTTTACCGCCACATTATTGGGAGAAGGTAATATTTAGCGACGAAAAGATCTTTCAAAGCCAATGGCAAAGTGCGAGTATATAGACCTTCGGTGAGTTCAAGATATGACGAAAGATTTGTGTCACCCAGGAAAAGGAGTGGGCATTTTTCCGTCAACATATGGGCCTGGATAAGCTACCGTGGACCTGGCATTTGTTGGAGAATCGACGACCGCTTCACAGCAGCTCGCTATTGCGAGATACTCGAAGGCGGATTGTTACCAACTGCAACGGAAATGTATCCCGATGGCTTCGTTTTCCAGCATGATAACGCTCCTGTGCATACAGCAAGAATAGTTCGCGAATGGTTCACCGAAAACAACGTAGAAAAGTTGCAATGGCCGGCGAAGAGTCCTGACTTGAATCCCATTGAGAATGTGTGGGGCAGAATGGCGCGGACAATGGAGAACTTCGTACCCGAAAATAGGGAGGCACTTTGGCAGAAGATTCAACAAACGTGGGATGAAGTCGTAACCCATGATCTCTGCTGCCAACTCATAGATTCGATGAGCAGGAGAGTTCAGAAAGTCATCCTATCCCAAGGTGGGTATACTAAATATTAATATACATATAATATAATAATGGAAAATGCATTTGATTTCTTGCCTTTATTTAATTATGTTATAGTCATAAAGATTTTAATGGGTTTATAGTTTTTTCGGATTCTTCCTGTGTCGGTGGTTCTAATAAAACTTCGTAATCATTATATCCAGCTTGTGGAAGTCCTCAATCACCTGAAATTGTTTTATTTTATCCAGGTAATCACATTGAGGTCCAGGGAGGTGTGTAAAGCTTGACACGTGTCCCTGCTGTGTGTCTTCTGATGTTATTGATAAAGGTATGCAATTTAAATAATAGAGAGTTATTGCAGAAATAAATAACGTCGCGCTCTTTTTTGACGTTATTTTGACATTTGAGCATGCGCAGTCGTAGTTTGACATAAGGTCGTCCATAATAAGGTTATTTTCCTTTATTTTTGTTTATTGTGTATACCATAATATACGTTATTTTTACCTTATTTGTCACAATTCTTAAAATAAATTCTGATTTGTCAGAAAACGCTAGTGTTCTGTGAAAGTAGGACTTAACCTAAAATGTTCGTTGCTTGTTTGCGTTTGCACCTTGTTTGTTTTCATTAGTCTTTCACCTTGGTGTTCCGTGGTTATTTGGCTGTTTTCCCAGTTTTTTCCGGAGCAAAATTATAAAAGCACATAATATTCTAGTGAAAGTGTAGAAATACAAAACAATAAAGTAAACGTAAACAAGCCCTTAATTTGGATACATAAATTACGACTTGCAATAACTATTGTCAGAATCATAAATAACGTATGAGAGTATTCAAATAAGGTCGTCTTAAATACTGCTTAATGCCAAAAACAGTTTCTGCAATAACTCTCTATTAAGTTACAAGGGTAATTTTATGTCTGTGGCCCCCTAATCTCATTTATCTGTTGAAGGGCATTTTATGAGAAACAATGGAGCATTGCAGCACCACGAAAACCAATTTATTAAAACTTCTGACCAATTTCTTCAAAAATAAGAAAAAATAAATAAAAGGGACACCCCTTTTATTTTATAATCATTTATGTTTAGGACTACGAGACCTAACAACTAAATGTTGGAACAAATACTTATTTTGCAAAGAAAAGAATAATTTATGAAAATCCTTTTAATTAACTTTTTTAATTCTAGGGTTATTAGCTAAATATATTTTTAGTGTTACTACATATTTTTTTATTATAACATAAAAATACATTTTTGTTGCAACGCAAAATATTTATTAACTTAATGTCTAAAACCGCTGACAACTATACTTAGTGTATTTGGAAATGAAAGGAGGCCATAAATATTGATTGAGAAGGAAAATTCGACCATTTCAGTGGCGTGCTCTTTTGCTAAAAATCTGATGAGGATAAATACGCAAATTAATATTCGGGCGAGTTATGTAGTATTTTATGACGGACTCTCGAGCCTCTGATAAAGAATTTGCATTTATATTTATAATAAGCCATAAACCTTCCTTTCATTTCCAAATACACTATGTATATACAGTATGTCCACAGAAGAGGTGTTGAATAGGAACACTTTCTTATCTTTAATTTTACCGCAAAAAGTTACTCTTGATAAAAACTTTGCTAACATTTCTTATGTGGAAATAAGTTGCTAGGAAAAGTTGTTCAAAAGTAAAGGATACTCCATACTACCAATTTTAGAAACAATTGGCACACTTTGATTTATTTGAAAAACATTTTTCGCTTTGGCCCTATCACTGCATTAAATATATTTTTTTTATGTAAGTAAGCTTATATAAGCATAATAAATATGGCAATTTTAGACGGCTAGGTGATGTTAAAAAATAAATCGGCATCCATAACCAACTTTTCACGCAATACAAAAAAAAACTCAAGTCGACAAAAATGTGAAAACAAAACTATCAATTTATTTAATTTTTTTTTGATCAAACAAGATCTTTAATATGAGAAAATTTGTCTTTAATTTGAATAACTGTTGATGTTTTTAATTGCTATTTCGACTTCACACTTTAAACAAATTAGCGGGAAAACTAGTACAAATTGTATGAAAATTTTCTTTTGTCAATGTTCTTGCGTGATCTAATTGCCGCTAATCTCCAATTAAAATTTTCCCTCGACTTTCAAAATAAATTGATTGTTTTCAGATTCTTGTTGATTTAAGTTTTTTTTTGGTATTGCGCGAAAAGTTGGCCATGGATACCGACTTCTTTTTTTAACATTAACCAACTATCTAAAATTTACACGTTTTTGTTTCTTAAGATTTTTCAGTAGGGAGCCAAATAACTACTTTAATAAACTAAAACAATGGCCTTTAATAACTAAAACAATGGCCTCAACAGAGCCGAAGAGCCTGTGTAATTTTCAGAAACTATCTGAGCACCCAGTTGCATAAAGCTTCTCAGTGCCATCAATTTTCAATATAAAAGTTTTCTTCGGTATCTTAAAATAAATAGGTATGTTACGGCTATTTAATAATTTTGCTCAATTGGAGGTTTTTTTATATTGCGCGACAAGTTGACCATGGATGTTGATTACTTTTTCAGGGCCACTTAGCTGTCCAAAATTGTCACCTTTTTGTTTCTCATGTTTTTTTTGTAGGGCGCAAAATAAGCGAGGAAATCGCGGTGGTAGTTTAAAAAATCATACTGTATACTTGTGAACTGTTTTAATAAATAGTTTAATACTGATTCCTTAATTTTTTTTAACCCTTTCGGTGACATCGGCTTAATCGCTTGCAAAGAATTCTCGGAACAAGACACCTGTTCGAACCATCCGATGCCGAAGGCGCGCGCTGTTGCCGTCTCCGCGCGCCCTGTAACGATAGCCACGAGAAACCTCTTCAGGTCGTTCGATACCAACTGTCCGCGACTGTACTACTCCACTTTCGGCAGAGAGGCGACATCGACTTCCAGAGCTACTTCCTGATGCAGAAGTTTTCACTAATGTGAGTTATTTTATTTGATATTGTGTTTTGTTTCAATTTTTGGCAATTTTTGATATATTTTTAATAATTTTTGACAATTTCTAATAATTTCTTGATAATCTTTGGTAGTCTTAGTAATTTTATTTTTGTGATTGCTTTATACTTTCTCTCATAATACGCGAATAATTTTAAAGATGTCAGGACAAGGCGATGATAATGTTGACCCTAACGAAACTATTGTCGAAACTACTGAACAAATTTCCTACGATTTAAGAGATATATTTATGCTAATACCAGAATATGACGGCTATTCAGTTGCACTTAATACTTTCCTCAATGCTTGTAATACGGCATACGATATCTGTACAGAAGATCAAGTTACCTTTCTCGTAATAAAAATAAAAAATCAACTTCGCGGACGCGCAGACCAGCTGATTAACAGTCGGGATATTAACGAATGGCCGGATATTTCTAATTTATTACAAGTCCACTTTGGCGACCCGAGAGACCTAAATTCTTTAATTCAAGATCTTCAGAGGCTTAGGCAACTCCCGCAAGAAAGTCCCTTAACTTTCTGTAATAAAATAATAAATTTAGATTCCAAAATGCAATCGGCTATTTCAAAACAAAACTTGACGCGAGCGCAAAAGCAAGCTCAAGTCCAATTAATAGAAGACATGACTCTAAACACTCTATTAACAGGGCTAGAACCAAAAATAGACCAGATCATTCGAGCTAGTAATCCGACTAACATGGTAGATGCGGTAGCCAGAATTAAAAGGGAAATGAAATTATCATATTTCGAAAACCAAAGATTTTCCTTACCACGAAATCCAAACCCAAGACCTACGCAAAGATTTGCACAACAAACGCCGACTAAAGTTTGTAACTATTGTAAAAAGACAGGACACTTGATTGACGAATGCCGTACTAGACAATATAACAATTCGCAAAGACAGACAAATTTTTATACTCAAAATAACTCTCCAGGACCATCTCGTCCTAATTTTTCAAATTACCCTAGACAAAACCAGAACTTTAACCCTCCTAGACAGAACAATTTTAATTTCCCTAGACAAAATAATTATAATGCTCCTAGACAAAATAGTACTTACCATCCTAGACAAAATTCCTATAACGAAAGAACATCCACCAGTAACAGCGACAATAATTACCGGAGTAATAACTACCCACAAAGGACAAACTACGTATCGATGACACATAGACCAACTCCTTCCACATCCGGAACTATTCCTAATGACAGACGAGAACCCATAAATTTTCCTCAACAAGCCTCGGACCGGAATTTAGAGAAAACTTTCGAGAACTTGTCGATAAACCAAAATACCCAATTGACCTAAGTGTTTACGTCGTACCTAAAGAACGATTAGTTTATATTAAAAGTACAAATCAAAATTATAAACTTCTAATAGATTCGGGAGCATCAATTTCTATTATTAAACCTCATGTAGCCCAAAATTATTCAGAATACTCCGACCAGGAAAATATAACAATAAAAGGCATATCGAATGACGAACATTTAATAACTCAATCAGTTATAGTCCCTATGAGTGAACAAAAGATCCCTCATAAAATTTATGTTTTTGAACTCCCTCTAGAATTTGACGGTATTTTAGGAAATGATTTTCTTATGAGATTCGACGCAGATATTAGTTATGGAAGACGAAAACTTATTACAAATTACGCTGAAATCCCTCTATATTTTACTACTGACGAAAATAAAACAACCGAACAAAAAATTTCTTCAAATATAAATGCTGTAACAATCGAACCAAGAGTTGAGAAAATATGTAAACTGACTACTTCAAAATTCACAGACGTCGATGCAATTGTACTCGGACAAGAAATAAATAAAGTCTATCTCCCAAATGCACTCGTTCATATAAACGAAAAAGGTGAATTTTTAACCACTATCCTAAATAGTAATGAAACTGAACAAACTGTCAAATTTAATGATATTAAGATAGAACCATGCGATGAAACGGAAATACCAATAGAAAATGTTGAACCTAATTTTCCCTATCAAAAATTCAATTTAGGAACTGATGAAGAGTTTAAGAATTTCAAAAAATCAAAACATTTTATGCCGGATACAATTAAAGAAATAAAGGTAGATTTATTTTTAATTCCGGAGAAATATTCTATAGGACACTGTGTTTCTGAAGATTTCAAGATGAATGCCGGAATAGCTAGAATATTTAAACAAAAATTTGGTAATGTTTCTGAACTTTTCAACCAAAATAAGAAGGTAGGGCAAGTGGCCATGTTAAGAGATAATGATAGATTTCTGTACTATTTAATTACGAAAAAACATTTTAACGATAAACCAAACTACGATGCTTTATGGGTTACGCTTAAGGACTTACGAGAAAAAATTCTTGCTGATGATGTCAAATGGTTAGCGCTTCCGAAAATTGCTTGTGGGTTGGATAAATTAAAATGGTATAAAATAAAACAAATGATAAACTTTTTATTTCAATCGGTGCCATGTGAAGTAATAATTTGTGATTTTGATCCCTTACCTAATAATTCTATTCCAATTCTAAATATTAACGAAATTAATCGAGAAAATGAAATACGGAATCAGTTAAGGTTAGGACACTTAAATCAAGAAGAAAAACAGTTAATTTCTGATCTTTGTTTAGAATATTCTGACATGTTCTACCTCGAAGGAGATAGATTGACCTTTACTAATCAAATAAAACATCGGATCGACACTAATAATGCAAAACCTGTATATACAAAATCCTATAGATACCCTCACATTCACAAAACAGAAGTTAAAAGGCAAATCTCAGAAATGTTAGATCAAGGAATAATAAAACCTTCAATTAGCCCATGGAGCTCCCCCGTTTGGGTGGTACCAAAGAAAATGGACGCCAGTAATAAGCAAAAATGGTGAGTTGTGATAGATTATAGGAAATTAAATGAGCTCACAATACACGATAAATATCCATTACCGAATATAAATGATCTCTTAGACCAACTAGGTAGGTGTCAATACTTTTCAACCCTAGATTTAGCTTCCGGATTCCACCAAATAGAAATACAAACAGAAGACATAGAAAAAACAGCTTTCTCAGTAGAAAACGGCCATTTTTAATTTACTGGGATGCCATTCGGGCTCAAGAACGCCCCCTCAACGTTTCAGAGCGTGGTAGATAATATTTTGACAGGTATACAGAATGAACGTTGTTTAGTGTTTATGGACGATATTATAATTTACTCTGCTACAATTAAAGAGCATATCTCTAGAATATCTGAAGTTTTCGATAGACTACGCGTAGCGAATTTGAAAATTCAACCGGATAAATGTGAGTTTTTAAGAAAAGAAGTGGCATACTTAGGGCATGTCGTAACTAAAGATGGCGTAAAACCGAATCCTGAAAAGATTAAAGCGGTAGTAAATTTTCCTCAACCTAAAAATCCAAAAGATATTAAATCCTTTTTAGGCCTAGCCGGCTACTATAGAAGATTCATACCAGAATTCGCGAAAATTGCAAAACCAATGACAAGGCTACTAAAGAAAGACGTTCCATTTAACTTCGATATAAATTGCGAAAATTCGTTTTCTCAACTTAAAGATATTTTAACCAAAAGTCCAATTTTAATTTATCTCAATTTTGAGGAACCTTTTATAATCACTACCGATGCATCAGACTTAGCCGTAGGAGCCGTCCTGTCACAAGGAACGATAGGAAAGGATCTCCCGATAGCTTATGCTTCCAGAACCCTAAACTCGGCAGAATCAAAATACAGTACTATCGAGAAAGAACTTTTGGCAATACTCTGGGCATGTAAGACCTTTAGGCCATATATTTATGGTAGAAAATTCAAACTAGTTACTGATCATCGTCCTTTAACCTATTTATTTAATGTAAAAGATCCCGGTTCACGTTTAGCAAGATGGAGATTAAAAATGGAAGACTATAACTACGAAATTTTGTACAAGCCTGGAAGAATTAACAAAAACGCAGACGCTTTATCAAGGATTAAAATTAATCACATATTTCATACTGGGTTAAGTCCATTGGCAGGACCTATAGCAAGAGAATTCACATTCACAGATTCATAAATTTATATAAAACTCAATCAATAATAGATTTTTCTAAAATACAATCCTCCAATTCTCAACTATTAGATAAGTCTCATAAGGATATTGTTATATTTTTACAGCAAGACAAAATTACTGATTTTCATGAAAAACTTCTTGAAGATATTCTTGAACTTAACCCAGACTTTAGTCAAAATCAAGTTAACGTCGTAACTAGTCAGTCAGTCAAAAATCGAAAATATTATTTAATTCCTTTACCCTATGACTTCGAGTCAGCTGTTCAAGTTTTATTCATATCATTATTTCAATGTAAACATGTATTCGAAGAATCCAAAACGTACCACATAGAAAATAACGTAGAACTACCTATTTTCGAAATATTTAGCTATATATTCGCTGAAATTAATTTAAACCTTGTAGTATGTCAAGACGTAGTTCAAAAACCTGACGAAGATCAAATACCAATTATAATAGACAATTACCATTCGGGAAAAGCAAATTTCCATCGAGGAATTAACGAGACTATAAGAAGAATCCGAGTAAAATACAATTGGCCTGGTCTAACTAAAGACGTAGAAAATTTCATTAAACGATGCGAGATTTGTCAAAAGGCAAAAATATGTCGAAAAAATTTATCAAATCCATTAGTTATTACGGAAACGCCTAAGGCCCCTTTCGAAAGAATCAACCTAGATATTTTAGAAATCCCCACAAAACATTTACTACTTAGGGACGAACTAAGCAAATTTACCCAAGCATATCCTTTACAGAACAAAACGGCTAGAGACGTGGCAGATAAAGTCATTTTTTATATCCAACACTACGGTGCCCCTATGCGAATACACTGCGATAGCGGTAAGGAATTTAATAACCAAATTATGAGCGACCTTTGTAAATTGTATAATATAAAACTAACATTTTCGTCTATAAATCACCCTCAATCGAACGGTTCTCTTGAAAGGTTTCACGCCACATTATTAGAAATGATTAGATCTATGACCCTCAAAACACCAGGTGAACACCCCTTACAATTGCTCCCATACGCATGCGTTTGTTATAATAACTCTATAAATAACACCCACGGCTATACTCCATACGAATTAATATTCGGACACACATCATCTAGACACCCAGAAACCTTATACAGCGAGGAACAGCTGATAACAAAATACGTGCGTGACCTGAGTTCAAAAACGAAACATTATTATAATATAGCACGCGCTCGAACAGACCTTAAAAAGCAGAAAGCAAAAGTGCGCTTCGACAAAACGATATCAGAACAGCATGAGTTCAATGTAGGCGAAAAGGTATGGGTTAAACAATCGCAAATCAAAAATAAATTAGCTAACAAATTTAACGGCCCCTTCGAAATTCGAGAAATTTATAGGAATTCTGCTCTAATTTATAACCCTCTCACTGCCCAAACTAGTAAGGTGAATTTTGACATGCTAAAAAGATACTACGAGAATGAAGATAACAAAAATCAATCTCAAGAAGTTGAATAAAAAAAAATTTTTTTTTCATTTTTCCTTTCCTTTCAGGTCGTTACAATGTATCATCAATTTAAGAGATCAACCTGAACCCAAACCGTATATAGGTCCTAAAAGAATAAAAATATCCTTAAATAAAAATCAAAGAAAAGTAAAATTTGAAAAACCAATGAAATTTAAGAGGGAACGCGTAGTTGAAAATAATAAAATTACTATAAAATATACACCAATCAAAATAGTACCGGAACAAATCACTCCATAAGATTTAGAAGCAGAAATAGATAGATTTTTAAAGGAACAACGGGAAAAAGTTCGAAAAATAAAAGAAAAAATAAGCAATTAATTCCTTCTCAATAATACAAGTTTAAATTTTCTCTTTTCAGATTGTTACAATGTGCCATGATTTTAGGAATACCCCTCGAAAATCACCAATACAAATTGGAACCAATAAAAACACTATAGGCTTATACTATCACGAAATATTTGATGTAAAAATCTCGAATGACAAATGGACAATTTTAACTTATAAAGATACGGCAACACTTAAAGAAAATTTTGAGAAAAATAATGTTATATTAGAAAATTTATATAGGTTAGCATCAGCTCCTAATAATCGAATGAAAGCCTTTAAGTCTGAAGTTGAAACTCATCTTAGCCTCTTAAACCAAATTTCAAACGATATAGAAAATAAATTTAAGGAATTAGAATTTGACGTGCCTACCAGGTCAAAACGTGGTCTAGTAAATGGTATTGGAAGTATTTTTAAATTCTTGACTGGTAACCTTGACGCTTCTGATGGACAATATTTTAATGATTGTATAGAAAAAATAAGTAAAGATGAAACTAGAATTGAAAATTTAATGAAAAATCAAATCTCAGTAACCACATCGGTTATAAAGAATTTCAATGAAACTTTAATAAATTTGCAGATAGACGAAGAAACGTTTAACGAAGACATAGTCAAAATTGAAGAAAGTATTTATAACATTGTTGATGATTTAAGTTTTTATGAATCAAAATTACAAATTTTTGAAATTGCAGAACAACTAATGGCATCATATTCTTTTATTGAACTTACATTAAACGATATTTTGAATTCAATTACATTTTCTCGTTTAAATATATTGCACACTTTAATTATAACTCCAAATGATTTTATTAATCAATTACGTTACATATCAGAAAATTTACAAAGAAATCACTTACCATTACCAGTCTTTCCAACTCTTATCTCAAATTATTTTGGAATAATTGAACTCAAAGCCTTTCAGACAGACACAAAGGTAGTTTTCGCAATAGAGATTCCACTAACAGAGCCAGAAAATTTCATAATGTTCCGCTTATATCCTATTCCCATAAAAGACAATCGAACCCAACTGTACCATATGCTATTTCCAAATGAGAAAAAGTATATCGCAAGAAATGAAGATTCTAGTAAATTTGTTATTGTTTCTGATATAGACAAATGTAAAGATTTACAAGACAACATAAAAATTTGTAAACATTTAATAGCAACACCTGTTGTTTCCAGTTCTGCGTGTGAAGCGCAATTATTTAAATTCCAAATGCAATTACCCTCTACCTGTGAAAACATGGTCGTAGATTTTAGAGGATACAATGTTCAATTCCTACAAGAAAATGTTTGGTTAATAATAAGTATAGACGAAACTCCTATCACCATAAAATGTAAAGAAAACATGGTTATTTCAGATACCATTAAAAGTAACTATATTTTAACTCTAAAGGACGATTGTTTTGCATATATTGGTGATATTTATATAAAATCTCAAAATCGAGAAGTCTCAAACATAAATTATAGCTTTCATCCAATTATGGTACCTTACGAATGTTGTGAAAAGTTACCAAATAACATTCAGACACAAATTCCAAAACTAAAGCCCTTAAAAATAAACAACATAAATTTAGACGTTGCAAAACATAAACTTAATGAATATTCGAAACAATTAGATCACTTGATAAACGAACCTTATTCTCAAAAATACTACCCCTGGTTCACCTACTTCGTAATTGTTTTATTAATATTATTGATCATATTGTATATATTTTGTAAATGTAAAAAGAAAGGTAGCTTTAAGGATTTTAAATTAAGAATCACTAATGATAAGAAAAACTAAATGAAACCTTTGAGGAGGTTGAACTAAATACTAATAAAAACGTAGCTTAAGTCTAAACAAACTTGTCTCTAGTATTAAGCTGTCCTATAATTAACCGATACTTTTGCCTTAACCAATAGCCCTATTATCTTATCTTAGGTACTATTTTATAACCTTATATTGTTTTATTGTCCTATTTTATATTATTATTATAAAAAGCTGCTGCATGGCATCATCTTTTTCAATAAGGGGAAAGCAATTGTTATATCAGAAAAATACGCTAACTAATCACAGAAACTACGTCTCAAATATACGTTATCACTCTTCTTAAATTTCTGCAAACTTCGACTTCTTCTATTACACAGACTCCACATCCGTTCTAAGACTCTCTGAAAAAATCTCGCCCTTCTAGCATTTCCCTTACCAAGCACCAAAAGGCTATAAAAGCCTCTGATGCCATTCGGCGGTAACAGAACACAACACACACAACAAACAATCATCATTATTAGCATTACTCGTTCAGTTCAGACCAATCTTAAAACATTCATTGTTCAGTCCAGTTCAATTGTTCAATTTTTTCCAACAATTATTAAATCCAGTTCAATTGTAAAGAAAAGGTTCTTGTAATAATTATTAAATAAAAACCAAGTGAAAAAATAATTTTTTAAAAAGTTATTTACCGCTCGGTCCCCGTAACATGTATATTGAGAATAAAATATATGTACAAAACTAAGATTAAAAATGAAAAATATACATAAAAAATAGGATAAGCATGTAATACAAACTAAAAACTATGTATAAACAAAAAACGTTATGTCAGGTCACGTTAAGTCATTCAAAAAAAGAAATTTTGTAGGTCAAACAAAAACTAAGTATAAATAAAAACGTTATGTCAGGTCACGTCAAGTCATTGCACGTCCAAAAAAGGAACTGTGCAGGTCACGGAGAACTGATTATTTGTATCTTAACCGTTGCAAAAGTTTACTACTGAATTTCTCATCCTTTTGATGTTTCTCAAGCACCTTCAACAATTTTTTTTTACGTTTTTCGAGTTGATTCAATTTCTGCAAACTTCGACTTCTTCTATTACACAGACTCCACATCCGTTCTAAGACTCTCTGGAAAAATCTCGCGCTTCTAGCATTTCCCTTACCAAGCACCAAAAGGCTATAAAAGCCTCTGATGCCATTCGGCGGTAACAGAACACACAACACACACAACAAACAATCATCATTATTAGCATTACTCGTTCAGTTCAGACCAATCTTAAAACATTCATTGTTCAGTCCAGTTCAATTGTTCAATTTTTTCCAACAATTATTAAATCCAGTTCAATTGTAAAGAAAAGGTTCTTGTAATAATTATTAAATAAAAACCAAGTGAAAAAATAATTTTTTAAAAAGTTATTTACCGCTCGGTCCCCGTAACATGTATATTGAGAATAAAATATATGTACAAAACTAAGATTAAAAAAAAAAAATATACATAAAAAATAGGATAAGCATGTAATACAAACTAAAAACTATGTATAAACAAAAAACGTTATGTCAGGTCACGTTAAGTCATTGTACGTCCAAAAAAAGAAATTTTGTAGGTCAAACAAAAACTAAGTATAAATAAAAACGTTATGTCAGGTCACGTCAAGTCATTGCACGTCCAAAAAAAGGAACTGTGCAGGTCACGGAGAACTGATTATTTGTATCTTAACCGTTGCAAAAGTTTACTACTGAATTTCTCATCCTTTTGATGTTTCTCAAGCACCTTCAACAATTTTTTTTTACGTTTTTCGAGTTGATTCAGTTCCCTCGTTACCTGCACAGTTCCTTTTTTGGCCGCAGAATTAGTTTTCTTCAGGAATGTTACGGTCTTCATCAAATATTGGCTTACGCTTGGAACCCCTTTCACGTCAGTACTTTCAGACTCATCCGCACTGTCAACATTCTCATCGCGTCTAGGCGTAAGACCAATAGTCTGACTTACAGACAACAAACTAAAGGTTTCATCGTGAGAGTCATTGTCGTTTTCATAAAAACTCGCCAGCACCTTGTTAATTTTTTTCTGACAAAGTGCTGGCGCGAGCTTGCCCTTACCCTTTTCCCGCCCCTTACCGTACCCCAACGGACCGGGCTTTGCAGGAGCGGCGAACAATGTGGGCGATGTTGTAGCGGTGGTGATGCTGATCGGCGGCGCAACAGCGGTGGCGAATTCGGTCGGCGGCGCGATAGTGGTGGTGAAGGTGGTCGGCGGCATGACGGCGGTGGTGATGGACCTGGATGGACCCGGCGATACGGCATCAGCGGAGCTGATGCTGATCGGGCTATATGTCGGATCCATAAGTACTTCACTGAAGTCCATTCCAGGCGGCTGTAAAATAACATTATATTTAATAAATGTAATACGTAAAACAATAATTAATGTAAAAATTGTAATATTTAGGATTCGAAGAGCTAAAAGCAAACACCGTTTTAATTTTCATTTGATGAACTGAAAACCTCATACTTTCTAAACTATTCTCATTTTATACCTTCATTTATAAAAAATGTAACATAACAACCTAAAACAGTAACTATTATGGGAAATTAGAATATTTAATATAATTTTAATAGATAAGTAGATAGGCTATGTCGGTTCTGGCGCAATTTCCCCATGTATTTCTTATGGGGGCTAAAACGTGGTCAAAACGTGACCAAATTTCTCCGGCCCGACTTTCTCCGACGCGACCGAAGGTGCCCGAGCTCGCCGACCGTTGACCTTCGCTCTCAACCCCGGGGTGCCCGTCATTATCCCTCCGACCGTTGACCCAGCCGCGACGCCGCGACATGTCACGACTCGCAACTAATAAAAACCCTAAATCATAATTAAACCATGACGTCCCCCTGTCGACCTTTAGCCGCGGCCATGCATGGATTTTTGCTACCACCTCTGCCTGCGTATTTTTGCGTCCGCGACGCCGAGACATGCCGAGACTCGCAACTAATAAAAACCTAACACCTATAGAAAAAATACCAGCTTGCAATATGTACGTGATGTAATTCCTCGGAAAAAAGTACTTTCTCTTTGTCGGAATAAGCGCCTATGAAACGAGCACGCTGATCTCATCGGTACTGGCGATAAAAAATTTGTAGGAAAAGTGAAATAAAGAATAGATATGAGATAGATATGAGTGTATACATTTTCTTGACTACATTACCTAAGGATGTATCAAAAATATATCTTCCTATATTTAGAGAATAGGACTGCTCAAAAGGAAAGTGGACATTAAATTTGGGGCATAAATTAACCATTTTTAGTTGAGTTTATAACCATTTAGGTAAGTAAATTTCTTTAATTCCGAGAAAGCCAGGCCCTGTTTTAAATTACTTGACTAAAATATAATAGGTGCAAAGTTCACCAGTTTTTAAAAATATCCCGTCACACGATTATCAAGTTGAAAGACTAGCTGGAAAACCCCATTTTGTGCAACGCGTTTCCTGTTTAAAATTTCACCCAGAAAAAAAAAGGTACTAATTCTCACTTATGCCATGTTCACCGTATGATTTTTATACTATTCCGACTTCGAAAACCCAAAGGTATAAGTGTAGCGTGTGAAAAAAGGTGGAATTAAGGGTTTAAAACCCTTAAACGGTCTATATATGGAATAAAATGAGGGCATGCAACATGTTCTTCAATAATGAAAATTAAAAATTACAACAATGTTCATTTTTGACTGTCCATTATCCTACCAAGAAAAAGCTTATAGCGTCTAAGCGACTATAAAAACGACTCTAAAAACGTCTAAACGACTCTAAAAAACGACTAGACGACTCGTAAAAACGACTAGACGATTCGAAAAACGACTAGACGATTCGGAAAAAACGACTAAACGACTCTGAAAACGACTAAACGATTCTGGAAAACGACTAGACGATTCTGAAAAACGACTAGACGACTTGAAAAAGCGACATACCATTGAATACCATCGAGTACCATGGAATACCATCGAATACCATGAAATACAATCAAAGACCATGGAATACTATCGAAAACCACGGAATACCATAAATGGTCTTGGATATCCCTGTGAAAAAATTTGCCTCGGGGAGAGCATAAAAGGAAATTATCCGTGATCGATGCTCTGTGATCGAAAGATATATAAGCCTTTGATAATACAATCACTCTCAGTTAAAGACATGTCTTTGTCACTTGAGATTGAACCTAGGAGTTATGGTATCCAACACACCAATGACGGATTAGTCATGGGACAAATACCAGTAACTGTTGAAGATAACGTATTATGTATTGGAGATGAAAATTACCCTTACACCAGGTCTGTCTCAACTGCTTTTGAAGAACAAACCACAAGGTATTAATGAGAGTGACCTAAAAATATACAAACAATTGTTGATTATTAATTTTCGATAGGTTCAACAAATCAGGTTTTAAAAGTATTTGTGTTTAGGTGCCTATGGTTTCATCTGGTATATGTTCCATACAGGATTCGAACCTTACCCCACATTCCAAAGCCAAACACTCGGCATTTAAGTAAAATTCTAGGAAATGCTTGGCAGTGTGGTAATAATCTCGACGCGCTGTTGTAGCAGGGCTCCGCTGGCTCCCGCAGGCCTCGCCGGTCTCTGTAGACTCAGCAGGTCCCTTTAACGATGTGTACCGCAGGCTCCGATTAAATTAAAAAAATTACTATTAACACTAAAATACCCGGACAATAACCATCATTCCAACGCCAAAACACCCAACAGTAGTATTTCTGCGAATGCATCGCAGCCGGGCGCAAGGTGGATGACTCACATCCGCTAGCCGGAACTTGTCAGGACAGGTTGACGACCTAAAAACAATTCTCTCTACTTAGATAAAAATAGAATGTCGAATAAGATTTTTTTCATACACTTTTATATATAAGCACAGATAACGTAACCATATAAGTATATATTAGAATATTATAAAATATTTAAGCCCCATTAAGTTTGAATTTGAATGGGATATTATGTTACATGGGTAATATATCTCAACACTTCGTACACAAACAAAACTCGCTCGTTCTTTACAGTTTTATTACTGTGAATTCGGTACCTACTAAAGCGGCAGACTTGGGATGCAGCAGTAGCAAATACAATATGAAGCGCAGCTCTGATGTATACTAAAAATGTTATTATCAAACTTGAGACGCACACATATTTAAAAATATAAATACCGCCGGATGAATGCAAGGCCAATTTACGGAATATATAGCAAAACAATTAGATTATGGACATGGGTATTAATTTCTTTAGGTAAAGGTAATAAACATTTGATACTATCGACAGGAGTCTACGCAAAATAATTGTATCCGTATTCAGCAAATAAAAAAGTTATGGGTACCCGTCACCGATGAAAAAGTATACAAAACTGATAAAATGTTCGTGGCATCTTGTATATTAAAATATTTATTCGCGTATCTAAGTTGTTATTTTATTCATTGCCTATCCCACAAATTTGGATTTTAGCTCTTGTAATCGCTCGATCACGATTGAAACTACACTCATAAAATGTTTAAAAAATGCCCATCCCACGTGATCGCTCGACAAAAACAAAACGTGCAAAGTGGCTACTGCTCGAGGTTTGACCTTTGTCCTTAGGGACACGTGTGACCCAGTTGATGTAGAATCTAAAAAAACCCTGTAAATCATACTTCCATAGCATAGAATCTAAAATCCCCCGGTACAGTACGGATGAAAATTTCAAACCAGGCATAATCAACATGTACGTTCAAAGTAAAAAAAAAAACTTGTCGGCCAACTGTTTAACCCCGAAATTTTGTTGATTTCTAGGAATAAAAAGAAATACTGCGATTGTAAGTCCAAAGCTATTTACGCTATCAAATTCGTTTAAAATGCGAATGATAATTTGCCGCATTAAAACCAGGCGTGAAAAATTCAACATACGTCCCTAAGAAGTTCAACCAATTTTACCCTGGAAATACAACATTTTTAATGAATAAAATATCGAACATACAACAACACCCTTCTAAATATAGTATAAATCATGGGTTTTTTTTGATAATGTGGAAAGCTAAACTGAAAATTGTTGCTAGAGGTTCTAAAAACCGAGGTGCCAAAAATCAACTATTATTAGAAAATACGCTGATGTCATAATATAGCCGTCGATGTCACCGTTAGCGTGTCCTATGAAAAATGCGTTCTGCTTAATAAGGTGTAAAAAAATCCATGACGGTGCTTAGATGAATAAATAAAGTTTGATGTATGTGAAAGTATAGACTAAATTTTCATATAGCCCGCGTGATCGCTCGAGGTGGCGGTATCCTCTGGACTAGAAAATATCATATCGGCTCAATCTCCAAACATTTTCATTTTGAATTATACGTTTTCATTGATGATAGATATAGCAAGAAAATTGGACTGGACTCGATATGAGAGACATTAATCTAACTTTCACTAAACTGCACGTACTACTTAGAGGGTTGTAAGCCGTTTTAATAAAAGCACCAGACTTGCTTAAAATTCATGGCTAAACGTTAACATAATGTCATACAAACATGCGGCACGCAAAATATTAAGAATAGATATATGAGCTCAAACATGTTGATCAAAAATATATTAATTTCTGGCGATTTAGTTTACCAGTTATCATTTAAAAACAAAACCTGGTCCCAATATTCAGTGAAAATAATAATTGAAAACTTTGAACCTTATAAACCACCACTAAATAGCGAGTCGGAAATAAGTAAAAAAAAAAATATATAAATATATTATTTTGATATTATAGCCGAAACTGAATTTATTGTGGTGAAGATGTAAGGAAATATTTTTAGCTAGGAAAAAGTAATGCAATTATCATAGGTACTGGTTGCAGAACCCGTTGTCAGTTTTGCAAGGATTTTTGATACAAATATAATTGCTAACGTTTAATTTGTTTACCCCATTTACGAAAATGATAACAAAATTGGATCAGAAAAGATGTTTTTTAGAAGTATAGTTTTTAAACACAGGGTGCCACCACCGGTTTTACGATATAGGTTTAAAAATGCGACGCAAATACATAAAAAAAATACCCTAGAGATAAGAAAACAAAATACAACTCACCCAAAGATTCTTGGTGATGTATAAAAAGAAATCAGGTTACATCTAATGCCCCAGACAGTAGAATAAACATCCCCGAGCGATGAGATATAACCAAACATCATTTTTCCAACGGCACAGTCATTTTCACGGGAAAAACAACCAGTAACCGTTCAAATTCCATAGATAGATACTGCCGTAATCCAAAATTTCACTGAACTACGCGTATCTATTATACTGAAGTAGGTACTGATACACTTCCATCTTTCCAAAGAAAAACAAACACGAAACTCAGACTTTTCATATATTACAACGCCTCGATAGAGTCTTTGTGGTCACGACCGAGAATCTACTGAAGCAAGTGCGACGCATAGGACGTGAAAAGTGCCGAGTTGGTTTTATTAAACAATGAAACTTATACCTACGTATATATATAAAATAAATGAGAAATATGCCAGAGATTTGAAACCTAATTGTGTTGCAAGTTTGAGGTCCAAAAAAATATTGGTTTTAATTTTTTAAGGTGAGAAACACATCTAACAGCCAGTTTGGAAATATACAAGGCAAAAAAAAAGTAGTGATGTGGCTGCCCCATTTTATGTTTTATACAGGTTGGATTATTTTAGAATAGTTGTTCAATAGACCGAGACAACATCATAAACGCTTCCCGTTAGAACAGAATCTGATGAAAAGAAAAATTCCATCTGGGTCAAGCTACTAGATAACCAAAATAAAAAATACTGAACGTTATAAAATTTAAAAAAATCATATTTTCAACGGATTTTTATCCTCTGAAAATGGCGTAAAATTCAGTTTCACTGGGTCAAGCTAGGTGGTAACTATATAACCAAAATAAAAAAAATACTGAACGTTATAAAATTTAAAAAAATCATATTTTCATGGGATTTTTGTCCTCTGAAAATGACGCAAAATTCAGTTTCAATAAGTTACTAATTGGGGTAATAGAGGAAAAATCTTAAATAGGAATTCTGAGACAACGAGGCTGAGAGTAAATAACATACAAAAATCTTGTGCGTTGACTTTCAACTGAATTTAATAATTAGGTTTAATAACGACAATTTTCTCGATTATCTAGAATCAAAAATATTGCAAGTGACAATTCACTATTTTCTCGACATTATGTAAAGCCTTATTATTGCGTCGTAAATTAAAAGATCCAAAAATATTGGCATCAGTTGTTTAGTAAATGTGATTAAAATATGTCTACTTTATCAACAGTTATTTGTAACAGCTTATTATCTTGGAAGCGTAAACTCTTTGAATTTTTTAGACAAAAAGTTGTAGTTTAATAATGGTCAGTTGGATTCCTTTTTGAATCATGTTTGCGTATTACCTACAAGGATTTACAACCTCCAAAACATAGAAATCGCTCATTTTAACCCGATTTAATAAAAATTTCACCAAAAGCAATACTTTCAGTCATATACACTTCTGATTAATAAAAAAGGCACTATAGTAATAATGAGATTTTCAATGGAATTTTTATACACTGTTTGCCCATTTTGAGAGTCTGTTTGCTAGCTTTTGGGGGTATTCCTTGATATTTTAGACGGATAAAAATGAATAACATTGGGTTTCCTAACTAAAATACAAAACGCACTGTTGACTTTACTTCCGTGGATAGTAAGCCTATAATACGTATCGAAAACAGAGAAATATTCAGGTCAAGAAAAAAAGTAGCCTAATTTACAAGTTTGGGAATCAAAAACTACCTTTTGTCTTTTAATTTTGATGAGAAAATACGTCTAATTCGTAAGTCAAATAAATGGGACATCATGAAAGATATACTAATAATTGAACAAATGCTATCTCAGTTCTATAGGCACAAAGGTACTATGGGTAGTAATAGTTTTGGGATCAAAAGACAAGCTTTTAAATTTGTCAAGAAAATACGTCTAATGAAATTGAAAGTAGTCACTAGATTTTGGTTAACATTTCGTTAACGCGTTGATGAATGTTTGATGCAAGTGAAAAGTAGATCGAATTTTCCAAAAAACGGTGACTGACCAAACAAGTTGCTCAGGAGACCGATGTAACCTAGAAAACGCCTTTCCTTCGAATAGAAAGTGACATAAATAGTTACAAAATGGGACTTAGACGGATATTCGATGCAAGTGAAAAGTAGGCAGAATTTTCGAAAATCGGGACGGACCAAAAATTATTAAGTTGATCGGGAGGTTGAGATAACCTATGAAACGCCTTTCATTCGAATAGAATCTGACAAAAAAAATCCAAGAAAATTGTAGACGACTGTTTGCAAGTGAAAAGTATACAGATTTTTTTCGAAAACCGGCGACTGACAAAAAAAATATACTTATTAGAAAATTTTTGCTCGAGAGACCGAGGTAACCTAGAAAACGCCTCTCGTCCGAATATAATCTGAAATAAAATTCCATGATGGGGACTTAGGCGAATGTTTGATGCAAGTGAATAGTATAGACCGAATTCCCGAAAAAAAAAACGCCATTCGTTTGAATATAATAAAAAAATCGAATAAGGAACGGGACTTATTAGACGAATATTTGATGCAAGTGGAAAAGTATAGATAGATTTTTTCGAGTGACTGATAAAAATAGTTAGTCGGAAGGCCCCCAGATAACATTGATATTTTGTTTGAACAAAATCTGTAAAAAAAAATGCCAAGACGTGACTTAGACGAATGTTTGCAAGTGAAAAAAAACAAAAAAATTATTAGAAAAGTTGACCGGAAGGTTTAACCTAGGAAACGCCTTTCATTCAAATAGAATATGACAAAAAAAGATCCGAGACGTGACTTAGACGAATGTTTGCAAGTGGAAAAAAAAAACAAAAAAATTATTAGAAAAGTTGATCGGAAGGTTTAACCTAGGAAACGCCTTTCATTCGAATAGAATATGACAAAAAAAAATCCGAGACGTGACTTAGACGAATGTTTGCAAGTGAAAAAGAAACAAAAAATTATTAGAAAAGTTGATTGGGAGGCCGAGGTAACCTAGGAAACACCTTTCATTCGAATAGAATGTAACAAAAAAAATTCCAAGACTTGACTTAGACGAATGTTTGCAAGTGAAAAGCATACAGATTTTTTTTTTCGAAAAACGGCGGCTGACCAAAAATTATTAGAAAAGTTGTTCGGGGCCGTGGTACCTAGGAAACGCCTTTCATTCAAACAAAATGCGACAAAAAAAATTTAGACATAGATGAATAAGAATGCAAGGACGATTGGAGTGATCTATAACCCTAAACAGAAGGGAGAAAATGCCCCTCAATAAGTCGAAATTTGTGTGTTTTCCATATGATTCAATGAGATTTTTACAAATTATTGGAAACTTAATGACGTGAGAAAAATAAAACGTCCATTGTCTGCTCACATTTTAGGAAATTTATCACAATTTATTCTAATTAATAATACCCTTTGTTTATGGAATCCCTAGTTAGCCAATGTGTCATGAGTAAGTATATGACAGGTCAAATACGTATATAATGTAAAGTAAAAATATAGTTAACAAGGCGTTAACGAGCATTGACAACATGTTAACGAACGAACGAAATCTGTATGCTTTTCACTTGCAAACATTCGTCTAAGTCAAGTCTTGGAATTTTTTTTTGTTACATTCTATTCGAATGAAAGGTGTTTCCTAGGTTACCTCGGCCTCCCAATCAACTTTTCTAATAATTTTTTGTTTCTTTTTCACTTGCAAACATTCGTCTAAGTCACGTCTCGGATTTTTTTTTTGTCATATTCTATTCGAATGAAAGGCGTTTCCTAGGTTAAACCTTCCGATCAACTTTTCTAATAATTTTTTTGTTTTTTTTTTCCACTTGCAAACATTCGTCTAAGTCACGTCTCGGATTTTTTTTTGTCATATTCTATTCGAATGAAAGGCGTTTTCTAGGTTAAACCTTCCGGTCAACTTTTCTAATAATTTTTTTGTTTTTTTTCACTTGCAAACATTCGTCTAAGTCACGTCTTGGCATTTTTTTTACAGATTTTATCTATACTTTTCCACTTGCATCAAATATTCGTCTAATAAGTCCCGTTCCTTATTCGATTTTTTTATTATATTCAAAACGAATGGCGTTTTTTTTTCGGGAATTCGGTCTATACTATTCACTTGCATCAAACATTCGCCTAAGTCTCCATCATGGAATTTTATTTCAGATTATATTCGGACGAGAGGCGTTTTTTAGGTTACCTCGGTCTCCCGAGCAAAATTTTCTAATAAGTATATTTTTTTTGTCAGTCGCCGGTTTTCGAAAAAAATCTGTATACTTTTCACTTGCAAACAGTCGTCTAAAATTTTCTTGGATTTTTTTTTGTCAGATTCTATTCGAATGAAAGGCGTTTCATAGGTTATCTCAACCTCCCGATCAACTTAATAATTTTTGGTCCGTCCCGATTTTCGAAAATTCTGCCTACTTTTCACTTGCATCGAATATCCGTCTAAGTCCCATTTTGTAACTATTTATGTCACTTTCTATTCGAAGGAAAGGCGTTTTCTAGGTTACATCGGTCTCCTGAGCAACTTGTTTGGTCAGTCACCTTTTTTTGGAAATTCGATCTACTTTTCACTTGCATCAAACATTCATCAACGCGTTAACGAAATGTTAACCAAAATCTAGTTACTACTTTCAATTTCATTAGACGTATTTTCTTAACAAATTTAAAAGCTTGTCTTTTGATCCCAAAACTATTACTACCCATAGTACCTTTGTGCCTATAGAACTGAGATAGCATTTGTTCAATTATTAGTATATCTTTCATGATGTCCCATTTATTTGACTTACGAATTAGACGTATTTTCTCATCAAAATTAAAAGACAAAAGGTAGTTTTTGATTCCCAAACTTGTAAATTAGGCTACTTTTTTCTTGACCTGAATATTTCTCTGTTTTCGATACGTATTATAGGCTTACTATCCACGGAAGTAAAGTCAACAGTGCGTTTTGTATTTTAGTTAGGAAACCCAATGTTATTCATTTTTATCTGTCTAAAATATCAAGGAATACCCCCAAAAGCTAGCAAACAGACTCTCAAAATGGGCAAACAGTCTATGAAAATTCCATTGAAAATCTCATTATTACTATAGCGCCTTTTTTATTAATCAGAAGTGTATATGACTGAAAGTATTGTTTTTGGTGAAATTTTTATTAAATCGGGTTAAAATGAGCGATTTCTATGTTTGGAGGTTGTAAATCCTTGTAGGTAATACGCAAACATGATTCAAAAGGAATCCAACTGACCATTATTAAACTACAACTTTTTGTCTAAAAAATTCAAAGAGTTTACGCTTCCAAGATAATAAGCTGTTACAAATAACTGTTGATAAAGTAGACATATTTTAATCACATTTACTAAACAATTGATGCCAATATTTTTGGATCTTTTAATTTACGACGCAATAAGAAGGCTTTACATAATGTCGAGAAAATAGTGAATTGTCACTTGCAATATTTTTGATTCTAGATAATCGAGAAAATTGTCGTTATTAAACCTAATTATTAAATTCAGTTGAAAGTCAACGCACAAGATTTTTGTATGTTATTTACTCTCAGCCTCGTTGTCTCAGAATTCCTATTTAAGATTTTTCCTCTATTACCCCAATTAGTAACTTATTGAAACTGAATTTTGCGTCATTTTCAGAGGACAAAAATCCCATGAAAATATGATTTTTTTAAATTTTATAACGTTCAGTATTTTTTTTATTTTGGTTATATAGTTACCACCTAGCTTGACCCAGTGAAACTGAATTTTACGCCATTTTCAGAGGATAAAAATCCGTTGAAAATATGATTTTTTTAAATTTTATAACGTTCAGTATTTTTTATTTTGGTTATCTAGTAGCTTGACCCAGATGGAATTTTTCTTTTCATCAGATTCTGTTCTAACGGGAAGCGTTTATGATGTTGTCTCGGTCTATTGAACAACTATTCTAAAATAATCCAACCTGTATAAAACATAAAATGGGGCAGCCACATCACTACTTTTTTTTTGCCTTGTATATTTCCAAACTGGCTGTTAGATGTGTTTCTCACCTTAAAAAATTAAAACCAATATTTTTTTGGACCTCAAACTTGCAACACAATTAGGTTTCAAATCTCTGGCATATTTCTCATTTATTTTATATATATATATATACGTAGGTATAAGTTTCATTGTTTAATAAAACCAACTCGGCGCTTTTCACGTCCTATGCGTCGCACTTGCTTCAGTAGATTCTCGGTCGTGACCACAAAGACTCTATCGAGGCGTTGTAATATATGAAAAGTCTGAGTTTCGTGTTTGTTTTTCTTTGGAAATATGGAAGTGTATCAGTACCTACTTCAGTATAATAGATACGCGTAGTTCAGTGAAATTTTGGATTACGGCAGTATCTATCTATGGAATTTGAACGGTTACTGGTTGTTTTTCCCGTGAAAATGACTGTGCCGTTGGAAAAATGATGTTTGGTTATATCTCATCGCTCGGGGATGTTTATTCTACTGTCTGGGGCATTAGATGTAACCTGATTTCTTTTTATACATCACCAAGAATCTTTGGGTGAGTTGTATTTTGTTTTCTTATCTCTAGGGTATTTTTTTTATGTATTTGCGTCGCATTTTTAAACCTATATCGTAAAACCGGTGGTGGCACCCTGTGTTTAAAAACTATACTTCTAAAAAACATCTTGTCTGATCCAATTTTGTTATCATTTTCGTAAATGGGGTAAACAAATTAAACGTTAGCAATTATATTTGTATCAAAAATCCTTGCAAAACTGACAACGGGTTCTGCAACCAGTACCTATGATAATTGCATTACTTTTTCCTAGCTAAAAATATTTCCTTACATCTTCACCCCAATAAATTCAGTTTCGGCTATAATATCAAAATAATATATTTATATATTTTTTTTTTACTTATTTCCGACTCGCTATTTAGTGGTGGTTTATAAGGTTCAAAGTTTTCAATTATTATTTTCACTGAATATTGGGACCAGGTTTTGTTTTTAAATGATAACTGGTAAACTAAATCGCCAGAAATTAATATATTTTTGATCAACATGTTTGAGCTCATATATCTATTCTTAATATTTTGCGTGCCGCATGTTTGTATGACATTATGTTAACGTTTAGCCATGAATTTTAAGCAAGTCTGGTGCTTTTATTAAAACGGCTTACAACCCTCTAAGTAGTACGTGCAGTTTAGTGAAAGTTAGATTAATGTCTCTCATATCGAGTCCAGTCCAATTTTCTTGCTATATCTATCATCAATGAAAACGTATAATTCAAAATGAAAATGTTTGGAGATTGAGCCGATATGATATTTTCTAGTCCAGAGGATACCGCCACCTCGAGCGATCACGCGGTCTATACGAAAATTTAGTCTATACTTTCACATACATCAAACTTTATTTATTCATCTAAGCCCCGTCATGGATTTTTTACACCTTAGCATTTTTCATAGGACACGCTAACGGTGACATCGACGGCTATATTATGACATCAGCGTATTTTCTAATAATAGTTGATTTTTGGCACCTCGGTTTTTAGAACCTCTAGCAACAATTTTCAGTTTAGCTTTCCACATTATCAAAAAAAACCCATGATTTATACTATATTTAGAAGGGTGTTGTTGTATGTTCGATATTTTATTCATTAAAAATGTTGTATTTCCAGGGTAAAATTGGTTGAACTTCTTAGGGACGTATGTTGAATTTTTCACGCCTGGTTTTAATGCGGCAAATTATCATTCGCATTTTAAACGAATTTGATAGCGTAAATAGCTTTGGACTTACAATCGCAGTATTTCTTTTTATTCCTAGAAATCAACAAAATTTCGGGGTTAAACAGTTGACCGACAAGTTTTTTTTTTTACTTTGAACGTACATGTTGATTATGCCTGGTTTGAAATTTTCATCCGTACTGTACCGGGGGATTTTAGATTCTATGCTATGGAAGTATGATTTACAGGGTTTTTTTAGATTCTACATCAACTGGGTCACACGTGTCCCTAAGGACAAAGGTCAAACCTCGAGCAGTAGCCACTTTGCACGTTTTGTTTTTGTCGAGCGATCACGCGGGATGGGCATTTTTTAAACATTTTATGAGTGTAGTTTCAATCGTGATCGAGCGATTACAAGAGCTAAAATCCAAATTTGTGGGATAGGCAATGAATAAAATAACAACTTAGATACGCGAATAAATATTTTAATATACAAGATGCCACGAACATTTTATCAGTTTTGTATACTTTTTCATCGGTGACGGGTACCCATAACTTTTTTATTTGCTGAATACGGATACAATTATTTTGCGTAGACTCCTGTCGATAGTATCAAATGTTTATTACCTTTACCTAAAGAAATTAATATCCATGTCCATAATCTAATTGTTTTGCTATATATTCCGTAAATTGGCCTTGCATTCATCCGGCGGTATTTATATTTTTAAATATGTGTGCGTCTCAAGTTTGATAATAACATTTTTAGTATACATCAGAGCTGCGCTTCATATTGTATTTGCTACTGCTGCATCCCAAGTCTGCCGCTTTAGTAGGTACCGAATTCACAGTAATAAAACTGTAAAGAACGAGCGAGTTTTGTTTGTGTACGAAGTGTTGAGATATATTACCCATGTAACATAATATCCCATTCAAATTCAAACTTAATGGGGCTTAAATATTTTATAATATTCTAATATATACTTATATGGTTACGTTATCTGTGCTTATATATAAAAGTGTATGAAAAAAATCTTATTCGACATTCTATTTTTATCTAAGTAGAGAGAATTGTTTTTAGGTCGTCAACCTGTCCTGACAAGTTCCGGCTAGCGGATGTGAGTCATCCACCTTGCGCCCGGCTGCGATGCATTCGCAGAAATACTACTGTTGGGTGTTTTGGCGTTGGAATGATGGTTATTGTCCGGGTATTTTAGTGTTAATAGTAATTTTTTTAATTTAATCGGAGCCTGCGGTACACATCGTTAAAGGGACCTGCTGAGTCTACAGAGACCGGCGAGGCCTGCGGGAGCCAGCGGAGCCCTGCTACAACAGCGCGTCGAGATTATTACCACACTGCCAAGCATTTCCTAGAATTTTACTTAAATGCCGAGTGTTTGGCTTTGGAATGTGGGGTAAGGTTCGAATCCTGTATGGAACATATACCAGATGAAACCATAGGCACCTAAACACAAATACTTTTAAAACCTGATTTGTTGAACCTATCGAAAATTAATAATCAACAATTGTTTGTATATTTTTAGGTCACTCTCATTAATACCTTGTGGTTTGTTCTTCAAAAGCAGTTGAGACAGACCTGGTGTAAGGGTAATTTTCATCTCCAATACATAATACGTTATCTTCAACAGTTACTGGTATTTGTCCCATGACTAATCCGTCATTGGTGTGTTGGATACCATAACTCCTAGGTTCAATCTCAAGTGACAAAGACATGTCTTTAACTGAGAGTGATTGTATTATCAAAGGCTTATATATCTTTCGATCACAGAGCATCGATCACGGATAATTTCCTTTTATGCTCTCCCCGAGGCAAATTTTTTCACAGGGATATCCAAGACCATTTATGGTATTCCGTGGTTTTCGATAGTATTCCATGGTCTTTGATGGTATTTCATGGTATTCGATGGTATTCCATGGTACTCGATGGTATTCAATGGTATGTCGCTTTTTCAAGTCGTCTAGTCGTTTTTCAGAATCGTCTAGTCGTTTTCCAGAATCGTTTAGTCGTTTTCAGAGTCGTTTAGTCGTTTTTTCCGAATCGTCTAGTCGTTTTTCGAATCGTCTAGTCGTTTTTACGAGTCGTCTAGTCGTTTTTTAGAGTCGTTTAGACGTTTTTAGAGTCGTTTTTATAGTCGCTTAGACGCTATAAGCTTTTTCTTGGTAGGATAATGGACAGTCAAAAATGAACATTGTTGTAATTTTTAATTTTCATTATTGAAGAACATGTTGCATGCCCTCATTTTATTCCATATATAGACCGTTTAAGGGTTTTAAACCCTTAATTCCACCTTTTTTCACACGCTACACTTATACCTTTGGGTTTTCGAAGTCGGAATAGTATAAAAATCATACGGTGAACATGGCATAAGTGAGAATTAGTACCTTTTTTTTTCTGGGTGAAATTTTAAACAGGAAACGCGTTGCACAAAATGGGGTTTTCCAGCTAGTCTTTCAACTTGATAATCGTGTGACGGGATATTTTTAAAAACTGGTGAACTTTGCACCTATTATATTTTAGTCAAGTAATTTAAAACAGGGCCTGGCTTTCTCGGAATTAAAGAAATTTACTTACCTAAATGGTTATAAACTCAACTAAAAATGGTTAATTTATGCCCCAAATTTAATGTCCACTTTCCTTTTGAGCAGTCCTATTCTCTAAATATAGGAAGATATATTTTTGATACATCCTTAGGTAATGTAGTCAAGAAAATGTATACACTCATATCTATCTCATATCTATTCTTTATTTCACTTTTCCTACAAATTTTTTATCGCCAGTACCGATGAGATCAGCGTGCTCGTTTCATAGGCGCTTATTCCGACAAAGAGAAAGTACTTTTTTCCGAGGAATTACATCACGTACATATTGCAAGCTGGTATTTTTTCTATAGGTGTTAGGTTTTTATTAGTTGCGAGTCTCGGCATGTCTCGGCGTCGCGGACGCAAAAATACGCAGGCAGAGGTGGTAGCAAAAATCAATGCATGGCCGCGGCTAAAGGTCGACAGGGGGACGTCATGGTTTAATTATGATTTAGGGTTTTTATTAGTTGCGAGTCGTGACATGTCGCGGCGTCGCGGCTGGGTCAACGGTCGGAGGGATAATGACGGGCACCCCGGGGTTGAGAGCGAAGGTCAACGGTCGGCGAGCTCGGGCACCTTCGGTCGCGTCGGAGAAAGTCGGGCCGGAGAAATTTGGTCACGTTTTGACCACGTTTTAGCCCCCATAAGAAATACATGGGGAAATTGCGCCAGAACCGACATAGCCTATCTTCTTAGATAAAACAGGAAAAACTGTAAAACTTGTCACTGATGAAATAATTATTAATAAAAAATTGTAAATTTGAATATTTCATTTCATTCGAATTAATAAAAAAATCTTTACATTTCATTGGAAAAGTGAAAACCTTTTATTTCTTAAACTGGAAAGCTCTTAATTCCTAAACTATTCTCACAAAATAATTTTTCGAATTAAAAAATAACAATTTTTACTTACAATTACAATCTGATCCAGAATGTTGATCTTTCCACAATTATTCATGTTGCAACACAAAACAACACAATCAGAGAGCACAAACAAAAGCACAAAGCGCGAAGGGTTGATTTTTAAAGGCTGGGCAAGACGCAGTTGTAATGTTCAGTGAACACTGAAGAAATAAGCAAATAGCGAATTATTATATTGAAACAAACTGTAGTGTCCACAATTTGTATAGGTAGGGGATTCCTTTCTATACAGCTTACTCTCAGAGTTCATCAACACAGGCGTAGAGTTACTTCCTGCAGTATCCACAATTTGTATAGGTATACGATTGCATCCTGTGCTATATGATAACTGCTTACTCGCAGAGTTCATTAACACAGGCATAGGGTTACTTCCTGAGAACTGATGAGTCGACAAAAGAGAATGCAATCTTGCATTCACACGAACAATAGAACCATGAAGTATGATACCGGAAACGTGTAATCCGACACTGGAGTATAAAATTACATTCGATTGAAACCCGACACCCGAAACGTGTAATCTGACACTGGGATATCAAATTACATTCGATTGAAACCCGACACCGGAAACATGTAATCTGACACCGGTGTATCAAATTACATTCGATCGAAACCCGACACCGGAAACGTGTAATCTGACACCGGGGTATCAAATTACAAGCCCAAAATTTTCGCGTGCGGCGGGCTTGGCGCTTCGCGCCGCCGGCGCTCCGGCGGCGCTCTCGGGCTACGCTCTCGGGCTTCGCCCTCGAGCTTCGCCCTCGAGCTTCACCCTCGGGCTTCGCTCTGGGGGTTTTATCAAAAATAAAAGACCAATTTGTACTCGTGATCTTTCCAGGCAAAATCGCAGGAATTTTATTGAAATAAACAATTAAGTATTATCGAAAATTTATTTTTATACTACATTACAGATTAAAATAACACACATATATATTATATTTACGGTAGAAATGCTCGCACCCTATTGGTTACAATTTGTCTACACAACGGACACGTTTCTATCGATGGTGAACACTTCATACAAAATACTAGATGTCCACAAGGTATCATCAGGATTTCTATATTATTTTCGTAACAGATTTTACATAACATGTTACTCATATACTCAGTTTCTGGAGTAGGTTTGGTGATAGGCTTAGAGAAAAAACTTTCATCTTCTGTAACGGCATTAGGACGAATTTCGATACCGTAAACTTCACTATCTCCACGATTTGTGATAAATGACAATTCGGACTCCAACTTCTGTGGTCTTGCATAGGGTCATCATCAACCTTCCATTGGTAACCCTCGATGAAGCAATAGGGACATTGTACTGTATCATCGGACCTCGTATAAAAAAGCCTGCCTCCGCCAGGTTTCTCGTTGCCTTAAACACATGCTCTTGCGGCCAATTTTCGAACGATTTTAGTCTATTATCAAATTTTTTATATTCCGAAATTAATTCCATTTCTGTACGTAAGAAACCAACTGCTAGATTTTTATGTCTATTATATCAATTTATATCAAAATCGAAGAGTGGGGACTTAAAATGACCTGAAATAACCTTGACCGTATTTTGAAAACGGATTAATATTCTATAGAAATTCCATAAAGTTGACGATTCTCTAAATCTGTTAATCAAGCAGAATATATTTTACGTTGTAAGGGGGAATTGACTATAAAAAGGTATGAATTTAGATGGATATCATTCAGTTAACCAATAAAATGAATTCAGCACTACAGAAGGCGATTGATGAAGAGACGAAGTCATGGAAGCAGGACGAGGAAAATAATAAAGCAGCAATAGAAATGGAGAAGAAGAAAGTAAAGCAGGGTTACTGGGACGCATGGGGGAACGACGATGAACCAACAAACATGAGTTCAGTACTGCAGAGAGCGATAATGGAAGAGACGTGGTTATGGAAGCAAGACGAGGATAATAACAAAAAAATAATAGAAATGGAGAAGGAAAAGGAAGAGCAGGATTACTGGAATGCATGGGGAAAAGATGGTGAAACAATGTATCGACCACAACTCGATGAAAAAGGTTTCCTGCAAAAAGAAGTAAGAGTGAAAAAGGGGCCTTTCGTGATCGTGAACGTGTTCGAATGGAAAAGTTCGTTGATAGTAAATATCATAACGATAAAAATATTGTTTTTTTTTAATTAATAAATGATCTATGCAAAATTAATTCTAACATTTTTATTTTACTCCCTTTTACCCATTTACAAATAAAATAACCAAGTTTAAATAAAGTCGTAAAAATAATGTGAAGAATGCAACAGCTCACTAGTTGTAAAACACATAAAAGATAATATTACCTACCGATATATTATTAATATATGTTTATTCACCATCATACTAACGAAAAACATATAATAAAACAAAAGTATTCAGAACAAATAAACAGGATAAGCATAAAAATTTGTTTGATTCACTCGTTACCAAAAATAATAATTATAATAATCATGATATTCTCAAATTTGAATTAATCATAGTTAGCAATAATTACTAACAATAGGTGAGACAGTCAAATATTTTTAATTGAAATTTAGAATGCAGAAATAAGGTTTCAAAGTTTTATAATCAATTATATCATTCATCTTTTACTAATTATGTTTATCGCATTAAAATTCTCATTTCAAATTCATTATATATTTTTAGATGATAAGGTAAATTAAAATAGGTACTTTCATTTATTTTTTATTGTAATTTTTATTATAATTTTTTTACATTAACATTAATCCTTAATCTAATTTAATATTATCAACTTTCTTATTTAATTCATATAATAAAATTTCAAATTTTAATTGTTATAAAGATTTTATATACATTTCTAATTTTCTTCTATAGTAGAGTCTATTCGACCTCTTTTTGGATTCCATTAGAGTCATCCGTAACACGAAAATTCTATGTTGGTTGTTCTACCTGGTGCTGGTCCAAGACTTGCCAAAAAAATTGTTTCTCCGCTTTCAATCTTCTTGTTTATTTCTGAGATACGTTGGGAGGTAAATTCTTCAGTAAATCTATGTGGTAACAAAGTACGGAATTCCAAAAATTCTACTAACACTTTCTCTCCATACCTTGTGCTAATTTTACTAAAAGATGATATTCTATATTTTTCTCCAATTTCCATATCTCGAACACTTACGAACTTCTTCACTAATAAAATCTTGTTTAAATAACTTAGGAATGAGTTCATGTTTTAATAAATATAGTGTTCAACAATAGTGGAATACTAATAAATTTCCGAAACACGGTTACTGAATTTATAGTACCACAAATAGGTGGGGGAAGAACAGTTATACAACATTTAAACTGGTGTAAGGTTTTCATATGCGTTTACATTTCCGAGAGATATACATCACGGTATAGATCAATTTAGAAATGTCTGACGAAGTTTCTGACGTGAGTGACAACATTATCAACGTTTGTGAAAAAGGGTTTAGACTTTTTCGAAGAAATGCAAATCAACGAACTATAGAGTATTGGAAAAAGATAATAAACGCAAACATTAAGTTAATTCGTAGGGCATTAAAGAAGAAAATTTACAATCATGGTACCTTAATAAAATTGGAGACAAATTTAGGACATCTAATTAGGTTCCCAACTTATTTGAAAGCATATAGACACGAGGGGGCAGGTAAAGGTAGGATAGAAAATATAAATGACCGGGTAAAATGGGAGGATACAAAATCGGTGTTTCAAAGTCGCATTCGCTCAGCCATTATAGTAAACTTAAAACACAAAGATATCCTACAATTTTTTAATGATGCTTTTTTCTTATTCAAAAACCGTATCAGCAGAATCCTAAAAACTCTTAGAATTATTAAAGTTAACACAGTGTTTTGTGGTGAATTTATTAAAAAAATAGGAGTAGAAGAAACGGCGGTAAGTCTTATATTAAGCTTCCGGAATCCATAGCAGCTAAGCGAGCGTGCGTAAATGTTAAAAATAATGATGATCTTTGTTTCTTATGGGCTGTAGTTTCCGCTCTATACACCCCTCATGGAAAAAAGGTACGGTCCCGCACTTCTTCATATCCACACCCTTCGACGGTATTAAATTTAAGGGGCTTGAAATTTCCCTTAACTTTAAATCAAATTCCAAAATTTTAAAAATTACTTCACCTGGGCGAATTACAAAAAGTAAAATGCAAAAACATGTAAATCTCCTTTTAATTCAAGATAAATATTTTCCAAAAATTAATGATCATGAAGCTGTTCCTATCGATGAGTCAATAGTAGACATTCACTACCATTATTGTTGGATTAAAGATTTATCTAGGTTGATTTCAAGGCAAACAAATAAACATAAAGGTAAAATGTTTATATGTGACAGGTGTCTTAATTATTATTCTTCTCAAGAAAAGCTCGACGAACATATACTGTCAAGATATAAATAATTGTAAAATATCCTTCCCTAAAGATAAATATATCGAGTTCAAAAATTATGTTCATAGAGAAAAAGTACCCTTTGTTATTTTAGCGGATTTTGAATCCATTCTGAAACCCTACAATGACCCACAAATAATGACTAAAACAGCTAGATATCAAAAATATGAAGCTTTTAGTGCTGGATATTATTTTAAATGTAGTTACGATAACACATTATCTTTTTACAAAAGTTACCGCGGAGCTGATTGTATGACTTGGTTTGCAGATCAGCTAGATGAAATTGCAAATTTAGTTTCATCGAAATTAAAAAACATCGAACCGATGAAAGAAGCTGTCAATCTAAAAGACTCAACACCGACATGTCATATTTGTGAAAGAGAATTTAACCCTAATGATATAATTGTACGTGATCATTGTCATCTAACATCTCATTTCAGAGGTTATGCGCACCAATCATGTAATTTAAATTATAGAAATGCATTTGTAGTACCGATTGTATTTCATAATCTCAGTGGGTACGACAGTCATTTTATTATTAGAGATCTATCTAAAAGACACAACACAACTTTGCTTCCAATTAATAAGGAAAAATACATTAGTTTTACTATTTTTAATAATAACACAAACGTCAAATTTCGATTCATTGACTCGTTTAGATTCTTAGGTTTCTCCCTAGACACCCTAGCCTCGTCTCTCAATAGTGAAGACTTTGTTAATACTCGTAAAGAATTTTGTGGTATATCTCAAGATAGATTTAAACTGCTAACCAAGAAAGGTGTATTTTGCTATGATTACATCGATAACTTAGATAAATTGACTGAAAATTCTTTACCTTCCATAGAACAGTTTTATAATAAATTAAATGATATTGGGATCGATGAAGATGCTTATAGACATGCTCAATTAGTTTGGGACACATTTGAAATACAAAATTTAGGTGAATACTCAGACTTGTACCTAAGGACTGACATTATGTTACTTACAGATATTTTTGAAAATTTCAGAAATACCTGTCTAAAAAATTATGGTTTAGATCCAGCTTGGTACTATACTCTCCCAGGTTTTACCTGGGATTGCATGCTTAAATGTACAGGTTGTAAGTTAGAAACCTTTCAAGATATCGATATTTTAATATTTTTCGAAAAGGGTATACGGGGTGGTATAAGTCAGTGCTGCAATCAATTTTCACAAGCGAATAATAAATATATGAATAACTATGATCCTAGTGAACCTTCCAAGTACTTATTATACCTAGATGTTAACAACTTGTACGGTTGGGCGATGTCTGAACACCTTCCTTACGGTGGGTTTCAATGGGTAGATACAACTATTGACGTTACCACTATTCCAGATGATGCTCGTGAGGGATATATTTTAGAGGTTGATTTAGACTACCCTGAATACTTACATGATTTGCATAGAGATACCTTTTTGTGCCGAACATGGTGTACCTCCAAATTCAAAATTATCTAAACTTATGACAACCCTATATCCGAAAGAAAAATATGTCATACATTATAGAGCACTTAAACAAGCTCTGCGAAATGGTTTAGTCTTAAATAAAATTTATAGGGTTTTGAAATTTGAACAGGCTGCATGGTTAGCACCTTATATTAAATTTAATACACAGTTAAGAGCAAAGGCAACATTTGATTTTGAAAAAACTATAATTAAACTGATGAATAACGCAGTTTACGGAAAGACTATGGAAAATATTCGAAAGCATAGAATCGTTAAATTAGTTACGAAATGGAATGGGAGATACGGAGCAAAGAATCTAATTGCTAGCCCAGTTTTTAAAAGCAGATTAATATTTGATGAAGACTTAGTAGCTATTGAACTAAATAAAACTGAAATAGTATTTAATAAGCCTTTGTATATAGGTATGGCAATTCTCGATATTTCTAAAACTTGTGTATACGAATTTCATTATGATTATATGCTTCCAAAATTTTCATCGGAAAGTTGTAAACTACTTTATACAGATACGGATAGTTTGATTTACGAAGTAAAATGTAACGATGTCTATGATGAGACTGTCAAAAGTGATTTACATCGTTTTGATACCAGCGACTACCCAATTGACAATAGATATAATATTCCACTAACAAATAAGAAAGTGCCAGGCTTGATGAAAGACGAACTTAATGGTACTGTTATGACTCATTTCGTTGGTCTCAGATCTAAAATGTATACGTATTTGATTGAGGGGGAGAAAAAATGTGTTAAAAAAATCAAAAGGAATTAAACATAGTGTTATTAAAAATCATATAACATTTGATGATTATGTGAATTGTTTATTTAAGAAGAAGGAAAAGACTGCCACCCAATGCTCTATCCGTTCGTTTGCTCACAACGTGTTTAGCACAAAACAAACTAAGATTGCTCTCAGCCCTTTTGACGATAAACGATATTTGGTAAATAATGTTGTCACTCTACCTTGGGGTCATAAAGATATAATGGATGCTGTACCAGTATAGATTTCACATGTACTTATGATATATGTAATGTATTTATTTAGGTAAGAATAAATAAAAGTCATAATAACTTTAATATTGTTTTATTTCTTAAACCCTTCTTCTATACAAATCCGTTAAAACAAATTCTTTATCAAAAGAGAGAAGCTCGAATATACAATATGTTTCAATACTAAACGATAAGTTACATACAGACATTATAATATCTACAGGATCCATAACATAATTACATTTTCTTAGCAACTCATTAACTTGATCTAAAATATTATGATAATGTTCAAGAGAGTTACATTTTAGCAATAAGTTGATCTTTAAACTAACACTCTCGTCAATGGTGAGTAGCTCCAATACTTCGTTTTCGGTGAAATAATGACAGTCGTCATTCTTACAGAGTATAACCATCTTGAGGTTGTTAAAACCCAGCATTGTTCTCAATTCCAGGTTGAAGCCGAACTTCATTGATGACTGTGCAATATCAGGATTAAAGAGATATTGTTCTGCGAGTTTATTTAATTGTAGTATAAACTCATTCCATTCAAAGCGGTTCATAGAAATCATACCTTGTGTTAGTTCATGTACAATTATGACTGCTGGTCGGAAGAAGCGTACGGGACTCAAACCACAATGAACCGTAAACAAATTCTCTGGTTTTATCACAAATCGTGTACTTAAGAGCATGTGCTTTTCATTTCGAATAGCCTCTTCATAAAGCTCTAGGATTCGATTAATTTCATTGTTTTCTTCACTTCTTGTGCTGTATCCAGAGTCACTCATCTTCGAATTTTGATTTACACAACCAACAACTCACAGAACGTTTGTGTCACTTATCCATGAGTCGTGTGTTTTATCTAGACCAAGCCAGCGCACCAACACTTTTCCCCCCCTCCTACGTAGTACCCTCTCTACTAAGTAAATATCTGGATCTGCCGTTTTTTGTAATTCCTCTGTATAGAATCCTCCTTTTATAGGATTTCCTCTTACATCTTCGAGTACATATGTTACCGGATTAGTTATTTGTATTTTAATAATTTTAAAGACTTCTGTCGTCCAGTTAGGAATATAACCCTTTTCAAAAATATGTTTAGCTTTACTAATTCTCACCATATCACCCACATTAAATTTTGGTTTGTTAAAAATCTTTAAGTGACTATAAACAGTTTTAAGTAAATGACTTTCGGTACTCTTATTTACATCCTTAGGCTTCATATGTATAGTGCGATGTCTTCTATTATTATATTCGTCGACTATTGAAAGTAACATATCAATCCATTTATATTTACCATTCAAACTAAAATATTTGAACATTTGCTCTTTCAGGGTGCGTATAACCCTCTCCACGATTGCAGCTTTTTTAATACTAAATGAACTATAATGATTTATATTAAATTGTTTTATGAGTTTTTTAAAATGCGTATTGTAAAATTCCTTTCCTAGGTCAGTTTGTAGATTTCGAGGTTGTCGTTTCTGAGATCTTTTCAGAATATTTGTAAAAGCTTTAGTAACCTCTTCCCCAGACTTTGATTTCAGCGGTTCGCACCAAACGTATTTTGAAAAACAATCAATTACTACCAATATGAATTTAAAATTTTTATTAACTGTCGCATACTGATCCATTTGCGCAAGATCAGCTTGCCAGAGATCGTCTAATCCTTTGATAATAGTTCGCCGGCGAGAATAATTTTTTCTAGCCGGTGTATGTAGTTCCTTAACCAACTGAATTTTTTCTTTGCTGTGCTGTGTTTTCATTATTATATTTGTAAAATGGTTTTAGATTATCAATTTTATTCGATAGTTCCACTATCTTTTTATCTTTCTCTTCGATACACAATTGTAGTCTATTTACTTCACTATGCAATTCTTCCTTAAAATTTTTGATGAGTGTATTTTCATGTACCGTAGCAGTAGGTATTTTATGTAACTGTCTGTGAATATAATCGAAAATTTTGGTTCTTATTTCATTAACAGTTTGATCAACATATCGCTTGTTTGTTGCGTCACTATTTTCGTTTGGAGTTTGAAGATTACTAATCTTCAAATTCTTTACATCTATATTACCATTCGGAGTAAACTCGAAAATAGTGTTACTTGTATGGATCGATGAAGATAAATGTGATGAATAAATTTTAGAATTAGAATATTGTCCAAACTTATTGACACTCATAGTGGATATGATGATAATTTTGGCTCGCCCTTATATTTATATTAGCGAATAATGTTAGCTTCTGTTAACTCATTGATAATAGCAACAATTTCATTATCGTGAGTGGTGTTTCCAGCTTGTTTAGAGGCTACGAGGAGCCTTAACCTATCTATCAACTCATTTACATCATCCCAATAAACGAATTCGATAGGCTTTTTATTGTAGGTAAGGTTCATGCCGGTACCACATGCCGTCGATTGTGAACGTGTTTTAGGTTTAGGTGTTTCAGTTTCAATTTTTTCTGTCTTCAAGGTTGCACTGTGGATCATCATAAAAAATTAAATTGTAAAGTCCTTCTGTACCCGGAAACCGATACAACCCATCAACGAGTATGTCTCCTGTAGGCTTATCAAAGTCAATAAATTTTCTTCCCAGTATCCATTTTGATTTAGAAGCATCGTAAACAGGTCCGTATACTTTATCAATTTTAGATGACTTGTCCCCATGTTCACGGATATATGGTCTTAGTATTTCCGGATAAGATTCTAGGTATTCGTCTATAACATCCTGAGGGTAGTTCGACATATCATTATCATCATCTTCTTCAAAAACGTTTCCCGGATTGGGTTCATTAGAATTTTCCCAATGACTCTCGGGTAGTGTAAACGATCCCTGTAATTTATTAATGCCCAACTTCAGCGCATCAAGCTTTTTGTTGATTCTATCTTCAATTCCATCTTGTATTAATTTTGTTTGTGTATCTAAATCAATATTATCATCCTCATCTTCTTCTTCTTTAGGTTCTAGTTTGATATCATTTTCATTCTTGGATTTTATAATTTTTTTAAAGATTTTGTTACTGGCTTAAAAACTTTCTCGAGCGACTCATCTTCTTCAAGTCTCCCTAATTTTAACGCAGTATATTTTTTTCTAATCGAGCGTGTGAGTTCTCTAATTTTCTTCGCGCGTTGCGCATTTGCAATTTGATCTTGCGATGTTAGCGGCATCTTTCCAAATTAACTTATGACACTAACTTACAGCTTTATATACTTATCGAAACCACTTCTATACCGTCCGGTATTCAACCCAAAATCCTTAACGATTACTAATGTTCCGTAAGAATCACTCCAACATCGATGACACAAATCCTTAAATTGTTCATAAGTTAAATCTGGAGTTACATGCTCGTCATATACATGCCTTAAATTGATATCGTCTTGCTTAAAAAGCACAATCATGTTGCAGTTATCTCGTATCAACTGTTTAGGTATCTTTGAATAGGTTTGACAAAGATATGTTACATCAATACTTTTGTGACGACCCATTGAATAGAATTCTCGTATTTTATCTTGCTTGTCGCAAGCTACATCGTCAAAAATAAAAACAGAATTTTCCAGAGCCTCCGATGGATCAATAACATCATCGTTAGCTTTGAATGGAAAATATTTAATTTTATCACCAACCTTTTCTAAGACATTTTGTAATAGTTGATATTTTGGTTGGAATAGCGATTTACTGTATACATATATATTCTCAAATTTAAGACCATTTTCACTGAATATAAGACTGAGAAGGGCATTGGTTTTACCACAGTTACTCGGTCCGCAAAAAATTGCTCTAATAGAATTTGGAAGTAGTTCACCATGATTAGATTTTTGGTGATGTCCTGCATCTGCAATATCCAAATTTTCAATGGGTAAAGTCCTTTGCTGTTGTTGAAATCGCACTTTAATGATGTTTGAAGTCACTGTATACATACGTACCTATTTATACTATCTTTTTATGGTGGGGGTTTAACTTACCGCTCTTTAATAATCAAACTGTGAAGTTCATACTTACGTAAGCAAATATTATACTAACTAGTGGGGGCAAGATTGGAGGGAGCAGCCGCATAGATCTATATATACGGCAGACAAATTTAATACAATAGTAAAGTAATAATGGATTTCATTAAAATTGAAGTAGATGCATACGTTGCTTCTCAAAAAGTGTACAACCGTTCCTGTAGTGGTGAAAAATTAATATATTTGCTTGGTAAACCAGATTTTATAATACCGAATGAAAGCTTCACAGAAGTTGCTGAAGGAGCATGTAGTGTTGCGGATTGTTGCCTAATGTTGGAAAAGAAGCGAAAAATTGATAATTATATTAAGATCATAATCAACATTTGTGATCAAGAAAATATTGAAGAAATGAATTTTACCACAGTCGAAAAGCTTATGAAGGATCATTGCCTGGAAGATAGCATTGCATATAAAGTACACGTTTTTAGTTTAATATCAAATTTTAATCTATACTATTTGGAGGACTCTTATCCAGTGAAAAACATAATAAAAAACTACAAGGGATTGGAAGATTGCTGTGATGCTTTTATATGTCAAGCTGCCTACTTACCGAAACATAAAAATTTAAAAATATTTGTTGAAGCTTTAACTGCTATGAAATTATCATATAAGTTTCAACCATCTAAAAACAAAAATCATTTAAGAATCTTGAATTGGTTGGAAGAAAACGTAAGAAAATGTAAGGCAAACCCAAAAGCTCTTTTAGGATGGGATTGTGGACCAGACTCCGGTCACTGGCCATCTACCAAAGTGAAGGATTATAAGAAGACAATTTTGTTCTTATCAACTCTCACAGATAAATAAACATTATTAACGTAAATATATTGTTTTATTTTAAACATTCACTTTTGTGAAGTTTCGTTGACTTTTCGTTAACGTTTCGTTGACGTTCCGTCGACGTTCGTTGACGTTTCGTTAACGTTTCGTCGACGCTTCGTCGACGTTTCGTCGACGTCCGTCAACGTTTCGTCGGCGTTCGTCGACGTTTCGTCGACGTTTCGTTGACGTTTCGTCGACGTTCGTCGACGTTTCGTTGACGTTTCGTCGACGTTTCGTTAACGTTTCGTCGACGTTTCGTCCAAGCGTCGACGTTTCGTCGACGTTCGTCGACGTTTCGTCCACGTTTCGTCGACGTTTCGTTGACGTTTCGTTGACGCCTTCGTTAACGTTTCATCGACGCTAGTAACAGATTTAGGTTTAATAAATAAAAAAATATTTTCATTTAAATATTTTTATTTTCTACAATCTCAAACTGATTCGCTGGATAATGCTTTCCTGTGTTGAGTTGTCCCTTAAACACGAGGGAATATCTTTCAGATGAGAAATCCTCCAAGTGTGTCTTGAATGCTACCGTGACTCTCTGCGGTAGGAATACAACATTCTCCTCCAATTCCAGTAAGACGCATTCCCCGAATTTTGTCTTCACCAGCTTGCCTGAATATATTTTCAATGGCAAATCTTGCGGTAATTCCGCCAACTTGATGCTGGATTTCCGATTGAGGCACGTTAACTTGTTGATTGCTTGTAGATCCATGTTGTCTGCTTTCAAACTAAACTGAGTTCTCCAGCTAGAACGGACCACCTTATATCCTAACCTAGTGGTAGAGAGGGGGAGCTGAACATGTCATAACAATTCTTAATAACCTATCGAGGTCAAGTCCCGTCCGGGGTTACGTCAGGTCAAAATGCAAGTCCGCACCTGTCGGAAAAGGTTAATAACCTCCCGGGGGTCACGCCAGGTCAAAATGCAAGTCCTCACCTGTCGGAAATAAACATCTGCCACGTAGCGGCCGAGGCCGTGACGTCACTGTCCTGATGCCCGCTTTGCTTAACTACTACCATATCTCTCAACCTAGTGAAATTCGCGATTTTGGACGAGTCGTAGGTGATGCGAATACCTGTAAAAAATGATTTTCGTAAAATACCGGACAACAAAACTATTATTATTACCTTTAGCTTTGCATACTTCGTGATGCTGCCCCGTGTCTGGAGAATACGCTAGATATGCGTACAACTTTGGTCCGCCAGACGTAAACTCGGTTATGTACGACCCCGTACCGTAACACTCCAGCTCGTCCGTCATTTCTCCGAGGAAAGTCCCGATAGGCACGTCGTACTCTCCGGGTTTCGAAATGTATATCACGCTATCTGTGTCGTAATATAACACTAGTTACATGAACAGAACTTCCGAACTCGACACAAAATTATTGTACTGTAATCAAAATTACCTTTTTGCATTGTAAACATTTTTAGTTTATATACGTCTTGCACCGACCATTGAGCGCCATTAAGATCTTGGCAACCGCTGTAACCTTTTTGAGAGTAAACCGTTTATTTTTAAAAAGACGTTTGCGTTCGCCAGTTATTTAACTGGCGCAGTCGTACGGACGAGTCCGGGCGCGCTGAAATTGACCGAATATCAATTTGCGGGCACCGTCGGGCACCAACCGAGAAGACTCAGAACCATCCGAAAACCATCAGGCCATCGAGGTCACAAGTAGCAGTCGTTCGTAGACCAGCAGCACACCAGGGTGGACTAGAGGCTGAAGACAACCAGAGGTTCAACAGAAAAAAGCCTGCGATCCAGAAGGGTATGAGCAAATTTCTTTGATCCTGTCTTGTCCCGAAATCTCTCTGAAGCAAAGATTTTAATCATTAGGTTAAGAAATTCAAAAGAAATTCGAAGAAAAATTCGAAAGCAAAAAGCAAAATCCTGAATTCTCAAAATTGTTTCAATTTTTTTCTGAATGACAGATCCTTGTCTCGACGAGTTAAGTGATTTGATCGATAGAATTAATCTCAATTTTGAAAAATCCGAAGTACAAGAACCAGAACCCCCAAAAATGACTCAACCTATTAACTACCAGTTACTTAGGCTGTACGTAGAAAACATCCCAAATTATTCAGGCGATCCCTACACTTTGGAAATATTTATAGACAGTTGCAGTGCTTTGATTGAAACTTATTCTAACCATAACGCGAACGATCCTATTAACCAATTTTTACAGAGAGCAATAATAGGTAAACTAACGGGCAGAGCTTTAACACTTATAGGCTTAAGAACCGAACTAAAAACTTGGAACGATATAAAAAATGCCTTGCGCTTAACATTCGGCGACAATCGCAACATAGAATGCTTAGTTCAAGACCTTAGCGTTATGCGACCAAATAAAAACGAGACTCCTCCCCAATTTGGATCAAGACTACAGGACGCTTGTAGCTTAATTATTTCAAAACTAAACTCACAAAATTTCGCTAACCCTCTCGAAAGAGAGCTAAATCAGAAAAATTACAGAAACCTTGCTTTAAAAACTTTCATCAGAGGCCTACCTTTTAGACTTCAAGACATTATTAGATTGAGAGATCCTCCAAGTTTAGAAAACGCTATTTATTAGCAATAGAAGAAGAAAACTTTGCATACACTCAAAATCAATCTAGACAAACCCTAACACGACCAAATACAACGCAATTTTTGCCAAAAACCTAACATGACACAATACACAACTTCTAAAATCCCGACTATTCCTAGACAGACGTACCCATAAAGGAATCCAAACTATTTCCAACCAACAGGACCGCGAAATTTCATATCAGAGGAACTCTATCAAACCTACTGTGACGACTCTAACGGATACTATGAGCCAAACTTTAGCGAGCAAGAACAAACACATTATGACTATAACCCCTATTTTGAACAAAACGAATATTACGAAAATTCTGAATGTTCCTATGAGAACCCAGAATACCCAGCTGCGACAATTACCGAAATTGACGAAACTAATACGCCGGAAGACTAAAATTTTTATACGACCGACCCTTCAACCCCAACAACATAATGCCTCGAAATGATTATACCATAATAGAATTAAATATTAGCGATAGAGACTATTTACCATATATAGAAACTTTAAATCCACCTTTAAAAATTTTAATAGACACAGGCGCGAGTAAATCCATTTTAAGTCCTAATATTGCAGAAGATTTTTTCCCTCAAACAATTTATCATGACCCTTTCTCCATAATAACGTGTAACGGCGAAAACAAATGTCGATTTAAAGCAGATATAAGCTTAAAAGATTTATTAAGTTTTGACGACACAATTACTTTTCACATCTTTAATTTTCATAACTTTTTCCATGGACTCCTTGGCTCCAAAGATTTAAAATGCTTAAAAACAATATTTTTTATAATCCACTTATCGCACTTCCCATTCAATACCGCGAAAAACCAAACCAGCAAAACGTGCTTAATGTCGAAATCGCTCCGCACGAAATAAGAAGAGTAAAACTTCCAGTCACCGTTTATTCAGGCGACATAATTCTCGGACCTCAAGAAATTAAAGATTGTTTCATTCCAGAAACACTTTCCGTTGCGAACAATGGATACGCCTACGCCGAAATACGAAACTTCTCTGATAACGCGCAGTTACTTACGTTCGAAAACCCGATTAAGGCTACCTCATTTCCTGACTGTAATAAAGAATACTTTGAGATCTATAACATCGAAGATACCGTCCCAGAAAATTTCACAACTGAAAAATTTGACATCAAACCCTTGTTGCGTATCGAACACTTAAATTCGGAAGAAAAATCGGAATTAATTCAACTATTCCAGCAATTTTCGGATATTTTTCATTGCGATAATAAAAAATTAACTTTCACAAATAAAATCAAGCATGAAATAAAAACTAAAGATGAAATCCCGATTTATACTAAGTCATATCGCTATCCGTTCGTTCATAAAAATGAAGTACAAAGACAAATCAATAAGATGCTCGATGATAACATCATTAGGCCATCCAGTAGCCCTTGGTCATCTCCTATCTGGATAGTACCCAAAAAACCAGACGCTTCAGGAAAAGTTAAATGGCGAATCGTAGTTGATTACAGAAAAATAAATGAGAAAACAATCGACGACCGGTACCCTATTCCGAATATTTCAGACATCCTAGATAAACTCGGTAGATGTCAATATTTCTCGACCTTAGACCTCGCATCTGGCTTCCACCAGATTGAAATGCATCCAAACAGTATTGAAAAAACAGCTTTTAACGTAGAAAATGGTCATTTTGAGTACACTAGAATGCCATTCGGACTCAAAAATGCTCCAGCAACCTTCCAACGCGTTATAGACAATATTCTAAAGGACCTCCAGAACAAAATTTGCCTCGTCTATATGGATGACATTATCATATTTTCCAGTAGTCTCGAAGAACATATCGCAAATCTTAAATTAGTTTTTCAGAAATTAAGAGAATCAAAATTAAAAGTTCAATTAGACAAATCTGAATTCCTTAGTAAAGAAGTAGAATTTCTAGGCCATGTCATAACCCCGAACGGAATTAAACCCAATCCTCGTAAAATTGAAGCTATTCTAAAATTCCGTATCCCCAAAACAACTAAAGAAATCAAGTCGTTTTTAGGATTACTCGGATACTACAGAAAATTTATAAAAGATTTCGCAAAGCTTACTAAACCATTTACTAAATGCTTAAAAAAAGGAGAAAAAATAATACATGATGAACATTTTATAAAAACTTTTGAATACTGCAAAAACATTCTCACAAATGATCCCGTACTTCAATATCCAGACTTCACAAAAACTTTTAACCTTACTACCGACGCCTCTAATTTTGCAATTGGAGCAATACTGTCTCAAGGACCAATTGGCCAAGATAGACCCATTGCATACGCCTCTCGAACACTAAATCCTTCGGAATGTAACTATTCTACTATAGAAAAAGAACTTTTAGCTATTGTCTGGGCAACCAAGTACTTTCGACCATATCTATTCGGAACAAAATTCAAAATTCTTACAGACCATAAACCATTACAGTGGTTATTTTCGTTGAAAGACCCAAATTCAAGACTTGTTAGATGGCGCCTTAAACTAGAGGAATATGACTATGAGATCATTTACAAAAAAGGCAAAGCAAACACTAACGCCGACGCCCTCTCCCGAATCGAAATAAACGCTGTCGAAACGGACTCCGTTTTAGCCAATCCAGGTAATATAGATAACGACATAAATGACTTCCTGCAAAATCTACCTCCTGAAGGTATACCTGAAATTCCTTTAGAAACGCTTCAAGAAATCCTAGAACCCCAACCTAGACCGAGACCAAGAATTAATATTATCTCTGATATCCAAGTTATGCCCCCTTATGAGCAAAGAAACCCTAGACCTCCTGAATTACCATTCGATTTTGATGAACCTTTCGCACAATCCTTCCAACAACTTTTCGAACAACCTTTTGTTCAACCTTCCGAACAACCTTCTGTTCAACCCCATGATCAACCTTTTGTTCAACCTTTCGAACAACCCTTCGTTCAACTTCCTGAACAACCTCTCCCTAAAATCCATGAAAGACCTCAAACTAAGAAAACCTTCCCAGATGATGACGACACAAATGAAACAATTCATAGTTCTAAAGAAAACCCCGTCTTAACAATTCCTGTCGCCGAAAAATGCGTAAATAATTTTAATCACCAAATTATAATTTCCACTAATAATAAAATGAACCATAAATATGTTTTAAGGTTAAAACCATTCAAAGAAAAATATCGAATTAGAGTATCATTACCTCTTCAAAATTTAGAAAACGAAATTATATCCTTTATTAAAGAATATGTGGAAAATAAGAAAACGTATTGTTTACATTTTGTGAACCCCGAAATTATTAATACATTTTGTAATACTATCCAAAACACTTTCAAAAACTCTTCTTTCAAATTAATACGCAGTAACATACTACTAGAAGACATTGAAGAATACGACGATCAACAACAAAAAATTAAATATCATCACGAAACCAAAACATGCCACCGTGGTATAAACGAGACCGAATTAGCTCTTAAAAAGAAATTTTTCTGGCCCAAAATGAAAACAGACGTCGAAAAATATATAAACAACTGTGAGACATGTCAAATCTCAAAATACGACCGAAATCCTCCTAAAATTAAATTCCAAATTACACCAATTCCATCTAAACCTTTCGAAATCGTACACATAGATACTTTCCAAATCGAAAACCAAAAATTCTTAACAATAATAGACCTATTTTCAAGATACGCACAAGCATATAAAATTATCGGTGCAAGTGGAATCAACACAATAGATTGTTTGTTAATGTACGCGACACATCACGGCCTTCCCCGTAAAATAATATCAGATGGCGGAACAGAATTTAATAATAGCATAGTAAAAGATTTTATCAAATTACATGGAATTAATCTACACCTCACTACCCCATATAATCCAAATAGTAACAGCCCCGTAGAACAGTAGTGAGGAAAAGGGGTCGATCCATCTTCCATCTCACTCGCACTCATGTATTTTCCCATATAAGATAACGACTTCCGGTGCGGTCTTATCGCTACTTTTGGTCTGTCTCTCTCGTCCGTAGTCTCGGCGCGGCGTTGGCGGCGTTGCCGGATCCTCGATTTTGTCGTGTAGGTGCGACGTTGCCTTTTCCTGGAATGCAATAAAAAAAGCCCGTGTGTGGAATCGAACCGGTTCCGTTCGTGTCCCGATCCCGTCGCCTTGACCACTCGTCCACCCGTCCATATTCTAATCGCACCGTAGAAATGGCAAGGTTCTGTCTCGCCGACGTCATCCGTTCGGGCGCGCGCGCGCTTGCACCTCGAGGGACGCCTGTCAGGTAGCGTGAAAGGATCCGGATCCGCGGGCCTGAGAGGGAGGGGAGTCTTGAGCCTGTCAAAAATATACAGGATGGAACAAGAAGAGAAATATGTGAAAAATATTAAGAGAAAAAATTAAGAGAAAAAATGCAGTTAGAGAAAAAATATGATCAAAAGTTAGGTTTGAGAAAAATATAGAGTGATCAAAAGTTAGGTTTAAATATGAGAAAAATATACTGGATGGAACAAAAAGAGAAATATGTGAAAATATTAAGAGAAAAAATATACAGGGCGACAAAAAGTTCGATTATGTTGAGAAAAATAGTAACCAAAAGGTAGCTAAATATATGCGATGTCTTAGAAGAAAAATGTCTTGGAAAGAGTTCCTTAAAGGCGGAGAAAAAGTTGCAGGGTGGACAAATTGTTCACAGAAAACATTTAAGCGGTTTGAGGTGGAATGAATAATAATTGATGCAAAGTACATGTTTTCTTTGTTCGTTAAAAATAGAATGCGATGTAATGTTTCCGGAGACATTTGATAAAGCTCCATAAAATCAAACACTGTGGAAAAGTCTTCATTTAGTCTCGTTGTTTCTTTGCGACAAAATGGGTAAAGTAATGAGAAAGTTTCCTAAAAATTAATCGTCTAATCAATTTTTTTGTTTCAGAATTTATACAATTTATCAAGCAAAGGGTCCAAACCTTACCAGTAAGTTATAAAATTAAAACTATACCATAATTTATTCGTATTTTGTAGCCAGATGGGCAGTATGTTGTCATGTTTGGAAAAAAGGGGGATGCCCCCTTTGGAAAGGAGGGAGCACCCCCTTTCATAGGGGAGCACGCGTCCCACCACGTATTTTTTTATGTGGAGGGGCCCCTGGGGGTTGTTTGGGCGTACCCCAAATGGTATAACAATAATTCTTGTTATTTAACTCCTGTATAACCACTAAATTTGTTTCTGATTTGGTGCTGAATAAATAAATAAAAATTAAACTCAACAATTTTTTTCCCCCATTACTCCATCCATACAATCATTAAAAAATCTCCTTTTCTTTTTTCTAAAGTGAATTACTAAGATATATGTCTTCTTAAATAGACAAAAAAATTACTCAATTTTTTCCCACTTGAATGCTCGATTTATAATAAACAAAAACAGTGAATTTCTTGTGCCTTAGTGAAATGTTATAAAAATTCTTAAGAAAAATTATGTTTTTTAACCAGATTAAAAGATAAGGAGAAAAATAAAAAGAATGGATTCGTTAAAATTTGAGTTTCGATGGTGATTAAAAAGATAAGAAAAAATAAAAGATGTCTATAGATATAAAAAAAATTTTATTGTTAATGGGTATATAGGTTCACAAAGTCCGAAGGCAAAAAAAGAATACAATAATTACAAATATATTTGGGGTAATTTCATGGGTTAGGTATACAGGTTCACAGAGTCCTTATGTATAACATTTTTTTTTAACTTTAACGAAGACAAAAATACAACGAACGCAAAAATACAACAAACGCAAAAGGATCACAACGTACGCAGAAAATTATATAAAAAAATCTTATAATTTTGCAATATTTTTACATTTTCCAACACACAGTTTTTTAAAATTCAATAGCCGAATCATCATCGGTTTCATTATGCATGACTTCAAAACATAAATGTGGATCATACAAATCGAAGAGGGGGGTTCTAGAACAATTTCCGCACCATTCTTTTGGATTTTTAATCCACCTATCCATGACTTGAGTAACGTGAGATGAGAAGTGTTTGCGTTTTCTCTTGGGTGCGCGACGAAAATTCTGATACTCTTCCAATAAAAATTGAACTGCACCTTTGCAGTAGAAACACACTTTCAAATTTTCTAACTGTGGAAACGTAAAATATTCCGTGATACACAAAAAGGCATGTCATGTTCTTCCGGTAAAAAAATCATTCTTTCATTGAACCAGAGATCATCAGTAGTATAGCAAAGGGTACTCCAGGGCGGAAGTGACGTCACAAGATGGCCGCCAAGGCGGGAAATTTGAAAATGGCCTTGACCTGCGGGTTCAATGAACTTTAAGGGGTCACGTTCAGTTAACCTTGACCTGAAGGTTATCTAGAGGTCACCTTGTTAACCTTGACCTGAAGGTCGATGAACTTTAAGGGGTCACCTTGTTACCCTTGACCTGAAGGTCGATGAACTTTAAGAGGTCACCTTGTTAACCTTGACCTAAAGGTCAATGAACTTTAAGGGGTCACCTTGAGTTAACCTTGACCCGAGGGTCACCTTCACGTAACCTTTAACTAAGGGCTAAAGACCTTTAAGGGGGTCATCTTAGTCTGCATTTTAGAGGTTAGGTGTAATTATGAGATTTGCAATCTTGCAGATATTTTTGTTTAGGTAAACAAAAAACATTGTGATATCAGCATTTAAAAAAAGTTGATTTAAGCATTTCTATCAATATATAAAGCTGTACGTTCGTGAACAAATTCATTCAGTTCAACGATGAGTTATGTCAATACCAGTTCAACAAACATCACTCCTATGGAGTGGGACTACATTGATGAAAAGATGGAGGTCGAAGTATCGAGAGGTCCAGCCCACATCTGGAAACCAAACCACGACTGCGGTCATGACCATGGACGAGACTCCGGAGACAAAGCTCGAAGGCCCGAAGACTCCTGGGATGCTTGGAAGACCGAAGATCAACACCCCTGGGACGCTGGAAGAACCGAAGGCAACTCGGACTCCTGGGAAGCTGGGAAGACTGACTACAGTGACTACCAACACTCCTGGGAAGCTGGGAAGACTGACTACCACTGGGAAGCTGGGAAGACTGACTACCAACACTCCTGGGACGCTGGAAAGGCTGATAACCACTGGGAATCTGGGAAGACTGACTACCAACACTCCTGGGACGCTAGAAAGGCTGATAACCACTGGAAGACTGATGACCACTGGGAAGCTGGGAAGACTGAAGACGCTGACAACTACTGGGACACCTGGAGTGAAGGCGAGGACTGTTACGAACCCAGACTGGAGGAAAGGAACGTTCTCCGCGAAGTCCCTCCAGGGCTGAGCAAATCGGCCCGGCGGGAATTTCGCAACCAAGAGCGGGCGAGGATGCAGAGAATTAGAGAAAATAAATATTTAGAATATACTTATAAATAAGCTAAATAAAATATTTAATGCATCAAGATTTTTTTTGCACTATAACATTTATGAAATTTATCTAAACAAATCTGATGATTAAGTTTACCCTGATTTTTTATCAACTCCCACAACATAAGTCACGAATCAGAAAAAAAAATGTTAAAGATTTAATGAAATATTTGTACAAATACCGGTTGTTTCCGTATATCTCGACTCACCCATACAGCTTTTCTCTAGTTAAAAAAACTTAAATTAAAGTTGTTAGGTTTTTCCGAACCGCTAGGATCTGTTGATGAAAGAAATGAGCATAGCAAAGTTGTGAAAAAATATAAATTTGCTATTTTTAATGGAACACCCTGTATGTTCATGGATTTTTGAAATGTACTAATTTTTACTATTTATCTGATCACAGATCCTAGCGGTTCGGAAAAATCTTACAACTTTAACTTAAGTTTTTTAACTAGACAAAAGCTGTAGGGGTGTTGTCAATATAAAAATTTCGATCTCTTTTAATATGACAAACTCAAGTAATAAAAGTTGACGCTAAAACATAAAAAAGTTTGACCTCAGTCCAGAGCATTGATACTAGAAACTTGATACTTCCGTGCATGTACCCAGATTACGTAATAAAATAATAAGATACTTAAATTACGTGATGCATTTCGCACTAGATATTTGCAAACTAGGGAATCGCCCGCGAAACTGAAACGTGCCTATAGCGTGTGTTTGAGACGACTTGGTGAAAGTGCTTTTTTTCTACAGAAATTGGAAAGCAGTACGTGTCTTTTATCAAATTAACGATAAGCTGCTAGTTTTACATCGTTATAGGGATATATTTTTACATTATGTACATCTCTTGTTTTCTAGAAAGCTAAAATGCAAATAACAAATGCAAAAATACAAAGAAAGTACCTTTTTCGATGGCATTACGTGGAGATGTACTTTCAGTGTAATACAGACAATTCCTTAGTGACATGTCAAAAAGATGCGCACTTTTAGGTAAAATATCTTCTATTGGGCATTTTATTTTTAGATCTTTACGGGAGCATATTTTTAAATTATATATATATCTTTTTTTCTAGAAATCGAGAATGAAAATATAATAATAACAATAATAATTCTCACCCTCACAAAGTTATGCGGGGGAGGGGGACAATTACTATTATTTTATCTTCGTTGCCATTTGCGGCTAGGGCCGACTTTTTTCCCGATAGAACTAAGATAGCATTCGCGTACTACGGAAAACCCTAGAAAACCGTAGTAATCCCAACAAAAACAACAAAAAATTAGTGCATGAAAATGCAATGTCGCATTAAAGACTAGTCAAACGATTCGATTGTGACTATTTTCGATTTGATATTAGAAAATAGAAACTATACTTACATTATTTCAATCTTATCTGCAACTCGGACGACACTAAACACTTTCACATTTGTAATTTACATGTTTCACTAGGTATTTTCTTTTTGCAGAGTGAAATAAAAGCATAGAACGTTGGTTTCACTAACATATTTATTTGAAAGAAGTAAACCTATATAATAATAAAAATACATAAATCTACTATATACAATAAAAAAGTATAACTTAAAACTACTTTATACAATATATACAATTTACAAAGATAGGGAAATAGAGAAAATTACGCACATTCACACACGCATTTACATAAAAATTCATACTAAGGAAGAAACATAGTCTTAATGATAAAATACGTCAAAACTTAATCTCTAGGTTTTAATTTTAACCTTTGACGTATTTTATCATTAAAATCAAGTTCCTTTTTTAGCTTTGTCTTTTTTTAAGTATCACTCTCTCCATCTCTCTAATTCTTTCTAACTCTCTATCACAATCATCTAAATTTCGCACAATCTCCTCATCTCTCCTATCACACAATTCATTCATTCTAATCACACTCTCAGTCACAACACTCATCCCCCCCCATCGCACTGACTCACTTGCGTGAGTGGCTCTATTTCCGTATCCTCGTACGGCCTCAGCACCCTCTCCAGCTGGTCCATATCCTTCATCCCCCTTCCCGTCGAAGTTGAAGCGGCGCTAGCCCCCAAACACCGCTTCTTCGTTTGACGGGCTGGCTCAGGGGAGGCGGGGGGTGAAGAAGCTGCAACCGCTGGAGAAGGGAGCTTGATCCTCAGCTTCAAGGGCCGCTTCTTGCCGCTGGGTATTAGCACAGGAGAGCTGGGTGGTGACGGTATCTCCTGGGCAGCTGGGGGCGGCGGCAGTTTGATGATTAGCTTCGGCGTCCCTTCGACGAAGAAGGGAGCTGTGCCGAAGTCGCTGCCGGCTGCTCCTGTACCCGCTCGAGGATCTCGATGCCCACTTCCTCGGCTATCTCCTCCACCTCTTGGCTGCTGCCGCGAATGGTGATAGCCGGGGAGGGTGGCTGAAAAGAAAAACAAATAAGTACAACAGGTACATATAAAAGAAATAATTTATAAAAAAGCAAAAAATTAACACTCACTAAAGTTAGATCCTCTAGCGGCAGTCCCAGGATCTCCGACTGCATCTCCCGGACTACATTTTCCATCTCCCGGCTGTCGAGGTCCTGGCTGCTGTCGATGGTAATGGTCTCCAGCTCGGGAGATGAGGGCTGAAAACCAAAAAAGTGTATAAGTACATGTATAAAAAGCGTACAAAAATGCATATACAAATATTTTGAAATTTTGCTTACGAGATCTACTGGGTCCAGAATTCTAACGAGACTGGGCATGCTCGGTCGGGAGGTCGGGGGTGGAACCCTTGTCGGAGCAGTTGTTGAGGCCTGTAAAAAAATGTATGTGATGAATACACGCAATAATTAAGATACTGACTTTGAATAAAATAGTAAAAAATGTAAAATGTACTTACAGCCTTAACAAGTTGGTTCCCCAAAATTAGCACACGTGGTGTCTTCATTTTCTCGGCGAATGGCAATGGCACTAGGTACACTAATATTACTGGTACAGAGTACTGAGTAGAATGAAAAAATTATAACTAGCGCAGAACTTTATAGTAAACCAAACTGCAAAATCTGTGAAACAATACTCCGATTTTCCGCCTGACATCAGGTCAACAAACCAAACTGCAACACAGCGAAATTATATGCTGATGTTCTGAGGTTAATAATCGACACTCACATTTCAAATTGCAAGTTCAGCGAAATCATATACCGGTTTCCTGACGCAGCAGGTCAACAACCATGCTAAGACATCATATTTGTTTTGCTGAATTGCATGAAATATGAAACCGGAAATAGAAACATGACACCACGGTGTCAGATTAGAAAGGTGTCAAATTTCAAAATCGAGTGATGCCACGCAGAGAAGTAATTTGACACCGGAAGTGTAATTTGAGATGAAATTTGAGACGTAATTTGAGATGAAATTTGACACCGAAAGTGTAATTTGAGATGCAATTTGACACCGAAAGTGTAATTTGAGATGCAATTTGAGACGTAATTTGAGATGTAATTTGAGATGAAATTTGACACCGAAAGTGTAATTTGAGATGTAATTTGACACCGAAAGTGTTATTTGAGACGTAATTTGACACCCGAAGTGTAATTTGAGATGTAATTTGACACCCGAAAATAAAATTTGAGATGAAATTTGACACCGGAAGTGAAATTTGAGATGTAATTTGAGATGTAATATGAGACCGGAAATGGTGTCAAATTACATGTAATATGACACCTCGAAAAAAATTCTCGATCGCCTGGTTGGAGACGCATATATTTTTAAAAAAATGTTTTAATTTTAATGCGGGTTTCTTGACTCATCGACTCACATTGCAAACTGCAACATCAGCTAAATATATGTTGACTCGGTAGGTAACCATGCTATGTCATCAGATTGGAGATGTATAAATATCTGAAAATGGTTTAATTTTTATATTAGTCGGCGAAGAGCGAATGCAAGTGGTCGCGCAATTGGTCTAAGATTCCAAGAACCTTGTCATCAGTTTTAACAGTAAGGTTAGAATATTTAGTTGCTCATTTAAGTAAAGATGCTTATAATTTCAAATAGTAACGATGAACAAGAAATCACAAAAATTACTAAAGGAATCTGTGAGAATGCTACTAAAGCCTACCAGTTATTACACATAAATCCATTACCGATAAAAATAAATAGGTGGGTTAATTTATCAAACATAAATATTACCCTTTTCAATAAATGTCTTAAGAAACAAAATCTTTCGGTGGGTATTCGTCGAAAATTACAATCTTCTTTAGGGTTGATTAAAGCATTTCGAGCCTCCATCAAGCAGTTATTAAATGAAAACTCTCATACAGGAATGGGTTTAGCTCAGGGGAAATTAGCAAAACGCATAAAGTGGGAAAATATCAACTCGGCTTTCGCGAACAGACTGCAGACGAGCATAATAATCAATTTAAAACACAAAGACGTAAAGGAATTTCTAAACGACTGCTCCACAATTTTTAAATTAAAAATAAAAAAAATATTGAAATCTCATTCCATGATTAAAGTGAATACTTGCTTTTGCGCAGAGTTTATAAAAAAATCTGGAGATGATGAAATTCTAGAAAATAAGTATTTTAACACCAAAAACTGTGAGATCGATTTAGGAGTAGATTTAAAGACTGGTTCAGAACGAACGTATATGAAAAAATTTTAAATTCACTCGAAGAGTTCGAAGAAGGACAAAGCGGGTATGCTCTTAACAGAATAATATCTCTTGAAGTAAATATTAACAAATATGAATTGGGCAATGGAGCTTCATCTTTCATAAGGTTACCCGAACAAATTTCTAATAGAAATGCTTGCTTAAATATACAAAATCAAGATGAAGCATGTTTTGTCTGGAGCATAGTAGCTGGTCTATATCCGACAAACAAAAAACCTGTAGAACTTCTTCGTATCCTCACTATTCCGATGTTTTGAATTTAACCGGAATCCAGTTTCCAATGACTATTCCTCAAATTACAAAATTTGAAAAACTTAACCATGTCTCAATTAATGTTTTTTGTTTAGAGATGGATACAAAATATAATTTCTCTGTTGTACCCAGTCGTCTAACCAAACAGAAAGTAGACAAACACGTTAACCTCTTATTAATTCAAGATAAATATTTCTCAAAACTAAATTATGATACCTGGGACACTAACGATAATGAAAATGTTGAAATAAAATATCACTACGTTTTGATAAAGGATATGTCTAGATTAATATTTAAACAAGTAAATAAGCATCACTCAAAAAAGTTTCTCTGTGACAGATGTTTAAATTACTTTCAAACGCAAAAAAAGTTGGAAGAGCATACCGATGAATGTGAAAAAATGAATGAATGTAAAATAATTTTCCCTACGGAGAAGTATATTGAGTTTAAAAACTACGTTAACAAAGAAAGCGTTCCATTTTTAATGTACTCCGATTTTGAGTCCATCTTAAAACCATATAATGATTCCCAACGAACGCTAAAGACTGAAAAATATCAGAAGCATGAAGCGTTTAGTGCCGGATATTTCTTTAAATGCAGTTATGATGATAGTCTCTCTTGTTACAAAAGTTATCGAAATACAGACTGTATGAGTTGGTTCGCAGATCAGTTGGCTGAAGTTGCCGCTATAGTATCATCAAAATTGAAAAACGTAAAATCAATGAATCAAGTCGTAAGTCTCACGGACGCTACAAAGTCATGTCATATTTGCAATAAAAATTTCCAGCTTACCGATAAGATAGTGCGAGACCATTGTCACCTGACAGGTAACTTCAGGGGATATGCGCATAATCAATGTAATCTAAATTATACCACTTCTTTTGTAATTCCCGTTATCTTTCACAGCCTTTCTGGATACGATAGTCATTTTATAATTAGAGATTTAGCGAAGAGAAATAATGTCTCATTGCTTCCCGTAAACAAAGAACAGTATATTAGTTTTACAATATTTGATAATAATACTAATATTAGATTTCGATTTATAGATTCCTTTAGATTTATGAACTCATCACTGAGCACTCTAGTCTCAAATCTCAATGAAAGGAATTTAATAAATACCAGAAATATGTTTCGCGGTTTACCTAAAGAAAATTTCGAATTGTTAACCCGAAAAGGTATTTTTCCTTATGACTATATAGACACAATTGAAAGACTAGAGGAAACATCTTTACCTAAAATTGATGATTTTTATAGCAAACTAAACAATGTTAATATTGATGAAAATGAGTATATACATGCTCAAAACGTTTGGAAAAAATTTAATATTAAAAATTTAGGTGAATATTCAGATTTGTACCTTAAAACTGATGTGATGCTGTTAGTCGACGTTTTTGAAAATTTTCGTAAAACATGTCACGAGACTTACGGGTTGGATCCTGCACATTATTACACAGTTCCGGGATACACTTGGGATTGTATGCTCAAATATACGGGGTGTAGGCTTGAATCTTTTCAAGATATAGATATGCTAATGTTTTTTGAGAAATCTATAAGAGGAGGTATAAGTCAATGTTGCAATCGCTTTGCAGAGGCAAACAACAAATATATGGAGAATTTTAAATCAAACGAAATTTCAAAGTATCTCCTCTATTTAGATGTAAACAATTTATACGATTGGGCCATGAGTGAATACCTTCTATACGGAGAATTTAAATGGATCGATTCAAATATCGATGTAACTACCGTTCCCGACGAAGGTCCAATAGGTTATATGCTTGAGGTAGATTTAGACTATCCGGAACGTCTGCATGACTTACACAAAGATCTTCCGTTTTGTGCCGAACATAGTACCCCCAAAAATTCGAAATTATCAAAACTTATGACAACCTTACATCCTAAAGAGAAATATATTTTACATTATAGGAACTTAAAACAAGCTATGAATAATGGGTTAGTGCTTAAAAAAATACATCGTGTTCTAAAATTCAGTCAGGCACCGTGGTTGAAACCATATATAGATGTCAATACACGACTCCGCTCGCAGGCCAAAAACGAATTTGAAAAAAATCTTTTCAAGCTAATGAATAACGCGGTCTACGGCAAAACGATGGAGAATATAAGAAAACATCGCGTATTCAAATTAGTTCGAAAATGGGAGGGTAGATATGGTGCAAAAAATCTAATTTCTAGTCCACACTTTAGAAGTAGAACGATCTTCGACGAATGTTTGATTAGCGTAGAATTAAACAAATCAAAAATAATTTTCAATAAACCCCTCTATATTGGAGCAGCAATTCTAGAGATTTCGAAAACTTGTGTTTATGATTTTCATTATGGATATATGCTTCGGAAATTTCAACCGTCTGAATGTAAGCTGCTATATACCGACACGGATTCATTGATTTATGAAATACATTGCCAAGATGTGTACGAAGATGTTATAAAAAGAGATCTACATCGGTTTGATACCAGCGACTATTTAGCTGACAACCCATATAATATACCATCTGCGAATAAAAAAGTGCCGGGCCTTATGAAAGATGAGAATAACGGAAAAATCATGACTCACTTTGTCGGCTTACGTTCTAAACAATACACTTATAAAGTTCAAGGTGGAAAATGCGTTAAGAAGGCTAAGGGTGTTAAATATAATGTAGTTAAACAAAAAATTCGGTTTGAAGATTATTTGCATGCCCTTCAAAATTTTAAAATTAATAGTGAAACACAACGCTGTATAAGATCTTATAACCACGATGTCTACAGCGTGGAACAGAAAAAAATCGCCCTTAATCCTTTTGATGATAAACGATTTTTATTAAAGCATTCTCACGATACGCTTCCTTGGGGTCATTATAGTATAATAGATTAACACCACTTTTTTACTTTCCGAGCAACTATTTAGAAGCAGAATATCTTACTTACCTTTACTATTCTCACGATTTGTATTACTGTTTTAGAAGCAGAATATCTTACTTACCTTTAGTATTCGCACGATTTGTATTACTGTTTGTATGTATCTATGTTTAAGAAATAAAAATCATTTATATTTTTATATTGTTTTATTTCAAAAATACCTTCTGTTATACAAGTCAATTAAAAACTTACCTCTACTAAAATTAAAAAATTCAAAAATACAATACATTTCTAAATTGAGCGTTGAACTAAATAATGCTGTAATTAAATCTATAGGATTCAACATGTAATTACATCTAAACAAAAGCATATTTACTGTATCTAAAAAGTTTAAATAATGTTCGCAAATATTTAGTTTTAACATTACATCGATTTTAGAAGAAATTATCTTATCGAGGCTTATTAATTCTAAAATATCTGAATGAGAAAAATAGCAGTCGACGCCCTCCTTTGAAAGCATAGCAACTTTTAATCCATCCACTCTAATCATTGTATTTATTCTAACATTTTCATTGGATACAAATCTCCTCGATATGGCAGACGAATTAGGTTTATTGAAAAAATCTTCGACGCATCCTGTCAAAATTAGAATTAGCTCATTCCATTCGAGGCGATCTAATAAAATATTAGCGAAACCTTGCGTATCTAGGTGGTTAACAATCTTGATAGCTGGTGTGAAATATCGTGCGGCGCTCAATCCACAGTGAACAGTAAACACATGATTGGGCTTCAACACAAAGCACGTATTTAGAATAAGATCCTCATCGTTGGCAGCATCTACAGATGTTGTATCTTCACTAAATTCAGAAGCGTAAGCACTGTCACTCATTTTTAAAATATTCGAACTGCTACTGTAGATATTTCTTGAAGGTAACTAGTATTTTTTTATATAACTGTCTCTTATAGTATACTCCCCTCCACTATATCCCTTCTGCTCTACCCCCACTACTCTTACCCCCTCTACCTCCTCTACCCCCTCCACTCTACCCCTTCTAACCTATCCCCTCTACATTTTTATAAAACGTTATTGCTATCTATCCAGGAGTCGTGAGATTTGTCAAGACCAAGCCACCGAACTAAAACTTTTTTCCCTTTCTTACGTAACACCTTTTCAACTAGATAGACGTCGGAATTAACCGTTTTCTGTAGTTCTTCAGCGTAGAATCCACCCTTTATGGGACTTCCATTCATATCTTCAAGCAAATATGTTGCTGGATTGGTGATTTGAATCCTCACAATTTTAAACAATTCCGTAGTCCAGTTGGGGGTATAACCTTTGTTAAAAACGTGCTTCATTTTGCTGATCCTAACTATATCACCAACATTAAATTTTCTATTACCACAAGTCTTCAAGTGGCTATAGACGTTTTTTAATAACCGCTTTTCGCAACTTTTGCTTACATCTTTAGGTTTCATTTGTGTAGTGCGATGTTTTTGAGTATTATAATCATCTGTCAAGGTAGGCAATACATCGATCCATCTATATTTTCCGCTCAAACTGAAAAATTTAAAAAGCTTTTCCTTCAAAGTACGTATCACTCTTTCAACAATGGCTGCTTTCTTGACGCTAAATGTGCTATAGTGATTAATGTTGTAAGCTCCCATCAACTGTTTGAAATGAGTGTTGTAAAATTCCTTTCCGTGATCAGTTTGAAGGTTTTTCGGACACCGCCGTTCTGAACTTTTAAGGATCTCTGCAAACGCTCTCGTAACCTCTTCTCCAGTTTTCGTTTTCAACGGTTTACACCAAACAAATTTTGAGAAAGCATCAATAACGACAAGTATAAATTTAAAATTTCTATTATAGGATTTATATTGATCAAGTTGTCCAAGATCGGCTTGCCAGAGATCGTCCAGCCCTTTGATGATAGTTCGTCGTCGTGTATAATTTTTGCGTGCAGGCTTATGAAGCTCTTTAACTATTTGAATTTTTTCTTTTGAGTGATTGGAGTTCATGTCGATTTCTTTTGAGACGATCCTTTTGCATCCAGACTATTAAGTATGGTAGTTAGTTTTTTGTAGTCGCTATTTAGCGAATCAAGTTGAATGGATATTGATTTTAAACGATTTTGATATTCTATATTCAAATCAGTGATTTGAGTCTGCAGGGATGTCACTTTCTGGTCAATCACGGAAGTTTTTTCAACGTTTTTATTGAGTAGAGTCGTGTTATCGGTTGACGTCGAAGATGAACTCAATACTATCTTATTCAAGCTCGAAATCTTTTTATCGAAATTGCTTGTAAAGATCTTAGAGATATTTTGAAATTTTTCATCGATCGAATTCATTATAGAAGTACAGCTAGCATCGACGTATTTTTTTGTTGCGGCGTCGCCACCTTCAGTCGGTAGTTCAACGTTGCACAATTTACGGTTTTGAAGATCGTAGTCTCCTTCTTTGGTTACCGCAAACAAATTCTGAGTACGAAAAACTTTGACTTCGTTAGGCGCTTTGGAAGAACGTCCGAACTTGTTCAAGCTCATTTTGGTACTAAACACCTTTTGTGCATCTATCTGATTATATTAGCTTCTTTGAGCTCATTTATTATTGCTACAATTTCGTTGTCATTCGATGTATTGCCTGCGTTTTTAGATGCCACGAGCAATTTTAAACGGTCAACTAATTCATTGGCATCATCCCAATAAACGTATTCTATGGGTTTTTTTTATTGAAAATCCAATGCATCCCGGAAGTACCCGAGCCAGATATTGTATTCGCACGGGGCCTCGATTTAGATGTTGAAGTCGTAACGAAAGGTTTTATGATGTCAATATACTTTGAACGATTTGTGCCTTTCAGTCTTCCAAGAGTATTTAGGTGAACTTCGGTATTAACTAAAATATGTCTATACCTATCGTTCTCCTCTTTAGTAGTTATACGTGGATCATCGTAGAAAATTAAATCGTAGAGTCCCTCGGTACCTTTATAGCGGTGTCCATCAATCAAAATGTCTCCGCTACTTTTATCGAAGTCCATAACTTTTTTTCCTAGCATCCATTGTGACTGTGGCGCATTGTAAAGGGGTCCATAAACCGGATCAATTTTTGGAAGTTTTTCATTGTGGACTAAAATGTACTTCTTAGCTATTTCGGGATAGGCATCCAAGTACTCCTCCAAAACCTCCGGTCGAAATGTACTCATGTTAAATGAATCGTTGAAAACGGTATCGTTATCAGTTGGTACGGTAGCTTCATAATGTGACTCATTGAGGGATTGTTGCTTGTTTCTATTAATGCTTGCTATTAACTTATCGAGTTTCTTGCTGATTCTATCCTCAAAGTTTTCTTCCTCCTTTTTCTCGACGCTTCCTTCCTTTTTCTCAACCTTACATAAACCATCATTATCTCTTTTGAGTTCAAACTTTATGTTTTCCGCTCTTTCATTTTTATTTTTTTCAATTTTTGTAAGAGATTTGGTAATAGGTTGAAATACCTTCTCCAAGACCTCATCTTCTTCAAATCTACCTAATTTTAAAGCCGTATACTTTTTCCTGATAGAGCGAGTAAGATCTTTAATTTTTTTTGAGCGTTGGGCTTCAGCAATTTGCTCTTGAGATGTTAACGGCATATCATCAGATGCGCTAATGATCCGTAGAAGCTATTGTCCAGACCTTATATATTTGTCGAATCCCTTTCGATAACGTCCCTCGTTTATGCTAAAGTCTTTCACGATTACCAAAGAGCCATAATTATCATTCCAACACTGGCGACATATATCTTTAAGCTGTTCGAAGGTTAGGTCAGGTGACACGTGCTCGTCATACACGTGTCTGAAATTTGTCTCATCCTGCTTAAAAAGTACTATAAAGTTGCAGTTATCTCGAATCAACTGCTTGGGTATCTTGGAGTAAGTCTGGCAAAGATACACCGCGTCAATACCCTTATGTCTGCACATAGAATAATACTCCCTGATTTTATTTTGCTTGTCGCAAGCCACATCGTCGAAAACAATGAGGGAATTTTCTCGAGCATCAGATGGATCTATTACATCATCGCTGGCTTTGAATGGAAAATATCCGATACAATCAATATTTTTTAGAACATCTTGTAGTAGCCGATATTTTTCCTAATAGAGCGATTTGCTATATACATACACGTTTTCAAATTTCAAACCATTTTGGTTAAATATTAAAGTTAAAAGTGCGTTTGTTTTTCCACATCCACTTGGACCACAAAAAATTGCACGAATTGAATTTGGAAATAGTTTACCATGTTTCGACTTAAGCTGCTTCTCAGCCAGAACATCTAAGTTTTCAATAGGGAGCGATGTTTGCTGTTGTTCGATTTGCATTATGAATGAGTCTGACTGATCCGACAAAGATACGTCAGTATTTATAGTTTCGAGTCGCTTCGAGTCGTCTAGTCGTTTTTCGAGTCGTCTAGTCGTTTTTAGAGTCGTTTAGTCGTTTTTATAGTCGTTTTTCGAGTCGTTTAGTCCTTTTTAGAGTCGTTTAGTCGTTTTTATAGTCGTTTTTCGAGTCGTTTAGTCGTTTGTACAAGTCGTCTAGTCGTTTTTTGAGTCGCTTAGACGCTTTAAGCTTTTTCTTGGTAGGATAAGGGGCAGTCAAAAATTAACATTGTTGTAATTTTTATTATTGAAAAAAATACAATGTTTTCATGGGAGGTATGCCCTCATTTTATTCCATATAACTTGTCTACACAACGGACATCTATTTATTGATGTTGAACATTCCATACAAAAAACTAAATGCCCGCAAGGAGACATTATTTATAACATAACATAATTTTACATAAATTTTTTTCTTTACAAGTTTGCTCAGTTTGAGAATAAGCATCAACTTTTCTAGTCCACACCTCATCTTCGGGAACGGCATTCGGGCGAATTTCAATCGGGCGAATTTCAGGTAATTCCGCATCAGTATCACTACCTTGTAACACAAAGGGACAGCTCGAAGACCAACTTGCGTGATCGAGCATACGATTATCTTCAGGTTCCCAATGATATCCTTCGATATGACAGTATGGACACTCAACCACATCTTCGTTATTTTTATAGAAAAAACCAGCTTCCGCCAGTTTTTGCCCCGCAATCACACTACTTGATGGCCAAGACTCAAACGATTTGAGTCTGTCATCAATATTTTTATATGACACTAGTTCCATTTTTTAATACACGATTCGAGTACTACTGGCTAGAGATTCCGCAGATCGTTATTTATATATAAGTATTGTTGGAGGGGGAAGTGCTGAGTTCATTTGTTATCAAATTTCAAGTGTAAGGTGAAATATGAGGAGGGGTAGTGTCGAGTTCATTTGTTATCATATTTCAAGTGTAAGGTGAAATATGAGGAGGGGTAGTGTCGAGTTCATTTGTTCTCAAATTTCAAGTGTAAGGTGAAATATGAAACAACAATTAAAAATTGCTTTGCTTTATTTTTAACATTTTTAGATATTACATTCTACACTTAAATATATATTAAAAACATTTTTTCGTTTACTCCTTCAACCCTTGTGAAGTCGTCGCTTCGATATTCCTTTTAAATAGAAAATTCTTCAACCAACTTTTCACAATTTCTCAAACTGCACATATATTTAGAATGTTTTAGGTGATACAAGCAAAAGGGTACATCTTTTTCGAATTTCGGTAAATTTCCAAAATTATTCTCCAGTTTCTCAATATTGATTATTTTCGTAGGATCGATGTCGATAGTCTGCAAGAATTTTTCTTTCTGATATCCTTTGATGTAGATGATGTCGACATCGAAAAGAAACTCTTCTAAAATTTCTCGCACATGATTGCACTCCACATATCCATTGGAATACCATAAACCATGAAAATTGTGTTCCAAATAAGATACTTGCTTTCTATCCACCGCAGTTAGCAAATAATAATCCTTAGGGGGTTTTATCAGCAGGTGTAAAATTTGATTGATAATTTTGATCGACAATTCTTTGTGGTAGAAAAGTCCGTCAATTATAAACCCTTGAGTGTCTACGACTGCGATCTTCATTCTTCCGAGTCAAACTAGCAACTGGGAGTTTATTGAGGTAAGCGGTCTTACATCAAGTTTCTGACTACTTCGCTTAGCGGCAGATATTCCATAAGACTGTCGTGAATAATTAAGCAATACGCTCGAGTGTCTTTAGGAAAACCGACATCACTTTCTATGTCTAGTTTGACGTCAACAGTGCTGGTCTTAAGGGTCTCATTTCTTCTAGAACAGTCGATAACAAACAGAGTTACGTTATCTTTGTAATCTTTGTAATCTAGCAGTGGACGTTTCTCACGAACGCCCATAAAACTTGAATAAAATTCAATGTAACTATTGTAAGCTTCTAAGTAATCATTATTTTTGAAATCCAGCCTCGGCCTTTCAAATGGGAAATATTCACCGTTTAGAATTAACCTAACGTCTGATATACTTATGTGATCGAATTCTGTGGGATCGCTTTTGCTATTTTCTTTGCGATTAGTTTGAAAACCAACTACAACAAACCTAGGAGATTCCACTGCTGCAGATGTTTTCACTGACCAAATTTCTTTACGAGAGTTTGCCGTAAGAGTTGGCAATTCATGTAATTCCCACTTTCTAAAGGGTATAATAATGGGTTGATCTCGCTTTATGGATTGCAGGAGATCTAATCTAATCATATCGTTTGGCTGTATATGTTTCACTTTTAGTTATATATTGGTAATCAATAATTCTGCTGTCAACTCTGTAGTGGAGTCGGCAGCTTTCTCTAGTAGCAGGCAATTATTGTCGTTGCGGGCTCGAATTAGTCTTATTGTTTGCTTACCGCAAATGGCATATTGATAATCATTAAAGAGCCCAAACAAATGTTTAAGCGGTATTCTTACGCTGAATGTTCCGTCCTTATTCAAGATTGGCGCATTGTCCTTGGGATAGCTCCAACTTGAAGTTACCAAGTACTTTTCATCGTTAGGAGAATAACATAAATATCCCCTCATGGCACTCACAACTCCAGGATCTCTCACCATTTCCAACTCTTTGCCATTAAGTTCGTATGAGACAGAATCAAAGAAAAACGATGCACCATTGTTTACAAGCTTGCAAGTACCAGTGCCTGATTTCTTGCTTATTTTACCTTTTACGAAAATTGCAGCATCATACATCAACAACCAAGCGTCCCCTTGATTAACGGTTATTTCTACGATGTCATTGTTCATGAAGGACTTTACGAACGGATAATAGGAGCGTGCTTCTAAACGTTGAATAGATTCATCGAACTTTGGTTTCTGATGCACGTTGAACACTTGATGCGTCAATGACATGATAACCGAGATATTTTAGGAACAAGCGATTTTCAGGTGTAAGACTCGTATTACGATCTCTACTCTTGTACAGCTCTGCTGGTTGTGAACTTCTCGACCGACCGACACTCCTTTTATATGGTCGGTACCTACCATCAAAAACTAACACCATTTCTCTTCAGCTCCAATCTGATTATGATTTCTTCCCCGTTGAGATTTACCGATCTTGAATCTTGATCTAAAAGTTGCACTGTAATATTGTCGATGGTTTTCCTACTGACAGGCAAATAAATTAGATTCCTAGGTTCGATATTGATACTGTATCCCGGGTCTACTGTAGGCATAAACTCAAAAAGAGTATGCGAAGGTGCGTTGTTGTAATATGATCCCGAAATTAAATTGCACTCCACTCTTATTGTTACCACTTGCACAATCTCTACTCGGAGGTCTGATTGATGTAACTCTCCGGATTTCAATATTTTATTGGAAAAGCCAAGCAATTTAGCTATAGTATCGGGCTGTTTAAAATTTACGTTATACAGAGATTTAAGTTCACACTTTAAAGTATTATTGTTAGGTTTCAACGAAAAAATTTCGTCTAGTTCTTGCTGATTATCCAGCGAACTTCCTAGTTGTTTCTGAACGTAATTCTCAATATCCCGAATCTCATATGCTCCTGTCGGAATCTCAATTTCTATCTCGCTTCCTCTGTGATCTACGAAATATAGCTTGTTCTGTCCTCCCTCTATATTTGGAATTGAATTCCAAGTAGATAGAGAAATTAACGCTAGCGAATATTCGTACTGAGGATCTAGCTCAAGGGGCGGAAAAAACGATTTGGAGATGTAGCTACCGTTACCCGTCAAAGTAAACGTCTGCGACATGACTGAGCAAAAATATGATAATTTCTTCTGTTTTATAGGGTTTTTCCACGTAAAAATTCCAAACAGAGGTGTCCGCAATTTATTTCATCGTATGTTTGATACGAGTTATTGTTGTATACGATATTAGCATGTTTCCCCAAGTATAGGATCAGATCTTTCGGTGGCTTCAGCGCCCCGAAACTATCGAAATACTCAACGTTGTTACCTCTTTTCTCATATGCTACCCAATGTGTTCCAGCATTACTTTTGACGTCTAAATTCAAAATTGCCGATTCGTTTTTGTTTGGACCAAGTTTTGGAAGCGTGTCTCTCATAAAGACACCTCTAAAATAAGGTATTTTTATCTTTTTAGCGTAAAAAATTAAATCTTTATCCGTTAGAGGTCTATTGGGTAGCATCAATGGGAGTTTTTTTTCTTTAAATATAAACCGAATCCTCCGTGATTATTTTTCTTTAAGTAAAGCCCAGATCCCGTTTTTCCAATAGCTTCCATTGCCCTATTATGACGTATTTGTTCATCCATTTTTTTCTGCGCGTTTTTTGCGTCTATAACGGTTTTCGCAACAGCGCTAGCACCACCAGCTACCGAATCGAGGGCCCCCAAAGCTCCTAAGAGGGGCAGTAGGGGTAAAAAAACCCCTGTTTTCTTTTCAAAGGGAATCACTCTCGGTACTCGAATTTTTCGTTTCCCTCCCACCTTCTTGATGGCTAATCGTGCAGCGCGCAAAGCTGCCGATGAAGTTTTCTTTAAATTCCTGACATCATTAAGCTGATCTCTATCAAATGTTTTTTTCAATAATCTCGAGACTTTTCCCACGATATCTTTTTTAAAAGAAACCGAACCTTTTTTCGGCTTTATTCCCATTCCCAATTTTCGTTTAGTTTTCATTGCGGTCGTGACTAGAAGAGCGGCAGCCTTTTCACCAAATTTTGCGTCTTTTGATTTAACACCAAGCCCTATTTTCCAATTCTAAATCGGCTGCGTGTCTCTCCTTTAAAGATTTATTTTCTGAATATGCAATATCGTGCTCCTTGCACGCAGCGTCTAACTTATTTATACCAGCGTCACCTCTCGCAATTCTTTTTTGTAATTTTGTGCCAGGACCACAAAACTGATATCCAGGAAGATGTAATTCGACTGGCAACTTATTTATTAGCGAATTACGATACGAGACCACGGCAATTGCTTTTTAAAAACAATTTATTAGAGAACGGAGTACAAGACTGGTTACATCTGGGGTTTTTACATCTTTTATAACATTAGAGAAGTGTTGAGTATACAAAATCATATTACACTTAATTTCTGGATTTGCTTCCTCTCGTGGGAACGTAACTCCTCCATCCCTTAGAAACGAGCACAGGGTGCGAGGTGATTTTAAATTGTTAATTGTTAAAATATTTCAAAAGATATCTTTGTTATTTTCTTTTTCCTTTTGTTTTTTTATGATATGTTTTTGATAGAAAAATTTAATTAAAAATGAGAGTAAGGTTATTATTATTATGAGGTAAATCAATATAGTCCAGAAACTAAGTTGGTTAAAATGAATCGGTACTTCAGAAATATTTTCTAATTTTTCTTTTTGCAAATCTAAAGCATTTTTGATATTATTAAATTCATTTGTGTTTACAGAATTCAATTTAAAATTTCTAAAATTAACAATCAAATCAGAATGAACATTATTTTCGAAATTTAAACTAGGTAAAACAATATTTTTATAATTAATTTTTGAGCTTTGATAAATTCTAATATTAAAGTCATTCACTTGCACTTCACAGTTCACTTCCATTTCTAACACAAAGGTTCCGTTTAAGGGTAGTTTTTGTTCACTGGATCCGCAGAATAGGGTAGCTATAGTCTCTTTGGGGGCGATAATTAACCATTGATTGTTTTCCATCTTATGTACTCGGAGTTCGGGAACTTCTACAGGAATTTGTTGACACGACGTGGAGTTTTTGATAAAATTTAAAAGACTGACTTCGCATGGAGCGTTAGTTTCTATTTTGGCTGGACTATGTTCATGGCACAGGTATTCTTCGGTGGTAATTTCTTGGCATTGCTTGTCCGTTGAGATATAATATTGCTCATTAAGGAGAAGGTATTTCTCTTGAGGAAGGATTAGTTTGAATTTATTGTTTTTCGAGGGAGTTGGTATAGGATAAAGTCGATAGTAGCTGTAATTTTCTTGAAGCACTAATGGAATTTCTATTATAAAGACTAATTGATTTCCTTTGCTGTAACTTTTTATGTTTACTATTTTTTCAAATAATATGTTTTCAGTTATAGTGTCAAAAGGTAATTTGAATTTGTACAAATGCTTCTTGATTGATTTTAATTCTATTAATAAATCTAGCGGCTCAATTATTGAATTGTGTAAGGTATTTAATTTTGAAAATGTTATTGCAACTTCAAGTTTTTCTAAAATGTCGTATATCGTCTGATATGCCAGTGATATCTGAGAGATTACCATATCTATTTCAAAATATCTGAAAACTTCTATAGTTTCTATACTGTTTGCTTTAATAACTTCTTCTACGTTTTTCAATCTAGCATCTAATACTTCCTCGTTATGGCTAAGTATATCTGTAGTATTCTTAAATTTGGTAATAGATCTTTCCAAAAGGGTTATCTGTTATTTTACGAGAGTCTTCAATTTTTGTTCATTTTGTGAAAGTGTAAATAAAGCTGAATCATATTTTTGTGCGTCTGTTTGATCCAAGTTTCCAGTTATTGTTTTAATTAAAGTGCCTAAGGGATCAAGTATGCCTCTTTTCTTTCTTATTATTGGGTTTATTCGATTAATTTGTGAAATAATTTTGTTTTCCAAAACATTAATTAAGTTGTAGGAGTTATGAAATTCTTTTTTATAAGTAGATGAGTAATTAAAGCTATTCTTGAGTTCTGAAAACTTGCCATGAATAGTGTAAAATTGTTCAACTATTTTTGTTACATCAAAAGTTTGAATAAATGACCATTTATCAATGGTGACTTTTGCATTTCCTAATTTTAAAGGTAGAAGTCCTGGATTTTCATTAAGGTTGTGAAATTTTGGCATTAAAGCTCCTGCTCCGATGACGAGCCTAAAACAGGAATTTTTAATTCTTTAATATGAACTACTAAAATTTTATTTTTCTTATTTTTTACTTTTACTTTATTATTTTCGAGAATTTCTAAAATTTCGTACGGTCCAATGAATTTATTTTCTTTTTTATTTCTTTGAATATTAGTTTTGTATACAGTCTGTCCTACTTTGAACTGGTACTGGTCTGGTCCCTGAGTGTTGTGTTTTCCAAGAACTTTTCTTTTGTGGTCTATAAGATTTTCGGAAACAGTTTCATAAAGATTTTTTAATTTATCTCTATGGGAACTTACGTAATCTGCATAAAACGAACTTTCTATTAGCAGTGAAGGGTCACGTGAATTTGTATGACCTAATGTTAATTCTAATTAATTAATTCTTTGTTGAAGAATGAATAGAATTGTTATAGGCAATTATTGCGTAAGTCATTAGATTTGTTACATTTTCATTTGTATGTTTTTGTTGGAGTAAACGTAAATGTTCTATTAATGAAGAGTGAAAACGTTCAACAGGAGAGTTCGATTCATGGTGATTAGGGGTAGTAAAGTGAATTTGAATTTTGTGAGATTTTAGAAGTTCTTGTACTGTCTCGTTTTTAAATTCTCGTCCATTGTCCATTGTAATTTTTTCGGGTATGCCGTAAAATGAGAAATATTTAATCAGAGCGTTGCAAATTTCTATAGCTGTTTTTCCTTGAACTGGGAAAGCTTGTCCTAATTTTGAAAATGCGTCTATCACTGTAAGGAAGGTGTGATTATCATATTTGAATAAGTCGGCATGTAAAAGCTGAAAAGGTTTTCCGACGGTCTCGGTAAGCACGATAGGAACATATGGTTTATTTCTTGCATATTTTGCAGTTTGACAAAGGTTACAGTCATTTATGTAATTAGTCACGTCGCGTTTCATAGTAGGCCAGTAGTAATTTCTTTTAAGATGCTCTAAAGTTTCTGTTATTCCGCGGTGGTTGCATTTACCTTCGTGTTGAAATTTGATAACCATTAAGCGTTCGTCTTTTTCCTTAAGAGAATTTACTATTTTGGTGCATTTTATAAGTTTAAGAGTATTGGGATTAAAATTTGTGATATATACTTCATTAAATTCCTTATACATTGATTCATCGTGGAAATAAGTGTGATATGTCTTGTCAGAGGTTAAATAGTCTCTTAAAAATTCAAAGATAAGGTTTTTATTATTTTTTGGGAGAGATATATTTAAAACTTTTAAATGTTCAAAATTTTCGTGAACAACTTCTAATCTATTATAGGGGTTTGGATAAACTATTATCTGTTTATTTTTATTATTTATTATATCGTCGATTATGGGAATACCATCATTTAAACTAGATTGGTTACTAGTTGAATGAGGTGTAGCGAGTGTATCATCTACAGGAGTAAGTCGGTTTTGGCTTTTCAGCGATTAAAGAATTGGGATTCATGTCAGTAAAAGTGTCTTCGTCCTCGGTTAAGTCAATTGTTTCGAATTTTTTGTAAGCTTCGTCTGTTAAATCTTTTAAAAATTGTTCAATGTCTTGGTTTATTTCACCTGGATTATTAATTACACTTTCATTTTCTATGGCGTTAATTTTGATTCTAGATAAACAGTCAGCATTTGTGTTTTGTTTTCCTTTTTTATAAATTATGTCGTAGTCAAATTCTTCAAGTCTTAGTCTCCATCTAACTAATTTACTATTGGGTTCCTTGAGATTAAATAACCAGACAAGGGGACGGTGGTCAGTATAAATTTTGAATTTTCTACCAAAAAGATAGGTTCTAAAATATTTGCAACTCCACACAATTGACAAAAGTTCTTTCTCAATGGTGGAGTATTTTGTTTCACTGTCATTAAGAGTTCTGGATGCGTATGCAATTGGTCTGTCATTAGGAACGTCACCTTGTGATAGAACTGCACCTATGGCGTAGTTACTTGCGTCTGTCGTTAAAATGAATTGTTTTTCAAAATTTGGATACTGTAAAATAGGGGCATTGATAAGTAAATTTTTGCAATGTTCGAAAGATTTCATAAATTCGGGAGAGTGGACTACTTTAGAATTTTTCTTTAAACAAAGTGTCATTGGTTTTACAATTTTTGCAAAGTCTTTAATAAAACGTCTGTAATAGCCTAGTAAGCCTAAAAATGATTTAATGTCCTTCTGAGTATTGGGAATGGGAAAATTCTTTACAGCGGAAATTTTGTCTGGATTGGGTTTTACTCCGTCTGGGGTTATTACATGTCCTAAATATAAAACTTCTGTACGTAAAAATTCTGACTTGTCGAGTTGTAACTTAAAATTGGATTCTCTGAGTCTAGTAAAAACTTGTCTAAGTCTGCTAATGTGTTCTTGAAGTGAGGTACTAAATATGACTATATCATCTAGATAAACTAAGCAAATTTCGTTTTGGAGCCCTCGGAGGACATTGTCCATAACCCGCTGAAAACTAGAGGGCGCGTTTTTTAAACCGAAAGGCATTCGTTTGAATTCGTAGTGTACGTTTTCCGTGGAAAAAGCAGTTTTTGGTATGTCGTCTGGGTCCATTTCAATTTGGTGAAAACCACTAGCCAAATCTAATGTCGAAAAATATTGACTTTTACCTAACTTGTCTAAAATGTCTGAGATATTGGGTAAGGGATATTTGTCATTAATAGTCCGTTCGTTAAGTTTCCTATAGTCTATAACCATTCGCCATTTGCGCTTTCCAGAAGCGTCCATTTTTTTTGGAACTATCCAAATGGGGCTAGACCATGGAGAAGTTGAGTCTTGGATGATACCTTGATCGAGTAATTTGGAAATTTGGGTTTTTACTTCATTTCTGTGAATTTCGGGATAACGATAACTTTTTGTAAAAATTGGAGATTCATTAGTTACATTAATTTTATGACGAATTTTGTTTGTGAAAGTTAAAGGAATTTTTTCGCAGTAAAATATATCTCTAAATTCAAAACAGAGTTTTCGAATAGCGTCTCGTTCTTCTTTGTTGCAGTGATCGAGTCTTAATTCTTTTAAATTTGATTTTAAAATATTGTCTTGGTCGGGTTCAAGTATTTCGTCAGTTTCCATTTTCTCGCAAAAATTAACATCACATATGTTTATTGGTTCAATTTCGAAGGGTTCGTCTAGTACAATTTTAACAGGATTTTCGTTTATATTGGTAATAGTAGTGATAGCAAAGTTATTTTTTATGTTTACGATAGCGCGAGGCATTTCTGTACCTTTTCCGAATTTAAAATAATCTAATATTCCAAAAGAATTTCGAATATCGCAATCTACTGGTATTTTGACAATTTGTTTTGTTCTAGGGGGTATAATAATTTGATAGGATTGAAAGGGTTCTAAAAGTTGAGGTGTACTATCGGCGTCGTTATTTGAGTAAATTATTGGAATGTCTGAATTTGGAGTTTTTAATCTTCTGCGCCTTAGTTTAATATTGGCAAGTTATAAGCTGTATATTGTTTAGGTAGCATAGAAACTTGTATATGCAGCATAAGATAAGGAAATACAACGTAAGCCCAGCAGAGGTATTATATACGGGCCATAGACTAAGAGCAAACACTTCCTACTTGTATTCAATAAAGATCAGTTCTTTTTAAAAACGACTTTGCGTCAACCCGCCTCGTAACTGGCATCTAATCTATCAATTAGATTGGCTCCGATGAGGCCATCAAATTTTTCAGAAAAGTTAAATAAATAAAATTTATGATATCCTGGAGTATTAAAAATTTTAAAAATTGGAATAACGGCGACTTCGTCATGGAAAGTACTTGCGTGTGCTGTCTGAATATTAAATATCTCATTTCTAATGAATTCTTTGTAAAACGTTTGTGCTATTCTAGGATTTAGTATGCTACGTGAGCTACCGGTATCTATGAGAAAATATGAGTCAATTTCTGGGATGTAAATATGAGGTAAGTCTTGGCGGATGTTATTTAAGTCGATTAAGACGGGTTGTCTTTCAAGTTGTCCTTGGTAAAATTTACGTGTTGTCCAGAGTTCATGTCAGAGTTCGAGGAACTTTGTGAAAAGTCAGCGGAAAGCATGGGATCGCAATGTGAAATTTGAGGTAGGTAAGTCTCGTATGGATTCTGGGAATAATCAGTGTCATAATCGTGGGAAAAAGAATAACTGTCGTACTCAGGCGAGTAAAAGTTTTCGTAGGAATAATCGGGATATTGATTTTCGTCAATTTAAGTGATTGATGCTTCGGATTGATCGGGATTAATTTCGTGATTGAAAAGTTCTTCAAATTTAGAAACGTGTTTTGGATTATTGGTTCGAGATTGAGTGCTACTGGTTTCCATAGCTTCGGGTTGATTTGGGTTTCGTTGTTGTTGGTTTCGTAAAATTGCGCTTGTTCTTTGATTAGCAAAATAAGGGTGCTGTTGTGTTGGATATCGAGATTGGAAATTAGAAAAATTGGGTCTTTGCTGAGGTTGAAAATAAGGTGTGAAACGAGGTTGAAAATTAGGTCTAGTAGGAATAGTTGGTCTAAATTGGGGTTGTGTAGTTGGTCTAAATTGGGGTTGTGTAGTTGGTCTAAATTGGGGTTGTGTAACTTGAGGTTGAAATATTGGGGGTCTAGGAAATATTCTTTGATTTGGAAAAGTAGGAAGTTGTGTTGGTGGTCTATTATAGAAAATTGGTGAGGAGGAAAATTGGGGTCTAGAAAAATTAGGTTTGTTAACTAGAAAAGGATTAATTCTTGGTTGGGGTTTATATACAGGGTGAGTCAAATTTTGGTTTTGTCCGGTACTCAGATATTTGAAATTTTCTTCTTCTACTACTAAAGATAAGGCTTTTTCTAATGAATCAGGAGATTTAAGTCGAACAACAAGTTGAGTTTGATAGGGAAGGCCATTGATAAATGTTTTTAAAGCAAAATCATCGTAATGTTTTATGGTAATAACTTTTTCGTTTGCATTAATATTCGTTAAATTTAACTTGGAAAAAGTAAACTTCGTGCATCCTGGATCCTCATTCCAAATTGTAAAGGAGTTTCATTTCTTTGGGGTTTCATTGAAATTAAATCTTGTATCAAACAGTCTATACTACGTTGATCGGAGAAAGTATTAATTAAAGCATTTTTTATATCTGCCCAAGAAGTTATTTCTGATCTAGAACCTATTAAATCAGCTGCGCGATCTCTTAGTTTACTTAAAATGGTATCTAACAGACAATTATTTACAACATTTTCGGCATTTCTAGTGTCAAAGAAATTTCTGAGGAGATTTTCGCAAGAAGAGATAAATCTATTAAGCAAATTTGGGTTTCCGTCAAACAAGGGAATATTATCTGCTTGGTAACGTAGAAGAGGAACATTAACATTATCGGCTGGCATATTGACTTCGTTCTCAATATTTAAATTTAAAAAGAAATCAGCTAAACTTTCAATAATACTATCGCTCATAAACTAAAAATAATTGGGAAAATGGCTTCTTAAAAATACGAAAATTACAACTAAAAAATCAACTGTACAAAAGGAAATTGGCAAAAAGGATTAAGCAACTTACAAAAGCAGTGTGATGAAGCTCGATGTTTTCATTTGTTTCTTCTTATACCTAGTGCCTATAAGTCCCGGCGATGCTTGTCCAGGTACTCAGGACTTCGTATCCTAAGGTCCTAAGAGGAGAGTTGTCGAAGTTGGACTTCTCCCTAGGCGTTCTCTCCGTGGTTCGTCTCGGTTGTGGGTCTCTCGGTGTCCTGCAGGCGATGCTGTCCTTGCTGGAACCGTGGGGCCCGGTGTTCGGATCGATACCAATTTAACCGTTGATACAGCGCGATCGAATCTGCAACAGACTAACGACCGATTGGCAGCATCCTACCGACTGCGCCAATTACGATACGAGACCACGGCAATTGCTTTTTAAAAACAATTTATTAGAGAACGGAGTACAAGACTGGTTACATCTGGGGTTTTTTCATCTTTTATAACATTAGAGAAGTGTTGAGTATACAAAATCATATTACACTTAATTTCTGGATTTGCTTCCTCTCGTGGGAACGTAACTAGCGTGTTCACCAACCCTTCACCTGTGAAGGATGACATTGAACTGATTCCAGTCAAATGCACTTGGACGTATTTATATGTTCTGCGCTCAGAAGCAATCGGAACTTTCGGATTTGAGTTTCAATTTGGTAGGGGTAAATAAAAGATAGACTAGATTTCATATTTTATTTTTTACAATTTTCTAAATTTATGTTTTTGAACTTTTTATTTATTTCATACATTTGAATTTCATATTTCAAATTTTGAAGAGATCTTAGATAAAATTCCAATCTTCTTTTGTAGTGTTGTCTGCGTCGCCTCTTGTCAGTGGGATTCATTCTTCCTCAAATTTAATATTCGTCCTACCAATGAGGCCCAGACTCGTCAAGAAGATCTTCTTTCCGTTGGTGATTTCCCGGTTTATGTCTTCGATGCGTTCAGACGTAAATTCTTTTACGAACCGTGCAGGTAGCGCAGTTTGAAAATTTTCAAATTCGACGAACACTTTCTCCCCGTACCTTGTTTCAATTCTTCTAAAAGATAAAATTTTATGTTTTTCACCAACCACTAACTCTCTTGCACTCACAATTTCTTTTACGAAGTTATTTTCGTTCAACTGTTTCAGAAAAGACATATTTCAATATTATTCAAGCACTGTTGACTGGGTATAGTGAGCTCTCCCAACGGCATCCTGCTTATATCCCCAATCCCTCCCCCCACCTAAATGCTACGTCAACTGTTTTAGTGCAAACATCAGCATAATTTTTGCTTACGTTTTTTATATCAAGGTCCACGTGCCAAGGTGACAAGATCACTGACCTTCAGGGGTTAACTCAAGGTGATCTCTTAAAGTTCATCGACCTTCAGGTCAAGGTTAACAAGGTGACCTCTTAAAGTTCATTGACCTTTAGGTCAAGGTTACCAAGATGACCCCTTAAAGTTCATCGACCGGTTAAGGTTAACGGTGACCTCTTAAAGTTCATTGACCTTTAGGTCAAGGTTAACTGAACGTGGCCCCTTCAAGTTCATTGAACCCGCGGCTCAATGACCCCTTAAAGGATATCGATCTGGTAACCCCTTGGCCTCTAGATAACCTTCAGGTCAAGGTTAACTGAACGTGACCCCTTAAAGTTCATTGACCGGTCAAGGTTAACAAGGTGACCCCTTCAAGGTTAACCCGCGGGTCAATGACCCCTTAAAGGTTATCGATCTGGTAACCCCTTGGCCTCTAGATAACCTTCAGGTCAAGGTTAACCGAACGTGACCCCTTAAAGTTCATTGAACCCGCAAGTTATGTTCATCGACCCCACAGCACACCGACCTGGACGAAAACCCCGAATCAGCGGAATCAGCTTTTATTTTTCGTACACCGCATTTCCAATTTATATAAATATCGCGACCGCAATTAATCGATTAGTAATAGTTTATATCCTACGTTCAATAAACCTTTTTAAAAACGAAGATTTTCGACCCCGGAACATAACTGGCGCTGCGAACAGGATAGCTGCACGGAATCCAAAGGAGGATCATCGGTTCGTCTCAACGATTTGGCAGTTATCAACGACCTGGGAGAAGAAACCTGTGCAGAGATTGGAGAACCATACGGCAGGGATGTCCAGAGCGATTCTTCTTGTCCTGTAAGTTCACTTCCTTTTTCTCATGAGTTCTGATTACCCTGAAGGTTCATTATTAGAAGATTTAGCTCATTTTTCTATTACTCCAAAAGCTCCTAAACAAAAACCTCGTTTTAAACCATATTCTAAAAATTTATCTGAAGATTTAAAAAACCCTCAAATTTTAATTTCTCAGCCCTCAACTTCAAAAACTCAAGAAATGGCTTTAACAAATACCGACATTAATAATTTGTGCAACACTCTTCCAGAATATAAACCGGGAGATAACCTCTCCACATTTATAAATTCAGTTGATAATTTAATTGCTTTTTTCACTCAACAAGGTGCTAATGCCACTCAACTATATATAATTAACACTCATATCGTTTCCAAAATTAAAAATGAGGCTCGTGATTTCTTAAATTTACACAATAAAACTTCTTGGGCAGAAATAAAGCCCCTTTTACTCCAAAAATATGGCGACCGTCGCACAGAAGAAATTTTATTAACACAATTAACCACCACAGTTCAAAAGCGTTCTGAATCTTATGATGACTATTACAACCGAATAACTTTAGCACTTAATGATCTTTTACAGCATGTTTCTTTACATGAAAATAACGCTCAGGCAATCGAGTTTAAAGCTTCGTTTTTCAGAAAACAAGCCCTTAGAACATTTTGTACTGGCATAAACAATCCCTATTGCGATCATTTATCTCATTTTGAATTAAACTCTCTCGACGAAGCACTTCAAAAATGCATAGCTTTAGATAACCACAAACAGCAACAGCAATATATGTCTTATCTTAAATCTACCACCTATCCCCGCGATTATCAAAGAAACAGTCAACCTACCACTACCAATCGCCCTACTAATCAAAATCCTCAACCACCTCGCAACCCACAACCTAATCATAATACGAATATGAACCCAAATTTTAATCAACAATTCCCTCAAAACTTTAATCAAGGTCCTTCAAACTCACCTAGAAATTTTGGCAACACAAATAGGCCCATTCCTCAAAGACAAAACCCTCCACCTAATAGACAAGTATTCAGCCCACCATCTAATAGACCCAACAATAATTACTTCCAAAATCAATATCGTCCAACTCCAACTCCCATGTCCATAACTTCAAAATTGCCGTCACAGCAAACTTACAAACCAACCCCAATGTCCACACGTACTTTCCATAATAATATAGAATGCGATTCCAATTTAGAAACCGAAGAATACTTTTCCGAAAATTTTCGAGAACAAGCCTCGGAATCTCCTCCCAATCCCGAATTATCGAATTAAATAATATTTCAAAAGCCACCAAACTTCCATTTTTCTATCTCCCTTATTCTAATCTTAAAGTATTAATAGATTCTGGTGGATCCGATACTGTAATAACTCCCGAAGCTGCACGAAATTTCGATCCAAGATATCAATTTTTTGAACCCTTTACTCTTATTTCTATGAAAACTCCTAAAACCTACTCCGAAAACCTTTATTTTCCCGTTTTTAACGAAATTGGCATTGATCAACCGTTTATAGTTAGAATTGCCGACTGGCACAATGATTTCGATATTCTTTTAGGTACTGGTGAACTCGACCAATTAGGTGCAAATATAGATTATGAAACTCATATATTTTCTATTCGTAAATTAGGCGTTTCCGTTCCATTTGAAGTTATATATCGTTCGAATAATCGACTCCGTATCCCAGTAAATATCAATAATGGTGAAGTTGTACTCCCAGAAATTACCCTTGATAACCAAACTGTACTCCCAATTTCAATACACCATGCCAATGATGGGTTTGTAGAAATACCACAACCAGAAAATTTAAATATTGACTTCCCTGAACCAATATCTGTTTATCCACTATCCGATTTTGAAGAATTATCACCTCCCTTCTCCAATAACTCATTTGATCCCAACTCTATTCGAACAAAACATCTGAATTCCGAAGAAAAGCAAAAAATTCTTGATCTATGTCATAAATTTAAAGATATTTTTTACAATGAATCATCTGATCTGTCATTTACTAGTTCTGTCAAACACGAAATCCGCACAAAAGACGAAACTCCTATTTTTTCCCGTTCTTTCCGACATCCTAAAGTCATGCAAAGCGAAATTTCTTCCCAAATTGATAAACTCTTAGAACAAAATATAATCCGACCTTCAATTTCCCCTTATTCTTCGCCCGTTTGGATCGTTCCAAAGAAAATGGATGCATCCGGTAAACGCAAGTTTCGCATGGTTATAGACTATCGCAAACTAAACGATAATACGGTTGAAGACAAATATCCCCTTCCCCGCATCGACGAAATACTTGACAATTTAGGCAAATGCACATACTTCACAACCCTCGACTTAGCCCAAGGTTTTCACCAAATTGAAGTACACCCCAACTCCGTTGAAAAAACCGCCTTCACAGTTCCCAATGGCCACTTCGAATATACAAGAATGCCGTTTGGTCTAAAAAACGCCCCAGCGACCTTCCAACGCATGATGGATGAAATTCTAAGAGAATACCTTTACAAATCATGTTTTGTCTATATGGATGACGTCATTATATTTTCCAAATCTTTACAAGAACATCTTATACATATAAAATCCATCTTTCAAAAATTCCGTGAAGTAAACCTAAAAATTCAACTCGACAAATCTGAATTCCTAAACAAAGAAGTAGCTTTCCTTGGCCACGTGATTACTCCCGAAGGCATTAAACCCAATCCAAACAAAATATCCGCAATCCAAAACTTCCCCATTCCTAAAACTACTAAGGAAATTAAAAGTTTCTTGGGACTAATAGGCTATTATCGCCGCTTCATTCCTAATTTCTCAAAAATGACAACACCCATGACACGTTGTTTACGAAAAGACACCAAAATTGAAATTGACCACCCTCAATATATAGATTGTTTTGAAAAATGTAAATCCGCTCTAAGTAACTCCCCAATTCTCCAATACCCTGACTTTTCTCTACCTTTTACACTAACTACTGACGCCTCTAACGTTGCTATTGGCTCTGTCCTATCCCAAAAAGGAAAACCAATCGCTTACTACTCCCGCACCCTTATTACCGCAGAACGAAACTACTCCACAATCGAGAAAGAACTCCTTGCAATCATAGAATCCTGTAAACATTTCCGGCCCTATCTTTTTGGTGTAAAATTCACCATAGAAGCCGATCACAACCCCTTAGTCTGGCTCTATAAAATTAAGGAACCCCATTCTCGTCTCGCCCGGTGGAAACTCAAATTAGAAGAATATAATTTTGAAATTGTATATCGCAAAGGTAAAGAAAATTTTGTAGCCGACGCTCTTTCCCGTATCGAACTCAATATGCATGAATTAGACTCGATCTGTGTAAATCCTCCCTCACATGACGATGACTTTAATATTGACGACTTTATTAACGAAACTTATGAAAAACAAACTGGACTATCCACACAACACTCCACACACGAAAACCCTATTGCAACTATTCCATTTTCCGAAGAACCCATTAATTATTTTCCTAATCAAATTATCTTAAAATTTGGAAACAAACATGACGTTCAATACATCCTTAAATTCAAAAGTAAACACCAATATTACGTAACTCTTACTGAAAAAGATTGGAAAACTGACATTAAAAACACTCTCCATTCTATAATATCTCCTAATCAACGCTACCATATCCTCACAGAACAAACGGATATCCAAAAATTTATATCTGAATATGTCCGCAATACTTTTAATGAAACCGTTCGTATCTCTTTCTGCTCTAAACAAACTCAAGACATAGAGAATCCCGATAAACAACTTCAATGTGTTCAAGATTACCACAAGCAAAATCATAATGGCATACTCGAAACTCTCAATCACTTAAAACTCCATTATTATTGGCCAAATATGCGCACTACGATTTCCGATTATATTAATAAATGCGATATATGCCTCCGAAATAAATATGAAAGACACCCTTATAAACTTCCCTTCAAAGGCCCCCTATTAGGACAAAAACCTTTTGATATTATCCACATAGACACCTTTTGCTGTAATCGTCAAAGTTTTCTAACAATCATAGATTCATTTTCCAAATACGCTCAAGTTTACAATATACAAGACAAAATGAATATATCCATTCTCAGCAAATTACGTCATTACTTTTCTCATCACAATTATCCGCGCAAAATTGTCTGTGACGAAGGAACTGAATTTTCCAATAATCTCTTTAAAGAATTTTGTAAACTCCACAAAATAGAACTCCATTTTACCACAGTTAATAATCCTAACTCTAACAGTCCTATCGAACGATTCCATTCCACATTTACAGAAAAACTGCGCGTTATGCAAGATGAACGACCTAGAGAATATTTCCAAGACCTAATCACCCACTGTGTCCTTATTTATAACCAATCCATCCACTCAGCTACTGGCTACTCCCCTTTCTCAATCCTCTACGGCCCCTATATCGAAGAAATACAATTCGACGACGACTTACCTATTTATGAAAAATATAATCAACGACATAAAGATGAACTCCGCCCTTTTATTGATTCCCTTTACACTAAACTTCACGAAAAAGAAACCCGCATTTTAGAAAACCGCAACAAAAATCTACCAGATCCCACTCCTACTCCAGAACAAGGACAAACCGTGTACCTTTCCAAAAACACTCATAACAAACTCGACGCACCCTATATACCCGCTACTGTTACCTCTACTGACAATACAAAAATTAAAGTCTTAACTACTAAGAATAAACCCACTAACTCTCATCCTAGAAAAATCAAACGCTTACGCAAACCTCCCTTGTTACAGAAACACCCTCCTAATAACCAACTGCCTGGCCCTTCAAGTGCACCCGATCCCTAATAATGGATACTATCAAGAATTGGTAGGCCAAGCACAATTATTTGACCACTTTCACCGTCACATACTTACTTTCAACTTAAGCACTATAGATAATACCCTTAAACTTTACCCCGTTAATTTAGTTCTTTTTAATACTTCAACGACTTCGTCTTATTACAAAATGTTTAATCAATATCAACTGCTTTATCATGAAACTCTTGACAATTTTCATAAACTAATTCGCCCTAGACAGAAACGTGGAATTATGAACTATATAGGTACTTTCATTAAATCAATCACAGGTAATCTCGACGAGAATGATCGTATATTTTTGGAAAAACATATTCAAGCTATCGAAAACAAGCAATCTCAAATTATTGGCACCCTCAATAACTCTACAACTTATGCCTCACAAACAATAAAACGATATAACATGTTAGTTGAAACTATTAATAATAACACAGTTAAAATTGCACAAGATATTAATCTCCTCAGCGACGAATTTGACAAATATCTCTCACTTCATAGCGAAATACTTAATCTCGATCGTTTAAATCAATTCCTTCAAAAATTACTTCGAACTATTAATTTAGCTGCATTGCAACAGTCGAACATTGAACTCTTTTCCCTCTCTGAAATTATTAAACTAGAAAATCAACTCAAATCAATCTATAATAAAGCCTCTCTCTTATCCGATAACATGCACCCTTTTGAACTAATCGAAACTGCTCAAAGTACAATAATCTCTACAGAAAGTCAGACACTCATTATCCTAAAAATTCCTATCCTTGATGAACTTGTATTCCCACTCTACCAAGTTTACCCAATCCATAACAAAGAAGATATCGTTTTGGTACCCCCTGCTGTTTACTATGGGAATAATCGTTGGTATTCCACATGCACACCTACAGAAAGAAAAATCACCTGTCAAACTATGTCAACAACCAGATGTCAACTGCCCACATTAGAAAACTGCACCACTGCCATTCTCCTGCAACCGATCATACATCAAACTAAGAGAAGCCTCATTGCCAGCACAAATCACCCACTCCGTATCACCGAAAAATGTTCAAAAACAGAAAAAATCATAAAGCAACCAGCAATCATCCAATCACCCTGTCCAATTCAAATTGAAAATCAATGGTATACCGCCACGCAAGAAGAAGCCGAAATCCCAGCCATCGTTCCTGTCAAAATTAATCCCAAGTATCGTCTACAACTAAATCATTTACAGTCTCTTCAAGAAACACCGCAATTGTCGGCTATCCAACCCATACACCTAGATCCAGTCGTCATCTCCACAACAACCTGGTCAGCCACACTTCTTATCATCACTCTAATGTGTGTCATCATCTACTTCATCCTAAGAAAACGAAAAAGACTCCAAACACTCTTTTTCAAACCAAGAATATCACTCTCAGAACTCCAAGAACTTCAACAACTCAACAAGAAGCCCGAGGACGAACTTCCATCCTAAGGGGGGAAGAGTTATGTTCATCGACCCCACAGCACACCGACCTGGACGAAAACCCCGAATCAGCGGAATCAGCTTTTATTTTTCGTACACCGCATTTCCAATTTATATAAATATCGCGACCGCAATTAATCGATTAGTAATAGTTTATATCCTACGTTCAATAAACCTTTTTAAAAACGAAGATTTTCGACCCCGGAACATAACTCGCAGGTCAAGGCCATTTTCAAATTTCCCGCCTTGGCGGCCATCTTGTGACGTCACTTCCGCCCTGGAGTACCCTTTGCTATACTACTATCATCCCACGCGGATTGATTTATTAAGAAAGCCACTTCCCTAGGTGTCATCTCATTTTCAAAATGTATCACCTCCTGCTCTACACCTTCCCAGTCGTGAATGGTTTCTTTGTAAATTTGAATCTTGTACTTCGTAAAATCACTAATAATTTCATATTGTAGAAGCTGCGGCAGATCCGTCTCTAGAATGTAACACGACATTTTGAGATTTCGCACAATTTCTTTTTTAGCGAGATTTTGTAATGACAACATTTTTGTATGGTGCACTTAAATAGAACGATAAAAACAATTGTGTGGTAACTAAATTACATTGAGAGACAACGGTTTTAAACCGCCTTTTCCTGTTGACGAGGGTCTTATCACAACGCTCTTATCAATCCGCGCGTCGCATACATTTCCTGTTTACGATCCATTTATGCAAATTTGAAAAATATATTATGCTGAATCATCGTAGCCTAACGGAAACGTTCCAATGTTATCTTCAAGGATTTTGCGTTTATCGTCAAAACTGCTTAAGGCGTTTTTATTAACCGTAAACGAATAAATATTATGTTTTTCGGACCTTATCGTATTAAATTTGGAATACAGGTTCGAAGAAGTACCGAAAAGAATGTCTTTATAATTTTGAAATGTTAAGTTATTAACAACGAATTTTCCCACACCCTTAGCTTTCTTTATCGAAATTTCCGAATCATCGTCTTCATTGTGAAATTTGAACGCGTACATTTTTGCGGCCAGGCCGACAAATTCTGAAATAATTTTACCTTTTACCTCGTCTTTAATATACCCGATTTTCTTCTTGTTAAATTTTGCAATTTTAAACACGTTCCCGTCCGGATAATCGCTGGTATCGAAAAATTTGATGCAGTCATTTCGAATGATTTCGTAAAAATCGCGACAAAAAATATGATACATAAGGGAATCGGTATCGGAATACAGCAGCTTTATTTCCCTTACAGGTAATTTTGTGAAATAATTATAGTGAAAATCGTACACGAGGCTTTTGGAAATGTCTAGCAAGGAAATGCCTACATAAATCGGTTTATTAAACAACAATTCGGTTTTTTTCATTTCTACGGCTATCAGATTTTCCGAGAAAATTTGCAAAGAATCAAAATTGGGTTGGGCAATAAGTTTTCTGGCTCCGTATCTCCCGTCCCAGCTAGTGACTAACCTAATATCCCTGTTATTTCTTATATTCTGGAGCGTTTTACCGTAAATAATGTTATTTTTTCTTTTGTATAAATCCTGTTCAAATTCTGATTTTGCCTGAGCGCGCAAACCTGTGTTTAGATCCATATATTTTTTTAACCAGGCACTTTGTTTAAATTTTAAAACCCTATGAATTTGTATCAATTTAATGCCCAAATTTAAAGCTTGGATAAGAAGTTTGTAATGTACAACGTACTTTTCTCTTTTGAAAAATGTGCTGGTCAATTTCTTAGGTTTTCCCGACGTTGTTTCATAGTGGTGCGGGAGCAACGGAAAGTCTCTGTGTTTTTCAAAAAGTTCTTGGGGATAATCGAGCGTTACTTCTAAAATATACCCAATTCCTTCGCCCCAACCGTTAATATCAATACCTGTTTCCGTGATATATCCGTGTCTAGAAGATTTTATGAACATTTCAATTTTTTCTAAATCATGTTCCCATTCAAAATTGGAGACGGGAAGTGGACAGGACATAGAAAAACCATAAAGGTTATTTACATCCCCATAAAAAATGTATGAGTCTGGGGATGATTCGTCATAATTTTTCATGTATTTATTATTCGCTTTCGCGTATCGATTGGAACAAATAACGAGCCCTCCTCTAATGCCTTTTTCGATAAACAAAATCATATTGTAATCGGTCAACAATTCCATTTCAACTTTCGTCATCTTTAGCATGGCGTCCCAGGAAAAATGGGCCGCGGTGAAGAAATGTGCAGCGTCTAGACCGTAATTATTAATGCAAAAATCTCGATAGTTCTCAAAAATGTCCGCCAGTAAGATTACATCTATTCGGAGATATAGATCGCTATATTGCCCCAAATTTTGTATTTTGAAGGTTTTCCAAACATTTTGAGCATGCAAGTATTTTTCATTGGAAATTGTTTCCCCCGTCAATTTACTGTTAAAATGGTGCATGGCGGGCAGTTCGTTTTCACTTAATTTTGAAACGGAATCGAGATAGTCGTATAAAAACACGCCCTTCTTAATAGCTAAATTAAATTGTTCGGGGTCTGGAAAAGTCTTACGCGTTAAAACGAACTGATTGGCATTGAGAGATTCGGCTAATTTTTCCAAGGAAGCGGGTAAAAATCTCAAACTGTCCAAAAATCGCATATAAAGAGTTCCCGACCTTTTACTGAAAGAAATAAATTTTTCAAACGAAATCGGCAATAGGGAAATTGGCTGATCGTCAAAATTCAACTCCCTGATAATAAAATGTGCGTCATAGCCGCTTAAATTGTGAAAAAATATAGGCACAAAATTCACGTTTTTACATTGCAAATTACAGTTATTACAAAGTGTTTTTCGATATTCACCTGTCACATGATTATGATCGAAAACTTTCGGGTTACTTTCCGAAAATAATTCATCGCAAATCATACACCTGATGACGTTATCATGATTTATTTGCTGTTCTAGAGAAATTTTTGACATTGGTCATTTAGTTTTTAATATGTCCTCAATTGTTTTCATTTCAAGACGAATTTTGTTAACGAACCATTTTACTGGGGCTTCTCCCCTGTATATCTCAAAGTGTGATAATGTTTCATCGAACGAGCAGACTACCTGATAAGCTATACTAAAAGGTTCGTGTTTTTGGTAGGGATTGGTGTACGATTTCAAGGGATTATTTTCGCAATTTTCTATATTGACCGTTAAACATTCTATATCTGCATAAATGGAAAAGGGAACCTTTACGGTTTTTTTGATGTCCTTAAATTTTAAAATGTTTTCATTTTTATTAGGTAAAATAATTTTGACTGGATCTACTCTTTGACAGTCCTCTAAATGTGTCGTTAGTTGTTCATTGGAATTGAAATTACACAAACAGCGATCACATATGAATTTTTTCTCCCTATGTTTGTTAATTTGATTTCCCGTCAAACTACCTAAATCTAAAATGTAGCAAAAATGTCCCGAACTCGATCTGAACTTGGTCAAATAAAGCAAATTTACGTGAATTTCCTTAAGTTCTTTTGTGTGATAAATCGGGCCGTTAATTTTTTTCTTTATGCTATCGTACCCAAAAACATTCACCGAAATGGTAGGATTTTGTTTTTCAAATTTAGACAAGTCTGTTATTTTCATAGGTAGTTCAATGTTTCTGAAATTTAAAAATTCGTAATAATTTTGCGGGTAGTCAGATGGATCGGTGGATCTAATTTTGGTAACGCCCGCCAATATGCACCAAACAAAACAACGCCTATCTACAGATTTTATATTTAAGATACATTGTTTTCTGTTTAATTCCACAGGTAAATCGATAAAAGATCCTCCATTTATCGGATCATACTTATTGATATTAACAGTTAAATTAATAATTTCTTTTAAAGTCCATCCCGAATCCCCTTCTTCGAATTCAGACATACTATTCAAAATAAGATCAGTGAAAAAGGTAAAAACATCTTGTATGTGCGTTTCCTCGATAATTTCCTTGTTTGGTGTTGAAAAATGTTTAATTTCGCTTATTTCAACCTCTTCGGAATCCCTAACGGTTTTCTTAACAAAAACAGCGTATAAAATAACGTTACACTTGATACATTTTAAACGAGACAGAAAATAAATAATCTTACGTTTAAAAGTCGGGAAACAAGCTGACAGAAATTCATCGGGCAGAAGGTAGTCGCCGCTGTTGACTAAGGCACCTGTCACCAGACGTCTTTGTAATGCTGAAGTAATCTGTAAATGCAGGAAGATGTAGAGAAATTTTTTTTAAAAAATAAACCAACCTCAATCCACTTTACTTTCTTGCTTGAAGACGTTTCCGGCAATGGTGCAGGAATAGCGCCGCCCACCTTTGCATTTTCCAGTTTTTGAAAAAGCTTAAGTTGAAAGGATTCCAACGTCGCCAGGATGAATTTCAATCTTCTTTTTTCGGAGAGTTTTGCTGATCCGAGAAGGAGGCTTCTGCAGCGATCGATGTATTTTCCATTTTTTCCGATTAGGTCCGATAAATCACCCTCTGTTTGCGCCAAATAATACAAGTTTTGAACGGACTGAATTGTGCTGTGATCCATTTTGTGTGTTTATCTGTAAAAACGATTCTTTAGATTTTCACCGGTAAAAAACAAAAAAAAACTTACTGTTTATCGGTTCGGGTTCTGATGTCGATTAGCGCACACTCTTGCCCCATCACCGTCTTCACCTCCTTCACCACTAGCGCCATTTTACCGGCCCATCGCTGTTTGAACTCCTCCACGGCCGCCCGATCAAAAACGTGTAGGAATCTCTTCGGCAGCCAGCAACTAAATTCACCCAAATTGACTAGGACGGCTTCTCCAATTTCCGTGTGTTTTCGGTCCACGTCTAGAATTATGTACTCCGTGCCCAGTTCCAGTTCGACTAATTTTTTTATCGGATTTAGGTTGAAATTAAGCGCCTCTTCTAATTTCTTGAAATCCATGAGGAAGCTGTTGACGCGAGGAGGCCACAACGAACAATGAAACTCGGTTCGGCTACGAGGCGAAGGCTTATCGCTCGTTGCGCGCCCAGGCGGGGAAAGGCTTATCGCGCGCGCGTTAAGGCGGGGAAATATTAAGAACGGGATTCCCGCAGTGTGCAAAGCGCCCGACCCTAAGAGGGCACCTGCCAGGTAGCCTTAAAGGACGAGGGTCCGGGGGCCTGAGAGGAATAGAAAGATTTGATTTTTTCTTAATCTTTATTAAAAAATATCTTCTCATGTACAGGTCAGATAACAACTTATTTCTATCGAAATGGAGTAGTTCGAATATGCAAAATGTTTCCAAGGTGAAAGAGGCATTACAAATTTCTAACATTATTTCTATGGGATTCAATACATAATTACACCTAATCAGTAATTCGTTAACTCTATCTAAAAAGTTATCGTAAAATTCGTTAATTTTCAGTTTTAACAATACGTCAAATTTCGCAGAAATAAACTTATCGATTACATTGACTAATTCAAAAATATCGGATTCCAGAAAATAATGGCACACTTCGTTCATGGGGAGTACTGCAATCTTGAGCCCGTCCAATCCGACCATCGTGCTAAATTCCAGATTTTCGTTTGTGGTAAATTTCAGGGAAATATCCCGTGTTGATGTCATCCCGAAGAATTCTCGCGTAAATTTATTCAATAACGAAATAAACTCGTTCCATTCCTCGTGATCTAACGATATGGTGGCGAAATCTCTCGTATCCAAGTGGTTAGTGATATTGACCGTGGGCTTGAAATAAGAGTCCGGCATGTATGGTGAAAACGTTGTTCGGAATTAACACAAAACAAGTGTTTAACACAAGTTGTTGTCTCTTCTTTTCGTCGCAGAGGTTCGTAATGCGCCCGACTTCGTGATTGCAATCGCAACATGGCCGCGAGGAACCGTAACCGCTATCGACGCTCATCTTTTGAAAACTAACGCGGAGGGTTTTGGGCAACATCTTTTATCCCCACCATCACAAAACATTAACGCTATCTATCCACGAATCGTGAGATTTGTCAAGGCCAAGCCAACATACCAAAACTTTCCCTCCTTTTTTTCTCAAAATTTTTTCCACTAGGTAAACGTCGGGATTTGCAGTTTTCTGTAACTCTTCACCGTAAAAACCTCCTTTTATAGGGTTTCCGGTCGTATCCTCCAGCAAATACGTAGCGGGATTGGTCATTTGTACTTTGACTATTTTAAAGAGTTCCGTCGTCCAGTTTGGTGTGTAGCCTTTATTGAAAATATGCTTGGCTTTGCTGATTCTGACCATATCACCCATTTTGAATTTTTGCCTACCTAAAATCTTCATGTGACTGTAAACGGTTTTCTGCAAGCGAGGTTCACTGCCCTTGTTCACATCTTTAGGTTTCATTTGAATAGTTCTATGTCTTTGATTATTGTACTCTCCTACTAGATCGGGTAGTACATCGAGCCATTTATATTTCCCGCTTAAACTGAAATATTTGAATAATTTTTCTTTTATGGTACGGATCACTCTTTCCACAATGGCGGCTTTCGTATTGCTAAACGTGCTGTAATGGTTAATGTTGTACGACTTCATCAGTTTATTAAAGTGCGTATTATAGAATTCCTTTCCGTGGTCTGTTTGAAGATTTTGCGGGTGTCTAGAATTTTTTAAAATTTCACCAAAAGCCTTTGTGACCTCTTCACCCGTCTTTGATTTAAGCGGTTTACACCACACGAATTTTGAAAAACAATCGATCACGACTAGAATAAATTTAAAATTTCTATTTTGCTTCGCATATTGATCCAATTGACCGAGATCTGCCTGCCAGAGATCGTCTAACCCTTTAATTATCGTCCTACGACGAGGATAATTTTTTCGGGCCGGTTTATGCAACTCTTCGACAACTTGAATTTTTTCTTTTGAATGATCGGGCATATTTTAATTTTTATGTTTCTTTGCGACAGGAGCAGACGTTTCACCCTGTTGTTCGGACGTTTCTATTATTTTCCGAGCCCCTTCCAGCTTTTTATTGATTTCCAAAATGGCTTTTTCCGCCGCTATTTCGACGGAATTTACTTTAGTTTTAAGACCAGTTTCTGCATTTTCAATTTTGTCACGTAAAATGTTCATATCACTGTCAAGGTCTGTCAAACGTTTTATGAAGGTCGTTTCGATTTGTTGAATTTGTTTCTTAACGTCTCTTATGTCTTTCACTCTGCCATTTAGCTCGGAATCCATTTTTGTCTTTAATTCTTTTTGCATAGCGACGTGTTCAATCCGGGATTCTTTTATGAACTTATTCGCGTCTATAATAACCGAGTTTAATGTTGTTTGCATTAATTTGCGTGTTTTTTACGCAACGATCGATATATTGTTTGGTGGCGGCGTCTCCGTTTTCGGTAGGTTCACTTAGGTTGGCAATTTTCAAATTTTTCGCATCTATTGATCCGTCGGGAGTTAATTCCAAAATAACACCACCCAAAGGCGTGGAGAGGTGGGAACTTTGACGTGTTTTGGATTGTGAGTACTGTCCAAATTTGTTCACGCTCATTTTGAAAATGAACGAAAATGTTGTCGTGCACTTAATAAATAAGGTTGCTTTCTAGTAATTCGCTTAAGATAGCCACAATCTCGTTGTCGTGAGAATTATTTCCGGCGTTTTTGGATGCTACTAGCAGTCTCAACCTGTCCACTAATTCGTTTATATCGTCCCAGTACACATATTCTATCGGTTTCTTGTTAAAAGCCAATTTCATACCCCCACCAATCGATGACGATGATTTTGAACGTGTACTAGCTTTCCTTTCGGGTACGGGTATGGAGCTAGGTGTTCTAAAAAAAGGTTTAATAATTTCCATGTACTTGTGACGAGTGGTACCCTTCAATCTGCCAAGCGAATCGAGATGAATTCCAGTAAGAGTTAAGATGCTCTTATATTTTCCCTGTCTTCCTCGTTGCTTTGTGGGTCATCGTGAAAAATTAAATTATAAAGCCCTTTTGTACCTTTAAATTTATCCTTTCCGTCGACAATAATATCTCCTGTAGTTTTATCAAAATCGATAAGTTTGTTTCCTAGAAACCATTTTGACTTGGAGACATCATAAAACGGGCCATACACCTTATCTATAAGCTGCGATTTATCGTGATATTCTCCGATATAGGGTTGAGCAATTTCCGGGTATGAGTCCATATATTCTTGAAAAACTTGTGGTGGATATTGTGTTGTGTCAACATCGTCATCATGCAGCGTCGTCTCGTCAGCGGGACGAATGGGATCTTCCCAGTAGGTTTCATCTTGAAGGAAAAGCGAACGAGATCTGTCAATGCTGGCTTTCAACTTGGCGAGTTTTCTGTTTATTCTGTCTTCAATTGGTTCTTCTTGCTCTACTTTTTCTATAATTTCTGGCACTTCTTCTTTAGGTTCAAATTTTAAGTTATCGATCAACGATTTATTGGCTTCAATCTTTTCAAGTTTACGTGTTACCGGTTTAAACATTTTCTCGAGAGATTCATCCTGTTCGAATTTCCCCAATTTTAGGGCCGTATACTTTTTTCTGATGGAGCGCGCGAGTTCTTTGATTTTCTTGGAACGTTGTGCCTTTAGGATGTCTTCTTGCGTTGTCAAAGGCATATTGACAAATGATTAATTGCGCAACAAAATCAAAGTTTTATATATTGATCGAACCCCTTTCTATAGCGCCCATTGTTCAAATTAAAATCCTTAATAATCACCAAAGTGCCATAGTTGTCGTTCCAGCACTGCGAACATAGCCTCTTAAATTCTTCATAGGTTAAATCGGGCGATACGTGTTCGTCGTACACATGCCTGAGATTAAGATCATCCTGCCTAAATAGTACAATGACATTACAGTTATCGCGGATCAATTGTTTAGGTATTTTCGAATAAGTCTGACAGAGATAGGCCACATCTATACCCCTGTGTCTTCCCATGGAATAGAATTCCATTATTTTATTTTGTCTATCGCTGGCCACATCGTCAAAAATGAAAATGGAATTGCAACGAGCTTCCGATGGTTCAATAACCTCCTCATTATCTTTAAAAGGAAAATAGCCCACACATTTGATATTTTCTAGAACGTTTTGCAATAATTGATATTTCGGTTGGTACAGAGATTTGCTATACACATAGACGTTTTCGAATTTGAGTCCGTTCGGATTAAATATTAAACTTAGTAGCGCGTTCGTTTTTCCGCAGCCGCTAGGTCCGCAAAAAATCGCCCTTATCGAATTTGGTAGCAGTTTACCATTTTTGATTTTGAATGACCTTCCTCCTTTAAAATATCCAAATTTTCAATGGGAAGTGTCGTTTGTTGTTTCTGCAAACGCATCTTAAGTACTAAGGAAAACTCGGGTATTTCACTATTATATATCACTCCCTTTACGGTTTTCGGGTTGCCTGTCAGGAAGTATGAAAAAATAGACGCATTGTCAAGGAAGATAAGCTCGTATTTTATTAATTATAATTTTTCTACACAGCGGACATGTATCTATCGAAGGTGAACACTTTCCGCAAAATACTAGATGTCCACAGGGCACAAGCAAAATTTCTATATTAGTTTCATAACAAATTTTACATGAAACATCACATTTATTCGTAATTTTGTCACAGGTAAAATTCTCGTCTTCTACCACGGCATTGGGACGAATTTCGGCGGTGGTAATGGCTTCATCTCCCCCGTTTAGAAAAGGACAGTTGGGACTCCATCTTGCGTGATCTTGTAGAGGGTCATCTTCGACTTGCCACTGATAACCTTCGATGAAACAGTACGGGCACTGAACAACGTCTTCGAAATTTGTGTAGAAGAATCCGGCCTCCGCTAGTTTTTTGGGTGAAATCACGGAAGTGTCCGGCCACGTTTCGAAAGATTGGATTCTATTGTGTAGTTTTCGATAGTCCATGCTACTGCCTTTGACGAATCACTATCGCGGCCCTTTGAATCGTTCTAACAGTCGATTTCAAGACGAGCAATGACAGACATACCGTTATGTAGTAAATGAATCCCAACACTGACGATGCGTCTATTAATACGGTATCCGCGCAGTTTTTGCTTTCAACGTCACTATTCAAAGATTTCCACGCCGTATCTCCATGAGTGCGATTTTTGAATATCATTCGCAATTTATATTCGGTGATATTTTTGGGCAATGTAATCATCAACACCGATTCCAGATCTGACGGATATAAAGACAGGCACTTATATTCATCTACACATAGACCGATTTCGGCCACGTCACTCGGTTTATGAACATATAAAATATTATTAATTACGGTGCACAGTATGACATAGTCTGCTCTCAACAACATTTTAATATTAAATGAAAAATTCGCTCGGAGATTTTCATTTTATGAAAAGGAGTGGGGGAGGATGAAATCATCAGGCATTGGCGTATATTTATTTCAAAACAATTTTTTTAGACACTACATTCCAATTCTTAAATCCATTTTTATTGGTAAAAACGTTCCTCTCCCATTTTTCTTCAAGATCGAGTTTTCCAAACATTGCAGTCATTTGATTACGTGACTCACGCATTTCCAGTAATCTTTTCACCTCTTTGATTTCCGCTAGATGATTCTCGATGCGGTCGTTAAGCGACATGGTCCTTCGGTAGAAACGTGTAGAATCACTCGTACAATTTTTCGCAATTGTTTAAACTGCACAACCATTTAGTTTTTTCGCTGTGGTACATACACAATGGTACTGCCCTCTCGTATTTCGGTACTTCCAACCAATCACCATTCACTAGATTCTCCACATTTATTATTTTGACTGTTTGGTCGACGAAGGATCGTAGGAATGTTTCCTTGACTTTTCCCTTGACATAGACGCAGTCGACATTGAACAAAAACTTTTCTATTATTTCTCGTAGAAGTTCGTACGCCACATAGCCGCTCGAGTACCAAAAACTCAATAAATTTTGCTCCAAATACCGCACCTGTTTTTTATCTGAATCACCGAGTGTGAGAAAATCCCTGGGTGGTTTCAATAGCACATGCAACGTTTGTTTGTTGATTTTAATTGACAATTCTTTGGGGTAAAAACACCCCTCCAACGTGAAACCCTGAACATCTACTACCGCTACCTTCATCGTCTCATCACCAACTAGTTGGCAATTTTCTAGATCACGTTCCTAACAATTTCACTTAACGGCAAATACTCCATGACGCAATCGTGCACGATGACGCAATAGACTCGAGTTTTTTCCGGAAAACCCTTAGTGCTCTCTATGTCTAGTTTTACGTCGACCGTATTGGATTTCATTGATTCATTTCTTCGGGAACAATCGATGACAAAGAGGGGAGCATCTTCTCCAAAATCATTATAGCTTAGTAGAGGTTGTTTGTCTCGAACGTTCGTAAAACTGGGATAAAATTCCACATAGTTATGGTAGGCGTCCACGTAGTCGTTTTTTGCAAAATTCAATCTGAGCCGCTCGAACGGATAATAGTCACCGTTCAATATTAATCTTACATCAGATATGTCCACGTGATCGAATCTTGACGAATCCTTTTTAGCGTTCTCCTTACGATCAGTTTGAAACCCTACGATAACATAACGGGGACTTTCCACGGCCGCCGAAGTTTTGACAGACCAGATTTCTCTTTGTGAGTCCTTGGTGAGAGCCGGAAGCTCGTGCACTTCCCATTTTCGAAATGGAATTATTATAGGTTTATCCAGTTTGATTGATTACAACAGATCTAACCTAATCATGTCGTTTGGTTTAATATGTTTCACTTTTAATTCAATATTATTAATTGTTAATTCTGCCGTTAATTCTACCGTCGTGTCTGGCGTTTGTTTCAACATCAAGGAGTTGTTATTATTGCGGGATCTTATTAGTCTTATGGTTTGCTTCCCACAAATAGCGTATTGATAATCGTTAAAAATTCCAAATAAATGTTTAAGTGGCATTCTTATATTGAACGTTCCATCATCGTTTACTGCTAAACCTTCATGGGGATAAGACCATCCTGAAGTTATCAGATATCTGTCAGAGTTGGGAGGATAGCACTAATACGCTCTTATGGCGCTTACAATTCTCGGGTCTCACACGCTCTCCAATTCCTTACTATTTATTTCGTAGGAGACAGAGTCAAATAAAAATCCGGCGGCGTTATTGGCGAGTTTACACGAACCAGTTCCGCCGGTCTTAGTTAACTTTCCCTTAATACAAATTGCCGCATCATACATTAATAGCCAGAAATCACCTTGATTAATAGTAATCTCCACTATATCATTGTTCATGAATGATTTAACAAAGGGATAGTAGGTGCGCGTCTCCAGCCGTTGAATGGATTCGTCAAAATTTGGGTTTCGATGCACGTCGAAAACTTGGGGCGTTAGAGACATTGTAACCGAGAGATTCCAAAAATAGACGGTTCTCGAGAGTAAGATTTTTACCACGATCTAAACACTTCAAAGGTGCGGCAGGTTGTGATCCTCGCGAATAACTTCGATCGTTTTTATATGGCTGGTATCTGTTGTCAAAGACTATACCCATCAAGATAATCTCTTTAATTCCAACCTCACAATAATTTCTTCTCTCAAATTTCGCAGAAATAAACTTATCGATTACATTGACTAATTCAAAAATATCGGATTCCAGAAAATAATGGCACACTTCGTTCATGGGGAGTACTGCAATCTTGAGCCCGTCCAATCCGACCATCGTGCTAAATTCCAGATTTTCGTTTGTGGTAAATTTCAGGGAAATATCCCGTGTTGATGTCATCCCGAAGAATTCTCGCGTAAATTTATTCAATAACGAAATAAACTCGTTCCATTCCTCGTGATCTAACGATATGGTGGCGAAATCTCTCGTATCCAAGTGGTTAGTGATATTGACCGTGGGCTTGAAATAAGAGTCCGGCATGTATGGTGAAAACGTTGTTCGGAATTAACACAAAACAAGTGTTTAACACAAGTTGTTGTCTCTTCTTTTCGTCGCAGAGGTTCGTAATGCGCCCGACTTCGTGATTGCAATCGCAACATGGCCGCGAGGAACCGTAACCGCTATCGACGCTCATCTTTTGAAAACTAACGCGGAGGGTTTTGGGCAACATCTTTTATCCCCACCATCACAAAACATTAACGCTATCTATCCACGAATCGTGAGATTTGTCAAGGCCAAGCCAACATACCAAAACTTTCCCTCCTTTTTTTCTCAAAATTTTTTCCACTAGGTAAACGTCGGGATTTGCAGTTTTCTGTAACTCTTCACCGTAAAAACCTCCTTTTATAGGGTTTCCGGTCGTATCCTCCAGCAAATACGTAGCGGGATTGGTCATTTGTACTTTGACTATTTTAAAGAGTTCCGTCGTCCAGTTTGGTGTGTAGCCTTTATGGAAAATATGCTTGGCTTTGCTGATTCTGACCATATCACCCATTTTGAATTTTTGCCTACCTAAAATCTTCATGTGACTGTAAACGGTTTTCTGCAAGCGAGGTTCACTGCCCTTGTTCACATCTTTAGGTTTCATTTGAATAGTTCTATGTCTTTGATTATTGTACTCTCCTACTAGATCGGGTAGTACATCGAGCCATTTATATTTCCCGCTTAAACTGAAATATTTGAATAATTTTTCTTTTATGGTACGGATCACTCTTTCCACAATGGCGGCTTTCGTATTGCTAAACGTGCTGTAATGGTTAATGTTGTACGACTTCATCAGTTTATTAAAGTGCGTATTATAGAATTCCTTTCCGTGGTCTGTTTGAAGATTTTGCGGGTGTCTAGAATTTTTTAAAATTTCACCAAAAGCCTTTGTGACCTCTTCACCCGTCTTTGATTTAAGCGGTTTACACCACACGAATTTTGAAAAACAATCGATCACGACTAGAATAAATTTAAAATTTCTATTTTGCTTCGCATATTGATCCAATTGACCGAGATCTGCCTGCCAGAGATCGTCTAACCCTTTAATTATCGTCCTACGACGAGGATAATTTTTTCGGGCCGGTTTATGCAACTCTTCGACAACTTGAATTTTTTCTTTTGAATGATCGGGCATATTTTAATTTTTATGTTTCTTTGCGACAGGAGCAGACGTTTCACCCTGTTGTTCGGACGTTTCTATTATTTTCCGAGCCCCTTCCAGCTTTTTATTGATTTCCAAAATGGCTTTTTCCGCCGCTATTTCGACGGAATTTACTTTAGTTTTAAGACCAGTTTCTGCATTTTCAATTTTGTCACGTAAAATGTTCATATCACTGTCAAGGTCTGTCAAACGTTTTATGAAGGTCGTTTCGATTTGTTGAATTTGTTTCTTAACGTCTCTTATGTCTTTCACTCTGCCATTTAGCTCGGAATCCATTTTTGTCTTTAATTCTTTTTGCATAGCGACGTGTTCAATCCGGGATTCTTTTATGAACTTATTCGCGTCTATAATAACCGAGTTTAATGTTGTTTGCATTAATTTGCGTGTTTTTTACGCAACGATCGATATATTGTTTGGTGGCGGCGTCTCCGTTTTCGGTAGGTTCACTTAGGTTGGCAATTTTCAAATTTTTCGCATCTATTGATCCGTCGGGAGTTAATTCCAAAATAACACCACCCAAAGGCGTGGAGAGGTGGGAACTTTGACGTGTTTTGGATTGTGAGTACTGTCCAAATTTGTTCACGCTCATTTTGAAAATGAACGAAAATGTTGTCGTGCACTTAATAAATAAGGTTGCTTTCTAGTAATTCGCTTAAGATAGCCACAATCTCGTTGTCGTGAGAATTATTTCCGGCGTTTTTGGATGCTACTAGCAGTCTCAACCTGTCCACTAATTCGTTTATATCGTCCCAGTACACATATTCTATCGGTTTCTTGTTAAAAGCCAATTTCATACCCCCACCAATCGATGACGATGATTTTGAACGTGTACTAGCTTTCCTTTCGGGTACGGGTATGGAGCTAGGTGTTCTAAAAAAAGGTTTAATAATTTCCATGTACTTGTGACGAGTGGTACCCTTCAATCTGCCAAGCGAATCGAGATGAATTCCAGTAAGAGTTAAGATGCTCTTATATTTTCCCTGTCTTCCTCGTTGCTTTGTGGGTCATCGTGAAAAATTAAATTATAAAGCCCTTTTGTACCTTTAAATTTATCCTTTCCGTCGACAATAATATCTCCTGTAGTTTTATCAAAATCGATAAGTTTGTTTCCTAGAAACCATTTTGACTTGGAGACATCATAAAACGGGCCATACACCTTATCTATAAGCTGCGATTTATCGTGATATTCTCCGATATAGGGTTGAGCAATTTCCGGGTATGAGTCCATATATTCTTGAAAAACTTGTGGTGGATATTGTGTTGTGTCAACATCGTCATCATGCAGCGTCGTCTCGTCAGCGGGACGAATGGGATCTTCCCAGTAGGTTTCATCTTGAAGGAAAAGCGAACGAGATCTGTCAATGCTGGCTTTCAACTTGGCGAGTTTTCTGTTTATTCTGTCTTCAATTGGTTCTTCTTGCTCTACTTTTTCTATAATTTCTGGCACTTCTTCTTTAGGTTCAAATTTTAAGTTATCGATCAACGATTTATTGGCTTCAATCTTTTCAAGTTTACGTGTTACCGGTTTAAACATTTTCTCGAGAGATTCATCCTGTTCGAATTTCCCCAATTTTAGGGCCGTAGGCCGAACACTTTCCGCAAAATACTAGATGTCCACAGGGCACAAGCAAAATTTCTATATTAGTTTCATAACAAATTTTACATGAAACATCACATTTATTCGTAATTTTGTCACAGGTAAAATTCTCGTCTTCTACCACGGCATTGGGACGAATTTCGGCGGTGGTAATGGCTTCATCTCCCCCGTTTAGAAAAGGACAGTTGGGACTCCATCTTGCGTGATCTTGTAGAGGGTCATCTTCGACTTGCCACTGATAACCTTCGATGAAACAGTACGGGCACTGAACAACGTCTTCGAAATTTGTGTAGAAGAATCCGGCCTCCGCTAGTTTTTTGGGTGAAATCACGGAAGTGTCCGGCCACGTTTCGAAAGATTGGATTCTATTGTGTAGTTTTCGATAGTCCATGCTACTGCCTTTGACGAATCACTATCGCGGCCCTTTGAATCGTTCTAACAGTCGATTTCAAGACGAGCAATGACAGACATACCGTTATGTAGTAAATGAATCCCAACACTGACGATGCGTCTATTAATACGGTATCCGCGCAGTTTTTGCTTTCAACGTCACTATTCAAAGATTTCCACGCCGTATCTCCATGAGTGCGATTTTTGAATATCATTCGCAATTTATATTCGGTGATATTTTTGGGCAATGTAATCATCAACACCGATTCCAGATCTGACGGATATAAAGACAGGCACTTATATTCATCTACACATAGACCGATTTCGGCCACGTCACTCGGTTTATGAACATATAAAATATTATTAATTACGGTGCACAGTATGACATAGTCTGCTCTCAACAACATTTTAATATTAAATGAAAAATTCGCTCGGAGATTTTCATTTTATGAAAAGGAGTGGGGGAGGATGAAATCATCAGGCATTGGCGTATATTTATTTCAAAACAATTTTTTTAGACACTACATTCCAATTCTTAAATCCATTTTTATTGGTAAAAACGTTCCTCTCCCATTTTTCTTCAAGATCGAGTTTTCCAAACATTGCAGTCATTTGATTACGTGACTCACGCATTTCCAGTAATCTTTTCACCTCTTTGATTTCCGCTAGATGATTCTCGATGCGGTCGTTAAGCGACATGGTCCTTCGGTAGAAACGTGTAGAATCACTCGTACAATTTTTCGCAATTGTTTAAACTGCACAACCATTTAGTTTTTTCGCTGTGGTACATACACAATGGTACTGCCCTCTCGTATTTCGGTACTTCCAACCAATCACCATTCACTAGATTCTCCACATTTATTATTTTGACTGTTTGGTCGACGAAGGATCGTAGGAATGTTTCCTTGACTTTTCCCTTGACATAGACGCAGTCGACATTGAACAAAAACTTTTCTATTATTTCTCGTAGAAGTTCGTACGCCACATAGCCGCTCGAGTACCAAAAACTCAATAAATTTTGCTCCAAATACCGCACCTGTTTTTTATCTGAATCACCGAGTGTGAGAAAATCCCTGGGTGGTTTCAATAGCACATGCAACGTTTGTTTGTTGATTTTAATTGACAATTCTTTGGGGTAAAAACACCCCTCCAACGTGAAACCCTGAACATCTACTACCGCTACCTTCATCGTCTCATCACCAACTAGTTGGCAATTTTCTAGATCACGTTCCTAACAATTTCACTTAACGGCAAATACTCCATGACGCAATCGTGCACGATGACGCAATAGACTCGAGTTTTTTCCGGAAAACCCTTAGTGCTCTCTATGTCTAGTTTTACGTCGACCGTATTGGATTTCATTGATTCATTTCTTCGGGAACAATCGATGACAAAGAGGGGAGCATCTTCTCCAAAATCATTATAGCTTAGTAGAGGTTGTTTGTCTCGAACGTTCGTAAAACTGGGATAAAATTCCACATAGTTATGGTAGGCGTCCACGTAGTCGTTTTTTGCAAAATTCAATCTGAGCCGCTCGAACGGATAATAGTCACCGTTCAATATTAATCTTACATCAGATATGTCCACGTGATCGAATCTTGACGAATCCTTTTTAGCGTTCTCCTTACGATCAGTTTGAAACCCTACGATAACATAACGGGGACTTTCCACGGCCGCCGAAGTTTTGACAGACCAGATTTCTCTTTGTGAGTCCTTGGTGAGAGCCGGAAGCTCGTGCACTTCCCATTTTCGAAATGGAATTATTATAGGTTTATCCAGTTTGATTGATTACAACAGATCTAACCTAATCATGTCGTTTGGTTTAATATGTTTCACTTTTAATTCAATATTATTAATTGTTAATTCTGCCGTTAATTCTACCGTCGTGTCTGGCGTTTGTTTCAACATCAAGGAGTTGTTATTATTGCGGGATCTTATTAGTCTTATGGTTTGCTTCCCACAAATAGCGTATTGATAATCGTTAAAAATTCCAAATAAATGTTTAAGTGGCATTCTTATATTGAACGTTCCATCATCGTTTACTGCTAAACCTTCATGGGGATAAGACCATCCTGAAGTTATCAGATATCTGTCAGAGTTGGGAGGATAGCACTAATACGCTCTTATGGCGCTTACAATTCTCGGGTCTCACACGCTCTCCAATTCCTTACTATTTATTTCGTAGGAGACAGAGTCAAATAAAAATCCGGCGGCGTTATTGGCGAGTTTACACGAACCAGTTCCGCCGGTCTTAGTTAACTTTCCCTTAATACAAATTGCCGCATCATACATTAATAGCCAGAAATCACCTTGATTAATAGTAATCTCCACTATATCATTGTTCATGAATGATTTAACAAAGGGATAGTAGGTGCGCGTCTCCAGCCGTTGAATGGATTCGTCAAAATTTGGGTTTCGATGCACGTCGAAAACTTGGGGCGTTAGAGACATTGTAACCGAGAGATTCCAAAAATAGACGGTTCTCGAGAGTAAGATTTTTACCACGATCTAAACACTTCAAAGGTGCGGCAGGTTGTGATCCTCGCGAATAACTTCGATCGTTTTTATATGGCTGGTATCTGTTGTCAAAGACTATACCCATCAAGATAATCTCTTTAATTCCAACCTCACAATAATTTCTTCTCCCCGAAAATTTACCAATTCAAAATTTTGATCGAGAATCGATAGGGTAATATTATTGATTTCTCTCTTAGTCACCGGTACGTAGAGAAGATTTCTTGGCGTTTCGTCAATGGCGTAACCGGGATCGGCTCCTATCGCAAACTCGTATATCGTATGCGTGGGACGATTATAATAAGCTCCGACTGTTATATTACTGTCTATATGCACGGTTCTAACTTTAACGATGTTTACGGGTAAATCCGACGAATGCAGTATGCCCGGCTTTAATATACGTTCCGAGAATCCCAAAATTTTTCCTATCGAACCTTCTGTTTGAAAATCTATCGTATCGTTTTGACTATAAATCTCACACTGGAGAGTGCTATTGTTGGCCTTTAACGAAAACTCGTTTTGAGGTTTGTCTCCTTTGACAAAATTTAATGATTTAATTATCTGAGATTCTATAACGCTAATCTCATATGAACCGGTGGGAATTTCTATGGTCTTTCTCTGATTATTTTTATCGATGAAGTAAAATTTGTTTATGCCCGCGCTCTTGTCAATATTCGGTATGCTGTTGTAGGAGTGAAATCCTAAAAGAGCTAATCCGTATTCGGCGCCCTGATCTAAATAGATTGGCGTATCGAAATCAATAGATAACGTAGAGGAGGTACCGTGCACAGTGAATATCAGCGAGGACATGACTGAACGTTTTTCACATGAAACCACATCTTTTATAGAGAAACTCCAAACAAAGATGGCCACAATTTATTTCGCTGTATTTTTGGTATGGACTATTATTATATGCAATTTTCACACCTTTCCCTAAATAGGTAATCAGTTCGGGGGGCGGTTTTAATCCGCCAAAACTGTCAAAATATTCCACATGATTGTCGCATTTCTTATAAGCTACCCAATGCGTTCCGCTGTTCCGCACCACGTCTAAATTTACAATTGCCGATTCGTTCTTATGTGGCCCGTTTCGTGGAAGAGTGTCTCGCATAAAGACCCCTCTAAAATTTCTTAATTTTAACTTTTTGGCAAAATTTATCAAATCTCTGTCTGACAGCGGTCTATTAGGTAGCTTTATTGGTAGTTTTTTTGTTGTTTTTTGAGAAAAAGACCAAATCCTCCACGATTATTTTTTCGTAGGTATAGTCCCGAACCGTCTTTTCCTATCTTTTCCATGGCTGTGTTGTGCCTTTTTTCCTCTTCCAACTTCTTTTGCGCTTGTTTCGTGTCTAGTATAGTTCTTACAACAGAACTAGTTCCTCCTGCCACCGACCCCAGAGCTCCTAAGGCCCCAAGTAGAGGCAAAAGCGGTAGAAACCGACCAGTTTTTCGCTCGAACGGGATAATCCTCGGTATCCGAATATTTTTCTTTCCTCCTGCTTTCTGAATAGCTATGCGAGCGGCTCGGATGGCTGCCAACGATGATTTTTTCAAATTTTTCATATCGTTAAGTTGGTGTTCATCGAATGATCTTTTCAGGGACTTTGCAACTTTTTTTACGATATCTCGTCTAAATGATGTCGGTCTCTTTTGTTTTGCTCCCATGCCCAGCTTTCGTTTCGTCTTCATGGCTGTGGTGACGAACCAAGCGGCGGCCTTCTCTCCTAATTTAGCGTCTTTAGATTTGACCCTATCCCAGGCGCGATTTTCCAATTCCCAGTCTGCCTTGTGTCGCTCTTCCACAGATTTATTTTTCAAATACGCCAAGTTGTGAATTCTACAGGCTGAGTCAAGTTTATTTACGCCGGAATCGCCCCTTTCGATTCTTTCCCGTAATTTTGTTCCTGGCCCACAAAACTGATAGCCGGGGATATGCAATTCGACGGGTAGTTTGTTAATTAAACTGTTTACTAGACCTTCACCGGTGACTAGCAACATCGAAATGAATATATTCCCACTCGCGCACTCATATTTATAAACGAACATCGAATTCGTGTTCCCGACATCGACACGAGTCCAACGAGGTGTCGCAAAGACATTTTTTCTCTTAATATTTGTCCACACTGTATATCTTCCATCCTTTTTTCTCTTAATATTCGATCACTCTCTCGCCTTCCCCATCCTGCATATTTTTTCTCAAACCTAACTTTTGATCATATTTTTTCTCTAACTGCATTTTTTCTCTTAATTTTTTCTCTTAATATTTTTCACATATTTCTCTTCTTGTTCCATCCTGTATATTTTTGACAGGCTCAAGACTCCCCTCCCTCTCAGGCCCCCGGATCCGGATCCTTTCACGCTACCTGACAGGCGTCCCTCGAGGTGCAAGCGCGCGGGCTCCCGAACGGATGACGTCGGCGACAGAACCTTGCCATTTCTACGGTGCGATTAGAATATGGACGGGTGGACGAGTGGTCAAGGCGACGGGATCTCGGGACACGAACGGAACCGGTTCGATTCCACACATGGGCTTTTTTTATTGCATTCCAGGAAAAGGCAACGTCGCACCTACACGACAAAATCGAGGATCCGGCAACGCCGCGAACGCCGCGCCGAGACTACGGACGAGAGAGACAGACCAAAAGTAGCGATAAGACCGCACCGGAAGTCGTTATCTTATATGGGAAAATACATGAGTGCGAGTGAGATGGAAGATGGATCGACCCCTTTTCCTCACTACTTACAACGTTTACACTCAACACTTTCGGAACATATCAGATTGTAACGTTTTGAAAATGCTCAAAATAATTATTGTTTTTCTTTCTCAAGCACCTCGTATTTCCTCAATTGTTTTTTTGTTTGTCACGTTAATTATTTAATTTAAAATCACTCACAGATTATTACAAAACGTCAATAAATAAGTATAGGTATATTTATAGATATTTGCAGCCTAGATTCTAGGTATTTTTCTTTCTTCGTAAAGCTAAAATTAAGAACGACGATTAATGACAAACTAGAGATAGTTTCCTAACTTAAACTTACTGCATTCCTGGTCATTTCCTAGTTTTCAATTTTGTTTCATAGTTATATCCTCTTGTTTTCGTCCACTGTGTAGGCTTGCTTATCTTCGAATAGTTCGTTCCCTTGTTTCGCATTCACAGTAATAAAAAATAATTCCACTTAGCACCGCTAAATTGGTTATTTTATCGAGCCTTTTTGGTGTTTTCGACTATGTTTCTTTTGTATTTCGAATTTAGATAGCCAATCTGGAATGAAAATTAATAGCATTCATAGGTTATAGGTCAAGCAACAAAAATAAATATCTTGTACTACAGAAGCCTAAAGATACATACCTTAAAATTCCGGCTAATTCTCCTAACAGCCTACTTCGATGATCAATGTCTGATTAACTATAATAATTATTGATTTTCAATAAATTTCTTGTTTATACCAATTGCAATCGGCTGTTTTGATAGATGTCACTTGTCATGTCAATCTGTGTCAGTCAAGGGCACTGGCGCTGTCTCCCACAAAACATAAAAGAATGATGATTTTAAACCCAACCTTGCCTTGCCAGAAACAATGGTGCCAACTGCAGTCTAGTATTTTGACAGCCAAATTGGCGGGATTTTGATGGAAGGAGTAGTTTTTTTTGCAATGAGATGTTCTTTTTCCTGTAGATGTTGCCGTGAAAGCATAGTTAGCCCTTGTGGAAGATTTTTTATTGATTTTGTTCCGATTCCCGTTTTTGGAGTGCCGATTTCGAGTTAATTGGGCTCAGTAAAGCCGTAGGCTGATTTAGAAGAAGGGAATTGTTGAGTTTTCCGAGAAAATCAAGAGTTAATTACACTTTCCAGAGGCCCCCTGTCAACTGTGGTAAGTCGCCATTTTCTGCAACTTCTTTTACTGCCTTTCTGGCTTATTCACAAGAGTAAACAAATTATCTCCTTTTAGGCCTTTATCTTTTCATAATATTGCGAACATCACCAATTGCCCGTTTGCTGTTTTTTTGTTGCTGCTTATCAACTGTTACGTAACCCCTACTGCTTGGCTGTAAAACTGGATGTTGTGCTGATTTGCTGTACCCCTGCTTGTTTGCTGGCTCTGCTTTCATGCTGTATATTGGAGCTTAGAGGTGCCTACTTAGAGGACAGAATACAGAAGTATGGAAGCTGCATGACCTCTCACCTCAGGAGTCTGGCAAGTTCTTTCCATATTAAATACTGCTTTTACCTAGTACTTTTATAATGGTTATGGTTCATTTATCCCAGTTTAATTGGATTGCTGCTAAGCTGCATCATTAGTGCATGTTAATCTGCTGATATATATATATAACTTTGAGTGTTTGCCCATTATCACCTTTTCTTGTAATTGTTACATTGTAATTGTAATTGTTAATCTGCTGATATATATATAGATATATATATATAACTTTGAGTATTTGCCCATTATCACCTTTTCTTGTAATTGTTACATTTACACTCGCTAATCTTACATCCTTATTGTCATTGTATCTTGGGTTATGAAGATTTCCACGCAGGTCGCTTTAGCAGCCTCCGTGGCGATGTTAGTACAAGCCCCAAAATAGGGGATGTGCTGACTGAAGCTGCAAATGTGCTGTTGGCTCCTGCCTGGACTTCATTTGTTGCTTCCCAAATCATGCCTATCTTTTGATTTGGTTAATGTTACACCGTACTGATGATTGCCAAATAGCATGAAAGATATATATATAGATATATATAGTCTTACGTCGATTTTTGTTTAATGAGTTCTGCCTGTCTAAATTTTGTAAACCGACTATAACGTTATAGAAGGGCCTAGATTGGTCACAGATACAATAATTTATTTATTACCTTAGCGATGGTTCTTTTTCTTTAAAAACCACCACAGGCATGATTATTACAGAGTGCACTATTTATTAGCTTTGTTTTTGTATTAGTCATTATTTTATTAGGTAATATTTTAATGTGTTTATTTCTTTTATTGGTAAAAGTATTTAGTAGTAAGTAGAACAGTATCAAGTTTAACAACATTCAAGATTTCTCTGGAGACCGCACTCCTGTCCACTTGCTTATGTAATGTTTTATATTTTATGTATGCGCGCTGTGATCCCCTTATTTGTGTTCTATATATCAAATTATCTATTGATTACCTAATTTATTTCCAATATTAAACGTCGTGAACGGTGAATCTTAGTTTCATTGATTCTTTTTTTTCTGAGGCTCATACATAATCTCTTTCCCGCTTTAATTTTCTGTTAGCTATAAACCCCTCTATAACAGAAACAGCTCTAACTACAAAGCGGGTGGCGCCGAACCTAATTTATGAAATATCGTCTAGTTGACCCACGCCACTCTACCGAGTGATTTGGGAAAGCCGGAAGGAGCAAAAATAGACGGGGTAAATTTGAGACTATTAGTTTTCTGGCCTTTTTGAATATCTTTGGAACTAAACAATTAACACCCGCAAGATAGGATTTTACTGTTTGCCACTTCTATTTCTTAGTTTTTCCCCACCTTTGTCCCTTTGAGAGGGAAAATTGCGTGGCAAAATTTGGAGCCTCAACGTGGTTATAATATTGTGGTGGGATATTTGGCACCCCTACGTACAGGAGGGCGTGGATCTAGAGAACTTGAATGTTAATATTATTAGAATATTTATCTAGCAGGTGCAGCCGCGGTTTTGCAGTCAAGTGGTTTTTTTTTGTCGCCGGATATTTTTTGTTTCTTGCCGCAGGTACTTTGAATTTAATCCTTTGAATTAACTGAGTTTTTTTTAGGCCATTTTAATAAGGTACAGTTTTGATCCATTAACGCGACTTTTTTTTACTTTGATAAACTCGAGGAGACTTTTATGTGCGCGATTTCTTTTGGCCCTGTCTTTGATCTGTTTGCTCGGAGTTTTTATAGTTAATATCGGTTTTTTTTTCCATCATATTAATTGGCCCGCATTTTAAGGTGCATCGTTGCATATACAGGGGGATGCAAATTTAGTTAGGGTAATGGTATAGTAGGGAAAATTTTCAAAATCTCTCGACTTCTACCCCTACTTGATTGTTTTTTTTATTGTTTTTTTTTATTTGCATAGGTCGGGTTTTGTATATACCTACATTAATATTGTATTGACAAATTGTTTTCAATTTTTTTTGTCTCAACAAGGAGAGAACTGATGTCTATGGCCATGGAGGTCAATCGATTGTTGTCAGAGGAGCTCTCGTATGAACTCAACATTCGCGGTTTACCTCTAACCGGTAACGTGGAAGAGAAACGGTCACTACTAAGGGAAGCTTTCAAATTAGAAAGATTGGGTCAAGTTAAACCTCCGGCCCTGGTAAATTTCGACCCTGTTCAAGAACTTTGCACTTGTCGGCTTAAGGTAAATACTTTGTCACACAGTATTTCTCATTTCGATCGCAATAATAGAGACAATGAATATAAGCGGATCCATACCCGTTTGTTGCATGTAAATTTCCGTCTTAGTCGAGTAAATGCAAAGGATCAAATAGACATTTCTCTTAGGTACGAACTTCTTCAGACTTGCATTCAGTTGCTTACTGATTTGGGAGCTACTTATGAGCGCAGTAAAATCCGTGACGATGATGAATCGCGCTTTTTACCAACCAACTTGGCTAGGCTAACGGTCAAGGAATCGGAATCCCAACCCCCCCCATCAACATCTGAAGTCATCAGACAAGAAACTGTTGATCTTATTTCTTTTGAGGATGGTGGACCATCCCCGTTTTTCATCGTCTAGGGTTGAGAGCGGTGCTCAAGAGCAACCTATCGATCCAGAGGCTAGGCGATGGATTATTCCGCCCGCGGTGGCTACCTTCCCAACTCTTAGCACTCAGCCTCAGGCTGATTCAGGTTCTCAGCAGTCCAACAATTTTCTTATGTCAGACATTACCTCACAGCCTCAGTCAAATGAACCTAGAGTTGGCACAATTATTGGGGACCCCCACCGTCAGTCTGTGACTGTTCCGCCTTCTGAGGGAGATTACCCATACCCACACCAGGTCCCTCGTTCAAACACCAATAGTTTCGATTTGCCTTACGGACCAGCTGCAAGTCACCCACCCCTTCAATCTCGACGACCCTCGCAGGTGACATTTTCCAGTCCCATCATGGAATCTCGTTTACCTTCAAATAATATGCCACGGAGATCATCTCACCTGTGTGACTCTGGCAATTATGGCTCGAATTTTCCAAACGTAAATACACCTTTTCCCGTGAACGAAACTCTTTCTCATCCAGATCCTTATGTAGATTTAGCAAATCGTCTGGACAATTTTGGATTTTCGCCTTTAAGAGGCTTACCAAATGTTAATGAAGGTCCTCGCTATGAGGTATCACAGAGGTATGTTGATATAAGTCGATGGAATTTGCATTTTGATGGTCATGGGAGTATCAACGACTTCTTGGAACGCGTGGAGGAACTCAGAGCTTCTAGAGGTGTACCTAAAACCCAATTATTACGTGCTGCTCCAGAACTTCTTACGAAGGAGGCCCTTTTGTGGTACCGCACCGGACATTTTGAAACATGGGATGAGTTGGTAACGCAACTGAGAAATGCTTTTCAGCCTTACGACTACGAGTTTATCTTATGGGATGAAATTCGGCGTAGGACGCAGGGTGCACAAGAACGTGTGGTGAACTATGTGTCAATTATGGAAAATTTATTTCGGAAGCTTCCTGGCCTGCCTTCTGAAGCAACTCGTCTCCAGCTCATTAAAAGGAATCTTCTTCCATACATACAGATTCGTTTGGCAACTCTGTCCATTACCTCGTTAACTGAGTTACTGCAATATAGTCGAGCGATTGAGGAAACGGAAACCCGTATTCAGAGATTCGCACCACCCTCTACTAACTATCGTCAATTGTTGGAGCCTTCCCTTGCCTATCATAAGCCCTTGTCGGGTCATGTCGTTGCTACTGCGGAGGCCATTGAGGAAAGCCCATATACTTCTCCACCGTCTCTCCTAGATGAACCAATCCCACATATTGACGTGGTCACTTCTCGAACTGGTAACATCTGTTGGAACTGTAAGGAGTCTGGGCATAGATTTCAACAATGTCCTAAGCCTCGTCGAAAGTTCTGCTTTAGGTGTGGACGTGATGACGTCACGGTCAGAGAGTGTCCTTTGTGTACAAAAAACTTGAATCCGGGAGGGCAGTGACGGGTCGGCCGTCCCGCCCACCTCATGAAAATGTTTACTTGACCTCTCTTCGCCGAACCGTTCAGGTTGATTACCTTTTGTCGCACGTGAAGGACGATATTCGACCTTATCTAGAGGTGAATATATTTGGACACACCGTCTTGGGATTGTTAGACAGTGGTTGCTCCAAGACCACGATTGGTGGCCCAGGTTGGAACCTTCTAAAACCCTTGTGTCAGTTGGATACCTCTGTATCTTTTAGTTGTGTTGTGGCAGATGGTAGACCTACATCCAGCATTGGTGTTGTTAGACTCCCTTTTCAGCTGCAAGAACGCGTTCGCATACTGGAAGTTCTCGTTGTTCCCACTTTCCCACACTGTCTACTTCTCGGCATGGATTTTTGGCTGGGTATGCACCTTCTTCCTGACTTATATTCGGGTTCCTGGAAGTTTTGCAATCCCGCCCGTAGTCTTCCAATCCCTATTTCTGCCATTCACTCCAAGGAAACCTTGGCCTCAGATCATCGACAGCGTCTCGAAACCCTTGTGGATGACACCTTTAAGGTGATGGGCGATAGACTTGGATGTACTAGCCAGGTGGAGTTGGTCATTAAAGCCGACTCACCTCCAATCAAGCAGAGGCATTACCCGCTTTCCCCCGCATTACAGAAAGAGGTTAATGCAGAACTTGAGAAAATGTTAGCAGATGATATAATCGAGTCCTCGGACTCACCGTGGTCGTCACCCATAGTCATGATAAGGAAGAAAGGTGGCGGTTGGCGCTTCTGCGTGGACTATAGGGCCCTTAACAGGGTCACCGTTCCTGACGCGTATCCTCTACCCTTCGTAAGTTCGACACTCGACAAGCTGCGTGATGCAAGGTATTTGAGCACTCTAGACATAAAATCAGCATATTGGCAGATACCTATAGACAAGGAGTCCAGACCTCTAACTGCCTTTACTGTCCCAAATCGGGGACTCTTTCAGTTTAAGAGAATGCCTTTTGGGCTAACGAACGCCCCGGCAGTTTGGCAGAGACTAATCGATAGGGTGATAGGGGTCGATCTGGAAAGGTTTGTCTTTGTTTATCTCGACGATGTAATAATTTGTACTCCGTCATTTGAGGAACACCTTGAAGTTTTAGCTGAGGTCATCAGAAGAATCACAAATGCTGGCTTGACCCTTAACAGAGAAAAATGTAACTTTTGCAAATCCGAGCTTAAATATCTTGGCTACTTGGTTAACTCCTCAGGTCTTTTGGTTGACCCCGAAAAGATCGAAGCAATCTTACAAATCCCAATTCCCAAGAATGTGACTGAGGTCAGACGATTCGTTGGGTTGGCTTCATGGTATCGGCGTTTTGTCCCTAACTTTTCTTCAATTGTGTCCCCTCTAACAAACCTGACAAAGAAGAATGTCAAATTTATGTGGGATGAAAGCTCTGAAAAGGCCTTTCGTACCATCAGGGATAACTTAGTCAAGGCACCGGTTCTTTCGTGCCCTAACTTCGAGCTCCCCTTTGTAATTCAATGCGACGCCTCTGATTTCGGCCTCGGTGCCGTACTCTCACAAATACAACATGGTGAGGAACGAGTGATTGCGTACTTGAGTAGATCCCTCACGAGGAATGAGAGAAGGTACAGCACAACAGAAAAAGAATGTCTTGCCGTTCTGTTCGCCATCGAAAAACTTAGACCATATATAGAAGGTACTAAATTCACGGTAATCACCGACCATTATAGCCTTAAGTGGTTGCATTCCATCAAGGACCCGGTAGGACGCATAGCGAGATGGGCGATACGCCTTCAACAGTACGATTTCGAAATTATACACCGAAAGGGTAAAGATCACGTCGTTCCGGACGCTTTATCACGAAGTGTTCCTGTCATCGATAGTGTTGATTGCTGCATTGTTGACATTCCGACTGGCTCTGAGTGTTCCGATCGTTGGTACCAGCAGATGTGTTCCAAGGTTGCTAAGTACCCTGCTAAATACCCTAATTGGTGGCTTGATAACGACAAACTTTATAAGCGGATCAACCATGCCTATCCGAGTGTAGTGGGTTGTGAAAGTTCGTGGGTTTCGGTGATTCCCCGTCAGGAACGTTATAAGATCATTAAGGACAACCACGATCCACCCACCTGTGGGCATCTGGGTGTCTTCAAGACATTGGCCCGTATTTCGCAGAAGTACTATTGGCCGGACATGAGAGCCGACGTTGCTAAATACATCAAAAGGTGTCGGGTATATCTGGGAACCAAGCCAACCCAAAAAGCCCCGGCTGGACAGCTCCGAAGCCTTCAACCAACTGCTTCCCGGCCATGGCAAATCATTGATGTCGACTTAGTTGGTCCACTCCCTCGATCTTCGCAAGGGAATTCTTACATTCTCTCGGTTATTGACTGCTTTACCAAATTTGTGTTATTCTTCCCCTTGCGTAAGGCCACCACTACCAGCATTATTAAGTGGTTAGAGGATTACGTCCTGTTAATCTATGGCGTTCCCCAAAAACTGATTGCTGACAATGGTCCCCAATTTAGAAGCTCCCTTTTTCAAAATTTTCTGACCGAATATGGAGTAGAAATACGATATACGGCTAATTATCACCCCCAGGCCAATCCGGTAGAACGAGTCCATCGTGTCCTAAAGACTGTTCTTACAAGTTACGTTTCCAATGACCACAAAAAGTGGGATAAGCTTCTCGCTAAGGTGGGCTGCGCTATAAGGTCGTCTTGTCACGAAGTGACCGGTATGTCTCCTAACTTCGTTTTCTTTGGTCGAGAGCTCACATTCTGTGGTAAGCCCGACTCTCTGCCTGATGAACTTGTTGATGTATCAGTTCAGTCCGATCCTCACGCAAAAAGTGAAGCTCTCAAGATGGTATTCGCTGACGTTCAGAAACGTATATTAAAAGCCCACATCAACAATAGCAAAGGCTATAATCTCCGAAAACGCCCGGACCGTTTCCAACTGCTCCAATCCGTTTGGAAGCGAACTTATTATTTATCAGACGCTTCTAAGAACTTCTCAGCCAAATTGGCCCCAAAATTCTCGGGTCCTTACGTTATTTCTAAGGTAGTGTCCCCTTGGACTTATGAGTTAGCCGATTCACAAGGTCGTAATTGTGGCATCTGGAATGCCAAAGACTTGAAGGCTCATCCACCCGATGACTCCCCTGCATAGATATCAGAATCTTTTCCAACATTCAGAAATACTTCCCTAGATGTTTGAAAAGTTTCACCGAAACTTTTTTCAGGTGAGGGGAGTGTTGTAACGTTTTGAAAATGCTCAAAATAATTATTGTTTTTCTTTCTCAAGCACCTCGTATTTCCTCAATTGTTTTTTTGTTTGTCACGTTAATTATTTAATTTAAAATCACTCACAGATTATTACAAAACGTCAATAAATAAGTATAGGTATATTTATAGATATTTGCAGCCTAGATTCCAGGTATTTTTCTTTCTTCGTAAAGCTAAAATTAAGAACGACGATTAATGACAAACTAGAGATAGTTTCCTAACTTAAACTTACTGCATTCCTGGTCATTTTCAATTTTGTTTCATAGTTATATCCTCTTCTGTTTTCGTCCACTGTGTAGGCTTGCTTATCTTCGAATAGTTCGTTCCCTTGTTTCGCATTCACAGTAATAAAAAATAATTCCACTTAGCACCGCTAAATTGGTTATTTTATCGAGCCTTTTTGGTGCTTTCGACTATGTTTCTTTTGTATTTCGAATTTAGATAGCCAATCTGGAATGAAAATTAATAGCATTCATAGGTTATAGGTCAAGCAACAAAAATAAATATCTTGTACTACAGAAGCCTAAAGATACATACCTTAAAATTCCGGCTAATTCTCCTAACAGCCTACCCCGATGATCAATGTCTGATTAACTATAATAATTATTGATTTTCAATAAATTTCTTGTTTATACCAATTGCAATCGGCTGTTTTGATAGATGTCACTTGTCATGTCAATCTGTGTCAGTCAAGGGCACTGGCGCTGTCTCCCACAAAACATAAAAGAATGATGATTTTAAACCCAACCTTGCCTTGCCAGAAACAATGGTGCCAACTGCAGTCTAGTATTTTGACAGCCAAATTGGCGGGATTTTGATGGAAGGAGTAGTTTTTTTTGCAATGAGATGTTCTTTTTCCTGTAGATGTTGCCGTGAAAGCATAGTTAGCCCTTGTGGAAGATTTTTTATTGATTTTGTTCCGATTCCCGTTTTTGGAGTGCCGATTTCGAGTTAATTGGGCTCAGTAAAGCCGTAGGCTGATTTAGAAGAAGGGAATTGTTGAGTTTTCCGAGAAAATCAAGAGTTAATTACACTTTCCAGAGGCCCCCTGTCAACTGTGGTAAGTCGCCATTTTCTGCAACTTCTTTTACTGCCTTTCTGGCTTATTCACAAGAGTAAACAAATTATCTCCTTTTAGGCCTTTATCTTTTCATAATATTGCGAACATCACCAATTGCCCGTTTGCTGTTTTTTTGTTGCTGCTTATCAACTGTTACGTAACCCCTACTGCTTGGCTGTAAAACTGGATGTTGTGCTGATTTGCTGTACCCCTGCTTGTTTGCTGGCTCTGCTTTCATGCTGTATATTGGAGCTTAGAGGTGCCTACTTAGAGGACAGAATACAGAAGTATGGAAGCTGCATGACCTCTCACCTCAGGAGTCTGGCAAGTTCTTTCCATATTAAATACTGCTTTTACCTAGTACTTTTATAATGGTTATGGTTCATTTATCCCAGTTTAATTGGATTGCTGCTAAGCTGCATCATTAGTGCATGTTAATCTGCTGATATATATATATATATATAGATATATATATAGATATATATAGTCTTACGTCGATTTTTGTTTAATGAGTTCTGCCTGTCTAAATTTTGTAAACCGACTATAACGTTATAGAAGGGCCTAGATTGGTCACAGATACAATAATTTATTTATTACCTTAGCGATGGTTCTTTTTCTTTAAAAACCACCACAGGCATGATTATTACAGAGTGCACTATTTATTAGCTTTGTTTTTGTATTAGTCATTATTTTATTAGGTAATATTTTAATGTGTTTATTTCTTTTATTGGTAAAAGTATTTAGTAGTAAGTAGAACAGTATCAAGTTTAACAACATTCAAGATTTCTCTGGAGACCGCACTCCTGTCCACTTGCTTATGTAATGTTTTATATTTTATGTATGCGCGCTGTGATCCCCTTATTTGTGTTCTATATATCAAATTATCTATTGATTACCTAATTTATTTCCAATATTAAACGTCGTGAACGGTGAATCTTAGTTTCATTGATTCTTTTTTTTCTGAGGCTCATACATAATCTCTTTCCCGCTTTAATTTTCTGTTAGCTATAAACCCCTCTATAACAGAAACAGCTCTAACTACAAAGCGGGTGGCGCCGAACCTAATTTATGAAATATCGTCTAGTTGACCCACGCCACTCTACCGAGTGATTTGGGAAAGCCGGAAGGAGCAAAAATAGACGGGGTAAATTTGAGACTATTAGTTTTCTGGCCTTTTTGAATATCTTTGGAACTAAACAATTAACACCCGCAAGATAGGATTTTACTGTTTGCCACTTCTATTTCTTAGTTTTTCCCCACCTTTGTCCCTTTGAGAGGGAAAATTGCGTGGCAAGATGCCTACGAGTTAAAGACAAAACAAGCCGTATTGACCAGTTGATGATATACGCAATCTTAGCATATAACAATTATATTCACTCAGTCACCAAAAATACGCCATTCGGGATAATTAATGGACATATCGATACGTTAGACCCGTTCGATATTACCGAAGAAATATTAATAAATGACTACATCGAAAATCATAAAAACAAGACACGAACTCTTTATAAACAAATACATAATAAAAACGAAAACTCAAAAGAAAAAGTAATAAATAAGCGCAATGAAACCCGTGAAGAACCGATAGAATACCCCGAAGACATAAAACAAAATCTCAGATCAAAAACAAAACCTAAATACAAAAAAGAAAAGTTAATATCAGATAAAGGAATAAAAGCGCAACTAAAATCGAAAACTGTCCATAAAAATATAATACGCAAACCACGGAAATTAACAACAAAACTTCTCTTGCAGGAACACAATGACGAAGACGACGCTGTTTCTGACCATAACTATTATACTCAACCTGGGACTAGTAAAAACAATTGAACTAGAAATACATTCTTTAGAGAATTCACCAGGAATCCTCCCGTTTAGATTAGGAACTACTAACCTTATAGCAAGAAAACATACCTTTTTGCATTACGTAAAATTAGATAAACTAGAAACGCAAATTAACAATCTTAAGGCTTCTTTTAATGACCTAAGAGCTTCTATTTTTAAAGAAACGGAATTTATTTTCACCGCAAGTTTGAGAAATAATTACGATAACCTAAAACCATTATTTTCCGAAATCGATTCAAAATTTTCAAATGTAATATTTAAGAATAAAAGAACAAAACGCGGACTATTCAATTTTGTAGGTACAATCAATAAATGGTTTAGCGGCACACTCGACGCCACTGACGGCGAACGCTATGACAAAGCAATTACAACATTAGAGAAAAATCAACAGAAAATAGTAACTGAAGTCAATAGGCAAATTTCATTGTTTAAAAAACTTACCGATATCTATGATAAAACCATTAATTCTATTGTTCAAAATCAACAAAAGATTATGGATTATTTCGATAGATATGGCGAATTACTAAATCGAGAAACAGATATTTTCTACAGATACACTATATATTTGTCCATTCTTAACCAAATCTTCGTAAATTGCAATTTAATTATAACTTTCTTAGACAATATTGAGAACGCAGTGACTTTTGCTCGATTACATACCGCACATCCAAATATTTTGACAATTAATGACTTGGAAGATATTTTTAAACAAATTTCAAAATTTTATTCACGAAAAGAATTATTAAAAATAAATACATTTGATTGGTACTCTATAATAAAGACTAATTGTTATTTTGTCAATAATCAATTGATCTTTGCTTTGGAACTCCCTATTATCGATCCTATTACATACCAATATTTTCACCTAATACCTATTCCTACAAAAAACAATACAATTATCCTTCCGCCCAAACCCTTCTTGGCTCTAAGTGAAGAAAACTATCAATACATGGATACACCCTGTGAAAGCATCAATGGAATCTTCGTGTGCCTCCACGAGTCCCTTACCACCCGGCCAGAAACGGATTGCATCTCGACCCTCATCAATGGAAAAGAAAATTTCTGTCAACCAACAGACATCAAGCCACCGCACGAAACAATTGAAAAAATTGACGAAGAGTATCTAATAGTAATTGCTACTCACCAAGTAAAATTACAAATTAATTGCAACCACCAGGACTTCAAAGCCATCCAAGGGATACAGTTAATAAAAATTCCAAGAAACTGTACAATAATAATTAATAACAAAATTTATGGAAATCAAGAATCTACAACGAAATCACACCCACTCATCCTTCCAGACATTACGAAACCTGCCGAAAATCTCGACAAGAAGCATCTTCCAAAATTAGTACTAAATGACGTTCCACTCAAAAATCTCCGCCAACTTAAAGAAAATGTCGACGCAATAAACCCGCTCTTCATAGAAGATATCAATACAAGCACGAATTCTAAATGGATTCAATGGATCCTTCTAACCATCATCATATTGGTTATTTCATCATACTTCGGCCGTCAACTCTACGAAAAATTTATTTTACCACGAATAAAGAACATACAAACTTCGCCTACTTCAGTTATCTACGACCCTTCAGTAGCCGTCTAAGGGATGGAGGAGTTACATGAACAGAACTTCCGAACTCGACACAAAATTATTGTACTGTAATCAAAATTACCTTTTTGCATTGTAAACATTTTTAGTTTATACAAGTCTTGCACCGACCATTGAGCGCCATTAAGATCTTGGCAACCGCTGTAACCTTTTTGAGAATAAACCGTTTATTTTTAAAAAGACGTTTGCGTTCGAGAGTTATTTAACTCACTCTTTCGTTGAGCTGTTCGAGATAGCTGTAGAGTTTTAGACGAGCTTGGCAGTTGTATACGCTGCGAGGGCTACATTTACTGTTGGCAGAATAGCAAAACTCTCTTCTATGTACTGCCAATTTACAATTAAGGTGTTCTCGTTGATTGGAAGGGCGTTATTTACTTCTATAGAAGGGTTGGTTAACATTGAAAAAAAAATTGCTCTGGGTTATTGACGATGGAGGTTTTACTTTGGTTTTCTTTTTGCCCCAGTTTTCCCCAAAAAGATGTTATGACAGCGTTTCCTAACTGTCGCTTGCCGGGGTTAAAATCGATCTCGCTACAAGTTAGTGTAACTCCCTCCCTTTCAAAGTACTCTTTTATGTAGGTTTGTTTACTTTCTTGAGGATTACAATCGACGGGCCAACCGGACGCTTGTTGTTTGATTTTTAAAAATTTACTGATATATTCAGAAAATAAACCGCCCGTCTTTGTCTCTGTGTTATATTGCTCCACCTTGTATTTCCATATTTCGTGTATATCGACAATATGGTACCCCTTCTCAAGACTTTTCAAAACTTCGTCAATAACCCAGGTGCCGTTCAGAGCTCGCTGGTCATCTTTGTGGCTACAATTTTCTTCGTTTTGTTCTTCGGCACATGTTCTGCACAGGACAAACAGAAGCTTGGAATTCATTTTTAGCGGTAGCACAGGGTGGTACAAATTCTGGGGCGGCACGACTTTACATTTAATGAGACCGTCTGTTTCTTTTAGGTTGAGGTTGTAACATTCCTCTCCAACGTAAACTTGGGGGTGTCCTATGGGGTACTTCCCGTATTTACATACCTAAGGGTAGAGGGAGCAGACGTCGGCAATTTTTCCCCAGGTTTTACTTTATAGTAAAGTTTGGCGGCGCCCGTTCTTCCTCCATAAAACGCATCTCTAGGGTTTAGGGGTGTTTTCTGGAGTAGGGGGTGATTTTGCAGAGTATTTTCTAGATCGGGTGTAAGTTCTCTGCGGAATTCACAATCCCATCTTAGTATAATCTCATAACCTATCTATTTTCCATCGTATCGGTGGGATCGTCGTGTGTGGGCTGTTGTCTGTTGTGTTTTATACATGCGGGACATCCGTGAAAATAGCACCCGTTGAACTCGAAAATTTGGTTTGTTGCTTCGCAAAAGCCGTCAACTTTACAGCCATTAAGAACGACTTCTCTACCTTTTGCCGCATGCATGATCTCAATATTTCTTTGCCTTTCCTCGCCGATTAGCCACATTATCGCAATTTTGGACTGATTGTCGCGCCATCTGTAACCGTTCTTTGGAATTATTCCTATTGTATTGGGTTTTAAAAAGTTACGGCGAAATATTTTGTTACAGGCGGAGGGCAGAGTGCAGGCTTCGGTAAAAGGACATACATTACCCTCTTCTAGCAGCTGTTCTCGAAACTTTAGACAGGCCTGTGTTAAGATTTCCACGTCCGAGATGCAATAGGAGACAATTTCCCATTGGAAATCAAATTGGTCATTCTTGTGCTCCTCGTACCATTTTACAAACTGGTCTCTGTCGTTTGGCTTCATTGAATCAGGGCTGTAGTACTCAATTTCAGGCCTTGATCCTACATAATTTTGATTTTCCGCGATGTTGAATAAATGCGGAAAATATCCCTTTTTGAGTTCGACGAGTCCAAAACCCTTGGGGAGGGCCGACAGTGCCATAGGAAAGTAATTAATCGAGTCTAAACATGTAACGTTACCCGTCTTCATCGAAATTAATTTTGTTCCACGAGTGATTAGCTCGGGAGCTAGGTCTGTTTGGGTAAGTATATGATTCAGAATGAACTGATGATCAAAACTCTGTCCATTATGGGCGATGACAACTACAGTTTTGAATTTTTTCCTTATCTCCAAAACATGAATAAGGAAAGATGCTACAGGGTTAGCACCTTTTACGACTTGAAGCCTCACCCCACAATTTTCGCAGATTTCTTTGTCTTTTCCCCCTAGACAGATAGAACAGCGTTGGGCACATAAGGTGGGTTCGTGTAATAAGGCCCCGCCCTCCGTGTGTTTTTCCTGTCTAGTTTCTAAATCATAAAAAATGAATAGGAGATCTTTTGTTTTTGGTTTTCCTGTGTCCATCTGCATATGACATAAATGATCCCCAGGTATGTGTTTCTGGCAGATCTTACAGTAAATTTCGCCGCATGTATGCTGACGATTTTTCTTCATGGTTTTCAGACAGTCCTCGCAACGCCTTATCTCGTCACAAATTGATTTTTTACCCTTTTTGTGGTTATCAAAACAGGTTTTGTTACGAAAGACTCTGTGGCAGTCCTGGCAATGATTTTTGTCTTCCAAAATACAAGGTGGAGTCTGTTGACAGGCGTAGCAGGTTCCTCCACAGCGGTGATCATCTTTATTGTTGTATGGTACGCTGCATACCTCACAGAAGTAACCACATCCAAAAACAGATATCAAAGACATGATTACGTTGTAATGTCCTTCGTGGTGTAGCAAGTTTAGATTTTTTGTACCCCCTGTGCCTTTGAAAATATGATCCCTTCCTTTAGTACCATACTTGTAATGTTATAATTACCCAAAGGGCGTTGGAATTGTTGTATTTCTAGTATTCCACCACCCTCTTCTGGAATACTAGTGTCTGAATCCTGCATTAATTTTTTCGCACGCTGAGTCTGAACTTTTCCTATATCTCGCCGAACCTTCCTAAAGTCCGGATCTTTTTCGACGTGTGCTATGGCCACAACAAGAGCGCGGGGAAGACATAAATTGTCTTTGTTGTTCATGGTAACCAAGCCTCGCCGTTTGCTACACTCTGCAGCAAAACTGTTGTACTTTGGTCTTCCACCCTTTCCGACAGGCAAGCGGGCTGCAGTGACGCCTAGCACGAAGGTGTCCGTATTCAACGCCTCCCCGTTGCTCTGGAATATGCTGGACAGCACGCGCCAAACGTCTTCCACTGTCACCTTAAAATAAAAAATCTAGTTAATTTTTCTATAAAAAGTATTCGCGTTTAGTAGGTACATAAAACTGATTAAAGTTATTTCAAATTATTCTTATATTATGCCGTCTGGTACTGTAATCAATTAGGTATGTTATTGTTATTATTATTATTCATTTTTATTACAACCAGTATTATTATTATTGCTTAAATCATTTAATTTTTTTTTAGTTTGTGAAAAACTTACTTTTGAGGCTTCCCTAAACGACATCCATTCCTCGCCTTTTTGGAATGCCGGGCTACTAAAAGTAAACGCCACTCTGTCGGTAGGTAAAAGGTCAGATGTGGCATACAAGATCGCGTCCTTGATGGCAGCTTTTGTCCAGTCGCTAGGGTCTTTGCTTTCGGGCACCGTCTTAATTTTAAAATTAAGGCGACGCGCAAGTCTGACCCGCTGCAAACAGTCCTGCACGATGACGAATTTGTCCATCTCACTAAAAGGAATACATTTTTATTTTTTGAAAGAGGAAAAATTAAAAAGAAAATACCTTCTTGCTCGTGATATATATATATATATATAAACACTCAAAGTTAACAAAAAGAAAAAACTAGTAACCGCATACACGTGTTTCATGCTATTTGGCAATCATCAGTACGGTGTAACATTAACCAAATCAAAAGATAGGCATGATTTGGGAAGCAACAAATGAAGTCCAGGCAGGAGCCAACAGCACATTTGCAGCTTCAGTCAGCACATCCCCTATTTTGGGGCTTGTACTAACATCGCCACGGAGGCTGCTAAATGCTGTTGGCTCCTGCCTGGACTTCATTTGTTGCTTCCCAAATCATGCCTATCTTTTGATTTGGTTAATGTTACACCGTACTGATGATTGCCAAATAGCATGAAACACGTGTATGCGGTTACTAGTTTTTTCTTTTTGTTAACTTTGAGTGTTTGCCCATTATTATATATATATATTACAGAATGAGTCGATGGAAAGATCAAACTAAGTTTTGTCTGGATTAACCCTCAATTCCATAATCAAATAAAAGCTTCCTTTAAATAAAAGGGACATTTCTCAACAATATTTAAACAATGGTTATGATTGTTGCTAAAAGTCCCTTTAACATAAAGTACACTTTTGATTTATTATGGAACTGGCGGTAAGCATTTGTTTAGGCTTTTCGTTTCCTGCTTTGTTTCGAGATTTTATTGCATTGTACTGGATCAACACAAGCTACGTAACAAATATTATAACAACATTACCAAATATGGCCAGCACCATTCCTCTGTCGACGTAAATCATTATGTAGGTAATTAGGATTGTTTCGTATTAGTTTATAAACAATAAGTGCTTACTTATAAGTTACAACATTAGGTTGTGTACTGAATTCATTTCATACAATATAGTCTGTCTAAAAACCTCAACGTGTTCACTTGCTTTAACCACCTACAAATGATCACCGAACAAGGGTGATTGCATGGCGACCCTGCCAACGCAAACCTGCCAACTCAAACCTGCCAACGCAAACCTGCCAACTCAAACCTGCCAACGCCGATCTGCCAACGAAAATAACTGGAAATGGGTTTAAAAGAATCAAAAGAAGAGGTAATTATCGCACAAGCAGGCAATAGCGGAGGTTCTACCACTTCACAAGAGATTCAGAGAGGAGTTTCCCTAGGAGAAGTTGTCGCACTGATAGCTGTAGCACTAGTCCTAGCAATAGTAGTCGCATATTGCTATTTACGCGGAAAGAAGAAATTGGAGCGGAAGATTCGTAGGGAAATTATAAGAAGCCAAGAAATCGCGTAAGCAGAGTTCGTCAACTGGCCGTACCACACCGGTGGCTGGCATCGTGGGAACGGGCTAGAGTGGCGTAATGCCTCTAGTTCGCAACGTGGGTTTTGGACCAGAAGCCCTCAAAGCAGCTCTTGGAGGAAAAAACGGCACAGAAAATGATGTTTAAGGTTAGAACTGTGTATTTCAAATTTTAAGTTAGATAGGCAAATGAATATTATAGAATTGGAAAATTTAAAGGAACAATTAGAATCCGTAAAAAAGTTTTATGGTAAGGTTAGCAAAGAACCATTAGATAGGCGAGAAAACCAGATTAGGCTAAACAAATTATTATTAGAAGTAGGTTTATTAGAGGATGAATTTACGAAAATAAAGTCAAAAGTTGCTAAAGTTGATAGGAAGCCAGAAGAGATACAAGTTATCAATTCGTACTTTAAAGAAATCGAAAAATATATTTATCATTCTAGACATTTACTTTTAAATAGATTAGGTACTTTAAGTAGTCAAGATAGTCAGGTAGAAATAAGAGAAATTCAAACTGTAAAAATGACCGAAAAGTTCGATTTACGAACAGCGTCTTCGTTACTACCTCTTATGGACGGTACTGAGGATACCACAAAACAATTAATTGATGCCATTGAGTTATACAGCGAGTTATTGGACGAGAATGGTCAAAAATTAATGATTAGTTATGTTTTGAAAGCTAGGTTATCCCAAAATGCAAAGCTTAGGCTTGATAGAACTTATAAAACGGTTGACGATTTAGTAAACGATATGCGAACCCATTTGGTTAGTAAAAAATCAGCCACAGCACTTGCAAGCACACTTCACAGCGCTAAGCAAGAAGGCAAAACAATTGATAACTATGCGCAAATTATAGAAGATTTATTCGTGAATCTTACAATAGCTCAAGCTGACGGGAATAGTAATAACGCGGCAATACTACGAGTAGCAAACGAAAAACTTGCCATAAATGTTTTTTCAAACGGTTTAAAAAATAGTGAGCTTCGCACCGTTATAAAAGCTAGAAATTACTCTACTTTAAAAGAGGCTATAGTAGGTGCCAAGGATGAAGAAAGGTTAATATCTAGTAATCAATCCGGGTTTTTTCATATGCGGACACGAAATAATAACAGATTTAGTAATCATGGTATGAGAGGCAGATTCAATAGGTCTAGACAGTACAATAATAGTAACAGGAACGCTCAAAACAATGTAAACAGCACTCAGCGAAATTTTAGTGGTACTAGAAACTTTCGATGTCATGGTCGCGGAATTAGTCGAGGTCGTGCTAATTACCGGGGACAGCAGCGCAACAATCGAAGTACAGGTCACCAAGCTTATTTTGCAGACGCATCGGGAACTGAAGGTTTTAATTCAATAGGAGAAACAAGTAGTGTAAGCGAAACGCAGCAAAAATTTTTTCGTGTCTAAACGAGAGATTGAAGAAGAATGTGTGTTTTTAGAGTTAAAGGGAATGAATTTTGTACGTGTGAAATGTGGAATGCGAGATATGTTGTTCTTGTTGGACACTGGAGCTAGTATTAGCGTAATTTTTTCAGAAAGTGTACAAAAAACTGATAGTGTTGATACATCTAAAAAGATACGTGTAAAAGGTTTAGGTGGAAATATAGTTTCAACAGGAGTTGTAAAATTATCTTTTTCGATAGCTAATGCAAAAATTAAACATGAATTCTATATTCTTGAATTTAATACAGATTTTCAAGGAGTTTTAGGTATGGATTTTTTCATTCAACATAAGGCAAATTTAAATTATGAAAAATTTTTGTTTTCTTTTTGGAATAATGACTGTGATGTATTAGCACCAATAATATCTGATTATGACTGTTATATGTCTATTCCACCCAGAAGCGAAATAATAAAATACTGCTCAAGTGATCAAACGGACGAGTGTGTAATTTTTCCAGGAACTTTGTGAAGGTGTTTTTGTTGCGGGAATTTTAGCTAAGTCGGAAAATGGAAGAGTGCCAGTGAGGTTGCTGAATGTGAATGATCGTGAAGTAAAAATTAGAAATTTTAAACCTAGATTGGAGCGTGCATGTAATTTTGAGGCGTATAATTTCGGGAAAACCAATAATTTATCTGTAGAACGTATCGATAAGGTATTAGATTTAATAGATACATCAGCGCTAAACAAGGAAGAACATCTTGCAATAGAAAAAATTTGTGCGAAATACGCCGATGTTTTTCATTTAGACGATGACCCTGTTACAGTTACTAGTTTATATAAGCAAAAATTGCAATTGAAAGACAATGCAGTACCTGTATATGTCAAACCCTATAGGTTGCCTCATTCTCAAAAAACAGAAATTAACAAACAGGTTAAACAAATGCTACATGACGGTATTATTGAAGAAGCTAAATGCGAATGGTCTTCACCACTATTAATAGTACCTAAAAAAGCTGATTTGAACGGTATAAGGAAATGGCGAATTGTTATAGATTATCGGTTATTAAATAAGCAAATAATAGATGACAAATTTCCATTACCATGCATTTCAGAAATACTAGATTCGTTATCAGGTGCAATATATTTTTCCCATCTTGATTTATCTCAAGGATATTATCAATTAGAGTTACATAAAAATAGTAGAAAATACACGGCATTTACTACAAATGAAGGACAATTTCAAATGAAACGATTACCAATGGGGTTAAAAGTTAGCCCTAGTGCGTTTTCTAGACTAATGACTGTTGCATTATCAGGTTTAAATTATGAATCATGTTTTATTTATTTGGATGATCTAATTATTTTTGGAAATTCGTTACAACAGCACAATAGGAATCTTGTTCGTGTTTTACAAAGGCTTAGGGAAGTAAATTTAAAACTCAATCCCAGTAAGTGTGATTTTCTCAAAAAAGAAATTTTGTATTTAGGTCATATTATATCATCTGAAGGAATATTACCCGATCCAGAGAAATCTAGATCAATTTTGCAATTTCCAATACCAAAAAATGCAGACGAAACAAAACGTTTTGTAGCTTTTGCGAATTATTACCGAAAATTTATTAGAAATTTTGCTCAAATTGCACAACCATTAAATGAATTATCACGAAAAGGAAGTATTTTTAATTGGTCAGGTAAGTGTCAGACTTCATTTGATACTTTAAAACAAGCTCTCAGTAATCCACCCATATTGCAATATCCAAATTTTTCAGAAAACAACACTTTTATTCTTAAAACTGACGCTAGCGGATATGCCATAGGAGCAGTTCTTAGTAATGCAAATGACCATCCCATTGCTTTCGCATCTCGTGTTTTAAATAAAGCAGAGAAAAATTACTGCACAGTAGAAAAAGAACTATTAGCAATTGTATGGAGTGTACAACATTTCAGACCGTATTTATATGGTAGGAAGTTCGAAATTTTTACAGATCATCGCCCACTTGTTTACTTATTTAGTATTACAAACCCATCAAGTCGATTAACTAAATTCAGACTGATATTAGAAGAGTATGATTTTACGATAAGTTATGTTAAAGGTTCTGATAACGTAGTAGCGGATGCTTTGTCACGTGTAAGGATTGATTCAAATGAGCTGATGGATATGTGTGAAAGAGTGAATGTAATGACTCGAGCTCAATCAAAAAGAAGCGATATTCAAAGAAACCTACAACAGGAAAAAATGACTATTACTGAGGAAAGGCTTGATCACCCCGGACTCGTAGAAGTTTTAAACCGTCCTGTTGATAGCGTAGAATTACGGCCGATAAACAAAAATTTATTTATTGAATGTAAAAATAAAATTTGTGGAAATAGTGCACAATCAAATAAATCAACAAATGATGACTATATATATGATGAGTTAACCCAAATTATTTATTTCAATCAAGATTACCGATCAACGTTTGACTTAGGTACATCGTTGAGGGAACTTGCGAAAATTTGTAAAAATTGTGAAATAAAAGAATTATATATTATAAAGAATGCGCAAAGTAATGAATTTATTAAACATTTATCGCGATATAAACAAGACATAATAAATACCGGTATTATCAAAATAAGTATTATTCAAGGTGTAAAACGAATAGAAAATAAAGAAGTTCAGCAATTAATACTTAATGACTTTCATAACCTGCCTACAGGAGGACATTCCGGAACAAACCGAATGTATAATAATATTAAAAAATATTATCATTGGTCAAGGTTAAAGAAAGATATTGAGGAATTTGTAAAAAAATGTGACGATTGTCAGAGGTGTAAGTATGGAAGAGTAAATAAACAACCAATAACAATAACGACAACGGCTACCTCAGCATTTCAAAAAATCTATCTTGATTTAGTAGGCCCCATTAAAAATGATATTGATGAAAATTCTTATATATTAACAATCCAATGTGAACTCAGTAAATTTATCGAATGTTATCCTTTGTTGTCAAAAGAAGCAGATATAGTTTCGAAATCCTTTGTTGAAAATTTTATTTTACGTTATGGTATTCCAAGAGAAGTTGTTACTGATCAAGGAAAAGAATTTATAGCTAATGTGTTTCAAGAATCGTGTAAGTTGTTAGGCATAAAAACTTTAAACTCCACTGCTCACCATCATGAAACATTAGGAGCTTTAGAAAATTCACATAAACATTTAGGAGCTTATTTAAGAATTCAAGTTTCTAAATACACTCGTAATTGGAGTACATGGTTACCATATTGGTGTTTTGCATTTAATAATACTGTACATACTGAAACCAAACATACACCATACGAACTTGTATTTGGAAAGCTGAATCAAATACCTTTAAGCATTTCGGATAACATAGATCCTTTGTATAACTTCGGAAACTATTCTAAAGAACTAAAATATCGTATACAAAATGCTTGCCATGGCGCTAGAAATAACTTATTGGTATCAAAACAAAAAAGGAAAGAAACATTAGATGAAAAAAGAAACGAAATTTTTTACAAGTCAGGAGATAAAGTATTTATTTTTAATGAAAGTAGAAATGCTAAAATGGATCCCTTATATACAGGTCCTTACGAGGTAGTACGAGATGAAAATCCAAATGTGATTTTAAAAATTAATAATAAAGACATTAAAGTGCATAAAAATAGAATTAAGTTATATTATACTTAGATATAGTTTTAGATAGTGGTATGAAAAAAAAAAAAAAACTTAATGTTTTGCGTATTTTTTTTTCTCATCGCCAGGGGAGGTGTACTGGATCAACACAAGCTACGTAACAAATATTATAACAACATTACCAAATATGGCCAGCACCATTCCTCTGTCGACGTAAATCATTATGTAGGTAATTAGGATTGTTTCGTATTAGTTTATAAACAATAAGTGCTTACTTATAAGTTACAACATTAGGTTGTGTACTGAATTCATTTCATACAATATAGTCTGTCTAAAAACCTCAACGTGTTCACTTGCTTTAACCACCTACAAATGATCACCGAACAAGGGTGATTGCAGCATGTTTTCTGAAGAATTTGTTTTTAAGAAAACACCAAAAAGTATTCATTTACAATAAAAACTATTTTGGCTTTATGATCGTTAAGCAATCCTTTAATTTAGTTTTAGCAGTGTTTATCAGTATTCCCGACCTCTTACAGAGTTGCAAAATGTTATAGTTGCAATTCAATCGATACTTGATGAAATCAAAAAAATTTAATTACAAAAATTATGTAATACCAGCGATTTCACCATTTTATACCATCTGTTACATTCTTCCGTATCGTAGTAAACACCGAGCCTACTTTTCTTTTTCTTTCCAGATCAGCATCATCTATATAATCTAACGTAACCTGATGACTGAAATAATTGTCAGTGCAGTTACATTTCCCCCAATAAACGTTCAAAACGTGGGGCAGGCTGAACAACTTATGCTCAGTATTACACCAAGGGATTTAACGTTCTTAGATGCATTTGCCTATTGCAATGAAGAATGTAAATGGCGGCAGTTTTCATTCGCTGGTAACAAGAATAATAAGCCCTGTGAAAAGCAGCTGGAATATTTTAAAACGCTCTTCCAAAACTCTATTTCAAAATGTGGCCAGGTGATATCACTCGGTGTACTATCTAGGGAAGCTGTAAGTGTATATCAGCTGATAGTTCAACATGTGACAGAAGAAACTGAAGTTGAACTAACAAATGCACAAACTATACCTACGCTTTAAAGTAAGTATAAAAGAAAATGCGAGGTTATTTCGATACTTTTATTGTAATGTTTTAACATAATCTTACATTTTGCATTTATATGTAGGTACTATGTAGAACTACCTACCAATTTTACAATATTTCTACTACAAAAAACTCAAAACTATAACAATATTAACGCAAATGTTATATAAAACTGCCTGGTTTAGTTCCTGACAACAATTTCGAAAACATGTGTCGAAACAATAATTTTTAGTTAGAAGTTTAAACCAGATTTAAGGTTAAACTGTCATGGAAAACCTTCTATGTGCTAATATATGTACGAGAGCAAAAAATGTTTTATGGACTTTACTTAGTTGCATTCAAAGAAAAATATTAAACAGTTGTTTGTGAGTATTTAACAAAATATTAATTGTAAATGACAGTGAACATATAAAAAATATACATGATATACAGGATTTTCCACGGTAGTGACGATATGTCACTAATAATTAAAAAACTATAACTATCATTAATATACTTAGTATACAGGGTAATAGTATACAGGGTGGATATACAAGGTGATTCAGAATTACGTGCAGATTTTAAGGAGTTATTCCACAGATTATTTTAGGGCGGTTTATAGTGTAATTGTTTTTGCTGCAAATTTTATAAGTTTATATGAAAGACTTAACATCATTAGTATCTCTTTAAGGTTTTTGCACTTTATTCTGAATTACTCTGTACTCCTATACCCGCTGATAATGATTCTACCTACTACCGTGTAAAGTACCTATCTAAGTAATTTTTCTTAACATAGTAAACATTACATTTTGCATTTCCTAATACTTTCATACACGTCTCTTATGGCCAGTAAATAGGGGAACAATTTAACATATTTCTAACTTTTTCAGCCCGAGCAGTATATTGTAAACACTACGCTTATTAGTTGCTATAAAACAATTTACCAATCGAGTTCAAACGCTTCACTAGACCTTTTAGTTGGTCGTTCCCCTTCGACATCACTAACGTCAGTTGACAAATTTAGTGAAGACGCAGAAGAATGACTTCTTTTTGGAAGCATAACATGTTTTTTCAATGTAGGGGAGAAGGGGGCACATTTGAACATGGGGCACAATTGAACAATATTCAAATTTCCCGCTGCATGCGCGAACGTCGATCTAAACCGATGTGGAAACAAAGTAGGCAGTTTCAGAAAGCAGTGTGTGGTGCGGCGGCTTGATACCGGTGTTAGTAAAGTAAGTACAAAAAAAAACTTGTTTGTGGCGGTTTTCCTTGTAATTTCTTAATCATAAACAAACCTAGGTATATCCTAAATTGTAATAAAGGTATAAATTCTATTATTGGTCAATAAATAGCCAAGGTTTGTTGAATATTTTGTGAATTGTTGAGAGTCTTGTGATAACAGTGTTGTCAACAAATCCGATTTGATTTAAGTATAAACACGAGGGGCACAATTGAACATTTTAAGGGGGCACCTTTGAACGCTGTTCATAGGTACCCCGTTAAAATACACCTTACACCAATCATACTATAAAAAACGGTTTAACCTGTTATTAAATTAATTTTCTTTCAGATTTGATACCACAATGGTGAGAAATTATAAAAGAAAGAAAGAAGGTGGCTTTACCGAGGAAGACATGGCAAAAGCAATAGCAGCTGTCAGATCAAATGAACTGTCATTACGGAAAGCTGCACAAGTTTATGGGGTGAAACACACGGCACTTTTTTACCGTTTGAAAAAACAGCCTAGAGATGAAGTGTTCTCGTCAAAACACATCTTTCGACAAGTGTTCAGTCGAGATCAAGAAACTATGTTAGTAAATTATATTTTGAAGTGCTCCAAACTCCAATATGGTCTGTCTTACAGAGATTTGAGAGTATTAGCATTTGATTATGCAAGAGCTCTAGGTAGGACATATCCACCTAGTTGGGATACTAAGAAGATGACAGGTTTGGATTGGGTTCAAGCATTCATGAAACGCCATAGCAGTTTAAGCCTTCGAAAACCCGAAAACACGAGTTTGTCCCGGGTAACTGCTTTTAACGAGGCGGCCTTAACTGAATTCCAAGACAACCTTTTGCGCGCTTTCACAAAACACAATTTTTCTCCAAATAAAATATTCAATTTGGACGAAACAGGGATAACAACAGTTGTCGATGCACCAAATATAATTGCCGAGAAAGGCGTTAAACAAGTGGGCCATGTTACTTCTGCGGAAAGGGGCACTCTTATAACTCTGTGTGCCATCGTAGGTGCTGATGGAAATAGTTTACCACCAGTTTTCGTTTTTCCACGAGTTAGATACCATGACAGCTTCCTTGCGGGTGCTCCTGCTGGAAGTATCGGGTTAGTCAATAATCCTCCCAGTGGTTGGATGACAAAAACCTTGTTTCTAAAAGTTTTGGAACACATAAAAACATTTACCAAATGTAGTCCAGAAGACAAAATATTGATCGTAATGGACAACCATGAGTCCCACTGCTCTTTGGATGCGATAATATTTGCCAAGGAAAACGGAATGGAACTTGTCACCATACCACCACATTGCAGCCATCGCCTTCAGCCATTGGACGTGTCAATAATGGCTCCTTTTAAGGCCAAATTAAAAATTGCACAACATGATTGGATGATTTCTAATCCCGGCAAAGCAATCACAATCCACGACTTAGCTGGACTCTCAAACACAGCAATCCAAGCATCTTTCACTCCAAAAAATATTATTTCTGGTTTCCATAAGACAGGAATATGGCCATTTAACAGAAATATATTTTCTGAGAGTGATTTTGTGGCTGCAGGAACACCAGTAACGCCACTAACTGATATTGCATCGACTTCCACGGCGTCGGTAAATGATCCAGAATTGTTGTCACCCGAAGTCATCAGTATTGCATCAACTTCCACGGCGTCGGTAAATGATCCAGAATTGTTGTCACCTGAAGTCATCAGACCACTGCCGGATATTTGTTCGACATCTGGAAAGCGACGTAAAAGTCGCAAATCTAAAAAATCACTGTTTCTGACAGATACTCCGGTTAAAGATTATATCGAAGCTGAAGCGGCGGCTCGTGAAGCTAAAAAACGAGCTCAAAATTTGGTTAAAAAACCAAAAGTTATAAAGGCTATACTGGCTGACAGTGATTCATCTTGTGACGATATTATGTCCCTTCATGACGAATCAGACAATGATAATTTTGTGCCCTCAGATACATCAGATGGTATTCATGATTCGCCAGATTCTGTATTGGAAGTTCAAATAGACGATTTCGTTATAGTTCAGTTCTGCACAAAGAAAACATTAGTTCACTATGTAGGAGTGATTATTGATACAAATGGAGACGACTACACTGTCAAATTTTTACGAAAAAAAGGTAGGAAATTTTGTTTCCCTACGGTTGAAGATATTAGCACAGTAACGTCTAGAGACATAGTCAGGAAGTTGTCCTTACCCGTCCAAAAAGGTACTGAAAGAACATCTGGATTAATGGAGTTCAAGGTACATTTCAACCATTACAATCTACGTTAACTTTGTTTAATATAAAATAATAAAAACCTTGAATAAATTGACTGTTCATTTGTACCCCATTACATGTTCAAACGTACCCCATTAATGAGGTACGTTTGAACAATGCGCCATGTAATATCAAATTGCCTGATAAATACAGTACAGTAATATTTTGTCTAGTTTTTCAATAGATATGTGTAGTAAACGTTTATCATCATTGAAAATACAGTTTTCACCTTAATAGTGCTCATTTGAAGTATTCAGAGTTCAAATTTACATAATTATGTTCAAATGTGCCCCCTTCTCCCCTAAATAGGGATTCTCTTTTACGTTGCAAGCGTTGAAATCGTCGATAAATTAAATATTTTACCTCAGTATCCAGTGAAAGTCCACTCCTTGTAATTTTGAAACCAGTAACCGATAGCAACAATAAAGTATGCATATATCATCTAACACCTGGGCCATGGACAAATTAATTTCACTATTGAACTGATTCGAATTGTAAATTTTTACACCAAACACAGCTGGAACCGTTTCATTATTAAGGGTTTTAGTAGCCGATAAATATTTATGTTTGAAATTGATTAGAACATCTCTGTTTTGGTGAAAACGTTGCATCGAATTTTTAAAATCGAGATCCATGGCTAATGATTTTATTGCATGTAACGTGTTCCACAAAAGCTCTAAATGTAGAAGATGAATTCTTGTTCCACCAATAGTCCGTTGTTGGTAATAATAGAGATACACGATGCTTACCTTCCAAGCCTGCCAAACTTGAAAGAACTGTTCGATCAGTGAAATCTTCAGAATTGGATATAATAAACCCATACGCATTATTTGTTAAAGCTAAAGTTGGAACTTGCATGAATGCGTACTGAGTAAAATTATTTCTAACAACTGGCCTCTTTTTAAATTTTAGAGAAAGTGTGCTTACATCTTCAACTTTGGTAATGAAGAGCTGATCAATTGCACTAAATCTGAAATCCTCATAATATTCTTGAAGTTCACTTTCATTAAAAAAAGTATAGGATCCCACAGGTTGCACGAGGTACTCATTGTCCTCCGATATTTTAGTATTGTGTTGTTCCCCTAATTGCTCATCTACTTGCCTGGAAGTTGATGATTGTGCTTGTCCCGAGGCTTGTCCTGTAGCAAAAACTGACTTTGACTCCAACAATTGTTTTAAAGTTTTACGGGTCGATTTCTTAGCTGCTGGAGTGGTGTCCTTATCAGAACAGGTTTGCGATGTGTTTTCCATTTTTAAGAAAGTAGCTGTATAGATAAAAATAATAATTGTAACATTTATTAATTATAAAAGTATGTAATAAACTTACATGAGAATTAAAGAATCAGAGCACTCTTAACGTTACGTACAAAAATATAGAACTGGAAATAAGAATAACACCCTAACTTAGCTTTTACTCCCGCTCTCGACTCGCGATACTGTCCTCTCACACCCTTCATCCCTGGCGACAACATTTCTCCTACTTCCCACTCATACTGTATATAAACCAATCACAAACGAATTCACCCTAGTGTAGCCAATCAGATGGGCCTCCCGCTTTTATAATCTGACCAACCACACTTCTCAACCATATCTACACTTTCTTTCATCCAAAACAATAATCATCATCATCATTCGCACCTCTAATCTTAAGTTCTCTAATTCCCGACTGGAGCTGTCACATCGCCTAACACCCTTATCTGGCCGACTACCCGCCAGACCGGCGCCTGAAGTACTTACGAAACCTACTCTCCCACGATAATTTCCCAAATTCTTTATACAATTTATCCAATACCCAAAAATATTATAACACGTTGATTGAAAACGTATACAACAGATCTCGTACACTCAGTGTTTAAGCATGAAGCAACTCTGCACTGCTGGAAGCTGGGACTCGAACTGAGGACGAGGGCTGATGAAATCAAAGTCGCTCTTTGCTTTATAATTGTTTATTTTATTTTCAAACATTCATTTTTATACCCACATTCAATTGCGGATATCGTAAAATTTAATGGGTACCTATACAAAACTGTCTAAGTATATTACACTTTGAACAAAGACGCCATTGATGAGCATTTGAATTTTTTGGTTAAAGTCATAAATAATAATGCGAGATTTAAACTAATAAAACTCCTAAATCCACTAATAATATAATACAAAGAGCTATTCATAAGAGCCCACTACATGAGTGCCCCGGGGGCATATTCATATGTAACAGACGTGATAGCCGAATTCCAGTGCGGTGCGCGAGAACGCGAGAAACTGGAGATAAAACAAATATCTTTTTCTAGGACTGCGCGTCTTCTAGGATGTTCCTTCTTGTAAATACCGTTTAGGTTAGGATGTTCCTTCTTGTAAATACCGGTTAAGTTAAGTTAAAGTGCTATTTTATTTATCCTTTGTCTCGCGCACCGCACTGGAATTCGCTATCACGTCTGTTACATATGACTATGCGCCCCGGGGCCCGTGTCCCCCACGTGACAATTCTATGGGGGCGACCTTTGTAAGCCCCCTCCCGATTAATAGTGTTCTTTCGTAATGAACCAACTGATTAATGAAATCACTTGTTTCTCCTATTAGTCATATAAATTATTGTTTTTAGTTTGTTCAGTACGATAGAATTCTACTAGTGTCAATTAAATTTAAAAAGCCCATAGTCCTAATGAGTTCTTAAAAATATAGCATAAAAATAAAGTTGCTGCTGAGTTATTCTCTTCTAATTATTTTACGATGTATATATGTTACCGGCAAAGTATGAAATCCGGCATTGTATAGAATTCCTAGGAATTTTTTTATAGAATGCCTAAAACTATCAGGCAATGTATGAAATAAATTACATTATAATACATTTCCTAGGCATTGTATAGAATACCGAATGAATAATCGGCAATGTATGAAATATAGTAAATTTGGCAAACAGGCTTGAATCTAGGATTCCGAATGTGGAACCCTAGAATCAATTAAAAAAACAAATAAATCAATTAAAATCCCCTCTGCTAATGATCCTTCCTTAAAATGACTCGCGTAAATTCAGTTAATAATTTTATTATTTCTCTATTTTTTATTTTACACTTTGCCTAATATTCCTCTTGTTATGCAAAGATAGTATGTACAGGGGTATTCACTGAAGATTACACACCCCTTAACTTTTTTATTTTGGACCTAGAAAAAATGGTTAATATGAGAGTGTAGTACATTTTCTTATCATCTCGACGTGAGCATCGCGTTCTTGAGATATGGACCAAACTTAGGTTTTTTATATGGAACAACTTTTTTTGTATTTTTCATAACAATTTTATGAAGACTGCCATGAAAATGACATGAATTGGTTTCGTTACATATTGTTTTAAACCAGTTCGAGCATTTTGAAGTTAGTGTGCAATGTGTTCAGTGAGAAGTGAGGGCAAATAATTATTTAAAATGGTTTATTACAATGATACAATTCAAGAAAAAAGTGAAATTATGTAGAATTCAATAACAAAAAAATACAGGGTGTTTTATTTAAAAAAACCTAAGTTTGGTCTTTGTCTCAAAAACGCGATGCTCGATTTTTTTTCTGAAAGTGCGTCGAGATGATAAGAAAATTTCCTACAACTTTCGTTTTAACCATTTTTTCTGGAGCCAAAATTAAAAAAGTTAAGGGGTGAGTAATCTTCAGTGAATACCCCTGTACTAAAATACATATTGTTAAGATTTTTATACTACCGTTGACTAAAATAATCCCCCCTATTTCAGACAACGATATTATTTCACTATTGGCCACCTACAAGTCCCTCATTTTATCCTTACCCCCAGTTCCATGTTCCATAATAAATGAAAAGTGTACTCCAGTTCCATGTTCCATAATAAATGAAAAGTGTACTTTATACTAAAGAGACTTTTAGCAACAATCAAAACCATTGTTTCAATATTGTTGAGAAATGTCTCTTTCATTTAAAGAAAACTTTTGTTTGTTATGGAACTGGGGGTTAGATGTGTGCCCCCTACGGCATATTAAAAAGTCGGCGCCTATGGAGCTATTTATTCTATTATTGTACTTTATCAGAATTTGATGACTGTGGCAATGGCTCACCATGCACGAAAACTAAAATCGGTCTATGAACACTAAAATATGATATATAAGGAATTGTTTCTACAGATGCACCTCGATAAAAATGAAATCAATACAATTTCCTGACCTGGTTGTAGTAGTAATTTTAGTAGAGGCCAAGTGTAAATCGTATAACGTGCATAATTTTTGTATAAGAATACAACCATTGTCTGTTCGAAAATTGTAATTGAAATCACCGCATAAAATAACTGGACAATCATATAATTCACCTGTTATAGATCTGCGAAATGGCCACATAGCATTATCAATTAATCTCATTAATTCTGTTTCCGATATATCAACTTGGCAGTATAGTGTTATAATACAAAAATGTTTCTCTTGTCCGGTTGTACGATCATGATAAACAATGCGAGCTGCACATAAATCCCCGAAAGATGAGTTTATAGAAAAATCTATCGGTTCACAATTTTTGAAATTTGAATTTAACGATTCATAAATTGCCACCCCACCAGCTTTAACATTGTCCCTTTTGTATCGCGTTATACAACGAAATCCATCAATTGTTTTCGCTTCGTCTGTATCATTCATCCATGTTTCAGACATACATAAAAGTTTACATTTTTTAAAAACAATATCAACTTCGACGTCTAAATTATGTGCGTTTACACTTTGTATATTTAAATAGGCAATGGAAGGTGTTTCTGGCATACTGTCAACTTTTTCCAAACAACGCTCCAGTATGCAGTCCAATTTGCATTTTTCTAAACGTTTAAATTCTGTTCTTAATACCTCTCTGTACTTTTTTTGGAGTGATAAAATATATAGTCCTTTTTGCGATTAGTTAGATAAAGTCCTTCTAACGTTTTAGCTCTTGATAAAGCAACATAGGCTAGACTAACCTCATGTGACTTGGAATATTCGTATACAACTGTATCATAAGTTCCACCTTGGGATTTATGGATTGTCATGGCATTTGCAGCAACAATAGGAAATTGTTGTCTTCTGACTTTAATAATTTTGGAACCAACATTAATAACAGCCTCCCGGCGAACAATTGGAGTCCAAGTATTTGGAAAAGCGAAAGCACGTGAATGATGTTGATACTTCATACGCAATATAGCTCCCATACTGGTATCACTGAATTCTATCCATAAACGTTGAACTTTTGTAAAATCGTCGGTATTGTATTCAATGTGACGAAGGTAACCAAATGAGCCATTAACAATTTTATCAATTTTGTCGATATTTTGTGTAACTATATAAGGAGTATCAATAACCAATAATAATTTTGTAGGCACATTACCAGTTTGTGTAACGTCCATTTTTTTACTTTTTGTATAGTAGATTGTAATTGACTATTATTGTTGTAGCCGCGTATTATATCGTCAGCCATGCAGCAAACGTTTCCAGCAACATTTAAAACTTTGTAATTGTGATTGTCGACATCGCTATTACGATGGAACAAGAATACGGCACCTTTCAATTCGTCTAGTGTTGCTGCATCTTCAGTCTGAACAAAACGTTTCTCTAACATTGCACGTTCGTTATCATTTAATACATCTCCATTACCAACTTTTGTTAATATTGATGAAAACATTGTGTCTTTTTGCCGAACAACCTCATCTAAAGAAAAATAATCTAGTGAGTGCCATAACATACGGGTCTGTAGTAAATTTGGTGGTCGGGAGAAAACAGGTTTTGCATTCACTGGTGGCAGTTGCCTTAAGTCACCACAAAATATTACGTGAAAACCGCCAAAACTGGCATTTGAATCTCGACTTACTGCTCTCAAGCGACTATCAATCTATTTCAAAGTGTCATAACTCATCATACTAACCTCATCAACAATAATAGTACTTATTTCATTAAAATCACAACGCATACTATGTAAAACATCTTCTCTTAAATAAGCATTTCTTTTAGCATTAATATTAATATTAAAAGCGATATGTACAGTAGTACCATCAATATTGACAGCAGCCTTACCAGTTGTTGCACAAGCAATAAAAGCATTTTTGTTGGTATTATGTCGTAAAGAGAACCTATTTGCTGTTTCCATCAATAATTTTAAAACAAAACTTTTTCCCGTGCCAGCGGGACCAGTGAAAAAAACTTGTAATGGTCGATAATTTTCTTCACGAGGTGTAAAAGATAACCGATTAATAAATTCCATAAGAAATATTAATTGCTTTGCATTTAAATTTCTATAAGGCGAACAGAACTCCACATGCGACATTACATTTTGAACTCGTCTAACTACACTTGTTCGAGTGATAGAATCTAAATCAAGGTTTATAACTTTTTCAGTTGGTCCTCTAATGAAATCATCATCTTGAGCAGACTTAACTAATGGTCCTAGCACTGGTATGCAATCTTCTGTAATACTACTATCAATTTCCCCATTAATCTCTCGTGCAATTGCAGCTACTCTTTGTAACGATAAACCACTATCATATTTATTGCATTCTTCTTGTAACTGGGTAAAGTTATCATCATAAAGTTGTATATACCTATCATTGTCCAAAATATCCAATTCCTCATTTTTAAAAGGCCAAAAAAGTGTCACCATTGCTCTTTTAAAATTTAAGGGTTCGTTCGTACAATCATATACTCGCCATTTCAACACTTTTTGAAATTTCCTTCTTTTATATTTAGTATTATTACTAGGTATTATATTCTCACTAGTACCATCATATTCTTGAGTATCATCATTATCGTTATCCATAGGATCATGTTCCTCATCTCTCATGTAAAAAGGCAACTTGTTCGGTTTTTTTTAATAAGTAACGTCATACCACGCTACAAAATCGGCCAAATGAATTTCGTTTAAGTGCGCGGGCCTCTGTTCATATTTCTGAATGATATTTACTTTCCAGATATCAGTAGAGTAATTATCAATATTTTGGTCATTCATTTCAGTGAGTGATTTCTTCATTAGAAATCGTTCTGTCGGATGTTGTGTTGGTATAGTTTCAACTTTCCTAGAAGCCTCAGACATGGGTAAACGTAGCAAATACCAAGCTGCCTCCTGAGTACACATTTCAACGTTATTCAATGCTACTTTGCCCACTTCTTTCATACACATCTCATAATCCATGTCTGGATATTTATCACGTATTTTAATTATTTCTCTATGAAGAGAACTAAACCCTCTTTCACTTTTGTTAATATATTCTGCAACGTATGCCGCACAGGAATATTCATCTAATATAAATTGAACGTCCATATTTGATTGTAATATTTTGGAAATGCAAGGATTAAATGGACCGATCCAGATATCTTCCATTCCACGTTTCATGAAAACCATTGGTCGATGAATACCTTGTCGAAGAATATCCAAGTATTCATCGAAAGATTCCACATAAAAGTCTCGAAGGAAATCGTCAAAATTTAACATATTACCAGCTTCCAATGCTTCGTGCATTTTTTCAAATAATAAAACTTTTGAATTGTCCTTCTCTACTGGCAAAACTGGTAATAGTATTCTAGTTCTATCCATAGGCCAAAACGGAGCACCAAAACGTCATTTCTTTGTATTTTTCTTATAGCAAGTATGAGTATGATGATGAGTTTGTAATGCTCTAGAACTGAAAACTAAACATTCCTCAGCAGAGGCAATAGTATCAATTAATGTAATGGTTTCCGGTAAATCTTCACCATTTAAAAATTTCCTTTCAGAAGAAGATGGAGAATTGTCAAGCCATAATAAAATATGACAATGGGGACTACCCCGATGCTGAAACTCGACCCTGCGAAAGTAATCTTTTAAAACATATTTTCCAAATGGACCACATGTTTTTCTTTTTAAAGCCATCATTAGTACGTCCACTACTTTTTTAAAATATAAGCAGCATATAACTGGATCATTATTTACTAATTCCGCTTTTGCGCTATTGGACATAGTATCAAAGATACTCTCGTCAATCTTATCTTCATCGTCCATGTGTTCCCTAAATTTATAAACACATCTCAGAGGCACTAAGTGTTAGAAATACAGTTGGTTTGCCAAGTTGCCGCATCATAGCAAATAAATCCTTTTTCCTCGACTGCCAATATTGCACAGAATTAGGTATATGTCTTAAAAGGATTCATTTCTTTCCATACTATCTTTAAGAAATTGGGGATCAGACAAATTTTCTCTAGTAATATTTTTTACCTCATTATCGTTATTCCGAAACATTACTTGAAATGCCTCAATAATTCGTAAACGCATTATTTTGGCTGCCATGTACAGAATATGGTTAGGGCCTACACCACGTCTGTCTCTACGACGAATTTCACTTGTTGCCATCATATAAGGAGTAACTTTAATTTTGAATTGCCGCTCATGCCCGTAATAGATAGCAGGAAATGATAATTCTTCCGCATCGCTATCAAATGACAATGCAAAAGGTTTATTTTGTTGATCAGAAGCTAAATGTAATACCATGTCTTCACCCCAAAACATTGTTTCTTGTTGCATATTTAATAGCTGTTCGGGGGTTAATGATTTTTCGTTTCTCATTGTAACCACGTCTAGATCTTTTTCGGAAGCCTTAATTTCAGATTCATGTTGTATGTGTAAAATTTCATTCTCATCTGCAAAATCAAATGGTTCATGTATACCTAAAAATGTGTCATCAATTTTTATACAATATTTTCGAAACAATGGTGTATTTCGCAGATATAATAACCATCTACGTAAAATGCTTTTTGAAACACATCCAGACAAATATGCTCCTTTGTGTATAATATTACGTTTTATCACTACTGTCACGGCAAAATCATTGTCAATATTTCTTGGTAAGGAGGTTACCATATTATTTACATTAACGGGAACATTTATTATTTGACCCACTATATTCTGACTGCCAGCAAAATAATGAACTTTACGAATTTGCATGAATGGTAAACGAGGTGAAATTAAACGTTCAGCGATGGGATTTAAATGTGGTAAATCAGGTGGAATTTCAGGATACACAAATCCATTAACTGTGGCTAATTGAGGAATTGTTTTTTGACGAGACAAACTAGAATAACAATTTCGACAACACTTATAAAAGCTACATTCATCTTCAATCCGCGAAAACATTTTGTGATAACCGGCCTCATGAAGAAGAGGAACAACATTTTTTGGTAGTATACACATATCTTTAGTCCACCAAATTCTGTCACATATACGACAATATTCATTTAATTTATTATTATAAAACTTAGTTTTCATAAAATTCTCCAAATATAATATTCTTTTTTCAAAAACCTTTATATTAGTTGGTGTTAATGTAACTAGAGGATTTAAAACATTTTGTGTCAATGTAATACAATTACTTATTTCACCTTTTTGTCCCCTATTCTTTATGGTCGTAGTAGTTGTAGTTGCAACCAAAACATCTTTCCGTTGATCACGATTCTTCTTTGTTCGATATCGTTGACAATCTAAAGCATTATTGGAAGATGGAACATTCTCAAAATGCGAATCTGTACTAGTACCACTGCTAGTAGCATTCGTAGATGCTAAAATGACAGTTGTGTTAATTATTTTTGCTATGTTCAGCGTTTTCAATATGAGAACAGTTTAGTGTTAATGTAGGTAAATGCTAAAATGACAGTTGTGTTAATTATTTTTGCTATGTTCAGCGTTTTCAATATGAGAACAGTTTAGTGCTAATGTAGGTAAAGGACAACAACTTCTTTGAGAATGTGTTTAGTTGGTGCTAAGAAATTGAGACAATATACTATCATAGAAAACATTATAATACTATTTTTACCTTTACGTGTCTTAATTGCAACCTGCGAAGAACTAGAAGCTAGCCATTCCATTTTCCTCTTATTTCGATATCGTTGACACTTTAAAGCATTTTTGGTTGGTGGAGCATTAACAACAGTAGAATCAGCATTCATTTCAGTAATACTACTAGTCGATGCTAACATATTATCTGTTGTTAACTTTTATTTCCGATAAATTGGCAAAACAGAGACTTGATCGTTATGAAAGTAAAAAGCGATGCATTAGCAGTACGTAGGTAGTTACCTAATTATTGCACCTAACTCTACAATACATACTTAATTATTTAACCACTGCAAGATAATTGCGATTACTATTTAGAATAGAATCTGATCAAACTACTTACCTATTTTATTCCATAAAGCATAGATTTTAAGTTCTTATCCACACTAACATAAATTATCAGTTTTGTCTAAAGCACAAAGCACATGGTCAAACTGATCACACTGTAACGTACCTAACGTAAAAAAAGAACAAGATAGACGGCCAATCTAAGTTCTTGCTTCGACTCAATGTTACACCGAAAAACGAACAGAGTCTGCCCCCAAACGCCCACGAACCTGATTATATAGCCTATACAGCCTTATCGAAAATATGAACCTTGTGATTGTTTAGTCTAGGAATACCCATAATATGTAATATAAACTAAGTGTTACTGACAAGGGTAAGAATATGCTATGGAATGCTAGGTATAAGGAGAGTCTCTCGCGGTCTCTGGAGACGACTAGTACACTGTCTTGTCTACGGAAAGATTCGATCGGGTACCTAATTATTGTTTAATTTCTGGTCCCACAATACCTAAACTTTATCCCTCTAAATATTCCATCTAATAAATAGTAGATATAATAAATCAATACATTTCATAATATTTCCTGTGACCCGAAACTATACAATACTTCGTCTGTTCCCTTATTATATTTCCATCTAAAGTATAAGAACTATTTCTTTATACTAAGCCTTCGACGTATCAGCATAATTAATTACTATTTGCTTAAGGGTCTGCTTACCAGATCGGCCGATCGCGGCGGCCGGCGCGGGCGTTTGAAAGAATTTAAACGCATCGACAAAAATCCTTTTACGGGTTTCTACTTGACGGACTCAGCTCAATTTTTTGAAGCGTCTCTAAAATTAGTATCTGCAAAATACTGTTTAGTATTTTCCATGAAAAATTAAAAGCAAAAATTAAAAAAAAAACGAAAAATTTAAAACACGTTAAGTTGTCCGCAAGTCTACGTAGAAAGACGAGCAACATTCACAAGAAACACTTTTTTCTAAAACCAGCCGTTGTCGTGAAAAGTGCAAAAGGTCAAAATATTGTTTTCAAAATACGAAAAAATGGAAACACGTTAAGTTGTCCGCAAGTCTACGTAGAAAGACAAGCAAAATGTACAAACAACACTTTTTTCTAAAACAAGCCATTTTCTTGAAATATGCGAAAAAGTAAAATTTTTTTTTCAAAAAACCAAAAAATGGGAAAACTGAAAGGTCTATCAAATTCTACATAAAAAGGCAAGCAAGGATCCTAAGAAATATTTTTTAAAAACAAACCTAAAATTAAATTTGTTTTTTTACGGTTTATTTTACCAAAAAGAAATTTTTCCTCGGTGACTCTCCTATGCCTGCCAAACATGATATGGATAGTTCCGCCGAAATTTTTTCTACTCCGTAGGAGATCAACATACCAAAATTTCAGCAAAGTCATACGAGAAATGAGTTTGATAGGTAGCTGTGATTTCGACATGATACTCATACAAAAAATGAGGAAAAACTGTCAATTTGACAGATAGCTGTGATTTCAACTTAGTGTTACTTTTTTCTACTCCGTATGAGATCAACATACTAAAATGTCATCGAAATCATACGAGAAATGAGTAAAAACTGTCAATTTGAAACATGTAGCTGTGATTTCGAAATGTTACTTTTTTTCTACTCCGTATGAGATCAACATACTAAAATTTCATCGAAATCCCACGAGAAATGAGTAAAAACTGACAATTTGACATGTAGCTGTGATTTCGAAATGTTACTTTTTTTCTACTCCATATGAGATCAACATACTAAAATTTCATCGAAATCCCACGAGAAATGAGTAAAAACTGTCAATTTGACATGTAGCTGTGATTTCGAAATGTTACTTTTTTTCTACTCCATATGAGATCAACACACTAAAATTTCATCGAAATCATACGAGAAATGAGTAAAAACTGTCAATTTGACAGGTAGCTGCGATTTCGAAATGTTACTTTTTTTCTACTCCGTATGAGATCAACACACTAAAATTTCATCGAAATCATACGAGAAATGAGTAAAAACTGTCAATTTGACAGGTAGCTGCGATTTCGAAATGTTACTTTTTTTCTACTCCGTATGAGATCAACATACTAAAATTTCAGCAAAATCATACGAGAAATGAGAAAAACTGTCAATTTGACAGGTAGCTGCGATTTCAAAATGTTACTTTTTTTCTACTCCGTATGAGAAAAACATACCAAAATTTGAGCGAAAACATACTAGAAATGAGTAAAAACTGTCAATTTGACAGGTAGCTGCGATTTCGAAATGTTACTTTTTTTCTACTCCGTATGAGATCAACATACTAAAATTTCAGCAAAATCATACGAGAAATGAGAAAAACTGTCAATTTGGCAGGTAGCTATGATTTCTACATGTTACTTTTTTCTACTCCGTATGAGAAAAACATAACAAAATTTGAGCGAAAACATACTAGAAATGAGTAAAAACTGTCAATTTGACAGGTGACAGGTACTTTTGATTTAGACATGTTGTTTTTTGACTTTTATTAAAAACTGTCAATTTTACATGTAGCTGTGATTTCGAAATGTTACTTTTTTTCTACTCCATATGAGATCAACATACTAAAATTTCATCGAAATCCCATTAGAAATGAGTAAAAACTGTCATTTGACATGTAGCTGTGATTTCGAAATGTTACTTTTTTCTACTCCGTATGAGATCAACACACTAAAATTTCATCGAAATCATACGAGAAATGAGTAAAAACTGTCAATTTGACAGGTAGCTGCGATTTCGAAATGTTACTTTTTTTCTACTCCGTATGAGATCAACATACTAAAATTTCAGCAAAATCATACGAGAAATGAGAAAAAACTGTCAATTTGACAGGTAGCTATGATTTCGACATGTTACTTTTTTCTACTCCGTATGAGAACAACATACCAAAATTTGAGCGAAAACATACTAGAAATGAGTAAAAACTGTCAATTTGACAGGTGACAGGTACCTTTGATTTAGACATGTTGTTTTTTGACTTTTATTAATTTTAAAACCCGTCATTACAAATTGTTATCCACTAGTTTTGTACGAAATACAGTAATTTCTGTTTCACTACTATCGTCAATCTATTTTTAGCTTATTGGACTTTGACCGACACCGAAATTCTGTTCACTTTTTCGTGGGACGGGCCCGTATACGCGAGCCCAGTAGTATTTTCAATACTAAAAGGTTTAATAATTTCCATGTACTTGTGACGAGTGGTACCCTTCAATCTGCCAAGCGAATCGAGATGAATTCCAGTAAGAGTTAAGATGGTCTTATATTTTTCCCTGTCTTCCTCGTTGCTTTGTGGGTCATCGTGAAAAATTAAATTATAAAGCCCTTTTGTACCTTTAAATTTATCCTTTCCGTCGACAATAATATCTCCTGTAGTTTTATCAAAATCGATAAGTTTGTTTCCTAGAAACCATTTCGACTTAGAGGCATCATAAAACGGCCCATACACCTTATCTATAAGCTGCGATTTATCGTGATATTCTCCGATATAGGGTTGAGCAATTTCCGGGTATGACTCCATATATTCTTGAAAAACTTGTGGTGGATATTGTAATGTGTCGACATCGTCATCACGCAGCGTCGTCTCGTCAGCGGGACGAATGGGATCTTCCCAGTAGGTTTCATCTTGAAGGAAAGGTGAACGAGATTTTTCAATGCTGGCTTTCAACTTGGCGAGTTTTCTGTTTATTCTGTCTTCAATTCCTTCTTCTTGCTCTACTTTTTCTATAATTTCTGGTACTTCTTCTTTAGGTTCAAATTTTAAGTTATCGATCAACGATGTATTGGCTTCAATCTTTTCAAGTTTACGTGTTACCGGTTTAAACATTTTCTCGAGAGATTCATCCTGTTCGAATTTCCCCAATTTTAGGGCCGTATACTTTTTTCTGATGGAGCGCGCGAGTTCTTTGATTTTCTTGGAACGTTGTGCCTTTAGGATGTCTTCTTGCATTGTCAAAGGCATATTGACAAATGATTAATTGCGCGATAAAATCAAAGTTTTATATATTGATCGAACCCCTTTCTATAGCGCCCATTGTTCAAATTAAAATCCTTAATAGTCACCAAAGTGCCATAGTTGCCGTTCCAGCACTGCGAACATAGGCTCTTAAATTCTTCATAGGTTAAATCGGGCGATACGTGTTCGTCGTACACAAGCCTGAGATTAAGATCATCCTGTCTAAATAGTACAATGACATTACAGTTATCGCGGATCAATTGTTTAGGTATTTTCGAATAAGTCTGACAGAGATAGGCCACATCTATACCCCTGTGTCTACCCATGGAATAGAATTCCCTTATTTTATTTTGTCTATCGCTGGCCACATCGTCAAAAATGAAAATGGAATTGCGACGAGCTTCCGATGGTTCTATAACCTCCTCATTATCTTTAAAAGGAAAATAGCCCACACATTTTATATTTTCTAGAACGTTTTGCAATAATTGATATTTCGGTTGGTACAGAGATTTACTATACACATAGACGTTTTCGAATTTGAGTCCGTTCGGGATAAATATTAAACTTAGTAGCGCGTTCGTTTTTCCGCAGCCGCTAGGCCCGCAAAAAATCGCCCTTATCGAATTTGGTAGCAGTTTACCATGTTTTGATTTTGAACGATCTTCCTCCTTTAAAATATCCAAATTTTCAATGGGAAGTGTTGCTGTTGCTGCAAACGCATCTTAAGTACTAAGGAAAAAACTCGGGTATTTCACTCTTATATATCGCTCCCTTTACGGTTGCCTATAACGTTTCGGGTTGTCTGTCAGGAAGTATGAAATAAAATACGCATTTATTGTCAAGGAAGATAAGCTCGTATTTTATTGATTATAATTTTTCTACACAGCGGACATGTATCTATCGAAGGTGAACACTTCTTCCCGCAAAATACTAGATGTCCACAGGGCACAAGCAAAATTTCTATATTATTTTCATAACAAATTTTACATGAAACATCACATTTATTCGTAATTTTCTGGCAGCTTAAATTCTCATCCTCCACCACGGCGTTGGGGCGAATTTCTACGGTGGCAATGGGTAGAATTTCTTGTGTCGGCGTATCGTCATCCTTTGTATTTAATATAAAAGTACAGCTGGGGTTCCATCTTGCGTGATCTTGTAGAGCGTCATCTTCGACTTGCCATTGATAACCTCCGATGAAACAGTACGGACACTGAACGACATCCTCAAAAATTTGCATAGAAAAATCCGGCCTCAGCTAGTTTTTTGGGTGAAATTACGGAAGTGTGCGGCCACGTTTCGAAAGATTGGAGTCTATTGTATAGATTTCTATAGTCCATGCTACTGCCTTTGACGAATCACTATCGCGGCCCTTTGAATCGTTCTAACAGTCGATTTCAAGACGAGCAATGACAGACATACCGTTATGTAGTAAATGAATCCCAACACTGACGATGCATCTATTAATACGGTATCCGCACAGTTTTTACTTTCAACGTCACTATTCAAAGATTTCCACACCGTATCTCCATGAGTGCGATTTTTGAATATCATTCGCAACTTATATTCGGTGATATTTTTGGGCAATGTAATCATCAACACCGATTCGAGATCTGACGGATATAAAGACAGGCACTTATCATATTCATCTACACATAGACCGATTTCGGCCACATCACTCGGTTTATGAACATATAAAATATTATTAATTACGGCGCACAGTATGACATAGTCTGCTCTCAACAACATTTTGATATTAAATGAAAAATTCGCTCGGAGATTTTCTTTTTATGAAAAGGAGTGGGGGAGGATGAAATCATCAGGCATTGGCGTTACATATATTTATTTCAAAAAAATTTTTTAGATACTACATTCCAATTCTTAAATGTATTTTTATTGGTAAAAACGTTCCTCTCCCATTTTTCTTCAAGATCGAGTTTTCCAAACATTGCAGTCATTTGATTACGTGACTCACGCATTTCCAGTAATCTTTTCACCTCTTTGATTTCCACTAGATGATTCTCGATGCGGTCGTTAAGCGACATGGTCCTTCGGTAGAAACGTGTAGACCCACTCATACAATTTTTCGCAATTGTTTAAACTGCACAACCATTTAGTTTTTCGCTGTGGTACATACACAATGGTACTGACCTCTCGTATTTCGGTATTTCCAACCAATTACCATTCACTAGATTCTCCACATTTATTATTTTGACTGTTTGGTCGACGACGGATCGTAGGAATGTTTCCTTCACTTTTCCCTTGACATCGACGCAGTCGACATTGAACAAAAACTTTTCTATTATTTCTCGTAGAAGTTCGTACGCCACATAGCCGCTCGAGTACCAAAAACCCAATAAATTTTGCTCCAAATATCGCACCTGTTTTTTATCTGAATCACCGAGTGTTAGAAAATCTCTGGGTGGTTTCAATAGCACATGTAACGTTTGTTTGTTGATTTTAATTGACAATTCTTTGGGGTAAAAACACCCCTCCAACGTGAAACCCTGAACATCTACTACCGCCACCTTCATCGTCTCATCACCAACTAGTTGGCAATTTCTAGATCACGTTCCTAACAATTTCACTTAACGGCAAATACTCCATGACGCAATCGTGCACGATGACGCAATAGACTCGAGTTTTTTCCGGAAAACCCTTAGTGCTCTCTATGTCTAGTTTTACGTCGACCGTATTGGATTTCATTGATTCATTTCTTCGGGAACAATCGATGACAAAGAGGGGAGCATCTTCTCCAAAATCATTATAGCTTAGTAGAGGTTGTTTGTCTCGAACGTTCGTAAAACTGGGATAAAATTCCACATAGTTATGGTAGGCGTCCACGTAGTCGTTTTTTGCAAAATTCAATCTGAGCCGCTCGAACGGATAATAGTCACCATTCAATATTAATCTTACATCAGATATGTCCACGTGATCGAATCTTGACGAATCCTTTTTAGCGTTCTCCTTACGATCAGTTTGAAATCCTACGATAACATAACGGGGACTTTCCACGGCCGCCGAAGTTTTGACAGACCAGATTTCTCTTTGTGAGTCCTTGATGAGAGCCGGAAGCTCGTGCACTTCCCATTTTCGAAATGGAATTATTATAGGTTTATCCAGTTTGATTGATTCCAACAGATCTAGCCTAATCATGTCGTTTGGTTGAATATGTTTCACTTTTAATTCAATGTTATTAATTGTCAATTCTGCCGTTAATTCTACCGTCGTGTCTGGCGTTTGTTTCAACATCAAGGAGTTGTTATTATTGCGGGATCTTATTAGTCTTATGGTTTGCTTCCCACAAATAGCGTATTGATAATCGTTAAAAATTCCAAATAAATGTTTAAGTGACATTCGTATATTGAACGTTCCATCATCGTTTACTGCTAAACCTTCATGGGGATAAGACCATCCTGAAGTTATCAGATATCTGTCAGAGTTGGGGGGATAACACAAATACGCTCTTATGGCGCTTACAATTCCCGGGTCTCGCACGCTCTCCAATTCCTTACTATTTATTTCGTAGGAGACAGAGTCAAATAAAAATCCGGCGGCGTTATTGGCGAGTTTACACGAACCAGTTCCACCGGTCTTAGTTAACTTTCCCTTAATACAAATTGCCGCATCATACATTAATAGCCAGGAATCACCTTGATTAATAGTAATCCCCACTATATCATTGTTCATAAATGATTTAACAAAGGGATAGTAGGTGCGCGTCTCCAGCCGTTGAATGGATTCGTCAAAATTTGGGTTTCGATGCACGTCGAAAACTTGGGGCGTTAGAGACATTGTAACCGAGGGATTCCAAAAATAGACGGTTCTCGAGAGTAAGATTTTTACCACGATCTAAACACCTCAAAGGTGTGGCAGGTTGTGATCCTCGCGAATAACTTCGATCGTTTTTATATGGTTGGTATCTGTTGTCAAAGACTAGACCCATCAAGATAATCTCTTTAATTCCAACCTCACAATAATTTCTTCTCCCCGAAAATTTACCAATTCAAAATTTTGATCGAGAATCGATAGGGTAATATTATTGATTTCTCGCTTAGTCACCGGTACGTAGAGAAGATTTCTTGGCGTTTCGTCAATGGCGTAACCGGGATCGGCTCCTATCGTAAACTCGTATATCGTATGCGTGGGACGATTATTATAATAAGCTCCGACTGTTATATTACTGTCTATATGCACGGTTCTAACTTTAACGATGTTTACGGGTAAATCCGACGAATGCAGTATGCCCGGCTTTAATATACGTTCCGAGAAACCCAAAATTTTTCCTATCGAACCTTCTGTTTGAAAATCTATCGAATCGTTTTGACTATAAATCTCACACTGGAGAGTGATATTGTTGGCCTTTAACGAAAACTCGTTTTGAGGTTTGTCTCCTTTGACAAAATTTAATGATTTAATTATCTGAGATTCTATAACGCTAATCTCATATGAACCGGTGGGAATTTCTATGGTCTTTCTCTGATTATTTTTATCGAAGTAAAATTTGTTTATGCCCGCGCTCTTGTCAATATTCGGTATGCTGTTGTAGGAGTGAAATCCTAAAAGAGCTAATCCGTATTCGGCGCTCTGATCTAAATAGATTGGCGTGTCGAAATCAATAGATAACGTGGAGGAGGTACCGTGCACAGTGAATATCAGCGAGGACATGACTGAAAGTTTTTCACATGAAACCGCATCTTTTATAGAGAAACTCCAAACAAAGATGGCCGCAATTTATTGCACTGTATTTTTGGTAGGGACTATTATTATATGCAATTTTCACACATTTCCCTAAATAGGTAATCAGTTCGGGGGGTGGTTTTAATCCACCAAAACTGTCAAAATATTCCACATGATTGTCGCATTTCTTATAAGCTACCCAATGCGTTCCGCTGTTACGCACCACGTCTAAATTTACAATTGCCGATTCGTTCTTATGTGGCCCGTTTCGTGGAAGAGTGTCTCGCATAAAGACCCCTCTAAAATTTCTTAATTTTAACTTTTTGACAAAATTTATCAAATCTCTGTCTGACAGCGGTCTATTAGGTAGCTTTATTGGTAGTTTTTTTGTTGCTTTTTGAGAAAAAGACCAAATCCTCCACGATTATTTTTTCGTAGGTATAGTCCCGAACCGTCTTTTCCAATCTTTTCCATGGCTGTGTTGTGCCTTTTTTCCTCTTCCAACTTCTTTTGCGCTTGTTTCGCGTCTAGTATAGTTCTTACAACAGAACTAGTTCCCCAGAGCTCCTAAGGCCCCAAGTAGAGGCAAAAGCGGTAGAAACCCACCAGTTTTTCGCTCGAACGGGATAATCCTCGGTATCCGAATATTTTTCTTTCCTCCTGCTTTCTTATTAGCTATGCGAGCGGCTCGGATGGCTGCCATGATGATTTTTTCAAATTTTTCATATCGTTAAGTTGGTGTTCATCGAATGATCTTTTCAGGGACTTTGCAACTTTTTTTACGATATCTCGTCTAAATGATGTCGGTGTCTTTTGTTTTGCTCCCATGCCCAGCTTTCGTTTCGTCTTCATGGCTGTGGTGACGAACCAAGCGGCGGCCTTCTCTCCAAATTTAGCGTCTTTCGATTTGACCCTATCCCAGGCGCGATTTTCCAATTCCCAGTCTGCCACAGATTTATTTTTCAAATACGCCAAGTCGTGAATTCTACAGGCTGAGTCAAGTTTATTTACGCCGGAATCACCCCTTTCGATTCTTTCCCGTAATTTTGTTCCTGGCCCACAAAACTGATAGCCGGGAATATGCAATTCGACGGGTAGTTTGTTAATGAAACTGTTTACTAGACCTTCACCGGTGACTAGCAACATCGAAATGAATATGTTCCCACTCGCGCGCTCATATTTATAAACGAACATCAACTTCGTATTCCCGACATCGAGACGAGTCCAACGAGGTGCCGCAAGGGCGTATTTAATTTTTATTGCATTTCTCTCCCACCTAACTTTTGATCACTCTGTATTACCTAACTTTTGATCACTCTGTATTACCTAACTTTTGATCACTCTGTATTACCTAACTTTTGGTCACTCTGCATTTTTCTCAACCTAACTTTTGGTCACCCTGTATTTTTTTCTCTTAATTTTTCTCTTAATATTCGACCACTCTCTCACCTTGTTCCATCCTGTATATTTTTTGACATCTCAAGACTCCTCCGCCTTTCAGGCTCCCGGATCCGGCTCCTTTCACGCTACCTGGCAGGCGTCCCTCGAGGTGCAAGCGCGCGCGCGCCCGAACGGATGACGTGCGGCGATAGCCCAGTTGGCCGGAGCGACGGGGTCGGGACACGAACGGAACAGGTTCGAGTCCAGCCACGGGCTTTTTTTATTTCATTCCAGGAAAAGGCAACGTCGCACCTACACGACAGAATCGAGGATCCGGCAACGCCGCGACTACGGCCGAGAGATCAAAAGTAGCGATAAGACCGCGCCGGAAGTCGTTATCTTATATGGGAAAATACATGAGTGCGAGTGAGATAGAAGATGGAGCGACCGCTTTGCCTCACTACTAGGGTCAAAACTTTCTTCTTGTATTCCCAACTGACAACCAGAGTGTTTTCGTTGATGGGTATAGCCGCGTTTACCTCCATGGCGGGGTTAGTTAACATGGCAAAAAACTCGTCTGGGCTATTGATGATGCTCGTTTTTGCCTGGTTCTCCCTCTGTCCAAACTTACCCCAGAAACTGTTTAGAATTAATTTGGCCAGCGACCTAAGACCTGGATTACTTACAATTTTCGAAAATTCAAGTTTAATCCCCTCGCTATCTAGGAACGCTTTTATGTAGGAGTCCTTCTCTTTCTGTGTCGCACAGTTAGAACGCCAGCCGGACGCCTCCTGTTTGGTCTTGATGATTCTATTCATCATTTCCGCAAACAGTCCGCCGGTTTTGTTTTCCTTATCGTATAGCGAGATATTTCCAAATTTCGAAAACTTCGAGTATTTTATAGCCCTTTTCTACCGCTTTTAGTACCTCGTCAACCACCCAGTGCCGTTTGGTGCTCTGTCTTCGTCATTGTGTTTACAATCATCCTGATTTTCCTCTTCAACGCACGAACGACACAGTGTGAACATCAACTTTGATTTCATTTTCATGGGTAGCACTGGGTGATAGAGGTCTTGGGGCGGCAGGATTTTACATTTAATGAGCCCATCTGTGTTTTTTAAGTCGAGCTTGTCGCACTCTTCGCGTCCCACATGTATCGTGGGGCGACCTACGGGAAATTTCCCGTATTTACACACCCACGGGTACAGAGAGCAGACGTCGACATATTTAATTTTTTCGCCTGGTTTGACTTTGTAGTAGAGCTTGGCGGCGCCCGTTCGTCCACCGTAAAACGTATCTCTGGGATTTAGCGGCGTTTTCTGAAGTAGGGGGTGATTTTGTAGGGTATGTTCTAGTTCGGGGGTTAGCTCCCTACGGAATTCACACTCCCATTTTTCCACGACTTCGTGGCCCAAACTGCGAAGGCGTTCGGTTTTGGCTACTGTGGCCTCATACCTGTAAGCCATCGTGTCGGTGGGGTCGTCGTGTGTGGGCTGATTTCTGTTTGACTTTATGCACTGTGGACAACCGTGGAAATAACACCCGTGGAACTCGAACACCTGATTCGTCTCTTCGCAAAATCCATCTACTTTAACGCCGGACAAAGTAACCTCTCTACCCTTTGCCGCGTGCATAATCTCTACATTTCTCTGACTTTCCTCGTTAATCAGCCACATTATGGCGATTTTCGATTGATTATCTCGCCACCTATACCCGTTCTTAGGTATTATTCCAATGGTAGCGGGTTTGAGGAAATTACGGCGAAATATTTTATTACAGGCCGATGGTATGGTACAGGCTTCCGTGAAAGGGCACACGTTTCCAACACCCATCATTTCAGCTCGAAATTTTAGACAGGCATCAGTCAGAATTTGTACGTCCGAGATGCAATAGGCGACAATTTCCTGCTGGAAATCAAACACGTCTTTTTATGCTCCCCGTACCATTTTAGAAACTGGGCTCTGTCTTCCGGCTTCATTGTGTTGGGACTGTAGTGCTCAATCACCGGCATGGGTCCCACGTAATTTTGATTTTCGAGTGTATTGAAAAGGTGTGGAAAGTACCCTTTTTTCAACTCGGCGAGACCGAAAGCTTTTGGTAATTTGGATAGGGCCATCGGAAAATAATTTATGGAATCTAGAAATTTAACGTTGCCCACAGTCATCGTTATCAGTTTTGTTCCACGGGTAATTACCAGTGGGCGTCAGGTCTGTCTGTGAAAGGATATGATTCAGAATGAATTGGTGGTCGAAGGCTTGGCGTTATGGGCAAGGACGACAACGTTCTTGAAGTTCTTACGAATTTCAAGGACGTGTATAAGGAAAGATGCTACAGGGTTGGAACCTTTTACTACTTGGAGTCTTACCCCGCATTTTTCACAAACCTCTGTGTCTCTTTCCCCCAGGCAGTGAGAACAGCGTTGGGCAAATACACAGAGGTTCGGCTCGTGTAGTTTTTGGTTCTCGCCTATAATTTTTTCCTGCATCGTTTCCAGGTCGTAAAAAATGAATAGCAAATCTTTGGTTTTTGGCTTTCCTGTGTCCACCTGCGTGTAACATAAATGATCGCCAGGCAAGTGTTTCTGGCAGATCTTACAGTAAATTTCGCCACAGGTGTGCGGGCGATTTTTCTTCACGGTTTTCAGACAATTTGTACAGCGTTGCACCTGTTCGCAAACACTTTTCTTTTTACTATTGCCCGCCTTGTGGTTTTCGAAACAGGTTTTGCTTCGAAAGACTCTGTTACAGTACCCACACTGTACATTTTGCTCCAATGTACAGGGTGGAGCTTGTTGACACGCGTAACATGTGCCCCCACACCTGTGCTCGTTTTTATTGTTGAATGGTACATGACATGTCTCACAGAAATAACCACACACAAAAGCAGACGTCAGCGAGGTTATGACGATGAAATGTTTTTCGTGATGGAGTAAATTCAAATTTTTGCTCGCGCCTGTACCTTTAAACACAAGGTCCCTTCCTTTCGTGCCGTACCTGTAGACAACTATGTTGTAGTTTTTCAGGTATTTTTGAAATTTATGTAGCTCCGGAATTCCCGCCCCCTCTTCGAGAATTTCGGTATCGGCATCCTCCATTAATTTTTTCGCTCTCTGGGTCTGGAGCTTACCTACGTCTTTTCGAATGTTTTTGAATTCCGGATCTCTCTCGACGAGTGCTATGGCCACGACCAGAGCCCGTGGCAGGCACAAATTGTCCTTGTTGTTGACGGTTATTACACCCCGTCGTTTGGCACATTCATCCGCATAGTTGTTATACGTTGCTCCTCGGCCTTTTCCAGTGGGCAGCGGGACGGAGGTGACACCCAGTACAAAGGTGTCGGTGTCCAGAGCCTCCCCGTTGCTCTGGAAAATGCTCGAGAGAACGCGCCAAACGTCTTCCACCGTGACCTTAAAATTCGAAAATTTTTAAGTAATTTACGATCAAACTTTTTATTAGCAAAATTACGAAAATTTATTACCTTCGATGCCTCCCTAAAAGATAACCAGCCCTCTCCTTTCTGGAAGGCCGGGCTACTAAATGTGAACGCGACCCTGTCCGTGGGTAACAGGTTCTGCAAGGCCTGCAGGATAGCGTCCTTAATCGCCGTTTTGGCCCAGTCACTGTCGTCCTTGTCCTGTGGAACGGCCCTAATTTTAAAATTAAGGCGGCGTCCCACCATGTTATAACGCCTAACCCTCTGGACGTAGTCCTGTACGATTTCGAATTTTTCCATGTCCACGAAAAAAATTGTTTTTTTAATGTTCAATCAGCGAAAATTAGAAAAAATTACCTCTTATTGAGGGTGATCAAAATCAGCTAGAAATGCACGCCTGCACGCTTCTTTGGACGCTTAGTGTGCGTAAGACTAGAAAAAGAAAAATTATTTTAGGTTTTTCACCCCACGTACCGATGGTAAAAGCACAAAAGTATGGAAATTAGCTTATATTTTTCTGAAATCATACAAAGTGACAGAATTAGACTGTTCTTAAATCAATTTAGTTGTAATCTGTTAATCAGCTTTAGTTTTTAAATGACCTAAAGAAATTTCCATGGTTTTTTATTAACACTGTATAACGACCACGTTTAAAATTAAAACCTACTTTTGTAAAAATTCCTGGGCGTTGAAACTCACAAAACAGACACAAAACAAAATTGTTCTAAAATTCACTCACTGGTACCGTAACACTTGTTGTAAAAACAGATAAAAAGTTATGGCAGAGACTGGTTGACCCAACTTCGGCAAATGTTGACAAGTATGTGACGATGTTTTCGTAAACAGACTATTTATACAAAAATTAACGATATAACACCAACGGTTTTACCATTATTATTTCAAGATATTGCGCAATTTGTTATTTTATTAGCAAATGACAGAGAATTCCAGTAAAAACAACGTTCGTCCGTTTGATAAAAAAATTTCTGTTATGCATTTTATAGATAGATAAGGTTAAAGGTCAATAACAGGATAAGAAAAGACGTTGTATAAATTTAATTTTTCCTCTAAGTAATTAATGTAACCGTTTGCGTTCAGATTTAATATATTTCGCCAGATTACGTGATCAAATTATTAAGGCCCTTTTGAATTTTTGTCACATCTTGATGTCGGAGCGTTGCAATTTTTATATTTCAGAATTTCAAAATTTGGCGCCATTCCAGGAAATGGCAACGTCGCATCCAAGGAATTAATCGAGGATCCAAAAACGCCGGCGATGATCGAGAGATCGAAAGCAGCGATAAGAATTTTACGTCAGAGACCATGTGCCTAGGCGCGCGTCATGGGTTAGAGCGTTGTGATTGGCCAGTTCTTAGTCACGGGATGAAATTATTAAGGCCCTTCTGGCATTGATTTTTGTCACACCCTGTACATTTTATTTATATTTTTTCTCTCATCCTGTATTCTTAGTTCTGTGACGTCACCGAGATTCTAGTTTACACCATTTTAAGTAAGATTTCCGAGTGCGCCGATAGCCTAGTTGGTTGAGGCGTCGGACTCATGAATCGACGGTCGTAGGTTCGAACCCCGACGAGGATTTTTTATTTTTCAGAATTTTGAACTTGGCGCCAGGAAAAGGCAACGTCGCATTCCAGGAAAGTTTCGAGGATCCGGCAATGCCGCGACGAGCGAGAGATCAAAAGTAGAGATAAGAATGTGACGTCAGAGACCACGTGCTCGAATTCAACGCTCCCAATTGGTCGGCAAGGTCAGGGCGGGACTTAGAATTATCATGGCGTCGAAAGTAGCGATAAGAATCAAAATGGCGTCGAAATTCGGCGCTCCCAATTGGTCGGCGAGGCCATGGGGCGGGGCTTAGGAGGAAAATGGCGTCGAAAGGAGCAATAAGAAACAAAATGGCGTCGAAAATAGCGATAAGCATGTTACGTCAGAGACCACGTGATCGAATTCGGCTCTCTCAATTGGTCGGCGAGGTCATGGGGTCGGGGCTTAGGAGGGGCGGGGCCTAATGACGTCACGAAAGGGGCGGGGCCAAGGAGGGGGAAGGGGCGTGGTCAGTGGTGGGGATGGGTGGGCGGGGCCTGGGAGGAAAGTGGAGGGGGGTGGCCCAAGTATCCCGTTACCTACTACCGCTTATATGTCAAAGCAGCATCCGTCAAAACGTGCGTCAAAACATGAAACCGTGCGTCAAAACGTCATTTAAAACGTCACGTAAACGCCACGTAAACGTCACGTAAACCGTCACGTAAGCCTTCAAACCGTCCATCGAAAGGTGCTTCAAAGTGTGCGTCAAAACGTGAAGCCGTATGTCAAACGGGGAAGCCAGCCAATTTCAATGAAATTATTTGGTTTCGATTACTCCATTTTTCGAATTTTACAACTGATGGACGAATTTTTTAAGTATAATGTTAGCGTTACTTCTACACCTATGAAAATTGGCAATTTGGAATTAAGAACGATGATCGGCTTGGACGGATTGAAATTCGTAGTTCTTACAAAAACAACATTTCTCAATTTTTTGTCGAATCTGATGTTTCAGAACTGCTTAGAATTGACAAAACATTTGTATTTTTTTAGCAGAGATAAAATGATGTTTGATTTGTATTACAGATGATATTAGAAATAAAACAATGAATAAAAATTGGTTGGTTTTTATTTTTTTCTTACCCAACACCTAACCTAGTGCCGATTTCCTGAGAGAAGACTTTAAAGATTTTTTATTCCAAATTCGTGATCCTCACGCCGAGACGATTCCAACGAGATGTCGCAAAGGCATTTTCCTCACGCACAAAAATTGGCACCGGAAGTTGTCATTTTATGACATATTTGGATTCTCCTCGATCTCCTGATCATTTTTTAATTATTGGTTTGTTTGTATCTAGTGCCGATCTCCCGCGATAAGACTTTAAAGATTTTTTATTTCAAATTCGTGTTTTTAACATTGAGACGATTCCAACAAAGTGCCGTAAGGGTATGTTCCTCACGCCCGATCTCCCGCGATAAGACTTTAATTTTTTTTTATTTCAAATTCTTGTTCCTAACTTAGAGACGATTCCAACGAGGTGTCATTAGGGCACATTTTGATTTTTTTACCGAACTTTTGTTCACTCTGTATTTTTCTCTCGCCTTGTATTTATATTTTTCTACCATCAAGTGTTATTAGTTCCACGAGGTCACGTGATCAAATTATTAAGGCCCTTTTGGATTTTTGTCACATCTTGACGTCGGAGCGTTGCAATTTTTATATTTCAGAATTTCAAAATTTGGCGCCATTCCAGGAAATTGCAACGTCGCATCCATGGAATTAATCGAGGATCCGACAACGCCGGCGATGATCGAGAGATCGAAAGCAGCGATAAGAATTTTACGTCAGAGACCACGTGCCTAGGCTCGCGTCATGGGTCAGAGCGTTGTGATTGGCCAGTTCTTAGTCACGTGATGACCTATTCTTAGTCACGTGATGAAACTATTAAGGCCCTTCTGGCATTGTTTCTTGTCACACCCTGACGCCAGAGATATTTATTTTTCTTAGTCCACCCTGTACCTATACGAGTTTTGAGACACCCTGTACTTATTCCTAATTCTGTGACGTCACCGAGATTCTAGTTTACACCGTTTTAATATTTCCGAGTGCGCCGATAGCCTAGTTGGTTGAGGCGTCGGACTCATACATCGACGGTCGTAGGTTCGAACCCCGACGAGGATTTTTTATTTTTCAGAATTTTGAATTTCGCGGCATTCCAGGAAAAGGCAACGTCGCATCCCAGGAAAGATTCGAGGATCCGGCAACGCCGCGACGAGCGAGAGATCAAAGGTAGAGATAAGGATGTAACGTCAGAGACCACGTGCTCGAATTCAGCGCTCCCAATTGGTCGGCGAGGTCATGGGGCGGGGCTTAAATCTAAAATGGCGTCGAAAGGAGCGATAAGAAACAAAATGGCGTCGAAAATGGCGATAAGCATGTTACGTCAGAGACCACGTGATCGAATTCAGCGCTCCCAATTGGTCGGCGAGGTCATGGGGCGGGGCTTAGGAGGGGAGGGGGAAGGGGCGTGGTCAGTGGGGGGGGAGGTGGGCGGGGCCTGGGAGGGGGCGGGACCTGGGAGGGGAGGGGGGAAAGTGGAGGGGGTGGACCAAGTATCCCATTACCTACTATTGTTCTCAAACCAGCGGTGTGGATCGTCTTCTTTGGATAAACACATTGTTGGTAAATATCTAGCGTAACGTAGTTTATTGCTTCGAAGTGTTACACATATTTTCACCAACAGTGGATCTTCAGTAATTTTACGAAAATCTTCGATAGTTTCAATTTGTACAATAAGAAATTTCTTGAGAACGGTTTGTAAATTATCTGTTTCTAGAATTTCTGGCAACCCCATCACTTGATTTATCATTTCACGAAACCATGCCTTCTTAGCGATTCCGAAGTGTATCTGGTAACATTTATAGCAGCATGATGTAAAATTATAATGTGATTTTTATGTTTTCGGTCCCTTGTATAATGAGATCCAACTTTGTATGCCTCAGCTTCCCCACATATTTCACATATTTCAGTTGCAAGATCTCCCCCAGTCACACTCTTTAGACTGTAACGGAATTTTTTGTTAAAACTCCGTTACCACGTTTTTAAATAATTATTAACAACCCTTGAACACATAATTTGAGTATTTTGTTCTGAAATCGCAAATTCGAACCTTATTCAGCCGAATTCCAGTTCTCTCAACTCGTTTCGATATCGATTTTTAGTCTGACGGAGTGAATAAAAAACAAACCCATCTGTAAGGATCCAAGGTACGTTCAGCATATGGTACATTGATTCACGCTTGGTAGAAACAGTTTGGTTCAGTCATGGATCTATTGCGGTCAGTGCTCGGATTCGAGTAATTTGTTCGGTGATCCGGTAACCTTTTTATGGTTCAAGTTCGATTTTCTGTCAAAACACTGACGTCATTAGATCAAGAACCTATTTTGGGTATTTTGTGAAAATTGTCATGAAAGGGACGTCAACGAAGCCGCTGCCCCTTCTGTTCATTTTCGTCTTTTCTTGAATTCCTCTCAGGTAACAAGGTAGCATCAGGTAGTTTTACGATTTATTTTTATCTAACGTTATCGCCTGCCTGATACTATCTTTCGACTATTTTATGTGCATTTGCTGTGTAAATTAATTTGCTGAACCCGATTAGCGGTATATTTTCTGGTTTTATGTGAGTACCGGCCATTCAGTACTTTGGAGTTTTCGAGGACGACAAGCAGACGACGCGGAAGCGTGTTAGTGGGAGTTTTGCATTTCTATTTCTTGGAACAAGGCATAGGACAGGAGTGGAGCACGCGTTGCAGGTGAGTTTTTTAAATTTATCTTTATATTTTTTGGTAGAATCCATATTTAAAAAACTCACCTGCACGAATATTTCTTGGATAGAGTTAATCTCTACGCTTTCATAGCACCTTTATCCCAAGAAATAGACGTGGCTATCTTCGTCCTGACCTGTGCAGTTCAAGTTAGTTTCAGTTTGCGTTTCAGTATTTTTGGCGGTATAATTCACGAGTCGACGCACATAATAAGTCTATACCTGACGGAGGGCCTCTGTTTTTGTACTATCTTTATCGTTCTGAAATCATTTTAGTCAAGATTAATATTGTACATTTTTCACCGAGAGCAGCTTGTTTTCATAGCTGATTTTTTCAATTATCGTTACAGTTTCATGCAAATTTAACTCATTTTCAGAGAATCGTGACTTCTTTTAGTTCAATTTTTTGTCGTATGCAAACTTGCAATATTGTGTTTTCATTAACTTAAACGGCAAATATTTTTTATTTCTCTTTGGCTCGCAGTTAGTCAAGCCAAGTCTGTATTTTCCATTTTCATTTAATATAACGGGGGAAGTGTATCATGAATATACAGTAAGGGATTTAAAGTAATTTTTTGATTAAACTAGTTATTACTGTCACATTTTAAGTAAGGTCATTAATTAAGTATTAGTTTTTCTTTGTAAACAAACAGTCTGTGAGACATCAGCAGCACTTATTTAAGGTCGGAGCACAGTCTACTTTGCCCGAATTTTTCTTTCATGCACAACTGCACCTGGAACGTACACCGAGATACCTAGCCGTCAGAGCATTGCCATCTGCTGACCACCAGCGTATGCATCCACAGCTATACTTGGCAAAGAAACCCTGAGATACCCTGAGCTACTTCCATCGCACGCCTGTATAGTGGCTGTTGGACTGTCAGTTCTTGGTCGCAGGCTGGTCGTGACGTTATCGGAACCTGGTTCGACAACTTCATCGATACCAAGTGGAGTGCTGTGGACTGCTCCTGGATGAATCAGACTTACATGTAAGGTGTTTCTAAAGTTAAAGCGTTCCATTATTAAGATCTTACGTGCAGATTAGACATTTGCGTTTCCTGTTGACTTTCACACTTCTCGTGCAGTGCTAAATTGTTTTGGACCTTCTAAATTGTCTCGCAGCAATTTACTTCAATTTAATTTCAAATTTATAATTTCACAGTTGACAGACATTTATTGTAAATCTTTCATTATTAATTGTGAACTAAACAAACAACCATTGTAATTGTTTTCATATGTGTGTTTTATTTAAAGTGTCATATAATCGAGTCACATAACCAGTTTCGCTAGCTGGGCCGAAACTGTCGTTATAAGACATGTTGATAGTTTGCTAATCAATTTAGTAATAATGCTAAATGTTTATGATTTCAATGTAGAAATGTAAAAGAAAGTATATATGTCTTTATTATCCATACAAACTTTTATGTGGATTACCGGTTTCGCAAACAACAACCGTTTTGCATCATCAGATCCTTTAAAACTATAATCACCAAAAAAACATACGTTAACTTTAACATCAAATACCACGTCTATATAAAAGGTTAAAAAACCCAAAAAACTTACATTTAATTAATCAAAATTTAACAAAATCTGAAAAACATGTTGTTTATTCAATAGAGCAAACTAAAGTTGGTCTAAGCCCACATGATGATAAACGAGTTTTGATTGGGGTCATTACTCTAAAATGGAAACATGCTCTTAAAAAGTTAGATTAGTTGGAGAAAGGACCCATAAATTAGGAAATCATAAACATTTGATGGGGGTGTCCATTGTAGGAAGGTATTAATGTAGAAATGTAAAAGAAAGTAGATCCTTTAAAACTACAATCAACGAAAAAACATACGTTAACAACTTTAACATCAAATACCAAAAAACTTACATTTAAGACAAAATTAGAGAGTTGTCAATCCATGGGGTAAAGGTGTACATTCTCCGGCTACTTTAAGTCAATAACGGCAAACAGAACCAAAATATTAATTCCACCACAATTATGTAGATTCCAGGGTGGTTAAAATCATCTAAACTCAACCACCTAGTTATTTTTCTATTTGTTTAAATAATATTATTCCAAATTAACCTCAAAATTTTTTTTATCTACATAATTGTGGTGGAATTAATATTTTGTGGTGGAATTAATATTTTGGTTCTGTTTGCCGTTATTGACTTAAAGTAGCCGGATAATGTACACCTTCACCCCATGGATTGACAACTCTCTAATTTTGTCTTAAATGTAAGTTTTTTGGTATTTGATGTTAAAGTTGTTAACGTATGTTTTTTCGTTGATTGTAGTTTTAAAGGATCTACTTTCTTTTACATTTCTACATTAATACCTTCCTACAATGGACACCCCCATCAAATGTTTATGATTTCCTAATTTATGGGTCCTTTCTCCAACTAATCTAACTTTTTAAGAGCATGTTTCCATTTTAGAGTAATGACCCCAATCAAAACTCGTTTATCATCATGTGGGCTTAGACCAACTTTAGTTTGCTCTATTGAATAAACAACATGTTTTTCAGATTTTGTTAAATTTTGATTAATATATTTTGTACTAAAATTATCCAAACACCAAATAATCTTCTAAAGTAATTTTATTTTTTATTACGCTCTTTTTTACACCTTTAATTTTCTTTGTAAAACCAATATTTGATAACGCCACCTCAATCTCTTCATCGTCATATCCATCCCCTCAAGTTTTTTCACCAACAACCAGCTTTACTGTATACATTTTAGATCTGAGATCTGTTTTCATCCTTCATTAAACCAAGAACTTTTTTATTAACTTGTGGAATCTCGAAAACACTGTTCTCTCCATAATATGAGGTATCAAAATATCTATGACAATCTCTACGTATTACCTCATAAATATCCTTTTATCTGATTTCATAAATGAGGGAATCGGTGTCCGTATACAAAATTGTGCACTTTTCATCAAACTCTGGAACCATATAACCATAATGAAAATCATATATTGTAGTTTTAGCCAGATCTAATATTGACATCCCTACATATACAGTGTTTCACTTTAAGTGGCGACAATTCATTATTTTTTAACAGGGCGGTCTATTTTCGAAAACTTTTATTTAAATATGGTAGTACTCAAAAAGCTCTACATCCTGGTACATGCTATTTTAAAATTCGCCTTTTCCCTAGCCTACTACGATAACAAATAAGACCCAAAAAATGAAGAAAGTATATTAGGCATTTTTTTACGAAAAAAACAAATATCTCTATCGATTTAAGCACATCTGGATACCCCGAATCCCAAGTTTCAATGTCGTAACTTATACCGAGTGTTCACAATTTAGGTGCAAAAAATGAAAAAAATCGGCTTTTTGAGAGTGCCCTGTGTAAACGTAAATCGTAAATGAAAATCGTAGTAGGCTCTTGAAATTTTGCACAGGGGTATAAAGTTGCGAAAGAAACATATTTTTCTTATGACTTTTTTCGAAATTCGGTTAAATAAGCCCATTTTTCGGACATTTTTTTCATTAATGTCAAATTTGACATATAAGAGACTACGTCACAACATTTGATTATGTAAATTTTGGTTCTAGAGCAAGCAAAACCTGATGCCGCAAACAAATTTTCCGTAAGTTATTTACTAAAAATTTTTCCCATATGGTGCAGACTTTTTGGCGGGCACTGTATATATTCCTTTTGTAATCGGTAATAAATCAACACTACCGGGTATGTCGTTAGCAATATTTTTTAAAATAAAATGTGCATCATACCCACTTAAATTATGAAACACTACAGGTATGATTACTCCATCTTTATAGTTAATATTAGGGGAGAGTCGGGTAATATCGGACAGTGGGTAGTATCGGATAACAGCATCTTCTCAATTTCCCTAATAGATGGCGTTCCGAATTTGTCAGAAAATGCTTTATTAGAATTGCCGTAGACACATATGTTCAGTATGAGGCCGAGCTTTGAACGGTACACGTCGTGTGCTTTATTTTTAATTTTTTTGCCCAAAACAAATTTCCCGGACATAAAATTTACCAGTCTATATTTTATATAAACGTTAAGTTCTTTTAAAATGTTCACATTATATAACATTTGTTGGTAATTTTGGAATATAAAAATGGTTTTATGGAAATTATCGGAGGGTCGTAAAAAATAAGTTGGCCACTTTTTTCCAACGGTGCTGTTCGGGTAGTATCGGACACACATATTTCGGGTGATATCGGACACACCGAAATTTTAACTAAACATTCTTATTTTCATATTAACTTTAAAAAACGCCCAGGAACACAAAAGGAAAAAGAAAAATTGACCAACTAGAGGATTACATTGGAAAAAATAAAAATGTAAAGGACAAAAAATATAGCAAAGATAATGTGCTCTGAACAGCAACAAGAAGCAACGGAGTGTATCATCTATCTGTGGTGAAGACTTCGTCGCAAATTAGACACAATGCATCTAGTGCCATGGTTGGACCCATAAAAATTGTTCTGGGGCAGAAAAACATCAGGTTTATTATAAATGCGGCATTTGTAAGGGGAATTAATTCATGTCCGGTACTACCCGACGTTTTCAGAAAATTACAAAAAGAGGCCCACTTTTGTTTTTAAGGAGTGGGGTTTTTGTTTAAGTTTTTTTGTTTAATTTTATTATGTATTCTATTCTGCAAAGAGTATAGTTTATTTTAAGCAAAAATATGTTAATGTATCATTTTTTTTTGATAAAAATTATTTAAATTTTTCGAAATGTGTCCGATATTACCCGACTCTCCCCTATACAATTGTTATGTGCCGCACCTCTATAATTATTTTCTGGTACTAAATGAAAATGATCTCTAACCTTAACGTCCTCTGGTTTAAACGGTTTTTCACAAATATTGCAGTGCGTGGCCTTATCAAAATTAGCTAGTTGGGTAGGTGTGAGCTCCATATCATAGGGACAGAGAAAAACTGTTTCCACATTCTCAGAAAGTTCATTCATTTGTTGAGCAAACCAAGATGTACAATCTTCCCCACGATAAGATCGATAAAATGATAAAAAGGGGTCATATGAACACTTTACGTAGTATCCAATAGCTGCTGGTACATGCTTTTGATATTTCTTATCCGAATCAATCGGTTGTAGAACTCTTTCTAGATCAGCGTATACAACAAAAGGCACCGCTTCCTTATTTTTAAAGTTCTAAATTTTAGAAATTTGTTTTCTCCCGTAGGCAGCCTAACTTTACAGTCGTTTATGCAGGGAAGAAAAACATAAAAAAGGTCTCAAGATTTTGGTGGTGCAGCCGAGGACAATATTGTCACAACTGAGTGCCTCCACACGGAGCCTTTACCATGTAACGCACTACTTGTGTGTGCCGGAGGGTTGGATTAACCCTCACAGCTTGCCGGGATCACTGGGTGCGGAAGTCGCGAAGCGCAGAAGAAAGACAGCAGGTACAAACTAGGGTAATGTTTATTCTTGCACTCACAGATATGCCTCTAACAGTATCTGGACCATGGCGGAGGTAGCGCGGACTGTGGACCGACGCGACCGATAGTACGTGGAAGTGACCGGGACGCGAGCTGCGCCCTTGACCCGACGCGACGGCGGGGTGCCGCTCCTGACCCACTGACGTCTTCAACAGTGCCCAGGGGCGCTGTCGTCTGCCCCTCGGAGCCCGACCTGAACAAGGAGGCTATTTAAGCGGGATCCATTGCCAGGTCAGACCACCGAGGGTGGTCAGTGATCGAGTAGCTGCTAATAAGCGGGGCTTACTGATCCCCAGCCTGTGGCTGGTGCTGGATTTATACTCGCCGATTTTGCCGACTCGGCGATTGGACTTTGATTTATCTAATGTTTATCTTATCGAGTAATCCTCGTATATTTTGTTATTGATTGTCCCCTGTATTTTGTATCATGTTATCTTTATTTGTTATGATTCAGTAGAAGTAAGTTTGAATAGTTTGGTCATCGGTCCACAGATGTCACTTTGTTGACACATTCCCCCCCTCCGGAAAGCCTTGGTCCCCAAGGCCAAGATACTGTCATATTACAAAATAAGTTTTTTACAATAAATTCAATAATAAAAGAAAGAAATACAACTTTTTGTGATTTTTTAAATGAACCTTACAATCTAGAACCCGAAACACTCACTATCACGATTTTCTGGAGTTCATCAGCCCACTGGTACAGTTCCTCAACACAATTTGCCACCATTTTCCGGCCATGTCCATTTTTCTGGCTCACCTGGAACATCTGGTAAGTATGCATTGTTTTGGGCTGACGTTCCTCGTGTAGTGGGTTGTTTTGAAAACATGTAACATAAAACAAAAAACATGCTATTAATATTCTACAATTTTTTACGACTACCCGCAGTTACTGCCTATCTTTTGCGTAGCAATCTACCCTGTTCTACCATTATTTATTCCCATCATACATTCGTGCTATAATAGTGCCCTACATCATGAACAGTAAGTTTTTTCCCTCATCTAAAAAAATAATTTCCCTTTATACATAACTATACTTTTAGGTTTTAACCTGTCTTTGTTCCGGCGTTTGGTCCTCCGGACATTTATTAGCCATAACCCTGAATATTATATGGTATAAGATTCTATCTTTACATTATTCGCTTAATTTCTCTATTTCTCTCTATTTTAGACACATTTGGAGATTTTATTACTACGTTGGCCGCGGGCCCATGACCATCTGCTCGCGGCCAATAATGATCCCGTACCGTCCCTTGCCCCTGGCCTCCTGTTTGTATGGCAGGGGTTTATACTGGGGCGGTACTGCAAGATATATTATAGGGATCGGGTGCGACGCCCGTCAATATATGTTTACTATCTCTACTTTTTTTTCTGACTTATTAGAGCTAGTTCTGACAAATTTAAATTATTGATTATGCCGTATGGTAGGCTATCTCCCTTCCTGATAGGAGTAATATTTTACCAACCTAATTCCTAATTAATTCCTTTATTAGTTACCTTTAGGAAGTACTGAACAAAAGTTTTGTGTTGTGAATTATCTTTCAAGAAACATTTCTTAGTAACCTAATGCGCATCTCAGTTACTCAGACCTGTCTCTATTAAGTCGTGTTTATTTATTTAACCTACTCCGGTCCTGCAAAAAGAAATAATAATTGGGTTTCCTTCCTTTCGGTCTACTCTTTCCTAAAAACGAACTTATTTACCCTGGTCCTATTTTATAATCTAGAAATCCTATACTAAAAAAAACTCTTAAAGTGCACTACTAAAAATAAAAAATAAAAAATGTTCTACAAACTGTTTTTTACGGACTATACAAAATTGTCGGGTGATGCCCTCGCCTCGAACGTCACTGTAAGCTCAGCAGTTTTCGCCGTGGCCTCGTTGTCGCTTTTGCCGTCGGCCCGTAGTACTGCGCTCGGGATTCGGACGACATATTCGCGTTCTCGTAGGACATCTGGTGCTGGGGCTACCATCTCGGGGTTGCTGGCTTCCTCCCTGGCTGTGCGTCGCCTTCGAAGGTATCCTCTGACTGTTTTCCACAGAGTGTACAGGATGATCGCCGCAAAAAGAGAGTGTAGGTGAGACCCAATAACACGTCGTGGGGTGTGTCTGTGTTTTCATTGCAGGCTCTTGCTGCCTGTGCGAAAACTGGGAAGGCTGGTGCTTGCCTATGGAAAAGTATATACAGGGTTGCAATTGATAGCAGGACGTTCCATATCATCATTATGGAGTGGTTGTGGTTCACCCAACCTAGTGAATCCGGTACTGTATTAAATATATCTTTCTTATCTTTTATCTCATTTAATACGTGTTCTAAAGTGTCTCTTGTGGACGTCAAATTTATGTGGGGTATCGAAAGTGTCCAATTTCTATTTAGACAATCGTTTATATTTTTGAATTTTTGTGGCTGGCTTTCTATTGCCGGGTGTAAAATAAATGTGTTCAGGGTGGTCCATGCTGCGGGGATCACGTGAATTATTTCGAGTTTCTTTATTTCTGGGGCTGTGCACGGGAATCTTTTTTGTATTAAAATATCTTCTTCTGTTTTTAGGATACAATTACATGGTACTGTAATTTTGAAAGCTCCTGGAGACTGGGGCTTTATCGGTACTATTTTGGAGTAACTGTCGCACTGTACTACCGTGTCTGGTTTTGGGTGCGTGATGACGTATACTTCGTCGTCTATCTCTGCAATGGTTGTGGACGTTGACTGGTAACACCGCATCGGACAATGTGTTGCCAATTCGGCAACTGTAGCTCCTTGTAGGAGTTTATGCGCACATGCTGGTCCTTGTATGGTATCTCCTGAATATCTTTATAAGTAGCAAAGTTTATTTTCGTACGGTTTACATACGTGTAGGCTTGTTCCTGAAATCTGCCTTGAATTGTCTTTTGATACCGCCATATACAAAGTACTGTGTTCTATTATGCATGTATGATTTTCCCATGCGAATGGGGTTGTAATTAATTCGTATAATTTCCAGTTGCTATTTTCTTTTGTTATAGGTATTTTTAGGTGTAGGACAATGATGTCTTCGGAGAATGTACATTCACAGATGGGTAATTCGTAATATTTGGTTAAATGTGATACTGGGATGGCTAGCTCTTGGGAGCTTGCCTTGAGCTCTTCTTCAAGTTTCATCAAATCTTCATGTAGTGTACCTGGTTTCAAGATTGTAGCAGGGATGAGATGCTATGCACATGCCTGGATGCTTCTCTGTTGCTTACTTATTCTGGTGAGTCTCATTAATTTTTTCGTTATATCCACGAAATTGTTACTCATGCTTATTAACATATTATGTCTTTCCTCCTCTAATGTGGCTGTATTCTGTCTTGTAAATTCTGCAAATTCTTCTAATTCTTTTATTTTTGTTTCAGTTAACTTTGTCGCTGTTGCCTGCCTACGGTCCGCCTCTTCCAGATTCCTAGACTCTTTGCTTATGCTGGTGATGGTTTTGCTTAGTCCCTTGTTAATCGACTGCAGTTGCTGTCGAAGGACTGTGGTATCCATTACCATAGCATCCAATTTTTGTTGGGTGGCTACTCCGCAGCAATAGTTCAGGCCATCTGCTATGAAGGACAGCGAGAAAGCCCTTTTCTTTCTGATTGGATTGGTCAAATTTTGTAAGTACCTTATGTCCCATTCGTGCGAAAGTAGATTTATTTCGTGGTCTGCGGCGTTTGCCGTTTGATCTATTATTTGTATTATTGTACATTCTAGGTTGCTGCTGTTGCAAGGTTGTCTTTTCCTTGGGGTTGGTTGATCTATGTACCATTTTGACGAGTATGTTAACGGAATGGTTGCCTCGTACCCTATTGTTTCCGGTAGAGATCTCCATGTAGCTCCTGCCGACACCTCGACATGCTGGCCTGCTGCCTCGATGATCCACCATATGACGCCCCTGTTATGGTGAGTAGAAACACAAATTTATTTTATTATGCACCTAAAATTGCCTGTCTGTCTCCTTCAACTTGCTTCCCCCGAAAATTGATCCCGTCTTACTGTGGGGTGACCCGTCCCGTTATTTGATCTCCAATATCATTCCTTATTTGGTCCATTTCATCCACATTTTCTGTCCCGGCCGGCTCTATCGGTTCTGTTGCCGTCCACGGATCGTTGTAGGGTAGGATCCTACTTACGTGAACTGTGTCCACCTTTTTACCATCTATCCTTTTTACCTCGTAATCTACTTCGCCTATTTTCCTTATAATCTTGTACGGTCCAAACCAACGTAGTAATAATTTTTCGCTTCGTCCCACCTTTCTGATCGGTATAAATATTTTTACTTTGTCCCCCGGCTTGAATTCTAGATCCCTATGTGCCGTATCGAACCTCTTTTTATCGGCTTGCTGCCTTCTTTTTATGTTTTCCACTGCTATGGCTCTTGTTGCCAGCGCTCTGTTCCTTATGTCGACTGCCGTGGTGCTGCATTCTATTGTCTGTAATGCCGCTTCTGACGGCAGGACTGCTTCCCTGGCGAACATTAGCATGAAGGGGCTGAATCTTGTCGTATCCTGTACCGCGGTATTGTATGCGAACGTAACATATGGCAGGTATAAACACCAATCTGTTTGTTGCGTATTACAATACATAGCCAACATGTTTGCCAGGGTTTTGTTGAACCGTTCGGTCAAACCGTTGCAGCACGGGTGGTACGCTGTCGTAAACTGGCTGTGGCTTCCCATTAGTTTTATTAGCTCTCGCACCAGCTCTGACTGGAAAACTTTTCCCCTGTCGCTTAAAATATACTTTGGTACCCCATGAATTAAGAATACTTTCTCTACCAAAAATTTGGCCATCGCTTCGGCTTTGCCATTCGGTAACGCTGCCGTTATTGTATATCTGGAGGCGTAATCCGTTGCTACTACTATCACTGTTTTTGCCTTGTTACTTTTTCTGAAGGGGCCTAGTAGATCAATTCCGATCTTCTCCATTATCATGCCTACTGGCATAGGTTGTAAGAAACCTGGTTTCTTCCTGTATGGCTGGCCTTTCCTGGCTTGGCAATCCGGACAACCCTTGACATATCTCTCGATGTCTTTGTCCATGTTGTTCCAATAAAATCGGTCCTTTATTTTCCTTGTAGTTTTTGCTAGTCCTAAGTGTCCGCTTGTTGGTGCCGAGTGTAGGTCCCAAAGGACGTCTTTTACCATTGCCTTTGGTACTACCACCATATTTTTTATGGAATTTTGTGTTTCCATTGTTTTGTACACGATATCATTCATTATCCTAGAGTTCTTTGCTCTTCTGCGTTCCCCCATTGTCGCACTTTCTAGGTTTGGATCCTTGATGATTTTTATTATTGTCTTGATTTCATCATCTTTCTCTTGGGCTTCTCTTATCCGCCTGTTTAGGATATTGCTTGTGTGTGTATTTTGCTCTAGTGTGTCTGTCAGGAGGAACGTTTGGACATCTTCACACTCTCCCATCTCTGTGGCGTCAAGCACTGGGTTTCGGGACATACAGTCCGCATCTCTATGGAGTGTTCCTTTTTTGTACACCACCTGGTAGTCGAATTCCTGTAGTTGGAGCGCCCATCTCGCTAATCTTCGGGAGTGATCTTTTACGTTGTCTATCCAGCATAGAGCGTGGTGGTCGGTTACTATCTTGATTGGTTTTCCGTAGATTAGGTGCCTTAGGTATTTGAGGCTCCAAACTACTGCGAGCATTTCTAACTCACTTATTGTGTAGTTTTTCTCTGCTTTCGAGAGACTCCTGCTTATGTACGCTACTGGGTGATTAATTCCCTCGTCGTCTTGCTGCAACAGTATTGCACCAATCCCTGTCGTGCTGGCGTCTGTGTGTAAGGTTGTTCCTATTTGTGGATCGAAATGTTTTAGCACTGGGGCTGTCGTAAGAGCGATTTTAAGTTGCTCGAATGCTGTCTGTTCCCTATTATTCCATGAGAATTTTTGGTTTTTTCTGGTCACTTCGTGTAGCGGGCTATTGTGGCGAATCCTTTGACGAATTTTCTGTAAAAATTGCACAATCCCAAGAAGCTTTGTACGTCTTTGACTGACTTCGGTACTGGAAATTTGTTCACTGCAGTTAGTTTTTCCTTGTCTGGTAGCACTCCTTCTGCCTTAACTTTAAACCCCAGGATCTTTATTTCCTCTTGTAAGTAGTTGCATTTGCTTGGTTTCAGTGTGAGTGAAGCCTCTCTTAGGCGGCTAAAGACTTTTTCTAGTTTTTGTAAGTGTTCTTCCACGGTTGCCGAAAATATAATTACGTGGTCTAAATAGATCAGTATGTCTTTCCATTTCAAATCCTGAAAAACTCTGTCTGCCAATTCCTGAAATGTTGCTGGGGCATTGCATAAACCAAAACTTAAGACATTAAATTCGAAACTTCCTCTGCCTTGCGCTACAAACTCCGTATAGGGTTTGGATTCTTCCGCTACAGGAACCTGCCAGTATCCTGATAGCAAATCAAGAGTTGAAAAGTATTTTGCTCCTCCCAGGTAATTCATGATATCGTCTATTTGAGGTATTGGGTATGTAGATTTTTTTGTGACTGCGTCCAGTTTTCGGTAATCCACGCAGAATCTCATACTCTCGTCCTTCTTTTTAACCAACACTATTGGGCTTGCCCATGGTGAGTGGCATGGCCGAATAACATCACATTCCAGCATCTCCTCTATTTGTTCATTGATAATGTCTCTTTCTTTTTGTGAGACTCTATATGGCCTGCTATTTATTGGTGTTGTATTTTCTACGTCGATCTTGTGTTCGGCCCAATTGGTTCTGCCCATGTATTTTGGGGACTTCGCGAATATATCCCTGTAATTTTCCAGTAGCTCTCCTAGTTTCTCCTTAATCTTCACATCTTTTATGTCGATTAACTTATGATCCTCCATGGTTATGACTTCTTCCTAGGTGGTTGTAAAGCATGGTATCTCCCGATCTTCTACTTCGTCCGTCTCTTTTTCCGCACAAGGACTGCAGTACGCAATTGTGGTGAATTTATGAAGGCATTCTGATCCTGTCTCTGTTATTTTCATGTTGACGAACAGTCGGTTGTTGTAGGGCTTGGATGCTGGAATCCATCCTTTTTTAACTAGGAGGTGTCTGTTCCACCGAAATACCAATGGCGCGTCTATCGGAATTGTGTCCGGTGTTGTGACCTGTATTTGTCTTATCTGGTTTTTCTTTAGGCTGTAATCTTTCGCTGCTCCTACTTTGTATGTGGGGAGCTCGCTTTCTGTTTCTATATTCATCAATATTCTCGCTGCCTTTTTTGTTGATTGTTTATATTTTTGTGGGTTCCAGTTGCATACTCTGATTTTGATGTTTGTATTTCCAAATATGTGGTACAGCATTGCTTTGACCGTGGCCCAGTTTAATTTATCTAGTCCACAGCCTATGCGCGGCATTGCTACCTCGGTTTGTTTATTGTTTATTAGTTCTGTTTTTAATGTGCTAATTGACCTGAATAGGTCTCGGTAAGTAGGTTTCTGGTCGTGTTTACTTTTTGTGACTAGATAAAATATGTTTCGTTTTCCAATTATTAATTTGGCTACTTCTCCTGGCTTCTTGTTTTGTTGTAATAACTCCTCTACTCTACCAAATTTTCTCCTGAATTTGTCTGCTATACCTTTCTTCATTGTAAAGTCCTTTGACACACAGTGTGCCAGGGGAGTAGGGGTTTTTACGTTGAACAAGTCGCGGTTTTCTTCTGTTATTGTATGAGTCATGCTCTCTTTCATTATTGTTTCAATTGAATTTTCGAATTCTGCGTATCCTTTATTCATATCGTTGTCTTCTTTTATTTTGTTACATATTAGTTGGATTTCCCGTAGGTCCTGTTCGTATTTATTTTTTGTTTGCCTTCCTGTGTTTAGTCGGATCGACGTGAATACCTGGCTTACTTCTTCTTTGTCCTGTCTTCTTTTTCCGTGACTTAGGTATCTTAAGTGTATTCTGAATCTTTCTTTCAATGTAACATGTCTTTTTGTGATGTTTATGACCGCTCTATGCCTCTGTAAGAAGTCCATTCCGAATATCAGTGGGTATGGAATGTATTGTACTACTGCTCCGCTTATTTTGCAGAAGTATGATCCATTTTGGCATGGGATTTCCACATCTTGTCTCGCGTTTCCTATCACCGGTATGTGGTGTTTATCTGCGGTTACCAGCGTACTTTTGGTAGCTTCCTTTTGAACCTGTTGAGCGACATCTGCCCTTATGATACTACGCTCGGACCCTGTATCTACTATAGCTTGCTGCTTTTTACCATTAATTTTAATTATAATTTTTGCTATTGTTGTCCTAAATTTGCGTGGGTGGTGGCGACCTTGGGTGAGGACGACAGGTCGTCTTAGATTTGTCGTCCTTGGCCGTTTGGGTACACGTTTTGGCTGTCTCTGTTTTTTTGTTTTCTTGTGGATACCTGCTCTGTCTTTGTGCGCCATTCCGCTGGTTCCTACATACCGTTGCGAAATGTCCTGCCTTGTTGCAGATGTAGCACACGGGTCCATTGTTTACTGCCCGAACCTGCGGTTGCCTGTAACTTGGCATTCCTGTCAGTCGTGGAGGTTGTCTTGCACCTTGAGGTGTCTGGTAGGTCGGTCTTATTTCCATCTGCCGGGTTCCTTGGTACTGTGGCCTCGGCTCTGATGGATGGTAACTCTGTCTTGCACTCCTGCAAACTGCTGCAAAATGTCCCTGTTTTCCGCATTATAGGCATGTTGGTCTTGGTTTTGACCATTCGTGGTTCTCCTTGTATCTATCATTCGTTGGCTCTTGCCTGCGTGGTGCCGTTTGCGGCTCTTCTTCCGGAGGGTTGTATCTTTGTTGCTGCGGGTTGAAAGTCGGTTCTTCCCGTTTTGCTGGTGCCTTATCCATAGTCACCACCAATTTTTTCAATTCTTCCATGTTTTCTGGTTCACGGTTTGGTGCATTCGTCATCCAGAAATAATGGTAGTAATTTTCTTGCGTTAGCCCCTTTTCAAAAAATTTTCTGAATTCTTTAAAATCCATATCTGCCTTATAATCATTGTACAGTACCTGAAGGTCGTACAGGAAGTTTCTTACCGACTCTGTCGACTGTCTCTTTTTCTCCAGTTGTGCCCTTCGTGCCTCGCCTGTCTCGAAATTATCGAATTCTTTTTGAAAAGCCTCGCATATGTCTTCCCACGTGCTTTCTCTGTTTTCTTCTTTGTACCTCGTGAACCACAGGCTAGCAGCTCCATCTAAAAACGTTCCGAAATATACGATCTTAAGGGTGTCGTCCCACCCATTAGCTATGGCCGTTCGCTCATAGCCTTTAACAAACTGTTCCACCGATCCTTTTGCATGGTGGTACGTTGGGGGATTTATAAACTGCGGGAGTGCGGGTTTTTTGGCCGCTTGTGTAGCTTCCCAAATCGTTGTGTTTGACATTTTCGACTTCTTTTCTTCTTCTTCTCCAATGCTTTCTTCCCCTTGTTCAACTCTTTGTTTTGTTTCTGGTTCTTTTTCTTCTTCCTGTGCCTTCCTTTCTGGCACGTTAATAATCTCGTTGTGCTCCTCCGGCACTTTTTGGCTATTTGGTTCTGCGACCCTTAGTGCCGTTATTACTTCCGGACCTCCTGGCCTCGTCTGGACTGTCGTTGCAATGAACACTACGTCGTCCTCCTTTTCGGATCTCGTCGGAGACCTTGTTAGGCTTCTAGACGGATGGAAAGGTGAGTCTTCGCTCCCAATCTCCGTACTCCGTACTCCGGTGGCGCGGTTTGAACGTGGCCGACCTTAACTCGTAGGGGCGGGACATGGGCTTATCCCTACCCTTTCTTTCCTTCTCTCCTGTACCTTTCTTCCTGGTACGTCTTCTTACACCTGGTGCTCCTTTGGCACTCGCCGCGTAGGTCCTTCCTCAGTACCTCGCCGAATCACACCTTATTTATAACACTTCCCCACTAACCTGTACTCTCTCTTTACAGCTTCTGCCTCGGCCTGCTCTGGAACTTCCCTCCACCACGTGTCACAACTGAGTGCCTCCACACGGAGCCTTTACCATGTGACGCACTACTTGTGTGTGCCGGAGGGTTGGATTAACCCTCACAGCTTGCCGGGATCACTGGGTGCGGGAGTCGCGAAGCGCAGAAGAAAGACAGCAGGTACAAACTAGGGTGATGTTTATTCTTGCACTCACAGATATGCCTCTAACAGTATCTGGACCATGGCGGAGGTAGCGCGGACTGTGGACCGACGCGACCGATAGTACGTGGAAGTGACCGGGACGCGAGCTGCGCCCTTGACCCGACGCGACGGCGGGGTGCCGCTCCTGACCCACTGACGTCTTCAACAGTGCCCAGGGGCGCTGTCGTCTGCCCCTCGGAGCCCGACCTGAACAAGGAGGCTATTTAAGCGGGATCCATTGCCAGGTCAGACCACCGAGGGTGGTCAGTGATCGAGTAGCTGCTAATAAGCGGGGCTTACTGCCAGCCTGTGGCTGGTGCTGGATTTATACTCGCCGATTTTGCCGACTCGGCGATTGGACTTTGATTTATCTAATGTTTATCTTATCGAGTAATCCTCGTATATTTTGTTATTGATTGTCCCCTGTATTTTGTATAATGTTATCTTTATTTGTTATGATTCAGTAGAAGTAAGTTTGAATAGTTTGGTCATCGGTCCACAGATGTCACTTTGTTGACAATATTACAATATTTCCTGTATTTAAATGGGAATCCTAGAAGGGATTATGTAAAATACCTCTTTTTGGTTTACCTTGTGGGTATTTAGCTGGCGACTGAATAGTCGGAGTAATAGCTGCTTTCCATCAAATCTGAAGCTCCCATTGTCATCTAATTGGAATTTTGGAATGAAACCATTGGTTTAAAACTTTGAAAGAAAAAGTTGTTCATATAAAGGCAATGTTCCATCTAAGTAAGTTTTATGCAAAAGTCCTGCCTGGCATAATATTCGTCTTGTTACAGAGTCTTTTCCTGTTATTTGATTTTATCGCAACTGAAAACACCCATGGTCATCGTAACTTGGAATTTTGAAAATTGGAATCACTGGTTTGGAATTCAAAATTAAAAAAGAGAGACTTTTCACATAAAGGCCGTCTTCCATCTCAAGTAAGTTGTATGTAAAAGAACTGCCCAACCTGATACTTTATTCATATCGCAGGGCCTGTTCCCGCTGCTGTTCTTCTTATTTTTACCGCTTCTTCGACTTTTGGACTGTGGTTTGGTGTCGGTTCTGAGGAAGTGTCACCCAGCTGTCAGGTCAGGGATTGAGGGTACCGTGTAAAGGGCCTGAGGCCTGCCGATCCGATCCGCGACGTCTACCTGCCTGATATTTCCAACCAGTTAACAACCAGGCTACCAGCCGGACCACAACTGAGACTACCATACCTTCCACAGATAAGTCTTTAACCTATAGGTTATAGTGGTGTACATTTTTCTTATCAGCATAAAAGCAAATCATAGATTTGTCTATCAGGGTGCTCGTATACCTAAATATTTTACCTCATTTCAATTATTTGTGCACTACGCGTGATCACGCAAGGTAAACTTTCAAATTTAAAATAATTTATCTGGTTTATCATTAATTAAGTCGGTAGCAAGAGCACCCCACTTTTTTATTATTATAATCATCACTATTATTGAGAAATACCTTACCGGAAATTTTCTTTTGCGATTATGAAAGTTGAGGAACTGAAGTTTCGCAATAATTGTACCTTAAAAAAATACCTTACATCCTCGTTTGTTTTACCACCCTAATAATTTATAAAATTGGTCTGTGATCTCTTTGCATAAAATCAATATAATATAGAACACTGAACTGAGATTTTGTAGCTTTTATTTTATTTACCATTTCTTTTTTGGGCTGTAATATAGGAAACTTACTGAACATCGTAGGCTTTCTGGTTTACGCCGCTATCAACCAGTGGCGTTTAATAATTATTTTGAAATACAGATTTTATTTGTAATCTTCTTTACTCCCTTAGATCGGAGCTAGCCGGATTTTGTTGCCAACGCAGTTTACTGCAGTTTATTCAGCTTCTCTGATTTTTATCATTATTATTATTATTATTTTGTTTACTTCCATACCCAAACTATAGTTTTTATTCTTTGGGGAAATTAGCGTGGCAATAAAACGAGTCGAGAGAGGTCCTTTATCCAACAAAAATGGTACCTAATTGTAGTTTGTTCTTGTTCATAATAATAATAATAATATCATCCGGGGAAAGCTCGAACAAAGCGCACACGAGATGCAGGACGGCCAGGAGATCGAAGCAATGAGCAAGGGAGATACATACAAGTATCTCGGGATGAAACAAGCTCAAAGGATAGACCATCGAACAATGAAGACTGATTTAACGAATGAATTCATCAAGAGAGTAAGACAAGTAGTGCGAACTGATCTTAACAGCAGGAATTTGTTTAAGGCCCTGAACACGTATGCGTGCTCTGTACTCAGCTATTCGTTCGGAATAGTGAATTGGACCAACACGGACATCAACAACCTGCAACGAAAAGTTAGGACACTACTGACAAAAGCTCATAAACATCATCCCCGTAGCGCCGTAGAAAGAACAACTCTGCCACGTCAACTAGGAGGAAGAGGATTGGCAGATCTCAGCAAGCAATTGGACCAACAAATATTAAATCTGCGTAATTATTTCTACAGGCAGGCCAACAGCTCCACCCTATATAGGGCTATATGCGGAGCAGACGTCTCAACACCGCTACGTCTGACGGAACACGAGCGTCAAAATCACCACCGAACCGACAACGATAAACTACAGAGGTGGTTGGGGAAGCCGCTGCACGGGAGGCATCCTAATGAGGTTAACCAGGAACATGTCGACAAGTTAGCGTCGAACTATTGGCTGACCTCGGGACGAATGTTCCCCGAGACGGAAGGCTTCCTACTGGCCATACAAGATCAGGTTATACCAACTCGCAACTACCTAAAATTCATTGTAGGAGATGCATCGGTAGTGGATGACAGATGCAGATACGGGTGCCCAACTTCAGAAACAATCCAGCACATAACAGGAGGATGTCAGATGTTCGCATCAACGGAATATAAGGAACGACACGATTCGGTTGCCAAGATCTTGCACCAGGAACTGGCGGAAAAGCTGCTGCTTGTGCAGGCAGAGAGGGTCCCATATTACAACTACACACCTGAGCCTGTTCTTGAGAACAGCAACTACAAGATGTACTGGGATCGTACAGTTCTGACAGATCAACGAGTTTCTCATAACAGACCGGACCTTATAATAGTTGATAAAATTTCTAGGCAGACAACTCTGATTGATGTGGCCATCCCGAACAACAACAACCTGCGTGTGAAGCAAGTCGAGAAGATCGCGAAGTACAGAGATTTAGAAGAACGAATTAGAAGGCAATGGGAAATGGAGAACGTCCAGACGATTCCAATCATCATGTCAACAACTGGTGTTATACCAAAAAGTTTGCTGAGAAACATCAAGGAGCTGGGTCTAACTGATAGTCTTTACAGGTCCATGCAGAAAGCGGTACTACTTGCGACAGCCCGAACCGTCAGGAAATTCATGGGGAATGCAGGATCATCCAACAACATCAATGTCACCTAAGGCCCGATAACATGGCAAGGGTCTCGTCCGAGTCAGATCCTTTTGGTATCCGGGATACCCGGGATCTGAGTGAATGTTCCCCGTAGAGGGAGTGCGAATGCCTTTTGGCTAAGTCGAGATAATAATAATAATAATAATACAACAACAACACAAACATCTACAACATGGGAGCCAAACGAGAACTAGGGTTTCACCCACCGAAGGTGCTGCGCGGGAACTTCAGCCAGCGTTCACAGAGGCGGGATTACAACGACGACGCATGAAATGGACTGTGTCCATGAATGAATCGATTATGCGTATTTTTTACAGGGTGACAAACTTAGGACAAGAGATGATCGGCTACCGACAACAACTGCATGCCGAGTTCTGCAGGGAGTTTCCACACATGCAAGTGTCTGAACAAAGAGTGTCAGATCAGTATCGAACTATTCTAAGAAATAACCGAATTCCAGAAACGCGACTTAACGCTATCAAACGGGAAGTTGAGCTAGAGATCCACGGCGAACACATAGACATAGATGACAACAACAACAATGGGGAACTTCAAGCGCCTGGACAACAACTAGAAGCCGAAACGGTAGAACCAACAACCGAGAGTCTGGAATCGGTTAACGAAGAACATTTTGAAGGCTTAAACGCACATATGAGACAGGCAGTATTGCGATACGAAGGCACAGACCCACTGAGCAGGCCACCGCTACCAAGATTAAATTCTTCCAGGAAACTTGCGATCGTGCTCGATCTTATGAACACAAGAATTTTACCAAACTATGTTTCAGTGACACCAACATTAGAACGTATGCACATGTTAATCTACTGTGCCGCAACGGCAGTCACCACTGTAATGGGTGCCAAGATCCGAACGGCCCAAGAGTTGAATCGTGCAAGACCAGAACCACGAATGGCTCAATGGGAAATGCGACTAAATCGGAAGATCGAGAGTCTCCGTAAAGACATAGGACAAGTGACGGAATATATCAGAGGAGTTAGAACTAGAAGGATCCAGAGGGCGGTGCAGGCAATAATGAGCCGCACCCAAATGCATTCTCGGCATGACCCCGCGAACATCACTGCTCAACAATGTCTTGACACATTAAAACAAAAACTTTCTGTTTTTGCAGGGCGTCTGAGGAGATACAAGGCTAGTAACAACAGGAAACGAGACAACAAACTCTTTGAACGATCAGAAAAGGGTTTCTACCGTGCTTTTAATTCTAGCGCCGATGCCACAATTGCGAGTTACCCTAGCAGAGAACAGGTCGACGGTTTCTGGAGAAATCAACTTGCCACACCAGGTCCATACAATGTCAGTGCAAGCTGGATCAGCGAAGAACGCGAGATGGGCCGGAACTATAGCCAGATGCAACACGAGCAATTCACAACCGCTGAGGTCTCCGATGTCATCAAGAAATCCCACAACTGGAAGGCACCAGGTCCAGATCATCTCCAAAATTATTGGATTAAGAAGTTGTGGTGCACGCATGAACAGATAACTACCTTAATTAATGAAGTCTTGCTCGATCCTCTGAAAATGCCATTGTTTCTTACACAGGGTGCAACCTACCTGTTACCAAAAGACCAGCGGAATATGGATAACCCTGCCAAGTACCGCCCAATAACCTGCTTGCCTACGCTGTACAAGATAATCACATCTTGCCTTACGCAGCGAATATATGCTCACTGCGAGCGGAACAACATCATTGCAATGCAGCAGAAGGGCTGCTCGAAGGGCGCAATGGGATGCAAAGAGCAACTCATCATAGACTCTGTCATCTGCAACCAGGCTCATTCCAAGCAACGAAACCTCCACATGGCTTATGTGGACTACAAAAAAGCATTTGATTCCGTACCTCACGACTGGCTCACAGGTATCTTAAAGCTGTATAAAATAGATCATCATACAGTTTCCTTTTTAGAACACGTTATGACAACCTGGCGCACTAAGATACAACTCAGAACCGCAGACAGTAACATCGAGACCGACACAATCAACATCCGAAGAGGGATTTTCCAAGGAGATTCACTCAGTCCACTGTGGTTCTGCATGGCGATGAACCCTCTATCACATCGGTTGAACTCTACAAAATACGGCTTCGCTATCAAAAGCAACAACGCAGAAGCGATCAAGTTGAATCACCTATTATATATGGATGATTTAAAACTGATCGCCGCAACCAAAAACCAACTAACGCAAATGCTTAAAATTGTAGAGGAGTTCTCCAGGGACATCGGAATGCTGTTTGGACTGGACAAGTGCCGCACCCTTAATATCATCCGGGGAAAGCTCGAACAAAGCGCACACGAGATGCAGGACGGCCGGGAGATCGAAGCAATGGGCAAGGGAGATACATACACGTATCTCGGGATGAAACAAGCTCAAAGGATAGACCATCGAACAATGAAGACTGATTTAACGAATGAATTCATCAAGAGAGTAAGACAAGTAGTGCGAACTGATCTTAACAGCAGGAATTTGTTTAAGGCCCTGAACACGTATGCTTGCTCTGTACTCAGCTATTCGTTCGGAATAGTGAATTGGACCAACACGGACATCAACAACCTGCAACGAAAAGTTAGGACACTACTAACAAAAGCTCATAAACATCATCCCCGTAGCGCCGTAGAAAGAACAACTCTGCCACGTCAACTAGGAGGAAGAGGATTGGCAGATCTCAGCAAGCAATTGGACCAACAAATATTAAATCTGCGTAATTATTTCTACAGGCAGGCCAACAGCTCCACACTACATAGGGCTATATGCGGAGCAGACGTCTCAACACCGCTACGTCTGACGGAACACGAGCGTCAAAATCACCACCGAACCGACAACGATAAACTACAGAGGTGGTTGGGGAAGCCGCTGCACGGGAGGCATCCTAATGAGGTTAACCAGGAACATGTCGACAAGTTAGCGTCGAACTATTGGCTGACCTCGGGACGAATGTTCCCCGAGACTGAAGGCTTCCTACTGGCCATACAAGATCAGGTTATACCAACTCGCAACTACCTAAAATTCATTGTAGGAGATGCATCGGTAGTGGATGACAGATGCAGATACGGGTGCCCAACTTCAGAAACAATCCAGCACATAACAGGAGGATGTCAGATGTTCGCATCAACGGAATATAAGGAACGACACGATTCGGTTGCCAAGATCTTGCACCAGGAACTGGCGGAAAAGCTGCTGCTTGTGCAGGCAGAGAGGGTCCCATATTACAACTACACACCTGAGCCTGTTCTTGAGAACAGCAACTACAAGATGTACTGGGATCGTACAGTTCTGACAGATCAACGAGTTGCCCATAACAGACCGGACCTTATAATAGTTGATAAAATTTCTAGGCAGACAACTCTGATTGATGTGGCCATCCCGAACAACAACAACCTGCGTGTGAAACAAGTCGAGAAGATCGCGAAGTACAGAGATTTAGAAGAACGAATTAGAAGGCAATGGGAAATGGAGAACGTCCAGACGATTCCAATCATCATGTCAACAACTGGTGTTATACCAAAAAGTTTGCTGAGGAACATCAAGGAGCTGGGTCTAACTGATAGTCTTTACAGGTCCATGCAGAAAGCGGTACTACTTGCGACAGCCCGAACCGTCAGGAAATTCATGGGGAGTGCAGGATCGTCCAACAACATCAATGTCACCTAAGGCCCGATAACATGGCAAGGGTCTCGTCCGAGCCAGATCCTTTTGGTATCCGGGATACCCGGGATCTGAGTGAATGTTCCCCGTAGAGGGAGTGCGAATGCCTTTTGGCTAAGTCGAGATAATAATAATAATAATACACACACACCGGGGCCTGTTCTTGAGAACAGCAACTACAAGATGTACTGGGATCGTACAGTTCTGACAGATCAACGAGTCGCCCATAACAGACCGGACCTTATAATAGTTGATAAAATTTCTAGGAAGACAACTCTGATTGATGTGGCCATCCCGAACAACAACAACCTGCGTGTGAAGCAAGTCGAGAAGATCGCGAAGTACAGAGACTTAGAAGAACGAATTAGAAGGCAATGGGAAATGGACAACGTTCAGACGATTCCAATCATCGTGTCAACAACTGGTGTCATACCAAAAAGTTTGCTGAGAAACATCAAAGAGATGGGTCTAACTGATAATCTTTACAGGTCCATGCAGAAAGCGGTACTACTTGCGACAGCCCGAACCGTCAGGAAATTCATGGGGAGTGCAGGAACGTCCAACAACATCAATGTCACCTAAGGCCCGATAGCATGGCAAGGGTCTCGTCCGAGCCAGATCCTTATGGTATCCGGGATACCCGGGATCTGAGTGAATGTTCCCCAGAGAGGGAGTGCGAATGCCTTTTGGCTAAGTCGATAATAATAATAACCTACCTGTTACCAAAACACCAGCGGAATACGGATTACCCTGCCAAGTACCGCCCAATAACCTGCTTGCCTACGCTGTACAAGATAATCACATCTTGCCTTACGCAGCGAATATATGCTCACTGCGAGCGGAACAACATCATTGCAATGCAGCAGAAGGGCTGCTCGAAGGGCGCAATGGGATGCAAAGAGCAACTCATCATAGACTCTGTCATCTGCAACCAGGCTCATTCCAAGCAACGAAACCTCCACATGGCTTATGTGGACTACAAAAAAGCATTTTATTCCGTACCTCACGACTGGCTCACAGGTATCTTAAAGCTGTATAAAATAGATCATCATACAGTTTCCTTTTTAGAACACGTTATGACAACCTGGCGCACTAAGATACAACTCAGAACCGCAGACAGTAACATCGAGACCGACACAATCAACATCCGAAGAGGGATTTTCCAAGGAGATTCACTCAGTCCACTGTGGTTCTGCATGGCGATGAACCCTCTATCACATCGGTTGAACTCTACAAAATATGGCTTCGCTATCAAAAGCAACAACGCAGAAGCGATCAAGTTGAATCACCTATTATATATGGATGATTTAAAACTGATCGCAGCGACCAAAAACCAACTAACGCAAATGCTTAAAATTGTAGAGGAGTTCTCCAGGGACATCGGAATGCTGTTTGGACTGGACAAGTGCCGCACCCTTAATATCATCCGGGGAAAGCTCGAACAAAGCGCACACGAGATGCAGGACGGCCAGGAGATCGAAGCAATGAGCAAGGAAGATACATACAAGTATCTCGGGATGAAACAAGCTCAAAGGATAGACCATCGAACAATGAAGACTGATTTAACGAATGAATTCATCAAGAGAGTAAGACAAGTAGTGCGAACTGATCTTAACAGCAGGAATTTGTTTAAGGCCCTGAACACGTATGCGTGCTCTGTACTCAGCTATTCGTTCGGAATAGTGAATTGGACCAACACGGACATCAACAACCGGCAACGAAAAGTTAGGACACTACTGACAAAAGCTCATAAACATCATCCCCGTAGCGCCGTAGAAAGAACAACTCTGCCACGTCAACTAGGAGGAAGAGGATTGGCAGATCTCAGCAAGCAATTGGACCAACAAATATTAAAGCTGCGTAATTATTTCTACAGGCAGGCCAACAGCTCCACACTACATAGGGCTATATGAGGAGCAGACGTCTCAACACCGCTACGTCTGACGGAACACGAGCGTCAAAATCACCACCGAACCGACAACGATAAACTACAGAGGTGGTTGGGAAAGCCGCTGCACGGGAGGCATCCTAACGAGGTTAACCAGGAACATGTCGACAAGTTAGCGTCGAACTATTGGCTGACCTCGGGACGAATGTTCCCCGAGACCGAAGGCTTCCTACTGGCCATACAAGATCAGGTTATACCAACTCGCAACTACCTAAAATTCATTGTAGGAGATGCATCGGTAGTGGATGACAGATGCAGATACGGGTGCCCAACTTCAGAAACAATCCAGCACATAACAGGAGGATGTCAGTTGTTCGCATCAACGGAATATAAGGAACGACACGATTCGGTTGCCAAGATCTCGCACCAGGAACTGGCGGAAAAACTTCTGCTTGTGCAGGCAGAGAGGGTCCCATATTACAACTACACACCTGAGCCTGTTCTTGAGAACAGCAACTACAAGATGTACTGGGATCGTACAGTTCTGACAGATCAACGAGTTGCCCATAACAGACCGGACCTTATAATAGTTGATAAAATTTCTAGGCAGACAACTCTGATTGATGTGGCCATCCCGAACAACAACAACCTGCGTGTGAAGCAAGTCGAGAAGATCGCGAAGTACAGAGATTTAGAAGAACGAATTAGAAGGCAATGGGAAATGGAGAACGTCCAGACGATTCCAATCATCATGTCAACAACTGGTGTTATACCAAAAAGTTTGCTGAGAAACATCAAGGAGCTGGGTCTAACTGATAGTCTTTACAGGTCCATGCAGAAAGCGGTACTACTTGCGACAGCCCGAACCGTCAGGAAATGCATGGGGAATGCAGGATCATCCAACAACATCAATGTCACCTAAGGCCCGATAACATGGCAAGGGTCTCGTCCGAGCCAGATCCTTTTGGTATCCGGGATACCCGGGATCTGAGTGAATGTTCCCCGTAGAGGGAGTGCGAATGCCTTTTGGCTAAGTCGAGATAATAATAATGTTTAATTTACATTAAATTAAATTTACATAGTTACAATCAGTTTTTACAGTAAATATTCCAAGTAAATAAGCAAAGTAAATCCACGGAAGCAGTAAAAAATAACCGCTTGTTTGTGGCTTCAAATTATTTTCTTTTTTTTATATAATAAGTCAACTTTAGGTAGGTAAGTGGAAATTTCGGGTTAGAGTGATCACTCCAAGCAAAGACAAAATCCTAGTAAAAACGATAATTCCAGATAAAAATGACAATTCCGAGTAAAAAAGACGAGTCCGGGTAAGAATAGTGGGTTAGACGTAATGGCGTCCTAATAGTTATAATGCTATGTTCTGTTTTTTTGTATTACGGCAATTCAACTTAATTTATTATTTCATGAAAAATCTCTCTTTTCACGCTATGGATCCATTCCTTAACTTTGAACTTAAACAGTTTTGGTTTGTTAATTATTCTGATATGCTCAGGAAGTAAGGAATATAATTTCGGTGTTAAGTAAGTACTACTTTTTTGACCTATAGACTTTTCACAAAATGGTGCTTGATATTCCTTTTCTTTGTTTCGAGTATTGTAGTTATGATTCATTTTATACATTCGAATATTCTCACTTTGTCCGTAGCAAAGCAGTTTTACTGTAAAATAACTGCCTAATGTCAAATATGTTACATTCAGAGAACAACAGATCGGTTGGGTATCTTAAATTTTTCTCAAATATTATTTTAAGTATCCATTTTTGAGCTGCTTCTAAACTCCTCAGGTGACACATGCTAACTCCTCCCCAACCTATTATTCCGTATGAAAGTTGAGACTGCACAAGGGCATAATATAATATTACCAAATGTTTTGTATTTAGAAATTGTTTTAAGTGTCTAAATTTCGACAACAGGCTTCTTATTTTTGATACTATTTGTTTGATATGTGAGTCCCATCTCATGTGCCTATCTATAACAATACCCAGGTATTTAATTGTTTCGGCTTCTGGGATTTTCGTTAGTGAATCAATATTTATATTATATATAATATTTGGCAGGTTGTTCGAGTATGAGGTAAATGGCAAGTACTTCGTTTTTTCGGAATTAAGCGTTAACTTATTATACTCAAACCATTGTTTAATCTTTGTGAAGTCTTGTTCGGCAACACTCTTTAATGTTTTCCAATCTTTTTCTTTATAAGCAATAACAGTATCATCGGCAAAACTGATTATTTTCCCAGGTGTATGTAATTTAAGTAGACTGTTTATGTATATAATAAATAATAATGGTCCCAGGACGGTTCCCTGTGGAACTCCTATGGATACTGTTCTTGGGTTGCATTGGATGTTGTCTATGTTTACCATCTGCTTTCTGTCAGTGAGATAGCTTTTTATGACATTAAATACATTTCCTCTGATTCCATACATATACAGTTTTTGCAAAAGTTTATTATAGCAAACGGTGTCAAATGCCTTGGTAAGGTCAACGAAGATACATAATATCGACTCCTTTTTGTCTAGTGCATTGTAGATCTCAGCAGTTAGTGTTTGTATTGCATTTTCAGTGGACATGTTTGCTCTGAAACCATATTGATTTTGTGATAATATATTATGTTTGTTTAAGAATTTTGTAAGTCGTGTTTTTATTATTTTTTCAATAATTTTTGAGATGTTGGATATTAAAGTAATCGGACGATAATTATTCATGTTGTCCCTATTTCCGTTCTTATGTAGTGGCTTAATTATTCCTATTTTCAGAACACTGGGAAAAATTCCTGTAGTGAAGCAGAGATTCACTATGTATGCTAGTGGTTTGCTGATTTCATTCATAACTTCTTTTAAGGTTTCAGCCCGCATACCAACACATCCAGGCGATTTTTTGTTTTTTAGATTTTTTATTTCAGTAATTACTTCGATTTCATCTGTGTTATATAGGAACATAGTATCGTCTATATTGTCTATACTTTCACTATAATTCTGCGGACATGGTATTTTACTAGCCAACTCTTCAGCTATTGTGCTGAAGAACTGGTTAAATGTGTCACAAATTAACTTCCTATCTGATATCTTTTCTCCGTGAGGCAGACTAAGAGAATTTATTTCTGTCTTTGATTTTGTCTTGTTACAGATTTCATTCGTAGCCTCCCATAAAGCAATCGATTTATTTGAGTTTTTTTCAATAATCTTCTGCGCATAATTTTTCTTTGCAATTTCTATCTGTTTTGATAATTTTATTTTTTGTTGATTATAGTGTTGCCTCAGGTATTCATTGTTTGGGTTTCTTAGAGTTTGCTTATATGTTATGTTTTTCTCATTTATACACCTCACTAGGTCCGCCGTTATCCAGTTTTTTCTCTTTGTGTCTGTTTTTTTAATTTTTATAGATATCGTGTTTGTCTCGATGTAACTCTCCAAGGTATCAATAAATTGTTCTGTTGCCCTGTCTGCATTTTCATTACTGAAAACAGTTTCCCACTCCTCCATCTGTAAGTCTGTTCTTAACTTATTATAGTTAATATAACGTTTATATTTATTTTCGTTGCGAGTATTAATTATTTCTTTTTTTAACTTTATAAATAGTGCTGAGGGGTAGTGGTCAGTAATATTGAATTTGAATATATATGACACAGTATTATCTTTATCAATATTTAAATTCTTTGTTGGTCTTAAATAAAAATGATCAATTAAACTCTCTGTTATTGGTCTTGTGTAATGGTTCAGGCAAGACTGAAATCCAAATATACTTAATACATTCTTATAATCTTCTACATAGTCGTTGCCCTCAAGAATGTCGATATTCATATCTCCGACTATGACATGCGTACCGCACATTTCAAAGCTTTCAAGATATTCTAGAATACCACTAGTAAACTGCTTTGGGCAGGTGCTTGGCGATCGATAAATGCATGTGATAATATGCTGTAATTTATTTATTTTTGTGTCTATTTCTATTGCACTGCAACTTCCTATCAGTGTAATTTTATAAGTGAAATTGATTTGTGACTTTATGAAAACTATTATTCCATCGTTTCTGTTGAATCTACCACTATTATAAATTATATTGTACCCAGGCAGGTTATAGAGCTGTGGTTCTGTCACCTGAAAAGTTTCAGTCAGCACTAGTACGTCGAAGTCTGTGTGTATTTGATTCAAAAATAGTTTGAGTTTATCAATATTGCGTGAAATACTGCGAATATTTAGGTGAAAATTTTTTAAGAAGGATTGTGCTGTTGTCTGAATATTTTGATTAAAGTCCTGAATATCATCTATAATATTGGTATCTATTATATTAGCTAATTGATAATCTCTAATGAACGGATCCATTTATAGGAAACTAACACTATACACAGCAACAACAATATTAAAATAATATGTAGGTATACAGTAAAAACAATTTGAAACATGCAATTTTAAATGAAGGTACATAATATACAATGAATTATTTTATAGAATTAGAATTATGTCGTTGTTTTTCTTTCAGTTTAGGATTATTTGTGATAGTCGTTCCTATCTTATTTTTTGCTCTGGTATTTACGAAGCTCTTCGGTGTAATCTCGCTAGCACCAATCTTCGCTTGAATGTCCTTTTGCGTTTTTTCCAGTTCCCTTTTTTATTTATCGTGTGTAGGTAGGTTGACGTCTTCAAAAACTTCATCTAATTTATTGGCACATGGTGTAGTTGGTGCGCTTTTATTTTGACAGGGTTCAGCCAAATCCTCTTCGTTGGATTCGAATGTTTCAAGATCCTCCACTGTATATTCTGTATTGTCTACTACCAATTTATTTCCACGAATATAACATCCGGTATTTGTAGTTCCACGTGCTCTAAGCAAATGTTTTTTGAGCACTTTGCTTTCAAAACGCTGCTTCTCAGTTAGATCATGGTTTATGTAAACATGTTTACCTTTTAGGTTCTTACAATGTTTCAATATCTGGTTTTTCTTTAAATGGCAAAGAAGCTCAATTTTCAGAGGACTATTTTTCGATTTTCCTAGGTAATAAGCATCATTTAGATCTTCTTCACTGATCACATCTGCTTCAAGTAGTGCATTTAGCTCCGTACATATGCTGGATAGAGACACTTTTTCTTGTCTAATTAACCCGAAAACAATCAAGTTATTTTTCTTACTTTCTCGATCTAAATATTCCAATTTATGTTTAAGAGATGTATTTTCCGATTCTAAGCTCCTAACTTTATTTTTTAGTTCTTCATGTTCCAATAGTATGCGTGCTTCTAGAGCTTCAATTTTTAAACCAAGGTCAGTTCTAGTGGCTACAAGTTCATCAAATATTTGTTCCAAACTAACTGGTGTATTTCTTTGCATGGCCGTGTATGGACGCCTTTACGTTTTAATTTCCGTACAGGTTTGCAGTGTTTTTTGTCTGGCTGATTTTGTTTTTTATGTAGACTTTAAAACACATGTAGGTGTGAATTTGTGCTGATTTGGGGATTCAGTCACTACTGGTTCATGTAGTTTACACACAGATTAAAGATTACAACAAGGGGCTTACTTGCGTACCTTCATAAATCATTATTTCAGCTGTTTTTACTGATAATCCGGTTTCACAGTGAAGAGCTCCCCCCAACACACCACTTCATTAAAGCTGACCACACACATCATCATCATCATCATCATCATCATCCACATCTTCATCAAAATAAACATTTTGCACCATTAATAAATTTACATGTTTCTCCATTTTATTTTTTGTGAGATACTTAGGGTATGTTTTGAACTTATTGTTATTCTTCTTAAGAATGTAAACATTAACAGATATTGTATTTTGCCGTTCAAATCGCTAAATCTGCTTTAGTGACATGGGGAAGCATAGTCCATCTAAGCTGAGAATTGTTGAGGGGTGGCGATAATTATTCACCCGCTGGAGATGATTTTCCTCAACTAGAAATCATCGCCCATGTGAAACACATTTCATCATCATTTTTTACATTTATGCATGCTTCCTTCCGCTTAATGGAGGCATGTAGCTCTATATAGGACGATCCCAGCTGGGGTGTAAATTTGTTAATATTTATGCTCAAGTTTATTATTTTTGTTAGAGTCCACCCCGAATCACGTTCTTGAAATTCTTGGAGCTGTGTCAAAATTGGTTCGGTTATCTGCTTGAAAAACAATTGCTTTAAATCTGTATCTCTATATATTGGAGCGTTGGATGTTGCCTTAGTAATTTGAAATTCTCCAGCAAACACTGCATAATTTTAACAGCCACCTTTTTTCAAAATGTTGGTTACACGTCGTTTGAACAACATAAAGCAGTCATTGAGGAAATCGCTGGGTTCTCTGTGTTTTAAGTTGGATATTATTCCTGTGCGGATGCGGCTATTAAAAGCTGTCTCTGAATCACTCCAGCTCACACGATTGCTTGCTGTTTCCTGTCTTCTTTTCAACCCCAAACCAAGTTTTTGCTGATGTTTTATCTGAGATTTAAGAGTCTTCACGTTGGCTATTGTTGATAAAAGCTTCTGTTTTTCGCCCATAGTTTTCTTTGATTTTAGTTGGTTTTTTAAATGTCGAACCGCCTTGGTACATTGACAAAGTGCGTCTTCTGCAGCATCATTGTTAAATGTTAATTGAATAACATTCAATATACTAGACATATATTAAAAAATATATATTTTAAATTATCCTTAAACGGCATTGTAGGTAGGTGTGAACTACTCGGCGCCAAAAGATATACTGACGCATCAAGTGTGTGGGTTCATAAAGACGTTCCCGCTACTCCACTTCCTTGAGATGTAATGGCCCGAGAATACCCGAGAATGTACGAAGATATCCGATTCATTACGTCATCACGTTTCCAGTCAATGGAATGACTAATTATAATTTAAGTAGGAATTTTATTAATAGGAAGTATATATTTATTTATAAACTACACAAAAAATTTCATTGGGGAACTGTGATTAGTTAAATCTTAAACACCTACCTATGGTGAATGTAATCCATTTAGATAATTGAAATTAAAACAACTTTTTTCACTGTTTAAACTGTGAAGAAAAAAATAAAATATGTGCTAATTTTATCGTTAGCAAACTGGTTGAGGTATGAAAATGAAAAGATATTACCAAAAAAGATATTATGGTTAGAATATAAATAGAAGATATTGTTTGTGTATCGGATAATATACCAATAAAAAATTCTGAGAAAAAATATTGTAGGTACTTATTTCTTCTCTAATTTTGAAAAAAATTAAATCACTAAAAATAAAAAAGACAATTTATTTCTTCTCTATTTCAAAATTCTAACAAATTTCGTATCTCTAAAAATAAATAACTGCATGGAAAATTATTACCCAAAGTAGATCCCTCTAATTCTGAGAAATTTCGTATCCCTAAAAATAAATAACTATGAATGGAAAATTATTGCTCAAAGTAGATCCCACTAATTCTGAAAAATTTTGTATCTATAAGTAAAAAGAAGCTAAGACAGGAATATAATTATCCTCATTAGGTAATGAAGCTCTATTTCACTATTATAATTCTGAGAACTTTTCTATATCTATAAGAAATGAAACATTAATTTATATTTAAAATTTTAAGTAATTGTATATCCCTAAAACTAAAACATTAAATTTATTTCTTCTATAATTCAATTCTGAGAAAATTTTGTATTTCCAAAATCGTTCCATTTCATAGACTTATTTTAATAATATCAGTAGTGAGGCAAAGCGGGTGCACCATCATTCCATCTCACTCGCACTCATGTATTTTCCCATATAAGATAACGACTTCCGCTGCGGTCTTATCGCTACTTTTGATCTCTCGGCCGTTGTCGCGGCGTTGCCGGATCCTCGATTCTGTCGTGTAGGTGCGACGTTGCCTTTTCCTGGAATGAAATAAAAAAAGCCCGTGCCTGGAATCGAACCTGTTCCGTTCGTGTCCCGACCCCGTCGCTCCGGCCAACTAGGCTATCGCTGCACGTCGAAGAAGTGACCTTAAAAAGCGTAAACTAGAATCTCGCCGACGTCATCCGTTTGGGCGCGCGCGCGCTCGCACCTCGAGGGACGCCTGTCAGGTAGCGTGAAAGGAGCCGGATCCGGGGGCCTGAAAGGCGTAGGAGTCTTGTCCGTCAGATGTAAAAAAATATACAGGATGGAACAAGAAGGTGAGAGAGTGGTCAAATATTAAGAGAAAAAATACAGGGTGACCAAAAGTTAGGTTGAGAAAAATACAGAGTGACCAAAAGTTAGGTTGAGACAAATATAGAGAGATCAAAAGTTAGGTTAAATATACAGGGTGGACAAATATAAGAGAAAAAAATACAGGGTGTACAAAAGTTAGGTTTATGGGAAAGAGTCCCTTAAAGGCGGAGAAAAAGTTGCAGGGTGGACAAATTTGTCGACAGAAAACGTTTAAGCGGTTTTAGATTAAACGAATAATAATTTATGCAAAGTGCATGTTTTCATGTTCGTTAAAAATAGAATGCAATGTAATGTTTCCGGAGACATTTGATAAAGCTCCATAAAATCAAACATTGCAGAAAAGTCTTCATTTAGTTCGTTTGTTTCGTTGCAACAAAATGGGTAAAGTAATGAGAAAGTTTCCTAAATATTAATCGTCTAATCAAAGTTTTTTATTTTAGAACTTATAAATTTCATCAAACAAAGGGTGCAAACATTACCAGTAAGTTACAAAATTAAAACTATATCATAATTTATGCGTATTTTGTAGCCATTAGGCAGTATGTGGTAATGTTTGGGAAAAGGGGGAGGTTCCTCTTAAAAAGGAGGGAGCACCCCCTTTCATAGGGGAGCATGCCTCCCACTATGTATTCTTCTATACGGAAGGTCCCCTGGGGGTTGTTTGGGTGTTCCCCAAATGGTATAACAATAATTTTTGTTATTTAACTCTTGTATAACCACCAAATTTGTTTCAGATTTCTGTGTGGCGAGGGTACCGAATGGTATAATAAAAAAAATGTTAAATTTTGCATGAACATGAAATTTGTTTTTTTTTCAGATTTGGTCCAGAATAAATAAAAATTAAACTCAAAAATTTTTTATTTTCCCATTACTCCATCCATACAATCACTAAAAAATCTCCTTTTCTTTTTCTAAAGTGAATCACTAAGATATATGTATTTTTAAAAAGATAAAAAATTGTTCAATTGTTCCCACTTGAATGCTCGATTTATAATAAACAAAACAGTGAATTTCTTGTGTCTTAGTGAATGTTATAAAAAATTCGTAACAAAAATTATGTTTTTTAACCAGACTGGTTGATTAAAAGATAAGGAAAAATAAAAAGAATGGAAGTAGGTAATGGGGGTGTTGGTAGACCCCCCTCCACTTTCCTAGGCCCCGCCCCCGGCCAATCGTATCTAACCTATGACGCTCGACTCGTGGCGCCAAACCGTGGGAGATAATGGTCCACCATCTCGCGGCATCTCCAGCATCTCATCTCGTGCTCTGACGTCACAAATTCTGAAAATAAAAAAAATCCGCCAGGGTTCGAACCTGCGACCATCGGTTTATAAAATCGACGCTCTAACCAACTGAGCCATCGACGCATTTGAAAATAATACTTTAAAATGGTGTAAACTAGATTCTGGGTCACAAAATTAAGAATAAATACAAGGTGTCTCAAAAGCAACTGATTAAAATTATATACAGGGTTAAACCCAGGGAAAGTCAAAAGTGCCTAATTTCATCGCGTCGCAGATTTTTTCTCGTACAGAGGTGAACAAAAATATACAAGGTAGGTAAAAACAGTTGATATGTAAAAAAATCAAATATAGGGTGAGACAAAAATTAAAAAAGGCCTATTTATATCACGTGACGTCTCAGACTTAAGAATAAGTAAAATACAGGGTGAATCAGAAACTAAAGCCAAAAGGACCTTAAAAATTTAGATTTTTTCAATTAGCATAAGTACAGGGTGAACAACAAAAGTATACAATGTGTGACAAAAATAACAAAAGACCTTATTTCATCACGTGGCGTCTCAGAATCAAGAATAAGTAAAATACAGGGTGAATCAGAAACTAAAGCCAAAAGGATCTTAAAAATTTAGATTTTTTCAATTAGCATAAGTACAGGGTGAACAACAAAAATATACAATGTGTGACAAAAATAACAAAAGACCTTATTTCATCACGTGGCGTCTCAGAATCAAGAATAAGTAAAATACAGGGTGAATCAGAAACTAAAGCCGAAAGGATCTTAAAAATTTATCGTCCCAGATTTTTTCAATTAGCATAAGTACAGGGTGGACAACAAAAATATACAATGTGTGACAAAAAAAAACCGACCTGAATCAGCACGTGGCGTCTCAGACTTAAGAATAAGTTAAATACAGGGTGTCTCAAAATTCACATTTGTACAGGGTAGAACAAAAACTAAAGATAAAACGGCGTTAATCTAAAGTTAAAAGGACCTTAATCGTTGTGTGACGTCACAGATTTTTCTCGTACAGGGGTAGACAACAAAAATATAGAAGCTGACATAAGAAATCCAAAAGGACCTTAATAATATCTAGGTACGGGGTGTGACAAAAGCCAAAAAGGTCTAATTTCACGTGGCGACGCAGATTTAATGTCTCAAAATTCATGTACAGGCTGGGGTAATATAAAAGGTCCTTAATCGATGCGAGATTTTTCTCAAATAGGTGGACAACAAAATTATACAGGGTGGGCAAAACAGCTGATAAAAGAATCATGTAGAGGGTGTGACAAATGCCAAAAAGGCCTAATTTCATCACAAGGCGTATCATAATTATTAAGAACAAGTAAAATCCAGGGTGTCGCCAAATTCATATTTATACAGGATAAGACAAAAATCAAAGCAAAAACGACGTTAATCTAAAGCTAAACGGACCTTAATCATTGCGTCGCAGATTTTCTCAAATAGTACAGGGTCGGACAACAAAAATATTCAAGGTGGCATGAGAAAGCCAAAAGACCTGGCGTCTCAGAATTAAGAATAAGTAAAATACAGGGTGTCTCAAAATTCAGGATAGTGTACTATGGGTATTTGTCCTAATGATAAGATTATTTTTTATATATAGATTTGCCCGTGTTAGAATTTTTGAAGATATAAAACAAATAATATTGTGGTTATAAAAATAATTTTTGTAATTTTAACCACACGTTTTTTGGGGTTTTCACTGTGTTTTGACGTTTACGTGGTGGCATTTGGCATTAATATAGACGACAAAAACCAATACCAAAACGGTCTTAGTCGCCTCAAGCAAAAAAATATTCTATTGCTATAAGATTCAAAACAATTTTATGTTAAATCTACCAGCGCGAGACAATCTACGTAATAAATCTCCTGATGTCAAAACGGCCTTCTAGACACAGACGATTTTTAGCTTAATGACCTGAAGGTGAATAAAAAATTCGATGTAGGTACAGCGTGCAACAAAAACCAAAAAGACGTTACTCCACGCGAAATTCCGCAGCTACCAAAAATAGCATTTTTCCTAAAACGACATGTAGACTTACTCAAAAAGTATATTTAAAGAGAGGCAAAACTTTTCGCGAAATTAGTTTGTTATAAAAATTGGAATTATATTATGTGCATAAATGCATCGTAAAAATAAGCTACGAAAACGTTGGCCCGCCAACACCGGCCACTGGTATTTGTCATCATTTTTCCAACATACAAGGCAAATATTGCATCGTCAGCGAAATCAAAAATAAAAACGTAGGTTGCGGGCATCGACACAGGCGGATATCTACGTCTGGTAAAATATAAATTCCACACTTTTAAAATTAATAATTTCAGAAATAAGTAAAATACGGCACCAGGATTCGAACCTACGACCACTGGAGAGACAAAAACTAAAAGGGCCTTAATAGTTTCAGCACGTGACCTCGTAGAACTAAGAATATAGGGTGTATCAAAATTCATGTACTTACAGGGTGTGACAAAAAATCAAAGCCAAAATGTCCTTAATAATTTAACCTTGTGACATCGATGAAATGGTGTAGACTAGATTCTCGGTCACAGAATTAAGAATAAGTACGTGGTGTTTCAAGAGCAACTGATAAAAATGTATACAGGGGCAAATCAGAAGCCAAAAGGACCTAATTTCGCGACAGAATTAATAAGAATAAGTACAGGGCGTGACAAAGGATTAAAAATTACGTATAGGCCAAAAACTAAAGCTAAAACGTCGTTAATATAAAGCCAAAAGGACAATATTTCTCAAATAGGTGGACAACAAAAATGTACAGAGTGAGGCAAAAACCAAAAAGGCCTAATTTCGTTACAGAATTAAGTATGTTATAACTTAACAGATTTAATACAGATTGTATGACAAAATGCATGGGTGGGACCTAAGAACCGTCACAACTTTTCTCAAGTAGCATAAGTTGTCAGTGAAAATTCAGGTGAAATAAAATTCCGAACTATTTGTCCTAATTTTTAAGTTAAAAGACAATCGACGCAAAACGACCTTGTAGCTGCAATTTCCAGCTTAATGGTGTGAAAGAGAAGTTGGTAGAATTTTACAGACCTGAAACACCCTAACCGATAAGTTAAAAGTATAAACATATACGCAAATCTTTTCGAAATTTGTTAAAAACTGAATCTTAGCGCGAATAAAGGTAAACTACTAAACATGTGGGGATATAAAAGATATACGCCAAAAACTTTTCGCGAAATTAGTGTTTTAGACAGAAAAAATTGAATAGTTCTGGGTCAGCGCGGCCATTGTCCCCTGGAACTTGCCGACAGGAATAGACTTGCAAAAACGGTCATCACCAAATATTTCACAAGTGCAGTAAAAGACCTAATTTCATCACGTCACAGATTTTTCTCAAATAGCATAGGGACAACAAAAATATACAAGGGCAAAACAGCTGATATGTAAAAAAAAGCATGTACAGGGGCGTGACAAAAACAAAAAAAAAGGTCTAATTTCGTAACGTGACAGATTTTTTCGAGTTTAAAAATAACACCTTAAAATGGTGTAGACTAGAATCTTGGTCATAGAATTAAGAATAAGTACATGGTACCCCAAAAGTAACTGACAAAAATGTATACAGGACGAATCAGAAACTAAAACCAAAAAGACCTTAATAATTGATCGCCACAGATTTTTTCAATTAGTATAGGTGGTCAACAAAATTCGTGTGGAAAAAGCCAAAAATACCTAACAGACTGGACAAAAACCAATACAAGGTTTATCAAAAAGTTTATATACAGTGGGAATAAAAGCACATACAAAAATTCCGAACTATGGTATATCTGCCCCAATAACTGAACTACCAACGCAAACGCGAGTAAAAATTACTCATTTGGAAAAATAGATCCAAACAAAATTAATTGACGTTTTCTGCTGTATGCTACAAACCGGGCGATACAAACTGTAAAAATTGGGTAAAATATGCATACTTACTTCGTAGTGAGACAAGACTGAATATTTTTCGTAATAATCACCTCTACACGAGTGTGAAAGATAATGGAAAGTCTTCAATTAAACGCGCAAAATATGACATAAAAATAAAACATCATCCGAAGTCGCAGGTCGCAGGTTTAATGTATTGGTCGAATAAAATTCAAAATACCGCTATTTGTTCTAATAATACGCCAAGTTTTAAGCTAAAACGCAGGGATTGATGGTGTACTGAACCCCTAATCTCAAAACGACCTGTAACTTGGACGAAAAAAAAAAACGAAAACTTGATTTAAAATATTGCTCTATTACTAGTGTTTGTATTAAGTATAAATTGATTTTAGAAAAATTGATCTAAATAAAGTTAATTAACGCTATATGCTACAAATACACAACCGCTCGGCAAAAGCCGTAAAAATTGGTCAAATAGGTAGAGAAGATAAGAAAAAAATTGGAACGTCGTGGACTACCATGGAATGCAACGCTTGATCCACGTTTCACGCACACACGCACGCACGCCACGTTTCACGCCCAAAACGCACGGACGCCACGTTTCACGCACAAAACGCACGGACGCCACGTTTCACGCACACGCGCACGGACGCCACGTTTCACGCACAAAACGCACGGACGCCACGTTTCACGCACAAAACGCACGGACGCCACGTTTCACGCACACACACTCACCTAATCTCAACTCGGGCGTAATCTCAACTCAGGCGTAATATTGTTACAATATATCCTAAATATTATTTCAGAATTAATTATCGTAAATATAAGTAGGTCAACAACAGTCCTTAAACCGAAAACACCAACCTGTTTTTGTATAAGTATTTATATAATCTTAATATGAAATAGATAAATATCGTTTGAAAAATTCAATTGCCTACTAATCTCTAACGCCCTGACATAAATAGAGGCAAAAATGTATTTGGTGTTATTTTCGATTAAAATTTTGTAGTGAGAGTGTTTCCATTTGTATCTACCGCAATGGATGTCCAAGTAATGGAAACCCAACGGGGGCGACCCGCAGTTTTACATTCGGGGTATAAATATTCCTTGAAGTGCGTAAACAAAAAACTCGACGACCGCTGGATCTACATAAAGCGACAATGTCCAGATTCCATCACAACAGGTGTTTGTTACAAAGTTTTGGGACAAAAATCTCATTCCTGTGTTCCTAGTGCTACCAGAAAACAACACCCAAGGAGAAATTACTCCAGTGCCGCAAACAGATTTTTTTCTGAAACAATACATAGGTAGACAACAAAACTGAGGTTTCTCGTGGTGAGTCGTATTTTCTAGACGAACAAAAAAAAACTCCCGTCTTGTCCTTGTAAACCGTAGCCATGGACGCCCTGTATAACGATTAAGCTGCCATACATTTTTACATTGCGTTATGGTTAAAAGGTATAGGTAATAGACTTGGACATACTCGTTTCAGAATTTACAAAAATATAAATAATATTGTGGCTATAAAAATGTTTTCTGTAATTTTTCTACATTCATAACTTTAAAAGACCTCTTCCCTCGTTTCACAAGAAAAAAATCTATCTATAGCTGTTAATATAGCTTTTAACATATTATTTTAAAATCGGAGACGCCCTGTATACTATTCCCCTTAGTTGTAAACAATTTTGAAATAAACGATAAAAAATTTGGTTTTGAGTACAAATGTTCTGGTAAATACGGTTTGGAAATGTTTAATAAAAAAGGAAAAGGGTGTTAAAAAGAACTTTTTTTTGTTTTGAATAAAGTTCTATCATTTATTTTCAAAATTGTTAACAGCTGATACACCCGTATATGTGTTTTTTTCATTGGCAGAATCAAACTTATACTCAGCTTTTTTTTTGTTTAAAAAAGTTTGAGACGTTTTGTGTGTGTGTGTGTGTAGGTACCACTATATTTGTGGCAACGTGTGTGTGTAATAGCCTGTACTGTGGCAACTGCTCAAATTGTGGCAACATACACGCGTCGCCATAATTTTTTTGCCCCATATCTTATGCAAAATTTGATTTCAAATCCGTATAATTAATTTTGGCACTACTTATAATGGTTATTATCACTAATTATTTATTTTTAATGCAAAAAGAGCATGCTAGAAAGGTAATAATTGACTTTAATACGTTTGATGTGTAAGACGCCACAATTTAGTTTATATCATATGAGATATACACACTAGTTATACCAAATAGTGGCATCGTGGGCGTGGTCAGAACGTGGCGCCATCTGGAAACTAAATTTGCGCTGTTGCATTTATTGCCGACAACGGTTGGTTACAAATATTTTAGTCACCGATGTAATTTGTGTGTGAAGGTGCCATAATATTTCACAATGTCGTCTCGCGCTGAAAATATTTTAAAACTAGCGCTACAAAAAGACGATAAACCTGCGAATTTACCCGAGGGGGACTTGATATTTCTTGCCGAATACGAGACAACCCGTGGATTGTCAACTGAAGACAGGGAAACTGCGATTAAAGGTAAGTTTCAATGAGCCTCAAACTGGCAGCCGAGCCGGTGACCTGGTCACTGGTCACCCGCTGGGAACGCGTGGCAAACGGGTCGATCTACCCACAAGTTATTAAAATTAATCTACGATGGTGTCATTATGACACATTTAGCATTGACATTTGGATGTCATTATGGCCTTCATAATAACACTGAGTGCCATTATGAATTCATAATAACATGCAAATTAACAACATAGGTTAACATTTCGTAGGTTTGCTCGTACGTCTGTCTTGATTTTTCGGAAAGTAGAGAAACGACAAAGTTTTGCGCAATGCCTTCGATATCCGAAGGGACACTCTCGGAATCAGAATCACCCATATTAATATTCTTTTTCACTAAAACTGAACGTATGTCACGAAATTGGACGTCCACAATTAAGTTGGCAAAGTCAAAATTGAAAATGTCAACAAGCGCGGTTACCATGACATCGACTAATATGGGCACCTGATAATTCTAAATTTTAATTTGTGAAAACGTTTCTGGTATTTAAGAAAACCATCGTAGATTAAGTTTTGATTGATACACGTTCGATATGAACTTTATTATTAGTGAAACTTGAGTAACTAAACCACTCGGCTAACGCCTCGTGGTTTAACTGTACACACCTTTCATTATAATGTTCACACCGAACTAGTATCATTAATAACTATTGTCAATCTCCAGTTTTTATTTTATTCTTTATTTATTTATTTATTTATTTTATATTTTTTGTTGTTTGTATTTATCTTATTAAATACCTCAGAAAATGTATCGAACAAAAGTTTTTTGCGCATTTTTGTGACCTTAAATTTTTTTATACAGTGTCCGCCAAAAAGCTGGAACCTTACCTGCTATCAGGTAGTTCCTTTATGCGGCTTGCGGCTACGACATAGCTGTGTGGCCTCATTTTAAATGGCCCTTAAAGACAGAATTTTCATTTGATTTATACCGTTTTTTACAGATAAAATTTTCAAAGCTTATTATTACCTACTGTTTATTTTTGAATGGGTACAGTTAGAAAATATATTTAGCAATTTTGTATTCAAAAGCTGATACGCCACTAGATTCAGAAATAAAGTGGGTTTGTGGGTACTAACTATAACAAAAAAATATGAGAAAAAGTAACTGCTTATTATTGAAAATACTAAAAATACAGTGCCGCCTTCTAGAATTTATTTATTGCCCGATTGTATTTAGTGTTTTATAAAGCTACTGAAAATTTCTATTTCTGTAGATATTTTTCATTTTCAAAGCATCTATAGGTACTACTCCCTCGTTCTTATTTAGCAATATTTTCATCATTGTGAACAATTAATTGTTTCAACCTCACTTAATAATAAATAAAATAAAACAAAATGGAAACAAAATATGGGTAAAATGGTTTTACAAAATTTGAGACAAAATCAGTTGTAGATTTGAAAATAAGAAATAGCTACCTAAAATTTCCTAAACTTTAGAAGAAAAAAAAATTATTCCAATTAGGAAAAAAGTAAATTTGTCCAGGAGTGAATTTTCATATTTTCAACAATTTCCAAGTCATTATTTTACTAGTAAACATACAGGGTGATTTAAAAAAATACCACAATGTAGTGTAGCGATAATCTGCACGAGATAACCTTTGATTATAATGAAAGGCATAACCCAATTTTAAGAAAGATGCGGGCCCTTAATTTTAGAATTTGGGCATAACTTTGGAACGCTTTAACTGATTTTGTTCAGATTTGGTACAGTTTACTAAAAAATGATGCTACACGACCCACTTAACCCAAATTTGCTCTGACTACTAGAGGGCGCCACTTACATTGACTTTGTTTTTTTTTTAGATTTTTTTTACATAAAATAATTTTTGTAATTCGGGGTACCCTCAAGTAGTAAGACTATGAGAGCATGACGCCAAACCTGTCTCAACAAGTTTGGCGTCATACTCTCATAGGGGTTTTCGGTTGGCGTCATACTCTCATAGGGGTTGTGGCGTCATGCTCTCATAGGGTTTGGGGGAGGGTGGGGGCCACCCATACTCTGGGGTGGGGAGGTCCCTACATTATATAGGCAAGGTTCAGCGAATATTGTCAACAAACTCAACATGTCCTTCTTAAACAATTTAAATAAGAACTTGCTGCAGAAAAATCTGGTGAACGTTCGAGATTTGGAAGTAAATGAAAAGTTTGAGATTCAGAGTTTTAAGAGAATAAATACTAAGTATGGTGAAAAGGTGGTTGTGGAATTTGCAGACTTCAAGACGATTCTGCCGCAGAGGTTTACGGATGAATTAACTCAAGACCGAATAGATGAGTTGAATGGGGACAACAAAAGGTACTTTTTAACAAGCTTGGGACCTGTTGGTAAAACGACTAATATTATATTTTCTGAAGAACTGTGAGGCCATATGCTGGAACTGGGAAAACATGAGTTAAAAGTGTAAAACTGCGAAAATAAAAATATTATTTGTTTGTGTGTTGTTTTTTTCTATATAAGGGGGGTGATTGAACAAACTTGAACAATCTAATGTTGATTGTTAAAGGGAGCGGAGTGCTCAACACATTAATTGACAAATTGCCGATAGAGTTACACATTCCTGGCTATCAGTACTGCGGTCCTGGCAAAAACGGCTTTCTAGAGGTGATTCAGGTATAAATAAAGTTGATTCAGCCTGTAGAATTCATGACATTGCTTACAGTAAAAGCAAATCTCTAGAAGAACGACACAAGGCTGATTTGGAACTGGAAAATCGTGCTTGGGACCGAGTGAAATCAAAAGATTCCAAATTTGGTGAAAAAACAGTTGGGTGGCTTATTACAAACGCAATGAAGGTTAAAAGGAAGTTGGGAATGGGTACGAAACGACCATTTTCGTTTAGAAGAGACATAGTAAAGAAGGTGGATAAAGCTCTAAAAAAATCCTTTACAACCAAACAGTTGAGCGACTTAAAAAATTTAAAAAAATCATCGTTAGCGGCAGTTAAGGCAGCACGTGTACACATAAAAAAAGCTGGTGGAAAGGCTAAACTAAAAATACCCAGGATAATTCCGTTTCAAGAAAGGTCAGGAGGATATCTGCCTCTTTTGCCTATACTGGGTGCTCTGTCTGCTCTCGGTTCATTGGCGGGGGGAGCGAGCAGTGTAGCAAAAACTATAATCGACGTAAATAATGCAAAAAAGCTGATGGCAAATCGAAAGCAAGCTATGGAGTCCGTTGGTTCAGGACTTTATTTGCGTAAAAACAAGCGTGGCGGTCTGGGATTATTTTTAAAGAAAAAAAACTTTTGAAGCTACCCAATAGACCTTTAACCAATCTAGACCTTTTAAAATTCGCTAAAGACATTCCATTCTTTAGAGGTGTATATATGAGAGATACCCTACCTAAAAAGCCTCGAAAAAACGAGACGGCCATTTTGAATTTGGATATTCAGCGAAATTCTGGATCTCATTGGGTAGCCTACCGGAAAACAGGAAAAATATGTGAATATTTTGACAGCTTTGGCAATTTGAAACCACCAAGAGAACTCATTAGATACTTGGGGAGAGACATTGAAGTAGTATACAATAACGATTCATATCAAAACTTTAACCAAGTAAACTGTGGTCATCTTTGTTTGATGTTTTTACTAGAGAAACAAAATTTCTCGTAAAGAAATAAAATCTGAAAATATGAAGTGTGTTTTTCTTTCCCCAATAATCCTCTCCTCATTATCTTTACTATGTATTTAAAGTAACTCACAATTATTGTATTCATAATTAAACGAGATGTTTCAAATTTTACTATTGACATGCACTAGTGCTATTATGTCGTTTTCTGTCGCCCGAATGTTGTACAAAATCCTTAACTCGACGATAAGCCAGACAGTATAACTGCTTTTATATTTGTTTCCTACAACCATTGTTGTATATGGAATATTTTATTCTTGTCAGATAAATAGGTATTTTTAGCATAAAATTAAAACGGAAAAATATATACGCTTTATATTAAACTAAAAATAGTTACAGAGATATGTACAGAGAAATATATACAGAGAAATATATACAGAGAAGTATATACAGAGAAATATATACATTATGTTCAATTAAAAAAAATACTTATTCCTATTATATACACTTATATACAAAACCTAAATCACACTTATATCTAAATATATACATTTTATATAATATATATCATATACAGGGTGTTTACTTTACTTTGTAGACTATAGGCATCTTTGAAACCGTTAGGGATACAGAGTTGGTTAAATTAGGAAAAAGCTGCGCTTTTTATGAGCTTCAGGGATCTGAAAAGAAAGAGATAGCTCACTACGTTTTGAAAACTGAAGATTTCGAAAATATTTTAAGCAACATTACGAAATTTATACTCTTATGTTTTGAACATGTCCACTGATTACATCAAAAATTAATACGGTTTAATACGGTTTTAAAGATCCCTATAGTGTACAAGATAAAGTAAACACCCTGTATATAATATATAAGGTTGAAGGATTACATGCAACAATAGAACAAAAACTTGCGAATATTGAAGCAAAACTTGATGAAAATGCTAGGGTGGTGAGATGTATAGATGCCGAAATAGTAGAGTTAAAAAGAAGTAAACAACGTGAGGAATATATGGGTGCGGTATTACAAAAAGACTACAATGACCTTGAAGACATAAAAAGATTATTGACCCGACATACTTAAGCTTTAGCATTCGCAAGTTTTTGATCTATTGTTGCATGTAATCCTTTAACCAATCCTTATATATGTGTACAAGTACCCTGTATATAATATATAAGGATTGGATGAAGAATTACATGCGACAATAGCCCGAAAACTTGTAAATTTTAAAGACTAAGAATACCAAATGGACAATTGTCTTTTTATATTTTTAAAGTCATTAATATCTCTTTTTAGTAACTCTTCACTGTTCACCTCTCGTTGTTTTCTTCGTAGTAATTTTGCTATTTCATCGTCTAAACTTCTAATCACCCTATTAGTGTCTCCAAGTTGCGCTTCAAGAGCCCCAATTTTTCGGTCTAGTCCCGCATGCATCTCATCTAGTCCCTCTTCGACCCTAGCACTCCTTCCGAGAGCTGCGGAACTTTCGGGGTTTATCGTCACGCCCGCGTCCCTTGAAGAATCCGCGGGTTGGGACGATTGTGGCCCCACTGAACAGCCCGCATCTCTCGAAGAAGCCTCGGGTTGGGGCGATTGTGACCCCACTGAGGGTTGGGGTGATTGTGACCCCACTGAATCGCTTTCAGATTGTTCCTGTAGCTGTGAGAAGGAAACATTATTAATAATAATAATAATAATAATAATAATATAATAATAATAATAATAATGATAATGATAATAATTACCAATCCTTTCAAAGTCTCTAATAAGGATATATTTTTCCCCCCGGGACCTCCCCCTATCCTCTTCGGTGATGGTGCGTCTGTCACATCACCCTCATTCCTCTTCCTTTTAGAGGAAGCGGATTGTGACACCACCGAATCTCCGCTGGGACTGCGGCGCGGTTGAGGCACTGGGGTATGTGCAGCAGCAGCGTGGGGCTGTGAGAAGGAAGCAATAATAATAACAATAATAATAAGTCGATAATAATATTTGAATAGTGATTTTTACGTGTTAACTTACAGAAACGTTTGTATATGGACCAGTGTATGGCCCCTGGGGTCTTGTCAACCCAGAGTTCGCAGAAGCGTGTGTCTGTGATAAGAAAGCAATAATAATAATAATAATAATAATAATAATAATAATAATAAATAATGCGCAGGGGGGGTCTGACCTGTGAGAGAGGCAGACCCACGGGTGTGACGATCCCGCGCTCCCCAGTTACGCAGGGATGGGTCTGACCTGTGAGAGGGGCAGATTCACGGGTGTGACGATCCCGCGATTCCCAGTTACGCATGGAGAGGTTTGGCCTGTGACAGGGGCCAACCTACGGGTGTGACAATCCCGCGATCTCCAGTTGCGCAGGGAGGGGTCTAGCTGGTGACGGGGGCTGATCCTCGGGTGTGACAATCCCGCGACTCTCGGTTACACAGGGATGGATCTAGCCTGTGAGAGAGGCGGATCTTCGGGTGTAACGATCCCGTGTTTCCCAGTTAACGCAAGGAGGGGTTTGACCTGTGAGAGGGGCAGATCCTCGGGTGTAACGATCCCGCGTTATCCTAGTTGACCTGTGTGGGTAGCGGGTTAGAATACTCCTATCGTGGCTCCGCGAGTCGTAAAAGGCGACCGAGGGCCGTCACTCCCACGTTACGGGAGAAACCCATGGAATGGAGATTAATAGGAGTTTTGTCATAGGGCCGCTGCCTGGGGATCGCCAGGGCATGTCTGGAGCCGGCGCTGGACATGACAGCGAGCGGGACGTCGGTGACAGGGCGCTGATGAGGCGGGCCCCTGTTGCACAAACAGCTACAGCCCATCAACAACACGAACATCTACAACATGGGAGCCAAACGAGAACTAGGGTTCCACCCACCGAAGGTGCTGCGCGGGAACTTCAGCCAGCGTTCACAGAGGCGGGATTACCACGACGACGCATGAAATGGACTGTGTCCATGAATGAATCGATTATGCGTATTTTTTACAGGGTGACAAACTTAGGACAAGAGATGATCGGCTACCGACAACAACTGCATGCCGAGTTCTGCAGGGAGTTTCCACACATGCAAGTGTCTGAACAAAGAGTGTCAGATCAGTATCGAACTATTCTAAGAAATAACCGAATTCCAGAAACGCGACTTAACGCTATCAAACGGGAAGTTGAGCTAGAGATCCACGGCGAACACATAGACATAGATGACAACAACAACAATGGGGAACTTCAAGCGCCTGGACAACAACTAGAAGCCGAAACGGTAGAACCAACAACCGAGAGTCTGGAATCGGTTAACGAAGAACATTGTGAAGGCTTAAACACACATATGAGACAGGCAGTAGTGCGATACGAAGGCACAGACCCACTGAGCAGGCCACCGCTACCAAGATTAAATTCTTCCAGGAAACTTGCGATCGTGCTAGATCTTATGAACACACGAATTTTACCAAACTATGTTTCAGTGACACCAACATTAGAACGTATGCACATGTTAATCTACTGTGCCGCAACGGCAGTCACCACTGTAATGGGTGCCAAGATCCGAACGGTCCAAGAGTTGAATCGTGCAAGACCAGAACCACGAATGGCTCAATGGGAAATGCGACTAAATCGGAAGATCGAGAGTCTCCGTAAAGACATAGGACAAGTGACGGAATATATCAGAGGAGTAAGAACTAGAAGGATCCAGAGGGCGGTGCAGGCAATAATGAGCCGCACCCAAATGCATTCTCGGCATGACCCCGCGAACATCACTGCTCAACAATGTCTTGACACATTAAAACAAAAACTTTCTGTTTTCGCAGGGCGTCTGAGGAGATACAAGGCTAGTAACAACAGGAAACGAGACAACAAACTCTTTGAACGATCAGAAAAGGGTTTCTACCGTGCTTTTAATTGTAGCGCCGATGCCACAAATGCGAGTTACCCTAGCAGAGAACAGGTCGACGGTTTCTGGAGAAATCAACTTGCCACACCAGGTCCATACAATGTCAGTGCAAGCTGGATCAGCGAAGAACGCGAGATGGGCCGGAACTATAGCCAGATGCAACACGAGCAATTCACAACCGCTGAGGTCTCCGATGTCATCAAGAATTCCCACAACTGGAAGGCACCAGGTCCAGATCATCTCCAAAATTATTGGATTAAGAAGTTGTGGTGCACGCATGAACAGATAACTACCTTAATTAATGAAGTCTTGCTCGATCCTCTGAAAATGCCATTGTTTCTTACACAGGGTGCAACCTACCTGTTACCAAAAGACCAGCGGAATACGGATAACCCTGCCAAGTACCGCCCAATAACCTGCTTGCCTACGCTGTACAAGATAATCACATCTTGCCTTACGCAGCGAATATATGCTCACTGCGAGCGGAACAACATCATTGCAATGCAGCAGAAGGGCTGCTCGAAGGGCGCAATGGGATGCAAAGAGCAACTCATCATAGACTCTGTCATCTGCAACCAGGCTCATTCCAAGCAACGAAACCTCCACATGGCTTATGTGGACTACAAAAAAGCATTTGATTCCGTACCTCACGACTGGCTCACAGGTATCTTAAAGCTGTATAAAATAGATCATCATACAGTTTCCTTTTTAGAACACGTTATGACAACCTGGCGCACTAAGATACAACTCAGAACCGCAGACAGTAACATCGAGACCGACACAATCAACATCCGAAGAGGGATTTTCCAAGGAGATTCACTCAGTCCACTGTGGTTCTGCATAGCGATGAACCCTCTATCACATCGGTTGAACTCTACAAAATATGGCTTCGCTATCAAAAGCAACAACGCAGAAGCGATCAAGTTGAATCACCTATTATATATGGATGATTTAAAACTGATCGCAGCAACCAAAAACCAACTAACGCAAATGCTTAAAATTGTAGAGGAGTTCTCCAGGGACATCGGAATGCTGTTTGGACTGGACAAGTGCCGCACCCTTAATATCATCCGGGGAAAGCTCGAACAAAGCGCACACGAGATGCAGGACGGCCAGGAGATCGAAGCAATGAGCAAGGGAGATACATACAAGTATCTCGGGATGAAACAAGCTCAAAGGATAGACCATCGAACAATGAAGACTGATTTAACGAATGAATTCATCAAGAGAGTAAGACAAGTAGTGCGAACTGATCTTAACAGCAGGAATTTGTTTAAGGCCCTGAACACGTATGCGTGCTCTGTACTCAGCTATTCGTTCGGAATAGTGAATTGGACCAACACGGACATCAACAACCTGCAACGAAAAGTTAGGACACTACTGACAAAAGCTCATAAACATCATCCCCGTAGCGCCGTAGAAAGAACAACTCTGCCACGTCAACTAGGAGGAAGAGGATTGGCAGATCTCAGCAAGCAATTGGACCAACAAATATTAAATCTGCGTAATTATTTCTACAGGCAGGCCAACAGCTCCACCCTATATAGGGCTATATGCGGAGCAGACGTCTCAACACCGCTACGTCTGACGGAACACGAGCGTCAAAATCACCACCGAACCGACAACGATAAACTACAGAGGTGGTTGGGGAAGCCGCTGCACGGGAGGCATCCTAATGAGGTTAACCAGGAACATGTCGACAAGTTAGCGTCGAACTATTGGCTGACCTCGGGACGAATGTTCCCCGAGACGGAAGGCTTCCTACTGGCCATACAAGATCAGGTTATACCAACTCGCAACTACCTAAAATTCATTGTAGGAGATGCATCGGTAGTGGATGACAGATGCAGATACGGGTGCCCAACTTCAGAAACAATCCAGCACATAACAGGAGGATGTCAGATGTTCGCATCAACGGAATATAAGGAACGACACGATTCGGTTGCCAAGATCTTGCACCAGGAACTGGCGGAAAAGCTGCTGCTTGTGCAGGCAGAGAGGGTCCCATATTACAACTACACACCTGAGCCTGTTCTTGAGAACAGCAACTACAAGATGTACTGGGATCGTACAGTTCTGACAGATCAACGAGTTGCTCATAACAGACCGGACCTTATAATAGTTGATAAAATTTCTAGGCAGACAACTCTGATTGATGTGGCCATCCCGAACAACAACAACCTGCGTGTGAAGCAAGTCGAGAAGATCGCGAAGTACAGAGATTTAGAAGAACGAATTAGAAGGCAATGGGAAATGGAGAACGTCCAGACGATTCCAATCATCATGTCAACAACTGGTGTTATACCAAAAAGTTTGCTGAGAAACATCAAGGAGCTGGGTCTAACTGATAGTCTTTACAGGTCCATGCAGAAAGCGGTACTACTTGCGACAGCCCGAACCGTCAGGAAATTCATGGGGAATGCAGGATCATCCAACAACATCAATGTCACCTAAGGCCCGATAACATGGCAAGGGTCTCGTCCGAGCCAGATCCTTTTGGTATCCGGGATACCCGGGATCTGAGTGAATGTTCCCCGTAGAGGGAGTGCGAATGCCTTTTGGCTAAGTCGAGATAATAATAATAAGGATCCAGAGGGCGGTGCAGGCAGTAATGAGCCGCACCCAAATGCATTCTCGGCATGACCCCGCGAACATCACTGCTCAACAATGTCTTGACACATTAAAACAAAAACTTTCTGTTTTCGCAGGGCGTCTGAGGAGATACAAGGCTAGTAACAACAGGAAACGAGACAATAAACTCTTTGAACGATCAGAAAAGGGTTTCTACCGTGCTTTTAATTCTAGCGCCGATGCCACAAATGCGAGTTACCCTAGCAGAGAACAGGTCGACGGTTTCTGGAGAAATCAACTTGCCACACCAGGTCCATACAATGTCAGTGCAAGCTGGATCAGCGAAGAACGCGAGATGGGCCGGAACTATAGCCAGATGCAACACGAGCAATTCACAACCGCTGAGGTCTCCGATGTCATCAAGAATTCCCACAACTGGAAGGCACCAGGTCCAGATCATCTCCAAAATTATTGGATTAAGAAGTTGTGGTGCACGCATGAACAAATAACTACCTTAATTAATGAAGTCTTGCTCGATCCTCTGAAAATGCCATTGTTTCTTACACAGGGTGCAACTTACCTGTTACCAAAAGACCAGCGGAATACGGATAACCCTGCCAAGTACCGCCCAATAACCTGCTTGCCTACGCTTTACAAGATAATCACATCTTGCCTTACGCAGCGAATATATGCTCACTGCGAGCGGAACAACATCATTGCAATGCAGCAGAAGGGCTGCTCGAAGGGCGCAATGGGATGCAAAGAGCAACTCATCATAGACTCTGTCATCTGCAACCAGGCTCATTCCAAGCAACGAAACCTCCACATGGCTTATGTGGACTACAAAAAAGCATTTGATTCCGTACCTCACGACTGGCTCACAGGTATTTTAAAGCTGTATAAAATAGATCATCATACAGTTTCCTTTTTAGAACACGTTATGACAACCTGGCGCACTAAGATACAACTCAGAACCGCAGACAGTAACATCGAGACCGACACAATCAACATCCGAAGAGGGATTTTCCAAGGAGATTCACTCAGTCCACTGTGGTTCTGCATGGCGATGAACCCTCTATCACATCGGTTGAACTCTACAAAATATGGCTTCGCTATCAAAAGCAACAACGCAGAAGCGATCAAGTTGAATCACCTATTATATATGGATGATTTAAAACTGATCGCCGCAACCAAAAACCAACTAACGCAAATGCTTAAAATTGTAGAGGAGTTCTCCAGGGACATCGGAATGCTGTTTGGACTGGACAAGTGCCGCACCCTTAATATCATCCGGGGAAAGCTCGAACAAAGCGCACACGAGATGCAGGACGGCCAGGAGATCGAAGCAATGAGCAAGGGAGATACATACAAGTATCTCGGGATGAAACAAGCTCAAAGGATAGACCATCGAACAATGAAGACTGATTTAACGAATGAATTCATCAAGAGAGTAAGACAAGTAGTGCGAACTGATCTTAACAGCAGGAATTTGTTTAAGGCCCTGAACACGTATGCGTGCTCTGTACTCAGCTATTCGTTCGGAATAGTGAATTGGACCAACACGGACATCAACAACCTGCAACGAAAAGTTAGGACACTACTGACAAAAGCTCATAAACATGATCCCCGTAGCGCCGTAGAAAGAACAACTCTGCCACGTCAACTAGGAGGAAGAGGATTGGCAGATCTCAGCAAGCAATTGGACCAACAAATATTAAATCTGCGTAATTATTTCTACAGGCAGGCCAACAGCTCCACACTACATAGGGCTATATGCGGAGCAGACGTCTCAACACCGCTACGTCTGACGGAACACGAGCGTCAAAATCACCACCGAACCGACAACGATAAACTACAGAGGTGGTTGGGGAAGCCGCTGCACGGGAGACATCCTAATGAGGTTAACCAGGAACATGTCGACAAGTTAGCGTCGAACTATTGGCTGACCTCGGGACGAATGTTCCCCGAGACGGAAGGCTTCCTACTGGCCATACAAGATCAGGTTATACCAACTCGCAACTACCTAAAATTCATTGTAGGAGATGCATCGGTAGTGGATGACAGATGCAGATACGGGTGCCCAACTTCAGAAACAATCCAGCACATAACAGGAGGATGTCAGATGTTCGCATCAACGGAATATAAGGAACGACACGATTCGGTTGCCAAGATCTTGCACCGGGAACTGGCGGAAAAGCTGCTGCTTGTGCAGACAGAAAGGGTCCCATATTACAACTACACACCTGAGCCTGTTCTTGAGAACAGCAACTACAAGATGTACTGGGATCGTACAGTTCTGACTGATCAACGAGTTGCCCATAACAGACCGGACCTTATAATAGTTGATAAAATTTCTAGGAAGACAACTCTGATTGATGTGGCCATCCCGAACAACAACAACCTGCGTGTGAAGCAAGTCGAGAAGATCGCGAAGTACAGAGACTTAGAAGAACGAATTAGAAGGCAATGGGAAATGGAGAACGTCCAGACGATTCCAATCATCATGTCAACAACTGGTGTTATACCAAAAAGTTTGCTGAGAAACATCAAGGAGCTGAATCTAACTGATAGTCTTTACAGGTCCATGCAGAAAGCGGTACTACTTGCGACAGCCCGAACCGTCAGGAAATTCATGGGGAATGCAGGATCGTCCAAGAACATCAATGTCACCTAGGGCCCGATAACATGGCAAGGGTCTCGTCCGAGCCAGATCCTTTTGGTATCCGGGATGCCCGGGATCTGAGTGAATGTTCCCCGTAGAGGGAGTGCGAATGCCTTTTGGCTAAGTCGAAATAATAATAATAATAATACGATTCAGTTGCCAAGATCTTGCACCAGGAACTGGCGGAAAAGCTGCTGCTTGTGCAGGCAGAGAGGGTCCCATATTACAACTACACACCTGAGCCTGTTCTTGAGAACAGCAACTACAAGATGTACTGGGATCGTACAGTTCTGACAGATCAACGAGTTGCCCATAACAGACCGGACCTTATAATAGTTGATAAAATTTCTAGGCAGACAACTCTGATTGATGTGGCCATCCCGAACAACAACAACCTGCGTGTGAAGCAAGTCGAGAAGATCGCGAAGTACAGAGATTTAGAAGAACGAATTAGAAGGCAATGGGAAATGGAGAACGTCCAGACGATTCCAATCATCGTGTCAACAACTGGTGTTATACCAAAAAGTTTGCTGAGAAACATCAAGGAGCTGGGTCTAACTGATAGTCTTTACAGGTCCATGCAGAAAGCGGTACTACTTGCGACAGCCCGAACCGTCAGGAAATTCATGGGGAATGCAGGATCATCCAACAACATCAATGTCACCTAAGGCCCGATAACATGGCAAGGGTCTCGTCCGAGCCAGATCCTTTTGGTATCCGGGATACCCGGGATCTGCGTGAATGTTCCCCGTAGAGGGAGTGCGAATGCCTTTTGGCTAAGTCGAGATAATAATAATAATAATACGCAGGGGGGATCTGACTTGTGAGAGAGGCAGATCCACGGGTGTGACAATCCCGCGCTCCTTAGTTATGCAGGGATGGGTCTGGCCTGTGAGAGGGGCAGATTCACGGGTGTAACGATCCCGCGATTCTCAGTTACGCATGGAGAGGCTTGGCCTGTGACAGGGGCAGACCTACGGGTGTGACAATCCCGCGATATCCAGTTGCGCAGGGAGGGGTCTAGCCGGTGACGGAGGCTGATCCTCGGGTGTGACAATCCCGCGACTCCCAGTTACACAGGGATGGGTCTAGCCTGTGAGAGGGTCAGATCCTCGGGTGTAACGATCCCGTGTTTCCCAGTTAACGCAAGGAGGGGTTTGGCCGGTGACAGGGGCAGATCCTCGGGAGTAACGATCCCGCGTTATCCTAGTTGACCCGTATGGGTAGCGGGTTAGAATACTCCTATCGTGGCTCCGCGAGTCGTAAAAGGCGACCGAGGGCCGTCACTCCCACGTTACGGGAGAAACCCATGGAATGGAGATTAATAGGAGTATTGTCATAGGGCCGCTGCCTGGGGATCGCCAGGGCATGTCTGGAGCCGGCGCTGGGCATGACAGCGAGCGGGACGTCGGTGACAGGGCGCTGATGAGGCGGGCCCCTGTTGCACAAACAGCTACAGCCCAACAACACGAACATCTACAACATGGGAGCCAAACGAGAACTAGGGTTCCACCCACCGAAGGTGCTGCGCGGGAACTTCAGCCAGCGTTCACTCAGGCGGGATTACAACGACGACGCATGAAATGGACTGGGTCCATGAATGAATCGATAATGCGTATTTTTTACAGGGTGACAAACTTAGGACAAGAGATGATCGGCTACCGACAACAACTGCATGCCGAGTTCTGCAGGGAGTTTCCACACATGCAAGTGTCTGAACAAAGAGTGTCAGATCAGTATCGAACTATTCTAAGAAATAACCGAATTCCAGAAACGCGACTTAACGCTATAAAACGGGAAGTTGAGCTAGAGATCCATGGCGAACACATAGACATAGACAACAACAATGGGGAAATTCAACTGCCTGGACCACAACAAGAAGCCGGAACGGCAGAGCGAACAACTGATAATCGGGAAATTCAAGTGCCTGGACCACAACAAAACGCCGAGACGACGGGACGAACAACTGAGAATCGGGAATCAGTTAACGGAGAACACTTTGAAAGCCTAGACACACAGCTGAAAAGGGCGGTATTGCGATACGAAGGCACAGACCCACTGAGCAGACCACCGCTACCAAGATTGAACTCTTCCAGGAAGCTTGCAATCATGCTCGATATTATGAACACCAGAATTTTACCCAACTATGTTTCAGTAACACCAACATTAGAACATATGCACATGTTAATCTACTGTGCCGCAACGGCCATCATCACTGCAATGGGAGCCAAGATCCGGACGGCTCAAGAGTTAAATCGTGCAAGACCAGAACCACGAATGGCTCAATGGGAGATGCGACTAAACCGGAAGATCGAGAGTCTCCGTAAAGACATAGGACAAGTAACGGAATATATCAGAGGAGTTAGAACTAGAAAGATCCAGAGGGCGGTGCAGGCAATAATGAGCCGCACCCAAATGCATTCTCAGCGTGACCCCGCGAACATTACTGCTCAACAATGTCTTGACACATTAAAACAAAAACTTTCTGTTTTCGCAGGGCGTCTGAGGAGATACAAGGCTAGTAACAACAGGAAACGAGACAACAAACTTTTTGAACGATCAGAAAAAGTTTTCTACCGTACTTTGAATTCTAGCGCCGATGCCACAAATGCGACTTACCCTACCAGAGAACAGGTCGACGGTTTCTGGAGAAATCAACTTGCCACACCAGGTCCATACAATGTCAGTGCAAGCTGGATCAGTGAAGAACGCGAGATGGGCCGGAACTATAGCCAGATGCAACATGAGCAATTCACAACCGATGAGGTCTCCAATGTCATAAAGAATTCCCACAACTGGAAGGCACCAGGTCCAGATCATCTCCAAAATTACTGGATTAAGAAGTTGTGGTGCACGCATGAACAAATAACTGCCTTAATTAATGAAGTCTTGCTCGATCCTCTGAAAATGCCATTGTTTCTTACACAGGGTGCAACCTACTTGTTACCAAAAGACCAGCGGAATACGGATAATCCTGCCAAGTACCGCCCAATAACCTGCTTGCCTACGCTGTACAAGATAATCACATCTTGCCTTACGCAGCGAATATATGCTCACTGTGAGCGGAACAACATCATGGCAATGCAGCAGAAGGGCTGCGCGAAGGGCGCAATGGGATGCAAAGAGCAACTCATCATAGACTCTGTCATCTGCAACCAGGCTCATTCCAGGCAACGAAACCTCTACATGGCTTATGTGGACTACAAAAAAGCATTTGATTCCGTACCTCACGACTGGCTCACAGGTATCTTAAAGCTGTACAAAATAGATCATCATACAGTTTCCTTTTTAGAACACGTTATGACAACCTGGCGCACTAAGATACAACTCAGAACCGCAAGCAGTAACATCGAGACCGACACAATCAACATCCGAAGAGGGATTTTCCAAGGAGATTCACTCAGTCCACTGTGGTTCTGCATGGCGATGAACCCTCTATCACACCGGTTGAACTCTACGAAATATGGCTTCGCTATCAAAAGCAACAGATCAGAAGCGTTCAGGTTGAATCACCTGTTATATATGGATGATTTAAAACTGATGGCCGCAACCAAGAACCAACTAACGCAAATGCTTAAAATTGTAGAGGAGTTCTCCAGGGACATCGGAATGCAGTTTGGACTGGACAAGTGCCGCATCCTTAATATCGTCCGGGGAAAGCTCGAACAAGGCGCACACGAGATGCAGGACGGACAGGAGATCGAAGCAATGAGCGTGGGAGATACATACCAGTACCTCGGGATGAAGCAAGCTCAAAGGATAGATCATCGAACAATGAAGACCGATTTAACTAATGAATTCATCAAGAGAGTAAGACAAGTAGTGCGAACTGATCTTAACAGCAGGAATTTGTTTAAGGCCCTAAACACGTATGCGTGCTCTGTACTAAGCTATTCCTTCGGAATAGTGAATTGGACCAACACGGACATCAACAACTTGCAACGAAAAGTTAGGACACTACTGACAAAAGCTCATAAACATCATCCCCGTAGCGCCGTAGAAAGAACAACCCTGCCACGTCAACAAGGAGGAAGAGGATTGGCAGACCTCAGCAAGCAATTGGACCAACAAATACTAAATCTGCGTAATTATTTCCACAGACAGGCCAACAGCTCCACACTACATAAAGCTATATGCGGAGCAGACGTCTCAACACCGCTACGTCTGACGGAACACGAGCATCACAATCACCACCGAACCGACAACGATAAACTACAGAGGTGGTTAGAGAAGCCGCTGCACGGGAGGCATCCTAATGAGGTTAACCAGGAACATGTCGACAAGTTAGCGTCGTACTATTGGCTGACCTCGGGACGAATGTTCCCAGAGACAGAAGGCTTCTTACTGGCCATACAAGATCAGGTTATACCAACTCGCAACTACCTAAAATTCATTGTAGGAGATGCATCGGTAGTGGATGACAGATGCAGATACGGGTGCCCAACTTCAGAAACAATCCAGCACATAACAGGAGGATGTCAGATGTTTGCATCAACGGAATATAAGGAACGACACGATTCGGTTGCCAAGATCTTGCACCAGGAACTGGCGGAAAAGCTGCTGCTTGTGCAGACAGAGAGGGTCCCATATTACAACTACACACCGGAGCCTGTTCTTGAGAACAGAAACTACAAGATGTACTGGGATCGTACAGTTCTGACTGATCAACGAGTTGCCCATAACAGACCGGACCTTATAATAGTTGATAAAATTTCTAGGAAGACAACTCTGATTGATGTGGCCATCCCGAACAACAACAACCTGCGTGTGAAGCAAGTCGAGAAGATCGCGAAGTACAGAGACTTAGAAGAACGAATTAGAAGGCAATGGGAAATGGAGAACGTCCAGACGATTCCAATCATCATGTCAACAACTGGTGTTATACCAAAAAGTTTGCTGAGAAACATCAAGGAGCTGAATCTAACTGATAGTCTTTACAGGTCCATGCAGAAAGCGGTACTACTTGCGACAGCCCGAACCGTCAGGAAATTCATGGGGAATGCAGGATCGTCCAACAACACCAATGTCACCTAAGGCCCGATTACATGGCAAGGGTCTCGTCCGAGCCAGATCCTTTTGGTATCCGGGATGCCCGGGATCTGAGTGAATGTTCCCCGTAGAGGGAGTGCGAATGCCTTTTGGCTAAGTCGAGATAATAATAATAATAAAAATAATAAAAATAATAATAATAATAAGTCGATAATAATATAATAATAATAATAATATCAACGAGTTGCCCATAACAGACCGGACCTTATAATAGTTGATAAAATTTCTAGGCAGACAACTCTGATTGATGTGGCCATCCCGAACAACAACAACCTGCGTGTGAAGCAAGTCGAGAAGATCGCGAAGTACAGAGATTTAGAAGAACGAATTAGAAGGCAATGGGAAATGGAGAACGTCCAGACGATTCCAATCATCATGTCAACAACTGGTGTTATACCAAAAAGTTTGCTGAGAAACATCAAGGAGCTGAATCTAACTGATAGTCTTTACAGGTCCATGCAGAAAGCGGTACTACTTGCGACAGCCCGAACCGTCAGGAAATTCATGGGGAATGCAGGATCGTCCAACAACACCAATGTCACCTAAGGCCCGATTACATGGCAAGGGTCTCGTCCGAGCCAGATCCTTTTGGTATCCGGGATGCCCGGGATCTGAGTGAATGTTCCCCGTAGAGGGAGTGCGAATGCCTTTTGGCTAAGTCGAGATAATAATAATAATAAAAATAATAAAAATAATAATAATAATAAGTCGATAATAATATAATAATAATAATAATAGAAAGAACAACTCTGCCACGTCAACTAGGAGGAAGAGGATTGGCAGATCTCAGCAAGCAATTGGACCAACAAATATTAAATCTGCGTAATTATTTCTACAGGCAGGCCAACAGCTCCACCCTATATAGGGCTATATGCGGAGCAGACGTCTCAACACCGCTACGTCTGACGGAACACGAGCGTCAAAATCACCACCGAACCGACAACGATAAACTACAGAGGTGGTTGGGGAAGCCGCTGCACGGGAGGCATCCTAATGAGGTTAACCAGGAACATGTCGACAAGTTAGCGTCGAACTATTGGCTGACCTCGGGACGAATGTTCCCCGAGACGGAAGGCTTCCTACTGGCCATACAAGATCAGGTTATACCAACTCGCAACTACCTAAAATTCATTGTAGGAGATGCATCGGTAGTGGATGACAGATGCAGATACGGGTGCCCAACTTCAGAAACAATTCAGCACATAACAGGAGGATGTCAGATGTTCGCATCAACGGAATATAAGGAACGACACGATTCGGTTGCCAAGATCTTGCACCAGGAACTGGCGAAAAAGCTGCTGCTTGTGCAGGCAGAGAGGGTCCCATATTACAACTACACACCTGAGCCTGTTCTTGAGAACAGCAACTACAAGATGTACTGGGATCGTACAGTTCTGACAGATCAACGAGTTGCCCATAACAGACCGGACCTTATAATAGTTGATAAAATTTCTAGGCAGACAACTCTGATTGATGTGGCCATCCCGAACAACAACAACCTGCGTGTGAAGCAAGTCGAGAAGATCGCGAAGTACAGAGATTTAGAAGAACGAATTAGAAGGCAATGGGAAATGGAGAACGTCCAGACGATTCCAATCATCATGTCAACAACTGGTGTTATACCAAAAAGTTTGCTGAGAAACATCAAGGAGCTGGGTCTAACTGATAGTCTTTACAGGTCCATGCAGAAAGCGGTACTACTTGCGACAGCCCGAACCGTCAGGAAATTCATGGGGAATGCAGGATCATCCAACAACATCAATGTCACCTAAGGCCCGATAACATGGCAAGGGTCTCGTCCGAGCCAGATCCTTTTGGTATCCGGGATACCCGGGATCTGAGTGAATGTTCCCCGTAGAGGGAGTGCGAATGCCTTTTGGCTAAGTCGAGATAATAATAATAATAAGTCGATAATAATATTTGCCTAGTGATTTAATGGTGTGTTAACTTACAGAAACGTATGGAGCCGGGTATGGCCCAGTATATGGGTCCGTGTATAAACCCATGTATGGTCCATTGTATGGACCCGTTGTTGGCAACCACGATTCTGCCTTGGCAGAAGCGTGTGGCTGTGAGAAGAAAGCAATAACAAGTCGATAATACTATAATAATAATAACTTACAGAAACGTTTGCGACCTGAGTATTATGGCTCGATGGTAAGCCAGTACTGTACCCAGGGTAGCCTTGGCCTAGAGACATTTCGCGTAGCTGTGAGGAGACATTATTTGAAAAAAATAACATATTGATTGATGATGTTAACTTACAGCACGGGAATCAAGTTTAGTTGGCACGTACGTCTCATCCTCTAACGTCTCCAGAAGTTCAGTGGTTGTTAACTATTTAATGAAACATTATTTTTTTTTTTTTGAGAATATAAATTATTAATCCAAAACTTACAGAGGGGCTAAGGATTGCAGACACTGCGTCAATGGTTTCTGCCTCGTTCAGTGTTAACTGAGTTGGCTGAAAGTAAATAATAGATAATTTTGCTAAAATTCATTTTTTGTGTATTATTTTATATTTAAAAAGTTGAGCTCAAATTTTACAAATCAATGATATTATGAAGGAGGAAGTCAAAATTTTAAATGTTAATATAGTTCTACAAATCATAATATTCTGGAAAAAATTCTAGAAAACCTAAACTCTACAGAGAAAACAATGAAAAAACTAAATGGGTTGCTGGAGACACAGCTGTAAAGAAAATTGACTCCAAATTAAACTTAAAATTTACACAGATGAAAAAGATCATCGCGTACGTTAAATAAATTAAAATGTCTTAATATAGAAATTTTTGCAGAATAAATGGTATTGCTTGGAAATTTCCAAACAATAATATACTAATGATATTATTTTACGATCTCGACATCTAGAATTAGCAGAATTTTACGATTTGGACATTCCCATACAATATACTCAATGATATTATTTTACGATCCTACCTTTTGGAAGTATCAGAATAATCAATTTTACGACATGGGCATTTCCATACAATATACTTAATGATATTATTTTACAATCCTAACATTACTTTCTCATTTCTATACAATACTAAATGATATTCCATTGTTCCCAAAAATATTATTTTAGCACCTTAGGTAAGATTTACAATTTGGAAACCCTATACTGGCCTCTTTTACTATTCAGAAAATGGGAATTGTAAGCAGAATAATATATTTTACAATGAACACAAATATTATTTTATGTAAATTTACTTTTGAAGACTAAACTGTTTTCTTTGGAAATTTTAGGAATATTGAAAGAAATGTACAGGGTGTCCACAAAATTCATCGACAAGGCTTGACAGAGGATATAGGAAATGTAGTTTTATAACCTTTTGAATAAAAATATGTGCGCTTTGTTTTTAATATACAGAATGTTACAATTAACTTATGATTTTTTTTTAATTATGAAACTACAAAATGCGAGGTAGGGAAGATAACATCGTAAGGCGTTATTAAAAAGTAATACAGGATTTTTTAAAGCGTCAGCGGCATGCTTGTGGGTAAGCTTTCCGTAAAGAGCTTTTACACCAACAGATTTTTTAAATGATTCCACACTCAATTCTAAACAGAAAACATCTCTTTCAAATTTACTGCAGTGTCCCCCTAACTTGTAAAATAGAAAACATTTTTCAACAAAAAGGCTATAGAAGGTTTTGAAACTATAATCTAGCAGAGGACCGTGAAACAAATGATTTTTCACATGTTTGTTAAAAAAATAACAATCCATATATTAAAAACAAAGCGCACGTATTTTTATTCAAAAGTTCTTTAAACAACATTACCTATCATCTGACAAGCGTTGTAATTTTGCGAGGAAAATTTTGTTCTCAACCAAATAAATTTAAAATTTGTTCAAAATTCGATTTTTAAAGAATTAATATGTTAACATTAATTAAAACAGTTCAGCAAGGTTTCTAAAACTTTCAGTAATAAGCTATAAATTTTGTTTTAGTAATAATTTAGTCATAATATTAAAATTGCCATTATTACGATATGTAACAGAAAATAATTCTCTTAAAACTCATCCGATGCTCTCATGAATCAATTTCTATCAAAAAGGCTATAGAAGGTTTTGGAATCTAGCAGAAGAGCGTGAAGCAAATGATTTTTCACATGGTCAAGGGTATCATTTTCTATGTTTGATAAAATTAACACTCCATATATTAAAAACAAAGCGTCAACGCAGATATTTTTATTCGAAAAGTTCTTTAAACCACATTACCAATCATCTGACAGGCGTTGTAATTTTGCGAGGAAAATTTTGTTCTCGACCAAAAAAAAAATTCAAAATTCGTTAAAAATTCGATTTTTAAAGGATTAATATGTTAACAATAATTGAAACATTTCAGCTAGGTTTCTAAAACTTTTAGTAATAAGCTATAAATTTCGTTTCAGTAATAATTTAGTCATAGCATTAAAATTGACATTATTACAACATTTAACAGAAAATAATTTCCCTTAAAAACTGTGCTCGCATGAATCAATTTATCTAAAAAATTAAAAGGAAATACAAAAGAAAAAACACCTGTTTCTGAACCACAATAGCACTTAGTAAACATTTTGACAAAACAAATTAGGTTGAATTTTATTTAACTTTGCTACGCTTAAAGTATGACTAAAATTATACTGTTCTGCTAAATTTGTTTATTAAAAATAAGTTTCAAATCAAGGTTAAAAAAATAGTAATACTTACAGCCACCAAGGTATTGTTACTAAAGAAACGGCTCATCATGAAACAGCAGCGAAGCACTAAAATCACAGGATTCACTAGGTTCGATCAAGCAGCGAACTGACGTGAAAGTAAATAAGCAAACTATCGTCTGTAGATATGCTCCGCTATCATCAGATCCGCCCACATTCAACGAGACAACCCCCCTGCCAATGAAACCCTGGTACGCCCGTCAACGTTGTCAGATCAACGGTACTGCAAATGAGTACCACCAGACTCCCACCATCATCGAGTTATCCAATCAACGAGACGCTTCGCCGTAAGCTCCAATCAAACCCCTCCGTACGCCCGAGCACAACGTTGTCAGATATCCGGCATTTTCCTGGATGTTAGAAATGAGTCCCTACCACCCTCCCACCATCATCCCTCCGTACATCTATTGAATATAACGCCCCCAGTAGATTCATCGTCAGTTCTGAAAATAATTTTTCCATACAATTCAAGAATGGTGTTTGTGAAGTACATAGTGGATGCCGACGGTTTTCAAGTCAATGGCAAATTCTTAATTAAAGAATTGGGAATTTTCAATATGGAGACCGGAGATGTCACCTCAAAATATTTCCGCGTTGGTGACTTCAGGAATCTAAGCGCCAAGGATGCCTGCAGTGCGAGATGGGTGACGAAGAACATTCACGGCCTCGAATTTTATGATAGGCCAATGGATCAAGCACAGGACAGCGTTGTGGCAGAGTTCCAACTTCTGGGTTCGCTTTCCGGGGTTCAGAAGATTGCTTTTAAAGGAGGACGTGTGGAGAAGGACCTGTTGCATGCGGCTGGATATGGACATCTTGGATACAATATCGAGAATATGGGGTGTCCAAAGTTTGACGTTCTGGTAAAAAAGCATCCCGTTTTTTACGAAAGGGTGCGAGGAAGGCAGTGCGACAGACACATCGAGAGGAATGGAAAACCGCTACACTGCCCTCGGGTGGAGCTGACGTTTTTTTCCGAGTATGTGCGAAGGTATGGTTATTGTGAAGCATTGTAAATACTATGTAGGTTTTTAGTGAATTTTATTGTCATTTCTGTATCAGTAATAATTGTATTGAGACAATTTTTAGTAACAAAACTTTAAGAACGTTAAAGTAGATTTTTTCTTACAAATATGTCTAACAGTTTTCAATATACAGCGAATCAATTTTTCAAGTATTTTTAGAAAATCATTTACGCACCGACCTATTGAGTTTTTAAACTTTCCTTAATAACATTTTACCGTAAAGTGTACAAAAAGGTTTTCTAGATTCAAAAAATCACGTCCTGGGAATTAAAACTATTTTTTTATGTAGGTTTACTTCAAAATGTTATTGTCTAAAGCCTAGAACTACTTTGATTTTCTTCTGCTAAAAATAGAAATTCAGGAAACTGAATTTTTCAAAACTGTACATTTTTCGAAAAAGTCAAGAATGTTTTTTTAGATTTTTTTTTGACAAATTTAGTGAAGACAAAAAATATTACTTTTCCAGCAGGTACCATTTTGTTATTAAAAAATATGATTTTTGATCTCAGTCTTAAGAAAAGTCGTTCGGAATTGAAAACTGCTGTGCAAAATGTCTAAAGCCTAGACCTACTTTGAGTTTCCTCTGCTAGAAATTAAAACGCACTGAATTTTTTCAAAACGGTACATTTTCAAAAAAGTAAAGAATGTTTTTTAGAATTTATTTCGAAATTTAGTGAAGCAAAAAAATATTACTTTTCCAGCGGGTATTATTTTGTTATTAAAAAATATAATCCTACTCTCTACGGCACTGGTATAAGTAGATGGATATTTTTATAGTATTGTATGAGCGTCTAAACTGGCTTCCTTTAGGAAAAGAAAACTTGAAGCAATTGTCGCTCTACGTCTCTACTTTTACGTTTTCTATTGTTTTGTTACTAAATGTTGGACCACCCTGTATAAATCAGTACAATCGATGTAAAATTAATGTAAAAATTATTACCTATTTGCATTCTCGTTTTAAATTGTATATAAGTGTAGATAAATAATTATGTTTTATAAGAAAAATCTACTTATTTTAAGTTTTGGTAATAAAAGTTGAATCATGCTATACATTATATTCAAATAAATATAAAAATTGCTACAATTACCTTTATGTCTTGTATTTACAACGTTGTTTTAAATTGTATAAATTTGAAAAATCAAATAAAACATATGAACTTTTGTTGTGTTAATTCCTTCTCGCCTCAGTATTGGAGACGGGGAGGAGTCTGATCTGGCAACACCGAGAGGCGTGAAGAGCGTTGGTTGAAGATGCAAAGTGGAAGCCATATTGTATGCCAATACTGCCAACTTAAATTTTTAAACTTAAAACTTTCCCGCCGTTATAAAATCTGATCAATAGTGCAGATATTCTTATGTTGATAACATTTTTGCAATTTGGATAATTACAGTGGTGTAACCTGTGCAAATCAAGTGGAAACCGTATTAGACGTCAATATTACCAACTTAAATTTTAAATTCTCCGAATATCATAGTTTTCCCACTATTTTAAAATCTGTAGTGCAGACAACTTCGAATTCGATCAATTCAAGTGATGGTCAGAAAATGCCGATTATTTAAAAATATCTACAAATACTGGGTGTTCGAAAAATAAACGGAGATATTTTAGAGGGTGATTCCTTGTTAAAAAATATGAAAAAAAAATCTATAAATATGGGTCCGCAAATGTAGAGTTTTCAAGTTACAGGATGTTAAATTTAAAAAATTATTAATATCTTAAAAAATATCAATTCTGTTGAAATTTGGCAATGTTTGTTGTATTAAGAGTCTAATTTAGTCAAATATGTTGATTAAAATTATTAAGTCCAGTGGCGTCCCGGGGAGCACCTTAGCGAATATTATTGGGAGAAAAAAAATGTACGCCACTGCCGTTTTTGTAACTTTAATATTTGTTCATATTTTTAACAAGGAATCACCCTCTAAAATATCTCCGTCTATTTGTCGAACACCAATATCTAGAAATTAACTTAGTGCTGTGCAAATATGAATTATGAAAATGCTAAGACTATTTTTTCAATTCTCGATAATCTATAACAAATCGCAGAAGTCTGCGTTATTACTCTTAATTAGAAAGTTCCCTCAGGTTGACACTTATTCACAGCATTTCTCTGTCGGTGTGCGACGCATCATTGTCGGATTGCTCTTTCTTATAGCAGAACATATAAAACAACCAGCAGTTGATCATATTGGGGGAACAGAAGTCAGCCATATTGGGGGAATAGAAGTCGGCCATATTGGGGAGATAGAAGTCAGAGGCGTATCCGAGAAAATCAATTCAGAAATACAGAGTAGTATTAGTAAATAGTGTGTGGTAAGCACAAGCAGCTTTGACTCCTTCCTGAGATTCTTTATTTAAGATCCTAGCACAATTTACAAAAATGCACATTCCACGGCACGGTAATATCTCTCATACAACCAAATAAGAACTGCTCAAACGCTCCGACACTGCATCCATTTGACAGAATCTATTCCCAAATGGCGGCTGCGCGAACAGGTGCGCAGAATTTTCCCGCCATGGGAAGTAATACTGCTGGTTGTTTTATATACTCTGCTTATAGTATATAGGTTGCGGTGCCGCAGATGCTTGACATACTGCTTCAGTGCTTCGCTGCAAGATGGTTGTAGAAAGTGAAATATCTGCAGTCAGTGACAAAACTGTCAAAGTTTGTGAGAAAGCGTTTAATACGCTAAATGGTGGTAGTTCAGCTGTACATTCACAAGTATCGCAACGTTGGCAACAACATTTAAAATTGACAATACGACAACATTACTCAGCGCTTCGATGTAACTTTAACCATGGTACTATATCCAAGTTGCATGCCAATTTGCAACATTTGAAAAGACTTCAACTATACTTCAAAACGTTGAACAAAACTGGTGCCGGAAAACGTCACAATAGAAGTGTACGAGTTAAATGGTTGGACGTTCAGGCAGCGTTCCAGAATCGAATTCGCACAGGTTTGATAGTGAATATGAGACATATTGACATATGGCAGTTTTTTGATGATGCATTTATCCTCTTTAAATATCGTATAACTCGAATATTAAATGCTTTTCACATTGTCAAGTTAAATGTCATATTTAATGGTGAATTTACTAAAATATCTGAAGGTGGTATGATAACCGATATTAAATGTTTCAATACGAAAAACTCTACAATTGATCAGGGGGTTGATTTAAAGCGGTGGTTTCAAGATAATGTTGTTGATGCACTCATAAAAAAGATTGAAGATTATCATCAACATGGGTCTGGTTGGAGGTTACGTAAAATATTAAGTTTAAATATTAACGTCAATAAATATGAGATTGGGAACGGGGCTTCATATCTACCACTCCCTGTGGAAATTTCTAAAAAACGTTCGTGTATCAATGTAAAAAACGATGATGAAGCTTGCTTTTTTTGGAGCGTTATTTCCGCACTCTATCCGATTAACTCTAAAAACCATGCTGATCGCACTAATTCATACCCGCTTTACAATCAGTTATTAAAATTAGATGGTATCGATTTACCAATGAAAATACCTCAAATATCGAAATTCGAACAGATGAATGACATTTCTGTGAATGTGTATATTTTGGAGCTGGTATGTGAGGCTCCGCGTAAATTTATCACTTCCCCAGCTCGATTAACTAAAAATAAAATGGCCCGTCATGTAAATCTACTTCTAATTCAAAACCATTATTATTTGAAAACTAGCGATTTTGACGTTCCACCTGTAGATGATTCGAATATCGATATAAAATATCATTATTGTTGGATTAAAGATTTATCTAGACTGATTTCGAAACAGTCAAGCAAACATAATGGTCGAAAATTTATATGTGAAAGATGCCTAAATTACTTTACATCTGACACTAAATTAGAGAAGCATACAGTTTATTGCGAGCAAATAAATAACTGTAAAATCGAGTTTCCGAAAGAGAAGTTTATCGAATTTAAAAATTTTGTTCATAAAGAACGCACTCCATTCGTTTTGTATGCAGATTTTGAAGCAATTCTAAAACCATGTGGAGATTCTAATGATACACTGAAAACTGACAAATATCAAAAACATGAAGCATTCAGTGCTGGATATTATTTCAAGTGCTCCTTTGATAACTCACTCTCTTTCTACAAAGGTTATCGCGGAGTCGATTGTATGGTATGGTTTGCTAGTCAAATGGAGCGAATTGCTAAGTTTGTATCCAGCAAATTGAAACATGTTGAACCTATGGATGAAACTATAAGCCTTAAAGATGCCACTCCTAATTGTCACATTTGCGAGAAAAAATTTAATGTTAATGACATGATTGTTCGCGACCACTGCCATCTGACCTCTATATTTCGCGGATATGCACATCAAGCATGCAATTTAAATTACCAGAACTCATTCTTAGTCCCCATAATTTTTCACAATCTTAGTGGATATGACAGTCACTTTATAATACGAGAACTTGCCAAACGGAATCATGTCACACTACTTCCTGTAAATAATGAAAAATATATTAGCTTTACAATATTTGATAATGAAACAAATATTAAATTTCGGTTTATTGATTCTTTCAAGTTCTTAGCCTTCTCTCTCGACAAACTCACAGCATCTCTAAATACTTTTGAAAATACTAGAAATGAATTTCCTTCTGAAAATTTTGAGTTGCTAACTAGGAAAGGTGTTTTTTGCTATGATTACATCGATTCAATGGAAAAATTGCAAGAAACCTCATTACCACCTATTCAAAATTTCTATAACAAATTAAATGATTATAATATCGATGAAAAAGATTACAATCATGCTCAATTAGTTTGGGAGAGGTTTGGTATAAAGACTTTGGGTGGGTATTCTGATCTATATTTGAAAAGTGACGTACTTTTGTTGACTGATATATTTGAGCAGTTTAGAACCACTTGTCTTCGAAATTATGGTTTAGATCCGGCCTGGTACTATACTTTACCTGGATACAGTTGGGATTGCATGCTTAAATATACGAAATGTAAATTAGAAACCTTCCAAGACAGTGATATCTTAATGTTTTTCGAAAGGGGCGTTCGAGGTGGGGTTAGCCAGGTGAGCCACCGCTTTTCTCAGGCCAACAACAAATATATGGAAAATTATGATGTTAATATGCCGTCAAAATATATTCTTTATGCTGATGTTAATAACCTTTATGGCTGGGCGATGTGTGAACCTCTTCCTTACGGAGGATTTGAGTGGGTATCTGATATCGATGTCACAAAGGTTGCTGATGATGCTGATGATGGATATATTTTAGAAGTTGATTTGTCATATCCTGATCATCTTCATAACCTCCATAAAGACCTTCCGTTCGCACCTGAACACTGCAAACCTCCAGGTTCCAAAATAAAAAAGCTCATGACCACTTTCTATGATAAGAACAATTATGTGATTCATTATAGAGCGCTTAAGCAAGCTTTACAACATGGCTTAATTTTGAAAAAAGTTAATAGAGTTTTGAAATTTAAACAGTCTACCTGGTTAGCTCCCTATATACAGCTCAATACTCATTTAAGAACTGTGACAACGTTGGATTTTGAAAAAACTATAATGAAGCTCATGAATAATGCAATCTACGGTAAAACAATGCAGAACGTTAGAAAGCATAGAATTGTTAAACTATTAAGGAAATGGGATGGTAGATATGGTGCGAAAAATTTTATTTCTAGCCCGCGTTTTAGACGTAGTGTAATTTTTGATGAGAACTTAATAAGTGTTGAATTAAATAAGACTAATATTATGTTTGATAAACCTCTGTACGTTGGAATGTCTATCCTAGACATATCCAAAACCTGTGTATACGAATTCCACTATGATTTTATGTTGAAAACATTTTCTGATAACTGCTTATTATTATATACTGATACTGATAGTCTAGTGTACGAAGTACGTTGTGAAAATATGTTCGAAGACGTAATTAAGAAACATATCCATCGGTTTGATACCAGTGACTATCCCGCAGATAATCCATATGGAATTCCACTCGTAAATAAGAAAGTGCCCGGCTTAATGAAGGATGAATTAAACGGCAGTATCTTGACACATTTCATTGGTCTTAGATCTAAAATGTATACTTATAAAGTTCAAGGAAAAAATATGTGTGTTAAAAAATCAAAAGGTGTCAGGGGTTCCGTTATAGCGAAGCAAATAACATATCAAGACTATTTCGATTGTTTATTTAATAAGAGCGAAAAAATTGTAAATCAGCGTTCTATACGCTCATTTTCTCATAACGTTTTTAGCATAAGTCAGACTAGGATTGGTTTAAATCCATTTGATGATAAGCGTTTTCTAGTTGATAGTATTTCAACTATCCCTTGGGGTCATAAAGATGTGTGTAAAGTTGATGAATAAAAAAATATATATTTTGCAAATAGTGTTTTACTCCCCCTTCAACTGAAAATGTATCCACCCCTACTAACGTCCTAGCCACACCCCATCCCCCACCAGCCGCCTCCTTGCGGACGCACCCCTACCATCCCTAGATTGTATATAACTGAGAAATCCCCATCATTCTTCAGTCTGATAACCCGCAACATCGACAACAGCATCAGCATGTACAACCAACCAATCCAGTTTGTGTCAGATTTGGTTCCCTGCCCATACGTTGCCAACCATATGGTGAAGCGAACTCGACTCCAGAATCACTTGGTGAAGTGCCGCCTCCAGTTGAGTACTGTGCCTGAAATAAATTGGGGGGAATATTTCAAGACAATCAACAACCAGCCGCCAATTGTCATTGTGAATCCAAGGGTTAGACCAGAATAAAAGTATATTTAAATAAAAACACAATTTGTAATCATTGTTTTATTCCAATCTTCTTCTATACAAGTCTGCTAACAGGAATTGCTTATAATAACAGTACAGTTCAAAAATGCAATGTGTTTCCATGCTAAACACAGCATTACACATTAAGAATACAATTTCCATTACATTTATGGCATAGTTGCTACGTACTAATAGTTCATTAGCCTTATCTAAAAAATTGAGGTAAAAATCATACAGTTTAAAATTAAGCAAAAAGTTTATCCTTAAGGTTATGTATGGTTCGATATTTAATAGCTCGAAAACCTCCGATATTGAAAACCATTGGCAAACACCATTTTTTGCAAGCAACACTCGTTGATTTCCATCTGCAGTCAACATTGTTCTTAACATTATATTAGAATCAAATCTGATAAACATAGGTGTACCCAGATTGCTGGTGAAGTTGCTCAAATGATTCACTAATTCTTTCCATTCCAAATGATCCAGTGAAATCACATTTCGACGCACTGTTGATTGGATATTTACTTGAGGTTTGAAATATCTCATAATACTCAATCCATTAGCAATACTATATGTAGGCAATGTGAAACAAGATGATAAAAGCATAGAATCTTCGTCCACATTGTTTACTTCTTCATAATCGCTACCACTATCAGTTTCATAGCCGCTGTCAACCATGTTATCGTTTGTAGCACTACACAACGTTTGACTCGTCTATCCAAGAATCGTGGGTCTTATCAAACCCTAGCCATCGCACCAATACTCTCCCTCTTTTTCTACGAAGCACTTTTTCAACCAGATAAATATCAGAATTTGCAGTTTTTTTTTGCAATTCTTCACGGTAAAACCCACCCTTTATAGATCTCCCACTTAAATCTTCTAGAAGATATGTGGGAGGATTGGTTATTTGTACTTTACTTATTTTAAACAATTCTGTAGTCCAATTAGGTGTATATCCTTTAGCAAATATGTGTTTCATTTTACTTATTCTCACAATATCGCCAACCTTCAATTTACTACCTTTGAAAATCTTCACGTGACTATACACTTTTTTAAGCAGATATTGTTCATTGGTTTTATTAACTTGGTTGGGTTTCATTTGAATCCTATGTTTTCTATTATTATAATCGACAACTAGCGTAGGCAAATAATCATCCCATTTAAATTTACCATTTAGACTAAAATACTTAAATAATCGCTCTTTTAGAGTTCGTATTACTCTCTCAGCCATGGAGGCTTTCGTGCTGCTAAAGGTGCTGTAATGATTAATTTTGAATTTTCGCATCAAATTTTGAAATCTTGAGTTATAAAACTCTTTGCCCTGATCAGTTTGCAGGTTGCGAGGCTTTCGACTTCCCGATAGGATGTCAGCGAAGGTGTTGGTAACATCTTCCGCAGACTTGGATTTGAGCGGTCGACACCAAACAAATTTAGAGAAGCAGTCGATTACGACAAGTATGAATTTGAAACCATGATTGTGACTAGCATACTGATCCAGCTGAGCGAGATCGGCTTGCCACAAATCGTCTAAACCTTTAATAATAGTTCGACGACGTGGATAATTTTTTCGAGCTGGTTTATGTAATTCCTTAACTACTTGAATTTTTTCTTTACTGTGCATGACTATGCATCACCATTAAGGATCTCTGCCAGTCTGAGAGACAGTAAGGATTGCATACGCTTACCAGTTAATTTTAAATAATAATCTTCTACAGTTTTAGTCAATTCTCTCAATTCATCAATCTTATCTTGAAAATTTTCGATCATTGTGTTGCGAATATGTAGATCACATTCATCAGTATGCTGTTTAAGATTTGTGTAAAAATATTGTAATGCATGAATTATCCCTTCATCGATATATTGTTTTGTGCTGGCATCACTACCGTCGATCGGGGTCTTAACGTTGCTCAGTCTACGATTGTTACAATCATAGTTTCCCTCTAGATTCAAATTTAATGTGTAAATAGGTGGACAAGACCTGCCCTTCGGTCTCGAAGCACGTCCGAACTTGTTTAAGGACATATTTTAACTAACTTGAATGAACTATAAATTATGAGACTTCTCTAAATGTATCTAACAATTTGGGGTTTGGCTGGGCCTGTTCACCAACTATTTTCAAATAACACTCTTCAACGATTTTAGCAAATTTTCGTATTTCATCAATCTCCTTTTCCAAAGCATCTTTAACCGTACTCTCAATATAATTATTATGTTGTTCGAGAGTCGCGTTAAACGTTTTCAATGTTGCATTGATATTTTCATCGGCATATTGCTTTGTGACGACATCATTGCTGCTAATCGGATAACTAACTTTGCACAGTCTGCGGGTTTTGAAATCCCCCTCATAATTCAATGAGTAAGGACTAATCCTAGATCTTGAAACACGTCCGAACTTGTTTAAAGACATCTTGTAAATAACGTTAGAGAATAATTTTCGCTTCCTTCATCTCATTAATTATGGCGATGATTTCGTTTTCGTGTGAAGTATTTCCGGCATCTTTTGATGCTATTAGTAACCTTAACCTGTCTACAAGTTCATTAGGATTATCCCAGAAAACATATTCCACAGGTTTTGTGTTATACTTAAGATGCATGCCAGAACCCTTCGCAGGCGTGGAGGTAGCCACCGGCCCCTTCATAAGAGGTTTAATAATATTAGAGTACTTAATTTTGTTGCTAGATTTTAATCGTCCCTTTGAAGTAAGGTGAGCACCAGTGAGATTTAAAATATCTTTGTAACTTTTCAAATCATCCTCAGTACTTTTTGGATTATCATAGAAAATTAGTTGGTAGAGACCATCAGTGCCTGCGAATCGAGTTTTGTTGATGATTATATCGCCAGACACTTTTTCAAAATCGATTTGTTTATTTCCTAGACTCCATACTGATTTGGTTTTGTCATACTTAGGACCATATTTCCAATCGATTTTAGGCGATTTATCCATAAATTCAGTTACGCATGATATAGCCACTTTAGGATATACGTTATCAAAATGGCCGTACACTTTGTCAATTCCTTTCTCAACATCATTTAAAGTTTCATTCATTTCTCCTAAAAGTGCAATTGGACTTTTCAAAGTGTTGCGCCACTTTTCCATAAATGATTCGACTTTCGGTTTTAGTTCCGGTTTTACTTCCGGTTTTAATTCATCCTTAACTTGTAGACTTGCTAGAGAGTTTGTCACAGGTTTGAAAATTTTTTGTAATGTTTCATCCTCCTCAAATTTACCTATTTTTAAGGCTGTATATTTTTTTCTAATCGTTCGAGCTAGTTCACTGATTTTCTTTGCGCGCTGCGCTTCTTGAATCTGTTCTTGCATCAACATCTCGATTAATAATAAGCGTATTGTGCTTATCATAACTTTATATACCTATCAAACCCTATTCTATATCGACCCTCATTCATATTGAAATCTTTAACAATAACCAGAGTTCCAAAATTGGTATCATTCCAGCAGAGTGAGCATAGATTCTTGAAACCTCCGTATGAGATGTCTGGTGACACGTGTTCGTCATAAATATGTTTAAGGTTTACCTCATCTTGTTTAAATAAAACGATTACATTACAATTGTCTCGTATTAATTGTTTAGGTATTTTTGAATATGTCTGGCACAGATATGCAACATCTATACTTTTATGGCGACCCATGGAATAAAATTCTCTAATTTTATCCTGTTTGTCACAAGACACGTCATCAAAAATAAAGACTGAATTTTCTCTAGCCTCCGACGGTGCAATGACGTCATCGTTTGAACTAAATGGAAAATAACCAACACATTTAGCTTTTTTAAGAACATCTTGTAGTAACTGATATTTAGGTTGGTAAAGGGATTTACTGTAAAGGTAGATGTTCTTAAATTTCAATCCATTCTCGTTGAATATTAAACTAAGTAGACTGTTTGTTTTGCCACAACCGCTAGGACCGCAAAATATAGCTCTAATAGAGTTTGGCAAGAGTACTCCATGTTTAGATTTCTCACTCCGAACAAAATCTAAATTTTCGATTGGTAGAGATAACTGATGTGGTTCGATGCGCATCTTATAAACATCTAATAATATATCACGTGCTTGCCTCATATATACATATCAGGATGTAAATAATAAACAGTTTTTCAATTAAGAATATTTATTTCCTACAGTGATATAGATTAATACATTTTCAAGGGAGGTAAGCTCGAATCTTCTGCTGCACAAGACTTCTGCACAGTGGGCATTTCTCCATGAAGTCTGCACAACTCATACAGCACACCAAATGTCCACATGGAACCATCAAGACTTCTATGTCTTTGCAGTAGCAAACTTTACATGAAAACTCGATTGTAGTTTGGGGATTCGTGCTCCGAATGGCTTTTTCGGGTGGAATGTCCACAGGTTTGATTTCCCCCTTAATGAATGAACAATTAGGACTCCAGCTAGCATGATCTTGCCATGGATCATCATCCTTTTCCCATTTATATCCTTCGATATTGCAAAATGGACACTGGACAACGTCTTCATAATTCGTATAAAAAAATCCCGCTCGGGCAAGCTTTTCTGGGGATAGGAGGCTTGACCAGTTTTCAAACGTTCTTAGAAGACTCTCGTAATTATACTCCATCTCTCACTCAGTAATATTCTTACTATTTCAATAAATAATTTTGCTACTAGCAATGAAGAACATATAGTAATGTAGTAAATTAGTGGTACAAATGTGAGGTCTTTTATATGTTGTTCTTGACTGAGTTCTCTGGGTGTGACCATTGTGGGCGTGGTGGAAGGTGGGATCTCCCTCCACACACTTTCAGCAATCGTATGATTTTGTACGGCTCGAAGTTTAAATTGTGTAGCATTTTTAGGTAGGCTTGCTACCAAAATTTTTTCAACTACCGTCTTAAATGGGAAACATTTTTTATCCTGGTCGCAAATAGATACCTTAGCATCTTCAGGGTTGTAAATATAGAACACATTATTTATTAGTGAGAACAATATAATGTGACCCAATCTCAGCAACATCTTGATTATAACTGAAATGTCTCGATAAATGTTCTTTTATATATGAGGATCTACATTAAATCTCGTACAGTTTCACTTAAAGGTAAATATTCCATTGCGCAGTCATGAATAATTATGCAGTAGGCTCGAGTTCTATCAGGAAACCCACTGCTGTTTTCTATGTCCAGCTTAACGTCAACTGTGTTTAATTTTATAGATTCACTCCGGCGAGAACAGTCAATGACAAACAAGGTTGCATTATCTTTGTAATCTGCATAGCTAAGTAGCGGTCGACTCTCCCCCACATTCATATAACTTGAATAAAATTCCACATAACTGTGATAGGCCTCCAGAAAGTCGTTACCATCAAAATTCAACCTCTGACGTTCGAATGGAAAATATTCACCGTTTACAATTAATCTCACATCTGTCGTATCTATGTGATCAAATGCCGTGGGATTTTTTTTTGAATTCTCATTGCGATTAGTCTGAAATCCCACGATGACGTACCGAGGAGTTGACACTGCTGCAGATGACTTTACAGCCCATATTTCTCTTCGGGAGTTTACAGTAAGATTTGGCAATTCGTGTAACTCCCACTTACGGAACGCAATTATAATTGGACGATCAACTTTTATAGATTTAAGGAGATCCAATCTAATCATATCATTCGGCTGAATATGTTTAACTTTTAATTCAATGTTGGAAATTGTTATTTCTGCAGTTATGGCAGGAAGCGGGGTTGCAGCGTCTTGGGTTAGTAATAAAGCATTGTTATCATTTCGAGCTCGTATTAATCTCACTGTTTGTTTGCCGCAAATTGCCATCTGATAATCGTTGAATATTCCAAACAGATGTTTTAGCGGTATTCTTACATTGAATGTTCCATCATTGTTGACAGCGAAAGATTTATCGACCCCAGCCCAGCTCGCTGTTGACATATATTTTTCGTCACTAGTAGTATAGCAAAGATACGATCTGATTGTGCTTACAATTCCCGGGTTTCTCACTACCTCCACTTCTTTACCATTTAGTTCGTAAGAAATAGAATCGAAGAGAAATGCCCCCGCATTGTTGGATAGTTTACAATCTCCGGCACCAGTTTTCTTAGTCACTGCACCTTTGACAAAAATTGAAGCATCGTACATCAATAACCATGCATCACCCTGATTAATGGTTATTTCCACAATATCATTATTCCTGAATGACTTTACAAATGGGTAATAGGTGCGCTTCTCTAAACGTTGGATAGATTCATCATATTTGGGAGTGCGATGCACATTAAACACTTGAGGTGTTAGGGACATAGCCAAGTGCTTTTAAAAATTGCCGATTTTCCAACGAGAGCCGACCTGCACCCTTCCGTGAAATCTTTACTAGTGAGTTTTTACAGCGTTGTGATTGCCTTTTATACGGTTGATATCTGTCACCAAAAACCAAAACCATTTTGTTTCTGATCGAACTCAAAAAAATTTATACACGCTTCAACTCCAACCGCACAATTATTTCCTCACCTCTAAAATTTACAGGCTGAAAGTTCTGATCGAGAATAGTTAACGTTAAATTATGAATCTCACGATTTGCAACTGGCATATACACCAAATTTTTCGGAGACTCGTCTATGGCGTAACCAGGATCACTGCTAACTGCAAACTCGTAAATCGTATGAGTTGGTTGATTTTTATAGTATGCTCCAGATGTTACGTTACAATCTATATGTATAGTTCTGACCTTCACGATGTTTACAGATATATCAGAAGTATGTAATTGACCAGACTCTAATAGACTAGGAGAAAACCCTAACACATGAGCAATAGAGTCTGTTGGTCGAAAATCTACTGTATATTTATCACTGTAAATTTCGCACTGTAAGGTGCTATTATTAGCCTTTATTGAAATTGGATTTTTCTGATCAGATTCCTCTTTTCTTAAAGCGCGAACTATGTACGCTTCTAGAGCCTCAATTTCATACGACCCTGTGGGAATCACTAAACAATTGCGATATCCATCAGCGTTTATATAATAAAATTTGTTGACACCAACATCTATATTGGGTATGCTGTTATATGTGTGTAATCCTAGGAGTGCCAAACCATACTCAACATCTGGTTCTAAATGTATAGGAATATTAAAGTCAATAGATAGTGTTGAAGTAAATCCATGCAGGGTGAACAGCAGCGACATGATTGACGAATCTTCTCCACAACTACCACTTTTATAGGCCTTGAACACAAACATGAAAAATATTGTAATAAAAAACATACAAACAAATAATATTTTATTTTCACAATTTTACACTTTTAAACTTTTTATTTAACTCGTACATAATAATCATGTTTTTCAGCTTTTCCAATTCTTCGATATGGCGACGTAGACTCACGTTCATTCTTCAGAAAATATAATATTAGTCGTTATACCAACAGGTCCCAAGCTTGTTAAAAAGTACCTTTTGTTGTCCCCATTCAACTCATCTATACGTTCTTGAGTTAATTTATCCGTAAACCTCTGCGGTAGAATCATCTTGAAGTCTTCAAATTCCACAACCACCTTTTCACCATACTTAGTATTTATTCTCTTAAAACTCTGAATCTCAAACTTTTCATTTACTTCCAAATCTCGAACGTTCACCAGATTTTTCTGCAGCAAGTTCTTATTTAAATTGTTTAAGAAGGACATGTTGAGTTTGTTGACAATATTCGCTGAACCTTGCCTATATAATGTAGGGACCTCCCCACCCCAGAGTATGGGTGGCCCCCACCCTCCCCCAAACCCTATGAGAGCATGACGCCACAACCCCTATGAGAGTATGACGCCAACCGAAAACCCCTATGAGAGTATGACGCCAAACTTGTTGAGACAGGTTTGGCGTCATGCTCTCATAGTCTTACTACTCCCTCAGTAAAAGCAGAATTTAGGTTTTTAAAGAATATATTCTTTCAATTTTCTTGCAAAATATTAAAATATGTAGTATGTATAATGTATTTCTTTTTTGAAATAAAACAAAAATATTACAGTCTAAGTTGCCTCATCGCAATTTTATCTCATTTATCTAGTTACCACTGAAAGTAAGTTTCCCCTAGAATTCGAAATTTATTTTGAAATTAGAGCTCTTTTAGTATTTGTGGCTGTGGTTTTAGTAAATATAGAATAAAAAATTGATTTATCTACTAATATAGTAAAGAATATTAATAATTTTCAGATTTTGAGTTGAAGTGCGTTTTTTACTCATTTCGAGATATATTTATTTGTTCACTAAAACTAATTTACATACTCTAATAGCCGAAGTAAATGTTAATTACTTTTTTCAGTGACAACTAGAAAATGGTGATTAGATATGCACGATTGTAATATTTTTGGTTTATTTCAAAAATGATCCGCTTTAAAAGAAAATTATAGGTATATTTTTTTTTGTAAAAGACTAAATTCCAAAATCACTGGGTATCTTTGTGTTACAAAATAATTTCTTGCAAGAAAATTTTGGTCAGTACAAATTTGGGTTAAGTGGTCGCATTCGTTTTTGGTAAACTGTGCCAAATCGGTAGGCGTTCCAAAGTTGTGGAAAATAATATAAAATTAACCATTTTTAAGGGCCGGTGTCTTGAGTTATATAAGTCATTGTTCTATAATATAAATATATCCTGTATATAAATGGTATAAACCAGTTTGAAATGATTGTGGGTCTAGTGGCGTAGTAAGTTTTTAAGTAAAAAATTGCTTCTTGGATTTTAAGCATTTTCTCTTTCCATATAAAAGTAAACATACCTAGCAGATTTTGAAAATAAAATTCGAGTTTCCAAGTTGCGCCCAAAAAAGCACTTTTTGAGATACATCTCTAGAAAAATACCTCCTAAATTAAAAATGGATTTGACCCTCGATCAGACCGTCTAATAATTAGTTGTTTTTACCATTTCTTTACACGTCTGGTTAAACATTGATGTAGCAATAATTATTAATGGCAAATAATTTTTTTTTGTCTGAAAGACTACTTCATTGCTTCGTTGTAGGCTGGAATTTTTGTGAGGATAAGTCGGATATGAGTGAAGAAAAGACGTCTGGTAGCGAATACTTACCTAGTGAATCCAGCGATGATGAAAATAAGTCTCCATGTAAAAAACAGCTAATAAAACTTCAAAGAAAAATAGAAAAAACAGGGGAAGAAAAAAATCCAACGCTAACAGCTAACAAAAATTCAAAGACACATAGTCGAAAAAACAGGGGAAGAAAGAAATCCAACGTTGAGAAGATTAAAATAGTGAGCAATGTGGTAATTAAGCCCGTAAAAGAAAAATATTGTGATGACAGAACTATCAAACAAACTGACAAACAAATCATATTAGAAGACATTATAGATGATTGCAACAAAACAACACTGAAATGTCTGAAAGACATACGGATGCGAATACTAAAAATGAGAAAATTCAGACTCCAACCGATGTAGCCTCATCAACATCGCTTTACGAAGAAAAACAAATCAGTAATCAAACGTTGGAAAGCTCGGATGATTCACTGAAAGATTCATTTAGAAGCGTTAATAATGACGATCAAATTGAGTTAGTTCCTGCAACAAAAAACGAAGGCAAGCGCGTACGAAATAAAACTCATGTTTGCTACTTTTGTTCAAAAGCTGTCATAAACATGGCTCGTCATTTTGAAACGTTGCATGCAAATGAAAGTGAAATAGCGAAATGTTTGGCTTTCCCAAAAAAGTCTTTAAAACGCAAGCAAATGTTTTTAGAAGTTATACGTGTTGGTGACTTTTTTCATAATTGTAATGTTCTAGCCACCAGAAAGGGAGAACTAATATTGATTCGCCGTCCAACACCAAATGAAGGAAAATTTGTGACGCATTTGGATTATGGACCATGTCCTAATTGTTTGGGTTTCTTATTGAAAAAACATATCTGGCATCATATGAAATACGGATGCAAAGAAAAACCTCCTAAAGAAGAAGACCAACCTAATGAAAGGCAAGTAGTGGCAGAAAGCAACGCCCTTATTTCCGATATCTTTGGATTAGGATTTTCACGAGAGTACCACCAAAATATAATTTCAAAGTTTAAAGCTGATGGTATTGGAAAAATCTGCACAAATGATATTCTTATAATGAAATTCGGTGCCATGCAATTTGAAAAATATGGAAATACGCAGAACGAGCTTATTCGTCAAACAATGAGGCAACTGGCTCGTTTAACCGATGCCCTTCGGAATTTGGGCGATAAACCTATTGGTTTACTGTGCGACTGGTTATCTCCGGAACATTTTGACTTGATTGTAAAAGCTACTAAGCATATAAGTATGAGCGATACATCAGATGCTACCACAAGACCTCAATTTAATACACCAAGTTTGGCACTTAAAATTGGATATGCTCTAAAAAAATGCATATCAATCGAAAGAGGAACTGCCCTTAGAGCAGGAAACATAAAGAGGAACAGATCTCTTTTGTCGTTTTTGCATTTAATGAATATGGAATGGTCTATTCGTATATCCTCTAATGCTCTTTCTACGCTTTACCGCAGAAAATTGAATACTACGCAATTATTACCAATAACAAATGACCTTGTTAAGCTCAGTAATTACATTGACTTAATCATCAGGTCATCTTTAGAACAGCTCCACAGTGTCAGAAATTTTCCAAATTGGTCACGTCTTGCAACACTTGTGCTAGCAAGAATAATTCTATTCAATAAACGGAGATCTGGAGAAGCCGCTAAGATGAAAATGTCTCATTATATTTCCAGGCCATCATGGGAAGAACAAAATACAAGCGAAATAAAAGAGTCGCTAACAGCTGTCGAAAGAAAATTAGCGGAAACTCTAACAGTTGTGGAAATAGAGGGGAAACGGGGAAAGAAGGTACCTGTAATTATAACACCAGTGATAAAGGAGTCAGTAGATTCACTGATTAGGCACAGATATGAATGCGGTATATCATCAAAAAATTATTACATATTTGCTAGACCTGGGGAATGTTTAACTCATTTAAGAGGCCATGACTGTTTAAAGAAAATTTGCGATGAACTTGAGCTCGAGAACCCTACGTCTATAACTGGAACCAAGCTCAGAAAATATGTTGCTACAGTTTGTCAGCTTTTTGATATGTCTGAGAACGAATACGACTGGCTTGCTCGACATTTAGGACACGACATTAGAGTTCACAGGGAATTCTATAGGTTGCACGAAAGCGCCATAGAATTAACGAAGGTTAGCCGATTGTTGTTAGCTGTGGATAAAGGAGAAGCAAACTTATTTGCAGGGAAACATATCGAGGACATTCAAATTCAAGGTAGGTTGTGTTAGTTCAGAGGGCATTTTCACTAGGGGTGCCAACAACTGTGAAAAAGGTTTTTTGGCGATAGCTAGTGAAAAAAACTGCAACCTTTTTCAACTGCTGGTAAAAAACGGGGAAAAAGTATATCCTAGCAGTCAATTTTTTTCAACCGGCTAATTGTCTTGCCCACAGTTCAATTTGTAACCTCCTTTTTAGGAAAACTACTGGTGGGAAATTTCTCAATTTTGGCCTCAAAGTCCCTTAGGCGTTGAACTAAATGGCAACGCAATTATTAGCTATTTAAAAAAGTTGCAGTTTTTTACTATAGTCAAAAAAGGTGTTTCGACGACTGATACCCCGGCTTGTGGTCAGTAAAAATGCGTCCTTAGGTACAGGGCGATTGAAGATTTCTGGACCCTTAATTTCTTTACTTTTTAAAGTATCTTGGAATATCGACGCACTTCTCAAAAAAATAATTCCGCATAGCATTTATGAGGCATGCATTTTTTAAAACGAACAACGTGTTGTCGATTTCTAAAATCTAATTTTAGTTTCGAAAAATCACGTATGCGTTGGAAATTTTCAAAGAACTAATTTTTCACATCAGTAAAGGGCCTTTTTTGGGTTTTAGAACAAAATGTTGTTAAGGCAACTTGTTTAGAATGAAAAACTGAGAAGGTTTGCAAAATTTCAAAAGTCGAGGCCAGCTTTAATTTTTTTGAACTTTTTCCATTTTTTTAGAGAAGGGCCCTTTCTGTAGCTTTCACGTCAAAATGTTATTAAAGAATCTTGTTCATGGTGAAAAGTTGGATAGGTGAGATAAAATTTCAAAACCCTAAGCCGGCTTCCATTGTGGTGCGTTGTTTAAGTTTTTAGCAGAGAAAAATCAAAGTAAGCCTAGGCTTAATAAAAATTTTCAAACCTACCAAATTTCTCATGCAAACATTGTAATATAAATAATATCGTTGAACTCGTAATGAAGCATAGATTTTCAAAATCGAAAATATACAGGGTGCTTTATTTAAAAAATACAAGATTATAAGTATAAGATTAGGTCATAATATCTCAAAAATGCGATGCGCAATCGTTTTCTGAAAAATACGCCGATATCGCAAGAAAATTCCTATCAACTTTCACATTTCATTTAGTATTATATTTAGTAAATTACTACGCATTTTACAACATTATAAGACAAGTAACAACCCTAGAACTAGAACCTTTGCTGACACTAGCAATTTGTTATTTTTCTATTATTTGTATTTTGAAGGAGAAGAATTAATAATTATGATAATAATTGTAGAAATAGAAATCACGGGTAATATCAGCAGATATATTATTAAGAGCTACACTATTCTTGATAAAAACCAAGCTTTCGTTCTATTTTTTTTTCTTCATCAGGGCTAATGGAGAAAGAAAATGTTATTATATAAGTTATTATGAAAAGTTTAAATTTTGCTTACATTTATTTAATAGTGAAGCCAATTTTGAAATTGTAAACAATTATTAAATGTAAAAATAAATATAGTTATGGTATAAAGTTCATAAATATCCGTAGAAAATTATTATTTTAATAAAACATTTAAAAATTTTTGGCATGTATGATTTGTTATTGTTTTGTTTTAAAAGGCATTCTAGAATCAAAATCTTAGGAAACATTAACAGGTGGTATAAATGTAGGTTATAAAATGATCATTTAAACAAAGAAAAAATGTCAAGTTATAGGTTGTAGGTTATGAAAAATTAGATAGCTTCAATGTACAAAGGGATTAAACCAAAAAAGAAAATATGTTTCTACTATATTTAATTTTTATCCAAAAATAAAATATAGGAATAAATGGAGCTTAAATCCTGAATATCAGTTCTTTTGTTCATTGCATTATTTTCTTTTTGAATTTCGACCATTTCTAAAAAAATTCGTTTATGGTAATTTTTTTCTTGCTGAAGAAATTTAACATTATTGAAATTAATCTTGTGTCCAGTATCAAGAACATGTTCAGAAAGTGCCGAAGTATTTTTATTTAGTTTACAATCACTTTTATGTCAAGAAATACGTTTTTTTAATAATTGTGAGGTTTGCCCAATATATTTTTTTATCACAATAATTAAAACAAGGAAAACAATAAACAACATTAGATTTATTTAAAATTGGTGTATTATCTTTTAATTTAGTGTATAATTTAGAAATTGGTTTGACATTTTTTAGAGCAACTTTTTTATTATTCTCATTAGAAAAACAATTGATTATTTTAGGAGTTAAGTTTTCAATAAAAGGTAAAGAATGATATAAAGTTCTGTTATCATAATTAAAACATGCCAAATTTTTTTTAATGTTTTATTAAAATAATAATTTTCTACGGATATTTATGAACTTTATACCGTAACTATATTTATTTTTACATTTAATAATAATTGTTTACAATTTCAAAATTGGCTTCACTATTAAATAAATGTAAGTAAAATTTAAACTTTTCATAATAACTTATACAGGGTTAACTATGACTTAGTACAAAAATTTTTACCACGTGCGCAGGGTGGCTTAAGAAAACATAGAAAAATATTTTTAGATTTTTTTTACGATCTTTAAAAAAACGGGTAAAGACCCCTATTTTCCCTGTAAATCCCCGCCTTTAATGACGTCATCCAATTTGGCTTCTGAAGGTACTGACAGCTGAAGTGATTTTCCGCGGTGTTGCCGTTGATTTAGGAACGGTGAAAATACCTTTTTACTCAAACAAATTTAAAAAATACATAAATAACAATCGATTTGAATCTGTACAGATGCAGCGCTATTAGATTCCCCTTACCTTAGCTCGTATCCGGACCGGTTCCTACTCTCGCGGAAAGCTCATTACCGCGACACCACAAGCCGTCTCCCTTAATACCCCCGGAGCTCCTCTGATGAATTCTTGTCCACCATCTAACCTCTTCTGAAGCATAGATAAAGGATTTATTGTTCTGAAGCCTCGGCGGTATGAATTAAGCGACGTATCGGCCCGGTCGAGTCTATGAAACGTTTTTTCGACTGCTCCGCGTTGCCCCGTTCGTCATTTCATAACTTCCTAGCTAGGCAACTAACTGTACATACAAGGTTTGTTCCAACAGGGCCAATAACCGTGCTCAAGCACGTTCAGCGCATGCGCACTACCCCACTGGCTGTTCCAACTGAATTATGTACCTACCGACACGGGACGATACACGCACTGTTCCAGCCGATTTATGGATCATTTGTGTATCGTCCTTGTACGATAAAAACGGTGCCTGGTCTAAAGCAATAACCGCGTGTACTGACATGCGCAGTGTATGGTCGTGTGACAGAGATAAACATTAACATCATATTTTTGTTTTTACGTAGATAGGTTTAAATCGATGGCTGGGATCGTGTTTTTTATTTCTTGTTGGTTTTTGGCTTGTTGGGTAGGGCGGGGAATCGTTGAACAATTTTTCCGTTCCATCTGAAATTTTCTTTGGGATCATTTGTTCCAACTCGAATTTACGTACCGTCACAGAACTGTACATGAACTAGATGATAACCCTTAAAGAACGCATGCGCTAGTTTTGCACCGTTCATGTGCGATCCCAAAGAAAATTTCAGATGGAACGGATTGTGAATCAAATCGACCAAATCACGTTTTGCGACCGCACCTAACCTGCGTGTTTAATATGTGGCTAACCGAATGTTCGGTGGGCTAACCTCACTCTTCACTCTAAAAAATTATTGTTCAACGATTCCCCGCCCTACCCAACAAGCCAAAAACCAACAAGAAATAAAAAACACGATCCCAGCCATCGATTTAAAACCATCTACGTAAAAACAAAAATATGAGGTTATTGTTTATCTCTGTCACATGACTACATTGCGCATGTCAGTACAACGCGGTTATTGCTTTAGACCAGGCACCGTTTTTATCGTACAAGGACGATACACAAATGATCCATAAATCGGCTGGAACAGTGCGTGTATCGTCCCGTGTCGGTAGGTACATAATTCAGTTGGAACAGCCAGCGGGGTAGTGCGCATGCGCTGAACGTGCTTGAGCACGGTTATTGGCCCTGTTGGAACAAACCTTTTCAAGTTTGGCTAGTAGCCGACGGAGGGCATTTGCGAATGTAACATGGCGTTATTTCCCAGTTTTGTCTTGATTTTCGCGGCAAATCGTTCAGCGTCTTTGTGAAAATGCCGGAGTATTCGAACGCCGAGTTAACGGACATGGTTATAATGTACGGGAGATGCGATGAAAGTGCACATCGAGCTGCAGCAGAATACCGTATTCGTTTTCCTAACAGGGCAAATATGCCTAACCCACGTACTTTCGTGAACATTGTACAACGTATGCGAAACACTGGTGTTTTGCAAGCTCGAAGGGGTGGGCCTGGAGGGCAAATGAACATGGACGATGTTGAGTCAGTGCTTGATTTGGTGGAAGAGCAACCTTCCATAAGCACTACAGCTATTGCAAGGAGATTGGGAATATCTCAGAACAAGGCAAGTAAAATAAAACCAATAAAACTGACTTCTACCAAAGACTATCCCATGTGATGGGATTGTCTTTGCTTGCACCTAATACCTACATAAAATTTAAAATGTAACAATACAATTATTTACAGGCATGGAGGATTCTAAGGGAAAACGGCCTTCACCCTTATCACATACAAAAGGTCCAAGCATTAGAAGCAAATGATTTTCCGGTGAGAATGACCTACTGCACTTGGCTACGTGATCGAATCGCCCAAGACCCAAACTTTGTTTTCAACATTCTTTGGACAGACGAATGCTGCTTCACACGTGCTGGGGTTTTAAACACGTATGTAAATTTTTACTTACTTATAGCTTTCTCTCCTCCATAGTATCTTTTTTATTTATTATAAAATTGGCTATGTCAATCCTAACGCCTTCGCCAAAATTGTGAATATTTCTAATTTTTGTTTTTTTTTTTAGACACAACAGCCATATTTGGTCCGATGAGAACCCACATGCTGTTCGGCGGTTTAATTTCCAACGTCGGTTTTCCATCAATGTTTGGGCTGGAGTTTATGGAGATCGATTAATTGGACCATACATTCTACCGGAAAATTTAAACGCTGAACGATACTTGTATTTTCTGACAAATGTTTTGTTTGATAATTTGCCACTACAAGTACTGCATGACATGTGGTTTATGCACGATGGTGCACCAGCCCATTTTGCGAGACCTGTTCGTGCACTTTTAGACGACCAATGCCCCAACCGTTGGATCGGAAGAGGAGGGCCCATTGCATGGCCGCCGCGATCACCAGACTTGAATCCAATGGATTTTTGTATTTGGGGATTCATGAAGGCGATTGTGTACGAGCAGGAAATCGACAACGAGCAGCAGTTACGTGAACGAATTGAAGGTGCAGCTGTTCAAATCCGGAATAATCATGGACTTTTTGCACGTATCCGGACTTCTTTAGTTAACCGAGTGAATTTGTGCATCGAAGTTAACGGCGGCCTCTTTGAACAGCTACTGTAGTGCTTTGCATGTGCATTTGTGCAATGTGTGCTAGTGCAGTTGTGATTTTTCGGTTACCCTTCGGGGTTTTCCTGGCGGAGGGGATCTACCTCGTCGTGGTCGTCAGGCTGAGTACCTCGCTTCAAACAAAAGGAATAGCAGAGGGAAACCAAGAGATCCCCAACAGATTTAAAAAATGTGAATGTTGTGTTGTGTGACTTTTAATGTAAAAAAGCAAGAAAACAGAAAATGGTGCAAACAATCCTGGAAATGTCAGTAAGGTAGGTGTTTCATAGGCATTCTACATGTTCCTCAGAAAGTAATCGTTTTTAAAAGGAAATCGAAATTTTGTGGTGAATCCTCGGATAAATTGATAGACGTGGCAACGCCGCGCTATTGACATATGCGAAATTTTTAGACATGTCGCGCGGGCGTCCATAGGCGGCGTTTTTTGAGGGGTTTAATACAATTTGAAAAAAAATTTTTTTAGGCTTAAGACAAACAAAATTTTTGAAAATTTATTTTAGCAAGTCTAATTTTTCTTTATCTGCCATAAAAATTTTTGTACTAAGTGATAGTTAACCCTGTATAATAACATTTTCTTTATCCATTAGCCCTGATGAAATTCTAAAAAAATAGAACGAAAGCTTGGTTTTTATCAAGAATAGTGTAGCTCTTAATAATATATCTGCCCGTGATTACCCGTGATTTTTATTTCTACAATTTCCAAGTATAACACAGCACTGATTCTTTCCATCATAAATAATTATGATAAACACCAAAGAAATAATTTTGAAAGAGCTTTCATATCGGGTACCAGAAAACATCGATATTTGTGATTCTGTATTTTATCATTTCAAGGCTCTGCAAAGATATGGTAATGAAAGTATTTGGAGAAGAATGTTCAAGCCAATTGTGTAATTTATTCCTAGAAAACCCGTAATCTAATTTTCTCATTTTGGGGGTCTAATCACAGGACAGGGAAAAGTAATTTAAAAATTTTAATTCAGAAGGTAGAGATTTTCATGTAGGTAATATAAACTGAAACAAGAATTTTCAAAATATTTTCTCTAAAAGTATCTAATGAATTATCTAGAACTTAAGTGAAACATTTATTACCTATAGTTGTTAGCTTAGTATATTATATTTTTAGATTTGCCAAATCTAGAAGAAGAGGAAGAGGAAGCGGACGAAGAACAAGAAGTAAAAGAAACACCTGAAGAAAATACACCTACTCCAACAGTCAACAAAAGAGTAATTTCGAATAAAGGTTAGTACCAACGGTTTTCATAAAATATGTTGGCTGGGTGACCCATTCTTTTTGCAGTTCAATCATTTCCAAATTAAATTAAATTCGTTTGAATATTTTTAACAATGCACTAAAAAAAAATAAGGAATTGAAAATTAGTAAAACGTAACTACCTACCCTTTATAGGAATCCCAGTTATTTTTCAAGGTACACAAAAATGTATAAATATAGGTAAAGTATAAAAGTTATATTAAAAAATAGTTTTTAAAATATTATTGGAAAAACAAATAATTGATGGTTGGCCGCAAGTGGTGTATTCATTCTCTTGAAATTCAAATTACTGCTTGACTCTAAAATGAAGTTGTAATGTACTATACTCACCTACAACAAGTACGTTAAAATAATTACCGGAAACAAATTATTATTTAAGAAGTTAAAGAAATCTTAATTTTTAATTGTTCCTCACTCAGAGATATTAGGTGAATCACCCTGTATACAGGGTGACCGTATTTCGAGTCTGTGCATGGGGATCTTGGTTATCTTAAGAGATACGAGGTCGGTTAAATTGGGGCAAAGTTTCGGACCATTGACTGTATTGCTGGGAAAACTTCTACGGGCCATTGCCTTGCCGTCAATAAAAAATGTTTGCTGGGTGGAGGGCCCAACATTTTTTTTTTTTGTAGAGCATAAATAACTAACCAACTGTATAAAAAACAAAGTTGTACAACCCCATATTAACCAACTTACTTTACTTGCAGGAAAGAAACCATCAAAACCCCAGCCATGGTCTGCACAGGAGAAGGAAGCTGTACTGAGGTTTTTTAAAACCCAAATAAAAAAATTTATCGTTCCGGGGAAGAAGGAATGTGATCAATGTATCTCGGAAATCCGGTACTGTCCAACAGAGAATGGAAACACGTGAAGTTCTGCGTGAAAAATCACATCAGTAAAATTAAAAAGGCCAAAAAATAAATCACATATTTTTCATATACATATCCAGGTTTTTACTTACCTACCTAATTACCTAGTAAAAAATAACATCATGGACAATAAAGTATATAGTAGAAAGGATCAATACAACTCTCGTAATTTTTAGTTGGAAGTAGCAATATAGCATATTTAACTATATTATGTTAAATAATATGTTGTTAAAATGAATAAAAAAAATAGTAGGTATTTTCAGTTTCTCTTCAATATAAAAGATTTTCTTGTCAGCCTGGCAACATTGTGCTCTACACAGGCTTTGTTCTTCATGATTTATGGCAACCTTACACACACCTTTTCATGTAAGAACATATTAATGGCGACATTTATACACACTGTATGTGATTCGATAATTGTGGCTGCGGTTGCCACAAATGTTTATCCGTGATAACTACCGAACCACGGTGTGTGCACTCAAATTTCTAGTATATACATGCTTCTCATAGATGGCGCTATCTATACTACCCCACGTCACAAAAGTGCCACAATTGAGGATATAGCATGCGTTGCCATAAGTACGGCCGTACGTGTAAGTGTGTGTGTGTGTGTGTGTAAAAACTGTACATATTGAGTTCTGACATAGCGGCTGGCGGATGGTGTCGAATTTAAGTCGTTACATCCGCTAAACGAAACCTCCGTTGTCGAGGCGCCGACCGTCGAAAAAGGCAATAATCGCTAGCTGCTGATTCTGCCGATAGGGCTTAATTTAAATGCCAAAGATATACCAAACACTAGATGTACGGAAACGCTGATTTTCCAAATAAATTGGGGCGATGAATCTGTGATCCCAAGCACCCATTGGTGAACGTCCATCGACTCGTCCCGCCTCCGACTCGTTTCGACTGTCGTACACATACTGTATGAGTTTGATATACCTACAAGTCAAAACCAAAGCACTTTTTCTTGTAAAAACACTCTAATTCTGTGTATATCTTTGGTTAAAGCATGGTACATTGTTATAAATATCGGAGTGGTCGCTATATTAGCCATTGTCACTTTTTTTCTGCAGCAACAATGGGTAAGTAAATTTTTATGCTATACATCATTTTTTAATTTTTCTCTAACAAATTGATAACATTATGAGTTTATCAAAGACTGTGCTCGAATTTTTGTTTATTTCAAAGAATTTTGATATCGTACTACTAATTTTTTATTTTATAAAGTCACATTTGCCACTGGCTTGATAAAAATTGTCTAACACCGACGATTTGATTTAGATTCAACACAATTAATTAATCCAATAACTTTAAACTTCTTTAATTTTTTCAAAAATACTTGCATCTTTTTTGTCTCCACAAATATTTTATCTATATTACAAGTAGTGAGGCAAAGCGGGTGCACCATCATTCCATCTCACTCGCACTCATGTATTTTCCCATATAAGATAACGACTTCCGGTGCGGTCTTATCGCTACTTTTGGTCTGTCTCTCTCGTCCGTAGTCTCGGCGCGGCGTTCGCGGCGTTGCCGGATCCTCGATTCTGTCGTGTAGCAGCAAAATGGGTAAAGTAATGAGAAAGCTTCCTAAAAATTAAACCTCTAATCAAAGTTTTTTTATTGCAGAATTTATTAAATTCATCAAGGAAAAGGTCCAAACCTTACCAGTAAGTTATAAAAATTAAAACTATAGCATAATTTATATGTATCTTGTAGCCAGGTGGAAACTATACAATCATGTACGGGAAAAAGGGGGATGCCCCCTTTGGAAAGGAGGGAGCACCCCCTTTCATAGGGGAGCACGCCGCACACCACGTGTTTTTTTACGTGGACGGGCCCCTAGGGGTTGTTTGGGTGTTCCCCAAATGGTATAACAATAATTCTTGTTATTTAACTCCTGTATAACCACTAAATTTGTTTCAGATTTGGTGCAGAATAAATAAAAATTAAACTCAACAATTTTTTTTCCCATTACTCCATCCATACAATCATTAAAAAATCTCCTTTTCTTTTTTCTAAAGTGAATTACTAAGATATATGTCTTTTTAAATAGATAAAAAATTACTCAATTTTTTCCCACTTGAATGCTCGATTTATAATAAACAAAAACAGTGAATTTCTTGTGTCTCAGTGAAATGTTATAAAAATTCTTAAGAAAAATTATGTTTTTTAACCAGATTAAAAGATAAGGAGAAAAATAAAAAGAATGGATTCGTTAAAATTTGAGTTTCGATGGTGATTAAAAAGATAAGAAAAAATAAAAGATGTCTATAGATATAAAAAAATTTTTATTGTTAATGGGTATATAGGTTCACAAAGTCCGAAGGCAAAAAAAGAATACAATAATTACAAATATATTTGGGGTAATTTCATGGGTTAGGTATACAGGTTCATAAAGTCCTTATGTATAACATTTTTTTTAGCTTTAACGAAGACAAAAATACAACGAACGCAAAAATACAACGAACGCAAAAGGATTACAACGTACGCGGAAAATTATATAAAAAAAATTTTGAAATATTTTTACATTTTCCAACACCAGATTTTTTAAAATTCAATAGCCGAATAGTCGTTTTCATCATGCATATTTTCAAAACATTGATTGGGGTCAAATAAATCGAAGAGGGGAGTTCTAGAACAATTTCCGCACCATTCTTGCGGATTTTTAATCCACCTGTCCATGACTTGAGTAACGTGCGATGAGAAATGCTTGCGTTTTTTCTTGGGTGCGCGACGAAAATTCTGATAGTCTTCAAGTATATATTGAACTACACCTTGGCAGTAGAAACACACTTTCAAATTTTCTAACTGTGGAAACGCAAAATATTCCGTGAAAACAAAAAAGGCGTGTCATGTTCTTCCGGTAAAAAAATCATTCTTTTTCTTTCTCTTTCATCGAACCAGAGATCATCCCACGCGGGTTGATTTAGTAAAAAAGTCACTTCTCTGGGCGTCAGCCGTTCATCAAAATTTATCGAGTCCCGATCTGCATCCTGCCAATCGTGAATGGTTTCTTTGTAAATTTGTAACTTGTACTTCGTAAAATCACTAATAATTTCATATTGTAGAAGCTGCGGCAGATCCGTCTTTAGAATGTGACACGACATTTTGAGATTTCGGACAAATTCTTTTTTAGCGAGATTTTGTAATGACACCATTTTTGCATGGTGCACTTAAATAGAACGATAAAAAACAATTGCGTGGTAACTAAATTGCATTGAGAGACAACGGTTTTTAAACCGCCTTTTCCTGTTGACTACGGTCTTATCACAACGCTCTTATCAATCCGCGCGTCGCATACATTTCCTGTTTACGATCCATTTATGCAAATTTGAAAAATATATTATGGTGAATCATCGTAGTCTAACGGAAACGTTCCGACGTTATCTTCAAGGATTTTGCGTTTATCGTCAAAACTGCTTAAGGCGTTTTTATTAAACGTAAACGAATAAATATTATGTTTTTCGGACCTTATCGTATTAAATTTGGAATACAGGTCCGAAGAAATACCGAAAAGAATGTCTTTATAATTTTGAAATGTTAAGTTATTAACAGCGAATTTTCCCACACCCTTAGCTTTCTTTACCGAAATTTCCGAATCATCGTCTTCATTGTGAAATTTGAACGCGTACATTTTTGCGGCCAGGCCGACAAATTCTGAAATAATTTTACCTTTTACCTCGTCTTTAATATACCCGATTTTCTTCTTGTTAAATTTTGCAATTTTAAACACGTTCCCGTCCGGATAATCGCTGGTATCGAAAAATTTGATGCAGTCATTTCGAATGATTTCGTAAAAATCGTGACAAAAACATGAGGGAATCGGTATCGGAATACAGCAGCTTTATTTCCCTTACAGGTAATTTTGTGAAATAATTATAGTGAAAATCGTACACGAGGCTTTTGGAAATGTCTAGCACGGAAATGCCTACATAAATCGGTTTATTAAACAACAATTCGGTTTTTTCATTTCTACGGCTATCAGATTTTCCGAGAAAATTTGCAAAGAATCAAAATTGGGTTGGGCAATAAGTTTTCTGGCTCCGTATCTCCCGTCCCAGCTAGTGACTAACCTAATATCTCTGTTATTTCTTATATTCTGGAGCGTTTTACCGTAAATAATGCTATTTTTTCTTTTGTATAAATCCTGTTCAAATTCTGATTTTGCCTGAGCGCGCAAACCCGTGTTTAGATCCATATATTTTTTTAACCAGGCACTTTGTTTAAATTTTAAAACCCTATGAATTTGTATCAATTTAATGCCCAAATTTAAAGCTTGGATAAGAAGTTTGTAATGTACAACGTACTTTTCTCTTTTGAAAAATGTGCTGGTCAATTTCTTAGGTTTTCCCGGCGTTGTTTCATAGTGGTGGGGGAGCAACGGAAAGTCTCTGTGTTTTTCAAAAAGTTCTTGGGGATAATCGAGCGTTACTTCTAAAATATACCCAATTCCTTCGCCCCAACGGTTAATATCAATACCTGTTTCCGTGATATATCCGTGTCTAGAAGATTTTATGAACATTTCAATTTTTTCTAAATCATGTTCCCATTCAAAATTGGAGACGGGAAGTGGACAGGACATAGAAAAACCATAAAGGTTATTTACATCCCCATAAAAAATGTACGAGTCTGGGGATGATTCATCATAATTTTTCATGTATTTATTATTCGCTTTCGCGTATCGATTGGAACAAATAACGAGCCCTCCTCTAATGCCTTTTTCGATAAACAAAATCATATTGTAATCGGTCAACAATTCCCTTTCAACTTTCGTCATCTTTAGCATGGCTTAACAGGAAAAATGGGCCGCGGTGAAGAAATGTGCAGCGTCTAGACCGTAATTATTAATGCAAAAATCGCGATAGTTCTCACAAATGTCCGCCAGTAAGATTACATCTATTCGGAGATATAGATCGCTATATTGCCCCAAATTTTGTATTTTGAAGGTTTTCCAAACATTTTGAGCATGCAAGTATTTTTCATCGGAAATTGTTTCCCCCGTCAATTTACTGTTAAAATGGTGCATGGCGGACAGTTCGTTTTCACTTAATTTTGAAACGGAATCGAGATAGTCGTATGGAAACACGCCCTTCTTAATAGCTAAATTAAATTGTTCGGGGTCTGGAAAAGTCTTACGCGTTAAAACGAACTGATTGGCATTGAGAGATTCGGCTAATTTTTCCAAGGAAGCGGGTAAAAATCTCAAACTGTCCAAAAATCGCATATAAAGAGTTCCCGACCTTTTACTGAAAGAAATAAATTTTTCAAACGAAATCGGCAATAGGGAAATTGGTTGATCGTCAAAATTCAACGCTCTGATAATAAAATGTGCGTCATAGCCGCTTAAATTATGGAAAAATATAGGTACAAAATTCGCGTTTTTACATTGCAAATTACAGTTATTACAAAGTGTTTTTCGATATTCACCCGTCAGGTGATTGTGGTCTGAAACTTTCGGGTTACTTTCCGAAAATAATTCATCGCAAATCATACACCTGATGACGTTATCATGATTTATTTGCTGTTCTAGAGAAATTTTTGACATTGGTAATTTAGTTTTTAATATGTCCTCAATTGTTTTCACTTCAAGACGAATTTTGTTAACGAACCATTTTACTGGAGCTTCTCCCCTGTATATCTCAAAGTGTGATAATGTTTCATCGAACGAGCAGACTACCTGATAAGCTATACTAAAAGGTTCATGTTTTTGATAGGGATTGGTGTACGATTTCGAGGGATTATTTTCGCAATTTTCTATATTGACCGTTAAACATTCTATATCTGCATAAATGGAAAAGGGAACCTTTGCGGTTTTTTTTATGTCCTTAAATTTTAAAATGTTTTCATTTTTATTAGGTAAAATAATTTTCACTGGATCTACTCTTTGACAATCCTCTAAATGCGTCGTTAGTTGTTCATTGGAATTGAAATTACACAAACAGCGATCACATATGAATTTTTTTCGTTTATTTCCACTAATTTGATTTCCCGTCAGAGTACCTAAATCTAAAATGTAGCAAAAATGTCCCGAACTCGATCTGAACTTGGTCAAATAAAGCAAATTTACGTGAATTTCCTTAAGTTCTTTTGTATGATAGATCGGACCGTTAATTTTTTTCTTTATGCTAACATTCACCGAAATTGTAGGATTTTGTTTTTCAAATTTAGACAAGTCTGTTATTTTCATAGGTAGTTCAATGTTTCTCAAATTTAAAAATTCGTAATAATTTTGCGGGTAGTCAGATGGATCGGTGGATCTAATTTTGGTAACGCCCGCCAATTTGCACCAAACAAAACAACGCCTATCTACAGATTTTATATTTAAGATACACTGTTTTCTTTTTAATTCCACAGGTAAATCGATAAAAGATCCCCCATTTATCGGATCGTACTTATTGATATTAACAGTTACATTAATAATTTCTTTTAAAGTCCATCCCGAATTGCCCTCTTCGAATTCAGACATACTGTTCAAAATAAGATCAGTGAAAAAGGTAAAAACATCTTGTATGTGCGTTTCCTCGATAATTTCCTTGTTTAGTGTTGAAAAATGTTTAATTTCGCTTATTTCAACCTCTTCGGAATCCCTAACGGTTTTCTTAACAAAAACAGCGTATAAAATAACGTTACACTTGATACATTTTAAACATGACAGAAAATAAATAATCTTACGTTTAAAAATCGGGAAACAAGCTGACAGAAATTCATCGGGCAGAAGGTAGTCGCCGCTGTTGACTAAGGCACCTGTCACCAGACGTCTTTGTAATGCTGAAGTAATCTGTAAATGCAGGAAGATGTAGAGAATTTTTTTTAAAAATAAACCAACCTCAATCCACTTTACTTTCTTGCTTGAAGACGTTTCCGGCAATGGTGCAGGAATGGCGCCGCCCACCTTTGCATTTTCCAGTTTTTGAAAAAACTTAAGTTGAAAGGATTCCAACGTCGCCAGGATGAATTCCAATCTTCTTTTTTCGGAGAGTTTTGCTGATCCGAGAAGAAGGCTTCTGCAGCGATCGATGTATTTTCCATTTTTTCCGATTAGGTCCGATAAATCACCCTCTGTTTGCGCCAAATAATACAAGTTTTGAACGGACTGAATTGTGCTGTGATCCATTTTGTGTGTTTTATCTGTAAAAACGCTTCTTTAGATTTTCACCGGTAAAAAAACAAAAAAAACTTACTGTTTATCGGTTCGGGTTCTGATGTCGATTAGCGCACACTCTTGTCCCATCACCGTCTTCACCTCCTTCACCACTAGCGCCATTTTACCGGCCCATCGCTGTTTGAACTCCTCCACGGCCGCCCGATCAAAAACGTGCAGGAATCTCTTCGGCAGCCAGCAACTAAATTCACCCAAATTGACTAGGACGGCTTCTCCAATTTCCGTGTGTTTTCGGTCCACGTCCAGAATTATGTACTCCGTGCCCAGTTCCAGTTCGACTAATTTTTTTTATCGGATTTAGGTTGAAATTAAGCGCCTCTTCTAGTTTCTTGAAATCCATGAGGAAGCTGTTGACGCGAGGAGGCCACAACGAACAATGAAACTCGGTTCGGCTACGAGGCGAAGGCTTATCGCTCGTCGCGCGCCCAGGCGGGGAAAGGCTTATCGCGCGCGCGTTAAGGCGGGGAAATATTAAGAACGGGATTCCCGCAGTGTGCAAAGCGCCCGATCCTAAGAGGGCACCTGCCAGGTAGCCTTAAAGGACGAGGGTCCGGGGGCCTGAGAGGAATAGAAAGATTTGATTTTTTCTTAATCTTTATTCAAAAATATCTTCTCATGTACAGGTCAGATAACAACTTATTTCTATCGAAATGGAGTAGTTCGAATATGCAAAATGTTTCCAAGGTGAAAGAGGCATTACAAATTTTTAACATTATTTCTATGGGATTCAATACATAATTACACCTAATCAGTAATTCGTTAACTCTATCTAAAAAGTTATCGTAAAATTCGTTATTTTTCAGTTTTAACAATACGTCAAATTTCGTAGAAATAAACTTATCGATTACATTGACTAATTCAAAAATATCGGATTCCAGAAAATAATAGCACACTTCGTTCATGGAGAGTACTGCAATCTTGAGTCCGTCCAATCCGACCATTGTGCTAAGTTCCAGATTTTCGTTTGTGGTAAATTTCAGGGAAATGTCCCGTGTTGACGTCATCCCGAAGAATTCTCGCGTAAATTTATTCAATAACGAAATAAACTCGTTCCATTCCTCGTGATCTAACGATATGGTGGCGAAATCTCTCGTATCCAAGTGGTTAGTGATATTGACCGTGGGCTTGAAATAAGAGTCCGGCTTCAGGCCGCAATGTATGGTGAAAACGTTGTTCGGAATTAACACAAAACCCGTGTTTAACACAAGTTGTTATCTCTTCTTTTCGTCGCAGAGGTTCGTAATGCGCCCGACTTCGTGATTGCAATCGCAACATGGCCGCGAGGAACCGTAACCGCTATCGACGCTCATCTTTTGAAAACTAACGCGGAGGGTTTTGGGCAACATCTTTTATCCCCACCATCACAAAACATTAACGCCATCTATCCACGAATCGTGAGATTTGTCAAGGCCAAGCCAACGTACCAAAACTTTCCCTCCTTTTTTTCTCAAAATTTTTTCCACTAGGTAAACGTCGGGATTTGCAGTTTTCTGTAACTCTTCACCGTAAAAACCTCCTTTTATAGGGTTTCCGGTCGTATCCTCCAGCAAATACGTAGCGGGATTGGTCATTTGTACTTTGACTATTTTAAAGAGTTCCGTGGTCCAGTTTGGTGTGTAGCCTTTATTGAAAATATGCTTGGCTTTGCTGATTCTGACCATATCACCCATTTTGAATTTTTGCCTGCCTAAAATCTTCATGTGACTGTAAACGGTTTTCTTCAAGCGACGTTCACTGCCCTTGTTCACATCTTTAGGTTTCATTTGAATAGTTCTATGTCTTTGATTATTGTACTCTCCTACTAGATCGGGTAGTAGATCGAGCCATTTATATTTCCCGCTTAAACTGAAATATTTGAATAATTTTTCTTTTAAGGTACGGATCACTCTTTCCACAATGGCGGCTTTCGTATTGCTAAACGTGCTGTAATGGTTAATGTTGTACGACTTCATCAGTTTATTAAAGTGCGTATTATAGAATTCCTTTCCGTGATCTGTTTGAAGATTTTGCAGGTGTCTAGAATTTTTTAAAATTTCACCAAAAGCCTTTGTGACCTCTTCGCTCGTCTTTGATTTAAGCGGTTTACACCACACGAATTTTGAAAAACAATCGATCACGACTAGAATAAATTTAAAATTTCTATTTTGCTTCGCATATTGATCCAATTGACCGAGATCTGCCTGCCAGAGATCGTCTAACCCTTTAATTATCGTCCTACGACGAGGATCATTTTTTCGGGCCGGTTTATGCAACTCTTCGACAACTTGAATTTTTTCTTTTGAATGATCGGGCATATTTTAATTTTTATGTTTCTTTGCGGCAGGAGCAGACGTTTCACCCTGTTGTTCGGACGTTTCTATTATTTTCCTACCCCCTTCCAGCTTTTTATTGATTTACAAAATGACTTTTTCCGCCGCTATTTCGACGGAATTTACTTTAGTTTTAAGACCAATTTCTGCATTTTCAATTTTGCCGCGTAAAATGTTCATATCATTGTCAAGGTCTGTCAAACGTGTTATGAAGGTCGTTTCGATTTGTTGAATTTGTTTCTTAACGTCTCTTATGTCCTTCACTCTGTCATTTAGCTCGGAATCCATTTTTGTCTTTAATTCTTTTTGCATAGCGACGTGTTCAATCCGGGATTCTTTTATGAACTTATTCGCGTCTATAATAACCGAGTTTAATGTTTTGTTTGCATTAATTTGCGTGTTTTTTACGCAACGATCGATATATTGTTTGGTGGCGGCGTCTCCGTTTTCGGTAGGTTCACTTAGGTTGGCAATTTTCAAATTTTTCGCATCTATTGATCCGTCGGGAGTTAATTCCAAAATAACACCACCCAAAGGCGTGGAGAGGTGGGAACTTTGACGTATTTTGGATTGTGAGTACTGTCCAAATTTGTTCACGCTCATTTTGAAAATGAACGAAAATGTTGTCGTGAACTTAATAAATAAGGTTGCTTTCTAGTAATTCGTTTAAGATAGCCACAATCTCGTTGTCGTGAGAATTATTTCCGGCGTTTTTGGATGCCACTAGCAGTCTCAACCTGTCCACTAATTCGTTTATATCGTCCCAGTACACGTATTCTATCGGTTTCTTGTTAAAAGCCAATTTCATACCCCCACCAATCGATGACGATGATTTTGAACGTATACTAGCTTTCCTTTCGGGTACGGGTATGGAGCTAGGTGTTCTAAAAAAAGGTTTAATAATTTCCATGTACTTGTGACGAGTGGTACCCTTCAATCTGCCAAGCGAATCGAGATGAATTCCAGTAAGAGTTAAGATGGTCTTATATTTTTCCCTGTCTTCCTCGTTGCTTTGTGGGTCATCGTGAAAAATTAAATTATAAAGCCCTTTTGTACCTTTAAATTTATCCTTTCCGTCGACAATAATATCTCCTGTAGTTTTATCAAAATCGATAAGTTTGTTTCCTAGAAACCATTTTGACTTGGAGACATCATAAAACGGACCATACACCTTATCTATAAGCTGCGATTTATCGTGATATTCTCCGATATAGGGTTGAGCAATTTCCGGGTATGAGTCCATATATTCTTGAAAAACTTGTGGTGGATATTGTGTTGTGTCAACATCGTCATCACGCAGCGTCGTCTCGTCAGCGGGACGAATGGGATCTTCCCAGTAGGTTTCATCTTGAAGGAAAGGCGAACGAGATCTGTCAATACTGGCTTTCAACTTGGCGAGTTTTCTGTTTATTCTGTCTTCAATTGCTTCTTCTTGCTCTACTTTTTCTATAATTTCTGGTACTTCTTCTTTAGGTTCAAATTTTAAGTTATCGATCAACGATTTATTGGCTTCAATCTTTTCAAGTTTATGTGTTACCGGTTTAAACATTTTCTCGAGAGATTCATCCTGTTCGAATTTCCCCAATTTTAAGGCCGTATACTTTTTTCTGATGGAGCGCGCGAGTTCTTTGATTTTCTTGGAACGTTGTGCCTTTAGGATGTCTTCTTGCGTTGTCAAAGGCATATTGACAAATGATTAATTGCGCGACAAAATCAAAGTTTTATATATCGATCGAACCCCTTTCTATAGCGCCCATTGTTCAAATTAAAATCCTTAATAATCACCAAAGTGCCATAGTTGTCGTTCCAGCACTGCGAACATAGCCTCTTAAATTCTTCATAGGTTAAATCGGGCGATACGTGTTCGTCGTACACATGCCTGAGATTAAGATCATCCTGCCTAAATAGTACAATGACATTACAGTTATCGCGAATCAATTGTTTAGGTATTTTCGAATAAGTCTGACAGAGATAGGCCACATCTATACCCCTGTGTCTACCCATGGAATAGAATTCCCTTATTTTATTTTGTCTATCGCTGGCCACATCGTCAAAAATGAAAATGGAATTGCGACGAGCTTCCGATGGTTCAATAACCTCCTCATTATCTTTAAAAGGAAAATAGCCCACACATTTGATATTTTCTAGAACGTTTTGCAATAATTGATATTTCGGTTGGTACAGAGATTTACTATACACATAGACGTTTTCGAATTTGAGGCCGTTCGGGTTAAATATTAAACTTAGTAGCGTGTTCGTTTTTCCGCAGCCGCTAGGCCCGCAAAAAATCGCCCTTATCGAATTTGGTAGCAGTTTACCATGTTTTGATTTTGAGTGATCTTCCTCCTTTAAAATATCCAAATTTTCAATGGAAAGTGCCGTTTGTTGTTGCTGCAAACGCATCTCAAGTACTAAGGAAAAAAACTCGGGTATTTCACTCTTATATATCGCTCCCTTTACGGTTGCCTATAACGTTTCGGGTTGTCTGTCAGGAAGTATGAAATAAAAGACGCATTTATTGTCAAGGAAGATAAGCTCGTATTTTATTGATTATAATTTTTCTACACAGCGGACATGTATCAATCGAAGGTGAACACTTTCCGCAAAATACTAGATGTCCACAGGGCACAAGCAAAATTTCTATATTATTTTCATAACAAATTTTACATGAAACATCACATTTATTCGTAATTTTCTGGCAGCTTAAATTCTCATCCTCCACCACGGCGTTGGGGCGAATTTCTACGGTGGCAATGGGTAGAATTTCTTGTGTCGGCGTATCGTCATCCTTTGTATTTAATATAAAAGGACAGCTGGGGTTCCATCTTGCGTGATCTTGTAGAGGGTCATCTTCGACTTGCCATTGATAACCTTCGATGAAACAGTACGGACACTGAACGACATCCTCAAAATTTGCATAGAAAAATCCGGCCTCAGCTAGTTTTTTGAATCGTTCTAACAGTCGATTTCAAGACGAGCAATGACAGACATACCGTTATGTAGTAAATGAATCCCAACACTGACGATGCATCTACTAATACCGTATCCGTACAGTTTTTACTTTCAACGTCACTATTCAAAGATTTCCACACCGTATCTCCATGAGTGCGATTTTTAAATATCATTCGCAACTTATATTCGGTGATATTTTTGGGCAATGTAATCATCAACACCGATTCCAGATCTGACGGATATAAAGACAGGCACTTATCATATTCATCTACACATAGACCGATTTCGGCCACATCACTCGGTTTATGAACATATAAAATATTATTAATTACGGCGCACATTAGGACATAGGCTGCTCTCAACAACATTTTGATATTAAATGAAAAATTCGCTCGGAGATTTTCTTTTTATGAAAAGGAGTGGGGGAGGATGAAATCATCAGGCATTGGCGTTACATATATCTATTTCAAAACAATTTTTTTAGGTACTACATTCCAATTCTTAAATCTATTTTTATTGATGAAAACGTTCCTCTCCCATTTTTCTTCAAGTTCGAGTTTTCCAAACATTGCAGTCACTTGATTACGTGACTCACGCATTTCCAGTAATCTTTTCACCTCTTTGATTTCTGCTAGATGATTCTCGATGCGGTCGTTAAGCGACATGGTCCTTCGGTAGAAACGTGTAGACCCACTCGTACAATTTTTCGCAATTGTTTAAACTGCACAACCATTTAGTTTTTTCGCTGTGGTACATACACAATGGTACTGACCTCTCGCATTTCGGTATTTCCAACCAATTACCATTCACTAGATTCTCCATATTTATTATTTTGACTGTTTGGTCGACGACGGATCGTAGAAATGTTTCCTTCACTTTCCCCTTGACATAGACGCAGTCGACATTGAACAAAAACTTTTCTATTATTTCTCGTAGAAGTTCGTACGCCACATAGCCGCTCGAGTACCAAAAACCCAATAAATTTTGCTCCAAATATCTCACCTGTTTTTTATCTGAATCACCGAGTGTTAGAAAATCCCTGGGTGGTTTCAATAGCACATGTAACGTTTGTTTGTTGATTTTAATTGACAATTCTTTGGGGTAAAAACACCCCTCCAACGTGAAACCCTGAACATCTACTACCGCCACCTTCATCGTCTCATCACCAACTAGTTGGCAATTTCTAGATCACGTTCCTAACAATTTCACTTAACGGCAAATACTCCATGACGCAATCGTGCACGATGACGCAATAGACTCGAGTTTTTTCCGGAAAACCCTTAGTGCTCTCTATGTCTAGTTTTACGTCGACCGTATTGGATTTCATTGATTCATTTCTTCGGGAACAATCGATGACAAAGAGGGGAGCATCTTCTCCAAAATCATTATAGCTTAGTAGAGGTTGTTTGTCTCGAACGTTCGTAAAACTGGGATAAAATTCCACATAGTTATGGTAGGCGTCCACGTAGTCGTTTTTTGCAAAATTCAATCTGAGCCGCTCGAACGGATAATAGTCACCGTTCAATATTAATCTTACATCAGATATGTCCACGTGATCGAATCTTGACGAATCCTTTTTAGCGTTCTCCTTACGATCAGTTTGAAACCCTACGATAACATAACGGGGACTTTCCACGGCCGCCGAAGTTTTGACAGACCAGATTTCTCTTTGTGAGTCCTTGGTGAGAGCCGGAAGCTCGTGCACTTCCCATTTTCGAAATGGAATTATTATAGGTTTATCCAGTTTGATTGATTCCAACAGATCTAACCTAATCATGTCGTTTGGTTGAATATGTTTCACTTTTAATTCAATGTTATTAATTGTTAATTCTGCCGTTAATTCTACCGTCGTGTCTGGCGTTTGTTTCAACATCAAGGAGTTGTTATTATTGCGGGATCTTATTAGTCTTATGGTTTGCTTCCCACAAATAGCGTATTGATAATCGTTAAAAATTCCAAATAAATGTTTAAGTGGCATTCTTATATTGAACGTTCCATCATCGTTTACTGCTAAACCTTCATGGGGATAAGACCATCCTGAAGTTATCAGATATCTGTCAGAGTTGGGAGGATAGCACAAATGCGCTCTTATGGCGCTTACAATTCCCGGGTCTCGCACGCTCTCCAATTCCTTACTATTTATTTCGTAGGAGACAGAGTCAAATAAAAATCCGGCGGCGTTATTGGCGAGTTTACACGAACCAGTTCCGCCGGTCTTAGTTAACTTTCCCTTAATACAAATTGCCGCATCATACATTAATAGCCAGGAATCACCTTGATTAATAGTAATCGCCACTATATCATTGTTCATGAATGATTTAACAAAGGGGTAGTAGGTGCGCGTCTCCAGCCGTTGAATGGATTCGTCAAAATTTGGGTTTCGATGCACGTCGAAAACTTGGGGCGTTAGAGACATTGTAACCGAGAGATTGCAAAAATAAACGGTTCTCGAGAGTAAGATTTTTACCACGATCTAAACACCTCAAAGGTGCGGCAGGTTGTGATCCTCGCGAATAACTTCGATCGTTTTTATATGGTTGGTATCTGTTGTCAAAGACTAGACTCATCAAGATAATCTCTTTAATTCCAACCTCACAATAATTTCTTCTCCCCGAAAATTTACCAATTCAAAATTTTGATCGAGAATCGACAGGGTAATATTATTGATTTCTCGCTTAGTCACCGGTACGTAGAGAAGATTTCTTGGCGTTTCGTCAATGGCGTAACCGGGATCGGCTCCTATCGCAAACTCGTATATCGTATGCGTGGGACGATTATTATAATAAGCTCCGACTGTTATATTACTGTCTATATGCACGGTTCTAACTTTAACGATGTTTACGGGTAAATCCGACGAATGCAGTATGCCCGGCTTTAATATACGTTCCGAGAAACCCAAAATTTTTCCTATCGAACCTTCTGTTTGAAAATCTATCGAATCGTTTTGACTATAAATCTCACACTGGAGAGTGCTATTGTTGGCCTTTAACGAAAACTCGTTTTGAGGTTTGTCTCCTTTGACAAAATTTAATGATTTAATTATCTGAGATTCTATAACGCTAATCTCATATGAACCGGTGGGAATTTCTATGGTCTTTCTCTGATTATTTTTATCGATGAAGTAAAATTTGTTTATGCCCGCGCTCTTGTCAATATTCGGTATGCTGTTGTAGGAGTGAAATCCTAAAAGAGCTAATCCGTATTCGGCGCCCTGATCTAAATAGATTGGCGTGTCGAAATCAATAGATAATGTGGAGGAGGTACCGTGCACAGTGAATATCAGCGAGGACATGACTGACCGTTTTTCACATGAAACCGCATCTTTTATAGAGAAACTCCAAACAAAGATGGCCGCAATTTATTTCACTGTATTTTTGGTAGGGACTATTATTATATGAAATTTTCACACATTTCCCTAAATAGGTAATCAGTTCGGGGGGTGGTTTTAATCCACCAAAACTGTCAAAATATTCCACATGATTGTCGCATTTCTTATAAGCTACCCAATGCGTTCCGCTGTTACGCACCACGTCTAAATTTACAATTGCCGATTCGTTCTTATGTGGACCATTTCGTGGAAGAGTGTCTCGCATAAAGACCCCTCTAAAATTTCTTAATTTTAACTTTTTGGCAAAATTTATCAAATCTCTGTCTGACAGCGGTCTATTAGGTAGCTTTATTGGTAGTTTTTTTGTTGCTTTTTGAGAACAAGACCAAATTTTCCACGATTATTTTTTCGTAGGTATAGTCCCGAACCGTCTTTTCCAATCTTTTCCATGGCTGTGTTGTGCCTTTTTTCCTCTTCCAACTTCTTTTGCGCTTGTTTCGCGTCTAGTATAGTTCTTACAACAGAACTAGTTCCACCTGCCACCGACCCCAGAGCTCCTAAGGCCCCAAGTAGAGGCAAAAGCGGTAGAAACCCACCAGTTTTTCGCTCGAACGGGATAATCCTCGGTATCCGAATATTTTTCTTTCCTCCTGCTTTCTTATTAGCTATGCGAGCGGCTCGGATGGCTGCCATGATGATTTTTTCAAATTTTTCATATCGTTAAGTTGGTGTTCATCGAATGATCTTTTCAGGGACTTTGCAACTTTTTTTACGATATCTCGTCTAAATGATGTCGGTGTCTTTTGTTTTGCTCCCATGCCCAGCTTTCGTTTCGTCTTCATGGCTGTGGTGACGAACCAAGCGGCGGCCTTCTCCCCAAATTTAGCGTCTTTCGATTTGACCCTATCCCAGGCGCGATTTTCCAATTCCCAGTCTGCCTGTGTCGCTCTTCCACAGATTTATTTTTCAAATACGCCAAGTCGTGAATTCTACAGGCTGAGTCAAGTTTATTTACGCCGGAATCACCCCTTTCGATTCTTTCCCGTAATTTTGTTCCTGGCCCACAAAACTGATAGCCGGGGATATGCAATTCGACGGGTAGTTTGTTAATTAAACTGTTTACTAGACCTTCACCGGTGACTAGCAACATCGAAATGAATATGTTCCCGCTCGCGCGCTCATATTTATAAACGAACATCAAATTCGTGTTCCCGACATCGAGACGAGTCCAACGAGGTGCCGCAAGGGCATATTCCTCGCACCGGAAATGGACACCGGAAGTTGACGTTTTTGGATTCTCCTCGATCCCCTGATCATTATTTAGACATCAGAATCGTTCTACCTAGCACCGATCTCCCGCGATAAGACTTTAAAAATTTTATGTCAAAATCGTGTTTTCCTCGAACCAGAAATGGAGACCGGAAGTTGACGTTTTTGGATTCTCCTTGATCTCCTCTACATTTTCTTAAAAGGCGGTTTGGTTCTAGCAAGCACCGATCTCCCGCGATAAGATTTTAAAAGTTTTTTATTTCAAATTCGTGATCCTCATGACGAATCGAGTCCAACGAAGTGTCACAAGGGCATGTTTTATTTTTACCCACAGTCACTCTGTATATTTCTTACCTTTTGTTCCATCCTGTATATTTCTCCCATTCTGTATATATTTTTTTCCTGATCTTATTTTTTGTTCCAACCTGTATATTTTTCTTTTTGTTCCATCCTGTATTTTTTCTCTTAATATTTGTCCACACTGTATATTTCTCTTTTTGTTCCATCCTGTATTTTTTATTCTATCTGTATTTGTCCATTCTGTATATTTCTCTTTTTGCTCCATCCTGTATTTTTTCTATCTATATTTGTCCTCTCTGTATATTTCTACCATCCTGTATATTTCTCTTTTTGTTCCATCCTGTATTTTTTCTATCTGTATTTGTCCATTCTGTATATTTCTCCCACCCTGTATTTTTTCTCTTAATATTTGTCCACACTGTATATTTCTACCATCCTGTATATTTGTCTTTTTGTCCCATCCTGTATATTTCTCCCACCCTATTTTTTCCCAACCTAACTTTTGTTCATATATTTTTCAACCTAACTTTTGGTCACTCTATTTTTTCCAATCTCAGCACATTTTGACATCTAAGACAGGCTCAAGACTCCTCCGCCTTTCAGGCCCCCGGATCCGGATCCTTTCACGCTACCTGACAGGCGTCCCTCGAGGTGCAAGCGCGCGCGCGCCCGAACGGATGACGTCAGCGAGATTCTAGTTTGCGCTTTTTAAGGTCACTTCTTCGACGTGCGGCGATAGCCCAGTTAACCGGAGCGACGGGGTCGGGACACGAACGGAACAGGTTCGATTCCAGCCACGGGCTTTTTTTATTTCATTCCAGGAAAAGGCAACGTCGCACCTACACGACAGAATCGAGGATCCGGCAACGCCGCGAACGCCGCGCCGAGACTACGGACGAGAGAGACAGACCAAAAGTAGCGATAAGACCGCACCGGAAGTCGTTATCTTATATGGGAAAATACATGAGTGCGAGTGAGATGGATTGATGGTGCACCCGCTTTGCCTCACTACTATTACAATTTACGTATATAATATAAGTGGTATAAACAATATCCGTTAAAATTCAGAAATTTCTTTCAAGGGAACAATCAGTCTGAACAGAAATAGTGTAATATTTTCATTTGATTGTACAAAAATATGTTGTATTAATATAAAAAACTAAAAAAAAGGAAAAAAAGGAAAAATATTCATATAAACTTAGTGTTTGACATCTTGATTATAAAACAACTATTTCCTTCCAATATTTATAGCGCAAATATGTTTGAATTTATTGACCACAGAATGTACGCCATTGACAAAGTTGAATTTTTAGTTGCTTCATCTAAAAATTCAACTTTTTTTTGCCTCTTTAATTTTTGATGTATCTTGGCTTCGTTTGCGAGATAAAAAATAAAAACATTTTTTTCTGAAAAATTTAACACCCTGTAGCTTGGAAACCGTAACTATGTTTATAGGACCTTTTTTTTTCAAAAATGACCTGACAAATCAACCCCTTAAATATTGAAGCTTGTTTCTTAAACTCCCTGTATAATATTAATTGGTTTCCAGTTAATCATTTATGTTTCTTTTTACAGAATTTGTCAGATTCGTTCAACGCCGGCTGCACCCCACCCCTGTAAGTACCTAAACCTCACTAAGGAACAAAATTTATTTCTCTTGAAAATAAGTTAATCAAATTTAGAACTCTAGTCATAAGAAACATATTTTTTAAAAAATCTGAAAGCAGACTTTTTTTTGTTCCTTACTTTTTTGTTGTTGTTTGAATTAACCCAGTTTTTTATTTATTATCAGACAGTATCCCAGTACATCCTACTTTTCGGGACAGGCCCGCTGCCTGTACCGCTACCCGAGTTTATACGGGTGGTGGGCGTGTTCAGAGGTCACACCCTGACCTATTATACGGACACAGATAACGACACGGGGGTAATATGGGCCTATTACCACTAAATGGTTTGTATTTTGTAAGCATTATTGTTTTAAAACTGACGTGTGTATTTATTTTACAGCCCTACAATAAATAGCCATATTTTTACTACTTGTTTCATTTACCTACTTATTCACCCACTTAAAAACTGACTACAAAATATACATTTCGAAATTAAGAGAAACAATGAAAGAAGAAAACAATATTCTTACAATACTGAAAACTTCTAATATACTAATAACTTGTTAATATTTCTAATTAAAAAGAATTCATACACTTTGTTTTAAAGGAAAAAATATTTAAGTGGAAATCTAAGTAGCATTCTGTATTAACAGTAAAAACATTTTATCGATATATGCGACATCTAGTAGATTCTAGCACAGGTAATTTTCTTTTGGAACTCTTTTGAACCATAGGTACAATAAAAATGACACTTGATGTACAGCGACATCTAGCAAATCGAAGCTGAACCAGTATTCAGTAAACAAACTCAGTAATTGGACACATTGATAATTCCTGTAAATATAAGTAATGTTTACTTTAATTTTTTAGTTTGTGAAAACTTACTTCCAATTTTTTTCTTATCTTCTCTACATATTTGACCAATTTTTACGGCTGTTGCCGAGCGGTTGTGTATTTGTAGCATATAGCGTTAATTAACTTTATTTAGATCAATTTTTCTAAAATCAATTTATACTTAATACAAACACTGGTAATAGAGCAATATTTTAAATCAAGTTTTCGTTTTTTTTTTTCGTCCAAGTTACAGGTCGTTTTGAGATTAGGGGTTCAGTATACCATCAGTCCCTGCGTTTTAGCTTAAAACTTGGCGTATTATTAGAACAAATAGCGGTATTTTGAATTTTATACGACCAATACATTAAACCTGCGACCTGCGACTTCGGATGATGTTTTATTTTTATGTCATATTTTGCGCGTTTAATTGAAGACTTTCCATTATCTTTCACACTCGTGTAGAGGTGATTATTACGAAAAATATTCAGTCTTGTCTCACTACGAAGTAAGTATGCATATTTTACCCAATTTTTACAGTTTGTGTCGCCCGGTTTGTAGCATACAGCAGAGAACGTCAATTAATTTTGTTTGGATCTATTTTTCTAAATGAGTAATTTTTACTCGCGTTTGCGTTGGTAGTTCAGTTATTGGGGAAGATATACCATAGTTCGGAATTTTTGTATGTGTTTTTATTCCCACTGTATATAAACTTTTTGATAAACCTTGTATAGACCACGGCATAACAACCCGGAAACTCATCAATATATTAATAACGGCCGTGAAAGCTTAAAAACAACAGTAACCTTGTATTGGTTTTTGTCCAGTCTGGCACCGTCTGAGATAAATTATCTACCGTCACGTGATGAAGTTAGGTATTTTTGGCTTTTGCCACACGAATTTTGTTGACCACCTATACTAATTGAAAAAATCTGTGGCGATCAATTATTAAGGTCTTTTTGGTTTTAGTTTCTGATTCGTCCTGTATACATTTTTGTCAGTTACTTTTGGGGTACCATGTACTTATTCTTAATTCTATGACCAAGGTTATAGTCTACACCATTTTAAGGTGTTATTTTTAAACTCGAAAAAATCTGTCACGTTACGAAATTAGACCTTTTTTTTTGTTTTTGTTACGCCCCTGTACATGCTTTTTTTTGACATATCAGCTGTTTTGCCCTTGTATATTTTTGTTGTCCCTATGCTATTTGGGAAAAATCTGTGACCTGATGAAATTAGGTCTTTTACTGCACTTGTGAAATATTTGGTGATGACCGTTTTTGCAAGTCTATTCCTGTCGGCAAGTTCCAGGGGACAATGGCCGCGCTAACCCAGAACTATTCAATTTTTTCTGTCTAAAACACTAATTTCGCGAAAAGTTTTTGGCGTATATCTTTTAAGAGGGGGTTGCCGACAGCGAAAGTGACGTTAGATTTCGTATTTTTTTAAGTTGTATAGCATAAAATCTAATAACATTTTATCTGGCAAAAATTTAGTACAAACATCTCTGTCTTCATTTTAATCATAAGATCTTAAAAGCATATGCTCTGGAATTATTATTTTTCCCAAGGTTTTCATAACCTATAAAACTAAACACTGCTTGTAAGATGTTATGATTAAAATGAAGACAGAGATGTTTGTACTAAATTTTTGCCAGGTAAAATGTTATTAGATTTTATGCTATACAACTTAAAAAAATACGAAATCTAACGTCACTATCGCTGTCGGCAACCCCCTCTTAAATCCCCACATGTTTAGTAGTTTACCTTTATTCGCGCTAAGATTCAGTTTTTAACAAATTTCGAAAAGATTTGCGTATATGTTTATACTTTTAACTTATCGGTTAGGGTGTTTCAGGTCTGTAACCATTAAGCTGTAAATTGCAGCTACAAGGTCGTTTTGCGTCGATTGTCTTTTAACTTAAAAATTAGGACAAATAGTTCGGAATTTTACAAGTATATTTCACCTGAATTTTCACTGACAACTTATGCTACTTGAGAAAAGTTGTGACGGTTCTTAGGTCCCACCCATGCATTTTGTCATACAATCTGTATTAAATCTGTCAAGTTATAAAATTAGGTTTTTTTTACCGTATCATGCCCGTCTTGTATTAAATCTGTCACGTGATTAGGCCTTTTTGACCGTATTTTGCCCACCTTGTATTAAATCTGTCACTATATTAAGGTCCTTTTGGACCATCAGTTGCTTTTGAAACATCGCGCATACTTAATTCTGTAGCGAAATTAGGCCTTTTTGGTTTTTGCCTCACTCTGTACATTTTTGTTGTCCACCTATTTGAGAAATATTGTCCTTTTGGCTTTAGATTAACGACGTTTTAGCTTTAGTTTTTGGCCTATACGTAATTTTTAATCCTTTGTCACGCCCTGTACTTATTATGTGGTCACTTGGGCAAACCAGTTTCTCATTATGAATTATTTTTAAGATCCATTTTTGTAACACCTCTAATCCATTCAAGTGACAATCATTCACTCCGCCCCATCCCAATATGCCATAAGATATATGTGGCTGAAGCAATGCTAAATAGATCATTTTTAGGTGCTTTATATCCAAAAATGACTTTAAATAAGAAAAACGTGATATAAGAGGTCTAATTTTTTTGATGATATATTTAATTTGCAGGTCCCACCTGAAATGCCGGTCAATAACTACACCCAAGTATTTTACCGATTCTTGACCCGGGATGATTACGTTGTCGTCTACATTTATTGGGCCCAAATTTGGAAGTCCGCTGGAATAGGAAGTACATGGTAAGCATACTGTTTTTTCGGGATTCATTGTTAACTTATTGGATTTTAACCAGTCACTTACATAGCTAGCATCCTCTCGTACCTCTTCCACTACCGTATTCCAAGAAACCCCTTTATAGAGTAATACTATATCATCTGCAAAACCTATAATTTGTCTATTGTTGGTGGTACTGGTTTTTAGTAGGCTGTTTACATAAATAGAGAACAGGATAGGTCCCAAAACCGTTCCTTGTGGGACACCATAAGACACAACCCTTCTCTCACTCTCAATTTCCCCAATCTTTACGAATTGAACTCGTTCGGAAAGATAGCTTTTAAACAGATCGTATGCCCTTCCTCTAACACCATATTTCACAAGTTTAGATAGCAGTCGGGTATGTGAGACAGTATCGAATGCCTTTGATAGGTCAAGAAATACACCCAGTGCGGGGATTTTATTGTCTATCATGCAATATACAGCTGATGTTATGGTTGTTAGAGCGTCTTCAGTGGATTTGCCTTCCCGAAAGCCATATTGATGTTCTGACAGTATTTTAAACTTTGTTAGAAAACTTATTAATCTGTTTTTAATTACTTTCTCATAAATTTTAGCTATATTAGATATTAGAGTAACTGGTCTGTAGTTCTGTATATATGCTTTATCACCTGCTTTATACATTGGACGGATTAACCCCGTTTTTAAGCAGTGCGGAAAATAACCCTTTCCTAGTAACTTATTGATAATAAATTGTAGTGGTTCCGATATCTCATGTTTGGTTTCTTTTAATAATTCTGACCTTATCTGATCATACCCTGGTGCTTTTTTGTTCTTTAACGAGTTTATTATTTGTATAATTTCTTTTTTACTTACTGGAAACAAAAACATCGTGTTTTCAACATACTCGACTGTTTCCACAAAATGAGGAGGGTTTTTAATTTTCGACGCGTAAGTTTCACCTAAATCTGTATAATAATCGTTAAATGCATTTGCAATATTTTTTTCATCTACATATGTAATGTTGTCAAGAGTTTTAATTTTATTTATTTTCATTTCAGGTTTTCGTTTGTTACATAAAGTGTTGACATGGTCCCAAAGCTTTTTCGAGGAGTTTTTGTTATTTTCTATTATTTTGGTGAGTATTCTTTTTTTAATTTAGTGATTGTCCGCCCTAAAAATTTTTTTATTTCGTTATATTCTGTTTTTATTTGTATACTTTTTGTTTCAATATATTTTTTATATAATCTATTTTTTTTTAATTAAGTTTTTAACCTTTGGAGTAATCCATGGCTTGTTATTTTTATTGTTACTTTTGTTATTTTGTTTAATACTGTAGGTACATTTTTTTGTATAGGACTGAATAGTTTCTATAAAGTTCTCCATTATTGCGTCCGGATCACTCCCGAGGTATATGTTGTCCCAAGATTATCGTTTTAGTTCGTCTTTTAACTTAGGGAAATTTATATACTGTTTTTGTATATTGCTTTTTTTATTACAATTTTCACTTGACTGGTCCTTCAATTGTAAAACGATACCCACCGGGAAGTGATCCGTTATGCAGTGGCCAAAAATAAATTACTCCCACTTATTAGAATGAGACATATTGGTATTTCTAATATGTATGTGGTCTATGCAACTACCACTAATAGGTCTTGTACATTGATTAATAAATGATGAGAATTGAAATGAATTTAATATATTCCTAAATTCCTCGACATAATCATCCTCTCGGAGGAGATCGATATTCATATCCCCAATTATTAGACAGGTATGATTTTTATTTAGAACACTCAGGTGGGCCAAAAGATCTCTGTTGGAAAGTTGAGGACATGTATTTGGCGGTCTATAAATCGCCAATACTTCAATGATTTGACTATTTATAGTTATATTGAGCTTTATTAATTTGACCTCACCAATCACGCTACAATTGTATTCCATGTTTGTTTTTATGAAAATGATGATTCCATCGTTTTTATTGTGACGCCCTTTATTATATATTTGGTTGTAGCCCGCCAAACCATACAATTGAGGCTCATAAACAATAAAAGTCTCAGTCAATATGACAATATCAAATCGTGTCTGAAATTCATCTAGAAAAGCTATCAACTCCTCAAAGTTCTTCCTGATACTTCTAATATTTAGGTGTAAAATTTTCATTTGTATGCCTCCTATTTGGTTCACAATACTATCGTATAGTCTAGGGTCATCAATAGATTTAGCCTTAATTTCTTCTGGTTCAAAATTCACAATAAACGGATCCATACCAAACTGTTAGTCCACCAAGCGAACTTAAACCTCCTCAATATACCCAAACCTGTTTATTCTAAAACCTATCGGTATAATGTATCAAGTAGCAAATCAAAAAGACCACTACAACAAAATAACGATACAATCCATACTGCCGAAACTTACAAAAAAAAACTCATAAAATTATGTTCCAAACACAAGTTAGTACACAATAATGTGTCACAACATGGCCACAACAATCAAACTGATGATAATGATACATTATTTGCAAATATCAGCACCAGTGTAGAAAGTGATCTACTTTCAATAGAGGATGCTTTGGTTAATTTTCAAGATTTCTATAATATAACTGTGGATGGAACCCTAAATGAACAAACTTTGAAACTCATGAAAAGACGCAGATGCGGGGTAGGAGATACCATAATAAAAAACTATGCTCTTAGCGGAACGAAATGGAATCGTAAGAGTTTGCGATGGCATTTCTCTATAGGAACGGATAAGGAAGTAGAATGTGCTAGACACGCCTTTAATGCTTGGGAAAAAGAGTCTGGGTTAACTTTCCAACAATCTTCTCTAAATCCTGATTTGATGATTCTGTGGGGTGATAAACCTTTCAATCATAGTCACCATAGGCGTTGTTCGGGTGTTGGTCAATGTCCTCATCCGTTTGATGGACCAGGTGGAGTGTTAGGACATGCAAGTACATATATTGATGACAAATGCATGGAGATACATCTAGATATTAGCAAAAAATGGCATACTGATATGAATGAAATTCAAACTGACAGCTCAGAAATAAACTTATACTCGGTTCTTTTTCATGAGATTGAACATACTTTGGGGTTGTACCATTTGATGAATCCTAATGCCATAATGTATCCGCTTTATGACAATAAGCAAACATTAGATATGGATGATATCGATGCAATTCAAAAATTGTATGGCACATCGTCCTCACCAAAACCGTCTTCAACTCGAAGAGCCACTGTCACAACTACCATAGAAACAACACCAAAACTACCCACGAAAAAAGATATTGATTTGTGTAGTATAGATATTTCAAAAATTAAATTTTTAGTAGTAACACAATATTTGTATATTGTTTACAAAAATTGGGTGTGGATTATGGATCTCAAAACACGCAAATTTATCTCTGAACAAATCGATATACATACGACCGTAAATAATTTACCGCAGTTTAGTGAATTCCAATCAATATTTCAGAAACCGGATGGTCAAATCGTATTAATCATTGAGGATGAATATTATATCTTAAACTATCCAAATTTCCATGTAATTGAAAAGAACACTTTACAACATTTACATATAGATACCCAAGGTCAAGTCATAGGTGGTGTTATAACGAACACAGGACGAATATATTTGTTTTTCTCTAAAGATTTTTGTGAAGAACTTAGTTATAGTCTATATAACAAAAGGCGGGGTTACATATCTAAAGATTTTCCAGGGATTCCTTCTCATTTTGATAGCGTTTTCAGGTACACAAACGGTATGCTTTATTTCATACAAAATGGTAGATATTTTGAATATAGTGAATTCACAAACTCGTTGCATGCTAGTGACAAAATGTCTCTAGATTTCTTTGGAATCAACTGGCCAAACATCTCTCTTTACGAGCAAATCAAACAAACTTAATAGAATAAATTCACACCCAATATAAGTATTGATTTGTAAAAGATTATTTTAATATAATAATTAAAATAATTTAATAATATATTAAATGTTTCAATTTCTTTAGTTTTAGAAAAATAGTAGCATGTTATATATCCTTAATAAAGGTATTAATATATTTTGTATTAACGTTTTATTTTTAATAAATTATAGAACTAATAAATGAATGCTCCTCAATATTATTTATATTAAGTATAATTAAAAACACATACAGCAATAATCTGGTTTCGCCGTTGCATAAAATATTGCTTCTATGATAGGAAGTTTCCTGTGTCGTCTGCAAAAAATCAATCCAGGAAGTTTTTCTCGATTAGTCCTCCTACGAAAAATAGTTGGTATAAAACTCATAGCACATTGTTAATGCCAACATAATTTTTACAGCAAGCACAATGGGTAAGCATATATTTTTCATACGTTTAGTTCAACAACAGCTTTTGTTTTTTACTTTTATTTTACAGAACAAGAACTAGTACGATTTGTTGAAGAACACGTTCACCCTACACCAGTAAGTAACCTCAGTTACGATGTTTTGAAAATAATGACTTTTATTTTATTATTAGAATGTGTTTGGGTGGCTAATAATGTATGCCCCTGCGGGGGTACCGCCACCACTAACACCACCACCCCATTTCGTAGGGGTGTATCTGGGGCGGATAATATGTTACAATATAATTGATGTTGAGTTGATGGGTATAATATGGGTTTATAGAGAATGGTTTGTATTTAATATATATCTTGTGCTATTTTAAAATAACCAATGTGTATGTTTTCAGAGGATCCATAAAAATAAAAATATTTTTAATAAAATGTGATCTGTTTTTATTTACCAACACACATTTTAATAAATAAAAATGTGAATATTTCAAACAATAATTTAAACGAATTTATAATATTCTGTAGAAAAAAAGAAATCCTAAAGCACCATCTGGGGAACATATTTTGAATGAAATAACATTGATCAGATGGTTTTATGATCAGTTGGTTTTAAGTTTACTATATTTTTTCAAAGGGAACGAAAATAATAAAATAAATTAAATTTATATATATTTTGAAGCAACAACTACAACAACTACAACAACTACAACAACAACAGATATTAACTATAAACTAAAAAAGATACCAATATTTTGTTTATATAATATATTGTTTTAGGAGTTATGTGAAATAAGGGCATTTACATACATATTTGAATATAATATTTCATATTTATAAGATCCACCTGTATACGACTATCCATTTGCGGCTGAAACTTCGACGCTCTGACGTAGGATTCTGACGTAAGATTCTGAAAACAGAAAGAAGTGAAAATAATCATAGGATTAATATTTTTAATATTATATAGAAAACTAATATGTTACACATGAAGATATAAAAATATTTACATTGTACGGGTTTAGAGATCCTCTGAGCAGTTACCCCAAATGTTATATGTGTTAGTAGGAATGATGAGTCAAACTATAGGTCAAATATGTATACTGATATATTGGTATGACTCACCCAATAAGCAAGTTACGTTCCCACGAGAGGAAGCAAATCCAGAAATTAAGTGTAATATGATTTTGTATACTCAACACTTCTCTAATGTTATAAAAGATGTAAAAACCCCAGATGTAACCAGCCTTGTACTCCGTTCTCTAATAAATTGTTTTTAAAAAGCAATTGCCGTGGTCTCGTATCGTAATTGGCGCAGTCGGTAGGATGCTGCCAATCGGTCGTTAGTCTGTTGCAGATTCGATCGCGCTGTATCAACGGTTAAATTGGTATCGATCCGAACACCGGGCCCCACGGATCCAGCAAGGACAGCATCGCCTGCAGGACACCGAGAGACCCACAACCGAGACGAACCACGGAGAGAACGCCTAGGGAGAAGTCCAACTTCGACAACTCTCCTCTTAGGACCTTAGGATACGAAGTCCTGAGTACCTGGACAAGCATCGCCGGGACTTATAGGCACTAGGTATAAGAAGAAACAAATGAAAACACCGAGCTTCATCACACTGCTTTTGTAAGTTGCTTAATCCTTTTTGCCAATTTCCTTTTGTACAGTTGATTTTTTAGTTGTAATTTTCGTATTTTTAAGAAGCCATTTTCCCAATTATTTTTAGTTTATGAGCGATAGTATTATTGAAAGTTTAGCTGATTTCTTTTTAAATTTAAATATTGAGAACGAAGTCAATATGCCAGCCGATAATGTTAATGTTGCTCTTCTCCGTTACCAAGCAGATAATATTCCCTTGTTTGACGGAAACCCAAATTTGCTTAATAGATTTATCTCTTCTTGCGAAAATCTCCTCAGAAATTTCTTTGACACTAGAAATGCCGAAAATGTTGTAAATAATTGTCTATTAGATACCATTTTAAGTAAACTAAGAGATCGCGCAGCTGATTTAATAGGTTCTAGATCAGAAATAACTTCTTGGGCAGATATAAAAAATGCTTTAATTAATACTTTCTCCGATCAACGTAGTATAGACTGTTTGATACAAGATTTAATTTCAATGAAACCCCAAAGAAATGAAACTCCTTTACAATTTGGAATGAGGATCCAGGATGCACGAAGTTTACTTTTTTCCAAGTTAAATTTAACGAATATTAATGCAAACGAAAAAGTTATTACCATAAAACATTACGATGATTTTGCTTTAAAAACATTTATCAATGGCCTTCCCTATCAAACTCAACTTGTTGTTCGACTTAAATCTCCTGATTCATTAGAAAAAGCCTTATCTTTAGTAGTAGAAGAAGAAAATTTCAAATATCTGAGTACCGGACAAAACCAAAATTTGACTCACCCTATATATAAACCCCAACCAAGAATTAATCCTTTTCTAGTTAACAAACCTAATTTTTCTAGACCCCAATTTTCCTCCTCACCAATTTTCTATAATAGACCACCAACACAACTTCCTACTTTTCCAAATCAAAGAATATTTCCTAGACCCCCAATATTTCAACCTCAAGTTACACAACCCCAATTTAGACCAACTACACAACCCCAATTTAGACCAACTATTCCTACTAGACCTAATTTTCAACCTCGTTTCACACCTTATTTTCAACCTCAGCAAAGACCCAATTTTTCTAATTTCCAATCTCGATATCCAACACAACAGCACCCCTATTTTGCTAATCAAAGAACAAGCGCAATTTTACGAAACCAACAACAACGAAACCCAAATCAACCCGAAGCTATGGAAACCAGTAGCACTCAATCTCGAACCAATAATCCAAAACACGTTTCTAAATTTGAAGAACTTTTCAATCACGAAATTAATCCCGATCAATCCGAAGCATCAATCACTGAAATTGACGAAAATCAATATCCCGATTATTTCTACGAAAACTTTTACTCGCCTGAGTACGACAGTTATTCTTTTTCCCACGATTTCACATTGCGATCCCATGCTTTCCGCTGACTTTTCACAAAGTACCTCGAACTCTGACATGAACTCTGGACAACACGTAAATTTTACCAAGGACAACTTGAAAGACAACCCGTCTTAATCGACTTAAATAATATCCGCCAAGACTTACCTCATATTTACATCCCAGAAATTGACTCATATTTTCTCATAGATACCGGTAGCTCACGTAGCATACTAAATCCTAGAATAGCACAAACGTTTTACAAAGAATTCATTAGAAATGAGATATTTAATATTCAGACAGCACGCGCAAGTACTTTCCATGACGAAGTCGCCGTTATTCCAATTTTTAAAATTTTTAATACTCCAGGATATCATAAATTTTATTTATTTAACTTTTCTGAAAAATTTGATGGCCTCATCGGAGCCAATCTAATTGATAGATTAGATGCCAATATTAAACTAAGGCGCAGAAGATTAAAAACTCCAAATTCAGACATTCCAATAATTTACTCAAGTAACGACGCCGATAGTACACCTCAACTTTTAGAACCCTTTCAATCCTATCAAATTATTATACCCCCTAGAACAAAACAAATTGTCAAAATACCAGTAGATTGCGATATTCGAAATTCTTTTGGAATATTAGATTATTTTAAATTCGGAAAAGGTACAGAAATGCCTCGCGCTATCGTAAACATAAAAAATAACTTTGCTATCACTACTATTACCAATATAAACGAAAATCCTGTTAAAATTGTACTAGACGAACCCTTCGAAATTGAACCAATAAACATATGTGATGTTAATTTTTGCGAGAAAATGGAAACTGACGAAATACTTGAACCCGACCAAGACAATATTTTAAAATCAAATTTAAAAGAATTAAGACTCGATCACTGCAACAAAGAAGAACGAGACGCTATTCGAAAACTCTGTTTTGAATTTAGAGATATATTTTACTGCGAAAAAATTCCTTTAACTTTCACAAACAAAATTCGTCATAAAATTAATGTAACTAATGAATCTCCAATTTTTACAAAAAGTTATCGTTATCCCGAAATTCACAGAAATGAAGTAAAAACCCAAATTTCCAAATTACTCGATCAAGGTATCATCCAAGACTCAACTTCTCCATGGTCTAGCCCCATTTGGATAGTTCCAAAAAAAATGGACGCTTCTGGAAAGCGCAAATGGCGAATGGTTATAGACTATAGGAAACTTAACGAACGGACTATTAATGACAAATATCCCTTACCCAATATCTCAGACATTTTAGACAAGTTAGGTAAAAGTCAATATTTTTCGACATTAGATTTGGCTAGTGGTTTTCACCAAATTGAAATGGACCCAGACGACATACCAAAAACTGCTTTTTCCACGGAAAACGGACATTACGAATTCAAACGAATGCCTTTCGGTTTAAAAAACGCGCCCTCTAGTTTACAGCGGGTTATGGACAATGTCCTCCGAGGGCTCCAAAACGAAATTTGCTTAGTTTATCTAGATGATATAGTCATATTTAGTACCTCACTTCAAGAACACATTAGCAGACTTAGACAAGTTTTTACTAGACTCAGAGAATCCAATTTTAAGTTACAACTCGACAAGTCAGAATTTTTACGTACAGAAGTTTTATATTTAGGACATGTAATAACCCCAGACGGAGTAAAACCCAATCCAGACAAAATTTCCGCTGTAAAGAATTTTCCCATTCCCAATACTCAGAAGGACATTAAATCATTTTTAGGCTTACTAGGCTATTACAGACGTTTTATTAAAGACTTTGCAAAAATTGTAAAACCAATGACACTTTGTTTAAAGAAAAATTCTAAAGTAGTCCACTCTCCCGAATTTATGAAATCTTTCGAAAATTGCAAAAATTTACTTATCAATGCCCCTATTTTACAGTATCCAAATTTTGAAAAACAATTCATTTTAACGACAGACGCAAGTAACTACGCCATAGGTGCAGTTCTATCACAAGGTGACGTTCCTAATGACAGACCAATTGCATACGCATCCAGAACTCTTAATGACAGTGAAACAAAATACTCCACCATTGAGAAAGAACTTTTGTCAATTGTGTGGAGTTGCAAATATTTTAGACCCTATCTTTTTGGTAGAAAATTCAAAATTTATACTGACCACCGTCCCCTTGTCTGGTTATTTAATCTCAAGGAACCCAATAGTAAATTAGTTAGATGGAGACTAAGACTTGAAGAATTTGACTACGACATAATTTATAAAAAAGGAAAACAAAACACAAATGCTGACTGTTTATCTAGAATCAAAATTAACGCCATAGAAAATGAAAGTGTAATTAATAATCCAGGTGAAATAAACCAAGACATTGAACAATTTTTAAAAGATTTAACAGACGAAGCTTACAAAAAATTCGAAACAATTGACTTAACCGAGGACGAAGACACTTTTACTGACATGAATCCCAATTCTTTAATCGCTGAAAAGCCAAAACCAAGCCCAAAAATTAGAATCTTACAAGACATTCAAATTAAACCCCCAAATTTCCCAAGACGACTTACTCCTGTAGATGATACACTCGCTACACCTCATTCAACTAGTAACCAATCTAGTTTAAATGATGGTATTCCCATAATCGACGATATAATAAATAATAAAAATAAACAGATAATAGTTTATCCAAACCCCTATAATAGATTAGAAGTTGTTCACGAAAATTTTGAACATTTAAAAGTTTTAAATATATCTCTCCCAAAAAATAATAAAAACCTTATCTTTGAATTTTTAAGAGACTATTTAACCTCTGACAAGACATATCACACTTATTTCCACGATGAATCAATGTATAAGGAATTTAATGAAGTATATATCACAAATTTTAATCCCAATACTCTTAAACTTATAAAATGCACCAAAATAGTAAATTCTCTTAAGGAAAAAGACGAACGCTTAATGGTTATCAAATTTCAACACGAAGGTAAATGCAACCACCGCGGAATAACAGAAACTTTAGAGCATCTTAAAAGAAATTACTACTGGCCTACTATGAAACGCGACGTGACTAATTACATAAATGACTGTAACCTTTGTCAAACTGCAAAATATGCAAGAAATAAACCATATGTTCCTATCGTGCTTACCGAGACCGTCGGAAAACCTTTTCAGCTTTTACATGCCGACTTATTCAAATATGATAATCACACCTTCCTTACAGTGATAGACGCATTTTCAAAATTAGGACAAGCTTTCCCAGTTCAAGGAAAAACAGCTATAGAAATTTGCAACGCTTTGATTAAATATTTCTCATTTTACGGCACAAAATTCAAATTCACTTTACTACCCCTAATCACCATGAATCGAACTCTCCTGTTGAACGTTTTCACTCTTCATTAATAGAACATTTACGTTTACTCCAACAAAAACATACAAATGAAAATGTAACAAATCTAATGACTTACGCAATAATTGCCTATAACAATTCTATTCATTCTTCAACAAAGTTCACCCCTTTAGAATTAACATTAGGTCATACAAATTCACGTGACCCTTCACTGCTAATAGAAAGTTCGTTTTATGCAGATTACGTAAGTTCCCATAGAGATAAATTAAAAAATCTTTATGAAACTGTTTCCGAAAATCTTATAGACCACAAAAGAAAAGTTCTTGGAAAACACAACACTCAGGGACCAGACCAGTACCAGTTCAAAGTAGGACAGACTGTATACAAAACTAATATTCAAAGAAATAAAAAAGAAAATAAATTCATTGGACCGTACGAAATTTTAGAAATTCTCGAAAATAATAAAGTAAAAGTAAAAAATAAGAAAAATAAAATTTTAGTAGTTCATATTAAAGAATTAAAAATTCCTGTTTTAGGCTCGTCATCGGAGCAGGAGCTTTAATGCCAAAATTTCACAACCTTAATGAAAATCCAGGACTTCTACCTTTAAAATTAGGAAATGCAAAAGTCACCACTGATAAATGGTCATTTATTCAAACTTTTGATGTAACAAAAATAGTTGAACAATTTTACACTATTCATGGCAAGTTTTCAGAACTCAAGAATAGCTTTAATTACTCATCTACTTATAAAAAAGAATTTCATAACTCCTACAACTTAATTAATGTTTTGGAAAACAAAATTATTTCACAAATTAATCAAATAAACCCAATAATAAGAAAGAAAAGAGGCATACTTGATCCCTTAGGCACTTTAATTAAAACAATAACTGGAAACTTGGATCAAACAGACGCACAAAAATATGATTCAGCTTTATTTACACTTTCACAAAATGAACAAAAATTGAAGACTCTTGTAAAAGAACAAATAACCCTTTTGGAAAGATCTATTACCAAATTTAAGAATACTACAGATTTACTTAGCCATAACGAGGAAGTATTAGATGCTAGATTGAAAAACGTAGAAGAAGTTATTAAAGCAAACAGTATAGAAACTATAGAAGTTTTCAGATATTTTGAAATAGATATGGTAATCTCTCAGATATCACTGGCATATCAGACGATATACGACATTTTAGAAAAACTTGAAGTTGCAATAACATTTTCAAAATTAAATACCTTACACAATTCAATAATTGAGCCGCCAGATTTATTAATAGAATTAAAATCAATCAAGAAGCATTTGTACAAATTCAAATTACCTTTTGACACTATTACTGAAAACATATTATTATTTGAAAAAATAGTAAACATAAAAAGTTACAGCAAAGGAAATCAATTAGTCTTTATAATAGAAATTCCATTAGTGCTTCAAGAAAATTACAGCTACTATCGACTTTATCCTATACCAACTCCCTCGAAAAACAATAAATTCAAACTAATCCTTCCTCAAGAGAAATACCTTCTCCTTAATGAGCAATATTATATCTCAACGGACAAGCAATGCCAAGAAATTACCACCGAAGAATACCTGTGCCATGAACATAGTCCAGCCAAAATAGAAACTAACGCTCCATGCGAAGTCAGTCTTTTAAATTTTATCAAAAACTCCACGTCGTGTCAACAAATTCCTGTAGAAGTTCCCGAACTCCGAGTACATAAGATGGAAAACAATCAATGGTTAATTATCGCCCCCAAAGAGACTATAGCTACCCTATTCTGCGGATCCAGTGAACAAAAACTACCCTTAAACGGAACCTTTGTGTTAGAAATGGAAGTGAACTGTGAAGTGCAAGTGAATGACTTTAATATTAGAATTTATCAAAGCTCAAAAATTAATTATAAAAATATTGTTTTACCTAGTTTAAATTTCGAAAATAATGTTCATTCTGATTTGATTGTTAATTTTAGAAATTTTAAATTGAATTCTGTAAACACAAATGAATTTAATAATATCAAAAATGCTTTAGATTTGCAAAAAGAAAAATTAGAAAATATTTCTGAAGTACCGATTCATTTTAACCAACTTAGTTTCTGGACTATATTGATTTACCTCATAATAATAATAACCTTACTCTCATTTTTAATAAAATTTTTCTATCAAAAACATATCATAAAAAAACAAAAGGAAAAAGAAAATAACAAAGATATCTTTTGAAATATTTTAACAATTAACAATTTAAAATCACCTCGCACCCTGTGCTCGTTTCTAAGGGATGGAGGAGTTACGTTCCCACGAGAGGAAGCAAATCCAGAAATTAAGTGTAATATGATTTTGTATACTCAACACTTCTCTAATGTTATAAAAGATGTAAAAACCCCAGATGTAACCAGTCTTGTACTCCGTTCTCTAATAAATTGTTTTTAAAAAGCAATTGCCGTGGTCTCGTATCGTAATTAGCATATTAATTTTTAATACAAGAATTATTATTCAAAGCTAGACTGAATTTTTGATAACATATGAGTTGTTAAATTTCAAGTATTTAATAAAAATATTCATGTTGGTAGTAAATTAGATCAGAAGCAGTTTTGATCTTAAGAAGGAAACATGTGGATGCTATACAGCGAAAAACACTGGACAGAGGCTGTAGATTTATCAACCAGCATTCAGAGGGCGAAAAATGAATTGTTCGCGTGTGCTCAAGACGCCCTGCATGAAATGAACGACTCAAAAATGGATGGTGACGACGAATGGTGCAAACAACTTTATGGGAAATATTCTAAAGGTCTTAACGCCTGTAATAAGTACTTGGATGGGGAGATTTCCTTAAAGCAATTTTGTATGTTGTTAGTGAAATATGAACTCAAAATGTATTTAGAAGATATTAATCAATTTTTACCTGTACAATTGAGAAACGAAATAGATCTTTTAAAATAATTTATTTGTATCATTCATTTTGATTTAACATCCACATTTCACACTTCTTGAAAGGTAGATTTTAAGGCTTCCTGAAAGGTAGCCTTTAAGGCTTCCTGAAAAATTCCCTCTTAGGGTCGAGGGCTGTGCACCCGAAAACGTTATAGGTAGCCGTAAAGGACCCCGTGAAAATCTCATGTGACTGTCAAAAAATCACGTAACTGTCAAAAATATCACGGAACCGTCAAAACGTCGCGTAACTGTCAAAATGTCACGTAAACGTCAAAAACGCCACGTATACGTCAAACGTGTGTTAAAACGTCGCGTAACTGCCAAAATGTCACGTAATTGCCAAAAACGCCACGTAAACGTCAAACGTGTGTTAAAACGTCGCGTAACTGTCAAAATGTCACGTAATTGCCAAAATGTAAACAGAAATATATAGGTATGGTTCGTCCTGTAGGAATATGCATTTTATGATAGGTTGAAATAGTACGGATACATGAAAACTTTTAACTTGAGTAGAAGTCAATATTTTACATACTTACTAATTTGTGTATAGTAGGTCGAGTGTAGGCGATTATCCATCCAAGTGTCTGCGACGCACCCACGCCTCATCATACGGTTGTGAATATGCTGAAAAAAATAATAATTCTATAAAACAGGATGTAGATAAGGAATATAATAAGTATACAGTTTTATTAGTTAGAAAACATAAAACGCGCGAATTGAAAATGTTTATCAGCAGCTCAGGAAGTTGTAAGGTCCGCGAAAACCCGCAAATTTACATTGATTCTTATTAAAAACAGATTCGTGCTTATCATGAGGCCGGGAATAAGATGCGTTCTGATTGGTCGAACGTCTCCGCCGCGGTACTATAAGAGGGGGCGCGGCACCTAGCGCATTCTTTCATCAGTCAGCTCTCCGAGCGCAAGCAGCACGATAATCATCAGTTTCTCCGAAGCAAGATAAGATGTCTTTCGCTAAGTCCTTAGTGCTAATCTGGTTGGTGGTGATATTGAGTTAAATATTCAAAAATGTGATGAGATCCTGAAGCAAGTGCAAACGTCTCTGAATAATGCTACAACTATTGGCGAGAAGCAACATCTGACGACGACTTTAGCAAATTTAAAATCGTTTAAAGAATTGTTTAATGCTATGAAGATAGTGGGACATGGATATGAAACTGCTAAGCATAGAGTGAAATGGGAAGAACTACAATCGGCGTTCAAGTCACGCGTACAAACGGCTGCCATCACCAACATCAAACATAAGGAGCCCAAGCTGTTTTTAGAAGATTGTTCTGCGATTTTTAAACATCGAATTCACAATTTTTTGAAATTACATGGTTCGGTAAAGGTGAACACCGTTTTTTGTGGACTTTTTGAAATAAAAAGGGGTGAGCTAATTACTGAGGAACTGAAATACATAAATACGAAGAACGCTCCGATTTACACGAACACGAAAGTACCTCAATGGTTTTTTAAAAACGTGCAGGAACCCATTCTTCGAGATTTAGATGAAATAGAAGACGGCGAGAGCGGGGGTCGTCTCACAGCCATCATAAATTTGCAGGTAAATATTAACAAGTTTGCACCCATGCTTGGCTCCTCATATATTGAACTGCCTGCACCAATTAAAAAAAAGGAAGCATGTATCAACGTTAAGAACAATGACGAAATGTGTTTTGCGTGGGTGGTGGTATCGGCACTGCACCCAACCCGTAAAGACCCACAAAGGGTAACAAAGTATCCCCTCCCCTCAACTGTATTGAATCTAAAAGGAATTCATTTTCCAATGACACTGCGACAGGTCCCACGGTTTGAGAAGCAGAATAATGTATCCATAAACGTATACTGTTTACAAAAGACCAATGGTAAGTTCGAATGTTTTCCGACTTATCTCACCAAGGACAAATTGACAAAACATGTTAACTTACTGCTGGTTCAGGATGTATATGATGATGGAGACGATATTTTAAAGCCGGTCAAATACCACTATGTGTGAATCAAGGACCTATCACGACTCGTTTCATCACAGCTGAGCAAACATAATGGAAAAAAATGGGTGCTTACACTATTTTCATAGCGAGGAGAAATTAATTACCCACCTTGAGGATTGTAAGCACCTGAATAATTGTAGGGTGAGGCTGCCGACGGAGGAAAATAAAATTCTTAAATTTAAGAATCATAAAAACAAAGAGCCTGTACCATTCAGAGTATATGCCGATCTAGAGAGTATATTAAAACCTATAGAAGAAAAGGGAAAATACCAGGAACATAAGCCGTTTAGTGTAGGGTATTACGTCAAATGTAGCTATGATGACTCATTATCATTTTATAAATCTTACACCGGCGTCGACTGTATAGAATGGTTTTCAAAGGAGCTTAATCAGCTGGCCGAGGATTTAGAGACCGTTCTTCTATGTCCATTAGCAATGGACCGCCTGACGCCGGGATGGAGACGTGTCGCCCCCACCATTTCGCCCCCGCCGGTTCGCCCCCGTTGTTTCGTCCCAGCTGTATCGCCCCCGGCGCCAATTCGCCCCGACCGTTTCGCCCCTATTAAAAATAATGTTCATATAGTTTTGAAAAAAAATTAGACTTACCGTACGAAATAAGTAAAACAGTTATTATAAATACAATACTTATGATACAAAACAAAAAATTCAACAGATTTTTTAATTTATACAGAATTTTGCACTTAATATACAATCTAATCCAAACTAACCCACCCTCGGTTTTCCCTGAATTATGAAAATTTTATCAGCGTTACCTGGAAAGTAGTTAGTGGGCAAAATGCTACAGGTAATGCAAATGGGCCCTTTCAGGTAAATAGGTTCCAAATCGGCCTCAATATGATCAGTCGTTATTGTTCTTTGAAAGAGTGAGTGTATTCCTATAATAACATGACTTTCGTTGCATCAAAACGAGGAGGAAAGAAATTTGTAGATGAACAAAACTTTATTTATGTTTTTTCCAAATATTCAAGTGACAGAGAACATTCAATATGGGTGTGTGAAAAACGAGGCGAATGTAATGGCAGAGTATGGACCATTGGCAACACTACAAACGTAGCAAAGATTGTTACCGGACACACACATGCATCGCAAGCAGGAAGACCAGAGGCAATTCGCGTTGTGTCAGAAATAAAGGAAAGGGCGAAAAACAATCAGGAAAGTCCACAACAGATAATGGCAACTGTATTAGCAAATGTCCACGCAAATGTGTCAATACTGCTCCCCAAAAAGGATTCTCTCAGAAAGGTCATCCAAAGGAAAAGAAAAGATGAAAATATGCCGCCTCTGCCAAGGGAGCTGGAAAATTTAATTATTCCTCTGGTAAGCATCATTATTGTACATTTTATTTTATAACGCTAATTGCGTTATTAATTACAGACCTACCAATGTATCGAAACGGATGGACACGTCGAACAGTTTCTTCTTCTTTACGATTCTGAAAATGAATTACTTCCCCAGAGAATCTTAATATTTTCAACACGAGAAAATTTAAATTTGTTATCTGCAAGCGAAAACTGGTATGTTGATGGCACATTCAGTACATCCCCAAATCTTTTTGAGCAACTGTACTCAATACATGTCAGACAATTCGATACTGTGCTACCTGTTGTCTATGCTCTGATTTAGAACAAAACAAAAGCATCGTACAAGAAGATGTTGCAAGAAATTAAAAATCTTCGGCCAGGATTGCAACCAAGAACAGTTCTGATGGATTTTGAGCAGGCTGCAATATCGGCATTTCAAGAAGAGTTTCTTGGAATTGAAGTCGAAGGGTGTTTTTTCCACCTGTGTCAAAGCATTTACCGTCGTGTTCAACGAGAAGGTCTGCAGGTCAGTATCTTCAGTGTGAGCATGCAACAATAAACTATACTTTTATATTTATTGTATGTATATGTATTCATAATATTTGCTTTCAGGTACAATATAATGAATCTCACGAGTTTGCCCTGTGGATTCGAAAACTTCCTGCGCTCGCTTTCATACCAGTAGAATCAGTAGCCGATCAGTTTGACGCCCTTGTAGAAGATGAGGCCTTTCCTGCAACTGCATTACCCATTGTCGATTATTTTGAAGACTGTTACATAGGACGCCGAAACAGAAGGCAAAGGCGAGCTCCCCAATTTCCTCTTGAGATATGAAATGTGTATAATAGAACATTAAATGACCGCCACCGAACAAATAATAACGTTGAAGGCTGGCACCGGGGCTTTCAAAGTACTTGCGGTAATTTGTTTCCAAATGTTTATCAATTTATAAATTGTTTGAGAAAACAACAATCGCTGCACAGATTTGAAATTTCACAATTATTATTAGGAGTAAGAAAAAAAAAACAAAAAATACGATACAATTGCTAGAAGAATTAAAAATATTGTAGAAAGTTATGGTAGGATAGATAATATGGATTATTTGTTAGGTATTGCCCATAATTTTGAATTTAAAAAAAAATTCATGTAAATAATAAATTAAATTTTAAAGTCGATCTATTTCTGTATTTTATTTAACATTTTCAGGGTTTTAATAATACTATTATTAACAATTAATTTTTAATAATGAATATTATAAATATTATTATTAATAAAGCAGTCGGGGGCGAAACGGTAAGGGGGCGAAACGGTAAGGGGGAGAAATGTCCGGGGGCGAAACGGCGGGGACTAAACAGTGGGAGCCAAACGGCGGGGGCGAAACGTACCATAACCCCTGACGCCCCTGCAGGAGATGGGATTCAAGGTATCCACCACTTGTCACATTTGTGAGAAACCATTCAATTCCGATCAGAAAAAAGTTCGAGATCATAACCATCTCACTGGAAAATTTAGGGGTGCGGCACATGAAGACTGCAACATAAATGATCAGGATAGTCACGTGGTGCCTGTGGTATTTCACAATTTAAGCGGGTACGATGCTCATTTTCTGATTAAGAGCATTGCCAAAGATGTTGATGGGAGGGTTGAGCTGCTTCCCCTTAATAAGGAGAAGTATATTTCCTTCACGAAAAACATATCGGAAACAGCAATTAAATTCAGGTTCATTGATAGTTTTCGGTTTATGGCGGGGAGCTTAGAATCCTTGGCGGTAAATCTCAGCGATTATCCCATTCTTCGAAGTCATTTTCCACACCTGCCTAATGATAAGTTTAATCTTCTCACACGAAAGGGGGTTTTCCCTTATGATTATGTGGATTCCATGGAAAAATTAAATCACAATCATCTACCACCCAAAGATAGTTTTTACAACAAGCTGGAGGAAAGATCAATATATGAAAAAGAGTACGTTCACGCGCAGAAAGTATGGAGAGAGTTTAGTTGTAAAAATATCGGTGAATATGCAGAATTGTATATGAAGACGGACATAATTCTACTGGCAGACGTCTTTGAACAATTCAGAAAAAGTTGTATGAAATCACACAAGTTAGATCCAGCCCACTATTATACGTTGCCTGGATATACGTGGGACTGTATGTTAAAATATACTGGAATAGAACTGGAATTGCTTACCAATATTTACATGGTAATGTTCGTGGAGAAAGGCATCCGTGGGGGACTCTCTCAGTGCTCAAAACGCCGATCTACAGCAAACAATAAATACATGCCTAATTATGACTCCAGCAAGCCTTCGAAATAGCTGTCATACTTTGACATAAATAATCAATATGGTTGGGCCATGGGACAGCATCTGACATATGCTGGATTTAAATGGGTAGATCCAAATATCGACGTCAACACAATTCCTGACAATGCAGCAACGGGTTACTTCTTGGAAGTGGACTTAGAGTACCCGGAAAACCTACATGACCTGAATGGAGACCTGCCATTCTGTCCCGAACACCGCAAAGCTGATGATAATCTCAGAGATAAAAATGACTGTAAATTAATGGCTACATTATACAACAAAGAAAAATATGTGGTTCACTATCGAACACTTAAACAGGCTTTGGCAAATGGTCTCAAACTTAAACAAATACATCGAGTCCTAAAATTCAAACAGTCGTCGTGGTTGAAACCATATATTGATCTCAACACACATCTACGTACTCTGGCAACTACCCCGTTCGAAAAAGATTTATTTAAGTTGTTATCTAACGCCGTGTTTGGGAAAACCATGGAAAACGTTCTAAAGCACAGCATTGTGAAATTAATAAATAAATGGGATGGAAGATATGGGCAGAAGCCCTAATTTCCAAACCAGAGTTCAAATCATCCTTTATATTTGATGAAAATCTAATCATCATTGAAATGAATAAGTCTGAGGTATTTTTCAATAAACCAATATATGTGGGAATGTCCATTTTGGACTTGGCAAAAACCAATTTCCACTATGGGTATATGAAACCAGAATTTGGGACAATTGTACCGTTCTATACACAGATACGGACTCATTAATTTATGAGATACAAGATGTCGATATTTATGATATTATACGTAGAGATTGTCATACGCGTTTCGATACTAGCGATTTTCCAACAGATAATATTTACAAAATACCTCAGGTCAATAAAAAGGTCCTCGGAATGATGAAGGAAGAAAATAATGGCAGAATAATGACAGATTTTGTGGGGTTAAGATCAAAGATGTATACAGTGAAACTGCTTCAGACCGATGAAGACGAAGAAAAACGAAGACAGAAGCTACGAGAAAGCGGATTTACCGATGATGAAATAGGTGAAATAATAAAAAATGGTGGAGTAATAAAGAAAATAAAAGGTGTTAAGAAAGGTGTTATTAAAAGCAAAATCACGTTTGAAGATTATGTACGGTGTCTGGAGGATAATATTGAAAAATGTATTAGTCAAAATTTAATAAGATCCGGAAAACATGTAGTATACTCCACAACACAAGAGAAAATTGCACTGAGCCCCCACGACGATAAACAAGTTTTGCTAAATAATTCATACTGTACATTACCATTACTCTACGAAAAAACGTTCTTCTGACGAACACACCTCACCCCCGAAAAAAATTAAACAGACATAATTGTGGATGGTGGACAAACCTCATCATCATTAACAAAGTATCCATTGAACCATCAAGATGCCTAAGGAGTGCGATTGGGGAGGTCCTGCGACTGTACCGAATGCACCTCCGACTTGGAGGAAATTTGCGATATATGTAACAAAAATAAAGCATATAGGATCGGATCACGCTACACAAAGGATAAAAATGGCATTGGCTATTATTCTTTTACATCATGCTGCTGCAAATGCTACCAGATACCCTTTGGAATAGCAGAGGAGGCTCAGTTCCGAGAAATGAGAAACCTGGTGATGGGCTTGCCTAAAATAGAAGAGTCTGATTCCCTAACTACAGTACTTAAGAAATATTTTAGTACGCAGGTACAGATTATTGAAGATTTTCGTAAAATAGTGGATACGCCGTTGGTTGTAAAAATCAACGTAACTATATACTCTGGAAAAATCACTATTGGTGTAAATCTACCTGAGGCAACAATAACCAAAGAAGAGGACCCCGCAGCATGGTTCGAGCGCAAGATATTGGATAACGCAATTAATTATTTATCTAAATGTACAAACCCCATAATTCAAACTATGCGATTACGTTGTATACCAATTTAAAATTTTATTGTTAACAATATAATAAATTGAATAAAGTAACAAACTTGTAAACCACTAGTATTACTTTCATATGTAAATCCCATTCAGCTTCTCAGAAAAATTCTTATCTAATCTTAATCTGATCTTAATATTTTGCAAACAAACTTTGTATGTTCCTTCTGTAAATTTTCTAATAATTTTTATGTATCTCTAGAAATAAAAACGTTAAACCGGTAAACTGCTTATCATATGTAGATAAGTCATGCACTAAGAATTTTTACCTACACAAAATAGGTGTCCTAAGCAATTATTCTAGCAACAAACACCTGCAAGTTTCCCTACTAAGCATACAATTTTGCTTTCCCAAATAATATAATTAAATCACAAATAAAAAATTTCTACTAAAAATGTACATCTCTATAACTAGAAAGCTAAACCCTAATAAATTTCACTTAAAATTTATATAAAACGATGCCTCCATAATTGTTACTAAAGTTTAGCCTCTAAAATGTTTTCTATAAAACGAAGCGCCAGTAATTCTAAAAATTTTATATCTATAACTAGAAAGCTAAACCCAATACTTTCGCTAAAATTATTTATGTATCGAGAAATAAAACGTAAAAACACCTATAATGTTTCCCTAGCCTAGAATAAAAATTTGTATAAGGATGCACATATAAATTCCAATAAAATGTATAAAACACCTATAATTTATCCTCAAAACCTGAGAAAAATTTTATATACAAAGATAATCACACATAATTTCCACTAAAATTGTTCATACTAATTATGGAAACGTACATTTTCGATTAATAAAAGTTGAAAGTGTTTAGGTCCAATATTTTTTAAAATTATATTCTAAAATTAGGTTTTCTTTAAGCATCTGATGGTTCAGACGACCCTGTACAATAATTATTATTCCTAAAGTGTTGGTCTAGCCTAAACAATTACTCGAAAAGTTCACCACTATGTATTTATTTAAGATGGTACCTTGTCAAGCTGGCATATTTTACCATGTATTAACAGGTACAAACGCGGTTTGAAATTAAAAATTGAAATATTCCTATTTTGGTAGAAAATCATTCGTTGGTAGATGAATAGATGAAAATCCAATGATTACCGTTAAGGGTAGTCGTTTAAGATAATCACCCACACGACCCGGGTACCTTGTTAAGCTAGCATATTTTACCATGTATTAACAGGTACAAACGAACACGGTTTGAAATTCACTCACCATTTTCCCTGCTTTATCCTATTGCATATCTTCACATTTTCTCTGTTGTATATCTCCCCAGCCTAGATCGCTGCAGCTCTCACTACTAAAAATTATATTTTAATAACAGGGGGTGTTTTATTTAAAATTCATACCTTTCCATTGGGTCAGTTTTTCAGGTTTTGATCCATGTTGTTATCTGATTTTTGGCTGATTTTTGGCTTTGCTATCTGATTTTAGTAGGTACTCAATTTGATGACCTGCTGCCTATAATAATAAAAACCCATTAGAAACTATTAAATTTTAGATTCTAATACATTACTTACACGATTTTTTTCTTGTAGTCCAACCACATATTTTATTGTTCTTGAGCCCAGTTTGCACTAAAATCACCACGCAACTCATCACTCTTCTTATTCTATGTAGCCGTCTGTTGTAAGCCAAATATAGTTGCCTCAAACCTAAAATTTTTTTTATTATTATATGAAAAATAATTGACTTTTCACTTACCAAATTATTCTTCATAGTAGTTCTTCAGCCGCCAACGTACACATCTATAAATGCTTTGTGTTTAAAGTCTGTGGTACTGGCAAAATGATATCTCATACACAGCAGGATGTTACTTCCTTCGCAGCAAAAATCGTTGATAAATACAACATTTATTTGAATATAATTCATGACATCTTTTTTATTACAGTGAGTTACGTCGCTATGAACAATGGTCCTGATTGTGTTAAAGTGCAGACAAAGTGCTGAGTGCGCGGGCACGTGTAGGCTAAGTTGCATTTTGTATCCCTATATATTTAAGCTTTGCTCTATTGTTAATCAGTTCTATCTTGTCTTGTAGCAGTAGACGCTGCCCTGTTGTAACTGTCAAAATAAATTGTTTTAAAAACGTATTTTTCGAAATCGTTAATTTAACTGGCGCAGCCGGTAGGACGTGCGTCCAGTTTCCGCGACCGTAGTTTGGAATCCCCACGGTATCGGCACCGCATTCTACCGCGTCGCGAGAAGCTGAAAGATTTTTATCTTGAAGACGTCGTCCAACAACCTGATCTTCGAGGCATCGCAGCAGCAGCCCCTGGATCAACCCCTGGCAGCCAACACCGCAGGAGCTACAGACAAGATATTGCTCACCTTAGGACTTTGGCCGGCGACCAGAACCAGCTTTTGGTAAGAGTCAAGTGTTCCTTTGGATTCCTATTTTTATTCCTTATTTTTTACGATATTTTTGAAGATTTTTACGATATTTTTGAAGATTTTAAGTTATTTTTGAAGATTTTGATATATTTATTTGATGAGTGACGTTGATATTGAGGATATTACAAGTTTATTTTCATCAAGTTTAAGTTTTGACGAACCAAGTAGTTCATCTGACGTTAACCAAGTTATTAAAGAAGAAAGTAAAAATAAAATAATCGCAATGGCAGACGAAAAACTTAACTTATCAATGCTTAAGATGTATGTAGAAACAATTTCTAATTTTGACGGCAATGCAACTTCCTTGCCGAAATTTATCTCGTCATGTGATTACCTTTTTGAAACTTATGATGGCATAAATGATGAACTTTTAAAAAATTACTTAGTCAGAGCGGTTCAGATGAAACTCACTGGACGCGCTGAATTATTGATAGGTTGCCGCAATGAGTTAAATACGTGGCAGAAAATTAAGGACGCACTAAATCAATGCTTTGGTGATCGTCGCAATTTGGAGTGCCTAGAGCAGGACTTATTTACGGCTAGGCCATTTAAAAATGAATCTCCTTTAGATTTCGCAAAACGACTTCAGGTTATGAGGAGTAATCTGAGACAAAAAGTGAATTCAGATGTATACTTAACCCAAACCGCTAAAGAAATTTATGTTAGGCAATATGATGAATTATGTTTAAGGACTTTTGTTAGAGGTTTGACAGGTCCCCTACAGACTATCATTCGTTTGAAGGAACCTGCATCTCTCGAAGATGCAATGACACTAATCATTCAAGAAGAAAATTTTAACTATACCCAAAATATTTTTAAAAGTAGTTCTCAAAGTAATTTTCCAAGTTTTCCACAAAATAATCAGAGAACATATCAAAGACAAAATAATTTCTCACAAAGTAATTTTTCTCGCCCTAACTATCAGAACAATTTGCAAAATAACTTCCCTCGTCCTAGTTATCAAAATAATTTCCCTAGAAATAATTTTCAAAGTTATAATAACCAAGGTTTTAGGAATAATTTCCAAAATCAGAATTTTTCAACTAGACCAAACTTCCCAAGCCAACCCATTAACATTCAACCAAATTTTAATAACCAACAGAGACGTTTTCCCACGAACAGACAAGTTTTTGGACCACCCCGTAACGTTTTTAGACCCACAGGACAAAATATACAAAGGCAATACGAGCCTATGCAAGTCAATTCCCAAATGACTAGAAATAATACTTTTAATAACACAAATTTTGGAAACCCAGAAGCTATGTCAACAAATTCGCGTATACCTTCTAATGTACACAGAAGCTTTTCAGCACGACAGAATAATTTTCCCCGAAATAATTATCAGCCGCAAAATAACGCTATAGTCGAAGAACTATATCAAATTAATAATGAAAACGCGAGTAATAATTCAACACAGTCAATGCGCGATGCGTATGACCAAACTCTTTCTCAGAATGAACCCCAAAATCAAATTCAAACTCAAAAAATTAACTCCGGAAATTTTCCATTGGTGAGTCATCCTCCCAAACGGAAGAAATAAACCAGGAAAAAGAAATAGTCGAAATTTATGTGGAACAACATAACAGTTTAGCTTATATTCAAATTAAAAATCCCAAAATGAAATTGCTTATCGATACAGGTTGTTTTCATTCAATTTTAAGACCTTCTATCGTAGAAAAATATTTTCCAAATTGTATTTATACTTGTCCCACGCAAGTCAAAACGAGTTTAGGCGAAACAGAAATTAAATTCAGAGCCAATATTCCGGCTCCATAAGAACTAAACACTGATATGGTCATTCCGATAATTTTATTTGATTTTCACCCTTATTTTGATGGCATTATAGGCTTACGCGATTTAAAGAAATTAAAATTCCATATTGACCTCGACAATGATATTCTTGTCAACCATGTAACAACAATTCCTTTTTATTATAGGCGACCGGATGATAAACAATACTCCATTTCAGTTAACGCACACGAGGCGACTTCAACTAAAATCCCAGTAGATAAATTTAATAATAATGCTATTGTTCCCCAACGCGACATAACTAGTCCTTATTCTCCAGACACAACGGACACAGTTTTAAATAACGAAGATGGTTCTGATATGATTAATTCGCTATATTTAGATTTTCAAGATTTTAATAATGATAATGATAATATTAATGACGATATATTTTGTGAAACTTGTGAAATAAATGGAGTTTTTACAGAAACTAATGAAGTTAAAATAAATAAAAACAAAGTAAGGAAAAATAAAAATAGAGTTAGGAAGAATAAGAATAAAGTTGAGATAAATAATGAAGATGTTATGAGTGAAAATAACGAAGTTATAAGTTATAATTATAAGAATAATACTGAAAACTTTGAAGATGAATTTTACGGAAGTTACGAAAATTATGAAGTTTATGATAATAATGATGATTTTAAAAATGAAGTTATTAGTGATGCTAATTGAAGTTCATAAAAAAGGAAAAATAAATATTAATGCGGATTCATTATCTCGTATTCAATTTGATGACGATAATGTCAATAACATCTTATTTTATGATATTGATAAAGAATATTATGAATTTAGGAAAATTATAGAAAATAATGATAACAATGAAAATAATGGTAATGTTGTTGAAATAAAAAGAAATTTATTTGAGATGCCCGAGAGGTACTCACTGGCACATTGTGTGTCGTCCGATTTTAAAATGAGCGCTGGTATTGCAGCCGAATTTAAAGAAAGGTATGATAACGTTGCTAAATTAAAGAAACAAAACAAACAAGTAGGCGAAGTAGGAATATTAACAGTTATAAATACTAGAAAACGTTTTATATATTATTTAATTACTAAGAAACACTTTTATGAGAAACCGACTTACTATAACATATTTACTTGTCTTAAAAACTTACGAAGTCATGTGATCAAAAATGACATAAAATATTTAGTTATGCCAAGGATAGGATGCGGTCTTGACCAATTAGATTGGAATATAATGAAAGAAATGATTAATTTTATTTTTAAATCTGTGCAAGCGGAAATAGTCATTTGCTGCATAGATAATGATGTTTCAGAAGTAAACCCGATTTTTTCTGCAAATGAAAGTCCACCAGAACCTATATATGGTGTACCAAAAAACATAAAAATTTCTCTAAACAAAGATCAACGAACAATTAATTTCGAAGAACCAATACAATTTTATGAAGAACGTACCGTTGACGGAAACAAGATAACAGTAAAATATATTCCTGAAAATAATTTTCAATTAAGTAACCCGGATTTAGAATTCGAATTAAAGTTAGACGAATTTTTTAAAAGAACAAAAAGAAAAAGTTAGGAAAAATCAAAATAACAATGACCTTAACGCTATCGAGAATCAGTCAATTTTAGGAAATCCCGGTGATATTGATGAATAAATTCATAGATTTTTGAATAACCCTATAACTAATGATGAAATCAGAGAATATTTAGAGGCCGAATTCCCCGAAGAAAATCGTGAAGTAAATGAAAATCGTTCAAAACCAAAAATAAATATAATATCCGATATTCTAATTAAACCTACCGGAGAGATTGAAGAACTTATTGAAAATAGAAACGAAATTGAAACTGTTCATTCTGCAATAGAAGATCCAATTTTAACCATTCCAATAACTGAAAATTGTCTAAACACTTATACTAATCAAATTATATTTATTTTAAAAGACTCTGGAAGATATCATGTTATAAAGACATGTCCTTTTCCCAATAAAATTAGACTAACTGTCTACCTAACACTGAAAAATTATGCTTATGAATTAATTAAATTTTTCAAGGAATACATAAATCCGAAACTACTCTACAGTATTTATATTCAAGAGAGTGAAATTGATTTGAAACCGAGAATCTGCAATTTACTAGCAAAAACTTTCAAAAATCATGCGTATAAACTTAATTTCTCTAACATTTTCTTAACCGATGTAACTGAAAAGGATCGTCAACAAGAACTGTTACGATACCATCATGAAACAAAGACATGTCATCGTGGCATAAACGAAACTCTGTTAGCTTTGAAAAAATTATATTATTGGCCCAATATGAAAAATGACATAACGGAATATATTAATAGATGCGAATATTGTAATGCTAAATATGATAGGAACCCACCTAAAATAAAATTTGCTTTAACTACAACTCCGTCACAACCTTTTGAATCCATACATATGGACACTTTTCAAATTTTAGGAAGAAAGTATTTGACAATAATTGATGTTTTTTCAAAATACGCTCAAGCTTATCCTTTAGAATCATGTAATTCAACTGATGTAATGGATGTAATTTTTAATTTTGTATCACACTTTGGAATACCAAAATCAATAACATGCGATAACGGTACTGAGTTCAAAACAAGTCTTCTTACTGATTTTTGTAAACTTCATAATGCAAATCTACATTTTACGACACCCGGTAACTCGAACAGTAATAATAGTAATATAGAAAGATTACATAATACGCTACTTGATAGTATACGCGTACTAAAACTTACTCATCCGAACTCGGAAATAAAACAATTAATGCAGTATGCTATATTAGGTTACAATAATTCCGTTCATAGTACTACAAAACAAAGGCCTTTTGATATTATTAACGGTCACACCAGTGCCCTCGACCCATTCGACATCACAGATGAAATAATACTAAACCAGTACATAGATGAGCGAAAAAACAAATTAAAAATAATTTTTGATAAAATTCATGAGGTTTCACTAAGCGAAAAACATAAACAAAATACAAGCCACAACAAGGATACGGAAGAACCACAAAATTACGAGCCTTGTACTGTTCAATTCCAGAAAAATAAAGCGTCATTAAGGGATAAAACCAAACCAAAACATACGAAAATCGAAATTAAGGAAGATTTAGGGACAAAAGTCAAAACTTCCGATGACAAAATTATTAACAAATCGCAACTAAAACGCCCAAAATCTAATTTAAACCCTTGTTTACAGGATATTGACATTGATACAATTCCTTCCTGCAGTTATGCTGTCCCTGACGACAACGTTATTAATCTTGACTCCAGTTTTGACACTGACAACGACGACTGAAATGACTTTTACACCTCTAAAAACTCCTTTACTACCTTTCCAGTTAGGAGATACAAAAATTACTGAAACAAAACACACTTTTATTCACTATATTAAAATTAATCCTATAATTAATCAATTAAATAATATGCGTAAATTTTATAGCATCATGAAATTATCTTTAGATAAAAATAATATATCAGAAATCGCTACTAACTCCTATTCTAATGTTTTATATAACCTACTACAACATGTAGAATATTTAATAATGGAAGTAGAAAGAAAATTAGACAATATTACTCCCCATAATAGAAGTAAGAGAGGTTTAATAAATATCGTAGGTAAAGCTTCAAAATGGCTTTTTGGCACACTAGATTCTGACGATGGTGAAAAGTATGATAAAGCGATTTACGCACTTCAAAATAATCAGCAATCCTTTACGAAGGAAGTTTCTCTACAAATCTCATTAACAAAGCAACTTATTGATAATTATAATTCTACTATAACAATTTTGCAATCAAATCAAAATTTGATAAAAGAAAAATTAGAAAATTTTGAGGTTAATATCAATAAAACCATTAACGATATTTCTGCATCTTTACAAGCACAAAACATTTTGGATCAAACTATTCTTAATTGTCAAAATCTCATAACTTTTCTCGATAATTTGGAAAACGCGATAATGTTCGCAAAACTTAATACTTTACATAGTTCAATAATTTCTGCATTGCAATTACGTTCCATGATTAAATATTTGAAAAATTTATACTCTATTGAATCCATTTTAAAATTAAAAAATGTAATTTCTTATTATGAACTCGCTGGAATACAAGTAAACTTTAATAATGATAAAATTATATTTGCAATTCATTTTCCAATATTTTCACACGAAAAATTTCAAACATATCGATTGTTCCAATCCCAATTAAAAATTCAATTGTTATCCCGAGTCACCCTTACCTTATACTTGGCTCGAACCAACAACAGTTCCAGAACGAGGAATGTCCCAAGGTTGAAAATATGTATATTTGTCAAAATTCACTCACGCCTCACTCAAACGAATGCATAATTTCCATGATAAAAGAAGCCGAAGGAAAGTTTTGTCATGGTTTATCAATTAACATAATAAACCCAATAATCCAAGCAATCAACAGTGAATACATTATTGCTATTCCTGCCGAAGAAACACTCAAAATTTCAACAAATTGTCAAAAGAAAGAAGAAATCAAAATTATCAGCGAACCTAATTTGATACATTTGCCAGGAAATTGTCAAATCAAAGTCAAAGATTTCCAATTTATTAATAAAAATGAAGAAATAAATGGAAAACCGTTTAATTTACCAGAAATTGGAATAAATGACCTCAACTTTAACTACCTACGAGCGAAGCCACTTCAACTCCAAACTATTAACTTAGAAAATATTCACAAGCTTCAGGAAAAGTCTACACTATTGCAAGTCCCCGATATTCAGAAGATACATACCCTCAGCTATGGATTCGCTACAAGCATCATTATTATTTTTCTATTACTTATTGGATATATTGGATGGAAAATATATCAAAGAAAATTCAAGAAAAGAAAAGGACAAGTCAAATTTGAAATGGTGGAGAAGGAAACGGAAAAACAACCCTCCAGGTTGATATTTTCGTCTTAAGGAGGGAGGAGTTACGTCGCTATGAACAATGGTCCTGATTGTGTTAAAGTGCAGACAAAGTGCTGAGTGCGCGGGCACGTGTAGGCTAAGTTGCATTTTGTATCCCTATATATTTAAGCTTTGCTCTATTGTTAATCAGTTCTATCTTGTCTTGTAGCAGTAGACGCTGCCCTGTTGTAACTGTCAAAATAAATTGTTTTAAAAACGTATTTTTCGAAATCGTTAATTTAACTAGTGCTAGTTGTAAATTATTTAGGTTTTTATTGTTTTTTGTTCAACCTGTACCTCTTTAGGAGAAAAATCTGTGACGTAAGGCCCTGTTATACTACACCGGTGCATGCGTCAATGAGTATGTCACCTGTTCTTACTTCTTCAATGTCGCTAGACTAAATTATTAAGTAACTCGGTACACGGTTTTTTACATTACCTTCTAATTTTATATTTTAATTCTGTGTCAACCTCCGAAACGAGGAAATGGTCTTGTTTATGTGTATTTTATCTAAATGTCCTTTTAATATCTTAAGTTTTTTGACAATTGAGATCAACATTTTTTATGTGAGTATTGCCTGTATTTTGTGTTTTTTTTTCCTTTTGAATTTGGAGTTTTATATGCTATTTATTTACTGTCTCCCTTTTATATCGTTTAATTTTATAGTCCAACCTTAATTATGTAGTTTTGTAACATTGTAGCATCCTGAAGATGACCTTATAAAGGTCGAAACCTCGATGAATTAAAAAGTAAAAATCTCTATAAGTTCTTTGACCTAATCCCGACCACTATTGCCTTGTTTTGGCTCGTATATAAATTATTATTAAGGCCCCTCTGGCCTGCTTTTCAATCCACTCTATACATATTTTTTCTCTCCATTTTTTCCCTATATACACCGAAGATCGGCACATGTGTGAATGAGTATGTTACTTCTTGTTCTTAGTTCTTCAGTGTCGCTAGGCTAAATTATTAAGACTTTCATTTTGGCCATTATGCAAAACAAACTTAAATTTGTGGGATCATTATTCGTGTTATTCTCGCCCCAACATTATATATTTTTTATTTTATTTAAGATTATTATATATTTCAAAATGATTCCAACGAGGTGCCGCAAGAGCATATTCCTCGCACCGGAAATGAACACCGGAAGTTATCATTTTATTACATATTTGGCTTCTCCTCGATCCCCTGATCATTATTTAAGTGTCAGAATATTTCTACCTAGCGCCGATCTCCCGCGATAAGGCTTTAAAGCTTTTTTATGCGAAATTCGTGTTCCCGACGTCGAGAGGAGTCCAACAAGGTACCGCAAACGCATTTTCCTCACACCGGAAATGGACACCGGAAGTTGACGTTTTTGGATTCTCCTCGATCCCCTGATCATTATTTAGGCATCAGAATCGTTCTACCTAGCACGGATCTCCCGCGATAAGACTTTAAAAATTTTATGTCAAAATCGTGTTTCCTTCGAACCGGAAATGGAGACCGGAAGTTGACGTTTTTGGCTTCTCCTTGATCTCCTCTACATTTTCTTAAAAGGCGGTTTGGTTCTAGCAAGCACCGATCTCCCGCGATAAGATTTTAAAGTTTTTTATTTCAAATTCGTGATCCTCATGACGAATCGAGTCCAACGAAGTGTCACAAGGGCATGTTTTATTTTTACCCACAGTCACTCTGTATATTTCTTACCTTTTTGTTCCATCCTGTATATTTCTCCCCTTCTGTATATATGTTTTTCCTGGTCTTATTTTTGTTCCAACCTGTATATTTCTCTTTTTATTCCATCCTGTATTTTTTCTATCTATATTTTCCGCTCTGTATATTTCTCACATTCTGTATTTTTCTCTCTATTTGTCCGCTCTGTATATTTCTCTTTTTGTTCCATCCTGTATTTTTTTTTCTATCTGTATATTTCTCTTTTTGTTCCATCCTGTATTTTTTTTTTCTATCTGTATTTGTCCATTCTGTATATTTCTCTTTTTGCTGTATCCTGTATTTTTTCTATCTATATTTGTCCGCTCTGTATATTTCTACCATCCTGTTTTTTTTCTCTCTCTATTTGTCCATTCTGTATATTTCTCCTTTTGTTCCATCCTGTTTTTTTTTCTCTCTCTATTTGTCCATTCTGTATATTTCTCTTTTTGTTCCATCCTGTATATTTCTCCCACCCTGTATTTTGTCGTCCGCTCTGTATATTTCTTCCATCCTGTATTTTCCATTTTGTATTTTCCAAGACATTTTGACATCTCAAGACTCCTCTCCCTCTCAGGCACCCGGATCCGCAGCCTGACAGGCTCCTTTAACGCTACCTGACAGGTGCCCTCTTAGGGTGCAAGCGCGCGTGCGCCCAAACGGGCGACCGAGATGATACACTTTCCCTCCAATAACCACGCCCGACGCGGATGGCGGGAACGCACCATGACTGCCTGATTCGAACATCTTCGGATGGGGTCGGATATCTTCGGACACTCTCGGACCATCTCGCGACCTGATTGGCTGTGACGTCATGAGGAAGCGGACATCTTCGAGTCTGATTGGGTAGGAGGGGAAAAGGGGGTGGGGCTCGAACCGCGAACGACCTTGAAATCCCAAACGAAGCTTCATAAGAAATAACATGGGAATTTGCGCTCGAACTCTCATAGATTATCTACTATTTTGTCATTATTTATACAGCTAAGTAACTAAATCTTTGTTTTTGGAGATATTTGCCTGAACTTTTTTGTTTGATAGGTCTTATAAAGCCGCTTCTTTTGTTCTTCCTACTTAAATGCAAATCTACTACGATCTTTATATCCCGTTTCCACGGAAACCATTTAGCGATTTTTTTATTTAGTCGTCAGTGTTAATTAGAACTCCCAAAAGCCCTATATACAAAATTTTAGTGAGAAATATACAGGGAGTTATACAAGGTACCAAATTTAAATAAAAAGGTATATTAAAGGTATATAAGGAGCCATGGAATAGCTTCAAAACAGCTGAAGGGTCAACAGGAGAAGCAACTCGAAAAACGTCTAAGCGACTCGAAACGACTAAATGACTTTCAAAACGACTTGTCGTTTTGAGAGTCGTTTAGACGTTTTCAGAGTCGTTTCAACGTTTTTATAATCGTTTTCACAGACGCTTAGACGTTTTTCCGAGTCGTTTAGACGTTTTTATAGTCGTTTTCACAGACGCTTAGACGTTTTTCCGAGTCGTTTAGACGTTTTCAGAGTCGTTTCAATGTTTTTATAGTCGTTTTCACAGACGCTTAGACGTTTTTCCGAGTCGTTTAGACGTTTTCAGAGTGGCATAGACGTTTTTCCGAGTCGTTTAGACGTTTTTCAAGTTATTTAGACCCTTTTCGAATCATGTTCGTTGATTTGATTCTATCGCATTTGATGATAATCCACGGACGTGAACATATTCTGTGTGCGCAATACATTTTCAGCTTTACATCACATGCGATGTCTTCGTCAATGAGGAACTTTTCATATTTTATAATTTGTTACCTAAATGTGATTATCTTGTATGCCATCTTTACAATTATTTATTTATTTGAGTGGACATCTACGTGAAAGAGTGGACTTTAAGTTGATTAATTGCACATTCAAATTGTGCATCATATACAAAAACTGACGAGATAGATTTTCAAAAAATCATTAATCTAACCAAAGATTTCTGCACTCCCGTTGACTAGTTCTGCGACGTATTTCACAATACTGACTAGATTAAACAGAGTTCAAAGTTTTAATAACAAAATATGTATCTATGAACATGAATGATACACCTAGTTTTAGAGATTTAGAACTTTTAAGAAAAAAAGTTATTTTCATATATTTTACCTCTGAGATATCGACTTTAAACTCGGCTAGTAAGGTCCATAACTACTGAACCCCATTTACCAGTGGTATGCATGGATAAATAAATGCACGAAAAAACGCTTCCCCACTACCACGTGCAATGACTTTATTTTGTATATTTCAATTTCAAGAAATATTTTGTTGTTGACTTGCGCAAGTTTCACCTATTTTGTAATTTTAAAAAATGTTGGTAGAAAGATATGGAAATACATGGATTTGATGGGTAACCAGTGGATACCATTTACCTATAAAATTTAAACATTACAATTAATGTCTTCACTAAAAAAAATTATTATATCTGATTTTTCCAAGTTTTCTCTTAACACCTACAAGAACATTAATGTTTTTAACGTAAACGCCTAACAACTGAATGTAACACTTTGACGTCTGTCAACGCGTTCTTTTTTGTCTTACTTGACGATTTCTTAACGCTTGTGACATTTTTGTGTTAACGCTTGTGACATTTTTGTACCTATAAAATTTAAACATTACAATTAATGTCTTCACTAAAAAAAATTTATATCTGATTTTTCCACGTTTTCTCTTAAGAGCAATGGCACTGCAAATAGTACAGATAAACGCACGGAATTCCGCTAGCTTTCTACCGTATACTTTACATGCAATTAGTCCCAGGACGTCCACCAAAAATGCAAAACAAAATTTGAAACTTCAAAATCTATCTCCTCTGTTATACGTAAACTGATTTCTGTCAAACCTGTCTCAAACTGTGGCGAAAATATAGGTCTACGATTCGTATGGACAATTTTTTTGTTTGTAATTGTAGGTTTTTAATGGTAACAAAAATACTCCTTCAAATACTCCCCAGAAAATGAAACGGTGCATTTTTGTAAATTTTACAAGTACCAACAATGTTTTTTAAAAAAATTGTCCATACGAATTGTTCCTCCATCTTTTAGTTACATTTTGGTAAAAAAATCGAATTTCTGGAACTGAAAATAAAAAAGTAGATCGACTTCTAGAAAAACACTGCAAAGCCGAAATCAATATGAATACACCGTGCCCCCACTCCTGCCTTCTCCTCAAGCCAGTATCCGTAGAGGGGACACTAAATAGACAAAGATAGGTACAATATGTTCGCCCGTTAGCCGTCGCACTCTTGTTTCCGCTTATCGTATTTTACAAGCTTTTTTATTTAATTTCACCTGTTAGCAGCGTTCACAGAATACTACTGTTATTGTGTGGGTTGAATCTTTCAAGCTGAATTAGAACCACTTCCTGACATCCGATTGAGCTGAAATTTTGCATACACCTTTAGTTCCGGTGACAATGCAATATGCAATACTCAATATTGTAATACTTTCTACTTTCTAATACTTAATATGGGTATCAAATGAAAGGGGTTGACGAGTTCAAAATAATAAGATAAGACGTCATACTAAATCCAATATGGCGGACTAAATTTCTTTACCACTCTCCTGATATGGGAATCAAATATGTACTAAAAAGCACAAAATAAAATAAAAGATAAAAACCTTTTTAAAAACAAGCTTTTATTAAATAAAATGAAATAAATCATGTACTACATCGAATAAAATAAAATAAGTCTAGGTTTTTGTTAGAATAATTCAGTGCCAAATTGCGCCAAGTCGTTTTTGTAATTTAAAAAGCTTGTCGCGAGAAATGTTCATAGAAAGTAGGTACCAATTAATTTTAATATACAGTGATTGGTTGATAAGCAAGTACCTACTTGCCAAAGTATGTATTTTCTTTAGAATTCGCGCGACTAGCTTTTTGATTTACAAAAATTTGTCGCAATTTGGCATTGAATTATCTTAACGAAAACCTAGATTTATTTTATTTTATTCCTTTTAGTAGATACAAGACGTAGGTATTTTATTTTATTCGTTTTAGTACATGACTTAAATAAAAGTTTGTTTTTAAAAAGGTTTTTTATCTTTTATTTTTTATTATCTACAATAGTTATCTAGCCTAATCTTGATTGAAGGCTTCTATAGGCTGAATGTGATGTTTCTGAAATTCTTCCCAATGGAATTCACAAGTATATAAAACCATAAATGCAATATTTTAAATTTTGGTTGTGTTACTTCGTCTTTATGTACAGGGTGATCATTTTTATACGCCCAGCCTCTCTTAGTGGAAAACGGTCGAAGATATGGAGATAATATATTATATGGGAGATGATATAGGGTGTATAAAGGAATAAATTGGCCTCATGCAGCGACTCTCTGCTAATACGACGCTAGGCGTCGCGTTGCAGCGCCAAGAAATATTTTTTCCCACCAACATACCATTTTTGTTACATCATTCAAAATCCCTTAGGGTAGTTTATTCATTTACACACTGCCCTAAAAAAGGGTAAAAACTAACAACCCCTATTATTTTTTTTCCTCGAACTTTTTTGTGGGTCATTTTTACATATAACAAAAATATGATTTGTGTAGGTAGCCCTTTTATTATGGACATATCATTTTGGGCATCTACTGTAACACTATATTTTTGTTTTTTTTAATGTTCAATAATAGTACATTATACACTTAGGTTGAGAAGTGATCCATTAAATAATGGCCTTCTCAACCGAAGTGTCTATAGTTTTTTTTTACTACTAACATTGAAATATTGCCACATTTTACATATTTGATTAGATTTTGATATTTTAGTCATTTCTCGCTTTTTTCAAATACTTCGAAAGCCTGGGAGTTCAGTTGTCAAGCTGATAAAATGAAAATAATTTTTAAATGTCATATAGAAAATTGTTCATTATTTACCTAGGTATTTTTTTATTATCATTATTTACCTAGGGAGAGAAATATTACTTCTCATTGATTTCTCAGGTTAGTAGTAAAAAAAAATTAAATTGTTGACGCCCGTCTACTATGAATTTTTACTTGATTTTCTGTAGTCAGGGGAATGGCATTTATCATGAAATAATTTTTTTGTAGGAAAAATATTGTTTTTTCGAGAAAAAATGTACAGGGAAAAAAGTTTCTTAAATAAAAGGGCTACGCAAATCATATTTTTGTTATACGTAAAAATGACCCACAAAAAAATGTGTAAATCAATAAACTACCCTAAGGCGTCTTCCCGTAAGTAGATAACACATACCAATTTCAAATTTTTAAGTAGCGCCGGTATTGAGATAAAAATAAAAAAAATATTTGGGTCACCCTGTAGACCCGAATAACTTGGCAAGGAAAGCCCAAATCGAAAAATTTTATATGAAAGACCCCTTAAAACCACCTGCCGAACACCCCTTTAAAGTATTTACTATACATTCTGACTCACCCTGTATAATATCTCCATATCTTTGACCGTGTTCCACCAAGAGAGGCTGGGCCTCTAAAAATGATCACCCTGTACTTTTTTTGTAGGAAAAATCAAACTTTTAAAATTTTTATAAATGGTATTTTCAAGTACAGGGTGGTTCATTATAAATTGACTTTTGAGGTTAGAAAAAAAAGTTTTTTACAAAAGTTTTAGATACTAATACAAAGTTTTTTGTGACGCTATTGGACCGTGTACAGTGTGTTCTAGAAAGCCGTGGCAGACATAACTTATGTTTTTTTAAATGGAACACCCTATATATTTTTGCATTTTTTAAATCTGCTCATCAAGGCAATTAAAATGATATTAAACTTTGTGGCATTATCTTTTTCCGTTTTTGAAAAATTCCGTTTTCAAATTTTATACTAAATTTATTTAACTCGAATTTGTGGATCTCGCGATAAAGATAGATGATCGATGTAATAACAAAAAAAATTTGTTTTAAACAAGAGAGTAATACAGTGAAACTCCAAAATGTTTAGGAGCCTTTTCAAATTTTACTGATTATATTCTCGAAATAAAGAACTGTACACGGTCCAATAGCGTCACAAAAAAACTTTGTATTTATCTAAAACTTTTGCCAAAAACTTTTTTTTCTAACCTCAAAAACTAACAAGTTAAGGGGCTTGTCAATTTATAATGAACCACCCTGTACAAGGGCAACTAAGAGTAGCCAATAAAGTGGGGTGCCTTTTTGGCATTTGGGCTGGGAAAAATTTAAAAATGAAAATTTTATACCTAAATATAGACGTCGCGATTTTTTGGAAAAACAGATGGAACCAAAATTGACGAAGTTATATTTAAAACGTTTGCTCTCGGAATTGGTAGATCCGACCACAACACATCTAAAGAGGCACAAAGTAGTAAAAGAAAAAAGTAATAGAAATCCAAAATACCACATAGATATAGCATAACCTACCTACCTACTGTGGAAATAATAATTTATTGAAACACTGTTCTACTTTGGCTGTTTGATTGATAGGAATAATAATTTCATGTCAGAAAAAATTGTAAAAAGTTATAAAAAAATGTCTTTCCAATTCAGTGCACTTATCAGGAAAACAATTATTATTGCATAGAAAATATCGAAATATACAGACAAAACTTATGTTTTTTTATTAATTTCTATAACCCAATTTTCCGCAAGGCACTGAAGAAAAAAACAGGGTTAGTAAATAACAAAAAAGACCCGAAAAGATACTTTCGGAATTCGTACAAATAGGGGTAGGTATGTGTTTAATATTTATATGTGTTTAATATTTATATTTTTTCAACAATAGCCCAACAAATACACAAACCGAGTCAACAACAAAACGCCATGAAGTAGTCAGGTTGCAGCCCTACAACTTTTGTATTTGATATTTTTATTCTAAGTTGATAAATAAAAAAGTTATGAAGTGGCCTAATTTCGCGGAATCACCCTGTACACCGGCGCCCTTCCGACCGATTCAGCTCTCGGCTGCCTGGCGGTCCGACTCGCTCGGGTCCGAAAAAACGTCGTCCCTCGTCTGACACCGACCGTTCCTCGCGCTAAACACGCCGCCGGTGAGAGGGGAAGGGACGAGAGTGCGTGGTGAGGGGTGACTAGAGGAGAATATTCCTGAGATTGGAGCCGGTCGTCGCGACCGTTAATTTTAGATCTTGTCTGCGCGGTCATGACTCTTAACACCTACAAGAACATTAATGTTTTTAACGTAAACGCCTAACAACTGAATGTAACACTTTGACGTCTGTCAACGCGTTCTTTTTTGTCTTACTTGACGATTTCTTAACGCTTGTGACATTTTTGTGGCACCATTTACCAGATTGTAAATATATTATGAACTAGTTAAAACGAAACCATTTAACGAGGTACAAAGTGGAAAATATTGCATAAAATTATATCAGGAAAATTCTAATTTCGAAGTAAAAAATATGTGAACACTCTTTTTAAAATCATAGGATTTTGCGGGATATTTCCAAACCAATTCTCAAAGAAGTAGCCTAAAAATTAAAGAACCAACAGTTATTCTAGGAAATACGGACAACTGTGTTGATGAATGTTCAGTGTAATTTAGTAAAATAATATTGACAGATAAGAGAAGTTATAGATAATTAGAACACAGGGTACAATATCAGACAGGTGGTAAGTTGGTCCATCTCTTGCTAATTTTATCCGTTGTATTTGTTCATATTCTTTGCTTTTAATACTCTAGTGACAACATTTTGACTTTAACCCCACAAAAAATCTGTCATCATTCATATTAGTCATATATACATTTTGTTTATAAACAATAATTGGTATGCCATTGTCTAACCGCTTATTAAGCTGTAGGGACAGTCAAGCTGCTGTAACGAAGTTACTAGGAATTTCCCGCTAGTTCTGAATTTTCGTTTTATTTCATTTATTTCTTCGCCGCGCTGTTTGGAACAACCGTCCGACCGCCGTAGTTTTTATATATTTATGAATGATTCTTTTTTTCTACATAGGAGACCGGCGGTCGATATTTCGAATTGCATTTAAGTAAACTTTAGTTTTGATTATTTTCCGGCTTTCCGCCGCTTGTAAAGGATTGTTTATGTCATCATAAGGGATAAGGGATACCGGCTAGGGGTAGAACCGGGATATTAATTCAAATTACAGCTAGAGCCGCCGTTCTTTTTGGGAAACCGGGTATACCGGACATGCCCGATCCAGAGAGACCACCGTCCGAGCTCTGGGGAGGGGGTGCAACCACCCCTAATGGCCACTCTAGACCCGGCAGCCGTTTTGGGTACCAGAAGAGTGGGGACGACCACCGGATGTCTCGCCACTGCTCCGACCAATGGACGGCCGGCGCACTCACGAAGGGAGGGGCGCCACCGAGCCCGATAAATACGCCGCGGCTGCCGAGGAGGCTCTCTGATTTCCGGCATATTTCCTGGTGAGCATTATTAGGTTAAGATTTAGAAACTGTCCCGAACCGTGTTGCTGTTGTGAGTTATTTATCCGCAGCCGACACCGGTTCATTACACCCCCAGATCAAGGTTAACTGAAGCTAAGCTCGGTACCGTGTTGGTGGTGTGAGTACCATCTACCACCGACACGGGAAGATTATTTAAGTACCGTTTGCGCCAAGCTTAGCCGAACCGTACCGCTTGGACTGGGTGTGTAGACTCGCCCCGCGTCTTGTTGAATTGCCGTATTTTCTATTAGTTGTCCTGAATAGTTTCGAGCTTGCTTACCGCCTGTAGACAAAACCGTGTCAATAATAAAACAGAATATCCGCGATAGAGGCTTAACCTGCACTTTCTTTTTTCCAGACACTCACGTGGATCTCTCTGGACCGGCCGTGGCAGTAATTTGAAATTGTTAAACTCATACTTTTCAATAATAGTTATTGTTAATCGAAACGTTAATAAACCGTGTTAAAATTTGCCAAGTCTTCCTTATTTGTGCCCCACTCTCGACGCACCACTGAACTCTGGAATTAAATTTTCTCTGACGAATGCTATCCTGGGTATAAAGCGGAGCATACCGCTCTAAAAAACTGGCGCCTGAGCAAACCGTTTCACCGAGAGTCCGATTTTTCCTTTCTTAAATAAAAGAGGCTATAAGGGAGCCCCCCGGTGAGTACACAAAAAGGGGAAAATCGGACGTGAACGAAAACTGCGCTATATAAAAAATAGCGCCCCCACAGGGGCGCGCTATAAAAGTGGCGTACCCGAGCAGGGACTGTGGTGTTTTGAGGTGAGGTACAGATAGGAAAAGCCGAAAACAAACCAGAGAGAACCGACGGAGATTGATTTAGTTTGCTTTATAGATGCTTGCTTGCTGTGTAGATAGGTAGCGTAAATAATTTAGGAAAGGAAAAACAGAGGAAAGGCTTCAAACAGCTCTACACCCCTTATCAAGCCCACAACACGTAGACATCGAGTCTTTAACACGTTTATAACTGGTGAAGACAAGTTGGATAAGTTACAAAAATACGAAGATGTAGTGGATTGGTATATTGGACAACTTGAAACAAGCAATGCTGGTATGGAACATGTACAATTAATGTTTGGTTTTAAAAATAACAAGACATTACAAAGTGTAGTTAAACTGCTAGAAGACGAAAATATTCAAGTTACGAATGATGCTAACGCCATGTTAAAATACTGTACAAACGAAGAAAAACGTGATATAGGAACTGAATTACTATGTTACGGAGAAGTTCCAAATTTCAGTCGTAAGTGTAATTCTGGAATGATTGAAAAAGCAGTTGCCACGGGAAGCTATGATGATGCTATGAAGTTTATTGAAACAAACGATGTTTTATATTTTATACAGAATCAGAAGAAATTGGCATTTTATTTCGAATCAAAATTCAACAGAAATGACAAGTGCTTATATAGAAAAGAAGATTTTGATGTAAACTTTATGGAATTTAACCAAAATGTAGTACTTGTGTTCATTGGAGAAACAGGTTTAGGGAAGACGCAGTATGCGTTATGTCATTTTGAAAATCCATTGCATATCAGGGATAAAGAAGATTGGCGTCGACTGTCTTATAAAACAGATGGAATTGTATTGGACGACTTGGATTTTTCAAATTGGTCCCCGTTAACATTTTTAAAACTATTAGACATAGAAAACCCCATAACGCAAAATGTTAAGTATGGATCAGTTCGAATTCCGGCTGGTATGAGACGTATAATTTGTTGCAATCACGAAGAATTACTGTGGCCCAAAAATATACACGAAGAAACAATGAAAGCATGTCGGAGAAGAATGGTGATACATACATTTCATACCAAGTTATATGGTAACAAGAAGGAACTGCATAGGGAATTAAGGCAGGAAAATAACTTTATAAAACCACACAACTATTTAGATATGCCTAATGAAATTGATAAGGGATTTGAGGATGTTCCAGGAAATTTACATGACTTTATAGAAGAATTAATAAATGAATTTTAATACTTATGTAATTTTATTAATTTTCAAGGTTAACAAGGTGACCTCTTAAAGTTCATCGACCTTCAGGTCAAGGTTAACAAGGTGATCTCTTAAAGTTCATTGACCTTTAGGTCAAGGTTAACAAGGTGACCCCTTAAAGTTCATCGACCTTCAGGTCAAGGTTAACAAGGTGACCTCTTAAAGTCCATTGACCTTTAGGTCAAGGTTAACTGAACGTGACCCCTTCAAGTTCATTGAACCCGCGGGTCAATGACCCCTTGAAGGTTATCGATCTGGTAACCCCTTGGCCTCTAGATAACCTTCAGGTCAAGGTTAACTGAACGTGACCCCTTAAAGTTCATTGAACCCGCAGGTCAAGGACATTTTCAAATTTCCCGCCTTGGCGGCCATCTTGTAACGTCACTTCCGCCCTGGAGTACCCCTTGCTATACTACTTGCTATTTTTTCATAAGTATAGTCCGGAACCGTCTTTTCCAATCTTTTCCATGGCTGTGTTGTGTCTCTTTTCCTCTTCCAACTTCTTTTGCGCTTGTTTCGCGTCTAATAAAGTTCTTACAACAGAACTAGTTCCTCCTGCTACCGACCCAAGAGCTCCCAAGGCCCCTAGTAGAGTCAAAAACGGTAGAAACCCACCAGTTTTTCGCTCGAACGGGATAATCCTCGGTATCCGAATATTTTTCTTTCCTCCCGCTTTCTTAATAGCTATGCGAGCGGCTCGGATGGCTGCCAATGATGATTTTTTCAAATTTTTCATATCGTTGAGTTGGTGTTCATCGAATAATCTTTTCAGGGACTTTGAAACTTTTTTTACGATATCTCGTCTAAATGATGTCGGTTTCTTTTGTTTTGCTCCCATGCCCAGCTTTCGTTTCGTTTTCATGGCTGTGGTGACGAACCAAGCGGCGGCCTTCCCTCCAAATTTAGCGTCTTTTGATTTGACCCTATCCCAGGCGCGATTTTCCAATTCCCAATCGGCCTTATGTCGTTCTTCTAGAGATTTATTCTTAGAGTACGCCAAATCGTGATTTATACAGGCCGAGTCAAGTTTATTTACGCCGGAATCACCCCTTTCGATTCTTTCCCGTAATTTTGTTCCTGGCCCGCAAAACTGATAGCCGGGAATATGCAATTCGACGGGTAGTTTGTTAATTAAACTGTTTACTAGACCTTCACCGGTGACTAGCAACATCGAAATGAATATGTTCCCACACGCGCGCTCATGTTTATAAACGAACGTCAACTTCGTGTTCCCGACATCGAAACGAGTCCAACGAGGTGCCGCAAGGGCATATTTAATTTTTTATTGCATTTCTCTCCCACCCTGTATATTTAACCTAACTTTTGATCACTCTATATTTGTCTCAACCTAACTTTTGGTCACTCTGTATTTTTCTCAACCTAACTTTTGGTCACCCTGTATTTTTTCTCTTAATTTTTTCTCTTAATATTTGACCACTCTCTCACCTTCTTGTTCCATCCTGTATATTTTTTGACATCTGACGGGCAAGACTCCTCCGCCTTTTAGGCCCCCGGATCCGGCTCCTTTCACGCTACCTGACAGGCGTCCCTCGAGGTGCAAGCGCGCGCGCGCGCCCAAACGAATGACGTCGGCGAGATTCTAGTTTACGCTTTTTAAGGTCACTTCTTCGACGTGCGGCGATAGCCCAGTTGGCCGGAGCGACGGGGTCGGGACACGAACGGAACAGGTTCGATTCCAGGCACGGGCTTTTTTTTTATTTCATTCCAGGAAAAGGCAACGTCGCACCTACACGACAGAATCGAGGATCCGGCAACGCCGCGACAACGGCCGAGAGATCAAAAGTAGCGATAAGACCGCAGCGGAAGTCGTTATCTTATATGGGAAAATATATGAGTGCGAGTGAGATGGAATGATGGTGCACCCGCTTTGCCTCACTACTAATATCTGATGACCCCGTACAAGTTAATTAATGCTCCAGTACAATAAAAAATCTTAAAATTTTGTACATAAAAAGCTACGGTCTGAAGACCTTGTCTACGTACAATTTCACTATGTGCGATCTAGCAACAAATGGTCAAGGCCCAGTAACGTGTTTTATGTGGCACGAAGGGCAAGGAAAAGGGGATCTAATGAGATCGGCACCTGTTTGCTTCACTATCTGAAGTTCAAAAGTGAAAACTACGATGGTAATAACCTGAAAGTTGTCTTTTATTCGGACAATTGTGGAGGCCAACAAGAAAACAGCGTACTTCTAAGCTATTGTCACACTATTCGTGTGCGCCGAAGGGTTGGACTGACCCTCACGGCTTGCCGGGATCACTGGGAGGGGTCGCGACCGACGACAGAGCGTACTCCAATTAGACACAGGTATACACGAAACGGACTTGTACTGTTCCAAACTCACATAAACGTTTTCAACAGCATCTTGACTGAGACGCGTAGCGGGACCGCGACTGACAGGCGCGTGGGGAACCTAAGAGCAGAGGTTCCCAGGCTCGCGATTTGCAGAGACCGATCTCCAACAACCCGGCGATCACCAACGCTCCAGCATGACCCCCTGCCGTCAAGCCTCGTCGCAGTCGGGCCGGAACACAAGTTCGCTGATAAGCTGCACCTTGTGCCTGAGCGGACCCCTCGGGGGTGGTTGGCGATCTAGTGGCTGCTGAAAAGCGGGATCCACTGATACCCAGCTTGGAAACTGAGCTTTATTTATACCCGCAGATTCTGCCGAGTCGGCGGGTGGACTTTGATCTATTTATTGTTTAACTTATTAATTCATCCTCGTATTTACTTTATTGACTGTCCCTCGTACTCATTAAATTTGTTATTGTTATCTTTACTTTTGTTTTGTTCGGTAGAAGTTGGTTTGAATAATTCGGTCACTTTGGTGACATATGCCCCCCCTCTCGAAAGCCTTGGTCCCCAAGGTCAAGATGTTGTTTTGTATAAACAAAAAAATTACGAAATTAGATTTACCAAAAAATACAATTTAAAATATCTGAAGTTAATACTGAACAACTTGTGACTATAAAAGTTAGTCAAAAGTACATCTGGTATGCGTTCATTGTTTTGGGCTGACGTTCCTCGTGTAGTTGGTTGTTTACATGCGTCAAACAAAAATACAAAATAAAAATTGTGTTTAGATTTTAGAAAGGCTCTAAAACAAAAATGTCATTGTTTTGTGATAGTGAACATCATGAATCGTAAGTTTAATATATTTCTATTAGTGCCTTAAAATAAAAAAAAATCCTAGAATTTAAACTTTGGCTATTTCGGCGCCTGGTTCGCCGTATTTTTACAAGTTGCCGGCCTGCTTATCCTATGGTAATGTCTCACTTTTTATACTTGGGGGGAAAAATGATCCCTATCCTTGATCTCCCCCCTCTCTCTCTCTTTTAGACTAATTTGGAAGTACTCCAAATTACCTGGCCAAGGGCCAGTGATCACAATTCCATCTATTGTAACTATGCTGAGCCCTTGTTATCGCCACAATGGGAGTTTATATGGCAGGGGTTTATTTTTAAAAAAATATTGTCATATATATCTCCTAGATCGGCCCCGTCGGCCTATAATATACGTATACTATCTGTAGTTCCCTTTAGGAAGATAGTATTGAAACAAGCTTTAGCTGAGAAATAACTTGCAAGAAACAGTTCTTTGTAACCTAATGGCCATCTCAGTTACTCGGGCCTGTCTCTATTAAGTATTTTACTTATTTTACCTAATACGGTCCTGTTAAAAAATGTTTTGAGCTTATTTGGGTTTCCTTCCTTCTGGTGTACTTCTCTACAAACAAAATTGTTTAGCTCGGTTCTGTCTTATAATCTAAAAATCATATTATAAAAATTATATTACTAATTACGGACTCTGATGAGCTCCTCTGCTGGTCGACAACCCGGTCGCTGGCCCCAAAGCTGCTGAGTTCGCGCCTTCGCGCCCGGCCTGGTTTCGCCAAATGCTGCAGTATTGCGTTTCATCGAGGTTGCTCAGTTGTCCCTGGCTTGGAATGCGAATTATATATTCATGCATTTTCTGGGGTGACTGCTTTTCAAAGTGCATACAGGAAAAACGCCGTAAAACAGGTACAAGTTAGTCCGAAAATTATATCGTGTGTTGTGTCTGCTTCTTCTTTGCAGGCTCTTGCCGCCTGTGCAAAGATGGGAAATGCTGGTGCTTGTCTATGGAATAGAAAGTACAGGACTGCTATTGACAGAAGAATGTTCCATATCACCATAATGGAGTGATTATGGTTTGTCCAGCTGAGTGAATCGGGTAATGTATTGAATATATTTTTATTGTTTTTAATTTGGTCCATTATACTCTCTAGTGAGTCTCTTGTTGAAGTTAAATTTAGGTGGGGTACGGAAGTTGTCCAATTTCTATTAAGGCAATCATCTAGATTTTTGAATCTTTGTGGTAAATTCTGTACTGATGAGTGTAAAATAAATGTTTTTAGGGTTGTCCATGCTGCGGGTATTACGTGTACTATATCATATTTCCTTGTTTCTGCCGTTGTGCATGGAAATCTTTTATGTATTAAAATTTCATTTTCTGTTTTTAGGATGCAATTACAAGGTATGGTGAGTTTAATAGCTCCTCTGGCCTGGAATGACGTCGGTAATGCAAATGTTTTGTTGTCACATTGTATTGTGGTGTTGGCCTCCGGATGTGAAATCATATACACTTCTTCATCTATTTCTGCTATGGTTGTGGACGTGGATTGGTAACAACGGAGTGGACAATGTGTTGCCAATTCATCTACTGTGGAACCACGGAGTAGCTTGCGTGTGCATGCTGGTCCTTGGAAGGTGTCTCCCGAGAATCTATGTAGTTTGTTTTCGTAAGGTTTGCAAACATGCAGACTTGTTCCTGAAATTTGTCTTGAGTCGTCCCCTGAAACTGCCGTATACATTGTATTGTGCTCTATGATGCATGTGTGATTTATCCAGGCAAACGGGGTTGTTATTAGTTCATATAATCTCCAATCACTGTTTTCTTTTGTTATAGGTATTTTGATATGCAACACGATGCTGTTATCACTGAATGTGCACTCACAGATTGGAAGTTCGTAGTATTTCGCCAAGTGTGTTACTGGAATGGCTAGGTTCTGAGAATTTGTCCTGAGTTCTAGGTTTAGTTTCTCTAAATATTTACGTAGCGTAGTTGGTTTCAAGATTGTCGCCGGGATGAGATGCTGTGTGCATGTCTGGATGCTCCTTTGCTGTCTGTTGATTCTGGTAAGCCTTAATATATTTTTTTGTTATATCTATAAAGTTGTTGCTGATGATCCCATAGAATTTGTGATTTTTTCCCTTGTATTATTGTGTTTTGTTCTTTTATTTTTGTTTCAGCTAGCTTCATTGCTGCTGCCTGTTGTCTGCTTCCTCTAGATTTTTGGATTCCCTGCTGATGCTCAAGATTGTGTGGGTCACTCCTTTGTAATGGATATATTGCTATCAGTTACCATGGAGTCAAGTTTTTGCTGGGTGGCTACTCCACAGCAATAGTTCAATCCATCTGCGATAAATGATAGAGATAGAGCTCTTTTTGCTCTTATTGGATTTGATAAATTTCGTAAGTAATCTATGTTCCATTCGTTATATAGCAGATTTATCTCGTGATCTGCCGCGTTTGCCGTTTGTTCCATTAACTGGTTTATTTTACATTCCAGTCCATCGTCAAAGCATGGCTGTCTTCTAAGTGGTGCTGGCTGGTCCTGAACCCAGCGAGATGTGTACGTAAGCGGTATGGTGGCTTCGTACCCTATGGTCTCTGGTAATGGCTTCCAGGAGGCTCCGGCCGATACCTCGACATGTTGAGCCCTGGAAGGGAAAGCCCCCCACGTCATGCACCTGGAAAATTATTTAGGTAATATATTTGCATTTTTTATATTCCTCCTGTGTCTCCTTGGCTAGCTCCCTTTTCCCGATATAAAATACCCCATTGTTTCCTATTCCCCTTACTGCTAATATTAATTGTTTCCATCTAGGCTAACTTGCTCCATATCCTCAATATCTTTCGTTTCTGCCGGTTCCATAGTTTCTGTTGCTGTCCAGGGATCGTTGTAGGGTAGTATCCTACTAACGTGTACTACGTCTTTTTTCTTACCATTAATTTTCTTCACTTCGTAGTCTACTTCTCCTACCTTTTTTATCACTTCATACGGACCGAACCATCGCAACAAGAGCTTTTTGCTCCTCCCCACTTTTCTAATGGGTATAAAAAATTTCACTCTGTCCCCTGGGTTGAAGTCTAAATCCCTGTGGGTTTTGTCGAATCTTTTCTTATCTGCCTGTTGCCGCTTTCTTATATTCTCGACTCCTAAGGCCCTTGCGGCTAGCGCCTTATTTCGTATTTCTACCGCCGTCGTGTTGCATTCTATTGACTGCAATGCCGCTTCTGACGGTAATACTGCTTCTCTAGCGAACATCAGCCTAAAGGGGCTGAACCTTGTTGTGTTCTGTATTGCTGTATTGAAAGCGAATGTCACGTATGGTAAATAAGTGCACCAGTCCGTTTGTTCAGTATTGCAGTACATAGATAACATGTTAGCTGGGTTTTATTAAAGCATTCGGTTAATCTGTTGCAGCAGGGGTGATACGCCGTGGTAAACTGACTGTGGCTTCCCATTAGTTTGACTAGTTCCTGTACTAGTTCGGATGGGAATACCTTTCCTCGGTCGCTCAAAATTTTTCTTGGTACTCCATGAATTAAAAACACTTTTTCTAGGAATTTTGCCACGGCTTCGCCTTTCCCATTAGGTAATGCTCCTGTTATTGTGTATCTCGAAGCGTAGTCTATTGCGACTATTTTGTCGTTTTACCATTCTTGCTTTTTCTAAATGGGCCTAATAGGTCGATTCCTATTCTTTACATTATTGTCCCTACAGGCATAGGTTGTAACAGCCCAGGTTTCTGAAGGTACGGCTGTCCTTTCCTCGCCTGGCAGTCTGGACACCCCTTGACAAATTTCTCGATGTCCTTGTCCATATTGGTCCAGTAGAATCTATCCCTTATTTTCTTGGTTGTTTTAGATAGTCCCAGGTGACCGCTTGTTGGGGCGGAATGTAGGTCCCACAATACCTCCTCTATCATGGCCCTAGGCACTACTACTACATTTTTTATAGTGTTTTGTGCATTTGTTGCTTTGTACAGTATGTCGTTTATTATCTTGAAGTTTTTTGCCCTCCGCCTGTCTTCAATTGTGGCGTTTTAAATTGTCATTATTCGCTAGGCTCTCTTGGCTTGTCATTAGGAAAGTTGGAACTTCCTCATCCTCGTCTGTATTTTCTGCTTGGAATACCGGATTGCGTGACATGCAATCGGCATCTTTGTGGAGAGATCCCTTCTTGTATACTATGCGGTAGTTGAATTCTTGTAGTTGAATTGCCCATCTTGCTAGCCTGCGGGAAGTGTCCTTCATGTTGTCTATCCAACATAGCGCATGGTGATCAGTCACTATTGTCACCGGTTTCCCGTATATCAAGTGACGCAGGTACTTTAGACTCCAAAGTACCATCAGGAGCTCTAGCTCGCTTATTGCGTAATTATTTTCTGCTTTGGAAAGGCTTCTACTAATATATGCTATTGGGTGGTTTATTCCTTCATCGTTTCCCTGTAGTAGAACTGCTCCTATCCCTGTTGTGCTGGCGTCTGTGTGCAGCGTCGTCCCTTTGTGTGGGTTAAAGTGTTGAAGGACGGGGGCTGTTGTAAGGGCTGTTTCGAGCTGATCCAAAGTGTTTTGTTCCTTCCTACTCCACTGAAATTTGAGGTTTTTCTTCGTTATCTCGTGTAAAGGCCGTGCGACTGTAGCAAATCCTTTTACAAATTTTCTATAGAAATTGCAGAGTCCTAAAAATCTTTGGACATTTTTTACGGTTTTTGGGATGGGGAATCTCCTGACTGCGTCTAATTTTTCTTCGTCCGGGAGTATTCCTGTGGCATTTACTTTGTATCCCAAAATTTTTGTTTCCCCTTTCAGGTAGCTGCATTTACTTGGTTTAAGCGTTAGGTTGGCCCCACTTAGCCGAATAAATACGTTCTCTAATTTTTGAAGGTGCTCTTCTATTGATCTGGAGAAAATTATGACGTCATCTAGATAAATTAATATGTCCCTCCATTTTAAATCCCAGAAGACCTTATCCGCTAGTTCCTGGAATGTAGCCGGAGCGTTGCATAAGCCAAAACTCAGGACGTTGAACTCAAAACTCCCTTTTCCTTGGGCTACAAATGCTGTGTACGGTTTTGATTCATCTGCCACGGGTACTTGCCAGTGATGAAAAGTATTTTGCCCCTCCAAGATAAGTCAAGATGTCGTCGATCTGTGGTAGCGGGTAACTCTATTTTTTAGTAACTGCATTTAGCTTCCTGTAGCTGTAGTGCTGCCATTTTTCTTCTTAACCAGCACCACCGGACTTGCCCAGGGTGAGTGGCAAGGTCGGATGACGTCGCACTCCAACATTTCTTCTATTTATTGGTCTATTATATCTCGCTCTTTTTGTGAGACCCTGTATGGTTTGCCATTGATTGGGTCCTTGTTTTCCACAAAAATTTTATGTTCTGCCCATGTCGTTCTTGCCATGTGCTTGGGTGCTTCGCGAAAACATCTTTGTATTTCATGAGTAGATTTGCTACTTTGGTCCTGGTTTCCTTGTCGCGTATGTTGTCTAGGTTGTGGTCGCTCAAAGTTACTATGTCTTCTTGGGTGGTTGTCAGACAGTGCGCTGCCCCATTTTCTGTAGGTTTTCCATGTTCAGGTTCCGTGAATTGACTGCACTGCCCTATCGTGGTTAATTTATGTAACTTTCCTTTCCCTTATATTTTCTAATATTTATTTGTGGCGCAAACAGATCCATTTAATTTTCAATTGGGTTTTTCGCCACCAAACTGATTGGAAGACTACTTTTTCAAGTTGTCTCGAAAATTCATAAATTCTTAACACTGAATGAACGAAACTTTAAACGTGTAACTCAAAAAATAACTTCAACAAATTTGTTTTCTGAGCTTACGGAGAATAAATCTTCCTCGTTTCTCAAAGATCATGTCACGTCAAAGTGAAGTGTCTTTGATGTCCCAAAATCGTCATTAAAAGCACAGAAATCACAATAATGTAGCCCATTATTGTACGATTTTTTCAATAAGTAGGCCTTGGCGAGATGTAAACATCAAACGTCAGACGCGGAGAAATCGCCCGTCAAAAGTGACCAAATATTCAAAACCCGGCCGATAAAGGCTCATTTAACTTTTCGTACACATTGCAAAATTGTTTCGTATAGAAGCGCAATCCTTCAGTATACATATTTTAGTAAATTTGAAAATCAATAGATTTGTTGTGTAGGCTGCACAAGAAGCAGCAGTTTGGTTTTTCTGTCAGAAGGTGCCGTACATCATTATACTTGTCCTAGGTAGAGCGATCGGTAAAGTTAAGCAACGCCGCGCGTAGTCGGTTCGTGGACGGGTGATCCCTTATTATGATTTTCTTGTCTAATAAAACATTTTTTTTCCGATTTCAAGAAAAATATAATATGTACCTCGGCACTGAAGTTCTTTTTATGACTCATGTGCTTTATTTGCCTCGGCCAGAGGCCTCAGCAACTAAATTCCACATGAGTCATAAAAAGTTGAATTTCAGTGCCTTGGTACATAAATAACTATTCTATCGCTTTAACAACATTTACTCAATCGTGCTAATAAAAGAGCACCACAAAGCTCTAATCGTGGTATAGTTTGAATTTTCAATGGAGCAACTCGTGATTTTGCGCATAATAGACTGACGTTACAATTACCTACAATATCTACTGAACGCAAATATAAGCATGCACCGTAAGCTGTTTCAGAACTGTCACAAAATCCTATTAACTGAATTTTTATGGGATTGTTTAATAATGCCTTCCTAGTGATTGTAAAATTCTCAAGTATATTTAACTCAGATAAAAATTAGCTAAATATATCAGATATTTTGGAGGGCACCTCATCATCCCATCCAAGGTTAAGTCTCCACAACTCTTGTATAAGAATTTTTACACGAATAATTGCAGGTGTTACTAGACCAAGAGGATCAAAAACTTGACTTATAACTCTCAAAATGACACGTTTGGTTATTTTGTCTGAAAATGAATTTAAACTAACAGTAAAACTTAAAGAGTCACTGTTAGCATTCCACAAAACACCTAATGTTTTAATTTTATCATCTTCAGATATAATGTATTGGAAAACGTGTTTTGTTTACATAAATCTTCTAGAATTTTGCGATTATTTGATGCCCACTTTCTTAATGGAAGCCCTGATTCGCCTAACAATTTGGAAACTTCTGAACTTAGACGTTTCGCATCTTCCATTGTCGCTGCTCCCGATATGAAATCGTCAACGTACATATCCCTTTTTATAACTCGAGAAGCCTGAGGATATTCAGATTCGTTTTCTTTGGCAATTTGAAACAAGCAACGGATTGCCAAAAATGAAGCACTAGCTGTACCATACGTCACTGTATTTAGCCTATAAACTTGCCACTGTTCATTTTAGAATACGCTGTAGATCTCGATGCTATTCAGCGATTAAAACCTGACGATACATTTTTGCAACATCGGCAATGACCACGAAATTGTGTTTACGAAATCGAATAAGTATTGAGAAGAGACTGTCTTGAATCGTTGGACCTACCTTTAGCGTATCATTTAACGATAAGCCAGAATCTGTTTTCGCACTTGCGTCAAAAACAATTCTTAATTTGGTTGTTAAATTTGAAGATTTTGTCACACCGTGATGTGGCAAATAATAACACCTGCTAGTAAGCCCACGATCAGCAGGAAGAACCAAAGACATGTGTCCTTGGTGAAGATATTCATCAATAAATGAACAATATTGTTCTTTGAATTGCGGATTTTTGCTGAACTTTCTTTCGCTTTAACGCATTTGTGTATGAATCTCCGAGTACCGCGTAGCGGTAATTTTACAATAAATCTTCCAGATTCATCGCGACTAGTGTTATCTATAAAATGCTGTTCACACTCTTGTTCCTCCACTGATCTGACACGAGTAAGCTCGCACTCTTCTAAACGCCAAAAACGTTCTAATTGTTCCTGGATGTCGCGATTTGTACTTAAATGAGAGTATTGTACACCACTAATATTATCAATGATTAAACTTCCACCGATAATCCAACCTAAGGAGGTTTTAAGCAAATAAGGTAATCCCTGGCCTATACCTATGTATCTTGTGCGGCTGCACAATCTCATAATATATTTCACTGCCCAGCAGAACCTGAATATCATCCGATATATTAAATAAATCGTCAGCAAGTACAACATTTGTAGGTATATTAAATTCAGAAATGTTATAAGAAACAGTAGGAAGTTTTCCAGTAACCTTGTCAAGTATAAGAAAATTTAGATCAGCCTTGTAATCATTATGCATCGACTGTATTGTGGTTTGAATTTCTTCGCGATTATCAACTGAAACTCCACTGAGACCCGCCACTGGAGTATCAAAACCTAAACGTTTACAAAATCGTGCATCTATGACATTACCCGCTTCCAGCATCTAAAACTGCACATTTTACTGGATCACCCTGTGCATCATAAATGTAAATAAAAGCTGTAGCCAATATTTTCAGTTTATTAGATCCAGACCCTGCGTCTTTATGTGCAAAACTATGAGCTGCAAGAGAAATATTGATATTATTTTGAGGGGATAAGTCATCATTAATCACTTTACTAGTTTGTGGATTCTTTTGATTGGAGCTATTTAAGGAAACACTTTGATCGTTATGCAAAATTGTGTTGTGTTTTAAGAAGTATTACTATGACCTGGTTTGATGCAATTGGTACACAGTTTTAATTTAATTATTTCTTTTTCACGAGATTTAATATCTAATTTAAGAAATTCCTGGCAGCTATAAATTAAATGAGTCCCGCTGCAAAAATAACAGGAAAATTTACCGGGGTGTTTATTTGTTGTCAAATGGGACAACACTGACCTTGTGGTTTCTGTGAATATTGTCCTTTGTTTAGATGATTTTTGGGAATATACAGGGTGTCCGGTAAGTTCGGGGAAATCTCTCGCCAGCGTGTTGGTGACGTCAAAATATACCTGGTGTTTCATATATTTTTTTCCCCTAAAGTACTCCGTAACAGGGGTCCCAAAGGGGTACTCACTGCTTTACATTTTTTGATTTAACTTTTGAACGCCCTTGTATATTTTGATGAAATTTTGGAATTTTGCATAGACGGTAAAAACCAATTACCTCATATTTGAATCATGCTTGGACAATGCCGTGGAAGTCAGGAACGGACTTCACGCAATACCCATGGGCTCAAAATTTTGACTGGTATAAATTTAAAAAGCCGAAAACAATTTTTTTTAAAGCCTTGAACATTTCTCTTCAAAAAAGGTACTCTTTATTCGTTTCGAAAAAGTCAACCGTTTTCATGGAAAAATCGCTTTTTTGAAATCCGTAACTTAAGATGCAATAATGGAAACTACCAGAATTTAGTGTTTTCACCTGACGGATAACAACAATTACGTGTGACAAGATTTGTCAATAATTTTTATTAGCACACTGCAATTTTCAGGAGGCATTAATATCGAGAAAATGAAAAAAAACAATGAAACTGTTTAAAAATAGTTTAATAAAGTTTGGTTATAAAGAAAATGTTTCGTTTAGTCGGGCAAATGTTCAAAGTGAGCTCCTTCTACCCGAATACATTTTCTTATCCTGCGAATTTTTTCTTGCTGCACCCTAAACAGCATTTCAGGATCATTTCGAATTTGATCAGAATAGTGAAATATTCTTTCCAATAACTCTTCCCTGGTATTTACAGGAGTTGAATATACTAGTCCCTTGAGATGACCCCAGAAAAAAAAATCTAACGGATTGAGGTCAGGAGACCTAGGTGGCCACAAAACAGGTCCTCCTCGGCCTATCCAACGATTGTCAAAGTGCTGGGTTAAGTAGAGACGTACCTCCCGGGAATAATGTGGGGGAGCGCCATCGTGCATAAACCACATTTGATTCCTTATTTGTAAGGGCACATTTTCCAGTAAATCATTTAAATTATTTTGTAAAAAATGTAAATACAGAGCTCCATTCAAACGTTCATCCAAAACAAAAGGACCAATCAAATTATTCCCAATTATCCCTGCCCAAACATTAACCAGAAATCTTTGTTGGTGCTTGATCTGAACTATGGCGTGAGGGTTTTCGTCATGCCAAATGTGCAGATTTCGACTGTTGGTAATACCGTCTCTCGTGAAGCCAGCTTCGTCGCTAAATAAAACAATTTCTGTGAAACTCGGATCGCCTATAAATTGTTGCAAAAACCAGTTTGCATAGTTAAGCCGTGGACGATAATCATTCGGAGACATTGCATGCACTTTTTGGACGTGATAAGGATAAAGTAGCTGTTCTCGCAATGTTTCATGAACAACCCCCTTTGTGGTATTTAACTGAGCTGCAAGCTTACGAACGCTATTAGAAGGGTTTTCGGATATTTCATCCAATATGTGCTCTTCTAAGTTTTGATTTCTTGCTCTCCTTTGCGGCCCTTCCCCACCACGACGAGGTAAAAAACTACCTAATGTACATTTTAGGAGACTGATTTAAGACATTCTAAACTCGGTTTGTTTACTACCTGTTTCTCTTAAACGACGATCAACTCTCACAAATGTTTTTCGATTTGGCAAATTGCGATTTGGAAATCTTTGAGCATAAATTCTGCTTGCCTCCAGAGAATTGCAGTGTGCTTGTCCATAAATTAAATGCATGTCTGCATATTCGGCATAAGTATAAAAATGCTCCATTGCTAATAAAAATTATTGACAAATCTTGTCACACGTAATTGTTGTTATCCGTCAGGTGAAAACACTAAATTCTGGTAGTTTCCATTATTGCATCTTAAGTTACGGATTTCAAAAAAGCGATTTTTCCATGAAAACGGTTGACTTTTTCGAAACGAATAAAGAGTACCTTTTTTGAAGAGAAATGTTCAAGGCTTTAAAAAAATTTGTTTTCGGCTTTTTAAATTTATACCAGTCAAAATTTTGAGCCCATGGGTATTGCGTGAAGTCCGTTCCTGACTTCCACGGCATTGTCCAAGCATGATTCAAATATGAGGTAATTGGTTTTTACCGTCTATGCAAAATTCCAAAATTTCATCAAAATATACAAGGGCGTTCAAAAGTTAAATCAAAAAATGTAAAGCAGTGAGTACCCCTTTGGGACCCTGTAGTTCTGTTACGGAGTACTTTAGGGGAAAAAAATATATGAAACACCAGGTATATTTTGACGTCACCAACACGCTGGCGAGAGATTTCCCCGAACTTACCGGACACCCTGTATAATGAGCTACTATGATCCAAACTTTCAAGAACTTGACATTTTTTATTTAAAAATGCAATTTAATCATCATACGCGGGAAATTCTGTAATAGTATTAACATTGTTATTAATGTATTGCGCCCACTCTTTTTTTGTAATATTATCTAACTTGGACTCAATTAAATAAATTATAATAGTGGACCAGTCTTCCGTAGGCTGTTCAAGAGCACCTAATGACCTTATATTACGTTGAAGGTCGTCCAAGAGCTTTCTAAGCTCGATCTTGGATTCCTTCTGAATGACAGGAAGATCAAATAAAGCCCTCAGGTGGTTATTAACAATTATTCTTATATTTTGGAACCTATTACACAGTAACTCCCAGGCAATGTCATAGTTTGTGTCTGTAACCTTCAGGTTTTCTATAATTTGTGCAGCTTTGGGCTTTAAAGCACCTTGAAGATAATAAAATTTTTGAGTTTTTGATAAAGAAGGTTCGTTATGAACGAGTGCTCTAAAACTATCATAAAACGGTATCCAACTGTCATAACAAACATCAAACTCAGGTAATTTTATTACAGGTAGATTCACTGAATTTATGAAAGAGAATTGCTGTTGGGAGCCACTTGAACTAATGTCAGGAGAAGTTTTATTCAAAAATGATTTGGCCTGTCCCATTGCAGTAAAAAATGAGCTTTCAAATAATTCTCTTTCATTATTGTGATCCTCTAAATGCCCTTTATCGTGAATTTCCAAACGAGTATAAAGGGAATCAAATTCACTGTAAATGATGTCTATTTTTTCACTGTAAGTGATGTCTATTTTTTCTGCACGCGCCTTTAACTCTTGTATTGGTTTATTGGTAGCAATTAAACCTTCAATGAATGTTTTAAAGCGCGTGAGCTGAGACTTAAGAACGCCTCTGCGTGCCTTTAATGTAAGAATGTCGTTTGCATGTTCTTCCGCCATTGTTGGAAGTTTAGCAACTTTATATATGCTTACATTTTAAATCAAAACCCGACTTAACAAGAAAATGACCTTGTATGTACGAACGAATACGTGATAATCTTATCTTCGACGTGAAATTCAAGAAATGTCATGCGACTCAGAAGAATGCGGCGGACTGTATGAATGGAAATGTGGATGGAGACCTTTACAGAATCACTGCACAGACCTTTCTGATTCGTAACTCACAGATGTCCCGTTCTTGTTACAAAGTTCTAATGGGGTGCTCCGGCACTGTACTCCGAAGACTCGCCCTCCTTCTTGAATAGATCCACTGGATGCTGGTGCGCGACGCGTGTACTGGACAACACGTAACTTAATCCGGCTCGAAGGACCAAAAATATGTTGGGACTTGGCCAAAAAAAATGTAAAAATCCGAATTGTTCGGAATAATGTTTTTATTTACAGAAAAAATCTCTTTTTATTGACAGACTTTTCTTACAATACAAAACTAGATTATACCAGTGATATACCCTGAGGCCACATTGGGACGTAACACGAAGTATACAATTTTAAGGGTGTCGTCCCACCCGTTTGCTATAGCCGTTCGCTCATAGCCCTTAATAAATTGATCCACCGATCCCTTGGCATGGGGTACGTTGGGGGATTGATAAATTGCAGCAGTGCAGGTTTCTTAGCTAGTAGATATACTATGAGAGTTCTGGGCCACTTGCCAAATGTTAATCTCCAGAAATGCGTGCATTTTGGCTACGTCACAGCCGAGGCCACGTGACGTCACAGCTTGACCTCAGTTGACCTTTACGTGTGATTCTTGGAAGCCGGCCCCCACCCCTGACCCCACTCTGACCCCCACTCCTGACCCCACCGCCGGTGGAGGGGTGACGCCCATATGTTTGATGGAGCGCAGTTCCTGCACCATTCTCAAGCCAGTTGCAGTAAAAACAATTCCTAAGCCACAAAATGCAGTCGTTCGTGGAAAGTTTGAACAAGAATTTGGTCTTGAAGAGATTCGAGAGTTTGCATAATTTGGAAGTGGGTGAAAAATTTCAAATAAAGATGGTGGACAAGGTGAACACGCAGTACGGAGAAAAAATCTTCGTAGAGTGCGACGAATTTAAAACGGTGCTACCGCAACGCTACACCGCACAGTTTACGCCCCAACGGATCGAGGCCATGAACAAGGACATCGGCAATGGAAGGAGATATTTTTTGCAAAGTTTGGGGTCAGTCGGTTGGAGTACAAATATCAAATTTATTGTAGAACCTTGAACCCTATTATTTTAATAAACGTTTAAAACCATTGCCTTTGTTTTATTTATATATAAAAAAAATCTTTATATGCCAAAACTTGGCACTTGGGAAAAGGTATAAATAAAAGTTGTGGTTGTTCATTCAGTTCAGTATAATGCCGTCTGTTACTGGAAGAGGATTGGTTAATAGTGTCATCAACAGGTTGCCAGTCGAATTACACCTTCCCGGCTATCAGTACTGTGGTCCAGGTACAAAGTTGGAGAAACGCCTTGCTTGAGGAGATCCTGGTATCAATAAGCTGGACGCAGCTTGTAAAGATCACGACATCGCATACTCCAAAAATAAGTCTTTGGAAGAGAGACATAAAGCCGACAGAGAATTGGAAAATCGAGCGTGGGAGCGAGTGAAATCAAGGGACGCTAAACTTGGTGAAAAAGCTGCCGCGTGGTTCGTTACAAATACTATGAAGGTCAAACGCAAGGTCGGCATGGGTATAAAGAAGCGCCCAGTTTCGTTTAAAAGAGACATTGTCAAAAAAGTTGAAAGATCTCTGAAAAAGTGACAGTCAGATGAACGACATGAAGCGCTTGAAGAAGGCATCGCTGGTTGCTTTAAAAGCAGCACGAATAGCTGTAAAGAAAGCGGGTGGAAAGAAAAACGTGAAAATTCCGCGAACTATTCCGTTTCAGCACACCGGTGGATTTCTTCCTTTACTTCCTTTGCTAGGGGCCTTGGGCGCTCTCGGTTCGGTGGCAGGCGGCGCTGGTGCTGTGGCTAAAACAATTATCGACGCAAAAGATGCCAAGAAAAGGTTGGAAGAACAAAAACGACATAATCGGGCGATGGAAGCCATGGGAAAAGAAGGCTCTGGTCTATATTTACGAAAAAATAAGAATGGGGTAGGACTGTTTCTGAAGAAACAAAAAAACTCCCAATGAAGCTACCCAATAGACCGCTGTCCGACGAAGACATCGAATTACGTAGAAATTTTAAAAATACCACATTTCAGAGGCGTGTTTATGAGAGATACTCTTCCGTCGACGCCAAGAATTAATGAAGCGGCCATTTTAAATTTAGACGTGGAGCGCAACAAAGGAACGCATTGGGTAGCTTACAAAAAAAGAGGTCCCGTCGTAGAATATTTCGATAGCTTTGGCGCTTTAAAACCGCCCAAAGAACTGATTAGATATTTTGGAAAGGGTGTCAAGGTCACGTACAATAACGATGCCTATCAAAATTTTAACGAAATAAATTGCGTCCATTTGTGTCTCGAATTTCTATATAAAAGGTGGAGGTCACCTTAGAAGTCGCTGAGTCCATTCAGCGATTAGAGCAACGAACATATTACCCGTTTGTGAAATCTTTTCTGAATAACGACATTGTGGAGATAACGATTAACCAAGGAGACACTTGGTTATTGATGTATGACGCTGCAATTTATATCAAAGGTAAAATAGAGAAGAAAACGGGAACCGGGAGATGTAGTTTTGCTAATAATGGACGTGCGTTTCTCTTCGATTCGATTTCATATGAACTGAATGGAAAGGAATTGGAAACAGTTCGAAATCCTGGAATTGTGAGTGCTATCAGAACATATCTATGCTACGCCCCTAGCGATGAAAAATTCCTGGTAACTGCAAGTTGGTCTGGTCCAACCAAGCCTTTGGCCGTAAATTTGGATGGAACATTTAGCTTGAGAATACCTCTGAAACATTTGTTTGGAATATTTAACGAATATCAGTTGGCCACTTGCGGAAAACAAACTTTAAGATTAACACGAGCTAGAAACGATAACAACTCTTTATTTCTGGAAGATGAGCCTGCATCTGCTGCCGAATTGACGGCAGAAATAACAGTTTTCAATGTCGAGTTAAAAGTGAAACATATTCAACCTAGCGATTTCATTAGATTGGATCTGCTTCAGTCTATTAAACGTGATCGCCCTATAATTATACTGTCACACAAGTTTACGTGGGAGACGCGTGGTGCAGCTTGAAGACTGCGCGCCTCCACCACGTGTCACAACTGAGTGCCTCCACACGGAGCCTTTACCATGTAACGCACTACTTGTGTGTGCCGGAGGGTTGGATTAACCCTCACAGCTTGCCGGGATCACTGGGTGCGGAAGTCGCGAAGCGCAGAAGAAAGACACCAGGTACAAACTAGGGTAATGTTTATTCTTGCACTCACAGATATGCCTCTAACAGTATCTGGACCATGGCGGAGGTAGCGCGGACTGTGGACCGACGCGACCGATAGTACGTGGAAGTGACCGGGACGCGAGCTGCGCCCTTGACCCGACGCGACGGCGGGGTGCCGCTCCTGACCCACTGACGTCTTCAACAGTGCCCAGGGGCGCTGTCGTCTGCCCCTCGGAGCCCGACCTGAACAAGGAGGCTATTTAAGCGGGATCCATTGCCAGGTCAGACCACCGAGGGTGGTCAGTGATCGAGTAGCTGCTAATAAGCGGGGCTTACTGATCCCCAGCCTGTGGCTGGTGCTGGATTTATACTCGCCGATTTTGCCGACTCGGCGATTGGACTTTGATTTATCTAATGTTTATCTTATCGAGTAATCCTCGTATATTTTGTTATTGATTGTCCCCTGTATTTTGTATAATGTTATCTTTATTTGTTATGATTCAGTAGAAGTAAGTTTGAATAGTTTGGTCATCGGTCCACAGATGTCACTTTGTTGACACATTCCCCCCCTCCGGAAAGCCTTGGTCCCCAAGGCCAAGATACTGTCATATTACAAAATAAGTTTTTTACAATAAATTCAATAATAAAAGAAAGAAATACAACTTTTTGTGATTTTTTAAATGAACCTTACAATCTAGAACCCGAAACACTCACTATCACGATTTTCTGGAGTTCATCAGCCCACTGGTACAGTTCCTCAACACAATTTGCCACCATTTTCCGGCCATGTCCATTTTTCTGGCTCTCCTGGTACATCTGGTAAGTATGCATTGTTTTGGGCTGACGTTCCTCGTGTAGTGGGTTGTTTTGAAAACATGTAACATAAAACAAAAAACATGCTATTAATATTCTACAATTTTTTACGGCTACCCGCAGTTACTGCCTATCTTTTGCGTAGCAATCTACCCTGTTCTACCATTATTTATTCCCATCATACATTCGTGCTATAATAGTGCCCTACATCATGAACAGTAAGTTTTTTCCCTCATCTAAAAAAATAATTTCCCTTTATACATAACTATACTTTTAGGTTTTAACCTGTCTTTGTTCCGGCGTTTGGTCCTCCGGACATTTATTAGCCATAACCCTGAATATTATATGGTATAAGATTCTATCTTTACATTATTCGCTTAATTTCTCTATTTCTCTCTATTTTAGACACATTTGGAGATTTTATTACTACGTTGGCCGCGGGCCCATGACCATCTGCTCGCGGCCAATAATGATCCCGTACCGTCCCCTGCCCCTGTTTGTATGGCAGGGGTTTATACTGGGGCGGTACTGCAAGATATATTATAGGGATCGGGTGCGACGCCCGTCAATATATGTTTACTATCTCTACTTTTTTTTCTGACTTATTAGAGCTAGTTCTGACAAATTTAAATTATTGATTATGCCGTATGGTAGGCTATCTCCCTTCCTGATAGGAGTAATATTTTACCAACCTAATTCCTAATTAATTCCTTTATTAGTTACCTTTAGGAAGTACTGAACAAAAGTTTTGTGTTGTGAATTATCTTTCAAGAAACATTTCTTAGTAACCTAATGCGCATCTCAGTTACTCAGACCTGTCTCTATTAAGTCGTGTTTATTTATTTAACCTACTCCGGTCCTGCAAAAAGAAATAATAATTGGGTTTCCTTCCTTTCGGTCTACTCTTTCCTAAAAACGAACTTATTTACCCTGGTCCTATTTTATAATCTAGAAATCCTATACTAAAAAAAACTCTTAAAGTGCACTACTAAAAATAAAAAATAAAAAATGTTCTACAAACTGTTTTTTACGGACTATACAAAATTGTCGGGTGATGCCCTCGCCTCGAACGTCACTGTAAGCTCAGCAGTTTTCGCCGTGGCCTCGTTGTCGCTTTTGCCGTCGGCCCGTAGTACTGCGCTCGGGATTCGGACGACATATTCGCGTTCTCGTAGGACATCTGGTGCTGGGGCTACCATCTCGGGGTTGCTGGCTTCCTCCCTGGCTGTGCGTCGCCTTCGAAGGTATCCTCTGACTGTTTTCCACAGAGTGTACAGGATGATCGCCGCAAAAAGAGAGTGTAGGTGAGACCCAATAACACGTCGTGGGGTGTGTCTGTGTTTTCATTGCAGGCTCTTGCTGCCTGTGCGAAAACTGGGAAGGCTGGTGCTTGCCTATGGAAAAGTATATACAGGGTTGCAATTGATAGCAGGACGTTCCATATCATCATTATGGAGTGGTTGTGGTTCACCCAACCTAGTGAATCCGGTACTGTATTAAATATATCTTTCTTATCTTTTATCTCATTTAATACGTGTTCTAAAGTGTCTCTTGTGGACGTCAAATTTATGTGGGGTATCGAAAGTGTCCAATTTCTATTTAGACAATCGTTTATATTTTTGAATTTTTGTGGCTGGCTTTCTATTGCCGGGTGTAAAATAAATGTGTTCAGGGTGGTCCATGCTGCGGGGATCACGTGAATTATTTCGAGTTTCTTTATTTCTGGGGCTGTGCACGGGAATCTTTTTTGTATTAAAATATCTTCTTCTGTTTTTAGGATACAATTACATGGTACTGTAATTTTGAAAGCTCTTGGAGACTGGGGCTTTATCGGTACTATTTTGGAGTAACTGTCGCACTGTACTACCGTGTCTGGTTTTGGGTGCATGATGTGCTCGAGATGTGGGAATTTCCTCGATCTACGTAGTCGAATCTGTGACTTAACCAACTGGACGTTTTGGACTTTAGGTAAATATGCTTTTTATACTTTGTTAAATGTTTTCTTTAAAATACCTGCGCACTGGAATTACACTTGACCTTGTTTCCACTTATCTAGTCCACACCTGATTGCGTTAACTCTTTGTATATTGTTTATATATCTTTGTTTATAAACTTATACTTGGCCTGAATACATTTGGTTAAGTAGGTTTCTGGTGGTTCTCTTTATTTTCTTTACTTCTGTATTTTTATTTCTTCTACTAATTTTTCTCCTTTGGCCGTCCTGACCTTTCTTGTCCTTTTGGCCCCTTATATCCTTTTCCTCTTCTACCTGTGCCTGCCTTTCTGGCGCGGTAGAAGGTACTCTCCTTGTGCACCTCTGGCACTTTTTTTATCGGCTATTTGGGCCTGCTACCCTTGTTGCCGTTATTTTTTTCTCTTTTTTCTCTAGACCTTCTGCCCTCGTCTGGACTGTAGCTGCTATCATCATTAAATCGCCTTCCTTTCGGACCTCGTCTGGGACTCTGGCGGTCTTCTCGACGGGTGGAAAGGTGAAAACTTCGCCCTCGAACTCCGTGCTCCGGTGGCGCGGTTTGAACGTGGCCAACACTACGTCATCTTCCTTCTCGGACTTCGTCTGGACTTTTTTAGTCTCCTCGACGGCTGGAAAGGTGAGTCATCGCTCTCGTTTTTCTGTACCTTTCTTCCCGGTACGACTTCTTAACACCTGGTGCTCCTTTGGCACTCGCCGCGTAGGTCTTTCCTCAGTACCTCGCCGAATCATACCTTATTTCTAACACTTCCCCACTAACCTGTACTCTCTCCTTACAGCTTCTGCTTCGGCCTGCTCCGGAACTTCCCTACTACTGCTGGGGTTCCATGACCATCGGCGATGCTCCAACGGCGTCCCAGGACGGCGCCTCCACCACGTGTCACACAAGTTTACGTGGGAGACGCGTGGTGCAGCTTGAAGACTGCGCGCCTCCACCACGTGTCACAACTGAGTGCCTCCACACGGAGCCTTTACCATGTAACGCACTACTTGTGTGTGCCGGAGGGTTGGATTAACCCTCACAGCTTGCCGGGATCACTGGGTGCGGAAGTCGCGAAGCTCAGAAGAAAGACAGCAGGTACAAACTAGGGTGATGTTTATTCTTGCACTCACAGATATGCCTCTAACAGTATCTGGACCATGGCGGAGGTAGCGCGGACTGTGGACCGATGCGACCGATAGTACGTGGAAGTGACCGGGACGCGAGCTGCGCCCTTGACCCGACGCGACGGCGGGGTGCCGCTCCTGACCCACTGACGTCTTCAACAGTGCCCAGGGGCGCTGTCGTCTGCCCCTCGGAGCCCGACCTGAACAAGGAGGCTATTTAAGCGGGATCCATTGCCAGGTCAGACCACCGAGGGTGGTCAGTGATCGAGTAGCTGCTAATAAGCGGGGCTGGTGGCTGGTGCTGGATTTATACTCGCCGATTTTGCCGACTCGGCGATTGGACTTTGATTTATCTAATGTTTATCTGATCGAGTAATCCTCGTATATTTTGTTATTGATTGTCCCCTGTATTTTGTATAATGTTATCTTTATTTGTTATGATTCAGTAGAAGTAAGTTTGAATAGTTTGGTCATCGGTCCACAGATGTCACTTTGTTGACAATACCGTATCGTAAATGGGAACTTCATGAACTGCCAAGTCTTACGGTCAATGCCAACAGAGAAATTTGGTCAGTCAAAACTTCAATGGCGTGTCGAGTCCTCGATACGTTATCGTGGGATTTCAAAGGAGTCGCAATGAAAATGCTAGAAAGGACCCTTCCGTATTCGATAATAAAAATATAGCGGATGTCAGATTGATTTTAATTGGTAAACGAGGATGTCATCGATCCGTCGGTAGCTCTAGAAAATTCGATATTCATATTTGATGATGTGGCCTGTGATAGACAAAATAAAATCAGCGGTGGACGTCGCTTATCTATGTCAAACGTATTCGAAAATTCCGAAGCAGCTCATACGCGATAATTGCAACGTGATCGTGTTATTTAAACAAGACGACGTAAATCTGAAACACGTTTACGAGGAACATGTGTCGCCAGACGTCACGTACGAAGATTTCAAAAAGCTGTGCTATCAATGTTGGGACGACAGCTATGGCACTCTGGTCATAGTTAAGGATTTTAGTCTGAAAAACGGGCGGTATAGGAAAGGTTTCGATAAGTATATAAGGCTGTGAGTACTTCTCTGACGTTAGTGGTCAACATGCCGCTGATGTCAGAGGATCAAATTCTAAAAGCGCACCGCGCAAGGAAAATCAGTGAACTTGCACGAGCGATTAGAAAAAAACACACGGCTTTGAAGTTGGGGAAATTCGAGGAAGACGAGACGCTAGAAAAAATATTCAAACCAGTGACGCAATCTATCAAAACGTTACAAATAAAAAAAGACATTCTAGACATCGAACCGAAGAAAGAAAAAACTAAGGTGGAACCTAAAAAAGACGAAGAAATTGGGGAAAGCAGTGATACAAGAATACAGAAAAAAGTAGAAACATTAAAGCAACGGATTGAAAAGTTAAAAGGAGATTTTACCCCGAAACTTCCACCACACGCCGAAAAGGCAACGGCAGATTTTAGTCCGACACTGCCGAAGAGAAAAATGAAGAGGAAGAGGAGATTTTTGACGATGTATCTCAGTATTCTCCTACCGTTGTAAAGGACTACCTAGAAGCATATCCGGAAATAGCTCGACCGTATATTCAAAAATATAACGCAAAGTCACCCGAAATCGATTTTGTATACGGACCCAAGTATAGCGCAAGCGAATCAAAATGGACCTTGGGAAAAGAAAATTTAGATTTCCATAGAAAAACGTCGGAGATAATAGTGGGTAGGAAGAGGTATAAAGGTACCAAAGGACTTTTTCAATTGATTTTTTATAACGATCCTCGAGCCAATTTGGTGGAGATGAAAAATTATAGTAAAATTCTAACTGAAACGTAGGTACATCTGAATAGCGCGGGTAAATTTAGAGGTTCATCTCGATCTAAGTACACGAATGTCATTAAACCGTTACTAAAACGCGGAGATGATGAGGGGGCAAGCGGTAAAGGTATGCATCTCACTTACAACGAAAAACCGATGGAGTACATGTTTTGGGACGACGTCAACGAATTAGTTTTAGTTACTGGTGGCATCCAAAAACGCCGGCAACACGTCCCACGACAACGAAATCGTAGCTATTATAAATGAACTGATGGAAGCTAAAGTTATCAGATAACTTAGTCGCGGTGAAGAAAGCGGGTCACAAATTTCGATATGAACTCCAAGTATACCAAGGAAAAAGTTCAGCTGATTAGGGAATTACATAAACCGATACGAAAAAATTACCCTAGACGTAGAACTATTATTAAAGGTTTGGATGATCTTTGGCAAGCCGACCTAGGGCAGTTGGATCAGTACACCAGCCGCAATAAAAACTCTAAATTCATGCTAGTCCTAATCGACTGCTTTTCCAAATTTGTCTGGTGCAAACCGTTAAAATCCAAGTCGGGAGAAGAAGTGGTGAAGGCTTTCGCCGATATTATCAAAAATTCCGGGGGGCGTCGACCTCGAAATCTGCAGACCGATCAAGGCAAGGAATTTTGCAACTGTCATTTTAAGAAGTTATTGAATACTTTCAACGTTAACCACTATAGCACGTTTAGCGACACGAAAGCGACGATAGTAGAGAGAGTGACCCGCACCTTGAAAGAACAACTGTTCAAGTATTTCAGTTTAAGCGGCACATACAAGTGGATCGATATTTTACCGACGCTAGTTGATGAATACAATGATAGGAGACATAGAACCATAGGCTTGAAACCTAAAGATGTGAACAAAACAAACGAACGGATCGTCCTTAACGCATCTTTCAATCACCTAAAGACTTTTGATAAACAAAAGTTTAAACTAGGTGGATCAGCAAAGTCAAGCACGTCTTTCAGAAGGGTTACACGCCCAACTGGACGACTGAAGTGTTTAAAATCTCAAAAGTCCAAATTACGAACCCTCCCACATATCTCCTAGAAGATTTGAACGGAAGACCTATCCAGGGGGGGCTTTTACGCCGAGGAATTGCAAAAAACAGCTGATCCGGACGTCTATTTGGTAGAAAAGGTGTTGTGTAGAAAAGGAAAGAAGATTTTGGTCCGTTGGCTGGGGTTCGATAAGACCCACGACTCTTGGATAGACGCAACAGACGTCTTGTAGTAGTGGCGGAGCATGGGTGACAGTAGTGGCTACGAATCTGACGCAGCCGGCGATGTCGACGACGACGTTTCACAGCAAACGATTCAAAGAGATAGACTTCTTCTGTTGAAAACATGTTTCCATTTGGCGCCTGGTCACACATATACCGTACATTGTGGGCTGAGTCCACTACGATTTTTTACACCTGCTGTAAATATCGTTTGCGGGCAAGGTACCCGAGAAGAATGCGTAATGAGCATGGATCACGTGGAGTGGAGAGAACTTATGTCGCACCTGTATAAGTTTTTCGAACAAGGAGATGGTCTGCCTGTGAAATTTGGTTGTGACATGGAATTGGACACGATTAATTCGGACGGATTAGAAATCGTAACGCTCGGCAGAAACGGCGTATATTTTTACTTCAGCGAGGCATGCTGTATCGAACTGCTACGCATAGATAAGGATGTTTCCTTTAAAATTGCTTTATTGCATAGTTTTAAGTTAGTTGATTTCTATTATAATTTTTTAGATACGGCAAATGAGATGTTGATAAAAAGTGATTTTAGAATAAGTATTAGAGACACTATTAAGTTACTTTGTAATCCAATGTGTAACATAGAAAAGTACTGTATTTATGAACTCTTTTATCTGGACTGGGAGTTTTTGTTAGCTGACTTGTATAGGAGAAGGTTTTCTTAAATAAAACAACATTTTAAAAATAGTGTTTTTTATTTACATACCCACATTCTTACATTTCAATCTGCATCTATGATATCCTTATGACCCCAAGGCAATGTGATGACATTGTCGTTTGTTATCGAAAGGGCTGAGACCGATTTTACTTTGTTTGATACTAAACACCTTAAGAGCATATGAACGTATCGAGCACTGGCTGGCGATTTTTTCTTTTTGTTCAAATAGGCAATCGACATAATCCTGGTGCGTAATCTTATTTTTTACTACATTGTATTTAACCCCCTTAGCTTTTTTCACGCACTTTTCCCCCTCGTCTATTAAGTATGAATACATTTTTGATCTAAGCCCGATGAAATGGGTCAAGATACTACCGTTTAATTCATCTTTCATTAACCCTGGTACTTTTTTATTTACAAGCGGAATGTTGTATCTATTATTTGGTGGCTAGTCAGAGGTGTCAAACCTAGCTATATTTTTCAGAATGAGGTCCCGATAAACGTCATCGCAACAAATTTCGTAGATAAGACTGTCCGTATCAGTGTATAGTAATTGACAGTCGGAGGATGAATAGTTTTGTAGCATAAAATCATAGTGGAATTCGTAGATGCAGGTTTTGGATATGTCTAGAATGGCTTGTTAAAGTTAATATTCGTTTTATTTAATTCAACGCTAATTAGGTTTTCATCAAATATTGTCCTGCATCTAAAAGTTGGACTTGAAATTAGATTTTTGGCACCGTATCTCCCCTCCCACTTATTCACTAACTTCACGATTCTATGTTTCCTAATATTTTCCATAGTTTTACCATAGATAGCGTTGTTCATAAGTTTAATAATGGTTTTTTCGAAATCAAACTTAGCCTTCGTTCTTAATTGGGTGTTATATTTGATGTATGGCGCCAAAAAAGCGGACTGTTTAAATTTTAAAATTCTGTGGGTCTTTTTCAAGACCAGACCGTGGTTCAGGGCCTGTTTGAGCGCCCTGTAATGTATCACGTATTTTTCTTTGGGATAAAGGGTAGTCATAAGTTTAGGTAATTTCGATTCTAGCGGTACTCGGTGTTCGGCAGCAAAAGGGAGATCTTTGTGCAAATCGTGCAACCCGTCAGGATACTCTAAGTCAACCTCTAAAATATACCCTTCTTTAGCATCGTTGGGAATTTTAATAACGTCAATACTGTCAATGTCTTCTACCCTGTACCATTTAAAGTGAGAAAAAAAATCCCTATAAACAATGCACTAAGAAATTATTAGCTTTCAAATGGATTGAATTTAACAAAGTGTGAACATCATATTTCAAGAAAACCAACGGTCGAGTCTTAGAAACAATGTATTTACATTTTTAATGGAATTTGTTGACACATCACACATATAGAGCGTCTATTATTTTAACTTCTACGCATCTCTCAGCGTTCCTGTACTCACTTCATTTAGCTTCTAAATGTCTGGTAAGTAACCCTACATAAAACTTAAGCTATTTTATAATCATTTTTGGTTACAGCATCAGCATTAGACAATCTGATTCAAACAAAAATTGGGCTGCCTTGGTAGCTGCAGGGCTCCCCCCCAATGTAAGCTTTTATTTTAGAATCTTATTTATTAAAATATATGTTTGTTCTTTATAGTCTATCCAGATAGAAGTGGGGGGTAGTTGCCTCCCCACCCTTCCTTCTGACAAGGAGATAAGGGTGTTGCTGAGAGGGGTGACTACCCGGATCTGTAACTCTCAGGGCTGTTTACCACAACCCCACAGGAACAGTTTACTACAGATTGTACTGGTAAGTGTTTTTTTTTTCAACGTCTCGGCAAGCGAGATCGATTGCACACAGCCATAAAGAATTTACTACGCGTAGTAGATTCTTCTATGACACAGCGTTCTTCCGAAATAATATTGTGTGCCGTGCGTAGGTTCATGTTCACTCCCCGTAGTCAATGGGTTTCTGGTTCAGTTTTTCAGTTTTAGGGTCATAAATTAAATAATAATAAACCCGCGGAAAACCAGTGTGAATTGATATTTAATCGGATTTTTACATCACAATTTAATAAACTATCATTATGTGAACAAAACTATGTTATATACATGACGTCATCAGTTTTAGTGTCTGTTTTAATTTTAAATCTCTCAATGTTTGAATTTGCTAAAAATTCTATTACGATTTTAGACTTTTGATGTCCAAAATCCACATTAATTTGAAGTCAACACAAGAAAAAAAAATCACCCTGTGTATTGAAAACTCTAAATGTTTATTATTTTTACAGAAGTATACCACCTCCAGCTATCCGTCGTCGAACATGGAGTTATTATAAAAGTAAATAAAAATGTAAAATGTTTTTCTGCCTTTCATTTTCAAAAACATTCTTATACCCTAAAATATGTGTGAGAAAATTGAATAAATAACGACTTATTGGATAACATCAGGTATGTATAGATACTTTTAAAACTATAAACAATATCTACAAAATATATTTTCTTTTTCGCCACTGTGACTACAAAAACTTTATTATTTTGTTTTTAATCCTTCCTACAGTGTAAAATAAAATAAAAGTATCGAAAAAAATAGTAAAGTGGGATTGATTCTAGGAAACAGTACAAATCCGTAAGTATATATTTTCTTACAAGATTTTAATCAAAATTCAGTGCTAAGATTATTCATAATGACGTATTTTGTATTTTCATTCAATGACCAAACTGTTTTTGTGATACCACTTGAATTAAAAACAGAATTGATTATTTTTTAAACTATTTTATACGGAGACATCTAACGGTGCGAGGGAAAGCCATTGCAGATCACAAAACACTACCTGCCTTGAAGCGGACGGCTTAATGTAGCTGTCTGTTATCCAGTAATTTTAGACTCAATCGCAAGTGTATTTCCAACCAACAATAGCTTCTTTGAAGCGGACTGACTTCAACGATCATAATATAGATGGCGAAACTGTTTTTTCGCAATATCCCCCGCTTATATGTCGTCACCTAGTGTGGAAACGTTTCACGGATAATTTTTGTGAAAAACAATTAAATTTACCCACTTCTCTAAGTGTGTACCAACAGTAGGTACCTACCTTTTGAAATGACATTAGAATTATTGAAAATTTTCGGAATTTTCATTATATGCGTCATCTGTGATTTTTTTTTAACATTTGATTAGCCCCTTTGATATGCTAGGACTTTTATTTGAAACATTTTTTTGTAGAAATTATGATAAAAACAGCAAAAATTACCTTGAAAATTTTCTAAAATTGCTGAAAACCTACAGTTCCAAGAAAATTGGTGTGTCTTCCCTTGACAACCATGCTCCACAGGGTGGGGGAAATATTAGTTTTAACCAACGAAATTGACAAAAATTGGTAAAAAAAACTCCAGTCTGAAATGGCAGTCGACCCTCGACCAAAATACAGTGTGCCAACGGATGGACAAAAATTGGGAGACTGAAAAATTTTCTTTTCTAATAACTTCTTTGGTTTGAATAAATTTTTATCGAATCCAGGCCCGATTTTCGAAAACTGAAATTGGGTGAGACAAGTTATTTTGTAGTTGCGTCGATGGTTGGTCAGAGCGTGGGACTTAATTACGATGAGTAGTGAGGCAAAGGGGGCGATCCATCTTCCATCTCACTCGCACTCATGTATTTTCCCATATAAGATAACGACTTCCGGTGCGGTCTTATCGCTACTTTTGATCTGTCTCTCTCGGGCGCGGCGTTCGCGGCGTTGCCGGATCCTCGATTTTGTCGTGTAGGTGCGACGTTGCCTTTTCCTGGAATGCAATAAAAAAAGCCCGTGTGTGGAATCGAACCGGTTCCGTTCGTGTCCCGATCCCGTCGCCTTGACCACTCGTCCACCCGTCCATATTCTAATCGCACCGTAGAAATGGCAAGGTTCTGTCTCGCCGACGTCATCCGTTCGGGCGCGCGCGCGCTTGCACCTCGAGGGACGCCTGTCAGGTAGCGTGAAAGGATCCGGATCCGGGGGCCTGAGAGGGAGGGGAGTCTTGAGCCTGTCAAAAATATACAGGATGGAACAAGAAGAGAAATATGTGAAAAATATTAAGAGAAAAAATTAAGAGAAAAAATGCAGTTAGAGAAAAAATATGATCAAAAGTTAGGTATGAGAAAAAATATAGAGTGATCAAAAGTTAGGTTTAAATATGAGAAAAATATACTGGATGGAACAAAAAGAGAAATATGTGAAAATATTAAGAGAAAAAAATATACAGGGTGACAAAAAGTTCGATTATGTTGAGAAAAAATAGTAACCAAAAGGTAGTTAAATATATGCGATGTCTTAGAAGAAAAATGTCTTGGAAAGAGTTCCTTAAAGGCGGAGAAAAAGTTGCAGGGTGGACAAATTGTTCACAGAAAACATTTAAGCGGTTTTAGGTGGAATGAATAATAATTGATGCAAAGTACATGTTTTCTTTGTTCGTTAAAAATAGAATGCGATGTAATGTTTCCGGAGACATTTGATAAAGCTCCATAAAATCAAACACACTGTGGAAAAGTCTTCATTTAGTCTCGTTGTTTCGTTGCGACAAAATGGGTAAAGTAATGAGAAAGTTTCCTAAAAATTAATAGTCTAATCAATTTTTTTTTTGTTTCAGAATTTATACAATTTATAAAGCAAAGAGTCCAAACCTTACCAGTAAGTTATAAAATTAAAACTATACCATAATTTATTCGTATTTTGTAGCCAGATGGGCAGTATGTTGTACTGTTTGGAAAAAAGGGGGATGCCCCCTTTGGAAAGGAGGGAGCACCCCCTTTCATAGGGGAACATGCGTCCCACCACGTATTTTTTTATGTGGAGGGGCCCCTGGGGGTTGTTTGGGCGTACCCCAAATGGTATAACAATAATTCTTGTTATTTAACTCCTGTATAACCACTAAATTTGTTTCAGATTTGGTGTTGAATAAATAAAAATTAAACTCAACAATTTTTTTTCCCCCATTACTCCATCCATACAATCATTAAAAAATCTCCTTTTCTTTTTTCTAAAGTGAATTACTAAGATATATGTCTTCTTAAATAGACAAAAAAAATTACTCAATTTTTTCCCACTTGAATGCTCGATTTATAATAAACAAAAACAGTGAAATGTTATAAAAATTCTTAAGAAAAATTATGTTTTTTAACCAGATTAAAAGATAAGGAGAAAAATAAAAAGAATGGATTCGTTAAAATTTGAGTTTCGATGGTGATTAAAAAGATAAGAAAAATAAAAGATGTCTATAGATATAAATTTTTTTTTTATTGTTTATGGGTATATAGGTTCACAAAGTCAGAAGGTAATAAAGAATACAATAATTACAAATATATTTGGGATAATTTCATGGGTTAGGTATACAGGTTCACAAAGTCCTTATGTATAACATTTTTTTTTTAGCTTTAACGAACACAAAAATACAACGAACGCAAAAATACAACAAACGCAAAAGGATCACAACGTACGCAGAAAATTATATAAAAAAAATCTTATAATTTTGCAATATTTTTTACATTTTCCAACACCAGTTTTTTTAAAATTCAATAGCCGAATCATCATCGGTTTCATTATGCATGACTTCAAAACATAAATGTGGATCATACAAATCGAAGAGGGGGGGTTCTAGAACAATTTCCGCACCATTCTTTTGGATTTTTAATCCACCTGTCCATGACTTGAGTAACGTGAGATGAGAAGTGTTTGCGTTTTCTCTTGGGTGCGCGACGAAAATTCTGATACTCTTCCAATAAAAATTGAACTGCACCTTTGCAGTAGAAACACACTTTCAAATTTTCTAACTGTGGAAACGTAAAATATTCCGTGATAACACAAAAAGGCATGTCATGTTCTTCCGGTAAAAAAATCATTCTTTCATTGAACCAGAGATCATCCCACGCGGATTGATTTATTAAGAAAGCCACTTCCCTAGGTGTCATCTCATTTTCAAAATGTATCACCTCCTGCTCTACACCTTCCCAGTCGTGAATGGTTTCTTTGTAAATTTGAAGCTTGTACTTCGTAAAATCACTAATTATTTCATATTGTAGAAGCTGCGGCAGATCCGTCTCTAGAATGTAACACGACATTTTGAAATTTCGCACAATTTCTTTTTTAGCGAGATTTTGTAATGACAACATTTTTGTATGGTGCACTTAAATAGAACGATAAAAACAATTGTATGGTAACTAAATTACATTGAGAGACAACGGTTTTAAACCGCCTTTTCCTGTTAACGAGGGTCTTATCACAACGCTCTTATCAATCCGCGCGTTGCATACATTTCCTGTTTACGATCCATTTATGCAAATTTGAAAAAATATATTATGCTGAATTATCGTAGCCTAACGGAAACGTTCCAATGTTATCTTCAAGGATTTTGCGTTTATCGTCAAAACTGCTTAAGGCGTTTTTATTAACCGTAAACGAATAAATATTATGTTTTTCGGACCTTATCGTATTAAATTTGGAATACAGGTTCGAAGAAGTACCGAAAAGAATGTCTTTATAATTTTGAAATGTTAAGTTATTAACAGCGAATTTTCCCACACCCTTAGCTTTCTTTATCGAAATTTCCGAATCATCGTCTTCATTGTGAAATTTGAACGCGTACATTTTTGCGGCCAGGCCGACAAATTCTGAAATAATTTTACCTTTTACCTCGTCTTTAATATATCCGATTTTCTTCTTGTTAAATTTTGCAATTTTAAACACGTTCCCGTCCGGATAATCGCTGGTATCGAAAAATTTGATGCAGTCATTTCGAATGATTTCGTAAAAATCGCGACAAAAAATATGATACATGAGGGAATCGGTATCGGAATACAGCAGCTTTATTTCCCTTACAGGTAATTTTGTGAAATAATTATAGTGAAAATCGTACACGAGGCTTTTGGAAACGTCTAGCACGGAAATGCCTACATAAATCGGTTTATTAAACAACAATTCGGTTTTTTTCATTTCTACGGCTATCAGATTTTCCGAGAAAATTTGCAAAGAACCAAAATTGGGTTGGGCAATAAGTTTTCTGGCTCCGTATCTCCCGTCCCAGCTAGTGACTAACCTAATATCCCTGTTATTTCTTATATTCTGGAGCGTTTTACCGTAAATAATGTTATTTTTTCTTTTGTATAAATCCTGTTCAAATTCTGATTTTGCCTGAGCGCGCAAACCTGTGTTTAGATCCATATATTTTTTTAACCAGGCACTTTGTTTAAATTTTAAAACCCTATGAATTTGTATCAATTTAATGCCCAAATTTAAAGCTTGGATAAGAAGTTTGTAATGTACAACGTACTTTTCTCTTTTGAAAAATGTGCTGGTCAATTTCTTAGGTTTTCCCGACGTTGTTTCATAGTGGTGCGGGAGCAACGGAAAGTCTCTGTGTTTTTCAAAAAGTTCTTGGGGATAATCGAGCGTTACTTCTAAAATATACCCAATTCCTTCCCCCCAACCGTTAATATCAATACCTGTTTCCGTGATATATCCGTGTCTAGAAGATTTTATGAACATTTCAATTTTTTCTAAATCATGTTCCCATTCAAAATTGGAGACGGGAAGTGGACAGGACATAGAAAAACCATAAAGGTTATTTACATCCCCATAAAAAATGTATGAGTCTGGGGATGATTCGTCATAATTTTTCATGTATTTATTATTCGCTTTCGCGTATCGATTGGAACAAATAACGAGCCCTCCTCTAATGCCTTTTTCGATAAACAAAATCATATTGTAATCGGTCAACAATTCCATTTCAACTTTCGTCATCTTTAGCATGGCGTCCCAGGAAAAATGGGCCGCGGTGAAGAAATGTGCAGCGTCTAGACCGTAATTATTAATGCAAAAATCGCGATAGTTCTCAAAAATGTCTGCCAGTAAGATTACATCTATTCGGAGATATAGATCGCTATATTGCCCCAAATTTTGTATTTTGAAGGTTTTCCAAACATTTTGAGCATGCAAGTATTTTTCATTGGAAATTGTTTCCCCCGTCAATTTACTGTTAAAATGGTGCATGGCGGGCAGTTCGTTTTCGCTTAATTTTGAAACAGAATCGAGATAGTTGTATGGAAACACGCCCTTCTTAATAGCTAAATTAAATTGATCGGGGTCTGGAAAAGTCTTACGCGTTAAAACGAACTGATCGGCATTAAGCGATTCAGCTAACTTTTCCAAGGAAGCGGGTAAAAATCTCAAACTGTCCAAAAATCGCATATAAAGAGTTCCCGACCTTTTACTGAAAGAAATAAATTTTTCAAACGAAATCGGCAATAGGGAAATTGGCTGATCGTCAAAATTCAACTCCCTGATAATAAAATGTGCGTCATAGCCGCTTAAATTGTGAAAAAATATAGGCACAAAATTCACGTTTTTACATTGCAAATTACAGTTATTACAAAGTGTTTTTCGATATTCACCTGTCACATGATTATGATCGAAAACTTTCGGGTTACTTTCCGAAAATAATTCATCGCAAATCATACACCTGATGACGTTATCATGATTTATTTGCTGTTCTAGAGAAATTTTTGACATTGGTAATTTAGTTTTTAATATGTCCTCAATTGTTTTCATTTCAAGACGAATTTTGTTAACGAACCATTTTACTGGGGCTTCTCCCCTGTATATCTCAAAGTGTGATAATGTTTCATCGAACGAGCAGACTACCTGATAAGCTATACTAAAAAGTTCGTGTTTTTGGTAGGGATTAGTGTACGATTTCAAGGGATTATTTTCGCAATTTTCTATATTGACCGTTAAACATTCTATATCTGCATAAATGGAAAAGGGAACCTTTACGGTTTTTTTGATGTCCTTAAATTTTAAAATGTTTTCATTTTTATTAGGTAAAATAATTTTGACTGGATCTACTCTTTGACAGTCCTCTAAATGTGTCATTAGTTGTTCATTGGAATTGAAATTACACAAACAGCGATCACATATGAATTTTTTCTCCCTATGTTTGTTAATTTGATTTCCCGTCAAACTACCTAAATCTAAAATGTAGCAAAAATGTCCCGAACTCGATCTGAACTTGGTCAAATAAAGCAAATTTACGTGAATTTCCTTAAGTTCTTTTGTGTGATAAATCGGACCGTTAATTTTTTTCTTTATGCTATCGTACCCAAAAACATTCACCGAAATGGTAGGATTTTGTTTTTCAAATTTAGACAAGTCTGTTATTTTCATAGGTAGTTCAATGTTTCTGAAATTTAAAAATTCGTAATAATTTTGTGGGTAGTCAGATGGATCGGTGGATCTAATTTTGGTAACGCCCGCCAATATGCACCAAACAAAACAACGCCTATCTACAGATTTTATATTTAAGATACATTGTTTTCTTTTTAATTCCACAGGTAAATCGATAAAAGATCCTCCATTTATCGGATCATACTTATTGATATTAACAGTTAAATTAATAATTTCTTTTAAAGTCCGTCCCGAATCCCCTTCTTCGAATTCAGACATACTATTGAAAATAAGATCAGTGAAAAAGGTAAAAACATCTTGTATGTGCGTTTCCTCGATAATTTCCTTGTTTGGTGTTGAAAAATGTTTAATTTCGCTTATTTCAACCTCTTCGGAATCCCTAACGGTTTTCTTAACAAAAACAGCGTATAAAATAACGTTACACTTGATACATTTTAAACGAGACAGAAAATAAATAATCTTACGTTTAAAAATCGGGAAACAAGCTGACAGAAATTCATCGGGCAGAAGGTAGTCGCCGCTGTTGACTAAGGCACCTGTCACCAGACGTCTTTGTAATGCTGAAGTAATCTGTAAATGCAGGAAGATGTAGAGAAATTTTTTTAAAAAAATAAACCAACCTCAATCCACTTTACTTTCTTGCTTGAAGACGTTTCCGGCAATGGTGCAGGAATGGCGCCGCCCACCTTTGCATTTTCCAGTTTTTGAAAAAGCTTAAGTTGAAAGGATTCCAACGTCGCCAGGATGAATTCCAATCTTCTTTTTTCGGAGAGTTTTGCTGATCCGAGAAGGAGGCTTCTGCAGCGATCGATGTATTTTCCATTTTTTCCGATTAGGTCCGATAAATCACCCTCTGTTTGCGCCAAATAATACAAGTTTTGAACGGACTGAATTGTGCTGTGATCCATTTTGTGTGTTTATCTGTAAAAACGATTCTTTAGATTTTCACCGGTAAAAACAAAAAAAAACTTACTGTTTATCGGTTCGGGTTCTGATGTCGATTAGCGCACACTCTTGTCCCATCACCGTCTTCACCTCCTTCACCACTAGCGCCATTTTACCGGCCCATCGCTGTTTGAACTCCTCCACGGCCGCCCGATCAAAAACGTGTAGGAATCTCTTCGGCAGCCAGCAACTAAATTCACCCAAATTGACTAGGACGGCTTCTCCAATTTCCGTGTGTTTTCGGTCCACGTCTAGAATTATGTACTCCGTGCCCAGTTCCAGTTCGACTAATTTTTTTATCGGATTTAGGTTGAAATTAAGCGCCTCTTCTAATTTCTTGAAATCCATGAGGAAGCTGTTGACGCGAGGAGGCCACAACGAACAATGAAACTCGGTTCGGCTACGAGGCGAAGGCTTATCGCTCGTCGCGCGCCCAGGCGGGGAAAGGCTTATCGCGCGCGCGTTAAGGCGGGGAAATATTAAGAACGGGATTCCCGCAGTGTGCAAAGCGCCCGACCCTAAGAGGGCACCTGTCAGGTAGCCTTAAAGGACAAGAGTCCGGAGGCCTGAGAGGGATAGAAAGATTTGATTTTTTCTTAATCTTTATTCAAAAATATCTTCTCATGTACAGGTCAGATAACAACTTATTTCTATCGAAATGGAGTAGTTCGAATATGCAAAATGTTTCCAAGGTGAAAGAGGCATTACAAATTTCTAACATTATTTCTATGGGATTCAATACATAATTACACCTAATCAGTAATTCGTTAACTCTATCTAAAAAGTTATCGTAAAATTCGTTAATTTTCAGTTTTAACAATACGTCAAATTTCGCGGAAATAAACTTATCGATTACATTGACTAATTCAAAAATATCGGATTCCAGAAAATAATGGCACACTTCGTTCATGGAGAGTACTGCAATCTTGAGCCCGTCCAATCCGACCATCGTGCTAAGTTCCAGATTTTCGTTTGTGGTAAATTTCAGGGAAATATCCCGTGTTGACGTCATCCCGAAGAATTCTCGCGTAAATTTATTCAATAACGAAATAAACTCGTTCCATTCCTCGTGATCTAACGATATGGTGGCGAAATCTCTCGTATCCAAGTGGTTAGTGATATTGACCGTGGGCTTGAAATAAGAGTCCGGCTTCAGGCCGCAATGTATGGTGAAAACGTTGTTCGGAATTAACACAAAACACGTGTTTAACACAAGTTGTTGTCTCTTCTTTTCGTCGCAGAGGTTCGTAATGCGCCCGACTTCGTGATTGCAATCGCAACATGGTCGCGAGGAACCGTAACCGCTATCGACGCTCATCTTTTGAAAACTAACGCGGAGGGTTTTGGACAACATCTTTTATCCCCACCATCACAAAACATTAGCGCCATCTATCCATGAATCGTGAGATTTGTCAAGGCCAAGCCAACGTACCAAAACTTTCCCTCCTTTTTTTCTCAAAATTTTTTCCACTAGGTAAACGTCGGGATTTGCAGTTTTCTGTAACTCTTCACCGTAAAAACCTCCTTTTATAGGGTTTCCGGTCGTATCCTCCAGCAAATACGTAGCGGGATTGGTCATTTGTACTTTGACTATTTTAAAGAGTTCCGTGGTCCAGTTTGGTGTGTAGCCTTTATTGAAAATATGCTTGGCTTTGCTGATTCTGACCATATCACCCATTTTGAATTTTTGCCTGCCTAAAATCTTCATGTGACTGTAAACGGTTTTCTTCAAGCGACGTTTACTGCCCTTGTTCACATCTTTAGGTTTCATTTGAATAGTTCTATGTCTTTGATTATTGTACTCTCCTACTAGATCGGGTAGTACATCGAGCCATTTATATTTCCCGCTTAAACTGAAATATTTGAATAATTTTTCTTTTATGGTGCGGATCACTCTTTCCACAATGGCGGCTTTCGTATTGCTAAACGTGCTGTAATGGTTAATGTTGTACGACTTCATCAGTTTATTAAAGTGCGTATTATAGAATTCCTTTCCGTGGTCTGTTTGAAGATTTTGCGGGTGTCTAGAATTTTTTAAAATTTCACCAAAAGCCTTTGTGACCTCTTCGCCCGTCTTTGATTTAAGCGGTTTACACCACACGCATTTTGAAAAACAATCGATCACGACTAGAATAAATTTAAAATTTCTATTTTGCTTCGCATATTGATCCAATTGACCGAGATCTGCCTGCCAGAGATCGTCTAACCCTTTAATTATCGTCCTACGACGAGGATAATTTTTTCGGGCCGGTTTATGCAACTCTTCGACAACTTGAATTTTTTCTTTTGAATGATCGGGCATATTTTAATTTTTATGTTTCTTTGCGACAGGAGCAGACGTTTCACCCTGTTGTTCGGACGTTTCTATTATTTTCCGAGCCCCTTCCAGCTTTTTATTGATTTCCAAAATGGCTTTTTCCGCCGCTATTTCGACGGAATTTACTTTAGTTTTAAGACCAGTTTCTGCATTTTCAATTTTGTCACGTAAAATGTTCATATCACTGTCAAGGTCTGTCAAACGTTTTATGAAGGTCGTTTCGATTTGTTGAATTTGTTTCTTAACGTCTCTTATGTCTTTCACTCTGCCATTTAGCTCGGAATCCATTTTTGTCTTTAATTCTTTTTGCATAGCGACGTGTTCAATCCGGGATTCTTTTATGAACTTATTCGCGTCTATAATAACCGAGTTTAATGTTTTGTTTGCATTAATTTGCGTGTTTTTTACGCAACGATCGATATATTGTTTGGTGGCGGCGTCTCCGTTTTCGGTAGGTTCACTTAGGTTGGCAATTTTCAAATTTTTCGCATCTATTGATCCGTCGGGAGTTAATTCCAAAATAACACCACCCAAAGGCGTGGAGAGGTGGGAACTTTGACGTGTTTTGGATTGTGAGTACTGTCCAAATTTGTTCAAGCTCATTTTGAAAATGAACGAAAATGTTGTCGTGCACTTAATAAATAAGGTTGCTTTCTAGTAATTCGCTTAAGATAGCCACAATCTCGTTGTCGTGAGAATTATTTCCGGCGTTTTTGGATGCTACTAGCAGTCTCAACCTGTCCACTAATTCGTTTATATCGTCCCAGTACACATATTCTATCGGTTTCTTGTTAAAAGCCAATTTCATACCCCCACCAATCGATGACGATGATTTTGAACGTGTACTAGCTTTCCTTTCGGGTACGGGTATGGAGCTAGGTGTTCTAAAAAAAGGTTTAATAATTTCCATGTACTTGTGACGAGTGGTACCCTTCAATCTGCCAAGCGAATCCAGATGAATTCCAGTAAGAGTTAAGATGCTCTTATATTTTTCCCTGTCTTCCTCGTTGCTTTGTGGGTCATCGTGAAAAATTAAATTATAAAGCCCTTTTGTACCTTTAAATTTATCCTTTCCGTCGACAATAATATCTCCTGTAGTTTTATCAAAATCGATAAGTTTGTTTCCTAGAAACCATTTTGACTTGGAGACATCATAAAACGGGCCATACACCTTATCTATAAGCTGCGATTTATCGTGATATTCTCCGATATAGGGTTGAGCAATTTCCGGGTATGAGTCCATATATTCTTGAAAAACTTGTGGTGGATATTGTGTTGTGTCAACATCGTCATCATGCAGCGTCGTCTCGTCAGCGGGACGAATGGGATCTTCCCAGTAGGTTTCATCTTGAAGGAAAAGCGAACGAGATCTGTCAATGCTGGCTTTCAACTTGGCGAGTTTTCTGTTTATTCTGTCTTCAATTGGTTCTTCTTGCTCTACTTTTTCTATAATTTCTGGCACTTCTTCTTTAGGTTCAAATTTTAAGTTATCGATCAACGATTTATTGGCTTCAATCTTTTCAAGTTTACGTGTTACCGGTTTAAACATTTTCTCGAGAGATTCATCCTGTTCGAATTTCCCCAATTTTAGGGCCGTATACTTTTTTCTGATGGAGCGCGCGAGTTCTTTGATTTTCTTGGAACGTTGTGCCTTTAGGATGTCTTCTTGCGTTGTCAAAGGCATATTGACAAATGATTAATTGCGCAACAAAATCAAAGTTTTATATATTGATCGAACCCCTTTCTATAGCGCCCATTGTTCAAATTAAAATCCTTAATAATCACCAAAGTACCATAGTTGTCGTTCCAGCACTGCGAACATAGCCTCTTAAATTCTTCATAGGTTAAATCGGGCGATACGTGTTCGTCGTACACATGCCTGAGATTAAGATCATCCTGCCTAAATAGTACAATGACATTAGAGTTATCGCGGATCAATTGTTTAGGTATTTTCGAATAAGTCTGACAGAGATAGGCCACATCTATACCCCTGTGTCTACCCATGGAATAGAATTCCCTTATTTTATTTTGTCTATCGCTGGCCACATCGTCAAAAATGAAAATGGAATTGCGCCGAGCTTCCGATGGTTCAATAACCTCCTCATTATCTTTAAAAGGAAAATAGCCCACACATTTGATATTTTCTAGAACGTTTTGCAATAATTGATATTTCGGTTGGTACAGAGATTTGCTATACACATAGACGTTTTCGAATTTGAGTCCGTTCGGATTAAATATTAAACTTAGTAGCGCGTTCGTTTTCCCGCAGCCGCTAGGTCCACAAAAAATCGCGCTTATCGAATTTGGTAGCAGTTTACCATGTTTTGATTTTGAATGACCTTCCTCCTTTAAAATATCCAAATTTTCAATGGGAAGTGTCGTTTGTTGTTTCTGCAAACGCATCTTAAGTACTAAGGAAAACTCGGGTATTTCACTATTATATATCACTCCCTTTACGGTTTTCGGGTTGCCTGTCAGGAAGTATGAAAAAATAGACGCATTGTCAAGGAAGATAAGCTCGTATTTTATTAATTATAATTTTTCTACACAGCGGACATGTATCTATCGAAGGTGAACACTTTCCGCAAAATACTAGATGTCCACAGGGCACAAGCAAAATTTCTATATTATTTTCATAACAAATTTTACATGAAACATCACATTTATTCATAATTTTGTCACAGGTAAAATTCTCGTCTTCTACCACGGCATTGGGACGAATTTCGGCGGCGGTAATGGCTTCATCTCCCCCGTTTAGAAAAGGACAGTTGGGACTCCATCTTGCGTGATCTTGTAGAGGGTCATCTTCGACTTGCCACTGATAACCTTCGATGAAACAGTACGGGCACTGAACAACGTCTTCGAAATTTGTGTAGAAGAATCCGGCCTCCGCTAGTTTTTTGGGTGAAATCACGGAAGTGTCCGGCCACGTTTCGAAAGATTGGATTCTATTTTGTAGTTTTCGATAGTCCATGCTACTGCCTTTGACGAATCACTATCGCGGCCCTTTGAATCGTTCTAACGGTCGATTTCAAGACGAGCAATGACAGACATACCGTTATGTAGTAAATGAATCCCAACACTGACGATGCGTCTATTAATACGGTATCCGCGCAGTTTTTGCTTTCAACGTCACTATTCAAAGATTTCCACGCCGTATCTCCATGAGTGCGATTTTTGAATATCATTCGCAATTTATATTCGGTGATATTTTTGGGCAATGTAATCATCAACACCGATTCCAGATCTGACGGATATAAAGACAGGCACTTATATTCATCTACACATAGACCGATTTCGGCCACGTCACTCGGTTTATGAACATATAAAATATTATTAATTACGGTGCACAGTATGACATAGTCTGCTCTCAACAACATTTTGATATTAAATGAAAAATTCGCTCGGAGATTTTCATTTTATGAAAAGGAGTGGGGGAGGATGAAATCATCAGGCATTGGCGTTACATATATTTATTTCAAAACAATTTTTTTAGACACTACATTCCAATTCTTAAATCTATTTTTATTGGTAAAAACGTTCCTCTCCCATTTTTCTTCAAGATCGAGTTTTCCAAACATTGCAGTCATTTGATTATGTGACTCACGCATTTCCAGTAATCTTTTCACCTCTTTGATTTCCGCTAGATGATTCTCGATGCGGTCGTTAAGCGACATGGTCCTTCGGTAGAAACGTGTAGACCCACTCGTACAATTTTTCGCAATTGTTTAAACTGCACAACCATTTAGTTTTTTCGCTGTGGTACATACACAATGGTACTGCCCTCTCGTATTTCGGTATTTCCAACCAATCACCATTCACTAGATTCTCCACATTTATTATTTTGACTGTTTGGTCGACGACGGATCGTAGGAATGTTTCCTTGACTTTTCCCTTGACATAAACGCAGTCGACATTGAACAAAAACTTTTCTATTATTTCTCGTAGAAGTTCGTACGCCACATAGCCCAATAAATTTTGCTCCAAATATCGCACCTGTTTTTTATCTGAATCACCGAGTGTGAGAAAATCCCTGGGTGGTTTCAATAGCACATGCAACGTTTGTTTGTTGATTTTAATTGACAATTCTTTGGGGTAAAAACAGCCCTCCAACGTGAAACCCTGAACATCTACTACCGCTACCTTCATCGTCTCATCACCAACTAGTCGGCAATTTTCTAGATCACGTTGTGACCCACTCGTACAATTTTTCGCAATTGTTTAAACTGCACAACCATTTAGTTTTTTCGCTGTGGTACATACACAATGGTACTGCCCTCTCGTATTTCGGTATTTCCAACCAATCACCATTCACTAGATTCTCCACATTTATTATTTTGACTGTTTGGTCGACGACGGATCGTAGGAATGTTTCCTTGACTTTTCCCTTGACATAAACGCAGTCGACATTGAACAAAAACTTTTCTATTATTTCTCGTAGAAGTTCGTACGCCACATAGCCCAATAAATTTTGCTCCAAATATCGCACCTGTTTTTTATCTGAATCACCGAGTGTGAGAAAATCCCTGGGTGGTTTCAATAGCACATGCAACGTTTGTTTGTTGATTTTAATTGACAATTCTTTGGGGTAAAAACAGCCCTCCAACGTGAAACCCTGAACATCTACTACCGCTACCTTCATCGTCTCATCACCAACTAGTCGGCAATTTTCTAGATCACGTTCCTAACAATTTCACTTAACGGCAAATACTCCATGACGCAATCGTGCACGATGACGCAATAGACTCGAGTTTTTTCCGGAAAACCCTTAGTGCTCTCTATGTCTAGTTTTACGTCGACCGTATTGGATTTCATTGATTCATTTCTTCGGGAACAATCGATGACAAAGAGGGGAGCATCTTCTCCAAAATCATTATAGCTTAGTAGAGGTTGTTTGTCTCGAACGTTCGTAAAACTGGGATAAAATTCCACATAGTTATGGTAGGCGTCCACGTAGTCGTTTTTTGCAAAATTCAATCTGAGCCGCTCGAACGGATAATAGTCACCGTTCAATATTAATCTTACATCAGATATGTCCACGTGATCGAATCTTGACGAATCCTTTTTAGCGTTCTCCTTACGATCAGTTTGAAACCCTACGATAACATAACGGGGACTTTCCACGGCCGCCGAAGTTTTGACAGACCAGATTTCTCTTTGTGAGTCCTTGGTGAGAGCCGGAAGCTCGTGCACTTCCCATTTTCGAAATGGAATTATTATAGGTTTATCCAGTTTGATTGATTCCAACAGATCTAACCTAATCAAGTCGTTTGGTTGAATATGTTTCAATTTTAATTCAATGTTATTAATTGTTAATTCTGCCGTTAATTCTACCGTCGTGTCTGGCGTTTGTTTCAACATCAAGGAGTTGTTATTATTGCGGGATCTTATTAGTCTTATGGTTTGCTTCCCACAAATAGCGTATTGATAATCGTTAAAAATTCCAAATAAATGTTTAAGTGGCATTCTTATATTGAACGTTCCATCATCGTTTACTGCTAAACCTTCATGGGGATAAGACCATCCTGAAGTTATCAGATATCTATCAGAGTTGGGAGGATAGCACAAATGCGCTCTTATGGCGCTTACAATTCCCGGGTCTCGCACGCTCTCCAATTCCTTACTATTTATTTCGTAGGAGACAGAGTCAAATAAAAATCCGGCGGCGTTATTGGCGAGTTTACACGAACCAGTTCCGCCGGTCTTAGTTAACTTTCCCTTAATACAAATTGCCGCATCATACATTAATAGCCAGGAATCACCTTGATTAATAGTAATCTCCACTATATCATTGTTCATGAATGATTTAACAAAGGGGTAGTAGGTGCGCGTCTCCAGCCGTTGAATGGATTCGTCAAAATTTGGGTTTCGATGCACGTCGAAAACTTGGGGCGTTAGAGACATTGTAACCGAGAGATTGAAAAAATAAACGGTTCTCGAGAGTAAGATTTTTACCACGATCTAAACACCTCAAAGGTGCGGCAGGTTGTGATCCTCGCGAATAACTTCGATCGTTTTTATATGGCTGGTATCTGTTGTCAAAGACTAGACCCATCAAGATAATCTCTTTAATTCCAACCTCACAATAATTTCTTCTCCCCGAAAATTTACCAATTCAAAATTTTGATCGAGAATCGATAGGGTAATATTATTGATTTCTCTCTTAGTCACCGGTACGTAGAGAAGATTTCTTGGCGTTTCGTCAATGGCGTAACCGGGATCGGCTCCTATCGCAAACTCGTATATCGTATGCGTGGGACGATTATTATAATAAGCTCCGACTGTTATATTACTGTCTATATGCACGGTTCTTACTTTAACGATGTTTACGGGTAAATCCGACGAATGCAGTATGCCCGGCTTTAATATACGTTCCGAGAATCCCAAAATTTTTCCTATCGAACCTTCTGTTTGAAAATCTATCGAATCGTTTTGACTATAAATCTCACACTGGAGAGGGCTATTGTTGGCCTTTAACGAAAACTTGTTTTGAGGTTTGTCCCCTTTGACAAAATTTAATGATTTAATTATCTGAGATTCTATAACGCTAATCTCATATGAACCGGTGGGAATTTCTATGGTCTTTCTCTGATTATTTTTATCGATGAAGTAAAATTTGTTTATGCCCGCGCTCTTGTCAATATTCGGTATGCTGTTGTAGGAGTGAAATCCTAAAAGAGCTAATCCGTATTCGGCGCCCTGATCTAAATAGATTGGCGTGTCGAAATCAATAGATAACGTAGAGGAGGTACCGTGCACAGTGAATATCAGCGAGGACATGACTGATCGTTTTTCACATGAAACCACATCTTTTATAGAGAAACTCCAAACAAAGATGGCCACAATTTATTTCGCTGTATTTTTGGTATGGACTATTATTATATGCAATTTTCACACCTTTTCCTAAATAGGTAATCAGTTCGGGGGGCGGTTTTAATCCGCCAAAACTGTCAAAATATTCCACATGATTGCCGCATTTCTTATAAGCTACCCAATGCGTTCCGCTGTTCCGCACCACGTCTAAATTTACAATTGCCGATTCGTTCTTATGTGGCCCGTTTCGTGGAAGAGTGTCTCGCATAAAGACCCCTCTAAAATTTCTTAATTTTAACTTTTTGGCAAAATTTATCAAATCTCTGTCTGACAGCGGTCTATTAGGTAGCTTTATTGGTAGTTTTTTTGTTGTTTTTTGAGAAAAAGACCAAATCCTCCACGATTATTTTTTCGTAGGTATAGTCCCGAACCGTCTTTTCCTATCTTTTCCATGGCTGTGTTGTGCCTTTTTTCCTCTTCCAACTTCTTTTGCGCTTGTTTCGCGTCTAGTATAGTTCTTACAACAGAACTAGTTCCTCCTGCCACCGACCCCAGAGCTCCTAAGGCCCCAAGTAGAGGCAAAAGCGGTAGAAACCCACCAGTTTTTCGCTCGAACGGGATAATCCTCGGTATCCGAATATTTTTCTTTCCTCCTGCTTTCTTAATAGCTATGCGAGCGGCTCGGATGGCTGCCAACGATGATTTTTTCAAATTTTTCATATCGTTAAGTTGGCGTTCATCGAATGATCTTTTCAGGGACTTTGCAACTTTTTTTACGATATCTCGTCTAAATGATGTCGGTGTCTTTTGTTTTGCTCCCATGCCCAGCTTTCGTTTCGTCTTCATGGCTGTGGTGACGAACCAAGCGGCGGCCTTCTCTCCAAATTTAGCGTCTTTCGATTTGACCCTATCCCAGGCGCGATTTTCCAATTCCCAGTCTGCCTTGTGTCGCTCTTCCACAGATTTATTTTTCAAATATGCCAAGTCGTGAATTCTACAGGCTGAGTCAAGTTTATTTACGCCGGAATCACCCCTTTCGATTCTTTCCCGTAATTTTGTTCCTGGCCCGCAAAACTGATAGCCGGGGATATGTAATTCGATGGGTAGTTTGTTAATTAAACTGTTTACTAGACCTTCACCGGTGACTAGCAACATCGAAATGAATATGTTCCCACTCGCGCGCTCATATTTATGAACGAACATCAAATTCGTGTTCCCGACATCGAGACGAGTCCAACGAGGTGCCGCAAGGGCATATTCCTCGCACCGGAAATGGACACCGGAAGTTGACGTTTTTGGCTTCTCCTCGATCCCCTGATCATTATTTAAGTGTCAGAATATTTCTACCTAGCGCCGATCTCCCGCGATAAGACTTTAAAGCTTTTTTATGCGAAATTCGTGTTCCCGACGTCGAGACGAGTCCAACGAGGTACCGCAAAGGCATTTTCCTCACACCGGAAATGGACACCGGAAGTTGACGTTTTTGAATTCTCCTCGATCCCCTGATCATTATTTAGGCATCAGAATCGTTCTACCTAGCACCGATCTCCCACGATAAGACTTTAAAAATTTTATGTCAAAATCGTGTTTTCCTCGAACCGGAAATGGAGACCGGAAGTTGACGTTTTTGGATTCTCCTTGATCTCCTCTACATTTTCATAAAAGGCGGTTTGGTTCTAGCAAGCACCGATCTCCCGCGATAAGATTTTAAAGTTTTTTATTTCAAATTCGTGATCCTCATGACGAATCGAGTCCAACGAAGTGTCACAAGGGCATGTTTTATTTTTACCCACAGTCACTCTGTATATTTCTTACCTTTTGTTCCATCCTGTATATTTCTCCCATTCTGTATATATATATTTTTTTTCCTGGTCTTATTTTTTGTTCCAACCTGTATATTTCTCTTTTTGTTCCATCCCGTATTTTTTCTCTTAATATTTGTCCACACTGTATTTTTTTTCTATCTGTATTTGTCCATTCTGTATATTTCTCTTCCATCCTGTATTTTTTCTATCTATATTTGTTCCATCCTGTATATTTCTACCATCCTGTATATTTCTCTTCTTGTTCCATCCTGTATATTTTTGACAGGCTCAAGACTCCCCTCCCTCTCAGGCCCCCGGATCCGGATCCTTTCACGCTACCTGACAGGCGTCCCTCGAGGTGCAAGCGCGCGCGCGCCCGAACGGATGACGTCGGCGAGACAGAACCTTGCCATTTCTACGGTGCGATTAGAATATGGACGGGTGGACGAGTGGTCAAGGCGACGGGATCGGGACACGAACGGAACCGGTTCGATTCCACACGGGCTTTTTTTATTGCATTCCAGGAAAAGGCAACGTCGCACCTACACGACAAAATCGAGGATCCGGCAACGCCGCGCCCGAGAGAGACAGATCAAAAGTAGCGATAAGACCGCACCGGAAGTCGTTATCTTATATGGGAAAATACATGAGTGCGAGTGAGATGGAAGATGGATCGCCCCCTTTGCCTCACTACTACGATGGTTCGAATCCAGGTACGATTTTTGTCGAGGTGAACCCCTCGGTCATCTTCGGCACCGGTCCCACCCCCAAGGCTTGTTCTTCGAGATTCTACCTTATATCAATTACGAGGATGGTTGGTGTGAGCGTCGATTTAGGTTCGAATCCTGGTGCGATTATTTTTGGCGCCATGACGTCAGATGTGCGCAGGGTCAGAGCGTCGGTGTAGGTCAGGCGGGAGTCTGCTATATTTTTTGCCAACAAAACGGGCCAATTTACCGGTGTCAACGCTATGTATCGGCTGCAAAAAAGACAAAAATCCGTTTGAATTTTTTTTTAATTCAGCAACGATTTGCCTAGAGGTTAGGGCGACTGGAAATTTTTATTTACTCGTATTGGTTTTTTATTGGATATTATTCGATCAGAGGCATTTCCTATATTATCTGAATTTTTTTTTAACATTTTTTTTGTCAGTGTCCGTTTTCTGTATATTTCCACTTGCAACAGAGCCTTCTACGTTATGTCTTGTCAAAGTTAGTGGCTTATTTGAGGCCTTTCTGACACTTTTTTCTCAAAATTTCACCCTGCAATCGACTTAGGACCTCATTTTTTGAAAAAAAAATTTTGAAAATTTTTGGAATTTTCATAGGTATCGATTCTGTGCTACTGCGCATGCGCAAATATCTTGACGTGTTGGTCCAACCCCAATTGTGTTCCGGCCAGGCCTTCGGCCTGGCACGGGCCACAATTGCTGACTCTGCGTTTAGTCCCTATAAAGTGCATCGCATTAGATGATTCCAGTTAGTTTATCATCTACTTTGGCGATCGTGTATGAGTAGTTTTTTTACCGACGATCTACTTTCGCGCTACAGCCATCTACCAGCGGTTCTCCAGCCATGAACAAAAGGCCGTCGCTGTCCCTTAAGAAGCTAGTAAGTACTATTTTCAAAATGTGTTAAAAGTCCGTTGAAAAACGTTAAAAGTCGCGAATTGTCAGTCCACCGCCTGTTCACCTTCAGACATACGGTCGCTTTATCCGGAGGATTTGTTGGGTCTGGAATCCCAACCTTCAACTAGTGGACAGCCTGCGCCCTGCCAGAAACCTGTTCACGCTTTTCCAGCCGTCATGAACAACAGGTCGAGCCTGTCTCTCAAAAAGCCAGTGAGTACTATTTTCAAAATGTGTTAAAAGTCCGTTGAAAACATTTTAAAGGCGAATTTTTTAGCCTAAAACCTAGTTTTTTTTCTCAGACATGCCTTGACATGCCGTCGCTGAGTCAGGATTTGACGGACCTGTCGCAGTCTCAATGCGAGTCTCAGCCGTCAACTAGTCAACCTGCACAGAAACCACCAGCCGTCATGTACAAGAGGCCGTGCCTGTCTCTCAAAAAACCAGTAAGTACTATTTTTAAAATGTGTTTAAAAGTCCGTTGAAAGCATTTAAAGGCTAATTTTTTTCAGTCTACAACGTGCCCACCCCTTGCATCACTTAGTCAGGAGGATTCGTCGGTCTTGCCGCCGATTACCACAGATCAACCCTCAACTAGTGATCCCCGAGTTGCGTCTTGCCGGAAACCAATCATCCATCAGCAAATAATAATACCAAAACAGATGTGATAAAAAGTTCCTATGAACGATAGAAATATTATAAATACCCACTAATTTTTTTTTCAGTCAACCGGTGTCCTCATGTGACTCACGATACCGCTATTGTATGGGTGCGGCCACAAAAAAATGAAAATTCAAGACGACGACGCCTTCAGCGTGATTAGCTTGCCACCAACCCAAGACAGTGAAGATGAGTTCGAAGATACGGAAGGAAAAGGCGATATATCTTCATATGTCAAAGGGGTGACAGGTGAGCTGAAACGAAAGTATGAAGCGACGAAGCGGAAGCTACAGGTGGAACAAGATAAGAAGGCAGAAAGAAGACGTGAAAGGGAGCGATTAAAAAAACAGGACAAAAAGGGTGACAAATTAATTCAACAATTACAAAAAGATTTGGTTGTCGGTGCGAGACTATTAAAACGATTTAAATTATAGAATTTTTGAAGGTATTGTTTTAGCCTGGCACCCTTTTATTCCTGCTTTTTTGCTTCTTTCTCATATATATTTTTGTTTAAGTTATATATTTTTGTTTAAGTTTATTATCCTTTTGTATTTTGACATTTTTTTAACCTAATTACACATTTTTTTACTATTTTCGTTTTTTTTGTCCAAACCCTAGTTCTAAAAAAATATATATAAAATCAGTAAGTATATTTTCTAACTTATTCTCTCTCCTCGTACATAATTACATATTTTTTACTATAGTGCATGGATCCTAGTAAAAAAAATCCTCAATTGCCTTTGTTCTTCTTTGTTCTCTAGGCAAACAGGTCTGAAACCTAAGTGTTTTTTAATTAAGAACAAAACAATGTTCTAGCATTCAAGATATATTTAAACACGATAGGTACAATGATTTAACTGTAAGTAATATAATCCTACATATTCTAAAAATGTGAATTCATATCATTAGTAATCTTTCGAAGCGTTTTCAATAGAAATTTTTGCGTGTTGTCCCCTAAAAAACTCTAACTTGTTAATGTTTATTTGTAAATTTACAATAGCCTTCAGAGTCCAGCCATAGTCTCTATGCTCAAATTCATCCAGATCGTTACATATAGGATCCTCCACGTTATCCCGAAACCACTGTACCATGTTCATATGATGAGAAATAATCTCATTTTTAGTGTTGAAATATTTAAGCTCTTCGACGATCATCTCTTTTGTACCACGTTCAAACAATCCACACAACATTGTATTGACCTTGATCATCTCATTTCTTTTTATACTATTTTTTATTCTCCTACTGAAAAGGACTGAACAATCTTTAAAAAATGCTTTGACGTCTATCTTGTGCTTCAAATTGACAAATAATCCAGTACCCTTAAATGCAGATTGCATATCGGCCCACTTGACACGCTGGTATGCAGTTTCCTTTCTAGATCCACTTCCCACAACTTGTAGGGCCTTAAACATTCGTTTAAAACTGCAGCTAGGACAGTAGTTAGATGTCGTTTTTCAGAAGTTATTTTGGATTTGTTTATTAGCGTGTTTACAATTTTCATAATTTTCACACATTCACGAAATCCCATTTATACCTCCTCAGGTTTTAATTGCGAATAAAATATTAGGGATCGCAGTTGATCAACTCTGTGGTTAACCGACTCCATTTTCTGTATTATTCCAGTTTGACTTCCAAACAAAAGAGCAGTTAGCGTGACCCTTCTTATAATCGCTAACCTTCCCCCACCCCCAACACTGTTTTCATTTAGTTACCCGAAAACGAATTTTTTGCACCAGGATAATACACAGAAATATCTTAGTTTTTTTATCATCCATGAGGTAGTATACAGTTAAATAAATGTTCGATTTTCCAAGGTAAAGTCGAATTTTTTTGAGACACCTGGCTAATATACATAGAAATTTCTCAGATTTTTTTTTTGGTAGCAGTTAAAGCCGTGTACGTTAAATAAACTGCAGAATCGAAATCTCACCCGGTGTGTTAATTCATATTTTACAAGCTTTTTTAGTTTCATATTATCAAAATTTCATGACTTATGCCATACTATTTTCAAAGTGTGTCTAAAATATTTCATTACTTTAAAAAATTTCGATTTTCAGGGCAAAGTAGGTTGACATTTTTTTTGCGTCTGATTTTACCTTAAGGCAAAATTTTATATGCACTAATACAAAGAAATTATATTTTTGTTAGCCGTTGAGGTACCTTAAATAAACTACGTTGTCTGGTTTTTTTTTTATCAAAATCGTTTGCGTTGAGGATTTTCTCAGATTTTTTGAGATATTTTAGTATTTCTATTGAAATGTGTACACCCATTGTTCTATGGGATAGCCACGCACGCAGATCCGTCGGTCGTTTCAAGGCGACTCTCGGATGTTTTTTTCCACGTGCGTTATTACTACTGTTGTATTTTATTGCATCATGGCGATTTCCTAGAAATTCATTGTTAGGACGATGGATGCCATGCGAGTGGTCTAAAAAATTTTGGGGATCTGAATTAGAACTCTCTCGGGATCTAGGGGTCGACTGGGGGTTACACGTGTCGGCGATGACGAATTTCGTGTCGGAACAAGTCCCACGCAGGTCTAATCACGCTCGAAAGGCGACGGTCAAGTGGCCCAGAAATTCGTGGCTACGACAGTGACCACTTTAAAAATGACATACTTTGAGAAAATCTTGCAGACCACCTGTCAAAATGCAGCTTTTTGGCCTTATGGAGATTTACATGGGGGACTGAGTTAGAACTCTCTCAGGATCTAGGGGTCAACTGAGGGGTCACACGTGTTCCTGTCATGTATGAGATTTACACGGTATGAGGAATTGTTTTTACTGCAACTGGCTTGAGAATGGTGCAGGAACTGCGCTCCATCAAATATATAGGCGTCACCCCTCCACCGGCGGCAAGAGTGGGGTCAGGGGTGGGGGCCGGCTTCCAAGAATCACACGTAAAGGTCAAGTGAGGTCAAGCTGTGACGTCACGTGACCTCGGCTGTCACGTAGCCAAAATGCACGCATTTCTGGCCTTATGGAGATTAACATGGGGCAAGTAGCCCAGAACTCTCATAGTATATCTACTTTAGCTGCCTGCGTAGCCTCCTGAATTGTCGTATTCGACATTTTTATCTTGTCAGTTATATCTTCTTTTTCCACTTCTTCAACTTCTTGTTCCGTCCCTGACTTTGTTGTGACCGACTCCTTTTCTTCTCCGTGTACCCTATGTTCCGGCTCTTTTTCTGTTGCTTTGTGCTCTTTGGGCACGTTTTCGCTACTCTCTGCGTAGCTTTGATTCACTCTTCTAATTGCTATTAACTGTTCTGGGCCCCCTTTGCCTACCTGTACCGTTGTAGCAACGAAAACCTGGTCGTCTCCTGTCTCTGACCTTGTCGGTGACCTCTCTAGAGTTCTGGACGGGTTAAATGGGGACTCTCCTCCTCCAATTTCGGTACTACGGTGCTTAGGTTTGAACGTAGTGGACCTTAGTTCGTAGGGGCGGGACATATGGATTCCCCCCTACCTTTTTGCCCTATCCTTTTCCTGTACCATTCTTACCGGTACTTCTTCTAACTCCTGGTGCTGCTTTGGCACTCGCCGCGTAGGTTTTCCCTGAACCTCGCCGATTTTCACTCACTAATAGCACTTTTTACTAACCTGTACTTTCTCTTATTTCCAGCCTTTGCCTTGGCCTGACCTGGATCGTCCTCGTCCTCGGCGATGCTTCCACAACTTCCCAGGATCGGCGCCTCCACCACGTGTCACACTATTCATGTGCGCCGGAGGGTTGGACTGACCTTCACGGCTTGCCGGGATCACTGGGAGGAGTCGCGACCGACGACAGAGCGTACTCCAATTAGACACAGGTATACACGAAACGGACTTGTATTGTTCCAAACTCACATAAACGTTTTCAACAGCATCTTGACTGAGACGCGTAGCGGAACTGTGGACCAGCGGGACCGCGACTGACCGGCGCGTGGGGAACCTAAGAGCAGAGTTTCCCAGGCTCGCGATTTGCAGAAACCGATCTCCAACAACCCGGCGATCACCAACGCTCCAGCATGACCCCCGAAGGAATCTGCCGTCAAGCCCCCTCGCAGTCGGGCCGGAACACAAGTTTGCTGATAAGCTGCATCTTGTGCCTGAGCCGACCCCTCGGGGGTCATTGGCAATCTAGTGGCTACTGAAAAGCGGGATCCACTGATACCCAGCTTGGAAACTGAGCTGTACTTATACCCGCAAATTCTGCCGAGTCGGCGGGTGGACTTTGATCTATTTATTGTTTAACTTATTAATTCATCCTCGTATTTACTTTATTGACTGTCCCTCGTACTCATTAAATTTGTTATTGTTATCTTTACTTTTGTTTTGTTTGGTAGAAGTTGGTTTGAATAATTCGGTTACTTTGGTGACACTATTGCAAAGTATAGAAATTTCGAATCGATAACCCACAAGTACCTGGTAAGTGGCCACACACAAAATGAAGGGGACAATGTTCATTCTGTTATAGAAAAAAGCATTAAGCGATCCCTTAAGTCCGGCCCAATTTATACACCAAGTCACTACGTCTCCATAGTCCAAACTGCAAAAAAAAACAAGGAACACCATACACCGTTGTTGAAATGACCTATAACGATTTTCTCGACTTAAAAAAATGACTTCTGAAACCTCTTAATTCTGGGAAAGATTCCTCTGGTGAGATTGTTAAATTTAGTGATGTAGCTAAGTGCTAAGTGTTCAAGTATTTAGATTTGAGTATGCGATGGTCTTCTAACAATTGTAAATATTTTTGTTCAAGATGTAAATATGTACATACATTGCCATTTTATTTGGCTACTAGTGAGTGGAACAATTGTGAATGCTATTAATTGGAATAACATAAAATATGGTCCTCGGGAGCCTATGTAAATTAGCATGAAGTTTGCGTGCTTAGTTGTTCATAGTGTGGTCTTTATTGGTAACAAATTGTCGGTAGGAGGGTGTTGTACCTTGGGACGCATGCACTTGGGACAGAATGGCTAGATGCGCCACCTACTGTCGTATCGCAGAAATTGTCAAATATAGTCTCAAGGTATCGAGATGGTTCACCTCCCTAGTTGCTTCGACGCCTAGAAGCATTACACATGTGATATTGGGTATTTTGTGATTTGAGTGAAACGAATTTATTTTTATTGAGTAAGAACTGTGTGTGTCGTGCATTGGGATAGGAGTTTTCAGGAAATTGAATTATGTAAGTATATAGTTTATTTCCCTCTCATTTTTTTGATAACGCGAAAAACCTGAATTTTCTAACCCAGAAAAATATGTCAACAAAAGTCATTGAAAGTGCATAACATGTACCATGGGACCGTAGTTTGCACGTACCTTGGGACAGTCCCAAGGTACATGCAAATAATTTTGTTATACATTTTGAAATGCATTTAAAACTTATCGATAGGAAAATAATAATTTTTAGTTGGCTTATACGTATTTACTTATTTTTGTTGTTCCAGCAAGATGCCTCAGTAGTGAGGTAAAGGGGTCGATCCATCTTCCATCTCACTCGCACTCATGTATTTTCCCATATAAGATAACGACTTCCGGTGCGGTCTTATCGCTACTTTTGGTCTGTCTCTCTCGTCCGTAGTCTCGGCGCGGCGTTCGCGGCGTTGCCGGATCCTCGATTTTGTCGTGTAGGTGCGACGTTGCCTTTTCCTGGAATGCAATAAAAAAAGCCCGTGTGTGGAATCGAACCGGTTCCGTTCGTGTCCCGATCCCGTCGCCTTGACCACTCGTCCACCCGTCCATATTCTAATCGCACCGTAGAAATGGCAAGGTTCTGTCTCGCCGACGTCATCCGTTCGGGCGCGCGCGCGCTTGCACCTCGAGGGACGCCTGTCAGGTAGCGTGAAAGGATCCGGATCCGGGGGCCTGAGAGGGAGGGGAGTCTTGAGCCTGTCAAAAATATACAGGATGGAACAAGAAGAGAAATATGTGAAAAATATTAAGAGAAAAAATTAAGAGAAAAAATGCAGTTAGAGAAAAAATATGATCAAAAGTTAGGTTTGAGAAAAATATAGAGTGATCAAAAGTTAGGTTTAAATATGAGAAAAATATACTGGATGGAACAAAAAGAGAAATATGTGAAAATATTAAGAGAAAAAATATACAGGGCGACAAAAAGTTCGATTATGTTGAGAAAAATAGTAACCAAAAGGTAGCTAAATATATGCGATGTCTTAGAAGAAAAATGTCTTGGAAAGAGTTCCTCAAAGGTGGAGAAAAAGTTGGAGGGTGGACAAATTGTTCACAGAAAACATTTAAGCGGTTTTAGGTGGAATGAATAATAATTGATGCAAAGTACATGTTTTCTTTGTTCGTTAAAAATAGAATGCGATGTAATGTTTCCGGAGACATTTGATAAAGCTCCATAAAATCAAACACTGTGGAAAAGTCTTCATTTAGTCTCATTGTTTCTTTGCGACAAAATGGGTAAAGTAATGAGAAAGTTTCCTAAAAATTAATCGTCTAATCAATTTTTTTTGTTTCAGAATTTATACAATTCATTAAGCAAAGGGTCCAAACCTTACCAGTAAGTTATAAAATTAAAACTATACCATAATTTATTCGTATTTTGTAGCCAGATGGGCAGTATGTTGTTATGATTGGAAAAAAGGGGGATGCCCCCTTTGGAAAGGAGGGAGCACCCCCTTTCATAGGGGAGCACGCGTCCCACCACGTATTTTTTTATGTGGAGGGGCCCCTGGGGGTTGTTTGGGCGTTCCCCAAATGGTATAACAATAATTCTTGTTATTTAACTCCTGTATAACCACTAAATTTGTTTCAGATTTGGTGCTGAATAAATAAATAAAAATTAAACTCAACAATTTTTTTCCCCCATTACTCCATCCATACAATCATTAAAAAATCTCCTTTTCTTTTTTCTAAAGTGAATTACTAAGATATATGTCTTCTTAAATAGACAAAAAATTACTCAATTTTTTCCCACTTGAATGCTCGATTTATAATAAACAAAAACAGTGAATTTCTTGTGCCTTAGTGAAATGTTATAAAAATTCTTAAGAAAAATTATGTTTTTTAACCAGATTAAAAGATAAGGAGAAAAATAAAAAGAATGGATTCGTTAAAATTTGAGTTTCGATGGTGATTAAAAAGATAAGAAAAATAAAAGATGTCTATAGATATAATTTTTTTTTTATTGTTTATGGGTATATAGGTTCACAAAGTCAGAAGGTAAAAAAGAATACAATAATTACAAATATATTTGGGATAATTTCATGGGTTAGGTATACAGGTTCACAAAGTCCTTATGTATAACATTTTTTTTTTAGCTTTAACGAAGACAAAAATACAACGAACGCAAAAATACAACAAACGCAAAAGGATCACAACGTGTGCAGAAAATTACATAAAAAAATCTTATAATTTTGCAATATTTTTACATTTTCCAACACCAGTTTTTTAAAATTCAATAGCCGAATCATCATCGGTTTCATTATGCATGACTTCAAAACATAAATGTGGATCATACAAATCGAAGAGGGGGTTCTAGAACAATTTCCGCACCATTCTTTTGGATTTTTAATCCACCTGTCCATGACTTGAGTAACGTGAGATGAGAAGTGTGCGCGACGAAAATTCTGATACTCTTCCAATAAAAATTGAACTGCACCTTTGCAGTAGAAACACACTTTCAAATTTTCTAACTGTGGAAACGTAAAATATTCCGTGATAACACAAAAAGGCATGTCATGTTCTTCCGGTAAAAAAAAACATTCTTTCATTGAACCAGAGATCATCCCACGCGGATTGATTTATTAAGAAAGCCACTTCCCTAGGTGTCATCTCATTTTCAAAATGTATCACCTCCTGCTCTACACCTTCCCAGTCGTGAATGGTTTCTTTGTAAATTTGAAGCTTGTACTTCGTAAAATCACTAATAATTTCATATTGTAGAAGCTGCGGCAGATCCGTCTCTAGAATGTAACACGACATTTTGAGATTTCGCACAATTTCTTTTTTAGCGAGATTTTGTAATGACAACATTTTTGTATGGTGCACTTAAATAGAACGATAAAAACAATTATGTGGTAACTAAATTACATTGAGAGACAACGGTTTTAAACCGCCTTTTCCTGTTGACGAGGGTCTTATCACAACGCTCTTATCAATCCGCGCGTCGCATACATTTCCTGTTTACGATCCATTTATGCAAATTTGAAAAATATATTATGGTGAATCATCGTAGCCTAACGGAAACGTTCCAATGTTATCTTCAAGGATTTTGCGTTTATCGTCAAAACTGCTTAAGGCGTTTTTATTAACCGTAAACGAATAAATATTATGTTTTTCGGACCTTATCGTATTAAATTTGGAATACAGGTTCGAAAAAGTACCGAAAAGAATGTCTTTATAATTTTGAAATGTTAAGTTATTAACAACGAATTTTCCCACACCCTTAGCTTTCTTTATCGAAATTTCCGAATCATCGTCTTCATTGTGAAATTTGAACGCGTACATTTTTGCGGCCAGGCCGACAAATTCTGAAATAATTTTACCTTTTACCTCGTCTTTAATATACCCGATTTTCTTCTTGTTAAATTTTGCAATTTTAAACACGTTCCCGTCCGGATAATCGCTGGTATCGAAAAATTTGATGCAGTCATTTCGAATGATTTCGTAAAAATCGCGACAAAAAATATGATACATGAGGGAATCGGTATCGGAATACAGCAGCTTTATTTCCCTTACAGGTAATTTTGTGAAATAATTATAGTGAAAATCGTACACGAGGCTTTTGGAAATGTCTAGCACGGAAATGCCTACATAAATAGGTTTATTAAACAACAATTCGGTTTTTTTCATTTCTACGGCTATCAGATTTTCCGAGAAAATTTGCAAAGAATCAAAATTGGGTTGGACAATAAGTTTTCTGGCTCCGTATCTCCCGTCCCAGCTAGTGACTAACCTAATATCCCTGTTATTTCTTATATTCTGGAGCGTTTTACCGTAAATAATGTTATTTTTTCTTTTGTATAAATCCTGTTCAAATTCTGATTTTGCCTGAGCGCGCAAACCTGTGTTTAGATCCATATATTTTTTTAACCAGGCACTTTGTTTAAATTTTAAAACCCTATGAATTTGTATCAATTTAATGCCCAAATTTAAAGCTTGGATAAGAAGTTTGTAATGTACAACGCACTTTTCTCTTTTGAAAAATGTGCTGGTCAATTTCTTAGGTTTTCCCGACGTTGTTTCATAGTGGTGCGGGAGCAACGGAAAGTCTCTGTGTTTTTCAAAAAGTTCTTGGGGATAATCGAGCGTTACTTCTAAAATATACCCAATTCCTTCGCCCCAACCATTAATATCAATACCTGTTTCCGTGATATATCCGTGTCTAGAAGATTTTATGAACATTTCAATTTTTTCTAAATCATGTTCCCATTCAAAATTGGAGACGGGAAGTGGACAGGACATAGAAAAACCATAAAGGTTATTTACATCCCCATAAAAAATGTATGAGTCTGGAGATGATTCGTCATAATTTTTCATGTATTTATTATTCGCTTTCGCGTATCGATTGGAACAAATAACGAGCCCTCCTCTAATGCCTTTTTCGATAAACAAAATCATATTGTAATCGGTTAACAATTCCATTTCAACTTTCGTCATCTTTAGCATGACGTCCCAGGAAAAATGGGCCGCGGTGAAGAAATGTGCAGCGTCTAGACCGTAATTATTAATGCAAAAATCGCGATAGTTCTCAAAAATGTCCGCCAGTAAGATATAGATCGCTATATTGCCCCAAATTTTGTATTTTGAAGGTTTTCCAAACATTTTGAGCATGCAAGTATTTTTCATTGAAAATTGTTTCCCCCGTCAATTTACTGTTAAAATGCTGCATGGCGGGCAGTTCGTTTTCGCTTAATTTTGAAACGGAATCGAGATAGTCGTATGGAAACACGCCCTTCTTAATAGCTAAATTAAATTGTTCCGGATCTGGAAAAGTCTTATGCGTTAAAACGAACTGATCGGCATTAAGCGATTCAGCTAACTTTTCCAAGGAAGCGGGTAAAAATCTCAAGCTGTCCAAAAATCGCATATAAAGAGTTCCCGACCTTTTACTGAAAGAAATAAATTTTTCAAACGAAATCGGCAATAGGGAAATTGGCTGATCGTCAAAATTCAACTCCCTGATAATAAAATGTGCGTCATAGCCGCTTAAATTGTGAAAAAATATAGGCACAAAATTCACGTTTTTACATTGCAAATTACAGTTATTACAAAGTGTTTTTCGATATTCACCTGTCACATGATTATGATCGAAAACTTTCGGGTTACTTTCCGAAAATAATTCATCGCAAATCATACACCTGATGACGTTATCATGATTTATTTGCTGTTCTAGAGAAATTTTTGACATTGGTAATTTAGTTTTTAATATGTCCTCAATTGTTTTCATTTCAAGACGAATTTTGTTAACGAACCATTTTACTGGGGCTTCTCCCCTGTATATCTCAAAGTGTGATAATGTTTCATCGAACGAGCAGACTACCTGATAAGCTATACTAAAAGGTTCGTGTTTTTGGTAGGGATTGGTGTACGATTTCAAGGGATTATTTTCGCAATTTTCTATATAGACCGTTAAACATTCTATATCTGCATAAATGGAAAAGGGAACCTTTACGGTTTTTTTGATGTCCTTAAATTTTAAAATGTTTTCATTTTTATTAGGTAAAATAATTTTGACTGGATCTACTCTTTGACAATCCTCTAAATGTGTCGTTAGTTGTTCATTGGAATTGAAATTACACAAACAGCGATCACATATGAATTTTTTCTCCCTATGTTTGTTAATTTGATTTCCCGTCAAACTACCTAAATCTAAAATGTAGCAAAAATGTCCCGAACTCGATCTGAACTTGGTCAAATAAAGCAAATTTACGTGAATTTCCTTAAGTTCTTTTGTGTGATAAATCGGGCCGTTAATTTTTTTCTTTATGCTATCGTACCCAAAAACATTCACCGAAATGGTGGGATTTTGTTTTTCAAATTTAGACAAGTCTGTTATTTTCATAGGTAGTTCAATGTTTCTGAAATTTAAAAATTCGTAATAATTTTGCGGGTAGTCAGATGGATTGGTGGATCTAATTTTGGTAACACCCGCCAATATGCACCAAACAAAACAACGCCTATCTACATATTTTATATTTAAATACATTGTTTTCTTTTTAATTCCACAGGTAAATCGATAAAAGATCCTCCATTTATCGGATCATACTTATTGATATTAACAGTTAAATTAATAATTTCTTTTAAAGTCCATCCCGAATCGCCCTCTTCGAATTCAGACATACTATTCAAAATAAGATCAGTGAAAAAGGTAAAAACATCTTGTATGTGCGTTTCCTCGATAATTTCCTTGTTTGGTGTTGAAAAATGTTTAATTTCGCTTATTTCAACCTCTTCGGAATCCCTAACGGTTTTCTTAACAAAAACAGCGTATAAAATAACGTTGCACTTGATACATTTTAAACGTGACAGAAAATAAATAATCTTACGTTTAAAAATCGGGAAACAAGCTGACAGAAATTCATCGGGCAGAAGGTAGTCGCCGCTGTTGACTAAGGCACCTGTCACCAGACGTCTTTGTAATGCTGAAGTAATCTGTAAATGCAGGAAGATGTAGAGAAAAATTTTTTTAAAAATAAACCAACCTCAATCCACTTTACTTTCTTGCTTGAAGACGTTTCCGGAAATGGTGCAGGAATGGCGCCGCCCACCTTTGCATTTTCCAGTTTTTGAAAAAGCTTAAGTTGAAAGGATTCCAACGTCGCCAGGATGAATTCCAATCTTCTTTTTTCGGAGAGTTTTGCTGATCCGAGAAGGAGGCTTCTGCAGCGATCGATGTATTTTCCATTTTTTCCGATTAGGTCCGATAAATCACCCTCTGTTTGCGCCAAATAATACAAGTTTTGAACGGACTGAATTGTGCTGTGATCCATTTTGTGTGTTTATCTGTAAAAACGGTTCTTTAGATTTTTCACCAGTAAACAAAAAAAAAACTTACTGTTTATCGGTTCGGGTTCTGATGTCGATTAGCGCACACTCTTGTCCCATCACCGTCTTCACCTCCTTCACCACTAGCGCCATTTTACCGGTCCATCGCTGTTTGAAGTCCTCCACGGCCGCCCGATCAAAAACGTGTAGGAATCTCTTCGGCAGCCAGCAACTAAATTCACCCAAATTGACTAGGACGGCTTCTCCAATTTCCGTGTGTTTTCGGTCCACGTCTAGAATTATGTACTCCGTGCCCAGTTCCAGTTAGACTAATTTTTTTATCGGATTTAGGTTGAAATTAAGCGCCTCTTCTAATTTCTTGAAATCCATGAGGAAGCTGTTGATGCGAGGAGGCCACAACGAACAATGAAACTCGGTTCGGCTACGAGGCGAAGGCTTATCGCTCGTCGCGCGCCCAGGCGGGGAAAGGCTTATCGCGCGCGCGTTAAGGCGGGGAAATATTAAGAACGGGATTCCCGCAGTGTGCAAAGCGCCCGACCCTAAGAGGGCACCTGTCAGGTAGCCTTAAAGGACGAGGGTCCGGAGGCCTGAGAGGGATAGAAAGATTTGATTTTTTCTTAATCTTTATTCAAAAATATCTTCCCATGTACAGGTCAGATAACAACTAATTTCTATCGAAATGGAGTAGTTCGAATATGCAAAATGTTTCCAAGGTGAAAGAGGCATTACAAATTTCTAACATTATTTCTATGGGATTCAATACATAATTACACCTAATCAGTAATTCGTTAACTCTATCTAAAAAGTTATCGTAAAATTCGTTAATTTTCAGTTTTAACAATACGTCAAATTTCGCGGAAATAAACTTATCGATTACATTGACTAATTCAAAAATATCGGATTCCAGAAAATAATGGCACACTTCGTTCATGGAGAGTACTGCAATCTTGAGCCCGTCCAATCCGACCATCGTGCTAAGTTCCAGATTTTCGTTTGTGGTAAATTTCAGGGAAATATCCCGTGTTGACGTCATCCCGAAGAATTCTCGCGTAAATTTATTCAATAACGAAATAAACTCGTTCCATTCCTCGTGATCTAACGATATGGTGGCGAAATCTCTCGTATCCAAGTGGTTAGTGATATTGACCGTGGGCTTAAAATAAGAGTCCGGCTTCAGGCCGCAATGTATGGTGAAAACGTTGTTCGGAATTAACACAAAACACGTGTTTAACACAAGTTGTTGTCTCTTCTTTTCGTCGCAGAGGTTCGTAATGCGCCCGACTTCGTGATTGCAATCGCAACATGGCCGCGAGGAACCGTAACCGCTATCGACGCTCATCTTTTGAAAACTAACGCGGAGGGTTTTGGGCAACATCTTTTATCCCCACCATCACAAAACATTAACGCCATCTATCCACGAATCGTGAGATTTGTCAAGGCCAAGCCAACGTACCAAAACTTTCCCTCCTTTTTTTCTCAAAATTTTTTCCACTAGGTAAACGTCGGGATTTGCAGTTTTCTGTAACTCTTCACCGTAAAAACCTCCTTTTATAGGGTTTCCAGTCGTATCCTCCAGCAAATACGTAGCGGGATTGGTCATTTGTACTTTGACTATTTTAAAGAGTTCCGTGGTCCAGTTTGGTGTGTAGCCTTTATTGAAAATATGCTTGGCTTTGCTGATTCTGACCATATCACCCATTTTGAATTTTTGCCTACCTAAAATCTTCATGTGACTGTAAACGGTTTTCTGCAAGCGAGGTTCACTGCCCTTGTTCACATCTTTAGGTTTCATTTGAATAGTTCTATGTCTTTGATTATTGTACTCTCCTACTAGATCGGGTAGTACATCGAGCCATTTATATTTCCCGCTTAAACTGAAATATTTGAATAATTTTTCTTTTATGGTACGCATCACTCTTTCCACAATGGCGGCTTTCGTATTGCTAAACGTGCTGTAATGGTTAATGTTGTACGACTTCATCAGTTTATTAAAGTGCGTATTATAGAATTCCTTTCCGTGGTCTGTTTGAAGATTTTGCGGGTGTCTAGATTTTTTTTAAATTTCACCAAAAGCCTTTGTGACCTCTTCGCCCGTCTTTGATTTAAGCGGTTTACACCACACGCATTTTGAAAAACAATCGATCACGACTAGAATAAATTTAAAATTTCTGTTTTGCTTCGCATATTGATCCAATTGACCGAGATCTGCCTGCCAGAGATCGTCTAACCCTTTAATTATCGTCCTACGACGAGGATAATTTTTTCGGGCCGGTTTATGCAACTCTTCGACAACTTGAATTTTTTCTTTTGAATGATCGGGCATATTTTAATTTTTATGTTTCTTTGCGACAGGAGCAGACGTTTCACCCTGTTGTTCGGACGTTTCTATTATTTTCCGAGCCCCTTCCAGCTTTTCATTGATTTCCAAAATGGCTTTTTCCGCCGCTATTTCGACGGAATTTACTTTAGTTTTAAGACCAGTTTCTGCATTTTCAATTTTGTCACGTAAAATGTTCATATCACTGTCAAGGTCTGTCAAACGTTTTATGAAGGTCGTTTCGATTTGTTGAATTTGTTTCTTAACGTCTCTTATGTCTTTCACTCTGCCATTTAGCTCGGAATCCATTTTTGTCTTTAATTCTTTTTGCATAGCGACGTGTTCAATCCGGGATTCTTTTATGAACTTATTCGCGTCTATAATAACCGAGTTTAATGTTTTGTTTGCATTAATTTGCGTGTTTTTTACGCAACGATCGATATATTGTTTGGTGGCGGCGTCTCCGTTTTCGGTAGGTTCACTTAGGTTGGCAATTTTCAAATTTTTCGCATCTATTGATCCGTCGGGAGTTAATTCCAAAATAACACCACCCAAAGGCGTGGAAAGGTGGGAACTTTGACCTGTTTTGGATTGGGAGTACTCTCCAAACTTGTTCACGCTCATTTTGAAAATGAACGAAAATGTTGTCGTGCACTTAATAAATAAGGTTGCTTTCTAGTAATTCGTTTAGGATAGCCACAATCTCGTTGTCGTGAGAATTATTTCCGGCGTTTTTGGATGCTACTAGCAGTCTCAACCTGTCCACTAATTCGTTTATATCGTCCCAGTACACGTACTCTATCGGTTTCTTGTTAAAAGCCAATTTCATACCCCCACCTTTAATCGATGACGTTGATTTTGAACGTGTACTAGCTTTCCTTTCGGGTACGGGTATGGAGCTAGGTGTTCTAAAAAAAGGTTTAATAATTTCCATGTACTTGTGACGAGTGGTACCCTTCAATCTGCCAAGCGAATCGAGATGAATTCCAGTAAGAGTTAAGATGCTCTTATATTTTTCCCTGTCTTCCTCGTTGCTTTGTGGGTCATCGTGAAAAATTAAATTATAAAGCCCTTTTGTACCTTTAAATTTATCCTTTCCGTCGACAATAATATCCCCTGTAGTTTTATCAAAATCGATAAGTTTGTTTCCTAGAAACCATTTTGACTTGGAAACATCATAAAACGGGCCATACACCTTATCTATAAGCTGCGATTTATCGTGATATTCTCCGATGTAGGGTTGAGCAATCTCCGGGTACGAGTCCATATATTCTTGAAAAACTTGTGGTGGATATTGTGATGTGTCAACATCGTCATCAAGCAGCGTCGTCTCGTCAGCGGGACGAATGGAATCTTCCCAGTAGGTTTCATCTTGAAGAAAAGGCGAACGAGATCTGTCAATGCTGGCTTTCAACTTGGCGAGTTTTCTGTTTATTCTGTCTTCAATTGGTTCTTCTTGCTCTACTTTTTCTATAATTTCTGGCACTTCTTCTTTAGGTTCAAATTTTAAGTTATCGATCAACGATTTATTGGCTTCAATCTTTTCAAGTTTACGTGTTACCGGTTTAAACATTTTCTCGAGAGATTCATCCTGTTCGAATTTCCCCAATTTTAGGGCCGTATACTTTTTTCTGATGGAGCGCGCGAGTTCTTTGATTTTCTTGGAACGTTGTGCCTTTAGGATGTCTTCTTGCGTTGTCAAAGGCATATTGACAAATGATTAATTGCACAACAAAATCAAAGTTTTATATATTGATGGAACCCCTTTCTATAGCGCCCATTGTTCAAATTAAAATCCTTAATAATCACCAAAGTGCCATAGTTGTCGTTCCAGCACTGCGAACATAGCCTCTTAAATTCTTCATAGGTTCAATCGGGCGATACGTGTTCGTCGTACACATGCCTGAGATTAAGATCATCCTGCCTAAATAGTACAATGACATTACAGTTATCGCGGATCAATTGTTTAGGTATTTTCGAATAAGTCTGACAGAGATAGGCCACATCTATACCCCTGTGTCTTCCCATGGAATAGAATTCCCTTATTTTATTTTGTCTATCGCTGGCCACATCGTCAAAAATGAAAATGGAATTGCGACGAGCTTCCAATGGTTCAATAACCTCCTCATTATCTTTAAAAGGAAAATAGCCCACACATTTGATATTTTCTAGAACGTTTTGCAATAATTGATATTTCGGTTGGTACAGAGATTTACTATACACATAGACGTTTTCGAATTTGAGGCCGTTCTGGTTAAATATTAAACTTAGTAGCGCGTTCGTTTTTCCGCAGCCGCTAGGCCCGCAAAAAATCGCCCTTATCGAATTTGGTAGCAGTTTACCATGTTTTGATTTTGAGTGATCTTCCTCCTTTAAAATATCCAAATTTTCAATGGAAAGTGCCGTTTGTTGTTGCTGCAAACGCATCTCAAGTACTAAGGAAAAAAACTCGGGTATTTCACTCTTATATATCGCTCCCTTTACGGTTGCCTATAACGTTTCGGGTTGTCTGTCAGGAAATATGAAATAAAAGGCGCATTTATTGTCAAGGAAGATAAGCTCGTATTTTATTGATTATAATTTTTCTACACAGCGGACATATATCTATCGAAGGTGAACACTTTCCGCAAAATACTAGATGTCCACAGGGCACAAGCAAAATTTCTATATTATTTTCACAACAAATTTTACATGAAACATCACATTTATTCGTAATTTTCTGACAGCTTAAATTCTCATCCTCCACCACGGCGTTGGGGCGAATTTCTACGGTGGCAATGGGTAGAATTTCTTTTGTCGGCGTATCGTCATCCTTTGTATTTAATATAAAAGGACAGCTGGGGTTCCATCTTGCGTGATCTTGTAGAGGGTCATCTTCGACTTGCCATTGATAACCTTCGATGAAACAGTACGGACACTGAACGACATCCTCAAAATTTGCATAGAAAAATCCGGCCTCAGCTAGTTTTTTGGGTGAAATTACGGAAGTGTACGGCGACGTTTCGAAAGATTGGAGTCTATTGTATAGATTTCTATAGTCCATGCTACTGCCTTTGACGAATCACTATCGCAGCCCTTTGAATCGTTCTAACAGTTGATTTCAAGACGAGCAATGACAGACATACCGTTATGTAGTAAATGAACCCCAACACTGACGATGCCTCTATTAATACGGTATCCGCACAGTTTTTACTTTCAACGTCACTATTCAAAGATTTCCACACCGTATCTCCATGAGTGCGATTTTTAAATATCATTCGCAACTTATATTCGGTGATATTTTTGGGCAATGTAATCATCAACACCGATTCCAGATCTGACGGATATAAAGACAGGCACTTATCATATTCATCTACACATAGACCGATTTCGGCCACATCACTCGGTTTATGAACATATAAAATATTATTAATTACAGCGCACAGTATGACATAGTCTGCTCTCAACAACATTTTGATATTAAATGAAAAATTCGCTCGGAGATTTTCTTTTTATGAAAAAGAGTGGGGGAGGATGAAATCATGAGGCATTGGCGTTACATATATTTATTTCAAAACAATTTTTTTAGGTACTACATTCCAATTCTTAAATCTATTTTTATTGGTAAAAACGTTCCTCTCCCATTTTTCTTCAAGATCGAGTTTTCCAAACATTGCACTCATTTGATTACGCGACTCACGCATTTCCAGTAATCTTTTCACCTCTTTGATTTCTGCTAGATGATTCTCGATGCGGTCGTTAAGCGACATGGTCCTTCGGTAGAAACGTGTAGACCCACTCATACAATTTTTCGCAATTGTTTAAACTGCACAACCATTTAGTTTTTTCGCTGTGGTACACAATGGTACTGACCTCTCGCATTTCGGTATTTCCAACCAATTACCATTCACTAGATTCTCCACATTTATTATTTTGACTGTTTGGTCGACGACGGATCGTAGGAATGTTTCCTTCACTTTCCCCTTGACATAGACGCAGTCAACATTGAACAAAAACTTTTCTATTATTTATCGTAGAAGTTCGTACGCCACATAGCCGCTCGAGTACCAAAAACCCAATAAATTTTGTTCCAAATATCGCACCTGTTTTTTATCTGAATCACCGAGTGTTAGAAAATCCCTGGGTGGTTTCAATAGCACATGTAACGTTTGTTTGTTGATTTTAATTGACAATTCTTTGGGGTAAAAACACCCCTCCAACGTGAAACCCTGAACATCTACTACCGCCACTTTCATCGTCTCATCACCAACTAGTTGGCCATTTCTAGATCACGTTCCTAACAATTTCACTTAACGGCAAATACTCCATGACGCAATCGTGCACGATGACGCAATAGACTCGAGTTTTTTCCGGAAAACCCTTAGTGCTCTCTATGTCTAGTTTTACGTCGACCGTATTGGATTTCATTGATTCATTTCTTCGGGAACAATCGATGACACAGAGGGGAGCATCTTCCCCAAAATCATTATAGCTTAGTAGAGGTTGTTTGTCTCGAACGTTCGTAAAACTGGGATAAAATTCCACATAGTTATGGTAGGCGTCCACATAGTCGTTTTTTGCAAAATTCAATCTGAGCCGCTCGAACGGATAATAGTCACCGTTCAATATTAATCTTACATCAGATATGTCCACGTGATCGAATCTTGACGAATCCTTTTTAGCGTTCTCCTTACGATCAGTTTGAAACCCTACGATAACATAACGGGGACTTTCCACGGCCGCCGAAGTTTTGACAGACCAGATTTCTCTTTGTGAGTCCTTGGTGAGAGCCGGAAGCTCGTGCACTTCCCATTTTCGAAATGGAATTATTATAGGTTTATCCAGTTTGATTGATTCCAACAGATCTAACCTAATCATGTCGTTTGGTTGAATATGTTTCATTTTAATTCAATGTTATTAATTGTCAATTCTGCCGTTAATTCTACCGTCGTGTCTGCCGTTTGTTTCAACATCAAGGAGTTGTTATTATTGCGGGATCTTATTAGTCTTATGGTTTGCTTCCCACAAATAGCGTATTGATGATCGTTAAAAATTCCAAATAAATGTTTAAGTGGCATTCTTATATTGAACGTTCCATCATCGTTTACTGCTAAACCTTCATGGGGATAAGACCATCCTGAAGTTATCAGATATCAGTCAGAGTTGGGGGGATAACACAAATACGCTCTTATGGCGCTTACAATTCCCGGGTCTCGCACGCTCTCCAATTCCTTACTATTTATTTCGTAGGAGACAGAGTCAAATAAAAATCCGGCGGCGTTATTGGCGAGTTTACACGAACCAGTTCCGCCGGTCTTAGTTAACTTTCCCTTAATACAAATTGCCGCATCATACATTAATAGCCAGAAATCACCTTGATTAATAGTAATCTCCACTATATCATTGTTCATGAATGATTTAACAAAGGGATAGTAGGTGCGCGTCTCCAGCCGTTGAATGGATTCGTCAAAATTTGGGTTTCGATGCACGTCGAAAACTTGGGGCGTTAGAGACATTGTAACCGAGAGATTCCAAAAATAGACGGTTCTCGAGAGTAAGATTTTTACCACGATCTAAACACTTCAAAGGTGCGGCAGGTTGTGATCCTCGCGAATAACTTCGATCGTTTTTATATGGCTGGTATCTGTTGTCAAAGACTATACCCATCAAGATAATCTCTTTAATTCCAACCTCACAATAATTTCTTCTCCCCGAAAATTTACCAATTCAAAATTTTGATCGAGAATCGATAGGGTAATATTATTGATTTCTCGCTTAGTCACCGGTACGTAGAGAAGATTTCTTGGCGTTTCGTCAATGGCGTAACCGGGATCGGCTCCTATCGCAAACTCGTATATCGTATGCGTGGGACGATTATTATAATAAGCTCCGACTGTTATATTACTGTCTATATGCACGGTTCTAACTTTAACGATGTTTACGGGTAAATCCGACGAATGCAGTATGCCCGGCTTTAATATACGTTCCGAGAATCCCAAAATTTTTCCTATCGAACCTTCTGTTTGAAAATCTATCGAATCGTTTTGACTATAAATCTCACACTGGAGAGTGCTATTGTTGTTGGCCTTCAACGAAAACTCGTTTTGAGGTGTGTCTCCTTTGACAAAATTTAATGATTTAATTATCTGAGATTCTATAACACTAATCTCATATGAACCGGTGGGAATTTCTATGGTCTTTCTCTGATTATTTTTATCGATGAAGTAAAATTTGTTTATGCCCGCGCTCTTGTCAATATTCGGTATGCTGTTGTAGGAGTGAAATCCTAAAAGAGCTAATCCGTATTCGGCGCCCTGATCTAAATAGATTGGTGTGTCGAAATCAATAGATAACGTGGAGGAGGTACCGTGCACAGTGAATATCAGCGAGGACATGACTGAAAGTTTTTCACATGAAACCGCATCTTTTATAGAGAAACTCCAAACAAAGATCACTGTATTTTTGGTAGGGACTATTATTATATGCAATTTTCACACCTTTCCCTAAATAGGTAATCAGTTCGGGGGGCGGTTTTAATCCGCCAAAACTGTCAAAATATTCCACATGATTGTCGCATTTCTTATAAGCTACCCAATGCGTTCCGCTGTTACGCACCACGTCTAAATTTACAATTGCCGATTCGTTCTTATGTGGACCGTTTCGTGGAAGAGTGTCTCGCATAAAGACCCCTCTAAAATTTCTTAATTTTAACTTTTTGCCAAAATTTATCAAATCTCTGTCTGACAGCGGTCTATTAGGTAGCTTTATTGGTAGTTTTTTTGCTGTTTTTTGAGAAAAAGAAAGTATAGTTCTTACAACAGAACTAGTTCCTCCTGCCACCGACCCCAGAGCTCCTAAGGCCCCAAGTAGAGGTAAAAGCGGTAGAAACCCACCAGTTTTTCGCTCGAACGGGATAATCCTCGGTATCCGAATATTTTTCTTTCCTCCTGCTTTCTTAATAGCTATGCGAGCGGCTCGGATGGCTACCAATGATGATTTTTTCAAATTTTTCATATCGTTAAGTTGGTGTTCATCGAATGATCTTTTCAGGGACTTTGCAACTTTTTTTACGATATCTCATCTAAATGATGTCGGTCTCTTTTGTTTTGCTCCCATGCCCAGCTTTCGTTTCGTCTTCATGGCTGTGGTGACGAACCAAGCGGCGGCCTTCTCTCCAAATTTAGCGTCTTTCGATTTGACCCTATCCCAGGCGCGATTTTCCAATTCCCAGTCAGCCACAGATTTATTTTTCAAATACGCCAAGTCGTGAATTCTACAGGCTGAGTCAAGTTTATTTACGCCGGAATCACCCCTTTCGATTCTTTCCCGTAATTTTGTTCCTGGCCCACAAAACTGATAGCCGGGGATATGCAATTCGACGGGTAGTTTGTTAATTAAACTGTTTACTAGACCTTCACCGGTGACTAGCAACATCGAAATGAATATATTCCCACTCGCGCACTCATATTTATAAACGAACATCGAATTCGTGTTCCCGACATTGACACGAGTCCAACGAGGTGTCGCAAAGACATTTTTTCTCTTAATATTTGTCCACACTGTATATCTTCCATCCTTTTTTCTCTTAATATTCGATCACTCTCTCGCCTTCCCCATCCTGTATATTTTTTCTCATACCTAACTTTTATCATATTTTTTCTCTAACTGCATTTTTTCTCTTAATTTTTTCTCTTAATATTTTTCACATATTTCTCTTCTTGTTCCATCCTGTATATTTTTGACAGGCTCAAGACTCCCCTCCCTCTCAGGCCCCCGGATCCGGATCCTTTCACGCTACCTGACAGGCGTCCCTCGAGGTGCAAGCGCGCGCGCGCCCGAACGGATGACGTCGGCGAGACAGAACCTTGCCATTTCTACGGTGCGATTAGAATATGGACGGGTGGACGAGTGGTCAAGGCGACGGGATCGGGACACGAACGGAACCGGTTCGATTCCACACACGGGCTTTTTTTATTGCATTCCAGGAAAAGGCAATGTCGCACCTACACGACAAAATCGAGGATCCGGCAACGCCGCGAACGCCGCGCCGAGACTACGGACGAGAGAGACAGACCAAAAGTAGCGATAAGACCGCACCGGAAGTCGTTATCTTATATGGGAAAATACATGACTGCGAGTGAGATGGAAGATGGATCGACCCCTTTACCTCACTACTTGCCTCAAAGTAAAACCGGCAAGAAAAGGGAAGCTGTTGATGTTGCCAATCTTCAACTAGCCGTAAATGATGTTCTGCATAATAATGTTAGTTTAAGAGATGCAGCAGCGCTGCATAAGATTAGCAAATCAACTCTAGCACGCCACATCAAGGAACACCGTGAATCCGGCAAACCTGACTTTGTATATTCAGCTACAAATGCTGTAAAGAAAGTATTTACAGTGGAAGAAGAGACGCAGCTAGAGGAATATTTGCTGTTCTCATCTCGACTCAATTATGGATTGAATAAACAGGAAATTCGTTCACTGGCTTATCAGTATGCCACTAAGAATAACAAAAAAAATCCGGGAAAATGGGAGGAGGAGAAAAGAGCTGGCAGAGAGTGGCTTCGTTGGTTTTTAAAACGGCATACAAAATTGTCACTAAGAGGCGACTAGTCTGTCGCGTTCAACCAGTTTCAACAAAAAGAATGTTGGAGAATTTTTTGCCAAACTTAAAGCTTGCCAAGAAAAATACAAATTTTCACCAAGCAACATATATAATGTAGACGAAACTGGAAATACCACCGTTCACGTTCCACCGCGTATTATAGCTAAATGCTATAGCTTTATGACCTCGGGAGAACGTGGAATCAATATAACTATGATTGCAGGTATTAATGCTATAGGAAACCACGTACCACCGATGCTAATTTTTCCGAGAGTTCATTTCAAACAACACATGTTGAACGGAGCTCCCCCAGGTTCTATTGGTGCTGCCAATCGCTCGGGGTGGTCTAATGAAAAAAATTCCTTCAATATATGAGGCACTTTATCGATCATGTAAAGCCATCCAACGACAACCTGGTCTTATTAGTGTTTGATAACCATGAGAGCCATATGTCCATTCCCGTAATTGATCTCGCAAAGTCCAATGGTGTTGTGTTACTTACATTTCCACCCCACACTTCGCACAAGCTCCAACCTTTGGATCGAACTGTGTTTGGCCCTTATAAGACCTATTACAATCAAGCCGTGAGTGAATGGATGCTCCAAAATCCAGGAAAACCAATAACCCTGTACCAAATTGCCGAAATAGTTGGAAAAGCCTACCCGAAAGCGTTTACTCAACAGAACATCACAAAGGGGTTTTCTATGTCAGGTATTTATCCTCTTAACACAGAAATATTCAGTGAAGACGAATTTTTAAGTGCCTTTGTAACAGATCGACCAAATACTGACATTGAAAATGACGTTGTGGCACAGACTGAAAATTTTGACGAACCTGCTGGACCATCACGTCAATCTCAAAGTACGTCTCCAAGACAAGTAAATTTTAAAAATTGTATTCTTAAAAGCAGTACCGTCCACACAAGTACGACGCAACCAGAAACACCGAGGGAAAACGGCCAAGTCGAAAGATATAATCGTACGATTCTTTCCGCTCTTTTAACTTCAATGACAGATGAAGAAAAAGATGGGATGAAGAGATGACGAAAGTTAGGTGGGGTTTGAATTCAACGAATAATTCAGCCACAGGGAAGTCACCTTATGAGCTATTTTTTGTTATACACCCTTGGGTGTAGCAAAATGCTGTTAACGAACGAGGTTCAGGTAGTACCCAGCTACGAGGACAACCTCGAAGAGTTACGAAGTGGCGTAAAAAAGAGGAAAAACAGAGAGAACAAAAGTCCACGTATGATAAGAGACGAGCAGCTGGAAGAAAGTTCAGTGTTGGTGAGCAAGTATTAGTGCGCACCGCTATTGGTTCCAATTAAGGATAGAGCAAAAAGTTATTGCTTAAATATTCTGGACCATATATAGTCGTAGAAGTCCTAGACCCCGATAATATATAATTGCAGATGTGTGTGGGTCGACCCGATCTAAGAAAAAGTATCGAAGAATTGTTTCCGTCGATAAGATGAAAGAATACGAAGTTAAGGTGAGTTTGGACTCCAGTGATGATGCTGGGTATTCTGAATAAAGGAAAAATTCAGAAGGAGATCTCCACAAGATATTTAGGTTAACGAAAACTTAATAGATTAGGCGTACGCAAAACCTAATTGGTCAGTGTAACGAATACGTGACAAATTAATTTCAATTTCAGCTTTCATAGATTTATTCTATAGATTTATTTCATAGTGTTGTAATTTAGTCTAATTTAAATATTGTTTGATATTTTTTGTATAGGATTTATTGCTGCTTGTTTGGAGTTAAAGGGACTACAGCGACAAGGAGACTGATAAGATTTGGTTTGGTTTGGTGTTTTTTTTGTTTTTGTTTTGTTGTTATTATGTACAAGTATATATTGTTTAACACCGAATGGCTGTAGAGGGTTAGTAGTAACTTTTGCGTTTTTTTTTGTATAACCACGAGGATGTGGATCAACGGTTCAAAGATCTAAAAAGATAGTAGCCCAAAACGGCATAAAGAAAGTTAACACAGGCACGAGCAGCGAACGAGGTGAAAGAGGTCACAACGTGTTGTGTAATTTCTGCATCTGGTAGCACCATATACCTTCAGTAAGAAATTTAAAACAAGGATGGTGATTGATGCTCCAAACGGCACCTTGGGACTTGTGTCTGACGCATATGGATAAATGGGGAAATATTTCAGAGAGTAGTGGAACACTTTGTTAAATACACGTCAACCAGAAAAAACAATTTTACACTGTTAGTCATGGATAATCACGAATGTCTCTTCAACATACAGGCTCTTGATATAGCACCCCATGCATCAAACTGTAATCATTAGTGATGGCTAACTCGTCGTTCTGAAATACCACTGTCGGTTTTTTGAGCCGTACTTCATAAAAAGTACTTTAAATACACAAAAATAGTGGCAATTAGATAATTACTTGCTTCATTCGGCAAAATCAGTTTTATTACGAGTATTTTCAACATGATGGCTCATTCCACTTCGAATGATTAGACGAGCTCTTTGAGAACTGTTGGAATGTTAGATCTACGCGTGGAACGAAGAATCCACAACGAACCCGTGTCCAGCGATGATTTGACTTAAAATAACTTTTATGTTTGGGGTAGAATCAAACAATTGATGTATTCTGAGCAGTTACGTTAACTTGGACAACATTAGAGTAGGTTAAAATAATAGTCTGACTTTAGACTTCGAATAGAACTGTGTGCTCGTAGAAGGTTTTTGTAAATGTTGTTCTTCGTATTGCTGTAATTACTGTCCAAAGGAGTTCAAATCATGTGACGGTTACTTCTACTCTATTTTTATTTCATTGGCATAGGAAAATTCCAAGCTTTCTGCCAAAATCCTCTCTTAACATTTTTTTATCTACAAACACATTTTTCTCTGGTAGATCACAAAACATGAACTTGATAATAGTGGATTTCGCATACATGACAAGGTCCGATACACGTCTCCGATTTTTCTGAGCATTTCCATATTCACCACTTAAACAGCATTACTTCTAAGCGTTTTAGAACACGTCAGTCATGATAGCATGATTTCGAAAAATGCTGGAGTAAAACTTCAATTTACATGCAACGTAACAGCTACTATATATACGCCCAAGCTTAAATTAGACAACATTCCGTCGCTGTCGGTAATTTCTTCTGGTTATTTAAAATTAATCCATGATTTGAAGAAAGCCTCAACACCAAATTGTATAATTCAATTTGGGCTGCTCAAGCAGTTAGGCTTTTTTAGACTTATTAACATGATATTGTTTTCTTGAAGTTCGTGAAAACAAAAAACGTACAAATTTCAATAACACGACATAGAATCAGGAAAGCTTATTTTATTAAATGTTTGGATAGACTTTCAGGTCACCGTTGTAGTGGAGAACATAGAAATCAATGCAGATGGTCGCAAACGACTAGCTCGCCAAATATTTGCCAATTGAAAGTTACGTTGAGTTAGAAGAAGAGTGCATTAATAAAAAATTCCTAAAATACGAAAAACTAAAAAAAGCTTCTTTTGACAATATTGAAAGTCTACAATCTTCAAAGAAGCTGTAAAGAATAAAAATCATGGTTGACAATAGTATCACAAAAGGTCGTGGAAATTAGGCGGCGCGACAAAAGGTCGCGGGCATTTGAACGCAGTACATAAGATTGCCGGTCATTTGGACGCAAAAGACACAAATCATTATCTCATTTAGCTCTTTAAATGCAAATACCACATTTTCTTCTAGTGCAAAAGCCAGCGCTACCAACTTCCTTAATTGTAGAAGAAAATCTGAATTCTGCGTATAACTAGGCTGTAATACAACTTTCAGAAATTCCTTCTGTATAGCGAAATTTACCATAATTGTTCTTGGTGCCAATTCTGGAGTGAGCTATTTTCATTCTTGCAAGAGTCGTCGGTAGGTAACTTCAGATTTGTTTGGCAACAAAGCATAAACTGTTGGAATAACATTGTTGTACTTCACTGTACTACATGGATGATGTAAAGCTGGCAGAACAGACTTGGTGTAGATTTAAATGTCCCATCGGCGTACTAATGGTCACATTTTATCATCGGTCAAAAATTGTTCCTGTTGAAAATACCGTATTCTTTCTTCTTCATCTGGGCCACTATCGTAAAGAAGAAAAGGTGATATCCCTAAAGTTGTCGGGTTGGGCGGAGCAGCTTCTTGGCTTTGTCTGACTCCCTGTATGGTTTATTTTTTCATTGATTAAAGGTCACTGGCCTGCTGTTTGTGCTTCAACTGGAGCATCGTCAGCAACATGGTTGTGAGGTGAACTCATAACAATTTAATTTCCTACTGTATATGCACGTCCTGGGCATTTGCACTGGTTGTACTTTGCTGGTTTCGATATTTTCTTGTCTCCAATGATTCGCTGCTTCTTGTGTATATGATGATCGTAGACTAGCTTATGGTTTTGTATAACGATAATGATGCGCCTTTTGCGTCCAAATCTCTCCGCGTTCTATTGTTCCTTGCGACCATCTGTCCCGCGTCCAAATGTCCGCGTCCTTTTGACGCGCGTCAAAATTTCCGCGTCCTTTTGTCATATATCTGTTTACGATATGTCACCAGAAAGACAACTTAATAAAGAAAAGAGAGTTATCGTTCTTTTAGTGTTACGAAGATGTAAGTATTCGTTTATGCTCATATAAGCCTCTGAGCTAAAAAAATATATCTTTACGTCGTTGATAAATGCCAAAATATTTTCTTGGTTTCATTTGTTTTTACTTTGTATACATAACATAACCTTATATGAGGCTTTATAACCTTATTATTCTGTAAATGACTATAAAAGTACCGACAAATATAAATGTTCATGAAGAAATGCAGTTTACAGGAAAGAGGACATGAAATAAACAAAACAGTTATTTTTCATTTTTATTAAAGTATTAGCAGTTTATAATATCATAAAATGAAGTTGTTAGTGGAAGAAGCTGTTCTGAACTCAGTTTTTATTTATTGAAACATAAAATATAAACTTCTAACTTGCATAAACACTACGCATAGAACGTTATCCAGATTTTGCCACTACTTTCGCTACTTGCTATTTAAAATGAAAAAGCTCTCTAACAAGAAAAAATTACTTATAATCCATTTAATTTTTGATTGGGTTTTTCGCCACAGAAACCTGAACCAAACTGATTCAACGACAATTTTGTCTAGTTGCCAGAAAAGATCATGAATTTTTTATTAATTAAAAATTAAATGGACCTGTTTGCGCCACAAAGAAATTTTAAATATAACTTATAATACTTTTCAAAAAAATAAAAAAACTGAGTTAACAGCTTCCCCCACTTATAGCTTCAAATAACATCCAACAATTTAGGCAACTATATATAAGCCGTAGTAAACAATAACGACGACGAAACTCCACAAATTGTGATCTAGAACAAAAAAAACATGTAAATTTATTCCCTTTTGCATCCAGAGAGTGTGCACTACTCTCGAACATATTTTTAAAAATTTTTAATTGGTTTATTTGTTACAAACTCGATCTCAATACGTGTGGTTCGCTAATTTCGAATTGAAATAAAAATCCATAGATCTAAGTCTATGTATTAATCATAAAAACCGCTATAAATACAATTTTTACACTAATTTTCCATGGAGTATGTATTGCAAGTGCCAAAATATGTCAAAATATGTTCGACAAGCCCACAAGTAGAACAAAAATAGGATTAAAACCATTGAATACTTAGGGTAGGTAATTAATAATTAAAGAAAATAGCAAGGGTGTGTTGTTATAAATGTCCAATAAAAATTAATAAACTCTCATTTGCTTTTTTACTATCCCACTTCATTCGCCATAATAAAATCAAAGGGATTTTAAGAAGCTTTAAAGAAACAATGATTTTTATGGGCTCACACCAAAACCAATTTATATTGGTGACACTGGTTCTATAAACGAAAAAGGAGTAGGTAAGTACTTCTTGGCTACAAATGATTATGGGCCCATAACATAATACAGAATTTCCAAAAAAATAGACCATTTTTTACAAGCTTTTATTCAGCATGCAATTTATGTTTAGGTCAAATCTTGCAAGCAGAATTAGAACCACTTCTAGACATCCGATTGAGCTGAAATTTTGAATACACCTTTAGTTCTGGTGACAATACAATATGCAATACTCATTACTGTAATACTTTCAAAATGGCCGTCGCCACATGATGGCGGATGATGTATTTTTGTCAACCCCCTTAATATAGGTATCAAATAAAAGGGTTTGAAGAGTAGATAACGATAAAATTAGTGACATCCCCCTTATTATTAGTGTCACATGAAAGGGCTTAAAGAGTAGAAAACGATAAACTTAGTGACATGACAGTAAATTCAATATGGCCACAGCTCCAAGATGGCGGATTAATTTTCTTGAACTAGAAAAATAATAAATTAATTAATAGTAACAAAATATTTTTAAAAACAAACATTGGACCTATCAATTTGATCAATTTTGAAGAGGTCAATTCAATATGGAGAACGGCGCGTAGGCGTTTATAAGCCTTCCGCAGTTTCAGCCAGGCGACAACTCGGCATCCCTCAGGTTGCGGGAGCTCCGAGGTTGGTAACTTCCATTTATTATTAGTTGCCTCCTGAAATTGTGGATATGAATAAAGAAAAAGAAGGCTACAAGTATTGCATTGAGCCTAAATGATAAAATACCTCGGTTTCTAAACCGCATGAAATTTGTATTTTGCTGCCCCAGTGGCTTAAACGCAGGAACGTCGTGGCAGCAAGCCATACGGAGAACATTAAATTGAAAACATTTATTATTATTATTATAGAATTCAAAAGAAATTTGAAATATGATGAAAAATGAGAAGTTGATCCCAAAAAAACTATATGTGCGTGGCTAGTTTTTGCTGGAACACAGATTATTTTGATCAAAACTTCCTTATTTTTTATATTTTTAACTGATAGGGCTTTCCAATAACATAGCAAAAAGCAGTTTTATGATTGACACGTTTCTATAGACTTATATCTATCGATATTGTTCTAAAATTTTGTTTACAGCTGGAAATTAGTGAACTCGCCTATTTTTGTTAATAATATAATACGAAAAGTAGAAAATATTTATTCCAAATTAATAGAAAACTGTTTATTTTATTATGGTGTCGGTCCAATGTACTTTTTTGGACTCCATTTATTTAAGTTTTTACAGTTTCATTTCAAGATTTAAAGCTATACGAAATGTTTCACTTAAAACATCCACCCCTTTGTAATTTGCTTTATTTGCGGAATGTGACGAAATTGGGCTCAAAAGCTCTGTGAGAGTTCTTTATCAATATTAATGGTAAAATTTTCCAAAATGCTTACATAAAGGGTGTCTACTTTTAAACATATGCAAATCCATAAAATCTTAATTTTTGGAGATAATCGTCTAACCTTTTTTTTTTTTGTTTGAAAGGTCATTAAAAACTGCTTCTTTTGATCTTCCTTCCATTTTCAAAATGCAAATCGAGGGCCGGCTACGGCTACAGTTTTTTTTATAGCCCCGGTTTTGACGAAAACCATTTAGCGATTTTTTTATTTAAAATCTGACACCACAGCGTTAATAAGAATACCCCAAAACCCCCACAGACCAAATCTGAATAATAACTATACAGGTAGTTCCATTCTGCAGGGTGTAAAAGTTAAGCAAAATGGGAATTTTAAAGGCATCTGACAAGTCAAGTGTGCCATGGGATCCCCTCAAAACAGTGGGATGGTCAACAGGATCATTCAATGTTTTGGTGTAAAAGATCCAATACAAAATATACAGGGTGTCTTTCTCTGTACCTTCTCAAAGTACTAAATTCTTTTGGGTAAAAAACCGAGTATATCAAAACCGCTCCAGACAGAATCGGAGGTAAAAAAATTATAGGCGGCCCTGGATTTGCATTTGGAAAATGGTAGGAAGGACAAAAGAAGCTGTTTTTGAAGGCCTTTCAAACAAAAAAGTACAGGCGATTATCTAAAAAAAAGATTTTATGGATTTGTATATGTTTAAAAGTAGACACCCTGTATAAGAACTTAAACAGTTTATATGTTATATTCATTTGCATTTTAAAATGTAAGATTATTAATTATAAAATTCTGTATCTTAGTTGTTTGAAAATATACAAATAAAATAGGTATACTGTACTGGCTCTTAAGCTCTTAAGGTGTTGTCTGGCTTTCAGTGTGCCAGAATATATCCGTAATGAGAAATCTGATATGTAGAAAAGGGATAGGTATAAATGCGACGTTGTCACTACTTGAAGGCAATAAAATATTACAACCAGGGTAGGGAGAAGCGGTTCCACGACAATAGGTCCCCGCCAAAATGTCACCGTCAAAAAGTCGCCGTCAAAACGTCGCCACGACAAAATGTCGCGGTTAAAAACGTCTCTGCTAAAATGTCGCGCCTCAAAAAAGTCGCCGTTATGTAGGGACGTTCTGTCTCGATGTCGCTATTTGAGTTTCAATTATTTTATATAAGCACCGGTTGGAATGTTAAAAGCAGTAAATGATACTTTATATTAAAAACAAACAATAATGAAGTAAATTATTTAATTACTTCAAAAATAAGATAATAATTTGATTTTAAATTGTTCCATCTACGTACAAAATATATGTATAATGGTAGATGATATGTTTTATTTTATTAAGTTGTATGTTATAATATTTGATAATTATGTTTAGGTAGCTATACCTAAATTTTTACCTGCTTTAGGCCAAAAGGCATTAAAACATAAGTTAGGAATTTATACTATTAATTATATTGCCCTTGAAGCTATAAATGATTAAACCGTTGAAAAAGTGGTTAGTTTACTTCCTTGTATCTTGCTTGCAAGTAGCCATTTTTAAGATGTTGCGTTACGTACGAAGCCAGAAAGGGAAAGATCTTCTCGTCGACGAAGGTTTTATCTATAAGAAAGAAAAAGACGGATCCGGAGGAAAAGTAATTTGGAAGTGTGTTGAATGTACCAAATTCAAATGCAAAGGAAGATGTTGGACTATAACGAAGATTCAGTTACTTGGACATCCAACAACCACAACCATGCAGCTAGACCAGCAACGGTAGAAGCCAAAACCATCACCCAAAACATGAAAGAACGAGCATCCAGCCACATAGAAAATCCTGTCCAAATAATAGGCGAGGTTCTACAGTCAGCGTCAATATCTGCGACAGCCCAGTTACCATCGGTTGTACCATCCTGTTGTTCGACAGCGGATGCGAAGCGCAAAGAGTTGTGGTATTTGGGACATCAAGAGATCTCCAAGAGCTGTCAAAATGTCACCACTGGTTAGCGGATGAAACATTTAAAGTGACCCCGCCATTATTTGCACAAATTTACACCACTCATGGCCTCATAAACCGAACTATTTGTCCAATGGTGTAAGCTCTACTGCCAGATAAAAAGCGAGCGACGTACAAACGACTACCAGTTGAGCTCAAAAATTCAACCCAACCTACGCCCAAAAACAGTGACGACAGATTTTGAAACTGCAGCATTTTCGGCATTCGGAGAGGTCTTCGAAGAAGTTGAGATCCGGGGGTGCTTCTTTCACTTCACCCAATGCATTTTTCGAAAAATTCAAGAGCAAAAAAATGAAAAGAAATTAGAAGAACAAATTGCCGGTCATTCATAAAAGCACTTACAGAAGAATACATAATTAATTATTAGAGATCGTCGACAGTACCTCAGAGGTATAGCACATAATTTGCAATCTTTACTTTAAAAGAGTTGTTCGAATACTGATATTCTACTCTTATACTGATATAAGTATATTTAATTTTTTTAATAATGTACATTTTTTAATTATATATTTAATAATAATTATTCATAAATAAATAGTGTTCTTCATTATTGTTTGTTTTTAATATAAAGTGTCATTTACTACTTTTAACACCCCGACTGGTTCTTAAGAGCGCACAACTCTCCAGGCCGAACTTCGTAAAAAGCATCTTCAATATTATGAAATCAAACGACCAGCGGCGCTACGATAGTTTTTATCACAGACGAAAGATTAGTGCAAACCATCCCGCGTGTCGTGTGAGGATTTTAGGCAACTATTCAAATTTATCGCATTGCCACTATTGCCAGGCTTTTCTGATAGGTGTTGTATGTTTTAATACCTTTTCGCCTAAAACAGGTAAATATTTAGGTATAGTTACCTAAACATAATTACCAAATATTATAAAATTCAGCTTAATCAAATAAAACATATTATCTACCATTATACATATTATATTTTGTACGTAGATGGAACAATTTAAAATCAATTTATTTTCTTTTTTCAAGTAATTAAATAATTTACTTCATTATTGTTTGTTTTTAATATAAAGTGTCATTTACTACTTTTAACACCCCGACTGGTTCTTAAGAGCGCACAACTCTCCAGGCCGAACTTCGTAAAAAGCATCTTCAATATTATGAAATCAAACGACCAGCGGCGCTACGATAGTTTTTATCACAGACGAAAGATTAGTGCAAACCATCCCGCGTGTCGTGTGAGGATTTTAGGCAACTATTCAAATTTATCGCATTGCCACTATTGCCAGGCTTTTCTGATAGGTGTTGTATGTTTTAATACCTTTTCGCCTAAAACAGGTAAATATTTAGGTATAGTTACCTAAACATAATTACCAAATATTATAAAATTCAGCTTAATCAAATAAAACATATTATCTACCATTATACATATTATATTTTGTACGTAGATGGAACAATTTAAAATCAATTTATTTTCTTTTTTCAAGTAATTAAATAATTTACTTCATTATTGTTTGTTTTTAATATAAAGTATCATTTACTACTTTTAACACCCCGACTGGTTCTTAAGAGCGCACAACTCTCCAGGCCGAACTTCGTAAAAAGCATCTTCAATATTATGAAATCAAACGACCAGCGGCGCTACGATAGTTTTTATCACAGACGAAAGATTAGTGCAAACCATCCCGCGTGTCGTGTGAGGATTTTAGGCAACTATTCAAATTTATCGCATTGCCACTATTGCCAGGCTTTTCTGATAGGTGTTGTATGTTTTAATACCTTTTCGCCTAAAACAGGTAAATATTTAGGTATAGTTACCTAAACATAATTACCAAATATTATAAAATTCAGCTTAATCAAATAAAACATATTATCTACCATTATACATATTATATTTTGTACGTAGATGGAACAATTTAAAATCAATTTATTTTCTTTTTTCAAGTAATTAAATAATTTACTTCATTATTGTTTGTTTTTAATATAAAGTGTCATTTACTACTTTTAACACCCCGACTGGTTCTTAAGAGCGCACAACTCTCCAGGCCGAACTTCGTAAAAAGCATCTTCAATATTATGAAATCAAACGACCAGCGGCGCTACGATAGTTTTTATCACAGACGAAAGATTAGTGCAAACCATCCCGCGTGTCGTGTGAGGATTTTAGGCAACTATTCAAATTTATCGCATTGCCACTATTGCCAGGCTTTTCTGATAGGTGTTGTATGTTTTAATACCTTTTCGCCTAAAACAGGTAAATATTTAGGTATAGTTACCTAAACATAATTACCAAATATTATAAAATTCAGCTTAATCAAATAAAACATATTATCTACCATTATACATATTATATTTTGTACGTAGATGGAACAATTTAAAATCAATTTATTTTCTTTTTTCAAGTAATTAAATAATTTACTTCATTATTGTTTGTTTTTAATATAAAGTATCATTTACTACTTTTAACACCCCGACTGGTTCATAAGAGCGCACAACTCTCCAGGCCGAACTTCGTAAAAAGCATCTTCAATATTATGAAATCAAACGACCAGCGGCGCTACGATAGTTTTTATCACAGACGAAAGATTAGTGCAAACCATCCCGCGTGTCGTGTGAGGATTTTAGGCAACTATTCAAATTTATCGCATTGCCACTATTGCCAGGCTTTTCTGATAGGTGTTGTATGTTTTAATACCTTTTCGCCTAAAACAGGTAAATATTTAGGTATAGTTACCTAAACATAATTACCAAATATTATAAAATTCAGCTTAATCAAATAAAACATATTATCTACCATTATACATATTATATTTTGTACGTAGATGGAACAATTTAAAATCAATTTATTTTCTTTTTTCAAGTAATTAAATAATTTACTTCATTATTGTTTGTTTTTAATATAAAGTGTCATTTACTACTTTTAACACCCCGACTGGTTCTTAAGAGCGCACAACTCTCCAGGCCGAACTTCGTAAAAAGCATCTTCAATATTATGAAATCAAACGACCAGCGGCGCTACGATAGTTTTTATCACAGACGAAAGATTAGTGCAAACCATCCCGCGTGTCGTGTGAGGATTTTAGGCAACTATTCAAATTTATCGCATTGCCACTATTGCCAGGCTTTTCTGATAGGTGTTGTATGTTTTAATACCTTTTCGCCTAAAACAGGTAAATATTTAGGTATAGTTACCTAAACATAATTACCAAATATTATAAAATTCAGCTTAATCAAATAAAACATATTATCTACCATTATACATATTATATTTTGTACGTAGATGGAACAATTTAAAATCAATTTATTTTCTTTTTTCAAGTAATTAAATAATTTACTTCATTATTGTTTGTTTTTAATATAAAGTATCATTTACTACTTTTAACACCCCGACTGGTTCATAAGAGCGCACAACTCTCCAGGCCGAACTTCGTAAAAAGCATCTTCAATATTATGAAATCAAACGACCAGCGGCGCTACGATAGTTTTTATCACAGACGAAAGATTAGTGCAAACCATCCCGCGTGTCGTGTGAGGATTTTAGGCAACTATTCAAATTTATCGCATTGCCACTATTGCCAGGCTTTTCTGATAGGTGTTGTATGTTTTAATACCTTTTCGCCTAAAACAGGTAAATATTTAGGTATAGTTACCTAAACATAATTACCAAATATTATAAAATTCAGCTTAATCAAATAAAACATATTATCTACCATTATACATATTATATTTTGTACGTAGATGGAACAATTTAAAATCAATTTATTTTCTTTTTTCAAGTAATTAAATAATTTACTTCATTATTGTTTGTTTTTAATATAAAGTGTCATTTACTACTTTTAACACCCCGACTGGTTCTTAAGAGCGCACAACTCTCCAGGCCGAACTTCGTAAAAAGCATCTTCAATATTATGAAATCAAACGACCAGCGGCGCTACGATAGTTTTTATCACAGACGAAAGATTAGTGCAAACCATCCTGCGTGTCGTGTGAGGATTTTAGGCAACTATTCAAATTTATCGCATTGCCACTATTGCCAGGCTTTTCTGATAGGTGTTGTATGTTTTAATACCTTTTCGCCTAAAACAGGTAAATATTTAGGTATAGTTACCTAAACATAATTACCAAATATTATAAAATTCAGCTTAATCAAATAAAACATATTATCTACCATTATACATATTATATTTTGTACGTAGATGGAACAATTTAAAATCAATTTATTTTCTTTTTTCAAGTAATTAAATAATTTACTTCATTATTGTTTGTTTTTAATATAAAGTATCATTTACTACTTTTAACACCCCGACTGGTTCATAAGAGCGCACAACTCTCCAGGCCGAACTTCGTAAAAAGCATCTTCAATATTATGAAATCAAACGACCAGCGGCGCTACGATAGTTTTTATCACAGACGAAAGATTAGTGCAAACCATCCCGCGTGTCGTGTGAGGATTTTAGGCAACTATTCAAATTTATCGCATTGCCACTATTGCCAGGCTTTTCTGATAGGTGTTGTATGTTTTAATACCTTTTCGCCTAAAACAGGTAAATATTTAGGTATAGTTACCTAAACATAATTACCAAATATTATAAAATTCAGCTTAATCAAATAAAACATATTATCTACCATTATACATATTATATTTTGTACGTAGATGGAACAATTTAAAATCAATTTATTTTCTTTTTTCAAGTAATTAAATAATTTACTTCATTATTGTTTGTTTTTAATATAAAGTATCATTTACTACTTTTAACACCCCGACTGGTTCTTAAGAGCGCACAACTCTCCAGGCCGAACTTCGTAAAAAGCATCTTCAATATTATGAAATCAAACGACCAGCGGCGCTACGATAGTTTTTATCACAGACGAAAGATTAGTACAAACCATCCCGCGTGTCGTGTGAGGATTTTAGGCAACTATTCAAATTTATCGCATTGCCACTATTGCCAGGCTTTTCTGATAGGTGTTGTATGTTTTAATACCTTTTCGCCTAAAACAGGTAAATATTTAGGTATAGTTACCTAAACATAATTACCAAATATTATAAAATTCAGCTTAATCAAATAAAACATATTATCTACCATTATACATATTATATTTTGTACGTAGATGGAACAATTTAAAATCAATTTATTTTCTTTTTTCAAGTAATTAAATAATTTACTTCATTATTGTTTGTTTTTAATATAAAGTGTCATTTACTACTTTTAACACCCCGACTGGTTCTTAAGAGCGCACAACTCTCCAGGCCGAACTTCGTAAAAAGCATCTTCAATATTATGAAATCAAACGACCAGCGGCGCTACGATAGTTTTTATCACAGACGAAAGATTAGTGCAAACCATCCCGCGTGTCGTGTGAGGATTTTAGGCAACTATTCAAATTTATCGCATTGCCACTATTGCCAGGCTTTTCTGATAGGTGTTGTATGTTTTAATACCTTTTCGCCTAAAACAGGTAAATATTTAGGTATAGTTACCTAAACATAATTACCAAATATTATAAAATTCAGCTTAATCAAATAAAACATATTATCTACCATTATACATATTATATTTTGTACGTAGATGGAACAATTTAAAATCAATTTATTTTCTTTTTTCAAGTAATTAAATAATTTACTTCATTATTGTTTGTTTTTAATATAAAGTATCATTTACTACTTTTAACACCCCGACTGGTTCTTAAGAGCGCACAACTCTCCAGGCCGAACTTCGTAAAAAGCATCTTCAATATTATGAAATCAAACGACCAGCGGCGCTACGATAGTTTTTATCACAGACGAAAGATTAGTGCAAACCATCCCGCGTGTCGTGTGAGGATTTTAGGCAACTATTCAAATTTATCGCATTGCCACTATTGCCAGGCTTTTCTGATAGGTGTTGTATGTTTTAATACCTTTTCGCCTAAAACAGGTAAATATTTAGGTATAGTTACCTAAACATAATTACCAAATATTATAAAATTCAGCTTAATCAAATAAAACATATTATCTACCATTATACATATTATATTTTGTACGTAGATGGAACAATTTAAAATCAATTTATTTTCTTTTTTCAAGTAATTAAATAATTTACTTCATTATTGTTTGTTTTTAATATAAAGTATCATTTACTACTTTTAACACCCCGACTGGTTCTTAAGAGCGCACAACTCTCCAGGCCGAACTTCGTAAAAAGCATCTTCAATATTATGAAATCAAACGACCAGCGGCGCTACGATAGTTTTTATCACAGACGAAAGATTAGTGCAAACCATCCCGCGTGTCGTGTGAGGATTTTAGGCAACTATTCAAATTTATCGCATTGCCACTATTGCCAGGCTTTCCTGATAGGTGTTGTATGTTTTAATACCTTTTCGCCTAAAACAGGTAAATATTTAGGTATAGTTACCTAAACATAATTACCAAATATTATAAAATTCAGCTTAATCAAATAAAACATATTATCTACCATTATACATATTATATTTTGTACGTAGATGGAACAATTTAAAATCAATTTATTTTCTTTTTTCAAGTAATTAAATAATTTACTTCATTATTGTTTGTTTTTAATATAAAGTATCATTCACCGCTTTTAACACCCCGACCGGTGCTTAAATAAAATCATTGAAACTCAGGACGGGGACCTATTGACGTGATACCGGGAGAAGCACAACGAATAGCAAATTGAATGTGATTATAATAAAATATTACAATGAGGGAATTAAGTAGTGGGAGGTGGTGGGGTGAATTACGGTCAAATTAGATAATAGCGGCGGCGCCAGACCTCCACTGAGGGTTAGTGTCCGCCCACCGCGATGGGTTGAACCGCTTCGATTGTGTTATTAGGATAAATAGTGGCAACTGGCCGATTTCTCATTATGGATATATTCTTACACGTTGAACGCCAGACGACACCTTTAGAGCTGTCAGTACAATTCGAAATATCAAATTATCATATTTGAATTCCTCGAGTGTCAAAGTAAAATTCTCACAAACCCTTATATAAGAAGATGTCCACAAAAAGAAAAACATCGCTGTCAACCTGTCAACAACTTACAAAAAGTTTTCCTACAAGTTCTCACATCCTATTGAAACCAAGTTTATATATCATATTTGACTATGACAATACTAAAGTAGTTGGTCTTCAAAATTTTTTAATAAAAATTTTAATAAAAAATATAACTCTATAAACTAACAATTTTAGAAGGGATTTTGAAAGCTTAAATTCTATATGTATACCGTGTGTCCCTGAATATATGTAACAAGAGGCGTAATGGACAATTTTTTTTAAATTTTGGAATGTCATTTGGCATTTGAAGATTGAGTATCGCTTTTTGTAATAAAACGAAGATATAAAAAAAATGAGTTCATTTGGTATTCTAGAGGGCGTTTTAGAAGCAAAATTGGTATCACCTCTTTCATTTTTCAATATTACAATGCCAAGTTGCTTAGAATGCAATTATATACCTCTATACCGCAAGTTTTATGAATATAAAATTATTTTTTTGAAACTTTTCATTGTTTCAATAATAGTTATTTGTGTACCAAGCCACTAAAGTTAAACTATTTACAATGAATGTGGGATTTAGTTGCTGGGGCTTGCGAGGCCGAGACAAATAAACCACATGAGAAACACGTTATTTTTTTAATCCGGAAAAAATAAGTTTTATTGGGCAAAATTATTTTAAGAGCGGGCTCACCCATCTATGACCTGACCGCGCCATTGCATCTTCAATATCGCTCAACCTAGATCGACCCCGATGGGCAACGGTGCAGTTGGACATTTAAAATGATTTCAAAAGGTGCTAAAATAAAAAAATATTTTCTATACAATTAAAAGTCAACTGTACTTACGTTTGTTTACAAACAAAATACAGTTTACATTTCGGCCATAAAAATGAAATAGTTTAAAAATTGTTATATCTGCATGACTTTAAACAGTTTAATTTCACATAGTCATAAAAAAATTAACTTCAATGCCTTGGTATGGTATACCTAATTGAAGTTACTTGGAACAGAATAAAAACCTTTGATTTTTATGCGGGTGATTTCTGCTGATAAGTCTGGTATTTTTACCAGTAGCAGAGCGTGGTAAATGCTATTAAATAGATAGCGCCCTGTATATCACTGTGTGATATTGCCTCGGCAATAAAGGATATTAAACCACACCTGGTAATAGCAGTAAAAAGAGATAAAGGAGACAGAGAAGATAGATATTTTAGTAAAAACAAGTGACTGCATGCTCGCCTAATATAATATCACCAATACTTGCATGGGTTATGGGTTACACTCTTCGACTACCGGCCACTTGTGCAACGAAATGCGGTGCATAGCCGTACCATAATTTCACAGATCTTAGGATATAAGTACTTGCGTAAATAGTTATACCTAATCGATATGGCCTTTTAGAGACCTTTTGACAATATTATATGGTGCATTAACCTTTGCGTTGTGTTTGACGACAACCTTAAAAAACCTTAAAAGTGAAATATTATGTTGCTTGTAGAATATATGTATATTTTTGAAAACTGCGTTACCCTTATATCCTATATTCTTTTTGTGGCGCCAATTAGAGTTTTTTATGCTGTTTCAAGTAACTTTCCAAATACTATACATAATTAACTATTTTCCAAACGAATATTTTGGCAGCTAACCACACAGGGTATTGGTATTCAAAAATCCAATAACAAATATAAAACTGGTATTTTCTCTGTTCCAACTCAAAGTGCTAAATTTTTTAAACTTTACCTGTACGGATCGAAAGCGATAAAAATCGATTATGTGTATCAAAAACGCAGAAATTATAAACGAACTAGGTCTAAAATTTACAGAAGCCTGACAGTAAGTCCAGATAAGTTAAGGCCGGTAGTGTGCCACAACAGAAACCCGCATAGAAAAATGTATAATTTTATTAGAGGATAGCTTTGACTATAAAAGTCCAATAATCTAAATCGTTTTTTAATTGTTGGATGATACTTTGAAAGAAATTTATTATTTTTTCATTTATTAATACATTTCCAATAATTTGTAATAATTCCAAGGTGCATTTGACCCGTATGAAGTTTTAACAAATTCAGCACTTTGAGATGACAGAGAAAAACAACCTGTATATTTGTTATTAGATCTTTGTACACCATGTATAGTCCTGTTGACCATTCAACTGTTTTGAGGTAATTCCATGGCATACTTGACTCTTGATTCGCCAGATGCCTTTAACATTCCTATTTTGCTAAATTTTGGTCCTCTATAGAATATAACTCCCTGTATACTTTTTACTCAAATGTGGTATAATATGCTGGTTCTGTGGTGTCCTGATTAACGCTGCGGTGTCAGATTTTAAATAAAAAAATTGCTAAATGGTGAAAATGGGGGGTATCAAAAAGTGTAGCCCGTCCTGGATTTGCGCATGTTGACAACGGTAAGAAGGTCAAAAGACGCGGTTTGAAGATCTTTTAAACAAATAAAGGGTCGCGGGAATATCCCCAAAAATAAAATCATTGAAAATGCTACGTCATTTTCGATTAACAAAAATTAATATTTAAATGCGTTTTTTAAGAATAAGTTTTTAACGGAAGAGAATAAAGAAAAATGGCATTAATAAAAAATGTTCAGAAAAATTAGGGCTTTCGAACAGTGTAACGAAAGTGGTATGTTGGTGGGAAAAAATATTTCTTGGCGTCGCGACGCCTAGCGTCGTGTTTGCAAAGAGTGGCTGAATGGGCCAATTTATTTATTTGTACCCCTTATATCATCTCCCGTGTATAGTATCTCCATATCTTTGACGGTTTTCCATCAACAGAGGCTAGGCGTCTAAAAATGATCACCCTGTACAACTTACTCACCCACACGCCTCTGATGCATTTAAGATATCTTTAGCATCCAAGACATTCAGAAAAACCTGTGTTTTTTTTTAGATAAACTTTCACACCCTGTACAGTGTCCTCCAAAAAGTTCGCACCATAGGGGGAAATTTTTAATTAACGTTTTATTTTGAAATTTAATTTTGGAGTTACCTTTTGCTTTAAAAAAGATGAAAAATGACCCACTCAAACGTGGACTTTCGTTAGCTGTCAAAAATGACATTTAAAAAAATATATCGCCAAAAATGGGTTTATTTGTTAAAATATCAAAAAGTTTTACTTGAAAAAGTTGTTTCTTTTTCAATTTTATGTATGTGTACCCAATTTGAACGCTCTACTAAAATATTTAGTTTTTTGCCAATTTTTAATACCTACTCGTATTTATGGAATTTCTGAAAATTTTAAAAACTCAAAACTTTGTAAAAACTATTTTATATCACTAGCTTTATCATTCTATTAATTTTTTATTACTAATTACCGATAAGAATAGGTATTTTTCAAAAGAAAACGATATTTACGCTTTAAAATTCTGTTATGTTTGTTGCAAAGTTGATGTACCGTCTAGCATTTGGAGTATAAATTTAGTTACATTACGTTTCCCAGTTCTAAATTGATGCCAAAATAATAATAAATTAAAATATGATCAAACTATTTTGCGTATCTAAGCAAAATTCTTGACTTTTATGGAACAAATAATTATTACATTTAAGTTTAATTTCACATTAATCGATATTGATGAGTAGGCCATGGAGAGAATAGAAGCTATTGCTTTTCTTTGACAGTTTGATAACTGTCAAATAGAAACAACTGTCAAATAAAAACAATTGCTTCTATTCTCTCCATGGCCTACTCATCAATATCGATTAATGTGAAATTAAACTTAAAGGTAATAATTATTATTTGTTCCATTGTAGCATTTGAAAATTACGCTACATCTGAATCGTTATTTTTATTTGAAAAAATGGTACGCAGCCACATCTATGGAGGAGGTACCGAGCCTATAGCCGTGAGTTCGAGAAGCGAGATTTTCGTAGTTCCGTCCACGTGCCATGGTTAAGGTAGCTAATTCCTATTGCCTAACGCACCAGGTCAGGTCGTTTATTTTTATTTATTATTAGATCGTCATCCGTAGAGTAGTAACTCTTTTATTTAATTTCCTTTTGGCTTGTTGTGTATGTCAGTTGTGTTTCTGTCCAAGTTGGTAAAATTCATTCCAACTGGTAGTTACCCAAGTAATTTCGATAAGTTGTTAATAGAGGCTTTAGGAAACCATGTGTTGCGGAGAAGGAGAGTGTCAAAACCCTCTTTCGACTGCCGAGCGTCATGCTGACTGCCTAAGAGAATTTGCGAGGTTTTCGACGGGGCAAAAAGTGAAATTAAACGCGGATCTGAAGTGAATAAATCTCGGCAATGAAGCTAGTTTTATAACACCACGCAATCTTCACCGGTTAGCCTCCCTCAGTGCCGTCTTTATAGCAAATTTCTCGCCGGTACACTTCGCAGCGTAGGTAAGCCCCTCCATTTTGTAGTTTTTTATACGCCTAAGTCCAATTCCCAACTTTCAGGCATTTTCTCAACATAGAAGACGTTATATCTTTGGATTACTGCCGTAGACCTGTTTTTCTCCAAACAGAAAAACTCCAGACGTATCTTCTGTCGATTTTCTACAAGTTTCCGTTTCTTTCTTATAAAAAAACCCACAGGAAGTGGTAAGTTTTTTTGTAAATATGTTATCGTTCTTTTGCACAAATAGGGATAATTTTCAGGGGTTTTTTTGAGTACCTATTTCGCTAATATTGGTGGTTGGTGCCTGATCTATTTGGAGGACACCACACACACCTACAGGGTGGACCACAACTACCTGCACGTGATAGGTGATCACGTGATTTGTCTCCCGTCTGCTCAGCAAGCAGAGCCAGAACGTTTAACACTGGATAAGCACGCCTAGAAACAGATAAGTCTACCCAAACTATTTTCGCTGTGCCCAGGATTACATAAGTTTACTTTGACTACCTACTACTAGTGCCATTAATCAGTTTAGGTTACCTTAACTACCTAAGTTATGTCTAAGACTAGATAACCATATTTAGCTACCTACATTTGGCATAAAACTATCTAGGTGCCTGAAATATGTTACCAATTTTAGAATATAAATTTAACAACGGGGTTATGTAAACTTAAAGTTTCGAAACTTAATAGTTAATACCACCTCAATTATTAGGGATAACAAATATCATATCTAGTTAGTAAAGTGCATACCTACGGAACCTTTTTGCTTACTATTTTGGTTTTTTACTTTTCTTGTGTATATAGTGTAAATATATTAGGTATAAGTATCGTCAGTATTTCATTGTTTGCAATATTGCCAGGTAAAAACAAATAATGGTTTTCTATCCCATTTTCTCGGTTTTCCAGCTCTCCGAGATCACTTTTAAAGGTACAATAAAAGAGCTAGGTGGCGTCCAAAATAACTGAGCCTCATAACAACTAACAACAAACCTCCTTACCCACGAACCCTGCTCTCCAACCACCCCAAAGCTGCCGTTCGCATGTGTGCAACAACAAAAAGTGCTACACCATAAAAGCACAGAAAATATAGCTACGCGGACAGAAGTGCCAGTAGCATTGGGCTCGTAAAATATGTATAGCACACCGAAACTTGGTTTTGCCTTGGCCTAACAGATAGCGCTCGGATGCAGAATCGTTCGATTTTTAAAACCGTAAAATGCCCTCCGCTAAAAGTCACCGCTAGAGGCGCCAGCAGTCAGCTGTAGAGCCTAACCGTGTTGCCGGTGGTTTAGGAATAAAGGTTTCATAAACGCTGTCCAAGATCCGTAAACAAGACAGGATTGCTCAACCGCGCAATCCTGTTCGCCAAGTCGTCTAGATGACGTGACGTCACCGCGAGTCCTAATGAACCGCCCCAGCGTTTAAAATACATTGAGCGGTTGGCGTTTTTGGATATTTTAGATGATTTATCCATTCCATTATAGCTATACCGAATGGAGTATTAGCCTTGTATATACAGGAAGGGTACTACTTACTTTAAAACAAAAAAATCAGTTTTTGTACATTACATCTTTAATCTATTTTACAATTTTACTTAATTTTCTTACTTTTTTTCTTCCAGAATCCGAACTTTCATTTTTCTTTTTAACATGTTAACGTGCTGGCCTTTTAGATTTCTATAATTCATACGAATTATTGTCCTTAGTTTACAATTTTTTTTATTATTATACAGTGCTATTCATAAAGTTTGCACCAAATGGGAAAATTTTGTATTATTCTATTTTTTGAAAATCTGATTATGGGATATGTTGGTGCATATTTTGTTTACACTATTGCGCCTAAAGGGTGTCCTGACGTCACAGCCCATGCCTGTCAAATTTGACATTTAAAATAAAAAATTGGGAAAAATCAGGTTTGCCTTGAAAATACCCGAAAAAGTTATTAAGAAAATATGTCCATATTCAAATTTTCAGAATGATATTAGAATATTCGTGTTTCTTACTTGATATTCCTGGAATTGAAACTGAATCCATAAAATTCGATACAAAACTGTACCTTATATAATTCTGTTTTACTGAATTTCAAAAAATGGATGCTTTTGATGTAAAAATATTACAACACTGGCTCAGGGAATAAACTTATCTTAAAATGAAAAAGTCTTTGCACCAAGATTGCAGTCTTACACAATAGTTATTTTAAAAATCTCATGTTTCTCCTTAACTTTCCATTGACATTTATTTGTATTGTTATGATTTAGTAAGAGGGCAACCACTAAATAAGTTTCTTCGGTTATTTGCGGGAAAAAAATATGGAGTACCGATTTGAAGAGAAATAATTAAGAAAAAACGAACATCGTGATATCCTTCTGAAAATTTGCATAGGGGCACAATAATGCAAAACAAACACATTTTCTTAATAACTGTTTCCGATATTTTCAAGGCAAACCTGATTTTTTCCAATTTTTTATTTTAAAATAAAGACATGCACCAACATATCCCAAAATCAGATTTTCAAAAAATATAATAATACAAACTTTTCCCATTTGGTGCAATCTTTATGAAGAGCACTCTATATGGAATCACGTTTTCCTTTTTCAATATTTTTGCTGCCAAATTTTTTACAATCCCAGGGCCTTTTCGAAAACAGTCAGCATGTTGTATTTCAAAGAATCTATTCCACTTTTTTACTTTTTCCAGCCATATGTCGGTTGGTTTCATAAGCCCCTCATATGACAACTGTTGGATCCAAGATGGCTGCAATTCACTTATCAAATTAAAACAGACCACAGTTTTAATTTGATAAGTGAATTGCCCCAAATTGGGCAGAGTATGTCGGTATTTGTTTGCTAAATATCCAGCAATATACTCTAAAGCGTCCTCTGTGATTTCTTTACATGTTGCTGTGAAGTCGGAATTTGCCTTAGATTCATTGGAAGTTACAGATGAAAAAGAAGAGCTACTTTTCGAATTGTGAGACTCTTTTTGTTGCAATAATCCCTTAGAGATTACATTTGCAGTTTCTAAAACATTGGGAATTATATATTTCTTCTACAATTGTTGCTTCTGTATTCACATTTGAGTCAAAGATACCAGGATTTTTCCCTAACATTATCATTCTGATTCTATATAATATATACTTCCTAGAGGACTAGGAAGACTACTAAAACCGCCTGAACCACACTAAAATACGGAAAACACACGGAAAATAGCACAAAAAGTCCAATCCAAACAAACTTCAAGCTTCAGCGTTGAAGGTCAAGTCACAGAATGGGGGTCGAGTTCTGTTATTGTTATTACTTACGACGGTGCCGCGCCGGTCAGAGAGGACTCGTCGTGACGTCACAGCGGCGGCCGATAGTGGCGAACGTTAGAGCATAGGGATTAAGCAATCCTGTCTGGTTTACGGTTCTTGAACGCTGTCTATGCTGGCGGCGGCTTTCGGTCATCAAAATCTATTTCCCGGCACAGAGGCCTTGAACTATACGAAATAATAGCGGGAGCATAGTTGTATTTATTATTTGCTTCGTCTTTGTAGAAGTCGTATGACGTATACTAGCTATATTTTCTGTGATAAAAGTCAAGAATTTTGCTTAGATACGTAAAATAGTTTGATCATATCTTGATCATATTTTAATTTATTATTATTTTGGCATCAATTTAGAACTGGGAAACGTAATGTAACTAAATTTACACCCCAAATGCTAGACGGTACATCAACTTTGTACGAAGCTGTAGAAGGACCACTTTATATTTTATTCCTAGATCTCGACTTTAAACTCGAGATCTCGACTTTGAACTCGAGATCTTGCAATTTATGCTACATAGGCCTTATTTTCACTTGTATACAAATTAATAATACAAATTACATATTAAATTGGCACAGGTAAAGTGCTTGCTTACCTACCTAATAATATTTTAAAACCATATTTAAATTATGCCTTGAAATAATTTTTTTTCCAAGTACAGATAAGATTATTATTATTATTCAAATTACAATTTATTACAGTCAATTACAAAAAGTTATCTAAATCTAAATTAAGGAATCTGACCTGCTAGTTATGTTCCGGGGTCGAAAATCTTCGTTTTTAAAAAGGTTTATTGAACGTAGGGTATAAACTATTACTGATCGATTAATTGCGGTCGCGATATTTATATAAATTGGAAATGCGGTGTACGAAAAATAAAAAGCTGATTCCGCTGATTCGGGGTTTTCGTCCAGGTCGGTGTGCTGTGGGGTCGATGAACATAACTCTTCCCCCCTTAGGATGGAAGTTCGTCCTCGGGCTTCTTGTTGAGTTGTTGAAGTTCTTGGAGTTCTGAGAGTGATATTCTTGGTTTGAAAAAGAGTGTTTGGAGTCTTTTTCGTTTTCTTAGGATGAAGTAGATGATGACACACATTAGAGTGATGATAAGAAGTGTGGCTGACCAGGTTGTTGTGGAGATGACGACTGGATCTAGGTGTATGGGTTGGATAGCCGACAATTGCGGTGTTTCTTGAAGAGACTGTAAATGATTTAGTTGTAGACGATACTTGGGATTAATTTTGACAGGAACGATGGCTGGGATTTCGGCTTCTTCTTGCGTGGCGGTATACCATTGATTTTCAATTTGAATTGGACAGGGTGATTGGATGATTGCTGGTTGCTTTATGATTTTTTCTGTTTTTGAACATTTTTCGGTGATACGGAGTGGGTGATTTGTGCTGGCAATGAGGCTTCTCTTAGTTTGATGTATGATCGGTTGCAGGAGAATGGCAGTGGTGCAGTTTTCTAATGTGGGCAGTTGACATCTGGTTGTTGACATAGTTTGACAGGTGATTTTTCTTTCTGTAGGTGTGCATGTGGAATACCAACGATTATTCCCATAGTAAACAGCAGGGGGTACCAAAACGATATCTTCTTTGTTATGGATTGGGTAAACTTGGTAGAGTGGGAATACAAGTTCATCAAGGATAGGAATTTTTAGGATAATGAGTATCTGACTTTCTGTAGAGATTATTGTACTTTGAGCAGTTTCGATTAGTTCAAAAGGGTGCATGTTATCGGATAAGAGAGAGGCTTTATTATAGATTGATTTGAGTTGATTTTCTAGTTTAATAATTTCAGAGAGAGAAAAGAGTTCAATGTTCGACTGTTGCAATGCAGCTAAATTAATAGTTCGAAGTAATTTTTGAAGGAATTGATTTAAACGATCGAGATTAAGTATTTCGCTATGAAGTGAGAGATATTTGTCAAATTCGTCGCTGAGGAGATTAATATCTTGTGCAATTTTAACTGTGTTATTATTAATAGTTTCAACTAACATGTTATATCGTTTTATTGTTTGTGAGGCATAGGTTGTAGAGTTATTGAGGGTGCCAATAATTTGAGATTGCTTGTTTTCGATAGCTTGAATATGTTTTTCCAAAAATATACGATCATTCTCGTCGAGATTACCTGTGATTGATTTAATGAAAGTACCTATATAGTTCATAATTCCACGTTTCTGTCTAGGGCGAATTAGTTTATGAAAATTGTCAAGAGTTTCATGATAAAGCAGTTGATATTGATTAAACATTTTGTAATAAGACGAAGTCGTTGAAGTATTAAAAAGAACTAAATTAACGGGGTAAAGTTTAAGGGTATTATCTACAGTGCTTAAGTTGAAAGTAAGTATGTGACGGTGAAAGTGGTCAAATAATTGTGCTTGGCCTACCAATTCTTGATAGTATCCATTATTAGGGATCGGGTGCACTTGAAGGGCCAGGCAGTTGGTTATTAGGAGGGTGTTTCTGTAACAAGGGAGGTTTGCGTAAGCGTTTGATTTTTCTAGGATGAGAGTTAGTGGGTTTATTCTTAGTAGTTAAGACTTTAATTTTTGTATTGTCAGTAGAGGTAACAGTAGCGGGTATATAGGGTGCGTCGAGTTTGTTACGAGTGTTTTTGGAAAGGTACACGGTTTGTCCTTGTTCTGGAGTAGGAGTGGGATCTGGTAGATTTTTGTTGCGGTTTTCTAAAATGCGGGTTTCTTTTTCGTGAAGTTTAGTGTAAAGGGAATCAATAAAAGGGCGGAGTTCATCTTTATGTCGTTGATTATATTTTTCATAAATAGGTAAGTCGTCGTCGAATTGTATTTCTTCGATATAGGGGCCGTAGAGGATTGAGAAAGGGGAGTAGCCAGTAGCTGAGTGGATGGATTGGTTATAAATAAGGACACAGTGGGTGATTAGGTCTTGGAAATATTCTCTAGGTCGTTCATCTTGCATAACGCGCAGTTTTTCTGTAAATGTGGAATGGAATCGTTCGATAGGACTGTTAGAGTTAGGATTATTAACTGTGGTAAAATGGAGTTCTATTTTGTGGAGTTTACAAAATTCTTTAAAGAGATTATTGGAAAATTCAGTTCCTTCGTCACAGACAATTTTGCGCGGATAATTGTGATGAGAAAAGTAATGACGTAATTTGCTGAGAATGGATATATTCATTTTGTCTTGTATATTGTAAACTTGAGCGTATTTGGAAAATGAATCTATGATTGTTAGAAAACTTTGACGATTACAGCAAAAGGTGTCTATGTGGATAATATCAAAAGGTTTTTGTCCTAATAGGGGGCCTTTGAAGGGAAGTTTATAAGGGTGTCTTTCATATTTATTTCGGAGGCATATATCGCATTTATTAATATAATCGGAAATCGTAGTGCGCATATTTGGCCAATAATAATGGAGTTTTAAGTGATTGAGAGTTTCGAGTATGCCATTATGATTTTGCTTGTGGTAATCTTGAACACATTGAAGTTGTTTATCGGGATTCTCTATGTCTTGAGTTTGTTTAGAGCAGAAAGAGATACGAACGGTTTCATTAAAAGTATTGCGGACATATTCAGATATAAATTTTTGGATATCCGTTTGTTCTGTGAGGATATGGTAGCGTTGATTAGGAGATATTATAGAATGGAGAGTGTTTTTAATGTCAGTTTTCCAATCTTTTTCAGTAAGAGTTACGTAATATTGGTGTTTACTTTTGAATTTAAGGATGTATTGAACGTCATGTTTGTTTCCGAATTTTAAGATAATTTGATTAGGAAAATAATTAATGGGTTCTTCGGAAAATGGAATAGTTGCAATAGGGTTTTCGTGTGTGGAGTGTTGTGTGGATAGTCCAGTTTGTTTTTCATAAGTTTCGTTAATAAAGTCGTCAATATTAAAGTCATCGTCATGTGAGGGAGGATTTACACAGATCGAGTCTAATTCATGCATATTGAGTTCGATACGGGAAAGAGCGTCGGCTACAAAATTTTCTTTACCTTTGCGATATACAATTTCAAAATTATATTCTTCTAATTTGAGTTTCCACCGGGCGAGACGAGAATGGGGTTCCTTAATTTTATAGAGCCAGACTAAGGGGTTGTGATCGGTTTCTATGGTGAATTTTACACCAAAAAGATAGGGCCGGAAATGTTTACAGGATTCTATGATTGCAAGGAGTTTTTTCTCGATTGTGGAGTAGTTTCGTTCTGCGGTAATAAGGGTGCGGGAGTAGTAAGCGATTGGTTTTCCTTTTTGGGATAGGACAGAGCCAATAGCAACGTTAGAGGCGTCAGTAGTTAGTGTAAAAGGTAGAGAAAAGTCAGGGTATTGGAGAATTGGGGAGTTACTTAGAGCGGATTTACATTTTTCAAAACAATCTATATATTGAGGGTGGTCAATTTCAATTTTGGTGTCTTTTCGTAAACAACGTGTCATGGGTGTTGTCATTTTTGAGAAATTAGGAATGAAGCGGCGATAATAGCCTATTAGTCCCAAGAAACTTTTAATTTCCTTAGTAGTTTTAGGAATGGGGAAGTTTTGGATTGCGGATATTTTGTTTGGATTGGGTTTAATGCCTTCGGGAGTAATCACGTGGCCAAGGAAAGCTACTTCTTTGTTTAGGAATTCAGATTTGTCGAGTTGAATTTTTAGGTTTACTTCACGGAATTTTTGAAAGATGGATTTTATATGTATAAGATGTTCTTGTAAAGATTTGGAAAATATAATGACGTCATCCATATAGACAAAACATGATTTGTAAAGGTATTCTCTTAGAATTTCGTCCATCATGCGTTGGAAGGTCGCTGGGGCGTTTTTTAGACCAAACGGCATTCTTGTATATTCGAAGTGGCCATTGGGAACTGTGAAGGCGGTTTTTTCAACGGAGTTGGGGTGTACTTCAATTTGGTGAAAACCTTGGGCTAAGTCGAGGGTTGTGAAGTATGTGCATTTGCCTAAATTGTCAAGTATTTCGTCGATGCGGGGAAGGGGATATTTGTCTTCAACCGTATTATCGTTTAGTTTGCGATAGTCTATAACCATGCGAAACTTGCGTTTACCGGATGCATCCATTTTCTTTGGAACGATCCAAACGGGCGAAGAATAAGGGGAAATTGAAGGTCGGATTATATTTTGTTCTAAGAGTTTATCAATTTGGGAAGAAATTTCGCTTTTTCTTCGGAATTCAGATGTTTTGTTCGAATAGAGTTGGGATCAAATGAGTTATTGGAGAAGGGAGGTGATAATTCTTCAAAATCGGATAGTGGATAAACAGATATTGGTTCAGGGAAGTCAATATTTAAATTTTCTGGTTGTGGTATTTCTACAAACCCATCATTGGCATGGTGTATTGAAATTGGGAGTACAGTTTGGTTATCAAGGGTAATTTCTGGGAGTACAACTTCACCATTATTGATATTTACTGGGATACGGAGTCGATTATTCGAACGATATATAACTTCAAATGGAACGGAAACGCCTAATTTACGAATAGAAAATATATGAGTTTCATAATCTATATTTGCACCTAATTGGTCGAGTTCACCAGTACCTAAAAGAATATCGAAATCGTTGTGCCAGTCGGCAATTCTAACTATAAACGGTTGATCAATGCCAATTTCGTTAAAAACGGGAAAATAAAGGTTTTCGGAGTAGGTTTTAGGAGTTTTCATAGAAATAAGAGTAAAGGGTTCAAAAAATTGATATTTTGGATCGAAATTTTGTGCAGCTTCGGGAGTTATTACAGTATCGGATCCACCAGAATCTATTAATACTTTAAGATTAGAATAAGGGAGATAGAAAAATGGAAGTTTGGTGGCTTTTGAAATATTATTTAATTCGATAATTCGGGATTGGGAGGAGATTCCGAGGCTTGTTCTCGAAAATTTTCGGAAAAGTATTCTTCGGTTTCTAAATTGGAATCGCATTCTATATTATTATGGAAAGTACGTGTGGACATTGGGGTTGGTTTGTAAGTTTGCTGTGACGGCAATTTTGAAGTTATGGACATAGGAGTTGGAGTTGGACGATATTGATTTTGGAAGTAATTATTGTTGGGTCTATTAGATGGTGGGCTGAATACTTGTCTATTAGGTGGAGGGTTTTGTCTTTGAGGAATGGGCCTATTTGTGTTGCCAAAATTTCTAGGTGAGTTTGAAGGACCTTGATTAAAGTTTTGAGGGAATTGTTGATTAAAATTTGGGTTCATATTCGTATTATGATTAGGTTGTGGGTTGCGAGGTGGTTGAGGATTTTGATTAGTAGGGCGATTGGTAGTGGTAGGTTGACTGTTTCTTTGATAATCGCGGGGATAGGTGGTAGATTTAAGATAAGACATATATTGCTGTTGCTGTTTGTGGTTATCTAAAGCTATGCATTTTTGAAGTGCTTCGTCGAGAGAGTTTAATTCAAAATGAGATAAATGATCGCAATAGGGATTGTTTATGCCAGTACAAAATGTTCTAAGGGCTTGTTTTCTGAAAAACGAAGCTTTAAACTCGATTGCCTGAGCGTTATTTTCATGTAAAGAAACATGCTGTAAAAGATCATTAAGTGCTAAAGTTATTCGGTTGTAATAGTCATCATAAGATTCAGAACGCTTTTGAACTGTGGTGGTTAATTGTGTTAATAAAATTTCTTCTGTGCGACGGTCGCCATATTTTTGGAGTAAAAGGGGCTTTATTTCTGCCCAAGAAGTTTTATTGTGTAAATTTAAGAAATCACGAGCCTCATTTTTAATTTTGGAAACGATATGAGTGTTAATTATATATAGTTGAGTGGCATTAGCACCTTGTTGAGTGAAAAAAGCAATTAAATTATCAACTGAATTTATAAATGTGGAGAGGTTATCTCCCGGTTTATATTCTGGAAGAGTGTTGCACAAATTATTAATGTCGGTATTTGTTAAAGCCATTTCTTGAGTTTTTGAAGTTGAGGGCTGAGAAATTAAAATTTGAGGGTTTTTTAAATCTTCAGATAAATTTTTAGAATATGGTTTAAAACGAGGTTTTTGTTTAGGAGCTTTTGGAGTAATAGAAAAATGAGCTAAATCTTCTAATAATGAACCTTCAGGGTAATCAGAACTCATGAGAAAAAGGAAGTGAACTTACAGGACAAGAAGAATCGCTCTGGACATCCCTGCCGTATGGTTCTCCAATCTCTGCACAGGTTTCTTCTCCCAGGTCGTTGATAACTGCCAAATCGTTGAGACGAACCGATGATCCTCCTTTGGATTCCGTGCAGCTATCCTGTTCGCAGCGCCAGTTATGTTCCGGGGTCGAAAATCTTCGTTTTTAAAAAGGTTTATTGAACGTAGGGTATAAACTATTACTGATCGATTAATTGCGGTCGCGATATTTATATAAATTGGAAATGCGGTGTACGAAAAATAAAAAGCTGATTCCGCTGATTCGGGGTTTTCGTCCAGGTCGGTGTGCTGTGGGGTCGATGAACATAACTTGCTGGAAGGCTTAAATTAGCTGGACAATACCTACTTGATAAATAATTTTACTAGCTAGGCCAATTTACCTCGATCCTTCCATAGTGGATATAAAATTAATTTACTTTGGGACTCGCCTTCATTTTCATAGTAGATTTTGCCAAACTATCTTCAATATTTTCCTGTTATCATGGTTTACACTGTAGCCGAGATGGTTGAAATGATTTTTATCTACGGGCAAGAAGCTAAATGTGCATTGAGAACAGCTAATACTTTTAATGCAAGATATCCAGAAAGACATGTTAGCTACACGTACATCCGAAAACTGGTCATAAAGTTGAAAATGACGGGAGAGAAAGCAATAAAAGGACAGAGCCCAGGGTACTTCAAGAAAATGCCCAGATCGAAGTCCTGGGTCATTTTGCAATGAATCCTACTACCTCCATTCGTCAGACAGCAGCTGCAACTGGACTTTCTTATCAGTCAGTTTTAAAATTGCACAAATTTCATCCCTACAAAATTCAGATCCATCAGGAACTTATGGAAGACTATCCCGACCGAAGAGTTCGTTTTGCAAAGAAATTACAGATAAAATTCCAATGATTCTGAATTGCTCAAAAATATCTGTTTCAGCGACGATTGTAGTTCATTTCTCTTCGATTTTGTTAACAAGCACAATTATTGTTAATATTGGAGTGACGAAAATCCGCACGTTTTCACAGAAGGTCATACCCAGTATCCCGAAAAACTTAGGTAGGTATTCTAGGAGACAAGGTCATCGGGCCAATATTTATACCTATACCAGGCAATCTAAATGGCCAGTTTTATTTGCATTTATTAGAAACGAAACTATTAACCCTCTTATTACGGAGGAAATAGAAAACCAAGAAGGCGACCATGTGAACTTAAACCTCGATGAGAACAAAATTCATTTTCAACAGGCACTATGTTCTACCAGTTAGGCAGTTCTTAGATCGAGAATTTCCAATGCACTGGATTGGAAGAAGAGGACCCGTAGAATGGCCTCCACGATCCCCAGATCTAAGTCCCTTAGATTTTTTCTTTGGGGTTATTTAAAAAAGTGTTATTTATAAAACCCAGCCTGAATGTATTGAAGATCTGTTTCAACGAATCAATACAAAACGTAGATCAATTCCTAGACAAGTTTTCCAAAATGTAAGAAGGGAATTTGAAAATAGGCTACACTATTATTTACGAAATAATGGACAGCACTTTGAACATTTCATTTATACAACTTTTTGTTATTGACTATAATAAATTCTTATTAATACAATTGTAATTTTTTATTATTTTATTATTCTCTTGGGAATCTTTTGGACGATTCCACCTTTCGTATTTCCATTGCCTTAAGATTTGGTCTTCAGGTGAGAGCCATACCTGCATTTTCGGCGAAATAGTATATACTTTTGGCCTTCATGGGCTTAGCTGCGTTAAAAGTGCAGGAAGGTTTTCAAGACACCGTTTGATCAATGACATCATCCGGCGTTCCCTGGTGACAGCAGATTTTCCTGCTGTACTTGAGCCGTCTGGAGTATGTCGAAATGATGGAAAGCGAATAGATGGAATGACCTTGATGCCCTGGAGAGGAGGAAGGGCTTTAATATGGGATGCTACTTGCCGTGATACCCTTGCTGAATCATACATTAAATTAACATCTAAGAAAGCAGGGGAGGCTGCACGTTTAGCAGAAGATCAAAAACATAAAAAATATGAAGAGTTGGAAGATCGCTTTATTTTTGTTCCTTTTGCTGTTGAAACTTTCGGTCCTTGGGGTTGTGAAGCTAAACATTTTATTTCAGATTTATGTTCTAAATTTAAACAATTAAAATCTAAAAGCTTTATTACCCAAAGGATCGGATTGGCAATTCAAAGGGGCAATGCTGCTTCTGTGTTGGGGACTCTTGCTTCTCTGGATGGCAAGGGTTTGGATGAAATTTTTTACATTTAATTTTTTTTATTTGTATTATTTATTAAGTAGGTAATAGTTTATATAATTTATGTATTTCTTATTTTTTAATTTTTATTATAACCATGTATTTTAATCAAATTAGCAGAAAATAAATTGTAATTTGAATTATTTCTGTAATTGACTGTAATAAATTTGTATTAATACATAATAATCTCTACCTGGAAAACCTTAAAATTATTTCAAGACATACTTTAAATGAGGTGTTCAAATATTATTAAGTAGGTGCTAATTTAAGCCTTCTAGCAGGTAAGTTTCCTTTATTACCATCTCTTGTTTTGAATTCAGGGCAACTTTGCAAACATTTTGTAGGTATTTATGTATACGATTTGTCAAGTGTGATACTAAAATCGAATATTCTTGAATAAATTGATAATTATTACTGAACCAAATGTACCTATTGTTGGTACCGTTGGAAAGCATTTTTAAGGAGCGTTTCGACGATGTATCACACGTGGGGGTTGCGATTTAATATTTTAAAGTTGGGGTGGACGGGACCTATGGGGTTGGAGGACGGGCGTCACTTCGAGTTCAAAGTCGAGATCTCGAGTTTCAAGTCAAGATCTCGAGTTTAAAGTCGAGATCTCGAGTTTAAAGTCGAGATCTCGAGTTCAAAGTCGAGATCTCGACTTTAAAGTCGAGAGCTAGGAATAAAATATAAAGTGGTCCTCCTACAGCTTCGTAACTTTGCAACAAACATAACAGAATTTTAAAGCGTAAATATCATTTTCTTTTGAAATATACCTATTCTTATCGGTAATTAGTAATAAAAAAATAATAGAATGATAAAGCTAGTGATCTAAAATAGTTTTTACGAAGTTTTGAATTTTTTTAAAATTTTCAGAAATTTCATAAATATTAAAAATTGGCAAAAAACTAAATACTTTAGTAGAGCGTTCAAATATGATACACTTACGTAAAATTGAAAAACAAACAACTTTTTCAAGTAAAACTTTTTGATATTTTAACAACTAAACCCAATTTGGCGATTTTTTTTTTAAATGTCATTTTTGACACATAATGAAAGTCACATGACCACGTTTGAGTGGGTCATTTTTCATCTTTTTTACAGCAAAAGGTAACCCCAAAATTAAATTTCAAAATAAAACGTTAATTAAAAATTTCCCCCCTATGATGCGAACTTTTTGGAGGACACAGTATATGTCTTATAAAAATCGTTTTTTTTTCTTATGAACTTTTTTGCTTAAAATGATATTTTCTACCACCAGTTTTATTTATGACATTTACAACTGGAACACTCTGTATATTTTTGTTGTTATTGTAGATCCCAAACAAGAATCTGCAGTTAGTTTTTTCTAAGAAAATCCCTAATAGCACTTTGTGAAAAAATTTGAGCTCATAAAAGTGGTTGTAGTTGGCCATGATTACAACCCAAGAATAAAGTTACCCCACTCATCGAATGCCCATTTTGAGTACCTACCTAGCAAAAAAAAGTTTAATAATATCGGCCAACAAATTAAGATTGTAAAAGGGTGTGAAGTCCTTAACGTGGACACACTGTAAAGTGTTAAAGTTTTAAAAAATATGTGGACTTTTCTGAAAAGTTATCAAACTATTTGAGATATTTAAGTGATGTTTGATAAACGATAAAACGTCATGGGTTGATATAAAACCTATTAATAGCAAACACCTTAAACAACCAGTGGCGGAGAAGTGTATAATTCGTAAGTTATATAAAACAAGAATCACCTTGTATAGTAATAAAATGTTGTCTTATGTAGATTTTAAAGGAAACAAAAATGTCCTCTTGGCATTTTTTCGTATGTGTTATGGTTTCAAGGCAAATTTGATTATATATATATTTTTTCAATTATTTCAGGGCAATAATTCTGAAAAACAAACTGAAAAATTTGCTCCATAAGTGAGAGTCAAAGTTGAAAAATTGTGTTTCTTACTTTAAATAAAATAACTTTTTCCAATAAACTTACCCATTCAATATACAGGGCGTAACAAAAATATCCTCTTCCCTAAATGTCATAGATATGAAGCATATGACGTCTTCAAAAGTATAGCCATGAATAGGTAAGTTTATTGGAAAAAGTTACTTTATTTAAAATAAGAAACATATTATTTATACTCTGAGTCTCACCTATGAAGCAAATTCTTTAGTTGATTTTTCAGAAATACAGTGAAATAATTTTAAAAAATTAAATGTGTCATGAAACCAGAACACATCCGAAAAAATGAAAAGAGGGCATTTTTGTCTACAGGTGTCCTCTTATTGAGATGAAATAATATAAAATAAAACCAAAGTTTTACACTGTGTAAAACTTTGGTTTGATTTTTTCTTTGTCCTATAACCCGACGATATTTATGCAGTTATTTTTGTTTACAATTAAAATGTGCTTAAAAAGCCAATGGATTTTATTACTATATAGGGTGATTACTTTTTTCTGTAATAGCAAAAATGTACTAATAACTTACTCACTTCTCGGCCACTGGTTGTTTAAGGTGTTTGTCAAACACTGTTTGATATTAAGAGGTTTTATGCCAACCCTTGCCGTCATATCATGTAGTAAATATGACTTAAATATCTCAACTAGCTTAGTAGGTATTCAGTAAAGGCACATATTTTTTAAAACTTGAACACTCTTATCTTTCTTATAAGGCTTAAGGCTTCACAATACAAAAGTTTATAGAACAAACTAGCAATATTTTTCAGTATTCTACTGATCCTAGGAGCTTGTGTATTTAAAATGAGTCACCCTGTACACAGTGGCGCTCATTTATGGTACAACCTGGGATACATTGACATGGTTTTCACGATTTTCTCCAAAACAGTTCACCACACGAAAAAATAAAATACTTTTTATGCAAAATTATGCATCTACTTATTATTATAACATAATGTTTAAACTTTATGTGGCCAAGCAAAATTTATTTAAAAAGTCAAATACGTACGTCAGAGGCGCTCCATAGCGGCTAAAGTAGCGCCGAATCAGGTCTTGCATGACAAGTTTCTAGCAATCTTTGCGAAATCTGAATGAAATCGGTCAATTTCTTCAAAAGTTATGACCAAAATTAGGATTACTTTTTTAAGGGTCCCTGGAGCTCTTAATGTTGAGCTTTGAACCAAACAAAAACACGGGGGTCTTAATTTTTTGCCTATGTATAGAGTGGCACTCATTTCTGGAACACCCTGTATGTTTGGTTTGGCGCCAGAAAGGAAGGAAAATGCAAAAATATCGAAGTTTATATCATTATAAAATTTGATAATTCCTATCAACTTTCCCTAATTTTTTATATCTCGGACAGGAAAAAATAACTCGCAAAATTTGTAATAACTCAATTTTAAAATGTGGGAAACCATAAAGAGTATTCAAAGAGCTATCTTTATATTGACACCAAGATGAATAAATTCGCAGCTTTAGTTGCGGACCCAGTAGGTACATATATCGCTGAAATATGGAAGAAGCATAGATTCATCTGACCAAAGATATAAAACAAGTTTGGTTTGATCTCCTAATGTAGTAGATTCAAATAATACATGTTTACCATCTGACGTACCTTTATTGAACTGAACTACTTTGCATCATACAATAACCCATAAACACAATAATGCTGTATCAACTAATTACTAAACACTTGGTAGCAATTGAGCTTGGGTCGATGTAACTAGGGGCTAGTATACCTTACACGAATTTGACACGATCCGCAATTTTATAATCTTATATAACTTTCCCTTATGACTTTTTCGACATCCCTTACAGAAAAGGCACTTAATTTCTGAAAATTAAAAATATGCCTCGAATTGCGTAAGAAGCAGGCCTGAATACTCAAATGTCAAGTTACAACTTTTAAATTTGTGATAATTCACACCTATAGACACAGCCAATCTGGGGAGAACGTGTATGTATACCTACGACGTTTCCAAGCTTACTGATTGGATCAGAAATCCTATAATTGAGTACCTGGGTAAACCCAAAAGTTGAATAATCCTTATTGTAAATCCTTAAAATTCTATGTAGGACGTAAACATTTTGAGGCGTTCATAAATAGGTTATAATATAGTAGAGAATAAATCACTACAGTTTCAATATTTAAATTGATAGTAAATACTTACAGAGTAATATTAATTTAATAATATTCGAAACAATGCGTAAGGCTGGTACAGGGACAGATACATTATTGTATCTGCAATTATTAAGAAAACGTACCTGTGTAACCAGTTTACCAAAATAAAGGTAAAAAGATATTTTACCAAAAAAATCAAAACAATTATTATAATGTTATCAATTTGATTTTTGTAGCATTTAACTATTAACTTAATTTAAAGGATGTATCGGTAAGTCATAATCACAAAATGCCACCCAATAATGAGTGGTGCAATGGTACAAAGATACTAATAAGCTCAAGGAATTTAGGCACACTACACATCCAGCGCTTTGTTTACTACCTACTCAAGAGAAGCATTGCATTTGTATACACGGTGGAACTGAATCATGGTACACTCCACACTTTTTCCTTTTTTTTTAGATACAATTTTGAAATTTGGCACGTTGATGTTACTTTATAAATGTCACTTTTTGACGTATAAATGATTTTTTTCCGCTTCCGGTTTTACTGGAAGTGACATTCACTTTTGTTGTTTAAATGGAACCCTTTGTATATTAATTACGATTCGGATTCTCGTCGATTCACTGCAACCAACGATGCCTCACAAGTGACAATTTGACTGACAGAAAGCAGTTTTTCTTTAAGTTATTCGGATTTGTAATAACAAACTAAAGGTGGCTATGAAACAAATAAACTTCGACAAACTGGACATTTTTAATGAACTGTCAAACCGTCTGTCTACAGAAAAATACTTCTCTTATAATACGCTACGTGCTACGATATCAATGTGTTGTCCACTACAACAATTTCAAAAATAGTGCTTGCAAAATTCCGCAAACTTACACAAGATCGAAAAAAATTCGGCTTCATTTGGCTCTATCCTAAATTACGTTTACAGGCGGTGGAAATATTTTCCGTAGTGTATAAGAGAAGTAAGTATTTTTCTGTAGATAGGCGGTTTGAAAGTTCAAAAATGTCCCGAAAGTTGAAAAATGTCCCGTTTGTCGAAGTTCATTTGTTTCATAGCCACCTTTAGTTTATTATTACAAATCCAAATACCTTAAAGAAAAACTACCTACTTTCTGTCAGTCAAAATGTCACTCGTGAGGCATCAGTGGTTTCAGTAAATCTAGGAGAATCCGAAACTTAAATAAAATAAAAAGTGTCCTATTTAAAAAAACAAAAGTTAATGTCACTTCCGGTAAAACCGGAAGCTGACAAAAATGCATTTATATGCCAAAAAGTGACATTTATAAAGTAACATCAACATGCCAAATTTCAAAATTGTATCTCAAAAAACAAGGGAAAAAGTGGGGTGTACCATAATTCAGTTTCACCCTGTATAGTATTTTATCTGAAGAGGCAAAAAGGCCTGTGCCATTAAATCATCTACATATAGCAATTGATCCTATCGTCTATGTCTGTCGTACGTTCTTATAAAGAATAAACAGATACATTTCTGAATTATTTAGAAAATATTGTAAAATTAATATACAGTGTGTTCCCGAATAGGTGAAACGACTCTCGTAAAGGACAAAACAATTTAGAGTTGAAATTTTAGCTTTTGGGGATCAGCCCTGCTTGGTTTAAAAGCAATTTGTGACATAATTTTAGTTTCTAAAAATCAAGCATGCCTTGGATCTTTCGAAGAACCTGTTTTTTTTTTACACTAGTAACGTGCCTTTCATATAGGAGTTTCGGCAAATTGTTTTCAAAAAAGTTGTTCGGAATGAAAAACTTAGTAATTGTACAAAATTTCAAAAACCTAGGCCAACTTTCATGTTTTGCTTTTTTACTAGAAAAGTGAGGAAAGTGCTCTTTTGGTAAAAGCACATTTCTGTGGTAAAAGATAATACAAAATGTTACGAGGAAAAATAATTGTTAAGAATGCAAAAATGTATAAGACAGCACCATTTAAAAGCAAAAGGACACTTTTCCCCACATTTTTTAGTAAAAAAAGCTAAAAATCAAAGAAGGCCTAGCATTTTGAAATTTTGTACACATACACAGTTTTTCATTTTGAACAATTATTCTTGATAACATTTTGCCGTAACTCCCATAGGAAAGGCACTTTACCAGTGTAAAAAATCAGGTTTTTTTTTTCGAAATATCCAAGGCAAAACTAAAATTATGTCACAAATTGCTTTCAAACCAAGCAGGGCTGATCCCCAAAAGCTCAAATTTTAACTCAAAATTGTTTTGTCCTTTAATAGAGCCGTTGCACATATCCGGGGACACACCGGTGTGTAAAAAAAGTGGGGAAAAGTGCCCATTTTTGACCATCAGTTTAGTTACACCCTGTATATTTAATTCTATCGTAGCACGTAGCGTATTATAAGAGAAGTATTTTTCAGTAGACAGACGGTTTGACAGTTCATTAAAAATGCCCAGTGTGTCGAAGTTCATTTGTTTCATAGCCACCTTTAGTTTGTTATTACAAACTCAAATAACTTAAAGAAAAACCGCTTTCTGCCAGTCAAACTGTCACTTGTAAGGCATCGTTGGTTTCAGTGAATCGAGGAGAATCCCAAACTTAATTAATATACAAAAGGTTCCATTTAAAAAACAAAAGTGAATGTCACTTTCGGTAAACCGGAATTGGAAAAAAAAAACATTTATACGTCAAAAAGTGACATTTATAAAGTAACATCAACGTATCAAATTTCAAAATTGTGTCTAAAAAACAAGGGAAAAAATTGGGTGTACCCTGATTCAGTTCCACCCTGTATACAAATGCAATGCTCGCTTGAGTAGGTAGTCGAATACCCAAAATATCTCTAATAAAGCGCTGCATGTGTAGTGTGTCGTGTGTCTAAATTCCTTGAGCTTATTAGTCTGTTTGTACCATTGCACGACTCAGTATTGTTTGGCATTTTGGGATTATGACTTACTGATACATCGTTTATATTAAGTTAATAGTTAAATGCTACAAAAGAAAATTGATAACATTATAATTATTGTTTTGCTGTTTTTGGTAAAATATCTTTTTACCTTTATTTTTTTAAACTGGTTACACAGGTACGTTTTCTTAATTGCAGATACAATAATGTATCTGTCTGTATCTGTCTCTGTACACCCTAACGCATTGTTTTGAATATTATTAAATTGATATTACTCTCAATTGATTTACTATCAATTTAAATACTAAAACTGTAGTGATGTATTCTCTACTAATGTTGATAACCTATTTATGAACGCCCCAAAATATTTACCTCATCCCACATAGAATTTTAAGGATTTACAATACGGATTAGCCAGGTAATCAATTATAGGATTTCTGATCCAATAAGTAAGCTTGGAAACGTTGTACCAGTGACTATAGTAGTCACTGGTTGTACCTATACACGTTTTCCCCAGATTGGCCGTACTATAGGTGTGAATGATCACAAATTTAAAAGTTGGAACTTCACATTTGAGTATTCAGACCTGTTTGTTAAGTAATTCGGGGCACATTTTTAATTTTCAGAAATTAAGTGCCTTTTCTGTAAGGGATGTCGAAAATGTCATTAGGAAAAGTTATATACGATTATAAAATTGCGGATCGTGTCAAATTCGTGTAAGGTATATTACCCCCTAGTTACATCGACCCACTTTAAATTGCCAGCTCAGTTGCTACCAAGTGTTTAGTAATTAGTTGATATAGCATTATTGTGTTTATGGGTTATTGTATGACGAAAAGTAATTCAGTTCAATAAAGCTAGGTGCGTCAGATGGTAAACATGTATTATTTGAACCTACTAGATTCGGAGATACAAACCAAACTTGTTTTATATCTTTGGTCAGTTGAACCTATGCTTCTTCCATATTTCAGCGATATACCTACAGGGTCCGCAACTAAAGCTGCGAATTTATTGATCTTGGTGTCAATATAAAGAAAGCTCTTTGAAAACTCTTTATAGTTTCCCACATTTAAAAATTGAGTTATTACAAATCTTGCAAGTTATTTTTTCCTGTCCAAGATATAAAAAAAATTAGGGAAAGTTGTTGGGAATTATCATATTTTATAATGATAGAAACTTCGATATTTTCGCATTTCCTTCCTTTCTGGTGCCGAATCAAACATACAGGGTGTTCCCTAAAAAAATCCTAAATTAAGATTTTTGGTCATAACTTTTGAAGAAATTTACCGATTTCATTTAGATTTCGCAAAGATTGCTAGAAAATTGTCATGCATGACCTGATACAGTCAGGTGTATCAATCGTAGCCGCTATGTGGCGCCTCTGACGTACATGTCATTTGAGTTTTTAAAATAAATTTTGCTTGACCACATAAAGTTTAAACATTATGTTATAATAAGTAGATACATAATTCTACATAAAAAGTATTTTATTTTTTCGGGTAGTGAACTGTTTTAGAGAAAATCGTGAAACCACGTCAATGTACCCTAGAGATTGTACCATAAATGAGCGCCACCGTATACAGGGTGATTTATTTTAAATACACAAGCTCCTAGGATCAATAGTAGAATACTGAAAAATATTGCTAGTTTGTTGTATTTGGAAGCCTTATAAGAAAGATACAGAGTGTTCAAGTTTTAAAAAATATGTGCCCTTACTGAATACTTACTAAGCTAGTTGAGATATTTAAGTCATATTTAGTACACGATATGACGGCAAGGGTTGGCATAAAACCTGCTACTATCAAACACCTTAAACAACCAGTGGCCGAGAAGTGGGTAATTAGTATATTTTATTGTTACAGAAAAAATGAATCTCCTTGTATAGAAATAACATGCATTGGCTTCTTTAAGCACATTTTAATTGTAAACAAAAATAACTTCATAAATATCGTCTGGTTATAGGACAAAGACCTAACCTAAAAATTACACTGTGTAAAACTTTGGTTTGATTTTTACGTTAGGTGAGACTCGAGAGTATAAACAATATGTTTCTTATTTTAAATAAAGTAACTTCTTCCAATAAACTTACTTATTCATGGCTATACTTTTGAAGATATAATGTCTATAACTATAACGGAAAATTAAATAAACGGTAACAACTGATGTACTATTAAATTTAATCAATTTCAACCCTTTCTTCTATAGAATATACCATTTTTAAACTACTAGAAGTGATGTCTACAGGAGAATAATAGATGTAAAAATGAACAGTGTCGAAAGACTAATATCACAAAAACAATGTTCTGTCAAACAAGTTGTAAAAAGCAGGCGTTAAAAAATCTTTAATACACGGAGAATTGCTTAACGTCAAAACGCTATACGCGGGCGTATTATTTTCTTGGCTTACGTTTAGAAATAAAAATTCGTTTTTTTGCTCATAACTTCTTCAAATCTGAACCAATTTCAAAAAGCGACACACCGTTGTATTTGCATGACAAGAGCTTTAAAATGGTGTGTTACAAGTGAGGTACTTCCATTTAAGATTCAAGTTGGGGTTTCTCAGGGTTAAGGGGATGAATAGAGGCATCAATACCAAAAAAGTTCCCCCTTCAAACAAAAATGGACCGGTCTCGGCAAATTTTGATTTTTGTTGCGCTTTCCAAGTTATTAGGGGTGGACTGTTTTCAAATAAACACAGTGTATATAATATATATATAACTACTTCTTACATCTATTTGGTTATTAAATTGTTTTAAAGGTTATTATTAAATTTAGAATGAGTAATAAGTGCAAACTTTCTAGGGGAATGTCATTGTCATTATCCTTTCATAGCAGTATATATTTTTTAAATCGGTACTAAAGAGTCTCAAAATCGTCAATAAAAACTCAGAAATCTGTACTAAAGTAAGTCATTATTATAGGATTTTTTTCTAAAAGTTGATCTAGATGAGATTTGAAGCAAACGTCAGACGGGTCCGTCGTTCGTCAAAAGTTGCCAAATATCAATCTACAGTATGTAGGCTGAACGTGTTTTCTTTTCTATCAACGACTTAGTTCGGCGAAATGTTAAATTTTTTACTTCAGCATTAATAACTGACGACCGTTAAATAATTCAAGCAAGCGGATGCTTTTTGATATGAGCATAGTAAGCAGGAAGTGTGGTTTCATTATAAATTCTGTTATCTGAGAAGCCTAATCAGAATAGAACAACATGCAGGCAAATAACAGAGGTTTAGTAGATTTCCATGGTGTATTTATTTTTTTTAAATAAATCCTGGTTTTTAGAAAAATAAAGTGACATGTCAATATGACACAAACGGTAACAGGTAGCTACATTTTTAAACAATTTGAATCTTTAGGTAAAATTTAGGTATTCGACGGACTAGAAATGTTATTATTAGTATTTTGCACAGTTTGTTCAATAAAAATTTAATTAGAAAGATAATACATAATTAAGATCACCATTATCTGTTTGTTTATTTAAAATATTCACTTCTTGATTAATTAAACACATTTCTAAGAAACGTCTCTTATCATAATTTATTTCTGTTGTATTATCAAAATGCATTGCATGTCTTGTCTGGTAAACATGTTGAAATAATGCACAATCATTTTCATGGTCTTCATGGTCCTGTCATTTTTATGTGAAGAAATTCGAGTCTAGATGTTTGGCCAATATAATTTTTGTTAAAATTTATTTTATAACATTTCAAGGAAAAACGAGTGTTTCACTTTTTAATTGGTTTTATCCCCACTTTAGAAATATAGGATAGGTATTGTTATGATATATACAGGGTGACCCATTTGAAATGGAAGCACCTCCGTAAAATTTTTATTTTTCATCCGATTTTAGCCGTTTTTTTCCTAAAGATAGATCACAAAAAACTCTTACTTTGATGCAAAATTTCAGTTCTTAATCTGAATTTTCAAGGCCTAATATGATTTTCTTTCTAGTAAAAAATGACGAAAATCATTTAGCAATTTTTTTTATTTAAAATCTGACACCTCACCCTAAAACCCCCACATACCAAATTTGAACAAAAAATATATGGTTGTCAAAGTTGAGCCAGTTGAACAGTGTTGATGTGTAAAGATTCAATACAATGTATCTACAGGGTGGCATCTCAAAATACTGGATTTTTTTGGGTCAAAAATCGAGTATATCAAAATCGCCCCCGACACTATAAACGAAACTTATGTGAAGACATCCACGGTTTTTCCATCCACGGTCGAGCAACTGGCAACACCGCACAATACAGTGGCTGGCCACGAAATTCCGCTATTAACTGCACTAGATTAAGAGTGGATGATCCACGAAAATATTTAAAAGAATGTCTGTTTTCTCCGTGATTGTCCACGAAATTTGGCTGCTAAAAGGACGCAATATGAAATATTTGGACATAAATAACCACAGGGAGGTGATGGCTGCGGTACTGCTATAGTGGAGGTGGTTGCCCGTCAAGTCTACTTCGTCCCTATGGTCGCAGATCCAATGTCATCCTCGTAGTAGCGACGCTACTAATTTTTATTCGCGAAATGGAACAACTTTTCTGTTAAAAAATTGCGGCAAAATTATTAAGTGATAGCTGCGGTACTGCTATATCAACCCGTCCCTATCGTCACAGATCCAATATCACCCCCCCCCCCCCCACATGTCGGGACGACGCTAGTAATTTTTATTTGCGAAATTGCACAACAGCTAGGTTAAAACAATTCGAGGCGAAGTTAATAGATGCCTATTAACTTCTTCAATTTTTTTTAACCTAGTTGTTCAATTTTGCAAATAAAAATTCTTAGCGCCGCCCTTACGGGGGTGACATTGGATCTGCGACCCTAAGGACGATGTAGAGTTGATGGTCAACCACCTGCAACAAAGCAGTACCGGAGCCATCGCCTAATAACTTCGCGGCAATTTTTTTAATCTGAAAATTTGTTCCATTTCTTGAATAAAAATTAGAAACGTCGTTCCTACGAGGGTGACATTGGATCTGCGACCCTAGGAGCGAAGTAAAGTTGATGGGCAATCACCTACAACATAGCAGTACCGCTCCCATGGACTAATAGGTAACTTCCCGGCATTTTTTTATCCATTAAGCCAATAAAAATTAGATACTTCGCTCCTACGTAGGTGACTATGGATTTGCGACTCTAGGACCGAAGTCACCTCCATCACCTTCCTGTGTTTATTTAAGTCTGAATGTTTCATACTGCGTCCTTTTAGCAGCCAAATTTCGTGGAAAACCACAGGGAAAACACATTATTTTAAATATTTTCGTAGATAATCCACGCTTTCTAGTATTTCGTGGTCAGCCACAGTATTGTGCGGTGTTGCCAGTTGCTCGACCGTGGATGGAAAAACCGTGGATGTCTAAAAATACAGAAGCCCGTCAGTCAGTAAGTCAATATGAGTTTAGGTGGCTGGTGTGCCACAACAGGAAATGCACAGAAAATGTATCATCTTAAACAGTGACTTTATTGAGAAAGGTCAGATAATTTAAATTGTTTTTATTTGTTGGTTGGCAGTTTGGAAAGAAATAAATTGCTTTTGTGTTTAATAATCTTTTTTCAATAATTCCAGAGCACTCATGACCAGTATAAAGTTTCATAAAAAGTAACCATTTTCTTTCTCTCTCTTTTTCCCAACTACACTATAGTAAACATTTTGCTTTACTAAAAACGTAGCTGCCCACGTAGCTACACTAAAATTAGGTATTGCGGATTGCTTTTATCACCAATTTTATAAATAATGTTATGAAACTGCATCGACAACTAATAATATTTGTACATTTTGCAGTTTTATCTTTTGTTGCTAAGCAAATGCACATATCATCTAGTTGTGCTAGCCTGGGCGATGACTACAGTATGCCAACGAAAATGCTAAAGCTAAAAATGCGCATAGACCTCTCTGAAATGTGATTGGACAGAAATAAAATGAAACAATTTGAATTCAGAAAAAGCGCCAAATAGAATTAAATAATTTCGCTAACGTACACAATAACTACCCATTTATTAACCCAATAAACTAAATATATTATTTAGGAGTAAACACATATGTTAGCTTCAATTTTTAAAAAATTGAGTCGATAGCTCCACTACTCTCAAAGATATGACTCTGGAAACGTAAAAAAACACAATTTCCGTAAATTGCCAATTTCGACAGTTTTTCGAAATAAAAAAGTCCTCGACCACAAAAAAAATATCGTAAATCGCCATTTCGTATGCAGAGTGATGTACTTAACAAAACCTATGTGGTCCGATCTAGTTCTACTTTGAAAAAAATTTTTGACGACTTTTTAGCCCGATTTCGCTCCACTATATTGAGTGTGGATCGTTTTCATTGGAACACCCAGTATATCGTATAGGTAGGTATCTGTTGGCACCCACTCCATATCCGGCTACATGCAGTACTTAGGTAGTCAGTTGCGAATAAAGTAATAAATAATAGCATTACATTATAGTGAATTTCTAAAAATTGATTCATCCGGAAGAAACTCAGTGTAGCATCATATTCTGCCTGTGGAAGTTTCCAATCAAGATTAATAACATTACAATTCCGCGCGTTCCCATATTGAATTTTTAATTGGGTAGTTATTATTTATGTTTTCAACACATCTTATAACAACGCAGGTGTGGTCCAACGAAAAGGCCGATGTGAAGTTAGCAGCCAATTTTTGCGGCAGATAGTTTCTTCTTTTTTGGGAAAATATAACCCCTTTTCGAAAATTGCCTGTAAATGAAGGAACACTTGCAAGTAAAATTTTTGACTGTCAGTAAAACGGCTGAAAACTTTACACCGGTAACGAAGAGCACCCCCTCATTTATCTCAAAATCGGCGGAGTTTTTGAAAACGCCGGAACACCTGGATTTTACGACGAGTTTGAAGTGCTGTACACAACACGCTTATCGCTAGAGTTACATCGTCACATTTCCACTTTTTTATCTTTGCACTGCACAGTTGCACATCTACAGTGTGACCAATAAAGTACGCACCATAAGGTTTTTTTTTTTATTTTTGGATAAAATGAAAATTTGACTTTGCCATTGATTTGTGCTTGTCGGAGGATGAAAACTGACGTCACAAGAATCGACCACGTGATTTGCGGTATTTGTCAAAATTTACTTTTTTTTTCAAAAATTTTCCAAAATCGTCTTTATTTGACGCATTTTCGAAAAAAGTTATTAGAAAAAGTTGTTTCTTTTGCAATTGTTAGCCTACATACCAATTTTCAGAGACCCACGATGACTTTTGTTTTTTGCGACTTTTTCTAAAAAAAAATTTCCCAAATATTTGAACTAAAATTTATTTATTGAAAATTGTACTTTTTTTACAGATCTACACCTCTAATATATGTTTAACATTAATTGTAATGCTAGCCAGTTGTTTTCTTAGAAAATCTCTATTTGGATTAAAAAATTATGTCGAGTTTGGTGGAAACTTGATTTAATTTCAAAGGTGTGATGAATTCAAGCCTAGTCTACTTTTCACATCGTTAAATACATTCATCTAAAATAAGTTGTGTAAAGAGAGCACAAATAAATGAACACATTTGGTTATCAAAACACTACGTTTCAGTATACGCTCGATACAAATAATGGTTACATAACTTCTATTAGATGAATGTATTTAACGATGTGAAAAGTAGACTAGGCTTGAATTCATCAAACCTTTGAAATTAAATGAACTTTGCACCAAACTCTACATAATTTTTGAAACCAAATAGAGATTTTCTAAGAAAACAACTGGCTAGCATTAGAATTGATGTTAAAATATATTAGAGGTGTCGATCTGTCAAAAAAGTATACAATTTTTTATAAATACATTTTAGTTAAAATGTTTAAAAAATTTTTTTAGAAAAGTCGCAAAAAACAAAAGTCATCTTGGGTCTCTGAAAATTGGTATTCGGGCTAACAATTGCAAAAGAAACAACTTTTTTTATAATAACTTTTTTCGAAAATGCGTCAAATAAAGCCGATTTTGGATGATTTTTGAAAAAATGCCAATTTTGACAGATACCGCAAGTCACGTGGTCGATTCTTGTGACGTCATTTTTCATCCTCCGACAAGAACAAATCGATGGCAAAGTCAAATTTTCATTTTATCCAAAAATAAAAAAACCCTTATGGTGCGTACTTTATTGTTCACACTGTATAAAAAGGGAAATGTTAAAGTAATACCGGGCGTTCAATTTTGTGGCCAAGTATCCCCTTCTTCCAAATAAGAAAGCTCTAAGCTTCCCATAATGCCTTGGTATGGTTCGGACCGAAATGGGTATTTTACAGAGTCCGTTATTTGTTTACGCTTTTTCGCATAAAAACTTTATAGGAAAATACATTTTCGTCAGAAAAAAAAAATACACTTGGACCCAAAAGAGTTTTAACGTTTTAAATCACGTCAAATGCCTCGCCAATATTTGAATTCCTCCCCTCAAAATTACAATATAAAATAAAATTTAAATTTTAGCACCCAGTATATTTTTAGGTAGGTAGGTAGGTATGCGTTTTTGACCCCACAGTTATGAACTTTTCGTCTTATTTTTCCATGTTCCTTCAGCCCTAGAAACCTGTACAGCCAAATTGGACACTTTTACAGGGAAACTCGTAATTTTGACGGAGATAAACGAAAACTGATATCGGTGTCTAAGGCTCATTTTTTATGATAAACTTAATGGCGAAAATCGCAGATCGATATCTGTCACCGTTTTTGAGTTACAGGGAGTTTTTCGAAAATTTCTGTAAAAACATTTCTAAAGCACTTTTGTATGTAGAATTCAGTGATGCTACTAATTTTTTTTTCAAGTCAAAGGTTTAAGAGTTACCGGTGAAAAAAATTATTTTTTCAATGGAACACCCTGTATATTTGCATTTTTTAATAGAGCAAAAATTTACCATTCCAAAAATTTATAACACTTAATGATTTACTTAAGTAGTTATCAATTACTAATAGCTTTTATGATTTCAGGTGTAATTGGAAGCTTGGAGGCGCTCCCTTTCAACAAGTAGGCTTTACACGGTGAGACAATGAAACAATGTGGAAAAATGTTTACTGTTACCTGTCAAATTTTCAGGTAAGCTGTTTTGGCAGTGTAGAGATTTTTCTGTTTTTGTGTAATATATAAACTTTATATCATACAATCAAATTTGATAGTTATGAAAAATGGGATATGATCAATGACGTCAAAACCTATAGACGTGGCGCCCCATTGTTAAAATGCCATTTATTTTGACTCCAAGATTAAATATATCCATACTACTCTAAAAACATGCTACAAACAAAGACAGAAAGTCAATCATCAACCAACTATACACCCGGTGATTCCCGGTTATAGTTCCCCCAGAATCACACTTAGATATCGCATGTTTTTTCTTGTTTGGGGGCGCCGGAAGCGTCGGAACCTCACCTGAAGACTCGGGGGATGATCTAACGACGCCAGCCTACGAGCCCAGAGTCGAAATAAGTTCGCTACGGCTCGACAAAAAGGGGCAATTTCTGACAATCTCGCGACATTTCCGGAATAATTTAATGGAGCGCTTAGATTGTGATTTGTTCTGGGCGTCAAGCGTTTATCAAAACAAACCTGTCTATAGGTTCTGACGTCATTGGATATGATAGTCTGTTTTATACAATCCGGGGAAAATGCAGATGCAACGACCAATTTAGACTACGAGCGGTATCCAGAGAGAAGACATGCTTTCAATTCAAGGACATTTTTGCAAGATTGCGACACAATTTGATTAATAGTGGGCATTTTGAAAAGGATAGGCCGAAAGGGTACGAGTTAAACAGAGATAGGCATTTTCCCCGGATTGTATATAATAGACTATATCATATCCCAAACTTTCAAATTTCATTGTAGGTAGTCCGACACACGAAAGAAGTCCAATGAAAAACACAGTCTAAGCGCCATCCGTATGTTATTAATGTGGGCATGGGCGATTAGAATGAGTTTTTCATGGGACTTCTCACGTTTGTCGGACTGTATGTTATAAAGCTTATAAATTACACACAAATAGAAAAATCTTTACACTGCCTAAATAGATTAACTGAAAATATGACAGGTAACGGTAGCAGTAAACATTTTTCCACGGTAGTTTGATTGTCTCACCGTCCAAAGCCTACTTGTTGAAAGGGCGCGCTTCCAATTATATACATAAAATCATAAAAGCTATTAGTAACTGATAACTACTTAATTATATCATTAAGTATACTTTTGGAATGGTAATTTTTTCCTCTATTAAGAAAATGCAAAAACATACAGGATGTTCCAGTGAAAAAAAATGTAGGAGCATCATTGGATTCTACGTAAAAAAGTGCTTTAGGAATGTTTTTACAGAAACACAAAATTTTCAACCCGAAAAAAGATACGGTCACTTTTCGAAAACGCACACTTTCGAAAAACGCCCTGTAACTCAAGAACGGTGACCGATATCGATTTCGGTTTTTGCCGTTAAAGTTTATCATAAAAAATGAGCCTCAGACACCGATATTAAGTTTTCGTCTATCACCGTCACAAATAGGAGTTTCCCTTTAAAAGTGTCCAATTTGGCCCACCCTGTACACTGTGTGACCCACTTCAAACCGGATTACCCTCAAAAAATTTGTATTTATCATCCGATTTTGATCGAGTTTTTTTTTTTCAACGATATATAATCAAAAACTGTACTTTGGGGCAAAACGGCAGATTTTATTTAAAAAAAAACAAGGCCCACGAGGTAGGTACTACATATTTTTTGGGTCAAAATTGGACAAATCATATTTGGATATATTTTTATAAAAATTCTGACTACGTCACTGGATTGGGCATCCCTTCAAACGGGGTTGTACCAAATTTTTATTTTATTTTGGACGCTATCTCCCAACCAACGTAATTTATGAAAAAACAGAGGAATAGTTTTTGTAGAAAATTAAATTTTCTACAAAGTGGTTTAAATTAATTTATAAGTGTGTGAAATAAGTTCTGGGCATAATAAGTCCGACTGGCGGGCATAAGTGGCGTCCTCGGGCGGTTGCGGATATTGCACTATAATATAATTATGTGAGATCTATGAACGTGTGGAAAAGATCATTAAAATCGAATAAGCCGTTTAAAAGATAAAGCGGAAACGAAATTTTAGGGCCCATAGGGCCTTTAATATGGAGCTTTGAGCACAAAGAAAAACACGGGCCAATTTTTTTTACGAAAGAGGCTGAATGAGGTAGGCTGGCTATACTATATAAAATAATAAAAGCTGAATCGATTCTCGAAAAAACGCCAACAAAATATGGTGGTTTATAGAGGGTAGGTCCTCCAATTCCCAATTCCCAATTTTTTTGAACTTTTGGTAAACTTAGAATCTTGAAATTTTATACAACGGGTTTTGAACTATGACGAGTTCGATGGCACTACCGTTTCATTCAAGGTTTCATTCTTAAAAAAATGCCTCATATGGTTTTGTGATTTTTTTGGATGTCTTAATAACAGTTGGCCATGGAAGAGACTATTTCAAAAAATTATAACCCAAAATGCAGAGCTCTTCCATAGTAGGTGGAGAAAAATTTTTTTGAAAATCGGCTCATCTTTTGAAAAATACGGAATTGTCTCGACTCAAAAAAAAACAGACTGTTGGGTATATTTCAAGGATATTTTATACCAATTTTGGCTCTAATTAAAATAAAAACGAAAATAATGGGCGCAGTTCATTTAAATCGGGACACCCTGAATTAGAAAAGGCTTACTTTTTTTATCAGAGAACAAAGTTTTCATGGTTGAATCATATTTTTAAGAGTGATTTCTAACTTTCCAAATTTAGAAACATGGTCGTCATAAAATCAATATACTCGATTTTCCAGAGAAGTTGAATGCCACGAATGGTATTTCGATATCTTGATTAGTTTAGGGTGTAGGTATGAGGCAAAGTCCCGTAACTTCTTTATTTGCGTTTTTTTTTCTCATTTTCGTAAAAACATCCTAAAGGCAGTTTTTTATGTGCAATTTATTGAAGTAGACGGCGAATTTCTAAATGTTTCCAACCTTTTACGCAAAAAATTACAAAAAATGTCCAGAGTTCACATTTTTTTGTAAATTTTTTGCGTAGAATTAATTCGTGAAGATCGCAGTTTCGGTAGTTTTTAAGTTATAACATTTTAGTTAAGACTTCCCATTAAAAAAGTTTTTTGTTGTAACTCGACAACTAAAATATTTACAAACTATTTTTCGGGCTTCGTAAAACGCGGGCACAGCAACGGTTTTAGGTTTAGAGCGCTTACGGCTGGAAAACTGACTCTAAAAAGTAAATTGCCAATAAAATGAAAATTTTCCAAGTTTTCCAGTTCCGTTCCACAAGACCAATACTGCAGCTAGAAAGGACATGCTTGAGGGTAACTTTGGGCGTAAACAGTTTTCTTTGCCCGTTTTAAGGGTTGAAAAAAAAATTGTCAAACCGAGCGGTAATTTGCCAATTCAATGAAAATTTTCCAAGTTTTACAGTACAGTTTCAAGAGACCAATACTGCAGATAGAAAGGGCATACATGGGAGTGACTTTGAGCTTAAACAGTTTTCGTTTTAAAGGTTGAAAAAAATTAAAATTTGTCAAACCGAGCGGTAATTTACCAATACAATGAGAATTTTCCAAATTTTCCATTTCCGTTTCACGTGACCAATACTGCAGCTAGAGAGGGGTTACATGGAGGTGACTTTGGGCGTAAACAATTTTCTTTGTCTGCCCGCTTTAAACCAAGCAGTAATTTGGCAAATTACCGCTCGGTTTGACAAATTTTAATTTTTTTTTCAACCCTTAAAACGGTTAGACAAAGAAAACTGTTTACCCACGAAGTCACCCCCAAGTACCCTCTACCTGCAGTAATGGTCTCGTGAAATGGAACTGGAAAACTTGGAAAATTGTCATTGTATTTTATTGGCAAATTCCCGCGCGTTTGACAAATTTTAATTTTCTTCCACCCCTAAAACGGGCGCAGACAAAGAAAACTGTTTACGGCAAAAATTACCCCCGAGTATACCCTTTCTAACTGCAGTATTGGTTTTGCGAAACTGAACAGGAAAACTTGGAAAATTCTCATTTTATTGGCAATTTACTTTTCAGAGTCAGTTTTCAGCAGTAAGCGCTCTAAACCTAAAACCGCTGCTGTGCCAGCATTTCACGAACCCCGAGAAATAAAATTCCTCTTCAACATTCGCTACGCCAAAAACCGTGGCTGGCAAAAGCGTGGCTAAGTTCCCTAGCTATTTTTTGTCTCTTTGGGAAATAGGAAAAATCCCCCAAACTATCCAATGTATCTCAAATTCAACAGCTGTACGCTGTACAGTCCCCTTTAAATGCAAAAGACTATTTTTTTACTATTTTTAATAATGCATATAAAAAATACTGAAGAATACTTTACTGAATACGGTAATTTGCCAATTCGATGAGAATTTTCCAAGTTTTCCAGTCCCGTTTTACGAGACGAATACTGCAGGTAAAGAGGGCATACTTGGGAGTGACTTTGTGCGTAAATAGTTTTCTTTGTCTGCCCGTTTTAAGGGTTGAAAAAAATTAAAATTTGTCAAACCGCGCGGTAATTTGCCAATACAATGAGAATTTTCCAAGTTTTCCAATTCCGTTTCACGAGACCAATACTGCAGATAAAGAGGGCATACTTGGGGGTGACTTTGTGCGCAAACAGTTTTATTTGCCTGCCCGTTTTAAGGGTTGAAAAAAATTCAAATTTGTCAAGCCGAGCGGTAATTTGCCAAATTACTGTTCGGTTTAAAGCGGAGAGACAAAGAAAACTGTTTACGCCCAAAGTCACCCCCATGTATGCCCTCTCTAGCTGCAGTATTGGCCACGTGAAACGGAAATGGAAAAATCGCATCGTATTGGCAAATTACCGCTCGGTTTGTCAAACTTTTTTTTTTCAACCCAAAACCGATTTTTTGTTTTGTATTTTGGATGCAGCGTTTCCAAGATATCGAATTTTTCTTGGAATTTAGGGACTAGGGACTAGGTTATGGAAACTGAATGCTGTATCTTTATTTTAATAGATATCAAAGATATATTTTAACAGAAGTATGACAGCACAACCGTGTGTGGTGTGGTATGTCGAAATTGGTTTTTGCATATACAGTGTGTTCATAACAGGCTCTCATAATCAGATAATTTCAAACAGCAATAACTTATTCTTTTCAAATGGAATGATCCATATTTCTATAGTTTGTTGGATGCCGGCGTCCAAGCCCCACATTTTATGTAAATAACATTCTATACCAAAAACTACCCGTTTTCGAGATATTTAGTATTTAAGAAAATTTCTTTGCATTTTTCATTCAGGTGAAAAGGTTTTATCAAGCAAGCCATAACCATTTTTCCAGACAGTGGCAGAAATAATTGTCATTTTAGATAATACGGGAAATAAAATTCCTGTACCCAGTATGTCCACGGATAGACATCCCAAGAGGACAAATGTACCAAAAATTTCATTTTTCGACAAAAAGTCATTCTTAATAAAAGTTTCTGCTTCTCGAAAAAATATGGTCCACGAAGAGAATTTTCGATTTTTTTATACAGGGTGTCCAAAAAATACAAAAACATGAAATGCGATCAAGAATAAACTGCCTTTATTTTTAAAAATATCAAAAACTTTTACTTAGAAAAGTTGTTTAGAATTAAAAAAAAAGTGTCCGATTGTCACTTTTCAAACAAATCAGCCAACTCCGATTTTTTTTTATTTCCAAGTGTGAAATTCCTCAAAAATAAAAAATATTTATTTAGAAAAGTTGTTTAGAATTAAAAGACGTGTCAGAGGGTAATTTTTTACCCATTTAAGTCAAAGTCGTCCGATTTGCTTAAAAAGTTACAATCCCCTAATCCTCAGAAAAACTCTAGTTCTACGCCTATAGCCCCATTCGCAACATTCATCTGTTATTACAGGCCTTTGCATCCATTATTACGGTAATGCCATCATACAAAATTGTGCAAGGCGTTCAAAAGTTATACCACAAAAAAACATTTTAGGGACACGCTGTATAGTGGGTTCTCAACCCGGCAATGTTCTAGCAATTCGCGCGCAATTACCCAACCCTTTCCAAGCAAAATCGAGGTGTCTTAGGGTTTTCCGTGCATATAAGTAGGTACTTTGCGTTGGATTACCCGTATAACTTACAAAAAATAATAATGGCTTATCGCGAATACATGTTTCTTACTGTTTACCGCGCTGCTTTTAACTTACAAAAATTGAACTTGTTGAACCGTCAAGACACTGGCACAGCACAAACAGAACTGAGGACTAATAGGACATAGAAATAATGCAACTGTTTTGATAGAACAAAGAACAGTCCACACCGCACAACGGAAGAAGATCAAATAACAGCCGTCGCACGTCAGCCAGGCCAGTAACACCGCGTAAAATAGTGCCTACGTCAGCTTGATATTTAGTTCAGTACGAGGTCAAATAAAAACGCTCACACAGTGGCGTAGCGTGATATTCAAAACTGGGGGGCTAACATTCGTGGCAGATTTGGTAGGAGTTAAATTAGTAATAAAATGGTGGTTTTTGGCAGGGCAGGGGGGGTGGTAAAAAATTACACATACAGGGTGTCCAACTTTATTACTGTACACATAAGTAAAATCTTCATTTTTGGAGATAATCGCCTAAACTGTTTTTTTGTTTGAAAGGCCTTCAAAAACCGCTTCTTTTGACGTTCCCGCCATTTTCAAAATGCAAATACAGGGCCGGCTGCGATTTTTTTATACCCCCGATTTTCACGAAAACCATTTAGCGATTTTATTATTTAAAATCTGACCCCAAAGCGTTAATCAAAACACCCGAAAACCCCCATACACCAAATCTGAACAAAAAATATACAGGGAGTTCCATTCTGTAGGGTCTCAAAGTTGAGCAAAATAGAAAATTTAAAGACATATGGCGAGTCAAATGTGCCATGGAATCTCTTCAAAACAGTTGAATGGTCAACAGGACCACTCAAAATGTTAATGTGATAAGATTTACTACAAAAATATACAGGGTATTTTTCTCCGAGCCATCTCAAAATTCTGAAATTTTATTAAACTTTATACTCGTCAGGAGTGCTCTGGAATCATTGAAAAAATATTAATAAACACAAAAGTAATTTATTTCTTTACAAAATGCCAACCAACAAATAAAAATAATTTAAATTATTGAACCTTTCTCAACAAAGTCACTGTCTAAGATGAAAAGATTTTCTGTGCGTTTCCTATTATGGCACACCAGCTACCTTAACTGATATGGACTTACTGACTGGCAGGCTTCTGTATTTTATAGATTTAGTTCGTTTATAGTGTGTGGAGCGGTTTTGTTATACACGACTTTTTACCCCTACAAAGTTCCAAAAATGCATTAATTTGAGATGGCACAGAAAAGAACACTCTGTATATTTTGTATTGGACCTTTGCACACCAACATCTTGAGTGGTCCTATTGACCATTCACCTGTTTTGAGGGGATTCCATGGCACACTTGACTTGGCAGATGCCTTTAAAATTCCTAATTTGCTCAACTTTGACACCCTGCAGAGTGGAACTCCCTGTATATTTTTTATTCAAATTTGGTATAAAAGGGTTTTGGGATGTTCTGATTAACGCTGTGGGGTCAGATTTTAAATAAAAAAATCGCTAAATGGTTTTCGTGAAAATCGGGGGTATAAATAGATCGCAGCCGGCCCTGTATTTTTTGCATTTTGAAAATGGCAGAAACGTCAAAAGAAGCGGTTTTTGAAGGCCTTTCAAACAAAAAAAAGTTTAGGCGATTATCTCCAAAAATAAAGATTTTACTGATTTGTACAGTAATAAAGTTGGACACCCTGTATACAGGGTGATTCACATTTAAGTCGCCAAACTGTGACATAGACCTTCAAAAAATTACCGCGCTTTCTTGTATAAACTCTATCTTTTTAAAGCCCTATAAAATGTTACAGTGTGTTAAAGGTTTAAAAAATATGTGGACTTTATTGATTATTTACCAAAGTAGTAAAGATATTTAAGTCATATTTGGTACCTAGTATTATAAAGGCATGGGTTAACATAGAACCTGCTCATATCAAATACATTGAACAACCAGTGGCGGAGAAAGAGGTAATTGGTAAAATCGTTTTTAGAAAAAAAGAATCACCTTTATACAATGTGTGTGTTATGTGTGTTAAATGGGGAAAAAGTTGCGCGATTTTAAAAGGTCCATAAAATGGTACAAACAGATTTGTAATATTTTTTCGTTTTTGAGTTATTTTGAAAAAAGTAAAATTTTGCGTTTTCGATTTTATAAGTTGTTATCGCAGATAGGAAAAAAGAAAAACACTTTCTTATGCCACTTTTTAACGGGCTTTAAGATGGCGTTTTTAGATTTGTTCTACAACATTTCGTTTTTGAGAAACCATCTTCAACTTTATTTTTTTAAATACGGACCTGGATTTTTTGCAGATGTTGAAAGCCCTTTTCATTGCAAATACCATGATGTATGACACGAAATATTTTGAAAATGTTTTGAGACAATTATACTGAAAATTCCTTTTTTCCTTTTTTTTCTAATACGGCCCTGTATGTAATAATAAGAAGTCTAAATATTAATCAGTATTGTCAACAATTATTTAACTTACAACTTATCTTTCAATCGGAGAACCAAAAAAAGGACGGCAAAGACTAATAATTAGAAATGGAGGGTGCTTTTTCAAATGACGACAAATTTATTTATATCTTGTGTCACAGAAATAGTGCAGAGGTCGAACGAAACGAAAGTATTGTTGCAATTAATAAATGGCACAAGTTATTGGTTTCATTGGCTTAAAGCTTTCTTCTCACAATTAGAAAAAGCGAAGAATTTAGTCCAAAACACAATGCGACACTGTTTGCTGTACAACAACAGAGGAAAACACTTACCAGACAGGGCCGTATTTAAAAATATTACATTTTCAAAGTAAAAATAAGCTATGGAGTTAAATTGTTGACAATACTGATTAATATTTAGACTTCTTATTATTAAATACAGGGCAGCAATAGAAAAAAAATGAATGGAAAAAAGAATTTTCAGTAAAATTGTCTCGAAACATTTTAAAAATATTTCGCGTCATACATCATGGTATTTGCAATGAAAAGTTTATTCAAAATCTGAAAAAAAAATACATGTCAGTATTTAAAAAATAAAGTTGAAGATGGTTTCTCAAAAACGAAATGTTGTATAACAAATCTAAAAACGCCATCTTAAAGCTCGTTAAAAAGTGCCATAAGAAAGTGTTTTTCTTTTTTCCTATCTGTGATAACAACTTCAGAGAAAAATAAAATCGAAGACGAAAAATTTTCCTTTTTCAAAATAACTCAAAAACGAAAAAAGATATTAGAAATCTGTTTGTACCGTTTTATTGACCTTAAAATTGCTTAACTTTTTCCCCATTTAACCGTTGTTCTATCTCTCACCGTTTGCAAGTTCCCCATGCTGTTTATTCTTATCCGGGACACATTGGATAGTAATAAAAAATGTATTAATTTTGTAGTAGATTTTAATTGTAAACAAAAATGTCCCCTTGGCCTTTTTTCGTACGTAACATATCCTGTATCTTCAAAAGTACATATAACCTTAAATAGGTAAGAGTAGTAATACAAAGAGAGTTCTAACCCACGACCTTGAAAAAAGCGTGCAAAGTGGCTACGTCATGCCCGAGGTCACGTGACGTCACCGGATGACCCCAGTTGACCCCTAGATCCTGATAGGTTAACCTTTGACCTTTGGGCCACGTGTGACCCCCAGTTGACCCCCCCCCCACTCCAACGGCGGGTGTCAGCCCCCACTCCAACGACGGGGCAACCCCCACTCCAACGGCTTGGTGGGGTGAGGTCTATATATTCGTGCGCAAGAGCAGTTTTCCCGTTATATACACTTACAATTTCCTACAGTCTGATTTGCCGAGTTCAAAATGCAGTCGTTCCTGAATCACCTGAACAAGAATTTGATCTTCAAGAAATTCGAAAGCGTTCAAAATATGGAGGTGGGTGAAAATTTTCAAATCACGAGCGTGGACAAAGTCAACACGCAATACGGAGAGAAGGTCTACGTCGAGTTCGAAGAATTTAAGACGGTGCTGCCGCAACGATACACGGCCGAGTTTACGCCCCAACGGATCGAAGAAATTAATAGGGATATCGGTAACGGAAGGAGGTATTACATGAAGAGTCTTGGACCCGTCGGCCGATCTACAAATATCGAATTTATTGTAGAACCATGACGAAGCTGGAGTACAGAAGAAAACTGCAACAATATTTGAAGAATTTAGAAGCATTGAAATATGAACTTATGTTATATGAAATTAAAATGAAGATAAAACATATTGACTTACACAATTAATTTTTAATAAACGTTTAAAAATCTTTTGTTGTGTTTTTTTATAAGAATCTTTGTGTTGAAGGGAAAACACCTGAAGCATCATATTATAATAAAACTCTCACTCTAAGCAATAATATCACTCTATTCCACTGTTATGTGTATACAGGGTGATTCTTAACTTATACACATAAATTTGGAAAATTGTAGGTTATGTCAAGTAATGGCTAATAATGAAAAAAAAAGTCTAATAAAATGATTCTTAACTTATACACATAAATTTGGAAAATTGTAGGTTATGTCAAGTAATGGCTAATAATGAAAAAAAAAGTCTAATAAAATTGTTATCGATAAGGTCTGCGTTTGTGATCTTATGAACCATAATTTTTAATTTATTTGTGCAAATAAACCCCGAATTGTTCAAGTACACAAAATTATAACTCAGCTGTTGCGTCGCATCGGGTTACTCGCTGCGAACGCGTGACCGCATAGTACTACGTGCCAGGAGGAACGGAGGCCGAAGGCCTCCGTCCGACTGGCATGTAGTTGCCCGAACAAAATCCACCCTTCCCCCTTGCACGCGTTTCGCGCATGCGCAGTTCCGCACTTTTGATACCTATGAAAATTCGAAAAATTTTGAAAATTTTTTATTCAAAAAATGTAATTTTAAAAAGGTCCTGATCCTATAATCCCGATAACATTTTGGGAAATTTTCATTTTTTGACGGTGAAATGTACAAGACAAGACTCAGACGAATGTTTTATATACAAGTGCAGATAATGAACAAAATCTGTAAAAAAAATCCAAGACGTGAAAATGTAGGTAGAATTTTCGAATAAGTTTTGTATACCGGTAAAAATATATGTAAAGGTAAAAATAACGTCAGTTTCACTTGGAAAAAAATGATGAAAAAATTTCAGTAAAAAAAATACGATGTAGAGGTTGTACCAAAAAAAAATTGGAAATAATTATTTATTCCAGTAAAATATACACAAGACCGAAAAAGGTAATTGCGCGGCTGTCCCATTTTATACACCCTAGCTGTTTCAGTTCATCTCGTTTGGAAAAATTTTAGGGGTTATTACTTTTTTAAATACCGGTTTTCTCAACCTTATTTGAAAGTAAATATTTTTTAGTTCCCCACAGAAGGAAATAATGACGATATTTTATACCGGTGGATTCAAAAAATATATAAGGTTAGGAAAAAACCTTGGCTTGGTAGGCAAACGCGGCTCTGCTGACCAGACAAAAAAAAACCTTAGTCGACAAATAATGGCCTATAAGAAGGGTGCGTGATTCCACGTATCAGTTCGAGTGCTCCAAGATGCAAGTAAGTATATACCAGCTGTCCCATTTTTAAACAGCTAGATATTTGGAAACCTTTCGTAAAAAAATTCCCAAGGATTACATGAGCAAAAGAAAGAAAAAAATGTAAATATACCAGCTGTCCCATTTATAAACCGCTTGATATCTTGGAAACGAAAACTTATATAAAGGAAGTAAAAGCTATATCTTAATAGGCGGAGGACCGACTGTCATTCAGACAGGTGAAATTTTTTTGTGATTTTTTGTAGAAGTTTTTTGCCAAAATTTTTTTTTGTCCATTTTTTTTGCCAAAATTTTTTTTTTGCCAAAATTTTTTTTTGCCAAAATTTTTTTGCCAAAATTTTTTTTTACCAAAATTTTTTTTTACCAAAATGTTTTTTTTGCAAAATTTTTTTTTGTCAAATTTTTTTTTGCAAAATTTTTTTCCCAAATTTTTTTTTCGTCAAAATTTTTTTCCCCACATTTTTTTTTCGTCAAAATTTTTTTCCCCAAATTTTTTTTTCGTCAAAAATTTTTTTTGTCAAAAATTTTTTTTGTCAAATTTTTTTTTTGACAATTTTTTTTGCCAAAATTTTTTTTTGTCAAATTTTTTTTTGCCAAATTTTTTTTTGCCAATTTTTTTTTTGTCAAAATTTTATTTGTCAAAAATTTTTTTTGCCAAATTTTTTTTTTGTCAAAATTTTTTTTGTCAAAAATTTTTTTTGTAAAATTTTTGTTGACATTTTTTTTGCCAAATTTTTTTTTGTCGAATTTTTTTTTGCCAATTTTTTTTTGCCAAATTCTTTTTCGACAAAATTTTTTTTGATACAAATATAATTGCTAACGTTTAATTTGTTTACCCCATTTACGAAAATGATAACAAAATTGGATCAGACAAGATGTTTTTTCGAAGTATAGTTTTTAAACACAGGGTGCCACCACCGGTTTTACGATATAGGTTTCAAAATGCGACGCAAGTACATAAAAAAAATACCCTAGAGATAAGAAAACAAAATACAACTCACCGAAAGATTCTTGATGATGTATAAAAAGAAATCAGGTTACATCTAATGCCCCAGACAGTAAAATAAACATCCCCGAGCTATCAGATATAACCAAACATCATTTTTCTAACGGCACAGTCATTTTCACGGGAAAAACAACGAGTAACCGTTCAAATTCCATAGATAGGTACTGCCGTAATCCAAAATTTCACTGAACTACGCGTATCTATTATACTGAAGTAGGTACTGATACACTTCCATCTTTCCAAAGAAAAACAAACACGAAACTCAGACTTTTCATATATTTATTACAACGCCTCGATAGAGTCTTTATCTGTGGCCACGACCGAGAATCTACTGAAGCAAGTGCGACGCATAGGACGTGAAAAGTGCCGAGTTGGTTTTATTAAACAATGAAACTTATACCTACGTATATATAAAATAAATGAGAAATATGCCAGAGATGTGAAACCTAATTGTGTTGCAAGTTTGAGGGTCCAAAAAAAATATTGGCTTTAATTTTTTAAGGTGAGAAACACATCTAACAGCCAGTTTGGAAATATACAAGGCAAAAAAAGTAGTGATGTGGCTGTCCCATTTTATGTTTTATACAGGTTGGGTTATTTTAGAATAGTTGTTCAATAGACCGAGACAACATCATAAACGCTTCCCGTTAGAACAGAATCTGATGAAAAGAAAAATTCCATCTGGGTCAAGCTACTACATAACCAAAATAAAAAATACTGAACGTTATAAAATTTAAAAAATCATATTTTCAACGGATTTTTATCCTCTGAAAATTGTTCTTGTGTAAAATTCAGTTTCACTGGGTCAAGCTAGGTGGTAACTATATAACCAAAATAAAAAATACTGAACGTTATAAAATTTAAAAAATCATATTTTCAAGGGATTTTTGTCCTCTGAAAATTGGTTTTGTGTAAATTGAGTTTCAATAAGTTACTAATTGAGATAATAGGAAAAAAATCTTAAGAATCTCTTATAGAATTCTGAGACAACGACCCTGAGAGTAAATATCATACAAAAATCTTTGTGCGTTGACTTTCAACTCAATTTAATAATTAGGTTTAATAATGACAATTTTCTCGATTATCTAGAATCAAAAATATTGCGAGTGGCAATTCACAATTTTCTAGATATCATGTGAAGCCTTAATTTTGCGTCGTAAGTTAGAGGATCCAAAAATATTGGCTTAAATTGTTTAGTAAATGCGATTAAAATATGTTTAGTTTATCAACAGTTAATTGTAGCAGCTTATAATCTTAGAAGCTAAACTCTTTAAAAAAAATTTTAGACAAAAAGTTGTAGTTTAATAATGGTCAGTTGGATTCCTTTTGAATCATGTTTGCATATTACCTACAAGGAGTTACAACCTCAAAACATAGAAATCGCTCATTTTAAACCGATTTAATAAAAATTTCACCAAAACAATACTTTCACTCATATGATACACTTCTGATTAATAAAAAAGGCACCATAGGTAGTAATAATAAGATATTCAACGGAATTTTTATCGACTGTTTGCCCATTTTGCTAGCTTTTGGGGGTATTCCTTGATATTTTAGACTGATAAAAATGAATAATAAAAATTTCACCAAAACAATACTTTCACTCATATAATACACTTCTGATTAATAAAAAAGGCACCATAGGTAGTAGTAATAAGATATTCAACGGAATTTTTATCGACTGTTTGCCCATTTTGCTAGCTTTTGGGGGTATTCCTTGATATTTTAGACGGATAAAAATGAATAACTAAAATACAAAACGCACTGTTGACTTTACTTACGTGAATAGTAAGCCTATAATACGTATCGAAAACAGAGAAATATTCAGGTCAAGAAAAAAATGGCCTAATTTACAAGTTTGTAAATCAAAAACTACCTTTTGGCTTTTCATTTTGATGAGAAAATACGTCTAATTAGTAAGTCAAATAAATGGGACATCATGAAAGATATACTAATAATTGAACAAATGCTATCTTAGTTCTATAGGCAGAAAGGTACTATGGGTAGTAATAGTTTTGGGATCAAAAGACGACCTGTTAGCTTTTAAATTTGTTAAGAAAATACGTCTAATGAAATCGAAAGTAGTAACTAGGTTTTGGTTAACATTTCGTTAACGCGTTGATGAATAAGAATGCAAGTGAAAAGTAGACCGAATTTCCCAAAAAACGGTGAGTGACCAAACAAGTTATTATAAAAAGTGGCTCGGGAGACCGATGTAACCTAGAAAACGCCTTTCCTTCGAATAGAAAGTAAAAAAAAGTTGCAAAATGGGACTTAGATGAATATTTGATGCAAGTGAAAAGTAGGCAGAATTTTCGAAAATCGGGGACGGATCAAAAAATATTAAGTTGATCGGGAGGTTGAGATAACCTATGAAACACCTTTCATTCCGACAGAATCTGACAAAAAATTCTATTGTTGTCGACTGGTGAACCGATTGCCATTGGTCAAAACTGACTAAATCCGCCTTTGATACACCTCTCTCAAATCCAATGGCAATCGGTTCACCAGTCGATAACCTCTTGGTCACCGCGACAATAATGTTAGGTTAGGTTAACTACTTAAAAGAAATGTAAAGTAGCATCTCTGTGACGTCACAAGATTCCACAGTTGAGTTTGATCTGGTGTAAGTTGCGATTCTGGGAGTTGGAGGGTCCACGCACTTCCACACTCGTCAACGCTTCGTTAATGCGTCGTCAAAGATTCGTTAACGCGGTTTTAACGCGTCTTAACGCATTGACGCGATGTTAAAGCTTCGTTAACGCTTTGTTAAAACTTTGCTGACACGTCGTTAACGTTTCGTTAACGCGTTGTTCGTTAATGCGTTGTCCGTTAACGCATTGTTAACGAATCGATAACTAGTAGTTAACGCATGGATAACGCGTTGTTAACGCGTTGATAACGCTTCGTTAACGCGTAACGCATGGATAACGCTTCTTTCACGCGTTTAACACGTTGATAACGCTTCTTTCACGCGTTTAACGCGTTGGTAACGCCTCGTTAACGCGCTGTCAATCCTCGTTAACGCATTGTAAACGCTTCGTTAAAGCGTTTTTTAATTTGCATTATATACGTACTTGACCAGTCATAATTAATTTAATAGTGAACGCGATTAGTCGACCACCACGCCAATAATGTTACGTAGATGGAAATAACTCTGGTGCAATGGTGTTATATTTTGCTAGACATCGGCCTCCCGAGCAACTTTTTCTAATAACTTTTAGGTCAGTCGAAGTTTTTTTTGGAAATGCTGTCTCTTTTTCATCTGCATCAAATGAATATTTTTCTAAGTCATGTCTTGGAATTTTTTTTTGTCGAATTCTGTTCGAACGAAAGGCATTTCCTAGGTTACCTCGACCTCCCGAGCCACTTCTTCTAATAACTATTTGGTCGGTTCTCGTTTTTTAATATTCTGTCTACTTTTAACTTGCGTCAAACACTCGTCCAACTACCATCCCGTCTTGGAATTTTTTTGTCGGATTCTGTTCGAACGAAAGGCATTTTCTAGGTTACCTCGGGCTCCCGACCAAAATTTTCGAATATATATTTTTTTGATCAGTTGCCGTTTTTCTAAAATCCTGTCTACCTTTCAATTGCATCAAATATTCGTCTTGGATTTTTTGTTTGTCAGATTCTTTTCAAACTAAAGGCATTTCCTAGGTTACCTCGACCTCCTGAGCCACTTTTTCTAATAACTATTTGGTCGGTTCTCGTTTTTTAATATTCTGTCTACTTTTAACTTCCGTCAAACATTCGTCCCACTACCATCCCGTCTTGGAATTTTTTGTCGGATTCTGTTAGAACGAAAGGCGTTTTCTAGGTTACCTCGGGCTCCCGACCAAAATTTTCGAATATATATTTTTTGATCAGTTGCCGTTTTTCTAAAATTCTGTCTACCTTTCAATTGCATCAAACATTCGTCTTGGATTTTTTTGTCAGATTCTGTTCGAATAAAAGGCGTTTTTCCTAGGTTACCTCGACCACCCGCGTTTTTCGGCAATTCGGTCTACTTTCCACTTGCATCAAACATTCGTCTAAGTCCCATCTCGGAATTTATTTCAGATTATATTCGGATGAAAGGCGTTTTCTATGTTACCTCGATCTCCCGAGCAAAATTTTCTAATATCTATTTTTTTGGTCAGTCTCAGTTTTTTCAAAAAAATTATGTATACTTTTCACTTGCAAACAGTCGTCTAAAATTTTCTTGGAATTTTTTGTCAGATTCTGTCGGAATGAAAGGTGTTTCATAGGTTATCTCAACCTCCCGATCAACTTAATATTTTTTGATCCGTCCCCGATTTTCGAAAATTCTGCCTACTTTTCACTTGCATCAAATATTCATCTAATTCCCATTTTGCAACTTTTTTTTACTTTCTATTCGAAGGAAAGGCGTTTTCTAGGTTACATCGGTCTCCCGAGCCACTTTTTATAATAACTTGTTTGGTCACTCACCGTTTTTTGGGAAATTCGGTCTACTTTTCACTTGCATTCTTATTCATCAACGCGTTAACGAAATGTTAACCAAAACCTAGTTACTACTTTCGATTTCATTAGACGTATTTTCTTAACAAATTTAAAAGCTAACAGGTCGTCTTTTGATCCCAAAACTATTACTACCCATAGTACCTTTCTGCCTATAGAACTAAGATAGCATTTGTTCAATTATTAGTATATCTTTCATGATGTCCCATTTATTTGACTTACTAATTAGACGTATTTTCTCATCAAAATGAAAAGCCAAAAGGTAGTTTTTGATTTACAAACTTGTAAATTAGGCCATTTTTTTCTTGACCTGAATATTTCTCTGTTTTCGATACGTATTATAGGCTTACTATTCACGTAAGTAAAGTCAACAGTGCGTTTTGTATTTTAGTTATTCATTTTTATCCGTCTAAAATATCAAGGAATACCCCCAAAAGCTAGCAAAATGGGCAAACAGTCGATAAAAATTCCGTTGAATATCTTATTACTACTACCTATGGTGCCTTTTTTATTAATCAGAAGTGTATTATATGAGTGAAAGTATTGTTTTGGTGAAATTTTTATTATTCATTTTTATCAGTCTAAAATATCAAGGAATACCCCCAAAAGCTAGCAAAATGGGCAAACAGTCGATAAAAATTCCGTTGAATATCTTATTATTACTACCTATGGTGCCTTTTTTATTAATCAGAAGTGTATCATATGAGTGAAAGTATTGTTTTGGTGAAATTTTTATTAAATCGGTTTAAAATGAGCGATTTCTATGTTTTGAGGTTGTAACTCCTTGTAGGTAATATGCAAACATGATTCAAAAGGAATCCAACTGACCATTATTAAACTACAACTTTTTGTCTAAAATTTTTTTTAAAGAGTTTAGCTTCTAAGATTATAAGCTGCTACAATTAACTGTTGATAAACTAAACATATTTTAATCGCATTTACTAAACAATTTAAGCCAATATTTTTGGATCCTCTAACTTACGACGCAAAATTAAGGCTTCACATGATATCTAGAAAATTGTGAATTGCCACTCGCAATATTTTTGATTCTAGATAATCGAGAAAATTGTCATTATTAAACCTAATTATTAAATTGAGTTGAAAGTCAACGCACAAAGATTTTTGTATGATATTTACTCTCAGGGTCGTTGTCTCAGAATTCTATAAGAGATTCTTAAGATTTTTTTCCTATTATCTCAATTAGTAACTTATTGAAACTCAATTTACACAAAACCAATTTTCAGAGGACAAAAATCCCTTGAAAATATGATTTTTTAAATTTTATAACGTTCAGTATTTTTTATTTTGGTTATATAGTTACCACCTAGCTTGACCCAGTGAAACTGAATTTTACACAAGAACAATTTTCAGAGGATAAAAATCCGTTGAAAATATGATTTTTTAAATTTTATAACGTTCAGTATTTTTTATTTTGGTTATGTAGTAGCTTGACCCAGATGGAATTTTTCTTTTCATCAGATTCTGTTCTAACGGGAAGCGTTTATGATGTTGTCTCGGTCTATTGAACAACTATTCTAAAATAACCCAACCTGTATAAAACATAAAATGGGACAGCCACATCACTACTTTTTTTGCCTTGTATATTTCCAAACTGGCTGTTAGATGTGTTTCTCACCTTAAAAAATTAAAGCCAATATTTTTTTTGGACCCTCAAACTTGCAACACAATTAGGTTTCACATCTCTGGCATATTTCTCATTTATTTTATATATACGTAGGTATAAGTTTCATTGTTTAATAAAACCAACTCGGCACTTTTCACGTCCTATGCGTCGCACTTGCTTCAGTAGATTCTCGGTCGTGGCCACAGATAAAGACTCTATCGAGGCGTTGTAATAAATATATGAAAAGTCTGAGTTTCGTGTTTGTTTTTCTTTGGAAAGATGGAAGTGTATCAGTACCTACTTCAGTATAATAGATACGCGTAGTTCAGTGAAATTTTGGATTACGGCAGTACCTATCTATGGAATTTGAACGGTTACTGGTTGTTTTTCCCGTGAAAATGACTGTGCCGTTAGAAAAATGATGTTTGGTTATATCTGATAGCTCGGGGATGTTTATTTTACTGTCTGGGGCATTAGATGTAACCTGATTTCTTTTTATACATCATCAAGAATCTTTCGGTGAGTTGTATTTTGTTTTCTTATCTCTAGGGTATTTTTTTTATGTACTTGCGTCGCATTTTGAAACCTATATCGTAAAACCGGTGGTGGCACCCTGTGTTTAAAAACTATACTTCGAAAAAACATCTTGTCTGATCCAATTTTGTTATCATTTTCGTAAATGGGGTAAACAAATTAAACGTTAGCAATTATATTTGTATCAAAAAAAATTTTGTCGAAAAAGAATTTGGCAAAAAAAAAAAATTGGCAAAAAAAAATTCGACAAAAAAAAATTTGGCAAAAAAAATGTCAAAAAAATTTTACAAAAAAAATTTTTGACAAAAAAAATTTTGACAAAAAAAAAATTTTGCAAAAAAAATTTTTGACAAAAAAAATTTTGACAAAAAAAAAAATTGGCAAAAAAAAAATTTGGCAAAAAAAAATTTGGCAAAAAAAAATTTTGGCAAAAAAAATTGTCAAAAAAAAAATTTTACAAAAAATATTTTTGACGAAAAAAAAATTTGGGGAAAAAAATTTTGACGAAAAAAAAATTTGGGGAAAAAAATTTTGACGAAAAAAAAATTGGAAAAAAAATTTTGCAAAAAAAAATTTGACAAAAAAAATTTTGCAAAAAAAAATTTTGGTAAAAAAAAATTTTGGTAAAAAAAAATTTTGGCAAAAAAAATTTTGGCAAAAAAAAATTTTGGCAAAAAAAAATTTTGGCAAAAAAAAATTGACAAAAAAAAATTTTGGCAAAAAACTTCTACAAAAAATCACAAAAAAATTTCACCTGTCTGAATGACAGTCGGTCCTCCGCCTATTAAGATATAGCTTTTACTTCCTTTATATAAGTTTTCGTTTCCAAGATATCAAGCGGTTTATAAATGGGACAGCTGGTATATTTACATTTTTTTCTTTCTTTTGCTCATGTAATCCTTGGGAATTTTTTTACGAAAGGTTTCCAAATATCTAGCTGTTTAAAAATGGGACAGCTGGTATATACTTACTTGCATCTTGGAGCACTCGAACTGATACGTGGAATCACGCACCTTTCTTATAGGCCATTATTTGTCGACTAAGGTTTTTTTTTGTCTGGTCAGCAGAGCCGCGTTTGCCTACCAAGCCAAGGTTTTTTCCTAACCTTATATATTTTTTGAATCCACCGGTATAAAATATCGTCATTATTTCCTTCTGTGGGGAACTAAAAAATATTTACTTTCAAATAAGGTTGAGAAAACCGGTATTTAAAAAAGTAATAACCCCTAAAATTTTTCCAAACGAGATGAACTGAAACAGCTAGGGTGTATAAAATGGGACAGCCGCGCAATTACCTTTTTCGGTCTTGTGTATATTTTACTGGAATAAATAATTATTTCCAATTTTTTTTTGGTACAACCTCTACATCGTATTTTTTTTACTGAAATTTTTTCATCATTTTTTTCCAAGTGAAACTGACGTTATTTTTACCTTTACATATATTTTTACCGGTATACAAAACTTATTCGAAAATTCTACCTACATTTTCACGTCTTGGATTTTTTTTACAGATTTTGTTCAAACAAAATTTCCTATGTTATCTGGGGCCTTCCGACTAACTATTATAATAACTGTTTTTATCAGTCACTCGAAAAAATTCTATCTGCACTTGTATATAAAACATTCGTCTGAGTCTTGTCTTGTACATTTCACCGTCAAAAAATGAAAATTTCCCAAAATGTTATCGGGATTATAGGATCAGGACCTTTTTAAAATTACATTTTTTGAATAAAAAATTTTCAAAATTTTTCGAATTTTCATAGGTATCAAAAGTGCGGAACTGCGCATGCGCGAAACGCGTGCAAGGGGGAAGGGTGGATTTTGTTCGGGCAACTACATGCCAGTCGGACGGAGGCCTTCGGCCTCCGTTCCTCCTGGCACGTAGTACTATGCGGTCACGCGTTCGCAGCGAGTAACCCGATGCGACGCAACAGCTGAGTTATAATTTTGTGTACTTGAACAATTCGGGGTTTATTTGCACAAATAAATTAAAAATTATGGTTCATAAGATCACAAACGCAGACCTTATCGATAACAATTTTATTAGACTTTTTTTTTCATTATTAGCCATTACTTGACATAACCTACAATTTTCCAAATTTATGTGTATAAGTTAAGAATCATTTTATTATACTTTTTTTTTCATTATTAGCCATTACTTGACATAACCTACAATTTTCCAAATTTATGTGTATAAGTTAAGAATCACCCTGTATACACATAACAGTGGAATAGAGTGATATTATTGCTTAGAGTGAGAGTTTTATTATAATATGATGCTTCAGGTGTTTTCCCTTCAACACAAAGATTCTTATAAAAAAACACAACAAAAGATTTTTAAACGTTTATTAAAAATTAATTGTGTAAGTCAATATGTTTTATCTTCATTTTAATTTCATATAACATAAGTTCATATTTCAATGCTTCTAAATTCTTCAAATATTGTTGCAGTTTTCTTCTGTACTCCAGCTTCGTCATGGTTCTACAATAAATTCGATATTTGTAGATCGGCCGACGGGTCCAAGACTCTTCATGTAATACCTCCTTCCGTTACCGATATCCCTATTAATTTCTTCGATCCGTTGGGGCGTAAACTCGGCCGTGTATCGTTGCGGCAGCACCGTCTTAAATTCTTCGAACTCGACGTAGACCTTCTCTCCGTATTGCGTGTTGACTTTGTCCACGCTCGTGATTTGAAAATTTTCACCCACCTCCATATTTTGAACGCTTTCGAATTTCTTGAAGATCAAATTCTTGTTCAGGTGATTCAGGAACGACTGCATTTTGAACTCGGCAAATCAGACTGTAGGAAATTGTAAGTGTATATAACGGGAAAACTGCTCTTGCGCACGAATATATAGACCTCACCCCACCAAGCCGTTGGAGTGGGGGTTGCCCCGTCGTTGGAGTGGGGGCTGACACCCGCCGTTGGAGTGGGGGGGGGTCAACTGGGGGTCACACGTGGCCCAAAGGTCAAAGGTTAACCTATCAGGATCTAGGGGTCAACTGGGGTCATCCGGTGACGTCACGTGACCTCGGGCATGACGTAGCCACTTTGCACGCTTTTTTCAAGGTCGTGGGTTAGAACTCTCTTTGTATTACTACTGGTAAGTTCATTGGAAAAAGTTACTTTATTTAAATTAGGAAACACACTTTTTACAGTTTTATTTTTGGAGCAAATTTTTTAGTTAATTTTCAGAAATACCCTGAAATAATACAAAAAATCAAATTTTCCGTGAAACCATAACACATTCAAAAAATACCAGGAGAACATTTTTGTGTAGAATTAAAATCTATATCAATATATTTTTATTTCTATACAAGGTGATTCATATATTTTCTAAAAACAATAATTATACTAATTACGCACTTCTCCGCTATTGGTTGTTCAAGATGTTTGATATTAACAGGTTCTATTATATTAATCCAAACCGTTATAACGTGTACGGAATATGGCTATTAAATATCTTAACTAGTTTAGTAAATATACAGTGTCCTCCAAAAAGTTCGCACCATAGGGGGAAATTTTTAATTAACGTTTTATTTTGAAATTTAATTTTGGGGTTACCTTTTTTAAAAAAGATTAAAAATGACCCACCCAAACGTGGTCATGTCATTAAAAAAATATATCGCCAAAAATGGGTTTAGTTGTTAAAATATCAAAAAGTTTTACTTTAAAAAGTTGTTTGTTTTTCAATTTTACGTAAGTGTACCAAATTTGAATGCTCTACTAAAATATTTAGTTTTTGCCAATTTTTAATATCTTCTATGAAATTTCTGAAAATTTTAAAAACTCGAAACTTCCTAAAAACTTTTTTATATCACTAGCTTTATCATTCTATCAATTTTTTATTACTAGTTACAGATAAGAATAGGTATTTTTCAGAAGAAAATGATATTTACGCTTTAAAATTCTCTTATGTTTGTTGCAAAGTTGATAAACCGTCTAGCATTTGGAGTATAAATTTATTTACATTAAGTTTCCCAGTTCTAAATTGATGCCAAAATAATAATAAATTAAAATATCATCAAACTATTTTACGTATCTAAGCGAAATTATTGACTTTTATGGAACAAATAATTATTACCTTTAAGTTTAATTTCACATTAATCGATATTGATGAGTAGGCCATGGAGAGACTAGAAGCAATTGTTTTTATTTGACAGTTGTTTTTATTTGACAGTTATCAAACAGTTATCAAACTGTCAAATAAAAACAATTGCTTCTTTCTATTGATGTAGTTTTGCTTTCATTAAAAATGTTTGGTTTCAATTAATTATTTTTACCAGTTTGCCCCAATAGTGTAATTAATCACAAACATTACACTAGGGTACTTGACGAAATTTTACAAACTTGATAAAACAATTCCTGGACACTTGCCTAAGATCCTAGGATTATTTAAAAAATATATATTTACATAATTAGCAAGTTTTTAGACTTTCTTCGAAATTTGGCGGGAAAGCACTTAGGACGTCACAAGTGTTTTAAAAAGGCAATTTGGCAACATAGCGATAACACTGAAGTGTTCTGAGACATAACCTTATTCGGCAGTGAAAGTTGCAAGGAAAGTTCAAATTTCAAAATTCTAACCTCAAACTCCCAGAATTATGATGCCCCGTGAAACCACATTTAGTCAAGAAGTGTTTTTTTTTTCGTTTTTCTGCAATTTTTTTGGCTAGGTTGGGTCTAATGTCCGGAATTCGGGCTCAGTACTTCTAAGCACTATCGCGCCTTTATAAACGCGCCTTCAAGATGTTCCCTAGGCCGAGGTTCTTTCCTTATTAATAACTCATATAATACTGTACTATTACTGCAACGTATGTACAAACCTTTGCAGTTTTATCCCATGAATTTCGGCAGACGCTAACATCGGATTATGAGAAAAAAATGTGCTACTAAAAAAGCATCCAATTTCGGCAAATTACGGATTGTCCATTCAGGGTCCATACACATCTAACGAAACGATAACTAGGTCCGCAAATAATATATAATAGTAATAAATATCAATAACAAACTATAATTAATCGCACAGATATTAGGTATCTACTAATGTTTTGATTTAGCGAGATACGGAATGACAGTTGGCATCACGGGATGTCATCTGCCGATCAGAAAACCATACATGTTAGATGACATGTGGATATATGAATATGGTTAGATGTCTAGGTGGACGGGTAACGTTGCCACATACGCGAGTATTTCCCCCATTATTTATACCTGAATATTTATAATGTTCCGTGTACAGATATTTTAACTAAAGTGTTACGTGACAGAGATGAAGGATATAGTTTCCAGCGGGTGCAGCATAAACAGACACCATTTTACTATAGAGGAGTCAATATACGGAACATATACAGGGTGATTTTTATAAGTGTTTCATTAGAAGATTATTGGGATGGAAATAAAATTTTGATTTCAAATTTTGAGTTATCATATAAGAGGTTAGGAACTCTATTTTCAAAAAATATTTTCAAGATGGTGGCACTTCCGGAAAAACCGGAAGTGAGTACTAACTTTGTTATATTAAATGGAACACCCTATACCTATATTAATAAATTTTTGAACTCCTTATAAAATTCTAAGCCAACTTCATAAATACATATGTGTCATTATCTCTAACCGTTTTGAAGATATTCTCACTTTTATGATTTTTTTTGACAGATGACTTGGCGCATTTAACTAGCTGTAAGTTTTAACTACGATCTACGATTAATTAAAAAACTAATATTTTGCACATTGATACTTAATATGAAGGGTCTCGCGAATCTGAAGATAAAACTTTAAAGTATTGTATAGGGTGTTCAGAAATTGATGTCCAATATTGTCATTAAAAATATGCGAAAACTCCATTTTTTTTTCAAATGGAAACCCCCCATTTTTTATTTGTTCGTTGCATTCCTCTTAAAAAATGGTGCTAAAACGTAAATACTCTTAAATTATCTGCAATTGATGGTTCTGGAGTTATTTCATAAAAACTCATATTTCTTCACATTGCTCAGCAATTTATTTTTACTCTGTCGTGGGATGCCATGGAAAACAAATTATTTGACATTTCTACATTTATTTATTAGGTCCCATCAAAAACAAATTTTCTTGTAATCGGCATTAAAAGCTCAGAAAATCGTCATTAAAAGCTCAGAAATCGGCACTGAAGTAGCCCATTATTGTACGATTTTTTCAATAAGTAGGCCTTGGCGAGATGTAAACATCAAACGTCAGACGCGGAACCATCGCCCGTCAAAAGTGACCAAATATTCAAAGCCCGACCACAAAAGGCCCATTTAACTTTTCGTACACGTTGCGAAATTATTACCTATAGCAGCGCAATCCTTCAGTATACATATTTCAGTAGGTTTAAATATCAATAGATTTGTTATAGAGGCTGCACAACAAGCAGCAGTTTGGTTTTTCTGTTCGAAGGCCCCGTATGTCATTATACTTGACCTAGGTAGAGCGATCGTCAAAGTCAAGAAACGCCGCGCGTAGCTGGTTCATGGACGGGTGATCCCGTATGATTATTTTCTTGCCCAATAAAACATTTTATTCCGATTTCAAAAAAATATATAATATGTACCTCGGCACTGAAGTTCTTTTTATGACTCATGTGGTTTATTTGCCTCGGCCAGAGGCCTCGGCAACTAAATTCCACATGAGTCATAAAAAGTTAAACTTCAGTGCCTTGGTACATAAATAACTATTATTGAACGAATAAGATACAATAAAATAAAATAATAAACACTACAGCATTTGTTCAAAATGTTGCCCGTTCTCATCTAAACATTTAGCAATTCTCTTCCGTACACAATCTATATGGTTGCTTTTTGAATTTCATGAGGTGGAATTTCTGCAAAGGCTTGATGGACTCGTTCCCGAAGATCTTCTTTGCTATTTACCTTTACCACTGATCTATAGACTTTAGATTTTATTGCACCCCAAAGATAGAAATCAACTGGTGTTAGATCTGGTGACCGCGGTGGCCATTCTAATGGGCCGTTTAACCGAATCCATCTGTTACAAAAAAGTTCGTCCAACTTTTGTGTAATTATAGCTGTACAATGAGCACGTGCTCCATCTAGTTGATACCAACAAGTAATTCTTTCCTGAAGCGGTAACTCATCTAGGAAGTCACTAACTAAATAGTTATCCTGTCCCTAGAAAATTTAGGTTCATCGGTCCAAATGACTTTTTTAAGGAATAGTGGGTCTTCACGGAGTTTCTCGTTTAAACAGCGACAAAAAATTATTCTTCGTTCGTGGTCGCCATGGTACAAAGCTTGAACGTTTCGAAATTTATAATTAAGCATTCCAGCATTTTTCAAATTTTTTTGCGTAGAAGCGTATGTAATTCCTAATGCACGTTCTGCACCTCTAATAGAATTTCTGAGCTCTGCGTGAAAATATGCCAAAACATTAATCTGACAAAATTTGCTTCCATTTTGCGAAATATTGATTACGTCAGCGGTGGTAGATGAGGATATCTCTCATTCAAAGTTCTTGCCGTTTTCTCCAAAATTTTATTGCACTCGCCATATGTATAAAACATGTTTAAAACATCTTGATTCGAATAATAATTACCAGCCATTATTACACTCGCAACGACTAATATCAATGTATTTGTTGTTGTATGATAACTAAATAAATGGATAAATGTCAAATCATTTGTTTTCCATGGCATCCTACGATCGAGTAAGAACAAATTTTAGAGCAATGTGAAGAAATATGAGTTTTTATGAAATAACTCGAGAACCATCAGTTGCAGATAATTCACGTTTTAGCCCCATTTTTTAAGAGGAATGCAATGAACAAATAAAAAATGGGGGTTTCCATTTGAAAAAAAAGGAGTTTTCCCATATTTTTAATGACAATATTGGACATCAATTTCTGAACACCCTGTACAATACTTTAAAGTTTTATCTTCAGTTTCGCGTGACCCTTCATATTGAGTATCAATGTGCAAAATATTAGTGGTTTCATTAATCGCAGTTAAAACTTACAGCTAGTTAAATGCGCCAAGTCATCTGTCAAAAAAATCATAAAAGTGAGAATATCTTCAAAACGGTTAGAGATAATGACACATATATATGTATGAAGTTGACTTAGAATTTTATAAGGAGCTCAAAAATGTAATAATATATAGGGTGTTCTATTTAAAATAACAAAGTTAGTACTCACTTACGGTTTTTCCGGAAGTGCCACCATCTTGAAAATATTTTAAAAATAGAGTTCCTAACCTCCTATATGATCCCGCAAAATTTGAAATCAAAATGTCATTTCCATCTCAATAATCTTCTAATGAAACACTTATAAAAATCACCCTGTATATTCGTAATCAAAAAGTCTTTATGTGACAAAATTTGTGTATGAAATTGCGTTAGTTAAAGCTCATTAGTTGCAATACATTAAGTAACAGATATTCACAGGCAAGCTGGAGATACTTGAATAGAAAACTGCAATTAGCCCTTGTTCCACGAATTATTGCAAACGGGCGCCGGCAGCATTTAAACATTCCGGTATAGGATTCGGCACCTAGGCAAATTTCATTGGTCCATGTGAATTCGGATCGCCAATGAATGCGGAGTGCCGAAATCCGTGCCTGAATGTTGAACGGTGATGAGCATCAGGTCGGAATGGTGCAGTAAAATCAGCCAGTGTGGAGTGCCGAATCCGAGGCCAAAATGTTGAACGGTGCTGAAACACAGGTCGGAATGTTGCTTTGCGTTTGGCACAGCTTAAATTGTGTATAATGTGTCCAGAGTCAGAGCCTTCCTGTTCGTATCTTAATGTTACAATTTTGCGGCGGATTGGGCCTGTTGTTCTATGCGTTCTCGTGTTTTACACATGATTTTTCTTATTAATTACGCAAAATGAGTTTGCCTCAATCAATCAAACACTTGCAATGTAGTAAACGACTTTACTGTGCTAATATTTTAGAGAAAAATGATATAAAGAGATGGATAGAAGTGTATAGTCGTTGAATGATATACGAACTGGAATGTGAAGCTAGCAAAAAAAATTATACTCGATTAAAATGTATTTGTGGTTTTATAAAATGAGCAGTTAGGTTTATTCCATAGACGAGTCTGCTGGAAATTTGGCCTTTAAAAAGAAGTGACGATTTATCGTGTTTGACAGTTGGCGTTGAGAATATGAACCTGAAAACAAATTTGGATAACAGGTACATTACTGCTTGTGTTTAATCAAGATGAGTCACCTAACCTTGGCGATGTCAATATTAATCAAAACTTTGTCGTTGTCTATCTGCTAACGAAAGTTATTCAACCGCTGGTTAGTACCTACTGGGAGTTTAGGGACAGACGGCGCTGTCAGCCAGAAATGTTTCGTTGATTCTTGTCGATCCGAGTATTCCAACGTTTCCAACGCTTTGTCTAGAGACTAACCATTCGTACTTTAGTAGGTAGACAAAGCGTTGAAGACGTTTGAACTCGGCTCGAAAATAATCAACGAAACATTTCTACAGTGGCTGTGGCTTACAAGGCGGTGGCGACACGGCCGCCATGTTTTGGCAAATTATAGGAGGGACTTTTTATAGTATATTACACGTAATAATCTTACAACTCTAGTTTTGTATTATAATTTTTCTTCGACGAAACAAAAAACTATTATAATAGATAAACTATACTTCTGATTATCTGACAGGCAACAATTATTAGTATGTTGGTTAGTTGCTATGGTGACGCGGAAATGCCGCGCTAACAAGGCACCCGTGATAATTGCGTTTTAAATAAGAACAGATACGTAATTTTTTTTATTATGTGTCAGTCATTACGTGTCAGTGTTCATAATAATGGACTTACTTATAACCTAGTTACATGAACACATATGCCATGTTTCTGGAAAGAAGACGCTACATGCTGAGAAGACACTTTTAATATTATATATACTAAAACATGTTCTATTAGGACAGTCTCTCTTGTAATTTTTGCCAATAAACATCTTTTTAAAAACAAATTTGTTACGCTCGCCCACGTAACTGGCGCAGTCGTGCGGATCACTGTTGCCTTTTTCGACCTATCGATAGATATCGACTCGCGATCGGTTCCGAATCTTCGGTTAAAAACAGTGTGAAACCGAAAGGTGTGGACTTGGCTCTTACAAGACGGCTCAACAGACCAGGGGACCCCAGGAACAGCATCGTCCTACAACCCTTTTGGTCACCGCAGGGAGAAGACAGCATCGTTTTTCCTATTGCACCCGTAGGTTAAGAAGAAAAAGAAGATTTCCATGAAGAAAAACATCTTCATCTTAGCATTGTAAGTGAATCCTTAAACAAAATTCATATTAACCCCTTTTTGTATATATTGTTTATATTTCTGTTTCGCCAATCTGGACGAACTTTTAGATTTAGCAAATTTATTTAACACTCTCCAACTTTCGGAAATTCAAAATATTCCTACTTCTAACCCAGTAAATTCAACAATTTCAAGTACTATGGCAAACCCAGACTATCAAATGATAAGGTACCAAGCCGACAACATTCCTCGATTCGACGGAAACCCTAAACAAATTAACAGATTTATTCGTTGCGTTGAAAACTTTCTCACCAACCATCAAAATGCTACAACCCCTCTCGCACCGATAAATGTTTGTCTGTTTGATACTGTCATAAGTAAGCTAGTTGGAAGAGCAGCTGACTTAATAGCTTCTCGAGTAGAACTTAATTCTTGGGAACTTATTAAAAATGCCCTAATTGTCACTTTTTCTGATCAAAGAACAGAGGACTGTATTATACAAGATATTATATCTTTAAGACCCGATAAAAATGAAAACAATCATAATTTTGGCTTAAAATTACAAGACGCTAGAAGTCTACTGGACTCTAAAATTAATGCTTCTAACGATACAGCAAACGTAAAACTTTTGAAAATAACTCAGTATGAAGCTCTTATTCTCAAAACTTTTATCAACGGACTCAATTATCATTTACAGCTTATAGTAAGATTAAAAAATCCCGATTCCTTGGAGCAAGCTATGGCTTTCGTCCGAGAAGAAGAAAACTTTTTATATTACAAAAATCGTTCACAAATTCCACAAACTAAACTACTTCCTAATTTTCAAACTTCACGACCTAACATGAGATTACAACCTTCTACAAGTACCCAATCTTATCCAAGACCACCAACGTACCAACCAACGACTTTTTCTAATTATCCCCGACCTAACGTACAACCTCAATTTCCACAAAAAATTACCCCTTCACCATCTTATAATAACCAATATAGAAATTTTAATTCACCATCCACCATGCAAAGATTTCAAAATCCCAATTTTAGACCTCAGTATCAACCAAATCAATACCAATCAAATCAGTATCAACCGAATCAATTTCAAAGATCCCCTCAAAATTTTCCAAAACCTTTCTCTAAAATTACTCGAATAACTAAAAACGAACCAATGGACACTACAACAGGAAATACAGTTTTACATCAAAATTTTATTTCTGAAGAATGCTATAACCAGGTTATTGACCCCGTAGAGAGTACCGAAACAACCTTACAAATTGAACCTCAAATTCCTGACGGAAACTACTACGAAAATGACGAATTATCCCAATTTTTATATTACCCAGAACACCCGAATTTTGACGAATATACCGACTTTTCCCAACCCTCAGACAAAACAACTGAAAACGAAAATTTTCAGATAACTCCGAACCAAAACCCTACAACGTAATTTATCTAAATAATACCGACGAAACTACCTTACCTTACGTTTATCTCCCCGAACTAAACGCAAATTTTTTAATAGACACAGGTAGTTCAAGAAGTTTTATTAATCCCGAATTAGCTCATCAATACTTTACAGATTTTATTTTCGAAGAACCTTTTTGTGTAAAAACAGCCCACGCTAGATCCATACATAACGAAGCGATGGAAATTCCAGTTTTTCCCTCATTTCAAATGAATGGAAACCATAAATTTTATTTATTTGATTTTTCAAAAAATTATGCAGGATTACTTGGCACCGATTTCTTAAAACATAAAATTATGTCAAATATCGATTTACGTTGTGACTATCTAGTTACGCCTTATGTAGCTATTCCCTTAAATAACACTGAATATATCGTTTCAAATTTCATAAATGCAAATTTCACGACATTAGAAATAATTATACAGCCCCGAAGCGTACAAAAAATAAAAGTACCCGTAAATAAAATTTCTGGCACTTGTATCTTACCTTACACAAATTTTGGAAAAGCAGAAATGCCTGAAGCAGTTTGCAATATTGTAGATTCATTCGCTACTACCTTTGTTACTAATATTTCGGAAAATCCAATCAAAATTAAATTTCTTAAGCCCTTTGATATTGGACTAATCAATGAAGCTGAAATAAATTTTTTCGAAAAAATGGAAACTGACCAAGATCTAGACGACCATATTGAACAACTACAAAAACAGAATTTAAAAAATTTACGCTTAAGTCACTGTAATCAAGAAGAATATTACGCAATTCGAAAATTATGTTTCGAATACCGAGATATTTTTTATGTAGAAAATACTCCTTTGACATTCACGAACCAAATAAAACACAAAATTAAATTGACTGACGAATCTCCCATTTTCACAAAAACATATCGATACCCCGAAATTCACAGACAAGAAGTCAAAACGCAAATTAGCAAAATGTTATCTAACGGCATAATCCAACATTCAAATTCCCCGTGGAGTAGCCCCATTTGGGTAGTACCAAAAAAAATGGACGCATCAGGAAAACGAAAATGGAGGATTGTGATTGACTATCGCAAAGTTAATGACAAGACAATTGACGACAAATTTCCATTACCAAACATTTCGGACATTCTAGACAAACTCGGAAAAGCCCAATACTTCTCGACACTCGATTTGGCGAACGGCTTTCACCAAATAGAAATGTCACCGGACGACATCCCAAAAACAGCATTTGCTACAGACACCGGTCATTTTGAATTCAAAAGAATGCCATTTGGACTTAAAAACTCACCCTCTACGTTCCAAAGGGTTATAAATAATGTTCTGCGCGGATTACAAAACGAAACATGTTTAGTGTACCTCGACGACATTATAATTTTCTCGACATCTTTACAAGAACATATAGACAGACTAAAATCAGTTTTCCAACGCCTTAGAGAATCAAACTTTAAAGTCCAACTGGACAAATCGGAATTTTTACATAAAGAAGTAGCTTATTTAGGACACCAAATTACCACTGACTTAGTTAAGCCCAACCCGGATAAAATTAAAGCAGTTAAAGATTTTCCTATACCCCGTACGCAAAAAGAAATTAAGTCATTTTTAGGTTTAGCTGGTTACTACCGTAAGTTTATCAAAGATTTTTCCAAAATTAGTAAACCCTTAACTGAATGCCTCAAGAAAAACCGTAAAGTAGATCACTCTCCGAAATTTATCGAAGCTTTTAATCATTTAAAAGATTTGCTGATAAGTGCCCCTATTTTAAAATATCCAGAATTTGACAAACCCTTCGTTCTAACAACAGATGCCTCTAGTGTAGCATTAGGAGCAGTCCTGTCACAAGGAACCCCGCCTAACGATTCGCCAATCGCATACGCATCACGCACCCTCAACAATACGGAACAAAAATATTCGACTATTGAGCGTGAATTACTCGGAATTTTATGGTCATGCAAGTATTTTAGGCCTTATCTATACGGTAGAAAATTCTTTATATACACAGATCATCGCCCTCTCGTTTGGCTCTTTAATCTGAAAGAACCTAACTCCAAATTAGTCAGATGGCGCCTCAAACTTGAAGAGTTCGATTACCAAATTATATATAAAAAGGAAAACAAAATTCCAATGCAGATGCCCTTTCTAGAATTCAGTTAAATGCAATAGAAACCCAATCTACCTTTAATAATGCCGGAGACATAGACTTTGACATAGATGAATTTTTGCGCCAAGAATCAAAATTTTTACCTAATCCTTCCCCAACTTCAGACTTAACTACTGACTTAGACGAATCTTTAAAACAGAATGATATTGACAAGCAAGAAATTAACGAAATAATGAATGATTTACAAAAATTTACCTTACCTGAAAATCCCAAACAAAAAATAAGAATTTTGCAAAATATACAAATACGACCACCGACTACTGATGCCACTGCGCATAGTATCAATGCCCCCGAAACTACGACCAATATCCCAATATTAGACGAAATTATTAACAATCGACCAAACCAGATGATTATCAAAAAATCTCCCTACGAGTTATACTCAAAAATTGAACAAGAAAATTTTGACGACCACCATATCATTTATGCAACCTTACCTACCAATATTAATGAGATAACAAAATTTTTAAGAGAATACATAAGTAACAAAACCATGTATATTTACTTTCATTCTAAAGAATTACGGCCTTACTTCCAAGAATCACTTAATACACATTTTCAAAATTGCAAACTTATCGAATGTACCAAACTTATTAATAATGTTAAACCGGAAGAGAGACAGATGCTTATAAAATACAAACACGAAGGCATCGCGGAATCGACGAAACTTATAAATTTTTAAAACAAAATTACTATTGGAAATCTCAAAAATCCGATATTTCTAAGTACATAAATCAATGCGAAATATGTCAACGGTCAAAATACAATAGAAGACCTCCTAATGAACCCCTAGTTTTGACTCAAACCCCTTCTAGGCCTTTCGAAATATTACATATTGACACATTTATTACAGGAAAATATAAATTTCTAACTTTAATAGACAAATTTTCGAAATTTGCTAAAGCTTTACCATACTTTGGAACAGCAATATCGGCCTGCCAACAACTAGTTCATTTCTTTTCATTCCACGGAATTCCAAAGCTAATTGTTTGTGATAACGGCTCAGAATTTAAAAACGACGTTTTAGATGACTTATTGAAAACTCATAATATAAAACATACGCAATAATAGCTTACAATAGCACAATTCATTCTCATACTAATCACACGCCTTTTGAAATAATATCAGGTCATACAGACTCTCGCGATCCGATGTCACTTATACCCGCTCAAGTTTTCACGGAATATGTTAACAATCATCAGAATAACACGAAAGCGCTTTATGATAAAATTCATTCCGACTGTGTTGACAAAAAGGAAAATATAATTAACAAGCGAAACAGTAGTAAGACAGCCGCTGAAATTACAGTAGGCACTCAGGTTTTTAAACAAGTGGATCCGAGGTCAGCGAAATTAACATCCAAATTTACAGGCCCCTATTTGGTTACAAAAATTCTCGAAAACGGAAAAATTGAAATACAAAACCCAAAAACAAACAAGACCGAGATTACACACAAAAACGAGACTAAAATAAAACACGTTGTTACAGATGGACCTGGACCATCGACGCAACCGACACAAACTTCCATAACCTCAACTCCTATCCCGGACTCTTCCCATACAAGTTAGGAACGACACAAATTGTATCTAATCACTGGCCGCTTGTTCAAGTATACGACTTAGCCCCAGTAGTTTCAAGATATTTAGAAATAAAAAATCAAGTGTATAAACTTAATAATGACATTAAAAGTAAAATTGGACACTATGGTGACGAATACAATAATTCATTTTCATATTTGTTTGCATTAGAAAAGCAGATCGATTTACAAATAAATCAAATAAATCCTATTCAAAATGTAACTAGACAGAAAAGAGGCTTACTTAATCCTTTGGGATCTCTCATTAAATGTATTACAGGAAATTTAGATCAAGAAGATAGCCAAAAATATGACATGCAGATAAAAAACTTACAAGAAAATCAAAACAAATTAAAGGGTGTTGCCTTCAGTCAAATTACATTATTAAAATCTACCATTAAGAAATTTGAGGAAACAGTGACAAATATAACTCACAACCAAAAACAAATAGAATTTAAAATTAATCAAATACGAGAAGCTCTCGAGAAATTCGCTCAAGCCCAACTAGATGACTTCAATTATTTTCAAATTCATATTTTGATTCATCAACTTACTAATATATACCAAAATATCTACAATATATTTGATAGAATGGAAGTAGCAGTTTCTTTTGCAAAATTGAATACTTTACATAACTCAATCATAAATCCTATAGACTTGTTATTAGAAATAAAAGAATCTGAAAAATATTTAAAGTTAGGCAAAGTACCTCTTTCACCAACTATTGATAATATTTTGAATTTCGAAAAATTTATTGAAATTAAAAGCTAGTCAAAAGAGTTCAGTATCACATTTATTTTAGAAATACCCTTGGTTGAATCAGAGTTATACCAATATTACAAAATCCTACCATTACCAATCCCAAAAAATAATGAACCCGATTTTTACTTTTGCCTACCTTATAAACCATTCCTTGCACTTAACAATGAAAAGTATGTTTCCATGGACAAAATCTGCAAGAAAATTGAAGAAACCAAGTACATTTGTGAAGAAGTTAGTCCTACGCATGTTGATGATGACGCTCCTTGCGAGGTGCAATTAATATCATTCAAAAATTTAACGAACTGTTCTCCCTTCAAGACTACTATCCAAAAAGTTGAGATAGCCAAAGTTGTCAAAAATAAATGGCTAATAACTATTCCGTCAAAGGGAATAGCTGTTAGTTCCTGTAAAAACTCAGTACCAAATAATACACCACTACAAGGAAGTTACTTAGTTGAACTGTTTTCCGATTGCACTTTAAAATTAAATTCGATAATATTACAAAGCTATAAAACTAGCAAACTACCCTTTATAAAAGTATCTTTACCCTCTATAAACTTTTCGAGTAAAAACCTCACTAGCATCCCGAAGAAGCTAGGTCTGCCAGAACTCAGCCTCAACAAAATCAACTTAGAAGAAACAAGAAGTATTCAAGACACCCTTGAAGAACAGAAGAAGATGATAGAAGACATGTCGTCACCACTTGAAACAAAGAAAATTAACATTTTTACAATTTTTATTTTCATTATAATATTAATTGTTTTATTACTACTCTTGCTCAAATTAATTAAAAAACATTTTCAAAAATTTTCTATTAACCCAAAACAAAAGGAAACCCGAGAAGAAATCATCATTTAATTTTTGGCAACCACATCCTAAAGAATATGCTTCCCAGTAGAGCCGGAGGAGTTACATGAACACATATGCCATGTTTCTGGAAAGAAGACGCTACATGCTGAGAAGACACTTTTAATATTATATATACTAAAACATGTTCTATTACGACAGTCTCTCTTGTAACTTTTGCCAATAAACATCTTTTTAAAAACAAATTTGTTACGCTCGCCCACGTAACTACCTAAACCGTCACTTAATAGGTATGTTACTAGCATAGGAGTAGAAAAAAATTTATATATGTCAATATTGTATATCGATCCATTATCGACTTTTTTTATCGATATGTATAGGTATTAAATGAAATCAATTAATTGCCCTTCTTTTAGAAATAAACGATACCTAGTTATTGTGATGACCTGATTTTCTTACCTTAGTAAATCACAACGTATGGTATTCTTAGTTTGGGAAATAAATTAGGGATTGGGATTACTACATTATAATGAAGCGTATAATTAGGTTTTGTTTATTTTAGCCATTTCCATCCAATCTTAAATTACAAACTTTGCGCAGGTTGGCCCTTATTCTCCCCACCTCTATTTCTCTGAGCTAGGACCGAACTTTCGTCTGTTTTTTAAGGCTAAATTTCCAGCAAACTCGTCAAGAGACTTGTCTTGGGTACGAATAGACGCAAGTGGATTAGAAAATACATATAGAGTGCTAGTTTCTGCAGCTGTGCGCATGGTAGATTATGACATTTTGGTCACTGGTCACTGGTTGCCCACTTGGTTGGTCATTGAGTAAAAGAATATATATTAAATATAATATTTTTTTACTCAATGGTTTGGTAGATCAGGAATTTTTTGGACCGCTGGTCGCCCAGAATACGGTGAAACTGCAAAAATCGTAAAAACGAAAAAGAAATTTAGCTCTAGCAGTCAAGTGCAATCAACCTAATGCAAAGTCGCGTGGCATGGGGCATTAGGTTGCCAATAATTTTGTAAGATTTCTAAAATGTTTTGTTTAAATAAATGCTTATTTATTTGGCAAAAAGTACCTAAACTGTTTGTTACTTGTGTTTCCACTTGTTGATTTACTGTTCCGCGCTGGCGGATTTACTGCAACATTCCGACCTGTGTTTCAGCACTGTTCAACATTTTGACCTTGGATTCGGCACTCCACGCCGGCTGATTTTATTGCACCATTCCGACCTACGTTCACAGCACTGTTCAACATTCAGGAACGGATTTCGGCACTCCGCATTCATTGGCGATCTGAAGTCAAACGAACCAATGAAATTTGCCTAGGTGCCGAATCCTATACCGGAATGTTTAAATGCGCACCGGCAACGTTACAGTTCCGTTTCTCCTGAGAGGCACAGAGTTGCCACTTTTGGCGTTCTGGACAGTAAAACGACGAAACTGTAGATTTCAGCCCCAACAAAATTGTGCAACTTCGTCTTTAATTATCATCGATAAATAAGGGTTAAAAGCCGTTGTTTCATTTATTGCGTGTTATGTTGGTGCATCTACTATAAACAGAGTACAATTTTAGAACAACTAAAAATATTGTCAAGTACCCTATTACGCCGAAACGACCAGATCTCTGAAAAAATACCAAGAGACATTTTTTGCTTAGAACTGAATGGCTCATTTAAAAATATGTTTTTTTTTGCAGGGCCGTACTATTTTTTTGTCGAATTATTGATACCAATTACCCATATCTCCGCCACCGGTAAATTTTAAAACGTGATATTTTTTACTTTTATCGTCCTATATTCGCATATCTTGTGTACTAAATTTAGTTTTGATACCTCTAATATTTACGTAGAAAAAAATTTAAATAATTTTATTTTCAAAACTTGACCACTTGAAAACTAAGGCCCAAACGAACTAAGTTTATATAAGAAACTCACATTATTTTTTCAAGTTCTACCGATTCTTAAATTTTCGGAATTTAAAAGTGAATCACCCTGTATATTAAATTAGAGTTATGGAAAACACTATTTTGTTGTCTACTACTAAATAATCTTATTAATTTATCTTTAGAATGTTTCTACAACAGAATTATAAAATTGCTTATAAAGTAATAAAGAAATTATCATAGAAACGTTTCCATGATTGTGTTATAAAACATTTCAGCTTATATAATTAAATTGTTTTATAACCCCTTCATATGAACTTTGGAACGAATTTTTAACAGCCTTATAAATTTAATGTAAAATTATTTTTTAGATGTTCCTATCGCCTTATAAGGTCAACTTAGTTAACTGGGACGCAAATTTACAACATTTTCGGAAAAAGAGTTATAGAGGACAGCACTTCAATAATTTTCGATTTGCTAAATGCTAACATATACCTTTAAAGGATTAGTTAAAGGTACGTGTAATCAGTTTTGATATCAAAATGTGCTGTACAGATTTGCGATTTTTCTTGTTTACTGTCCCAGTTACTCACAATATTGAGGTAACTGAAACAGCGGTACTTATTTCGACAACTATTCCCATTGTAAACAGTCTAGGGTAACTGGGCCATGTTAAGATCTATATGTGAAAATCACACCAAATTTCATTTTTCTTCAGAAATTATGGGATGTACAGGGCATGCAAGATAGTATTACTGCGTGAGTGAAAAAATGTTTAATAAAAATAGTTACATTAATGGTCAATAAAGTCTGCGAAGAAAAATTTTCCTCTCTTTTCGACAGGTGCTTCAAGTTTCTTTTGTATTTGGTAGCTAGTAACGGTAACTAAATCAGGCACATTTGGAAAAATGAAAAAGTTGTGCTTTTTTCGCAGGCAAGACATCTCAAATTCTTTGTCATTTTTCGAAATCATAAATCATAAATGAAATTGCAAAGGACGAAATCAAATACGTCTACTTCTAACTCCTGTGGTATTTTTTTTCGCGTAATTCTTGCCCTACGTCATCTTCTTCCAATTCTACCGGAACATTTTCTTTGTCTAAATCTCAATCTTTCTGAAAGGATAAGAACTCATCGTCTACCAAATCATGTTGTTCGTCAATATAATTTTCTTCTTGTTCTTTTTCCAAGGATGTGTGCGAGGATGAGTCACTAATTTCTGACGAGGATCTTGTATTTCTTTTCGTCGCAATGGTTGATTTCTTGGATCCTTCTTTAGACAATTTATTTTGTCTATTTGCTTTCAAGATTTTCTTCTCATTAATTTTACGTTCCTTCAATATTTTCTGTTCTTGCTCCTGTTCTTTTCGTTTGAAATAATCTTCGGTCGTGAGAATTTCTGCGCCAGTGCAAAGTCTTCTTCTCTTTGGCTGTGAAGGTGCATTTTGGTTATCTGCTTTGTTAAGTAGGTAATAGGTTCAATAATATATCTTGGAAGGAATTACTTGCAGTGGTAGCATTGGAAGGTCCTGGCTTGGGTTCAAAGTTATTATCCCTAGTAGATTCAGTGTTCGGGGCTCCATGATCCTTATCTGCATTCTTATCGACGTCTTCATTCTGAGGACTTGAGTTTCCAATCGATTCAGGGTCAGGGTTTGTTCTTTCAGCAGGAACTCTAACGCTATTTTCATTATCTTCATGAATGGAGATGAACTGGTTGTCCTGTTCTGATATTTTACTAAGTCGGACTATAAAAAAATATCATTTGGAATTTGTTGTCGATCTGGCCCCCCTACTTCATTATTATATAAAATGAAAAGTGTCGGCTGTGTGCAAGTGATTACATATATGAAAATGCGAGGTGTATTTTCGTGCAAAAATATATATTCTTTAAATTGGCATGGTAGAGCGCTTTCGGCTTACGCCATCATCACTACCACCTGGAAGAGAGCACCACACAATTTAGAGGACGAGAAACGTATGGTAACGTCGTGAATTTGTAGTATAATCACTTGTCAGGTGTACAAAAATTTTTTTGAGATGTCATATACTATATAAAACCATAGAGGACGATAGAACAACTTTGTCACATGTTCGCTCGGGTGAATACTTCCAAAAATGTTCCACATAAACATCGACAAGAATTGGAGATCAAGATCATCAAGTCACAAGTCCGTTCACATTATTCAAGCTCAATTATTTAAACTGCGAAATGAAAAGCACCTATAATCTTTTATACAGCAACGTCGAAGGTGAACTTCTCAATTTTACTATGAACGAAATAGCCGATGTAGCTTCCCTCAGTAAGAGTATCAAATTCCAACGACTGAAATCCAAACTCAATAATCTAATTCATCAACGTAAGTGTTTATTTAGGGACAGAATGCTCGGTTCCCAAAAAAGTTTTCCAATTTTGTTTTTCATGATAGAATCAAAAATCTATCTGACGTAACTTTCGATGAGGACGAATTGGATATCTTGAGACTCGGGCTTAAACATGCATTTAGAACACCGTTTTCTGAGAGTGATCCTTTGAGTTTTTCTGTCGAAATTGACGTTATCATAGAACAATTATATGTGACATATAATAAGAAAAAATCCATTCTCAACGAATGTTATAATATCCCCTTTCGTTACCAAAAAACATTCAAAAAAATAATTCTCAATTTTCCTTTTCTTTTGTAAAATCATTAAAAAAATTAAAAACAAAAATAGCTAATTACAATCTAATCATCTCCAAAGCGGACAAAGGAAACTGTTTGGTTATATTGAATAAATCAAATTATGTTGACAAAGTTGAAACATTTCTACAAAATAACAAGTCCAATCCTTTTAATACTTTTGTTAAGAAAACCAATAATATGATTAAGCAATTTAAAATTTTTTTCTCAGACTACAATGCTCCTAGAGTTTTAACATCTAGTAATCCCACAATGTGCCCCGTCTATATGGATTGCCCAAAATTCATAAAGTTGACATACCAATCAGACCTGGCGTAAGTTTTTCCAATACTCCGGTCTCTGTGATCTCCAATTTTGTCCTAGGTTTGGTCAAACAACTTACCGGTTTTTTTCCTAAATTTGGGTTGAATAATACCACTTACCTTGTAGAAAAACTAAAACACATTACCTTACCCGAAGACTACCTGATAGCATTGAGTAAAGGAATATTATTCCTTTACTCAATGCTGATAGTTTCTTTTGATGTTACTAACCTGTTTACGACGGTTCCCAGAACTGAAGTTTGTAGGTTTGGTTGGCGACTTACTTAAACAAAAAGACATTGAAGAGGATAATAGTGGTTGACATTTTGTCTTTGCTTAATTTTTGCCTCTCTCAACATTTTTTCATTTTCAATAACAAAATTTATACACAACCAGGTGGTCTGGCAATGGGTAGTTGTCTTTCTCCTTTTTTAGCAGACGTTTTTATGGATTGACTTGAAAGGAAATATATCATGGCCAACAATGACGAGATTCTCCATTGGTTCAGGTACGTTGACGATTGCCTTTGTTTTTTGAAATGTAACGAGTCTGAGGCCCAATCCCTCTTAACTAACCTTAATAACGTAGGTACGTACACCCAAAAATCCCCTTCACTTTAGAAATTGAAAAGAAATCTTCCATTAACTTCCTTGATATTGCCATAAATAAAAATCAACAAAATTTACAATTTTTTATATATAGAAAACCAACGCAAACTGACCATACGATTTCTAATTTTTCCAACCATCCACATCAACAAAAAATGTCAGCTACATACATCGTCTAATTAATATAACTGTCACCAGAAAATTATAAAAACGAACTTAATACGATCAAACAAATCGCGTTTAATAACCACTACAACCCATCTATTATACACTCTCTCATAAAAAAAACAAATAGGTATAATAAATTAAAACGTGAGATCACCCCTTATCCCACAGATAATAATGTCATTAAGAATTTTAGATACTACTCTCTTCCTTTTATAGAAACCAAAATAAACGATCAGGTATCCCGATGCTTCCGCCAAGAATTAGAAAATGTTTCTATAGGTTTAAAAACCAACAAGTTAAGTCAGATCTTAATCAATTCAAAGGATAGGGTCGACCATTTGGCTAAAAGTTGCATCTATAAATTGTCTTGCAACTCCTGCAACAGTACTTATATAGGCAGAACCTGTCGTCCACTTAGAGTCCGCATAATTATATGAACATTTAAATAAAGATAATTCTACCTTCGGTGAACATATACACAGGTCTAACCACAATTTCAGTCCCCATTCTAATTCCAAAATCATACACAACATTATTTCTAAAAACTTTAATAGGTTGGATTTTCTCGAAGACATTCAGATAAACAAAGAGTTACTCACAAATCCTGATTGCTTAAATGTTAAAGTTAACCTTAATAGGTCATTTCTTCCGTTACACAGAAGACTCACTCTATGATGATAACCACGGCCTCCTCTTACCAGGAAATCATCCTCCTCATCGATAATAAGAATAAAAATATTTTTTGCATTTAACTTTTTCAAGAAATTTATGTCTCCTCACAAATAATATAAAAAATCAATAAGACCTCCTCTTTAATATTTTAATTAAAAAAGAAAAAAAATATATTTACACGCCCATGTCGATTTCAAATTACGCGGGCTTTATAGTATTATTCATGGTTTCCACTCGAGCTGGTAACATCTAAATTCCCTTGTCACCTTCCACGATGCCTCCAGGCCTTCCGGCCCCTCAGCTCAACAAAATGGCTATCATTCATAATTATTAATATTAAAATTAAATATGTCCCATTATATAGCTTATGAGCTGTGATATGTATAGGTGATTTAAGTATTTAACATGTGACAAAGTTGTTCTATCGTCCTCTATGGTTTTATATAGTATATGGCATCTCAAAAAAATTTTTGTACACCTGTGAAGTGAGTATAACCCAAATTGAAAAGAATTTCAGTTTTCACGAAGTTATCATACGTTTTTCGTCCTCTAAATTGTGTGGTGCTCTCTTAATCCTATCAAGTCGATTTTGTTTTACCTCTCATAATGTGGTTGCTATGGCAACGAACTTTTTTTTCAAATGGGATCATATCTTTTTTAATCGATTTTTGGAATCAGCTACTTATTCTGCATATAACAGCATAAAAAAATCTATAGGTTACATAAGGAAAATTTAGAGAAATAAATTATTTTTATTTTTTCCGATTTAATAGTGGACGTTATCAGTAAACTCGATGGAGGCAAAAATATGCTACATTAAAATTGTTTGATGGTTTTGTCTTTTCTTTTTGCTTTTCTTATAAAAAAATTCTCATTTGTCGATAAATTTAATCAGTAGGTATTTTATGTCCTGCAAGTTAAAATGATACGTTTAACTGAATTCGAAAGATTCTCATTATGGCAGAACCATCAAACAATTTTAATGTAGCATATTTTTTGCCTCCATCGAGTTTACTGATAACGTCCACTATTAAATCGAAAAAATAAAAATAATTTATTTCTCAAAATTTTCCTTATGTAACCTATAGATTTTTTTATGCTGTTGTATGCAGAATAAGTAGCTGATTCCAAAAATCGATTCAAAAAGATATGATCCCATTTGAAAAAAAAGTTCGTTGCCATAGCAACCACATTATGAGAGGTAAAACAAAATCGACTTATGCAGAATAGGTCACACTGTAAGTTTTATTTAAACCATTTTTTTCTAAATATATTTTTTAAGAAGATATAAGCATTATTCCATACATATGGGGCACCCTGTATATGCCAGTGGCTTTAAAAGCATTTATTATATTTACGTCGGGCATTTTTGCAAACTCTTCTCCAAGAATACGGACAAACTCCTTTTTAGGAATTTTTGTTCGGGGGTTCAGTCTTTGCCACTTGCAGTTTTGTCCCATTGAGCTTTCATACCTCTAAATACCCCCACATCCAAAGGCTGCAAGATGTGGGTTGAATGTGGAGGTATTTTAAAATCACGACATCATTATCGATAGCTTTTCTAATTAGCTCGCAGGATATGTGCGAAACATGTCCATCTACTATTAAGAGGATTGGTCGTTCTCGGCTAGTATTTGGGAGAATACATTTCTCAAACCACCTGGCAAAGATTTTGGTTGTCATCCAACCCAAGTTTTGTCCAAAGGATCCATTTGTTCTGGAATCATAGATTCAATTATGTTTTTTCCCTTAAATATAGTTAGAGGGGGCAATTTTTGACCCGAAGCTGAGCAACACACCAAGACCGTGGTATTTTCTCTTCCACACGAAGAAATAGTTCTAGTACATTTGTTGGAACCAATAGTAGTGTAGGATTGGGGTTTTCAACTCACATTTGACCTTCACCCCTGTAGAGTTCAAACTCCCAAAGTCAAATTCCAAGGTGGTGGCATACAGGTACACAACGTCTAGACGTCCGGCCCAAGTGACCATGTACCTGGGGTGCATTCCAAAATGAATTATCAGGGTGTAAATTACTTTTCTAAAAACTTAGAAAATATAAAGTAAAATCAATCCCATATAGTTATATTTAAAAATACATTCGGCCATGGCCTATGAAAGCGAAAACAAAATTCTCAGACGATTATTAGAATATTATTATTATGCACCTCATTTATACCTACCTGAATTTAAAACCCAATTTAAATTCAAGACAGATTAATTTTGGGCAACCATTAATTTACTTAAAGGTCAGCAACGAAAAAAAAAAACTGCAACATAATTATGGATGAAAAATTTTCAACACAGGCGCGCAACAGATATTTTTTAAGAACGGATTTATTCATCAATTTAAGGATTGCACAGCTCAAATAGGAATAAATGTAAATTTTAAAATTTAAAAACACATAAGCGTTTATGGACGTTACGCCCAAACGAATAATTAACCAAAAATAGTTATTGAAATCATACATAAAGAGACAAAAATTTCATATACCCACCTCTGTTCAGCTGCAAGAAGGAAAGGCTGCATATTATATAAGCGCTGTTTTATTCTACCATTCATTAAGTTACTATCATCTGTGTTCAGTGCAACTTAAAATGTGTTACAGTAAGTGTAAATTGGTACTCTTGAGTTTTACTATAGTTCGAATTATCTTGCAGAAATCGAAAAAATAATTAAAAATAAAATGAGGGAGATGGATTTGCCGGTCAATGTAAGTGAATTTTATTGGTTGCGTTCAATGTGGCCCCAAATTTTTGTAATCGTTGTCTGTATGCATTCTCTAGTTAGCGCCGCTTTCGGTTAGACATTAGCGGTATTATTTTTTTAAACTCTTTTTCCTTCAAAGTTAGCAATTAATATTTAGTAATTAAAAGTAATCCTGCAGTATTTGGCACATATAATAATTATTCATTATTACCTAGCTTACTACAAATATATACAGGGTGATGAAAATTTGGATGCTTAGCATTGGTATCTCGGAAAGATGCAACGTCGGTTAAATTAGGCTAAAGTTGCTCTATCATACCCTGTACAATATTCTGTTATTCAATGTCAGATATCTTGATTCATTGTGCCGCGGTGGCGCCGCTAGTACCGACGCTGACTTTTTAGACTGCATGTTTTTCTGCCTTAACCTTGGTTCGAACCGATATTGAGGCAGGGGCATGCACATGTCTTTAAAGGAAAACACCGCTATGACCAAGAGAGCTGGACACGGTATTGCTAATTAATACCGTTATATGTGTGATTTACTAATTGTCCTACACTCACTGGGATTACTACGGTTTTCTAGGGTTTTTCGTAGTACTTGAGCGAATGCTATCCTAGTTCTATCGGGAAAAAAATCAACACTAGCCGAAAATGGCAACGAAGATAAAATAATAGTAATTGCCCTACCCCCCACACAAGCATGTCGCTGCTTCTGGGATACTCCTAGTTTGTGGTATTGTAAGGGTGATAATTATTATTATTATTATTATTCATAATTTATACTCATAAAACTTTGTCATAGTCAATGTGATGACAGTTTCAGAAAGTTTCTAGCCCCCAAATTTCGAGCAATCACAGCTGAGATATCAATGATACAATATTTCTCAGCAACGGTTACAACACTATTTGATAGATAACGATTATAAAAAATTTAGTCTGCACTAAAAGCAAGCAATGTTTTTAACTTTTAAAAATTTTATAGACTCCAATTATTGAATTGGAGGCAAATGGTCCCGAAATGTCCCTTGAGAGAGGGACATCCATATTACTGTATAAAAATTACCCCATGGAGGGGGGGTATTTAACGGCGGTTTCCGATAGTAATCCGCCGCCGTTCGTAGTCTACAGGATGCGGTAATAATTTTTTTTTTATCTTAATCACATTTTAATTTAAACTTTTAAATTTTTAGGACCAGCAAGTGGGAAAAATAATTTAAAAAATAGTAGTGTTAGTAATTAAATAGTATATATAGTATATAGTATAATATAGTAGTAGTAGTGGTCATAAAATTCTCTCTTTTTTTTTAATTTCTTAACATGGTGGGGAGAGGGATATAGAGTATAAAAGTATACAGAGGGCTTCAGTTGCAAAAGATTTCTCAGCTACTAACGTTCTCTGCCCGGCTTTAAGTGTTTCAGTGCCTACAGTTTTCTGAAAATAACTAACCTAATAACTTGCTCGTTTTTAGTGTTTTGCGTGTATTTGCATACAGTGCTTTGTTATTAAAGGTATTTTCTATTTTAATTTAATAGTAAAGGTATTTTCTTTTTTTAATTATTAGTAAAGGCATTTCCCAATTTAATAGTGAACAAAATCCAAAATGTCAGTAATCAATATGTGTCGAATCCACGATCGTGAAAATTGCTCTATATGTTTTGAAATGGAAAACAAATTGAAAGCAGGCGGTATACCTGCGTTAGAAAAATTTTTAAAATATGATTTCGAAACGTTTTTAAACACTGACTCATCCAGTTCGGAATGTTGTCTGGTTGAACAAAACATATCAGATAAGCAATTAACAATGTCAGATGAAGAATTTCTGAATGAAGTCGGCCAGGTAATGTCTGATTTTAAGGAACATACTTCAAACCTTTTGGATTTTAATATTACAGATTGGGAAAATGCCGAACCAAAACCATTGAATAAAAAAATTACTGAACTAGAAAAATACTTATTTTCGAGTAGATCTTTGAAATCAATTAATAAAAAAAAGGTAAAATGTAGTGCCGCTAAGACTAAGGCTTTAATATATAACTTTCTTCAAATGAACGAAATGTTAGATAGTAAGAAAAATATTTCAAATATTATAAATCGACAAGCCGATTTATTATTAGATTTATCCAAGTTATTATTAAAAAAATAATTTTTTTTTCATAATACCTTAGTTCCTAGTTTATAGTTTTGCTTTTTTTAATAGTTTGCTTCTATTAACCCGCCATGGTAGTGTTATGCACCCTTTGTCTTAAATAATTCAAAAATATACAAACCGTAAAACAGCATCTACGCAAAAATTGCTGTAACAGAAAACATATACAGACAAATATAGAGGATTATATTATAAATCGTAAGTGTTTATAAACTAGTGTATTGTTACACAACTTTATATGTTTTAAACAAATTTCAGTCGATAATGTTCTGCCAGCAGATGAAATTAACCCTTCAAAAGCGGAAACAGGATCTAGTACGGGTAATTTATTAAAAAAAACTTGAATTATTTTAACCGCAATTATAATATTGCTATATAACTTTATAAATAATTTCAGGCGATTTTGTTGCAGAGAGAATTAGCCCTTCAACATCTAAAACAATTAATACGGAACCAGGATCTAGTACGGGTTATTTATTAAAAAACTTGAATTATTTTAACCGCAATTATATTACTATATAACTTTATAAATAATTTCAGGCGATTTTGTTGCAGATAGTAAATATTGCTGTAAATGTAAAATAAATGTGGACAAGAAACAATGGATAGCTCACGTACGAACCAATAACCACAAAGCAAAATGTTTTACTTTCTTGGAGGAGGGTATTGAAATTTTGCGAAGTGCCTTCAAATATCGAATTGTTACTTACAAAGTGTCACCGAAAAATTACACTATCGATATTAAAACATTTCAAGAGGAGATTATGGATAAAGTGTTAACTTTACTCAAGGAAGAACAGCTGAGGCATACAGCTATTAAAATCAACTTTGAATTATATGGTATTTATTATTCGAAACCACTAGATCTTATGGATATTAAGTCTTTCAATACCAAATTCGAAGTAATTGTGAATTCTACGGACATTGAAGCTTTATATGGACACTTGCTTGTGGTACTTGCGAAGAAATCGGATGAATTTGCTGAACGTGACTCTGGTAAGAATAAATATAAACCTTGTATAATTATTGTCATTTGTTGTCTAATTATTTTCATTTTCGATATAATTATTTTGATTTTTTTTCTATTATTTTTAGGATGGATCTTGATACAGATTCTTCACCTAGAAATTAACGTCAATAAATATAATCCTCTACGAATTTCATCATATATTCCCCTACCTAAAGAAATCCAGAAAAAGAGGGCTGTAATCAACATTCGGAACAATGATGAGTGCTGTTTTGGATGGAGTTTAATGGCTGCTGTGCACCAACCGCTAGCAAATGCAGAGAGGACATCATCATACCCTTGTTTTAAGGGCAGGTTTGATTTTAGCGGTATAAACTTTCCTGTCTCAATAAAAGATGTGTCAAAATTTGAGAGTCAAAACAATATCTCAATAAACGTTTTCGGATGTGAACCTTATTATAAGGAAAACAAAACAATGTATGAAATTGTCGGTCCCTTGTACTACACTAAACAAAAGAAAAATCTACATATAAATTTGTTATTGATTGAAGACGGTACAGGTAATCAACACTATTGCTATATAAAAGATTTAGGTAGATTGGTTTCTTCTCAAATATCGAAACATAAATGTAAAAAATATCTATGCGACGGATGTTTACAGAATTTCCCTTCTGCTGAAAAATTGAAAAGGCATATGAAATTTGACTGCAGCTTTGTAAGAATTGATTTTCCATCAGATAATTTAATTACAGATAAATTTGGTAATATGGTTCCCGAAAATATTTTAAAATTTGAAAATATTCAAAAACAATACAAAGTTCCCTTCGTAATTTACGCTGATTTTGAATGCATTTTAAAACCAGAAAATCGTGATAATCAAGCTTTAGACCCACTTTCTAGTTATACAGTCAAAACAGCTGAACATATACCCCATTCTTTCGCTTACTTTATAAAATGTTCATTTAATGATAATTTATCAAAATTAAAAATTTATAGAGGAGAGAATTGTGCTCAAACATTTATAGATTGGATAGAAAATGACGTAAAAAGAATTTATAATAATTATTTAAGTAAGAACCTTCCCATGATACCTTTATCATTAATTCAACAAAAACAGTATGAAGACTCTACGAATTGTTACATTTGTGGAAAAGTCTTTCAAGATAGTCCAAATTTTAAAAAATGTAAGGACCATAATCATCTTAATGGTGCTTTTAGAGGAGCGGCGCATTCCATTTGTAATTTACATTTTCAACCACCAACATAATTTAAGAAATTACGACTCGCTTTTGTTTATTAAGTCTTTATGCTCCAATAAAGAGAAAATTGATGTGATCGGTCATACAAAAGAAAAATATATATCCTTTAGTAAACAAATTTTGATGGAAGAAAATGTTGGACTAAAGTTGAAATTCATAGACTCTTTTCAATTTCTACCAGCATCTCTTGAATCTATGGCGGATATATTAGAAGGCAACCAATGTATAGAAATTCGTAAGTGTTTTCCAAATGATTTACAATTTCATTACATTAGACAAAAAGGTGTATTTCCATATTCATATGTTGATTCCTATGATAAGTTGTTGGAAGAAGCTTTTCCTGCAATTGATAAGTTTTATAATGAGTTAAAAGATGAAAATATCTCACAAGATGATTATAAACGAGCTAAAGAGGTATGGGACATATTTAACTGCAAAACTTTAGGTGATTATTCAGATTGCTATCTCCGCTCTGACGTCATGATTTTATGTGACGTGTTTGAAAGCTTTGGAAGTAATTCAATTAGAACCGAGTTTATCTTTCGACGCCATGTTAAAAATGACAGATATAAAATTAGAATTATTGATAGAACCTGATATGATTCATTTTTTCAAAAAGGCCATAAGAGGCGGAGTGAGCACTTGCATTTCGAGAAAATCCGAAGCGAACAATATTTTTTTACAGAATTTTAATCCATCAAAAGAAAACAAATTTATAATGTATTTAGATGCGACAAACTTATATGGTTTTGCTATGAGACAATATCTGCCCGAGAAAGATTTCCCAAGATGAAATTGAACAAATCGATATTTTTTCACTTTCCGATACATCACCTATAGGTTATGTTTTCGAAGTAGATTTAGAATATCTTGAAAATCTTCACAATTTGCATAACGAGCTCCCCTTTTGTCCTGAAAACTTTATACCCCCAAATTCCAAATGTTAGAAACTAATACCAAATTTAAATAATAAGTATAATTATATTATACACTATTTATATTTGCAGCAATGTCTAAAATTCGGTCTCAAATTAACCAAAATTCATAGAGCTATTAAATTTAGTCAATCACCATGGTTAAGAAAATATATTGATAATAATACAAATATAAGAAATGCTGCACAATCTAAGTTCGAAAAAAATCAAGTAAAATTGTTAACAAATAGTATTTATGGAAAAACCATGGAAAATGTTGGCAAAAGAGTTGATATTCGCCTCTTGTCTCATTGGGAGCCTAACAAAAATAGTAATTGTGCAGAAAAACTAATAGCAAAACCACAGTTTAAAGATTTATCTATATTTTCTGAAAATTTAATCGCTGTTCAATTACAAAAAGTATGTATAATGTATAATAAACCAATTTATGTTGGTTTCACCATTCTAGATCTTTCTGAAATGGTGATGTATAATTTCTACTACAACTACCTTAAACCAAAGTATGGAGACAATGTTGCTCTATTGTATATGGACACCGACTCTTTTATTTTAGAAGTAACAACAGAAAACTTTTACAATGATATAAGAGAAAATTTAGATATTTTCGATACCTCGAATTATGCTCTAAACAATGTTTATAATATTCCTCAAAACTTATCAGTTGTGGGTAAATTTAAGGATGAAATGGCTGGCGAACCAATAGAATCTTTTTATGGTACTGCAGCTAAATCATATTGTGTAAAAACGAAAGATGATATTCTGAAAAAAGCTAAAGGTATTAAGAAAAATACGGTAGAAAACAACTGGATTTTTCCCATTACAAGGAAGTTGTCGAAAAAAATTCGAAAGTGTATTGTAACATGTATATTTTTAAATCGCATTTACACAATATGTTTACTGAAGTTATAAATAAGTTAGCACTATCATCTGATGATGATAAACGGTATCATATCCCTAGTACTCTAAAAACTCTAGCATGGGGGCATAGAGATATTTCTGATTATGAAAACCCTAAAGTTGAAAAAATAATGGATATGTTAATTAAAAACGGTTGTGATTTAACTCTTGAAGACCCCGATACTAATTTAGATAACTTGATAAAAATTGGTGAGTTTTTACAAGACTACCATGAACCAAAACCCAAGAAAAGTAAAAAATAGCAATTCTTATATAAAGGTAGGATCAGCTTATCGCTTAGTTGATTTCAACATGGCAAACCGAATACAGTTCGATGGTGAGCCTGTAAGTCAGTCTAGTAATTTGAAAAATTTCGAAGAGAGATTGCTAACTTTCAAAAACTGGAAAGGAAAAGTAAATCCGATAGATTTAGCCGGAGCTGGTTTTCATTTTACAGGATGCTTAGATTCATGTTTATTGTGATGTGGAAATATACAAGTGGGAAATGGAAGATTCTCCATTGATGGAACATTTCAAATATAATAAAGCTTGTGATTTTATACAAGCACTTCGTTTAGCCAGCATGTATAGGAGTAATACAAACCCTGCACCCAGTACCACTAATTTTTCTACTATTTGTGTATGTTTTATTATACTGATTGTATTTTTTGCTCTATTTGAGGGATTTTATTAATACTGTGTTTGTATATTTTTAAATGTACCACTTTATACTTTTATATACTACTACTTTATATACTACTACTATATTAATAAAATATTTAACCCGTGAGTTGTTTTATTTCTGACATAAAACCACCTCTAAATCGTTTTAGGATTTAGTTGATCCTAAGCTTTCAAGTGATAAAGTTGAAAATGACGTCATTAATAATATTAACAGCCTTAGTGGGCAGCAATCTGTGTATAAACTATGTGCCTCGAGTTAAAGAAGGATATTTATGCTTGAGTGACAACAAAACTGAAAAAAGTGATTGTTATCATCCTATGAAAGTGACAAATTTTAATAATACCGGATATCCAGGGTTTACTTATAAAATAGACAGTGTTCGTTTGACTTATAATAATTATTATAAACTGAAATATATCTTTAACAATAACACAATTCAGACATCCGAGTGGATCGCTTTACAAACAAATCGAGATACTTGTATTTGTAACTACACTTCTTGTTATGTTGCGAGTTATGTTTCAATCAGTGTATTAGCACTATTTACTATATTATTTATCTCATGGATAATATACAGACGCACGTATTAACTTTACAAGAAAAGTGGTGGGGGAGATAGGTATATATTCACCCCGTATTTATGTGAGTATTATTAGTGTAAAGACTGTGATTGTGTTAAAATGTCGACTAACGAAAATCAGTACTCTTTCCTAAACGAGTATCTTCAGTTACCCCCCAGTAATAATCTAAAGTGTAAGAGTAGTGATTCTAAACATGATAATGTGATCTTGAATACTCGGAATATTCAACTTGAACAAATGTGGTACCAAGTACATCGAAATCGGCTTAAATAGTAATTTCGAATACTGTGTGAAAATTGGTGGTTATGGTGGCATATCGATTTTGCTTACTGAAGAAGAATGGAGCTTGCTTTTAAAAAATCAGGGATACATATTATACTATTTTTATTCCCAAGATGATGATATATCTCCTATCGAACTTAAACAACTCAAAATATATTTCGAAAAGCTTCGAGATAATGTACGTGTAATAAAATGTTTTAAAAATGGATATTACGTGTACTTGGGATGTGAAACAGTTTCCAATTTGTGGCAGTTAGTACCTCTCCTTAACAATCGAATAGATTCAGTAAAGAAGCAGCAGTTTGGACAATATTTCGACACGTTTCAATCATCACTCAACCGAAACTATAAGGATGTTGTTAGTACTATTTATAATGTTTTGTTGGCAAGAAAAGATCAAGCTATCGAAAATGATTTAATTATGATGGAATTAGTACTACTTCACCCAAACTTGCTGGAACACAAACTAGAAGTATGAAGAAGGTGACATTTGGAAGCATTAAGATTCATGTTATGGTAAAATGGAGTTTCGCATACAATAAAGCTAGAAAGAACAACTATGAATCTGCAGTACTCGATCGTCTTCGATTTGAAAGAAGAATTCAATTTAGTGGAATTTTATTAAGTAATGTATTAAGTCATAATTATAGATGTAGAATATATGAAACTCGTTTTAAAAACATGTATTGCAAATAAATAGTTTTATAGATATGTTGTATTTGATTTCAGGGGTGGTAAATAATATACTAGAACTGATTATTCATTTTTTTTATTCTTTCATTAAAAAAATATCATACAAGTAAAAAACATTTGATAATGCACACATACATTTTTCTTTCGAATGGAAAAAAACAGGTTGGTTCTTGATGTTTTAAGGGTGGTTGTTCATCAAGCTCGATGACGGGTCTTGATGAGTATTTTCTAATATATTCAGCTTTCTCGCTTCCTTTAATGTATACTCGATCACTGTGGTGCCCGGGATTTTTAACAAAAAAAAAATATATATAATATTCGGTTCTTAAACTGGTCACTTTACGTTAGTTTTTCGCCAGAGTCCCCTCGGGGCCCCAAATTGATCTCAAAACCCATTTTAATAAATCAAAGTCTTAATGTGAGTACTGCATTAGGCCGCGGTGCCGCCAAAGGGAGAAAAAACCATAAAGTAGCCGAAAACACGGCCCGCGGGCCAGATTTATGATAATTGATATAATAAACGTCTCAAAGTGATCGATTTATGCTAATTGCAGTAATTAATTTTGACTGATTTACGATAATTGCCTTAATTAATTTCGCGAGAACCGGTCTCCCAAAAAGTTCGCAGGGATATAGCGACCGCGGGGGGAGAGTAAAGGGGTACCCAGAGCAGTATAAATACAAGGCGCGGGATGTAAAAAAAAAACTCCCGAACGAGCTACCGAAACGAACTGATCGCTGCCGCCTCTACAAGAAAGCCGAGAAAAGTCTTCAAAAAATACCTGCAAGTACTACTGACCTTTGAGCTGACCTCAAGTACGCGAATTTTGATTTTTTGTGTTCTTTCTTGAAAGTTTGAGTTGCCTAGAATTTGTTTTGAATTATGCATTTTAATTTTATTTTATAAAACGCCTTTATGACTGGTTTGCTACAGTGTTATGAATTTTTGCTAATTTTCTACCAGGGTATTGTAGGATGAACTAAACTAGGGAAACTACACGCTTTGTTTAACTCCCAGTGTACTTTTGTTCTGTAACTCAAGCGCCTGGGAAATTAATTCTGAATTCTATTTATTATTCGTGTTGTTGAATAAATTTGTCAATCATTTTTGATATTTATTGTCGGTGAGAGCACGCTATAAACCATGTTCTAGCTATATGTACAGTGTTAAATTCATAAAATTGCGCTTGTACTAACAAATTGTTCTTTAATGGTAAATTTTTTATTTTATTTTGTTTTTATGCATTTTGCCTCTCATACTTAGTTGCAATAAATTGTCAAATTAACCCCAAGTGTTTCCGTTAAAATCCTAGGCTCACGCCAAAACAAAGTTATTTTGTGGACCACCCGGTACAAATCCGCTCGCCAACTTCCACCTAACCGGGTAGGATTCTACATTTGGTGTCAGGTGTGGGGTGCTATAAGGGTTAACGGATAGGGGTAGTTTGAAAAAAAAAATTTTTTTTCAGGAAAAATTTCGGAAAAATAAAGGCAAAATTCAGAATAAAAGTTTTTTTTTCTCATAAAAAATTTTGGGGAATAAAATTGAGTAGTCAAAAGGATGATAACGGAGATGTGAGTTGTCAAATTTGACAGGAAGAATTTTTTTTTTACTATAAGGTGCTAAAAGATAACGTGTGGTATACTAGAAGAAGCAGTACAAAATTTTCGGTGTTAGTAAAGCGGTGATAGGTAAAATAGGTATTAGGCACATTAGTTTTAAGGTGACGCATAATTCCATCTAAAAATTAATAGGGAACGAGCAAATTCTTTGCGAAATAAATAATATTATAAAAGTAAATATTCAAAAATGCCAAACGAACAAGAAAATGTAGAGGTAGCAGCAGGAGCAAGAGCAAACGGGAATGAGGATGAAAATAGGGGGGAGGCAACGTCAAATTTACTTATGGGGATAGATACAGTACCAAATTACGACGGAAAAGGAAAAATAGAGGAATTCTTGAGCGTAATTGAAGAAACTGCATTACTCGCAGGATGGTCCGAAAAACAAAAAGTCGCAATAGCTAGATTAAAGTTGAAGGGTAGCGCTAAACAGTTAATCGACGCGGAACCAGACTTACAAAAAACTACAGACTGGCGTAGCCTTAAGGCGACTCTTCAAAAACAATTTGAGCGGAGATTTATACCGGGAACAGCTATCAAAATGTTTATTGAAGCAAGACAGAGATACGGTGAAAACTGTAGACAATTTTTAACGCGCCTAAAAATTCTAGGGAATAGGACAGTGACGTTCGTGAACGATCCGGCAAAGAATCGCGTTCTTAAGGAAAAGCTCGAAGTTGATATTACCACGCAGTTCGTACTAGGATTATTAATGCCTATTAAACAACGAGTTCTATCCTTAGAACCAAAAACTATGGCAGAGGCATTAGATTACGCCGAGAGAGAGGAATCAATTGAGAGAATAATTAGGCCACCCCAGTACAATAGAGAGTGCCGAGGAGTAGGTAGCAGCGCGATAAAAACAGAGCCCGAAAAGAAGAGCTATAAATGCTTTAGTTGTCAACAATTCGGTCACATTGCGCAACATTGCCCAAATAAACGAGAGACGCCGCCGCGAACCACCCAGGGATGTTTCAATTGTCAAGAAATAGGCCATTTTGCCCGCGATTGTCCTCAGAAAAAACACTATCGCCAAACGCGTGATAAATCGTCTCTAGAAAACAATAAAAGCTGCTATCAGTGTAAGCAGCCCGGTCATTTCGCGCGGGACTGTAGAAAGAAAAATTTTCCAACCGAGATTAAGGTACAGGGTCGTTTAAACGAGCGAACAGCCACTTCCCAACCCCGAAGTGCGGCTGCAGTGCCAGGATCTCAAGAGTAGGAAATAAACCGGTTCGCAACTGCTTCAAAAAGGGAGTACACCCGCGTAATGTAGCTATCATGACAATATGTAATAAGAAATGTAGAGTTTTAATTGATTCTGGAGCAGTTGTGTCACTGGTAAAACCAGAGTTCGCAGAGGGGTTATTAGTTAATAAGGATAATGTACAACTAATTGATATACAAGGGAATAACATAGCAAGTTTAGGAAATACTAAGTTAAAAATCGAATTAAGAAATGGAAAAAATATAGTGCATAACGCCAAGGTACTGGAAAACGAACAAATAGCATTCAGTGCAGATGTTTTATTAGGACTAGATTTTTTACATAAATACGGTGTAAAGGTCGATTGGGGAAGTAGTGTAATTTATATACTAGAAGAGGAAATTGAATTAATAGAAGAAAATAATTACAGCTATAGAGCCAGTGTTATTAACAGAAAAGAAAAATGTGAAATTATGGGCAACAATGTGGAAAACATAGGAAAAGGTGTCATAATGAGTGATATTATATACAGTGAAGTTCGCGAATTAAGAAATGAAATTAAAGAATTTGCTAGTGTATTAACAGGAAAACAGAAAGATGCTGTGTATAGTGAGAGTATGATTAAAGTGAATCAGGAAAATATTGCGCTTAATGATATTTTAAATAAAGAAGTAACGGAGTTGAAAAGTGAAGTTAAAAGATTAGGGATGGAATTAGCTCGCCTATTAGGAACCGCCACCCATTCTTGGTTTTTGCCAGAGACCAAGAATGCTAGTGTTCAGACCACTGGCAATTGTTCTGAACATTACACAATAATTAACAACCAGGTGGGTCCACAGGTAGAGTTAACGACATCCAGGAGAGCTATAGATCTCCAGAAAGAAGGAAAGCTAAGAAAAAGAAAGAAGAAGAATGAAATAGTGCAGAAAACTGAAAAAGGACAAGTAAACTCGGTAGGTAAGAACGTCAGCCAGGTACAAGTACAATTCCAAGAGTATGACCGCCATCTTGAGGAAAGTCAACCAAGGTTCACTCCCCCTAATTTCTGTAAAGAAAGAGATGGGACATCAGACTCAATCGGAAGTGAAGTGTATCTGAAGAAGGACTTAGTACTACCCCCGAGAAGTCAAGCTATATGCATGGCAGCTATAAGAAAAAATGGAAAAATCACTACGCCAATTGTTATCGTGGAACCACAACCAGATATCCCACACGGCATAATGATCGCCAGAAGTATAAATAAATTGAGAGAAGAGATACCAATTCGCCTGATAAATATTACTGATCACAATTTAATGATACATAGGAAGCATATAATAGCTAAGGCCTATGAAGCAGAAGAAAACGAGTATCCACAAACTTTAAATTCGATAAGAAAAGTGAATATACAAGACTCTGAAGGGATATTAAAATTATTGCACCTGGACAAAGTAACAAATTCAGAAGAGGAAAAGTTAAAAGAGTTAATACAAGAATTTATAGACATATTTCGAGCCCCTAGCGAGAAACTAACATGTACAACAAAGGTAAAGCATCGTATTATCACTGAAAATGTCCCACCCATATCAAAAAGGCCGTACAGAGTTCCATACCACCGGAAAGAAATTCTAAGGAAGGAAATACAAGAATTATTAGACAATGAGATAATAGTAGAAAGCCAGTCCCCATGGAGTTTTCCTGCACTTCTCGTGGAAAAGCGTTTACACCCAGGTGAAGAACCACAGTTCAGGCTTTGTATCGATTACCGAGAATTAAATGCAATTACAAAAACTGATTTTTTTCCACTGCCACGTTTGCAGGATACTGTCGATTTATTGCATGGCTGCAGTCTATTTTCGACAATGGATTTAGCCAGTGGGTATTTTCAGGTAGAACTTGAGGAACAGGACAGGGAAAAGAGTGCGTTTTCCACACAGGATGGCCACTATGAGTTCAAAAGAATGGGAATGGGTCTAAAAAACGCGCCTGCCACATGGCAGCGGTTAATGTACAATCAATTTTCTACCCTCACATACAAAGAGTGCTTAATATACCTAGATGATATCATAGTCTTTAGTACAGGGGACGTCGACGAGCATCTCCAACGCCTGAGGCATGTCTTTGAAAAAATGCGAGAAGGAAATTTAAAATTTAAGCCAACAAAGTGTCATTTTATGAAACAGGAAATTGAGTATCTAGGCCATATAATAAATTCTGAAGGTTACAGAGCGCACCCAGAGAAAATTGAGGTAGTAAAAAATTACCCAGTACCAAAGACAGTGAAAGAAATAAGAGCCTTTATTGGTTTAGCCTCATACTATCGATCTATGGTCAAGGAATTTTCTAAAATTGCACAGCCACTCACAGAATTAACTAAGAAGGAAGTGCCTTTTAAGTGGACAGAAAAGCAACAAAACGCCTTCGAAACTTTAAAAAACATGCTAATCACAAGCCCAATTCTAAAGTTCCCAGATTTTAGTAAACCATTCATAGTAGTAACGGACGCCAGTTCGACGGCCCTAGCAGCGATTTTATGTCAGAAATATGGAAATTTAGAACACCCTGTATGTTATGCTAGCAGAAGTTTAAATGATGCCGAACGTAGGTACTCCACCATTGAGAGGGAGTGTTTAGCGGTTTACTGGAGCGTAAGGAAGTGGCGAGAATATTTGACAGGTACCCACTTTTCTATTATGACAGATCATCGACCTCTAAAATACTTACTAACTATCAGGGATCCCAGTTCCAGGTTGGCCAAGTGGGCTATGTTCCTAATGGAGTACTCGTTTAGCATAGAATATAGACCAGGAAAAATCAACACCAACGTTGACAGCTTGACTAGGTTACGAGAGGAGACCCAAACCATAGCAATCGTAAATCAGCCCACAAGTGATGCCGAAATCGCGCCTAATACAGCCACTATATGGACTCGAGCCGAACTTTTAAAAATGCAACAAGAGGACCCCGATATTACCTTCTTCGTTCAAAATCTAGATAAGTATAGATCGAATTATTACATAAGTAACGACGGCCTACTATATGTGACCAGGACGGAAAAGGAGAGGCAAGACCGAATTTACGCACCACAAGCCATCATAAAAGATATATTATTTTTATATCACAATAGTGCTCTAGCAGGACACGCAGGCCAAAAGAAGACCCTCGAACTTATAAAAAGAGATTTTTTCTGGAGAAAAATGACTACCGATGTAAAAAGGTATTGTTTAACTTGTCACTCATGTAACGTAAGGAAGAGCAATTATAGTCCGCCGGCCGAACTGCAGAAAATGCCAACACCTTCCATCGTGTTTGGACGACTTTCGATCGATATCGTAGGGCCCCTAAATAAAACAAGAAACGGGAATAAATATATTTTGACTTGTATAGATAACTTGACAAGGTATTCTGTATGTACACGATTACCCGATATCAGTGCCGAAACCGTAGCGAAAGCTTTTGTAATCAAGGTCATTACCCAGTTTGGTGTACCACAACAAATCATAACTGATCAAGGGACACAATTTTTGTCAAAATTATTTAAGGAAATTTGTAAAATTTTAAATATCACGAAGCTACAAACCACTCCCTACCACCCGCAAGGAAATGCTATTATAGAAAGATAGAGACAACAATAGCTGGGATGAATGGCTACCGTTTGCAGAAATGGCTTATAGGAATCACATACATACAGCAACAAAAGAAACACCTTTCTTTTTAATGTTTGGACGAGACATGGAACTGCCACAGCATTGTACTATACGACGTAAAGACGTGAAATACGACTTAGATGAAAATTACGCTACAGAAATGCTAGCGCGCATGCAGTTCGCCCACGAAAAAGCAAAGGAAAATATTGACAAAGCCGTAGATACTCGATGTAAGAAATTTAATTCCAAGAAGACAAAGAAAGAACTTCAAGTAGGTGATAGAGTGTATCTAAATACCCCCGTGATGCCTGGTAACAAGTTGGCCAAGAAATTTCAACCTCGATGGACAGGACCGTACCGAATTATTGAGAGGAAAGGACCTGTAACTTTTAAAATCAAACAAATAGGAGGACGCAAAGAACAAATAGTTCACGCCAATAGGTTAAAAGACTTCCGTGGACGAATATCAGATAAAATTATTACTCGGGACCAAGAGCCTACTGAAACGCTAATCGAAGATAAAGCCGAAATAGATTGGAATTATGAAGATATTCCACCCGCACCGTCCCCTATAGACAACACCAGCAGCAGTGATAGCGAATCCGATAGTGAAGAGCAGCGAATACCGGCTGAAATTCCGGCCGGCGAGCCACAGCGTGGACTGAACGAGGAAGTCCCCGCAAACATTAACGAAGGTCGCCGAGAAGCAGGTCCCCGACCTGAGGCACTAGCTATAAATCAGAACCGTCATGAACCACTTGAAGCGCCACCGCACCCGTATCAAACGAGGTCACGCGGCGCGGTCTCCGAAGAGCACCCTTGGGTTCTTAGAAAAGCAATTTTGTAACACAACCAACCACCTTCCTGGATCCAGCACCATGACCGCCCGTGTCTCAACGCGCGGACGCCGCCACTCCTCGCTCCCCGGGTAGTACGAAAGCGCTCCGTACTACCCCTCGCGAGGGCGCGCCGGTCGGTACCGCCGTCTACGCGACCCGGCCGAGACTCCACCCCCGCATCGATCCGTCCGGCCAGCGCCGACGGGTATAAGAAGAGCCAGCCAGCCCTCAAGGAGCAAGTCGCTCTCGAGCTTCTTCAGTCAACAGCCTTCCACCCTTGGAACATTGACTGGACTCGAGACCTCTGCTGCCCCGGCGCTTCAGGCTCTGCTTTCCCCCCTTGGGAACTCTGCCCGGACCCGAGCCAGTAGAACAGTGCGATCAACACCCCTTCGCTGCCCGGCGCCCTACGGCCCGGCCGAACCGCGGCAAGTTCTTCACATCGTGGCCATCTCTTATTGTATTATTATTTAACTAACTCACCTGTTATCGGAAGTGCCAATAAATACCTTAACCTGTGTGAATTAATTTCATTCGAGGAACGGACACCCAGATACACGAGAAGAGAGAGTTACAAGTGGCGCCCAACGTAGTGGCCCGAACTACACCAACCAGACAGCCGAAGAAAAGCCCAGCCAGAAGTGACGACAAGAAGCCAACTTTCGTAGCTGACACAGGCAAGTGACGAAACTACAGCATCACTACCACCCACACGGAGAGCACAGGAACCCCATGTGGCGGGTCATCCTAATACTCATCAGCATCCTAGTGTTTACGGGAGTATGCTTACACCGTTACTACCGCTACCTGAGGTCAGATCCAGCACCACCACTGTCAGCTATCGAATTGGTAGAACTCGCCCACCACCTACGTACCTAAGCACCCGGAGGACCGCTGCCAGGACAAACCTGCATGAAAACCCGTTCAGCCGCCAACCAGCAGCAGCCACACGCCGACATGACGACCCTCTCAGAAGAACAGTTCAAGCGGCTGTTGGACGCCGTAGCCGCGTCCAGAGAACTGCCGCAACGAGAAGGGAGCTTCGCTCAGTGTACCGCGCGGTACGACGGCTCCCGAATAATTCAACAGGTAGAAGAATTCCTCACGGTCACCACCATCTACAAACGATGTGAAGGAATCTCCGACGCGAAGGCCCTAGAAGGACTCCCACTGCTACTACAAGGAATTGCAAGCACCTGGTGGCAAGGGGTGAAAGACACCGCCACAACTTGGAATGACGCCGTTCGGCTCATCAAGGCAGCTTTCGCCCCAGCACGACCGGCACACAAGGTATACATGGACTTGTTCTTACACCGCCAGGACACCCGGACACCGACCGCTACTTTCCTGTGTCACAAGAGAGCCCTCCTCGCGGAACTACCGGCCAACACTCACACGGAGGAACAGCAGATAAACCTGATCTACGGGTTATTACACCCACGAATCCGCTCCAAAGTTCCCCGTGAAGAAGCGGCCACGTTCGATGCCCTCCTGCGGCGGGCTCAAGCAGCCGAAGAAGCTTACGAAGATGAGCAACCAAGCAAGGAAAACAAGCCATCTACCAGCAACCAGAGGCAGGATCCGACCAACCGTACCCGCTGCAGCTATTGCCGGAGGTTCGGACACACCGCCTTGGAATGCCGGAAGAAGAAGAAGGAACAGGATCCGGAACCAGCAAAAACCGAACCTACCCCTACGAAGACGCCCACAGGAGCAACAGGTATCTTCTGTTATGGATGCAACGCCCCCGGGGTCATCCGCAGCAAATGCCCAAATTGCAGCAAGACCGCGTCATCCCCCCCACTCAGCTTCTGCGCCATCGAATTCCAGAAGCCCATGACGTTAAGGGAACGACCGGCCCTGGATATCAGCATCGGAGGGATATCGGGAACCGCCTACGTCGACTCAGGAGCTCGAGTGAGTGTCGCCAGTTACGCCTTGTACCTCCTCTTGGTACAGAAGCAGTACCGCTTCCAACCAACTCGGTCAACCATAACACTGGCCGACGGAGAGCCCAAGGACCAGGTCATCCTAGTAACTCACGTAGACATCCATCTCGAAGGTAGGATCATCCCGACCACGCTCATTATCCTGCCGGACGCCACCACTAACCATACCCTCTTGGGCGTCGACTTCATATGGAACGCAGACATATTGCTCCATTTGCGCCGAGACGTATGGTACTTTGGGGATCAACTACAGCAACCTCACACCTTCACACGGAAGGACGGCAACACACCCACCGAGGACGACGACGGACTCGACCTCGCCCAAATACAGCAGAGCTACCAGGTACCAAGGTTACTTTCGCCGATTGACAGCCCCCCTGTCCCGATGGAGCTCGAGGAACTAGACGCATACGGGCCGCCCATAAACTTGGAGCCGGCGACCGCTTCCCCATCAGCAGCCCTACCAGGGTATGATGACAGATTCATACCTCACTTGCGCCGCAGCGCTTGGTGGGCCGTACACAGCTATCAGGGTCCGAGTCCGCCAGCACAGATTCCAACATTAGAAGAACGTCGGGTAGCCCGCTTGACGAACACCCTCGACCTGGCCTCCCTGGATGTGGAACTCAGGCTAGACGAAGCCTCCCACCTCCAAGAGGAGCAACGGGACCTTCTACAAGCACTGCTACGCGAATCCCAGGATCTTTTCATAGATCAAGGAGACCCCACTCCGCTAATAGAGCACACCATTGAAACAGGTGACGCGCCGCCCGTGGCCAGTCCTCCGTACCGTCTCTCGCCCCAGAAAAAGGAAGTTCTGCGACATCAAATCCAGGAAATGCTAGCCCAAGGAGTGATAGAGGAATGCGAATCCGCCTGGGCCTCGCCGGTAGTATTGGTCCCCAAGCCTGACGGCTCCACCCGGGTATGCATCGATTACCGGAAACTAAATGCAGTCACGAAGCCGGACGTCTACCCGCTTCCCCGAATCGACGACCTCCTACACGCCGCAAACTGCACTCCATACATGACCACTTTGGACCTGCGCGCCGGGTACTGGCAGATCCCCGTCCGAGCCGAGGACCGCGACAAAACCGCTTTTATCAGCCCCCTGGGCCTGTACCGGTTTCGACGCATGCCATTCGGACTCCGGAACGCTCCTGCCACGTTCCAGCGCTTTATGGATCACTTCCAAAGCGGACTAAGAGATATCCGAGTCCTGGCGTACCTAGACGACCTGATCCTACTGTCGGCAAGTTTCTCGGGACATTTAACGGAACTGAGAAGCGTCTTTGACCGCTTACGCCGGTTCCGCTTCAGACTAAACCGACAAAAATGCCATTTCTGCTGCAGCCAGATCAAATACCTAGGTCACCTGCTGACGCTCGACGGAATCCGACCGGACCCCTCCAAGGTAGAGGCCATCCAGAACATGGCCCCACCAAGGAACCTGAGGCAACTGTTCTCCTTCGTACAGACTTGCTCCTGGTTCCGCAGATTCATACCCCACTTTGCCGACGTAGCCAGCCCCCTCACCAGGTTAACGAGGAAAAACGCTCCATGGCAATGGGGTGAAGACGAAGAGAAGGCCTACCGCCAGCTGAAAACGGTTCTCACCACCGAACCCATACTGAGACAGGCTAACACCAGCGAACCTTTTACCCTACGGACAGATGCTAGTGGCTACGCCATCGGAGCAGTTCTACTACAGGGGGAGGCCCCTCAAGACCACCCTATAGAATATGCTAGTAGGTTGCTTACTCCCGCCGAGAGGAACTACACCACTACCGAGAGGGAGGCCCTAGCGATCGTATGGTCTATCCACAAATTCCGGGGATACATCGAGGAAAGCACCGTGATCGTCATCACGGACCACCAGGCCCTCAAGTGGCTAATGACCCTCAAATCCCCCTCAGGACGACTGGCAAGATGGTCACTGCAGTTGCAACCCTACGACCTCAGAATCAAGCACATACCCGGAAAAGCCAACGTCGTCGCGGACCTGCTATCACGGCCCCCCTGCCAGGAGATCACATCCCCATGTGACGTTTGCACCTTAACGGTTGATATCCCGTCCCAGAGCCCACGAGAGCTCCGAGACGAACAACTTAAGGACCCCGAATTACGCAAAATCATGGACGCCTTTTCCACCAACGAGGACGAGGAAGTCGCCCGCTGGACGTCCCGAGGATACCTGATCGCACAAGGGATATTGTACAGATACGATCAAGATCAAGACCAGGAGGATGCCCAGCTAGTGGTACCTCTACAAATGAGGCCAGTTATCCTCCAGGAGAACCACGACGCCCCAACCGCCGGCCACTATGGAGCAGAGCGGACCATACACCGCATCGCTACTAAATACTATTGGCCAGGCATGAGGCGCGCGATCACCCAGTATGTCCAGAACTGCCTATCCTGCCAGCGATATAAAGCCACGAACCTCAAACCAGCCGGACTCTTTCAGACTCCCCCAATGCGCCAGCGATTCGAAGTCATGGCCATAGATCTCTTCGGACCCTTACCTACCTCGGCTGAGGGGTACCGATGGGTCTTAATTGTGGAAGACACCGCGTCCCGATGGGTAGAACTATTCCCCTTAGCAAAGGCAACAGCGCAAGCTTGCGCCTGGACCTTAGTCGACGAAGTCATACTACGCTTCGGGTGCCCCCGACGACTGATCAGCGACAATGGACCCCAGTTTACCAGTGCCGTGCTACAGAAGATCACCCACTGTCTCGGCATTCACCAGAACTTGACCCCGGTATATCACCCGGCTGCCAATCCGGTGGAGCGCCGCAACAGGGAGCTGAAGACTCAGCTCGCGATACAAGTGGACCAAGATCACGCCACCTGGCCTCAGAGATTGGCCCCCATACGCTTCGCCATGAATTCCGCCCTATGTGAATCAACGGGATATACTCCAGCCTACTTAACCTTCGGCCGGGAGATGAACACTTTCCAAGATGCCACGCGCGACTTACGCGCCATCGTCTCGCAGGAAAACTTTGTCCCCGAAGCCACCCCACGCCTTCAAAGGTTAGCTGACGCCTTTAACCAAGCTAGAGAACGGCATGAGCGTAAACAGGACAGTCGCAAAACCAGGTCGGACCCAAAGAGGCGCCCGACCCCGACCTATTCTCCTGGAACCCAGGTTCTTGTAGCAACACACTGGTTGAGCCAACAGTCCGCTCAATTCTCGTCTAAATTAGCCCCACGACGAGATGGACCCTACGTCATCCTGAAGAAGGTAGGACCCACCTCATACGAAGTAGGGGACCCCTCAACGGATCCTCCCCAACCAGTGGGGAAGTATCACGCCTCGGCCCTTCAACTCCTCAGGACCGATGGGGACACATCCCCGACCCCAGTGCGACCCATCCGCAAGCGAGGAAGACCACGGAAGCAACCACAGCCATCTCCTGGATCCTCTGCCGGGACGGCTGGAGAATCCAGAGGGGGAGACTGTAACACAACCAACCACCTTCCTGGATCCAGCACCATGACCGCCCGTGTCTCAACGCGCGGACGCCGCCACTCCTCGCTCCCCGGGTAGTACGAAAGCGCTCCGTACTACCCCTCGCGAGGGCGCGCCGGTCGGTACCGCCGTCTACGCGACCCGGCCGAGACTCCACCCCCGCATCGATCCGTCCGGCCAGCGCCGACGGGTATAAGAAGAGCCAGCCAGCCCTCAAGGAGCAAGTCGCTCTCGAGCTTCTTCAGTCAACAGCCTTCCACCCTTGGAACATTGACTGGACTCGAGACCTCTGCTGCCCCGGCGCTTCAGGCTCTGCTTTCCCCCCTTGGGAACTCTGCCCGGACCCGAGCCAGTAGAACAGTGCGATCAACACCCCTTCGCTGCCCGGCGCCCTACGGCCCGGCCGAACCGCGGCAAGTTCTTCACATCGTGGCCATCTCTTATTGTATTATTATTTAACTAACTCACCTGTTATCGGAAGTGCCAATAAATACCTTAACCTGTGTGAATTAATTTCATTCGAGGAACGGACACCCAGTTACACGAGAAGAGAGAGTTACAATTTAAGTTTACGGGATAATAAGTTTACTAAATAGGTTAAATAGGTTACTGAAATAATTAATTATACTTGGAGAGAATACAAGACTGCACTTAGTATTTTGTTGCAGTGCCAGCCAGTTGCAATATTGGGAATAACACTACTAGAACTAGTGGCCACCAGTCTCATCGCTTATGACTGCCGAAATGCTGCCACAAACATATCTGCCATATCCTTACGAGATGTTACCCCGTGTCCCAACCCTGAAACAAATTATAAGACAACCAATAAAATGGTACAGGTAATGGAAAAGCAAAAATATCAGAATGTGCACGTAAAAATCTGCCTTATCGAAGTAACAAGACAAATAATGCATTGTGGGATGTAGTCCCATAATTCCGCGGTCGCCGACGGCCTACTTACATATGTGCACGAAATAGGGAAGGAAGATTGCACTAAAATTCATAATTTTCAAGAATATAGAGGATTCCCAGGAAACGTTATATCAAGTATTAAACCAAATAGTTCTCTTACCACTACGCTGACACTAGCAGGAAGACTGGATAGCGATGGTACTTGCGAAGGCACAAGTTATTATGACCACGGAAGACAATGGCATGAGGTAATAGTTACTGCCTCGGTAAAAATTACCGTACGAGACTATACTGCCATTACCAAGTTAGATAATAATGAAATAAAATTGGCAGAAGGGATAATTTGTCCATTTCTTGAAGGTTACTGCATGGATTCATTAACAGGCGAATCAGTGTGGAAAATCAATAATTTCGACAAGTGTAATAATTACAAGGTTCTATATGAAGGTGAAGCTTCGATCATATCAGAAAACGACATTGGAACTCAACGTAAACAATACTTAGTAGTAGAAAGTGCGCAGCATATATTCGCAATCCAATTGTTCGACCGAGATACGCTATGCGATATGAAAGTCTGGACTACAGAGCACCCTAGACTATTAGTAGTGGAGGAAATGCATCAACCAACTCTTAATAAATGGTTCAACGTTGATCAGTCACAAAATCTAGATCTGATCACTTATGTATGCATTTAAGAGAGGCTTAGGGGAAATGTTTGCTCAAACTGTGTATCGCAGATGCCTACTGCATCGGGAAATTTTAAAAAACCGACTTTCGTTAGCAACGATTACGCCCAATGCAGGGGCAGTTTTATTAAAAAATTCACAGGGATATGTTGCTAAGATCGCCGGCGAAGTACTTTAGGTAATAAAATGTTTACCTATTTTAGTAGAAATTAGACGCGAAACGAAACGTTGTTATAACGAACTACCAATAACTGCCTACAATAAAAGTTATTTTATGGCACCCTTAACGCATGTTATTCAAGAGTACGGGGAAGAAATCGAATGCAACACTTTAATACCGTCTTTATTCGTACTAAATAACAAATGGGTAGGATTCGGGCCTGATCCAATTGTTCATGTCAAACCATCCCAGTTAGAAGCTGATTCAGAAGAAAAATATCAATTCCAGGAAATAAAAAATTTAGGTTCAGGAGGTATTTATACTAGCGAGGAAATTAGGCGTGCACAAGAAGCCATTATGTTCCATCAAGAAAGAAAACCGTATCTAACATTATAGTCCGGAGGATAGCAGGGAAAGAAGTAGACGCGCAGGGGTTTTCGACTCTCTCTTTATTTAATCCAGAATAAATACAGAAATTAGCGACTTCAGCCTTGAGGAAGTTTTACGCATGTTTTATAGTGCTAGGGGGTGGACCAGTGCCTTTATAGGAATATATTTTATATTCCGGGTAATTAAATTTTTGGTATCAACATTTATAAATGCATTGGCACTGCACCACGCCACTGGATGCAGTTATAATATGATTGCTAGCTGTTGGACGACCCTCACGCATTTTATTATTTTACGCCAAAATACTACAATTAAATCAGAAAAAGAAGGCGCAACGGAAATTACACAGGACAAATCTAATTATATGCTAGGTAGCTTAGAGCCACAGTTAGATCAGGGTAACGTTACAATCTGTATGCCACCCGCCATCGCAAGTGCACCCACTTATGCGGAAAATAAAGTGCCGGATACCTTGTATCCAAGTCTTAAGTAAGGGTAGAACGATTTTTAGAATGCTCTCACTCGGACCCTCGTGTATCAGTTCATGAGAATAAAATTTTATGGTATTATATTGTATGTAGGACCGGCACGAATGATAAACAAAGACGAAGAATTATTGGCCAAATTATGGGCATAAACTAAACAGAACATGGGACTAGTAAGTGCGGTTATTCTAAACAAAAAACAAAAGGCAACTCGGACAGGAGAGATAGGTTACAAAAAGTTGAAATCGTATTGGGACTTTAGTCAGTAGTGCGAGCGATCCAGAGAAGCATGGATCTTGCGTTGCGTGCGATTCTACAGCTCCCCCGGCGGGTAGCTGCTGACGTGCTGGAAAATGTATTAACATGGTTTCCCGGGATGATATACTGGGCGGAAACCATCCCGACAACGAATATGGCAATCCGGACTTTATTAAAAATTTGGGTAACAATATACCACATGTGGTACATCATCTTGAGAGGAATAGACCCTGGGATGTGTCGCTGTGCCTGGTGCAGGTACAGTACCGGCTGGGAGCGACACCACTTTGAAGGACCGCCACCACGAGTCGCCTGGCCACAGTGGCGTCCAACGGCTGGACCCCGGCCGGGGCCGCCACCCTACCGAAGACCAGCACCGGCCTCAGCGGGGCCATCAGCCACCACTGGCCCATCACCCCCGCGTGCCCAGCGGCCGCGACTCGGGCACCTGTTGCCGCAGTGGTTGCCGGCTCATGGGGTACCACCACCCTGGGCCACCGAGGCGAATGCACCTGCCGCATCGCCGCCACCCCCAGCAGCCGCGGCACCGGTCGTGCCTTCACCAGCCCGAGACGCCCGAGACCCAGTGGCGCCGGTACCAGACACTCCACCCACCCGACCGCCAGCCCCGTCAACCGCCAACCCTGCGCTCGTCCCTACACTCGAGTGGGGGCTCGAAGACTTAGTGCGGGATGTCGAACGGGAATTTCGACAGATACCTACTGTTCACCCCGACGACCACGCGCTGTCGAGAATATCTTTTAAGAATGAACCGGAACAGGGTAATAACCCTAATGAGAAGGACACGATGTGAAGTGACGTGACAGTGCGAATGGGACGCGTAAAACTGAGTGAGTCCAGTGTAGGTTAAGTAGCAGTAAGTACGCAGTAAGTTAAGATTATAGATATAATTTAAGTATAGGCTATTAGAGTAAAGTAGGCTAGTTATTAGGTAGGGAACTTAGGTTAAGGAAAAGGAAGTTTAAAGCAACTCAGACTCGATTTGCGAGGGTAAGTTCAAAGGTTGAGATAGAACATTCCAGAAAATTAAAAATAGTATTTTTAATTTTCTTTTTGTAAGAATGGAGGATTGTGGTGCCCGGGATTTTTAACAAAAAAAAAATATATATAATATTCGGTTCTTAAACTGGTCACTTTACGTTAGTTTTTCGCCAGAGTCCCCTCGGGGCCCCAAATTGATCTCAAAACCCATTTTAATAAATCAAAGTCTTAATGTGAGTACTGCATTAGGCCGCGGTGCCGCCAAAGGGAGAAAACACCATAAAGTAGCCGAAAACACGGCCCGCGGGCCAGATTTATGATAATTGATATAATAAACGTCTCAAAGTGATCGATTTATGCTAATTGCAGTAATTAATTTTGACTGATTTACGATAATTGCCTTAATTAATTTCGCGAGAACCGGTCTCCCAAAAAGTTCGCAGGGATATAGCGACCGCGGGGGGAGAGTAAAGGGGTACCCAGAGCAGTATAAATACAAGGCGCGGGATGTAAAAAAAAAAGACTCCCGAACGAGCTACCGAAACGAACTGATCGCTGCCGCCTCTACAAGAAAGCCGAGAAAAGTCTTCAAAAAATACCTGCAAGTACTACTGACCTTTGAGCTGACCACAAGTAAGCGAATTTTGATTTTTTGTGTTCTTTCTTGAAAGTTTGAGTTGCCTAGAATTTGTTTTGAATTATGCATTTTAATTTTATTTTATAAAACGCCTTTATGACTGGTTTGCTACAGTGTTATGAATTTTTGCTAATTTTCTACCAGGGTATTGTAGGATGAACTAAACTAGGGAAACTACACGCTTTGTTTAACTCCCAGTGTACTTTTGTTCTGTAACTCAAGCGCCTGGGAAATTAATTCTGAATTCTATTTATTATTCGTGTTGTTGAATAAATTTGTCAATCATTTTTGATATTTATTATCGGTGAGAGCACGCTATAAACCATGTTCTAGCTATATGTACAGTGTTAAATTCATAAAATTGCGCTTGTACTAACAAATTGTTCTTTAATGGTAATTTTTTTATTTTATTTTGTTTTTATGCATTTTGCCTCTCATACTTAGTTGCAATAAATTGTCAAATTAACCCCAAGTGTTTCCGTTAAAATCCTAGGCTCACGCCAAAACAAAGTTATTTTGTGGACCACCCGGTACAAATCCGCTCGCCAACTTCCACCTAACCGGGTAGGATTCTACATCACTCTTGTCGGTAATGTGTTGAACAATGTTGGAAAATTTGTGTAGAGGAATAAAACCATCCATCCACCTAATTCCATGATGGTTTTCTGTGAGCCAAACTGCTTGTTTATGAAGGTAAGTAGGTAAGAGGTTCATTTGAAATGGCGGTTTAAACACATAATGTGAAATTTTTTTACCATCATAGGCAGCAAATTCTTTAACAATAAATTTATTGTTTTCAACTTTAAATCCTTGCACATCGACTACCACACTCATATTTTTAAATTAGAAAATTCCTTAAAAACTTCTTTTTTCTTTTGATAATAGTCAATATAACTTTTTAATTTTTTTAAATCTCTCTGAAATTGTTCAATCCTCTCTTGAAGGAGCATTGTAAACTAATGGAAAATTTTAGATAACTAACTTTTTATTATTAAATTTGACACATGCGCACTTCAAATTTGTCGCACAATTTTTGTCAGTGGGTTGTAAGCAAATAGTTTATCATATAGTATTAAACAATAAGCTGATGTTTTGTCAGGTATATCTTTACTTGTTTCAAATTCTACTCTCATTACAATAGGTCCTACTTCGACAGCATCTTTCTGATACATACAATTTATGTATGCAATAGGTGCAATTTCTTTAAATGTTTTAGGCGAGAAAACAGGTTCCACCGATCCATCGTAATAAGATTTTCTGAATGATGAGAACATTTCATAGAGATAGGCATACTTATTATTTTCGAAATCCAAGTACATGTCAGAGTATAGATATTTATCTGAATTCAAAAACACTCTAATATTTCTAAGGTTACAATTATCAAATTTACTCATATCGGCAGTAACATTCCCCCTTTTGTTTGTTTGAAATGCAACAATCACGTGACACGGTGTTTCAACTTTTGTTGAAGTTTTTACAGGCCAATTATGTCTGGTAGTTTTCAGTAACTCCGGATATTCTATAAGTTCCCAACTTCTAAATGCAATAAAAATTTCATCTCCTTTATTAATTAGCTTTGTAAAATATAATTCCCTTTCTATATCAACGATGACGTGAGGTACAACCCACTCTATTTTCGACACCGTTATCTTTGGAATTTCGTTTGGGTCTGTGCTGATGACGGCATTTTTATCATCGTTTGTTCTAACTAAAATTAATTCTTGCCTAGCATTTAAAAGAACCGTTTTAAAATCCTCAAAAAATCCCATTATTGTGTTCATAGGAATGCACACATTAAAGTGTCCTTTGGAGTCAACCAATGTGTTTTCTTGATTTAACAACCAACCGGCATTGTGTAATTTTTTTACTTCATTTTCGGTGTGAGACAGATAACCCTTAATTGTGGAACTTATACCAACATCCCTAACGGAATCGATAGTAACACCATTTAATTGATACCGGATTTCCTTGAATAGGAAAGCAATTCCATTATTTACAAACTCTAATTTTGCTGAAACTTTATCATTCTGATCTGTTAATTTTCCCTCTATGTATAGAAAACTTTCACAGGGTAAAGTATATTTACCAATTTCCTGTATAGAAATAATAATTCCATCATTGTATTAAAATTTTTTCGAAGACTGAATCATAAGTATGTAATTCTATTCGCCAAACAGAATTGTCCACAAGATAGTTTTTATTTATATTTAGGTATTCCATTATTTAACTAACGCAAACCCTAGAGATTTCAAAAATAGTTTATTTTTACGTGTTAACCGCTTGGTATTAACTTTAGTACTGAGTTGACGAGGTTGTCGCGTTTTCTTATAAACTTTAGTACTGACTTGACGAGGATGCCGCGTTTTCCTACAAACGTTAGCTTGTTTAGTATGTAGATTATATCTTACAACCATTATTCTGAAATTTTTTTCACGTGCAGTCTTATCGTAACTGTTTCCCCACTGAAATTAACTAAATCTCCGTCTTGATCGAGTATTTGAATATTGACATTACTTATAATTTTTACATTGACAGGAAAATAAATAATATTCTGAGGTGTCTCTATAATTTTAAAACCTGGTCCTACGCTAGGAAAAAATTGATGAACAATATGGACCGGTGTACCATTCTAGTATGAACCTGCCGCTATGCTGTAGTCGATACATATAGCATTCACTTTAATTATTTCTGCTGGATAATCCGACACATGTTTTCCTGGTTCCAGAATACCGTTCTTAAAACCTAAAATTTTTCCGATTGATCCATCATAAAATTGAATCGGTTTCCCATTTTCAATAATGGTATGAAGTGTGTTATTATTAGATGAAATTCTCAGAACAGAATCAATAGTTTCTAATTCCTCACGTACAAATTTATTTATATCATCTAACTCATATGCACCGGAGGGTATAGTTATTGTTACATGTCCACAAGTAAATTTATTATTTCTTTCGTCGATATTAGGAATTGCGTTAAATGTTTCAAAATTTATTAAACCAACAACGTACTCACCATCATCTAAATAAATTGGTGGGTTGAAATTAGCTGACAATACATTTGTCGTACCTGATAAGACTAATGTGAAAGACATGATACTACTTGTACAACCAACTCTTTTCTAACTTACTTAGCACCGTGCCGAATTCTTATAAAGAAATTTTAAAACCAAATGTCCGCAATTATTAGAATTATATTTTTGAAATCGGTCATAATTGTATGTTATATTATTATTACCATCGCTAAAGAAATATTTTATAACTTCTAGAGGGGGTCTCAAATTCCCGTGACTATCGAAATAATTAATATCTTTTCCTTTTTTTATATAACATGTCCAGTGAGTACCGTCTCCCCGATCATCATCTAAATTTATAATGCCTGATTTTTTTTCGGTAATTGGTTACGCATAAACACATTTCGAAAATAGGGAATTTTTAATATTTCTACATATTTTAACAAATCAATATTGGTGAGTGGGCGGTGTGGTAGTCTTTTTAGCAGTTTTTTTGATATGGTTTTAAGTAAAGACCGCAACCTTGTTTGTAAGGTTTTAAATAAAGTCCTTTTCCAACTTTTAATTGTTCAATGGCTCTGTTATGTCTCTTTGCTTCTTCTAGCGTATCCCTTGCTGCTTTGGCATCGTTCTAGTGCTGACAGACCCGCGAACAGAGGAATTAGGGGTAGTAAGCCCCCTTGATATGTTGGGAATTTTATTATACGTCCTCTAGGTTTCTTAATTCGTTTTCGCTTTAATGCTGTTAAAGCTGATGTTGCAACTTTTTTAATGTCTGTATGTTTTGTTCCAATAATTGCATTTCTTGCTGTTTTTACAGCATCATTAAACGATATAGCTTTTCCTATTTTAGTTTTCCTCTTTTTATTTCGTAAACCCATTCCTAATTTTCTTTTTACCTTCATTGCACCCGCAACACCTACAGCAGCTATCCGCTCTCCTATTTTACCTGATTTAATTCTTTCTATAGCTTTTTGTTCTAATAGTTTGTCTGCTTGATGTCGATTTTCTAAATCTTCAAACTTTGAGTATGCTATATCGTGTTCTTTACAAGCTTCGTCTAAAGGGTTAATGCCGCGATCCCCCCTTAATAACATCTTTTTGAGTTTGGTCCCAGGACCGCAAAAATTGTATGACGGCAAGTGCAGTTCCACCGGCAACTTATTTATGAATTTATTAAGAAGTCCGGAACCTTTCTTACCGAATAATCTTTTGGAACTAACCAAACCATCGTAGGAGGACATACTTATATAACTGACGAATATTTTATATGAAATCGCTTAAATATGTAAACATGGGTTCTGTTTTGATTAGTATATAAAGTGTGAGCATGAAGATCGTTAAACAAAATTTTTCTCTTCCTGTTAAAAACCATGATTTGGAAATAGCTACATTCCGGAAACACGGAAATTTATTCCCAGGAAATTGTAAGCGGGCTTTAATTATCGGACCCTCCGGTTGTGGCAAGACAAATGTTATGATTAGTCTCATAGAAGAACCTCATGGTTTACGCTTTGAAAATATATATATTTATTCAAAATCTCTAAATCAGTCAAAATATCAATACCTACGTGAACTCTTCAAACCTCTTAGAAAAATTGGATACTTTGAAAGTGAAAATGAAGATGAAATAGTGTCGCCAAACGATATAAAATTAAATTCTCTAATAATATTTGATGATGTGGTGTGTTGCAGTCAACGCGTTATAAGAAATTACGTTTGTTTTGGGCGTCATAAATGTACTGATTGTTTTTATTTATGCCAGACTTATACTGCAATTCCCAAACAACTTATAAGAGATAATGCAAATTTATTAATAATATTTCAACAAGATAATACGAATTTGAAACATATATATGATGATCATGTGAATGTAGATATGACATTTCATCAATTTAAGGATATATGTTCCTTGTGTTGGAATGATGAATACAGATTTCTTGTGATTGATAAAGATAGTCCATTAAATAATGGGCGCTATAGAAAAGGCTTCGATCAATTTTTTTCTCATATATAATCCCATTAATCTGTAGTAGTAAACAGTACATTATATCACTTCGAAGATGGATGAACAACTAGCAAAAGATTTGGTAAAAACTCAACAAAATTTTAAAGCAAAAATATCGTTCTTTACGTTCAGATAAGTCACAAACTCAGAGGCGTTTGGAAGAAGAGTATAAACCAATAACTCAGCCTTTACAAAAGTTGCTTTCGAATATAAAACAAGAACCCAAAATTGAACCAAAATTCGAAGCCCAAGTTAAACAAAAAGCGGAAAGTTTTAGAGGAATCCCTTCTTCATCTCCACGAAGCTCTTTACTGGTTCATAAACGGTTACAACCATTATTACCTTTCGGTGGATTGCCGTTTTTGGAAGATAGTTTTATCCCTGAACAAGGAGACCCCTTTGATGCTGTTGAACAAAGTCGACAATATTTGGACTTTACGAGTTATTGTTTAAACAAAACCCTCTGGGGTATACAAATGTAGACTTGGATAATTATATGGATATTGTGGATAAAACTTCGACATATAGACGAAACAATGATCCTGCCGAACAAGTACAGGGCTCTTTGAATTCCAAATATATAACAATTGTGCGACCATGGCTCGTTAAAAAGAATATTTTAAAAAATGAAGTATTACGAACATTAGTAGAACCATCTGTGCTCAGAGAAAGATCAATGTCTGCTAGTTCACTGCCGCGACCAACTACAAGATCGGTTACACGATCAAAGAAAGGAGGAGGTATGATGAGTCTATCTAACAAAAAGTTAGATTACGTATATTATAATGATCCCAATGAAATTGTCGAAAGACTAAAATTACTTCTGGCATCTCAAATCGCTGGTCATACTGGTCACCATAATGAAATGATGTATATTGTCGAGGAACTTCGCGAGGCAAAAATTATTCAATAAGTGCAATGTTAAATCTAAATCTTCTTAGTATGTATTGAACATTCAAGTGATAATGACAATCGATAAATTTGGAGCGCATATATTTAGAAAAGGATATCAATCTTTGGATGAATCAACATCTTCTAATAAACTTTACAATGTAGTAGATATAAAGAACGTTAAATTATACTATAATTTAGTTTTACCATTTATCGGTGATTTTAACAAAAACACTAAAAACTACGCTTTGTTGCAAGGAATGTAAGGAATGTAATATTATAAGTGCTGAATTTCCAAGTGGGATAATTTTGTTAATAAATGATCAGAAAATTTCAAATCCTGTCGGAACACAATTACATCTAAAAGATAAAATTTCATTCCAATCAGCGGGTACAAAACCTTTGAAGAGCTTTTATGGTGAATTATTGATAAAGTGTTCAATAGATATAGAATAATGTCGGACCTTAAAAAACAAGTTTTTGAAGAACTTCATAAACCAGCACGAGTACATTATCAGAGAAGGCGTGTAATTGTTAAAGGTCTTAGTGACCTTTGGCAAGCTGATTTGGTTGAAATGCTTCCTTATTCTAAATTTAATAAAGGTAATAGATATATTTTAGTTGTAATCAATGTATTCTCTAAATATGTATGGGTACAACCAGTAAAATCTAAAAGTGGGAAAGATGTTGCTACAGCTATGAAAAATGTACTAATTCAGGCTAAAACATCACCTAAAAATCTTCAAACTGATATGGGAGAAGAATTTTATAATAAAGAATTTGGCAAACTTATGACGGAATTTCAAATAAACCATTACAGTTCATTTTCGAATATGAAAGCTAGTGTTGTAGAACGGGTTAATCGTACTCTGAAAAATTCAATGTGGAAACAATTTAGTTTGCAAGGGAACTATAAATGGATACCCATATTACAAGAAATCGTCGATAAATATAATAATACGAAACATAGAACAACATCATTTAAACCTAAGAGCGTTAATAAAAACAATGAAAAATCAATATTGCAAGAGGTATATACTTACCCAAAAACCTTTAACATCAGAACATTATTTTCACCTAGTGACTATGTGCGCATCAGTAAACATAGGGAAGCTTTTAAAAACGGATATACACCAAACTGGTCAAATGAAATATTTAAAGTGAAAAGGGTAAATCTCACCAATCCAACTACATATTTGTTAGAAGATGAAAAAGGTGTTGAAATAAAAGGAGGATTTTATGGAAAAGAACTTCAAAAAGTGAAATATCCTGATGTATATTTAATTGAAAGAAACTTGCATAATATAATTATAATTATTATGAAAAATAAAAATAAAAATAATTTTCTTTTAGACTAAATCTTTTATTACATCATATATTTTATTTTATTTTACAGGTATAAAATAATAATCCACTATCTAAGTACATAATTTGATAATATAAATGTTCTCTAAAAATTCTATAGTTGTATTCAAAAATAATTGCATTGAATATAGAGGTTTCTTCATCTAAACCTGCAAAGCGTTTTTCTAAGGCTTGATATTCCTCATCCAACTGGGGTTGAGCTTGATATAGATCATAAAGATAAGCTGCTTCTCTACTTTTGTATTTTTTTATAAATTGTGAGTAATTGTCTTCGAACTTAACCAAACATTTTCTTTTTCTTCCTGATGTATGATCAGTGTTTGCGCATTCAGACATTTTACACTTTATTGCCTACTTAGTTTTAAAATTAGAAAAATTTGTAGATTTCATAAAAATACAATAAATGAGAGTATCTGTTACATTAGTCACTATCACCATCACTATCACTGTCATAAAATATATCTATAAGCGTGTTAATGTCCAAAACGCTGGCTATGTCTTCAATTGATATATATCTTCCTATTTCCTTTAAATTACTATCCAAATCCAATTTTTTGAGCCCCAAAGCAAAACTTTTTATATCCTTATCTTCCAAAAATTGTTCACACAATTCCAGAGCACTTCCATACCTTTCTGCACGCTCGATACACTCTTCTTCTGGTACAAATTTACCACCTCCATATATCGCCTCATGTTCAGCATCAAATTTTAAGTTGGAAAAAAATTGTCTTAACTTTTCAACACCGCTTTGTAGATCATGTACTTCAGGATATTTCGTATAACACATCCACATGTTAGTCTATACTGTTACACATCGTATACAAAACTGAGAAAGCTCTGTATTATTTTATTTAAAAAATCAATTTTGTTGGTGGGGATTAATGGTGGGGGTATATGAACTCCTAATTGCATTAGGTATTTTTATTAAATAAAAAAAATCCTGGGCAGTAATAATTAATCAGATTCATATGGAATGTACCCAGATTATGGGACACTTGATTCCGACATTGCTATCTCTCTCTTTCTCATATATGTAAATAAAAGTGGAATGCTGGACCTATGTTTATTACAAAAATGTATAGGAATGCACGTTTTAGTTGTTATTGCATTTAATTAAAATTAATGGGATGTCAAAAATTATTCTACCTGGTATCTAAATTGGGTTCTAAATTCAGATAACAAATAAATTATGCAAATTACCCTGCAGGTACATGATCACTTGGGCCGAACGTCTAGACGTTGTTTACCTGTATGCCACCACCTTGGAATTTGACTTTGGGAGTTTGAACTCTACAGGGGTGAAGGTCAAATGTGAGTTGAAAACCCCAATCCTACACTACTACCAATGTTCCCCCAGAATTTTTGTTTTAACCTGTGTGAAAACAGCAGCTAAAGATAGCAGAGAAATTTCTGAAAAAGCCCGATTGTAGAAACTTCTTAGCACCATGCGCAGAACACATCCAGGAGGCCCACGATGATATCAGGCCGTAGCCTATTGATAATTTAAATAAAGGGTGTTTTTTTTTAGAGGCGGAGAACTTTAAATTCGCAACACTGTTTCCTGCGACAGCCGATTTAACAGTTCTTGTTTTTTTTTAAATCAGTTTGGTTTGGCAATTTATCATGAATAGACTGACGCCGGAGCAACGTTTGCAAATTGTTCAAAATTATTTTGAAAAAAATGGTTCAATTCGAGAAACACATTGGGCGCATTACGTGAGTTTTATGGTGCTCATAATCGTCCTTCCAAGCGATTAAATCGAGAAACTATGGATCGTTTTCGCAATACGTTTACTCTAAACTAAATGATAATACAGAGATATGATCACTAACTTTTTCGTGCCTCAATTGGAAGGCAGTAATGTTGCAGACATGTGGTTTCAGCAGGACGGGGCCACATGCCACACAGCGAGCGATAAAATTAATTTACTGACAGAAACTTTTGACCTACGATTAATTTCACGAAATTGACCTCCTTAACTGATCACCTCGTTCGTGCGATTTGACGCCATTAGATTATTTTCTTTGGAGTTATGTAAAGTCACATGTCTATGCCGATAAACCAGAAACAACTCAGCACTGGAAAGCCAATATTCGACGCGTTATTGCCGAAATACAGCCTGATTTACAGCTAAGAGTGTGTGAAAATTGGACCTCCAGATTATGCCATGTACGCGCCAGCCGCGGAGGCCAGATGCCCGAAATCATATTCAAACATTAATGCCAAAAAATTATCTTTCAAATAAAGATAATTTCATGGATATTAAAAACATTTTTTATGTTTTATTTCAATTTAAAGTTCTCCGCCTCTAAAAAAACACCCTTTATTAATTAGTTTTATTTTTTAAGGTCAGATTTGATAATTATTATGATTTATGGTAGAGTGGGACGATATTTAGGTGTCCGTTGTGCAAAAAAAAAATTAGGAACTAGGTAATTAATTTAGCCTCTTTATAAAAGTTGAAATTCTAATTGCCAATCGACGAAGAGTCATAAATAATAATAACTATTACGTCGGCGAACCGACTTTATGCTAATTTCGGAAGTGAATCATCCTGTAATTCCGAAACTAAAAGATGTGACGCTTTGATCTCAATTGGGATTGAGGGAGATATATCCCCAGGATAATAAATTATACGGGGTGGCGTTCAATTTCGTTCGTTCAGTTTTTGGCAAAAAAATATAACGTTTACGGCGGCCGGCCGACTTTATGCTAAATTAGAAAGAGAATCATCCTGTAATTCCGAAATTAAAAAATGTGACGCTTTGATCTCAATTGGGATTGAGGGAGATATATCCCCAGGATAATTATACGGGGTCAATGATCTCAATTTGGGTTGATGAAGATATATCCCCAGGATAATTACACGGGGTGGCGTGCAATTTTGTTCGTTCAGTTTTTGGCAAAAAAATATAACGTTTACGGCGGCCGGCCGACTTTATGCTAAATTCGGAAGAGAATCATCCTGTAATTCCGAAACTAAAAGATGTGACGCTTTGATCTCAATTGGGATTGAGGGAGATATATCCCCAGGATAATTATACGGGGTGGCGTTCAATTTCGTTTGTTCAGTTTTTGTCAAAAAAATATAACGTTTACGGCGGCCGGCCGACTTTATGCTAAATTCGGAAGAGAATCATCCTGTAATTCCGAAACTAAAAGATGTGACGCTTTGATCTCAATTGGGATTGAGGGAGACATATCCCCAGGATAATTATACGGGGTGGCGTTCAATTTCGTTCGTTCAGTTTTTGTCAAAAAAATATAAGTTTACGGCGGCCGGCCGACTTTATGCTAAATTCGGAAGAGAATCATCCTGTAATTCCGAAACTAAAAGATGTGACGCCTTGATCTCAATTGGGATTGATGGAGATATATCCCCAGGATAATTATACGGGGTGGCGTACAATTTCGTTAGTTCAGTTTTTGGCAAAAAATATAACGTTTACGGCGGCCGGCCGACTTTATGCTAAATTCGGAAGAGAATCATCCTGTAATTCCGAAACTAAAAGATGTGACGCTTTGATCTCAACTTGTGTTGATGGAGATATATCCCCCGGATAATTATACGGGGTGGCGTTCAATTTCGTTCGTTCAGTTTTTAGCAAAAAAATATAACGTTTACGGCGGCCGGCCGACTTTATGCTAAATTCGGAAGAGAATCATCCTGTAATTCCGAAACTAAAATATGTGACGCTTTGATCTCAATTGGGATTGAGGGAGATATATCCCCACGATAATTATACGGGGTGGCGTTCAATTTCGTTCGTTCAGTTTTTGGCAAAAAATATAACGTTTACGGCGGCCGGCCGACTTTATGCGAAATTCGGAAGAGAATCATCCTGAAATTCCGAAACTAAAAGATGTGACGCCTTGATCTCAATTTGGGTTGATGGAGATATATCCCTCTGATAATTATACGGGGTGGCGTTCAATTTCGTTCATTCAGTTTTTCGCAAAAAATATAACTTTTACGTCGGCAAGAAGACTTTATGCTAATTTCGGAAGTGGCGTCTGATTGTTTAGTTTACTGACTGGCCGGCCACTGAGCGTTGGCAGCGTTGGTTGTCAGATGTGCCGGTAATTCAGTTAATACAGATTACTAGATTATACGGGAGGGAAAGTTCAGACATCGCCGGATAAATGGCGACGGCTCCATTCATCTAGGAAATTAGGAAGATTGTTTTTGTGAATAGTTTATTCAACCGCAACCAATCCATGTCAGTAAAATTATTTCAAGGTATTGTTAAAAAGTAGTCACAATTCGTTTTAGACCTACGTCCTTCGTTAAAGTGAATTTAGCGCCCCCTGAGTTTCGTTGATGGAATTAACTGCGGTTTCGCAAAACAAAAGCAATGGTCGGGTGGTGGCGGTAGCATGCGGTAGGAAGGAACAATACCGACTGGGTTGCTCTAACGACTGTGGCGACACAGTCTTGTCAATATCTTGAGTACAGGTGTGTGGACCGTGGCGTGTAGAGTTCCGCGATTCGCGAGGCCGTGAACTTGTACCTATTGAAATTGAAAGTAAACAGTGATAGAGTGTTTTAATTTTGATGCATATTTGCACAATTTGTGCTTAGTTTTATGTTTTGTCTGCTACTGTAGTCTCCGCAAACAACGTGAATCCGTTGTGGGAAACTAAGAGCTCCCTGTAGTCCTAAGTACACTCCCACCAATAATTACTCTTGATTGATATTGAAAAATCAAAAAGGTAATAAATTCACTTCGACTATGCATACATTTTTTGAAATATCTGGCGAAAGGTACAAAAAAAGTAAATTTGCGATATGTTGTGCAACTGATGCCAACTCCGCGCCTCGGGGTCCGCAGCCTCGACGCGCGATTTTAACAACGGATTAGGCGAGCGTCGGTAACAAGAAGTTTTAATACACTTAAGAAAATATTTTTTCTTTTTTTGGTTGACTTTTGAATTTTTTTAATTTCCAATTCGTATCAAGCTATTTTTTCCCACCTGTGGTTAATTTTTTTTACATCATGACTGAATCACCCTGTATATTATGTACACTATATATAAAATCCCTGCTACAATGTGTGCAAAGACGAATAACGAGAATAGATAGTAAGAAACTTATAGCGTTGACTGACCTATTAATAAATAAATATAAATACGTCAGTCAACGCTTATATAGAGTAGAATATACAGATTGGAACGGTCACAAAAAATATTTTTTTATGGAACAATATTACAATGGAATAACTTAAGCTAATTGGGACAAGAATATAATATATACACTATTTACATCTGATTTGTTTTTAAGTTCTAATATGTAATAAACTATAGATAGAAAGAAACTTATAGACTAACCTAAGTAAGTAGTAAACTATATATATATATATATATATGTTTGCCCATTATCACCTTTTCTTATATATATATATATATATATATATATATATATATATATATATATATATATATATATATATATATATATATATATATATATATATATATATATATATATATATATATAGTTTACTACTTACTAACCGTTTGCTAAAGTGTCCATTTCGGGGGCTATAGCCCCCTTAGGGGACTTTTTTGAGGCCTTGTTTATAGGAACTTTTTTTTCTAATAGGCATTTTCATGGCACTCTGCAAAAAATTTTCAAAACGAGTTTACTCGAAATTGATGCATGCTATCGAAGTTCAACAAGAGCACCGTTTCTTCGTAGAATACCTTCAACTTTCATAATTTCGTAAGAAATCTGGAAAAAAGTATACAAAAAAATTATGGGGTAATTTTAAATCCTGAACCTCCCCATTTGGGACGCCTATGATTAAGAACGTCTAAGTATCGCTACCTCGGTAAATGTCAAATCTTACAGGTACATCACATACCAAATTTCAGAATTTTATCTTTGTTCGTTCTGGAAATATTTATAGAAACCCGTTTGTGAAACTGCCCCTTTCGGGGGCTATAGCCCCATTAGGGGGCATTTTTGAGGTCATGTTTATAGGAACTTTTTTAATTTTTTTTAGGTCATAGAACACGCTGGTAAATTATGGCAGGCTAATTTCGGGACACCCTGTATATCCTCCGCACAAGCATGTGGTTGGTTCTGGGGTACTCCTAGTTTGGAGTATTGTGAGGGTGAGAATTATTATATATATATAGTAAACTATATATATATATATTCGTTCTCGAAATATTTAGAAAAAACCGTTTGCCAAAGTATATCCATTTCGGGAGCTATAGCCCTCTTAGGGGGCATTTTTGAGGCCATGTTTATAGGAACTTTTTCATTTTTTGGGGTCGCAGAACAAGCTGGTAAAATATCGCAGGCTAATTTTTAATACGCATTTTCATGGCCCTCTGCAAAAAAATTTCAATACGATGTTACTCAAAAACGGTGCACGCTATCAAAGTTTAACAAGAGCACCATTTTTTCGTAGAATACCCTGAATCTTTATAATTTCGTAATAAATTTGGGGAAAAAGCACACACAAAAAATTTAGGGCATTTTAACCCCTTAACCCCGCCATTTAGGACGCCTATGATTAAGAATGTCTAACTATCGCTACCTCGGCAAATGTCAAATATCACAGGTACACCACATACCAAATTTCAGAATTTTATCTTTGTTCGTTCTGGAAATATTAAAAAAAAACCGTTTGTGAAATTGCCCCTTTCGGGGGCTATAGCCCCATTAGGGGGCACTTTTGAGGCCATGTTTATAGGAACTTTTTTCATTTTTTTAGGTCGTAGAATACGCTGGTAAATTATGGCAGGCTAATTTCGGGACACCCTGTATATATATATATATATAGTGTTTGCCCATTATCACCTTTTCTTGTAAAATATATATATATATAAAACCGTTTGTGAAATTGCCCCTTTGGGGGCTGTAGCCCCATTAGGGGGCACTTTCGAGGCCATGTTTATAGGAACTTTTTTCATTTTTTTAGGTCGTAGAATACGCTGGTAAATTATGGCAGGCTAATTTCGGGACACCCTGTATATATATATATATATATAGTGTTTGCCCATTATCACCTTTTCTTGTAATATATATATATATATATATATATATATAATTACAAGAAAAGGCGATAATGGGCAAACACTCAGTTAACAAAAAGAAAAAAAAAACTAGTAACCGCATACACGTGTTTCATGCTATTTGGCAATCATCAGTACGGTGTAATATTAACCAAATCAAAAGATAGGCATGATTTGGGAAGCAACAAATGACGTCCAGGCAGGAGCCAACAGCACATTTGCAGCTTCAGTCAGCACATCCCCTATTTTGGGGCTTGTACTAACATCGCCACGGAGGCTGCTAAAGCGACCTGCGTGGAAATCTTCATAACCCAAGATACAATGACAATAAGGATGTAAGATTAGCGAGTGTAAATGTAATAATTACAAGAAAAGGCGATAATGGGCAAACACTCAGTTAACAAAAAGAAAAAAAAACTAGTAACCGCATACACGTGTTTCATGCTATTTGGCAATCATCAGTACGGTGTAACATTAACCAAATCAAAAGATAGGCATGATTTGGGAAGCAACAAATGACGTCCAGGCAGGAGCCAACAGCACATTTGCAGCTTCAGTCAGCACATCCCCTATTTTGGGGCTTGTACTAACATCGCCACGGAGGCTGCTAAAGCGACCTGCGTGGAAATCTTCATAACCCAAGATACAATGACAATAAGGATGTAAGATTAGCGAGTGTAAATGTAATAATTACAAGAAAAGGCGATAATGGGCAAACACTCAGTTAACAAAAAGAAAAAAAACTAGTAACCGCATACACGTGTTTCATGCTATTTGGCAATCATCAGTACGGTGTAACATTAACCAAATCAAAAGATAGGCATGATAGCAGCCTCCGTGGCGATGTTAGTACAAGCCCCAAAATAGGGGATGTGCTGACTGAAGCTGCAAATGTGCTGTTGGCTCCTGCCTGGACGTCATTTGTTGCTTCCCAAATCATGCCTATCTTTTGATTTGGTTAATGTTACACCGTACTGATGATTGCCAAATAGCATGAAACACGTGTATGCGGTTACTAGTTTTTTTTTTTTTCTTTTTGTTAACTGAGTGTTTGCCCATTATCGCCTTTTCTTGTAATTATTACATTTACACTCGCTAATCTTACATCCTTATTGTCATTGTATCTTGGGTTATGAAGATTTCCACGCAGGTCGCTTTAGCAGCCTCCGTGGCGATGTTAGTACAAGCCCCAAAATAGGGGATGTGCTGACTGAAGCTGCAAATGTGCTGTTGGCTCCTGCCTGGACGTCATTTGTTGCTTCCCAAATCATGCCTATCTTTTGATTTGGTTAATGTTACACCGTACTGATGATTGCCAAATAGCATGAAACACGTGTATGCGGTTACTAGTTTTTTTTCTTTTTGTTAACTGAGTGTTTGCCCATTATCGCCTTTTCTTGTAATTATTACATTTACACTCGCTAATCTTACATCCTTATTATATATATATATATATATATATATATATATATATATATATATATATATATATATATATATATATATATATATATATATATATATATATATATATCCTTATATATATATATATGTGCACTGCTATAATATTATACAGAATATAAGGATTGGAACGGTCACAAAAAAAATGGAACAATATTGCAATGGAATGACTTAAGCTAATTGGTACAACAATACAATAAGTACACTATTTACATCTGATTTGTTTTTAGGCTCTAATATGTAATAAACTATAAATAGAAAGAAACTTATAGACTAACTTAAGTAAGTAGTAAACTATAGATATGTACACTGTACACTGCTATAATATTATACAGAATATTACAATGGAATAACTTGAGCTAATTGGGACAAGAATATAATATGTACACTATTTACATCTTAATCTGATATGTTTTTAAGCCGTACACAATTCACACATTTGACGCATAAAATTTGTGACGGGGTAAGTATACTTCACTTTTATTGTCAATGATTAATAGGCATCTTTCGTGAATATATCGTTTACAGATTCTGCACTTTAGTGCGGTTTCATCGATTTCCCTACAGAGTGAAACCATATTATCAGATTCACGTAAAAGCATGTTCTTTATATATTGTCGATATTCGTGCATATCTTTGTACCCTGTAATGGAGGTATTTATTAAAATGTTTTCAAAATAATATATTATGTATACTCTACAATTAAAGCTATCTTCCTGCCTTATATGAGGCATTGTTCGAACGGTCCATTGTTGCTGCGCACAAGAAACGGTAATGTTATTTTAGTTTTTGAAAAGTTAAAACTTTTAATAAAAGTCTGTTTATCATCCAGATTGCCATCAAAGATTATAGAAGATTTCTCCACTGATATCACTTGATATTCTCTATTATTATTTAAAAGTTCAAAGATAATGTCTACCACAAATGAACTAATCCATTGATTATCATTTGGTGTGATAAAGTCTTCTATAGGTAGCTCTTTAATGAGTAACATCCCTGTATTTGTACATGTAGCTAAAGATAACATTACGCTGAGTCTGCTTCTCTGAATTTATAAATATAACCCATGTAATTTCAACAGACACTTCTTGTCCGCTGCTCGTCATTAAACATTGTTTTTAAAAACGGTTTCTTTCATTGACAGCCCTTAACTGGCGCAGTCGTTCGGACTTTAGCGAAACGAAAAACCAAAAATCGGTACCTTTCGGTCTCTTTCAAGAGTTTATTCGCAAAAGAACCAATCGGTCGGCGATTCGCGCGCGCGGAATCCAAAAATCGGCACTTTCGCCACGTGAACGTCGATACCAAGGGCCAACGGTCAGTGAAGCAGCCGTCGAGACGACAGGAGCAAGATAGTCAGCAAGGGTGGTCTAGCATCGATCCAACCCTCTTCTGCAGCAGAACAAGCATCGTCTGTGAGCAGAACCCTAGGTTAAGAAGCCTGGGAGGAGACACACATCGCTCGTCCTATAGGTACTGTAGTTTAAGAAGAAAAAAGAAGAGTGAAGATGAGAGTCATCGTTTTTCTACTAGTGTAAGTGTAAATTGTGCTTTTTGTTTTAACTTTTTGTGCGTGTTTTACCCAAACTGGAAGATTTAGAAAATTTAATATCCTCTGTAGAAAACTTAACTTTAAATTTAAATTCAGAACTTGGAAATCCAATAATCATGCCAAACGGTAATGCAACCAACTATAACCTTTTAAAATATCAAGCTGATAATATACCCCCTTTCTATGGTAACCCAAAACTCTTGCAAAGATTTGTAAACGCTTGTGAAAATTTTCTGAAAGCCTTCCAAAATGTCCAAAATGCAGCAGACCCGATTAATATATGTTTATTTGACACAATTTTGAGTAAGTTAAGAGATAGAGCGGCAGACCTTATTGCATCACGTTCAGAATTAAATAATTGGATTTTAATAAAAAAACGCACTAATAGCTACTTTTGCCGATCAACGAAGTATCAATTGTCTTATTCAGGACCTAATCTCGTTAAGACGATTTCGTAATGAAACACCCTTACAGTTCGGAATGCGAATCCAAGATACGCGTAGCCTCCTTTTTGCAAAACTTAATGGCACTAACGAGGACCGCAATATAAAAATTGTTAAAATTAATCATTATGAAGAATTTGCTCTGAAACCCTTCATTAATGGTTTACCTTACAATATGCAGCTTGTAGTTAGGCTTAAACAACCCGATTCTCTTGAACAGGCAATATCGTTTGTGACAGAAGAAGAAAATTTTGTTTATTTCAAGACAGGCCAAAATCAAAATTTTAGACAACCAGTACATAATAGTATTCCATACAGACCAAAACCAACAAATTTACCGAGACCTAACAATCCTAATTTTAAACCACCACCATTTCCACAACCAAACTTTAATTTTCCACAATATATTCCCCCAACATTTAACCAACCACCTACATTTGGACGTTCTCCCACATTTGGAACAGCTTTTAATCATTTTAATCAACCAAGACCAAGTTTCCCTAACTTTATGCAACAAAGACCGAATATTCAAAATTTTACTCAACATAGACCAACTTTCACACAAAACTTACAAAGGCATTTCCAACCCCAATTTAGACCAAACTTTCCCCAAAAAACTAATGGTACTAACATGTCTAGAACGAAACCAGAACCAATGGATACCTCAACAAGTACACTTGTAAAACAACCCCAACGTACATTTCAAAGTCAGGAACTATTTAACCAAGACGTAATCGAAAATTCCCCCAAAAATGACTCAGTTCAATATCCGGAATATACTGATTATTCTCAGCCAAATTATTATCCCGATTATGACTATTATTACAATGACGCTTACGAAAACTATTGCTACCCAACCAGAAATTACTGAAAATCAGGATTTTCCAGATACTGGTCAGGATTCCAATACGAAATAATACACCTAAATAATTTGTCAATAAAACTTACTTATATTTATATACCCGAATTAGACGCTAAATTTTTAATCGATTCTGGAAGCACACGTTCCTTTTTAAGCCCAAAATTAGCCTTTAAATATTTCCCAAATTATGTCGAAAATGAACTTTTCTTAGTACAAACAGCGCACGTGACATCTTTCCATGACAAAATTGCTATTTTGCTACTATTTCCAATTTTCAATACAGAAGGTATACATAAATACTACATATTTGATTTTTCAGAAAAATTTGATGGACTTATAGGTTTAGATTTAATACTTCAATTAGGCACAGGTATTTGTTATAGTAATAACACTTTAATTAGCCCAAATTCAATTATACCAATTTATAGACAAAACGAAAATGATTTAGAACCACAAAATTCGACACAATTTGAAACAATAACTGAAATAATTCCTCCGAGAATGGTACAAAAAATTAAAATACCTGTTAATTTACGTAACGGCACAGGAATCTTAAATTACACAAAATTAGGAAAAGCCGAAATTCCCGAATGTTTAGTTAATGTTGAGAATAATTTTGCCCTTACCACTATTTTAAACCCAACGGAAAGCCCCTTTAAAATCGATATTTTTGAACCATTTTCTATAGAATCAGTAAACCCAAGTGAACTTATTTTTTTCGAAAATGTTGAAAAAATGCCCTAGATAAATCTATCGATAATCGATTAAAAGCTAATCTCAGAAATTTAAGACTAGAACATTGTAACAGCGAAGAACGCGAACAAATCAGAAAGCTTTGCTTATAATTCAGAGATATCTTTCATTGTGAAGATATTCCCTTGAGTTTTACCAATCAGGTCAAACACGAAATTAAATTAACTAATGAGTCCCCAATTTTCACTAAAAGCTACAGATATCTAGAAGTTCACCGACAAGAGGTAAAAGATCAAATTTCAAAATTACTATCACAAAATATAATTCAAAATTCCAATTCACCTTGGTCATCCCCGATATGGGTTGTCCCAAAAAAAATGGACGCCTCTGGAAAACAAAAATGGCGCATGGTAATTGACTACAGGAAACTCAACGAAAGAACAATAGATGACAAATACCCACTACCGAACATAACTGACATTCTAGACAAATTAGGACGCAGTCAGTATTTCACTACAATAGAATTCGCGAACGGATTCCACCAAATTGAAATGCAACAACCGATATCCCAAAAACAGCTTTCAGCACAGACACAGGGCATTACGAACGCGCCAGCAACTTTTCAGCGAGTTATAAATAATATTTTACGTGGACTACAAAACGAGACCTGCTTTGTTTATTTGGACGATATCATTATATTTAGCACATCCCTTCAGGAACATATTCAACGACTAAAAGACATTTTTGTACGACTTCGAAATTCCAAATTAAAAATACAGCTCGATAAGTCGGAATTTCTCCGAAAGGAAGTACAGTATCTCGGACACATAGTAACACCTGATGGAATTAAACCCGATCCAAGTAAAATCTCGGCAGTTAAGAATTTCCCGGTACCTACCACTTCTAAAGAAATTAAATCTTATCTAGGCTTATTAGGTTACTACCGTCGCTTCGTGAAGGATTTTGCAAAGATAACAAAACCTCATAGCAAAAATTTATTAATTAATTATCCGATTTTAATTTATCCCGATTATTCCAAGCCATTTATATTAACCACGGATGCAAGTAACTTTGCTTTAGGAGCAGTTCCTTCACAGGGCCAAGTACCTAACGACGTAGCATTCGCTTCGCGCACCCTAAATGAATCGGAAATAATGTACTCAACTATAGAGAAAGAATTACTAGCAATCGTTTATGCCTGCAAGTACTTTCGGCCACATTTGTTTGGACGAAAATTTTATATTTACACGGATCATAGACCACTTGTTTGGTTATTCAACTTAAAAGAGCCAAATTCAAAATTAGCAGATGGAGATTGCGTTTAGAAGAGTTTGATTATCAAATTATTTATAAAAAAGGTTGTCAAAATAAAAATGCAGACGCACTATCACGAATTCAACTTAACATATATGAAAATCAATCTACTGTAAATAATCTTGGTGACGTAGATAAAGACATTTTAGATTACCTTCAAAATTTATGCGAAAACACTGAAACTTTCGAAGAGCCAACAACGAGCGAACAGGAACCCAAAATTAAAATATTGTCGGATATACAAATTAAACCTCCACATGATACAATTACTGACACGGTACATACTTCGAACACGGACACTAGAAATGACGGAATCGGCGTTCTTGACGAAATTATAAACAATAAATCCCATCAATATTTAATAAAAAGAAATCTACACGACCAAATAAAAGTAACCTTTGAAATCCTCGACAAAAACGTCATTAACCATTGCCAAATTCCCAAAAACCCAGAAATAATAAATAAATTCATAAAAGAATATATTTCAGGTGACAAAAACTCGTATTTATATTTTTTTCGAAGAATATCTATTTCCCCTTTTCAATAAAGTTTACATGAATAATTTTAAAGATTTAAAATTAATTCGTTGTACTAAACTAGTAAATAACGTTACAAATGAAAAAGACAGAAAAATGTTTATTATGCATCAACATGAAAATAAAACTAATCACAGAGGCATTTCTGAGACATATGAAAGATTAAAACAAAATTATTATTGGCCAAAAATGAAAGACGATGTTACCCAATTTATCAATGACTGTGTAAAATGCCAGACCCAAAAATATAGTCGACAAAAATCATACATCCCTTTAGTTAGAACCGAAACGCCAACAAAACCATTTCAAATTTTACATATGGACACATTTATATTTGAAAATCAAAACTTTTTAACAATATTTGACAAATTCTCAAAATTTGGCCAAGCCTTTCCCTACGATAAAAATGCAAAGTCGGTATGCGACAAGTTAATAATATGTTTCTCATTTTTTGGACGCCCAGAAACAATTGTGTCTGATAGCGGAACAGAGTTTAAAAATGAACTACTTAAGGAACTACTAAAAACTCAAAAAATTAACATTCATTTTACTACTCCGGGCCATCACGAGTCTAATTCCCCAGTAGAGCGCTTTCACTCAACTTTAATAGAACACTTGAGATTATTAAGGCAAAAAGATAAGTCCAGAGCAATTTCTGAATTAATTCCCTACGCAATAATAGCCTATAACAGTACCACCCATAGTACGACGAAATTCTCCCCTCATGAACTCGTGCTAGGTCATACTAACTCTAGAGACCCTTTCGACCTTATATCAACCACATTTTACACAGATTACGTCGACTCACATAACGAAAAATTAAGTACCCTATACGAAACAGCGTTGGAAAATACAGAAAAAGTTAAAACTAAAATGCTAGAAAGAACAAATGTTAAAGGCGAACAAACCGAATTTAAGTTGAATCAAAAGGTTTATAAAAAATCTTCCGCTCGAAATAAAAGTAAACAAAAATACATAGGCCCTTTTGAGATCATCGAAATCCTTGAAAACAACAAAGTCAAAATTAAAAACTTAAAAATTCCCCAAAAAACGGAAGTAATACACATAAAAGAATTAAAACGCCCACTTGTTACAGATGGTCCGCCCGCAGAATCTCAGTAGAATCAGCTGCTGGATCAAATTTCCACAACATGAACGATAACCCAGGCATACTGCCTTATAAACTAGGTATCGCGCATAAGGTTATTAACCATTGGACATTCATACAGATATTTAATATATCCAGTATCATTACTGAATTTAAGGCTTTATCATTAAAATATAATATGATTATATCTCATATAAAAAACAACACGAACTATGACAGGGAATTCTATAATTCGTACATGCTTATCAATAATCTAGAAAATAAAATAAAGGAACAAATTTTACAAATAACTCCTTCCACAAACTTATCTAGGAAAAAACGCGGCTTAATTAACGGTTTAGGGAATATAATCAAGAGTTTAACAGGAAATTTAGATCAAGAAGATGAAACTAAATACGATAATGAAATCTCAGTTTTAAAAGAAAATCAGAATAATTTGAAATTATCAATGGATAAACAATTAACAATATTATCAAGCTCTATTATAACATTCCAAGAAGTCATAGCAAATGTATCTCACAACCAACAAATTTTGGATCAAAGATATCTGAAATGATAAGGGTAATCCATAACTATGAACTAAAAACTTTAGATATTTCTATCCAGACAAAGATGCAAATGGTTTTAACGCAAATTTTAATGATGTATCAGAACATTTATTATATTTTAGACAAAATTGAAGTCGCTGTATCTTTCGCAAAATTTAATGATTTCCATAATGCAATAATACATCCTATTGAACTAATAAAACAAATAAAATGAGTAAAGGTTGGTGACCCAAATATTAAATTTTTTTTTGGTTTAGTTTAGTTGGGAAAAGGGTCAAAACGCTATTAAAAACACTATTTCTTCGCCAACGTTTCGATTAATGTATAATCTTCATCAGGGCTCTAAAATACAATACAATCTAGTATATAAAATGAATATAAACTAAAAATAAGAATTTAAGAAGAAAGGTTTTCTGGCACATGTTATAAATTTATAAATAAAAAGAAGACTTACCAGAAATAAGATTGATGATTTTAAATTGTAAGTATATTAACGTTTTAACTGTCTAGTTTTTACTGCCTAGTTTGTTTCTGTTATGTAAATATTTAGTAAAAAATTTATAATATAATATTTGTATATTCAAAGTCAGTGTCAAAAATATTAGGTATAGGTAAAGGTATAATTAATAACATGATGTTAAATGAGAAATGGGTATTTATTTGTTCAGAATGTTGAAATAAGCTGCATTAAGATTTTCTATATCTACCCTTTGGTTGACACTATTATTTCGTTTTATTGTAATCATTTCTTGTAGTAGTCTTTTATTTAAATTGGTTTGAGTACCTAAAGCTTTAGTTTCATCAAAATTAAATGTATGGTTAAATTCACGACAGTGTTCAACAAGGGCAGTAGGATTACTAATGTTGAGTTTCTTGCAGTCTCTTTTATGTTCTGCTACTCTAGTTTTTAAATATCTTTTTGTTTGGCCTATGTAGCATTTAGGACAGTCTTTGCAAGGTATTTTATAAATAACATTAGATTTTAATTCTAGGGGAGTATTAGATTTAATTTTAGTGAAAAAGTTTTTTTGAATTGTGTTGTTATAACTAAATGATATAAATTTGTTTTCAGAACGTAAGCAGTGGTCTAGTTTTTCAGAAAGTCGTGAAACATATGGTATTTTAATAAAACGTTTATTGGAAATATCACTAATCTTATTATTACTAGGAGTTTGATCTTTAAAAAGTATTTTGTTAATTAGAGATATAGGGTAATTATTATTTATTAAAAATGATTTAATTAATGTTAAATTTTTTTGATGAAATTCTGGAGAAGAAATTTTTAAGGCTACAGTTTTTAGATTGAGGATAATATTAACTTTTTGTTTAAAGGAATGGTTAGAATGAAAATTAATAAATCTTTCTGAAAAAGTTGGTTTATGATACCAATCTACAATAATTTTGTTAGAAAGACCATTTTGTGATCTAATTATTTTAGTATCTAAAAAGGATATACTGTTATGTTGTTCTAACTCTGTTATAAACTGTAACTTGGGATGAAAATAATTAAATGTATTAAGAAGATCTACATCTCTATTTTTTGGAATACTAGTAATTATATCATCTACATATCGACAAAAGAATGGTAATGGAAAGTTTAACTGGTTTATACACGTTTCTTGTAATTCTGACATAACTAAGTCAGCACAAATGGGAGACCCATACCTAATCCATAAATTTGTTTATAAAAGGTGTCATTAAATTTAAAATAACTAGAATCAAATCAAAAAGTAAATAATTTTAAAAACATTTCAAGAGGTATATTTGTTTGTGCAGAAATTTTATTCCAATGTTTTTTATAATTGTTATGACAAGATCTATAGGAATATTTGTAAAAAGAGAAATTACATCAAGAGAAACAAATATGTAATTGTTTGGTAAATTTATATTTTTAATAAATTCAGAAAATTCAAATGAGTTCCTAACACACCTTTCATCTTTGACAAAAGCATAACTTAAAATTTCTGATATCCATTTGGATAAATTATAAATAGGAGAACCAATAAAGCTGACAATGGGTCTCAGTGGAACATCATTCTTATGAACTTTCGGTAAAAAATACATCTTAGGAAATACACCATTAAAGGATTTTAACTTTTGAGCAAAGTTTTTATTGATATATTTTTTATTTAATAATTCATCATTTATGAGTTTATTATTTTTATTTTGAATTTTTATAGTAGGATCTAAAGTTATCTTTTGATAAACATTAGTATCATTTAACATATGGTTTGCTTTAATCATGTAGTCATTTTTGTTAAGTACAACTGTGATGTTACCTTTGTCAGCTTTGGTTATAATTAAGTCTTTGTTATTATTGAGAAATGTATGAGTCTCTTTGATATGCTGAAATAGAATTTTGTTGTTTTTTAAGTTTTGGTTAAGTGAATCTGAATTAAGAAAATTAGTCAAAATGTTAATAATTGTATTTCTTTTTTCATTTTTAACATTTTCATTTTGAATCTTATCTAAAGAATCTTCTACATCAATTACAATTTGTTCTAATGGAAAATTTTTAATAGTATATGGAAGATTAAATTTATCACCCATACTTAAAAGGTATTGAACATTATTTGGAAAAACAGTATTAGACAAATTTATGAACCATTTCTCATTAACATCAAAATTATGATGAAATCTCTTCTGGTTTAATAGTAAATTATAAATTTTGTTTTTTTTTGTTTTTTTTTATATATTTATATTGATTGTTATAAAATATATTTTGATTAGATTCAAAACTAAGAAATACGTCATGTGGTAAATAGTTAATATACTTACTTTTAATATGTTTGATCGATTGTACAAGGTTTTTAACTTTCCAGTGAGAGAAACTAATTTCAAGATTTAAAATATCTTTTTGAAACTTTTTTAATAATTTATAACAAGTGTTTTGAAAAGGACTTGCTTCTGTTAAAAAGAAATGTAAACATTTTGACAACAACAAAATGTAAACATTTTGACAACAACAGAGGCAATTACAGAGTGTTGGCACAGCAGTCTTTTTTAAAATCTTTCTTGGTGGTAACTCTGAAAATGAAACAATGAGTTACGTTAAGTATACGAGTTTTCACTATTTACAATTTTTTTCACCTAATAGTTCATTTTGAAGATCTCTTTCGTAGTCGTTATCAGTGAAATGTGCAGAGCAAATTCTACCAGAGTCTGGATTAAATCGGTCGGCCCTTCTACAACGATTTATCCATTCTTCCCTCATCGTTTTAGATCAATTGGTTTGGGAAATTTATGAAACATTAACGGAAGTAGATTGGACTTGGCAGTCTTAAAGTTGTTGTTGCAGCCATACACTGCACATCTCATTCCCGGCATATTTCTATGCAATAAAATCTAAAAATAAATAAATAATAAATTTCCTTACTTTCTATTATGTATAATATTTACCTGACTTTTTTTATAAACTATTTTTATAGCTTCTACCAGGCTTTAATAATAGTCTCTGGGAATCACACTGCACAAAACCTCCGATCAAATTCGGAGGCACAAACACACAATCACACATTCATGCAGCGACACACCACACAAAGAAAAGTTCACGAAAAGTTGAAAATAACTTCAAATAACTAAGTAAAATTGCCGAAATTTACTAATTTGGCAGACAAGGCCGGGAAACACAACGTATCTCTACGGGTAAACAATGGCCGGAGGTATTCCGCTGACTTCACACGATCGCTCGTCGTCGGTAAACATCGTGCTATATGGGATTAAGCTATCCTAACCTCTACAGTCCTTGGGTATCAAGTTGGGCGGGAACAGCAACATCGGAACATACCCGACCTAACGTAGAGGAGGTGAAGGCCCCGAGTGGCTATATTGCTCGAAAGTGCAGAGGCCACAAAAATATATGAAGAAGAAGAATAACCTAACCTATATATTTTGTGTTGATATGTATCCTCAATCTCAAATGTCAAACAATTATTTTATTATACTGTTATTTTATTTGTTTAATTTCATCTTAACAGTCTAAAAATTATAATGAAAGCTCTTACTAATTAAAATAACTTTTCAGTGGTGAGGTGTCATTCAGCTTTCAGCATGAAATTAATAATGTTCTCTTAAAAATCCTTCAATATTGGATTCAAAAATGGATAGGGTACCTGATTATTCTTTAGAAGGGCAGCCCCCAGGACAACGCTGGGATCCACTTGGAGCTTCAAATGAAGACGAAGAAAGCCTAGAATATAAATTAAACTGTGATCAACATCATCAGTAAAATATGTGTAGTATCAAAGATAACCCTAAGGAACTAACCGCAATTCTTTAGGTGCGCTGTAGAAAGAATTAGAACCATGGAGGACGAGCAAGAACTACTTGACGCTTCCTTATTTGCTTTAACCACACATTTTGCTCAGGTTCAGTTTCGTTTGCGCCAAGTTGTTAATGCTCCTACAGAAGACAGGGAGGAGTTGCTAAAATCTCTCGAAGAATTTGCTTTTCGTGGAATACCTGATGTTGGTTTAGTCAAAGAACGAATGGATGATGCTAGTTTAGCAGAAGCAGTACGTCTGAGGCGTACACAACAAAGGGAGTTAATTGATCGATTAAAATCGCAACTACGAGAGCTCGAGCAATATGCTTTTGAAAGTGGGGAAGCTGGAGTTCCTCAGGATGTTCTATTGGAAAGGCAGCGTGTTATATTGAATGAACTAAAAACGCGAATGAACTTGGAACTTGATGAACAGAATTATCATCAAGTAATGTAGTCCGAACCGCTTCTTTAATATTATTTAATAGTTATTGTTTTAGTTGACTTCAGCAGATGTTAAACAACAAATAAATCTAGCGCTTGATCAGCTGGTAAGTCCTTTACGTGTAAAAGAACATTTGGTATCCCAACTTAAAACCCAAGTGGCAGATTTGGAACGATTTATTAATTACTTACAAAAGGATACAAAACATGCTAAATGTTCCTGTGGATGTGCATATCACTCTATTAAGAAACCATTCAAAAGTGAAACAACAATTGGTTTGATAGAAAAAACAGCTACTCTTTTGCAAATGTTTGCCGTTATGCAGTTGGGCTGCGGAGTAAATCCTCACTTTAGAAAGAATGACCTTAAGAATTCTATGAAAATCAACCACTGGGGGTAAGCAAATTTTTAGTAACTACCTGCTTAGTAAACGTTGCAAAATTTATAAATTTCTTAAAAAATTAAATTATTCTCAAAATCTTGGGCCATTCTGTAAAATCAAAATCTTTTATTGCTGCTAACCCGCGGGGGTAACCACTTTGTGAAATACATGTACAAAATCATACTGCAATTCTGGAAATCAACTGCGGAATCGCCGCAATCCGCAAAATCCTCTGTAAAACTTAACAAAATCCTGATGTAACAAATGTTGAGATGTGTATTATTAAATGTTGGCTTTCACTACCGTTGGTTACAGTAGGTACAATATTTGTTAATACAGGATTCCAAGAAGACCCTTGGTGGACTTTCTTGGAATTGTCTGCATTCAATACTTGTATATAAACATTGGCGCCGCGTAGGGATGGGCAAATTTCACTTTTCCGGGAAAGTGAAATTTCACTTTGAAATTTTCGCCAAACTTTCGAAATTTATGAAATTTTCGGGAAACTTTCGAAATTTATGAAATTTAAAGAAATTTTCGCGAAATATTTGAAACTTTCAATGTGATGTTGAAATTTATGAAATTTAAAGAAAGTTTCACGTGAAAATTTTGCAACAATTTCCTATAGAAATTTTCGCGAAACTTTCGAAATTTAAAGAAATTTTCGCGAAATATTTGAAACTTTCAATGTGATGTTGAAATTTATGAAATTTAAAGAAAGTTTCACGTGAAAATTTCGCAATAATTTCCTATAGAAATTTTCGCGAAACTTTGAAATATTTGAAACTTTCAATGTGATGTTGAAATTTATGAAATTTAAAAAAAGTTTCACGTGAAAATTTCGCAATCATTTCCTATAAACAGTCCCCACCCAAGCCCAAAAATTATGTATGTGTATGAAGTGGCATAGGTGTAGAGTTTCCCAGATAGAGATAGTAGTAGTAGTAGTATTTATTAATCACAAAACATACATAGTGTATAGGTGACAAGTCAGATAAGACGTTACGTTACGCTCGATTATCTTAGCAATTTTTAAGCTAAGTTGATGGTTCAAAAACTAAACTTGTGTAGTTTTTCCAAGAAACCGAATGCAGTAAAGAAAAAACAATCGAGCAAAAAATATAAGTTTTGACCAAAAAACTATTTTTTTTGAAAAAATCAAAATGGCGGATTACAGTGGTTTTTGTTATAAATCATTACTGGAATAAAAATTATATGTTTATTTTGTTATATCACTTCCCGTTTAACAGCTGGCGCAGGCGCATCCAAATTAAATGAAGGGATGGTCGCCTGCCGCATATGTTTTCCCGAAACTTTAATGAAATATATGAGAAAGTTTCGCGTTTTTAAGGAAATTTCTGAGAAAGTTTCGCGAAATTTATGAAGTAAAACTTTCCCTTGAAACTTTCGAAAATTTCACTGAAATTTCACTTCATGGGATAAGCGAAATATTTCACTTTTGAAAGTTTCAAATGTGAAATTTCAAATGAAACTTTCAAACGGCACAACTCTAGCGCCGCGGTGCAGCGTGGCCTCGGGCGTGGCATTTCAGTCAACATTAGCAACTTGCAGTCCTAAGGGGTGTTTCTTTGTAAAATAAGTGTATCGTTCTGTGCATTTTCCGAGGGGTGTGACACTCAAGAAATCTGGTGTACACTTTGCCGAAAATCCGTGAAATCTCGCAGAATCTTCGAAAATCTCACAGAATCCCTAAAATCTTTGCCAAATTCTCAGAAATCTTCAATAAACCTAGAAAAATAAAATAAAAAAAAAATCTCTAGAAATCCCAGAAATCTCCCTAAATCCCAAAAATCTCGAGGAATCTCTAAAATCTTGAAGAAAATTGAAAATTTTACCCTTTAAAAATTATGCTCCATGTTATATTTTGGGGCTATTCACAAAGAAATAATGTAAACAACCAATAGGAATTGTTCCCCCTCCAGTACCCACTCATGCAGTGGCCACGTGCCATGTGGACGCGGCCAAGCCAGCCAGTTTGTTGTCACGGTGTGTTCGGTTATTTTAAATAATTTTACAGATTCTTCTTTGACTGCTATACTGCTTTTCGATTTATAAATTATTTACGTATTTTGAATCCTGTTAAAAAATGAAAACAAATGAATTTATCTCATCTAAATCTAAAAGAAAATACTTGTTTCCTCTTGATTCACCTTCTTCAGCTTTGTTCCCTCGTTTGGTCCTAAAATAGACATACAATCATACAATAAATAAATGTTCTTATATTTATAGTAAATAGATATAAAAATCAATTTTATATTATAAAAGACCATACTTACCTAATAAATATTTAAGAGGAAAAAAACTATAAATCACTGGAAATTCGTTAGTTTGCAAAATACTTATGTTTTTTATTTGAGGAACCCAACCAAAATAATAGGTTGCAGATACAAGTTTTCTCCTTCACCAACGTAATGTCAATTGCTATCTTTGTTGGGACATGTCCTGACATGCTGCAGGCACAATAATCCCAGCCAGCCCATTACCGGTTTCATCCTCAACAGAAACTTTTATCTGCGATGTTTATTCCCAACGAAAATCGAGAACCAATGGTGTAGTCCAATGCCGGTAGGGGTATTAGCCCTCGGAGTAGTTGTTTCTGTTGGTTCTATTTTTCAAAATAGTAGGTGTTCGCGAAAAACGCACAAAAATCAAAGATCCAATAAATCCTTGAGTGGATTTTTTTTTGCTCATTTCCCCTACTTTTTACCTTATGAAATCAACCCAAAAATTTTAACCTGATGAAAAAAAAGATGAATGTTGCTGTTCCAAGGCCAAAGGAGGCCGCCATACTGTGCTAAGCTGTGCATGGACTTTGACAGGTATTTTAAATTCGTTCGCTGTTTGTTACTTACATCCCGTGGCCGTTATAGCCGAGTTCGACTGTGTGTATATGGGATTTAGAGATTTTGTAAAGTTATGTGAACATTCACACGGTGCATAATAAGTATTGTTTGAAAAATGGGCCTTTTTCTTGCAAGGTTTTATTTTGATAAAACAAATTAATTAAAACAAAAAATTCTTAAAAAAAATAAACAATAAATAAAATAAATGCTCTCAAAACCTATAATAATAATAATACATTTATTGCCAACAAATCATACAAAACGAAAAGACAACATCACAAGAACAGATAGTATTTATATAGGATAGATTGTGAAATTATATGGGCATTTATTTATAGTATAACTTGTTTTCTATATCGTCAATCTTTTATTTAATAAAATTCCTGGGGTTCGACCATGTATAACCATGTATAATATTTATTATACCTAGTTATTTTATTTAAACATGGTAAGAAATAGGGAAAACCGTTTAGGTGGAAATTTTAGTTTACCATTTGTTTGCATGATATGTCAGAAGAGAAGTGAATCAATTAATTTTGTTTTGAATTAAACTGAGGTGTTCCAGCGCTTTGCGGGTAGCAAAAAAGTTTTTTTTTTTTGTTTTTTGTAGGTAACGAAGAAAAACTCTTCCTATAGTAGGTTTGAAAAAATGCAAGAATAAAATATATAATTTAAATTTTTGAAAGATTGAAATCGATTTAAAACATTATTTTGATAAAACACATTTTGAATAATAATTAAGCTGATAGAATTTTAAAATGACATTTTATTTATTGAATTTTTTATTTTTTTATTATAAGCTAAGAATTGTTTACAAATTTGTATACATAAAAATCAACAATACTCTAAAGGCTTTTAATAACTTCTAACCACGTTTACAATTTACATATGAAAAAGAACAAAATAGAAAAATCAATTTTTTAAACCTTTCTCTCGCTTACGATTCAAACGGTCATATCACAAAAAACTGGTTTACAAAGGAAATTTGGTCCGAAAGATACCTAAATTTTAAATCTACTCTACCCACAACTTATAAAAAAGTGTTATTGATAGTTTAACAGACCAAGCCATTTCTCTCTCACACCCGAAACATAGACCAAACAACCTTAAAAAATCAAAAAAGTATTAACTGAAAATAATTATCCAAAACAATTTTATGAACCACTAATTAAAAAACGTATACACCAAATTTATAACTCTTCACAAAATAAAAACAACAACCAATTTCAAATATTTTTCCATGCCATATATACGTGGTGCATTTGAACAGATCACAAAATTTTTTAAACAATACAATATTAAAATTGTGTTGACCTCCATACTGATAAAAAAACTCACCCTGTATAACTTTTGAAAAATATTTTCTGTATGTATGGTATGTTTAATCTGATTTGTAAATGTTAATTTACTATTTTGTACAAAAAAGATGTTCTCGTAATTTAAGCAAAGCTGTAATATTAAATCGTATTTATCTGCATTTAAGTGTTAAATTCTAAAGTAGTTTTCAACTTTTAATAGATGCACTATTTTCATTCAGAACTGAGGGCACTTAAAAAACTTGTTAAAAACCGATTTCTAGAAAACAAAAAAATTCCACTTAAATTGACCACGCCTTTGTAACTTAACTAGTGGTAATCACAAAATCGTCACCCTCAAAAATGTACAAATTTTCACAAATTAGTTATTCCGAATCTTTAAAAAAAATCTTTGATTTTAACTCGGAAAGAAACGACTTTGACTTTGGTCTGGGCAACTTCATTAAATTATACCGTTAAACCATTATTAATGTATATGATGTTTTCTAATAACATTTTCCAGTGATCTGCGAGCAAAACTGGAATTGGCCATAGCAAGAGTGAAAGAACTTGCAGAAGCGTATGAAAATCAAGTAGACTCGCATGGAGATTACAGCAGCGATTCAGAAACGCAAGCAATTTCATGCAATGTCCAGTTAACAACAGCCGTCAGAAAATACTTGGCAACATGTCTGCGTGACCTGATACAACATGGTTCATGTTCTTCACAAAGTTCAAGTTTGGTTCCATTTATCGGATGTTTTCCAAGGCGGTCATCAATCTCCACTAGTCAAATTCATGCGTGGGAGATAATACTCGAATATTATCATTTAAAGAATGGCGATAAATACAATTCAACTCCAGCAAGGAAGTTATCTCAGAGTTTTAATTTGGATATTGCGGGATCATCTCTTTCTACTAATAAGCATAATATGTTTTGCGCAATTGGTAGAATCATTTCAACCCACACACCATATAAAAGAAGCTATGATTCTCATTTTAAAGCTTTTGTCTGTGCCGCATTAAAGTAAGTATATGCATATATAGGATGTCGCAAAAAGTAAGTCAGTCTGTTAACCACAGATTCAAAATATAGAATGTCAAAAGGAAATTTTAAAAAAATGTTAATAAATATCAATATACAGGGTTTTTCACAATGACGTCAGAACCTATAGACAGGTTTGTTTTGATAAACGCTTGACGCCCAGAACTAATCACAATCTAAGCGCTCCATTAAATTATTCCGAAAATGTCGCGAGATTGTCAGAAATTGCCCCTTTTTGTCGAGCCGTAGCGAACTTATTTCGACTCTGGGCTCGGTGTCTGGCGTCGTTAGACCATCCCCCGAGTCTTCAGGTGAGGTTCCGATGCTTCCGGCGCCCCCAAACAAGAAAAAACATGCGATATCTAAGTGTGATTCTGGAGGAACTATAACCTGAAATCACCGGGTGTATAGTTGGTTGATGGTTGACTTTCTGTCTTTGTTTGTAGCATGTTTTTAGAGTAGTATGGATATATTTAATCTTGGCGTCAAAATAAAGGGCATTTTAACAATGGGGCACCACGTCTATAGGTTTTAACGTCATTGGTTTTTCACAATCGAATGCCACCCTTAGTACTACAGTATTCTACTTGAAAAATAAGGTGACCTGTATTTTTCTTTTTGCGCAAAGCTCTATTAATGTCCATACGGGCCCTAAAATTGTGTTTTTTCGCTATAATTCTAAATGGCTTGGTCGATTTCAATGATTTTTTGTTTGTCCCATAGAGAGTTATCTCGCACATATTATAAATAAATAAATACATTTATTTCAATTGACCATTTACATGGTGTATAAAAAGGCAACAAGACAGTATTAATGTGATAAACAAGTAGAGCAAAAGCCCACACAAAACAGAAACAGAACAATACCAAATCCAAGAAGCAAAACACTATACAGGGTTTCCCAACGAAAACTTGACCCCCCCCAAAATTAGAAAACCGAAAAATATTTGAAAATTCGCCGAGACCCATCGATTTTTGTTTTTTGGGGGAGCTTTTTGACAGTTAAGCCACACCGTTATGTTCATCCCCCTAATCCCCAGCAACCCCAACTTTAAAATTTCAAATGAAACTACCCCCCTTGTGAGGCATCATTTTACAGCACTTTTTATTGCAAATACAGTGATGTGTCGTTTTTAGAAATCTGTTGAGATTTGACAGAATTATTGGCTAAAAACGGAAACTTGACAATCCACTGTACGCGTAGTAATTTCTACAAAAATGCCCCCCACTAATAAGTTTTTAATCTACTACACACGACCAAATTATCTAGTTTTTATTGACGTGTCGATCAGTTTACAAAAATGTCACAAATGAAAAAGCTGAAGCAAAACAAAAAAGTTCATCCGAATTCAAACCTTATATCTTTTTAAAATATGTAACAAAAAGTCACTGTCACGAAAAAGTTCCCGTTTTTTTTTGCTTGTAACCATCGAAATCTATTGAGGGTAAAGTGTAAACGTGTTTTTGAAATGGTTTATTCTATCACGGAAAGGTTAGAAATTGTTGCAATTCGTGCTGTAGTTTTAGCGCAATCATGATTTCGATAACAAATTGCAACAATTTATACCCTTTCCGCGATAGAATTTCGAGAATACATTTCCGCTTTCAATAGCAGGCTGAAACTAACGATTTCGTGGTTACAAGCAAAAAACGGGAACTTTTTTTCGTGACAGTGACTTTTTGTTACATATTTTAAAAAGATATAAGGTTTGAATTGATATGAACTTTTTTTGTTTTGCTTCAGCTTTTTCATTTGTGACTTTTTTGTAAACTGATCGACACATCCATAAAAACTAGGTAATTTGGTCGTGTGTAGTAAATAAAAAACTTATTAGTGGCGGGCATTTGTGTAGAAATTACTATGCATACAGTGGATTGTCAACTTTCCGTTTTTAGCCAATAATTCTGTCAAATCTCAACAAATTTCTAAAAACTATACATCACTGTATTCGCAATAAAAAGGGCTTTAAAATGATGTGTCACAAGGGGGGTAGTTCCATTTGAAATTTTAAAGTTGGGGTTGGTAGGGATTAGGGGGATGAACATATCGGGTTGGCTTGACTGTCAAAAAAGGTCCCCCAAAAAACAAAAATCGACGGGTCTTGGCGAATTTTCAAATATTTTTCGGTTTTCTAATTTTTAGGGGGGTCAAGTTTTCGTTGGGAAACCCTGTATCTAGAGGTATACAATAATATTGGGCTTAAGGATTTAATAATAACAAATATTATCATCAAATATGTATCTATATCTCTAAACTCAAGGTACTCCTTTATATTGTAGAAAGCCTGTGTTGCCAGGAACTCATATAAATTATGTTTGAATATAGTTAGACTATCCGATTCTTTTATACGGCGAGACAACTTATTGTCCAGCTTCACACCCATGTATTTAGGATTCTTTTCAAACAAACTCATTTTGCGAGCTGGTACAGTTAGGAGATCATTGTATCTCGTATTATAATTATGCAAGTCAGTCATACGTGTGAAGCTGCCCAAATTCTGTCTGTGTATAGTGCAATGTCCTCAACCGCTAGAGGGTGCAATTGAGCAAAATGAACTGTACTACGGGTGGCATTTAATTGGGAATAACCCTGTATATTATATTGTTTTAGAATTTGTGGGAAATATATGAATTCACTATTATGATATGGCTGCATTGGCTGCAATTTTTTGTGTAATTGTAGTACGGTTGGCGTCAGACGAAACCGAACGCTAAAAATCCATTTCCTTGGGATATTTGGATTCTGTTCTGACATTTGACAATGTCGCGTTGGTCGGTTGCTTCGTCCCTCGGTCTAAGCTCGAATCCGTTGTTTGTTGAATTAATTTTGGGTATTATTACTCCAAAAGTCTCAAGAAAATGGCTTTACGTCGTTCGGTTTCATTTGACGCCAACTGTACCTTTTGACCATTATAACTTTTTCTGCATGCACCTATGTTTAATAGTTATTTGTGTACCAAGGTACTGATGTTAAATTTTTTATAAGGGATGTAGAATTTAGTTGCCGAGGCCTGCTAGGCAAAGGCAAATAAACCACATGATTGGGACTTCACTGTGTTTGAATCGGGAAATAAGATGTTTTATTGTGCAAAAAGTGGTGTAACTATGCAGTATAAACTTTCAGTTAGATTTTTAGAAAAGTTCCACCTTACAAAAGATTTGAAAACATACTACATCAAATCCTTCTTCAAATGAATTCAGCAGATTTTAGGGAAAGCTGTGCATTTTTTCAGGGACACTAAATGAATTTGCGTTGCTTTTTATTTTCTTGCAAGTTTTGAAATACTAATTTTTAGTGAGATTCTTTACGTACAAGCTTATTTTTTAAATGTTTGTTAATAAAACAAATCCTTCCAATGTCGTAGTGTATTTCAAAAAAATAATAAAAATTTAAAGGGCATGGTCACCCATCGTCCGTGAGTAGATCGCTAGTTGCTGCACTTTCCATATCTTCGTCAATTGACGCGTCGGATCCACGGGCGTCTTTAAGCCAATCTTGATTGCAGTCTACATACAGAGTATTATCGTTGTTCAAACTGAACTGCTCGTACTGAAAGATTACATTAGTTGATTTTAAGCGAATAACCATTAATAACCGGTAAATACTGTTTCGTTATCTCTTTATTTATGGAGAGAGTCTTGATATGATAATAATAAATCCTTTTAGGCATGCCACATTTATTCTAACTTCTTATCTTGTACATTTTTTAGAATCGGGTTTTCATAATAATACCGTTGCCCCCGGTGACCCCATCCTCTATTGTTTTGCCCTTCTACTCTACATCTGTCAAGCTAACATAATAGAGGGTGCGTTCAGATTACACAACATCCCCCTTTATATATATATATATATATATATATATAAGAAAAGGTGATAATGGGCAAACACTCAAAGTTAACAAAAAGAAAAAACTAGTAACCGCATACACGTGTTTCATGCTATTTGGCAATCATCAGTACGGTGTAACATTAACCAAATCAAAAGATAGGCATGATTTGGGAAGCAACAAATGAAGTCCAGGCAGGAGCCAACAGCACATTTGTTATTAGTTTTTTTACTAGTTTTTTCTTTTTGTTAACTTTGAGTGTTTGCCCATTATCACCTTTTCTTGTAATTGTTACATTTACACTCGCTAATCTTACATCCTTATTATATATATATATATATATATATATATATATATATATATATATATATATATATATATATATATATATATATATATATATAGGCAAAAGGCAAAACTAACCCTTTCCTATCCTGTGACCTTAACTATGACAATATAACCAACATAACCATTAAATAGCCACTAAATCTCTGTAACATAGTCAGTTAGCCATCCTGGCTTTTTTGTACGACGTATTGGTCGTTCTACCTCTTTTTTTTTGTGTCTCTAGCACTTTGACTAACATCACTATGCACTCCCGAATCACTCACTGTAGGAGTAACTTTATCACTATCAGTAGTTTCAGTTTCAGTAACAAATTCTGCTGAAACCACTGGCCTATCCTGTATAGGGCTACCGTGAGGTTGTAATGTTTGAGTTTCCTTAGGTATATTTACAGCTGTTTCTGACAAGTCTAGCTGAGGCTGATAATAAGGTGCTGGTATAAGAAACCAACGATTTCTTCTGAAAATGCCTCTGTTTGTTTCAATTAAGTATGAACGAGGTTCTACTAATTTTTCTAAAACGGTCCCATAACACCTTAAGTCAGTAACCCAAACACCATCACCTGTACATAAATCTCCCAAATTCTTAGAATTATGTCTCTTGTTATAGTTTTCCTTCTGTTTTTCTTTCCGTCTTTCCTCAGTCAAAACTGAGGCATATGGATTTACCACTTCGTGAAGTTTACTTGGCAAAATTGGTACTAAGCTTTTTAGCTTCCTCGACATTAACAATTCGCCTGGGGTGAACCCATTTTCAAGCGGAGTAGTTCTATAATCAAGTAAAGCCATGTTGATATCAGATTTTTTTTAAATTAGTGACTTAGCCACCTTTACTGCTGCCTCTACTACCCCATTTGACTGAGCAAAGTATGGACTAGACGTTATGTGTCTAAAGTTCATATCCCTAGAAAATTTCTTAAATTCTGATTGAAACTGTGGACCATTGTCCGTTCTAACTATGTCAGGTAAGCTGTACTGTGAAAACACTTCCTTACATTTCCCGATAACTGCACTTTGAGACATATCAGAAAGAGTCATTATCTCAAAAAAACGAGAAAAGTAATCCGTAAAAATTAGATACCATGTGTTTTCACATTTAAATAGATCCATAGCAATTTTCTGCCAAGGTCTTTGAGCCATTTCATCCTTATGAAAAGTTTCTTTTATATTCCTTCTTTCCTCGACACAGTTAGGGCATGTTTGTATAAGATTCTCCAACTGAGAGAAAGTCCTAGCCACCAAACTGACATTTTTGCGTGTTCTCTACATTTTACTATACCCTGGTGACCATTATGTAAGAATTCTAAAACTTGCATTTGTAATGAAGGTGGTATGATAATGCGGGTGCCTTTTAGCAAAAAATTTTCATTTACCGAAATTTCATGCCTATATTGCCAATAAGGTAACATTTCTGGAGGTAACTGATTTTTATCTGGCTATTCAGTAGTGCAAAACTGTTTTAATTTTTGACAAATCAGATTTTTATTTTGCTATTTTGATCAAAAATTCGTCTTTAATTGGTAACTTTTTTACAACCAAGGATATACATAAATGCATCTGCCTCGGATTCCAAGTCCGAATTTTGCGTATTCTGACCCTGTAATGGGCTTCGACTCAGTATATCTGCCACCACTAATTCTTTTCCGGGTGTATAAATGACATCATAAGTATAACACATTAAACGTAACCTAAACCGTTGTAGTCTTGGAGTAAGATCGTCTAAATTTTTTGAAGTTAAGATCTGTAACGATGATTTGTGATCCGTTTCTAAGTATATTTTATCTAAACCCAAAATAAATTCCTGAAATCGTTCGCATGCCCAAGTTAATGCTAACGTTTCCTTTTCTATTTGTGCGTACCTACGCTCTGCATCGGATAAAGTGCGAGACGCATATGCAACAATTTCTTTTGTTTGATTTTCATTAACTTGCATTAAAGCTGCACCTAAACCGTAAGAAGAAGAATCTGCTCTTACGATAATCTTTTTTGATGGATCATAGTGCAAAAGATTAGGTGACGTCCTTAACAAACTGATTATTTTGGCAAAAGCTTCCTGCTGTGGAGCATCCCATGTAAACATTATGTCATTTTTCAGTAGTTTTGAAATTGGCCCTAAGATCTCCGATTTATTAGGTATAAATCTAGCTGCAAAATTAACCATACCTAACCATTGCATAACCTCTTTTTTACTTTGTGGTACAGGAAACTTAGAAATTGCTTCTACCCGGCTACGATCTACACTAACCCCACTTCCAGTAATTACATGACCTAAAAACATCACCTTTGTTGTTCCAAATTGACATTTTAATTTATTTAAACAAATTCCATTATTTTCTAGCCTGCCTAACACCTCTCTAAGTATCCTATCATGTTCCTCGATACATTTGGCATGTATTAATATATCATCAATATGTGTAACCACTCCGTCAAGTCCTGTAAATATTTTCGAAAACTTTATGCTAAAGTCCTCTGGCGCACAAGAAATCCCAAAAGGTAACCTCGTAAATTTAAACCTACCAAAAGGTAGGTGTAATGAAAGTTGTCAAATCTTGAGATTCCTCTTTCAACTTCAACTGATAAAATCCTGATTGCGCACATCCAATTTTGTAAAGTACTTTGACCCATTTAATTTTGCTAGTGTACTTTCGACCTTTGGAATAGGGAAATGTGACCGAACACACTTTTGTTTAACTTTGTATAATCACAACATAACCGAATCCCCTCTCCTTTGGGAACTACCACTATTGGAGCCGCCCATGCCGTAGGTTCCTCTACCGGTATAATAATTTTTAATTTTTTTAACTTATCAAGTTCCTTTTTTAGTTTATCCATTAACGGTAGTGGTACCACCCTTGGAGCTGCCTGCACAAATGACATTGCATCAGATTTGATCTTTATTTCAATTTCATCCGCAAATTCTCCCAATTCGTCCCAAAGCTTAGGATATTCTTTGTATGGCTCAACTTGCGTCTTGTCTTCCGTTACCATATTCACATTACCCGTAAATGTTAGCAAATTAAAATATCGGATACCTGGCTTGCCTAATATTGGCACCTGTACATCTCTCAAAATGTAAACATCAAACAAGGAAGCCCTTCCACCGTACGACAGCTTTAATTTTAATTTACCTGTCACCCGCATAGCTTTTCCATCGGGACCTGATATAAATGCATCATTTTCTAACAAGTTGCCTTTTAGAACCTCTGTTAATAATCTTTCTGGCAAACAGATTATGTCAGCTCCCGAGTCTAATAAGAAATTTACTGGGAATCTAAACCCTTCAACTTGAAGTTTACAAAACCATGAATCATCCCTTTCTTGCTTGTTTACATTCAAGTTAAAAACTAATCTGCCTACAAATAGTCTTTCCCTGTCACCATTTTCATCTTCATCAAATTGACTGACTATTTTCTACATTAACTACCTTAAGTGTCTTACATACAGACTTCCAGTGTCCCACCTTTCCACATTTTGCGCACCTAGCACTCCGTGCTGGACATCTCTGCCTTGGATGCCGTTCCTTACCGCAGAAGAAACATGTTGTCCCTGATGCTGCAACTTCCATTCTCGGTTGATCCATCCTTACCGGCTTGCTTACAGTAGTCCCTTTGGCTCCACCCGAGACTCCACCAAAACTTGAAGTTTGTCTAGTTGTTTGTTTCGGAATTGATTTTCTTGATGACATTGCTCTAACCTCCAAACCTGTATTTTGACATAACAGAACTCCCTGTTGTCCCAACATTTCCGCTTGTCGTGCTGCCATAACTGCATCGCTTAGTGTAAGTGTCGACTGTAGTTGTAGTCGCTCGCTAGTTTTTCTATCCAACATTCCTACCACGATCCTATCTCGTATAAGCTCTTCTCGTAAACTCCCAAATTCACACTACTCTGCAAGTGTGTGTAGAGCTGTGATGAAGTGATCCGCAGATTCCCCTGCTTCTTGTACACGAGTATTAAATTTGTATCTTTCGAATATCACATTTCGCCTTGGTATGAAATGTTTCTCTAATGCTTCCATGCATGTAGCAAATATTTTAGGCTGTGTTTTAAACTGAGCAAAAATCTGTTCACTTTCCTCTCCCATAAAGTATAACAGAATGTCGATCTTCTCCAGATCTGATTTGTGTGTCAACCCCGACACTGACATGTACCTTTCAAACCTTTTTCTCCATTGGGGCCATGCACCTGGTGCATCAAAGTTAAATTTCTCAGGATTTGCTACGTTTAAGCTAAGACTACTCGCAGATGATATAGCTCCTGTTGCCTGCTCCGATGTGTTTGTATTGATGCCCTCCATTTCATTTTCAGGCATTGTGCACTCACCGTTGTTACCTCGGCCTTTATTTTGCTGTGCCGATACCACACCACTATTTTTATAGTTGTGTCTAGGATTTCATCTTTTTACCGCTGCCACCATGTTTCGTTATCTCTTTATTTATGGAGAGAGAGAGTCTTGATATGATAATAATAAATCCTTTTAGGCGTGCCACATTTATTCTAACTTATTATCTTGTACATTTTTTAGCATCGGGTTTTCATAATAATACCCATAGACGTAACTAGGGGGGGCTAGGGGGGGCTAAGCCCCCCCTAAATTTCTATTAGCCCTCCCTAAAATGTAAAGGATGTGCGAAGATATGCTTCTCGTAAACAGAATAGATCTAACATTCTGACAACGCAACGTTACACAACACGGCGAACACCGCACGCGCCTTTTTAAATTCACCAGTTTCGACGAATCGCTTGCTCTTGCGGAATCTTGCGCTTGCGCCTTGTGCCCCCACAAAATCCGACTGAAATTTAAACGCGCAAGCGAGAGCGAACACACCGTGCCTGCTGCCGAGAGAAAGAGAGACGAGACGGGCGTCGCAGAATGTACTTTTGCTGTGCCAGACTCCAGACTTTTATTTTGTTATTCATCCAGTTTATTGTTGTTTCGTTATAATATGTACTATGTAAATAATCTTGCATCACAAAATAGCGGACATTCCCAACATTTTTTCTCTGGTTTCTATTCGGAAACCTCTACTTTTTCATAATGTTTTTTCTTAAATGAATTAAAAATGATTCAAAATTACCAGTAGATAGACTTATACATTATTTTTTGAAGCCTTAAAATAATTAACGTTTTTGGGTGTGGCACCTAAAGGGTCGTACAGGGTGATCCAATCAGTAACGTATTTACACTTCCCCCAAAAATTAACGCACCACCAAAAAATACCCAAAAGTTTAAAGTAAATTTTTGTCAAAACCAATAGTCCGATTTGGATGATTTTTTTTTAATGATAGTTTGTCTCTTCCAGAACGTTGGTGTACTAACTGTATTTGCATAGAAACCTCTTTTTTATAAATACCGGGTGTCTCAAACTTTTGGGTATTTTTTTGGTGGTGCGTTAATTTTTGGGGGAAGTGTAGAAGGGCGGGACCGAACCCATTTCGGAATTTGAAAATATTCACTCCAGCTTGTTTTTAAAAAATTTCGCCTGCGGCACATTTTTTAAAATTATTTTAAATGCCCTTGTTAAAAAGAGACACAACAATTGTCCCTCCACCACTCGAAATTAATTACTATATACGTCACAGAAGTGATCCAAACTCGTAGCCCCGGCCTACCATTTTACAAAATGACATTTAAAAAATATACCTTTGTAAGTAGCGTAGAAAAATAAAAAAAATTCTTCTTAATGGATCAAATAATTCATGGTCGGGGCCCCGCAAAATCTTGAGCCGGTCCTGATCAGCCCCCCCTAAAAATACGACCTATACTAAAATCGAGCAATCCGTACGCCTAGTGTAAATAAAACCACGTGTTCAATGACGATCCGCGATTGGTCGGTAGGCTATAAAATTTCACCCGACTCGGCAACAGGGACGTGCTCGATCGCAGAAGTGTAGATATTCGGTTTTATCTTGTTGTTTTCAGCTATTTAGACACTGCCACAAATAATTTTATCGATGTTTTGAACCATTTTAATTAAGCCAATAATTCTTGTCTGAAATATTTTGATGTACACAATTGTAAGACTAAAATTAAATAAAGGTCGTACCTCCGTGCGGCTATGGCAGATATTTCAACCCACGTGCTCTTGTTTACTCCAGGCGTAAGAGTTGCTCGATTTTACTATAGTTACGTCTATGATAATACCGTTGCCCCCGGTGACCCCATCCTCTATTATTTTGCCCTTCTACTCTACATCTGTCAAGCTATCATAATAGATAGTGCGTTCAGATTACACAACAAATACCAAACATGTTTAAGCGATTCAGTTATTACTCATTATAACTGTAAATAGTTTTTTATATTACCTTCGACATAGAGTCGTTTCGTTGAAAAATATTCATTATTATTATATGGCCTGACAGCATGTTATAGATCACCAACTTCAAACCTAAATATTTTTTTAGACGATCTCCACAATTATTTTGACAGCTTGGAATTGCAAAAAACTGAAAAATTTTTTTGGGAGATTTAAATATTAATATAAAAGATTATAAAGATTTCAACGTTAATAAGTATTTAAACGTTTTAGCTGAAAATGGATTTTTCTCATGCATTAACAAACCAACCAGGGAAAGTGAAATCTCCTCCACTATAATAGATCATTTATTTCTTAAAACGCAAGATATTCAGAATAAAATAAATATTATTAAGCCACTTATCATACAGAGTTCGTTAACTAATCACTACTCCATTGGTGTAAGCATCCAAAACATAAAAACATGTGATCAAATAAATATAGCCCAAGTGAAAAAAGAAATTGACCATATTAAACTGTGTAAAATGTTAGAAACTGAGACATGGCAGCGGGTGTACGAAGCAGATAGGTCTGTTGAGATGACGTACCAAGTTTTCTTTGATAGATTGCTGTCAATCGTAGATCAATGTACTTTTGAAAAATATTATAATAGTAAAAATAGAAAAAGAAAACCGTTGGTTACAAAAGGCATTGTAAATTCTATAAAACATAGGGACTATCTTAAGAAACAGTTAATTAAGAACTATTCTTTAGAACTGGCAAATGAGTATAAAAAGTACAGAAATTTCTTAAATAAACTAATAAAATCAACTAAAAATACATTCTACAAAAATAAAATAACTGAATACAAAAGAGATTATAAAAAAACTTTGGAAAACTGTAAATGAAGTAGTTGACTCAAACAAAACCAAATATACCTAAAAAATTTTGCATTTTCCAACATGACAGATATTTTGAGAACGAAAAAGATATTGCTAATATATTTAATAACTTCTTCATAAACGTAGGCAAAGATATACAAAATAATATTGAACAGGGCCACTTGCGAATTCCTGATAATCAATCTATTAGACAAAATAATTCGATATTTCTAAAACCTATAACCGAAAACGAGATATACTTACATATTAAATCGTTAAAAGCTCACTCTTCACCTGGCGAGGACGGAATTACAGTCACTTTAATTCAAAATAATCACAAATCTATTGTAAAACCTTTGCTGCACATATTCAATAAATGTTTAGTTTCAAATGTGATACCAACCACTTGGAAGATTTCTTTAGTTACACCGATTTTTAAGGCAGGAGATCAAAGTCAACCAACAAATTATAGACCCATATCAGTCATAAATAATTTTGCTAAATTATTTGAAAAATGTATCAAACAACGACTTGTAGAATTCTTTGAAAAAAATAAAATTTTGTTTAATCAGTTTGGATTTCGAAAAAACAGATCTACAGAGGATGCTATATTTGAACTAATTAAAAACGTTTACACTCATAATATTAATGATAAAAAAGCTCTGGCAATCTTCTTAGATTTAACGAAGGCGTTTGACACCGTCTCACATAATATACTTTTTGAGAGGCTGGAAAAACTGGATATACGAGGAGGTCCACTGCTTCTTATAAAAAACTATTTAACATATAGAAGACAAAAAGTAAAAATAAACAATAGTTTTAGTGAGTACGCATCCATTACCACGGGGGTGCCGCAGGGGACGGTGTTGGGTCCTATACTCTTTCTGGCCTATATAAATCAAATTGGTAGTATATTACAAGATTGTAGTGTGGTGTCATATGCTGATGACACAGCTCTGCTATTTTCAGCTAATACATGGAATGAAGTGTACAGCCGGGCAGAGTTGGGATTAGATGTTGTTTATCGGTGGCTGGGTGCGAGTAAATTAAGCTTAAATTTTCAAAAAACAAACTTTATGGCTTTTTCACCAACAAGAGCAGATCAACCTAAAGTTGAATTTTTAACAGCTCATACGCTATCCTGTAATAAAATAAAAAACTGTAACTGTGTAAAAATTAAAATTAAAAAACCAATAAAATCAAATATTTAGGAGTAATGGTGGATCAAAATTTAAAGTGGAATGAACACGCTATTTACTTAGCTTCAAAAATTCGAAAATTTTATTACAAATTTTTTCAACAGTGATATATTAAATAAAAAAATTATTCTTATATTATATGATTCGTTAGTTGAGTCAATTTTGAGATATGGTATTGTTGTTTGGGGTGGTTTGTATGATGCGAATCTAAAAATTTTGTCAACTTGTCAAAATGGTGTCCTAAAAATTCTATCAAATAAACCTCGTAGATATTCTACATTAACATTGTATGAAGAGCTAAATATCCTAAATATTAGGAATCTGTATGTATTGTCATGTTTAGCTTATTTACCAAAAATAAATGACTGTTTTAACCTAGTAACACACAATTATCTTACGAGGATAAATGTAAATGAACACTTTTGTATACCCAGGTTTGAAAGATCTTTTTGCTGCAGATTTGTCACTTATTTTGCACCTAAAGTCTATAACATGCTGCCGTGCTCTATAAAAAAACTGATAATAAAGAGATGGAATAGAAAAACACTGAAATATTATATTCTACAAAACAAAGAAATGTTTGTAAATATGTTTTCCATCTGAACATGATTAGCATATATTTTTATCGATTTTATTAAAGTATTAGTACTTCGTTTCTGTCGATCCTCTGTGTCACTCTGACTAACCTTGCCCATGTGACACCAACATGCATGCCATTTTTTTATAAGTCTGGATGCGATTTCGGCACACAAACTGATTTGCAGTTTAGGCCCGATCACTTCCCTCGAGCTTGTTTCAGTTGTTATTATTTTTAAGTTAAATTGAAGTTAATAAGAGAATTTAGATAACAAGTTTTGAGACAAGAAATTTATTGTAAATATAACTTATGTTAATAAATATATCATATCATATATCATATATATCAAAAGTCTGTGGTTAATGGATTAACATACTTTTTATTTTGTTGATATTTTCATTCAAAATTTCGGTATTTTTTTGTTATTCTAGTGCCAATAAACTTGTACCTTGGTTGAGTCTAATATTTACTTGTAATCAAATTATTAAAATGCATTATTTGCCCTGGAGCTATGTCACTAAAACAGGTTTGTTACTACATCCCTGTAAACTGCAAATAATTATAAATCTGTTATTATTTTTTAGGATTTCTGGACAGTCTGAGAAGCCTAGATGTTCTCTCACGATATAAGTTTGACTTGCCTGTTGATCTTGCCATAAGACAGTTTGAAAATATAAAGGACATATTCACATAAGACTTACTTCTAGTCATTCCCTAGTTTTATTGTATCGTTTCAGTTGAAATGTTATTGCAATAATTACGTCCTGTGACCAAAGATATAATTTGTGATTTATTGTTATGTCTACATAGATTCGTTACATTCCTGTTCCATTTTTAATTCAGAAGTTAACTGTTCTTTTGTTACTAGAATAAAAATAATATACAATTTACGATTTTATTTAACCTTATTTGACCAGTTAACAGATTTCTGATCTAAAAAATACCCTTCACTACTTTGGAAGCTGAGCATGAATAATAATAATATCAACGAATTATAAATTTTATTTTCAATTTTTTGAGAAAAATCATTCTTTATAAAGTTTTGCTTGAGGGACAGCAGTGGCCGATTGGGTTAGCTGTACAGGGTGGGCCAAATTGGACACTTAAAGGGTGAGCAAATCTTTTAATACCTATAATTATTTATCTTTCTCGTCTTTCTGTATATTATGGTTATCAATTATTATGACTATTTTGTGCGATCAGCACCACCTTTGGGTGAAAGGTATAAGTTCCAAGTATAAACAGTATTAACCAGTGTTCCCTTTAGAGGCCAGTAGCTATGTTTGTCACCTTGCTGAAAGATGGCGCTGCCACCTCCTTCATAAATAAATTCAAATTCCAGAAAGCATAAAAAACCCAAGTTTGAGTTTTTTATACGTGTTAAATTTGAGGAAGAGGCGAAAAGTAAATCGAATTACTGTCGTGATTTAGCTGCTTGCAGATACGCATCTGGCAACTCTTTGGCGTGAATTTGGTTGAAAACTATATTTTCTGATAGAATGTATGTTGGAATACCGGTCTAGTACTAGGTAAGGAACTATAACAATCGTTGATTAAGTTATATAAACTTTATTGCTCATTTTAATTACTCTTAAACACTTCTAGATGTTTGTAAATGCTAACGGCTAAATTGCAAGAAGGCCATCTTGTCTAAATTTGATAATTCCATTGACTTGAAAAAAATGGTTTTTTAAATGGACCACACTCTGTATATTTTTGCATTTTTTAATAAAGCAAAAAATGACCATTTCAAAAATATATAACACTTAATGATTTACTAAAGTAGTTATCAATTACTAATAGCTTTTATGATTTTTCATGTGTATAATTGGAAGCGCGCCCTTTCAACCAGTAGGCTTTGAAAGGTGAGACAATGAAACAACCGTGAACAAATTTTTACTGTTACCTGTCAAATTTTCAGTTAAGCTGTTTAGGCAGTGTAAAGATTTTTCAATTTTTGTGTAGTTTATAAACTTTATAGGTAACATACCCACAATGAAATTTAAAAGTTATGAAAAATGGGATATGATGTGTCTGTTTTATTCAACCCAAGGAAAATGCCTATCTCTGTTTAACTCGTACCTTTTTGGCCTATCCTTTTCAAAATGCCCACTATTAGGTAATCAAATTGTGTCGCAATCTTGCAAAAATGTCCTTGAATTGAAAGGATGTCTTTTCTCTGGATACCGCTCGTAGTATAAATTGGTCGTTGCATCTGCATTTTCCCCAGATTGTAGGTATACAACATATCTCATTTTTATATCCCATTTTTCATAACTTTCAAATTACATTGTATGTTAAAATATAAAAATCTGTACACTGCCTAAACAGCTTAACTGAAAATTTGACAGGTAACAGTAAACATTTTTTCACGGTTGTTTCATTGTCTCACCATCCAAAGCCTACTTGTTGAAAGGGCGCGCTTCCAATTATACACATGAAATCATAAAAGCTATTAGTAATTGATAACTACTTAAATAAATCATTAAGTGTTATATATTTTTGGAATGGTGATTTTTTGCTCTATTAAAAAATGATTTTAAAAAACAATTTTTTCATCGGTAACTCTTAAACCATTGACTTGAAAAAAAAATCTAGTAGCAACATTGGATTCTACGTAAAAAATTGCTTTAGGAATGTTTTTACAGAAACACAATTTTCAACCTGAAAAGAGTTACGGCCACTTTTCGAAAACGCACATTTTTGAAAAACGACCTGTAACTCAAGAAAGGTGACAGACATCAATTTGCGGTTTTTGCCATTAAGTTTATCATACAAAATGAGCCTCAGACACTGATCTCAGTTTTCGTTTATCTCCGTCAAAAACAGGAGTTTCCCTTTAAAAGTGTCCAATTTGGCCCACTCTGTACAGTGTACATACCAGGGAGACCTGGTTCAGGCTCTATTTGGCATGGGTTACACATGCCCATTTCGCAATATTTCTAAAGTTACCTTGACACCAGAATAGGTATTCAAACTACTAAAAAATAGCTTTAACCAAATGCCCTAAGGCTGCCAGGTTGTATGTGAAGTTTAGGCCACAAAATGGCTTCTCAAAGTCTTAAATTTTGGTGTCAAAACGTTTGCCAGAGGTGAGCGGTTTTTTATACATAATATAAAAAACATATTCTAAGAATTCAAATTGCTTTCACGTTTATTCTACTACCCAAGTGCCAATGGACACATCCTCTAAAGTACACCACAAAATACAGATGAGTTCATTTAAAATTGTCTCGATTAAAACATTCCTCCACATTGTGTGTGTTGGTCCGTTTGTATTTATATGTAGAACCATAGAAGAATATACTCCGGAAAGAAGAAACATTCTTATGACGACGCACGAAAAGCAAGGCGACGAACCCTATACGAAAATTTGCATGTTCGCATAGCTTCGGGCGGAGCAACGTTGCCGGAACCTCTATCTTTTCAGAATATTTAATGACTTCATTTTTAACATGCAGACAGTATTTTTATTACCTATATGTTTAGAATGGTAATGGCTCGGCTAATGGCATAACAAGTGATGGGAAAAAAATGCAAATAGCAAATGCCCCCTGGCACCTTCGATTGTCCCATTTTTCGTTACCATTTCCAGAGCTTATCTTACTGCATAAAAACGAATAAAATTTTGCCTAGCCCTTCCTTAATTAAAAATACCACTAAGAAAAAACATTGAATGTTCTTAAAAAAATATGATAAATTATTTGTGAAAATTTTTACTTCATACATACACTCGAAAAACTAAAAGCATTTTCCCTATTAAAGTTATTGCCAAAAAGCCGAATATTAAGGCCGAAATGCTTTTTTCACACTATAAAAATAATTATGTTGCCTTTTAAAGAAATTGTGTCATTTTTCTTGCAAACTAATAACAGAAAAATAGTAGCTATTTATTTAACAAATGCATAAAGCGGTCCTTTTTTTTTCACGATTGGGAAGATTGTGCACACGAACTAAACCCTATAGGTGAGTAATAATACTCATTTTTCAGGGTGTCTACCAACCTGGAAAACCTGGAAATGTCAGGGAATTATTTTTGGTCAGGGAAATCAGGGAAAAGTCAGGGAAATCTATCAAATAACCTGGAAATTTGTGGTTTAATAGATATAAAAATAGAAAATCTTTAATTCTTACAAAATAATCAAAATTATATCATATTCATTTTGATTCTACTCCACAGAGATCACATTAATGTTATTTATTTATATGTGATCCCTGTGCTTCTATTATACTCCAAAGATAATCTAACTAAATAAGCGTTGACTGAAGTTTAAATCTTCACCCAACGAAATAAGATTTTACGAAGCTATTGATTTTTGTTTTGAAGGTGTTTATTTTTTATGTGTAAAATATATTTCTTTGTTTTATACGTAATTTTATATTTTTTACAATAAATCTTGTATATATTTTTTACAGGGTGGCTCATTATAAATTGATACCCCCCTTTAACTTGCTAGTTTTTGAGGTTAGAAAAAAAAGGTTTTTTTTACAAAAGTTATAGATACTAATACAAAGTTTTTTGTGACACTATTGGACCTTATACAGTGTGTTCTAGAAAGACATAACTTATCTTTCTTTAAATGGAACATCTTGTATATTTTTGTTATATGTTCGCTCCAACCGTTCGTTCAGAACCAAGCCTTTTTTGAGGGATTACTCCTTGGGTCATAGGCTGCCATGAAAGACAAATGCCAAATTATAGTAATAGCTGACAGTTTGCAAGTATATTCATGCTTTGGAAAACAAAATGGGCTCTTTTAAGATTTCAGGGAAAATGAAGGAGGCAAATTGAGAGAAATAAGAAATTTTAAATAGTAACATTCGTCAAATTTATTGTTTGTAATTTAATTTTTATTGAAAACGACAATGACATTTACAAAAAGGATATATTTTTATATGTTTTTGAGGGGTTATTTAAAAAACAGAATTTATTATGACAGACCAAAAAATGTAGAAACACTGAAAGGTAGAATTCGGGAAGAAATCCACATATTAAATACTGAACACAGCAATTTTATTGTTGCCCCAATAAACAGAAACTTAGTAGCAAATACCAATAAATTCATAAGTATATCCTTTTTCTAAATGTTATTGTCGTTTTCAATAAAAATTAAATTTCGAACAATAAATCCAACGAAGTTTATTAACTATGTCACTTTTTAACACTATTTAAAATTTCTCATTTCTCTCAATTTCCATTCTTAATTTTCTCTTAAAATAGCCCATTTTGTTTTCCAAAGCGTGAATATACTTGCAAACTGTCAATAATTGTTACTATAAATTGGCCTTTATCTTCCATGGCAACCTATGACCCAAGGAGTAATCCCTCACAAAAAAGGCTGTTCTGAACGAACGCTTGGAGCGAACATATAACATATAAGCTTCATTGGAATCGGAAAAATGCGTAGAAAATATACAAGGCGTTCCATTTAAAAAACAAAAGTTATGTTTGCCACGGCTTTCTAGAACACACTGTATAAGGTCCAATAGCGTCACAAAAAACGTTGTATTAAGCTGAGTTCGGCATTAGTCCTCCATTCGCTCTTTTTGCTCCGACAACAATGGTTTCTATGGCAATTTATTGTTGTTGGAGCAAAAAGAGCGAACGGATGGCCATTTCCGAACTCAGCTATTGTATCTAAAACTTTTGTAACAAAACTTTTTTTTCTAACCTCAGACACTAGCAAGTTAAGGGGGTGTCAATTTATACTGTACTTTATTAACCTCGTTAGCAACAGTTTCTGCCAAAAAGTTGAAATTCCAAGCCACTTTATAACTTTCTTCGAAAACATAATAGGACATAATTTGCACATTTATTTAATTAATGTCAGATGACATCACCAAAACTAATAGTCCGCTTTTGAATTTTTTTGTTAGTAAGCACGATCGTTTAGAGTAATTTCATCCTAGGAGATCTGTTGACTCTTCCATTTTATTTAAATTCGCATATTTATCTCAGTAGGTAGGTATTAGTCAGGGAATTTTTTGCTTTTTGGTCAGGGAAAACCTGGAAAAGTCAGGGAATTTTAAAAACTCGATTTGGTAGACACCCTGTTTTTATAAAAAAAATTAAATTTTTGCTCTTTCTATCAAAACTTTTTTTACATCTAAACCATTTACAGCATTTATATAAATTGGTTGTCACTAAACATTCTATCAAAAATGTACTTTATATGCTGGTAGCATGGATTGTTTTTTATTTCCCAGCCAAGTTTTTCACCAACAACTTATTTTGGAGTTTTAGTTTTAGACCAATGAACGTTCCATATATTTATTAAAATATTTTTTAAATAACATACCCAACTTTAAAACTGTACAAATCCGTAAAATCTTCATTTTTGGAGATAATCGCCTAAACTTTTTTTGTTTGAAAGGCCTTCAAAAACCGCTTCTTTTGAAGTATCTGCCATTTTCAACTGTTTTGAAGGGATTCCATGGCACACTTGACTCGCCAGATGCCTTTAAAATGCCTATTTTGTTCAACTTTGACACCCCGCAGAATGGAACTCCCTGTATATTTTTTGCTCAAATTTCGTATATGGGGGTTTTGAGGTGTTCTAATTACCGCTGTGGGGTCAGATTTTAAATAAAAAAATCGCTAAATGGTTTTCGTGAAAATCGGGGGCATAAAAAAATCGCAGCCGGCCCTGGACTTGCATTTTGAAAATGGCAGGAAGGTCAAAAGAAGCGGTTTTTGAAGGCCTTTCAAACAAAAGAAAGTTTAGGCGATTATCTCCAAAAATGAAGATTTTACGGATTTGTACAGTTTTAAAGTTGGACACCCTGTATAGGAACGTTGAACCAAAATAACAATCTCTTCGGAAGGCATATCTAAATAAAGCTCAGATGGTGCACCATAATTTTTACTTAAGAGAAAGGACTGACTTGAATCAAAAAGACTAGCTTTTTCAGAATTTTCTAAAAATACTTTGCATTTTTGACAGTGAAATTTATCTTTAACTTTTTTGATGAGGTATCCTGCATAATAAGTTACTGCACAATCCTCTAGTGTCCTTTCTTTAGGATTTTTAAATAGTAAAAGGCTTTGAAGCTCAGAGTCAATAGGATTTTCTAAAGAGGATTCTTCATCATTTGAGGGCGGAAGTAATAAAATAACGTCTGCGATGAGTCATCTCGGCAATTTGAAGATTTGGATGGTTTTAAAAGACTAGTGATTGAATCCCAAATGACAAACGGAATGATTTTGCTGATGGATTCAAATTTCATTTTCATTCATTTCAAATTCTACGCTCCTTTATAATAGGCAGTATCAGATCCCTCTTTGTTATGTATTTGTTTATTTAGCATGCACGAATTTATAGCAGAAGCCATAGTCTGAGAAAATATCTGAAGGGCTAATTTACATGAAATTTTTTCAAATGAATTTGGATTTATGTGTTTTTCCGTTATTTTTCTTAATGCCCTAGCTGAAGTGGAAGCTTTATCTATATCAAAGGTCCTTCTTATTACTTCAAAATTAATAATCTTATTATTTACTTTAAAAGTGCGTGTTAATAAGTTGTTACGTACACTTTTAAATAAGTGAGGAGCATCAAAACTCGCAAAAATAGTGTGTCCCTTTAAAGCAAAATATGGATGATTTAATTGTATTTCTTAATTCAAATATTCGACGTCTATATTTTTTTAGTTTGTACATTTGGAAGCGAATACGGGCTTTTAGTTTTGCTTTTCTTGGAGACATCTGTTCGGTTGGCATATCAATTATATCTTGAAATATTTGCGACTGTTGTAAATTAAGATTTTCGTCAAATTTTAACTTTTTGCAGACTGTGTTAGTAGAACTACCTATTAAAGAAAAATGCTTTTTTCTCCATGAGTAAGTCTTTACAGGTGTCTGAACTTTCAGATACGAGTCTTCAGTACTTTCAAAGTATTTTTCGGGTACAGCACTTTTTTCTGTGTTATATTCAAGTATACTAAAATGTGTATCACACAGATATTTCTTTTTAAGTATATCGGGACTCAATCCTAATAGTGTAGCATTTCCTGTAACAAGCAATAGTACCTGCGTGAGCAACACTATACTGGTCACGAAATATATTTGCCCCCCTCGTAACTTTTTTATTTTTTATCCTAAAGAAAAAGTTTTATATATTAGCTTTTTAACCATGTTTTTGGAAAAACAATTATTGAGCATCATGTTGTCAAGATATAGACCAAATTGAATTTATAGTTAAGAAAATTCCCCGGAAAATTCTCTACAACTTCCATATAAAACTTTCTCTAGGGCGCAAAATAAAAAAGTTATGAGGGAGTCAAATATTCCGTGAACATCCTATATCTTGTAATATTATGTAGATATTTAGAAAGTGAAATATGAGAATATAATATTATTGAAAATTTAAGATAATAAAAGTTTTATTCAAATTATACAGCGTGATCAGTTAAGCATAGCCACCGACCGTATCTCGAAAACTATTGTGAAATTCGAGTAAAAATTTTTTATAAGAAAATATAATATAATAACAAAATTTCGCCGCAAGGGGGTGTAATTGGTAGTGTAAATGTCAAAAATCAAGTTTTCTTCAAAACTTGCTAAATGAAGCTATAATTTTGATAACATCGTTAGAAAGCTTGGAAATTTTTGCATCAATTTTCTCCTAGACTTATTATCGAATTAACCTTAGTAAGAGTGGGGGAAGTTGTTGAAAGTACAATTATTCAAATTGCTGTAATGTTTAAAACCACTGAACCGATTTCGATAAACTAGGCTTCATTTGAAAGAGGAATGTATGTAATTTTTATTTTTTTTTTTAATTTTAAATATTATTGTATTTTATTATTATTGTTATTATTTTTGTTAGGTATATTGTTATTATTACTTCATGAATATTGTTAGTATTACTATTATTATTATTATTATTATAATCATCATAATCATCATTATTCTTACCAGTAGTAGTAATAAATGTACCGTAAAATAAGCAAATTACAAATAATTATCAATAAAGATAGGAACCTGTGGTTTGCACTAAAAATTTCGTTTTTTATAGTCGTTTTTTTGCTATAAATTTTGTGTTATCGTTACATTTAATTTTTTCGAGAAAATTAAAAAAAAGTTATTGTAAACTACGCCCTCTAGTAAATTTATTAAGAACTATTTGGATTCACCAGACATGAAATCTAAAATTACATACATTCCTCTTTCAATTGAACCCTAGTTTATCGAAATCGGTTTAGTGGTTTAAACATCACAGCACTTTGAATAATTACACATTCAACAGCTTCCCTATTAAGATTAATGCGATAATAAGTCTAGGAGAAAATTATTATTATTACAATAGATAAGTGCAGAGGTTTACACCTATAGTGCACAGAACTAGAAATACAGAGCGTGGTTGCGTTTATGTGCAAAAGTCCAACGAAAAACATAAACTAATGAAAATTGACAAAGAGGAAACTGTCTAAAGTTTATCCAAGTTACAGCGGCAGTAGATATAAACAAAGTTACATGACCGCATTGCAATCGATTACCAGGGTCTGACTAATATGAGATTCCTAGTGGCTTGTAATTCTGAACTAATTATTTTAGAAGTTCTAAAAATTGTGTTTTACCTTTCGTGGATCTTTATAAATTTCCTTAAATTAAGTACCAAAATAAATTTACAGAATATACTGCTCGCGATCCGATCTAAAATATGCAGGAAACTCGACTGAGGGAAGAGCCGGCCCTGCATTCTGCTCGCCATGTAAACACTTGTCATTTTATGATGGCCAGACCAATAAGAGAATAGGTCACGTGGTGGCCAATGTTTTGATCCACTACCTCTGTAACTTGGATAGACTTTATATGTCTTTTAAATTGAGAAATGTTCGGAGCACAAACCACATAATCTGCTGGAAGTCAGTTCCACTGATCAAAAGTTCTATTGGTGAGGAAATACTGCTGAAAAGATGTCTGGAACTGTTCCTTCCTCAACCTATATTGATGTCCTCTAAGCCGTGGATCGACACCGAATTCAACCATCGGGACGCCAGCAGGAGTAAATAAGTTATGAGTCAAACGGTACATCTGAATGAGATTTTCCCGAAGATGTCTCCCAAAATTTTCCGGGGTTTCTAACGATGTTATCAAAATTATAACTTCATTTGGCAATTTTTGAAAAAACTTGATTTTTCTAGACCCAGTAGTTTGCAAGGTACGGCCGGTAGCCACGCTTAACTGATCATGCTGTATAAAGTAAATATATATATATATATATATACATACAATTCCCAGATTTTCTAAAATAAAAAAGTTTGAGGAGAGGAGGGTGCTCTACCGCTACACCACGAGGTTAAATTGAAATTATAGTCATGAAAGCGAGTTATAATTTCCTGTCATTGCTTGTCAGTTTCCATCAATAATGTTAGTTCAAATTAAGTTTTAACGTTAAAAAAACTTAAGTTATATAATATTATAGATTACTATAAATAGACGGTGAATAAGTTTTTACAAGAAAAATGTGATTCTGCATTATATTTATACTGATTGACGCAAGGAATTTCACATAACCAGTTGTTAGGTAATGAATTTTAGGTAACCCGTTACGTAAGATTTTACTTTACTAACTGGTTACTTAAAATAACATATACGAGCCCTAACACATAAATGTTCGGACACTTCTGTTATTTTACAAAATTAGTTTCAAATAAATTTAAACAAATTTTTATTTTCTTTATTTAAAGTTTTTATTATTTTGCTAATATCTATGTCTATGAGCTATAATTAGTTTTGGTTTAAATAAACATCCAAGCAGGTCACAGCGATTTTTTTTAATTCCTGCAAAAAATATAATAAAAATTCAATATTTAAACAGTAGGCGTTGAAAAAAAAATCAAATCTTTGTTGACTGACAGTTACGCATAGCACGTGGTATAGCAACAAATGCTAAAATTCGTGAGTTAATTATTAAAAAATACCATGACAACAATAGTGTTCGCAAGATAGCTGCAGAGTTAGATTTGGCAAAATCTACAGTTTACGAAATAATAAAATTGTATGGTGAAACAGCCAAAACCGGTATTCGAGGTCGATCAAAAGGAAGACCGGTGAAAATAACAGCAAGATCTCAAAGGAAACTTGTAAAAATGTGCAAAGCGTCTCGAAGAGGAACTTTACGAGAAATCACTGCAGAGTGGAACAATCAAGCAGGGTTAAATATTTCTCGAGAAACATGCAGAAGATGGATTCATAAGTCTGGTTTAGGATGCTATAAAGCAAATTACGTTTTACTCCATTTGAGGAAGTTACCAAATAATAAACTATTTTTAGGCCAAAGAAAAACTTCTTCTCACCGAAAGACAAAAAAAGAAATGGCTGATATGGGCAAAAGCAAAACGTTTGTGGAGTGTAGACGATTAGTCTAAAGTCATATTCTCGGATGAGTCAAAATTTGAAATTTGTGTTGGGGATTACTGCAAGCGAGTAAATAGGTCTAAATCATAAATAAAATTCCCAAAAAGTATAATGATTTAGGGATGCATGTGCGCAAAAGGAATGGGGAAATTTCAGTTCGTAGATGGAATTATAAACGCTGAAAAATATCAACAGATTTTACAAGAAAACTTTTTGCCAAGTGCGTCTTCTTTACATCCAGAAGGAAATTATATTTTTCAGCAGGATAGTGCTGCATGCCATACAGCAAAATCCACGAAAAGATGATTTACACAAAATAATCTACAAGTAACTTCATGGCCGGCTAATAGCCCGGATCTTAATATTATTGAAGAGATATGGCATAAAATGAAACAAAAGCTAAGAAATGATCCACAGCGAACTGTACCCGAATTAAAAAATAAAATCACTGACATTTGGGATACGTTTACGCCAGAAATGTCTGTCATTAGTAAGATCAATGCCTAAACGGATAGAGGCAGTTATTAAGTCAAAACGAGACGTTACTTTGTACTAATTGTTAGATTTTGTTAAAAAACTCTTAAGTGTCCGAACATTTATATGTCACCAATTTATTTATTTATCGTAGAAATATATACAAAATGTAACAAAGTTTCCTTAAAACAAATAATTGTTTTTGAAAATATGTTGTTGGTACTATAAATAAACGTAATCTTTCGGGTTCAGCAAAATTTTAAACGGTACTTTGAATTTTAACACTAATTATTAAACTAAGCATCGGTGTCCGAACATTTATGTGTTAAGGCTCGTATCAACACTTGCTGCGGTTTTGAAAGATGTCACTTTACATATCAAAATTAGGAAAACATATTTTATAAAACGTACACGAGTATAGTGTTGATTTGAACCACCTTGTAGACACTTACATTCCTACCTACAACAGAAGTTTAATAGCTTAAAATTGCACTTACCTGTATTTAACACCCATTTTTCGCACAATTCCGGATTTTTATTAGGAAATTAAACATTTTTAAATTTGCATTTTCCCTTTTGGTCAGGCGGCAGTTATAATATTGGCATACATTGCCTGATTATTTTTCTGCCATTGTAGTATCGCTTGGACGTATCCGCTACCCATGAAAGCCCGGCGTTCTAGTTCTAATGTTCTAATTCGCAATAAAACAAATAAGTCGCCCCTTGCCGCAGTGCTGCGACGCGTACACGTGCGTCGCACATTGTGGCAACAGGGGCATCGTAATTTGACCGTAGTCCCTCGATGGATGCTCGCTCAAAAAGCGAGCACTTTTTGAGCGAGCATCCATTTAAGGGGTCAAAAATTTTACATGTTATTTTTTTTCTTGCCGGAGTATATTCTTCTATGGTAGAACTGATGCGTTTATTTTGCAAACTATACTAAAAACCACGTGTTCAATGACGATCCACGATTGGTCGGTAGGCTATAAAATTTCACCCGAGTGGCCAACAGGGACGTACTCGATCGCAAAAATGTAGTTACGCGGTTTTACCTTGTTGTTTTCAGCTATTTAGACACTGCCACAAATAATTTTATAGATGTTTTGAACCATTTTAATTAAGCCAATAATTCTTGTCTGAAGTATTTTGATGTACACAATTGTAAGACTAAAATTAAATAAAGGTCGTGCCTCAGTGCGGCCCAGGCGAATATTTCAACTCACGTGCCAGGCGTAAGAGTTGCTCGATTTTACTATAGTAAACTTTTTTATTGTTAATTTTTTTGTCCTGGTCATACTGTACATACAGGGTGTCCCAAATTGAATGGTTTTTGGGGGGGTTTCTCCTATTTCCTGAAGTGATAGACAAAAGTAACTAAGGTAAATTGGGCTCATTTTTCGAGAAAAATGTAATGCCGCAGACTGCATCCTGATATTTCAATTAGTTTAGGAGATACAGGGTTTCTCACAGTATCGCATTTTCTTCAAAGCCCTGTAACTTTTTTATTTGTGATTTTTCTCATTTTTGTAAAAACATCCTTAAGGCACTTGTTGATGTGTAATTTACTAAAGTAAGTAAAGTTTCCGTTTTCGACCAACTAATGTAACAATATTTTATAAGTGTTGTAAGAAAGTTATACAGCAAAGACTGGGGACTAATTGTCGCCTACAGAAGCGTTCTTACGGCATCAATAAAGCACATACTCAACAAAAATAGGCACAGGTTACAAAGCAAATTGTGTTTTAAATGTGTTGTATTGAAAGACATATGGGGCAGCTATGTATCTAAGGTGTCTTATTTGATACATTTAAGTGCGTTTATAGGATAAATAATAATACAGCACTTAAGAAACATATTTATTTTATTAAAGCTGTAAGCATTATTTTGCTTTGGATTGCAAATATAATATAATAATCGTCTGATCTAAGAGCAATTATTTGTATCTTAGTTGTTGATGTAACGATTGTGAATTTGCAAACATTACACCTATACCAAATAATAAACAGTCCTGATTTGGAGCTGCGTTTGATATGTCCTGAGTGAAATTTTAAGAGAAAAGCATAATTTACTGATAATGTTAGATAATATAGGACCAAAAATAACAACACGCCTCGCTTTAAATCAAGTATAAGAGAGGCGGGAGTCAAAAACTTAAATGCGGCACAAGTGTTAAGTATACTTATTTTGCATCCTACAGAAAAATGGTATAAGAGAAAGATCTTTGAATAAAAAAGTAACAACAAATACAAAATCAGGTTCCCGTTTCCGTTTTTGGAATGCCTTCCCGGAAAATAAATACGACCCGGATTGTACCGGATTCTCAATCAGATCCCGTTTTGTCCCGGAATTAGTTTGCTGTTAAAAATTAGTTACAAAGTAGTTTTGATTGTCAAATGACAGAAATAGATAATCATTTGTCCATCATTCAAAAACAAATGATGCATTATCGAAATCACTTTTTTTGGGATTTTGTAAAAAATACTTTACAAACTAATGCATTGTGTCAAACGGCTATGCTATAAGAACAGGTAATATTCTTTCTGTTTTTCATCTGTTGCAAAGGTTTTTTCTTTTCAAGCAAAATAATATTATGTTAAGTTAATAAATTACTTATTTTTTGAGCATAGGTAGAAAGTTACCGATATTGTAAACAGCCAGTTTTTGTTTTTTTAATTTATGTACCTTTGGATTTGTGTTAATTTTATTTTTGTTGTATTTCTTGATCACAAATTATTTTTTGTTTCCCTTGGGTGCTATTGGTTAAAATCATGAAACAGATCAATTCTAATAAAAATCATAAGTTGATTAACTACAAAACTTGACAGTTGCATATTATAGGCAAAAAAATAGCTAGGAACCTAAATACTGTCCCAGTTTTCGTCAGTCAGGATCAGTCAGGAGTTGGTCACCTTGTCTATTACAATTTTTTATCATTGGTTGCAGTTTTCTCATTTGCCCGGTAAAGGACATTTTACACCATCATATTCTAACAAGGTATGTAGGGGAGAGGGGGGTACAAGTGGACATTTTTTAAATTTTTATTTTTAGGACAGCAATATAAAAACATAATAAACATACAACTATCTGACCATGGCCAGCAGCAACTAATTAAGTATTTTCCATAGTTTCAGAGTTAAAATTGTTTATTTTTTTCTACAAAACACGCGTAAAAAAATTATTGCGTATTGTCCACATCTGCCCCTACATGGGGCAGTTGTGGACAGAACGTCTTTTACATGGGGCAGATGTGGACAATAATAATATGCTAAGTTATAGCTGAAATATATTTAGATTCATTTGTCTCCTTGCAGGTGAAATACAAAAGACTGACATTTGCCCTTAAACAATGCACTTTATTTAATATTTTAAACATAAATTGACTCTAACCCATGTTGTAATTTTCAAAATTTATACAAAATTTGTAAAATGAATTAGATCTGCTTGTTCCTGCTTTTTTGATTGGAGGTGGAAGTCTTAAAATTATATCTTTTGGTGAAATGCTTGATGTATCTTCTTTGTCAGGAAAAATAAATCTTTGGCCTGGAGCCATCTTCAAAAAATTCACAAAAAACTCGTAATCGGATATTTTTGAAGAAATCTGTCCCACAAAATATTTTATTGTTTTTTTTGTAGCAAATCTCACAAGGACAAAATCATTTTCTACTAGATTTGAAGTATCATAATCAATATTCTCCTGTTCATCTTCTTCCATTGGGCTGTCATCAGATTCTTGACAAAGGGTTTCATCATTTCCACTTTCGGACGTTTCATCTGCAAATACTTTACGAATATGCGACTTCTGCTGCTTACGTTTTTTTCTTTCAGTTTGGTTTTGCCCAATTTGACGTTTTCTATTTTCTCGCTCCTTCTGTTCACTTTCAAGTTTCTCTTTCTCTGGTGTTTCAGTTAATATAGCAGAATATTTTTTCTTTCTCTTATTTGTCTTCGGGCGAATACTTTTCGGATAGGGTCTAATCTCTTCTGGCAGAGGTTTGTTCACAAATGAGTTGCTTCCTGTTAATGAAGGTGATGTTAACGTTATGCAAGATATGATGTTTATTTTTGAGTTTGAAGTTGAAGCCACTGCCTCTGCAGTGTTTGTGCTTGAGACTTCTACGCCATTCACCGGTACGATAGCAGCTTCAACTTTCACATCTCTTTCAATGCTTGTATCGTGTTCCTCATTATAATTTGAAATATTGGGCTCCTGGCTTGAAACTGCAGTGATACCATCACATTCAGTAACTTGAGACCCAACAAAATCATCTGCAGTAAACACATTTCTGTTGAAAGGGTAGCATCCCGTCTTTTTAAATCCAGACAAAATATTTTGACGGCTAAATGCTTCATTAAAGGGAGTCGCTGTTAAATTTGCAATGTCATAAATTGTGATGGCTTTTCCGGGATGGTTTGCCATCCATGAATTAAAAGACGCTTTGCATCGAGTCTTAAACGGTCCAAAGACACACACGTCTAATGGCTGCAGCCGATGTGTTGTATGAGGAGGGAATGTTAAGAGCACTAACCCATTTTCCCGGCAGTATAAAATAAGATCCAATGTAGCGTGTGTGTTATGGTTGTCTAGTAAAACCAAGACAGGATTTTCTTTACTTGCATTTGTGTACTTTTTAACGTGTTTCATAACCTCTACAAAACCATCATTGGTCATCCAACCACTCTGTGAAGCAATTCCAACACTTCCTTCTGGTGCTCCTGTTAGAAATGCTTCCTTGAACCTTACTCTAGGAAAAATGTAAACAGGAGGGATGGCATTACCATTTGCAATAATTATCCCGCAGAAAGTAACTTGTTCCCCTCGTTCAGCACCAACCGCCTGTCCTACTTGTTTACTTCCTTTGCTTGCCACAATCTTTGGCATTTGTAAAACTGTATTAACGCCACTTTCATCAACATTGACCACACGGTTACTGGAAAATTTATATTTTTCGTAAACTCTTTCGAGGTTATTAAAAAACATATCTACGTTTGTCTTATTAAAACTGATGTTTCTGGCCAAACTCGTAGATTCAGGTTTTCGTAGGGATAAATTTTTATGTCGGTTCATGAATCCTTTGAGCCAGTCAAGTCCAGCTATTTTAGTTTCTTGCCAAGACGTTGGCATGCGCTTTTCAAGCCTAACTGCATACTCATATGCAAACTGTCGAACCTGATAGTAAGACAATCCATACTGCAGTTTCGATGAACGTATAAGATAATTTTCTAACGTAGCCTCTTCTTCTTTTGTAAACACTTGTTGGGACACATATTTCGAATTAAAATTTCGAACAGGAATGTCGATGTCAACAGCATTTGATTCGTTAATTTTTTTCAATCGCTTATGGAGCATCGACTTCTTTAGCCCATATCTACTGGCTACTGCTCTTATAGACCCGTTTCCGTTTTTAATATCACGTAATGCCATTAAAATATTATCTTCAGATATTTCTGCCCTATCAGACTTCCTAACATACGTACGAACCATCTTCTTGCTCTTCAGATCTTTACAACTAAAAAAGAAATAGGTATGTGGGACAAGTGTAGGTACCTACATATTTCTTTACCAAAGAAGTCAAAGAGTCATTTTACTTTGAAGTCATGTAGAACATAGAACAATAGCACATGTAAAAATGGAGTTGTTTTAATACAAAAAATGCTATTTTTATATTCTTTAAACTAAAACAGTTATTTATGTAAAACCGGTACTAGATACAAAATTTGTATAGGTAGGTTACCACCATAAAGATGAAAGGACACTTTAAATGAAATTATTTCTTATGTTTTCTATATGGCTTCAAACTTTGTTACCTTGCATGGGCCGATGGGGCACATGTGGACATGTCCACATGTGCCCCAGGAGCATTGTCCACATCTGCCCCAAACGTATTCAAAGTAAAAAAATAATTGTCAAACATTTGAGGTTATGTTTTGGCAAAAATGAATGCTACTTACTATTTATCAATACTTTTGTCTTCACAACCGATACAAATGGTACTAGATGAAGGAATATCCTTTAGTTTCTCAAGTGAAACGAGGTAAATCGAAATATTTACTTTTTACCACAAATTAAACGTTTTCTAAGTTTAGACAAAACAAAGCACATACATTCCAGTTAACTGTCAGCACCATGTTGGGTACGAGTGGTGACATCTATCGAAAATTGGGGGAACATACCTACACGTACAGAAAGCGGGAAATTCAAACTGTCCACATGTGCCCCTGTCCACATTGGCCCCCCTCTCCCCTACATATTGAGCCCTTGGTGTTTTTTTCTTAATTAGAGCTTGAAGACCCGTATACTTCCCTAAAAATCACTTGTTTGTATTTTACATATTATGATATAATTTATAAGAATGCACAAAACATTTCAGCAAAAAAAAAACAGCCAAAAAACAAACAATAATTATTAGTTAGGTATATCCTGTTTTTTCATACATATGTAAAAATAAAATTACATTACTACAAATTTGTACAAATAGTGATTATATTAGATAGCTGCCAGGACTCCAGAAATTGAATATACAGGGTGGTTCACTTTTATGTGGTAGGACTTTAACATTAGATAGAAAAAGATAATCTAAAATGAAAATTTTATATCAACATATATCGGGGAAAGCTTAGTTTCCGAGATACAAGGCGTTGAAGTGTTGGAAAAAATATGAAGTATTTTTTACACTGTCCGAACCAGTGGAGATATTTAAACCAAATTTGATGTGTAGTACCACCTTTTTGACTACGATATTTAGTGATAATATGAAGGTCCTGAAATAACCAGTGGTGGAGTTATGGGTTTTCACTATCACTAAATTTAAAAAGTAATTAGTACGGACCTGTCTCACATCAACGTACATTTTTTTTGTCGTAAAGTTCTTTCAATTCTCTACAAAAAGTGTATCTTGACATTTTTTTGTATCTGCCACGGTTGTGTAGTAAATAAATTATTTCGTTTCCATCTCAGCCTTTTTTGCCTAAAAATGTGTTTTCTAAGATTATTGATAAATATCGCAAATAACAGAAATTAATTATGGAACACTTATCGGATTCAGCTATTTTATTTTTAATTTTATTTAAACAATTTTAAAAATAAACTGGCACTTGGTTTGAGGTACATTACTTTATTATCATTTTAACATTTTTATCAAATCTAGTATTATTTCTTAATAATTTTTATAATTCTAAATTTGTACAACATTCAACAATTGTTCAAAATGTGATCCATTCTGTTGCACACATAATTCACTTCGACGCCTAACGGATCGAACACCATCGATTAAATTGCCATTTCTCAATTCATCGCACGCATTTCTGATACGATCAATAAGTTGTTCCCTTGTTTCTACAGGAGTCGCATAGACTTGTTCTTTTAAAAATCCCCATACGAAGAAGTCCAGAGGTGTTATGTCCGGAGAACGTGGTGGCCAAGCGACCGGTCCCCCTCGTCCGATCCACCTATTTGGAAAGTTATTATTTAACCAGTTCCTCACATTTCGGTGAAAATGTGCAGGACAGCCGTCAAGTTGGAACCAAGCCAACAATCTTAAGTTTAAAGGAATGTCTTCCCACATATTATTATGCTCAGCTACTAAAAACTCCAAAAAATTGTCACCATTCACTCGCTGTGGCAAAAAAAGGGTCCAAACAGATGATGGTTGTACAGTCCAATCCAAACATTGACACTAAATTCGACCTGAAAATTTCTTGGCCGGATTGCATGTGGGTTTTCTTGTGCCCAAATATGCTGATTATGAAAGTTTACTACTCCACGACGAGTAAAACACGACTCGTCCGTCCATAAAATGTTATTTAAAAATTGTCTATTTCCTTCAATTGACTCCAAAATCCATCGGCAAAACACTAATCTTCTTTCTGCATCGCCGGGCCTTAAACCTTGTACGGGTTGTAGATGATACGCATGCCTGTGATCTCTTTTTAAAGCTCGCAAAATTGCAGACTTTGAAACACGTAGGGCCACTGACACTCTTCTGCTACTTGTTGTAGGATTCCTATCGAATTCACGAAGAATCTCATTGTTGCGTCTGACTTGTTGGATATTGTTTTCATTTCCTCATTCGACGATTCTAGTTCTCAGACCGCGAGTTCTGAATTGCCGGTGCATGTTAACAAACACCGAGGGACGCGGATGGCGCCTATTTGGAAATCGCCTCCGGTATTCTCTGGCTGCTTCCGCAGAGTTCCCATTTGCAACTCCATAGCAGAAATGGATGTCAGCCTGCTCTTCATTTGTAAATTGGAACGGCATTTTAATTATTAACAAAGACAAACTGCGGCGCTGCTACGTTCATCTACTGGATGACAGATTATTGTATTATTAACTGTCAATAAGATTTTCTTTTCCATGGCACACTTATCTTCACTAGTACGGCGATTCAGAAAGGACATTAGTATTTTGCCGATGGATTTTGTAGTCAAAGGAAATAAGACAATTTTTAAATAACATTTTATGGGCGGAAGAATCATGTTTTACTCGTTGTGGTATAATTTAGAATTCTACAAATTTAGAATTATAAAAATTATTAAGAAATAATACAGATTTGATAAAAATGTTAAAATGATAATAAAGTAATGTACCTCAAACCAAGTGCCAGTTTATTTTTAAAATTCTTTCCATAAAATTAAAAATAAAATAGCTGAATCCGATAAGTGTTCCATAATTAATTTCTGTTATTTGCGATATTTATCAATAATCTTAGAAAACACATTTTTAGGCAAAAAAGGCTGAGATGGAAACGAAATAATTTATTTACTACACAACCGTGGCAGATACAAAAAAATGTAAAGATACACTTTTTGTAGAGAATTGAAAGAACTTTACGAAAAAAAAATTTACGTTGATGTGAGACAGGTCCGTACTAATTACTTTTTAAATTTAGTGATAGTGAAAACCCATAACTCCACCACTGGTTATTTCAGGACCTTCATATTATCACTAAATATCGTAGTCAAAAAGGTGGTACTACACATCAAATTTGGTTTAAATATCTCCACTGGTTCGGACAGTGTAAAAAATACTTCATATTTTTTCCAACACTTCAACGCCCTGTATCTCGGAAACTAAGCTTTCCCCGATATATGTTGATATAAAATTTTCATTTTAGATTATCTTTTTCTATCTAATGTTAAAGTCCTACCACATAAAAGTGAACCACCCTGTACATCACATAAAAGGCTCTAAAGGCGCTAAAGGTATGCGTATTGCGTATGCACATTGGCACTAATCATACCACAGTGGTATTACCACTCATATTAGTGGCTACATCATAACCTTGACCTCTGCACTTTTCTAAGAAAATATCATGTTTCTCCAAGAATGTACGTATTTCAGTTTCAAAATCTTTTGCCAATTGTCCCATAATTTTTTAAAGACCAGGAATCGATTGTGTAACTTTAAGGCATCTATTTTTACAAATCGTATAATGATACTCAATTGGTCCTTTTTAGATATGTCCTGAGTAGTGTCAAGATTATGGAAAAGAAGGGTGAACTACTAATGTAAGACTTTATTGATTTTATTATTGCCGATCCCAACAAATCAATAAATTTATTTTATGCCCTATTACTTAAGTAATGATTTATTTTCGTTCCATTAGTAATAGGTGCATTTAAAACTGGGTATCATGCTAAAAGTTTTACTACGTTAGGAAATGTGTCCTTTGAACTGTTGGGTTCAAGGGCACATGAAATTGTTGCATTTCAGCCACTAATGAACTGCACCAAGTTTCATTTAAATTGCATAACTTCTGAAGAACTTTTGCGAAAAAAATATGTTTTTCAAACTGTACCTTTATCACCCTGTAACTTTTTTATTATGCATTTTTGGACCCATGTTTATAGGAAACTTTTTGTTCCAAATGACATTTTCTACCTGTCCTATTACTTTGGCACCATAATTTAGAAACAGCCTGTATATTGTTTTAAATAATACTATACGGGGTGTATAAGTACTTGTACAAACTTTGAAGGGTGAATTTTTGATTAATTTTAAGATAAAAAGTTCAGATGAGAAACGGGTTTAAAGTTAAAGCTGCTTTGAAATTTTGTAAGTTGAATCATTAAGAGTTTCTGAAAAATAAGCGAAAAAAAACTTATTTAGCGTCATGTGCTATGTTACACTATCACTTTACAAATTATTATTACCACCAAATTAGTGAAAATTAGATAAAAATAGAAAAAAATTCACGACCTGTAAGAATCAAGCCATTGCGAATTTTAATTTAAAATTAAAATTCACCCTTTAAAGTTTGTACAAGTTCTGAATTCACCCTGTATAAAACACATTGTTCTAGGGTGAATAATAAAAAAGTAAGGGTGGTAGGATGGCCATTTTTAAGTAGACGAAATATAAGTTACGCTTTCAACTATTTACTATTTACCTTATTTATTTACACAATTATTACATTTACACTCGCTAATCTTACATCCTTATTCTTATTTATTTATTTCTTGGCCTTTTTTTCTCATCCTGTGATAATATTATTGCTGGATATCTGGCAATGTCGCTATTATCGGTTGCGTATTTTCCTTATTATCATTGTCCGAGTCATTATCATTTTCCCAATCAGAGCTATCATCATCAGTATTTATGTAAGTTCTACGATCTACTTTTTCTCTAAATTCCACCGAAGGTCCAGCCTGAGCTTGTCCAGCCACTACTAAATTATTTTCAGCTTCGGCAGCTTCAACTTCACGGGAAACTTCTTTCTTTGCCTGTTCTGAGAGTTCTTCTTTGGTATAAAAAACATCATGACTTTCTTGTGTTTCTTGTTTCTTCCTCTTTTTCCTGTAATAATTTTCTTTTCTGATTGCCACTGGCATATCGACGACCACTCATTTTTCCTACTCTACGCAGCACCCAAGCACTAGGTATCTGTCACTGTTTCCTTGATATTTTATTAAGCACTATAAATAAAATAATAGTCCGATTATACCAGTGTACCACTATTGCCACTTTGTGTCTGGCAACTGCGGATTTGTACAGTAGCCCTAGCTCTAACATAAAACCTAACGTATCTATGATTTGTGGTCTTGGTCAGAAGGTTGGTTACACACAGAGCAAAGACAACAATAAGAGAGAATAATGAGCAGCGAGTCAATGAGTGAACTATATAGTGCTAGGTGGAGCGGTGCCCGAGATTTTCCGATGATTTTTTTGCTGTGGGCCCCGGGGCTCCTGGTAACTTGAGGCCCTCCGCACCGTGGGGTCCACGGGGGTGGCTTGCACACCACTGCCACATACAAACCCAAGTACTTCACCACTTCCACTTCCTTCAGCTCTGTCCCATCTATTATAATATGGTTATGTCTAATCAAATAATTGTGTTTTGGGCCACATGTATATAATATGATTTGTTCGATTAAGTGTGAATTTATGAAAGAGCAGCCAGCCAGCTATTAACAGAAAATCATTTTCAATGCCAAGTTTCAAGTTATCTAAGCTAGTGCTAGCATAGACCACCGCTGTATCATCAGTATAAAGTCTAAGCTCGCCATTTAAATGCAGTTTAGAGATCTAATTAATATAAACTATAAATAAGTGCAGCTCAAAATTGAGTCCTGGGGCAGTCCACATAACACTTATCTCTCACGGCTAATGACATTGTTGATACCCACCAATTGCTTCTGTTTTAGTAGATAGCTTTTAAACCAATTTAGACATGTGCCTCTCACTCCCAACCACTCCAATTTTCTAAGCACTATCTTAAGTTGACAGTGTCAAACGCTTTTTTTAAGTCAAGCGAACAACACCAACCTCTTTTCTTTTATCAACATTTAATTGCATATTTGAGATCATGTCAATGATCATGTCAATGGAGTGTCGAAAGCCATATTGAAATTTTTATAAGTTCAACCTATTTAAATTCTGGAGTAGACGATTATTAGATTGTAGATTTTCTCGGGGTAATTTGGCCCTAATGGCTTTTCTTCACTGCGACCTAAGTAGATCTTTTATGAATGACCCTACTCTAATAGATACCGAGGTCACCTAAGCTTTTAATAAAGCTCAGTATTTCGTTTGGATTTATATGAATCTTTTCGAAGTGCTCAAGTCTGCTTCAAATAAGGATGGGACACTCGCAGAGTCTATGCTCGCTAGTCTTATCACATTTGTTGCAGAATCTACATAGTCCATTATCTGTTTTGCCCATTTTTAAGATGGTATCTTAATGGGTAGTGTCCAGTAAGGGAGACCTGTGATTAGTCTTACTTCATTCTTGTTTAGAGTGAGAAGCTTTTTGGCTTTCTCAGGCGAATAGGTCAAAAATCGTTTAGCTTGTCTTTGGCCCGGAGTGTTTCTCCAGTAGAATTATTTTTGTTCTTTTTCCCATGTTTTGATCTCTCCCAATAGGTGGATTTTACTTATGCCACAGAATGGTTCAGGACTGTAGAATGAGGCCTTAGCCCCTTCTTGAACGAGGCTATCAGCTATTTCATTGCCATGAACACCTTCATGCCCTGGCACCCACATTAAGGTCAATTTATATCGCTTATAACCAGTTGCTCTAGATGTGCTTTGCATTCCCAGGCAACTTTAGACTCATAAGTATAGGACTTCAGAGCTTTTAGTGCTGCCTGACTATCTGATAAGATGTATATTCTTGCCCCCTTGATGCGTCTGTTGCTGCACGCATGGACACATATCCATGGCTTGAATTTCTGCCTGGAAAATGGAGGGTGTCTTACCTAGAGGCTGTGAGCAGGTCCTGTGATTAGGGCCATAATATATCCCAATTCCAACCCTATCGTCCATTTTGGATTCGATGCTTGATCCAGAGGATGTTTCTGGTATTGCAGTTTGACTTGTTGGCGATCTCGGATGACCACTTCAAACGGTAGTTCAAAGTCATATTTCGTCTGCATATAGTCCTTTGCCAGTCTCAAGGATTGAAGTTGGACAGTGCCCAGTATTTTTAGGTGTCCAATAAGGTCCCCTGATTTTAGTTTGTTGGCTTGGTAAAGTTGCGAGGCACTTTTAATTGCCTCTTCCTGCACAAAGATGTGTAGCAATTGTGGGACATGCAGTTAAAGTCCCTGTGATATCTAGACAAGCCAGCCGTTGCGTTTTCTGCAACTTGCCTAACGCCACTTTTTCCTTGGTTTTTGACCACCATATGAGGGAGGCACGTGATAATTGGCCCTACCACCGTAAGGTGGATATTACCATTTTTGGTTTTAATCTCCATGATTTGCCAGATAACGCATGGCCCGATCATAGAGCCGCTGTCGCTTTCACAATGTTTTTTTGTAGATGTTGATTCCAGGAAAGTTTTGCATCTAGTATAACTCATAGATATTTCACTTTGCTGGAGAATGTGAGTTCCTTATTGTTTAGCGTGGGTGCTTTTAGGTTGAGCTTCCTTCTTTTTGTAAACAGAACCTGAACCGTCTTACTTGGATTGATGTTAAGACCCTCCTTTTGGCTCCAATTGCTGATAGTGTTGAGCGCATTTTGCATTAGGTTGGAAATTACGCCTTCATGATTCCCTTTTACTGTAATGACTAGGTCATCCGCGTACCCCTGGACATCAAAGCCAGAGATTGTCAGTTCCTTTAACAGGTCGTCGACCACCATAGTGACCACAGCAGAGACAATACGACTCCCCCCTGGGGACATCCTTTTATTGTGGTGGCAGTGACCGAGTCATTCCCGATTTCAGTTCTGACAATTCTGCTTCGCAATGTGGATTGTATCCAGTTGATTATTAACAATAGGATCAATTATTTTTGGACAAACAGGGAGGACTGCCAGAGGTCGGTAAGAGAGAAGAACATGCTCTCAGGATCACAACTTCTGAACTCCAAATCTTCATCCAATTCGAATTTGTGAGGCGAGTTCATTACAAATATCAACAAAATACCGATTCATGTAATCAAATATGTCATCTTCAGAGTGTAGTACTCCATTTTCAGTTTTATTTGACACGATTTGACGTTTTGAGGAATATTTCTCTGTATTAGTAAGACTTATTTATCGTTTCCCATAAATTTATTTGCCTTTGCTTTCCGTTCTTCATATTTAGCGAGAATACCTGGGATATTTAGATGAGATTTTAGTTTCTTATAGTAGTATTGTTGGCATTGCATCGCTGTGTGTACCCCCTCAATTAACCATTTTTATGAATGTTTACTGACCTTTATTGTTTTCAAAGTACAGTTTGTGTTATGTATAAAACATTGAACTACTTTGTTATAATTTGTATTCACACTTTGTTTTTGAGGGTGAAGATTTACGAGTTTTAGGAGATCTGTGCTGATTGCCTCTCTATCAGTCAAGACCTTATATTAACCTGTTGACTTGGTTTGTATTTTGTCACAATCTGTAAATCGTGATCACTCAAATCCTTTTGTATCATGGCTAGATGCATACCCTTATTTGAGTTTGAAATTACATCAATGAAGGTCGTTGAATGTCTATATAGTAATAGGAATAATAATAATAATAATAATAATTCTCACCCTCACAATACTCCAAACTAGAAGTACCCCAGAAGTAACCACATGCTTGTGCCGGGGAGGGGGGCAATTACTATTATTTTGTATTCGTTGCCATTTGCGGCTAGGGCCGGCTTTTTTCCAGATAGAACTAGGATAGCATTCGCTCAAGTACTACGGAAATCCCTAGAAAACCGTAGTAATCCCAGTGAGTGTAGGACAATTAGTAAATCACACGGATAAAGCTAAGTAAAGTAAAATAACTTTATTAAACCAATCGACCATTTACAAGTATATGAATACCACAGGTATAGGTTAAGTCCACATCACACTGATTATTCTATTAGATTACTGCCTATGATAATAATTACATATAGAGATATTCCTGTATAGAATAGAAACAATGATAGACTAGGAAATTAAAAACACATTTTTTGAACTTATAATTGTCAATCCCTTTTATATGTGGAGGAAGCTTATTAAATAACTTCACTCCTGCAAATCTAACATTATTCTCAGCTAGAGAAAGGCTGTGAGCAGGAACCCTAAGATCACTTGCAAATCTTGTCATGTATGTATGGTTAAAATTGCTAGGTGCAAAAGAACTAATATTTGTTTTAACGTATTTTAGTATTTCAAAGATATAAATGCTAGAAATTGTTAGCATGTTAAGTTTTTTGAACATAGGGCGACATGTGGCTTTAGACTGAGCATTAGTAATAATTCAAACAATTTTTTTTGCATACGGAAGACACGTGAAACTTCACCGCTACAACCCCATAGTATAATTCCATATTTGACTCTTGAATAGAAGCCGGCATAATAGTAAGAGAGAAGTACATCCCTATTACATAACTGATACACTGAATATTGCATATGTAACGGTAGCTAATTTTCGGCATAATTCATCAACATTGCTGGACTATTTTAGATTTCTTCTTAATGTGACTCCTAAAAATTTTGTTACATTCACTTGTTCTGGCTCTAATCAGTAAAGATCAGTAAAGATACGTCAGAGTTGTGTCTAGGGGTAAATTCCATAAATACTGTTTTGCTGATATTTAGATGTAATTTATTATTATTAAACCATGTCACAAACTTGTCAACCATGCTCTGCGCATGCGCTCTAGCTTCACTAATACTATTTCCTGTGGCTACATAACAAAATAAAAGAAAAGCAAAATAACAAGAAAAGCAGAGGCCCCAACACAGACCCCTGCGGAACCCCCAGTTTATTCATTAATGTATTAGATTGGATCTTATTGATTTCAACAACTTGTGATTTATTATTTAGGTAGGAACTCAGCCACTATTTAAGAGCAATACAGTGAACCCACATTTGTCCAGCGCTCTTGGCCATAGCGGTGTTTTTCTTTAAATACATGTGCATGCGCCGGCCTCAACATCGGTTCGAACCAAGGTCGATCAAAGGCAGAAAAACATGCAGGCTAAAAAGTCAGCGCCGGTACGAGCGACGCCACCGCGGCCCCGAATATTTGAATTAATAGATCGGAAACCATTCGAAAGATGACGTCACCCGTGTCCAGTAGTATGTTGACGTTAAGGTCTCCAATCAATAGAACCTCTCTACTAGCAATGAATCCCCTTGTATACTGCGAAATCTGCATAAAGTTTCTCGGTCCCTATTTTGGTTTCAGGACATACCTAATGTCATCCCCATAGTAAGCTTTTTATTTCAGCACATAATAAAAAAAAATCACATTTGTTGCATAAATTCTGCCGGTCACTCTGTAAGTCATCTCATAAAAGAGAACCAACACAAAATTACGTTTGCAGTTGGCAAATCAAAAAGTTTCTACCATTTTCTGCTCTTTCTGTTTTCGAAATATTTCATTTTGATATGCTGATAATGATGTCATTGTATAGGATAGGTTTTTCTATTGCTTATTGGCGTCTATTTTGTTTTTTGATGATGCATATTACGGATATATGATGATACATATTACGGATATATTCTTAGACACTGTTTGCCAGACGACACCTTAACACTGCCAAATCAGTATAAACGATGAAGGTATAATGTATAATGGGTTTAAGATCTTCTCTAGGCATATCAAGTGTATCTGTTGCTGGCGTCTTCACTGATTTCAGCAAATTAAGGTGGAGTCTTCAGGATTATATTAACAATTTTTCTTTACTACATCTTTTTATTTTCTTCTACTTGTCTATGTTTTATATCTACCTATTGTTTAAACCGCATTTGCGGCAATAAAAATAAAGAATATGTACCACGAATTTCTGAACCTACGTAAATGGAAAGTCACATTTAAGCCTGTAATCTTATAATAACTAATTGCTAATGAAACAATTTTCTCTCAAAGCCAAAACATAATTTTATAAAATGTGTCACAGGAGCATTTATAAACAATTAGACTGGGAGATAGTGACAGATTTTTTGGACGTGATTTTACTCAGTATGCATTTCAAAGGGCAGTATGCTGCTTATATTTTCATAATAATAAGGTATGAATTAGAGAGTCCTCCTGGGTTCTTCATATGAAAAACTGAGTTTTCATTTATTTGAAAAATATGCGTTTTGGTATGATTTTAGTCAGGCTGACATTGTGTTTTATAATGAAGTTCAAAATAGAAAATTTGTGGGCATACCGTTAACGTGGACCCAAAGGGCTACTATTGTCACGTGAACTTGTATTTTAATACTTAATTTGTCCAAGTTTCTGAACAGGCTGCCAATGATAAGTATGTTAGTTCTTGTCATAAAAGTGCTGAAGAAAAGATGGCATACCATTTGTGCATGTTCAAGTACACTTTACATCGAATAAATCGTTTAAATGATTAAAGAGAGTCATTCTGGGTTCTTCATATGAAAAACTGAGTTGTTATTTATTCGAAAAATATGCGTTTTGATATGATTTTATTCAGGCTGCCATGTGTTTTATAATGAAGTTCAAAATAGAAAATTCCTCAGAGAATCATAAGCATACCATTAGCATGGACTGAAAGGGCTATTATTGTCACGTGAACTTTGTATTTTAATAATTTTTCCACGTTTCTGAACAGGCTGCCAATGAGAAGTATGCAAGTTCTTGTCATGAAACTGCTGAAAAAAGGATGGCATACTGTTTGCGCATGTCCAAATACAGTTTAAATTGAAAGTTACTTAATCATTTAAACTATTTATTCTATGTAAAGGGTACTGCAGAACATACACAAACGTTATGCCATCTTTTATTCGGCAGTTTTATGACAAGAACTTACACACTTATCATTGGCAGCCTGTTCAGAAACGTGGAAAAATTAAGTATTAAAATACAAGTTCAGGTGACAATAGTAGCCCTTTGGATTCACGTTAACGGTATGCCTATGGTTTTCCGAGGAATTTGCTATTTTGAATTTCATTATAAAACACATGGCAGCCTGACTAAAATCATATCAAAACGCATATTTTTCGAATAAATGAAAGCTCAGTTTTATATAAAAAGAACCCAGGATGACTCTCTGATTCATACCATATTATTGTCAGAATATACGCAACATAATGCCCTTTGAAAGGCATACTGAGTAAAATCACATTCAAAAAATCTGTCGCTATCTCCTTGTCAAGTTTGTCTACAGAACCTTGTAAAATCTTCTAAACTATGTAACTGTTTCTTCTCAATAAGAAAACAAAATTATTTGTTGCATACCAATGCAGCTGTAATAAAATAATTTACTCGGGGCCACGGTGGCCTCGCTCGTACCGGCGCTGACTTTTTAGACTGCATGTTTTTCTGCCTTCGATCGACCTTGGTTCGAACCGATGTCGAGGCAGGGGCATGCACATGCCTTTAAAGAAAAACACCGCTATGGCCAAGAGCGCTGGACAAATGTGGGTTCACGGTATTGCTCCTAAATACATGTGATTTACTAATTGTCCTACACTAACTGGGATTACTACGGTTTTCTAGGGTTTTCCGTAGTACTTGAGCGAATGCTATCCTAATTCTATCGGGAAAAAAGTCAGCCCTAGCCGCAAATGGCAACGAAGACAAAATAATAGTAATTGCCCCCCTCCCCCGCACAAGCATGTGGTTGCTTCTGGGACACTCCTAGTTTGGAGTATTGTGAGGGTGAGAATTATTATTATATTATTATTATATAAATTTAAATTATAATAATATCTAGGTACCACACTGACACTATATCAACTGACTAATTACTGTATGAAAATGGAAATGGCCTGGTATTGTATTGCATGTTTTATATCAACTATAAAGAAGTCACGTTTAAATTTTGTAATCTTAACTTATACAACCATTAAAAAATATTTTTCTCTCCAATTGTATAACTTTGTCTTTAGTTGCACTGTTTGATTACCTATTCATATTGTCAACTAAGGGACATCTGTGGACTGGTGGCCGAATTAATTAAACTAATTTCTACCAAAGTGTAAACAAAGTAAAGATAACATAAACAAATTTAATATTTGAGGAACCCTTGTCTAATAGACAAGGGAGGAACATTTAGTAATCAAAATACAAAGAGCATTTAATAAGATAAACATTAAACAATGAAACCTTAAAAAGTCAAAATCTACCTGCTGACTCAGCTAAATTGACAGGTATAAATCCAACGCAGTTCTAAAACAGATCATCAGTGGACACCGCTTCTTAGAACCACTTGATCATCCAAACACCTCCGGGTGTCCCAGGATACCGCTTGTTAGGAACCTTGTTTTGGCTGGACTGGCTGAGAAAGAAATTCATATAGAGGTAGCTAGAGAAGCTAAGATATTGAAATATATACATATAGATACCAGAGGTTACAAAATGGAATGACGAAGCCTCCAAGAGATTAAGAAAGAAATAGAAGTTTTGGCAGCAAAAGTAGAAAGAGGCGAAAAAATCATAAAAAGGTACAGAAAAGAGTTAGAGAAGCGCCAGCAAAGTAAGAGATTAAAAGAAAAAGTGACACTGGCGGAAATTCAGGAGGTTTTTGGTATAAACCTCCTTGTTATACCTTTAACCGATGTCTGGAATACATGTAGCCAGAAGCAGAAAAGAGTACCCCTAATTGTAGACAAGTAGCGGAAGAGGCAATATATAGCAAATTAAAGATAAATAAGTTATAATTACTCCAATACAGAATTTATAAAAGAAATTATATTGAGAATGGGTAGTAGGAGCCAGTTCACTACAGCCTACCACCCAGCGGGTAACAGGCTGATAGAGAAATTTAATAAAACCATACCGACCCCGAGAGAAAGCAATCTACAAATGCAATAGATCACAAGATAAAGTTTTTATCGCAAGAATAGAATATAGATTACTTACTCAAGCTCACGAATCCTGTCAATCTCAACAACCATAGCAGAAATTGACGACGAAGTATACATGGTGTCACATCCAACACCTGGCACAGTAATCCAAGTCACACCGGTCTCTGGGAGCATTTAAAGTAACAGTACCTTGTAATTGTATTCTAAAAACAGAAGAAAACACGTTAAGAAACAAAAACATACAGGGTGTAACTAAACTGATGGTCAAAAATGAAACCACGTATTCTTGGAGTCAAAATAAGGGCACTTCTTCATATATTTTTTTCTCCTACGGGCCATAGTTTTTTTATACAGAGCGTAGAAGTTTGGAGAAAAATACACGCATTTCTTAGTATTTCCAGAAGTATACGAGATATTTTCTTCAAACTTGGCGTGTCACATGAGCAGATGAGCCGTCAAACTTAAGGTTGACATGAAGCTTCTGAGGCTCCCAGTTGTGGAGATACGGGGTGTTAGTAAAATTAATTAGTTCAGAAAAATATGAATACCCTGTATAATCGCATTTTTTAAATTTGTTTTGAGTGGTGAATAGAATGGTTAACAAAAAGTATCTCTTAGTATTTATTCATATTCGCAGCCGTTTCTTAATTATTTTTAAAGAACGGTAACGCTGCAATGAACAATAGTCACTTTAAGAATAAATCTAGCAATCTGTGGATGTCAATTAAACTTTACTTAACAAAATACAAAAGCAAAAACAATAATAGAAGAAACGTTTTGCTATTATTTCAATACACGCAACTATGCGTTTCCGCATGTTTATTATTGCCATTCGCAAGTCCATAGCAAAAGTGCATATCAGTCAATTCTTCAAATGAAAATATAATTTTTCAAAATATTGATGCTAATGTGCAAAGTTGGCAGCCAAATGATTCAAATAATGCCAAGTTTAATTGACATCCACAGATTGTTAGATTTATTCTTAAAATGACTTTTTTATTGCAGCATTGCCGTTCTTTGAAAATAATTAAAAACGGCTGAGAATATGAAAAAATACTAAGAGATACTTTTTGTTCACCATTGAATTTACCATTCAAAACAAATTTAAAAAATGCGATTATACAGGGTATTCATATTTTTCTGAATTAATTAATTTTAATAACACCCTGTATCTCCGCAACTAGGGCCTCACAAGCTTCATATTAACCTTTATTTTGACAACTCATCCGCTCATGTGACACGCCAAGTTTGAAGAAAATATCTCGTATACTTCTAGAGATACTAAGAAATATGTATATTTTTCTCTAAATTTCTACGCTCTGTATAAAAAAAACTATGGCCCGTAGGAGAAAAAAATATATGAAGAAGTGCCCTTATTTTGACTCCAAGAATACGTGGTTTCATTTTTGACCATCAGTTTAGTCACATCCTGTATAGTATAGTACTCGTCATTTCAGCCGCATTTAGAAACATTTATTTTGCACCCATCAATAGAAAATTTACCTCAAAAATTCAAGAATGCCTCAATAAAAATTGGACGCTATCAGTACCTTGCATAAGCTACATTTAAAACATTACCTGATTCGCTAATTTGGATGAACCATAACCATTCAATTCTGGTAATTTGGAACATTATGCTGTCAGCGGCAGTCCTGTACATCATCTTCTACAGATGAGTACACAGACACAACACACGATATTATTTTTGGACTCACATGTACCTGTTCTGCAGCGTTTATCCTGTACACACTCGGGAAGATAGTCACCCAGTACCTCCGCAGAAGACGCGCAGCACGTGAAGAAAGCAACACCTCTGTGACAGCAGCCTCAGCCCCAGACTTTCCCACAGACAGGGAATATGTAATACGATAGCCGAACAGCGAACCACTGGCTGACGTGACGTGGCAATACAGCAGCAATATGTGAAATGAGGCCAGGCTGGAATCCGCATCGTCAGCAACCCCAAGGCCATTAACCAGGGTAACGATCACAGGCACGGAGGACGCCTAATTAGTATTGTATCAATTTTTATAATTTATTTTAAATATAAGACAGAACCGGGTTAGGAATAATTGATTACTTGAAGGACTCAAAACCGAGTAGCCGAGTGTGCATTAAGTTAATCAGGGATGCTTCCTACAAATCATCTATAGTTTAAACATAAAAAAGATAGTGAGGGTAGCACCGTTAAGTGAAGAATAATGAGAGGCGCTACCTTCATGTATAATAGCGAGTCCACAATCTCAATCCCTATAGATCTCGGTCAATTGTTTTAGGGCGAATTGAAGCGGTTACTCATCGATTATGTCATTCTAAGGCATTGTCTGGCACATAAATCTCAGTTCGAAATCTCCACATTAGATGCGCCTCTTGTTATTTCTTCACTCAACGCTAGCACATAGGAGGGCATTATTACATATATTATTATGTATAAAATATATATATATTGTTGGTCGACGGGGTCGATCGTTAAAGTATATTATAGAGTAAATATTTAAAATAAATCTCTGCCAGATAAATTTGGATTCTTTAGGTAGCGAAGGACCAGGAGAACTGTTGGCAACGACAAGGTAATCTGTGGCTCAAGGCCACTTCACATGTACAATTTCCATATTTGTCTAAAAAATAACAAAAATATATAATATAATAATTTTAAGTTAGATGTAGAAATATAAAAAGAAAGAAGGTAAATTACCATAGAGTATTCACAGCAATATTTTCGAAACACTCGAAGGGCAAGTCGGCGAAACAACGACAAATTAAATCCTATTGAGTAAATAGTAATACCATAATTTATTTTACCGGATTTAGTCTTTTACCTGATTTAGTCTCTTACCTAACTTAGTTTTTTTACCTGATTTAGTCTTCCCCAAAAAAACAACTAGAGTTGTTTCGTGGGTCAATTTCAGTTTATTTGCCATGTCGTATTTGTCATGTTGTATTTGTATTCTTTTGTATTTGTATTTTCATATTTGCGATGTAAATAAACGTTATTATTATTATATATTTTATTTATAAATAATAGAAGGAAAAAAATTTCAATTACGACACATACAGTTTGTTCAGCGAATGTTCGACCCTACGTCACAACTCCCCTTGTCTGACTCGTGAATATACGACCGATATCCATCATATATTCACGAGTAAGACAAGGACGGGAGTTGTGACGTATAAGGGATTGGGATTATTCCTGGACCTGTTAAAAGCATATGATTGCCTAATTCATGAAATTCTGTTGCAGAAATTAAATAAGTATGGAGTAGGAGGGCCCTCTCTGAGTTGGCTACGCTCGTACTTAACAAATAGGTGTCAAATGACGTCAGTTACAAAGAATAATTTTAACGCGCGATCTGAAATTAAATTATTAAAACAAGGAGTCCCGCAAGTTAGCATATTAGGACCTATCTTGTTTATCATTTATATTAATGACCTAATATAGATGTTCTGGAAACGACAAATGTGTGCCAAATTACCAACTATGCCGACGATTCAAATATCCTTGTCTCCACAACTTCATTTACAAGTGTGCTTGAAAAGGCATCTAATATTATTAGTAGGGCAAATGAATGGTTTGTAAGAAATAAACTTGTTTTGAATCCCTCTAAAACAAATGCAGTTTTTTCAAAACTAATAGATACACCCTCTAATATCTTGGTGCAGGGTGAGAGTATTAAAGTCACTGAGGCAACTAAATTTTTGGGAGTTTTAATTGATCACACTTTGCGTTGGGATGTGCATGTCGAGCACATATGTAACAAGTTAGACTCTGCTTGCTATAGTCTTAAGGTGTTATCGAAATATGTTGATGCCAAGGTGCTAAAAACAGTCTACCGTTCTAGTAGGAAGTCTCACATAAGGTATGGAATTTTATTTTATGGTAATTGCAGAGACATTGGTAGGATTTTCATTTGTCAGAAAAGGGTGGTCAGAACTTTGTTTAAATTATGCCCACTAGAATTGTGTAGAGGTTGTTTTAAGGAAAATAAAATCCTCACTGTCCCTGCAATATACAGCAGTGGCGTCGCGTGACTTCGGAAGCAGGGGGGGCACCTTAATTTTTTTTTCTCAAGACAATGAACAACATTTCAATATTTTTTTATCGCAATTTTAGTTTAACTGAAACAAAAATGGGAAAAGAAAACAATTAGGTACTCGTTTATTTTCATATTTTTAATAAACCAACGAGACAAATAATACATGAATCAAAAACAAAAAAAAACTTCCGAAATAAAAAAAAACTTGTACTATCACTGTCAGAAAAAACTTCCAAAATAAAACAAGCTGTATGTACTGTCCTATCATTAATACAAACAAAAAATAAATAACATCTAAAAAATAAAATGTAGAAAAGCTTTTTTATTATACTTCTTTGAAAACACCTTATTTTCATCTGTTTTAGCAATAATGAAAGATGGGGTTTTTCGGGGTAGCGCACGGAAACAGCGCATGGAAAAACTTTCCGTGCGCTGAATAAAAATACCGAATATATAGCTTTAAAATAGAAATATACAGCAAAGTAACTAAATTTAAGAAACTCTATATGCTCTATGATATTTAACATATACCTATTTTGTATTTTAGTTCGTAAGTGTTTCAATATTTAGATACATTTCTGTAATATTTTTGACGTTTTATTCACCTTATCTGACAATAACGAATTTACAACAAAGCGCACCTTTGAAATAATTTGAGAGTAACCATGGATACGCATCATACATACCAAACACTATATTGTCTGCATTGTTTATTTTTTGTCAATTAAACTTGTTATAATATGCCGATAAAATGTTTTAAGTTTCCGTTTTCAAAGAAGTATAATAAAAAATATCGTTCATTACACGTCCCGAAATAGATTTTTCCGTGCTTGCATGACTTCCCGTGTTCGGCTGCGCCTCACACTGCGCCTCACACTGTCACGCGCGCACGGAAAAATCTTTATTTCCAGACTCGTAATGAAATATACTATTTAAAAAGAAGCTTTTATTTAAGCCATGTACTAAAATGAATAAAATAAAATAAGTATATAGTAAAATCGAGCAACTCTTACGCCTGGCGTAAACAAGACCACGTGAGTTGAAACATTCGCCAGGGCCGCACTGAGGCATGACCTTTATTTAATGTTAGTTTTACAATGGTTTACATCAAAATATTTGGGAAAAGAATTATTGGCTTAATTAAAATGGTTCAAAACATCGATAAAATTATTTGTGGCAGTGTCTAAATTGCTGAAAACAACAAGGTAAAACCGCGTAACTACACTTTTTCGATCGAGTACCTCCCTGTTGCCGACTCGGGTGAAACTTTATAGACTACCGACCAATCGCGGATCGTCATTGAACACGTGGTTTTATTTACGCCAGGCGTACGGATTGCTCGATTTTAGTATCGGTTTTTGTTAAGATAATTCAATGTCAATTTGCGACAAGTTCTTATAAATCTAAAAGCTTTTCGCGCGAATTTTAAAGAGAATACATACTTTGGCAAATAGGTACTTGCTTATCAACCAATCACTGTCCAACAAAATTAATTGGTACTTACTTTAATGAACATCTCGCGCGACATGCTTTTTGATTTACAAAAACACAATTTGGCATTGAATTATCTTTACTGAAAACCTAGACTTATTTTATATTATTTTATTCGTTTTAGTATATGGTTTAAATAAAAGCTTGTTTTGACAAAGTTTTTTTACCTTTTATATTATTTGATTCTCAATATCAGGAGGGTGGTAAAGAAATTTAGTCCACCATCTTGGGACATCCGCTATATTGGATTTAGTATGACGCCACTTATTTTTTTGTACTCGTCATTTCATACCCATGTCAAAGTCAAATAGGTTGTGCAGAAATAGCATTGACTGACGTATTTATAAAGACTTCTCACGACTCGACTATAACTTCATGTCCCTGAAAGAAGCTGGCGCAAATAACCAACAATGCCTTTTGCATTGTATTTTGTCTCGGAAGGGCGCATGGTGGCCCAAAAAAGGGTCAGACGTGACAGTCGTGAGCAGTCTTATTAATGTGGACAAGTTAAATAAAAGCTTGTAAAATATCATGCATCTTTTACAGGTCAGGCACATCATATTTACTCAATAAAACTTCATTCTTCGACTGCTTTTTTGGACAAAACATTCTATCAAGTGCGAGGCGAGTCAGGTTAAGACAGATCTTTGCACGCGCGGCCATGCGGTGCCTACCATAGCCCATGAGGCCAAAACTATAGGCACCATTACACCGCTCATGTAATTAATTAAGTGATTGCTGTGAATTATTTCCATTTTTACCTTAGGTAGGTAGTGTTATAAAATTCCCACCTAACAAAAACTGGGGGGGGGGGGCCCGTGCCTCCCCTGCCCCCCCCCCTCCCCCGACGCGACGCCACTGATATACAGGGTGTCCCAATAAGGACTCCCGTCGCAGATATCTCCGGAACAAAAAGAGATATTTTAATTCTGCAAACGCCGTTAGCTAGGACGTGAAGAAGGCTTTATTCGCAACTGCTAAGCGTTCGTTTTGACATTGGCGCATAGATGGCGCTGCGGTCCAAAGAAACTTTTCGATCCTAGGAACGTTGGAGAACGTAGTGCATTTGAAAGACTGGGTAATTTCGAGAATCTTTTGTTCTATGGACAATTTTCCTATTGTTACTAGTTTCTGAGATAACCGCTCTACAATGTCATTTACAGAAAATGAGCTAACTCGCTTAAAATCAACTTTAGTGAAAAAAATATTAAAAATATCTTTGTAGTGCACTAGGTCAAAGAAAATAGTGGCACTTGTCAAATTATTACACATCCGGTTTGACCGGAGGTGGCTCATTTTTCAGTTTAAAATGAACATACTGTATAGTTTATTCCTCAAAAGTGAAGAAAAGTAATTTCCAGTGTCATACAGGGTGGCCCACCACGAACTGCATCGATCTATATATGGAAAAATAAAAGTAGGAAAATTCTGAAAATTTGGCACCTCACCAATGCCGATGGGCGCTGCTCAACTAAAATATTTTGGTGAATCTGGCACTTCCGGTTATACCGGAAGTCGATATCAACTTTCTTATCTCAAATGGAACACCCTGTATATTATTGCATTTTTGGATTCTAGGCATCATTTTGGAACAAAAACATGCAACATGTCCTGTGTCTAAATCCAACCGTTTTTGAGATATTTGCATTTTTCCGAAAAAAAAAATACAGGTGCAGACCTAAAGTCAATTAATTAGCAATTTATACGAGGAAACCGTGAAATTTCAAAACGAATTCATCGTGTAACAGAAGCCCTGACCTAGTGATCTCTGCTGAGAAATAAATCCGTTCTTATACACGTTCACAAAATATGAATAAAAATTACATTCAAAATATGCTTAAATCTCGAAATTTTCAAATGGAAACCCCCATTTTTTTTAATGCGATCTTATTCACCACTAAAAATGATGACAACTTTGTGTAAGGTTTCCTATACCTAAATGCAGTAATTTTCGATTAATTTGCAAAAAACCCACTTTTCGCCCATAAAATGCGGGGTTTGCTTAACGCTTGTAAAATCATATTAGCCATGGACCTTGAAAAGACAATCGTGGCTGAGGAAATGTCACTTGGTTTATAAATTATTGTCAACAATAATGCCGGCGCGCTTAAATTACACAAATGAAGATTATTTAAATTTGTTTATTATCCACGGAGAATGCGACAAAGTAATAAGAACGTGCGATACATTTGGGGCTCGCTATCCACAAAAAACAAAACCATCGCCAAACGTGATTTTTCTCTGACACATCCATACTGTTTAAAATTTTGTATTATTTTTTAACTGTGTTTGGCGATGGTTTTGTTTTTTGTGGATAGCGAGCCCCAAATGTATCGCACGTTATTTATATTACTTTGTTGCATTCTCCGTGGCGTAGATAATAAACAAATTTAAATAATTTAATTTAATTGAAAATTTCGAGATTTAAGCACATTTTGAATGTAATTTTTATTCAGATTTTGTGAACACCCTGTATAAGAACGGATTTATTTCTCAGCAGAGATCACTAGGTCAGGGCTTCTGTTACACGATGCCAAAAATTCGTTTTGAAATTTCACGGTTTCCTCGTATAAATTGCTAATTAATTGACTTTAGGTCTGCACCTGTTTTTTTTTTTTTCGGAAAAATGCAAATATCTCAAAAACGGTTGGATTTAGACACAGGACATGTTGCATGTTTTTGTTCCAAAATGATGCCTAGAATCCAAAAATGCTATAATATACAGGGTGTTCTATTTGAGATAAGAAAGTTGATATCGACTTCCGGTATAACCGGAAGTGCCAGATTCACCAAAATATTTTAGTTGAGCAGCGCCCATCGGTATTGGTGAGGTGCCAAATTTTCAGAATTTTCCTACTTTTAGTTTTCCATATATAGATCAATGCAGTTCGTGGTGGGCCACCCTGTATAATAACAATCACACCATGTATACATCTAGACAACGACAATTTGGCTGAATTTTTTTTAACCGAAGGTGGGTCTGTCCATTGTTTCAGTATGATAAGCGAGTTAGCTCATTTTCTGTAAATGACATTGTAGAGCGGTTATCTCAGAAACTAGTAGCAATAGGAAAATCGTCCATAGAACAAAAGATTCTCCAAATTACCTAGTCTTTCAAATGCGCTACGATCCAACGTTCCTAGGATCGAAAAGTTTCTTTGGACCGCAGCGCCATCTATACGCCAATGTCAAAATGAACGCTTAGCAGTTGCGAATAAAGCCTTCTTCACGTCCTAGCGAACGGCGTTTGCAGAATTAAAATGTCTCTTTTTGTTCCGGAGATATCTGCGACGGGAGTCCTTATTGGGACACCCTGTATATTCAGGAACTGCTTCTATCCTTTTTTAAAAACAGATATTTGTTTTTGCCTTTTAAACTACAATACACCTATAACACCAGAACATTTGAATACACCTATCCGATACATCGATTATCAATGTTTGAAAATGGGCCGAACATTCGCTGAACAAACTGTAGCTATACCTATCAGTAAAGTCACAAAAACAATGCCAAAATATTTTTTCAACCACAATATGTGAAGACTACAACATTTTTTCGAAACCACTTTCTCTTTATACGTCAAAGTCATGTGGACTAATCTAAACAAAAATTACCAAGATGTACCAGGTGAAGCAGAAATATGGTCAGCAACATGGACAGCAAGAAAAAGGGATGAGGAACTGTTGCAGTGGGCTGATGAACTCCGATAATCGTGATAATAAGTGTGTCTTTTGTGTTATAATCTTAAGTCTTTTCAATTTTAGTCATTTTTTATATCTTTGTCAGTATTACTTACCAAATTATTTAAACAGATTTCTACCAAAGTCTAAACAAAGTAAAGATAACATAAACAAATTTAATATACAAGGAACATTCAATAATCAAAATACAAGAAGCATTCAATAAGATAAACAATATAAAAGTCAAAGTCCATCTTCCGAATCAACTAAATCGACAGGTATAAGTTCAGCGCAGTTCTAATTAGTGATGGGCAAAAGATTGTTGTATATTGGTGTAAGATAATATTTAGGCCACACTTTATAATCTTACTTTTTTGTATTGAAATTTGTACTTGTACTTAAATTCTTTTGTTAAGACTGTTTTTTGGCCTGGGTGGTTTTCCTTGATGTTCTTTTGTTCTGAGCGAATTAAATTAAGTTACAAGGTTTTTCCTGTTATCCAGTTAATAATTATTGCTTTTTAAGTGGTTTTTTTTGTTCATTAGATACCCACTGACTTTATATACTTGGTAATTTGGGGTTGACAGACAATTTTTCTTTGTAAACTTTGTTGTTACCCAATGACCTTTTGTACTAAAGCTATTGTATCTTATTTATTTGTACGAATGAATTTTATTGTTTTATTTTATATTTAAATACTGTAAATTATCTATGAATAAATATTATTACTATTATTATATTCGGATTATTTGGATACTCGAATATTTAGAATCAGATCACTTAGATATACGGATGAATCATCCGATTTCAAATATCCGAATTGTTTAAAAAATGGTGAAGTTTTTGGGACTAACGCTCAGCTCTTACATGTAACCACACAACTATCTTATTATTATGTTATAATGTAGCCGTTTGTTTGGTCCACTCTCCGCTATTCCGATTATGTGACGTATTCCGTTGATGTTTTTATGTTTTATGATTGCATGTATGTCATTTAATGTGAAATTTGAATTAAAAAATATTTCGAATCCGAATGAATACTCGGATTACTCGAATATTTATGATACTCTCATTCGCCGAGTAATTTAATTCGAATTCGCCCATCACTAGTTCTAATACAGATCACCGCTTCTTAGCAGCCACTTGATCATCCAACCAACCCCGGGTGTCCCACCAGGCAAAGGATACCACTTGTTAGCAACCTTGTTCTAGCTGGACTGCCCGAGGGGTTGACGATAGCATCCTCGCGGACGCTACTGAAGACGTTGGAGGTGAGTGCCATGCGCTCCACATTAGAGCTCCAGTGCGCCTCGCCGGGGCACTTCGGGATGCATCGGTAACTCCCAAAGTCGCACCAGTCACACAGTCCACAGTCGGTAGCCGCGGTCCCTGCGTTCCGGTCAAGATGCTGTCGATCACGTTTCTGTAAGTTCAGACAAATACACGCTGCTTTGGATTACCTTCTTGTGTCATTGGAAAGTGCAGTCTCCAGTGCATCCATAGTGTCTACCCTCTTGAAGAAGATCCCGGCAAGCGCAAGGGTCAGCTGAAACCCGCATGCGCACATCCCAGGTATGACAGTATAAAACCATAATATTACAGCCTTCTCTTATAAATACAAAAATCTTGATGATGAGCTATTAGAACAGTTATAAATATGTCTTAGCTAACGAACTTATATCAATTGTATGAGCTGTTGATTATTAACATCTTAAGGATAGGTACAAATTTATAATGTGCCAAAACAATTTTATAAAACATGTCATCTCATTTCATCTCAGTAACAGACCTTGCAGAGTTATTTGTTGCCAATAAAGTAATAATACAGCAGTAATAAAACAATTTACTCTTATAATTTCAAATTATATAACTTGTGTATTACTTGGGGGAGTTATAATGAAAATATTTTTTAAATGAGACATATTAATTTCTATAAAGCCGTTAATATTAATTAGAAAATAGAGAAACGAAAAATATTCACAAATAAAAAAGTTACAAGACGTTTGTGTCTTGTCCAGATATTGTCCTTACTTCTATATCTTCAGCTTCATAACTTTTTTATTTGCGAATATTTTTCGTTTCCCTAAAACACTTTTTGTGTACAATTCACCCGTAAAGAGCGCCTTTTTTAAGTCATAAACATTTTAATTAAGATTTCCCATTTAAAAAAATATTTCGAAAACGGAAACATTTAGAAACTTCTACTTTAGTAAATTACATTAAAAAAATGCCTTAAGGATGTTTTTACGAAAATGACAAAAATCACAAACAAAAAGTTATGAGAAAACACGTACCTACATCGGCTTTGCCAGACGTCCCGATTTTTAGCCTGAAATTTAATGTCCCAGGCGAACAGGCACAGTCCGCTTTTTGGGTCGGTAGGCGCAAAGTGGCACGAAAGTAATTGTTATTTAATAAACTTCCCTTCTTAAGTTTTTTACCTATTCTGATTCTCTCTTCAAAAATAAAAGAGGCTATAATGAAGCCCACCGCAAATAAAAAATTACCCCTAACTGAAGGGGAATTCAGAAGGAACACTACAGGGTGTCCGGTAAGTACCTCCTAATCTCTCGGAAGCATACAGTTTGTCAAAGGAAAAAAATTCCTACAGTGCCCCTTAACGGAGATACAGGGCCCCAAAAGAGTACTTAGCGATTTACTTTTTTGGCTCTAACTTTTGATTCGACTTGTATAATTTAATGAAATTTTAATAGTTTATGTTGGCCATAAAGACTCATAAAACCATACTACCGTAGATGTTTCACATCGTCAGGGAAGTCAGGAACGGACTTGCCACCACACTCGTTGGGCCAAATTTTTGACAGGTGTCATTTTACAGAGCTGAAAACTGTTTTTTTAAATACTTTGGTCATTGCTCTTTAAAAAAGGTACTCTTCATTTCTTTCGACCAAATGAGCCGTTTTCGAAAAAATTAAGTTTTTTAACACGTTTACACAATTAACGAGTGCTTGTCCATAAAGGTACGGAACCCTAAAAATAACATAATACAGACTAGGCTGATATGCATTTAATTTATGGTGAAGCGCTGTCCAACTCTTCGAAGGCAAGAAGACTTTATGCTGAAAGATTTCCAGCTCGAAAACCTTTCAAAGGGTTGATCGGAGCTTAATTAATTTACAATGTTATTAAAACACAAAAATAATGAAAACGTTTAAATGTTATTTTGGCAAATGTTCAATATGAGCTCCACGTACTTCAATACATTTTCTTAGTCTTCGAATATTTTCCCGCTGCACTGCAAATAATATTCCGGCATTATTACGAACTTCGTTAGAATGCTGTGTTATTCTCGCTAGTAGTTCTTCTCTAGTATTTACTGGTGTTGAATAAACTAGTTGTTTTAGATGTCCCCAAAAGTAAAAGTCTAAAGGATTTAGATCAGGCGACCTTGGTGGCCATAAAACAGGGCCGTCAATAGTAGGTAATTCATTAAACAATAACCACCTGATTTTTACCTAATTGTGTTTAGCATTAGTAACTTTTGAGTGTTATACAAAAACTTAATTTTTTCAAAAACGGCTCATTTGGTCGAAAGAAATGAAGAGTACCTTTTTTAAAGAGCAATGACCAAAGTATTTAAAAAAACAGTTTTCAGCTCTGTAAAATGGCACCTGTCAAAAGTTTGGCCCAACGAGTGTGGTGGCAAGTCCGTTCCTGACTTCCCTGACGATGTGAAACATCTACGGTAGTATGGTTTTATGAGTCTTTATGGCCAACATAAACTATTACAATTTCATTAAATTATAAAAGTCGGTTCAAAAGTTAGAGCCAAAAAAGTAAATCGCTAAGTACTCTTTTGGGGCCCTGTATCTCCGTTAAGGGGCACAGTAGGATTTTTTTTCCTTTGACAAACTAGGGTTATTTTGACCTCCCCTGTATGCTTCCGAGAGATTAGGAGGTACTTACCGGACACCCTGTATAAAATATTAAACTCAGGAAATTTATTTTCTTCCGACCGCAAATAACTCCATAATATTAAGCCTGCTTCTAGGTACCATAGGTATCCATTCTGCTTCATAATTAAGTCCATTCCAAGCACTGGGTCATAAGCCCCCTCGAACAATAATTATTACCAAAAATTCACATCTGCCATTTAAAATTTTTTAATTCGTATGCAAAATCTTGTCTATATAACAAATGAGTCAAACATTATTATCACCCGTTTGTTTATACAATTATTTTGCTGACAACCCATTGGGCAAACTTTGAATTGGAACGGGGCCCACGGAAACTTACGGGCCACCGCACTCGTTTTGCTCTACGTCGGTAGACGTCCGAACTTGGCGTGTACGCGCTTGAGATTTTTACGATTTAGAACTATTTTAGTTATAGTTATATCTAAAAATAATAATAAACAAAAGGCTTTTATGTGCTTTTGACATATATTTAATAAAATATAAATATATATACAGCCAAGCCAACCCGATATGTTCATCCCCTAATCTCTAGCAACCCCAACTTTAAAATTTCAAATGGAACTACCCCCCTTGTGACGCATCATTTTAAAGCCCTTTTTATTGTGAATACAGTGATGCATCGTTTTTAGAAATCTGTTGAGATTTGACAGAATTATTGTCTAAAAACGGAAAGTTGACAATCCACTATACGCATAGTAATTTCTACACAAAATAAGTTTTTTTATCTACTACACAAGACCAAATTACCTAGTTTTTATTGACGTGTCGATCAGTTTACAAAAAAGTCACAAATGAAAAAGCTGAAGCAAAACAAAAAAGTTCGTAAACAAATTCAAACCTTATATCTTTTTAAAATATGTAACAAAAAGTCACTGTCACAAAAAAAAGTTCCTGTTTTTTGCCTGTAACCAAGAAATCGTTAGTTTTAGCCTGCTATTGAAAGTGGAAATGCATTTTCGAAATGGTTTATTCTAGAGCGGAAAGGGTAGAAATTGTTGCAATTTGTTATCGAAATCATGATTGCGCTAAAGCTAGAGCACGAATTGCAACAATTTCTAACCTTTCCGCGAGAGAGTAACCATTTCAAAAACACGTTTACACTTTCAATAGCAGGCTGAAACTAACGATTTCGTAGTTACAAGCAAAAAATACGAGGACTTTTTTGTGACAGTGACTTTTTGTTATTTTAAAAATATATAAGGTTTGAATTCGTATGAACTCCTTTTGTTTGGCTTCAGCTTTTTCATTTGTGACTTTTTTGTAAACTGATCAACACATCGATAAAAACTAGGTAATTTGGTCGTGTGTAGTAGATAAAAAACTTATTAGTGTTGAGCATTGGTGTAACATATTACTACGAGTGCAGTGGATTGTTAACTTTCCGTTTTTAGCCAATATTTCTGTCAAATCTCAACAGATTTCTAAAAATGACGCATCACTGTATTCGCAATTAAAAGGGCTTTAAAATGATGCATCACAAGGGGGGTAGTTCCATTTGAAATTTTAAAGTTGGGGTTGCTAGAGATTAGGGTATGAACATATCGGGTTGGCTTGGCTGTATATATATTTATATTTTATTAAATATATAAGGTTTGAATTCGTATGAACTTCTTTTGTTTGGCTTCAGCTTTTTCATTTGTGACTTTTTGTAAACTGATCAACACGTCGATAAAAACTAGGTAATTTGGTCGTGTGTAGTAGATAAAAAACTTATTAGTGTTGAGCATTGGTGTAACAAATTACTACGAGTGCAGTGGATTGTTAACTTTCCGTTTTTAGCCAATAATTCTGTCAAATCTCAACAGATTTCTAAAAATGACGCATCACTGTATTCGCAATTAAAAGGGCTTTAAAATGATGCGCCACAAGTGAGGTAGTTCCATTTGAAATTTTAAAGTTCGGGTTGCTAGGGATTAGGGGGATGAACATATCGAGTTGGCTTGACTGTAAAAAAAGCTCCCCCCAAGAACAAAAATCGACTGGTCTCGGCGAATTTTGAAATATATTTCGATTTTCTAATTTGGAGGGGTCAAGCTTTCATTGGGAAACCCTGTATACTTCTCTGGTATAGTTTCATTTGCATCCCGGCACACAGCACCGATCTGGCATTTTTTAAATAGAACCAAAACTCTAGTAGCTCTCTGTCCTGTATCTAAAATATATACACATAAGTTACCTAATATATACTAGTAAAAGGATTGGGCTGATCCCACAGACGCGCTGCGGCCGGCACATGGACATCTACGGTGACGTGACAGCGGCAACGGCTTGCTGTGCAGTGGCCCGTAAGTTTCCGTGGGCCCCGATTGGAATGATCATAATATCGATATGTCACTGTTATACAGGGTGTAACTAAACTGATGGTCAAAAATGAAACCACGTATTCTTGGAGTCAAAATAAGGGCACTTCTTCATATATTTTTTTCTCCTATGGGCCATAGTTTTTTTTATACAGAGCGCAGAAATTTAGAGAAAAATACACATATTTCTTAGTATCTCTAGAAGTATAAGAGATATTTTCTTCAAACTTGGCGTGCCACATGAGCGGATGAGTTGTCAAATTTAAGGTTAATATGAAGCTTGTAAGGCCCCCAGTTGCGGAGATACAGGGTGTTATTAAAATTAATTAGTTCAGAAAAATATGAATACCCTGTATAATCGCATTTCTTAAATTTGTTTTGAATGATAAATTCAATGGTTAACAAAAAGTATCTCTTAGTATTTTTTCATATTCTCAGCCGTTTTTTAATTATTTTCAAAGAACGGCAATGCTGCAATAAACAAGTCATTTTAAGAATAAATCTAACAATCTGTGTATGTCAATTAAACTTGGCATTATTTGAATCATTTGGCTGCCAACTTTGCACTTTAGTATCAATATTTTGAAAAATTATATTTTCATTTGAAGAATTGACTGATATGCACTTTTGCTATGGACTTGCCAATGGCAATAATAAACATGCGGAAACGCGTAGTTGCGTGTATTGAAAGAGACGGCGGTCATTTCAAACATTTAATAATTTAATTTTCTAATAGCAATACGTTTCTTTTATTATCGTTTTTGCTTTTGTATCTTGTTAAATAAAGTTTAATTGACAACCACAGATTGCTAGATTTATTCTTAAAGTGACTATTGTTCATTGCAGCATTGCCGTTCTTTAAAAATAATTAAGAAACGGCTGCCAATATGAAAAAATACTAAGAGATACTTTTTGTTCACCATTCTATTCACCATTCAAAACAAATTTAAAAAATGCGATTATACAGGGTATTCATATTTTTCTGAACTAATTAATTTTACTAACACCCTGTATCTCCGCAACTGGGAGCCTCAGAAGCTTCACGTCAACCTTAAGTTTGACGGCTCATCTGCTCATGTGACACGCCAAGTTTGAAGAAAATATCTCGTATACTTCTGGAAATACTAAGAAATGCGTGTATTTTTCTCCAAACTTCTACGCTCTGTATAAAAAAAACTATGGCCCGTAGGAGAAAAAAATATATGAAGAAGTGCCCTTATTTTGACTCCAAGAATACGTGGTTTCATTTTTGACCAGTTTAGTTACACCCTGTATACTTATTTTGGAGATAAATTGCTTAGTCGGAATTTTTCATTACATCACTGACCAGATTCATAATATCGGAGACTGTGTTTACTCCTTGACGAAAACCATATTGATGTGGTGCCCCAAAAGGAGCCTCCAATATTTTCTATCTCTATATTTCTTTTTGAAAGATACTGATGGTTCTCCTGCTAAGCATTGATTATCCTCATTTCATTTAACCCATGCTCACTTTTTAGGGCTTCGATGAATTTCCATATGTTGGGGTGGTTGGCAGATAATTGACCATCAAAACTTATGTGCCAACCTTCGACTGCATTGTTCGTTTTGGCTAATCAATTTATTACACTATTATAACAACTCCACATTGAGTGAACAGTGGATCTCGTTGGCAGTGCTTCCTTGTCGGTCAACCTATCCAGGTGTCTTCGAAAAAGTCTGATATTCTGGGCATCTTCAGGTAAAACATCACTGTCCACCAACAACTGGAATGCTTTTTCAAGATGTGGTAGTGGCATAAATGCTAAAGCGTTCAACTACCTCATTCTTAAGGCCAGTCGGCATCTGTGTCATACTTTTTCTTAAGCTCTTCTCATTATACTTTCCTGTACAGACACTGGCAAAAGTGAAAGAAATACCTCGCTTCTTGAAAGACTTGACGTACACGCTCTAAATGCTGCTTTTTTAAAGTCAGTTATCACCGTGGCATTCGAACATCTACTCATCAACAGTTTTAACATTTTGCAATGGAATGGATCTCTCACTCTTATCTGGCAAAGGTGCATAGACCAAGGAAATGGAACCATTTTGCTTTAATCCTTGAACTGTGTAGAGTTGTGCGAACAATTGCGGTATGCTCTTGAAAGTTCCATCCATAAATCAGTTGTCAGACTTTTCTAACAAACTTAGAGACCCTCTGGTGGCAAAGATAAATCAATATTCGGTCTTCTGTAGGCCCAGAGGTCATACTTCAGAAAGTCTGCTCCGTTCAACGTTTGTTTGTATGGTTTAAATGAAGTCACTTGGAACAGCATAAAAACCTTTGAATTTTATACGGGTGATTTCTGCTGATAAGTCTGGTATTTTTACCAGTAGCAGAGCGTGGTAAATGCTATGAATTAGATCGCGCCCCGTATATCACTGTGTTCCAAGTGAGTTGAGTTATATTTTACCAGGATAGCTCGAAAACAGGCGCCTCGGCAATAAAATACGAGACAATAAATGACTATACATGCTCGCCTAATATAATATCACCAATACTTGCATGGGTTACACTGTTCGACGGCTGGCCACTTGTGCATTGAAATGCGGTACTTTTGCTGTGCTTGTTTGGATAACTGCCCTCCATCTGTGATAGCTCTAGCTCTGTGGCTTGTTTTTCTTACTTTGACTTGCTCGCATTTTCAGTACGTCTTTGTGGTATGTTTCTTTATCGTTCACAAAAATGTTACCATGTAAAACAATTTGGGTTTATTCTTTTCATTGGATTAATTAAATTTTTAATTTGCGTATTTCTTTTTATGTATTCCTCTTTTCATTTTGACCATAAACTTTGGTAATCGTTATTTGAAATTGTGCCAATTGAGGGTAATGAGTGTTTTATCTAGTCCTTATACTATTTAGGAACCTTTTATTCATTTCCTTACTAGAATTCTGAATTTGACCATGTTTTATGTCATTTTTGCCATATTTTATTTTTGATTATTTGATAGTATACTTTTTCTTTCGATACATTTTGACGTTGATGCCTTGTATGCAGTATTCAGTGTTACCATATTTTCTAATTAATCATACCATATATATTTTTTATAAGTTCCTTTAACTGTATTAGCGGCGTTCCTTTTGCCCCTACACTGAGAAATTTAGCTCAGTTGTTAGCCGAGCCACTGTCAAAGGCTCATCTTGTGAAAGGGTCATTTTCCCCACCACCAAACTGAGCCAATATGCTCGATAGTGAGTGTCCTCACGAGGATGTGCTTGAAGGGTGAAGAGAGAGGTAAAAAATGTCACTTTAGCTCACATTCTCATTTGTAAAAGGAACTGCCACCAACTGAGATAAAGTAAGAATTCTTAAGAAAAGTGGCAAAAGGAACGCGGCTATTCGCACATGAGTTTAGAGTTTATTTATTCATGAAAATCACAAGACATACATTTCGTCAAGTATACAATAAAAAAACATATTAAAAATAATGGAACATTCACATAATTGAAACAATTAGAACAATTCACACAAATAAAACATCCAATGAAAATATACCTTTTGGGTATTAACCCACAATCACAGAGAGAGGTGACTGAGTCCTTCCTCAATTTTTTCATAAGAGAAATAGGCGCCCCTCACAAATAAATTCCTAATGAGATCTTTAAACGATTTCACAGGCATATCTCCGACTCTCCCAGGGAGAATGTTAAAAAACCTAACTCCATGGCGTGCAGTTTCAGTCTGTCCCCTAGTCAGTCTCGTAAACTCAACGCAGATGTTACCCCTTTTACGTGTGTGGTAGCTATGTAAGTCAGAACCCACTAAGTATTTATTCTGATGTTTCTTTATGTAGGTAAGACACTCCAGGATGTAGGCACATGGAAAAGTTAATACCCTCAGTTTCCCGAACGTTGATCGTGTGTCATCCCTATAATTCAGACCCCCCACAATTCTCAAAGCCCTTCTCTGCAAGGCAAATATTCTGTGCCTAATTGCAGAATGACCCCAACCAAGAATGCCATACATCTTCCTACTGTGGAAAAGACCATAGTATGCACTCCTAAGAACTTGAGGCGAGAGAGAGCCTGAAAGCTGCCTCAGGACATACGTGTTTTTTGCCAGAGCAGCGCCTAAACGCTCACCATGCACCATCCACTGAAGTCCTGGATCCAAATCCACACCCAAAAAAACGAGCAGATCTGTCATTATTATTTACACTACCCAATTCCCTTGTGGAGTAGAGTAAATTTACGGTTTTATTTTTGTTTAAAATCAGCTGATTGGCCGAGAACCAGTCGTCAGCCATCGACTGTGCCTCCCTTGACTTAGCCGCCAATGCATGTAGGGAACAATCAGACACCAGTAAAGTTGTGTCATCCGCATAGAGGACACACTTCACACAAGGCAACACTCTAGGCAAATCATTTACGTACAAAAGAAACAAAACAGGGCCCAACATAGAGCTTTGCGGTACCCTACCGTCACACATAGCAACCGGGACCCTGCATCCCCCACCCGCACTGACTGCCTCCTGTTTGTTAGATAGGACTCAACCAGCTTCACCGCAAGGTCGCCAAAGCCATACTTCCCCAATTTTCTCAGAATCAATTCGTGGGACACACAGTCGAAGGCCTTGCTAAGGTCGCAAAAAATCGATGACGAATAGTAACCCTTTTCAAAACATTCAAGCGCCAGCTCGACAAACTGCAAGATAGCGTCTGTCGTACCACTTTTTCCCTGAAACCAAACTGATTTTTGTTTAGTATGGAATTATCCTCAAGAAACTTGTTTACTTGTATTTTAATCACCTTTTCGAAAACCTTAGAAAAGATTGGCAAGATTGAAATTGGTCTATAATTTGAACAATCATTAGGGTCACCTTTCTTGAACAATGGCATAACAGACGCCACCTTGAGAGCATCTGGAAAAATGCCCAACAAGAGACACTCATTAATTAATCTAGCCAAGGGTACCACTATCATGTTTTTAATAGTGTCTAAAAGAAAATAGTTCATTCCATAAATGTCCCTACTGCCGCTCTTTTTCAAATTGCCTATGATATCCCTTACTTCTATATAAGTTACTTCTCGGAAGGAGAAAGGGGTTTCAAAATGTAAATCCTCCAGGAATTGCATAGGATTCACATTTCCATCAGGAACCTGCTTAATAAGGCCATTTGCAACATTTATAAAAAAGGTATTAAGATGGTCCGGGTCAATATCAACCGTATGGGGCTGATTTGAATTTTTCGTTTGAGATTTGATAATGTCCCATGCAGTTTTAGAGGGATTAGATGAGTTCTTTATCAGTCTAGCATTGGCCTTAATCTTAGCAGTTTTAATTGCATTTCTATATTGAGTCCTATAGTCATTTCTAGCTTGGATGTTTTGTGGGGTCTTATGAAGAGTACAAACCTCATTTAAAAATCGAAGATTGTCCCTCATCAAAGCAATCTCTTGACTGAACCAATTTACATGTAAAGAGTTATTATTAAATGTCACTCGCCTCACTGGAAAACTCTCTGTGTATGCCCACAAAATTGCATCCAGAAACAAGTCAAACTTCTCATTTATGTTAATACTATCATTGCCGATGAAATCCCATTCAATTTCATTGACTTTATTATGAAAGGTAGTTTTACCAAACTGAGTGATCAGTCTATAGAGTTTAAAGGTTTTTTTACTTGAGGTTGCCTCCGCAGGGACAACAACCTCCAAGACTTGACAGAGATGGTCAGAAAGAAGAGGGTCCACATTCCCAGCAGAAACACTCCCAAAATCAAAATTTATGAAAATATTATCAATGCAATTATGTCCACGTTTATTTGAACTGTTTTTAACCCTTTCGGGACTGCGGCCGCCTGAGGTTTCACAATTTTTTTGATAGATGTCATTCAAATTACGAAACAATTCTGTCAGTCAACCTAACAAAACAAAAATTAGTCAGTTGACAAATCCTATTGAAGGATATTTTAGGTTGAATATTTTCTGTTACTTTTTTTATTTTGTTTATTAAAAGTGGAATGGAATTAGTTCAAATGAAAAACATACTAAAACTTTTTATAATTCTTCTATTTTGTTTTTATGTGCTATTTTTATTTTTATTGATATACTTTGCAATCATTATGTAAAAGAAACTAGACCTTAACTTTTTTGGCATAAGAGGCTTTTTAGCCGATGCCTTATTTTTTATGTAATGATGATGATAATAAAAGCACTTAGGTATAACTAGCAACCCAACACTCAAAATATTTTCAGACTCCCAAGCTTCGACTCACTTGAACTCGGCTTACTTTAAGTTCGCAGAGGGCTCTGTTGTAACTGAGTCAGACCACATCAGGTTGTCTTTGACTGTGACAGAGCCATAACTAGAGTGTTACGGGACTTTGTGAAGCCACAGGTTGCTTAAACAATTCAATTAATTGTGCAGATAGCTTAAAAGTGTTCTACATTTTTTGAAAACCAAATGTCACACCCGTTGAACATCACTAGATATTTAAAACTTGGCACTGCTAAAAATAAAACACAGACAAAAATTTAACCATTTTTTAATACTTTAACAATGTTCTGACATAAAAAACAGTGGCATTCATCACTCATCTCCACTTCACAACTTTGGTATTGAGTAACATTGTCAACCCATTAAGACTAGAATTTAAAAATAAAAGAAACCATACCGTTGACTAAAACTCGGAAGATTTATAAAAACTATTGAAATGTTATTAATAGGCTAAGTACTTTGGCAAAATTACCTACTCAATTCTTGAAAATAAGAGGCCATGCCTGGCCATGATATGCACCTGATTAACAAAAATAATTCTCATGCAATTAGTAGGTACCTAAACATATTTAAGGTATAACATTGTCAATATAAATTTGAAAGATTACAAAATTTGTCCTCACACTTCAACATTTACACCTAACATCAAGCTGCACATACAATCACAAATTGTACTTATCAGAAAAATACAATATATTAACTATATAATTTAGTTAGTTTTAACTTTATATTTTGCTACTTCTTCTTTAATTCTTCGTGGAACCTCAGCAAATAGCAACGTTCCTACAAAAACTAGAATCGTTCCAAACCAATGCACAATTGTGAATGGATTTTGGAAATAAACAATAGAAAATATGAGTGACAGGAATTTTCTTAAGGTAATAATTAACGTAACAGTTAAAGACGTACACTCTGTGGTTAAAACATATACAGAACTAATACATAAATACTGTGTCAAAACGTTGAGAATCAGATACACCACTGTTATTGGTAGGGCTATGTTGATGAAAGGTACATCATATAATTCACTGTTTACGGCTAGTCTGCCATGTTCCCAAATGCTTGGTGTGTACAATATAAATAATGGCAAGGAGTACATGTGCTGAAAACAAATAAATTATTAGAGTATTACAGTCGTGAAGATGACTCTTAAAAAATATGGCATTGACAGGAAAAATACTAACAATGAATTACCAGCGGACAGCGGTCAAAGCGGTATTACGCAGAAAGTCTAGAGCAACCAGATCATACAGAGCTTGAATTCGGTCACTAAGATCGCTAATTGTACATATTTTTAAGGGTTGTCACTAAGAAGTTCATATTTTGGAAAAAATATGCTAAAGTACATATTTTTGTTCGTAGCGAATTAGTTATTTTAGATTTGCACGCTATCTACGTAATTTGATTGTTTAAAACCACTGGAAGTATGATTCCCACAACATTTTTATGGGCGAGTTCTAATATTCAACATAAACTCACCAAATTGATGGATGACTCACTAGCAAATGACAGAAAATTCTGTTGAAATTTAAAACACTTGTGATGGATAGTGGTTTGGAAACATAACCCAACTTTGTGTTTATTTCATGTTTGTATTAATGTAGGAAAAAAGTGCAAAAAAGGATTTTAAATTATTAAATGGAGTGTATAAGCATCCATATCTATACACAGGATCAAACGAACTTACCTGTGATGTTCGATCTTTATTACACGATGTGCCTCATCCGAACATATCACTTCAATTTATTTACTTGTAGTAGTGTTTTGTGAATGGATGTTGCCACACATTTGACAGAGAATGAAGTTTGACGGGTGTTCCGGTCCTGCGTTGTTGATTGACTTAATTATATTTTAAAGACGATCCCAATATTCGAACAGGGTGGGTATTTCTTGTGTGCCAACCTTGGACTGCAATGTTCGTTTTGGAGAATCAATTTATTACACTATTATAACAACTCCACATTGAGTGAACAATGGATCTCGTCGGCAGTGCTTCCTTGTCGGCTGACCTATCCAGGTGTCTTCGAAATAGTTTAAGATATTCTGGGCATCTTCTGGTAAAGCTCACTGTCCACCAACATTTGAACAGTGTGGGTATTTCTCTGTTTCAATCTTAAATGTTTTGATTTTCAATTTTGTGTACGGTGGTGATCTGTTTGGATGAGTACATTGTATAATAATGATCGAATATCACAGGTAAGTTTGTTTGATCCTATATTATACTTCAGCGCTTTATCTGAACAGATCAATTCAATTTATTTATTCTCTTTAAAGATAATGAATGTTGGGATCTATTACCCTTATTCATTAAGGAAAGAAGACAGCTGGTTTTGCTGAATTTCCTTTATAATAGAAAGAAGAAAAATAAGTTGGGTTCTATATAATATTATAAGTTACGAGCTAGGTCATCATCATGTATCAGCTATTCCCTTTAATACTGCACAGGCAAAACTTTAGTCGATTTTCATTATTTTGTTTCTTTAGTTTACATCGTGACAAAAGATTTCTTACAATGGAAGTAAAAAAGTGTTTTGTGCTTTGTTGTATCAATACCAGTATCAACTCAGATAAATTATTTATGCATGTGCATTTTGGCGAATCAAAGGTTTGGTAGCCGTAAAGTCCTAAACAAAAAACATTTTTTTTATTGTGAGGACCATTTTGATGTGACAAACACTTCTTCCAGTTCTTTTTGCAATACTAAAGCTTAGCTTTTAGTTTTTCCCATGTTTAATAACTTTCACATTCATGTTTCTGATTTGTGTCGGTAAACAAACGGACATACCGTGTCGAATTCAACATAATAATATGGCGATAAATTATACAAGTACTAATAGGCCAAGCGGCAAGTAATAAATAAAGAGGGGTACTTGGAAAGTATCCCGAAGTTAATGATATTTTGACATGTTATGTGTGGGTAGTCTGCGGAGTAAAATCTGAGTTTTCGACCTCGAGGACCCTGTGCTAATTTGGGGAGGACCGAAAAACCTCGACATTTTCGGACTCGTTTCAGTTTTTCGCTTATAACTTGTAAACCATACGTTCTTAGCAGAATACACTTATTTACAAAGTTGAAGATCATTAAATTTCCTTTAAGAATCACTGTTCAGAAGTACTTTTTGATTCAGTATTAACTGAGATATAAGGATTCAAAGTTACAAAAAAAATTCTCAAATTATCATAAATTGTTTCCGGCCCGTCCAAAAATCAAACCAAGCATGAGATAACGATCTTTTATCTTTGTCTCTTTCACGTCTTCCGTGTCAAACTCATATCTTTCTCTGATAGTGTTATACCATAATAGGAGAAGACATCGATCTTTTCGTTTTGCTGACAGCCTTAGGTACTTCTAAAAGTATCATTTATTTTACCCCTGCTGTTTTGTATTCTTCCCATTCCTGCAAAGTGGACTCTCAGGATATTCTCTTCCTTCACGCAGTAAGTGGGTGCGACACTACTTCATCACTCTTCGGAATTGCAAAGAAGAAGGTAATACAAGTATATGAGAAAAACCCTCGGCTCTCAGAAATAGTTGGTGTTTTGGAAGACTCTGACGCATCACCAAACCAAATTCTTAAAGCTGGAGAGAAGTTCCTAGTGAAATTGTACGGTGGTTCCCTTGAAACAGATAATTTGTAATATCTGTGGTACCGAGCATTCTCGTCCAACGTTGTGGCAAAATCGAAATTCCAACTTGCCAGATTGCCACCTACAAGATATGCGGCGAAGGATCTTTTCTTTAGGACGTACCTCCAAGTACAAACATGGATGAGGATGGAAGGGAGCCGGGAAAAGTTACAATCCTCTTGGAGCTGGAGCTTAACCAAACGAGGTTAGTTAATACTAGAATCTCTCAAATTAAACATATTTATTTATTTACAGGTGTGATCCCCATAACCACGACAATGGATGATGCTCCAAACCATGTTCTAAAAATAATTCAATGCAAATGTACTACAGGGGGCCTGTAGCTGCAATAAAACAGGACTTCGGTGCTCTTCCATGTGCACGAATTGCGTTGGTACCGCATGTGAAAATTCACCAGAAACGGATTTAAATGAAGAAGACACTCACGCTGAATGCGAAGAACAGACTAACCTCTTCGACGAAATTATATCTCGGGAGGAAGAAGACGATGCCGACGCCGACATGCTGCCAGCGCCAAAGAGGTTAAAGCGTACTACAAATGTGTGACGTTTATTTTCAATGTGATGATTTTTAATGTAATGTTATATTAAGAATAAAAGGCAAATTATATCATCTAGAATTTACATGTTTTTAGGATTGAAAGAGGGAGTGTAAATGTGTAAATAGGTGTATCCTGCTAAAAACGTATGCTCGGTACCGCAGATCTTCGAAATTATCTGTTTGAAGCAACCACTGAACAATTTCACTAGGAACTTCTCTCCAGCTTCAAGAATTTGGTTTGGTGATGCGTCAGAGTCTTTGAAAACACCAACTATTTCTGAGAGCCGAGGGTTTTTCTCATATACTTGTATAACCTTCTTCTTTGCAATTCCGAAGAGTGCTGAAGTAGTGTCTGACCCACTTACTGCGTGAAGGAAGAGAATATCCCGACTGTCCACTTTGCAGGAATGGGAAGAATGCAAAACAGCAGCAGGGGTGTTTCCTCTCCCACTCTTCAGAAAATAAATGTTACTTTTACAAGAACCTAAGGCTGTCAGCAAAACCAAAAGATCGATGTCTTCTCCTATTATGGTAACACTATCAGAGAAAGATATGAGTTTGACACGGAAGACGTGAAAGAGACAAAGATAAAAGATCGTTATCTCATGCTTGGTTTGATTTTTGGACGGGCCGGAAACAATTTATGATAATTTAAGATTTTTTTTTTGTAACTTTGAATCCTTATATCTCAGTTAATACTGAATCAAAAAGTACTTCTGAACAGTGATTCTTAAAGGAAATTTAATGATCTTCAACTTTGTAAATAAGTGTATTCTGCTAAGAACGTATGGTTTACAAGTTATAAGCGAAAAACTGAAACGAGTCCGAAAATGTCGAGGTTTTTCGGTCCTCCCCAAATTAGCACAGGGGCCTCGAGGTCGAAAACTCAGATTTTACTCCGCAGACTACCCACACATAACATGTCAAAATATCATTAACTTCGGAATACTTTCCAGGTAGAAAGTACCTGCCTGCTGGACTATAAAGCTGTAGTAAAGAATTTTCTACAGAAAAATAACAATTTCTAAAAATATGTATTTACTTCCGCTTAAACCGTATATCGTTCTCTTTAGTCCAATTTCAACTGTACTTTGATTTTGAAACAAAAATGATTTGATAGAAGAACTTCGAGGTAACAAACACTAAAAGTAATTTTTTGCTGAATTTCGGGGATTTCTGCGATTTTTTAATAATAAAGTATATTTACAGGGTGTTTCATCTTAAGTGCGAACACCCCCGTAAAATTTGTATTCTTCGTCCGATCTAAAAAATAGGTGCAAAATTTCAGGTCTTAATCTCAATTTTCAAGGCCTACTACGAATTTTTTTCTAGTAAAAAATGACGAAAACCATTTAGCGATTATTTTATTTAAATAATCAGAATAACCTAAAACCCCCGTATACCGAATTTGAACAAAAAATGTACAGGGAGTTCCATTCTGCAGGGTGTCAAATTTGACCAAAATAGGAATTTTAAAGGCATCTAGAGAGTCAAGTGTGCCATGGAATCCCATCAAAAAGATGAATGATCAACAGGACTACTCAAAGTGTTGGTGTGCAAAGATTCAATACAAAAATGTACAGGGTCTTTTTCTCTGGGTGATGTCAAAATGCTGAATTTTTATTAAACTTTGTACTGGTCGGGAGTGCTCTGGAATCATTGAAAAAATATTAATAAACACAAAAGCAATTTATTTCTTTACATCATTCAACAATTGTTGGACCTTATCAATAAAGTCACTGTCTAAGATGATACATTTTCTGTGCGTTTCCTGTTCTGGCACACCCGCCGCCTTAACTTATATGGACTTACTGACTGGCAGGCTTCTGTATTTTTTAGACTTAGTTCGTTTGTAATGTGTGGGATGGTTTTGATATACTCGATTTTTGACCTGTATAAAGTTTAAAAATTCAGCATTTCGAGTTGCTACAGAAAAGAACACCTTGTATATATTTTTTTGGATCTTTGGCACATCGACACTATGAGTGGTCCTGTTCATCATCCAACTGTTTCGAAGTAATTCCATGGCACACTTGACTCGCCAGACGAGTTTAAAATTCTTACCTTGCTCAACTTTGACACCTTGTAGAATGGAACTCCCTGTAGTTTTTTTTGTTCAAATTTGGTACGTGGGGGTTTTGGTGTGTCCTAATTAACACTGTGGTGCCAGATTTTAAATAAAAAAATTGCTAAATGATTTTCTTAATTTTTTTACTAAAAAAAATTCGTATTAGGCCTTGAAGATTGAGATTAAGAACTGAAATTTTGCACCAACGTAAAAAGAGTTTTTGTGGCCTATTTTTAGAAAAAAGAAACGGCTAAAATCGGGTGAAGAATACAAATTTTACGCGGGTGTTCGCACTTAAGATAAAACACCCTGTATGTATAAGAAAACTTAGTAGATTTATGGAATTACTTAATTCTTTTGGCATCTAGTAATATTATACCAGCATCTGATTTTTCAAATTTGTATTATTACAGTTGTTTGCCCTTATTAGGGTCATCAAAGCAGCCATATCCATCTTTGAACAGTCCAAACTAAAATGATACCTTTATAGCAGTAGTGCCATTTAGCCTTGAACTGATAGCACATAGCCTAAATACACTCGATAGTAAACACCAATCAGATAGTTTAACCTCCAATTGCTTAAACAAGGGAAGAGAGAACACACCGCACGTGCCTACCCTGCCGTGTAAAGATTTTGTTATGTCGTTTTGAAGGGCGGCCATTTTATATGTGGCAGACAAAGGGAGTACACTGTGAGTTAATTTCGTGAATTTGTGAATTAAAAGTAGCAGTGATTACTGGAAAATATACTCTTACGATGGTGAATTGTTCAGCGTTTGGTTGCAAAAGCAGAAGTTAAAAGCAAGAGCCCAGGATTTCGTTTCACAGGTAAATATTTAACAAGCTACCTTTGAAATATGCCCTAAAACTTTATTTTTTGTCAATATAACTACCTTAAATTCCTTCTACCTTTTAGTATGATAAAGTGCATTGTTTTGTCTGTAGATAGGACCAATATAATTATTTTTTTAACATCGTTTTTATTGAAAATTTTTTAATTGATTATGATAGTTTCATAAAATATGGGCTGGTTTCCATGGGCGTGCATTATTTATTTTTGATTGATTCGAAATCGCCACAAATAAATATATTTCAGCACTTGACACTAGCTTTACATTTGGGAAATTATCTGCAAATAAATACCAATATTTCAAGTTACATGTAAGTCAAAATTAATTCTCTTTTCATGTTTTACATTTTTGTGATATTGGCTAAGAACGCGTTTCATGCTACGCCACTGGACTGTCGTGCGATGTGGCAGTCGGTAGTATGGCCGCGAGCACTGTTTGGGAGTCCTCTCTTTTTCCTTGTCTAAGATCTATAGCATAAGGTAAAAAACGAGTTAGCACTCTCCATATTTGTAAACAAAACTACTTGTCTAAAGAACATTGAAGACAGTGGTGTATACAGCTTTGACCTCTGAACAAAAACAGGTATACTTATACCAGAATGTAAGCAACAAATGAGATTTTTTATTTTGTGCGGAAATAAAAAATATGAGAATGGGGTTACATTAGGCATGTCATAAAATATATCGCAGTATACGAGGGGGAGTCAAAAACTTAAATGTGGCACAAGAGTAAAGCACCTTTATTTTGCATTGTAGAGAAAAATGGTGTAAGAGAAAGTTGTTTGCAATGAAAAAGTATACATAAATACAAAATCGTGGCCTTCTATTCATGTTTTTTATATTTGTTTATCATTAATTGAGGCATAGAAGAATCTACTATAATTTTTGATTTTCGATGCGGACTTGGTTGGTTGGAGCGCGAGCGGACAGATCCGCGACGCGGCATATTTATACCTATAGGGTGAGTTTTTTGAAGATCAATATGGGGATCTCGGAAACTAGTGGAGATAGAAGGAAGGTTAAATGGGGAAAGGATTCCAGTTTTGTGGGCCCAATTTATCGCGCCTTGTGGATTTTTGAAAAAAGTCATGGCTCACTAGATATTTTGAAAAAACGAAATTTTAGCGATTTATTCTAATCCGTCCAGCTTCGTTGTTTCTAATTTTAGGTAAAAAGTGTAAATACCAAAGTTGTAGGAATTTGTGACCCCAATGCGGTTATCATGTCCTACTTTCCGTGACAGCTGTCATTTTCGAGATATGACATAAACTTGTTTTTTTTTAATGGAAACCATAGTGAGCCATGGCCTCAAAAAAGTCAGGCATTTTTAGAGCTTTGCAATGATATAGATGATACTCCGATATGGTTATTCAGAAAAATAACCGAAATAACTATGGAAATAACTAAGTTTGTGTCGTATCTCGAAAATGGCAGCTGTCGTGGAAATTAGGACATGATAACCGCATTGGTGACACAATTCCCTCCAACTTTGTTATTTACACTTTTTATCTAAAATTAGAAACGACAAAGCTATATGGATTAGATTGAATTATCCCCAAAATTTCGTTTTTTTTTTCTAAATATCTAGTAAGCCGTGACTTTTTTCAAAAATCCACAAGATGCGTTAAATTGGGCCCACAAAACTGCAAATCTTTCCCCATTTAACCTTCCTTCTATCTCCGCTAGTTTCCGAGATCAACATACTGATCATCAAAAAAAAAACTCACCCTGTATGTAGGAAAAAAGTATGACCAAAAGGTTAAAATTTTTAAAAATTAATAAGACACAAATAAGGTTACAAGCTGCACTAGTCACAAATTAATTATTTACGTACTAATCTTTCCTACAAAATGTTTTGAAACAGAATTATTTTTTGTTTGAAAGTAACTATTTTGTTGTTTTTTGTTTTAGTTTCCTTTTATATCAGTAATCATATTTATTTTATTTGTTGTTGAAAAATCGTTTAATTTTGCTAGTCTTGTACAGGGTAATACAAACAAGATTTCTCCCCTCTAATTTTTTCATTTTTCAACTTAGAAAAAAATGTTTCATACAAAAGTTGTAGCAAGTTTTCTGCTCATCTCAGGGTAAATTAAAAAAAAAAAAAAACAATTGAGCGTTTCCGAAATATAGAATAAACCTCTGTTTTTTTTTTAATAGATCCTGTATATTATGTAATATTCTAAAACTACACGCTTTGATGCAGACAATCGATTTTATTTTGAATTAATGAAAAAAATTGCTTACTTTCCTTAATAATCCAGAAGAGATTCTAAATTAATAACTAAATTCATATTCCCTTCAAACGTTGGCAACTGATTTTTTGCATCAAAAGCTCAAAACAGTGCTTAATAAACGTAGGGCCCAAAATGCGTCGCTTGTTAAATACAGAGTTGAATGCATTACCAAAGTTGTCACTTTTTCGAAGCAACAACTTGAATTTCTTTCGTTTGCTCAAAATCCAGTAGCAAAGATATATACAACCTAGATATGCAGAAACACCGTCTCCTCTTAAAAAGTGAGATTTGCGTCATCTAGCTATAATAAGTATAAACCTGTATTACCTAATCATGAACCGATGGCGCTGGGAGTATCGTTCACGCCTAATATTAATCAGGCCACGCGCCGAGAAAGTCGCCCACACCAATAATATGCTAATAAGCATATAATTTGTAGCAAAGATAACAATATACAGTACTTAAACACACCTTTGACTAAAGGTACCTACATATATTATTCTTCAAGGAGAAATAGTCCTTTTGCAGCCAAAAATTATTGTATTTTGAGATTTTAAAGATATATGTTGTCATAAAACTTTTTTTAAACTTATGTGCTTTTTTAATTTAAAATATGGAAAAAGGTCCCCTTTTTATGCAAATTGATACATCGGAATTTTTAAAGCTATTCTGAACAATTTGTGATGTAAACAATTGTACAACTAAATAAAGGTCGTGCCTCAGTGCGGCCCTGGCTAATATCTCAACGCACGTGCTCTTGTTACGCCAGGCGTAAGAGTTGCTCGATTTTAGTATAGTTTCTAACACTTTTGATAGCAAGTTTAGTTTTATAAAAAAAATTCTGAAATACATTTAGTTTTAAACAATATAGTAACATTGTCAGTGAAGATGGAAAACTCTTGGACCTGGTTATATCTAACATTAATTGTGAAATCGAGAGAGATATTATATACCATTGGTACCAGAAGATGTTCGCTATCAACCGGCTCTAATAATTGGTTTTCTTAATTCTAATTGTACTAAAAAACCATTTGCAAGCAATCTTGCATTTAGTTCTTATAACTTCAAAAAAGCAAATTTAAATCTTTTGAATATTTGGCATCATCGGGAGTCCCACAAGGGTCAAACTTAGAATCACTTTTATTTTTAATATTTATTAACTATCTCACTTCAAATATAATGTTAAAAAAACTTATTTTTGCCGATAATTATTCCAAGTTTTTCTATAGCATCTCTGATAATAATGATTGTTTGATATTGCAGAGTGATCGTGTTGAGCAGTGCTGTGTGTGCACTTATACTTTGCATAATAAATGTATATCGTGATAAAGTAAAGGATTTAGGAGTTTTTTTTTACTCACTCAAATTTGAGATCACATTTCTCTCAAAGTAAATCAAGTCTCTAAGGCTTATGGATTCATAATTAGAAACTGTGGGTTCTTCACCAACATTGAGGCACTAAAATCTCTATAATAATATTACTGTTACGTCAGATCTAAACTGGAATATGCATCAGTTGTATGACGTCCTTATTATTATGTTTATAAGTTACAGATTGACAGAATTCAGAGAAAATTTCTGAAATTTGTGGGTTTCAGGGTTGATGGGATATATCCAGAGAGAAGTGTCTCATATAGATTTATGCTAAGTATAATGTTACAGCCTCACACTTAGACGCAAATTTGCCTCAACCACTTTTTTATACAGCATCTTGAATAACTTTGTTGATTCTTCATGTCTGTTAGATACTTCCTGGGTCCTCGATCAAATTCTAGGAATCCTCACACATTTCATTGTCGAATAGCAAAAACAAACTTATTGTTAAGAAGTCCTTTATACCAAATGTGTCATAACTTTAATAGAATTTATCATTTACGTGACTTTGATTTATTTGTAGACATATTAAAAAAGCAATGACAAATTATTTTCATTGCAACTTGTCGGAATCAGTAGACTTGTAACTCGTAATCAAAATTTCATTTTTGAGATATATGTGAGAGCAATCTCAATGATTAGATCAAAAGTACAGGACTCTCTTATATCACAGACCTGCGATAACAATTAGAGCATATTCTGACATTTTAATAAAAGTAATAATTTGAATTTAGATAAAAAAAAGTCAAAATTATACAATTTTCTACATTTCCTAAAATGTTGTTAGGAAGGCTAATGTCATATTTATGGTTGTATTCATTTTAAGAAAAAAATATTTCTCTCCATTTTGTGTCTGTAAACATATCTATTAAAAAGGACTAGACAAAAATCTGTGAAATCAAGGATTTTCTATAATTATTGCAATTCGATAATAGAACGCTGTTATTTTAAATATGAACCTGAACTTTTTATTACATTTTTCTTAATATATTAAGGATTCAATACGTCCACTGTACCATTTAAACTGAGAAAAAAAATTCCTATGAACAATGTACCAAAACTTATTAGCTTTTAAAATGGAAAAGATTGAATTTCACAAAATTTTAACACCCTATTTTTCAAGAAAACTAATGCTGTTTTGACCAACGTCCAATTGGTATTTTTTTCCTTATTTTGAATGTACCGTGGATCTGTAACGTTTGAAAGCGGTAGGTAAAAATTTTATGTTTCGAAGGTAACAGGTGTTTTGGGGCATGTTTTGCCAATTTCAACGCATACGGTTGATTTTATCGTTATGAAACAAGAGTACACTTTTGTTGTAAAATGAAAAGATACACTGAAATGATGGACCTGCAAGACCAAAAAGATAACCTCAAAAAAGTTTGAGCAAAAAAATTAATAGGGGTTGTTAGTTTTTACCATTTTTTAGGGTACTGTGTAAATGAATACATTACCCTAAGGCGTCTTCCAGTAAGTAGATAACACATACCAAATTTCAAATTTTTAAGTAGCGCCGTTATTGAGATATAAATAAAAAAAAATAATTTTGGTCACCCTGCAGACCCGAATAACTTGGCAAGGAAAGCCCAAATCGAAAAATTTTATATGAAAGACCCCCTTAAAACCACCTGCCGAACACCCCTTTAAAGTATTTACTATACATTCTGACTAACCCTGTATAATATAAATTCAGAAAATAAAAAAAAATAAAAAATATATATTTCTGAAAAAAATTGGGGGAAGTACTTGCATTCATTTTAATTCGCGAAACGCTCATTAACTTTACGATACTGCCGCCCGACCCTGTCCTCTGTGCATATTACCACATTAGAAACAAAACTACTCGTATTATCGCATTATACCTAAATAAGCTATATTTTCTGTATTTCCACCATCGCCGCCGTAAAACTGCGGATGATAGACATTGTATGCAGCGTGTCGTGTGCGGCATCAACGTTCACTCGTCCTAGCCGAGCCGAGTCAAATTCGCCAATTAACAACTCACCCATTGTTTTTCTGTATGCAGATTTAGAAAATTTAGGAATAATAATTAGGAATACATTTTCTTCAAGTAAAACATATGACGATGTAAATAAATAAGGGGGAGTGTTAGCCTTGGCTGGATCACCCCCTATGTATACCGATTGAAATAATTAATTACAAAAAATGAACTTCTTTCCATTTGTTTGAATTTGATAGTGCAATAAATACAATCTAAGTTCAAAAAGCTTGTCCAAAATTTTGAATTTTGAATTAAAAATAAATTTGCTGTGGAACAAATAATTTTTGCTTGCAGTTAAGGTTTCTATTGAAGGTGGGAGAAAATTGAATTTTACACAGGACCGTACTACTTTTTATTAATTCAGTAAAGTTATTACGTGTGTTTACTAAAAATTATTTGTGGCGCAAACAGATCCATTTAATTTTTGGCTTTTTCGCCACCAAACTGATTAAAAGACAACTTTTTCAAGTTGCCTGGAAAATTCATAAATTCTTAACAGTAAATGAACGACACTTTGAACATGTAAGTAGAAAAATAACTTCAACAAATTTGTTTTCTGAGCTTACGGAGAAGAAATCTTCCTCCTTTCTCAAAGATCATATCACGTCAAAGTGAAATGACAGATTAATAAATGTCAGGTTAAAATGTCATGACAACAGAAACAATAGCCTAGCCACCTGTCTGATATTGTTCCGTGTTCTATCTAATTATATATGCCTACTAATTTCTCTTTGAATAATTAGCAATAATGTTTTACTGAATTCCACGAACATTCAGCAACACAGTTGTCCGTATTTCCTAGAATAAATACTGATTCTTTAATTTTTTCTCTGTTTACTACTTCTTCTTTGAGACTTGGTTTGGATCTATCCCACAAAATCCTATGATTGTTACTAAAACTGTGTTCACATATTTTTGATTTCCAATTTTGATTTTGCCTGATAAGTCTCCCCAATATAGAACTTTCCACATTCACAAGGAATTTTATAAATTCAATTTTTTGAACTTTGTACCGCATTTTTGATAAATGTAATAACCTCTTTTAACGCTTCAGCAATGTCTCTCCCTCTCATTGAAGTCGTCGAAATAAAATATCCAAGAGGCTAACTTCCAATTTGAAAATATGCCTCTTGCCAAGTGTGTACTGAACTTTGACGATCTACTGCCGTTCATACTGTTTGGTATACTTAAAAAAAAATTCATCTTGTCAAAAATTACCGTGCAGTATTTTTCAGTTATAAGCATGGTAGTTATTAAATCACATAGTTGTTAAATCTGGGAAAATATTATGATTTGCCAAACCAGGAGGACAAAGTAGATATTCCGGGAAAAGTGATTTTTAACTGGTCTCAAGAATTTATAAATGCCTGTCGGCTTCTAGCATGTGGGTATTCGAAAAGCCAGTTCCTTTTCATATCCTCTCCTTTTTTATGGTACAACTACATTGTCGTTAATGTCTTCGAATATGAAAAAATCAATATTTTCTAAGGGGTCCTTGGCGCCGATTGACTTTATTTTTAACGAAAATAACAGCCAGTGCACAGTAAAATTGGACCATCCTGTACCTACTAAGTTCGTTCGCTAAAAACTACTGTTTCCTGAAAAACTAAGTACCTATTAAAAAAATCAATCAGAACCTATTGTAGGTAAGATTATGTGTCTATTATTAAGTTTTTTCGCTTTTTTTATCGGAACAGAAAATTTTCCACTCGTTTAGTAATATGGAAGTACAAGTGGAGCGATTTATATAAAATAATCGACAGCATGTTTCATTATTATGTTTCTACAATGTAGACACTTGCCTACTTTCATTTGTCCTAACGTTGCGCCACGTGCTACCCATATTATTTTATAGAAATGCTCAATCCACTGATGACACAAAATATATAGGAGTAGGTAATACCTTTACCGGGATACCTGCTACTTTGTTCTGATATTATTAGTTGGTGCGGGCGGTCAACATACCTCTGTCTGTCCCACTCCCGCCTCGCCTCGACTCTCTCGAACTTGCCGTCGGCACAGTTGTCTCGCGATTCTTGCCGGCGGCTTGAAAATCGCGAGACATAAGGCGGACCCCCGTGATGCTCGGTCTCCGAGTATCTAGGTTGTATATATCTTTGCCAGTAGTTTTAGGGCAAATTGACAAATGGTGTTTTCTTATGGAAAAATGAATGGGCAATGTAAAAATGCTGTCGCCTTCACCAAAAAACCATGGGTGCAGAAATTATTTTTGAAAAGGGGGCGTGTCGTACCTTCCGTACGCCACTGGTTATGATGAACAAAATAATGGTAGCTTCATTTTATTGCCATTTTGTGTCCGTATACTGTGTACCAAATTTTAAGTTTATATTATTTGTTGTTTTTGAGATATTATTAAAAAACCATTTAAAAAAAGTCTTAACGCCCTGTATCTTTTTTATTAAGCATTTCCGGACCTATGTTTACATGAACTTTTTCACTCCAAATAAATTTTTTGTCGTTTATTTCAAATTATGATTTACAACTGGGACACCCTGTATATACAGTGTGTCCTCGGATTGACTTCACATAAGGTGTAAATAAAAAAAATTGAGCTGAAATTTGAGCTTCTGGGATCAGCCGTGCTTGGTTTGAAACTAATTTGTGACATAATTTTAGTTTCGAAAAATCACATCGGGAAACTGCTCCTTTTGTAGGTTTTACGGCGAAATGTTATTAAGGAAACTTGTTCAGAATGAAAAACTGAGTAGGTTTGCCAAATTTCGAAAGTCTAGGCCTACTTTGATTTTTTGGCATTTTCCCACTCTTTTAGAAAAGTGCCCTTTTGAAGAAGTCCGCAAAGAACATCGCTTTATCTTTTTAAAATAATGCCTAAATATGCCATATTTTCTAAGTGTGATTTCTTCGATATTATCTGTGAAAAAATGCTATTATTGCGATTTTTTTTATTGAACATCTGGCAACGTAGCTTTAATCAGCACTCCCTGAAACCCTAATATCCCCAGTTTTATGAATTTACCTCGTCAACTAACATTTCTATAAGACCTTATAGTTGGGAATTCTTTAATTAAAAATCAGGAATGCTTTATAAATATTTGAAAATCAGATAGACTTAATCGAAACGTCCGAAAAATGTCCGACTAATAAAGAAAGCGGAAAACAAACACCATCCTACCGTTTTAAAATAATACTTTAATATGGCATATTCTTCCAAATTAGTTGATATAATATCCTCACGCTTGAAGGAAAAGTCTTTTTTATTTGCTTGGTTAGGCCAGGGTACTGTAGATAATTTTTGAGAACAAAAAATCTAGAACAGCATGACACCCATTGGAAAAGGAAGAAAATATATCAAAAATAACAGAAAAAATAATTTAAGGGCGATTTGAAGTACGGGGGTTGTAGGGGGTAATCTTTTAGGGGTGGAAAACGATTTATCACGATTTCCGGCAAAACTGCAACTCCTATCGAAAAAAGTTAAATGGAAAAGTTGTAGGTAATAAAAATATCTACAACTTTTGTATTTACACTTTTTTCACATAACCTCAAAATATCCGCAAAAAATCTAAATAACCGATTTTTTGTTTTTAATCTTTATCTCCCACAAAAAAAATTTCCACAAAATTTGGTGGAAACTTACCTTCTTATGTCCCGAATACGCTGTAATTTTTTCGAATCAAAATATTTATTTTTGATTTTAAACTGAAAAAGTAACCTCATTTTCAATCGAAAATGCCCACATCAAAAAAGATGCTTTTTAAAAAAAGTCGGTTCGCTTTTTGTTCGTTGAAACATCTACTTTCTGATGGTGTAAAAAATATACATAACTATGGAACATTTTTTCAGAAAATGCAAAAAATGAAAAAACTCGATTTCGAAAAAAAAATTTCATTGTTTAAAATTTTGCGCTATTTATTGAAATTTACACTTTAATTAGGTACTTGAAAAATTTAAGATTCTATGTTATATTGATAGTGTTGAGAGTGTTTTTCTTTTTTCCTATCTGTGATAACAACTTCAGAAAAAAATAAAATCAAAAATGCAAAATTTCACTTTTTTCAAAATAACTCAAAAACGAAAAGGGACATTAGAAATCTGTTTGTACCATTTTATTGACCTCAAAATTGCGCAACTTTTTCCCCATTTAACCGTTGTTCTATCTCTCACCGTTTGCAAGATTCTCATGCTGTTCATTCTTATCCGGGACACATTGTATACAGGGTGAGTTTTTTTTCGATGCCCACTATGGGGATCTCAGAAACTAGCAGAGCTATAACAAAGGTTAAATTGGGAAAGAATTGCAGTTTTGAATGCTCAATCTAATGCCCCGTATGGTTTCATTTAGATTTTTTTTTGTAAGTTTGGGAGTTTTTTAGATATCGACCGTCCTTTATAAAGGTCAGTGGCAATATAAGGGGATTTGAAAAATATTAAAATTTGGAGTGTCTTTTTGCATGTCTATTTGAATGAAAAAAATAAAATATTAGATGCACTAAAATATGTTATTTATTTAAAAAACACGAGTCTTATAATATAATAATAAATGAAACAAACATTACTGACTATGATATTCCAGGAAGCAGTTTTTAGGATGCAAACCTACATCGCACTTATTGCACCGAAATTGCACTTTTTTATGGCAAAGGCGACATCTAATCTGGTTTTCCTGATAAATAACAAGATGGTCTCTTCCATCGTATCGTGAGTATTCTCTGTTATCCATCCTAGGGCGCAGAGGTCCTCGCTTAGTTGTCTTTTTATATGTTTCTAAAATTCCTTTCGCAATGGATCTTCGAAATGCATATTGGTCCATTTTCCCACCATAATAACGATGCAGCTGCCAGGCGTTTTGAATTGCCATATCTAAGCCATGACCAATCAATGGAAAATACCATTTTTTTCCTCTTATGCTGACCCGATACAGACTAATATTTTGGTCAGCTCTGTCTACTCCTCCCATGTTTTGATTGTATGACTTGATCAATTTTGGTTGGGGTATATTTACTTGTTTCTTTTCTTTTTGAGAAAACCGAGAGACATTATTAGAGGGCAATACAGACTCACAGTTTGAAGCTATTGTAACGACGCTGTTATCATTCCAGCGACAAACTATGATATTTTCCGTTGTTCTAAAGCATATTCAAAGGCGCCTCTTTCTTCTTTTTTCAGATCTTTACTAGCTTTTATTACAGGAACTGCTATTCTATTTTCTCTTACGGTACCCGTTGCTTTGATACCTCTGTCTTTCAGGACTAAAAGCAAGTCCCAAGAGGTAAAAAAATTGTCAAAGAAAAGATGAAATGGTAATCGACCTTTCTCTGATATAATTTTGTCAGCAAATGTTAAAACAACGCTCGCCCCCAAACCTAAGTCTTTGTATCGTTGGTCTAGTTTCGTCGTAGAGCCTTGATAGGGTTCAAACCACTCGATATATTCCTTATGGTCCGTCCCCATCCAAAACTTGTAGCCCCATCTTATTGGTTTGCCCCTAATAAATTGTTTCGAGCCATGACGTCCAAAGTACGGTATCATCGACTCGTCGATACTATGGTTTTGTTTGTGTGGGGCAAATTCCAAAAATTTTTTACTTAGGTGTTGAAGAAAAGGTTTGATTTTTGAAAACTTATTATCCAAATCCAAATGGTGGTTGTTGTTACAATGTAAATTTTGCATAATAAAATTGAATCTGTTTCTTGAAATAGCTTCACATACGATTTTATGATTTCCATCAGAGCTATTTTCCCAGTATAGAGGCCTTCTTGAAACTGTACAATAACCACTGTAAGTAAGAACTCCAAAGAAGCATTTCATCTCGTCTTTACTCACATCGCCAGTTCTATTATGTTGTTCGGCATACATATTTGTATATGCAGTTAACATGTCCCACAGTTCTTCGTCGAAAAAAAAGTAGAAAATATCCAAGGTTGATAAATTATTTTTTGGACCAACTTCGTGGTGCCAGATTGGTAACGTATCTGTGATATCCTGTTGAATCCAGTTGTTATGCTTTCGTTTTTTTTTATACTTCATAAAACTAGACAGAGGAATATCTGCATCACTGTCTTCAGATTCATTCTCATCTAAGTCATCTCTATTGGTCTCGAAAACAGGTTCAGCCTCAGAATTCAGTATACTACCTGTAATAAAGAAAAATATATATAATAGTTTAAACAAAATGTGATTAAAAAATATTAGCCTCTGGTTGACAAATACAAATAACGAATGATAGCAGTTTTATGTGAGAAAAAAAAGCAAGACAAAAAACTACCTGGAAGGTTATCCATTGTAACATTTTCATCATCACCGGAGTCCTCATCTGTTACATCCCCATTGGTGTTTGTTGGTGGTAGAACCACTATTGCGTCGGGAATCCTATGATCATCATCAATATATTCAATCTCGGCCAATAATTCATTTAGAGTTAATGGTTTTTTCCAATACCTGAAAAGTAGCATATATTACCACTGGTCTTTTAAAAGGACGGCACTGTTTACAAGGTCATGTAGCCGCCATATTATAACCAAAACATATTTTCAAATATTAAGCATTAGAAGTTGAACTGTTTCATATTCGTAATTATAAATAAACATTATAAATCTCCAATAACAAAAAAGTATTTCTTACCTTTTGTTGTCCATGACAGAATCAATTAAACCCAATGAAAAACACTTGCCTGTATTATCAAGCAAACAACAATGAATCACCCCCAAATGTAAAAAATTGTTCTAGAAATTGCTCAACAGAACATATTTAGTGGCGCCATCTATGTGAGAAAATTCCAAGGTTGGAAGAAATATTGATTTTGTTAGCGCCCTTTTAAAAGGTCAGTGGCAGTATCTGGGTTAATAAGATAATCTTATCCAATTTTTATGTTGTTTGTGTTTTTTGAGATATGACATAAACTTGTGTTTTTTTAAATGTAAATCATAGTTGGCTGTGGCCTTACCAAATCGGCCATTTTTTGAGCTTTCCAAAAATATAATACTCGGCATAGTTATTTTAAAAAATAAAATAGATATGGCTAATTTTCTGATTTTTTTTTTAAATTTTCACATAGTCAGCCATGGAATATTTTCATAATTATGTTCTATTTTATAATGAGGCATACTTCAAACTTTCAAATATTTTATTTTTAGCTGGTAACAAAATGTAACAAAATAAAACAAAAATTATCATGATGGAGCTCCACCACATAATTATTTGCCCGTAAAAAATTACCTAGATCAGCTCTATCCAAATAGTTGGATAGGGATAAATAGACCTATTTCCCGGCAGCCCCGATCCCCAGATTTGTCGTTTTGGATTTCTTTTTGTGGGGAACAGTACAAAATAACGTATGAGACGACAGTTGAATTAAGAACAGCTGTTTTAGAAGCAATTGCCAGTATTGACAGGCGCTCTCTAAGAAAGGCGACAAATTTTCAAAAATAATAATGGTGGATTGTTTGAACACCTTTTTTATTTTAAAAGGTGACCTTTTAAAATAATAATAATTTGAATTTGAGTTTTCAATTTTTGTTTTATTTTGATACATTTTGTTACCATCTAAAAACAAAATATTAGAAAGTTTGAAGTATGTCTAATTATAAAATAGAACGTAATTATGAAAATATTCCATGGCTGACTATGTGAAAATTAAAAAAAAAATCAGAAAATTAGCCATAGCTCTTTTATTTTTTATAATAACTATGCTGAGTATTATATTTTTGGAAAGCTAAAAAAATGGCCTACTTTATAAGGCCACAGCAAACTATGATTTACATTTAAAAAAACACAAGTTTATGTCATATCTCAAAAATCACAAACAACATAAAAAATTAGATTATCCTATTAAGCACAAAATTATCTACAATTTTTGTCTCTACAGTTTTTCTGTATAATCAGAAATAACGGAGCTACAGAGATCTGATTAAATAGCAAAAAATCACTCTTTTTAAAACACCGAGTGAGCCATGAACTTTTTTAAAAATCCAGAAGGGGCATTAGATTGAGCATTCAAAACTGCAATTCTTTCCCCATTTAACCTTTCTTCTAGCTCTGCTAGTTTCCGAGATCCCCATAGTGGGCATCGAAAAAACTTACCCTGTATATCGATTTGCAATTTCTTGGTTTATCAAAGCACCTACCTAATTAGAGTGTAAATTTCAATAAATAGCGCAAAATTGTAAACGATTAAAAATTTTTTTTCGAAATCGAGTTTTTTAGTTTTTTTGCGTTTTCTGAGAAAATTTTCCATAGTGATGTATATTTTTTTACACCATCGGAAAGTTGAGGTTTCAACGAACAAAAAAAAAGCGAACTGACTTTTTTTTAAAAAGCAGCTTTTTTTACGTATGCATTTTCGATTGAAAATGAGGTTACTTTTTCGGTTTAAAATAAAAAAAGGGGTAAAAATAAATATTTAAAAAAAAATCGAAATCGAGTTTTTTCGTTTTTTTTGCATTTTCTGAGAAAATTTTCCATAGTGATGTATATTTTTTTACACCATCAGAAAGTTGAGGTTTCAACGAACAAAAAAAAGCAAACCGACTTTTTTTTTAAAAAGCTGCTTTTTTGACGTGGGCATTTTCAATTGAAAATGAGGTTACTTTTTCGGTTTAAAATAAAAAAAGGGGTAAAAATAAATATTTTGATTCGAAAAAAATTACAGCGTATTCGGGACATAAGAGGGTAAGTTTCCACCAAATTTTGTCGAATTTTTTTTTTGTGGGAGATAACAATTAAAAACCAAAAAATCGGTTATTTCGATTTTTCGCGGATATTTTGAGGTTGTGTGAAAAAAATGTAAATACAAAAGTTGTAGATCTTTTTATTACCTACAACTTTGCCATTTAACTTTTTTCGATAGGAGTTGCAGTTTTGCCGGAAATCGTTTTCCACCCCTAAAAGATCACCCCTACAACCCCCGTACCTCAAATCGCCCTTAAATTATTTTTTCTGTTATTTTTGCTATATTTTCTTCTTTTTCCAATGGGTTTCATACTGTACTAATTTTTTTTCACTTTTTGCCATTTTCAAAGGCATAAGCCCTGGCCTAGGTGTCCTAAAAAGGCCGACAATATCACAAATCGACTATGGCATGTCCTTCGCAGATCACAGAAAATATGCCATGTTTAGGTATTATTTTAAAACGGTACGATGGTGTTCTTTTTCGGTTTTCTTTATTAGTGGGACATTTTTGGGATGTTTAGATTAGGTTTACCCTATTTTCAAATATTTTCAAAGCATTCCTGATTTTTAATTGTAAATAAAAAAAATAATTTTCCCAACTTTAAGGCCCTGTAGAAATGTTAGTCGGCAAAGTAAATTAATAAAACTTGGGACATTGGGGTTCCAGGGCGTGCTGACTAGAGCTATGTTCCCAGATTTCCGATAAAAAATGCCTAATAGCATCCCACACACATCAAAATCGTGCAGCGCATCACAATTTTACAGGGGTGTTCCGGATCAAATCTGAACACCCTACAGGTATATTTTTTAATTGAAATAAATTCAATGTTTGTTTTTTTAAGTAAAAACCGAAATGTGGTATAACTAATAGGAATGAAATATCTAATTATTGCTTTTTGTTTCTGTTAGTCATTCTAAATTTCTTATTACTTATTATAATATAATATTCCCCAAACGGAAAATATTACACGCACCGCGATTCCATAAATAAAAAGTAGTTCTTCGTACTCCTGCGGTACGCCAGCCTCGACTGCGCCTCTGCCGACGAACTCCGCTCCGTAGTCGTCCGAAAAATCTCAAATAAAACCGCCCTTTGCTCCAGCCATCGGCACAACGGCAACGGAGCTTGGTTTATCGATCGGTTTGGCCTACTATGTAGCAAACACTACGCCACTTTATCCATGCGACGCGTTTTAAGTGCGATCATAAGGATTAACCTTCTTGTCATAGTAGATTCTTCTATGATTGCAGTTAAAAACTGAAAAACCGGGCCTAAGTGATTTATTAAATTTAAAATACCATACCAAGCATATTCTACAGACTTTTATGTGTAAAAAGCCATTCACAAAGTTTGTTGTGAAACTTGGACACTGTTTTGCTTAGCGCAACCATCTGGTTCGCCGTGTTCCTGGGTTTTTTCATATTACTAATAAAATAGCCATGGTCAGTATAAATGCCAGTACCCTATTTGGCATGAAAGGGTTGAATAATTGTTATAATATGGTTGTGTAAAATGTCCTTCACGGGCAAATGGGGAAACTGCAACTAGTGTAACATTTTTTTAATAGGACACGATTTTGCTTTTAAGTATACTTTTTTATTAACTTTTATTAATTTTCTCTTGTGCCATTTTTCTCTACGACACAAAATAAGGGTGCTTTACTTTTGTGCCACGTTTATGTTTTTGACTCCCCCACGTACAGCATGATATGAAATAAGTTTTTCGGGCACTATTTTGGTTTCAGGACATGCCTAATGTAGCATCATAATCAGTTTTTTATTTCGGTGCAAAGTAAAAAATCCCATTTGTTGCTTACATTCTGCCAGCCAGTCACTGTATAATGTTATTCTGCTAACAAACCAATAATTTTTAAACAACCAAACTAGAATATTTGTTATTACACTAAAAACTGCCATATAACCTGAGTTTTTGCTCACCTGCAATTACCGCTTTAACCCCTCCCCCCTTTGTTTATGTGCATGATTCAAGAACATTAAAGAGTTAAGCTCTGAACCATCAAAGGACCTACATAATATAGGTACTCCAGCAACAAGACTACAATATTTTCAATGCCTTTCAAAAATGTAGACTGAGACTGCAACCTTTCTTTTACAATATAACTATACTTACAGTATAAAATAGTCCTTCTTCGGGATGCTTTCCGTATTTTGAGAAAATATGTTCTTGGTAGATTCCCATTCTCGCAGACAATAACAATGCACCAGTCAATAACAAAATTCCAATTACCCACCAAAAGAACTGTGCTTGGTCAACACTTTCCTGGTTAACTGGTTCCATACCTTTAGTGGTAATATCACAGTCAGTACATGCCTAAAAATAGAAATTTCAAATAAGAATAGGTGTGGTTTCACCTTAGAAAAATAATAAACATAGAGGAAGCACAACAGAAACAAAAATACACTATTGAATTTTTTAATTGGGTTTTTCGCCACCAAACTGGTTAAAAGCCAACTTTTTCAAGTTGCCTGGAAAATTAATAAATTCTTAACAGTAAATGAACGAAACTTTCAACGTGTAACTCAAAAAATAACTTCAACAAATTTGTTTTCTGAACTTTTGGAGAATAAATCTTCCTCCTTTCTCAAAGATCATGTCACGTCAAAGTGAAATGACAGATTAATAAATTTCAGGTTAAATGTCATGACAACAGAAACAATAGCCTAGCCACCTGTCTGATATTGTACCATGTGTTCTGTCTAATTATTATAACTTTTCTTTGAATAAGTGGCAATAATATTTTACTGAATTCCACTGAACATTCACAACACAGTTGTTCGTATTTCCTCGAATAAATGCTGATTCTAATTTTTCATCTATTTTCCTACTTCTTCTTTGAGAATTTGTTTGGACCTACCCCACAAAATCCTATGATTGTTATTAAAAGAGTGTTCACATATTTTCGACTTCGAAATTTGATTTTGCCTGATATAATTTTTATGTTCTTTTAAACAAACGTTAAATGGTCTACAAGTCTCCCCAACATAGAACATTCGCAAGGAAAATACGTGAACACTCTTTTAATAACAATCATAGAATTTTGCGGGATAGGTTCAAACTAATTCTCAAAGAAGAAGTAGGAAATAGACGAAAAATTAAAGAATCAGCATTTATTCTAGGAAATATGGACAACTGTGTGAGAAGAGAAGTTAGTATAGATAATTAGACAGAACACAGGGTACAATATCAGACAGGTGGCTAGGCTATTGTTTCCTTTGTCATGACATTTTAACCTGAAATTTATTAATCTGTCATTTCACTTTGAAGTGACATGATCTTTGAGAAAGAAGGAAGATTTATTCTCCGGAAGCTCAGAAAACAAATTAGTTGCAAGTTATTTTTTGAGTTACACGTTGAAAGCTTCGTCAAAGATCATGATATTCGAGAAGATATCTCACCAAGTGGGGGAAAACGACTAAAATTGGTTTCCCTGGAGCTCGCTAGCGCCTCTACATGAAACACTTTTCAAAAAACATTTTAAGCCGTATTTTAGCGAGACGGGTTTAAGTTTAAGCAGGTTTTTCAAAAACAGATTTTATTATTTATAAGGCATGATTCAGGGTGTATCAAGGATTCAATTTAGCCTATTTAGCATCTCTTTTCAAATACGATGCTAGGCGTTGTGGCGACAAAAAATATTGTTTTCCACCGACATATCACTTGTCTGAAAGCCATAATTTTATGAACACTTTTATTCAAGCCATTTTCCTATATTATCTTCCATTAAAAAAATATTCTTCATTTTTTGTTCATCGCAATTGCCATGAGTAAGTCGTAGTGTTTTTAAAGATTATTGCTCAATTTATCAGTAGGAAGCTGTCAAGAATAACTATTATATTCGTCTTTATAAATCGTAGGTTGATCGTTTTAATAAAGGCCTATATACAAGGCGTCTACTTTTTAAATTATACAAATCCATAAGAACTTTATTTTTGGGGATATTCTGGGGACGCCGATTGCTTCAATTTTTGCGTTGTTGTCAATGTCCTGCTACTATACTGGTTCTCACATTGTTGAATTGTCAAAAAATTTCATATTTCAAATTTTGATTCGATGACAAACAGCTGCCATTAATATTGGAAATGTCGATCATAATAATTAAGACAACAGGGCATCTGAACGAAAATACTGAATAATGTTCTTTCTTTTGAATCGTACAAATTAGGTACCAAATTTGAAATGTTGAGTGACAACTACGCTTCAACCTAGTGAAAAATGCTCATTTGTTCGCAATAAAAATAGCAACAAAATGGTGCTAGTCTGATTGTTATAAATGCAATAATTAACTTGCAAAATTGAAAACACTGCAGTCTTCGTTTACACGAAATTTAAGAGCTATTTTTAAGTTCCTGTGAAAACTTAAATAATAATTGATCAAAATAAATGAAGCTCATACAAAGTATACCTCAAACTATTTATAATAAGCACCCCAAACTCCAATATCAGACGTGCAAAACTTTTTATTTAACGAGGTTTTGTACACCTAGTGGGCCTATAACTTTGGATTTTTGCACAATCCACATAAAAGTTTCGCATACCAGTGGATTTGTGTTAAATATAGTGCAAGATTTTCAAAATTCGATTTCGTTTAGTTTTTGCAATTTTGACAACTTTTATACAGGTGCATAATTTTATTAATTAAAAAATAGTAAATAAAAAACTTAGAAAGCTAAAAAAAAATTCGAAAAATTGGTCACGCGAAATTTTCTTAAAAGTAGGTAGATATCAATTAATTTCATTGGGCAGTGATTGGTTGTTAAGTAAGTACTTGCCGAAGTATGTATATTTTCTTTGAAAACTTTTTGAAAACCTAAAATTATTTTGTTCATACCAAGTTTAAAAAAATATATACAGCGAGTTCTATTTTGCAGGGTGTCAAAATTGAGCATATTGTAGGCGCACTGAGAGATTGCGTCCGCGGGGAAGCGGGGAGCGCGGAGAACGATTTGTCGCTATTGGCTGACTGCAACAGTGCAAAAAATGCACCGCGCTTTCGTATTCGCAATTAAAAATAGAACCAAGGCAAGGTTCAGAGGACTGATTATCCCTAGGCGTGCGCGTTGAAATTTATAGTTTTGAAAACTTCTTAGTATTATTAAATTTGTTCCTATCTTCGTCGTTGTCATTACCTGCTCTTATTTTTTTAGACACATTTCTTACAAAACATAGGTGAAATTGCATTTCATTTTCTGAATTTTCAAACTTTTCAACTTTACTTCCCCGACATATCAAATATGTTATGTTTATTTTTGCTACGGTAGAATAGTATGGATATTTCGTTCATGACGTGCATTAAATATTAAATATCCTGGCAACCTCAAGGTAAGGCACATTTTCACTCGTTAATCTGATAATCTCAATTTTTATATATGTCAGCCAAAAATTAAGATTAGCAGAACAAGTGTCAAGTTTATTTAATATTTATTGAATTGTTTTTTTTTTAATATTTTTTAAGAACTTGAACTGTCTGGACAGTAGAATCATCCAAGCTAAAAATTCTCTAATAAATGCTGCAGTGAGAGACTCGAAAAAATATACAATCTGAAATTGTTTAAAAATAAATCAAATAAAGATATTTATCTCTGAATGCAAATTTTATACCTTACAAAAACTGGAATATTGTTCATAGACACAAGGGGAATGACTGAGACTCTTTTACTTGATAATTGTTATAAATTAAATTTATTTTACATTTAGTAATATTGTTTCAAAAATCCAATGTAAACTTGACCAGCATAAACTTCGAAAAAAAGTCGAAAATTTCAGACGCTGTAAAGAAAACATCCTTGAAATTTCGTGCTATGGTGTCATAATTTAAATACAAAAATCGCTAAATGGTTTTCGTAAAAATTGGGGGCATAAAAAAATCGTAGCCTTCTCTGGATTTGCATTTTTACGAAAGTAATAACGTCAAAGAAGCGTTTTTTGAAGAACTTTCGAACAAGAAACAGTTTTCAAGAATATCTCACAAAATAAATTGTTTATCGATTTGTATACACTTAAAAGTAGACACTCTGTATAGTAACTGCACAGTCTTTGAAATTGTCTGGACAAGTCGAAATAAAAAAAATAACGCAAGATGCGATAGTGCACACACACTATGCAACCTGTCATACATCAAACGAGGTTGTATAACAAATTTTTTACTGGCCAAACTTTCATACAATGTAATCGGGTCGTACGACTTGTTTCGACGGTTGAATCTATATGGTTTTTACAACTTGTCGTACAACAAGTTGCATTTTATAAATTGAAATGTTACCAAAGTTTCAAAATTAACTTTTAAAAAAATTAAAATTGGACTTGAACATATGAGCTACTTTTAGCTTCCTAGACATGTCCCGTGGTATGATTTGTTTAATTAAAATAAGGAATAAATTTCTTTTCTATTTTTATTTTAGTTTCAAATATATCTTCAGTTTATCAGAAAAACTGAAATGAAAAAGTATGTAAATGTCAAAATGGTATGATTTTATCTCAGATTTTGTATTTTAATAAATTATTTTTCCCGTGGCAACCTCGATTTTTATTACAATAAATATATATGACAAACAATAAATAAGACATTATTTCCATAGATTAAGGGTGCGGCAGCTATTAAAAGTTCAAATTTATTTTAGGTATAGGTAAGGACGTCGCCGCGTCTTTCCGCATTTCTTTTACGAATTCGCCGATTTGGGAGGACCGCCACCCGATGACCAGCGTTTGAAATAAATACTTGCGAGGGGTACATAGAAAACGATCTTTGGTTTGGCTCATTTACTGTTAAGAATTTATTAATTTTCCAGGCAACTTGAAAAAGTTGTCTTTTAACCAGTTTGGCGGCAAAAAACTCAATGGATCTGTTTGCGTCACAAATAAATTTTAGAAAATATTTAAAACTACACTATTTATCGCCAACGTCTGTGTGTTAAAACTGAGAATATGGACAATATTTGTGCATTTTTTGAGAAAAAATATTATTTTTTAAATTGTACGAATTTATTATATTGTTTTTAACATTGTCTAATAAAAACGTTACAACAAGGTTACATTTCTTTAAATGGGAAGACGACAACATAAAAATTTAAATCTTATCCATTTCAATTAACCCACCTAATTCCCTTACACACTTCTCAGTACGCGTACAATTATTTATTATTACATTTCTTAATTGCTGTAGAGTTATGCTTTGACAAGCCGCTATAATGCTGTCACGAAGTTCTGGTTGGGTGGGGTCTTCTAGCATACACAATATTTTTTATTGTCCCCCAAAGGAAGAAATCAAGCGGCGTGAATTCAGGTGATCCCTGTGGCCAACGATTAAGAGGATTACTTCGTCCAATCCAAAGATTAGGAAAATTATCATCTAGCCACCGTCTCACATCTGTAGCATTATGGGTAGGTGCTTCATCGACGTGTACGTGCAAATTATATAGATAATTAAGAGGAAGTTCGTCAATTGCATCGGTAAATTAATTTTGTAGAAATCTTAAAAAACCGCACTAAATTTAAATTTTCATTAAAAAAGTATGGTCCAATAACCTTCTCATTTAAAATGCCACAGAAAATATTGATTTTTTATGAATATTGTCGTTTACATTCAATTGTCCAATATGGATTATCCTCGCTCCACATGCGGATATTTTGTGATGATACAATCTTTTGTGGTAGACATTGTTTCATCAGTGTACAGGTTGGTCAGATAAGAATGCAAAGTGCTGTATCTCGGAAACTATTCCGTCGTAGAGACTTGCGGTAAAATTTTTTTAGAATAAAGTGGCCAAGAGAAAAACCTGGAAATTATTTCCAGATTTCCAAGATAGTCACCAGGGGGCCTAACCGCCATCTTAAACTTTTAAAGTGATTTTTCACTGAAATCCACCTAGTAATGTTACCAAAATAATATATGCTTTTTAAAGGTAAGCTTTATTGTAATTTTTGTTTAACACTCTTTGATATATCTATTGAAATAAAGTGGTGGGGAGTGATTCAATGTTTTTTTAAATAAACAGCTGTAACTCCTAAATGACTGAACGGATTTTAACAAACTTGGTCTCGTTGGAAAAAGCATTTATTGGTCCATCAAACCCATCTTACCCGTGATATGTCTAAGTCTCAGTGATGCCGCTAGAGCGCGTTTTTTGATGTAATAACAGAAAATTGCAAAATTCTCGAAAAAATTAAATGCAATAATATTACTTTTTTTCATAAAAATGTAGTGAAATGATACCTAAATAGGCTAGTGAAAACCGTATCTCGATATCCTATGCCTAGCTGAAAATATCAAAGAAAGAAAATTTAGTTTTATCATAAAATTTTAAAAAGACGCTGTTACACCGGTATTTATTCTTATTTGTCTTTTTTTAAGATTTAATGATAAACTTTCATAATTTTATCATTTTTTAATCATAAAAGTATACTTAGTTCAAAAAATTAAAAAAAAAACGTGTAGGAGCATAATAATCAATGCATTTAATATGCAAGTGCAAGGTAGGCAAAATATGAAGGGTAGGCCATGGAGGAAAAACAAATGCCTAAAATCAACTTGTCAACAAATATTAGAATCCTATTCCTAACTGAATATTTTTTTTTTCAATAAAACTAATGCTTCCTTAAATGCTCGAACTGTCTTCCATCACAGTCAATGTTGGAGCCGCTGATGCGTGGACATTACAGCAGCTGTAATGTTGAGAAGTTGATTTTAGGCATTTGTTTTTCCTCCATGGCCTACCCTTCGTATTTTGCCTACCTTGCACTTGCATATTAAATGCATTGATTATTATGCCCCTACACGTTTTTTTTTTAATTTTTTGAACTAAGTATACTTTTATGATTAAAAAATGATAAAATTATGAAAGTTATCATTAAATCTTAAAAAAAGACAAATAAGAATAAATACCGGTGAAAGCGTCTTTTTAAAATTTTATGATAAAACTAAATTTTCTTTCTTTGATATTTTCAGCTAGGCATAGGATCGAGATACGGTTTTCACAAGCCTATTTAGGTATCATTTCACTACATTTTTATGAAAAAAAAGTAATATTATCGCATTTAATTTTTTCGAGAATTTTGCAATTTTCTGTTATTATATCAAAAAACGCGCTCTAGTGGCATCACTGAGACTTAGACATATCACGGGTAAGATGGGTTTGATGGACCAATAAATGCTTTTTTTCAGTCATTTAGGAGTTACAGCTGTTTATTTAAAAAAACATTGAATCACTCCCCACCACTTTATTTTAATAGATATCGCACAAGCATGTGGTTGCTTCTGGGGTATTCTTAGTTTGGAGTATTGTGAGGGTGAGAATTATTATTATTATTATATATCAAAAAGTGTTAAACAAAAATTACTCTAATAAAGCTTACCTTTAAAAAGCATATATTATTTTGGTAACATTACTAGGTGGATTTCAGTGAAAAATCACTTTAACAGTTTAAGATGGCGGTTATGCCCCCTGGTTGACTATCTTGGAAATCTGAAAATTATTTCCAGGTTTTTCTCTTGGCCACTTTATTCTAAAAATTTTTACCGCAAGTCTCTACGACGAATAGTTTCCGAGATACAGCACTTTGCATTCTTATCTGACCACCTGTACAAAATATTTTTCAAAAAAATTAGTATTCTCTAGGTACATGCCTTGGAGCCATAAACAGTATTCCAATCTCACATTGGTATCTCCAGCGTCAAGTGTATGAAGAAATTTTGGCTTAAAAGGTTTCTTTCCGCTTCTTTTAAACATTTCCATATCTGACTTTTAGAAATATTAAAGTTCCTACTAGCATCTTTAACGTTCGAATTTTGATTGTTCTTGAAATAATCAATAGCTTTTTTCAATTTCTGCTTCGCTCCCATTCATGATGTCGATTTGAAAGTTTTTTAATAGTTCCATGTTGGTAAAAAAATCTGTTAATTTTTATTTTTGATTTTTAATTTATGATTAATATTGTGTTACGGATGACGTCTAATATTAAATTCTTGAGCCGCTTCGCGAAAAGTACGGGTTCCGTCCCCGACTAACCTTATTATTTTTACTTTTTCTTGCAAAGTGTAGGACATTTCTTTATTATTTTTAATTTTTTCCTTTGTCAGAATAATGCACAAATTAGGGAATAAAATACTTTCCTTTGACAGCTGGTTACTAAGATACATTACAATTATTTTGTTTACACAGCACACTACAAGATGCTAGTAGAAACTTAATGTGTATTTCTAAAAGTCAGATAATACGGAAATGTTAATAAAATAGAAAATAAAAAAAACCTTTTTGAAAAGAAGCTTTTATTTAAGCCATGTACTAAAAAGAATAAAATAAGTTTAGGTTTTCGTTAAGATAATTCAATTCCAAATTGCGACAAGTTTTTGCAAATTGAAAAGCTTGTCGTGTAAAATGTTGATGAAAGTAGGTACCAATTAATTTTATTGGACAGTGATTGGTTGATAAGCAAGTACCTATTTGCCAAAGTATGCATTTTTTCTTTACAATTCACGCAACAAGCTTTTCAATTTGCAAAAATTTGTCACAATTTGGAATTGAATTATCTTAACGAAAACCTAAACTTATTTTATTCGTTTTAGTACATAGCTTAAATAAAAGCTTGTTTCTAAAAAGGATTTTTATTTTCAATTTTATTTTGTGCTTTTTAGTACCTATTTGATTCCCATGTCAGGAGGGTGGTAAAGGTCATTCACCCTATTGTTTTCTACCCGTCGAGCCCTTTCATTTGATAACCATGTTGGGTATCAAATAGGTAATCTGCCATCTTGGAGCGGCGGCCATATTGAATTTAGAGTGATGTCACTAACTTTTTCGTTTTCTATTCTACAACTCACCCATTGTTTTTCTGTATGCAGATTTAGAAAATTTAGGAATAATAATTAGGAATACATTTTCTTCAAGTAAAACATATGACGATGTAAATAAATAAGGGGGAGTGTTAGCCTTGGCTGGATCACCCCCTATGTATACCGATTGAAATAATTAATTACAAAAAATGAACTTCTACGTTCCATTTGTTTGAATTTCATAGTGCAATAAATACAATCTAAGTTCAAAAAGCTTGTCCAAAATTTTGAATTTTGAATTAAAAATAAATTTGCTGTGGAACAAATAATTTTTGCTTGCAGTTAAGGTTTCTATTGAAGGTGGGAGAAAATTGAATTTTACACAGGACCGTACTACTTTTTATTAATTCAGTAAAGTTATTACGTGTGTTTACTAAAAATTATTTGTGGCACAAACAGATCCATTTAATTTTTGGCTTTTTCGCCACCAAACTGATTAAAAGACAACTTTTTCAAGTTGCCTGGAAAATTCATAAATTCTTAACAGTAAATGAACGACACTTTGAACATGTAACTAGAAAAATAACTTCAACAAATTTGTTTTCTGAGCTTACGGAGAAGAAATCTTCCTCCTTTCTCAAAGATCATATCACGTCAAAGTGAAATGACAGATTAATAAATGTCAGGTTAAAATGTCATGACAACAGAAACAATAGCCTAGCCACCTGTCTGATATTGTTCCGTGTTCTATCTAATTATATATGCCTACTAATTTCTCTTTGAATAATTAGCAATAATGTTTTACTGAATTCCACGAACATTCAGCAACACAGTTGTCCGTATTTCCTAGAATAAATACTGATTCTTTAATTTTTTCTCTGTTTACTACTTCTTCTTTGAGACTTGGTTTGGATCTATCCCACAAAATCCTATGATTGTTACTAAAACTGTGTTCACATATTTTTGATTTCCAATTTTGATTTTGCCTGATAAGTCTCCCCAATATAGAACTTTCCACATTCACAAGGAATTTTATAAATTCAATTTTTTGAACTTTGTACCGCATTTTTGATAAATGTAATAACCTCTTTTAACGCTTCAGCAATGTCTCTCCCTCTCATTGAAGTCGTCGAAATAAAATATCCAAGAGGCTAACTTCCAATTTGAAAATATGCCTCTTGCCAAGAACAGCATTGCTTGTGTACTGAACTTTGACGATCTACTGCCGTTCATACTGTTTGGTATACTTAAAAAAAAATTCATCTTGTCAAAAATTACCGTGCAGTATTTTTCAGTTATAAGCATGGTAGTTATTAAATCACATAGTTGTTAAATCTGGGAAAATATTATGATTTGCCAAACCAGGAGGACAAAGTAGATATTCCGGGAAAAGTGATTTTTAACTGGTCTCAAGAATTTATAAATGCCTGTCGGCTTCTAGCATGTGGGTATTCGAAAAGCCAGTTCCTTTTCATATCCTCTCCTTTTTTATGGTACAACTACATTGTCGTTAATGTCTTCGAATATGAAAAATCAATATTTTCTAAGGGGTCCTTGGCGCCGATTGACTTTATTTTTAACGAAAATAACAGCCAGTGCACAGTAAAATTGGACCATCCTGTACCTACTAAGTTCGTTCGCTAAAAACTACTGTTTCCTGAAAAACTAAGTACCTATTAAAAAAATCAATCAGAACCTATTGTAGGTAAGATTATGTGTCTATTATTAAGTTTTTTCGCTTTTTTTATCGGAACAGAAAATTTTCCACTCGTTTAGTAATATGGAAGTACAAGTGGAGCGATTTATATAAAATAATCGACAGCATGTTTCATTATTATGTTTCTACAATGTAGACACTTGCCTACTTTCATTTGTCCTAACGTTGCGCCACGTGCTACCCATATTATTTTATAGAAATGCTCAATCCACTGATGACACAAAATATATAGGAGTAGGTAATACCTTTACCGGGATACCTGCTACTTTGTTCTGATATTATTAGTTGGTGCGGGCGGTCAACATACCTCTGTCTGTCCCACTCCCGCCTCGCCTCGACTCTCTCGAACTTGCCGTCGGCACAGTTGTCTCGCGATTCTTGCCGGCGGCTTGAAAATCGCGAGACATAAGGCGGACCCCCGTGATGCTCGGTCTCCGAGTATCTAGGTTGTATATATCTTTGCCAGTAGTTTTAGGGCAAATTGACAAATGGTGTTTTCTTATGGAAAAATGAATGGGCAATGTAAAAATGCTGTCGCCTTCACCAAAAAACCATGGGCGCAGAAATTATTTTTGAAAAGGGGGCGTGTCGTACCTTCCGTACGCCACTGGTTATGATGAACAAAATAATGGTAGCTTCATTTTATTGCCATTTTGTGTCCGTATACTGTGTACCAAATTTTAAGTTTATATTATTTGTTGTTTTTGAGATATTATTAAAAAACCATTTAAAAAAAGTCTTAACGCCCTGTATCTTTTTTATTAAGCATTTCCGGACCTATGTTTACATGAACTTTTTCACTCCAAATAAATTTTTTGTCGTTTATTTCAAATTATGATTTACAACTGGGACACCCTGTATATACAGTGTGTCCTCGGATTGACTTCACATAAGGTGTAAATAAAAAAAATTGAGCTGAAATTTGAGCTTCTGGGATCAGCCGTGCTTGGTTTGAAACTAATTTGTGACATAATTTTAGTTTCGAAAAATCACATCGGGAAACTGCTCCTTTTGTAGGTTTTACGGCGAAATGTTATTAAGGAAACTTGTTCAGAATGAAAAACTGAGTAGGTTTGCCAAATTTCGAAAGTCTAGGCCTACTTTGATTTTTTGGCATTTTCCCACTCTTTTAGAAAAGTGCCCTTTTGAAGAAGTCCGCAAAGAACATCGCTTTATCTTTTTAAAATAATGCCTAAATATGCCATATTTTCTAAGTGTGATTTCTTCGATATTATCTGTGAAAAAATGCTATTATTGCGATTTTTTTTATTGAACATCTGGCAACGTAGCTTTAATCAGCACTCCCTGAAACCCTAATATCCCCAGTTTTATGAATTTACCTCGTCAACTAACATTTCTATAAGACCTTATAGTTGGGAATTCTTTAATTAAAAATCAGGAATGCTTTATAAATATTTGAAAATCAGATAGACTTAATCGAAACGTCCGAAAAATGTCCGACTAATAAAGAAAGCGGAAAACAAACACCATCCTACCGTTTTAAAATAATACTTTATTACTTTAATATAATACTTAAATAATAATAGCCCTTTCATTTGATACCCATATTAAGAGGGTTGACAAAAAAATACATCATCCACCATCTTGGAGCGGCGGCCATATTGTTAGTGATGTTAGTGATGTCACTAACTTTATCGTTTGCTACTTTCAAGCCCTTTTATTTGATACCCATATTAAGGGGGCTGACAAAAAATACATCATCCGCCATCTTGGAGCGGCGACCAGTTTGAAAGTATTACAATGGTCGCGTTTAAGACTCCTGATCATACCAAGAGCTTTGATTGCTGCGATTTCTAATTCCGTTTGCTAGTGCTAGCATTTCGTTAAACGGCTATTTTATGATAGTAAAGCTAGTGCCCGAAATGTAGAGATATAAAAATAAAATACGCTCAAACACAGGCTCAAAAAAGTAAATCACGAAATTGAAATTTTACAATGGCTTTCAACACACCAAAATAACACAAGTAAAGCCAATAAAGGGAACTGACAGAACAAAGTAAGGTTAGAATAAACTGCTTATAGTAATCGCGAGCGACCAAGCGTAAAATTTTTACGCTCGCTAATTTTGCAATCCGCTGAAATCCAGCGAAACCGTTCAAAGTGCGCAAGCATCAATTCGCTTGCAAGCGATTGCAATCGCTTTGTCGTCTTAAACGCACCCAATATTTAGTATTGCATATTGTATTGTCACCGGAACTAAAGGTGTATGCAAAATTTCAGCTCAATCAGATGTCAGGAAGTGGTTCTAATTCAGCTTGCAAGATTCAACCTACACATACATATACCAACAGGGCAAGTGAAATAAAAGCTTGCAAAAAAGAGGAGAAACCTTTTTTTTAGCCAAAATTTGTTCATACAATTGAAGCCTTTAGATAGTGAGATAAGAATGGAGTTCTGTTTAGAACACCCTAATTAATGTTTCAAAAAAAAGTACAGGGTGCCCCAAACTCGACGCCCCAGGGTTATTGTAGGAAAACAAAAACAGGCAGTAAAAATTTTACTTGTGGGTTTCTTGTAGGACCACTCAAGCTTGCTTTTGGGCCAAAAAGATAGTTTTTAGGAATTTGGAATGTTCCTAACGTTCTAATGCGAATTTTGAAGACCTATCTAACAAAAAGAAACTTTTTGAAAATCGGTTCACAAATGACAATGATACACAGAAGTGGATTCGGCAATACAACAGATCAGATTCAAATTTGCACCACATATTTTTGCTGAATTTCAATATACAATGACTATAACATACGACATACATATTTATTGATGTGGACACACCTTTAGATGCTACTTTATTATATACAAGTTTTGTACTGTTCATTAAACTGTAATTTAACATCAATGTAAATGCCCAGATATTTAAATGAATTTGCTACATCTACATTTTTACCACCAATTTCCACATCTAAATTTTATTTAAAAGTTGTTTTTTGTTTAAGATTTGCCTTAGTTTTTGAAATATTTAACTTTAATTTATTTAAGTTTAACCGATTCAACAACAAATTTAAAAAGTTTACTAAAGTAAAGTACCTAATAAAGTTTGTATAATTGTGTCGGTTGTAAAATGTGTTTTGCAGACCTTACCTTTTGCTTCTGCTTGGCTCAAACTGCAAAACACTACTTTCAATGTAAATAGCCAGAATGGACATAAGCAACATTCGGTTAAGGCATATTTAGCTCCCAAAAAATTGAGGACATTTTAATAATGTTTCTTGTAAAAAATTAATTAACAGAATTACTTACCTTTGGCAACTGCTTTGATGAATACAAGGTACAAATAACAATTCCACTGGTGATCATAAATATAGAGATATACTTTTCCAATGGGTACTTTTTTTTCAAGATCAGTATTCCCATAATCATATTGGCAATTAGAGAACCCTAGAATAATAAGAAAATATGATAAGTATTTAGTCTCTTGACAAAAGAAATATTAGGTTGTTTTGGTAAATTTTATTATTATCGTAATAATATTGAAAATAGGTGTGAAAATTTCCAGTTTCAATATAGACTGCTGGATTTTCCATTTCATTGTAATTTGTGGCTTTCCTGACAGCGATAGGTCAAAGACAAAAAAATGTTTAGTTTTGAATCATAATATATGCATATTTTATTTTGGAATCGTTCGCCTACCCACTATCAGGAGTTACAAATGAAAAAATGAAAAATTCAGGCGACTAAATCGAGTATTATAATCGGGGTACTCCTAGTTTGGAGTATTGTGAGGGGAGGGTGAGAATTATTATTATTATTTCACCTATTTTCAACTAATGGTCAATATAAACACATATTTAATCATAATTATCCATATGCTGAAGCCATAAGCGTAGTGCTCTGCGTAGCCTTAACTTTCCTCATAAATTATTCTTCCACAATGTATGTTTATTGCACAAGGTGATACAGCTTTTAATTGGGAAACTTCATCAGAGGACTGTGGTACAACAAATGAAAAAAAATCATATAAGCATAGGTCAAAAAATGCGCAATTTTCAATAAAAAGGGTGTTAAATGTTCAGTTAAATTCTGATGATGGTTTTAGTAAAAACTTGTATTTTGTAGGACTTGATTTTAAGAAAAATTAATATTTTGGTGACACTAAATCTACCTACAGTTTGTTCAGCGAATGTTTGGCCCTACGTCACAACTCCCGTCCTTGTCTGACTCGTGAATATACGACCGATATCCCGTCCTTGTCTTACTCGTGAATATACGATGGATATCGGTCGTATATTCACGAGTCAGACAAGCACGGGAGTTGTGATGTAGGGCCGAACATTCCCTGAACAAACTGTATGTTACACAATTTCGTTAATTTGTCTTTACAACTTTCAAAGGAATAAAATAAAAACCATCAGAAGAATACCATCCCCTATACAGGTGATTCATTGGGAATGGGAAATCGCGAAACCGGAGATAAGGGGACCAAAATATGACAATTAAACCCAACATGCCTTATACAAATATGGCTGGTAGGTGTAGAACTTTAATAATCTTTAAAAATTACAAATAAATGGGTTCAATTCTTATTCTAAATATTTTTTATCAGAAATCATTTTTAAATGGCAACTGAAAACAATCAAAATAATAATATTAAGGGCGTCTAATGCAGTTTTTTTAATTCCTAATGGTTTTCAAAGCGGTGACGAAATAGAAAATGATGAATTAATAAGTGTATAACAATATTGGGGTTTTTACGGCAAGATTTCAATATAGCACTTTTCATTCTGTTGACTGCACTTTCGGCTAAACTATTTGTTTGTGGATGATAAGGAGCTCCAATCCCACGTTTAAAAAAATTTAAATTCCTCCCATATTTTGACGATTCCGATAGATTCTTGAAGTTTTGTCCATAAAAGTTGGGCCACCCTGTATATAGCCTACCTTCTAGTAGGCTGGCTATATATTATACTTTTTTTGCTGCCAACCAGTGGGCAATTTAAAATGTCGGTTTAGTTTGCCGACCAATTCGTCAGACAAATATACTTACTATTTACTAAAATGCATTTTATGAAGATTTCCACGCAGGTCGCTTTAGCAGCCTCCGTGGCGATGTTAGTACAAGCCCCAAAATAGGGGATGTGCTGACTGAAGCTGCAAATGTGCTGTTGGCTACTGCTTGGACTTCATTTGTTGCTTCCCAAATCATGCCTATCTTTTGATTTGGTTAATGTTACACCGTACTGATGATTGCCAAATAGCATGAAACACGTGTATGCGGTTACTAGTTTTTTCTTTTTGTTAACTTTGAGTGTTTGCCCATTATCACCTTTTCTTCTAATTATTACATTTACACTCGCTAATCTTACATCCTTATTGTCATTGTATCTTGGGTTATGAAGATTTCCACGCAGGTCGCTTTAGCAGCCTCCGTGGCGATGTTAGTACAAGCCCCAAAATAGGGGATGTGCTGACTGAAGCTGCAAATATGCTGTTGGCTACTGCTTGGACTTCATTTGTTGCTTCCCAAATCATGCCTATCTTTTGATTTGGTTAATGTTACACCGTACTGATGATTGCCAAATAGCATGAAACACGTGTATGCGGTTACTAGTTTTTTCTTTTTGTTAACTTTGAGTGTTTGCCCATTATCACCTTTTCTTCTAATTATTACATTTACACTCGCTAATCTTACATCCTTATTGTCATTGTATCTTGGGTTATGAAGATTTCCACGCAGGTCGCTTTAGCAGCCTCCGTGGCGATGTTAGTACAAGCCCCAAAATAGGGGATGTGCTGACTGAAGCTGCAAATGTGCTGTTGGCTACTGCTTGGACTTCATTTGTTGCTTCCCAAATCATGCCTATCTTTTGATTTGGTTAATGTTACACCGTACTGATGATTGCCAAATAGCATGAAACACGTGTATGCGGTTACTAGTTTTTTCTTTTTGTTAACTTTGAGTGTTTGCCCATTATCACCTTTTCTTCTAATTATTACATTTACACTCGCTAATCTTACATCCTTATTGTCATTGTATCTGGGGTTATGAAGATTTCCACGCAGGTCGCTTTAGCAGCCTCCGTGGCGATGTTAGTACAAGCCCCAAAATAGGGGATGTGCTGACTGAAGCTGCAAATGTGCTGTTGGCTCCTGCTTGGACTTCATTTGTTGCTTCCCAAATCATGCCTATCTTTTGATTTGGTTAATGTTACACCGTACTGATGATTGCCAAATAGCATGAAACACGTGTATGCGGTTACTAGTTTTTTCTTTTTGTTAATTTTGAGTGTTTGCCCATTATCACCTTTTCTTCTAATTATTACATTTACACTCGCTAATCTTACATCCTTATTGTCAATGTAAACAACATAAAAATACATTTCGTAAAGTCTAAATACTCACACATTCCACCAAATCACCATCTCATGTTTTCCAATTGTTCCTTCTTTAAGCTATGCATTGAAACAACCATACCATTTTTGTCTATTGCTAGGCAGGCTATAAACTTTCTTTAAAATAGTATATTTTGCCGACCAATTAGTCAGATAATTAAACCCAACAGGTTAACTGCCTAAGTACCAGTGGAAAGTTAAAAATAAAGTATATCCTACCGACTAAACACTTCCTTTAAAATAGGTGTCAATATTGACGAACTGCCACGATCGATTTCTCGGTAAATAGACTGGAAATTTTGAAAATTTTGCAACATTTTGGAATAGACAACCTTATCGAAAGTCACCCTTATTTTTAATGCTAGCGAGGTACGAGACACAAGGTAACCAAAGGATGCTCGCTCTCGGAAGCGAGCCTCCATCGTAGAAAACTGTAATTGCGGTTATTAGTAGTTCCCAATAGTAAGAGTAGTTTTATAGATGGCGGCACGATAGACACGAATTGCCCCAATGAGGGACGTTCGTAGTAATACTGTGTTGCCAGATCCACAGCTCACGCACGGATTCAAGGAATTTTATAAGATTGCCCTTGCCACAGCTTGCTTTATTATATTATTCATTTTAATATTCAGAAGGAATAGGGCAATGGAATTATACTGTAGTGACTGTACCGATCATTTTCACTTAAATAATGACAAAAAGATTGCTTTGTGAAAAAACAGTGACGCTGTCAGAAGTAACTATAGAATTCTTCCCTCGAGAGATTTATTCATTCAATATTTTACGAATCCGTGGCTGAAAAAAATTACTGCGCAAAAACTACCCCTGCACCCCTCAAGGAAAAAAATAGTAACTACATTATTCTTGGTCCCATTATCTGCTCCGTTTTTAGCAACAACGTTTCAAATGATTCCAGATGAATGATACCGTGGTAGAAAAATTTACAGGCAAAAATTATCCCTTCCAACCCTCGGATAGATTGCTTTTGGTCCAACTATCGTAGTTTTTTGAAAGCGTAGCCACTATAACCGTTGATTGAAAAAAATCATCGCACAAAAGCTACCCCATGCACCCCCTGAAAAAATTGATAATTCCATTGTTCTTAGTTTGATCTTCACCGTTTTAGCAAGGATGTTCCAAATGATTCCAGATTCACGAATTAGTGGTAGAAAAAAATTGTCAGGAAAAACTACCCCCTCCAGCAGAGATTGTTTTTGAGACGATTATTTAGTCGTTTTTTGAAAGTGCATTTACTATATAAAATGAATATTTAATGTCCCCATTATAATTTTTAAAAGAAATGGCTCGTGGCATATGGGACAAGATGCTTTGGTAATTGGCAACTCCAAACTAGTTTCCAATATCTAATGGAAATTATGTATGGGTCTTTCAGAGATGTGCAGACCACGACAGGTACCTGTTTTGGGCTTGTTGGCCCTCATCAGGCAGACGTAGCGCATCTCACCGAAAAACCCAGAATTCGTTGGCTATGTGGAATAGGAAATAGTATAATGCAGTGAGCATTTACCATCCAACGCCATCTATCTGGTACTGCCAAAACCAAAGCAATGTGTATATATGCTTCTTCTGGTTTTCCACCGCGCCGCGCCGCTTTGCCGAGTTCTTTTTATATGTCAATCGACCGGTCGATATATACACACTCACATTGCTTTGGTTTTGGCAGTACCAGCTAGATGGCGTTGGATGGTAAATGCTCGCCGCATTATACTATTTCCTATTCCACATAGCCAACGAAATCTGGGTTTTTCGGTGAAGTGCGCTACGTCTGCCTGATGAGGGCCAACAAGCCCGAAACAGGTACCTGTCGTGGTCTGCACACCTCCGAGAGACCCATACATAATTTCCATTAGATATTGGAAACTAGTTTGGTGTTGCCAATTACAAAAGCATTTTGTCCCATATGCCACGAGCCATTTCTTTTAAAAATTTACTATATACTTTATTTCACGAATCGGTGGTTGAAAACATTTGCGGGGAAAAACTACCCCTTCCCACCCCCAAAAGATTGTTTTTGATTTGATTATTTTCTTTTTTTGAAAAGGCATTCACTATATATGTACCTTATTTCACGAATGCGTAGTTGAAAACATTTGCGGGGCAAAAACTACCCCTTTCCACCCCCGAGACGCTGTTTTCGATTTGATTATTGTGGTTTTTTGGAGAGTCATTCACTATACTTGTTTCATGAATCCGTGGTTGAAAAAAATTTCGGGGCAAAAACTACCCCTTCCCACCCCCGAAAGTTTATTTTTAATTTGATTATTGTCGTTTTTTAAAAAGACATTCACTATATCCCTTATTTCAGAATCCGTGGTTGAAAACATTTACGGAGCAAAAACTACCCCTTCCCACCCCAGAAAGTTTGTTTTTAATTTGATTATTGTCGTTTTTTGAAAATGCAATCACTATATTTCTTATTTCACGAATATGCGTGGTTGAAAATATTTGCGGGGTAAAAACTACCCCTTCCCACCCCTGAAAGTTTGTTTTTAATTTGATTATTTTCGGTTTTTTTGAAAAGACATTCACTATATCCCTTATTTCACGAATCCGTGGTTGAAATCATTTACGGGGCAAAAACTACCCCTTCCCAGGGTTGGAAAAAACCCGGGTTTTATACAGGGTGGCCCACCACGAACTGCATCGATCTATATATGGAAAACTAAAAGTAGGAAAATTCTGAAAATTTGGCACCTCACCAATGCCGATGGGCGCTGCTCAACTAAAATATTTTGGTGAATCTGGCACTTCCGGTTATACCGGAAGTCGATATCAACTTTCTTCTCTCAAATGGAACACCCTGTATATCATTTCATTTTTGGATTCTAGGGATTATTTTGGAACAAAAACACGCAACATGTCCTATGTCTAAATCTAACCGTTTTTGAGATATTTGCATTTTTCCGAAAAAAATTACAGGTGCAGACCTAAAGTCAATTAGCAATTTATATGAGGAAACCGTGAAATTTCAAAACGAATTTTTGGCATCGTGTAACAGAAGCCCTGACCTAGTGATCTCTGCTGAGAAATAAATCTGTTCTTATACCCCTGTTCACAAAATATGAATAAAAATTACATTAAAAATGTGCTTAAATCTCGAAATTTTCAAATGGAAACCCCCATTTTACACAAACGAAGATTATGTATCGCACGTTCTTGATATTACTTTGTTGCATTCTCCGTAGATAATAAACAAATTTAAATAATCTTCGTTCGTGTAATTTAAGCGCGCCGGCATTATTTTTGACAATAATTTATAGACCAAGTGACATTTCCTCAGCCGCGATTGTCTTTTCAACGTCCACGGCTAATATGATTTTCCAAGCGTTAAGCAAACCCCGCATTTTATGGGCGAAAAGGGGTTTTTTCGTAAATTAATCGAAAATTACTGCATTTAGGTATAGGAAACCTTACACAAAGTTGTCATCATTTGTAGTGGTGAATAAGATAGCATTAAAAAAAATGGGGGTTTCCATTTGAAAATTTCGAGATTTAAGCACATTTTGAATGTAATTTTTATTCATATTTTGTGAACACCCTGTATAAGAACAGATTTATTTCTCAGCAGAGATCACTAGGTCAGGGCTTCTGTTACACGATGCCAAAAATTCGTTTTGAAATTTCACGGTTTCCTCGTATAAATTGCTAATTGACTTTAGGTCTGCACCTGTAATTTTTTTCGGAAAAATGCAAATATCTCAAAAACGGTTAGATTTAGACATAGGACATGTTGCATGTTTTTGTTCCAAAATGATGCCTAGAATCCAAAAATGAAATGATATACAGGATGTTCCATTTGAGATAAGAAAGTTGATATTGACTTCCGGTATAACCGGAAGTGCCAGATTCACCAAAATATTTTAGTTGAGCAGCGCCCATCGGCATTGGTGAGGTGCCAAATTTTCAGAATTTTCCTACTTTTAGTTTTCCATATATAGATCGATGCAGTTCGTGGTGGGCCACCCTGTATAAAAAACCCAACCCAGTGGGTTTTTTTTGGGTTTAATATTCGGGTTTTTTGGGTTTAATTGGGTTTTTATTTTTCACCTTGCTATTAATACAATATTAAATTTCCTGACTAATATTTACAAAAGGCGAAAAAATTGATATTTTACACCAATACAAAAATACATATCTAATAAAAAAATACCTACATAAGTTACTATCCAATATTATCTTCTGTTCAGATTAGATGGTGAACAAAGTAGGCGAGTCCAGACCTGTTTCGTGCTGTTATACAGGGTGTCCAACTTTAAAACTGTACAAATCCGTAAAATCTTCATGATAATCACCTAAACTTTTTTTTGTTTGAAAGGCCTTCAAAAACCGCGTCTTTTGACCTTCCTGCCATTTTCAAAATGCAAATCCAGGGCCGGCTGCGATTTTTTTATACCCCCAATTTTCACGAAAACCATTTAGCGATTTTTTTATTTAAAATCTAACCACACAGCATTAATCAAAACACCCCAAAACCCCCATATACCAAATTTAAACAAAAAATATACAGGGAGCTCCATTCTGTAGGGTGTCAAACTTGAGCAAAATAGTAATTTTAAAGACATCTGGCGAGTCAAGTGTGCCATGGAATCCCTTCAAAACAGTCGAATGGTCAACAGGACCACTCAAAATGTTGATGTGAAAATATTTACTACAAAAATATACAGGGAATTTTTCTCTGAGCCATCTCAAAATTCTGAAATTTTATGAAACTTATACGGATCAAGAGTGCTCTGGAATCATTGAAAAAATATTGATAAACACAAAAGTAATGTATTTCTTTACAAAATGCTAACTAACAAATAAAAACAATTTAAATTATTGGACCTTTCTCAACAATGTCACTGTCTAAAATGATACATTTTCTGTGCGTTTCCTGTTGTGTCGCACCAGCCACCTTACCTAATATGGACTTACTGACTGACAGGCTTCTGTATTTTTTAGATTTAGTTTGTTTATAGTGTGTGGAGCGGCTTTGATGTACTCGATTTGTGACCAGTATAAAATCCCAAAAATTCAGTAATTTGAGATGGCGCAGACAAGAATACTCTGTATATTTTGTATTGGACAACACCTTGAGTGGTTCTATTGACCATTCATCTGTTTTGAGGGGATTCCATGGCACACTTACTTGACTTGGCAAAATTCCTATTTTGGTCAACTTTGACACCCAGCAGAATGGAACTCTCTGTATATTTTTTATTCAAATTTATTATATAGGGGTTTTGGAGTGTTTTGATTAACACTGTAGTGTCAAATTTTAAATAAAAAAAATCGCTAAATGGTTTTTGTGAAAATCGAAGGTATAAAAAAATCGCAGCCGGCCCTGGATTTGCATTTTGAAAATGGCAGGAAGGTCAAAAGAAGCAGTCTTTGAAGGCCTTTCAAACAAAAAAAAGTTTCAGCTTTTGTCTCCAAAAATGAAGATTTTACGGATTTGTACAGTTATAAAATTGGACACCCTGTATGTTGTGTTTCTGTTCTGTGTTCACTGATCAGTCCTTATTCAACCATAAAAAATAAAATAAAAAAATTCTAAAATCATAAACACCTTACTTAAAAAACCCACTATGGGTCCCCACTGGGGAGCCAACCCTGCCCCTTTCCACCCCCGAAAGTTTGTTTTTAATTTGATTATTGTCGTTTTTTCAAAAGACATTCACTATATCCCTTATTTCACGAATCCGTGGTTGAAATCATTGGCGAGAAGGCGACAATGAAGTTATCATTTTTGTTCTTAAAGGGGTGCTGAGGGTAGTTTTCACATAAGATATTTTTTTAAACCACGATTTAGAGCATCTGGAATCATTACGAACTTTCCTTGCTAAAATCGGCGAGGATCCGACAATAAAGTTATCTTTCCTAAAGGGGTGCTCCGGGTAGTTTAGGCCCAACAATTTTTTTAAAGCACGAATTTGAGCATCTGGAATCATTAGCTAAAAATCGTACCATGAAAGTTATCATTTTTTTCTTTAAGGGGTAGTGCGGGTAGTTTTCGCCCAACAATTTTTTTCAACCACGAAATCGTGCATTCGGAATGATTAGGAACGTCCTTGCGGGGATCATATCAAATGAATATTTCAATAATACAAAAATACTTATAGGTAGAAAAAAACATTTGGAGATTAAAATGATAAATTTAATATGCAACAAGTATTCAGTTAGTCCCAAAATTAAATAGTAAAACCGATAAAATTTGTATCATTGACATCCTGCACATATTTTCTACATTGTAGAACAAATATTTACCGTGTACTAAGTGTATAATTAGTAAATAAAATAGGCACGAATAATAGTTATTTATGTACCAAGGCACTGAAGTTCAACTCTTTATGACTCATTGTGGAGTTTAGTTGCTGAGGCCTCTGGCCGAGGCAAATAAACCACATGAGTCATAAAAAGAACTTCAGTGCCGAGGTACATATTATATTTTTTTTTAAATCGGAAAAAAAAAAGTTTTATTAGGCAAGAAAATAATAATAAGGGATCACCCGTCCACGAACCGAGTACGCGCGGCGTTGCTTGACTTTACCGATCGCTCTACCTAGGACAAGTATAATGACGTACGGCACCTTCGAACAGAAAAACCAAACTGCTGCTTCTTGTGCAGCCTACACAAAAAATCTATTGATATTCAAATTTACTAAAATATGCATACTGAAGGATTGCGCTTCTATAGGAAACAATTTCGCAATGTGTACGAAAAGTTAAATGGGCCTTTATCGGCCGGGTTTTGAATATTTGGTCACTTTTGACGGGCGATTTCTCCGCGTCTGACGTTTGATGTTTACATCTCGCCAAGGCCTACTTATTGAAAAAATCGTACAATAATGGGCTACATTATTGTACGATTTCTGTGCTTTAATGACGATTTTGGGACACTTTACTGCCGATTTCAAGAAAAATATATTATTTGTAACATCTTCATATATTTTAATCAGATAATTATTGGCTCTGAAGTGAAGCACTCTGTATAGCTTAGTATACGTCATAAGACTCCTACAAAGACGAAGCAAATAATAAATAGCTATGCTCCCACTATTATTTTATATGATAGTTCAAGGCCTCTGACCGTCTGCCGGGAAATACATTTTGATGACCGAAAGCCACCGCCAGCATAGACAGCATTTATGAAACCTTTATTCCTAAACCATCAGCAACACGGTTAGGCTCTTCAGCCGACTGCTGGCACCTCTAGCGGTGACTTTTAGCGGAGGGCATTTTCTGGTTTTAAAAATCGAACGATTCTGCATCTGAGCGCTATCTGTTAGGCCAAGGCAAAACCAAGTTTCGGTGTGCTATACATATTTTACAAGCCCAATGCTACTGGCACTTCTGTCCGCGTAGCTATATTTTCTGTGTCTATGGCCCCAAAATGGGTTGTAATTATATATAAAGTTTCATGAAAATCAGCTGCAAGTATAACAAAAGAAAATCGAAAGTACTAAAGACCTAAACCTCTAAACCTAAGGAACGTGATACCTATGTTGGTAGCTATTTAGTATAATGTATAGGTACCTCAGATTTTTTTTCTTCAAAATACGTACTTACTAACAAGGAATATCCTTCTTTAATGATCCTTTATAATTAGGCACAGATGTGTTACGTCCTGACATCAGGTGTCAAGCAGAAATGGCGGACATCGCAACTGCCTGGCAAACATTGCATACCTACTTACATCTTTGAAAATTTCATTTTACCGCGGATATTCGCGGAGTTTCAATGTTGCAAAAGGTGTCAAAAGCTTAGTGATTAGTTTGAGTTGCGTACAGCAAAAATTCATCCCGGTTTTAACAATAAATATCATGTGAGAAGTAAACTGTTGTCATAAACTATGACTGAACCACAAAAACTACATTTATTATTGGAAGTGGTTATTTATACGTCCGACATATATGAAAGTCGGTATACGTCTTGCGCTCTTATTGGCGAGTTGAGTCATGTAACTCCTTTGGACGTATATTTAGCTCCATAGACGTCCGAAGTAAACCGATTAAACGTGGGAAGTGCATTTTTTCAATCATCGTTGCAATAAGGAGCGTGTATGCCCTCCTTTTTCGGCCATGGGCACTGCGGTATGTATAAAGAAATAAGTGGTAATTATTTCCAATTTTCTTGAAATTTTGGCTAGGTACCTACCCCCTATTTCCACCCGACGTTTGACACTGTAAAAAAGCCGGATTTATAAACTTTGAAGTTTCTGTTTGACGTTGATGCAGCTGCTGTTTCCAAGTCGTTTATAAACTTTTCCGTTCCGTTTAGAATTTTCTATTCGTCTGTGTTATCAACGCCAGAAAAATAAAACATAGAACAATCGTAATCGGAGCGAAGTCATTCGATTTCAATAATCTGATTTAGCAATTCTAAATACATTTTGTTAACTACTATGTATCGTTATTTTGGATAATTAATATTAAAAATATTACACAAAATCAATACAGATGATCAGCTGATAAACTGGGAAACCATCTGACCTCCCACGTGACCCTTAAGAAGACACCACAAGGCACTTCATTGGCTGGAGAGGCAATGGCAAACGGAAAAAGATAAATAAATGTTGGTTATATGAAATTATGAAAAGGCGAAGTGTATTTTCGTGCAAAAATGTATATTCTTTAAATTGGCATGGTAGAGCGCTTTCGGCTTACGCCATCATCAGTACCACCTGGAAGAGAGCATGGCACAATTTAGAGGATGAAAAACGTATAATAACGTCGTGAAAACTGGATTTCTTTTCAATTTGCGTAATACTCACTTGTCAGAGGTGTACAAAAATTTTTCAAGATGCCATATATTGTATAAAACCATAGAGGACGATAGAACAGCTTTGTCACATGTTAAAAACTTAAATCACCTATACATATCACAGCTTATAAGCTATATAATTGGACATATTTTATTTTAATATTAATAATGTTGGTTATCCCAACAGACCTCCAGCTCCAGGAGGTCCGTTGTTATCCCTGACGGAATTTTAGTTTATAATTAATCTTCGATGTCCAACTTTCAAATGTCAAATGGACGTCAAAATTTATAAATCAAGCTTAACCATTTGGCGGGCGCCGAATGTCGGACGAAAATAGGGCCAAAATTTCAAGAAAATTGGGGGTGGGTTACACCATTGGAAATAATTACTTCTTTTTTCATACCGCAGCGCCCATCGCCGAAAAAGGAGGGCATACATGCTCGTTACTCGTTATTGCAACGAGGCTTGAGAAAAATGCACTTCCGACGTATCTAAATCAGTTTACTTCGGACGTGTATGGAGCTAAATGTACGTCCAAAGAAGTCACGTGACTCAACTCGCCAATCAGAGCGCAAGACGTATACAGACTTTCATATACGTCGGACTTATAAATAGCCACTTCCTTTATTATTTAACTCACCGCTCTAAAAATCATGTGTAACGGAACTGGAATGTTGAAATCAAATGCCCAATTGTTGACGACGCTTGTGATGAAGAAAAGAGCTACCAGAACTAAATAATTCTTTCTAGGAACTTTTGGCTCAACTGCACCAAATTTGGAGAAAAAAATTAGTCCGTGGAAAGCAACAAATACAAACTGCAGGAATGTTATAAGGTGGCCACAGCCAGGATCTAACCTAAAAATAATTCATTTCACTACATAGAAAATTTAAAATGTAATAAGTACTAACTTAATTATGTATTCCAAAAATACATTATTTAATCCACAGGCTATAAGAACCGTGAACATTGCTGTAACAGCCTTTGAATTCATGTTTTACCAGGAGATGCAATACTTTACTTTCAACCAAGGAATCCTAAGTCTTTCAAGGCTATTTTTGCTTTTTTGCTAATCATGTAATATTATGTAATAAGGTTTTAATAAGATGTGCCTCTGATAACATCATTTTGATAAAGATTCCCAGACTCAGACTTATCGGTATCAGGGGTATGCAACTGGGTCCGGCGCATTGGCAACACAGGTCGGCCATTACGTCGGGTTGTGAAGGCCAAAGGGTATGATCGAAGGTAGCAAAAAGTGAGCTATATTCGCTCTGAACGCGACCCTATGTTAAACGGGTTGCCTATACATTACGGGTTGGAGGGTTGGACCAATAGAATCGCCGGATCAGACGCCTTGGCGATCGATGAATTTGCAAATTTTGAAGTTTTAATAAAAAAATATATCAACAATCTCGAACAAGGTAAGTTAAATATGTTATTATTTATTAATGATTTGATAATAATTCTTCCCGAATTATTATCAATGTGTTATTCTAGGAATATTCCAAATATGAATAGGCAGTGTGAAAAGTATGGTTAGGGGGCTATTTTTAGAGACACTGTTACAAGTTATATTTATTCCCTTTATTCCTGTTGTTTCTTCTTGTCTATGTTATTACCACTAGATTAATAACAATAGTCAGTAAAAGCATAGTCGAACCAGTTTGGTTCGACTGCTAAAATGACTCGTACTGAAAGCCCCGTCTACTTAGTAGTCGTGGTTTTTCAGCAGTTATTATTTTCTGTGTTTTAATGTGTTTGTCATTGTTTAACTCCAGTAGTAGTTTTCTGTTTGATTTAAAGATATAGGTACTATCGATAGTAAAAAATAACACCTTTTTTTATTTTAAACATGGCCGGAGTTACTTCAGCATCATCTACAATAGGTCAAATCGCTTTATTCATTAATAAGTAATGTGTGAGATTAACTATTTTTATGTATATCAGGGAGAAAAAGGGTACGAAGCGAATTAGTGAGGGTCATACTAAAAAACTCAAGAAGTTTAAAAATTCGTAACTGTTTTCATTACTTCCTATCTAACATATTTGCTTCCCTTACTTGTAGCTATTGCGATCTGCTGATAAGGAACTTACTAATCGATTTTATCTTTATTACATGTTTCCCGACCCCGATTGCCGAACCAAGTTCGGTAGACTGGGAATATTAACAATGACCAAGACTTTTCATCTGTGATTTATCCAGACTGAAAGAAGACCAAGGACCTGTGATATGTATTTTCTAAATAGGAGTTAATTTTTATTTTGTTTCTATTAATTAAGTTTTTGTATATTGTTTTATTGGTGGTGGTGACAACAGTAGTTCTAAATAATAGTAACTGCCACCCCTTCCCCTACAATACTCCTAGATTGGAGTATTGTGAGGGCGAGAATTATTATTATTATACCTTCCTGATATGTTTCTTTGGTTTTTGTTTTATATTTAAAATGGTTTTTGTTTTAAATATATACAAAAAAACGAAAATGCTTTAATATATCCCTATAGTCCTTTTAATTGTTTTATTTCTGAAAAGGAACACATAATGTGGCGGAATATATCACATTATGCGCTCTTTTTTTGAAATAAAGCAATAATTAAAAGTAATTTAATATCCCAGTGGGAGATCCCAGTTCAAATTTCCCGCTTCTCCCCCTTTGCCCCTCCCGCCCCCCGCAGAATTCCTTACAGAAATTCCAACCAAGGTTCATCCAACCCGGTAAGGTGGCGCTGACCGTTCTGCCTCCTGTCAGCGGTGTTGCCAGGCAAAAGCATTGACGCCGCATTTCTTAACCTATATATTTTGTGATCGGTATCGGACTTATCCACAAAATATATGCTTATTAGGACAATTAGGTAATTACAACCACAAAATATATAGGTTAGATTAAAATGTGAACTACAGATTAAAGATAGGTTTCGTCTTCTTCTTCTCAAATTTTTATGGCCTCTGCTCTTCCGAACAATGAACCAATACGGGGCCTGCGGCACCTCTTCATTGGGACGGATATGTTTAACTTTTGCTGTGTCCGCCCAACTTGGAAACTTGAACTATTATACACTAATAAAATACATTATTTTCTCTTCCAATGTGACCCTCTTGTGAGCTTTAAATCTTCCACGTCACTCTTCGTAGGGAAGGATATGTCCAAAACTTTTGCTGTGTCCGCCTAACTTGGTAACTCGTTATTTCCTTTCCCTTCCCCTGCCGTACCGTGTCTCTAACACCCGCCTGCCTTCCGTTCCTGCAGCCCTCCTCCCACGGGCGTAGCCAAGGGGGGGTTTCGGGGGTTCAAACCCCCCCCGAAATAAGCAAAATATTACCTAATATTATACCGAAAAAATACGAGGAGTGAAGAGTTAAATTATTATTACGTTTGAATATATGTAGTAATAGTAGCGCCTAGCGCCATCTTTTGACGAGAGGCAGACGCAGTTGCAGCCGAACTATTTTGTATTGTAGGGACACTTTGCGTTGTTTCTCGATTATTCGCCACGCCCCTCGGTCGAAATGAGAGGAACTTTGTGGAAGTTCGTGGAAGTTTCTGGTCGGCTACTGGGCTGCTATATAAGCGGCGCCGCGGCGCGTGACCGCGCTTACGGCAGTATTGTTCCATGCGAACTCGAAGCGAATAAAAGTGAAAAGTGGTGAACGAATAGTGAAGAGAATTAAGTGTACCGTGTAAGTTAGTAATTTTAGTGCGCTGTTATTCGATGACCTTGTTAAGGATAGATACGTGAATCATTATTACTGTCGAAAAATGGAGGGGAAAAAAGGAAGGGTGATAAACTTAAAGGTATGGACTACTGGAAAAAGTGGTGTAGTCAAGGTCAAGGGGTTTCTAATAAAGAAACAAATTTGGATTTAGCTATCAAAGCTTCAGCTACCTTGCATGCTGATAAGAAGACTGCCTACCCCGAAATCTAGTTTGGAATGCCTAGATATGTGCGATAAAAACCTTTATCCTAATATTTACACATTACTACAAATCTTGGCTACCATTCCTGTATCCACTGCTACCCCAGAAAGGTCTTTCTCGAGCCTAAGGAGACTGAAAAACTATTTACGAAACACTACAAGTGAAAACAGACTTAATGGTTTGGCTCTAATGAACATTCACTATGGAACAGAAATTCATGCAGATGAAGTAGTGGATATATTTAAAAGAAAAAGCCGAAGATTTCTTCTTTAATGGTTTTAGATTTAGCGCAGAGGAACGAAATTAATTTATCCATTTCATTTAAAGTTAAGAACTTTATAAATATGTCGTAGTTTTTCGGATGAATATATAGATATTAAATTTTATGTAAGTATATTTTTGTTGTTTTATTTACTTCTCAAACTAAACCCCCCCAAAACTAAATCCTGGCTACGCCCGTGCCTCCTCCGCCCGCTGAGTCATAGGAAACAGCCACGACATCTGGCATCACCAGAGAACTAGGGGGTGGGTGGGAGACGGGAGAACTCGATTGGACCTATTGCGCATATGGTTTCTCGGGGACGCCAACAGAAAGCCAAAGTGATTGTTGTGACAGGTATTTTCAGATTTGTCAGTGTTTTTGGACGCATTTTACGTGAAAATGTCGGGTGTAGTACCAAGCTGTAAAAATTATAAATCTAGGATACGTCGGGAGTATCATTTCATGGGCAAGTTTAGTAAAAACAATCATTAGAATTTTGGGCGTCATAGGCGTGCATCTGTATAATGACTGAATAGTAATATAATAATACAACTATTAGATTTCAAAACATTTTGCTGCTGGATGCTTTTAATGTGCATCGTGGTATCGCGGTGAACAAGGACGAAGAGCGCTAAAGCAATCTGCCGAGCCAAGTCTGTTTCTGGATCAGACAGAAAAATGTTTGGAGCATCGATTTGCAATTCGTATATGTTAGGTATACCAGCAAAGTATATGAAATAAGGCGCATTCTATAGAATGCCTAGGTATTCTGTAGAATACCTAAAATTAGTGGGAAAAGTATCTAAAGATGTGTTTTCCACATTTTACCTCGGTATTAGATATATATAATCCCCACAGATTTTCAAGCAAAATATTTAAAAAATTGTAATTTAGATATATGTTGGACCTTTACACCGTATTTATGTAAAAAATCTAATACAAATAAAACATCTGCACTGAATGCTATTTGTTCGCTTTCCAGTACCGTGGCGTTATGTACTATATTTTTTCCATTTCTTAACTCGATTTTTAACTTAGTATTTCCTAAACTTGCTATGTTATTCCCTTGTATATCAATTAATTGTACATTATCCTTATTATTAACTAATGACCCCTCTGCGAACTCTGGTTTTTACCATTGACACAACTGCTCCAGAATATATTAAAACTCTACATTGCTTATTACATATTGTCATAATTGCTACATTACGCGGGTGTACTCCCTTTTTAAATCAGTTGCGAACCGGTTTCTTTTCTACTCTTGAGAACCTTGAGATCCTGGCACTGCAGCCGCACTTCGGGGTTAGGAAGTGGCTGTTCACTCGTTTAAACGACCCCGTACCTTAATTTCGGTTGAAAAAATTCTTCCTACCTACAGTCCCGCGCGAAATGACCGGGCTGGTTACACTGATAGCAGCTTCTATTGTTTTCTAGAGACGGTTTATCACGCGTTTGGCGATAGTACTTTTTCTGAGGACAATCGCGGGCAAAATGGCCTATTTCTTGACAATTGAAACATCCCTGGGTGGTTCGCGGCGGCGTCTTTCGTTTTATGGGCAATGTTGCGCAATGTGACCGAATTGTTGACCACTAAAGCATTTATAGCTCTTCCCTTCGGGCTCTGCTTTTACCGCGCTGCTAATCCGCGTAATCTAATGCCTCTGCCATAGATTTTGGTTCTAAGGATAGAACTCGTTGTTTAATAGGCATTAATAATCCTAGTACGAACTGCGTGGTAATATCCACTTCGAGCTTTTCCTTGAGAACGCGATTCTTTGCCGGATCGTTTACGAACGTAATTGTCCTATTCCCTAGAATTTTTAGGCGCGTTAAAAATTGTCTACAGTTTTCACCGTATCTCTGTCTTGCTTCGATAAATATTTTGATAGCTGTTCCCGGTATAAATTTCCGCTCAAATTGTTTTTGAAGAGTAGCCTTAAGGCTACGCCAGTTGGTAGTTTTTTGTAAGCCTGGTTCCGCGTCGATTAACTGTTTAGCGCTACCCTTCAACTTTAATCTAGCCATTGCGACTTTTTGTTTTTCGGACCAACCTACGAGTAATGCCGTTTCTTCAATTATGCTTAAGAATTCCTCTATTTTTTCCTTTTCCGTCGTAATTTGGTACTGTATCTATCCCCATAGGTAAGTTTGACGTTGCCTCCCTCCTATTTTCATCCTCGTTCCCGTTTGCTCCTGCTGCTACCCCTACATTTTCTTGTTCGTTTGGCATTTTTGAATATTTACTTTTATAATTGTAGTATCCTACCCTGTGAGATGTTAATTGGCGAGCGGTATTATACAGGGTGGTCTACAAGATCTTCTTTTAGTGTGGGCCTAAGGGTGTATGACGGAGACACAGGGTAGTTTAAAATATGTATATTAAGATTAATTACGGAACAGTACATTACGTTACTAAAATACAGAGGAAGTTTAAAAACATGTGCAATAATTAAATAATGAATAATTGTAAAAAATCTATGATTTCGCACAACGCCACTCAAGATATCCGAAATCTGAACTCTTTTCATGCAACACAAGCCAAACGTTTCAAAAGATACACTGTTAAACAATTGAACTTAAATTAGGGCACAAAACAATATGTCAAAAATGATACGAACACACAAACTATGGCAATAAAATGACAATATTCAGATCAAAAGTACAAAATTGCAAAAGATTTCCCAAATAGCACAAAATTAATTGATTAATCTGCATAACACTGAATAATGACCCAGTACGAAATTGGCATAAACTGTAAATCAATATTACTCAAGTTTGTAGCATAAAATGATTCAATTAAAAGACAAAACTCTTGCAAGCAATACCAAAATTATATGGCTCAAAATTCAGAATAATCGTACGGCATGAATAGAAGTTCTTAATTTAGCATAAAGACTAGACAAAACACTCATTACCTCAACTGACAAAACTGAAAATAAGTTTACCAAATCCTCAGTATAAAAATGAAAATAAAAAGACTCAATTTCTGATATTAACTCTAAAATTCAAATAAAAATTGCACAATAAAGTCAATATATCTCCAAAGTTTCCAAAATGATTTCAAATTCAAAATAAAAGGCAATTGAAACACAAAGGAATCAAAACAAAAATATCTTACTACTTGGTCAGTCTAACTTACTCAGGTGCTTAGAATTTGGTGGTTTCGTTCAAGAGTTGCTAATACATCTGGACTGGGGCCGTGGGCCGCGGGTCCCGTCCCGCGACCTGGTGGATCGGTTGGTCGTCGACTATTGTTTCTTGACTACTGATCTGCTTCTGGTTCTCTACTGATTCCATGCGAATGGGCCCTCCTGGGTATTTATAGGTCTCCGGGTGCCCCGCTACTCTTCCCCGCGGCTTGCCAAACCGTGCGAACTTTTGGGGAGACCGGTTCTCGCGAAATTAATTAAGGCAATTATCGTAAATCAGTCAAAATTAATTACTGCAATTAGCATAAATCGATCACTTTGAGACGTTTATTATATCAATTATCATAAATCTGTCCCGCGGCCCATGTTTTGGGCTACTTTATGGCACCCCTCCCTTTGGCGGCACCGCCGGCTAATGCGGTACTCTAATTAAGACTTTGATTTACTGCGATGGGTTTTGAGATTTTGGTTGGGGCCCCGAGGGGACTCCGGCGAAAAACTAACGTTAAGTTTCCAGTTTGGGAACCGAATATTATATATTTCTGTTAAAAAAATCCCGGGCACCACAATATTATTTGTTTCACAAAGAATTTGCCCTTTCACTATTAGTTTTTAGATGGAATTATGCGTCACCTTAAAACTAATGTCCCTAATACCTATTTTACCGCTTTCCTAACACTTTAAAATTTTCTTACCGCTACTTCTGGTATACCACACCTTATCTTTTTAGCACCTTATAGTTTTTAAAAAAAATCTTCCTGTCAAATTTGACAACTCACCCCTCCGTTATCATCCATTTGACCCCACGATTTTATTCCACAAATTTTTTACCAAAAAAATTTTATTCTGAATTTTGCCTTTATTTTTCCGATTTTTTTCTAAAAATTTTCCAAACTACCCCTATCAGTTAACCCTTATAGTACCCCACACCTGACACCAAATGTGGAATCCCACCCAGTTAGATGTAAGTTGGCGAGCGGATTTGTACCGGGTGGTTCACAAAGTCACTTCGTTTTGCCGTGATCCTAGGATTTCAACGGAAACACTTGGGGTAAATTCGACAATTTATTGCAATTAAGTATTATAGGCAAAATGAAAAAAACAAAATAAAAAAAATTAAAGAAAAATTTTTTGTACAAGCGTAATTTTATGAATTAATTACTGTGTAGCTAGACTATGGTTTATAGCGCGCTCTCACCGACAATGAATATTAAATAGAATGGATAAATTTATTGAAAAAAACGAATTCAATTCAATTCAATTTATTATCATAATTATTATTATACACAGAAGGACACATCAATGCAGAACATAGTTGTCTCTATCATTTTTAATAAACACAGTCCTAACAACTGGAAACTTTCCAATGTGTCTCAAACATTCAATAATTAAACCCCTGTTTAAAAAGGGTGACAAAAAACAAATGCAAAACTACAGGCCGATTTATTTAGTGACAGGTTTTGCAAAAATTGTGGAAAAAATTATAAAGAACAGAGTGGTATCATTCCTTGAAAAGTATAGATTGATAGCGTGGAATCAGTTCGGTTTCAAAAGGGATGTATCCACCGAGGATGCTATTGTCTTCTTAACCAACAATATACATAAAAAACTGGATCAAAACAAAAAAGTTCTATGTGTCTTTCTTGATCTGGCTAAGGCCTTCGACACGGTTGACCATGATATTATGCTGGACCGTGTCGAGGACCTTGGCTTCAGGGGGGTAGTGCTGAGGTTGTTTAGGACTTACCTTAAAAATAGATTCCAGGTTGTTCAGGTAGCTGATTCCCAAAGTAATCGATCGATGGTCGAATATGGCGTGCCGCAGGGCACTGTCCTAGGGCCAGTTTTATTTATTATGTACATGAATACACTATTTGACATTTCAACTAATGGAATTATCTCATCTTTTGCTGATGATACTGTGATCCAGTATACGAGTGACTCTTGGTCTAATGCAAAAGAAACAGCTGAAAATTATCTTGTTAAAGTGAAATATTGGTTTGACGAGATGTCCTTAACAATAAACTTTGAAAAAACTCACTTTATAGCTTTCAGTTGCAACAAGTCTACCACCCCTAAGTTCACAACTTTAGCATTTAAACTCAACCAAAATAAGACTGTGGAAATCAATAAAGAGCAATGTATAAAATATTTGGGTATAGAAATAGATCATCACTTGAAGTGGAACATCCATATCGGTTCCTTAGCAAGGAAACTTCGTTCGCTTTTGTATAGATTTCGACAATTAAGTAAAATTTTGGACCCACTGCAATTAAAAATTGTTTACCACTCCCTCATTGAATCTCACCTAAAGTACGGAATATCCGTTTGGGGAGGTACCTATAGAAATCACCTAAAGCAAGTAGAGATCCTGCAAAAGCGGTTTATTAAGATAATGCTGAAGAAAACATTAACTTATCCTTCGCATTTGGTCTATGCTGACAGTAAATTGTTTGACGTCCGTCAATTGTTCATATACAGTGGAATCATCCTGCAACATAAAAATAAAAACACATTGATAAAAAATGAACATTTACACCATACTAGACATAAAGATAAGGTCTCAACCCAAACTAATAACTGTTGCCAAAGGAAACAATTAAAGATATAAAAGATATAAAAAAATTTAAAAGCGCTGTTAAAACTTGGATTAGAGAAACACCAAAAGTTAAATTTAAATATGTTTTCAATAACAATTATTACAAAACAGTAAAAGAAATATAAATTAACTTACCTATGTTAAACTGAAAGCGTTACCAAAAATCTCAAGCCAAATACTTACCTGGATTGCATGTCTTTTTACACTGGTTTGATTTTGATTTTGAATTCGCATCTGTATTGAATTTGTGTTATATTGTTTTTTTTGTTTGTTTCATTGTGATATGTACCTGTATTACATTAGTTGAGCTATCATTTAACTTTATTTTAGGGAGTTAGTTGCTGTTTATATACATGTATAATTTTACAATTTTATAATAATTTACCACAGTCTACGCACAAGTCTTAGGACTTCAGTAGCATGGAACATTTATTTCCACATATATTTTTTTTGTAAGCAACAATTCTTTTGTTTTAATTTGTAGCAATGAAAGGAAATAAATATTATTATTATTATTATTATCTCGACCTAGCCAAAAGGCATTCGCACTCCCTCTACGGGGAACATTCACTCAGATCCCGGGTATCCCGGATACCAAAAGGATCTGGCTCGGACGAGACCCTTGCCATGTTATCGGGCCTTAGGTGACATTGATGTTGTTGGATGATCCTGCATTCCCCATGAATTTCCTGACGGTTCGGGCTGTCGCAAGTAGTACCGCTTTCTGCATGGACCTGTAAAGACTATCAGTTACACCCAGCTCCTTGATGTTTCTCAGCAAACTTTTTGGTATAACACCAGTTGTTGACATGATGATTGGAATCGTCTGGACGTTCTCCATTTCCCATTGCCTTCTAATTCGTTCTTCTAAATCTCTGTACTTCGCGATCTTCTCGACTTGCTTCACACGCAGGTTGTTGTAGTTCGGGATGGCCACATCAATCAGAGTTGTCTGCCTAGAAATTTTATCAACTATTATAAGGTCCGGTCTGTTATGGGCAACTCGTTGATCTGTCAGAACTGTACGATCCCAGTACATCTTGTAGTTGCTGTTCTCAAGAACAGGCTCAGGTGTGTAGTTGTAATATGGGACCCTCTCTGCCTGCACAAGCAGCAGCTTTTCCGCCAGTTCCTGGTGCAAGATCTTGGCAACCGAATCGTGTCGTTCCTTATATTCCGTTGATGCGAACATCTGACATCCTCCTGTTATGTGCTGGATTGTTTCTGAAGTTGGGCATTATTATTATTATTATTATTATTATATAATATTTATATATAAGAACACAATATCGACACATAAGAACACCAATATCTAGATGTAAGAACACCAAGAACGGGTGAACCGCTTAGGCATGACTGCCTGTCTTGCAGTTCACCAAAACCTATAGTACTCATGTTACATTCCGTCTATGTATACAAAAACTAGAAAAATTCAAATTCACATACATCCCATGGATACAATAATAACTTAAATTTAGAGAGAGGGCCTAGCGTGTAGGGGGACGCTGGTCGGTTGTTCTATGAATCAGGAAGTATAGTATAGTATAAGGTGAAAGTCAATGCTTCATGTATAACTCAGTAAATTTCAGTATTTTTGCGTTAAGTGACTAACATATCTCAGGTAAGTTCAAAATATTGATGAACGCACTGGATCTTTCATTTATGTATTTTTTTATTTCTACTTTAAATAGTTTTAGTTTTCTAATTTCTTTGAGATGTGCAGGAATGCTATTAAAAAACTTTGGACCAAAAAGAAGAAGGATCTTTGAGAGACGGTTTTACGAAATGTTTGTATTTTTAAGTCCCTATTAGCCTTAGATCTGGTAAAACGAATGTCATTGCGTGAGAACATATCAGTGTTTATGTACATTCTCAGTAGACACTGGTAGACAAAAAGCAATCTTACATTTAGCAAATATAATTCACGGTATAAGGCCCTAGAGCTAGACATTCTATTTTTCCTTAATATTATTTTGAGGAGAGTGTTTTGAGTAACTTCTAGAATTTTTATAGTAGTATTGAAAGTACCACCCCATGCCACAATACAGTATCTTAAAATTGATTCCGCTAAGGACATGTAGAGTAAAATCAGGTTTTTCCTAGATAGGATATCGCGTAAGACATAAAATTGGTGAATCAGACTCCTTAAACGTTTCGTGACATAAACAATGTGGTTAGACCATCTTATATTTTGATCCAGTACAACCCCCAAATACTTTACAGAAGTTACTTTTTCTATTGAAGGGCATGGGCAGTTGTTACCAACACTATGACATCCCGATGAATGCAATCGTATTGATATATCTATGGGCTGATTGACAGTAGTCGGGGTAAAAGCAATACACTTTGTTTTCGATATGTTTAGGGTAAGTAAATTGTAATTCAGCCATTGCTGTATTTTCTTCATGTTCGCCTCAGCAGAGATCCTAATATCAGTCCAGCTTTCCCCAGCTGTATCATCAGCGTAAATTGTGATATGACCTTTGAAATTTTTTATACTTGTTATGTTGTTCATATAAATAAGAAACAGTATTGGTCCCAATACTGTCCCCTGTGGGACGCCTGTTCGAACTATAGAGCGGGAACTTAGCTCATTTCCTATCTTTACTCTCTCTTTACTCTAATAAATGATATTCAGAATTATTTTCCCAGGCCCTTGAGTTACAGAACAAAATTACATTGAGAGTTAAACAAGCTGGTAGTTTCCCCAGTTAAAGTAGCTTTAGTTTCATTATACAATACACTGGTGGAAAATTTAGCAATTAAAACTAGCAAAACATATCACTGTAGCAAACCAGTCACAGATGCGTTTTATAAAATAAAATTAAAATGCATAATTTAAATCAAATTCAAGGCAACTCAAACTTTCAAGAAAGAACACAAAAAAATCAAAATTTGCTTACTTGCGGTCAGCTCAAAGGTCAGTAGTACTTGCAGGTATTTTTCGGAGACTTTTCTCGGCTTTCTTGTAGAGGCGGCAGCGATCAGTTCGTTTCGGTAGCTGGTTCGGGAGTCTTTTTTTCATATCCCACGCCTTGTATTTATACATCTCTGGGTACCTCACTACTCTCCCCCGCGGTCGCTTCAATCCCTGCGAACTTCTGGGAAGACTGGCTCCCGCGCAATTAATTAAGGCAATTATCATAAATCAGTCAAAATTAATGGACTAATACACCACTTTTTTTATTTGCTCATCGGATAGTATTGGGTGAGATATACTTGCTGTATTTTTTTAAATTTTTTTTTCGCCCCCGTTTTGCCGCAATTAATTTTTAAAGTTAAATATACATAACTACCTGTTGGATTTTATTTTTCCCTAAATTTACCGCCGTGGCACCAGGTTTGGTAACTCCGCACCTCAATGCCAAGCTGTCAGCCTGCGAGAACATAAACATAACCTATTTTGTGGCGTCACAAATCGGAACATCGGATCCCGCGGCCCGCGTGTTTTACAAGCTTTTATTTTTTATGATTTGAACTATTTTCACCATTCATTCTAATAATCCATGACGGAAATGAACCATTCTATTTTGCTGAGGAAAATGCTGGGAGCACTAGGTATTGGTATTGATGATTCGGACGTTATGCTGGTTGGTTTACAAAACTTTTTTTTTATTGGAAACAAGTCGATTTTATCTATAAAACGACACAATTCGTAAGTACCTAACTGAACTTGCACAAATTAGATATCTAGACTTGCTGATATATTAAAGACAATAAAGAACCAACCAGGTGTAACATTTTAGCTGACGATTTTAGATTAGTGGCTCTGCCAAACGATTTTTTACTTGTTATCAAGTATATTCCAGCGACTGCTAGTTGTTTGAAGAAACTGATGATATTTTAGCCTCAATACCTAGTGTCACAGAATAAATAGCTTCACAACAGAAGCGTCCATAAGGACATGTGTCAAAAGGATGCTCGCTTTGACGCGAAATATCTTCTAAAGGGATAAACATTGTGCATTTTGTTTGATTTTACATTAATCCACATTGCAAAGAGATTGTATTAGGACCAAATTTATGTACAAGTTATTGGCTATTTTCCTGTAAATTGAAATGGAGGCTCGCTTATTTTTGACACGTCTTTATGGACGCTTCTGTTGTGAAGCTATTTATTCTGTGCTAGTGTTAATCAACAGCATTGATTGGTTATAAACTAAACTGAGAAAAGTCAATCCTCTAGACGTCAAGCACATACCTGGTCCGAATATAAAAAATTTATTACTTTAATTTCATGAGACCTTACTTACAGAATTAAGTTAGTAGTTAGACCCATCGGTTCAAAAATGTAACGCTAGAATATTGGAGAAGGTGCCAGTTCTTGGTGATGTTAGAAACATAACATGTAAAACGCAATAAAGCCAAGTTTTCAGTCGAAAAACTTTATTGTCATAGCTTGAACTATTTTAGACCCATTTAGGTAAATTATATTGTGATTGCCGAAGCATCCTCATAAAAAATGACATAATTCTTTAGGATTTTTTCACTATACATATTATATACCTATTTTTTCTGGAAAATAAATTTTCATAAGCAAATTTTGTGATTGTGGTTAATGGAAGTTAAAAATAAAAAAATATAATGCAGCAGCCGGCCAAAAATTAAATTTCTTTAATTTGCAAGAAAAAAAAAACATTATTTTGCATTCTATGGCAAAACCCCAAATAAGTTATCTATTAAATTTAGTGAAAATATTCCAAAATCAAATAATAGTTTTCATGTCGCATGCACAGAGTGCAACAAACTGGATGTTTTTTTGGGGGGTTTCTTCTATTCTGCGAAGAGATAGACAAAGAGTAGGTAGGTGTACTGTGCTCGATTTTTGAGGGCAGTGGAAAGCAGTTGAATCTCAAAATCTTGATTCGTTTTGGAGATACAGGGCATTTTTCGTTTTTTAACATGTCAGACAGTCCATCCTTGTAATATGTTTTGATTTTTGCCAAAAATCTTCTGTCATACTACTCCAATGTATAATAATTATTGAGGTATGTCGGTATGTCTTTGTCAACTAAATCCTGTAAGGTAGACCTTCATATTTTATTATTGCACTTGTGTTGACTTTTTCCAATATAACAATCTACTGATGTTGTCCAGGATTCTTCGCTATTTCCAGGAAGTCAGCTTACATTCATCTAAAATAAGTTTCCCATTAATATGTGCAAAAATTTTACAAGCGTACTTAGTTCTATTAGTTGACAAAGTTAATGTCACTAGTGCAGAAAAGTACAACTTTCCGCATCAAAATGGATGCGACAAAGTGTACTACTACGGACTTAATTAATTAAATACTTCATTAGATCATACAAGAAAAAAATACCCGCAAAAAGTCATTGACGGTCAAGCACTTGATATCGAATGAAACTCTGCTGTCGAACTTGCATTGACTTTAGATTATTTAAATTAGTTCTGAATCATGGTTTTCACATGTAGATATCAACGATCGTTTTTACAAACGCATGATTTCTTGTTTTGATAATCGATTTCAACATTGGGCTGTGCGACACCCCCACGCCCCCTCCCCCATATCTTAACTATAGGTATATACACAATAAGTATTTCTTTACTGTACTAGCAACTAAACTAGAAGCACAAAAAGCTGTATCTATGTATGTGCCACGATGTATGATCCTCGTACATCGTGGTATGTGCATAATTTAGGACTAATCTGCTTATGTTGGGTAATTACAACATAATATACCTACTTCCACAACTATTCAGTTGAATTTCTTCATTTTTAACCACAGTATCATTAACATTTTTCTTATTAATTTTGTGCTCGGGGGTAATTTTTGCCTTAACCGGGCATTATGCATTCATTGCTATGTTCTTTCCTCTGCGTGTCTCCAATAACATTGTTACCATAATATTTATTCTCTAGTCTACCTAAAACCAGAATTTAAGCTATATCATCATCATTAAGCAATATTAAAACAATATACAAATCAAATAACAAACATACCTCTTCATTTCTCCATGTTTTGCTCCCCGTTTTTATTGATAAAATTGACACACCATATCAAAATCTATGCAAGGCAAGTTATCAGGACAAGCTTTAACAAATCTTGTCTTCATTATAAACCGAAAAAATAAAGTATTCACAACAAGATTCTTTTAAAACTGAGAATAGAATTTATTTAGTTTTCACTAAGGTTATTAACCTTGGTTTCGGCGTTCCGCGGGCGAAAGTGAGGTTATATGCAAAGTGCGGCGTTGCCGACGATTTTCTTTAAAGCATTGAGTAATATGTCATCTGTCATATTTTATAGGGGGCATCTAATAAGTTCAGAATGGGATCAGTAAAATCCAAATATTTCATTGAAATGCTACGAAATTTGATTATTTCTCATCAGGCGCATACAAACTGAATCTAATAATTTGCCTGGGAATGCTTGGTTAAATAAAAAAAGACGAAATAAGTACTAAGAAAATAGCAGGTACTTATTGAAATTAGGGATCATGACGTCACATTCCCTACTTTTGCGACCGTTTTTTTCAATTTTTGAGCAAACTAATGGGAAAAAAAATCTGTTGGTTGTGTTTCGTGATTATCTAGACATGTTTTACAAATTCCAAGGCAAAAAATTATTTTTCATTCCTAAGTATACTTGTCCATTACACAAATTAGCATAAATCGATCACTTTTGAGATGTTTATTATATCAATTATCGTAAATCAGTCTCTCTGGACCATGTTTTCGATCAATTTATGGTACCTCTCCCTTTGGCGGCACCGCGGCCTGTGAACAGTAACCTAATTAAGACTTTGATTTACTGAGATGAGTATTGAGACCTAGTTGGGGCCCAGAGGAATTCTGGCGAAAAACTAACGTAAGTGATCGGTTGAGAACCGAATTTTTTAATATTTCTGTTAAAAATCCCGCAGGCATCACAGTCCCTTATCTTTATTTAAACTAAATTTACATTTTGAAATTTCCAGACATTCATAAGCGTGCGTGATACTCACCCCGTGTATGATGGTAGTTGGCGAGCGGTATGTTACATGGTGATTCACAAGTTACTTACTTTAGTGTGGGCCTAAGGGTGTATAACGGAAACACAGGGTAGTTTAAATATGTGTATTAAGATTAAATACGAAACAGTACATTAAGTTAACAAAATACAGTTTAAGAGGAAGTTCAAAAACCTGTGCAATATTATTAATGAATAATTTAAAACGCTAGACTCAAGATATCCGAAATATGAACCCCTTTTTATGTAGGTAACACAATCCAAACGTTTGAAAAGGTGTACTGTTAAACAATCGAATTTAGCTTAGGGTACAAAACAATATGTCAAAATGGCACAAAATACATAAACTTTGGAAATAAAATGACAAGCTCTCAGGTTAAAAGTACAGAATTGCAAAAGATTCCCAAATAGCATAAAATTAATTGATTACTCTGTATAACTTTGCTTAATTTCCCAATACAATTTGGTATAAGAATGTAACTCAAAATTACTCGAAACTTCTGGTATAAAATAGTTCAATGAAAAACAAAATTCTGCATTCAACGACAAAATAATTTGACTCTGAATGGCTTCCCCAAATTCCTTTCAAATTTCCAATAAAAGTTATAAAATTATTTTAGTTTGAATAAAATAAAAACTCGTGAAATCTACAGTACAATAATATAGTTCAAAATAAATTCCCAAATCCATTCATAGTTTATAAAAGTTATGAAATTATTTGTAATTAATTAAAATGCACAATAAATTCAATTTCTCTAAAAGTTTTAAACATAATTTCAAAATTTAAAATTAAAAAGGCAATTCAAACACAAAGGAATCAAAACAAAACTATCTTACTCTTTGATCAGTCCAAATCTACTTAGGTGCTTAGGAGAATTTTGATGATTTTTGTACAGTTATTTCTGCGCCAACTCGTGGGGACGTTGCCCGCCGGCTTCTTTCGGGGAACCGGCAGAGGTTCCCCTGGCGTCTGCTTGGTCGACGACTGGCTTTTCGGTTGGTTTCACGCGCTGTTATATTATAAATTGGAGGCTAAATCTCCTACGTGCCTCCAGGAATTCCAGCCTGCCGGACTCGCGCGAGGCTATTTTCTAGGAAAATCTGGTTTTGGTCAGTTTTTACTCATATTTGCGGCGCGCGTCCCAACCGAGCTTCCGTAGAAGCGGAAAATTTTTACAATAAAATTGGGACTACGTCACAGAATATCTGCCTATCGTCCTGCACAGTACGCTACTGTAGTCGCCGCGTTTAACCTTGATAAGCTTTTAGCAATTTCGATGCACGTTCCCTAGGCGGGCCTCTCCGTAAGATGAGGAAAGTTTTAGTTCTTTATATTTGGAATGCGGGAGCTCCACAGACTTACTGTAGAATATTATAGTGACATTTAAATTCCTGGCTTGAGGCCCCCGCTGGGGCACTACAAGCGTTTAATAATCTTTTATCAGGTAGATACTTAAGTAATTTTAAATTTTCTCTTGTTATTCTATGAGTATTTTCAAAAGCATGTTCGGCAATGTTAGATTTTTCCAATCGACCATATTTTAAATGCCCCATATGTTCGTTAAATCTAGTTATGGAACGTATAGTTTGTCGAACATACTTTTGATTACAATCTGAACAGCTAACTTCAAGGACAAAATTAACCTTTCAGAAAAAGTGGAATATATGAAGTTAGCTGTTCAGATTGTAATCAAAAGTATGTTGGACAAACTGGATCTTCCATAAAAACTAGATTTAATGAACATATGGGCATTTAAAATATGGTCGAATTTAAAATTACTTAAGTATCTACCTGATAGGACATTATTAGACGATTATGAAAGTCTGGAAATTTCAAAATGTAAATTTAGTTTAAATAAAGATAAGGGACTAATACCCTACAGTCCCTTATACATACTAATAAACTGACAGCTATAAACTTAAGGATAATATAGTAGGTAGTTCACAGTATAAATAGAATAGGTTAAGAATAAGTAGATTAGACTTAAACATCTCGTGAAACGCCCGTCGAGTGCAAAAAACAAAGTTTTGGTGTGTGGAGTTAAGCAAAACAAGTAGACAGAAAGATGTTTGGAACATGATATTGCAATTCCTTCTAGTCCCAGACCATCTTGCTTTGCACCCTCATGTAGTACTGCTAATCAAGAGAAGCCTGCTAAATCTAAGAAAAAAAAATACGAAAAAATAATTCTATCTCAAGCTAATAAAGTACCGTAATTTTTGTTCTTGCTGTAAGTGTACCTATAACAAGTAGACACGTTTGGGCTGTGAAAAATTGTTCAAAAAGATAATAAAATGAAGAGGTGGGAAGGAGGGGAGTGCAGTGCAATACCTATTCCTCGCATGCAAAAGAATTTGCCTTTTTTTCTAAACAAAGATGAGTTTTTTGAGTTTTCAACTATTGTTTTTTTGAAAAAATTTTGTGACTATTTACAGGTATTCAGAATAATAGAATAAAGCAGTTCTGAAAAAAACAAATATGTTTTAAAATTATGTTAAATTTAAACAGATTCTTTGTTGTAGACACCGACACTACTAGTACTTCCACTACAAGTACTGACAGTCATGGTCGAAGTGGTGTGAAAAGGACATTTATTTTAATGTAATTATTTATTACAGTTCAGCAACTCCAGTTTGTGGTAAGTCTTGCCCTGCCAGCGCGGCCTCTGGTGCTGGCTCACACTGGTATGCCCTTGAGCAACCTCTGAGGGCGCACCCGTCGGCAGTGCTGGAAAAGTATTACAAGAGATAGACTTACGTCCTCTCAAAACAGTTGGTATTTTCGTCGCGTTTTAGGCAAAAGGACGAAATAATTACAGTTTTTATCGACTCTACGAGAATTAGCAGGAAGCTGCGAATCTGGCGATAACATTAGCGAGCGTTTGCGTGATCAGTTAGTAATTGGCATAAACAAACCATGATGGCAGCAGGAAATAATTTTAAAATACACCACCAACGCTGCAACTTTATCTGAAATTGAAACTTGTCCCTAATAGCACAAGGATATCCGACGGATGTTCGACGGACATCCTCATTCGGATATTTTGACATCCCCTGGATATCCGTAGGGAGAGTCACCATGAATGGGACGCTCCTTGAATGGGACATCTAAAAAGAAAACTAAATGCTTGAACTGGAGGGTTTGGCACTTTGTCAATAGGTGGCGCATGAGAATGCAATCTTCCAAACGGAATTTCAGTGCTTGAAGTTGTATAGTGCGTCTTTGCTAAAATTTTGTTTAATTTGACTTTTAGAAGTAAATAATTGAAGCCCTATTAGATTAGTTATATACCAGGATAGCTATACAACAGGTAAGAATGAATTCTGTTATTAAAACTCCTTGCATTAAACTATGATTTTAAACAAAAAAATGTGTTTTAGATTTTGGGGTTGGGAAGTAAATAATTCATTTCCAAAATGGTGGCTGGCTCCCTGAATGGGACGAACTTGTGTTCCTTGATTGGGACACGTCCCATTCAAGGGGCATGTTCTAGTTTGGTGATGAAATAAAAATAAAAATTAGGTAAGTATAAAATCTTAGCTTACAGGCTGTAGAATGGAGCCAAATAAAAGACAGCGGACATCTTCAGGTGCTATGGAAGCGGCTGTGCGTAAAGTTGTTGTAAATGCAGCTTCAATAAGAGAGGTTGCACAATGTACGGGAATTTCGAAAACGTCCCTGCATAGAGCTGTGAAAATTGTTAGAAATTTGACAATTGATTTATATGAACATTCGTCAAATATAGGAAACAGAAGGTTATTTAAAAATAGAAGAAGAAACTTTTAATGTTGCCTTTATGAGACGAACAAGAAATAAATTCCATTTTCCCGACAATTAAGACATTTGTGATGTAAAAAAAGAGTCTATTTTGAAGAAGCTTAGCCCGGTCGAAGTTCCTGGAACATCTCGTATGAAATTTTTAGAAGAGAGAAAATATATGGAAAAATAATGTGACCTGTTTTATTTTCACGTTTTTTTTTTGTTTTAATTGTTTTTATTTTAATATTGACGGAATTTTTTGTTGAATTTGGTTATATTTTTAGAAATATATTTTCATTTACTTATGTATTATTTGTTGTTAGAGTAATTTTTTTATACAAAACCCAACCCCATGCATTTCCTAAACGAAACCTAGATTTTATTCCCATTCAAGAGCAACACGTGTCCCGTACATGGTACATGTTCCTTGAATGGGACACTATACAAGTTTTTAAAAAAATACCTTTTTCTGTTATAAAAAAATAACATATATTGCTTACATCCCGATTTTGCGATGGTTAACACCACCTTATAGTTTGAGTAAAATTTGTTTTCTGCAAAACTTTAATTGTTTCAAAATTATACGCATTTATAAAAAAAATGTCCCATTCATGGTGACTCTCCCCTATACATCCTATGGATGTCCCTCGGATGTCAGTAAGACATCCAAATGTCACAACTTGGGACATCCATAAGACGTCTATTTGGGACATCCCCTGGATTACTGATTAGGACCTTTTTAGGACATCAGTTTTACTTACCTTTTACTTTTACCTCTTTTAATTTACGCCCACGCCCCGTGGGTAGACAAATAAATTAGTAAGTAAAGTACTTATGGGAGGATAGATAGCCAAATGGCTGTCAAATCATCAAACCTTGGTGACGAAAACAAATTACATCCAGGTATTTACATTATTACGACATTAAGTAGGACCTGACAGATTTGGCAATCGTTTATTTTAAATATTTTACTGAATAGATTAATACTTAAAATAATATAAATATTTAATTTATTATACATAAAATAATTTTAGGTAGGTAGCTACCTATTATTTTCTGCGGCATATAAGCATTCTTTTACTTGCCTGAGATTTGTATTGCTCCTTCTATTTCTTTTTTCTGCTGCAATTGTTCTTTTTAGATTTCATTGCTCAGCACCTAAAACAAAAATATATACTTTTATGTATAAAAAAATAGTGTAAGACATGCAATGTGTTCAAATTAGAGCTGAGAAGGGGGAATTGTCTAGAATTTTAAAAATATGAGAAACAAATATAGTAACAAAATTGAGTTTTCGCATTCCTTCGTTTGCATATTGGCCTAGGATGTACCTTGTACCTTGGGATGTACAAGTTTTGGATAAGCCGTGTAAAAATTTCAATCAGAGATTGGTAAACATATTGCTCAGGTGTAGTACTATAATATGGATATATGCTATATATAATTTAATGTGACCTATTCATTTTACGTCCATATACGGACGTCCTGGTCGTTTCGACCAAATATGGACATTATATGGACGTCCCTCGGACATAAAATCCGAAACAAAGCAACTTTTCTTCCGCGGGGCAGGACAACAATGTGAGAATCATAGACGCGAAAAAAGAATGCATATTTTGCGGGTTTGCGATTCACAGAGAAAATGCGTATCCAGCAAAAGGAAAAAGAAAAATCAAAACAAAAATACCTTACTTTTGGGTCAGTCTAACTTACTCAGGTACTTAGAAGAATACTTCTTTATCGGAGCTTTTGACCATCAGGGATTTCGGCGGAAACTGGGCGACGGCCCGCGGCCGGCTGGCCGCGCCCCGCGACAGTTCTGCTGCTGGCTTTCGGCTGGACGGGTTGGTCGACTACTGATCCTCTGGCACAGGTGGGATCTCCTATTTATACCTAATTCCCCCATGTTTCACGCCTTCCGTTTCTCAACTCGCGCTTTCAGGGTTACCTTATATGGTCAGGGCAGTCGAATTTCCGCGAAACTCGGTAGCGTGATTCTAGCGCCAGAGCTCGCTTGTTTTTCCACGAATTTAGGCCACCTGTGAGGCCGGGATATGTTTATATTAACACCATTAAGAAATTACAAAGAATCCATTCATTTGATTGAAGCCAGGGCTCCAATATAGCGAATTGAATTTAAAAATTTATAGGAATTTCTTGGGGCTCCTATCGGGGCACCACAGATACACGTTGGATATTTTCAGAGTCAGGAGTCATATATGCGCTATGAAATGCTATGTACAAGTTGTTTGGCTGTAGTGGCTGTGAAGTGTCAAGTGTTATTGGAGATTTCGGACTTTAGAAAGTGTGTTGTTCGCCTATTAATTGCCTTTTGAAATGGCTTTGAAACTAAGGTCTATTATTTTGGTAAATAGTACTTCACTTTTATAATATTCCTATGAAAATTAATTCTTTGGGAATAGGGACATGAATGGAACAATATGCAGTGTACAGGGTGTTCACGAAATATTGGAGACCCCCCCCTAACTTTCTTATTTTTGACCCGAAGAAAAAGTGTTTTATATAAGAGTTTTAGAATTGTCGAACGAATACAGTTTTTAAATAACAATCAAGATATAATATTAACAAGTATTAATAATATGAAAAAGAAGAGATATCGCTCATGCCTCCAAGTGAACGGATTACAATTAGAGCAATTCTTATGAAAAATATTGTTATTGTTATACTTTGTTATATATTTTGTTTGTGCAGTAAAATTTAGATGATTTTCTGTTGTTTTTATGATTTTCAAATCAAATCAAAAATATTCTTAAATGTATTTTCTAAAATTTATTTGTGGCGCAAACAGATCCATATAATTTTTAATTGGGTTTTTCGCCACCAAACTGATTGAAAGACAACTTTTTGCCTCGAAAATTCATAAATTCTTAACACTGAATGAACGAAACTTTAAACGTGTAAGTCAAAAAATAACTTCAACAAATTTGTTTTCTGAGCTTTCGGAGAATAAATCTTCCTCCTTTCTCAAAGATCATGTCACGTCAAAGTGAAGTGACAGATTAATAAATTTCAGGTTAAAATGTCATGACAACAGAAACAATAGCCTAGCCACCTGCCTGATATTGTACCCTGTGTTCTATCTAATTATCTATACTAACTTCTCTTCACTGAATATTCAGCAACGCAGTCGCCCGTATTTCCTAGAATAAATGCAGATTCTTTAATTTTTCGTCTATTTCCTACTTCTTCTTTTAGAATTGGTTTGGAACTATCCCACAATATCCTATGATTGTTATTAAAGGAATATTCACATATTTTTGACTTCGAAATTTGATTTTGCCTGATATAATTTTTATGTTCTTTTAAACGAACGTTAAATGGCCTACAAGTCTCCCCAACATAGAACTTTCCACATTCACAAGGAATTTTATAAATGCAATTTTTTGAACTTTGTAACTCATTAAATGGTTTTGTTTTAACTAGCATCGATCTTAATGTATTTTTGGTTTTAAATACTGTTCTGACATTAAAAACGATTGCCTATACGTTTTAGCTTATCTGATAGTCCAGGAATATAAGGAATTATTAAATTTACTGGTCGGTCCACCAGATTTATTTCTCTAATTCTATTAGCATTGTTATTTTGTTGGCAATCCTGAAAAACTTGCTCAACAAATTCAATAGGATAACTATTCTTCTCAAGAACATGTTTTATATGTTTAATTTCCTCCTCGAATTTTGTGTTATTAGAACAAATCGTTCTAGCCCTGTCATACAAACTTTTAATTACTCCTTTTTTAACACTAATATGATGATTGGAGTTGAAATGGAGATATCTATTAGTATGTGTTGGTTTTCTATAGACACTAGTTTCTATATTATCTGATTTCAGTATAGAAACATCTAAGAAAGGTAATTGATTATTATTTTCAATTTCTAAGGTAACCTTAATAGAAGGTTCTTGTGAGTTTATAAAATTTAATAATGAATTTAACTCATCTACTCCATGTTCCCATATAACAAATATGTCATCTACACATCTCCACCAAACATTAGGTTGGTGAACATATCTAGTCAATTCATTTTGTTCAAAATCTTCCATAAATAAATTGCTTATGAATGGTGATAAAGGAGACCCCATAGCCATTCCAAATTCCTGCTGGTAAAATTCATTTCCTAGTTGAAAATAAGTGGTTTTAACACATAGTGTTGTTAGTTCTAATATTGCATCTATATTCAAATTTGTCCTTTCTTCTAAAGTCTGATCACTTTCTAACTTTCTGCGTAAAATATTCAATGTTTTGTCAACAGGAACATTTGTAAAAAGACTAACCACATCAAAGCTAGCTAATATATAATTATCCGGAAATTGATGTTCCCTAATTTTTTCTAGAAAATGATTACTGTTTCTGATAAATGAATTTGAGTTTCCTACTAACAGATTAACAATTTTAAGTAAATATTTTGCTAACGAATGACATGGCGAATTTATTGAACTTACAATGGGGCGAAGAGGAATGTTACTTTTGTGTATTTTTGGTAATCCGTATAAGTGTGGAGATTTTGAATGATACGGAGTTAAGAGTGTCCCTTGTCTCTGTGTCATTTGTTCGCGGTATTTATACAGTGTTTTGTATATTTTACTTTCTATTGAAGTTGTAGGGTCTTTGTTTATCTTCTTGTAAGTTCCTTCATTTAATAAATCATTTAATTTACTATCATACACAGTTTTTTTTAACCCTTTCGGGACTGCGGCCGCCTGAGGATCTGTGCCCAGTGGACCGCAGCAGGAAGCGCATGCCTGTATGTACGGTTCCGGTCCTTAATTGCAAAACAGTCATTACATAATATATATAAGTCATTTTTTGCATGCACCCACATGCAAATGAGCTTGTGTTCGAATTTATTGATGTATTTAAGTGCACAAATAAAGTTTTTTTTACGAGAAGGACCACCCAACTAGATACCATTACTAGAAAATCAGCCAATGACATTAATTGGGGGCATGACCAATGTAAAGTAGGCGGTCCAATGTATCCGTAGTCAACGCGTGTCCGTCCGGTTCCAGTCCTTTCTCATGCCTCCCTGCTTGCGTTTATAGTCGGTTCCGGTCCCACTGACCCAACTTTTATATGCGTGTTCGTCCGGGTCCGGTCCCGAAAGGGTTAAATAACAGTTGCATTTCCTTTATCTGCTGGTAATATTTTAATTATCCTATCTGATTTAAGTGATCTAGTTGCTACTCTTTCTTCCTTTGAAATATTTGACTTTGGTTTAAAATCTTTTTCTAAGATTATTTTTGACCTGACTCTAAATTCTTGACCTAATTCCTCAGGTAATGCTTGAGCTGTTTCCTCTACCGATGTTCAATTGTGTAATACACATTGTGTATTACATATATTACACTTTGTGAATTTCTTCATGTATAAATTATACAACGAAAACTCTCGTGAATTTCCGCAAGTTGGGAAAATCTATAGAGTTTTTCTGAATTCCAGCAGCAATATCAATTTTAATAGTAGGAATAAAAATAAGATATTTAATACAGTGTGTCCTGGATAATTTCCGGAATAGATCTAAATAACAAAAAAAAAAGATACCTACAGTGTGTCTGGTTTTTCGTGTTAACACCCCTGAAAATCTAAGTAGGCTGGGGGAATTGAACGGGGCAATTTTTTTATAAATATGTCCCTGAAAGGTCATCATTTGCGAGGTATTGGTTTGGCATTGCCGCGAAATCCTGGCCTACTGCGATTTTTGCTCAACTTTGACACCCTGCAGAATGGAACACACCCTACATATTTTTTCTTCAAATTTGGAATGTGGGGGTTTTAGGGTGTCCTGATTAACGCTGTGGTGTCAGATTTTAAATAAAAATATTCCTAATAGGGTTTTTCGAAAAACGCACCCCTTTAAAAAATCGCAGTAGGCCAGGATTTCGCGGCAATGCCAAACCAATACCTCGCAAATTATGACCTTTCAGGGACATATTTATAAAAAAAATTGCCCCGTTCAATTCCCCCAGCCTACTTAGATTTTCAGGGGTGTTAACACGAAAAACCAGACACTCTGTATATGTAGAAGATTTTGATATTCTGGAAATCACTCCTGCATGGTCTCATAATGAGATGTAAGCAAAATAATAAAAAATAATTATCTACAAACAAACCCATTAAATTAAAACATGAAAGATATAGGTATACACCTGTTCATTAATAGTTTACTTTCATATTTTTCAAATTTCTGAGTAATTTTGTTTTGAAATAATTTTTTATTGCAGTAGCAGTACGCAGAAATCCACTATCGAGAAATACAACAGAAAAGGAGGTTGAAGATGTAATTAAACTATATTTAAGGAACATTTGTGGAAAGCAAAATGAGTCTTAAATATATTTATATTTTAATGAAGATAATTATTTATTTAGTTTCGTTATGGTGTTTCACTAGAAGACCCCCATCATCAACAACAGAGCATTTATCACAGAAGGTATATTCACTGTCTTATTACTTTTGACTCAAATTTTTACGCAAATATATAGGGTGTAATATAAAGGTTGGGAGTAAATTAAACGGTGGATTTTTAGGCAAAAAAATGTTTTATTTATATATGGAATCATGCTCTACCGATTTTTATTTACAAGCTACAGGGGCGCTAACAACTTCAAAAAAATTAGCTACAGCTAGAATAATTTTAACATGATCTTCTAATGTTAGAAAGTTATTAGAGAAACTATTTTTTTTTAATTTTTAGCGCTCCTTGTAGCTTGGAAACGAGAACCGGTAGAGTATAATAAGTCCATATATGAATTATAAAAAAAAATACATAAAAATCCACAGTTTATTTTATTTCTAACATTTATGTTACACCCTGTATACTTTCTTAGATATATTTTCCTCGAAAAAAATCAATGTGAAAGGTCAATCAAAATTAATTTGTACTTATTCAATTTAGTAGCATACACAATATATACCTTCAGTGAATGCAAACAAAGTGTCAAAATGAAATGCATATTTATTTAAAGTAAATGTACAGAAAAAGCATTCTGCAAGCACATATAAAAGATTACAGTATGATCCTGTAGAATAATAATAAAGTACACGAGAAGTGCCTGATTTGTATATAATATCAACAGTCAGGACGCTTTAACAATGCTTCAAAAGTACTTCACTGCAGTACGATGCGCGCGCATACTACTTGTAGACCACCACTTATTAAGTGCTTTTTGAGCTGGCACTGGAGCACTTGCCAGATGAATATTACATGTGCTTTATAAGCATTTGACTACTTTTGAGAAGTGCTTTTCTGGCACTTGTGGAGTTAATTTTGCTATCTGGGCAATAAATTCGCCATGTCATTCGTTAGCAAAATATTTACTTAAAATTGTTAATCCGTTAGTAGGAAACTCAAATTCATTTATCAGAAACAGTAATCATTTTCTAGAAAAAATTAGGGAACATCAATTTCCGGATAATTATATATTAGCTAGCTTTGATGTGGTTAGTCTTTTTACAAATGTTCCTGTTGACAAAACATTGAATATTTTACGCAGAAAGTTAGAAAGTGATCAGACTTTAGAAGAAAGGACAAATTTGAATATAGATGCAATATTAGAACTAACAACACTATGTGTTAAAACCACTTATTTTCAACTAGGAAATGAATTTTACCAGCAGGAATTTGGAATGGCTATGGGGTCTCCTTTATCACCATTCATAAGCAATTTATTCATGGAAGATTTTGAACAAAATGAATTGACTAGATATGTTCACCAACCTAATGTTTGGTGGAGATGTGTAGATGACATATTTGTTATATGGGAACATGGAGTAGATGAGTTAAATTCATTATTAAATTTTATAAACTCACAAGAACCTTCTATTAAGTTTACCTTAGAAATTGAAAATAATAATGAATTACCTTTCTTAGATGTTTCTATACTGAAATCAGATAATATAGAAACTAGTGTCTATAGAAAACCAACACATACTAATAGATATCTCCATTTCAACTCCAATCATCATATTAGTGTTAAAAAAGGAGTAATTAAAAGTTTGTATGACAGGGCTAGAACGATTTGTTCTAATAACACAAAATTCGAGGAGGAAATTAAACATATAAAACATGTTCTTGAGAAGAATAGTTATCCTATTGAATTGGTTGAGCAAGTTTTTCAGGATTGCCAACAAAATAACAATGCTAATAGAATTAGAGAAATAAATCTGGTGGACCGACCAGTAAATTTAATAATTCCTTATATTCCTGGACTATCAGATAAGCTAAAACGTATAGGCAATCGTTTTTAATGTCAGAACAGTATTTAAAACCAAAAATACATTAAGATCGATGCTAGTTAAAACAAAACCATTTAATGAGTTACAAAGTTCAAAAAATTGCATTTATAAAATTCCTTGTGAATGTGGAAAGTTCTATGTTGGGGAGACTTGTAGGCCATTTAACGTTCGTTTAAAAGAACATAAAAATTATATGAGGCAAAATCAAATTTCGAAGTCAAAAATATGTGAATATTCCTTTAATAACAATCATAGGATATTGTGGGATCGTTCCAAACCAATTCTAAAAGAAGAAGTAGGAAATAGACGAAAAATTAAAGAATCTGCATTTATTCTAGGAAATACGGGCGAGTGCGTTGCTGAATGTTCAGTGGAATTCAGTAAAATATTATTGCCACTTATTCAAAGAGAAGTTAGTATAGATAATTAGATAGAACACAGGGTACAATATCAGGCAGGTGGCTAGGCTATTGTTTCTGTTGTCATGACATTTTAACCTGAAATTTATTAATCTGTCACTTCACTTTGACGTGACATGATCTTTGAGAAAGGAGGAAGATTTATTCTCCGAATGCTCAGAAAACAAATTTGTTGAAGTTATTTTTTGACTTACACGTTTAAAGTTTCGTTCATTCAGTGTTAAGAATTTATGAATTTTCGAGGCAACTTGAAAAAGTTGTATATTAAATTGTATATATCGTATATATCGTTGTAATCGGAATGAATCGTAGAATCTGAAAATTCAATAACATACAGGGTGTTCTATTTAAAAAAACACAAGTTAGGTCTCTATCTTGAAAACGCGACGTTCGATTTTCTTTCTGAAAACGGCTTTGGAAAGTTAAGAAAATTTTCTTAAACTTTCATATAAAACACTTTTTCCTCTGATCAAAAATAAGAAAGTTAAGGGGGGTATTTAGGTACCTATACCTATTTGTTATAAAGCAAAATATGTAGTTAAATCGCGATTTTTATTGGCTTCTAAAATGTTTAGTGCCCAATATTATTTAACAAAATTTGGTACAAACCCGTTTGCTTGGTATAGTCAGAACTTTTATAAAAATGTGCCTAATATTATTTGCCCAATTTTGACCCGAAAAATATGTAGTAGTAAGTAATGCTGACCAGAAAACCCCACAATATAATGTCAATCGATTTTTCAAATTTCACCCCCATTTTAGATATACACCCTCGCAACTCGCCTCCTTTTCACAAAATGCCCAAATGTGATATTGATAATATCAAATTAATCCAAAACTTGTCAAATATTTAAAATCATCACGTATAAAAATTATCTTACAATATCCCTAAGCATTGAGGTGAAGTCGTAAATAGGGTTTGAAACACGCAGGAGCCTATAGTGAAATTCGAAGCCGTTATTAATATTGAATCGGGAATGTTAAAAGTTACACAAACGATAATATATTTTGCATCAATAAAACGAGGTATTTGTATGTCTCTCATTCTGTTTTCAAACCAGCATACTGGCTGACGTCACTCTCGCCAATTCCGCGCTTCGCTCCTATTGGTCAGCACCAAAGTGAGGCAACCCAGCCTCTACTTATAGACCTTGAGTCCGCGCAGTAATAAACGTATTCCCTTCTAGTTCTCTCCTGAAAACCTTCGTTTTCAACATACAGGGTGTCCCGAAATTAGCCTGCCATAATTTACTAGCGAGTTCAGCGACCCAAAAAAATAAAAAAGTACTTATAAACATGGCCTCAAAATGCCCCTTAAGAGGGCTGCAGCTCCCGAAATGGACACTTTGGCAAACAGTTTTTTTCTAAATATTTCCACAACGAGCAAAGATAAAATTCTGAAATTTGGTATGTGACATACCTGGGAGAATAAATCATGAAAAAAGTGCACAAAAAAATGGGATATTTTTGACCCTTTGTCAAATCTCACAGGTACATCACATACCGAATTTCATAATTTTATCTTTGTTCGTTCTGGAAATATTTAGAAAAAGCGTTTGCCAAAGTGTCCATTTCGGGGGCTATAGCCCCCTTAGGGGACTTTTTTGAGGCCATGTTTATAGGAACTTTTTCATTTTTTTGTATCAAAAAACGTAGTGGTAAATTATGGCAGGCTAATTTATAAAAGGCATTTTCATGTCGAAAACGATGCATGCCTCGATGCATGCTATCGAAGTTCAACAAGAGCACCTTTTCTTCGTAGAATGCCTTCAAATTTCATAATTTCGCAAGAAATCTGGAAAAAAGTTTACAAAAAAAGTTTGGGGTAATTTTAACTCCTGAACCCCCCATTTGAGACGCCTATGATTAAGAATGTCTAACTATCGCTACCTCGGTAAATGCCAAATCGCACAGGTACATTACATACCAAATTTCAGAATTTTATCTTTCTTCGTTCTGGAAATATTTATGGAATCCCGTTTGTGAAACTGCCCCTTTCGGGGGCTATAGCCCCATTAGTATGCATTTTTGAGGCCATGTTTATAGGAACTTTTTTCATTTTTTAGGTCGTAGAACACGCTGGTAAATTATGGCGGGCTAATTTCGGGACACCCTGTATATGTATGATCTGAGGCAGGTTGTTTCTCTTGCTATAAATGTCTGTGTAACAAAATGAGCCAAATCTTTAAAAAATCTCAAATAATTAAAAGAATTTATTTGAATTTTTGCTTCTAACTTTTTTGCTATTACGTTCCTGATTTTTTTGTATTACCGTCTTTCCCTGATCAGAAAGGTCTCTACCCTTCTTTTTGAACAATACCTTATCCTTATATTTTATATTATTTATTTTATGATCAAATGTATATCCACGACTACTTCATACTTGACTGGTCCACAGTAAAAACGTGATATTCATTTCTGAATCTGTGTCCTGTCAAGTCCTGTCCTACTGTCCTGTGTCGTCAGTCATCTGTCTTCAGGGAAGGGATGATACGGCTGCTCGAATATTAATTTTTGTTATGGAACATTAAAAGAAAAGACTTTTTCTTTCCACGATTGTTATTGTATTGTGAAAAATTTTAAAAATGAGGTTAACTTGTCACCCTTGAAAACACTTGGATATAGATCCGTTAAACCTATCTTTAATCTGTGGATCCGTTCATTAGTTACCTATTGCTCTGTCACATCTGAAATCAACTGTTTTAATTCTGCTCGCATCTGCGAGTAAATTACCGAATTCGCCTACTGTATGCCAAGGTTATTATTGCAAAATAAAAAGGGGACATCTACGAATAAATAGTGGGCACACTGCGTTTAGTGTCAATAGTCGAACGCAGCTTCTAATACACTTTGCTAATAGTTCATTTGTTGACTTATGTGAAGTTGGCGTCGGACGCCAGCCCTCGACGCGTACCAGAGAAATGGAGTAGGGAGAATATGTTAGAAGCTGCGCGAACTGCCTAATAAAAGTGTCGGCCATATTAAACCAACTTCATCCATGGGCGTATCATTGTTAACAGACTTGGCACTGCAGACTGCTTTAGAGGTCTTCGTCCTCGTTCGCCACGATGCACACTAAAGGCGTCAGCAGCAAAATGTTTTGAACAAACAAATTTATTTGGACTCAAAGTCCAATCAGTCCCCAAGTTAACCACATATTCAATCATCAAAAACAACTAACGCTGATAACAAACTGCAAACGTCAAAGTGAGGACAATATGGCGGCCATTAAATTTGCCTGGAAATAGGATGCGCAGTAGGTCAAAGCGCGTTCTCCCTACTCCATTTCTCTGACGCGTACCGATTGTCAGTACAGCAATATGTTGGCCAGTAGTCAAGAGCACAGAAGCTTAAATTCGCCAGGAGGAAACGGTGCTTTTCGGTTTTTGGGGATATTAGGTGACATTTCGGCCATTTTTACTAAAAGTAGATGGAAAATAGGGATTAACTATTAACTTGAGGGAGTTCCACGACGTTACAAAAATAGTAAATGGTTTAAAAAATGCGGGATTGTTAAACACGTCAATTTAACAGTCTTTCGCAACCTTTTTCGGAACCTGATATTTTTTAAAGAGTAGACGAGATTACAGGACAACAACTATGAGAGGGTTTAAAGGTGGCGCACCCTCGAACAAGGGTCTGAAAAAATAAAAACTGGGAACAAATAGGAGTCGCCTCGTTTAATTAACGTCAATTTGACGGTCTTTTGCAACTTTTTTCTGAACCGGATATTTTTTAGAGAGGGAATTTAAGAGGCAACTCCTGATTGTTCCTAGTTTTTATTTTTTTAGACCCTTGCTCGAGCTTGCGCTACCTGTAACTCCCTTGGGTTGTTGCCCTACTGTATCTCGTCTACTCTAAAAAATATCCTGTTCCGAAAAAAGTGGCAACAGACTGTTGTGGTGCTCACCCCGTGTATGATGGTAGTTGGCGAGCGGAATTACAGGGTGACTTACAAGTTACTTACTTTTAGTGTGGGCCTAAGGCTATATAACGGAAACACAGGGTAGTTTAAATATGTGTATTAAGATTAAATACGAAACAGTGCATTCAGTTAACAAACTACAGTTTGACTAAGTTCAAAAACTTGTGCAATAATTAAATAGTAATTGATTTTCAAAATCTATGATTTCGCACAACGCTACACTCAAGATATCGAAATATGAAATATGTAACACAATCCAAACGTTTGAAAAGGTGTACTGTTAAACAATCGAATTTAAATAGGGCACAAAACAAATGTGTCAAAATGACACAGATACATAAACCATGGCATAAAATGGCAAACTTTCAGATTAAAAGTACAAAGATTGCAAAAGATTGTCAAATAGCATAAAATTAATTGATTACTCTGTATAACTTTGCTTAATTTCCCAGTACAATTTGGTATAAGAATGTAATGCAAAATTACTCGAAACTTCTGGCATGAAATAGTTCAATGAATATCAAAATTCTGAATTCAACGACAAAATAAGTTGACTCTGAATTTAATTTCAAATTTCCAATAAAAGTTACAAAATTGTTTTAGTTTGAATAAAATAAAAACTCTTGAAATGTACAGTAAATAATATAGTTGAAAATAAATTCGCAAATCAGTCCATAGTTCATAAAAGTTATGAAATTATTTGTAATTAATTAAAAATGCGCATTCAATTCAATTTCTCTAAATGTTTTCAACATAATTTCAAAATTCAAAATAAAAAGGCAATTCAAACACAGAGGAATCAGAACAAAAATATCTTACTCTTTGGCCAGTCCAAATGTACTTAGGTGCTTAAAAGAATACTTCTTTCTTGGTTTTGACCATCAGGGATTTCTACAGCAACTGGGCGATGGCCTGCGGCCGGCTAGCCGCGGCGGGGGCTGCCCGCCGGCTTCTCTTGGGGAACCGGCGTCTGCTTGGTCGTCGACTGGCTCTTCGGTTGGTTTCACGCGCTGTTATATTTTAAATTGGAGGCTAATTCTCCTACGTGCCCCCAGACAAGTAGCGCGAACTGATCTTAACAGCAGGAATTTGTTTAAGGCCCTAAACACGTATGCACATCACCCTCGTAGCACCGTAGAAAGAACAACTCTGCCACGTCAACTAGGAGGAAGAGGATTGGCAGACCTCAGCAAGCAATTGGACCAACAAATATTAAATCTGCGTAATTATTTCCAGAGGCAGGCTAACAGCTCCACACTACATAAGGCTATATGCGGAGCAGACGTCTCAACACCGCTAAGTCTGAGGGAACACGAGCATCGAAATCACCACCGAACCGACAATGATAAACTACAGAGCTGGTTGGTGAAGCCGCTGCACGGGAGGAATCCTAATGAGGCTAACCAGGGACATGTCGACAAGTTATCGTCGAACTATTGGCTGACCTCGGGACGAATGTTCCCCGAGACGGAAGGCTTCTTAATGGCCATACAATATCAGGTTATACCAACTCGCCACTACCTAAAATTCATTGTAGGAGATGCATCGGTAGTGGATGACAGGTGCAGATACGGGTGCCTACCTTCAGAAACAATCCAGCACATAACAGGAGGATGTCAGTTGTTTGCATCAACGGAATATAAGGAACGGCACGATTCGGTTGCCTCTTGCACCAGGAACTGGCGGAAAAGCTGCTGCTTGTGCAGGCAGAGAGGGTCCCATATTACAGCTACACACCGGAGCCTGTTCTTGAGAACAGAAACTACAAGATGTACTGGGATCATACAGTTCTGACAGATCAACGAGTTGCCCATAACAGACCGGACCTTATAATAGTTGATAAAATTTCTAGGAAAACAACTCTGATTGGCCATCCCGAGCAACAACAAGCTGCGTGTGAAGCAAGTCGAGAAGATCGCGAAGTACAGAGACTTAGAAGAACGAATTAGAAGGCAATAGGAAATGGAGGACGTCCAGACGATTCCAATCATCGTGTCAACAACTGGTGTTATACCAAAAAACTTGCTGAGAAACATCAAAGAGCAGGGTCTAACTGATAGTCTTTGGCCAATGCAGAAAGCGGTACTACTTGCGACAGCCCGAACCGTCAGGAAATTCATGGGGAATGCAGGATCGTCCAACAACATCAATGTCACCTAAGGGCCGATAACATGGCAAGGGTCGTTTTCGTTGGTCAGTGCCGAATAACAGTACGGATTGCCGATAAGGTGCTGACCGCGTGTACGTTTTGCTCTCAATGCGCTCTCGCATTGAGACCCGCGTATCTCCATATTTTAAAATATATTTGTAATAATTAAACCAGTTTGCATCAAAAATACTGATTACCGATAAATTTCAAAGCTAAATAATTAAATTAGAACTAATTTTTTAATCAGTTAGACCTTTTGTGATGCGACCTTTTTCGATCTTTTGATTATTCCACATTTTCTGCTTTCGACATTTTTTTAAAAATTCGATTTTTTGTGTTGCGACCTTTTCTCCGTCAATCGTATAGCATGCAATCACGAAATTAATCAAAGATAAATAAATAATAACGCGGACCATTTAAAAAGTTGCTCACTTCAGTCTATTGTGATTTTTTAATAAAAAATGAAATGCGCAGATAATTTAAAAATTGTTTAATGTTTAATTGTTTAATTGTTACAAATACATTTTAAAATATGGAGATACGCAGCACCTTATCTTCAATCCGTACTGTTATTCGGCACTGACCAATGAAAACCGTTCATTACAGCGTAGGTGCCCGGGCCATGTACGTTTTTCTTAAATGCATCCGGGATACCCGGGATCTGAGTGCGAATGCCTTTTGGCTAAGTCGATAATAATAATAATAATAATAATAATAATAATAATAATAATAATAATAATAAAATGTCTTTATTAACTACATAGGCGAAGTCTAGCTACAATAGCCACTCAAACTTAACTTATATCTCAAATACAAAGTACGGTATTTATTTAGAATCAATAGAATGTTATTTATGTGTGTGTAGTTTAAAGTTAGTAGGTAGCGTACGAGAGTAATCTAACAATATTCAAGACTCACGGTTGATTTTGATTCTTCAGGAGTTGCTCTTTCATATAACGTTTGAATAATGTCTTTGAAGTAGATAGTAATTGGTTTTTCTGCTCATTATTGAGAGTATTAAACAAGTGAACAGCGTTATAAGTAAACGATTTCCGAAACATAGCGGTCTTATGTAATGGCTCAAATTTAAGTCATGAACACCATTCCGGAAAATCAATCTATCTCTTAAATATAAAGGTAGGGATGTATTTATGACGCGTTTTAAACAAGATAGAAAGTTATACTTGAAGAGATTTTTAACCTTTAGTCAATGTAAATGCTTATAAGAAGGTGAGATATGGTCATATTTCCGCAAACCACAAACTAACCGGCAACATGTATTTTGGATTTTTTGTAGACGGGACAATCTGATGGAATCCAGACATGGAACATAGACGATGTTGCAATACGATAAACATGACACAACGAGACTCTGACACAAGCTCAATTTCATATCTTTAGTCGTAATTTTTTTGTTAGAGTATAGTAGCCTTAGATTCATGTAACACTGTTTTGTAACGTGTGACGTGTGGTAAAAAAATTTCAATTTTTCGTCAAAATAGAGACCGAGATTTTTTGCAGTGTCCACCACATCAATTTTATCATTGCCGATGCAAATGTCCATTTTTGATTTAACGTAGGCTCTTATTTTCTTTGAGCAAAAGATTTAATGAATTTAAGCGCAAATTGTGGCCATCTGCATATTTTTTAATACCATTGAGATCATGATTTATGGCCCGTGCTGCATTTTCATAATTGTCAGGTTTAAAATGATGGTAAAGTTGTGTGTCATCTGCAAAGAATTGAACAGAACAGTTTGTTACAATATTTGTCAAGTCAGCCGTGTAAATCAAGAACAACAAAGGTCCCAAGACTGAACCTTGGGGGACACCAGAAGATATTTGTAGCGATGATGATAACTGATTATTTAATTTTACTTCCTGTTGGCGATTAATCAAATATGTATTTAAAAATGAAAGAGAAACTTTATCAAAACCGATATATTTACACTATGCTACAAGCAGTTTATGATTAATTGTGTCAAAGGCCTTACTAAAATCCAGCAGCAAAAAAGCTGTGGCCAAACCGTTATCGCCAGCACGAAAAATGTCACATAAATTCAAGAGAGATGTTGCTGTATCATAGCCCTTTCTAAAGCCGGATTGGTGAATTGTAAGTAAATTATTTGCAGTTAGATATTCAGTTAATTGTTGATATACAACTTTTTCAAGAATTTTTGACAGAACTGACAAAATAGATATTGGTCGCAAGTCGCCAAATTCTGATGGATTAGATGTTTTAGGTAACGGTATGACCAGGGCCTCTTTCCAGAGAGATGGAAAGTATCCGGTTTGAAACCAACAATTTATTATGTGACAGATGCACTTGTCTATGGCGGGTAAACAAAGTTTTACCATCTGGACTGTCACATCATCTGGTCCTCTAGCATTTGATTTTATATCGCTTATTATTTTTATTATTGTAGATACTTCGACAGGTTTGAGATTGAGACTTGTAGAATGATTGAAGTTACGAGTGTTATAAAAATCTATACAGGGTGTAACTTAACTGATGCTCAAAAATGAAGCCAGGTATTCTTGGAGTCAAAATAAGGGCACTTCTTCATATATTTTTTTCTTCTACGGGCCATAGTTTTTTTTTATACAGAGCGAAGAAGTTTGGAGAAAAATACACATATTTCTTAGTATCTCTAGAAGTATACGAGATATTTTCTTCAAACTTGGCGTGTCACATGAGCAGATGAGCCGTCAAACTTAAGGTTGACATGAAGCTTCTGAGGCTCCCAGTTGCGGAGATACAGGGTGTTATTAAAATTAATTAGATCAGAAAAATATGAATACCCTGTATAATCGCATTTTTTAAATTTGTTTTGAATGGAAACTTGAACGGTTAACAAAAAGTATCTCTTAGTATTTTTTCATATTCGCAACCGTTTCCTAATTATTTTCAAAGAACGGCATCGCTGCAATGAATAATAGTCACTTTAAGAGTAAATCTAGCAATCTGTGGATGTCAATTAAACTTTATTTAAAAAATACAAAAGCAAAATCGATAATAAAAGAAACGTAATGCTACTAGAAAATTAAATTATTAAATGTTCGAAATGACCGCCGTCTCTTTCAATACACGCAACTATGCCATTCCGCATATTTATTATTGCCATTGGCAAGTCCATAGCAAAAGTGCATATCCGTCAATTCTTCGAATGAAAATATAATTTTTCAAAATATTGATACTAGTGCAAAGTTAGCAGCCAAATGATTCAAATAATGCCAAGTTTAATTGACTTCCACAGATTGTTAGATTTATTCTTAAAATGACTTGTTTATTGCAGCATTGCAGTTCTTTGCAAATAATTAAGAAACGGCTGAGAATATGAAAAAATACTAAGAGATACTTTTTGTTAACCATCGAATTTACCATTCAAAACAGACTTAAAAAATGCAATTATACAGGGTATTCATATTTTTCTGAACTAATTAATTTTAATAACACCCTGTATCTCCGCAACTGGGGACCTCAGAAGCTTCATATTAAGCTTAAAACTGACAGCTCATCCGCTCATGTGACACGCCAAGTTTGAAGAAAATATCTCGTACACTTCTAGAGATACTAAGAAATATGCGTATTTTTCTCTAAATTTCTACGCTCTGTATAAAAAAAACTATGGCCCGTAGGAGAAAAAAATATATTGACTCCAAGAATACGTGGTTTCATTTTTGACCATCAGTTCAGTTACACCCTGTATTTTGAGCACATTTAGTGTCACTATTTTCGAAAATGGAAACAAAAAATTTATTGATTTCATCCGGGTTCTGCAAATGCAGTGGTATACTAGTAGACATTTTATTTTTTTGAATGTTGAACGCTTTGAGCGTTTTGTAAAATTGTGAAGAGTTTTTGCTCATGTACAAACTGCAGGTATGCAGCTTTTTCTCTCTGGATTGATGTCTTAGTGAAATTTCTTAACTGTCTGTAGGGTTCCCAATTTTCGGGTGATTTATGTTTTTTTTTATATATTAATAACGCCTTATCTCACTGTGTCATCATATTTTTTAGATTTGGAGTTAGCCAGGGTGCACGCGGTTTTGTGATACGAGAATGCTTTAATGGCGCATGCACATCAAATAAATTCAACATATTAATAGTTAAAAATGTAATTTTATCGTTTATATTATGGATATAGAATAATTTGTGCCAGAGAACCTTATGTAAATCTACACTGAAATTATCATTATCAAAGTCTTTGAAATTTCTGTAAGTAACAATTTGTTGTTTTGGTTTATACCATTGAAAGGAGATGTCACCAAACATCAAATGATGGTCAGACAAATGATCGGCATTGATTGTACCACTACTTTTGCAGTTCCCCGGATTGGTTATAAAGAAAGGGTCTATTAGTGTTGCCGAATGATCAGTAACGCGTGTAGGTTCGTTTATGATTTGCTGCATGTTATATGAATTAAGACACTGACTAATCTTATTGTTGAGATTGAAGAAGTTTACATTCATGTCACCAAGAATAATAATGTTATCAAATGAAAGAGTAAGCCACGACATTACATCATCTAGACAATCGACTAGATGGTCCACACTTTCTTTAGGTGGACGGTATATAACTCCAACTAGTACAACTATACGCCCAACAGAAACTTTAAGCCATAGGTACTCTGAGTTATTTGCTTGAATATCAAGATGTTCATTAATATTGACAATTTCGCAATGAAAATTATTTCTAATAAAAACTCCTATGCCTCCCCCACGCGCATCCCTGTCTCGGCGAAAGAACTGAAAGCCCGGTATATCTACCAAATCAGAGGATATATTTGTGGACAGCCATGTTTCAGTTACCAAAGAACCACCGGTAACCAAGCTCGAAAAGTCTGCAAAATTGTTTAGAATAGATCTGGTGTTTAGATGACCTACAGTAGGTAATGGGGGTGTTGGGACCATCCCCTCCACTTCCCTCCTAGGCCCCGCCCCCTCTCCCCCTCCACCTCTAGTCCCCGCCCACTTAGACCACGCCCACTTCCCCCTTCACTTTCGTGACGTCAGATTGTGACAAAAAAATGGCGACTGATCCCTTCCCCCTCCACTTTCGTGAAGCCAGATTGTGACAAAAAATGGCGACTGACCCCTTCCCCCCTCCACTTTGGTGAAGTAAGACTGTGACAAAAAACTAAGGCGCATGCGCCGATAAACGTTGTGACGTCAGTCTGTGACAAAAAAAGCTCTGACGTAAAACAAAAAAAATGGCTCGTCGACGCTCTGACGTAAGACTGTGACAAAAAAAGGCGCATGCGTCGACTCTATGACGTCAGACTGTGACAAAAAAAATAAGACACGTGCGCCGCTGGCCTGTCACGCTCTGACGTCAAGATGTGACAAAAAGCCAAAAGAGCGTAACCTATGACTCTCGAGCTCTGACGTCACAAATTCTGAAAAAAAAATCTGCAGGGGTTCGAACTTGTGACCATCGATTTACAAGGTCGACGCTCTAACCAACTGACCTGTCGTGACGTAGACTTAAGAATACAAGGTGTCTCAAAATGTATGTGTGTGACAAAAACCAAAATGACCTTAAAAGTTTCATCATAAAAACGTGTACAGGGTGAGGCGAAAGACATTCAAAAAACCAAAAAAGGTCTAGTTTCAGCACGTGACCTCATCGAACTAAGGTTAAATAAAATACATGATGTCTCAAAAACATATAAATAGATAGATGAATGTTGCGACGGTTAGGTTGATGTTGACTTTCACTGGAGAGGGTCTAGTAAAGACCGTAATCAATAAGCTACCAATAGAATTACATTTGCCCGGATACCAATTTTGTGGGCCAGGTACTCATCTGGAGAAAAGAAGAAGCGACGTCGGCATAAATATACTCGACTCTTTTTGTAAAATACACGATATTTCATATTTAAAAAATAAGTCTCTAGAAGAATGTCATAAGGCCGATAGGGAGTTGGAAAATCGTGCTTGGAAACGTGTCAAGTCAAAAGACGCAAAACTTGGTGAGAAAGCCGCCGCTTGGTTAGTCACCACTGTCATGAAGACTAAACGAAAATTAGGCATGGACATGAAACAAAAACGACCCATTTAATTCGTGAAAAAAGTTGCGAAATCTTTAAAGAAATAATTTGCCGACAACCACCTTAACGATGTGAATAATTTAAAGAAATCTTCGATGGCTGCCCTTCGTGCCGCTCGTCTAGCAGTAAAAAAGCAGGAGGAAAGAAAAAAATTCGCGTTTCTAGGGTAATACCGTTTGAGAGAAAAACTGGTGGTTTTGTACCTCTTCTACCCCTCCTAGCGGCTTTAGGAGCTCTGGGTTCTGTAGCCGGACGAGCTAGTGCAATAGCTAGAACCGTAGTGGATACGAAAAACGCACAGAAAAAAATGGAGGAACAAAAACGGCATAACAAAGTGATGGAAATAATCAGAAAAAAAGTTCAGGTCTCTTCATGAGAAAAAATAACCGTGGAGGATTCGGACTTTTTCTCAAAAAACAACAAAAAAACTACCAATGAAGCTACCCAATAGACCGCTGTCAAATAAAGATTTACTAAATTTTGCTAAAAAGCTTAAATTAAGATATTTTCGAGGCGTCTTTATGCGGGACACTCTCCCACGAACTATTCCATATAGAAACGAGTCGGCAATCGTGAACTTAGATCTGATGCGTAACAGCGGGATCCACTGGGTAGCTTATAACAACGGTAACAACGTATTATTTAGGAAAAGGTGTAAAAATAACGTATAATAATAGTCGTTACCAAAAATACGACGAAATTAATTGTGGCCATCTTTGTTTGGAGTTTCTCTATAAAAGACGTGGTTTCTCGTGAAAAACATTCAGTCATGTGTTCGCTGATATTTACTGTGCACGGCATTTCATCTACGCTATCTATCGATTTCGAAACGCCAATTTATTTAGACTCGAGTGCCGAATATGGTCTAGCCCTTCTTGGGTTCCATTCTTACAACAGCATACCAAATATCGATAAAGGTACCGGCATAAACAAATTCTACTTGATTGACAAAAATAATAGGAAACAATAGAGATTCCTACCGGTTCGTACGAGATTAGTACCATCGAAACACGTATACTTAAAGAGCTGAAAATAGAAAAGGGAGATAAGGCGTTAAATTATTTCAGTTTGAAAGCTAACAATAGCACTCCTCAGTGTGAAGTTTACAGCGAAAAGTACGCGATAGATTTTAAAACAAAAGGATCAATAGGAAAAATTTTGGGGTTCTCAGAACGTATATTACAGCCGGGCGTAGTGCACGTTTCGGATTTACCTGTTGACATTGTTGAAGTTAGAACAGTGCATATAGATAGCAATATAACCACTGGGGCTTATTATAATAACCGACCGACGCATACGATATACGAATTTGCGATAGGAGCGGACCCTGGTTACGCCATAGACGAGATTCCTAGAAATCTTCTTTACGTGCCAGTAACGAAGCGTCAAATCGACAACGTAACCTTAAATATATTCGATCAAAATTCCGAGTTGGTAAATTTTAGAGGAGAGGATATCATTATAAGATTGGAACTGAAAAAAATCGTAATGGTTCTGGTTTTTTGCGACAGGCATCAGCTATATAAAAGAAAGCAGCCGACTTCACGAACCCCATTACCACCAGCACCTTTAAGTTGTAGAGATCGTAACGTCTAGCTTACTTTGGAGGAAAGCTTATTCTTAGAGTATCAGGGTCATCATGTCGCTAACACAACAGGTTTTCGATGTACACCAAAAACAAAATTTCGATGACCATTCAACGAATGGAGGCACGCACCTACTACCCGTTCGTAAAATCATTTATGAATAACGACGTCGTGGAGATAACAATTAATCAGGGCGATGCTTGGCTGCTGATGCACGAGGCTGCAATTTTTATTAAGGGGAAAATAACAAATAAATCTGGAACCGGTACTTACAGTCTTACGAACAACGGGACTGTATTTTTATTCGACTCAGCTTCATATGAACTCTGCGGCCATGAAATAGACGTAGTGAGAAATCCCGGAATTCTGAGCTCGATAAGAGCCTACTCATGTTATTCGCCAAACGATCAAAAGTATTTGGTAACCTCCGGATGGACTTTTCCCGATAAATCAACAATCGTGAACGAAGATGGAACGTTCAGTGTGCGAGTTCCACTCAAACATTTATTTTGCATTTTTAACGATTATCCATATGCTATCTGTGGAAAGCAGACCATAAGACTAGTACGAGCTTGAAATGATAACAATTGCTTGCTTTTAGAACAAACTTCAAATACAACTACAGAATTTACTGTAGAATTGGTGATTACCAACATTGAGTTGAAAGTTAAACATGTTCAACTAAATGACGAGATTAGATTAGATCTACTACAATCTATAAAAAATGGACCGACCCATAATTATTCCTTTTCGCAAATGGGAGCTACATGAATTACCGAGTCTTACAAACAGCGCACAAAGAGAAATCTGGTCGGTCAAAACAACAGCATCATTGGAGACTCCTCGATATGTCATCGTCGTATTTCAAACTACTCGTAAAAACAATACTAAAAATGATCCCACAAAATTCGATCATATAAATACATCTGACGTGAGACTAATATTAAACGGGAAATACTTCCCGTTTGAACGCCTCCGATTGGACTTCAAAAAGAACGACTACGTGGAAGCTTACAACAACTACACTGCATTTTACCCAAGCTACATGAATGTGCATGACAAACGACCTTTGCTGAACTACCAAGAATACAAAGATAACGCGGCCCTCTTTATTGTCGACTGCTCCAGAAGAAACGAGTCTATGAAGACCAACATGGTTGACATTAAACTGGACATAAAGAGCACCAGCGCTTTCCCCGCAAATACAAGAGCCTATTGCGTCATAATCCACGCTTCCGTTGTCGAGTACCTGCCTTTAAGTGAAATGGTCAGAAATTTAATGTAGAACGTTTTCAAAATTTACCTTCAGTTGATGACTTGGCTCGCATAGATGAACATCGTAGTCGTCACCAACAGCTGGCTACAAACTTGTCTACTATGTTAACCTTACGTATTGAAAATCACATAAAAAATATCGAAAAAGTTAAGAAGATGATCGAGGAGCGTGAGCGTCGCAACGAGATGATGGAAATGTTTAGAAAACTGGATATGGCAATTTTATGTTTTTTCTAATAAAAATAGATTTAAATACTGGAATGTAGTATCTAGGAAAGTATTGTAATGTAAACAAAAAAAAAATAAATCATAAAAATGTATTAATTGTTTTTATTTTAAAACTCAATCCCTATATTTTCGATAAATTGAGAGGTCAGGTATATAAATCAATTAGTTTATCACCTGATAAGATGCTCCTAACAGCTGATTATGTTATATTATCCGCAACATTTTCTACATCTATAAACCCCACAATATAGCTGAAGTTAGTATTTGTATAGATGAAAATGGTAAACGGTCACCAGAATGGCGGTCTTTATTACCGTCAGGTGATCTAGAATCCGTAGTTTTGATGATATCGATACCTAAAAACACTACTGAATATAAGCTTCGAATGTTGTTTTAAAAATAACAGTTACGGCGAAATGCTATGGAAAACATTTGGCTGTACTGAAAATTCCAATTCCACGCCCATATCTCAAGAATTACTAGAAGCCGACCAGTGTATGCCAAGCTTCTCGACAGTTACTATCCTAGCATATCGGCGTGTTTGTCTTTACTTATTGTGAAACCTCTCATCAGGATAACACAAAAAGTAGTGAATAATCGACAATAGTGAATTATGGATTATCGTAAATTAAATAATAGACTCAAATCTTTTGAAAAATGGACGTACACCTCTGTGATTTCACAAAAGAAGCTGGTAGAAGCTGGATTATTTTATACAAATTTTGAAGACGTTGTTCAGTGTCTTTACTGTTTCATCGAAGGCCATCGATGGGAAGCCGAGGACGAGCCCCTACAAGATCACACAAGATGGAGTCCTAACTGTCCTTTCATATTCAACGGCGGTGATACTACAGAAGATATTCAGTCTAAAGCTATGGTAATTCGCCCGAATGCAGTGGTAGATGATAATTTTACCTGCAATTCTTTGAGAATTGAGAATAAATGTGACTTTTTATGTAAAATCTGCTATGAGAATAATATAGAAATTCTGTAAGTACCCTGTGGGCATCTAGTATTTTGTATCAAGTGTTCGCATTCAATAGACAAATGCCCGGTGTGTCGAAATATTGTAACCAATAAGATGCGAGCTTATCTTTCGTGACGTCATTACCATAGTAAAACTTCACTGTACAATTGAGAAAATAATTATTTTAAAGTATATTGTCTTCATTTCATCAACAAATTACGCGCCCCACACGCGCCACGCGCGCCACGCACGCCACGCGCGCCACGCACGCCACGCGCGCCGCGCACGCACACACGCCGCGCGCGCCACGCACGCCACGCGTGCCAGACACGCGACTCATGGTTCTGCGTACATATAAAGCAGAACGTGATAATCGTGTCTGTGTTTAAAATGCATTTCCAGCAGCAACATATAGCACTTCCAATTGAAAATTTAGATAATGAAAACGGGAACTGTACAAAATCTAAACATAGCAGACTGCTACCAAATTCAATTAGAGCCATTTTCTGCGGGCCCAGCGGTTGCGGAAAGACGAACGCTCTTCTCAGTTTAATATTTAACGAAAACGGGGTCAAATTCGAGAACATTTCCGTGTATAGTAAATCGTTATATCAACCAAAATACAAGTTATTGCAAGATGTACTCGAAAATGTCAAAGGCGTTGGGTACAGGGTGGCCCATCCAAGCGGAAAAAGTGTGCTACGTGGAGACACGTTAACATAAAATCGTCATTAAAAAAATGAGATTCTAGTAAAAATTAAGGGGAATTCGAGGGTTTACCCTAATTTTGTATACGGGGGTCGGTAAAAAAGTTATCGCGAAAAAACATTTTTTCCAAATTAAAAAAAAATGTTTTTTTACCTACGCATCCATTAGAGAACCTTTAAGTAGTATTCCCGAATATTCAGTTTTTTAATATAACTTCCGGTTATAGCGGAAATGAAAGTGGTTTTCTCTATTTTACAAGTTACACATTTCTTTTAACCATCACAGGATTCCTTTTTTAATTCTGAATCCAACGATATATAATTTGACCTATTTATCTCCAACCGTTTCCGAGATATTTATCAGAGAAGCTCCATCAAACTAGATACATGGTCTCATGGTCGGTGTCTGATGTTCGATCTGAATAGGCCAAACAATAAAACCAAATTTATGACAAATCAAGTCAGCCATGATAATAAAACTGACAATCGAGTAGGCTGTCAATTCAATATTTCTATTTACGTGTCAGATTAGCCTAAAATTTTGTTGCTGAAGCTGTTAGTAGTTGCAGTTTAAAAAATGCTTTTGAAAGAAGAATGCTGTGATATTTTAGAGATCTTCATCAAAAATGATAAAAGATACGTAGAAACTTTGAGGGAGTATTCTCGTAAATATCCAAATAGAAATGTTCCGAGTGCTTCATTTATATGTAAGCTGTATCGAAGATTCAGATCGACAGGAAGTGTGATTAGCAAGAGAAAAAACGGGTCTAGAATTAGTGAGGACGAGAGAGAACGAATTTTAAATTATTTCAGAAGAAATAACGAAAAATCTCAGAGAGATGCAGCGAGAGACTTACAAATTCCCCGGTCTACAATACAAAGGGTAATGAAATTAAGCAAATTTAAAGCCTTCAAAATATTATCTGTTCAAAGGCTATTCCCTGGAGATGCTGCAAGAAGACTGGAATATTGTCAAACAATGTTAAACTTTTATTTTGCAAGAGGTGGAGCTGGATTTTTTAAACAAATTATTTGGTCCGATGAAGCTACATTTACAACGGCGGGAATATACAAACGGAAAAATAGTATATTTTGGTCTGTTGACAATCCATGGGCATTTCGTGAAGTTGTGAAATCCGGCAGAAATTCCGTGGGTGTTTGGTGCGGAATTGTGGGAAATTTTATAATGGACCCTCTATTTTATTCAGGAAGTATGACAGGTAGGACATACCTACATTTAATCCAGAACGAATTGGAACAATACTTTGACCAGTTGCCATTAATTTTTCTTAACCAACTCCAAGAAAGACAATTAATATGGAAGCAAGATGGCGCTTCCTTCCATAACTGTGGGCGGGCCCATAACGGAATTTTTGAACAAATCGTTTGAAAATTGGATTGGTAAACATGGAACGATAAGGTGGCCGCCACGTAGTCCAGATTTAACCCCCTTGGATTTTTTCTTGTGGGGGCATTTAAAAAATAAAGTTTATAAGAACCGCCCCGAAAATGTTGAGGAGATTAAAAGACGAGTAAAATTAGAAATTGGTAGTTTAAACAATCGTCCCTTAATCTTTGAAAATGTCCGAAAAAATTTTCTTAAAAAGACTTAGGTTATGTGTAAATAATAATGCAAACCATTTTGAACATTTAATGTAAATGAACTTCTAACTAATTTTTAATAACTAATCATATTGTTATAATAAATATGACAGTAGTAAAAATAATAAATGTTTCATAATTTTAATCAAGTTGAATGCATAAATTTGGTTTGATGGAGCTTCTCTGATAAATATTTCGGAAACGGTTGGAGATAAATAGGTCAAATTATATATCGTTAGATTCGGAGTTAAAAAAGGAATCCTGTGATGGTTAAGAGAAATGTGTAAGTTGTAAAATAGAGAAAACCACTTTCATTTCCGCTATAACCGGAAGTTATATTAAAAAACTGAATATACGGGAATACTACTTAAAGCTTCTTTAATGGATGTGTAGGTAAAAAAAATATTTTTTTATTTTGCAAAAAATGTTTTTTCCCGATAACTTTTTTACCGACCCCCGTATACAAAATTAGGGTACACCATCGAATTCCCCTTAATTTTTACTACAACCTCATTTTTTGAATCACGATTTTATGTTAACCTGTCTCCACGTAGCACACTTTTTCCGCTTGGATGGGCCACCCTGTACTACCCCTTTACAGCTAACGATGACGTAATCGATCAGAGTGAAGCTCGCGAGAATTCCGTTTTTATTTTCGACGATGTGGCGTGCGATAAACAAAACAAAATAAGAGAGTATTTCTCAATGTGTCGACATAAGGGCATAGACGCCACATACCTTTGCCAGACTTACTCAAAAATACCCAAACAACTTATTCGAGACAACTGTAATATGATTATACTTTTTAAACAAGGCGAAATTAATCTCAAACACATCTACGACGAGCACGTATCACCGGACATAACCTACGAAGAATTTAAAAAGCTATGTCAGGAGTGCTGGAGAGACCAGTATGGCACTTTCGTAATTGTCAAAGATTTCGGTTTAAACAGCGGGCGGTATAGGAAAAGATTCGACAAGTATATAAGGCTGTAATTTTGTAGAAGACATTTATTTGTCACCATGCCGTTAACATCATCAGAACAAATCGCCGAGGCGCAACGTTCCAAGAAAATCAAGAAACTTACCCGATCAATCAGAAAAAAAATACACGGCATTAAAATTGGGTAGATTAGAAGAAGACGAAGAAGGCTCTTGAGAAGGTTTTCAAGCCGGTAACTCGCGAACTCGGAAAGATTGATAGTAACAACGCCTCATTATTTAGTAGTTTAAAACTGGAACCAAAAAAAGAAGAAAATACCGTACAAGGTATAGATCAATATAAAGAGGAGGAGGGAATTGAAGAGAGGTTAAACAGGAAGCTTGAAGCGTTGAGAACAAGCATAGAAAAAGCTCGTTTACCTTTCTTTCATAACGAGACGTACTCAACGGATACCATTCAACCAAATGATGACGCGGTATTTGGAGACATATACATGTTGACATATCCCGATACCCTCCAGAAGTTCGCCACGAATACATGGAATCGTACCCTGAGATTGCGCGACCTTATATCGCAGAACACACTGACAACTTACCGATAATTGACAAGGTCTATGGTCCAGTTTATGCCGCCTCTCACTCAAAATGGTATCTAGGAAACAAACTTATCGATTTTGATAAAACGACAGGAGATATTATCGTCGACGGAAAAGCCCGATTTCCTGGTACAAAAAGGACTATAATTTAATTTTCACGATGATCCTCAAAGCGACAAGGAAGACAGAGAAAACTACAAAGCTATTTTGGATATTACCGGTGTCCATCTAGATGCAACTGGCAGAATGAAGGGTACATCTCGTGACAAGTACACGAAAATCATTAAACCTTTCTTTAGACTAGCTACCACACCTATTAGGAAACCTAGCATACGTTCAAGCTCGACTGCTTCAATCGGAAGTGGCAGTATGAGTTTAACTTTTAACAAAAAACCGGTAGAATACGTGTACTGGAATGATGTACACGAATTAATAGAGACGTATAGACTGCTCGTGGCATCCCAAAACGCCGGAAATAATTCTCATGGCAACGAAATCGCCCCTATTGTAAAAATGAATTAAAGGAGGCTAATATTATAAGCTAATAAATACAAATACACCGTGTAATATTAAGTTATTTTAAAAATGAGCGTCAACAAGTTCGGACAGTATTCTCACTCCAGAACAAACGTCCAGAATTCTCATGTATATATATATACCTCTGGGTGGGGTCATATTGGAATTAACTCCTAATTAGCAATCTTGACACTCCCATCGGAAACAAAGACGCAGCCACCAAAGAATACGCCGACCGTAGCATGAAAAACGTTCAAAATAATACAACCAAAACATTAATGTTATTAAAGATACGAATAAGCTCATAAAAGAATCCCAGCTTGCCACGCAAAAAAAGGTAAAGGCAAAAATAGATTCTGAACTAGGTAAAGTGTCTGAACTTGATAAAGATACGGAAATATATTTGAGAGAAATATCGGTTATTAAGTTACAAATTAAAAAAATACAAGATACAATTGAAAATTTAGAAAATTGTCTTAAAACTAAAGTAAATTCTGTCGAAATAGCAGCGGAGAAAGCTATTTTCTAAATCAATAAAAGGAGCGAAATGGCGCATAGAAAAATAGAAACGGTTCAGAAACGGCCCAATACACCTGCAAAGAAACCAAAAATTAAAATATGGTGTAAAATAGAAGTAAGTATTTTTAAGTAGGTAGCATATAGAATTAGGCAATAAAGAAAGGTGTGCATTAATTGCATTTGGGTACAGGTAACTGAACCTTAAATGCTTACTTGTATATTTTAATACTGTATCGGTGTCGACTGTAATTTAATCAATATATATTCTAACCATAGACCAAGAAACATCTATCTTTGAACCCGAACCTGATCCGCGCCTCACATGGCGACCCTGCCAGTTTTACGCGATGTGCAAATTTTTGTGAATTGTAAAAATTAAATAGAAATTATGGGGTGCAAACAATCGAAAGATGAAGTGATAATATCACAAGCCGGTAATAGTGGAGGAACAACCGCGAATGCAGAAGCTAGCTCGTCTACAGTATCAGCAAAGGATATTTTCATGTACGCTGTTTTTGCTTTGGCAATAGTAATTATTATCATGTGCATTGCCAAGAAAATGAAACAGGTGCTAGAGAAGAAAATAAGAAGAGAAATGCGACGTAGCACAAGTGAGACCATATAGACATTTTCTCCCCTTTGGACAACCCCGACCCTTGACGAACCATTAAGAACAACGAGAACTTCAACTAACTGTTCCACCTCAGGAGGTTAGCTTCGTGGGAACGAGCTAGTGAGCTAAAAGGAGCTGCTAGTTCGCATCGAGGGAAGTGGTCCACATCAGCGTATGGCCGCAGCAGCAGACAACTTCAGGTACCTACTGGAGGAGCTGAAAGTGTTCCATAGAAACCTAGGAAAAGACTCTTTAAGTAGAAGAAATAATGGTGAAACAGTAAAACGGAAAATTAGTAAGTTAGATAGGTTAAAATTAGAATTGGGTAGCTGCAAGACAGAATTTAATCGAGGCATTTTCGAGCCCGAAGTAATCTCAGAAGCTAAGGATCTAGTTACTTCTATACATAAATATATAAATGCTATTGATAAGATTTTAAGGGTTAGATTAGAAGTAGTTGGTTCGCAGGAACAATTAGCCAGTAAAATGGGTGAAAAATTTGATTTGAAAACCGCAGCTGGGTTGCTGCCAGTTATGGATAACAATGAAAGTACTACTAAGCAACTTATCGATAGTATCGAATTATATGATGAATTATTGGATGCTGAAGGCAAAAAATATTTAATTAATTATGTGTTAAAAACAAGGCTGAGTCAAAGCGCCAAAGTTAGATTATCAAGAACTTACAATTCTAGTAGGGATCTTATTGCCGATTTAAGTTCTCATTTTATCACTAAAAAGTCGAGCGCATCGTTATTCACTCAGTTAAATAATGTTAAACAAGGAAACAAGTCAATTGATGAATTTGGAGCAACTATCGAAGATTTAATGGTAAATTTAACACTTAGTCAGGCCGATGGCAATGACAATGTTGTTAGTTTATTAAGTCCTATAAACGAAAAATTGGCTATAAATGCTTTCGCTAACGGGCTTCATAGTAGTGAATTACGCACTATTGTAAAAGCACGGAATTATGGAAAACTTAATGACGCGATAAGAGGAGCTAAAGACGAAGATCTGTCAAAAAAATGTTGGGTATCTCGTATCTTCGTATATACGAAGCAGAAATTTTAATCACAATCGTTTTGGTAGAGGATCACGCGGTAGGATTTCTACTTTTAATGGGAGAGGAACCTATGGTAACTCGAACAATTTTTGTAACAATTCGCATTTTCGAACAAACACAAATTTTCGAAACTCTTCCAACAGGTCAAGCGGCAGTAGATACGCGAGAAGAAATCTAGTTAGATTCCGAGGAAATTATCGTGGAAATTACTCAAGTCAAAATAATAATCACAGATTGACATATATGGAAAATCAAGAAAATAATCCCCATTCTTCTAGTAACAATGACACGCAAACCGCTAATACAAACTCGTCCCAATCTATGTCTCAGCAGTTTTTTCGAGCCTAACGATGCTTATATTTCTTATTTAAATGGCTTAAATTATGTGAAATTCAAACACAACCAAAAATGAATTAATTTTCTTAGTAGATACCGGAGCATCTATAAGTGCTATTTTTCATAAACATTTAATAGGAAACCAGGTGATTAACACAGCAAATATTATAAAAATAAACGGTATATGTGAGTCACTATATTCGCAGGGCACAGCAAATATCCTATTACAAGTACGGGATAATGTTACTTTAACACATATATTTCATGTCATACCAGAGTTTCAAAAAGAGCTACATGGAGTATTAGGGAATGATTTTTTCCTAAAACATCATGCTAATATAAATTATGAGTTTTTCGAATTTTCTTTTTGGTTAGGTGAAAAGAACATTACAATCCCGATGCATTCGAAGCAAAATTTGTATCTAACAATACCCGCCAAATGTGAAGTTTTAAGGTTTATTTCGACAAAAGTAAAGGAAGATTTAGTAGTCTTACCAGAGGAAATAGCAGAAGGTATTTTTGTGGCCGGAAGTTTAGCTAGTCCTAAAAATGGTACAATAGCGATAAAAATTTTAAACGTTCGCGATGAAACGGTTACTTTAAAAAAATTTTAAGCCGAGAGTAAGTAAGATAAGTAATTATGATATTTTACAATTTACAGATACTCATGTTTCCTCAGTGAATCGTGTGGATAAATTGCTGAATTTAATAAAAACTGACCATCTGAATCAACAAGAAAAATTTTTACTTCAAAGGATATGCGCAAAGTATAACGATATATTTTATTTAGAAAACGACAAATTTACAACAACTAATATATGTAAACAATCTATCCAATTAAAAGAAGGTGTTTGTCCTGTTTACGTGAAACCTTATCGGCTACCGCATGCGCAAAAATCGGAGTTGCATAAACAGATTGACAGAATGTTATCGGATGCCATAATAGAGGAGACAAGAATATCTGCTTGGTCAGCGCCATTATTAATAGTACCTAAAAAGTCAAGTGATTGCGCGTCTAAAAAGTTTAGATTAGTTATAGATTACAGATTGCTGAATAGAAAAATAGAAGATGATAAATTCCCATTGCCCAATATAACTGAAATTTTGGACTTCTTATCGGGAGCAATGTACTTCTCGCATCTTGATCTATCCCAGGGTTATTGCCAAGTTGAATTAGACGAATCAAGTAGAAAATGTACAGCATTTACTACAGACCGTGGTCAATATCAAATGACAAGGCTACCAATGGGGTTGAAAACGAGCCCTAGTGCTTTTTCTCGTGTCATGACTATGGCAATGTCTGGCTTAACCTGTGAAAGATGTTTTATATATTTAGATGACTTAATCGTATTTGGAAATAACTTGTTAAATCACAACAAAAATCTAACTAAAGTTTTTCAAAGATTGCGTGAAGTTAATTTAAAGTTAAATCCCAATAAATGTGAATTTTTAAAAAAAGAAATATTATACTTAGGACATACAATTACTTCTGAAGGAATCTTCCCTGACAAAGAGAAAACCAATACAATTCAAAACTATCCAGTACCCAAAGATTCAAATCAAACTAAAAGGTTCGTAGCATTTGTAAATTATTACAGAAAATTCATTCCAAATTTCGCGCACATTTCATCACCCTTGAATCAATTGTCAAAAAAAAGTTTTGTTGCACAGAAGAGTGCCAACACTCTTTTGAGTTACTTAAAAATTCGCTTATCCACTATCCTATTTTACAGTACCCAAACTTTAGTGCAGCTAATACTTTCGTCTTAGAAACGGATGCTTCAGGACTTGCTTTAGGAGCCGTGCTTTGCAACGGTAATGACAAAACAGTCGCTTATGCTAGTAGGACCCTTAATAAAGCGGAAAAAAGGTATTGCACAATAGAGAAAGAATTGTTGGGGTCGTTTGGACAGTATCACACTTCAGGCCATACCTGTATATGAGAAAATTTATCATCTACACAGACCATAGGCCTTTAATTTACTTATTTGGAATGACTAACCCGTCTAGTAGACTTACAAAATTTCGTTTAATATTAGAAGAATACGATTTTATAATTAAATATATAAGAGGCAAGGATAATGTTACAGCCGACGCTTTGTCGCGCATAGAAATCACATCAGATGACCTAAAATCAATGAATGTGGAAGAAAAAATGTTTGCGGTAACAAGATCTGCATCAAAAAAGAGTGACATAACAGATAATAGGTCGAAGCCACATAATACGCACGACAGGCTTGATCACCCTGGCGTGGTAGAATTGGTTAAGAGGCCAAAAGATGCTTACGAATTACTATTAATGATATTGAATTTCAAAGTATACTAAATAGTAAAAAGTACGATTTTAAATTGAATAATTTAATATACTCGAGTAAAAATCAAATTATTTATAAAAGACAGGATATCCGATCAACGTCTGCATTAGGCGAGTCGTTTCTATGCCGAAGAATTACAGAAAACTGCAAATCCGGATGTTTACCCCGTGGAAAAAATCTTGAAGAAAAAAGGCCGGAAAGTATTTGTACGCTGGCTTGGTCTGGACAAATCTCACGATTCGTGGATAGATGGCACTAACGTTTTATGAACATTTTGATGGTGGGGATGAAAATTTAACAAGAACATAATTTGAAATGTGCCATTCAGTTTGCATTAGCACTTCACAGAGTACGGTTCGGTAAAAATGAGCTACAGCGGTTACAGTTCTTCGAGACCCTAAATAAAGCTGGACTATAATTTCCATATATTAAAAATGTCTCTCTCTTGCGGCAGCCATGTTGTGCTGACAGCAGAGGGGAAGCCAATAAGAAAGCTGCGTTTTTGGCGGGTTATTTGAAATGAAGTGAAAAAGAGGAAGAAGAAGACTTGAACCTAAATGGTGCCAACAGTTCCCCTAGAAATCAGCACATGATGGCGGCCAAAAACCCAAGGTTAGTGTAGAGAGTAGGTTGATCGGTAACTTCGGTGAGGCGAGCGGTAAGGGGAAGGCTGTGACGTCACATGTGGATAAAATGGATACTTTGAATTTACATGCATTCAGATGGTTTAGCGTTCTCTGGTTTTAGCTCATTTAAATAACCTCGATTTTAGCTTGTTTCTTTAAACGCGTGTGGCGATTTTTACACTATCTTTGGAGAGTTTTATAGATATTATATTTTTATAGTGTATTAGTATTACCCTAATTAAAACATAAAAATCATGCAGGTGTATTGTAAAACAAATAATTAGATATTATTATCCTAATATTTAGCTCTTTACTAACCTTGCAGGCGTACAAGCCACGTACAAGCTAATATTATATGCGCACGATATCCATATGTGACGTCATCGCATGAACCGAAAAGTTACCGTTCAACCTACTCTCCACTAACCTTGCCAAAAACCAGCCTTCAGCGCCCTCTGGCGGGCGGACAAAAATTGGTGGAGGGGGAAAGCACCAATAGCAGTCCAGCTTTATTTGTGAGGTCCGTTCTTCAAATTAACATCTGTGTCTACGTTTCCACTATTAATTAACCATGTTTTGCACTTAGCAGCGTCATTAAGGGGAAATTTGAAAAAAGTTATCCCCGAAGACGTGCTTTTCCGATTATTGCAGCTTTTGTACATGCACTGATCAAATTTCGACATTGTATTGTACCATAGAAGAATTTACTACGCCAAGAAGACCAATCCTTATGTGAGCAGTTGAATCGAGCTGCGGGTTTCAGTCAGTGCAATATTCGCATTTTCTAAGCCCGAGCGGGCGATAAATACGAGCGCGGTTGCCACATCGACTGGCAGTCGACGGCGCGGCGTGGTGCGGTGAGCGAGCCTGGCGCCTGCCGGCCGGCCGTTCCAGTAGATCCGATCCGTTCGGAATCAGATATGCGAATGCGCTACGCCGAGTGATGTGGCAACATTGCGCGTCGGACTACGCCGAACTTTACCGAATGGATACTGGCTTCCAGAGCGGGTATCCATTTGGGGGGTCAAAAATTTAACATTGGAATGGTTTTCTTGGCGTAGTAGATTCTTGTATGATTGTACCTAACACTAAAAACATGATTGCGTTAGCGTAATCACTAAAAAATACTTATATACTATATACAAACCGTTGATTGAGTCTTCCATCTACGATACAAACAAACACTTTATTTCTATCTTGAAAGAAGCGAATACAAATCGACTAGCACAAGGCAAAAGGTGAACGTCAAGGTCAAAACGACAACATGCGTCATCCCGGCGCTAGATTTGGGAAGCCGCGAAGCCCGCCATCTGAAGAACAGAAGTTCGTTTTGGGAAGCCGCATTGCAAGTGCGCCATCTACCGGACAGAACCTCGGTGTGGGAAGCCTCGTTTCCCCCTCCACGCCGATACATAATCCGAGGGTGGTGCAAGTGCGCCATCTACCGGACAAACCTGTCGGTCTGGGAAGCCTCGTTTCCCCCCCGAGCCGAGACACATTCGACGGTGGCTCCATGTCCTTCCGAGCACAATTGGGTGGATCGCTATTTTGCATTAAGAAGTAGATGGGGAGAATCGAATACTTTTGAGAATCGAGTACTTAGTATGCGAGTACTTTTGAGAATCGAATATACAGGGTGTCCCAATAAGGACTCCCGTCGCCGATATCTCCGGAACAAAAAGAGATATTTTAATTCTGCAAACACCGTTCGCTAGGACGTGAAGAGGGCTTTATTCGAAACTGATAAGCGTTCATTTTGATAATGGCGTATAGATGGCGCTGCGGTGCAAAGAAACTTTTAGATCCTAGGAACGTTGGAGCCTAGCACATTTGAAAGACTGATTAATTTGGAGAAACTTTTGTTCTATGGACTATTTTCCTACTGTCACTAGTTTCTGAGATAACCGCTCTACGTCATTTATAAAAAAATGAGCTAACTCGCTTAAAATTAACTTTAGAGGAAAAAGTTGTTAAAAATATCTTTGTAGTTCACTAAGGACGAAGAAAATAGCTACACGTGTCAAATTATTACACATCCGGTTTGACCGAAAGTACCGGAAGTGACCCATTTTTCAGATTAAAATGAACATACTGTATAATTTATCCCGCAAAAGTAATAAAGGTAATTTCCAGTGTCATATAATAACAATAACACCATGTACATACATCTAGACAACGACAATTTGGCTGAATTTATTTTTATTAACCGAAGGTGGTTCTGTCTCTTTAATACGTCAGTCAACGGTATTATTTTATGTAGAATGCGGTAAAAACAGTGCTGTAGCCAGGGCCGTAGCTGGGAGTTTTCCATGGGGGGGGGGGGGGTTAGGTTTAAGGTTATCTTTTTGAGCATTATCCTCAAATATACAGGGTGAGTTTTTTCGATGACCACTATGGGGATCTCGGAAACTAGCAGAGCTAGAACAAAGGTTAAATGGGGAAAGAATTGCTGTTTTGAATGCTCAATGTAATGCCCCTTTTGGATTTTTAAAAAAGTTCATGGCTCACTAGGTATTTTAAAGAGTGTTTTTTTGCTCTTTCATCAGATCTCTGTAGCTCCGTTATTTCTGATTATATAGAAAAACTGTAGAGACAAAAATTGCAGATAATTTTGGCTTAATAAGATAATCTAATCCAATTTTTTATGTTGTTTGTGATTTTTGAGATATGGCAAACTTTCGTTTTTTTTAATGTAAATCATAGTTGGCTGTGGCCTTATCAAATCGGCCATTTTTTGAGCTTTCCAAAGATATAATACTCTGCATAGTTATTATAAAAAATAAAAGAGCTGGCAAATTTTCTGATTTTTTTAAATTTTCACATAGTCAGCCATGGAATATTTTCATAATCGTTCTATTTTATAGTAAGAGATACTTCAAGCTTTCAAATATTTTACTTTTAGCTGGAAACAAAATGTAACGGAATAAAACAGAAATTAAAAAACTCAAATGCAAATTATTATTATTTTAAAAGGTCACCTTTTTAAATAAAAAATGTATTCAAACAATCCACCATTATTTATGCAAATATTGCATCTTTTAAAACTGAATTTGTCACCTTTCTTAGAGAGCGCCTGTCAATACGCACTGGCAATTGCTTCTAAAACAGCTGCTCTTAATTCAACAATAATTGTCTCATACTTTGTTTTGTACTCTTCCCCACGAAAAGAAATCCAAAACAGACAAATCGGGAGATTGGGGCGGCCAGGAAATAGGTCTATTTCTCCCTATCCAAATTTTGATAGAGCTGATCTAGGTAATTTCTTCGGGCAAATAATTATGTGGTGGACCTCCATCATGTTAATTTTTGTTTTATTTTGTTACATGTTGTTACCAGCTAAAAATGAAATATTTGAAAGTTTGAAGTATGTCTAATTATAAAATAGAACGTAATTATGAAAATATTTCATGGCTTTCATGTGAAAATTAAAAAAAGAAATCAGAAAATTAGCCATAGCTCTTTTATTTTTATAATAACTATGCCTAGTATTATATCTTTGGAAAGCTCAAAAAATGGCCGATTTGATAAAGCCACAGCCAACTATGATTTACATTTAAAAAACACAAGTTTATGTCATATCTCAAAAATCACAAACAACATAAAAAATTGGATAGGATTATCTTATTAAGCCCAAAATTATCTACAATTTTTGTTTCAACAGTTTTTCTGTATAATCAGAAATAACGGAGCTACAGGGATCTGATGAAATAGCAAAAATCACTCTTTTAAAAATATCTAGTGTGCCATGAACTTTTTTAAAAATCCAAAAGGGACATTACATTGAGCATTCAAAACCGCAATTCTTTTCCCATTTAACCTGTGTTCTAGCTCTGCTAGTTTCCGAGATCCTCATAGTGATCATCGACAAAAAACTCACCCTGTATATTGCCAAACGCAAACGCTTGGTGTTGATGGCATGTTACATGTTACAATCATCCAAGCAGTACAATCGGCCAGCACGATTATTAATTTTTTCCATTTTGGCGGGCGCCGGGCGTATTAATTAATTTTATATATACCATCATGGGGGGGGGGGTTTGAACCCCCTAAACCCCCCCCTTATATACGGCCCTGGCTGCAGCCGCTGCCCGCTGCTCGTATTTAGGTATGGAAATAATTTTGAACATATTTATTGTAAACATACATGGTTAATTTCTATAAAATAAAAATAAATTCAGCCAAATTGTCGTTGTCTACATGTACCTACAAGGTGTTATTGTTATTAGGTATATTTTTTCCAATTTTGAGGGAAAATTGTACAGTATGTTCATTTTGAACTGAAAAATGAGTCACTTCCGGTACTTCCGGTCAAACCGGATGTGTAATAATCTGACACGTGCCGCTATTTTCTTCGTTTTAGTGCACTATAAAGATATTTTTAATAATTTTTTCCTCTAAAGTTAATTTTAAGCGGGTTTAAGCGAGTTAGCTCATTTTTTGTAAATTACATTGTAAAGCGGTTATCTCAGAAACTAGTAACAATAGGAAAATTGTCCATAGAACAAAAGTTTCTCCAAATTACCCAGTCTTTCAAATGCGCTCCAATGTTCCTAGGATCGAAAAGTTTCTTTGCACCGCAGCGCCATCTATACGCCATTATCAAAATGAACGCTTATCAGTTTCAAATAAAGCCCTCTTCACGTCCTAGCGAACGGCGTTTGCAGAATTAAAATATCTCTTTTTGTTCCGGAAATATCGGCGACGGGAGTCCTTATTGGGACACCCTGTATGTATCGATAAAATACTCAAACTTTTTTTAGAAGAGAAAAAATCAAACCTACGATACATGCGTGTATCGTGATCGTGATTCGTGACCGAACCTAACTTTTGTGTTTTCTATATTGTGCCGAGAACCGAAACCGAGAACCCGAGAGTCGATTACAGGAAGACCAAACACTGGCACTAGCAAACAACATAAAATAAACCGTAATAACGCCGAACCTCTATGTTTTGTGTTTTCGATACCGCAATCGTTGTTCAATAGCAATACTGAGTACTCGTACTCCAGTACTCGGAACACTACTAGTACTTTAAAGAATCGAGTACTATTGATACTTTTACTCGATTCTGCCCATCACTATTAGGAAGCTAATATTTTCCTTCCTCCATCGACGGTGAGATGTGGAAAGTTTTTAATCATTTATATCTAGAATGCGGGAGCTCCACAGACTTAAATTATTTATTTATTATCCTGTCGCTCGTCTACCTACCCTAAAAAATATAGGGTTCAGAAAAAAGTTGGGGAAGACTGTAAAATTGACGTGTTTAACAATCTCGCATCTTTTTTAATCCTTTATCGTATTTGTAACGTCGTGGAACTCCCTCAAGTTAACATTATCCTCCCTCTACTTTTCGTAAAAATGTGCCGAAATGTCGCCTAATATTCCCAAAAACCCAAAAGCAGCGACACCTGGTGAATTTAAGCTTCTGTGAGCTTGACTATTGCCCGACATTGCGCAAGGGAACCTTGGACATTGCGTGCCTAAAATCAGTAGGCGCCAACGTCGGACGCTAACTTCACATAAGTTGTTTGTTGTTGGTTGTTGGTCAACGGTCATTGGTCATTGCTAAAAATTGAAATTGTCGTTAAATAGTTTGGTTATAAAACTTAGAGCTTTGCAAACAAAAAAATATTGTATTGCTAATATTTTTATATCAGTCTCAATAGTTCTTTTTACAAGAAGGGATTGTGGCAACAAATCTTATTTGGTTTCGTTATAATAAGTACCTGTTCTTGCCACAACTTGTGAGTCACTGTAAGTAAATAGCTGCTACCTATTAATAACATTATTACTGACTTTTGGGATGATGTTAAATTTATTTATCAGAAAAAAATGTGTAAATTTGTGCAATAGTATGTCTGGTTAGTTTGGTTTGGTTTTAACTATTTATAGTGTAAGTAGTTATAATCTCATGTAAATAAAGCTTAATTATGATCTCTGTTCCATTTAGGTGAAATTTGTATTACAAGATTTCTGTCATTTTTAGGTAATCTTGAGAAAAGGGATAGGCAATAAGAAATAAGAAGTCATGAATGCGATTAGAAATAATACCAGAACTCCAAAAAAAACTTTAATTACTGATGACTATGAAATAACAAAACACGTGTTGGGGCTTGGAATTAATGGCAAAGTAGTGGAATGTTTTTCAAAGAAAACAAAAGAAAAGTTTGCCTTAAAGGTAAGGGTAGATATAGATTTGGAAGTGGCTATTTATACGTCCGACGGATACAAACGTCAGTATTCGTCTTGCGCTCTCATTGGCGGGCTGAGTCACGTGACTTCTTTGGACGTACGGAGCCGAAGTAAACTAATATTTAGATACGTCGGAAGTGCATTTTTCTCAAGCATCTTTGCAATAAGGAGCGTATGCACTGCTCCTTTTTAGGGGATAGACGCTGCCGTATGAAAAAAGTAGTGGTAATAATTTCCAATGGTGTAACTCACTCCCGATTTTCTTCTTGAAATTTTGGCTAGGTAGGTACCCCGTATTTTCGCCCGATGCGGCGTTCGGCGTTATAACCCACCCCCATTCGGCGCGGCGCCGAATGTCGGGGGGTAGCCAAAATTTCAAGAAAATTGGGGGTGCAGCCCGCAGCGCCCATCGCGGAAAAAGTAGGGCATACGCAATATAAAATGAGTCAAGATAGGTCTGAATAATCTCGGACATCATCCAATCGACTTAGTAAACAAGCCGATTCATAATCCATCGGACGGTAGAAGTAAGGTTATGTGTCACGTGACTCAATCGACCAATGAGAGCGCAAGACGTATACTGACGTTTCTATCCGTCGGACGTATAAATAGCCACTTCCTATAGATTTAGCTTCCCCTTTAATAACTACTTGTTAGGTCAATGTGAGTGTGAATTTCCGTTGGCCGTAGTCAGCACCTCCGGCGGTAATGTCATTTGGTGCTCAGTTGTCGTAACTGATCATCAGTTCAGTTACTGTCCAGATGTTCCTCGAGAAATTCATACTCATATGGATGTCGGAGGCAGAGCTGGGAAAGATCGCGCCAAAAAGATCTAGATCATAGATCAGATCATTTTTTAAAAAATGGTCTAAGATTTAAAAACAGATCTTTTCATACAGTTTTGAACTTTGATTTTCGAGGGCAATAATAGGGATGTAAGGGGAATCGAGACCTGTGGATATGGCCTTAAAACTCATCTTTTAGGGTTTAGGTAGTGGATAGAGGTCTGCAAATGCGGGTCTTTAGCGCACCTACTAGAGGTCGCTGGTTGACGAATTTTGAGGCAGATCTTTCATCACAGGCACTAAAGGTCCACCAATTGCAGTGGCGTAGTGTTGGGGGTCTGGGGAGAGGGGGGAACATTCCCCAGATATTTCTGGAGATAACTTTTGTATTTAAAAATTTAAACTACCCAACAACACTAAATGGGCTATTTCTAAAAATGTATTGGGTAACCAGCATTGCATCATTGAAACAATGATAGGAACCACCATTGGCCCCGGTCCGTAATGTCCTGCTGGCCGGCAGAGTTCCATCAATCAGTTTTCCAGCATAGGGTGGCCAGCTAGGGTTACCAGATTTGTTTTAAGTGAAAACGGGACTGGAGCTAATAAAAGAGGAAAAAATATAGGAGAAAGAGAGTGGCTATTTATACGTCCGACGGATACAAACGTCAGTATACGTCTTGCGCTCTCATTGGCGGGCTGAGTCACGTGACTTCTTTGGACGTGCATTTAACTCCGTACACGTCCGAAGCTGAAGTAAACTAATATTTAGATACGTCGGAAGTGCATTTTTATCAAGCATCTTTGCAATAAGGAGCATATGCACTGCTCCTTTTTGGGGGATAGACGCTGCTGTATGAAAAAAGAAAGGGGCATTCGCACCATATTGTGGCAGTCGGCAGCGATGCGCGCTGCCGTATGAAAAACGAAGTGGTAATTCCAATGGTGTAACCCACCTCCGATTTTCTTGAAATTTTGGCTAGGTAGGTACCCCGTATCTTCGCCCGATGCGATGTTCGGCGTTGTAACCCACCCTCGATTTTCGGCGTGGCGCCAAATGTCGGGGGGTAGCCAAAATTTCAAAAAAATCGGAGGTGGGTTACATCATTGTAAATAATTACCACTTCATTTTTCATTCCGCAGCGCCCATCGCGGAAAAAGTAGGGCATACACAATATAAAATGAAACAAGATAGGTCTGAATAATCTCGGGACATCATCCAATCGACTTAGTAAACAAACCGATTCATAATCCATCAGAAGGTAGAAGTAAGGTTATGTGTCACGTGACTCAATCGACCAATGAGAGCGCAAGACGTATACTGACGTTTGTATCCGTAGGATGTATAAATAGCCACTTCCTAATTTTTAATTTGAGCCACACAATCTCACCCGTATGCCGGCCGATTGGCATTGGCACGCTGGTTAAATGTCATCTAATTCATCTAAAGAAACTAGCGTGTTAAAAACATAGAATGCAATACCTAATGCATTTTTGGTATGGAACACCAGTAGATGGCTTCATATTCATATTTTTGTGAGGTTGGTTAAATTGTTGGCAGTGGCTATTTATACGTCCGAACGGAACTGAGAGAGCGAGCAATAACTAATAACATGGACAGATGAATTGAAAAGTCATTAGGTGCTTCCTAATCCGAATTTCGAAGGCATTAACAGACAATGATTTCAGTGTGGAGTACATGGCATTATATACAGTATGTCCACGGATAGACATCCCAAGAAGACAAATGGACCAAAAATTTCATTTTTCGTCAAAAAGTCATTCTTGATAAAAGTTTCTGCTTCTCGAAAAAATATGGTCCACGAAGAGAATTTTCGATTTTTGTATACTTGTATACAGGGTGTCAAAAAAATACAAAAACATGAAATGCGATCAAGAATAAACTGCCTTTATTTAAAAAATATCAAACACTTTTACTTAGAAAAGTTGTTTAAAATTAAAAGATGTGTCCGATTGTCATTTTTCAAACAAATCAGTCAACTCCGATTTTTTCGATTTCCAAGTGTGAAACTCCTGTTTTTAAAAATATCAAAAATATTTATTTAGAAAAGTTGTTTAGAATTAAAAGACATGTCTGATTGTAACTTTTTATGCAAATCGGACGACTTTGATTTAAATAGGTAAAAAATGGAAAATGCAAATGGAAATACAGTATCGCAATAGTTGAAAATCAAGAGAATGAGAGAGTCACATAAAATCTATTTGATTCTTTAACTTAATAGGGATCTTGAACTTGATATACCTCGGAAATGAATTTTTCTCAATCATTGTTGCAATAAGGAGCATATGCCCTCCTTTTTTGGCGATGGGCGCTGCCGTATGAAAAAAGAAAGAGGCATTCACACCATATTGTGTCAGTCGGCAGCGAATGTCGGGCGAAAATAGAGGGGTGTAGATGGCAAATGACCTAGCATTTATGATTTTGAGCCAGTAACCTTTAAACATGACTGCCGAGACCTCGAGCATTTATGGTCATTTTGGAAAAATGGTGCCATTCGCTTGCTTGCGAAAAGAGCTTTAAAACAAGACCCAATATGTATGACTTTTGATTAAAAAAAGTATAAGATAAGGTAAAACAAAAATTGAAAAAAAAATGAAATTATAAAATATATGTAAAGTTAAAAAAAAATTCTAGTTACAGACAGACAGATTTAGAGGACCCAATGAGCAGGTACAGGTAGGATGTAGGTTAGTTAGGTTAGCAATCAATAAAATATTCAAATATTGTTAAAATAAAATAAACATAATTCTTCGTAGCAATTTTGATTTTATTTTGTTCAATTTTATAAAAAAAGGTGAGTAGTACCGATTAAAGATAACAAAAGTTTAAGAAAATAAAATATATATTCAGATACAAAACAAACAAAACAAAATAGTGGATAGAGGTCTGCAAATGCGGGTCTTTAGCGTGCCTACTAGAGGTCGCTGGTTGACGAATCTTGAGGCAGATCTTTCATCACAGGCACTAAAGGTCCGCCAATTGCAGTGGCATAGTGTCGGGGGTCTGGAGAGGGGGGGACATTCCCCAGATATTTCTGGAGATAACTTTTGTATTTAAAAATTTAAACTACCCAACGACACTGATAAATGGGCTATTTGTAAAAATGTATTGGGTAACCAGCACTGCATCATTGAAACAATAATAGTAACCACCATTGGCCCCAGTCCATAATGTCCTGCTGACCGGCAGAGTTCCATCAATCAGTTTTCCAGCGTAGGGTGGCCAGCTGGGGTTACCAGATTTGCTTTAAGTGAAAATGGGAAATATACATAATTCTTCGTAGATATTTTGATTTTATTTTGTTCATTATTATAAAAAAGGTGAGTAGTACCGATCAAAGTTAACAACAGTTTAAGAAAATAAAATATATATTCAGATACAAAACAAACAAAACAAAATAAGTTTCTTCACTTCTTTTCTTGAAGTAATTCCAGACTATTGAATTTTGTTTGACCATTTCGCAAAGTAGGTAGGTACCTACTAAACTAGGAAATACACACACAGTTCACTTCCACAATATTCTAGGTTAGAAATAGAGGTTTCTTTTTATAAATATCCAAAAATTCTTATTAATTACCTATCTAACTGACCACATTTATATAAATGATCATAAATGCTTCAAAATTGCCGGTCAGTGACCAAAAATGGCTACTTTTAAAAATGACCTGCTCATATATGTTCAAAATGCTTCTGCTCATAAATAGGGGGCTAGTCAAAATTTCAAGAAAATCTGGGGTGGGTTACACCATTGGAAATAATTACCCCTTTAACATGTTAGCATGTTATATCTTGTGTCACAGAAATAGTGTAGAGGCCGAACGAATGTATTGCTACAATTAATAAATGGCAAAAGTTATTGGTTTCATTGGCTTAAAGCTTTCTTGTCACAATTAGAAAAAGTGAACAATTTACTCCAAAACACAATGCGACACGGTTTGCTGTAAAACAACAGAGGAAAGCACTAACCATGTAAAAATATTTAGCTTTCGAAGTAAAAATAAACTGTAAGTTAATTGTTGACAACACTGATTAATATTTAGACTTCTTATTATTAAATACAGGGCCGCAATAGAAAAAAAAAATGAATGGAAAAAAAGGAATTTTCAGTATAATTGTCTTAAAACATATTAAAAATATTTCGTGTCATACATCATGGTATTTGCAATGAAAAGTGCTCCGTATTTAAAAAAAAAGTTGAAGATGGTTTCTCAAAAACGAAATGTTGTAGAACAAATTTAAAAACGCCATCTTAAAGTCCGTTAAAAAGTGCCATAAGAAAGTGTTTTTCTTTTTTTCCTATCTCCTATCTGTGATCATAACTTCAGAAAAAAATAAAATCGAAAACGCAAAATTTCACTTTTTTTCAAAATAACTCAAAAAATATATTAGAAATCTGTTTGTACCACTTTATTGACCTCAAAATTGCCCAACTTTTTCCCCATTTAACCGTTGTTCTATTTCTCACCGTTCCATTTAAAAAACAAAAATTTTTTTATATATTTTTCTCAATTTTCCGACGTTCATCTGTTGTAAATATGTTTCTTATGTTGTAAATATAGTTTGTGCCAATTATGTTACACTGTTAATTTTTAAGATCAAAATAAGATAAAAACGGTTTACGTGAGACAGACAAACCGTTTTTTGCGGTAAGAGGATAATTGTCACAGATTAATTGAATAATCCCTTGAGGCCATCCCCTAACTTTCTTCTTTCAAACAGCATCTCCTCATATTTTCTCAAATATAAAAAGCTCTCTTAATTTTGTATGCAATAATGGTATGCGACAAATAATATTAATTTGTAATATCCGAGGTAATATCTAATAATATAAATATATTGTTTAATTCGATTAAAATGTGTTTTCCTTTATTTAGAAATAAACCTGTTCAAAATTAAAATCCTGCGATAAAGCAACGTTGCTAAAGAGACGGAAAATGCCTGTTAGTAATAAAAATGCGGCATGGACTAGATAGGTAGATACCTTAATAAGCTTTACATTAAATCATTATATTATTTGCAGTGGCGGCTCGTGGGTTAATGCACAGGACGGGCTACGTTTTGAAAAGAATACACTCTATGGTCAATTAAAAAAAAAACCAGGTGGTTACCTAGGTGGGTACCTACTTATAATTACTTTTTCTTGAAATCATCAGTTAAGTGTCTCGAAATCATCATTAAAAGCTCAGAAATCGGCCAATTATTGTACCATTTTTTCAATAAGTAGGCCTTGACGAGATGTAAACATCAAACGTCAGATGCGGAGCCATCGCCTGTCAAAAGTGACCAAAATTTGGTCACTTTTGACGGGCGATGGGAATATTTAATATTCAAAACCTGGCCAATAAAGGCCTATTTAACTTGGTCAATTAAAAAAAAAACCAGGTGGTTACCTAGGTGGGTACCTACTTTCGGCATGGGCATTTTTTATTTTTAGTAGAAATTACTTTTTCTTGAAATCATCAGTTAAGTGTCTCGAAATCATCATTAAAAGCTCAGAAATCGGCCAATTATTGTACCATTTTTTCAATAAGTAGGCCTTGACGAGATGTAAACATCAAACGTCAGATGCGGAGCCATCGCCTGTCAAAAGTGACCAAAATTTTGTCACTTTTGACGGGCGATGGGAATATTTAATATTCAAAACCTGGCCAATAAAGGCCTATTTAACTTTTCATCCACATTGCGAAATTGTTACCTATAGCAGCGCAATCTTTCGGTATAAATATTTTAGTAGGTTTGCATATCAATCTATTTTCATGGAGGCTGCACAACAGGCAGCAGTTTGGAGTTTCTGATGGGAAGCCCATGCCTCGTCATCTGGAGTTGGTCTCCCAAGAGTTTTTATTTCAAATTTTTCTGCCAATGAAAGTCTTAAAAAGTTCCCTCTCAAAATGACCCGCACACTACCTTTCATTTTGTATACTTAGAACACGCGGGGCACCGAGAGATGTTTTTTAAGAACGAGACGACACGTGCCACGCACTTTACTGGCTGGAACTGGGGCTCGAGAACCGAGAGCACTCTGGAATTGCGTATAGCAGAAGCAGCCGACTCGGCTCCCCTTTTCCTCGCGGAATCGCTGTTATCGAAAAATGGTAAATAGAAAAGTTCTTCTCATCTTTATTTATGCACATATCAGAAAAACAATTAATTGAATGTCGCGTTTGGGATGCATGTAACATAAAACCTCGTATTTTACATTTGGTTGGATTAAACATGACATATATATATATATATATATATATATATATATATATGTCGGAATGAAGTGTAGACTTCAAATTTGTGAATATATACAGAGTGTTACATTTAAAAAACCATTAGTTTGGCACAAATCTCCCAAACGCGTGATAAGGCCGTACATATTAGAACTTCTTCTAAAACTTTTCTATTTACCATTTTTCGATAGGGTACAAAATAAAAAAGTTAAAGGGGGGGGGTAATCATAACTGAATACCCCTGTACATTATCGGCGTCGGACGTTGCGGCAATTCAATTACGAAGGAACAAGGAAGTAATAGTTATTTATGTACCAAGGCACTGAAGTTCAACTTTTTTTGACTCATGTGGAGTTTAGTTGCTGAGGCCTCTGGCCGAGGCAAATAAACCACATGAGTCATAAAAACAACTTCAGTGCCGAGGTACATATTATATTTTTCTTGAAATCGAAAAAAAATGTTTTATTAGGCAAGAAAATAATAATAAGGGATCACCCGTCCACGAACCGACTACGCGCGGCGTTGCTTGACTTTACCGATCGCTCTACCTAGGACAAGTATAATGATGTACGGCACCTTCTGACAGAAAAACCAAACTGCTGCTTCTTGTGCAGCCTACACAACAAATCTATTGATTTTCAAATTTACTGAAGGATTGCGCTTCTATAGGAAACAATTTCGCAATGTGTACGAAAAGTTAAATGAGCGTTTATCGGCCGGGTTTTGAATATTTGGTCACTTTTGACGGGCGATTTCTCCGCGTCTGATGTTTGGTGTTTACATCTCGCCAAAGCCTACTTATTGAAAAAATCGTACAATAATGGGCTACATTATTGTACGATTTCTGTGCTTTTAATGACGATTTTGGGACATTTTAATGCCGATTTCAAGAAAAATATATAATATAGTAGCTGGGGGACAAAATTATTTTTCCATTTTTCTAGTGGAAGGCTCTATCCCCAGAGCCCATATGGACGGGCCACTGATTATTTGTCGTGATTAAAAATATGATATTAGACGTATTTCGTATTACATACGTGGTAAACAGCTTTATTTTCGGATTAAAAAAAAACAAAACAAAATATATACACTATACAGGGTGTTTCATAATTGAATGCTGATCCTAAGGGACGATAATCTTTTGGTGATTTTAAGAAAAAAATTATGTGAACAGAGGTTCGCAACCGCTTTATTTCTGAGATAGAGAATGTTGAAGTTCCTTTTTTGAAATTGAATTATGGCTACATCTCCCAAAATAATAAACGTACTGCAATTTGGCATTGTTATGTTTTTGGGGGTGGGGAATAAGCTGAAAATGCCAATTTCTACATATCTCTCTTGCACTGTTTTTGATCTTACGGGTCCATCATTTTAAAGTATTTTTTCATTTAGCAACAAAAAGGTACTATTGTTTCATAACGATAAAATCAACTGTTTGCGTTGAAATTAGCAAAACGTGCCTCAAAACACCTGTTGATTTCAACATTCGAAAAATAAAATTTTTACCTACTACCAAAGTCTAGACAATACTACAAATCAACTGTACCATTTAAATTGAAAAAAAAAAAATCTTTATGAACAAGGTACAGTCGCGGCCAATTTGAACATGCAAGACCGTCTGAACTCTAGGCCTAAGGGAGGCTCGGTGACATCTGGCAACACCGCCCATTCTCGCCCCGCACATCGCGTTTCAAAAGAGCCGGCGGTGAAGGGAAGGCGGACGAAAGCAGCTGGCAGCTGGCGGCTAGCGATGTAGCCGGATGGCCTCTCAGAAACCCCCAAGACATTGCAATTGGCCACAGCCGTACCAAAAATTTTTCGCTTTCAAAATGCAACGGATTGAAACTTGGCAAAATTTTGACAACCCATTTCAAGAGAACCAATGAATGATCAATGTCTATTTAGCATTTTGTACTTCATTTTAAATGTATAGTTGATCTGTAACACGTGAAAGCAATAGGTGAAAATTTCATGTTTCAAAGGTTGGAGGTGTTTTGGCACAGGTTTTGACAATTTCAACTCATGGTTGATTTTTATCGTTATGAAACAAGAGTACCTTTTTGTTGCAAAATTAAAAGATGCACTAAAATGATGGACTGCAAGACCACATAAATAACCTCAAAAAAGTTACGGGTAGAAGCAGTTTGGTAAGTAATTTGGTTTGTAACATTTGAAAGCGGTAGGTAACTATTTCATGTTTCAAATGTTGTAGTTAACAAGGGTTGTGGGGCACGTTTTGCCAATTTCAACTGATTTTACCATTATGCAATAAGAGTACCTATCCCTTTGTTGCAGAATGAAAAGATGTACTAAAATGATTGATGGATATGCAAGATAAAAGAGATAATCTCAAAAAAGTTACGAGTAAACGCACGATTCAAAAATAGGGCAAGTGTGAGATATGTATAAATTGACATTTCCAGCTTATTCTTGATCAGCATTGCCAAATTTCAGTTTAGCAGCTAGATTATTTTGCGAGATATAGCCATAAATCAATTTAAAAAAAGGAACACCCTGTAGTTCAGAAATAAAGTGGTTTCTGATCTATCCTCTCAATTCAAAATTCAAATTCTAAATCGTCTATAACGCTTATTTCCGAACGGATTATGATTTTTTTCAATTGGTTTTAAATAACGTTCTCTAGGGCTAAGGCAAGTGCATATTTTTTTAAAAATAGTCAAATGGTTGAAAATGTCGATTATCAAAAATGGGTATTCTAAGGGGGTTGAAAAATATACGGAAAAACCCTGTACAGGGAATCATGTGGACTTTTGTCTATAGTGGACACATTTATTTGATGGTTGCATGACAAAGAACCATTATTGGCCCATTGATGTTTTTTTTTCGCTATTTACGTCGGTTTTAACTGCAATGGGCCATCGAAGGCTAACAACTAATGCCATCACACATCCATCAATAGGGTACTTGACGAAATTTTACAAACTTGATAAAACAATTCCTGGACACTTGCCTAAGACCTTACGATTATTTAAAAAATATATATTTACGTAATTAGCAAGTTATTAGACTTTCTTTGAAATTTGGCGGGAAAGCACTTATGACGTCACAAGTGTTTTATAACGGCAATTTGGCAACATAGCGATACCACTGAAGTGTTCTGAGACATAACCTTATTCGGCAGTAAAAGTTGCATGGAAAGTTGAAATTTCAAAATTCTAACCTCAAACTCCCAGACTTATGATGCCCCGTGAAACCACTTTTAGCGTTGATTGATTCCTTCCTCCATCGACGATTTTAGTCAAGAAGGGTTTTTTGGTAAATACTTATTCAATCGTTTTTCTGTAAATTTTTTTGGCTAGGTTGGGCCTAAAGTCCGGAATTCGGGCTCACTACTTATAAACACTATGGCGTCTTCATAAACGCGCCTTCAAGATGGTCCCTAGGCCGAGGTTCTCTCTTTATTAAAAACTCATAATACTGTATTCTTACTAGAACGTAGGTACAAACCTTTGCAGTTTTATCCCATGGATTTCGGCAGACGCTAACAGCAACAGCATCCAATTTCGGCAAATTACGGATTGTCCTTTCAGGGTCCATGTCCATGATACCTTACCTTACACATCTAACAACACGATAACTAGGTCCGCAAACAATATATAATAGTAAATATCAATAACAAACTATAATAAATGGCACAGATATTATCTACTAATATTTTGATTTAGCGAGATAGTGAATGACAGTTGGCATCACGGGATGTCATCTGCCGATCAGAAAACCATACGTGTTAGATGACATGTGGATATATGAATATGGTTAGATGCCTAGGTGGGCGGGTAACGTTGCCAAATACGCGAATATTTCCCCCATTATTGGTACCTGAATATTTATAGTATGTTCCGTATACAGATATTTTAACTAAAGTGTTACGTGGCGGAGATGAAGGATATAGTTTCCAGCATGTGCAGCATAAACAGACACCATTTAAAGTCTTTATGTGACAAAATTTGTGTGTGCAATTGCGTTAGTTAAAGCTCAAAGGTTTCAATACATTAAGTAACAGATATTCATAGGCAAGCTGGAGATACTTGAATAGAAAACTGCAATTTGCCCTTGTTCCACGAATGATTGCAAACGGGCACCGGCAACGTTACAGTTCCATTTCTCCTGAGAGGCACAGAGTTGCCAAGTTTGGCGTTCTGGACAATAGAACGACGAAACTGTAGATTTCAGCCTCAACAAAATTGTGCAACTTAGTCTTTAATTATCATAAAAAATAAGGGTTAAAAGTAGTTGCTTCATTTATTACGTGTTATGTTGGTGCATCTACTGTAAACAGAGTACAATTTTAGAGCAATTAAAAATATTGTCAAGTACCCTATTACAGCAATGTTCAATTAAAAATCCAGAAATTGAGTGTTTGTTGGGTAGCCACTTCAATTCTACTTGTGTAACTTGTTTCAATTCGATTTTTTAACCTTTAGAAAGTTTTGTTAGGTTGACAGATAGAATTATGTTTATAAATTTGAATGACATCTGTCAAAAAAATAATTTTGTATTTGTGTTTCTTAAAATAAAAACTCGGAAATGCAGAGAACAGACCTAGAAAAAATCACCACCAGTTGATTTACATCATATTTTTGCTCTAGTTTTTTCATTCGTTTAAACTATTTGACCTTGAAAATTTGAAAAATGTTCAAGCTTTTTGCCATGTAAATTAAAGTGTATTTTTGAAGTAAAATTTTGATACCATAGGTATAATTTTCCACCCTCCCTATTCCTAGAAAAGTCCCTGCATTTAGAAAAAATATTTTAAAATATTGCAAGTTTTACTTTAAAATCTGAAAGACGAGTGATGTATTTAGTTTCCTAATGGTGGATAATATTATTTCAGGAACTAAATACCTATTTGTAATCTATAAAATGTTTCCCGTTGCTATGGCAGCTGTCCATTAGCAGAATATGCCACCATAATAATTGTTGATTGGTTCAAAAATTTGAAAATGCTGGTTTTAATGGGTGGTTAAATAGTGAGTTTGTAATAGATATTTATTTATCAATTGCGTTAAGTAGGCATATAAAGCCCGTAGCTTGAATATAATATCGTGAGGCCTTTGGCTGAGTTATATTACTCAGTATTAAACGCATTATAATGCCTGAGATTCATACAACATTTTACAGGGTTCGGAGCGACCGGGAAAACCGGGAAAAGTCAGGGAAATTTAAAATTACTCAAAAAGTCCAGGGAAAAATTACAATTTAAAGAAATGTCAGGGAATTTTTTATTTTGTCTGGAATTTGTCATAATGCGAGTAAATTGATATTTTAATTAATTAAAAATCAATTAAAATATTTTTTTCCGATTAAAAAAATACGATAAAGCCTATCCTGTGGTACATATCAAATCGGGCCAGTCCAGCCCTGTCTCTTCCCCCTCCCGCCTCCCGTTGCGCCGTGCGCTAAGCGCAAGGTCACGCTCGCGCCTAACCTAAGAATTTCCAACACCAAAACAGTTTTGATTTGCACATATTTACGATTTTTTCTTCATTTCTGCATATTATATAGTCGGTCATCGCGTCGGTCAGTGTTTCAGGTTTCAGTGTTAAAAGTGGTAACCAAAGAAAATAATTATGGCTTCCAAAAAAAAAACCAATATTTAACCCAGATTGGATAAACCCTTCAATTAATAATGAATGGGCAAATATATTTGAGCCTTGAAAAAGTGACCCATTCTCTGCTTTTTGTAAAAATTTGCAAGAAAAAATAAGCAATATGGGGAAACAAGCTTTACATAGTCATAAAAGAGGTACAGGCCACAGAAAAAAAGAGTTGAAGTTATTAAAAAAACAAAAGACCTTTCTGTAATGTTGAAGCCTTCGCAAGAGAGTGATGAGACAGTAGTTGACAAATATAATGACTTTGATACTAGGGCGGAGACAGAAAAAAAAACAACATACCAAAAAACAATCTATACTTCAGTCTGGATAAAATAGAAAGTGATTGTTTCTATGAAAGCCACCATGGGCGTCCCCATATTGTTTAAAATTCCCTAAATGGCCTAAATGAAGGTGTTTCCTGCATTTTTAACGTATAATTATTACAATAAACACTCCGAAATAAGGTGGCACAATTACAGCACTCGCCCCCTGCCGTAATGCAAAACCGCGGTTTTCAGTATGCACGGGAGAAGGTATTCGCGACGTGATGCGCCCATGGATTGGGGACCCTCTAAAAATAGATATTTGGCGCCTTGGGCCTTTAAGCCAATCAGAGGCGCTAGAGCTGACAGAAGGAGAACCTGGAATTCGAGGTTGCCATATCAACGAGGCAAGTGATCAGAAATCGCGGGTTATGGATTATATTTCGACGTGGAAAGAAAGCTTTATATGCCACGTTTGGCAACTCTGTTTTTGATCATCTATCCAAATGCCGCATTGCGCAAGACTGACCTACTTTATTTACATTTTGAGAGTGCTCCGAGAAGGCCTGGTCGGTGAACTGACACAGGCTTTTTGATGATATTTGTATTTTTCTCTCCATAAATGATTCCGCTCATTGATTAAACGGGAAGGCATGATATAATTAGTCTTTGTTATTTCGGTGTTACATATATAGGTGAACCTTAGCGGATCTTTAGTACACGCTCTAAAGATCCCCATTTGTGGACCTCTATCAACTGCCATTTTTTTCTGATCCTTTATTTTAATTTTAGATACTAATAGAAAGTCCAAAAGCAAAAAGAGAAGTTGAGTTGCATTGGAGAGCAAGTGGTTGTCGTCATATTGTTAACATCATTGATGTTTATGAAAATACATACAACGGTAACACTTGTTTCCTGGTTGTCATGGAATGGTAAGTTTTGAAATTATCTATTTCATAATTAGTAATATAGGGACATGATACTGTAACTTAAAAAAAGATAAGCTCGTGCGTATTTAACATTCGGATGTTTCGGATATATGTGACATCAGACAAAAAAATCGTTCGAAGGTTAGTTGTAATTCCATTCAAAGTCAGTTTTCTTGGGTTTTGGGGTCAAAACACATACATTTTAATATGGTTTGTTGTGCTATTCAATTGTACAATATAAAAAAGGCACAAATTTCTGCTTTTTCATATACCTATTGCCTATCATATCGACCATCAGTTAGCCCTGCGTGCCGGTGATACCTAGAAGAAGGATAAAAAATGACCAAATACGGTATTCCAGAGGGTCTGCAATCTTTATCGGCTTAAACATAATGCGAAAAGCGATGGTAAGTTTGATATCGACATACATATTTCTCACGTGGTGATGACTTGGACTATAGTCCTCCTTACGGTAGAATGCGTGCGACATAAGGGGGCAAGAACTCGTAAATATTAAAGAATTAGTCAGAGTTCAGGGGCGTAGCTCAATTTTGTGTAACTCGATAACTTAATTTTCATATAATTGTTATTTAATTTATACTCAATATTATTCTTAACGGTGATGCCTTTGACTATGGAGGAAGGCAAACCCTTATAACATTGGCAATTATTTCTCGTGTTTGAGAATGCAACGTTATTCCCTGTTTACTCATTTTGCGCACGTTAACTCCCGAACATACGAAACGCCACTGAGCTCTCTGCCAAGCTTGCCGGCGGCCGAAAAAATGGGCGCTGGTGGTAGCCCAAATACGCAGTTAACTTTACGTACGATAGAAACAGGCACAAAAAGCGTTGGCTAACTGGTTCTGTCGCCCGGTTCACTGGCTGAAGTGCTTTCTTGCCGTTTTTCAAAAGCGATGGTAGACGCGACGATGTTGAAAAAAATATAATAGGTGTTTTATTACATTGCTTTAAAAATAAATGATAAATAAAAATGAGTAAGTGGTCGCATGATCCGAGCTTTATTTTTTCGGTATTACAGAGTTCAGAAATTCGGCTTCAATATGCTAAAACTTCTATTCGCCAATAAATAACGACTACTCGTATATAGTCTGTTCAAAATTCTTTCTGCAAATGATCTTATCTTTACAGCTATAGTATCATGATGTGTCCTGGAAAAAGAGTAAACACATCAAAATGGTATGACGAAAAACACTCCATCTCATCAAAAACTACCACCTATGAGTGTCATACTTACCTTAATGACGTTGCAAGTGGTAGCTTTTCCATGAAAACATTTTAAGTCTATAAAATTTCAGATTTCTAGCAAACAATTTTTTAAATGATTTTTTTTAATTTCCCATGCACATCGAACCCTTTAAGAACAGCTGCGGTTTTGCCGTGCATGGCCTGCTGGACGGGCATGGGAAGTGCTTGCCACTCTGGTAGCTTCCCACCCTGACACGCTAAGATACGTCCATCAGAGTAAGGCTATATTTTATTTTTATTTAGCTTTGTAATAATAAAAAAATCAAAACAACAAATATTAAATGAAATCAGTTTATTATATAATATAAAGCAAAATAAAACAATACAATACAACCGATACACCCTGTATAGGTAATAATGCAATAATTCATTGGTTAAGAAAAAAAATTATTTTATCAATAGTACACCAATAGAGTTTTCGACCATGAACCCTTTGCAGATTTTCCGCCACCTTGAATTTAGGGGTAAATTAGTTGTATTTTTAATTCTACCAAACAAATAGCTGACACCATTTTTGAAGGAAAAAAAGGTGCTCTGCAAATTTACGTTCATGACATTTCCTTGAATTTTGCATATACAGGGTGAGTCATTAATAATGGCACATAGTGCAACCACATATATTTTGGGCCAAAATATTACCATTGAGGCTAATATGCCTTATAGAAATGTTGTTTGTTTAAGATTATATACGGTGTTAAAGATAATTTTTTGAAATTGAATTATGGCTACATCTCCTGAAATATTCAAGCTGCTGAACTGAAATTTGCCACTGTTATGTTTTTGTGGATGGAGAATGAGCTGAAAATGTCAATTTCTACGTATCTCACATCATTTTAGTGAATCGCTTTATTCTGCAACAAAGAGGTACTCTTTTGTTTCATAATGATCAAATCAACCGTTTGCGTTGAAATTGTTAAAACGTGCCCCAAAATACCTGTTTACTTCAATATTCGAAAAATAAAATTTTCACCCACTGCTTTCAAATATTGCACAACGACTGTACCATTTAAAGCGAGAAAAAACCCCGTATGAACAATGTCCCAAAAAATGTTCACTTTCAAAATCGAACAGATTGAAACTCGACAAAATTTGGGTCTATTTCAAGATAACGAATGTGTTTCGACCAATGTTCATTTGGCATTTTTTCTTCATTTTCAATGTGCAGTTGATCTGTAACATTTGAAAGCAGTAGGTGAAAATTTTATTTTTTGAATACTGAAGTCAACAGGTGTTTTGGGGCACGTTTTGGTAATTTCAACGCAAATGGTTGATTTGATCATTATGAAACAAGAGTATCTCTTTGTTGCAAAATGAAAAGATGCACTAAAATGATGGACTTGCAAGGCCAAAAAGATAACCTCAAAAAAGTTACGAGTAAAAGCACAATCCATTTTCGGCTTATTCTCCATCCCCAAAAACACAACAGTGCCAAATTTCAGTTCAGCAGCTTGATTATTTTGGGTGTTGTAGCCATAATTCGATTTCAAAAAATGAACTTCATCTCTTAACCCTTTCGGGACTGCGGCCCCCTGAGGGTCTGTGCCCAGTGGACCACAGCAGGAAGCGCATGCGTGTATGTACGGTTCCGGTCCTTAATTGCAAAACAGTCATTACATAACAACAGATGTTTTCACAATATAAGTCATTTTTTGCATGCAACCACATGCAAATCAGCTTGTGTTCGAATTTATTGATGTATTTAAGTGCACAAATAAGTTTTTTTTTACGAGAAGGAGCACTCAACTAGATACCATTACTAGAAAATCAGCCAATGACATTAATTGGGGGCATGACCAATGTAAAGTAGGCAGTCCAATGTATCCGTAGTTAACGCGTGTCCGTCCGGTTCCAGTCCTTTCTCATGCCTCCCTGCTTGCGTTTATAGTCGGTTCCGGTCCCACTGACCCAACTTTTATATGCGTGTTCGTCCGAGTCTGGTCCCGAAAGGGTTAAACAAACAATATTTTTATAAGGCATATTGGCCTCAATCGTAATATTTTGGACCAAAATATATGCGGTTGCACTATGTGCCATTATTCATGACTCACCCTGTATAACAAGTTATAAGAAAATAATTGAAAAAAAAAGGGTTGGATTTTATTCACATCTGATATATTTTTCCGCTAACAACAGCGCACAATTTTGTTAACAAAAGTTATTCACTACAAAATTTCCTAATATACAATGTGTCCCGGATAGGAATGAACAGCATGGAGATCTTGCAAACGGTGAGAGATAGAACAACGGTTAAATGGGGAAAAAGTTGCGCAATTTTATGGCTAATTTTATGGTACAAACAGATTTCTAATATCTTTTTTCGTTTTTGAGTTATTTTGAAAAAAGTAAAATTTTGCGTTTTTTACTTTATTTTTTTCTGAAGTTGTTATCACAGATAGAAAAAAAAAAAGAAAATCACTTTCTTGTGACACTTCTCAACGGGCTTTAAGATGGCGTTTTTAGATTTGTTCTACAACATTCCGTTTTTGAGAAACCATCTTCAACTTTTTTTATGTTATAAAGTTTCTTTATTGAACCAAAAGGAGATAGGTACAAATCCTGTATAAGTTCATCCTCTTAATATTAGTCTCGTTACTTAACCTACACAATTTTAACATATTAAAGTATAAAATTAAATAAAGTACATATAACATTTACAGTAAGTAAAATGAGTAAAGGTAAAAGAAGAAGAAGGTTGTACATTATCACATTATTATCACAAATTAGTTCGTTAAAATGTTGACATTGTCGATGCTAGGATACAGACATTATATACAGTTTTAAATTCTTTTTAAAGTTTGGGAGGTTTAAAGCCTTTATTCCAGCTGGAAGCTGATTATATAGTGAGACTCCGTCATAGCAAATATAACTGAGTGCTAAGTTTGTTGAGACTAGAGGTAATGTTATTGATTCGGTATTTCTTATACTATAATTATGCATTTCTCTTCGACAATAAAACTTTAAATCTGAATGCCATTTATTTTTTACGATTTGATGGACATAGGTGCATATTTGGTGTATATACAGGTTGATTCAGTTTTAATCTGCAACACTTCAAAAGGTGATAGAAAACCAAAAAATAACCGCACTTTCTTCTATAAACTATATCATTTTAAGGCCTAATAAAAAGGTTACAGGGTGTTAAAGTTGCAAGAAATATGTGGAATTTATTGAATATTTTACAAACTAGTTGAGATATTTAAGTCATATTTGGTACACGTTATAATGGCATGGGTTAGCATAAAACCTGTTAATATCAAACATCTTGAACAACCAGTGGCGTAGAAATGGGTAATTAGTATAATTTATTTTAGAAAAAAAAATAGAACCACCTTGTATAGCAATAAAATGTATACAAATTATTATGTAAATTTTTATTGTAAACAAAAACGTTCTCTTAGCATTTTTTCGTATGTGTCATGGTTTCATAGCAAATTTGATTTTTTCGTATTATTTCGGGGTACTACGTGGTTTATTTGCCTCGGCCAGAGGCCTCGGCAACTAAATTCCACATAAGTCATAAAAAGTTGAACTTCAGTGCCTTGGTGCATAAATAACTATTTCTGGACAATTTCTTCTATGAGCAATAGTTTATTTCCGGTAGCATCTCGAAGTTGCGCGCAACGTCTCCTGTCACCTTGTGGCGCCCAAGTACGTGTGCTGTACCTTGCCTGAACCTTGCAAACAATTTTTATACCTGACTACTTTGACATATTATTATGTGAAGCCTAATAATTAATTGTGTCCGCGCGTCGTGGTTTATGGTGCAAAGACGAAAAGTTGAGTTTTTCAGACGGATGCCGACTTCACCAGCGAGGCGGCGTCGAGGCTGGCGAACCGCAGGAGTACAAAAAACCACTACAGAAATGATACTGTTTATTTTTCATTAAAATAAATCCTAGTTACCTATGAACTTCTGGTCGGCCATGGAACAGAGCAAACTATTGAACTGTCAATGTGCTTGAACAGAACGTTCAAGTATACACTGAATTGGTTTGTTCAGACAAATATCATAGGTGATTTTGTAGTGAACAACTTTTGTTAAGAAAATTTCATGGTGTCAGCAAAAACAAGATATTAGATGCGAAAAAATTGCAACCCCTTTTTTTCGATTATTTTCTTATAACTTGTTATACAGGGTGTTCCTTAATGACATGCTAATACTTAAGGGGGTTATTCTTGGGCCCATTTTAAAAAAAACTTCATATGAACGTATGTCGTAAACGTCCTAACTTTTGGGATACAGGGCGTTGAAGTTCATTTTTTGAAATTGAATTTTGGCTACATCTCCCGAAATAATCAAGCTGCTGAACTGAAATTTGGCACTGCTGTGTTTTTGGCGATGGAGAATAAGCTGAAAATGTCAATTTCACCGTATCTCACAGAGGGCGCCACTTGCGCTGTTTTTGATCACGCTTTTACGCGTAACTTTTTTGAGGTTATCTTTTTGGTTCTGCAGGTCCATCATTTTAGTGCATCTTTTCATTCTGCAACAAAAAGGTACTCTTGTTTCATAACGATAAAATCAACCGTTTGCGTTGAAATTGGCAAAACGTTCCCCGAAACACCTGTTGACTTCAATATTCGAAACATAAAATTTTCACCTACCACCTATCTCAAAAGTTAGGACGTTTACGACATACGTTCATATGAAGTTTTTTTCTTAAAATGGGCCCAAGAATAACCCCCTTAAGTATTAGCATGTCATTAAGGAACACCCTGTATATGTATATAAAATTCAAGAAAATGCCAAGAACACAAATTTGCACAGCACCGTTTTTCGTTCAGACTATAGACAACTTTTTCGTAAAATTAAAAATACAGCTGTTATCCGCGAAAAACTAATTTACTCCTAAATTCAAGATGGCAGAAAACTTGCAAGGGGTTGATGGCTGAAAACTCTGATTTATATGGTGTACAATCGATGGAAAAATTCTTACCCAATGAATTGCAATATTAAACCTTAAATTTGCTGGACTATAAGTGCACAGAATTTGAACGCTCTATTAAAAGATGTATTTGTTTACAATTTTTTAATAGTTATGAGGTTACCACACACTTTGAAATCTTCACAAAATCATTTTTTTTTTAAAATTGGCATTAAAGTGCCTCAAAGTTGTTATTAAAAGATCAGAAATCGGCAGTGAAGTAAGTCATTATAAGTATTTTGGTCGGTTTGAACAACAGTAATATTTTCTATGTAGACATAGTGGCAGCGCAACGTCACTTGCGGTCAGCTCACAGATGGGTGACCCTTTTGAAATGATTTTGCCCAATAAAATTTCTTTTATCCAGATATAGAAAAAATATAATGTGTCCCTCGGAACTGAAGTTCCTTGGTACACAAATAACAATTATATCTTAAATGCTTGATGGTACATCAGCTTTGCATCAAACTTAGTAATTTTATAGTGTAAATATCATTGTATTTTCAAAAATACATATTCTTATCGATTTTTAGTAATAAAAAGTTAATAGAAAAAATATAGTGATGAAGTTACAAGTTTTTACAATCTTCAGAAATTTCATAAATATAAAAACTTGTCAAAAACTAAATCTTTTAATATAGAGCATTCAAATATGGTACACTTATGTAAAATTGAAAAGGAAACAACTTTTTCAAGTAAAACTTTTTGAAATTTTAACCAATAAGCCAATTTTTGCTGATTTTATTTTTTAAATGTCAGTTTTGGCAGGTAACCACATTTGAGTGGGTAATTTTTCACTTATTTTAAAGCAGAAGATAACCCCAAGGTTAAATTTAAAAATAAATTATATCAAAAAGAGTTGAAAGCACTGATATTCGACTGAATTAAGGTTCGATTTTGCGACTTCAGAACAAATACCCAAAACTGTGTTCATAATAATTCTTTAAAATGTGGTAACGGAGTTTTAACACAAAAATTCCGTTACAAAATAATATAAAACACCAAAAGGTATATTCTGGAGACCCTCGTAGCTTAAAGAAAGGTACAGGGCGGTACTAAAAACTTCCTTAGTTTACTTTACATTTATATGTGTAGGTTAGGTACAGTCATGTTCATATGTTATGTCGCCAAATGTAGGGTAAGGTGGGGCAAGTTGGCGAACGGGGCAAGATGACTAATTAACATTTTCTAAAAAAGGAAAAAAGAGATCTGGGCACTGAAATAGCTATAACATTCTAACTGGCACATTACTACTCCCTACTCAAAGAGATGGCGCTAGAGTCAATTCTGTACGAGTTAGGTTAGTGAGTGTGTTTACAGGAATAATGTTCTAAGATTCTTTGGGTTTAGAATAAGAATTCCCAGAAAATTTAATGGTAGGTTTGCATGTTTCTATCAGTAATCACAACCAGTAGGTTTATACAAATTATAAACTTGATATGGCGTGTGTTGATTTTTTTGTTTTATACAGTATGACAGATTTTTCTTTTTAGGGCACCTGTGGGGCAAGATGGCAAGATGATTTAGCCACAGTTCTCGTCATCTTGCCCCGTGATTTGTGATAGGTAACTCTGAAGACTGGATATAGAGTGTAATTGGTGCGAATCGTGGTGCGGCATGAATCGTGCACAGGGTATGAAGGACAATGTCTATTTAAGTGTGACATTTGTACATAATCATCAACTTGCCAGAATATGCTCGCCATCTTGCCCCATAGGTGGGGCAAGATGACAAAAATGTACAAAATTATAAAAAAATATTTTTTAAATGTTATAAAGCAATAGTTACTTCTTTTTCTTTCTGTAATGGATAGCAAACATGTGTACCTTTAAAATCATTATAAATTAGTTTAAAAAAATGCATAATTCTTTGTTAGAATCCATTCTGTCTTAACCACGTCAACTTGCCCCACCTTACCCTATTATAGTTTGTATTTCCCTCTTGTATTTGTATTCTCATTGAGTACGCTAGCATATAAACTGAGGAGGATTCATGTTATGTCTATGCCTCTATATGTCTAACATATAAATATCTCAAAAACGAAAAAACAAAAAGAAATTTCTGATAAAAGTTGTAGCATATCAAAGGGGCAATTAGACGCACATTTCTACTTCTTGGCAGAGTCACTGGAAGTTTCTTTCTTTTTTTAACTCTAATACATGTTTTTGTATTACAGAATCTGATTCAGTACATTTTCTGCATATTACTGGCAAAAGAGTTCTGCAAAATTGTTTCATTTTTTAAATTAATTGTTCTTAATTTTAATAAGTGGGTGTTAAAATAAAAATTAAAACGGGAAATTAGTAACTTCGTTACATTGTTCTAAAATTCCAGAGAAAATGTATTATTATTGGCTTTTACATATATTAATTTCACAAGCATTTATTTGGTTGCTTCTGGGGTACCTACTCCTAGTTTGGAGTATTTTGAGGGTGAGAATTATTATTATTTAAATTATTGATATTTGACTTTCTTACATCTTTCTCATCATTATACAGGGTTTCCCAATGAAAACTTGACCCCCCCCAAAATTAGAAAACCGAAAAATATTAGAAAATTCGCCGAGACCCGTCGACTTTTGTTCTTGGGGGGGGGGAGCTTTTTTTACAGTCAAGCCAACTCGATATGTTGATCCCCCTAATCCCTAGCAACCACAACCTTAAAATTTCAAATGGAACTACCCCACTTGTGGCGCATCATTTTAAAGCCCTTTTTATTGTGAATACAGTGATGCATCATTTTTAAAAATCTGTTGAGATTTGACAGAATTATTGGCTAAAAACGGAAAGTTGACGATCCACTGTACGCGTAGTAATTTCTACGCAAATGCTCAGCACTAATAGGTTTTTGTCTACTACACACGACCAAATTACCTAGTTTTTATTGACGTGTCGATCAGTTTACAAAAAAGTCACAAATGAAAAAGCCGAAGTAAAAGAAAAAAGTTCATATGAATTCAAACCTTATATCTTTTTAAAATCACAAAAAGTCACTGTCACAAAAAGTCCCCGTTTTGTTGCTTGTAACTACGAAATCATTAGTTTCAGCCCGCTATTGAAAGTGTAAACATGTTTTCGAAATGGTTTATTCTATCACGGAAAGGGTAGAAATTGTTGCAATTCATGCTGTAGCTTTAGTGCAATCATGACTTCGATAATAAATTGCAACAATTTCTACCCTTTCCACGATAGAATAACCATTTCGAAAATACATTTCCACTTCCAATAGCAGGCTGAAACTAACGATTTTGTGGTTACAAGCAGAAAACAGGGACTTTTTGTGACAGTGACTTTTTGTTACATATTTTAAAAAGATATAGGGTTTGAATTCGTATGAACTTTTTTTGTTTTGCTTAAGCATTTTCATTTGTGACTTTTTTGTAAACTGATCGACACGTCAATAAAAACTAGGTAATTTGGTCGTGTGTAGTAGATAAAAAAACTTATTAGTGGTGGGTATTTTGTAGAAATTACTATGCGTACAGTGGATTGTCAACTTTCAGTTTTTAGCCAATAATTCTGTCAAATCTCAACAAATTTCTAAAAACGATACATCACTGTATTCGCAATAAAAAGGGCTTTAAAATGATGCGCCACAAGTGGGGTAGTTTCATTTGAAATTTTAAAGTTGGGGTTGCTCCGGATTAGGGGGATGAACATATCGGGTTGGCTTGACTGTCAAAAGAACAAAAATCGACGGGTCTCGGCGAATTTTCAAATATTTTTCGGTTTTCTAATTTTTGCGGGTCAAGTTTTCGTTGGGAAAACCTTGTATAAAAAATGTAAGTATTGATTATGAAAAATTTGTTCCATAAATAAAAGATCAAAACAAAGGAACAAATTCAGTGGATGTTATATTTTTTAATCTCCTTTTTAAGGTAAGGTAAGGTCCAGCTGAAGGTGATGATAAATTTCGATTACGATTTATTCCGTAATTTTTGAAATAAATTCGTGATTAAAAAACCAGTTTGCTGCAGTTTTTCCAAAGGAATCCAATACCAATTAGAAAATTAGAAAAAAACAATCTAATGTCAAATGATAACTAAAGATGGCGGGCTATGTGCATGTATGTAGCAGCTGCTCTGACAATTTTATTGTGAATAAGAAGTATGTGACATGCAAAAATTGTGATAAACGTTTCCATAGCCAATGTGTGTCTGTCAAAGACGACTTACAAAAAATCTTAACGAAAAGTGAAAATCTAGTTTGGTTTTGTGATGAGTGCAAAGAAAATATGAAGCAAACACCTAAAAATCCAACCACTGGTTCTACTGATGATACTAGCCAGCTAATAGTATGTAAAATGGAAATTGAGTGCTTAAAGCGAGAAAAGTCCTTACTGGAGAAGTTATTAAACGAAATAGAGTTTTCAAATAAATTATTGAAAGCAAAATTAGGCGACATTGACGAAAACCGGCAAACCAACATTAAATCGAATGGAATTTCATTTTTTGCCGAAAAAAGTGATATACCGTCCCTGACCTACAGCAATGCCTTGAAAAAAGATGTAAACAGTGAGTCGGCTGTTTTGTTAGTGAAAGCAAAACACGATGACCAGGATGTGATCAAATCTATTAAAAAATGTGTAAACCCTGCTGACTTAAACATCTGCATAAATGGCACAAGGAAAACTAGAGATGGAGCAGCCGTTTACTGTAGCAACTCCAGTGACTTGGAAAAACTCCAACAAACATTAAAATCAAAACTTGGAGCTGGTTATCAAATAAATAAGTCTGAAAAGTTGAATCCTCGTATCCTGATAAAAAAACATCCCGAAAATAAATGATGAATTAGGTGACAACTCAAAAATTGTGGAAAATATACTAGTATTGAATGATCTTAAAAAAGTTGATAAATCCAACATGAAAGTTGTCACCAAATTGAAAATGCCAGAAAATCAACACTTAGTTTTGGAAGTATCAGGAAGCAGCTTGTGGAGAGGGGTTTTGTATATATCGGCTGGAAGAGATGCGGAGTTACTGATCACATGTATGTAATTCAATGTCGTAAGTGTTGTGCATTCGGGCATTATGAAAGGGATTGTAGATCTGAAGATTCTGTATGCATGACATGTTCCGATAAACACTCCTTCAAAATCTGTAAATCTGAGTTACCCAAATGTTTTAATCGTATAAAATACAACAGCAAGTACCGTTCTAAATTAGATGTACATCACTCAGGTACTGATAAGATCTGTCCAATATTTGTAAATAACCTTCAAAACCTTAAAGGTAGGATAAATTATGGCTAGTACATCAGTAAACCTAATTTATATAGGTCATTTAAATGTGCGTTCTCTTATGTCTGATTTCGATGCTGTTGTTAGTTTGTTGAGGATGGAAAAGTTCGACATGTTTGCGGTCACTGAGACATGGCTGACAAATGACATTGCTAGCGATTTCGTGGGTATAGAAAATTTTAACTTCCATCGTTGTGATAGAGGGACGCATGGCGGTGGTGTTGGCATCTATGTTAGGTCTGACTTTCACTCGGAGTCTATTGATTTTGACGTTGACTTTGGTACTTGTTTGGAAAATCTCTGGGTGAAGGTATCCATCAACAAATGTAACTTGATTTTAGGAATCTTGTATCGACCACCATCTCAAAGTATTACAGAATGCGCAAAAAATTGGATAGCTTTTTACCACGCCTTCTAAGCGATTTTGATAATGTTATTATTTTGGGCGATTTAAATACAAACATGTTGAATCATGATAATGCCATCTCTCCCTGTTTTGAAACTGTTGGTTTCACACAACTTGTGACATTACCAACCCGTGTGACACAAAATACGGCCACTCTACTTGATCCGGTTTTTACGAATCAGCCACGGATGTTCGTGGATTGTATGGTTGGGGATGCTGGTGAGATTTCTGACCACAAAGTTGTTTCATGCTGCTTGGAGCTGACCTCATACAAAAGAAGACAAAAGTTTGTCTCTGTAAGAGACTTTAAGACATTCAATGAGGAAGACTTTCTGTCTGACCTTTCCTCTTCTAACTTACACAAGCTATTTTTTGTTCGAAATATTGATGAAAAAGTTGAGCTTTTAACAAACACTCTTATCAACGTATACAACAAACATGCTCCTCTAAAGACATTACGAGTCAATAGACCACCAGCACCATGGCTGAGCCCTGAGTTGAAGAAGTTCCTGAGGGAGAAAGATCATGTGTATGCTGTCTACAAAGCTAATAAAACTCCTGAAAACTTTCAGAATTTCAAGTTAATTAGGAATATTGCTCTCTCAAGAATAAGAAAGGAAAAAAGGCTTATTTAAAATTTCTAGCTCAACAAAGTAGATCAAAAAAATTATGGAAGGGGCTTAGGGACTTAAATGTAAATTTTCGAAGTAAGCCTTCTTTACCTGTCAACTTAAATGACCCAAATAGAATAAATGACTATTTCATGTCTGTTTACAGTATCGATAGTGCACCAGAAGGTGCAAATCAATTCTACTACTTTAACAAGTTCCATCCAAATACTTCTTTTTTCACTAAACATTGTTGAACCCTATGAAGTCCTGCAGGCAATTAAACTTTTAAAGTCAGATGCTAGAGGAATTGATGGCCTAACACTAACCATGATAAAAATATCTCTATCTGTGACATTTCCTCATATTACTCACATAATAAATTCGTGCTTGGAGAGGGGTTATTTTCCGAAAATTTGGAAGCAGGCAGTTGTTATACCAATTCCAAAAAAATCAAATGTGACTCAACTATCCGATCTTAGGCCGATAAGTCTTCTACCAGTCTTTTCTAAAATATTAGAAAAGATAGTTCAACTGCAAATCACAACCTACATTGAAACATTCAATAGAATTCCTCCAAACCAGTCTGGTTTTAGGAAACACTACAGCACGACATCGGCCTTATTAAATTTGTGTGACAACATCTTTCGAGCCCTTGACAAAAAGATGGCGGTCGCATTGGTTTCAGTTGATTATTCGAAAGCTTTCGACAAAATAAGTCATAAACTTCTATGCTCCACGCTACGATATATCGGTTTTGACAGCCTCACTATTTCATTTTTTACTAGCTATCTAGAAAACCGATCCCAGTGTGTCTCCTTAGAGGAGGGGGTGCCACAAGGGTCAATTCTTGGGCCTCTTCTCTTTCTTTTATACACATTTGATTTGCCAATGTGTGTTGATAATTCTGATATCCAATCCTTTGCTGATGATATGCAAATAGTGTACTGCTTTGATGCTGACGATGCTCAGACTTCTGCTTCAATATTGCAGGATGACATAGATAATGTCTACAGGTATTCGGCTAATCATAACTTAAATATCAACTCTGATAAAACAGTAATACTCGTATTTTGTTCCGACCCGAAGAGGCAGGACATCAGAGATTCATTTCAGGTGAGGGTTGAGGGCATGCCGTTGCAACATAGTGAGAGTGCTAAAATTCTGGGAGTTGAACTTGATATAAAATTGAGATTTACAAGTCACGTAAAGCAATTAATACAGAAAGCATACCTGCGACTGCGCACTCTTTACGCTCATCGGCGTCTGTTTGGTTTTGTGCTCAGGAGAAAACTAAGCGAAACGTTGGTAATGTCTATTCTATACTATTGTGATATTTTGTATTTTCCGTGTTTGGACCAGTATATGAGAAATAGGCTTCAGTACATCCAAAATAGCTGTGTGCGCTTAATTTTCGGTCTCAGGAAGTTTGACCATGTGTCATGTAAATATGTCGAACTTAAGTGGTTAAAAATTGATTCTTTAATTAAATATCATTTTCTCGTATTCACACACAGATTAATTCTGACGTCGAGGCCAGATTACCTGAGGGAGAAGGTGATATTTAATGGTGAGATTCACCACAGGGCTGTCAGAGATCGTAACATTGTTAATTCCTCAACATAGCATATATATATATATATATATTTGTTTATCTCTTTGCCTCATTGTTTAGTGTATCATTGGTATCTATATGGTAACTTATTTTGTAATTACATGCAATTATTTAGATCAAGTGCAATTGGCCCATTATGGTTAAGTGTAAGAGTAGCTAATGCTAAACTTCGCCATTTTGAGCCCCACTTATGCTATTTTCTTTAATAAAGTCGTTATTATTATTATCTCGACTTAGCCAAAAGGCATTCACACTCCCCCCATTCACTCAGATCCCGGGTATTCCGGATACCAAAAGGATCTGGCTCGGACGAGACCCTTGCCATGTTATCCGGCCTTAGGTGACATTGATGTTGTTTGACGATCCTGCATTCCCCATGAATTTCCTGACGGTTCGGGCTGTCGCAAGTAGTACCGCTTTCTGCAAGGACCTGTAAAGACTATCAGTTAGATTCAGCTCCTTGATGTTTCTCAGCAAACTTTTTGGTATAACACCAGTTGTTGACATATGATGATTGGAATCGTCTGGACGTTCTCCATTTCCCATTGCCTTCTAATTCGTTCTTCTAAGTCTCTGTACTTCGCGATCTTCTCGACTTGCTTCACACGCAGGTTGTTGTTGTTTGGAATGGCCACATCAATCAGAGTTGTCTTCCTAGAAATTTTATCAACTATTATAAGGTCCGGTCTGTTATGGGCAACTCGTTGATCTGTCAGAACTGTACGATCCCAGTACATCTTGTAGTTGCTGTTCTCAAGAACAGCATTATTATTATTATTATAAATGCAAAAGTTGAACCAAACACATTTTTTTTGGAAAAAAAATAAGAAAACTTAATTTGTTATTAATGGATAATAATAAAGCAACACATATAGTGCCCTGCAAAAAGTTTGCATCATAAGGGGAATTTTTGTTGTTGATTTCTTTTGAAATTTAACTTTTGGGTGTCTTAATTTCTGTTTCGTCAGCATTTATTCTAGTTAAGAACATGGTCAAATGAAGGTCGTCGCGAGATGATGACCTTTTAATTCCGATAGGGGGATAGATAGGGAGAGGGGTAAAATGTTATGTTGATCACTCTGTACAAAACGACATATGTACATAAGTTACTATGTATTACCTATATCGAAAGGTCAGATTTGTGCATTTGCAGCATGCTATCTATATTCAACTTATCTGATAAAGAAATGGATTTTCGACTAGCTTTCTTAATATTTGACATGTTTAGTGATACATATAAATTTTCTACACAATTATTGGGCACCCACTAAATCAAAGCAAGTGAATAAAATTGCAGAACGGTCCGTGAAAAAAATATATGGAATGATGTTCCAATACGTTATGCACGTTTGCCAAAGGGCGGTCTGTCATACTGTGCTAATATGAGCCAATCAGAAAGCGGTGTTTTTTTTTGGCCGGAACTTACATTACTTTGAATATTATTTCGAATACAACTTCCACTAACAAAAAGCTCTTTTTCCCAATGCAATGACTTGAAAGATTAGTTTAATCGCATTTAGGCAAATGGAATAATTGAAAAATGAATGTATTTGTACAGTAGCGTAGCCAGGGGTCTTGGGGCCCCGGTGCAGAATCCCCCATGGGGGCCCTCCTTCTTGTAATCCAGCAAAGATATAATAATTTTTCAAATGAAAACATTGCGTGAAAGTAATTTTTTAAGGTTATTCAGGGACTGTTTTCTTTATTATTTTACATGTTAGGGGCTCATTAAACGGCATTATCTTCTATAACTCAGAAAATGAAAATGTTACAAAAAAATTAAGAAAATTGTAGGGAATTAAATTACCTATACGAAAATCGAGCAATCTGTACGCCTGGCGTAAATAAAACCACGTGTTCAATGACGATCCGCGATTGGTTGGTAGGCTATAAAGTTTCACCCAAGTTGGCAACAGGGACGTACTCGATCGCAAAAGTGTAGTTACGCGGTTTTACCTTGTTGTTTTCAGCTATTTAGACACTGCCACAAATAATTTTATCGATGTTTTGAACCATTTTAATTAAGCCAATAATTCTTTTCCCAAATATTTTGATGTAAACCATTGTAAAACTAAAATTAAATAAAGGTCGTGCCTCAGTGCGGCCCTGGCGAATATTTCAACTCACGTGCTCTTGTTTACGCGAGGCGTAAGAGTTGCTCGATTTTACTATAGAGTTACAGCTTCTAACTATGGCCAACGTTACAGCTTTTAATACTTCTGTTACTTCGTGCGAGTCCATTTTTGGTAAATAAAAAATTAAGGTCTTGATAGTCTCACAGCTCAATTTATTTTATTCAAATAGGCGACCGGTTTCGTGATTTTTAAAAAACAATCACATCTTCAGGCCAAGACTACAACACAGAAATGAAAATAAGTTAAATAAAATAAAAACAAATAACTTACGTAGCCATAATGGCATTGTACATTCCAAAGCTATACGTCATAAGGTAAATTAAAAGTGGAAAAAGAGTGCAAACATTATACAAACAACAAATTATTTGGTAACAAACAGGACCAGAGTATAAAATAATAATGAACCAGCAAGTGCACAAGAAACATTTCCAAAATTCTAATAGTATAGTAAAATCTATAAAGACCTAAATTTCTGACCACAATCTAGTTTTCACTAAGGCCAATAAAGGAAACTGTCTAGTCATAATGAAACGTGACGAATATAATAAGAAAGTTTTACATTTTCTCCAGACAAATAATTTTGTTAAATCTAATATTAATTTTAATTCTTTTAAAAACAGAACTAATAGAACTATAAAAGGAATTAATTCTCTCTTCTCTGATTTGATCAGTGTTAGTCGTTTTTTGGCAAGTGATTCGTCGATACCAAGGTTGTATGGTACTCTACAAATTCATAAGTCTGGTAATTTTACCGATATGCCGATAAGACCAGTTGTTTCATTTTGTGGTTCTCCGACATAAGAACTAGCCAAATGGTTGAACAACGTGCTTAAGAGTCTATTTTAATTTTAGTTACACAGTCATTAATAATATAGATCTCATAAATAAAATTAAACACTTACATGTGCCTGCCAACAGTTTATTGGTATCTTTCGATGTTTCAAATCTATTCAGTAATATTCCGAAAGAATTTACTATCGATTTGGTAAAAGAAAAATTAATTGAGAGTGATTATTCCGATGAGTACCCGGATGACATTTTAAAATTATTGAATTTGTGTTTGGATCAAAATTTCTTTCAATTTGAGTATGAGCATTATAGTCAGAATAGCGGTCTAGCTATGGATTCTCCATTGTCACCAATCTTGGCCGACATATATATATGCATCATTTCGAGTCTAGTTATATTATGAATGTTAACAACTCACATCAAAACTCACTATTATACTATTTCCGTTATGTTGATGATATCATTGTTCTCTTTTCAGGATCACATAACGAACTGGAAGCTTTATTACTTTATATGAATTCAATACATCCTTCCATACAATTTTCTATTGAAGTACAAAACGAACAGGGAAATTTAAATTTCTTAGATCTTAGTATTTCTATTAAAAACAACAAACACAATTTCGATATTTACAGATAAAATACTAACACAGGCATAATTATTAACAGTTCATCTAACCATCCCTTTTCACACAAAATATCAGCTTTTAATAGTTGGATAGACTCCTCAAAGTACCTTTATCAGAAGGATCCTTTAACAAAGAATTATCAACAATTAAACAGATTGCTGCTAGAAACAATTATAACCCGGCACTCATAGATAAACTTTCGTTTAAAAAACAACATAGAATCGACTTAAACAATTCTTATATCATTAACCCTTCTTCTATAGGCTCAGCTTCAAATTTGAAATTTAGATCATTAACTTTGTTTGGTCCAACTTCTTATAGATTAGCTAATATATTTAAAGAACACTTTGGAATTTCTTTTAAAGCTTCTGTATCGTTACATAACCTGTTCGTTAGAAACAAGGACCAAATAAATATACTGGATAGGAGTGGAGTTTATAAGTTACAGTGATTGCGATAATTTTTACATAGGTAGGACTGGCAGAAACTTTAAAACTAGAATAAAAGAACATACTAATTGTTTAAAAACTGGTTCTCTAAAATCTCATTTTGCTACCCACCTGATTGATACGGGACATACTTTTAATCAGACGACAGATATCCAAATTTTACATATTGCTAATAAGGGTTTTATTTTGAATAATTTGGAATCACTTGAAATATGCAGACATTGTAAAACTAATTTTGATAGTGTTTTAAATGCTCACATTGATTTTGAATCATCTAAGACATTCACTTATCTTTTCCACTGATAGCTCTAGCGATATAGTTGGCCAATTTGAATGGCTGTTTAGTCTAACAACAGTGAATTCCTGGCTTTCCTACATAGTTTTTTCCCGTTTTTTTTTTTTGATTTGTGCACTTACTTGCTGGTTCATTATTATTTTATACTCTGGTCCTGTTTGTTAACAAATATTTTTTTGTTTGTATAATGTTTGCACCCTTTTTTCACTTTCACCTTCACACTACAATGCCATTATGGCTGCGCAAGTTATTTGTTTTTACTTTATTTAACTTATTTTCATTTCTGTGTTGTAGTCTTGGCCTGAAGATGTGATTGTTTTTTAAAAATCACGAAACCGGTCGCTTATTTGAATAAAATAAATTGAGCTGTGAGAATATCAAGACCTTAATTTGTTACAGCTTTTCTTAAAATAACTTTTTTGATAAAAAATAAACACGAAACCACCTCTATTGCATTCTTCATTACTGGAGTTTGACTTTTGGTTGGATACCTACTTGGAAGACAATCCAAGAAGAATTCTGAAAAAATCAACTGGTCCGCATTTTTTTTGCAGTACCTATATAGAAAATGGTATAAATATTAACTTACTAGATTATCGTGGGATATTATAGGGAAATAGTGAGGAATAGGCATAGGCAAACAAAAAATATGTGAAAAGTGGCGAGGATAATTAAATGTAAAAGAATATATTTATTTTTAATGCATCAACACCACTAAAAACTATCAAAAATTAACAATTCTTGTACAAATATAGTACCTAAGTATATAATAATAAATGAAACTTTGGTTTTCTCAGTCATATGGTTAAGTATACAGCCCTTTGCAGTGGCGAAAGTGTTAGGTAACTAAATGCGTCAAGTCCAATTTAGCTGCCTGGGATGCTTCAATTCAATTGATAGTAATGCTAGACCAGACAATCTATTTTGACTCATTGTTGACCGTAAATAGTTTTTAATAAGTTTTAGTTTGCTGAAAGAGCATTCTGCGCTAGCGACAGTCATGGTGTTACGGTCTCATTTCGCATAGTTCATTTTTAAGTAAAAGACCTGAATTTTGCTAAATAAATATGTATTCCAGTTATTGTACAGAGATAATATTTGATGGTGCTATATATAAAATAAATCTGGTCCAATCTTCTAACGTTCTGGAAAAGAATAGAATAGATAATATCATTGAACTTATTTAGCTTACTTACCTTGTGGTCCCCTCGATCCTGCACTTCCTCTCCTCATTGTCCTGGTAGGCCGCCATAATATGGTTAATTTTTGCCAAGAAGACCCCCATCTTATAGGATTTGGGCACTTTTCCAAGCCTCTTGTTGCCTAACAAAAAAAACTAATCAGTAAGATCCTAACCTTAAGAATTGAAAATCGAGATTTACAAATATAAACAAAGCATAATAAATACCTCTGTTTTGGATATGAAATCTCAATAAACTTTTAAGTAACATCGTGCTCATTAACCCTTTCGGGACCGGACCCGGACGAACACGCATATAAAAGTTGGGTCAGTGGGACCAGAACCGACTATAAACGCAAGCAGGGAGGCATGAGAAAGGACTGGAACCGGACGGACACGCCTTGACTACGGATACATTGGACCGCCTACTTTACATTGGTCATGCCCCCAATTAATGTCATTGGCTGATTTTCTAGTAATGGTATCTAGTTGGGTGGTCCTTCTCGTAAAAAAAACTTATTTGTGCACTTAAATACATCAATAAATTCGAACACAAGCTCATTTGCATGTGGGTGCACGCAAAAAATGACTTATATTGTGAAAAGATCTGTTGTTATGTAATGACTGTTTTGCAATTAAGGACCGGAACCGTACATACACGCATGTGCTTCCTGCTGTGGTCCACTGGGCACAGATCCTCAGGCGGCCGCAGTCCCGAAAGGGTTAATGGTTTAAACAAAATATCAACAAACAGAACTGTCAACACTGTCAGTCTCAGACTGACATTAATGACAGATGTCAAATGTCAGCAATGACATTAATGACAGATGTCAAATGTCAGTCATATGCCACTTAAGTCACATGTGTGCCATCTGTATCAAAATTCCCTAGATTTGAAAGTTACTGGAATTTCCTGTTCCTGTGAGGATCATCCATTTTTGCTTCTGGTTCTTGGAGAAAGCAGAGAGCATTTCTTCGAAAAGTTCAGATACGAAAAGTAAAGTTGAGTTTAGGCCTTTTTTGGAGGTGGTAGATTGTTTTCTGCACCTTTTCTTTCGAGTGTGTTCGGATTGAGCCTATCCTTGACAAATTTACTTAAAAAGAAGCATCTTTTTTACCTGAGAGTGAAAAGCAGATGTGGCCACACTTCACCAAAGGTGAGATATGACTGCTTTGATAAATTGATAAATACAAATAACCGATTTTAGAGTTTACTAGCTTACTACAAACATAATTGAGTATAAACTAATTGCTTACCTTTCAAAAAATATGTACAAATCTTAGTTTGCTATCTTCTTTCTATGAGGTTGTGTTCTCATTGCTTTAAAACCCTTGTAGGCCACTCCCTTTCTCGCACGCTTGCTTGCTACACCCTCCTGCACGTCCATCGCTTGCCTAGTAGAATCGCACACGTATAGGCTTGGTCATCCACCTGGTTAACTCGATAAGCATCGGATCACTCCGTAGATCCCTGCCAGGTGTAGGCCCGACCACAGCACCCGTACGATCTCCGCAAGGAGCCTCAAGGAGGCCCACCAGCCAGCTAAGTGTAGTAATAGTAATAAGTCTTATTAGTTCTGGAAATGGTTTGCACGTCTGCACGCCAACACTTACATCCATAGCGCCTGTATAAAGCTTCCACATCACATATACTGAGTTACTAAAGAATCGTCAATAACGGCCGAATAGTTCTTGCAAAATTTCTGAAATTTTTCAATTATGAGTGTCTCCGAACAATTCAAGACAGTCTTTGGCTCCAAGAAATTGAAATATTCTTCAACAATATTCATACCTGCAAATCGTCGAGAAAGTTGTCCATTTACTTCATCGACTACATTATAATAAACGTTTATTTTAAACTTGGTTTCATATTTTTTTTATTTATTTAAATTTGGTTTCAAATCTGTGATCACTTGCTAATTCATTGAAATACTTCTTGCGCTTAACTAATCTCTTCTCTGGAAACATAGGTTTTATATTGTATTTTCTAGCTATAACTCTTCAGCTTCTGATTTAAGTTCTTATGCGTCCCGTAGTTTACATATTTTATCCTGAACCTATTTTAGAACTGATGCTGCTTCATGTAAATCAATGTTCTTTTTTTGGAGAATTTTTGATGTGAAATTTACTTCACTCGAAATTTTGTACATTAAAACGCTAATAAAAATAAATTCAAACGATTCCATTTTTTTCATTACATTATGGAAGAAGCTTCATTTTTTTCGTCCTTCTTTGGAGATTTCAAGATAATTTCAGTTAAACATTTCAGAATGTCAAAATACCAAAGTTTAATAGCTAATAAAGATGTTATCCTTCCTGACCATCGGGTAGGATTTAATTTGTTTAAGAAAATTTCCGATTCCCCTGAAAATGTTTCATATTTAATGCTATGGGCAAAGAATGAATAAATATTTTGCAAGGTGGCAAAAAAAGAAGAAACTTCAATACATCCTGATACGGCATCATTTACAACCAAATTGTGGATGTATTCTACGTTTTTTTGCATCTCCTTAATTTTAGACTGCACGCCATTATAAGCTCCACTCATGACGCTAGTGCCATCATATCTTTGTCCATAACCTTTTTGGATAGGTATATCCAATGTTTTCAAAATATTTACTATTGATTCCACCATATCCTCAGCAGAATGATCTTTAATTTCATAAAATCCCATAAATGTTTCTCTTATTTCAAAGTGCGATACTACCATATTTTCATCTCTGAATAAGTGTACAGTACCGAAAGTTACATTTAGTTGATCAGTCTTCGTTATGTCTTGGGTAGTATCCAATATTAGAGCAAAACAAGCCACAGAGTTAGTTTCATGCGTTAGCTCAAGTAAAAGATGATTAGATAGTGAACATATAAGCTCATTCTGGATGGTTGGGCTCAAATACCTTACTGAACCAGCTGGCATATCTGTAATGTATTTCATTATATCGTCATAATCTGCAAGTAGGTGTACAAGCGCTTATTTAACCGAATTTCGAAAAAAGTCATAAGATAGGTTTCTTTTGCAATTTTATACCCTTGTGCAAAATTTCAAGAGCCTACTACGATTTTCATATTTTGCCCTTTGTTTCCCTTTTCCGTATTTGTTAATCCATAAAAGTCGATCCTATGTAATTTAAAACACTTATTGTCTGAATACCAATACGTCCCACAGTTGTATAGCTCACCTGAAGCTCAGGGTGTCTTTCATTAAATATGACGGCTGTTTCTCTATTTGTGCGGAATTCACCATGCATTAAGACAATTTCAATTTTTTCTTGCTTAGTGAGCATATTTAGGAAGAAACTGTCACACTTAATAAAGCCAAATACTCGCCAAATACGTATCTGATGTTTATGATTGTTATTTTCACCATGCAGTACAGCGTTTGTTCCCAAAGCCTACTTCTTATTGCATAGCAAGAACTACAAGATTTAAATTACCTATGTCAACCTGGATATTATTGGACACAATATTTTAAATTTTCCAGATATTTCTGATCAGATCAGCATGACAGAAATATTTGTATGTTTTTACAACTATTTACTATAGAAAGAAGTTTGTAAATCGAATTTTTGTGTTTATCTGTGAAAATGAGATCAGTTTCGCACCAAGTGTGCTTCTTCAAGTGTGCTTCTTCAAGAAACCCTCATTTTAATTTTTTTGCAAAAAAAAGGAAAAGAAGGATATTTAGACCGTAAACTAAGTCTCGTGCAGTATGTATTCAGTCAATAAGTGTTTTAAATTACATAGGGTCGACTTTTATGGATGAACAAATACGGAAAAGGGCAACAGAGGCCAAAATATGAAAATTGTAGTAGGCTCTTGAAACTTTGCACAGGGGTATAAAATTGCGAAAGAAACATTTTTCTTACGACTTTTTTCAAAATTCAGTTAAATAAGCCCATTTTTCTGACATTTTATTCATTAATGTCAAATTTGACATATAAAACAGACTACGTCACAACATTTGATTATGTCAATTTTGGTTCTAGAGCAAGCAAAACCTGCCGCAAACAAATTTTCCGTAAGTTAAAAAATACACTTGAAATTGTATTTAGTTTTCAATATTTTTGTCAATAATTGTAGAGTTTTTTCCCATAATTTGTCAATTGCACATGCTTTGACATGATTGGTAGACTTACTGTGTTCACGAATTCTTGTTGATAGATGTTTCCAGTCCCTCATTCCAGTTTTCGTTATATTCATGATAGTTGAAAATAGCCAACATGGTTCGCAGTATGCGGCATCTAATATATTTGAGTAACACAACCACTGACGCGGCACGGAACCATATGTTGTTGTAGAGAAGTAAAAAGATGTACTAAAGGAATGGTTCTCTTGAGACGGATCTTTTGATCTATTTGATGGCACACTTATTATTTGTCATTTGATATCGTCACTAATGTCCATATCTTTATAGTGGTCAAGATCTGTTGAAGCAATAACTTCTATGTCAGTTGGAATATTTTCTGTTTCTGCATCTGCGGCCTTTGTAGTACCGCTTGTTGATGCTGATACTGACTTAAGGGTCTCCCTTTTCAAGAAGAAGCTTTCTATTTTGGGAAGTTTCTTAGCGGAAGCCGATTCATTTTTTTTAGCTTGAAGTTTCCTTTTTTGGGCTCCACTTAAATAACTTAGTTTTTCCTCCATGTTAGCAGTTTTGTCAGTTTCTGAAATTTTTCAATCATAGATTATTAATTATTGCCGACACTTACCTACTACTGATATTACAAAATATGCCCTGCCGACAAAAGTAAATTAAGCTGCATAGAGTTTATAATATGAATTCTACATTCAAATCAAAGAATCGGACTCAATGCAAGTGAAACATTAACAGAAGTTGTCGCATGGCTAGAGCACTATTAAGGGGCCCCTAAAATCTTGGGCCCCAGAGCGCCGTCCCGAATTGCCCTTGCATAGCTACGCCACTGGATTTATACGCAAAAACCAATTTGTCAATATGTCAAAACTTTCATATAAATTTTCATATTCAATTGTGGTGTCATGCCAACTCACATAACACGTGTGCATGGCCTATGACTTTTTCAAGGCAGTTTGATGATTGAAGTAGAAGAGTTAGATTATCTCATACCATCTAATTTTTTAATTTTTTTCAGTATGGAAGGTGGAGAATTGTTTCAACGAATACAGGACAGACCAGATGGAGCGTTCACTGAAAGAGGTAGATATAAAATTATCAATTAAAATTTCAGTTATAATTTTTTTAACATATTTTTAGAAGCTGCTCAAATTATGCATGAGATATGTATAGCTGTTAAATATTTACACGATAATAATATAGCACACAGGGACTTAAAGCCTGAAAACCTTCTATACTCAAAGAAGGGTAATTTTGGTGTACTTAAACTTACGGATTTTGGATTTGCGAAAGAAACTATATCGAAAGATACTTTGCAAACACCATGCTACACTCCTTATTATGTTGGTATGTATCAAACTATTTTATAATTTTAACAACAAAAACATATATTTCAATGTTTTTCTCAATGATATTTTTATAAACTGGTTAGTATAGAAAGAAACTATATGAAAGAAAAATTAATAAGTATATCCCCATTGTCAAATAAGTCTGGCATATAGGAAATAATCAGCAGCTAGTTTAACCTAGTGGGTAGGAGCACATGTCTACATACAGGTGGTTCAATACCACACAACATGCAATTTTTTTTTATCCCCAACTTATCTTTTATATTTCTTCACTGCATATAATTTCTAATAACTTAACTATAATTAGATTATTACTGAAAATCTACTCAAAACTATAAATCAAAATTTAAATTGATTGCTATCGCAATTTTTTTGTTAAGTTTCATTTCTATAGGGGCTTTTCAGCCTGTTGTTTTAATTGGTAAGAATTATTTATTTGACATGGATAATTAATGGATTAAACGATTTACCTTAAGGATGTTGAATCCAAATTATGAGCATTTGGTTTCCATTATATAACACTTTGTAGTATATTGCTTAAATGCAATCGTGCCCACAATCATAAATAAAAGTTTTTGCGCTCCCCGCGCATCGCCCGCTCGGTGTCGCTATCGTGAGTCAGCCGTCAGTTTTAGTTGTGCCTAGATCGTTGAGGGATGAGCTATAAAAAAGTGGTTCCTAGAACATAATGAGGCGGGTGGGAGGTTATATAATGGAAACCAAATGCTCATATAATTTGGATTCAACATCCTTAAGGTAAGTCATTTAATCCATTAATTATATGTCGCATTTGGTTCCCATTATACAGTGACCGGCAGAAAGTTGGACACAAATGGAAAACTTTTTTATTATTAATTTCTCAGAAAATTTTATTCTTGATAAAAGTTGGTGCATCATTTCAAACTCAAAACGCACATATCAAAATTTAAATATCTCTTTTTGGATACGAGGTAGATTCAAAAATGTCAAAATAACTTAAGAGTAAAGTACCCTTATTTTTTAAAATACGGTAAAAAGTTACTTACAAAAGTTGTTTGGAATTAAAGGTGGATGTCAGATTTAAAGTCACAGCCACCTAGTCAAAAAAAAAAGAAATTTAACATTTTTTGGATTTTTTCGACCACCCTGTGTATTACAAACTTCAATTTTGTTCGATTAGCAGCTAGAAATTTAAATTAATCGAAATCAGAGTTTAAAAATATTAAATTTTTGTCGGCAAGCGGATTTTATCATCATGTATATAATGTGAAATATCGTGTAATGATAACAATAATGAAGAAATACTATCGTCTAATAAATAGAACGAAGAGGAAATGAATCTATAGTCCACCTTACCAGAGAATACGAGCCTCAAGAATGCGAGTAAAAAATTTCGAATGTTGCCAAACTTCCAAATATAATTCTCTTTAGGAAATATAATAAACCAAAGCCATTACGCTAGCGCACCAGAATTATACAGGTTTTTTGCGATCCGGCAACCCCTAGCAAGCCCAGTAAAGATTCATCCTGCAATCAGTATCCCAACCTGAATATTTCTTAGAGCGACTGGTGGTCATACCGCCTATGAGATACTCTCCCTTGGTACTACCAATAAAAAAAATACAGACCATTTGTTTTCCTTGCCCTTAATATATTTCTGAGGTGTCAAGTAGCAAATTGGGACACACTGTATACTTATTTACAATATTAAATAGATATTAGTATTTACAGTGACAAAAAAATCTTTGGAAAAAATTCGGGAATTAAATTTTCTATCGTCACGCTGTCAATTCTATCTTATTGCTGCGGGAAATGTTCACTTTTGTTATAATTAATTAACTTAATTTTTTCAATTTCAAAATGTAAGAAAATAGACATAAATCAACAAAGCTGAACTGTCACATTAGCACCAGCCCGCATGTACAGATGCGTTTGTTTTCCATGGCCTACTACTAAACTAGTCTTCGCCTCACAGCCGTGCGCGAAGGGAGACAATTTTAGTTTTGCGGTGTTAGTAGTCGTTGTATAATGACCAGTGTCCGCAGAAAGACCATACATAGCCAAGCCAGGGAAATTATCGCAAACGTAATAAGGGTTTGCGATGAGGAGGCAACTAATAACGCTTTCAAATTACTTATTTTACCAGACTCCTCAACTGACTACCAACATTTTCACCGCCGTTATTACCGACGCCTGTGGCGTTTTTTATTTTACTTCCCCTCTGCGTCTCTAGCGTTCTCTCCTATGTTTTACTATAACATTAGTGTTGTTACAGCTTGAGAATTGTTGTTGCAAAATGGGCAGTCTCAATTACCGTTGTTCTGTTATAGAATTTGTTAAAGATTTGCGATTTTTCTGTCCACCCAGCTGCTTTTCTGATGGTCTCAATGTTTAAGCCACTGCGAGCTGCAGCCGAGGTGGATGCGTGTCGAGTCAAGTGACTTGTAAATATTTTAGTGTCGACCCCACTTTGGTTCAAAATGCTTTTTATCCACCGGCTGATAGTTTGTGTTGTCGCTGGGTGGATAGGTCTTTTGCATGTCAAAATTAGTTCGAAATTTTTGTTATTTTCCCGTAAAGATTTTGTGATTTCCAAATAGTGGATAATTGTACTGGCAACACAAAGGCTTGGTTTTTCTTTGAAAAAAGGAAAGCTGAGTATTGGTTGGTCTCGTTTGGTGCTGAGGTTTTCAGGATGCTTGATATATGTATATCGATCTTGTCATCCCGGTATATGTTGATATCCGAAATTTTTATTTTCGATAAGGTTTGTACCCTTTGTGCTGAAGTGAGTGCCAATAGGGTACATAATTTTTGCGTTAGTTGTGTAATAGATAGGCTAGGTAATGGGTACCAGTTTTCGAGGTAGATAAGAACTTGGCTGGGGTCCCATGTAGTGGTGTATTTTGGAAAAGACGGCTTTATTTTGAATACCCCTTTTAAGAATCTTTTAATGTTTCTTTCCTCTTCAGTTGAAAGGGTTAATAAAAGATTTAATGCTGATCGATGAGCGTTAATTGTGCTGTAAGAAGCACCATTATCCAGCTCTCTCCGTAGAAACTTAATAACCTTGCCCTGGTGCCTTATATTTAGAAATATCTGTAGCGTCACAGTACTCCCACCGTTTGAAAATTGTCGTGCCGTACTGTTTTACAGTATTTTTACTTAGGGAGACGATCATTGTTTCCACCCTGCAGACCGGTACGTTTTTCATTAAAAACGTCTGCCGGATAGCTTCCCGACTGCCAGGGAAAGAGTCGCATGGAGCGGGTGTGGTTGTCTGTAAGGAGAGAGTAAAGGGTCGTATGAGGGTTGAATGTAAATCGTTTCAAAAGATAGTCTATTAAAAAGAGGAAACCATGGCTGGCTGGGCCAGTTAGGCACTACCACAATTCCGGTGGCTTTTTCGTTTATTATTTTATTTAGGGTCTTACTTATCACCGAGAAAGGAGGGAATGTATAAAAAAAATAGATTGTGCCATGATATGGTAAATGCATCTACCATGACTGAATCTGGATCTTTTAGCCAAGATACATATTTTTTACATTTAGCATTTTCTTTGGATGCGAATAAGTCAATTTCTGGTAATCCAAATCGGTTAATAATTTGTGTGAAAATTTTAGTATTTAGGGAATAGTCAGAAATTTTACATGTGGATCTTGATTCTTTATAGGGTATAAGGTTGTCCTTTGTGTTCATGTTCTAAGGCAATAATAAGAAGCTCAATTTCCAGAGTGTCGTCAATCAATCCATCAAGATTCCACATTTTATTTTCTTCCGCAATAGCATGTTGTATCGCATTTCGCCAACTTTCTGCACTAATGATGTCCAGTGAATTGATCATCAGCTGCCGTACGTCCTTAAGCTTACAAGTAGTGTTATGTCTTGCAACATGTTATTTCATTTGGGCCATACAAGCTCTATGCGGTTAAACTCACAATGGTATGGCGGCAGGCGTTGCACAATTATGCCACGTTCTTTTGCCATTTCGTCGACTACATACTTCTTAAATCCTGACCTATGTTGTCTGACTATTTTTAAAAGTTCTTTTTTGACCGTCCTTCATATTGCAGCCCCTTCTCGTTTAGCCATTTAATAATATATGAAGCGAAAATAGTAATATTGCGGTTTTCGCACCATGCCCATATTTGGTGAGTGATTTTATTTGGATGTTTATATTTTATATCTCCCATTCTATTGATATAAGATATTGCCGTTGTATTATCAAGCCTAAGTAATATATTGGAGCTTTGTATATTTTTTGTAAAACATTTAAGGCCGTAGTAGGCTGCGAGAATTTGTAAGTAATTTATGTGTTTTGTCTGCTCTTTCCTACTCCAGAATCCGTTTGTGTTTTCATTGTTACAAACAGCTCCCCAACCCGTGGTAGACGCGTCTGAAAATATTTCTAATTTGTATTGTGGCTGTTTTAGTTGCTTTTTTGCGTTATGGATATTTGCAAGCCACCATTCGAATTCGGGTTTTAAGGAAGGTGGTAAAGCCATTTTTGAGCTATAGTCACCATGGCTTACTTTAAGGGCTAAGTATTTAATTCTCTCAAATTTTTTTGTATGTAGTATACCGTAAGGTGTGGCAGGGTACACTGATATTAGTGTTCCGATCATTTGTGCGAACGTTCTAATTTTGCAAAAGTTTTTATTTTTTAAGTTATTTAAAACCCCAATTTTGCGATCTTTTTTCTCTTTTGGTATTCCTATGGTCATGTCAACAGAATTGAATATAAAGCCTAAGTATTTACATTGACACGCTGGCGCCCCACTGCTCTTTTCCGAATTTATTATAAAACCCAAGCTAGTTAAAAGGTGCTTAGTTTTTTCGAGATTTCGTTTACAATCATTGTAATTGTCGCCTATTAAAAGGAAATCATCTAAATATCCGACGCATAATATATTTTTTGATTGAAGTTTTTGTAAAATTGGTTTTATGATTTTTGTGAAACATATGGCGCTGTGCTAAGTCCAAATGGCAAACAGGTAAATTCATATAATTTATTTTCGTAAGAGAACCTAAAGAATTTTCTTTGATTTTTATGTATTGGAAGTAGAAAGTATGCATCCTTCAAGTCAATAGTTGCAAGAAAGCAATTTTTATGAATTATGTTCTTCACTAGTCTATAGTCTTCAAGTTTAAAATGTTGTGTGAGTATATTTATTAAGTTTTTTAAGATTTCCCCTTGCTTCTTTCACCCCCCCTTCCCTGTCAAGTCGTCGAATGTCGTAACCTTCCTATAAACTAACTTTGGGTAGGTACTCTTTTCTCACTGTGCATTGCTTAATGGGGAACTTGCGCAAAATTTAAATTTGAAAAATATTACTTTCAAACGTAATTTATTGCCATTAAATGAACCCCAGTTCCCAAAAAAAAATCACTTTTTATTTGTATGTAATAAATATGAGCAATTAAAAACTGCATAATTCAAATCATTCTTGTAACGCACCCTCCTTGGTTGTGACGTCAAGTAGCTCGTTGGTGGTGGCGCCTCTGGTGGGTGGCGGCACGATATATATAAACTAATATGTATAAACTAATAAGTCCAAATGGCAAACAGGTAAATTCATATAATTTATTTTCGAAAGAGAACCTAAAGAATTTTCTTTGATTTTTATGTATTGGAAGTAGAAAGTATGCATCTCAGACTAAAGATAATATAGACTCTCCTTTCTTATGGCATTGTAATCAACCAGCATATACAATACGGAAACAAAACATTCCTTGTGATAGTGGAGCAGCTGGTTGGACAAAGCCCACCATTAGCGTTTGCAAAAAAATATTTTTATGGTTAAAGAAATAAATAGAACAAGGAAAATTTATATCATTGGGGCCTAGGTATTTATGGTTTATTAATTTGAATGAATTTTTAACTCTGGCAATACGGATTCTGAGGTGGAATTCATGTAAAAATCACAAGAAATTACAACAATGCGTAAGGCAGTTTCCTTCCTAGGAGGTGCAACGCCTCTGAACTCATTGTAACTGACTTCACTTACCTGTGAAAGGTTATGCGATTCTGTAAATTACTCATATCACACACAAAGCTTTATGTACCTATTCCCTTTTTAATGTCCCTTGTATAGTTCAACTTAATAAACAATCTATCGATCACAGAAAACGACACAAACGGAAGAATTTGCACGAAACTGTATCTGAAACGCCACGACAACAGACGCACATGGCTAAACAAACACCGGCTACAACGTGGCGGTGTTGCCGAATTGTGCGATTCAGCGCAATTTACAACTTTTCGTTATGTTTTTTCACAAAATATATAAAGCAAAGTATAATCTTACCTACTTATTTTTATTTAAATATCCCATTATTATATAACGTAATCAAAATTGCAACGTAGGGAAGCTACGTCTTCTTTTCCATTATATTCTAATATGTTTTTAAATGTTCCAATGAATTTTATATAGAGTAAGTGGCAATACAACAAAGTTTTGTATTGGTAAACATAGAAATGTTGGCCACAAAGTTTTGTATTTGAAGTTTCGTCTATATTATCTTTAGTCTGAGGTATGCATCCTTCAAGTCAATAGTTGCAAGAAAGCAATTTTTATGAATTATGTTCTTCACTAGTCTATAGTCTTCAAGTTTAAAATGTTGTGTGAGTATATTTATTAAGTTTTTTAAGATTTAGTATAAAACGATATGATCCGTTGGGTTTTTTTCTTAAGAAAAACGGTGATAGATATTCCCCTTTTATATGAGTGCAGATTTTTACCACACCTTTACGAGCAAGTTCTGCGATTTCCAGTCGAATTTGTGTTATTTCCAGTTCGTGAAAAAAAACTTGGGGTAATTTTTTGTTTTGGTGTTCTTGTCAAAGGAACATGGTAACCTTTGATACAGTTTAATATATATTTATTTCGGGTAAGTTTCTCCCATTCGCATAAGTAGTTTTTTAGTTGTCCTGCTATTATGCTTACTTCATTGATTTACTTTACTCTAGTGCTCTCTGCTCCTGTCGACTACCGGCTTGTTGGTGGATGCGCCGCTTGACAAATTGTTTCGGTTGTTGCTGTGGGTACACATAATGTTGGCGTTTGCTGTGGTAAGGGTTTTCCCTCGGGTTTTCCCTTGGGTTTTCCCTTTTCTATTGTTTGTAATTCGTTAATAAGTTCTCTGCTGCTTTTCTCTATATCTTTTGCTGCTTTATATTTTTCTTGGAATTCTTTCCCGAAAAGCAGCTCGTGTATTGGGGAGTCTTCTGCAGCTTTTCTTATAATTGGCGCTAGAGTCGGTGAGACGAGGAATCTGCGGTGTATGCTTATTTGGTGCACTGCGTCGCCTGTTAATTTTGAAATATCTGCCAGGGCTTTGGTGTGATTTTTCAGGGTGTCGTCTGGGGAATTTATTAGTTCTGTTAAAATTGCTCCCATTCCACTTAGCGCCCTACATAAATTTGTCTGAACCCGACTTAGGTAACTATCAGTCTTCTTCTGTGATTCTGTCAGGAGGTTTTGGACTTCCATATTCATTTTTGGCGTTCTAAGTATTGTGCAATTAGAAGGGGTTTTAAATGCTTCCGCAAGCTCTTTAATTTCTTCTTTAGGGGCTCCGTTTTGTAAATAGCTCTTCCACCTATTTGCTATTTCCAAATGGAGCGGTGGGCCCTCGGCATCATTTACATTAGGATCGGTGCCCAATACGTTGTTCAAATCGTTAAGTACATGAGCTTCTTCCCTCTCCCCCCTTTCCATCGGGGTTGTATTCTGGTTTTGTGTCCCAGATGTTCCGGGCTGAGGTGAGTCAGATCGCGCGGAAAGCCGTTCAGGCGTGTAAGATGTGCCTCGACGTCTTCGACAGTGCACAGTTTGCTGCGAATCTGAGTCCGATTCGCTGCTTGAGGAGCTTGAGGGAGTGAAATGTACGTATTACATAATATTATATTATATAAACTGATATGTTTATTAAGCGATGTGCTGAGCCTCTAATCTTCGTTAATAATAATCCAATATTTTGCTGTACGGTATTTAATAAAATACTGCATTGGACTTTTCTAGTGTATTCAAAAAGGGGGCCGGGGCAAACGACAAACCGAGGCTTGTAAGTACAAGAATTTTCTGGTAAACACTTCCACATAAGCCAGAAGGTTTAATTATATAGGACTGCCTTTCCTCACTTTATTTGAAAAAAGACACTTAATTTGGTATAGGTGTCGCGCATGCATTACCATTCATTGTTCATGTTTCTTTCAGCAAACCGCAGGGAAAATGAACCAATGTACTTACTGTCTGTGCTGCTGTACATTTGTTCTAGTAATCTTCGCAATTTTTTGAGTTACCTTGAGTGGTGTTTGGATTTTCTTTTCGGCATATTATTTTGTTCCAATGTGAGCACTTTGACACAATCAACAAAACTGATGGTTGACTCACGATAGCGACACCGAGCGGGCGATGCGCGGGGAGCGCATGATTGTGGGCACGATTGCATTTCAGCAATATACTACAAAGTGTTATATAATGGAAACCAAATGCGACATATAATGGAATTTTTGTGCTCTATTCGACCTTGACTACTGTTGCATCAGGAAGTTGGTACAATAACTTGCCTAAAACGGTTATTACGTTTTTTTTTTAAATAAGCATTTAATTAACGGATTAAAATTTAAGGAATCATATTTAGTTTGACCTGCCTGAAGAACGTAATAAAACACCGGCTAGCAGTTCGGGTTCGTATTATTAAAATTTATTTAAGCGCCACTGGTTTATGGGCTACCTAAACCAGAAAGTATTTCGTTGTTAGAAGAGGATCAAACCAATTAATCTAGTATGTTTAGTTTCGACTAAATAAAAGGTAAAGAGTTCAATTAACATACGCTATAATCGAAATTTCCCAAAAGTTAATACATATACATATTTATATGTGTGAATATATTTAAAAAAAATTGCAGGTAAGATCTAAACTAGTACAGATGTACAGATAGCTATCAACAACAAGCTTTCGTACTCCGTAACGTGATCACGCTAAGGTTACATAATATTAAAAATAATGTACACCTTATAAACCTTAACAGGCAGTAAAACAATAATTTCTTTATAGCGGATTCGAAACATCAAAATAGAAAAACTATGCAAGTTTTATTTCCCGACAGAAAAGTGGCCAAAAGCTTCCCAAAATGATAGTGTTCTTTTTTTACGTTAAACCAACTCTCTTATGTTCTACACATCCCACGAGACAACACAATTTGACATCAAACTTATCCAGTTTTCTCTGGTCCTTCGAAAGGCGGCAAATAGCCAACCCGCTGAATTTTCCGAACAACTCCCAGACAGCAACTCAGGAACTAACGGGTGGTTTCATCAGTAACGGGCTATAGTCGATTGCCTTTGCAGCAGCAACTAACAATACTTGGGCAAACTGGGACACAGGGTATACATTCCCAGCTATACCAAAAAAACCCTAAAAAAACATTGGCCTATTGTAAAATTGCGCCCAAAAACAAACATTGAAAATGATAGAAAAGGGTTAAATGTACCTCAGTCAGCAGGAGGGTGCCTTTACTCGTTATGGTCTTTGGTGGTAAAGATGACAGTCGACCAAGATATGATGAATCAGCACATACAAAAAAGGTGTTTCTCAAATCCCGAATAACGGCTCCGTTTGTGGATTTCCAACAACAAATAATATGTCCAAGTATCAAACCATACTATTCCACAAAACGTTTTAACAATTTCGGCGAATACACTATCCCCTTCGGGTACAAACTATTTTTTTCTTCTACTCGCCAGAAATTTTCCAACACCTTCTTAGGCCGATAAAAATGATAAACTGAAAGAGGAAATGGCCGCGCGGGCGGCGGGCCTCATTTGCTTAGCACAAAAAACGGTACCAGACCATGGAGTGTCAATAACATGGAGACTTTCAAAATAACAAAAATGATGAATTCGCAAACTTCCACCTAGAAAACTACAATTACCTAGCCTAATCAATAGAGTACAAAAAATACTATTATCAAAACCTATCCAAAATTACTTTCTTAAAAGAAAAGGTAACTTATTTGAGATAATAAGTCTCTGCAAGGCATCCAACCAATATACCGTCGATGATACCAAATTTAAACTGTAATTTTGGGAAATGTATTGAAATTCAATGGCCTTCCTATTTCAAAATTTTAAACGTAATACGGTTTAACTACAGTATATTAACCAGTAGCCAGACTTCTTTTTTTTTATTGATTCTCTACCTTAGCACAAAAATTCACAGACCTCGCTACGCAAGTATCTTAATAAAAATATCATACCAATTAAACTCATTTTTTCATTCATAAAATACATAAATATATCTTGTTTAGCATGATATATCATTTTAACAAAAGGTATGACATTACATATTATAACATTAAAACATTTTATTAAACATTAAACATTAAAACGTAATCTATAAAATTTGATTAAACACATTTATATTATCATATTTAATTAATTAATTAAACCTTAATTAAAAACTTCAATATTTCGAAAACAGTTAATTTTAGATATAGATCATCATTCATAAAATTATTTAAAATTTATGGTGGAGCCTAAAAATATAATTATACAGGGACCGGCAGAAAGTTGGACACAAAAATTTAATATTTTTAAACTCTGATTTCGATTAATTTAAATTTATAGCTGCTAATCGAACAAAATTGAAGTTTAGTAGCAAATTCGTGTGTTATCCGATGATAAGTTGCGCTTGCGCTATTTAGTTTTTTTGTAATACACAGGGTGGTCGAAAAAATAATAAAAAAGTAAAATTTATTTTTTTTTTGACTAGGTGGCTTTGACTTTAAATATGACATCCACCTTTGATTCCAAACAACTTTTGTAAGTAACTTTTTACCGTATTTTAAAAAATAAGGGTACTTTACTCTTGAGTTATTTTCACATTTTTGAATCTACCTCGTATCCAAAAAGATATATTTAAATTTTGATATGTGAGTTTTGAGTTTGAAATTATGTACCAACTTTTATCAAGAATAAAATTTTCTGAGAAATTAATAATAAAAAAGTTTTCCATTTGTGTCCAACTTTCTGCCGGTCACTGTATACATAATACATGGTGTTCTAAAAAAATACTTGGGTAGGTACAAGGTTAGTTTATAGGAAGGTTAGGACATTACCCCAAGTAGGTAAGGCGGCACCTTGGCTGACCCCCTCCACTTTCCTCCTAGGCCCCGACCACTTCAAGCGTGCGTCAAAACGTCAATCCGTGCGTCAAAGCGTGCACGTCAAAACGTCAAAAGTGTATCAAAACGTCCATCCCTGCATCAAATCGTGCATCAAAATGTCAAATCGTGCATCAAAACGTCAAAACGTGCGTCAAAACGTCAATCGGTGCGTCAATCCGTGCGTCAAAATGTCTAAACATGCGTCAAAACGTCAATCCGTGCGTCAAAGCATGCGGGGCGGGGCCTAGGAGGAAAGTGGAGGGGGTCAGCGAAGGTGCCACCTTACCTACTACCCCACTCTTAAACAAAACCGAAGGTAGTCCCTTTGCACCGGCAACATCATGCGACAGTGCCATTCTCACCATCTGGACTTCAGCTTGATACCAGTGGGGTATCAAAAGGTGCACGGGTATTGAAAACCGAAAACAAAATAAAATACTTACATAAAACAAAACTGCGATGCACCAACGTACTCCACAAAGTTCCGTTTGTTCATTGCACAAACATTAAAATGAAGAAATAACCGAGAACAGCCAAACAACATAAATACTTAAAACTCTCTCCGAGGCCAAAAAGAGCTTACGCATCGAGCAATGTATTACATTTTCCCAGCTTCCAACAATTTCATATTAGGTAGGTAAGTACTTTGAATTTAAATACATCAATTAAAAACTGCATAATTCAAATCATTCTTGTAACGCGCCCTCCTTGGTTGTGACGTCAAGTAGCTCGTTGGTGGTGGCGCCTCTGGTGGGCGGCGGCACCATATGTATAAACTAATATGGGCAGCACGTGTATAAAAACTACAGCACCACGCAAGCTTTGTTTAGAAAGAGCAACGAGAACGTCCCATCCTTGTCTATCCGTCTTATTATATTCTATCTCAGTCTTGATATTGTTGATAATGTTTGAAAAGAGTGTGCTGTAAGAAATAGTTATTTACATTGCGAGATGCGTAAGCGCACTTTTTTCGCCAAGGAGGATGTTTAACGCCCATGTTGCCTTGGGTCTTAAAACTCTCTCCGAGGCCAAAAAGAGCTTACGCATCGAGCAATGTATTACATTTTCCCAGCTTCCAACAATTTCATATTAGGTAGGTAAGTACTTTGAATTTAAATACACTATGGAGTAGATTGTAAGTAACAATCTTCATTATAACCATTGTCCAATTATTATTACTAAAAAAGATAATCAGTGTATTATTAGAGGTAGAATGCAGTATATTAAAAAAACTTCTTGTGCGATTACTAGTCCCGTAGCCTCACCATTCAGTTAAAGAAGTGCTTGTTAAATTTGGACTTTTAGACGGTTTTTATTTTTGACCTACATCAGATCCCTCTGGAAATGGGTCGCCGAACTATTTATTTTAACGCTCAATTTCCATTCTACTTTCTCTAATTCTGTGTAGCTGTCACTCCTGTCACTGCCTTCCGATCGATCGAGCGGTGTGATGTCACAACCATTCCCACGCTTTTCGTGTCGTTGAATAGCTTGCGGTCACAACTTTAATTATTTTTTGCAAGTTAAATATTGCGATTTGAGAGGCAAATATATTAAAGAAATAAAAAAAAAATTTCAAGTTCCCAAAAAATCCCGATGATTTAGAAGAAACCCAACTTAGGTACTAATATTTTTTTTTCGAAAAGGTGGGGGTACAAAATATGATGACCCAGTACATTGAAGGTCAAATCACTGAAAGTGGTCAATCATTAAATTTTCATTGATAATAATAATAATACTTTGATAAACACTTACTTATTTTATTTTATCCTTAATTAATCTTAGTAGGTAATTAATCTTATATAACACTGTTATATTTATCATTCTGTGTTGGATAAAAATTTGACAGCTTCTTTGTTATCTTCCATTCTTCCTTAATTTCCAAAACATTGAATTTTCATTCGTTTAGGCAACTGATGTGAAGTAGGTAAGAGGCATGTAGGTATTCCAAAATTACAAAAGTTTACTACTTTTTTTTATAACTAAGTAAAGCAGGTACCTATAAATTTTATAAAAGTAATGTCCTTTTTTAAAATTACCATATTTTCCAAAGTTTCTGCTTAAAAAAATTTGGCGATGTCAAGTTTTGGATCATGCAAGATAAGCTGAGTCGCGCGCTATGCAGTATGAAATGATACTGTGGGCCGTTGTCGCGGCCACAGAAAAACATCACTTAAAAAAACATTTTAGTTTTCGAGAAAAAATGTGTCAACAGTGAAAAACATTCAAAAATGAGTATTTTTGCCCTTGTTAATGTGTTTTTCATCTGAAAGCAATTGTAAACCGTTTTGGTGAATCTATTATTAATATATCTGCTGTTTCTAAAATCCACTTCCAAAATTATTTTAATTTTGAAAAATGACATTTTTTTGTGCTCTCAGTATATTTCATCCAAAACTTTCCATCGTCAAAATGTTTCTTTTTAATAAAACATTTCAAAAAAATTTATAAGTGATCTTTAATTTTTAAATTTTTAATTTTTTAATCATGAATAATCAAAATCACCTAAATGTTTTAATTTTATTTTCCGGCATGAATAAATTTGTTAATAAGTAGTATAAAGGTAGTCACGCATTAATACGTATCGGTCCCAATGGACGCATCGGACGAATCGTAATTTTTTTGTCATCATCGCACATTTATTCGGATTTGCTTGCCGCATTTTCATTTAGTGCCAATACGAGACAGGATATATAGTACAAACTTCTCTGTCGCGTTTATTTTTGAGACCTAAAAATGAACAGTCCCGAAGAAGAAATATTTGCAATTGCATGTGTATTTGAAGATGAAGAACAAAGGCAGAAGAAAAGAAAAAAACGAATTTGGGTCCATAATATGTTATGTTAAGAGGAAACTCTATGGAGAATTTCATACTTTATTTGATGATTTGATAAGGGATGAAGCTAAATTTTTCCAATACTTTCGGATGACTCATGAAAAATTTTCTGATCTTTTAAATATGTTATGTCCAATCATAGAAAAGCAAAATAGTACTTTTCGAGAATCGATTGGCCCTGCCGAAAGGCTATCACTTTGTTGAAGGTAAGAAATAATACTTGTATAATGTTATATTTTTATTTTATTTGAAAAACAGTACAAATTAGAAGTCCAAGGTTTGGGCTAAATTAAACTTAAATATTTATTTTAAACAAATAATCTTGCAATTAAACATTGAGCACTAAAGGTCATGATATGTAGACTGTTGTTGAATATTTTCCTGTTGCCGAGAGTTCGGTGTAATTAGAGAAGCTACACCATTGTAATATTGACGTGCTGTGTGTTCTGGATTATTTCCTGATGCAATTCTCATTTCTACGTCACTTATATTTTTGAATAGGTTTCGTTTTATTTCTATTTGATCTGTCAATGGAAATGTTTTCACAGTTTGAGCCATAGACACAAAAAAGGTGCTTAGTGGATCTTCTGAAGCTGGACTAGGTTTTTGTTTTTTATTTAAATAGTCTTGAAACAACGAAGCCACCGAATTATTAGTTGAAGTAGATTCCCCAGACGGGGCACGCCTTTTTGTTAATAAACTTTCTATTTGAGGAAACGCTGGGCGTTGTTTTTGTTATTTCAAAGCCATTGGTGGGGGTTTCAGCTTCAGCAAATGAATCGTGAAGTTCTTTCAGTGGCCTCATTTATTTTGTTTTCGGAGTTTTGAGTGTTTTCCAATGCTGGGATATTTGTAATGCGGTCTTTGTCTTCAAATAAATATGGGACTAAAAATTGCAGCTGTTTCACAAATTTTGGAGGCTTCATATTTGTTACAGCTTGTCCGCTTTTGGTTTGGCGTAATTTCAAGGCTTTTCGATGATTATCACAGATTCTAACCCATCTTTCTCTACAGATATTACCTAAAAAAAAACATTTTTTTTGATTTCTGGCTACTGGGAATTCCTTCAAGTCACTACATTTTAGTTATCGATTGGGCGGGACATCAATTCGTGAAATAGTTTACTCAACTTGTCAAGCAATTTGGAAAGTATTACAACCAACAGTTATGCCAATTCCAGATGAAAATATGTGAAAATAGCATATGTGGATATAGCACTAAACTTTTACATTAAATGGAATTTTCCGAATTTTGGCAATTGACGGAAAACATGTTATTATACAAGTTCCACCTAACAGTGGCTCAAATTATTTCTGTTATAAGAAGACATTTATGGTTTGTACAAAACAAATTCCGATGCACGTCATCGTATACGGCATTGGAAAAGACTCGTCATAGGGACGCAGCGTTGCCGTATCGTGATAAATAAAGATATAAACAATAACCGTCGCATTCACCATATTTTTAAACCACAAGCATAAAATGTATTTTATATGATAAAAGATTGAACTTTTACTGGGTTTGCAGTCAAGTTGGTCTTTAAAGAAAACTATTGGTTAATTGCCAAGCTTTCGGAATTGTTTATTCCAATGCAAAACATGTGGAAACGTTCACGTGCGCGTCCACGAGGTTATAACTTATAACTCGGGCTCTGGCGGTTTTAAATTCGGCAACGTCGCCCGTTGCGTTAACAGCGGTACCAACATAATACTAGGCCAAATTCAAATATCAACACACAAAATCACATATGTTTTCATATAAAACGTTAGTAACACAATTTTCGTCATTAATTGTTATTGATGACGTGCAACGGAATTTGTGTTGTACGAACCATAGTGTCGTGTTGTTAGCTCTAGTAGATGCCAACTACAGATTTATTTCGGTTGATGTAGGAGCTTACGGAAAAAATTCAGATGGCGGCATATTTGCGGAAAAAAAATGAGCTGCACTTGCCACCTGATGAGCAATTACCAGGAAGCCAAGAGATTTTACCTTACGTTATGATAGGCGACGAAGCTTTTCCACTTAGCAAAAATTTAATGAGGCCATGCTCTGTTGATCAAACTAGAGCAGATGAAACAAAGAAAGTATTTAATTATAGGTTAAGCAGAGCACGAAATGTTTCTGAAAATTGCTTTGGAATTTTAGTGAGAAAATTTTGAATTTTTGAAAGAAAATTATGTATGTCACCGGAACATTTAAATATTGTAATTTCTGCCTGTTGTTATTTACACAATTATCTCAGAAACGACGCATGTTACTGGAATGAAAATGATCTAGCTATCACTATTGACAATGTGGAGGGTTTGAGAAATCTACACGGTATTGGTGGTACAGCAGCAACAGATGCATTACAGGTTAGAGATGCCTTTAAGAATTATTTTACTTCGCCCATAGGTAGTGTAGAGTGGGAAATCAAAAAAGTTCGACAAGGAAGAATATTTAACTGAACTGTTATTTTAAAAATTAATGTTTCATGTACATACCTGGTTGCTTTAGTATTTCTCCAATAATTTCTTCCCAGATATTCTGCCATCTCTGTTGGTTTCTATAATCTTTATTTTTTAAATTATAAATTTCATCATATTGCTACACTAAAGTTATTAATAAGCCGTCGTCCATTGCTATTTGCAGCTCTACTAAACACGTGTTTATTAAAAAAAATGTTGTAGAAGAAAAACTGCGACTTCTCCGAGCCAATTCTTGTCGCTACTTATCGCGTATTTGATCGAATTTGCGAATGACGTCATCTGCACGCATCGTATATACGGATTTTATCTTTTTTTAATTATCCTGGACGGATTTCTGTTTCTACGATGCGTCCGATACGGTTGTCTGTGCTTTATCTCATTTAAAATAAGAAAAATAATAATTTTCATTCGTTCTGTCCGTCCGATACGAACAAATGCGCGCCTACCTTAATAATACATATTCAATAAAACTTACCTATTTTATTTTACACGTCACTAATTGGGGTGTCACTTTGATTTATTAATAGAAAACATATAAACACACAATGAAAAGGAGATTTATTATTCTGGATTTGAAACCAAGAACACCGAGCCGCAGATGAGTCTGATTCATCTGTGACAAAACATATAGGAGCCAAGGTTTTAAAACATCAATATTGAGAACTCGGCTATCTTAAAACTATAACATGACGCCGACCCCGACATGTACATATCATCACCTAAGCATAATCTGTTTATTTATTCCTTGTAACCCAAACAAAACTCGGCCGACTCTATGAACCGGGACCATGTCTCATGTCGGTTCGATTTTACGAAGACAGGTCCCATATAAATGTGCCCAAAAGTACTTTCAATACTAAAAAACAAGGAGAGAGCACAAATTTTCTGACACCTATGATGGCGACGTACCTAAACTTAGTAACGCGGCACCTAAAATTAGTGTTCAAAACAAGGCTGTTTAATGGTCTTCTTTTGAAGATCCTTGAATGATTTGTATTCCCTTTGATATACTTATTTGTAGTGACAATCATGTTACTCCAGATTTTAGGGAGAATAACAATTATTATTTTTATTGTCATTGTTTCACTTTTGCCAATTATGATCTTTGAAAGAATAAAGATTATCATAAAAGGACTGTTGTCTCCACATACTTATTAATGCGACGAACAAAATGATAGAGCGGACGGAAATGTTCAAAGTAAGAGGAAACATCTGCATGAAGATTCCAAAGAAATTATTTTAAATGTATATACAACTTTGACTGAAAGCGACAATTTTCGCAAATTTGCGATTAAACAATTTCAGATTTGATATGATTTCAGATTAATTATGACAAGTGCAACCCAGAAAAATTTTGACTACCTATATCGTATTCACTTTTTAGAAATTTAAAAATACCAATAAGTTTAATACTGATCCGTGCATTACTCCTCTATCTTTATTTCTGGAACACTCAATAAAATGATCTACGATTCCGATTTATAGTGGAGGAGCATAATGCACATTTACCTACTCCGTGGGTGGGTTTTTTGTGAAGGGAAGTTGCACGACTATGTGGAATCTCTTTATTGTATGCTACGTAATGGCGAAGTACCTGGTGTTGTGTCGTTTGGTTTTTATGACTACATAAATGCAATATGTCCGCCATACAAGATATTTATTCCTTTCATCAAGAATAACTTCTTCCAGAGGGCTCATACACAAAATATGCATGGAATATTTTCTATTCCGCATGAGCAGATGAACAAATTTATATCTTATCAATTTTTCCATATCTTCTACCGTTTAAGAGTTATGATCTATTATATAAGTCACCATCGGTTTAGAACCATCCGTTATTTATTAAGGGTAAAAAATAATGATTGTGCTGCTATTTACTCACAATAACTTATATACATATATGCAACAAACATTATAAGTAGAGTCATTACAATGGTATGAAACTCACTTTAATAATACATACAGGGTGTCCGGTTAATAATTGTCCATATAGCAACTACACTACTACACATATTTCGGACCAAAATATAACGATTGAGGCCAATACGCCTTAATAGAAATGTTGTTTGTTTAATAGATACAGGGCGTTCAAGTAAATTTTTTGAATTGAATTATAGTTACATCTCCCAAAATAATCAAGCTGCTGATCTGAAATTTGGCACTGTTGTATTTTTGGGGACGAATAATAATAATAATAATTCTCACCCTTACGATACTCCAAACTAGGAGTACCCCAGAAGCAACCACATGCTGGGGAGGGGGGAAATTACTATTATTTTGTCTTCGTTGCCATTTGCGGCTAAGCTGAAGATGCCAATTTCGATGTACTTCACAGAGGGCGTCACTTGCGTCGTTTTTGAATGGAGCTTTTACTCGTAACTTTTTTGTGGTTTCCTTTTTGTTGTTGCAGATCCATCATTTTAGTGCATCTTTTCAATCTGCAACAAAAAGGTACTGTTATTTCATAACGATAAAATCAACTGTTTGCGTTGAAATTGGCAAAATATGCCCCAAAACACCTATGTTAACTCAAACATTCGAAACATAAAATTTTCAGCTACCGCTTTTAAATGTTTCAGATCAACTGTACATTCAAAATAAACAAAAAAAAGCAATCCATTCCATTTTAAAAGCGAAACATTTTTGGTACATTGTTCATAAGGACTTTTTTCTCACTTTAAATGGTAAGTTGATCTGTAACATTTAAAAGTGGTAGGTAAAAATTTTATTTTTCGAATGTTGGAGTCAACAGGTGTTTTGGTGCACATTTTGCCAATTTCAACGCAACGGGTTGATTTTATCGTTATGAAACAAGAGTACCTTTTTGTTACAGAATGAACAGATGCACTAAAATGATTAACCTGTAAGACCAAAAAGATAACCTCAAAAAAGTTGCGAATAAAAGCACGATTCAAAGTGCAAGTGACGTCTTCTGTGAGATACATTGAAATTAACATCTTCGGCTTATTCTTCGTCCCCAAAAATACAGCAGTGCCAAATTTCTGTTCAGCAGCTTCATTATTTTGTTAGATCTAGCCATAATTCAATTTTAATAAATGAACTTAAACTTCCTGTGTCTCTTAAACAATTATTAACTATTAAGGCATGTTAGCCTCCACCGTTATATTTTGGCCCTAAATATGTGTAAGTTGCCATTTGGATAATTATTAACAGGACACCCTGTATGTATTATTAAAATGTGTTTCATACAATAATTGTAATGACTCTATTTGTAATGTTTGTTGCATATAAGTGTAATATTAAAGTTATTGTGAGTAAATAGCAGCACAATCATTATTTTTTCACCCTTAATAAATAACCGATGGTTCTAAACCGATGGTGACATATATAATGGATCATAACTCGTAAACGGGAGAAGATATGGAAAAATTTATAATTACTAAATTACTAAATTTGATGTTAAAACTTAAATTAATGACAAACCTACAGGGTGATTCAGTTTTATTCTAGGACACTTCAACAGGTGATAGCCAACCTTAAAATAGGACCATTTTGTGGTATGCCTTTTTATCCACAGCAACCTCGTTATCTAACAGGGCATTTAAATTCCCAAAAAGTTTAATGCTTAATTTTTTATTTTTCCAATCGAAATTTGGTACACAGCATGGATTGATTAAGTGCCATAAAATGTAATAATACCAAGTTCCTCAAATAACCAGTGGCGGAGATATGGATATACACGACATTTGTTTTATCAACAAAATATGAATCCAGCCCTTACAGAATTTTCTTTTATGCTCTTAAATAACTTATTTGTTCTAAGCAAAAACTGTCTCTTGACATTTTTTTGTGTCTGTCAAAGTTTTACGGGAAAATCAATATTTATCGTTTATTACTTTTTTGGAATGCAAAGAATTAAATTATGTCATTTGAAAAAAAAAAAGGCATTTTAGATCTCGATTTGCCCATTACTGTCGAATTGACTAAAATGTAATAGTAATTTGACAAAACAATAACGCCATCCATGGCTAACTAATTTTGTTACTTATTTTTTCTTTTAAAATTAAAAGTCAAATCGTCGATAAAATTACATATTTAATCTTGCACAAAAGTGGTTATTGACAGGCAGGTTTTAATTTTCTCTAATAACACATCGCTTAATAACCTCTGGCTGAATAGAAATCTACAAAAAAAATGCCAATAGACAATTTTTGCTTGAAATAAAAAATGTTATCCAAGGGCATAAAAGAAAATTCTGTGGAAGGCCATATTAATATTTTTCTTGATAAAACAAATGTAGCGTATATCACCACTGACTATTTGGGGAACTTGGTATTATCACATTTTGTGACACTTGATCAATGCATGCTGTGTACCAAATTTCGTTTGAATACCTTTAATGGTTGGAATGGAAGAGTTAAAAATTAAATGTAAAAATTTTAGAGAATTTAAACACCCTGTATCTCGAAAATGAGGTGGCTGTGGATAAAAAGTTATACCACAAAATAGTCATACTTTATGGTTTTCTGTCACCTGTTGAAATGTCCTGGAATAAAACTGAATTGCCCTGTATAGTCACTGCCATGTAGTTCACTTATGGTTACTTTATAGTTTTTATAACTTTTACTTAACTTTCTCGGTATTGGAAACGTCGTAGTTACCAGTGGCAATCTCAAAGTTTTGAGAACTTGAAGGTGGTAAATGATGGTAGCAAAGACTAATTTTTGTTACTAAAATGCGACTACAAATTAGCAACGACTTTCAAGTGATTTTGATAGAACCAGTAGATATTTACCCACCTCATGACTTGTAGAGGTGGATTTCGGATTGCTTTTTACCTTGCCCTGGATAATTTTTATTTATGATAGTAGTTATGATACAGTAGTAAGACATGATCATGATTTGATTGGTAACTACCGGTTTTAGATCCTCATCCATTCAAGCAAGTTACTAGTTTTACTCAAGGGCAAAAACTTTGGGAAATACCCATTGGGCAGTTGAAATCGATTTTGGTTTTACAATTTCAGTTAGGTTAATTTGGTGATAAAATATTTGACAACCTTCACCGGAAGTGGCCGCTATTTTTAAAAATGGCTGCTGAAAATGTAATCCTTGTTGTCAACCCCAAATGTTGATGTGTTGGGTTATCATTTCGTAAGTTTTTGACATCGCTGAACAAATCCGTAACCACAGAAATACGATTGCATGCACCCAGTGGCCCTACAGCCGCTTAGTATGGGGAATATTGAGTAAGTTATAAGTGTTGTTGCAGGATCGAATGTGGTAATAGGTGGTGACATCATCACAGGCCCTTCATGGCATCACTGGGGTGTCACTTTTAGAACCAGTAGCTATTTACCCACCTCGTAACCTTTAGAAGTGGTGTTTGGATTGCTATTTTTCCTTGCCCTGAATAATTTTTATTTATGATACTAGTTATGATACAGTAGTAAGACATGATCGTGATTTGATTGGTAACTACCGGTTTTAGATCCTCATCGATTCAAGCAAGTTACTAGTTTTACTCAAGGGCAAAAACTTTGGGAAATGCCCATTGGGCAGTTGAAATCGATTTTGGTTTCACAACTTCAGTTAGGTTAATTTGATGATAAGTACCGGTTTTAGATCCTCATCCATTCAAGCAAGTTACTAGTTTTACTCAAGGGCAAAAACTTTGGGAAATACCCATTGGGCAGTTGAAATCGATTTTGGTTTCACAATTTCAGTTAGGTTAATTTGGTGATAAAATATTTGACAACCTTCACCGGAAGTAGATCTAAGCCGCTATTTTTAAAAGTGGCTGCTGAAAATGTAATTCTTGTTGTCAACCCCAAATGTTGATGTGTTGGGTTATCATTTCGTAAGTTTTTGACATCGCTGAACAAATCCGTAACCACAGAAATACGATTGCATGCACCCAATGGCCATACAGCCGCTTAGTATGGGGAATATTGAGTAAGTTATAAGTGTTGTTGCAGGATCGAATTTGGTAATAGGTGGTGACATCATCACAGGCCCTTCATGGCATCACTGGGGTGTCACTTTTGGAACCAGTAGCTATTTACCCACCTCGTAACCTTTAGAAGTGGATTTTGGATTGCTATTTTTCCTTGCCCTGAATAATTTTTATTTATGATACTAGTTATGATACAGTAGTAAGACATGATCGTGATTTGATTGGTAACTACCGGTTTTAGATCCTCATCGATTCAAGCAAGTTACTAGTTTTACTCAAGGGCAAAAACTTTGGGAAATGCCCATTGGGCAGTTGAAATCGATTTTGGTTTCACAACTTCAGTTAGGTTAATTTGATTATAACTACCGGTTTTAGATCCTCATCCATTCAAGCAAGTTACTAGTTTTACTCAAGGGCAAAAACTTTGGGAAATACCCATTGGGCAGTTGAAATCGATTTTGGTTTCACAATTTCAGTTAGGTTAATTTGGTGATAAAATATTTGACAACCTTCACCGGAAGTAGATCTAAGCCGCTATTTTTAAAAGTGGCTGCTGAAAATGTAATTCTTGTTGTCAACCCCAAATGTTGATGTGTTGGGTTATCATTTCGTAAGTTTTTGACATCGCTGAACAAATCCGTAACCACAGAAATACGATTGCATGCACCCAATGGCCATACAGCCGCTTAGTATGGGGAATATTGAGTAAGTTATAAGTGTTGTTGCAGGATCGAATTTGGTAATAGGTGGTGACATCATCACAGGCCCTTCATGGCATCACTGGGGTGTCACTTTTAGAACCAGTAGCTATTTACCCACCTCGTAACCTTTAGAAGTGGATTTTGGATTGCTTTTTTTCCTTGCCCTGAATAATTTTTATTTATGATACTAGTTATGATACAGTAGTAAGACATGATCGTGATTTGATTGGTAACTACCGGTTTTAGATCCTCATCGATTCAAGCAAGTTACTAGTTTTACTCAAGGGCAAAAACTTTGGGAAATGCCCATTGGGCAGTTGAAATCGATTTTGGTTTCACAACTTCAGTTAGGTTAATTTGATGATAACTACCGGTTTTAGATCCTCATCCATTCAAGCAAGTTACTAGTTTTACTCAAGGGCAAAAACTTTGGGAAATACCCATTGGGCAGTTGAAATCGAATTTGGTTTTCACAATTTCAGTTAGGTTAATTTGGTGATAAAATATTTGACAACCTTCACCGGAAGTAGATCTAAGCCGCTATTTTTAAAAGTGGCTGCTGAAAATGTAATTCTTGTTGTCAACCCCAAATGTTGATGTGTTGGGTTATCATTTCGTAAGTTTTTGACATCGCTGAACAAATCCGTAACCACAGAAATACGATTGCATGCACCCAATGGCCATACAGCCGCTTAGTATGGGGAATATTGAGTAAGTTATAAGTGTTGTTGCAGGATCGAATTTGGTAATAGGTGGTGACATCATCACAGGCCCTTCATGGCATCACTGGGGTGTCACTTTTAGAACCAGTAGCTATTTACCCACCTCGTAACCTTTAGAAGTGGATTTTGGATTGCTTTTTTTCCTTGCCCTGAATAATTTTTATTTATGATACTAGTTATGATACAGTAGTAAGACATGATCGTGATTTGATTGGTAACTACTGGTTTTAGATCCTCATCCATTCAAGCAAGTTACTAGTTTTACTCAAGGGCAAAAACTTTGGGAAATGCCCATTGGGCAGTTGAAATCGATTTTGGTTTCACAACTTCAGTTAGGTTAATTTGATGATAAAATATATGACAACCTTCACCGGAAGTTGAACTAAGCCACCATTTTTAAAACTAGCAGCTGAGAATGTAATCCTTGTTGTCAGCCCCAAATGTTGATGTGTTGGGTATCATTTTGTAGGTTTTTGAGATTACTGAACACGTCCGTAACCACAGAAATACGATTGCATGCACCCGATGGCCATACAGCCGCTTAGTATGGGGAATATTGAGTAAGTTATGAGTGTTTTTGCAGGAAAATCGGGTAGCTGCAAAAGTGTATATCACTCATGTATCAACGGTGCTACTTTAGTGTGACGGTGCAATACTGTTATTTCTAGCTTTTATTTCTGAAGTTTGAAAAGCACGCAAGCAGTCACGAGTCGTAAATAAGTGCGCTCATGCTCCTTGTGCATTGTTGAAGCGGTGATCCGACTCGCCCAGGTCTGGAGTTGCAGCTTGTACCATATTCTGCGGCTGGAGTGAGGTCGTTCGTCTGTTGCTCTGTTTAATAATAATATTTATTGACTATGTACATACAAGAGTATTTTCACAGGTCACAATGTTAAAATTTCAATACGAATTAAAAAAGTTAATGGTCTGTTGATGACAAGTAAAAGACAAAATTTACAAAGATTTCTCAAAGGCTTTTGACCGCATGGACCATACCATCCTTTTAGAAAAACTTTGCTCGACTGGCTCTTGGATTTAATATCATCGCACTTGACTAACAGATCTCTGTTTATTGAATGCAATGGATTTAGGTATCATAGCTTTCTTGCTTCTAGTAGAGCATCCCAGGGTAGTAATTTGGCTCCACTTCTATTCTCTCTGTTCATCAACGATATTACTGATAATCTGTTGAGCCAAGTGTTGATGTTTGCTGATGATCTAAAAAATTTTCGTTAGATCAAGTCTGATTCTGATTGCATGCAGCTCCAAGCTGATCTACATAAATTATGTAAGTGGTGTAACAAAAATAAATTGCCACTAAATTCTGACAAATGCAAAGTCATGTCTTTCACGACCAAGAAATCTCATCTTACATCTGAATACAATCTCAACGGTGTGAATCTTCAGCGGGTTTTCTCATTTGTGGATCTCGGGATTGCCTTTGACCACAAGTTGTCATTTAATAATCACATAACAAATGTTACAACATCCTTAATGAAAACATTAGGCTTCATATTCAGATTTAGTAGAGACTTCAATAATATAAATGCCTTAGTCACTTTATTTTAGCTTTGTGCGCTTTAAACTCAAGTATTGCTCAATTGTGTAGTGTCCATATTATAATGAATACATCAATCAACTCGAAAATATCCAGTGAAAGTTTCTTAAGTTTCTATCCTTTAAACAAGATGGTGTATATCCACCGAGAGGTGTTCCTCAATCGGAGTTGTTTGAGAGATTTGAGGTCCCTGCATTGATTGACAGGCGCAAAGTCCTGGCACTTCAAGTTCTATTCAAAATGGTGGCGGGCTTAATTGATGGTGCAATTTTCATATTCCATCTAATACAAGATCCAGCAATATGTTTTACTTGGATATAACTAACACTAATATGTTACTAAAATCTCCTATATACAATATGTGTAGGCTAGCAAATGAGTTTTCTGAACATGATTTTTCTTAACATAGCTTCCTTACTTTTAAAAGGATGGTCAGGGGACTAATTTTTACTTGATTTTTGCCTGTTTCATGTAATAAGTTGTTATCTATACCCAAATCAAATTAGCAAAGTGTTTTTTTGCATATTGTCTTATTAATGTCTGTTAGACAATAAAGCTTATTTATTTATTTATTTAAAATTTCACAAAATAATAAAATTAGTGAATCGTTCAATAAAACAGTCCTTATTCATCTGGACGGCAAGGTAAGATCATCAAAATCATTTTGCAATAATTCATGGAGATTAAAAAATGCTTTTGTCAGGGAATTATAGAGGTTTATTGCAAAGTAGTTGAGTCCATCTCTGGCTTTATCAATTCTATGATTAGGTTATTATTATTTCTGGTGTCAGAGTTTTTATCGTATGCATTTATGTTGTTCTTCACATAAACAAGACATTCAAGTATATATACACAGGGTAACGTGAGAGTGGCTATGGTATGCCTTCTTTAATACCCCATTGCTAACATTGTGAACACCTTGAGAGGCCAGAGGCCTCGGCAACTAAATTCAACGTGAGTCATAAAAAGTTGAACTTCAGTGCCTTGGTACATAAATAACTGTTATTTAAACCAGATCACATTTGCATAAATTATACTAGAATTCTGTCTTTTCAATAAATATGTAATAATCTTGAATGACCTTAATAATATCTATGTATATTATACTAATTTTGGTGAAATCAGGAGAGACAATAAGTTTATAGAAAAACTTGTCCATCTCTCCAGAATCACAATACACTTTGTTACTCTTCATGTTCCACCACTGTTATATTCCGCTTATAATAAAAAATAAAATAAAAAACAACTATCTTATGTTTAAAAAGAAAAAAGAAAATAGAGCTGAAAAAAGTGTTCAAAAACAAATAAATAGTGATTAAAGTTAAATGTATTTCCTTATATGATATAATTTTGATTTCGATTCAACCAACGAGTCAGAACCCCTTTGAAATTCTTTGAGTACCTCCCATTTTTTTTTATCTCCATTGGGAAGGTGTTGAAAAACCTTTTTCCTACATGAGTAAATGATTGTTGTCCTTTTGCCGTTTGTGTTTTAGATCTAACTGTATTTTCAGCATCTCTAAACCTAGTTTTATGTTCATGTCTTGCATTTGTATTTATAATTTTTTTGACCATATGTAATAGTGAAGTTTTACAAAATAAAGCTTGAATGTTTAATATTTGTGTATGTTGATATATTAGATTTGTTGGAAAACGTGGATTTAATTTGTATATATTTTTTTTTGCAAAAACCTCAATAGGGTTTAAGTGGCACTGATATGTGCCACCCCAACCTACAATGCCGTATTGTAGTTGAGACTGATTGATCGAGCTGATTTATACTAAGAATAGCAGTCATTTGTTTGAATAGCTATAAAAGTGGTTTTAATTTTTTGCTAAATTTTGACAGTGTAGGTCCCACTTCATATGGGTATCCAATATTAGTCCGAGATATTTTGCTTGTTTAGATGTAGTTGGAGTCCATATAGTGTTTTTGTGTGGAATGTTGATTTTTATTTTGTTATTTATTGGGAATTTGATTTTATTGTTGGAAGAGGGTAAGTAAATAGTCTTTTTAGTATTCAATGTTAGGAGGTTAACATCTAACCAGCATACCATTTTTTTAAGTCTTGAATCAGGTGCCATTCGACATCTTTCCATGTTCTTCCCTCTACGAACAGAACAATGTCATCGGCAAACGATATAAGTATACCTGAACAGATTATTGAAAGTAATTGGTTGATATACGGAAGGAATAAAATTGGCCCAATGACCATACCTTGCGGGATGCCACATGTAACTAAGGTCCTTTTGCTGCGGATTTATCGATTTCCACTATTTTATGTCTGTTTTTTAGATAATCGTCTACAAGGTTTTGGACAACACCAAGGAGACCCATACCCCACAATCTTTCTAAAAGCTTTTTATATGTTTTACCGTATCAAAGGCCTTGACAAGGTCTAGTAAAATCGCTGCACATGGTTTGCTTCCATCGAGGCTTTGTTGTATTTTATTAACACGGTAGGCAATGGCTTCAGACGTCCCTTTGTTTTTTTGGAAGCGAAAATATGTTCTACTTTTCTAGAAAATTGACAATCCTAGCTTTAAATGAGTTACGGGTCTATAATTGTTAACTTTATCCCTTTCTCCCTTTTTAAAAATAGGTTTTATTATGGTTGTTTTAAAAAGAAAATATTGTATTGATGATGTGGGTTAGAGGTTTTAATATACAGGGTGATTAACGTAAGTGGTTCATTAGAAGTTTACGGGGAAGGAGTGCGAATTTTGATTTGAAATTTTGGTTACTTATATAACAGGTTGTAAACTTTCTTTCTAAAATATTTTCAACTTCCGATCACTTCCGGTTATACCGGAAGTCGATAGCAACTTTGTTATTTCAAATAGAACACCCTATATATTATTACACCATTTGGTTCCCTATTAAATTCCAATTTTTTTTCTGAATGTAATGTGTACCCTGTTCCTAACTCTTTTCGAGATATTCGCAAATTTTTGATTTTTTTGAGTGTTGCAGCCATCGACCATAGTGATGATAACTTTGAAATTTATGAATCTGGAAAACTGAAATTTTTGACTGTCGTAGGCGAAAGTCAACTTTATTAAATGGTCTGTATGCCATTTCAAAATATTGTACAGGGTGTTCGGGAAAAAATTCCCAATATCAACATCGAAAAATTGAAAAATCTCATTTTTTTCAAATGGAACCCGTATTTTTTTATTGCACCATTGAAATGCTTGTAAAAAGACAGTTCAAAAAGATATAACACACTATATGTCTAAATGAAGCGGTTGCTTCGTTATTACGCAAAATACGTATTTTTGCTGCTAGATATCAAGAAGCAACGGACCTTTTCTAATAGGCGGCCATGGATTTTTCATTTGTGATTGTCATTTATTGTGTTCCAAACAATAAAATATTAACTGTTGACAAGAATGGTTCAAATTAACTATTCTAACGAAGATATTTTGAATATGTTTTACACTCATGGAGAGTGTAAACGAATTTTAGAAAGAACAATTAGAGTTTTTAATGGAAGGCTTTTACATTTACCACCTTTTGACGAAATGAAAATTCAGAAAGTTCGAACGAAATTTCATAGTCTGTGGCAAGGTCCAAACAAAGAGAAGCAATTGTAAATACGTAACAGGTAAATAGCATAATATGAATAAATTGTTTTACTTATACCTATGCAGTTTCTTGTTTTTTCTTCTAGGACCTATTATTATGTAATTGTTAGTATTATTTAATTTTGTATTGTTGCTTCTCAGGGAAAAAAATATTATTAAATAGCCCTTAACCTAATTGCGTTATTTCATTTTCCATGGCCCCCTATAATGTGACGCTCCTTGAGAAATGGCATCTTTGTTGATACAGAGCAGAAAAAATACGTATTTTGCGTAATAACGAAGCAACCACTTTATTTAGACATATAGTGTGTTAAATCTTTTTTACTATCTTTTCACAAGCATTTCAATCGTACAATAAAAAAATACGGGTTCCATTTGAAAAAAATGAGATTTTTCAATTTTTCGATGTTGATATTGGGAATTTTTTCCCGAACACCCTGTACAATAATTTGAAATGGCATACAGACCATTTAATAAAGTTGACCTTCGCCTACGACAGTCCAAAATTTCAGTTTTCCAGATTCATAAATTTCAAAGTTATCATCACTATGGTCGAGGGCTACAACACTCAAAAATTTGCGAATATCTCGAAAATGGTTAGGAATAGGGTACACATTATATTCAGAAAAAAGATTTGGAATTTAATAGGGAACAAAATTATGTAATAATATATAGGGTGTTCTATTTGAAATAACAAAGTTGCTATCGACTTCCGGTATAACCGGAAGTGATCGGAAGTTGAAAATATTTTAGAAAGAAAGTTTACAACCTGTTATATAAGTAATCAAAATTTCAAATCAAAATTCGCATTCCTTCCCCGTAAACTTCTAATGAACCACTTATGTGAATCACCCTGTATAGGGGATATTTGTTTTAATGTGCAAGATGTTATCTCATCAAATCCAGGACTAGAATTATTTTTTGAATTAACTATTAGGTTTTTTATTTCATTTTTTGTTACTCGATGAAGAAACAACGAATCAGTTACAGCACTCTGCGGATAGTGGCGGACACAGGGGGGGGGGGCAGGGGACGACCACCCCCCCTTTTTCTACAACCATTATTACAACCGGAGTATTATTAGGTAATCTAAAAACGCTCTTTTTGCACACCAGAAATGACTTTTCTTAATTTGGCTTTGGCAATACAAGGTTTGCAGCAATGTTTTGGGCGCCTACAAGGACGTATTTAGCATGTCCAGCAGAAATGTCAGAACTTGTGACAGATGCCTAATTTTTACTTTGATATTCGATCTCTGTGTCTGTGGCTCTAACCTAACTTCAAACACAGAAACTATAACTATAGCCTTTTTCTATGCTTCAAAGAACAGTTTTATGTTAATTTCTATCAATTTAAGTTTAGGATTCGTGTGTGTAAAATGTAAATTCTGTTGATTACGGCCCTGTCCTCCGTCACCTATCAATAGGCCGCCTTTTAGGCCTTTTATGGCCCGATAAGCAATGCATTGGCGGAAATAAGTTTTTCTTCACCTAAAAGAATTAAAACTTGGTTACGTACCAATATGGTCCAAGACAGAGTAAGTAACTTAGCCCTATTAAATATACAACTCAATGTAGGTACCCATAAATAAAGAAAAGATCAGTTTGCTCGCAAGAACAGAAAATAGGATTTTATTTTGTGATAAGTACGTTATTTTTTAAATTTAAAGAATTATTGTTTCTTTTTGTGATTTGTTTTGTTATGTTTATTATTTAAGTATGTTTTTTATTTTGTGTGGGTAAACATTTTTTGTTTGTTTTTTTCTAGAAAAATAAATTATTTTATTTTTCACAAAAATACATGTTACGCCGGTGCCAGTGAAAATGACTTTTTAAAAAACAATATTTATTGGATTCAACTTTATACCCTGCTTTGAGATATTAGCTCGTCGAATGGCACACAACGTAACTTTGAAGTAGTAGAAACTAACTATGAGACTTAAGACTTTCAATACTGACTACTATCTATCTTTCTATCTGACTCTGGTTCTTGGTTCTGGAGTATTTATAGGGAGACGGAATGCTTAGACAAGCTTCTGGATCTTTTCTAGAGAAAAACATCTACAAGTGTAATTTGATTAAGGAACTATTGTTAGCGGAAATCTGAATACTGGAAAGAGTCAGCAATTTTCAAAAGTGGTAAATATGATAACTTAAGTAATGTGTAGTTTTCGTGAAATGTCAGGAATATTCTGGATGTAACATACTTTCCCCTATTTAAAAAAGTTGGTGCCATGCAACAGCTTTTGAAAGCTTATGGTAAAATATAAAAATATAAAATTATCAATTAGTAAGGTTTGAGATTACAATATAAAATAATAATATAATTAAGAAATAATATATAGATTAATTACAATAAGCAAGAGGTAATAACAAACAATAGTTAAGTAATAATATGGGTACATACAGTTTAATATCTAATATGATTATTATACAGTGGATTTATTTAAATTTAATTCGATATCTTTGCCTTCCTCGATTGGTTCGCCAATACGAACTGATCTAGGAATAGGCCTTCTCCTAGTAGGTATAAACCTTTATAATTTTTGATTACAGTCTGGAGGAAAAGGTGGATAGTCATCACCTGAATTTTCGTTAGCAATACCTATTTTTAATCTAGGTATAGGTTTCTTACGACATTTACAAAATATATAATGAATTATTAAGGATATAATTAACGTAATAGTTAAATAAGTAAACCAAGAATAATATTTGTCAACAAAAGTTTGATTCATTAAATCGTCGATATCTTTGGAAAATTGATCTAATTGATGTTTGGCTACTTCAAGGTTTTCGTAATTAATATTATTCATTTTTAATGGTTTTAATTCTGGCAACTTAATATCTTCAGGTAAATTGTAACAACAATCATATGGTATCCTTATTGGTTCGTAGGGATATGTAATGGTCGTAGTTTTTTCGTTTTGAGCTTTTATATAAATGTTTCCTATATAAGCGAAACAATTTTTCTCCATTGTTAAAATTGAGTTTTCCTTTATTACAAGAGAAATCGTCTTGTCGTCGCACTTAACAGTCGTTGGTAAGTCTTCGACAGTCACTATTAACCATGTGTTTGTGATTAAAACGTTCATGTTCACTACTACACTTTCACAAGTTTGTGGCATCTGGATTTGAAACTTTAAAAGTTGCGCTTCACAAACAGCGTCATTGTCTATAGGCAGGGGCACTATGTTTTTACAGTTTCATATTCTGTTGCATGTTTTTACAATTTTCATAATTCTGGATTGATATATAAAGGCTTGAATCATCATTTTTACCAACATATGGTTTATTCGAACTGGGAAATAGAGTATGAACTAAATGCGTTCTTTGATCTTTAATTGGAATCGGATAGATATGAAAGATTGTATAAGTTTGAGGTTCAACAAGTGGTATTTCTATAGCAAAAACTAAATTTCTTTCAGTTTCAAATGCTTTTAATTCAGAGATATTGAGATAATATCCTATAGTTTCTAGTTGTACTGTAAAAGGTAATTGATTTCTACTCAAATTTTCAGAAATTTGTTTTAGTTCACTGTGAAGCTCCATAGGCGAAATTATTGAAGTATGTATTGTGTTTAGTCTAGCAAAAGTAATTGAATTTAGCATGTCACTTAAAGACATTTCTATAAAAGAGTATGATTCCATCAGTTGCTCAGCAATCTCCAATATTTGTAATTTAGCATCATAAAATTTTAGGTTATCAGTAATATCGTAAATAGACTCTTCAATTTGTTTTATATCATCATTAAATGTTTCTTCATTGACTTGTAATTTCCGTAAGGTTTCATTGAAATTTTTAATAACTGAATAACCGAGATTTGTTTTTCATAGATTTTCTAGTTCGTGTTCATCTCTAGCTAATTTATTGATACAATTATTATAGTATTCACCGTCAGAAGAATCAAGATTTCCAGTTATAAATTTAAAAATTGAACCTATGCCATTTATTAAACCACGTTTTGATCTTTTACTAACATCGTATTTTAAATCTCTAAATTTTGAATTCATGTCGTTCGAAATTTGGTGAAGTAAGCTTAAATGAGTTTTTATTTCTGTTCTAAATCTTTCCATACGTGGATTTGGGGTATATAAAAAGTTATCAAGGTCTATTGAAATTTGTTCGTTCTAAAAGTAAGCATTTTTGAGAGAGAATTATGTCTTTATATACCAAAATAGTCCACTTATCATTAGAAATTTTTACATTAGAAATTTGGTGAAAATAAAGCCCTACCGTGTTATAAATCGTTTTAAGAGAATATTGTGTTGGATTTTCTGCATATTCTGCCGAGGTACATAAATCTGAAACAAAATACCTTAGTCAGCCAATGATGCTGTATTGACTAATCGTTTTCTGAACCTACTGACCTAGTTTCTTCTATATTCTCCATTTCATTTAAGTTTGTTTGATTTAAATTTTGTTCTTTATTATAGCAGTCTTTTAACATATCGAAATTAACTTTAGTTGTTTGATCAGTTATTGGACTATAGATTAGACAAGAATTTTTATAAATTTCTCTAACTTCATAAGGTCCGTTTGTTTGTCAAATCTTTCTTTAGCTTTTTGTTTTCTCAGATCAGTACGTTTTCTAGCAATTTTATAATAATGTTTTACTTTGGCATTTAGATCTCTGACATATTTCGAAATTAATTGTTCTTTGTTATATAATGTTTCGGTTGGGTGACTAGCCGTTCGTCCAAAAACTAATTCATATGGGGAATAACCTGTTGTATGATTGATAGAATTGTTATAACAGATACAAGCATAAGGTCATAATTGTAAAGGGTGTTCTCTGGGTTGTTCTAAAGTCGTTGATACTGGAAAATGTTAATTTAATATTATATAGTGTACACAGATCTTTCATCAATTAATTATTAAATTCTCGTCCGCTGTCACAATGAATTCTTGAGGGTGTACCATAATGTCGAAAATATGAAATTAAGATGTTAAGTACATATTTCGCCGTTTTGTTTTCAACAGGATAGGCTTGTGTAAATTTAGTCAATTCATCGCGAACTGTTAAAACTGAATGTCTTGTTGGAATTTCTAAAATGTCTAAATTTTTTCGTTCAATCGAGGTGTTTCAGTAATGACCAAGGGATTGGATAAGTTTTTCCTGCAAATTTTAGCTTTTTGGCATATTTCACATTGTTTTATAAAATTTTCGACATCTTTTGTCAGTCCGGACCAATTATATTTTTGTCTTATTCGTCTGATTGTTTCGTTAATTCCTCTGTGAAAATTTGATTTGCCTGAATGGTAATTATATATCACTATTGGGATTCGGTCTGCATCTGGGATTTCGACAATATTTTGACAAATTATAAACCTCATTTCTTTATCTGAATAAATAAAACTTAACATCTCTAATATTGGGAAATCTGTATTATTCTCAACATAATAAGTTTTAGAGCTGGTTAGAACATCTTTATCTCTATGCAAAGAAACAAAAAGTAATTGTGTAGCCATTTCGAGATTATAAGGTAAAACAATAATATAATAAGTTCTTCTAGATGGATTGACTTGTCATTACGCTTATTTTATTATAATCGAATTTAGGATCCATTTCAAAAATGTCATCAACTATATTGTCATGATTTCGCTAATTTTGTCTTGTTGAATAAATACGATTATATCTTTATGATCTTTGTCGAGTAACTGTGTATTAGAGGTTTGTACTTTAGAGTAGTCAATTAAAGCTTGAGTCTTGTATAAGTTCATAAATCTAGCAAATTCGTTGTCTAGTTCATTGATATCTTCATTAGATATTAATTCAGGTTCTTTAGAGGTTGAAGGTTCATTATTTAAATTAGTATGAAAAATTGCAGCTTCTTCAATAGGGTTAATTTTGATTGTTGATAATGCATCAGCGTTTTTGTTTATTTTGCCTGGTTTATAAGTTATTTCATAAATAATATTCTAATTTTAAATGCCACCGTGTGAGTCTACTTCCTGGGTCCTTGATTGAAAAAAGGTAAGTTAGTGGACGATGGTCCGTAACTAATTTAAAACTCCTACCATAAATGTAAGGATGAAAAGTTTTACAGGCCCATACAATTGAGAGTAATTCTTTTTCTATTACGCTATATTTTGATTCAGCTGTATTTAGTGTCCTGGATGTGTATGCTATTGGAAGATCTTTACCGATTGGTCCTTGCGATAAAACAGCACCGATTGCGAAAGCAGATGCATCAGTAGTTATTACAAAAGGTTCTTCGAAATCTGGGTATTTTAAAATTGGACTGGTAGTTAAAGCTATTTTTAATTGATTAAAAGCATTTTCACAATCATCATTGAAATTAAATGGAACATCTTGTTTTAGTAGGGTAGTTAATGGTTTTGTTATTTTCGCAAAATTTGGACTACATCTTCTATAATATCCTGCCAAGCCTAGAAATGACTTAATATCTTTCGGATTTTTGGGAATAGGAAATTTAATTACGGCTTCTACTTTTTCGGGATTTGGTTTTACTCCGTCTTTAGTAATAACATGACCAAGATAAGTTACTTCTTTTCTGAAGAATTCACACTTATCAGGTTGAATTTTCAAATTTGAATTTCTTAGTCAATGAAAAACTTCTGAAAGTCGGGAAACGTGTTCTTCTATAGATTGAGAATAAATAATTATGTCGTCCATATACACAAGACATCGCTCATTCTGAATACCTGCAAGTATGTTATCCATAACATGCTGAAAAGTACTGGGCGCATTTTTTAACCCAAATGGCATCCTTAAAAATTCCCGAAAATGCCGTTTTTTCCATATCTTTTTGATCAATTTCAATTTGATGAAATCCTGACGCTAAATTAAGAGTAGTAAAGTATTGACACTTTCTAGCTGATCTAACAAGTCCATTATGTTAGGTAAGGGATATTTATCATCGACTGTTACTTCATTAAGCTTTCTGTAATCTATTACCACACGCCAATTTTGTTTTCCACTGGCATCTAGTTTTTTAGGCACCACCCAGACTGGTGAGCTCCAAGGTGAAATGGAAGGTTCTATAATTCCTTGTTCCGACATCTCTGCTATTTGTGACTTTACTTCTTGCTTATGTATTTGCGGATACCTATATGACTTAGTGTATATTGGTTTCGACTCGTTTGTATTTATTGAATGTTTGATTTTATTTGTAAAAGTTAATTGGTCACCTTCTAGGAAAAATATGTCTGAATATTGCAAACAAAGTTCAGTAATAATTTATCTTTCTTCTTCGTTTAAATGTTCTAAGCGTAAATGATCTGTAATAGCGACTTGCCTATCAAATGAAGAAATATTAACAATTTGAACTGTTCTTAAGTTTTGTACTTTTTCTTTTTGTGGTTTTAGAAATTTATCTAGTTCTGCTTCAAAATTGAAATTAGGATTATTTGGAAAATTTTCTTCGAGTGGAACTTTATTTTTGTTAGTAATTTTATTTCCTTGAACTATTCTTTCATTATTGGTTTCAGGTTGTTCTTTGAATTTTATTTTCCTTTGATTTCCTTCTAACGAAATTTGTATGTTTTTAGGTTTTTTTTTATACAGTTCGCATCTTGTATTTATTTTTCTACTCATATCAGCAATTTTAGAAGAGATTGGAAAAATTTGTATTTGTGAATCATTTGTAACATCCGATGTAGATTCATTAAAATTTTGACTTATTTTTGAAATTTCCAATTTGCGAATAATTATTTCAATTTCTATAAAGCGAAAAACAAAATTTATCATTCTTTTGACTTTGGACCATTTTAGTTTATCAATTCCACAACCAATCATAGGCATATCTAAGTGCTAAATAAAAAAAATAAATAAAAACTAAAAAAACTGATGGCGGTAACACATACCGGCATATAGTCATAATGGCACCTTTTATAAAGACAGCAGTTGAGGGTTAAGGTATTTTTTATGCGTAATGTACTGAAGTAGACATCAAGTTTCTAAATGTTTTCGTTTTTGAGTTATTACAAAAAAATTTTTTAATGGCAAATTTTAATTAAAATGTTATAATTTAAAAATGGTAAACTATAGAAAATTGCTATCTTTACTATTGATGCTACGCAAATAATTGCACCAAAAAGTATAAGGAAAATATCATAATGATGTATGTAGTATAAACTACTTGTCGGTTTAGAGAAATCTGTGGATGATTACATAATAGTAGTTATGTTACAAGAATGAAAAGTTGGCTTTTACGGATGGCTGCGGAGTTCGACAGCCGAGGTGCAGGAGTACAAAAATTCCTTTTCGTTCGTGTACCATACAATATTTTTTGTTCAATTGTGGTTAGATATACACTGTGTTCATTTGAAAACAGGCCACCCTTAATATTTTTAAAACTACGAAAAAAACCAGAAATTGCCGTGACCCGTCAATTTTTGTTCGGAGGGGGAACTTCTTTGACGTACAGGTCATGTTGAAAAATTCACCCTTGTAACCCCCACCACCCCTAACTTTAAAATTTCAAATGGGAATACCCCCTTTGTGATACATCATTTTAAAGCTGATGTTAATTGCGAATACAACTCATTTTCATTTTTTAAAATCCGATGATGTTTGGAGAAGTTATGGGTAAAAACGGTTTTTTCATAGTTTAAAATAAATTACTTTTTACCCTACATTTTCAACAGCATTCACATGGGATAATAATACACAATGATTGTGTGGCTACTTATTTTATTAAATTTTCAAAATGAGCTCCATTAGTCGCTAGAAAGTAGTACAATCTTTTTTCACATTCCGCTCTTACTTTAACAAATGTGTCGCGAGAAATACGTTGGTATTCTTCTGTTATTCTGTTCTTCAGATCCTCAATTTTTGTGGGAGGGGTTTTATACACGTTTGTTTTATTTCCCCATGTCAATGCTGTTGAAAATCTAGGGTAAAAAGTAATTTATTTTAAATTATGAAAAAACCGTTTTTTTACCCATAACTTCTTAAAACATCATCGGATTTCAAAAAATAAAAATGAGTTGTATTCGCAATAACAGCAGCTTTAAAATGATGTATCACAAAGGGGGTATTTTAATTTGAAATTTTAAAGTTAGGGGTGGTGGGGGTTACAGGGGTGAATTTGTCAACATGACCTGTACGTCAAAGAAGTTCCCCCTCCGAACAAAAATTGACGGGTCCCGGCGATTTCTGATTTTTTTCATAGTTTTAAAAATATTAAGGGTGGACTGTTTTCAAATGAACACAGTGTATTTAAAAAAGTAGAAAATTAAAGTCAGAAATGATGCTGCTTATTTATTCATTACAAAAAAATCTTAGTTACCTATGAACTTCTAGTCGGCCGTGGAACAGAGAAAACTGTTGAACTGTCAATATAGCCATCTCCGCCTCTGACTATTTAAGGAACTTGGTATTATCACATTTTGTGAAATTTAATCACTGCATATTGTGAATCAAATTTCGCTTAAGTATATATTTAAGGGTTAAAAAAATTAAAAATATAACGTTAATTTTGGAGAATTGGAACACCATGTGTAATAATGTTATTTTGTAGCTTTCTATCACTGAAGTCTCCTAGAATAGAACTGAATCACCCTGTAGCAATATCATATACAAAATTTGGTGAATGAGATGAATATTAATCTTATCTGTATGATTATTTACTTGAATCGACTTCAAACGTAGTTGTCACATGTACTAAAAAAACATATATAAGTTGACTATTATGAAAAATCAAAGCTAAGAGCTATCTAATACCTAGGCCTGTAAAATTTCGAAAGATCTTCACAACTTTGGCAATTAAATTACAATGTTGATTACTTTCTCTTCGGTACACATTGAGTATTTTCTCTTTCTTTTCTATTTAAATGCCCTTTCGTAATTCTATTTTCATCTGCATTTGACTGATTTTTTAATTAAGCCACGTGTGAAAACTATTTTAACGTAATCATTCACTATTCTGCGAATAATTAAACGAAGCGAGTTCATCCCTGTATCACCTACAGAGTTTGCAAGTGCCTGACCAATAGAAGCGCTTTTCGTTGCTTGTGTACAGGGTGTCCCAGTTAACTTGATAAACCCGATTTTCTCTGTAATTTTAAAGATAAATTCATGGTTTGAAAACTAGACTTGTGTAGAATTTTCCGAGGTATTCAAATGTGACGTCAAACTTAATATACCGGGTGTTGTTAAAAAGTTATTTAAAAAAATACCGTCCAAAAAATTGTGAAGTTGGATTTTAACACGAAATGTTAGTAATGAGTATACGGGAGTAACGAAAAAGTGTCGGTTTTCATTTCTGACTTCCGGTTTTACCGGAATTAAGCATAATTTTGTCAGATTTTTGAGACAACCAGTATATTTTGGGTTTTTTAGGTTCCTTTTGTTCTCCCAATTCCAACCATATATATTTTTATATAGTTATCTCTAAATATATATTTTTAGCATTCCATGCAAATATGTGAATGTCATATTCCACGAAATGTATCAAAAAATAAAAGTTTACTGCTTGGTTATTTTTAGAGATAAATATATAAAAGTATATATGGTTGGAATTGGGAGAACAAAAGGAACTTAAAAAACCCAAAATATACAGGTTGTCAGAAATGAAAACCGACACTTTTTTGTTACTTCCCGGATATCTACTCATTACTAATATACCTTGATAAAATCCAACTTCAAACGGTATTTTTTGAAATAACTTTTTAACAAAACCCGGTATATTAAGTTTGACGTCACATTCGAATTCCTCGGAAAATTCTACACAAGTCTGGTTTTTGAACCATGAATTTATCTTTAAAATTACCGAGAAAATCGGGTTTATCACGTTAACTGGGACACCCTGTACACCATGTGCAGTGTTATTGTCCACTGACTCTAACGTAAATTAAGTATAACTAACCTTAAGTGAAGTGCAATCTTGATTATATGTGGCCTTCGTCACTGGCACATAATTATTATTTAGAACGATTCTCGCATTGATTGATTCAAAATATCTGTTGAAATCCATTACCCAGAAAAAAAAAATCTTGTAAATATTTTAATCCTGTTAAGGGATGTTGGAATGTTTCATTAAAATTTCTGTCATTTCTAATATCACTCTACGATTCTACACACTCAAAGGCTTTTGAAAAAGTCAATTTCTTGAGGTGTCTTTTCAAGAATGGCTAACATTTTGGGAACACTGTTTTTAAAATTCACCATACAATTGAGTTTAAACATGGATCTTTAATTTCAGCTCCCGAAGTTTTGGGACCAGAGCGATATGACAAAAGCTGCGATATTTGGTCTTTAGGTGTTATTATGTATATATTGTAAGTAAAAACATATTTTTATACAACTTTACTTGATAACTAGCACATTTTTAGGTTATGTGGGTTTCCACCATTTTATAGCAATCATGGCTTAGCAATATCTCCTGGAATGAAGAATCGAATTCGCATGGGCCAGTACTCTTTTCCCCACCCTGAGTGGCAAAATGTTAGTCAAGGAGCAAAAGAACTTATTAAGGAAATGCTAAATGTCAACCCCTCCAAACGATTAACCATTGATGAGGTTATGAGTAACAACTGGATTGCGGTATGTATCTTTGAAGTTATTGCTTTTGTATAGAAATCAGAAAGCGGGCATGAAAAGAAAAAGCATGGAAACAATATATTTTCATGGATTTTGTATAGTAGTTTTGTATTGAGCTTGAATAATTATGTTGTTAACTATATTGTCACAACCTGGTCAGCTGTGACTAGGAGCGTAGCCCTTTTAGAAATAATAACTAGTATATTTAAAAGGGCAAAATAATTTATTATTTATTAAAGATTCAGAACTGACATTTTTAAAGTATAAATCACACTTACTTGTTGGAGATGGGAGCAGGCATCATGACTGGAACTGGTTGCTCCTACCGGTAGATCGATCTTACAGCTATCACTACTACTTACTGATTCAATGAATATTCCGATGGTTTAAGTAAACTACTATTATTTATTGGCGGAATCAGCAGTCAGCAATTTTTATATTGACTCATCTTTTCTTCGGGACGCCCGGTGGCGGATGCGTCATGCTTATAATTTTATGTTAGCCCTGGCCTCTCAAGCAAGAGCAAAACTCCAAATTTAAAATTAATGTAGTGGAGTTTTAATATAACAATATACTTCTATTGATAACTTGTCTGTGTAACTCCCTGTATAACAAAAACATTAGTTTCGCAGCCCCCTGACACCAAATTTCCTTTGAGTTATTTGAAGAAAATAAAATATATACTTTAACATCTTGTATCTCTTTATTAAGTATTTTCGGGGGTATGTCTATATAATTTATTTTTTCTTTTTAGAGTCTGAATCACCATCATTTTTTTACACTTATTTATGTACACTCTGTATACTGCCGTGTTAAATGAAAACGCCGTAACCGACATTTTCGTGATTTTTCATTTACCGCAGCTAGCTCTCCTTGGAAGCATAGTTCGTGAGCTTTGAGTGGGGTTCAGTAGTGTGCTAATACTAGTCTGGCCAGGTGGCTGTGGTGATGAAGTGGTAGTCTGCTCCTTTTTCGATGTTACATGAAAAGGTAAAAAGCGAAACAGTATCCGTTCCAATACCCAACAGAAAGCTCTGTGCTTTTACAAAGTTAAAGTTAGATTGTTAGAATTTATAATTAGTTATTTAGGTTACAAAACTTAGGTATTTCTGTCCACAGACCATGATAACATAAATAATTTTCAAGGATACACAGAAATGTCAGCAAATCAATTCCTGATATTCTTGACTTAAGAAAAATATTATAATGAGATTTATTAATTTATTATTATTTATTATCATTTGAACACATTGTTACTAGGTAACAATTATAAAAGAAATTGTTGGGCTTGTTCTCCACTCAAAAACAATAATTGTGAATAAAAATATAAAATGGAGCAAAATGAATAATAATTGATCAATGGCCAAGGCTACAGCACTGAAGAACAACTGATTTAGTACAAACATATAACTACGAGACGATGACGTAAAAGAACCTGATAATGAGACCGTGTGCTAATGACTCAAAACGTTGTCAAATCTTTCACAAACCAAAATACAACAAGCTAAAAACTAAAGGCCCTGATAAGGCGATCAGTTGACAGCAGGAAGCTCCAAAGGCACAGCAAATCTTGGAGATGAGTTATTTTTTCAAAGTTGGCAAAGCCTACATTTCAAAAAAAAGATTGAAAAAGAACTCATCCCAGACCTCTTTGTTTGCCGCAGGTAAAGCTTCAGGCCGTCAACTTTCGCTCTTTAGCTGCTAACGGTCCCCAAATTGGCCGATCAAAAAATCCAACGCGAACGATGCTCATCGGTCGTGGTGACATGGAAATAAGCACAAAATTATTATCACAACATGGTAGATTAAATTGCTACATGTCTCTTGACACTAAATCAGTTCAAAGTAGGTGATTATTTGGTATGATGATTAACGATTTGTGATTTCAACATGAAATCAAGCGTGCATAAATTCACTGAGTACCGAGTCAAAAAAGCCTTGAAACCCTCTGTCAAGCCCCTCTTATAGCCTCAGTCGAACTGGAAAGATTTTCTTCAAAAACTATTATGAAAAAATTCAAATCAGGTAGGAAATCAAAAAGAGTTGGACTGCAAGGCGCTTTTCTTCAGACAATTGGCAGCAAGTTTTTAATCTGTCCAGATACATACCTCATTGTAACTAAATAGTTTATTGTATAAATTGTTAAAGATAATTTTAAAAAGAAAAAAACAACAAATCATTTCTGTGTATGGATAGTTGCATAGTGGTCGTGGCATTTTTGTTTGTTTTTTAAAATAGATCGCGGTATATCGGGTGAACCAAAGTTTTTAGACCGTAGTAACGGAGATTTGAATAAATTTCCGTTACAATAGACGGCATTTTCATTAAACAGAGCAGTCGTTATCCATATTAAACATACACATTTTTGTTAACAATATTGACATTTTCATTTCTTTGCATTCCTATTTACATTTCTATTGCACTGTGCAATTTTCAGCAATATACAGCTGTGCCACAGACTCCATTACACACCAACAAAATGCTTAAGGAGGGTGAAGAGATGTGGCCAGAAGTGCAAGAGGAAATGACCCGTTCCTTAGCGACTATGCGTGTTGATTATGATCAAGTACAAATTAAACCATTGGAGATTTCTAATAATTCTCTGTTGAACAAACGACGCAAAGCAACTCATGTAAAAAAGGCATAGAAATGTATTTTTTTTTTCAGGTGCAAGCCTGGTAATGATCTTAGGGAATGGAATTCACCATTAAAAATTATTTTCGACACTTTATAAAAGTCAAATTACTAATTTTATTTTAAATTAACAAGTCAAGTGCCGTTCTTTTAATGAAATATCTGTTTGCCAAACTGCTTAGATACCAAATATTGAATCAAGGAAATGAGGAACAACGCCACTAGCATTTTAACAAAAATCTTACGTTTTACTATGCAAGGTGATGGGATCGTTAAACAAAAATGCTAGTCGCGTTACTTTTTCGTTTTCTGTTGATTTATTATACTACATATGTATGCGTGACAGTATTTGGTTTACTTATTTTGATTGTATCAATCATGGTTAGTTGGGCATCCCGCTAATGTAATATTTTATTACTAAACTAAAAATGTGTATTATATTTATAATTTCAATCACTACTATAATGTCGGAAATGAAAGAAAAGCGGGGTCTCCTAATTTTTTTTCTGAATTTAGCTCTGAATAGTTTTGAAGTATTTTTGTCAACATTCAAGGTTCAAATTACGAATTCAGAGTTTTAGAAAGAAAAAACAAGCATGGCTCGTTGGTACTTTGTTAAAAAATACACAATGTATACTTATATGGTGTGGACAAGTATTGGAAAACTTTGGCGTAATTATTATTTTTGTAATGTTTGGTAAGGTGTTTTGTATTGTGTGTCAGATTGAAACATTACATTGAAACTAGCATTACAAACCAGCTTGCACGAAAATACCTTTTGGCAAAATACTGTAAGTGATCTGGATTTGAGGAGTAAACATGTAAACATTATTAATCCAATCTATAAAGTTCTGACAAAATATTGACAGATAATTCTGAGTAAATATTTCCTTTCTGTGTATTTTAAAAGCTATTGAGATAGAAATTAGACATGACTCGACAAGAACTTGCTTCCGTAACTGTTTTTAATATTGTGAGTTGGGTACACACTGTTTAGTTCAAGAGTGTCTTGCAAAATAAAAGAATTTCCATTGAATATCACAAGTGGAAGAAAACAATATTTAATCCTCTAAATAATAGTCGGCAGGGCAGACATATTTACAAACAAACTGGTTCAGAGATTTGGAAACGTATTTTTATCACCTAATCTTACACACACAGGTTTTTTTATAATTTTTTTTTGTTTGGAGGTGCCGGGAGGACTTGTTTAGAGCATCACTGCATGCAAAAAATGATAAATGTAATAAGAATACCTCGGGTTCTCCAACTTTCATTTCCTTTATATTTAAACGGGCATACTGTCTGACGTTTGTGCGTGGAAGAGTTACCGAAAACTATGCCTCTACTAACCTTGGCAATGCCCTACTTATCTTTGCCAAACGGTTGTAGTTTTCGTTATTAATCTGAATAAATATGCCAAAATATGTAGGGCATTAAAAGTTAAAATAAAACATTTTTCAGAAAAGTGGATGTTATTGATTATTCAGTTATATTGTTAATAAATCAGAATTAATCTATAATTACATGAAATAATAAAACAAAAAACATTTCTTATAAACTTGGTCCATCCCCCTTTGGGTGTAGGGTATAATTTTTAATGTCGGACCTGACAATATGTGATTTTGGAAAAGAGTAGGGTTTTTGGTATAACATTTTTTCCAAAAAAGCTTCTTTCCATGTTGAAGTTAAAAAAATGTTATATTTTTGACTTCTAAATCAAATATATTTCAACCAAATTTGGTACACAGTGTACAGGGTGTGCCCGTATATTTTGACCCACCCCTAGAGCCCCTATTTGTCGAGTTAGAAAAAAATTACTTAAATGAAAGTTATAGGGTACCAAGGTGTATTGTCCCAAAAATAATGGATGGACAGGAATGCCCTTGCCTAAATCGAAATGTTTTTCCATGGCAACCTTGATTAAATATAAAGATCGTATTTATCTGCAATTTGGAATATCATGCGAATGCTTAGAGCAAACATATAACATATTTATATTGTTGGAATCGGAAAAATGCGTGCAATTCAAAAATTCACAAATATACAGGGTGTTCCATTAAAAAAAAAGTAAGTTTATATTTTTTCATAAATTTGCGACGCTCATTTCTTTTATCTAGTAACAGATCCTAGCGGTTCAGAAAAACCCCTATAGCTTTCATTTAAGTAATTTTATTCTAACTCTAAAAATATAGGCTCTAGGGGTGGGTCAAAATATACGGGAACACCCTGCACTTGTAATTAGTTAATATTAAAAAAAAATAGGACAGTCCTCGTAAACTCAGTTTTTTTGCGCTCCCCAATAGAACATTTCATTGTAAGCAAAAAAGGTCTAGACATTTTTAAATGTCGGCACTGTTTTATGGCAAATTATTTATTTTTAATTCACTTCGAATTGACAATAAAAATAAAAAATATAATAAAAAAGATGTTTGAACTTACATTGTGTTTACTACATGAAAAAATTCTAATCAAAATTAATTTACAACTTGTTCAAAGTTGTTTTTATTAATTAATTATCCCAGCTACTCCTACCTCCACCATTGGTTGCATAGGGGACTTAATTATTTATAATAAGGAAATCTAACAAAGCATACTTTGGTTGGTTTAGAATATAACATATTACATTGTTTAAACTTTATCAACCTTTAAACCTGGAAACTAAGCCTTTTTGGAAAAACTATACCAAAAACCCTAATTATTTTCAAAACATGTCTGGGTTCAAGAATAAAAATGACTCACCATGTATTAATCTAGTAGTTTTTGAGATACAAACGAATAGAACAAACTACTATTGTCTACATTCCCTCCACACTCAACCACCACTGAACATATTTTGTCAAGAGATATAGAGATGCGTTGATATTTGCCAAAAATTTGTGGATAACTTATTTAATATATTAAACTAAAAGACTACTAGAGAAAAATAAACTACAAGCATAAAATCGACATAAATTTTCTGTGATATAAGATAAATTTGATATATCTTTGGGGTTCTTACAAGAAGTTTTATTTTTATACACCAATAGCTTACTTCCTAATATAATTGACGATGTTTGTTTGTAAGCAATTTTTTGACAGATATCAATAAATTAATCAGTTATTCACATGGTGCAGCCCAACCATTTATTTTGAACTTGGGAAACTCGTTTCTAAAGCCTGTTTTTCATCGACAATTTCTTCATTCATTAATTCATCAATAAGTTGTTAACGATGAAGAAATGATGAAGAAATTGATGATTTTTTTGGCACCTTATGTTAGATTCTAACGAATACCAACACGAAAACAAATAACAAAATATTTTTTTGTCGTTATGTAAAAATCAAAAGCCAGTTGTGTTGTGTTTCCCTGTTTTACATGCTTCGATGGCAGAAATGTACTAAAATGTCATAAATAAGTAATATAAAACAGCCTACTTCTTGTTTAAATTTTCAATGTTGGCACTCGTGAAGTTCAAGCAAAACTTGACGGACAATAGAACATTCTCTAATTTCAAAATTTTCCACAAAAACATCACTCTTGGTTAGAAAATATCACAAACTAAATTGACATGCCTGAGTATTTTCAAAAGAACTGGCAGCACTTTGAAATAAATGGGGTTTAATATTTTTAATGGTTCATCCTGTATATTTGCACCATGTGTACGTGTGCATAGACCAACTAAGGGAAGTGGAAATGTACTGTTTTAATTTGTCATATAGTTTGGTTTTGTGCATTAATTTTTAACTGATGTCTGTCTATTTTAGCACATCACAATTAACTGTATTTTAAATTATTATTATTGTTAAACATTGTGCTTTTCGCAAGCACGGTAAATAGATTATATTGATTAGCAAAAAATAAATGATTTGTTGATTATTTTTACAAGATGAATATCAATATGGCTTGGTTGGGGTTGGAAAGAAATTTATACCCGTTATACTAGCACATAAGTGTTCCATTTAACGCCTGGAAGGCTCATTTAGATTTGTCTAGATCGATTATCAGTATTGGCCGATATGAAATTTTATATTGTCAACAAAGTGACATCTGTGGACCAGTGACCGAATTATTTAATCCAATTTCTACTAAACAAAACAAAAGTAAAGATAACAATAGCAATTTAATGAATAGGAAGGATAGTCAGTAATGTAAATACGAGGATTGATCGATAAATTAAACAAGAGTTAGATCAAAGTCCACCCGTCGATTCAGCAGAATCTAAGGGTATAAGTACAGCACAGTTTCAAAGCTGGACATTAGTGGATCTCACTCTTCAGCACCCACTCGATCGCCAACCACCCTAAGTAGTTGGCTCAGACATAGGGTACTGCTTTTCAGCTACTTGTGTTCCGGCCCGGCTGCGAGGGGGTTGACAGCAGATTCATCCAGGAGTTATGCTGAAGTGTTGGTGGTCACCCGGTTGTTGGAGGTAGGTCTCCACAGTCGCGAGCAAGGGAAGCATCGCCCCATCGCCCTCTAATTCCCAGACGTGCCAGTCAGACATGGACATGCTGGTCCACAGCTCCAGTCAAGCACACAAGATGCTGTTACAATCGTTATTGTGAGTTCTGGACAATACAAATTGTTTTCGTTTATACCTGTGTCTCCTTGGATTACGCCCTCATCAGTGCCAGCAGCCCTTCTCAATGATCCCAGCAAGCCGTGGGTGTCAGTCCAACCCTCCGGCACACATCCCGAGTGTGACAACATTGGCCAATATAGTGGTGTCGAATCACTTTTAATTTTTACCATCACTAGATCACAAAGGCTATTACATACTTTTTTTTACACAAATTGATAGAAAATCCTGAGGAACTTTGTAAAATTGATAACTTTTTAAACTGTAATTTTTTCAGTATGCTACTATTTAACTTTTACATATTCTACAATATTACTATTATTTTACAATGTTATTACCTGGCTAAATGCTAAAATATACTTTAAATTACAATAACCCTTTCGATCTGAATGTGAACCCCATAAAATCATCAAATCATTATGTTGGTAATTAATTTACGAGCCCTGTCTCAGTGAAGTTGGCCCAAACTAATAAAAATATGTTTTTTGAAGAAATTTATCGTTTTAACAGAACACTTATTAAAATCAACACATTTTTCTAATTATATTGGAAACGTTTATTCACTTTTTGGCATATAATTAAACTATATTTTAACTAACAAAGAATTGTTTTTAAAGAAATTCCTAATATTGTCAATAAACAGAAAATCGACAAAAATTAAATAGAAAATTACCACTGCGTTACATCGCCTTTTCGACTTATTACTGCCTCGAGATATGTCTCAACAAAGTGTTAACTAATGTTTGGCAATCATCTGGAGTGAAACTATGCCAAAACTATCGCAACTTCTTCATTTTATGTCATAATGTTTTAATCGGCAGAAGATCTGGACTGCTAGCCGTCCATTTTAAAAGCGAAATATTGTTTTCTAACATACAATCTTTCACTTTTTTAGCCATATTTTTCAAAGATACATTCAATATTTTGCAAACGCAGTTCTTCAGTTTTTAGTTTCAAATTATTTTGAAGAACGTTAATGTATTTATCAGCGTTCATGATGCCATCTACAAAGTGTAAATTTCCGACCCCTCTAGCTGACATGGATCCCCAAATCATCACGGAGAACGGAAACTTAACTTTCTTCTTAAGGCAGTCTGTGTGATACACTTCTCTTTTAGTTCTAATGACTCGGCTTCGACAATCAGCAACACAAACTTCAAATCTAGCCTCATCACTCCATACAATTGAGTTTGATTAATGCTGAGACCAAGCTCTGTGCTTTTTTGCCCACAAAAGTATATTTTCCTTCTGCCTCTTTGTTAGTAAAGTAAATTGAAAACGAGAAAAAATTCGAAACAGTTTGGGCTTACCTTGTAAGTTTTAAACCCTAGTTTTCGGGCAGCCCTGTGACAAGTTGCCCTTGAAAAACATTTAACTCCCAATTCTCTATAATTAGCCCGACGATTTTGCATGAGAATCCTTCTCAGAGCCCTTAAATTTGTATCAGAATAATGTGGCAGGCTTCCATTTCTCTGATTCTGAGCAACGGATCCAGTAGTTTTGTAAAGTTTAATAATATTTCGCATTGTATATCGTGATACCAAGGCCGGCTCCAGGCGGGTGCGAATGGTGCGGCGCACGCGGCCCCGCGTTTTGACCGGCCCCGCGCCTCTGAGTGCCGTGTACAGGATGATCCAGCCAGTAGCATATTTAGAAGGGCGGGACCGAAGCCATTTCAAACTTTGAAAATATTCACTCCAGCTTGTAAATTTGAAGATATTGGGATTTCCTAAGACTAATTTTACGTAATTTTCCTTCAAATTTCTAAAAAATTTCGCCTGCGGCGCGTTTTTTAGAATTATTTTAAATGCCCTTGTGTTTTTTTTAATATACACAAAAATTATATACGTCACTGCAGTAATCCAAACTCGTCGCTCCGGCCTAACTTTTTAAAAAATGACATGTAAAAAAATATACACTACTTTGTAAGTAGTGTACCAACTCTCAAAAATTTCTTCTTAATGGATTAAATAATTCCTTGTCGGGGCCCCACACAATGTCTGCGTTTGCACAGCAGATTTGCCTTTTGAATGCAAGTGAATTAATATTATTCCTTATTTCTTCAGAAACAGCCTTACCACGAGACATTTTTATTTGTCAACAACAATGAATGCACAAATATGTTGTGAAATGTCACTAACGCCTTGTTTAAACTTATTGAAATATCAAATATTGTGATTTATTTCAGAGCCGCCTACTAAACTTCTAGAAACAGACTATCTAATTTAAGCTGTTTTCGTCATGTATTTTGTTACAATCAAATTATTATACAAATCATCCAACTTAAAGCTAAATATATCTAAAAATGTTTTTAAACATTCTCTAAAATCTGTAAAGAAACAAAAAAATAGCACATTTTCAAAAACGTCTGCTTCGACATTCTATAAATTCACAAATTTCATATTTTGAATGGTTGGGCCAACTTCACTGAGACAGGGCTCGTATATTCTTTGGTCTCCTTTTCTAAATTACGATTGGTAGGTAAAACATTATTACCAACTTAAATTCTTAATGACTCCAGGAATCCGTAACATAATTTGTGAGGAAAATTTGAATTCTGAGTTTTTCAGGAATTTTTCAGAATAAATTATGTTTAAAAAGTTGGGAAAAATTGATGAGATAATAAAAAAAGAGGTTAGAATCCAAATATGTGGTTTTCCAAATTTTTTTGAAAAGGCTCATTCATTCATAACGAGTTTTAAATTAAGTCATTATTTTCCATTGAAAACAAATTAACTCAAAGATTTTTCTCAAAAAAAAAGGCATTATGACCGATATTTGCTGATACATCTAGATTTATGTTTATATTAAAAAGTTGAGTTACACCGTTATGTCACCATTAGAATCTCAACATTAGGATCTCGGTAACTACAAGAGATAGAGAGTCGGTTAAATACGGAAAGTTTTAGACAATTTTATGGTCAATCTGATGCCATTGAGAAACCAAGCCTAACTGCGATTGTTTTCGAGTTATTTCCAAAAAAACTGAAATTTAACATTTTTCTTTTTCTTCAATATCTTAGAAACCGATGGTTACACAAAGAGAGGACTTTGACATTATTAAGGCACTTTTATCCCATCTTTTTAATGGTAACGACAGTTAAAAAAGTTTTTGTTTTCAAGATATGACACAACTTTTGATTTTCTTATGTGCACTATTTTGGATTTGTACATATTTGAACTCTATATGAAGTTCTCTTTCCAGTGATGTGTCACTAATGACTTTTTTCCTTAGTTGTAACACTTAAAGTTTTTTTTACCTGACACTAAGTAGGCCATGACATTACTCTCTCGTTGGCCTTTTATTGTCTTTATTTGTTTATTCATGGCATTCAGATCATTTCTGATCTCGGGCCATTTTCAAGTCAAATATTTTTCTTGCATTTCACTTGAAAACAGGGAGAGACCGAAACGTCATGAATAAACTAATAAAGACAATAAAAGTCCAATAAGAAAATATTACTCTGGGCCATGACAAGTCCGGCAAAACAAATGCAGCAAACTGTCGGTTGTAATCAGTGAAAAATGTGTAAAAATGCCGTTCCGTAATAGTGAACAAGTGAATAATATGTATAATTATTGTTATATTATCCCATATTGTTTTTTAAGTTACTCTATCTATATAGCAAAGATACTATATTAGAACCCAATTTTTGTTTAAACTACTGGCTATTTTTCAGTAAATTGAAATGGAGACTTTCTTATTTTTGACACATGATGTGTGGTATGACAAACTGTTTCTGCCACTGTAATTTGTAGTTTTGATGTAACAGTAAAATGGTGTATATCCACTTTTTCACTATTACTAAACGGCATTTTTACACATGTCACTGAACACAACTGACAGCTATAGTCCTTGACAAATGGCTAGCAAAATAACGAACTTTTTAGTTTACAGTTGGTTTACAGTATGCAGGTTGTCTGGTATTGTATTACTGGTTGCCTAACGCGGCGTTTTATGCGTGGGGTGTATTATGACAAATTAAGTGATTTGGCACAGTAAAATAAAATACATAACATTATTTATACATTGGAAAACGTTTTTTTCAAATAGATTTTCCGTATCTAGTAAGAACATTCCAGAGAAAAAGAAGTTTTGTGATCTATATTTGTAATAGGTTTTTGGTAATTTTTAATTCATTTACATAACATGGCTGCCAAGCAGGAAACCCACTCGCCAACTTAGTAGCATAGATTACTGTTTGCATGCCCGAGAATGTTCCGAATTTTGACAGCATGTGTTTGACAGGTGACAGCAGGGGATGCAAATTTTACCATCGTGTGCATGTTTTTTTGACCATTTATAGCGATTATGTTGAGATTTTGCATATTTATTCTTAGTTTGTGGAATGCATTCACAAACTCCTGAAATAAATAATAATCTTGATAGACAAGTTATTATAATGACAGTATTATGTTTCAATTAACAACACATAGGTAAATTACATAAAGGTGATAACACATGGTATATACTGGAGAGTGTGAACCATAAAGCGATTTATGTAAATGATATACTTGCATCTTCTTCAGATTGTTTCATGAAAATGGTCTCATTCCAATCATAATTTATGTAAGCCATGACAACATCCATCTGCTATAATATCAGATTTAGATTTACTGTTAATGCTAGGATGATTCTTAAGCGGCGGCCACAACGGAGTACCACCCATCGCACCCACCCCACCTCACACAGCACGTTGCCTGGACCATAGCCTTGCACAGAATCTGGCATGCAGTGGCCATATCTACGCACTGCACATCCCCTTTTCAAATTAATTCTCGTGTTTAAACTGTCTTGTTTTATTTAATTCATACTTGGATGCAATTGAGTTCGTTTAGTTGTCGTCTTCATCGGAATCATCATCCAACGAAGAAGACATTTTATTAAATTCATGTTTAAAAAAGTGGTGGGTGCTTCGAAAATGTTATAAAATCACAGTACATCTTATAAGTAAGGAAAGTAGAAAATTTGGTGAATGTCGAATACACTGCGAGGCGAGGGTACAAGGCTATGGTCCTAGACGCTGGGCCATGCGTCGATGTGGCCACTCGCATTTAAACCACTGTATCTATTTGCTGTGATATATTTGCAGGTTCTTGTGTATATCATTAAGCTACAAGACGGGCTTTTCTTCTTACAATGTTACCATATGCATTGTATTATCTTTCAATATCCATTTACATCCTACAGTTTTCCGATTTAGGAGCTTTTCAGTCCAAATGGCATTCCATTGCCATTTAATGCATTAAATTCATTGCGCCTTTCTATTCTTTGGCATATTTTCCACTTAAAGTTTAATTCAAACTAGGGTTTTTCTTGTATTCCCCTAATCAGAGATAATTTTATACTCTTTCTTAGATCCACCCTGCACAATATCTCCTAATCGAAGATCTTCCGGTTACTCTTACTTTTGTTCGGGTTTGTTTTTTGCATGTAGTTCTCTTTTTGTCTTTAGGAAATATACTTCAATCCATCTTGATTTATCATCAACAAAAGTTGTGAAATATTGTTTTCCTTCAAGAGACGTTGTATGCATGGTTGCATAAATCTTGGAATGGATTATTTATAACTACTCTTCTGCCCTGGGACTTCTGAATTTTGGGAATTTTGCAACTATTTGCTTATTTTATAAACATATCTCACATGCTGGCGTTTTCTGTGATATATTGAACTTCATTCCATGTACTAATTTACATAGGCGCCGACTTCTCAAAATTTGGCTGGGTGCCCAAGGTATACAACCTCCCCCCAAAATGTTATTTAATTTTTTTTTATAGATATAAAAGAACAGTACATAACAATAAACGAACAGTTATCCCCTGATTATTAAAAAAACACAATGTAAATAGAATGAAATAAAATAAATGCATTTCTATAAGAAAGGCCTCGTTTTAAAATTCAGATGAATCAGCTGGATATCTGTTTCTTACTTTCTCCAAAGGGAAAGAGGGAGATATCAGCTGATTCATCCGGATGAGAGTCCGCTGAATTCAGCGCCGGTTTTAGCTTGACTATCGCCGGGTGCCAAGTTTAAGAAACGCCTTACCTTCTCTCACTTTTGCCCAAAAAGCTAAACTTTTTAGTTAGGAGGTAGTCAAAACTTAAAAAAATAATAATAAATCGAATCTCTGTGGTACAAAATTGCACCGCAGGCGAAAATTTTTAAATAATCAAGGTCAAACAGTTTTCAGTTCCAAGCAAAACATATTCTTGTTAACTGGTGGTAATTTGTTTTGTTCACTTATATGACTCGTAACATTTGTAGCCAAGAAGTCCTACTCAGTCTTCTTTTATAGAACAACTGTGACCAATAGAAATTTCGAAATTTGTTTTAGAAATATAAAGCACAGATAGTTTAAAAGAGGTGTAGAAAATTACAAAATCATAACAGTATAATGTATTTTTCGTCTTTTTTCAATGTAGGGGCTTGAACCCCAAACCATATACAGCCCTGGGCTTATGACAATGTATGGGAAAAGCCAAGTCTCGTGGAATCGGTAGTTAGCTACTTGACAATAATAAGTATATTTTTCAATAAATGTATCTATGTTACACATTATCACATGACAATTTTCCAATTTATATTCAATCAGTGAATCAATGTTGTATATTCTGTGTTTAGGATATTTTCACTTGGAAATTTTTATTTTCGTCCAAAAATCCAGGGGGAGAGTAAAATCTTCAACGTACAGATGAATAAGATGATGAATAGAATAGAATGTTTCAGATGTTATGTTTGCAGACGTCGATCAAAATGAAGGTGTCGCGTCGTGAGCGACATAGCAACAAAATGTGATTTATTGTTAGTTATTAGACCAGCTTATACCGCCTCATAAAATTAACCGTCGGGTGCACCCTCCCAAAATCGGTGCTGGCTGAATTTTAAGACCCGGTCTTTAAACAAAAACAAACAAAAAACAACACAAAAACAAAAAACGATTAGTTATCTAACTGTGCGTAAATAACGCAAAAGTGCTTAGTCTTATGGACGACTTTATGGGGAACATTTGACATATAATATTTTCAAATTGTTTAGTTGTCACCTTGTCACCTTTGCTTGAGCTTCCAACCACTGGCCAAACTTTTGGCAGGGTGCTCCGCACCCAGCCAAATTTTTGGCCGGGTGCTCGGGCCCCGGAGCACCCGCGGAGTCGGCGCCTATGCTAATTTACTTGAAACTAAAATCTTCAGATCATGTTCATTGAGGTGCCCAAAATGTTGATTCTATATTTCCAATTCTCCTGCGTTGTGTCTGGATATGAATGCAGCGTTTGCTGTTTCTGTAACATAATGTAGATCTCCATTTCTTTTTTCATGTAGAATGGGTTCTAAAGGGTTTAGAATAACGGCATCATACAGTGTGTACTCTAGGTTAATATTTTTCATTGTACCTAATCCATTGTTTACTAGTATTTTTACAGTACCTCTGCCTAAAGCTTCTGTAAATTTGTCATCACCTAACTTTACTTTTTGGTTATCAAAAGGATCACAGTTTGGTTTATTATTGCATGTGTGACTTAGGACTGCTATCTAAACACCAGGCTAAATCTGATTTATATTACTGCGTGTTTGAGTAAAATTATTTGTATTTGTTAATAAAAGCTTCTTCGGCATTCCACATACTGTGTCTGTTATTACATTCTGATCCTTTGTGGCCAAAATCTAATCCCCTTTTGGATTTTTAATAAAGTTCATGGCTCACTAGATATTTTGAAAAGAGTGATTTTTGCTATTTCATCAGATCTCTGTAGCTCCGGTATTTCTGATTATACAGGAAAACTGTAGAGACAAAAATTGTAGATAATTTTGGGCTTAATAAGATAATCTAATCCAATTTTTTTTATGGTTTTTGCAATTTTTGAGATATGATATAAACTTGTGTTTTTTAAATGTAAATCATAGTTGGCTGTGGCCTTATCAAATCGGCCCTTTTTTGAGCTTTCCAAAGATATAATACTCGGCATATTTATTATAAAAAATAAAAGAGCTATGGCTAATTTTCTGATATTTTTTAAATTTTCACATAGTCAGCCGTGGAATATTTTCATAATTACGTTCTATTTTATAATTAGACATACTTCAAACTTTCTAATGTTTTGTTTTTAGCTGGTAACAAAATGTACCAAAATAAAACAAAAATTAAAAAACTCAAATTCAAAGTATTATTATTTTAAAAGGTGTTCAAACAATCCATCATTATTATTTATACAAATATTGCATCTCTTTAAAACTGAATTTGTCGCCTTTCTTAGAGAGCGCCTGTCAATACTGGCAATTGCTTCTAAAACAGCTGCTCTTAGTTCAACAATTGTCTCATACTTTATTTTGTACTGTTCCCCACAAAAGGAAATCCAAAACAGACAAATCGGGGGATCGGGGCGGCCAGGAAATAGGTCTATTTCTCCCTATCCAACTACTTGGATAGAGCGGATCTAGGTAATTTCTTATGGGCAAATAATTATGTGGTGGAGCTCCATCATGATAATTTTTGTTTTATTTTGTTACATTTTGTTATCAGCTAAAAATAAAATATTTGAAAGTTAGAAGTTTGTCTTATTATAAAATAGAACGTAATTATGAAAATATTCCATGGCTGACTATGTGAAAATTTTAAAAAATCAGAAAATTAGCCATAGGCCTTTTATTTTTTATAATAACTATGCCGAGTATCATATATTGGGAAAGCTAAAAAAATGGCCGATTTGATAAGGCCACAGCCAGTGGCGCACCCAGGACTTGTTTATGGGAGGGGCACAGTATGTTTATGTTGTGATGTGTCGGGTGCAACGATAAAGGAGGGGGCTGAACCGAGCTGAGAAAGAAAAAAATACATTTTTATTTAGCCACATAATGTACCTGTTGGGGTAGGGGCAGGGCCGAAGCTAGGGGGCTGGGCGGGAAGAATTTGTTTTGCCCGCTCTCGAAATATCCTCCAAACATAAAAAAATAAGAGAGTGTACGGATAAAAAATAAAATATATTTTTGAATTCTTGAAAATAGATGCATCCGCCTAATAATTTTTTATTTGTAATGGAGGTTTGTTTTTAATTTGTGATTATTTTATAACTTATGCTAATGCAATATCTATAGTGGCAAAAAATGTATATTTCCTGTTATTTTTCAATAATAAATTATATTTTCAGTTGAACACTATATCACTTCCGTAACTCAGTAATAAGAAGGGCAGGTTTCATGTTTCAATACGGAGTCTAAGGTTTGACCTGGACCAACACTATATTAAAGACCTGTGCATAGCGCTGTTTCAAGTGATCGCCACTGGCGCCACACGACGAAACAAATTTACACGGTGATTTTAGTTAAAACACCATTGTTGCAGAATCTTTTATAAAATGAAAACATGCAAATATGCCTGTTACAACAAAGTTAATATTCAAAATAAAATAAAATATTTGTTTGTTATGTCCCTCTAATTTGGTAAGTTCATATGGCATATTTCCATACATTTTCTTAAGAAAAGCGAGTCTAAAAAGCAAGCAAGAGTATTTGGTACCTTTTGGTTTGAAATGAAGTTCATGGCTAGTTGTAGTGTAAGTAAACGCATTAGATTTTTCAGTTTCTTCTTTGTATGGAGGACTATTGGTTCGCTTTGAAGCTATAAACAAAATTTTCTATTTTCATTCCTGCATACGTTACAAAATGCTTTTCCAAAATAATATCTATAATTTTCGCTTCTTCAGCTGGTTGATAATCAGATCATTCTAAAATAGTGTTTATTCTTCTGCAATTCACCTAATGGTCTGTGCATACCATTTTCTTCATGTGCACGAAAATTTCATGTTATCACAAACAAATCTACCTAGAAAATCTGTATTAATAGGATAAAACTACCAAATACTGGACGCAAAGACAATTCATTATCGTAAAAAGAAGGTAAATCGTAACAAAGCTGGATATTTAAAATTTGGGAGATTTTAAACGTCAGAAACTGACCTTCCAAGGACCACAGAATACCCCCCTATAATCTATAATAAGTCGCTATTTTTTTCGTCGAGTAGCGCCACCCCAGTCCGCAAACAACAAGGAAATATGACGTCATGCTCGGGTCTTTAATATACTGTCGGTCCAGGTTTGACCATAGATTATGGATGGGTTGACACTACAGTTTTACAGTTTTAAAAGCAGTACTTGTCAACATTTGTTAACAGCATTCGTCACGACTGTCACGAGAAAATGTAGCTTCTATGTATATCTTAACCATCTTAAAAAATAAAATACATATTGTGCCTTATCATCCTAACTAAGAATTATACCTGCCTCGAGGGCCTGGGGGGGGGGGGGGGGGGGCACGTGCCCCAGTGCCACCCCCTTGGGTGCCCCACTGGCCACAGCCAACTATGATTTACATTAAAAAAAAACAAAAGTTTATGTTATATCTCAAAAATCACAAACAACATAAAAAAAATTGATTAGACTATCTTATTAAGCCCAAAATTATCTACAATTTTTGTCTCTACAGTTTTTATGTACAATCAGAAATAACGGAGATACAGAGATCCCCATTTAACCTTTGTTCTAGCTCTGCTAGTTTCCGAGATCCCCATAGTGGTCATCGGAAAAAACTCACCCTGTATAGTGTCCTAACCTCTTAGTTTGTGGAATGTATTCAGAAAGTTATGAAATGAATAATTTTCTTAATTGTCAAGTTATTAGAATGACAGTATTATGTTTCTATTAACAATACATAGGTAAATTACATAAAGGTGACAACACCTGGTATACACAGTGGTCCAACTTTTAGGGGCAAAAAATTTCAGAAATCTACAGAAAACGTCAAAATAATTTTTTTTTTCAATAAACGTGTATCGAAATCCTAATGGTTTTTGTTATACAGGGCGGCTAAGTTCATTTTTTTAGGTCAGTGAACACACACTAAATGCTATAAATTAAAAATAATTTGGCCTGTCTTATTTCCACCAGTGCCGGAGAGGCGAGCTTCAAACAATATTTTTTAATAAAAAAATGTTACGAAGCCGGAAAAATAATCTTTTTTGCCTTGAAAAAAACTGTTCTTGACTTTTTTCAAAAATGTACAGTTTTTTTGAAAAATTCATTCTTGTGCATTTTTAGCAGAAGAAAATCAACGTAGGTATAGGCTTTTTAAATGTTGCACACCTACTCAGTTTTTAATTCTGAGACACTTTCGTTAATAACATTTTGTCGTAAAACCTACCAAAGGAGTTTCTAGATTCGAAAAATCACGTGTCTTGGAAATTTTGAAAAAACTATTTTTTTGCACCAGTAAAGTGCGCTTTGACTTGATTGACGCACATTCTCCAAGAGCAAGCAAGACTTAGTACTTGCTCCTCCATGCTACATAATATGTAACCACTTACTAAATAAAAGTCAGGATTCCTTTAAATGGTCTTTGTTTTTGCGGTCATCTGCCTGCATCGTCCCTTATTACCTTATTCTTATTCTTACTGGAAAATAGAAGAGACATTTTAGTCCCGGCTTTACGCCTTGCTATCATAATAATCGATTCTCCTTGAATGCCTCTATGGAGACGAGGCTATTGGAGTTCATGGATTGATACTAAATTGTAGAGCCCTTAATAATTTACACACTATAATTTGTATTATTTCTATTATTTACCCCAAAAGAGATTTATAAGTTTAATCGTGGAGTGAAGCAATCCTTCCCTTAACGATTAAACCATTGGGTAAAGAATAAATCCCTAATATAACCTAATATAACCTGTCCATTATATAACCTAATATAACCTGTCTAAATAATAATATAAAATTTTAATTTAACAATTGGAAACTAGTTTGGTGCTGCCAAGAACCAAAACATTTTATCCCATATGCTACGATCCATTTCTTTTTAATTATTACATAAATTTAAAGCGGTCTACAAAAAACAACTAATTTTGTAGGTATGCATATGAAATTATTGTTAATTTTTTACTGTTTGTTTGAATTTGTAATAAGACTCTGTTCCATGCAGTAAACGTGTGTTGGAGTACATGGATCCTCCAGAGGGGAAATTTGGACGTGCAGTCCCTGCTCCCCCCTTTTGTTGCCATGTTATTATTGGCTAAACATGGGGTCAAGATGTATCCTCCAGAGGGGAAATCTTGTAGCTGTTTTATTATTGGGTAAATGTGGAGTTCATATGTCCTCCAGAGCGTAGGTAACTTTGGATGTGCAGTCATGTGCCTGCCCCCCCCCTCCTTTTTTACGACATAATAAGCTATAAATCACTGACAGAGGGTGTTACTATATAATAGTATTTTAATTTAAATGTCATTTATAAATTGAAAAAGTACTGCAGAGCTAATTATCGATGCATATGACATAGCTAAATATACCTACAAAATATCATTAAACAAATGTGTCCTTCTGTTTTCCAAGGGGATAAATTCGCGTGCAGTCATGTGCCTGCGTCCCCCTTTTTTACCATATTACTTCCTCTGTGCGTATTATCGTATATGCTTCGTTTTCCCTGGCAAAAATCCGACGCAAGTCGCGAACAGGTTGTGACACGTCCATTGGCGTTCATACAAAATAAAGCATTGATGGTTGTAGTGTAGTTAGATAATGCAGGGGTTGGAGAAAAAACACTGTTTCTTTTAACGTTTGTAGGCAGTTTCTACAGAGTATAACAAGTATGTGTGTTCTTTGTAGTGGAGGATAAAGCTGAGGCACAATGGCTGCGTTCGACGACTAAAGTGAATGCGATCACAACTGTGAAACTTCAACCTCGAAGGCATAACTCTGTAAACAAATTTTCTATAAGTGTATTTGGATGGAAGCTCACCATTATTGAGTGTTACCTAGTATATCTACGTTTGGTTGTGATAAATTGCCTTGTTGGAAATTTGTGATATATTTGTATGTAGGTTTAAAACAGATTCTCTGAAAATATGAACTTTGTGATGCATGGTTGAAGACACATTGTCAAGTTTTTTTATTTTATTTTTTATTATTTTATTTTTTTTATTTTTCATATTTTAATATTCAAGTAAAGTAGGTAACTAAAACTGAGATAGTATAATTCGCTCTTGCACGTGCAAAGGGAAACAAGTCAAAAAAGTGCAATTTGAGATATCTTTAAAAAATGAGTCTTGGGCAATCAAAGATTTTTTGTGTAACAATCTTGCTCTACAAGTCGTTTGGGAATGTGCACACATAAAATTGATTTAAAATTTTGAATAATTTTTAAAGAGGAATATCTTACAACTGTTCCTTTAGACTTGTCTCTCTTTGCACGTGCAAGAGCGAATTTTTGTAATAAAAAATGTTGTTAACGGAAATAAAACATTAAAAAAATTTAGTGGTTGTGCTACTTGCGCATGTTTGCATTGCAGTTTATATCACACTTTCAGTGTTCTCTGGTTTCAATGAACTGTAGGTAGGTAGAGAGGTACAGCAGAAGGATGCAAAAGACTATTTTCAAGACAAGAAATTTTCAAGGCGAGAAAGGCAAATTTTGATGTCCTAATATTGAAGAAGAAATATGTTGTTCTGGAGATGTACAAAAATTTAGCATGGCAAGTAGGTACTTCTATGGGCATTTGCCCTATAACAAAGGAAGCTTCTAAAACTACACCAGTAATAACGATACCAAACAAATATGTACGAATGCTGTAATATAAATACTAAAACCATACATGCAAGAAGAAGTATAGATACTATATCACTAAGAAGAAGCTATTTCATCACTCATTTCTGGCCTTGTGTAAGTACTATTTATCAAGATAGAAATAAATAAAGGTTAACAAGCATAACTGTTTTTGGCAGCCCAAATTGACATTGACATAAAATTTGGTGTATATGCTTGCTTTTAGAGGGGTATTATTCTGGCAAATAGCAATTTTTCTCTACAAACTGACCCGATTTGTCTTGCTGATTAGTGCCGCACTAATGGTCTCTCGCTCTCTCTCTCGATATTTCTAAATGTGTAACAATAAACTTTTCAAGATCTCCTAATCCTAATAAAAATATCTACAAAATTGATAATATAGCTTTGGTAAATAGCATGTTAGTTAGTGACCTTGGTGTCATGTTTGACAGTAGCTTATCGTTTAACCAACACATCTATTGAATTGCTTGCAGGACCTTTACAATGCATGCTTCATCAAGAGACCTCCCGGAACATTATTGATAGTATAGACATAATGTCCTTCCTGGTTAGAAGCATACTTTGTTGAATACTCCATTTGGCACCCGAATTATTGAAGTTATATTGATAGAATTGAGAGAAACAAACTCTTTTTTTTTAAATATGGCTAACGGTATAATCAACTGCACTGCACTTGTAGAACAAATACAGTTTTTAGTTCCTTTGTGGAGACTTCGAACCAACTAAGGGCAAAAAGCATTTGTCGATAGCTTGTGGGATAATTACAACAGATTATCGTTTAATTGGGATGTTCTCACACAAGTTTGTGTACTCTCAAAAATGGTCTGAAATTTGGTCACATGTATGTCCACTGCCTTTGGCTTTTGGGTTTAGTTTATTGTTAATCTGTTCCGTGCACAATGTCAACCTTTTTTGTTTCTCTTTCTAAAAGGCGCATGTGTTTCACTCTTGATGCACTATTTGGAATGTGTACCATTCTGTAATATACATATTGTAGTAAATAAATAATCATCATACTCTTCACACAGCTGTAGAGAGAAAAGTCGAGAACTGCTGCAGATCACATGACCAAGGTATTTCCCTGTCGTTTAAGGGCTTATGTAGCTTACACTTCCATTGTGCTGGGAATAATCATCACAGATTTTAAGAAAAACGCCATGTCTACTCTCTGAAATATCTACCATATCTTCACCATACTGCTGCCAGTAGCAAGAAGGCCGTAAACTCTGGAGAAACCATTTTGAATAAAACGAGAAAAACATATTCGAGTTGTGCCACTATGAAATATATCAGCTGATTTTTTTAGTGTTGGCTTATCTAACATAATATACTGTATTTATTGATAACTTTTTTCACAAAAAAATCAAAATTGTAAAAAAACGCTTGTTGCCTTTTTACTTCTAATCTGGTCTGCAAAATCCAGTAGCAAAAGGGCAGTAAATACCTGCCAACTAATGTATGTGTTCATTTTTTATACTAATACTTCAAATACATACAGGTTGGGCCAACGAAAACTTTACACCCCGATTTTCCTGCTTTAAAATGAAAATGAGGAAAAACGCTCGGACCCGTCGATTTTTGATTCGGGGGGGAACTACTTGTCTGTTTTTTCATCCCCGTAACTTCAACTCCCTACCGGGAGGAAGCACAACCCTCTGATTTTAAAAAGGGATGGGGGATGTGGGATGTTGCGATACCTCATTTTGAAGGTCTCATCGAGTACTATCTGATCCCAAAATTTCGTGTCAAAATTTTCATTCATAACGAAATGACAGTTATAATAGTGAAAGAGGCAATGTGGAAAAAATGTCTACTTAATAACCACACAGAAAGGCTACTTACTTGTGTGATTAGTCTATTAAATGCTGGAAATGACCACCATTCACCCCCATGCAGTGAAATATAAGCTTTGTTAAAAACGTTCCCGTACATTTCACATAATATTTCGGGTGTAATTTGACGGCATTAATTAATTAGGTATCCGATTTCGCAAATCATCCAGTGATTTGGGCTGAGTAGCATAAATCTTAGATTTCAGATGACCCCATAGAAAAAAGTCAAGTGGAGTCAGATTAGGTGACTATTTATCAAGAGAGAAATAAATAAAGGTTAACAAGCATAACTGTTTTTGGCAGCCCAAATTGACATTGACATAAAATTTGGTGTATATGCTTGCTTTTAGAGGGGTATCATTCTGGCAAATAGCAATCTTTCTCTACAAACTGACCCGATTTGTCTTGCTGATTAGTGCCGCACTAATGGCCTCTCTCTCTCTCTCTCTCGATATTTCTAAATGTGTAACAATAAACTTTTCAAGATCTCCTAATCCTAATAAAAATATCTACAAAATTGATAATATAGCTTTGGTAAATAGCATGTTAGTTAATGACCTTGGTGTCATGTTTGACAGTAGCTTATCGTTTAACCAACACATCTATTGAATTGCTTGCAGGACCTTTACAATGCTTGGCTTCATCAAGAGACACTCCCGGAACATTATTGATAGTATAGACATAAATGTCCTTCCTGGTTAGAAGCATACTTTGTTGAATACTCCATTTGGCACCCGAATTATTGAAGTTATATTGATAGAATTGTGAGAGTACAGAGAAAGTTTGATAAGTATTACCTTTTAAACTTTGATTGCCATATATATGCTATGAGACAAGGTTGCTATTGTGTGCAGAGTCTAGAAAATAGAAGGAAACAAACTCTTTCTTTTAAAGATGGCTAATGGTATAATCAACTGCAGTGCACTTGTAGAACAAATACAGTTTTTAGTTCCTTTGTGGAGACTTCGAACCAACTAAGGATAAAAAGCATTTGTCGATAGCTTGTGGGATAATTACAACAGATTATCGTCTAATTGGGAGGTTCTAACACAAGTTTGTGTACTCTCAAAAATGGTCTGAAATTTGGTCACATGTATGTCCACTGCCTTTGGCTTTTGGGTTTAGTTTATTGTTAATCAGTTCCGTGCACAATGTCAACCTTTTTTGTTTCTCTTTCTAAAAGACGCATGTGTTTCACTCTTGATGTACTATTTGGAATGTGTACCATTCTGTAATATACGTATTGTAGTAAATAAAAATAATCATCATATTCTTCACACAGCTGTAGAGAGAAAAGTCGAAAACTGCTGCAGATCACATGACCAAGGTATTTCCCTGTCGTTTAAGGGCTTATGTAGCTTACACTTCCATTGTGCTGGGAATAATCATCACAGATTTTAAGAAAAACGCCATGTCTACTCTCTGAAATATCTACCATATCTTCACCATACTGCTGCCAGTAGCAATAAGGCCGTAAACTCTGGAGAAACCATTTTGAATAAAACGAGAAAAACATATTCGAGTTGTGCCACTATGAAATATATCAGCTGATTTTTTTAGTGTTGGCTTATCTAACATAATATACTGTATTTATTGATAACTTTTTTCACAAAAAAATCAAAATTGTAAAAAAAACGCTTGTTGCCTTTTTACTTCTAATCTGGTCTGCAAAATCCAGTAGCAAAAAGACAGTAAATACCTGACAACTAATGTATGTGTTCATTTTTTATACTAATACTTCAAATACATACAGGTTGGGCCAACGAAAACTATACACCCCGATTTTCCTGCTTTAAAATGAAAATGAGGAAAAACGCTCGGACCCGTCGATTTTTGATTCGAGGGGGAACCACTTGTCTGTTTTTTTCATCCCCGTAACTTCAACCCCCTACCGGGAGGAAGCACAACTCTCTGATTTTGAAAAGGGATGGGGGATGTTGCGATACCTCATTTTGAAGGTCTCATCGAGTACTATCTGACCCCAAAATTTCGTGTCAAAATTTTCATTCATAACGAAATGACAGCTATAATAGTGAAAGAGGCAATGTGGAAAAAATGTCTACTTAGTAACCACACAAAAAGACTACTTACTTGTGTGATTAGTCTATTAAATGCTGGAAGTGACCACCATTCACCCCCATGCAGTGAAATATAAGCTTTGTTAAAAACGTTCCCGTACATTTCACATAATATTTCGGGTGTAATTTGACGGCATTAATTAATTAGGTATCCGATTTCGCAAATCATCCAGTGATTTGGGCTGAGTAGCATAAATCTTAGATTTCAGATGACCCCATAGAAAAAAGTCAAGTGGAGTCAGATTAGGTGACCTAGGTGGCCACTCAATATGTCACTAAAAAGAAGCTATTATGTCACTCATTTTTGGACTCGTGTAAGAACTATTTATCAAGAGAGAAATAAATAAAGGTTAACAAGCATAACTGTTTTTGGCAGCCCAAATTGACATTGACATAAAATTTGGTGTATATGCTTGCTTTTAGAGGGGTATCATTCTGGCAAATAGCAATCTTTCTCTACAAACTGACCCGATTTGTCTTGCTGATTAGTGCCGCACTAATGGCCTCTCTCTCTCTCTCTCGATATTTCTAAATGTGTAACAATATACTCCTAATCGTAATAAAAATATCTACAAAATTGATAATATAGCTTTGGAAAAGGTTGCTATTGTGTGCAGAGTCTAGAAAATAGAAGGAAACAAACTCTTTTAAAGATGGCTAATGGTATAATCAACTACAGTGCACTTGTAGAACAAATACAGTTTTTAGTTCCTTGTGGAGACATCGAACCAACTAAGGGCAAAAAGCATTTGTCGATCGCTTGTGGGATAATTACAACAGATTATCGTCTAATTGGGAGGTTCTCACACGAGTTTGTGTACTCTCAAAAATGGTCTGAAATTTGGTCACATATATGTCCACGGCCTTTGGATTTTGGGTCTGCCAGCCTGCAGCGATGGTTTGGGTCCAACGCCCCAGTGTAACGTCCAACCGCAACCTTTAAGCCGGGGGTGGACATTGTTGAAAAATGGTCGAGATTCCCACTGCAGGATCCCCCCCTAAATCATCAACTGACGAAATCTTGCCAAAATTCTTATTCTGCCGGTAGATCAACGCCCCGGAACATATTTTTGTACCTTATTCCGAGTTATTTTTTCCGACAATATGCAGCTGGAAGCAAAGTTTGGTTGTGACTTGCCTGGAATACTGAGAAATTTTCCATGCGGCAGCATGTAAATTTTCAACATACGTACCAAAAGTTCAACTTACTTTGCCGTGGAAACATTTTTCGACAAAAAGTAGATATTTTTAAACACCGAAAATAGTTTGGTACGAAAATTGATAATGTAAGATAATACTAGACTGATAGGGTTAAAAGTTAAAAAACCATGTACCAAAAAATCAACTATACACGTCCGCTTTACAGAGTGCAAAAAATGCTACTGTGCGAGATAAAATTCCCTCAAAAACATAATATAAAACGCTGTTTTAGCCCTTTGCACACCCCTCTCACCCTCAAAAACGCATTGTAAACAATATTTGCTAAAATCAACGTCTCAACAAAGTTCAACATAGTTTCCCCTAGAAAATCGAATAGCGTGTTTGAAAAAAAGTTTTGCTTAACATTTGAACAATAAAATTTAGTAATACTTACCAAAAATTGCTTAGTAGATGTATCCAGCAAAAAGTCATACGTACCCCCAGTCGCAACATTGAAACTCATCCATCCCGATCGCTCGACGGTATTCCCGGATATTACCAAACAATTTGAATTACGTTTCCATTGATAATATAGCAAGAAATTAGGTAAAACCCGATGTTAGATACATTTAAATAATTTTTGTGATAGTTTCAAACACTTTACAGCGATCAACAAAAATCTGAAAACAGTTCTATCTGTATTTTTTTTATCACTATCAAATTATGACAGGTTAAATACATTGACAATGTGATAACGAAATGTTAACAACGTGTTATCAAAACGTTAACAATGTATTAACGACACGTTAACAAAGCGTTAATAACGCGTCAATGAAACTTTAACAACGCGTTAACGGAACGTTAAGAACGTGTTAACAAAACGTTAACAACGCGGTAGCGACACGTTAAGCATCTTCTTTAAAATTTTTGTTTCACATCTAGCTTGCATACCTTCAACAATCTATAAAAATCCGAAAAAAGTTCTGTTTTAATCACTTTTAAATGAAAAGTAAAAATATTCATTATTTTCAAATTATGGATATGAGATATAAATATCATAGGTAAATTGTTCTTTTATTTAATTGTGTATTTTAAACAAAATGTTACAAGCAGTCATACATGGTTCATATGCATTCGTTTCCCCACCACTCTAGAGGTATAAAGCAAGGTGTGCTTTTTTACATGGTTTCCCTAGTAGGCCTAATCCATGTTTAATCAAACAACATCTTATTTAATAAATGTTATTAGAGATAATTGATGTATAATGCAGTACGTTCTAACTTATTTAAATATTTTTATATTATCTAAACTAGTAAATAATTCTAAGTAGACATTTTTGAAAAATGGCCCCATGCGAGTGGTTCTCCAAAACGTCTCTTTGACACTGCGTATTTCGTTGAAGTTGATGACGGATTTCTTCCCTTTTGCTTATAACCTTATTTCCTTAGTTTCCCCATGTTTCCATACCTCATTGTTACTGCAGGCTCATCCATTGTTTTATCCAATTTAGCAGTATACCATATCCGATATACTATATTACTTCAAACTTATATATTTATACACTAAAACATATACAGGGTATCTCATTTTGATCTGGAACACCCCTGTAAAATTTGAACTGGCTTACGGATTTTAACGATTTTTTTTTGTATACAGGGTCCTCCTAGACGCACTTATCAAACACTTTTCAATGACCATACGATTATTCCAGGGCCGGATTAAAATTTTTTTTTTACCCAAAATTTCGAGTTAAGGTATCAGCGATTTTTTTATCGGAAATCTGATAACGTGGCGTTAATCAGCGCCCCTGAAAACCCCCAGATTCCAAATTTCAAGGAATTATTCCCACGAATTACACTTTTTACACTGCATCACAATCGCAAAATATCAAAATTTCAATTTGAGTTCAGCTATTAAGGTGGCTATGGAAACAAGTGAAAATGGTAAAAAGAGGTCCACAGGGGACAATGGTAATAAACCTGATCGGAAACTGTACTAGTTTTCTCTTTTCATTATTGCTGTACACAGTACAAATTTTATGCCATTTGAGACGCAAGAGAGCTCGCTGCCGTCGCAGGCAGCCGTGGAAAAACAATGGCTTGCAGAAATGTCAGTTTATGCATTTTTACAACAAATGTTATTCAGGGGTTGATGTTGCTAAAATAATTTAGGTGTTACCAATAATTTAGTGGGTATAAAATGTAATTTCTAATCGATTCGTCAATACATTTCTGCTGTTTAAAATATTGTTGCTTTTAATTACATTCTTCAAATACGTACTTTGTAGTGGATAATCTTATACTTTATTATTTGTAACAAAAAAATGTAAAAATTATCGTTTCTCAAAGTGTTTGCACTTGCACGACTGCCTGCGACGGCAGCAAGCTCTCTTGCGTCTCAAATGGCATAAAATTTGTACTGTACAGCAATACTGTAAACCTCTTTTTACCATTTTCACTTGTTTCCATAGCCACCTTAATAGCTGAACTCAAATTGAAATTTTGATTTTTTGCAATTGTGATGCAGTGTAAAAAGTGTAATTCGTGGGAATAATTCCTTGAAATTTGGAATCTGGGGGTTTTCAGGGGCGCTGATTAACGCCACGTTATCAGATTTCCGATAAAAAAATCGCTGATACCTTAACTCGAAATTTTTTTTAAATCCGGCCCTAGAATAATCGTATGGTCATTGAAAAGTGTTTGATAAGTGCGTCTAGGAGGACCCTGTATACAAAAAAAAATTCGTTAAAATCCGTAAGCCAGTTCAAATTTTACAGGGGTGTTCCAGATCAAAATGAGACACCCTGTATACTGTAATTAGTAAAATTATCCTACATTTAACAATAGGTTTAATTATATATAAAAACTATAATACATTTCTAACTAGTAACAATACTTTAAATCCTATCTGCTAATTAACACTAAATTTATAATAAATTTCTAAACCTATAATTATATAATATAAAACCTATCATTTACGTTATGGTTGGCCCGTGATTTTCGTATGTTTGATTTTCTTACAGTTTACCCATCCTCCATTCGTTAATAAAATATTATTAGAGGTGATAACGGATACAATTATTTCTAACCAATAAAGTTATCCTATTTGCATTTGAGAATAATGGCTCCATTTCGTAACTTGCTGGTAAAACATATCGTTTGTCATCGTGAGGGCTTAGAGCGATTTTTTCTTGTGTAACAGAGTATACGGTATGCCTCTCCGATTTGATTAAATTTTGAATGAAATTTTTTTCAATATTTTCCTCTAGACATTGAAGATAGTCTTCAAAATTTATTTTTTTCTGAATAACCCCCTTCTTAATGCCCTTTATATTTTTAATAATTCCGTCTTCTTTCATAACTTCTAGGATTTCAACCTGGGTAAAGCCATCTTTTTCCAACTTTAACTTCTGTTTACGGTCATCTCCTTTTGTTCTTAAAATTTTCAGCGTGTACATTTTTGATTGCAGCCCCACAAAAACAGTCATAATACACCCATTGTTTTCTTCCTTCATGGTTCCTAGTACCTTTTTATTGACAAGTGGTATGCAGTAAATATTTTCTGGAGGAAAGTCGCTAGTATCAAAATACTTGTGACAATCTCTATGTATTAACTTATAAATATCTTTGTTTCGAATATTAATGAATCTGTGTCTGTATATAAAATTGCGCAATTATTTCCAAATTCCGGATTCATGTATGTATAGTGAAAATGAAAGATAGTAGTTTTGCTTAATCCAAAATTGCCATCCCTACATATATATGTTTGTTAAGAAATACTCTAATGTATTTAGTTCAATTATTACGAGGTTTTCGTCCCTCCCACTTATTGAGCAGCTTTACCACAGAATGTTTCCGAACGTTTTCCATTGTTTTTCCAAATACAGCGTTGTTTAGTAGTTTGAAAAGATCTTTTTTCAAATGCATTGGTGGCTTGGGCGCGGAGTTTGGTGTTGAGATCTATGTAGCTTTTTAACCACGGTGACTGTAAAACTTTCAAATTCTGTAGGTCTTTTTCAAGACCAAACCGTGATTCAGGCCCTGTTTAAGCGCTCTGTAATCTATCACGTATTTTTCTTTGGTATAAAGTGTAGCCGTTAGTTTCCTCTCTGTTTTATCACCTTGTCTTCGATGTTCTGGACAGAAAGGTAGATCTTTATGTTTATCGCGAAGAGTCTCGGGATACTCTAGATCAACTTCTAAGAAATACCCCCTGCCAGAATTGCCTGCCAATTTTCCAATATTCAACCCCTGAATCTCTCTATCATCTAACCATCTAAATCCACCTAAAGGAAGAGCGTGCGACATAGCCCACCCATATTGATTGTTAATATCAAAGTAACTTAAATATGCTGTAGGTGTCTGTGGGTCATTGTTAGCAATATATATAAATTATTAGCAGTGGCGCGTCGTTTAGAACATTGGCATTGACTTATTGCTTTCTCAATAAACATTACTTGATCGATAGCAGTAAGCAACTCCAACTCCACTTTCGTGTACTTTAACATCGAGTCCCAAGTGTACCCAGGCAATGTGTAGTAGTGAGCGGGATCTAGTTTGAGTTCTCATACAGCTAGCTCTAAATTCTTCGAATACATCAGCTAGAAGTAATATATCAGCTTTCAGATATAGGTCTGCATAATCCTTTAAAGTTTTGCATCCAAATTCGTTCCACACTTTCTGCGCATGAGCCTACTCTTTTTCGTATATCGATCTCTCGTCATGCTTGTTATAAAAACAGTCTTTGGGAGGTAGTTGAGTGTAGTCTAATTTCTCCATACAATGTATAAAATCGTACGGAAATACACCTTTCCGTGTAAGAAGTTTAAACCGTGATTCGGGGAGATTGGAAAAAGTGGCCCTGAGAATTGGGTACTCACTAGATTTTCAGGAATATGATCGGTGTACGACTTGCAGAACGACAAGCTGTCATCGTAACTGCATTTGACATAGTAACCAACGCTGCAAGGCATGTGTTCTTGGTATTTATTATTATCGTCTACGGCTTTAAGTAGGCTTTCTTTATCAGCATAAATTATAAAGGGAACCTTCTCCTTGTTTTTATAATTTAAAAATTTAAGGAGTTTGCGATCTTCGCGTGGCATCCGAACTTTGCAGTCGTTCATACTTTTGCAATCATCGTACAGCGTTGTTAGCTTTTCCTCAGAATAAAAGTAATGAAGACAGCGATCGCAGAAGAATTTTTTCTTTTCGTGTTTGCTCCGCTGAGATGACACCAGGCGAGAGAGGTCTTTGTTCCAACAAAAATGATATCGAATAGGTGAGCTATCATAACTTCCTTCTTCATTATCGTCACCATAATAAACATTCTGTATCATTAAAAGATTAACATGTTTGTCTACTTTATTTTTAGTGATGTAAATAGGCATGTGAAGATTTTTTCGATGCTTTCGCAGAATGTTTATGGATATGTTGTTCAGTTTCTCGAATTTTGGGATCTGTTTAGTGGTCACTGGAAAACGTATTCCATCCAAATTCGAAACAGACGATGGGTGCGGGTACTTGGTTATTCGCTGGGGGTGTTTCTCCCAACTGGAAACAAACCGGAAGTCACAGCCCAAGCAAAGCAAAGGTCGTTCTCGTTCTTCACGTTGATACATGCCTGTTTTACTTTGATTGGTTCAGGTAGCTCTATGTATGATGAACCTAACAGGGGAGTATACTTATTTATGTTTACGCCCAAGTTCACTGTAGCCTTCAACGCCCCACCAGATTCTCTTTTTTGGAATTCTTCAAGTTGTGTCAAAATCGGTGTTGCTACATGCTGTTTGAACCATTCAGTTACATTGATATCTCGATAAACCGGCGCGTTGGATATTGTAAAATATTTCGTCTTCTCAATGATCCTATCGGCCTTCTCCAACATAAATAGACCACCGAACACTGAATTTATTTTGACTGCTTCTTTCTTTTTTAAGGCGTTCGCAACACGACGCTTAAACAAAGCACAACAGTCGTTGAGGAATTCGCCGGGGTCCTTGTGCTTAAGATTAGAGATGACTGCAGGCGAATGCGGCAGGCAAATGCGGTTTCCAAATCACCCCAACTCACATGTTTTTCTGCTGTCTCCTTTCTTGATTTTGTACCAGCACTTTCCAGCGTTTAATTTCTTGTTTAATTTGGGTACGCAGGGTTTTTACGTCTGAAAATGTTATAAGTTTCTGTTTACGTTTCTCGGAAAACTTCACAAAGGAGTCCAAAATTTCAGTTATATTCGGCAATGGGAATTTATCATATATTTTTGTATTCAGCAATCTGTAATCCATAACTAATCTAAACTTTTTAGACGCGCAATCACTTGACTTTTTAGGCACTATTAATAATGGCGCTGACCAAGCAGATCCTCTATTATGCCATCCGACAACATTCTGTCAATCTGTTGCACTTCAGATTTTTGCGCATGAGGTAGCCGATAAGGTTTCACGTAAACAAGACAAACACCTTCTTTTAATTGGATAGATTGTTTACATATATTAGTTGTTGTAAATTTGTCGTTTTCTAAATAAAATATATCGTTATACTTTACGCATATCCTTTGAAGTAAAAATTTTTCTTGTTGATTCAGATGGTCAGTTTTTAATAAATTCAGCAATTTATCCCCACGGCTCACTGAAGAAACATGAGTATCTGTAAATTGTAAAATTTCATAATTATTTATCTTACTTACTCTCGGCTTAAAATTGTTTAAAATAACCGTTTCATCGCGAACGTTTAAAATTTTTATCGCTATTCTACCATTTTTAGGACTAGTTAAACTTCCGGCCACAAAAATACCTTCTGCTATTTCCTCTGGTAAGGCTACTAAATCTTCCTTTACTGTTGTCGAAATAAACCTTAAAACTTCACATCTGGCGGGTATTGTTAAATGCAAATTTTGCTTCGAATGCATCGGGATTGTAACGTTCTTGTCACCTAACCAAAAAGAAAATTCGAAAAGCTCATAATTTATAGTAGCATGATGTTTTAGGAAAAAATCATTCCCTAATACTCCATGTAGCTCTTTTTAAAACTCTGGTATGACATGAAATATATGTATTAAAGTAACATTATCCCGTACTTGTAGTAGGATATTTGCTGTGCCCTGCGAATATAGTGACCCACATATACCGTTTATTTTTATAATATTTGCTGTGTTAATCACCTGGTTTCCTATTAAATGTTTATGAAAAATAGAACTTATAAATGCTCCGGTATGTACTAAGAAAATTAATACATTTAAATAGGAAATATAAGCATCGTTAGGCTCGAAAAAACTGCTGAGACGTAGATTGGGACGAGTTTGTATTAGCGGTTTGCGTGTCATTTTCCATATAGGTCAATCTGTAATTATTATTTTGACTCGAGTAATTTCCGCGATAATTTCCTCGGAATCTAACTAGATTTCTTCTCGCGTATCTACTGCCGCTTGACCTGTTGGAAGAGTTTCGAAAATTTGTGTTTGTTCGAAAATGCGAATTGTTACAACAATTGTTTGAGTTACCATAGGTTGCTCTTCCATTAAAAGTAGAGCTCCTGCTGCGTGATAATGTATCAAAACGATTGTGACTAAAATTTATGCTTCGTATGTACGTCATTTGTGTTTGAGATACCGAACTTTTTTGGCAGATCTTCGTCTTTAGCTCCTTTTATCGCGTCATTAAGTTTTCCATAATTCCGTGCTTGTACAATGGTGCGTAATTCACTACTATGAAGCCCGTTAGCGAAAGCATTTATAGCCAATTTTTCGTTTATAGGAAAAATAACGGCATTGTCATTGCGATCGGCCTGACTAAGTGTTAAGTTTACTTAATAATTGATCTGAAATACCCGTTATTTTACTTCATAGTTAAGTTTACCATTAAATCACGACTGAATAAATTGGGGATGAACACCCCATTTTATAGCCACACCTTCTGAGACGCTCAACCAATCAGAAAAAAGCTTATTTTCTAGGGTGAAAAGGCCCCTCAATAATACAAAATTGTGTGTCGTAAGACTCAATGCTAATTTGTAATATTTACAAGTATTGAAAATTTAATGACGCCAGAAAAAATCAAACCACTGAGTAAAAATCTGTGTTCGGGCTTCCGTTGTGACTTATTTCTAAACACTACGTTTCGATCAGTACAAATCTCTAATCGTTTTCGAGTTTTCATTTTGTCAGAAACCATGTTAGAAGCTTTTCAAAATTCACAATTTTACGAGTGAAAAAATATTGTAAACTGGGTTTCAAAAACCAGTTAAGGTTCATTGAAGTGTTGAATCATAAACAAACAAACATAAAGCAAGCAAAGAGAAGCCAATGGTTTTACAGACTTATTAGGTATGTGACAAAACTGTTGTACTGTAAATTTTTAACGAAGAAGATGTAGATATGTTCCAGGGCCCATATAATAATTTTCCCTTGGATATTGATATTTACACTCGCCTCTATAAAGTCATTACTTACGAATAAAAATCCAAAGCGATACGTTGTCAAAACTCACAAGCACTAAATATTAAATATTAAAGTCTTCACGAATCACCCAAAAAATGTACTAGCCCCAATGAAAGTCGCGAACAAACTTCATCCTTCAAAGCTTCACCGAATGTATAATCATGGAAGGTTCACGTCGGCCCAGGCAGTCCGACCGCCGTTACCGCTTTTCTCGTCCCCTCTAAAATATGTGCCAGTCGATCGAATCCAGTCGGTGATAATGTGCTGTGAAAGGGGTTATACTATAGTAATTTCATTGTTTATGACTAACTCGTACTAATACAATGCGGCAGTCACTCATATAGAGGGTTTATTATTTATGACTGTCTTCTTCATACTAATACAATGTTGCAGATTTCCTGCTGCGCAAAAGGTTAAACAAAACAACAAGCTTATAATAATGCTATCTCATCATCTCTTATCGCCATATCTGGCACCCGCGGCGGCGGCATTCGCATATTTGGTTTTCGATGCGAGTTTGGCATCGGCGCATGCTTGTTCGGTCGGTTTGACCTACTATAAACATTTTCACATAAAATCCGTTTTAATGACGCTAAACCACAAGTTCCATTGGAAGCCTCAACAATGGCTTTGAAGGCTTTTGATGCTATTTAATTTTTTGTTCTGTGTTCACCATTAAGAGTCTCCAATGATTTTGGTACACATATGGGAAAAATATTTTGTTTTCAGCTTCTATTCAATAATAATATAGTTCCGATTTTTTTTCTCTGGCATTTTTGCCATTATTATTATTAATACTATTATTATTATTATTATCGACTTAGCCAAAAGGCATTCGCAGTCCCTCTCTGGGGAACATTCACTCAGATCCCGGGTATCCCGGATACCATAAGGATCTGGCTCGGACGAGACCCTTGCCATGTTATCGGGCCTTAGGTGACATTGATGTTGTTGGACGTTCCTGCACTCCCCATGAATTTCCTGACGGTTCAGGCTGTCGCAAGTAGTACGGCTAAGTCTCTGTCAGAACTGTACGATCCCAGTACATCTTGTAGTTGCTGTTCTCAAGAACAGGCTCCGGTGTGTAGCTGTAATATGGGATCCTCTCTGCCTGCACAAGAAGAAGTTTTCCCGCCAGTTCCTGGTGCAAGATCTTGGCAACCGAATCGTGTCGTTCCTCATATTCCGTTGATGCGAACATCTGACATCCTCTTGTTATGTGCTGGATTGTTTCTGAAGTTGGGCACCCGTATCTGCATCTGTCATCCACTACCGATGCATCTCCTACAATGAATTTTAGGTAGTTGCGAGTTGGTATAACCTGATCTTGTATGGCCAGTAAGAAGCCTTCCGTCTCGGGGAACATTCGTCCCGAGGTCAGCCAATAGTTCGACGCTAACTTGTCGACATGTTTCTGGTTAACCTCATTAGGATGCATCCCGTGCAGCGGCTTCCCCAACCACCTCTGTAGTTTATCGTTGTCGGTTCGGTGGTGATTTTGACGCTCGTGTTCCGTCAGACGTAGCGGTGTTGAGACGTCTGCTCCGCATATAGCCCTATGTAGTGTGGAGCTGTTGGCCTGCCTGTAGAAATAATTACGCGGATTTAATATTTGTTGGTCCAATTGCTTGCTGAGATCTGCCAATCCTCTTCCTCCTAGTTGACGTGGCAGAGTTGTTCTTTCTACGGCGCTACGGGGTGATGTTTACGAGCTTTTGTCAGTAGTGTCCTAACTTTTCGTTGATGTCCGTGTTGGTCCAATTCACTATTCCGAAGGAATATCTGAGTACAGAGCACGCATACGTATTTAGGGCCTTAAACAAATTCCTGCTGTTAAGATCAGTTCGCACTACTTGTCTTACTCTCTTGATGAATTCATTAGTTAAATCGGTCTTCATTGTTCGATGGTCTATCCTTTGAGCTTGCTTCATCCCGAGGTACTTGTATGTATCTCCCACGCTCATTGCTTCGATCTCCTGGCCGTCCTGCATCTCGTGTGCGCCTTGTTCGAGCTTTCCCCGGATGATGTTAAGGGTACGGCACTTGTCCAGTCCAAACTGCATTCCGATGTCCCTGGAGAACTCCTGTACAATTTTAAGCATTTGCGTTAGTTGGTTTTTGGTTGCGGCGATAAGTTTTAAATCATCCATATATAATAGGTGATTCAACTTGATCGCTTCTGCGTTGTTGCTTTTGATAGCGAAGCCATATTTTGTAGAGTTCAACCGATGTGATAGAGGGTTCATCGCCATGCAGAACCACAGTGGACTGAGTGAATCTCCTTGGAAAATCCCTCTTCGGATGTTGATTGTGTCGGTCTCGATGTTACTGTCTGCGGTTCTGAGTTGTATCTTAGTGCGCCAGGTTGTCATAACGTGTTCTAAAAAGGAAACTGTATGATGATCTATTTTATACAGCTTTAAGATACCTGTGAGCCAGTCGTGAGGTACGGAATCAAATGCTTTTTTGTAGTCCACATAAGCCATGTGGAGGTTTCGTTGCTTGGAATGAGCCTGGTTGTAGATGACAGAGTCTATGATGAGTTGCTCTTTGCATCCCATTGCGCCCTTCGAGCAGCCCTTCTGCTGCATTGCAATGATGTTGTTCCGCTCGCAGTGAGCATATATTCGCTGCGTAAGGCAAGATGTGATTATCTTGTACAGCGTAGGCAAGCAGGTTATTGGGCGGTACTTGGCAGGGTTATCCGCCGTATTCCGCTGGTCTTTTGGTAACAGGTAGGTTGCACCCTGTGTAAGAAACAATCGCATTTTCAGAGGATCGAGCAAGACTTCATTAATTAAGGTAGTTATTTGTTCATGCGTGCACCACAACTTCTTAATCCAATAATTTTGGAGATGATCTGGACCTGGTGCCTTCCAGTTGTGGGAATTCTTGATGACATCGGAGACCTCAGCGGTTGTGAATTGCTCGTGTTGCATCTGGCTATAGTTCCGGCCCATCTCGCGTTCTTCGCTGATCCAGCTTGCACTGACATTGTATGGACCTGGTGTGGCAAGTTGATTTCTCCAGAAACCGTCGACCTGTTCTCTGCTAGGATAACGCGCATTTGTGGCATCGGCGCTAGAATTAAAAGCACGGTATAAACCCTTTTCTGATAGTTCAAAGAGTTTGTTGTCTCGTTTCCTGTTGTTACTAGCCTTGTATTTCCTCAGACGCCCTGCGAATACAGAAAGTTTTTGTTTTAATGTGTCAAGACATTGTTGAGCAGTGATGTTCGCGGGGTCATGCCGAGAATGCATTTGGGTGCGGCTCATTATTGCCTGCACCGCCCTCTGGATCCTTCTAGTTCTAACTCCTCTGATATATTCCGTCACTTGTCCTATGTCTTTACGGAGACTCTCGATCTTCCGATTTAGTCGCATTTCCCATTGAGCCATTCGTGGTTCTGGTCTTGCACGATTCAACTCTTGGGCCGTTCGGATCTTGGCACCCATTACCGTTGCGGCACAGTAGATTAACATGTGCATACGTTCTAATGTTGGTGTCACTGAAACATAGTTTGGTAAAATTCTTGTGTTCGATCGAGCACGATCGCAAGTTTCCTGGAAGAATTTAATCTTGGTAGCGGTGGCCTGCTCAGTGGGTCTGTGCCTTCGTATCGCAATACTGCCTTTCTCATCTGTGTGTCTAAGCCTTCAAAGTGTTCTTCTTTAGCCGATTCCAGACTCTCAGTTGTTGGTTCTACCGTTTCGGCTTCTAGTTGTTGTCCAGGCTCTTGAAGTTCCCCATTGTTGTTGTTGTCGTCGTCTATGTCTATGCGTTCGCCGTGGATCTCTAGCTCAACTTCCCATTTGATAGCGTTAAGTCGCGTTTCTGGAATTCGGTTATTTTTTAGAATAGTTCGATACTGATCTGACAATCTTTGTTCAGACACTTGCATGTGTGGAAACTCCCTGCAGAATTCGGCATGCAGTTGTTGTCGGTAGCCGATCATCTCTTGTCCTAAGTTTGTCACCCTGTAAAAAATACGGATTATCGATTCATTCATTGACCCAGTCCATTTCATGCGTCGTCATTGTAATCCCGCCTGAGTGAACGCTGCCTGAAGTTCCCGCGCAGCACCTTCGGTGGGTGGAACCCTGGTTCTCGTTTGGCTCCCATGTTGTATTATTATTATCTCGACTTAGCCAAAAGGCATTCGCACTCCCTCTACGGGGAACATTCACTCAGATCCCGGGTATCCCGGATACCAAAAGGATCTGGCTCGGACGAGACCCTTGCCATGTTATCGGGCCTTAGGTGACATGGATGTTGTTGGATGATCCTGCATTCCCCATGAATTTCCTGACGGTTCGGGCTGTCGCAAGTAGTACCGCTTTCTGCATGGACCTGTAAAGACTATCAGTTAGACCCAGCTCCTTGATGTTTCTCAGCAAACTTTTTGGTATAACACCAGTAGTTGACATGATGATTGGAATCGTCTGGACGTTCTCCATTTCCCATTGCCTTCTAATTCGTTCTTCTAAATCTCTGTACTTCGCGATCTTCTCGACTTGCTTCACACGCAGGTTGTTGTTGTTCGGGATGGCCACATCAATCAGAGTTGTCTGCCTAGAAATTTTATCAACTATTATAAGGTCCGGTCTGTTATGGGCAACTCGTTGATCTGTCAGAACTGTACGATCCCAGTACATCTTGTAGTTGCTGTTCTCAAGAACAGGCTCAGGTGTGTAGTTGTAATACGGGACCCTCTCTGCCTGCACAAGCAGCAGCTTTTCCGCCAGTTCCTGGTGCAAGATCTTGGCAACCGAATCGTGTCGTTCCTTATATTCCGTTGATGCGAACATCTGACATCCTCCTGTTATGTGCTGGATTGTTTCTGAAGTTGGGCACCCGTATCTGCATCTGTCATCCACTACCGATGCATCTCCTACAATGAATTTTAGGTAGTTGCGAGTTGGTATAACCTGATCTTGTATGGCCAGTAGGAAGCCTTCCGTCTCGGGGAACATTCGTCCCGAGGTCAGCCAATAGTTCGACGCTAACTTGTCGACATGTTCCTGGTTAACCTCATTAGGATGCCTCCCGTGCAGCGGCTTCCCCAACCACCTCTGTAGTTTATCGTTGTCGGTTCGGTGGTGATTTTGACGCTCGTGTTCCGTCAGACGTAGCGGTGTTGAGACGTCTGCTCCGCATATAGCCCTATGTAGTGTGGAGCTGTTGGCCTGCCTGTAGAAATAATTACGCAGATTTAATATTTGTTGGTCCAATTGCTTGCTGAGATCTGCCAATCCTCTTCCTTCTAGTTGTTCCTAGTTATTATTATTATTATTATTATTATTATTACTATTATTCTGCCAAAACAGTTCCCTGCTACAGGTGTACAGGCTAATATACTAATAATAATAATAATTCTTATAGTCTAATATACTAATTCTAATATACTAATAATATATAATTCTTATAGTATCTTGTATCACTGACTAAGCCATTGTTTAATTATATAAACATGATGGTCGTTTTTGTTGACCATCAATGGACTTTCCTGGGATTTAATCTCATGAGATTTTCGTATTTCTTCGTCTTTCAAATATGGTAGTTGACCTACCAACTTTTTTATCGATTTAAGCTTCATGTGGCTATTTTTGCAGCGCGTAGATTTACTTCATCTGTTCCAAGATTCTGTTACAAAATGGTTTTCGGATGCTTCTGGATAAAGTCGACGTCATGCTTCCGTATTTTTGATTTTTTGGGAATATCCATGTCATTTAGCAACGCAAAATCGCACCGCGTCAGCAATAGAATGTTTGCTGTGGCCCTCTAAGAGATTATGCTTTACTACATGCATACGGCTTTCTACACACGCATTGCTTATTCGTAAAATATTGGAGCTCACGATTTCAGGCCATATGCCCGACCAAAAGGGTGCGTAGGTATGCCATATATTGTTTAAAAAAGTATCTGGCATAATCTATTGCGTGATGTTTATTTGTGCATGTTTCTTTAATTAAATTTGCCTCCAGCTGTGTAAAAACTATAAGGAAATATTATTTGTAGTAATGAGAATTTCCATAGATAGAACCATTTCTGAAATCTTTGAAATTTTCTTCATCGTAGATGGCGTCGTTCGGCACAGAATTTATTATGTCGTTAATGTTGGATGCTTCAGATGACAGAAGTTCGTTAAAAAATATTAATGATTCCCTAGTGTCCTCGTAATTCGTAGATACCAAAATTTTCATATAGTTACAATAAACTGCTTCCAACTGTTCAAATGTTTTACACAAAATCATTGTAATTGTACGTTCCAAGATAAAGTTTATATTTTTCTCTAAATGAGAAATTTTTTTCTAAAGGTATGGCCTAGTCTTTTAATGAAATAAGCACAATACGTGAAAATTATTGTAATATTACTCGTCTTTTTGATTTTTTTGTCTAACAAAGCCATAGGTATGAGTTATATAGTCCGAAATGGTCACGGTATTCCACTCCATTCATATATGGAATTAAAAAATGCCCAACTCCAGTCTACCACCACAGACTTAATTAGATTCCAGTCCCTAAGTATTTTCAGGGTAAATACTTTAAAATAATACTTTATAATAATACTTACTTTACAAATGTAGATATCCTGGGTATCCGGTGTTCGCTGGTTATCATCACGCTATGGGTACAGTTGTTTCCTTACACTTTATAACGATCGGGTAATAAAATATTTTTTTACACGTAACGTCCTGTTGTTTTCTACAAATCGATCCAGTAGCATCCAAGTGGATGACGGTGAATTGTTTCGCATCGGAGATTAAATTTAACTGTCTCTCAGTAAACATTATAACGGTGAGAGGTACCGAAACAAATCTAACATAGGATCTTTCTGTTCTTGATCTTTTAGTCATAATTGCACTAAATCTGACAAATCGTTTAACGATAGGGTCATTCTCTGTTGGCATTTATTTTCTGATTTGATTTTAGAAAGGGCTTTGAGACCAGCTATGTCTTGAAGATGTCCATCGTTGCGAGTTTCCTTGCTGGTTTCTTTTATAACATCTAGTTGGAAGTCTCGGGTCGAACGATGTTTTAAGATGTCAGCTATTTTTCTTCTTCTCCAATAGGTTAGCTGTACCTACTTTTAATTAAGAGTGTCAAATAGGGTTTTTCTAGCTGATTAATTGCAAATTTAAAAGCTTGCTGGTGTTGTGATCTTGTTCATTTGGCATATATTACACAGTTTCCCTGTGTATTGTTATATAGGGCTTATATCTTTATATCGTCTGACCCTAATAATTGCAATAATACTACCCCGATACTTACAGCAAGGGCCGGATTAAAGCGCAATTGCAAGGGAACCAATAGGTAGGAGTAGATAAAACAATTAATTGAATAGTTATATTGTACCCTTGGGGAATTAAGCAAAATACATAACTTTGTTTAAAATCAAAATTATATTAAAGGTAATAAGATTTTTTTCATAAGCGTACACATAACAATACAGTTATCTATACAATGAGAACGTCACCAGGTTTTGCAAGCCAATATATGTATATATATCACGCAACAAATATTTACATTAGTTATTATCCTAGTATGACCATCACTATCATCACCTACAGATATAATTATAGGTTGGACATTTATGTTAATTGCAACATAGGAATCTTGGATTTTAATAACATGATTATCCGAATTCTTCCAACTTTCACCAGGAATGTCGTCTATATCTTTTCTGATTAATTGTATGACTTTTCATTTAAAGTAGGCGAAAAATTTGCTGCTCTGACTCTAGACTTTACCTGATGCAAATTAATTCAATCGGGTTAAAGACGCAATAATATGGAGGCAGGCGATAAACCGTGTGTCCAGCATTCTTCCCAAGATTGTCACAAACATATTCTTTTTTATATTAAAGGATTTCAAAATTTCCAAAAGTTCTCCTTTCTTGTGAGACTCTTGAAAATACATGTCATTACTTATCATGTATTCTTGAATCTGAATTTTGGTGTTTGCAGCATTTGGCACTTTACACAATTGGGCACTGTGATAACTGACATTATCTTTTTTTCATTACACTGTTTCTCGGTATATTTGGCAATAAACTGTTCTTATAGAGCGTTAGGGACCCACATCCTTCCTCGGAGCCAGGGTGCAAAATTGTAATCCGCTTTCCTTTATTGGAGGGTGCTTTCGTTTTACATTTATTAAAAAAATCCGACCAACCTTTCCGTTGAGTGTCGTACCATGTTTCGTCAAGGTAGATAATGGATCTATTTTCGGACCGGTACTTTTTAATTTCCTCCAAATAATTTTGGCGCATTTCTTGTAGCCGATGTGACTCCATTATAACTTTTCTTTTATTTATTGTACGGTATGTAAATCCCATACTGAGAATAACTTCATGTAAATGGGCGATGCTACAGTTGATTTCTCAAGAGTCCTTGATCAGTCGGTCTTTCAGTGTATGTAAAGTCGGCACAAGTTTGTATGCGTACATTTCGTTAATATTTCTACGTATCAAAGTCTTTTTGAGTTTCGTAGTTACTTCTAAATGTTCCTGAATCGTTTCTCTTTCTTCGTTTTGCGGTTCTGGTCAGTGTTGACGTTTCATGGAGAGCAATTTTCAATTCAATTCAAAAATCTCTATTGATTAGGACGTTTACAGAGTTTGGTTTTGGTTTGGTTGCTTGCTTTACATTGGAACTAAATACACATATGTAACATTTGCAACGGCGTTAATCACCGGGAGCCAGGTGGATGGGCTCCTTTGTAGCCGCCCCCTTTTCCATTATATGGAGAGCTGTTCCTGTGGTAAATCCTCTCTTTCTTAACGATGTATACACATTTTTTATTATTTGTTTCGCATCAGCTGAAAGATGCTTCCTAGTTTTAGAGCTTATAAAAATTAACACGCTATCTTGCTCCCAAGGGCGCCACATACCTAGTTAATTTCATACTGTCAAAAATTCAACTAAATAAAACGATATATATATATATATATATATATATATATATATAGAAACTATTTATACTTAGATAGGTACCTACCCAATTAATCCTTTTTGTAGATATACTTATTTTACTTAAATTAATTCAAACAATGGACAGGTATAAAAATTCCGTGCCGCTAATATTTAAGGTACAATCTACCTAAATAGAACAAGATTTATTTAAGGAGTTGATTATAATTGAATAATTATGACCTGCTATTAATATATTTTTTTGTAAAAGAAGTAGATGACGAATTGTTTAAACGTAATTTAATAAGTATACCTCTACATATTTTTATCAACCTTTGTCTTATTTTGCGATCGTCAATTTTCTTCTCCCCAAAAAATTTCTACGCCAACCCTGCCCGTACAGCAAGGACTTTGCGCCCCGCTTATCATGATTTATGGGTTGCAATTATTAGGGTCAGACGATATAAGAATAGAAGCACTATACCTAAATGAGTAGAAACTTAATGCGCAAGAACAATCATCGTTTTTGTCCATATATTATGTCCACAAATTCATGTGTGCCAACCTCTAGCTACGCAAGTTCAAGTGGAAAATGCTTTTTTTTTGCATCCATGGCTCTCTTGATGTTTGTTGAGTTTTTAACTTCAAACGCTGGTAAGCGAGCATCCACTGGCACTACAGACACTACGGACTTCAGGTGAATAAAAGTATAGTAAGACAATTTCGGTTCGATGTTTTTTTTTTAATATGCCGTGATCAGTGTCATTATCATATGATTGTGCGGTTAGTGGACTTTGTTTCGTTATGTGGTGTAGGCCTTGAAATAAAGATAAATAATACGTTTTAAGGCGAGCCACAATTTATTCTACTTTTTGTGCTGTACATGTTTTAGCATCACGTTATGTCAACAACATCTCTTGGTTGCCCCCAGCAGCCTTCTTCTTTTATTATCTAATACCAATCTAACCTAATAGCAGGGTGTGTTCAGATTAAACAATATCCCCTTTTTTACATAAAAACAAAACAGAACTAATTATCTACTCTAAGTCCTTAACTAAATCTCTATAACATAGTCAGACAGTCATCCTGGCTTTTTTGCACGTCGTATTGGCCGTTCCACCTCTTTCGGTGTAATGTCTTTTTTAGTGTCTCTAACACTATTACCAACATCACTAAACAGTCTCGAATGATTAACTGTAGGATTATCACTAACAGTAGGCCTATTACTGGCCTATCCTGTGTAGGACTGTTGTGAGGTTGTAATATTTGGGTTTCCTCAGGTATATTTACAATTATTGTTTCAGTCTTACCGTTTAGCTGAAGCTGATGATAAGATGCTGGTATAAGATACCTAATTATTCTTTTTTAACTGGATATTAGACCAATAAATAGGGTTCTTCGAAATTGTCTTTATTTAATTAAGTACGTTTCGGTAAACAAAATCACAATTTTCAGATATTATCTTGTAAAAAACTTCTCATTTTATATAAAATTGAAATGCTAAGATATATTGAAAATGGGTTACAAATATATAAATATAGGTAAAAAAGGTGTATTTACATTTAGACTCCAAATGACGTCATTTAGATAAATTGTTCTTTTTAATATTCTTGTGTGAGAATTATTTCATTTTTTAATCATTATTAAAACATTTTCTTGAAAAATACAAACGAGAACAATTGCAGTTTTCGGGTGGGTTAGCGGACGAAGACTGAGTTTTGTACGCAGAAGTTCCTGAGACATCAAAAGAAGAACTCCAAGAACCAATGCAACGTCAGCATCAGATTAAATCGAGCACTCCTTGTAACGCGTTTCACCCAATAAACGATTTTTTAAAAAAACCCTGCTTCACTGATTCATGTAATTGGCGCAGTCGGTAGGACGGGTCGCAGAAATCGTTGATATTTGTGATACGAAAAACGTTCTATCGCCGAAACTCGCGTTTTCCATCGGAAAAATCCGGTAAGCGATCTGTCCGAAGACAAAATCGACTCCATTAGACGAACGGTCACCGCAGCAGCCAGGCAACACCGACAGCCAAACAAGGCCGAGTTCCAAAATTCGTAGGGCTAACGACCAACGCCGAAGAGCATGGTAAGATCCTCCCCCGCACAAGCATGTGGTTGCTTCTGGGGTACTCCTAGTTTGGAGTATTGTGAGGGTGAGAGTTATTATTATTATTATTATTCTTTTTTGTCCGAACTGTCCTGAAAATTTCCTGCCGGAACAATTTAATCTCACTAGTGTAAGTTAGTTTATGAGAAAACTCAGAGAAAATCGTTTTGAAAACCAATTTTACAACTTTCTTTTCTCTCATTTCCAAATTAATTTTTTTTTCACTTCACATATATGTGGCTAAAAAAATTATAAACCAAATTTTTGTCTGATAACGAATCAGAGAACGAGAATGTAGGAACGGCACTGTCCTTACTATTTAAACTAATCTTTTTGGACAAGTCAATATCAAACCAAAACATGCATCAACAACAACAAATACCGCAACGGCAACCACAAAATCAACTGTAGGGGAGAATTATATTATTGAAAATACGACTGATAAAATCTTATTTTTTAATTTCCCACTACAGGTTACCTGAGTCAGAGGCCTCCATGAATTGAGGCATGCAGGTGTTTTCATTCTAATGAAATGTGGACTGTATTCGTGATAAAATGAAATAATAAAACATGAAAGTTACTGACCGAATTGCCTATTTATTGCTTATTTGACAAAGCAAGGCATGAGGGCATGTAGGTTGGCTAACCTATTTCGACGTTCTCCTCGTTGTGGATTCGCGTCCCGGCACTATTACGATTTGAAAGGTAACGGCACCTAGGTGGTGGACTTAAGGGGCCCGCGCGACGTCGCCCTCACTCAAATCGGTCTGATTTTATACTTTTATATTTTACTAACAAATTTTGTTGTCTTGTTGACATTCGATCGCGGCGAAACTATGACGACTGGAAGCGGCGGCGGCCAGCACTCTTGATGGCGGGTGCGTGCGCATGTTTGCGCCAATTTAAATGTGAACTGATATGCGATTGCGTTCTGCAGGCAACCTGATATACCTACAATATTAGATTGCCTGAACATGCCCCCAGCCTTGAACTACAGTGAAACAATGGAGTCAATGACCTAAAGATAACTTATTGCTAATGAACATGGCCGTTGTAGGCTCTGGCGTACATGACCTTACTCTAAATTAACCTAATGAACACCATTATGAGATTTAGATGGTACTAATCTTGACACGCACATCACTTTGTGTCGATAGGTAGTGCGCACACTTTCACTGCAGCTCGTTTTAGCACCCCAGAGGACGTCTTTGCTGAAATGACTCTCACAACCCCATCATCACCGGGATGGAGTGCAACAATTCGTCCGAGACGCCATTTGAACGGTGGAGCATTATCATCCATGGTTCCGACTCTGAGATTTGGTATCTGAACCTTCCATTTTGTGCGTTGTTGTAATTGTGCAACATATTCGCTAGACCATCTGGTCCAGAAATGTTGTCGTAATTGTTCCAATTGTTCATAGTGACTAAGTGTGTTTGTCGGCAGGCGGTCCAGGTTGGAATAAGCTATTGAATTTAAATAACGTCCTAACAAGAAATGAGCTGGAGTTAACGCCTCTAAATCATTTGCGTCTTCAGACAGTGGTGTCAACGGTCGGCTGTTAAGAATACCCTCTATTTGTGTCAACACGGTAGCGAAACCTTCATACGTGAGTGATGCGTTAGACAGAACACGTTTGATATGATGTTTCGCAGACTTAACACCTGCCTCCCAGAGCCCGCCTTGATGGGGTGAATAAGCGGCTATGAAATGCCATTTAACTTCAATTTGTGATTCCAAATGACTTGCCAACTCACTACGATTAGCTTTGAGAAATAAACCGAGTTCCTTAAGTTTGTTATGCGCTCCTACAAAATTCCTTCCGTTATCACTGAACATGTTCAATGGTCGACCACGCCGAGCGATAAATCGTAAAAAAGCCTTTAGAAAACCGTCAGTGCTTAAATCAGTGACTAGTTCTAGGTGGATGGCCTTTGTAGCTAGACAGATAAAAAGACATAGATAACATTTGTATGTTTTTGAACTCCGGCCTTTGCAATTTTTTATGAAAAATGGACCCGCGTAGTCCACACCTGTTTCAACAAAGGGGAGAGTTGGATTTACACGCGCTGCGGGAAGATTTCCCATGAGTGGAGCATAATTGGGAGGTTTGAATCTAAAGCAGACAATGCACGATTTAACGATTCGTTTTGCAAGAGACTTGCCCGCGACTGGCCAGTATTTCTCTCTTATGGCACCCAATAATGACTGGACACCACAATGGAATAATTTGGCGTGCAGATGCTTAAAGATCAACTCCGTCAAATGATGCTTGGAAGATAATACAGCAGGGTGTTTCTTGGGAAATGGATAAGATGAATGCTTTAATCGACCTCCTACCAGGATGATGCGATTTTCTAGAAATGGGGTTAATGACAGCAGTTTGCTGGATTTAGTTGTAGTTTGAGTCTTTTCTAAGTCGTGTAATTCTTGGGGAAATGATTCCTCTTGTGACAGTCTTACCAAAGTGTCAATAGAATCCTTGAGTTCATCATGAGATAATGGTTCACTACGAACATCTTTGGGATTTTTTGTATTATGAATGAACCTTAGGACAAAAGCTGTAACTCTTTTGATTCGGGTTAGTGTTGAAAATCTTTCAAATGGAAATAATTGTTTTGGTATTGTTTGCAAGTAAGACTTGGTTGTCTTGCGTAACTCAGGAAGCTCATCCGATTTTTCGAAATTACGAGAAACATCTTCAGGCCATTTTTCCTGGCCAAGGACAAGCCATGGAGGACCACAAAACCACAAATTTGAGTATTGCAGGGATTTTGGAAATAATCCTCGGGACAAGATGTCGGCTGGATTGGTCTCTGTGGAAACAAACCTCCAGCTAGCTTGGTCAGTGATTCTTTGAATGTCCGCAACTCTGTTGCCAACAAATGTTTGTAAGATATGCGCAGAAGATCTTATCCATGCGAGAACTATAGTTGAGTCGCTCCATAAATGAATTTCATCGAATTTAATTTTCATAGCCCGTAGAACCTTGGCGCAGTTGTGCAAGAAGCAAGGCTGCACAGAGTTCCAATCGTGGAATGCTAAGTACCTTCAGTGGAGCTACCTTTGTTTTTGAGCAAAGAAGTTTAACATGTACATCACCGTCAAGGTTAGTCGAGCGAATGTAAATACACGCTCCATATGCTTGCTGTGAAGCGTCCGAGAAACCATGTAGTTGAACATTAGTTGGCTCAGAGCATATCACATGTCTTGGGAACTTTAACGTGTTTAAACATGACAATTCACCCTTAAAGTGTAACCAACTTGATGACAAATCTGATGGCACCTCTTGGTCCCAGGACAATTTCAACTTCCACAAAGATTGAAGAATGATTTTAGCATGAATGACTATTGGACTAATGAGTCCAAGAGGATCGAACATTCTGGCAATATCCGAAAGCATGGTCCTTTTGGTGACAACCCTGTTATTGTTTGCCACATGTATGACAAAAAAGAAAATATCTTCAGTGCTCGACCAGAACAGACCCAACGTTTTGGTATTTTCTGGGGGACCTAAATAAAGATGTTCAGTTGAAGAATGATTTGGTTCCATGGCTGATAAAACGTCATGACTATTGTAGCGCCATTTTCGTAACTCGAAACAGCCGGACCTCAAAATGGATTCAATTTGCTGACTCAACTGTACAGTGTCTGCTACTGACTGTGAACTTGTTAAAAGATCGTCGACATAGAAATCCCTATGAATAGATTGTGACGCCTTTGGAAATGATGACTCGCTTTCAACAGCAAGTTGTTTAATACATCTCGTAGCAAGATATGGGGCACTGGCAGTGCCATAGGTCACTGTGTTGAGGGAAAATGTGGTTAGCTCGTCTTCAGGATTTGATCTCCACCAAATTAATTGAAGAGGCTTATATGAATCGTCGACATTCACTTTTGCAAACGTCTGCAGTTACTACGAAAGCATGTTGCCTAAAACGCACAATAATAGAAAACAAATCTTCTTGGATGGTAGGACCAACCATTTGTAAACTGTTGTAAGATACACCGGATGAGGATGGTGCGGAGCAATTAAATACGACACGTAATTTCGTGGTACTACTTTCCTCCTTGAGAACACCATGGTGTGGAGCATAATACACGACCTGATATTTACTAGGTTCAAACTTCGACATGTGGGACAACGATTGATACTCTTGCATGAAGTCTATGTACATGGATCTCAATTTCGAGTCAGACAAAAGTTTTTTCTCTAAACTTAGGAATTGCGTAACAGCACGCTGCGCTGAAGAACCTAACCTTTCAGGAGAATCCTTGAGAGGAATGTAAACAGTAAATCTGCCAAGGGAATCACGTTTGAATGTTGAAGCGAAATGAGTCTCAACAAGCTGTTCCTCTTCGGAGAGAATGGGTGTACTGTCCATTTCCTCAATTTCCCAGAATTTAGCTAATTGGTTTTGAACTTCGATGCCTTGCGAGAAGTGACAAGATACTGTTTTGCTATCGGAAAAATTAACATTACCCAATGAACAGGAAATGATCCATCCTAGAAATGTATTTTGAGCAACTGGCATTTTGTTACCCAATTTGATTCTACCAGGGCGTACAATTTCATTGTACACTACAACACCTAGAATTATTTCCACATCACCTGTTTGGGAAAAGTCAGGATCAGCCAACCTCAAATGAGAGGGGACGCGTAACTGCAGTGCCTCAAAAGATGAATCTGGCAAGGCGTTTGTCACCTGCGGTAAAATAATGGCAGATACCTTTGTTGCAAAATTGCACCATCTCGACCGTATTTCTACCGTACATGATTTCGAGGCATTTGCCTGCGAAGTGGCTACACCTAAAACCACAACCGAGTCTTGTTCAGAGCTGATTCCTAATTTTCGTACAAAACCTTCAGAGACAAAGTTTGACATTGAACCGTTGTCAATGACTGCTCTGCAACTGATTTTGTTGCCATGGATGTCTCGAACATACAGGGTGTCTCATTTTGATCTGGAACACCCCTGTAAAATTTGAACTGGCTTAAGGATTTTAACGAATTTTTTTTTTGTGTATAGTGCCCTCCTAGACGTACTTATCAAACACTTTTCAATGACGATACGATTATTCCAGGGCTGGATTAAAATTTTTTTTTAACCCGAATTTTCGAGTTAAGGTATCAGCGATTTTTTTATCGGAAATCTGATAACGTGGCGTTAATCAGTGCCCCTGAAAACCCCCCGATTCCAAATTTCAAGAAGTTATTCCCACAAATTATACTTTTTACACTGCATCACAATTGCAAAAAATCAAAATTTCAATTTGAGTTCAGCTATTAAGGTGGCTATGGAAACAAGTGAAAATGGTAAAAAGAGGTCCACAGGGGACAATAGTAATGAACATGATCGGAAACTGTACTCAGTTTCCCTTTTCAGTATTGTTGTACAGTACAAATTTTATGTCATTTGAGATGCAAGAGAGCTCGCTGCTGTCGCAGGCAGCCATGGAAAAACAATGGCTTGCAGAAATGTCAGTTTATGCATTTACAACAAATGTTATTCAGGAGTTGATGTTGCTAAAATAATTTAGGTGTTAAAAATAATTTAGTGGGTATAAAATGTAATTTCTAATCGATTCGTCAATACATTTCTGTCGTTTAAAATATTGCTGCTTTTAATTACATTCTTCAAATACGTACCTACTTTGTAGTGTATAATCTTATACTTTATTATTTGTAACAAAAAAAGTAAAAATTAACGTTTCTCAAAGTGTTTGCACTTGCACGACTGCCTGCGACGGCAGCGAGCTCTCTTGCGTCCCAAATGGCTAAAATTTGTACTGTACAGCAATACTGAAAAGATAAACCGAGTACAGTTTCCGATCAGGTTTATTATTATTGTCCCCTGTGGACCTCTTTTTACCATTTTCACTTGTTTCCATAGCCACCTTAATAGCTGAACTCAAATTGAAATTTTGATTTTTTGCAATTGTGATGCAGTGTAAAAAGTATAATTTGTGGGAATAATTTCTTGAAATTTGGAATCTGGGGGTTTTCAGGGGCGCTGATTAACGCCACGTTATCAGATTTCCGATAAAAAAATCGCTGATACCTTAACTCGAAAATTTGGGTAAAAAATTTTTTAATCCGGCCCTGGAATAATTGTATCGTCATTGAAAAGTGTTTGATAAGTACGTCTAGGAGGGCACTATATATAAAAAAAATTCGTTAAAATCAGTAAGCCAGTTCAAATTTTACAGCCAGATCAAAATGAGACACCATGTAGATGCACGCTGTCGCCAGTAATCCCTTGTTTTGCATTGCCACGTTACACTGAGTAACCGCAGCTTCCCGTGAAGTTGGTGGATTCTGGTATTGGATGATTGGATGGAGTAATGTGTTGTGTTTATCCTTGCAAACTTTACAAGTACCTAACTGGCATGACTCCGCCTCATAACCCTTCCTGAAACATTTCAAATATAATTGCAAGCTAACAGCCTTGACCTTTCTATCTACTGTGGAAAGTGCCAGAACATTTAAAAATAGAATGTTTACCCTTGCAGTGGAAACACTGATAGTTCCTTTCTGAGCGCCCTTGATTACTACCTGGTGTACCTTTCGTGCTAGTAATAAACGATTTTTGCGCTTCGCGAAATTTAAATTTGTTTTCATTCTCCTTTCTTTCCGAATGTTTAGTTTCCAAATGTTTGTTAGTATGTAAATCTATCTCAGCTAAATAATCAGCCCGATTGGAAATGAATTTCTTAAACTCGTCTAATGTTGGTAAGTCGTGTTGTTAAATGATTTCAACTCCCATTCTTTGAAAGTGTCCGAATCTAACTTTTTTGTCAGCATAAAAATGATTAACGGATCCCACTGGTCTGTAGGAATGCCTAAAGAATTCAAAGAGCGTAGATTTTTTGAAATAGTGTCTACCAAATCTCGATATGCATTAGCAGTAGCATTTTTTATGTCACGAATAGTAAACAAGGCTTTAATATGATTGTGTACCATAAGCTGTTTGTTATCGTACCTGTCGCAAAATATTTTTCATGCCAATGAATAGTTGCTTGCAGAAAGTGCAATAGATTGGATGCATTTGGCAGCAGCGCCCTCTAATGACGATTTCAAATAATGATATTTTTGAATAGCATCAATACTGTCATTACTGTGAATAAGCGATACGAAAGAGTCGCGAAAGTCTAGCCACCGGTCATATCCACCTGCAAACTTCGGAAGTTCTATTATTGGCAATTTTATACCCGCTTTAATTTCTGGTTGCACCATTGACGGGCTCCGGATGGATATACCACTGATATTGGTATCACTACTTACAGAAACTGAATGTAATTCTACGTATTCACTTACTTTTGACATAATTGAATAGAATGTATTCTCAAAAATCTCCGTTTCTGCCTCATCAAAGTTGTGTGGATCTAATGACTCGATATCAAATTGCAATTCCGAAAACTCAGATAAGCAAGTGTTTTCTAATTTTGAAAAACGAAGCTTTAATTCTATGAGCTGCGCTTTGCTAGGGGTTTGACTTTCAATGTTTGCAAAATACTTGGAAAATCTTGTTAAATTGGATTTTAATGCTGCACGTTTACGAATTAGGGCGGTAATTCCAACGTTACCTCCAAGTTCGTTAGCCATTTTAGCTTTTTGCACTGTTTTGTGCCTTTTTATAAAAGCCAATTACTAGAAAATGTACGAAATACGTTAATGACAGTTAAAAGATACCTGGACACGACCTGCAGACACGCTGTGTCACCGGGATGTAGGTAGCTGTCGACGACGGCGTCCACACGTGCTGATCCCGCCGCCTCTGGCGTCGTCCGGGCCGTCCAGTCGACGCGCAGCCTCCTGGTAACTGCGCGGACTGACCTAGCCGACCTTGGCTCTGGCGCGGAGTATCACTGACCTGGGGCGCTGTCCGATGTCCACGAACTCGAAATGGGGGCCGTCCAGTCGACGCGCAACCTCCTGGTAACTGAGCGGACTGACCTAGCCGACCTTGGCTCTGGCGCGGCGAATCGCTAAACCTGGGGCGATGTCCGATGTCCACGAACTCGAAATGGATGTCTTCTCCGGCGACTCACTGGCCTGGGGCGATGTCCGATGTCCACGAACTCGAAATGCATGTCTTCTCCGGCGACTCGACGCACTTGGAGCGATGACTTGCTTTATTTTTGTTTCAAGCAATGTTTAAATGACAATTTGAAGGTTAGCGGCGACGGCACTTGTTATTCGTATGTTTGAATAACTTGAAAGTGTGCAGAAATGCCTAATGAAAATTCGTATCGAGCACCGGAATTTGCGGTTCGATAGAAACGTGAAAATGCTTGATGAATGTGTATCGAACACCGGAATTTGCGGGTCGCTAGAAGCTGGAAATGAATTCCGAAGGTCGGTGGAACCGATAAATGAAAATCCGTTTTGAACGGATCAAAAAATGAGCATCAGGCTCGAACGGATCAAAAAATGTAGGGGAGAATTATATGATTGAAAATACGACTGATAAAATCTTATTTTTTAATTTCCCACTACAGGTTACCTGAGTCAGAGGCCTCCATGAATTGAGGCATGCAGGTGTTTTCCTTCTAATGAAATGTGGACTGTATTCTTGATAAAATGAAATAATAAAACATGAAAGTTACTGACCGAATTGTCTATTTATTGCTTATTTGACAAAGCAAGGCATGAGGGCATGTAGGTTGGCTAACCTATTTCGACGTTCTCCTCGTTGTGGATTCGCGTCCCGGCACTATTACGATTTGAAAGGTAACGGCACCTAGGTGGTGGACTTAAGGGGCCCGCGCGACGTCGCCCTCACTCAAATCTGTCTGATTTTATACTTTTATATTTTACTAACAAATTTTGTTGTCTTGTTGACATTCGATCGCGGCGAAACTATGACGACTGGAAGCGGCGGCGGCCAGCACTCTTTTAACAAAAATCTTGTAGAAATAAAAAAAAACATTTTATTCTCTGCGAATTTAAGTTTTACTCGATATTAATATCTCCAGGAAGGTCTTTAAAAAAATGCCTGCCTCTTCGAATTTCTTTTAAAGTAAGTTTTCTTAATATATCTTTTTTATAAGCTAATCCTTCGTCAGAAATATCCGGATAGGTAGGTATATAAAATAAATAGTTTTTAATTTTTTAATTCTTAGATATCTAACTAGATGTAAAAATTCTGTTCCTCTTCTTTTTTGTCCAGCTTAGGTTGACCGCCTGATGTTTTATTATGTTTTCCTCGAATTTTGTCAGATATTGTGGATTTCGGAACGTTATAATATTCCGCAGCTTGCCGTAAGGTTTTCTTTCTTGAAGTGACATCTCGTATCGCTGCGTTTAAACTAACCGAAGAGTAGTTGCATCTTTCCTTTACGCCTAGGGGACGGCGGTATTTACGAACCATGGTGTCCGAACTCACCCCACGCTGTGTAGTTTTTTTCTAAAACAATAATGCCCTAAATTAATACCAAAAACTTTTTTTTACAAAAAAAGGTAAAGTTTTGTTGATAATTGCTGGTAGAAGTATATTTTAACCGAATTAGAGAAATGCGATCACACATAACCTATAATCGGCAAGGGTTTTTCTACTTATTTGAAAAATCGGGTAATCTGCTGAAAAGCCAAATATTTTTTTTACTTACCTCAAACGTGGTCTGGCCGTGGTTTGAGCTGGACTGGACGATACCCCCGTGAATGTGTTTACTAAATTTGCGCCCATAAAGGCCAGCCAATGAGCGGTTGGCATTTGATCACCAGATATATAGGGCGGAGCATGAACGTCCGAACTCACCTGACGTGTCCGAACTCACCCCAGATGACGGTACCTACAATATTAGATTGCCTGAACATCAACAAATAGATTATCAATGGCTTAGAATGTACATAGAAACCATTACGCAATTTTCAGGCGATCAGCATACTCTGGAAATTTTTATCGATAGTGGCTCTTATCTTATTGAAACATATTCAAATCGAGGTATCCTAAAGCCGTAATAGGGAAATTAACAGGTAGGGCTCTAGTTTTAATAGGAACTAGAACTGAATTGCAAACGTGCGAAGAAATTCCTGATGCTCTCCGTCTAACTTTTGGCGACAATAGAAATATAGACTCCCTTGTGCAAGATTTAATAATTACAAGAGCTTTCAAAAGTGAACCCCCGGTGCAGTTTGGAGCTAGAATCCAAGACGCGCATAGTTTTATAATTTCCAAAATTAACTATAAACGAAAAAAATTGCGTTTAAATAATATACAGGCAACTGGCTTTAAAAACTTTTGTTAGAGGACTAACGGGAAGATTACAAGATATAATTAGAATCCACAATCCAGATACTTTATAAAATGCTATAGCGCTTGTTATTGAGGAACACAGAATTTCTTTTATGCCCGAAATCGCTTACTCTCTAACATTCCACAACCATCGGGTAATTTTTCGAAACCTCAGAGACCACAGGTGAGAAACCCAAATTTTTCACAAAATTTTATACCCAATTTTCAAGGTCCCAGAATGCCAATTTAACAGAACTTCCAAATTTCTACCCCATCTGTTCCGAACAACCACCAATTGCCGAATATTCCACCCCAAAGATATCCACATTTCCATTCCCAACAATTTCCCAAAGGCCCAATAAGTAACATCAGACCAAATTTTAAAATGACGCAACAAAAATTCCCCACAAATCAACAAGTTTTTGGTGCATGACCACTCCAGACATACTTTTTAAACCAACAGGACGAATCCCTAAAGAAGGACCAACACAAATGTCGACAACCTCGAGAGTACCCACCATGCCTCCTCAAACCTTACCCAGACATGTTCCAACTTTTTCCGAAGTGAAGGCCCAAGAAATTTTATATCAGAGGAGCTATATCACATGGAAAAAACAGAATGCCAAAATATGAATCCCCAACATTATTATGACGAACAAACACATCCTTCGACCTTCTAGAAAGTCCCAACTCAGCATGTTTCCAGAAGCATCATTCCAGAACCTGCTTAGGCTAACACTCTCTTTGTATAAATCTTAACAACGCAAAAATAGATTTCTGTACCATTCTTTGTCAAATTATTGTAGTAGTCAGTTCAAATATTTTTTTAAAAATAACTTCGCACCCGCTCGGAGTTTAATTAGCAGAAAACCCATATTTTTACAATTATTACTACACAAATTCTGAACAGCTGCTTTATTCAGAAGCTGCTGTGTATGTAAACCAATATAATTTCGCGGAAAATTATCGAGAAAATCATGTAAACTCAGAAAATTCTATCGAACAACAAACCACTGTTCCAAATGACAAAAATTTTCTTCTAGCAGTTGTCTCGAAGAACCCGAAAAATAGCTACAATCGAACTAAACAACTATGACAGTGACTGTATCTTACCCTATATAAAAACAAATAAACCCAGATTTAAACTTTTAATTGATACAGGTGCCTCAAAATCTATATTTTGCAGAAAAGTATTTTGCTGACAAAATATGTCACGAAAATTTTAATATAAAAACTTGTAATGGTGTAAATAAATGCCGTTTCCAAGCAGACATGCCCCTAAACGAATTGCTCTAAACGATCGAATTACATTCCATTTGTTTCATTTTCATGACTTTTTCGACGGGCTAATCGGTTTTGAAGATATGAAACGCTAAAAATTAAAACCCTACTTTGCAAATATCTATCTTTTATAACGAAAACACTTGCATTGAAACTTTTTACAAACATAATAGGTGTTTTATTCCAGAAACTCTGACTACTGCAAAAAACAGTCACGTCATTGTCGAAATACAAAACCATTCTAACGAAACACAACTTTTGAGCTTAGACCAACCGTTTACAGAATCCAATTTCGAAGAAATAAATAATGATTATTTTCTTTTCAATATTGAAGAAATAGTCGATACACCTCACACTAATGAACTTATGACAAATATTCGAATGTTGACATAAAAGATCTTATTCAAACCGACCGCTTGAATTCGGAAGAAATGCAAAAGGTCCTACAACTTTGTCGATGTCAGGTAGGTGCGAACGGAATGGCGGCTTGAATGATACTGCTTTTTATTAATCGATCGTGGGCATATACATGTAGGTATGGTAGGACGAGACATCTCTGACATCTCCCCCTTTAATAAAATACATAAACAAATAACAATAAACAGTGAATAAAACAACAACAACCTATAAGTATCATTAAGCACCTAAACCTATACACATTAAAATATAGAAAATAAAAATAATAACATAGGTAATTTTTCAATTGTAAGTTTTGGCATTGACATCTGTAATTTGAAAATATTCTGGTCTTTTTACTATTCTACCTGTTATAGTTCTGATTGGTTGTTCGTCTACAAATATAACGCTGTCATCTTTTTGATGCATATGATTATCATTATCATTATTACCAATATCATTTGTATTCAAATCAAACTTCACGTTTGCCTTTCTTAAAAATTTACTATTGCGCCTGTATATCTTATTCGAATCTAACATCCTTATATAATATGATCTATCGTTTATATATATATATATATATATATATATATATATATAAACGATATATATATATATATATATATATATATATCGTTTATATATATATATATATATATATCGTTTATATATATATATATATATATATATATATAAACGATAGATCATATTATATAAGGATGTTAGATTCGAATAAGATATACAGGCGCAATAGTAAATTTTTAAGAAAGGCAAACGTGAAGTTTGATTTGAATACAAATGATATTGGTAATAATGATAATGATAATCATATGCATCAAAAAGATGACAGCGTTATATTTGTAGACGAACAACCAATCAGAACTATAACAGGTTATATATATATATATATATATATATATATATATATATATATATATATATATATATATATATATATATATATATATAACAATTACAAGAAAAGGTGATAATGGGCAAACACTCAAAGTTAACAAAAAGAAAAAACTAGTAACCGCATACACGTGTTTCATGCTGTTTGGCAATCATCAGTACGGTGTAACATTAACCAAATCAAAAGATAGGCATGATTTGGGAAGCAACAAATGAAGTCCAGGCAGGAGCCAACAGCACATTTGCAGCTTCAGTCAGCACATCCCCTATTTTGGGGCTTGTACTAACAGCGCCACGGAGGCTGCTAAAGCGACCTGCGTGGAAATCTTCATAACCCAAGATACAATGACAATAAGGATGTAAGATTAGCGAGTGTAAATGTAACAATTACAAGAAAAGGTGATAATGGGCAAACACTCAAAGTTAACAAAAAGAAAAAACTAGTAACCGCATACACGTGTTTCATGCTGTTTGGCAATCATCAGTACGGTGTAACATTAACCAAATCAAAAGATAGGCATGATTTGGGAAGCAACAAATGAAGTCCAGGCAGGAGCCAACAGCACATTTGCAGCTTCAGTCAGCACATCCCCTATTTTGGGGCTTGTACTAACATATAATATTTATAATATATACATATAATATATATGTATATGTATATATATATATATACATATATATATATGTATATATGTATATATATATATGTATATATATATATACATAAACGTGATCATCTGTCTCTAGCCGCGGTAGTACCTGTGCTTGTCTATCATAGTAGTACTTGGAACATGTTCTTTTTTGCGCAAACTTATTTTTTGCCGTGTTATCGAATGTTATTTTTGGCATTAACATTTTATTTGTTATGGGCAGCATACCATTCATTCGCCTACTATTTATATGTTGTGAAGGGCTACCAATTTTAGTATCTATGGGAGTGTTTCTTATCTCTAAAAGAGCCAAATAAATGTCAGAGCCATCATAAAAACATTTTTTCATACAGTTTTTTTATCGTTTGTATATGTCGCTCTACCATACCGTTACTCTGCGGATAGTGCGGGCTCGATGTCTTATGCAAAAAACCATACTGACCTGAAAATCTTTTGAAAGCGTCGCTAAAAAATGGTGGGCCATTGTCCGTTATTAACGTCGAAGGTATCCCTTGTCTTGAAAAAATCTTGAAACCCTTTATCACATTCAAGAATACTAATTCGAAAAACAATAATATATTACGAGATAGTACTTTCCTTTTAGGTAGAATAAATCGGCCCCCAATTTAATCCATGGTTGATAAGGAATATCATGCAAAACAAGTACATTGTTAAGAAAATTAGATTTTTATGGGTTAAGAGGAAAAGTCAAGAAACTTATAAGTAGCTATCTGTCTTCGCGGAAGCAACTTGTGGAGGTGGATGGGGTGGTGAGTGAGTGCAGAGATGTTTATTATGGTGTCCCTCAGGGTACAGTATTGGGCCCTCTACTATTTACACTTTATGTAAACGATCTGTTAACTACAAATTATGCAGGAAAAATTATAAGTTATGCCGATGATACCGCAGTGTTGTATACATCAAATAGTTATGAGTCCCTAAAAGAAATGGTACAAATTGATTTTCGAAACATTTCTAAATGGTTCCAACACAATAAACTCACAATAAACTGTGAGAAAACAAAGTATATTGTTTTTGTATCCTACGCTAGTCACTTACTTGACATAAGTACTGAAATGAAAATTCCCGAAACCACGTCAATTAGGTAAATACCTGGGTATTACATTGGACAATCACTTGCGATGGAATCTGCAGATGAAACAAATCGCCCAAAAAATTAGAGGTTTTATATATAGATTTCGTTACCTTAAAGACTATCTAAAAATTCACCATCTGAAAATGTTGTATTCTGCATTAATAGAACCTCACTTATCATATGGTATCTTGGGTTGGGGCGGGGTGAGAGACTGCAAAAAGTAAACGTTATTCAAAAATGGATACTGAAAACAATTTATGCCAAAAAGATCACTTACCCATCAGAGATACTGTATAGAGAAAGTCAAGTTTTTGACATACGGCAAATATTTTTCTTGAAAATATTACTAAGTGTAAATACCAATAAAATAAATTTAGAAAGTATTCAACACTCCTATCCAACCAGGTATAGGAAAAATAGCCATAAGGTCCCTAAAAAAAATGAAAACTATAGGACAAAGGCATGCAAATTATTTGGCACCTAAGTTTATGAATCTACTACCAACTGGAATAAAAATAAGTATTGGTTCAAGAAAGTTTAGAGGAATGATTAAAAATTGGATACACGTAAGTAATAAAGAAATTATACACGCTACTATAAATAACTAATATGCTGAACAGAAATTGAATACTTATCTCATGTGAATTAAACTTACCTGTATAAGACTTACTTGAATTAGACATAGTTACTAAATTAAGCTAAGTTAGACTTAATTACCCGAAATAGACCAAATTACCTAAACTACACAAAATTATCTAAACTACATTTAATTACCTTAATTAGACTTAATAACCTGAAGTATATCTAATATCCTGAATTAAATATATATTTCTTGCATTATCATAAATATATGTAAATAGCTTGTTTATATATATATTTGTTTGTATTGATATCACAAACAAGCTGTTCGTACACAGCTTCTGTGATTTTTCTGTCTTTATATTGTAATTTGTAATTGAAATTGTAACACAATAATTTACATAATAAGGGCCAATTTATTATTTATTATTATTATTATTATTATTAAGTGGTTCACTAGAATTTTGTTTTTTGTAAATATTACATGGTTCACAGCTGTCACAAATTGTGTCTATTTCGGATGACATTCCGGGCCAAAATACAAGTTCCCTAGCTTTATTTTTCATTTTTTCTTTGCCCAGATGTCTTGTGTGAAGTCGGTTTAAAATGTCTTTTCTAAGATTTTGCGGAATAAATAAAGTATTGTTTCGAAAAATTAAGCCATTCGCGTAAAATAACTCATCTTTATATTGGCAATAAATTCTGAAGTCATTTTCCAATTGATTTTTATTAGATGGAAAGCTATTTCTTATTCGTGAGATCAACCTTTGTAGCTGGCTATTTTGCTCGATTTCTTTTTTGATAATATTGAGTTTAAATTCGGAAATTGGCAGGTTTTCTGTTAGTGAACAAATCTGTAAATCGACATCAGACAAAAAATTATCATGTTGCTCAACAAAGGCTCTGGACAATATTGAATATGGTTGGATTTTTAATAACTTGCTTTGTAATCTATGGGGCGCATTCGTTAAAGGCTTATTAAATATTGATATCAGTGGCTTATGATCAGTATACAGGGTGGTTCACTTTTATGTGGTAGGACTTTAACATTAGATAGAAAAAGATAATCTAAAATGAAAATTTTATATCAACATATATCGGGGAAAGCTTAGTTTCCGAGACACAGGGCGTTGAAGTATTGGAAAATTTACACTGTCCGAACCAGTGGAGATATTTAAACCAAATTTGATGTGTAGTACCACCTTTTTGACTACGATATTTAGTGATAATATGAAGGTCCTGAAATAACCAGTGGTGGAGTTATGGGTTTTCACTATCACTAAATTTAAAAAGTAATTAGTACGGACCTGTCTCACATCAACGTACATTTTTTTTTCGTAAAGTTCTTTCAATTCTCTACAAAAAGTGTATCTTGACATTTTTTTGTATCTGCCACGGTTGTGTAGTAAATAAATTATTTCGTTTCCATCTCAGCCTTTTTTGCCTAAAAATGTGTTTTCTAAGATTATTGATAAATATCGCAAATAACAGAAATTAATTATGGAACACTTATCGGATTCAGCTATTTTATTTTTAATTTTATGGAAACAATTTTAAAAATAAACTGGCACTTGGTTTGAGGTACATTACTTTATTATCATTTTAACATTTTTATCAAATCTAGTATTATTTCTTAATAATTTTTATAATTCTAAATTTGTACAACATTCAACAATTGTTCAAAATGTGATCCATTCTGTTGCACACATAATTGACTTCGACGCCTAACGGATTGAACAGCATCGATTAAATTGCCATTTCTCAATTCATCGCACGCATTTCTGATACGATCAATAAGTTGTTCCCTTGTTTCTACAGGAGTCGCATAGACTTGTTCTTTTAAAAATTCCCATACGAAGAAGTCCAGAGGTGTTATGTCCGGAGAACGTGGTGGCCAAGCGACCGGTCCCCCTCGTCCGATCCACCTATTTGGAAAGTTATTATTTAACCAGTTCCTCACATTTCGGTGAAAATGTGCAGGACAGCCGTCAAGTTGGAACCAAGCCAACAATCTTAAGTTTAAAGGAATGTCTTCCCACATATTATTATGCTCAGCTACTAAAAACTCCAAAAAATTGTCACCATTCACTCGCTGTGGCAAAAAAAAAGGGTCCAAACAGATGATGGTTGTACAGTCCAATCCAAACATTGACACTAAATTCGACCTGAAAATTTCTTGGCCGGATTGCATGTGGGTTTTCTTGTGCCCAAATATGCTGATTATGAAAGTTTACTACTCCACGACGAGTAAAACACGACTCGTCCGTCCATAAAATGTTATTTAAAAATTGTCTATTTCCTTCAATTGACTCCAAAATCCATCGGCAAAACACTAATCTTCTTTCTGCATCGCCGGGCCTTAAACCTTGTACGGGTTGTAGATGATACGCATGCCTGTGATCTCTTTTTAAAGGTCGCAAAATTGCAGACTTTGAAACACGTAGGGCCACTGACACTCTTCTGCTACTTGTTGTAGGATTCCTATCGAATTCACGAAGAATCTCATTGTTGCGTCTGACTTGTTGGATATTGTTTTCATTTCCTCGTTCGACGATTCTAGTTCTCAGACCGCGAGTTCTGAATTACCGGTGCATGTTAACAAACACCGAGGGACGCGGATGGCGCCTATTTGGAAATCGCCTCCGGTATTCTCTGGCTGCTTCCGGAGAGTTCCCATTTGCAACTCCATAGCAGAAATGGATGTCAGCCTGCTCTTCATTTGTAAATTGGAACGGCATTTTAATTATTAACAAAGACAAACTGCGGCGCTGCTACGTTCATCTACTGGATGACAGATTATTGTATTATTAACTGTCAATAAGATTTTCATTTCCATGGCACACTTATCTTCACCAGTACGGCGATGCAGAAAGGACATTAGTATTTTGCCGATGGATTTTGTAGTCAAAGGAAATAAGACAATTTTTAAATAACATTTTATGGGCGGAAGAATCATGTTTTACTCGTCGTGGTATAATTTAGAATTCTACAAATTTAGAATTATAAAAATTATTAAGAAATAATACAGATTTGATAAAAATGTTAAAATGATAATAAAGTAATGTACCTCAAACCAAGTGCCAGTTTATTTTTAAAATTGTTTCCATAAAATTAAAAATAAAATAGCTGAATCCGATAAGTGTTCCATAATTAATTTCTGTTGTTTGCGATATTTATCAATAATCTTAGAAAACACATTTTAGGCAAAAAAGGCTGAGATGGAGACGAAATAATTTATTTACTACACAACCGTGGCAGATACAAAAAAATGTCAAGATACACTTTTTGTAGAGAATTGAAAGAACTTTACGAAAAAAAAATTTACGTTGATGTGAGACAGGTCCGTACTAATTACTTTTTAAATTAAGTGATAGTGAAAACCCATAACTCCACCACTGGTTATTTCAGGACCTTCATATTATCACTAAATATCGTAGTCAAAAAGGTGGTACTACACATCAAATTTGGTTTAAATATCTCCACTGGTTCGGACAGTGTAAAAAATACTTCATATTTTTTCCAACACTTCAACGCCCTGTATCTCGGAAACTAAGCTTTCCCCGATATATGTTGATATAAAATTTTCATTTTAGATTATCTTTTTCTATCTAATGTTAAAGTCCTACCACATAAAAGTGAACCACCCTGTATATTGTGACAGTGCGGCCAAAAATGTATTCATGAAACCGTTTGCAAGCAAATACAATGCCAAGCATCTCTTTCTCTATTTGTGCGTACGATCTTTGAGTGGTATTTAAAGATCTCGAGGCGTATGCAACTGGTTTTCCTTTTTGCTCCAAACATGCGCCTAAACCTTTAGAGGATGCATCGCAAGGGATGACTATAGGAGCATCGTTTTGAAACAGTTGAAGGACTGGTGCTGAACTCAAAATTGATTTTAGTTTTTTAAACGCTTGTTTTTGTTCATCGTGCCATTGAAAACCGACATCCTTTTTTAAGAGATTTCTTATAGGTTCTGTAACTGTAGACATATTTGAAATAAATTTTGACAAATATGGAACCATACCTAAAAAAATTTCAATATCTTTTTTACTTTCAGGTATTTTGTATTTCTGAATGGCTTTTATTTTTTTATTATCCGGTTTAATACAGTTCTTCGACAAAACATGTCCCATTTATCTCTTTGATAGCTACTTTACATTTATTTTTGTTTAATTTAATATTATTTTTTCTACAAATTTCGAATACATTTTTTAGGCGATTATTGTGCTCTTTTAAAGACTTACCCCAAATTAAAATGTCATCGAGGTAATTGTCTACTCCTTCTACAGAATCAAAAATTTGTTTAATTTTTTGTTGAAATACCTCGGCTGCAGAACATATTTCATACGGCAATCTCTTGTAGCTATATCTCCCGAATGGTGTGTTAAATGTGCATAGCCTGCTGCTTTCTTTATCCAATTGTGTCTGGCAAAAACCATTACTACAATCAAGAATGCTAAAATACTCGACATCTGAGAGTTTAAATAGAATCTCTTTAATAGTGGGAATTGGACAGTGTTCCCTTTTTATTGCAAGATTAAGGTTTTTTTGATCTATACAAATTCTTATATCATTTGTCTTGGTTTTTTTTTAACAATAACCATTGAATTTACCCACGACATTGGTTCAGTTACTTTTTCAATAATATTTTTTGATTCAAACTCTTTCAGTTTGTTTTTCACTTTTTCTTGCAATGCATAGGGAACTCTTCTTTGGGCATTTATGACAGGTTTGACATCATGATCGATGTTTAGGTGATGCTCGCCCGGAATACAACCAATGCCCTCAAATAGATCGGAATAATTCTGGAAAATAAATTCAGTTATATTGTTTGAATTGTTATCGAGAAAAGCTACATTGCATACAGTATTTTTAGTTAAAAGTTTTAATTTATTTATTGATTTTAGTCCTAAAATCGGAGGTTTTTTGGTTTCTAGAATATAGAAAATTAATTCTTCCGTTTGTTTATTGATTGTAGCCGGAATTTTGCAAGTACCAATTACTTTTAAAACTTCTTCACCGTATGTTTGTACTCTGTGTTTGGTATTTCGTACTAAGTGTTCCGGTATGTTTAGTTTCCGCACCAGTATCCAATTTAAAAGTGATTTTGTGAGTGTTATTTAATAACAAACTGTCATACCAATCATCATCATCTGAATCTATTTTTTGTAATTTATCAGTTTCTACATGACCTAACAGTGGAGCATTGCCTATAATTACTATCATCTAAATAATCTAACTCTACATCAGAATCACACTTACACGAAATTTCGCTTACAATATTTTTTGCTTTACATGCTCGCGTGAAATGGTTTTATTTACCGCACTTTTTGCACCTTGCACCATTCGCCGGGAACTGCGTGGCGCCGCGATGCGAGGAGTCACATCGATAGCATGTAAATGTTGAGTTGAAGTTGATGGTCCCGACTTGTACATCGGGCGGCCGCGCTCTCTGGAAGTTGACGGACGGGCCGGAATCGAACTGCTGCCCGGTCTGTACTCTTGGTGGGCGTGGTCACGTGACGCGTAGGAGGGGCGATGACGCACTGAACTGGCGGGAGCTGTTGCTGGTTTGAACTGCTTGGGATTTTGAAACTTTGGCTTTCGCATAAAATCCACTTCTTTTATTATATTGGTCGCGCTGTCTCCTTCGCAAATAACATTAAGCTGCTTCTCTGCTTGCTCTGCTGCACGACATGTCGCTATTGCTGTTTTTTAGTTCAGCTCGGTCATTCGTAGAAGACGATCTTTCAAATTGGTATTAGAAATGCCGAGGATTATGCGATCCTTGATAAGGCTATCGGTTAGATCTCCAAAATCACAAGTCGCGCTTAGTTTCCTTAGCTCGTTAACATACTGGTCGATCGATTCGCCATCTTTTTTGTTCCTCAGGAAAAAAATATGTCGTTCGTAGGTGACATTTTTTTGTGGAATAAAGTATTCATCGAACCTCTTAACTATTTCTTCATAGCTACTTTTTTGCTTGGTACTTTTGAATTGAAAATTATTATACAGTGCCCGCCAAAAAGTCTGCACCATATGGGAAAATTTTTTAGTAAATAACTTACGGAAAATTTGTTTGCGGCATCAGGTTTTGCTTGCTCTAGAACCAAAATTGACATAATCAAATGTTGTGACGTAGTCTTTTTTATATATCAAATTTGACATTAATGAAAAAAAAATCCGAAAAATGGGCTTATTTAACCGAATTTCGAAAAAAGTCATAAGAAAAATATGTTTCCTTCGCAATTTTATACCCTTATGCAAAATTTCAAGAGCCTACTACGATTTTTATATTTTGCCCTTTGTTGCCCTTTTCCGTATTTGTTAATCCATAAAAGTCGATCCTATCTAATTTAAAACACTCATTGACTGAATACATACTGCACAATACTTAGTTTACGGTCTAAATGTCCTTCTTTTCATTTTTTTGCAAAAAAATTAAAATGAGGGCTTGTTGAAGAAGCACGCTTGGTGTAAAACTGATCTCATTTTTACATAAATTCGATTTACAAACTTCTTTCTATAGTAAATGGTTGTAAAAACACACAAATATTTCTGTCATGCTGATCTGATCAGAAATATCTAGAAAATTTAAAATATTATGTCCAATAATATCCAACAAAGGTCAAAATATGAAAATCGTAGTAAGCTCGTGAAATTTTGCATAGGGGTATAAAATTACGAAAGCAACATATTTTTCTTATGACTTTTTCGAAATTCGGTTAAATAAGCCCATTTTTCGGACATTTTTTCCATTAATGTCAAATTTGACATATAAAAGAGACTACGTCACAACATTTGACAATTTTGGTTCTATAGCAAGCAAAACCTGATGCCGTAAACAAATTTTCCGTAAGTTATTTATTAAAAATGTTTCCCATATGGTGCAGACTTTTTGGCGGGCACTGTATATATTTACAGCATTATCACCAATCATGTTAAGTAGCAGTGCAGCCTTGTATGAGTCACTGGAGCTGTCCAGTCTTGCAGCGGTTAAGTAAATCTCGAACTTCTGTTGGCATAGGTCGCCGAAAAAAAAACATTTCGCTGGGACATTTTACGTTGGTTATGACACTTTCCGATCCCGATTGCGTTTCTCGAGGCGGATTCGGCATTTTTTAGTATTTAGACACCGTATTTTACCGAAAACTTCCTTTATAATGGTTCGCGTTTTGTGTACGACTGCGCCATGTAAGGTAGGTGCGAACGTAAAGGCGGCTTGAATGATACTGCTTTTTATTAATCTATTATCTATCTATTTATCTATCTATCTAATAATAATAGGACGAGACATTGGTCTCTGACAGTCGAAATTACTCAGACTTCTAAAAAAATTCTTTTACAAATCGTGTTGAACACGAGATAAAAGCAATTAACGAAGATCCCATACACGTAAAGTCCTATCGCTACCCCTACGCGTTAAAATCTGAAGTACAACAACAAATTATTAGACGACGAAATAATACGTCCTTCCTTCGTCGAGCCCTTGGTCCTCCTTTGGGTACTTCCCAAAAAAAGAAGATGGGTCAGGGCAGAAAAAGTGGCGTATCGTAGTGGATTATAGGAAAATTAATGAAATTACCATTGAAGATCGGTATCCTATCTCAAATATCAACGAAATATTAGATAAATTAGGTCAATTCCTAAAATAGTGACGAAGGCGAGTAATAATTAAGTTCTAGCGGATTCAATATCTGCGAAGCATATGCTACGGGTAGGTCGTTGCCTACTGCACCTTGTGAAAGGACGGCGCCCACGGTGTAATTTGACGCGTCCGTAGTTAAGTTGAACTGCTTGGATAGGTCAGGATATTGTAAAATTGAGTCATTGGTAAGAATTTTTTTACAAAGATTAAAAGATTGAAGGAATGCATCATTACGGATTATTTTTTCACCTTCTTTCAGACACTTAGTAAATGGTTTGGTTATTTTTGCGAAGCCCTAATGGTAATATCCTACAAGTCCGAGAAAATAATTGATATCTTTGACAGTTATGGGTATCGGAAATTTCTGAATTGCCTCGACCATTTTTGAGTTCGGCTTTACCCCTTGTGGAGTAAGGATGTGCCCCAGGAACTCTACTTCTTTACGATGGAATTCCGATTTATCCGGTTGTATCTTTAACTATGAACGAGGTTCGACTAATTTTTCTAAAACGGTCCCATAACACCTTATGTCAATAACCCAAACACCATCACCTGGACATAAATCCTTAGAATTATGTCTCTTGTCATAGTTAACTTTCTGTTTTTCTTTCCGTCTTTCCTCAGTCAAAACTGATGTGTATAGATTCACCACTTCCTGGGGTTTCTTTGATAAGATTGGTACTAAGCTTTTTAACTTCCTCGACGTTAACAATTCACCACGGTTGAACCCATTTTCTAGGGGAGTAGTTCCATAATGAAGCATGTTGTTATCATAGTTTTTTGTTAATTAATAATTTCTTCTTAAATTCTGACTGAAACTGTCGACCATTGTCTGTTCTAACTATGTCAGGTAAACCGTACCGTGAAAACACTTCCTTAAAATGGTATAAGATTTTCCAATTGAGAAGAAATACCTAACCACCACACTAACATTTTTGCACGATCTCTACATTTTGCTATGCCCTGGTGACCATTATATAAAAATTCCAAAACCCTCATTTGTAATGAAGATGGTATGATAATGCGGGTGCCTTTTAGTAAAAAATTTTCATTTGCCGAAATTTCGTATTATATTGCCAAGACGGTAACATTTCTGGAAGTAACTGATTGTTATCCGGCCATTCGGTAGTGCAAAAGTATTTTAATTTTTGACAAATCCTTTATGATCTTTTTTTGTTCTATTGCTATATTTTAATCAAAAATTCATCTTTAATTGGTAAATGCTTGACAACCAAGGAAATAATTGCATCTACCTCAGATTCCAAGTCTGAATTTTGAATATTCTGACCCTGTGATTGATGGGCTTCGACTCAGCGCAACTGCCACAACCGTAGTTAATGCCTTACTTTGGACCGCCGGACCAGATGACGTCATAGGGTCAGGGGTTATCAGTTAGAGGTCAAGTGTTATCAGTTTGGGGTCAAGTGCTGTCTCTCTAACCTAGCCCCGCCCCCTTCCTCTTCCCTCCCAGACCCCGCCCCTCCTAAGCCCCGCCCCATGACCTCGCCGACCAATTGGGAGCGCTGAATTCGATCACATGGTCTCTGACGTCATATTCTTATTACCACTTTCGACGCCATTTTAATTCTTATCGCTAATTTCGACGCCATTTTATTCGAGCACGTGGTCTCTGACGTCACATTTTATCGCTACTTACGATCTCTCGGTCGTCGCGGCGTTGCTGGAACCTCCATTCTTTCCTGGGATGCGACGTTGTTTTCCTGGAATATCGCCAAATTAAAAATTCTGAAAAATAAAAAATCCTAGTCGGGTTTGAACCTACGAGTCCAACCAACTAGGCTATCGGCGCACTCGGAAATATTATCTTAAAATGCCGTAAACTAGAATCTCGGTGACGTCACAGAAATTAAGAATAAGGTACTAGCTTTAACGTCCTTCAAACTATAATTTCACCAGACCGGAAACGTACTGCCATGCCTAGCAAATTAACAGTTGTTTTAACCAAGCGTTTAATCAGTCACCTGTGTATTCCTTCGTTGATAATTTTAAGAGTTTTTTTATTTTAATATGTTTTTAATATGTTGTTTTGTTTAATATGTAAACTTGATAAGCCCTGAAGAAGACGCAAAAACACGTTGAAACGTCGGCATAATCTGAATATACAGATAGTATATTCGGATCCTCGATTAATTCCTTGGCTGCAACGCTCTGACGTCAAGATGTGACAAAACCAAAAGGACCTTAATAGTTTCATTATATTACGTGAATGAACTAATAATACAGGATGTCCAAAAATTCATGTACACAGTGGGACAAAAAGCTAGAAGGGCCTTAAATGATAAGATGGCTGATAAGAGAGAAAATATACAGGATGAGAGAAAAAAATACAGAGTGAACAAAGTTACGTAAAATTTTAAATATGCCCTTATGTCACCTATTTGGATTCAGCTCGTTATGAGGAACACGACTTTGGAATAAACATTTTTAAAGTCTTATGGCGGGAGATCGGGCGTGAGGAACATGCCCTTACGGCACTTCGTTGGAATCGTTTCGACGTTAGGAACACGAATTTGAAATATGTACAAAAATTTAAAGTCTTATCGCTGGAGATCAGGCGTGCGGAACATGCCCTTACGACACTTCGTTGGAATCGTCTCGTTATGAGGAACACGAATTTGAAATAAAAAAAACTTTAAAGCCTTATCGCGGAAGATCGGGCGTGAGGAACATGCCCTTACGGCATTTCTTTGGAATCGTCTCGACGTTAAGAACACGAATTTGAATTAAAAAACTTCAAATCCTTATCGCGGAAGATCGGCGTGAGGAATATTATGCTTTTGCGACACCTCGTTGGAATCGTCTCGACGTTAGAAACACGAATTTTAAATAAGTCTTATCGCGGGAGATCGGGCACACTTAGAACAAAACTAATAATTAAAAAATGATCAGAAGATCGAGGAGAATCCAAATGTCATAAAATTACAACTTCCGGTGTCTATTTCCGGGTGTGAGGAATATGCCCTTGCGGCACCTCGTTGGAATCGCCTCGGTACGAACATCGCGAATTTGAAATAAAAAAAATTTCCGGTAATAATTTACACCATCGCAAAGGTAAATGACAACTTTAAACATTCTAAAAGAAATATTTAGGAGTACCTATGAAATCACAAAGAAAAAATTCAAATCTTGATTTACAACAACAGAATGCACAAGATAATTACCTCCGAGCATTTGAAAGATATTCTAGACTTTAGATAAACACACAAAATTGGAAATAAAGTATCACGTGGCGACGTAGAATTAGGTACAACAAAAAACACGACACGATGGAACAAAAAGGCCTTAATCTTAAGATGAAAAACAAGTACGGGTTTTTTTTTACCTCTAAACTTGATCTTCGGCCTTTCCAGTCTATATTATTATATTTATGTTTTTTTTGTGTTTATCTTGTATACTGGAATAAAGTCCTATTATTATTATTATCGACTTAGCCAAAAGGCATTCGCACTCCCTCTCTGGGGAACATTCACTCAGATCCCGGGTATCCCGGATACCATAAGGATCTGGCTCGGACGAGACCCTTGCCATGTTATCGGGCCTTAGGTGACATTGATGTTGTTGGACGTTCCTGCACTCCCCATGAATTTCCTGACGGTTCGGGCTGTCGCAAGTAGTACCGCTTTCTGCATGGACCTGTAAAGATTATCCGTTAGACCCAGCTCTTTGATGTTTCTAAGCAAACTTTTTGGTATGACACCAGTTGTTGACACGATGATTGGAATCGTCTGAACGTTGTCCATTTCCCATTGCCTTCTAATTCGTTCTTCTAAGTCTCTGTACTTCGCGATCTTCTCGACTTGCTTCACACGCAGGTTGTTGTTGTTCGGGATAGCCACATCAATCAGAGTTGTCTTCCTAGAAATTTTATCAACTATTATAAGGTCCGGTCTGTTATGGGCAACTCGTTGATCTGTCAGAACTGTACGATCCCAGTACATCCTGTAGTTGCTGTTCTCAAGAACATGCTCCGGTGTGTAGCTGTAATATGGGATCCTCTCTGCCTGCACAAGCAGAAGTTTTTCCGCCAGTTCCTGGTGCAAGATCTTGGCAACCGAATCGTGTCGTTCCTTATATTCCGTTGATGCGAACCTCTGACATCCTCCTGTTATGTGCTGGATTGTTTCTGAAGTTGGGCACCCGTATCTGCATCTGTCATCCACCACCGATGCATCTCCTACAATGAATTTTAGGTAGTTGCGAGTTGGTATAACCTGATCTTGTATGGCCAGTAGGAAGCCTTCCGTCTCGGGGAACATTCTTCCCGAGGTCAGCCAATAGTTCGACGCTAACTTGTCGACATGTTCCTGGTTAACCTCATTAGGATGCCTCCCGTGCAGCGGCTTCCCCAACCACCTCTGTAGTTTATCGTTGTCGGTTCGGTGGTGATTTTGACGCTCGTGTTCCGTCAGACGTAGCGGTGTTGAGACGTCTGCTCCGCATATAGCCCTATGTAGTGTGGAGCTGTTGGCCTGCCTGTAGAAATAATTACGCAGATTTAATATTTGTTGGTCCAATTGCTTGCTGAGATCTACCAATCCTCTTCCTCCTAGTTGACGTGGCAGAGTTGTTCTTTCTACGGCGCTACGGGGATGATGTTTATGAGCTTTTGTCAGTAGTGTCCTAACTTTTCGTTGCAGGTTGTTGATGTCCGTGTTGGTCCAATTCACTATTCCGAACGCATACGTGATCAGGGCCTTAAACAAATTCCTGCTGTTAAGATCAGTTGGCACTACTTGTCTTACTCTCTTGATGAATTCATTCGTTAAATCAGTCTTCATTGTTCGATGGTCTATCCTTTGAGCTGGTTTCATCCCGAGGTACTTGTATGTATCTCCCATGTTCATTGCTTCGATCTCCTGGCCGTCCTGCATCTCGTGTGCGCTTTGTTCGAACTTTCCCCGGATGATATTAAGGGTGCGGCACTTGTCCAGTCCAAACAGCATTCCGATGTCCCTGGAGAACTCCTCTACAATTTTAAGCATTTGCCTTAGTTGGTTTTTGGTTGCGGCGATCAGTTTTAAATCATCCATATATAATAGGTGATTCAACTTGATCGCTTCTGCGTTGTTGCTTTTGATAGCGAAGCCGTATTTTGTAGAGTTCAACCGATGTGATAGAGGGTTCATCGCCATGCAGAACCACAGTGGACTGAGTGAATCTCCTTGGAAAATCCCTCTTCGGATGTTGATTGTGTCGGTCTCGATGTTACTGTTTGCGGTTCTGAGTTGTATCTTAGTGCGCCAGGTTGTCATAACGTGTTCTAAAAAGGAAACTGTATGATGATCTATTTTATACAGCTTTAAGATACCTGTGAGCCAGTCGTGAGGTACGGAATCAAATGCTTTTTTGTAGTCCACATAAGCCATGTGGAGGTTTCGTTGCTTGGAATGAGCCTGGTTGCAGATGACAGAGTCTATGATGAGTTGCTCTTTGCATCCCATTGCGCCCTTCGAGCAGCCCTTCTGCTGCATTGCAATGATGTTGTTCCGCTCGCAGTGAGCATATATTCGCTGCGTAAGGCAAGATGTGATTATCTTGTACAGCGTAGGCAAGCAGGTTATTGGGCGGTACTTGGCAGGGTTATCCGTATTCCGCTGGTCTTTTGGTAACAGGTAGGTTGCACCCTGTGTAAGAAACAATGGCATTTTCAGAGGATCGAGCAAGACTTCCTTAATTAGGGTAGTTATTTGTTCATGCGTGCACCACAACTTCTTAATCCAATAATTTTGGAGATGATCTGGACCTGGTGCCTTCCAGTTGTGGGAATTCTTGATGACATCGGAGACCTCAGCGGTTGTGAATTGCTCGTGTTGCATCTGGCCACAGTTCCGGCTCATCTCGCGTTATTATTATTATTATTATTATCTTTTTGCGTTTTCCCAATCTTTAAATAATTTGCTTGCAATCTGCCAATTGGTGGGTCAAACAAAAATCATCTAAGTCGTCTGATCGTCGTCGTCGTCACGGATTTTCAGCCTAATGACAAAAACACGGTAATAGTTACGCTACGTCACAAAATTTTTCTCGGATTTAGGGATTTTTTTTCTAGTTGGAAATTTTTATATGAACTTAATAAAAAAGTAAGGTGCATTAAAAGATATACGTAAAAGGTATATATAACGTAATAATACTTTTCGACACATTCCACGAAATATAACAAAGTGAACCTCATGTATTGGCGAGAGAGAGAACTTTCGTGTTTTCGATGTACGTTCAGCGCTGAATAAGTTATAATAAAAGAACAAAAAGCCCCAAATTTATTTGTCACACCTGCTCTCTGGCACATTGCTAAAGTCGGCCGCATATATAATTTTCAAATTATTAGGCATTTCAGATTCCGGCCTGGATCCTGTCACCGTGACCACAGCATCGCCAGTTTGGATATATCCAACGTATTTTCCGTACCTCACACCAAGCTGCACCCTCTGGTCGACGTCGCACTCGTAGCTCACTATCAACGGCTTCAGAAAAAGTATTGGGTCGATTGCTCTGTATATCCTCAAAATTCTAGTTAGCATAGCGGGTTATAAATACATAATATCAAAACTTGAACAGTTACAGGCATTTAAGTAGTACATGCAGGACGTCAAAAACTACTACACTAAATAAGACCTCACTTTTAGATTGAAGTGCACAAAATACCTGGCAGAAATTAGAGGTAGCTCTCTATTGGAACGTTTGGTACAATGACGTTATCGCGGCTTAGGATGTCACCAATTCTGTCTACTATGTCTTTGCTTCTATCACAGAAGTGCTACAGAACCCCTACCAAGTATCAACTTGTCTCCTGATGGAACCATATCTGGCAATTATTGGTAATCTACGTAAATTATACTTTCGTCAACGAAATCTTGATACGAAGGATCTATTTTTGCTTTGGGAAGATGCAGTTTCTCTTTATCATCTTTTAGGATTCATATGCGGATTTCGGAACCCCAATTTTTCATCTAAAAGCTTCGTTAACAGCCCTTACTTCACACATAGTATCTTTATTCTAAACAGGAATGTGAATTCTAGAACCGGACATGCCTTCAATTGTGTTGCAAGTTGAATATGGAGGGATGGTACAAACCAGATGGGTAGCTCTGAAATCCGGCGTTCTTGCTTTTACATTCTGGGCACTCAGGTATTCTAGTGCGGTGCTGGCGAATGCTGCTTTCAATTGGCCATTGAGAACCTCATTATCGTCGGTGCTATGGAAGTCTACCATCCAGGGTAATCTTGGGCACTCCGAATTGAAATTCATGTTGGGAATACAATGAGATGCCTATGAATTTTGGCAACATAACAGGAACAAAACTAAATATCAAATGTAATTTAGCAAGATGTCATTTTCATAATATAGAGTAGTTAATGGAAAATGTTTCTTTTGCTTCCTCGTCATGTCCAGAAGATAATGAGGTACCGTAGAATGGATTGAATAATGTCTCTGGTGGATAGGATCAAGTGGGATTTTGTCAGTAAAAGCCTTATTTTCGTAAGCAAAATTTTTCTATTTAAGTTTGATTGCTTGCTTTACCCTCAAACTCATAAAGGCTGGTAATATTTTATCATGCATCAGTTGGTAGCGCTGAAAACCACGACATAACCTAAAACATTGTCAGTCAGCTGTTTTTACTGGCGCACAAACTTAGGCATGCAAAATGTTTTTAATTTATTTATAAGTACAAGCATGTGGTTGCTTGTGGGGTACTCCTAGTTTGGAGTATTGTGAGGGTGAGAATTATTATTATTATTACAAAAGGGATTTATTTTTTATAATGATATAAATTGGGTAAAAATCTAGCCAGTCCTGATATTTCCACAAGATTTTGACTATGCCTGTTATAATTATTACAATTAATAAAATATTATGGCCACTATCAACTAAATAATTATTATTACATACCTACCTATTAATTAGGTCTTCAATAAATGCCAGCTATAGGTAGAAAATTACAAACTAGGATATTAACCTATATACGGGGTGCCCCAAAAGTAATGGGACATAGAGCAATTGCATATGTTTTGATCGAAAATATGACGATTGAGGACAATATGCCTTATAGAAATGTTTGTTTAAGAAATGAAGTTCATTTTTTGAAATAGAATTAGGGCTACATCTCCCAAACTTATCAAGCTGCTGAACTGAAATTTGACACTGCTGTTTTCGGTAATGGCGAATAAGCTGAAAATGTCAATTTTGCCGTATCTCACAGAGGGCGCCACTTGCTCTATTTTTGGATCGTGCTTTGAATCGTAACTTTTTTGAGGTCATCTTTTTGGTTCTGCAACTCCATCATTTAAGTGCATCTTTTCAATCTGCAAGAAAAAGGTACTCTTGTATCATAACGATCAAATCAACCGTTTGCGTTGAAATCGGCAAAATGTGCCCCAAAACACCTGTTTACTTCAATATTCGAAACATAAAATTTTCACCTACCGCTTTCAAATGTTACAGATCAACTGTACATTCAAAATGATGAAGAAAATGCTTAATGGGCATTGGTCTCAATAAAAATTACTTGGCAGTATGCTATAAACTCAATTATAGCAAATAATTATTTTATTAGTGTTTCGCATATTATATAGGGTGTTTTTGTAAAAATTGACAGTGTATTAATAAATCCTGTTTTACTGTCTTATTTGTGTTTCTTCCAGTTCTCTACATAATTTAATGAGCAAATATTTACAAATACACATAGAAATAAAATTGAGCAAAGGATTAAAAATGACAAATATAATATGTGTACCTATACCTACAGTATAAATAAAACAAAATATACTGTTAATAAAGCTATAAAATTTATCCTAGATGTACATTTCAAATATTTTGTTATTTAATTTTACATTATTCATACTACTGTTACGTTACTATATTCATATTTAACAACAAAAATGTACCTTCCTATTCATGTCATAATATAAAAAGATAACCTAGTCGTTCAAACTAAGAACGATGTTAACATTGACAGAATTTTAGTGTTAAAATATAGAGATTTAACACTATTAATAGTGTCACTGTAAAAAAAACAATGTAATATTTTAACAAAAATTCGTGTTGGATAAATAAATTTTTAGTAATACTAAGTTTTAGGAAGAATTTTTAAGAAACAGCATAAATTTCAATATTTTTTACAACAACCGAAAATCAATGGGACACAAAGGCCAATTTTTGGAAGAATTTTTTGCTAAAATGTAAAAGCAAAATGATTTTTTATTGTTTTCGAACTCCATTGTGTCACGGAGAGTCGCGCCGGGGAGGGAACCTTCTCTTACCCTTCTCCTCCAGGTATAACTTATACTTCTATAAGTATTTAAAGGTAAGATTTATTACACATATAGTTGTGACCTCTCCTCAACTTACGAGAAATATTGTGATCAAGCACAAATTCCTGCACCTGAAATAATTGTACTATTAGAGTAGGTATGTGCAAAAAACATTTGGAACTAGTTACCTTATAATCTAACGCTTTGCTACAGATTGCTAAGTAGAAAATATGTTCGTCCTGAAATATTTTTATTTTATAATTATTATAGTTTCGAGAAAAATGCGTATCTACCTTTTAATTACTGTTCAAAATCTAAGCTTTTTAAAATTTTATTATATAATAAACGCAATCTACTTATATTTGTTTTCGGTAGCGAAATGCATTAGATTAATCAAGGCGAGGCTTTTAAAATTGCGGCTGGACCTGCTGCTTCGGTATTTGATCTTAAAATGTGCCTCCTTCATCGGCAAGGGTACGTGAGGGAGAAAGCGATAGAGCGAGCGTAGCCACCTATCATCCGGGAGTCATGCAAACGTATTCTGTTTGCAGAGTCCTACTGAACGTTGCGGGATCGTACCTTTTTCGTACCTTCTCTATTCCGCAGGGAGCGTCACATTTTGATTGCATATATACAGAATTAAATCAACACCATATGTTTCATAATTATTACTTTAAACTGCAAACTGAGACCTCACTTTTAGATTTAAGTGCAGAAAATACCTGGCAGAAATTAGAGGTAGCTCTATTGGAACGTTTGGTACCATGACGTTATCGCGGCTTATGATGTCACCAATTCTGTCTACTACGTCTTTGCTTCTATCACAGACAGTGCTACAGAACCCTTACCAAGTATCAACTTGTCTCCTGATTGAACGATGTCTGGTAATTATTGGTAATCTACGTAAATTGTACTTTCGTCAACGAAATCTTAATACGAAGGATCTATAATAATAATTGTAATTTTTGCTTTGGGAAGATGCAGTTTCTCTTTATCATTTAGGATTCCTATGCGGATTTCGGGACCTCAGTTTTTCTTCTAAAATCTTCGTTAACAGCCCTTACTTTACATATGGTATCCAAAATCTTATCTTAATTGTAAACAGGAATGTTAATTCTAGCACCGGACATGCCTCTGGCCACAATCTCTTCAATTGTGTTGGAAGTTGAATATGGAGGGATGGTACAAACCAGATGGGTAGCTCTGAAATCCGGCGTTCTTGCTTTTACATTCTGGGCACGTAGGTATTCTAGTGCGGTGCTGGCGAATGCTGCTTTCAATTGGCCATTGAGAACCTCATTATCGACGGTGCTATGGAAGTCTACCATCCAGGGTAATTTTGGGCACTTCGAATTGAAATTCATGTTGGGAATACAATGAGATGGCTATGAATTTTGACGACATAACACGAACAAAACTAAATATAGAACAGTTTGGAGGTGTATAATTTTGGCATCATGTGACAGTTAGATGGCATACCAAATGTAATTTAGCATGATGTCATTTTCATAATAGACAGTAGTTAATGGAAAATATTTCTTTTGCTTCCTCGTCATGTCCAAAAGATATATGAGATACCATAGAATGGATTGAATAATGTTTATGGTGGATAGTATCAAAAAGTGGGATATTGTCAGTAAAAGCCTTATTTTCGTAAGCAAAATTTTTCTATTTAAGTTTGATTGCTTGCTTAACCCTCAAACTCATAAAGGCTGGTAATATTTTATCATGCATCAGTTGGTAGCGCTGAAAACCACGACATAACCATAACCAGTCAGCTGTTTTTACTGGCGCACAAACTTTGTAAATACGAATTTAAGAAGAATATATTTAGGGCAGTTGGCCTAATTAACTCTGCCAGGTTAGTAACTAAGGCACGCAAAATGATTTTAATTTATTTGACCGGTCATTTTGGGTCACACAAGTGGACAAATTCAAAAGTTGTGTGCCATTCGATCGGTCATAATTTTCTCATCAAAATGGTATATAATACTTATATAAATATAGTTACAGGAAAGTATTTCTCTTATAAATTGTAAATAATTGAAGATTCAATATGTAACTTTCGAACTTTCATACATACCGTTTTATTCGTTTTACTATACTATTTTTGATTTTGATTTCTAGATCCGTAAACTGTAAATTTACCCAGTAAAATGCTAGGCAGTAGTCTTAGTCTACGTAAATTAAAAATTTTATTTAATTTTTAATTTTGACTTTTTTATTTTTATGTTTTAGTTTTAATTTAACAAGGTACTAAACTGTACTGAATAGTGTAAACAAAACTTCAAATAGAAAATTTACTATTTATTTCCACAGACTGAAAAAGTAATTTTTATTCATAAAATAAAAAATAAATATAAATAAAAGTAAAATAAACATAAACTATAAACTACATTTTCTGCCAGTCTTTGCTCATGCACATGCTTTAAACTGATTAACTTATTTTTTGTTTTCTCTTTCTTTTTCTTTTAGTATTTGCATTTCCATTTTTTTAAGTTCTTCTGCATTTAGTAGGTTTAAGTTGTATTTTACTTAAACAAGTTTTTCTGTTCCACTTATTGACAATCTATTGCGTATTTCTGTTTTTATGGATGAAAAATTGTCGGATCCTCGCCAATCTTAGCAAGGACGTTCCTAATGATTCCAGACGCACTAATTCAAGGTTGAAAAAATTTGTTGGGCGAAAACTGCCCCCATTACCCCTTAAAGAAAGAAATGATAACTTTCATGGTACGATTCCCCCGTTTTTAGCAAGTGTTTTAAAAAACAATACAGGGTGTTTCATTAAGGGTGAATAGGTAGGTACCATATCTCAGGAATTAATAGTCCTGGAGCTTTGGGAAAAAAAATTTCTTAAGTAATGTGGTCACGAAAAATAGCTGGAAATTATTTTTAAGTTCGTAGGTCGGCCGCTAGGGGGCGTATTGGCAACAGTAAATTTGAAAAATGAGTTTCTCAAAAAATGACTAATAAACGTTTATCAAAAATAATTTTACTGCATTCTTCAGCAAATTCTGAACAATTTTCGTTAAGGATTTTTTGCTCTAGCTCTTCAAATAGAGGTGAAATGGGCGGATAAACCTTGACTTGAAAAAATGCTGCTAACTCCGGTTTGGCTTAACCGAATTGGTTGAATTTAAGCTTGTTGAAGAGAGCTTTCCTTCTTCTATCAAATGATTGTCCAGTAAGGTCATTTCGAATTTCGTGGTCACCGCTAGAGGGCGCAATTTGAAAAATTTTCCTTTTATTACAATTTTCTCCGAAATTTTAAATGCAATGACATATTTATTCTGTTATAATTGAAAAGTAGATTAAATTTACAACAAAAAATACCCAAGGTTCAAACAGATATCTTCATTAGTGTCGGAGTTATCGCCAACATTATGGGGCTAACATTTCCAAGGCACTCTATGCAAAAACGATTAATCTGATATTACGGCAAGAATAACAAAGTAAAGCATAACGTGTGACATATCATTTTAACCAGAAAAATCCTCTTTTCAAAAATGCAAAAATCCAATATGGCGCCCTTAAGAAAAATAAAAGTTGATCGTCATATCTTTGTCCAGGGAGGCGAGAAAAAATGCAAGATCATATTTAGATTCCTTGTAAAAAAGTGCCTTAATAATGTTTAACTTAGAAATCTCCAGCCCCATTCGTTTTCGTTTAAAAAAATAAAAACGACAATTTTCAGTTTTTCGCATTATTTTCAAAACGAGAAGGGCCAGCCAATTTTTTTTTTACCATTTTACTCGGCATCAAATTCTGCAACTTTTCCCCAATTTAACCGACCTCGTATCTCTTAAGATAACCAAGATCCCCATGCAAAGACTCGAAATACGGTCACCCTGTATATCCTACCCAATTAGTACAGTGCATACCTATTGAACCTTTTTGAAATGGTTAACATTACTATTTTGATGTTTTTGTGTAAATAGTGTAAATATATTAAGTATAAGTGTCGTCAGTGTTTCATAATTTGCAATATTGCCAGGTAAAAACAAATAAGTTTTACATCCCATTTTCTTCGTTTTCAACTAAGCCTCATAACAACTAACAACAAACCTCCTTACCTACGAACCCTGCTCTCCGACCACCCCAAAGCTGTCGTTCGCATGTGTGCAACAACAAAAAAGTGCTACAACCTTTCATTGTACTATTCCCACCAGTTTAAGCAAGGACGTACCTAATGATTCAAGATGCACAAATTTGTGGTTTAAAAAAATTGTTGGGCGAAAACTACCCCCAGCACCTTTTAAAAATAATGAATGAATGAAATGATAATGATGTCAGATGCAATAAATCATGGTTGAAAAAATAATAGGGTATAAATCAGAGAGTCATCCTGGGTTCTTCTATGAAAAACTGAGTTTTCATTTATTCGAAGAATATGCGTTTGGATATGATTTAAGTCAGGCTGCCATGTGCTTTATAATGAAGTTAAAAATAGAATATTCCTCGGAAAACTATAGGCATACCCTTAGCTATTATTGTCACCTGGACAGTTTAAATTAAATGTTATTTAATCATTTAAAGGATTTATTCGATGTAAAGTGTACTTGGACATGCGCAAACGGTATGCCATCTTTTCTTCGGCAGATTTATGACAAGAACTTACATACTGTGCAGAAACGTGGAATAATTGGCGCATGTCTGGGCAAAGTGTCACAAGTCAAAAAAAGTGATTTCGAGATAATTGTCGTTAAACTTTTTGAGTAGTCAAAGCGTTATATGATTGCCTTTTCTGTACAGATTTAAAAAATAATGTGTAATTTTCTTAGCATGGGTGAGTATTTTCTTCTCTTGTATAAAATATTTTGCTAATACAAAAAATGCAGACATATGTCAGTTTTCACATAAATTTGTTATAGAAAAAACTTGTTATTTTCCACTAGCTCTTTTATAAAATGGGTATTTCAAAATAATATGACAAATGGTAAAACAAAGTAGCTCTAGTAATAAATAATAACAAAACTAGTTGATTCTTGAATTCGAAATTTGTGTTTCATTACTGTTCATCTTCACTTTCATCCCCCTCGGAATCAAATAACATATCTTGTATATCTTATTTTGTTACCAAATTTTTATAAAAGTCATGGAAACTATCATGGATATATGGGAGAAGAAGAAGAAGAGTTTTCAAATGTTTGGGGTACGTAGTGCCCTTTCTCAAAAAAGATATTTTCTTAAAAGGTTCTTGCTCACATAAACTAGTTTTATACTCTATTATACCAGGGTCTTGTGAGTACCTAAGCCATTTTATGTCCTTCCAATAAACTTTTTCTCCATCTACATTACACTTCTTTTGCAGAAATGGTCCGTTAAATAAGGCAGAAAATTCGAAGAAATCAGTTCTCTTCATATCTATTGCATTAAAAGGTTTCTTAGTTCTAAAAAGTCGTACTAAGTTCATCCAGTCCCTTGGATGTTCTATCGCAAGTGGATGCTTTTTCTTCTTTTTCTCTATAATTAAATGATCCCATCACACTCCATATGAGTGTGGCCGGGGATCAAAAACTTGTGATTTATATACACTAAATTTTTTTTCATGGCAAGCATAAATATATATAATACATAAAAACGAATTTTTGTTTTGGCCCGCACAGATGTCCGTATAGAAGGTAATTTCCTTAATCTTGTTCGAAACTTGATTTATATACATGTACAGGCATGAGGCAATTTGATTTCCCCCTCTTGCTGCTATCGCCTCATGCCACATAAAGTTAAACGCTTGTTTATCGTTACATCTATGAACCGTAAGGTTGTACGTCCATAACTGACGTTTGTAAAAAGCTATCGATGATTGAATGGCCGGTGTTGGGAGGCACTGTTGCAGATGAATGTCGCAACTTCTTTAAACGACTCTGGAATTAATGCATTTTCTTTTGTGGGAAGGGGCGCGTCGGAAGGGCCGAGACTAAATATATATACTTAAGATTTCAGGTTGGACTTTATTTTCACCACATAATTTTAACATAAAACGAGGGACGATCTTCTGACACGTCATTCTCCATTTTCTTATTACATCTTTCTACTCTCCTCCACTACTCTACTCTACTGAGTTAACTAAACTAAGACTTCCTGTCAACCCCTCCCCCGTGGGCATGTCACTGCAGTCTTATTACGCCCGAGCACGGTCGGTCAGCGGTTCTGAAAAGAACGCCTGCGTCTTTTGGGGCTTGTGGATAATTAATCCCGATGAAAGGTACCTTCGCGCGCTCTCATGGAATTTAATGTTAGTAGTAGGTACAACAAAAAAATAAAAAAACTGCAAATTTATTTGTCACACCTGCTCTCTGGCATATTGCTAAAGTCTGCCGCATAAATAGTTTTCAAATTATTAGGCGTTCCAGATTCCGGCCTGGATCCGTGACCGTGACCACAGCATCGCCAATTTGGGTTTATCCAACGTATTTTCCGTTCATCACACCAAGCTGCACCCTCTGGTCGACGTCGCACTCGTAGGGCACTACCACACTCAAAATTCTCTTGGCATTTTAATAGTACAAGAGGTCTGTTTTTGTCCACGTATGACATGAAAAACTAGCACACTAAATAAGACTTCACTTTTAGATTTAAGTGCATCGTTTCCTAACCTGGAAATGATTCTGACGGTCCTTCCAGATGCAGTCAGTACAACAAATGTGCAGCATTAGAATTCAAAGCAGCCTCCACAGCAGCAATGCATAGTGAATATATCGCTTTAACTGGGTTTTCTACTGCATTAACTAATTCGTTGAATATTTGCTTTTTAAATAGTGCGGGTTCTGCTTCCTTGCACATGGTACATACGTCCTACATTATAACCGTGGAGCATGCTTCAAGTGGAATTTGAAGACAATCTGCACCGTCTATAGGTAGGTAAAAGTTTCTGCATCATTTGAAACTGAAAATGCTCCCATTAAAATTAAAAATAAAATGGAAAACTAAAAAAATACAAGATCTTTTATGAGGGCCCACTGTTTTACAATGTATAACCATTAACTAAGTTATACTATTCTTAAAATTGCCGCGGGGCACATCAAATGTGTTGCATATATTTTATACAAAAATTAATAACTAAATTGTAAGACATTATGAATTTTCTGCTTTAAGTTATTTAAGAAAAATTTGTCGTTACCTGCTAGCATGCATTTGGCTAATGTGGACTTCTGGATGAGGAAAACCTTCTCTTTGGGCAGCTTTATCATTAGCCTTTCGCAGTCCACGCATATTCCATCTGAGAGTTTAATAATTTCGTCAGTAAACTCTATAGCTATTGTATTTTCAATTTTAGGTATTATATGCATTTTTGTCCCAACAATACCAAGCGAGTCTTTTATTTCACAATTACTATCTTTCTTATACCCACCACTGACATACGAGTATAAAAATCGACATTTTGTTGAATACAGAAATTCATAATTTCCTTGTCTTCAGCGGAAATTAGAAGTAACTCTATTGTATGTAGCGTTTGGTATAATGACGTTATCGCGGCTTATGATGTCACCAATTCTATCTACTATATATCTGATGATACTTTCCATTGCTTCTATCATAGACAGTGCTACAGAGCCCCTACCAAGTATCAACTTGTCTCCTGATATCGATATCTGGTAATTTTTTGTAATTTAAGTAAATTATATTTTCGCCAACGAAGTCTGGATAGGAAGAATCTGTAGTAATAGTTGTAGTTTTTCCTTTGGGAAGATACAGTTTCTTTTCATCATATTTTTTTGGATTCCTGTACGGATTTAGGGACCTCTAATTTCTAAAGCAATAGCCACGGGACATATTCTATCAATTTTTCTTCTAAAAGCTACGTTAACAGCCTTTACTTTAGACATAGTATCCAAAATCTAATCTTTATTGTAATCAGGAATGTTAATTCCAGCAACGGACATGCCTCTGGCCATAAGCTCTACAATTGTGTTGCAAGTTGAATATGGAGGGATGGTACAAACCAGATGGGCAGCTCTGATATCCGACGTTCTTGCTTTTACATTCTGGGCACTCAGATATTCTAGTGTGGTGCTGGCGAATGCTGCTTTGAGTTGGCCATTGAGAACCTCACCATCGTCGGTGCTGTGGAAGTCTACCATCTATGGTAATTTTGGACATTCCGGATTGAAATCCATGTTGGAAATGAAATGAGATGACCATGAATTTTGACGACAAACACGAACAAAAACTAAATATAGAGCTGTTTGGAGGTGTATAATTTTGGCATGATGTGACAGCTAGATGGCATACCGAATGTAGCTGTCTTTTTTATGTACTGAATTTTTCTCGTGCAAGCCAAATTCTTCGCGCAGCACCAACACTCTTCATTCCCAAGTTTAGCGAAAGAGATCTTTTCTTCAGCCACAACTTGTCTATATAAGTAATAAGAAAAATGCATAGATGGATTTTTTGCCAAAAAATCTTCGTACATAAATTTAATAGTTATGTCGCTCGGTAAATATCTAATTTTTGGGGCATGCTCCCTTCTATAATGGGAAATCGTAGGTTTAAAGGTACTTATATGTTCAATAATTAAGTTTCGGTCAATTTTTTTTGCATTTTGGTTTTTCATTTTATTGGATGGCAAAGGTTTAATAGAATTCGTTTCTAGCTAAAGCTGCATTTCGAATAATTCTATCATTTGATGCAATGTAAGCCAATGTACTTAAAAAGAACACTTTGCATACTTATTGAGTAGTGCCATTCTCATCGGGAAGAAAGTAGTTAAATGTTTTAGATCTGCGTGAAAGGACACCAGGAGCCACAGTTTTTCTCTTTGTTTCTTCTTGAGATATATTATTGTAAACAAAACTCTTTTGTTCAGCTGTAGTCATTTGCCAGTACTCCCTATTGATAGATGTTCTTCTTTCAAAACATATATTCTTCTTACACTGTTTGATGCACACTTCTTTGCACACTTTATTAAGGTTATGGACACTTATTTTCTCATTTTTTCAGATACGACATTTGGAATTAACACGGCAGAATTGAAAGTATACTCTAAGAAATCTATATAATCAAGGGCTACGTTTGAAGATAGATAAAGCAAATGCTTTGTCCTGGACAGTCCACCTTCTTTCTTGAGGAGGCTTGCCAACGTTGCGCAACTGTGACTTAAAAAATTCTTTATTAACCTCATTCAAGCTCTCCTCAATGAATTGCAATCGACCATCATTATATAATTTTTTTAAAGCTTTCACATGAGCCCTCTCTTTACCCAACAGGTTTCTTAACTTCACAAGTTTAGAACTAATGCTTCTATACTCTTGGCACATTACCTGACCTTCCGAAGTTAAGTCCTGTTTTGCAAGACCTGTTTTTGCAAGAATTCCCTTCTTCTCTAACAGGAAAGAATATTTGTCGGAATAATCAGTACTAAATTTGGACAACTTAGATGCTTTTTGCTTATGGTATGTATGATCTGTCAACTTTGTCGGAGGAATTACTTCAACATCACTGTGAACTTTGATCTTTTTCATCTCAACTGGATTTTCTTCTGAAGTATTGAGAGGAGAAGTTGAAGATGTAGACACATCATAAGAAGCTATAGAGTTTAAGTCCACGGACAAGACATTAAAGGAAGCATCAAATGAAATTTCCTCAGAATCAAACAATTTGGGGTTTGCCTCTGTAAATAAATTTCTAGGCTGAATATTTGATGCTGACAAATGAGGTACTGTGCTACGAAGAAGACGTCCAGGGCTAAATGTGCAAGAATAGTCGGAAGGTTCAAAGTGATCTCGATCAAAATGTTTTGAGGGACTTATCTTGCAAGCTTATTTCCAAGCCTTTAATGCCACTGGGTCAGTAGGGAATTTATGAAACCTTTTAATTTTGTATTATATGGGAACGATCTTACAGAAATATGCATTTTTGCAAGATGGATACCTACACGAATAAGCAATTTGACCTATTCTAAACTGCTGAATAGCTATATTTATGTTTAAACTAATAAATAAAATAACGATACGGATAATGATAATGATAATTATAAGAAGGCACTACACCTTTCCCCTTTCGAAAAGTTTGCTTAATATCTATTCCTATTTAACCCAATAAATATATTATGTTATGAATATTATACCCTATGTTTGTAATATTATATAACTTAATTAAATATAATTATTATTACAAGTATAAATACATAATACAGTATTTCTTATCTAAGAACTTATATAAAAAAAATTATCTTCTTTTTTTTTTAAACAAGCGAGCAATTAATCACCTTTTTTGTACAATTTCAGTCTGTTATTGTGAACAGTTTGTTCTACGTTTTGGTTTAGAATAGTTGAATTTACACCATTTTGTTTTGTGATTTTAAATGGACCTTTATAGGGGCTATCTAATTTATATTGAAAACCTCTTTTTAATAACACCAAATCTCCAATGCGAAAGTTTGAAGGATTAACTTTTTCGTCGTACTCTGACTTAGACTTTGTTTTAGCGTTGTTGTGTAGCTCCTGAATTCTCTTATGTGCTTCATTTAGTTTATATTTTAATTCATCTGCGTAATTATCAGTGTTATATACAGGGTTAGACGTACTGTAAATATCATTTGGTAAGTTTGGAATTTTTCCAAATACTAATTCAAAAGGAGAGTACTTCGTTACCGAATGAGGGGTTGTGTTATAGGCAAAAACGAAGTATTGCAAAAATGTGTCCCAATTTGAGCCATTTGAGTATGTGATTAAATATTCGTTTAGAACTCTGTGATTTCTCTCTAAGCTACCTAAAGTTTCATGATGAAAATCAGTTGAAGTGCTATGCTTTATATCTAGTGACTTATTAATTAATTTTTGAGTTTCGTTTATGTATTCTGTGCCTAGATCTGTTTTCAAAATTTTTGGAATTCCAAATTTTAACATAAAGTCTTCAAATAACGCTTTGGCTATGCTTTTAGAGTGTTTACTTTCTAAAGGTATAGCTTGAATGAATTTAGTTAGATTGCATTGTATAGTTAAGATGTAACGGTTATTGTTTTCTGTGATTTTTCATGGTCCTACTGTGTCTACTGAGATATTTTCAAAACTAGTCGACGGAGTTTCTGTAATGACCATTGGTTCAATTGTGTGTCTAGTGACCTTATTTTTATGACATTTCTCGCAATTAGATATGAACTTTTTTACCATTTTTGACATATTCTTCCATATATATTTTTCAGTGGTTTGTTTAAAAGGTCTTTTACTCACAGAGCAATTTATTTATTTTACAATCAATGGGACCGGTTTCGACTGCATAAAAAGAACAGTCATCTTCAGCCAACTACAAAATGTTACAATCATTTGGTAAAAATGCAAAGTGCCAAGTAGAAATCAAAGAATTAACAAACTTTAAGTGGAGAACTTACATGTGCTAGGTTATAGAGAAATAACTACCAGAAAGTATACAATCGATGCCTTAAACGTGTGTCACTGTCACATCCAAACATATTATTTATTATTTCAAACTGTATGTAATCAGAAAGGAGAGATGGAACAGTAAATTTTAATGTTTAAACCGCGAATATTACATGCGGTTGGGCGACTATAAGGAACTGACAAATGGCATCTTAAATTTGTTATCTGCAAGCAGCACCTGAGCGACCTCTCTGAGTGGAAACCCAAACCTTCATGGTTACTATTGAAGAGAACATCAACCCTGTCCGGAGGGACCTCCAGTGGTCAAGAGTGGAACTTGTTCTTAAAGTAAGTAAGCCGGCAGATAGCTAATCTGATTTATAGTAAAATAGATAAGAAAACTGTTATTAAATTTTTATTTGTAATAAAATATTTGTTGTAAAATTCGAGTTTTTTATGCTATCCTCGTTATAATTTAAAAGAAGAGTGACAGTAGATCATTACTTTCAAAATTCTGTTGTGCATTTAACGAAACTGAATTTTCTTTATTATATCTAAGAATTTCTAAACTTTCTAACTTGTCTAGGTGAAATTTTGTTCTGCAAACATGTAATATGTTGAGGCAATTATCCTTATCAAACCTATGGTTAGTTTCTAAAATATGTTTCGCAAAAAGGGATTCATTACTATTAGTTCTGATGTGTCTGAGATGTTCTTTGTATCTCGTTTTAAAATTACGTTTGGTACGACCGACATAAGTCGCCCCACAGTCACACGTCAACCTATACACTCCACAGTGGTTCATAGCGTCCTCCTTATCCCTGTTGTTGATAATTTGTCTAATGTTATTATTAGTTTTAAAAGAAATAGTTATATTTACATCTTTGAAAATTTTTTTAAAACGATATGCAATTGGGTTATTAAAAGTTAATGAAAAATATTTTTTATTTGTAGTTGTGTTTCCATCTTCTGGGATATATGAATTTAAGGTAAGTTGTTTATTATTAAATTTATTAATCAATCTATCTATTAATTTCTTATTGAAGCCATGTTTTGTTGCTATTTGATTAATAATCTTAATTTCTTTATCAAAATTCTGTTTTTCCAGAGGCAGAGAGCAAGCTCTATAAACATAGCTTCTCAACGCAGCCAGCTTATGTGAATGTGGATGATTCGATGAATTATCGATAATTACACCTGTGTGTGATACTTTTCTATATATCTCAAACACATGTCTGTTATTGATATTAGTAATTTTTAAATCCAAGAAATTAATAGATTTTGTTTCATTTTGTATTTCTAAAGTAAATTTTATTTTTGTATGAATATTGTTAATGTAATTTAAAAAATTATGTAATACTTGTGTAGAGCCTGTCCAAATGCAATAAATATCATCCACGTACCTTCCATAGAAGTGTATATGTTCTTTATATAAGTTGTTATTTAAAATATGGGTGTTCTCAAAGTTATCCATGAATAGATCAGCGAGGAAAGGTGAAAGTGGTGACCCCATAGACAGTCCGTCTTCTTGGCTAAAAGTTATGTTGTTAAAGTTGAAAAAATTTTGTTTAAGACAAATTTTCAAAATTTTAATTATTTCTATTCTAAGATCGTTGTCAAGTATTTTAGGGTTTAGAATGTTTTGGACAAGTTCTATGGTCTCATCTATTGGGACATTAGTGAATAGGTTGGATACGTCAAGAGAGATAAGGAGTGCCCCCTCTGGTATATTCATATTCTTTAGGTTATTGGCTAAGGTAGTGCTATTTTTAATAGTATGATTAAAAGAAATATTCAAGGTATTCTTGAGATAGTTATTAAGCCAACTAGCTAATTTATATGTTGGAGAACTACAAAATGATACCACTGGTCTAATAGGCATATTATCGATATGGTCTGCTTTATGTGTTTTAATTAGGCCATATAATTTAGGTATTAGGGTGTATTCTGGTGACAATGACATAGATGTCGCTTTATTAAATAGGTGAGTGCAGGAATTAATAGTTTGTTTGACCGTTTTAATGAAAGTTGGTAACTTAGGCTTAATTTCTTTAAATTTATTGTCTCTGGCAAATGCTAGGACTTTATCAAGTTTACATTGATAAAGTCCTAGCATTTGCCAGAGACAATAAATTTAAAGAAATTAAGCCTAAGTTACCAACTTTCATTAAAACGGTCAAACAAACTATTAATTCCTGCACTCACCTATTTAATAAAGCGACATCTATGTCATTGTCACCAGAATACACCCTAATACCTAAATTATATGGCCTAATTAAAACACATAAAGCAGACCATATCGATAATATGCCTATTAGACCAGTGGTATCATTTTGTAGTTCTCCAACATATAAATTAGCTAGTTGGCTTAATAACTATCTCAAGAATACCTTGAATATTTCTTTTAATCATACTATTAAAAATAGCACTACCTTAGCCAATAACCTAAAGAATATGAATATACCAGAGGGGGCACTCCTTATCTCTCTTGACGTATCCAACCTATTCACTAATGTCCCAATAGATGAGACCATAGAACTTGTCCAAAACATTCTAAACCCTAAAATACTTGACAACGATCTTAGAATAGAAATAATTAAAATTTTGAAAATTTGTCTTAAACAAAATTTTTTCAACTTTAACAACATAACTTTTAGCCAAGAAGACGGACTGTCTATGGGGTCACCACTTTCACCTTTCCTCGCTGATCTATTCATGGATAACTTTGAGAACACCCATATTTTAAATAACAACTTATATAAAGAACATATACACTTCTATGGAAGGTACGTGGATGATATTTATTGCATTTGGACAGGCTCTACACAAGTATTACATAATTTTTTAAATTACATTAACAATATTCATACAAAAATAAAATTTACTTTAGAAATACAAAATGAAACAAAATCTATTAATTTCTTGGATTTAAAAATTACTAATATCAATAACAGACATGTGTTTGAGATATATAGAAAAGTATCACACACAGGTGTAATTATCGATAATTCATCGAATCATCCACATTCACATAAGCTGGCTGCGTTGAGAAGCTATGTTTATAGAGCTTGCTCTCTGCCTCTGGAAAAACAGAATTTTGATAAAGAAATTAAGATTATTAATCAAATAGCAACAAAACATGGCTTCAATAAGAAATTAATAGATAGATTGATTAATAAATTTAATAATAAACAACTTACCTTAAATTCATATATCCCAGAAGATGGAAACACAACTACAAATAAAAAATATTTTTCATTAACTTTTAATAACCCAATTGCATATCGTTTTAAAAAAATTTTCAAAGATGTAAATATAACTATTTCTTTTAAAACTAATAATAACATTAGACAAATTATCAACAACAGGGATAAGGAGGACGCTATGAACCACTGTGGAGTGTATAGGTTGACGTGTGACTGTGGGGCGACTTATGTCGGTCGTACCAAACGTAATTTTAAAACGAGATACAAAGAACATCTCAGACACATCAGAACTAATAGTAATGAATCCCTTTTTGCGAAACATATTTTAGAAACTAACCATAGGTTTGATAAGGATAATTGCCTCAACATATTACATGTTTGCAGAACAAAATTTCACCTAGACAAGTTAGAAAGTTTAGAAATTCTTAGATATAATAAAGAAAATTCAGTTTCGTTAAATGCACAACAGAATTTTGAAAGTAATGATCTACTGTCACTCTTCTTTTAAATTATAACGAGGATAGCATAAAAAACTCGAATTTTACAACAAATATTTTATTACAAATAAAAATTTAATAACAGTTTTCTTATCTATTTTACTATAAATCAGATTAGCTATCTGCCGGCTTACTTACTTTAAGAACAAGTTCCACTCTTGACCACTGGAGGTCCCTCCGGACAGGGTTGATGTTCTCTTCAATAGTAACCATGAAGGTTTGGGTTTCCACTCAGAGAGGTCGCTCAGGTGCTGCTTGCAGATAACAAATTTAAGATGCCATTTGTCAGTTCCTTATAGTCGCCCAACCGCATGTAATATTCGCGGTTTAAACATTAAAATTTACTGTTCCATCTCTCCTTTCTGATTACATACAGTTTGAAATAATAAATAATATGTTTGGATGTGACAGTGACACACGTTTAAGGCATCGATTGTATACTTTCTGGTAGTTATTTCTCTATAACCTAGCACATGTAAGTTCTCCACTTAAAGTTTGTTAATTCTTTGATTTCTACTTGGCACTTTGCATTTTTACCAAATGATTGTAACATTTTGTAGTTGGCTGAAGATGACTGTTCTTTTTATGCAGTCGAAACCGGTCCCATTGATTGTAAAATAAATAAATTGCTCTGTGAGTAAAAGACCTTTTAAACAAACCACTGAATTTAAATTATCACTCACATTATGGGTACATACATTGGTAGCAACCAATACAGATCATATATATTTTTGTTTTAATTTATTAATTGTTCTCTTCACACCGGTGTGTCCTCCCAATAAATAATTATGGTATTTTTCTATGAGCTCATTTTGTAATTTTTTTGATTCTACCTTAATTGGGGGTTCATATAACAAAATAATTATTCCGGAGTCGTATTTTTTATATATTTCATTATACATTTCTTTGAAAGTCATGACTTCTAAATAAGCAAATATATTGTCTTTTAACGAAAGTGCTAGCTTTTTAAAATTCATCGCTACAAGTTTCTCCAGAACAGTACCTAAGTTTTGTTCCAGATTATCGCTCAGTAGTGTAATTTTAACATCTTTCTCTTCTATTTCAATATTATTTTTAAATTTATTTTCCCTAATTTTGTAATTTCGGTTAATGACGTCACTTCCCAAGTCTCCAGTTGATCAGGCTGTTGGCTTGGTATGTTTAGTGACTTTTGATTGCCATTTGGACCGATAATATCGTTTTTAGCCATAGAGCGAGTTGTCACTGCTACAGTTGTTGGTATTAGTGCTTTTAACATATCTGAATCTACTCGAATTCTTGATAAAGCATCTGCATTAGTATTGGCTGAGCCTGGTTTGTACTGTATTTCAAAATCATAATCCTGTAATTCTAAGCGTATTCGCGCCAATTTTGAAGAAGGATTTTTGTGGCTGAATAAACCGACTAAAGGTCTGTGATCTATTATTCCCCAGTAAATTGCTAAAATTTCTTTTTCTATCACAGGTTTATTTAATTCGTGTTTCGTTAAGGATCTGCTAGCATATGCGATGGGTCTATCATCGCCAATCATGCCTTGGGATAAAACGCAACCTAAAGCGAAATTTGAGGCATCAGTAGTTAGAATAAAAGTTTTTTGAAAATCCGGATACTGTAAAATAGGAGGTTCAATAAGTTTTTGTTTTAAATTTATAAAAGAATTGTTGCAATCAGATGACCAAACAAACGGTTTGTTTTTCTTTAATAACTGGTTCAGTGGGTATGCTATGCTTGCAAATTCTTGGATGAACCTACGGTAATAGTTCATGAATGCAATAAAGCGTCTTACATCATCGGCGTTTTGCGGTGTCGGGTAATTGTTTATGGCTTCGTGTTTTTTTGGGTCAGGCAAAATGCCTTTATCAGAGATTAAATGACCTAGATATATTACTTCTTTCTGTAAAAAATTACATTTTAACTGATTAAGTTTTAAATTGTATTTTCGACATCGTTCAAAAACCTTTGTCAAATTATTGTTGTGATGCATTAGGCTGCATCCGAAAACGATGATGTCATCTACATATAAGAAGGCGTCTGCGTCCAGTCCGGCCATAGCTATGCTAATCATTCTGGAAAAACTATTTGTTGAAATATTAAGACCAAAAGGAAGTCTTTTAAAATGATAATGACCTGAGTCAGATGAGAAGGCTGTGAGAGGGCGAGATTTTTTTTCTAACTCTATCTGGTGGAATGAACTTGCCAAATCTAAAGTACTGAAATATTTCGCTCTACCTAATTGATCAAGAATATCTTCTGTACGGGGCAATGGAAATTTATCTGTTACTATTTTTTTGTTTAGTTGTCAAATCTACCACCAATCTCCATTTTTTATTTTCGTCCTCCGATTTCTTTTTTACTATTAACAATGGTGAATTATATGAACTTATGGAGGGTTCGATAATATCATCGCGTAATAACTGTGAAACTTGATTTTTTTATTTCTTCCTTCTGGGAATGGGGCAATCTGTAATTTTTTATAAAAACTGGATTTTCATCAAGCAATGAAATTTTTTGTTTGTAGAAATTGTTTGCCGGAAGTTTATCACCTTCCAAATAAAATATGTCGTTATAATTCATGCAAATATCTAGAATAGTTTTGTTAGCCTTATTGTCCTCACCTTGTAATCGTATGTTATTAAGCAGTTTTGCTGATCTGTGCGCAATGTCTTGCGCACTACTTGTGTCAGTAATAACACATGATTCATAATTTGCAATGGGTTCCATATCTACGCTAAAATTATTATCGATAATTACATCTTCACTGGTTGTGTTTACCAAGAAAACATGAGGGATGCCCTTACTAGGTACTAGAGTGTTACTTAAAAATACACCTGGGGTTATTTCTTTATTAAGAATTATACTATCTTCGCTAATGTGTTTATTTACGGCTTGGATTAATTTGGTTCGCGCTGGGATCGTTATTTTGTCGACGAGCGGTAATTTTGTTTTCATGGGGAGTGTTATTTGAGGATGATTCGTATGTATAGTGAATGACCAAGTAAGATAGTCAATAAAACACGTATAATTTATCAAAAAATCTCTACCTATTATGCCATCTGTAAGAATAGGAAAGTTATCGTCTATCAAATGAAATTCTTGTGATAAAACTTTGTTTCTTACGACTAAATTTGTTGCAGTGAGACCTAAAGTGTAAAGTTTGTGAGGAGTTATACCACCTATTTCGCATTTTTCTCCAGGGAAATATTTTTGTGCTTTGTTTACTATGCCAACTTTGCAAAGACTTACATCGGCTCCTGAGTCTATTAAGAAAGATGTCATTTTTCCTGTCATTTCACAGTAAATATTCACATAGTTTGAATTATTTGTGGTTATGCAAATTAGTTTCGGGTGACCAACTCTCCTACTGTTGCCGACTGATTCAGTGGAAGTTGGCTCAGCTCGTTTCCCGGATTTGAATCGTTCCTTTCAATAAAGCGAATATTTTGATTTCCCCTATACCTGTTGTATCTGAAATTACGATTTCCGCGATAAGAGTGATTGAAGTTACCTCTAAAATTACTTCTGCCGCGACCTATGTTACCATTGTACGAACCGCTAGGTACGCTGCTTTGTCCTCTAAACTGGTACTGTCCATGTCCGCGATAATTTCCTCTAAAATTTCCTGAGTACCTATTATTTCTTCCCCTTATGTTATATTGTCGATTTATACGGTAAACGTTATTTTGCGTAGGACTTTGAGAACATTCTGCATCTAGGGCGATTTCCACAGCTTCAGTGAAACTTTGGGGTCTAGAGGCCAACACGACTGTTTTAATTTCCCTATTCAAACCTGCTTTGAAACAATTAAGAGCATGTTGATCGTTTAGTTTTCTGCTTGTTTGGTTTTACTTAGTTCGGATTGAATTGATGCTAAAGTTTTTCGTGGCTTAAATCGATCAGTGAGGTAGGTCTTAAGTTCTGTGAAATTTTTAGGTGTAGTTATAATAGAATTTTTTGCTTTACCTTTTAGTTTGGTTTTCAAAATAAATTGGAGTAATGAATTTTTGTTAGTTTCGTCCTTAAGGGAATCATGATAATATTCTGCAGTGTCTAAAAAATCAATAACTTTGTCAGCTTCCCCCGAAAATTCTGTTAAGAGTTGAGTTGCTGTTTTAAAATCAAAATCCATTTTAGTGACTCTCAAAGGTATGTTGTGACAATTTTCTGAATCTGAACTACTGAAACTATCTAAATTGTCGTCCTGCTGGACTTTGCTTGCTTGTTGACTAATTATTATAATTCTTTCTTGCAAAAGCTTATCTAAGATATTAAAATACTTGTTTATAGATTCAATATAACCCTTAGCTTCTACAATATCCTTTTCCTCAACTTTAACTAAATTAAATCTACTTTTAATTTTTATTAACTCGTCTTTGAATGAATCTACCTTGTTTTGTCTTCTTTGCGTAGCTGCTGCTCCTCGCCTGGAAACTGGGTCCTTGCTTAAATTGCGGTGAAAAACTCTGATTTCCTCTAGGAGGTGCCGGAATTCAGTTGTGGCCTTGCAAAGTAGCTCCCACGTTGCGGACTAGCGGCTTTGCGCCACACTACAGACCGTTCCCGCGTTGCTGGTTCCCGGTTTTGGGACGGCCAGTTGTTGACTGCTCCCTCTTGTTCTTCTTTTAGACTTACTCCATACTTCAGTTTCTTCTTTTGATTGATTTTTTCCCATTTCATGTCGTTGTCTGCTCAGTTTTTTGGATTCTTGCTAGTATAGTTGAAAAGGCAGGGTCGCCATGTTGTGGAATCAAACAGGTTGGTTGTCGATGTCACATCTTTATTCTATGAATGCTTCAATTCGTCTCCACATATACAATAATTGTTATAGTTACCTACTTTAGTGTCCTACATTCTAAACTGCTGAATAGCTATATTTATGTTTAAACTAATAAATAAAATAACGATATGGATAATGATAATGATAATTATAAGAAGGCACTACAGGGGATTTTGATGAAAAAACCCAAATCGGCAAATTTCGAATAATTGAAAGTATACTTACGTAGTGTGTAAACCTTTATAGTCTTATCTAATCCTTTGTAGTCTCATCCCAATCTACAAGAGTGTCCTATTCTCCGCCAGCTTTGTAAATGCCTTGCTCTCATTGAAGTATACTTACGTAGTGTGTAAACCTTTATAGTCTTACCAAATCCTTTGTAGTCTCATCCAAATCTACAAGAGTGTCCTATTCTCCGCCAGCTTTGTAAATGCCTTGCTCTTATTGAAGTCTATAAAATAAAACTTTTTTTTTTAATATCAATGTATAATTTATTATAAACATACAGTGTCGTCATTTATACGGTCATAATTGGGATCCACTAAATGGAAAATAATATACACAGTCAAACTGGAAAAAAAGTCAGATTTTATGTACTCCAATGAAAGTTATAAAATCGAAAAACTTTTTATGACTCTACGTATTTTCTTCAAATTTACTACCACGAGCGCCCTCTAGCGGCTAAAGCAAAGTACACCATATCAGATCAGCCGCACTCATCTTACTAGTCTTTGCCAAATTTGAAGAAAATCGATCGATCCTCTCAAAAAATATGTTAGAAAACCCAACATTATGATCCCCCATTGTTGTTAAATTATGCACCAAAAGCTAAAACATATTGTGTCCCTTTTTTATGAGAGGAACACTTCCTACAAAGGAAGGCACTATATTCAAGGCCACTCTGTATTATGTCGGTTGGGTGGCTTATTCAAGCAATATAGTTTATATTTAACATCGTTTTATATGAAAGCTCTATTATATTATACCTAGTTATCATATGGGCATTGTTTATAAACAAACTTTAATAGGAGATATCTGGAAGACTTCGATTTGAAATCCAAATAAAGCAATAAATAAGATTGCAATTTTTATAATGTAGGAGCGTAAATTACCAACCAAAAGTAAATATAAAGATACACTACAAATCAAATAATACTAATAACGTCCTCTGATCTGCTTTGGTTAGGGAATGTGGTGACATACCTGTAATTAAAAAGTAACCTGAGCATCCAATTTACTTTTAGTGAGATCTATTTAATAATGCAGTCACAGCTTGTTTTATCAATTATCGGAAAGTGTCGTTATTTATGTCTAACAATGGTCGTTTTAATTAATTACGTAATTAATGTGATATAATAATAAAAATATATTCTCAACTCAATAAACTACTAAATAAATGTATTACGTGTCTGTCACCCACGAATACAATATTGAGCAAAGCCGTACAGTTCTCCATAAAGGAGTATTCAGGACATTAATGGTTATAAGGATGATATTCAGTAGCTCAAGCACTCTACTGAGCAGTCGGCACAATGGCTCAAGCACTCCTCGGCCACGTATTGGACGGCTCAAGCTCCCCAACGCAACACACGCTACGCGGCTCAAGCTCTCCGTAATAACGTATACGAAACAAAGGACAGGAGACGGCAGCTCAAGAATTCACAACTATTAATTTTACCATGTAGCTTTTACTTATTGTTGTTATGTAGATAGTACGACCACTGACCTAAACTGAATAAAGGACCAACTCGGGCAAGAAAAGGTTTTATGTACTATGTATCGCTATAGGCCCGTTCTTCAACTTAAGTGTGGCTGTGTCGTCGTCTTTTAAACTAACATAAGAAAATTTATTAGTCTGGTAAATCTTACTTCTTACAGTCGGCCATCCTGCAAATATCTCGTCCCGAGATATTCATTGGTCATCTTCATCTGAAGACATTGACACTCCATCTTCACCACTTTAGTCTTCAGAATCATCGTCAAAAACTCATCCAGGTATGACTCATGGACGCATTCTATCCACGGCAACAGTCTTCTCGTAACTATGTGATCGTAACGTGCGTTGGGAGCCGGTCATATCTCTAACCACATATCTATCGTTGGGCAAAACAGATTTGACAATCATTGGTCCATCGTACGTAGGGGCTAGTTTACGACTTGTACCAGTAGAAGGTACTTGCTTAATGATTACTACTAAATCTCCTTCGTTATATACTTTTGGCTTCTTTAGTTTTTTGTCGAAATGTTGTTTTTGTTGGGCTGACTGAATTTTTCCTGCTGCTTCTTCCCTTATTGTCACCAAATCCTCTATTATTTTTGGCACTTGTCTAATTTCATCTATTAATAACGCATCTCCACTATTGCGTGGAGTATAGCCAAGCAGTAATTGACTTGGGGTTTTCTCTGTAGATTTATTTTCAACGTTATTAATGGCAAATTGAACTGAACGAACCTGTTCAACCCAGCGTTCTTCTTCCGGTAGTACGGATGGTAAAAGTGCGGAAAGTATTGTTTTATTTAAACGTTCAACTTGTCCGTTGGCTCTTGGTGTTGCCGCTGCGTTAATAATATGCCGGACGTTGTTTGTCTGCAGAAGTTTTTAAAGTTATTGACAACTATGAGATAACAATTTCTTCGTTTTGATTTTGGAAACGGTCCTAGGTGGTCTACATGAAAAGTGTGTAGTGGTTGTACACCTTTGGGAATGGGGTGCAAAAATCCCTCTTTCTTGTCAGAATTCCGTTTTGTGTATGCTCATCTTAGGAAACCAGTAGTTTTCGCTAAGCCGTTTAAGGGTCTTGTATACGCCGAAATGCCCAAAATCATCATGCGCAGCTTTGAGCACTCGCTGACTCATTCCTGTTGGAACTAACCATAATAAACCTTTGACCGTAATGCGGTATACGCGTCCCTCTCGTAAACAATAGTTTTTGTAAACGTACTTTTCGTAGGCTGTTTCGGGTGATTTTGATAAAACGTTACGAATATCTTTAACTTTCTTGTCTGTCAGCTGTGCCGAAAGTACCCAATCAGCTTCATTAATTCTAAAAATATCTTCCACTGTTTGATTGTTCTTTGGTTTTATACCACACGGGTTCCGGCTTAATGCATCTACATGCATCATACGATCTACCGGTCGATATTGCACTTCAAAAGTGAATTCCTGTAATTCTAGCCACCATCGTGCTATCCTCGGCAAAAGTTGTTTCTTCTTACTAGCGGCTTTTAGTGAATTGCAATCTGTGATTACGGTAAACTTTATTCCTAGCAAATAGATTCTAAATTTTCTTAAGCTTTCTACACAGCCAGAGTTTCCAGTTCATACGAATGGTATTTTTGCTCTATATCAGATGTTTGTCTACTCTAACAGGCTACTGGATGTAAGATTGGTTAGTCTAGATTGTAATGTCGTAAATGACTCCTGTCCTTTTTCTATCCATCGCCAAGGAACATCTTTTTTGTAAGCGTTGTTAACGGTTTGGCAATCAAAGCATATTTTTCCACAAAGTGTCTGAACTATCCGGTTAATCCCAAATATTGCCTGACGTTGTGTACATTGGTTGGTATTGGGAACTCTTCCACAGCTCGGACTTTATCCGATCCTGGCCTCACTGTACCTTGCTGCATCTCAAATCCTAGATAGCTGACTGAGGCTTGTGGGAAGGTACACTTCTTTAGGTTCAAAGTTAATCCCTCTTGACTGAAAATTTCTAAAGCCTCTTTAAGATGGTTTATGACAAATAAATAAATATATTTTGTTGACAACGGCGACCTATTTTTTTACTAAGAAAAATTGAACAAAATAAATACCTAATGCTAAATCACACCGTAACAATGTTGCACAGCTTCAGGATGTCGTGATAAAAATTCCACAAATCTTCAGTTTCTCCTTGTCGTCTCGTCATTAGTCTGAAGTTGTATTGTTCGGCTAATGTTGCTTTTTTGAAAGTACCCTTTAACTTGTTCTCTGCCGCTATGTAGTCTCGGCATTCTTGTTCAACACTTTCAAAGTAGTCCAAAGCATCCGTCTCCAAATAGCAAGGCAACTGCAGGAGCTTGGTTTCTTACGACCATCGGTTTGCATTCGCAACTCTTCTAAATTGCCGTAAACACTCCTCTACGTTCTCTCCTGCTCGTCCTGCGAACGTCTTCGGGTGTACGGTAACTAAAACTTCTTGTGCCTCTGCCATCTCTTCTATTCCCTCTTCTCTTTTTTCTTCAATTATTCCGCACCCTTTTCAGGTTCAAAGCTCTCTTCAATGTCTTCTTCTTGTCGCCGATCTTCTTTTTCTTCGGTTTCTGCGGCTTTCTGTTGTGCTTTTCTACACTTTCTTTTCCCGTAACTTTTTACTCAGAATTCCCGGCACGCCTCCACCAGTTGTGACGCGTACCTCTGTGGCGTGGGGAGAACAAAGAGGAGTCTTTCTTAAACTACCATCAATCGACTACAGAGCAGTACCGTTAATGTACTAATAATGTATAATTATAATGACGCTCTGTGGAACGCGGCAATGCATTTTATGTATTCGCGCCGACATGGGTCCCCTACTTCTTCTGTTTCTAACATTTATCAGACTTAAGTTGGAATATGCTTGTGTCGTTTGGTGTCCTGGATATAGTTTCCATTCGACAAATTTAGAAAGCGTTTTTAAGTACTTGTGGTATAAACAGGATAGCTTTTATCCTAGACAGAGAATCCCAGTCTCCAAACTAGACGCAATCGGGCAACCTTAGTCTACGTCTTCAAATTTGTTAATGGCATGTTGGACTGTGCGAGTATGTTGGACTGTCTGGACAACGTAATACATTTTATCGGCCTGTGCCAAGAACTAACGTTTTGAAATTCTCGCCTATTTATCAAATGTGTAATACATATGACAACCTAACAGATAAGCCTGACATTTTCTGTTGCAGTCTCAACAAATTTAAATTTAATATTTACCTGTTGTTGTGAACAGGATGTCTCTAGTTGTGTGTGGTTGCTTAGATTGTCATTATTGTTTATTAGTTGTTAGCTAAGTTAGGTTCTTACTCTGTAATTAGCTTCTGCTGTTGAGTAATGCATTAAATAAATGAAATAAATATATTATTAATTAAATATCATATTAGGTTCTTGCGTTTCGCGCACAGACATCGAACTTTTCGTCGCTTCATCCTGGTGTTCATCGCTTGCAGCTACCACTTCCTTGAGCACTTTCAACTTCTTCTTGGTGCCGCCATTTTTGTTGTTATTTCTTCTTTTCTTTATTTCGAACTCGCCCAGTTTGTACGCGCCGGCTTCCTGGAACGTTGCAGATTGCAGGTCTTGATAGCTCTCGGTGTCGCCGAAAACCCGGTCTTTTGCAGGAAAGCTATGGCACCGATGATGGCGTTGGCAGACCGGATGTCCGGTTTGAATTCCATGCGCTTCTGAGAATTTGTCTTGCCCATTTTCACGGTAATTTCAGAAACAACTCCCGCATTAAAATTTCACGAATACTGACGTCTAATATTAATATGACAACCTCGCAGATAAGCCTGACAGTTTTTGTTGCAGTCTCAATGAATTTAAATTTAGTATTTAGCTGTTGTTGTGGACAGGATGTCTCTAGTTGTGTGAGATTGCTTAGATTGTCATTATTGTTTATTGCTAATCTTATAGTTTAGGTTTATATTCTTTCTCATACATATGACAACCTAACAGATCAGCCTGACATTTTCTGTTGCAGTCTCAACGAATTTAAATTTAATATTTACCTGTTGTCGTGAACAGGATGTCTCTAGTTGTGTGAGATTGCTTAGATTGTCATTATTGTTTATTGGTTGTTAGCTAAGTTAGGTTAGGGCTAGTTTAGGTTTATATTCTTTCTCATTACGTGCATCTTGTATTCTTATTTTTGGCTACTATAAGTAAATTCTTACTCTGTAATTGGCTTCTGCTGTTAAGTAATGTATTAAATAAATGAAATAAACATATTATTAATTAAATATCATATTAGGTTCTTGCAAATAATTTAATGTATTAAATAAATGAAATAAATATATTATTAATTAAATATCATATTAGGTTCTTGCATTTCGCGCACAGACATCGAACTTTTCTTCGCTTCATCCTGGTGTTAACCGTTTGCAGCTACCACTTCCTTGAGAACCTTCAACTTCTTCTTGGAGCCGACATTTTTGTTGTTCTTTCGCCTTTTCTTTATTTCGAACTCCCTCAGTTTGTACGCGCCGCCGTTAAACTTCATCTGGATATCGAGCTCCAAACATCTATTCAAATAAGACGGAATGAGCCCAAAGATCTATCAGCCGGCTTCCTGGAACGTTGCAGAATGCAGGTCTTGATAGCTCTCGGTGTCGCCGCAAACCCGGTCTTTTGCAGGAAAGCTATGGCACCGATGCTGGCGTTGGCAGACCGGATGTCCGGTTTGAATTCCATGCGCTTGGGAGAATTTGTCTTGCCCATTTTCACGGTAATTTGAGAAACAACTCCCGCATTAAAATTTCACGAATACTGACGTCTAATATTAATATTATCAATATTAATGAATTGTTTTGTCATGGGATTTAATAATCTCTTCAGCGATCTCTCCACTTTTCAATAATTCCAGTTTGCTTTTTACATTTCTACGCTTTGTAATAAGTCTTTTCTTTAGAGTAGGTATTGCCTTACTTGAGACAGACAGGCCGCAGACGCCCGCAAAGCCGCGTGACCTTCGCCGGCAGTGGGCTGGCCACCTGACCTGTCGCGACACGCTTGACCCCGACTAACCCCCCGCCCGACTAACCGCTGTCCTAACCTCTGGGCCAGTCGTTGACCCGTCATGGGGCCAAAAAAAGTCGCACTAGGAATCGAACCTAAGACCAATCCGACGCTCTGGCCAACCATCGACGCAAAATATTAAGCTAGAATCTAGAAGTATGCCAGCGAGTTATGCCTTCCGACAGGCTGCGACCAGTCGCCCGTAGCCTCTGGGCAAATCGTTGCTGACGTCATGGCAAACATCGCGGATTCGAACCTAGTACCATCGTCGACGCGTCTCGTTTGTTCCACTCCATTTTGGTCCCGAGGCCACCTGGCCGCGGCAATTTCCAGGAAATCTTTCGTTATAACGGATTCCTTTTTGCAGCCGATAGCGATGACCCCACTAAATTGACCCGTTCTGCTGGCAAAAAGTAAACATTGCAAATATAGGTACCTATCACGATTCTAAGAAATCGGGCATTTCCAACGGAGATGCCTTCCCAGAAAAGCACCATGTGGGAGAGCCTAAATATCTCCGGTCCCGAAGTCACCTGGCCGCCGCAATTTCCAGTAAATCTTTCGTTATAATTAAAAATTCAACGGATTTGCAACCGATACATAACGTTGACACCGCTAAATTGACCAGTTTTGCTGGCAAAAAAAATATAGGTATCGTACCTGGCAAACATCGCGCCAGGATTCGAACCTAAAACCATCGCCGACCATCGACGCGTCTCCACTAAATATCTCCGTCGCACCCGAGGTCACCAGGGCCGCGGCAATTCCCAGGAAATCTTTCGTTATAGTTAAAAAATTCAATCGGATTCCTTTTGCAACCGATAGCGGTGACACCGATTGACCCGTTTTGCTGGCAAAAAGTAAACAAATATAGGTACCTATCGCGATTCTAAGAAATCGGGCAGCCCGAGGGGTTCACCTTGACAAAAATCGTAGCAGGATTCGAACATCTTACCTAATTAAGTCCAAATAAAAACTAGGTGCCAAATCTTCTATTGTTTACAAAATAACGCCCATGCTACTACAGACGTTAATAGATTACTAATAAAAATATAGCAGACAACATAGCGATGACACCGATTGACCCGTTTTGCTGGTAAAAAGTAAACAAATATAGGTACCTATTGCGATTCTAAGAAATCAGGCATTTCCAACGGAGATGCCTTCAAAACGCCCACGTGGGAGAGCCGCCGGTGTTTCGTCACATGCAAATCGCCGCTCGAGATGGAAGCATCTCGGCCTTTCGACGCATTGCGCGCCACTTCGTTTGTTGAAATCTGGCCGCCGCGCCGCCGTCAACTTGCCCGGAGATGCCTCGCTACGTGGTGCGTCGCATACTCGCCGTCGCGTCGTGGTGTATGGGCGCCAGCTTTTGGCCAATTTCAAGGGAATCGTTTTTCATATTTTCGACGGATTTTCGTCCTTTTTGCAGACGTTACATTGCTAAATTGATCCGTTTTGCTGGCAAAAAATATTTCTATCGCCATGACTAAGTCACGACGCTTGACCTTATGCAATTCGCTGCTGGCGCAACTTCCAAAAATTTATAAAAGTGGTGGGGGTAACGTCTTAAAAAGTGTATGGAAAAATATAAAAGTGGTGGGGGTAAGGTAAGGTGGGGTAAGTGCGACCGGGTTTTTCACTAGTGTAGGTATATCTTTCTATTATAATAAGGAGTTTAAGTATAGGACTTTGTGAATTTGTGTATGGAAGCTCCAAGGAGTTTATATAAAAAACCCTTAGTGAAATAACGTAGTTTAACATTACTTTTAGATTTATGGCAATATATTTTTTTCTTGTCGGGTGGTTGCTCTTTCCCGAAAAATACGGGAAAATGCAATCGAGGGCCAAATTTTAGCTTTGAAATTTAGTTATTTATGTCGGGAAAGAGCAATATACTCAAAAAAATATAGAGAATGAAAAAGTGTTTGCTTTTTAAAATATTTTTATTTAAAAACGCGTACCAAGATGAAACAATAATTAGTAAGTACATTTTAAGATGAAAACAAAAAATCTCTTCTAAGAAAAATAAACTATTTTACTAATAAAAAAACATAAAATATTAAAACATAGCATAAAATAATACCAGGAAGTATTTTAACTAAAAATGTAATGCCCACGTTCAATTCTAGTTAAAATCATACATTCTAAAATCTCGTTCTTATAAATTATCGATTTGTCTTCTTTGGCAGGAAATACAAAACAATTTTGAGGGTATTTTTTGCCTATGGCTGACCTCATGAAAGAGCATTCATAAACTCCTGTTAAAGAATCAATTACCTCTGTAACGATGCCAACAAAGGTTTTTTCACTTTTTTCCGATTTCAAAAGAATTTTCAAGTAAGATCCTTTACAAATTATGTCTTCTTTTTTTGTTTCTGTATCACTCTTGGATTTATTTTTCCCTTCACCTTCTTGTTCCTCGGGGATTTCCGATACTGCATTTATCTTATAATCTTGTTTTGTCTCTAGGTCGTTCTCAGTTTTCTTTTTTGCTTCATCTCCTTGTTCCTCAATAGAAATATCTGATTCTGGATCCATGTCATCGTCTGTGTCAATGTATTCTGGTTCCTCAAGATCAGAAGATTCAGAACTACTGGAAGAACTGAATTCTACCTTTTTTCTTTTCACATTATCTTTTTTTTTTTTGCTCGGTAAGATGTAAGGCCACTAGTACTTGGGACACTCTCTACTCCTAGTTTCTGAATTGTACTTTTCAGCTTTTTATTTTTGTTGGCCTCTTTGTCCGCTAAAATTTCTTCAGCTTTTTTAGACGTTATTACCTCCGCGCCTGCTACAATTTTTTTTCTTTTGGTAATCTTAACTTCGTTATTTTTGTTTGAGCGTATTGTTTCTAATAATAAATCTTGAAAAGTTGATGTGTTAACTTCTTTGTCAGGATCAAGTTCTTCACTAGATCGTTTTTCGTTGGAATTCATGTCTCTTTCGGTAGATTCATGGAACGATACCTCCCTTTCTGAAGCCGCTTTTTATTACATCACTATTTAAAGACGACCAAATTTTTCCAAATAAAAGTGCAAAATTTCTCTTTGACACACGTCGTCCAGGATTTTTCCGTTGCCAATTGCAAAGTTTTTCATCCCAAGAAACCTTGATGGACTTAAAGACTGAGAGATCGAGGGGCTGAAGTAAATGGCTCGTATGAGCAGGTAACTTCAGAATTTCAATTTGTTGCGATTTTGCATAAAGTATGACATCGTCAGTGACGTGGGTGGCGTGGCCGTCGTAGATGAGCAACACAGGTCTGTGTTCAGGCAGTGCTGGTGTTAGATTATTTTTTAAAAAACCTAAAAATATTTCACTGCTTATCCACCCATTCTTACTAGCAGCGAACGTCATTCCTGGGCAGTCATTTTTGTTTTCTTCTGGTATCCAGTTAGCCCACAAATTGAGCCCTTTAAAAATAACCAAAGGCTCTGCTTTTTCTCCATTAGCATTAACTGCTACTAAACAAGTAACATTTTCTTTACCACAGCCTCCCGTAGTCCTTGATGAAGCTTTTCCTTTCTCCCCAACAACTTTCGTTTTGCTAGGATCAGTACACATGCTCGTCTCATCCAAATTCCATACTGATGAAGGCTTATCCCATAAATTAAGCGATTCCAATGTAGATTGTAACAAATTAAAATATTCGTTTATAATGAAAGGATCGGTCTGTTTTTTCCTTACATATTCTACTGATTGTGGTTTCTTTACAGACAAATTATGGCGCTTTCTAAATAAAATAAACCAATCTTTTCCAGGACGGCCATCTTTAAAAGGGGTTTGAATTTGATTTCTATTAACATATTGCCGAATAACATCTAATAGCTCTTTTCTTGATAAACCAAATCCGCTTTTTTCTAATGACTTGAGATATTCAACAAGCATATGTTCATCTTCCTTTTTTAAGGCTGTTGGGCGGCCTCCTGTCTTACTTTTCTTTCCACGTCGGCCTGTTATATGACATTGCAGCGTACTATAGGGAATTGAATATCTCCTTGAAGCCATTCTTACACCCATTGTACCGGATTTGACATTACGCACAGCAGTTTGTAAATCTTCAGCATTATATCCATGCCCCCTTTGGGTTTTTCTTTGGTAATTTCGTACCATCTGTGAAAACAGAATAAGTATGTAAGCATCGAATTCGAGAAAAATTTGAGGGAAAAGTGCAACCACAAGTGGTTGCACTTTCTCGCCAAGCTGTGGTTGCTTTTTCCCCATATGTGATTTTTTTGGGGTAAGTGCAATCATGTAAACAATTACAAAATTTACAAGAATTTCTTTTTTTCTTAATATACATTGAAATAAACAACCGTTTTGGCGATTATTCACAAAAAATCATTCACTTACCGTCAAACAGTTTTTTACAATCCGCAAATATTCGAGAGCACAATTTACCAAAATGGACTTGTATTCGAGGTTATGACGGAACTATTTTCCCGCCAAAACTGTAAAGACTCCAAACTCGGCCGATATTACAGCAGGTTAATAGTTAAGGCAATGATCACTAGATGGCATCATAGGTTTACAAATTAAAGACACTACGGGGATTTAAACACCGCTGATTGCATTTGCCCCTAAAATGCATTTACCCCACCTTACCTTAATGTCTTAAAAGTGTGTGACCGATGATTTTTCATTCAAACGTCTGTGCAACATGGAGGAGATCAGATTCTTTTTTGGTCGACAAGCAGTAAACAAAATAAGACAAGAAGTCGTGAGAGATGGTATTGCAAGAAATATGTTCGATCAGTGGTGCCTAGATCAAAAAATATCGTGCTATATATTATACGTTGATGCTAAACCAGTTTCATTTGTCCTAATGTCAAAAATGGATTTCGACCCTTTAAACAAACACTCCAACCCGAAAAATCTCAATTTTGTTTTTACCCATGAAGAATATCGTCGAAGAGGATATGCGTCAAGACTAGTGAATCATATTAAGAAAATTAATCAATTTACGGCTTTCTGTTCTAATACCAATTCAGAAAAACTTTTTGAAAAATGTTCATGTATTAATTACGGAGAAATAAATTATAACACCATGTATAGATACCCCTAATAAAATGTTTGTGTCAATTTTTCTTCTTTTTTTTTCACAAAACACCTCAAAATCGGGTCCATTGCCGAAATCCTCCAACATTGATGATTCAGCAAGAAATTAGACTACACCCTGATGTACGCCTCTGAAATCCGGGTGTCATCAAACATCTGTGCTCCCACGATCCCGGTACGAGCGCGGCTGAGATATTTTGCATCGGAACCCTAGACGCAGCGGCGCTCCGTGGCGCCCGGCGTTTGCTGTGCAAGTCTCGATAAAAAATTTGGCCGACGAGCGTGGCCGAGAAATTGAAGAACCACGTCGCATTTAACTGACAATCATCATGCGTTCGTTTCCTACTTCGAGGTAGAATACAGAACGCAATAAAAAAATGTTTCACACCTTCAACAAAAATTTTTAATCGCAAATTAGACGTACAGTTTCATATGGATATTAGTTATAAATAGGTTGAATTGTTCTTTTATATATATTTTTAAATTGTAACAAAACTATATGCATTCATTTTCCCACCACCTTTGAGGTAGAATGCAGGGCGCAGGAGGTCTAATCCATGTTTGATCAAACATATTAGAGAGATACAAAGAATAGTGTAATTTAAAAATATGGGATATTACCTTATAAGCTTATATTATGAAAGTATGGAATCACAAACAACCGTTTCGAGCTGCAGGGAGAGTCGCAAACTTGATGATACAAAATTCATTTTTTCATACAAATCCTAAACAATATAGACTAGAAAAGATTAGAGTAAAAACTAGATAATGCAAGTTGGGGCCTTCCTTCTTTCGCCACTGGGGTTGAAACCCAATCTTGAGAGAAACAAAACCATATGAAGGGTACACGGGAAAAACAGGCCAAGTCAATTTTTGTTGAAATTGGGATTACAGTGCCATCTTGTGGTAAATTGTGTGCTCTTTCAAACCAACGTAATAGTCAGGGGAAAAACAGGCTAGGTCACAATATACGTATTACTTTAAAATACCCATACACGAGAAGAATAGGCTAAGTCAGCGCGGAACAGGGGAACAACAAGCTAAGTCATAATAAAAATCGCATAAAATCGTCAGCTGTTTTGTTTAAGGTTAGCAGTTAATTATCGTGATCGTGTTTGCGCTGGCGTCTTTGTACAATCATTACATCACAATAAAATCATTCTTCTCAAAAGTGAAGTTTGCGATAATTTGTCTAACAATAATCAAGACCAAAACGAGCTATTTTTCATTATATTTAAACAAAATTGCCAAATCCCGCTGGTTAATAAACTTCACTATAAAATGTGCTATTTATTCACGATTAGTAACATATTGTGGCGTCGGGTAGATGAATCGAGATTAAAATGGTGGAAGAAGATAACAGAAAGAAGTTGGGCTAACAAAAGCTGACTCCTATACAAAAGTATGCAATACCTATCATAATGACAGGTCAAGACTTGGTGGGGTGTGTTCAAAACAGGCTCTGGAAAAACGGCGGCCTTTTTACTACCCCATCATCCGCTAGATCGTTTCTGACCAAACACCGCTCTTAAAAACTGAGAAATATCTGAAACGTTGTTTTTCACAGATATATGTGATACAAACACCGTACAATATATTGGAGAGGAAACAAAATTAATATTATAAAATGTACTATTTAGGCATTGGAAAAGAAACAGAACCAAGCCGTAGAAAAATATTTAATTATAGCAGCGTAGGTAATAGAAGATTTTAACGATGATTACCACAGTGACTTCCTTCCAAATTTCGATAAGTGGAACCGTTTATCAATGACTCCACCGTGACTTTCTACCTCCTGCGATTTTCGCTACCTAAAGCAAGCACTCTAACAATTTTTCTAGAGAACACATAGCCTAAAAGTCTGCCTAATATCCTTACAGAGGTATCTTTTAATTAAAAATATTATACTATTTTAGAAGAGTGCCTTTTCTGTAGCTTACACGTTAAAATGTTGTTAATTAAACTTGTTCAAGATGAAGAATTAGGTAGGTGTAAAAAAAATTTCAAAACCTTAGGCCCATTTTGACCCGTTTTGACCTTCTAGCCGAGACGCCGCGATCAACCTCATTCGTACCCCAAAATGTAAATTTTCAACATACACCCCAAAAGTTCAGCTTTTACCTTGGAAATATTTTTCGACTAAAAGAAAACACCGATACGAAATTTGAGTGCGCCCGGATAAAAATATCGACTTTTTTGTTTGTTTATGAAAGAATATTATGTCGCCTACAGAAATGCAAGCTGTTTAAATAAGCGATCAACAATGTATGCGGAGAAAGGTGCTTTTTTCATGTCAATAAAATTCCTCGGACAATGCTGAAATAAGAACTGACTGAAGAATGCAATGTATGTATGCTCTAGAACGAAATGCACACCGAGCTACGGTGTAGAGAAAGTAATGTAAGAAAGTTAGAAAAAATATACTTACCGATTTATATCTTTTTCATAGGATTCACTTTAATATTTCAGTTCTGACACGTTAAAATGTCATTAAGGAAACTTGTTCAAGATGAAGAATTAGGTAGGTGTAAAAAAAATCAAAACCTTAGGCCCATTTTGTTTTTTTTAAACTAATTTTTCACACCTAAAAAGTGACTTTTTTATAGGTTTTACGATAAAGCGGGATCTTATACTAACAGTATTTTGAACTAGCGACACTTACTATAGTTTAGGATCCCACAACTGAGGGAAACACCGTGAGGGAAACACCATTTTGTAATTTTTTCTTTTAAAATCTTAGATTATACTGAGACTTAGTTTTAGCGAAAGCGTTATTCTCAACGATAGATTGAATTATTGTGTGAGAACCACCTTCTAGTGGTAATGTGAAAGCATTGTTGTAAACCATGTAAAATGACTGCTAGCCTTGTTTATGGAATCCCTAGTTAGCCAATGTGTGACAGAGTCATAAGGATACGAGAGCAATATTGGATACAAGCAACAGATGGTGCCAAAAATTAAAGTGGCCCAGTCATTGCCTACTAATTTTCTACTATTAAAATCTACCAAAAAACAGCTGGCCAACTTTATGTTTTGCAAAATCTGTCCCCTGTATCTACTTTATTTCTGTCATGTCCTTATGTCAGTGTCAGACATTGGCTAACTAGAGTATCCATAAACAAGGCTGCTAGTCTTTAAAAACGGGAAGCATAGTAAAAAATACGTAAATTCAAACAAAACACTTGATTATGTTTGTAACTTGAAAAGTAATTAATATAGAATACGTTCCTAAGCTGAATAAAGCTATGAAAAGTATGATATCACTTGAAAATTGGCAATTTGCATTGACAAACGGAAAAACTACTACAAGTATTTGAATGCTCCTGCTCTGAAGTAATTTGAACCAATATTTAGTTACATTTGTTTTGAATAAACGTGTCTGTGTGTGTGTGGGTGGAAAAACGAGGAGAGGAAGCCATACATAATCGCCTCAGTGAGTCAATGAACAATGAGAAGAATTTCAGACCGGCATAAAAAATTGCTGGGGAGACGCTAACTAAAAATACCCATATGTACAGACTGGCTCAAATAAGATAGAACTAAAGAATTTTTTTCAGTAAAATATCTGAGTGATTTTTAAACTAATATTTGTTCATTTTCGAAGTAGAGTTTGAGAAAAAAAAACTTTTTGAACGGATAATATTTTTTATTAAGAATATGACTTATTTACAGGTTTACACAAATGTTTACTTTAAAAATGAGCTAAGAACTAAATTTACAGATTTTTTGGTAAATAGTAGCTTAGTCTAACACATGTCAAATAACGAAATAACGATTACATCAATTTTAATTTTTTATAGCCATAGGGTACAGAATCGTAGTCTTCCACACGACACCTTTTTCTAAAGTTAATGCGAAAGATTTTCTTTTCTTGTACGGTAACTACTTCGTGTTCTTTTGTGCGTCTGATGTTTGTCCCTGTTATATACACCGGCGGGTTTTCCCGCAAAATCATGTCTCTCAGTTTGGTGAACCAGCTTTGAAGAGTCGTACGTGATCCTAATACCCTTCGCCTTGCACACTTCATGGTATTTATTAGTGGAAGGTGTGTAAGCGATGTAGGCGTACAGTTTAGGCCCACCAGACGTAAATTCCGTAATATAAGTACCGGGGCCGAATTCCTCTAGTTCGTCGGTCATTTCACCCAAACTACTTCCCGTGGTTATGTCATTTTCGCCCGGTTTTGATACGTAGATAACGCTATCCGTATCGTAGTAAAGGACCCTCTCGCCCAGTTGCTCCAGGTAGCTGTACAGTTTGAGACGAGCTTGGGTTGTTGTGTAAGAAGCGATAGCTACATTTACGGTGAAAAGAGGGCTGAAGCTCTCTTCCTTAAATGACCAATTTACTATCAGCGTGGTTTCATTAATAGCGGTCGCTGTATTGACATCTATTGCGGGATCCTGAAGCATGTTGAAAAATTCGTCAGGTTTGTTGATTACGCTCGTTTTTGTTTGGTTCTCTCTTTGTCCAAATTTTCCCCAAAAACTGTTAAGAATAAGCTTTGCCAAACATCTCAGTCCGGGGTTTTTGACAATTTTCGCAAACTCCAGCTGAATACCTTCGCTACTTAGGAATGCTTCTATGTACGCTTCCTTTTCCGCTTTGTTGGAGCATATAGAAGGCCAACCGGACGCTTCCTGTTTGGTCTTTATAAATTTGTTCATCATCTCGGCAAACAGACCTCCGGTATTTGATTCTTTGTCGTACTGATTAATGTTGTATTGCCAAATTTCGTTTATTTCTATAAGTCTGTACCCTTTTTCTATGGCCTTGAGGACTTCATCTATAACCCATGTTCCCTTTAATGCCCTCTCTTCATCGCTATGATTACAATTTCCTTCATTTTGCTCCTCGCAACAAGTGCAACATAGGGCAAACATTAATTTTTTGTTCATTTTCATGGGTAGCACGGGATGATACAAGTTTGTTGGTGGAAGAATTTTGCATTTAACCAAACCGTCTGTCTTAGTTAAATCTACAGGTCACACTCCTCCCCTACGTGTACTTGTGGGTGCCCAACAGGGTACTTTCCATATTTACACACCCAGGGATAGAGAGAGCACACGTCGACATACTTGATTTTCTCTCCTGGTTTTACTTTATAATAAAGTTTTGCGGCACCAGTTCTACCACCATAGAATGTGTCTCGAGGATTTAAAGGAAGATTGGCGAGTAGGGCGTGGTTCTCTAGCAATTTTGCCAGCTCAGGAGTCAGTTCTTTGCGAAAGTCGCATTCCCATTTCTCGACAACTTCGTAACCTAGACATCGCAGACGTTCTGTTTTGGCAACTGTCGCCTCGTATCTATTCTCCATTGTGGCTGTGGGGTCGTCGTAGGTAGATTTTTCCCTATTGTATTTAAAACAACGTGGGCAACCGTGAAAATAGCAACCGTGAAACTCAAAGACTTGATTTATCGACTCGCAATAACCGTCGACTTTCACTCCAGCTAAAGTAACTTCTCTCCCTTTAGCTGCGTGCCTTATTTCTACGCCTCTATTATTTTCCTCACTAATGAGCCACATGGTTGCTATTTTTGACTGATTATCTCGCCATCTGTATCCGTTCTTAGGAATAACGCCTATAGTTTGAGGTTTCAGAAAATTACGCCTGAAAATTTTGTTACAGGCAGAGGGTATGGTGCACGCTTCCGTGAAAGGGCACACGTTCCCAACTCCCATCAGTTGAGTCCTGAATATAAGGCAAGCTTGCGTCAGAATTTCTACGTCCGATACGCAGTAATCTACGATTTCTTTTTGAAAGTCAAATACGTCGTCTTTATGATTATTATGCCAATTCAAAAATGTGTCTCTGTCCTCCGGTTTCATGGTATCGGGGCTATAGAATTCGACGGCCGGCAAGGGACCTACGTAGTTTTGATTTTCAGTCGTGTTAAAAAAGTGTCTAAAATAACCCTTTTTGAGCTCTGTAAGACCGAATGCTTTAGGTAATTTGGACAGGGCCATTGGAAAGTAGTTTATCGAGTCCAGAAAATTGACGTTGCCCAGAGTCATAGTAATTAATTTTGTACCTCTAGTAATCAGTTCAGGAGTTAGATTTGTCTCAGTTAATATATAGTTCAATAGAAATTGATGGTCAAAGGCTTTGCCGTTATGGGTTATGACAACAACGTTCTTGAAAATCTTTCTTTGATTTAAAACAAACTCTACAAATCTACCCACTGCATTCATACCTTTAAGTTTCTGTAATCTTAAGCCGCACGTTGAGCAAAGTTGTTCGTCACTGCAGGTGTTTATGCACACAGAGCAGCGTTGGGCAAACACGCGTAAATTCGGCTCGGTTCTCATTTATAAATTTTTCCTGCATTGTCTCTAGATCATAAAATATAAACAGGAGATTTTCCGTTTTTGGACGTCCCTTATCCACCTGCATATAACATAGATGTTGTCCGGGCTGGTGTTTTTTGCCAACCATGCAGTAAACCTCTCCACAAACATGGTTTCTGTTTTTCTTTACCGTTTTTAAGCAAAGGCTGCAGCGTTTTAGCTCAGCGCAAACCGAATCCTTCTTTTCTCGAACACTTTTATGCTTGTCAAAACAGTTTTTACTTTTAAAAATGCGATTGCATTCCCGACACAGTATCTTTTCTTCTTTTACACACGGTGGCGACTGCTGGCACGCATAGCAAGTTCCTTCGCAACGATGGTCATCTTTGTGATCGTAAGGCATGTTACAGCTGTCACACAAATAGTTACAAACAAAGGCAGCCGTCAGTGACGTAATGACGTTATAGTGATTGGCATGATACAATAAATTTAGATTTCTTCCCCCTCCAGTTCCTTTAAAAATTACGTCACGACCTTTCACTCCGTATTTGTATACAACAATATTAAAATCATTCAAATGTTGCTGAAACTTTTGCAATTCAGAAATTCCCGCCCCGTCTACAGGTATATTAACTTGGGCTTCCTCCAATAATCTATTGGCGCGTTGTGTTTGTAGTTTTCCAATATCCCTACGGACTTTTATATAATCTCGATCTTTGTTTACGTGAGCGATAGCCACCACTAAGGCCCGGGCCAGACAGAGGTTGTCTTTATTATTAATTACAACAATACCTCTTCGCATACCACATTCTTCTGTAAAATTGTTGTATTTCGACCCTCTACCTTTCCCTGCGGGTAAACGAATCGTCGTGACTCCCAGCACGAAGGTATCCGTATCCAAGGCTTCGCCGTTGCTTTGAAAAATGTCGGAAAGTACGCCCCATACCTCTTCAATGGTAATTTTCGAAGCTTCTTTGAATCCCATCCAACCCTCGCCCTTCTGGAACGCGGGGCTGTAGAACGAGAAAGCTACTCTGTCAGCTGCCTGTAGATCACTGGTCGCGTGCAAGATGGCATCCTTGATTGCTTTCATAGCCCAACCACTGGCGTCCTTGTTTTCAGGTGCGGCCTTGATCTTGAAATGCAAACGTCTCCCAGACATATTAAAACGTCTGACACGCTGCGTACAATCTTGAATAACTTCAAATTTTTCCATTTTTACTAATTTGTTGACACTGTTAGATTCGCCAGTCAAAACGTTCAAGCGCTCGATGAATTCCGTGCGGGACTGAACCACTCGTAACGACAGCTAAACACGGAATGACAAGACAGGTTTGCCACTCCTCCTTTTATAGAGAAGCGCGCGCGACCAAACATGTCTCGACAAATATCTCAGTTTTTCTCAGTACTCGACGCAAGTCCCAACAAATCTCTCCGTTTTTCTCGGTATTCCATACAAGTCTCGACAAGCTTTTCGGCTTCTACCGTCGACCAAGACTTTGCTCCACGCGCCAAACGCCGAGCGCCGAACGCTGCTGCGAATCGAAGTGCAACTTCACGGATACGCTCATCGGCGAAAATTTTTATCGAGACCTTCAACCTGCACGCTAAACGTCGGGCGCCGCCGAGCGCCGCCACGAAAAAATATTTTCTTTCGACTAAGGTTGAGGCAACCGTATTTTAAAAAAGTAATAACTGAACTGAAACACCCAATGTGCATAAAATGGGACAGCCGCACAATTACCTTTTTTTTCTGTCTTGTGTATATGTTACTGGTAACTATTTCCAATTTTTGACATAACCTCTACATCCTTTTTTTCTGAAACTGAATTTTTTTATTTTGGCATTTTTGTGAAACTGACGTTATTTGTATCTTTATATTTTTACTGGTATACAAAACTTATTCGAAAATTCTACCTACATTTTAAAGTCTTGGATTTTTTTTTACAGATTTTGTTCAAACAAAATATCAATGTTATCTGGGGGCCTTCCGACTAACTATTTTTATCAGTCACTCGAAAAAATATATCTATTTGCCACTCTCGCAAACATTCGTCTAAATCTTGTCTTGTACATTTCACCGTCAAAAACTGAAAATTTCCCAAAATGTTATCGGTATTATAGGATCAGGACCTTCTTAAAATTACATTTTTTGAATAAAAAAGGTATCAAAAGTGTAGAACTGCGCATGCGCGGAACGCGTGCAAGGGGGAAGGGTGGATTTTGTTCGGGCAATTACATGCCAGTCGGACGGAGGCCTTCGGCCTCCGTTCCTCCTGGCACGTAGTTGCCCACCCGCCACCCCCCACCCACCCAGGAGTGGTCCCAGAATCGATTGCGCTATATGAGGATTTTTTCCGATCAGCTGATCAGAAGATATATTTCGAAATCACGATATACCTGCATCAGCAGAAAATCCGAGCCCCTGACGTACTAATTGTTTACGAATGGTATATGATGCGTTGATACGGTTCCACGTGGCTTCTTATTTGCCATTTATCACATTTCAAAGGTATCACAGAGTCTGCCTCGGATATCCCACGTGCTTTTTTACTATTATTTACGTTACACATTACATGACTGTTCATGTTGATGGCTTATTTAAACAGCTTGCATTTCTGCGACATAACATTCTCTAACAATAAAGTCGGTATTTTTATCCAGGCGCAAATAGCTTGGCGTATAATCTAGTTTTATTTGCATGGGTTTCGCAGTATCAGAGAAAGCGCTTCTCGAAAAAAGTCTGGAATCATTAGATATCATATATCACAATTTCATCGCCCACAAATTTCTACATAACTGTTGACCATATTGAAAGTCTAAAGACTACAGGGTGATTCTTAACGTATACGCATAAACTTGAGAAATTGTAGTTGTTAGTTGCCGAGATATCCAAAATGTCTAAAATTGTAAATAACATTTTTTTTTACTTATTAAAAACTAAACTGTAAACAAGATAAGTAGTAATACAAAGAGAGTTCTAACCCACGACCTTGAAAAAAGCGTGCAAAGTGGCTACGTCATGCCCGAGGTCACGTGACGTCACCGGATGACCCCAGTTGACCCCTAGATCCTGATAGATTAACCTTTGACCTTTGGGCCACGTGTGACCCCCAGTTGACCCCCCCCCCACTCCAACGGCGGGTGTCAGCCCCCACTCCAACGACGGGGCAACCCCCACTCCAACGGCTTGGTGGGGTGAGGTCTATATATTCGTGCGCAAGAGCAGTTTTCCCGTTATATACACTTACAATTTCCTACAGTCTGATTTGCCGAGTTCAAAATGCAGTCGTTCCTGAATCACCTGAACAAGAATTTGATCTTCAAGAAATTCGAAAGCGTTCAAAATATGGAGGTGGGTGAAAATTTTCAAATCACGAGCGTGGACAAAGTCAACACGCAATACGGAGAGAAGGTCTACGTCGAGTTCGAAGAATTTAAGACGGTGCTGCCGCAACGATACACGGCCGAGTTTACGCCCCAACGGATCGAAGAAATTAATAGGGATATCGGTAACGGAAGGAGGTATTACATGAAGAGTCTTGGACCCGTCGGCCGATCTACAAATATCGAATTTATTGTAGAACCATGACGAAGCTGGAGTACAGAAGAAAACTGCAACAATATTTGAAGAATTTAGAAGCATTGAAATATGAACTTATGTTATATGAAATTAAAATGAAGATAAAACATATTGACTTACACAATTAATTTTTAATAAACGTTTAAAAATCTTTTGTTGTGTTTTTTTATAAGAATCTTTGTGTTGAAGGGAAAACACCTGAAGCATCATATTATAATAAAACTCTCACTCTAAGCAATAATATCACTCTATTCCACTGTTATGTGTATACAGGGTGATTCTTAACTTATACACATAAATTTGGAAAATTGTAGGTTATGTCAAGTAATGGCTAATAATGAAAAAAAAAGTCTAATAAAATTGTTATCGATAAGGTCTGCGTTTGTGATCTTATGAACCATAATTTTTAATTTATTTGTGCAAATAAACCCCGAATTGTTCAAGTACACAAAAATATAACTCAGCTGTTGCGTCGCATCGGGTTACTCGCTGCGAACGCGTGACCGCATAGTAAATATATAGTAAGAGAAAACACGTGGAATAGTTCACGACAGACGCCTGCTTTGTTTGGTCGAGCACTCAGCGATTTTGCTGAAACCGCATATAGAACAATAGGCTACAAATTTCACCCAATTATCTTCTAAATAAAAAAATCTGAAAAAATTGCAGATAGAATAATAAACGGAAAATTTGGGAAAATCAGCATGTAACGCAAACGATTTAGTAGTAGTTGCCCGAACAAAATCCACCCTTCCCCCTTGCACGCGTTTCGCGCATGCGCAGTTCCGCACTTTTGATACCTATGAAAAATCGAAAAAATTTGAAAATTTTTTATTCAAAAAATGTAATTTTAAAAAGGTCCTGATCCTATAATCCCGATAACATTTTGGGAAATTTTCATTTTTTGACGGTGAAATGTACAAGACAAGACTCAGACGAATGTTTTATATACAAGTGCAGATAGAATTTTTTCGAGTGACTGATAAAAACAGTTATTATAATAGTTAGTCGGAAGGCCCCAGATAACATAGGAAATTTTGTTTGAACAAAATCTGTAAAAAAAATCCAAGACGTGAAAATGTAGGTAGAATTTTCGAATAAGTTTTGTATACCGGTAAAAATATATGTAAAGGTAAAAATAACGTCAGTTTCACTTGGAAAAAAATGATGAAAAAATTTCAGTAAAAAAAATACGATGTAGAGGTTGTACCAAAAAAAATTGGAAATAATTATTTATTCCAGTAAAATATACACAAGACCGAAAAAGGTAATTGCGCGGCTGTCCCATTTTATACACCCTAGCTGTTTCAGTTCATCTCGTTTAAAAAAATTTTAGGGGTTATTACTTTTTTAAATACCGGTTTCCTCAACCTTATTTGAAAGTAAATATTTTTTAGTTCCCCACAGAAGGAAATAATGACGATATTTTATACCGGTGGATTCAAAAAATATATAAGGTTAGGAAAAAACCTTGGTAGGTTAACGCGGCTCTGCTGACCAGACAAAAAAAAACCTTAGTCGACAAATAATGGCCTATAAGAAGGGTGCGTGATTCCACGTATCAGTTCGAGTGCTCCAAGATGCAAGTAAGTATATACCAGCTGTCCCATTTTTAAACAGCTAGATATTTGGAAACCTTTCGTAAAAAAATTCCCAAGGATTACATGAGCAAAAGAAAGAAAAAAATGTAAATATACCAGCTGTCCCATTTATAAACCGCTTGATATCTTGGAAACGAAAACTTATATAAAGGAAGTAAAAGCTATATCTTAATAGGCGGAGGACCGACTGTCATTCAGACAGGTGAAAATTTTTTGTGATTTTTTGTAGAAGTTTTTTGCCAAAATTTTTTTTTGTCAATTTTTTTTTCGTCAAATTTTTTTTTTGTCAAATTTTTTTTTGACAATTTTTTTTGACAAAATTTTTGTTTGCCAAATTTTTTTTTGCCAAATTTTTTTTTTGTCAAAATTTTTTTTGTCAAAATTTTTTTTTTGTCAAAAATTTTTTTGTCAAAATTTTTTTTGTCAACATTTTTTTTTGTAAAATTTTTTTTGACATTTTTTTTGCCAAATTTTTTTTTGTCGAATTTTTTTTTGCCAATTTTTTTTTTTGCCAAATTCTTTTTCGACAAAATTTTTTTTGATACAAATATAATTGCTAACGTTTAATTTGTTTACCCCATTTACGAAAATGATAACAAAATTGGATCAGACAAGATGTTTTTTCGAAGTATAGTTTTTAAACACAGGGTGCCACCACCGGTTTTACGATATAGGTTTCAAAATGCGACGCAAGTACATAAAAAAAATGCCCTAGAGATAAGAAAACAAAATACAACTCACAGAAAGATTCTTGATGATGTATAAAAAGAAATCAGGTTACATCTAATGCCCCAGACAGTAAAATAAACATCCCCGAGCTATCAGATATAACCAAACATCATTTTTCTAACGGCACAGTCATTTTCACGGGAAAAACAACCAGTAACCGTTCAAATTCCATAGATAGGTACTGCCGTAATCCAAAATTTCACTGAACTACGCGTATCTATTATACTGAAGTAGGTACTGATACACTTCCATCTTTCCAAAGAAAAACAAACACGAAACTCAGACTTTTCATATATTTATTACAACGCCTCGATAGAGTCTTTATTTGTGGCCACGACCGAGAATCTACTGAAGCAAGTGCGACGCATAGGACGTGAAAAGTGCCGAGTTGGTTTTATTAAACAATGAAACTTATACCTACGTATATATAAAATAAATGAGAAATATGCCAGAGATGTGAAACCTAATTGTGTTGCAAGTTTGAGGGTCCAAAAAAAATATTGGCTTTAATTTTTTAAAGTGAGAAACACATCTAACAGCCAGTTTGGAAATATACAAGGCAAAAAAAGTAGTGATGTGGCTGTCCCATTTTATGTTTTATACAGGTTGGGTTATTTTAGAATAGTTGTTCAATAGACCGAGACAACATCATAAACGCTTCCCGTTAGAACAGAATGTGATGAAAAGAAAAATTCCATCTGGGTCAAGCTACTACATAACCAAAATAAAAAATACTGAACGTTATAAAATTTAAAATATCATATTTTCTACGGATTTTTATCCTCTGAAAATTGTTCTTGTGTAAAATTCAGTTTCTCTGGGTCAAGCTAGGTGGTAACTATATAACCAAAATAAAAAATACTGAACGTTATAAAATTTAAAAAATCATATTTTCAAGGGATTTTTGTCCTCTGAAAATTGGTTTTGTATAAATTGAGTTTCAATAAGTTACTAATTGAGATAATAGGAAAAAAATCTTAAGAATCTCTTATAGAATTCTGAGACAACGACCCTGAGAGTAAATATCATACAAAAATCTTTGTGCGTTGACTTTCAACTCAATTTAATAATTAGGTTTAATAATGACAATTTTCTCGATTATCTAGAATCAAAAATATTGCGAGTGGCAATTTTCTAGATATCATGTGAAGCCTTATTATTGCGTCGTAAGTTAGAGGATCCAAAAATATTGGCTTAAATTGTTTAGTAAATGCGATTAAAATATGTTTAGTTTATCAACAGTTAATTGTAACAGCTTATAATCTTAGAAGCTAAACTCTTTAAAAAAATTTTTAGACAAAAAGTTGTAGTTTAATAATGGTCAGTTGGATTCCTTTTGAATCATGTTTGCATATTACCTACAAGGAGTTACAACCTCAAAACATAGAAATCGCTCATTTTAAACCGATTTAATAAAAATTTCACCAAAACAATACTTTCACTCATATGATACACTTCTGATTAATAAAAAAGGCACCATAGGTAGTAATAATAAGATATTCAACGGAATTTTTATCGACTGTTTGCCCATTTTGCTAGCTTTTGGGGGTATTCCTTGATATTTTAGACTGATAAAAATGAATAATAAAAATTAAAAATAAAAATTTCACCAAAACAATACTTTCACTCATATAATACACTTCTGATTAATAAAAAAGGCACCATAGGTAGTAGTAATAAGTTATTCAACGGAATTTTTATCGACTGTTTGCCCATTTTGCTAGCTTTTGGGGGTATTCCTTGATATTTTAGACGGATAAAAATGAATAACTAAAATACAAAACGCACTGTTGACTTTACTTACGTGAATAGTAAGCCTATAATACGTATCGAAAACAGAGAAATATTCAGGTCAAGAAAAAAATGGCCTAATTTACAATAAAAAATATAGCAGACAACATAGCGATGACACCGATTGACCCGTTTTGCTGGTAAAAAGTAAACAAAGGTACCTATTGCGATTTTAATCAGGCATTTCCAACGGAGATGCCTTCAATACGCCCACGTGGGAGAGCCGCCGGTGTTTCGTCACATGCAAATCGCTGCTCGAGATGGAAGCATCTCGGCCTTTCGACGCATTGCGCGCCACTTCGTTTGTTGAAATCTGGCCGCCGCGCCGCCGTCAACTTGCCCGGAGATGCCTCGCTACGTGGTGCGTCGCATACTCGCCGTCGCGTGGTGTATGGGCGCCAGCTTTTGGCCAATTTCAAGGGAATCGTTTTTCATATTTTCGACGGATTTTCGTCCTTTTTGCAGACGTTACACTGCTAAATTGATCCGTTTTGCTGGCAAAAAATATTTCTATCGCCATGACTGAGTCACGACGCTTGGCCTTATGCGATAAACAATGTGTGTGGGTAGAGACATTCGCGGGAAAAGGTGTAACGTAATATGCATGCTTTCTTCATGCAATGAATTGTAAATAAAATTCATACATCGAACTGTGACTGGTGACTGGATAAAAATGCCGTAATAAGAATCGACTGTTTTCATGAATAACCTCATTGAATTTTATGCAGTTTTAGAAAGTTAATGTGGGTTGGAAAATTTGTATTATATGCTGGATGCAGAGAAAAAGTGGAAATTTCATATAAGTTGAGCTGTTTATGAATGAAAAAAAGTTGAGAGAACAATACCTACTTATACAAACACAACAGAACGAGACAGTCTTAAAGAAAATGGGCAATTCACTCTTTGTGTATAGGACTCGAACAGCGACTTATTATTTTAATCGGTACTGTTGTAAGAAATTCAGAAATGGAATTTTGGTTTATTTAATAAAAATATATACTTACACATTTTATCTTTATCTTTTTATGGTGCACTTTAACATATTTTCAGTTTGTAACATGTTTCTCAGGAGAACAAAATCAGGAAATACTTGTCTCTAGGATTATATTATTATTACATTTTAGTTTCAACATGTTTTTGCACTTATAAGGGAGGATAGAAAAAAACCAAAAATATACATAAAACATATTTATTGTGTATAAAAATATAAAAGAAAATATACTTAAAAGCTAAGAATACGTATTAAATTTAAAACTAAAAGAAGGATAGGTATCTATAAACAACGTTGGAAAATAAAGACTCAAAAATTTTTTAAAAATATTTAATGTGAGAAAAAACTACTTTTTTACCACATTAAATCTTTTTAAAATACCAGCAGACAGCCGTTTATCCCTCTCCATTTTCTCAATTTTGGCTATAGATACCTGCTCCCTTTTTCTCAGTCGTTCTTTCTCTCTCCTAATAGTCGCCAGTCGATGTTGCTCCTCTCTCAAGGATTTTAGATTTTCGGCGTCCTTTTGTTTCAGCCCTTTTGAGACCTGTAATATATAGGAACCGAGTGAAGTACTCCCAGGACTAGTCAGCTCCTCGAATTCATCCTCGCTGTCCATCTGCTGACTAACACTAATGTGCACGTCACTAAAGGAGTCCTCGCTGTCCATGCCCAACTGACGCATGTCTTTACCACCATTTCCTTTCAATTGTGGGTTATTCGTGTTTTCCACACCACACTGCTCGACGTCCTCTTGCCGATGAACCGGTGAAATAATGGAATTCGGACAGAATGCCATTATCTCGTCGTAACAAGGCACTTGGGAGGGCGACACGAAGGACGCACTATTCAAATCGGGCATGTTGTATGACTGTGCAGAGTCGATGGTTGGCTGAAAAGAAAAAAAATAATAAGTTTAATTTAGAAAAAAAGTATTTTTCAAAAATAAAGTTTAAAAATAATTTTGTATGAAAAAAATTGTTGAAGATTACCAGAAAACCAAGATTTATACTTACAGGCATTATTAGCATATTGCTAAGGATAGTAGGTTTCTTTGTCGAGAGAGACAACTTCTTAGGGTGCTGCATTGTAAGTATCCAAAATACACAAAAAACACACCACTGGAACTACTATTGTGAATCAAGAAACTTATAAGAGAGGAGGCTGTGAACTGGCTAATGGCCATTCAACAAACCTCTTTAAAGGGAAAAAATTCGATGTCAGTCAAAAAATATAGTAGGAGAAAAACGATTTGCCCACTCTAGAATTTTTAAAAAACTTGTTTATTGATCTGAGCGAGACTGTGTGGCGTTATGCGTGGTCATTAAATTTAATATGTGGTAAACAAGAGGCCACGGGGATGAACGATATAATGCAATGTAATCCAAAAAAAATTAGCTAGACTGTATGGCGTTATACACGTTCTTTAGGGCCGGACTGGGCTGATGGACTAGGGGGAATTAGATTGTTAATACATCGCAGAGTCTTTGCGAAATTGAATGTGATAATGTTTAAAGAAACAAATCGCGCATGGGTTGTCCAATCATATCGTTGCACAGTTAATTAAAAATGTAGACGCAAAAACATATCTCCCAAAAAAAAAGTTCAACCTACTTTCCGCTTAAAAATCGAACAACAGAGGTATCTCCCATCGCTCACAAAACCAATTCCAGAAAGGACAAGAACGCCAAGGCCGGGCGCACTCAAATTTCGTATCGGTGTTTTCTTTTAGTCGAAAAATATTTCCAAGGTAAAAGCTGAACTTTTGGGGTGTATGTTGAAAATTTACATTTTGGGGTACGAATGAGGTTGATCGCGGCGTCTCGGCTAGAAGGTCAAAATGGGTCAAAATGGGCCTAAGGTTTTGAAATTTTTTTTTTTACACCTACCTAATTCTTCATCTTGAACAAGTTTCATTAACAACATTTTAACGTGTAAGCTACAGAAAAGGCACTCTTCTAAAATAGTATAATATTTTTAATTAAAAGATACCTCTGTAAGGATATTAGGCAGACTTTTAGGCTATGTGTTCTCTAGAAAAATTGTTAGAGTGCTTGCTTTAGGTAGCGAAAATCGCAGGGGTAGAAAGTCACGGTGGAGTCATTGATAAACGGTTCCACTTATCGAAATTTGGAAGGAAGTCACTGTGGTAATCATCGTTAAAATCTTCTATTACCTACGCTGCTATAATTAAATATTTATCTACGGCTTGGTTCTGTTTCTTTTCCAATGCCTAAATAGTACATTTTATAATATTAATTTTGTTTCCTCTCCAATATATTGTACGGTGTTTGTATCACATATATCTGTGAAAAACAACGTTTCAGATATTTCTCAGTTTTTAATAGCGGTGTTTGGTCAGAAACGATCTAGTGGATGATGGGGTAGTAAAAAGGCCGCCGTTTTTCCAGAGCCTGTTTTGAATACACCCCACCAAGTCTTGACTTGTCATTATGATAGGTATTGCATACTTTTGTATAGGAGTCAGCTTTTGTTAACCCAACTTCTTTCTGTTATCTTCTTCCACCATTTTAATCTCAATTCATCTACCCGACGCCACAATATGTTACTAATCGTGAATAAATAGCACATTTCATAGTGAAGTTTATAAACCAGTGGGATTTGGCAATTTTGTTTAAATATAATGAAAAATAGCTCGTTTTGGTCTTGATTATTGTTAGACAAATTATCGCAAACTTCACTTTTCAGAAGAATGATTTTATTGTGATGTAATGATTGTACAAAGACGCCAGCGCAAACACGATCACGATAATTAACTGCTAACCTTAAACAAAACAGCTGACGATTTTATGCGATTTTTATTATGACTTAGCTTGTTGTTCCCCTGTTCCGCGCTGACTTAGCCTATTCTTCCCGTGTATGGGTATTTTAAAGTAATACGTATATTGTGCCCTAGCCTGTTTTTCCCCTGACTATTACGTTGGTTTGAAAGAGCACACAATTTACCACAAGATGGCACTGTAATCCCAATTTCAACAAAAAATGACTTGGCCTGTTTTTCCCGTGTACCCTTCATATGGTTTTGTTTCTCTCAAGATTGGGTTTCAACCCCAGTGGCGAAAGAAGGAAGGCCCCAACTTGCATTATCTAGTTTTACTCTAATCTTTTCTAGTCTATATTGTTTAGGATTTGTATGAAAAAATGAATTTTGTATCATCAAGTTTGCGACTCTCCCTGCAGCTCGAAACGGTTGTTTGTGATTCCATACTTTCATAATATAAGCTTATAAGGTAATATCCCATATTTTTAAATTACACTATTCTTTGTATCTCTCTAATATGTTTGATCAAACATGGATTAGACCTCCTGCGCCCTGCATTCTACCTCAAAGGTGGTGGGAAAATGAATGCATATAGTTTTGTTACAATTTAAAAATATATATAAAAGAACAATTCAACCTATTTATAACTAATATCCATATGAAACTGTACGTCTAATTTGCGATTAAAAATTTTTGTTGAAGGTGTGAAACATTTTCGATTTTTTTTTATTGCGTTCTGTATTCTACCTCGAAGTAGGAAACGAACGCATGATGATTGTCAGTTAAATGCGACGTGGTTCTTCAATTTCTCGGCCACGCTCGTCGGCCAAATTTTTTATCGAGACTTGCACAGCAAAACGCCGGGCGCCACGGAGCGCCGCTGCGTCTAGGGTTCCGATGCAAAATATCTCAGCCGCGCTCGTACCTGGATCGTGGGAGCACAGATGTTAGATGACACCCGGATTTCAGAGGCGTACATCAGGGTGTAGTCTAATTTCTTGCTGAATCATCAATGTTGGAGGATTTCGGCAATAATGGACCCGATTTTGAGGTGCTTTGTGAAAAAAAAAAGAAGAAAAATTGACACAAACATTTTATTAGGGGATCTATACATGGTGTTATAATTTATTTCTCCGTAATTAATACATGAACAGTTTTCAAAAAGTTTTTCTGAATTGGTATTAGAACAGAAAGACGTAAATTGATTAATTTTCTTAATATGATTCACTAGTCTTGACGCATATCCTCTTCGACGATATTCTTCAAGGGTAAAAACAAAATTGAGATTTTTCGGGTTGGAGTGTTTGTTTAAAGGGTCGAAATCAATTTTTGACATTAGGACAAATGAAACCGGTTTAGCATCAACGTATAATATATAGCACGATATTTTTTTATCTAGGCACCACTGATCGAACATACTTCTTGCAATACCATCTCTCACGACTTCTTGTCTTATTTTGTTTACTGCTTGTCGATCAAAAAAGAATCTGATCTCCATGTTGCACAGACGTTTGAATGAAAAATCATCGGTCACACACTTTTAAGACATTACCCCCACCACTTTTATATTTTTCCATACACTTTTTAAGACGTTACCCCCACCACTTTTATAAATTTTAAACTAGCCGAAACCTTGACCCATTTGAGATGTTAAGATATTTGGGGAAGCGTTTGGAAGTTGCGCCAGCAGCGAATTGCATAAGGTCAAGCGTCGTGACTCAGTCATGGCGATAGAAATATTTTTTGCCAGCAAAACGGATCAATTTAGCAGTGTAACGTCTGCAAAAAGGACGAAAATCCGTCGAAAATATGAAAAACGATTCCCTTGAAATTGGCCAAAAGCTGGCGCCCATACACCACGCGACGGCGAGTATGCGACGCACCACGTAGCGAGGCATCTCCGGGCAAGTTGACGGCGGCGCGGCGGCCAGATTTCAACAAACGAAGTGGCGCGCAATGCGTCGAAAGGCCGAGATGCTTCCATCTCGAGCGGCGATTTGCATGTGACGAAACACCGGCGGCTCTCCCACGTGGGCGTATTGAAGGCATCTCCGTTGGAAATGCCTGATTAGAATCGCAATAGGTACCTTTGTTTACTTTTTACCAGCAAAACGGGTCAATCGGTGTCATCGCTATGTTGTCTGCTATATTTTTTATTGTAAATTAGGCCATTTTTTTCTTGACCTGAATATTTCTCTGTTTTCGATACGTATTATAGGCTTACTATTCACGTAAGTAAAGTCAACAGTGCGTTTTGTATTTTAGTTATTCATTTTTATCCGTCTAAAATATCAAGGAATACCCCCAAAAGCTAGCAAAATGGGCAAACAGTCGATAAAAATTCCGTTGAATAACTTATTACTACTACCTATGGTGCCTTTTTTATTAATCAGAAGTGTATTATATGAGTGAAAGTATTGTTTTGGTGAAATTTTTATTTTTAATTTTTATTATTCATTTTTATCAGTCTAAAATATCAAGGAATACCCCCAAAAGCTAGCAAAATGGGCAAACAGTCGATAAAAATTCCGTTGAATATCTTATTATTACTACCTATGGTGCCTTTTTTATTAATCAGAAGTGTATCATATGAGTGAAAGTATTGTTTTGGTGAAATTTTTATTAAATCGGTTTAAAATGAGCGATTTCTATGTTTTGAGGTTGTAACTCCTTGTAGGTAATATGCAAACATGATTCAAAAGGAATCCAACTGACCATTATTAAACTACAACTTTTTGTCTAAAAAATTTTTTAAAGAGTTTAGCTTCTAAGATTATAAGCTGTTACAATTAACTGTTGATAAACTAAACATATTTTAATCGCATTTACTAAACAATTTAAGCCAATATTTTTGGATCCTCTAACTTACGACGCAATAATAAGGCTTCACATGATATCTAGAAAATTGCCACTCAGTACCTACTTCAGTATAATAGATACGCGTAGTTCAGTGAAATTTTGGATTACGGCAGTACCTATCTATGGAATTTGAACGGTTACTGGTTGTTTTTCCCGTGAAAATGACTGTGCCGTTAGAAAAATGATGTTTGGTTATATCTGATAGCTCGGGGATGTTTATTTTACTGTCTGGGGCATTAGATGTAACCTGATTTCTTTTTATACATCATCAAGAATCTTTCTGTGAGTTGTATTTTGTTTTCTTATCTCTAGGGTATTTTTTTTATGTACTTGCGTCGCATTTTGAAACCTATATAGTAAAACCGGTGGTGGCACCCTGTGTTTAAAAACTATACTTCGAAAAAACATCTTGTCTGATCCAATTTTGTTATCATTTTCGTAAATGGGGTAAACAAATTAAACGTTAGCAATTATATTTGTATCAAAAAAAATTTTGTCGAAAAAGAATTTGGCAAAAAAAAAATTGGCAAAAAAAAATTCGACAAAAAAAAAATTTGGCAAAAAAAATGTCAAAAAAAATTTTACAAAAAAAAATTTTGACAAAAAAAATTTTGACAAAAAAATTTTTGACAAAAAAAAAATTTTGACAAAAAAAATTTTGACAAAAAAAAAATTTGGCAAAAAAAAATTTGGCAAACAAAAATTTTGTCAAAAAAAATTGTCAAAAAAAAATTTGACAAAAAAAAAATTTGACGAAAAAAAAATTGACAAAAAAAAATTTTGGCAAAAAACTTCTACAAAAAATCACAAAAAATTTTCACCTGTCTGAATGACAGTCGGTCCTCCGCCTATTAAGATATAGCTTTTACTTCCTTTATATAAGTTTTCGTTTCCAAGATATCAAGCGGTTTATAAATGGGACAGCTGGTATATTTACATTTTTTCTTTCTTTTGCTCATGTAATCCTTGGGAATTTTTTTACGAAAGGTTTCCAAATATCTAGCTGTTTAAAAATGGGACAGCTGGTATATACTTACTTGCATCTTGGAGCACTCGAACTGATACGTGGAATCACGCACCCTTCTTATAGGCCATTATTTGTCGACTAAGGTTTTTTTTTGTCTGGTCAGCAGAGCCGCGTTTGCCTACCAAGGTTTTTTCCTAACCTTATATATTTTTTGAATCCACCGGTATAAAATATCGTCATTATTTTCTTCTGTGGGGAACTAAAAAATATTTACTTTCAAATAAGGTTGAGGAAACCGGTATTTAAAAAAGTAATAACCCCTAAAATTTTTCCAAACGAGATGAACTGAAACAGCTAGGGTGTATAAAATGGGACAGCCGCGCAATTACCTTTTTCGGTCTTGTGTATATTTTACTGGAATAAATAATTATTTCCAATTTTTTTTGGTACAACCTCTACATCGTATTTTTTTTACTGAAATTTTTTCATCATTTTTTTCCAAGTGAAACTGACGTTATTTTTACCTTTACATATATTTTTACCGGTATACAAAACTTATTCGAAAATTCTACCTACATTTTCACGTCTTGGATTTTTTTTACAGATTTTGTTCAAACAAAATTTCCTATGTTATCTGGGGCCTTCCGACTAACTATTATAATAACTGTTTTTATCAGTCACTCGAAAAAATTCTATCTGCACTTGTATATAAAACATTCGTCTGAGTCTTGTCTTGTACATTTCACCGTCAAAAAATGAAAATTTCCCAAAATGTTATCGGGATTATAGGATCAGGACCTTTTTAAAATTACATTTTTTGAATAAAAAATTTTCAAATTTTTTCGATTTTTCATAGGTATCAAAAGTGCGGAACTGCGCATGCGCGAAACGCGTGCAAGGGGGAAGGGTGGATTTTGTTCGGGCAACTACATGCCAGTCGGACGGAGGCCTTCGGCCTCGGTTCCTCCTGGCACATAGTTGCCCACCCGCCACCCCCCACCCACCCCGGGGTAGACTAAGTCCACCCCCCCCAAGGGGTGGCCCCAAAATCGATTGCGCTATATGAGGATTTTTTCCGATCAGCCGATCAGAAGATATATTTGGAAATCACGATATACCTGCATCAGCAGAAAATCCGAGCCCCTGACGTACTAATTGTTTACGTTGTACATCGCATCATATACGGTTCCACGTGGTTTCTTATTTACCATAATGTATCACATTTCCTGATACCAAGGAGTCTACCTCGGATTTCCACGTGTCTAGTTGAAGATTCCGGCCTAAATCGTTTGCGTTACATGCTGATTTTCCCAAATTTTCCGTTTATTATTCTATCTGCAATTTTTTCAGATTTTTTTATTTAGAAGATAATTGGGTGAAATTTGTAGCCTATTGTTCTATATGCGGTTTCAGCAAAATCGCTGAGTGCTCGACCAAACAAAGCAGGCGTCTGTCGTGAACTATTCCACGTGTTTTCTCTTACTATATATTTACTATGCGGTCACGCGTTCGCAGCGAGTAACCCGATGCGACGCAACAGCTGAGTTATATTTTTGTGTACTTGAACAATTCGGGGTTTATTTGCACAAATAAATTAAAAATTATGGTTCATAAGATCACAAACGCAGACCTTATCGATAACAATTTTATTAGACTTTTTTTTTCATTATTAGCCATTACTTGACATAACCTACAATTTTCCAAATTTATGTGTATAAGTTAAGAATCACCCTGTATACACATAACAGTGGAATAGAGTGATATTATTGCTTAGAGTGAGAGTTTTATTATAATATGATGCTTCAGGTGTTTTCCCTTCAACACAAAGATTCTTATAAAAAAACACAACAAAAGATTTTTAAACGTTTATTAAAAATTAATTGTGTAAGTCAATATGTTTTATCTTCATTTTAATTTCATATAACATAAGTTCATATTTCAATGCTTCTAAATTCTTCAAATATTGTTGCAGTTTTCTTCTGTACTCCAGCTTCGTCATGGTTCTACAATAAATTCGATATTTGTAGATCGGCCGACGGGTCCAAGACTCTTCATGTAATACCTCCTTCCGTTACCGATATCCCTATTAATTTCTTCGATCCGTTGGGGCGTAAACTCGGCCGTGTATCGTTGCGGCAGCACCGTCTTAAATTCTTCGAACTCGACGTAGACCTTCTCTCCGTATTGCGTGTTGACTTTGTCCACGCTCGTGATTTGAAAATTTTCACCCACCTCCATATTTTGAACGCTTTCGAATTTCTTGAAGATCAAATTCTTGTTCAGGTGATTCAGGAACGACTGCATTTTGAACTCGGCAAATCAGACTAGGAAATTGTAAGTGTATATAACGGGAAAACTGCTCTTGCGCACGAATATATAGACCTCACCCCACCAAGCCGTTGGAGTGGGGGTTGCCCCGTCGTTGGAGTGGGGGCTGACACCCGCCGTTGGAGTGGGGGGGGGGTCAACTGGGGGTCACACGTGGCCCAAAGGTCAAAGGTTAATCTATCAGGATCTAGGGGTCAACTGGGGTCATCCGGTGACGTCACGTGACCTCGGGCATGACGTAGCCACTTTGCACGCTTTTTTCAAGGTCGTGGGTTAGAACTCTCTTTGTATTACTACTAAGATAGGACTGCCTGTTTGGCGTTTCTATCAGTAGTGTGTTGTTATTTGCTGTGATATCCGGGGTATATTTTCACAAATAAATTAAAAATTATGGCTCACAAACGCAGAACTTATCGATAACAATTTTATTAGACTTTTTCATTATTAACCTGACAAATAAATTAAAAACTATGGCGCATAAAATCACAAAAGCAGAACTAACATCAATTTTCAATTTAGTATTTCATATAACAAATCATGATTTATATTTTCGAAGGGTGTTTAAAATATGTTCGGGACAAAGAACAAGCGTTGTGCCACTTCGCACGGTTTTTATCGAGCGATCACGATGGGCATTTCTTAACGTTTATAAGTGTAGTTTCCTTGGCGTTCTTGTCCTTTCTGGAATTGGTTTTGTGAGCAATGGGAGATACCTCTGTTGTTCGATTTTTAAGCGGAAAGTAGGTTGAACTTTTTTTTTTTGGGAGATATGTTTTTGCGTCTGCATTTTTAATTAACTGTGCAACGATATGATTGGACAACCCATGCGCGATTTGTTTCTTTAAACATTATCACATTCAATTTCGCAAAGACTCTGCGATGTATTAACAATCTAATTCCCCCTAGTCCATCAGCCCAGTCCGGCCCTGAAGAACGTGTATAACGCCATACAGTCTAGCTAATTTTTTTGGATTACATTGCATTATATCGTTCATCCCCGTGGCCTCTTGTTTACCACATATTAAATTTAATGACCACGCATAACGCCACACAGTCTCGCTCAGATCAATGAACAAGTTTTTTAAAAATTCTAGAGTGGGCAAATCGTTTTTCTCCTACTATATTTTTGACTGACATCGAATTTTTTCCCTTTAAAGAGGTTTGTTGAATGGCCATTAGCCAGTTCACAGCCTCCTCTCTTATAAGTTTCTTGATTCACAATAGTAGTTCCAGTGGTGTGTATTTTGTGTATTTTGGATCCTTACAATGCAGCACCCTAAGAAGTTGTCTCTCTCGACAAAGAAACCTACTATCCTTAGCAATATGCTAATAATGCCTGTAAGTATAAATCTTGGTTTTCTGGCAATCTTCAACAATTTTTTTCATACAAAATTATTTTTTAAACTTTATTTCTGAAAAATACTTTTTTTCTAAATTAAACTTATTATTTTTTTCTTTTCAGCCAACCATCGACTCTGCACAGTCATACAACATGCCCGATTTGAATAGTGCGTCCTTCGTGTCGCCCTTCCAAGTGCCTTGTTACGACGAGATAATGGCATTCTGTCCGAATTCCATTATTTCACCGGTTCATCGGCAAGAGGACGTCGAGCAGTGTGGTGTGGAAAACACGAATAACCCACAATTGAAAGGAAATGGTGGTAAAGACATGCGTCAGTTGGGCATGGACAGCGAGGACTCCTTTAGTGACGTGCACATTAGTGTTAGTCAGCAGATGGACAGCGAGGATGAATTCGAGGAGCTGACTAGTCCTGGGAGTACTTCACTCGGTTCCTATATATTACAGGTCTCAAAAGGGCTGAAACAAAAGGACGCCGAAAATCTAAAATCCTTGAGAGAGGAGCAACATCGACTGGCGACTATTAGGAGAGAGAAAGAACGACTGCGAAAAAGGGAGCAGGTATCTATAGCCAAAATTGAGAAAATGGAGAGGGATAAACGGCTGTCTGCTGGTATTTTAAAAAGATTTAATGTGGTAAAAAAAGTAGTTTTTTCTCACATTAAATATTTTTAAAAAAATTTTGAGTCTTTATTTTCCAACGTTGTTTATAGATACCTATCCTTCTTTTAGTTTTAAATTTAAGATGTATTCTTAGCTTTTAAGTATATTTTCTTTTATATTTTTATACACAATAAATATGTTTTATGTATATTTTTGGTTTTTTTCTATCCTCCCTTATAAGTGCAAAAACATGTTGAAACTAAAATGTAATAATAATATAATCCTAGAGACAAGTATTTCCTGATTTTGTTCTCCTGAGAAACATGTTACAAACTGAAAATATGTTAAAGTGCACCATAAAAAGATAAAGATAAAATGTGTAAGTATACATTTTTATTAAATAAACCAAAATTCCATTTCTGAATTTCTTACAACAGTACCGATTAAAATAATAAGTCGCTGTTCGAGTCCTATACACAAAGAGTGAATTGCCCATTTTCTTTAAGACTGTCTCGTTCTGTTGTGTTTGTATAAGTAGGTATTGTTCTCTCAACTTTTTTTCATTCATAAACAGCTCAACTTATATGAAATTTCCACTTTTTCTCTGCATCCAGCATATAATACAAATTTTCCAACCCACATTAACTTTCTAAAACTGCATAAAATTCAATGAGGTTATTCATGAAAACAGTTGATTCTTATTACGGCATTTTTATCCAGTCACCAGTCACAGTTCGATGTATGAATTTTATTTACAATTCATTCCATGAAGAAAGCATGCATATTATGTTACACCTTTTCCCGCGACTGTCTCTACCCACACACATTGTTTATCGCATAAGGTCAAGCGTCGTGACTTAGTCATGGTGATAGAAATATTTTTTGCCAGCAAAACGGATCAATTTAGCAGTGTAACGTCTGCAAAAAGGACGAAAATCCGTCGAAAATATGAAAAACGATTCCCTTGAAATTGGCCAAAAGCTGACGCCCATACACCACGACGCGACGGCGAGTATGCGACGCACCACGTAGCGAGGCATCTCCGGGCAAGTTGACGGCGGCGCGGCGGCCAGATTTCAACAAACGAAGTGGCGCGCAATGCGTCGAAAGGCCGAGATGCTTCCATCTCGAGCGGCGATTTGCATGTGACGAAACACCGGCGGCTCTCCCACGTGGGCGTTTTGAAGGCATCTCCGTTGGAAATGCCTGATTTCTTAGAATCGCAATAGGTACCTATATTTGATTACTTTTTACCAGCAAAACGGGTCAATCGGTGTCATCGCTATGTTGTCTGCTATATTTTTTATTAGTAATCTATTAACGTCTGTAGTAGCATGGACGTTATTTTGTAAACAATAGAAGATTTGGCACCTAGTTTTTATTTGGACTTAATTAGGTAAGATGTTCGAATCCTGCTACGATTTTTGTCGAGGTGAACCCCTCGGGCTGCCCGATTTCTTAGAATCGCGATAGGTACCTATATTTGTTTACTTTTTGCCAGCAAAACGGGTCAATCGGTGTCACCGCTATCGGTTGCAAAAGGAATCCGATTGAATTTTTTAACTATAACGAAAGATTTCCTGGGAATTGCCGCGGCCCTGGTGACCTCGGGTGCGACGGAGATATTTAGTGGAGACGCGTCGATGGTCGGCGATGGTTTTAGGTTCGAATCCTGGCGCGATGTTTGCCAGGTACGATACCTATATTTTTTTTGCCAGCAAAACTGGTCAATTTAGCGGTGTCATCGTTATGTATCGGTTGCAAATCCGTTGAATTTTTAATTATAACGAAAGATTTACTGGAAATTGCGGCGGCCAGGTGACTTCGGGACCGGAGATATTTAGGCTCTCCCACATGGTGCTTTTCTGGGAAGGCATCTCCGTTGGAAATGCCCGATTTCTTAGAATCGTGATAGGTACCTATATTTGCAATGTTTACTTTTTGCCAGCAGAACGGGTCAATTTAGTGGTGTCATCGCTATCGGCTGCAAAAAGGAATCCGTTATAACGAAAGATTTCCTGGAAATTGCCGCGGCCAGGTGGCCTCGGGACCAAAATGGAGTGGAACAAACGAGACGCGTCGACGATGGTACTAGGTTCGAATCCGCGATGTTTGCCATGACGTCAGCAACGATTTGCCCAGAGGCTACGGGCGACTGGTCGCAGCCTGTCGGAAGGCATAACTCGCTGGCATACTTCTAGATTCTAGCTTAATATTTTGCGTCGATGGTTGGCCAGAGCGTCGGATTGGTCTTAGGTTCGATTCCTAGTGCGACTTTTTTTGGCCCCATGACGGGTCAACGACTGGCCCAGAGGTTAGGACAGCGGTTAGTCGGGCGGGGGGTTAGTCGGGGTCAAGCGGGTCGCGACAGGTCAGGTGGCCAGCCCACTGCCGGCGAAGGTCACGCGGCTTTGCGGGCGTCTGCGGCCTGTCTGTCTCAAGTAAGGCAATACCTACTCTTTAGTCCTTTTTCATTCATGGTTATCAAACAGGTTGTTTCTCTAGAACAGGTCAACAACAGATCTGGAACAGCTCGGAACAGGTCAGGAACAGCTCTAAACAGTTCTGGAACAGCTTTGAATAAGTTTGGAACAGCTCGGAACAGATGAACAGATACTGCCCTGGTCTCGTTCATTTCTTCAATTCAAATTAGCTTTGAAATATTTTGGAATTTTAGCATAAGTCTGACATAAATAAAACGAATCAATGTTCATAAACATTAGGTGGGGAGAGATAAACAGAGCAACATATTAAAATACAGTTTTATGATTTTGATTCATTCAGTGACAGTCAGAAACTCTAGGCATTCAGTTTTACAAAACAATTTGTCCTTACGCTTGCTACAACGGGTGAAATAAAATATTTTGAAAACAATAAATAATGCAGACTCGTAATGCAGAAGTTTTGGAAACGACAGAAGTTAAGATTTAAAGCAATCATAGAGGGTTGGTATAGAGATAATAAAATGTCTTGTTATATTTTATATGGAAACAAGATTCTAGTGGCTGTAGCCCTTTTATCTAAGTGTGATTATAATTACGATCCTTTGGGAATCCACGACGATCCACATATAATAAATTACTTATACACAATTTCCAGTTGTCGAAGAAGAGGTTTCGGAGAAGCTTTACTAAAAATATGAAAATAAAATTTACTCCTTTTTGCGACAATGCGACGTCTGTGAAATGATTTGAAAAATGTAATTGTCAAAATTATGGTAATTATAATGGCTCTGTAATGATGAGGTATCCATAATATTCTAATAACTAAAATAAAAAACTTATTCTAATTTTGTATATTTTTTACAATTTTGTATTTTTTAGTATTTGATTTCTATAACAAACCCCTTTAAAACCATAATAATACTTCAGATGTTGTCCGGTTCAATCATTGTAGTAATTAGGAAAGGTAAAAGGTTAATTTAATATGTGACCATCTCTGCAATAATTAAAAGTACTTTCCTCTTTTTCACAAAATTATATTACTAGTTTTTGGTACATATACAGGGTGTATCGGCCATCAGTACATTAATTTTAACCACGTAATGAGGGAGCCCCATAAAGTCGAAAAACAAAAAAAAATTTACTCGATGTTTAGAAAATGGGGCAAGTCAATGTTTGTCCGTGCTTAATGGACACCGCTGGAGTCTCGCTGAAAGCGCTTAGCGGGGAGGTATTACCTCTCCCTAGGCGATGGGGGGGGGGGGGGAAATACGTAAGATTGGGAGAGGGGATTGCGCGATGTTGTCTAATTTCAGAGTGAAACAAAAATTACATATGTACCTTTGAAAATTATTCCTGTTGGTAGGTTTGCTAGGTATCCCAGGAACTGGTTGCTTTCTTCATGCGCGCACAGAAATAATTTAACAAACACAAACTTTTTATCACTTTGCCGATATTTTAAGTACCTAGGCAGCGGAAATGTAATGCTAGTTAAAAGAACTTTTGCCGAAACTTAAAATCAAGAAAATAAGGACAAACCCGTACAGGATTGTTTTATTTGGGTAGCTATGCTATGATAGGTTTCATTAGTAAATAATAATCCCAGGCTTTGTTCATTTCCTGATAGAAAGACAGACATAAGTACGCGTCGTATAATTCAAGTTTGAATTATTTAAAACAAGCCGTCACGGAAAAATTACATTGTGCAACATCTTCGAATCAAACGGTACACTCTTGCCAGAGTATTTTCTTATTTGAATAATTAGGCTTCGATAAGTTATTAGAAAAAATATTCTTACAATCGTGCGATTTGTTTGATCGCCGATAAAGGAAGTTTATAAGTAATAACACTGGTGAAAACGGCTGCTGCCTTCAAAATAACGCACTTCTTCCCGTTAGGAATAGCACTTGTAGTCCCAAAATGAATATCTCACATTTCGAAATACTGCAGCCAAAGGTGGCAGGGAAGAATTCCGGCAGGACGCGCCACGACAAGAAATACGCGTTTCCCGAATATGACCAATGTCTTCCTCCATCGACGGTTTTAGTTATTAGACTAGACACTAGACACCGCCTGCGATAGAGAAATAGCAATGTTGCCAGTGCCAGACTGGCAAAACGAAAAGCCATCACATACCTACTGGTGTCAAAAGTCGCCAATTTGTCGTTATATAAAAGCAAAAATTAAAATAAAAAAGCCTTTTTAAAAACAAGCTTTTATTTAAGCCATGTAGGTACTGAAATGAATAAAATAAGTTTAGGTTTTCGTTAAGATAATTCAATTCAAAATTTTGAAATCAAAAATCTTGCCGCGCAAATTGTAATGAAAATACGTACCTACTTCGGTTTGTAAGTACTTGCTTATCAACCAATCACAGTCCAATAAAATTAATTGGTACCTACTTTTATGAAAATTTCGAGAGACAAAGCTTTTTGATTTCAATATTTCGCAATTTGGCATTGAATTAGGTACCTACTTACCTTAACGAAAACCTAAACTTATTTAAAACTATTCGTTTTAGTACATGGCTTAAATAAAAACCTGTTCTTTAAATGGTTTTTTCATTGTTTATTTTCATTATGTTTTCATGAAGTGAAAAAACCCTCAGTTTGGCCACATGTCGCCATAAACGGCAACACCGAGCACAGTGACAGTGGGGGAAGGAATTGCGCGGACGTGAGGCGCGCCGGATTAGACGGAAAGGACAGGTGATCACCACGCCGGTGTCCGAGTCGCCAAATCAGATGACACGATGACGCCTTCGGCCGCCTGGAATTTTTGTTCGGAGCGCCTAGCTTCAACTCTGGTATATACTGTTTCCAAAACGTGGACGCGTAGGTATAATACGAACGTCGTTCTAATTCTAAACCGATATTGTTCTACTGTTTTGCTGTATTTGACGATCTGTTGTCGGCGGCTCCGTAAAATGTGCAATCCGTTGGCCATTTTTTGGACTATCATTAATGTCCAAACAAGTGATTTATTCGTATTTCCATTAAAAACAGCAACTTAAACGTTAGCTGCCTTCGTGTAAACACAGTACTTAGAGGACCTGCCGTAATTCTGGCGGTGGGGATCCACTTCTCGTGATCGTCGGGCTGGCTACCCTGTTGGAATGATATTTATCAGTTGGGGAAAACCAAGAGGTTTTACTGTTTGGGATCGCGCCACTTCAAGTGTGCGGTGAGTGGTTTGTTCGTATTTCCGTAAAAAAAGACAACGATGTGTAAACGTGTTCGCGGCCATCGTGTAAAAACAGTGCAACTAGTTAGGAACCTCTAGCGCTTCTTGTGATTTCCGAGAAGATTTTTGGATAATAAACACAAGAAACGAGTACGACAGACACCCGCAAGGAAAATCATCGAGGCATCTGAAAGGTAGCTTTTTGCATTCTACCCCATTGGAATGAAATTATCAGTTGGGAAAACCAATAGATCCCTACTGTTTGGGACCGCGCCGCTTCAAGTGTGGGGTGAGAGTTTTGTTCGTGTTTCCGTAAAAAAAAGACAACGATGTGTAATACCGTATCGACGGTAATACCAAAGTTTACAGAATAAAAAGGCAGCGCCGCACACGTGTTTCGCAGCGGGTTACTTCATGCTACGTGTGCGCGGCCATCGTGTAAAAACAGTGCGACTAGTTACCTAGTGCTTCTTGTAATTTTCGAGAGGAATGTTGGATAATAAACACAAGAAACGAGTACGACACCCGCAAGGAAAATCATCGAGGCATCTGAAAGGTAGTTTTTTGCATGCTATTCGCTAAAAGAACCATTAAACATTTGTTCAAAATTTAGTTTAAAGACTATTCCTGAAATACTGTGAAAGAGCTATACGTCTGACAACGCCGCACAAGGGAATTGAGGGGGAACCGGCCCGAGTCTCAGCTGGTTCCGGCAAGGCCAAGGACGAATGGCTGTGGCGTCGAAAATAGGGGTTTTAATAGCGTTTTTTAAAAAAATATTTCTGACGATAATATGCACTTTAGAAAAATTTTAATTGTAGATTCGTAACAAGCGCATTTTTCCCTACCTGCCCTTAAAATTAATGTACTGATGACCGATACACCCTGTATATACAAATATTTGGATTGAATGTATAGAGCGCTAAAATTCAAGCAGCTTTGTGTTGTCAATTTTATGTGAGTAACTTCTTTTTGCTACTAAATTTCCCCTTTTTTAAGACAGTCATCTATTTACACGTAAATTAAAAACTAAAGGTTTAAGTATATTATATTTTTAATAATCTAAGTGTCCTCCAGTCCTCCAGTAACTGACAACCCCTATACGGCTACAAAATAAATAATATATTAGTTTTAAAAACATTAATGGTATAAAAATACATTACCGTAAAGCCTTATCACCCCAATATCATCATCATGCCGCAAATATTAGTGCACTCGGTGCTCCTCGTATACACAATGTAGTGAATGACACCAACTATCCTGTTATTACCGGGTAACTGGTGTAGGACTGTGCCGTTTGGGCTCCTTATTACTACGTAACCTCTGGGCTCCTTATTGAACAAAACTTAAATAAATGTCACCTTTCTGAACATTTTATAACTTACTGGTCCTAGCCCTGGCTACGCACAAATTCGATGATTTCTCCTTTTAAAAAAATTACAAGAATTATATAAAATAAAGCAAGTTTAGTATTTTCTAAACTTTATTTATAGTTTTAGTTAGTCTATAAAAGTTTTAGTTCGCTTACCCATTGCTATTGTAGAACTACTTTAGTAGGTAATAATAATAATAATTAGTAATAATTATCACCCTCACTATACTCCAAACTAGTAGTACCCCAGAAGCAAATGAAAGCTTGTGCGGTTATTTTTTTTGTAAAATCAGCGGTATTCGCCTAGTGCTATTTATACAGTGTTCGCCATAAATATTGTCACAAAAATGTATTTTCACTTTATGAAAAAAATTATTTTTGATAAAAGTTTCTGCTTCTTCTAAAACTCAAAATGCACTCATAAAAATTTGAAAATCTGCTTCCGTATACGAGGGAGGTTCAAAAATATAAAACTACCTCAAAAGTAAAGTGTCCTTATTTTTCAAAATAGGGGATACTAAACATTTCAAACGCTAGCAACAGTTTGCCACAAGGTGCAATTTTTTACATTCGAGAGTTGGATATTGTAGAGACGATATAAATGTATTTATGTATTTTTATTATTCTAGTATGAAATGTAGCCCCTTTGGAAAGTTTTTTTACAAAGTATCGAATATGTACGTGTTTCTATGTTTTACCATGCCAAAGTATCGAATATTTACATCTCACTTCATCTTTAGCTAGTTTACACCTACCTAGAGTTTGAAGTGAATACAATATCTACTTGTTTTTATAAACTCTAAAATGTTTGTACTTATTCTTCTTGTAATGTGTTTTAAGTAAGAAATTTTTATGAAATATCCTGGCTTTTAAATGGCGAATTTGAAAATTTCAAAGTTGTTACAAAACAAACAATCAAACATGCCATTCTCACTTTTTAAATGGAAAACCTGAAAAAATCATAGATAAATACAAATTTGTATTATAATGCAAAGTAGCAAATATTAATTTTTGGATTGTGGTAATATTTATGGCGGACACTATCTATTGGTGGGCAAACTACTATCAATTAGCAGAGTATCTTCAAGACGTCTCTATGTTGCCTCGATACTTCACTTTTTTTTACAAAAATGTCTGCACAAGTTCGCAAAAATACAAAGTAAATTGCATTCGACAAATTAAAATTCTATAGTTAGTTGCATTCCGCATATTAAAATTAACTTTCCACAACGTAGTAACATCCCAAGGATGGTGTAAAATACAGGATAGTCCGATCCCTATACTTGCAATGTTGACCAACCGCCACGGTAGAGTGACGTCACCGCGGACCTCACGGCTTGGGCTCACGCGTTATACTCGTATAAATGAACGTATTTCGTACATGTAGCTATAATACACACATTACAATTAACACTACAAATTATTGGTTTACATATTATTATTTATTATTTATTATTGATAGTAAAGTTGATAGGAATAGTTCTCAGACAGATATACAAGGTGTCTACTTTCAAACATATACAAATCCCATAAAATCTTTATTTTTGGCGATAATCGCCTGAACTTTTTTTTTTGTTTGAGAGGCCTTCAAAAACCGATTCTTGTGACCTTCCTACCATTTTCAAAATGCTAATCCAGTACCGGCTGCGATTTTCTTTATACCCTCCGATTTTCACGAACACCATTTAGCAATTTTTTTATTTGAAATCTGACCCCACAGCGTTAATCAGGACACCCAAAAATCTCCAGGTACCAAATTTAAGCAAAAAATATACAGGGAGTTCTGTTCTGCAGGGTGCTAAAGTTGGTCAAAATAGGAATTTTAAGGGCATCTGTCGAGTCGAATGTGCCATGGAACTACTTAGAAACAGTTGAATGGTCAACAGGAACACTCAAGGTGTTGATATGCAAAAATCCAATACAATACTATACAGGATGTTTGTTTCTGCGGCAACTCAATATGTAGGATATTTTTAAACTTTATCGAGGTCCAGAGCACCCTGAAATTATTGAAAAAATGCTAATAAACCCAAAGTAATTTATCTTTATTTTACAAAATATCAAACATCTAAAAAATATCTTTCATTATTGGACCCTTCTCAGCGTGCTCTGGACCCCGATATTGTTAAAAAATATCCTACATTTTGAGATGACCCAGAAATAAATATCCTGTACAATATTATATTGGATTTTTGCACATCAACACTTTTAGTGGTCCAACCGTTTCGAAGTAATTAAGTACATGGTACACTGGACTCGCCAGATGATGCCCTTAAAATTCCTATTTTGACCAACTTTGGCCTGCAGAACGGAACTCCCTGTATATTTTTTTGTTCAAATTTGGTATCTGGAGGTTTTTGGGTGTCCTGATTAACGCAGTGGGGGTCAGATTTCAAATAAAAAATCGCTAAATGGTGTTCGTGAAAATCGGAGGTATAAAGAAAATCGCAGCCGGACCTGGATTTGCATTTTGCAAATGGTAGGAAAGTCACAAGAAGCCGTTTTTGAGGGTCTTTCAAACAAAAAAAGAGTTCAGGCGATTTATCTCCAAAAATAAAGATTTTATGAAATTTGTACATGTTTGAAAGTAGACACTCTGTATATCTATCTGAGAACTATTATTCCTATTAAGTTATCTTTAAAATTGTAAAAGGGGGCATTTTTGTTTAGAAATTTAGATAAAATAAAATATGTAAAATTAGGTAGGTATAATGATAAAATTTAAAGTATTTAATAACAAACGTGAACTGTCAGGTACCGAGGTGGATTGGTCGAGGAACTGTCCGGTAACTCGCATATAGTTGGTTTTGTCCTATAAATAAAAAAAATAAGTGTGAGTGTCAATTCTGATGATTTTTGCCTAACATAGCTTATTTGTCTTATTAAATAATTCAACGAACTAATCCAATACAAGGCGATACAACACGCCACAAATCATACAGTTATAGTACTAGGGAGTGCAATTGATCGCGAGGGGATTAGACACGCGACGCGATCACCCTACCTACTATCCACAGGCGCAAGGGGATTAAACTCGCGGTGCGCCTCACAATCAACTAGTACTGAGGAGTGCAATGAATATGAAGGGATTTAACACGCGACATATTCCATCCAGTTACTAGCACTTTGACCCGAAAGTCCAAAGCTGAGTGGTGCAGTAGACAAAAGGGATTAAACGCGCAATTGTCCTCTCCAGCTATTAACAACTATGTTCGTACGAGTTATTATCATCAACTTACATTATTTATTCTCAACTCATTAATAATTAAATCGTCAAATATTACATAAACCCGATAATTCAAGAGATATAGGCAAGATACTCAAGAAAAGACACTCAGTGATCAAGCTCACCTGGATTACAAGATTTTAACAACACAAATTTAGTTCTGCATTTCCAACCACTGGAATACCACTTTCTTTCACCGACGTTGATACAATTATGCGTCTTATAATTTTTACGAAACCCAACAGTGCCTAGTGTTTATAATAAGTATAACAGTTCGTGCCTCTTGTAGGGAATTCTGTATCGATAACGCCGAGTTAACATAAACTATCGACGGTCGGTTCTACCTACGCGTCCGCTTATAATATTTTCTTTCGGTCTCGATTTGGCTTAGAATAATTAAATAAAATATACAGGGACTTACATTCGGCCATCCTGAAGTCGCCTCGCCTCGAGGTGTTTCGTCTAGTTGGAATCTGATTCGTCAGAACTCAACTTGACTCCATCTTCGCCGCTGTTACTATCTGTTTCGTCTGACATTCCACCTGGTCTGATCCAAGGCTTCATTCTATCAACAGCAACGACCTTTTCATATTTTGCAGATTTAGTAGTTCTATGAGAGTTTGGCATATCGACGACTAAGTATCTGTCATTGGGCAGTACCGTTTTCACCACCATTGGTCCAGCATAAGGGTGAATCAATTTTCGGCTTGGGCCTTCAGTTGTACCTTGTTTTTCGATGAGGACCAAGTCACCTTCCTTATATACCTTAGGCTTCTTTCTTTTTTTTGTCGAATTGGGCTTTTTGTTTCTCCTGCTTAGAAGAAATTTGCTGTGCTACTTCTAGGCGTAATGTCGGGAGATCTTCAATCATTTGTGGAATTTTAACAATTTCGTCTAATAGGAGTGTATTTGTTCCTCTTGTTTGTAACCATAAAAGAGTTCAGTCGGTGTCTTTCCGGTTGTTTGAGAATTTGTAGTATTTATGATTAATTGAATAGTTTTTATGTTCTCATCCCATCTGTCTTCATCACTTGTCATTGCTAAGATGGCTCCTTTAATCGTGCGATTGAGTCTCCACCTGTCCGTTGGCTCTTGGTGTCGCTACAGCATTTTGTACATGTTTTATAAAATTATGTTCGCAGTATTGCTTAAATTTCGAGGAAGTAAACGCACTTCCTTGATCAGTAATAATGGTATGAGGATGACCATAATAACTATATATTTCTTGCAAAAAGTCAATCACCAATTTCGTTTTTGTCGACTTAACTGGTTTCAGAAATAAAAACTTGGTAAAGGCATCTACAGCTACTATGAGATGAATGTTTCCTCGACGACTCTTTGGAAAAGGGCCTACATGGTCAATGTGTATCATATGAAGAGGCACAGGCATCTTCTCGATGGGGTGTAGAAAACCCTCCTTTTTACCACTAGGCTTTTTACTATATAGACATGGAATGCAACATGAAATATATTTTTCCACGTACTCCCGCATTCTGGGGAACCAATAATGCTCACATAAGCGCTGTAAGGTTTTCTCCGTGGCAAAATGACCACTCTCATCATGCGCCATTCGAACTATCTGTTGTCGCATACCAGGTGGTATTACCCATAGTAATCCTTTAACAGTTATACGATAAATCCGTCCGTCTCGCAGAGCGTAATTTTTATATATATTATGTTCGTAGGCAGTATCAGGTGGCTTGGACAAAACCTCTTTTATTTCTTTTAACTTTTCATCCGTTAACTGTCCCGACAAAACCCAATCAGCTTGTTCTATTCGTAAAACTTCAGCAGGAGGTTCTTCACTCGATGATGGGTTTCTGCTGAGAGCATCTACGTGTTTTAATCTATTACCCGGTCGATACTGTACTTCGAAGTCAAAATCTTGCAACTGCAACCACCATCTTGCAATTCTAGGTAAAATATCTTTCTTTGTACTCGTCGCTCTTAATGCATTACAATCTGTAACGACAGTAAAATGCATTCCCAAAAGATAAACTCTAAACTTCTTTAAGCTCTCTACGACAGCTAAAGTCTCTAATTCGTAGGAATGAAATTTACTTTCGGATTTGGTAGTTTGTCTACTATAATAAGCCACTGGGTGTAAACGCTCATCTAGTTGTTTCTGGAGCAAGATTCCTGCAACACCTTGTGAACTTGCGTCTGTATGAACTTCTGTAATAGCATCAGGATTAAATATCGCCAAAATAGGTCTCTGCATCAAAGATGATCGAAGCTTCTCAAATGCTTCCTGCTCATTGCTTCCCCAATGCCATACCGTGTCTTTTTTTGTCAATACAGTTAAAGGTCGAGCTAAAGTCGCGTAGTCCTTAACAAATTGTCGAAAGTAACCTGTCAACCCTATGAACTGGCGAACATTGTGTACACTCTTTGGTATTGGAAACTCCTCAATGGCTTTTGTCTTTGTCAAACCTGGTTTAAAAGTTCCATTTGATATTTCAAAACCAAGATAATTTACAGATCGGAATAAAAAATTACATTTTGTAACATTTAAAGTCAGTCCTTCGTTTCTAAGCAGTTTCAAAACTATTTCCAGATTTTGAATTCCCTCTTCTACAGTTTTGGTATGAATCAAAACATCATCAAGATAGATAGCTGCAATATCTTTTGCAGGAGCCAGAACCTTATTCATTAACCGTTGGAAAACTGCCGGAGCATTTGCCAAACCAAAAGGCATGCGATTATATTCAAATTGACCGTCCGGTGTTACAAAAGCCGTATAAGGTTTGGATTTCTCTGCGACTGGTATTTGATAGTATCCTGATCGAAGATCCAAACTTGTAAAATAAACGCTCCCATGTAGCCTGTCTAACTGATCGTCAATACGTGGTAGTGGGTAACGATCTTTAACGGTTAACGAATTCAATTTCCTATAATCAATACACATTCTTTCATCTCCAGTCTTTTTCTTTACCAGTAATATGGGCGATGAATATGGGGAATTGGATTCACGTATAATTTCACTTTCTAGTAACTCACCGATCATAGTTTTTACCTTCTGTTGTTCGCTGACAGACATACGGTATGGTCTATATGTAAATGGCTTATTATCTTCTAAAACTATTTCTAATTCGGCAGATTTTGCAGTCCCTAGTTCCGCAGAACTTTCTGCAAAACAATCTCTATATTCTTGTAGCATATTGATTAAAACTTCCTTCTGTGTAGAATCTATTGGTCCAACATTTATTTTATCAATGGTTAACAATGGAAAATTCTTCTCTTTTACACTTAGTATTTGATTTGTATCTAATTGTTCGTCTGGAATGCAAGTCCACGCTCTAACTAAAGGTTTCTTATTTTTCAAAACAATGTCATATTCAGCTAAATTGATTAATGGCAATACAGCTTCATCACTATCTCTTATCGCCAAAATAGTTCTAGGAACACAATATTCTCGTCCTTGCTCTAAACGAAGACTTGCCTCTACAAATAGGTCGCCGCGAAAATCAGTATTTCTTGTTTCGATTATGACATTAACTATATGGCCATTCGGAATATTAATATTATTTTTAGCCCACAACACTATCTTATTATTTTTCGTAAATAATTCCTCAATGCATTGTGGTTCACTATTCATAATTCTTAACTGTTTATTATCCTTAATAATCAATACCTCTGGCAACTCAGTAAATGGATGTCCAACTAGAATCGGTACATTCTGTACACTATCCTGCACTACATTAGCATTCACTGTCGCTTCCACTCCATCTATGCTTAATAAAAAACTTGTTTTTCCTAATGCTAAACATCTCCCATTTCCATATCCTTTGATTACTATCAAATTACTAGTATCATAGATTAATCCTAATCTCCTTACTTCGCTAAGTTTTATGGCTACACAAGTACTTCCAAAATCTATATATGCTTTGGAAGGTTGATTGTTAACTAAAACGTCCTTAAAATATTTATTATTGGGAGAAACTTCATCAGATCCGCCATTGTCATTTTCTAGTCATGCGACTTTATCGTTTGCTTCACCCTTCTTTTTCTTAAAATAACAGTCACTCTCTAAATGTCCTACATTGCGACAATAAGAGCACCGTTTCTGATTACAGCTTCTCATTAAATGCCCTGATTTGCCACATTTGTGACACTTAAGTGAAAAGTTATTTCCCCGGTCTTCCTTCCTATACATAGCTGGTTTCCGATCCAGTTTGTAAGTTGGTTTTACAACTGTGCTGCTAGTAGAAGGACGCAGATCATGCAGCGTACTGAGATACCGGAAAAGTTCTTCAGGAACTTGAAAATTACTGGATTTGGCCGACGCTTTTACTACCATATCATCGATACCCCCCAAAATACAAGAAACCGCCTGAATGCCTGTTATTTTGCAACAATTTATCAAAGCTAGTTTTTCGTAATAATATTTCGGATAACTCTCATCGTAACGTTTCCTGCGTTGTATCATTTCTAAAAGAATTTCGTAATAGTCCCTGCTAGGAGGAAAAGCCGACAAAATATTTCTCTTCCATTCTTCCCAAGTAAAATTTAAAGTATTTAAGCCCTTATACCAAACTTCCGCAAGACCACTAAGTTTAGATAGTGCAAAATACATAGTAGCCTGCTCAGACCACAGAAAAATTTGTTGCAACTCGTCAACTTTTTTTAGCCATTGTTCAGAACTCTGTTCTCTGTCTTCTGGATTGAAAACCGGTACAACTTCGCCCTTAGCCACACCCACATTTGTTGCTTTATTTGCATTTTGTAAAATATTCGACATAAGTTCTGCCAACCTCTCTACCGAGTCATTCGAGCCAGATGCCGTACTAATATTACTACTAGCACCTGCTTCGGGAACTAAAGCAAGCGAAGGTTCGGCCGTACGTTTACGTTTTTGACCTCCACCCATTTTGTTATTTTGCAAGCCTTTACGAAAAGAATAAACAAATAATACTAACAATGCCACCTTAATATTACCAACTATGCAACCTCGACCAATCAACATCAAACATTTGCATAAAACGTAAATGTGGTAAGTAAAGTTTAATCCCACTTCTGAAAATTGTAAAAGGGGGCATTTTTGTTTAGAAATTTAGATAAAATAAAATATGTAAAATTAGGTAGGTATAATGATAAAATTTAAAGTATTTAATAACAAACGTGAACTGTCAGGTACCGAGGTGGATTGGTCGAGGAACTGTCCGGTAACTCGCATATAGTTGGTTTTGTCCTATAAATAAAAAAAAATAAGTGTGAGTGTCAATTCTGATGATTTTTGCCTAACATAGCTTATTTGTCTTATTAAATAATTCAACGAACTAATCCAATACAAGGCGATACAACACGCCACAAATCATACAGTTATAGTACTAGGGAGTGCAATTGATCGCGAGGGGATTAGACACGCGACGCGATCACCCTACCTACTATCCACAGGCGCAAGGGGATTAAACTCGCGGTGCGCCTCACAATCAACTAGTACTGAGGAGTGCAATGAATATGAAGGGATTTAACACGCGACATATTCCATCCAGTTACTAGCACTTTGACCCGAAAGTCCAAAGCTGAGTGGTGCAGTAGACAAAAGGGATTAAACGCGCAATTGTCCTCTCCAGCTATTAACAACTATGTTCGTACGAGTTATTATCATCAACTTACATTATTTATTCTCAACTCATTAATAATTAAATCGTCAAATATTACATAAACCCGATAATTCAAGAGATATAGGCAAGATACTCAAGAAAAGACACTCAGTGATCAAGCTCACCTGGATTACAAGATTTTAACAACACAAATTTAGTTCTGCATTTCCAACCACTGGAATACCACTTTCTTTCACCGACGTTGATACAATTATGCGTCTTATAATTTTTACGAAACCCAACAGTGCCTAGTGTTTATAATAAGTATAACAGTTCGTGCCTCTTGTAGGGAATTCTGTATCGATAACGCCGAGTTAACATAAACTATCGACGGTCGGTTCTACCTACGCGTCCGCTTATAATATTTTCTTTCGGTCTCGATTTGGCTTAGAATAATTAAATAAAATATACAGGGACTTACAATATCAATAATAAATAATAATATAGTATTTTTTAAACCAATAATTGTTAATTGAAAGACATGTATTAAAACTACATGTACGAAATACATTCATTTATACGAGTATAATGCGTGAGCCCAGCCGTGAAGTCCGCGGTGACGTCATTGCGCCGATCAGAGCTGGCGAACTTTTACGCGGATCGGACTACCCTGTCTGTTACACCATCCTTGGTAAGATCGAGCATGAATGCAGTTATCATTTCTAATAATTTCAAAAAATACATGATTTTGATAGGTAAATTTGGCAGCGCTGACTACTTGAAACTTTTCCAAATGTGACAAAGAAAGCTGCATATGCCACAGGCTGCAGATTATTGTTCAATAGACGTTCGCGAAATGTTCGTTATACATTATTATCAAAGAAGATGTGTTGAAAATAGTTTGCATGTCCTGCTGCTACCTTAGCTGGATCTGGCGATAAACCAAAATTACTAGCAACGTAACCTAAAATGTTTACATCTTGAAATCCACAAGAACATTTTGTTGGTTTTAATTCCAATTTTGCTTTGCGAAATCTTAATAACACTTCTCTTAATTTGTCTAAATGATCATCAAAACTGCTGTCTTTGACTAAAACGTCATCTAGATAAACAATACACGTATTGTACTTTAATCCTGCTAAAAACTTGCCTGGATGCTAATCCAAACGGTAACACATTAAATTCATACAACCCATCCGATACAATAAAAGCAGTTTTTGGCTTATCCTTTTCTGCAATTTTAATTTGCCAATTCCCTGAGAATAAATCTATAGAAATAAAGTATTTTGAATCATTCAAACCTGACAGAAAGTAATCTATTGCAGGTAGTGGATACGAATCATCAATCATTTTTTATGACTTTAATTTTCTGTAATCTACACAAAATCGCCAATGTCCATCTTTTTTTCCTTACACTACCGGTGCCGCCCATGGGCTGTAGGATTTTCTTATAATTTCCGTCCTCTAATATTTCATATCTCCCTTTCGCGCGGCGAAATTCGACACGGGGTCTGGTGTATCGGTACAAAGACAATCCCATCTAATCGGTAACGCATCGCCTGTATGTATGGTTTATTCACACACATCTGTCCTACCTAATTCCAAATTACCAGTAGCAAAAATATCTCTAAATTCATGTAGCAACTTCAGTAGCCCTTCCTGTTGCTTTTTCTCTAACTTTTCATTTATCTTTACCCCTATTTCCATTACATCCGAACAAAAGACATCACTTTGGTGAAAAAGAACAAAAGTACCTTTAACTTCATTTCTATCCTTTTGAATAAATCCAGGAAACAGTTCAAATTTTTTCTTCTCAACAGCTACTACATTTACATCGGTTTTTAATGGGAATTCCTCAAAACTATCTAAATATTTGCAATAACCTACAAGAAATTGTCACTAGCAGACTTCACTCTTACAAAAACTCTTTCTGTTCTAGTATTATCTTCAAGAAATTTTGCGTCTAATAAACTGATGCCTGAACCGGTATCTAAAATGAAAGTAACATCTCTATTTTCAATTTTTCCTTTTATTTCTATCGGATCAAAACTACTTTCTTAAATAACGTAAGTACAAACACTCTTAAGATACCTGTTTCGAAGTCTGCAAGTTTGTTTTTTGTGGGCTCTTGAGTTACAAAAGTAATAAAACATCGTCTTGGTACCGGTTAGTGCTTTTCTCTCTAGTTTTTTTGCCGGTTAATTTCTAGCACAGTGACCAGATTTCGAGGAGTTCGAGGCTCGAATTTTATGTTACTTTTATAGCTCTGAAAATTTTGCCTATAACTTGGGCGAAATTGTGACACCGACCTGTTCGTATTTATGGACTCCAATTGTTGGATCCTTCGTCTGAGCTCCTCCATTTCCCTCTCTGCTGCCGTGCTGTCTCTGGCTGTCCTGGACGTGGATTTAAGGCTGGCTGACGTCCCTGCTGATGTCGTGGCTGCCGTGGACGGCCCTACCATAAACTCGGTAACCTCTATCTTCTGTAGGTTCTTCCTAAACTTCTCCAGCGTTGAATTCTCCATCAAATTGACCTTTTCCAAGATCTTGGGCTTCAGTCGCAGAATGAACCCTATCTTTTCCGCCCCCGACATGGTGGGATTTTCCATGTTGTTACGCAACGCGTAACAGAATAATATTATATAAATAATTTCTAAAATAAAACAAAATTATACCTTCAAGAACTACGTTTGTCAGTGAGTTTCAAGCGGCCGCCAGCAAACAGTGGAGACGGGCGTGGGTACAATTAGATGTTTACCTTTTTTAGGCGCCACCTAGTTTGAGCGCTCTACACCTCACTATGTGATTTTTGAGGACCAAACCAGGAAAATTCCTCTGAAGGTTTAAAAGAAAACGGAAACGAAACGTAAATATTTAATTATATTTAGTTGTTGATGAGACAGTGGGATATAGTAAGTAAATCCTAAAATAAACACGCCACATTTCTCTAAAATGCCGCCCTATCCGTTCGTGTGCACGTGCGGTTTACAAAAGGCGCAGAAAATGTATAAGCAAATGGATACAGGCGCAAATATACTCGTAAAAGATTATTTGGTAAAGGATATTCTAGTGTCCAAGGAAGGTACGTTTCCAAAGTCATATCTTTTTCTTAAATTGTAAATCTGTGTGCTTCTTTTCCCAACATCTTCCAGCCTTCTCTTCACGTCCTGATAAACTTCCTTAAAAAGCTTGTTTCTACTTATATCCATCCAATCTATTCCACTTTCGTCTTCCATTCTGCCTATATCCTTGTATTCATCTCCAGATAACATCATATTTCGTCCAAAATTCACGAAATATGGCGACACTCGTGTTGATTCATGCCTAGCAGTCCTTAAAGCACACGCTACAAGGTGAAAGTTTTCATCTCACTTCCTGTGGTTTCCTTCCACATACATTGCCAACATAGTCTTTATGGTCCTATTTACTCTCTCCGTTGGATTAGCGCGTGGGTAATAGTTGGCGTTATATTTGATCATACACTGATATCTTTCCATTAATTTACGAAAGTCACAACTTGTAAACTGAGGTCCATTGTCGCATAGTACTAATCTAGGAACACCAAAAATTAAAAATACATCCTGTTCTACCCTGCGGACAACAGTTTCAGCTGAAGACTTCCTCAACGCGAAAACTAAAGAAAATTTACTAAGATAATCAGTCACGACGAGTATAAACGCATTTCCTTTTGTCGATCGAGGTAGTGGAGCCATCAAGTCCATCGACACCATTTCTCATGGCCTCGAAGGTTTTGGGTGGGATACCATGCCATCGCTAACGCCTCGTTGGTCAGGTTTATGAGCTGTGCACTTTATACGTCTACGAATGTATTTGGCAATGTCGACACGCATTTTTGGCCAAAAGAATCTCTGCCACTCTCGAGTATGTTTTATAAACTCCCATATGTCCAGCTGTTGGAGCGTCGTGAGCAGATTTTATAATTTCTTGTCGTCTCTCCTTGGGTATCACCTCCTTCCAATTTATATCAGAGGGCATCAAACAGGAATAATCTTGTTTGATAAACTTATAGAGTTTCTCATCTGAATAACGCCAATTGCTGTAACGAAGAGGTGAGGATTTAACGAGTTTAACAATTTTGAGATATCACTTGTCCTGAATTGTATTTTCATCTATTGTAGTGATGTTAAGTGAGTCCAGAACAGGTACTGATCTGCTCAACAAGTCCGGGACGACATTATCCTTGCCTATTCTATGCTCAACAGAGAAGTTATACTGTTGCAACCGAACAGACCATCTAACTAATCTTCCTGTTGGTTCTTTGAGAGTGTGGAGCCATTTCGGAGCGTAGTGATCTGTAATCACTTTGAATTCTACTCCCTCGATATGAAGTCTGAGCTTTTCTATGGCCCACAAAACAGCTAAACATTCTCTCTCAGTTGTGGAATAGTTTCTTTCTTGGCGTGTCAGGGATCTGCTCAAGTAATATATAACCTTTTCTCCATCCGGATGAAGTTGTGTAAGAACTGCACCAATTCCAAACCCAAATGCATCGGTATGAATCACGAATGGCAAGGTATAGTTTGGACAACACAAGATTGGTGAAACAACCAAAGCTTCCTTAATCTTTTGAAATGCCTTTTTACAGTCCAGTTTCCAACGAAACTTTTTATTGTTCCTCAGTAAGGAAGAAATAGGGGCTACTATGGTAGAGAAAGCAGGTATGAACCTACGGTACCACGAAAATGTTACTAAAACACGACGAACATCCTTTATCATTTAAAAATTGGCATTTTTCCCACCTCATCGTCAAGTTAGCTTTCTTCAGGCGGCGAAATACCTCCTCTAAAATCTCTAAATGTTGCTGAAAAGTTTGGGTCACAATGACGATATCGTCCAGGTAGACAAAAACATGTGGCTCAAGGTCAGCACCCAACACATTGTCTAGCAACCATTGCCATGTTGCTGGCGAGTTGCTAAGGCCAAATTGCATCCTACAGAACTGAAATAATCCTCTGTTTGGCACTGTAAACTCAGTATAAGGTCTGGACGGTTCAGCAACTGGTACCTGGAAAAACGCGCTTTTTAAATCTAAACTAGACAGATATTTTGCATCCCTAAGCTTGTCCAAAGTGTCCGTAACCATTGGAAGTGTAGTCGACACAGAAACGGTAGGAACCATCCTTTTTCTTTACCATTACTATTGAAGACGCTCATGGACTGGTACTTGGTTCAACAATACCCTGTTTCAGCATTTCCCCCAGCTCTTGGTCCACATATTTCTGAAGAACTAGCGAAATTCGGTAATACCTTTGCTTAATTGGTGCAGAAGAAGTTTTAATCACATGCTCCGTTCGATTAGTGCAACCTAGACTAGTACGCAAAAGTTCGTCCAGTCTGTGCTGTTCAGATGAAGTCAAAACAAAATCGTTACCACCTGGTGTAGCCTCAATACTCATTAACCTTATAGCATCGGAATCCTTACAGAAATACCATTCTTCGCGACAAAGATTAGGAACAAAACCCATGCTCTTCCAGAAAAACGAAAACTTCAAACAACTTTACTTTCCCACAAAGTTGAATTGGCAAATCTAAACATCCCATACTAGGAGACCTGCTACCATCAGTTAAAATACAAAAAGGTTTCTTATAAGTATTTAACGAAATATCAAAACGCGTACCCAACCAGGACCACCTAGAATAGTGCGAGATGCTCCAGAATCTAACAATCCAAGAAAAGAAACACTCAAAATACTTACTTTCAAGTATGCTCTTTCATCATTCTCCACGTTTTCCAATGTGTAGTTGAGGACATATACATTACCAGCCGAATTAACATTCCGAAAGGCGCGACCAGTTCGGCTCCCTAGCGGCACCGCTGCCCGTTTCCCGAAGCTGATCAAAGAGGACACGTCTTCACCGTGAATCCTTCCTTCTGGCACTTAAACCCGCGTTTCTCGGTACTTTTATTGGCACAACCTACAGCTCGATGTCCAGGTTGACCACATTTATAACAAACAACCTGTTTACCTGCAATAGGTTGCCGAAATGATGCACCAGGTTCCGTAGAAGCCGAAGTTAAGTCCAGAGCAGCTACTTGTTCTTCTAAAACCATGTAAGCCAAGTCCGGTTCTAAATATTGTTTTCCCTTTGGCGGAGCGATATATTCTCCACCTTGCATCCTGTATTCTATTCTCTTGCATAGCTGACGCAACTGGGCAATAGATGAAATTTCAAGTGCACCTAGCTGGTTACGGTATACTGGCGCAATATTTGTCAACAATATGAAAAGTTTGGCTTCTTCGGAAATGGAACATTGTAACCTTTGGAAATACTTTGCCATTATAGCCAGGTAAGTTCCGATTGTTTCATCTGGACCTTGGGTCCTTCTTTTAATTTCATCCAGCAGCTTTTCTGCGTAGAACGCTGGCTGATACTCATCTTTAAACAAAGCAACCAAGTCATCCCACGTGGTAATTCCATTTCTGCAATCACGATAAAAATCGTTGGCTCTTCCTTCGAACAAGTCTATACCGGAATCCAGAAGCACTTCTTTGGACACATTGCGAGCAATGCGCAACTCATCTATACGTTCAAAGTACGCAGTCACGGATAACCCTCTCTTATCTCCGCTAAATTTTAAGTTCCCCTTATATGGTAATATAGGTTTGATATGAAGTGATGGGTGGCTCTGTTGAGTCCGTGGGGGTTGTTCAGGTTGAGGTTCATCCATTAGATTGAAGCCAAGAATGGTGCTTCTGTAAAGCTGGTAGCTTCTAAAACAGAAAGTCCGGGAGGAATGGTTGTGGCAGGTTCAATACCTGTACCGGCATTGTCTATTTCAGCTGCTTTGAAACGGAGTTGGTTGATGGAGGAAAGTGCTAACGCAAAGAGCTCAGAACGCACCTTCTGCTTATCTTCTTCTTTACTTTCCATATTATCTATCCTTCCAAGCACATGAGCCAGCTTAGATTGCAACTTAACAAACTGTCCGCTTTTAGAGTCTTCTGAAAAAGTCGTCAGCGCCGATCCAATCTCTTCTAACTTGCTAGCCACGACTTGGGAATCCTCTTCAAAGGAGTAGGGGTACTTCGGGTAATGTAGACTATCACCTGATTTTACCATCTGTCTTGCCAATGACAACCTAGAGCGCATTTCGTCCACGGCTCCCGCTGCAATACCACGGTAGGTAAGCTGAGTCAACTCTTCTTTATCCAGGCGGTTTATGTCCATTCTTCTCGCCATACTGGAATAAATCACAACTTATTTGATTGTCACTACACTACAAGAGTGATCATCAGGTAAGCATAAAACAGACAGACGATGAACGACACCAAAAACAACCGGTAAAGACACTAAAGTATACTACTTGTAACTTTGTAACGGATTTTTCCATTTCAAAATCCGTTACTCGTTTTTTTATATTTTGTTATTAACATAAAGTCATTATTTTTGAACATATCTCATAATATCTTATACTAAATAACTAATTTATTCTTCGTACAGTTTCAATTCATTTATAACATTGTATTCAATTTTATTACCACTTTTTCAAATTTTAAAATTTCAAATAATTCAAATTTTCGCGCGCTATATACGGAAATGGCCGTGTACTAGCCTCGAACCCTGGCATATTCAAAATGCAAAAATTCAAGTGTGTGTTTACATTTCAGCAGGTATGTAGTTAAAGATCTGTAATATGAATTACTCGATTTTTCGGTTCTGTTGATGCATAATGTGAACATAAATACTGTTAAATGCGTGTCTTGCTAAAACCTGATTGGTCGCATGACGTAGGTCCTGCCAGCGATCGGCCGGTAGGGTCCGACCTGAGAAGAGTTTGCTCCCGTCTTCGTGTGTGTCGAGTCGCGCAGAGGCATCTGCCCATTTCCCGCCAAATTTTCGGCATTTTCGGCTTTTATCTAGTTGGATTTTTGCCATCGGTGATTTATTTGAGTGGTTTTGTGTCTTAATATCGGGGATTGACTTCGTGTGACTAATATTTTTGCGTTTTTCTCTTTTCTATGTCCACGGCGTCGTGAGGCAGCGACGCTTGCCCGAGGCATTTCCTTTTTGGCTGCGTAGCTGAGGAAGCGCGGGACACAGCAAGCAGGTGGTGGCTGTTTCTCCTGGAAAACCCCACAGGTGAGTAATTTCTTTTGATTTTTGCTTAGTTCAGCAACTTTACTACTCACCTGTGGCGTTTTTTTTTAGACGTGCTATTTTTTTGAAGGACTCATTTCGTCCAAGGCCCCGGCCATCTTTAACTCAGAAACATAGCATTGTCCTTTTTTTGAATACCCACCATCTTGCGGCTGTTATCTTGTTGAATATTTTCAAGTTTTGGTCACATTGGTCACACGTTACTTCCTTATTTTTCGAGTTAGGTCTCGATTCTGTGGTACCGGGCCACTCAAGTAAATCTGATACCGATATTTTCACTTTCCTAATAAATTCATATTGCCTTTAGTTTATCAGCTTTCTTAGTTTCTCTATTTTACCGTTCAGGTCTCAAATAAACTTTTCGCGTTAAATAAGTATTAAAATATCTAAAATTTCAAGAATTCGGGCTGGAGCATTCTCAAAATTTTTTCTTATTAAATATTAAGCACTTTGCTATTCCGGACAGTTCAATAATATTATCTATAAAATTTAAAAAAAACTATGCATAGTTCCCCTTAATTTAGTATAGTTCTAATCGTTTAATTTTCATCATTTGTCAATATTTAATAACTTTAGCATCATAATTCAATTTTAAATATTAATCGTAACCTATTGGTTTATAAATTTCTGTAAAAGGCTTAGACCTTGTCTAATGCTACTTTCTTTCTGATCTGTTCATGCTTGCACACCATCTCTGAGGACGCTACGATCACAGCCCTCTGACGAAGGAACAACGTGACGAGAGTTGCGTAGGCATCGAGTGGAGTTGCGTTGGCATAGGTGTTGACTCCTGGTCAGCTCTACTTCGGCGACGCCCTGAGATATCTGCTAGCCTCAACATCTGCAACGCCTATTTGAGCAGACAAGGACCGGAGGAAGCCCTAGCCACGCCCCACACTTCTACGAGCCTCGTTTGAGCGTAAGAAACGATACACTCAGTTCCAATTTAAGGATCAAGGTTCAAAGAACTTATAGCTGAACAGTCAGAGTATTTGTAAAGACAATTCGACCTTTTTATTGTTCTCAAACCAATTATTAACTAAATTTAACTCTCCTAGTTTATTGTAATTGCTCAAATTTAACTTCATTATAAAAAATTTATTTTACACTGTTATCATTTTAAAGTTGTACGATCAAAATTGTAATGTCTCAAAAATTGTAATAAATAAATCTTGTATATTTAACGAAGGTAACAGGATTTTATTGGACAGACCCAAGTATAGCAAACCTAGGATTGTTATACAAATTGGCGTGCCCCAACGTGTGGCCTGGTTTTCTCGTCTGTTCAATTCTTTCTTGTTAACCTCACATTACTTGTAAAACTGACTGATCTAGCAAATTAACTTTTGAAATTTAAGTTGAGAACTGCTCTAGTCAAATTTTTATTTGGACTATATATATTTTTTCTCTTATCTTGAATAATCTCTCTATCTGGCAATTGTATTTAAATTTTATTTGGGTATTTGACTGATAGACATGGAGCCAAATCACTTAAAAGATTCTGAACTGTCTTATGAATTAAAAGTTCGCGGCATCGATGCGACTGGTAACGTTGAGACGAGACGTAAACGTTTACGTGGGATTCTTAGTCAAGAATCAGCAAATCGTAGTTTTGCTCAAATTAATAACCCTTTTCCTTTCACCGAGGATGTGAAACAATATCTTGATTCCTTTAATGACCTTAAGGAGGTTATTGCTAGTTTTGTTGGTATCCGTGGAGACCCAACTTGCCGTAGAATTGAATCTCGTCTCAATCATCTGTCGACTCGATTGTCTCGAATGGATCCTGTTGTTGAAGCAGATACGGCACAACTTGCCGAGTTAAAAACTCAATTAATTGATTTAGAAGGAGATTTGGCCACAAAGTTTTCTAGACCACCTTTTTCCTCTACACGGACACGAAATAGTGACATGCAATCTAGTACTACTGTCTCCACCAAGCCAAATATCTATAAATGGAATGTTCATTTTTCGGGTTCCAGCAAAGAATCTCTAATAGCTTTTCTTGAAAAAGTTGAACTGTTACGGGAAGCTCGAGGTATTTCAGAAGAAGATCTCTTTAATTCTGCTTGTGACCTTTTCAAAGATAATGCGTGGACATGGTACGTCAATAATCGCAGCCGTGTCATAAACTGGCTAGAATTATGTACAAAACTTAAAGAAGACTTTCTTCCTTATCATTATGATCGAGATCTCATGCAAGAAATCAGGAATCGCACACAGGGGGCCAAAGAAAAAGTTACAATTTATATTTCTGCTATGGAAGCCTTGTTTAAAAGACTTACCAACCCCCCTGATGAACAAACTATCGTGGATCAGATTAAACTTAATTTATTGCCTAGTTTCCATTCCCCGTTGGCTTTGTACGATATCACTACAATTTCAGAACTTTCGTCTTATTGTAAACGCCTTGAAGAATCTTTTTCTTGGTCAGAACGTTATAGAGCACCTCCTAGTCGTTCCGTTGGACTATTAGAGCCAGATTTGAGCTGCATACCGACAAACGAACGTCCAATTAATCGTGGTGTTAATTTCCAGTCAAATCGTGTTTGCACAATTTCGTCAGCACAGTGTTGGAATTGCAATAAGTTAGGGCATGTCTATAGAGAATGTAGAGGTCCCAAAACTCTATTTTGCTACGGTTGTGGTGCAAAAAATGTGTTCAAAAATAATTGCTCAAAATGTAATTCAAAAAACGGGTTAAATTCCAGTGGCGGTTCAGGCCGAATTGTCACTGGTCAAAATTACGATCGTCCAAGTACCTCTCGAGCACCAAACCAAAACAACAATCAGGGCATAATAAATTTATTTAAGGGTATTAGTTCAAAGGATAAGCTTGGATTAACTTCTCTTATCTCTCATAATATTGACACTGGCGACGCCAAACCTTTTAAACAACGACAATATCCACTCTCTCCAGCAATGCAGCAGCATTTAAACAAAGAGATCGATGAAATGCTACGCCTGGGAATAATTGAACCATCCCAATCTCCATGGTCAAGCCCATTGTGGCTGGTCACTAAAAAATCTGGCGAATATAGAGTCTGTTTTGATGGTCGTCGACTTAACCAAATATCTGTTAAGGACTCTTATCCTCTACCTCTTATAGATTCAATTTTAAATAGACTACGAGATGCAAAATTTTTAACATCTATCGATTTAAAGCAAGCTTTTTTCCAAATACCCTTAGATAAATCTTCTCGTCCAAAAACTGCATTTGCTGTTCACGGTAGTGGTAGTTTCCAGTTCAGGGTTATGCCCTTTGGATTGGCTAATGCTCCACAGACAATGCAAAGATTGATGGACAGAATTATTGACCCTAGTCTTGAGCCATATGCCTTTGTTTATTTAGACGACATCATAATAGCAACACCGACATTTGACAAGCATATAGAAATTTTGACAAAAAATTTTGACCGCCTAAGATTGGCTAATTTAACAGTAAATATCGATAAATGTGAGTTTGGTAGATCTTCTTTAAAGTACCTAGGTTTTGTTGTTGACAAGGACGGACTAAGAACTGATTCAGAAAAAGTAGACGCAGTAAATAATTTTCCAACTCCTAAAACAAGTACCGATATTAAGAGATTGATTGGTTTGATTAGTTACTACCGTAGATTTATTAAAGATTTTAGTACTTTATCCTCACCAATAACCGAATTATTACATGGTAAGAAAAAAGGTCAGCCTATCAGGTGGACTCCTGTGGCTGAGCAAGCTTTCATAGAAATTAAAAAACGACTTACGACCAGTCCTGTGTTAGCTGCTCCTTGTTTTGACAAAATTTTTTATATTCAAACAGATGCTAGTAATACCGGCTTAGGCGCTGTGTTATATCAAAAAATTGATGGTGAAGAACGACCTATTGCATTTGCGAGTAAAACTTTAAACAAGTGTCAAAGAAATTACTCAGTTACTGAGAAGGAGTGCCTAGCGGTTCTGTTCGGCCTGGAGAAGTTTCGGCCTTATGTAGAAGGTACTCATTTTGTTGTAGAGACTGATCACGCCTCTCTTATCTGGTTAAAAAATTTGTCGAATCCAGCTGGTCGCTTAGCTCGCTGGGCTGTCACCTTGTCACAATATGATCTAGAAATTGTACACCGTAAGGGTTCCACTATGATAGTTGCTGATGCTTTGTCACGTTCTGTACCAGATATTGCCGTAATTGATGTCGCTAAATTAAACCCATGCAATTGGTATCGCTCTCTTATAAAAAAGGTTCAGTTAAATCCGGACGATTACCCTACTTTTCTTGTGAAAGACCAGATTTTATATAAGCATATTTTTTCTAAAGTACCTTTAATATCTAATGTTTCGGAATGGAAAATTGTGGTACCAAGTTCCAACCGAAGAGAGATCCTGGAAATGTATCATAACAATCCTACCTCGGGACATTTTGGAGTCTCAAAGACTTTAGCTAGAATCTTAGAACTTTACTACTGGCCAAACATGCGTAAAGATGTTTATCATTATGTCAAAAAATGTCCTACTTGTGCAGCAAGTAAAAGTCCTAATCTGACACGTCCAGGCCAAATGGGTTCATACCGAGACATTAACTTCCCGTTCCAGATGATTTCAACTGACTTGTTAGGGCCTTATCCTAGATCAAAAAATGGGAATCAATACCTTCTAGTCATCGTGGACTGGTTTACTAAATATGTTTTGATACATCCCCTAATTAAACCTACGGCATCGTCTATCATTAAATTCATTGAAAATCACGTTTTTCTTGTATATGGAGTTCCCCAGATCATATGTTGTGATAACGGTAGTCAATTTGTCTCGAAAGAATTTAAAGGTCTAATGGAAGGCTATAAAGTACAAAAAATCTTTTATAATGCCCGATATCATCCACAGGTGAACCACACCGAGAGAGTGAACAGAGTAATTGTAACCGCACTTCGTTCTTTTATCCATGAAAACCATAAAACTTGGGATAACGATATTTATAGAATTGCTCAAGCTATACGCCTTGCTAAGCACGAAGTAACTGATTATTCACCATCGTTTCTTGTTTTTGGTCGCAATATTCCACTCTCTGGAGATTACTATGGGAAAATTTCTGAAAAATCCAGTAACATACCGGTTATTGAATCTAAAAATCAATTAATTGATGATCTCCAAGAGTTGCCAAAACTTTATCAAGACGTTCGTGTTAAATTGAAAAAAGCTTATGAGCACAACAAAACATATTATAACTTAAGAAAGCGGCCAATGCAATTTCATGTTGGCGATTACGTGTGGAAAAAGAACTTTACTCTCTCTAGTGCACCTAATGATTATTCGGCAAAATTATCTTCAAAGTATCTACCGTGTATTATTAACAAAGTCTTATCCCCTCTTGTGTACAATCTTAAGGATAGATCTGGAAAAGATCTTGGGAATTTCCTTATCAAGGACTTGAAGCCAAATTTCTGTGAAGAAGCATCTGGTGACGACTCTGACGATGACGTTGAATCATCAAACAACACAGAATCTAACGATGAATGAACTATATCTTTCAATTTTTTTGGTGTGACATATGTCTGGACTTAACAACCATTCAGCATATGTTACGATTGGGTTAGAGGTGGGAACATGCATTTTAATTTCGCTCTAGATTTTGGCGCTTGCCACTGAAAGCTAATTTCTATCGAGCATAGTTAGAGAACATCTTTCTAACACCTTGATCTGTTGATCAAGCTCAGTCTCAGTTGTGATAAGTTACCAATATCTTAGTATATCTGTAATATCTCGTAATTATCGTATCTTAGATTATTTTTTTGAATGAATTTAATTAATATCTTGGTAATCAAATTTTGATTGTATTAACTTGTCACAACTTATCATAACTAACTGCTTGATCAACTATTGATCCTTAGATTCTGTCTTGTCCATTTTGGTCAAATATATATTGTGTCAATTTCTTGGTATGGATCATGTCATCTATTGAGTAACATAGTTGACTAATTTTGCGCTCTGAGGTGTTGTTGTTTTACCTGAATACCGATCTAGTTTCGAGAATTTGTCGTTGTGTACGAACTGACTGTGACTGACCTGATTTGATTAGGGCAATTTAAGTTTCTGTGAATGATTGATGTAGTACGGGTTTCCTTTTATACCAAAACCATTTTTCGTTTAGTTGCGAAGCTGCTTCGAATGGTTGCATGTTCGTTCCTTTTGAGAACCTGGAAATATTAGAACAGAGCAAGCGTGCCTTCGGGTGATCGGCCGTATTTCCAGCATGCAACTATTCCAATCAGTGGGTTATCTTTATTATTTTTCCTCACCTTTCGAATATCCCCCTGTGTCTGCATCAAAAGTTCACATTTCAATTCCATAGTACTTTCAATTCCTTCTGGCATTTTTTCTTCAAAATCCAGACCCATTCTTTACACAACTGCCCCACACAACAGGCTGGAACCCTCTTGTGTGACGATTTGGTTTTTTCTCCATTAAATCTTCTTGGTTCCTTTCACATATCTTTTGAACATTTATAGTTATTACCGCACATACTGTCTTTTCAAAATTTCCGTTGGTTATTCCTCTCCGCTTTTCTCCAGCAATGACTCAGAGACGAGCTGGCAGCCTACCGACTATTGGTGGCGGACACACTAGTTATGGCCAAGGCTATTGCCGTCTTCTTTTTCTATCGGCCCGTAGCCTCCCTTCTTGTTCTGGGGGTAGGGTGCATTCCATGGGTTGTGGTCTTCTCGGGTGTCGGGAGTTGCGTTGATGTTGTCTCCGACGCGGGAAACCTCAAGGCTCGGCACTGGGTGAGTCATAGTTCGTGGAGTGTACGCTGTCGTCAAGCAAGCAGCGGTTACGCTTCCTGGGAAGTTCTTTCTTTCATTTCCCTTCCCTGCTTAGTTTTTAGTTAACTCATTAGTGAGTTTTTTTGAATTTGGGGTTTGAACGGTTTCAGGTTTTCGCATTTATTCAATTTTTGCCTCTATTATCTTGTGTCATTTTCTATCGGTTAGTTTTCTTAGGAAGTGGTGTTACATTCATCGTAGGCCAGGATAGCACTTGCGACGTAAGTGTCCGAAAATGAATGTACCATCACTACACCTTACATCTTAATAATCAGACATTCATCGTAGGCCAGGATAGCACTTAAGACGTAAGTGTCCGAAAGTGGATGTACTGTTACTTCTCTTGATATCCTAATGATCACTCTTTCATCGTAGGCTCGGATAGCACTTGGTAAGTGTCCTAGTGATCACTCTTTTATCATAGGCTCGGATAGCACTTAGTAAGTGTCCAAAAGTGAGAGATTTATCATTACGATTTCACAGACACAGATAATTTTTTCTTTTGACAAATCAATTTTTTGAGGTTAATTTTTCTATTACAATAACTTATTTTCAAGCTTATGTGTGAGCCGTACACTATCAGTCAAATATAATGTTTTTGGCGAATGGGCAGACTAATCTGTAGGTACTTATTACTTTAACGTAACTTAACAATTTTTTTAAGAAAAATACTTCACTTGCGTTTTCGCATTTTTCTAAACCGGGGAGAGGAGGTGTGTAACGGATTTTTCCATTTCAAAATCCGTTACTCGTTTTTTTATATTTTGTTATTAACATAAAGTCATTATTTTTGAACATATCTCATAATATCTTATACTAAATAACTAATTTATTCTTCGTACAGTTTCAATTCATTTATAACATTGTATTCAATTTTATTACCACTTTTTCAAATTTTAAAATTTCAAGTAATTCAAATTTTCGCGCGCTATATACGGAAATGGCCGTGTACTAGCCTCGAACCCTGGCATATTCAAAATGCAAAAATTCAAGTGTGTGTTTACATTTCAGCAGGTATGTAGTTAAAGATCTGTATTATGAATTACTCGATTTTTCGGTTCTGTTGATGCATAATGTGAACATAAATACTGTTTAGTTGATTAAATGCGTGTCTTGCTAAAACCTGATTGGTCGCATGACGTAGGTCCTGCCAGCGATCGGCCGGTAGGGTCCGACCTGAGAAGAGTTTGCTCCCGTCTTCGTGTGTGTCGAGTCGCGCAGAGGCATCTGCCCATTTCCCGCCAAATTTTCGGCATTTTCGGCTTTTATCTAGTTGAATTTTTGCCATCGGTGATTTATTTGAGTGGTTTTGTGTCTTAATATCGGGGATTGACTTCGTGTGACTAATATTTTTGCGTTTTTCTCTTTTCTATGTCCACGGCGTCGTGAGGCAGCGACGCTTGCCCGAGGCATTTCCTTTTTGGCTGCGTAGCTGAGGAAGCGCGGGACACAGCAAGCAGGTGGTGGCTGTTTCTCCTGGAAAACCCCACAGGTGAGTAATTTCTTTTGATTTTTGCTTAGTTCAGCAACTTTACTACTCACCTGTGGCGTTTTTTTTTTAGACGTGCTATTTTTTTGAAGGACTCATTTCGTCCAAGGCCCCGGCCATCTTTAACTCAGAAACATAGCATTGTCCTTTTTTTGAATACCCACCATCTTGCGGCTGTTATCTTGTTGAATATTTTCAAGTTTTGGTCACATTGGTCACACGTTACTTCCTTATTTTTCGAGTTAGGTCTCGATTCTGTGGTACCGGGCCACTCAAGTAAATCTGATACCGATATTTTCACTTTCCTAATAAATTCATATTGCCTTTAGTTTATCAGCTTTCTTAGTTTCTCTATTTTACCGTTCAGGTCTCAAATAAACTTTTCGCGTTAAATAAGTATTAAAATATCTTAAATTTCAAGAATTCGGGCTGGAGCATTCTCAAAATTTTTTCTTATTAAATATTAAGCACTTTGCTATTCCGGACAGTTCAATAATATTATCTATAAAATTTAAAAAAAAAACTATGCATAGTTCCCCTTAATTTAGTATAGTTCTAATCGTTTAATTTTCATCATTTGTCAATATTTAATAACTTTAGCATCATAATTCAATTTTAAATATTAATCGTAACCTATTGGTTTATAAATTTCTGTAAAAGGCTTAGACCTTGTCTAATGCTACTTTCTTTCTGATCTGTTCATGCTTGCACACCATCTCTGAGGACGCTACGATCACAGCCCTCTGACGAAGGAACAACGTGACGAGAGTTGCGTAGGCATCGAGTGGAGTTGCGTTGGCATAGGTGTTGACTCCTGGTCAGCTCTACTTCGGCGACGCCCTGAGATATCTGCTAGCCTCAACATCTGCAACGCCTATTTGAGCAGACAAGGACCGGAGGAAGCCCTAGCCACGCCCCACACTTCTACGAGCCTCGTTTGAGCGTAAGAAACGATACACTCAGTTCCAATTTAAGGATCAAGGTTCAAAGAACTTATAGCTGAACAGTCAGAGTATTTGTAAAGACAATTCGACCTTTTTATTGTTCTCAAACCAATTATTAACTAAATTTAACTCTCCTAGTTTATTGTAATTGCTCAAATTTACCTTCATTATAAAAAATTTATTTTACACTGTTATCATTTTAAAGTTGTACGATCAAAATTGTAATGTCTCAAAAATTGTAATAAATAAATCTTGTATATTTAACGAAGGTAACAGGATTTTATTGGACAGACCCAAGTATAGCAAACCTAGGATTGTTATAACTTCTAGCTTCCAAGAGCAAAACTTACAACAATCGAGCCCCACGCGTTGGGCGCCAAATTTGTTACGTCAACGCGTAACAAGAATATTATATAAATAATTTCTAAAATAAAACAAAATTATACCTTCAAGAACTAAGTTTGTCAGTGAGTTTCAAGCGGCCGCCAGCAAACAGTGGAGACGGGCGTGGGTACAATTAGATGTTTACATTTTTTAAGGCGCCACCTAGTTTGAGCGCTCTATACCTCACTATACGTGATTTTTGAGGACCAAACCAGGAAAAGTTCTCTGAAGGTTTAAAAGAAAACGGAAACGAAACGTAAATATTTAATTATACTTAGTTGTTGATGATACAGGGGGTATAGTAAGTAGATCCTAAAATAAACACGCCATATTTCTCTAGTATGCCGCCCTACCCGTTCGTGCGCACGTGCGGTTTACAAAAGGCGCAGAAAATGTATAAGCAAATGGATACAGGGGAAAATATACTCGTAATAAATTATTTGGTAAAAGATATTCTAGTGTCCAAGGTAGGTATGTTTCCAAAGTCTCATCAATAAAATTTATCCGATAAATAAACTTAATTTCAAAAACACTTAGCTGTGGCGATGTGGTCCAGAAATCGCTGGCAGGTAGGTGTCAAACAAGTGGCAGCAGTATCACGGACGACATCAACCCGCTACCCGGCATTGACAACTTCAAAGTCCACCTGTAGACTCCTTCGGCAAACTAATTCTATTGCTCTTTGGACAACCGGACCATATAGCAGAATCAGAGGATTTAAATGAAAAAAACCCTACAAGGAAATATAGTTTAGTGAAAAACTTAGATCAATAAACAGGAATATATAGTAAAAGCAATATTTTACCTCAAACGTGTGAGGGTTTTCATCCAAAACGACGAATAGAATATTGCTTAGATCTTAATTTGAGTATGTCGTCCTTTGCGTTTTCTTGTAGTCACTAAAATAATGAAAAATAATATTGAGTTTTTGACTGGAAGGTTCAGAACATTTGGACAGCTAAATGACGACTTACCACGAGGATTTTGTTCTTCTCTCGATGTGAGGAGAGGTTTCGTAGTGCTCGGCGAATGTGGGGATTGGATTAGTTGCGAAAAATTGTAGATTCCCGCGATGCGGCTTGAAGATCTGGACACTACAATCCACCTGAATACAGCCAGAATCTTTAGTTCCGTTGGATTCCAAATTTCTCCTAAAAATAAGGGTCAATCGGCTAAATATTCCTTGACTCCTTTGGACTCTCAAGGGCAAATTAAATTTTTCCTGAAGTTCCGCAACTTTCCGCATTCTCCGAGTAAAATTTTGATTTTATACTGACAAATAAATAAATATATTTTGTTGATAACGGCGACCTATTTTTTTACTAGGAAAAATTGAACAAAATAAATACCTAATGCCAAATCACACCGTAACATTCTTTCTTGTGAGAAAATGCACAGCTCATAACTTCTTTTTCCTTTTTGTTTGAAGAGAGCACGAGTTGGCAAAATGTCCACTTTGTTTGCACTTGTAACCCCAAGCACTCATCATCAGTTAGTGTGTTTAAAGGTTTTACTATCACAATTTCTTATCAAGGTTAAAATGTTCAACAAAAGTAGATATACATATTTTGTATGCTGGTAATTATTGTGGTAATCCCACTTCTGATAAATTTGGAAGACTTTTTTAAATTACCAACCAAAAGTAAATATAAAGATACACTACAAATCAAATAATACTAATAGCGTCCTCTGATCTGCTTTGGTTAGGGAATGTGGTGACATACCTGTAATTAAAAAGTAACCTGAGCATCCAATTTACTTTTTAATAATGCAGTTCCAGCTTGTTTTATCAATTATCGGAAAGTGTCGTTATTTACTTCTAACAATGGTCGTTTTAATTAATTACATAATTACTGTGATATAATAATAAAAATATATTCTCAACTCAATTAACTACTAAATAAATGTATTACGTGTCTGTCACCCACGAATACAATATTGAGCAAAGCTGTACAGTTCTCCACAAAGGAGTATTCAGGACATTAATGGTTATAAGGATGATATTCAGTAGCTCAAGCACTCTACTGAGCAGTCGGCACAATGGCTCAAGCACTGCACGGCCACGTATTGGACACGGGCTACGCCGCTCAAGCTCTCCGCAATAACGTATACGAAACAAAAGACAAGAGACGGCAGCTCAAGAATTCACAACTATTAATTTTACCATGTAACTTTTAATTATTGTTGTTATGTAGATAGTACGACCACTTTAATTAAAATATAATAAATATAGCTTTAAAATATCCTAGTTAGAAGTAATACCGGATAGCCCGTGAGAAAACTCACCAATTGGTAATAATATTCCAGGGAAGTTGTCACACTCTTAATAGCACAGACCACTGACCTAAACTGAATAAAGGCTCAACTCAGGCAAGAAAAGGTTTTGGGCATATGTTTAGAAAATAAAGCGTTCTTCAGCTTGTGTGGCTGTGTCTTCGTCTTTTAAACTAACATAAGAAAATTTATTAGTCTCGGAAATCTTACTTCTTACATACCAGATACCTAAAACCATAGTTGTGAGTAAAAAATACAATATATATGCTATTTCAGATTAATTGAGGAACAGATCTGAAAAAGTATACTTACCACCTGTCTTCTATTTTCAAATTGAGTTGCCTCCGTTATCCATTTCAACAGTTTCCATTCTATCTAAAATAATGAAAATAACACTTTTTGCTATCGGTACTACCTGTATCATTAAAACATATATATAGAAAACTACTGCTGGAGTTAAATTTTAGCAGTCGAACCAAACTGGTTCGACTATGCTTTTACTGACTATTGTTATTAATCTAGTGGTAATAACATAAATAATGGGGAATAACAGAAATAAAGGGAATAAATATAACTTATTAGTGTCTCTAAAAATATCCCCCTAACCATACTTTTCACACTGCCTATTCATATTTGGCATATTTCTGGAATAACACATTGATAACGATAATAATTGGCGAAAAACTGTTATGGCATTAATAAATAACATATTCGACTTACCTTCTTTGAGATTGTTGATAAAATTTTGAAAATTGCAAACGCAAACTCATCTATATTCTCATGGCCATGGCGGGAATGGGCAATATTTGTAGCGGGAAGGCTGGCGTCTGATCCTGGTGATTCTATTGGTCCAACCCGCCAACCCGTAATGTATAGGCAACCCGTTTAACATAGGGTCGCGTTCAGAGCGAATATAGCTCACTTTTTGCTACCTTCAATCATATTTTTGTAATGGCCGACCTGTGTTGCCAATGCGCCGCACCTATAGTTGCCATACCCCTGGTTAAAAGCTTAAATAATAATAATAGCAACCTACTTATATTTGTTTTCGGTAGCATTAGATTAATCAAGGCGAGGCTTTAAAAATGCTGCTTCGACGTTTGATCTAGCCACCTATCAGCCGGAAGTCATGCAAACGTATTCTGTTTGCAGAGAACTGAACGTTGCGGGCTCGTACCTTTTTCGTGCCTTCTTTATTCCGCAAGGAGCGTCACATTTTGATAAGTTAGGTACCCTTTTACAGAATTAAATCAACACGATATATTTCATAATTTTTACTTTTAATAAAATTGCAAACTGGGCAGTAGGTATAGTGAGAGAACGTTCGTTTATTGAGGCTTGTAAATAATTAATCCTTATGAATGGTACCTTAACGCGCTCTCTTGGAATTGAATGTTTTTTTCGATGTCCGTTTAGCGCTCTAGTAAGTAAAATAACAGAATAAAAAACTCCAAATTTATTTGTCACACCTGCTTTATGGCACATTGTTAAAGTCGGCCGCATAAATAATTTTCAAATTATTAGACATTCCAGATTCCGGCCTGGATCCTGTCACCTTGACCGCAGCATCGCCAGTTTGGAGATATCCAACGTATTTTCTGTAGGTCACACCAAGCTGCACCCTCTGGTCGACGTCGCACTCGTAGGGCATTATCAACGCCTTCAGATAAACTATTGGGTCGATTGCTCTGTATACCCTCAAAATTCTCGTTACAGGCATTTTGGCAGTACAAGAGGTCTCTTTCTCCATGCAGGACGTGAAAAACTACTACACTAAATAAGATCTCACTTTTAGATTTAAGTGCACAAAATACCTGAATCGTGTCAGTGCTTGTTTCCTAACCTAGAACTTATTCTGACAGTCCTTTCAGATACATTGAGTACAACAATTGCGCAGCATTTTGGGTATATCCCACGTATTTTCCGTTCGTCACACCAACCTGCACCCTCTGGTCGACGTCGCACTCGTAGAGCACTATCAACGGCTTCAGAATAACTATTTCGGTCGATTGATCTCTATATCCTCAAAATTCTCTCGGCATTTTAATAGTACAAGAGGTCTGTTTTTGTCCACGAAGGACGTGAAAAACTACTACATTAAATAAGACCTCACTTTTAAATTTTAGTGCACAAAATACCTGGATCGTGTCAGTGGTTGTTTCCTAACCTGGAACTTATTCTGACGGTCCTTTCAGATGCAGTCAGTACAACAATTGCGCAGCATTTTGGGTATATCCAACGTATTTTCCGTTCGTCACACCAACCTGCACCCTCTGGTCGACGGCGCACTCGTAGGGCACTATCAACGGCTTCAGAATAACTATTGGGTCGGTTGATCTCTATATCCTCAAAATTTTCTCGGCATTTTAATAGTACAAGAGGTCTGTTTTTGTCCACGAAGGACGTGAAAAACTACTACACTAAATAAGACCTCACTCTTAGATTTAAGTGCATCGTATCAGGGGTTGTTTCCTAACCTGGAAATGATTCTGACGGTCCTTTCAGATGCAGTCAGTACAACAATTGCGCAGCATTAGATTTCAAAGCTGACTCCACAGCAACCATGCATAGTTAATATATCGCTTCAACTGGGTTTCCTACTGCATTAAATAATTCGTTGAATATTTGCTTTTGAAATAGTGCGGGTTCTGCCTCCTTACACACGATACATGCGTCCTTCATTATACACTTGGAGCATGCAAGACAATCTCCCCTGTCTACGACTGCATTTGAGCTATCACAGACTTCTGACTTAGATAAGCTTGTCACGTTGGTGATATTTACAGAGCAAATCGAAGGGACACCTAAAAAACGATATTAAGCTTTGTTTCGTTGTAAGCCGTGACAATAATTGCATAATTATTTATCTAAAATATTCCAGAGAATGCTCTTTGTAGGGAAAAGTTTCTGCATCATTTGAAATTCAAAATGTTCCTATCAAAATTTAAAAAAAAGCAAGAACTTTATGTGGGGCCCACTGTTGTATGATGTATAACAATAAACCAAGTTATACCTATGTCAGAACTATTTTTGAAATTTCCGTGAGGCACATCAAATATGTTGCATACATTTTATACAAAAATAATAAATAATAACTAAATTAAAATACCTATACTTCAACTTAATAGCGAGTGCTAAGAATTATTACGATTTATTTGTTTTTGTGTCAGGATTTTTTGCAGAAGGTTTCAATAATGACCCTGATTATATCTTCTTTAATCAATGGTATAACTAGGGAAAGTTTGTCGTTACCTGCTAGCATACATTTTGCTAATGTAGACTTCTGGATGAGGAAAACCTTTTCTTTTGGCAACTCAATCAAGAGTCTTTCGCAGTCCACGCATATTCCCTCTGAGAGTTGAATAATTTCCTCAATAAACTCTATAGCTATTGTATTTCAATTTTAGATATTATCTGTATTTTTGTTCCAATAGTAATAATTCGATTTCACTTAATCAGTGGTATTGCTAAGGGAAATTCGTCGTTACATGCCAGCATACATTTGGCCAATGTGGACTTCTGGATGAGGAAAATCTTTTCTTTGGGCAACATTAGCCTTTCGCAGTCCACGCATATTCCATCTGAGAGTTTAATAATTCAATCAATATAGTCTTTTATAGTTATATATTTGTGGGTCCTTATGCGGATTTCGGGACCTCTATTTCTAAAGCAACAGCCGCAGGGAATATTCTATCAATTTTTGTGCTAAAAGCTTCATTAACAGCCATTACCAGAAAGGTAGCTCTATAATTCGACATTCTTGATTTTACATTCTGGGTCCTCAGGTATTCTAGTGTGGTGCTGGCCAATGCTGCTTTCAGTTGGCCATTGAGAACCTCACCATCGTCGGTGCTGTGGAAGTCTATCATCCAGGGTAATTTTGGACACTGAGGATTGAATTCCATGTTGGAAATGGAATGAGATGACTATGAATTTTGACGACATAACACGAACAAAAACTAAATGTACATCAGTTTGGAGGTATATAATTTTGGCATCATGTGACAGTTAGATGGCATACCAAATGTGATTTGGAATTTGTCATTTTCATAATGTACAGTGGTTAATGGAAAATGTTTCTTTTGCTTCCTGGTCATGTCTAGAAGATATGAAGTACCGTAGAAGGTATTGAATAGTGTCACTGTGGTGAATAAGATCAAAAGGTGGGATATTGTCAGTAAAATTTACAAAGCCCCATTTTCGTAAGCAAATTTTTTCTGTTTAAGTTTGATTGCTTGCTTAACCCGCAAACTCATAAAGGCTGGTAATATTTTATCATGAATCAGTTGGTAGTGCTGAAAAGCACGACATAACCTAAAAAAATCCTCAGTCAGCTGTTTTTATTGGCGCACAAATTTTGCAAATACGAATTTAAGAAGCATATATTTCGGGCAATTGGCCTAATTAACTTTGCCATGTTAGAAAATAAGGCACGCAAAATGATTTTAATTTATTTGTCAGTAAAAACAGAATAGAAAAATATTTTTAATTTGTTGCATTTGTTTTAAGTTTTCGGGGTCAATAGGATCAAGAGGTGGGGCCAATTCAATCAAGAGCTGGGGCTGATGGGATCAATATATACCTACGTGAAAATGCCTAGAGATTATAAACCAAAAGTAGGAGGAAAATATTCCAAGGAAGCTGATCAAAAACAATTTAAGAAACTAAAAATGTTAAATGTTAATAACGGGTAACCCCTTGGATACCTATGAATTGCGATTGCTGAGCCAACAATATTTATATAGAGCTGGTAGGGTGGTGCCCAGTTTTAAGGAAAATCTTCCGGGTAAAGGGTTTACATATGCATTTTTGAAACTACGTTCAGGTGCGCTGTCGGAGAGAATGTGCCAAAATATAAAACGAGCCCATGCTTGTGTTACGAGGGTCTCTCTGCAGAAATAGAAGGTATTCCCGCCAGCAACATCATAAATTACGATGAAACGAAAAACTTTGCGTTTACCCCGGACGTAAAAAATAATTGCAAAGTGGCGATATAAATAATTATGAATCATAGTAAATAAGTAGTTTTTAAACCATTAAAGGTTGCATGGAAAAAGATAGTTGAGTTTTATAAAAAAAGGACCTCCTGGTATTCCTAAAAACGAATTTCCAGGTTTATTAAGAAAACTTTGAGAATCGATTGAAGACAACAGATCTAAAAATGCCCAATAATCAATGCAAATGTTTCTTAAGTACATAAAAAACCGAATCAAAATTAATATCGAATTTTCGTTTCTCTGCTCTCGGTCTGTAGATCTTAGTTTCTGTATTTATGATAAACTGATGATTATTGACTCTATTTAAATTCATGGCAGTTGCGTTTAAAGATTCTGTAGGTGCCTTGGAGGTAACTATTTATCTCATGTTGTTAAACTTAATGAGCTTAAGAACATCGCAATTGAGTCTGATAGGTTTTACTTTAATACTGTATAATATGTATGATGTGTTGGCCCTTCTGTGAATGTGAAAAAAAACCAGAAAGCAATTAAAACTTTATGGAATCCCAAAAGGCTGATGTAGATTTAAGTTTGATAAACATGATAGCCAAAGATTTTCAGCTAATATCAGTGGTAGAAAATGTCGGGTTTGTTGAATACTTGATACCAAGTACGTATGAAAAACCTTATTCTGACTTAAAAAAACATTTTAAATGCAGCTAGTTGAATATGTATCACTTACAAAGGATATCTGGCAGTCTGATAGCAACAAGTCCTATTTATTCCTAACATGCCATTTTATATACAATGCTCAAATTCATTCAAAAGTGATAGGGACAAATGAACATCACACTAGAAAAATATAGCTGAGGATTTGTCTACATTAATTGATCAGTGGGATTTAAAAAACAAAATTGTTACAGTGGTCTCAGATAATGGAGCTAATGTTAAAAATGCAATAATTGAACATTTGCATTTATATCACCATCCTTGCCTCGCCCACACATTGATCTTGAGCAGGAAAAAGTCATTAAATAGAATTGACGTCCTCCAAAAGCTCATTTTAAAATGTAAAGGTTAGTTGCACATTTTAAACATAGCGCCCTCGCAACAAGAAAATGCCAAAGTCGGATGGGACTTCAAAATTTAAAGGTGAAAAAAATATTTATGATTTTTATACGACTCTTAATTTATTCAATATTATATTTCAGGTTAAGCAAGCAGTTGATACAAGCTGGAATTCGATCCTTATGATGCTGGAAAGGCTATTGGAAATTAAAGATCCACTGACATTGTCTCTTACCAATTTGTCTGTTGCACCTGAACCTTTAGATGCTTCGGAATGAGCCCTTATAGGGGAATGCGTGCGCATTTTGAAGCCTTTGGAAATTCTAACTAAAGGAGTACCCCAGAAGCAACCACATGCTTGTGCGGGATAATTATTCCCCTTATTAGAGGACTTCAGCACCATCTACTTAATCTACAACCCACATCTGCTACGGGTTTATGGCTACGATAAAACCTTTCAGACGTAATTTCAAGGCGCCTGGCAGTCCTTGAAGAAGACAAAATAGCGGCAAAGAGTACATTGCTGGGTCCTCGATTAAAAAAAGTAGCATTTGGCCTTGAAGAAAACTAAAAAAATGCTGAAAAATGGATATTAGAAGAAATAATTGCTATGAATGTCCGAACTCGAAATTCTGAAAAAAGTGGAGTCACAGAAGACGAAACGCCATTAATACGAAGACTTATCCAACCACGAATGCGATGCTCTATTTGAGACAATAATTAGAACTACCGCATTGTGATCGATTAAACAACCCATTAGAATTTTGGGAGAAACATAAATATATGATGCCTGAAAATATTTAGGTACTCCTGCAACTTCGGTTCCTAGCGAGCGATTTTGTTCTAAGGCCGGTCAAATGACAAATGCAACTGTTGCCAAAAAATTAGAAATGATTTTGCTTTTAAATAGTCATTTTTAATAATTGTATATATTTTTGTTATTTTTGGGTTTATTTTTAAATTATAGAAAAGAGTATTATTTCTTGTTGGAATGTTAACAGTTAACAGTTTTGTTAAAGAAAATATGTACAGCCGCGGCCACAAAAAACTTTCCGGCTGGTCCTTGAAGCTCTCTCCGAAGCGCGAAATCCGGCAACGTGGCGGCCCGCCCGCTCCGCCCGTCCCGCTCGCCGCCGTGGACCGGCACACCGCGGCCGGTCATCCGCGACCGGCCGGCGGCGGCGTCACGAAACGGGCAGCCGCGGCGTTGCCGAGTTGTGCGCTCATTTGCACGGATTTCCACCAGCCTGAAAGTTTTTTGTGGCCGCGGCTGTACCTAATATAATTATGTTTTGTTCATCATAATAGTAAATATTTTAAACCTATTACATTCAAATTAAAGTACCCAAATACACCCTGCACAATGACCATATGCCAATGTCTATATGAGTATAAACCCCGCTCTCCGCTATTCTGATTATGTGACTTATTCCGCGATGTTTTATGTTTTATAATTGCGTGTATGTGTATTTCATTTGATGTGAAGTGTGAAAAATAATATTATTAGTAATAAGTCGCCCTCAGTAATGTGACAAAGCATGTACATATCTATATCTATAATATACATCTACATAAATGCAAAATGTCCGTCGACAAGTTCATCAGAAAAATTAAAATTAATTAAAGATTATAATTTGGGGTGCATAATTAACCAGAATTCAGGGTACAAAATACCCCTACGTTTCTAAAGAAATCAATAATAAACATGGCATAAAAACCCTGGGGTTTAATCTGAAGCGCCGAAAATCATGGTGTGTTCGGTTTCTTGAAGTTGCGTAACGACGGGCGAGCGGCACGCATAGCTGAGCGTTCGCTCCCGTACGTCATGGAGAAATCAACAACGTCGGCAATGCACCATTCAACCAGACAAAACTTGAGGGTCGTAACAGCAGAATCTCTTTACATAATTTTCGTGGGTTGAGAGTTGAGATGAAATAGAGATGAGGATGAGGGTGATGATGATGAGGCCAAACTTGTTATGAGGCTTCGTAGTAGAAAAAAAAGTGCAGATTTCAACTCGGGATATTCACGGAGCCGAAACCTTGTGCGGTATCCATATTTTTCCGGAATCTTGCTACCTCCTCCACGACTTTAACTGATTTTGACTTAGACTTGCACGGATTTCACATTTGAAATCCTTAGCGGTCGTACTTCTCGGTATTTTAAGAAACTTCACCTCTCACCCGACGGCTTCAGAAGAAGGTCCGTTCGTGAATTGTTGCAGGAATAAAAATAGACTATGTGAAAAGAATACAAAAATGATGAAAGAACGGTTTATTACAAATATCGACACCTAGCTAATAAAAAACGTTCTACTGGGTCACAGCAAAGGATTTTCTAGCCAATATTAGTTTCTCCTAGAAATACTTTGTAAGGTCCTGCGGCGCCGAGTTGGAATCCTATACAAAAGAAAGGCGCGGACGCTGTCAAGTGGTCTCATAGTTTAAGATTGCTACAACTTTTTCCGATTATCAATCTAGCCGTAATTAACCGATTGTTTATATTCTCATTTCTCTGTTACAGATTGACACGCGAACCCCCTCCCCGAATCGGCCGACTGAATGTTTATTTATACGTGACACAACATGGAGAATCCAGTATTACCCAAATAGCCGAAGAATGAACGTTATGTCACACTTCTTTCCAAGGGTTGTGAGGTTTTGTAAAATTATTTAAAACTGAACTTGTATTTTTAAATTTTACTAAAATTCTACTCATAGTCGAGTTGTGTACATTTTTATCCGAATGCCGTGCATTAAAAATTTCTGCAACTTGTCGATATATCATATCGAGGGCTTCATAACATAGTATCAACAAAAACTGGTTTTTACAGGGGAAGTAAAAACGATTAAAAAATACTAGATTTGACTAATTTCGTCGATATTATTTAGCATAGAGTATGGTATGTACTGATGAGTACATTACTAGGACAGCAGTTCTCGTTGAATTAAGAAATCGCCACTTTTATAGTTGTTACGCCTTTTTGTTACGATAATGTTAATAGACGTATAATCCTAAAAGTATTTTATGTGCATTGAAAATATTTTAAGTTTACAGGGAACTTTCATAACCACAAAATAGTTATCAGTTTTTTCGAGAACTACGTCGTTTAGAGCGTATTTTATTCCTGCGAGTTGCTAGAGATCATCTTCTGAAGAATTTTCATGCGGTAAGTTTTTGTAGTACCCGTGATAGATTTCTGCTAGAAGCCCGTTATATAAAGGGAGTATTTCATGGTTGATATAGGTTCATTGTTTTTTTTTTTCAAGAGAAGAACGTCCTGCTTTTTTTTTCAAGCATATTCAATTTAACATAATCTTCATCCCAGTGCTCATTTTTAAAGAACATCACGTTTTTATATTCCTTTTTAAACATTATAGCTCTAACATTTTTCCAGTTTAAGTTTTCCCCACCACTGGCAACATTGCAGTTTGGCATAACTTTGTTACGATAATTTTTATAGTCTTTAAAACCCTTAAATGTTAAATAATGTACTTTATAGGGTTCACCCATTTTTTTTGCTAATCTTATAATGTTAAACCAATCATTAGGTAGGAAAACTTTAGAACGTCTAGATGCCGATTCTATCGTTGAGTGCATTGAATCGCACTCCATGTGTGTATGGCCAACTTCTAAAAACTTTCTCTCTATTGTTTCCAAAGATGGATGTTTGAAGAGCGCAAAATGTAACATTACAGCGACCATGCAATTCCGATTTTGTCAGGGGCAATTATCCGAAAAAAGTACAAGATGCTTCACAGTAGATGGGACATACTGTTCGATAAATAAAGCAACACATGTGGCAATCTCATTTGAACCTCGCATTCCGTTAGTTTCATCCCAGATATAGGATTATCCCAATTTGTTATGGGGAGTATAAATTGTAAAGTTGTACACTGATAAATTTCTCTTGTAAAATAATGGCTTTGGAAAAAAATTGGAGTATAAAACACTGCCTCCAATTTGAAGTTACACGTAAAATAATTCAGTATCTTGTAGCTCAATTTAATTAATTGCGTCTTTTTTCTTTATGCGTACCGGGTATTCGGGGTCCCCTGGGAACTCTGGCATCAGCGGTTTTCAAAGCAAATTCGAAACACCAGCACTGATCCTTCCGTCGTATATAAAAGCCTATATTTTTCTATTAACCTTTCCTTGTACTTAGTTTTACTAACAGGTTTAGCTTGTTTCTCTCCACAGAACTCTACATAAAGTGAATACATTATTTCTTTATTTAACAGGTACTTATAGAGGTACCTACTTTTTAGCGCTGTCTTTCTTACACCAATACGCTGGAACTGTTGGGAAGGAATTATGTAGCTTTCCATTAGTCGAATAACAGAGACTGCAAGTTTGATACCAGGAGGATGTTTTCCTCTGTTATCAGGCGATGACATGGCAATGTCACAACTAAGACATTTTTCCACAGCTTTTCGTATCATTTTTTTCAAAACACTTAAGGTTGCTAAAAAGAATTGTTTACACACTCTAACCTCTTGATTTTGACGTACATTATATTTAAGATCCCAAAAATGTTGAAAAATATATTCTTTTGCATTGACGTTGAGTTTTTCACTGCATTTCAATGTACAGTTACACGGATTTTTTACTCCTCTTGCGGGCACCCGTTGATTATTCATACTGCTAGTGCAACGAGTATCGGCACAATTATAACATAAGAGCGTAACTTCAGGATCACGTTTATTAAAAAAGCATTTCAATTTATGTAAGGTTTTTAACACAGTGTCCGCTCAAATAATAGAAACAAATGTATTTTTTTACTTAATTTCTCACTTATATCCATGTTTCTAGCGGACACGTGTTATAAAATTGTTTGTGGAGTTTAAAGCCTTAAAAGCAAAATCTTAAATATGCCAATGGTTTAGTATATTTTTCTATTGGTATTGCATGCCAAATTTTAAATCATGTCAAGAGACTTACGTCTTTTTTCTTCTTCGTCCTCATTTTCAATTAATTCTTCGTTATTAGTCGCAATTACGTCTTCCAAACTAACAAGCGCTGTTCCTTGAAGTGGCCGTTGAAGTTCATCATCGCTCAATGCAAAATCGGGGTCTCGCACAGAATGGTCAGAATCAATGGCTGGTTCAATTTTAGACGAAGAATCATCTTAATCCGAATTCTGTGGGCCTTAAAAAGTAACCCAATTGTTTATATTGCTATGAATGTTTTTTTTTCTAAAATATTTCTTAGTATTATACTGTGTATGATAACTACCTTGCCTTACTCTCATTTTAACAATTTTTTTGTTCTGGATGACATTTTCACTAATGACACAATGACACAACGCAAACAACTGTTTACTATATAGATTACTAATTTTTAAGGTTATGTCGGTCTCAGTCTTGATTATTGGTTTTACCACAGGGGCGTAACGGATTTATTTACACAATTTATCATAACATTGACATTTCTAGGGCTATTTCTACGAATAGATAATGTAATAATGTAATGTAGATGGTTTTCTTGTAGAAAATTGATTTTTTGGAGAAAGAAATGTTGTTAAGATTTGTCAGTAATGTATTTAACTTAAAATTATTAAGGCGTATCAACATAGGATCAATAATTATCTCATACGCCAAAAAATCTCAATTTCAACAAAATTGAAGATACGCCCCTATGTTATGAAGCCCTCGATATTTTCTCCACATATTAAAACATTTTCAGTTTTGTTTTGTACAACATTTTTACCTTTCTCCGTTTCAAGAGCATTAAACTGTCAAATAAAAACAATTGCTTCAATTGTCTCCATGGCCTACTCACCAATATCGATTAATGTGAAATTAAACTGAAAGATAATAAATATTTGTTCCATAAAAGTCAAGAATTTTGCTTAGATACATAAAATAGTCTTGGCCCTTCTACGATTCCGCAGTTTAATGATATATTAATTTATTATTATTTCGACATCAATTTAGAACTGGAAAATGTAATGTAAATTTATATTCTAAACGCTAGTCGGTACATCAACTTTGCAGCAAAGATAACAGAATTGAAAAATACCTATTCCTATGGATAATTAGTAATAAAAAGTTAATAGAATAATAAAGCTAGTGATATAAAATAATTTTACGAAGTTACAAGTTTTTGAAATTTTCAGAATTTTCATAAAAATATTAAAAATGGGCAAAAATCTAAATCTTTCATTAGAGCGTTCACATTTGGCACACTTACGTAAAATTGAAAAAGAAACAACTTTTATAAGTATAAGGTTTTGATATTTTAACAAATAAACCCATTTTTGGCGATATATTTTTTCAAATGTAATTTTTGACAGATAACAGAAATTAAATTTCAAAATAAAACATTAATTAAAAATTCCCCCCCTATGGTGCGAGGCTTTTAAAATGGCGGCTGGACATGCTGCTTCGGCGTTTGATCTTAAAATGCGCCTCCTTCATCGGCATGGGAGCTTGCGGGATCGTACCTTTTTCGTACCTTCTCTATTCCGCAGGGAGCGTCACATTTTGATATTTTATTTCTAATATTCCAGAAAATGCTCTTGGTAGGTAAAAGTTTCTGCATCATTTGAAACTCAAAATGCTCCTATCAAAATTTAAAGAAAAATGAAAAACTAAAAAAAATACTAAAACTTTATAACCATAGAATAAGTTATACCAGAACTATTTTTGAAATTTCGGCGAGGCACATCAAATATGTTGCATATATTTTATACAAAAATTAATAACTAAATTAAAATACCTATACCTGAACTAAATACCGAGTAATTTGTTTTCGTTCCAAAATTATTGTTTGAAATTTTTCGTGTTAAGATTTTTTGCCGAAGGTTTCAATAATGACTGACTATATAGCATAGCAGTACCACAGCTTACCTAATACAGCTCCAAAACTCTCTTGGCGGGAAGAGTGGCGGATTTACCAATGGGCGCAATGGGCGGTCGCCCGGGGCCCCCTTCATTTGGGGGCCCCGAGCTTCGGCCTGCTCTGATTCCCTGCACGGTTCAGCCTCTCAAATTTGGCCGTAGTTAGACCGTAGTGGACTAGAATCGCCCTCTAGTGTCTGGTAGCTCAAAACACGTAACACGATGTCGAGACACACGAGACCCCGGAGACCCGGTAGGTCACTTTTGTACAGGAATTTCAGATCTGAATTTAAAATTAGAAGCGCATCCAAACTCTAGGTCTCAGGAGTCGCAGGTCTGTGACTGCTACTACCTACTACCTACTACCCTGGTTTATGGAATCCCTAGTTAGAAAATGTGTGAGTCATAAGGATACGAGAGCAGTATTGGATACAAGCAACAGATGGCGCCAAAAATTAAAGTGGGCCAGTCATAGCCTTCTAATGTCCTACTATTAAAATCTACCAAAAAAAAACAGCTGGACAACTTTATTTTTTGCAAATACTGTCCCCTGTGTCCACTGTATTTCTGTCAGGTCCTTATGTCAGTGTCAGACATTGGCTAACTAGAGTAACCATAAACAAGGCTACTACTGTGTGAAAAAGTCCTGGCTATTGGCTATATCAAAAGTAAAAGCACCTACCACGAAATATAAATATACCTAATAATTTACGTAAGTAAGTATATAGCAAACATTTTCCATTTTAGTTTGTGATTTGCGAAAAAGGTGAGTTTATTATTGTCAATAATTCAAAGGGCATTTTTTAGCGAGACATCGCGTATAATCGTTAATAACCTTCTCGGTAACCTCCGATAATCCCCCCAATATCTTATCCCACTTGATATGACCTTGACAAATAATCGGTCGTGTCGCCAAAACAGCGGGTATTGCAGGTTATTGCGTTATTGGGTATTTTTGTCTGTGGAACCACAGAATAGCCTATTCTGTGGTGGAACGAACCTCCTAAATAAAGCTGATTGCTATTGGTATGCTTTCCCCCTCCGCCAACTTTTGTCCGACGGCCCTTGGGCAGCCATGTTGTGCTAATTTCTAGGGTTTTTGTTGGTATCATTTAGGTATAAGTCTTCTTTTTCCTCTGTTTTAATTCACTTCGAACTGCCAAAAATGCAAGAAGAAAAATTTTTTAATTTAAAAATTAAAAATTGTAGGCATATAATTATGTAGAGCATATTTCTAATGTTGTATAGTGCCACCCATAAAGTTTGCATACACAGACACTGTATAATTGGTTTTCGTTTCTATTTTCAGTTTAATTTTTGTTGTTGTTATTTTAAACTTTATTAAAAAAGTATAAAATAGAATTGATGCACTTTACCCCCCCCCCCCCCCTATAGATTGTTTTGCTCGTCGAATATTTTTCACGGGCGCCACATGACTAAATAAATAAAAATAACGCCCAGGGCCCCAAACAGTCTAAATCCGCCAGTGCGGGAACGGTTTGCGTCGATTCCGTTGCGCAGCGTTTAAGCCCCGCCTTCCAGCGGAAAAGACGGCTTTGGCGTCCGTTCAGAGGGGTAGTAGAGTTATTATTCGTTCAGAATTCATAGGCGTGGGTGGAATTTTGTCGATTTGATTTAATTGTGATCGTTTAGCATTTAGCGTGATTTAGCGTGTTTAACTTTGAGCGAGGCTTTGAGTTTTGAGGAAAACGAGTGAACGAAAAGTGTGCAGTTAAAAGCTGTTTTAATAAGGGTTACAACTCCAAGAAAAAAATCTTTTGTTTTCCCAAGGAACCAAACCGATAAGTACCTATCTTAGAATTATTCGAATACGCGGGTTCGACTATATGTACGTATTAGTTATTTTAATTTATTTAATAAGACGCTTATTTTTTAATAAGCATTCAAAATGTATATTCTAAACAAAAAGAGGTATCCTTTAAAAATAGTAGGTAATTTATATTTACATTTTTTAACTTATCTACAATCATTATTAATGTAAATAAATAATTTTTACAGGGCTAGGATATGGGCAATGAAAGCCAATCGGGAGGACCTTGTGGTAAAACTAGATGACCTACATAAAAATTACATTAATTCTGAGTCTAGGGATGACACCCCCCATGTTCAAGATGTAAACATTGAAATAACCAATAGCATGAATTATTGTAAGGACGAGTTATTGCAAAAAATTTTACTGGGTACGTGTGTGGCTACCTTTTAAACATAGCCCTGCGGATACACTCCTGTGATACTTGCACGAATTATAGCAAAGGTTATAATTAAAGGGCGGAATATATGCAAATTGCATATATATTCATTTTTTGCATATTTTATTCAATTTCGCAAAACATTCCATATTTCTGGAAAACTATATTTTTGTGCATATTTGCATGTTCTTCCTATACTTATTTATAGATATAGGATATAACCAAGATTATGAGAGCAGAGACAACTCGCAGTGTGTAGTGTAAAGTCAAGAAATCCTGAAAAATGCGGATGTAGCTAACCAACTTGTTTTTATTAAAGTTATAATTTTAGTTTTATATCAGTTATTAGAAAGTAGAAATTTAGGTTTAAGCGAATCGATTGATTTTGTTCAAACATTTTCCGCTAAATGTAGAAAGGTTACCGGTGATGTAGGTATTAAAGTTAGAAAAAAATTAGATGCTGATTCTACTGTAGAAAAGAATGAAGAGTTCAAATATTTAAAGGTAGTAAAGAGTATTTTTGATGAATCATCCAACGAAGTTGCACCTTGGCCTTATACCTTACTACCCAAATTAAAATATTGTCCTGTTACATCGGAAGATGTTGAGAGAAGCTTTTCTATATATAAACATATTTTTACCGACAGAAGGCAAAGATTTTTATTGGAAAACTTTGAAAAGTATTTAATCATAAATTCCTACTATATATACAATTTCAAATTAAAATGTTTTTAAAGTTCTGCTTTAATATAGGTATATTTTACGAGGTATTTTATGTATTTGTTTTCCTTTCTCCTTTCTCTAAAATCTGTTTTGTTGTTTTTTAAGGTATTTGTCCATGTAAAATAAATGCATATTATTGCATATTTGGCCAAATAAATGCATATTATTGCATATTTTAAATAAAAATGATGCATATATATGCGCATATTTCGATTGAAATCAAATGCATATATTCCGCCCTTTAGTTATAATGAATTATTGGACGATTTTTCTTTTTATTGTTTTTTGATGAAAATGATACCTTATTTGGACAATTGCAAATGCGGCTAAAAGCTATAAACCAAAGTTTTAGGAATATTAAAAAAAATTATAATTTGGAAAAATCTGTAATGATTATATTTTTATTTGTATATATTATATTAAATTTTTTGTATACGTATTATATTGTAGGTATATTGTTTTATGAAATTATTTTATTGCGAATATATTTATTTAATTAAAATCATCATGTAATTATAAAATCACTGGTTCTATAAATACCACATACAGCGCCCTTTTAACCACAGATGGCAAGTCTTTGCTTAAAAATAAGAAATTTTAATTATTATTGCTCTTCAAGTTTTCTTTTAAGAATTTGTATTAACTCCAAGTACAAAACCTATTATCCTCGCTATTACCTGTGAATAGGGCGAGAATTAACGGAGGTATGGTTCGTAAAGGGGATGGTACTGACCTTTGATCGGGGAGTAAACTATGGGTCTCGGCACTAGCTGTCGCGGTTGATAGATCTCTTCTCACTTGACGTGTTTGACGCGTACGCGTCCCCTTAGTGATCATGTACCGGGTGAGGAGAGGAAAAAGGGAGAGCGGCATATATTTAGCTAAAAGTAAATGTACTAAATGTGGACGTAACATTCCGCCCACCAAAATGGAACATTTTAAAAAACATTACTAATGATAATTTAATTTACACAACACCGTCCGCACCAGGGTATGTTTCGACCACTCTACCCCGAGACCACGAGAGTGGTGGTTGGTTATCTTCCTTAAGCAGTGGCGGATCTAGACCCTAAAAATTGGGGGGGCCCAAAAAATAAAACTAAAGTATGAAGTATGAGTTTTTTTTAATGTACGCATTAACAACAGCTAATCCATAAAAGTATCAGGTCCGAATCAGGTCACAACGTAAAAAATCTTTAAAAATGTAAACAAAAACAAAAAATAAATTCTAAAATAAGCGCTATTATAAAACCTTTTAGTTGTTTATTTTATAACAAAATGTAAACTATTATAAAATAGATATATTGCCTAAGTATGCACGGCGCCTAATGTAACATTCAAAAAATATATGTTTAATATAAAACAATAAAACCTAATAACTAATGGAACATCATTTTTCTGTTCCTACTATTTATGAAGCAACTTAGGATTTGTTCCATATAGTCTTTATTTTCCAAAATTTCTGACACAGTTTCATGTTCAATAGCCATTAAAGCAACACCCACTAGACGTTCCTGCCCCATAGTACTCCTGAGGTAGGTCTTAAGGCGCTTTAAAACAGAAAAAAAACGTTCTGCTGAAGCAGACGTTACAGGACAACTCAGGAGCAACTCGAACAATTGCCATACTAAAAACAGCATTTCTTTCATGTCGTTTTTTAAAAAAACCTCTGCGCATTTTTCGATATTTACAGTAGCTAAATCTGTTATTGCTTTTTTCATAAAATTTTTATAAATATTGAGTTGATTAATTAAATTATCATCTGTGCTACTAAGTTTATAAAATGTGTTTACAATATTTACATGACTCTCATTTAATTCCCGGGTTAATTCGGTTAAAATTGTTGTAATTTTATTAACAAAGGAATAATCGTTTTCTGAAAAACGTTTGTTTAAATTACCAACAACTTGATCTAAAGAGGCATAAAGTATATTTACTCTCATCATATGTTCCGTATCCGAAAAAGTAAATGACTCTGAAGGCCCAGTATCTATTTTCTTTGGAATTTTTCTTTTTCGGGGTAAGCTTATTTTTTTAACGTCAAAACCATATGTTTCAATTTGACTTACAATAGAATTCATTTTTTCAAGAAGCTTTTTAAACATATTTTCATTTCTATAGCTTTCTAAGGTGGTCAAAATCGCTTCTAATTTTGGGTAGACACTGTTGATTGTTACACTAGGCGATTGCAGATATTTTGAGAAACTGTCAGTTAAACCTAAGATTAAATCTAAAACTAGCAAGGAAAAAATAAACTCTTCATCAAGCACTGATTTCAACAAACCAGAAGCATCTGCACCTACCTTGGGATTATTGGAATCATCTGAAATTACTGAAAGTGTTTGTGCAATGGCCGGTAATAAATTTAGCACAGTTTTTACAGCAACATGTCTTACTGTCCATCTTGTTTGAGACAAACTTTTCAATGTTGTTACATTTGATTTAGAAGTAGTTTCTGACAAAATTTTTTGAAAAATATCATGGCGTTTTGCTGATGCCTCTATAATATTGTACAATTTATTGACATCTGAGAGTGCATCTCGCAAATAATTTATATCTTCACAAAACCTAGCGATCGCTAAGTCTAATAAGTGAGCATGGCAATGAAAATAAAGAGCTCGAGGTTCGTCCTCACGAAATCTCGACGCTACACCGTTAAATCTACCGCTCATATTTGATGCACCGTCATATGCTTGCCCTCTCATTTTTGATAGTGGGATACCAATTTGTACTAAATATTCCTTTACCATGGAATGCAAATTCTCCCCGCTAGGAGAAGGACAATTTAAAAACCCAAGAAATTTTTCTTTAATTAAAAATGTGTTATTTTTTATAAAACAGTACCTAATCCCTATGGCCACTTGTTCGTCACTTGCTATATCAGTGGTTTCGTCCACGATAAGGGAATAAAAACAAGATGTATTGACTTCTTCTACATTTTTTTTTAGAATAAAATCGCCTAAAATTTTAATCATCTCATTTTGAATGGTTTTACTTGCGTAATTACAACTTTTGGAATTAAATAGGTCCTGAAATTTTTTTCCCTTATCGCGAACTCGTAACGCAACTAATTCTAAAAAGTTTCCTTTATTTACTGATTCAATGCTTTCGTCATGTCCGCGATATGCTAAAGTTTGTTTCCCTATCCACAATATATTTTCAAACATAAATTTACAATAGTCGCGGTTTACTGCTATTTCTTCTTGGTGATATGAATTCAACTGTGTAGCAACTGAATTTTTACCTGTGGTTTGGCTTTCTATAAAAAACTGAGAAGCCCTCTTATGCGTTTCGGATTCTTCATGTTTCTTAAATTTTTCTAAAGCTTTTTTCCAATTATTTAAACCTTTCTCTACAAAAGCTGAATCAGAACGTCCTGGTAAGTGCGAACAAAATAAACGGCAATAAAAGCAAAAAGCTGCGTCAATATTAATGCTGTATTCCAACCACGGGTAATGGTCATCCCAAGATTTTTGGAAACTTCTTAGTTTCTTTTCTTTGCCATACTCAGTCTGTTTAAAGTCGGTTCGAGGTTGAAATGGCTCCAACGACATAAATTTGAAGCCATTACTTGGATCTCTAGGATTCACCTCTATGCACTCGTTACTCTGATTCTGATTGGGGTTATTAATAATTTCGTTTGTAGTATTTTTTGTAGTATCGTTATCGTTGTTAGTTTTTTTAGTCAAAGTAGGTGGCAGAGGTTCTTGACCATTTGTCCGGAAAAACATTAACAAGTTTGACTGTTTTTTTGACATTTTCTATAAAAAAAGATACAATTACTGACATTACTGTATACTGTATACCTACTAATCTAATCATAAACTAACAAATATGTGTATTTACTACTTTACTAGTGTTTTTTTATTCTTTCCTAACTACACTAATAATACAAGTATCAAACAGAACAAAAAGGCACACAAAATAAAATATTTAAAAACTTACCTCAAAATATAAGTCTTTATTAGTCTTTAAGAACACTACAAACACAAACACAGAAACTTCTGCAAAAAAAAACTCTTAAAAATCGACTTTTAAAGTCACCAAAATACAAACAGTAGGTATTGGTTATGTTTGACAACTGCCAACAACGCCATATTGAAATCTCAGCTGATTTGGCCTCGTTACAAAGCTGGTTAGTCGCCATCTAGCGAGAATATTTTTAATTAAAACAAGTATAAATGAGCTTCTATCAAGTAGATGGCGCTAGCTAGTCAGTCAGTTAATGGAAAATGGAAACTGTGTTTGGGGCTGTTTGAAAAAAATGGGGGGGCCTGGGCCCCCCCAGGCCCCCCCGTAGATCCGCCACTGTCCTTAAGAAGAACTACGGAATTCAATTGAATGGGTGTAGAATGATCGACCCACTTACCGCGTTGCAAAAGTGTGTGTAAATATTCATTATGCCATTTCAACCAAAAGTGTTGGTGGAGATGCTGCAGCAATTGCCAACGTGACAAGCGATTTATATTGAGACGAGAAACGTCGTCCGAAGGGGGTGCATTTAAAGGTTCCAGGGTCAAGAAATGTCCTGGTGTGAGGACCTGGAGATCGTTCGGGTCGGAGCTTAGGGCACACAATGGCCTGGAGTTTAGAACTGCCTCTATTTGAATTAATAAAGTATTAAATTCCTCGTAAGTCAAAACTTGGTTGCCTACTACCCTTCCCAAATGTGTCTTGACAGATTTTATGCCCGCTTCCCAGATACCACCGAAATTCGGAGCGTGTGGGGGATTAAAGTGCCAAGTGATCTTTTCTTCTTTGCAAACTGATTCCAACATTCGAGCCAATTCTTTCGAAGCTCCTTTGAAGTTAGTGCCTTGATCGGAATAGATGTTTGAACAACGACCTCGGCGAGCTATAAAACGGCGTAATGCGGCAAGGAATGCCTCGGTGGTGAGCTCTGACACGAGCTCGAGATGCACAGCCCTAGTGGCCATACACACAAAGAGACAAATGTACGACTTGAAGGTCTTGGAACCTCTTGTTTTATACATGGTGGTGACAAAAGGTCCACCATAATCTACTCCGACTTCGGAAAAGGGCTTTACTTGGGACATGCGAGAAACGGGTAGGTTGCCCATAAGAGGTTGTTTAGAAGATGGCTGATATCGAAAACAGTGGTGGCACTTGGTGGTGATTCTACGAATTGTGCGTTTTGCCGAAGGAATCCAAAACCTTTGGATAATGATATTTTGCAGAGAATGAATGCCGGGATGGAGGAAAATCTTATGAAGCTGTTCTATAAGAAGATATGTAAAACGATGATCATTAGGTAAAAGAACGGGATGTTTTTTCTCGAAAGAAAGATGAGGTGAATATCCTACGAATAGTACTACGCAGTTCTTCAGAGGTACGAAGAAATTGGAGGGGTTCTACGGGCCAATCGTTTTGGGGAGAACTTAGCCATTCAGGCCCCGCCCACCATAACGCATTGTCGCATAATTCGCTGGGCACAAGGCCCCTGGAAGCGGGATCTGCGGGGTTATCCTGAGATCGAACATGGTGCCACATGGAAGGGGGCACCATTTCTTGGAGCTTTGTGACGCGATTCGCAACAAAGGTAGTCCAACGAAAAGGTTCACTCTTGATCCAATTTAAAACTATAGTTGAATCAGACCAAGCCCACATGCGAGACGGCGAAAACTTACCTTTAAATGAAATCTGAAGAAAATTTATAAGTTTGGCAAGCAACAAAGCTGCACATAATTCCAAACGTGGGATACTTAATGGTTTTAGAGGAGCTACTTTCGATCGGGCACATATTAGAAAGGTTTTTATTTTGTTATCACTACCTATTATTCTAATGTATGTTACAGCAGCATACCCCTTTTCGCTCGCATCTGCGAAACCGTGAAGCTCCACATGGGCGCGATTGGAAACGAGCAGGTATCGAGGTATTTTCAAAGAGGAGAGAAGAGGTAATTGAGAGGCAATGAGAGTCCATAAATCGATAATATTTTGGGGAGGAGAAGCATCCCAATCAAGACCTTCCTTCCATAAAAGCTGAATCATTACTAAATAATAAATAATAATATAGTATTTTTTAAACCAATAATTGTTAATTGAAAAACATGTATTAAAACTACATGTACGAAATACATTCATTTATACGAGTATAATGCGTGAGCCCATCCTTGGTAAGATCGAGCATGAATGCAGTTATCATTTCTAATAATTTCAAAAAATACATGATTTTGATAGGTAAATTTGGCAGCGCTGACTACTTGAAACTTTTCCAAATGTGACAAAGAAAGCTGCATATGCCACAGGCTGCAGATTATTGTTCAATAGACGTTCGCGAAATGTTCGTTATACATTATTATCAAAGAAGATGTGTTGAAAATAGTTTGCATGTCCTGCTGCTACCTTAGCTGGATCTGGCGATAAACCAAAATTACTAGCAACGTAACCGAAAATGTTTACATCTTGAAATCCACAAGAACATTTTGTTGGTTTTAATTCCAATTTTGCTTTGCGAAATCTTAATAACACTTCTCTTAATTTGTCTAAATGATCATCAAAACTGCTGTCTTTGACTAAAACGTCATCTAGATAAACAATACACGTATTGTACTTTAATCCTGCTAAAAACTTGCCTGGATGCTAATCCAAACGGTAACACATTAAATTCATACAACCCATCCGATACAATAAAAGCAGTTTTTGGCTTATCCTTTTCTGCAATTTTAATTTGCCAATTCCCTGAGAATAAATCTATAGAAATAAAGTATTTTGAATCATTCAAACCTGACAGAAAGTAATCTATTGCAGGTAGTGGATACGAATCATCAATCATTTTTTATGACTTTAATTTTCTGTAATCTACACAAAATCGCCAATGTCCATCTTTTTTTCCTTACACTACCGGTGCCGCCCATGGGCTGTAGGATTTTCTTATAATTTCCGTCCTCTAATATTTCATATCTCCCTTTCGCGCGGCGAAATTCGACACGGGGTCTGGTGTATCGGTACAAAGACAATCCCATCTAATCGGTAACGCATCGCCTGTATGTATGGTTTATTCACACACATCTGTCCTACCTAATTCCAAATTACCAGTAGCAAAAATATCTCTAAATTCATGTAGCAACTTCAGTAGCCCTTCCTGTTGCTTTTTCTCTAACTTTTCATTTATCTTTACCCCTATTTCCATTACATCCGAACAAAAGACATCACTTTGGTGAAAAAGAACAAAAGTACCTTTAACTTCATTTCTATCCTTTTGAATAAATCCAGGAAACAGTTCAAATTTTTTCTTCTCAACAGCTACTACATTTACATCGGTTTTTAATGGGAATTCCTCAAAACTATCTAAATATTTGCAATAACCTACAAGAAATTGTCACTAGCAGACTTCACTCTTACAAAAACTCTTTCTGTTCTAGTATTATCTTCAAGAAATTTTGCGTCTAATAAACTGATGCCTGAACCGGTATCTAAAATGAAAGTAACATCTCTATTTTCAATTTTTCCTTTTATTTCTATCGGATCAAAACTACTTTCTTAAATAACGTAAGTACAAACACTCTTAAGATACCTGTTTCGAAGTCTGCAAGTTTGTTTTTTGTGGGCTCTTGAGTTACAAAAGTAATAAAACATCGTCTTGGTACCGGTTAGTGCTTTTCTCTCTAGTTTTTTTGCCGGTTAATTTCTAGCACAGTGACCAGATTTTCCACAACGAAAACAAGTCACTTTGCCATCGGGAGTTCGAGGCTCGAATTTTATGTTACTTTTATAGCTCTGAAAATTTTGCCTATAACTTGGGCGAAATTGTGACACCGACCTGTTCGTATTTATGGACTCCAATTGTTGGATCCTTCGTCTGAGCTCCTCCATTTCCCTCTCTGCTGCCGTGCTGTCTCTGGCTGTCCTGGACGTGGATTTAAGGCTGGCTGACGTCCCTGCTGATGTCGTGGCTGCCGTGGACGGCCCTACCATAAACTCGGTAACCTCTATCTTCTGTAGGTTCTTCCTAAACTTCTCCAGCGTTGAATTCTCCATCAAATTGACCTTTTCCAAGATCTTGGGCTTCAGTCGCAGAATGAACCCTATCTTTTCCGCCCCCGACATGGTGGGATTTTCCATGTTGTTACGCAACGCGTAACAGAATAATATTATATAAATAATTTCTAAAATAAAACAAAATTATACCTTCAAGAACTACGTTTGTCAGTGAGTTTCAAGCGGCCGCCAGCAAACAGTGGAGACGGGCGTGGGTACAATTAGATGTTTACCTTTTTTAGGCGCCACCTAGTTTGAGCGCTCTACACCTCACTATGTGATTTTTGAGGACCAAACCAGGAAAATTCCTCTGAAGGTTTAAAAGAAAACGGAAACGAAACGTAAATATTTAATTATATTTAGTTGTTGATGAGACAGTGGGATATAGTAAGTAAATCCTAAAATAAACACGCCACATTTCTCTAAAATGCCGCCCTATCCGTTCGTGTGCACGTGCGGTTTACAAAAGGCGCAGAAAATGTATAAGCAAATGGATACAGGCGCAAATATACTCGTAAAAGATTATTTGGTAAAGGATATTCTAGTGTCCAAGGAAGGTACGTTTCCAAAGTCATATCTTTTTCTTAAATTGTAAATCTGTGTGCTTCTTTTCCCAACATCTTCCAGCCTTCTCTTCACGTCCTGATAAACTTCCTTAAAAAGCTTGTTTCTACTTATATCCATCCAATCTATTCCACTTTCGTCTTCCATTCTGCCTATATCCTTGTATTCATCTCCAGATAACATCATATTTCGTCCAAAATTCACGAAATATGGCGACACTCGTGTTGATTCATGCCTAGCAGTCCTTAAAGCACACGCTACAAGGTGAAAGTTTTCATCTCACTTCCTGTGGTTTCCTTCCACATACATTGCCAACATAGTCTTTATGGTCCTATTTACTCTCTCCGTTGGATTAGCGCGTGGGTAATAGTTGGCGTTATATTTGATCATACACTGATATCTTTCCATTAATTTACGAAAGTCACAACTTGTAAACTGAGGTCCATTGTCGCATAGTACTAATCTAGGAACACCAAAAATTAAAAATACATCCTGTTCTACCCTGCGGACAACAGTTTCAGCTGAAGACTTCCTCAACGCGAAAACTAAAGAAAATTTACTAAGATAATCAGTCACGACGAGTATAAACGCATTTCCTTTTGTCGATCGAGGTAGTGGAGCCATCAAGTCCATCGACACCATTTCTCATGGCCTCGAAGGTTTTGGGTGGGATACCATGCCATCGCTAACGCCTCGTTGGTCAGGTTTATGAGCTGTGCACTTTATACGTCTACGAATGTATTTGGCAATGTCGACACGCATTTTTGGTCAAAAGAATCTCTGCCACTCTCGAGTATGTTTTATAAACTCCCATATGTCCAGCTGTTGGAGCTTCGTGAGCAGATTTTATAATTTCTTGTCGTCTCTCCTTGGGTATCACCTCCTTCCAATTTATATCATAGGGCATCAAACAGGAATAATCTTGTTTGATAAACTTATAGAGTTTCTCATCTGAATAACGCCAATTGCTGTAACGAAGAGGTGAGGATTTAACGAGTTTAACAATTTTGAGATATCACTTGTCCTGAATTGTATTTTCACCTATTGTAGTGATGTTAAGTGAGTCCAGAACAGGTACTGATCTGCTCAACAAGTCCGGGACGACATTATCCTTGCCTCTTCTATGCTCAACAGAGAAGTTATACTGTTGCAACCGAACAGACCATCTAACTAATCTTCCTGTTGGTTCTTTGAGAGTGTGGAGCCATTTCGGAGCGTAGTGATCTGTAATCACTTTGAATTCTACTCCCTCGATATGAAGTCTGAGCTTTTCTATGGCCCACAAAACAGCTAAACATTCTCTCTCAGTTGTGGAATAGTTTCTTTCTTGGCGTGTCAGGGATCTGCTCAAGTAATATATAACCTTTTCTCCATCCGGATGAAGTTGTGTAAGAACTGCACCAATTCCAAACCCAAATGCATCGGTATGAATCACGAATGGCAAGGTATAGTTTGGACAACACAAGATTGGTGAAACAACCAAAGCTTCCTTAATCTTTTGAAATGCCTTTTTACAGTCCAGTTTCCAACGAAACTTTTTATTGTTCCTCAGTAAGGAAGAAATAGGGGCTACTATGGTAGAGAAAGCAGGTATGAACCTACGGTACCACGAAAATGTTACTAAAACACGACGAACATCCTTTATCATTTAAAAATTGGCATTTTTCCCACCTCATCGTCAAGTTAGCTTTCTTCAGGCGGCGAAATACCTCCTCTAAAATCTCTAAATGTTGCTGAAAAGTTTGGGTCACAATGACGATATCGTCCAGGTAGACAAAAACATGTGGCTCAAGGTCAGCACCCAACACATTGTCTAGCAACCATTGCCATGTTGCTGGCGAGTTGCTAAGGCCAAATTGCATCCTACAGAACTGAAATAATCCTCTGTTTGGCACTGTAAACTCAGTATAAGGTCTGGACGGTTCAGCAACTGGTACCTGGAAAAACGCGCTTTTTAAATCTAAACTAGACAGATATTTTGCATCCCTAAGCTTGTCCAAAGTGTCCGTAACCATTGGAAGTGTAGTCGACACAGAAACGGTAGGAACCATCCTTTTTCTTTACCATTACTATTGAAGACGCTCATGGACTGGTACTTGGTTCAACAATACCCTGTTTCAGCATTTCCCCCAGCTCTTGGTCCACATATTTCTGAAGAACTAGCGAAATTCGGTAATACCTTTGCTTAATTGGTGCAGAAGAAGTTTTAATCACATGCTCCGTTCGATTAGTGCAACCTAGACTAGTACGCAAAAGTTCGTCCAGTCTGTGCTGTTCAGATGAAGTCAAAACAAAATCGTTACCACCTGGTGTAGCCTCAATACTCATTAACCTTATAGCATCGGAATCCTTACAGAAATACCATTCTTCACGACAAAGATTAGGAACAAAACCCATGCTCTTCCAGAAAAACGAAAACTTCAAACAACTTTACTTTCCCACAAAGTTGAATTGGCAAATCTAAACATCCCATACTAGGAGACCTGCTACCATCAGTTAAAATACAAAAAGGTTTCTTATAAGTATTTAACGAAATATCAAAACGCGTACCCAACCAGGACCACCTAGAATAGTGCGAGATGCTCCAGAATCTAACAATCCAAGAAAAGAAACACTCAAAATACTTACTTTCAAGTATGCTCTTTCATCATTCTCCACGTTTTCCAATGTGTAGTTGAGGACATATACATTACCAGCCGAATTAACATTCCGAAAGGCGCGACCAGTTCGGCTCCCTAGTGGCACCGCTGCCCGTTTCCCGAAGCTGATCAAAGAGGACACGTCTTCACCGTGAATCCTTCCTTCTGGCACTTAAACCCGCGTTTCTCGGTACTTTTATTGGCACAACCTACAGCTCGATGTCCAGGTTGACCACATTTATAACAAACAACCTGTTTACCTGCAATAGGTTGCCGAAATGATGCACCAGGTTCCGTAGAAGCCGAAGTTAAGTCCAGAGCAGCTACTTGTTCTTCTAAAACCATGTAAGCCAAGTCCGGTTCTAAATATTGTTTTCCCTTTGGCGGAGCGATATATTCTCCACCTTGCATCCTGTATTCTATTCTCTTGCATAGCTGACGCAACTGGGCAATAGATGAAATTTCAAGTGCACCTAGCTGGTTACGGTATACTGGCGCAATATTTGTCAACAATATGAAAAGTTTGGCTTCTTCGGAAATGGAACATTGTAACCTTTGGAAATACTTTGCCATTATAGCCAGGTAAGTTCCGATTGTTTCATCTGGACCTTGGGTCCTTCTTTTAATTTCATCCAGCAGCTTTTCTGCGTAGAACGCTGGCTGATACTCATCTTTAAACAAAGCAACCAAGTCATCCCACGTGGTAATTCCATTTCTGCAATCACGATAAAAATCGTAGGCTCTTCCTTCGAACAAGTCTATACCGGAATCCAGAAGCACTTCTTTGGACACATTGCGAGCAATGCGCAACTCATCTATACGTTCAAAGTACGCAGTCACGGATAACCCTCTCTTATCTCCGCTAAATTTTAAGTTCCCCTTATATGGTAATATAGGTTTGATATGAAGTGATGGGTGGCTCTGTTGAGTCCGTGGGGGTTGTTCAGGTTGAGGTTCATCCATTAGATTGAAGCCAAGAATGGTGCTTCTGTAAAGCTGGTAGCTTCTAAAACAGAAAGTCCGGGAGGAATGGTTGTGGCAGGTTCAATACCTGTACCGGCATTGTCTATTTCAGCTGCTTTGAAACGGAGTTGGTTGATGGAGGAAAGTGCTAACGCAAAGAGCTCAGAACGCACCTTCTGCTTATCTTCTTCTTTACTTTCCATATTATCTATCCTTCCAAGCACATGAGCCAGCTTAGATTGCAACTTATACCTTCAAGAACTAAGTTTGTCAGTGAGTTTCAAGCGGCCGCCAGCAAACAGTGGAGACGGGCGTGGGTACAATTAGATGTTTACCTTTTTTTAGGCGCCACCTAGTTTGAGCGCTCTATACCTCACTATAAGTGATTTTTGAGGACCAAACCAGGAAAATTTCTCTGAAGGTTTAAAAGAAAACGGAAACGAAACGTAAATATTTAATTATACTTAGTTGTTGATGATACAGGGGGTATAGTAAGTATATCCTAAAATAAACACGCCATATTTCTCTAGTATGCCGCCCTACCCGTTCGTGCGCACGTGCGGTTTACAAAAGGCGCAGAAAATGTATAAGCAAATGGATACAGGGGAAAATATACTCGTAATAAATTATTTGGTAAAAGATATTCTAGTGTCCAAGGTAGGTATGTTTCCAAAGTCTCATCAATAAAATTTATCCGATAAATAAACTTAATTTCAAAAACACTTAGCTGTGGCGATGTGGTCCAGAAATCGCTGGCAGGTGGGTGTCAAACAAGTGGCAGCAGTATCACGGAAGACATCAACCCGCTACCCGGCATTGACAACTTCAAAGTCCACCTGTAGACTCCTTCGGCAAACTAATTCTATTGCTCTTTGGACAACCGGACCATATAGCAGAATCAGAGGATTTAAATGAAAAAAACCCCACAAGGAAATATAGTTTAGTGAAAAACTTAGATCAATAAACAGGAATATATAGTAAAAGCAATATTTTACCTCAAACGTGTGAGGCTTTTCATCCAAAACGACGAATAGAATATTGCTTAGATCTTAATTTGAGTATGTCGTCCTTTGCGTTTTCTTGTAGTCACTAAAATAATGAAAAATAATATTGAGTTTTTGACTGGAAGGTTCAGAACATTTGGACAGCTAAATGACGACTTACCACGAGGATTTTGTTCTTCTCTCGATGTGAGGAGAGGTTTCGTAGTGCTCGGCGAATGTGGGGATTGGATTAGTTGCGAAAAATTGTAGGTTCCCGCGATGCGGCTTGAAGATCTATCTATCACTACAATCCACCTGAATACAGCCAGAATCTTTAGTTCCGTTGGATTCCAAATTTCTCCTAAAAATAAGGGTCAATCGGCTAAATATTCCTTGACTCCTTTGGACTCTCAAGGGCAAATTAAATTTTTCCTGAAGTTCCGCAACTTTCCGCATTCTCCGAGTAAAATTTTGATTTTATACTGACAAATAAATAAATATATTTTGTTGATAACGGCGACCTATTTTTTTACTAGGAAAAATTGAACAAAATAAATACCTAATGCCAAATCACACCGTAACATTCTTTCTTGTGAGAAAATGTACAGCTCATAACTTCTTTTTTCTTTTTGTTTGAAGAGAGCACGAGTTGGCAAAATGTCCACTTTGTTTGCACTTGTAACCCCAAGCACTCATCAATCACACAGGTGTACAGGGTTATTTGTTAGTGTGTTTAAAGGTTTTACTATCACAATTTCTTATCAAGCAGACTATCACAGGTTAAAATGTTCAACAAAAGTAGATATACATATTCTGTATGCTGGTAATTATTGTGGTAATCCCACTTCTGATAAATTTGGAAGACTTTTTTAAATTACCAACCAAAAGTAAATATAAAGATACACTACAAATCAAATAATACTAATAACGTCCTCTGATCTGCTTTGGTTAGGGAATGTGGTGACATACCTGTAATTAAAAAGTAACCTGAGCATCCAATTTACTTTTAGTGGGATCTATTTAATAATGCAGTTCCAGCTTGTTTTATCAATTATCGGAAAGTGTCGTTATTTACTTCTAACAATGGTCGTTTTAATTAATTACATAATTACTGTGATATAATAAAAATATATTCTCAACTCAATTAACTACTAAATAAATGTATTACCTGTCTGTCACCCACGAATACAATATTGAGCAAAGCTGTACAGTTCTCCACAAAGGAGTATTCAGGACATTAATGGTTATAAGGATGATATTCAGTAGCTCAAGCACTCTACTGAGCAGTCGGCACAATGGCTCAAGCACTGCACGGCCACGTATTGGACGGCTCAAGCTCTCCGTCAATACAATAAGATTGTACGCAACACAGACTACGCCGCTCAAGCTCTCCGCAATAACGTATACGAAACAAAGGACAAGAGACGGCAGCTCAAGAATTCACAACTATTAATTTTACCATGTAACTTTTAATTATTGTTGTTATGTAGATAGTACGACTTAGATTAAAATATAATAAATATAGCTTTAAAATATCCTAGTTAGAAGTAATACCGGATAGCCCGTGAGAAAACTCACCAATTGGTAATAATATTCCAGGGAAGTTGTCACACTCTTAACAGCACAGACCACTGACCTAAACTGAATAAAGGCTCAACTCAGGCAAGGCAAGGTTTTGGGCATATGTTTAGAAAATAAAGCGATAAGTATTATGTACTATGTATCGCTATAGGCCCGTTCTTCAACTTGTGTGGCTGTGTCGTCGTCTTTTAAACTAACATAAGAAAATTTATTAGTCTCGGAAATCTTACTTCTTACATACCAGATACCTAAAACCATAGTTGTGAGTAAAAAATACAATATATGCTATTTCAGATTAATTGAGGAACAGATCTGAAAAAGTATACTTACCACCTGTCTTCTATTTTCAAATTGAGTTGCCTCCGTTATCCATTTCAACAGTTTCCATTCTATCTAAAATAATGAAAATAACACTTTTTGCTATCGGTACTACCTGTATCTTTAAAACATATATATAGAAAACTACTGCTGGAGTTAAATTTTAGCAGTCGAACCAGACTGGTTCGACTATGCTTTTACTGACTATTGTTATTAATCTAGTGGTAATAACATAAATAATGGGGAATAACAGAAATAAAGGGAATAAATATAACTTATTAGTGTCTCTAAAAATATCCCCCTTACCATACTTTTCACACTGCCTATTCATATTTGGCATATTTCTGGAATAACACATTGATAACGATAATAATTGGCGAAAAACTGTTATGGCATTAATAAATAACATATTCGACTTACCTTCTTTGATATTGTTGATAAAATTTTGAAAATTGCAAACGCAAACTCATCTATATTCTCATGGCCATGGCGGGAATGGGCAATATTTGTAGCGGGAAGGCTGGCGTCTGATCCTGGTGATTCTATTGGTCCAACCCGCCAACCCGTAATGTATAGGCAACCCGTTTAACATAGGGTCGCGTTCAGAGCGAATATAGCTCACTTTTTGCTACCTTCAATCATATTTTTCGGCCTTCACAACCCGACGTAATGGCCGACCTGTGTTGCCAATGCGCCGCACCTATAGTTGCCATACCCCTGGTTAAAAGCTTAAATAATAATAATAGCAACCTACTTATATTTGTTTTCGGTAGCATTAGATTAATCAAGGCGAGGCTTTAAAAATGCTGCTTCGACGTTTGATCTAGCCACCTATCAGCCGGAAGTCATGCAAACGTATTCTATTTGCAGAGAACTGAACGTTGCGGGATCGTACCTTTTTCGTACCTTCTTTATTCCGCAAGGAGCGTCACATTTTGATAAGTTAGGTACCCTTTTACAGAATTAAATCAACACGATATATTTCATAATTTTTACTTTTAATAAAATTGCAAACTGGGCAGTAGGTATAGTGAGAGAACGTTCGTTTATTGAGGCTTGTAAATAATTAATCCTTATGAATTCTTACCTTAACGCGCTCTCTTGGAATTGAATGTTTTTTTCGATGTCCGTTCAGCGCTCTAGTAAGTAAAATAACAGAATAAAAAACTCCAAATTTATTTGTCACACCTGCTTTATGGCACATTGTTAAAGTCGGCCGCATAAATAATTTTCAAATTATTAGACATTCCAGATTCCGGCCTGGATCCTGTCACCTTGACCGCAGCATCGCCAGTTTGGAGATATCCAACGTATTTTCTGTAGGTCACACCAAGCTGCACCCTCTGGTCGACGTCGCACTCGTAGGGCATTATCAACGCCTTCAGATAAACTATTGGGTCGATTGCTCTGTATACCCTCAAAATTCTCGTTACAGGCATTTTGGCAGTACAAGAGGTCTCTTTCTCCATGCAGGACGTGAAAAACTACTACACTAAATAAGATCTCACTTTTAGATTTAAGTGCACAAAATACCTGAATCGTGTCAGTGCTTGTTTCCTAACCTAGAACTTATTCTGACAGTCCTTTCAGATACATTGAGTACAACAATTGCGCAGCATTTTGGGTATATCCCACGTATTTTCCGTTCGTCACACCAACCTGCACCCTCTGGTCGACGTCGCACTCGTAGAGCACTATCAACGGCTTCAGAATAACTATTTGGGTCGATTGATCTCTATATCCTCAAAATTCTCTCGGCATTTTAATAGTACAAGAGGTCTGTTTTTGTCCACGAAGGACGTGAAAAACTACTACATTAAATAAGACCTCACTTTTAAATTTTAGTGCACAAAATACCTGGATCGTGTCAGTGGTTGTTTCCTAACCTGGAACTTATTCTGACGGTCCTTTCAGATGCAGTCAGTACAACAATTGCGCAGCATTTTGGGTATATCCAACGTATTTTCCGTTCGTCACACCAACCTGCACCCTCTGGTCGACGGCGCACTCGTAGGGCACTATCAACGGCTTCAGAATAACTATTGGGTCGGTTGATCTCTATATCCTCAAAATTTTCTCGGCATTTTAATAGTACAAGAGGTCTGTTTTTGTCCACGAAGGACGTGAAAAACTACTACACTAAATAAGACCTCACTCTTAGATTTAAGTGCATCGTATCAGGGGTTGTTTCCTAACCTGGAAATGATTCTGACGGTCCTTTCAGATGCAGTCAGTACAACAATTGCGCAGCATTAGATTTCAAAGCTGACTCCACAGCAACCATGCATAGTTAATATATCGCTTCAACTGGGTTTCCTACTGCATTAAATAATTCGTTGAATATTTGCTTTTGAAATAGTGCGGGTTCTGCCTCCTTACACACGATACATGCGTCCTTCATTATATACTTGGAGCATGCAAGACAATCTCCCCTGTCTACGACTGCATTTGAGCTATCACAGACTTCTGACTTAGATAAGCTTGTCACGTTGGTGATATTTACAGAGCAAATCGAAGGGACACCTAAAAAACGATATTAAGCTTTGTTTCGTTGTAAGCCGTGACAATAATTGGATAATTATTTATCTAAAATATTCCAGAGAATGCTCTTTGTAGGGAAAAGTTTCTGCATCATTTGAAATTCAAAATGTTCCTATCAAAATTTAAAAAAAATGCAAGAACTTTATGTGGGGCCCACTGTTGTATGATGTATAACAATAAACCAAGTTATACCTATGTCAGAACTATTTTTGAAATTTCCGTGAGGCACATCAAATATGTTGCATACATTTTATACAAAAATAATAAATAATAACTAAATTAAAATACCTATACCTCAACTTAATAGCGAGTGCTAAGAATTATTACGATTTATTTGTTTTTGTGTCAGGATTTTTTGCAGAAGGTTTCAATAATGACCCTGATTATATCTTCTTTAATCAATGGTATAACTAGGGAAAGTTTGTCGTTACCTGCTAGCATACATTTTGCTAATGTAGACTTCTGGATGAGGAAAACCTTTTCTTTTGGCAATTCAATCAAGAGTCTTTCGCAGTCCACGCATATTCCCTCTGAGAGTTGAATAATTTCCTCAATAAACTCTATAGCTATTGTATTTTCAATTTTAGATATTATCTGTATTTTTGTTCCAATAGTAATAATTCGATTTCACTTAATCAGTGGTATTGCTAAGGGAAATTCGTCGTTACATGCCAGCATACATTTGGCCAATGTGGACTTCTGGATGAGGAAAATCTTTTCTTTGGGCAACATTAGCCTTTCGCAGTCCACGCATATTCCATCTGAGAGTTTAATAATTCAATCAATGGGATGGTACAAACCAGAAAGGTAACTCTATAATTCGACATTCTTGATTTTACATTCTGGGCCCTCAGGTATTCTAGTGTGGTGCTGGCCAATGCTGCTTTCAGTTGGCCATTGAGAACCTCACCATCGTCGGTGCTGTGGAAGTCTATCATCCAGGGTAATTTTGGACACTGAGGATTGAATTCCATGTTGGAAATGGAATGAGATGACTATGAATTTTGACGACATAACACGAACAAAAACTAAATGTACATCAGTTTGGAGGTATATAATTTTGGCATCATGTGACAGTTAGATGGCATACCAAATGTGATTTGGAATTTGTCATTTTCATAATGTACAGTGGTTAATGGAAAATGTTTCTTTTGCTTCCTGGTCATGTCTAGAAGATATGAAGTACCGTAGAAGGTATTGAATAGTGTCACTGTGGTGAATAAGATCAAAAGGTGGGATATTGTCAGTAAAATTTACAAAGCCCCATTTTCGTAAGCAAATTTTTTCTGTTTAAGTTTGATTGCTTGCTTAACCCGCAAACTCATAAAGGCTGGTAATATTTTATCATGAATCAGTTGGTAGTGCTGAAAAGCACGACATAACCTAAAAAAATCCTCAGTCAGCTGTTTTTATTGGCGCACAAATTTTGCAAATACGAATTTAAGAAGCATATATTTCGGGCAATTGGCCTAATTAACTTTGCCATGTTAGAAAATAAGGCACGCAAAATGATTTTAATTTATTTGTCAGTAAAAACAGAATAGAAAAATATTTTTAATTTGTTGCATTTGTTTTAAGTTTTCGGGGTCAATAGGATCAAGAGGTGGGGCCAATTCAATCAAGACAAGGGGCTGATGGGATCAATATATACCTACGTGAAAATGCCTAGAGATTATAAACCAAAAGTAGGAGGAAAATATTCCAAGGAAGCTGATCAAAAACAATTTAAGAAACTAAAAATGTTAAATGTTAATAACGGGTAACCCCTTGGATACCTATGAATTGCGATTGCTGATCCAACAATATTTATATAGAGCTGGTAGGGTGGTGCCCAGTTTTAAGGAAAATCTTCCGGGTAAAGGGTTTACATATGCATTTTTGAAACTACGTTCAGGTGCGCTGTCGGAGAGAATGTGCCAAAATATAAAACGAGCCCATGCTTGTGTTACGAGGGTCTCTCTGCAGAAATAGAAGGTATTCCCGCCAGCAACATCATAAATTACGATGAAACGAAAAACTTTGCGTTTACCCCGGACGTAAAAAATAATTGCAAAGTGGCGATATAAATAATTATGAATCATAGTAAATAAGTAGTTTTTAAACCACTAAAGGTTGCATGGAAAAAGATAGTTGAGTTTTATAAAAAAAGGACCTCCTGGTATTCCTAAAAACGAATTTCCAGGTTTATTAAGAAAACTTTGAGAATCGATTGAAGACAACAGATCTAAAAATGCCCAATAATCAATGCAAATGTTTCTTAAATACATAAAAAACCGAATCAAAATTAATATCGAATTTTCGTTTCTCTGCTCTCGGTCTGTAGATCTTAGTTTCTGTATTTATGATAAACTGATGATTATTGACTCTATTTAAATTCATGGCAGTTGCGTTTAAAGATTCTATAGGTGCCTTGGAGGTAACTATTTAACTCATGTTGTTAAACTTAATGAGCTTAAGAACATCGCAATTGAGTCTGATAGGTTTTACTTTAATACTGTATAATATGTATGATGTGTTGGCCCTTCTGTGAATGTGAAAAAAAAACAGAAAGCAATTAAAACTTTATGGAATCCCAAAAGGCTGATGTAGATTTAAGTTTGATAAACATGATAGCCAAAGATTTTCAGCTAATATCAGTGGTAGAAAATGTCGGGTTTGTTGAATACTTGATACCAAGTACATATGAAAAACCTTATTCTGACTTAAAAAACATTTTAAATGCAGCTAGTTGAATATGTATCACTTACAAAGGATATCTGGCAGTCTGATAGCAACAAGTCCTATTTATTCCTAACATGCCATTTTATATACAATGCTCAAATTCATTCAAAAGTGATAGGGACAAATGAACATCACACTAGAAAAATATAGCTGAGGATTTGTCTACATTAATTGATCAGTGGGATTTAAAAAACAAAATTGTTACAGTGGTCTCAGATAATGGAGCTAATGTTAAAAATGCAATAATTGAACATTTGCATTTATATCACCATCCTTGCCTCGCCCACACATTGATCTTGAGCAGGAAAAAGTCATTAAATAGAATTGACGTCCTCCAAAAGCTCATTTTAAAATGTAAAGGTTAGTTGCACATTTTAAACATAGCTCCCTCGCAACAAGAAAATGCCAAAGTCGGATGGGACTTCAAAATTTGAAGGTGAAAAAAATATTTATGATTTTTATACGACTCTTAATTTATTCAATATTATATTTCAGGTTAAGCAAGCAGTTGATACAAGCTGGAATTCTATCCTTATGATGCTGGAAAGGCTATTGGAAATTAAAGATCCACTGACATTGTCTCTTACCAATTTGTCTGTTGCACCTGAACCTTTAGATGCTTCGGAATGAGCCCTTATAGCGGAATGCGTGCGCATTTTAAAGCCTCTGGAAATTCTAACTAAAAGAGTACCCCAGAAGCAACCACATGCTTGTGCGGGATAATTATTCCCCTTATTAGAGGACTTCAGCACCATCTACGTAATCTACAACCCACATCTGCTACGGGTTTATGGCTACGATAAAACCTTTCAGACGTAATTTCAAGGCGCCTGGCAGTCCTTGAAGAAGACAAAATAGCGGCAAAGAGTACATTGCTGGGTCCTCGATTTAAAAAAGTAGCATTTGGCCTTGAAGAAAACTAAAAAAATGCTGAAAAATGGATATTAGAAGAAATAATTGCTATGAATGTCCGAACTCGAAATTCTGAAACTACCGCATTGTGATCGATTAAACAACCCATTAGAATTTTGGGAGAAACATAAATATATGATGCCTGAAAATATTTAGGTACTCCTGCAACTTCGGTTCCTAGCGAGCGATTTTGTTCTAAGGCCGGTCAAATGACAAATGCAACTGTTGCCAAAAAATTAGAAATGATTTTGCTTTTAAATAGTCATTTTTAATAATTGTATATATTTTTGTTATTTTTGGGTTTATTTTTAAATTATAGAAAAGAGTATTATTTCTTGTTGGAATGTTAACAGTTAACAGTTTTGTTAAAGAAAATATGTACAGCCGCGGCCACAAAAAACTTTCAGGCTGGTCCTTGAAGCTCTCTCCGAAGCGCGAAATCCGGCAACGTGGCGGCCCGCTCGCTCCGCCCGTCCCGCTCCCCGCCGTGGACCCGCACACCGCGGCCGGTCGTCCGCGACCGGCCGGCGGCGGCGTCACGAAACGGGCAGCCGCGGCGTTGCCGAGTTGTGCGCTCATTTGCACGGATTTCCACCAGCCTGAAAGTTTTTTGTGGCCGCGGCTGTACCTAATATAATTATGTTTTGTTCATCATAATAGTAAATATTTTAAACCTATTACATTCAAATTAAAGTACCCAAATACACCCTGCACAATGATCATACGCCTATGTCTATATGAGTATAAACCCCGCTCTCCGCTATTCTGATTATGTGACGTATTCCGCGATGTTTTATGTTTTATAATTGCGTGTATGTGTATTTCATTTGATGTGAAGTGTGAAAAATAATATTATTAGTAATAAGTCGCCCTCAGTAATGTCACAAAGCATGTACATATCTATATCTATAATATACATCTACATAAATGCAAAATGTCCGTCGACAAGTTCATCAGAAAAATTAAAATTAATTAAAGATTATAATTTGGGGTGCATAATTAACCAGAATTCAGGGTACAAAATACGCCTACGTTTCTAAAGAAATCAATAATAAACATGGCATAAAAACCCTGGGGTTTAATCTGAAGCGCCGAAAATCATGGTGTGTTCGGTTTCTTGAAGTTGCGTAACGACGGGCGAGCGGCACGCATAGCTGAGCGTTCGCTCCCGTACGTCATGGAGAAATCAACAACGTCGGCAATGCACCATTCAACCAGACAAAACTTGAGGGTCGTAACAGCAGAATCTCTTTACATAATTTTCGTGGGTTGAGAGTTGAGATGAAATAGAGATGAGGATGAGGGTGATGATGATGAGGCCAAACTTGTTATGAGGCTTCGTAGTAGAAAAAAAAGTGCAGAACGTCTAGATGCCGATTCTATCGTTGAGTGCATTGAATCGCACTCCATGTGTGTATGGCCAACTTCTAAAAACTTTCTCTCTATTGTTTCCAAAGATGGATGTTTGAAGAGCGCAAAATGTAAGGGGGCAATTATCCGAAAAAAGTACAAGATGCTTCACAGTAGATGGGACATACTGTTCGATAAATAAAGCAACACATGTGGCAATCTCATTTGAACCTCGCATTCCGTTAGTTTCATCCCAGATATAGGATTATCCCAATTTGTTATGGGGAGTATAAATTGTAAAGTTGTACACTGATAAATTTCTCTTGTAAAATAATGGCTTTGGAAAAAAATTGGAGTATAAAACACTGCCTCCAATTTGAAGTTACACGTAAAATAATTCAGTATCTTGTAGCTCAATTTAATTAATTGCGTCTTTTTTCTTTATGCGTACCGGGTATTCGGGGTCCCCTGGGAACTCTGGCATCAGCGGTTTTCAAAGCAAATTCGAAACACCAGCACTGATCCTTCCGTCGTATATAAAAGCCTATATTTTTCTATTAACCTTTCCTTGTACTTAGTTTTACTAACAGGTTTAGCTTGTTTCTCTCCACAGAACTCTACATAAAGTGAATACATTATTTCTTTATTTAACAGGTACTTATAGAGGTACCTACTTTTTAGCGCTGTCTTTCTTACACCAATACGCTGGAACTGTTGGGAAGGAATTATGTAGCTTTCCATTAGTCGAATAACAGAGACTGCAAGTTTGATACCAGGAGGATGTTTTCCTCTGTTATCAGGCGATGACATGGCAATGTCACAACTAAGACATTTTTCCACAGCTTTTCGTATCATTTTTTTCAAAACACTTAAGGTTGCTAAAAAGAATTGTTTACACACTCTAACCTCTTGATTTTGACGTACATTATATTTAAGATCCCAAAAATGTTGAAAAATATATTCTTTTGCATTGACGTTGAGTTTTTCACTGCATTTCAATGTACAGTTACACGGATTTTTTACTCCTCTTGCGGGCACCCGTTGATTATTCATACTGCTAGTGCAACGAGTATCGGCACAATTATAACATAAGAGCGTAACTTCAGGATCACGTTTATTAAAAAAGCATTTCAATTTATGTAAGGTTTTTAACACAGTGTCCGCTCAAATAATAGAAACAAATGTATTTTTTTACTTAATTTCTCACTTATATCCATGTTTCTAGCGGACACGTGTTATAAAATTGTTTGTGGAGTTTAAAGCCTTAAAAGCAAAATCTTAAATATGCCAATGGTTTAGTATATTTTTCTATTGGTATTGCATGCCAAATTTTAAATCATGTCAAGAGACTTACGTCTTTTTTCTTCTTCGTCCTCATTTTCAATCAATTCTTCGTTATTAGTCGCAATTACGTCTTCCAAACTAACAAGCGCTGTTCCTTGAAGTGGCCGTTGAAGTTCATCATCGCTCAATGCAAAATCGGGGTCTCGCACAGAATGGTCAGAATCAATGGCTGGTTCAATTTTAGACGAAGAATCATCTTAATCCGAATTCTGTGGGCCTTAAAAAGTAACCCAATTGTTTATATTGCTATGAATGTTTTTTTTTCTAAAATATTTCTTAGTATTATACTGTGTATGATAACTACCTTGCCTTACTCTCATTTTAACAATTTTTTTGTTCTGGATGACATTTTCACTAATGACACAATGACACAACGCACACAACTGTTTACTATATAGATTAATAATTTTTAAGGTTATGTCGGTCTCAGTCTTGATTATTGGTTTTACCACAGGGGCGTAACGGATTTATTTACACAATTTATCATAACATTGACATTTCTAGGGCTATTTCTACGAATAGATAATGTAATAATGTAATGTAGATGGTTTTCTTGTAGAAAATTGATTTTTTGGAGAAAGAAATGTTGTTAAGATTTGTCAGTAATGTATTTAACTTAAAATTATTAAGGCGTATCAACATAGGATCAATAATTATCTCATACGCCAAAAAATCTCAATTTCAACAAAATTGAAGATACGCCCCTATGTTATGAAGCCCTCGATATTTTCTCCACATATTAAAACATTTTCAGTTTTGTTTTGTACAACATTTTTACCTTTCTCCGTTTCAAGAGCATTAAACTGTCAAATAAAAACAATTGCTTCAATTGTCTCCATGGCCTACTCACCAATATCGATTAATGTGAAATTAAACTGAAAGATAATAAATATTTGTTCCATAAAAGTCAAGAATTTTGCTTAGATACATAAAATAGTCTTGGCCCTTCTACGATTCCGCAGTTTAATGATATATTAATTTATTATTATTTCGACATCAATTTAGAACTGGAAAATGTAATGTAAATTTATATTCTAAACGCTAGTCGGTACATCAACTTTGCAGCAAAGATAACAGAATTGAAAAATACCTATTCCTATGGATAATTAGTAATAAAAAGTTAATAGAATAATAAAGCTAGTGATATAAAATAATTTTACGAAGTTACAAGTTTTTGAAATTTTCAGAATTTTCATAAAAATATTAAAAATGGGCAAAAATCTAAATCTTTCATTAGAGCGTTCACATTTGGCACACTTACGTAAAATTGAAAAAGAAACAACTTTTATAAGTATAAGGTTTTGATATTTTAACAAATAAACCCATTTTTGGCGATATATTTTTTCAAATGTAATTTTTGACAGATAACAGAAATTAAATTTCAAAATAAAACATTAATTAAAAATTTCCCCCCTATGGTGCCAGGCTTTTAAAATGGCGGCTGGACATGCTGCTTCGGCGTTTGATCTTAAAATGCGCCTCCTTCATCGGCATGGGAGCTTGCGGGATCGTACCTTTTTCGTACCTTCTCTATTCCGCAGGGAGCGTCACATTTTGATATTTTATTTCTAATATTCCAGAAAATGCTCTTGGTAGGTAAAAGTTTCTGCATCATTTGAAACTCAAAATGCTCCTATCAAAATTTAAAGAAAAATGAAAAACTAAAAAAAATACTAAAACTTTATAACCATAGAATAAGTTATACCAGAACTATTTTTGAAATTTCGGCGAGGCACATCAAATATGTTGCATATATTTTATACAAAAATTAATAACTAAATTAAAATACCTATACCTGAACTAAATACCGAGTAATTTGTTTTCGTTCCAAAATTAATGTTTGAAATTTTTCGTGTTAAGATTTTTTGCCGAAGGTTTCAATAATGACTATATAGCATAGCAGTACCACAGCTTACCTAATACAGCTCCAAAACTCTCTTGGCGGGAAGAGTGGCGGATTTACCAATGGGCGCAATGGGCGGCCGCCCGGGGCCCCCTTCATTTGGGGGCCCCGAGCTTCGGCCTGCTCTGATTCCCTGCACGGTTCAGCCTCTCAAATTTGGCCGTAGTTAGACCGTAGTGGACTAGAATCGCCCTCTAGTGTCTGGTAGCTCAAAACACGTAACACGATGTCGAGACACACGAGACCCCGGAGACCCGGTAGGTCACTTTTGTACAGGAATTTCAGATCTGAATTTAAAATTAGAAGGGCATCCAAACTCTAGGTCTCAGGAGTCGCAGGTCTGTGACTGCTACTACCTACTACCCTGGTTTATGGAATCCGTAGTTAGAAAATGTGTGAGTCATAAGGATACGAGAGCAGTATTGGATACAAGCAACAGATGGCGCCAAAAATTAAAGTGGGCCAGTCATAGCCTTCTAATGTCCTACTATTAAAATCTACCAAAAAAAACCAGCTGGACAACTTTATTTTTTGCAAATACTGTCCCCTGTGTCCACTGTATTTCTGTCAGGTCCTTATGTCAGTGTCAGACATTGGCTAACTAGAGTAACCATAAACAAGGCTACTACTGTGTGAAAAAGTCCTGGCTATTGGCTATATCAAAAGTAAAAGCACCTACCACGAAATATAAATATACCTAATAATTTACGTAAGTAAGTATATAGCAAACATTTTCCATTTTAGTTTGTGATTTGCGAAAAAGGTGAGTTTATTATTGTCAATAATTCAAAGGGCATTTTTTAGCGAGACATCGCGTATAATCGTTAATAACCTTCTCGGTAACCTCCGATAATCCCCCCAATATCTTATCCCACTTGATATGACCTTGACAAATAATCGGTCGTGTCGCCAAAACATAGCGGGTATTGCAGGTTATTGCGTTATTGGGTATTTTTGTCTGTGGAACCACAGAATAGCCTATTCTGTGGTGGAACGAACCTCCTAAATAAAGCTGATTGCTATTGGTATGCTTTCCCCCTCCGCCAACTTTTGTCCGACGGCCCTTGGGCAGCCATGTTGTGCTAATTTCTAGGGTTTTTGTTGGTGTCATTTAGGTATAAGTCTTGACGTGTTTGACGCGTACGCGTCCCCTTAGTGATCATGTACCGGGTGAGGAGAGGAAACAGGGAGAGCGGCATATATTTAGCTAAAAGTAAATGTACTAAATGTGGACGTAACATTCCGCCCACCAAAATGGAACATTTTAAAAAACATTACTAATGATAATTTAATTTACACAACACCGTCCGCACCAGGGTATGTTTCGACCACTCTACCCCGAGACCACGAGAGTGGTGGTTGGTTATCTTCCTTAAGCAGTGGCGGATCTAGACCCTAAAAATTGGGGGGGGCCAAAAAATAAAACTAAAGTATGAAGTATGAGTTTTTTTTAATGTACGCATTAACAACAGCTAATCCATAAAAGTATCAGGTCCGAATCAGGTCACAACGTAAAAAATCTTTAAAAATGTAAACAAAAACAAAAAATAAATTCTAAAATAAGTACTATTATAAAATCTTTTAGTTGTTTATTTTATAACAAAATGTAAACTATTATAAAATAGATATATTGCCTAAGTATGCACGGCGCCTAATGTAACATTCAAAAAATATATGTTTAATATAAAACAATAAAACCTAATAACTAATGGAACATCATTTTTCTGTTCCTACTATTTATGAAGCAACTTAGGATTTGTTCCATATAGTCTTTATTTTCCAAAATTTCTGACACAGTTTCATGTTCAATAGCCATTAAAGCAACACCCACTAGACGTTCCTGCCCCATAGTACTCCTGAGGTAGGTCTTAAGGCGCTTTAAAACAGAAAAAAAACGTTCTGCTGAAGCAGACGTTACAGGACAACTCAGGAGCAACTCGAACAATTGCCATACTAAAAACAGCATTTCTTTCATGTCGTTTTTTAAAAAACCTCTGCGCATTTTTCGATATTTACAGTAGCTAAATCTGTTATTGCTTTTTTCATAAAATTTTTATAAATATTGAGTTGATTAATTAAATTATCATCTGTGCTACTAAGTTTATAAAATGTGTTTACAATATTTACATGACTGTCATTTAATTCCCGGGTTAATTCGGTTAAAATTGTTGTAATTTTATTAACAAAGGAATAATCGTTTTCTGAAAAACGTTTGTTTAAATTACCAACAACTTGATCTAAAGAGGCATAAAGTATATTTACTCTCATCATATGTTCCGTATCCGAAAAAGTAAATGACTCTGAAGGTCCAGTATCTATTTTCTTTGGAATTTTTCTTTTTCGGGGTAAGCTTATTTTTTTAACGTCAAAACCATATGTTTCAATTTGACTTACAATAGAATTCATTTTTTCAAGAAGCTTTTTAAACATATTTTCATTTCTATAGCTTTCTAAGGTGGTCAAAATCGCTTCTAATTTTGGGTAGACACTGTTGATTGTTACACTAGGCGATTGCAGATATTTTGAGAAACTGTCAGTTAAACCTAAGATTAAATCTAAAACTAGCAAGGAAAAAATAAACTCTTCATCAAGCACTGATTTCAACAAACCAGAAGCATCTGCACCTACCTTGGGATTATTGGAATCATCTGAAATTACTGAAAGTGTTTGTGCAATGGCCGGTAATAAATTTAGCACAGTTTTTACAGCAACATGTCTTACTGTCCATCTTGTTTGAGACAAACTTTTCAATGTTGTTACATTTGATTTAGAAGTAGTTTCTGACAAAATTTTTTGAAAAATATCATGGCGTTTTGCTGATGCCTCTATAATATTGTACAATTTATTGACATCTGAGAGTGCATCTCGCAAATAATTTATATCTTCACAAAACCTAGCGATCGCTAAGTCTAATAAGTGAGCATGGCAATGAAAATAAAGAGCTCGAGGTTCGTCCTCACGAAATCTCGACGCTACACCGTTAAATCTACCGCTCATATTTGATGCACCGTCATATGCTTGCCCTCTCATTTTTGATAGTGGGATACCAATTTGTACTAAATATTCCTTTACCATGGAATGCAAATTCTCCCCGCTAGGAGAAGGACAATTTAAAAACCCAAGAAATTTTTCTTTAATTAAAAATGTGTTATTTTTTATAAAACAGTACCTAATCCCTATGGCCACTTGTTCGTCACTTGCTATATCAGTGGTTTCGTCCACGATAAGGGAATAAAAACAAGATGTATTGACTTCTTCTACATTTTTTTTAGAATAAAATCGCCTAAAATTTTAATCATCTCATTTTGAATGGTTTTACTTGCGTAATTACAACTTTTGGAATTAAATAGGTCCTGAAATTTTTTTCCCTTATCGCGAACTCGTAACGCAACTAATTCTAAAAAGTTTCCTTTATTTACTGATTCAATGCTTTCGTCATGTCCGCGATATGCTAAAGTTTGTTTCCCTATCCACAATATATTTTCAAACATAAATTTACAATAGTCGCGGTTTACTGCTATTTCTTCTTGGTGATATGAATTCAACTGTGTAGCAACTGAATTTTTACCTGTGGTTTGGCTTTCTATAAAAAACTGAGAAGCCCTCTTATGCGTTTCGGATTCTTCATGTTTCTTAAATTTTTCTAAAGCTTTTTTCCAATTATTTAAACCTTTCTCTACAAAAGCTGAATCAGAACGTCCTGGTAAGTGCGAACAAAATAAACGGCAATAAAAGCAAAAAGCTGCGTCAATATTAATGCTGTATTCCAACCACGGGTAATGGTCATACCAAGATTTTTGGAAACTTCTTAGTTTCTTTTCTTTGCCATACTCAGTCTGTTTAAAGTCGGTTCGAGGTTGAAATGGCTCCAACGACATAAATTTGAAGCCATTACTTGGATCTCTAGGATTCACCTCTATGCACTCGTTACTCTGATTCTGATTGGGGTTATTAATAATTTCGTTTGTAGTATTTTTTGTAGTATCGTTGTTAGTTTTTTTAGTCAAAGTAGGTGGCAGAGGTTCTTGACCATTTGTCCGGAAAAACATTAACAAGTTTGACTGTTTTTTTGACATTTTCTATAAAAAAAGATACAATTACTGACATTACTGTATACTGTATACCTACTAATCTAATCATAAACTAACAAATATGTGTATTTACTACTTTACTAGTGTTTTTTTATTCTTTCCTAACTACACTAATAATACAAGTATCAAACAGAACAAAAAGGCACACAAAATAAAATATTTAAAAACTTACCTCAAAATATAAGTCTTTATTAGTCTTTAAGAACACTACAAACACAAACACAGAAACTTCTGCAAAAAAAACTCTTAAAAATCGACTTTTAAAGTCACCAAAATACAAACAGTAGGTATTGGTTATGTTTGACAACTGCCAACAACGCCATATTGAAATCTCAGCTGATTTGGCCTCGTTACAAAGCTGGTTAGTCGCCATCTAGCGAGAATATTTTTAATTAAAACAAGTATAAATGAGCTTCTATCAAGTAGATGGCGCTAGCTAGTCAGTCAGTTAATGGAAAATGGAAACTGTGTTTGGGGGTGTTTGAAAAAAATGGGGGGGCCTGGGCCCCCCCAGGCCCCCCCGTAGATCCGCCACTGTCCTTAAGAAGAACTACGGAATTCAATTGAATGGGTGTAGAATGATCGACCCACTTACCGCGTTGCAAAAGTGTGTGTAAATATTCATTATGCCATTTCAACCAAAAGTGTTGGTGGAGATGCTGCAGCAATTGCCAACGTGACAAGCGATTTATATTGAGACGAGAAACGTCGTCCGAAGGGGGTGCATTTAAAGGTTCCAGGGTCAAGAAATGTCCTGGTGTGAGGACCTGGAGATCGTTCGGGTCGGAGCTTAGGGCACACAATGGCCTGGAGTTTAGAACTGCCTCTATTTGAATTAATAAAGTATTAAATTCCTCGTAAGTCAAAACTTGGTTGCCTACTACCCTTCCCAAATGTGTCTTGACAGATTTTATGCCCGCTTCCCAGATACCACCGAAATTCGGAGCGTGTGGGGGATTAAAGTGCCAAGTGATCTTTTCTTCTTTGCAAACTGATTCCAACATTCGAGCCAATTCTTTCGAAGCTCCTTTGAAGTTAGTGCCTTGATCGGAATAGATGTTTGAACAACGACCTCGGCGAGCTATAAAACGGCGTAATGCGGCAAGGAATGCCTCGGTGGTGAGCTCTGACACGAGCTCGAGATGCACAGCCCTAGTGGCCATACACACAAAGAGACAAATGTACGACTTGAAGGTCTTGGAACCTCTTGTTTTATACATGGTGGTGACAAAAGGTCCACCATAATCTACTCCGACTTCGGAAAAGGGCTTTACTTGGGAAATGCGAGAAACGGGTAGGTTGCCCATAAGAGGTTGTTTAGAAGATGGCTGATATCGAAAACAGTGGTGGCACTTGGTGGTGATTCTACGAATTGTGCGTTTTGCCGAAGGAATCCAAAACCTTTGGATAATGATATTTTGCAGAGAATGAATGCCGGGATGGAGGAAAATCTTATGAAGCTGTTCTATAAGAAGATATGTAAAACGATGATCATTAGGTAAAAGAACGGGATGTTTTTTCTCGAAAGAAAGATGAGGTGAATATCCTACGAATAGTACTACGCAGTTCTTCAGAGGTACGAAGAAATTGGAGGGGTTCTACGGGCCAATCGTTTTGGGGAGAACTTAGCCATTCAGGCCCCGCCCACCATAACGCATTGTCGCATAATTCGCTGGGCACAAGGCCCCTGGAAGCGGGATCTGCGGGGTTATCCTGAGATCGAACATGGTGCCACATGGAAGGGGGCACCATTTCTTGGAGCTTTGTGACGCGATTCGCAACAAAGGTAGTCCAACGAAAAGGTTCACTCTTGATCCAATTTAAAACTATAGTTGAATCAGACCAAGCCCACATGCGAGACGGCGAAAACTTACCTTTAAATGAAATCTGAAGAAAATTTATAAGTTTGGCAAGCAACAAAGCTGCACATAATTCCAAACGTGGGATACTTAATGGTTTTAGAGGAGCTACTTTCGATCGGGCACATATTAGAAAGGTTTTTATTTTGTTATCACTACCTATTATTCTAATGTATGTTACAGCAGCATACCCCTTTTCGCTCGCATCTGCGAAACCGTGAAGCTCCACATGGGCGCGATTGGAAACGAGCAGGTATCGAGGTATTTTCAAAGAGGAGAGAAGAGGTAATTGAGAGGCAATGAGAGTCCATAAATCGATAATATTTTGGGGAGGAGAAGCATCCCAATCAAGACCTTCCTTCCATAAAAGCTGAATCATTACTAAATAATAAATAATAATATAGTATTTTTTAAACCAATAATTGTTAATTGAAAAACATGTATTAAAACTACATGTACGAAATACATTCATTTATACGAGTATAATGCGTGAGCCCATCCTTGGTAAGATCGAGCATGAATGCAGTTATCATTTCTAATAATTTCAAAAAATACATGATTTTGATAGGTAAATTTGGCAGCGCTGACTACTTGAAACTTTTCCAAATGTGACAAAGAAAGCTGCATATGCCACAGGCTGCAGATTATTGTTCAATAGACGTTCGCGAAATGTTCGTTATACATTATTATCAAAGAAGATGTGTTGAAAATAGTTTGCATGTCCTGCTGCTACCTTAGCTGGATCTGGCGATAAACCAAAATTACTAGCAACGTAACCTAAAATGTTTACATCTTGAAATCCACAAGAACATTTTGTTGGTTTTAATTCCAATTTTTCTTTGCGAAATCTTAATAACACTTCTCTTAATTTGTCTAAATGATCATCAAAACTGCTGTCTTTGACTAAAACGTCATCTAGATAAACAATACACGTATTGTACTTTAATCCTGCTAAAAACTTGCCTGGATGCTAATCCAAACGGTAACACATTAAATTCATACAACCCATCCGATACAATAAAAGCAGTTTTTGGCTTATCCTTTTCTGCAATTTTAATTTGCCAATTCCCTGAGAATAAATCTATAGAAATAAAGTATTTTGAATCATTCAAACCTGACAGAAAGTAATCTATTGCAGGTAGTGGATACGAATCATCAATCATTTTTTATGACTTTAATTTTCTGTAATCTACACAAAATCGCCAATGTCTATCTTTTTTTCCTTACACTACCGGTGCCGCCCATGGGCTGTAGGATTTTCTTATAATTTCCGTCCTCTAATATTTCATATCTCCCTTTCGCGCGGCGAAATTCGACACGGGGTCTGGTGTATCGGTACAAAGACAATCCCATCTAATCGGTAACGCATCGCCTGTATGTATGGTTTATTCACACACATCTGTCCTACCTAATTCCAAATTACCAGTAGCAAAAATATCTCTAAATTCATGTAGCAACTTCAGTAGCCCTTCCTGTTGCTTTTTCTCTAACTTTTCATTTATCTTTACCCCTATTTCCATTACATCCGAACAAAAGACATCACTTTGGTGAAAAAGAACAAAAGTACCTTTAACTTCATTTCTATCCTTTTGAATAAATCCAGGAAACAGTTCAAATTTTTTCTTCTCAACAGCTACTACATTTACATCGGTTTTTAATGGGAATTCCTCAAAACTATCTAAATATTTGCAATAACCTACAAGAAATTGTCACTAGCAGACTTCACTCTTACAAAAACTCTTTCTGTTCTAGTATTATCTTCAAGAAATTTTGCGTCTAATAAACTGATGCCTGAACCGGTATCTAAAATGAAAGTAACATCTCTATTTTCAATTTTTCCTTTTATTTCTATCGGATCAAAACTACTTTCTTAAATAACGTAAGTACAAACACTCTTAAGATACCTGTTTCGAAGTCTGCAAGTTTGTTTTTTGTGGGCTCTTGAGTTACAAAAGTAATAAAACATCGTCTTGGTACCGGTTAGTGCTTTTCTCTCTAGTTTTTTTGCCGGTTAATTTCTAGCACAGTGACCAGATTTTCCACAACGAAAACAAGTCACTTTGCCATCGGGAGTTCGAGGCTCGAATTTTATGTTACTTTTATAGCTCTGAAAATTTTGCCTATAACTTGGGCGAAATTGTGACACCGACCTGTTCGTATTTATGGACTCCAATTGTTGGATCCTTCGTCTGAGCTCCTCCATTTCCCTCTCTGCTGCCGTGCTGTCTCTGGCTGTCCTGGACGTGGATTTAAGGCTGGCTGACGTCCCTGCTGATGTCGTGGCTGCCGTGGACGGCCCTACCATAAACTCGGTAACCTCTATCTTCTGTAGGTTCTTCCTAAACTTCTCCAGCGTTGAATTCTCCATCAAATTGACCTTTTCCAAGATCTTGGGCTTCAGTCGCAGAATGAACCCTATCTTTTCCGCCCCCGACATGGTGGGATTTTCCATGTTGTTACGCAACGCGTAACAGAATAATATTATATAAATAATTTCTAAAATAAAACAAAATTATACCTTCAAGAACTACGTTTGTCAGTGAGTTTCAAGCGGCCGCCAGCAAACAGTGGAGACGGGCGTGGGTACAATTAGATGTTTACCTTTTTTAGGCGCCACCTAGTTTGAGCGCTCTACACCTCACTATGTGATTTTTGAGGACCAAACCAGGAAAATTCCTCTGAAGGTTTAAAAGAAAACGGAAACGAAACGTAAATATTTAATTATATTTAGTTGTTGATGAGACAGTGGGATATAGTAAGTAAATCCTAAAATAAACACGCCACATTTCTCTAAAATGCCGCCCTATCCGTTCGTGTGCACGTGCGGTTTACAAAAGGCGCAGAAAATGTATAAGCAAATGGATACAGGCGCAAATATACTCGTAAAAGATTATTTGGTAAAGGATATTCTAGTGTCCAAGGAAGGTACGTTTCCAAAGTCATATCTTTTTCTTAAATTGTAAATCTGTGTGCTTCTTTTCCCAACATCTTCCAGCCTTCTCTTCACGTCCTGATAAACTTCCTTAAAAAGCTTGTTTCTACTTATATCCATCCAATCTATTCCACTTTCGTCTTCCATTCTGCCTATATCCTTGTATTCATCTCCAGATAACATCATATTTCGTCCAAAATTCACGAAATATGGCGACACTCGTGTTGATTCATGCCTAGCAGTCCTTAAAGCACACGCTACAAGGTGAAAGTTTTCATCTCACTTCCTGTGGTTTCCTTCCACATACATTGCCAACATAGTCTTTATGGTCCTATTTACTCTCTCCGTTGGATTAGCGCGTGGGTAATAGTTGGCGTTATATTTGATCATACACTGATATCTTTCCATTAATTTACGAAAGTCACAACTTGTAAACTGAGGTCCATTGTCGCATAGTACTAATCTAGGAACACCAAAAATTAAAAATACATCCTGTTCTACCCTGCGGACAACAGTTTCAGCTGAAGACTTCCTCAACGCGAAAACTAAAGAAAATTTACTAAGATAATCAGTCACGACGAGTATAAACGCATTTCCTTTTGTCGATCGAGGTAGTGGAGCCATCAAGTCCATCGACACCATTTCTCATGGCCTCGAAGGTTTTGGGTGGGATACCATGCCATCGCTAACGCCTCGTTGGTCAGGTTTATGAGCTGTGCACTTTATACGTCTACGAATGTATTTGGCAATGTCGACACGCATTTTTGGCCAAAAGAATCTCTGCCACTCTCGAGTATGTTTTATAAACTCCCATATGTCCAGCTGTTGGAGCGTCGTGAGCAGATTTTATAATTTCTTGTCGTCTCTCCTTGGGTATCACCTCCTTCCAATTTATATCAGAGGGCATCAAACAGGAATAATCTTGTTTGATAAACTTATAGAGTTTCTCATCTGAATAACGCCAATTGCTGTAACGAAGAGGTGAGGATTTAACGAGTTTAACAATTTTGAGATATCACTTGTCCTGAATTGTATTTTCATCTATTGTAGTGATGTTAAGTGAGTCCAGAACAGGTACTGATCTGCTCAACAAGTCCGGGACGACATTATCCTTGCCTCTTCTATGCTCAACAGAGAAGTTATACTGTTGCAACCGAACAGACCATCTAACTAATCTTCCTGTTGGTTCTTTGAGAGTGTGGAGCCATTTCGGAGCGTAGTGATCTGTAATCACTTTGAATTCTACTCCCTCGATATGAAGTCTGAGCTTTTCTATGGCCCACAAAACAGCTAAACATTCTCTCTCAGTTGTGGAATAGTTTCTTTCTTGGCGTGTCAGGGATCTGCTCAAGTAATATATAACCTTTTCTCCATCCGGATGAAGTTGTGTAAGAACTGCACCAATTCCAAACCCAAATGCATCGGTATGAATCACGAATGGCAAGGTATAGTTTGGACAACACAAGATTGGTGAAACAACCAAAGCTTCCTTAATCTTTTGAAATGCCTTTTTACAGTCCAGTTTCCAACGAAACTTTTTATTGTTCCTCAGTAAGGAAGAAATAGGGGCTACTATGGTAGAGAAAGCAGGTATGAACCTACGGTACCACGAAAATGTTACTAAAACACGACGAACATCCTTTATCATTTAAAAATTGGCATTTTTCCCACCTCATCGTCAAGTTAGCTTTCTTCAGGCGGCGAAATACCTCCTCTAAAATCTCTAAATGTTGCTGAAAAGTTTGGGTCACAATGACGATATCGTCCAGGTAGACAAAAACATGTGGCTCAAGGTCAGCACCCAACACATTGTCTAGCAACCATTGCCATGTTGCTGGCGAGTTGCTAAGGCCAAATTGCATCCTACAGAACTGAAATAATCCTCTGTTTGGCACTGTAAACTCAGTATAAGGTCTGGACGGTTCAGCAACTGGTACCTGGAAAAACGCGCTTTTTAAATCTAAACTAGACAGATATTTTGCATCCCTAAGCTTGTCCAAAGTGTCCGTAACCATTGGAAGTGTAGTCGACACAGAAACGGTAGGAACCATCCTTTTTCTTTACCATTACTATTGAAGACGCTCATGGACTGGTACTTGGTTCAACAATACCCTGTTTCAGCATTTCCCCCAGCTCTTGGTCCACATATTTCTGAAGAACTAGCGAAATTCGGTAATACCTTTGCTTAATTGGTGCAGAAGAAGTTTTAATCACATGCTCCGTTCGATTAGTGCAACCTAGACTAGTACGCAAAAGTTCGTCCAGTCTGTGCTGTTCAGATGAAGTCAAAACAAAATCGTTACCACCTGGTGTAGCCTCAATACTCATTAACCTTATAGCATCGGAATCCTTACAGAAATACCATTCTTCGCGACAAAGATTAGGAACAAAACCCATGCTCTTCCAGAAAAACGAAAACTTCAAACAACTTTACTTTCCCACAAAGTTGAATTGGCAAATCTAAACATCCCATACTAGGAGACCTGCTACCATCAGTTAAAATACAAAAAGGTTTCTTATAAGTATTTAACGAAATATCAAAACGCGTACCCAACCAGGACCACCTAGAATAGTGCGAGATGCTCCAGAATCTAACAATCCAAGAAAAGAAACACTCAAAATACTTACTTTCAAGTATGCTCTTTCATCATTCTCCACGTTTTCCAATGTGTAGTTGAGGACATATACATTACCAGCCGAATTAACATTCCGAAAGGCGCGACCAGTTCGGCTCCCTAGTGGCACCGCTGCCCGTTTCCCGAAGCTGATCAAAGAGGACACGTCTTCACCGTGAATCCTTCCTTCTGGCACTTAAACCCGCGTTTCTCGGTACTTTTATTGGCACAACCTACAGCTCGATGTCCAGGTTGACCACATTTATAACAAACAACCTGTTTACCTGCAATAGGTTGCCGAAATGATGCACCAGGTTCCGTAGAAGCCGAAGTTAAGTCCAGAGCAGCTACTTGTTCTTCTAAAACCATGTAAGCCAAGTCCGGTTCTAAATATTGTTTTCCCTTTGGCGGAGCGATATATTCTCCACCTTGCATCCTGTATTCTATTCTCTTGCATAGCTGACGCAACTGGGCAATAGATGAAATTTCAAGTGCACCTAGCTGGTTACGGTATACTGGCGCAATATTTGTCAACAATATGAAAAGTTTGGCTTCTTCGGAAATGGAACATTGTAACCTTTGGAAATACTTTGCCATTATAGCCAGGTAAGTTCCTATTGTTTCATCTGGACCTTGGGTCCTTCTTTTAATTTCATCCAGCAGCTTTTCTGCGTAGAACGCTGGCTGATACTCATCTTTAAACAAAGCAACCAAGTCATCCCACGTGGTAATTCCATTTCTGCAATCACGATAAAAATCGTAGGCTCTTCCTTCGAACAAGTCTATACCGGAATCCAGAAGCACTTCTTTGGACACATTGCGAGCAATGCGCAACTCATCTATACGTTCAAAGTACGCAGTCACGGATAACCCTCTCTTATCTCCGCTAAATTTTAAGTTCCCCTTATATGGTAATATAGGTTTGATATGAAGTGATGGGTGGCTCTGTTGAGTCCGTGGGGGTTGTTCAGGTTGAGGTTCATCCATTAGATTGAAGCCAAGAATGGTGCTTCTGTAAAGCTGGTAGCTTCTAAAACAGAAAGTCCGGGAGGAATGGTTGTGGCAGGTTCAATACCTGTACCGGCATTGTCTATTTCAGCTGCTTTGAAACGGAGTTGGTTGATGGAGGAAAGTGCTAACGCAAAGAGCTCAGAACGCACCTTCTGCTTATCTTCTTCTTTACTTTCCATATTATCTATCCTTCCAAGCACATGAGCCAGCTTAGATTGCAACTTATACCTTCAAGAACTAAGTTTGTCAGTGAGTTTCAAGCGGCCGCCAGCAAACAGTGGAGACGGGCGTGGGTACAATTAGATGTTTACCTTTTTTTAGGCGCCACCTAGTTTGAGCGCTCTATACCTCACTATAAGTGATTTTTGAGGACCAAACCAGGAAAATTTCTCTGAAGGTTTAAAAGAAAACGGAAACGAAACGTAAATATTTAATTATACTTAGTTGTTGATGATACAGGGGGTATAGTAAGTATATCCTAAAATAAACACGCCATATTTCTCTAGTATGCCGCCCTACCCGTTCGTGCGCACGTGCGGTTTACAAAAGGCGCAGAAAATGTATAAGCAAATGGATACAGGGGAAAATATACTCGTAATAAATTATTTGGTAAAAGATATTCTAGTGTCCAAGGTAGGTATGTTTCCAAAGTCTCATCAATAAAATTTATCCGATAAATAAACTTAATTTCAAAAACACTTAGCTGTGGCGATGTGGTCCAGAAATCGCTGGCAGGTGGGTGTCAAACAAGTGGCAGCAGTATCACGGAAGACATCAACCCGCTACCCGGCATTGACAACTTCAAAGTCCACCTGTAGACTCCTTCGGCAAACTAATTCTATTGCTCTTTGGACAACCGGACCATATAGCAGAATCAGAGGATTTAAATGAAAAAAACCCCACAAGGAAATATAGTTTAGTGAAAAACTTAGATCAATAAACAGGAATATATAGTAAAAGCAATATTTTACCTCAAACGTGTGAGGCTTTTCATCCAAAACGACGAATAGAATATTGCTTAGATCTTAATTTGAGTATGTCGTCCTTTGCGTTTTCTTGTAGTCACTAAAATAATGAAAAATAATATTGAGTTTTTGACTGGAAGGTTCAGAACATTTGGACAGCTAAATGACGACTTACCACGAGGATTTTGTTCTTCTCTCGATGTGAGGAGAGGTTTCGTAGTGCTCGGCGAATGTGGGGATTGGATTAGTTGCGAAAAATTGTAGGTTCCCGCGATGCGGCTTGAAGATCTATCTATCACTACAATCCACCTGAATACAGCCAGAATCTTTAGTTCCGTTGGATTCCAAATTTCTCCTAAAAATAAGGGTCAATCGGCTAAATATTCCTTGACTCCTTTGGACTCTCAAGGGCAAATTAAATTTTTCCTGAAGTTCCGCAACTTTCCGCATTCTCCGAGTAAAATTTTGATTTTATACTGACAAATAAATAAATATATTTTGTTGATAACGGCGACCTATTTTTTTACTAGGAAAAATTGAACAAAATAAATACCTAATGCCAAATCACACCGTAACATTCTTTCTTGTGAGAAAATGTACAGCTCATAACTTCTTTTTTCTTTTTGTTTGAAGAGAGCACGAGTTGGCAAAATGTCCACTTTGTTTGCACTTGTAACCCCAAGCACTCATCAATCACACAGGTGTACAGGGTTATTTGTTAGTGTGTTTAAAGGTTTTACTATCACAATTTCTTATCAAGCAGACTATCACAGGTTAAAATGTTCAACAAAAGTAGATATACATATTCTGTATGCTGGTAATTATTGTGGTAATCCCACTTCTGATAAATTTGGAAGACTTTTTTAAATTACCAACCAAAAGTAAATATAAAGATACACTACAAATCAAATAATACTAATAACGTCCTCTGATCTGCTTTGGTTAGGGAATGTGGTGACATACCTGTAATTAAAAAGTAACCTGAGCATCCAATTTACTTTTAGTGGGATCTATTTAATAATGCAGTTCCAGCTTGTTTTATCAATTATCGGAAAGTGTCGTTATTTACTTCTAACAATGGTCGTTTTAATTAATTACATAATTACTGTGATATAATAAAAATATATTCTCAACTCAATTAACTACTAAATAAATGTATTACCTGTCTGTCACCCACGAATACAATATTGAGCAAAGCTGTACAGTTCTCCACAAAGGAGTATTCAGGACATTAATGGTTATAAGGATGATATTCAGTAGCTCAAGCACTCTACTGAGCAGTCGGCACAATGGCTCAAGCACTGCACGGCCACGTATTGGACGGCTCAAGCTCTCCGTCAATACAATAAGATTGTACGCAACACAGACTACGCCGCTCAAGCTCTCCGCAATAACGTATACGAAACAAAGGACAAGAGACGGCAGCTCAAGAATTCACAACTATTAATTTTACCATGTAACTTTTAATTATTGTTGTTATGTAGATAGTACGACTTAGATTAAAATATAATAAATATAGCTTTAAAATATCCTAGTTAGAAGTAATACCGGATAGCCCGTGAGAAAACTCACCAATTGGTAATAATATTCCAGGGAAGTTGTCACACTCTTAACAGCACAGACCACTGACCTAAACTGAATAAAGGCTCAACTCAGGCAAGGCAAGGTTTTGGGCATATGTTTAGAAAATAAAGCGATACGTATTATGTACTATGTATCGCTATAGGCCCGTTCTTCAACTTGTGTGGCTGTGTCGTCGTCTTTTAAACTAACATAAGAAAATTTATTAGTCTCGGAAATCTTACTTCTTACATACCAGATACCTAAAACCATAGTTGTGAGTAAAAAATACAATATATGCTATTTCAGATTAATTGAGGAACAGATCTGAAAAAGTATACTTACCACCTGTCTTCTATTTTCAAATTGAGTTGCCTCCGTTATCCATTTCAACAGTTTCCATTCTATCTAAAATAATGAAAATAACACTTTTTGCTATCGGTACTACCTGTATCTTTAAAACATATATATAGAAAACTACTGCTGGAGTTAAATTTTAGCAGTCGAACCAGACTGGTTCGACTATGCTTTTACTGACTATTGTTATTAATCTAGTGGTAATAACATAAATAATGGGGAATAACAGAAATAAAGGGAATAAATATAACTTATTAGTGTCTCTAAAAATATCCCCCTAACCATACTTTTCACACTGCCTATTCATATTTGGCATATTTCTGGAATAACACATTGATAACGATAATAATTGGCGAAAAACTGTTATGGCATTAATAAATAACATATTCGACTTACCTTCTTTGATATTGTTGATAAAATTTTTAAAATTGCAAACGCAAACTCATCTATATTCTCATGGCCATGGCGGGAATGGGCAATATTTGTAGCGGGAAGGCTGGCGTCTGATCCTGGTGATTCTATTGGTCCAACCCGCCAACCCGTAATGTATAGGCAACCCGTTTAACATAGGGTCGCGTTCAGAGCGAATATAGCTCACTTTTTGCTACCTTCAATCATATTTTTCGGCCTTCACAACCCGACGTAATGGCCGACCTGTGTTGCCAATGCGCCGCACCTATAGTTGCCATACCCCTGGTTAAAAGCTTAAATAATAATAATAGCAACCTACTTATATTTGTTTTCGGTAGCATTAGATTAATCAAGGCGAGGCTTTAAAAATGCTGCTTCGACGTTTGATCTAGCCACCTATCAGCCGGAAGTCATGCAAACGTATTCTATTTGCAGAGAACTGAACGTTGCGGGATCGTACCTTTTTCGTACCTTCTTTATTCCGCAAGGAGCGTCACATTTTGATAAGTTAGGTACCCTTTTACAGAATTAAATCAACACGATATATTTCATAATTTTTACTTTTAATAAAATTGCAAACTGGGCAGTAGGTATAGTGAGAGAACGTTCGTTTATTGAGGCTTGTAAATAATTAATCCTTATGAATTCTTACCTTAACGCGCTCTCTTGGAATTGAATGTTTTTTTCGATGTCCGTTCAGCGCTCTAGTAAGTAAAATAACAGAATAAAAAACTCCAAATTTATTTGTCACACCTGCTTTATGGCACATTGTTAAAGTCGGCCGCATAAATAATTTTCAAATTATTAGACATTCCAGATTCCGGCCTGGATCCTGTCACCTTGACCGCAGCATCGCCAGTTTGGAGATATCCAACGTATTTTCTGTAGGTCACACCAAGCTGCACCCTCTGGTCGACGTCGCACTCGTAGGGCATTATCAACGCCTTCAGATAAACTATTGGGTCGATTGCTCTGTATACCCTCAAAATTCTCGTTACAGGCATTTTGGCAGTACAAGAGGTCTCTTTCTCCATGCAGGACGTGAAAAACTACTACACTAAATAAGATCTCACTTTTAGATTTAAGTGCACAAAATACCTGAATCGTGTCAGTGCTTGTTTCCTAACCTAGAACTTATTCTGACAGTCCTTTCAGATACATTGAGTACAACAATTGCGCAGCATTTTGGGTATATCCCACGTATTTTCCGTTCGTCACACCAACCTGCACCCTCTGGTCGACGTCGCACTCGTAGAGCACTATCAACGGCTTCAGAATAACTATTTGGGTCGATTGATCTCTATATCCTCAAAATTCTCTCGGCATTTTAATAGTACAAGAGGTCTGTTTTTGTCCACGAAGGACGTGAAAAACTACTACATTAAATAAGACCTCACTTTTAAATTTTAGTGCACAAAATACCTGGATCGTGTCAGTGGTTGTTTCCTAACCTGGAACTTATTCTGACGGTCCTTTCAGATGCAGTCAGTACAACAATTGCGCAGCATTTTGGGTATATCCAACGTATTTTCCGTTCGTCACACCAACCTGCACCCTCTGGTCGACGGCGCACTCGTAGGGCACTATCAACGGCTTCAGAATAACTATTGGGTCGGTTGATCTCTATATCCTCAAAATTTTCTCGGCATTTTAATAGTACAAGAGGTCTGTTTTTGTCCACGAAGGACGTGAGAAACTACTACACTAAATAAGACCTCACTCTTAGATTTAAGTGCATCGTATCAGGGGTTGTTTCCTAACCTGGAAATGATTCTGACGGTCCTTTCAGATGCAGTCAGTACAACAATTGCGCAGCATTAGATTTCAAAGCTGACTCCACAGCAACCATGCATAGTTAATATATCGCTTCAACTGGGTTTCCTACTGCATTAAATAATTCGTTGAATATTTGCTTTTGAAATAGTGCGGGTTCTGCCTCCTTACACACGATACATGCGTCCTTCATTATATACTTGGAGCATGCAAGACAATCTCCCCTGTCTACGACTGCATTTAAGCTATCACAGACTTCTGACTTAGATAAGCTTGTCACGTTGGTGATATTTACAGAGCAAATCGAAGGGACACCTAAAAAACGATATTAAGCTTTGTTTCGTTGTAAGCCGTGACAATAATTGGATAATTATTTATCTAAAATATTCCAGAGAATGCTCTTTGTAGGGAAAAGTTTCTGCATCATTTGAAATTCAAAATGTTCCTATCAAAATTTAAAAAAAATGCAAGAACTTTATGTGGGGCCCACTGTTGTATGATGTATAACAATAAACCAAGTTATACCTATGTCAGAACTATTTTTGAAATTTCCGTGAGGCACATCAAATATGTTGCATACATTTTATACAAAAATAATAAATAATAACTAAATTAAAATACCTATACCTCAACTTAATAGCGAGTGCTAAGAATTATTACGATTTATTTGTTTTTGTGTCAGGATTTTTTGCAGAAGGTTTCAATAATGACCCTGATTATATCTTCTTTAATCAATGGTATAACTAGGGAAAGTTTGTCGTTACCTGCTAGCATACATTTTGCTAATGTAGACTTCTGGATGAGGAAAACCTTTTCTTTTGGCAATTCAATCAAGAGTCTTTCGCAGTCCACGCATATTCCCTCTGAGAGTTGAATAATTTCCTCAATAAACTCTATAGCTATTGTATTTTCAATTTTAGATATTATCTGTATTTTTGTTCCAATAGTAATAATTCGATTTCACTTAATCAGTGGTATTGCTAAGGGAAATTCGTCGTTACATGCCAGCATACATTTGGCCAATGTGGACTTCTGGATGAGGAAAATCTTTTCTTTGGGCAACATTAGCCTTTCGCAGTCCACGCATATTCCATCTGAGAGTTTAATAATTCAATCAATGGGATGGTACAAACCAGAAAGGTAACTCTATAATTCGACATTCTTGATTTTACATTCTGGGCCCTCAGGTATTCTAGTGTGGTGCTGGCCAATGCTGCTTTCAGTTGGCCATTGAGAACCTCACCATCGTCGGTGCTGTGGAAGTCTATCATCCAGGGTAATTTTGGACACTGAGGATTGAATTCCATGTTGGAAATGGAATGAGATGACTATGAATTTTGACGACATAACACGAACAAAAACTAAATGTACATCAGTTTGGAGGTATATAATTTTGGCATCATGTGACAGTTAGATGGCATACCAAATGTGATTTGGAATTTGTCATTTTCATAATGTACAGTGGTTAATGGAAAATGTTTCTTTTGCTTCCTGGTCATGTCTAGAAGATATGAAGTACCGTAGAAGGTATTGAATAGTGTCACTGTGGTGAATAAGATCAAAAGGTGGGATATTGTCAGTAAAATTTACAAAGCCCCATTTTCGTAAGCAAATTTTTTCTGTTTAAGTTTGATTGCTTGCTTAACCCGCAAACTCATAAAGGCTGGTAATATTTTATCATGAATCAGTTGGTAGTGCTGAAAAGCACGACATAACCTAAAAAAATCCTCAGTCAGCTGTTTTTATTGGCGCACAAATTTTGCAAATACGAATTTAAGAAGCATATATTTCGGGCAATTGGCCTAATTAACTTTGCCATGTTAGAAAATAAGGCACGCAAAATGATTTTAATTTATTTGTCAGTAAAAACAGAATAGAAAAATATTTTTAATTTGTTGCATTTGTTTTAAGTTTTCGGGGTCAATAGGATCAAGAGGTGGGGCCAATTCAATCAAGACAAGGGGCTGATGGGATCAATATATACCTACGTGAAAATGCCTAGAGATTATAAACCAAAAGTAGGAGGAAAATATTCCAAGGAAGCTGATCAAAAACAATTTAAGAAACTAAAAATGTTAAATGTTAATAACGGGTAACCCCTTGGATACCTATGAATTGCGATTGCTGATCCAACAATATTTATATAGAGCTGGTAGGGTGGTGCCCAGTTTTAAGGAAAATCTTCCGGGTAAAGGGTTTACATATGCATTTTTGAAACTACGTTCAGGTGCGCTGTCGGAGAGAATGTGCCAAAATATAAAACGAGCCCATGCTTGTGTTACGAGGGTCTCTCTGCAGAAATAGAAGGTATTCCCGCCAGCAACATCATAAATTACGATGAAACGAAAAACTTTGCGTTTACCCCGGACGTAAAAAATAATTGCAAAGTGGCGATATAAATAATTATGAATCATAGTAAATAAGTAGTTTTTAAACCACTAAAGGTTGCATGGAAAAAGATAGTTGAGTTTTATAAAAAAAGGACCTCCTGGTATTCCTAAAAACGAATTTCCAGGTTTATTAAGAAAACTTTGAGAATCGATTGAAGACAACAGATCTAAAAATGCCCAATAATCAATGCAAATGTTTCTTAAATACATAAAAAACCGAATCAAAATTAATATCGAATTTTCGTTTCTCTGCTCTCGGTCTGTAGATCTTAGTTTCTGTATTTATGATAAACTGATGATTATTGACTCTATTTAAATTCATGGCAGTTGCGTTTAAAGATTCTATAGGTGCCTTGGAGGTAACTATTTAACTCATGTTGTTAAACTTAATGAGCTTAAGAACATCGCAATTGAGTCTGATAGGTTTTACTTTAATACTGTATAATATGTATGATGTGTTGGCCCTTCTGTGAATGTGAAAAAAAAACAGAAAGCAATTAAAACTTTATGGAATCCCAAAAGGCTGATGTAGATTTAAGTTTGATAAACATGATAGCCAAAGATTTTCAGCTAATATCAGTGGTAGAAAATGTCGGGTTTGTTGAATACTTGATACCAAGTACATATGAAAAACCTTATTCTGACTTAAAAAACATTTTAAATGCAGCTAGTTGAATATGTATCACTTACAAAGGATATCTGGCAGTCTGATAGCAACAAGTCCTATTTATTCCTAACATGCCATTTTATATACAATGCTCAAATTCATTCAAAAGTGATAGGGACAAATGAACATCACACTAGAAAAATATAGCTGAGGATTTGTCTACATTAATTGATCAGTGGGATTTAAAAAACAAAATTGTTACAGTGGTCTCAGATAATGGAGCTAATGTTAAAAATGCAATAATTGAACATTTGCATTTATATCACCATCCTTGCCTCGCCCACACATTGATCTTGAGCAGGAAAAAGTCATTAAATAGAATTGACGTCCTCCAAAAGCTCATTTTAAAATGTAAAGGTTAGTTGCACATTTTAAACATAGCGCCCTCGCAACAAGAAAATGCCAAAGTCGGATGGGACTTCAAAATTTGAAGGTGAAAAAAATATTTATGATTTTTATACGACTCTTAATTTATTCAATATTATATTTCAGGTTAAGCAAGCAGTTGATACAAGCTGGAATTCTATCCTTATGATGCTGGAAAGGCTATTGGAAATTAAAGATCCACTGACATTGTCTCTTACCAATTTGTCTGTTGCACCTTATAGCGGAATGCGTGCGCATTTTAAAGCCTCTGGAAATTCTAACTAAAAGAGTACCCCAGAAGCAACCACATGCTTGTGCGGGATAATTATTCCCCTTATTAGAGGACTTCAGCACCATCTACGTAATCTACAACCCACATCTGCTACGGGTTTATGGCTACGATAAAACCTTTCAGACGTAATTTCAAGGCGCCTGGCAGTCCTTGAAGAAGACAAAATAGCGGCAAAGAGTACATTGCTGGGTCCTCGATTTAAAAAAGTAGCATTTGGCCTTGAAGAAAACTAAAAAAATGCTGAAAAATGGATATTAGAAGAAATAATTGCTATGAATGTCCGAACTCGAAATTCTGAAACTACCGCATTGTGATCGATTAAACAACCCATTAGAATTTTGGGAGAAACATAAATATATGATGCCTGAAAATATTTAGGTACTCCTGCAACTTCGGTTCCTAGCGAGCGATTTTGTTCTAAGGCCGGTCAAATGACAAATGCAACTGTTGCCAAAAAATTAGAAATGATTTTGCTTTTAAATAGTCATTTTTAATAATTGTATATATTTTTGTTATTTTTGGGTTTATTTTTAAATTATAGAAAAGAGTATTATTTCTTGTTGGAATGTTAACAGTTAACAGTTTTGTTAAAGAAAATATGTACAGCCGCGGCCACAAAAAACTTTCAGGCTGGTCCTTGAAGCTCTCTCCGAAGCGCGAAATCCGGCAACGTGGCGGCCCGCCCGCTCCGCCCGTCCCGCTCCCCGCCGTGGACCGGCACACCGCGGCCGGTCGTCCGCGACCGGCCGGCGGCGGCGTCACGAAACGGGCAGCCGCGGCGTTGCCGAGTTGTGCGCTCATTTGCACGGATTTCCACCAGCCTGAAAGTTTTTTGTGGCCGCGGCTGTACCTAATATAATTATGTTTTGTTCATCATAATAGTAAATATTTTAAACCTATTACATTCAAATTAAAGTACCCAAATACACCCTGCACAATGATCATACGCCTATGTCTATATGAGTATAAACCCCGCTCTCCGCTATTCTGATTATGTGACGTATTCCGCGATGTTTTATGTTTTATAATTGCGTGTATGTGTATTTCATTTGATGTGAAGTGTGAAAAATAATATTATTAGTAATAAGTCGCCCTCAGTAATGTCACAAAGCATGTACATATCTATATCTATAATATACATCTACATAAATGCAAAATGTCCGTCGACAAGTTCATCAGAAAAATTAAAATTAATTAAAGATTATAATTTGGGGTGCATAATTAACCAGAATTCAGGGTACAAAATACGCCTACGTTTCTAAAGAAATCAATAATAAACATGGCATAAAAACCCTGGGGTTTAATCTGAAGCGCCGAAAATCATGGTGTGTTCGGTTTCTTGAAGTTGCGTAACGACGGGCGAGCGGCACGCATAGCTGAGCGTTCGCTCCCGTACGTCATGGAGAAATCAACAACGTCGGCAATGCACCATTCAACCAGACAAAACTTGAGGGTCGTAACAGCAGAATCTCTTTACATAATTTTCGTGGGTTGAGAGTTGAGATGAAATAGAGATGAGGATGAGGGTGATGATGATGAGGCCAAACTTGTTATGAGGCTTCGTAGTAGAAAAAAAAAGTGCAGAACGTCTAGATGCCGATTCTATCGTTGAGTGCATTGAATCGCACTCCATGTGTGTATGGCCAACTTCTAAAAACTTTCTCTCTATTGTTTCCAAAGATGGATGTTTGAAGAGCGCAAAATGTAAGGGGGCAATTATCCGAAAAAAGTACAAGATGCTTCACAGTAGATGGGACATACTGTTCGATAAATAAAGCAACACATGTGGCAATCTCATTTGAACCTCGCATTCCGTTAGTTTCATCCCAGATATAGGATTATCCCAATTTGTTATGGGGAGTATAAATTGTAAAGTTGTACACTGATAAATTTCTCTTGTAAAATAATGGCTTTGGAAAAAAATTGGAGTATAAAACACTGCCTCCAATTTGAAGTTACACGTAAAATAATTCAGTATCTTGTAGCTCAATTTAATTAATTGCGTCTTTTTTCTTTATGCGTACCGGGTATTCGGGGTCCCCTGGGAACTCTGGCATCAGCGGTTTTCAAAGCAAATTCGAAACACCAGCACTGATCCTTCCGTCGTATATAAAAGCCTATATTTTTCTATTAACCTTTCCTTGTACTTAGTTTTACTAACAGGTTTAGCTTGTTTCTCTCCACAGAACTCTACATAAAGTGAATACATTATTTCTTTATTTAACAGGTACTTATAGAGGTACCTACTTTTTAGCGCTGTCTTTCTTACACCAATACGCTGGAACTGTTGGGAAGGAATTATGTAGCTTTCCATTAGTCGAATAACAGAGACTGCAAGTTTGATACCAGGAGGATGTTTTCCTCTGTTATCAGGCGATGACATGGCAATGTCACAACTAAGACATTTTTCCACAGCTTTTCGTATCATTTTTTTCAAAACACTTAAGGTTGCTAAAAAGAATTGTTTACACACTCTAACCTCTTGATTTTGACGTACATTATATTTAAGATCCCAAAAATGTTGAAAAATATATTCTTTTGCATTGACGTTGAGTTTTTCACTGCATTTCAATGTACAGTTACACGGATTTTTTACTCCTCTTGCGGGCACCCGTTGATTATTCATACTGCTAGTGCAACGAGTATCGGCACAATTATAACATAAGAGCGTAACTTCAGGATCACGTTTATTAAAAAAGCATTTCAATTTATGTAAGGTTTTTAACACAGTGTCCGCTCAAATAATAGAAACAAATGTATTTTTTTACTTAATTTCTCACTTATATCCATGTTTCTAGCGGACACGTGTTATAAAATTGTTTGTGGAGTTTAAAGCCTTAAAAGCAAAATCTTAAATATGCCAATGGTTTAGTATATTTTTCTATTGGTATTGCATGCCAAATTTTAAATCATGTCAAGAGACTTACGTCTTTTTTCTTCTTCGTCCTCATTTTCAATCAATTCTTCGTTATTAGTCGCAATTACGTCTTCCAAACTAACAAGCGCTGTTCCTTGAAGTGGCCGTTGAAGTTCATCATCGCTCAATGCAAAATCGGGGTCTCGCACAGAATGGTCAGAATCAATGGCTGGTTCAATTTTAGACGAAGAATCATCTTAATCCGAATTCTGTGGGCCTTAAAAAGTAACCCAATTGTTTATATTGCTATGAATGTTTTTTTTTCTAAAATATTTCTTAGTATTATACTGTGTATGATAACTACCTTGCCTTACTCTCATTTTAACAATTTTTTTGTTCTGGATGACATTTTCACTAATGACACAATGACACAACGCACACAACTGTTTACTATATAGATTAATAATTTTTAAGGTTATGTCGGTCTCAGTCTTGATTATTGGTTTTACCACAGGGGCGTAACGGATTTATTTACACAATTTATCATAACATTGACATTTCTAGGGCTATTTCTACGAATAGATAATGTAATAATGTAATGTAGATGGTTTTCTTGTAGAAAATTGATTTTTTGGAGAAAGAAATGTTGTTAAGATTTGTCAGTAATGTATTTAACTTAAAATTATTAAGGCGTATCAACATAGGATCAATAATTATCTCATACGCCAAAAAATCTCAATTTCAACAAAATTGAAGATACGCCCCTATGTTATGAAGCCCTCGATATTTTCTCCACATATTAAAACATTTTCAGTTTTGTTTTGTACAACATTTTTACCTTTCTCCGTTTCAAGAGCATTAAACTGTCAAATAAAAACAATTGCTTCAATTGTCTCCATGGCCTACTCACCAATATCGATTAATGTGAAATTAAACTGAAAGATAATAAATATTTGTTCCATAAAAGTCAAGAATTTTGCTTAGATACATAAAATAGTCTTGGCCCTTCTACGATTCCGCAGTTTAATGATATATTAATTTATTATTATTTCGACATCAATTTAGAACTGGAAAATGTAATGTAAATTTATATTCTAAACGCTAGTCGGTACATCAACTTTGCAGCAAAGATAACAGAATTGAAAAATACCTATTCCTATGGATAATTAGTAATAAAAAGTTAATAGAATAATAAAGCTAGTGATATAAAATAATTTTACGAAGTTACAAGTTTTTGAAATTTTCAGAATTTTCATAAAAATATTAAAAATGGGCAAAAATCTAAATCTTTCATTAGAGCGTTCACATTTGGCACACTTACGTAAAATTGAAAAAGAAACAACTTTTATAAGTATAAGGTTTTGATATTTTAACAAATAAACCCATTTTTGGCGATATATTTTTTCAAATGTAATTTTTGACAGATAACAGAAATTAAATTTCAAAATAAAACATTAATTAAAAATTTCCCCCCTATGGTGCCAGGCTTTTAAAATGGCGGCTGGACATGCTGCTTCGGCGTTTGATCTTAAAATGCGCCTCCTTCATCGGCATGGGAGCTTGCGGGATCGTACCTTTTTCGTACCTTCTCTATTCCGCAGGGAGCGTCACATTTTGATATTTTATTTCTAATATTCCAGAAAATGCTCTTGGTAGGTAAAAGTTTCTGCATCATTTGAAACTCAAAATGCTCCTATCAAAATTTAAAGAAAAATGAAAAACTAAAAAAAATACTAAAACTTTATAACCATAGAATAAGTTATACCAGAACTATTTTTGAAATTTCGGCGAGGCACATCAAATATGTTGCATATATTTTATACAAAAATTAATAACTAAATTAAAATACCTATACCTGAACTAAATACCGAGTAATTTGTTTTCGTTCCAAAATTAATGTTTGAAATTTTTCGTGTTAAGATTTTTTGCCGAAGGTTTCAATAATGACTATATAGCATAGCAGTACCACAGCTTACCTAATACAGCTCCAAAACTCTCTTGGCGGGAAGAGTGGCGGATTTACCAATGGGCGCAATGGGCGGCCGCCCGGGGCCCCCTTCATTTGGGGGCCCCGAGCTTCGGCCTGCTCTGATTCCCTGCACGGTTCAGCCTCTCAAATTTGGCCGTAGTTAGACCGTAGTGGACTAGAATCGCCCTCTAGTGTCTGGTAGCTCAAAACACGTAACACGATGTCGAGACACACGAGACCCCGGAGACCCGGTAGGTCACTTTTGTACAGGAATTTCAGATCTGAATTTAAAATTAGAAGGGCATCCAAACTCTAGGTCTCAGGAGTCGCAGGTCTGTGACTGCTACTACCTACTACCTACTACCCTGGTTTATGGAATCCGTAGTTAGAAAATGTGTGAGTCATAAGGATACGAGAGCAGTATTGGATACAAGCAACAGATGGCGCCAAAAATTAAAGTGGGCCAGTCATAGCCTTCTAATGTCCTACTATTAAAATCTACCAAAAAAAACCAGCTGGACAACTTTATTTTTTGCAAATACTGTCCCCTGTGTCCACTGTATTTCTGTCAGGTCCTTATGTCAGTGTCAGACATTGGCTAACTAGAGTAACCATAAACAAGGCTACTACTGTGTGAAAAAGTCCTGGCTATTGGCTATATCAAAAGTAAAAGCACCTACCACGAAATATAAATATACCTAATAATTTACGTAAGTAAGTATATAGCAAACATTTTCCATTTTAGTTTGTGATTTGCGAAAAAGGTGAGTTTATTATTGTCAATAATTCAAAGGGCATTTTTTAGCGAGACATCGCGTATAATCGTTAATAACCTTCTCGGTAACCTCCGATAATCCCCCCAATATCTTATCCCACTTGATATGACCTTGACAAATAATCGGTCGTGTCGCCAAAACATAGCGGGTATTGCAGGTTATTGCGTTATTGGGTATTTTTGTCTGTGGAACCACAGAATAGCCTATTCTGTGGTGGAACGAACCTCCTAAATAAAGCTGATTGCTATTGGTATGCTTTCCCCCTCCGCCAACTTTTGTCCGACGGCCCTTGGGCAGCCATGTTGTGCTAATTTCTAGGGTTTTTGTTGGTGTCATTTAGGTATAAGTCTTCTTTTTCCTCTGTTTTAATTCACTTCGAACTGCCAAAAATGCAAGAAGAAAAATTTTTTAATTTAAAAATTAAAAATTGTAGGCATATAATTATGTAGAGCATATTTCTAATGTTGTATAGTGCCACCCATAAAGTTTGCATACACAGACACTGTATAATTGGTTTTCGTTTCTATTTTCAGTTTAATTTTTGTTGTTGTTATTTTAAACTTTATTAAAAAAGTATAAAATAGAATTGATGCACTTTACCCCCCCCCCCCCCCTATAGATTGTTTTGCTCGTCGAATATTTTTCACGGGCGCCACATGACTAAATAAATAAAAATAACGCCCAGGGCCCCAAACAGTCTAAATCCGCCAGTGCGGGAACGGTTTGCGTCGATTCCGTTGCGCAGCGTTTAAGCCCCGCCTTCCAGCGGAAAAGACGGCTTTGGCGTCCGTTCAGAGGGGTAGTAGAGTTATTATTCGTTCAGAATTCATAGGCGTGGGTGGAATTTTGTCGATTTGATTTAATTGTGATCGTTTAGCATTTAGCGTGATTTAGCGTGTTTAACTTTGAGCGAGGCTTTGAGTTTTGAGGAAAACGAGTGAACGAAAAGTGTGCAGTTAAAAGCTGTTTTAATAAGGGTTACAACTCCAAGAAAAAAATCTTTTGTTTTCCCAAGGAACCAAACCGATAAGTACCTATCTTAGAATTATTCGAATACGCGGGTTCGACTATATGTACGTATTAGTTATTTTAATTTATTTAATAAGACGCTTATTTTTTAATAAGCATTCAAAATGTATATTCTAAACAAAAAGAGGTATCCTTTAAAAATAGTAGGTAATTTATATTTACATTTTTTAACTTATCTACAATCATTATTAATGTAAATAAATAATTTTTACAGGGCTAGGATATGGGCAATGAAAGCCAATCGGGAGGACCTTGTGGTAAAACTAGATGACCTACATAAAAATTACATTAATTCTGAGTCTAGGGATGACACCCCCCATGTTCAAGATGTAAACATTAAAATAACCAATAGCATGAATTATTGTAAGGACGAGTTATTGCAAAAATTTTTACTGGGTACGTGTGTGGCTACCTTTTAAACATAGCCCTGCGGATACACTCCTGTGATACTTGCACGAATTATAGCAAAGGTTATAATTAAAGGGCGGAATATATGCAAATTGCATATATATTCATTTTTTGCATATTTTATTCAATTTCGCAAAACATTCCATATTTCTGGAAAACTATATTTTTGTGCCTATTTGCATGTTCTTCCTATACTTATTTATAGATATAGGATATAACCAAGATTATCAGAGCAGAGATAACTCGCAGTGTGTAGTGTAAAGTCAAGAAATCCTGAAAAATGCGGATGTAGCTAACCAACTTGTTTTTATTAAAGTTATAATTTTAGTTTTATATCAGTTATTAGAAAGTAGAAATTTAGGTTTAAGCGAATCGATTGATTTTGTTCAAACATTTTCCGCTAAATGTAGAAAGGTTACCGGTGATGTAGGTATTAAAGTTAGAAAAAAATTAGATGCTGATTCTACTGTAGAAAAGAATGAAGAGTTCAAATATTTAAAGGTAGTAAAGAGTATTTTTGATGAATCATCCAACGAAGTTGCACCTTGGCCTTATACCTTACTACCCAAATTAAAATATTGTCCTGTTATATCGGAAGATGTTGAGAGAAGCTTTTCTATATATAAACATATTTTTACCGACAGAAGGCAAAGATTTTTATTGGAAAACTTTGAAAAGTATTTAATCATAAATTCCTACTATATATACAATTTCAAATTAAAATGTTTTTAAAGTTCTGCTTTAATATAGGTATATTTTACGAGGTATTTTATGTATTTGTTTTCCTTTCTCCTTTCTCTAAAATCTGTTTTGTTGTTTTTTAAGGTATTTGTCCATGTAAAATAAATGCATATTATTGCATATTTGGCCAAATAAATGCATATTATTGCATATTTTAAATAAAAATGATGCATATATATGCGCATATTTCGATTGAAATCAAATGCATATATTCCGCCCTTTAGTTATAATGAATTATTGGACGATTTTTCTTTTTATTGTTTTTTGATGAAAATGATACCTTATTTGGACAATTGCAAATGCGGCTAAAAGCTATAAACCAAAGTTTTAGGAATATTAAAAAAAATTATAATTTGGAAAAATCTGTAATGATTATATTTTTATTTGTATATATTATATTAAATTTTTTGTATACGTATTATATTGTAGGTATATTGTTTTATGAAATTATTTTATTGCGAATATATTTATTTAATTAAAATCATCATGTAATTATAAAATCACTGGTTCTATAAATACCACATACAGCGCCCTTTTAACCACAGATGGCAAGTCTTTGCTTAAAAATAAGAAATTTTAATTATTATTGCTCTTCAAGTTTTCTTTTAAGAATTTGTATTAACTCCAAGTACAAAACCTATTATCCTCGCTATTACCTGTGAATAGGGCGAGAATTAACGGAGGTATGGTTCGTAAAGGGGATGGTACTGACCTTTGATCGGGGAGTAAACTATGGGTCTCGGCACTAGCTGTCGCGGTTGATAGATCTCTTCTCACTTGACGTGTTTGACGCGTACGCGTCCCCTTAGTGATCATGTACCGGGTGAGGAGAGGAAAAAGGGAGAGCGGCATATATTTAGCTAAAAGTAAATGTACTAAATGTGGACGTAACATTCCGCCCACCAAAATGGAACATTTTAAAAAACATTACTAATGATAATTTAATTTACACAACACCGTCCGCACCAGGGTATGTTTCGACCACTCTACCCCGAGACCACGAGAGTGGTGGTTGGTTATCTTCCTTAAGCAGTGGCGGATCTAGACCCTAAAAATTGGGGGGGGCCAAAAAATAAAACTAAAGTATGAAGTATGAGTTTTTTTTAATGTACGCATTAACAACAGCTAATCCATAAAAGTATCAGGTCCGAATCAGGTCACAACGTAAAAAATCTTTAAAAATGTAAACAAAAACAAAAAATAAATTCTAAAATAAGTACTATTATAAAACCTTTTAGTTGTTTATTTTATAACAAAATGTAAACTAATATAAAATAGATATATTGCCTAAGTATGCACTGCGCCTAATGTAACATTCAAAAAATATATGTTTAAAATAAAACAATAAAACCTAATAACTAATGGAACATCATTTTTCTGTTCCTACTATTTATGAAGCAACTTAGGATTTGTTCCATATAGTCTTTATTTTCCAAAATTTCTGACACAGTTTCATGTTCAATAGCCATTAAAGCAACACCCACTAGACGTTCCTGCCCCATAGTACTCCTGAGGTAGGTCTTAAGGCGCTTTAAAACAGAAAAAAAACGTTCTGCTGAAGCAGACGTTACAGGACAACTCAGGAGCAACTCGAACAATTGCCATACTAAAAACAGCATTTCTTTCATGTCGTTTTTTAAAAAACCTCTGCGCATTTTTCGATATTTACAGTAGCTAAATCTGTTATTGCTTTTTTCATAAAATTTTTATAAATATTGAGTTGATTAATTAAATTATCATCTGTGCTACTAAGTTTATAAAATGTGTTTACAATATTTACATGACTGTCATTTAATTCCCGGGTTAATTCGGTTAAAATTGTTGTAATTTTATTAACAAAGGAATAATCGTTTTCTGAAAAACGTTTGTTTAAATTACCAACAACTTGATCTAAAGAGGCATAAAGTATATTTACTCTCATCATATGTTCCGTATCCGAAAAAGTAAATGACTCTGAAGGTCCAGTATCTATTTTCTTTGGAATTTTTCTTTTTCGGGGTAAGCTTATTTTTTTAACGTCAAAACCATATGTTTCAATTTGACTTACAATAGAATTCATTTTTTCAAGAAGCTTTTTAAACATATTTTCATTTCTATAGCTTTCTAAGGTGGTCAAAATCGCTTCTAATTTTGGGTAGACACTGTTGATTGTTACACTAGGCGATTGCAGATATTTTGAGAAACTGTCAGTTAAACCTAAGATTAAATCTAAAACTAGCAAGGAAAAAATAAACTCTTCATCAAGCACTGATTTCAACAAACCAGAAGCATCTGCACCTACCTTGGGATTATTGGAATCATCTGAAATTACTGAAAGTGTTTGTGCAATGGCCGGTAATAAATTTAGCACAGTTTTTACAGCAACATGTCTTACTGTCCATCTTGTTTGAGACAAACTTTTCAATGTTGTTACATTTGATTTAGAAGTAGTTTCTGACAAAATTTTTTGAAAAATATCATGGCGTTTTGCTGATGCCTCTATAATATTGTACAATTTATTGACATCTGAGAGTGCATCTCGCAAATAATTTATATCTTCACAAAACCTAGCGATCGCTAAGTCTAATAAGTGAGCATGGCAATGAAAATAAAGAGCTCGAGGTTCGTCCTCACGAAATCTCGACGCTACACCGTTAAATCTACCGCTCATATTTGATGCACCGTCATATGCTTGCCCTCTCATTTTTGATAGTGGGATACCAATTTGTACTAAATATTCCTTTACCATGGAATGCAAATTCTCCCCGCTAGGAGAAGGACAATTTAAAAACCCAAGAAATTTTTCTTTAATTAAAAATGTGTTATTTTTTATAAAACAGTACCTAATCCCTATGGCCACTTGTTCGTCACTTGCTATATCAGTGGTTTCGTCCACGATAAGGGAATAAAAACAAGATGTATTGACTTCTTCTACATTTTTTTTAGAATAAAATCGCCTAAAATTTTAATCATCTCATTTTGAATGGTTTTACTTGCGTAATTACAACTTTTGGAATTAAATAGGTCCTGAAATTTTTTTCCCTTATCGCGAACTCGTAACGCAACTAATTCTAAAAAGTTTCCTTTATTTACTGATTCAATGCTTTCGTCATGTCCGCGATATGCTAAAGTTTGTTTCCCTATCCACAATATATTTTCAAACATAAATTTACAATAGTCGCGGTTTACTGCTATTTCTTTTTGGTGATATGAATTCAACTGTGTAGCAACTGAATTTTTACCTGTGGTTTGGCTTTCTATAAAAAACTGAGAAGCCCTCTTATGCGTTTCGGATTCTTCATGTTTCTTAAATTTTTCTAAAGCTTTTTTCCAATTATTTAAACCTTTCTCTACAAAAGCTGAATCAGAACGTCCTGGTAAGTGCGAACAAAATAAACGGCAATAAAAGCAAAAAGCTGCGTCAATATTAATGCTGTATTCCAACCACGGGTAATGGTCATACCAAGATTTTTGGAAACTTCTTAGTTTCTTTTCTTTGCCATACTCAGTCTGTTTAAAGTCGGTTCGAGGTTGAAATGGCTCCAACGACATAAATTTGAAGCCATTACTTGGATCTCTAGGATTCACCTCTATGCACTCGTTACTCTGATTCTGATTGGGGTTATTAATAATTTCGTTTGTAGTATTTTTTGTAGTATCGTTATCGTTGTTAGTTTTTTTAGTCAAAGTAGGTGGCAGAGGTTCTTGACCATTTGTCCGGAAAAACATTAACAAGTTTGACTGTTTTTTTGACATTTTCTATAAAAAAAGATACAATTACTGACATTACTGTATACTGTATACCTACTAATCTAATCATAAACTAACAAATATGTGTATTTACTACTTTACTAGTGTTTTTTTATTCTTTCCTAACTACACTAATAATACAAGTATCAAACAGAACAAAAAGGCACACAAAATAAAATATTTAAAAACTTACCTCAAAATATAAGTCTTTATTAGTCTTTAAGAACACTACAAACACAAACACAGAAACTTCTGCAAAAAAAACTCTTAAAAATCGACTTTTAAAGTCACCAAAATACAAACAGTAGGTATTGGTTATGTTTGACAACTGCCAACAACGCCATATTGAAATCTCAGCTGATTTGGCCTCGTTACAAAGCTGGTTAGTCGCCATCTAGCGAGAATATTTTTAATTAAAACAAGTATAAATGAGCTTCTATCAAGTAGATGGCGCTAGCTAGTCAGTCAGTTAATGGAAAATGGAAACTGTGTTTGGGGGTGTTTGAAAAAAATGGGGGGGCCTGGGCCCCCCCAGGCCCCCCCGTAGATCCGCCACTGTCCTTAAGAAGAACTACGGAATTCAATTGAATGGGTGTAGAATGATCGACCCACTTACCGCGTTGCAAAAGTGTGTGTAAATATTCATTATGCCATTTCAACCAAAAGTGTTGGTGGAGATGCTGCAGCAATTGCCAACGTGACAAGCGATTTATATTGAGACGAGAAACGTCGTCCGAAGGGGGTGCATTTAAAGGTTCCAGGGTCAAGAAATGTCCTGGTGTGAGGACCTGGAGATCGTTCGGGTCGGAGCTTAGGGCACACAATGGCCTGGAGTTTAGAACTGCCTCTATTTGAATTAATAAAGTATTAAATTCCTCGTAAGTCAAAACTTGGTTGCCTACTACCCTTCCCAAATGTGTCTTGACAGATTTTATGCCCGCTTCCCAGATACCACCGAAATTCGGAGCGTGTGGGGGATTAAAGTGCCAAGTGATCTTTTCTCCTTTGCAAACTGATTCCAACATTCGAGCCAATTCTTTCGAAGCTCCTTTGAAGTTAGTGCCTTGATCGGAATAGATGTTTGAACAACGACCTCGGCGAGCTATAAAACGGCGTAATGCGGCAAGGAATGCCTCGGTGGTGAGCTCTGACACGAGCTCGAGATGCACAGCCCTAGTGGCCATACACACAAAGAGACAAATGTACGACTTGAAGGTCTTGGAACCTCTTGTTTTATACATGGTGGTGACAAAAGGTCCACCATAATCTACTCCGACTTCGGAAAAGGGCTTTACTTGGGAAATGCGAGAAACGGGTAGGTTGCCCATAAGAGGTTGTTTAGAAGATGGCTGATATCGAAAACAGTGGTGGCACTTGGTGGTGATTCTACGAATTGTGCGTTTTGCCGAAGGAATCCAAAACCTTTGGATAATGATATTTTGCAGAGAATGAATGCCGGGATGGAGGAAAATCTTATGAAGCTGTTCTATAAGAAGATATGTAAAACGATGATCATTAGGTAAAAGAACGGGATGTTTTTTCTCGAAAGAAAGATGAGGTGAATATCCTACGAATAGTACTACGCAGTTCTTCAGAGGTACGAAGAAATTGGAGGGGTTCTACGGGCCAATCGTTTTGGGGAGAACTTAGCCATTCAGGCCCCGCCCACCATAACGCATTGTCGCATAATTCGCTGGGCACAAGGCCCCTGGAAGCGGGATCTGCGGGGTTATCCTGAGATCGAACATGGTGCCACATGGAAGGGGGCACCATTTCTTGGAGCTTTGTGACGCGATTCGCAACAAAGGTAGTCCAACGAAAAGGTTCACTCTTGATCCAATTTAAAACTATAGTTGAATCAGACCAAGCCCACATGCGAGACGGCGAAAACTTACCTTTAAATGAAATCTGAAGAAAATTTATAAGTTTGGCAAGCAACAAAGCTGCACATAATTCCAAACGTGGGATACTTAATGGTTTTAGAGGAGCTACTTTCGATCGGGCACATATTAGAAAGGTTTTTATTTTGTTATCACTACCTATTATTCTAATGTATGTTACAGCAGCATACCCCTTTTCGCTCGCATCTGCGAAACCGTGAAGCTCCACATGGGCGCGATTGGAAACGAGCAGGTATCGAGGTATTTTCAAAGAGGAGAGAAGAGGTAATTGAGAGGCAATGAGAGTCCACAAATCGATAATATTTTGGGGAGGAGAAGCATCCCAATCAAGACCTTCCTTCCATAAAAGCTGAATCATTACTAAATAATAAATAATAATATAGTATTTTTTAAACCAATAATTGTTAATTGAAAAACATGTATTAAAACTACATGTACGAAATACATTCATTTATACGAGTATAATGCGTGAGCCCATCCTTGGTAAGATCGAGCATGAATGCAGTTATCATTTCTAATAATTTCAAAAAATACATGATTTTGATAGGTAAATTTGGCAGCGCTGACTACTTGAAACTTTTCCAAATGTGACAAAGAAAGCTGCATATGCCACAGGCTGCAGATTATTGTTCAATAGACGTTCGCGAAATGTTCGTTATACATTATTATCAAAGAAGATGTGTTGAAAATAGTTTGCATGTCCTGCTGCTACCTTAGCTGGATCTGGCGATAAACCAAAATTACTAGCAACGTAACCTAAAATGTTTACATCTTGAAATCCACAAGAACATTTTGTTGGTTTTAATTCCAATTTTTCTTTGCGAAATCTTAATAACACTTCTCTTAATTTGTCTAAATGATCATCAAAACTGCTGTCTTTGACTAAAACGTCATCTAGATAAACAATACACGTATTGTACTTTAATCCTGCTAAAAACTTGCCTGGATGCTAATCCAAACGGTAACACATTAAATTCATACAACCCATCCGATACAATAAAAGCAGTTTTTGGCTTATCCTTTTCTGCAATTTTAATTTGCCAATTCCCTGAGAATAAATCTATAGAAATAAAGTATTTTGAATCATTCAAACCTGACAGAAAGTAATCTATTGCAGGTAGTGGATACGAATCATCAATCATTTTTTATGACTTTAATTTTCTGTAATCTACACAAAATCGCCAATGTCCATCTTTTTTTCCTTACACTACCGGTGCCGCCCATGGGCTGTAGGATTTTCTTATAATTTCCGTCCTCTAATATTTCATATCTCCCTTTCGCGCGGCGAAATTCGACACGGGGTCTGGTGTATCGGTACAAAGACAATCCCATCTAATCGGTAACGCATCGCCTGTATGTATGGTTTATTCACACACATCTGTCCTACCTAATTCCAAATTACCAGTAGCAAAAATATCTCTAAATTCATGTAGCAACTTCAGTAGCCCTTCCTGTTGCTTTTTCTCTAACTTTTCATTTATCTTTACCCCTATTTCCATTACATCCGAACAAAAGACATCACTTTGGTGAAAAAGAACAAAAGTACCTTTAACTTCATTTCTATCCTTTTGAATAAATCCAGGAAACAGTTCAAATTTTTTCTTCTCAACAGCTACTACATTTACATCGGTTTTTAATGGGAATTCCTCAAAACTATCTAAATATTTGCAATAACCTACAAGAAATTGTCACTAGCAGACTTCACTCTTACAAAAACTCTTTCTGTTCTAGTATTATCTTCAAGAAATTTTGCGTCTAATAAACTGATGCCTGAACCGGTATCTAAAATGAAAGTAACATCTCTATTTTCAATTTTTCCTTTTATTTCTATCGGATCAAAACTACTTTCTTAAATAACGTAAGTACAAACACTCTTAAGATACCTGTTTCGAAGTCTGCAAGTTTGTTTTTTGTGGGCTCTTGAGTTACAAAAGTAATAAAACATCGTCTTGGTACCGGTTAGTGCTTTTCTCTCTAGTTTTTTTGCCGGTTAATTTCTAGCACAGTGACCAGATTTTCCACAACGAAAACAAGTCACTTTGCCATCGGGAGTTCGAGGCTCGAATTTTATGTTACTTTTATAGCTCTGAAAATTTTGCCTATAACTTGGGCGAAATTGTGACACCGACCTGTTCGTATTTATGGACTCCAATTGTTGGATCCTTCGTCTGAGCTCCTCCATTTCCCTCTCTGCTGCCGTGCTGTCTCTGGCTGTCCTGGACGTGGATTTAAGGCTGGCTGACGTCCCTGCTGATGTCGTGGCTGCCGTGGACGGCCCTACCATAAACTCGGTAACCTCTATCTTCTGTAGGTTCTTCCTAAACTTCTCCAGCGTTGAATTCTCCATCAAATTGACCTTTTCCAAGATCTTGGGCTTCAGTCGCAGAATGAACCCTATCTTTTCCGCCCCCGACATGGTGGGATTTTCCATGTTGTTACGCAACGCGTAACAGAATAATATTATATAAATAATTTCTAAAATAAAACAAAATTATACCTTCAAGAACTACGTTTGTCAGTGAGTTTCAAGCGGCCGCCAGCAAACAGTGGAGACGGGCGTGGGTACAATTAGATGTTTACCTTTTTTAGGCGCCACCTAGTTTGAGCGCTCTACACCTCACTATGTGATTTTTGAGGACCAAACCAGGAAAATTCCTCTGAAGGTTTAAAAGAAAACGGAAACGAAACGTAAATATTTAATTATATTTAGTTGTTGATGAGACAGTGGGATATAGTAAGTAAATCCTAAAATAAACACGCCACATTTCTCTAAAATGCCGCCCTATCCGTTCGTGTGCACGTGCGGTTTACAAAAGGCGCAGAAAATGTATAAGCAAATGGATACAGGCGCAAATATACCCGTAAAAGATTATTTGGTAAAGGATATTCTAGTGTCCAAGGAAGGTACGTTTCCAAAGTCATATATTTTTCTTAAATTGTAAATCTGTGTGCTTCTTTTCCCAACATCTTCCAGCCTTCTCTTCACGTCCTGATAAACTTCCTTAAAAAGCTTGTTTCTACTTATATCCATCCAATCTATTCCACTTTCGTCTTCCATTCTGCCTATATCCTTGTATTCATCTCCAGATAACATCATATTTCGTCCAAAATTCACGAAATATGGCGACACTCGTGTTGATTCATGCCTAGCAGTCCTTAAAGCACACGCTACAAGGTGAAAGTTTTCATCTCACTTCCTGTGGTTTCCTTCCACATACATTGCCAACATAGTCTTTATGGTCCTATTTACTCTCTCCGTTGGATTAGCGCGTGGGTAATAGTTGGCGTTATATTTGATCATACACTGATATCTTTCCATTAATTTACGAAAGTCACAACTTGTAAACTGAGGTCCATTGTCGCATAGTACTAATCTAGGAACACCAAAAATTAAAAATACATCCTGTTCTACCCTGCGGACAACAGTTTCAGCTGAAGACTTCCTCAACGCGAAAACTAAAGAAAATTTACTAAGATAATCAGTCACGACGAGTATAAACGCATTTCCTTTTGTCGATCGAGGTAGTGGAGCCATCAAGTCCATCGACACCATTTCTCATGGCCTCGAAGGTTTTGGGTGGGATACCATGCCATCGCTAACGCCTCGTTGGTCAGGTTTATGAGCTGTGCACTTTATACGTCTACGAATGTATTTGGCAATGTCGACACGCATTTTTGGCCAAAAGAATCTCTGCCACTCTCGAGTATGTTTTATAAACTCCCATATGTCCAGCTGTTGGAGCGTCGTGAGCAGATTTTATAATTTCTTGTCGTCTCTCCTTGGGTATCACCTCCTTCCAATTTATATCAGAGGGCATCAAACAGGAATAATCTTGTTTGATAAACTTATAGAGTTTCTCATCTGAATAACGCCAATTGCTGTAACGAAGAATTGAGGATTTAACGAGTTTAACAATTTTGAGATATCACTTGTCCTGAATTGTATTTTCATCTATTGTAGTGATGTTAAGTGAGTCCAGAACAGGTACTGATCTGCTCAACAAGTCCGGGACGACATTATCCTTGCCTCTTCTATGCTCAACAGAGAAGTTATACTGTTGCAACCGAACAGACCATCTAACTAATCTTCCTGTTGGTTCTTTGAGAGTGTGGAGCCATTTCGGAGCGTAGTGATCTGTAATCACTTTGAATTCTACTCCCTCGATATGAAGTCTGAGCTTTTCTATGGCCCACAAAACAGCTAAACATTCTCTCTCAGTTGTGGAATAGTTTCTTTCTTGGCGTGTCAGGGATCTGCTCAAGTAATATATAACCTTTTCTCCATCCGGATGAAGTTGTGTAAGAACTGCACCAATTCCAAACCCAAATGCATCGGTATGAATCACGAATGGCAAGGTATAGTTTGGACAACACAAGATTGGTGAAACAACCAAAGCTTCCTTAATCTTTTGAAATGCCTTTTTACAGTCCAGTTTCCAACGAAACTTTTTATTGTTCCTCAGTAAGGAAGAAATAGGGGCTACTATGGTAGAGAAAGCAGGTATGAACCTACGGTACCACGAAAATGTTACTAAAACACGACGAACATCCTTTATCATTTAAAAATTGGCATTTTTCCCACCTCATCGTCAAGTTAGCTTTCTTCAGGCGGCGAAATACCTCCTCTAAAATCTCTAAATGTTGCTGAAAAGTTTGGGTCACAATGACGATATCGTCCAGGTAGACAAAAACATGTGGCTCAAGGTCAGCACCCAACACATTGTCTAGCAACCATTGCCATGTTGCTGGCGAGTTGCTAAGGCCAAATTGCATCCTACAGAACTGAAATAATCCTCTGTTTGGCACTGTAAACTCAGTATAAGGTCTGGACGGTTCAGCAACTGGTACCTGGAAAAACGCGCTTTTTAAATCTAAACTAGACAGATATTTTGCATCCCTAAGCTTGTCCAAAGTGTCCGTAACCATTGGAAGTGTAGTCGACACAGAAACGGTAGGAACCATCCTTTTTCTTTACCATTACTATTGAAGACGCTCATGGACTGGTACTTGGTTCAACAATACCCTGTTTCAGCATTTCCCCCAGCTCTTGGTCCACATATTTCTGAAGAACTAGCGAAATTCGGTAATACCTTTGCTTAATTGGTGCAGAAGAAGTTTTAATCACATGCTCCGTTCGATTAGTGCAACCTAGACTAGTACGCAAAAGTTCGTCCAGTCTGTGCTGTTCAGATGAAGTCAAAACAAAATCGTTACCACCTGGTGTAGCCTCAATACTCATTAACCTTATAGCATCGGAATCCTTACAGAAATACCATTCTTCGCGACAAAGATTAGGAACAAAACCCATGCTCTTCCAGAAAAACGAAAACTTCAAACAACTTTACTTTCCCACAAAGTTGAATTGGCAAATCTAAACATCCCATACTAGGAGACCTGCTACCATCAGTTAAAATACAAAAAGGTTTCTTATAAGTATTTAACGAAATATCAAAACGCGTACCCAACCAGGACCACCTAGAATAGTGCGAGATGCTCCAGAATCTAACAATCCAAGAAAAGAAACACTCAAAATACTTACTTTCAAGTATGCTCTTTCATCATTCTCCACGTTTTCCAATGTGTAGTTGAGGACATATACATTACCAGCCGAATTAACATTCCGAAAGGCGCGACCAGTTCGGCTCCCTAGTGGCACCGCTGCCCGTTTCCCGAAGCTGATCAAAGAGGACACGTCTTCACCGTGAATCCTTCCTTCTGGCACTTAAACCCGCGTTTCTCGGTACTTTTATTGGCACAACCTACAGCTCGATGTCCAGGTTGACCACATTTATAACAAACAACCTGTTTACCTGCAATAGGTTGCCGAAATGATGCACCAGGTTCCGTAGAAGCCGAAGTTAAGTCCAGAGCAGCTACTTGTTCTTCTAAAACCATGTAAGCCAAGTCCGGTTCTAAATATTGTTTTCCCTTTGGCGGAGCGATATATTCTCCACCTTGCATCCTGTATTCTATTCTCTTGCATAGCTGACGCAACTGGGCAATAGATGAAATTTCAAGTGCACCTAGCTGGTTACGGTATACTGGCGCAATATTTGTCAACAATATGAAAAGTTTGGCTTCTTCGGAAATGGAACATTGTAACCTTTGGAAATACTTTGCCATTATAGCCAGGTAAGTTCCTATTGTTTCATCTGGACCTTGGGTCCTTCTTTTAATTTCATCCAGCAGCTTTTCTGCGTAGAACGCTGGCTGATACTCATCTTTAAACAAAGCAACCAAGTCATCCCACGTGGTAATTCCATTTCTGCAATCACGATAAAAATCGTAGGCTCTTCCTTCGAACAAGTCTATACCGGAATCCAGAAGCACTTCTTTGGACACATTGCGAGCAATGCGCAACTCATCTATACGTTCAAAGTACGCAGTCACGGATAACCCTCTCTTATCTCCGCTAAATTTTAAGTTCCCCTTATATGGTAATATAGGTTTGATATGAAGTGATGGGTGGCTCTGTTGAGTCCGTGGGGGTTGTTCAGGTTGAGGTTCATCCATTAGATTGAAGCCAAGAATGGTGCTTCTGTAAAGCTGGTAGCTTCTAAAACAGAAAGTCCGGGAGGAATGGTTGTGGCAGGTTCAATACCTGTACCGGCATTGTCTATTTCAGCTGCTTTGAAACGGAGTTGGTTGATGGAGGAAAGTGCTAACGCAAAGAGCTCAGAACGCACCTTCTGCTTATCTTCTTCTTTACTTTCCATATTATCTATCCTTCCAAGCACATGAGCCAGCTTAGATTGCAACTTATACCTTCAAGAACTAAGTTTGTCAGTGAGTTTCAAGCGGCCGCCAGCAAACAGTGGAGACGGGCGTGGGTACAATTAGATGTTTACCTTTTTTTAGGCGCCACCTAGTTTGAGCGCTCTATACCTCACTATAAGTGATTTTTGAGGACCAAACCAGGAAAATTTCTCTGAAGGTTTAAAAGAAAACGGAAACGAAACGTAAATATTTAATTATACTTAGTTGTTGATGATACAGGGGGTATAGTAAGTATATCCTAAAATAAACACGCCATATTTCTCTAGTATGCCGCCCTACCCGTTCGTGCGCACGTGCGGTTTACAAAAGGCGCAGAAAATGTATAAGCAAATGGATACAGGGGAAAATATACTCGTAATAAATTATTTGGTAAAAGATATTCTAGTGTCCAAGGTAGGTATGTTTCCAAAGTCTCATCAATAAAATTTATCCGATAAATAAACTTAATTTCAAAAACACTTAGCTGTGGCGATGTGGTCCAGAAATCGCTGGCAGGTGGGTGTCAAACAAGTGGCAGCAGTATCACGGAAGACATCAACCCGCTACCCGGCATTGACAACTTCAAAGTCCACCTGTAGACTCCTTCGGCAAACTAATTCTATTGCTCTTTGGACAACCGGACCATATAGCAGAATCAGAGGATTTAAATGAAAAAAACCCCACAAGGAAATATAGTTTAGTGAAAAACTTAGATCAATAAACAGGAATATATAGTAAAAGCAATATTTTACCTCAAACGTGTGAGGCTTTTCATCCAAAACGACGAATAGAATATTGCTTAGATCTTAATTTGAGTATGTCGTCCTTTGCGTTTTCTTGTAGTCACTAAAATAATGAAAAATAATATTGAGTTTTTGACTGGAAGGTTCAGAACATTTGGACAGCTAAATGACGACTTACCACGAGGATTTTGTTCTTCTCTCGATGTGAGGAGAGGTTTCGTAGTGCTCGGCGAATGTGGGGATTGGATTAGTTGCGAAAAATTGTAGGTTCCCGCGATGCGGCTTGAAGATCTATCTATCACTACAATCCACCTGAATACAGCCAGAATCTTTAGTTCCGTTGGATTCCAAATTTCTCCTAAAAATAAGGGTCAATCGGCTAAATATTCCTTGACTCCTTTGGACTCTCAAGGGCAAATTAAATTTTTCCTGAAGTTCCGCAACTTTCCGCATTCTCCGAGTAAAATTTTGATTTTATACTGACAAATAAATAAATATATTTTGTTGATAACGGCGACCTATTTTTTTACTAGGAAAAATTGAACAAAATAAATACCTAATGCCAAATCACACCGTAACATTCTTTCTTGTGAGAAAATGTACAGCTCATAACTTCTTTTTTCTTTTTGTTTGAAGAGAGCACGAGTTGGCAAAATGTCCACTTTGTTTGCACTTGTAACCCCAAGCACTCATCAATCACACAGGTGTACAGGGTTATTTGTTAGTGTGTTTAAAGGTTTTACTATCACAATTTCTTATCAAGCAGACTATCACAGGTTAAAATGTTCAACAAAAGTAGATATACATATTCTGTATGCTGGTAATTATTGTGGTAATCCCACTTCTGATAAATTTGGAAGACTTTTTTAAATTACCAACCAAAAGTAAATATAAAGATACACTACAAATCAAATAATACTAATAACGTCCTCTGATCTGCTTTGGTTAGGGAATGTGGTGACATACCTGTAATTAAAAAGTAACCTGAGCATCCAATTTACTTTTAGTGGGATCTATTTAATAATGCAGTTCCAGCTTGTTTTATCAATTATCGGAAAGTGTCGTTATTTACTTCTAACAATGGTCGTTTTAATTAATTACATAATTACTGTGATATAATAAAAATATATTCTCAACTCAATTAACTACTAAATAAATGTATTACCTGTCTGTCACCCACGAATACAATATTGAGCAAAGCTGTACAGTTCTCCACAAAGGAGTATTCAGGACATTAATGGTTATAAGGATGATATTCAGTAGCTCAAGCACTCTACTGAGCAGTCGGCACAATGGCTCAAGCACTGCACGGCCACGTATTGGACGGCTCAAGCTCTCCGTCAATACAATAAGATTGTACGCAACACAGACTACGCCGCTCAAGCTCTCCGCAATAACGTATACGAAACAAAGGACAAGAGACGGCAGCTCAAGAATTCACAACTATTAATTTTACCATGTAACTTTTAATTATTGTTGTTATGTAGATAGTACGACTTAGATTAAAATATAATAAATATAGCTTTAAAATATCCTAGTTAGAAGTAATACCGGATAGCCCGTGAGAAAACTCACCAATTGGTAATAATATTCCAGGGAAGTTGTCACACTCTTAACAGCACAGACCACTGACTTAAACTGAATAAAGGCTCAACTCAGGCAAGGCAAGGTTTTGGGCATATGTTTAGAAAATAAAGCGATAAGTATTATGTACTATGTATCGCTATAGGCCCGTTCTTCAACTTGTGTGGCTGTGTCGTCGTCTTTTAAACTAACATAAGAAAATTTATTAGTCTCGGAAATCTTACTTCTTACATACCAGATACCTAAAACCATAGTTGTGAGTAAAAAATACAATATATGCTATTTCAGATTAATTGAGGAACAGATCTGAAAAAGTATACTTACCACCTGTCTTCTATTTTCAAATTGAGTTGCCTCCGTTATCCATTTCAACAGTTTCCATTCTATCTAAAATAATGAAAATAACACTTTTTGCTATCGGTACTACCTGTATCTTTAAAACATATATATAGAAAACTACTGCTGGAGTTAAATTTTAGCAGTCGAACCAGACTGGTTCGACTATGCTTTTACTGACTATTGTTATTAATCTAGTGGTAATAACATAAATAATGGGGAATAACAGAAATAAAGGGAATAAATATAACTTATTAGTGTCTCTAAAAATATCCCCCTAACCATACTTTTCACACTGCCTATTCATATTTGGCATATTTCTGGAATAACACATTGATAACGATAATAATTGGCGAAAAACTGTTATGGCATTAATAAATAACATATTCGACTTACCTTCTTTGATATTGTTGATAAAATTTTGAAAATTGCAAACGCAAACTCATCTATATTCTCATGGCCATGGCGGGAATGGGCAATATTTGTAGCGGGAAGGCTGGCGTCTGATCCTGGTGATTCTATTGGTCCAACCCGCCAACCCGTAATGTATAGGCAACCCGTTTAACATAGGGTCGCGTTCAGAGCGAATATAGCTCACTTTTTGCTACCTTCAATCATATTTTTCGGCCTTCACAACCCGACGTAATGGCCGACCTGTGTTGCCAATGCGCCGCACCTATAGTTGCCATACCCCTGGTTAAAAGCTTAAATAATAATAATAGCAACCTACTTATATTTGTTTTCGGTAGCATTAGATTAATCAAGGCGAGGCTTTAAAAATGCTGCTTCGACGTTTGATCTAGCCACCTATCAGCCGGAAGTCATGCAAACGTATTCTATTTGCAGAGAACTGAACGTTGCGGGATCGTACCTTTTTCGTACCTTCTTTATTCCGCAAGGAGCGTCACATTTTGATAAGTTAGGTACCCTTTTACAGAATTAAATCAACACGATATATTTCATAATTTTTACTTTTAATAAAATTGCAAACTGGGCCGTAGGTATAGTGAGAGAACGTTCGTTTATTGAGGCTTGTAAATAATTAATCCTTATGAATTCTTACCTTAACGCGCTCTCTTGGAATTGAATGTTTTTTTCGATGTCCGTTCAGCGCTCTAGTAAGTAAAATAACAGAATAAAAAACTCCAAATTTATTTGTCACACCTGCTTTATGGCACATTGTTAAAGTCGGCCGCATAAATAATTTTCAAATTATTAGACATTCCAGATTCCGGCCTGGATCCTGTCACCTTGACCGCAGCATCGCCAGTTTGGAGATATCCAACGTATTTTCTGTAGGTCACACCAAGCTGCACCCTCTGGTCGACGTCGCACTCGTAGGGCATTATCAACGCCTTCAGATAAACTATTGGGTCGATTGCTCTGTATACCCTCAAAATTCTCGTTACAGGCATTTTGGCAGTACAAGAGGTCTCTTTCTCCATGCAGGACGTGAAAAACTACTACACTAAATAAGATCTCACTTTTAGATTTAAGTGCACAAAATACCTGAATCGTGTCAGTGCTTGTTTCCTAACCTAGAACTTATTCTGACAGTCCTTTCAGATACATTGAGTACAACAATTGCGCAGCATTTTGGGTATATCCCACGTATTTTCCGTTCGTCACACCAACCTGCACCCTCTGGTCGACGTCGCACTCGTAGAGCACTATCAACGGCTTCAGAATAACTATTTGGGTCGATTGATCTCTATATCCTCAAAATTCTCTCGGCATTTTAATAGTACAAGAGGTCTGTTTTTGTCCACGAAGGACGTGAAAAACTACTACATTAAATAAGACCTCACTTTTAAATTTTAGTGCACAAAATACCTGGATCGTGTCAGTGGTTGTTTCCTAACCTGGAACTTATTCTGACGGTCCTTTCAGATGCAGTCAGTACAACAATTGCGCAGCATTTTGGGTATATCCAACGTATTTTCCGTTCGTCACACCAACCTGCACCCTCTGGTCGACGGCGCACTCGTAGGGCACTATCAACGGCTTCAGAATAACTATTGGGTCGGTTGATCTCTATATCCTCAAAATTTTCTCGGCATTTTAATAGTACAAGAGGTCTGTTTTTGTCCACGAAGGACGTGAAAAACTACTACACTAAATAAGACCTCACTCTTAGATTTAAGTGCATCGTATCAGGGGTTGTTTCCTAACCTGGAAATGATTCTGACGGTCCTTTCAGATGCAGTCAGTACAACAATTGCGCAGCATTAGATTTCAAAGCTGACTCCACAGCAACCATGCATAGTTAATATATCGCTTCAACTGGGTTTCCTACTGCATTAAATAATTCGTTGAATATTTGCTTTTGAAATAGTGCGGGTTCTGCCTCCTTACACACGATACATGCGTCCTTCATTATATACTTGGAGCATGCAAGACAATCTCCCCTGTCTACGACTGCATTTGAGCTATCACAGACTTCTGACTTAGATAAGCTTGTCACGTTGGTGATATTTACAGAGCAAATCGAAGGGACACCTAAAAAACGATATTAAGCTTTGTTTCGTTGTAAGCCGTGACAATAATTGGATAATTATTTATCTAAAATATTCCAGAGAATGCTCTTTGTAGGGAAAAGTTTCTGCATCATTTGAAATTCAAAATGTTCCTATCAAAATTTAAAAAAAATGCAAGAACTTTATGTGGGGCCCACTGTTGTATGATGTATAACAATAAACCAAGTTATACCTATGTCAGAACTATTTTTGAAATTTCCGTGAGGCACATCAAATATGTTGCATACATTTTATACAAAAATAATAAATAATAACTAAATTAAAATACCTATACCTCAACTTAATAGCGAGTGCTAAGAATTATTACGATTTATTTGTTTTTGCGTCAGGATTTTTTGCAGAAGGTTTCAATAATGACCCTGATTATATCTTCTTTAATCAATGGTATAACTAGGGAAAGTTTGTCGTTACCTGCTAGCATACATTTTGCTAATGTAGACTTCTGGATGAGGAAAACCTTTTCTTTTGGCAATTCAATCAAGAGTCTTTCGCAGTCCACGCATATTCCCTCTGAGAGTTGAATAATTTCCTCAATAAACTCTATAGCTATTGTATTTTCAATTTTAGATATTATCTGTATTTTTGTTCCAATAGTAATAATTCGATTTCACTTAATCAGTGGTATTGCTAAGGGAAATTCGTCGTTACATGCCAGCATACATTTGGCCAATGTGGACTTCTGGATGAGGAAAATCTTTTCTTTGGGCAACATTAGCCTTTCGCAGTCCACGCATATTCCATCTGAGAGTTTAATAATTCAATCAATGGGATGGTACAAACCAGAAAGGTAACTCTATAATTAGACATTCTTGATTTTACATTCTGGGCCCTCAGGTATTCTAGTGTGGTGCTGGCCAATGCTGCTTTCAGTTGGCCATTGAGAACCTCACCATCGTCGGTGCTGTGGAAGTCTATCATCCAGGGTAATTTTGGACACTGAGGATTGAATTCCATGTTGGAAATGGAATGAGATGACTATGAATTTTGACGACATAACACGAACAAAAACTAAATGTACATCAGTTTGGAGGTATATAATTTTGGCATCATGTGACAGTTAGATGGCATACCAAATGTGATTTGGAATTTGTCATTTTCATAATGTACAGTGGTTAATGGAAAATGTTTCTTTTGCTTCCTGGTCATGTCTAGAAGATATGAAGTACCGTAGAAGGTATTGAATAGTGTCACTGTGGTGAATAAGATCAAAAGGTGGGATATTGTCAGTAAAATTTACAAAGCCCCATTTTCGTAAGCAAATTTTTTCTGTTTAAGTTTGATTGCTTGCTTAACCCGCAAACTCATAAAGGCTGGTAATATTTTATCATGAATCAGTTGGTAGTGCTGAAAAGCACGACATAACCTAAAAAAATCCTCAGTCAGCTGTTTTTATTGGCGCACAAATTTTGCAAATACGAATTTAAGAAGCATATATTTCGGGCAATTGGCCTAATTAACTTTGCCATGTTAGAAAATAAGGCACGCAAAATGATTTTAATTTATTTGTCAGTAAAAACAGAATAGAAAAATATTTTTAATTTGTTGCATTTGTTTTAAGTTTTCGGGGTCAATAGGATCAAGAGGTGGGGCCAATTCAATCAAGAGCTGGGGCTGATGGGATCAATATATACCTACGTGAAAATGCCTAGAGATTATAAACCAAAAGTAGGAGGAAAATATTCCAAGGAAGCTGATCAAAAACAATTTAAGAAACTAAAAATGTTAAATGTTAATAACGGGTAACCCCTTGGATACCTATGAATTGCGATTGCTGATCCAACAATATTTATATAGAGCTGGTAGGGTGGTGCCCAGTTTTAAGGAAAATCTTCCGGGTAAAGGGTTTACATATGCATTTTTGAAACTACGTTCAGGTGCGCTGTCGGAGAGAATGTGCCAAAATATAAAACGAGCCCATGCTTGTGTTACGAGGGTCTCTCTGCAGAAATAGAAGGTATTCCCGCCAGCAACATCATAAATTACGATGAAACGAAAAACTTTGCGTTTACCCCGGACGTAAAAAATAATTGCAAAGTGGCGATATAAATAATTATGAATCATAGTAAATAAGTAGTTTTTAAACCACTAAAGGTTGCATGGAAAAAGATAGTTGAGTTTTATAAAAAAAGGACCTCCTGGTATTCCTAAAAACGAATTTCCAGGTTTATTAAGAAAACTTTGAGAATCGATTGAAGACAACAGATCTAAAAATGCCCAATAATCAATGCAAATGTTTCTTAAATACATAAAAAACCGAATCAAAATTAATATCGAATTTTCGTTTCTCTGCTCTCGGTCTGTAGATCTTAGTTTCTGTATTTATGATAAACTGATGATTATTGACTCTATTTAAATTCATGGCAGTTGCGTTTAAAGATTCTATAGGTGCCTTGGAGGTAACTATTTAACTCATGTTGTTAAACTTAATGAGCTTAAGAACATCGCAATTGAGTCTGATAGGTTTTACTTTAATACTGTATAATATGTATGATGTGTTGGCCCTTCTGTGAATGTGAAAAAAAAACAGAAAGCAATTAAAACTTTATGGAATCCCAAAAGGCTGATGTAGATTTAAGTTTGATAAACATGATAGCCAAAGATTTTCAGCTAATATCAGTGGTAGAAAATGTCGGGTTTGTTGAATACTTGATACCAAGTACATATGAAAAATCTTATTCTGACTTAAAAAACATTTTAAATGCAGCTAGTTGAATATGTATCACTTACAAAGGATATCTGGCAGTCTGATAGCAACAAGTCCTATTTATTCCTAACATGCCATTTTATATACAATGCTCAAATTCATTCAAAAGTGATAGGGACAAATGAACATCACACTAGAAAAATATAGCTGAGGATTTGTCTACATTAATTGATCAGTGGGATTTAAAAAACAAAATTGTTACAGTGGTCTCAGATAATGGAGCTAATGTTAAAAATGCAATAATTGAACATTTGCATTTATATCACCATCCTTGCCTCGCCCACACATTGATCTTGAGCAGGAAAAAGTCATTAAATAGAATTGACGTCCTCCAAAAGCTCATTTTAAAATGTAAAGGTTAGTTGCACATTTTAAACATAGCGCCCTCGCAACAAGAAAATGCCAAAGTCGGATGGGACTTCAAAATTTGAAGGTGAAAAAAATATTTATGATTTTTATACGACTCTTAATTTATTCAATATTATATTTCAGGTTAAGCAAGCAGTTGATACAAGCTGGAATTCTATCCTTATGATGCTGGAAAGGCTATTGGAAATTAAAGATCCACTGACATTGTCTCTTACCAATTTGTCTGTTGCACCTGAACCTTTAGATGCTTCGGAATGAGCCCTTATAGCGGAATGCGTGCGCATTTTAAAGCCTCTGGAAATTCTAACTAAAAGAGTACCCCAGAAGCAACCACATGCTTGTGCGGGATAATTATTCCCCTTATTAGAGGACTTCAGCACCATCTACGTAATCTACAACCCACATCTGCTACGGGTTTATGGCTACGATAAAACCTTTCAGACGTAATTTCAAGGCGCCTGGCAGTCCTTGAAGAAGACAAAATAGCGGCAAAGAGTACATTGCTGGGTCCTCGATTTAAAAAAGTAGCATTTGGCCTTGAAGAAAACTAAAAAAATGCTGAAAAATGGATATTAGAAGAAATAATTGCTATGAATGTCCGAACTCGAAATTCTGAAACTACCGCATTGTGATCGATTAAACAACCCATTAGAATTTTGGGAGAAACATAAATATATGATGCCTGAAAATATTTAGGTACTCCTGCAACTTCGGTTCCTAGCGAGCGATTTTGTTCTAAGGCCGGTCAAATGACAAATGCAACTGTTGCCAAAAAATTAGAAATGATTTTGCTTTTAAATAGTCATTTTTAATAATTGTATATATTTTTGTTATTTTTGGGTTTATTTTTAAATTATAGAAAAGAGTATTATTTCTTGTTGGAATGTTAACAGTTAACAGTTTTGTTAAAGAAAATATGTACAGCCGCGGCCACAAAAAACTTTCAGGCTGGTCCTTGAAGCTCTCTCCGAAGCGCGAAATCCGGCAACGTGGCGGCCCGCCCGCTCCGCCCGTCCCGCTCCCCGCCGTGGACCGGCACACCGCGGCCGGTCGTCCGCGACCGGCCGGCGGCGGCGTCACGAAACGGGCAGCCGCGGCGTTGCCGAGTTGTGCGCTCATTTGCACGGATTTCCACCAGCCTGAAAGTTTTTTGTGGCCGCGGCTGTACCTAATATAATTATGTTTTGTTCATCATAATAGTAAATATTTTAAACCTATTACATTCAAATTAAAGTACCCAAATACACCCTGCACAATGATCATACGCCTATGTCTATATGAGTATAAACCCCGCTCTCCGCTATTCTGATTATGTGACGTATTCCGCGATGTTTTATGTTTTATAATTGCGTGTATGTGTATTTCATTTGATGTGAAGTGTGAAAAATAATATTATTAGTAATAAGTCGCCCTCAGTAATGTCACAAAGCATGTACATATCTATATCTATAATATACATCTACATAAATGCAAAATGTCCGTCGACAAGTTCATCAGAAAAATTAAAATTAATTAAAGATTATAATTTGGGGTGCATAATTAACCAGAATTCAGGGTACAAAATACCCCTACGTTTCTAAAGAAATCAATAATAAACATGGCATAAAAACCCTGGGGTTTAATCTGAAGCGCCGAAAATCATGGTGTGTTCGGTTTCTTGAAGTTGCGTAACGACGGGCGAGCGGCACGCATAGCTGAGCGTTCGCTCCCGTACGTCATGGAGAAATCAACAACGTCGGCAATGCACCATTCAACCAGACAAAACTTGAGGGTCGTAACAGCAGAATCTCTTTACATAATTTTCGTGGGTTGAGAGTTGAGATGAAATAGAGATGAGGATGAGGGTGATGATGATGAGGCCAAACTTGTTATGAGGCTTCGTAGTAGAAAAAAAAGTGCAGAACGTCTAGATGCCGATTCTATCGTTGAGTGCATTGAATCGCACTCCATGTGTGTATGGCCAACTTCTAAAAACTTTCTCTCTATTGTTTCCAAAGATGGATGTTTGAAGAGCGCAAAATGTAACATTACAGCGACCATGCAATTCCGATTTTGTCAGGGGCAATTATCCGAAAAAAGTACAAGATGCTTCACAGTAGATGGGACATACTGTTCGATAAATAAAGCAACACATGTGGCAATCTCATTTGAACCTCGCATTCCGTTAGTTTCATCCCAGATATAGGATTATCCCAATTTGTTATGGGGAGTATAAATTGTAAAGTTGTACACTGATAAATTTCTCTTGTAAAATAATGGCTTTGGAAAAAAATTGGAGTATAAAACACTGCCTCCAATTTGAAGTTACACGTAAAATAATTCAGTATCTTGTAGCTCAATTTAATTAATTGCGTCTTTTTTCTTTATGCGTACCGGGTATTCGGGGTCCCCTGGGAACTCTGGCATCAGCGGTTTTCAAAGCAAATTCGAAACACCAGCACTGATCCTTCCGTCGTATATAAAAGCCTATATTTTTCTATTAACCTTTCCTTGTACTTAGTTTTACTAACAGGTTTAGCTTGTTTCTCTCCACAGAACTCTACATAAAGTGAATACATTATTTCTTTATTTAACAGGTACTTATGTTTTCCTCTGTTATCAGGCGATGACATGGCAATGTCACAACTAAGACATTTTTCCACAGCTTTTCGTATCATTTTTTTCAAAACACTTAAGGTTGCTAAAAAGAATTGTTTACACACTCTAACCTCTTGATTTTGACGTACATTATATTTAAGATCCCAAAAATGTTGAAAAATATATTCTTTTGCATTGACGTTGAGTTTTTCACTGCATTTCAATGTACAGTTACACGGATTTTTTACTCCTCTTGCGGGCACCCGTTGATTATTCATACTGCTAGTGCAACGAGTATCGGCACAATTATAACATAAGAGCGTAACTTCAGGATCACGTTTATTAAAAAAGCATTTCAATTTATGTAAGGTTTTTAACACAGTGTCCGCTCAAATAATAGAAACAAATGTATTTTTTTACTTAATTTCTCACTTATATCCATGTTTCTAGCGGACACGTGTTATAAAATTGTTTGTGGAGTTTAAAGCCTTAAAAGCAAAATCTTAAATATGCCAATGGTTTAGTATATTTTTCTATTGGTATTGCATGCCAAATTTTAAATCATGTCAAGAGACTTACGTCTTTTTTCTTCTTCGTCCTCATTTTCAATCAATTCTTCGTTATTAGTCGCAATTACGTCTTCCAAACTAACAAGCGCTGTTCCTTGAAGTGGCCGTTGAAGTTCATCATCGCTCAATGCAAAATCGGGGTCTCGCACAGAATGGTCAGAATCAATGGCTGGTTCAATTTTAGACGAAGAATCATCTTAATCCGAATTCTGTGGGCCTTAAAAAGTAACCCAATTGTTTATATTGCTATGAATGTTTTTTTTTCTAAAATATTTCTTAGTATTATACTGTGTATGATAACTACCTTGCCTTACTCTCATTTTAACAATTTTTTTGTTCTGGATGACATTTTCACTAATGACACAATGACACAACGCACACAACTGTTTACTATATAGATTAATAATTTTTAAGGTTATGTCGGTCTCAGTCTTGATTATTGGTTTTACCACAGGGGCGTAACGGATTTATTTACACAATTTATCATAACATTGACATTTCTAGGGCTATTTCTACGAATAGATAATGTAATAATGTAATGTAGATGGTTTTCTTGTAGAAAATTGATTTTTTGGAGAAAGAAATGTTGTTAAGATTTGTCAGTAATGTATTTAACTTAAAATTATTAAGGCGTATCAACATAGGATCAATAATTATCTCATACGCCAAAAAATCTCAATTTCAACAAAATTGAAGATACGCCCCTATGTTATGAAGCCCTCGATATTTTCTCCACATATTAAAACATTTTCAGTTTTGTTTTGTACAACATTTTTACCTTTCTCCGTTTCAAGAGCATTAAACTGTCAAATAAAAACAATTGCTTCAATTGTCTCCATGGCCTACTCACCAATATCGATTAATGTGAAATTAAACTGAAAGATAATAAATATTTGTTCCATAAAAGTCAAGAATTTTGCTTAGATACATAAAATAGTCTTGGCCCTTCTACGATTCCGCAGTTTAATGATATATTAATTTATTATTATTTCGACATCAATTTAGAACTGGAAAATGTAATGTAAATTTATATTCTAAACGCTAGTCGGTACATCAACTTTGCAGCAAAGATAACAGAATTGAAAAATACCTATTCCTATCGATAATTAGTAATAAAAGTTAATAGAATGATAAAGCTAGTGATATAAAATAATTTTACGAAGTTACAAGTTTTTGAAATTTTCAGAATTTTCATAAAAATATTAAAAATGGGCAAAAATCTAAATCTTTCATTAGAGCGTTCACATTTGGCACACTTACGTAAAATTGAAAAAGAAACAACTTTTATAAGTATAAGGTTTTGATATTTTAACAAATAAACCCATTTTTGGCGATATATTTTTTCAAATGTAATTTTTGACAGATAACAGAAATTAAATTTCAAAATAAAACATTAATTAAAAATTTCCCCCCTATGGTGCCAGGCTTTTAAAATGGCGGCTGGACATGCTGCTTCGGCGTTTGATCTTAAAATGCGCCTCCTTCATCGGCATGGGAGCTTGCGGGATCGTACCTTTTTCGTACCTTCTCTATTCCGCAGGGAGCGTCACATTTTGATATTTTATTTCTAATATTCCAGAAAATGCTCTTGGTAGGTAAAAGTTTCTGCATCATTTGAAACTCAAAATGCTCCTATCAAAATTTAAAGAAAAATGAAAAACTAAAAAAAATACTAAAACTTTATAACCATAGAATAAGTTATACCAGAACTATTTTTGAAATTTCGGCGAGGCACATCAAATATGTTGCATATATTTTATACAAAAATTAATAACTAAATTAAAATACCTATACCTGAACTAAATACCGAGTAATTTGTTTTCGTTCCAAAATTAATGTTTGAAATTTTTCGTGTTAAGATTTTTTGCCGAAGGTTTCAATAATGACTATATAGCATAGCAGTACCACAGCTTACCTAATACAGCTCCAAAACTCTCTTGGCGGGAAGAGTGGCGGATTTACCAATGGGCGCAATGGGCGGCCGCCCGGGGCCCCCTTCATTTGGGGGCCCCGAGCTTCGGCCTGCTCTGATTCCCTGCACGGTTCAGCCTCTCAAATTTGGCCGTAGTTAGACCGTAGTGGACTAGAATCGCCCTCTAGTGTCTGGTAGCTCAAAACACGTAACACGATGTCGAGACACACGAGACCCCGGAGACCCGGTAGGTCACTTTTGTACAGGAATTTCAGATCTGAATTTAAAATTAGAAGGGCATCCAAACTCTAGGTCTCAGGAGTCGCAGGTCTGTGACTGCTACTACCTACTACCTACTACCCTGGTTTATGGAATCCGTAGTTAGAAAATGTGTGAGTCATAAGGATACGAGAGCAGTATTGGATACAAGCAACAGATGGCGCCAAAAATTAAAGTGGGCCAGTCATAGCCTTCTAATGTCCTACTATTAAAATCTACCAAAAAAAACCAGCTGGACAACTTTATTTTTTGCAAATACTGTCCCCTGTGTCCACTGTATTTCTGTCAGGTCCTTATGTCAGTGTCAGACATTGGCTAACTAGAGTAACCATAAACAAGGCTACTACTGTGTGAAAAAGTCCTGGCTATTGGCTATATCAAAAGTAAAAGCACCTACCACGAAATATAAATATACCTAATAATTTACGTAAGTAAGTATATAGCAAACATTTTCCATTTTAGTTTGTGATTTGCGAAAAAGGTGAGTTTATTATTGTCAATAATTCAAAGGGCATTTTTTAGCGAGACATCGCGTATAATCGTTAATAACCTTCTCGGTAACCTCCGATAATCCCCCCAATATCTTATCCCACTTGATATGACCTTGACAAATAATCGGTCGTGTCGCCAAAACATAGCGGGTATTGCAGGTTATTGCGTTATTGGGTATTTTTGTCTGTGGAACCACAGAATAGCCTATTCTGTGGTGGAACGAACCTCCTAAATAAAGCTGATTGCTATTGGTATGCTTTCCCCCTCCGCCAACTTTTGTCCGACGGCCCTTGGGCAGCCATGTTGTGCTAATTTCTAGGGTTTTTGTTGGTATCATTTAGGTATAAGTCTTCTTTTTCCTCTGTTTTAATTCACTTCGAACTGCCAAAAATGCAAGAAGAAAAATTTTTTAATTTAAAAATTAAAAATTGTAGGCATATAATTATGTAGAGCATATTTCTAATGTTGTATAGTGCCACCCATAAAGTTTGCATACACAGACACTGTATAATTGGTTTTCGTTTCTATTTTCAGTTTAATTTTTGTTGTTGTTATTTTAAACTTTATTAAAAAAGTATAAAATAGAATTGATGCACTTTACCCCCCCCCCCCCCCTATAGATTGTTTTGCTCGTCGAATATTTTTCACGGGCGCCACATGACTAAATAAATAAAAATAACGCCCAGGGCCCCAAACAGTCTAAATCCGCCAGTGCGGGAACGGTTTGCGTCGATTCCGTTGCGCAGCGTTTAAGCCCCGCCTTCCAGCGGAAAAGACGGCTTTGGCGTCCGTTCAGAGGGGTAGTAGAGTTATTATTCGTTCAGAATTCATAGGCGTGGGTGGAATTTTGTCGATTTGATTTAATTGTGATCGTTTAGCATTTAGCGTGATTTAGCGTGTTTAACTTTGAGCGAGGCTTTGAGTTTTGAGGAAAACGAGTGAACGAAAAGTGTGCAGTTAAAAGCTGTTTTAATAAGGGTTACAACTCCAAGAAAAAAATCTTTTGTTTTCCCAAGGAACCAAACCGATAAGTACCTATCTTAGAATTATTCGAATACGCGGGTTCGACTATATGTACGTATTAGTTATTTTAATTTATTTAATAAGACGCTTATTTTTTAATAAGCATTCAAAATGTATATTCTAAACAAAAAGAGGTATCCTTTAAAAATAGTAGGTAATTTATATTTACATTTTTTAACTTATCTACAATCATTATTAATGTAAATAAATAATTTTTACAGGGCTAGGATATGGGCAATGAAAGCCAATCGGGAGGACCTTGTGGTAAAACTAGATGACCTACATAAAAATTACATTAATTCTGAGTCTAGGGATGACACCCCCCATGTTCAAGATGTAAACATTAAAATAACCAATAGCATGAATTATTGTAAGGACGAGTTATTGCAAAAATTTTTACTGGGTACGTGTGTGGCTACCTTTTAAACATAGCCCTGCGGATACACTCCTGTGATACTTGCACGAATTATAGCAAAGGTTATAATTAAAGGGCGGAATATATGCAAATTGCATATATATTCATTTTTTGCATATTTTATTCAATTTCGCAAAACATTCCATATTTCTGGAAAACTATATTTTTGTGCCTATTTGCATGTTCTTCCTATACTTATTTATAGATATAGGATATAACCAAGATTATCAGAGCAGAGATAACTCGCAGTGTGTAGTGTAAAGTCAAGAAATCCTGAAAAATGCGGATGTAGCTAACCAACTTGTTTTTATTAAAGTTATAATTTTAGTTTTATATCAGTTATTAGAAAGTAGAAATTTAGGTTTAAGCGAATCGATTGATTTTGTTCAAACATTTTCCGCTAAATGTAGAAAGGTTACCGGTGATGTAGGTATTAAAGTTAGAAAAAAATTAGATGCTGATTCTACTGTAGAAAAGAATGAAGAGTTCAAATATTTAAAGGTAGTAAAGAGTATTTTTGATGAATCATCCAACGAAGTTGCACCTTGGCCTTATACCTTACTACCCAAATTAAAATATTGTCCTGTTATATCGGAAGATGTTGAGAGAAGCTTTTCTATATATAAACATATTTTTACCGACAGAAGGCAAACATTTTTATTGGAAAACTTTGAAAAGTATTTAATCATAAATTCCTACTATATATACAATTTCAAATTAAAATGTTTTTAAAGTTCTGCTTTAATATAGGTATATTTTACGAGGTATTTTATGTATTTGTTTTCCTTTCTCCTTTCTCTAAAATCTGTTTTGTTGTTTTTTAAGGTATTTGTCCATGTAAAATAAATGCATATTATTGCATATTTGGCCAAATAAATGCATATTATTGCATATTTTAAATAAAAATGATGCATATATATGCGCATATTTCGATTGAAATCAAATGCATATATTCCGCCCTTTAGTTATAATGAATTATTGGACGATTTTTCTTTTTATTGTTTTTTGATGAAAATGATACCTTATTTGGACAATTGCAAATGCGGCTAAAAGCTATAAACCAAAGTTTTAGGAATATTAAAAAAAATTATAATTTGGAAAAATCTGTAATGATTATATTTTTATTTGTATATATTATATTAAATTTTTTGTATACGTATTATATTGTAGGTATATTGTTTTATGAAATTATTTTATTGCGAATATATTTATTTAATTAAAATCATCATGTAATTATAAAATCACTGGTTCTATAAATACCACATACAGCGCCCTTTTAACCACAGATGGCAAGTCTTTGCTTAAAAATAAGAAATTTTAATTATTATTGCTCTTCAAGTTTTCTTTTAAGAATTTGTATTAACTCCAAGTACAAAACCTATTATCCTCGCTATTACCTGTGAATAGGGCGAGAATTAACGGAGGTATGGTTCGTAAAGGGGATGGTACTGACCTTTGATCGGGGAGTAAACTATGGGTCTCGGCACTAGCTGTCGCGGTTGATAGATCTCTTCTCACTTGACGTGTTTGACGCGTACGCGTCCCCTTAGTGATCATGTACCGGGTGAGGAGAGGAAAAAGGGAGAGCGGCATATATTTAGCTAAAAGTAAATGTACTAAATGTGGACGTAACATTCCGCCCACCAAAATGGAACATTTTAAAAAACATTACTAATGATAATTTAATTTACACAACACCGTCCGCACCAGGGTATGTTTCGACCACTCTACCCCGAGACCACGAGAGTGGTGGTTGGTTATCTTCCTTAAGCAGTGGCGGATCTAGACCCTAAAAATTGGGGGGGGCCAAAAAATAAAACTAAAGTATGAAGTATGAGTTTTTTTTAATGTACGCATTAACAACAGCTAATCCATAAAAGTATCAGGTCCGAATCAGGTCACAACGTAAAAAATCTTTAAAAATGTAAACAAAAACAAAAAATAAATTCTAAAATAAGTACTATTATAAAACCTTTTAGTTGTTTATTTTATAACAAAATGTAAACTATTATAAAATAGATATATTGCCTAAGTATGCACGGCGCCTAATGTAACATTCAAAAAATATATGTTTAATATAAAACAATAAAACCTAATAACTAATGGAACATCATTTTTCTGTTCCTACTATTTATGAAGCAACTTAGGATTTGTTCCATATAGTCTTTATTTTCCAAAATTTCTGACACAGTTTCATGTTCAATAGCCATTAAAGCAACACCCACTAGACGTTCCTGCCCCATAGTACTCCTGAGGTAGGTCTTAAGGCGCTTTAAAACAGAAAAAAAACGTTCTGCTGAAGCAGACGTTACAGGACAACTCAGGAGCAACTCGAACAATTGCCATACTAAAAACAGCATTTCTTTTATGTCGTTTTTTAAAAAACCTCTGCGCATTTTTCGATATTTACAGTAGCTAAATCTGTTATTGCTTTTTTCATAAAATTTTTATAAATATTGAGTTGATTAATTAAATTATCATCTGTGCTACTAAGTTTATAAAATGTGTTTACAATATTTACATGACTCTCATTTAATTCCCGGGTTAATTCGGTTAAAATTGTTGTAATTTTATTAACAAAGGAATAATCGTTTTCTGAAAAACGTTTGTTTAAATTACCAACAACTTGATCTAAAGAGGCATAAAGTATATTTACTCTCATCATATGTTCCGTATCCGAAAAAGTAAATGACTCTGAAGGCCCAGTATCTATTTTCTTTGGAATTTTTCTTTTTCGGGGTAAGCTTATTTTTTTAACGTCAAAACCATATGTTTCAATTTGACTTACAATAGAATTCATTTTTTCAAGAAGCTTTTTAAACATATTTTCATTTCTATAGCTTTCTAAGGTGGTCAAAATCGCTTCTAATTTTGGGTAGACACTGTTGATTGTTACACTAGGCGATTGCAGATATTTTGAGAAACTGTCAGTTAAACCTAAGATTAAATCTAAAACTAGCAAGGAAAAAATAAACTCTTCATCAAGCACTGATTTCAACAAACCAGAAGCATCTGCACCTACCTTGGGATTATTGGAATCATCTGAAATTACTGAAAGTGTTTGTGCAATGGCCGGTAATAAATTTAGCACAGTTTTTACAGCAACATGTCTTACTGTCCATCTTGTTTGAGACAAACTTTTCAATGTTGTTACATTTGATTTAGAAGTAGTTTCTGACAAAATTTTTTGAAAAATATCATGGCGTTTTGCTGATGCCTCTATAATATTGTACAATTTATTGACATCTGAGAGTGCATCTCGCAAATAATTTATATCTTCACAAAACCTAGCGATCGCTAAGTCTAATAAGTGAGCATGGCAATGAAAATAAAGAGCTCGAGGTTCGTCCTCACGAAATCTCGACGCTACACCGTTAAATCTACCGCTCATATTTGATGCACCGTCATATGCTTGCCCTCTCATTTTTGATAGTGGGATACCAATTTGTACTAAATATTCCTTTACCATGGAATGCAAATTCTCCCCGCTAGGAGAAGGACAATTTAAAAACCCAAGAAATTTTTCTTTAATTAAAAATGTGTTATTTTTTATAAAACAGTACCTAATCCCTATGGCCACTTGTTCGTCACTTGCTATATCAGTGGTTTCGTCCACGATAAGGGAATAAAAACAAGATGTATTGACTTCTTCTACATTTTTTTTAGAATAAAATCGCCTAAAATTTTAATCATCTCATTTTGAATGGTTTTACTTGCGTAATTACAACTTTTGGAATTAAATAGGTCCTGAAATTTTTTTCCCTTATCGCGAACTCGTAACGCAACTAATTCTAAAAAGTTTCCTTTATTTACTGATTCAATGCTTTCGTCATGTCCGCGATATGCTAAAGTTTGTTTCCCTATCCACAATATATTTTCAAGCATAAATTTACAATAGTCGCGGTTTACTGCTATTTCTTCTTGGTGATATGAATTCAACTGTGTAGCAACTGAATTTTTACCTGTGGTTTGGCTTTCTATAAAAAACTGAGAAGCCCTCTTATGCGTTTCGGATTCTTCATGTTTCTTAAATTTTTCTAAAGCTTTTTTCCAATTATTTAAACCTTTCTCTACAAAAGCTGAATCAGAACGTCCTGGTAAGTGCGAACAAAATAAACGGCAATAAAAGCAAAAAGCTGCGTCAATATTAATGCTGTATTCCAACCACGGGTAATGGTCATACCAAGATTTTTGGAAACTTCTTAGTTTCTTTTCTTTGCCATACTCAGTCTGTTTAAAGTCGGTTCGAGGTTGAAATGGCTCCAACGACATAAATTTGAAGCCATTACTTGGATCTCTAGGATTCACCTCTATGCACTCGTTACTCTGATTCTGATTGGGGTTATTAATAATTTCGTTTGTAGTATTTTTTGTAGTATCGTTATCGTTGTTAGTTTTTTTAGTCAAAGTAGGTGGCAGAGGTTCTTGACCATTTGTCCGGAAAAACATTAACAAGTTTGACTGTTTTTTTGACATTTTCTATAAAAAAAGATACAATTACTGACATTACTGTATACTGTATACCTACTAATCTAATCATAAACTAACAAATATGTGTATTTACTACTTTACTAGTGTTTTTTTATTCTTTCCTAACTACACTAATAATACAAGTATCAAACAGAACAAAAAGGCACACAAAATAAAATATTTAAAAACTTACCTCAAAATATAAGTCTTTATTAGTCTTTAAGAACACTACAAACACAAACACAGAAACTTCTGCAAAAAAAACTCTTAAAAATCGACTTTTAAAGTCACCAAAATACAAACAGTAGGTATTGGTTATGTTTGACAACTGCCAACAACGCCATATTGAAATCTCAGCTGATTTGGCCTCGTTACAAAGCTGGTTAGTCGCCATCTAGCGAGAATATTTTTAATTAAAACAAGTATAAATGAGCTTCTATCAAGTAGATGGCGCTAGCTAGTCAGTCAGTTAATGGAAAATGGAAACTGTGTTTGGGGGTGTTTGAAAAAAATGGGGGGGCCTGGGCCCCCCCAGGCCCCCCCGTAGATCCGCCACTGTCCTTAAGAAGAACTACGGAATTCAATTGAATGGGTGTAGAATGATCGACCCACTTACCGCGTTGCAAAAGTGTGTGTAAATATTCATTATGCCATTTCAACCAAAAGTGTTGGTGGAGATGCTGCAGCAATTGCCAACGTGACAAGCGATTTATATTGAGACGAGAAACGTCGTCCGAAGGGGGTGCATTTAAAGGTTCCAGGGTCAAGAAATGTCCTGGTGTGAGGACCTGGAGATCGTTCGGGTCGGAGCTTAGGGCACACAATGGCCTGGAGTTTAGAACTGCCTCTATTTGAATTAATAAAGTATTAAATTCCTCGTAAGTCAAAACTTGGTTGCCTACTACCCTTCCCAAATGTGTCTTGACAGATTTTATGCCCGCTTCCCAGATACCACCGAAATTCGGAGCGTGTGGGGGATTAAAGTGCCAAGTGATCTTTTCTTCTTTGCAAACTGATTCCAACATTCGAGCCAATTCTTTCGAAGCTCCTTTGAAGTTAGTGCCTTGATCGGAATAGATGTTTGAACAACGACCTCGGCGAGCTATAAAACGGCGTAATGCGGCAAGGAATGCCTCGGTGGTGAGCTCTGACACGAGCTCGAGATGCACAGCCCTAGTGGCCATACACACAAAGAGACAAATGTACGACTTGAAGGTCTTGGAACCTCTTGTTTTATACATGGTGGTGACAAAAGGTCCACCATAATCTACTCCGACTTCGGAAAAGGGCTTTACTTGGGAAATGCGAGAAACGGGTAGGTTGCCCATAAGAGGTTGTTTAGAAGATGGCTGATATCGAAAACAGTGGTGGCACTTGGTGGTGATTCTACGAATTGTGCGTTTTGCCGAAGGAATCCAAAACCTTTGGATAATGATATTTTGCAGAGAATGAATGCCGGGATGGAGGAAAATCTTATGAAGCTGTTCTATAAGAAGATATGTAAAACGATGATCATTAGGTAAAAGAACGGGATGTTTTTTCTCGAAAGAAAGATGAGGTGAATATCCTACGAATAGTACTACGCAGTTCTTCAGAGGTACGAAGAAATTGGAAGGGTTCTACGGGCCAATCGTTTTGGGGAGAACTTAGCCATTCAGGCCCCGCCCACCATAACGCATTGTCGCATAATTCGCTGGGCACAAGGCCCCTGGAAGCGGGATCTGCGGGGTTATCCTGAGATCGAACATGGTGCCACATGGAAGGGGGCACCATTTCTTGGAGCTTTGTGACGCGATTCGCAACAAAGGTAGTCCAACGAAAAGGTTCACTCTTGATCCAATTTAAAACTATAGTTGAATCAGACCAAGCCCACATGCGAGACGGCGAAAACTTACCTTTAAATGAAATCTGAAGAAAATTTATAAGTTTGGCAAGCAACAAAGCTGCACATAATTCCAAACGTGGGATACTTAATGGTTTTAGAGGAGCTACTTTCGATCGGGCACATATTAGAAAGGTTTTTATTTTGTTATCACTACCTATTATTCTAATGTATGTTACAGCAGCATACCCCTTTTCGCTCGCATCTGCGAAACCGTGAAGCTCCACATGGGCGCGATTGGAAACGAGCAGGTATCGAGGTATTTTCAAAGAGGAGAGAAGAGGTAATTGAGAGGCAATGAGAGTCCATAAATCGATAATATTTTGGGGAGGAGAAGCATCCCAATCAAGACCTTCCTTCCATAAAAGCTGAATCATTACTAAATAATAAATAATAATATAGTATTTTTTAAACCAATAATTGTTAATTGAAAAACATGTATTAAAACTACATGTACGAAATACATTCATTTATACGAGTATAATGCGTGAGCCCATCCTTGGTAAGATCGAGCATGAATGCAGTTATCATTTCTAATAATTTCAAAAAATACATGATTTTGATAGGTAAATTTGGCAGCGCTGACTACTTGAAACTTTTCCAAATGTGACAAAGAAAGCTGCATATGCCACAGGCTGCAGATTATTGTTCAATAGACGTTCGCGAAATGTTCGTTATACATTATTATCAAAGAAGATGTGTTGAAAATAGTTTGCATGTCCTGCTGCTACCTTAGCTGGATCTGGCGATAAACCAAAATTACTAGCAACGTAACCTAAAATGTTTACATCTTGAAATCCACAAGAACATTTTGTTGGTTTTAATTCCAATTTTTCTTTGCGAAATCTTAATAACACTTCTCTTAATTTGTCTAAATGATCATCAAAACTGCTGTCTTTGACTAAAACGTCATCTAGATAAACAATACACGTATTGTACTTTAATCCTGCTAAAAACTTGCCTGGATGCTAATCCAAACGGTAACACATTAAATTCATACAACCCATCCGATACAATAAAAGCAGTTTTTGGCTTATCCTTTTCTGCAATTTTAATTTGCCAATTCCCTGAGAATAAATCTATAGAAATAAAGTATTTTGAATCATTCAAACCTGACAGAAAGTAATCTATTGCAGGTAGTGGATACGAATCATCAATCATTTTTTATGACTTTAATTTTCTGTAATCTACACAAAATCGCCAATGTCCATCTTTTTTTCCTTACACTACCGGTGCCGCCCATGGGCTGTAGGATTTTCTTATAATTTCCGTCCTCTAATATTTCATATCTCCCTTTCGCGCGGCGAAATTCGACACGGGGTCTGGTGTATCGGTACAAAGACAATCCCATCTAATCGGTAACGCATCGCCTGTATGTATGGTTTATTCACACACATCTGTCCTACCTAATTCCAAATTACCAGTAGCAAAAATATCTCTAAATTCATGTAGCAACTTCAGTAGCCCTTCCTGTTGCTTTTTCTCTAACTTTTCATTTATCTTTACCCCTATTTCCATTACATCCGAACAAAAGACATCACTTTGGTGAAAAAGAACAAAAGTACCTTTAACTTCATTTCTATCCTTTTGAATAAATCCAGGAAACAGTTCAAATTTTTTCTTCTCAACAGCTACTACATTTACATCGGTTTTTAATGGGAATTCCTCAAAACTATCTAAATATTTGCAATAACCTACAAGAAATTGTCACTAGCAGACTTCACTCTTACAAAAACTCTTTCTGTTCTAGTATTATCTTCAAGAAATTTTGCGTCTAATAAACTGATGCCTGAACCGGTATCTAAAATGAAAGTAACATCTCTATTTTCAATTTTTCCTTTTATTTCTATCGGATCAAAACTACTTTCTTAAATAACGTAAGTACAAACACTCTTAAGATACCTGTTTCGAAGTCTGCAAGTTTGTTTTTTGTGGGCTCTTGAGTTACAAAAGTAATAAAACATCGTCTTGGTACCGGTTAGTGCTTTTCTCTCTAGTTTTTTTGCCGGTTAATTTCTAGCACAGTGACCAGATTTTCCACAACGAAAACAAGTCACTTTGCCATCGGGAGTTCGAGGCTCGAATTTTATGTTACTTTTATAGCTCTGAAAATTTTGCCTATAACTTGGGCGAAATTGTGACACCGACCTGTTCGTATTTATGGACTCCAATTGTTGGATCCTTCGTCTGAGCTCCTCCATTTCCCTCTCTGCTGCCGTGCTGTCTCTGGCTGTCCTGGACGTGGATTTAAGGCTGGCTGACGTCCCTGCTGATGTCGTGGCTGCCGTGGACGGCCCTACCATAAACTCGGTAACCTCTATCTTCTGTAGGTTCTTCCTAAACTTCTCCAGCGTTGAATTCTCCATCAAATTGACCTTTTCCAAGATCTTGGGCTTCAGTCGCAGAATGAACCCTATCTTTTCCGCCCCCGACATGGTGGGATTTTCCATGTTGTTACGCAACGCGTAACAGAATAATATTATATAAATAATTTCTAAAATAAAACAAAATTATACCTTCAAGAACTACGTTTGTCAGTGAGTTTCAAGCGGCCGCCAGCAAACAGTGGAGACGGGCGTGGGTACAATTAGATGTTTACCTTTTTTAGGCGCCACCTAGTTTGAGCGCTCTACACCTCACTATGTGATTTTTGAGGACCAAACCAGGAAAATTCCTCTGAAGGTTTAAAAGAAAACGGAAACGAAACGTAAATATTTAATTATATTTAGTTGTTGATGAGACAGTGGGATATAGTAAGTAAATCCTAAAATAAACACGCCACATTTCTCTAAAATGCCGCCCTATCCGTTCGTGTGCACGTGCGGTTTACAAAAGGCGCAGAAAATGTATAAGCAAATGGATACAGGCGCAAATATACTCGTAAAAGATTATTTGGTAAAGGATATTCTAGTGTCCAAGGAAGGTACGTTTCCAAAGTCATATCTTTTTCTTAAATTGTAAATCTGTGTGCTTCTTTTCCCAACATCTTCCAGCCTTCTCTTCACGTCCTGATAAACTTCCTTAAAAAGCTTGTTTCTACTTATATCCATCCAATCTATTCCACTTTCGTCTTCCATTCTGCCTATATCCTTGTATTCATCTCCAGATAACATCATATTTCGTCCAAAATTCACGAAATATGGCGACACTCGTGTTGATTCATGCCTAGCAGTCCTTAAAGCACACGCTACAAGGTGAAAGTTTTCATCTCACTTCCTGTGGTTTCCTTCCACATACATTGCCAACATAGTCTTTATGGTCCTATTTACTCTCTCCGTTGGATTAGCGCGTGGGTAATAGTTGGCGTTATATTTGATCATACACTGATATCTTTCCATTAATTTACGAAAGTCACAACTTGTAAACTGAGGTCCATTGTCGCATAGTACTAATCTAGGAACACCAAAAATTAAAAATACATCCTGTTCTACCCTGCGGACAACAGTTTCAGCTGAAGACTTCCTCAACGCGAAAACTAAAGAAAATTTACTAAGATAATCAGTCACGACGAGTATAAACGCATTTCCTTTTGTCGATCGAGGTAGTGGAGCCATCAAGTCCATCGACACCATTTCTCATGGCCTCGAAGGTTTTGGGTGGGATACCATGCCATCGCTAACGCCTCGTTGGTCAGGTTTATGAGCTGTGCACTTTATACGTCTACGAATGTATTTGGCAATGTCGACACGCATTTTTGGCCAAAAGAATCTCTGCCACTCTCGAGTATGTTTTATAAACTCCCATATGTCCAGCTGTTGGAGCGTCGTGAGCAGATTTTATAATTTCTTGTCGTCTCTCCTTGGGTATCACCTCCTTCCAATTTATATCAGAGGGCATCAAACAGGAATAATCTTGTTTGATAAACTTATAGAGTTTCTCATCTGAATAACGCCAATTGCTGTAACGAAGAGGTGAGGATTTAACGAGTTTAACAATTTTGAGATATCACTTGTCCTGAATTGTATTTTCATCTATTGTAGTGATGTTAAGTGAGTCCAGAACAGGTACTGATCTGCTCAACAAGTCCGGGACGACATTATCCTTGCCTCTTCTATGCTCAACAGAGAAGTTATACTGTTGCAACCGAACAGACCATCTAACTAATCTTCCTGTTGGTTCTTTGAGAGTGTGGAGCCATTTCGGAGCGTAGTGATCTGTAATCACTTTGAATTCTACTCCCTCGATATGAAGTCTGAGCTTTTCTATGGCCCACAAAACAGCTAAACATTCTCTCTCAGTTGTGGAATAGTTTCTTTCTTGGCGTGTCAGGGATCTGCTCAAGTAATATATAACCTTTTCTCCATCCGGATGAAGTTGTGTAAGAACTGCACCAATTCCAAACCCAAATGCATCGGTATGAATCACGAATGGCAAGGTATAGTTTGGACAACACAAGATTGGTGAAACAACCAAAGCTTCCTTAATCTTTTGAAATGCCTTTTTACAGTCCAGTTTCCAACGAAACTTTTTATTGTTCCTCAGTAAGGAAGAAATAGGGGCTACTATGGTAGAGAAAGCAGGTATGAACCTACGGTACCACGAAAATGTTACTAAAACACGACGAACATCCTTTATCATTTAAAAATTGGCATTTTTCCCACCTCATCGTCAAGTTAGCTTTCTTCAGGCGGCGAAATACCTCCTCTAAAATCTCTAAATGTTGCTGAAAAGTTTGGGTCACAATGACGATATCGTCCAGGTAGACAAAAACATGTGGCTCAAGGTCAGCACCCAACACATTGTCTAGCAACCATTGCCATGTTGCTGGCGAGTTGCTAAGGCCAAATTGCATCCTACAGAACTGAAATAATCCTCTGTTTGGCACTGTAAACTCAGTATAAGGTCTGGACGGTTCAGCAACTGGTACCTGGAAAAACGCGCTTTTTAAATCTAAACTAGACAGATATTTTGCATCCCTAAGCTTGTCCAAAGTGTCCGTAACCATTGGAAGTGTAGTCGACACAGAAACGGTAGGAACCATCCTTTTTCTTTACCATTACTATTGAAGACGCTCATGGACTGGTACTTGGTTCAACAATACCCTGTTTCAGCATTTCCCCCAGCTCTTGGTCCACATATTTCTGAAGAACTAGCGAAATTCGGTAATACCTTTGCTTAATTGGTGCAGAAGAAGTTTTAATCACATGCTCCGTTCGATTAGTGCAACCTAGACTAGTACGCAAAAGTTCGTCCAGTCTGTGCTGTTCAGATGAAGTCAAAACAAAATCGTTACCACCTGGTGTAGCCTCAATACTCATTAACCTTATAGCATCGGAATCCTTACAGAAATACCATTCTTCGCGACAAAGATTAGGAACAAAACCCATGCTCTTCCAGAAAAACGAAAACTTCAAACAACTTTACTTTCCCACAAAGTTGAATTGGCAAATCTAAACATCCCATACTAGGAGACCTGCTACCATCAGTTAAAATACAAAAAGGTTTCTTATAAGTATTTAACGAAATATCAAAACGCGTACCCAACCAGGACCACCTAGAATAGTGCGAGATGCTCCAGAATCTAACAATCCAAGAAAAGAAACACTCAAAATACTTACTTTCAAGTATGCTCTTTCATCATTCTCCACGTTTTCCAATGTGTAGTTGAGGACATATACATTACCAGCCGAATTAACATTCCGAAAGGCGCGACCAGTTCGGCTCCCTAGTGGCACCGCTGCCCGTTTCCCGAAGCTGATCAAAGAGGACACGTCTTCACCGTGAATCCTTCCTTCTGGCACTTAAACCCGCGTTTCTCGGTACTTTTATTGGCACAACCTACAGCTCGATGTCCAGGTTGACCACATTTATAACAAACAACCTGTTTACCTGCAATAGGTTGCCGAAATGATGCACCAGGTTCCGTAGAAGCCGAAGTTAAGTCCAGAGCAGCTACTTGTTCTTCTAAAACCATGTAAGCCAAGTCCGGTTCTAAATATTGTTTTCCCTTTGGCGGAGCGATATATTCTCCACCTTGCATCCTGTATTCTATTCTCTTGCATAGCTGACGCAACTGGGCAATAGATGAAATTTCAAGTGCACCTAGCTGGTTACGGTATACTGGCGCAATATTTGTCAACAATATGAAAAGTTTGGCTTCTTCGGAAATGGAACATTGTAACCTTTGGAAATACTTTGCCATTATAGCCAGGTAAGTTCCGATTGTTTCATCTGGACCTTGGGTCCTTCTTTTAATTTCATCCAGCAGCTTTTCTGCGTAGAACGCTGGCTGATACTCATCTTTAAACAAAGCAACCAAGTCATCCCACGTGGTAATTCCATTTCTGCAATCACGATAAAAATCGTAGGCTCTTCCTTCGAACAAGTCTATACCGGAATCCAGAAGCACTTCTTTGGACACATTGCGAGCAATGCGCAACTCATCTATACGTTCAAAGTACGCAGTCACGGATAACCCTCTCTTATCTCCGCTAAATTTTAAGTTCCCCTTATATGGTAATATAGGTTTGATATGAAGTGATGGGTGGCTCTGTTGAGTCCGTGGGGGTTGTTCAGGTTGAGGTTCATCCATTAGATTGAAGCCAAGAATGGTGCTTCTGTAAAGCTGGTAGCTTCTAAAACAGAAAGTCCGGGAGGAATGGTTGTGGCAGGTTCAATACCTGTACCGGCATTGTCTATTTCAGCTGCTTTGAAACGGAGTTGGTTGATGGAGGAAAGTGCTAATGCAAAGAGCTCAGAACGCACCTTCTGCTTATCTTCTTCTTTACTTTCCATATTATCTATCCTTCCAAGCACATGAGCCAGCTTAGATTGCAACTTATACCTTCAAGAACTAAGTTTGTCAGTGAGTTTCAAGCGGCCGCCAGCAAACAGTGGAGACGGGCGTGGGTACAATTAGATGTTTACCTTTTTTTAGGCGCCACCTAGTTTGAGCGCTCTATACCTCACTATAAGTGATTTTTGAGGACCAAACCAGGAAAATTTCTCTGAAGGTTTAAAAGAAAACGGAAACGAAACGTAAATATTTAATTATACTTAGTTGTTGATGATACAGGGGGTATAGTAAGTATATCCTAAAATAAACACGCCATATTTCTCTAGTATGCCGCCCTACCCGTTCGTGCGCACGTGCGGTTTACAAAAGGCGCAGAAAATGTATAAGCAAATGGATACAGGGGAAAATATACTCGTAATAAATTATTTGGTAAAAGATATTCTAGTGTCCAAGGTAGGTATGTTTCCAAAGTCTCATCAATAAAATTTATCCGATAAATAAACTTAATTTCAAAAACACTTAGCTGTGGCGATGTGGTCCAGAAATCGCTGGCAGGTGGGTGTCAAACAAGTGGCAGCAGTATCACGGAAGACATCAACCCGCTACCCGGCATTGACAACTTCAAAGTCCACCTGTAGACTCCTTCGGCAAACTAATTCTATTGCTCTTTGGACAACCGGACCATATAGCAGAATCAGAGGATTTAAATGAAAAAAACCCCACAAGGAAATATAGTTTAGTGAAAAACTTAGATCAATAAACAGGAATATATAGTAAAAGCAATATTTTACCTCAAACGTGTGAGGCTTTTCATCCAAAACGACGAATAGAATATTGCTTAGATCTTAATTTGAGTATGTCGTCCTTTGCGTTTTCTTGTAGTCACTAAAATAATGAAAAATAATATTGAGTTTTTGACTGGAAGGTTCAGAACATTTGGACAGCTAAATGACGACTTACCACGAGGATTTTGTTCTTCTCTCGATGTGAGGAGAGGTTTCGTAGTGCTCGGCGAATGTGGGGATTGGATTAGTTGCGAAAAATTGTAGGTTCCCGCGATGCGGCTTGAAGATCTATCTATCACTACAATCCACCTGAATACAGCCAGAATCTTTAGTTCCGTTGGATTCCAAATTTCTCCTAAAAATAAGGGTCAATCGGCTAAATATTCCTTGACTCCTTTGGACTCTCAAGGGCAAATTAAATTTTTCCTGAAGTTCCGCAACTTTCCGCATTCTCCGAGTAAAATTTTGATTTTATACTGACAAATAAATAAATATATTTTGTTGATAACGGCGACCTATTTTTTTACTAGGAAAAATTGAACAAAATAAATACCTAATGCCAAATCACACCGTAACATTCTTTCTTGTGAGAAAATGTACAGCTCATAACTTCTTTTTTCTTTTTGTTTGAAGAGAGCACGAGTTGGCAAAATGTCCACTTTGTTTGCACTTGTAACCCCAAGCACTCATCAATCACACAGGTGTACAGGGTTATTTGTTAGTGTGTTTAAAGGTTTTACTATCACAATTTCTTATCAAGCAGACTATCACAGGTTAAAATGTTCAACAAAAGTAGATATACATATTCTGTATGCTGGTAATTATTGTGGTAATCCCACTTCTGATAAATTTGGAAGACTTTTTTAAATTACCAACCAAAAGTAAATATAAAGATACACTACAAATCAAATAATACTAATAACGTCCTCTGATCTGCTTTGGTTAGGGAATGTGGTGACATACCTGTAATTAAAAAGTAACCTGAGCATCCAATTTACTTTTAGTGGGATCTATTTAATAATGCAGTTCCAGCTTGTTTTATCAATTATCGGAAAGTGTCGTTATTTACTTCTAACAATGGTCGTTTTAATTAATTACATAATTACTGTGATATAATAAAAATATATTCTCAACTCAATTAACTACTAAATAAATGTATTACCTGTCTGTCACCCACGAATACAATATTGAGCAAAGCTGTACAGTTCTCCACAAAGGAGTATTCAGGACATTAATGGTTATAAGGATGATATTCAGTAGCTCAAGCACTCTACTGAGCAGTCGGCACAATGGCTCAAGCACTGCACGGCCACGTATTGGACGGCTCAAGCTCTCCGTCAATACAATAAGATTGTACGCAACACAGACTACGCCGCTCAAGCTCTCCGCAATAACGTATACGAAACAAAGGACAAGAGACGGCAGCTCAAGAATTCACAACTATTAATTTTACCATGTAACTTTTAATTATTGTTGTTATGTAGATAGTACGACTTAGATTAAAATATAATAAATATAGCTTTAAAATATCCTAGTTAGAAGTAATACCGGATAGCCCGTGAGAAAACTCACCAATTGGTAATAATATTCCAGGGAAGTTGTCACACTCTTAACAGCACAGACCACTGACCTAAACTGAATAAAGGCTCAACTCAGGCAAGGCAAGGTTTTGGGCATATGTTTAGAAAATAAAGCGATACGTATTATGTACTATGTATCGCTATAGGCCCGTTCTTCAACTTGTGTGGCTGTGTCGTCGTCTTTTAAACTAACATAAGAAAATTTATTAGTCTCGGAAATCTTACTTCTTACATACCAGATACCTAAAACCATAGTTGTGAGTAAAAAATACAATATATGCTATTTCAGATTAATTGAGGAACAGATCTGAAAAAGTATACTTACCACCTGTCTTCTATTTTCAAATTGAGTTGCCTCCGTTATCCATTTCAACAGTTTCCATTCTATCTAAAATAATGAAAATAACACTTTTTGCTATCGGTACTACCTGTATCTTTAAAACATATATATAGAAAACTACTGCTGGAGTTAAATTTTAGCAGTCGAACCAGACTGGTTCGACTATGCTTTTACTGACTATTGTTATTAATCTAGTGGTAATAACATAAATAATGGGGAATAACAGAAATAAAGGGAATAAATATAACTTATTAGTGTCTCTAAAAATATCCCCCTAACCATACTTTTCACACTGCCTATTCATATTTGGCATATTTCTGGAATAACACATTGATAACGATAATAATTGGCGAAAAACTGTTATGGCATTAATAAATAACATATTCGACTTACCTTCTTTGATATTGTTGATAAAATTTTTAAAATTGCAAACGCAAACTCATCTATATTCTCATGGCCATGGCGGGAATGGGCAATATTTGTAGCGGGAAGGCTGGCGTCTGATCCTGGTGATTCTATTGGTCCAACCCGCCAACCCGTAATGTATAGGCAACCCGTTTAACATAGGGTCGCGTTCAGAGCGAATATAGCTCACTTTTTGCTACCTTCAATCATATTTTTCGGCCTTCACAACCCGACGTAATGGCCGACCTGTGTTGCCAATGCGCCGCACCTATAGTTGCCATACCCCTGGTTAAAAGCTTAAATAATAATAATAGCAACCTACTTATATTTGTTTTCGGTAGCATTAGATTAATCAAGGCGAGGCTTTAAAAATGCTGCTTCGACGTTTGATCTAGCCACCTATCAGCCGGAAGTCATGCAAACGTATTCTATTTGCAGAGAACTGAACGTTGCGGGATCGTACCTTTTTCGTACCTTCTTTATTCCGCAAGGAGCGTCACATTTTGATAAGTTAGGTACCCTTTTACAGAATTAAATCAACACGATATATTTCATAATTTTTACTTTTAATAAAATTGCAAACTGGGCAGTAGGTATAGTGAGAGAACGTTCGTTTATTGAGGCTTGTAAATAATTAATCCTTATGAATTCTTACCTTAACGCGCTCTCTTGGAATTGAATGTTTTTTTCGATGTCCGTTCAGCGCTCTAGTAAGTAAAATAACAGAATAAAAAACTCCAAATTTATTTGTCACACCTGCTTTATGGCACATTGTTAAAGTCGGCCGCATAAATAATTTTCAAATTATTAGACATTCCAGATTCCGGCCTGGATCCTGTCACCTTGACCGCAGCATCGCCAGTTTGGAGATATCCAACGTATTTTCTGTAGGTCACACCAAGCTGCACCCTCTGGTCGACGTCGCACTCGTAGGGCATTATCAACGCCTTCAGATAAACTATTGGGTCGATTGCTCTGTATACCCTCAAAATTCTCGTTACAGGCATTTTGGCAGTACAAGAGGTCTCTTTCTCCATGCAGGACGTGAAAAACTACTACACTAAATAAGATCTCACTTTTAGATTTAAGTGCACAAAATACCTGAATCGTGTCAGTGCTTGTTTCCTAACCTAGAACTTATTCTGACAGTCCTTTCAGATACATTGAGTACAACAATTGCGCAGCATTTTGGGTATATCCCACGTATTTTCCGTTCGTCACACCAACCTGCACCCTCTGGTCGACGTCGCACTCGTAGAGCACTATCAACGGCTTCAGAATAACTATTTGGGTCGATTGATCTCTATATCCTCAAAATTCTCTCGGCATTTTAATAGTACAAGAGGTCTGTTTTTGTCCACGAAGGACGTGAAAAACTACTACATTAAATAAGACCTCACTTTTAAATTTTAGTGCACAAAATACCTGGATCGTGTCAGTGGTTGTTTCCTAACCTGGAACTTATTCTGACGGTCCTTTCAGATGCAGTCAGTACAACAATTGCGCAGCATTTTGGGTATATCCAACGTATTTTCCGTTCGTCACACCAACCTGCACCCTCTGGTCGACGGCGCACTCGTAGGGCACTATCAACGGCTTCAGAATAACTATTGGGTCGGTTGATCTCTATATCCTCAAAATTTTCTCGGCATTTTAATAGTACAAGAGGTCTGTTTTTGTCCACGAAGGACGTGAAAAACTACTACACTAAATAAGACCTCACTCTTAGATTTAAGTGCATCGTATCAGGGGTTGTTTCCTAACCTGGAAATGATTCTGACGGTCCTTTCAGATGCAGTCAGTACAACAATTGCGCAGCATTAGATTTCAAAGCTGACTCCACAGCAACCATGCATAGTTAATATATCGCTTCAACTGGGTTTCCTACTGCATTAAATAATTCGTTGAATATTTGCTTTTGAAATAGTGCGGGTTCTGCCTCCTTACACACGATACATGCGTCCTTCATTATATACTTGGAGCATGCAAGACAATCTCCCCTGTCTACGACTGCATTTGAGCTATCACAGACTTCTGACTTAGATAAGCTTGTCACGTTGGTGATATTTACAGAGCAAATCGAAGGGACACCTAAAAAACGATATTAAGCTTTGTTTCGTTGTAAGCCGTGACAATAATTGGATAATTATTTATCTAAAATATTCCAGAGAATGCTCTTTGCAGGGAAAAGTTTCTGCATCATTTGAAATTCAAAATGTTCCTATCAAAATTTAAAAAAAATGCAAGAACTTTATGTGGGGCCCACTGTTGTATGATGTATAACAATAAACCAAGTTATACCTATGTCAGAACTATTTTTGAAATTTCCGTGAGGCACATCAAATATGTTGCATACATTTTATACAAAAATAATAAATAATAACTAAATTAAAATACCTATACCTCAACTTAATAGCGAGTGCTAAGAATTATTACGATTTATTTGTTTTTGCGTCAGGATTTTTTGCAGAAGGTTTCAATAATGACCCTGATTATATCTTCTTTAATCAATGGTATAACTAGGGAAAGTTTGTCGTTACCTGCTAGCATACATTTTGCTAATGTAGACTTCTGGATGAGGAAAACCTTTTCTTTTGGCAATTCAATCAAGAGTCTTTCGCAGTCCACGCATATTCCCTCTGAGAGTTGAATAATTTCCTCAATAAACTCTATAGCTATTGTATTTTCAATTTTAGATATTATCTGTATTTTTGTTCCAATAGTAATAATTCGATTTCACTTAATCAGTGGTATTGCTAAGGGAAATTCGTCGTTACATGCCAGCATACATTTGGCCAATGTGGACTTCTGGATGAGGAAAATCTTTTCTTTGGGCAACATTAGCCTTTCGCAGTCCACGCATATTCCATCTGAGAGTTTAATAATTCAATCAATGGGATGGTACAAACCAGAAAGGTAACTCTATAATTAGACATTCTTGATTTTACATTCTGGGCCCTCAGGTATTCTAGTGTGGTGCTGGCCAATGCTGCTTTCAGTTGGCCATTGAGAACCTCACCATCGTCGGTGCTGTGGAAGTCTATCATCCAGGGTAATTTTGGACACTGAGGATTGAATTCCATGTTGGAAATGGAATGAGATGACTATGAATTTTGACGACATAACACGAACAAAAACTAAATGTACATCAGTTTGGAGGTATATAATTTTGGCATCATGTGACAGTTAGATGGCATACCAAATGTGATTTGGAATTTGTCATTTTCATAATGTACAGTGGTTAATGGAAAATGTTTCTTTTGCTTCCTGGTCATGTCTAGAAGATATGAAGTACCGTAGAAGGTATTGAATAGTGTCACTGTGGTGAATAAGATCAAAAGGTGGGATATTGTCAGTAAAATTTACAAAGCCCCATTTTCGTAAGCAAATTTTTTCTGTTTAAGTTTGATTGCTTGCTCACCCGCAAACTCATAAAGGCTGGTAATATTTTATCATGAATCAGTTGGTAGTGCTGAAAAGCACGACATAACCTAAAAAAATCCTCAGTCAGCTGTTTTTATTGGCGCACAAATTTTGCAAATACGAATTTAAGAAGCATATATTTCGGGCAATTGGCCTAATTAACTTTGCCATGTTAGAAAATAAGGCACGCAAAATGATTTTAATTTATTTGTCAGTAAAAACAGAATAGAAAAATATTTTTAATTTGTTGCATTTGTTTTAAGTTTTCGGGGTCAATAGGATCAAGAGGTGGGGCCAATTCAATCAAGAGCTGGGGCTGATGGGATCAATATATACCTACGTGAAAATGCCTAGAGATTATAAACCAAAAGTAGGAGGAAAATATTCCAAGGAAGCTGATCAAAAACAATTTAAGAAACTAAAAATGTTAAATGTTAATAACGGGTAACCCCTTGGATACCTATGAATTGCGATTGCTGATCCAACAATATTTATATAGAGCTGGTAGGGTGGTGCCCGGTTTTAAGGAAAATCTTCCGGGTAAAGGGTTTACATATGCATTTTTGAAACTACGTTCAGGTGCGCTGTCGGAGAGAATGTGCCAAAATATAAAACGAGCCCATGCTTGTGTTACGATCATAGTAAATAAGTAGTTTTTAAACCACTAAAGGTTGCATGGAAAAAGATAGTTGAGTTTTATAAAAAAAGGACCTCCTGGTATTCCTAAAAACGAATTTCCAGGTTTATTAAGAAAACTTTGAGAATCGATTGAAGACAACAGATCTAAAAATGCCCAATAATCAATGCAAATGTTTCTTAAATACATAAAAAACCGAATCAAAATTAATATCGAATTTTCGTTTCTCTGCTCTCGGTCTGTAGATCTTAGTTTCTGTATTTATGATAAACTGATGATTATTGACTCTATTTAAATTCATGGCAGTTGCGTTTAAAGATTCTATAGGTGCCTTGGAGGTAACTATTTAACTCATGTTGTTAAACTTAATGAGCTTAAGAACATCGCAATTGAGTCTGATAGGTTTTACTTTAATACTGTATAATATGTGTGATGTGTTGGCCCTTCTGTGAATGTGAAAAAAAAACAGAAAGCAATTAAAACTTTATGGAATCCCAAAAGGCTGATGTAGATTTAAGTTTGATAAACATGATAGCCAAAGATTTTCAGCTAATATCAGTGGTAGAAAATGTCGGGTTTGTTGAATACTTGATACCAAGTACATATGAAAAACCTTATTCTGACTTAAAAAACATTTTAAATGCAGCTAGTTGAATATGTATCACTTACAAAGGATATCTGGCAGTCTGATAGCAACAAGTCCTATTTATTCCTAACATGCCATTTTATATACAATGCTCAAATTCATTCAAAAGTGATAGGGACAAATGAACATCACACTAGAAAAATATAGCTGAGGATTTGTCTACATTAATTGATCAGTGGGATTTAAAAAACAAAATTGTTACAGTGGTCTCAGATAATGGAGCTAATGTTAAAAATGCAATAATTGAACATTTGCATTTATATCACCATCCTTGCCTCGCCCACACATTGATCTTGAGCAGGAAAAAGTCATTAAATAGAATTGACGTCCTCCAAAAGCTCATTTTAAAATGTAAAGGTTAGTTGCACATTTTAAACATAGCGCCCTCGCAACAAGAAAATGCCAAAGTCGGATGGGACTTCAAAATTTGAAGGTGAAAAAAATATTTATGATTTTTATACGACTCTTAATTTATTCAATATTATATTTCAGGTTAAGCAAGCAGTTGATACAAGCTGGAATTCTATCCTTATGATGCTGGAAAGGCTATTGGAAATTAAAGATCCACTGACATTGTCTCTTACCAATTTGTCTGTTGCACCTGAACCTTTAGATGCTTCGGAATGAGCCCTTATAGCGGAATGCGTGCGCATTTTAAAGCCTCTGGAAATTCTAACTAAAAGAGTACCCCAGAAGCAACCACATGCTTGTGCGGGATAATTATTCCCCTTATTAGAGGACTTCAGCACCATCTACGTAATCTACAACCCACATCTGCTACGGGTTTATGGCTACGATAAAACCTTTCAGACGTAATTTCAAGGCGCCTGGCAGTCCTTGAAGAAGACAAAATAGCGGCAAAGAGTACATTGCTGGGTCCTCGATTTAAAAAAGTAGCATTTGGCCTTGAAGAAAACTAAAAAAATGCTGAAAAATGGATATTAGAAGAAATAATTGCTATGAATGTCCGAACTCGAAATTCTGAAACTACCGCATTGTGATCGATTAAACAACCCATTAGAATTTTGGGAGAAACATAAATATATGATGCCTGAAAATATTTAGGTACTCCTGCAACTTCGGTTCCTAGCGAGCGATTTTGTTCTAAGGCCGGTCAAATGACAAATGCAACTGTTGCCAAAAAATTAGAAATGATTTTGCTTTTAAATAGTCATTTTTAATAATTGTATATATTTTTGTTATTTTTGGGTTTATTTTTAAATTATAGAAAAGAGTATTATTTCTTGTTGGAATGTTAACAGTTAACAGTTTTGTTAAAGAAAATATGTACAGCCGCGGCCACAAAAAACTTTCAGGCTGGTCCTTGAAGCTCTCTCCGAAGGGCGAAATCCGGCAACGTGGCGGCCCGCCCGCTCCACCCGTCCCGCTCCCCGCCGTGGACCGGCACACCGCGGCCGGTCGTCCGCGACCGGCCGGCGGCGGCGTCACGAAACGGGCAGCCGCGGCGTTGCCGAGTTGTGCGCTCATTTGCACGGATTTCCACCAGCCTGAAAGTTTTTTGTGGCCGCGGCTGTACCTAATATAATTATGTTTTGTTCATCATAATAGTAAATATTTTAAACCTATTACATTCAAATTAAAGTACCCAAATACACCCTGCACAATGATCATACGCCTATGTCTATATGAGTATAAACCCCGCTCTCCGCTATTCTGATTATGTGACGTATTCCGCGATGTTTTATGTTTTATAATTGCGTGTATGTGTATTTCATTTGATGTGAAGTGTGAAAAATAATATTATTAGTAATAAGTCGCCCTCAGTAATGTCACAAAGCATGTACATATCTATATCTATAATATACATCTACATAAATGCAAAATGTCCGTCGACAAGTTCATCAGAAAAATTAAAATTAATTAAAGATTATAATTTGGGGTGCATAATTAACCAGAATTCAGGGTACAAAATACGCCTACGTTTCTAAAGAAATCAATAATAAACATGGCATAAAAACCCTGGGGTTTAATCTGAAGCGCCGAAAATCATGGTGTGTTCGGTTTCTTGAAGTTGCGTAACGACGGGCGAGCGGCACGCATAGCTGAGCGTTCGCTCCCGTACGTCATGGAGAAATCAACAACGTCGGCAATGCACCATTCAACCAGACAAAACTTGAGGGTCGTAACAGCAGAATCTCTTTACATAATTTTCGTGGGTTGAGAGTTGAGATGAAATAGAGATGAGGATGAGGGTGATGATGATGAGGCCAAACTTGTTATGAGGCTTCGTAGTAGAAAAAAAAGTGCAGAACGTCTAGATGCCGATTCTATCGTTGAGTGCATTGAATCGCACTCCATGTGTGTATGGCCAACTTCTAAAAACTTTCTCTCTATTGTTTCCAAAGATGGATGTTTGAAGAGCGCAAAATGTAAGGGGGCAATTATCCGAAAAAAGTACAAGATGCTTCACAGTAGATGGGACATACTGTTCGATAAATAAAGCAACACATGTGGCAATCTCATTTGAACCTCGCATTCCGTTAGTTTCATCCCAGATATAGGATTATCCCAATTTGTTATGGGGAGTATAAATTGTAAAGTTGTACACTGATAAATTTCTCTTGTAAAATAATGGCTTTGGAAAAAAATTGGAGTATAAAACACTGCCTCCAATTTGAAGTTACACGTAAAATAATTCAGTATCTTGTAGCTCAATTTAATTAATTGCGTCTTTTTTCTTTATGCGTACCGGGTATTCGGGGTCCCCTGGGAACTCTGGCATCAGCGGTTTTCAAAGCAAATTCGAAACACCAGCACTGATCCTTCCGTCGTATATAAAAGCCTATATTTTTCTATTAACCTTTCCTTGTACTTAGTTTTACTAACAGGTTTAGCTTGTTTCTCTCCACAGAACTCTACATAAAGTGAATACATTATTTCTTTATTTAACAGGTACTTATAGAGGTACCTACTTTTTAGCGCTGTCTTTCTTACACCAATACGCTGGAACTGTTGGGAAGGAATTATGTAGCTTTCCATTAGTCGAATAACAGAGACTGCAAGTTTGATACCAGGAGGATGTTTTCCTCTGTTATCAGGCGATGACATGGCAATGTCACAACTAAGACATTTTTCCACAGCTTTTCGTATCATTTTTTTCAAAACACTTAAGGTTGCTAAAAAGAATTGTTTACACACTCTAACCTCTTGATTTTGACGTACATTATATTTAAGATCCCAAAAATGTTGAAAAATATATTCTTTTGCATTGACGTTGAGTTTTTCACTGCATTTCAATGTACAGTTACACGGATTTTTTACTCCTCTTGCGGGCACCCGTTGATTATTCATACTGCTAGTGCAACGAGTATCGGCACAATTATAACATAAGAGCGTAACTTCAGGATCACGTTTATTAAAAAAGCATTTCAATTTATGTAAGGTTTTTAACACAGTGTCCGCTCAAATAATAGAAACAAATGTATTTTTTTACTTAATTTCTCACTTATATCCATGTTTCTAGCGGACACGTGTTATAAAATTGTTTGTGGAGTTTAAAGCCTTAAAAGCAAAATCTTAAATATGCCAATGGTTTAGTATATTTTTCTATTGGTATTGCATGCCAAATTTTAAATCATGTCAAGAGACTTACGTCTTTTTTCTTCTTCGTCCTCATTTTCAATCAATTCTTCGTTATTAGTCGCAATTACGTCTTCCAAACTAACAAGCGCTGTTCCTTGAAGTGGCCGTTGAAGTTCATCATCGCTCAATGCAAAATCGGGGTCTCGCACAGAATGGTCAGAATCAATGGCTGGTTCAATTTTAGACGAAGAATCATCTTAATCCGAATTCTGTGGGCCTTAAAAAGTAACCCAATTGTTTATATTGCTATGAATGTTTTTTTTTCTAAAATATTTCTTAGTATTATACTGTGTATGATAACTACCTTGCCTTACTCTCATTTTAACAATTTTTTTGTTCTGGATGACATTTTCACTAATGACACAATGACACAACGCACACAACTGTTTACTATATAGATTAATAATTTTTAAGGTTATGTCGGTCTCAGTCTTGATTATTGGTTTTACCACAGGGGCGTAACGGATTTATTTACACAATTTATCATAACATTGACATTTCTAGGGCTATTTCTACGAATAGATAATGTAATAATGTAATGTAGATGGTTTTCTTGTAGAAAATTGATTTTTTGGAGAAAGAAATGTTGTTAAGATTTGTCAGTAATGTATTTAACTTAAAATTATTAAGGCGTATCAACATAGGATCAATAATTATCTCATACGCCAAAAAATCTCAATTTCAACAAAATTGAAGATACGCCCCTATGTTATGAAGCCCTCGATATTTTCTCCACATATTAAAACATTTTCAGTTTTGTTTTGTACAACATTTTTACCTTTCTCCGTTTCAAGAGCATTAAACTGTCAAATAAAAACAATTGCTTCAATTGTCTCCATGGCCTACTCACCAATATCGATTAATGTGAAATTAAACTGAAAGATAATAAATATTTGTTCCATAAAAGTCAAGAATTTTGCTTAGATACATAAAATAGTCTTGGCCCTTCTACGATTCCGCAGTTTAATAATATATTAATTTATTATTATTTCGACATCAATTTAGAACTGGAAAATGTAATGTAAATTTATATTCTAAACGCTAGTCGGTACATCAACTTTGCAGCAAAGATAACAGAATTGAAAAATACCTATTCCTATCGATAATTAGTAATAAAAAGTTAATAGAATGATAAAGCTAGTGATATAAAATAATTTTACGAAGTTACAAGTTTTTGAAATTTTCAGAATTTTCATAAAAATATTAAAAATGGGCAAAAATCTAAATCTTTCATTAGAGCGTTCACATTTGGCACACTTACGTAAAATTGAAAAAGAAACAACTTTTATAAGTATAAGGTTTTGATATTTTAACAAATAAACCCATTTTTGGCGATATATTTTTTCAAATGTAATTTTTGACAGATAACAGAAATTAAATTTCAAAATAAAACATTAATTAAAAATTCCCCCCCTATGGTGCGAGGCTTTTAAAATGGCGGCTGGACATGCTGCTTCGGCGTTTGATCTTAAAATGCGCCTCCTTCATCGGCATGGGAGCTTGCGGGATCGTACCTTTTTCGTACCTTCTCTATTCCGCAGGGAGCGTCACATTTTGATATTTTATTTCTAATATTCCAGAAAATGCTCTTGGTAGGTAAAAGTTTCTGCATCATTTGAAACTCAAAATGCTCCTATCAAAATTTAAAGAAAACTGAGGTCCATTGTCGCATAGTACTAATCTAGGAACACCAAAAATTAAAAATACATCCTGTTCTACCCTGCGGACAACAGTTTCAGCTGAAGACTTCCTCAACGCGAAAACTAAAGAAAATTTACTAAGATAATCAGTCACGACGAGTATAAACGCATTTCCTTTTGTCGATCGAGGTAGTGGAGCCATCAAGTCCATCGACACCATTTCTCATGGCCTCGAAGGTTTTGGGTGGGATACCATGCCATCGCTAACGCCTCGTTGGTCAGGTTTATGAGCTGTGCACTTTATACGTCTACGAATGTATTTGGCAATGTCGACACGCATTTTTGGCCAAAAGAATCTCTGCCACTCTCGAGTATGTTTTATAAACTCCCATATGTCCAGCTGTTGGAGCGTCGTGAGCAGATTTTATAATTTCTTGTCGTCTCTCCTTGGGTATCACCTCCTTCCAATTTATATCAGAGGGCATCAAACAGGAATAATCTTGTTTGATAAACTTATAGAGTTTCTCATCTGAATAACGCCAATTGCTGTAACGAAGAGGTGAGGATTTAACGAGTTTAACAATTTTGAGATATCACTTGTCCTGAATTGTATTTTCATCTATTGTAGTGATGTTAAGTGAGTCCAGAACAGGTACTGATCTGCTCAACAAGTCCGGGACGACATTATCCTTGCCTCTTCTATGCTCAACAGAGAAGTTATACTGTTGCAACCGAACAGACCATCTAACTAATCTTCCTGTTGGTTCTTTGAGAGTGTGGAGCCATTTCGGAGCGTAGTGATCTGTAATCACTTTGAATTCTACTCCCTCGATATGAAGTCTGAGCTTTTCTATGGCCCACAAAACAGCTAAACATTCTCTCTCAGTTGTGGAATAGTTTCTTTCTTGGCGTGTCAGGGATCTGCTCAAGTAATATATAACCTTTTCTCCATCCGGATGAAGTTGTGTAAGAACTGCACCAATTCCAAACCCAAATGCATCGGTATGAATCACGAATGGCAAGGTATAGTTTGGACAACACAAGATTGGTGAAACAACCAAAGCTTCCTTAATCTTTTGAAATGCCTTTTTACAGTCCAGTTTCCAACGAAACTTTTTATTGTTCCTCAGTAAGGAAGAAATAGGGGCTACTATGGTAGAGAAAGCAGGTATGAACCTACGGTACCACGAAAATGTTACTAAAACACGACGAACATCCTTTATCATTTAAAAATTGGCATTTTTCCCACCTCATCGTCAAGTTAGCTTTCTTCAGGCGGCGAAATACCTCCTCTAAAATCTCTAAATGTTGCTGAAAAGTTTGGGTCACAATGACGATATCGTCCAGGTAGACAAAAACATGTGGCTCAAGGTCAGCACCCAACACATTGTCTAGCAACCATTGCCATGTTGCTGGCGAGTTGCTAAGGCCAAATTGCATCCTACAGAACTGAAATAATCCTCTGTTTGGCACTGTAAACTCAGTATAAGGTCTGGACGGTTCAGCAACTGGTACCTGGAAAAACGCGCTTTTTAAATCTAAACTAGACAGATATTTTGCATCCCTAAGCTTGTCCAAAGTGTCCGTAACCATTGGAAGTGTAGTCGACACAGAAACGGTAGGAACCATCCTTTTTCTTTACCATTACTATTGAAGACGCTCATGGACTGGTACTTGGTTCAACAATACCCTGTTTCAGCATTTCCCCCAGCTCTTGGTCCACATATTTCTGAAGAACTAGCGAAATTCGGTAATACCTTTGCTTAATTGGTGCAGAAGAAGTTTTAATCACATGCTCCGTTCGATTAGTGCAACCTAGACTAGTACGCAAAAGTTCGTCCAGTCTGTGCTGTTCAGATGAAGTCAAAACAAAATCGTTACCACCTGGTGTAGCCTCAATACTCATTAACCTTATAGCATCGGAATCCTTACAGAAATACCATTCTTCGCGACAAAGATTAGGAACAAAACCCATGCTCTTCCAGAAAAACGAAAACTTCAAACAACTTTACTTTCCCACAAAGTTGAATTGGCAAATCTAAACATCCCATACTAGGAGACCTGCTACCATCAGTTAAAATACAAAAAGGTTTCTTATAAGTATTTAACGAAATATCAAAACGCGTACCCAACCAGGACCACCTAGAATAGTGCGAGATGCTCCAGAATCTAACAATCCAAGAAAAGAAACACTCAAAATACTTACTTTCAAGTATGCTCTTTCATCATTCTCCACGTTTTCCAATGTGTAGTTGAGGACATATACATTACCAGCCGAATTAACATTCCGAAAGGCGCGACCAGTTCGGCTCCCTAGTGGCACCGCTGCCCGTTTCCCGAAGCTGATCAAAGAGGACACGTCTTCACCGTGAATCCTTCCTTCTGGCACTTAAACCCGCGTTTCTCGGTACTTTTATTGGCACAACCTACAGCTCGATGTCCAGGTTGACCACATTTATAACAAACAACCTGTTTACCTGCAATAGGTTGCCGAAATGATGCACCAGGTTCCGTAGAAGCCGAAGTTAAGTCCAGAGCAGCTACTTGTTCTTCTAAAACCATGTAAGCCAAGTCCGGTTCTAAATATTGTTTTCCCTTTGGCGGAGCGATATATTCTCCACCTTGCATCCTGTATTCTATTCTCTTGCATAGCTGACGCAACTGGGCAATAGATGAAATTTCAAGTGCACCTAGCTGGTTACGGTATACTGGCGCAATATTTGTCAACAATATGAAAAGTTTGGCTTCTTCGGAAATGGAACATTGTAACCTTTGGAAATACTTTGCCATTATAGCCAGGTAAGTTCCGATTGTTTCATCTGGACCTTGGGTCCTTCTTTTAATTTCATCCAGCAGCTTTTCTGCGTAGAACGCTGGCTGATACTCATCTTTAAACAAAGCAACCAAGTCATCCCACGTGGTAATTCCATTTCTGCAATCACGATAAAAATCGTAGGCTCTTCCTTCGAACAAGTCTATACCGGAATCCAGAAGCACTTCTTTGGACACATTGCGAGCAATGCGCAACTCATCTATACGTTCAAAGTACGCAGTCACGGATAACCCTCTCTTATCTCCGCTAAATTTTAAGTTCCCCTTATATGGTAATATAGGTTTGATATGAAGTGATGGGTGGCTCTGTTGAGTCCGTGGGGGTTGTTCAGGTTGAGGTTCATCCATTAGATTGAAGCCAAGAATGGTGCTTCTGTAAAGCTGGTAGCTTCTAAAACAGAAAGTCCGGGAGGAATGGTTGTGGCAGGTTCAATACCTGTACCGGCATTGTCTATTTCAGCTGCTTTGAAACGGAGTTGGTTGATGGAGGAAAGTGCTAACGCAAAGAGCTCAGAACGCACCTTCTGCTTATCTTCTTCTTTACTTTCCATATTATCTATCCTTCCAAGCACATGAGCCAGCTTAGATTGCAACTTATACCTTCAAGAACTAAGTTTGTCAGTGAGTTTCAAGCGGCCGCCAGCAAACAGTGGAGACGGGCGTGGGTACAATTAGATGTTTACCTTTTTTTAGGCGCCACCTAGTTTGAGCGCTCTATACCTCACTATAAGTGATTTTTGAGGACCAAACCAGGAAAATTTCTCTGAAGGTTTAAAAGAAAACGGAAACGAAACGTAAATATTTAATTATACTTAGTTGTTGATGATACAGGGGGTATAGTAAGTATATCCTAAAATAAACACGCCATATTTCTCTAGTATGCCGCCCTACCCGTTCGTGCGCACGTGCGGTTTACAAAAGGCGCAGAAAATGTATAAGCAAATGGATACAGGGGAAAATATACTCGTAATAAATTATTTGGTAAAAGATATTCTAGTGTCCAAGGTAGGTATGTTTCCAAAGTCTCATCAATAAAATTTATCCGATAAATAAACTTAATTTCAAAAACACTTAGCTGTGGCGATGTGGTCCAGAAATCGCTGGCAGGTGGGTGTCAAACAAGTGGCAGCAGTATCACGGAAGACATCAACCCGCTACCCGGCATTGACAACTTCAAAGTCCACCTGTAGACTCCTTCGGCAAACTAATTCTATTGCTCTTTGGACAACCGGACCATATAGCAGAATCAGAGGATTTAAATGAAAAAAACCCCACAAGGAAATATAGTTTAGTGAAAAACTTAGATCAATAAACAGGAATATATAGTAAAAGCAATATTTTACCTCAAACGTGTGAGGCTTTTCATCCAAAACGACGAATAGAATATTGCTTAGATCTTAATTTGAGTATGTCGTCCTTTGCGTTTTCTTGTAGTCACTAAAATAATGAAAAATAATATTGAGTTTTTGACTGGAAGGTTCAGAACATTTGGACAGCTAAATGACGACTTACCACGAGGATTTTGTTCTTCTCTCGATGTGAGGAGAGGTTTCGTAGTGCTCGGCGAATGTGGGGATTGGATTAGTTGCGAAAAATTGTAGGTTCCCGCGATGCGGCTTGAAGATCTATCTATCACTACAATCCACCTGAATACAGCCAGAATCTTTAGTTCCGTTGGATTCCAAATTTCTCCTAAAAATAAGGGTCAATCGGCTAAATATTCCTTGACTCCTTTGGACTCTCAAGGGCAAATTAAATTTTTCCTGAAGTTCCGCAACTTTCCGCATTCTCCGAGTAAAATTTTGATTTTATACTGACAAATAAATAAATATATTTTGTTGATAACGGCGACCTATTTTTTTACTAGGAAAAATTGAACAAAATAAATACCTAATGCCAAATCACACCGTAACATTCTTTCTTGTGAGAAAATGTACAGCTCATAACTTCTTTTTTCTTTTTGTTTGAAGAGAGCACGAGTTGGCAAAATGTCCACTTTGTTTGCACTTGTAACCCCAAGCACTCATCAATCACACAGGTGTACAGGGTTATTTGTTAGTGTGTTTAAAGGTTTTACTATCACAATTTCTTATCAAGCAGACTATCACAGGTTAAAATGTTCAACAAAAGTAGATATACATATTCTGTATGCTGGTAATTATTGTGGTAATCCCACTTCTGATAAATTTGGAAGACTTTTTTAAATTACCAACCAAAAGTAAATATAAAGATACACTACAAATCAAATAATACTAATAACGTCCTCTGATCTGCTTTGGTTAGGGAATGTGGTGACATACCTGTAATTAAAAAGTAACCTGAGCATCCAATTTACTTTTAGTGGGATCTATTTAATAATGCAGTTCCAGCTTGTTTTATCAATTATCGGAAAGTGTCGTTATTTACTTCTAACAATGGTCGTTTTAATTAATTACATAATTACTGTGATATAATAAAAATATATTCTCAACTCAATTAACTACTAAATAAATGTATTACCTGTCTGTCACCCACGAATACAATATTGAGCAAAGCTGTACAGTTCTCCACAAAGGAGTATTCAGGACATTAATGGTTATAAGGATGATATTCAGTAGCTCAAGCACTCTACTGAGCAGTCGGCACAATGGCTCAAGCACTGCACGGCCACGTATTGGACGGCTCAAGCTCTCCGTCAATACAATAAGATTGTACGCAACACAGACTACGCCGCTCAAGCTCTCCGCAATAACGTATACGAAACAAAGGACAAGAGACGGCAGCTCAAGAATTCACAACTATTAATTTTACCATGTAACTTTTAATTATTGTTGTTATGTAGATAGTACGACTTAGATTAAAATATAATAAATATAGCTTTAAAATATCCTAGTTAGAAGTAATACCGGATAGCCCGTGAGAAAACTCACCAATTGGTAATAATATTCCAGGGAAGTTGTCACACTCTTAACAGCACAGACCACTGACCTAAACTGAATAAAGGCTCAACTCAGGCAAGGCAAGGTTTTGGGCATATGTTTAGAAAATAAAGCGATACGTATTATGTACTATGTATCGCTATAGGCCCGTTCTTCAACTTGTGTGGCTGTGTCGTCGTCTTTTAAACTAACATAAGAAAATTTATTAGTCTCGGAAATCTTACTTCTTACATACCAGATACCTAAAACCATAGTTGTGAGTAAAAAATACAATATATGCTATTTCAGATTAATTGAGGAACAGATCTGAAAAAGTATACTTACCACCTGTCTTCTATTTTCAAATTGAGTTGCCTCCGTTATCCATTTCAACAGTTTCCATTCTATCTAAAATAATGAAAATAACACTTTTTGCTATCGGTACTACCTGTATCTTTAAAACATATATATAGAAAACTACTGCTGGAGTTAAATTTTAGCAGTCGAACCAGACTGGTTCGACTATGCTTTTACTGACTATTGTTATTAATCTAGTGGTAATAACATAAATAATGGGGAATAACAGAAATAAAGGGAATAAATATAACTTATTAGTGTCTCTAAAAATATCCCCCTAACCATACTTTTCACACTGCCTATTCATATTTGGCATATTTCTGGAATAACACATTGATAACGATAATAATTGGCGAAAAACTGTTATGGCATTAATAAATAACATATTCGACTTACCTTCTTTGATATTGTTGATAAAATTTTTAAAATTGCAAACGCAAACTCATCTATATTCTCATGGCCATGGCGGGAATGGGCAATATTTGTAGCGGGAAGGCTGGCGTCTGATCCTGGTGATTCTATTGGTCCAACCCGCCAACCCGTAATGTATAGGCAACCCGTTTAACATAGGGTCGCGTTCAGAGCGAATATAGCTCACTTTTTGCTACCTTCAATCATATTTTTCGGCCTTCACAACCCGACGTAATGGCCGACCTGTGTTGCCAATGCGCCGCACCTATAGTTGCCATACCCCTGGTTAAAAGCTTAAATAATAATAATAGCAACCTACTTATATTTGTTTTCGGTAGCATTAGATTAATCAAGGCGAGGCTTTAAAAATGCTGCTTCGACGTTTGATCTAGCCACCTATCAGCCGGAAGTCATGCAAACGTATTCTATTTGCAGAGAACTGAACGTTGCGGGATCGTACCTTTTTCGTACCTTCTTTATTCCGCAAGGAGCGTCACATTTTGATAAGTTAGGTACCCTTTTACAGAATTAAATCAACACGATATATTTCATAATTTTTACTTTTAATAAAATTGCAAACTGGGCAGTAGGTATAGTGAGAGAACGTTCGTTTATTGAGGCTTGTAAATAATTAATCCTTATGAATTCTTACCTTAACGCGCTCTCTTGGAATTGAATGTTTTTTTCGATGTCCGTTCAGCGCTCTAGTAAGTAAAATAACAGAATAAAAAACTCCAAATTTATTTGTCACACCTGCTTTATGGCACATTGTTAAAGTCGGCCGCATAAATAATTTTCAAATTATTAGACATTCCAGATTCCGGCCTGGATCCTGTCACCTTGACCGCAGCATCGCCAGTTTGGAGATATCCAACGTATTTTCTGTAGGTCACACCAAGCTGCACCCTCTGGTCGACGTCGCACTCGTAGGGCATTATCAACGCCTTCAGATAAACTATTGGGTCGATTGCTCTGTATACCCTCAAAATTCTCGTTACAGGCATTTTGGCAGTACAAGAGGTCTCTTTCTCCATGCAGGACGTGAAAAACTACTACACTAAATAAGATCTCACTTTTAGATTTAAGTGCACAAAATACCTGAATCGTGTCAGTGCTTGTTTCCTAACCTAGAACTTATTCTGACAGTCCTTTCAGATACATTGAGTACAACAATTGCGCAGCATTTTGGGTATATCCCACGTATTTTCCGTTCGTCACACCAACCTGCACCCTCTGGTCGACGTCGCACTCGTAGAGCACTATCAACGGCTTCAGAATAACTATTTGGGTCGATTGATCTCTATATCCTCAAAATTCTCTCGGCATTTTAATAGTACAAGAGGTCTGTTTTTGTCCACGAAGGACGTGAAAAACTACTACATTAAATAAGACCTCACTTTTAAATTTTAGTGCACAAAATACCTGGATCGTGTCAGTGGTTGTTTCCTAACCTGGAACTTATTCTGACGGTCCTTTCAGATGCAGTCAGTACAACAATTGCGCAGCATTTTGGGTATATCCAACGTATTTTCCGTTCGTCACACCAACCTGCACCCTCTGGTCGACGGCGCACTCGTAGGGCACTATCAACGGCTTCAGAATAACTATTGGGTCGGTTGATCTCTATATCCTCAAAATTTTCTCGGCATTTTAATAGTACAAGAGGTCTGTTTTTGTCCACGAAGGACGTGAAAAACTACTACACTAAATAAGACCTCACTCTTAGATTTAAGTGCATCGTATCAGGGGTTGTTTCCTAACCTGGAAATGATTCTGACGGTCCTTTCAGATGCAGTCAGTACAACAATTGCGCAGCATTAGATTTCAAAGCTGACTCCACAGCAACCATGCATAGTTAATATATCGCTTCAACTGGGTTTCCTACTGCATTAAATAATTCGTTGAATATTTGCTTTTGAAATAGTGCGGGTTCTGCCTCCTTACACACGATACATGCGTCCTTCATTATATACTTGGAGCATGCAAGACAATCTCCCCTGTCTACGACTGCATTTGAGCTATCACAGACTTCTGACTTAGATAAGCTTGTCACGTTGGTGATATTTACAGAGCAAATCGAAGGGACACCTAAAAAACGATATTAAGCTTTGTTTCGTTGTAAGCCGTGACAATAATTGGATAATTATTTATCTAAAATATTCCAGAGAATGCTCTTTGCAGGGAAAAGTTTCTGCATCATTTGAAATTCAAAATGTTCCTATCAAAATTTAAAAAAAATGCAAGAACTTTATGTGGGGCCCACTGTTGTATGATGTATAACAATAAACCAAGTTATACCTATGTCAGAACTATTTTTGAAATTTCCGTGAGGCACATCAAATATGTTGCATACATTTTATACAAAAATAATAAATAATAACTAAATTAAAATACCTATACCTCAACTTAATAGCGAGTGCTAAGAATTATTACGATTTATTTGTTTTTGCGTCAGGATTTTTTGCAGAAGGTTTCAATAATGACCCTGATTATATCTTCTTTAATCAATGGTATAACTAGGGAAAGTTTGTCGTTACCTGCTAGCATACATTTTGCTAATGTAGACTTCTGGATGAGGAAAACCTTTTCTTTTGGCAATTCAATCAAGAGTCTTTCGCAGTCCACGCATATTCCCTCTGAGAGTTGAATAATTTCCTCAATAAACTCTATAGCTATTGTATTTTCAATTTTAGATATTATCTGTATTTTTGTTCCAATAGTAATAATTCGATTTCACTTAATCAGTGGTATTGCTAAGGGAAATTCGTCGTTACATGCCAGCATACATTTGGCCAATGTGGACTTCTGGATGAGGAAAATCTTTTCTTTGGGCAACATTAGCCTTTCGCAGTCCACGCATATTCCATCTGAGAGTTTAATAATTCAATCAATGGGATGGTACAAACCAGAAAGGTAACTCTATAATTAGACATTCTTGATTTTACATTCTGGGCCCTCAGGTATTCTAGTGTGGTGCTGGCCAATGCTGCTTTCAGTTGGCCATTGAGAACCTCACCATCGTCGGTGCTGTGGAAGTCTATCATCCAGGGTAATTTTGGACACTGAGGATTGAATTCCATGTTGGAAATGGAATGAGATGACTATGAATTTTGACGACATAACACGAACAAAAACTAAATGTACATCAGTTTGGAGGTATATAATTTTGGCATCATGTGACAGTTAGATGGCATACCAAATGTGATTTGGAATTTGTCATTTTCATAATGTACAGTGGTTAATGGAAAATGTTTCTTTTGCTTCCTGGTCATGTCTAGAAGATATGAAGTACCGTAGAAGGTATTGAATAGTGTCACTGTGGTGAATAAGATCAAAAGGTGGGATATTGTCAGTAAAATTTACAAAGCCCCATTTTCGTAAGCAAATTTTTTCTGTTTAAGTTTGATTGCTTGCTCACCCGCAAACTCATAAAGGCTGGTAATATTTTATCATGAATCAGTTGGTAGTGCTGAAAAGCACGACATAACCTAAAAAAATCCTCAGTCAGCTGTTTTTATTGGCGCACAAATTTTGCAAATACGAATTTAAGAAGCATATATTTCGGGCAATTGGCCTAATTAACTTTGCCATGTTAGAAAATAAGGCACGCAAAATGATTTTAATTTATTTGTCAGTAAAAACAGAATAGAAAAATATTTTTAATTTGTTGCATTTGTTTTAAGTTTTCGGGGTCAATAGGATCAAGAGGTGGGGCCAATTCAATCAAGAGCTGGGGCTGATGGGATCAATATATACCTACGTGAAAATGCCTAGAGATTATAAACCAAAAGTAGGAGGAAAATATTCCAAGGAAGCTGATCAAAAACAATTTAAGAAACTAAAAATGTTAAATGTTAATAACGGGTAACCCCTTGGATACCTATGAATTGCGATTGCTGATCCAACAATATTTATATAGAGCTGGTAGGGTGGTGCCCGGTTTTAAGGAAAATCTTCCGGGTAAAGGGTTTACATATGCATTTTTGAAACTACGTTCAGGTGCGCTGTCGGAGAGAATGTGCCAAAATATAAAACGAGCCCATGCTTGTGTTACGATCATAGTAAATAAGTAGTTTTTAAACCACTAAAGGTTGCATGGAAAAAGATAGTTGAGTTTTATAAAAAAAGGACCTCCTGGTATTCCTAAAAACGAATTTCCAGGTTTATTAAGAAAACTTTGAGAATCGATTGAAGACAACAGATCTAAAAATGCCCAATAATCAATGCAAATGTTTCTTAAATACATAAAAAACCGAATCAAAATTAATATCGAATTTTCGTTTCTCTGCTCTCGGTCTGTAGATCTTAGTTTCTGTATTTATGATAAACTGATGATTATTGACTCTATTTAAATTCATGGCAGTTGCGTTTAAAGATTCTATAGGTGCCTTGGAGGTAACTATTTAACTCATGTTGTTAAACTTAATGAGCTTAAGAACATCGCAATTGAGTCTGATAGGTTTTACTTTAATACTGTATAATATGTGTGATGTGTTGGCCCTTCTGTGAATGTGAAAAAAAAACAGAAAGCAATTAAAACTTTATGGAATCCCAAAAGGCTGATGTAGATTTAAGTTTGATAAACATGATAGCCAAAGATTTTCAGCTAATATCAGTGGTAGAAAATGTCGGGTTTGTTGAATACTTGATACCAAGTACATATGAAAAACCTTATTCTGACTTAAAAAACATTTTAAATGCAGCTAGTTGAATATGTATCACTTACAAAGGATATCTGGCAGTCTGATAGCAACAAGTCCTATTTATTCCTAACATGCCATTTTATATACAATGCTCAAATTCATTCAAAAGTGATAGGGACAAATGAACATCACACTAGAAAAATATAGCTGAGGATTTGTCTACATTAATTGATCAGTGGGATTTAAAAAACAAAATTGTTACAGTGGTCTCAGATAATGGAGCTAATGTTAAAAATGCAATAATTGAACATTTGCATTTATATCACCATCCTTGCCTCGCCCACACATTGATCTTGAGCAGGAAAAAGTCATTAAATAGAATTGACGTCCTCCAAAAGCTCATTTTAAAATGTAAAGGTTAGTTGCACATTTTAAACATAGCGCCCTCGCAACAAGAAAATGCCAAAGTCGGATGGGACTTCAAAATTTGAAGGTGAAAAAAATATTTATGATTTTTATACGACTCTTAATTTATTCAATATTATATTTCAGGTTAAGCAAGCAGTTGATACAAGCTGGAATTCTATCCTTATGATGCTGGAAAGGCTATTGGAAATTAAAGATCCACTGACATTGTCTCTTACCAATTTGTCTGTTGCACCTGAACCTTTAGATGCTTCGGAATGAGCCCTTATAGCGGAATGCGTGCGCATTTTAAAGCCTCTGGAAATTCTAACTAAAAGAGTACCCCAGAAGCAACCACATGCTTGTGCGGGATAATTATTCCCCTTATTAGAGGACTTCAGCACCATCTACGTAATCTACAACCCACATCTGCTACGGGTTTATGGCTACGATAAAACCTTTCAGACGTAATTTCAAGGCGCCTGGCAGTCCTTGAAGAAGACAAAATAGCGGCAAAGAGTACATTGCTGGGTCCTCGATTTAAAAAAGTAGCATTTGGCCTTGAAGAAAACTAAAAAAATGCTGAAAAATGGATATTAGAAGAAATAATTGCTATGAATGTCCGAACTCGAAATTCTGAAACTACCGCATTGTGATCGATTAAACAACCCATTAGAATTTTGGGAGAAACATAAATATATGATGCCTGAAAATATTTAGGTACTCCTGCAACTTCGGTTCCTAGCGAGCGATTTTGTTCTAAGGCCGGTCAAATGACAAATGCAACTGTTGCCAAAAAATTAGAAATGATTTTGCTTTTAAATAGTCATTTTTAATAATTGTATATATTTTTGTTATTTTTGGGTTTATTTTTAAATTATAGAAAAGAGTATTATTTCTTGTTGGAATGTTAACAGTTAACAGTTTTGTTAAAGAAAATATGTACAGCCGCGGCCACAAAAAACTTTCAGGCTGGTCCTTGAAGCTCTCTCCGAAGGGCGAAATCCGGCAACGTGGCGGCCCGCCCGCTCCACCCGTCCCGCTCCCCGCCGTGGACCGGCACACCGCGGCCGGTCGTCCGCGACCGGCCGGCGGCGGCGTCACGAAACGGGCAGCCGCGGCGTTGCCGAGTTGTGCGCTCATTTGCACGGATTTCCACCAGCCTGAAAGTTTTTTGTGGCCGCGGCTGTACCTAATATAATTATGTTTTGTTCATCATAATAGTAAATATTTTAAACCTATTACATTCAAATTAAAGTACCCAAATACACCCTGCACAATGATCATACGCCTATGTCTATATGAGTATAAACCCCGCTCTCCGCTATTCTGATTATGTGACGTATTCCGCGATGTTTTATGTTTTATAATTGCGTGTATGTGTATTTCATTTGATGTGAAGTGTGAAAAATAATATTATTAGTAATAAGTCGCCCTCAGTAATGTCACAAAGCATGTACATATCTATATCTATAATATACATCTACATAAATGCAAAATGTCCGTCGACAAGTTCATCAGAAAAATTAAAATTAATTAAAGATTATAATTTGGGGTGCATAATTAACCAGAATTCAGGGTACAAAATACGCCTACGTTTCTAAAGAAATCAATAATAAACATGGCATAAAAACCCTGGGGTTTAATCTGAAGCGCCGAAAATCATGGTGTGTTCGGTTTCTTGAAGTTGCGTAACGACGGGCGAGCGGCACGCATAGCTGAGCGTTCGCTCCCGTACGTCATGGAGAAATCAACAACGTCGGCAATGCACCATTCAACCAGACAAAACTTGAGGGTCGTAACAGCAGAATCTCTTTACATAATTTTCGTGGGTTGAGAGTTGAGATGAAATAGAGATGAGGATGAGGGTGATGATGATGAGGCCAAACTTGTTATGAGGCTTCGTAGTAGAAAAAAAAGTGCAGAACGTCTAGATGCCGATTCTATCGTTGAGTGCATTGAATCGCACTCCATGTGTGTATGGCCAACTTCTAAAAACTTTCTCTCTATTGTTTCCAAAGATGGATGTTTGAAGAGCGCAAAATGTAAGGGGGCAATTATCCGAAAAAAGTACAAGATGCTTCACAGTAGATGGGACATACTGTTCGATAAATAAAGCAACACATGTGGCAATCTCATTTGAACCTCGCATTCCGTTAGTTTCATCCCAGATATAGGATTATCCCAATTTGTTATGGGGAGTATAAATTGTAAAGTTGTACACTGATAAATTTCTCTTGTAAAATAATGGCTTTGGAAAAAAATTGGAGTATAAAACACTGCCTCCAATTTGAAGTTACACGTAAAATAATTCAGTATCTTGTAGCTCAATTTAATTAATTGCGTCTTTTTTCTTTATGCGTACCGGGTATTCGGGGTCCCCTGGGAACTCTGGCATCAGCGGTTTTCAAAGCAAATTCGAAACACCAGCACTGATCCTTCCGTCGTATATAAAAGCCTATATTTTTCTATTAACCTTTCCTTGTACTTAGTTTTACTAACAGGTTTAGCTTGTTTCTCTCCACAGAACTCTACATAAAGTGAATACATTATTTCTTTATTTAACAGGTACTTATAGAGGTACCTACTTTTTAGCGCTGTCTTTCTTACACCAATACGCTGGAACTGTTGGGAAGGAATTATGTAGCTTTCCATTAGTCGAATAACAGAGACTGCAAGTTTGATACCAGGAGGATGTTTTCCTCTGTTATCAGGCGATGACATGGCAATGTCACAACTAAGACATTTTTCCACAGCTTTTCGTATCATTTTTTTCAAAACACTTAAGGTTGCTAAAAAGAATTGTTTACACACTCTAACCTCTTGATTTTGACGTACATTATATTTAAGATCCCAAAAATGTTGAAAAATATATTCTTTTGCATTGACGTTGAGTTTTTCACTGCATTTCAATGTACAGTTACACGGATTTTTTACTCCTCTTGCGGGCACCCGTTGATTATTCATACTGCTAGTGCAACGAGTATCGGCACAATTATAACATAAGAGCGTAACTTCAGGATCACGTTTATTAAAAAAGCATTTCAATTTATGTAAGGTTTTTAACACAGTGTCCGCTCAAATAATAGAAACAAATGTATTTTTTTACTTAATTTCTCACTTATATCCATGTTTCTAGCGGACACGTGTTATAAAATTGTTTGTGGAGTTTAAAGCCTTAAAAGCAAAATCTTAAATATGCCAATGGTTTAGTATATTTTTCTATTGGTATTGCATGCCAAATTTTAAATCATGTCAAGAGACTTACGTCTTTTTTCTTCTTCGTCCTCATTTTCAATCAATTCTTCGTTATTAGTCGCAATTACGTCTTCCAAACTAACAAGCGCTGTTCCTTGAAGTGGCCGTTGAAGTTCATCATCGCTCAATGCAAAATCGGGGTCTCGCACAGAATGGTCAGAATCAATGGCTGGTTCAATTTTAGACGAAGAATCATCTTAATCCGAATTCTGTGGGCCTTAAAAAGTAACCCAATTGTTTATATTGCTATGAATGTTTTTTTTTCTAAAATATTTCTTAGTATTATACTGTGTATGATAACTACCTTGCCTTACTCTCATTTTAACAATTTTTTTGTTCTGGATGACATTTTCACTAATGACACAATGACACAACGCACACAACTGTTTACTATATAGATTAATAATTTTTAAGGTTATGTCGGTCTCAGTCTTGATTATTGGTTTTACCACAGGGGCGTAACGGATTTATTTACACAATTTATCATAACATTGACATTTCTAGGGCTATTTCTACGAATAGATAATGTAATAATGTAATGTAGATGGTTTTCTTGTAGAAAATTGATTTTTTGGAGAAAGAAATGTTGTTAAGATTTGTCAGTAATGTATTTAACTTAAAATTATTAAGGCGTATCAACATAGGATCAATAATTATCTCATACGCCAAAAAATCTCAATTTCAACAAAATTGAAGATACGCCCCTATGTTATGAAGCCCTCGATATTTTCTCCACATATTAAAACATTTTCAGTTTTGTTTTGTACAACATTTTTACCTTTCTCCGTTTCAAGAGCATTAAACTGTCAAATAAAAACAATTGCTTCAATTGTCTCCATGGCCTACTCACCAATATCGATTAATGTGAAATTAAACTGAAAGATAATAAATATTTGTTCCATAAAAGTCAAGAATTTTGCTTAGATACATAAAATAGTCTTGGCCCTTCTACGATTCCGCAGTTTAATGATATATTAATTTATTATTATTTCGACATCAATTTAGAACTGGAAAATGTAATGTAAATTTATATTCTAAACGCTAGTCGGTACATCAACTTTGCAGCAAAGATAACAGAATTGAAAAATACCTATTCCTATCGATAATTAGTAATAAAAAGTTAATAGAATGATAAAGCTAGTGATATAAAATAATTTTACGAAGTTACAAGTTTTTGAAATTTTCAGAATTTTCATAAAAATATTAAAAATGGGCAAAAATCTAAATCTTTCATTAGAGCGTTCACATTTGGCACACTTACGTAAAATTGAAAAAGAAACAACTTTTATAAGTATAAGGTTTTGATATTTTAACAAATAAACCCATTTTTGGCGATATATTTTTTCAAATGTAATTTTTGACAGATAACAGAAATTAAATTTCAAAATAAAACATTAATTAAAAATTCCCCCCCTATGGTGCGAGGCTTTTAAAATGGCGGCTGGACATGCTGCTTCGGCGTTTGATCTTAAAATGCGCCTCCTTCATCGGCATGGGAGCTTGCGGGATCGTACCTTTTTCGTACCTTCTCTATTCCGCAGGGAGCGTCACATTTTGATATTTTATTTCTAATATTCCAGAAAATGCTCTTGGTAGGTAAAAGTTTCTGCATCATTTGAAACTCAAAATGCTCCTATCAAAATTTAAAGAAAAATGAAAAACTAAAAAAAATACTAAAACTTTATAACCATAGAATAAGTTATACCAGAACTATTTTTGAAATTTCGGCGAGGCACATCAAATATGTTGCATATATTTTATACAAAAATTAATAACTAAATTAAAATACCTATACCTGAACTAAATACCGAGTAATTTGTTTTCGTTCCAAAATTATTGTTTGAAATTTTTCGTGTTAAGATTTTTTGCCGAAGGTTTCAATAATGACTGACTATATAGCATAGCAGTACCACAGCTTACCTAATACAGCTCCAAAACTCTCTTGGCGGGAAGAGTGGCGGATTTACCAATGGGCGCAATGGGCGGCCGCCCGGGGCCCCCTTCATTTGGGGGCCCCGAGCTTCGGCCTGCTCTGATTCCCTGCACGGTTCAGCCTCTCAAATTTGGCCGTAGTTAGACCGTAGTGGACTAGAATCGCCCTCTAGTGTCTGGTAGCTCAAAACACGTAACACGATGTCGAGACACACGAGACCCCGGAGACCCGGTAGGTCACTTTTGTACAGGAATTTCAGATCTGAATTTAAAATTAGAAGCGCATCCAAACTCTAGGTCTCAGGAGTCGCAGGTCTGTGACTGCTACTACCTACTACCCTGGTTTATGGAATCCCTAGTTAGAAAATGTGTGAGTCATAAGGATACGAGAGCAGTATTGGATACAAGCAACAGATGGCGCCAAAAATTAAAGTGGGCCAGTCATAGCCTTCTAATGTCCTACTATTAAAATCTACCAAAAAAAACCAGCTGGACAACTTTATTTTTTGCAAATACTGTCCCCTGTGTCCACTGTATTTCTGTCAGGTCCTTATGTCAGTGTCAGACATTGGCTAACTAGAGTAACCATAAACAAGGCTACTACTGTGTGAAAAAGTCCTGGCTATTGGCTATATCAAAAGTAAAAGCACCTACCACGAAATATAAATATACCTAATAATTTACGTAAGTAAGTATATAGCAAACATTTTCCATTTTAGTTTGTGATTTGCGAAAAAGGTGAGTTTATTATTGTCAATAATTCAAAGGGCATTTTTTAGCGAGACATCGCGTATAATCGTTAATAACCTTCTCGGTAACCTCCGATAATCCCCCCAATATCTTATCCCACTTGATATGACCTTGACAAATAATCGGTCGTGTCGCCAAAACAGCGGGTATTGCAGGTTATTGCGTTATTGGGTATTTTTGTCTGTGGAACCACAGAATAGCCTATTCTGTGGTGGAACGAACCTCCTAAATAAAGCTGATTGCTATTGGTATGCTTTCCCCCTCCGCCAACTTTTGTCCGACGGCCCTTGGGCAGCCATGTTGTGCTAATTTCTAGGGTTTTTGTTGGTATCATTTAGGTATAAGTCTTCTTTTTCCTCTGTTTTAATTCACTTCGAACTGCCAAAAATGCAAGAAGAAAAATTTTTTAATTTAAAAATTAAAAATTGTAGGCATATAATTATGTAGAGCATATTTCTAATGTTGTATAGTGCCACCCATAAAGTTTGCATACACAGACACTGTATAATTGGTTTTCGTTTCTATTTTCAGTTTAATTTTTGTTGTTGTTATTTTAAACTTTATTAAAAAAGTATAAAATAGAATTGATGCACTTTACCCCCCCCCCCCCCCCTATAGATTGTTTTGCTCGTCGAATATTTTTCACGGGCGCCACATGACTAAATAAATAAAAATAACGCCCAGGGCCCCAAACAGTCTAAATCCGCCAGTGCGGGAACGGTTTGCGTCGATTCCGTTGCGCAGCGTTTAAGCCCCGCCTTCCAGCGGAAAAGACGGCTTTGGCGTCCGTTCAGAGGGGTAGTAGAGTTATTATTCGTTCAGAATTCATAGGCGTGGGTGGAATTTTGTCGATTTGATTTAATTGTGATCGTTTAGCATTTAGCGTGATTTAGCGTGTTTAACTTTGAGCGAGGCTTTGAGTTTTGAGGAAAACGAGTGAACGAAAAGTGTGCAGTTAAAAGCTGTTTTAATAAGGGTTACAACTCCAAGAAAAAAATCTTTTGTTTTCCCAAGGAACCAAACCGATAAGTACCTATCTTAGAATTATTCGAATACGCGGGTTCGACTAAATGTACGTATTAGTTATTTTAATTTATTTAATAAGACGCTTATTTTTTAATAAGCATTCAAAATGTATATTCTAAACAAAAAGAGGTATCCTTTAAAAATAGTAGGTAATTTATATTTACATTTTTTAACTTATCTACAATCATTATTAATGTAAATAAATAATTTTTACAGGGCTAGGATATGGGCAATGAAAGCCAATCGGGAGGACCTTGTGGTAAAACTAGATGACCTACATAAAAATTACATTAATTCTGAGTCTAGGGATGACACCCCCCATGTTCAAGATGTAAACATTAAAATAACCAATAGCATGAATTATTGTAAGGACGAGTTATTGCAAAAATTTTTACTGGGTACGTGTGTGGCTACCTTTTAAACATAGCCCTGCGGATACACTCCTGTGATACTTGCACGAATTATAGCAAAGGTTATAATTAAAGGGCGGAATATATGCAAATTGCATATATATTCATTTTTTGCATATTTTATTCAATTTCGCAAAACATTCCATATTTCTGGAAAACTATATTTTTGTGCCTATTTGCATGTTCTTCCTATACTTATTTATAGATATAGGATATAACCAAGATTATCAGAGCAGAGATAACTCGCAGTGTGTAGTGTAAAGTCAAGAAATCCTGAAAAATGCGGATGTAGCTAACCAACTTGTTTTTATTAAAGTTATAATTTTAGTTTTATATCAGTTATTAGAAAGTAGAAATTTAGGTTTAAGCGAATCGATTGATTTTGTTCAAACATTTTCCGCTAAATGTAGAAAGGTTACCGGTGATGTAGGTATTAAAGTTAGAAAAAAATTAGATGCTGATTCTACTGTAGAAAAGAATGAAGAGTTCAAATATTTAAAGGTAGTAAAGAGTATTTTTGATGAATCATCCAACGAAGTTGCACCTTGGCCTTATACCTTACTACCCAAATTAAAATATTGTCCTGTTATATCGGAAGATGTTGAGAGAAGCTTTTCTATATATAAACATATTTTTACCGACAGAAGGCAAAAATTTTTATTGGAAAACTTTGAAAAGTATTTAATCATAAATTCCTACTATATATACAATTTCAAATTAAAATGTTTTTAAAGTTCTGCTTTAATATAGGTATATTTTACGAGGTATTTTATGTATTTGTTTTCCTTTCTCCTTTCTCTAAAATCTGTTTTGTTGTTTTTTAAGGTATTTGTCCATGTAAAATAAATGCATATTATTGCATATTTGGCCAAATAAATGCATATTATTGCATATTTTAAATAAAAATGATGCATATATATGCGCATATTTCGATTGAAATCAAATGCATATATTCCGCCCTTTAGTTATAATGAATTATTGGACGATTTTTCTTTTTATTGTTTTTTGATGAAAATGATACCTTATTTGGACAATTGCAAATGCGGCTAAAAGCTATAAACCAAAGTTTTAGGAATATTAAAAAAAATTATAATTTGGAAAAATCTGTAATGATTATATTTTTATTTGTATATATTATATTAAATTTTTTGTATACGTATTATATTGTAGGTATATTGTTTTATGAAATTATTTTATTGCGAATATATTTATTTAATTAAAATCATCATGTAATTATAAAATCACTGGTTCTATAAATACCACATACAGCGCCCTTTTAACCACAGATGGCAAGTCTTTGCTTAAAAATAAGAAATTTTAATTATTATTGCTCTTCAAGTTTTCTTTTAAGAATTTGTATTAACTCCAAGTACAAAACCTATTATCCTCGCTATTACCTGTGAATAGGGCGAGAATTAACGGAGGTATGGTTCGTAAAGGGGATGGTACTGACCTTTGATCGGGGAGTAAACTATGGGTCTCGGCACTAGCTGTCGCGGTTGATAGATCTCTTCTCACTTGACGTGTTTGACGCGTACGCGTCCCCTTAGTGATCATGTACCGGGTGAGGAGAGGAAAAAGGGAGAGCGGCATATATTTAGCTAAAAGTAAATGTACTAAATGTGGACGTAACATTCCGCCCACCAAAATGGAACATTTTAAAAAACATTACTAATGATAATTTAATTTACACAACACCGTCCGCACCAGGGTATGTTTCGACCACTCTACCCCGAGACCACGAGAGTGGTGGTTGGTTATCTTCCTTAAGAAGAACTACGGAATTCAATTGAATGGGTGTAGAATGATCGACCCACTTACCGCGTTGCAAAAGTGTGTGTAAATATTCATTATGCCATTTCAACCAAAAGTGTTGGTGGAGATGCTGCAGCAATTGCCAACGTGACAAGCGATTTATATTGAGACGAGAAACGTCGTCCGAAGGGGGTGCATTTAAAGGTTCCAGGGTCAAGAAATGTCCTGGTGTGAGGACCTGGAGATCGTTCGGGTCGGAGCTTAGGGCACACAATGGCCTGGAGTTTAGAACTGCCTCTATTTGAATTAATAAAGTATTAAATTCCTCGTAAGTCAAAACTTGGTTGCCTACTACCCTTCCCAAATGTGTCTTGACAGATTTTATGCCCGCTTCCCAGATACCACCGAAATTCGGAGCGTGTGGGGGATTAAAGTGCCAAGTGATCTTTTCTTCTTTGCAAACTGATTCCAACATTCGAGCCAATTCTTTCGAAGCTCCTTTGAAGTTAGTGCCTTGATCGGAATAGATGTTTGAACAACGACCTCGGCGAGCTATAAAACGGCGTAATGCGGCAAGGAATGCCTCGGTGGTGAGCTCTGACACGAGCTCGAGATGCACAGCCCTAGTGGCCATACACACAAAGAGACAAATGTACGACTTGAAGGTCTTGGAACCTCTTGTTTTATACATGGTGGTGACAAAAGGTCCACCATAATCTACTCCGACTTCGGAAAAGGGCTTTACTTGGGAAATGCGAGAAACGGGTAGGTTGCCCATAAGAGGTTGTTTAGAAGATGGCTGATATCGAAAACAGTGGTGGCACTTGGTGGTGATTCTACGAATTGTGCGTTTTGCCGAAGGAATCCAAAACCTTTGGACAATGATATTTTGCAGAGAATGAATGCCGGGATGGAGGAAAATCTTATGAAGCTGTTCTAAAAGAAGATATGTAAAACGATGATCATTAGGTAAAAGAACGGGATGTTTTTTCTCGAAAGAAAGATGAGGTGAATATCCTAATCTACCCCCTACTCTAAGAAGACCTTCTTTATCTAAGAACGGAGAGAGCTTTCGCACATTTTTTGGAAGAGGTTTTCCTTTTTTGAGACAATGAGCGATTTCTGACAAGGTCTGAGATTGTACGAGCTTAATCAAATGGAAAAGAGCATCTTCCAATTCATTTAAAGAAAAGTGAGTCGTTTTTGGTGCCTGTGGATTCTTGGCATTGTGAACAAATCCTAAAACATAACACATAATTCGCTGCACTTTCAGAAGACTAGAGAATCGGTCCAAGAGGGACAAAATAAAGGTCGGAGGCACAAAAGTGGAAAGAGTAGTACTACGCAGTTCTTCAGAGGTACGAAGAAATTGGAGGGGTTCTACGGGCCAATCGTTTGGGGGAGAACTTGGCCATTCAGGCCCCGCCCACCATAACGCATTGTCGCATAATTCGCTGGGCAGAAGGCCCCTGGAAGCGGGATCTGCGGGGTTATCCTGAGATCGAACATGGTGCCACATGGAAGGGGGCACCATTTCTTGGAGCTTTGTGACGCGATTCGCAACAAAGGTAGTCCAACCAAAAAGGTTCACTCTTGATCCAATTTAAAACTATAGTTGAATCAGACCAAGCCCACATGCGAGACGGCGAAAACTTACCTTTAAATGAAATCTGAAGAAAATTTATAAGTTTGGCAAGCAACAAAGCTGCACATAATTCGAAACGTGGGATACTTAATGGTTTTAGAGGAGCTACTTTCGCTCGGGCACATATTAGAAAGGTTTTTATTTTGGTATCTTTACCTATTATTCTAATGTATGTTACAGCAGCATACCCCTTTTCGCTCGCATCTGCGAAACCGTGAAGCTCCACATGGGCGCGATTGGAAACAAGCAGGTATCGAGGTATTTTCAAAGAGGAGAGAAGAGGTAATTGAGAGGCAATGAGAGTCCATAAATCGATAATATTTTGGGGAGGAGAAGCGTCCCAATCAAGACCTTCCTTCCATAAAAGCTGAATCATTACTTTCAGCTGGAGCGTGAGAGGGACGAGAAACCCTAGAGGGTCAAAAATTCGTGCTAATTGAGAGAGTATAATGCGCTTAGTACACACCTTTTCGAGTGAGAGAACGTTATAGGCAAAAACGTCATTCAAGGGGTCGTAATAAAGTCCTAATATTTTGACAAGAGAGGGAGTATCTCCTTTCACCGTGACGGGATGTACTTCACGGTGTGAAGAGGGAAGTTGAGCTAAGAACGCGTCATTATTACTGCTCCATTTACGCAGTTCAAAGCCGGCTGCGTGCAAAAGGGATCTTAAATCACGTTGTAATTTGAGAGCAGTGGAAAGAGAATCGCATCCAGATACTATGTCATCGACATATGTGTCATTTTCAAGAATCTTAGATGCTTCGGGAAATCTAGAACGGTAATCATGAGCGGCTTGTAAGATTGTGCGAATGGCCAAAAATGGACTAGAATTAACTCCAAATGTTACTGTAAGAAGTTTGAAATCTCGAACAGGTTCCGATGTAGAGAACCGCCATAAAATTCTTTGGTAATTGGTATGAGAATCCTTCAAAAGAATCTGCCTAAACATTTGTTTAATGTCAGCTACGAACACTATGGCGTGTAATCTGAACCTTAAGAGGATAGCTACAACATCTTGTTGCAACTTAGGGTCTGTTAGAAGTTTGTCGTTCAAAGACTTATTATTCAGATCCTTACATGAGGCATCGAAGACAATTCTAACTTTTGTACTGGAACTCTGGGGTTTTATTACGCAGTGATGGGGAATGTAATATGAGTGAGATGTGGGAGACAATTCGGAAATCGGCGTCATATGATTGAGCAAAAGGTATTCATTCATTATGCTGGAATATTCAGAATAAAGTTTCGGATTATTCCTGAGGCGTTTTTTATAGATTATATTATATTATATATTATATATAGATTTTATAAATTATAGAAACGACGAAGGGCTATATCCCTAGAACCTGTAAATATAGGTTCTTCTTCTTTAAATGGAAGAGAGACAATACAACGACCAGAGGTAGCTCGGATGACAGTTGACTTATAAATATCTTCTGCCATTTTATTTTCGAGCGAGAAGCATCGAACATCAGGTATATTTTCAAGTTTCCAAAATCGTCTAACAGAATCTTCCAAAGAAATGTCTGTTGAAGCGATGAGAGAGTTAGATTTAATGTGAGAACTTGATATATTAGAAAATACAGGCGCGAGATCAGATATATTTACTTTGCCCATTATAACATGTCCGAAGATAGTATCCAAAGCAATGGGTTCGTTTTTAGAGTAAGACAGAACACTGCCTTTCAATAAAAGGCCAAAAACTTCTGCACCAAGTAGTATATCTACTGGGCTTGAAATGTCATGTCGTGGATCAGCTAACTTTAGGTGTGAGAAGCGGGAGAATTTATCGCTGGGAATATTGTATGCGGGCAATTTTTTTGAAATTTGGGAAAGTGTTACAAATTCTAAAGTGAAAACTGGCTCAGGCATATTGACAGGTTTGATGTTACAAATGACTCCCTGGCGAGCCTTAGAATTTACCTGTCCGATTCCACTAATATCTAGTGACCATGAGAAACGCTTTAGACCCAAACGGTTACTACATTTACTAGTGATGAAATTGCTCTGGCTACCACTATCCAAAACAGCTCGAAGTACTTGATGTCGGCCACAAGAATCTTGTACGTGTATCAGGGCAGTATCCAGATGGGTTGTAGTATTTAGAGTGGAAGATGGACGAGAAGAGATTGTTTCTATTCGAGAAGTTAAAACTTGAGAGGCTTCATACGATGCAGGAGATGTTTGAGGAGGTTCTGTAGAATTCATAACCGAATTGCCGGAATCACGATGCAAGAGTGAATGATGCTTTCGAGAACATGTTCGGCAGACCATTGGGGAAGAGCAGCCTAAAATGGTATGTCTAGATCCGAGACAATTGGTACACCATTTTTTTGTTTTTATAAAATTATATCGTTCAAGAGGAGGCTGTGAAAGAAAATCAGAACAACTGTAAATTAAATGATCTTTGGCGCGCATTTGACAAGTCAATTTTTGTGATGTATTAACAACAAAGGATGCGGTTTTGGGCTTTTGATTTTTTTGAATTTGTTTATATTGATCATTTTCATTTGGTTTTACTCCCGTGCTAAAAGTAACTGTATCCAAAGCGTTACATTGTTTACTCAGAAAGGCAATCAAAATATCAAAGGATCTATTGAAATTTACATCCTTCCCCAGTTCTATACCGCATTTGAGCTCAAAGCTAGTAGCTGTGCGCGCATCTAGTCTGTCCAAAAGCATATTAAATAGAATAAAATCCCATGACTTAACGTCGTGGCCCAAATTTTCCAGAATCAAAATATTTTCTTGAAATGAATCAATTAAGTTGCGTAATGCAGAGGAGTTTTCAGAGGTATTAATCTTCTTTGTGGAAATAATAACGTGCCAATGAGAAGTTGCTATTAAACGTTTATTATTATAACGGGATTTCAGAGCGTTATAAGCTACTGAATAGTTTTGACTGGTCAATGGTGTGCATTTAACAAGTGTGAGAGGTGATCCCCTTAGAAAACTCAATAAATAATTGAACTTTTCAATATCAGTCAATCCGTCATTGGTATGTATTAATGAGTCGAACATGTTAATGAAAGTGCCAAGTTTTAAAATTACCGTCAAAGGTTGGGAGTTCCAATTTAGGTAATCTGACATTATTTTGACGAGGAGAAGTAGAATCTGACGGATCAACCTTTGGTTTTTTATCTTCAAATAAAGTAGTATATATTGTTTGTATAAGGTAAAATTTATCCTCAAACTCCTGCAAAACCTTTAAATGCGGATTTACATCGCCATTTTCTTGCGCTGACACGGCAGAAATTACATTGCTTTTAATTTTATCGAACGCGTCGAAAATGGTGTTAATCTTTTGGTATCGACATTTAAAGTTAGTGTGATTGTCAACATTTGCGGTAGCATCTTCCGCGGCCTTGAGTAATTGGTCTAATTTCAAAATTTCGACGTCTCGTTGTGCGAGATAAGTTCTAAGTTTGCGTACGTCGGTCATGATGAATTAAATCGTAGGTATATCGCGAGGTTGTGAATAAAATGGGGAGAAAGAAAACACTGAATTCACCAAGATGAAATAGGCGAGAGTTTAGTAATTAATCTATGAGAACAAAATACCGAATCGTTGACACGAGAATCGAGCAAAGATGGGCGAGAGAGAATCTAACAACAAATAATTAGTCGCGACGTTTTGTACCGTGTTTTGCACGTGTCCACGAGCGCGAAGCAGGGCCGACGAATGTGCGGTATTTGACCTTAATAACAACCAAATGGCTAATCCACTTTGTATATTATAGGTATCAAAAGGTCAGTAATAAATATTTAAAAATATCCAAAAGTATGAAATGCCGTGGGATAAAGGGATCCGGGAACGAAGGACCAATGAATAGGGCGAGAATTAACGGAGGTATGGTTCGTAAAGGGGATGGTACTGACCTTTGATCGGGGAGTAAACTTTGGGTCTCGGCACTAGCTGTCGCGGTTGATAAATCTCTTCTCACTTGACGTGTTTCACGCGTACGCGTCCCCTTAGTGATCATGTACCGGGTGAGGAGAGGAAAAAGGGAGAGCGGCATATATTTAGCTTATTAAATAAAAGAAAAGTAAATGTACTAAATGTGGACTTATACTCGAATCCAAATGGCTAGCAAAATAACGGGGTTGGTTTTCAAAGGACGCGACTTGATTTTAAATTGTATTGTCGTTGTACACCTAATATACAAAGGTTTGTATTACTGGTTGCCTAACTCGGCACTTAGAAGTACGTATTTTATCATTTTTTTATAAAAATAGTGTTTTAGAATCATAGGCATTATTTGAGATAAAGTATTGAAGTAAATTATTTGGATTTTTTACCGAAATTTTTTATTAATAAAAAATCTGCTAAAAACATTTCTGCCAATTAGGATATTTTTTACTTTACGGCTAAAAATAAATAAATAAGAATAGTTCGTAATTCGCCATTTTTGAAGGAAAAATGCAAAAGATAAATAGAAAAACGTAAAAAATATGTGTATTGGAATTCATATAAATATTAATTTATTAATTTTATTTACATCGTATAAATTAAATAGTAAAAAAAAGAACTGCTAATAAAAATTAATCTTCTTCTTCTGTGTCTCCTCCAAATAGATCTAAATCATTGTCGGAGTCATCTTCTAAATTAAGTATTAGAGGAGCGACCTCCTCCCGATCCATTAATGACTCGCCTGTCCACCAATCTTCAATTACCTTATCAGTGTGATTAACGCCAGCCATACACGTAACGATATACTTGCGCAAGTTTAAACTTGCACAAATATACAGTAACGTGTGTTGGAAGATTTTTGCGCAAATTCTAGACTTGTACAAGTCTTCAGAAAGTTTCAATTTTCGATTCCAGACTTGGGCAAGTTTACGTTTGCACAAGTTTACTTGAACGTGTATGGCACCATTGCGCAGATGAACTCATTGACGTTCGTATGCACGTCTGTTTGGGTTTTTTGCGCCAAAATGAGTGACGAGACATGTGGAGTGCGAGAAAATTTGGAAGATTTTATAAATATCTAGAAATGAATTATGCCTCTGGCAAGTAAAGAACAAAGATTACCACAATAGAGATAAGAAACAACCGCTTATAACAAATTAGTTGAAGTGTATTATAAAAAAATAGATCCAAGTGGTGATATGTGTAATAAGTGTCTTCGTCCATACGCAGATAGTTGTTATGCCAGTCTTTGGGTGCAAATTTCAGTTCAGTCGATAAATTGATGTGTGAATAATGTTCTCTTTTCATTAACCAGTCTTTACACCATATAGTTCGGTGTCTTTTAAAGTCTTTTGAGATTTTTTGTAACACAAAACACAACTGACTGCTCCACTGACTTTCTCATCAAAAATGTTGTTCAAGTATACTTGTGCCGTCTGTGCTCTCTACCGAATGATGTGTGTTTGCGCAAGTCTAAACTTGCGCAAGTATATCGTTACGTGTATGGCCGCCATAACACAGTTGTTCCATATTTGTGGGGTAATTTGATCGAGTGCCTTCTGCCACATCTCCAAGGATCGCTCTCTCCCCGTGCCATCTCTCCCCATATGTTTGCTGTAATATGTTTTCGTTATCCCCCAAATCATTTCGATGGGATTGAAAATACAATGGTACGGGGGCAAGCGCAGGACCTCGTGACCATGTAGGAGTGCCATTTCATCGGCCTTATACCTCTTAGGTGGTTTGTTGCTGCAAGTATATAGAAATATGGTTTACTTATTATCATCTTTTGGCATCGCCGTACAAGGTGTTCCTTTATTTTTTCATTCTCGTTCAGTAAAAAAATAGCTTATACAAAAGTTTAACGAAAATGTGATGTTCTTTTGTTTGTTTTTTTTTTGAAAATTGCACTTATATGGCAGGAAAATATGCTACAAATTTTATTTAAATAATTGTTTTATTTTACAAAAAAGAAAAAAATAAAGGAGGTAAACTTATCTGAATCACCCTATAAGTAGGTACATACCGATTAATTATATCCAGAAGTTGTGGCTTCAAAAGTTTTTCATTGAAAGGAATATTACAGTCCCGTAGCCACTGCTGCATTTCAGCTTTCCGGGTGCTAGCAGTGGGCGCTTTTTCAACTAACGTTGAATGGTAACTTGCGTTATCCATGACAATTATAGAGGGTTCTTCCAAACTAGGTAGTAACTGTTCTTCAAACCATTTCAGGAAGTTACCCTCGTTCATTTCTCCGTGGTAGTCCCCAGCATTTGTTTTCGAAGCGAATATCAAACTGGCGCCTTCAATAAAACCTTTCCGGCCACCAGCATGAAGTACAATATGCCTGCGATTAAATAGTTTTTTTGTATATTTATATTTTATATCGCTATGTATGAGTAGCACATACCGTTTACCGTCCACCTTTAAGCGTCGAACACTTTTGGAGCTTGCATCCTGCCACGACCGGGTTGTAGTAGTACCATTTTCAAAAATCCAAGTTTCGTCCAAAAAAACAACTTCACGAGGATCATTTGCCCGCAGATTGTCCATGTAAACTCTAAGAAAATTTATTCGTAAGAGCCAGGGCCGGATGCAGGGGTATCGAGGCCCGGGGCAATGAAGAAAGTGGATGCCCTTTCAGTTATAAATTATAATAAATATCTTTCGATAATTTTATTTTTACATTTACAAAACAAATTTTTATACTATTAAGTTAAGGTACATACTATTTTTCGTATTTTTTTTTAAAACCTTTATTGCAGTTACTAAGCGAAAAGGGCAAAATGCAAGAGTCCACAGAAATAAAAATTTTAATTCAAAAGGGCACAATGCGTGAGAGCCCACAGAAATAAATATTTAAGTGAAAGACACTTTACGTGCTTTTTTAGAGGCAAAATCATTAATAATTTCTTCAAAGTCTATTTCTCGATGTAAATCACTCTCTATACTCAGCAATGACAGATTTGCGAGACGCTTTTGCGTCATCGTCGTACGCAGCCTATTTTTAATAATTTTCATCTTAGAAAATGAACGTTCTCCGCTGCAATTAGCCACCATCAACACTAAATACATTCTCAATGCAATTTCAATATTAGGGAATGCCGCGCCGAAGTTATTATTAACCAGAATTCTGTAGAAAAACATCTCTTTTGGTTCATTGTCGACATTGTAATCTTTCTTGAAGGCATCTATCAAGGCTACAAACTGGACTAACTCATTCCCAAGGCTGATTTCCAGATCGTCGTTGTAAATTTTTACTAATTTGTCGGCAGCCTTGTGTAGCTCAGATAAACTCAAATTCTCTAAATGATTCAAGAAACCAAATCGATCGCAGACAACGTCATAAGCTCGAATCCTATCATTTAGAGATGCTGAAAGCTGATCAATTACTGGAATAAAACTTCCTACTCGAAATTTTTCCTTGGGTGACAGCTGGGCATCTGAGGATTTCGCATAATCCAATGGATTGAGCCTAACATTTCTTGATCTAGAGCGTGTTTCAATGTATTCGTCAGTGTCTGACAATTTCCGTGCTACTTCTTCGTATTCTTCGAACTTTTCTCTTTTGGACTCTACGAATAATCTGAGCGATTTCAGTGCTTCCACTGCAGAAGAAAGAACCATTTTAGGATCTTGCAACATCTTATTAGTAGCATTGAATCGCTCTAAGATGTCATTCCAAAACCCAGCGTACAGTGCGATTTCAAGACTTCCCATCTTCTTCAAAAGTCGAGTAGCCTCGATTTTAACGACGTCTTTCTGTTCTTGGTCGTGCGATATGTCAGCGAGGGCTTCTTTAATTTTTTCATAACCATGAACAATAGCTTTTGTTGCATCAGCACGACAAGACCAACGAGTTTCACTCAATACCTTGGGAACGTAGAATTTCGTATTATTCTCCGACAATTTCTTGACCAAAATTGCGTATCGCTCGGTAGTCGCTGTGAAGAATACGTATAAGTTTTGGACGAAATCGAAAAAGTGAACAGCGCAAGCACAAGAATTAGCTGCAGCTTTGCCAACTAAGTTTAAAGAGTGGCCACAACAAGGAACGAACACGGACAATTTATTTTTCTCCAAGATTAGAGCTTGCATCCCATTGTACTTGCCACTCATGTTTGCGGCGTTATCATACGATTGACCACGACAATCGCAGATATCGATTTTATGAGTGTCTAAAAATTCAATCAGCGTTTTTGCCATGGCAGCGCCAGTGTGACCACAATTTGAAATGAAAGTAAGAAATCTTTCCTTTGGAACAGATCTTTCCATATAACGTAATACCACTGTCAATTGATCAATGTGTGCTTCGTCAGGTGTAGAATCAACTGATATTGAATAATATTTAGATTGTTTTACTCTAACTATAATCTCATTGAGGACTCGTTCTCCCATCAAAGCAATAAGTTCCTCACAGATTGTAGATGAAAGATAATTGACATGACCACTTCCTTTATTTGCCTTTTCTTTCAAATGAGTTGAGAGAAATGGATCGTACTCTGCCAGCAATTCCAAAATACCCAGAAAATTGCCATTTCTCGGTGAACCAATTAATTCGTCATCACCTCTAAAAGCTAATCCTCGTTCTGCAATAAATTTTATTGTACTGACGACTCGCATCAAAACTTTTCGCCAATATTGTGATTGCTCAGCTTCTTCTCTTGCTAAACTCTCATCGATACGTCCCTGCGTCACTCCTAGTTTTGCCAAAATTGTGATTGCTTCTAGGTGATTTTTTGAGTTTTCATGTTCAGAAATACGTTCAGATGCATGTTTCCAGTCATTAAATCCATCTCCACTCAATTGTATTTTCTGAGTAGCTACTAATTTACATGCATAGCAATAAACTTTTCCCTTGGATGGAGAAAAGCAAAGCCAAAAACGATTCAAGGTCTCATTATTTTTATTTTTACGGAGAAATAGATGCTTCGAGCATTTTCGGCTGGAGCTGGAATCTGTTTTTTTTTGAAGTTCAGACGATTCTTCAAAAAAGTGTTCGTCACAATTCTGGAGAGTACTGGAACCTTTATTGGCCCAAAAAGCTATCATGTCGTGAGTGGGTATATCAGGCCAGAGACCAATATCATTGCCGAAACCATCAACTTTCGTTGATGTGGATTGGACATCTGTATATTCTTTATCTATTATTGATTCTGGTTCTGCTATCGATTCTGCAATTTGGGCATTGGTCCTATTATCATTTTCTTCATTAAGTGGATTATTGGAAACATCTTCTTCAGTGGGTTTTACCGCAATCGTAAAAAATGATGTAAGTTTTGGTGTTTTAGCGAGGATTTCCTCTTCTTTCTTTTCTCGTTCGGCAGCCTTCTTTCTCTTTTGTGCACCACTTGCAAAAATTCGAGGAGTTTTGTGACGATCGCTCGAGTCACCCATCACCCATGCAATCCCTAAAAAAGCGAGAAGAAAAAACATGCAAATTGTATCGAGCAGAAATGAAACAGAGAGAAGTTCACCAATGAAAATCACCAAAGGACCAATAAAGAAAAGACACCTGATAGTTGAGCTTTAAAAGGCAATAATTTAAAATATTATCGAAATTTTCTTACATATTCTTTTTTTATAAACTTCTCCAAAGCAGCAGTAATTCAAAAAATTACATTAAAATTAAATCATTATTGTGGAAAGTTGAATTCTGTACAATAAAAGATCCTGTATATTTTGTCGTAAATCACATATTTTGTGAGATATAATCAATTTTGTTAGAAATTTTAATAAAAAAACTTATCACGATTCGCACCGCCTCTTACTATACTTGACAACTAATTCAACTGAAATGTGTGATTTTCTTTGGCTTCAACAATATATTGTCGTTATTAATAATACATAGGCAGAAAGCAATACTTACGAGTACGTTTTGAGATGAAAAAAAAGTTGAAGTTTCAACAACTTGTTTCAATAAATAATTTCTTTCAACTTTCAAGATGAAATATAACACACGTTCTGCCAATAGTAGTACACTTACATAGACACGGTCGACGTATGGTGAACGAAGCGTTGCGCCTGCGCCTGCGCCTGACATTATACAAAACAAATACAGTCATTGTAAACGTTTATGTTATACCTCTCTGGCACTCTCCCTTCATCGATTCGTTTTTCACAACATGCTTCAAATAATTCTTAGAAAAATAAAATAAAATAATCCAACAAATAAAAAATGTTAGATAAGTCAATATTAATGAAAGAATAGAGTCAGTGATAGAGTCGTGTAAAATATTAAAAAAAAAATTTTTTTTTTTGACACGAATCTCTTACATTTTTTTTTGAACCTCTTACATTTTGCCCTTTGGAAATAATTTGCGCTTGGACTTAGTCGCATAGCGTACATTTCGCTCCTTATCCAATAAATAAACTTTAAATTTTGCCGCTATTGAATTATTCATGAGGTCTAAATTTTATAGTACCAGCACAGAATAGATTTGAAATAGGATGAAAATACCCGTTGTTTGGATATATTTCATTACTCATTATTTTCTTAAAAATTAAAAAAATTTTTATTGTTATAAAATTTTTGAATCTAAGGTTTGTGGAGGCCCTCAATGTGTGGGGGCCCCGGGGCTTCCGCCCCGGTTGCCCCGCCCTGCATCCGGCCCTGGTAAGAGCGCTATGTGGGGTAGCTCCATCAGCGCTCGACGATTATCGTCACGCTTAAACCGAAAACCAATTCGGTGGAGAACCCGCAACAAAGATGAATTACTCATCTCAAACAGTTGACGCTCGCGTATTTTAGAATTTAAAGTTTGGACGGTTACTTGTTTTTCTAAAATAATATTATACTAATATATAATATACAAATTACATACCAAAGACCCAACTTACTGTCAGCGTGCATTTCATAAATTAGGTTTCGAACCTCAACGGCTTGATTTTCATCAATATTTGTTACAGTTTTGGGTCGATGTGGCTTTGACGGCCCTGCTAAGGGCTCCCCAGATACTACTAGTCTAGAAACCTTGCTCACTGATGATATGTTGATGCCCAAAGCATCTGCGGCACGCTGTAAGGTAGCAAAGCATTATTAAAGCCATTTCTACAAACACCTTCTTACACTAACTGACCTGTCGTACTTTTTCTAGGGCCAACAGGGGTCCCTTGTTGTTTCTCTCACGCTCAAAATATTTAATGAGAGAGGCGATATGTTCGTGGGAATGTTTACAATAAGGGGGGCCCATTATTGTTCGATGTTCTCACCACTCTCACTCTTCACAATACGAAATACAAAGACTTTATTTCGTCACCCGAGCACTTTTAAATAAACAACAAACACTGTGCACAGTAAAAAACTGTTCCAAAACTGCGAAAAACACACTTAAAACGATCAAAAAAGCACTTATCGGCCAAAGCGACGCAAACAAAACGCAAGGACGCCGGACATAGAATGACAGATAGACCTGGGCACGCCACACCTTAGCCATTGCCAACCACACAACACGAAAATGGCCAATTCCGAAATTAATTTCCGTCTGCAGCTATAAATATAAACATATTGATAAGTATTTTAATTATTTCAGGTAGTAAACACCCAAATCTATTGTCAACGGCCGTCAATGGGTAGAAATACCCCACAATAAAGAATGTTATTTTCTAGGGGTTTGGTTGGCAATAAAAATCACCAAAAATCACCCAAAACCGTTATTTCGCTAGCCATTTGAATTCAAGTATAACAACCTGTCTAAAATACCAATTTTCTACTTTTACTGTCATACCACGTAATATTCTAAATTCTAATTCAAATTTCATATTACAATAAACTTTTAAAATTCCCTAGTACGGTACTGTCAGGTAGAAACTAACTAATCTATTTCTATAGTAAAAATCGTTTTAATCCGGCCCTGAAAATTCCGCTGGATCTGAGAGAGCTAGCACGATTCCGTCTCGCTTGGTTCTGGACCGCCACATCAAAGGCGTCGACACGGAGTCTTTCAGCTGTATTAACTAAGCTGTGGCAGTACAGTATAATGTATCGCGGCGGTGAGTAGACACGTTCTCGATGGCTCCTATAAACATCAAGTTTTAATCGGTACCAAGGTTGATTTATTCAGGAAAGATTACACGAGTGAATTCTGCAAGTGTTTTGGGTTTATACTGTTAAAAAGAGTTTTCAAAATGGTTATTACACCTGAAATCAAGGAAGAAATAAAGGAATGTGTCTCCACGGCAATAAAAGATATGCTGAAAACCGACGAATTTATACAAAGTATATCAACATCGGTTTCTGCTGCAGTAAATACCGCAGTAGAAAAACGCTTTGATGCCCTGGAGAAAAAAATCGTAAACATTCAAAACGAATTCATGGACTACAAAAAACATGGCGATACGAAGGTAAATAAACTACAGCAAACCGTATCTGAGCTAGAACAACAAAAATGCGAAATCAAAAATAAATTGGATAATCTAGAACATATTTCTAGAAAAAATAACCTCCAAATTTTCAATTTTAATGAAAGTCGGCAGCAAAATGATCGAGTTGAACTAATCCGATTTTTAAACTCAAAACTCTGGATCTCATTGAATGAACATAATATTGAAACTGGTTATAGAATTGGAAGGGAGACAAGGGGAGATAGAAAACGAATTATATTTATTAAGATGTCTAATTATGATAAGAAAATGTTGCTATATATCAAGAAGCTTTTGAAAGGAAGTGGAGTCGTAATTCGTGAAGACCTGACGAAATCAAGAGTCGAAATTATGAAACAGGTGATCCAAAGAACTTCGCCTAGAGATGTATGGACCGATGCAGGAAGGATTTACGTGAAGATAAACAATGAGGTGCACGTCATGAGGAACAAGGCTGATTATACAAATATTTTTGGCTGATAGTGACAACCTTTAATGGATTTTGTCTTTGAAACTTTTGTTATTACATATTATTATTATTTTGTTTTAGTTTTTTAGTATAAATTACTGTTATGTATCTTCGGATCTTTCATGTTTACGCAGTCTTTTCTTTTTTCTTATTTTGTTTCTCTTCTTTAACCTTATTTGTAATCTAAAAAAGGAAAATTACTTAGAATGGGTTAATATTGGTATCGAAAACTCAATAATAATTATTTTATTATATTTATGGGGGTGAAAGAGAAGCAAACAGCTTTAATCATTATGCAGGATTTCTTGAAGGAGGTTGATAGTAATAATGAAATTAATACTTTAACATATGATTGTATGAAAGATTTTTTCAGTAGAAGGGATTCTGTGGAGCATGGGAAGAGGGAGTTGGCAATTGTCAACTTTAATATTCGAAGCATTTGGAAAAACTTTGATCAATTGTGTGTGTATTTGGAGGAGGTAAAGGACAATATCGATATAATAGTTTTATCCGAAACTTGGTCCGTCGGATAGGTACCTATGTCATTTTAAAATAAGCGGATTCTCAGTCTTTCATAATGAATATACGCATAATCAAAATGATGGGCTAATAATTTATATTCGTGACAGTCTTTGTGCCACGGTAGAGGTTGTGCCGCTGACTAAAACTAAGCTGCTCAGGCTTTGCTTAAACCATGATTGTATAAATAGTCGGATAATTATCACAGCTTCTTATCGCCCACCATCAACCAATATTCTAAATTACCTAGCAGATTTAGAAAAATATTTTAATACTACATCTAGGAGTGATTTAGAAATTTTTACGGGCGACATTAACATTGATCTGTCAGATTCGTTATCAACAAATGTGAACACTTACGTAAACTTTATGTCGGAGAAAGGATTTTATTTGTCAGGCGAACAGGAAGATTAAAGGACACTATATTGCGACCTGTTATTTTTTATACAGATTTAACAGATCATTTTTCAACATATATTGAAATATACAGTAAACACTTAAATAATGAAAAATGTAACATAAGATTGGAATGTACAAAATCATTAGTAACAAGGGTTAATTACGCTAAATTAAAACAATTATTGGCCAAGAAAATTGGCCTGAAGTGTTAAATATAGCTATAACAGCCAAGTCGCATATAATACGTATAATGCGTCATCATGCAGACAAATTTTTACCAAAAAAGTAACAAAACTTAAACCCTGGATTACGAACGGACTAATAACATCAATCATTAAGCGAGACCGTCTATTAAATAGTCTCAATCCGGAACTTAAAGCAACTATAGAAATATACTTAATAAATTGCTGAAAACAAAAAAAACATGTACTACACAGCTGAAGTCACAAAAGTAAGCAACAACAGTAAAAAACGTGGCAATTAATAAATTAAATTACAGGTAGAGGCAAGAACAAACAGAACATATTGTTAACTGAGGTATGGAATTCTAATAGAGAAGTTGTTACTGACAACAAAGATAAAGCAAATTCATTAAATGATTGTTTTATAAACATCAGTCACAATATGCAAGGTAATATAAAGAAAATTCCCAAGCTGCCTCAGCAATTTCTTGAAACAGGCAATTACATGTCTTCCATGGTTCTAGAACCGGTAACAATAAATGAGGTAATTGTCCTGATATCAAAACTAAAAAATAACTCCGCAACGGGACCAGACAACATTCCAGTAAAAGTAATCAAAACAAATTTCGAAAGTTTAGCTGAACCCATCACATATATCATAAACCTTTGTTTCACTCAAAGTTGCATACCAGCGCAGTGGAAAGAATCCACTGTCAGTCCAATTTATAAAGCCAACGACCGTCGAGAAATGGGAAATTATCGCCCCATATCAATTATAAATCATTTCGCCAAGATTTTTGAAACCAGTTTAAAAAATCGGCTTGCGTTGTTTCTAAGCAAATATGAAATCTTGACTCCAAGGCAATTTGGGTTCCTGCACCAGTCAAACACGGAAAAGGCCATATTAGAATTTTTAGATATAGTTGTTGGAGCCTTGGATGGGCAGGAGAGATGCGTGGCGGTCTTTCTTGACCTTGCCAAGGGCTTCGACACGGTGTCTTATAGAGTTTTACTGGACAAATTATATGAATATGGAGTACGAGGTGCAGTCCACTCATTACTTCAGAACTATTTGTCAGGCCGAATGCAGCGGGTTAGGGTTGGAAACTCACTTAGTGATTCTTTAGAAATAAAGGTTGGAGTACCACAGAGCACAATTTTAGGACCCATTTTATTTCTCATGTATACAGGGTGACATAGAAAAAAGTACATTACATAGTGCCACACCATAGAGGACACTAAAATAAGCCAAAAAGTTCCTATGAACATGGGTCCGCAAGGCCTTCGGTTAAAAGATACGGGGTGTTGAATTGTAAAAAATTGCAAAAACAATGATAAATACTTCAACAATTAAATTGTAATGGTATGATGAAAAATATGATTAATTAAAACAAAACATTAAGGTTTTAGAAGATGTTCAAATTGTTGCCCTTGTACTTCAATACATTTTTCCATTCTTCTTCTTAATGATTGACGGCATCTTTGAAATATTCCTGGGTCATTACGAAATCTATCTGCCGATTCCATAATTCTTATCCATAACTGTGCTTCATTATGTATTTCTACAGCATAAACTTCATTTTTCATAAATCCCCAAAATGAAAAATCGAGGGGATTAAGGTCGGGACTACGAGCTGGCCAGGGTACAGGCCCTCCTCGACCAATCCACGTATTTCCAAATCTCCTGTCCAAATATTCCTTTGCCACTCGAGAAAAGTGAGCTGGCGCCCCGTCATGCATGTAATACATTCTTCCAGTAATGGCCAATGGAACATCCTCTAATAATGTGTTTAAATCATTCTCCAAGAAATTTCGATACAGTGCACCTGTCAATCGATTGGGCAATCGAAATGGGCCAATAAAGTAATAATTGTCGATTATACCTGCCCACACATTAATAGAAAACCCATATTGGTGACTTCGAATTACAGTTTGATGAGGATTTTCATCACTCCAATAGTGCTTGTTATGTAGGTTCAGAATACCATCACGACTAAAACCAGCTTCGTCAGTAAACAAAATTGATGAAATAATGTTTTGTCTTTGATTTTGCAACCATTCGCAAAATTGTACACAAGGAAAAAAGTCATGTTGCAATAGTGCATGAATTTCTTGGAAATGGTATGGGGGAAGAAGTTGGTCTTTCAAAATTTGTCTAACTGATTTACGGTTAACGTTTCGCACCGCTGAACTTATTTTCCTGGTGCTTGTTCTCGGATTATTTTCTACCATTCGTAAAACAGTTTCTTCGTTTTCCACAGTGCAACGAGTTCTGGAAACCCCACTATTCACTTTTGGTTTTCTAAAACAGCCATCTTCTCCCAAACGCCTATGCACATCAATAAATGTTCGAACATTAGGAACTGGTTTTAAAGGATATCTTTCTCGATAGATACGTTGAGCTTCGTAAGAATTTGATCTAGCTTCGCCGTAACACATAATCATGTCCCTGTGTCCTTCAAAAGTATAGTGAACCATTTTTTAAATCAATTTTGAATCATCAATGAGAAAACCAATAAAAAACTTAAACAAGAACACAAAATACCTACTACCTAATAACAATTATTAAATTAGTTTGACAAGTGTCATTATGACACATTATTTCATTGTTACTTATCATTGTTTTTGCAAAGGTTACTTTGATGCTTTTTGAATAAAGTAATTTGCATGCATTGTCGGCTTTAGATGCATTTGTACTGGAACCATTGCTTCTAGCGACTTGGACAAGGTATACCTTTCGTAAGTATAAAAGATGGGATAACATTTTTTCAGTCGAAAATAACATACACTGTATAGCAAAAAACTTAGGACCGATTCAATAGAGATGGAACCCTGTAATGTAAAGCGTATTTGAATTTAGCATGATAAAAATAAACCTGTATACCACATTTTATCCATTTCTTGCGTCTCTGGTTAAAAATATTCGTAAAAAACAAAACAAAAAATTATAATTCAACACCCCGTATCTTTTAACCGAAGGCCTTGCGGACCCATGTTCATAGGAACTTTTTTTCTTATTTTAGTGTCCTCTATGGTGTGACACTATGTAATGTACTTTTTTCTATGTCACCCTGTATATAAATAGTATAGCATTGATTAAAATTTTTGAGGGACACATTATTTCATACGCGGATGATAGGGTCATTATTTTCAAAGGACAATCGTGGGAGCAGGAAATCCGAAAATACTTTATGTAAAGTAAAAATGTGGTTAAACTATAACATGCTACACTTAAATATTGAGAAAACCAAATTTATTCCTTTTTCTCTATATAACAAAGACAATTCCCACAGTGACACTATAAAAATACATGACACCGACTGTTCCAATAAATTTCTTTGTAAATGTTCCTACATAAAACGCACTAATAATATTAAGTATCTTGGAGTTATAGTTGATCAAAATTTGAGGTGGGATATGCTTGATAGAAAGATTAAGGAAAATACTTTATAAATTTTACGACCTTAGAAATACAATGGATAGAAATAATGTTTTACTGCATAACAGCATGGGGAGGAGCCAGCGCAAATGTATTAAATTCTTTACAAAGATTACAAAACAATTTTATTAAGACAATTTATAAAAAGCCGAAATTATTCCCTACTAATATGTTATATTATATTGAGACAAAAATAATGAACGTAAGGTCTTTGTATATCTACCAGGCACTGTTATGGATGTTTAACAATACAAACCGATATCGTGGTGTGGAAAATAAAATAATACCAACCCGATTCACTGCCAATTTGTCTCTTGATTTGCCGCTCTATAATAAAAGCCATAGTCAGCAGTTCATCTTCTTCGTGGGGACAAAACTATACAACTTGCTGCCCAAAAATCTAAAAGAAATTAATCTATATAAGACTTATAAAGTTGAAGTAAAAATATATATAAAGGAAAATAGGAATAATTACTTACTTACATCAATACGTATATATATATATATATATATCCAAGTATCCAGCTGCCTCTTCATTACTGAGAAAATTGGACCAAAATTCAAGTAATGCACGACAATGCGCGTCCCCATGCGGCAAGAGTGATGCGTGAATTTCTGCAGGACCATGAAATTAATGTTTTGCCTTGGCCTTCTCAATCCCCTGACCTTAATCCCATCGAGCACTTATGAAATATGCTCGGACGAAGACTTTGGGTGCAAAATATTCTGTTTCAAACTGACCACCAACTATTCGAGTGCCTTTCAAGTGAATTGAACGCCATCGAACAACATTACATTGACAACCTAATTTTGAGTACCTATGCCTCGTAGATACCGAGCGGTTGTTGACAGTCATGGTGGTAATACCATGTATTAATTATTATTTAAGGTTGCTTTGTTGTTAATTATGTGTTAGAAAAACATGCATATTTTTTTTCTGGAAACTATAAATTTTAGGATTTTCTTAATTCTTTTGTGAATTTCGCCACATAAGACTATTTAGAGTAGAGCTATAATATAAAAAATGGCAGGAAATTTTGTTTTATTTATTATAATATAATTTTAGTCCCATTTGGAGAACACCCTTGTATAACTTATGGTATTGAAATTTTATAGTGTTTTGAACTATGGCCAATTAGATAACACCAAATTTTTTGGATGTCTTCTTTTAATGACAGTAAGTGATGGAATATTTTTAAAAAATTAATGAAAACCAAAATGGTTGCTTATTACATCTGTATTATGGGGGAACTGCATGTTTACTATCACTTACGGTTTCCGGCTTAGCTGGATTTTTTATATTTACGCTTTGTGAATTTATGGACCATATTTTATCCAAATGAAATCGCAGTGGCTCAGGGCAGATAGACGCAATGTTTTATTGTTGTTGATTTTGAATCAGTATTATAACGGGCCGGTTTTACTAATTCTTCCTCTAAACACTGCCATTTAATTTCTAATGGGATTTTTGGCCACAAGAACCTGAAAAAACTGATTAAAGGACAACTTGTCCGAGTTGCCAGGAAAACACATTGCTAAATAAGCAGTGTTTAGTTCAGATTCAACTTGAAAATTCATAAATGCCTAACATTAGAAGAACTCAAAAATAACTGCAAAAACTTTATTTTCTGAGCTTTTGGAGAATACATAGGTATTTCTCCTTTCTCCATGAAAATGTCGAATACAAGTGAAACTACAGAATAATAAATGTCAAGTCAAAGTCAAAATTTCGCTCTTTTAATGTTAGACATTTATGAATTCTCAATGTTGTATCTGGACTAACTATTGACAAAGCGCCAGAGCTGAATTAGCAGTGTTTTTCCTGTCAACTTGAAAAAGATTTCCTTTATTCAGTCTGTTTCAGGTTCCTCTGGCGAAAAACCCAACTAAAAATTAAATAGATTTGTTTTCCATAAGTTATATTTTATTTTTCTGTCATTTTAGTCTTAATAAAAGGCATGGATGGAACGTGATAGGGCTAGGTCACCCAAGAGTACGCACTTAATATTTAAAGTTAAATAAATCGACAACAATAAGTAATACAGATTTATTCGACACGGTATAAATTCCTTATTACATTTAAGAATATGTAATGCAAAGAAATATTTTTTTATAATTATCAACATAATAAAAAATAATATATAATATAATAATAATTATCAACATAATAAAAAAGACATTTAAGAGTACGCACAAAAAAAAATTCAAGTAACATCAATATGTTATTCTTGACATAAGTCACATATTATATAAAGACGCCATGTCCGGGATAGTCGGCACACTCTTCGTGCCACCATGCACCTCATGAATCACACTTAATCCATTTTGAAATTCTCTAGTATTCCCTGCAGAGAGAACAAAGAATATCGTATTGAGATTTTCTAGTTTTTTTAACAAGTAGCAGCCCCTTTTTTAATTCCTTTTTTAATAGACCTGTTTGTGCGCCCGTACCTACTCTTTACATGCGTACTCTTGCGGACATGTCAGAGATGATTGAATAATCTATTTAACTAAAACAGGCAACCATAATTACACATCGTATTCTGTGCGAAACATGCCTATCTAAAGCCTTTTTAAGATGCACAATCGAACAATATAGTTAAACATTCACAGGGTAAGATACTTCTTATAGCAAAGATGCAAAAAAATTATAAAATTATGTATAAAATTGGTTAATTGCCTGTAATTCCTCGAATCTTTTACGGAGCACCACGCCACTATAATCAAAACTTGTTGTCAATTGAAGGCGTCTACACTGAATAGCCACCTCTATCCGAATAGCAGTAGAACTAATAAAAAATGCCAGTGCGTACCCTTAGGGGCTTCCATTTTGTGTAACCCGCAGAGAGCATAAAATTTCTCTTCTCAAATCTCAACAATAGTCCCAACTAGTTGCCTTGGTTACCACCTTTATTGTTTAGCCTTCACAAATAAACTTGTCAGATACTGTAACTGACCAAAAATATTCTATCAGCTCCAAAAATCGCACTAAAACGCGTTATAACCTTCAACTTACTTCCAGGCCCAATTTTCAGGGCTTATATACTCAAATGGAAGACTGGAGATGACTCTAGAATATTCATGGCCAATGATGTTGCACAAATCATAAAGTTCTAGCCAATTTCTAAAAAAACTTATTGAAGCTCTACTGGGAAAATAATGAAAACTAAAAGAAAATGAGGCCATGGTGGCCTCAGGTCAACAAAGATGTAACGGACAATGCCTCCACACTAATCACAAAAATTATAAAACTGTAAGTAGAATACCGAAATTAAAATTTTTTCGCCAAATCTTTGAGTAGGTTCGAAAACAGTGCAAACATGTTCATTAAAAGCTGGTATAATGATCATTAAATTTTACAAGAAGTGATTAAAATACGCACCTATAAACTGATCATTTTCCGCTTGCCTCTCCAACAATAAAATACGAATGTGAAGAAGGACCACGAAATTTCTTTTCTAATTGACAGATCTATCTGTCCATTAGTACTAATTAACAGATGTAACTATCTATTAACCTTAATAGACAGATGTACATACCTTCTATTAGTATCAGGTTGTATCAGAAATAAGTGTCATCGCATACAGGGCGTAATAAATATGAAGTTTTAAAACAAAAAATAAAACATCGCTGTAGCGAGTGTGGAACACTATGTATCTTTCTTATAATAAAATAAAAAAGTTCTAGTAAAAACTGGCAATATTTTTCGGTATTCTGCTGATCCTAGGAGTTTCTGCATTTAATACTAAATCACCTAGTAGACGATGGAATTCATTTATGGTATGTACAACCTGGGATACAGTGACATGGTTTTTCACTATTTTCTCTAAAACTGTGCACTATACGAAAAAAGCATAAGAATACCTTTTTGTGCAGAGTTAAATTATGTAGGTACGTTTGTAGATAGTCCCAGGTTATAGATGGAAATTTTCTACCAAAACTTGCCCTTAATTTCGAGCTTTCGGTAAAAGAAATAACACGGCTCTATTAATTTTTGCGCCTATTACGGCTGTGTATGGGGTGGCACTCATTTCCGGAATACCTTGTATATCTTCTCTTCTCCGTAACCTAAATGGTAATTTTATAAAACTACCTTATATGCCCCTAATGTTTGAATTGTTTTTCTCTTTTGCCAAAGTTCTGTCGATTTTATTTGCAGCCAGACTTTCAAAGTTATTTGTAAGTTTTTAAGGTTTGAACAACTTTTTCATTATAATATTATTGATTCTTTCTCTCGAGAGGTGTATAAAAATTGAGTGGACGTTTCGTTAAGGAAAAAATTTCAATTTATTTGCTAAATCGGTCCAAATACGGTAAATGTCCATAAATTTGACATAGCGTTGTTTTGTTTACACGTCCGATTTGCCCTTTTTTTGGTCGGTGGGCTTCCTTATAGCCTCTTTTCTTTTGGAAAGAGAAAGTCGGACTCCTGACGGAACAGAAGCTCAGGCGCCAGTTTTTTAGAACGGTATGCTCTGCTATGCCCAGATAACTTTCAGTGGGAGAAAATGTAACTTCTAGAGGTCAGTGGTGTGTTGAGGATAGGGTGTAAACAAAGATATATACAACCTAGATACTCGGAGACCGAGCATCACTATATCTTTGGTGTAAGTAAAATATTTGGTACAAAATTTACACGGTTTATTACGTACAGTTTTCTTTGTGAATAGATTATTTAGCGATTGATTAACAATGAAAGGAAACTAAGACTTCCGGCCCAGAGTGGTCCACGAATCTGAAAGCAAGAAGTAAGCGTGTAAGCTTCCAGTTGGAGAACTACGTTAACAGGCTTAATAACTAGTTAAAACGCAGTGAGTGTCTCATGCGGAAAGCAAGCTAAAAACTTTCGGGTGAGAACTTGCGAAGTTATTTAGAACAAATCACACTATTCTGGATATTCTCGTTCCCTATCTTTCGAACAACTAGAACTAGGGAAACTTTTGAGACGGATGTCGGCCAGGCTGGTTAACGGAGGTTCTAGGATGTACAAGGCTAGGACGGAACAGGCTAAACCTAAGTATACTCACCAGGACTTAAGTCGGAAGAAAGAGAGCCTCCGTGGCAGCCGCAGCCTATTTATTAGGTTGAGTGGCGCCACCTAGCGGCGAGGGCGACGGCCACCCATTGGTCGATGCCACGGAGACGGATCGAGGGGGTCATCCACACTCCTCTGCTCTCGAAAACGGCAGCCAGAGGCGAGGCGGGCAGTTAGGGGGTGTTGCACTCCTGACAGGTCTCTGACGGTGGTCTCTCCGGGTCGAGCAGGTCTTAAATACCTAGTTTCAAAAAAAAAAGAACGACGCTCCTAGGTTACAATTAAGTTTCATATCGGTTCTACCCCTTGTTCGGCATCCCTTATCCCTCTGGCAAAATAAGCAATTATTTGCACAAGGCGGAAAGCCAGAAAATAATCAAAACCACAGTTTAATTAATCGCAATTAAAATATCGAACGCCGGTCACCCATGTAAAAAAACTCATTGATAGGAATATAAAAAAAACCTCCGGCGGAGGCCGGCCGCTAAAAATAGCGCGGCGAAGGAATTTAGCCGGCATATAAAGTAGGTAACTTCGTTACAACGTTAAGCTCGTAAAGGCAATTTTTTCGGATCTAGACCCTGTTTCGTGTTGAAAATATATCAAATAATTGTATTTCAATTAAAATTCCCTTATTATAACTTGTATAAATCCTATATAGTTAAAAAATGTCACTGAAATATCACTTGGATTATAATTTCAAATAATCCCTTGGCTTACAAATGTACATATTTTTGACAGCGCAATATAACCAAATTTTTTACACCAATTTGTCCACTAGTTTGACACTGCGCATATTTTTGACATAGTTCTGTACTAACACTTGACTTGACTTTACTTGAGGATATGAAATAAAATTTTCGACAAGATGTTTTAAAGCGTAAAGGGCAATTAACTAGACATTGCAGTCTTAACATATATTTTGGCATGACGTAACTTGACAAATAACATAATATTGGTTTTGTTCCAACAACGGTTTTGAACCGGTTCTCAGGCATCTAATTGGTTGAAAACAGTTCTGGAATTACTTTCCTGCTTTCTGATTCGTTAGAACTGGTTCAGAACTGTTGTTGGAACAAAACTATTATGAATATTTCTCAATTTCAGGTATTTTAAAAAAGCCTCTTCTAAGCCACCTCAGGTTGCCTTATTTTTTCCAATATGTCGTCAAAATCATACCACAGTTCATCAGGGTGTGATGGCCACCTCCAGTTGTTCCCACTTAAAGAGGTCATTGCATTCACAAAGAATTTATTTTCGGTTTTCTGGATATCTTTTATTACTCCCGGAAACCCATTTCCATCGTAGTTTACAATAACGTGGTCATTTATTAGAATTCCCTTGGTTGTTGGTGTTTTCCTGTTGTATTCTAGTTTTGTTCCATCATTTTCTATTATCGTTATTTCTGACTTGACTTTCTTCAATTTAATCTTGCTTCTTGCATTTTCTTTTCTTCCCTTTTTCTTTCTTGTACTTTTTCCTCTTTTCTTGCCTTTTTATATTCCTTTTTTAAATAATACTCCTTCCCTTGTTTGAATGAACAAACACTTGGTATTTTTTCTTTGCTTCTACTGATTTTCTTAGGTTTTGATGGTTCTGCTGGCCCAAAAATTAAAGACTTAAAGGGGACGGAATATATACATCATCATTTTTACTACTTTTAGGCTTACTCTCATCTAAGAAAAACGCTTTGTTAATATCATTCATATTATTATTCTGCCCTGTTAAATGAAAACGCCGTATCTGCAAAAACGTTGTTCTGAGATAATTGAGATTTTGTGTTTGGTTTCCTGCCATCCACAGATTTGAAATATCAAAATATTTGTTTTATGAAACATAGCAACAAATGCAGTAAAAAACTTCTTGTTTGTCTGGCTTGATAGTTTATTGGAAACTTTTGAAAAAATCGCATATACGGCAATTTTTCTATTCAGTTATTGGAAAATTATTAAGTTGAATTATCTGTCAGATGGGAAACTAAAAAAATAAAAACGAAAAGTATAAACAGAAAATCTATATTTACGATTTCGTAACTATACATTAGTCAACCTCATCAGGATCTTGGGTGTTTGTTGTTGTGGGTTTTCCCAGAACTGAAGAACCGTCGTTAATTTGGACAAAAGCATTCGCTTGCGGTCCGCTGGAATTCCTCGTGGAGTTGTATGCACCTTTGTAGCTTTTAACCTTTTCAAGACTTTGGCTGTTAAAAAATTTAAAACGACAAACTCTTTTTCATCGAACTTGTTTTTGTATTGTAATGTATTCTGCCCTCTATTGAATACAACATGAACCATATTATGCATATACGGTCTGGGGGAGATTTTATTCAATTTGTACTGGGAAGTACAGTCTGCCCAGTCGAAGAAATCTTTAACATCCATTACGCTTACAGTGACCATCTTGGAAATCATAAACTTTGCCTGTTTTCTTTAGAGATAACTCAACCTGGTGGTGAAATGAGTCACAACTCATGAAAGTATGACCTGCTTTGAAGTATTTCACATCAATTTTTTCCAGGCAGAACTCATTAGAATTAACTACATAAACAAAAAAGGCGAATAATGCCCAATTTTTATTCTGTGCACCACAGTTGTCAAGCCAAAATGTTACATATTCGACATCTCTATTTATGCAGAAAAACTTATAGAATGCACTAATTATATCTGATTTGGAACGCCCAGATACTGCTTCATGCCACAATACAGCGTGAGGTCTTATTTTTTTATTTTTTTCCAAGCCGCACAAATGATTCATTATACGCAATTAATCTGGGACAGAAAATTACCTGCTTCAACATTTCTAGACGAGGTAACATTATTACCTAAAAATTCCACACATGAGAGACCAGAGAACAAATGTACTACAAACTACGTCTTACCTTCTCAAGACCCGTAGTAACCACTATTTCAGACTCCTCATATTGGCGTTCGCCGTCTACTTGATATGCTTCTCTTGACAGTTTTGCTTTTTGAATATGTGAGTTCTATTGTTGACAACTCTCAAAGTCAGTGGAAAGGTTTTCTTTGCTGTGGTTTTCTTGATTGCTGTGGATCGTAAGTGTTTCACAAGACCAGCATTCTTCATGGCCAAGTTTAACAAAAGATATATTTTCTTCGGCTACTATTTGCCTGTACGTAGAATAAGAAACATTTATTGACGGATGCGATTCAACAAAATTCTTGTGCATAAAAGTTATGTTAATGTCAGTTGGTAGATATCGCCTTTTCGGGGCATGTTCCCGCCGGTAATGGGAAATAGTCGGCCTAAAAGAATTTATATGTTCCAAGATGACATCTCTGTCAATTTTTTTGTTTGGAGGTACTCGATTATTAAGTGGCGCATGATGAATAACTTGCTCAAAGTTTTTTCCCACTACCGTTCTAAGAAATCTGTCGTCATGTGATTCGTATCCCAATGTTGATAGAAAAAGCGTCTTGCATACTCTGTGACATATTCCATCACCATCTCTCAGGAAATAATTAAAACTAGTTTGTTTTCGTAAAAACTGATCAGCTGTTACTGGAATGGTACACGTTTGACATTATTTAAAAGCAAATTTCGTTGAATATCTTTTGAAGATTCCTAGTATTGTTTGTTAATATACTTTCTTCGATCGAAGTCGAACTTTCTTCCACATTGTAGCAAACACTTTGCTGAGCATTCCCCTTTAACAAAGTGTTTTGATATTTTCATATTCTTTTTGTTTGTTTTCTTTCGGATAAAGGGGTATCAAACATTTTTCTTTTCCTTATTGAACCCTTTTTTGTGATTTTTTTTGTCTGATTCAATTGTTGCAAAATTTATTAAGCTTTCTATAATGGAAGTTACGATTTCCTCAATATTTTCTATCTCGTCAACAACAGGAATATTATTATTATTAGTAGTAGTACTAGTAGCTTTGTGGTTACTTTATTTGTCAAGGCGTTTTCACTACTCTCTTTATTTTCTTTAGAAAGCATTAAGTTGGTTTCCTCTGATGAAGAAGAGTTATCATCATCATTCGAAATGTAGTCAGGGCCAATGTCTTCTCGTTTTTCTGGGGATACTTTACTTTTTTTAAAATTAAATTGTCCACGTAACTCTTTATTCATAAGTGCTAAACCCAGAATTCTTTTGCTTCTAGACTCTGCCATTTTAACTGAAAATGCAAAGAAAAGTTTGCCGTAAAAATTTGCACTTTTTTCGCCTACTACGGTACGTGCGTACGTATACGATAACGTAAACATTTCCAATGCTAATAAACTAACCTACTTAATAAAGACTTACCTATTTTTAAACGTATTATTTTAACGATTTTTCATGTCACGATCGTCACATTAATCAAGATACATCTACGAGCCCTACGGCACAGTAACTGAATGCCCGGTGCCCGGCCGGGTATTGGATGATGCTAAAACTCTGCCTTTGATTGGTCTAGCCATTGTGTTTATTGCGCAAGACAGCGCGGTTTTTTTGAAATTGGTAAATATTATTAAGGTATTTTGCCGTAGGTATATGCTTCTCATTTTGTCATATACGGGGTTTTCTTTTAAAAATTGTAATATACAGCAAATATTACTAACGGCTTTTGCCGTATATGTATCCCATTTTGTCATATACGGCGATTCCTTTTAAAAATTGTAACATCCGTCAAATGGCCTTTAACAATTCACAAAGAGTGTTGTGCCGTATCTGCCGCGAAGTCAACATATACGGCAACTACTTCTAACGATTGGAATGTACGGCAAAACTTACTAGCCAAACCTAAAAAACTGCATATACGGCAAATAAAAATTTGTAATACCGTTTTATACGATGCAGATACGGCTTTTGAAGTAAAATTAGCAGTTAGGTAATTACCAGAATAGTCAAATTTTGCCGTAAACGAAGAGTCATGAAAATGTTGGTTACGGCGTTTTCATTTAACAGGGCAGTATTATTATCTAAAGGCATTTTGTTTAGATTACTTATTAATTCGGTGGGTTTTTTTGGTATATTTTATATTTTACTTCACTTATACCAAAGTCTAGTAGTATTATTTAGGCTCTGCTTATACTATCTATATTTAAATTCTCTCTTTTTTGTGTTTCCATACTCATCTTCTATATTAATGCCAGTCAAATTCTTAGGTTTTCTATATTGTTTCCAGCGTTATTTCACTGGATTGTCGTGCCTTCATTGTGATGGCTCTTTTTTGTATCGGCCTCCGCATCTAAAATAATAATTTATTCCTTTACACAGAAACCTACACAAATAATAGTACACTTTAATCATGAATCTTACCTATTTTTGCTGCAAATTCTGCTATTATCTCTTTTGAATTTCGCTTCTCTTTTTTCTGTGTTTCTTCGCTTTTTCCATATTATTTTCTTGGCATAGTACTTTCACTTTACTAGAAGCATCTGTATTTGCATTCCCTTTATTTTTATCCTTCTGATATAAATCTTCTACATTAATGCTTGCAAAGTTGTTCTTAGGTCTATGCATTTTTTCCGGCGTTGTTTCATTTGTTTCCTGTGCCTTTGTTATGATACCTCTTTGTTTGTAGTTTTCTCCACATCTGAAATAATAATTTATTAGTTACATGTATATCTACTCCTATTCAATGATCTTAACTATTTCTTCCATACATTTCTTCAATATCTCTGTTTGCTGATGGTTGTTCTCCTTTTCTGTTTCCATGTATTTTTTCTTTCGTTCGTGCACTTCTGCGACGACTTCTATTCTTACGCCACTTTCTACCTCAGTCTGTATCTAGGTAGAACAATATTCTCGTTAAAACCTTTATAGAAGCAGCTAGTTTATGCAGAATTATATACCTACCAGTTCTTTTTGTACAGGGTGGCCCATCCAAGCGGAAAAGGTGTGCTACGTGGAGACACGTTAACATAAAATCTTCATTCAAAAAATGAGATTGTAGTAAAAATTAAGGGGAATTCGAGGGTGTACCCTAATTTTGTATACGGGGGTCGGTAAAAAAAGTTGATTTGTCATAAATTTGGTTTTATTGTTTGGCCTACTCAGATCGAACATCAGACACCGACCATGAGACCATGTATCTAGTTTGATGGAGTTTCTCTGATAAATATCTCGGAAACGGTTAGAGATAAATAGGTCAAATTATATATCGTTGGATTCAGAATTAAAAAAGGAATCCTTTGATGGTTAAGAGAAATGTGTAAGTTGAAAAATAGAGAAAACCGCTTTCATTTCCGCTATAACCGGAAGTTATATTAAAAAAACTGAATATTCGGAAATACTACTTAAAGGTTCTCTAATGGATGTGTAGGTAATTTTTTTTATTATTTTGCAAAAATTTTTTTTTGCGATAACTTTTTTACCGATCCCCGTATACAAAATTAGGGTACACCCTCGAATTCCCCTTAATTTTTACTACAACCTCATTTTTTGAATGACGATTTTATGTTAACCTGTCTCCACGTAGCACACTTTTTCCGCTTGGATGGCCCACCCTGTACACTTTTGACATCAAGTGTTCAACAGCTTCTTTGTCGGAACATACATTTTCGGTTCATCGTTTGTTATGTGTTATGTTATTAGTCCAGTTCTCGTCTTCTAATATCCCATCCTCGATTTCGAGTATAATGTTATTCTGGTGCTCCATATTGTGTTACTTCTTCAGCATTTTTATAAAATTCGGATGAACTCTAGTGTTTTAAGTTCATTGTAATTTGCTTACTAAATCAACAGGTTGTATACAAATTTGGACTATGGGGAAATGCAACCAGGGCGAATACTCATAATCTTTTATAACATTTTGCCTCTATAAGGTTATACCCGCACAAGTTTCATTTTCGTAAAAATTTACATCAGAAGAGCAAAATTGGAAGTTTCAAGTTCGAATGTGGTCCCAAAGATTCTCAATTGGATTAAAATCTTAACTTTGGGCAGGCCACTTCGTCACATTAATTCTTTTGGCAACAAACCATTCTTTTACAATATTTATTTAAATCATTTGTTTGGGTGTCAAAGTTGAACAAAATATGAATTTTAAAGGCATCTGGAGAGTCAAGCGTGCCATGGAATCCCGTCAAAACGGATGAATGATCAACAGGACTACTCAAAGTGTTGGTGTGCAAAGATTCAATACAAAAATGTACAGGGTCTTTTTCCCTGGACGATGTCAAAATGCTGAATTTTTATTAAAATTTATACTGGTCAGGAGTGCTCTGGAATCATTGAAAAATATGCATAAACACAAAAGCAATTTATTTCTTTACATCATCCAACCAACAAATAAAAACAATTTAAATTATTGGAACTTTCCCAACAAAGTCACTGTCTAAGATGATACATCTTCTGTGCGTTTCCTGTTGTGGCACACCAGCCACCTTAACTTATATGGACTTACTGACTGGCAGGCTTCTGTATTTTTAGACTTCGTTCGTTTGTAATGTTTGGGGTGGTTTTGATATACTCATTTTTGACCTGTATAAAGTTTAAAAAATTCAGCATTTCGAGTTGCTACAGAGAGGAACACCTTTGATATTTTTTATTGGATCTTTGCACATCGACACTGTGAGTGATCCTGTTCATCATCCAACTGTTTCGAAGTAATTCCATGGCACACTTAACTCGCCAGATGAGTTTAAAATCCCTATTTTGCTCAACTTTCACACCTTGCAGAAAGGAACTCCCTGTATATTTTTTGTTCAAATTTGGTATGTGGGGGTTTTGGTGTGTCCTTAGTAACGCTGTGGTGTCAGATTTTAAATAAAAAAATTGCTAAATGATTTTCTTAATTTTTTACTAGTAAAAAATTCGTAGTAGGCCTTGAAAATTGAGATTAAGAACTGAAATTTTCCACCAATGTAAAAAAGAGTTTTTTGTGGCCTATTTTTAGAAAAAAAAACCTGCTAAAATCGGGTGAAGAATACAGATTTTACGGGGGTGTTCGCACTTAAGATGAAACACCCTGTATATTGAAATTGAAGCAAAATGATAAGGTACAGTTTTGTATTGAATTTTATGGTTTCAGTTTCAATACAATACGTTTTCTAAATAACCTTTTCCGATTTCCAAGGTAAAATCACATTTTTCATAATTTTTATTTTAAATGCCATATTTGACAGGCATGGGCAGTAACGTCACGACTCTCTTCAGGCGCAATAGTGTACCCAAAATATGCACCAACGTAGCCCGAAATCAGATTTTCAAAAAATCGAATAATAAAAATTTTCCCATTTGGCATTGTATTTACGGTGGATTTTTCTAATTTTTGTTTACCTATTTCAATCCGACTAAACAGAATAGACGGCAATACTTCACAAATAAAAGATTTCAGAAAACTTAATAACTGGTAAAATTATTTGGCAATGAAGTATTTATAGAGCGAGTAGAACTATACTTAAAAGGAACTGAAAGTGATAAATTTAGAATATTAAGTATTAGTATTGGCATTTTTCCTAAAGACACATGCGGTTTCATACACTAACAAAGAAAAGAAAACTAAATAATTTGCAACTTCAATGAATTAAGTACCTACAAATATTTAGTTTCCAAATGACAGACAGGTCAAAAATATGGCCAGTAATAAAATCCGTATAACAAACAAACTTTACATGAACGGTATGCTAGATTAGCCAATAATAAATGCGACATCTGCAATGAATGCTAAAATAGTCTTCCTTTGAATGCACGGGAGTTAAAAATATTTCGGGAAATATTTAAATAGACAGAAAAGGTTTTTTTTCTCTTCTAACTGGACTGAAGGAAACGGAAGTATCTATTTCAGATGTTGTAAACATGGAATAATATTCCAGTTTATGATACCTATAGGATTCAAAAAGTGGAAGCATCATTAAATTTAAAATAGATACCTGGTTTTTGTTTGCATGGTTAAGGAATTAAGTTTTGCTATTTAGTCAATATTTTATTTATTTATAGCAAAAAATAGTCATTTTGATGAGGAAGAAGTCCACGTTGTTATTCGTTTGATATGTTTCCTGTTTATACCCTCACATCTGCGGTCAGTAAGTTAAAAAGTGAAAGATAAAGCCCGATGGGTAATAAATTCAAACCTCAGAGTTGTTTGTGTCATGTGAATATTACTAACGAAAGCAGGCGGTTTTCTTGCCTGTTTTTCGTGAGTGTCCAATCAGATTACTTTTACCTAATTACGTTGTGAGGTAGTGCTAGGGGTTGCAACCAGGGAGTCTAAACAAAATGATGGGAGTTAAAACCTTGGTATGTATAAATTACTTATGTGAAGAACCTATAAATTTTTGAGCTTCATCATTTCTTGAGACATAAGTTAAGTTCGGGAAAATAAATAAATGTTGAAAAATGAATGGCCTAGTGGCATACAAATTAATTTAAATGGTTTAATAACGACAAAGTTGTTAATTGAATGAAACATGTTGGTAAGACGGACAACCATTGTCAAAGGTAAGTATCAAATTCGACAGATATTTTTCCTGAAAAAACAATTGAAATTATATTGTTCCTTGATATTACATGGATATGTATAGTATGTCTCCGAATTATATTTAAAAAAGGAAACATTTAATTTATAATTTTTGGAAACAATTTTTGCTCACAAGAAAATATCTTTCGCATAAAAATAATATACATAAATGTTACACAAATGTACACAGGGTGTAACTTAACTACGTTAAAATATTTCAGGGTCGTGATCCTCATCCAATTATAAGAACAAAAGTTAATATAAACATGTGTCCAAAAATCGCCTTTTATCCATAATTTTTTTATTCTTATTTTGAGTTAAAATTAGTTGTAACCTCCAAAATTTTGTGCCGAGGACAAGATCGTGATATTCTCCCTACGCTTTTTAAACACCCGAAATTTTTTGCAAATACGATGAAAAAAATTAAAAAATGTATTTTGCCACGAAACAGCGAAAGATACAAAAATAAGTCAAGAGAGAACTAAATGCTCCATCCAAAACTGCTACCCACTTTCATTTCGTATAGGGCCGTATTAACTTTTTTCTTGAAATTTTCTTACCCATATCTCGGCCTCTGATTCAATCTAGAGCTTGACAATAACACATTGGTTAAAAAGCTCTACAAATAAAGTAGTTTAGGGAAAAGACGATTTATCGAATACGAATAATTTTTGGACATAATATGTTTATGTGAACATTTTTCTTAGAATTGGCTAAGGATCGCCTCCCTGAAATATTTTAACTTATTTGTGTATAGACTCTGTTGTCAAGTTTTACGTCCCAAACTTCTAGTATTAGATATTTTGATTGTACGAAAAGTTTCTATAATAGTACCCTTTATTTGCCTTCATGTAGCGTATTATAAACATAATAATTTGTAATTTACTGCACTTTTATTATACAGGGTGGAACAAAAAAGCAGCTCATTCATTTAACTGAGTTTTTTTTGCGCCAAAATAATGACAATTTAGCGTACATTTCCTACTATTTACAAAAATGCTTCCCTTAAATGATAGTAAATATTAAAGTTAAATATTAAAATATTTTCTGATGTATGTACAGGGTGTTCCCGTATATTTTGACCCACCCCTAGAGCCTTTATTTTTCGAGTTCGAAAAAATTACTTAAATGGAAGTTGTAGGGTATCAAGGTGTATTGTCCCAAAAATAATGGATTGACAGGAATGTTGTTGTCTAAGATGAAATGTTTTTCCATGGCAACCTTGATTAAATATAAAGATGGAATTTATCTACAATTTGGAATATCATGCGAATGCTTAGAGCAAACATGTAACATATTTATATTGTTGGAATCTGAAAAATGCGTGCAATTCAAAAATCCACAAAGATACAGGGTTTCCATTAAAAAAAAAGTAATTTTATATTTTTTCATAAATTTGCAACGCTCATTTGTTTTATCTAGTAACAGATCCTAGCGGTTCAGAAAAAACCTTACAACTTTCATTTAAGTAATTTGTTTGTAACTAGAAAAATAAAGGCTCTAGGGGTGGGTCAAAATATACGGGAACACCCTGTACATACATCATCGTAAATCAATGTCGTGACTTAAAATTTTATTTGGAATATTTTATTAAATACTCTTGATAATTTCTCGCTAAATGCTTTTTTCCAAGATGAATTCTCTTTTTGACAGTTTTAAGCCGCAGAGAAGTTGGTTGCAACCAACGATATATAGGTATAGATACATTACCAAAGGAAACTTGTTTTGTTTCATGATTTCATAAAGATGTTATTGTTGGCACATTCCAAGTTTCCAGTTTTTTGATATGATTTAGGTTATTTCGTAAATATAATTATCTCAAAGCATATAAAAAAGGCTAAATCAATAACTGCACTTAAAGAATCTTCAGGGTACGTCAAAGGTAAGTATCAAATTCGACAGATATTTTTCCTGAAAAAACAATTGAAATTATATTGTTCCTTGATATTACATGGATATGTATAGTATGTCTCCGAATTATATTTAAAAAAGGAAACATTTAATTTATAATTTTTGGAAACAATTTTTGCTCACAAGAAAATATCTTTCGCATAAAAATAATATACATAAATGTTACACAAATGTACACAGGGTGTAACTTAACTACGTTAAAATATTTCAGGGTCGTGATCCTCATCCAATTATAAGAACAAAAGTTAATATAAACATGTGTCCAAAAATCGCCTTTTATCCATAATTTTTTTATTCTTATTTTGAGTTAAAATTAGTTGTAACCTCCAAAATTTTGTGCCGAGGACAAGATCGTGATATTCTCCCTACGCTTTTTAAACACCCGAAATTTTTTGCAAATACGATGAAAAAAATTAAAAAATGTATTTTGCCACGAAACAGCGAAAGATACAAAAATAAGTCAAGAGAGAACTAAATGCTCCATCCAAAACTGCTACCCACTTTCATTTCGTATAGGGCCGTATTAACTTTTTTCTTGAAATTTTCTTACCCATATCTCGGCCTCTGATTCAATCTAGAGCTTGACAATAACACATTGGTTAAAAAGCTCTACAAATAAAGTAGTTTAGGGAAAAGACGATTTATCGAATACGAATAATTTTTGGACATAATATGTTTATGTGAACATTTTTCTTAGAATTGGCTAAGGATCGCCTCCCTGAAATATTTTAACTTATTTGTGTATAGACTCTGTTGTCAAGTTTTACGTCCCAAACTTCTAGTATTAGATATTTTGATTGTACGAAAAGTTTCTATAATAGTACCCTTTATTTGCCTTCATGTAGCGTATTATAAACATAATAATTTGTAATTTACTGCACTTTTATTATACAGGGTGGAACAAAAAAGCAGCTCATTCATTTAACTGAGTTTTTTTTGCGCCAAAATAATGACAATTTAGCGTACATTTCCTACTATTTACAAAAATGCTTCCCTTAAATGATAGTAAATATTAAAGTTAAATATTAAAATATTTTCTGATGTATGTACAGGGTGTTCCCGTATATTTTGACCCACCCCTAGAGCCTTTATTTTTCGAGTTCGAAAAAATTACTTAAATGGAAGTTGTAGGGTATCAAGGTGTATTGTCCCAAAAATAATGGATTGACAGGAATGTTGTTGTCTAAGATGAAATGTTTTTCCATGGCAACCTGGATTAAATATAAAGATGGAATTTATCTACAATTTGGAATATCATGCGAATGCTTAGAGCAAACATGTAACATATTTATATTGTTGGAATCGGAAAAATGCGTGCAATTCAAAAATCCACAAAGATACAGGGTTTCCATTAAAAAAAAAGTAATTTTATATTTTTTCATAAATTTGCAACGCTCATTTGTTTTATCTAGTAACAGATCCTAGCGGTTCAGAAAAAACCTTACAACTTTCATTTAAGTAATTTGTTTGTAACTAGAAAAATAAAGGCTCTAGGGGTGGGTCAAAATATACGGGAACACCCTGTACATACATCATCGTAAATCAATGTCGTGACTTAAAATTTTATTTGGAATATTTTATTAAATACTCTTGATAATTTCTCGCTAAATGCTTTTTTCCAAGATGAATTCTCTTTTTGACAGTTTTAAGCCGCAGAGAAGTGGGTTGCAACCAACGATATATAGGTATAGATACATTACCAAAGGAAACTTGTTTTGTTTCATGATTTCATAAAGATGTTATTGTTGGCACATTCCAAGTTTCCAGTTTTTTGATATGATTTAGGTTATTTCGTAAATATAATTATCTCAAAGCATATATATATATATATATATATATATATATATATATATATATATATATACGACATACAAGTCTATCAAAATACTATTTATTATGCCTTACAAAATAGGAAAGACTGAATTTAAGAAATGCCAATGTCAACAAACCGTGTTATTTGTATTACCGTGAGTCATCTATTCCTTTATATCGTTGGTTGCAACTTATTAATTCATACAAATGTTTAAATTAAAAAAATCAATATTAAAATATAAACTAAAATATTAGATTAGTTCTGTTCTATTATTACAGGGTAAATTAATTTATTTTTGGGATGATTATTCCTTTCATATTGGCTTCGGTAATGGGTTTGAGGTGTATTACTGTTTACTTAGCGGGTGTAGTTGCCTTAATTCGTTTACCCTGTTTCAGGCATGGCAAAGTAGGTATTTCTTTATCCTGGTGTAGCATTTTGTATTATCTCTGGATTGTTGCAATAATTTCTCTTGTTGTTGTCTTGCATCTGCACAGTACACACTTAAAAGGGATCAACTTTCAGTTGCTAACCCTATAGTATACCGTTTTTGTATGAAGCAATTGCATAACTTTTTCTATTTATATCGGTGATATCTGCCTCTTGTACTGAATCAAAGTCTGCTTAGTTACACGATGCCTTGTGTAATAACTCGTTCCAGCCACTAAAAGCGAACGCTAAAATGGAAATGTAAACAATTTTTTCGACGACTGAGTTAGAAAGAATAATTTTCTAAACGTCATTTTACAACAGGAAGTCGACATTTACCACGCGGCGAGCGTTTTTACAACTTTGCCACTCGCAGTAGGCCATGGATAACAATCGCTCTCAGTGTTTTAATTTAAAAGACGTATCTGTCATGTTAATAAGTAAAAAAATAGCATAAAAGAAAGATATTTGGAAATTAAAAGAGTGTATTTAAAAATAAACTCTGGCAAAATAATATAATTGACGCGACAAGCTCTAGATGACCGATTCTCTCGAAGCGCAACCATCGAGTCCCCTTTACAACCCGACACCACACATCCTAACTTCCGATCTGTTTATCTTTCCTGAGAGGTTCTGTTTACTTGAAACTTGACATTTCTAACACGGCCTTTCCTGGCGTATTCCGAGCGCCCGCTCGGGTTCGCAACAGTAACTCCAACCAGGACTGGAACCACGTGGTGTATACCTCCCTACAGTGGTGGCGGCGTCTTCCTTTCTACAATGCCGCCAACGTAGCTTGGTGAATGGTGATGATGCATCACATAAGAAGATACCTAATTACCTCATTGCTATGATTATTGATATTATAAGCATTAATTATAAGTACAATAGCAAGCAGAACAAACAGAAATTCGAACAAAACAAAAAAAAAACAGTACGGCTATGCTCGCAGCGTCCACTCGTCACTGATCCCTAGCTATAACATAACACATAAAATAAACATGGCCATGTTTACATTAAAGAATTCGATAATATACAGTGTGTCCCAGGATAAGTGAAACGAGAGGTGTAAAAGACCAAAAATTTTCGAGTTCGAATTTGGCCATTTGGGGTCCAGGCCTGCTTGCCTAGAAAATAATTTTCAACATAAGTATTTTTAATTTTGAAAAATAAAGTAGGCCCTGACAGGGACGACTTAATTATTTTCTGTGTAAGGTAAATGCCCTTTCTCGACAAGATATCGAAAAATTTCATTAGAAGAAGTTGCTGAGAATTGAAAATTATGCCCCTATGCCAATTTTCAAAATAATTGGCCTACTTTGATTTTTGTCCACTTCCGCTAATCGGTTTAATTCTTTTACGTTTTCAAATTTCAAATATTATTTGGTATTGCTAATATTACAGTAACTTAGATCTGCTGAATCTTGTTGGTTGTTTTTGTTAGTCTGAAGGCAGCACTCGAGGGAACCACGCGTATTCGGTTCGGGCCGTTCGGGGTGCTTAGTTACAGTCCAGCAGTGTCCAGAGAAGAGAGAAATGGATCCAGAAAAAAGAGCATTATTTCTAAAATAGCAAAAGGAGAGTTGTTGGCGAATTGTTTTCAAAAGGGGGATAAAAAGAGTAACATTTGGGACACCTTTAGTTTAATTGTCGACCAGGAAGAAGAGTAAATCCTGTGAAGCATTATTTAAATACAGTTCCTACAAAACAGGTAGCTCGCACCTAAAAAGGCATAAATGTAGAGTGAAACAAGGTCAAAGTGCAAGTAAAATTACGAATTATTTGACCATTCTACCCGAGGAAAAAAATTACCAAATGATTAAAAAAACGATTACATAAAAGTGTGTTATTCTTTTTTGCGCTGATATTAGACTATTTGAAATTATATGGGGACAAGGCTTTCAAAGAATATGCCAATCACTTATATCAGTGGGAGCTAAATATGGAAATATTGACGGCAGATTCAAAACGAGCGCAGTTGGCTTTAGAATTAATTACAAGAAATAATAGGATCTGGCAACTGTGCGGCTACTACGGATATTTGGACAGATGATTTCAAAAAAACTCTTATATTACACTGACGATCCAATATATTAATAACGACTGGAAACTTATAAACAAAGTGTTGTATACATGTGTTTTTCCGAGTGAAGACAAAAAACCGCAGATAATATTAAGACCCAACTAACTAAGAGATTTGTCAACTTCGGGTTTGACATCGTCTATTTCGCAAACTAATGTTTGTTATACAGATCAGGGTGCAAACATTGTAGCTGCTTTAAGTAGAAATATTAGGTACAGTTGCTCTGCTCATGTCTTAAATACAGTTTTAAGGCACACATTTGATAGCAAATTTTTGGACAATTCTGATCTAACGTATTAATGGAGAGCTGTAAAAATTGAGATAAATATATGAAGCAAAGCGGTAATGTGAGTTTACTGCCCAAAACTCTTTATCAATAAATTGAAACTAGGTGGAATTCGAGGCTAGCAATGTTGTTATCCGTGCATGAACAGTTTGACAATATTTTAGAAATCCTAAACAAAAAACAGGAGGATCACAAATTTGCCGATATTGACCGTCAAGTGCTGCAAATTATTTATTTGCTTTTAAAACCCTTTAAAAAAGCCAGTGACAAGTTAGAGGCTGATAACTGCCCAAAATTCCATTTAGTTGCTTTGTGTTTCCAAAAAATTTTAAATGAGCAATACAAAGAAAACCTTTCCACTATTGAAACAAAATTAGCGGAAAGCGCAAAAGAGTTTTTAAATAGGAAAATGGTGTTATCCGAAGAACATAAAATAAGCACTTTCCTATGGCCCAAATTCAGACAATTAAAAATGTTTAATGACATGGAAAAACAAAGTATCATTAACTGTGTCAAAGAAAAAATAAAAACAATGGTAGACCTTAAAAAACAAGTACAGACCTGGGAGCACCACCAACTTGAGGAGTGCCCAGTTGTGGCCGTGTTGAAACCACGGCAGGCTCACAAGCGCTTATACACAATTCTCCATTTATTAAAGCCTGTTTTAAAAATAACAATTTTCGTCCAACAAATCCCCCAATAAATCTTACCATTTATTTTTGTGTCATTTGTGGCCAAAACTAATTGCTACTTTATCAGAATTTAAAACAATGCCGCGGTTTAATGGATGTTCTCTTAGTACCCACTGAAAAATGTGCCCATTTTATTGTAGCGAGCCGTGGCCTCGAATCCTGTACCTTCATGTTTTAGGTATTTTTTCCCAACATACTACATTGAAAATCTTGGAAATTTCTTGCAAGGTATCGGTATCTTGCACATTTTTCACATTTTTAAAATTTTCTAGTATGCATGACAGCTATAAAAAAAAAAATAAGTGTTAAGAGAGCACACAACAAACCATGGCTTTTTCCAAATTCTGATAAACTAGGTTTAAAGCAATCAGCTTTGCCCACAAATTTCATTAAGAACTTTTTTCGGTAACTCTTGAAACAAAAAAGTTACATGCCGAAGAAATTTCGGCGATTTTCGGGATTTTGAAAAATATCTCGGAAAGTAGGCCATGGATCTCAAGTGTGTTTTTACGCAAAGTTAGCTCATCAAAAAAGCAATTTTTTAAAATAAAGTTTTCAGAAAAATGCATATTTGTCAAGATTTTCTCGAGTGGCCCTTCTTAAATAGACACCCTGTATTTTTGTCCTTAACTTTTCGAGAACATTCTGTATATAAATTCTGAAGCTAGATTCGGATTCTCCAGAGAAAACTGCATCATCCTGGTTTTAAGCTGGTCTTTTCATTTAAAAAAACAGGATATAATCGGACTTTATTTGAGACACCTAATATACCCTGAAAACGTTTCTCTTTTTGTTATGCGAAAAACACAATTCTATTATACTTAGAAAAATAGTTATTTGTTTAACTAGTGCAGAAAGTGCGTATTTGTTGCACGAGGCATGAAGTTTTCAGCTCGAGACACAGACCAGGTAACTGATGGACAAACTTCATTTCCAGTATTTTTTTGAATTTTGTTTTCTTCATTGCCTGTGAAGGTCTCAGGTTCTTCACTTAAAAATCTTTTTGGAATTGTTGTGAAGTTTCCGGTACTGGTACTTGATTCACCTTCCAGAATTTGAGCAGCTACCTATTTCAGTTTTTTTTAGAAATTTTACTAAAAGTATTTATACCAACAGGTTGAACGGAGCATTTTCCGTTATAATATCAAAATTAAAACTTTTAATTTTAACGCTTATTACAAATAATGATCAAGGTTTGTTTCTCTTGCTATCGGGCATTTTCACAATTATGATAGAATCCATGTCGTTAGTATAATTTAATGGTAATTTCTGTAACTCGTCTCTGCGGCATGCTCCTGCAATGCCAAATACATAATGCAACTATATCTATAACAATACACAAGTAAGTAGGTATAAAGTTAAAAATCGGCCAAGTGCGAGTCGAACTCGCACACGAAGGGTTCCGTACCCCCGTACAATATTTAACACGACATATTTTTAAAAAATACTTTAGTCAAAAATAAAAAAAAAGAAATAAAAAAGATTGCCCCAGGCGTGGTTTCGAACGCCGGACCTCTGGGTTATGAGCCCAGCGCGCGTGAAATGTTCGATTGCAGTTAGTGAGCCGTGTCATCATTCTTAACAAAAATCAAAACTATTATATTAACTATATTTTACTTTTATTATTTGTTGTTATAGCGGCCATACACACTGTGAAAATTTCAAGTGTCTACCTATTACTATTCAAAAGATACATCCCTATAAGGCATAGTTGGTGTCCCGTGGGGCTTTCTAAAATATACTATATATAATATAAGATTTTACATAAAAATACAGCGTGTCCGTACCTGAAAAAGTCACATAAGGAATAACAGATGGACCTCTGAGCCCCCAAAGTGCAAAATCGCTACGAAATTTGGAAATTCTATACACCAAAACAGTACCAAATGTCAATTGATGTTTACGAATACGTATCAGGGGGCGGGGCTTGCGCGTCGGCTACGATGTATACAGTATGATCCCGGGGACCTCGCCAAATCGCGAAAAAAAGGCGGCCCAAACGGCCGAACGGCTTTTTCGATCGGGGTGCCCTCTGGCAGGCGAGAGGCCCGTATCCTTCGGCGGCCCCACGCGAAAAATGAACTCGACCGGCGCCCCCCTTCCAATCGCTAGCCATTTTTCCCGAAAAAAACGGGAAAAAAATTCCGGGGGCCGAACGGCTCTTCCGATTCGGACGCCTTTCAATAGGGTTGTTCCCCTTGAGCTCGGACGGACGTACGCCAAATTTGGGATCGAAATATCGAAAACTGCGTCCTGTAGACAGGAGCGGAGATCACAACAAGGCCTATGGTCCGGCAGGGCCGGTAGGCGCTTGTTAACAAGAAGAAACAGAAGAACTTGTAATGTGCATGATTTACCCTGATGACTAATCACTCTGTGCGGTACGCCAAAAACCTTAATTAATTCTCTGATACATTTGATAGTAGTTATTGTTGTAGTATTTTTAACCGGATATAACATGATACATTTTGTGATCGCATCTATTATGACCAAAATATACAGATTTCCTAGTTTTAATTTAATAAATGGGCCTAAATGGAAGGGTTTAGGAATTTTTTTAATCGGATGCAAATATCCGAGTGGTTTTCCGGCAGGTGATTTGAAATAAAGGCAGTTGATACAATTATTTACATATTTACGAATAAAACGACGAATATATTTGAACCAATACTGACTAGAAATAAATTCATAAGGCTTTTCAACCCCGAAATGTTCAGAGTCTTAAATTCACCAGACTCTAAAATATTTCTTAAATCCCGGATTACGGGACACACAAATTTATTTAGACATGGTGGATTCCTACTCAAGGCATCCACGTGACCCATTCTAGCACCTTGTCGATGGACGATTTTAAAACGATATTCCGATAATAATAATACCCACCGTCCAATTCGGGAATTTATTTTCTGTTTGTCAAAAGTTTGTTTGACTGCTGCACAATTGTGAAATTTCTACCTAACGTAAAATTGACGAAAACGCTTTACCGCCGATACCACAGCGAGGGTCTCAAGTTCATAAGAATGCCATATTTGCTCCCCTTTTGTAGTCTTGTCAACTCCACAACCCTTTCGCCTTCCTCGTGTACCTGCCTAAACCCAGTCGACCCGCATCAGTGTAAAGACATATTTCTTTTCCCGGGTCAAACAAGGCCAAGACGGGTGAGGATATCAAACAGTGTTTCAGCCCATTCCCAAGTAGCATCTGTTGATTATTGACACAAGTTTTTCTTGATTTGAATGAATTTATTTTAATAAGAAGGTTTTTTCAATGTTTTTGTGCGGAGCTTGACGCCGCAATTCTTCTTCTTTCTTTTTATCAACTTGCTGGTTACAGTTATATAGGTGTTATACTAAATTTGCGTATACATTAGCGCCCTTCTTGAAAGCTTAACGTAAGTTAACTTTCAGAATTATAAGAAAAGTAATATAACGGTAACAAATAAAAAAGGAAGTTCTTCAGTCTGTATTGACCTTAGCTTGAACTGGAACTTCCATTTCGGAAGATTCATAATCGATAGGCAGGGGGACAGATTTTCGTAACAGGTCGCTTATACTGAGTGTAAGCACACTGAACTGTTACAACTCGAATTACACCGTCAGCACCTGGATGAGTCTGTATAAGTCTACGACTAGCATGCCGGGTTTTGCCATAGTGGATACATTTTGATACCATTTCCTGCGCTGCTGAAGTTCTTGCACGTAGTTCTTGCTCCATCTTGACCAGAAATGTTGTGTGAGTTTCTAAAGCCTTCCGTAGGCGTTGAGTCGATTGTCCGGGGTAAGGGTGTTCATCTTTTCAGGAAGAGCACTACTGTTACGTCCTATTAGGAAATGTGAAGGTGTCAATGGGTCTAGGTCAGTCGAGTCAGAAGAAAGAGGATGAAGTGGTCTCGAGTTTAGAATAGCTTCTACCCTTGTTAAAACTGTTCCGAAATCTTCGAAAGTTAAATGATCATTTCCTAGTATTTTTCTTAAATGACCTTTCACTGATTTAACACCAGCTTCCCATAGACCGCCAAAGTGTGGTGATTTAGGAGGAATGAAATGCTACGATACCCCTTGCATTGCACTTGCTTCAGCCATTTCACATTTATGTGTTTTTAGAAATACATAGAGTTCTTTAAATTCACGACTAGCTTTAACAAAATTTCCTCCATTGTTAGGCTTAGGCTTTCCTCTACGAGCTGTAAATCAGTGGAAAGATTTTGAAAAACATTCTGTAGTTAAATCGGAAACTAGTTCCAATTCAATAGCTTTGGTAAGAAAACAGATAAAAACTGCTAGAAAACATTTTACTAACTTAAAATTTTTGTTCTTTCGGTCTCGTATCAAAAATGGGCCCGCGTAATCAATTCCTGTGTTTTGGAAAGGGAACTTCGCGGAGAACCTGGACGATGGAAGAGAACCCATTATATAGGGCAAAGATTGTGGATTAACTTTAAAACATTTTACACATTTGTGAGTGATTCATTCAACCAAATTTCCTCCTTTCATTGGCCAATATTTTTGACGCAATGAAGATAGCAAATGTTTTGGGCCGCAATGTAAAAGTCTAATAATATGTTCACATTCAGCTATAAGGGTTGTCAATTTATGCTTGGAATGTAAGATTATGGGATGAATTTTATCATAGGAGAAAGTAGAATTCTGAAGTCTGTCTCCTACACGCAGTATTTTGGAATCATCCAATATCCGATTCAAAGATAGCAATGAACTCCTACGGTCTATGGTTTTGCTAACTTTTAAAGCATTTATTTCATTACTGAAATACATATTTTGAGCTAATTTAATAAGACATATTGAGGTTTCTGGATTTATAATCAAATCTTAACATATAAGCTGTTACACGCTGTAGCTTGCGGAGGCGAGAAAATTTGGAAAAATCGGTAGTACTTATTATAAATGAATGAACGGGACATTGAAAGCTTTAGATTCAGGGACATTTTTGTTTTCAGTAAATCTCATGTCATCCCAAAGCCATTGCTGTTGATCTAGAAGTAGCCAACTAGGTCCGTTCCACCATAAGGTAGCATTAGAGAGAATTTTAGGGGTTGTAGGAGTAGGTACCTCTTGTTATTAAATCAGATTGTCGCCACATTTAACATGGTATCACTGATCACTTTTAGTGATAGCTTGAATATCTGATATTCGATTAGCTACAAATGTTTTCCGTCGTTGTGAGTCAGATTTAATCCAATGAAGTGTAACAGTTGAATCTGAATAATAAAAAATATCCGAAAATTCTATAGTCAAAGCTTGCGAAAGACTGCAGCACAAAGTTCTAAACGAGGCACCGTTACGCTCTTGAGAGGAGAAAATGCATGACGTGGTATTTTAATTTGATTTAATTCTGAAAGTTGTTCACTAAATGTTAGGATCAATCAAGGATCAAATATCTGAGCAGTGACTGAAAGTATGGTACGTTTTGTCACTCGACCTTGTTTATTAAAATCCTGAATGGAATATGAAAATATATCATTTTTAGGATAACAGTTTATTCCAAGAGTTTTATTGACAGTTTGTCTTTCGAAAACAATATGCGTATCAAAGTCAGTTGATTCAAAAATAGAAGATTCGTTGGAATTTTAAGCTGCTCTAATGAATCGTGCCCTGTAATTAAATAGTCGACATAAAAGTCATTCTCTACTATTTTACTAGCAGAAGGGTTTTTTTTTAATCCTGTGCTAAGTCCATAAAAAAGTTGGATAATAAAAAATGGTTGAATTAATAAAATTAGAAACATGGAACGAAATTTATGATAGTCAAAACGTTGATTCAATAACAACAACTTTTATCAATAAAATTAAAAACGTTAGAAATAAATGCACAAAAAAATATTGTTAAAAAACTTTAGTAAGAAAAGAAAACCATGGATCACTCAAGGTATAATGAAGAGTGTCCAAGTAAAACAGAACCTATATAAAAATTGTATGAATAACCCTAATAATGAACATCTGAAACAAAATTATAATAAGTATAAACATAAACTTAATAAACTAATAGAAAATTGCAAATATAAATATTACCAACAAAAGATATAAGAAAAAAGGCATTGTAAAAAGACCGTTTGGAAAATAATAAACGAATTTAGCGGTGACAGGCATAAGGCGTGCAACATTTCAGAGATATTATTCCAAGATCAGAAAATTATCGATAAAAAAGAAATTGCAAATCATTTCAATGAATACTTCACCACCCTAGGAAAAAAGATGGCAGATAAACTCTACTACAGGAATTGTTGAGATGAGACGGAAATTAAAAAACACAAATTTATTTTTATTCCCAACGGATAGCTTGGAAGTTGAAAGTTGCATTAAAGACTTAAAATTAAATAAATCTTCAGGTTATGATGAAATTTCTGCGGAAACCTTAAGGGAAATTGCACCATTCCATTTTCCAAACATTCTTAAGATTGGGTTAATAAAGCCCCTTTTTAAAAAGGGAGATTCGAAACTACTTTGTAACTACCGACCTATTACTTTAATATCAAATATCGCTAAAATTATTGAAAAAATAATAAAGCGTAGACTAGTAAAATATTTAGACAAAAACAATATACTATCTAATAAACAGTTTGGTTTTAAAGAAGGAATTTCGACAGAGGATGCCATGGTTTTCTTAACAAATAATATATACCATGCTCTAGATCGGGGTATGTCAACTATAGGTGTTTTTCTTGACTTGGCCAAGGCCTTCGACACTGTTAGTCATGATATTTTGGCTACAGTGTTAGAGGACCTTGGCGCGAGGGGCGTTGCACTAAATCTAATGAAATCATACCTGAGTGATAGAATTCAATATGTTACTATAGAGAATCATATTAGTCAGCCACTAACTGTGGAATGTGGCGTCCCGCAGGGTACTGTTTTAGGTCCCATATTATTTTCATGTTACATCAATGGTTTACTAAATCTTGACACAAAAGGTATAATTTCTTCCTTCGCCGATGACACAGTTATTCAATACACTGGAAATAATTGGAAGGACGTTAAAAACATTGCTGAAACTGACTTACAAAAGATCATATCTTGGTTTGATACTATGAAACTTACTATTAATTTTGAAAAAACGAAGTTCATGCCATTTAGTTGTGATAAGAGGAAGATTCCGGACTATCATACACTTGTATCAAAAAATCCAAGTTGTAATGTTTCAATCAGCTGTACCGATACAATCTCATATTTGGGTGTAGAATTTGATAGGCACATGAAGTGGGACAATCACATATCAAAACTTTTAAAAAAATTAAGATCAGTTACCTACAAATTCAAAATGTTAAAAAAGGTTTTAAGTACACATGACCTTAAAACTACTTACCACGCATTAGTGGAATCCTTACTCCAGTATGGGATTGCAGCTTGGGGTAGTGCTTATCGAGGCATCGCCTCGAAGTTCTTCAAAAATCATTCCTAAAAATCCTACTTGGAAAAGACAGAATGTATCCCAGTATTTTATTATTCCAAGAATGTAAGGTCCTAGACCTAAGACAATTATTTTTTAAAAAAAATCCTCAACTTGCAGTTTAAAAATAAAAATAAACTAATACATATATCACATAAATATCCTACCAAACATAAAGAATACAAACAAATTATAACCTCAAAAGTTTCTAAACGATTAGCACAATGTTCCCTCGATTATATTGGCCCTCGTGTATACTGCTTATTGCCTAAACAGATAAGATCAATTAACAATTTAAACTTGTTTAAACAAAAAACTAAAATATGGCTACAAGAAATTGATAAACAGATACTCAGCAATATATAATATATAATAAGTTTAACCTACAATATATTTATTCGACAAGTTACTTACCTCACTTAAACTGCATACTTACCTGAACCAAAATATATATCGACTTACCTCCACCTACATGCACTACTCATCTGCCACATTTAATGTATAATGCCTAATACTTTCATGACATATTTGTATACGGCCTGTTGTAGTTACTATAAATACTTGGATTTAACCACGCACATCTCAACTTGTTTGGTATCAGCTAAATTCATAAAAATTATGGCTAATATTATTATTAAATTAATTAAATTTTATTTTTGTTATACTATAAAATAAAAAAAATTGTAAAATTTTTGAGAAAATAAATATCTACTACTACTACTACTACTTGCTTAACACACCGTGTGGCTAAAAAAGAGGCTGATGATGTTCCATATGTCACTGTGTTTAGCTCATAACAAGAAACTGGATCAGTTGATTCGAAATGCCAGAATATTCTGTGATATTTACGATCAGCATTATACGTAAAAGAATCTGTCGACACATTTTTTCAATATCTGCAGTTAAAACAAACGAATATTGTCTAAATCGAATTATTAGTGAGAATAAATCATTTTGTATAGTAGGTTACTCTGGACGTCATTCAGAGATAATTGGGTTGAAGATTTGCAGGAAGCATTGAAAACTACACGAACTTTGGTAGTTGTACTGAATTCTTCAATAACTGAATGATGGGGTAAATAGAATGTTGTATTCATTGAATTTTAATTGGGTTTTCCCCACCAAACTGACTAAAAGACAACTTTTTCAAGTTGCCTGGAAAATTAATAAATTCTTAACAGTAAATGAACTAAACTTTGAACTTGTAACTCAAAAAATATCTTCAACAAATTTGTTTCCTGAGCTTTCGGAGAATATATCTTCCTCCGTGCTCAAAGATCATGTCACGTCAAAGTGAAATGACAGATTAATAAATTTCAGGTTAAAATGTCATGACAACAGAAACAATAGCCTAGTTACCTGTCTGATATTGTACCCTGTGTTCTACCTAATTATTTATACTAACTTCTCTTTGAATAAGTGGCAATAATATTTTACTGAATTCCACTGAACATGCAGCAACACAGTTGTCTGTATTTCTTAGAATAAATGCTGGTTCTTTAATTTTTCGTCTATTTCCTACTTCTTTGAGAATTGGTTTGGAACTCTCCCACAAAATCCTATGATTGTTATTAAAAGAGTGTTCACATATTTTCGACTTCGAAATTTGATTTTGCCTGATATAATTTTTATGTTCTTTTAAACGAACGTTAAATGGCCTACAAGTCTTCCCAACATAGAACTTTCCACATTCGCAAGGAATTTTATAAATGCAATTTTTTGAACATTGTACCTCATGAAATGGTTTCGTTTTTAACTAGCATCGATCTTAATGTATTTTTGGTTTTAAATACTGTTCTGACATTAAAACGATTGCCTATGCGTTTTAGCTTATCTGATCCAGGAATATAAGGAATAATTAAATTTACTGGTCGGTCCACCAGATTTATTTCTCTAATTCTATTAGCGTTGTTATTTTGTTGGCAATCCTGAAAAACTTGCTCAATAAATTCAGTAGGATAACTATTCTTCTCAAGAACATGTTTTATACATTTAATTTCCTCCTCAAATTTTGTGTTACTAGAACAAATCTCTTTAGCCCTGTCCAAACTTTTAATTACTGCTTTTTTAACACAAATATGATTATTGGAATTAAAATGGAGATATCTATTAGTATGTGTTGGTTTTCTATGGACACTAGTTTCTATACTATTGATTTCAGTATAGAAATATCTAAGAAAGGTAATGGATTATTATTTTCAATTTCTAAGGTAAACTTAATAGAAGGTTCTTGCGAGTTTATAAAATTTAATAATGAATTTAAATCATCTACTCCATATTCCCATATAACAAATATGTTATCTACATATCTCCACCAAACATTAGGTTGGTGTACATATCTAGTCAACTCATTTTGCTCAAAATCTTCCATAAATAAATTGCTTATGAATGGTGATAAAGAAGACCCCATAGCCATTCCAAATTCCTACTGGTAAAATTCATTTCCTAGTTGAAAATAAGTGGTTTTAACGAATTAACAATTTTAAGTAAATATTTTGCCAACAAATGACATGGTGAATTTATTGAACTTACAATGGGGCGAAGAGGAATGTTAGTTTTGTGTATTTTTGCTAAACCATACAAGTGTGGAGGTTTTGAATGATGCGGAGTTAAGAGTGTCCTTTGTCTCTGTGTGACTTGTGACGGTATTTATATAGTGTTTTGTATATTTTAGTTTCTATTGAAGTTGTAGGGACTTTGTTTATCCTCTTTCATTTAATAAATCATTTAATTTATTATCATACACAGTTTTTTCTAAAATAACATTTGCATTTCCCTTATCTTCTGGTAATATTTTAATTATCCTATCTGATTTAAGTGATCTAATTGCTGCTTTTTCATCCTTTGAAATATTTGACTTTGGTTTAAAATCTTTTTCTAAGATTATTTTTGACCTGACTCTAAATTCTTGGCCTAATTCCTCAGGTAATGCTTGAGCTATTTCCTCTACCGATGCTACTATGTCAAGCTTAGAAATCTTGTCAGCAACAGAAAAATTTAACCCTTTTGCCAAAACTAACTTTTCTGAAATTGTAAGTTTTCTGTTAGATAAATTAATTACTGTTCTGTTGACAAAATCATTGTCTATTTGATTCAATTCCTCACTATGCTTTTCCTGAACTAATCTTCGAAATTTGTTAATCTGCCTAAGTTTGACTCTTTCAAAATGCCTATTATAGCTTATGCTGATACAATTTGATATGTTATGTTGTATTATTTTGCTCAAAAGACTGTTCTTGTATTTTGGTCATGTGATTCAAATTAATATATTTCTTCATGAATGAATTATACTTAAGGAGTCGTTTTTAAAAAGTTTGGATTCAACACTAATAAAAAGTTTTAGTGCTATCGATCTAGTTTCACCAAGATTTGCAAGATTATCCTTAAATGGAATAGCTACAATGAATCTACCATTTTCATTTCTTGTAGTGTGCTTACAAAAATGGTTTTCAGCTTGATCTTCTTCGAAAGTGTAGCTGTCGGATGGTTTCAAAGGAGGATAATTTTCGATTTGCCAGAATTTTGATACTAGATCTTCCAGCGAAAGCAAATTGCTGGTACATGGTAAACATAAATATGATTGTTTATTAAGAATAAGCGAATAAGCAAAACATCCACCTACTACCCAACCAAATTGTGTTTTTTTGCAGAGTAGGCAGTCCCGTTCCCAATTGTATTTGACCTACTCTAAGTAACTGCCAAAAAACAGCAGAACTTAATAATATATCTCTTTCTCCTCTTGACAGAATGAAGGATCGCAGTTTAAGGTTAGGAGGAATATTTAATTTTAAAGCATCGAAAGAATTCGATGGTAGGGACATTGTGATATGCTGTAAAACAATACAGGAGACTTCAATATTAAATGAGGTATGCAAAGAGTACATTTTTATTATAGTTCTGTGTTTATAATTAGAGACAGCATTATTTATTCCAAAAATAGTTGAATTGATATTGGTGACTGTGAGACACAAATATTTTGGTTAATAATTGAGTTTTGAGAACCTGGATCCAATAATGCTCTGCATTTAGTATTTAGTTATATATTTATTTGTTTAATTATTTATGTGTTGTCGTATTTATTTGTTTGTTTACTTATGTATTATTGTCTTTTTCCTCAAACAGGCCATGACAATGTCAAGGCCTCTGTGGTATTTTGTTTATTTGCTGTTCTATTGGGAAATTGTCCTACTTTTTACTATTATTAGGTATATTGTTGTATAATGGCGAATAAACATTATTATTATTATTATCGACTTAGCCAAAAGGCATTCGCACTCCCTCTCTGGGGAACATTCACTCAGATCCCGGGTATCCCGGATACCATAAGGATCTGGCTCGGACGAGACCCTTGCCATGTTATCGGGCCTTAGGTGACATTGATGTTGTTGGATGATCCTGCATTCCCCATGAATTTCCTGACGTTTCGGGCTGTCGCAAGTAGTACCGCTTTCTGCATGGACCTGTAAAGACTATCAGTTAGACCCAGCTCCTTGATGTTTCTCAGCAAACTTTTTGGTATAACACCAGTTGTTGACATGATGATTGGAATCGTCTGGACGTTCTCCATTTCCCATTGCCTTCTAATTCGTTCTTCTAAATCTCTGTACTTCGCGATCTTCTCGACTTGCTTCACACGCAGGTTGTTGTTGTTCGGGATGGCCACATCAATCAGAGTTGTCTGCCTAGAAATTTTATCAACTATTATAAGGTCCGGTCTGTTATGGGCAACTCGTTGATCTGTCAGAACTGTACGATCAAAGTACATCTTGTAGTTGCTGTTCTCAAGAACAGGCTCAGGTGTGTAGTTGTAATATGGGACCCTCTCTGCCTGCACAAGCAGCAGCTTTTTCGCCAGTTCCTGGTGCAAGATCTTGGCAACCGAATCGTGTCGTTCCTTATATTCCGTTGATGCGAACATCTGACATCCTCCTGTTATGTGCTGGATTGTTTCTGAAGTTGGGCACCCGTATCTGCATCTGTCATCCACTACCGATGCATCTCCTACAATGAATTTTAGGTAGTTGCGAGTTGGTATAACCTGATCTTGTATGGCCAGTAGGAAGCCTTCCGTCTCGGGGAACATTCGTCCCGAGGTCAGCCAATAGTTCGACGCTAACTTGTCGACATGTTCCTGGTTAACCTCATTAGGATGCCTCCCGTGCAGCGGCTTCCCCAACCACCTCTGTAGTTTATCGTTGTCGGTTCGGTAGCCCTATGTAGTGTGGAGCTGTTGGCCTGCCTGTAGAAATAATTACGCAGATTTAATATTTGTTGGTCCAATTGCTTGCTGAGATCTGCCAATCCTCTTCCTCTTAGTTGACGTGGCAGAGTTTTTTCTACGGCGCTACGGGGATGATGTTTATGAGCTTTTGTCAGTAGTGTCCTAACTTTTCGTTGCAGGTTGTTGATGTCCGTGTTGATCCAATTCACTATTCCGAACGAATAGCTGAGTACAGAGCACGCATACGTGTTCAGGGCCTTAAACAAATTCCTGCTGTTAAGATCAGTTCGCACTACTTGTCTTACTCTCTTGATGAATTCATTCGTTAAATCAGTCTTCATTGTTCGATGGTCTATCCTTTGAGCTTGTTACATCCCGAGATACTTGTATGTATCTCCCATGCTCATTGCTTCGATCTCCTGGCCGTCCTGCATCTCGTGTGCGCTTTGTTCGAGCATTCCCCGGATGATATTAAGGGTGCGGCACTTGTCCAGTCCAAACAGCATTCCGATGTCCCTGGAGAACTCCTCTACAATTTTAAGCATTTGCGTTAGTTGGTTTTTGGTTGCGGCGATCGGTTTTAAATCATCCATATATAATAGGTGATTCAACTTGATCGCTTCTGCGTTGTTGCTTTTGATAGCGAAGCCATATTTTGTAGAGTTCAACCGATGCGATGGAGGGTTCATCGCCATGCAGAACCACAGTGGACTGAGTGAATCTCCTTGGAAAATCCCTCTTCGGATGTTGATTGTGTCGGTCTCGATGTTACTGTTTACGGTTCTGAGTTGTATCTTAGTGCGCCAGGTTGTCATAACGTGTTCTAAAAAGGAAACTGTATGATGATCTATTTTATACAGCTTTAAGATACCTGTGAGCCACTCGTGAGGTACGGAATCAAATGCTTTTTTGTAGTCCACATAGGCCATGTGGAGGTTTCGTTGCTTGGAATGAGCCTTATTATTATCTCGACTTAGCCAAAAGGCATTCGCACTCCCTCTACGGGGAACATTCACTCAGATCCCGGGCATCCCGGATACCAAAAGGATCTGGCTCGGACGAGACCCTTGCCATGTTATCGGGCCTTGGGTGACACTGATGTTGTTGGACGATCCTGCATTCCCATGCATATTCCGTTGATGCGAACATCTTGTTGTCTGCCTAGAAATTTTATCAACTATTATAAGGTCCGGTCTGTTATGGGCAACTCGTTGATCTGTCAGAACTGTACGATCCCAGTACATCTTGTAGTTGCTGTTCTCAAGAACAGGCTCAGGTGTGTAGTTGTAATATGGGACCCTCTCTGCCTGCACAAGCAGCAGCTTTTCCGCCAGTTCCTGGTGCAAGATCTTGGCAACCGAATCGTGTCGTTCCTTATATTCCGTTGATGCGAACATCTGACATCCTCCTGTTATGTGCTGGATTGTTTCTGAAGTTGGGCACCCGTATCTGCATCTGTCATCCACTACCGATGCATCTCCTACAATGAATTTTAGGTAGTTGCGAGTTGGTATAACCTGATCTTGTATGGCCAGTAGGAAGCCTTCCGTCTCGGGGAACATTCGTCCCGAGGTCAGCCAATAGTTCGACGCTAACTTGTCGACATGTTCCTGGTTAACCTCATTAGGATGCCTCCCGTGCAGCGGCTTCCCCAACCACCTCTGTAGTTTATCGTTGTCGGTTCGGTGGTGATTTTGACGCTCGTGTTCCATCAGACGTAGCGGTGTTGAGACGTCTGCTCCGCATATAGCCCTATGTAGTGTGGAGCTGTTGGCCTGCCTGTAGAAATAATTACGCAGATTTAATATTTGTTGGTCCAATTGCTTGCTGAGATCTGCCAATCCTCTTCCTCCTAGTTGACGTGGCAGAGTTTTTCTTTCTACGGCGCTACGGGGATGATGTTTATGAGCTTTTGTCAGTAGTGTCCTAACTTTTCGTTGCAGGTTGTTGATGTCCGTGTTGGTCCAATTCACTATTCCGAACGAATAGCTGAGTACAGAGCACGCATACGTGTTCAGGGCCTTAAACAAATTCCTGCTGTTAAGATCAGTTCGCACTACTTGTCTTACTCTCTTGATGAATTCATTCGTTAAATCGATCTTCATTGTTCGATGGTCTATCCTTTGAGCTTGTTTCATCCCGAGATACTTGTATGTATCTCCCATGCTCATTGCTTCGATCTCCTGGCCGTCCTGCATCTCGTGTGCGCTTTGTTCGAGCTTTCCCCGGATGATATTAAGGGTGCGGCACTTGTCCAGTCCAAACAGCATTCCGAGGTCCCTGGAGAACTCCTCTACAATTTTAAGCATTTGCGTTAGTTGGTTTTTGGTTGCGGCGATCAGTTTTAAATCATCCATATATAATAGGTGATTCAACTTGATCGCTTCTGCGTTGTTGCTTTTGATAGCGAAGCCATATTTTGTAGAGTTCAACCGATGTGATAGAGGGTTCATCGCCATGCAGAACCACAGTGGACTGAGTGAATCTCCTTGGAAAATCCCTCTTCGTATGTTGATTGTGTCGGTCTCGATGTTACTGTTTGCGGTTCTGAGTTGTATCTTAGTGCGCCAGGTTGTCATAACGTGTTCTAAAAAGTAAACTGTATGATGATCTATTTTATACAGCTTTAAGATACCTGTGAGCCAGTCGTGAGGTACGGAATCAAATGCTTTTTTGTAGTCTACATAAGCCATGTGGAGGTTTCGTTGCTTGGAATGAGCCTGGTTGCAGATGACAGAGTCTATGATGAGTTGCTCTTTGCATCCCATTGCGCCCTTTCAGCAGCCCTTCTGCTGCATTGCAATGATGTTGTTCCGCTCGCAGTGAGCATATATTCGCTGCGTAAGGCAAGATGTGATTATCTTGTACAGCGTAGGCAAGCAGGTTATTGGGCGGTACTTGGCAGGGTTATCCGTATTCCGCTGGTCTTTTGGTAACAGGTAGGTTGCACCCTGTGTAAGAAACAATGGCATTTACAGAGGATCGAGCAAGACTTCATTAATTAAGGTAGTTATTTGTTCATGCGTGACCACAACTTCTTAATCCAATAATTTTGGAGATGATCTGGACCTGGTGCCTTCCAGTTGTGGGAATTCTTGATGACATCGGAGACCTCAGCGGTTGTGAATTGCTCGTGTTGCATCTGGCTATAGTTCCGGCCCATCTCGCTTTCTTCGCTGATCCAGCTTGCACTGACATTGTATGGACCTGGTGTGGCAAGTTGATTTCTCCAGAAACCGTCGACCTGCTCTCTGCTAGGGTAACTCGCATTTGTGGCATCGGCGCTAGAATTAAAAGCACGGTAGAAACCCTTTTCTGATCGTTCAAAGAGCTTGTTGTCTCGCTTCCTGCTGTTACTAGCCTTGTATCTCCTGAGACGCCCTGCGAAAATAGTAAGTTTTTGTTTTAATGTGTCAAGACATCGTTGAGCAGTGATGTTCGCGGGGTCATGCCGAGAATGCATTTGGGTGCGGCTCATTATTGCCTGCACCGCCCTCTGGATGCTTCTAGTTCTAACTCCTCTGATATATTCCGTCACTTGTCCTATGTTTTTTCGGAGACTCTCGATCTTCCGATTTAGTCGCATTTCCCATTGAGCCATTCGTGGTTCTGGTCTTGCACGATTCAACTCTTGGGCCGTTCGGATCTTGGCACTGAAACATAGTTTGGTAAAATTCTTGTGTTCATAAGATCGAGCACGATCGGAAGTTTCCTGGAAGAATTTAATCTTGGTAGCGGTGGCCTGCTCAGTGGGTCTGTGCCTTCGTATCGCAATACTGCCTGTCTCATATGTGCGTTTAAGCCCTCAAAATGTTCTTCGTTAACCGATTCCAGACTCTCGGTTGTTGGTTCTACCGTTTCGGCTTCTAGTTGTTGTCCAGGCGCTTGAAGTTCCCCATTGTTGTTGTTGTCATCTATGTCTATGTGTTCGCCGTGGATCTCTAGTTCAACTTCCCGTTTGATAGCGTTAAGTCGCGTTTCTGGAATTCGGTTATTTCTTAGAATAGTTCGATACTGATCTGACACTCTTTGTTCAGACACTTGCATGTGTGGAAACTCCCTGCAGAACTCGGCATGCAGTTGTTGTCGGTAGCCGATCATCTCTTGTCCTAAGTTTGTCACCCTGTAAAAAATACGCATAATCGATTCATTCATGGACACAGTCCATTTCATGCGTCGTCGTTGTAATCCCGCCTCTGTGAACGCTGGCTGAAGTTCCCGCGCAACACCTTCGGTGGGTGGAACCCTAGTTCTCGTTTGGCTCCCATGTTGTAGATGTTCGTGTTGTTGTTGGGCTGTAGCTGTTTGTGCAACAGGGGCCCGCCTCATCAGCGCCCTGTCACCGACGTCCCGCTCGCTGTCATGTCCAGCGCCGGCTCCAGACATGCCCTGGCGATCCCCAGGCAGCGGCCCTATGACAAAACTCCTATTAATCTCCATTCCATTATTATTATTATTATCTCGACTTAGCCAAAAGGTATTCGCACTCCCTCTACGGGGAACATTCACTCAGATCCCGGGTATCCCGGATACCATAAGGATCTGGCTCGGACGAGACCCTTGCCATGTTATCGGGCCTTAGGTGACATTGATGTTGTTGGACGTTCCTGCACTGACCATGAATTTCCTGACGGTTCGGGCTGTCGCAAGTAGTACCGCTTTCTGCATGGACCTGTAAAGACTATCAGTTAGACCCAGCTCCTTGATGTTTCTCAGCAAACTTTTTGGTATAACACCAGTTGTTGACATGATGATTGGAATCGTCTGGACGTTCTCCATTTCCCATTGCCTTCTAATTCGTTCTTCTAAATCTCTGTACTTCGCGATCTTCTCGACTTGCTTCACACGCAGGTTGTTGTTGTTCGGGATGGCCACATCAATCAGAGTTGTCTGCCTAGAAATTTTATCAACTATTATAAGGTCCGGTCTGTTATGGGCAACTCGTTGATCTGTCAGAACTGTACGATCCCAGTACATCTTGTAGTTGCTGTTCTCAAGAACAGGCTCCGGTGTGTAGCTGTAATATGGGATCCTCTCTGCCTGCACAAGCAGAAGTTTTTCCGCCAGTTCCTGGTGCAAGATCTTGGCAACCGAATCGTGTCGTTCCTTATATTCCGTTGATGCGAACATCTGACATCCTCCTGTTATGTGCTGGATTGTTTCTGAAGTTGGGCACCCGTATCTGCATCTGTCATCCACTACCGATGCATCTCCTACAATGAATTTTAGGTAGTTGCGAGTTGGTATAACCTGATCTTGTATGGCCAGTAGGAAGCCTTCCGTCTCGGGGAACATTCGTCCCGAGGTCAGCCAATAGTTCGACGCTAACTTGTCGACATGTTCCTGGTTAACCTCATTAGGATGCCTCCCGTGCAGCGGCTTCCCCAACCACCTCTGTAGTTTATCGTTGTCGGTTCGGTGGTGATTTTGACGCTCGTGTTCCGTCAGACGTAGCGGTGTTGAGACGTCTGCTCCGCATATAGCCCTATGTAGTGTGGAGCTGTTGGCCTGTCTCTGGAAATAATTACGCAGATTTAATATTTGTTGATCCAATTGCTTGCTGAGATCTGCCAATCCTCTTCCTCCTAGTTGACGTGGCAGAGTTGTTCTTTCTACGGCGCTACGGGGATGACGTTTTTGAGCTTTTGTCAGTAGTGTCCTAACTTTTCGTTGCAGGTTGTTGATGTCCGTGTTGGTCCAATTCACTATTCCGAACGAATAGCTGAGTACAGAGCACGCATACGTGTTCAGGGCCTTAAACAAATTCCTGCTGTTAAGATCAGTTCGCACTACTTGTCTTACTCTCTTGATGAATTCATTCGTTAAATCGATCTTCATTGTTCGATGGTCTATCCGTTGAGCTTGTTTCATCCCGATATACTTGTATGTATCTCCCATGCTCATTGCTTCGATCTCCTGGCCGTCCTGCATCTCGTGTGCGCTTTGTTCGAGCATTCCCCGGATGATATTAAGGGTGCGGCACTTGTCCAGTCCAAACAGCATTCCGATGTCCCTGGAGAACTCCTCTACAATTTTAAGCATTTGCTTTAGTTGGTTTTTGGTTGCGGCGATCGGTTTTAAATCATCCATATATAATAGGTGATTCAACTTGATCGCTTCTGCGTTGTTGCTTTTGATAGCGAAGCCGTATTTTGTAGAGTTCAACCGATGTGATAGAGGGTTCATCGCCATGCAGAACCACAGTGGACTGAGTGAATCTCCTTGGAAAATCCCTCTTCGGATGTTGATTGTGTCGGTCTCGATGTTACTGTCTGCGGTTCTGAGTTGTATCTTAGTGCGCCAGGTTGTCATAACGAAAAAGGAAACTGTATGATGATCTATTTTATACAGCTTTAAGATACCTGTGAGCCAGTCGTGAGGTACGGAATCAAATGCTTTTTTGTAGTCCACATAAGCCATGTGGAGGTTTCGTTGCTTGGAATGAGCCTGGTTGCAGATGACAGAGTCTATGATGAGCTCTTTGCATCCCATTGCGCCCTTCGAGCAGCCCTTCTGCTGCATTGCAATGATGTTGTTCCGCTCGCAGTGAGCATATATTCGCTGCGTAAGGCAAGATGTGATTATCTTGTACAGCGTAGGCAAGCAGGTTATTGGGCGGTACTTGGCAGGGTTATCCGTATTCCGCTGGTCTTTTGGTAACAGGTAGGTTGCACCCTGTGTAAGAAACAATGGCATTTTCAGAGGATCGAGCAAGACTTCATTAATTAAGGTAGTTATTTGTTCATGCGTGCACCACAACTTCTTAATCCAATAATTTTGGAGATGATCTGGACCTGGTGCCTTCCAGTTGTGGGAATTCTTGATGACATCGGAGACCTCAGCGGTTGTGAATTGCTCGTGTTGCATCTGGCTATAGTTCCGGCCCATCTCGCTTTCTTCGCTGATCCAGCTTGCACTGACATTGTATGGACCTGGTGTGGCAAGTTGATTTCTCCAGAAACCGTCGACCTGCTCTCTGCTAGGGTAACTCGCATTTGTGGCATCGGCGCTAGAATTAAAAGCACGGTAGAAACCCTTTTCTGATCGTTCAAAGAGCTTGTTGTCTCGCTTCCTGCTGTTACTAGCCTTGTATCTCCTCAGACGCCCTGCGAAAATAGTAAGTTTTTGTTTTAATGTGTCAAGACATCGTTGAGCAGTGATGTTCGCGGGGTCATGCCGAGAATGCATTTGGGTGCGGCTCATTATTGCCTGCACCGCCCTCTGGATGCTTCTAGTTCTAACTCCTCTGATATATTCCGTCACTTGTCCTATGTCTTTACGGAGACTTTCGATCTTCCGATTTAGTCGCATTTCCCATTGAGCCATTCGTGGTTCTGGTCTTGCACGATTCAACTCTTGGGCCGTTCGGATCTTGGCACCCATTACAGTGGTGACTGCCGTTGCGGCACAGTAGATTAACATGTGCATACGTTCTAATGTTGGTGTCACTGAAACATAGTTTGGTAAAATTCGTGTGTTCATAAGATCGAGCACGATCGCAAGTTTCCTGGAAGAATTTAATCTTGGTAGCGGTGGCCTGCTCAGTGGGTCTGTGCCTTCGTATCGCAATACTGCCTGTCTCATATGTGCGTTTAAGCCCTCAAAATGTTCTTCGTTAACCGATTCCAGACTCTCGGTTGTTGGTTCTACCGTTTCGGCTTCTAGTTGTTGTCCAGGCGCTTGAAGTTCCCCATTGTTGTTGTTGTCATCTATGTCTATGTGTTCGCCGTGGATCTCTAGCTCAACTTCCCGTTTGATAGCGTTAAGTCGCGTTTCTGGAATTCGGTTATTTCTTAGAATAGTTCGATACTGATCTGACACTCTTTGTTCAGACACTTGCATGTGTGGAAACTCCCTGCAGAACTCGGCATGCAGTTGTTGTCGGTAGCCGATCATCTCTTGTCCTAAGTTTGTCACCCTGTAAAAAATACGCATAATCGATTCATTCATGGACACAGTCCATTTCATGCGTCGTCGTTGTAATCCCGCCTGAGTGAACGCTGGCTGAAGTTCCCGCGCAGCACCTTCGGTGGGTGGAACCCTAGTTCTCGTTTGGCTCCCATGTTGTAGATGTTCGTGTTGCTGGGCTGTAGCTGTTTGTGCAACAGGGGCCCGCCTCATCAGCGCCCTGTCACCGACGTCCCGCTCACTGTCATGCCCAGCGCCGGCTCCAGACATGCCCTGGCGATCCCCAGGCAGCGGCCCTATGACAATTATCCTATTATTCTCCATTCCATAGTTTTCTCCCGTAACGTGGGAGTGACGGCCCTCGGTCGCCTTTTACGACTCGCGGAGCCACGATAGGAGTATTCTAACCCGCTACCCACACAGGTCAACTAGGATAACGCGGGATCGTTACACCCGAGGATCTGCCCCTCTCACAGGTCAAACCCCTCCTTGCGTTTACTGGGAAACACGGGATCGTTACACCCGAAGATCCGCCTCTCTCACAGGCTAGATCCATCCCTGTGTAACCGAGAGTCGCGGGATTGTCACACCCGAGGATCAGCCCCCGTCACCAGCTAGACCCCTCCCTGCGCAACTGGAGATCGCGGGATTGTCACACCCGTAGGTCTGCCCCTGTCACAGGCCAAACCTCTCCATGCGTAACTGGGAATCGCGGGATCGTCACACCCGTGAATCTGCCCCTCTCACAGGTCAGACCCATCCCTGCGTAACTGGGGAGCGCGGGATCGTCACACCCGTGGGTCTGCCTCTCTCACAGGTCAGACCCCCCTGCGCATTTATTATTATTATTATTATTATATGTGTCCGTAACCATGGTTATCAATAACTTCAACTAGTGCGGTTGCCAAAAGTACTTGACAATTAGCATTTTGTTTGAAGTAGTGATACGTACCTGTACATTTCATGATTTACTGGTTCATTTAGCGATACAGGTGGATCATGGTTGCTATTTGTTGTTGGTGGAACATTAGAAAAATTAGCCACTTGTTGATTTGATTTGGACTCTTTTGGGTTTTGATTTAAAATATTATCAACGTGTAATAAAGTATGATGTTTAAGATTACACTTCCTACACATGGAAGACTTGCAGTCTTCAGTGTTATGATTACTTCGCAAACAGTTTAAACAAAATTTTAATTTTTGAGATTGTGCTGATAATCTTAAAAATGAATGGCAGTTGTAAATTCTATGAGTACCTTTACAGAATAAATAGGTGTATTCAAATGCAAGAAGATTATAAGATCTTTCTGAACTTTTGCCTTTGAAATTTGAGTTATATTGATAATGATTTGACTGAGCTTTGTGAGAACCCTTAATACCTAATGATTCTAAAAAATGACATATTTCTTTTAAAAACGTTGAGAAATCAGCCATGGTTGGAAGTTCACCTTGTAGTTTGTAGTTTGCCCATTGTCTCCTAGTTCCATAATGTAGTTTAGCTGGAACTATATGAATAACTGAAAGGTCCCAAGATGCTAATGGAACATTTAACTTTTCTGGGCATCTTACATTAATAATTAAGTGATCAAAAAGTTGTCCAAGTTATATGGATGATTCCTTTAGTATAGGTTTAAGATCAAAAAGAGCATTTATTTGATTTTCGGTAATAAGAAATTTGTTTTCAAATCGTTCTCGTAATAATTCCCATGCTACATCGTAATTTGCACCTGAAGTGTCTAGAGATTGTATTACTGATGCGGCATCACCTTTGAGACAACATTTAAGATATCGAAATTTTTGAGACTTAAAGGTAAAGTATCATTTTTATGGATAATTGACTTACATGTATCATGGAATTCCATCCATCATTCGTAATCACCTGAAAAAAAATGGTTAGTTCATTATGGGCAATTTTATACTAGGAGTTAAATCTTGCGGAATCGTTGTAAGCTGGGGTTGAATCGGATTAGATATATTGGTGTTTTTATTTTGCTTAGACATAAAAGCATTTATTTCTGATATTAAATCATAATAAGTTTCATCGAAAATGTCTCTTTCTAATTCTTGTTCTTTTAAGTTTTGTTCCTCAAAGGATGGTTAATCCCCTGCTTCGGGAACTTTCAGATTGCAATATTCAAGTTCGGTTTTTGTTTGAATATCCTGAAATTCGTCATAAATGGAATTCGCCTTGTCCAGTCTTAGTTTTAATTGATTATACAGAAGTTCAGTCAGAGTATTATTTTTTACACTGTTAAAATAAGATTTGAATTTGGTAGTTGGTTTTAATAATGCATCGTTTATGCTTGAGAGACTTTAGTTCTGGCATGCTTAATAGATGCAGTTGAATTGCTTTAAATTATATGGTATGGTTGTATGGTATGTCTTTGTCTAGTTAAGTTTGTTTGCGTATGGTTCTGCGCTGTTACCTCTTGATCTGGAATTGATCGGCTACTGCAGGCCGTTTCTTTAGAAAGGTGCCGCTCCTGGATTCGCTTTCTTAGGGCTTCGGGTTTGCTGCTTGCTGGTTCAGCCTCGATCTGCTTTTGTGTCAAAACGGCAGATTTTTTGAATGTCAGCTTTTTAAGTCAAATTACCGCGTTTTTCTTTACAAAATTATTCGTTCGCTACGCAACTTCTTACTTTGCAGATCGGGCCCACGAAGGACCAGTTACTTGTGTTGATTATTAACACAAGTTTTTCTTGATTTGAATGAATTTATTTTAATAAGAAGGTTTTTACAATGTTTTTGTGCGGAGCTTGTCGCCGCAATTATTCTTCTTTTTTTATCAACTTGCTGGTTACAATTATATACCTAGGTGTTATACTAAATTTGCGTATACAGCATCTTTAAATAACAGACCACTAAATAGCTTAGCTTTTATGGCATAATCCCGTATGAATTTTCTAAAATACCCTGTTAAACCTAGGTACTGGCGCACGTAATGTGATGATTTGTGGATATTGGAAACTGCAAAAGCCTCAATTTTTCTCCGATGGTTGAATGCCTGACACACTTATTTTCTAACCTAAATACTCTATTGTAGTTTGCAAAAAAATACGTTTTTTTAAATTTAATGTATGTACCTAAAACCAAATTTTCGGAAAATAATTAACAGTTCTTCTAAAATATGTAAAGCCTCCGGTATTGCTACGTCCACATAAAAGAGTTTACGATGACATAAAAATCGATGGTGTGGGTAATATTTTCTATTTTTCCGTTGACTTGTATGTCGTTTCTACCTACATAACTCCTATTATATTTGATAGCCCTTATTTTAGGTCAATTCTTTTTGAAATGACCTACCCCACTACAACCGTGACACCGGACCATTGATTTATCAATATGTTGACGTTTTATACCACCCCCCTCTGATGGCATACCAGATGTGCGTGGCTTCGGCGTAGCGTACGCGTGGGATAATTAACCGCTCCTGTCATATAACGTCTTAAAATGACGAGCTAACTTTCTAGGATCAAATATACCTGCTGTTTCGCTCATGTCTCAAATATACCTGCTGTCTCGCTTATGTCTAAATTGATCTATCGATAAACCTTTCCACTCCTCCCATGTACAAATTCGTGTTGGTGATTCTCTATACGAAACATCTGCTGGTCCCCTGAGTTTCGGTAATGCTAAATGACACGTGGTGCGATCGTCCCACCCGTAAGTGTTTAAGTGCTTCTCTTAACCCCAGGTTATTAACTAAGCGATGCAGACCCTGGCAAATAGCATCACCTATACGCGATGCGGTTCACTATGCCTTACAGAGCGGCGCGTTTCACCTGCCACCTGGAGGTCACCTGCTGTCCGAGGACTTTGGCTGCGCGTCCTATCACCCCTTCGAACGCCGGCTCTTGGTGTCCCTTCGCCGCTTGAGCTCCGGGCCCGTCGTCGGTGCCGACGGTCTCGCCTTCGCTCCGCGGACGCATCGCGCCGCTGGGCCTCGTCCTAGGCCCGACGACTTCGTTAAGGTGACCGCGACGACCGCCGATTTTCCTTTTCCATCACTAGGCACAAATCACTAACAGCGATACCCGGACACGCGATTCTTTTATCCCACTTCTGATGTTAATAAATAAAAAATAGGATAAAATAAATATATTCCTAAATTAAAATAGTATATTTAAAAATAAACTCTGAAAAAATAATATAATCGACGCGACAAGCTCTAGACGACCGATTCTCTCGAACCACAACCATCGAGTCCCCTTTACAACCCAGCACCACGCACATCCTAACCTCCGATCTGTTTATCTTTTCTGAGAGCTTCGTCACGCTGTCTCTTTACTTGAAACTTGAAACTTCTAATAGTCACGTTTACGATTCTATTCATTTTATTACGATAAAAAGATGGAAAAAATGAGTCATAGTGACAAAAATAACATCATTGTACCTACTCCGCCCCACATTGCAGAAAGTGCGAAATCTGTTTACTTCCAACTAGATGCAAAGAAAGATATGAAAAAAAATATTCTGTGTTTGCATCCTGGTGCGTATCAAATAAGGCTGGAATTTTTACAGAAAATGGGCTATTAGCATATTGTGCTTTTGTGGCCAAAACGAAGAAATCGTCAACAATGTGGTCTATGCTCAAAACGACACTTAATTAAGCATAACCTAAACATCCGCAAATATTGCAAACTGGTTGCCTTTTTGAAAACCAAATGCTTATTTTCTGTGATGTTGGTTATAAAGCCAAAAAATCTGAAGTCTTGTCTTGAAAATATCAGATATTAATAAATTTCGGTTGAATAATAATAATAATAATTCTCACCCTCACAATACACCAAACTAGGAGTACCCCAGAAGCAGATGATGCTCCAGATCAACGTTATTTTAATGTTCAAGGTACTTAAGTCGAAAATGAAATTATGAATAATAATATTAAATTAATTTTTGCAAAATTATTTTTAGGTTGCGCTAATATTTGGAATTTCTGGTGCTTGTCGCCGAGGTGAACTTAATAAAATTTTAATCCATAATATACAAAATAAAGGCTCAATATTAATAATCAAAATCCACATCCAACGGACATTTATTGTTCCAAATGGCGGTGAAGAAAACCTGAGTTATACAGGGTGTTGCAAAATTAATAGGCCATAGAGCAACTGTATTATATTTTGGGCCAAAAAATTACGATTGAGGCTAATATGCCTTATAGAAATGTTGTTTGTTTAAGAGATTCAGAGTCGTTTTTTGAAATTGCATTTTGGCTACATCTCCCAACATAATCAAGCTGCTGAAATTAAATTTGGCACTGCTATGTTTTTGAGGATGTAGAATAGGCTGAAAAATGTCGATTTCCACGTATCTCACTAGCGCTGTTTTTGGATCGTGCTTTTACTAGTAACGCTTTCGAGGTAATCTTTTTGAAATGTAAGTTTGTGGTACCAGTCTGTCTTGATCTCTGTAGAGTTATCTCTTACTAATAGGACATCTAAGAAGGGGATTTTTCTATCATGTTCATTTTCTATTGTCAATTGTGAATTAAATATATTTGTTTAATTAGCTGTAATTGGTATAGCTGTTATTATGTCATCCACATATCTGTAGAAAAGAGGGGGAGAAGGATAGAGGTTGTAGGCAGTGATTTTTTAGTTATGTCATTATTAAATCGGAATAGACAGAAGACAAGCAATTCCCCATTCGTAAAACAAAAATCTGCCTGAAATTTTTTTTCCTGGAACTGAAAATAACTTTATCTATGTAGAATTTGAACAGTAAAATGAAGTTATTTATATCTAATAATGTTGTATTTTGTATCAGATGCCATTTGTTCTTAATAATATGAATTAATAGATCTGTGGGGATATTAGTAAATAAAGATGATACGTCTAACGATACCATTTACGGGCACCTCTTGTTGTCTTATAAGACCAAAAAACGTAATATGAGAATCGTATTTTTCCTAGATACCGAACAAGTACAGACCTCGGAGCGCCACCAACTGGTGGAGTGCCCAGTTGTGGCCATGCTGAAACCACGGCAGGCTTACAAGCGCCTAATATATACACAATACTCCATTTATTAAAGCCTGTTTTACATGGCGCTCCCCCTTCTAATCACTAGCCATTTTTCAAGAAAAAAACGGGAAAAAAATCCGGGGGCCGAACGGCTCTCCCGATTCGGACGCCCTTCAATAGGGTTGTTGCCCATGAGCTCGGGCGGCCGTACGCCAAATTTGGGCTCGAAATAACGAAAACTGCATCCTGTAGACGAGAGCATAGGTACACGTATTACTACACAGCAGTGGGGGCCATAACAAGGCTTATGGTACGGCAGGACCGGTAGGCGCTTGTTAACAAGAATTTACTAAGATTATAAAGTGGAGAACCTATAAACGAAACTATTATTGGTCTTAACGGTGTATTATTTTTGTGTACTTTAGGCGCGAAATAAATTTTTGGAGATGTCGCATTTGAACATTTTAGTTATCTGTTTTTTGAGGGATAGGTCTTCAATTATTTTATTAAGTTTACTCTGTGTAGTAGTCTTGGGATCCTTATTAAGCTTTTCATATGTGTTGGTGTCATTAAGTGTTCTAATGCATAGTCATTATTGTTCATTATTACAGTCATATCAGCCCTGATCAGGGCTGATAAGTCTCTATCAGGGCTGATAAGGAAACCAAAAATTTTGTCACACAGAAAACAACACCACACAAAAATCTATACACAAAACCAAAATCCGTAAAATAAAGCGCAATCCTTATTTCCGTGCACGGCACTGGTTTAACTGGCCCACGTCAACCCCTGCTCGATGGTTCTCCGGAACGCCAAATATTTTTACCAGTAGCAGAGCGTGGAAAATGCTATGAAACAGATCGCGCCCCGTATATCACTGAGTTCCAAATTTATACCTTATAGTATTATACAGTTATACAAATAAGTGTGGAATAATTCAAAGGATGATTCAGAATCTAAAAATAAGAAAAAAAATATAAACAAATTCTAATTACTAAAGTACCAATTTTCTAAACTAATTTTTGTTCTTTATATACAGGGAGTTACACAATTTGTAGGTACTGCTTATCCCTCTGTCATTATTTTTCGGAATTCATCTATCTAAAAAAGCCTCAACTAGTAAATTCGGTTTTTCATATCATATTTTTTGGATAATATAAAAATTAAATTATGGCTATATTTTAGGCCGCACGAAGGTCAAAATATTGACCGAAAACTTGGTAATTAAATTGAAGTAAGAAATACATGTTTTTTGGCCAAAAAATCCGTCATAATTCATCCGTAAGAGAAATACATTCGTGAAAGTAAAAACTTTTATTATTGTTAAATATACTAAACCCCAGGCATCCCGGGGTAACATAAAGATCTGGCTAGGACTAGACCCTTGCCGTGTTATCGGGACATTGACGTTGTCGGATGTTCCTGCACTACCCCTAAATCTCCTGATGGTTCGGGCTATAGTACCACTTTCTGCATAGACCTATAATGATTTTCAGTTAGACCCAGCTGTTTTTCAAAAAACTTTTTGGGGTTACACCAGTTGTTGATTGGAACCATCTGGGTGTTTCCTATTTCCCATTGCCTTCTTGTTCGTTCTTATAAGTCTTTATACTTCGCAATCTTCTCGGCATGCTTAACACGCAGGTTGTTATTGTTTGTGATGGCCACATCAATCGAGTTGTCTTATAAATTTTGTCAACTATTATAAGGTCCGGTTTATTATGGGAAACTAGTTGATCTGTCAGAAGTCTATGGTCTCAGTACAGGCAGTACATCTTGTAGTTTCGGTTTTTCAGAGCAGGCTGTGGCGTGTAGCTGTAATACAGGTCTTTCTTTGACTGTACAAACAGCAGTTTTTTCGACAGCTCCTGGTGCAGGATCTTGGCACCCGATTCATGACATTTCTTATATTCAGTTAATGCGAAAATCTGACTTCCCGTTATTTGCTGGATTGTCTCTGAAGTTTGACAGCAGCACTTGTCGTTCACTATCGCATCCCCTAGAAAAAATTTGTCTCGAGGTCATCGTTCGACACGAACTTTTGAAAATGTTGCTGGTTGACCTCGTGACGATGCCTCCCATGCAGCGACTTTTCCACCAGAGTCTACAATTTTTCATTGTCGGTTCGGTGGTGATCTTGATGCTCGTGTTCCTTTAGACGTAGCGGTGTTGAGACGTCTGCTCCGCATATAGCTCGATGTAATGTGGATCTGTTGGCCTGCCTTTGGAAATAATTACGAAGATTTAATATTTGATTTTCTAACTGCTTGCTAATGTTTGCTAAATCTCTTCCTACTAGATGTAGTGGTAACGTTGTTCTTTCTACGGCGCTTCAAGGGCAATATGAGCCCTCGTGAATAGTGTTCGTATTTCGTTGTTGATGTCCGTGTTAGTCCAATTCACTATTCCGAACGAATATAGTTGAGTACAAAGCATGCATACATGTCGAGGGCCTTAAACAAATTCTTGCTGTTAAGACCAGTTTGTCCTACCTGTGTTACTCTCTTAATGAATTCACTGGTCAAGTCGGTCTTCATTTTTCGCTTGTTTCATTCGTAGATACTTGTATGTACTCGTGAGGCACAAAGTCGAAGGCTTTTTTTAGTCCACATATGCTATATATACAGTGTGGCCCGTTTGGAATGGAGACACCTCTGTAAAATTGTTATTTTTGCTCCGATTTTAAAAAACTTTTTTTGTTAGCTAGGTCTATGAAAATACCATTCGACACACCTTCCAATTGTTTTGAAAACCAAACACCTGGCTAACCGCGACATTTTTTATACCCCCAAAATTCAAGAAATCATATTAGGCATTTTTTTATCAAAAAAATTTACTAAAAAAAGTTATTTAGAATGAACCAAAAATCCCAAATCCAAAGTTTTATCAAAATCAAAAAATTAAAAATTCCCGAAAAAAATAAATTGAAGGTCCAACAATCACATTTTAATCAATTTTTACGGTTAGCAAAGTTAATTTTTTAACTTCAAGTTTCCATGGCACACTTTGCTATCCGTAGAAATTCATTAAAATGTGATTTTTGGACCTTCAATTATTTTTTTTTCGGAAATTTTTTATTTTTTGATTTTGATAAAACTTTGGATTTGGGATTTTTGGTTCATTCTAAACAACTTTTTTAGTAAATTTTTTTGATTGAATTTTGACGGTATAAAAAATGTCGCAGTTAGCCAGGTGTTTGGTTTCTAAAACAATTGGAAAGTGTGTCGAATGGTATTTTCAGAGACCTATCTAACAAAAAAATGTTTTTCAAAATCGGAGCAAAAATAACAATTTTACAGAGGTGTCTCCATTCCAAACGGGCCACATTGTAGATTTCGTTGGTTGGAATCAGCGTCGTTGTAAAAGAGAGAATCAATGACGAGTTGTTCTTTGCATCCTATTGCACCTTTTGTGCAGCTTTTCTGCTGTATTGCGATAACGTTGTTCCGCTCGCAGTGTGTATATATTCGCTGCGTAAGGCAAGACTTTGTAACTTTGGGGAGGCAGGTAATCGTGCGGTACTTGGCTGTATCTTCTGTGCTCCGGTAGTCCTTTGGTATTACGTAATTTGCACCCTGCATTATAAGTAATGGCATTTTAGGTGGGGCGAGCAGAACGTCATGTAGTTAGCTGTTCATGCGTGCACCCACAACGTCTTGAGCCAGTAGTTTTGGCTTAGGACCAGACGCCTCCGGTGAATTCAAATAGCGAATCGTAGTACATTACGGACGTGTAAATGACGACATTCTAGATAAACTCGGTCTATGTCAGTATTTTTCGACCTTAGACTTGGCATCAGGATTCCATCGAAAAAACCGCATTCACAGTTGAAAACGGTCATTATGAATACAACCGTATGCCTTTTGGACTTGAAAACTCGCCGCGACTTTCCAACGCGTCATGGATAACGCGCTTAAAGATCCCCAAAATAAAATCTGCCTTGTGTATATGGATGATATAATTTTGTTTTCTAGTAGTCTCGAAGAACATATTTCCAATTTACGTCTAGTTTTCCAAAAATTGCATCTGATTGTAGTCCTGACCTAAATCAAATTCTTCTGACATTAGCACTGCACGGGGATGTTATGGACAGTTGACTTCTCCAAAACTCTTCAATTCTGTTCTCAGCTTCGGCAACTATGTCGCATCTCCACTAGGATTCGAAGGGCGGTAGAATTTTTTTCTGATCTTTCGAATAGTTTGTTGTCTCGTTTTCTATTGTGACTGAACTTGTACCTCATCAGGTACCCTGAAAACTCAGAAAGTATTTGTTTTAATTTGTTTGTTCGTCCGGATCTTGTCTCCCATTACAGTGATGATTGCCATTGCGGCACAATATATCAACGTGTGTAGATGTTCTAGTGTTTGTCCCTCTGACACATATTTCGATAAAGTTATGTTGTTCATTATGTCAAGCACAATTGCAACCTTTCTGGATGAGTTCAGTCTTGGTAGGGGTGGTCTCCTCGGTGGGTCTGTGCCTTCGTATCATGATACTCTCATTATCATCTGTGTATCGAAGCTTTCAAAGTGTTCTTCGTTTTCCGATCCCCGATTCTCAGTTGGTCTTTCTGCCGTTTCGACTTCCGATTGTGGTCCAGGCTCTTGAATTTCCTCGTTGTTATTGTCTATACCTATGTGTTCGCCATGGACCTCTAGCTGAACTTCCCGTTTGATATCGTTATGTCGCGTTTCTGGGATTCGGTTATTTCTTAGAATAGTGCGATACTGATCTGACACTCTTTATTCAGATACTTGTATGAGAGTGGGTACTAAGTGCAAAACTCGACGTGCATTTGTGTCGGTAGCCGATCATCTCCCGCCCCAAATTTGCTATCCTGTAAGAAATGCGCGTAATCGATTCATTCATGGACCCAGTCCATTTCATGCGTCGTCTTTACAATCCCGCTTGAAACAGCGCTGACTGAAGTTCTTGCCCAGTATATTAGGGTGGAATCCTAGTTCTCGTTTAGCTCCCCTGTTGTAGATGTTCTTGTTGTTGTTGGGCTGTAGCTGTTTGCGCGACAGGGGCTCGCCTTCTCAGCGCCCACATGGATAATTTATTTCGGAATAATCGTGATTTCGTGGCGCTAATACGAACAGCAATTTTGACGCGCGGGTTGCGCCTTACGTATTTTAATCAGTTTGGTAGCAACCGCCGCACCTCCTGCTGCGCCTCTGCTTTTTTTTGCCGCACCTCCTCTTTCTCTTGCTCTCCCTGTTCTTGCAGGACTGAAAAACTTGTTCTCTCTTTTGTGCTAACAAATTTGAAGCTATATCTGTAAATTTAACTGCAGTTTACAAGTTTATATTATTTGTACGATTACTTGGTTCCTCATTTTCCTTTTGTTTTTTTTTGTTGGGATAAAGGCATCGTTTTACACAACATATGGTACAGATTTCCTTCCCACGCCTGAGTTACTTGCAACACTAATATTATTTATATTCTTGTACTCCTGAATAAGACGATCTAATTCCCGCTCAGCTAGATCATAATCGACTGCAACAATTATTATTTGTTTATTTTGTGCTAGTTTATAAAATTGAATTATTTACGCGTTTTCAAATTTACCCCAAATACAGCAAAATGTGACCATTTCAGAAGGAGGAGGACTTCACAAGAGGAACCTTTTTAGTTCCTGAAGGCCAATAACACCTTTTCTCATTTTCAAGAAGTCATGTTAGAATTATTACAGGGAGCTCTTTGTAACCTAATTTGTGCATCTCAAATTCTACCACATGGTAAGTTTTCAGATTATATATCGCTGGCGCAGAGAATAAAATTTAATTAAAGTAAAGAATTGAAATCGAAAATAAATAAGAAAAATCAATTAGTAGTGGTTTAATGGGAAAAACGCAAAACCGTCCTTCTGGCGCATTTCAAATCCACAGCAGCCGCGCCTCCTGCTGCGCGTCCGCTTCTTCTTGCCGCACTTCCTCCTCTTGCTCTTACTGTTCTTGCAGGCCTGCCTGTAGAACTTACGGCACTCACACTGGCTCATTCGGCACCAGCTTTTCGCCCCTCAATGGCTATTTTGCATTGGGGTCAGCCGCAGTGCTTCCGCCAGAACACCTTGAGGTAGTTCAGACTTGCGGCGGCAGGAGCAACGCCTTCGGCGCGACTTGCGCCTACAGTACTACGCCGGGGTCAGCCTCTTGTCGCAGCATGGCGATCTCGATCTGGACCTGCTCATGGTTCATTACGGTACAACAACGAATTTTGATATGAATCATCGTGATTTTGTGGCGCTAATACTGCTGCTGCGACTCCGCTTCTTCTTCTTGCCGCACCTCCTCCTGTGCTTGCTCTTCCAGGCCTCCCTGTAGAACTTGCGGCACTCGCACTGGCTCTTCCGGCACCAGCTTTTCGCCTGAAGCCAGCCGCAGTGCTTCCGCCAGAACACCCTGGGGTAGTTCAGATTTGCAGCGGCAGGAGCGGCGCCTTCGGCGTGCATTGCGCCTACAGTACTGCGCCGGGGTCAGCCTCTTGCCGCAGCATGCCGATCTGGATCCGGACCTGCCCATGGTTCAATACGGTACAAAAACGAATTTTGATACACCCAGTTAATCAGTTTCGTGGCAGCCGCCGCGCCTCCTGCTGCCCCTCTGCTTCTTCTTGCCGCACCTCTTCCTGTGCTAGCTCTTCCTGTTCTTCCAGGCCTCCCTGTAGAACTTGCGGCACTCGCACTGGCTCATCCGGCACCAGCTTTTCGCCCTTCGATGGCAATCTTGCATTGAGGCCAGCCGCAGTGCCTCCGCCGGAACACCCTGAGGTAGTTCAGACAACGGTTGTTGGTCGGGCGGCCGGCGCTGCACTTGTTGCGGCGGGAGCGGCCGCATCGGCGCCTCGGCCGCGACTTGCGGCGGCAGGAGCGGCGCCTTCGGCGCGACTTGCGCCTACAGTAGTACGCCGGGGTCAGCCTCTTGTCGCAGCATGCCGATCTCGATCTGGACCTGATCATGGTTCAATACGGTACAACAACGAATTTTGATACTGTAATGTCCGAGGGCAGCAGTAGATGAAATAATAGCCAGCAATAAGCTATGTACAAAATATATTTACATACTCGCGCTGTATACATTCATTTCGACTGCCCGACACACACTGAATCCCTGCGGGCCAGTGAATACCAAAAAAACATTATTTTATAGAATATACCTACTACATGACATCTCTCTCCCTTAAGAAAAAAAAATACAACTATCTCAACCTAGGTAGTAATATTTATAATCTTAAATTGCTCTAGAATATTCTAACACCACATCTTAAACTACTGAAACTGAAATAAGTTTACCTATATACATTATTCTAAGAATACACTAAACGTTCAATTTGTTTGACGTTTCTTTTTGGTCTAGAAAATTCCGGGGAGTTGGTCAAATCCACGATTTCGATTTCCAAATTTTGGGAATTTTCGTTTTCCCTTTTACAACCGTTCGGTAAAATCGATTCGTTTATGCAAAACTTTTTCATTTGATTTGAATGTCTTCCATATAGAATTATTTAGTGCCGGTATCTTTACTAAATACGTGGATTTGTCAATTTTTTGGCAGCTTTTATCCATCTGGGTTTATTTACGTCGCGATAATCTTTAACGGTCACTTTTTCACCCACAGTAAAAACTAGACATCGGCGACCTCCGTGATACATTTTTTGCTTAGCCTGCTCTTTTAACACGCCACTTTTATTTACCTCTGGGACTGTTTTTTAAGATTTATCTCTGAAGGCAATATATTATCAAACCGAGTACGTACTTTTCTTTTAAACATAATATCCACAGGGCTTAACCCGGTAGTCATATGAGGTACATTACGATAATCAAAAAGAAAGTTATGTAACGCTCGATTTAGGTCAAAACTCTTTTGTTTACCCAACGCATTTTTTAGTGCATTCTTCACCGTTTCACAGCATTTTCAGCCGCACCATTTGAAGAGGGCTGAAATGGTGGTAACGTAACATGCGTTATATCATTTAAGGTCAAAAATTCTTGAAATTCGTGTGAGCAAAAAGTACTGGCATTATCGGTTACTATTTGTTTTGGTAGGCAAAATCGCGCGAAAATAGATCTTAAAATTTTAATGGTAGCTTTGGATGTAATGCTACTCATAGAAAATACTTCCAACCATTTTGAATGCGAGTCTACCAAAATAAAAAATTGTTTGTTCCAAATTGGACCCATAAAATCTAGGTGTAATCGGTACCAAATTTCATCTGGATACGGCCAATGCTCTAAAACGGCCTTGTTCGGTGTAGGCTTATGTAATAAGCAATTTTCACAAACCCGGCAAAGATCTTCAATACTCTTATTAAGCCCTGGCCACCAGACATAGGACCTTGCCAAGCTTTTCATCTTGACTACCCCTAAATGCAATTTGTGTAACTCTTCTAAAATATGTTTACATATTTTTTGAGGGATCACTAAACGGTTATTCCACAAAACACATCCAGAGTCAATGCTTAATTCATTTTTAATTTTAAAATAAGGTGTAGTGTAAGGTGTAAATTATAATAATCATTATTGTTTTAGTCGTTAGTTTATAGTTAGTCAGCAGTTTGCAGGTGTTTAGATAGGTCAACCCGATGCCACGATACTCAGCACTCTACTGACCTAGTTAAAGCTACGTTGTACATATATTGTAATTATAGATTTAATATTGAATATACTATTGTTAAGTATGCATCTTTATCTTCATCCAATGTCTAAACCCTAAGTAAACTACTAACTAAATTAAGTATGAAAGATGCTTTATTACATGGCGATCCTGCCAAAAGGCTCCAGAAAATTAGTAATCCCTATGGTACCTAGCGAAATAGTAAAATAAAAATGGGGACCACGCAGACGAAAGAGGAAGAAATAGTAATTGCACAAGCGGGAAACAGCGGCGGAGCAACGGCCACGGGTAACGTTTCAGCTACATCGATTTTAGAGATGGTGTTGCGTAACGATAACTGTAGCTAGTGTTCTCTGTATAACCAGAGGGGCGGAGTTACATGGAAAAAAATATCAAGGCAAAGCCGTGAGGGCAATAATAGTGACACTGAAAAGGGTACCACTTACATGAAAGTCCTGGGAGATCTTCTGCAGGAGTATCAGCTCTTCTTGAGGTACCTCACTCTGTTCGGGCCTGATACCTTTTCCTCGTGGGCCACAATCTTATGGCGGCACGGCGCGATATATGATGATCACAACTTTCTAATGCAACATATTTTATTTGTTCATCGGATTATCAGAAGACAGCGATGAAAAGTTATTCGCGGCGGCGCGAGCGAACCTTCTTAGTTGAAAGTATAGTACCGACTCACTTCTTTATTCTGTTTTTTACAGTAAAAAATAGTTAAAAAAAAAGGGGCAGAAAACGCACACCCGGCAAGAGCGGAACCAATCCAGTGTCACATTTTTAACATAAATTCTCTACTGAATCAGACTTTATAAAATTTCCTTTTTCCTAAAAACGAAAACGCAACATTCTCCCCGGCTAAAATGCGCGTTGAAAGCGAGCATTTTAAGAATACTAAAAATAAAATAAAATATCCATTACCCAAAAAAAGAAAAAACAAAAATGTTCTTGATTTTACCTTAATAATTAACAAATTCAGACGCCACATCATCTCGCAAGACCGCTACTTTTAAGCGACCGGCAGCGGGCACAGCTTCACCATCGGTCGGACAAGCGTACCAGTTGAGGTCCTAACAGTGGCAACCCGGGCCACGCCATCCGTCCCATAATTGATGGAGCTTATTCGTCCCAGAGACCATTGCAATGGTGAAACATTCTCGTTTTTAATGGCCACAAGAGTACCAATTTCCGGTGTAACGCCATCTGTTAGCCATTTACCCCTTTGCTGAAGGGTATGCAAGTACTCGGTATGCCAGCGTTTCCAGAAGTCCTGGTGTAAACGCTGCAATAGTTGCCATCGCGACAAGCGTGATAGAGACATGTCAGACATATTTGGTACTGGCAGCGGGGATAACGGTTCCATAGTGAGAAAATGTCCAGGCGTCAGTGCGTTTACATCATCGGGATCCGAACTTAATGGAGAAAGCGGTCTCGAATTTAATATTGATTCAATCAAAGTAAGCAGCGTATAAAACTCCTCATATGTGAAAACTTGGTGGCCTACAACACGGTTTAAATGAGTTTTTACGGATTTAATGCCAGCCTCCCATAAGCCTCCAAAATGGGGGGCCGAAGGGGGGTTGAAATGCCATGAAATATTTTCTTTGCAAGCAGCGGCGTGCATGCATGCTTGAATTTCTCTATACGCACCCACAAAATTTGTGCCGCAATCGCTATAAAATTCTTCACATCTGCCACGGCGGGCTATAAATCTTTGCAGAGCTGCCAAAAAGGTTTCTGATGATAAGTCACTTGCCAATTCCAAGTGGATTGCTTTTGTGGAAAGGCATACAAAGAAACAGATATACGACTTGCATGTTTTAACTCCTCGGTGCCTACTCATAGTGATAAAAAATGGACCCCCATAGTCCACTCCTGTGCGGGCAAATGCTTTCACCTGTGCAACTCGCTCCAAAGGTAGATCCGCCATTGGTGGTTGAAAGGTTTGAGGTCTCGTGCGCCAGCAGGCTATACATCGAGAGATTACTGAGTGAATAGCGCGTTTAGGCGATAATATCCAGAATTTTTGGGAAATTAAAAAATGTAAAGTGCTGCTACCAACGTGTAGGTACTTTTTATGATAAAATTCAATTAACAGCGTAGTTAAGTAACATTTTCTTGGCAGAAGGATCGGGTGTTTTGCGTTATATGAAAGCGAAGCATGTTTTAAGCGGCCTCCGACACGTAAAATGCCCTCCCCATCTACGAAAACATTCAATTGTTTAAGCGGTTTGGAGAAAATTTTGCTGGACAGTTCATGTTTAAAAGATAATTGCTGCGTGCGTTTAACTATTAACAATAGCGAAGAATTTAATTCGGAGGAAGTTAAGGATCCATTAATTCTCTGTGATTTATTTGTTAGATTTTTAACAAAGCGAATAACATAAGCAAAAATCCTTTGACAAGCAACAAAATTAGAATAACGCTTTAATAACCTATCAATAATGTGCTCGTTACTTTCACATGCAAAAAATGAAGATTTGTTCTCCTCCTGTGAAACATCAGGCGATTCAACAAATTTTAAATTTTGCATAGAAGAAGGAGCAGCCGAAAAACTTTCATGGTTCGATAAAAAGGACGGCCCATTAAACCACATAGTATGAAGCAAAATTTCCGAAGGGAATAAACCGCGCGAAGCTATATCAGCTGGGTTGTCCTTAGACGTGACATAAAACCAAGTACAAGGTGAAGTTTTTTCCTGGATATATGCAACTCTGTTTGCTACAAAATTTTTCCACCTGTGGGGTGATGAGCGTATCCATGAAAGAACTACTTGTGAATCCGACCAAGCGAATATATTCTGCAGAGCGAGACGGTCACCTATGGTTCTTGTAATGAAAGATAACAATTTGGATAAAAGAACAGCGGCGCATAATTCAAGTCTAGGTATGGTAAGTTTTTTAACTGGAGAAACCTTGGTTTTAGCGTAAATAAGTCTAGAAGTAATGTCATCATTATGCGATATTACACGCAGATAAGCGCAGGCTGCGTAACCCTTTTCAGAGGAGTCACAAAATCCGTGAAGTTCGAACGAACCAGCAGTATGCGAGAAAAAAAGTTTTCTTTCTATTTTCAACTTACAAAGTGTGGGAAGTTCTAGTTTATAGCGATTCCATAAGTTAACAATTTCGGGCGACGGTGGGTCATCCCAGTTTAATCCTGCAGTCCACAACTTTTGAATTAAAGTCTTGGTCAAAAACGTTATGGGTGCCAAAAAGCCCAGGGGATTAAACACACGCGCAAGTTCTGATAGTATGGTACGCTTAGTACAAGTTCTTTCGATAGGATTTATAGAAAATAAAAAACAATCTGAAAGCTGGTCCCATTGTAACCCTAAAATTTTTAAAGATGTATTTTCGGGATTGCTATCAAATGTAAACGAATTTTTTGATAAATATTCGGAAGGAAATGACGCGAGAAGAGAAGGGTCGTTGGATGACCATTTTCGTAAGTCAAATCCACCTTGATTAAAAATAGCAATTAATTCATTCTTCAGATTGATTGCGTCCTGGCGCAAAGAAGCACCAGTTACTACATCATCAACGTACGTATGATGTAATATTGAATGCGAAGCGAGCGGGTAATCTTTTCCATAATCGGTAACTAACTGTTGAAGTGTTCTAATTGCTAAAAAAGGCGAAGGCGTTAACCCATAAACTAAAGTTAGAAGCCGATAATCTTGCAAAGGTTCATTTTGCGAAACTCGCCATACAATTCGTTGATAATCACATTGTTGGCGTTGTACCCAAATATTGCGGTACATCATTTTAAGATCTGCACACAAAACAAATTCATGTAAGCGAAAGTTTAATAAAATCACAGCGATATCACTCTGTAGTTTCGGACCAGGCAATAGGTATTCATTCAGTGATTTTTCATGTGACAGTTTTGCGGAACCATTAAACACTACGCGAAGTTTAGTTGATATACTTTCGGGGCGTAAAATAGGAAAATGAGGAATATAATAAGATTGCGGCGGAATCACAGCTTCAGAAATAAGCTCCATATGTCCTAGTTCCAAGTATTCGGTCATAAAAGAAATGTATTGTTTCCTTAAACAAGGTTGTTTTGATAGGCGGCGCTCAATAGACAAAAAACGTTGAATTGCAAGGTCGCGACTACCTGGAAATAGAGGGCAAATATTGTCGCGGAACGGAAGTGATACAACATATTTTCCGTCTGGACTTCTTGAATGCGTTGACCTAAAGGAATTTTCACAAAATTGATCTTCGGGCGATAAAAAATGTTCTGAAGGTAAACTTTCAATTTCCCAAAATTTGCGGAGCGTAGTATCTAAACTATTAAACATTTGTGTGTTACATAAAAATGTAAAAGGAGGTGCGTAATTTTGTTCAATAAATGAGCCGGTAATAACAAAACCGAAAACAGTATTAAGAGCGTCTGGCTGACCAAGCGCCCCAGAAACCCGTCCGTCAATTAATATTTTCGAAAACACGTCGGCACCTAATAACATGTCTATGTGATTAGGCGTTGAAAATGCGGGATCTGCAAGCGGTAGATCGTTAAAATGATTCCAATTGGCTGTGTCTATTTTTGAAATAGGTAATTGTTCACAAATTTTCGGTAAAACTAGCGCGTCAACCAAAAAAACAATAGTATGCGAGCCAATAGGCCTGATTAACAGAGTGACGCTACTATGAGCAGTAGATTGCATAGAATCAAGGCCACTGACTTCACAATAACATTTTTGTCCCCGTATTTCTAATTTTTTGAGTGCCTTTTCAGTAATAAAGGATGTCATGCTGCCTCCATCGAGTAAACACCTAAGTTTTTCAAAATTTCCTATTTTATTTTTAACCTCAATTAATGCAGTTGCTAATAAAGCCGATTTCTTATTGGGAATAATTCCCGCAGCTGAAAAAACTTGATTATGGTGAGGGTTTGACCTAGTATTTAATGGAACAGGTGTTACAGAGTGAGTTGCATTACTATTTTCGGATCGCGCAGTATCTCGACTGGAATCTTCCGAAAAAGAAACATTTCCTATGTTCTGGTTATTGTTTTGCGGCGGGAAATGCAACAGCGTGTGGTGTCTATGACTACATTTTCGACATGAGACTTCAGATCTACAACTCTGGGTAGAATGAATATTACTAAGACAATTTAAACATAAGCGATTTGTTTTACAATAATTGTATCGTTCTTGAGGTGTTTTCTGTAAGAAAAACTGACAATTATACAGGGAATGGTTCTCTTTTTTGCATAATGAACATTTGTGATAACTTGTGTGCGATTTTTCAGTTGGTCTGTCGACAAAAAATGAAGCGGTACGGTTCGATGATTGAACGCGAAAAGAACTAGATTTTTTGAAAACATTGTGCGGAGCGGAAAAATTTAGCGAATCATAAGCGTTACAACATTTTGTAAGAAATTGAGTTAAATTAGCGTATGTTGGAATGTCACATGACCCATGTTCCAACTCGAATTTGGTAATAGTATTATTATCTAGTTTCTTTAGAACCATATTTACTAGAATAAAGTCCCAATGTTCTGTGGGAAAATCTAAATTTTTTAGAGCGGCGATATTTTCGGAATAAGTGTCCAATAACTTCCTAAGTGCATTTGGATTTTCAGAATTAATTTTGGGGAGATTTTCCAGAGCTTGCCAATGCGCTTGAGCGCGCAATCTCTTATTGGAATATCTGTCAACGAAGTTGTCGTAAGCAACCTGGTAATTTTCGGACGTCATCGGTAATGTGCGGATGAGCGATAAAGGGGGGCCGTCAAGTGAGGCCATTAAATAATTAAATTTTTCAACTGGAGATAAGGAAGGATTCTCGTGAACCAGCGCTTTGAATAAATCTAAAAAAGGTGCAAAATGTTTGTAATCACCATTAAATTTTGGTATTTCTATCTTAGGCAATTTAACTTGAGAAGAATTCGAAAAGTGACCACCACCAGTAGTACTTAAGTTCATTGTGTGAGACATCAAACCTTCCACCTCGGCAAATTCTACATAGAGCGCCTTGACAGCGTAAAAATCATTTAGAAAGCCTTCACGAATTGTGTTCTCAGAGTCTAAGTTAACATCTGGTTCTGTTAATATAGCGGATATTATACTTTGCTGATGCTTCAGAAAGTCTTCTTTTAAATTATCTAATTCGGCACATCGGACTTTAAAAACTCTGCGAACTGCTCTATCTGATTTGGCACGTTCTCCCAGTGTTAATAAGGTGGCTATTTCTGTAAGACATTGAGTTCTTAAATTGGTAATTTTTTTAAGACGAATCTGTTCGGTCATTTTGTAACTAATTACCTAATGACTCACGTGGCGTAATGCGTAATATAAGATGGCTTCAAGCGTGTAATCCAAGCGTAAGTATGTAATCTTGCACCAATCTCACTTTCAATCGAACACAATTAAGTATCTAGCGGCGAGGTACATATACTCAACTGTAGCACCGACGACGTACTCGCGGCGGCGGAATGCGGCGAAAAATGATCAATTTTGCGGCGAAGGGTTAACTTCGGAAGGCAGTACTATACTGAGCCTGAAGGGACAAGTCGATGGGATCGATGGCTGGTGGCGCGGGTTGCGGGGGGGTAATAAGAACTGACCTGCGCTCAGCCAGGCACTAGGCGTACCGATTCCAAAAACGGACGGCAAAAAAAATACGGCGTAATTGAATTCGGCGAATATAGCGGCGATGCGGCGACTCAATTTATCAATTAAGGAAAATAATAAATTGCGTGGTCTCACAATGGGAATTAACAATAAAGCCGAATTTGGCGTAGAAAATCCCGATAATACCGGGCGATGCGACTTCCTATAAAAAGGAAAAATAGAAAATGAAAATTTTCTTCCGATCGATCCGGCTCGAAGGACCAATGTTGCGTAACGATAACTGTAGCTAGTGTTCTCTGTATAACCAGAGGGGCGGAGTTACATGGAAAAAAATATCAAGGCAAAGCCGTGAGGGCAATAATAGTGACACTGAAAAGGGTACCACTTACATGAAAGTCCTGGGAGATCTTCTGCAGGGGTATCAGCTCTTCTTGAGGTACCTCACTCTGTTCGGGCCTGATACCTTTTCCTCGTGGGCCACAATCTTATGGCGGCACGGCGCGATATATGATGATCACAACTTTCTAATGCAACATATTTTATTTGTTCATCGGATTATCAGAAGACAGCGATGAAAAGTTATTCGCGGCGGCGCGAGCGAACCTTCTTAGTTGAAAGTATAGTACCCACTCACTTCTTTATTCTGTTTTTTACAGTAAAAAATAGTTTAAAAAAAAGGGGCAGAAAACGCACACCCGGCAAGAGCGGAACCAATCCAGTGTCACATTTTTAACATAAATTCTCTACTGAATCAGACTTTATAAAATTTCCTTTTTCCTAAAAACGAAAACGCAACAGATGGTGACGTTAGTTGTGGGAGTACTGGTCATTGGTTATTTTTGCTTCGAGAAGTGTAAGAAGAGGTTGGAAAGGAAGATACGAAGAGAGATTGTAAGAAGCCAAGAATTAGCCTAAGAGATGGACAGCGAAATTTATGTTAAATGCCAGTTCCAACTAATTTAAGGTATTTATGGGAAGAAGTTCGAGTTTTCCACAGGAATCTAAACAAGGACAACAGTGAACGTAGAAAAGATAAGAATGTTAATAGTCGTAAGTTAGAAAAATTTAATAGTTTTAAGTTAGAGTTAAGTAATATTAAAGAGGGTTTTAAGAAAGTAAAGCAGGAAGAGTTAGGAGATATAGAGGAAATAAAATCTTATCTTAAGGCATTAGATCAACATTTTGTAGAGATAAGTGCAGTGTTGGAAGACAGGATAAAAAATCAGGAAGTAACAGAGCTTCATATTGAAACCATGGGTGAAAAATTTGACTTAAAAACAGCAGCCAGCTTGCTACCTTCAATGGATGGAACCGAAACGAGTGTCAAACAATTAGTTGACGCCATAGAGTTGTACGATTCTCTATTGGACAATGATGGGCAAAAACTTCTTACGAGGTATGTTTTAAAAACTAAACTTACTGAAAGTGCGAAAATCCATTTGAAGCAAGAATATGTGTCAAATGAAAGTTTAATTGACGATTTAAAAAAGGATTTTTTCAAATCGGCGGCAGCTCTTTCAGTTAAGTTAAGTAATGTAAAACAGGGTTCTAAATCAGTAACAGATTTTGAAAAATCTATCGAAGAGTTGTTAGTGGACTATCAGGGTAAATCGCAAGGTTTCAAGTCTAGTGGTTCTAGTAATAACTTCCGAGGTAGGAACAATAATTTTAGCCAACCCACAAGGATATTTCGGGGTGGTAATTTCAATAGGTCCAACGGATCTGCTGCTCGTAATTATTTTTTGCAAAATGTAGAGAGCTCAGGAAATGCTGTAAACCCAAATAACCCTCCCCAACATACGCCTGACTTGTTTTTTCGAGCCCCCCACACCTCCTAAATATCACACAAGTGAAGTTATTCTAAATTTAAATGGCTTGCATTCGGTTGAGATAACTTATAATTCTTCTAAACTCATATTTTTGTTAGACACAGGTGCATCTGTTAGCGTTATTTTCAAAAAATATCTAAATGGAAATGAGAAAATTAATTATTTAAATAAAATAAAAGTAAGTGGAATATCTGGGTCACTCACGTCCGAAGGTTCAGTGAATCTATCTATGTTTGTAAACAATTATAATGTGTGTCATGAATTTCTATTACTCGACGCTTTTGAGGACGGGGTGCATGGTGTAATCGGATCAGATTTCTTTAAGAAATATTTTGCAACTATAAATTTTGAGACATACTTATTTTCTTTCTGGTTGGCTAACAACAAAATATCAATGCCTATGATTTCTCGATACAGAGAATTTTATATCACAATTCCAGCGCGTTGTGAAATAATTAAATATTTTGAAGTTAACATAGATGAAGATTGTGTTATTTGTCAGACTGAAATATGCGAAGGTGTTTTTACAGCCGGCATGTTGGTCAGACCTCTTTCTAAACTAGTACCTGTAAAAATTCTAAATATACGTGAACAAGAAATCAAAATAAAAAAAATTTCTCCAAACATTGAATCAGCAAAAAATTATGAATTTTGTGAATCTTATACTAATCGGAACTCAGTGAGTCGTGTAGAAAAGTTACTGTCAATATTAACTTTGGAGCACCTTGGTGCCAATCAGAAAAACGCATTACAAAAAAATTGTGCTAAATTTTCCGATATTTTTTATTTAGAAAATGATCCACTTACAACAAGTAATATTTATAAGGAAAAAATAAGATTGCAACCCAATGCAGCGCCCTGCTATATAAAGCCGTATCGATTACCACACGTTCAAAAAGTGGAGATTAATAAACAAATTGACAAATTGTTAAAAGATGGTGTAATTGAGGAGGCCAGATCTGCATGGTCAGCTCCTTTGTTAATTGTGCCAAAGAAAGCCGACAATGAGGGTAATAAAAAATGGCGTGTTGTTATCGATTACAGGCAGTTAAATACGCGTATCCAAGATAACAAATTTCCATTGCCTTGCATTGCAGAGATTTTAGATTCTTTATCAGGCGCTACATTGTTCTCTCATTTAGATTTATCACAGGGATATTATCAAATAGAACTAGATAAGAAAAGTAGGGAATACACAGCGTTTTCCACCGAAAAAGGTCAATTCCAGATGACTAGATTACCTATGGGTCTTAAAATTAGTCCTAGCGCTTTTTCCATTTTCCATTGCTATGTCCGGATTAACATATGAAAATTGTTTTATCTATTTAGATGACTTGATTGTTTTTGGTAATACTTTAGAAAATCATAATAAAAATTTAGTAAAAGTTTTCCAAAGGCTACGTGACGTAAACTTGAAATTAAATCCACACAAATTGCGAATTTTTAAAAAGAGAACTTTTATATTTGGGACCTGTTATTTCCGCAGAGGGAGTTTCGCCCGATCCGGAAAAAACGGCAGCAATCAGGAATTTTCCAATACCTAAAGAAGCCAATGAAACAAAACGCTTTGTTGCATTTGCAAATTATTACCGAAAATATATTAAGAACTTTGCGCAAATCGCTTATCCTTTAAATAGATTAAGCAAAAAAGACGTGGAATTTAATTGGACACCGGAATGTCATGAAGCATTTAGTTTATTGAAAGAAGCGCTAATGAACCCACCAATATTACAATATCCAGATTTCTCCCCAGATAACTGTTTCATAGTTAGAACCGATGCTTCAGGTTATGCGTTAGGAGCAATATTATCAAATAGCGACGACAGACCTGTTGCATATGCTAGTAGGTCACTTAATGACGCAGAAAAAAATTATTCGGTTATAGAAAAAGAACTATTAGGCATTGTGTATGAGACTACAACGTTTAGAAGTTATTTGTTAGGTAGAAAATTTATCATTTACACAGACCACAGACCTCTCGTATATCTTTTTGGCATGACAAATCCCTCTAGCAGATTAATTAAATTTAGACTGGTATTAGAGGAATACGATTTTATTAAAATAAAAATAATGTAACCGCTGACGCATTGTCACGAATAGAAATATCGTCCAATGATTTAAAAAAATTATCACACAAAGTTGACGCAACGGTGCATGTAATGACTAGGCAACAACGGAAAGAAAAGGAAGAACAAACGCTTTTGAAAGATTCTATGCCTACCACAAGGACTGATCACCCTGGCGTAGTAGAATTAGTAAAATACCCAAAAGATAGTTTTCAAATTCTCCCCCTTTCTGAAAAAGATTTTGACAAGTTACAGAATTCTAAACAATACGACTTTAATACAAAAAATGTAATATTTGCCGAAAAAGATAAATCAATTTTTTTAAAGCACCATGTTTCTGGATCGACGTTGGCTATAAAAGCATCGTTGACAGACTTGGCAGCATTAAAAGAAAAATATAATATTCCGGAATTTGTTATAATTAAAAATGAAAAAAGCGCGCGATTAATTAAAGAAATATTAAGAGTACTCGATGAAATAAAAAGTAGTGAAATAAAAATTTCTATTATAAAGGACGTCCAGACAATAATTGACTACGAAACGCGACAATTAATACTAAATGACTTTCATATATTGCCGACAGGAGGACACGCAGGAGTAAATAGGATGTATGATAATATAAAAAAATATTCTTTTGGACTCATTTACATGCGGATGTTCAAAATTTGGTAAAACGGTGTGATGACTGTCAACGCTGTAAGCATTCTAGACCTAACATTCAACCAATGATGGTAACAGACACAGCTTATACAGCTTTCCAAAAAATCTCTCTTGACTTAGTAGGACCCTTAGAACCAGATATCGATGGAAATCGTTGCATTTTAACCATTCAGTGTGATTTAAGCAAATTCGTAGAATGTTTTCCATTAATTAATAAAGAAGCATTAACAGTAGCTAAATCTTTTGTGACGAATTTTTTATTAAGGTATGGGATCTGCGACACTATTGTAACAGATCAAGGTTCAGAATTTATGGCCACTGTATTGAAAGATTGTTGTAAAATTTTAAAAATAAAAAAGTTGTGTTCTACAGCTTATCACCATGAAAGTGTAGGGTCTCTCGAAAATTCACATAAATCATTAGGAGCATATTTAAGAATTCAAGCGTCCAAACATCCAGAAACTTGGAGTTCATGGCTACCATTTTGGTCATTTTCTTACAATACCACAGTTAATACCGAAACACGGTATACACCATTTGAGTTAGTATTCGGAAAGACATGCAAAATTCCTTTAAACTTGCAGAATCGTAACGATCCACTGTACACTTTCGATAATTATCCGTTAGAACTAAAATATAGATTACAACAAGCATGTTTAGATGCAAGAGACAATTTAATAAAGGCAAAAATTAAAAGAAAAGAAAGGTTTGACAAAAAATCCACCAAAAAGAGGTATGAAGCAGGTGATTTGGTACTGTTGAGAGATATCACCGGAAGTAAATATGAAGCACTGTTTACAGGTCCATATTCAGTAATAGAAGACAAACACCCTAATGTGATTATAAAAATTAATCGTAAAAATGTGGAAGTTCACAAAAATAGGGTAAAAATGTATTTTTCTTGAAATCGGCATTAAAATGTCCCAAAATCGTCATTAAAAGCACAGAAAAACCTCGGCACTGAAGTTCTTTTTATGACTCATGTGGTTTATTTGCCTCGGCCGCAGAGGCCTCGGCAACTAAACTCCACATGAGTCATAAAAAGTTGAACTTCAGTGCCTTGGTACATAAATAACTATTATTTAATATAATTTTCTTTTAGCATGTTAGAAAAAAAAAATTGTATGTAATATGTATTTTTTTTTTTATTTTTTTTACAGGGGAAATGTAGTGTAAGGTGTAAATTATAATAATCATTATTGTTTTAGTCGTTAGTTTATAGTTAGTCAGCAGTTTGCAGGTGTTTAGATAGGTCAACCCGATGCCACGATACTCAGCACTCTACTGACCTAGTTAAGGCTACGTTGTACATATATTGTAATTATAGATTTAATATTGAATATACTATTGTTAAGTATGCATCTTTATCTTCATCCAATGTCTAAACCCTAAGTAAACTACTAACTAAATTAAGTATGAAAGATGCTTTATTACAAAGGTTTCAATACTTCTGAAACTACCTTTTCCGGCCAACCAGTAATTATAATTTTTTTTTACTTCTTTAAGAACGCTACCGTTTTGTGTCGCATCTTTTACAGCTTCGAAATTTAAAGGAAAATTTTTATTTTCTGAAAAATAATAAATATAGTTCACGTCGACATCTTCCCAATTTTCATTTGTAATTTCCAAAGGCAACCTCGATAAACAATCTGCACAATTTTTTTCTGAAGTAACAAACTGAATTTCATATTGGTAATTGGAAAGTATTACCGCCCATCTACGCAATCTATTTGCTGAAATTTGTGGAATTCCTTTCTGAGGATGGAATATGGTGGTCAGAGGCTTATGGTCAGTGACTAAAATGAAATGACGACCATACAAAAACTGATTAAATTTACAAAGACCAAAAACTATAGACAGACCTTCCTTTTCTATTTGGCTGTATTTTTTCTCGCTCGCTGACAATGTACGCGAAGCGTAAGCGATAGGTTTTTCGGTTTTATCCGGAAAAACATGTGAAATAACAGCCCCGATGCCATAATCGCTAGCATCAGTACTTAATTTGATAGGTAAAGTAGGGTCAAAATGCACCAGAATTTCGGCCGATGCCAATTTTTTTTTTCAATTTATTAAATGACTGATTACACTCTGACGACCAATTCCAAACGACATTTGCTTTCAATAAATTATAAAGTGGGTATAAAACCATAGCCAGATTACGTACAAATTTACCATAATACTGAATAAGACCTAAAAAGGATTTTAATTGGGCAATATTTGTAGGTATGGGCGCATTCTCTATTGCAAAAATTTTATCCGGAGATGTATGTAGCCCATGTTTATTTATATTAAATCCCAGATAAGAGATCTCATGTTGAAAAAAAACTACATTTTTTTAATGCTATTTTAAATCCAGAATCCTGCAATATTTTTAGAACATTTTCTAATCTTTCTAAATGTTGTTTCCTATCCGCCCCGGTTACTAAGATGTCGTCCAAAAATACTACCACCCCTTCTAAACCTTGTAGAAGAGATTTCCTGATTTTTTGGAACTTTGCTGGAATACTAGCAATTCCATAGGGAACTCTAGTGTAACGATATAGCCCCTTGTGAGTAGATACCGTTACCAAATTTTTTGAGGCTTCGTCCAATGAGACTTGCTGATAAGCATTGGACAAATCCAGCTTTGAAAATTCAGTACCACCTTGCAATTTTACAAACAATTCCTCGATTCGCGGTAAAGGGTATTGGTGGATTTCAATGTAAGGATTTAAGGTCACCTTGAAATCGCCACATATCCGTACACTACCGTCTTTTTTAAAACTGGTACAATTGGTGTACCCCAAGGACTATACGAAATTGGCTCAATAACACCCATATTTTCTAATCTCTTTAGTTCTGCCTCTACTTTTTCCTTAATAGCAAATGATAAAGGACGAGCTCTAAAAAATTTTGGGGTGACATTTTCGTTTTTTAATTTTATGGATATAACCCCCTTATTAAAATTGCCTAAACCTGGAGAAAAGATTGGGTAATATTGTTTTATTAAAGTGTCCAGATCGGATGGTATGTCTACGTGATTTACTGTAGCGATAAATAATCCAAATTTGTAATAAAAATCGCGTCCTAAAAGTGGAGGTCCAACGGCATTTCTAAATACAAATATGTTTAACTCTGAGATTATGTTATTATATGAAATAGTACAGGTAATATAACCTAAAGATTTCATTCCACTTCCATTGTAACAACCAAAATGTGTGTTTGTATCATTTAGTTTTTTATCTGGAAATTCTTGCAAATAAAATTGCTCAGGAAAAACGGACAAACCCGTGCCTGTATCGAGTTCAAGCGCATAGTTTTTATTTTCAATTATGACATTTTCGAGCACAATCGGGGGACCGATCGAATTTCTAGTGCTTTGTATATTAAATAAAGAAAATTCTTCAGATTCTAAATAATTTGGAGGGTCAGACTCTCCAACAGGTTCTAAATATTTTTGCGAAACTATATTACCTGATTTTTTCCTGATTCTTTTTTACATAGGGGGGCAAGGTGCCCTTTAGCATTGCAAATATAACAATAACACTCCCTGTAAGAACATTTCGCCGGCCGCAAACAGTACATTTCGGTGACGAAGAAGTCGCCTCTGAGGCCGGTGTCGCCACTTGACGTCTACCGCCCTGCTGTCCTCCACACCCCCTTCTCTGCTGCTGTGACGAGTGCTGTGACGTGCGCATACCTAAGCCGCCAGAAGATTGACTCTGCGCATGCTTCTTGCCTCCTTGTTGACTTCGAACATACAAAATGTCAGGTTCCTTTTTGATGAAATGCGCAAAGGGCAACGGCGCAGACCTGTTGACAGCTAACTCGATGGCTTCTTGAAAAGTTACGGATTTTTTTTCTTCCATCAAGCGGTCTTGCACACTCCCTTTGTCATAAGCGATGATAAATTGATTACGTAAAACTATTTCCAGCTGCTCTTGGGTGAAATCACAATTTAGCGCTAAATTTCTAAGCCTTGCAACCCATTCTTTTGGTGATTCATTTGAAACCTTTCTTGAATTGTAAAATTTATATATGCTGCCAAAAACCGATAAAGTTGGCTTAAAATGCTGAGTAATTAACTCCACCAACTCATCATAAGTTTTATCCTCCGGTTCCACAGGCAAACACAAACTATGAACCAACTGATATGCATCTTCCGATAGCAAATTCAAAATTATCGCACTTTTGCGAATTTTGTCGGCAATATTATTCGCTACAAAGTAATTTTCCAACCTTCGTTTATATATCGTCCAGTCTGAATTTAATGGATCGAATTAGCGAAGTTGGCCTATGTTTTCAGTAGCCATTTTTTTTGCCGACACTGCGCGTAGGAAAAAACGAACGCCACGTTCTAATTCTCGAGTTTAATTTGAAACTCGCGTTACGAAATAGTTTCACGACTGCGCCACTTGTAATGTCCGAGGGCAGCAGTAGATGAAATAATAGCCAGCAATGAGCTATGTACAAAATATATTTACATACTCGCGCTATATACATTCAGTTCGACTGCCCGACACACTGAATCCCTGCGGGCCAGTGAATACACCTTCGGCGCGACTTGCGCCTACATTACTGCGCCGGGGTCAGCCTCTTGTCGCAGCATGCCGACCTCGGTATGAGCCTACCCATGGTTCAATACGGTACAACCACGAATTTTGATACACCCACATGGATAATTCAGTTCGGAACCATCGTCATTTTGTAGCGCTAATACGAACGGGAACTTTGACGCGCGGATTGCGCCTTTCGTATTTTAATCAGTTTGGTGGCAGCCGCCGCGCCTCCTGCTGCACCTCTGCTTCTTCTTGCCGCACCTCCTCATGTGCTTGATCTTCCAGGCCTCCCTGTAGAACTTGCGGCACTCGCACTGGCTCATCCGCCACCAGCTTTTCGCCCCTCGATGGCTATCTTGCATTGAGGCCAGCCGCAGTGCTTCTGCCGGAACACCCTGAAATAGTTTAGGAAACGGTTGTTGGTCGGGCGGTCGGCGCTGCACTTGATGCGGCGGGAGCGGCCGCATCGGCGCCTCGGCCGCGACTTGTGGCGGCAGGAGCGGCGCCTTCGGCGCGACTTGCGCCTACGGTGCTGCGCAGGGGTCAGCCTCTTGTCGCAGCATGCCGATCTCGATCTGGACCTGCCCATGGTTCAATACGGTACAACAACGAATTGTGATGCACCCACATGGATAATTTGGTTCGGAATCATCGTGATTTTGTGGCGCTAATACAAACGGTAATTTTGACGCGCTGATTGCGCCTTACTTATTTTAATCAATTAGGTGGCAGCCGCCGCGCCTCCTGCTGCACATCTGCTTCTTCTTGCCGCACCTCCTCCTGTGCTTGCTCTTACAGGCCTCTCTGCAGAACTAGCGGCACTCGCACTGGCTCATCCGGCACCAGCTTTTCGCCCCTCGATGGCTACCTTGCATTGAGGCCAGCCGCAGTGCCTCCGCCGGAACACCCTGAGGTAGTTCAGGAAACGGTTGTTGGTCGAGCGGCCGGCGCCGCACTTGTTGCGGCGGGAGCCTCCGCATCGGCGCCTCGGCCGCGATTTGCGGCGGCAGGAGCGGCGCTTTCGGCGCGACTTGCGCCTACAGTACTGCGCCGGGGTCAGCATGTTGTCGCAGCATGGCAGTCTCGATATGGGCCTACCCATGGTTCAATACGGTACAACAACGAATTTTGATACACCCACATGGATAATTTAGTTCGGAACCATCGTGATTTTGTGGCGCTAATACGAACGGGAACTTTGACGCGCGGATTGCACCTTTCGTATTTTAATCAGTCTGGTGGCAGCCGCCGCGCCTCCTGCTGCACTTCTGCTTCTTTTCGCCGAACCTCCTACTGTGCTTTCTAACTTCCTGTTCTTCCAGGCCTCCCTGTAGAACTTGCGGCACTCGCACTGGCTCATCCGGCACCAGCTTTTCGCCCCTCGATGGCTATCTTGCATTGAGGCCAGCCGCAGTGCTTCCGCCAGAACACCTTGAGGTAGTTCAGACTTGCGGCGGCAAGAGCGGCGCCTTCGGCGCGACTTGCGCCTACAGTACTGCGCCGGGGTCAGCCTCTTGTCGCAGCATGCCGATCTCGATCTGGACCTGCTCATGGTTCAATACGGTACAACAAAGAATTTTGATATGAATCATCGTGATTTTGTGGGGCTAATACAGAGGGGAATTTTGACGCGCGGATTGCACCTTACGTATTTTAGTCAGTTTGATGGCAGCCGCCGTGCCTCCTGCTGCGCCTCCGCTTCTTCCCGCACCTCCTCCTGTGCTTGCTCTTCCAGGCCTCCCTCTCGAACTTGCGGCATTTGCACTGGCGCATTTGGCACCAGCTATTCGCCCCTCGATGGCTATCTTGCATTGAGGCCAGCCGGAGTGCCTCCGCCGGAACACCCTGAGGTAGTTCAGGAAACGGTTGTTGGTTGGGCGGCCGGCGCTGCACTTGTTGCGGCGGGAGCGGCCGCATCGGCGCCTAGGCCGCGACTTGCGGCGGCAGGAGCGGCGCCTTCGACGCGACTTGCGCCTATAGTACCACACTGGGGTCAGCCTCTTGATGCAGTATGCCGATCTCGATCTGGACCTGCTCATGGTTCAATACGGTACAACAACGAATTTTGATATGAATCATCGTGATTTTGTGGGGCTAATACGAACGGGAATTTTGACGCACGGGTTGCGCCTTTCGTATTTTAATCAGTCTGGTGGCAGCCGCCGCGCCTCCTGCTGCACTTCTGCTTCTTTTCGCCGAACCTCCTACTGTGCTTTCTAACTTCCTGTTCTTCCAGGCCTCCCTGTAGAACTTGCGGCACTCGCACTGGCTCATCCGGCACCAGCTTTTCGCCCCTCGATGGCTATCTTGCATTGAGACCAGCCGCAGTGCCTCCGCCGGATCACCCTGAGGTAGTTCAGACAACGGTTGTTGGTCGGGCGGCCGGCGCTGCACTTGTTGCGGCGGGAGCGGCCGCATCTGCGCCTCGGCCGCGACTTGCGGCGGCAGGAGCGGCGCCTTCGGCGCGACTTGCGCCTACAATACTGCGCCGGGGTCAGCCTCTTGTCGCAACATGCCGATCTCGATCTGGACCTGCCCATGGTTCAATACGGTACAACGAATTTTGATACACCCACATGGATAATTTAGTTCGGAGTCATCGTGATTTTGTGGCGCTAATACGAAGAGGAGTTTTGACGCGCGGATTGCGCCTTACGTATTTTAACCAGTTTGGTGGCAGCCGCCGCGCCTCTTGCTGCACCTCTGCTTCTTCTTGCCGCACCTACTCCTGTGCTTGCTCTTACAGGTCTCCCTCTAGCACTTGCGGCATTTGCACTGGCTCATTTGGCACCAGCTGTTCGCCCCTCGATGGCTGCAGAGCTTCCACCGGAACACCTTGGGGTAGTTCTTATTTGCGCCTGCAGGAGCGGCGCCTTCGGCGCGACTTGCGCCTATAGTACTGCGCCGGGGTCAGCCTCTTGTCGCAGCATGCCGGTCTCGATATGGGCCTACCCATGGTTCAATACGGTACAACAACGAATTTTGATACACCCACATGGATAATTTAGTTCGGAACCATCGTGATTTTGTGGCGCTAATACGAACGGGAACTTTGACGCGCGGATTGCGCCTTTTGTATTTTAATCAGTCTGGTGGCAGCCGCCGCGCCTCCTGCTGCACTTCTGCTTCTTTTCGCCGAACCTCCTACTGTGCTCTCTAACTTCCTGTTCTTCCAGGCCTCCCTGTAGAACTTGCGGCACTCGCACTGGCTCTTCCGGCACCAGCTTTTCGCCCCTCGATGGCTATCTTGCATTGAGGCCAGCCGGAGTGCCTCCGCCGGAACACCCTGAGGTAGTTCAGACAACGGTTGTTGGTCGGGCGGCCGGCGCTGCACTTGTTGCGGCGGGAGCCTCCGCATCGGCGCCTCGGCCGCGATTTGCGGCGGCAGGAGCGGCGCTTTCGGCGCGACTTGCGCCTACAGTACTGCGCCGGGGTCAGCATGTTGTCGCAGCATGGCAGTCTCGATATGGGCCTACCCATGGTTCAATACGGTACAACAACGAATTTTGATACACCCACATGGATAATTTAGTTCGGAACCATCGTGATTTTGTGGCGCTAATACGAACGGGAACTTTGACGCGCGGATTGCACCTTTCGTATTTTAATCAGTCTGGTGGCAGCCGCCGCGCCTCCTGCTGCACTTCTGCTTCTTTTCGCCGAACCTCCTACTGTGCTTTCTAACTTCCTGTTCTTCCAGGCCTCCCTGTAGAACTTGCGGCACTCGCACTGGCTCATCCGGCACCAGCTTTTCGCCCCTCGATGGCTATCTTGCATTGAGGCCAGCCGCAGTGCTTCCGCCAGAACACCTTGAGGTAGTTCAGACTTGCGGCGGCAAGAGCGGCGCCTTCGGCGCGACTTGCGCCTACAGTACTGCGCCGGGGTCAGCCTCTTGTCGCAGCATGCCGATCTCGATCTGGACCTGCTCATGGTTCAATACGGTACAACAAAGAATTTTGATATGAATCATCGTGATTTTGTGGGGCTAATACAGAGGGGAATTTTGACGCGCGGATTGCACCTTACGTATTTTAGTCAGTTTGATGGCAGCCGCCGTGCCTCCTGCTGCGCCTCCGCTTCTTCCCGCACCTCCTCCTGTGCTTGCTCTTCCAGGCCTCCCTCTCGAACTTGCGGCATTTGCACTGGCGCATTTGGCACCAGCTATTCGCCCCTCGATGGCTATCTTGCATTGAGGCCAGCCGGAGTGCCTCCGCCGGAACACCCTGAGGTAGTTCAGGAAACGGTTGTTGGTTGGGCGGCCGGCGCTGCACTTGTTGCGGCGGGAGCGGCCGCATCGGCGCCTAGGCCGCGACTTGCGGCGGCAGGAGCGGCGCCTTCGACGCGACTTGCGCCTATAGTACCACACTGGGGTCAGCCTCTTGATGCAGTATGCCGATCTCGATCTGGACCTGCTCATGGTTCAATACGGTACAACAACGAATTTTGATATGAATCATCGTGATTTTGTGGGGCTAATACGAACGGGAATTTTGACGCACGGGTTGCGCCTTTCGTATTTTAATCAGTCTGGTGGCAGCCGCCGCGCCTCCTGCTGCACTTCTGCTTCTTTTCGCCGAACCTCCTACTGTGCTTTCTAACTTCCTGTTCTTCCAGGCCTCCCTGTAGAACTTGCGGCACTCGCACTGGCTCATCCGGCACCAGCTTTTCGCCCCTCGATGGCTATCTTGCATTGAGACCAGCCGCAGTGCCTCCGCCGGATCACCCTGAGGTAGTTCAGACAACGGTTGTTGGTCGGGCGGCCGGCGCTGCACTTGTTGCGGCGGGAGCGGCCGCATCTGCGCCTCGGCCGCGACTTGCGGCGGCAGGAGCGGCGCCTTCGGCGCGACTTGCGCCTACAATACTGCGCCGGGGTCAGCCTCTTGTCGCAACATGCCGATCTCGATCTGGACCTGCCCATGGTTCAATACGGTACAACGAATTTTGATACACCCACATGGATAATTTAGTTCGGAGTCATCGTGATTTTGCGGCGCTAATACGAAGAGGAGTTTTGACGCGCGGATTGCGCCTTACGTATTTTAACCAGTTTGGTGGCAGCCGCCGCGCCTCTTGCTGCACCTCTGCTTCTTCTTGCCGCACCTACTCCTGTGCTTGCTCTTACAGGTCTCCCTCTAGCACTTGCGGCATTTGCACTGGCTCATTTGGCACCAGCTGTTCGCCCCTCGATGGCTGCAGAGCTTCCACCGGAACACCTTGGGGTAGTTCTTATTTGCGCCTGCAGGAGCGGCGCCTTCGGCGCGACTTGCGCCTATAGTACTGCGCCGGGGTCAGCCTCTTGTCGCAGCATGCCGGTCTCGATATGGGCCTACCCATGGTTCAATACGGTACAACAACGAATTTTGATACACCCACATGGATAATTTAGTTCGGAACCATCGTGATTTTGTGGCGCTAATACGAACGGGAACTTTGACGCGCGGATTGCGCCTTTTGTATTTTAATCAGTCTGGTGGCAGCCGCCGCGCCTCCTGCTGCACTTCTGCTTCTTTTCGCCGAACCTCCTACTGTGCTCTCTAACTTCCTGTTCTTCCAGGCCTCCCTGTAGAACTTGCGGCACTCGCACTGGCTCTTCCGGCACCAGCTTTTCGCCCCTCGATGGCTATCTTGCATTGAGGCCAGCCGCAGTGCCTCCGCCGGAACACACTGAGGTAGTTCAGACAACGGTTGTTGGTCGGGCGGCCGGCGCTGCACTTGTTGCGGCGGGAGCGGCCGCATCTGCGCCTCGGCCGCGACTTGCGGCGGCAGGAGCGGCGCCTTCGGCGCGACTTGCACCTACAGTACTGCCCCGGGGTCAGCCTCTTGTCGCAACATGCCGATCTCGATCTGGACCTGCCCATGGTTCAATACGGTACAACGAATTTTGATACACCCACATGGATAATTCGGAATCATCGTGATTTTGTGGCGCTAATACGAAGAGGAGTTTTGACGCGCGGATTGCGCCTTACGTATTTTAACCACTTTGGTGGCAGCCGCCGCGCCTCTTGCTGCACCTCTGCTTCTTCTTGCCGCACCTACTCCTGTGCTTGCTCTTACAGGCCTCCCGGCAGAACTTGCGGCACTCGCACTGGCTCATCCGGCACCAGCTTTTCGCCCCTCGATGGCTATCTTGCATTGAGGCCAGCCGCAGTGCTTCCGCCAGAACACCTTGAGGGAGTTCAGACTTGCGGCGGCAGGAGCGGCGCCTTCGGCGCGACTTGCGCCTACAGTACTGCGCTGGAGTCAGCCTCTTCTCGCAGCATGGCGATCTCGATCTGGACCTGCTCATGGTTCAATACGGTACAACAACGCATTTTGATGTGAATCATCGTGATTTTGTGGGGCAAATACGAACGGGAATTTTGACGCGCGGATTGCACCTTACGTATTTTAATCAGTTTGATGGCAGCCGCCGTGCCTCCTGCTGCGCCTCCGCTTCTTCCCGCACCTCCTCCTGTGCTTGCTCTTCCTGTTCTTCCAGGCCTCCCTCTCGAACTTGCGGCATTTGCACTGGCGCATTTGGCACCAGCCATTCGCCCCTCGATGGCTATCTTGCATTGAGGCCAGCGGGAGTGCCTCCGCCGGAACACCCTGAGGTAGTTCAGGTAACGGTTGTTGGTCGGGCGGCCGGCGCTGCACTTGTTGCGGCGGGAGCGGCCGCATCGGCGCCTCGGCCGCGACTCGATCTCGATCTGGACCTGCTCATGGTTCAATACGGTACAACAACGAATTTTGATATGAATCATCGTGATTTTGTGGGGCTAATACGAACGGGAATTTTGTGCTTGCTCTTCCTGTTCTTCCAGGCCTCTCTCTAGCACTTGCGGCATTTGCACTGGCTCATTTGGCACCAGCTGTTCGCCCCTCGATGGCTATCTTGCATTGAGGCCAGCCGCAGAGCTTCCCCCGGAACACCCTGGGGTAGTTCTGATTTGCGCCTGCAGGAGCGGCGCCTTCGGCGCGACTTGCGCCTATAGTACTGCGCCGGGGTCAGCCTCTTGTCGCAGCATGCCGGTCTCGATATGGGCCTACCCATGGTTCAATACGGTACAACAACGAATTTTGATACACCCACATGGATAATTTAGTTCGGAACCATCGTGATTTTGTGGCGCTAATACGAACGGGAACTTTGACGCGCGGATTGCGCCTTTTGTATTTTAATCAGTCTGGTGGCAGCCGCCGCGCCTCCTGCTGCACTTCTGCTTCTTTTCGCCGAACCTCCTACTGTGCTCTCTAACTTCCTGTTCTTCCAGGCCTCCCTGTAGAACTTGCGGCACTCGCACTGGCTCTTCCGGTACCAGCTTTTCGCCCCTCGATGGCTATCTTGCATTGAGGCCAGCCGCAGTGCTTCCGCCGGAACACCCTGAGGTAGTTCAGACAACGGTTGTTGGTCGGGCGGCCGGCGCTGCACTTGTTGCGGCGGGAGCGGCCGCATCTGCGCCTCGGCCGCGACTTGCGGCGGCAGGAGCGGCGCCTTCGGCGCGACTTGCGCCTACAGTACTGCCCCGGGGTCAGCCTCTTGTCGCAACATGCCGATCTCGATCTGGACCTGCCCATGGTTCAATACGGTACAACGAATTTTGATACACCCACATGGATAATTTAGTTCGGAATCATCGTGATTTTGTGGCGCTAATACGAAGAGGACTTTTGACGCGCGGATTGCGCCTTACGTATTTTAACCACTTTGGTGGCAGCCGCCGCGCCTCTTGCTGCACCTCTGCTTCTTCTTGCCGCACCTACTCCTGTGCTTGCTCTTACAGGCCTCTCTGCAGAACTTGCGGCACTCGCACTGGCTCATCCGGCACCAGCTTTTCGCCCCTCGATGGCTATCTTGCATTGAGGCCAGCCGCAGTGCTTCCGCCAGAACACCTTGAGGGAGTTCAGACTTGCGGCGGCAGGAGCGGCGCCTTCGGCGCGACTTGCGCCTACAGTACTGCGCTGGAGTTAGCCTCTTCTCGCAGCATGGCGATCTCGATCTGGACCTGCTCATGGTTCAATACGGTACAACAACGCATTTTGATATGAATCATCGTGATTTTGTGGGGCAAATACGAACGGGAATTTTGACGCGCGGATTGCACCTTACGTATTTTAATCAGTTTGATGGCAGCCGCCGTGCCTCCTGCTGCGCCTCCGCTTCTTCCCGCACCTCCTCCTGTGCTTGCTCTTCCTGTTCTTCCAGGCCTCCCTCTCGAACTTGCGGCATTTGCACTGGCGCATTTGGCACCAGCTATTCGCCCCTCGATGGCTATCTTGCATTGAGGCCAGCGGGAGTGCCTCCGCCGGAACACCCTGAGGTAGTTCAGGTAACGGTTGTTGGTCGGGCGGCCGGCGCTGCACTTGTTGCGGCGGGAGCGGCCGCATCGGCGCCTCAGCCGCGACTCGATCTCGATCTGGACCTGCTCATGGTTCAATACGGTACAACAACGAATTTTTATATGAATCATCATGATTTTGTGGGGCTAATACGAACGGGAATTTTGTGCTTGCTCTTCCTGTTCTTCCAGGCCTCCCTCTAGCACTTGCGGCATTTGCACTGGCTCATTTGGCACCAGCTGTTCGCCCCTCGATGGCTATCTTGCATTGAGGCCAGCCGCAGTGCTTCCACCGGAACACCCTGGGGTAGTTCTGATTTGCGCCTGCAGGAGCGACGTCTTCGGCGCGACTTGCGCCTATAGTGCTGCGCCGGAGTCAGCCTCTTGTCGCAGCATGCCGATCTCGATATGGGCCTGCCCATGGTTCAATACAGTACAACAACGCGCGCCTCCTGCTGCACTTCTGCTTCTTTTCGCCGAACCTCCTACTGTGCTTTCTAACTTCCTGTTCTTCCAGGCCTCTCTGTAGAACTTGCGGCACTCGCACTGGCTCATCCGGCACCAGCTTTTCGCCCCTCGATGGCTATCTTGCATTGAGGCCAGCCGCAGTGCCTCCGCCGGAACACCCTGAGGTAGTTCAGGAAACGGTTGTTGGTCGGGCGGCCGGCGCTGCGCTTGTTGCGGTGGGAGCGGCCGCATCGGCGCCTCGGCCGCGATTTGCGGAGGCAGGAGCGGCGCCTTCGGCGCGACTTGCGCCTACAGTACTGCGCCGGGGTCAGCCTCTTGTCGCAGCATGCCGATCTCGATATGGGCCTACCCATGGTTCAATACGGTACAACAACGAATTTTGATACACCCACATGGATAATTTAGTTCGGAATCATCGTGATTTTTTGGCGCTAATACGTACGGGAATTTTGACGCGCGTGTTGCGCCTTACGTATTTTAATGAGTTTGGTGGCAGCCGCCGCGCCTCCTGCTACGCCCCCGCTTCTTGCCGCACCTCCTCCTGTGCTTGCTCTTCCTGTTCTTCCAGGCCTTTCTGTAGAACTTATGGCACTCGCACTGGCTCATCCGGCACCAGCTTTTCGCCCCTCGATGGCTATCTTGCATTGAGGCCAGCCGCAGTGCCTCCGCCGGAACACCCTGAGGTAGTTCAGGAAACGGTTGTTGGTCGAGCGGCCGGCGCTGCATTTGTTGCGGCGGGAGCGGCCGCATCGGCGCCTCGGCCGCGACTTGCGGCGGCAGGAGCGGCGCCTTCGGCGCGACTTGCGCCTACATTACTGCGCCGGGGTCAGCCTCTTGTCGCAGCATACCAATCTCGGTATGGGCCTACCCATGGTTCAATACGGGGTACAACCACGAATTTTGATACACCCACATGGATAATTTAGTTCGGAACCATCGTCATTTTGTGGCGCTAATACGAACGGGAACTTTGACGCGCGGATTGCGCCTTTCGTATTTTAATCAGTTTGGTGGCAGCCGCCGCGCCTCCTGCTGCACCTCTGCTTCTTCTTGCCGCACCTCCTCATGTGCTTGATCTTCCAGGCCTCCCTGTAGAACTTGCGGCACTCGCACTGGCTCATCCGGCACCAGCTTTTCGCCCCTCGATGGCTATCTTGCATTGAGGCCAGCCGCAGTGCTCCTGCCGGAACACCCTGAAATAGTTCAGGAAACGGTTGTTGGTCGGGCGGCCGGCGCTGCACTTGTTGCGGCGGGAGCGGCCGCATCTGCGCCTCGGCCGCGACTTGCGTAGGCAGGAGTGGCGCCTTCGGCGCGACTTGCGCCTACAGTACTGCGCCGGGGTCAGCCTCTTGTCTCAACATGCCGATCTCGATCTGGACCTGCCCATGGTTCAATACGGTAGAACGAATTTTGATACACCCACATGGATAATTTAGTTCGGAATCATCGTGATTTTGTGGCGCTAATACGAAGAGGAATTTTGACGCGCGGATTGCGCCTTGCGTATTTTAATCAGTCTGGTGGCAGCCGCCGCGCCTCCTGCTGCACTTCTGCTTCTTTTCGCCGAACCTCCTACTGTGCATTCTAACTTCCTGTTCTTCCAGGCCTCCCTGTAGAACTTGCGGCACTCGCACTGGCTCATCCGGCACCAACTTTTCGCCCCTCGATGGCTATCTTGCATTGAGGCCAGCCGCAGTGCCTCCGCCGGAACACCCTGAGGTAGTTCAGACAACGGTTGTTGGTCGGGCGGCCGGCGCTGCACTTGTTGCGGCGGGAGCGGCCGCATCTGCGCCTCGGCCGCGACTTGCGGCGGCAGGAGCGGCGCCTTCGGCGCGACTTGCACCTACAGTACTGCCCCGGGGTCAGCCTCTTGTCGCAACATGCCGATCTCGATCTGGACCTGCCCATGGTTCAATACGGTAGAACGAATTTTGATACACCCACATGGATAATTTAGTTCGGAATCATCGTGATTTTGTGGCGCTAATACGATCGGGAACTTTGACGTGCGGATTGCGCCTTTCGTATTTTAATCAGTCTGGTGGCAGCCGCCGCGCCTCCTGCTGCACTTCTGCTTCTTTTCGCCGAACCTCCTACTGTGCTTTCTAACTTCCTGTTCTTCCAGGCCTCCCTGTAGAACTTGCGGCACTCGCACTGGCTCATCCGGCACCAACTTTTCGCCCCTCGATGGCTATCTTGCATTGAGGCCAGCCGCAGTGCCTCCGCCGGAACACCCTGAGGTAGTTCAGACAACGGTTGTTGGTCGGGCGGCCGGCGCTGCACTTGTTGCGGCGGGAGCGGCCGCATCTGCGCCTCGGCCGCGACTTGCGGCGGCAGGAGCGGCGCCTTCGGCGCGACTTGCACCTACAGTACTGCCCCGGGGTCAGCCTCTTGTCGCAACATGCCGATCTCGATCTGGACCTGCCCATGGTTCAATACGGTAGAACGAATTTTGATACACCCACATGGATAATTTAGTTCGGAATCATCGTGATTTTGTGGCGCTAATACGAAGAGGAATTTTGACGCGCGGATTGCGCCTTGCGTATTTTAACCAGTTTGGTGGCAGCCGCCGCGCCTCTTGCTGCACCTCTGCTTCTTCTTGCCGCACCTCCTCCTGTGCTTGCTCTTACAGGCCTCTCTGCAGAACTTGCGGCACTCGCACTGGCTCATCCGGCACCAGCTTTTCGCCCCTCGATGGCTATCTTGCATTGAGGCCAGCCGCAGTGCTCCTGCCGGAACACCCTGAAATACACTCTAAGAAATGGATGCAAATTTATGTAAATTTTCATTAAAATACATTTTTTACTATGTATTTTTTACTGGGTTGGCAATGTTTTTCTTTTCATTACTTGTATTGCCATGGAACATTCAGGAAACATGGTAAATTCATGCGAAATTACAATTACTCACATTCTTTTACATAAATATACGTATATTAATGTGAATTAGTTTATTGTCAAGTAAAATTACATTTATTTACATTAAGAAATGTGAAACTATGTAAAATAATTTAAATTTACATGAGTAGGTATCGGGACGGTTGGGACGCCCCCCTCCACTTTCCTCCTAGGCCCCGCCCCCGGCCAATCGTAGCTAACCTAGCTCTGACGTCATGGCGCCAAATTCAAACCGTGGGAGATAATGGTCCATCATCTCGAGATCTAACATCTCATCTCGTGCTCTGACGTCATGGCGCGAAATTCTGAATATAAAAAAACCGCCAGGGTTCGAACCTGCGACCATCGGTTTATAAAATCGACGCTCTAACCAACTGAGCCATCGACGCATTTTAAAATAATACTTTAAAATGGAGTAAACTAGATTCTGGGTGACGTCACAAAATTAAGAATAGGTAAAATACAAGGTGTCTCAAAAGCAACTGATTAAAATTATATACAGGATGCGTTAAACCAAGGGAAAGTCAAAAGGGCCACAAGTGGACAACAAAAATATAGAAGCTGACATAAGAAATCCAAAAGGACCTTAATAATATCTAGGTACGGGGTGTGACAAAAGCCAAAAAGACCTAATTTCACCACGTGGCGACGCAGATTTAATGTCTCAAAATTCATGTACAGGGTGTGACAAAAACCAAAAAGACCTAATTTCGCGACAGAGTTAAGTATACAGGTTGCGACAAAAGCAACGGGACTTAAGCCAAAGGACCTTAATAATGCCAGATTTCATACAAAACACGGTCAAAAAGGCCTAATTTCATCAGAAGTCGCAGATTTAATGTTTGCTTAAAAATTCAGAATTTCGCTATTTGTCCTAAGTTTTTAAGTTAAAAGACAATCGACGCAAAACGGCGTTGTAGCGACAATTTCCAGCTTAATGGTGTGAAAGAAAAGTTAGAATCTTACAGACCCCTGAAAAATTAGCGTTTTAGACAGAAAAAACTATATACGGACTTAATATTATTTTGGAATATTAATTTGGAGTATTGTGAGGGTGAGAATTATTATTATTATTATTATACAACGTAAGATGCATTATAAAAATAAGTAAAAGGTATATCGAAAGTAATAATTTTCGGTATATTCCCCGAAAACGGAAACTTCGTGTATTGGGGAGAGACAGAACTTCCACAAGGTGTTAGCGGTCATGAACCTCGGGAGCTTATCGACAGGCAGGGACCTGTACTAGGTAACCCTTTGTCAGCGTTTTCGACTCGATACAAAATAATGCACAGTTAGCGGAAACAAAAATTGTCTACATGTAACTGACCTCAATATCAAGTTGAAATTTTCCACGCAACGTTGCCAGATAACACAATGTGTGTGTAGTTCTCGGTTTTTTACTAATTTCAAAGAATGAAACAGGATTTTGTTGGGTAAACATGACAACGCTGGCGACATAAAGTTTTAATATAAAGTTATGTATTTCGTGCGCGGACCACAGATTGTTTGTCGTCCGAAAACAAGCCTCGACGTAGATACCCATCATCAAGCGCCCAAGAACGTACCTGAATAAGGAAGAAAACTCTAAGTAAATACAACATATTGTTACTAAAATCTGTGTGTATTATGAAATTTCGAAGAGATATAAGAAAATTGAATTCTTCAAAAATATGAACACGAATTTATTTTTGTTACAGATTACACCTCCGATCACCGCTATACTGACGGACTCCTGCTGTTGCTGCTACGGTTGTTTTTCGACTCGTCTTGCCACTTCAACGAAAAAATTTGAACCGTAAGTAAAAAATACCTCTTTTGCTAATGCATTATTATAAGTATAAATTAATTTCAGAAAAGGGACCTAAACAAAATCAATTCACGCTCTCTGCTACAGTCACAACAGGTTGTTAAACTGAACCAGCTGGCTGAAGACACACCGTTTCAAATCTTGGGTGGAAAAATCGTCAAAGGAAAATTTGGAGAAAATGTAGGTACTACTACAGCTCGAGCAGGGTGCGGTGTTCCTACCAAATCGAGTGACGGAAGATTTCAGACCTCATCTGAGTAAGTTTGAGTCAAAGAAATTTTCGATAATCTACAGAGGTGAACAAGATCTTGGGAAGATTCATCCAGCAACTAAATTTCAAATTATAAAAATATAGTTTTCGATTAAAATATGTTCTTTCTCGAGTAAAAAGCTATTTTCAAAAATAGCAAAAACTGTAAAATATTTTTTACCTGTATGATTTGGATAAGAAAATAAACCCTTTAAAACATAGTGGTGTCTTTGTTTGAGTAATACCTAATAATTCAAAATAACCACAGTTTTTTAATTTCTGGCCCTGACTACCTGAAGCGTATCATACGAACTTAATTACAAACTAAAAAATCGAAACCAATCAAAAATCCCAATACAAACACTCAAAATCAATATTAATTTGTTAAATAACGATTGACTGTAGAGGAAAGAGTAACAAAATAAAAATTCAAATTAACTATTTTGTAATGTTTTATTTAAAAATATCTCCTCCCATACAAATCTGCTACTAACTTATCTCTATTAAAATGCATAATTTCAAATATACAGTATGTTTCCAACGTAAGTGATACCCTACATAATTCTAAAATTATATCTAAGGGACTTAAAACATGATTACATTTCATTAAAAGTTCATTGACCCGATCCAAAAAATTATTATAATATTCAGTTATTTTAAAATTTAACAATAAATCTATTTTTAGTGAAATAATTGTGTCTATTCTAAGTAATTCGAAAATATCTGACTCGACAAAATATTGAGAAATGTTGTTTTTTGTAAGTACTACAATTTTCAATCCATCTAAGCCGACCATGGTGCTTAACTCCATGCCTGCAATCTTCGTGGTAGCGACAGCAGCATCATCACGGATAAAGAATTCTTCCGTCAATTTACTCAAACATAAAATTAGCTCGTTCCATTCCAGGTGATCCATATAAACACTGTTGTAATTGTCCAGTTGGTTAATAATATTTACTGCTGGGGTAAAACATCTCGCTGGACTCAATCCACAGTGTACAGTAAAATAATTGTTAGGTTTTAGCGTAAAGCTCGTGTCCAGAATCAAGTGTTCTTCTTTTATTGCTTCTTCTTCGTAGAAATTAATCATCCTATCCAATTCGTGGTTGCAGTCGCATCTAGGTCTCGGAGAACTGTAACCGCTGTCGCTCATTTTTACCAAACCGTACTCTGTGAAGTGGTAATGCAAACTGAATGGCACATTTCAAATTATGCTCTTGTTAAATTTTCATCCCCACCATCAAAATATTCATAAAACGTTAGCGCCATCTATCCACGAGTCGTGAGATTTGTCCAGACCAAGCCAGCGTACAAATAATTTCCGACCTTTTTTCTTCAAGATTTTTTCCACGAGGTAAACATCCGGATTTGTAGTTTTCTGTAATTCTTCGGTATAGAAACCACCTTCTATAGGATTCCCGCTCGTATCCTCCAGTAAATATGTGACAGGATTAGTAACTTTCACTTTGACAATTTTAAAGAGTTCAGTGGTCCAGTTGGGCATATACCCTTTATTGAATATATGCTTAGTCTTACTTATTCTAACCATATCGCCAACTTTAAATTTTTGTTTAGCGTAAATTTTCAAATGACTGTAAACAGTTTTCAACAGGTGTTGTTCATTGCTCTTATTCATGTCTTTAGGTTTCATCTGGGTAGTTCTATGTTTTTGATTATTGTAGTCCCGCTCTAGAGTAGGTAGCACATCGATAAATCTTTCCCGTTTAAACTGAAATATTTGAATAACTTTTCTTTTAAAGTACAAATCACTCGTTTGACAATAGCGGGTTTCGTATTGCTAAACGTACTGTAATGGTTGATATTGTATGTATTAATCAGTTTTTTTAAGTGCACGTTGTAGAATTCTTTTCCGTGGCCTGTTTAAAGATTTTGAGGTTGTCGTCTATTTGAATTTTTTAAAATTTAAGCAAAAGCCTTTGTAACTTCTTCACCAGCCTTTGATTTCAGTGGTTTACACCAGACGAATTTCGAAAAACAATCAATGACGACTAGTATAAATTTAAAATTTCTATTTTGTTTTGCATACTGATCCAATTGGGCGAGGTCCGCCTGCCAGAGATCGTCTAATCCTTTTATTACCGTTCTACGACGAGCGTAGTTTTTTCGTGCCGGCTTATCTAACTCCTCAACAAGCTGGATTTTTTCTTTGGAATAATTGGAGTTTTAATTTTTGGTTTCTTTGCAGGTGTTTCGGACCGTTGCTGAACCGTTTCTATTTTTCTATGCGCCATTTCGCTCCTTTTATTAATTTCCAAAATAGCTTTCTCCGCTGCTATTTCCACAGCATTTACTTTAGTTTTAAGACCATTTTCTACATTTTCAATTTTATCCTGTATTTTTTTAATTTGTTCCTTAATAACCGATATTTCTGTCAAATATATTTTCGTACCTTTCGCAAGTTCAGAAGCTTTACCTAGTTCAGAATCTATTTTTGCTTTTACTTCTTTTTGCGTGGCAAGCTGGGACTCTTTTATGAGCTTATTCGTATCTTTAATAACGGAATTTAATGTTTTGGTTGTATTATTTTGAACGTTTTTCATGCTACGGTCGGTGTATTCGTTGGTGGCTGCGTCTTTGTTTCCCATCGGAGTGTCAAGATTGCTAATTTTTAAATTCATCGCATCTATAGCACCGTCAGGAGTTAATTCCAATATGACCCCACCCAGAGGTCGTCAAAAATCGTCAAAAATAAAAACGGAATTCTCGCGAGCCTCACTCTGATCGATTACGTCATCGTTAGCTGTAAAGGGGTAGTACCCAACGCCTTTGACATTTTCGAGTACATCTTGCAATAACTTGTATTTTGGTTGATATAACGATTTACTATACACGTAAATGTTCTCGAATTTGACCCCGTTTTCGTTAAATATTAAACTGAGAAGAGCGTTCGTCTTTCCACAGCCGCTGGGCCCGCAGAAAATGGCTCTAATTGAATTTGGTAGCAGGCTGCTATGTTTAGATTTTGTACAGTTCCCGTTTTCATTATCTAAATTTTCAATTGGAAGTGCTATATGTTGCTGCTGGAAGTGCATTTTAAACACAAACACGATTACCACGTTCAGCTTTATATATACGCAGAACCATGAGTCGCGCGCGTGGCGTCCGTGCGTGGCGTGTGTGCGTGAAACGTGGCGTGCGTGCGTGAAACGTGGCGTCCGTGCGTGGCGTAAGTGCGTGAAACGTGGCGAGCGTACGTGAAACGTGGCGTCCGTGCGTGGCGTGCGTGAAACGTGGCGTGCGTGCGTGGCGCGCGTGGCGTGTGTGGCGCGCGTAGCGTGTGTGACGAGTGTGGCATGTCTAATTTGTGAATGAAATAAAAACATTATACTTTAAAATATTTATTTTCTTAATTGTACAGTGAAAAACAAGTTTTACTATGGTAATGACGTCACGAAAGATAGGCTCGCATCTTATTGGTCACAATACTTCGACACACTGGGCATTTGTCTATTGAATGCGAACAGTTTATACAAAATACTGGATGTCCACAGGGTACTAACAAAATATCTATATTATTCTCATAGCAGATTTTACATAAAAAGTCACATTTATTCTCAATTATCAAAGACTTGTGGGCAAAATTATCATCTTCTACCACTGCATTCGGGCGAATTACTACCATAGCTTTAGACTGAATATCTTCTGTAGTATCACCGCCGTTGATTATGACAGGACAGTGGGACTCCATCTTGTGTGATCTTGTAGGGGATCGTCCTCGACTTCCCATCGATGACCTTCGATGAAACAGTAAGGACACTGAACAACGTCTTCAAAATTTGTATAAAAGAATCCAGCTTCTACCAGCTTCTTTGGTGAAATCACAGAGTAGTAAGTCCATTTTTCAAAAGATTTAAGTCTATTATTTAATTTTCGATAATCCATTGTTAACTACTGTTGATTATTTACTACTTTTTGTGTTATCCTGATGAGGGATTTTACAATAAGTAAAGACAAACACGCCGATATGTAGTACGCTAGGATAGTAACTGTCGAGAAACTTGGCATACACTGGTCGGTTTCTAGTAATTCTTGAGATACGGGCGTGGAATTGGAATTTTCAGTACAGCCGATTGTTTTCCAAAACGTTTCCCTGTAACTGCTATTTTTGAATAATATTCGAAGTTTATATTCAGTGGTGTTTTTAGGTATCGATATCATAAAAACAACGGATTCTAGATCACCTGATGGTAATAAAGACCGCCATTCTGACGATCGTTTACCATTTCCGTCTATACAAATACTAACTTCAGCTATTTTGTGGGGTTTATAGATGTAGAAAATGTTGTTAATTATTGTGTATAATATGACATAATCAGATGTTAGGAGCATCTTGTCAGGTGATAAACTAAATGGTTCATATACCTGAATTTATCTAAAAATATAGAGGTTTGGGTTTAAAATAAAATCAATTAATACATTTTTAGGATTTATTATTTTTCTTTGTTTACATTACAATACTTTCCTAGATAGTACATTCCAGTTTTTAAATCTATTTTTATTAGAAAAAACAAAATTGCCATTTCTCGTCTTCGATGTCCAGTTTTCTAAACATTTCCATCATCTCGTTGCGACGCTCACGCTCCTCGATCATCTTCTTAACTTTTTCGATATTTTTTATGTGATTTTCAATACGTAAGGTCAACATGGTAGATAAGTTTGTAGCCAGCTGTTGGTGACGACTACGATGTTCATCTATGCGAGCCAAGCCATCAACTGAAGGTAAATTTTGAAAATGTTCTACATTAAATTTCTGACCAGTTCACTTAAAGGCAGATTCGATAACGGAATCGTGAATTATGACGCAATAGGCTCTTGTATTTGCGGGGAAAGCGCTGGTGCTCTCTATGTCCAGTTTAATGTCAACCGTGTTGGTCTTCATCGACTCGTTTCTTCTGGAGCAGTCGACAATAAAGAGGGCCGCTTTATCTTTGCTTGGTAGCTCAACAAAGGTCGTTTGTCGCGCACATTCGTGTAGCTTGGGTAAAATTCAGTGTAGTTGTTGTAAGCTTCCACGTAATCGTTCTTTTTGAAGTCCAGTCGGAGTCATTCAAACGGGAAGTATTCCCCGTTTAATATTAGTCTCACGTCAGATGTATCTATATGATCGAATTTTGTGGGATCATTTTAGTATTGTCTTTGTGATTAGTTTGAAATCCGACGATGACATATCTGGGAGTCTCCAGTGATGCTGTCGTTTTGACCGACCAGATTTCTCTTTGTGCTCTATTTGTAAGACTCGGTAATTCATGTAGCTCCCATCTGCGAAAAGAAATAATTATTGGTCGGTCCATTTTTATAGATTGTAGTAGATCTAATCTAATCTCGTCATTTGGTTGAATATGCTTAACTTTCAACTCAATATTGGTAATCGCCAATTCTACAGTAAATTCTGTAGTTGTATTTGGAGTTTGTTCTAAAAGCAAGCAATTGTTATCATTTCGAGCTCGTACTAGTCTTATGGTCTGCTTTCCACAGATAGCATGTGGATAATCGTTAAAAATGCCAAATAAATGCTCGAGTGGAACTCGCACGCTGAACGACCCATCATCGTTCACGATTTTTGATTTATCGGGAAAAGTCCAGCCGGAGGTTACCAAATACTTTTGATCGTTTGGCGAATAACACGAGTAGGCTCTTATTGAACTTACAATTCCGGGATTTCTCACTACGTCTATTTCACGACCGCAGAGTTCATATGAGGCTGAGTCGAATAAAAATACAGCCCCGTTGTTGGTAAGACTGTAAGTATCGGTCACAGATTTATTTGTTATTTTCCCCTTAATAAAAATTGCAGCCTCGTGCATCAACACCCAAGCATCGCCCTGATTAATTGTTATCTCCACGACGTCGTTATTCATAAATGACTACGAACGGATAGTAGGTGCGTGTCTCCATTCGTTGAATGGATTCATCGAAATTTGGTTTTTGGTGTACGTCGAAAACCAGAACCGTTACGAAATTTTTTTCAACTCTAATCTTATAATGATACCCTCTCCTCTAAAATTTACCAACTCGGAATTTTGATCGAGTATATTTAAGGTTATGTTGTTGATTTGACGCTTCGTCACGGGCACGTAAAGAAGATTTCTAGGAATCTCGTCTATGGCGTAACCAGGGTCCGCGCCTATCGCAAATTCGTATATCGTGTGCGTCGGTCGGCTATTATAATAAGCCCCAGTGGTTATATTGCTATCTATATGCACTGTTCTAACTTTAACAATGTCAACAGGTAAATCCGAAATGTGCAGTACGCCTGGCTGTAATATACGTTCTGAGAACCCCAAAATTTTTCCTATTGATCCTTTTGTTTTAAAATCTATCGCGTACTTTTCGCTGTAAACTTCACACTGAAGAGTGCTATTGTTAGCTTTCAAACTGAAATAATTTACAACCTTATCTCCCTTTTCTATTTTCAATTCTTTGAGTATACGTGTTTCGATGGTACTAATCTCGTACGAGCCGGTAGGAATCTCTATTGTTTTCCTAATATTTTTGTCAATCAAGTATAATTTGTTTATGCCGGTACCTTTATCGATATTTGGTATGCTGTTGTAAGAATGGAACCCAAGAAGGGCTAGAGCGTATTCGGCACTCGAATCTAAATAAATTGGCGTATCGAAATCGATAGATAGCGTAGATGAAATACCGTGTACAGTGAATATCAGCGAAGACATGACTGAATGTTTTTCACGTGAAACCCAGTCTTTTATAGAGAAACTCCAAACAAAGATGGCCACAATTAATTTCGTCGTATTTTTGGTAAGGACTATTATTATACGTTATTTTTACACCTTTTCCTAAATATTCAATCAGTTCTGGGGGTGGCTTTAACCCCCCAAAGCTGTCAAAATACTCTACGATGTTACCCTTTTTGTTATAAGCTACCCAGTGGGTCCCGCTGTTACGCATCAGATCTAAGTTCACGATTGCCGACTCGTTTCTATATGGAATAGCTCGTGGGAGGGTGTCCCGCATAAAGACGCCTCGAAAATATCTTAATTTAAGCTTTTTAGCAAACTTTAGTAAATCTTTATTTGACAGCGGTCTATTGGGTAGCTTCACTGGTAGTTTGTTTGCTGTTTTTTTGAGAAAAAGTCCGAATCCTCCACGGTTATTTTTTCTCATGAAGAGACCTGAACCTTTTTTTCCGATTACTTCCATTACTTTGTTATGTCGTTTTTGTTCTTCCATTTTTTTCTGTGCGTTTTTCGCCTCCTCTACGGTTCTAGCTATTGCACTAGCTCCTCCGGCTACAGAACCCAGAACTCCTAAAGCCGCTAGGAGGGGTAGAAGAGGTAGAAAACCACCAGTTTTTCTCTCAAACGGTATTATCCTGGGAACGCGATTTTTTTCTTTCCTCCTACTGTTTTGACTGCTATGCGAGCGGCACGCAGTGCAGCCATCGACGATTTCTTTAAATTCTTCACATCGCTAAGCTGGTTGTCGCGAAATGATTTCTTTAAAGATTTTGCAACTTTTTCACGATATCTCTTCGAAATGAAATGGATCGTTTTTCTTTCAGACCCGTGCCTAATTTTCGTTTAACCTTCATGGCAGTGGTGACCAACCAAGCGGCGGCTTTCTCATCAAGTTTTGCGTCTTTCGACTTGACACGTTTCGAAGCACGATTTTCCAACAATCTATCGGCCTTATGTCGTTCTTCTAACGACTCATTTTTTAAATATGAAATATCGTGTATTTTACAAAAAGAATCGAGTTTATTTATGCCGACGTCGTCTCTTCTTTTCTCCAGATGTGTACCTGGCCCACAAAATTGATATCCGGGTAAATGTAATTCTATTGGTAGTTATTGATTACGGTGTTTACTAGACCCTCTCCAGTGAAAGTCAACATCGAACTAACCGTCGCAACATTCACCTGTCTATTTATATGTTTTTGAGTCACCTTGTATATTTTTGTTGTCCACCTGTACTTATGCAGTATGAAAAAGATTCTGTAAACGTCACGTGATGAAATTTGGTCCTTTTAACCTTGTTTTTGGTCCTACCCTGTACACGATTTTTTTTACATATGATCTGGTTTGCTTACCTTGTATATTTTTTGTTGTCTACCCTATGCTATTTGAGAAAAAATCTGTGACCCTGTATATGAATTTTGTGGTGCATCAGCACTATTGTGCTATGACAACGACTGATATCTAGGTCGTGACGCAAGCACACACCTTTCCTCGTCGATACCAATGTATAATTAATCGATTAATAAACCGACACTCTAACTGGTAAGATGTGCCTTATTGAAGAGAACATCAAATACTTCTAACCACCACATGGTGACCCTGCAAACTTAGTGCTAACCACTGAGAACACTGAGAAGATTATGGGAACGAAACGGTCAAAACAAGAGGAAATAGTTATCAAAACAGGAAACAACGGCGAAACTTCGGCAACTGCTTCGGGTACGACGACAAGAGAAGTAATGAGCTCTACAGTGCTGGTATTGGCTTCAGTAATTATACTTTGGTTCATATGGAAGCAATGGCAAAAATCTCTGGAAAGAAAAATCAGGAGAGAGATAGCGCGTAGCGTGGAAACAGTTTAAAAAAAAATTAAAAAAAAAACGCCCCGACGATTCCCAAGACCGAGGTCCGAAGAGCGGTCACATCTTGCGAACTTCAACAGGTTGTTCCACACCGGGACCTGCATCGAGCGAACGGCCTTAGCGTTAATAGATTATTAAAGAAAAACACACGATTTCTATGGTCAGCTGAGTGCGAAAATTCATTCATGACTTTAAAACAAAGACTTATGGAACCACCAATCCTTCAGTATCCTGACCACTCACAAACATACATTTTGACGTGCGACGCATCAAATTTCGCATTAGGATGTGTCTTATCTCAAGGTGAATTAGGAACCGACAGACCTATAGCATATGCTAGTAGAACACTAACTAAACATGAATTAAATAAAGCTATTATAGAAAAAGAACTCTTAGCGATTTATTGGGGTATAACGTATTTTAGACGATATCCTTTTGGAAAAAAAATTACCGTAATAACCGACCACAAACCCCTTGTAGCACTCTACACTCACAAAAACCTATCTTCTAAATTAACACGAATACGACTAGAGCTACAAGACTACGAATTTGACATAAGATATAGACCCGGAAAAGAAAATAATGCGGACGCCCTGTCAAGAATAAGAATAGATTCAAACCAGTTAAAATCACTCATTCCCAACGTCGCTATTATGACTCGTGCCATGACAAAACAGAACAATGAAAACAAGAATATTTCTTCTCCACCAAGTCACCAGCCTGATCAACTGGGGACCTGGCAAGTAACATCATTATCCGACATTAAAAACTTTAAAAAACTAAAATTTGATATTAAATATGACATAAATAAAAGGCATGCTTACGACCGAAATAAATATAATATATCAGAGAAAAGGCAATACATTATATGTACGTTATTAAGTGATAATCTAATCCAAAACTTAGGTTTGGCATTGGATAAACTTATAACACAATACGACAAGATAGCGCTATCAAAAGAAGATGATTTATTTAAAAATATAAATGTAGCCCAATTTAAAGTAAAGTATAATATAATATATAATAAATATAAATCCGGATTAAAAATTCTCTTGTACGACCCCCCAGTAAGAATCGAATCAGAAAAACACAAAATGAGCTCATAAAAAGTTATCACGATTCCTTACTAAGAGGACACACCGGTGTGAAACGTACGATAAATAAACTAAAGCAAAAATATGTGTGGAAAAATATGGCGAAAATGGCTAAAAAGTATATCTCAAATTGTATCGAATGTCATAAATCAAAAATAATTAAACATACAAAAGAAAATTTAATAATAACTGAAACTCCTGAGACGAGTTTTGAATCAATCTCGGTGGACACAGTTGGTCCTCTCAAAATAACAGAAAGTAATATGCGTTACATAATTACTATCCAGTGTGATCTGACAAAATTTATAGTCGCGATGCCCATAAAAAATAAAGATGCTAAAACAATAGCTAGGACACTCGTAGAAGACTTCATGTTACTATTCGGAATACCAAAAATTCTGAAGACAGACTTAGGGACAGAATACATAAATAATATTCAAAATTCAGTCAATAAATTACTTAGTATAAACCATGTAACACCGACAGCTTTTCATCATGAATCACTAGGTTCGATAGAAAGGAACCACAGAGTTTTAAATGAATATTTAACTACTTTCTCGACTGATTCCAACTGGGACAAACTACTTCATTTTTATACCGTTTCTTACAATACCACCCCTCATACAGACTCATTATATTCACCCTATGAACTCGTCTTTGGAAAACTCCCAAATTTACCAAATGACGTACAAAGACAGACAGACCCAATATACAACATAGACGACTATGCAAATGAACTGAAATATAGACTCAGAGAAGCCCATAAACAAGCACAAAACTCATTAAACCTATCAAAAATAAATCGAAAGAAACAATATGACAAAAAACAAACCCCTCTAACTTCAACGTAAATGATCTAGTAATGTTACGAAGAGGACTACAATATAAGTTGGACACCCCATACACTGGTCCTTATAAAATAACAAGTCAAGACGGCGTAAATTCAACTATACTTATCGATAATAAAGCTAAAACAGTTCACAACAATAGACTAATTTTACATAAAAAAGCCAGAGACTAATATTCTTCGTTTAAAAAAAAACATGTATTATTAATAACGATTCATATCATCATATTTATAATTATATATACCTTCATACCTATATACATATGTTGTAAATTTTATATTTTGAAATATTTTAAATAAAACAATAAAATATTCTAAGATGTACATAATATGTAAACTTATCTTAGTATTTGTAATTGTACCTATCTTTTGTAAAGGGGAAGGTGTGGTGCATCAGCACTATTGTGCTATGACAACGACCGATATCTAGGTCGTGACGCAAGCACACACCTTTCCTCGTCGATACCAATGTATAATTAATCGATTAATAAACCGACACTCTAACTGGTAAGATGTGCCTTATTTGCCACAATTTCGAGACGTCCCATTATTTTTTTATGTTTGGAGACCTTTGTCATTTTATCCTCCGCTACCCTCGACCTAGATTCCATTACTGCACTTATGAAATATTTGGGAAAAGTGATGACCGTTTTTGCAAGTCTATTCCTGTCGGCAAGTTCCAGAACTGACCCAGAACTGTTCAATTTTTTCTGTCTAAAACGCTAATTTTTCAGGGGTCTGTAAGATTCTACTAACTTTTCTTTCACACCATTAAGTTGGAAATTGTCGCTACAGCACCGTTTTGCGTCGATTGTCTTTTATCTTAAAAAATTAGGACAAATAGCGAAATTCTGAATTTTTAAGCAAACATTAAATCTGCGACTTCTGATGAAATTAGGCCTTTTTGACCGTGTTTTGTATTAAATCTGGCATTATTAAGCTCCTTTTGGCTTAAGTCCCGTTGCTTTTGTCGCAACCTGTATACTTAATTCTGTCGCGAAATTAGGTCTTTTTGGATTTTGTCACACCCTGTACATGAATTTTGAGACATTAAATCTGCGTCGCCACGTGGTGAAATTAGGTCTTTTTGGCTTTTGTCACACCCCGTACCTAGATATTATTAAGGTCCTTTTGGATTTCTTATGTCAGCTTCTATATTTTTGTTGTCCACCCCTGTGACGCAACGATTAAGGTCCTTTTGACTTTAGATTAACGCCGTTTTATCTTTAGTTTTTTGTTCTACCCTGTACAAATGTGAATTTTGAGACACCCTGTATTTAACTTATTCTTAAGTCTGAGACGCCACGTGCTGATTCAGGTCGTTTTTTCTGTCACACATTGTATATTTTTGTTGTCCACCGTGTACTTATGCTAATTGAAAAAATCTAAATTTTTAAGGTTCTTTTGGCTTTAGTTTCTGATTCACCCTGTATTTTACTTATTCTTAAGGCTGAGACGTCACGTGATATAAATAGGCCTTTTTTATTTTTGTCTCACCCTATATTTGATTTTTTTTTTGACATATCAACTGTTTTTACCTACCTGGTATATTTTTGTTGTCCACCTCTGTACGAGAAAAAATCTGCGACGCGATGAAATTATTAAGGCCCTTTTGACTTTCCCTTGATTTAACGCATCCTGTATATAATTTTTGACGCATCAGTTGCTTATGAGACACCTTGTATTTTACCTATTCTTAATTTTGTGACGTCACCCAGAATCTAGTTTACACCATTTTAAAGTATTAATTTCAAATGGTTAGAGCGTCGATTTTATAAACCGATGGTCGCAGGTTCGAACCCTGGCGGATTTTTTTATATTCAGAATTTCGCGCCATTACGTCAGAGCACGAGATGAGGCGAGATGCTGGAGATGCTGGAGATGCTGGACCACGAGATGAGATATTAGATCTCGAGCTGATGGACCATTATCTCCCACGGTTTGAATTTGGCGCCATGACGTCAGAGCTAGGTTAGCTACGATTGGCCGGGGGCGGGGCCTAGGAGGAAAGTGGAGGGGGGCGTTCTAACCGTCCCGATACCTACTTACATGCATACACAAGACGAAATGTAATAACTCTTCAGTTAATGTAACTTTACTTGCTCGGGTATGTTTTCCTCCTTACTCCCCCCCCCATTCTGACAAGCTCAGATCCTAATATTATTCACGGAACCGCAACTGCATTATTAGATGCTTTGTTTGTCACTGTTATCGGTCGATTGTTGATTGATTTTAATAATTATTTTCGTGGCTAATAATTAGTGTGGATTTGTGTAGAATATTGTAGCGTATATGTATAGGTAAGTACGTACGTACAAGATGACGTATAAATGTTCGTTTTGCAATACCTCTTTGATTATAATTCGCAAATACTGTTTACTCTTTACATCAGGATTTTCATAAAAAAATTGTTTATATAAAAACTGCAATATGAAATTTTTACATTATAATCAATTTCATTCTCACATACATTGCGACCATACTGCCAAGCATAAAAAATGTACAAAGGTTCAGAACAGTGTTTTCATAATATATGCAATTTAGGAAATTGTAATGGGCTCGTATACTTCGGACAAAAATATTAATTTTTTTTATCTATCAGTTAAATTAACGATTTCGAAAAATACGTTTTTAAAACAATTTATTTTGACAGTTACAGCAGGGCAGCGATTCACGCTACAAGACAAGACAAGACTAAATATACATTGAGCAGAGCTCATATTTATAAGTATACAAAAAGCAAGCTTAGCCTACACGTGCCCGCGCACTCAGCACTTTGTCCGCACTTTTACACAAACGGGACCATTGTTCATACGGCCATAACTCCTCCACCCTTAGAGGAAAATATCAACCTGGAGGGTTGTTTTTCCGTTTCTTCTTTCTTCTTCACCATTTCGAACTTAACTTGTTTTTTCTTCTTCATACATCTTCTCTGGTATATCTTCCATATTATATATGCAGTAATTAATAATAAAATAATGATAATACTAGTGGCAAATCCATAGCTTAAGGTGTGAATTTTCTGAATGTCGGGAACTTGCAGAAGTGTAGACTTTTCTTGTAATTTATGAATATCTTCCAAATTAATTGTTTGTAGTTGAAGAGGTTTCGCTCGTAGATAATTAAAGTTGACTTCGTTGACTTGGATTTCGGGTAAATTAAATGGTTTTCCTTTAATTTCCTCTTTTTTATTAATAAATTGGAAATCTTTGACTTTGATTTCACAATTTTCTGGTAGATGGATCAAATTTGGTTCGTTAATAATTTTGAATTCTTCTTTGTTCTGACATTTTGTTGAAATTTTTAATGTTTCCTCGGCGGGAATGGCGATGACATATTCGCTGTTGACTGCTTGTATTATTGGGTTAATTAAGTTGATTGATAAACCATGACAAAATCTTCCTTCGGCTTCTTTTTTCATGGAGATGATACATTCATTTGAGTGAGGTGTGAGTAAATTTTGACAAATGTAGAAATGTTCTATCTTCGGGCATTCTTCATTCTCGAATTGTTGTTGGTTTGAGCCAAGTACAAGGTAGGGATGACTCGGGATAATAATTGAATTTTTTATAGGAATTGGGAATAATCGATAAGTTTGGAAATTTTCGTGTAAGAAAATTGGAAAGTGGATTGCAAATATATTTTTGCCATTTTTAAAATTTACTTGAATTCCAGCAATTTGGTAGTAAGAGATAACATTTTTTAATTTTAAAATAGAGTCAGTAGGATATAAATTTTCCAATGATTTAATCATAGAACGTAATTGTGAAGAGGGGATAATAGAACTATGTAAGGTATTTAGTTTTGCGAACATTATCGCGTTTTCCAAGTTATCTAGAAAAGTCACCAAATTTTGACAATTAAGGATAGTTTGATCTAAAATATTTTGTGCTTGCAAGTATGCTGAAATGTCGTTAATCGTTTTATTTATATTCAACTCAAAATTTTCTAATCTTTCTTTTATTCAATTTTGGTTTGATTGTAATATAGTTATAGTAGAATTATAGTTATTAATAAGCTGTTTGGTCAACGAAATTTGTAAAGAAACTTCCTTTGTAAAGGATTGTTGATTGTTTTGAAGGGCGTAAATTGCTTTTTCATATTTTTCACCGTCGTCGGAATCTAGCGTTCCAAAAAGCCATTTGGAAGCTTTGCCTATTATGTTTACTAAGCCTCTTTTATTCCTATTATGTGGAGTTATGTTATCTAACTTCCTTTCTACTTCCATTATTAAGTATTCTACATGCTGTAGTAAATTATATAGAACATTAGAGTATGAGTTAGTAGTAATTTCTGATATATTACTCTTATTTAAGGATAACTTTATAATAGTGTAAAATTTTCGAATATTATTAAGCTGTTTAATTATAGGGTTAAATCTAATATAATGAATAAAAGTGTGTTTAGTTTTTACAATCTTCGTATCTCCTAGCTGAAAGGGTAGCAAAGGAGTTTTTATCGGAGTAAATGTCATGTCACTCGTCGTCAGTACTGGAGTCAATGTTAATAATATTGTCGTTGTCAGGAATAACATGACTGCACGAAGGTTCATTTTCATTTTCCTGCAAACAAGGATTCAAATTAGGTTTTGACCTTTTTAGTTGCGATTTATGAATTATTTTATTGTCATAAGTTTTAACTTTTGTTCCTAAATCTTCTTCAATTTGAATTTTCAAATGTTTTGGTTTAGTTTTATCTCTTAGTGATGCCTTATTTTTCTGAAATTGAGTGGTATAAGGTTCGTAATTTTGTGGTTCTTCTCTATCTTTATTGTGTCTTGTATTTTGTTTATATTTTTCACTTAATGATACCTCATGAATTTTGTCAAAAATTATTTTTAATTTATTCTTACGTTCGTCTATGTACTGATTTAATATTATTTCATCCGTAATATCAAAGGGGTCGAGTGCATTTGTATGACCTGTAACGATGTCAAAAGGCTTTTGTTTTGTTACGCTGTGAGTGGAATTATTGTATCCTAGTATAGCATACTGCATTAATTGTTTTATATTTGAGTTCGGATGAGTAAGTTTAAGTACGCGTATACTATCAAGTAATGTATTATGCAATCTTTCTACGGGGCTGTTACTTGTCGAGTTACCGGGTGTAGTGAAATGTAATTTAACGTTATGAAGTTTACAAAAATCAGATAAAAGAGTTGTTTTAAATTCAGTACCATTGTCACATGTTAATGACTTGGGTATGCCAAAATGAGAAACAAAAGTGAAGATTCCTTCAATCACATCAGTAGAATTACAAGATTCTAAGTAATAAGCTTGTGCATATTTTGAAAAAACATCAATTATGGTTAGAAATTTATTTCCTAAGACTTGAAAAGTATCCATATGAACAGATTCAAAAGGTTGCGAAGGAGTAGGGGTAAATGCAAATTTGATTTTAGGTGGATTCCTGTCATATTTAGCGTCACAATATTCGCATTTATTAATATATTCAGTTATATCGATTTTCATGTTTGGCCAATAATATAATCTTTTCAAAGCTAATAAGGTTTCATTTATGCCTCTATGACATGTCTTTGTTTCATGATGGTATTGTAATAATTCTTGTTGTCTATCTCTTTCAGTAATGTCAGTTAAGAAAATATTAGAGAAATTAAGTTTATATGCATGATTTTTGAAAGTTTTTGCTAGTAAATTGCAGATTCTCGGTTTCAAATCAATTTCACTTTTTTGAATATAAATACTGTAAACTGATTTTGGATTTATATACTCTTTGAAAAATTTAATTAATTCATAAGCGTAGTTTTTTAATGTTAGATTGACAGTTAGCCTCATTTTATTGGGAAAAGGGTGTGTTTTGATAACGTGGTATCTTCCTGAATCTTTTAGAATAAATATAATTTGATTTGTGTAAGTATTTAAGCAATTTTCGGTTATTGGAATAGTTAAAATTGGGTCTTCAATAGCAGAGTGAACTGTAGAGACTGGGGTATTGTGATAAACTGTTTCAATTTCACCTGTGGGTTTTATACGTATATCCGAAATAATATTTATTTTTGGCCTAACTCTGTCATTATTTTGATATTCATGATTGTCATTTATATCCGGGTTTTCTTCGGGGAATTCAGATTCTAAATACTCTCTTATTTCATCATTGGTTATAGGGTTATTCAAAAATCTATGAATTTCTTCATCAATATCACCGGGATTTCCTAAAATTGACTGATTCTCAATAGCGTTAAGGTCATTATTATTTCGACTTTTCCTAATTTTTTCTTTTTGTTGTCTCAAAAATTCATTCAGCTTTAACTCAAATTCTAAATCTGCATTACTCGCTTGAACATTATTTTCGGGAATATATTTTACTGTTATTTCATTTTCGTTAACTGTACGTTCTCTATAGAATTTTATCGGTTCCTCAAAATTAACTGTGCGTTGATTTTCATCTATAGAAACTTTTACATTTTTTGGTAAACCGTATATAGGTTCAGGTGGGTCTTTGTTTGTAGAGAATATTGGGTAAGTTTCTAAAATATCATTGTTTATAGAACAAATAATTATTTCTACTGGTATAAATTCAAAAATAAAATTAATCATTGTTTTAATTATGTTCCAGTCTAGCTGGTCAAGTCCGCATCCGATTTTTGGCATTGCTAAGTATCTGATATTATTTTTAATTATATGATCTCTTAAATTTCTAAGACATTTGAACACATTATAGTATGTAGGTTTCTCGTAAAAGTACTTTTTGGTTATTAAATAATAAACAAATCGTTTTTTGTCATTTAAAATTGCTATTTGACCTATCTTCATATTTTGGTTTCTTAAATATTAAATATTATTATACCTCTCTCTAAACTGTAGGGCTATCCCAGCGCCTAACTTAAAATCTTCTGATACACAGTGAGCTAAAGAATATGTTTCAGGCATTTCAAATAAATCCTTCCTAACTTCTATAATTTTATCGCTATTATTATCGGTATTTTCCCTAAATTCTCGATATTCTGAGTGGATATCATGAAATAGAAAATTATTAATGTTATTATCACTCTTTAATTGAATTCTAGATAGTGAATCAGCGTTAGTGTTTGTTTTTCCTGTTTTGTACTTAATTTCGTAATCGTATTCTTCGAGCTTCAGCCTCGAGTCAACTAAACGTGAATTTAGTTTTTCGAGATTTGGCTTTAATTTTGTTGTTGGAAAACTAGTTCGATGGAGACTGAACTTTTGTTTTTAATTTTTACTCTTTTCTTTATCTTCACCTTCTTTTTATTTTTGTGTAAGATAATTTTCCTATTTCTATAGCTTATAGGAACTTTAAACCTGAAATTTTGATTTTTATTTTCACTTAAATTAGTAGAAAATATTGGAAACATTGCATGTACATAACTATGGGAATTATTATTAATAAAAACTTCTTTATTATCTATATCATAACTATGAACTTCATTAACTTCATTAATAACTTCATTTGTAAGATTATTATCATCGCTATAAGCTTCATTATTATTGCAACTTAAAACTTCGTTATTTTCTCTTATAACATCTTCATTATTTATCTCAATTTTATTTTTATTCTTCTTAACTCTACTTTTATTTTTCCTAACTTTATTTTTATTTCTTTTAACTTTATTAGTTCCTTCTGTAAAAACACCATTCATTTCACAAGTTTTATAAAATATATCGTCATTAACATTATCATTATCATTATTAAAATCTTGAAAATCTAAATATAGCGAATTAATCATATCATCAGAACCATCGCCGTTATTTAAAACAATGTCTGTTGTTTCTGGATAATAAAGATTTCCTATGTTGCACTCGGGAACAATAGCGTTATTATTAAATGTATTTACCGGGATTCTAGCTGAGAGTGTATTAATCGAAATGGTGTGACAATCTTCTTTTGTGTCACGATAAAAGAATGGGATATTTGTTACATTATTTGTTAAAAATTGTCTGTCGAGGTCAATAATAAATTTTAACTTTCTCATTTCACGTAGTCCTAAAATTCCATCGAAAAATTCATGAAAATCAAAAAGTGTACATATAAACATTTGATCTGTTTTAAAAATATCAGGAGCTGGTATATTCGCTCTAAATTGAACTTCGGTTTGGCCTAAACTAGTTCGAATTCTTGTTGGACAGGTATAAGTGAAATTTGGGTAATATTTTTCAACAATAGAAGGTCGTAAAAGGGATTGAAAACAACCAGTGTCAACTAGTAATTTTAAAGGGGGATTTTCTACAATAATATAGGGTAAACTATTGCAGATTTCAGTGTGGATTTCAATAATTTCGGGTTCTATTTCTTCCGTTTCGGGGACAACCTGACTTGCTGAAAATTTCCGGGACTTATATCATTTTTGTTTTGAATTTGAACTTCATTTTGAGAGGGGACCAAGTCATACGCATTGCGCATTGACTGGCTTCCATTATTAGCATTTTCGCTATTAATCTGATACAACTCTTCGGTTATAGTATTTTGTGGCTGAAAATTATTTCTCGGGAAATTATTTTGTCTAGCAGAGAAACTCCTATGAACATTAGAGGGTACTCTAGAATTTGTAGACATAGCTTCGTGATTTCTAGGATTAAAAGCATTATTATTTCTACTGGTTTGGGAATTAGTTTGCATAGGCTCGTATTGCCTTTGTCCAGTAGGTCTGAAAACATTACGAGGTGGACCAAAAACTTGTCTGTTGGTAGGGAAACGTCTTTGTTGGTTATTATAATTTGGTTGTACATTAATAGGTTGACTTGGGAAAACTGGTCTAGGAGAATAATTTTGGTTTTGGAAATTGTTCCTAGGTTGATGGTTGTATCCTTGATAATTATTCCTTGGGAAGTTATTTTGGAAATTAGGGCGAGAAAAGTTGTTTTGGTAATTATTTTGGTACGAGTTCTGTCTGTTAGTCCGTGGGTTATTTTGTGGTGAGTTAGAAAAATTACTTTGTGGACCATTCCTAAAAATATTCTGAGTGTAATTGAAATTTTCTTCCTGTATAATTAAATTCATAGCATCTTCTAGGGATGCGGGTTCCTTCAAACGAATTATCGTCTGTAAGGGACCTGATAAACCTCTAACAAATGTTCGTAGACATAATTCATCATACTGCCTACCATAAATATCTTTAGCAGCTTGGTTTAAGTAAATATCAGAATTTACCTTTTGTCTTAAGTTACTACGCATGACTTGTAAACGTTTTGCAAAATCTAAAGGTGATTCGTTTTTAAAGGGTCTAGCTGTAAATACGTCTTGCTCTAGGCACTCTAGATTCCTACGATCGCCAAAGCATTGTGTTAACGCGTCTTTTATCTTTTGCCAAGTGTCCAATTCGTTACGACAGCCTATCAATAATTCGGCACGTCCAGTCAATTTCATCTGGACTGCTCTAATTAAATAGTTTTGCAAAAATTCGTCATTAATTCCGCTATATGTTTCGAAAAGATAATCGCAAGAAGAAATAAATTTGGGCAAAGAAGTCGCATTGCCATCGAATTCAGAGATCGTTTCAACATACATCTTAAGCATTGGCAGGTCAATTTTTTCGTTCGCCATTGCGATTATTATTTGATCACTTTCCTTATTAATAACTCGGGTAACCTCGGTTACGTTACTTTGTTCCTCAAAGCTTAAATTACTTGTGAATAAACTTGAAAGACTCTCTATATCAATAGAAATATCGCTCTCGCTCATCAAAAATATTCAAAACTCAAAAATATGTTATAAAAATCAAAAATATCTCAAAATATCTTAAAAATAAAGGGAAATAGGGTAAAATGGGAACCAAAGGAGTACTCAACTCTTACCAAATCGATGGTCGCAGGCCAAGGTCCTCTGGTGAGCAATGTCTTGTTGTAGCTGCTGGTCGTGCTGTCTGCCGGGAGTTGGGTTGATCCAGGGGCTGCCTCTCTGCGATGCCTCGAAGATCAGGGTTGTTGGACGACGTCTTCAAGATAAAAATCTTTCAGCTTCTCGCGACGCGGTAGAATGCGGTTCCGATACCGTGGGGATTCCAAACTTACGCACGAACGCGGAAACTGGACGCACGTCCTACCGACTGCGCCAGTTAAATTAACGATTTCTAAAAATACGTTTTTAAAACAATTTATTTTGACAGTTACAGCAGGGCAGCGATTCACGCTACAAGACAAGACAAGACTAGATATACATGGAGCAGAGCTCATATTTATAAGTATACAAAAAGCAAGCTTAGCCTACACGTGCCCGCGCACTCAGCACTTTGTCCGCACTTTTACACAAACGGGATCATTGTTCATACGGCCATAACTTATCGGTAGAAAATGAGAAAAAAATCGACCCGTGTCTTTCATTTTTTTCATATTTGCTTTAGATTTGCTGTAATTTTATAAATAATACTTTCCCGCCAAAGGTTGTGACGTAGTTGCCCTTCCTTATACAAGGGGTATTTCACAAATTTTACTGGAATTCTGATATAGTTTGTTAGCATATTATGGTATTATTAAATACCTGTTGTAACTTTTATTAAAATAATTTATTATTGTTAATATCTTTCCATATAATTTCAATGCAGATCATGGTAATTAACAAAAATATTATCATTAAATTAATACATTCTATACGACCCCGGTCGCCAGGTAAACGGCCATGCAAGTTTGGCAATACTGCTTATTTACGACGATTCATTTGACACTCAACGTTTGACGTGTGAGAACTTACTTATACAGTTCAAATTTGCACTGCAAGTTTGCGTTATTATTTGAATAGTCTTTTACATAGGAAATCGAACTTTTCAAAGTATGGAGCAAGGATTAGTGAAGGCGACATCGGACAATCTGCCATATTATGTGGAATTGGAAATGATGTGTTCGTTTATTAAACTCGGGGGGACCTCGGAGGATGGGCCATGCTGCGGCTTTGCCGCCGCGATGTTCGCCCGCTTCGCGGCCTCACGTCCGTCCCGCGCGGGATTCGCCGTCGAAATCGCAGCCGTGGGTTTACGTCCCTGCCCTGCCCGCCTCTCCGGTCTCTCTGCTATGATTGTAGAACGTTTCTTCTTTTTAGGTTCTGAATATCTGTCATTAACAAAAAGAAAATGAAAATATCACTTTAGACATGAATTATTATTCAAACTTTACTATAAAAAGGTAACCAATTAGGGAAAGAATGAACACAACATAATTTACAGTTTATGGAGCAATAATTTACAATACAGCTTAACTATTTAACTTAAATATATTTCATAAAATTAAAGGCCTCACACAATAACCATTATGTGATCTAAAAGGCATATTAATTGATGGTTTACCCTCGAATGTATATCTATTGAGCATTGCAAATTCTCGAATTCGTCTTATTATCCTCTCTACATGAATTGGAAGAGAAGCAATTCGTTTGCTTTTTATGTAGCGCTGAGGCACAACTTCCTTTTTCAAGATAATCTTGCTTCCCACAGTTTTGAAGAACATCCAATTCTTACCATCAGGCTCAAGCTAAAAAAAGACAAATATATCTTACTATTCTTATACAAAAATTATTGCAATAAAAGTTGCTCGATTAAAGAGTATGATAAATATGAAATAAAATTTTGAATTTATAATGAAAAGAATTGATTTACGAGTACAATAATATAAACTATAAATACTTAATATTATTATAAACTTTCAATCTCTATATTTGTAATACAAATTATTAACGGGTTATTTTGAGGTTTATTACATTCAGGTAGATGTAGTCTTATAACCCCAAGACAGTAAGTAAGTATTAAAAAAAGAAGTAAAAGTGCTTCAAACTATCTATAACAGATAATATTATGTACTTACGTTGAAATGGTCTTCATTGGAAGGCCAACTGTTTCCAACCACCGTTTTCGGCGAATTTCGTCGGTGTCGATAAAAACAATTTTCCAGAGTTTCTGCTGGAGTTTTCACAAGAGGTAACGAACAACCTCCATGACTATTATAACGACGCGCAAACTAGTAAATAAAGATCACTTGCTTATTTTCTGCTAACGCATTGGGCAAAGGGCTGATAATCTTCGAAGGTAGAAACGTTTTCAGACAACTATTGATAGTTTGATAGAGGTTGCATTTATAAAGGTTGACAGGCCATGCCAGGTTATTTTATTTGACGGAAGATGAAGAGGGGAGAAGGCGACGTCGCCGGTTCTTAAATTAAGGCTAACTACGTCACAGCCATTTCATTACGTATTCAACTCAATTTTGCAACTAAACTACTGCGAAAAAAAATTTTTCTTTAGTGTTTCCGGACGTTTAAAGGCGATATCTAGCCATTGCAAAAATAAAAAAAAAGTGGTATACGAGCCCATTTAAAAACTTATTTTTCGGAGGAATACAAAACCCGCTTTTATTTGCATATTCAATAAGGTTAACTATTTAAATGTCCTTTTAATTGCAATTTTTTCTGGTTTTCCACAAATCTACGATCCCCGTTGTTGCAATGCCTCTACGTCACGGTTGTATTCAAATTTTAAAATTATTTTTATTTTGATATAGGTACCTACACATTCGTATTGTCAACAACGCGGATCGTATTAGATACAAGGTGATTTTTTAATTAAGTCTAGCTATTTGTGAAAAAACAAAAAATCCATATTTTTTGCGAAAATACAGTGGGAATAGCCTTCTCGTTGTATTTAATTGAAAAAATTAAAAATTTTCTGAACAAGGAAAAAATACATATTTTTGAAAAAATGTAAATTTTATTTTTTGGCTAATACCTCACATTTTGCACAAAGCTTTTTTGATACTGCCGCCATATTGGTGGTGATTTGACATGTGCCAAAATCGATTCTTAGATTCTTGGATATGCAGAAAAGATTCTCCAGATCACTTTATTTTCAATCTATCAAAAATAAAAAGTTTTCCCCTTTGTTGCCAACTCTTTAGCCCACAATATATAAAACGAAGAATATTTTTTAGATTTTATAAACTATGATCGTTTCCCTAATAAAAGAAAATACTTATTCTTGTATATGTGTAATAGGTAGATAATCAATAAAAATTTTAAAAATTGCAATACGTAGCTTTTATTTCAGCCCTCATCCTCCGCAATAAATAAATATAATTATAATTTTGGCAGACCTATCCAACAAAAAAGTTTTTTAAAAAACATTTTATTGTGGTGTTGTATGCTTAAAAGGGACACACTATATAAGTACCTATAATTTTAATCAAGAGGGGGTGTTGTATTGGCACAGCAGGCAAATGGTAATCAGTTGAAAAAAATGCAGGTGCGCGAAAATCCTTCTTTATCTATAATTTTATTTATGAAAATCAGACTATACATATAATATAAGTTTGCAAAATATTATTTGCTTAAGTTTTTAGAGCACACAGTCGATCTCACGAATGTTTAGACCTATGCCACCGCTTTCAAAAATATAGAAATGACATTTTCGGTCAATTTTCTTTGTGTAGCGTATTAATATTAAACTGGAAGATAAGAAGACATTTTATTTCATCTACCACCTGATATTAATGCCCTAGAAAAAGAAAAAGGCAGTTGCCTGTATAAAGGATTTCTATGTTTCTTACGGCGGCGGCGCGGCGGTATAGATCTAAATAATCGTGACATCGACTGTAATCAGATCACCGTGTATAAGTAATTACTTACTTTGCCATGAATTTTTACACGGTAAAAGGACATTGTAAAATATGTATTCATATACCTGTGGCAGGATATTACATATCCCAACATGATGAAATACTTTAAATAATAGGACACATTTCACAGTATACTGCCCAAAAAAGGCAAATGACAGTAAGTGACAAAACATCGAATTTGAATAAATCGCACTTTAATGAAATTTCATTGCTTTTTGGTAATAATAGCTTTAAGAAACGAAACCGGGGTGAAAATATAAATTAAAACAATGTAGTTTTCTTCTGTAATGTTCATGGAACATTTCCCTGTCAAATTTAAGAAAAAATCACTTACTGCCTTCTGCATCAGTATTTTGAAATAATTTAGTTAAGACAATTAGCAGTAAGTGAAACAATTAGGAAGATTGGCTTTTAAAAACATTTATTGAATGATTAATTTTTACTCATCTGCAGTAGTTAAGTCATCAACATTAGTTTCTCTTAAATTGATCCAGAAAAGTTTCCGGTTTTCTGGCATCAGAGGTCCCAATTCCAGCACATACTGCTGTTTGACAAAGTACAATATTTTGAAAACGCATACTACTATGGTATGCCGCAATAAGTGAAGTTCATCCACTTACTGCCTTGTGCCTTCCAGTTGTTTAAAATAAAAGCATATACTGCTGTTTGCCATCCCATTTTATTTGGACAAACGTATGATTTTTTTATAGGAGATTAATTCAAGAGATGCTTCACTTACTGCCTCTTGTCGCAACATGTCGATCTCGATCTGGACCTGCCCATGGTTCAATACGGTACAACGAATTTTGATACACCCACATGGATAATTTAGTTCGGAATCATCGTGATTTTGTGGCGCTAATACGAATGGGAACTTTGACGCTCTGATTGCGCCTTAGGTATTTTAACCAGTTTGGTGGCAGCCGCCGCGCCTCTTGCTGCACCTCTGCTTCTTCTTGCCGCACCTCCTCCTGTGCTTGCTCTTACAGGCCTCTCTGCAGAACTTGCGGCACTCGTACTGGCTCATCCGACACCAGCTTTTCGCCCCTCGATGGCTATCTTGCATTGAGGCCAGGCGCAGTGCCTCCGCCGGAACACCCTGAGGTAGTTCAGACAACGGTTGTTGGTCGGGCGGCCGGCGCTGCACTTGATGCGGCGGGAGCGGCCGCATCGGCGCCTCGGCCGCGACTTGCGGCGGCAGAAGCGGCGCCTTCGGCGCGACTTGCGCCTACAGTACTGCGCCGGGGTCAGCCTCTTGTCGCAACATGCCGATCTCGATCTAGACCTGCCCATGGTTCAATACGGTACAACAACGAATTTTGATACACCCACATGGATAATTTAGTTCGGAATCATCGTGATTTTGTGGCGCTAATACGAAGAGGAATTTTGACGCGCGGATTGCGCCGTACGTATTTTAACCAGTTTGGTGGCAGCCGCCGCGCCTCTTGCTGCACCTCTGCTTCTTCTTGCCGCACCTCCTCCTGTGCTTGCTCTTACAGGCCTCTCTGCAGAACTTGCGGCACTCGTACTGGCTCTTCCGGCACCAGCTTTTCGCCCCTCGATGGCTATCTTGCATAGAGGCCAGCCGCAGTGCTTCCGCCAGAACACCTTGAGGTAGTTCAGACTTGCGGCGGCAGGAGCGGCGCCTTCGGCGCGACTTGCGCCTACAGTACTGCGCCGGGGTCAGCCTCTTGTCGCAGCATGGCGATCTCGATCTGGACCTGCTGATGGTTCAATACGGTACAACAACGAATTTTGATATGAATCATCGTGATTTTGTGGGGCTAATACGAATGGGAATTTTGACGCTCGAATTGCGCCTTACGTATTTTAATCAGTTTGATGGCAGCCGCCGCGCCTCCTGCTACGCCCCCGCTTCTTGCCGCACGTCCTCCTGTGCTTGCTCTTCCTGTTCTTCCAGGCCTTCCTGTAGAACTTATGGCACTCGCACTGGCTCATCCGCCACCAGCTTTTCGCCCCTCGATGGCTATCTTGCATTGAAGCCAGCCGCAGTGCCTCCGCCGGAACACCCTGAGGTAGTTCAGACAACGGTTGTTGGTCGGGCGGTCGGCGCTGCACTTGTTGCGGCGGGAGCGGCCGCATCGGCGCCTCGGCCGCGACTTGCGGCGGCAGGAGCGGCGCCTTCGGCGCGACTTGCGCCTACATTACTGCGCCGGGGCCAGCCTCTCGTCGCAGCATGCAGATTTCGATATGGACCTGCTCATGGTTCAATACGGTACAACAACGAATTTTGATGCACCCACATGGATAATTTAGTTCTGAATCATTGTGATTTTGTGGCGCTAATACAAACGGGAATTTTGACGCGCTGATTGCGCCTTACGTATTTTAATCAATTAGGTGGCAGCCGCCGCGCCTCCTGCTGCACCTCTGCTTCTTTTTGCCGCACCTCCTCCTGTGCTTGCTCTTACAGGCCTCTCTGCAGAATTTGCGGCAGTCGCACTGGCTCATCCGGCACCAGCTTTTCGCCCCTCGATGGCTATCTTGCATTGAGGCCAGCCGCAGTGCTTCCGCCGGAACACCCTGAGGTAGTTTAGGAAACGGTTGTTGGTCGGGCGGCCGGCGCTGCACTTGTTGCGGTGGGAGCGGCCGCATCTGTGCCTCGGACGCGACTTGCGACGGCAGGAGCGGCGCCTTCGGCACGACTTGCGCCTATAGTACTACACCGGGGTCAGCCTCTTGTCGCAGCATGCCGATCTCGATCTGGACATGCTCATGGTTCAATACGGTACAACAACGAATTTTGATATGAATCATCGTGATTTTGTGGGACTAATACGATCGGAAATTTTGACGCGCGGATTGCGCTTTACGTATTTTAATCAGTTTGGTGGCAGCCGCCGCGCCTCCTGCTGCGCCTCCGCTTCTTCCCGCACCTCCCCCTGTGCTTGCTCTTCCTGTTCTTCCAGGCCTATCTCTCGAACTTGCGGCATTTGCACTGGCTCATTTGGCACCAGCTGTTCGCTTCTCGATGGCTATCTTGCATTGAGGCCAGCCGCAGTGCTTCCACCGGAACACCCTGGGGTAGTTCTGATTTGCGCCTGCAGGAGCGGCGTTTTCGGCGCGACTTGCGCCTACAGTACTGCGCCAGGGCCAGCCTCTCGTCGCAGCATGCCGATTTCGATATGGGCCTACCCATTTTTCAATACGGTACAACAACGAATTTTGATACACCCACATGGATAATTTAGTTCGGAATCATCGTGATTTTGTGGCGCTAATACGAACGGGAATTTTGACGCGCTGATTGCGCCTTAGGTATTTTAATCAATTTGGTGGCAGCCGCCTCGCCTACTACTGCTCCTCTGCTTCTTCTTGCCGCACCTCCTCCTGTGCTTGCTCTTACAGGCCTCTCTGCAGAACTTGCGGCACTCGCACTGGCTCATCCGGCATCAGCTTTTCGCCCCTCGATGGCTATCTTGCATTGAGGCCAGCCGCAGTGCTTCCGCCGGAACACCCTGAAGTAGTTCAGGAAACGCTTGTTGGTCGGGCGGCCGGCGCCGCACTTGTTGGGGCGGGAGCGGCCACATCGGCGCCTCGGCCGCGATTTGCGGCAGCAGGAGCGGCGCCTTCGGTGCGACTTGCGCCTACAGTACTGCGCCGGAGTCAGCCTCTTGTCGCAGCATGCCGATCTCGATCTGGACCTGCCCATGGTTCAATACGGTACAACAACGAATTTTGATGCACCCACATGGATAATTTAGTTCGGAATCATCGTGATTTTGTGGCGCTAATACGAACGGGAATTTTGACGCTCTGATTGCTCCTTAGGTGTTTTAATCAATTTGGTGGCAGCCGCCTCGCCTACTGCTGCTCCTCTGCTTCTTCTTGCCGCACCTCCTCCTGTGCTTGCTCTTACAGGCCTCTCTGCAGAACTTGCGGCACTCGCACTGGCTCATCCGGCACCAGCTTTTCGCCCCTCGATGGCTATCTTGCATTGAGGCCAGCCGCAGTGCCTCCGCCGGAACACCCTGAGGTAGTTCAGGAAACGGTTGTTGGTCGGGCGGCCGGCGCCGCACTTGTTGCGGCGGGAGCGGCCACATCGGCGCCTCGGCCGCGATTTGCGGCGGCAGGAGCGGCGCCTTCGGCGCGACTTGCGCCTACAATACTGCGCCGGGGTCAGCCTCTTGTCGCAGCATGCCAATCTCGATCTGGACCTGCCCATGGTTCAATACGGTACAACAACGAATTTTGATACACCTACATGGATAATTTAGTTCGGAATCATCGTGATTTTGTGGCGCTAATACGAACGGGAATTTTGACGCGCTGATTGCGCCTTAGGTATTTTAATCAGTTTGGTGGCAGCCGCCTCGCCTACTGCTGCTCCTCTGCTTCTTCTTACTGCACCTCCTCCTGTGCTTGCTCTTACAGGCCAGCCGCAGTGCTTCCGCCGGAACACCCTGAGGTAGTTCAGGAAACGCTTGTTGGCCGGGCGGCCGGCGCCGCACTTGTTGCGGCGGGAGCGGCCACATCGGCGCCTCGGCCGCGATTTGCGGCGGCAGGAGCGGCGTTTTCGGCGCGACTTGCGCCTACAGTACTGCGCCAGGGCCAGCCTCTCGTCGCAGCATGTCGATTTCGATATGGGCCTACCCATGGTTCAATACGGTACAACAACGAATTTTGATACACCCACATGGATAATTTAGTGCGGAATCTTCGTGATTTTGTGGCGCTAATACGAACGGGAATTTTGACGCGCTGATTGCGCCTTAGGTGTTTTAATCAATTTGGTGGCAGCCGCCTCGCCTACTGCTGCTCCTCTGCTTCTTCTTGCCGCACCTCCTCCTGTGCTTGCTCTTACAGGCCTCTCTGCAGAACTTGCGGCACTCGCACTGGCTCATCCGGCATCAACTTTTCGCCCCTCGATGGCTATCTTGCATTGAGGCCAGCCGCAGTGCTTCCGCCGGAACACCCTGAGGTAGTTCAGGAAACGCTTGTTGGTCGGGCGGCCGGCGCAGCACTTGTTGCGGCGGGAGCGGCCACATCGGCGCCTCGACCGCGATTTGCGGCAGCAGGAGCGGCGCCTTCGGCGCGACTTGCGCCTACAATACTGCGCCGGGGTCAGCCTCTTGTCGCAGCATGCCGATCTCGATATGGGCCTACCCATGGTTCAATACGGTACAACAACGAATTTTGATAAACCCACATGGATAATTTAGTTCGGAACCATCGTGATTTTGTGGCGCTAATAGGAACGGGAACCTTGACGCGCAGATTGCGCCCTTCGTATTTTAATCAGTTTGGTGGCAGCCGCCGCGCCCCTTGCTGCACCTCTGCTTCTTCTTGCCGCACCTCCTCATGTGCTTGATCTTCTAGGCCTCCCTGTAGAACTTGCGGCACTCGCACTGGCTCATCCGGCACCAGCTTTTCGCCCCTCGATGGCTATCTTGCATTGAGGTCAGCCGCAGTGCTTCCGCCGGAACACCCTGAGGTAGTTCAGGAAACGGGTGTTGGTCGGGCGGCCGGCGCTGCACTTGTTGCGGTGGGAGCGGCTGCATCTGTGCCTCGGCCGCGACTTGCGACGGCAGGAGCGGCGCCTCCGGCGCGACTTGCGCCTATAGTACTACACCGGGGTCAGCCTCTTGTCGCAGCATGCCGATCTCGATCTGGACCTGCTCATGGTTCAATACGGTACAACAACGAATTTTGATATGAATCATCGTGATTTTGTGGGACTAATACGATCGGAAATTTTGACGCGCGGATTGCGCTTTACGTATTTTAATCAGTTTGGTGGCAGCCGCCGCGCCTCCTGCTGCGCCTCCGCTTCTTCCCGCACCTCCCCCTGTGCTTGCTCTTCCTGTTCTTCCAGGCCTATCTCTCGAACTTGCGGCATTTGCACTGGCTCATTTGGCACCAGCTGTTCGCTTCTCGACGGCTATCTTGCATTGAGGCCAGCCGCAGTGCTTCCGCCGGAACACCCTGAGGTAGTTCAGGAAACGGGTGTTGGTCGGGCGGCCGGCGCTGCACTTGTTGCGGTGGGAGCGGCTGCATCTGTGCCTCGGCCGCGACTTGCGACGGCAGGAGCGGCGCCTCCGGCGCGACTTGCGCCTATAGTACTACACCGGGGTCAGCCTCTTGTCGCAGCATGCCGATCTCGATCTGGACCTGCTCATGGTTCAATACGGTACAACAACGAATTTTGATATGAATCATCGTGATTTTGTGGGACTAATACGATCGGAAATTTTGACGCGCGGATTGCGCCTTACGTATTTTAATCAGTTTGGTGGCAGCCGCCGCGCCTCCTGCTGCACCTCCGCTTCTTCCCGCACCTCCCCCTGTGCTTGCTCTTCCTGTTCTTCCAGGCCTATCTCTCGAACTTGCGGCATTTGCACTGGCTCATTTGGCACCAGCTGTTCGCTTCTCGATGGCTATCTTGCATTGAGGCCAGCCGCAGTGCTTCCACCGGAACACCCTGGGGTAGTTCTGATTTGCGCCTGCAGGAGCGGCGCCTTCGGCGCGACTTGCGCCTACAATACTGCGCCGGGGTCAGCCTCTTGTCGCAGCATGCCGATCTCGATATGGGCCTACCCATGGTTCAATACGGTACAACAACGAATTTTGATTAACCCACATGGATAATTTAGTTCGGAACCATCGTGATTTTGTGGCGCTAATACGAACGGCAATTTTGACGCGCGGTTTGCGTCTTACGTATTTTAATCAGTTTGGTGGCAGCCGCCGCGCCTCCTGCTGCACCTCTGCTTCTTCTTGCCGCTCCTCCTCCTGTGCTTGTTTTTCCAGGCCTCCCTGTAGAACTTGCGGCACTCGCACTGGCTCATCCGGCACCAGCTTTTCGCCCCTCGATGGCTATCTTGCATTGAGGCCAGCCGCAGTGCCTCCGCCGGAACACCCTGAGGTAGTTCAGGAAACGGTTGTTGGTCGGGCGGCCGGCGCCGCAATTGTTGCGGCGGGAGCGGCCACATCGGCGCCTCGGCCGCGATTTGCGGCGGCAGGAGCGGCGCCGGGGTCAGCCTCTTGTCCCAACATGCCAATCTCGATCTGGACCTGCCCATGGTTCAATACGGTACAACAACGAATTTTGATACACCCACATGGATAATTTAGTTCGGAATCATCGTGATTTTGTGGCGCTAATACGAATGGGAACTTTGACGCTCTGATTGCGCCTTAGGTATTTTAATCAATTTGGTGGCAGCCGCCTCGCCTACTGCTGCTCCTCTGCTTCTTCTTACCGCACCTCCTCCTGTGCTTGCTCTTACAGGCCTCTCTGCAGAACTTGCGGCACTCGCACTGGCTCATCCGGCATCAGCTTTTCGCCCCTCGATGGCTATCTTGCATTTGTTGCGGCGGGAGCGGCCACATCGGCGCCTCGGCCGCGATTTGCGGCGGCAGGAGCGGCGCCTTCGGCGCGACTTGCGCCTACAATACTGCGCCGGGGTCAGCCTCTTGTCGCAGCATGCCGATCTCGATATGGGCCTACCCATGGTTCAATACGGTACAACAACGAATTTTGATACACCCACATGGATAATTTAGTTCGGAATCTTCGTGATTTTGTGGCGCTAATACGAACGGCAATTTTGACGCGCGGTTTGCGCCTTACGTATTTTAATCAGTTTGGTGGCAGCCGCCGCGCCTCCTGCTGCACCTCTGCTTCTTCTTGCCGCTCCTCCTCCTGTGCTTGTTTTTCCAGGCCTCCCTGTAGAACTTGCGGCACTCGCACTGGCTCATCCGGCACCAGCTTTTCGCCCCTCGATGGCTATCTTGCATTGAGGCCAGCCGCAGTGCCTCCGCCGGAACACCCTGAGGTAGTTCAGGAAACGGTTGTTGGTCGGGCGGCCGGCGCCGCAATTGTTGCGGCGGGAGCGGCCACATCGGCGCCTCGGCCGCGATTTGCGGCGGCAGGAGCGGCGCCTTCGGCGCGACTTGCGCCTACAATACTGCGCCGGGGTCAGCCTCTTGTCGCAGCATGCCGATCTCGATATGGGCCTACCCATGGTTCAATACGGTACAACAACGAATTTTGATTAACCCACATGGATAATTTAGTTCGGAACCATCGTGATTTTGTGGCGCTAATACGAACGGCAATTTTGACGCGCGGTTTGCGCCTTACGTATTTTAATCAGTTTGGTGGCAGCCGCCGCGCCTCCTGCTGCACCTCTGCTTCTTCTTGCCGCTCCTCCTCCTGTGCTTGTTTTTCCAGGCCTCCCTGTAGAACTTGCGGCACTCGCACTGGCTCATCCGGCACCAGCTTTTCGCCCCTCGATGGCTATCTTGCATTGAGGCCAGCCGCAGTGCCTCCGCCGGAACACCCTGAGGTAGTTCAGGAAACGGTTGTTGGTCGGGCGGCCGGCGCCGCAATTGTTGCGGCGGGAGCGGCCACATCGGCGCCTCGGCCGCGATTTGCGGCGGCAGGAGCGGCGCCGGGGTCAGCCTCTTGTCCCAACATGCCAATCTCGATCTGGACCTGCCCATGGTTCAATACGGTACAACAACGAATTTTGATACACCCACATGGATAATTTAGTTCGGAATCATCGTGATTTTGTGGCGCTAATACGAATGGGAACTTTGACGCTCTGATTGCGCCTTAGGTATTTTAATCAATTTGGTGGCAGCCGCCTCGCCTACTGCTGCTCCTCTGCTTCTTCTTACCGCACCTCCTCCTGTGCTTGCTCTTACAGGCCTCTCTGCAGAACTTGCGGCACTCGCACTGGCTCATCCGGCATCAGCTTTTCGCCCCTCGATGGCTATCTTGCATTTGTTGCGGCGGGAGCGGCCACATCGGCGCCTCGGCCGCGATTTGCGGCGGCAGGAGCGGCGCCTTCGGCGCGACTTGCGCCTACAATACTGCGCCGGGGTCAGCCTCTTGTCGCAGCATGCCGATCTCGATATGGGCCTACCCATGGTTCAATACGGTACAACAACGAATTTTGATTAACCCACATGGATAATTTAGTTCGGAACCATCGTGATTTTGTGGCGCTAATACGAACGGCAATTTTGACGCGCGGTTTGCGCCTTACGTATTTTAATCAGTTTGGTGGCAGCCGCCGCGCCTCCTGCTGCACCTCTGCTTCTTCTTGCCGCTCCTCCTCCTGTGCTTGTTTTTCCAGGCCTCCCTGTAGAACTTGCGGCACTCGCACTGGCTCATCCGGCACCAGCTTTTCGCCCCTCGATGGCTATCTTGCATTTAGGCCAGCCGCAGTGCCTCCGCCGGAACACCCTGAGGTAGTTCAGGAAACGGTTGTTGGTCGGGCGGCCGGCGCCGCAATTGTTGCGGCGGGAGCGGCCACATCGGCGCCTCGGCCGCGATTTGCGGCGGCAGGAGCGGCGCCGGGGTCAGCCTCTTGTCCCAACATGCCAATCTCGATCTGGACCTGCCCATGGTTCAATACGGTACAACAACGAATTTTGATACACCCACATGGATAATTTAGTTCGGAATCATCGTGATTTTGTGGCGCTAATACGAATGGGAACTTTGACGCTCTGATTGCGCCTTAGGTATTTTAATCAATTTGGTGGCAGCCGCCTCGCCTACTGCTGCTCCTCTGCTTCTTCTTACCGCACCTCCTCCTGTGCTTGCTCTTACAGGCCTCTCTGCAGAACTTGCGGCACTCGCACTGGCTCATCCGGCATCAGCTTTTCGCCCCTCGATGGCTATCTTGCATTTGTTGCGGCGGGAGCGGCCACATCGGCGCCTCGGCCGCGATTTGCGGCGGCAGGAGCGGCGCCTTCGGCGCGACTTGCGCCTACAATACTGCGCCGGGGTCAGCCTCTTGTCGCAGCATGCCGATCTCGATATGGGCCTACCCATGGTTCAATACGGTACAACAACGAATTTTGATTAACCCACATGGATAATTTAGTTCGGAACCATCGTGATTTTGTGGCGCTAATACGAACGGCAATTTTGACGCGCGGTTTGCGCCTTACGTATTTTAATCAGTTTGGTGGCAGCCGCCGCGCCTCCTGCTGCACCTCTGCTTCTTCTTGCCGCTCCTCCTCCTGTGCTTGTTTTTCCAGGCCTCCCTGTAGAACTTGCGGCACTCGCACTGGCTCATCCGGCACCAGCTTTTCGCCCCTCGATGGCTATCTTGCATTTAGGCCAGCCGCAGTGCCTCCGCCGGAACACCCTGAGGTAGTTCAGGAAACGGTTGTTGGTCGGGCGGCCGGCGCCACACTTGTTGCGGCCGGAGCGGCCACATCGGCGCCTCGGCCGCGATTTGCAGCGGCAGGAGCGGCGCCGGGGTCAGCCTCTTGTCCCAACATGCCAATCTCGATCTGGACCTGCCCATGGTTCAATACGGTACAACAACGAATTTTGATACACCCACATGGATAATTTAGTTCGGAATCATCGTGATTTTGTGGCGCTAATACGAATGGGAACTTTGACGCTCTGATTGCGCCTTAGGTATTTTAATCAATTTGGTGGCAGCCGCCTCGCCTACTGCTGCTCCTCTGCTTCTTCTTACCGCACCTCCTCCTGTGCTTGCTCTTACAGGCCTCTCTGCAGAACTTGCGGCACTCGCACTGGCTCATCCGGCATCAGCTTTTCGCCCCTCGATGGCTATCTTGCATTTGTTGCGGCGGGAGCGGCCACATCGGCGCCTCGGCCGCGATTTGCGGCGGCAGGAGCGGCGCCTTCGGCGCGACTTGCGCCTATAGTACTACACCGGGGTCAGCCTCTTGTCCCAGCATGCCGATCTCGATCTGGACCTGCTCATGGTTCAATACGGTACAACAACGAATTTTGATATGAATCATCGTGACTTTGTGGGACTAATACGATCGGAAATTTTGACGCGCGGATTGCGCCTTACGTATTTTAATCAGTTTGGTGGCAGCCGCCGCGCCTCCTGCTGCGCCTCCGCTTCTTCCCGCACCTCCCCCTGTGCTTGCTCTTCCTGTTCTTCCAGGCCTCCCTCTCGAACTTGCGGCATTTGCACTGGCTCATTTGGCACCAGCTGTTCGCTTCTCGATGGCTATCTTGCATTGAGGCCAGCCGCAGTGCTTCCGGAACACCCTGGGGTAGTTCTGATTTGCGCCTGCAGGAGCGGCGTTTTCGGCGCGACTTGCGCCTACAGTACTGCGCCAGGGCCAGCCTCTCGTCGCAGCATGTCGATTTCGATATGGGCCTACCCATGGTTCAATACGGTACAACAACGAATTTTGATACACCCACATGGATAATTTAGTTCGGAACCATCGTGATTTTGTGGCGCTAATACGAACGGTAATTTTGACGCGCGGGTTGCGCCTTACGTATTTTAATCAGATTGGTGGCATTGAGGCCAGCCGCAGTGCCTCCGCCGGAACACCCTGAGGTAGTTCAGGAAACGGTTGTTGGTCGGGCGGCCGGCGCCACACTTGTTGCGGCCGGAGCGGCCACATCGGCGCCTCGGCCGCGATTTGCAGCGGCAGGAGCGGCGCCGGGGTCAGCCTCTTGTCGCAACATGCCGATCTCGATCTGGACCTGCCCATGGTTCAATACGGTACAACAACGAATTTTGATACACCCACATGGATAATTTAGTTCGGAATCTTCGTGATTTTGTGGCGCTAATACGAACGGGAATTTTGACGCGCTGATTGCGCCTTAGGTGTTTTAATCAATTTGGTGGCAGCCGCCTCGCCTACTGCTGCTCCTCTGCTTCTTATTGCCGCACCTCCTCCTGTGCTTGCTCTTACAGGCCTCTCTGCAGAACTTGCGGCACTCGCACTGGCTCATCCGGCATCAACTTTTCGCCCCTCGATGGCTATCTTGCATTGAGGCCAGCCGCAGTGCTTCCGCCGGAACACCCTGAGGTAGTTCAGGAAACGCTTGTTGGTCGGGCGGCCGGCGCCGCACTTGTTGCAGCGGGAGCGGCCACATCGGCGCCTCGCCCGCGATTTGCGGCAGCAGGAGCGGCGCCTTCGGCGCGACTTGCGCCTACAATACTGCGCCGGGGTCAGCCTCTTGTCGCAGCATGCCGATCTCGATATGGGCCTACCCATGGTTCAATACGGTACAACAACGAATTTTGATACACCCACATGGATAATTTAGTTCGGAACCATCGTGATTTTGTGGCGCTAATACGAACGGGAACCTTGACGCGCAAATTGCGCCCTTCGTATTTTAATCAGTTTGGTGGCAGCCGCCGCGCCCCTTGCTGCACCTCTGCTTCTTCTTGCCGCACCTCCTCATGTGCTTGATCTTCTAGGCCTCCCTGTAGAACTTGCGGCACTCGCACTGGCTCATCCGGCACCAGCTTTTCGCCCCTCGATGGCTATCTTGCATTGAGGTCAGCCGCAGTGCTTCCGCCGGAACACCCTGAGGTAGTTCAGGAAACGGGTGTTGGTCGGGCGGCCGGCGCTGCACTTGTTGCGGTGGGAGCGGCTGCATCTGTGCCTCGGCCGCGACTTGCGACGGCAGGAGCGGCGCCTCCGGCGCGACTTGCGCCTATAGTACTACACCGGGGTCAGCCTCTTGTCGCAGCATGCCGATCTCGATCTGGACCTGCTCATGGTTCAATACGGTACAACAACGAATTTTGATATGAATCATCGTGACTTTGTGGGACTAATACGATCGGAAATTTTGACGCGCGGATTGCGCCTTACGTATTTTAATCAGTTTGGTGGCAGCCGCCGCGCCTCCTGCTGCGCCTCCGCTTCTTCCCGCACCTCCCCCTGTGCTTGCTCTTCCTGTTCTTCCAGGCCTCCCTCTCGAACTTGCGGCATTTGCACTGGCTCATTTGGCACCAGCTGTTCGCTTCTCGATGGCTATCTTGCATTGAGGCCAGCCGCAGTGCTTCCGGAACACCCTGGGGTAGTTCTGATTTGCGCCTGCAGGAGCGGCGTTTTCGGCGCGACTTGCGCCTACAGTACTGCGCCAGGGCCAGCCTCTCGTCGCAGCATGTCGATTTCGATATGGGCCTACCCATGGTTCAATACGGTACAACAACGAATTTTGATACACCCACATGGATAATTTAGTTCGGAACCATCGTGATTTTGTGGCGCTAATACGAACGGTAATTTTGACGCGCGGGTTGCGCCTTACGTATTTTAATCAGATTGGTGGCATTGAGGCCAGCCGCAGTGCCTCCGCCGGAACACCCTGAGGTAGTTCAGGAAACGGTTGTTGGTCGGGCGGCCGGCGCCACACTTGTTGCGGCCGGAGCGGCCACATCGGCGCCTCGGCCGCGATTTGCAGCGGCAGGAGCGGCGCCGGGGTCAGCCTCTTGTCGCAACATGCCGATCTCGATCTGGACCTGCCCATGGTTCAATACGGTACAACAACGAATTTTGATACACCCACATGAATAATTTAGTTCGGAATCTTCGTGATTTTGTGGCGCTAATACGAACGGGAATTTTGACGCGCTGATTGCGCCTTAGGTGTTTTAATCAATTTGGTGGCAGCCGCCTCGCCTACTGCTGCTCCTCTGCTTCTTATTGCCGCACCTCCTCCTGTGCTTGCTCTTACAGGCCTCTCTGCAGAACTTGCGGCACTCGCACTGGCTCATCCGGCATCAACTTTTCGCCCCTCGATGGCTATCTTGCATTGAGGCCAGCCGCAGTGCTTCCGCCGGAACACCCTGAGGTAGTTCAGGAAACGCTTATTGGTCGGGCGGCCGGCGCCGCACTTGTTGCAGCGGGAGCGGCCACATCGGCGCCTCGCCCGCGATTTGCGGCAGCAGGAGCGGCGCCTTCGGCGCGACTTGCGCCTACAATACTGCGCCGGGGTCAGCCTCTTGTCGCAGCATGCCGATCTCGATATGGGCCTACCCATGGTTCAATACGGTACAACAACGAATTTTGATACACCCACATGGATAATTTAGTTCGGAACCATCGTGATTTTGTGGCGCTAATACGAACGGGAACCTTGACGCGCAAATTGCGCCCTTCGTATTTTAATCAGTTTGGTGGCAGCCGCCGCGCCCCTTGCTGCACCTCTGCTTCTTCTTGCCGCACCTCCTCATGTGCTTGATCTTCTAGGCCTCCCTGTAGAACTTGCGGCACTCGCACTGGCTCATCCGGCACCAGCTTTTCGCCCCTCGATGGCTATCTTGCATTGAGGTCAGCCGCAGTGCTTCCGCCGGAACACCCTGAGGTAGTTCAGGAAACGGGTGTTGGTCGGGCGGCCGGCGCTGCACTTGTTGCGGTGGGAGCGGCTGCATCTGTGCCTCGGCCGCGACTTGCGACGGCAGGAGCGGCGCCTCCGGCGCGACTTGCGCCTATAGTACTACACCGGGGTCAGCCTCTTGTCGCAGCATGCCGATCTCGATCTGGACCTGCTCATGGTTCAATACGGTACAACAACGAATTTTGATATGAATCATCGTGATTTTGTGGGACTAATACGATCGGAAATTTTGACGCGCGGATTGCGCCTTACGTATTTTAATCAGTTTGGTGGCAGCCGCCGCGCCTCCTGCTGCGCCTCCGCTTCTTCCCGCACCTCCCCCTGTGCTTGCTCTTCCTGTTCTTCCAGGCCTATCTCTCGAACTTGCGGCATTTGCACTGGCTCATTTGGCACCAGCTGTTCGCTTCTCGACGGCTATCTTGCATTGAGGCCAGCCGCAGTGCTTCCACCGGAACACCCTGGGGTAGTTCTGATTTGCGCCTGCAGGAGCGGCGTTTTCGGCGCGACTTGCGCCTACAGTACTGCGCCAGGGCCAGCCTCTTGTCGCAGCATGCCGATTTCGATATGGGCCTACCCATGGTTCAATACGGTACAACAACGAATTTTGATACACCCACATGGATAATTTAGTTCGGAACCATCGTGATTTTGTGGCGCTAATACGAACGGTAATTTTGACGCGCGGGTTGCGCCTTACGTATTTTAATCAGTTTGGTGGCAGCCGCCGCGCCTCCTGCTGCGCCTCTGCTTCTTCTTGCTGCTCCTCCTCCTGTGCTTGTTTTTCCAGGCCTCCCTGTAGAACTTGCGGCACTCGCACTGGCTCATCCGGCACCAGCCTTTCGCCCCTCGATGGCTATCTTGCATTGAGGCCAGCCGCGGTGCTTCCGCCGGAACACCCTGGGGTAGTTCGGATTTGCGGCGGCGCGACTTGCACCTACAGTACTGCGCCGGGGTCAGCCTCTTGCCGCAGCATGCCGATCTCGATCTGGACCTGCCCATGGTTCAATACGGTACAACAACGAATTTTGATACACCCACATGGATAATTTAGTTCGGAATCTGTGATATTTTATGCATGTAAGATATCTTAAAATGGTTCTTCTTGTAGAGGAGAGGGCGAATTAATTAAGAACCAGTCTGCATGACTTCTTAGTTTATTCTATAGTTTAATACAATATTGTCGACTTGCATTAGGTGATATTGATGATAAAGCACAGCAGCTATTGCAAGTAGACCGACATACTTATGAAATATAAATAATAATGTTTACTGTGTATTTGGTTTAGGTGTGAACACTGTTGTTATACGAAAAACACCAAAATTATATTTTTAATATATTGCAAGTTTCTTTTAGTGTTGAACATAAAAATTCGGAACCTTGGTCGTGTATTATGCAAGATGGTATACCAAAACGTAAAATAAAATTGTTTACAAAACTGCTTCCCAGTGATATTGCTTCTTTATTCGGTAACGGGTAACATTCAATGAACTTTGTTAATTCACACTGTATAGTTAAAATATATCTATTTTCATACTTATCTTTATCTAAGGGACCTACTATATCTAAATAAATGTTCATTTCAATCATCACAACGTTTAACGTGTTGTGGAATCAAACAGGTTGGTTGTCGATGTCACATCTTTATTCTATGAATGCTTCAATTCGTCTCCACATATACAATAATTGTTATAGTTACCTACTTTAGTGTCCTACATTCTAAACTGCTGAATAGCTATATTTATGTTTAAACTAATAAATAAAATAACGATATGGATAATGATAATTATAAGAAGGCACTACACCTTTCCCCTTTCGAAAAGTTTGCTTAATATCTATTCCTATTTAACCCAATAAATATATTATGTTATGAATATTATACCCTATGTTTGTAATATTATATAACTTAATTAAATATAATTATTATTACAAGTATAAATACATAATACAGTATTTCTTATCTAAGCTTATATAAAAAAATTTCCTCTTTTTTTAGAAAACAAGCAAACAATTAATCACCTTTTTTGTACAATTTCAGTCTGTTATTGTGAACAGTTTGTTCTACGTTTTGGTTTAGAATAGTTGAATTTACACCATTTTGTTTTGTGATTTTAAATGGACCTTTATAGGGGCTATCTAATTTATATTGAAAACCTCTTTTTAATAACACCAAATCTCCAATGCGAAAGTTTGAAGGATTAACTTTTTCGTCGTACTCTGACTTAGACTTTGTTTTAGCGTTGTTGTGTAGCTCCTGAATTCTCCTATGTGCTTCATTCTGCGTAATTATCAGTGTTATATACAGGGTTAGACGTACTGTAAATATCATTTGGTAAGTTTGGAATTTTTCCAAATACTAATTCATAAGGAGAGTAGTTCGTTACCGAATGAGGGGTTGTGTTATAGGCAAAAACGAAGTATTGTAAAAATGTGTCCCAATTTGAGCCATTTGAGTATGTGATTAAATATTCGTTTAGAACTCTGTGATTTCTCTCTAAGCTACCTAAAGTTTCATGATGAAAAGCAGTTGAAGTGCTATGCTTTATATCTAGTGACTTATTAATTAATTTTTGAGTTTCGTTTATGTATTCTGTGCCTAGATCTGTTTTCAAAATTTTTGGAATTCCAAATTTTAACATAAAGTCTTCAAATAACGCTTTGGCTATGCTTTTAGAGTGTTTACTTTCTAAAGGTATAGCTTTAATGAATTTAGTTAGATTGCATTGTATAGTTAAGATGTAACGGTTATTGTTTTCTGTGATTTTTAATGGTCCTACTGTGTCTACTGAGATATTTTCAAAACTAGTCGACGGAGTTTCTGTAATGACCATTGGTTCAATTGTGTGCCTAGTGACCTTATTTTTATGACATTTTTCGCAATTAGATATGAACTTTTTTACCATTTTTGACATATTCTTCCATATATATTTTTGTTTTAATTTATTAATTGTTCTCTTCACACCGGTGTGTCCTCCCAATAAAGAATTATGGTATTTTTCTATGAGCTCATTTTGTAATTTTTTTGATTCTACCTTAATTGGGGGTTCATATAACAAAATAATTATTCCGGAGTCGTATTTTTTATATATTTCATTATACATTTCTTTGAAAGTCATGACTTCTAAATAAGCAAATATATTGTCTTTTAACGAAAGTGCTAGCTTTTTAAAATTCATCGCTACAAGTTTCTCCAGAACAGTGCCTAAGTTTTGTTCCAGATTATCGCTCAGTAGTGTAATTTTAACATCTTTCTCTTCTATTTCAATATTATTTTTAAATTTATTTTGATAGTTAGCGCGCTTGTCAATAATATTGAATTTTAGTTTCCCTAATTTTGTAATTTCGGTTAATGACGTCACTTCCCAAGTCCCCAGTTGATCAGGCGGTTGGCTTGGTATGTTTAGTGATTTTTGATTGCCATTTGGACCGATAATATCGTTTTTTGCCATAGAGCGAGTTGTCACTGCTACAGTTGTTGGTATTAGTGCTTTTAACATACCTGAATCTACTCGAATTCTTGATAAAGCATCTGCATTAGTATTGGCTGAGCCTGGTTTGTACTGTATTTCAAAATAATAATCCTGTAATTCTAAGCGTATTCGCGTCAATTTTGAAGAAGGATTTTTGTGGCTGAATAAACCGACTAAAGGTCTGTGATCTGTTATCACAATGAATTTTCTTCCAAAAAGGTAAGGGCGGAAATAAGTGATTCCCCAGTAAATTGCTAAAATTTCTTTTTCTATCACAGGTTTATTTAATTCGTGTTTCGTTAAGGATCTGCTAGCATATGCGATGGGTCTATCATCGCCAATCATGCCTTGGGATAAAACGCAACCTAAAGCGAAATTTGAGGCATCAGTAGTTAGAATAAAACTTTTTTGAAAATCCGGATACTGTAAAATAGGAGGTTCAATAAGTTTTTGTTTCAAATTTATAAAAGAATTGTTGCAATCAGATGACCAAACAAACGGTTTGTTTTTCTTTCATAACTGGTTCAGTGGGTATGCTATGCTTGCAAATTCTTGGATGAACCTACGGTAATAGTTCATGAATGCAATAAAGCGTCTTACATCATCGGCGTTTTGCGGTGTCGGGTAATTGTTTATGGCTTCGTATTTTTTTGGGTCAGGCAAAATGCCTTTATCAGAGATTAAATGACCTAGATATATTACTTCTTTCTGTAAAAAATTACATTTTAACGGATTAAGTTTTAAATTGTATTTTCGACATCGTTCAAAAACCTTTGTCAAATTATTGTTGTGATGCATTAGGCTGCATCCGAAAACGATGATGTCATCTACATATAAGAAAGCGTCTGCGTCCAGTCCGGCCATAGCTATGCTAATCATTCTGGAAAAACTATTTGTTGAAATATTAAGACCAGAAGGAAGTCTTTTAAAATGATAATGACCTGAGTCAGATGAGAAGGCTGTGAGAGGGAGATTTTTTTTCTAACTCTATCTGGTGGAATGAACTTGCCAAATCTAAAGTACTGAAATATTTCGCTCTACCTAATTGATCAAGAATATCTTCTATACGGGGCAATGGAAATTTATCTGTTACTATTTTTTTGTTTAGTTGTCTAAAATCTACCACCAATCTCGATTTTTTATTTTAGTCCTCCAATTTCTTTTTTACTATTAACAATGGTGAATTATATGAACTTATGGAGGGTTCGATAATATCATCGCGTAATAACTGTGAAACTTGATTTTTTATTTCTTCCTTCTGGGAATGGGGCAATCTGTAATTTTTTATAAAAACTGGATTTTCATCAAGCAATGAAATTTTTTGTTTGTAGAAATTGTTTGCCGGAAGTTTATCACCTTCCAAATAAAATATGTCGTTATAATTCATGCAAATATCTAGAATAGTTTTGTTAGCCTTATTGTCCTCACCTTGTAATCGTATGTTATTAAGCAGTTTTGCTGATCTGTGCGTAACGTCTTGCGCACTACTTGTGTCAGTAATAACACATAATTCATAATTTGCAATGGGTTCCATATCTACGCTAAAATTATTATCGATAATTACATCTTCACTGGTTGTGTTTACCAAGAAAACATGAGGGATGCCCTTACTAGGTACTAGAGTGTTACTTAAAAATACACCTGGGGTTATTTCTTTATTAAGAATTATACTATCTTCGCTAATGTGTTTATTTACGGCTTGGATTAATTTGGTTCGCGCTGGGATAGTTATTTTGTCGACGAGCGGTAATTTTGTTTTCATGGGGAGTGTTATTTGAGTATGATTCGTATGTATAGTGAATGACCAAGTAAGATAGTCAATAAAACACGTATAATTTATCAAAAAATCTCTACCTATTATGCCATCTGTAAGAATAGGAAAGTTATCGTCTATCAAATGAAATTATTGTGAGAAAACTTTGTTTCTTACGACTAAATTTGTTGCAGTGAGACCTAAAGTGTAAAGTTTGTGAGGAGTTATACCACCTATTTCGCATTTTTCTCCAGGGAAATATTTTTGTGATTTGTTTACTATGCCAACTTTGCAAAGATTTACATCGGCTCCTGAGTCTATTAAGAAAGATGTGAGTTTACCTGTCATTTCACAGTAAATATTCACATAGTTTGAATTATTTGTGGTTATGCAAATTAGTTTCGGGTGACCAACTCTCCTACTGTTGCCGACTGATTCAGTGGAAGTTGGCTCAGCTCGTTTCCCGGATTTGAATCGTTCCTTTCAATAAAGCGAATATTTTGATTTCCCCTATACCTGTTGTATCTGAAATTACGATTTCCGCGATAAGAGTGATTGAAATTACCTCTAAAATTACTTCTGCCGCGACCTATGTTACCATTGTACGAACCGCTAGGTACGCTGCTTTGTCCTCTAGACTGGTTCTGTTCATGTCCGCCATAATTTCCTCTAAAATTTCCTGAGTACCTATTATTTCTTCCCCTTATGTTATATTGTCGATTTATACGGTAAACGTTATTTTGCGAAGGACTTTGAGAACATTCTGCATCTAGGGCGATTTCCACAGCTGCAGTGAAACTTTGGGGTCTAGAGGCCAACACGACTGTTTTTATTTCCCTATTCAAACCTGCTTTGAAACAATTAAGAGCATGTTGATCGTTTAGTTGAATTATTGGCTCTCGGGCACTGCTACTTTGAGAGTTCAGACTAACTATGTTTAAATCACTAATGAGAGATTCTATTTCGGAGGCATAAATTGAGATACATTTTTCTGCTTGTTTGGTTTTACTTAGTTCGGATTGAATTGATGCTAAAGTTTTTCGTGGCTTAAATCGATCAGTGAGGTAGGTCTTAAGTTCTGTGAAATTTTTAGGTGTAGTTATAATAGAATTTTTTGCTTTACCTTTTAGTTTGGTTTTCAAAATAAATTGGAGTAATGAATTTTTGTTAGTTTCGTCCTTAAGGGAATCATGATAATATTCTGCAGTGTCTAAAAAATCAATAACTTTGTCAGCTTCCCCCGAAAATTCTGTTAAGAGTTGAGTTGCTGTTTTAAAATCAAAATCCATTTTAGTGACTCTTAAAGGTATGTTGTGACAATTTTCTGAATCTGAACTACTGAAACTATCTAAATTGTCGTCCTGCTGGACTTTGCTTGCTTGTTGACTAATTATTATAATTCTTTCTTGCAAAAGCTTATCTAAGATATTAAAATACTTGTTTATAGATTCAATATAACCCTTAGCTTCTACAATATCCTTTTCCTCAACTTTAACTAAGTTAAATCTACTTTTAATTTTTATTAACTCGTCTTTGAATGAATCTACCTTGTTTTGTCTTCTTTGCGTAGCTGCTGCTCCTCGCCTGGAAACTGGGTCCTTGCTTAAATTGCGGTGAAAAACTCTGATTTCCTCTAGGAGGTGCCGGAATTCAGTTGTGGCCATGCAAAGTAGCTCCCACGTTGCGGACTAGCGGCCTTGCGCCACACTAGAGACCGTTCCCGCGTTGCTGGTTCCCGGTTTTGGGACGGCCAGTTGTTGATTGCTCTCTCTTGTTCTTCTTTTAGACTTGCTCCATACTTCAGTTTCTTCTTTTGATTGATTTTTTCCCATTTCATGTCGTTGTCTGCTCAGTTTTTTGGATTCTTGCTAGTATAGTTGAAAAGGCAGGGTCGCCATGTTGTGGAATTAAACAGGTTGGTTGTCGATGTCACATCTTTATTCTATGAATGCTTCAATTCGTCTCCACATATACAATAATTGTTATAGTTACCTACTTTAGTGTCCTACATTCTAAACTGCTGAATAGCTATATTTATGTTTAAACTAATAAATAAAATAACGATATGGATAATGATAATGATAATTATAAGAAGGCACTACAAACGAAAGCTTCAACATCGGAACGTAAATTGGGCCAAAAATAATATTTTTTTACATTATTGTACATTCTATTCATTCCTGCGTGCCCTCCGGTTGGCAGGATATGAAAATCATTCAAAATAATTTGTCGACACTCTGCATTCTCAATTTTTTGTACGTCCTGTATAATATTAATTTTAAAGTGCCCCTCTTCTATCTTTTTTGTATTATTTATGAGCTCGTTTATTAATTGCGCGTTCAGTTTATTTTTTAAAATGAAATGAAATGTTATATTTCATGCATGCTTTATTCAGGTCTCTCAACGAAGTATGCAGTAGGTACACACGTCGATCGAGGATCGAGTCATATTTTTTCTCTCTTATTAAATTTTCAAATTCTGGTTGTGCGATGGAACTTAATTCGAAAGAGTTTTTCAGTGGCTTTAACAATTCCACAACGCCAGGGTGATCAAGCCTATTGTTAAAGGATTTATCAAAACCAACCTCATTTATTTTTTGTTCCTTAAGCTTTTCAGTTTGTTGTCTTGTTATAGCAAATTATGTTTCTGAAATGGAATTTGACACATTTTTCAATTCACTTGAGGAAAATTCAATTCTAGATAATGCATCAGCTGTTACATTTTCCTTGCCTTTTATATATTTTATCTCAAAGTCATATTTCTCTATAAGCAACCTGAATTTCGTCAATCTACTTGAAGGGTTGGCCATTCCAAACAAGTAAACTAAGGGACGATGATCGGTGTACAATATAAATTTTCTACCATATAAATAACAAGAAAAATGTTTAATGCCAAATACTATAGCTAAAAGTTCCTTTTCAATAGTCGAATAGTGTTTTTCCGCTTTATTCATCACGCTGCTTGCGTAAGCTATCGGTCTTTCGTCGCTATTTGATATTACTGCGCCTACACTGTGTCCTGATGCGTCAGTTTTTAAAATAAAAGTGTTGTCTTGTAAAAAGTTTGGATATTGTAGTACGTGGGGATTAATTAATGCTACTTTCAAAGTGTCAAAAGATTTTTGGCATTCAGGAGTCCATTTAAATGGAATATTTTTCCTTGACAGCCTATTTAATGGTGCAGCCATTTCTGCAAAATTTTTAAAGTGTTTTCTATAAAAATTACTAAATGCCACAAACCTCTTGGTTTCGTTAGCATCTTTGGGAGTAGGATACTCTTGTACAACTTAAATTTTCTCTGGGTCGGGCAAAACTCCTTCCGCCGATACTATATGCCCTAAGTACAAAAGTTATTTCTTGAGAAATTCGCATTTATTTGGATTTAGCTTTAATTTAACATCTCTAATTCTTTGTAAAACTTTTACTAAATTTTTGTTGTGGTCATTTAAATTTCTTCCAAATACAATAAGATCGTCGAAATAAATGAAACAACTTTCATAACAAGGACTTGACATAGTCATTGCTCTTGAAAAAGCGCTAATTTTCAGTCCCATTGGGAGACGTACCATTTGGTATTGTGCTTTACTTCCTACTGTGAAAGCTGTATAAGGCCTACTAGACTTTTCTAACTCTATTTGATAATAACTTTGTGACAAGTCTAAATGTGAAAAATAAACAGATCCAGAAAGAGAATCCAAGATTTCTGAAATGCAAGGTAATGGTCATTTTTCATCTTTAATTTGCTTATTAACAAATCTATAATCTACTACAACTCTAAATGTTTTATTGCCATTATAATCTACTCTTTTATGGACTAATAAAAGTGGTGAAGACCATTCTGACCTAGCCTCTTCTATTATTCCATCTTTTAACATTGTATCTACTTGTTTATTCATTTTCCTCTTTCTGCGCATGAGGTAATCGATATTGTTTAACATATACGGGGGACGCCTCTGGCTTTAAATATATTTTCTGTTTGTAAATATTTGTGGTTGTTAATAGGTCATTTTCTAAAAGAAAAACATCTGAATACTTCGTAAAGACGTTTTGTATAGAATTTCTTTCCTTATCCATGTTACGGGCGACGTGAAGACGAAGACTTTTTAAAAAAACTTTTATTTGAGTAACGCGAGTTACAGAGTTTCGGCTTAGACTACAGACAAGACTAGAATTGGCACTCTTACTTTACTAGGTCCTATTTATACAGATCTGTTATGCTGAGGTGTTGTGGTTCTCATGGGAAAAGAATATAAAGACAAAGGGAAGATCAAATTCTGCAATTCTTGCAGTAAGCAAGTTTTAACAATACTCAAAAGGAATATGATATGTTCTAGTAGTCATTCTAGAACAATATACAATGGAAAATGATATCTTTGTAGTAAGCATCTTGAACAATAGAGAATGAGAACATAATATCCAATAGTAAACAGAATCAAGGGTAAAAACAAGGTTATGATCAAGGTGATGCTTGAGGTCGGATATAACACCATCCCCCTTATATTAAAAATTTGTGTTAACAAATTTTGACATTAAATTAGGCATATGTTTTAGTATTAGAATTTAGTTCAATTTCTTCTTCTTCGCGAGGTTCGTCCAATCTATACGAAGGTCTTCTTTTGACAGTAACAAATTTTCTTAAATTTTGAAAAACGCGAGTTCGAGTTCTAGGAGGTTGTGGAGGATCGTCTCCGTTATTAGTAGTAATAATGCCTATTTTAATGTTCCTAGACTCTTTACATTTAAAATAAAAGTACACAATAATTAAAAGTATGATTAAAGTAATGGATAGATATGTCAATATTGGCGTATACTTATTTACAGTTGGTTCGTTAATAATATTATCAAGATCCTTTGCATATTCGTCTAATTTATGCTTTGCGACATTTAAATCGTCATAATTAAATTTATTTAGTTGTAAAGGTTTTAAGCCAGGAAATTTTAGTTTATTTGGAGTTTCTTTGCAACATTCAAATGGTATATTAATTGGGTGAAATTTATAGGTTTGATTAGATTTATTTAAATTTTTCGTTTGAATTTTAGTACTTCCAATATAGGCAATGCATTCGGATTTTAACGTTAAAATTGAAGTTTTGTCTAGCATTATAGTCAAAGGATTTTGATTTTTACACTTAATAGTTATAGGAAATATTTCACTTAAAATTATTAACCATTGATTCTCTTGAATCAATTGTACATTGTAACTTTCAATTGAAATTGTGACTATGTCACAAGTATTAGGTAAATGGGTTTTTACCTCTAATAATTGAGCTTCACATCTTGAATGTGAGTCAATAGAAGTAGGATATAAATCTTTGCACATTATTAAATCAAATGCTAGTTCTTTACAATTTTTTATATCATAGAGAATTACATAGAGAGTTGGGTCATCGCTTTTTGCTACAAATTTAGTATCAGTGGATACCATGTGATAAAATTCAGTTTTATTGTCGAAAATTGGAATAGGATAAATTCTATAAAGAGTATACCATTGAGGTTCTACTAAAGGAATGTCTAATATAAAAACAAGCCTATTTTCTGTTTGAAAAACCTTTAGTTCTATAAAATCAAGGTAAGTTGCAACATTTAGAAGTTGAGGAGTTAAGGGAAAATTATTTTTATTTAAAGTCTGAGCGATTATTTGCAAATGATGAACCAAGTCTTCGGAAGTTATAACTGACGTGTGAATGATATGTAACTTTGCAAAAGTAATAGAGTTTAGAATGTCATTTAAATTGCTTTCGATAAAGGTATAGGATTCTAGGAGTCTTTCGGCCATCTCTAAAACTTGTAATTTTGCAGTGTAATAATTAAAATTATCAGAAATGTTATAAATGTAATTTTCGATTTGTTTTATGTCATTATTAAAAGTAATTTCATCAATTTGTAATTTGTTGATAGAGTCATTAAAATTTTTGATAACTGAAGTAGTTACTAAAATTTGTTTTTTCATTAATTTTTCTAATTCGTGTTCGTCTCTGTTAATTTTATCGATACAATCGTTATAATACTGTCCGTCTGAAGCGTCTAAATTTCCGGTAATAAATTTCCAAACTGACCCTAAACCATTAATTAAACCTCTTTTATATCTTCTCACATCAATAGCTAGTTCTTCAAATTTGAGCGCAATGTTTTCGGAAAGTTGATTTAGTAAAGTGAGATGTGACTTAACTTCGCTTAGAAAGGCGGCCATTCGTACGTCTTTTGGTTGAATTATAAATTGCATATTTTCTAAAATTTTATTATTATTTTCGAATGTTGTTTTTAGAGATGAAATGTCTTTATACACCAATAAACTCCACTTGTCATTAGAAATTTTGAGTCCGGATTGCTCTTGATAGAACACGCCTATGGTGTTATTAATTGGTCGCAGTGTATATTGTGCCATAGCGGTAGCGAACAAAGAAAATCTGTAACGAAGTTTCAGAATTAGGAACTTGGTTCGATATAACAAATTATTTTAATATCAGTATTTTTGAAAATATATTTGATCATAGGGAGAACTGTGTCCCAATATAATTTGTCTAATCCACAAGCTAACTTGGGTATAGCTATAATTTTATCTTTTTCATCAGTGCTCTCGAGACAAATTGTTCGTAATTCCTTTAAGCAATTAAATAAATTAGCATAAGTTGGTTTATAATAGAAAAATTCTTTAGTTATTAAATAATAAATATTTCTTGTCGGAAGTTGAAGTACTGCTATTTCACCAATTGACTTATTTTGATTTTTTAGTTCATCTACGTGTCCAAATTTATTCTTAAATTCTTTTGCAATTCCTGCATTCATTTCTAAATCTTTAGATACACAGTGAGCTAATGAAATATTTTCAGGGGCATCAAATAAATTGCCCAGTTCAATGGAAACGTTATTATTTTCAATAGGGATTTTTCGATCTAGAGTATAAAAGAATTCTTTAACCGTTAGTTCTTCTTCCTCCAATTCGTGACATTTTTTTAGCATATCAAAATTCATTTTTGTAGTTTGGTTAGTAATTGGGTTATGTAGCAAAGCTGAATTCGTATAAATTTCTTTAATTTTATAGGGTCCATTAAATTTGTTAGCTAGTTTATTTTTTATTTGGGACTCCTTGACATAAACCTTTTCTCCTACGCGAAATTGTCGCTGCTCCGAAACGTGTGTATCAAATCGCTCTTTTGCTTTTTGCTTGCGCATATCCGTACGCTTTCTTGCCACTTCATAATAATGCTTTATTTTATTGTTTAAATCGCGAACGTACTTAGAGATTAATTCTTGCTGATTATACAAAACTTCTGGAGGTCGAGACGAGGTGTGACCGAATAGCAATTCGTAAGGAGTAAAGCCGTGTGTTTTATTTATAGAATTGTTATATGCTATACAAGCGTAAGGAAGCATTTGAAATGGGTGCTCATTTGGATTTTCGGTACTACACGCACGTATCATTTCAGTTAAGGTGGCATGAAATCTTTCTAAAGAGCCATTTGATTGCGGATGACTAACACTAGAGAAAGTTAATTTTATATTGTATAATTTACAAAGATCTTTCATTAATTGATTATTAAATTCTTTACCTACATCGCAATGGCTTAAAGGAGTTCCAAAATGTTGAAAATAGAGTAAAAGAGCGTCTACTACAGATCTCGCTGTTTTATTAGGAAGTGCATAAGCCTGGGTAAATTTTGTCAGTTCGTCTCTTATGGTAAGGATATTATTTTTCACTGAGATTTCTAGAATGTCAATATTTATTCTTTCGAAAGGAGTTTTAGGAGTTTCGGTAACAACTAAGGGACTGTCCAAGTTTTGTCTACAAATTTTTGTCTTTTGGCAGATTTCGCATTGCCGAATAAATGTTTCAACGTCTTTAGTTAGTCCTGTCCAGTTATATTTTTGTTTAATACATCTAATTGTTTCGTTTATTCCTCGATGTAAGTTTGTCTTGCCTGAATGAAATTGATCTATTATTATAGGTATTTGGTCTTCGTCTGGTATAGTCACAATGTTCTGACAAATTGTTAATTGAAAGTTTTTGTCTGAGAACAAAAAATTAAACATTTCTAAAATTGGAAAATCTGGATTGTTTTCAATGTAATAAGTTTTATTTTCTTCGAATATATCTTTACTGTAATAAAGAGATATGAAGAGTACTTGTATTGCGGTTTCAAAATTAAAAGGAACAGGAATTATATAATATTTTCTTTTAGCTACGGTTTGACTGGAAAGAACATTTGCTTTATTATAGTTAAAATCAGGATTTAGCTCAAGTAAATCATCAATAACTTTTTCGTGAAGGTCTGTTAATTTGTCTTGTTGAAAAATTAGTACAATGTCTTTGTGTGTTTTGTCTAAAAGTTGATTATTAGTGTATTGGATTTTAGAATAGTCGATCATTGAAGTCGTCTTGTATAGATCAAAAAATCTGTCAAATTCATTACAGATTATAGCAATTTCGTCAGTCTCATTATTGTCAATAGGCGGGTCAATGTCTTGAGGATTATCATGGGAAGTAGATGGTTCGTCTAGGGAAGTATGAAAGGAAACAGCTTCTTTTATATGATTGATTTTGATTCGAGATAAAGCGTCGGCATTTCGATTAATTTTTCCAGGTTTATAAATTATTTGATAATTATATTCTTCTAATTTAAGTCGCCAACGTGCTAAACGACTACCGGGATCTTTTATTGAGAAAAGCCAGGTTAAAGGTCTATGATCTGTAACCAATAAGAATTTTCGTCCGAAAAGATAAGGTCTATAGTTTTTCACGGCAGCAATTATTGCCAAAAGTTCTTTCTCTATAACGCTATATTTCATTTCTGCTGGACTTAAGGTTCTTGAAAAGTATGCTATGGGAAGATCATTTCCAACAGGTCCTTGCGAAAGTACCGCGCCTACAGCAAAAGCGCTTGCATCTGTAGTTAAAACAAATTATTTTTCAAAATTAGGATATATTAGAATTGGTGAAGTTATTACTGCATTTTTAAGTTGTTCGAAAGATTCACGACAATCTTTATCAAAAATAAATGGTACGTCTTTTCTTAAAAGTCGAGTTAAAGGCTTTGTCATTTTTGCGAAATTTGGAATAAACTTCCTGTAGTAACCAGTAAGACCCAAAAATTGTTTAATTTGTTTAGTATTGGCAGGTTGAGGAAAATCGATAACAGCTTGTACCTTTTGTGGATTTGGTTTAACCCCTTCAGGTGTAATATGTCCTAAATAAATTACTTCTTTTCGTAAGAATTCACACTTATCTGGCTGTATTTTTAGATTCGAATTTCTTAATCTTTGAAAAACTTCAGTAATACGAGAGATATGCTCATTAATTGTGGAAGAATAAATAATAGTGTCGTCCATGTAAACTAAGCACTTTTCGTTTTGTATCCCCATTAGTATATTATCCATAACCCTCTGAAAAGTTGAGGGCGCATTACGAAGGCCAAAGGGCATACGTAAATATTCAAAATGACCATTTTCAACGGAAAAAGCAGTTTTCGAAATGTCTTCTGTATTCATTTCAATTTGTTGAAAACCAGAAGCCAAATCTAAAGTAGTAAAATAATGGCAATTACCCAACTGATCTAATATATCTGAAATATTAGGCAGTGGATACCTGCCATTAACTGTTAACTCATTTAATTTCCGATAATCAATTACGATTCTCCATTTTTGTTTGCCTGAAGCGTCTAATTTTTTTGGAACGACCCATACTGGGGACGACCATGGTGAAACAGAAGGTCTAATTATTCCTTGAGAAAGCATTTTATTAATTTGTGTTTTTACTTCTTCCTTGTGAAGTTGTGGATATCGATAAGATTTAATAAAAATTGGCTTAGCGTCGCCTGTATCGGTAGTATGTTTTATTTCATTAGTAAAACTTAAGAAATCTCCGTCAAAGTAAAATATATCTTCAAAATTCAAGCATAAATTAGTAATTAATTCTTTTTCTTCTTCGTTTAAATGTTCAAGCCTTAATGATTTTTTTATTTCTTCTACTCTGCTTTTCGTTTTATTAAAATTACAAATAATATTAGTACTAGCGTTCGTTTCTTTAATGTAAGGCTCAAATTCAAATTCTTCGAAACAAATATCCTTTGTTATGGCATTAGCGTTTAATATTGTCGTATAAAAATTACCGTCTTCGTTTATTTTTACTATAGCATTTGGCACGTATACCTTTTCTACTCGTTGTGCGCATAAAATCATTTCTTTATTCGTATATCTATTCGTATGAAACTTGCATATTTTTTCGCAACACGGTTCTATCGTAACCTTATTTATATTATAACTCGTATTTTCGCTTTCAAAATTATTTATATTTTCCGTATAATCATTATTATTATTATTATTATTTCGTTCATAAGCGTTTATATGGAGGCTGTCGTACCTTTCGTCAACATTAACTTGTCTTTTATAAACGACTCGATTATTATTATCATTATTATTCGTTAACTCGTTTAATTCATCTCCGTCTTTAAGTCATTCGTGTACCTTATAGTACGTAATTAATTGTTTATTCCTAAAATCTACTATTGCACCGTACCTTTCTAGAAAGTCAGCGCCTAAAATTCCGTCGAATCCTATATCTAGATCGCAAATATAAACTTTATGGGGAGAAAGAGGACCCGTAAAAGAAACAAATACCGCTTCAGTAATAGGAATGGATTGGCGAGAAATACCTTTAATTTTCTGGACATCGATTTAAAAATTGCTGAATCGTCTCTGGTTTGAAAATTGAAATACCAGCTCCTGTGTCAATTAAAATTTTGTACTTATCGGTATTATCTTTAATATAATATAAGTTACTATTGTCAACGGTATTTATGCAAACGTTTGGTCCGTATTGGTCATACCAAGATTCTTGAAGTTCGGAATAGGATTCTGGTCCGAGGCTGTTAATTGAAAATTTTCGCTTTGGCCCAGATAATGTTGTTGGGGAGTTCTATTTTGGTTATTTGGATTTGAATTTGGGAATCTAGGGGTAAAATTTTGATTAGAAGGCTGGAAACCTGAATTATTATTAAAAGTTCTGGGGAAGTTATTTCTTGGAGCATTATTAGAGAAATTTCTAGGAGGTTGATTTCTTGGTTGGAAGTTTTGAGGGTGGTTCCTAGGTTGGAAAGAAGGAGTTTGAAAATTATTTTGCTGAGGAAAAGATGGTCTTTGATGGAACCTATTTTGGGAGAAATTATTTCTTTGGGAGTTATTTTGGAAATTGTTAGAGAAGCTAGAAGGATTTGGACCATTTCTGTAATAATTATTTTGATTTTTTGTTCGACATTCATTGATAGTATGTCCATTTCTTTTTCAATAATTACAAAATTTTGGAAAACTATTATTAGTTCTCTTAACATTATTATTGAAGAAAGTTGCAATTCTCTCTTAATTAAAGCTATAGCATCCATCATGTTTGGTGGATTGCTAGCACAAATTAGTTGCCCTATTCTTGGTTCTAGACCTGTCAAAACTGTATTTAGACACATGCTATCGATTAATGTAGCTTGCGATTCTTTTTGTTCCCTAGTGAGAAGGCTTTGTTTTCCTATTGCGGCATACATTTTCGAGCAGTGAGTTTGAACTCTGCCTACAAAAGTCAAAGCATTTTCATTTTGGGATTGACACATTCTTTGTAAATCTTGAATTAATGAAGTTAGATCGCGAGGATCTCCGAAATAAACGTTAAGTAATTGTTTGATTTCGCGCCAGGTACTCAAATCTCTTGAATTGATAAGTTGGGCTGCACGTCCCTTTAATTGGTTTTTTATTTTTATTACTAGTAAAATGGCTTGATCGCCAACAGTCATTTGCATGGCCCTATCACATGCAATGATAAAAGTATTTAAATTGATTTGATCCCCATCGTATTCAGGGATGATAGAAAATATTTCGCTTAATTTAAATGGTACTTCGTCGTTGTTTGAAGGGTTTGCTTCATTGTTTACATTAGAGTTTATAGCCTCGTTATTCGGCATGTTGAAATGAAAAGTTAATATCGTTATAACGTATCCTATACGCCTAGCAATCGTATGATTGCACCCTAATTATTGCATGATTATTTTAAAATACCCTTGGGTGCCCCGGAAAACAGTCTTAATGACCTGCAATCATATAATTATTCTTGTCCCTTTCTATCGTCTTTGTGTGCTAGGATCGATGTGGACCCTGAGGCCGAAAAACCTTGCAATCGTGTGCATGCGTCTCTATACAAAAATATTGTACTAAATGTCACCTCTCTATAAGTCCAGAACCGTAATGCATTTTGCCTTTTGTCAATTTCGTTTTTCGATTGGATTATGGCATATGTACGCCCGGGGCAGTCGTATGACTAGCAGTCGTATGATTGCGCTCCTTTGGAAGCAGTCCTAGGACTTGCAATCGTAAGATTGCGCTTCCTATTATTTATTTGTGTTCGCGTATAAAGGGTCGATGTGGACAGGGACTCACCTGCTAATCTATTGTGTGCTTGTTTTTCAATGGGGCATATACTCCCCGGGGCAGTCCTATGACTAGCAATCGTTTGATTGCGCCCCACTGGCAGCTGTGGACACGGAGTCATAATCTTGTCTGTGCTTGTTCTTCAATGGGGACATGTGCTCCCCGGGGCAGTCCTACGACTAGCAATCGTTTGATTGCGCCCCAGGAAGCAGTCTTAATGACTTGCAATCGTGTGATTGCGCTTCCTTTATTTACCTTCCTAAGTTTCCAATATCCTGCGGTTACATTATTACACCTTATTCATTGTCTACACCTCTTTTTACGCGGCGAACCCGACGAAAATCGCGAAGCGAGACACGTCTGTAGACGCCGATACAAAATAAAGCACTGGAATAGTTTTTAGCGACGATCGGGTGACTGGCGGCGGTTGGGACAAAAAACACCTTTCTTTAAACGTTTGTATGGCGTTTGTACAGAGTGAAGCAAACTACATTAGTATTTGTAATATGAAGGATGAGACTGCAGTATAATGTTTTAATATTGCTTAATGATGATGATATAGCTTAAATTCTGGTTTTAGGTAGATTAGAGAATAAATATTATGGTAACAATGTTATTGGAGACACGCAGAGGAAAAAACATAGCAATGAATGCATAATGCACGGTTAAGGGAAAACTTACCCCCGAGCACAAAATTAATAAGAAAAATGTTAATGATACTGTGGTTAAAAATGAAGAAATTCAACTGAATAGTTGTGGAAGTAGGTATATTATGTTGTAATTACCCAACATAAGCAGATTAGTCCTAAATTATGCACATACCACGATATACGAGGGTCATACATCGTGGCACATACGTAGATACAGCTTTTTGTGCTTCTAGTTTAGTTGCTAGTACAGTAAAGAAATACTTATTGTGTATATACCTATAGTTAAGATATGGGGGGGGGGTGGGGGTGTCGCACACCCCAATGTTGAAATCGATTATCAAAACAAGAAATCATGCGTTTGTAAAAACGATCGTTGATACCTACATGTGAAAACCATGATTCAGAACTAATTTAAATAATCTAAAGACAATGCAAGTTCTACAGCAGAGTTTCATTCGATATCAAGTGCTTGACCGTCAATAACTACTTTTTGCGGGTATTTTTTTCTTGTATGATCTAATGAAGTATTTAAGTAATTAAGTCCGTAGTAGTACACTTTGTCGCATCCATTTTGATGCGGAAAGTTGTACTTTTCTGCACTAGTGACATTAACTTTGTCAACTAATAATAGAACTACGCTTGTAAAATTTTTGCAGGTAGGTACATATTAATGGAAAACTTATTTTAGATGAATGTAAGCAAGGTATTGCTTTTCTTTGCTGACTTCCTGGAAATAGCGAAGAATCATGGACAACATCAGTAGATTGTTATATTGGAAAGAGTCAACACAAGTGCAATAAAAAAATATGAAAGTCTACCTTACGGGATTTAGTTGACAAAGACATACCGACATACCTCAATAATTATTATACATTGGAGTAGCATGAAGGAAGATTTTTGGCAAAAATCAAAACGTATTACAAGGAGGGACTGTCTGACATGTTAAAAAACGAAAAATGCCCTATATCTCCAAAACGAATCGAGATTTTGAGATTCAACTGCTTTCCACTGCCCTCAACAATCGAGCACAGTACACCTACCTACTCTTTGTCTATCTCTTCGCAGAATAGAAGAAACCCCCCAAAAAAACATCCAGTTTGTTACACTCTGTGCATGCGACATGAAAACTGTATTATTTGATTTTGGAATATTTTCACTAAATTTAATAGATAACTTATTTGGGGTTTTGCCATAGAATGCAAAATAATGTTTTTTTTCTTGCAAATTAAAGAAATCTTAATTTTTGGCCGGCTGCTGCATTATAATATTTTTTTATTTTTAACTTCCATTAACCACAATCACAAAATATGCTTATGAAAATTTATTTTCCAGAAAAAATATATAATATGTATAGTGAAAAAATTCTAAAGAATTATGTCTTTTTTTATGAAGATGCTTCGGCAATCACAATATAATTTACCTAAATGGGTCTAAAATAGTTCAAGCTATGACAATAAAGTTTTTCGACTGAAAACTTGGCTTTATTGCGTTTTACATGTTATATTTCTAACATCACCAAGAACTGGCACCTTCTCCAATATTCTAGCTTTACATTTTTGAACCGATGCAGGTCTAACTACTAACATAATTCTGTAAGTAAGGGCTCATGAAATTAAAGTAATAAATTTTTTATATTCGGACCAAGTAAGTGCTTGACGTCTATAGGATTGACTTTTCTCAGTTTAGTTTATAACCAGTCAATGCTGTTGATTAACACTAGGTATTGAGGCTAAAATATCATCAGTTTCTTCAAACAACTAGCAGTCGGTGGAATATACTTGATAACAAGTAAAAAATCGTTTGGCAGAGCCACTAATCTAAAATCGTCAGCTAAAATGTTACACCTGGTTGGTTCTTTATTGCCTTTAATATATCAGCAAGTCTAGATATCTAATTTGTGCAAGTTCAGTTAGGTACTTACGAATTGTGTCGTTTTATAGATAAAATCGACTTGTTTCCAATAAAAAAGTTTTGTAAACCAACCAGCATAACGTCCGTATCATCAATACCAATACCTAGTGTTCCCAGCATTTTCCTCAGCAAAATAGAATGGTTCATTTCCGTCATGGATTATTAGAATGAATGGTGAAAATAGTTCAAATCATAAAAAATAAAAGCTTGTAAAACACGCGGGGCCGCGGGATCCGAGATCCGATATTCCGATTTTTGACGCCACAAAATAGGTTATGTTTATGTTCTCGCAGGCTGACAGCTTGGCATTGAGGTGCGGCGTTGCCAAACATGGTGCCATGGCGGTAAATTTAGGGAAAAATAAAATCCAACAGGTAGTTACGTATATTGAATTTAAAAATTAATTGCGGCAAAACGGAGGCGAAAAAAAATAAAAAAAAATACAACAAGTATATCTCACCCAATACTATCCGATGAGCAAATAAAAAAAGTGGTGTATTAGTCCATTATGCATGAAATGCATTCGGTTATTACCTCTAGCTCTTTGGTTAGTACCTCCCCGATTGTTATTGAAATATGTTCTTCTATAAGTATTTGAATTCGAATTGGCCGTAGTCGGAAATCTGGATTGGTGGGTATTTATCATAGTTCTTTGATATTGTGTGTTGTAATTTGAGTTATTTATATAGCGTGGAGTACCCATTGAAAATGTATTTGGATAATTTGCCCTGTTTACACCTATAAAGTTCTTTTTTACTTCGGAATTAAACTTTTTGCAAAATTACTTTTTCTTTGCAGGCGGTCTGATTTTTGAATATACAAGAATTGACAAACGGAAATTTATACTGTTTAATGTATTTCCCGTTCTGATTTCCCTTTCTAGATGCGGGGACTTCCTTATAGCCTTTTTTATCAGAACCCTGTCGGAACGGAATGCTCAGGAGCCAGTTTTTTTGAGCGGTATGCTCCGCTTTTACCCAGGATAGCTTTCGTCAAAATAATAATAATTCCAGAGTGCAAATGTGGTGTGTTTGAGGGATAGGAGCAAAATTAAACAATATTTCAGGACATCGTATATTGATTAAACAAAGTAGGTAATAAATTCTTAAATAAATAATACAAAATAAGTCCGGCGAGCCGTGATCGGGGGGGGGGGGGCACGGGAGTTCTGTAAGTAAAAGAAACAACGCGACTTTAGTATTACTTTAGGGTTGCTAGACGTAGCTTGCTTGCGATACTTTAAATGCCCTAACGGTTAACGTAAGCAAGGGAAAAGCTAGAAGCAAGCTCAAAATATTTGGTTCGGATTCTAGGTTACGGTTAAGCAACGGATTTGACGGCTAGCAAAGTTCGGATAGCTAAGGGCCGCGGTAGGCCGTAGGTTGGGGCAAAGTTCACACTTTTCCCCCTGGTAGAGAGTATTCGAAGAGCGCAAATTACTAATCTGGAATTTAGCGGGCAGAAAAGACCCGGTCGAAGCAGCGGCAGGCTGTCTTATAGCCGGCAACCACGTGATCACGGCGTGCGGCGGCAGCCCATTGGTCGGCGTCGCTGACGGGAATTCGCAAGCGATCCCCTCCACATCGGTCTCGCTGCGGCGGCTAATGGCCGGGCGGAGCGCCTAAGAGATGAACCATCCCTGGCGCGTCCTCAGCGGCGGCTTCCTTGAATCGGCGATGTCCTAAATACCCGGTTTCCCAAAAAGAACGGCGATTCTAGCCCCAGTTTAAGCACCCCTTTCGGATCTACCCCTATTCGGCGTTCCTACCCCTCTCAGATAACCCAAATATATTTGATAAATTAATTTAGCCGGAAACACCCCACAATTAATTGTATTAATTGCAAATGACCCGGAATAAAGAACGCGGCCCTCCGCGGCAACAGGAAAAAAAATAATTATCGGCATGGATATAAAAACTACGGCGGCCGGACGCTAGAAATAGCATGGCGAAAGAATCAAACCGGCGTAAAAATTAAAATAAAAGCCTGGACACTTAGTAACTTCGTTACACACCTCTGCGGGAGTTATTATTGGAACCCCTATTCCAGTTTTTATTGTGCCGCATGTGAAACATTTGCCTAGAATTCCCTAACGACAATTCTTCGTCTTGCGCACCTCTAATGGCATCGTTCAGGTTTGAATAATTCCTAGCTTTTATAATAGTTCTCAATTCATGGTTGTTTAGACTATTTGCAAAAGATGTAATAGCATTTTTTTCATTTATGGGCCTTAAAATATTTACATTTTGTTCATCTCCATGTGCCTGGGTTAATGTTAGATCAAATATTAATTCTTCTAAAGTCCTTCCGAACTGCTCAATTGATTTAAAGTTTTGTTTTTCACTATTTAATTTTATTGAAAGAGCCGATATTGACTTTTTGGAAATAAAATAGCTTTTTAGATCTTTTATTAGTGAAACATTCGAAGTATACGATTGATTTAACCTAATTTTTGTATTTTCAGACAGCCGGGTTTTTAAAACATAAGTAGTTAATAACTTTTTACCATTCTCGTCCAATAATGAATCATATAAGCTAATTGCGTCTACTAACTGCTTGGTAGTAGATTCCGAACGGTCCTTAAGCGGGATTAAACTGGAAGCTGTTTTCAGGTCTAATTTTTCAGACATGATTTCGCTTTCGGAATCTGAAGAATCAAAATGTAACTCAGAGCTTAACCCTTCAGTATTTATACTGTCTAGTCTTTCCCTAATTTTTTTCTTATACCTACAAAATATTTTTCTATCTCTACTACATATAATTTAATTTTCTCTGTTAATTTGTTTTATATAAGTTATATGTTTCCCTAACCTTATTGAATTCTATTCTAATTTTATTAACCTTCTTATCTTTATTCCTTAAAATTACTAAACTATTTCTTCTATCTACACTATCTTTCCTTAAGTTCCTATGGAATACCTTCAATTCTTCATATACCGTACTTTCACCGTTTTAATAGACATAGGTGAATAGGCCGCGCGTCGCCGTGCGTTCAGCTAGGTTTGTCAGTCGTTGGCGGGAGGAGTACACAGTAGTCCCGCACTGCTTATCAGTCGAGTTTCGCGAGCAAAAAACATGCCCCGCCCCCCGCCAACGACTGACGAACCTAGCCGAATACACGGCGGCGCGCCGCCCAGCCATGGCTATGTATACTAAAACGGTGAAAGTACGGTGTATATATATACAGTGTGACCCATTCTGATGTTGGACACCCTCATAAAATCTGTAATTTGTGTCCGATTTTAGCCGGCGTTTTTTCTAAAAATAGATCACAAAAAGCTCTATTTTGGCGCAAAGTTTCAGATCTTAATCACACTTGACTTGGCAGATGACTTTAAAATTCCTATTTTGCTCAACTTTGACACCCTGCAGATTGGAACTCCCTGTGTATTTTTTGTTCAAATTTGGTATATGGGGGTTTCGGGGTGTCCTGATTAACGCTGTGTTGTCAGATTCTAAATAAAAAAAACGCTAAAGGGTTTTCGTCTTTTTTTACTAGAAAAAAGTTCATAGTAGGCCTTGAAAATTGAGATTAAGATCTGAAACTTTGCGTCAAAATAGAGTTTTTTGTGATCTATTTTTAGAAAGAAAGCCGGCTAAAATCGGACAAAAATTACAGATTTTATGAGGGTGTCCAACATCAGAATGGGTCACACTGTATATAAACTCATCTTCTGACATTCTTTTCCAGCTAATACCATATTTCCCATTTTATTTGAACCATTTATTCCATATACCATACCATAATTACTATATTTTCAACCATTAATTATCTCTATCCCATAACATATATATAATAATAATAATAATAATAACAATAAGCCTTCAGTCTCGGGGAACATTCGTCCCGAGGTCAGCCAATAGTTCGACGCTAACTTGTCGACATGTTCCTGGTTAACCTCATTAGGATGCCTCCCGTGCAGCGGCTTCCCCAACCACCTCTGTAGTTTATCGTTGTCGGTTCGGTGGTGATTTTGACGCTCGTGTTCCGTCAGACGTAGCGGTGTTGAGACGTCTGCTCCGCATATAGCCCTATGTAGTGTGGAGCTGTTGGCCTGCCTGTAGAAATAATTACGCAGATTTAATATTTGTTGGTCCAATTGCTTGCTGAGATCTGCCAATCCTCTTCCTCCTAGTTGACGTGGCAGAGTTGTTCTTTCTACGGCGCTACGGGGATGATGTTTATGAGCTTTTGTCAGTAGTGTCCTAACTTTTCGTTGCAGGTTGTTGATGTCCGTGTTGGTCCAATTCACTATTCCGAACGAATAGCTGAGTACAGAGCACGCATACGTGTTCAGGGCCTTAAACAAATTCCTGCTGTTAAGATCAGTTCGCACTACTTGTCTTACTCTCTTGATGAATTCATTCGTTAAATCAGTCTTCATTGTTCGATGGTCTATCCTTTGAGCTTGTTTCATCCCGAGATACTTGTATGTATCTCCCTTGCTCATTGCTTCGATCTCCTGGCCGTCCTGCATCTCGTGTGCTCTTTGTTCGAGCTTTCCCCGGATGATATTAAGGGTGCGGCACTTGTCCAGTCCAAACAGCATTCCGATGTCCCTGGAGAACTCCTCTACAATTTTAAGCATTTGCGTTAGTTGGTTTTTGGTTGCGGCGATCAGTTTTAAATCATCCATATATAATAGGTGATTCAACTTGATCGCTTCTGCGTTGTTGCTTTTGATAGCGAAGCCGTATTTTGTAGAGTTCAACCGATGTGATAGAGGGTTCATCGCCATGCAGAACCACAGTGGACTGAGTGAATCTCCTTGGAAAATCCCTCTTCGGATGTTGATTGTGTCGGTCTCGATGTTACTGTCTGCGGTTCTTCGAGATAACAATAATAATAAAGTCTTTATTTATACATTATGTCAATTTTGTACAGTTTCTATATTATATATCTTTATATCTAACTAAGTTAGAGAGCTTAATGTAAAAATAAATTTTTGGCGTAACATACTAAAAATAATGTATAATAATATATAATAATATATTGTTTTAGTTTAGTATATAGGTAATTAATTGTTTTTATCAACAATCCAAAGGAAAGAGAAGACTTTAAAAAAGGAAAAAAATCCTATAGATTGTTTTGCCTGTTAAGGTAGTATTTAGAAATATCATGAGAAAATTTTGTAGGAGACATTGATTTTAAGTTTTCTGGAAGAGAATTATACAGGCTTACTATGTTGTAACTGAAACTTCTCTCGAAAAACGTGGTTTTATGGACAGGTGGTGTCAGCAAACCCTTATAACGAACATTTAGATTATGCACGTGAGAACGAAAGACAATTTTATTATATAAGTAAGGCGGTGTTTTATAGTTAATAATTCTATGGTAAAAACAGGCTGAGTGAACCCATCGCCTACCTTCCATATTCAACCATTTTGATTCCAACAACTTATGAGAGATCCTCTCAAACTTTCGTATTCCATATATTAAACGGAGGCAAGAATTTTGCACTTTTTGAATTCTATATTTTTGAGTTTGAGTTAAACAATTACCATAAACAACATCCGCATGGTTGAACACGGACAGAACGAGAGAATCACACAACCTTTTGAGTTTCACCGACAAGTCATGACGACTGGAATAAAGCAATTTTAACCCGACGTATGCACGTTGAATACAATCTGAGACATGCTGCTCAAACCGTAGAGAATTGTCAAACATAAGGCCAAGATTCCGGACATTATTTTTTACTTCTAGTGCATTGTTATCTATTGTTACATCAACCTGATCCTTCACCAAATTAACGTCATTTTTTGGACCAAACAGCATTAGACAACATTTTTTTGGGTTCAGATGTAAAGAATGTTTCAAAGAGAGAGACCCTAGGTTTTCTAAATCACTATTTAAGTTGTTGATGCCTTCCAAGACATTTTCCTTTTTAAAAGAGAGATATATCTAAGTATCATCTGCATAGTATTGGGCTTTACTATGTTTTAGAGCAGTTTGTATATTGCAAGTATAAATGGCATACAGCAGAGGACTAATAACTGATCCCTGGGGCACACCACATGTTACAGATAATTCTGTTGACACAACACCCCCAACTTTAACACATTGGGTTCTGCCAGCTAGAAAACTCTCAAAGAACTGAATGGCGCTATTGCTCAGACCCACATAGTGTAGAACAGCGATAAGAATTTTACGATTAAAACTGTCGAAGGCCTTCGAGAAATCCAGCAGCGCCAGAACTGTAACTTTACCGTCATCCGTAGCTCTAAAGATGTCATCACTTACGTTCGCCAGGGCAGTAGAGCAACCGTGATTCCGTCGAGACCCGACTGAGTCTCCGGCAGAACCCGGTTTAGCTCCGCAAGCTGTTTATTTATAATTTTTTCCAAAATTTTAGAGAGACACGGAAGCACGCTTATAGGTCTTAGATCTTTGAGTTCTTGGGGATCATTTGTTTTCGGTAGTGGCGTCACTAAAGCTCTCTTCCAACTATCGGGACAAATTGAGTTATTCAGACAAAAGTTGATTACATGCGTTAAATATGGAAGAATAAAAGAGCAACAAAGTTTTATAGTTTGTATACTTAAACCATCCACTCCGACTGCGTTGGATTTAATCTGGGTTATAACATTTAACACATCTATTTCGACAACCTATTTAAATTCAAGAAAATGTTCTACAGTGTCTTTTAAATTATTTGTATAGTGCCGAATTAAGTCTTTACAGTCAACAGTTTGAGGTATTGAATTTCTAAAATAGTTATTTATATCATCGGGTTTTTTTCAAGAATTAGTTATGGCCGTATGAACAATGGTCCCGTTTGTGTAAAAGTGCGGACAAAGTGCTGAGTGCGCGGGCACGTGTAGGCTAAGCTTGCTTTTTGTATACTTATAAATATGAGCTCTGCTCCATGTATATTTAGTCTTGTCTTGTCTTGTAGCGTGAATCGCTGCCCTGCTGTAACTGTCAAAATAAATTGTTTTAAAAACGTATTTTTCGAAATCGTTAATTAAACTGGCGCAGTCGGTAGGACGTGCGTCCAGTTTCCGCGTTCGTGCGTAAGTTTGGAATCCCCACGGTATCGGAACCGCATTCTACCGCGTCGCGAGAAGCTGAAAGATTTTTATCTTGAAGACGTCGTCCAACAACCCTGATCTTCGAGGCATCGCAGAGAGGCAGCCCCTGGATCAACCCAACTCCCGGCAGACAGCACGACCAGCAGCTACAACAAGACATTGCTCACCAGAGGACCTTGGCCTGCGACCATCGATTTGGTAAGAGTTGAGTACTCATTTGGTTCCCATTTTACCCTATTTCCCTTTATTTTTAAGATATTTTGAGATATTTTTGATTTTTATAACATATTTTTGAGTTTTGAATATTTTTGATGAGCGAGAGCGATATTTCTATTGATATAGAGAGTCTTTCAAATTTATTCACAAATAATTTAAGCTTTGAGGAACAAAGTAACGTAACCGAGGTTACCCAAGTTATTAATAAGAAAAGTGATCAAATAATAATCGCAATGGCGAACGAAAAAATTGACCTGCCAATGCTTAAGATGTATGTTGAAACGATCTCTGAATTCGATGGCAATGCGACTTCTTTGCCCAAATTTATTTCTTCTTGCGATTATCTTTTCGAAACATATAGCGGAATTAATGACGAATTTCTGCAAAACTATTTAATTAGAGTAGTCCAGATGAAATTGACTGGACGTGCCGAATTATTGATAGGCTGTCGTAACGAATTGGACACTTGGCAAAAGATAAAAGACGCGTTAACACAATGCTTTGGCGATCGTAGGAATCTAGAGTGCCTAGAGCAAGACGTATTTACAGCTAGACCCTTTAAAAACGAATCACCTTTAGATTTTGCAAAACGTTTACAAGTCATGCGTAGTAACTTAAGACAAAAGGTAAATTCTGATATTTACTTAAACCAAGCTGCTAAAGATATTTATGGTAGGCAGTATGATGAATTATGTCTACGAACATTTGTTAGAGGTTTATCAGGTCCCTTACAGACGATAATTCGTTTGAAGGAACCCGCATCCCTAGAAGATGCTATGAATTTAATTATACAGGAAGAAAATTTCAATTACACTCAGAATATTTTTAGGAATGGTCCACAAAGTAATTTTTCTAACTCACCACAAAATAACCCACGGACTAATAGACAGAACTCGTACCAAAATAATTACCAAAACAACTTTTCTCGCCCTAATTTCCAAAATAACTTCCCAAGGAATAATTATCAAGGATACAACCATCAACCTAGGAACAATTTCCAAAACCAAAATTATTCTCCTAGACCAGTTTTCCCAAGTCAACCTATTAATGTACAACCAAATTATAATAACCAACAAAGACGTTTCCCTACCAACAGACAAGTTTTTGGTCCACCTCGTAATGTTTTCAGACCTACTGGACAAAACATACAAAGGCAATACGAGCCTATGCAAACTAATTCCCAAACCAGTAGAAATAATAATGCTTTTAATCCTAGAAATCACGAAGCTATGTCTACAAATTCTAGAGTACCCTCTAATGTTCATAGGAGTTTCTCTGCTAGACAAAATAATTTCCCGAGAAATAATTTTCAGCCACAAAATACTATAACCGAAGAGTTGTATCAGATTAATAGCGAAAATGCTAATAATGGAAGCCAGTCAATGCGCAATGCGTATGACTTGGTCCCCTCTCAGAATGAAGTTCAAATTCAAAACAAAAATGATATAAGTCCCGGAAATTTTCAGCAAGTCAGGTTGTCCCCGAAACGGAAGAAATAGAACCCGAAATTATTGAAATCCACACTGAAATCTGCAATAGTTTACCCTATATTATTGTAGAAAATCCCCCTTTAAAATTACTAGTTGACACTGGTTGTTTTCAATCCCTTTTACGACCTTCTATTGTTGAAAAATATTACCCAAATTTCATTTATACCTGTCCAACAAGAATTCGAACTAGTTTAGGCCAAACCGAAGTTCAATTTAGAGCGAATATACCAGCTCCTGATATTTTTAAAACAGATCAAATGTTTATATGTACACTTTTTGATTTTCATGAATTTTTCGATGGAATTTTAGGACTACGTGAAATGAGGAAGTTAAAATTTATTATTGACCTCGACAGACAATTTTTAACAAATAATGTAACAAATATCCCATTCTTTTATCGTGACACAAAGGAAAATTGTCACACCATCTCGGTAAACGCACACGAGGCTGTGTCGGTAAAAATACCAGTCTCTCAATATAACAATGATATTATTATTTTAGAGTGCAACATAGGAAACCTTTATATTCCAGAGACGCTCACAACCGCTAAACAAGGTTTTGCTTATACAGAAATTCAAAATAATACGGACAATGCTATACAGTATACTTTCGATGCACCGCTACACGTGCAAGCCTTTCCAGATTCGCATAAGGAAAATTTTTACTTATTTAATATTGAGAATTTTATTGATAATAATAATGATAATGACCACGTTCACGAAAATAAAAATAACTTCGACGCTACTTACGCAATACGTATGAATCATTTAAATGAAGAAGAGAAAAACGCTTTGATTAAACTTTGCCGCGAATTTTCTGATATTTTCCACCAAGATGGTACGAAATTAACGTTTACAAATCAAATGAAACACGAAATCAAAACTACGGACGAAATTCCAATTCATACTAAATCTTATAGGTACCCTTTTATTCATAAACAAGAAGTCCAGAAACAAATTTCAAAAATGTTAGACGATGGTATTATTCGTCATAGTCAAAGCCCATGGAGTAGCCCAATTTGGATAGTACCAAAAAAGTTAGACGCTAGCGGAGTTCAAAAATGGCGAATTGTAGTAGATTATCGGAAAGTTAACGAAAAAACTATTGATGATAGGTACCCTTTGCCAAATATAAATGACATTTTAGATAAATTAGGCCGTTGTCAATATTTCACAACCATTGACCTTGCGTCAGGTTTTCACCAAATTGAAATGCATGAAAATTCGATAGAAAAAACTGCTTTTACTGTAGAAAATGGACATTATGAATATGTCAGAATGCCATTTGGTCTCAAAAACGCACCTTCAACTTTCCAGAGAGTTATGGATAATGTACTTCGGGAGTTGCAAGGCAAAATTTGTTTACTTTACATGGATGATATTATAGTATTCTCGTCAAATCTTGAAGAACATATAGCTAATTTAAAGTTATTATTTTATACACTGAGAAAAGCTAAACTTAAAATACAACTCGATAAATCCGAATTTTTATGTAAAGAAGTTGAATTTTTAGGTCACGTGGTGACTCCTGATGGAGTAAGACCAAACCCGAAAAAGATTGAAGCTATTAAGAGATTTCCGATTCCAAAAACACAAAAAGAAATTAAGTCATTTTTAGGCCTCTTAGGTTATTATAGAAGATTCATTAAAAACTTCGCGAAATTAACAAAACCATTTACACAATGTTTAAAGAAAGGCGAAAAAGTAGAGCACACGGAAGAATTTGAAAACTTTTGAAACTTGTAAAAATTTACTTTGTAACGATCCAATATTACAGTATCCTGATTTTACAAAACCATTTAATTTAACTACAGATGCTTCAAATATTGCTATTGGCGCCGTATTAAGCCAAGGAAAAATTGGTAGCGACTTACCGATCGCTTACGGCTCTAGAACGTTAAATCCCGCAGAACAAAATTATAGTACTATAGAAAAAGAGTTATTAGCTATCGTTTATTTTACTAATTATTTTAGACCTTATTTATTTGGAAGAAAGTTCACTATTATTACTGATCACAAACCATTACAATGGTTATTCAACCTCAGAGAACCAAACTCACGTTTAGTTCGCTGGAGGCTGAAGCTCGAAGAATACGATTACGAAATTAAGTACAAAACAGGAAAAACAAACACTAACGCTGATTCACTATCTAGAATTCAATTAAAGAGTGATAATAACATTAATAATTTTCTATTTCATGATATCGACTCAGAATATCAAGAATTTAGGAAAAATACCGATAATAATAACGATAAGATTATAGAAGTTAGGAAGGATTTATTTGAAATGCCTGAAACATATTCTTTAGCTCACTGTGTATCAGAAGATTTTAAGTTAGGCGCTGGGATAGCCCTACAGTTTAGAGAGAGGTATAATAATATTGAATATTTAAGAAACCAAAATATGAAGATAGGTCAAATAGCAATTTTAAATGACAAAAAACGATTTGTTTATTATTTAATAACCAAAAAGTACTTTTACGAGAAACCTACATACTATAATGTGTTCAAATGTCTTAGAAATTTAAGAGATCATATAATTAAAAATAATATCAGATACTTAGCAATGCCAAAAATCGGATGCGGACTTGACCAGCTAGACTGGAACATAATTAAAACAATGATTAATTTTATTTTTGAATTTATACCAGTAGAAATAATTATTTGTTCTATAAACAATGATATTTTAGAAAGTTACCCAATATTCTCTACAAACAAAGACCCACCTGAACCTATATACGGTTTACCAAAAAATGTAAAAGTTTCTATAGATGAAAATCAACGCACAGTTAATTTTGAGGAACCGATAAAATTCTATAGAGAACGTACAGTTAACGAAAATGAAATAACAGTAAAATATATTCCCGAAAATAATGTTCAAGCGAGTAATGCAGATTTAGAATTTGAGTTAAAGCTGAATGAATTTTTGAGACAACAAAAAGAAAAAATTAGGAAAAGTCGAAATAATAATGACCTTAACGCTATTGAGAATCAGTCAATTTTAGGAAATCCCGGTGATATTGATGAAGAAATTCATAGATTTTTGAATAACCCTATAACCAATGATGAAATAAGAGAGTATTTAGAATCTGAATTCCCCGAAGAAAACTCAGATATAAATGACAATAATGAATATCAAATTAATGACAGAGTTAGGCCAAAAATAAATATTATTTCGGATATACGTATAAAACCCACAGGTGAAATTGAAACAGTTTATCACAATACCCCAGTCTCTACAGTTCACTCTGCTATTGAAGACCCAATTTTAACTATTCCAATAACCGAAAATTGCTTAAATACTTACACAAATCAAATTATATTTATTCTAAAAGATTCAGGAAGATACCACGTTATCAAAACACACCCTTTTCCCAATAAAATGAGGCTAACTGTCAATCTAACATTAAAAAACTACGCTTATGAATTAATTAAATTTTTCAAAGAGTATATAAATCCAAAATCAGTTTACAGTATTTATATTCAAAAAAGTGAAATTGATTTGAAACCGAGAATCTGCAATTTACTAGCAAAAACTTTCAAAAATCATGCATATAAACTTAATTTCTCTAATATTTTCTTAACTGACATTACTAAAAGAGATAGACAACAAGAATTATTACAATACCATCATGAAACAAAGACATGTCATAGAGGCATAAATGAAACCTTATTAGCTTTGAAAAGATTATATTATTGGCCAAACATGAAAATCGATATAACTGAATATATTAATAAATGCGAATATTGTGACGCTAAATATGACAGGAATCCACCTAAAATTAAATTTGCATTTACCCCTACTCCTTCGCAACCTTTTGAATCTGTTCATATGGATACTTTTCAAGTCTTAGGAAATAAATTTCTAACCATAATTGATGTTTTTTCAAAATATGCACAAGCTTATTACTTAGAATCTTGTAATTCTACTGATGTGATTGAAGGAATCTTCACTTTTGTTTCTCATTTTGGCATACCCAAGTCAATAACATGTGACAATGGTACTGAATTTAAAACAACTCTTTTATCTGATTTTTGTAAACTTCATAACGTTAAATTACATTTCACTACACCCGGTAACTCGACAAGTAACAGCCCCGTAGAAAGATTGCATAACACATTACTTGATAGTATACGCGTACTTAAACTTACTCATCCGAACTCAAATATAAAACAATTAATGCAGTATGCTATACTAGGATACAATAATTCCACTCATAGCGTAACAAAACAAAAGCCTTTTGATATCGTTACAGGTCATACAAATGCACTCGACCCCTTTGATATTACGGATGAAATAATATTAAATCAGTACATAGACGAACGTAAGAATAAATTAAAAATAATTTTTGACAAAATTCATGAGGTATCATTAAGTGAAAAATATAAACAAAATACAAGACACAATAAAGATAGAGAAGAACCACAAAATTACGAACCTTATACCACTCAATTTCAGAAAAATAAGGCATCACTAAGAGATAAAACTAAACCAAAACATTTGAAAATTCAAATTGAAGAAGATTTAGGAACAAAAGTTAAAACTTATGACAATAAAATAATTCATAAATCGCAACTAAAAAGGCCGAAACCTAATTTGATTCCTTGTTTGCAGGAAAATGAAAATGAACCTTCGTGCAGTCATGTTATTCCTGACAACGACAATATTATTAACATTGACTCCAGTACTGACGACGAGTGACATGACATTTACTCCGATAAAAACTCCTTTGCTACCCTTTCAGCTAGGAGATACGAAGATTGTAAAAACCAAACACACTTTTATTCATTATATTAGATTTAACCCTATAATTAAACAGCTTAATAATATTCGAAAATTTTACACTATTATAAAGTTATCCTTAAATAAGAGTAATATATCAGAAATTACTACTAACTCATACTCTAATGTTCTATATAATTTACTACAGCATGTAGAATACTTAATAATGGAAGTAGAAAGGAAGTTAGATAACATAACTCCACATAATAGGAATAAAAGAGGCTTAGTAAACATAATAGGCAAAGCTTCCAAATGGCTTTTTGGAACGCTAGATTCCGACGACGGTGAAAAATATGAAAAAGCAATTTACGCCCTTCAAAACAATCAACAATCCTTTACAAAGGAAGTTTCTTTACAAATTTCGTTGACCAAACAGCTTATTAATAACTATAATTCTACTATAACTATATTACAATCAAACCAAAATTTAATAAAAGAAAGATTAGAAAATTTTGAGTTGAATATAAATAAAACGATTAACGACATTTCAGCATACTTGCAAGCACAAAATATTTTAGATCAAACTATCCTTAATTGTCAAAATTTGGTGACCTTTCTAGATAACTTGGAAAACGCGATAATGTTCGCAAAACTAAATACCTTACATAGTTCTATTATCCCCTCTTCACAATTACGTTCTATGATTAAATCATTGGAAAATTTATATCCTACTGACTCTATTTTAAAATTAAAAAATGTTATCTCTTACTACCAAATTGCTGGAATTCAAGTAAATTTTAAAAATGACAAAATTATATTTGCAATCCACTTTCCAATTTTCTTACACGAAAATTTCCAAACTTATCGATTATTCCCAATTCCTATAAAAAATTCAATTATTATCCCGAGTCATCCCTACCTTGTACTTGGCTCAAACCAACAACAATTCGAGAATGAAGAATGCCCGAAGATAGAACATTTCTACATTTGTCAAAATTTACTCACACCTCACTCAAATGAATGTATCATCTCCATGATAAAAGAAGCCGAAGGAAAATTTTGTCATGGTTTATCAATCAACTTAATTAACCCAATAATACAAGCCGTCAACAGCGAATATGTCATCGCCATTCCCGCCGAGGAAACATTAAAAATTTCAACAAAATGTCAGAACAAAGAAGAATTCAAAATTATTAACGAACCAAATTTGATCCATCTACCAGAAAATTGTGAAATCAAAGTCAAAGATTTCCAATTTATTAATAAAAAAGAGGAAATTAAAGGAAAACCATTTAATTTACCCGAAATCCAAGTCAACGAAGTCAACTTTAATTATCTACGAGCGAAACCTCTTCAACTACAAACAATTAATTTGGAAGATATTCATAAATTACAAGAAAAGTCTACACTTCTGCAAGTTCCCGACATTCAGAAAATTCACACCTTAAGCTATGGATTTGCCACTAGTATTATCATTATTTTATTATTAATTACTGCATATATAATATGGAAGATATACCAGAGAAGATGTATGAAGAAGAAAAAACAAGTTAAGTTCGAAATGGTGAAGAAGAAAGAAGAAACGGAAAAACAACCCTCCAGGTTGATATTTTCCTCTAAGGGTGGAGGAGTTATGGCCGTATGAACAATGGTCCCGTTTGTGTAAAAGTGCGGACAAAGTGCTGAGTGCGCGGGCACGTGTAGGCTAAGCTTGCTTTTTGTATACTTATAAATATGAGCTCTGCTCAATGTATATTTAGTCTTGTCTTGTCTTGTAGCGTGAATCGCTGCCCTGCTGTAACTGTCAAAATAAATTGTTTTAAAAACGTATTTTTCGAAATCGTTAATTAAACTAATTCTGGTATTTCAGTTTTATTTTTTTGGACGCCACAATATTTTTTTAACTCCTGCCACACGTTACTAGTTGCTGACAACTTAGTATTAAGAAAAGCTTTTTTTTTCATTTTTAACAGTCACATTAGTTAAGTTACCAAGCAGTTTATAATATTCTTTATTCGCATCTGTTCTGTTCTTTTTGTACTTGCTCAGTGCCTTATCTCGAAGTTTCATTAGGTCCCTGACTCCCTCCAACCAAGGTTGATAACTTTTTGTGATTCTTACTCTTTTAAACGGGGCATGTATTTCTAATAATATGTTTAAATTCTCATTAATGAATGTTATTTTATCATTAATATTATTGATATCGAAAATATTACTCCAAGGTATTGATTGTAAATCGTATGTAAATTTTGTAAATTTATATTTTTTATATTCCTAAATTCTAAATATTTAATTGGGTTTTTACTCCTTGGCACAGTAAATTCACAAAAAATAAATTCATGATCAGATAAACGGGGAGCAGGTAAGGTGTCGCTGTTGATCAAAAAAGGTCATTTGATATCAATAAAAGATCAATAAGACTGCATGACTGCATTCCATATTTATTTCATTCCCATATCTGTACCTCAGAGGTAAATTGTATCGTAATTGTTCAGGAGAGCGAAAAAAACATTGGAAATCTAGCAAATCAAGTATATCCTTAAAGACTCTATAAGTTAGTGTCCAGGAATTTTGAATATGCAATTATGTGTAAGTGAAGTAATAGGGATAATAATTAGTTTTAGAAAAAATCCAGTATTAATCGGTTTTAGTGACTTAATATGCTTTACCACTGAAAGAGTTGACGCTACACATGACTTAAAATAGTTGACTTCTAGTAAATTATAAGATAATTTGGAAGTTACATGTGTCTTAAATCATTTTTTAGCCAAAAAAATTTCAGACATTGGGTAATAAAAGAAAACAAGATTTTAAAGAACCATTCGTGTAATTTATTGATTATGAAGTATAAAAAAATAACCATTTTGCGGTTTGGAAGAAAATGATGTGGTAAACTAATTTACTTCAGTCTTCTGAAATATTATCTTGGTGAGCTATATTTTCATAAAATGGATGAAAAACACGTGGAACCCATTGCAATAATTTCTGCAGATGCTGGAATTTCTTGGTACTTAATGGCTTCAATGTGTTTCGAACTAAAGGAATTTCTTCAGGAAATGCTGCTCTGCGTGACGTTCGATTGAAATCCACTTTGTCAAAATCTGGGGTTTCGATTTTTTTTTAAATACAACACACCAATCTCATCTGCTCGGACTTGCATGTGTATCACTTCGGATATTTTAAAATCTTGATTATCACTTGTCTTTTTTCTTGAAACAAAGGGAGCGGTACTGCTTTCCAGTAATGCCTTGAAATTTTTGAAGTCTTTGACTTCCATGTCAATTACAGTGAAGGGATTGGACCGACTTGCAATTTTAACGAACTGCTGCCAATCTCATGGCGTCATAATTTTAAATTGTGACTGACCGTTCGATGACTGAATGATCGCAATCCACTTCTAGATGAGTATGACCTCTAAGAAAATATTTGTGGTTAATAATCTTTAAGGTTGGTATAGACTTTAAAATAAAAAAATATGCTAGTACAGTGTTAATGTTGCGGTTTTGATAGACACAGTTGTCGGACCATATAGTCAAAACTTCTATGTTACTAGAAACATTCGTTAAGGCCCATTTTAGCAAACATGACGCCATCTCATTGCCACCATGGCCACCCACAGTTTCGTCCCACATGCAGCAGTATGTTTTATTTGTTGTGGAGTCGCGAATAGTATAATTAAATGTCCACAACTTGAGTGAATAGAAACTCTGAGAGTTTGTCAACAATGGTGTAGGCAAACATTTTTCTAGGTCTACCATGATGACTTTTGTACTCCGACTGTCAGTTGCATTAATTTTGTCCGCTTTTTTGTGATCATACCGTTCTTTTGCATTCCTGAGATGTTGATCATACTCTTGCTATATGTTTAGCCTTTGTGCAATGTCTGATTCTTGTAACTTTACTAACTATTCGTCACACAGGTTACAGGTATCATTGTCGGGGTAATTTGAATCCGTAATTGAATTCCGTGTTGAAAATGTGTTCATACAACCACTTTTTGGCAATAAACTCTTCAGGAATCCTATTTTCAGTGCTCTCCTGCTTATATATCTCAAACATGCGAGTAATGTTAAGATCATTTCCCAGGTACTTCTTAGTACTTCTTTCGCGACTGTAATGAGTCTCAACTACAGGAAATTTGCAGATGTGAGCCCTCACGCCTTCCCTCACTCTATCGTCAATTTTATTTGGTGGGATTTTTCTTCCTCTTTTGTCTTCTGATACTATACCACCACAGAGTTCTTTTTATATAATGCTACATTTTCAAAACTTTGAGAAATGTTTAGTGTGTGGAGAAAAAATGTTTTGCATACACGTATCTTCTCGTTGCCAATAGAAAAAAGTATTTATTCGTTGTATTCCTCTTGCCTTCTTTTTCGCCCGTTCTACTTCTTCTCTTTTCTACACTCGATGTTTCAACCGAAGACGCTACAAATTGGCGTTTTTGGTTGATATCTCTGCTGCCAGACCAAACTTTCTTAAAAATAGTGTTACGAGTATCAGGTAAAATTTTCTGAGAACATTTGCGTAAACAACTGTCTTATATACTCCTCTCGGAACACCGTTTTTTCTTTCTAATGTTACACTTTCAATTTGACGTGTCCCTAGTACGCTTTCTAGATTTTCTTTTGTCTTATTATTTTCATTCTCTTGTTCATCTGTATTCATTCCTTCTCCTTCCTCTTTCTCTGCTTCTGTATTATCTTCTTCATCTTTTTCATCTACTCTACTTTCTGGTTCAGAGTCATCTGTACTATCTTCAGCTCGAAAATCTGGATCTTTCAAGCTGTCGTCTCAATCAAATTCATCTTCGCTGTTCATTGAGCTTATTTCCTTGGGAAATGAAGGAACGGAGTTTTGATATGATGACGTTGTTGCATACTGAGTAAAAGAGTTATTTTCTGTATTACCTATTTCTGGTAATACTGCATAGTTTACTTCAGTGATATTTTCGAAAACCACATTTTTAAGCGGAGTTAATTCTTTTGGTGAGCAATCTTCATTAATGGAATCCACAAGGGTCACCATACGTGATTGGTCAGGAACTGGCTGCAATGGCGTATGTGGTGAAAATTTGGGAAATTTATTTCTTTTGTCGATCTAAAATCGCTCACTTTATAATTATTTGTATCTTCAAAAGATGGATTTGTACGTGGAGGTATATCTCTTCTTGTAAATTGTAATTCAAAGCGACACCTGAAAGTTAACAAAACATTGTGACATTTCCTTTCCAAATAAATGATATTTATAATTTTTTATTTAATTATGTAAGTACTAGATCTAAAAAACACAGTTCGGGTAAATAAAATGGCATAAAGTTTTGATTATAAGTTAATAATCCTCAATTTGGTAAGGTGAATTTAACTAGAAAATAATACACTACCTACTATTTTTTGTTTTATAAAACAATAAAGTTTTTAATAGTATGCGTTTTAAGAACAGGCGGGAACGACGTCATTAGGTTTGTTCTCACAGTACCTAATCACAAACTAGTCAGCGCGATTCTCATTGGCTAATTTAAATTTTATGACACTTTTCTGGTATGCTGATTGGACCTAACTGGTTTCTGACAGTTTCTGACTGGCTGTGAGGACAAGCCTTTTATGAACCTATAATATCCATATAATATTTATATAGAGCGTTTAAACACAGAAGCGGTACGGCATTTTTGCCGTGCCGGCACGTCTGCCAAATCGGCGTGCGGTTCGGCTGTCAGCACACGTTTTTTTATTCATTCTCATGAGAAACTGCTGGGCTAGGTTCGAGAACGTCGTACCTCGCGCCCTGGTAATACTCGTGTCATTAATGTTAGCAATAGAAAGTGACAACAACCGCCTTGTGTATGAGTTTTTACAGCCTTGTTGCCACAAACCGCGCGTGGCGTAAGATAGCTCCCGCGTGGGTAACCGCTCTAATCAAAACGCAAATTTTCTAACCCAACTTTACTATTTAAAGGTAAATAAGTACTTACTGCTAGAATTCCTTTGTTTACCTTGTCCCATAGCCAACATTTTCAAAGTTCTGTCACTTATTCCACTCATATTGGCCTTCTGTAATTATTTTTGATACTACACCAATATTAAAAAACAATAACAACAAAACCTGCGATGTTCGTTCAACTAAGAGCACGTGCAGAATGCCAACCCACTGACATTTTCGGAAGGATATTGTATTAAGCAGGTACAGCTGGATAAGTTTTGCAGGGTATATTATCATTTTAGTCATTTTAACACATTTCACCTCCGAACTAATGAGGGGTATATTATACTAAGTCATTTTAATACATTTTACCTCCGAACTAATAGGTGACTTGATACAGGTTCAAATTGTGTACTTTGGTTATCCCAAAAGCTATATATTTCTTTTTTTCAGGGGTCAAATATCCTATAAGAAGTGATATACAGCCAATAACTCTATTTTCCAAAGATAGTGACTTGATACAGTTTACCTCTGAGGTACAGATATATATATATATATATAACCATTAATTTCTATATTTATTCCATAATTTCCATTTCCATACCCTAATATCATCAAGCTCGTTCACAACTTTTGGAAATTTCCTTTCGGATTTTCCTTTCCATCGACTTTTTGCATCTGATGTAATTAGTCCAGACTATCCAATTTCTTCTTTGCTTATTTCCTTAGTTTTCGGCAGGGTCGCCATGTAATATCTTATGCATATAAGGTATCTTAAAATTGTTCTTCTTGTAGAAGTGAATTAATTAAGAACCAGTCTGCATGACTTCTTAGTTTATTCTAAAGTTTAATACAATATTTGGGTCGACTTGCAATAGGTGATATTGATGATAAAGCACAGCAGCTATTGCAAGTAGACCGACATACTTATGAAATATAAATAATAATGTTTAATTCTTATAACCTACTAAAATTCAATATTACCACTAACCTAATTTTATACAATATTGTAACGAAAAATGCCTCTAAAGTTGTTATATCAGCTTTCAATGAATATGTCTGCACGATTTTCTAACCTACTCAAAGATTTAGCAGATAAGTTTTAAGTTTGGGTATTCTACTTACAGTTTTATAATTTTTGTAATTAATTTAGAGGCATTTTCCGTCACATCTTTGTTGGCCTGAGGCCCCCAGGGCCCCATTTTCCTTTAGTTTTCATTGTTTTCCCTGTAGAGCTTCCATAACTTTCTAGAAAGTTTGCTAGAACTTTGATTTGTGAACTATCATTGGCCAGGAATATTCTAGATTCTCCAGTCTTCCTTTTGAATATATAAGCCCTGGGAATTGGGCCTGAGGGAAGTGAAAGGTTAGAAAGCGATTTTGTGCGAATTTTGGAGCAGAAAGAATATTCTTGGACAGTGACAATAATCTGACAAGGATATTTGTGATTTTTGAAGGCTAAACAATAAAGTTGGTAACCAAGGCAACGAGTTTGGTCTGTGATTGTTGAGATACAGTACAGTTGGTGTCAGAAGCGCGATTTTAAGAGGACCCTGAGGTGAATGCCCGCAACGAGAAAACAAACCGCAATGGAAATGGAAAAGTTGATGGAAATGTTTATGAAGAAATTTGATGAAATGGACAAGAAATATGAAGAAAGAGAAAAGAAACACGAAGAGAAAGAAGAGGAAAGGCGCAAGAGGGATGAAGAAAAAGAAGAAGAAAGGCGCAAGAGGGACGAAGAAAAATAAGAAGAAAGGCGCAAGAGGGACGAAGAAAAAGAAGAAGAAAGGCGCAAGAGGGAAGAGGATAGGGACACGAAACAAGAAAAACTGATGAGTGACCTCAATACAAAATTTGACGAAACCAGCAGGAAGTTTGAAGAAACAACAACACGGCTGGAAACCCAAATGAAAATCATTCAGATGGAGATGCAGGAAGATCTAAAAATAGAGTTACAAAAGAAGATTACCGAGTTTGAAGTAGTCATTGAAGAAGAAGTAACACAAATGAAAAAGGAAGTACGAACGGAAGTCGGAGAAATGAAAAATGAGCTACAAAGTGAACTTGGTAAGATAAAAACAAAATTTGACAACAGTGAAGGAAGAATGGAACAGCTGGAGGCGAGGATGAATCAGCTGTCGCTACAGGGTGTATCAAAATTAGAAGTAGGCATGACCACATCCTCTATGAAAATGAAGCCTCTCAAGTTTGATGGAAAAGTGGCATGGAGCACTTACCTTAACCAGTTTGAGGCAGCTGCAGAAGGAAACTTCTGGACAGGAGAAGAAAAAGCTCGAAATTTGAAGTTATGTCTACGAGGTGAGGCCACCGAAGTGTTGCGAACGATACCGGCCGACGCTCAGCATGATTATAGTTCCCTGGTTAGAGCACTTGAAATGCGATATGGGGAAGCACATCTACAACAGGTATACCAGGCACAACTGAAAGGTCGACGACAACGCCCTGAGACCCTGCAACAATTTGAAGCCGACATTGCCCGCCTGGTAAATCTGGCCTATCCATCGGCTCCAGTCGAATTTCGGGAACAAATTTCGGTAACCGGCTTCATAGATGGCGTGCGTGACAGCGAGCCTAGCTAAGCGCTTCGGTTAGCCCGCCACAAAAACATCTCAGAGGCCTTGGCGCACGCTTTGGAATTCGAAGCCGCCACGCAGGCAGCACGTAGACAAGTGAGGTTAACAAATGGTACGGGATATCCAAAACATCCTTTCACGTGCTACGACCTCCAAGGATGGGATGGGTATTCGAAAAAGTACACCAGTTTGCTACGTCTGAATGCGATTTTGGAAGGACAGGTTTAGTACAGCACAGGATAAATACTGGTAATAGCCCTCCAATCAAACAGGCTCCTCGAAGGATACCCCTTGCTAAGCAAGAAGAGGTCTCAGCTATGATGAAGAAAATGGAACAGATAATCATTGAACGTCACAGAGCCCATGGACTTCTCCAGTTGTCCTAGTGAAGAAGAAGGATGGTTCTATGAGGTTCTGCGTAGACTATCGACGGTTAAATGACGTCACCAAGAAGGACAGCTACCCTCTACCCAGAATAGATGACACTTTAGACACTCTATCTGGTTCGAAATGGTTAGCCACGTTGGACTTGAAGAGTGGGTACTGGCAAGTCGAAATGCACACCCAAGATAAAGAGAAAACTGCATTTTCTACTGGTACAGGTTTATGGCAATTTAATGTTATGCCATTTGGCCTCTGTAATGCACCAGCAACCTTTGAGAGGCTCATGGAGTCTGTGCTAAGAGGTATGACATGGAAAACCTGTCTAGTATATCTGGACGATGTCATTATTTTGGGAAGAACATTTGAAGATCACTTGAAGAATGTCCGAGAGGTATTCCAGAAGTTACGAGAAGCTAACTTAAAACTAAGCTCAAAGAAATGCTGTTTCTTCAAGTTAGATATTTGGGGCATGTAATTTCAGAGCAAGGAGTTAAAACAGATCTAGAAAAGATAGATACGATTGAAAAATGGCCGCGACCGAAACATAAAGATGAACTAAGGAGCTTCCTGGGTCTGTGCACTTATTACAGGAGATTCGTCCTAAACTAAAACTAAAATTATATGTGGACCTCAGATTGTGAAGACGCATTTCAGACCTTGAAGAAGAATTTATGTTCTTCACCGATTTTGACGTTTCCCGTTCCTGGAAAGACATTCATCCTGGATACAGATGCCAGCAACTTTGGTGTTGGAGCAGTGCTGTCCCAGGAGCAGGAAAGGCAAGAAAAAGTTATTGCCTTCTTCAGTAAAACTCTGTCAAAGCCAGAGAGAAACTACTGCGTGACAAGAAGGGAACTGCTAGCAGTGGTCAAGGCCGTTGAACATTTCCACAAGTATTTATATGGCCAACCTTTCTTATTAAGAACAGATCACGCATCACTAAAATGGCTATTCCAGTTCAAGAACCCAGAAGGACAAGTGGCAAGATGGCTTCAAAGGCTGCAGGAATATGACTTCAAGGTGGAACACCGCAAAGGGGACAACCATAAGAATGCTGATGCATTGTCAAGAAGACCCTGTAATGAAGACTGTCATCACTGTAATCGACATGAATTAAGAGAAAACCCGGACCTAATTTTATGTAAACGATCTACTGTCCGTGGACCTGAAAATTGGGATTTGGAAGTCATCGCCAGAGAGCAAAGCGAAGATCCCATATTCGGTATAACATTTGACCAAAAATTAAGACATATACCCAAACCTGAATGGAAAGATGTTTCGGACAAATCACCAGAGTTGAAGGCATACTGGGCACAATGGGACTCGTTAGTAATTAAAGATGGTGTACTAAAGAGAGTTTGGGAAAGTCCAGATGGAAAAGAGAAGCTATTTCTGACAGTACTTCCCAAGAAGAGAGTGTCGGATGTCCTGAAAGCCGTGCACGAAGGCGTTGGAGGTGGACACTTTGGCATTAGTAAGACCTGGAATAAAGTTAGAGAGAGTTTTTACTGGGTAAACTCTCGGGAAGATGTCGAAGAGTGGTGCCGCCGGTGTGAAAAATGTGCTTCGGCGAAGGGACCAAAAACTAGGAACAGGGGTAAAATGATGCAATACCTGGTCGGAGCTCCTTTTGAAAGGATTGCCATCGAGGTAGCGGGACCGTTCCCAACCAGCGAATCTGGCAACCGTTATGTGTTAGTCTTCATGGACTACTTCAGCAAATGGCCAGAAGTTTATCCAATCCCCAACCAAGAGGCCACCACAGTCGCAGAGGTCTTGTTCCAAAATTGGGTATGTCGTTTTGGTGTCCCAAGAGAACTACACTCTGATCAGGGCCGCAATTTTGAGTCGGAGGTATTCCAAAATGTCTGCCGCCTGCTAGGGATTTCCAAGACAAGGACAACACCCCTGCACCCCCAGTCTGATGGTATGGTGGAACGGTTCAATAAGACTTTAGAAACATACCTGAAGATGGTAGTGAATCAGAAAAAAAGTAATTGGGACACATGCATACCACTCCAGCTAAGATTATTTTCCGAGACGATCTAAGGCTCCCTATCGACATCATAACCGGCCGACCAGAAAATCCAGAATCTACTGATGATTACATGAGTCACCTGAGAGAGCGTCTCCAGTTGGTTCATGAAGACGTTCGCCAGAAATTGCATCAAGAAAGTGACAAGATGAAGATCCGCTACGATCTGAAAGCAACCAGTGTTGAATTTAATGTGGGTGACAAAGTGTGGTTATACAATCCCAAGCGAACAAAAGGTCGGTCTCCGAAACTCGATAGAAGTTGGGAAGGACCATACATCGTTGTGAACAAGATTAACGATGTCGTTTATCGTATAAGACGTAGCCCAACAGCAAAGATGAAGATAGTAAATATCGCCAGGTTGTCTCCGTACCATGAGAAGATAGATGAAGGTCAACTTGATCGGGACGATCAAATGTTAGACGAAATATGCCTCTAAAGTTGTTATATCAGCTTTCAATGAATATGTTTGCACGGTTTTCTAACCTACTCAAAGATTTAGCAGATAAATTTTAAGTTTGGGTATTCTACTTACAGTTTTATAATTTTTGTAATTAATTTAGAGGCATTTTCCGTCACATCTTTGTTGGCCTGAGGCCCCCAGGGCCCCATTTTCCTTTAGTTTTCATTGTTTTCCCTGTAGAGCTTCCATAACTTTCTAGAAAGTTTGCTAGAACTTTGATTTGTGAACTATCATTGGCCAGGAATATTCTAGATTATTCTCCAGTCTTCATTTTGAATATATAAGCCCTGGGAATTGGGCCTGAGGGAAGTGAAAGGTTATAAAGCGATTTTGTGCGAATTTTGGAGCAGAAAGAATATTCTTGGACAGTGACAGTAATCTGACAAGGATATTTGTGATTTTTGAAGGCTAAACAATAAAGTTGATAACCAAGGCAACGAGTTTGGTCTGTAATTGTTGAGATACAGTACCAAAATATAACTAATAACTAATGTCCCTTTTCACGTACTTATATACTATAATCATGATTTTGTGGCGCTAATACGAACGGCCGCAGTGCTTCTGCCGGAACACCCTGGGGTAGTACAGATTTGCGGCGGCAGGAGCGGCGCCTTCGGCGTGACTTGCGCCTACAGTACTGCGCCGGGGTCAGCCTCTTGTCGCAGCATCCCGATCTCGATCTGGACCCGCCCATGGTTCAATACGGTACAACAACGAATTTTAATACACCCACATGGATAATTTAATTCGGAATCATCGTGATTTTGTGGCGCTAATACGAACGGGAATTTTGACGCGCTGATTGCGCCTTACGTATTTTCATCAATTAGGTGGCAGCCACCACGCCTCCTGCTGCACCTCTGTTTGTTTTTGCCGCATTTCCTCCTGTGCTTGCTCTTACAGGCCTCTCTGTAGAACTTGCGGCACTCGCACTGGCTCATCCGGCACCAGCTTTTCGCCCCTCGATGCCAATCTTGCATTGAGGCCAGCCGCAGTGCTTCCGCCGAAACACCCTGGGGTAGTTCAGATTTGCAGCGGCAGGAGCGGCGTCTTTGGCGTGCCTTGCGCCTACAGTACTGCGCCGGGGTCATCCTCTTGCCGCAGCATGCCGATCTCGATCCGGACCTGCCCATGGTTCAATACGGTACAAAAACGAATTTTGATACACCCAGTTAATCAGTTTGGTGACAGCTTTTCGCCCCTCGATGGCTATCTTGCATTAGGGCCAGCCGCAGTGCTTCCGCCGGAACACCCTGAGGTAGTTCAGGAAACGGTTGTTGGTCGGGCGGCCGGTGCCGCACTTATTGCGGCGGGAGCGGCCGCATCGGCGCCTCGGCCGCGATTTGCGGCGGCAGGAGCGGCGCCTTCGGCGCGACTTGCGCCTAGAGTACTACGCCGGGGTCAGCCTCTTGTCGCAGCATGCCGATCTCGATATGGGCCTACCCATGGTTCAATACGGTACAACAACGAATTTTGGTACACCCACATGGTTATTTAGTTCGGAATCATCGTGATTTTGTGGCGCTAATACGAAAGGGAATTTTGACGCGCTGATTGCGCCTTACGTGTTTTAATGAATTTGGTGGCAGCCGCCGCGCCTCCTGCTGCACCTCTGGTTCTTCTTGCCGCACCTCCTCCTGTGCTTGCTCTTCCAGGCCTCTCTGTGGAACTTGCGGCACTCGCACCTCGCACTGGCTCATCCCGCACCACCTTTTTGCCCCTCGATGGCTATCTTGCATTGAGGCCAGCCGCAGTGCTTCCGCCAGAACACCTTGAGGTAGTTCAGACTTGCGGCGGCAGGAGCGGCGCTTTCGGCGCGACTTGCGCCTACAGTACTGCGCCGGAGTCAGCCTCTTGTCAAAGCATGGCGATCTCGATCTGGACCTGCTCATGGTTCAATACGGTACAACAACGAATTTTGATATGAATCATCGTGATTTTGTGGCGGTAATACGAACGGGAATTTTGACGCGCGGATTGCGCCGTACGTATTTTAATTAGTTTGGTGGCAGCCGCCGCGCCTCCTGCTGCGCCTCCGCTTCTTCTTCCCGCACCTCCTTCTGTTCTTGCTCTTCCTGTTCTTCCAGGCCTCCCTCTAGAACTTGCGGCATTTGCACTGGCTCATCCGGCACCAGCTTTTCGCCCCTCGATGGCTATCTTGCATTGAGGCCAGCCGCAGTGCTTCCGCCGGAACACCCTGGAGAAGTTCAGATTTTCGGCGGCAGGAGCGGCGCCTTCGGCGCGACTTGCGCCTATAGTACTGCGCCGGGCTCAGCCTCTTTTAGCAGCATGCCGATCGCGATATGCTCCTGCCCATGGTTCATTACGGTACAACAACGAATTTTGATACACCCACATGGATAATTTAGTTCGGAATCAAAGTGATTTTGTGGCGCTAATACGAACGGTAATTTTTGACGCGCGGGTTTCGCCTTAGTGTATTTTAATCGTAATTAACTCATTGGTTAGTATTAACCAATTCCCTTTGGTTAATTTAGTTTAGGATAGTCAAATAATTCTTTCGTGTGAATTGACAATTTTCACAAGTTTCAATGAATAATTTCACCATTTCCTGTGTTAATTTGTAATACTTTTTATTTAATAATTTTGTTGTTGCTTGACTACCTCCATGTCCAGTTCCCTGGTGGGCAGCGTTAATGGCATCGTAAAATTCACTCAAACGTAAAAAAATCTTTCCAGATCTTTTATGTAAGATTATACAAGATGATTTGAATTTTTGTAAACCATAAGTACCCATATACCACATCATAATCATCCTTGTTACTAATGTTAGTCATTTATTAATTTTGAATTTTGAGCCTTTTGCTCGTGGACTTCCAAAAATGTTTTCAAAGTGTTGCTGCTGATTCATTTTTAAGAACCAAATGCTTATTATTGGACATATTTCAGAAGACACGACAGTAAATAATAAGAAGAGACACTTGCCATAAACATAACCATGTTTTTCTAATAAATTAACCAAAGGGAGTTGGTAGCCAAAAAACTCGGATAATTTGTGTAATTTTCTTGTGATTTGTACTTTGGCGACAAATCTTGTATAGTTTGTAAACTAGCTGGATAGTATTCACACCAACCAATATTCGCAGCTATTTTAGTAAAAAGATGATTTTCCATTAAAATAACCGGGCATTTGGATAGTTTGTATAATATCTAGCTAGTCTATAAACTAGCCAAGTAAACACTTTAACCGTAACATATATACACTTGCTACACATTTTTTTAGTACACCTCCAGACCATTTCTTCTGTTTATTTCACAACCCGATATTTTCTAAACTTATAATTATCTAAAATCAACAACTGTTGCCCACGTTCCCTTAACATATTCGCGCAGCGTCGGATTTATACTATAGGCAACTTCACTTTGTTCCGAATACGACCGCTTATATGACCTAGTCGCAAATTCTGCCCTGTACTCACAACAAATTATTTTAATATTTTTATGGTACCTGTTTATAAATATTTAACAATATATTTTAGTGACATACATCCCTTTGTAATCTGTGAGCGCAATTCAGTGTAGGATTAGGCGGGGGCGGGCCACTTTTATGACATTACTATACTAAAATCGAGCAATGCCTGGCGTAAACAAGAGCACATGACTTGAGATATTCGCCAGGGCCGCATTGAGGCACGACCTTTATTTAATTTTAGTTTTACAATTGTTTACATCAAAATATTTCGGAAAAGAATTATTGTCTTAATTAAAATGGTTCAAAACATCGATAAAATTATTTGTGACAGTGTCTAAATAGCTGAAAACAACAAGATAAGTACAAAACGAACAGGAAAATTTAAATTTCTTAGATCTTAGTATTTCTATTAAAAACAACAAACGCAGTTTCGATATTTATAGAAAAAATACTAACACAGGCATAATAATTAACAGTTCATCTAACCATCCCTTTTCACACAAAATATCAGCTTTTAATAGTTACTTGGATAGACTCCTCAAAGTGCCTTTATCAGAAGGATCCTTCAACAAAGAATTATTAACAATAAAACAGATTGCTGCTAGAAACAATTACAACCCGACACTCATAGATAAACTTTTGCTTAAAAAACAACATAAAATCGACTTAAACAATTCTTATATCATTAACCCTTCTTCTATAGACTCAGCTTAAAGTTTGAAATTTAGATCATTAACTTTCTTTGGCCCAACTTCTTATAAATTAGCTAATATATTTAAAGAACACTTTAGAATTTCATTTAAAGCTTCTGGATCGTTACATAACCTGTTCGTTAGAAATAAGGACCAAATAAATATACTGGATAGGACTGGAGTTTATAAGTTACAGTGCGGAGATTGCGATAATTTTTACATAGGTAGGACTGGCAGAAACTTTAAAACTAGGATAAAAGAACATACTAATTGTTTAAAAACTGGTTCGAGAAAATCTTATTTTGCTAACCATCTGATTGACACGGGACATACTTTTAATCAAACGACAGATATCCAAATTTTACATATTGCTAATAAAGGTTATATTTTGAATAATTTCGAATCACTTGAAATATGCAGACATCGTAAAACTAATTTTGATAGTGTTTTAAATGCTCAAATTGATTTTGAATCATAAGAGACATAAGACATTTAATTACCTTTTCCACTGATAGCTATTATAGCGATCTAGTTGGCCAATTTGAATGGCTGTTTACTCTAACAATAGCGAATTCCTGGCTTTCTTACGTAGTTTTTTTTCATTTTTTTGGATTTGTGCACTTACTGGTTCATTATTATTTTGTACCCTGGTCCTGTTTGTTAACAAATAATTTGTTTGTATAATGTTTGCCCCTCTTTTTCTACTTTTAAATTTACCTTATGACATATAGTTTTGAATGGCTGCGTAAGTCATTTGTTTGTATTTTGTTTAACTTATTTAACTTATTTACATTTCTGTGTTGTAGTCTTGGCCTGAAGATGTGATTAATTTTTAAAAATCACGAAACCGGTCGCCTATTTGAAAAAATTAATTGAGCTGTGAGAATATCAAGACCTTAATTTTTATTTACCAACAATATAAAACCGCATAACTTTTGCGATCGAGTACGTCCCTGTTGCTGAGTCGGGGGAAATTTTATAGTCTACCGACCAATCGCGGAACGTCATTGAGCACGTGGTTTTACGCCAGGCGTACGGATTGCTCGATTTTAGTAACCTGGTCCAAATCTGGGTGCAATTAATTCGATTGCGCCCAAACACCCAAACCAGAAGGTCTTGACCCAAACGAAACCTGAAACCTTTAGGGATTATTTACAATTTTCCGATGCATACGTTATTTTTCAGACATGTAGTACTTTATTGTCCATGAAAGAGGTAAAATGTATTTATTTGTCCCGTAGAGAGGAGATTACTTTAAAATCTGACAACTATGCACGTACCATGTGATCACGTATATTTTGTCATCCCCCTTATTTTCTATATTTTTGAGGTTAGGAGAAAAGTTTCAGATAAAAGTTGTAGAAGCCAAAGCAAGCTTTTTCGGCGTTTATTTTGTTTAATACAGGGTGTTCAGAAAGGAGGTGCCAAACCAAACGTATGTTTTTGAAATGGAACACCCTGTATGTTTTTAGATATTTGAAATCTGCTGATTATCACAAAAAAAATCTGTTTTTTTTTGTAAATCAATGTCAGTCTCCAAGATATTTTTGGGGATTCGTAGGGAATGTTAGAATAGGTATTAAAAAACATGTAGGGGGTGCCGTGACTAAAAATAAAAATTTTTGTTCCTTGAATTTTCATCGTATGTTGCTTCGTTTGCGAGATAAAAATAAAAACAATTTTTTCCTTAAAAAATTTAACACCCTGTATCTTGGATCTATGTTTATAGGAACTTTTTTTTTTCAAAAAATGACCGGACAAGTCATCGCTTTCAATATTGCCCCGTTTTTTAAACACCCTGTATAATAGGTACAGCTTAAGTGGGTGGGTGCAGAAAATAAGAGTGAAACATTTTGGAAACCAATTTGCAATTTTGGGATAGGTGTGGAAAATATTAAACACCTCCGGTGTGCATGTAAAAAAAAAATAAGGTCGGTTTCCTGTTTCGGCCAAACTTCAAAACCAGTTTGAAACTATCAGAAGCATGTGCACTTTTATTCTGACATTCCAAAAACAAAACCATGCATGCTCCTGGCAGTTTCAAAAGGTCTGAAGTTCTGCCAAAACAGCTACTATTTTATTTGCAGGTATTGATTGGCAAAGTTTATCAGTTTATTGTCACTTTGTCACTATGGATAATATATGGGGATCATCGAAACCTGGAAGTTGGTCATAAAGGATCGGTTAATTGTGATAAAGTTTGATGCATTGGTAACGTTCGAAGAAGAAAACTATTTGGACCACAGAAAATATAGCTAGGCGTAGCGTATATTTTCTGTGATATGGACTGCATGTTTTTCACCTCTGATCTACCTCTGGTTTCCTATTGGCCAAGATTGCTTCAGAAAATATAGGTTCACAGTATTACTCCAGGATAGTTTTTTCTGTATAATTTACTAATTGGCTTACACTTTGGTTTTTCCGTAGTATTTGAGCAAATGCTGTCCTAGTTTTATCAGGGAAAGTCGACCCTAGGGTGCAAATGGCAATGAAGCTGAAATAATAGTAATTGTCACCCGTACCCCACACATGTGGTTGTTTCTTTCTGGGGTACTCCTAGTTTGGAGTATTGAGAAAGTGAGAAATAATATTATTATTATTTTTGTTTTAACTAACATTGTATTTCACTAGGAAAATAAAAAGTCCTTTCAAACTAACTAGTTTTATTGTACGTCAATGTACAATATAATTTCCATTATATATAAATCCATATATTTTATAGTGTTCCTTGTAAAAATGTAAACCAATGCAAAATATGGTACAGTTGACGTCAGACGAAACCGAGCGACATAAAGCCATTTTCTTTATATTTTTGAGTAATAATACCCAACATTCATGAAACAAACAATGGGTTCAAGGTCACACATAGGGCCAAATTATAAAACAGAATCCAATTATCCCAAGAAATTTGATTTACACTATTCGGTTACATCTGATTTCAACCATCGAATCTCGCTGTCCTCTGCAAACATATTCAATCATATATGATGTGTTTTTTTATCTTCCTTTCTGTACCATAATGTGGGTTTTGATGGTACAGAGGTGCGTTTCAAAGTTAGTTTGTCCACGTTGTGCATTTTCAACCAACAGATGCAACAATATTTTGTCGAATCAACAACCACACGTTACCCTTTGTAGGTGGGCCAAATTTGACCGACAGGCACACTATGAGATTAGGGTAATTCTGGCATATTCTGAGTGCTTTGAATGATCCGTCGATTTAACCATGATGTCACACCGTCAAGTGTTGGACGTAACGTACACGTTATGATTGCAACACCTGTAAATAAAATAATATTAATATGCACACGAGAAGTGTTTCATATAACTGTACCTTTCCTAAAAGAAATGTTATAGTTTTCAAAATGTTGCATATTTATTTTCTGCACCCATACACTTACAGTTTGTTCAGCGAATGATCGGCCCTACGTCACAACTCCCGTCCTTGTTTTACTTATGAATATACAATGGATATCGGTCGTATATTCACGAGTCAGACAAGGACGGGAGTTGTGACGTAGGGCCGATCATTCGCCGAACAAACTGTATACGTATAACCTATGCACTTTTTCTACTGACAGAGTACTACATAACATCAACATCTGGGAAAATTTCATTCCCGACCGTTTTAAGCGCCCAATTTTTATTATTCCAGAAGTACAATTTTAAAATTGGGCATTGTTTATGATAAATATTTTCTTTGAATTATTTGTTTTTATTAAGTTTAAGTGAAGAATTACTTAGGTTAGTTCTTATTCTTCACATCTTTTTTGGCCTCTGCCCTTCAGAGCAATTTAACCACTCGGGGAATAACGTAGGTTAGGTTCGACGTTCAACTTTGAACTACACATAAAACAACAGAATAGGAGATCTTCTTCTGCTTCTACCTAATCTACCTTTCTTTGGGCTGGGTTGCAAGACCGTTCAATCCGGTGCTAAAGGATAGGCGACCCATTATAACAATCGTGGACAATTTTCTAGGATAGTGACGTCACGCCCCTAAAATTTTGATTGCTATTTGCAAGTTGATTTAGAGATGATATAAATCAGTATTTTTCAGTGACAGGTACGTTATGTTTCACTATGTCGATACCTGTTCCAAATACTAGTTACTTTGTACCTAGTATTTTATTGTAGAATCCCGCATCCCCCGGCGGCAATGCGTTCCGACTGTTACTGTTCCGAGTATAGTTTCTAGATAATTGTGAATGCGCCAGTCTGCCATCTGCCGATCTTTGGTCAACCCGCTACCCGCTATCGGTGCAGGCGGTGCAGAATATTCAGATCTCACCGTCGTTCTAGTGGTGGTGCGGCGATGCAAAAGCATATAGTTTTTTCTTAAAGTTTTTATTTTATTTTGTGTGCCATTTTTCGTCGATGCCGGCGGCATTTAAGCACAATGCACCACGCCTCGGTCAATGCAAGTATTTCCACAGCTATGATTGGTCGAGACTGAATGCAGGTGCGTTTTGCCAAACTTGACTGAAACGCGGTGCACTATGCTATGCCCCTCTCATTTGGTCGAGACCGAATGCAGGTGCGTTTTGCCAAACTTGACTGAAACGCGGTGCACTATGCCATGCCCCTCTCTCTGTATATCGGCGTAGCGTAGCTGTCAGCTGTGAATTTCCCAGACGCAGTGCACTGTATCTGTTAAGCTCAAAGTCATCTGAACCCCTCGATAACTTTGGTTAAGCTGGTACGTTTTCTCAGCTTATGGCGTCGCAAGCTTTGCCATTTACTCTACCTGAGCGATTTCGGTATGATATAAAACAAATACAGGATAAATACATTATTATTTATGCTGAACTGAAATCCACTGAAGAGTGTGATATGTGGATTACCGAATTTTCGCACATAACCTCAACTAAATGGATTGTACGGCGGACTAAACCAGCGTCGACTCGTCTTTTATGCAGGTGCCTAGATTTACTTACCTACTTTATATCCCTTAATTTTTAGTTAAGTACTTGTTTGCTTATTCTGCGATGACTCTCTGGTCAACAATGTTTATTGTGTGGATAGTTTTGAGATATATTATGTGCCTATGTTCTAATAACCTTTTTTTAGGAAGGATTATGAGTGCCACCATTCTTCTTACAGGAAAAAAGATAATATTAACAGAAAATCAAAAAATTTAGAATGTAAAGCGACTATTTCTATTGTTATTAAGTAACCACGGAAGTAACTAAAAGAAGACATCAGCATATTAAGGTATTTTTCATATAGTTTTTGGACCACAAGACGATAATGATAAGTACCTATTTTTAGGATAATTTACCAGCCGTAATTACAATAAATAATAACCATAGCCACAGTCTCAATATTGCTTATGTACTTGGCACATTACCTGCTACAACCAATACAAAATTACTTTTTGAATCCTACTTCGATAATGGATTAGGTATTACAGAGGCTATTAATTTCCATGTTTCAAAACTGGAGCTGGAAATGGAGGAAACTGACTTGGCAAAAGGCTCAGTGAATCCAAAATATCGAACAGTAAGATACTGGTATGATTGTTGGCGAACATTACACCTAGGCCCACGAACTGGTATTGGCATTTTGGAGTTAAACTGTGAATATTCACTTTTGTCATTTAAAAACTTTTCTAAATGACTTACTTTGTAGAAATTAAAAGCTAAACAAGAACAATATATAAGTCTGGATATCTACATCATACATTCCGTTATTATGTTCGCTTGGTACTTTAAAGCAATAGTTATCAATTCTTACTATTGCTTCTTTGGAAAGATACGCAGCTTTATTCAGTTGTGCTTTAAGGAATAGACGATTTTTTTCAGAGCGCCCATTAGCAAAATCACGTAATCGCCGTACGTAATACTGTTCCATAACTGTGGAAGAAAAATCAACAAGTGCAACGACGTTGTAAGCTTTACACCTCCTTAGGACTATATCTTTATACAGTCTAACACAAATTTCTGAAAAGTTATTCGTTTGATTTCCATGTGTTGTCGCATCACGGTAACAGAGACACCAGCATTCGCGACGATTCCAATAGTTGTTTATGTAACTTATCCAGTGAGGATACTTTTTGGCAACTTCGTTGGAAACTGCTTCTCTTAAAGCGTCCTTCGCGGCTTGCAAGGATGGGGCGATTAAAATATTTTTGAAGGACTTGTACAGTAAGGGACGATCTTCTTTACAAACTGCATGATTTTTGTCCCAAAGCCACCTCCATACTGCTTGTCCAATGTGAAAAGAACAAAGAAGCAATTTTGCTCCTGGAAATACTTGTCGCAAGGCCCCCCTTTCTGTGTCACTATCATCGGTCATAAATAGCTTTGGCTCATTTTGTCCACCAAATGCAATATCACCAAGAACGTCTTGGCGAAAGCCTGATAATATGTAATCTGCCAAACCCTATTGTTCTTGGTTAGCTTTTAATTTCTACAAAGTAAGTCATTTAGAAAAGTTTTTAAATGACAAAAGTGAATATTCACAGTTTACCTCCAAAATGCCAATACCAGCGTGGTCCTAGGTGTAATGTTCGCCAACAATCATACCATTATCTTACTGTTCGATATTTTGGATTTACTGAGCCTTTTGCCAAGTCAGTTTCCTCCATTTCCAGCTCCAGTTTTGAGACATGGAAATTAATAGCCTCTGTAATACCTAATCCATTATCGAAGTAGGATTCAAAAAGTAATTTTGTATTGGTTGTAGCAGGTAATGTGCCAAGTACATGAGCAATATTGAGACTGTGGCTATGGTTATTATTTATTGTAATTACGGCTGGTAAATTATCCTAAAAATAGGTACTTATCATTATCGTCTTGTGGTCCAAAAACTATATGAAAAATACCTTAATATGCTGATGTCTTCTTTTAGTTACTTCCGTGGTTACCTTAATAACAATAGAAATAGTAGCTTTACATTCTAAATTTTTTGATTTTCTGTTAATATTAGCTTTTTCCTGTAAGAAGAATGACGGCACTCATAATCCTTCCTAAAAAAAGGTTATTAGAACATAGGCACATAATATCTCTCAAAACTATCCACACAATAAACATTGTTGACCAGAGAGTCATCGCAGAATAAGCAAACAAGTACTTAACTAAAAATTAAGGGATATAAAGTAGGTATATCTAGGCACCTGCATAAAAGACGAGTCGACGCTGGTTTAGTCCGCCGTACAATCCATAAATAATAATGTATTTATCCTGTATTTGTTTTATATCATACCGAAATCGCTCAGGTAGAGTAAATGGCAAAGCTTAAAGCTTGCGACGCCATAAGCTGAGAAAACCTACCAGCTTAACAGATACAGTACACCGCGTCTGGGAAACTCACAGCTGACAGCTACGCTACGGCGATATACACAGAGAGGGGCATGGCATAGTGCACCGCGTTTCAGTCAAGTTTGGCAAAACGCACCTGCATTCGGTCTCAACCAATCATGCATGTGGAAATACTTGCATTGACCGAGGCGTGGTGCATTGTGCTTAAATGCTCCCCGGCGGTTGGTTAGGTAGTAGGTAGTAATAATAAAATGCAGAGACAAATCTTAAAAAAATAAAAAAAATGTATATATTAAAAAATAACAAACTAACTTACAAAATAACTCGCAAAAAGGAAAAGTAGAAACGAACACGACTTTAGTGGTGGTGGTGAATAAGGAAACATGAGGATTAAGTGCGTCCGTCCTTACCTCTTTGTAGAGGGGACGGCGGCGGGGAGCCTTTCGGGAGGCGTGACGGTGACGGCGTTCTGGCGGCAGAAATTGTGTTTACGTTAATACGGTAGTTTATGGTGCAGAGGAAGTATGGCAGCCGGGAGTATGGACAGATAGGAGTGCTGTGGAGGAGTAGAAGTGCATAAACAGAAAAAGGGACTGGGGTAATTATAGTTTAAGATAGTTAGGATAAGTTTTGGGTTAGGTAATTAGGTGTGTTTTTTTTAATTAATAGGATTTATAATTATTATTATTTATGTTTATTTGGGGTTTTTCATTAGGTTAAGTAGGTAGGATAGTTAGGTTTATTAGGGCCGTAAGTGGCAACATATAAAAAGTTGATGAATTTGTAGGAACCTGTCATTTTTGACATTGAGTCTTGAGAAATTTGGGATAAACTCGTAAACACCATATTAGTTTCAATAAGGCCTTTACAGGCATATAGTGCATCTGAGCGAAAATGACAGGATAAAGACAGATAGGCAAGGTAGGGCAATTATCATTATTATTATTGCTCCTCACATAGCTGAACTTTGACGTTTAGAGAATATAGGAGGAGCTCCGTAAAGAAAAGAACAGGAAAAGTGACAAATAAAAGAAGATCTGTCAAATTTGACAGCAATCTTTGGGAAAATTTGACTTTTTATTCTGTCAAAAGAAGGTCTAGGATAGGGCCTTTATGGACATATAGTTGGTTTTATGATAAACAGTTGAGCAAACAGGATAAACGTTACTCAGTGTTTAGGGCAGATAGGTATATTAGCACTTATACACAATAGGATTTTGTGTGCAAAAGTGAAAAAAAAAAAACAATAAATATAGCAAAATCTGTCAAATCTGACAGGCGCCTTGAGAGTTTTCGAAGAATTGTTGTTGCTAAAAGACTAAGTGGCCTAAGGGCTATATGGACGTAAAATGCCAGATCTGTAGATTGACAGGAAGAAGGTAAAAATCCAGGTGTCATTTAGGACAAAAACATTGTCCATCTAGTGCCGAGATTCTATAATCGAAGGAACATTTTTGCATCTGTTTTTAGAACAGTTTTTTAAACTGTCGATACCCAAAACGGGCCCCTTTAGGTGAACCCTCCTATGTAAATTGAACATAGTTTGATATTTATTTGGGACACCCGGAGACACTTTACCATATTGTAAAAGCTCCGAGATATCGGTTATTATCTAGGATATTGACTCAGGAAAAGCAGATTTGACGCAATCTACGAATAAAGCTTGAAGATAATCTGGGATTGGAATTCCGCTGGACATAAAATTTTATTGCGGCAGCTTAAGGAAGCAAAATAAGAACTAAGGGGAAACGGGAGCGTGTGTGGGATAGGTAGGGACTTATTAAGGTATATTAAGAGTGTAGGGGGAGAGAGAGGAAAGCAGAAATGGCAGGAAGTGGAGGAGAAGAACTGGAGAAAGCATTGAGAGGGGGAATTCCGAAGAAGCCGGCATTAGCCAGGACTCCACCGCAACTGTTACAAGGAAGGGCAGCAGCAGCAGCAGCTGTAACAAGTACCGACTCGGAGCACCACCAACTTGAGGGGTGCCAAGTTGTCGCCGGGCTGATACCGCGGCAGGCTTATAAACGCCTACGCGGATTGTAAAATTCCTTGCCTTGATCGGTTTGCAGATTTCGAGGTCGACGCCCCGCGGAATTTTTGAGAATATCGGCGAAAGCCTTCGTCACTTCTTCTCCTGATTTGTATTTTAACGGTTTGACAAATTTGCAAAAGCAGTCGATTACGACTAGCATGAATTTAAAGTTTCTATTGCGGCTGGCGTACTGATCCAGCTGCCCTAGGTCGGCTTGCCAAAGATCATCCAAACCTTTAATAATAGTTCTACGTCTAATTTTTTCGTACCGGTTTATGTAATTCCCTAATCAGCTGAACTTTTTCCTTGGTACACTTGGAGTTCATATCGAAAATTTTGCTTTGCTGCGACTAAGTTATCTGATAACTTTAGCTTCCTTCAGTTCGTTTATAATGGCTACAATTTCGTTGTCATGGGACGTGTTTCCGGCGTTTTTGGATGCCACCATTAGTCGCAATCTGTCAACTAATTCGTTGACGTCGTCGCAAAACATGTACTCTACTGGTTTTTCGTTATAAGTGAGATGCATACCTTTACCGCTCACCCCTCTTGTAAACACGTTCTACTCGTAGATTCTTCCGGTTTTATTAATGCTCTAATAATATGCACGTACTTGTATCGACCTGTACCTCTTAATTTCCCCGCGCTGTTCAGATGCACCGTCGTTTGAATCAGGATTTTATTATAATTTCCATAATCCTCCTCAGTGAATCGAGGTTCGTTATAAAAAATCAATTGGAAAAGTCCTGTAGTACCTTTATATCTTTTATCACCCACGATTATCTCCGACGTTTTTCTGTCGAAATCTAAAGCTTCTTTTCCCAAAGTCCATTTTGAATTGCTCGCGCTATACTTGGGTCCATAAACATTATCAATTTGAGGCGAATCTGGCGCATTAAATTTTTTATTGTATGATCGAGCTATTGGCGGATATGCTTCTAAGAGTCCTTAAGAACGGTAGGAGAATACTGAGACGCGTCTTCAAAAACATCCTCGTTATTCTCGTCGGGTTGAAGTATTTGGGTAATCTGATTTAATATTTTCAATGTTTGTTTCTACATTTTTCTTAGCTGGTGGAAGTGTCGGGAAATATGCTTTTATCTTTTCGATGCGTTGCTGTAATGCTTCCACTTTTTTCTGTAATCTTGTATCACTGCTTTCACCAATTTCTTCTTTTTTAGATTCCACCTTAGTTTTTTCTATCTTTGGTTCGATGCCTAGAATGTCTTTTTTTATTTGCAACGTTTTGATAGATTGCGTCACTGGTTTGAACATTTTTCCCAGCGCCTCATCTTCCTCGAATTTCCCCAACTTCAAAGCCGTGTGTTTTTATCTAATCGCTCGTGCAAGTTCACTAATTTTCCTTGGGCGGTGCGCTTTTAGAATTTAATCCTCTGACGTCAGCGGCATGTTGACCACTAACGTCAGAGAAGTACGCACAGCCTTATATACTTGTCGAAACCTTTCCTATACCGCCCGATTTTCAGGCTAAAATCCTTAACTATGAGCAGAGTGCCATATCTGTCGTTCTAACATTGACAGCACAGCTTTTTGAAATCTTCGTACGTGAGTAGTAATAAAGAGAGTACGGGACCACTTTGACCTCAGTTGACCCCTGGATCCTGAGAGTCCCCTACGGCCCGAGGTCACGGGAGCAAAGTGGCTACGTCATGCCCGAGGTCACGTGACGTCACCGGATGACCCCAGTTGACCCCTAGATCCTGATAGGTTAACCTTTAACCTTTGGGCCACGTGTGACCCCCAGTTGACCCCCCCCCCACTCCAACGGCGGGTGTCAGCCCCCACTCCAACGACGGGGCAACCCCCACTCCAACGGTTTGGTGGGGTGAGGTCTATATATTCGTGCGCAAGAGCAGTTTTCCCGTTATATACACTTACAATTTCCCACAGTCTGATTTGCCGAGTTGAAAATGCAGTCGTTCCTGAATCACCTGAACAAGAATTTGATCTTCAAGAAATTCGAAAGCGTTCAAAATATGGAGGTGGGTGAAAATTTTCAAATCACGAGCGTGGACAAAGTGAACACGCAATACGGAGAGAAGGTCTACGTCGAGTTCGAAGAATTTAAGACGGTGCTGCCGCAACGATACACGGCCGAGTTTACGCCCCAACGGATCGAAGAAATTAACAGGGATATCGGTAACGGAAGGAGGTATTACATGAAGAGTCTTGGGCCCGTCGGCCGATCTACAAATATCGAATTTATTGTAGACGAAGCTGGAGTAGACGAAGCTGGAGTACAGAAGAAAACTGCAACAATATTTGAAGAATTTAGAAGCATTGAAATATGAACTTATGTTATATGAAATTAAAATGAAGATAAAACATATTGACTTACACAATTAATTTTTAATAAACGTTTAAAAATCTTTTGTTGTGTTTTTTTATAAGAATCTTTGTGTTGAAGGGAAAACACCTGAAGCATCATATTATAATAAAACTCTCACTCTAAGCAATAATATCACTCTATTCCACTGTTATGTGTATACAGGGTGATTCTTAACTTATACACATAAATTTTGAAAATTGTAGGTTATGTCAAGTAATGGCTAATAATGAAAAAAAAAGTCTAATAAAATTGTTATCGATAAGGTCTGCGTTTGTGATCTTATGAACCATAATTTTTAATTTATTTGTGCAAATAAACCCCGAATTGTTCAAGTACACAAAATTATAACTCAGCTGTTGCGTCGCATCGGGTTACTCGCTGCGAACGCGTGACCGCATAGTAAATATATAGTAAGAGAAAACACGTGGAATAGTTCACGACAGACGCCTGCTTTGTTTGGTCGAGCACTCAGCGATTTTGCTGAAACCGCATATAGAACAATAGGCTACAAATTTCACCCAATTATCTTCTAAATAAAAAAATCTGAAAAAATTGCAGATAGAATAATAAACGGAAAATTTGGGAAAATCAGCATGTAACGCAAACGATTTAGGCCGGAATCTTCAACTAGACAGTATCAGGAAATGTGATACATTATGGTAAATAAGAAACCACGTGGAACCGTATATGATGCGATGTACAACGTAAACAATTAGTACGTCAGGGGCTCGGATTTTCTGCTGATGCAGGTATATCGTGATTTCCAAATATATCTTCTGATCGGCTGATCGGAAAAAATCCTCATATAGCGCAATCGATTTTGGGGCCACCCCTTGGGGGGGGTGGACTTAGTCTACCCCGGGGTGGGTGGGGGGTGGCGGGTGGGCAACTACGTGCCAGGAGGAACGGAGGCCGAAGGCCTCCGTCCGACTGGCATGTAGTTGCCCGAACAAAATCCACCCTTCCCCCTTACACGCGTTTCGCGCATGCGCAGTTCCGCACTTTTGATACCTATGAAAATTCGAAAAATTTTGAAAATTTTTTATTCAAAAAATGTAATTTTAAAAAGGTCCTGATCCTATAATCCCGATAACATTTTGGGAAATTTTCATTTTTTGACGGTAAAATATACAAGACAAGACTCAGACGAATGTTTTATATACAAGTGCAGATAGAATTTTTTCGAGTGACTGATAAAAACATTTATTATAATAGTTAATCGGAAGGCCCCAGATAACATAGGAAATTTTGTTTGAACAAAATCTGTAAAAAAATCCAAGACGTGAAAATGTAGGTAGAATTTTCGAATAAGTTTTGTATACCGGTAAAAATATATGTAAAGGTAAAAATAACATCAGTTTCACTTGGAAAAAAATGATGAAAAAATTTCAGTAAAAAAAATACGATGTAGAGGTTGTACCAAAAAAAATTGGAAATAATTATTTATTCCAGTAAAATATACACAAGACCGAAAAAGGTAATTGCGCGGCTGTCCCATTTTATACACCCTAGCTGTTTCAGTTCATCTCGTTTGGAAAAATTTTAGGGGTTATTACTTTTTTAAATACCGGTTTCCTCAACCTTATTTGAAAGTAAATATTTTTTAGTTCCCCACAGAAGGAAATAATGACGATATTTTATACCGGTGGATTCAAAAAATATATAAGGTTAGGAAAAATCCTTGGTAGGCAAACGCGGCTCTGCTGACCAGACAAAAAAAAACCTTAGTCGACAAATAATGGCCTCTAAGAAGGGTGCGTGATTCCACTGCGTATCAGTTCGAGTGCTCCAAGATGCAAGTAAGTATATACCAGCTGTCCCATTTTTAAACAGCTAGATATTTGGAAACCTTTCGTAAAAAAATTCCCGAGGATTACATGAGCACAAGAAAGAAAAAAATGTAAATATACCAGCTGTCCCATTTATAAACCGCTTGATATCTTGGAAACGAAAACTTATATAAAGGAAGTAAAAGCCATATCTTAATAGGCGGAGGACCGACTGTCATTCAGACAGGTGAAAAATTTTTTTGGATTTTTTGTAGAAGTTTTTTTGCCAAAATTTTTTTTTGGCAGAATTTTTTTTTGCCAAAATTTTTTTTTGCCAAAATTTTTTTTTGCCAAATTTTTTTTTACCAAAATTTTTTTTTACCAAAATTTTTTTTTGCAACATTTTTTTTTGCCAAATTTTTTTTGCAAAATTTTTTTTCCCCAAATTTTTTTTTCGTCAAAATTTTTTTCCCCAAATTTTTTTTTCGTCAAATTTTTTTTTTTGTCAAATTTTTTTTTGACAATTTTTTTTTGCCAAAATTTTTTTTTGCAAAATTTTTTTTTGCCAAATTTTTTTTTGCCAAATTTTTTTTTGTCAAAATTTTTTTTGTCAAAATTTTTTTTTGTAAAATTTTTTTTGCCAAATTTTTTTTTTGGCGAAATTTTGTTTGCCAAAATTTTTTTTTACCAAAATTTTTTTTTGGCAGAATTTTTTGTTACCAAAATTTTTTTTTGCCAAAAATTTTTGTACCAAATTTTTTTTTTGCCAAATTTTTTTTTTGCCAAAAATTTTTTTTGACAATTTTTTTTTACCAAACATTTTTTGTCAAATTTTTTTTTTGCCAAATTTTTTTTTTTGAAAATTTTTTGTTACCAAAAATTTTTTTTGCCAAATTTTTTTTGCCAAATTTTTTTTCTGCCAAAAATTTTTTTTTGCCAAAATTTTTTTACAACATTTTTTTTACCAAATTTTTTTTGCTAAATTTTTATTTTGCCACATTTTTTTTAGCAAAATTTTTTTTGGCAGAATTTTTATTAACAAAAATTTTTTTTTGGCAAATTTTTTTTTACCAAAATTGTTTTTGTCAAATTTTTTTTTGTCAATTTTTTTTTATCAAAATTTTTTTTTGCCAAAATTTTTCTATAATATGTAAATTTATATCTTCCCAATGTTTTTTGAACTTTTTCACTTTTTTCTATTTTTTTAGTGTAGCAAATGTGCCGTCCGATAGGTATATAAAGAGGTCTCGCATCGAACGGCACCAGTCTGCGACCGCACGACGAACATCATGGCTGCGGAGATCTCCGCAGTGAGTGACGACATCGTCGAAGTTTGCGAACGGGCTTTTCGATTACTAACAAACGGTATGGACATGACGACGCGAGAGCGCTGGCTGAAGCTAATCAACAGAAATATTAGACTGGTTTACGCCGCCATAAAAGTATACGATTGCAATCCCGGTACGATGACTAAACTTCAAACGAATTTCGGGCATTTAAAAAGATTCAGAGCTTACTTAAAAACGAGACACAGGGGGAGCGGTTTGACGAGACGCGATCGGGTGAAATGGGAGGAAACTAAGTCGGCATTTAAACGTAGAATTCGTTCTGGCATAATTATAAATCTGAGTCATAAAGACATTACGGAATTTTTGAATGACGCTTTTCTCCTTCTAAAACGTCGCGTACCTACGATCGTGAGAGAATATAGGATGATCAAGATCAACACCGTTTTCTGCGGTGAATTTATAAAAAAAATCGGAGACGAAGAAATTTTGGAAAATAAATATTTCAGCACGAAAAATGTCACTATCGACGGGGGGACGGACCTAAAACGATGGTTCGCCGACCACGTTACCGATAGCATCCTAAAGAGCCTGGAGGAGTTCCAGGAGCGCGATTCCGGTTGGGCGCTACATCGAATTTTAAGTTTGGAAGTTAACATAAGCAAAGTCGAAATGGGAAACGGCGGAGGGACCTACGTGAGCCTACCGAATGAAATTTTGAAGAAGCAAGCTTGCGTTAACGTTAAAAACAACGACGATGCCTGTTTCTTGTGGGCCGTCGTTTCCGCGCTATACCCCGTAGACCGTCATTCGGATCGCACTAGTGCATACCCCTATTTCACACAGGTTTTAAATCTGGATGGGTTAGAATTTCCCATGACGCTAGCTAAAATTGATAGGTTCGAAAAGTTAAACGAAATATCCGTAAACGTGTACGCCCTAGAGTTAGTATGTGAAGATCCGCGTAAATTTAATACCGGTCCGGTGCGGTTAACAAAAAAGAAGATGGATAGGCACGTGAACTTACTCATCGTTCAGGATCAATATTTCCCGAATATGAACGATTACGAGACGCCTCCCGCGGAAGACGTCCGAATGACAGATATAAAATATCATTTCTGTTGGATTAAAAATTTATCGCGTCTAATTTCAACGCAAATGAATAAACACAACGGCAAAATGTTCATATGTGACAGATGTCTGAATTATTTTCAAACCCAAGCGAAATTAGACGAGCACGCGGTTTACTGTCGAGAACGGAATAATTACCAGGTAACGTTCCCCAAAGAAAAATTTATATACTTTAAAAATTACGTACATAAGGAACGTACTCCTTTCGTCGTGTACTCGGATTTCGAGTCTATTCTAAAACCTTATCACGACTCTGAGCCGATGTCCCAGACTTCCAAGTATCAGAAACACGAGGCGTTCAGCGCCGGCTTTTATTTTAAATGCTCCTACGATAACTCTCTGTCTTTCTACAAAAGCTATCGAGGGCCGGATTGCATGTCTTGGTTCGCGGATCAGATGGAGGAAATCGCGAAATTTGTCGCGTCGAAACTGACAAACGTCGAACCGATGAAGGAAAACATAAGTTTGAAAAATTCCACGGCGAATTGCCATATTTGCGAGAAAAGATTCACTCCCGATGACATCATAGTTCGCGATCATTGTCATTTGACTTCGCGGTTTCGTGGGTATGCCCATCAGAGCTGTAATCTAAATTATAGAAATTCGTTCATGATCCCCGTGGTATTTCACAATTTCAGCGGTTACGACAGTCATTTCATAATCAGGGATCTCGCCAAACGCAATCATATCACCCTGCTTCCCATAAATAAAGAAAAATACATAAGTTTTACGATTTTCGACGCCGACACCAACGTACAATTCCGCTTTATCGATTCCCTCAGATTCATGGGGTTTTCACTCGACACGCTAGCTTCCTCTCTCACAAAAGCGGATTTCGTCAATACCGGAAAGGAATTTCGTGACGTTCCCTCTGACGATTTGGCATTGTTAACTAGAAAAGGCGTTTTTTGTTACGACTACATCGACGACTTGGAGAAATTACGAGAAAATTCGCTTCCGCCCATCGATAAATTCTATAACAAACTAAACGACACCGATATTGCCGAAAGTGACTACGCGCACGCGCAACTTATTTGGGAAAAATTCCACATACAGACTATCGGCGAGTACTCGGATTTGTACTTAAAAACCGACATAATGCTGCTGACCGACATCTTCGAAACGTTCAGAAAGTCGTGTCACGCTAATTACGGATTGGATCCCGCTTGGTATTACACCATGCCAGGGTATACTTATGATTGTATGTTAAAATTCACCGGCTGTCGACTGGAGACGTTTCAAGATATAGATATTTTGCTATTTTTCGAGAGGGGCGTTAGGGGCGGACTGAGTCAGTGTTGTAAGCGCTTCGCGCGAGCTAATAACAAGTACATGGAAGAGTACGATCCGAGCGATCCCTCCAAATATATCTTGTATCTAGACGTTAATAATCTGTACGGCTGGGCGATGTGCGAGTGTCTGCCACAGGGCGATTTTCGTTGGGTCGACAATATCGACGCCATCGACGTCACTAAAATTCCCGACGACGCTAAAGAGGGATACGTGTTAGAGGTGGACTTAGAATATCCGGAGGGACTACATGACTCGCACAAAGATCTACCTTTCGCGGCCGAACATCGCATACCGCCGGAAGCGAAATCGTCTAAACTCATGACCACCCTTTATCCTAAAGAAAAATACGTGATACATTACAGGGCGCTCAAGCAGGCCCTGAATCACGGTCTGATTTTAAAAAAGACGCACAGAATTTTAAAATTTAAACAGTCCGCTTTTTTGGCGCCATACATAAAGTTCAACACGCGATTGAGGGCGCAGGCAAAGTTTGATTTCGAAAAGACCATCATTAAACTTATGAACAACGCTATCTACGGAAAAACCATGGAAAATATTAGGAAACACAGAATCGTTAAGTTGGTGAATAAGTGGGAGGGCAGGTACGGAGCGAAACATTTAATTTCGTGTCCGGCTTTTAGATCCAGATCGATATTCGACGAAAACCTAATTAGCGTCGAATTGAATAAGACGCGTATTAACTTTAATAAGCCGCTGTATATAGGAATGGCGATTCTAGACATATCCAAAACCTGCGTCTACGAATTTCATTACGATTTTATGCTAAAAAACTCCTCGCCTTCCGACTGTCAATTATTGTACACGGACACGGACAGTCTCATCTATGAAATTTCTTGCGATGACGTTTACCGCGATGTCATACTTAAAAATTTAGCTCGTTTCGACACCTCCGACTTCCCACCTAATAATGGTTACGAAATTCCGCTAGTAAATAAAAAAGTGCCGGGACTGATGAAGGACGAGTTAAACGGTAGGATCTTAACCCATTTCGTCGGACTCCGATCGAAAATGTATACTTATCTGGTGGACGGGGGAAAGAAGTGCGTGAAAAAAGCCAAGGGAGTCAAATACAGCGTGGTAAAAAATAAAATCACGTACCAGGATTACGTCGATTGCTTGTTCGAAAAGAGGGAAAAAATCGCCAGCCAGTGCATCATACGTTCTTACGCCCATACGGTGTTTAGTATCGAACAAAGCAAAGTCGGCCTCAACCCTTTCGATAATAAGAGATATATCGTCGACAATATAGTCACCCTGCCTTGGGGTCATAAGGATATCATAGATGTAGATTGAAATGTGAGAATGTGTGGGTGTGTGAATAAAAAAATATTTTTAAAATGTCGTTTTATTTAAGAAAACCTTCTCCTATACAAGTCAGCTAACAAAAACTCCCTATCAAGATAAAAGAGTTCATAAATACAATACTTTTCTATGTTACACATTGGATTACAAAGTAACTTAATAGTATCTCTAATACTTATTCTAAAATTACTTTTTATCAACATATCATTTACCGTATCTAAAAAATTAAAATAGAAATCAACTAACTTAAAACTGTGCAATAAAGCGATTTTAAAAGAAACATCCTTATCTATGCGTAGCAGTTCGATACAACATGCCTCGCTGAAGTAAAAGTATACGCCGTTTCTGCCGAGCGACACGATTTCTAGTCCGTCCGAATTAATCGTGTCCAATTCCATGTCGCAACCAAATTTCACAGGCAGACCATCACCGTGTTCGAAAAACTTATACAGGTGCAAGATAAGTTCTTTCCACTCCACGTGGTCCATGGTCATAACGCATTCTTCTCGGGTACCTTGTCCGCAGACGATATTTACAGCAGGTGTAAAAAATCGTAGTGGACTCAACCCACAATGTACGGTATATACGTGACCAGGTGCCAAATGAAAACATGTTTTCAACAGAAGAAGTCTCTCTCTTTGAGTCGTTTGCTGTGGAACGTCATCGACATCGCCGGCTGCGTCAGATTCGTAGCCACTACTGTCACCCATGCTCCGCCACTACTACAAGACGTCTGTTGCGTCTATCCAGGAGTCGTGGCTTTTATCGAACCCCAGCCAACGGACCAAAATCTTCTTTCCTTTTCTACGCAACACCTTTTCTACCAAGAAGACGTCTGGATCGGACGTTTTTTGCAATTCCTCGGTGTAGAAACCCCCCTGGATAGGTCTTCCGTTCAAGTCTTCCAAGAGATATGTGGGAGGGTTCGTAATTTGAACCTTTGAGATTTTAAACAATTCAGTCGTCCAGTTGGGCGTGTATCCCTTCTGAAAGATGTGCTTGACTTTGCTGATCCTAACTATGTCGCCTAGTTTAAACTTTTGTTTATCGAAAGTCTTTACGTGACTGAAAGAGGCATTAAGAACGTTCCGTTCGTTTGTTTTGTTCACATCTTTGGGTTTCATACGTATGATTCTATGTCTCCTATCATTATATTCGTCAACTAGCGTCGGTAAAATATCGATCCACTTGTACGTGCCACTTAAACTGAAATACTTGAACAGTTGTTCTTTCAAGGTGCGGATCACTCTCTCTACTATCGCCGCTTTCGTGTCGCTAAACGTGCTATAGTGGTTGACGTTAAAAGTATTCAATAACTTCTTAAAATGACAGTTGTAAAATTCCTTGCCTTGATCGGTCTGGAGATTTCGAGGTCGACGCCCCGAGGAATTTTTGAGAATATCGGCGAAAGCCTTCGTGACTTCTTCTCCCGACTTGGATTTTAACGGTTTGCACCAGACAAATTTGGAAAAGCAGTCGATCACGACTAGTATGAATTTAAAGTTTCTATTGCGGCTGGCATACTGATCCAGCTGTCCTAGGTCGGCTTGCCAAAGATCATCCAAACCTTTAATAATAGTTCTACGCCTAGGGTATTTTTTTCGTATCGGTTTATGCAATTCCCTAATCAGTTGAATTTTTTCCTTGGTATACTTAGAGTTCATATCGAAATTTGTGACCCGCTTTCTTCAGCGCGACTAAGTTATCTGATGACTTTAGCTTCCTTCAGTTCGTTTATAATGGCTACGATTTCGTTGTCGTGAGAAGTGTTGCCGGCGTTTTTGGATGCCACCAGTAATCGCAATCTGTCAACTAATTCGTTGACGTCGTCCCAAAACATGTACTCCACCGGTTTTTCGTTATAAGTGAGACGCATACCTTTACCGCTTGCCCCCTCATCTTCTCCGCGTTTTAGTAACGGTTTAATAACATTCGTGTACTTATATCGAGATGAACCTCTAAATTTACCCGCGCTATTCAGATGTACCGACGTTTCAGTTAGAATTTTACTATAATTTTTCATCTCCACCAAATTGGCTCGAGGATCGTTATAAAAAATCAATTGGAAAAGTCCTTTGGTACCTTTATACCTCTTCCTACCCACTATTATATCCGACGTTTTTCTATCGAAATCTAAAGTTTCTTTTCCCAAGGTCCATTTTGATTCGCTTGCGCTATACTTGGGTCCGTATACAAAATCGATTTGGGGTGCCTTTGCGTTATATTTTTGAATATACGGTCGAGCTATTTCCGGATATGCTTCTAGGTAGTCCTTTACAACGGTAGGAGAATACTGAGATACATCTTCAAAAATCTCCTCTTCCTCTTCATTTTTCTCTTCGACTGATGGCAGTGTCGGACTAAAATCTGCCGTTGCCTTTTCGGCGTGTGGTGGAAGTTTCGGGGTAAAATCTCCTTTTAACTTTTCAATCCGTTGCTTTAATGTTTCTACTTTTTTCTGTATTCTTGTATCACTGCTTTCCCCAATTTCTTCTTCTTTTTTAGTTTCCACCTTAGTTTTTTCTTTCTTCGGTTCGATGTCTAAAATGTCTTTTTTTATTTGTAACGTTTTGATAGATTGCGTCACTGGTTTGAATATTTTTTCCAGCGTCTCGTCTTCATCGAATTTCCCCAACTTCAAAGCCGTGTGTTTTTTTCTAATCGCTCGTGCAAGTTCACTGATTTTCCTTGCGCGGTGCGCTTTTAGAATTTGATCCTCTGACGTCAGCGGCATGTTGACCACTAACGTTAGAGAAGTACTCACAGCCTTATATACTTATCGAAACCTTTCCTATACCGCCCGTTTTTCAGACTAAAATCCTTAACTATGACCAGAGTGCCATAGCTGTCGTCCCAACATTGATAGCACAGCTTTTTGAAATCTTCGTACGTGACGTCTGGCGACACATGTTCCTCGTAAACGTGTTTCAGATTTACGTCGTCTTGTTTAAATAACACGATCACGTTGCAATTATCGCGTATGAGCTGCTTCGGAATTTTCGAATACGTTTGACATAGATAAGCGACGTCCACCGCTTTGTGGCGCCCCATCGAATAAAATTCCCTGATTTTATTTTGTCTATCACAGGCCACATCATCAAATATGAATATCGAATTTTCTAGAGCTTCCGACGGATCGATGACGTCCTCGTTTATCGTATACGGAAAGAAGCCGATGCAACCGACTTTTTTTACTACATCCTGCAATAATTGATATTTCGGTTGGTACAACGATTTCGTATATAAGTAGATATTTTCGAATTTCAAACCGTTTTCGTTGAAAATCAAACTAAGGAGTGCGTTCGTTTTACCACACCCGCTAGGTCCACACAAGATTGCCCTAAACGAGTCTGGTAGTAGGGTACCGTGTTTTGATTTTACCGTACCCCCTTGTATGACATCTAGATTTTCGATAGGGAGACAAACTTGCTGTTGCTGAACTTGCATCTTGTCAACTGAGAAATTCTGCGTGCTACTTCCCAATATATAGGCGACTGACCCCAAAATAAAAACAAGTTTTTGTTTTAAAATTTTATTTGTTTTATACATTTACTACATAAATAGCTTATGGTAGATAGACACGCACTTTTTCACGTATCATCGTTCTGCACAAAGGACATGAGGAGATTTGAAGTGCGCATTCTATGCAAAGCATTACGTGTCCGCAGGGAATCATCACAACCTGTATATCGTTGTTGTAGCAAATTTTACATAAATTACTTTTTGATTCGGTTTGAGGTTGACGAACTACGGTATCTTCGACGACGGAGTTTGGTAGTATTGCGACCACTGGCAAGGGTTTAATATCCGCGAACGTCGTATTAAGTCCCGCATTACTTGCTTGGATGAAAGGGCAACTGGGGTTCCAACTTGCGTGGTCTTGCAATGGATCGTCGCCTTCTTCCCACCGGTAGCCTTCTATGAAGCAAAATGGACACTTGACTACGTCTTCATAATCTGTGTAATGGAATCCCGCTTCAGCCAATTGTATTGGGGAAATCGACGGATTTGACCACTTCGCGAAAGATTTCAATCTATCATTTCGGTTTGTATAGTCACACATTTCTTCCATTTTATACACAGTAGGGATATGCTCGCTGTGTTTAAATAGGTATGAAACAGAAGTGGGAGGCGTTTGTGGTGGGGGGAATCTTAATGGGAGGCTCCTGCCTCCCACTACCGAGCCAGGCAAATAATTTCTCGCAATTTATGAAACTGCACATCCACATTGACTCTTGGTTGTGGTGTGCACACATCGAAATGCTTTTTTCAAATTTAGGTACGCCTGAATGACGTTCCAGGTTAATTACTTCGGCATTGATGGTTTCTCGTAGGAAGCGTTCTTTCTGTTGACCCTTGACGTAGACGCGCTCGACACTGAGATATTTTTTTAGGAGACCTTCCATCTCGACGTAGTCCACATGGCCGCTAGTGTATACGATCCCCAAATGATTTTTCTCCAAATACCGCACTTGTCTTTTGTCGCGTTCGTTGAGATCACTAAAGGTTTTCGGAGGTCTTATAAGAATATGTAAAGTTTCATCGTTAACTTTTATTGTCAGCTCTTTAGGACAGAAACGTCCGTCTATCATAAATCCCTGTGCGTCCACTACGGCGACTTTCATCTTAATGGGGATCTGTCTACCCCAACCACTTTATTTATCGATTTCGGAAAATGTATGGTAATGGGAGGGAAAGGAAACACCGATATTTTATTTTTTATTATTTTATTAGGTTAAGTACAAGTACAATAATACCTTACACCTAAAAAAACTCTCCGTAAAATTAAACTACATAAGTTCCCTAACTACTTCACTTAATGGTAAATATTCGATGGTACTATCATGTATAATAATACAATAAGCTCGGGTTGAGGCTGGAAATCCTTCGTTACTCTCGATGTCCAGCTTTACGTCAACCGTGGTGCTTTTCATGGACTCTATTCGTCGGGAACAGTCGATGACAAAGAGAGCTGCGTTATTTTTGTATTCGGTGTAGCTAAGCAAGGGGTGCCTCTCATTCATATAACTAGAGCAAAAGTCTACGTAATTATGGTAGGCCTCCAGATAGTCATTGCCATTAAAATCCAATCTCAGCCGTTCAAAAGGAAAATATTCACCATTTAAAATCAATCTGACATCCGCTATATTTATATTATCGAATACGGAAGGGTCCTTTCTAGCATTTTCATTGCGACTCCTTTGAAATCCCACTATAACGTATCGAGGACTCGACACGGACATTGAAATTTTGACTGACCAAATTTCTCTGTTGGCATTGACCGTAAGACTTGGCAGTTCGTGAAGTTCCCATTTACGATACGGTATAATTATAGGGCGATCACGTTTAATAGACTGAAGCAGATCCAATCTAATGAAATCGCTAGGTTGAATATGTTTCACTTTTAACTCGACATTGGAAACTGTTATTTCTGCCGTCAATTCAGCAGCAGATGCAGGATCATCTTCCAGAAGTAAAGAGTTGTTATCGTTTCTAGCTCGTGTTAATCTTAAAGTTTGTTTTCCGCAAGTGGCCAACTGATAATCGTTAAATATTCCAAACAAATGTTTCAGAGGTATTCTCAAGCTAAATGTTCCATCCAAATTTACGGTCAAAGGCTTGGTTGGACCAGACCAACTTGCAGTTACCAGGAATTTTTCATCGCTGGGGGCGTAGCATAGATATGTTCTGATAGCACTCACAATTCCAGGATTTCGAACTGTTTCCAATTCCTTTCCATTCAGTTCATATGAAATCGAATCGAAGAGAAACGCACCTCCATTATTAGCAAAACTACATTTCCCCGTTCCCGTTTTCTTCTCTATTTTACCTTTGATATAAATTGCAGCGTCATACATCAATAACCAAGTGTCTCCTTGGTTAATCGTTATCTCCACAATGTCATTATTCAGAAAAGATTTCACAAACGGGTAATATGTTCGTTGCTCTAATCGCTGAATGGACTCATCGAAGGTTGGAGTGCGGTGCACGTCGAATACTTGCGGCGTTAACGACATGGTAGCCGAGTGCTTCTAGAAATCGACGGTTTTGCGGCGTTAGATTCAAGTTGCAATGGTGTTTCCACTTCGATGACGTCTTCGTCAATGAGGGTCGGAGGTCACTAAACCGCCTTTTATACGGTTGGTAGTTGCCTCCAAAAACCAAACGCATTTCACATAGACAGTCGTTTCACTTCCAATCTAACGATAATTTCTTCACCTCTGAAATTGACAGGCTTGAAATTCTGATCGAGGATGTTTATGGTCAGGTTGTTTATTTCACGTTTCGTGACAGGCACGTAGAGTAAATTTTTAGGGGTTTCGTCTATGGCGTAACCGGGGTCGACCCCAACGGCGAATTCGTAAATCGTGTGCGTAGGTCGGTTTACGTAATAAGCACCGGCTGTGATGTTACAATCTATATGTATCGTTCTAACTTTAATGATATTTACCGGCAAATCTGAAACGTGTACTTTCCCTTTATCTAAGTATCGTTCGGAAAACCCCAAAAGTCTTCCAATAGACCCGGCTGTAACAAAATCTATGGTATATTGATCGCTGTAGATCTCACACTGCAGAGTGCTCTTGTTCGCTTGTATCGATATGCTACCGCTATCGTTTTCGTCTTCCGATTTTTTCAAATTTTTCCGTATGTGCTCTTCTATATTCTTTATCTCGTATGAACCGGTGGGAAGTGATATTTCTTTGCTAGCACCGAAACTACCGGTTAGATAACGAAAATTGTTGTCGCCGCTCTCCTCTTCGATATTCGGTATGCTGTTGAACGTGTGGAATCCCAGCAAAGCTAAACCGTACTCGGCGTTTGGGTCCAAAACTATCGGACTGTCAAAATCGATGGAGAGCGTGGATGTGCGTCCGTGTAGAGTAAACAACAATGACATGACTGGCGACTTTTAAGTTGTCCCCCACCTTTTATAGAGAAATTCAATGCACAAATGACCGCAATTTATTTCGTTAAAATTTTGATAGGCGTCGTTATTGTACGTGACCTTGACACCCTTTCCAAAATATCGAATCAGTTCTTTGGGCGGTTTCAAAGCGCCAAAGCTATCGAAATATTCTACGGCACAGCCTCTTTTTTTGTAAGCTACCCAATGCGTTCCTTTGTTGCGTTGCACGACTAAATTTAAAATGGCCGTAATTTTTCGGCGTCGACGGAAGTGTATCTCTCATAAAGACGCCTCTGAAATATGGTATTTTTAAAATTTCGACGTAATTCAATATATCTTCGTCGGACAGCGGTCTATTGGGTAGCTTCATTGGGAGTTTTTTTGTTTCTTAAGGAACAGTCCTAATCCATTCTTATTTTTACGTAAATATAAGCCGGAGCCTTCCTTTCCGATGGCTTCCATCGACCGATTATGCCGTTTTTGTTCTTCCAAAAGCTTCTTCGCATTATTTGCGTCGATAATTGTCTTGGCTACAGCACCGGCACCGCCTGCCACCGAACCAAGGGCGCCCAAGGCACCTAGGAGGGGCAGTAAAGGAAGAAATCCGCCGGTATGCTGGAACGGAATTGTGCGAGGAATTTTCACGTTCCTCTTTCCACCCGCCTTCTTAACGGCTATTCGTGCCGCTTTTAAAGCAACCAACGACGCTTTCTTCAAGTGCTTCATGTCATTCAACTGACTGTTGCTCAAAGTTTTTTTCAGAGATCTTTCAACTTTTTTGACGATGTCTCTTTTAAACGAAACCGGGCGCTTATTTATGCCCATACCGACCTTGCGTTTGACCTTCATCGTATTTGTAACGAACCACGCGGCAGCTTTTTCGTCGAATTTAGCGTCCCTCGATACCACTCGCTCCCACGCTCGATTTTCCAATTCTTTGTCTGCTTTATGTCTCTCTTCCAGAGACTTATTTTTGGAATATGCGATGTCGTGATCTTTGCAAGCGGCGTCTAGCTTATTGATGCCGGGATCTCCACGAGCAAGGCGTTTCTCCAACTTTGTTCCTGGACCGCAGTACTGGTAGCCGGGAAGGTGTAATTCGACTGGCAACCTATTGATGACGCTATTAACCAATCCACTTCCAGCGAAAGACGACATCACACTGAGCTGAACGAACAACGATGAGTTTTATTTATACCTTTTTTTAAGATTTGAAAAAACAAACAAATGGCTTTTAAACGTTTATTAGAAATCAATTATTATACATATTTGTTATATTTTCCTATTAACTACAGCATATCACATTCAAATTTTTCAAATGTCCAGTTTTCTCATTCTACAATAAATTCGATATTTGTAGATAGGCCGACGGGCCCAAGACTCTTCATGTAATACCTCCTTCCGTTACCGATATCCCTGTTAATTTCTTCGATCCGTTGGGGCGTAAACTCGGCCGTGTATCGTTGCGGCAGCACCGTCTTAAATTCTTCGAACTCGACGTAGACCTTCTCTCCGTATTGCGTGTTCACTTTGTCCACGCTCGTGATTTGAAAATTTTCATCCACGTCCATATTTTGAACGCTTTCGAATTTCTTGACGATCAAATTCTTGTTCAGGTGATTCAGGAACGACTGCATTTTGAACTCGGCAAATCAGACTGTGGGAAATTGTAAGTGTATATAACGGGAAAACTGCTCTTGCGCACGAATATATAGACCGCACCCCACCAAGCCGTTGGAGTGGGGGTTGCCCCGTCTTTGGAGTGGGGGGGGGTCAACTGGGGGTCACACGTGGCCCAAAGGTCAAAGGTTAACCTATCAGGATCTAGGGGTCAACTGGGGTCATCCGGTGACGTCACGTGACCTCGGGCAGGACGTAGCCACTTTGCTACTACTTACGTGACGTCTGGCGACACGTGTTTCTCTTAAACGTGTTTCAGATTTACGTAGTCTTGTTTAAATAACACGATCACGTTGCAATTATCGCGTACGAGCTGCTTCGGAATTTTCGAATACGTTTGACATAGATAAGCGACGTCCACCGCTTTGTGACGTCTCATCGAATAAAAATTCCTGATTTTATTTTGTTTATCGCAGGCCACATCATCAAATATGAATCGAAAGCTTCCGACGGATCGATGACGTTCTCGTTTATCGTATACGGAGAGAAGCCGATGCAACCGACTTTTTTACTACATCCTGCAATAATTGATATTTCGATTGGTACAACGATTTGGTATATAAGTAGATATTTTCGAATTTCAGACCGTTTTCGTTGAAATTAAACTAAGGAGTGCGTTCGTTTTACCACACCCGCTAGATTGCCCTAAACGAGTCTGGTAGTAGGGTACCCTGTTTTGATTTTACCGTACCGCCTTGTATGACATCTAGATTTTCGATAGGGAAACAAACTTGCTGTTGTTGAACTTTCATCTTGTCAACTGAGAAATTCTGCTTGCTACTGACCCCAAAATAAAAACAAGTTTTTGTTTTAAAACTTTATTTATTTTATACAATTACTACATAAATAGCTTATGGTAGATAGACACGCACTTTTTCACGCATCATCGTTCTGCACAAAGGACATGAGGAGATTTGAAGTGCACATTCCATGCAAAACATTACGTGTCCGCAGGGAATAATCACAACCTGTATATTGTTGTTGTAACAAATTTTACATAAATTACTTTTTGATGCGGTCTGAGGTTGACGAACTACGGTATCTTCGACGACGGAGTTTGGTAGTATTTCGACCACTGGCAGGGGTTTAATATCCGCGAACGTCGTATTATTAAGTCCCGCATTAGTTGCTTGGATGAAAGGGCAACTGGGGCTCCAACTTGCGTGGTCTTGCAATGGATCGTCGCCTTCTTCCCATCGGTAGCCTTCTATGAAGCAAAATGGACATTTGACAACGTCTTCATAATCTGTGTAATGGAATCCTGCTTCAGCCAATTGTATTGGGGAAATCGATGGATTTGACCACTTCGCGAAAGATTTCAATCTATCATTTCGGTTTCTATAGTCACACACTTCTTCCATTTTTTACACAGTAGGGACATGCTCGCTGTGTTTAAATAGGTATGAAACAGAAGTGGGAGGCGTTTGTGGTGGGGGGAATCTTGATGGGAGGCGCCTGCCTCCCACTACTGAGCCAGGCAAACAATTTCGCGCAATTGATGAAACTGCACATACACATTGATTCTTGGTTTTGGTGTGCACACATCGAAATGCTTTTTTCAAATTTAGGTACGCCTGAATGGCGTTCCAGGAGGTTAATTACTTCGGAATTGATGGTTTCTCGTAGGAAGCGTTCTTTCTGTTGGCCCTTGACGTAGACGCGCTCGATACTGAGATATTTTTTTAGGAGACCTTCCATCTCGACGTAGTCCACATGCCCGCTAGTGTAAATACCGCACTTGTGTTTTGTCGCTTTCATTGAGGTCACTAAAGGTTTTCGGAGGTCTTATAAGAATATGTAAAGTTTCATTGTTAACTTTTATTGTCAGCTCTTTAGGACAGAAACGTCCGTCTATCATAAATCCCTGTGCGCCACTACAGCGACCTCCATCTTAATGGGGATCTGTCTACCCCAACCACTTTATTTATCGATTTCGAAAAATGTATGGTAATGGGAGGAGGGGGAAAGGAAACACCGATATTTTATTTTGTTCTTTTATTAGCTAAGGTACAAGTACAATACCGTACACCTTAAAACTCTCCTTAAAATTAAACTACATAAGTTCCCTAACTACTTCACTTAATGGTAAATATTCAATGGTACTATCATGTATAATAATACAATAAGCTCGGGTTGAGGCTGGAAATCCTTCGTTACTCTCGATGTCCAGCTTTACGTCAACCGTGGACTCTATTCGTCAGGAACAGTCGATGACAAAGAGAGCTGCCTTATTTTTGTATTCGGTGTAGCTAAGCAAGGGGTGCCTCTCATTCATATAACTAGAGCAAAAGTCTACGTAATTATGGTAGGCCTCCAGATAGTCATTGCCATTAAAATCCAATCTCAGCCGTTCAAAAGGAAACTATTCACCATTTAAAATCAATCTGACATCCGCTATATTTATATTATCGAATAGGAAAGGGTCCTTTCTAGCATTTTCATTGCGACTCCTTTGAAACCCCACTATAACGTATCGAGGACTCGACACGGCCATTAAAGTTTTGACGGACCAAATTTCTCTGTTGGCATTGACCGTAAGACTTGGCAGTTCATGAAGTTCCCATTTACGATACGGTATAATTATAGGGCGATCACGTTTAATAGACTGAAGCAGATCAAATCTAATGAAATCGCTCGGTTGAATATGTTTCATTTTTAACTCGACATTGGAAACTGTTATTTCTGCCGTCAATTCGGCAACAGCTCCAGCATCATCTTCCTGAAGTAAAGAGTTGTTATCGTTTCTAGCTCGTGTTAATCTTGAAGTTTGTTTTTCGAAAGTGGCTAACTGATAATCGTTAAATATTCCAAACAAATGTTTCAGGGGTATTCTCAAGCTAAATGTTCCATCCAATTTACGGTCAAAGGCTTGGTTGGACCAGACCAACTTGCAGTTACCAGGAATTTTTCATCGCTGGGGGCGTAGCATAGATATGTTCTGATAGCACTCACAATTCCAGGATTTCGAACTGTTTCCTTTCCATTTAGTTCATATGAAATCGAATCGAAGAGAAATGCAGCTCCATTATTAGCAAAACTACATTTCCCGGTTCCCGTTTTCTTCTCTATTTTACCTTTGATATAAATTGCAGCGTCATATGTCAATAACCAGGTGTCTCCTTGGTTAATCGTTATCTCCACAATGTCATTATTCAGAAAAGATTTCAGAAACGGGTAATATGTTCGTTGCTCTAATCGCTGAATGGACTCATCGAAGGTTGGAGTGTGGTGCACGTCGAATACTTGGGGCGTTAACGACATGGTAGCCGAGTGCTTCTAGAAATCGACGGTTTTCCGGCGTTAGATTCAAGTTGCAATAGTGTTTCCACTCCGATGAAGTCTTCGTCAATGAGGGTCGGAGGTCACTAAACCGCCTTTTATACGGTTGGTAGTTGCCTCCAAAAACCAAACGCATTTCACATAGACAGTGGTTTCACTTCCAATCTAACGATAATTTCTTCTCCTCTGAAATAGACAGGCTTGAAATTCTGATCGAGAATGTTTATGGTCAGATTATTTATTTCACTTTCGTGACAGGCACGTAGAGTAAATTTTTTCGTCTATGGCGTAACCAGGATCAACCCCAACGGCGAATTCGTAAATCGTGTGCATAGGTCGGTTTACTTAATTAAGCACCGGCAGTGATGTTACAATCTATATGTATCGTTCTAACTTTAAGGGGGCATTATCACACGTAGTGCCAACCCAAGTGGGTTTGCGAAAACAATATACCTGAAATGTGTTTTCTTCTTCTTCTCTAATAAAGAATTACCAGAAACTTTAGGTATATTGTTTTTCCAAACGAGACATCAGATTAGGCTGATTTTTTGTCCAAATATGCCCAATATAATGCAGTATTTGAGTTGGGCATTGGTTTTTTCAGAAACATAATGATTTTCCAAATAAACACAAAAAACTCACTTGGGTTGGTAGTATTTAATGTCATGTGTGTTTATGCCACCTTAACGATATCTACTGGCAAATCCGAAAAATGTACTTTTCCTTTGTCTAAATATCGTTCGGAAAAAACCCAAAAGTCTACCTATAGACCCGGGCGTAATAAAATCGATAGTATATTGATTGCTGTAGATCTCACACTGCAGAGTACTCTTATTCGCTTTTATCGATATGTTACCGCTATCGTTTTCGTCTTCCGACTTTTTCAATTTTTTTCTTATGTGCTCTTCTATATTCCTTATTTCGTACGATCCGGTGGGAAACGTTATTACTCTGCTACCACCGAAACTGCTGGTTACGTAATAAAAATTATTGTCACCGCTTTCCTCTTCGATATTTGGTATGCTGTTGTACGTGTGGAATCCCAGAAAAGCTAAGCCGTATTCGGCGTTTGGGTCCAAAACTATCGGGCTATCGAAATCGATGGAGAGCGTGGATGTACGTCCGTGCAGAGGAAATAACAATGACATGGCTGGCGACTTCTAAGGTGACCTCCACCTTTTATATAGAAATTCGAGACACAAATGACCGCCATTTATTTCGTTAAAATTGTGATAGGCATCGTTATTGTACGTGACCTTGACACCCTTTCCAAGGTTTTAAAGCGCCAACGCTATCGAAATATTCTACGACGGGGCCTCTTTTTTTTGTAAGCTACCCAATGCGTTCCTTTGTTTCGCTGCACGTCTAAATTTAAAATGGCCACTTCATTAATTCTTGGCGTCGACGGAAGAGTATCTCTCATAAACACGCCTCTGAAATGTGGTATTTTTAAAATTTCAGCGGTCTATTGGGTAACTTCATTGGGAGTTTTTTTGTTTCTTCAGAAACTAGTCCGAGAGGTGAGTGACAAAAAAATGCAACAGTTTTAGGAAGGCTGGTTTTTTTATACAGTGTAGTATTTAGGGTGTATAAGAATAGCCTTGCCGTCAGTCAGCCAGTTTCGTTAGCGTTTGGCGCAGGGGCGGCTTCAAAGTTGTAAAAAAACCAAGTATGTCGCAACTGTTTTAGAAAATCTAAAACTTGGCTTATTTAGTAGCAAAACAACTAAACAACGATGTGGATGTAGTCAGCCTTGAAAATATTGCAACGGGCCGCGTCAGCAGCGCTTCAAACTCATAAAAAATATACAGGGTGTCTCACCACGAATTGCATTCGATCGATATCTCAAAAAGTAAGCATAGAATTTTTTTGAAAATTTGGCAGCTGACCAAGGTCAATGAGTACTATTCATTTAAAGTATTTTAAAAATGGCGGCACTTCCGGTTATACCGGAAGTCGATGACAACTTCGTTATTTTAAATGGAACACCCTATATTTTATTGCATTTTTGGATTCTACTAAAAATTCTAGGTACATTTCATGTATCATGTCCTATACCTAAATTAAACCGTTTTTGAGATATTTGCCATTTTAGAGAAAAAATGACAGATGCAGACCCGTACTTAATTGACAGTTTCTTCATAACGGCTACATATTTCTTAACGCGCTCTTGGCATTTTGTAGTAAAAGGCTTGGTGCAGAGAAATACCATAAAGAAAGTTTCCGATCTTGTACATATTAATTCAAAAAATGCCAAAAACTCAAAATTTTCAAATAGAAACCCCCTGTCACTCAGCTCCCCGACAGCCCTACCCCATTCTTATTTTTTCGTAAATATAAACCAGAACCTTCTTTTCCAATGGCTTCCATCGCCTGATTATGACGTTTTTGTTCTTCCAACCTTTTCTTGGCATTTTTTGCGTCGATAATTGTTTTAGCCACAGCACCCGCGCCGCCTGCCACCGAACCAAGAGCGCCCAAGGCCCCTAGCAGAGGAAGTAAAGGAAGAAATCCACCGGTGTGCTGAAACGGAATTGTTCGAGGAATTTTCACGTTTTTCTTTCCACTCGCTTTCTTTACAGCTATTCGTGCTGCTTTTAAAGCAACCAGCGATGCCTTCTTCAAGTGCTTCATGTCGTTCATCTGACTGTCACTTAAAGTTTTTTTCAGAGATCTTTCAACTTTTTTGACAATATCTCTTTTAAACGAAACTGGGCGCCTCTTTATACCCCTGCCGACCTTGCGTTTGACCTTTATAGTAACGAACCACGCGGCAGCTTTTTCACCAAATTTAGCGTCCCTTGATTTCACTCGCTCCCACACTCGATTTTCCAATTCTCTGTCGGCTTTATGTCTCTCTTCCAATGACTTATTTTTGGAGTATGATAGCCGGGAAGGTGTAATTCGACTGGCAACCTGTTGATGACACTATTAACCAATCCTCTTCCAGTAACAGACGACATAATACTGAACTGAATAAACAACCACGACTTTTATTTATACCTTTTCCCAGATTTTTTTATACATAAATGAAACAAAGGCAATGGTTTTAAACGTTTATTAAAATAATAATAGGGTTCAAGGTTCTACAATAAATTTGATATTTGTACTCCAACCGACTGACCCCAAACTTTGCAGAAAATACCTCCTTCCATTGCCGATGTCCTTGTTCATGGCCTCGATCCATTGGGGCGTAAACTGTGAGGTGTAGCGTTGCGGTAGCACCGTTTTAAATTCGTCGCACTCTACGAAGATTTTTTTCTCCGTACTGCGTGTTCACCTTCCAAATTCTGCAAACTCTCGAATCTCTTCAAGACCAAATTCTTGTTCAAACTGTCCACGAATGACTGCATTTTGTGGCTTAGGAATTGTTTTTTTACTGCAAGTGGCTTAAGAATGATGCAGGAATTGTGCTCCATCAAACATATAGGCGTCACCCCTCCACCAGCGGGGGCAGGAGTGGGGGCAAGAGTGGGGTCAGGGGTGGGGGCAAGCCGTGCGGCTTCCAAGAATCCAAGGTCAACTGGGGGTCACACGTGTCCCAAAGGTCAAGTGAGTTCAAGTTGTGACGTCACGTGACCTCGGCTGTGACGTAGCCAAAATGCACGCATTTCTGGTCTTATGGAGATTAACATAGGGGTCGTGAATTGGAACTCTCTTAGTATATCTACTTAATAATAATAATAATAATAATAATAATATGCGCAGGGGGGTCTGACCTGTGAGAGAGGCAGACCCACGGGTGTGACGATCCCGCGCTCCCCAGTTACGCAGGGATGGGTCTGACCTGTGAGAGGGGCAGATACACGGGTGTGACGATCCCGCGATTCCCAGTTACGCATGGAGAGGTTTCGCCTGTGACAGGGGCAGACCTACGGGTGTGACAATCCCGCGATATCCAGTTGCGCAGGGAGGGGTCTAGCTGGTGACGGGGGCTGATCCTCGGGTGTGACAATCCCGCGACTCTCGGTTACACAGGGATGGATCTAGCCTGTGAGAGAGGCGGATCTTCGGGTGTAACGATCCCGTGTTTCCCAGTTAACGCAAGGAGGGGTTTGACCTGTGAGAGGGGCAGATCCTCGGGTGTAACGATCCCGCGTTATCCTAGTTGACCTGTGTGGGTAGCGGGTTAGAATACTCCTATCGTGGCTCCGCGAGTCGTAAAAGGCGACCAAGGGCCGTCACTCCCACGTTACGGGAGAAACATATGGAATGGAGATTAATAGGATTTTTGTCATAGGGCCGCTGCCTGGGGATCGCCAGGGCATGTCTGGAGCCGGCGCTGGACATGACAGCGAGCGGGACGTCGGTGACAGGGCGCTGATGAGGCGGGCCCCTGTTGCACAAACAGCTACAGCCCAACAACTACACGAACATCTACAACATGGGAGCCAAACGAGAACTAGGGTTCCACCCACCGAAGGTGCTGCGCGGGAACTTCAGCCAGCGTTCACAGAGGCGGGATTACAACGACGACGCATGAAATGGACTGTGTCCATGAATGAATCGATTATGCGTATTTTTTACAGGGTGACAAACTTAGGACAAGAGATGATCGGCTACCGACAACAACTGCATGCCGAGTTCTGCAGGGAGTTTCCACACATGCAAGTGTCTGAACAAAGAGTGTCAGATCAGTATCGAACTATTCTAAGAAATAACCGAATTCCAGAAACGCGACTTAACGCTATCAAACGGGAAGTTGAGCTAGAGATCCACGGCGAACACATAGACATAGATGACAACAACAACAATGGGGAACTTCAAGCGCCTGGACAACAACTAGAAGCCGAAACGGTAGAACCAACAACCGAGAGTCTGGAATCGGTTAACGAAGAACATTTTGAAGGCTTAAACGCACATATGAGACAGGCAGTATTGCGATACGAAGGCACAGACCCACTGAGCAGGCCACCGCTACCAAGATTAAATTCTTCCAGGAAACTTGCGATCGTGCTCGATCTTATGAACACAAGAATTTTACCAAACTATGTTTTAGTGACACCAACATTAGAACGTATGCACATGTTAATCTACTGTGCCGCAACGGCAGTCACAACTGTAATGGGTGCCAAGATCCGAACGGCCCAAGAGTTGAATCGTGCAAGACCAGAACCACGAATGGCTCAATGGGAAATGCGACTAAATCGGAAGATCGAGAGTCTCCGTAAAGACATAGGACAAGTGACGGAATATATCAGAGGAGTTAGAACTAGAAGGATCCAGAGGGCGGTGCAGGCAATAATGAGCCGCACCCAAATGCATTCTCGGCATGACCCCGCGAACATCACTGCTCAACAATGTCTTGACACATTAAAACAAAAACTTTCTGTTTTTGCAGGGCGTCTGAGGAGATACAAGGCTAGTAACAACAGGAAACGAGACAACAAACTCTTTGAACGATCAGAAAAGGGTTTCTACCGTGCTTTTAATTCTAGCGCCGATGCCACAATTGCGAGTTACCCTAGCAGAGAACAGGTCGACGGTTTCTGGAGAAATCAACTTGCCACACCAGGTCCATACAATGTCAGTGCAAGCTGGATCAGCGAAGAACGCGAGATGGGCCGGAACTATAGCCAGATGCAACACGAGCAATTCACAACCGCTGAGGTCTCCGATGTCATCAAGAAATCCCACAACTGGAAGGCACCAGGTCCAGATCATCTCCAAAATTATTGGATTAAGAAGTTGTGGAGCACGCATGAACAGATAACTACCTTAATTAATGAAGTCTTGCTCGATCCTCTGAAAATGCCATTGTTTCTTACACAGGGTGCAACCTACCTGTTACCAAAAGACCAGCGGAATATGGATAACCCTGCCAAGTACCGCCCAATAACCTGCTTGCCTACGCTGTACAAGATAATCACATCTTGCCTTACGCAGCGAATATATGCTCACTGCGAGCGGAACAACATCATTGCAATGCAGCAGAAGGGCTGCTCGAAGGGCGCAATGGGATGCAAAGAGCAACTCATCATAGACTCTGTCATCTGCAACCAGGCTCATTCCAAGCAACGAAACCTCCACATGGCTTATGTGGACTACAAAAAAGCATTTGATTCCGTACCTCACGACTGGCTCACAGGTATCTTAAAGCTGTATAAAATAGATCATCATACAGTTTCATTTTTAGAACACGTTATGACAACCTGGCGCACTAAGATACAACTCAGAACCGCAGACAGTAACATCGAGACCGACACAATCAACATCCGAAGAGGGATTTTCCAAGGAGATTCACTCAGTCCACTGTGGTTCTGCATGGCGATGAACCCTCTATCACATCGGTTGAACTCTACAAAATACGGCTTCGCTATCAAAAGCAACAACGCAGAAGCGATCAAGTTGAATCACCTATTATATATGGATGATTTAAAACTGATCGCCGCAACCAAAAACCAACTAACGCAAATGCTTAAAATTGTAGAGGAGTTCTCCAGGGACATCGGAATGCTGTTTGGACTGGACAAGTGCCGCACCCTTAATATCATCCGGGGAAAGCTCGAACAAAGCGCACACGAGATGCAGGACGGCCAGGAGATCGAAGCAATGAGCAAGGGAGATACATACAAGTATCTCGGGATGAAACAAGCTCAAAGGATAGACCATCGAACAATGAAGACTGATTTAACGAATGAATTCATCAAGAGAGTAAGACAAGTAGTGCGAACTGATCTTAACAGCAGGAATTTGTTTAAGGCCCTGAATACGTATGCGTGCTCTGTACTCAGCTATTCGTTCGGAATAGTGAATTGGACCAACACTGACATCAACAACCTGCAACGAAAAGTTAGGACACTACTGACAAAAGCTCATAAACATCATCCCCGTAGCGCCGTAGAAAGAACAACTCTGCCACGTCAACTAGGAGGAAGAGGATTGGCAGATCTCAGCAAGCAATTGGACCAACAAATATTAAATCTGCGTAATTATTTCTACAGGCAGGCCAACAGCTCCACACTACATAGGGCTATATGCGGAGCAGACGTCTCAACACCGCTACGTCTGACGGAACACGAGCGTCAAAATCACCACCGAACCGACAACGATAAACTACAGAGGTGGTTGGGGAAGCCGCTGCACGGGAGGCATCCTAATGAGGTTAACCAGGAACATGTCGACAAGTTAGCGTCGAACTATTGGCTGACCTCGGGACGAATGTTCCCCGAGACTGAAGGCTTCCTACTGGCCATACAAGATCAGGTTATACCAACTCGCAACTACCTAAAATTCATTGTAGGAGATGCATCGGTACAGGATGACAGATGCAGATACGGGTGCCCAACTTCAGAAACAATCCAGCACATAACAGGAGGATGTCAGATGTTCGCATCAACGGAATATAAGGAACGACACGATTCGGTTGCCAAGATCTTGCACCAGGAACTGGCGGAAAAGCTGCTGCTTGTGCAGGCAGAGAGGGTCCCATATTACAACTACACACCTGAGCCTGTTCTTGAGAACAGAAACTACAAGATGTACTGGGATCGTACAGTTCTGACAGATCAACGAGTTGCCCATAACAGACCGGACCTTATAATAGTTGATAAAATTTCTAGGCAGACAACTCTGATTGATGTGGCCATCCCGAACAACAACAACCTGCGTGTGAAGCAAGTCGAGAAGATCGCGAAGTACAGAGATTTAGAAGAACGAATTAGAAGGCAATGGGAAATGGAGAACATCCAGACGATTCCAATCATCATGTCAACAACTGGTGTTATACCAAAAAGTTTGCTGAGAAACATCAAGGAGCTGGGTCTAACTGATAGTCTTTACAGGTCCATGCAGAAAGCGGTACTACTTGCGACAGCCCGAACCGTCAGGAAATTCATGGGGAGTGCAGGAACGTCCAACAACATCAATGTCACCTAAGGCCCGATAACATGGCAAGGGTCTCGTCCGTGCCAGATCCTTTTGGTATCCGGGATGCCCGGGATCTGAGTGAATGTTCCCCGTAGAGGGAGTGCGAATGCCTTTTGGCTAAGTCGATATAATAATAAGCACATAACAGGAGGATGTCAAGCAATTGGACCAACAAATATTAAATCTGTGTAATTATTTCTACAGGCAGGCCAACAGCTCCACACTACATAGGGCTATATGCGGAGCAGACGTTTCAACACCGCTACGTCTGACGGAACACGAGCGTCAAAATCACCACCGAACCGACAACGATAAACTACAGAGGTGGTTGGGTAAGCCGCTGCACGGGAGGCATCCTAATGAGGTTAACCAGGAACATGTCGACAAGTTAGCGTCGAACTATTGGCTGACCTCGGGACGAATGTTCCCCGAGACGGAAGGCTTCCTACTGGCCATACAAGATCAGGTTATACCAACTCGCAACTACCTAAAATTCATTGTAGGAGATGCATCGGTAGTGGATGACAGATGCAGATACGGGTGCCCAACTTCAGAAACAATCCAGCACATAACAGGAGGATGTCAGATGTTCGCATCAACGGAATATAAGGAACGATACGATTCGGTTGCCAAGATCTTGCACCGGGAACTGGCGGAAAAGCTGCTGCTTGTGCAGACAGAGAGGGTCCCATATTACAACTACAAACCTGAGCCTGTTCTTGAGAACAGCAACTACAAGATGTACTGGGATCGTACAGTTCTGACTGATCAACGAGTTGCCCATAACAGACCGGACCTTATAATAGTTGATAAAATTTCTAGGAAGACAACTCTGATTGATGTGGCCATCCCGAACAACAACAACCTGCGTGTGAAGCAAGTCGAGAAGATCGCGAAGTACAGAGACTTAGAAGAACGAATTAGAAGGCAATGGGAAATGGAGAACGTCCAGACGATTCCAATCATCATGTCAACAACTGGTGTTATACCAAAAAGTTTGCTGAGAAACATCAAGGAGCTGAATCTAACTGATAGTCTTTACAGGTCCATGCAGAAAGCGGTACTACTTGCGACAGCCCGAACCGTCAGGAAATTCATGGGGAATGCAGGATCGTCCAACAACATCAATGTCACCTAAGGCCCGATAACATGGCAAGGGTCTCGTCCGAGCCAGATCCTTTTGGTATCCGGGATGCCCGGGATCTGAGTGAATGTTCCCCGTAGAGGGAGTGCGAATGCCTTTTGGCTAAGTCGATAATAATAATAATAGGGCCGCTGCCTGAGGATCGCCAGGGCATGTCTGGAGCCGGCGCTGGGCATGACAGTGAGCGGGACGTCGGTGACAGGGCGCTGATGAGGCGGGCCCCTGTCGCACAAACAGCTACAGCCCAACAACATGAACATCAACAACAGGGGAGCCAAACGAGAACTAGGGTTCCACCCACCGAAGGTGCTGCGCGGGAACTTCAGCCAGCGTTCACTCAGGCGGGATTACAGCGACGACGCATGAAATGGACTGGGTCCATGAATGAATCGATTATGCTTATTTTTTACAGGGTGACAAACTTAGGACAAGGGATGATCGGCTACCGACAACAACTACATGCAGAGTTCTGCAGGGAGTTTCCACACATGCAAGTGTCTGAACAAAGAGTGTCAGATCAGTATCGAACTATTCTACGAAATAACCGAATCCCAGAAACGCGATTTAACGCTATCAAACGGAAAGTTGAGCTAGAGATCCATGGCGAACACATATACATAGACAACAACAACGGGGAAATTCCAGTGCCTGGACCACAACAAGAAGCCGGAACGGCAGAGCGAACAACTGAGAATCGGGAAAGTCAAATGCCTGGGCCACAACAAGAAGCCGAGACGGCGAGACGAACAACTGAGAATCGGGAACCAGTTAACGAAGAACACTTTGAAAGCCTAGACACACAGCTGAGAAGGGCGGTATTGCGATACGAAGGCACAGACCCACTGAGCAGACCACCGCTACCAAGATTGAATTCCTCCAGGAAGCTTGCAATCATGCTCGATATTATGAACACCAGAATTTTACCTAACTATGTTTCAGTAACACCAACATTAGAACATATGCACATGTTAATCTACTGTGCCGCAACGGCAATCATCACTGAAATGGGAGCCAAGATCCGGACGGCTCAAGAGTTAAATCGTGCAAGACCAGAACCACGAATGGCTCCATGGGAGATGCGACTAAGTAGGAAGATCGAGAGTCTCCGTAAAGACATAGGACAAGTAAAAGAATATATCAGAGGAGTTAGAACTAGAAGGATCCAGAGGGCGGTGCAGGCAGTAATGAGCCGCACCCAAATGCATTCTCGGCATGACCCCGCGAACATCACTGCTCAACAATGTCTTGACACATTAAAACAAAAACTTTCTGTTTTCGCAGGGCGTCTGAGGAGATACAAGGCTAGTAACAACAGGAAACGAGACAACAAACTTTTTGAACGATCTGAAAAAGTTTTCTACCGTACTTTGAATTCTAGCGCCGATCAGTGCTGCCAACAGCCCCGGACAAAAAGTCCCCAAAATAAGTTTTCCCCCAAAAATCCCCAGATTCCTGTAAATCCATTTTCCCCCAGAATTCCCCAATGTTTTTAAAATAATTGTGGGAAAATAAAACGAAGGCTGTATTTATTTCAATATAGTTATTATTTAAAATCAAAATCCTACCTATAATAATAATAAACAATAGGTATCTGATAAAATATTGATTTCTAACAAAATAAAATAGAAATATAAAAAATAATTTCGATTCTTAACAATAAATAAGGTCAAATCAGTCTAACCCCTTTTAATATTATAAATACAAATTATTTGCTTTCATTAATGCATAATGATCTTTGGTAACTGTAAAATTAACACAGGTTTTGTCATCACTTTTTAATGAATGCCTTGTAATGGCTATAGCATTTAATGCAACTTCCCCCAAACAATTTCTTTTTTTTGTTTTCACATCAGTAATAATGGAAAAAATCCTCTCCGTTTCTGCGTTTGAATGCGGAAGGCTCATCACCCAAAATGCCAATTTCGAGAGACTTGGAAAGCTCAAAGACCCATCGCATTCCTCAAGTTTACTAACTTTAATCCAAAATTCTTCTGGAGACAACACAGATATTGACTCTCTAGTTTCATCCTCAAAACATAAAGCAATTTTTCTCCACTCTCTATTCACATCGTCAGTATCAATAATTTTTCCAAACTTCATTCAAATATTATTTAAGTTTTTAAGCGACTCTGGCTTGGTTACGCTTGTTGCCACCTATCGGAAAATTAAACAATTAGGAATATAAAATAAATAAATGATGATGCACTAACCTCTGGTTTCAAAAATGCCAAAGAGTTAAATAAAATATCATCTAAAGGCATCCTTTTCTGTAATTCCTGGCATGCTACTACATAAAACTGCAGACTTTTTTCTAATTTCTTCGGAAATTTCTTTAGGTATATCACATAAAATATTACTGCATTGATTTCCAAGTTCTATTTTTTCCAAAACGATAAAATATCTTGGGTTGGAAAAATCGAATTTTGAGTCAACGTTTTTTATTAACTCATTCTTAATAAAATTGCTCGCAAGTTCTTTAAGCAGTTTTTTGCACTCAATTGACAAAACGTGTATTAACATTTTTTTTTGATTGGAAAAGGGCATTAAATGTATTAAAGTAATACAAGGAATACTTTAAAAAATGAAGGTATGCTTCGGTACACTTATTTTTCAGTTGCTCTAATAGAAACTCTGATTGTTTAGTCTTGTCTTCGAATACAGCTAGGGTAAAATAATTGGTTAATACTGGCCACATTTGTAACACACGAGAAATGCATTGGGGTAAACTCAACCACCTTGTTCCACTAACGTGTAAAATTTTGTAGCTTTGTGTAGAATAAAACTCTTGAAATTCTTCAAGTTCGGCTACTCTTTTTGAGCTATATGAAAAATATGACCCTAAAGACCTTAAAAATTCTTCAGGAGTTTTTGGTAACGATTCACAAGCTTTACTCGCTGCTAAAGCTGCCGAATGGCAAGTGCATGGGATCGTTATTAAAACTTCAGTATTTTCTTTAAGTCTCGATTGAAAGGAATTGTGCTTTCCAATCATAACACTCGCATTGTCACTCGCCATTCCTATAACGTTTTTTATTGGGATTCCTTTTTTATCGAGGCATGTTTTAAATTCCTCGAATAGTTTTTCAGCGGAAGCATTTTTCGCATCTACCGTAATTAGTTCCAACAGGTTATTTTTTATTTTATTTTCATTAATACTAAAATATCTTACTACCACAGCTAATAATTTTTTTGAAGCAATGTCAGTGCTTTCATCTACCAATACACTAAATTTTGATGTGCGTAGTAGTGTTGCTAAATCATTTGTTTCCTGTTTTCCTAATACATTTTTAAGAATGTTTGTGCATTTTGTCCTTCCCAGTTGAATGTTTTGAACTATTTTTGAATCAGGTATTATGTCCTTCAGCAGCGGAACTAAATGGTCAACAGTTACAAATGCAACATTATGTTCTTAAAAAAAACATAGATCACATCATAGTGATAGGTAAAACTTACCTCCATAAAAACATGCCAACTTTATTTCTAGTAATATTTTCCATAAGTTTCAGTTCCTCCTCGTTTTTTCCATTTTCTTTTTTAAACAATTGGGCAACATTTCGACATTCTTTTAATTTTTTAACATTTTGAATGTGTTTAACAGTATTTGTATGTTTTACTAATTCACTTTTACGGCAGTGTAACTCTACATTGCACACTGTACATTTGCAGTAAACAGGATTTTTCACTGCTTCGAAAATACCTTTAAATTCTTCAGTCCATTGTAACCTAAATTTTTGTTGGTATTGCTTTGATTTTTCATCTTTCCGTAATTCGTGTCGAAGTTTTCTTTTCTTTTTAGGGGTGGATATTTTGGGGATTTCATCGGGGGCTTCATTTTCTTCCCCACCATTACCATTAGATGAATTTGTGGAAGACCTACAATACCAATAGGAATGTTAACGTTAATTTTGTGTCTACCTACTGTACACTCAACAACTCAATTTATTATTATACTTTACATTATTATTTTTGTTTTTACAAAACACCCACACACAGTTCTATTCCGATTCATAAAACCACAAAATCAGAAATTCACGAAATGTCAATACTGTCAAAATTGTCTAAAATCACTGATATATAGACAAGGATAGCTCGATCGAGCAAATTCCTTAGCCAAGTGGGTGACGTCACGCACTACCTCACGGCGCGGCTGCGGCTGTGCGTGAGCGTCACGAGCCATGAGCGCGCCATGTCAGTTCTTGAACCCAAACTCAAACTCAATCACAGATCTGTAAAATAAAAATGTGATACCCGACTCAAGTCATCTTCTTTTTAAATAAACCTTTTGAAAAGAAAATCCCCAGATTTTGCATTTTTTAGTAAAATGTCCCCCAGAACAAATTTTAGACAAAAAATCCCCAGATCTGGGGATAAAATCCCCAAGTTGGCAGCACTGGCGCCGATGCCAGAAATACGAGTTACTCTAGCAGAGAACAGGTCGCCGGTTTCTGGAGAAATCAACTTGCCACACCAGGTCCATGCAATGTCAGTGCAAGCTGGATCAGCGAAGAACGCGAGATGGGCCGGAACTATAGCCAGATGCAACACGAGCAATTCACAACCGATGAGGTCTCCAATGTCATCAAGAATTCCCACAACTGGAAGGCACCAGGTCCAGATCACCTCCAAAATTATTGGATTAAGAAGTTGTGGTGCACGCATGAACAAATAACTACCTTAATTAATGAAGTCTTGCTCGATCTTCTGAAAATGCCATTGTCAAGTACCGCCCAATAACCTGCTTGCCTACGCTGTAGAAGATAATCACATCTTGCCTTACTCAGCAAATATATGCTCACTGCGAGCGGAACAACATCATGGCAATGCAGCAGAAGGGCTGCGCGAGGGGCGCAATGGGATGCAAAGAGCAACTCATCATAGACTCTGTCATCTGCAACCAGGCTCATCCCAAGCAACGAAACCTCTACATGGCTTATGTGGACTACAAAAAAGCATTTGATTCTGTACCTCACGACTGGCTCACAGGTATCTTAAAGCTGTATAAAATAGATCATCATACAGTTTCCTTTTTAGAACACGTTATGACAACCTGGCGCACTAAGATACAACTCAGAACCACAAGCAGTAACATCGAGACCGACACAATCAACATCCGAAGAGGGATTTTCCAAGGAGATTCACTCAGTCCACTGTGGTTCTGCATGGCGATGAACCCTCTATCACATCGGTTGAACTCTACAAAATACGGCTTCGCTATCAAGAGCAACAACGCAGAAGCGATCAAGTTGAATCACCTATTATATATGGATGATTTAAAACTGATGGCCGCAACCAAAAACCAACTAACGCAAATGCTTAAAATTGTAGAGGAGTTCTCCAGGGACATCGGAATGCAGTTTGGACTGGACAAGTGCCGCACCCTTAACATCGTCCGGGGAAAGCTCGAACAAGGCGCACACGAGATGCAGGACGGCCAGGAGATCGAAGCAATGAGCGTGGGAGATACATACAAGTATCTCGGGATGAAGCAAGTTCAAAGGATAGACCATCGAACAATGAAGACCGATTTAACTAATGAATTCATCAAGAGAGTAAGACAAGTAGTGCGAACTGATCTTAACAGCAGGAATTTGTTTAAGGCCCTAAACACGTATGCGTACTCTGTACTCAGCTATTCCTTCGGAATAGTGAATTGGACCAACACAGACATCAACAACTTGCAACGAAAAGTTAGGACACTACTGACAAAAGCTCATAAACATCATCCCCGTAGCGCCGTAGAAAGAACAACTCTGCCACGTCAACTAGGAGGAAGAGGATTGGCAGATCTCAGCAAGCAATTGGACCAACAAATATTAAATCTGCGTAATTATTTCTACAGGCAGGCCAAAGCTCCACACTACATGGGGCTATATGCGGGGCAGACGTCTCAACACCGCTACGTCTGAGGGAACACGAGCTTCAAAATCACCACAGAAGCGACAATGATAAACTACAGAGGTGGTTGGAGAAGCCGCTGCACGGGAGGCATCCTGATGAGGTTAACCAGGAACATGTCGACAAGTTAGCGTCGAACTATTGGCTGACCTCGGGACGAATGTTCCCCGAGACGGAAGGCTTCTTACTGGCCATACAAGATCAGGTTATACCAACTCGTAACTACCTAAAATTCATTGTAGGAGATGCATCGGTAGTGGATGACAGATGCAGATACGTGCCCAACTTCAGAAACAATCCAGCACATAACAGGAGGATGTCAGATGTTCGCATCAACGGAAGATAAGGAACGACACGATTCGGTTGCCAAGATCTTGCACCAAGAACTGGAGGAAAAGCTGCTGCTTGTGCAGGCAGAGATGGTCCCATATTACAACTACACACCTGAGCCTGTTCTTTAGAACAGCAACTACAAGATGTACTGGGATCGTACAGTTCTGACAGATCAACGAGTTGCCCATAACAGACCGGACCTTATAATACTTGATAAAATTTCTAGGAAGACAACTCTGATGTGGCCATTCCGAACAACAATAACCTGCGTGTGAAGCATGTCGAGAAGATCGCGAAGTACAGAGACTTAGAAGAACGAATTAGAAGGCAATGGGAAATGGAGAACGTTCAGACGGTTCCAATCATCTTGTCAAAAACTGGTGTTATACCAAAAAGTTTGCTGAGAAACATCAAAGAGCTGGGTCTAACTGATAATCTTTACAGGTCCATGCAGAAAGCGGTACTACTTGCGACAGCCCGAACAGTCAGGAAATTCATGGGGAGTGCAGGAACGTCCAACAACATCAATGTCACCTAAGGCCCGATAACATGGCAAGGGTCTCGTCTGAGCCAGATCCTTTTGGTATCCTGGATACCCGGGATCTGAGTGAATGTTCCCCGTAGAGGGAGTGCGAATGCCTTTTGGCTAAATCGACATAATAATAGTAGGTACTACCACCTACGTATTATTTTCTTTACAATTCGCCCGACGAGCTTTATAATAATAATAATAATTTACCCAAAAAAGATAGTGTAACGAGTTTTTACGTTAAGGTCAGGCTAGGCTACGCCAGATTAAGCTAGGTTAGGCTACGCTATATTAGGCTACGTTAGGCTAGGCTACGCTGCATTAGGCTAAGTAAGGAAGTAAGTAAGAACGCGGTGTTTGTTTGCAAATTTTACTATATTTTTACGACTATTAAGAGGGTTTTTTTAATTATACATTCCATCCGCCCACAAAAGCACACGTGCAAATCCTGGAATCGAGGCGAGAACAAAGAACGTAGCTGCTATAAAAGGGGGGTTTCTCCCAAGAGTCGAGGAAGTTGCCGAACATCACTTGTAGGGCTAAGTCCTGCCCGAGAGACCAGCGAGTGTCCGATGCAGAACCAGCTATGAGAAGAAGTCTCCGACCACCAATGGTTGGGCGAAGTACTGCCCGAGAAGTCATCTAGAGTCTGCCGCCTTGCCTGCCAAAGATCCAGCACCAGAGCCTTAGTACAGAATATTGCCCGTTGAACTGACCACAGAGTAAGCGATCGAATTGTGTTTCGTTGGGTTTTGTCGACTGAGTTGCCTTTCTATTTCTAGTTAATTCTTATTTGATTTTATTTTATTTTGAATGCTATTGGTGTTTATTTGAGGTGTAGTAAAGGATTGTTATATTTTGTCATATTTTAAAGCAGTGTCGTACAGTTCTGAATATTTTACGCTAAATTTTGGGTATTTTTAAATACGTTTTTGTGCCAAGTTCAAGTTATTTTTAATAATTTTGTGTCTATTATCAATTTCGAATCATTATTAATTTTCATATTTTATTATCACATTTGTGTGATCAGGCTAACTAAATTGTGTGCCAATAATTTTGGTATTATTTCTTGGAATAATTTGAGCTACATTCACGTACTATTTTCGCAGGTTTTAGTTATCAGTTTTGTTATAAATCTAGTATTGTTCGCCACTTAGGTCTGAAACCAGTTATTAAAAAAAGTAAAACCTTTTATTATCGATTCTTTTCTGTAATATTTACTTAGGAATATTTTAGTAAGTCATTTTGTTCACGTCTGTGCATCCTCAATTCATTTACTGTGTAATTCGTAACCTGTATATTATTACGCCATAGGCGTACAATTTACTTTTTAATATATGTATTAAAATTCCCCTGTTGTTTCCGTTAACTCTTAGGCCCACACAAAAAATAAATTAACTTATGGACCACCTTTAAAGGTACCGCTCGACCAACTAACATCTAAAACAAAGGTGCTCGCCATATCTTTAACTGGACACTAGATATATATGTTGCATATCCCTAGAATTTCTGAAGGCCCCTAGAATGACAGGTGACGACAAAGCCGTACTTAGAAAATTTTATATTGGCATTAATTGTTTGTTTTAATATCAGTATCCTTTACCCTTTACATTTTCTGTGATTTACATAGTTATTAAGTATGTGGTCTTCATGACAAAGAATTCTTTTTCATTTTGATTTAAATGTGACGCAGAAAATCAAAGTTAAATATCTGACATCATCTGTCAATATGCAAAGTGGCTTAATGTGCCCCTGGTCTAAATGCCTCCAACTTTGGGTAACTAAATTTAAAAAATGCCATTTCTGGTGTCTAGTGAAAATATGTTTTAATATAGTAACATTGTTTGTTGAATGGTCCAGTGATCCAGTCAAATTCTGTTTACCTCGTTGTAGTGTACCAGCTCCCTTTCGATCGCTGAAGTCAAGCAATGTCGGGCGTGGATAGTACTTGGATGGGTGACCGCCTGGGAACCCCACGTGCTGTTGCTCCTTTTTTGTTTTTTAAATCGCCTTTGGTTTTAATATTTTTTTACCAAATTCCGACTAAATATTTTCGATAAATTTTGAAGTCTCTCTCTAACTGGACACTAGATTTATGTTCCATATCCCTAGAATTTCAGAAGGCAACTAGAATGACAGGTGGCGACATAGTCGTACTCAGAAAATTTGATGTTTGGTTAGGATATTGGCATTATTTTGTTTTTATATCAGTATCTTTTACATTTCCTGTGATGTACATATTAAATATATGAGGTCATCATAACAAATAATTCTCTTTCATTTTGATTCAAATGTGGCGTAGAAAAACAAGTTTAAATATCTAACATAATCTGTGAATATGCAAAGTGGCTTAATTTTCCCCTGGTTTTTGGTTAACTAAATTTAAAAAATGCCATTTCTGGTGTCTAGTCAAATAGAGATTTTAGTATAATAAGATTTGTCAAATTTTGACCCAAAAAATATGTTGCAGTAGACCTTGTTTTTTTTTAATAAAATGTGACCACAGTTGAGGGGTTGAGGGAATACCCAGTTGTATATCTTCCTGTCGGCGCCTTTGATCTCGGCAGTAGTGACTTTCGTTTTTTATACAAACTCATTCTCCAATAGAATCTCACTTTGAAGTCACGTTACTTCTTTATTTTAGACCACGCCCTATAAAAATCGATGGGACACAGGACCGGGATTAAATTATTTTCTTACATTAATGGTTTGGATATTGTTATAACGTCTGTGCACAGTTGCAGGAATAATTGTTTATACCTGTGGGTACACTCATGGCAGAGTACAGGTAAAGCAATCTGGGAAATCCCAAATCTGGTGGAATTCCCAATATATTGGAGTACATCCCTGATTCATTCCTCGCATTCCATTCTTTAGTGATTCTGGTCTGCGCGATAAAAGCATTCTACCAGTAATGGCGTCGACTTTTCATACTGGATATTGTTTATCCTGAGTAGTTAACATATGAGAGTTGAAAATAGTCCCCCCACCCCTTTTTTGGTCCCCCCACTCCTTTTTCGTACATTACCCCCCACTCCTACGCCTCTGGTAGGCCCCGCCCACTTTTCCCCCGCGCATGCGCACCGAGCGCATGACCTCTCCCCCGCACCCCGCAGCCATCATACCGTGTAATTGCAGCGTAATGAGTAATTACAATACCGCGGGTCCATATTTCCGCGAAATTCGCACATAAATGTCAATTTATTGGTTAAGTACCGTTTATACCTACATAACTATTTAAAATAGATACAATCACTCTCATTTCCCGCGCTTTTTTGTCTAATTAGCAATATTTACCCCCTTTTCAATGAAAAAAAAACATTACATGGACTGTCAGTGTCAATTTATTGGTTAAGTACCGTTTATATCTACATAACTATTTAAAATAGGTACAAGTACTCTCATTTCCTACATTTTTTACTAATTAACGCTATTTACCCCTTTTGCAATAAAAAAATACAGTGTACCGTATGGCGTATTATGTCCTATATACATGCAATAAACAAAAATTAACTTCTATTCTGTCCCACATCTACAAAATCTGAAAATTCCCAGGTTCCGCCACGTAATTAGCTTGTAAAATGTTAGCCAACGCCCTAGAAAAAATACAGTATGGTTTCGGCCCGATATCACAACAGGCAGTTGGGTAAAGTTTTTCCTACAGATGATACCCCCTCGTTAGTTAATGGGGTTTTAAAAAAATAATGATTTTCGGCTTCGTCTTTCTCTGGAATTTTAGAATTTCTTTAATTCGAGGGTTTGCCATTAGTTTTTATTGTATTTTTAATGGGTTTTAATGTATGCATATGAGGCCGATGAAGGATACAATAAAAACGTAATGGATTTTCGGCAATGATTTTCTGAAAGTTTTTAATTCGAGGGCTTGCCATTAGTTTTTATCGTTTTAATGGTATTTTAGCCTGCTAGGGTTATTTCACAGAATGAACCCCCCCTACAACTATATCATATGACATTTAAAACACCCTAAGGCTGGTTAGTTCAGTCACAGTATTCGAGTTAACAATATCCATGGATGTTAATAGCCCAATCTGTTTGCACCCAGACGGGAGGCCGCTTACCCCGGGAAAAAATATATTGGAAGTAGAACCAGTGGTTACAACTTCTTTAAACAACCAGAGTGAAGACTCTTGGTGGATGATTCGCATCAAGACACACCCCAACGGTAGACCGCTTACACCTGGAAGAACATTGGAATTTCAAGCGGCTGACCCGCGAACCCCAGTAAGATCCCGCAGAAAAAAAGTTTGCCTCAAGGTACCTGTCTGGGATAAGGAGCAGTCTGATCCGAGGAAGCCGCAGGTGACGAGATGTCATAGGAGGCCAATAAAACTCAGATTACCTAGCTGGGCGTATCATGCGTATTAGGTAAGTGTATTCATAATACTGAGTGTTATACAGATAAGTTTTACCTAATTACAAACAACTATTAAACTCAACGTATATTTTTTTGAATGGTGGGGCTACCTTTTTTTTGAATGGTAGGGCTGCAGGTTTCTAGATAAAAGCCGAGGGTGGTGGCGCCTAAAATCATTCTATTTAAAATTTTGAATTCAACGTTATACATTGTAATTTTTCTATAGTAATTTTCTATACAACAGCTAATTGTGTGAGTATAAATGTTTCTATCAATTTAGTATGTTACAAGCCGACTTGGAGCAATTAAATATTTACATAGAGTCTAGATCTTAGAAACAAAAGCCTATATTATAAAGAATATATTAATTTCACACACAAAATATTGTCGAATCGTCTCTGTATAAATTATTTAAATAATGCAGAAAATAATTGTTTTTTTTTTGTTGCAGAGACATGTGGATGCTATATTCCTATGAACACTGGCCAAAAGCCACTGATATTCAATCCTCGGTCGAAAGAGTTCGAGCTGAATTAATTGATATAGAATTTGATAGAAGCCATTCGGCAAATTACAATTTAAATATCTGTTTTGACGCAAGCATTGTACAAGACGTATTAAATCAAGCAAAAATTTTTGATGATGGAGTGACAATATGTGACAAGTATTTAGATGGAAGTATGGGCCTGAATGAGTTTTGCGCTAATATGATAGATATCAACTTGAAACGATTTTTATTCAAAATTACTGATTTCTTACCACAGCATTTGAAAGAAAAATACGGGCTTATGAGCTCACAGGAAGTCGACATACATGATGGCAGCGATGACAGCGAAGGGTCTGACGACTAAACGATTTTTATGATGTAAAAATATACTTTGTTTTACCTATCGTCTACATCAATGTAGTTTAGTATAGTTTATTTTATAGTTTTTATGTAAATACTAAAATATGTTACAATATATGGTTTGTCACTAGATATCTTGTTTTAATGATTCATAAGTAAAGAACACATCAAAATCATTTTAACAATGAAGTATTATGATTTAAAGTTGGTAGCTTCATTCAAATACGAGTATATCGATTTTCAACAAAGCGCCACCTATAGGGTCATTTTCTGGCAACTAAGTTAAGTTACTTACCTCATTCAAAAATATATTTATTTCAGCTCTCAAGACTATTTATTGAAAAATGTGCCGTTAGATGGTACCACAAGTGTTATTTTAATTTTGGTAACAAATACCGAGATATTTATGTCATTACCCGATAAAAGTATGTATATTTTAAGCTTATGTTTACAAATAACTAAAATCTATGATTTTTGACTTGTGTAATTATGTTTTCACTCAAATTATTAATGCAAATACCATACATGTGATTCATTTATAGTTTTCCCAAGATTCTTCTAAGGAAAATAGCTTTTGTTTTTTCGAGAGGAGATTTTTCATTATACAATAATATGTTTTTCTATCTCCATAAAATTTTATTTGCCTGGGACAAAAGCATTCTTAAGACGAAATTTCAAAGGATTTTTACTGGGTATAATGTTAAGTGTCAGTTAGGTACCCAAGTCAGGGGCTAGCGTACCTACAGCAACCGGCTAGGTAAAAATTTTCTAATTATTCGACTGTCGATTAGGGTCAAAATTGAATTCCAAAGTTAGTATAAGTGTAGTGCTTCCCGAAACTAGCCATCTCGCCGCGTAAGAAATGTGAAAACGTGGTAAGATAATCTATAGATATATTTCGGAATACTTTTTGTTTAGATCTTTAAAATCAATGTATCTGAACATATTGAGTATTGTTTGATATATTTGTAGTATCAACTATAGGTCTGCAGTATAGGTAATTATAGACCTGCAGTGTTGGTATGTAAAATGCTTTATTTTTATGCCCTGTAACAAATTTCTTTATTTAATATTGCGTGTGCACCGTTTTACAAAATATAATCACTCCAGTCTCGGTGATATTGATCGAATCTATTTTTGCTTGTGGCACCACAAGTGTTATTATTATATTCTACTTTAATGCATGTATAAGTATGTACACAGACTAATGAGTAATAGGCAGACAAATCCATAGCTACATATATGTTAAAAGGAGGCTCGCTTTTAGGGTAATATCTTCTAAATACATGAATAATATGCATTTTTTTATTGTACATTAATCCACATAGCAAAGAGATTGTATTAGAACCAAATTTTGCTCAAAAATACTGTCTGTCTTTCTGTAATGAAATGAGGGCTCACTTATTTTTGACACATGTCCATAGGGTAGCTTCTTCTGCAAAGCTATTTATTCTGTGCATGGGATGACACTTCAAATATTCTTTTTTAGCAGTCACATTTTTTTTTAATTCTTTTGATAATTAGGCAAGTAATGTACGTATAAGTATGTACTATTTAAAAAAAGATGTCGTGATGTGACGAGGTAGCACTTAAAATATTCTTTCACATTGTTTTTTTTTAGCAGTCACATTTTTAAAATTCTTTTGATAATTAGGTTAGGTTAGAATATGATTGGGGGGGGGATAATGTTACAATTAATTTTATACACTTAATTTATTAAAATAATAGATAGATATAATAGATAGATATAATAATAATTACAATAGATCATTATATTCGCCACCGCCATTCACAGCAGGACTTAGGATGCTAGAAAAAGAGAAAATATATTAGTTTAACTATTTTTTATCAAGCAATATGTGTTAGGTACAAAATCTATTGTTAGGGGCTTTTTGGTATCGAAGATGAATAAATAATGTTTTTGCTAGCTATAGTTCAAAATACAAAAAAAAAATCATTTTTTAGCCTTAATATCCTATTTTAGATCAAATAATGGGGGGAAAAAATCTAAAACCGACAGTATCGGTTCAGTTTTATTTTATAGATTAAAGTATTAGATTTATACCCTTTTTTTTGCGGCCTCTTCAATCCGCCTTATTCGGGCCTTCTGCTTTTTCGAAAGCCCGGTCGGTCGTCAGAGTATGTCCGTGGCCCCCAAGTTGGGGGTGTACATCCCCTGTCGATCGTCCTCCCACGTCTCCCAATATTTTTCTGCCTCCTGCCGAAGCCTCAAACTCTGACCCCACTGTTCCCAAAATTGAAGCACTTCTTCACTTGTTAATACCTGTTCATACTCTTGAGGCATGGCTTTTTCTTTTGTGATCAAAAGTAGAAACTAAAATGTTTAAAATCTGAAGGGGCACATGTGTTTAAATATATACGTTTAGAGGTTGGCACTAATGAGAATTAAAACCCCTTCAAAGATTCTATTGGCCCAATATATGGTGGGGGTTTTGAAGAAGCGGGGGTTGGCCACAGTTTTGCCTGTGGCAACTCGAATTGGGATTTGCTATTAGGAAGTCTAACTTGTCTTCACTTATTCCAGCTTAATTTTTTTTAATAAAAATCACATGGGCAAGCATAATAATTTATTCAATTAAAAATCGTGATACAAGCTGAATAATATAAAATATAATTAAAAGTAAAATTACAGTCTAATACTAGCGAATATTTTATTTACACCTTATGTGCTATGTATGCACTACACCTATTTGGCATACCCATTATAGATATTATCAAATGTTTCCCTATTTTTTTGAATACGGTTTTGTTCGGTATCTAGAATATTTTTTGCATTATTATATACAGCTTTAAGACGCCTAATCTCCGTCATACCCGATTTTATAAGTTGCTCCATTTCCCCCTCGAGATGCGCTATTTTTGAATTATGTTCGCTCTCGAAATTATTAATTTGTTTTCCGATTCATTTAAATTAGTCATATAGGTGTTATAATCGTTAAAAAGTTTTTTAAAAAATGTGTTGATTTCACAATCTGCTATACTCTTATCAGACCCCCCCTACAGACGTTTGGGAAATAAACAAATTATTATATTCAGATAAATCTGCGAGCATTGCATTAACATTATAATTAAACCAGCTAGAATCTTCCGGTTGATGTGTAGACTCTTCTTTTTGCGGTACATGGGCTTCCAACTGTGTTGTAGATTCTTCTTTTTGCGGTACATGGGCTTCCAACTGTGTTAGGTAAGCTGGCAATAATTGCGTTGTAAATTCTTCTTTTTGCGGTACATGCACTTGCAACTGTGGTAGGTGAGCTGGTGACAATTGCGTTGTAAATTCTTCTTTATGCGGTACATGCACTTGCAACTGTGGTAGGTGAGCTGGTGACAATTGTGTTGTAACATTTGACTTCTTAGACCGCTTTTTTACATTGGGTGGCTGATTCGCTGATTTTCTTTTCTTCCCTTTATGTGCGGTTTTCAAACCTGTGGTACAACTCGTAGATGGTTCGTTATAAGGAGCTATGGAGTTAACTGCCTTTATAGTTTCAATTGCACTATTACGACAATTTGGTACCAATGTAGACATTTTAACGAAAAAATGAATAGAACTGTGCTAGCTGTGGACAGAGATAGGGATATATATATACATTATACCCCTTCTCTCACCCCAGTTCTAAAGAAAAAAGTGGGGCGCACCTCATGTATAAATATTTTCTTTCAATTACCGTTAAAGAATTTCGAGCAACTTGTATCTCGGCTATAAAAATTAAAACATGTTTCACATTTTAACAGCAAGTTTTCAAATATGTAGATGTTTTTATAATAATTGGTAACTCTACACATACAAAAACTTAGCAACTGTAAATATTATTATAATCACTTTCTAAGGCACAGATATTGTATGCAACTCACATTTAGTGGCTATTAAAGATACACACTTGTCCGAAAACCAACACAACTCTAAATACAGTGCTTTTCTACAATATTTTATTTTAATTTTGGTAACAAATACCGAGATATTTATGTCATTCCCCGATAAAAGTATGTATATTTTAAGCTTATGTTTACAAATAACTAAAATCTATGATTTTGACTTGTGTAATTATGTTTTCATTCAAATTATTAATGCAAATACCATACATGTGACTCATTTATAGTTTTCCCAAGATTGTTTCTAAGGAAAATAGCTTTTGTTTTTCGAGAGGAGATTTATTCATTATACAATAAGTAGAGATACTAAGAGAGCACCAGACCAGACTTGTCGAAACCTGTCTGGTCTGGTACTCTCCTAGGTTTTGCCCGTCTCCCCACTCTCTCCCCACTCCTATTGAAACAGCTATATAGGAGAGGTTCAACTAAGATCTCATCAGACACGCAGATCATTTACAACATGTCCTTCTTAAATAGTTTAAACAATTTGCTGGTGAAAAATCTGGTGAATGTTCGAGATTTGGAAGTAAATAAAAAATTTGAGATCCAGTGTTTTAAGAGAATAAATACCAAGTTTGGGGAAAAGGTAGTGGTGGAATTTGCCGACTTCAAGACCATCCTGCCTCAGCGTTTTACGGAGCAATTAACTCAAGAGCGAATTGACGAATTGAATGGTGACAAAAGGTATTTTTTAACAAGCTTGGGGCCCGTCGGCAAGACTACAAATATTATATTTTCTGAAGCATGAGCGAGAGACTGCGGCGATATATGGAGGCACTCGAAGAGCTGAGACGCTTGATTATTATGTATGAACTAACTAAAAAGTTTAGAAATGTAAAGTTGTGAAAATAAAAAATATTATTTGTTTGTGTGTTTTTTATTTCCCTATATAAGAGGGTGTGATTGAATAAACCTGTGTCAATCCAATGCTGGTTGTTAAAGGGGGTGGAGTGTTGAACACATTAATTGACAAATTACCGATCGAGTTACATTTTCCGGGATACCAGTATTGTGGCCCTGGTACTAAATTAGAAAAACGTCTTTCTAGGGGTGATACTGGCACAAACAAGTTGGATGAATCTTGCTTAATTCATGATGTTGCATACAGTAAAAACAAATCATTAGAAGAACGACGCAAGGCAGATTGGGAACTGGAAAATCGGGCTTGGGATAGAGTCAAATCAAGAGACGCCAAATTTGGTGAGAAAACAGCTGCCTGGTTCGTTACGAGTGCAATGAAAGTTAAAAGGAAATTCGGTATGGTTATGAAACGCCCATTTTCGTTTAGAAGAGATATTGTAAAGAAGGTTGAAAAAGCCCTAAAGAAATCTTTTACTAACAATGAGTTGAATGATCTAAAAAAATTGAAAAAATCATCGTTAGCAGCCGTGAGAGCAGCACGCGTGCACATAAAAAAAGCGGGTGGAAAAAGTAAACTAAGAATACCTAGAATTATTCCCTTTGAAGAAAAGAAAGGAGGTTTTCTCCCGCTTCTGCCTATACTGGCTGCTTTAGGGGCCCTTGGTTCTATAGCCGGAGGGGCTAGCAGTATAGCCAAAACAATAATTGACGTAAATAATACAAAAAAGCTGATGGAGAATGGAAAGCAATCTATGAAGATCGTCGGTTCTGGACTCTATTTGCGGAAAAATAAACGTGGGTTCGGTCTTTTTTTAAAGAAAAAAAACTATTGAAGCCGCCCAACAGACCTTTATCCAACCTAGATTTACTTAAATATGCCGATGGAATTCCTTACTTTAGAGGTGTGTATATGAGAGATACACTACCTAAAAAACCGAGAAAAAATGAGTCGGCCATTTTAAATTTGGATGTGCAGAGGAACTCCGGGTCTCATTGGGTGGCATATCGCAAGAGAGGAAGAAAATGCGAGTATTTCGACAGCTTTGGCAACCTGAAACCGCCAAAAGAACTCATCAGATATTTGGGAAATGAGGTTGAAGTTGAATATAACAACAATTCTTATCAAAACTATAACGAGATGAACTGTGGTCATTTGTGTCTAAGCTTCCTAAGAAACTAAATAAAATTTCAAAATATGAAGTGTGTTTAATTTGTTCCCAAAAGTCGCCGAAAATATTCTGAATACCAATTAGACAATAACAATAACAGTTTTCAAGTTTTTCTATAAAAGGGGTAGTTGAGGAGAGAATTCATCAATTATGTCGCTGTTGTTCACACTACACGGATTTACTTCCACACTGTCTATTGACTTTAATATTCCTATACATTTAGAATCAGATTTTGAGTATGGTTTGGCCCTGCTAGGATTTCACACATATAACAGTATACCCAATATAGATGTTGGTGTCAACAAATTTTATTATATAAATGTTGATGGGTATCGCAAATGTTTAGTAATCCCCACAGGCTCGTACGAAATTGAGGCCCTAGAAAAGTACATAGTTGGCGCTTTAAGAAAGGAGGAGTCTGATCAGAAAAATCCAATTTCAATAAAAGCCAATAACAGTACTTTAAAGTGTGAAATTTACAGTGATAAATATACAGTAGATTTTCTACCAACAGACTCTATTGCTCATGTGTTAGGATTTTCTCCTAGTCTATTAGAGTCTGGACAATTACATACTTCTGATATATCTGTAAATATCGTGAAGGTCAGAACTATACATATAGATTGTAACGTAACATCTGGAGCATACTATAAAAATCAACCAACTCATACGATTTACGAGTTTGCAGTTAGCAGCGATCCTGGTTACGCTATAGACGAGTCTCCGAAAAATCTGGTGTACATGCCAGTTGCAAAGCGTGAGATTAATAATTTGACTGTAAATATTCTCGATCAGAACTCTCAACCTGTAAATTTTAGAGGTGAGGAAATAATTGTACGGTTGGAGTTGAAGCGTGTATGAAATTTTTGTGAAAATGGTTTTGGTTTTTGATGACAGATATCAACCGTATAAAAGGCAATCACAATGCTCCAAAAATTCACTAACAAATATTTCACCGAAGAGTGCAGATCGTCTCTCGTTGGAAAATCAACAATTTTTAAAAGATATTTCACCGAAGAGTGCAGATCGTCTCTCGTTGGAAAATCAAGAATTTTTGAAAGCACTTGGCTATGTCCCTAACACCTCAAGTGTTTAATGTGCATCGCACCCCAACCTATGATGAATCTATTCAACGTTTAGAGAAGCGCACCTATTACCCATTTGTAAAGTCATTTAGGAATAATGATACTGTGGAAATAACCATTAATCAGGGTGATGCATGGTTGTTGATGTACGATGCGTCGATTTTTGTCAAAGGTACAGTGGCTAAGAAAACCGGTGCTGGACAATGCAAACTAGCCAACAACGGTGCCGCATTTCTATTCGATTCAATTTCTTATGAACTAAATGGCAAGGAAGTAGAAGTAGTGAGAAACCCCGGAATTGTGAGTACGATCAGATCGTATCTTTGCTATACTGCTAATGACGAAAAATGCATGTCAACAGCAAGCTGGGTTGGGGTTAATAAATCTTTTGCTGTTAACAATGATGGAACATTCAATGTAAGAATACCGCTAAAACATCTGTTTGGAATATTCAACGATTATCAGATGGCAATTTGTGGTAAACAAACAGTGAGACTAATACGAGCTCGAAATGATAACAATGCCTTATTACTAACCCAAGACGCTGCAAGACCAGATCCTGCCATAACTGCAGAAATAACAATTTCCAACATTGAATTAAAGGTTAAACATATTCAGCCGAATGATATCATTAGATTGGATCTGCTTAAATCTATAAAAATTGATCGTCCAATTATAATGGCGTTCCGCAAATGGGAGCTACATGAATTGCCAAATCTTACTGTAAACTCCCAAAGAGAAATATGGGCCGTAAAATCGTCAGCAGCCGCGTCAACTCCTCGGTACGTCATAGTTGGATTTCAGACTGATCGCAATGATAATTCTAAAAAAAATCCCACGTCATTTGATCACATAGATGCGACTGATGTAAGATTAATTGTAAACGGTGAATATTTTCCATTCGAACGTCAGAGATTGAATTTTGCTGCTAACGACTTTTTGGAGGCCTATCACAACTATGTGGAATTTTATCCGAGTTACATGAATGCAATGGAGAGTCGCCCGCTAATTAGCTATGCAGATTACAAAAATAATGCAACCCTGTTTGTAATTGACTGTTCTCGCCGGAATGAATCTATAAAAATAAACACAGTTGATGTTAAGTTGGACATAGAAAATAGTGATGGATTTCCTGATAGAACTCGAGCCTACTGCATAATTGTGCATGACTGTACCATGGAGTATTTACCTTTAAGTGAAACTGTACGAGATTTAATGTAGATCCGTATATATAAAAGAACATTTACTGATACATTTCAGTTATAATCAAGATGTTGCTGAGTTTGGGTCACATTATTTTGTTCTCATTAATAAATAATGTGTTCTATATTTACAACCCTGAAGATGCTAAGGTATCTATTTGCGAACAGGATAAAAGATGTTTCCCATTTAAAACGGTAGTTGAAAAAATTTCGGTAGCAAGACTGCCTAAAAATGCTACTCAGTTTAAACTTCGAGCAGTATTCCAAAATCATACGATTGCTGAAAGTGTGTGGAGGGAGGTCCCACCTTCCACCACGCCCACAATGGCCACACCCAGAGACCTCAGTCAAGAACAACATATAAAAGACCTCGCTTTCGTGCCACTAATTTACTACATTACTATATGTTCTTCATTGCTAGTAGCAAAATTATTTATTGAAATAGTAAGAGTATTACTGAATGAGCGATGGAGCATAATTACGAGAGTCTTATAAGAACGTTTGAAAACTGGTCAAGCCCCCTATCATCAGAGAAGCTTGCCCGAGCAGGATTTTTTTATACGAATTACGAAGATGTTGTCCGGTGTCCATTTTGCAATATTGAAGGATATAAATGGGAAAAGGATGATGATCCATGGCAAGACCATGCTAGCTGGAGTCCCAGTTGTCCATTTATTAAAGGTGAAATCAAGCCTGTGGACATCCCACCTGAAAAAGTAAATAACACCAATCCAGACTTTTTATGTATAGTATGCTACTGCAGAAACATAGAAGTCTTGCTGGTTCCATGTGGACATTTGGCATGCTGTATGAGTTGTGCAAACTCCATGGAGAAGTGCCCGCTGTGTAGGAGTATTGTGCAGCAGAAGATTCGAGCTTACATGCCTTAAATGTATTGTAATAGTTGTAGAAAATAAATATTCTTAATCGAAAAACTGTTTATTATTTACATCCCGATAGGTATATATGCATCAAGCATACGCTATCTGATTAGATGTATACAAGATGCGTATCGAATCACATCAACTATCTCTACCAATCGAAAATCTAGATTTTGCTCGAAGTGAGAAATCTAAACATGGCGTACTCTTACCAAATTCAATTAGAGCAATATTTTGCGGTCCTAGCGGTTGTGGTAAAACAAACAGTCTGCTTAGTTTAATATTCAACGAGAATGGCTTAAAATTTAAGAACATCTACCTTTACAGTAAATCTCTATACCAACCTAAATATCAGTTACTACAAGACGTGCTTAAAGAAGCAAAATGTGTTGGATATTTTCCATTTAGCTCAAACGATGACGTCATTGCACCAACAGAGGCTAGAGAAAATTCAATTTTTATTTTCGATGATGTGGCTTGTGGGACACAGGAAAAAATTAGAGAATATTACTCCATGGGTCGTCATAAAAATATAGATGCTGCATATCTCTGCCAGACATATTCAAAAATACCTAAGCAATTAATACGAGACAATTGTAATGTAATCGTTTTGTTTAAACAAGATGAGGTAAACCTTAGACATATTTATGAAGAGCACGTATCACCAGACATCTCATACGGTGATTTCAAGAATCTCTGCTCGCTTTGTTGGAATGATAATTTTGGAACTCTAGTTATTGTTAAAGATTTCAATATGAATGAGGGACGCTATAGAATAGGTTTTGATAGGTATATAAAGTTATGAGAAGCACAATACGCTTATTATTAATCGAGATGTCGATGCAAGAACAGATTCAAGAAGCGCAGCGCGCAAAGAAAATCAGTGAACTAGCTCGAACGATTAGAAAAAAATACACCGCCTTAAAAATAGGGAAATTTGATGAGAATGAAACTTTACAAAAAAATTTCAAACCTGTGACAAGCTCTCTAGCAAGTTAAGCAAGAATTAAAACCGGAAGTAAAACCGAAAGTTGAACCAAAAGTTGAATCATTTATGGAAAAGTGGCGCGAGTCGTTGAAAAGTCCAATTGCACTTTTAGGAGAAATGAATGAAACGTTAAATGATGTTGAGAAAGGAATTGACAAAGTGTACAGGCATTTTGATACTGTGTATCCTAAAGTATCTATACCATGTATAACAGACTTTATGGCTAATTCACTTAAAATCGATAGGACATATGGTCCTAAGTATGACGAAACTAAATCAGTATGGATGCTAGGAAATAAATATATCGATTTTGAAAAAACGTCTGGTGATATAATCATCAACAATAGCCGATTCGCGGGAACTGATGGTCTCTACCAGCTAATTTTCTATAATAATCCAGAAGGTACTGATGATGATTTGAAAAGTTACAGAGATATTTTAAATCTCACTGGTGCTCATCTTACTTCAAACGGACGATTAAAACATAGCTACAAAAATAAGTATTCTAATATTATTAAACCTCTTATGAAGGGCCCGGTGGCTACCTCCACACCTGTAAAGGGTTCTGGCATGCATCTTAAGTATAACACAAAACCTGTGGAATATGTTTACTGGGATGATCCTAATGAACTTGTGGACAGGTTAAGGTTATTAATAGCATCAAAAGATGCCGGAAATACTTCCCACGAAAACGAAATAACAGCAATAATCAATGAATTGAAAGAAGCAAAAATTATTCTCTAACGTTATTTATAAGATGCCTTTAAACAAGTTCGGACGTGTTTCAAGGACTATTCCTTACTCGTTGAATGACGGGGATTATGATTTGAAAACCCGCAGACTGTGCAACGTTAATTATCCGATTAGCAGCAATGATGTTGTGACAAAGCAATATGTTGACAAACAAATGAATGAGGCATTCAAAACTTTTAACGTCACGCTCGAACAACATGATGTTAATATTGAGAGTAGCGTGAAAGACGCTTTGGAGAAAGAGATCGATGAAATAAGAAAATTTGTTAAAATTGTTGAAGAATGTTATTTAAAAATGGTTGGTGAACAGTCCGGGCCAAATCCCAAATTATTAGACAGATTTGTCCCTATAGATCATTCAAGTTAGTTAAAAGATGTCCTTAAACAAGTTCGGACGTGCCTCGAAATCAAGGAGCAGGTCTTGCCCACCTGTTTACACATTAAATTTGACTCTAGAAGGAAACTATGATTGTAGCAACCGCAGACTGAGCAACGTTAATCACCCGATCGATGAAAGCGATGCCAGCACAAAACAATATGTCGATGAGGGGGTCATTCATACATTACAATATTTTTACACAAATCTTAAACAGCATTCTGATGAATGCGATCTTCATATTCGCAACACAATGATAGACAATTTCCAAGATAAGATCGATGAATTGAGAGAGTTGGTTAAAACTATGGAAGATTATTATTTAAAAATAACTGGTAAGAGCATGCAATCCTTACTATCTCTCAGACTTGCAGAGATCCTTGAGGGTGGAGCATAGTCATGCATAGTAAAGAAAAAATTCAAGTAGTTAAGGAATTACATAAACCAGCGCGAAAAAATTATCCACGTCGTCGAACTATCATTAAAGGTTTAGACGATTTGTGGCAAGCTGATCTTGCGCAGTTAGATCAGTATGCTAGTCACAATAATGGCTTCAAATTCATACTGGTTGTAATCGATTGCTTCTCTAAATTTGTTTGGTGCAGACCGCTCAAATCCAAGTCTGCCGAAGATGTTACCAACGCCTTTGCTGATATCCTATCGGGAACTCGAAAGCCTCGCAACCTTCAAACTGATCAGGGCAAAGAGTTTTATAACTCTAGATTTCAAAATTTGATGCGAAAATTCAAAATTAGTCATTACAGCACTTTTAGCATCACGAAAGCCGCCATGGCCGAGAGAGTAATACGAACTCTAAAAGAGCGATTATTTAAGTATTTTAGTCTAAATGGTAAATTTAAATGGGATGATTATTTGCCTACGCTAGTTGCCGAGTATAATAACAGAAAGCATAGAGTGATTCAGATGAAACCCAACCAAGTTAATAAAAGTAACGAACAATATCTGCTTAAAAAAGTGTATAGTCACGTGAAGATTTTCAGAGGTAGTAAATTGAAGGTTGGAGATATTGTGAGAATAAGTAAAGTGAAACACGTATTTGCCAAAGGATATATGCCTAGTTGGAGTACAGAATTGTTTAAAATAAGCAAAGTACAAATTACCAACCCGCCTACATATCTTCTAGAGGATTTAAATGGAAGTCCTATAAAGGGCGGGTTTTACCGCGAAGAATTGCAAAAAACTGAACATCCCGATGTCTACCTGGTTGAAAAGATTCTTCGTAGAAAGAGGGGGAAGGTGCTAGTACGATGGTTGGGCTTTGATAAAGACCATGACTCGTGGATCTCTGAGTCAAACGTCGTGTAGAGCTTCAAGTGTTAAGATGGTTGACAGCGGCTATGAAACCGATGGTAGCGACCATGAAGAAGTAAACAATGTAAGCGAAGATTCTCTGCTTCTATCATCATGCTTCACATTACCTACATATATTATTAATAACGGTTTGAGCATTATGAGATATTTCAAACCCCAAGTTAATATCCGATCAACAGTGCGACGAAATGTGATTTCGCTGGACTATTTGGAGTGGAAAGAATTAGTGAATAATTTAAACAACTTTACCAACAACCTGGCTACCCCGATGTTCATCAGATTTGACGATATATTGTTAAGAACCATGTTGACTGCAGATGGAAATCAACGAGTGTTGCTTGCAAAATATGGTGTTAGCCAATGGTTTTCCATAGCAGAGGTTTTCGAGCTACTAAATATCGCACCATATGTGACTTTAAGGATGAGCTTTTTGATTAATTTTGAATTGTATGATTTTTACCTTAATTTTTTAGATAAGGTCAATGAATTATTAGTACGTAGTAACTATGCCATAAATGTAATGGAAATTGTATTTTTAATGTGCAATGCGGTATGTAGCATGGAAACATATTGCATTTTTGAACTGTACTCTTATTATAATCAATTTTTGTTAGCAGACTTGTATAGAAGAAGGTTGGAATAAAGCACTGATTAAAAAATATGACTTTTATTTTACAATATTTTTATTTTACAACATTTTTATTCCGGGCCAATCCTGGGATTTCTTATGATCATCGACGGCTGATTGTTGATATGTCGGTAATACTCTTCCCAATTGATTTCAGGCACATGTCCCAACTGTCGCCGACACTTCACCAGATGATTCTGCAGTCGACTTCTCCGTACCATGTGGCTGGCAATGTAGGGGCAGGGCACCATGTCTGATTCGATCTGAATGGTCTGGTTGTACATGTTGCTGCGAACTCTTGTTACAAGTTTTCAGACTGCAGAATGAGCTCGATGTCTCGGTTATATATACAAACTGGGCGGTGGGACGTCAGGGGTGGGGGGGCTACAAGAGAATGAAACACTATTTGTAAAATATATTTTTTATTCATCCACACGTACATCTTTATGACCCCAAGGAAGGGTTGAAACACTATCAACTAAATATCGCTTATCGTCAAATGGATTTAAACCAATCTTAGATTGACTTATGCTAAAGACGTTATGAGAAAACGATCGTATAGATCGTTGATTTACAATTTTCTCTGTCTTATCGAATAAACAATCGAAATAATCTTGATACGTTATCTGCTTCGCTACAACACTACCTCTAACACCTTTGGATTTTTTAACACACAAATTTTTTCCTTGAACCTTATAAGTATACATTTTAGATCTAAGTCCAACAAAATGTGTTAAAATACGACCATTTAATTCGTCCTTCATCAGTCCTGGCACCTTCTTATTTACAAGCGGAATTCCATATTGATTATCTGCAGGATAGTCACTAGTGTCAAACCGATGAATATGATTCTTAATTACATCCTCGAACATGTCCTCACAGCGGATTTCGTAAACTAAACTATCAGTATCAGTATATAATAATAAGCAGTTAGTTGGTGAAAATGTTTTCAACATAAAGTCATAGTGAAATTCGTAAACACAGGTTTTTGATATGTCCAGAATAGACATCCCAACGTACAGAGGTTTATCAAACATAATATTTGTCTTATTTAATTCGACACTTATTAAATTCTCTTCAAAAATTATCCTATGTCTAAAACGAGGGCTAGAAATTAAATTTTTGGCGCCGTATCTACCCTCCCACGTCCTTAATAATCTCACAATCCTATGTTTTCTAACATTTTGCATTGTTTTGCCGTAGATTGCATTATTCATTAGTTTCATTATATTTTTTTCAAAATCTAATGTTGTCACAGTTCTTAAGTGGGTATTGAGTTGTATATAGGGAGCTAACCAGGTAGACTGCTTAAATTTCAAAACTTTGTGAATTTTTTTCAGAATTAAACCATGTTGTAAAGCTTGCTTAAGCGCTCTATAATGAATCACATAATTCTTCTTATCATCGAGAGTGGTCATGAGCTTTTTTATTTTGGAACCTGGAGGTTTACGATGTTCAGGTGCGAAAGGAAGATCTTTATGATGGTCATGAAGATGATCGGGATACGACAAATCCACTTCTAAAATATATCCTTCATCGGCATTGTCAGCAACCTTGGTGACGTCAGTATCGTTGGAGGCCCACTCAAATCCTCCGTAAGGAAGGGGTTCACACATTGCCCAGCCATAAAGGTTGTTAACGTCCGCATAAAGAATATATTTTGATGGCATACTAGCATCATAGTTTGCCATATATTTGTTGTTGGCCTGAGAAAAGCGGTGGCTTACCTGGCTTACCCCACCTCGAATTGCCCTCTCGAAAAACATTAAGATGTCACTATCTTGGAAGGTTTCTAATTTACATTTCGTATATCGAAGCATGCAATCCCAACTGAATCCAGGCAAAGTATAGTACCAGGCAGGATCTAAACCGTAATTTTGAAGACAAGTCGTTCTAAAGTGTTCAAATATATCTGTGAGCAAGAGCACGTCAGTCTTTAAGTACAGATCTAAATACTCACCCAAGGTTTTTACACCAAACCTCTCCCAAATTAATTGCGCATGTCCGTAATCCTTCTCGTTAATATTAGTGTCATTTAATTTGTTATAAAAATGTTGAATCGATGGTAATGCGGTTTCTTCCAATTTTTCCAGAGAATCGATATAATCATAACAAAAAACCCCTTTCCTAGTTAACAAGTCAAAATTTTCGGAAGACAATCGAAATTCATTTCTAGTGTTTTCGAAACTATTTAGAGATGATGCGAGTTTGTCGAGAGGAAAGGCCAAGAACTTGAAAGAATCGATGAACCGAAATTTAATATTTGTTTCATTATCGAATACTGTAAAGCTTATATATTTTTCATTATTAACAGGAAGTAGGTTGACATGATTCCGTTTGGCAAGTTCTCGTATTATAAAGTGGCTGTCATACCCACTAAGATTGTGGAAAATGATGGGAACTACAAACGAGTTTTTATAATTTAAGTTGCACGCTTGATGTGCATAACCTCGAAACATCGATGACAGGTGACAGTGGTCACGTACAATTATGTCGTTAACATTGAATTTTTTCTCGCAAATGTGACAATTAGGGGTGGCATCTTTAAGACTTATGGCTTCATCCATAGGTTCAACAAGATTCAATTTGGATGATATAAACTTAGCAATTTCCTCTATTTGATTGGCAAACCATATCATACAGTCTCCCCCGCGATAAGCTTTGTAGAAAGAGAGCGAGTTGTCAAAAGAGCACTTGAAATAATAACCGGCACTGAATGCTTCGTGTCTTTGATATTTAACAGTTTTTAGGCTAGCATCAGAATCTCCGCAGGGTTTAGCATTGCTTCAAAGTCAGCATACAGGGTGAATGGGGTGCGTTCTTTATTAACAAAATTTTTAAATTCGATAAACTTCTCTTTGGGAAACTCGATTTTACAATTATTTATTTGCTCGCAATAAACTGTATGCTCTTCTAACTTATCTTGCGATGAAAAGTAATTTAAACATCTCTCGCATATAAATTTTCTACCGTTATGTTTACTAGACTGTTTCGAAATCAGTCTAGATAAATCTTTAATCCAACAATAATGGTATTTTATATCAACGTGCGCATCGTCGACAGACGGTGCTTCAAAGTCGCTAGTTTTCAAAAAATAATGACTTTGAATTAGAAGTAAATTCACATGTCTATCCATTTTATTTTTAGTTAGTCGAGCTGGAGAGGTGATAAATTGACGTGGAGTCTCACTTACCAACTCCAAAATATACACATTTATAGAAATTTCATTTAATTTTTCGAATTTCGATATTTGAGATAATTGCATTGGTAGGTCTATATCATCTAATTTAAATTTCAGCCTGTAGTGAGGATATGAATTAACCCGATCAATATGCTTTTGAGAGGGGTAAAGAGCGGCAATAACACTCCAAAAGAAGCATGATTCATCACTATTTTTTACATTGACACATGCTTGTTTTTTGGAAATTTCAACGGGGAGTGGCAGATATGAAGCACCGTTTCCTATCTCAACTTTATTTATACTGATGACTAAACTCAAAATTTTGCGTAACGCCCACCCCGATCCATTGTCATGAAAATCTTCAAGCTTCTTTATAATCCTATCCTTTATATTATCTGTAAACCACAACTTTAAATCACTCCCCTGGTCAATTATAGCATTTTTGTGTTGAAGCATTTGTTGTCACTTATGACTGTATCTTGAGACATTTTAACAAATTCACCATTAAAAACCGCATTTACCTTAACAATGTGAAAAGCATTTAAAGTTCTAGTTATGCGACTCTTAAAAAGAATAAATGCATCGTCAAAAAACTGGAATAAATCGATGTGCCTCATATTTACTATAACACCTGTGCGAAGACGACTCTGGAACGCTGCTTGAACGTCCACCCATTTGACTCGATGACTTCTATTGAGGTGTTGCTTACCAGATCCAGTTTTGCATAATGTTTTGAAGTATAATTGAAGTCTTTTGAGATGTTGCAGATTGGCATGCAACTTTGACAAAGTGCCTTGGTGAAAATGACATCGGAGTGCTGAGGAATGCTGTCTCACCGACAATTGCAACTTTTGCTGCCAACGTTGTAATACTTGTGGAAGTGTAGGTCTGTCACTTTCATTAAGTATGTTAAACACCTTCTCATATGCCTTTACAGTTTTGTCGCTCTCTGTAGCTATTTCATTACCATCGATCATCTTCGAAGCAATGAGTAGAGCAGTGTGCTAGAAATAGGCAGAGTTCCTACCTATATAGGGTAAGAACGTCGAAGGATGGTCCCCTCTCCAAAATTTTAGTATGAAAACAGGATCTGAGAAAAGGTTTTTTTTTGCTCCCTTTTTTATTTTAACATTTTACCATTTTCTACAAACATTAATTTCACGAAGCACGTCTTTCCTGCAGCGGGAAAGTTTTTAAATTGACTTTTTTTCATAATCATTCTTTTCTGCTGGAAATGAAACAGCATAATAACTTTACATTTTTATTTACATTTTCACAAAAACTAAATTATTTACATCGTCTTATAAATTCAGAAAAAAACAGTAGTTCTACCCTCGGGCAGTGAAATGCTTTTCCAGGCCTCGTGATGTGTCGCTCACATTGGTTTGCACGCACTCGCTCGTAGAACCTCTGCTGCTTCCGAACAAGGACGTCGAACTTGGGGCAGCCTAGATCCTCGATATTGTAAGATAAATGGGCATACCCCGCGGCCTGCAGCAGATTCCTTTCAACTTGTCCTCCCTTGTAAGCTATAAGTTCATCGCCAGCGGACTCCCCCAGACGCCGAATCTCTTCTAACGCACTTTCCTGGGCTTCATCCGTTGCACAATCTTCAAACTTCAAGCCGTGCAAGTTCATCGTTAACCAACGAGCAGTGCATGCATCCTTAGAAGATAGGCTGCGGTAGTTTCCCACACGATAATACCTGGATGTCACTTCCCTCGATTTCATATCGTATATCGACATTTCTTTTATAACGAACTTTCCACTAACTTGAAAGCCATCAGCGTCGATGATATACCTGATGTTAGACATTACGATTTGCAGAAAACTAAAGATTTGTAGAAACTATCACTGAAAGCAAAGATATGACTCTTATATTCCAATACTTCTTACTATGCGGAAAGAAGGGATGTGGGCGGTACCATGTAGGAGGGCACTGATGGGGCGGGGTTGGTGGGGACTTTCGGTAATCTGACAACGTTGCCTCCGGTGGGCGGGTCTCCCTAACGTTCAGGAAAAATCTACCAAACTGGCAACACTGTTCCGATATACACACGATGCGTGGCGCGTTTCCTCTTCAGTTCACCCGTGTTCCGAACCGCTTTTACTCAGTTCACCTGTGCTTCGTCGCTTTGAACAGTATGGAATCATCAAAAATTAAAATTCTAAGTGATTGCCGTTTGGTAGCTGTAAGTTTTTTAATTTAATTTCTCATTCGATTCTCATTGAACCCATTTACTTGTAGCCAACTCGGAGTGCCGACGAGACGGTCAACGCTGTGGCGTCAATTTGCCCCGAACCTGTAAGTTTGCATTAATCAGTATTTTCCCATATAATGTTTTCCTTTCATAGCTGCCCAATCTCAACTCAAGCGTGTTGAGTCTGCTGGAGGAGCCATTCATCGCAGGGCTCACCAACCAGCAACTCTGCGACATGGCTCTTGATGATTATGGTTCCGATTTTGAAGTTGGACGTCTTCCATCACCGGCAGCATCGTCAAAGGTAAGCTAACATTTATAAAATTCGCTATTTTCAAATAAGGTTTCTTCCTCACAGATAGATAATCAAAGCCGGTGTGGGGGCTCCAGGGCTTCATCGCGGTCGTCATGCAAGAGGTTAAGCGACGAGGCAGACGATTTGGTAGCGAAGGGACCCTCCCAGGAGTCACAGACAACGCGTGGGGGAAAGAATTTGACAATGCTAAATGAAAAGGGGAGATTTGTGAACGAGCAGCATCAAAAGTGTGAGTGAAGTATTTATGAATATGAGAGAGTTGGCAGATGGGGGCATTTCAAACGCAAACGAAAAAAAGAGAAGGTTTGAATGTGTGATGAATCGAATGCAAAGGGAGTGGGATGAATGTGAAAAGAGGATGTTGAAATAAAAGCCATTTATAATCGTGCGAAGGAAGGGCGTGCCTCATGTATGAATGAAGTTGAAAAACTTGAACGCATGAAAAAAAATCTCCCCTAAATATATTTAGTTACACGTATATGTATAGATAAGTTTCATTATTTTATCCAATTAGATGTAAGTGTGTATATATTTAGAAATTAGTGTTTATTGTATATATATATTTTTTTAATATAAAACATAAATATATTTCTCTTGTTTCATTCCACACATTAAATATCTAACAAAATCATTCTGAGCCTTTAATTTTCCAGTTTCTTAAACAAAGAAACCAATATAATTAGTCTGGAGAGCGCTCAGTCAAACACTCTGTATACCATAGAACTCTGAAAATATAAAGAAAAAACTATTTTTATAATAAATAGAGAATAATTTGTATAACACAGCCGTAAAGTTTTCAAAATAAACTATAGTCGCCCCCAGTTAATTTTCAAGAATGTTTCTTAAGCATAGAAACCAATATAATTAGTCTGGAGAGCGCTGAGTTAAACACTCTGTATACCATAGAACTCTCTGGAAATATAAAGAAAAACGATTTTTATAATAAATAGAGAATAATTTGTATAACACAGCCGTAATGTTTTCAAAAATAAACTATAGTCGCCCCCAGTTAATTTTCAAGAATGTTTCTTAAGCATAGAAACCAATATAATTAGTCTGGAGAGCGCTGAGTTAAACACTCTGTATACCATAGAACTCTCTGAAAATATAACGAAAAACGATTTTTATAATAAATAGTGTCCGCCACCTTCTGGAATGAGAGCGCCGAGTTAAACACTCTGTATACCATAGAACTCTCTGAAAATACCATAAAGAAAAAACTATTTTTATAATAAATTTGTAAATATCGAATAATTTTGTATAACACAACCATAAAGGGCCCAAAAAATAAGCCATAGTCAACCCAAGACCGTAAGGTCGAGTCCAGTTCGAAGCGCGGTTATTCTACCTGCCTGTCTGGACTGTACCGGAGGAGCCCCGACTGAGCGGTATTCTAGCGTCCGACTAGACTGTACCCTCGGCACGCCCGCGGCAGCATCCCCCGAGAAGCGGTACCGCTGACTGTACCACCGCAGCGCGGCGTTTGATACTTTCTCCTACTGGCCCACCCACGTTGCATACCCCAAGCAGGCGACTTCAACGCGCTACCTGAATAAGAAAGGGTAGAAATTTTCAAGAAACCCCTTTGGAAATACAGCCGTGGTTAAGAGACAAGCGTCTTTTGCTACCAGCTAGGTGTCTCGGGTTCAATCCCCGGGTATTTCAGAGCACTGAAAACAAAACTAATGGGGGGAGGGGGAGGGGGGGCCAAGGGGGCCAAGTGGCTAAGTGGCTAAGTGGCAATTAAAGCAATTGGCAATTGGCAATATTTTTTTAAATAAAAAAATAAAAATTACTTTTTCAAAAAATGTTTTACTTTTTTTTTGCATATTCTTAGAGCAATTGTCTAATTGGATATTATGTAGAATATTTTCTCACTCTCCTTGGGAAATTCGCTAGGCATTTTTTTTTATGATTTGTTTAAAATCAGAATATCTGTGCCCAGACAATATTGGGATTTGTAGTAAAAAACACACAAACAAATAATATTTTTTATTTTCACAACTTTACATTTCTAAACTTTTTAGTTAGTTCATACATAATAATCAAGCGTCTCAGCTCTTCGAGTGCCTCCATATATCGCCGCAGTCTCTCGCTCATGCTTCAGAAAATATAATATTTGTAGTCTTGCCGACGGGCCCCAAGCTTGTTAAAAAATACCTTTTGTCACCATTCAATTCGTCAATTCGCTCTTGAGTTAATTGCTCCGTAAAACGCTGAGGCAGGATGGTGTTGAAGTCGGCAAATTCCACCACTACCTTTTCCCCAAACTTGGTATTTATTCTCTTAAAACACTGGATCTCAAATTTTTTATTTACTTCCAAATCTCGAACATTCACCAGATTTTTCACCAGCAAATTGTTTAAACTATTTAAGAAGGACATGTTGTAAATGATCTGCGTGTCTGATGAGATCTTAGTTGAACCTCTCCTATATAGCTGTTTCAATAGGAGTGGGGAGAGAGTGGGGAGACGGGCAAAACCTAGGAGAGTACCAGACCAGACAGGTTTCGACAAGTCTGGTCTGGTGCTCTCTTAGTATCTCTACTTACAATAATATGTTTTTCTATCTCCATAAAATTTTATTTGCCTGGGACAAAGTATTCTCAAAACGAAATTTGAATTTGAATAATAAGTGGAGGTTTTTTTACCTGTTGGGTTGCGGCAGGTGCGAACGGTGCGGTGCACCTGGCCCCCGCGCGTCAGAGTCCAGTGTACATTTAGGAGTGGGGCGAAACCATTTCAGAATTTGGAAATATTCACTGTGGCCTGTAAATCTGAAGATATTGAGATTTCCTTAGATTAATTTTAAGTAATTTCCCTAAAATTTCTGGTGTACCAATTGGGGTCTTATTATAACAAAAATAGAGTTAGCGGTGTGGTGACGTCACACGTCATTTCAAACATTTATTCGTAAGGCTCAAAATAATCGCTTGTCAGGGGCCCGCACTTTTACCCAGCACCCGGCCCCGCAAAATCTTGAGCCACCCCTTAAACGGGGCGAGCTGTTACCTACCTACCTGGACCTCCCACAACGGACCTTAGGGTAAATTCAGTCTAGAGTTTTAGTATGTACAGGTATAGGTGAAGTGCTTCCCGAAACTAGCCATCTCGCCGCGTAAGAGATGTGAAAACGTGGTAAGATAATTTATAGATATATTTCGCGATACTTTTTGTTTAGGTACTTAAAATCAATGTATCGGAACATATAATGCTTTATTTTTATGCCCTGTAACAAATTTCTTTATTTAATATTGTGTGTGCACTGTTTTACAAAATATAATCATTCCAGTCTCGGTGATATTTATCGAATCTATTTTCACTTGTTTGGGGTGAGAGTTGTAAGAAAAATCAACATTTTTTATTAATTAAACTTTATTACAGCTTGATATTAATTAATAATAATCACATAGGTCTACACTACTTTATAAAAACAAAAAATGAGAGGTATATAAACGCATATGTAGGAATACTATTCTTTATACAGTGTGTTTCCCGAATAGGTGAAAACACTTGTTCGTAATTTCAATAATATTTTATGCGGTTATTCTATGCAGTGTGTTTCCCGAATAGGTGAAAAACACTTGTTCTTAATTTCAATAATATTTTATACAGTGTGGATCCTAAAACCAAGTTTGGAAAAAATACCAGCATGTACCACTAATTTTCTGCAATTAGTTCCTCACCTGCTATAATTAGCCCATCCAATGCTTGTTCAGTATCGTCCAACAAATCTTTTTTTATGTCGCGGTGCCCCCATGGTAGAGTTTTTGTCGTGTTTGGAATTAAAAAACGTTTATTATCGTGATGAGATAGAGCTATTTTATTTTTTGTCTCCGTGTAAATATCATGCAAAATGCTTCTAAAGGTATTCATTTTTCGAAATATTAGCCCCCCGTTAAGAACTATGTTTTTATAATCCTCTACATCTAAAGTTTTATTTATCACTGATCTTTTCACACCCTTAGCTTTTTTTATTTTCGTATTTATAGTTTCAATAGAGTACGCTTTTGATCCTGTACCGTAAAAAGCTATTATTTCATCCTGCGGCAATTCGTTCTTCATTTTACCTAAGACCGACTCTGTTTTTGGTATCCCCAATTTATTATTTACCCCATAGTTTGAGGTATCAAATTATTGAATATGTTTCTTCATAAAACTATAAAAATCATCTGTACATATTTTCAATATTAGGGAATCGGTGTCTGTATATAACAATGTGGCTTGATTACCGTAATGTTTCTTAATAACATCATAAAAAAACTGTAAAGTACTGTTTTGGATAGTTCAAGTATGGAAAATCCTAGGAATATTGGCTTATTATAACATACTTTAAGTTTGCCCAAATGAATAGCAGCTAAATTTTCATTAAAAATTGAGTATGATTTAAAGTTAGGTCGGGCAACTAGCATAGCACCTCCCACACTATGTCCTCTATTTTCCCAGTGCGTTATTAACTTTATTTCTTGTCTATTTTCGACGTTCTCCATTGTTTTACCGAAAACAGAATTGTTCATTAGTTTAAAAAGATCTTTGTCGAATTTATTGGTTGATTTATTACGCATTTCAGTATTTAAATCGATATATTTTTTCAACCATCTAGATTGTTTAAACTGTAACACCCTGTGGATATTTTTGAGCACTAAGCCGTGTTGTATAGCTTGTTGTAATACTCTGTAGTGTGTGACATAGCGGTTTTTGTCAAATAGGTTAGGAATCAATTTTGACGTATTTGATTTTGAATCTGGGAGTACAATATTTTCTACTAAAAACGGTAGGTCTGAATGAGCATTTTGTAATTTTTTTGGGTAGGATATATCAACTTCGAGAACGTACCCATAAGTAGAATCAGTGGGTACATTTAAAAAATCAATTTCTGAAATTTCCTTTGGGGTTAACCATTTGAATTCGCCTGTTGGAAGTGCTTGTGACATACTATGCCCATATAAGTTTGTAGCGTCTAAGTATGTAATAAAACTTTTCTCTTTATTGGGATTGAAGTTTGGAAGGTGCTCGTTGTTTGCCACACCCATTCTATTGCTGCACTGACTGAGACCGCCTCTTATAGAATTCTTAAACATTTTTAACATTTCAATATCACTTAATAAATCCAATTCGATTTTAGTCGAAAGCAACGCGGCATCCCATGCGAGACCCGGAGCGGTATAATAATGGGTTGGGTCAAGTTTATATATGTCTAAACATTTTTCGCGGAAATTCTCAATCACATCGCCTAATATGACCACATCTGTGCGGAGGTACAGATCAGAATATTCTCCCAAATTTTTACAGTTAAACTTATTCCAAACCTCATTAGCCCTCGCGTAATCTTCCTCTGATATGCTCTCATCATTTAACTGATTGTAAAATTCGTCCTTGCTCGGTAGGATTTCATAGTCTAATTTGGATAAATGATCAACAAAGTTATATGGGAAAATACCCTTCTCTCTCATTAAATTAAACTCATCATCATTGGGGAACTGTTGTCTTGTCAAAGTCATTTGATTCGAGCTCAAATTACTACCCAAAGCCTGTAATGAGGCCGTCAAAAATTTGTAGCTATCAATAAATCGCATCTGTAAGTTTTTAACTCTATACCTACCCTTTGCATCAATATATGTACCCATAGGTACATACTTAGTAAACGATATATACTTTTCCTTTGTCTGAGGTATAACATTAATTTTTTCCCCATTAGCACACAGCCCTTTAATGAAAAGGTGGCAATCATAATTTGATAGATTATGCATTATTATGGGGACGAATGTTGGTAACTTGTAGTTTAAATTACATATAGAGTGTGTCGCACCGCGAAACGTCCCCCTTAAATGACAGTGGTCGCGTACCTTTGTTTGCCCTTGTGCAAAAGATTTATTACATATAGCACACGTGGTAGCGTTCCGAAACTCGGTCTCTTCATCAGCTGTTAACGGGGACATGGGCACAACTATACTTAAATATTTATCGTAAATTACTTTCAAATCCGCTTCTAACCGCTTGATAAATTCTGTACCTGCGTTATCACCGCGATATAGCACAAATTTTGATTTAGAATCATCAAACGAACATTTTATATAGTATGCAAATGAGTATGGAACGTGTTTGTATGTTTGATTAGTAAAAGAATGCTTTGGATTCGGTTGACAGGTCGCGATAGGTGTCAAAACTGACTCGAAATCTGCGTAAACAACGAATGGCACCTTAATCTGTTTTTCAAAATTTTCAAATTTTAATTTATATTCGGGTACTTCTTCACCAAATTTATTTATTCGCAAATTCTTGGAGGGAATTTTCGTATAAATATTATTGCAATCGAGTTGATCCATACTTTTTGTGCCGTTGTAAACCACAGCAAACACCCGTCACAGAGATGCTTTGCACCGTTATGTCGCGTCAATTGGCTTGACAGTAATCGAGACATGTCCTTTATCCAAGTATAGTGCATATTTCCCGATGCGTCATCTGTTATAAGCAACAAATTCACCTGGTTGACTAATTTTTTCTCAGCGTAACGTAACGGCCCGACGATTTCATAACCTACTTTATTATTTTCAAACACACGTTCAAGACCATACACATTTACAGAAATATCATTTAATTTTTCGAATTTGGAAATATCTTTGAGCTTCATAGGAAATTGTAAATTTTTTGTATTCAACATTACCGTCGAGAAGTGTGGATATGATGACATCTGACCACTGTTTTGGGATGCTGGAAACATTGCGGAAACAATTGCCCATAAAAAACAATGTTGGTCAAAATTCTTAATATTAACAACGGCCTTCTTATCCTCTATACATTTCGGCAACTTGATGTATGAAGATCCGCCCATTGGACTATAGTTGTTCACATTAACCTCCAAATATCGGGTTTCTACTAGACTCCAGCCTTAAAATAATAAACCATTAGATATTAATTTTTTAAACATTATTAGTTTTCTTACCTGACTCTCTTTCTTCAAATTCGTCCGCCTTGGTCATCATGATTTCACAAAATATGTCGTATATATAGTTAACATCACTGCCCTGATCAACGATTTTATTTTTGGTATTAAATGATTTAACCTCGTATATTTCCTTGGTTTCCAGCACATATAAGCCAAACACCTCCATATTAATTTTAACCGCTGTGTGTATTTCCAACTCATCCTGTATTAGCTTTGCGGTTTTCTCTTTGATTTTATTAAAAAACGTTTTGAAATCTGAATACTTTTTCTCCGACGTTATGCGATAGGTGGCTAATCTACATTTAAAAGCACTGTTGATTCGCTGAACACCATTATTTGATTTGGCACATATATTATCTTTATGCATACGTGTTCTGTTATGTGCAATCAATCCGCCAGTATCTACTTCCACATTACAATCGGGGCATGTTTTTTTCACGGGTGAAGAGACGGGGGCAAGTAGTCCTGAAGTTGCGGTAGTGATTTTTAACTTTTTCGCCGGGGATGGACAATTATTATAATTAGTCCATCGTGCTACACATGATTGTTTTTTGTGACGATTCAAATTACTTCTATCTGTGAATATTTTCCCACAATGTTCACAGGTAAACATTTTTACCAAAGTTAATTGATAATATAGCAATAGAATAATATATTAGTTTGGGCAACCCCCTAAAAGCATCGATGGTGGCTGCCTTTAAACTAGATGTGGTAATAAAATTTCAGGTTGTTTTATTATAGGAGCCTATGCGTTCTGTAAAATAACCCTAGCAGGCTAAAAATACCATTAAAAATACGATAAAAACTAATGGCAAGCCCTCGAATTAAAAAACTTTCAGAAAATCATTGCCGAAAATCCATTACTTTTTTATTGTACCCTTCATCGGTCTCCTATGCATACATTAAAACCCATTAAAAATACAATAAAAACTAATGGCAAACCCTCAATTAAAGAAATTCTAAAATTCCAGAGAAAGACGAAGCCGAAAATCATTATTTTTTTAAAACCCCATTAACTAACGAGGGGGTATCATCTGTAGGAAAAACTTTACCCAACTGCCTGTTGTGATATCGGGCCGAAACCATACTGTATTTTTTCTAGGGCGTTGGCTAACATTTTACAAGCTAATTACGTGGCGGAACCTGGGAATTTTCAGATTTTGTAGATGTGGGACAGAATAGAAGCTAATTTTTGGTTATTGCACGTATATAGGACATAATACGCCATACAGTGCGGTACACTGTATTTTTTTTTCATTGCAAATGGGGTAAATAGCGTTAATTAGACAAAAAAAGCGCGGGAAATGAGAGTGATTGTATCTATTTTAAATATTTCTTCACGTACATACGGTACTTAACCAATAAATTGACATTTATGTGCGAATTTCGCGGAAATATGGACCCGCGGTATTGTAATTACTCATTACGCTGCAATTACACGGTATGATGGCTGCGGGGTGCGGGGGAGAGGTCATGCGCTCGGTGCGCATGCGCGGGGGAAAAGTGGGCGGGGCCTACCAGGGGCGTAGGAGTGGAGGGTAATGTACGAAAAAGGAGTGGGGGACCAAAAAAGGGGTGGGGGGGACTATTTTCAACTCTCATACGTTAACTACTATCCTGTGATGTGACGTGTTGTCCTAAAGTACAGTTTTTGATGCCCTATCGTTAAAAAGAACAAATGGATTAATTTCAAGATAATAGAGGAATTAGTCCTGTCCATTTGTTATTTTGATCATTGGTGGTGCTCCGCGGTCCGTACTTGTTTTGCTACATTTTCTTTTTCACTGAACTAAGCCATTTGACACAAACCTACTTGATACCAATAATTAAATTCTCGTTTTTCTTGCTGTATATGATATGAAATAGTTATTTATGTACCAAGGCACTGAAGTTCAACTTTTTATGACTCATGTGGAATTTAGTTGCCGAGGCCTCTGGCCGAGGCAAATAAACCACATGAGTCATAAAAAGAACTTCAATGCCGAGGTACATATTTTTTTTTGAAATCATTAAAAACTCATTTAACGCATTATTTGCGGGCAAAACACATATTGCTATAGTTAAATTTCAGAGACATTGTACTGTCACCGAAAAGGTATGGTGCAATATTCAGAGGCAAAACAACTCGCAGCTTTTTGATCGGGTTTAAAATGCTGCGCTTGGTCTATTTTCAAATTTAATATCCATCTGATTTGTGGATAAATAATCGAAATAAAATATTTAGGTAGAAATTTCAGTAAAATCTCAAAACATTCCTAAAAATCTAGAAAATATAATATTCCTTTGATTAAAGCAAATATTTTTTGTTATAGCATTGATCGCCTGTCTCCATAACGATATCAAAAAATTCAAGGTAAATAAATAGTAAACATTTGAAAACTAAATATTTTGGGGTATGTCTGTTTTAACAACTATTATACCAAGAAATTGATATCACTTAAAAATTTAAGACGTATGCATTCTAGAATATATATTCTGATGATCTGAAATGAAGGTACATATTAATTACAAATTAATTGTGAATAGTCGAACCTGAAGGTATTCTTTACTCTAAAATTTGGAATAGGAAGCACCTAAGATAGGATTTTACGTGAAGAATATTATTTTCATATTTTGTTCTAGAACCTCAAGTCACACCTAAAATCATTTCGAAGTTTAGAACATTATTAACAATAATTTAAAAATAAATCATTTTTATGCAAGATCATGGAAACTATTATTTATTTATATTTATAGAACTCTCAATTAAAATTTGTTTTCTTCTTGTCACTATAACAATACTTTGAATTTATTATAATTGTTTAAAAGTGTGTCCCAAACTGACTGCGATATAAGTGTGAATATGAATTATACAAAATTTAAGCTTTGTTAGAAAGTAATGGATACCACATCCTAATTTTCATAAATGAACTTATTTCTGTGCGAAATATAAAAAATATTAAGAAATTTCTTCAGAATTCACAATAACGTCCAACCCGATTTTGACACTTTGATGTTTTGAATTTTTAAACATAGGTTAGTGCTGTTTCCGTAAACTATATCGAAAAATGTTATAAAAATATGCTATTCTGGAATGCATATTAATTCTGTGCTCTGTGTAAAATGTCAAAACAATCGGCTTAAAGTAAAAATTCCCGATGCTTGTCAACAGGATTCGAACTACTCGGCATTATCCAAAGTTACAGAATCATTTCGAGGTTCAATGAAACTGTTAAGTATTAATGTTTGCGATAATAATTAGATAAAAATAAAATTTTTATTTAGGAGATTATATCAAACAACATTACAAAAGTATTACAGTAATCTGCACTTAGACTGCAAATATTCAAGTACCTTTTTATACACCTTTTTAGCTTGTCTTCAGGGTTAACGCCAAACCCAAATTTAATGTGAAGTTGCTAGCTGATATAGATGTTTACGTTACCTTTATATATGATATAGTTTCGCTCAGGTGTAAGACGAAAATACATATAATGTGTCCAATTTTTTAAAATTGCAGGAAAAAACGTTAGGTACATCTTATAGGTACTATAACAGTGACAGGAAAACGTTATTACTAGAAGTGTTGCTATAAGCTAACCAAAGAAAAACGAGTTGTGAAAGGGAGTTGTGAGGAAAAAAGAAGCTATTAGATCTATATATGGTTTAAATGTTATACGTTCAACTATAAAAATGTTTGTTGGTTTACAAAGATAGTTATGTGGCTATTTCTTGAGATTTTGTGAGGCTTGGCATCTCTGATTTTTTTATACAGAGAATAATGTACAACTTATTTAAATAGTGTTATTAATTAAATTCATGTTATACCAGAAAACAAGTTCGAATTAATTTTTGAATTTGGCCAAACAACTGAAAATTTTACACGCAACCGTGGCACTTAGAAAAAATGTTAAAAGACACTTTTTGTCGAGAATTAATCGGAATAATTGGAATAAAGTTGCAAGTTTTACTTTGGACAGCGCCGTACTAGTTATTTTTTAAATGAACGGAAGGGAAACCTGCTACCCTGTAAAGTGGTGCTACATACCAAATTTTGTTTAAATATCTCGATTGGTGGGATACTATAAAAAATAATCGATATATTTTTAAAACTTTGTATCTTTAAAACGAGGCGTTCGTTTACGGACCCAAGTTAACATGATATTTTCCTCTTCACATAAATTTGTCTATCGAAATCCTGCCACAAAAAAGTGGACCACCCTGTCTTTCTTGATATGTCGAGCTCAAATTTGGTATGAGTTCTTCGATAAACTCAGTCTTATAATTTACCTACAATACCTTTGAAATTTAGAAAAAAATGGTAACGGTCTAGATTTACAAAGCATCTTTGTATTATTATTCTTCAACATATTGAATTTCCCAGCCTTGTATAATTTTCCCTTTAAAATGGATAATTGATAGTAGTAATTTATAACATTATTTATTGCAAATTGCAATGTTTCGATTACGATTAAGATCATAATCGGGCAACTAAAGTGTAAAAAGAAAATGATAAAAATATATAGGTACAATCAAACATGTACCTACTTACCAAAAAAGTTACTGGTTAAAAATAGAACAGATACTCTAAAATTGTTTTCGTTATATACAGAGTGTGTCACTTTAACTCGAGACAATTTATTATTTTTTAAGGCGTTGAGCTATTTTGAAATATTATACTTTTTTTATAATATAATACTCCAAATACTCTGATTTATAATTTTTGGAAATTTACATTTTCCATGGTCTGCTATTATTAAAATAAAACCACCAATAAAGACGAAAGGGTATTAGGCATTTATTTATGGACTGCTAACTTGGAAAGCCTGGAAATGTCGGGGAAAAGTCAGAAAAATTTTCTAAAATATTTGGATTTTTTTATTTTGATTTTTGAGAACTAATCTAAAGAATTTCTGAATTTGGTATTTTCTATATTCAATGATAAATCTGATTTCATTTTTCATATCAAAAACACCTTTTCCTTCATAGGAACATAGGCGGCTCTAGATTTTCAACTTTCTTTTATGTTTCTATACGTTGGCTAACATAATACAAGACCGCAGTGTATTCCTATGTTTGGTAAATTATTTTTCTTGGTTGCCTTTGACCCTATGAATCTAAAATCTAGTTGAGGAAACCCAACATAATAATAAAAATAAACATAAAAATAAGAAAACACATAGGGTTTACCATATGAAAAACATAAGTTGTTGTATTTTTTTACCTCTTTTGTTTTAATAATTGTAATCACTATTGGAAACCCTCATAAAACCTACGATTCTTATCTCCGCAATTTTTTTCATATTTGCAAAAATGAACTTTTTATTTTTTTTTATGAGACTGAGATTAATATACAGGGTGTAAATTAAGTACTTATGTTAAAATATTTCAGGGTCGTGATCCGCGGCCAATTCTAAGAATAAAAGTTCATATAAACATGTGACCAAAAATTCTTCGTTCTCGATATACGGGGTGTTAAATTTTCGAAAAAAAAACCGCTTTTCTCCATAACTTTTTGATCCTAGTTTTCAGTTAAAATTAGTTATGTTTATTTTCTAAAATTTATTTGTGGCGCAAACAGATCCATTTAATTTTTAATTGGGTTTTTCGCCACCAAACTGATTGAAAGACAACTTTTTCAAGTTGCCTCGAAAATTCATAAATTATTAACACTGAACGAACGAAACTTTAAACGTGTAACTCAAAAAATAACTTCAACAAATTTGTTTTCTGAGCTTTCGGAGGATAAATCTTCCTCCTTTCTCAAAGATCATGTCACGTCAAAGTGAAGTGACAGATTAATAAATTTCAGGTTAAATTGTCATGACAACAGAAACAATAGCCTAGCCACCTGCCTGATATTGTACCCTGTGTTTTATCTAATTATTTATACTAACTTCTCTTTGAATAAGTGGCAATAATATTTTACTGAATTCCACTGAACATTCAGCAACACAGTTGCCCGTATTTCCTAGAATAAATGCAGATTCTTTAATTTTTCGTCTATTTCCTACTTCTTCTTTTAGAATTGGTTTGGAACTATCCCACAATGTCCTATGATTGTTATTAAAGGAATGTTCACATATTTTTGACTTCGAAATTTGATTTTGCCTGATATAATTTTTATGTTCTTTTAAACGAACGTTAAATGGCCTACAAGTCTCCCCAACATAGAACTTTCCACATTCACAAGGAATTTTATAAATGCAATTTTTTGAACTTTGTAACTCATTAAATGGTTTTGTTTTAACTAGCATCGATCTTAATGTATTTTTTGTTTTAAATACTGTTCTCACATTAAAACGATTGCCTATACGTTTTAGCTTATCTGACAGTCCAGGAATATAAGGAATTATTAAATCTACTGGTCGGTCCACAAGATTTATTTCTCTAATTCTATTAGCATTGTTATTTTGTTGGCAATCCTGAAAAACTTGCTCAACAAATTCAATAGGATAACTATTCTTCTCAAGAACATGTTTTATATGTTTAATTTCCTCCTCATATTTGGTGTTATTAGAACAAATCGTTCTAGCCCTGTCATACAAACTTTTAATTACTCCTTTTTTAACACTAATATGATGATTGGAGTTGAAATGGAGATATCTATTAGTATGTGTTGGTTTTCTATAGACACTAGTTTCTATATTATCTGATTTCAGTATAGAAACATCTAAGAAAGGTAATTCATTATTATTTTCAATTTCTAAGGTAAACTTAATAGAAGGTTCTTGAGAGTTGTCTTTCAATCAGTTTGGTGGCGAAAAACCTAATTAAAAATTAAATGGATTAGTTATGTTGCCTTAAAAGCTCCAAAATGTTGTGTTCAATTAAGAAGAGGATCGTGAAATTTTCCCTACGCTTTTTAAATACCTGGCATAAACACAAAAAGAAGTCAAGATACACTTTTTGTTCAGAATTAAATGGCCCATTCAAAACTGCTACCCACGTATTAGTTATCTAGGCAGAAATTCATGCATCATCAAGAAAACTGTAGAAGCTCCAGAACCGTCTCGTCTCCTGCAAACTCAGCAATCCGAAATCTTATATATTTATTGTATCACAAAGCGCGTACAGATTAAGACCGATCTTTGTCAAAAGCTTTTCGAATAAAGTTTTTTAAAAGCCTACTGCTGTGGCCAATCATTTAATTGGCGCAGTCGGTAGGACGTATCGCGGAAAATCGCAGAAGTTTGCGATTCGGGCAAGCCTTGCAGTCGCCGAAACTCGCGTTTTTCCTTCGGGTTCCGATTAAGCGGTTCGTCCTGCAACATCGTCTCCACCGTTAGACGACTCGGGCCAAGCAGCAACTGGGCTTCAACCAGGAGGGCAAGGACTGAGGTTCCGAAGAAGAAAAGGGCTAGCTACCAACGGTAAGAGCCATTTCCCTTCGTTGAACTATCCTATACTCTCTGCTGGGGCAAAGACTTAATCTCACTAGGTTAAGAATTCAAATTCGAAAAACGATTTTTCACATTTTCAAATTTTGATTTTCTTTTAGGAAAACTTAATTTTAAGTAATTTTAGTAGCAAAAATTTAATTTTTATGAGTAATTCAGAAAGTGAAGAGGAGAACGAAAACGTAGGAAGGTTAGGTATCGATCACGATACAGATCTAGCAATTTTAGTTGATTTGTTTGGGCAAGTAAATCTTTCTACAATGAACAACCAGCAACAAAACCAAAATCAAAATGTTAATTATCAATTACTACGCATGTATATTGAAAATATACCTCAATTTTCTGGTGATGTACATACTCTCGAAATTTTTATTGACAGTTGTAATTATCTTGTACAAACTTATACAAACCGAGCGATTCCCAACGATCCAATAAACAAATTTTTAATTCGTGCAATAATCGGAAAACTCGCTGGTAGGGCACTAACATTAATAGGGACAAGAACAGAACTTCAGACATGGGATGAAATTCGCAATGCTTTACGCTTAACTTTTGGCGATAATAGAAACATCGACTGTCTTGTTCAAGATTTGATAGTTTTACGACCGTTAAAAAATGAATCCCCTGTAAATTTCGGATCTAGGATCCAAGATGCACATAGCTTAATTATTTCCAAATTAAATTCTAGCGACTTAGCACCAAATATGAAACAGTTACAATTGAATAATTATAAACAACTAGCTTTAAAGACGTTTATAAGAGGTCTCACCGGCAGACTACAAGACATTGTGCGTATTAAAGACCCTGATAGTCTCGAAAATGCTATCGCGTTAGTAATTGAAGAACAAAATTTTCTCTATGCTCAAAATCGACTTTTCTCCTCAATTCAACCTCAAAATAATATCCAAAAAATTCAAAGACCAATTCAGACGCAAAACTATCCCCAAAATATCCCAAAACCTAAATTTTTCAATCCTCAGATGCAATTCCCAAATACCCCAAGGACAAACTTTTTCCAAAACCAACAAATGACAAAAATATTACCACAACATGTCCAACCCCAAAGATTTCCACAAAATAACCAATTTCCCAGAGGTCCTATAAACATGCCCCAACCAAGATAACTACAACAAAAGTATTTTACAAACCAACAAGTTTTCGGGTCAAAACAACCCCAAACCAACGTATTTAAATCAACCGGACGAACAACTAATGACAAACCAACCCCTATGTCAGTAAACGCGACAATACCAAGTTTACGCCAACAAGTACCGCAACGTGTACCGAACTACTTCCAAAGTTCAGGTCCCAGAAACTTTATATCGGAAGAACTATATAATATAGAAGACGACAACCCAATTTACGACCCCCAAAATTTATTTGTCGACGAAGAGAATTCATATTATTATATCCCTGAAGAATATAACCAAAATTCAAATCAAAATCTTTTTGAACATGACTATTCAAACCTCTATAATACGGAATATGAAAGTTATACTAGTTTACCAGAAAATTCAGAACATCTAGAGGAAATAAAAAATGAAAATTTTCAGGAAACCAATATCGTAGACAAAAGAAAATGACAATAATTGATCTTAATAACATTCATACTAATATCTTACCCTATATTGAGACTTATAACCCGAAATTTAAATTCTTAATTGATACGGGAGCTTCAAAATCAATAATAAATCCTTGTTTTGCAGAAAAATATTTCCCTAATACAATCTATCATGAAGACTTTCAAATAAAAACGTGTAACGGTACAAATAAATGTAGATTCAAAGCTGACATACCAATAAATGAACTTTTAGGTTTAAACGATCAGATTACTTTCCACTTGTTTCAATTTCATGATTTTTTTGATGGATTACTAGGCTTCGAAGATATAAAAAGACTAAAGTTAATACCCGATTTTGACAAAAATATTCTCTATAACGAAAATATCTGTATTAATATTTTTTATAGACACAATCAACAATCTAACTTATTTTCTATACAAGTCAACCCTCACGAAACATGTAAAGCGAAAATACCTGTTTCTGTAAATTCAGGAGATATCTATTTTCCAAGAAAAGACATTTCAAGAAATTGTTTTATTCCGGAAATTCTAACCACTGCTAAGAATGGTTATGCTATTGTCGAAATTCAAAATCATTCAGACGAAACAAAAGTCTTATCTCTAAATAAACCATTCACTACAGCTAGTTTTCAAGAAATCAATAATGATTACTCTCTTTTTAATATCGAACAAATTTTTAATAACAAAAAAAGCAAATCTAAACAAAAATATGATGTGAAAAATATAATACGATCCGATCATCTTAATTCTGAAGAGAAAGAAAAAATTTTTAAAATCTGTCAAGAATTTTCAGATTTATTTTATAATACAGGAGAAAAACTTTCATTTACGAACAGAGTAAAACACGAAATAAAAACCACCGACGAGGTCCCTGTTCACACAAAGTCTTATAGGTATCCTTATGCCTTAAAAAATGAAGTTCAAAGACAAATAAGAAAAATGTTAGATGACGAAATCATTAGACCTTCTTCAAGTCCATGGTCTTCACCAATCTGGATTGTCCCCAAGAAATCGGATGCCTCCGGACAAAAAAAGTGGCGTATAGTAGTCGATTACAGGAAAATCAATGAAAAAACTATTGATGACCGATATCCAATTCCCAACATTAATGAAATTTTAGACAAGTTAGGCCGATGTACTTATTTTACTACCCTTGATCTAGCTTCCGGCTTTCACCAAATAGAGATGCACCCCCAAAGTATAGAAAAAACAGCTTTTAGTGTAGACAACGGTCATTACGAATATAATAGAATGCCATTTGGCCTAAAAAATGCGCCAGCCACATTTCAGCGTGTTATGGACGACATTCTAAGAGAACTCCAAGGAAAAGTTTGTTTAGTTTACATTGATGACATCATAATATTTTCATCATCATTAGAAGAACATATTTCCAATCTCAAACTAGTTTTCAAAAAATTACGTGAATACAATCTTAAGATACAATTAGATAAGTGTGAATTCCTCCGCAAGGAAGTAGAATTCTTAGGACATATAATAACACCAGGCGGAATCAAACCAAACATAAAAAAAATTCAGGCTATTCAAAAGTTTCCAATTCCTAAAACGGCAAAAGAAATAAAATCATTCCTAGGCTTAGTAGGTTATTATCGAAAATTTATAAAAGACTTTGCAAAAATCACAAAACCTTTCACCAAATGTTTAAAAAAGGGAGAAAAGGTCATTCACAATGAATCTTTTATTAATGCTTTCGAGTTGTGCAAAAATATACTCACGAATGACCCAATTTTACAATATCCAGATTTTTCTAAGCCATTTAACTTGACGACAGACGCCTCAAACTACGCTATAGGTGCAGTATTATCACAAGGTACTGTAGGCCAAGATCTTCCAGTGGCATATGCTTCTCGTACACTTAATCCCGCAGAATGCAACTATTCAACTATCGAAAAGGAATTGTTAGCAATTGTCTGGGCCACAAATTACTTTAGACCTTATCTGTTTGGACACAAATTTAAAATCATCACTGACCACAAACCCCTTCAATGGCTATTTTCCCTTAAAGACCCCAGTTCACGTCTCGTTCGTTGGAGACTCAAACTTGAGGAATATCAATACGAAATAGTATATAAAAAAGGAAAATCAAATACCAACGCGGATGCACTCTCTCGAGTAGAAATAAATGCACTAGAAAATTCTTTAGAAAACGAATCAATAATAGCCAATTTAGGTGATTCAGATGACGAAATTATTACCTTTTTAGAAAATTTAGATGAAGGAAACCTTCCGGAAATCTCAAGCGAAGATGTAAATGAAATTTTAGGAATTACCCCTAACGAAAAACCTGTTGAAAAACCAAAAATTAATATTATTTCCGATATACTTATTAGACCGGCATTCAATGGCCAAGAAAACGCTCCGAGAAATAATATAAACGAAACTGTCCATACAGCAGTCGAAGATCCTGTTTTACTAATGCCAATAACAGAAAAATCGGTAAACTCATACAAAAATCAAATAATTGTTTCTTCTAACAACAAGACACAACATAAATATGTAATTCGAAACAAACCATTTAACGAAAATAAACGATTAACGGTATCTTTACCTCTCCAAAATTTCGAAAGTGAAACAATAGCTTTTATAAAAGAATACGTAGAAGATAAAAAGGTTTACTGTGTATATTTTAAAACTCCTAATATAATCCCAGAATTTTGCAACATTATCCAAAAGACATTCCAAAATTCTTCTTTTAAACTAATACAAAGTTCAACCTATTTAGAAGATATTTATACTTTTGACGAACAACAAGAAAAACTAAAATATTATCATGAAGGTAAAGTTTGCCACAGAGGTATCAATGAAATGGAAAATTCCCTAAAACGAAGATATTACTGGCCAAAACAAAAAACTGATATAGAAAAATACGTAAATAATTGTGAAATTTGTCAGTTAGCTAAATACGACAGAAAACCCGCAGAAATAAAATTTAATTTGACGCCCACTAGTACCAAACCTTTTGAAGTCATACATGTTGACACTTTCCAAATAGAAAACAATAAATTTTTAACAATAATAGATTCATTCTCTCGTTATGCACAAGCATACAAAATAAGTGGAGCTTCAGCTATAAACACCATTGATTGTTTCTTACAATTCGCAACACATCATGGTCTACCAAGAACCATTGTATCTGACAACGGATCAGAATTTAATAATACAACCGTAAAAGATTTTGTAAAACTTCACAAAATCAATATTCATTTTATTACTCCTAATAATTCTAATAGCAACAGTTTAGTTGAACGTTTACACTCTACATTAATTGAACACATAAGATGTTTAAGATTAACTGACAAAGACAGTCGAATCGACAAACTCATGCTCTACGCAATTTTGGCATATAATAATACAGTTCATTCAGTAACAAAACAAACTCCATATAACATTGTTAGTGGACATACCGATAGTTTTGATGCTTTCGATACTACTTCTGAAATAATTATAAATGAATATGTTAACGAACATAAAAATAGAACACGTCTACTTTATGACAAAATTCATGAAATCAATCAATCTACAAAGGAAAAAATCATTCAAAAAAGAAACCAAAATCGCGAAGATCCTATAGAATATAATGAAAATGAATACGCTTACGAAAAAGTTCAAAACCGTTCAAAAATAAAACCCCGTTTTAAAAAGGTAATCGTTCAGAAAAACTTAGGTATAAAAGCGAAATTACCACGCAAAATAATTCACAAAAAGAATTTAAAAAGACCAAGAAAACTGACAGAAAAATCTTTATTACAGGACAGACATTCAGACAGACATGAGAAACCACCTGATGATCCTGATGTCCCTGATCCTGATATCCCAGGTCCAAGTACAGGAAATTAAAATAACGGATTTGAAAGATTCACCTGGAGTCTTACCTTTTAGATTAGGAAATGCAAAGATCATAACTAGAAAACACACTTTTCTACATTATGTTCAAATTAAAGCCTTAAGTAACGAAATAAAAAATCTTAGATCGGTTCATAATGATTTAAACATTTCTATTTTTAAAGAAACACAATTTGTATTTTCTTCTAGCTTACGAAATAACTATGATAGTCTTAAACCTTTAATCTTAGAAATAGAACGTAAATTTAATAACATAATATTTAAGAAAAATATAAATAAACGCAGTAAACGCGGACTTTTTAATGCTATAGGAACGGTAAATAAATGGTTTACTGGATCGCTTGATGCAAATGACGGTATTAGATACGACAACGCTATAAGAATACTTGAGAAAAATCAACAGAAAATTGTATCAGAAGTAAACACACAAATTTCCTTATTCAAAAAATTAATTGATCACTACGGAACCTCAGTTGAAACTATAATTGATAATCAACGAAAAATTTCTGAATATTTAGAACGTTACCATGAATTAATAAAAAGAGAAACTGATATATTCTATAAATATACTGTATATTTAAGTATACTTAATCAAATTTTTATCAATGCTAATGTAATAATTACTTTCCTAGACAACTTGGAAAATGCTATAACCTTTTCACGTTTACATACTATTCACCCTGATATATTGAATATCGACGACTTACAAGAGATATTAACGGACTTAAAAACACATTATTCAGAAAACGAAATTATTAATATTAATTTTTATGATTGGTACTCTGTAATTAAAACAAGTAGTTATATTTCAAAAAATCAAATTGTTTTTGCCCTAGATGTCCCTTTAGTTCATCCAGATAATTTTGATTATTATCATTTATATCCTTTACCTTCTTCCAAAAATACCATAATTATTCCTTCCAAACCCTACATGGCTCTTAGTACTACTAGCTACCAATATATGGAAAATTCCTGCGAAGAAATAAATGGAACTTATATTTGTCTACAAGAACGGTTAGAAGCAACTCCAAAAGAAGATTGCATAGCTGCACTAATTTCTGGCGAAGAACCAAGTTGTAACGTTATGGAAGTTCAAACTCACAATCAAATAATTGAAAGAGTCAACGACGAATTTATAATTGTTGTCCCGAAAGAAGAATCGAAAATTAAATTGTTATGCAAAAACATGGAATATGCCATAATAAAGACACCGCATTTAATTTGGTTACCTACCGGATGCAGCATGGAAATTAATGGAATTTCTTATGGAAATAATAAATCAAACAGTAAAACCCATTCATTGGTATTGCCGGCGATTAAAATTGGCGAAGTTCAAGAAAACATCAATACATTTGGCAAACTCCACATCAGGAACATATCACTGGACGATATCCATGCTCTTCGAAAACATATTAACTCTATTAGTCCTGTGGTCGTCGAAGAAGTTGCAAATACGTACACAACAAATTGGATTTTATGGATAACAATGGTAATGGTTCTCTTAATATTAATTGGATATGGAATTTGGAAATATTGGAAGTTCCGAAAACCTAGAAAAGAAAAGGAAGAAAAAGCTACGGCTACTTCGATCCTCTACACTCCCGAAGAAGCCTCTTAAGGATGGAGGAGTTATCTAGGCAGAAATTCATGCATCATCAAGAAAACTGTAGAAGCTCCAGAACCGTCTCGTCTCCTGCAAACTCAGCAATCCGAAATCTTATATATTTATTGTATCACAAAGCGCGTACAGATTAAGACCGATCTTTGTCAAAAGCTTTTCGAATAAAGTTTTTTAAAAGCCTACTGCTGTGGCCAATCATTTAATTTATTAACTTTTACGTTGGATTTGTCTGACGACTTACCCATATAGGTAACAGCCACTGGTTCAGTCTAGAGCTTGATAACACATTTAAATTTGTATGATGTGTACCAAATTTGGTTAAAAAAGCTTTACAAATAAAGTAGTATTCGAATATTTTATTACTCTTGATAATTTCTCGCTAAATGTTTTTTCCAAGATGAATTATATTTTTGACAGTTTTAACTATTATAGAAATAGCCGCAAAGAAGTGGGTTGCAACTTATTAGTTCATACACATGTTTAAATTTAAAAAAAAAATCAATATTAAAATAAAAACCAAAATATTAGACTAGTTTTGTCCTATTAATACAGGGTAAATTAATTTATTTTTGGGATAGTTATTCCTTTTCTATTGGCTTCGGTAGAGTTTATGGTGCATTACTGTTTAACTTAGCGGGTGGAGTCGCTTTGCCCTATTTGAGGCAATTTTGTAGTAAACATATTACCAACTTCTTTGTGACTAATTGTGGTAGGTATAAGGTTTAGTATCCTTCTTGTAATATTCTACCTATTTGTTCCTCTTTACGTTGTTTATGTCTAAGTCTATTTTCTCGTTACTGTTCAAGTCAGATTCTTGCTGCTTACGTCTTGAAGGGGAACACTGCCCACTTTAATTTCGTACAGGGCCGTATTAACTTATTTCTTGAATTTGTCTTACGACTTACCCATATCTCTGCCACTGCGGTTCAATCTAGAGCTGAAAATAACACATTAAATACGAAATTTGGTTAAAAAATCTCTAAAAATAAAGAAGTTATGACAAAAGACGATTTATCTTAGAAAATTTTAATACCCGGTATATCAAAGTGCATTTTCGCTATAACAACTGGATTAATCTTGGAATCTGTTCAGAATAACATGTAACTAACGTAAATTCGTACTAAATCCGTGCGGTGCTAAAAAAAGTTATTAACAAATAAAAATTGCCGTTTTCGAAATATTTTTCACTACATTTTCTTAAATAACTCATCAGGATACTTCATATGGTAAAAATATCAATGAGCAATGAAAATAGCTACAAAACGTCCAGTCCTCCCATAATTATAAATGCAATAATTTGCAAAATTGGAGACACTGCAGCCTTTACATGAAAACTATATAGATATTGTAAAGTTGCTGTGAAAATATCACTAATTGATCAAAATAAACGAAACTCTTGCAAAATATACTTCAAATTATTTACAATAAGCACCCCTAACTCTAATATAAAGTTTGCAAAACTTTGCTTAAAAAAGGTTTTATAACATAATTTTTGACTATACAGTACTATCGTCGCATATTAGTTGGGTTGTGTACAAATATAGTGCAAGATGTCAGGAAACGAACTCTTTTTCAAAATGCGATTTCCATTATTTCAGAAGCATAGTTTTTTTTTTGAACATTCCATTGCATTAAAGCAGCTGTGTATAAAACACATAGGTATATACCTACCTAAATTCTGTTCAACGAATGTTCATACCTACGTCACAACTCCCGTCCTTGTCTTACTTATGAATACACGATGGATATCGGTCGTATATAGGTATATATGAACATTCGTTGAACAGAGTTTACCTATAGTCGAGTTCGGACAAAATAGAAAGTAAAAGAATTGTAATGCGGTGTTGGGAATAGGTACCTATGGGAATTTTAAGACGAAGTTGCCAGATGTGAAAAGTTATTCCTCCTCTCATTGCTTATAGGGTTGAGTGACGTTGAGTGAGGAATAATAAGAGGCGCAACCTTACGGGACGCAGCGTAGCCAAAAACGCGGCCCGAAAAGCGTCCGAGATAAAAAGCGTCCGAGACAAAAAAATACATATCCTTCCAGTAAAATATAAAATATATAAAATTGTATCGTTAGCCGGTTGTAGAGGGATCGGTGTTCTCGAAAACATAAACAAGTTGTAAAAATCCGTGGTCGCTTGGCGACTATAGCGAGTGGGAGCAACGGGGTGCTTCTGGGTAAGCACACGAAAACCGGCACGCAATTTTATATGGGCGTTGCGCCTCTTATTATTCCTCACTCAACGCTTATAGAGAGAGAATAACGTTGGGTTGTGGAAAAACCAATGATTTCTGATCTGTTGCTTTATTGATGCGGCAACCTCGAACACGTGCTCGGCTGTAGCGTCTTTGATTGGTTATCGTCAATAGCGCCTCCTTATTACTACGTCACGAGGTCCAGACGCGCATCAAATAAGACCAATATAAATAATTCGATCGATAGTGACCAAAGATATTCGATAAAAAAGAACTACTTGCACTTGCATATTATTGTTTGTATTTTAATCCTGCTTAATATCTCAGGGAATAAAAACTTTATGCGGACCCCTAATGTTGGCTTTCTATCGCTAAAATATTATATATAACTAAAATGCTTATAAGAGTCCCTCGGCACAGCTTACCGTTAGGGTAAGTTGTGCCCTCGTTACCCACTCCGGCCGGAGGGTGCTGATTTTCGGGCGCTAGATGTACTGGAGTTAAAGGTGCTTATAGTAAATAGTTTGAAGTATATTTTGCATTAATTTAGTTTATTTTGATCGATTATTTAAATTTTCAGAGCAACTTAAAAAAGTTAATGATAGCATTTATAACAATTGAAGAGCCAGGGGAAAAACGATGAAAGTCCCTTACTTATACAATCGAGAAATTCATAATTTTAAGTTCGACACCACTATAAATTTAACTGAAAAGATACCCACACAGAGAATGTATACTATTGGCTAGTTCCACGGTTTTTATACTAAAAGTAAAAATTTCGATGCTGAAGAATTATGTCTTCTCTATTATTTTTGAGAATGGGCAAAAAAAGGCGAAAGAAAGATGGCAGTCCAGTGACTCGCATCGTCTTCCCCCTTGCAGTGGCTCAGGGATTGTTCCCATTATTTTCAAGAGTTTCTATTGTTTCTATAAAAGCTTCATATTTAAGAAAAATCTTTAATATAAGAAAAAAACCTAATGTATTATGGTTGAAAGTTAAGAGTCCTCACTGCCAGTAACATTAAATTGCAATCGAAGCTTCTTTGCAGCATCAGATATTCGTCCATCTTTTTTCGTGTTGTTTTGACACCACACACACTATTATTCTTCATGACCAAACGCACCTGTTCTCGATTAGACTCAAAGATCAACTGCCAATAAAATTGAAAATATAATGACGGCGCCGATCACGACACATTGGATCTCATCGTTTTTTTCCTCTGACGCATGGACATTCAGTTGTTTCCTAGCACGCCAAATCTTGAAACCTGGATACCTGATCCACATTATATAAACTTCTTACATTGTGATGGCTACAAAAGTGTTTCTTATTTTACTAGATCTCAAACTGTACATGGAGGTACTCTCATAATGGTTAAGAATGAGTTGGATTTTGTCTGTAGAAATGATATATGCGATTTGTCGATTGAGTCAATTTGCGAGATTTCAGCTGTTGAGTGTAAAAAAATTAAACTATTGATTATATGCATATATCGTCCACCACCAAAAAATAAAAATAATACCAATGTGTTCTTCAGTGTTATTGACGAGGTGCTGAAGAAATGTAAGGTTACACAAAATACTAATAATAACTGGTGACTTCAATATTAAATTTAATTCAAGGGAGATTGTTACTTTGGATTTTCGAGGCATAGTAACCTCATTTGGTCTAAAAATAATGATCGATGAAGGCACGCGGCTTAATAATTGTCATGATAATGTTATTACAAATATTGACTTGGGCTCAGTTGTAATGGCAGGGACTCTGGAAACCCATCTTAGAACAGATCATAGAGCTGTAATTTTAAAATGTAACCTAAATCTAACAGAACCTAACCAGAGAGTCCTGTATCGCCCTCTTTCTGAAAATGGTCTAACTCTGTTATACAATGAAGTACAAACAGTAGATTGGCAGTTTGTATCAAACAATAATATTGATATATACGACAGGTTTAGTACAATCCTGAATATTTTACAGGCTTCGATAAACAAATGTTTACCTGTTAGAGAAAAAACAACACAAATTAATGACAAATATAAACCAAATTGGTATAACGATGAACTCCGACGAATGCGCGAAAATTTAATCCTCTTCTATAAAGTACAAATTCAAGTACCTACTGTGAATAACAAGGCCCTATATAAAAATTATAAAACGGCTTACAGAAATAAAATAAATGAAAGGAAGAGAGATACTTACAATAATTTTATTGCAGGATCAAGAAATAGATGTAAAGCTTCATGGAAGCTCATAAATACGCATAGATCTGAAACTAGAAACTATTCAACCAACAACTCACTCACTGCAGCTGAATTTAACAATTTTTTTTGTTAATATACCTAGTAATTTGTTGTCTGCCATTCCACATACAGATACGGATCCTCTGGAACTTGTAAACGCTACTGAAGGCTGTAATTTTCTGTTACCAGAAATCACTTTTATCGAAATGAGGAATATCATTAACTCAATGAAAAAGAATAACAGCTATGACCTATATGACATAAGTGTAAACATCATAAAACATTTAAAAAACTTAATTATTGTAACTCTCACACATCTAGATATTTTCTAAAATTTATTTGTGGCGCAAACAGATCCATTTAATTTTTAATTGGGTTTTTCGCCACCAAACTGATTGAAAGACAACTTTTTCAAGTTGCCTCGAAAATTCATAAATTCTTAACACTAAATGAACGAAACTTTAAACGTGTAACTCAAAAAATAACTTCAACAAATTTGTTTTCTGAGCTTTCGGAGGATAAATCTTCCTCCTTTCTCAAAGATCATGTCACGTCAAAGTGAAGTGACAGATTAATAAATTTCAGGTTAAAATGTCATGACAACAGAAACAATAGCCTAGCCACCTGCCTGATATTGTACCCTGTGCTTTATCTAATTCTCTATACTAACTTCTCTTTGAATAAGTGGCAATAATATTTTACTGAATTCCACTGAACATTCAGCAACACAGTTGCCCGTATTTCCTAGAATAAATGCAGATTCTTTAATTTTTCGTCTATTTCCTACTTCTTCTTTTAGAATTGGTTTAGAACTATCCCACAATATCCTATGATTGTTATTAAATATGTGAACATTCCTTTAATAACAATCATAGGATATTGTGGGATAGTTCCAAACCAATTCTAAAAGAAGAAGTAGGAAATAGACGAAAAATTAAAGAATCTGCATTTATTCTAGGAAATACGGGCAACTGTGTTGCTGAATGTTCAGTGGAATTCAGTAAAATATTATTGCCACTTATTCAAAGAGAAGTTAGTATAGAGAATTAGATAAAACACAGGGTACAATATCAGGCAGGTGGCTAGGCTATTGTTTTTGTTGTCATGACATTTTAACCTGAAATTTATTAATCTGTCACTTCACTTTGACGTGACATGATCTTTGAAAAAGGAGGAAGATTTATCCTCCGAAAGCTCAGAAAACAAATTTGTTGAAGTTATTTTTTGAGTTTCACGTTTAAAGTTTCGTTCATTTAGTGTTAAGAATTTATGAATTTTCGAGGCAACTTGAAAAAGTTGTCTTTCAATCAGTTTGGTGGCGAAAAACCCAATTAAAAATTAAATGGATCTCACACATCTGTTTAATTGCTGTATCAGATCTGGCGTTTTTCCAAGTTGTCTGAAAATATCCAAAGCGATTCCAATTTATAAAAAGAGGGCTACTAATGGCTTACCTAACTACCGCTTTATATCATTAACACCAATTTTTTCCAAAATTTTTGAAAAATATATTAAATTAAAATTTGCTGAATACTTGGAGGTAAATAACCTCTTATCACAATCACAACACGGCTTCAGAAAAGACAACTCTACAACGTCAGCAATATCCAGAACGATACATAGAGTAATAGATAGCTTTGAGAAAAATGAGTATGCTGGGTATACCTTTTTGACTTATCTAAAGCTTTCGACTGCGTGTCTCATGTGATTTTACAAAAAAAATTAGATCTTCTCGGCGTAGGGGATCCGTTTCTTAGCTTGTTGCAGTCTTATCTGAAAGGTCGCAATCAAGTTTGTTTTTATAAAGATGAATACTCACCAATAGAAACGATTCGCCATGGCGTCCCGCAAGGCTCTGTATTGGGACCTCCCTTTTCCTCATCTATATCAATGACTTACCAAACGTATTCATTAATGAAGATCATATTACGCTATATGCTGATGACACAACGATTCTAAGTAATGCAAGTGAACAACAACAACTCACTCAAAAAATGACCGAAGCACAGACAATGGCAAAGAACTGATTTGATGCCGCAAAACTTAGTTTATACTAAAAAAACGGAACATCTCATTTTCACCCTTAAACGTGACGTAATATCAACACCTATTACAGAAAACAAAGTCAAATTTCTTGGCGTTATTTTAGATCCCAAGCTGGATTTGCATGCTCATGTCGAGTGTGTTGCGGAAAAACTGAATTCATCAGCCTATTTAATCTATAACCTTAAAAGTATACTCTCTCTTGATACTCTAAAATTGGTATATTACGGTACTTTTCAGTCGACATATTCATATGCAATACTCTGTTCGGGACATAGTTCTCGGGTTTGTAGAATAATTGCAATACAGAGGAGAGTGGTGCGGTGCATGACTGGTCTGGGTTACCGAGATGATGTTCGACAGAAGTTTTCAGAGCTCCCAATAATGACTGTGCCCTGTCTGTACATTTACGAATGCCTGAAACTGAAAGCTATTTTCATCAGTCCCAAATACATAACCACCATACTAGAGAAAGGGAAAATATTAGACTGCCTGCTTTACGCCTAGAAAAGAGTAGAACTTCATATATCCGTTAAAACTTTGGATTGTCAGCTTTATTTCTCCTTACGAGTTTGTCACAACAAAGTATAGGTTAAAAGCAGCATTTTTCACTGAATACTTTTTTTACCTCCTATGGACTTTCATCGTTTTCCCCCCTGGTTCTTCAATTTGACTCGCGCCACTTTGTAGCATTTTTATTGCAAAGAAATTTGCATTTCGGACATTTTTACCATATGAGAAGTCATCCTGATTAGTTAAAAAAATTAGTTTACGTGATTTTAAACTAATAATATAATGAATAGGCATTTTCTTCATTTTCGGACTGATCTTTGTACTTCGCTGACATCTTCTAAGTTTCCTTCACTTGCTCGGTTTGACATTATGAGGCCTCTAAATTTTTTATTGTATTTGCGGGAGCTCGGGTCATTAAAGGCTCCGCGATGACAATTTCTTAATTTTAATAAATTTTTTCCTATAAGAAAATTGTATTGAGACCGTCTGGTCCCGCGGTATAGAGAAAATGTATGCCTTGTCGTCTTCTTGTCAGTACGGGCGTTGCGTGGGCGATCTCTATGTGCAGTGTTCCGAATCCCTTTTATTTCCGCTTTCCTTTTTCTTTCTTCTCGTTGACACTCAATTTTATTTTTTTTGTCTTTGTATTGTCTTGTGCTTTTTTTGTCTGGTGTCCGTCCTATCGTCTGTATGTACAGTATGTCGTAGTCCGGTATTTATTTTTAGTTAGATAATAGTGAAACAAATTAAAATTTAGAAGATATTTTGCATTTTGATGGTCAATAAACATCCTGCCCACCAAAAGTGCGTAAGATCACTTTTAATTCAATATTTCGGCCATTGGTAGAGGACATAACTTTACCAACGGTCTTTTGTATCTATACCATCTTTAGTTTTAATGGTTGCGACACGAGCAATACCATCGTTACCTGGATGCAACTCAACAATTTTTGCAACATTCCATCTAGCTGGGGCTAGATTATCTTGCTTAACAAGAACTAAAGTGCCAACTTGAGGAGTTGAAGAAGTGGGCTCTAGCCATCTTCCTCGTTGCTGCAAAGAATGCAAATACTCTTTATGCCATCTAGACCAAAAATCCTGATGAAGTCTCTGGAGAAGCTGCCAGCGATTGAGATGCCCGAGTTTTAAATGAGACATATCTGGGTCTGGTAAAGTGGAAACTGTTTCAAGCGTCAAGAAATGATTGGGTGTTAGAACAGAATAATCATTCTGCTAAATCCGAAAAATGAGGTGCTCCTGGTGGGTTAAAATGCCATTCAATGGCTTCAGCTTCAGCTACGCTTCTCAAAAGGTCTAAAATTTGTTTGTGAGCACCTAAGAAATTAGTACCGCAATCCGAATATAATTTAGTACAGCGCCCGCGCCTGGAAATAAATCGTCTAAAGGCACAAAGAAATGCCTCACTATATAAATCCGATTGGTTCATACGTTTTTCGATTCAGTCGCCAACATTTTATGCATTTAGAAACCACACGACGTATGGCGCGTTTAGGTGCCAAAATCCAAAAATTTTGATTAAGAAATGTAGGGTCTGGACACCTGGATGTAAAAACAATCGGTGGTAATAATGAATTATTAAATGCGTTAATCGACTAGATCGTGGAAGGATTGCGGGATGTTTTTTTTTATCATATGAGAGTCGCGAATTTGGAATTCGTCCTCCAACTCTAATAATGTTTTGAGAATCAAGAAACGCACCCAATTTTTTAAAAGGTTGTGAAATCTTTCCTTTTGTTTTAAGGCTTTCAAAATCGTCGGAAAAGTATTGTTCTTGGCAATTTCGTACAAGAGTGAACAGAGCTTCATTAAGTTCGCAGCTTGTAAGAAAACCAGATTGTTTAGAATTGCGATTTCTAATGTTAAAAATAAACCTTAAAACATAAGAAACAATTCTCTGAATTTTTGAGAAGGAGGAAAACTGATTTAGAAGTGTATCCAGAAAATTTTCAGTTGGTACAAAAGTAGCGAATGTATATTTTCTTTCTTCCATATCTATATCAGGTGGGGTAGTCTGAGAAGAATCTTGAGGTGGCCAAAATTCTTCTGACTGAGATAGCCATTCGGGTCCTGCCCACCATATAGCATCGGCTGAAAGATCTGAGGGCATGACTCCACGCGAGGCGCAGTCAGCCGGGTTAGTTTTGGAATCAACGTGAAACCAGAACCTTGCGGGAAAACTTTCTTGAATTAAAGCAACTCGATTGCTTATAAAAGTTTTCCATTTATATGCCGGTGATTTTATCCACGTTAGAGCGATTGTCGAGTCCGACCAAGCGTATATTTTTGAAAATTAAATTTTATTTTCGAATGTTTTTAAAACAAAAGTAATTAAATTTGATAGCTCAAGAATAGATATTTGTTTTACAGGCGCAACCTTAGACTTAGCGATAATAAAATAAGTTTTGACACCTGAATTCGTCAAATAGCGGAAATAAATAATACTTGCATATGCCCTTTGAGATGCGTCGCAAAAACCATGTATTTCACATTCAGTGAAATCTTCAGGCAAAATCAAGCGTGGTATATTCAATGACGAAAGCAAATGAAATTCCGTTTTTAACTGCAACCAACGATTGCCGACGTCAGATGCAGGCTCTTCATCCCAGTCCCAAACTCCACAAAGTTTGCATAAAATTTTTTGTAAAAATTATTACTGGTGTTAGAAAACCGAGTGGATCATACACGCGTGCTATGTCAGAAAAGATATTTCGTTTAGTACATGGACGTTCTGTCGAATTACTACGAAAATAGAAACTGTCTGTATTTGGATGCCATCGGAGGGCGAGTATTTTTATTGTATTGGAATCTATATCAAAATGAACTGGACTAGACTGAATATGATCGTCAGGGAAATCGGCTAGGATACTAGGGTGATTGCTCGTCCATTTTCGTAATTCAAAACCTCCCGAATGTAAAACCTGAATTAGCTGATCGCGAACCTTTTTGGCAGAATGTAAAGAATTACTTCCTGTTGAGGACAAACGTGTATGTCGTCGACATACACGTTTGTCCTCAAGATTCTTGACGCCAGAGGAAATTTACTTTCTTCGTCTTCAGCGAGTTGTAGGATGGTTCTATTTGCTAAAAATGGAGAGCAGCTTAGACCAAAAGTAACGCGTGTTAGACGAAATTCTTCAAGAGGATCAGAAGGAGAAAAGCGCCATAAAATTCTTTGATAATCTTGGTGGCGTTTAGAAACTTGAATTTGAGTGAACATACTCTTAATGTCACAAGTAAATACAACCTTGTGCAAGCGAAAATTTAAAAGAATGGACACGATATCTTGTTGCAACTTTTCCCCTACTAAAAGCGTGTCATTGAGCGATATATTATTAACCTTTGCGGATGCGTCGTATACTATACATACCTTTTCCGGTTTTATAATATAGGGATGGGGTATGTAAAAGCATTTGTCATGACGAGAGGTTTTTGTGACACTTTCTAGATAACCCAAATCCAAATATTCTTGTATTATGTCAGAATATTCTTTATATATTTTGTAATCTGACTGTAGACGTTTTTCTAGCGAGAAAAATCGACGCATAGCTAGCGAATAAAAGGAGTGGCGTCAAATTGCGGTTCAAAATGTTTAAAGGGGAGTTCTACGGTATATCGACCGGTGGAATTGCGAGAATGTGAATTCTGGTAAATCTCCTCGCATTTGGCATCTTCGGGAGATGCTAATTTGCGCCGCGGCATTTCTTCAATTTCCTAAAAACGCTACATAGTTTTTTTCTAAAGAAAACAAATCTTCAAAGCTGCTGAAGGCACACATAGACGTGCTAAGTATTTTTTGACAAGGATTTGTGGTGAATTTTCCGACTAATACCCATCCAAAAATGGTATTAAGGGCGGTAGGTTCATCGGGTCTACCAGAGATGCAACCGTTTCTGACAATTTGCGAATATTCATCAGCGGTGAATAGCAAATCTATTTTTCCGGGTATCGCGTAGTTAGGATCGGCCAAACCAAGACCGGAAATGTGTGTCCAATTATTTTTAATAATTTGAGATGGCATGTCAGGGCAAACCTTTGGCAGAATAAAGACGTCTACAGTAATGACAGGGTCAGCTTTTCCTATTGGTTTTATAGAACACGCTGTAGCACCGAAATTAGCGTATTCCCTCATTGAACCTAACCCCTGAATTTCTAGGGAAAAGTTATGGCGGTTTAATCTAAGCCTATTAAAGCATTTTTGGGAAATGTAGCTCGTTTGTGAGCCGGGATCAATAAAAGCGCGAATTTTTTTAAAATTGCCGCAGGAGTTTGATATTTCTAAAAGAGCGGTAGATAATATAGCGCTATAATTTGCCCAAGTTAATCCACAGAAATTATATGTTTGTGTAGAGACAGCGGGAGCGGTTGCGGAAGCGGGCGGTGCGGTAGATATCTTTCGATGAAGCTGGCGGGCGAACGAGTGGTTGATTTGATGAAGAAGCGGCCGAAAAGGCATTGTTGGCGTTGATGACAGCATTTGGCGAATATTTCGAGACTCCTTGGGCGTTGGCGCGCGGAGATTCGTGGCATACGTTTGCGGTTGCATTTCGTTGCGAGTGTATTAGGGAATGGTGACTGTTGTTGCAGTAGCGACATGTTGAGCGGGAATTGCAGTGGTCCAAAGTATGTTTATCGCTTAAACAATTTGGACACCAGTTATTTGAGCGGGCTTAGCGAAGCGTTCTTGCTGGGATTTATTTTGAAAGTTGCGGCATTTATAGATCAAGTGATCAGCGTGACAAAATACGCAAGATGCGTTGTTAGAATTTCCGAAAAAAGACGACGTTCTGCGGAAATTTCCTTGAGATGGTATAAATTTATTTCGCGGGTTTGTTTTGTTTGCGGGTATAGAACTTTGATTTCTTAAATGGGAACAATACTCTGTAGTTTCACGCGCATCGCAGAGTTTTATGAGAAATAATTTCAATTCATCAAAAGAAGAAATTCTAGAGTTACATTCTATTTCAAATTTTGTCATAATTTCTTCGTGTAAATGTTTTGAAAGCATATAAAAGATCAAAAAATCCCATTCGTCAGTATTAAACCCCATGTTTTTCAACGAAGCGATATTTTCACTGAAAATGTCAATAAGTGTGCGTAATAGGTTTTGGTCTCTTGGATTGGTAATAACCGGCGCGTCGTCTATTGATTGTGTGAATCAAAAGCTGACTGATAATTTTCAGCGCAAAGAGAAATGCGTTGAACTAATGCTAAAGGCTTTCCTTCCAAAAAAGAGTTTAAATAGTTAAATTTTTCTATGTTGGGGATAGAGTTATTTTCATGAACTAAACTACGGAAAATGTCAATGAAACCTCTAAATTTTTTTAACATCTCCGGAAAATTTCGAGATCTCGATTTTTGGCAACTTGATGTTAGGTTTGTTGTTACTGTTATTTGCAGAATTTTGTTCAGTTTTTGATTCTTGTACCAAACTCTTTTCTGACAACCTCTTCAGAAACTAAGTCAGGATCATCCTGAGTTGCTATCAAACTCAGAATATTTTGGTGATGGCCTAAATGAACTTGGTATGTTTTTAATTGCTTCAAACATAATTTTGAATTGAAACAAAGCGTCTTGGTCATTCTGCGATTGGCGTGCTTTTTCGCCCATCAGTAACTTTAGTTCTTGCATTTCGTTGTACCTAATGCATTTGACGTAACGTTTTGTATTGCCTAATTTTATTTGTGTTTGACATTATAATACTATAAATTATTAAGTATAATCACAATGCAAATGGAAATGAGGGAAAATGAAATCAAATATCAAAATTATTCTCTTCAGTTGTAATTTCAATATATATATTTTAAAAAGCTTCGATGTGGACTGTTTTTTTTTAATTATGCGTAAAGGATGGGAACAGATCCCTGGCTCGAAGTGGCCATGTATTGGGACGTCTGGTCCCGCGGTATAGAGAACATGTATGGGATTACTATATTTTATATTGCGTACAACTGCGCGGAGCTTACCTTGGTCCTTGTCGTCTTTTTGTCAGTATACCTACGGGCGTTGCGTGGGCGATCTCTATGTGCAGTGTTCCGAATCCCTTTTATTTCCGCGTTCCTTTTCCTTTTTCTTTCTTCTCGTTGACACTCAATTTTATTTTTTTTGTCTTTGTATTGTCTTGTGCTTTTTTGTCTGGTGTCCGTCCTATCGTCTGTATGTACAGTATGTCGTAGTCCGGCACAGTTGTAGGTATTTATTTTTGGTTAGATAATAGTGAAACAAATTAAAATTTAGAATATATTTTGCATTTTGATGGTCAATAAACAAAAATATTATATTAAAAATAATTATTCTCAGGATAAATGCTCTAGATTAAAGAAAATTCTGCCAACACTAATTTAAATAGGGATTATTCTAGAAGAATGGAATAATGATGAATTGAATTGAAGGAATTTTTTTATAGATTTGATCTTATCAGATATTTAGCTTCAGGAGATAGCTACAAAAGTGTTGTCTACAGCTATAGGATGGGAGATCGAACGATATCTACATCTACAAAAGGCTTCATGGGATAAGTTTGGCTATCCAAAGAGGTAATGTATCTAATCTATTTTAGGAACCTTAGGTTCTTGTGACGGGCCTTGGATATTTAATATTGTGATTATTTTTAGTTTTAATAATATATTGGAATATTATTATAATATTACAAAATTATTGTAGGTGAAGTGTCAGGCGCCGTCTGAAAATAAAAATTTATTCTTTATATTTACCACCACCTACCAAAAAAGGCAAAATTTTTGGTTTTTCACAGGACCGTACTACTTTTTTTACAATTATTTAGAGTAACTATTTGTATCTACTCCGCTAGTCATCTGAAGGGGGTCAAATTATTACATAAAATGGCAACCGTCCAATGCATAATGGGTACCAAATTTGGTAGGAATTCCTAAATGGGTTCGAAAGAAATTTAAAAAAATATGTTATTTTTGGAAAAATTTCAACACGCTGTATATGGAGAACCAAGCGTTTTAGCTAATGTTTATTAAGCATAATATGTGGTTATTTTAGCGAGTTCTACCTTGTGTTTTCGGCTCTGCCTTTAGATGTGACTCACCCTGTATATGTTTTTGTTATTAAGAAAATTAAACATATACATTATTTAATTTATTCCTACATTTTTATGTAGGTACTTACCGTCTTTTGACTTGACGTTCTTTGCAATCCTATTCCATATTTCGTCTTTTAGATTTCAAGTACATATACAGGGTTAACTATGACTTAGTACAAAAATTTTTACCACGTGCGCAGGGTGGCTTAAGAAAACATAGAAAAATATTTTTAGATTTTTTTTACGATCTTTAAAAAAACGGGTAAAGACCCCTATTTTCCCTGTAAATCGCCGCCTTTAATGACGTCATCCAATTTGGCTTCTGAAGGTACTGACAGCTGAAGTGATTTTCCGCGGTGTTGCCGTTGATTTAGGAACGGTGAAAATACCTTTTTACTCAAACAAATTTAAAAAATACATAAATAACAATCGATTTGAATCTGTACAGATGCAGCGCTATTAGATTCCCCTTACCTTAGCTCGTATCCGGACCGGTTCCTAGTCTCGCGGAAAGCTCATTACCGCGACACCACAAGCCGTCTCCCTTAATACCCCCGGAGCTCCTCTGATGAATTCTTGTCCACCATCTAACCTCTTCTGAAGCATAGATAAAGGATTTATTGTTCTGAAGCCTCGGCGGTATGAATTAAGCGACGTATCGGCCCGGTCGAGTCTATGAAACGTTTTTTCGACTGCTCCGCGTTGCCCCGTTCGTCATTTCATAACTTCCTAGCTAGGCAACTAACTGTACATACAAGGTTTGTTCCAACAGGGCCAATAACCGTGCTCAAGCACGTTCAGCGCATGCGCACTACCCCACTGGCTGTTCCAACTGAATTATGTACCTACCGACACGGGACGATACACGCACTGTTCCAGCCGATTTATGGATCATTTGTGTATCGTCCTTGTACGATAAAAACGGTGCCTGGTCTAAAGCAATAACCGCGTGTACTGACATGCGCAGTGTATGGTCGTGTGACAGAGATAAACATAAACATCATATTTTTGTTTTTACGTAGATAGGTTTAAATCGATGGCTGGGATCGTGTTTTTTATTTCTTGTTGGTTTTTGGCTTGTTGGGTAGGGCGGGGAATCGTTGAACAATTTTTCCGTTCCATCTGAAATTTTCTTTGGGATCATTTGTTCCAACTCGAATTTACGTACCGTCACAGAACTGTACATGAACTAGATGATAACCCTTAAAGAACGCATGCGCTAGTTTTGCACCGTTCATGTGCGATCCCAAAGAAAATTTCAGATGGAACGGATTGTGAATCAAATCGACCAAATCACGTTTTGTGACCGCACCTAACCTGCGTGTTTAATATGTGGCTAACCGAATGTTCGGTGGGCTAACCTCACTCTTCACTCTAAAAAATTGTTCAACGATTCCCCGCCCTACCCAACAAGAAATAAAAAACACGATCCCAGCCATCGATTTAAAACTATCTACGTAAAAACAAAAATATGAGGTTAATGTTTATCTCTGTCACACGACCATACACTGCGCATGTCAGTACACGCGGTTATTGCTTTAGACCAGGCACCGTTTTTATCGTACAAGGACGATACACAAATGATCCATAAATCGGCTGGAACAGTGCGTGTATCGCCCCGTGTCGGTAGGTACATAATTCAGTTGGAACAGCCAGTGGGGTAGTGCGCATGCGCTGAACGTGCTTGAGCACGGTTATTGGTCCTGTTGGAACAAACCTTTTCAAGTTTGGCTAGTAGCCGACGGAGGGCATTTGCGAATGTAACATGGCGTTATTTCCCAGTTTGGTCTTGATTTTCGCGGCAAATCGTTCAGCGTCTTTGTGAAAATGCCGGAGTATTCGAACGCCGAGTTAACGGACATGGTTATAATGTACGGGAGATGTGATGAAAGTGCACATCGAGCTGCAGCAGAATACCGTATTCGTTTTCCTAACAGGGCAAATATGCCTAACACACGTACTTTCGTGAACATTGTACAACGTATGCGAAACACTGGTGTTTTGCAAGCTCGAAGGGGTGGGCGAGCAACCTTCCATAAGCACTACAGCTATTGCAAGGAGATTGGGAATATCTCAGAACAAGGCAAGTAAAATAAAACCAATAAAACTGACTTCTACCAAAGACTATCCCATGTGATGGGATTGTCTTTGCTTGCACCTAATACCTACATAAAATTTAAAATGTAACAATAAAATTATTTACAGGCATGGAGGATTCTAAGGGAAAACGGCCTTCACCCTTATCACATACAAAAGGTCCAAGCATTAGAAGCAAATGATTTTCCGGTGAGAATGACCTACTGCACTTGGCTACGTGATCGAATCGCCCAAGACCCAAACTTTGTTTTCAACATTCTTTGGACAGACGAATGCTGCTTCACACGTGCTGGGGTTTACACGTATGTAAATTTTTACTTACTTATAGCTTTCTCTCTTCCATATTATCTTTTTTATTTATTATAAAATTGGCTATGTCAATCCTAACGCCTTCGCCAAAATTGTGAATATTTCTAATTTTTGTTGTTTTTTTTTTAGACACAACAGCCATATTTGGTCCGATGAGAACCCACATGCTGTTCGGCGGTTTAATTTCCAACGTCGGTTTTCCATCAATGTTTGGGCAGGAGTTTATGGAGATCGATTAATTGGACCATACATTCTACCGGAAAATTTAAACGCTGAACGATACTTGTATTTTCTGACAAATGTTTTGTTTGATAATTTGCCACTACAAGTACTGCATGACATGTGGTTTATGCACGATGGTGCACCAGCCCATTTTGCGAGACCTGTTCGTGCACTTTTAGACGACCAATGCCCCAACCGTTGGATCGGAAGAGGAGGGCCAATTGCATGGCCGCCGCGATCACCAGACTTGAATCCAATGGATTTTTGTATTTGGGGATTCATGAAGGCGATTGTGTACGAGCAGGAAATCGACAACGAGCAGCAGTTACGTGAACGAATTGAAGGTGCAGCTGTTCAAATCCGAAATAATCATGGACTTTATGCACGTATCCGGACTTCTTTAGTTAACCGAGTGAATTTGTGCATCGAAGTTAACGGCGGCCTCTTTGAACAGCTACTGTAGTGCTTTGCATGTGCATTTGTGCAATGTGTGCTAGTGCAGTTGTGATTTTTCGGTTACCCTTCGGGGTTTTCCTGGCGGAGGGGATCTACCTCGTCGTGGTCGTCAGGCTGAGTACCTCGCTTCAAACAAAAGGAATAGCAGAGGGAAACCAAGAGATCCCCAACAGATTTAAAAAATGTGAATGTTGTGTTGTGTGACTTTTAATGTAAAAAAGCAAGAAAACAGAAAATGGTGCAAACAATCCTGGAAATGTCAGTAAGGTAGGTGTTTCATAGGCATTCTACATGTTCCTTAGAAAGTAATCGTTTTTAAAAGGAAATCGAAATTTTGTGGTGAATCCTCGGTTAAATTGATAGACGTGGCAACGCCGCGCTATTGACATATGCGAAATTTTTAGACATGTCGCGCGGGCGTCCATAGGCGGCGTTTTTTGAGGGGTTTAATACAATTTGAAAAAAAAATTTTTTAGGCTTAAGACAAATGTTAGAAAATTTTTGAAAATTTATTTTAGCAAGTCTAATTTTTCTTTATCTGCCATAAAAATTTTTGTACTAAGTGATAGTTAACCCTGTATATTCAAATTTGTCCTTTCTACTAAATTCTGATCGTTTTCTAACTTTGTGCTTAAAATATATAATTAGAAAGGACATATTGAATATAGATGCAATGGGGTTACTTCCAAATTAAGGTTTTACTTTGATAGAAACTTCAGTGAAACCATTTTAGTTCCCTGCCTAGCGTAATTCATGAAATATTGCGAATTTTGTGAGATATAGCAACGCCGCTGTAGCAGGCGCATGACTATCCTAATATGGTGCGGGGTCAACCGCCGCAGTTTATAGAGTATACAGCACGTTATTTTAAAATTACTAAGAACAAGGTTTTTTGACATCTATATACTTGTGTGTAAAAGACATATTAAAGTAATCTAAACAAAAATATCACATTTTTTTAACTTTGATCGCATAGAACTTTATTTAACACTGATCAAAATGCCGGTTAAAATAGTAAAAATACTATCCTAAAATTTATCCAGCTTACTATGACCAAACTGGATAAAAAATGTTTTTTTGGTGGAATTTAGATACTTACTTATGACGAAAACTTCAAAAAGAACTTTGTTGCACAAATCCAGGAAATAATAAAATATTGTTTTATAGTAAACTATATGAGAACAAAAGAAAAGGGTGTGTGTTCCCAATGTTGATGATAATTGTGAAATTTCGTTATTCCTTACAACTTACTTATATGAAGATATTATTTAGACAATCTCCATTAAAAATGATAATTTCCTTGAGATCATTAAAAATGGCTTTATACAGTGTCTGCCAGAAAGTTGGATGCAAAATGGGAAATTTCTTTATTTGAAGTTTCTCAAAAAAAAATATTCTTGATGAAAGTTGGTGCTTGTGCTTAAACTCAAAATCCACCCGCAAAAATTTTGAAATTTCGATTCGTATACAGGGTAGGTTGAAAAATATGAAAATTCCTCAAGAGTAAAGTACCCTTATTTTTAGAACTACATCAGAGTGGCACTAAGAAAAGTTGTTTGTAATCTCAAGACAATGTCAAATATGAATTCACAGCCACCTACTCAAAAGAAAAAAAATCACACTTGAGCATTTTTTACTCATCACGCTGTATAATACATAATGTTAGATATGTATTTTGAGGCACATCTTCGAGCATGACAGTACGATACCAATGATTTTTGTTTACGTTTAACTAGCATCTTAAAAACATTTAATAACTGCAAGTTCTGCAAAGTTTGTCGTTTTTTTTTTGTATCCAGGTAAAATACTCCTACAATTTCAAACATAACATAGCATCTAATCTGTGGAACATAAAAATATTTTAATAGAGCAACAATTTAAGAGTTATTTAATAAATGAGAATTCAACTATAAAAATTATACAGCGTGATGAATAAAAAATGCGAAAAGTGTGAATTTTTTTTCTTTTGAGTAGGTGGCTGTGAGTTCATATTCGACATTGTCTTGAGATTCCAAACAACTTTTCTTAGTGCCACTCTGATGTAGTTCTAAAAATAGGGGTACTTTACTCTTGAGAAATTTTCATATTTTTTCAACCTACCCTGTATACGAATCGAAATTTCAAAATTTTTGCGGGTGGATTTTGAGTTTAAGCACAAGCACCAACTTTTACCAAGAATTTTTTTTTGAGAAACTTTAAATAAAGAAAATTCCCCTTTGTATCCAACTTTCTGGCAGACACTGTATATTTATATTTTAGCAGATTTTTTCTTTTTCTTAATTCATTTCTTTTTCAATCCGGGAGGGTTCTTTCTGAAATTTGTTATATTTTTTAATACTAAAACATGTCATTATATTGCAGATAAAATGCTTAAGTTTATTTTCGGAAATACATAGCATTTTTCTAATGTTCGCTTTATTATAACTTTAAAAGACTCTAATTTTTTTAACAAAGTGGTGGGAAACATCTATACAATGATTTTTTTTATATAAACTTGCACTTACTGTAATAAACGGTATGATCATGATGTAACTATATTAAAGCATTTGAAAATGTATTTCTCAAAACCTAACCTAAATTTTGCAACATTTTTATGTCAACGAATAGCCCGAAAAAACTAATATATGTGTTTTTTTTAATAATTGTGACATGGATTTGTAGGTTATAAATTTTTGTTTTGATCAACGTCACCCCATCCTCGTTAATTAAAAATTTATGACATGGCCAAAAAACGATTTGTTCTAATAATACAAAATTTGAAGAGTTCTTAAGAAGAACATTTATCCTATTTAATTTGTTAACCAAGTTTTTCAGGATTGCCAATAAAACAACAACGCTAATACAATTATACAATTATTAAATCTGGTGGACCGATCAGTAAATTTAATTATTCCTTATATTCCTGCACTATCAGATAAGTTAGGACGCACCGGCAATATTTTTAAGGTCAAATCAGAACAGTATTTCAAACCAAAAATATATTAAGATCGATGCTAGTTAAAACGAAACCATTAAATGAGGTTCAAAGTTCAAAAAATTGCATTTGTAAAATTCCTTGTGAATGTGGAAAGTTCTATATATTGGGGAGACTTGTAATGAGCGTGAAAGCAGCAACGAATTTTCTAGCAACGGATTTGTTGCGCGTCGCGCGGTGGTCCCCGCGGGCGGGACAATACCGCCTGCATGGATAGTCTAGGCCGCCAGTTCTTTCAAAAAACAAAAAACGTACGTATTTTAATTTGCATGGAAAATTGTCCTGCGGGAAATGGATGCTAATATGTTCTGAGAATCTCAGAATTTGCTTCTCTCAACTTACCCCATTTTCACCCCTCTATCCGAAAACATAAAAAACCGTGCAAATGCGCATTTTAACTTGTGTGAAATTTTTTTTTGCGGAAAATGGATGCTAATAGGTCCCTTTGAATGTTCTGAGAATATCAGAATTTGCTTCCCTCAACTTACCCCATGTTCACCTCCCAATTCGAAAACATAAAAAAAAACGTGCAAATGCGCATTTTAAATTGCATGAAAAATTTTCCTGTGGGAAATGGATGCTAATAGGCCCCCACGTATGTTCTGAGAATCTCAGAATTTGCTTCCCTCAACTTACCCCATTTTCACCTCTCAATCCGAAAACATAAAAAACCATGCAAATGCGCATTTTAACTTGTATGAAAAATTTTCCTACGGGAAATAGATGCTAATAGGTTCCTTCGAATGTTCTGAGAATATCAGAATTTGCTTCCCTCAACTTACCCCATTTTCACCCCTCCATCCGATAACGTAAAAAAAACGTGCAAATGCGCATTTTAACTTGCAGGAAAAATTTTCCTGCGGGAAAAGGATGCTAGTAGGCCACCTCGTATGTTCTGAGAATCTCAGAATTTGCTTCCCTCAACTTACCCCATTTTCACCCCTCAATCCGAAAACTTAAAAAACCGTGCAAATATGCATTTTAACTTGAACGAAAAATTTACCTGCGGGAAATGGATGCTAATAGGCCCCCTCGTATATTCTGAGAATATCAGAATTTGCTTCCCTCAACTTACCCCCTTTTCATCCCTGAATCCGAAAACATAAAAAAACGTGCAAATGCGCATTTTAACTTGCATGCAAAATTTTCCTGCAGGAAATGGACGCTAATAGGCCACCTCGTATGTTCTGAGAATCTCAGAATTTGCTTCCCTCTACTTACCCCATTTTCACCCCTCAATCCGAAAACATAAAAAAACCGTGCAAATGCGCATTTTAAATTGCAGGACAAATTTTCCTGAGGGAAATGGATGCTAACAGGTTCCTTCGAATGTTCTAAGAATATCAGAATTTGCTTCCCTCAACTTACCCCATTTTCACCCCTCAATCCGAAAAATTATAAAACCGTGCAAATGCGCATTTTAACTTGCAGGAAAAATTTTCCTTCGGGAAATGGATGCTAGTAGGCCACCTCGTATGTTTTCAGAATATCAGAATTTGCTTCCCTCAACTTACCCCATTTTCACCCCTCAATCCGAAAACATAAAAAAACCGCGCAAATGCGCATTTTAAATTGCAGGAAATATTTTCCTGCGGGAAATGGATGCTAATAGGTTCTTTCGAATGTTCTGAGAATATCAGAATTTGCTTCCCTCAACTTACCCCATTTTTACCCCTCAATCCGAAAAATTAAAAAACCGTGCAAATGCGCATTTTAACTTACAGGAAAAATTTTCCTGCGGGAAATGGATGCTAGTAGGCCACCTCGTATGTTCTGAGAATCTCAGAATTTGCTTCCCTCTACTTACCCCATTTTCACCCCTCAATCCGAAAACATAAAAAAACCGTGCAAATGCGCATTTTAAACTGCAGGAAAAATTTTCCTGAGGGAAATCGATGCTAATAGGTTCCTTCGAATGTTCTAAGAATAACAGAATTTGCTTCACTCAACTTACCCCATTTTCACCCCTCAATCCGAAAAATTAAAAAACCGTGCAAATGCGCATTTTAACTTGCAGGAAAAATTTTCCTGCGGGAAATGGATGCTAGTAGGCCACCTCGTATGTTCTGAGAATCTCAGAATTTGCTTCCCTCAACTTACCCCATTTTCACCCCACAATCCGAAAACTTAAAAAACCGTGCAAATGCGCATTTTAACTTGCACGAAAAATTTTCCTGCGGGAAATGGATGCTAATAGGCCCCCTCGTATATTCTGAGAATCTCAGAATTTGCTTCCCTCAACTTACCCCCTTTTCATCCCTGAATCCGAAAACATAAAAAAACGTGCAAATGCGCATTTTAACTTGCATGCAAAATTTTCCTGCGGGAAATGGACGCTAGTAGGCCACCTCGTATGTTCTGAGAATCTCAGAATTTGCTTCCCTCTACTTACCCCATTTTCACCCCTCAATCCGAAAACATAAAAAAACCGTGCAAATGCGCATTTTAAACTGCAGGAAAAATTTTTCTGAGGGAAATGGATGCTAATAGGTTCCTTCGAATGTTCTAAGAATAACAGAATTTGCTTCCCTCAACTTACCCCATTTTCACCCCTCAATCCGAAAAATTAAAAAACCGTGCAAATGCGCATTTTAACTGGCACGAAAAATTTTCCTGCGGGAAATGGATGCTAATAGGCCCCCTCGTATATTCTGAGAATCTCAGAATTTGCTTCCCTCAACTTACCCCCTTTTCATCCCTGAATCCGAAAACATAAAAAAACGTGCAAATGCGCATTTTAACTTGCATGCAAAATTTTCCTGCGGGAAATGGACGCTAATAGGCCCCCTTGTATGTTCTGAGAATCTCAGAATTTGCTTCCCTCTACTTACCCCATTTCACCCCTCAATCCGAAAACATAAAAAAACCGTGCAAATGCGCATTTTAAACTGCAGGAAAAATTTTTCTGAGGGAAATGGATGCTAATAGGTTCCTTCGAATGTTCTAAGAATAACAGAATTTGCTTCCCTCAACTTACCCCATTTTCACCCCTCAATCCAAAAAATTAAAAAACCGTGCAAATGCGCATTTTAACTTGCAGGAAAAATTTTCCTGCGGGAAATGGATGCTAATAGGCCACCTCGTATGTTCTGAGAATCTCAGAATTTGCTTCCCTCAACTTACCCCATTTTCACCCCTCAATCCGAAAACTTAAAAAACCGTGCAAATGCGCATTTTAACTGGCACGAAAAATTTTCCTGCGGGAAATGGATGCTAATAGGCCCCCTCGTATATTCTGAGAATCTCAGAATTTGCTTCCCTCAACTTACCCCCTTTTCATCCCTGAATCCGAAAACATAAAAAAACGTGCAAATGCGCATTTTAACTTGCATGCAAAATTTTCCTGCGGGAAATGGACGCTAATAGGCCCCCTTGTATGTTCTGAGAATCTCAGAAGTTAAAAAGCGCGTTTGCACGTTTTTTTTACGTTTTCGGATGGAGGGGTGAAAATGGGGTAAGTTGAGGGAAGCAAATTCTGATATTCTCAGAACATTCGAAGGAACCTATTAGCATCTATTTCCCGCAGGAAAATTTTTCCTGCAAGTTAAAATGCGCATTTGCACGTTTTTTTACGTTTTCGGATGGAGGGGTGAAAATGGGGTAAGTTGAGGGAAGCAAATTCTGATATTCTCAGAACATTCGAAGGAACCTATTAGCATCTATTTCTCGCGGGAAAATTTTTCATGCAAGTTAAAATGCGCATTTGCACGGTTTTTTATGTTTTCGGATTGAGGGGTGAAAGTGTGGTAAGTTGAGGGAAGCAAATTCTGAGATTCTCAGAACATACGTGGGGGCCTATTAGCATCCATTTCCCGCAGGAAAATTTTTCATGCAATTTAAAATGCGCATTTGCACGGCGTTTTTATGTTTTCAGATTGGGGGGTGAACAGGGGGTAAATTGAGGGAAGCAAATTCTGATATTCTCAGAACATTCAAAGGGACCTATAAGCATCCATTTTCCGCAAAAAAAATTTCATACAAGTTAAAATGCGCATTTGCACGGTTTTTTATGTTTTCGGATAGAGGGGTGAAAATGGGGTAAGTTGAGGGAAGCAAATTGTGAGATTCTCAGAACATATTAGCATCCATTTCCCGCAGCACAATTTTCCATGCAAATTAAAATACGTACGTTTTTTGTTTTTTGAAAGAACTGGCGGCCTAGACTATCCATGCAGGCGGTATTGTCCCGCCCGCGGGAACCACCGCGCGACGCGCAACAAATCCGTTGCTAGAAAATTCGTTGCTGCTTTCACGCTCATAGACTTGTAGATCATTTAACGTTCGTTTAAAAGAACATAAAAGTACCTATATCACTTAAAATCAAATTTCAAAGTAAAAAATATGTGAACAGTGTTAATAATAATCATAGAATTTTGTGGAATGTTCAGTGGAATTCAGTAAAACATTATTCAAAAAGTAGTATAGATATTAGATAGAACACTGGGTACAGCATCAGACAGGTGGCTGCGTTATTGTTCTGTTGTCATGAGACTTTGACTTCACATTATCTTTGAGAAAGAAGGAAGATTTATTCTTCGAAAGCTCAGGGAACTAACTTGTTGAAGTTATTTTTTAGTTCAAGTTCAATGTTTTGTTCTTTTAATGTTAGTAATTTTTTATGAATTTTCCTGGCAACTTTAAAAAGTTGTCTTTTAATCATATTTGGTTAGGTTTATGTGGCGAAAAACCCAATTAAAAAGTCCTTAACATTGTATTCGTATGCGTTAACACAACTACAGGTCATAAAGCTATAGTTCGTTTTTACGAAGGATGGGTGTTACCGAATTGTGTTTTTCAATAATTATTTCGCTTCGTTATCGAACACACAACCATATCTTTTGAGTTATGATATGTTATTAGATTGTTTTTGCAATGCTTTAGTAGGATCTTTACAAGCAACTTTGTACATAGTATCATATTACCTAACATTAATTTCATGTTGTCGTTGTTCAAAATCAATTTTTATGCAGATATATCAGATACCATAATAAGTGAATTAGAATTATCTTTGAGAAATAGTTTGTTTTTTAGTTCTTTGTTTCTATAATAGTTCTTCGGTATTCATATGGAGCCGATAATAAATTCTAAATATTTAATAAGAGTTTGTATAAGTAATATTATTTAAAAGATTTATACGTTGTTTGTGTAAACTCTATCTGTCAGTCAGAATCTATGTAGCCTGATTTTTAACTATTTAGACAACTCACTTTCTAATTGTTTTATCAACTTAATTTCCAAATTAAGCACTGACTTTTCGAACCTGTATAAAAGTTTGTCACTATCTCGTTTGAATACCTACATAAATGATCTTGAATCTGTTTTAGCCTGATGAAGTTCCAATATAGGGCACGAAACTTCTTATCATTGTGTTTTACTTGCCATCATCGCTATGACATTATCTATTATTAAGAATGCTACACAATGTATCGCACTAAACTAAATCTTTTTTTAAATACTGGTGACAGACGTTCGATGCAATACCAAACAATTTTTGTTCCAAACAAAGGAATATAGGTAATTTTAAAGGTTTGTGTAAACGAGCTTTGATATTTTAATGGAATTTTTATCTAATGCAGAAAATATTATTTTGTGAATTTCAGTAAACGAAATTTTCCATGCTTTTGCTGAATACCCTGAATATACATAATAATAAATAATAATAAAAAAATATTAATGGAGCTATAGTACCTATAAATATAGTATGAAAGGTTCGATTATCTACTTTCTAAAACGTGTTCAATGACATTTTGTTACAAGTTTTATAAGTAAATCTGTTTTTTATTTTCAAAAATCCGTTTATCGGCTAAAGATTGTTTGATGTTCTCTATTGCTCCTTCATGGCCCCTTGCCTCCGCTTGCCCGAGCAGAACTAGAATAGTGACAAAGAAACTACATATAGCCTATTTATTCAATGATATAGTTAAATATGTACTGTGGTAGTATGTACAAAGGACAGCAACTCGAACAACGCGCATGCTTTTCACTATACTCAGTGACGTTAAGTTAACCAATGGGACAATGAATTAAAATGAATTAAGAGCTGAATGAATAATTCCTCGCATTTAATTTGAAAGGAATTCACGGTATTCTTATAGTTCATACAGAGAATTTTTGTAAACATTCCTATTACATAAGCCCTTTGTACTGGTGCTTTTAAATGGATTGTAACTTCTTTAGTTTTCTTGATATCCACAACTATCAGTGTTTTGGCATTCAAGAAACATTGTATCTTTTATCTTTGAAATTTGACAGATGCCAACTTTCTAATGAATGTAGTATTGCACTTGCATTGAAGTTATTCAACATGTTGTGTGTTGAGTAATTTCCAAGATAATGGCACTAACTTTGGTTTTTCTAATTATGGGCGCCATATTCATGACTGATTGTAAGACTTTTCTCTTTTTAACGATGTAGGTATAATAAAATTATTTTATTCCATTTCCTTTTTTTGTACAGAGATTGGCATTTTTAATTATTTTTCTTAGTAAGCTATGGCTCTGTAAAAATACGCTTTACGCTTCGCAGAGTATATATATACTGCAGCTTCTTTCACGTAGTCGAAGGAAAGCATAAAGGACTAATTTTTTATTAGTTTCTTTAACCGCGGAAAGAAGTTCTGAGATTCATTGACTTGACAAGATTTAAAAACTTATAAGTACATTGAAGTTCGTTGCGCACTTTTGCCTTACATAAACATTTCCATATATATTACCTAGATGGTTCATTAGCTGTCGGAATAGGTGTAAATAACAAAAAAAATATTGTTGAATCTTGATATTTTTTCCTGCGAAAATAAGTTGATTTTAAAAATATGCCCAAGAGTAAACTACAATTATTTTCAAAGATATGTCTGGAATAAGGAGTTATGCCAGAATCCCAATTTTGAGGCGGGTCGGCCTACTTTGATTATTCGTGCGATAATATTTTTTTTATTTCCGGAAATGTTAATTCAGACACTTTACAATTCTAGGTAGCTTCTTTAGATAAGAAATATATGAAAATAAGGGCTGTCACCGAATATTATTATTGTTATATCAGCAATGAAAAGAAAAATAATCACAGTAGGCCGAGTGGGATTCTGGCGTAACTCTTTATTCCAAACAGTTTTTCCTTGTATTGATTAAATCGACTTATTTTGCTTACGTCTCATTATGAGACCATGCACGAGTGATTTCCAAAATATCAAGCTCCAACTCCAATTTTTTTTTGTTAATTACACCTATTCCGACAACTATCCAGGGACACACAGTATAACTCTGTTGGGGACAATAATAACATTTTATAGTTTATAAATGTTCAATAAATATAAAACTATACAGGGTGTCCCCAGATCGACTTAACAATAGGTGTGAAAGGCGAAAAATTTTCGAGTTGAAACTTGACCTTTGGGAGATCAGCCTTGCTCGATTAAAAACTAATTTGTACCCAGTGATGTAATGTATCGAGACACATGTATCTAGATACTTTTTATGTACCTAGATACAGATCTAGATACTTACAAAAATCAGGATCTGCTTTAGTATCTAGATCCTTTTGAAAGTATCTACATACTTAGATACAAGATACATTTTTTAGCCACGTGCCTATATTTAATTTTTAAACTGTTCCTATGGGCAAAAATTAATTTTAAGTTTATTGTAATTCAAACAGGATTACATGTTTTATGCAATCGATGAGGCAAAAAATATAACACGGTTTTACCATCATCTGCGCCAGTCGAGCGCCTCTTTAGTACAGGAGGACAAATTTTAACGCCAAGGCGTAACAGGCTCAGCGATGAAAACTTCGAAATGTTGCTAATGTTAAAAAAAAATAAACAATACAAATAATAAAATGGGGTGCGATTTAGTGTTTTTTTTTTAAATACCGTTCATAAAGCACCTACTCAGTGCTCACTTTGGAGTGACGTACACGATAACTACTAACCCACAACTTGTTTCAATTAGTGACAATCTAAACTTCACAATCGTCTAAACAGTTCTACTTTACCTACACACACTTGTTTCATCAATATCTAAGTAGGTAAGTATATTGATTGCCTTATAAGGTCTGAAATTTTCTTAATTAACTTATAGTACTTATCTGAATGTATCTGAAAGTATCTAGATACTTTTTTAACGTATCTGTATGTGTACCCAGATACTTTGGAAAAAATGTATCGGTATCCGCATCTAGATACATCTGCCAGACAGTATCTGTATCTAGATACCGAAAAAAAAAATTTATCTGTTACATCACTGTTTGTACCATATTTTTATATTTCAAAAATCAAGCAGGCCTGGACAGGGGCAATTTGTTCATTTCCAGTTGAAACAAACTACCTATCTTCCTTAAGAGATATCGAAAGATTTTATTAGAAAAGGTTGTTCAGAATGCAAATTAATGTTCAGATGCCGAGATAATCATACTAATTTTATAAAATACAGAGTAAATTGTTAAAAACACATTTTTATTAATACGTAAAATGCACAATACAATCAGTTTTACTCTATGTAACCACCACATACCTCAACACATTTTTCAAGATGAATTTTGAATTCGTGATATAGGTACCTTATATGAATCATCTCGGCATTGATTTAATTTATTGAGTCTGTGATTTTATCTTTCAGAATATTTTAATCATTAAAATTGAAATTATCCTTGTGCACCTTTTCTTTTAGGTATTCCCATTACCAAAAATCATTAGGGACAAAATCTGTTGATCTAGCAGGCCAATGTATTGGACCAAAGCGTCCTATCCACCTATTAGGGAAATAAATATCTGTGAAGCCAGTCCCGAACTGTAGCAGTTGAATGTTGAATGAACTGGGCATGCGTCATGCCGGTAAATAATTCTATCGCGAATTTCTAGTGGAAGATCATCAAATGACGGCAACAAAAAATCATTCAGCATTTGTAGATATGATTTGAATTACTATTCTGTACAAAACATGGTGTGACAATTTTGTCGGAGCGAATTCCGCACCAAAAGTTCACTTTTTTGTATCGTTGATTTCTACTAGAAATTTATGTACTGGATTTTCCTTACTCCGAACTCTTATTATTTTGGGAGCACACTACACCGTTTGTAGAAAAGGATAAGATTCGTCCAAAAACATCAAGTGTTTATGAAACGAAGAACTTTCCAAAATTTTCTCACCTATTAGTAAACAGAATTCTAGTCTACGCCCATAATCGCCTTCTTCTAATGTGTGCAAAACAGCTGCTTTGTAAGCTTTGTACTGATTAACTCGAATTATATTCTCTGTATTTTATTTCCAATACCATTACACTTAACTAAATAAATTATATGGGCAAGAGTAAGCATGTTGAATAACTCAATGATTCAAATAAACACAAAAGCAATGAAGACGCTACCTTGATTTTTTTTGAAAAAAATCAAAGTATGCCGATTGTTTCATAAAATTCGGTACAGGGCCTTACATTTTCGTTCTGAACATTTTTTTGAAAAATTGAAAAAAATTAAAAAATCAGTGCCGATTGTTTTTTTTTAAGTATGCTACGGGGACTTAAATTTGCATTCTGTACAACTTTTTCTAATAAAATTTTTCGATATCTCTTAAGCAAAAGGTAGTTTACCTGAACTGAAAATGAATGAATTGTCGGTCAAGGTCTGCTTGATTTTTAAAATTAGGTTCTAATGAAGCAAGGCAGATCCTCCAAGGACCTATTGTTAAGTCGATATGGGGACACCCTGCGTATTGCGTATATATTGAATTGTCGGAAAATCTGGTTTCGATTGAAAAAAATATTGAATCCAAGTAGGTATAGAAAAACTACTTTAAGCTTCTGTCTATAAAAATCTTTCGCTTCGCTATTTTCCAGGGAGGGGGAGCAAGCAGGTCTCCCCCGTCCCCTTCTGGATACGCCCAGGTTGTGTGGTTAATACATTTAAGTCATAGGATACTACTATAGTTTGTTGTATCATATGGATTTAAGTATATCACATAGTATAATAACAGTATTATACTGGTTGCTATTGCTATACCTATTTATACAGGGTGGTTCACTTTTAAATACCGAAAATTTAAGAATCGATAAAACATGAAAAAATAATGCGAGTTCCCTATATAAACTTACTTCGTTTGGGCCTTAGTTTTCAATATACAGGGTGATCAAGTTTTTTAAAAAAATGGTTTTAATTTTTTTTCTTAGTAAATATTATCTCTATCAAAACTAAATTTACTACATAAGATCCATGAATATAGGACTATAAAAGTACAAAATATCACTTTTAAAATTTACCAGTGGCGGAGATGTGGGTAATTCAATAATTCGACAAAAAAATAGTACGGCCCTGCACAAAATAAAAAAGAAACGTATTTTTGAATAGACTATGGGAACAACAGTTCTTTTATAAGAATCTTTATTATATCAATTAACATAATATTGACAAAAGTGAAAAGTGAAAACAATCATCAAAATAGCTCCGTTCCTTGGAAACCGGAGTTACACGGTTGTCGCTACAAGACCATTCAATTCTAAGCAAAAATGCCTCTTGGTATTTTTCTTATACAGTGACCGGCAGAAAGTTGTACACAAAAATTTAATATTTTTAAACTCTGATTTCGATTAATTTCAATTTCTAGCTGCTAATCGAACAAAATTAAAGTTTAGTAGCAAATTCATGTGTTATCCGATGATAAGTCGCGCTTGAGGCATTTTGTTTTTTTTTTATAATGCACAGGGTGGTCTAAAAAAAAATACAAAAAAAGTTAAATTTCTTTTTTTTTAGTAGGTGGCTGTGACTTTAAATCTGATCTACCTTTGATTCCAAACAACTTTTGTAAGTAACTTTTTACCGTATTTTAAAAAATAAGGGTACTTTACTCTTGACTGATTTTGACATTTTTGAATGTACCTCGTATCCAAAAAGAGATATTTAAATTTTGATATGTGCGTTTTGAGTTTGAAATGATGCACCAACTTTTATCAAGAATAAAATTTTCTGAGAAATTAATAACAAAAAAGTTTTCCATTTGTGTCCAACTTTCTGCCGGTCACTGTATATTTTTCGTTTCGGCGTAATTGTAATGTTTGCGATTTATTACACATAGGGGCAAACTGGTAGAAGTAATTAATTATTAATTTAAATCAAACATCTTTAATTACTGCAAAACTACATTAACAATTTTTTAACATTATAATAAGTGTTCGAAGTGCCTTCCCCCAATTTCATTTTTGGCATTGATATAACAGATTAGCTACCGCAGAACGTATGCTAGCTCGGTTTGTTTTAAAGTTTGAGCCTTATTAGTTCATCCCTGGTGTCGGATATACCTATACCGTGTCATAAATTTTTGTCTTTTAAATATCCCCAAACAAAATAATCAAGAAGATTCAAATCTGGGAATCTGGGTGACCAAGAAATTGGTCCAATTCCATCAGGTTCTGGTTGTCGAGGCGGAAAGCGACCAATCCAGCGGTGCGGAAAAATCTCGTTTATTTTATAGTGGGGTGGTGCCGCATCTAATTGAAACCATAGCCTCGCCCTAATATTTAGCGCCAGATCTTGATGTACTTTTGCTTTAATTAAAAATATTTTATTTGAATTAATTATTTTTACCAGTTTGCCCCAATAGTGTAATAAATCACAAAACATTACAATTAAGTACCTACGCCGAAACGACCAGATCTACGACAAAATACCAAGAGACATATTTTTTGCTTTGAATTGAATGGCCTATTCAAAAATATTTTTCTTTTTTATTTTGTGCAGGGCCGTACTATTTTTTTTGTCGAATTATTAATACCAATTACCCATATCTCCGCCACTGGTAAATTTTGTAAAACGTGATATTTTCTACTTTTATAGTCCTATATTCGAATATCTTGTGCACTAAATTTAGTTTTGATATCTCTAATATTTACGTAGAAAAAAAATAAAACCATTTTATTTTCAAAACTTGACCACCCTGTATCTTGAAAACTAAGGCCCAAACGAACTAAGTTTATATAGGAAACTCGCATTTATTTTTTCATGTTCTATTGACTCTTAAATTTTCGGTATTTAAAAGTGAATCACCCCGTATATATATAGGTACCTAAACTATTATGTAGGTATCTACTTTTAGTTTTTTTTAGACGAAAATTTATCGACTATGTTCTGGAATCTTTTTATCTTAATATATCACGATTCATATGTATCGTGTCACTATCGACGCCGCATATCGCATATACTTAGTTATTTGAAACTGGGAACTGTCCGCTGGTTTTAACCGGATAAAACAAGTTCGCAATATTAACCTGCCCAAAATAAAATAAACATAGATTTTTTGAAATTTCCCCTATAAAGGTGTACCAAAGTCCAAAAATGTCTAATAACCGTATAGGTACCTATAGCATTTGTTTATTGTTTTTGGTTGTAATGTTTTTGTTCGCAACAGACATGTTGCTGTGAAAATGCTAAAACTTTTCGTAATATAATCATGATACTACACTATTCAAATGAATGTCGCGCGTAATGTCACAATGTGCGCTCATGCTCAAGGGCGCTCGATGAAATTCGTAGCCCAAATAAATAAAAGCAGTCGCGCAAGTCCGCGCGCCACAGTCGGCAATCACCTGCGAGCGGGTACTGTTGTGCTGCTCGTGGCCGAGATTACAGAATATAGAAAGTGTTATTGAGCAGTTATAATTTTCAGGCGAACTTCAACATCCTGAACGCTTTTTCCCAACGTTACAAGCCTACTAGACGTGAGTATTCTGGATCCATAATAAAAGACACTACGAGAGATCGCGCTGTTACATAATGGATTAAAAATTGTTGAACAGGTTATTTGAGGATGCCGTGCCCTTTCTTGACCAGGCTGAGCCAAAGCTACATCAGAAACTATGCACCGAATTTGCTCAAAATGTATGGGAGCCAGTGCCCTGTCATTTCCAAAACCATCAACACTATAACCCAAAATTCTGAAGCCACAGGTAAGTTTTCGCAATACATATGTCGATGACCTCGGAGTGAAAGTAATTATATCACTAATAGCTTAGGGACAAGAAATTAATGCAGAGTCTAAGTGGGAATCTTTTACGACAATTTCACAATTTATGTATCTTTGTTTATTGCATGCCGACTTAATTCTCTTGAACCTACTAAGATCAGTGGCGGCAAGGCCCCATATGGGCGCCAAATGTATAAAAGCACTCCCCTCCCTTCCAGGAATTTCAAAAATAAAAAAATAAGGAATCAAAAGTTAAAGACCATATGTTTGTAATTACTATTTTATTTAAAAAAATAAATAAATAAAAACCATAAAAATAAATTGCATTGTCACAGTTACAAAATTAAATAGGTACTTAAAATAATGAAACTTCACAAAACATATGAAAACAGTAAAAATAAAACTCCGATTCTTCGAGTTCGGTTTTTGGAGTTTGTTCGGAGTGCCCTTTTTAAAAACCGAACTCCGTCGACCATCTTGGGTCCATGTGCGTTGCGCAACCGTAGCTACGCTACTGGACACTGCAATTCAATTCTTGCTCTGCCAAGGTTGCCAAACTTGGTATTAAATGTTGTCGTTCACCTTTGATTAGGTTTTTCCATGTATTGACGTATTAAGTAAGTTTATAACAAAGCAACACCCAAATTCAAATTACAGTATAAGTATTTGAATTTTTATGAATTTATGTATAAGTACCTATACCTTAATGTCAGTCGTCATTGTTTTTATAGTCAAAGTTAGGTATTTCTGATAATTACTTAGATAGGTAAATTAAGTAATAATTGCAATGACTAAAATACCTAATTACTGTGTAAAATGCACATGGGTAGCACAGTATTATATTATGGTTCTTGTCATACCTAGGTAGGTATACGTAATAGATCAGTCGCTGTCCTTGGCCAGTAGGCATCTGTTATTACAGATTCAAAGTCAGGCTCATTATTTATGAGTTAGATTGTATCGTATTGGCATGTCATTCTAAAGTAGTGGCCATATTAATTTCATTTGCTTAATAGTCCTTGAGTAGAAAACGAAGCCATGTCTGCTGTTACCTATATTGTAAAATGCTATTCTGTCGAAATAAACATTTAATTACAGATTTTAGCTGATTGCTTAAAATTTGAAATTGTAATAGTGATTTCCTCCTAATTTCACTTACGTACCTATTAGTAGTATTTTGAAATAAACCAAATGGAATTAACCATTAAGAAGTAATTAATCGCCCTTTCAGAGCACGTCAATGATTCCACTTCAGTTGGCAACAACTGCCCATTCCTTAAAGAAGTTACCAATGTCATTAAAGAAGTAAAACAGGATGATACCATTGAGGCGCTAATTCTAGTTAAGCCTGAAGAACCTAAAATTCAAAGTGAATGTAAAATTCCCATTTTAATTATGCAATTAGAACTATTTTAAACATTTGCTTTTAGCTTATTTTTGTTACAATGATTTCTTCCATCAACAAATTCTTAAAAAGAAGAAGGAACACTCATACAGGATTTTCAAAAAAGTGAACAGGCTAGCTGGACCTGGAGAGTTCCCTAAAGCTTTGGAGTATTCTTCTGGAGAGAAAGCCATTACTGTCTGGTGTTCCAACGACTATTTGGGAATATCAAGTCATCCGGAAGTCAAAAATGCTGTCAGGTATTGCAAATTATTAAAAATTGTCTTAATTCAATTATTTCTATTTTTGGAACACAATCTCGACTGCATGCAATTGAAAATTCAGTGAAATGATGTTAATTTCAGGAATGCTTTGGATTGTTTTGGAACTGGTGCTGGTGGAACGAGGAATATTGCTGGAAATTCAACTCTTCATGAAAAGCTAGAATCCACCATAGCTAATCTGCATCAAAAAGAAGCTGCCTTACTATTTACCTCTTGTTTTGTCGCCAACGATTCAACTTTATTTACTTTAGCAAAGGCTTTACCAGGTAAGAAATTAAAGCTCGACCATTGAGCGAAGAATAATAAGAGGCGCTACCATCATGTATAATAGCGAGTCCACAATCTCAATGCCGATAGATCCCGGTCAATTGTTTTAGGACAAATTGAACCAGTGTCTCATTGATTTTGTCATTCTAAGGCGTCATCCGGGACATAAATCTCAGTGCCTAGGTACTTTAGGATGACTTCATGCAGTTTCTCGTTGATTAAGTCATCCTAAAGCAATTGACCGAGACTTAGAAATCTGGCTTGAAATCTCCGCATTAGATGCGCCTCGTTATTCCTTCACTCAGCGGCTAGACACAAATGGTTGGGCCACAAAAATAATAAAATACTGGGGTTGTGACCAACTTTCTGCAAAATTCTACTTCACTTATTATAATTCAAAATTATTATATGAAAAGTAATTATAAAAATTAAATAATAAGTACCTTATGTTAATATGATATGTGTTTTGTGTGATAACATTACTGCATTTGTGATATTTCTATAATGTTATGAAAAATGCTGGGATCAGTTCAGAATTAGGTCTTTTGCTGGATTATGTTTTCACCTAGCTGTCCTGGATACATGAACATTTTCAAGTTCAAGTTTATCAGGTACTAAATTCCGCTTTGCCTTATTTACAAGCTAAGAAGCATATTATTGATTTCTTGCAATATTTATTTGTTAATTCAGATTGTAATGAATCTTTGTCTAAAAAATTATTCGTTCTGTTCTAACTTCTGCCTGTAAATACAGAAACTTTAGAAATTAATTAAATGGGAAAAAATATTGTACAAAAGGTGGTTTGCATTAAACTATATCTACACTTTTTTATTACCACTAAAAAATAATAAATAAAAACCTTTTTAAAAACAAGCTTTTGTTTAATTCATGTACTAAAACGAATAAAATAAGTTTAGGTTTTTAAAATTTGTTTTCAAAAAGCTTGTTGGACAAAAGTAGGTCCCAATTAATTTCATTGGACAGTGATTGGTTGATAACAAAGTACTTGCCGTAGTACGTATTTTCATAACAATTGGTGGGACCAGCTGTTTGAAAACCTAAACTTATTTTATTCCTTTAGTACATGGCATAAATAAAAGCTTATTTTTAAATACTTAGGTTGTTTATTTATTATTTTATTTTGTGCCTTTTGGTTATTGTGTCTTTATCTATGCATTTCTAATAACGCATCGTTATTACAAGGCCTGTGAGTTTTGAGCTACCAAAACCAGAAGTGTGTGCAAAATTTCAGCTCAATCAGTTGGGTGGAACTGGTTTAAAATCCAGTTGCAAGATTTGACCCCATTCTAATAGGTGAAGTGAAATAAAAGCTTGTAATAAAGGCTGCATATAGTAGTCAAAACACGAACAACCTACCCTTACAAAATATCAGGCATATAATACCTCCAAAACCTACATAAATTTATGGCCCAAATCCATCATCAGCAAGACGAGATGATAAATGTACTTTGCTCTCTTGATGAGTACTTTTTACTTATTCAATTTCTAAAATTAGATATAGTTTAAAGTGATCATTGATTAACTTATTTACTTTAAATTCGATTTTTCCTATAGGCAAGATGTATTTAACCCTCAACTGTTATCTATCGAACAGTTGGTATTCCGAAAACTCTTTCCTCACTCAGCTTGAGTACCTTTCAAGGACATTTAGTGCATAGTATCATTACTTGCCCCATCTTGGCATGAAGAAAATTTAGGTTTGTTCATATTTGACGGTATGTGAAACAGATTTTGCACATTTATATTATCAAAAACTGCGCCAAAATGTCCCAAGGCCAGGGCCTTCCAAAATAAAATAATAAAAGCAAAATTATTTTTTTAACCCTTATTTAAAAAACATGATAAAATAGATAATGGTACCACATAGCGGCACATAGTCTTAACCCTTTCGGGACTGCGGCCGCCTGAGGATCGTGCCCAGTGGACCACAGCAGGAAGCGCATGCGTGTATGTACGGTTCCGGTCCTTAATTGCAAACCAGTCATTACATAACAACAGATCTTTTCATATTATAAATCATTTTTTACATGCAGCCACATGCAAATGAGCTTGTGTTCGAATTTATTGATGTATATTTAGGTGCACAAGTAAGTTTTTTTTACGAGAAGGACCACCCAACTAGATGCCATTACTAGAAAATCAGCCAATGACATTAATTGGGGGCATGACCAATGTAAAGTAGGCGTTCCAATGTATCCGTAGTCAACGCGTGTCCGTCCGGTTCCAGTCCTTTCTCATGCCTCCCTGCTTGCGTTTATAGTCGGTTCCGGTCCCACTGACCCAACTTTTATATGTGAGTTTGTCCGGGTCCGGTCCCGAAAGGGTTAATGGCATATTTTGTAATGGTAGCAGTTGAGGGTTGAGGGATAATATTGTTAATATTCTGGAAATATTATTCAAATGTTTTTGTTCAACATCGTATTTTTTAAAAATTGCTGCCTATGGAAGAACTACTTCCACTGGACTTTTTTGAAACACCTAAGCTAATACCAATTTCGATATTTCCGACAAATCCTATTCTATATCCTGGTATCCACAGAAAAATTGTCAATACAATTTTTGTATCTAACCAATTATTACCTGATAAAATTACCCTATTTAATGTTTTGTGTAAACTGTCACTTTTGAGTTATGCCATGAACCAAGCCATAAATTTATATTTTTTGAGAATGGAAGCCAGGGTAGGCTATAGTCTTTCTTTAAGCTTTCCAGAGATATAAAGGTAATATGTTGATTTTGAGAAGTAAAAAAGTTATGGCCATTTCCCCTCTTTATTATTCTATTATATATTTAGCTATAAGATACGAGTTTCACAAGGCTAGGACTCCCAGCCAGAACCTTGTTGATTTCCACAAATTTGGAAGATACAATGGTGAATGGCCAATTTGTTTCCTGTGACCCTTCTTCTCCACATTTGTTTTGTAGATGCAACACCAACCTACCTTGTTTAAAATTGATATTTCGATCCATTGAAAGTTAGCGGCACACGTACATAACACATAGAGACCTTTTTTTTGCAAAACTTTGGATGTCGGCATTTTAGAATATTTTAAACAGATTTAGCAAATACAAATTTTTGAAATTTTTTCAACGCATCTATAATTTTATCAGAGTAAATTTTCTCCGAACAAGTAGTTTGACTTTGTGAATTTATTGTTACCGACCCTTCCATACTGTGAGTAACCTGCGCAGTACAGCTGATAGGTGCCTGTGTGTGGTGCGTTTGCGTTCTCCAGTCCATTTGCATGCTCTGGGATATGCACAGTGAGACCTAAGTGTAAAAAATAACCTTAGCCCGAAATACAATGAGAATTTCGGGAAGTCATGCTACTTGTTCGGCGAATATTACTTTGACTTCACTCACATATTGGTGTGGAATAAAAACAAAAAATCATTTCTCCACTATTTGAAGAGCTATCTCCCTTAGTCAAAATCCTAAATTAGCCAGTAGCGACTTGTTACTTAATGAAAAAAGTCCAACATCCAAGATGGCTGCCATGTGTACAAATTGTTTTTTTTTCTTTAAATTTTCGCCATTTTGTTTTATCAAAACATTAAATTTTCCTTCTTTAATGAGTATTACAATTTTCAATTTTTGTTGAAAGATTAGATGCTGCGCAACCCCGTTAAAATCATACATTTTCATTCGTACTCAGAAATGAAGCAGAACATGAAAAAATATCTATGTGGAAAAATAAAAGCAATACAATTCTTTAATTTTCTGCCCGACAATACACCATTATAATTATTATTGCAGTATTGTCAGGACAATTAGTTGTAAAATTTTTATTTGCTTTTCCATTTCATTAAAAAAAGTAATACATTTAGGGACTTCAGAAGAAATTTTTTGAAATTGACAAGCAAAAAAATGTTAATATATTTTTATAGTATTCAATAAAGAATATTATATAGCTGATACTTGCCCATGCCCATAACTTCATCGACATGAAAATTCATATTTTCAACCCTCATTCCACCCCCTTTATGTTCTATAAGGAACCTACCTGCCAAATTTCAAGTTTGTAGTCTTTATAGTTCCAGAGATCCCGCCCATACACATTTCACGCCCTTACACATGTTGAATTTTGGAAAATACTTCCTTAGCGAATGGCTACTTCCTATAAAGAACCTACCTACTAAATTTCAGGTTTGTAGGCTTTATAGTTCCGGATATCCCTCCCCTCCCCATTTCACCCCTTATGGGTTGCATTTTGCAAAAAAAATCTTAGCGGATGCCTACGTTATACAGAGCGTGGTCCAAAGAGATCGCAAGAAATGGGGAAATTTTTTATTGTTGAGGTATTCAAAAAAGTATTCTCGGGAATCTTTTCCCATGTCCAATAACCTAAAAATTGATATTGACATTTCAAATCACCACCAATATGGAGGAAATTTAAAAAACTTCCATTAAGTTAAGAAAAGTGAGGTTAAATGATGAGGCATGACAAAAAGTTGTTTAGAATGTAATTTTAGGCCTTTGTAGGTCATTTTTAGGTACTTACCCAAAAAAATAAAAATTTTCAAAAATATTTTCCCTTAATCAGAAAATGTTTAATTTCCCACAGAAAATACAGATTTTTCTGGTCTTCCAAATAACTAGGCTAGAATTTAAATACAGGCGTGATGTAGGGAGGCATTGCAACAAGGCGGATCGTAAATAAAAAGCGATTTTTCAATACGTCTAGTTATTTGTCGAAAACCAGAAGAAATCTTATATTTGTTGTGACAAATACGTTATGAATAGCCTTCTGGTTGTATTTATTTGAAAAAAAAAATCTGAACAAGGAAAACATATTTTTAAAAAACTCTAATTTTAAAATTTTTTTGGTAACTACTTCAAGTTTTGCACAAAGGTCTAAAATTACAGTCTAAACAATTTTTTCAAATAACTTTTTGTGATACTTGTATCACATGTAAGTACGCATTAAGGATAATAAAAACTTTTGGGCTTGTTGCAAGAACAGCCACACCTCCCAACAAGTCGCCACAAGAATTATTCAAAATGTTCCCTTTCAACGCACAATCAGTATCTTTTCGGTATTTGTCATTGCACGACTTATGATTTCCAGATGGTTATTTAAATAGTGTGGGGAATAAATAACTACACTTTTTATTTTGCTTTTCTCATTGTATTTTCACACTTTCATAAAGTTTACATAATTTTGTTTGCCTAAGATAGCCAAGGAATAATGTGGGTGCACCTCAGAGAAATAAGGTTATTTCTCATGGGGTGCACTCAGCTAATACCTAATTCTATGAGTATATTGAGTAGTACTAAGAAATAAGACTAAATGATAACTAAGTACAGTTTCTGATTCTCCACAGCTGATATTCTAAAAAGAATAGTAAAATCCCTGGAAGAAGTCTGTAACTATTATTTGGCGATAAATGGAAGGAACAAATTATAACACCTTGTACAAGGTAGGGCCTTGTAGTCAGCACCCATGTGCAATATTGCAATTGATATTTTAATATGGAGATTTTCGACGTACATGCTCAAAATTCGAGTAACTACCTACCTAAGAGATGCGGTAAGCATTCGTAAAGGAAAATTGCTCAGAATTGAATTATGATTTATGAATGCATATCAAATTTTCAAACTCTTATATAGTTCATTATTTCTGTAGGTATTAAATAATTTTTAATATTTATTTCTTTTGGAGAAAGAGAGAAAATTTGATATACAAATTTTCAATTCTGAGCTACTTTCTTTTATGAAGTTTACCGTAGGTATATTTTCGAATTTTGAACATTAAAGTCAAAAAATCTCATATTAGAGCGTCAATAACTTTTAAACAATAAGGATTGTAAAAATGTGTCAATAAGAAAAAAATATTCCTTGGCCAATGCCACGGTGCCACTTCTTAAAAAAGTTCTGCCGATTTCCTAAAAATAGGCAGGGGCGTCGAGTTTGGATCACTCTGTGCATTCAGATATATTTAAATTTGCACCAATTGGGTAAATTACCAGAAGTATAAAATAATACAAAGGCGCAGGGCATATAGCAACAATAAACAGTCCTAAAATAATCTTTTATTCCTTTTTTTATAGCAAATTCTAAATAAATAATATTGTGATTTAGAGTGTGCAAACCTTGGCTAGCCAGTGTAGACTGAACTAGCTTATTGATTGATAGATGGAACAGATATTGTGAATGCAGGCAGTGTTAAAAATACGATTGGAAAAAAATTTGATAACTTCGTTACACCATCATTTCATTCCCCCAAACCAACATTTTTATTTTATTATTTCCACTTTTTGAAGTTATAAAACAAAATTTAAGCTTATAGGGAATACAATTTGTGTTAAACTTTATGAAATGACCATAAAATATCAATTTAACTAGGTTTTCTTTCCAGGTTGTCATATTTTTTCTGATTCTGGGAACCATGCTTCCATGATTCAGGGGATTAGGAATAGTCAAGTCCCAAAACACATATTTAGGCACAACGATCCTGTCCATCTAGAGGAACTTTTAAAAACTGTCGATAAAAAAGTACCAAAAATTGTAGCATTTGAAACTGTTCACTCCATGACAGGGGCCGTATGCCCATTGCAGGAAATGTGTGACATTTCACACAAATACGGAGCATTGACATATGTCGATGAAGTGCATGCAGTAGGATTATATGGAGAACATGGAGCAGGAATCGGGGAAAGAGATCATGTTATGCACAAGATGGATATGATTTCCGGAACTTTAGGGAAGGCCTTTGGGAACATTGGGGGATATGTTGGTATGTGCTGTGGTCAGATAATCAATGAAAATTTCTATTTGCAATTTCTTTCAGCTGCCGATTCAACCTTGATAGATATGATACGCTCCTATGCTGCTGGGTTCATCTTTACTACTTCACTGCCACCAACTGTTCTTGCAGGAGCTTGCAAAGCCATCGAAGTACTATCTTCTGACGAGGGCAGAGTTCTAAGGAAAAAACATCAAAACAATGTGAAATATCTTAGAAATGGCCTGATGAAGAATGGTTTTCCTGTTGAACATACTCCAAGTCATATCATTCCTATTAAAATTGGAAATCCGTTTCAGTGTGGCGCTGTCTGTGATATGCTTTTGAAAGAGAAGGGGCACTATATTCAAGCTATCAATTACCCAACTGTTGCCAGAGGGGAAGAGAAGCTTCGTTTAGCTCCCACTCCACATCATACCAAAGAAATGATGGATACATTGCTTGCTGATATGAAAAGTGTTTGGGATGAATTACAATTACCATACACTGGTTTGCAGTGTGGCAAGGAGTGTCAGTTCTGCCAAAAACCGATACTTTTTGATTATTATGAATCAAGGAATAGGCAATGTTCGAGAGAGGTCATGTGTGACATTCCCAACTGTCCACAATTAGTCCAGTCAGTGTAGAAGGCATAAGTATATTTTGGCCTCCCGGTGTTGGCAAATGATGGATATAATATACTTTTAGTCATTTTAAAAATCTCTAACTTTCATGTAAAAGAGGTGCAGGCAAATAAAAAAAATTCCGTTTTGAATACCAAAATTTTAATGTTATATAATATTTTTTTACTTTATTTATTTTCAGATAATAAAAGTTCCAAGACCAATTTTCACTTTTTTATTGTGAATTATTTTTACCTTTGACCTATGTACCTATATATGTGTAGAAAAGCAAATGCAGTTTTTGAAGTTGTGGAATTGCTATTGAAAGACTGAACTTTTATCTTGATGTCAGTTTAGTAGGAATATCCAATTTAACGCTTTTAATAAAACACCGATCTACCTGCCAGACAGAAATTTGGCATATAGCCTACTGACCGATATAGATTGTGTCCGAATTAGAACTTACCACCCTTGTAAAATCTTTTCTTGTTGACCGATTTTGGTAAACTCTTTCTTAGATAGATATACAAAATATACAGGGTGTTTCCAAATTTTGGTGCCAACGTACCTAATATGACAGAAAATGTCATTTTGAACGGAAAGTTTCCTGTAAACATGGGTCCAAAAATGCATAATGAGAAAGTTGCAGGGAGATTAAGGTACAGTTTGAAAAATATTTCTTACAATAACTTCTACAAAAGTTTTGCAATTTAAATGAAACTTGGTGCAGTCCTTTATTAGTCATTGAAGTGCAAGAATTTTGTGTAAAAACAATTTATTTCCATCGCCCAGAGGCGGAGGGGCTGGGTAACACAATGGGTTTTATACTCATCTTTTTGGTCTTGCGGGTTCATCATTTTAGTGCATCTATTCATTTTGCAGCAAAAGGGTACTCTTGTTCCATAACGATAAAATCAACCGTTTGCGTTAAAATTGGCAAAATGTTCCCCAAAACACGTTAACTCCAAAATTCGAAAAATAAAATTATTGCCAACCGCATTTTAATGTTACAGATGAATTATACGTTCAAAATTAAGAGGCATTGAGTAAAACATCACTAGTTTTCTTGAAATAGGGTGTCAAAATTTGGTAGAGTTCAATCCGTTCCATTTTGAAAACGAAAAATTTTTGATACATGGTTCATATGGAATTTGTTGTCACTTTAAATGATACAATTATTCTGTAAAATTTGAAAGCGGTAGTTGAAAATTTTATTTTTCGAATTTTGGAGAACAAACGTGAGGCCAAGAATATAGCTTCAAAAAAGTTATGAGTATAAAACTCTTTGTGATACCTTGTCCCTCCGCCTTTGGGTGATGGGAATAAATTGCTTTTACACAGAATTGTTGCACTTCAGCGACTAAAGGACTGCACAAAGTTTCGTTTAAATTGCATAACTTCTATAGAACTTATTCCGAAGAATATGTTTTTCAAACTGTACCTTTATCACCCTGTAACTTTTATTATACATTTTCAGACCCATAATTATAGGAAACTTTTTGTTCAAAATGGCATTTCCTACCTGTCACATTACATTGGCACCATAATTTAGCAACACCCTGTATATTCAATGAGTGGATAACTTTATTGTTGGATTGTAAGTTCTAATCATGGCCAACTACGTCCACTTTTATGGGAAATTTCAGAAAGTACTATTACAGATTTTTTTAGGAAAATATCTGAAAATAAAAAAGTTCTATAAGTCAACAAAAAAAATATTTTCAGAAATGCATGACTACCTACGGCGCTATCTTAGTCAAGCTGGTAAGCTCCATTGTGAAGGCTGGTGTGCAGTTGCTAGTTGCACAACATATCGTAAATGTAGGTAGGTACCTACTTATTTTTTTTTTACAGAAATCTCAAAAAATTTTGAAATATTGAGAAAAACCTATAAGATTGATAACTTATTGTGGTTTTAAAATTTGTTGGGAAGCATTTTTCTGCTGTGACGATAAAGACATCCTGGTCTATAAGTTACTTTATTAACTTTTTGGCTCGCTTTTTGATTTCCAATATCAATCCTTTTCTTATTTTGTAAATATCAATGTACGTAATGTCCAAAAATGATGAGCATCAATTAAAACTACGCACAAAATATACCTATAAATTCACTACCTGTCGGTACTGTTTAGAAGAGTTCTACAAAAGTGCCACCAGCAACTTGACTACACACAAGTTTATTCTGTTTGTAAGCGTCAGAACTTGGCACCCCCTAGCTCATATAAAAAAAATCTGTTATGCGGTAATAAGCTCACTGGCATATAATAAAACTGCGCATCCGTAGCAATTTTCTCGTGTAGCAGGCTGATTCTGCTTATACTTAATACATGTGCGAAAGCGATTGGTGAGTAGAGTCCGGCAACAACGGCTTCTACTACCACAGCGCGAAGCGGCGAAAGAAACTGTGTTCTTCCATCGGTCGTCAACTTGGCATTACTGGCGATTGCACCGCACGGTACAAGCGGCAACATAGCATACCGAAGCGCCGAGGTACTTGGGTAATAAGGTTAGTAGTAGTAACAAGTTTATTTAGCACATAATAAGGCTACATGCAAATACTTAATACTAATATTATACAATGATTACTTCAGTATAATATACAATAAAACTTCCTTCTTGTACAATAATAACTATAGCTTAATAACACCAAAAATTAGTAACTATCATCTTGTAAATTTAAAAAATGTTTTTTAAGTTTAGCTTTAAATTTTGTAAGGCTGCGTTAATTTTTTATAGTTACATTTAATCTATTGTAATTAATTATTCCTTTTTGAAATATTGACTTTAGATATACTTTTACTACAATTTTGCAGATGAAAATCTTCACAAGATCGAGTCAGATAGCTATGATGATTACAATTATATGATATACAGGGTGAGTTTTTTTCGATGCCCACTATGGGGATCTCGGAAACTAGCAGAGCTAGAACAAAGGTTAAATGGGGAAAGAATTGCAGTTTTGAATGCTCAATCTAATGCCCCTTTTGGATTTTTAAAAAAGTCCATGGCTCACTAGATATTTTGAAAAGAGTGATTTTTTTGCTATTTCATCAGATCTCTGTAGCTCCGTTATTTCTGATTATACAGAAAAACTCTAGAGACAAAAATTGTAGATAATTTTGGGCTTAATAAGGTAATCTAATCCAATTTTTTTATGTTCTTTGTGCTTTTTGAGATATGATATAAACTTGTGTTTTTTTATATGTAAATCATAGTTGGCTGTGGCCTTATCAAATCTGCCATTTTTTGAGCTTTCCAAAAATATAATACTCGGCACAGTTATTATAAAAAATAGAATAGCTATAACTAATTTTCTGTTTTTTTTTTTTAAATTTTCGCATAGTCAGCCATGGAATATTTTCAAAACTACGTTCTATTTTATAACAAGACATACTTCAAACTTTCAAATATTTTATTTTAAGCTGCTAACAAAATGTAACAAAATAAAACAAAAATTATCACGATGGAGCTCCACTGCATAATTATTTGCCCGTAAGAAATTACCTAGATCAGCTCTATCCAAATAGTTGGAAATAGACCTATTTCCTTGCAGCCCCGATCCCTCGATTTGTCTGTTCTGGATTTCTTTTTGTGGGGAACAGTACAAAATAAAGTATGAGACAATTGCTGAATTAAGAGCAGCTGTTTTAGAAGCAATTGCCAGTATTGACAGGCGCTTTCTAAGAAAGGCGACAAATTCAGTTTTAAAAAGATGCAATATTTGCATAAATAATAATGGTGGATTGTTCGAACATCTTTTTTATTTTAAAAGGCGACTTTTAAAATAAAATAAATAATAAATTCAATGAGTATTTAGAACTTTTAATAATTCAATTTTTCTAATTATAAACAAGTCTATACAGGGTGGTTCACTTTTATGTGGTAGGACTTTAACATTAGATAGAAAAAGATAATCTAAAATGAAAATTTTATATCAACATATATCGGGGAAAGCTTAGTTTCCGAGATACAGGGCGTTGAAGTGTTGGAAAAAATATGAAGTATTTTTTACACTGTCCGAACCAGTGGAGATATTTAAACCAAATTTGATGTGTAGTACCACCTTTTTGACTACGATATTTAGTGATAATATGAAGGTCCTGAAATAACCAGTGGTGGAGTTATGGGTTTTCACTATCACTAAATTTAAAAAGTAATTAGTACGGACCTGTCTCACATCAACTTAAATTTTTTTTTCGTAAAGTTCTTTCAATTCTCTACAAAAAGTGTATCTTGACATTTTTTTGTATCTGCCACGGTTGTGTAGTAAATAAATTATTTCGTTTCCATCTCAGCTTTTTTTGCCTAAAAATGTGTTTTCTAAGATTATTGATAAATATCGCAAATAACAGAAATTAATTATGGAACACTTATCGGATTCAGCTATTTTATTTTTAATTTTATGGAAACAATTTTAAAAATAAACTGGCACTTGGTTTGAGGTACATTACTTTATTATCATTTTAACATTTTTATCAAATCTAGTATTATTTGTTAATAATTTTTATAATTCTAAATTTGTACAACATTCAACAATTGTTCAAAATGTGATCCATTCTGTTGCACACATAATTCACTTCGACGCCTAACGGATTGAACAGCATCGATTAAATTGCCATTTCTCAATTCATCGCACGCATTTCTGATACGATCAATAAGTTGTTCCCTTGTTTCTACAGGAGTCGCATAGACTTGTTCTTTTAAAAATCCCCATACGAAGAAGTCCAGAGGTGTTATGTCCGGAGAACGTGGTGGCCAAGCGAGCGGTCCCCTCGTCCGATCCACCTATTTGGAAAGTTATTATTTAACCAGTTCCTCACATTTCGGTGAAAATGTGCAGGACAGCTGTCAAGTTGGAACCAAGCCAACAATCTTAAGTTTAAAGGAATGTCTTCCCACATATTATTATGCTCAGCTACTAAAAACTCCAAAAAATTGTCACCATTCACTCGCTGTGGCAAAAAAAAGGGTCCAAACAGATGATGGTTGTACAGTCCAATCCAAACATTGACACTAAATTCGACCTGAACATTTCTTGGCCGGATTGCATGCGGGTTTTCTTGTGCCCAAATATGCTGATTATGAAAGTTTACTACTCCACGACGAGTAAAACACGACTCGTCCGTCCATAAAATGTTATATAAAAATTGTCTATCTCCTTCAATTGACTCCAAAATCCATCGGCAAAACACTAATCTTCTTTCTGCATCGCCGGGCCTTAAACCTTGTACGGGTTGTAGATGATACGCATGCCTGTGATCTCTTTTTAAAGCTCGCAAAATTGCAGACTTTGAAACACGTAGGGCCACTGACACTCTTCTGCTACTTGTTGTAGGATTCCTATCGAATTCACGAAGAATCTCATTGTTGCGTCTGACTTGTTGGATATTGTTTTCATTTCCTCGTTCGACGATTCTAGTTCTCAGACCGTGAGTTCTGAATTGCCGGTGCATGTTAACAAACACCGAGGGACGCGGATGGCGCCTATTTGGAAATCGCCTCCGGTATTCTCTGGCTGCTTCCGCAGAGTTCCCATTTGCAACTCCATAGCAGAAATGGATGTCAGCCTGCTCTTCATTTGTAAATTGGAACGACATTTTAATTATTAACAAAGACAAACTGCGGCGCTGCTACGTTCATCTACTGGATGACAGATTATTGTATTATTAACTGTCAATAAGATTTTCTTTTCCATGGCACACTTATCTTCACCAGTACGGCGATGCAGAAAGGACATTAGTATTTTGCCGATGGATTTTGTAGTCAAAGGAAATAAGACAATTTTTAAATAACATTTTATGGGCGGAAGAATCATGTTTTACTCGTCGTGGTATAATTTAGAATTCTACAAATTTAGAATTATAAAAATTATTAAGAAATAATACAGATTTGATAAAAATGTTAAAATGATAATAAAGTAATGTACCTCAAACCAAGTGCCAGTTTATTTTTAAAATTGTTTCCATAAAATTAAAAATAAAATAGCTGAATCCGATAAGTGTTCCATAATTAATTTCTGTTATTTGCGATATTTATCAATAATCTTAGAAAACACATTTTTAGGCAAAAAAGGCTGAGATGGAAACGAAATAATTTATTTACTACACAACCGTGGCAGATACAAAAAAATGTCAAGATACACTTTTTGTAGAGAATTGAAAGAACTTTACGAAAAAAAAATTTACGTTGATGTGAGACAGGTCCGTACTAATTACTTTTTAAATTTAGTGATAGTGAAAACCCATAACTCCACCACTGGTTATTTCAGGACCTTCATATTATCACTAAATATCGTAGTCAAAAAGGTGGTACTACACATCAAATTTGGTTTAAATATCTCCACTGGTTCGGACAGTGTAAAAAATACTTCATATTTTTTCCAACACTTCAACGCCCTGTATCTCGGAAACTAAGCTTTCCCCGATATATGTTGATATAAAATTTTCATTTTAGATTATCTTTTTCTATCTAATGTTAAAGTCCTACCACATAAAAGTGAACCACCCTGTATTACTGTCTAATACTAATTCATTGCAGGACTTAAGACAAGCTTGTAAAGGCGATAAATCGTTACTGATTTTAAATAATACATTGCGCCTTCGTAGGCGAATGTCAGGTACATTAATACACATATCTGTGCAAAGTATATGAACTTTTAGTAATTTCAATTTAATGTTTATATTAAACAACAGGTCAGGTATATTATAAATGTCATGACAGATGGCATGGATTAACACCAATTGACTTCGTCTACATGGGTCCACAGACGTCAGCATGAATGATTTATAGAATTGTTCTAGTTCCTTACGGAAAAGTAATCTGCATTGTTTCGCCACACAACAAACTATGCAATTTTTCTGTGGCGTTTGGGCTTTGTCAGGAAATGTCAGACCGTCGACCAATCCATTTTTCGTTTTATTCAGATATTTCTTAGTGTTTTCCTGGTAGGTTTTTTTATCAAGTAGAAAAAGACTTCCTGGGCTTCTACCATTTATTACAGAGTAAGACAATTAGGTTCTCTCTAACGACGTACGTAAATAAATATAATAAATGGTAGAAGCCCAGGAAGTCTTTTTCTACTTTATTCAGATAGTCATGTTTATATGACCAAACCTCCGATGCCAGATTTCACTGCTTACTGTCGACGATGTAGCTAACAAGCAATCACTTTTTCTGGCAATATTCAACTTGTAAACACCATTCGTCCTTTCAGCAGTACCTACCATTTCATCGTTCTTGTCATAAATCGCACAGAAATCATCATAAAATTGCACAGAAAGTCCTTTATTGGCTAACTGACTCACTGACAATAGATTTGTGGTCAAACCCCCATTTTGTTGTCCTACGACAGTTTGTACTTGTACATCTCCAGAACGCGTTATTGGAGTTAAAGCTTTATTCGCTACCATGATGTCTTGTATTTGTGTGTTAGGACATGGATTTTTTATCCATTCTTCCACAGCGATCAAATGTACACTAGCCCCCGAATCAATGTACTGAAGTTTGCATCCATAAAAACCGCACTGAAGGCAATTTCTTTCTTTTCTTGATTTTTCTGGTTTGGGCATTTGATTTCAAAATGACCTACTGCTTTGCATTTGTAGCATTTGATTTCTTTTTTGGTTTTGTAGTTACTGTCACGGATCGTATTTGACATACCACTGTTGCCAACCTTATGTTTCTTCTGGTGCCAACCTTTACTAGCAAAAGCACTGCCAGTCTCGCCAACTTCGTCGCTCATATCCAGTAATTTCGATTTTATCGAATCTGTTGTTATGGCCATCCCGGAATGTTCTATAGCCATGATCATTGGCATACATTTCTCGGGTAAACCTGCCAGTAACAAGGAACCGATCCCTTCTTCGTCAATATAACCAGTGCTTCTCAATTTCTGTCCTGGTTCAACAATCTGATTTATGTACTTCTCCATGGATTCACAATTTTCCAATCTAGTCGAAATCAGATTCCGAAGTAGACTAATTTTTCTTTTCTGTCCAGAATCGTTGTAGAGATTTCAGTTTACTCCAGAGCTCCTTAGTAGTCTGCTTCTTTTATATGGACGTAGAGAGATGCATCTATTGTTAATATCAACTTCGCCTTGGCTTTCGCGTCATCATCCGTGACTTCTGATGTACATTTCGACAAACCTTCGAGAATCAAGAAGTTTTCTACGGCAAATGACCAGAGCCCATAGTTTTCACGGCCCATCAGCTTTGGTACATTGGCTATGTAATTTGCAGTCGCTATTCTTGCTACAGCAACGGTACAAGTGTTCTTCTTTTTTAACTATCACGAAAAACTATCGCGAAAAAAAAACAACCCGATTTTTCGTCCCTGGGCCCATAACCTGTGGTAATATGCAGGGAAAATCGGGAGAGTAAGAAAATAACACGTGCTATGTTTGGCAACCAACATGCACTCTGACAAATTGGCCTCCTTTATTTATTAGTAAGAAAGGTTTCTACAGGTATCCCTGCTGTTGCAAATATTTGATATATTATGGCAACCAAGATTACAACAATATTAAGAAGGCCGGTATGCTGGTTGCCTTGTGATACCGGCCGTGGGGGCACAATGGGCCCATGGTAGCCTGCGTGCCGGGCCGATCTGAGGCGGCCACCCCTTACCCAGATAGATAGATTGCATAATGGAGAGCCTTTTTGTCCCTCTGTGGGGTAAACTTGACAAACAATAATTGTATTAACAGTAAGTTATTTATAGAAAAAACTTAAGAGCCTATAAACCAGCTTAGTACAAGCATAGAAGAATCTACGATTCTTCTATGGTACAAGTATGTACAAGTTATTGTAATTTGACAAACTAGTTTAATAATAAAAAAAACTACAAGCAGTATATATTATGTAGATATAAGTACAAACTTTCTTAAAATGAGACATCCTATATTACCCAGGTATTTAAAAACAGTCAAATTTGTTGTCATTAAAATTCCCCTCTGCAAGAAACTTGTGGTTCTGCCAACTTTTCCTTAACGTTGTCAATTGAAACATTGTCTTCATGTTCGAGGAGGGGCCAGACAAATCTGTCACCACTATGGATAAGACCTCTCCGATGTTAGTATTTTCTTGGTTTCATACTCCACTAAATATATACAATAGAGCGGAACAATAGTATTAAAATAAACTCATTTTTTGTTTTGAGTGTTTGAACGTTGCGTTTCACTTGACTTAATATACCTGTAAATTTTCTTTGAAAAATATTTAATCCTTCAGGTTCCTATTTCATTCGAAAATGGAGAATAATGTAAAAAATTTCTAAGAAGTCTTTTCGAATAATTTTTTTCATAATATAAAATTTTAACTGCTTCAAAATTAGTTTTATGACCAGTAGAATGTTCAGAAAGAGCAGAATTAATTTTATTAAGTTTATTCACTTTTATATGTCCTGATAAACTAAGTATTTTTTAAAGTTTGAGAAGTTTGTCCAATGTATTTTATATCACAATTCAAACAAGGAAGGCAATACCTACACTACATTAGATTTATTAAGAATTTGAACTTTGTCTCTTAATTTAGTAAAAAGTTGACCAATAGGTTTAACATTTCTTAAAGCTATGTTTAGATTTTTTATTGTCCAACCCACTGCAGCAATTTTGCATTAAATTTTCACCCAAATAATTTTGAAGGAAGTTAAAAAGACTTGTCTTAATACACTGGCACTTCCGGAAGTTGGCGTCACATGACCTAAGTAAGTAGAACCTGTTGGTTCCGCAGCAAGAACATGTTCCACAGTAATTTGTTTCTCAACTAGTGTCTTGTCTTTTCTCCCGCCGAAGTAGATTCCAGAAACTTCTCTTTGTTGTACCATTTCTCTGTCAGCTATACTTACTTTTCCTCCATCCATTTCTTTCGCTTATAATTTTACATCTGTCGATGATTAAAGAAAAATCATCGCTACTCACCAAGTCAAAACCTTTAAGTACTACGTTTACCAGGAGAGACACATTTCTATCTGAGAGTTCACTTCTGTCACTTGCTTCAGCCACATTAGATAAAACCAGTCCTTTTTTGTAAGGCATTCCTTAAGACGTTGATGGTTGTGACATATCAAACTCGGTAGCATCATTTTTATCCATTTGGTAACAGTAGTTGTCCTCTTTTTCATTACCTCTACTTTGAACAGTAGTATATTCTGGATTTGTGTCTTAATTCTTATCAAATATATTTTTCTCCAACTTCTTCTTTCTAATGACTGCGATTTTCAGGCCAGATTTAACATCACTTTTACCCATCATCATCTTTCTATCACCCCTCTGGTCTTCTGAAAATTCTCGTTTCATTATAGGAACTTTGATTTTACATTCACAAAAACAAAAGTGACAGAATACCTTTTTCTTTATCACCTTATACTTTTTATTATTATTTATTAGTCTTTCATTTTTTTAATTATTCTTTGGTCTGAAATAATAGAAAGGGAAGCTTTTTACCAAACACATTTATTATAAATAATAGTTTTTAAATGTACAACACACTCGGCCCATCTTTCCATATCCTTAGCTATTTTCTTGGCGACCTTAACCTTGTCCTGTTTTTCTCAGATTCCTGCGAACTCGTTCCCGACATTCCGGGGGCGTGATAAGTTTCATAGGAAGTAGTACGCAAGTCTATTTTTCTGTGTCCCAGTACAAATGTATTTTGATACGTCAGGCACCGCTGTAAATAAAAACATACATTAGAAATGTGTAGAGGTATATAAATATAATATAACAAATAAATTTTCACTTAGTGTTCCAAATATTTCATATATTACTTCGGTTTTGGGCATTTTTAAATTTTCAATACAATTAAAAGTAAATTCGAAATCTAATCCAAAACAAGTCTAAACGCAGTCAGACCCACGCTTTCCCCTCACCTCCCCACCAGTCACGTAAATTTCAGGTGGACCCCTGTGATTTTTTTATGTTTGAAAGTGCTGTACCAAATGACAAACATTGTACAAGATGTTCCATTGTCAATACTGTTGCAAGTTATATTTATATTTTGAAATTCTTACCTCCTAGAAAAAACCCATGTACGCCACTGAATTCTACGTGAAAAAATCTCTAAGGGTTGATTTTTACCATTTCAATAAGTTAGCATATAACGTATAACGGATATACAGGGGTGCCTGCAAAATGACAAATTTTAAAAATCACCTTGTACCTCAAAACAAAGGAGGCCACATGAACATTCTGTATACGGGCTTTTCCTTTTATAAAAAAGTATGTCAGTGTCCCGAAAACCCCAACACCCTATTTCTAAAAATAACCGATATACCTCGCAAAAGTATCGAAAATGGGACACCCTGTAGGTACAGTGTGTCTCCCAAACTCGACGCCCCAGCGTTATTATAAGCAAACAAAAACAGCCAGTAAAAATTTGACTTGTGGGTTTCTTTTAGGACCACACAAGCTTGCTTTTGGGCCAAAAAGATAGTTTTTAGGAATTTTGGAATATAGGTTATGACGTCATCAAATTTATTTTTCCAAGGACCATACCTGTTTCTCTTTATACCTATTTGGAAAGACCGCGTTTTTCTGATAAACTTTCGAAAAATTTTTTGATATCTTGTTTCGTTAAAGAGTTATATGCGTATTATTTGTAAAAATATGTCATGGTATTTTTTTTAATGAAAATCGAGTTAGCCATGACTTATGAAGGTATATTTTGGACAGATGTATTATGGAAAAAGTATTAAAATTTTATTATTAGTTATAAAAATATAACTGCATGTATACCGTACTTTCACCGTTTCAGTAGACATAGCCATGGCTGGGCGGCGCGCCGCCGTGTATTCGGCTAGGTTCATCAGTCGTTGGCGGGGGGCGGGGCGTGTTTTTTGCTCACAAAACCTAGCTGGACGCACGGTGACGCGCGGCCTATTCCCCTATGTCTACTAAAACGGTGAAAGTACGGTATAATACCAACGCCTTTTTAAGAAAAACTGTTATTGGTGTTATTTTTTCTATTAAATCATCAATATTCCGGGATGGAATTTCGTAAACAAGGTTTTTCAGAAATTTTCATAAATAGAAACCTAATAGTTAGGTCTGGTGACTGGCCATTTTATGATTCCATTTATTCCAATCCATTTGTTTCCAAACTCATTATTTAGAAATTCTTTTACAATGTTGGCTTTGTGTGGTGGAGCTCCGCCGTGTTGAAACCACGTGGTCCTTCTTAAATACAATGGCACATTTTCCATGAGAACTGGCAACTGTTATTGCAAAAATTAGAGACTATATTCGTGTAGTACGTTGAACGTATCCTAAAACTTCAATAATGGTAACACACAATGAAAAAGTTGATATATAATTAGTCTATGAAGAAGCTGGAAAAAAAAATGCTAGAAGAGCCGTTAGAATTTATAGGGGGAAATATCCTGAACGTGACACATTCCTTATCACAAAATGTTTATTCGATTAGAAAAGACCAAAATGCATTTTCTACCCGCAAAGGCAAATCAATCAGAAGAATAGGTCGCAACAATAATGCAACAGTCCAAGTGTTACAATAATTTGTAGATTACCCGAGAAACTCAATTAGATAAACTAGTCGAGAATTAAATTTGAAGAAGTCGTCCATACAGCGAATTATGAAAGAAAACAAATATCATGACTTTATATTACATTACCTGGAAGATTTGGGAGAGGTAAATGAAGAAAAAGGCTTGATTATATTGCTGAAATCATGGTGGTGACCGAGATTGTTGACAAGCTTATTTTCTAAAACTTGTTGTGATTGTTGACATAAGCTTGTTTTCTAGAACTTAGTTCATATAGTAAAAGTTTATAGAATATATGTATATTTTTTAAATGCCTCCTCGAGAATTTTAGATTTCCATAGAAACTGCATAGCAAATTAGAGGTTTTTGTATATAGGTTATGATTTATTTTTAAATTGATGGAAACTCATGGACGGCGATTCGGTGCGTTGCTCCGAGGCCCCATGGGTTTAAGGGCCCCATATATTCTTGACATTGCTTTCGTACTTGACAATAATTCTCTCCCGAAATATGTAGTTTTTAATCACTAAAAGGTCGAAAATATTTATTAAAAATGCACTCTCTTTTGATTTCGTATGGTGTGAGAGGCAAATTTCTATCATATCTTTACGTCGGTCGAAATTAACACTCTAGTCTTTTTTGTGACTGATGCGACACCACTCGCCGGCCCTGTATTCCAGACACAACATAGTTACAGAGTCGTTTTGTTCAACTCTCAGTAGCGATTACATTATTACGTTACTTATATGTATATTAATATTAATTATTAATCTTCAGTAAAAACTATTGTGGACCAGCTGATTTTTTCAGAATTGTTCTTGGATTTTCTTCCGAGTATCTAATCAAAAGATCACACTCAAACCCCTGCATTGAAGAATGCAAAAAAATATGTCAACAAGAGCCGTAGCTATAGGTAATTTAATTCCCTACAAGTTTTCTTTATTTTTTTGTAACTTTTTATTTCTTGTAAAATAATAAAATTTTGAAAGAAATTCATAGCAAGATTGTAGATAACTTTTTTATCTGCAACTTTTATAAATTTTCTTCTTTGTTAAACAATAAGTAAGAAACCATCTCTATTGCGAGCTCTATAATAGGGGTCCAAGTGTGATTTTTAGGTTGGATACTCAGGAAACAGTCCCTGAATAACCTTAAAAATTACAATCCCACATAAATACTATGAATAACATCCATGTTGCACTGTTGCACATTTTAATTAAACAGCAAAAAGGAAAGCAATTAATTTATTTTCACATTTGAAAATAAACTATTAAAACATACCTATGCAACTATAATGACACAATAATTATTAACTATTACAAAAAACCAATATTGTTAACAAACATATGGGAACAAATAAAAGCGGTTAATATTTTTTCCTAGCATGTGGTGGCATATTGGCAATAAATTGAACTTGGAGCACTGTATCTTCGAACCATTTTTTTATACCTAGAGATTTAAAAAGTATTTTGAAAATGCAAAATAACTAACAAATAATGTAGAAAATGTTTCTTCAGAAGGGAATTTCAATGACTGGACGGTATTCTTTCAGACTTATCTAGAATATATTTTTAGAATTTTATCTCCAACTAGGTGATTGCAAAAAAATATATTATAAACAGTTTAAAATTATACATTATTTAATATTTTAAATTGCTTCATTTCCGTTTTCAAGCCAATATTTACTAGAATTTTCTGAAGATATGGTCAACGCAACGATATATAATAGGAATGACACATTTCCAAAGGCAACTTGTTTTGTTTCATGATTTAAAAAAGATGTTATTGCTGGCACATTCAAGATTTCCAGTTTTTTTGATACGATTTAGGTTATTTTATAAATATAAGTACCTCAAAGCATATATTATACGATATACAAGTCTATAAAGAAACTATTTATTATGCATTACAAAATAGGAAAGACTGAATTTAAGAAATGCCAATGTAAACAAATTATCTCGTCTTCTACCCCCGACCCGCTAATGTAGAAGCAAAATAAAAAAGTGTTATTCGTATTAGCGTGAGTCATCTATTCCTATATCGTTGGGTCAAAGGTTTGTTAATAACACTAGATTTTGTGAATACTTTTTTAATCGGAAAATTCGCACACTACATTTTCAGTGCAGTTTCAGCAATTATTTCATGGGTCCATGATGTTATCGTAAAATACGATATAGATTTTGAATTTGATTTTCATTCAAGACTTCTTTCGGTTTCTTGGTGATCTCTTCACTGTACCTGGGCAATTTGGAGCTGTTTGTCTAATTCATGTTCCAAAAATTGATTTTTCCCTTGAAGTTAGCGATTTTTAAATGGATATTGAATGTTTTATACCTCGCATATTTGGTTTCTCTTTTCTTTCCAGATAAAATTTGTAACTGACTTTTTACGTATGTACAAGAAGATATGTGTACGCAGATTATGAGTTACCCGTTTCCCTCATGAAGGTGATTAGAATAAATGAAAATAATATTTTCCTGTAGTACCTACCAACCAATTATGTTTCATGAACAAAATTGATATGACTTTTAATAAATTATTTTTTCTGTTAAAAAATTACATTATTTCTTAACTCTCCAAATTCAGGAACTCTAGTCGACATGATAGTTCCTAATTTAATAATAAATATAAACTGAAAAATACAATGCAATACTTATGCAATAAAATCAATTTTGGCATTTTTCAGTCAACTTCACTTCAAATACCTATTTAGGTTATACTAAGAGCGAATATATTTTTCACAACCAAACCCCAATAATTGTCCTTATATTCAAAAGATCTAAATTTTCTGATAATTTATTGTGTCAGTGGTACATTTTTCAAATCTTTATAATTCAGGCGCTAACGGCACTTGGACATATAGCTTTGTGGCATCGGATGAATCACCCTGTACACCAGCAGCAAGAATTACAGTATATTTTGCAATTATTTTGTATATTATTAGGCAATAAATCCTTCCTATCTTTTATACGCTCTTATATCTTATAAGTACCAGCTTTTGCTGAAATACTCGAGTCTAATCTTGGGATATTTGGCAGTACTTACCTAATATTATAATATTAAATTGCCTGTGAGTGCTTCGTAATTTTGCACAGAGTATATATGGTATTTTAATAGTATTGTGGCATCTAATCTTTTATTAGCAAGTAATGTGTAACTACAAAATTTTCCATTGAAATGAGGTTTCTCCCACGTTGAGTAAATAAATAACAACAATCCGTATAGGTATGTGGGTATCTACAATTCAAACTTCCTCATCTGACATTACAACTCCGTGTCACTTGGTACTTGTACTAAGTAGGTACAGGGTGGCCCACATATCATGTCCTATCCCCTTATCTCGAGAATTTGTGGAGCTATGGAAAAAATTTTCGTACAAAAGTTGTTTGTAATCAAGGGAAATTCCTATTTTTTAGGTATTGGTATATACAGGGTTTTGCGAAATTAGCGAAAAACACCAAAGTTACGTTTTTTAAAATGGAATGGCCCTCTTTTCTATAGATCGTTACTTACAAATTTTAAAGTTTTATTATTTTTATTGTTTCTATTACTTTTCAGAATAATAAGACAGAATATAAGAATAACGAGTTTATTAGAAAGTGATTACAAAAATAGTAACCGGTCATAATTGTCAAAGAAAATACATATATCTACTCTAAAAACATGAAATATTTTCTTATTGCATATACCGTACACACTAATGGCAAAAACAAACATAGACAAATTCAGAAAGTTAATCTAACCAGGCATATCATTTCTATAGGAATTGCATAAAATATAGCAAAGAGCGAGACAAACAAAATTATTACATTTTAAAAACATGTAGAAACTTTTTCTGTCTACATTCCGAGGACACTGAGCATCTTCTAGAAAAGTTTTGGCATTTTCCGGGTTCTGTATTGTTTCCTTCCTCATTTTCATTTGGCCTTTTTGCGAAATCTGAAGTTCTCTAGGCAACCGCGGATTTTGCAATCTTAATTCTCCATATCCGGAAATAAGTTCCTTTAGGAACTTTCTTGGTGTTGGATGAATGGATCACCATTGCGTTTATGCCCACCCAATTTAACATTGCAAAAAAGTGTTAGTGGCCATCGCCTACTATTTCGAGAAGCGTCATAGGAAGCTGACAATTCATCCACAACATCAACTCCGGCCTTCGTCACATTGTAAAATGTTATCAGTTCGGGCTTTCTTTTGTCTTCAGTTGTAGAATCGATATCGGGTGTTAGGTGGAAAGTCGACAAAATAAGTACAATTATATTTATTTTTTTCGGTACATATGAAGTGAGCATTATGTTCCCTTGAAACCCAAACATACTAGAGCATTCTTCACGTCTTCGGGTTGTCAGGAAGCTTGTAGGTATTTTTTTTTATTTATTTTTTCAGTGTTCCAACAGCCATAAGATTATGTTCTTTCAATAAATGTAGCATTATTTTGTAGTTACTAAACCAGTTGTCAAAAGTCACTTTTCTGCCTGTTCCAGAAATTGGAGCTACTAGTCTATTTACGACATCAGATGGTTTATATTGCTCATCTGTATTGTTTTCTTCCTCATTTTCATTTGGCCTTTTTTGTGAAATCTGAAGTTCTCTAGGCAACCGCAGATGTTGCGATCTTAATTCTCCATATCCAGACATAAGTTCCTCTAGGAACTTTCTTGGAGCTGAATGAATGGATCACCATTGCATTTATGCCCACCCAATTTAACATTGCAAAAAAGTGTTAGTGGCCATCGCCTACTATTTCGAGAAACGTCATAGGAAGCTGACAATAATTCATCCACAACATCAACTCCGGCCTTCGTTGCATTGTAAAATATTATCACTTCGGGCTTTCTTTTGTCTTCAGTTGTAGGATCGATATCGGGTGTTAGGTGGAAAGTCGACTAGGTACTATAGTCTATTTACGACATCAAATGGTTTATGTTGCTGACCTGAATTGTTTCCTTCCTCATTTTCAGTTGGCCTTTTTTGCGAAATCTGAAGTTCTCTAGGCAACTGCGGATTTTGTGATCTTAATTCTCCATATCCAGAAATGAGTTCCTTTAGGAACTTTCTTGGTGTTGGATGAATGGATCACCATTGCGTTTATGCCCACGCAATTTAACATTGCAAAAAAGTGTTAATGGCCATCGCCTAGTGTTTCGAGAAACGTCATAGGAAGCTGACAATTCATCCACAACATCAACTCCGGCCTTCGTCGCATTGTAAAATGTTATCACTTCGGGCTTTCTTTTCTCTTCAGTTCTAGAATCGATATCGGGTGTTAGGTGGAAAGTCGACTAAATAAGTACAATTTTTTTTTCGGTGTATTATTTTGTAGCTACTAAACCAGTTGTCAAAAGTCACTTTTCTGCCTGTTCCAGATATTGGAGCTACTAGTCTATTTACGACATCAAATGGTTTATATTAAACATTAACAACCCGACCTACTTTTAATGTATTGGGATATGAACAGATTTTTAGGCACAAGTTGACAAGAGCACATATAGGTTTCTTTAATATCTCAGCATAACCTTTATAAAAGTAAGCCGGAACATTGTCGATGCCTAAAGATGCTGTAGGTTTAAGCGATTTAATTGCTTCTTGTATTTCAAGTTCAGTGACAGAATTTATAAAGAAAGGATCTAAATTGTATGTACAGACAGTAGACTGCATAGGATATTATTCACGAAATTCCAATATTCTTTAGGATTCACAGCGAGATTTTGCTCAGTATTCCTTATATAGTTATTGTGGCAATTTTTAATAAGGGTTTAGTTTGCGAGCGCAATTGACAATATTTTTCTTTATATAGAGATTGCTTTCCAGATTTTTTCTTGCTCATTTGAAGATAAAAACTGATTTTGGCAAACTGTAACAAGCTCAAGGGCAGTAACGTTTTTATTGCCCAGGACCTGATACCGTACCAAAGAGAAGAGAACAGATCACTTAGACATCACCTACTTAAATATAGAGAACTTAATAAAAGGTGCTATATAAAAGGAAATAAGTTATTTGTCGATGATAAACCATACTCGTTGGAAGAACTTGATGAGGATTGTGAAGGTGCATTAAATCAGCCGAAAACAAATAGCGCGCCGCCAACTCCTGGTGTTCTCACCAGACCATTAGAAAACGTTTTTGAGCAAGTCCAAACAACAAGCGTGCTTAGTGAGAGAGGTCCTAAGAAACGCGAAGTGGAACAAGTGGCGACTAGACAAACCTTGCAAGCCAGCAAATCTAAAGCTTTACAATACCAGATATCAAGAAGCAACATCGGGTACTCCAAAAGGCGCCGCTGGTGACAAGAGTGTTATGGCTTTGCGAAACCGCACTGGGAAGTGATATGTACTTTTATGTATTATGATTGTGTCAAACATTAATGTGTTTATTTTTAATGATATGGGCTCTACGTAATTGGTAGATAGTAATTGTATCTTTGTGTAAATCTGTTTTATTTAAAAGGCCATTAAAGTTGATTTATATAAATAAGTATGGATAGAGATAAATCTTTGGAAATTTATTATCAAAATGTTCGTGGCTTGAGAACTAAAACTCAAGATTTTTATATTAACGCCCTAGAATCTGATTTTCACTTAATCGGTCTCACTGAAACGTGGCTACATGATAGTGAGCTTTTCAGTGACAATTATGTAGTGTTTAGGGATGATAGAGACAGACTTACGACTAACAAGGAGAGTGGCGGAGGCGTTCTCTTAGTAGTCAAAAGTCAAATTGACTGCGAGGAATATGCTAGGTCTTGCCCAATTGTGAATGTTGAACTTATTTCCGTGAAATTAAACATTGTACCGAGGGCTGTCTTAGTCTATGTTATATATGTCGCCTCTGGTGCTGGTAGAGAAACTTATGAATTATTGTTTAACCTCTTAGAAGAAAATTTAAGCACAAGCAATAGAGACTTTATAATAATGGGAGACTTCAATATGAATGAAAGAGATTCAAATATCAAAGAATTGTTTGATGATTTCTTGAAACTTATCGATGCCACTCAGTACAACGATATTCGGAATCATCTTAATAGATACTTGGATATTGTGGTGAGCAACATAACATGCATTGTTGACAGAGAAGCTCATCCTTTTTTGCGCGAGGATAATTATCATCCGGCCCTAAATATATCGGTTCAAAGAAATTATTTTACTGCTAATTTATGCGACTTAGGCGATAAACTTCACTATGATTTCCGGCATGCCGATTTTCTGGCTCTGTATAATAATCTGAGAGGTGTGAATTGGGAATCGTTACAAAACTATTCAAATGATTTGATACCAGTGTTCCTATGCGTAAGCCTAGGCGTGGTAACTACCCACCCTGGTTCACTACTGAAATCATAAAAGATATTAAAGCAAAAGAACGAAACAGAAAACTATATAAGAGGACAAACCTACAGCAATGTCTTTTTGACTATAAGTCCCTCAGAGCTAAAATAAAGAAGGACATTAAAAGAGAGTACGCAAACCATGTACACAATGTTGAAAATAATATAAAAAGTAATACAAATGATTTCTGGAAATTTGTTAATTCAAAAAATAAAAAGGTAATAAAACTCCTTCTAAGATGACACTTGGTGGAACAACGCGAGTGGGAGGGACTGAAATCGCCGAGGGCTTTGCAGATTACTTTAACTCGGTGTATGAAAGGTCTGTCTTCACTGCTAATGCGAATGATGAATCCAGAAATACGACTGCAAATGCTAGTGAGCATCTGACAGTCAGAAGCGTGTCTAGTTTGGACGTTATAGAGGCCATTAATAAACTAAAGAATAAAAACTCTGTAGGGTGCGATAGTGTTCCATTTTACGTTTTAAAGGGCTGTAAAGAGATATTGTGCGAACCGCTCAAACAAATATTTAACATTTCATTAAAAACAAAGAAATTCCCTAACAGACTGAAATCAGGCAAAATTGTACCAATTCATAAATGTGGCGATTCTGCCAAAATCGAGAATTATCGGCCAATAACTGAGTCGCATGGTATCAAAACCCGACAACTCCACTTTTCATGAAAAATGAGATGGATACGGTTCTGGATTCGTCTTTTAATTCTCTATGAGCCTATATGACGTTTACCTATCAAAACCCAACAAATCCATATAAAATTTGAGTTCAAAATATTCAGTTAGTTTCAAAATCCGACAAATCCACGCGCGATTAAAATCAAACGCCAGCAAATCCATTCAGCCAATCACAGTCCTGCTTTATGAGCTGCTGACACCTAATAATATAACTTTGTTTATTAGTGCATGGACGATCATCTAAAAGGGTTTTCTAAGATGCAATTCCTGATTTAATTGTTTGACTTTTTTATACTATCTACCTAAGATTAAAAAAAATTAGAAAAAACTTCTATATTATTATAAAAAAACACAAATGTTGTTTAGAGACCTAGAGACCAGGTAGATCAAACAAGTCAGTATCAAAACCCAACAAATCCTAACTTCAAAATCAAAACTCGACAAATCCATTCTATTAATGTAAATTATTCAACTGTTAATTCTTTTTTTACATAAAAACTATTTATTTTGGTTTTTTATGTTCCATAAAAACGTGTTTAAATTTTTGTTGAGATATATATCTTTAAACATGTAAAAACAGTTTTTTGCGATTTCCCAAAATTTGACCTATGTGGATTTGTCGGGTTTTGATACCAAGCGACTCAACTATTCTGTCCAATATATCTAAAATATTTGAATTGATATTGTGTAAGAACATTAGACTGCACGTGGAGAATAAATTATCTGATTTTCAGTTTGGATTTAGACCTAGGAGATCTACTGGTGGTAATTTAATAGATTTTACTAATGCTTCCATAAATGCTTTGGCGAAGGGACAACAGGTGGATCATTGTATTCTTGTAAAGAAGATGAAGACATTTAATTTTTCACCAGATTTAATCGAACTTTTATTCTCTTATTTAACCAATAGAAGTCAGTTTGTTCAAATAAATAATTTTGAGTCAAGATCGTTTTCACCTGAGTCGGGTGTGCCTCAAGGTTCAACTCTTGGGCCATTGTTGTTTTTGATATTTATAAACGATATCACTGAAATCATTGAACATAGCAATGTACTTTTATTTGCAGATGACATGAGTCTATAATGCACTTACTAATGAACACGACTATGAAAATTTGCAAATCGACATTAATAAAGTTTGCCATTGGTCTGTGCAGAATCGTTTACCTTTCAATATACAAAAATGTAAAATTATGACGTATGCACGTTCTGGCGATCCAACATACTATGCTTACACAATGAATGAAACAACACTTCAAAGAGTTGAGTTAGTACAGGATCTCGGTCTTATATTTGACCCAAAGTTGACATTTAACAATCACGTGGTTGATATAATGAAACGCTAGTATAGGAAGATGGGATTTATCTTGCGTAATTCCCGAGGTTTTACGAAAAAGTTAACATTTAAAATGTTGTTTGTGTCTTTTGTCAGGTCAAAACTTGAATACTGTACAGATGTGTGGTGTCCATTATATGCTAAATACATTAGTATTATTGAGAAGATACAAAGAAAATTTCTAAAGTACTCTCATTATTTGATCACAGGTTATTACGAGAGTTTTAATTACATGGAAACCATGAATGAGTTCAATCTCTTAACATTGTTTAATAGAAGAATATATTATGCTCTCATTTACCTATATAAGATACTGAATAATTTGATTGTAGATAACTTTACTTTGTCCAATATTTCATTAGTAGTACCTAATTTAAGGACCAGAAACTATTTAAGAACTTTCTACTATTCAACACCTCTTAGAAATTATGAGTCTCGAATGCCGGTTGTCAACAAGATGAGACTATACAATAGCTATCAAAATTGTTGCGATATTTTTGGAGATACATACAAAAGTTATTCTACCTCGCTTCTAAATGTCCTATCTCGAAACAATGTTGAAACTGTTTTACATGTTAATTAGTAGTGTTAAGTGAGGGCTGGGTAGTTTTTAAGATAGTATATAAATAAATGCCCTATCTCAAAATAATGTTGAAACTGTTTTACATGTTAAATAGTAGTGTTAAGTGTTCTTTTTGAGGGTTGGGTAGTTTTTAAGATAGTATATAGTGTTGTCAATACTATTTAAGCAACTAAAACTATTATTTGAACACACCTGTAACTGGGACTTGATCCTGTTGTGTTGTGAATAAATAAATAAATAAATAAATAATGTTTTTCATTTTAATTTTATGTATTAATTTTAATGTATACGGTGGAAATTTTTTATTGTATTTAGCTAAGGAAAGTTTTGGTATGCATTCATCAAATAAGTCGCATATGATGCAGTAAAAATCTGTAAGGTAGTCGTCAGCAGAAGCATGATATTCTAGTTGTTCCCACCGACACTGGCACAACATTCGGTAAAGTTTTTGATAGCCTCCATTTTTAAAGTCATACCTCGACTGAGTATTTTCATAATCAATTTTTGAATTTTTACAATTAAGATTAAATGATATTTCCAAAGAAGGATGATAGTTTTCCATATGAACCAAGGGTGACTCAAGGTTGCTTTCCACGGTACATGATGTTAAATCAGTAAGCACGAGATCCAATGTGTTATTGCTAATCGAATTTCTGATATTATTAAGGAAAAACAAGTGGTACTCGCTAATAAGGAAATCAATTATTTTCTTCTTAGATGTACCTCTGTTGTAGTCAAAATCTGTACCATCAATTTCTGGTATGTTAAAGTCTCCAACAATTAATAAATGATCAGTTTTGGTAAAAACATTTTCAAAATTATTTAAAGATTCCAAAAAGATTCATACTCTTCTAAGCTACAACCACTTCCTATACAGGGTGAGTCAGAATGTATAGTAAATACTTTAAAGGGGTGGTCGGCAGATGGTTTTAAGGGGTGCCTTTCATATAAAATTTTGCGATTTGGGCTTTCCTTGCCAAGTTATTCGGGTCTACAGGGTGACCCAAAAATATTTTTTTACTTATATCTCAATAATAAATTTGAAATTTGGTATGTGTTATCTACTTACTGGAAGACGCCTTAGGGTAGTTTATTCATTTACACAGTGCCCTAAAAAAAGAGTAAAAACTAGCAACCCCTATTAATTTTTTTGCTCAAACTTCTTTGAGGTTATCTTTTTCTTCTTGCAGGTCCATCATTTCAGTGTATCTTTTCATTTTGCAACAAAAGTGTACTCTTGTTTCATAACAATAAAATCAACCGTTTGCGTTGAAATTGGCAAAACGTGCCCCAAAACACCTGTTAACTTCAAGATTCGAAACATAAAATTTTTACCTACCGCTTTCAAACGTTACAGACCGACTATACATTCAAAATAAGGAAAAAAAATACCAATTGGACATTGGTCAAAACAGCATTAGTCTTCTTGAAATAGGGTGTTCAAATTTTGTTAAATTCAATCCTTTCCACTTTGAAAGCTAATAATTGTTGGTACATTGTTCATAGGATTTTTTTTCTCAGTTTAAATAGTACACTCGATGTGTAACGTTTGAAAGCGGTAGGTAAAAATTTTATGTTTCGAATGTTGAAGTTAACAGGTGTTTTGGGGCACATTTTGCCAATGTCAATGCAAACGGTTGATTTTATCGTTATGAAACAAGAGTATATTTTTGTTGCAAAATGAAAAGATACACTGAAATAATGGACCTGCAAGACTAAAAGGATAACCTCAAAAAAGTTTAAGCAAAACAAATAATAGGGGCTGTTAGTTTTTACACTTTTTTAGGGCACTGTGGAAATGAATAAACTACTCTAACGCGTCTTCCAGTAAGTAGATAACACACACCAAATTTCAAATTTTTAAGTAGCGCCGTTATTGAGATATAAATAAAAAAAATTGGGTCACCCTGCAGACCCGAATAACTTGGCAAGGAAAGCCCAAATCGAAAAATTTTATATGATAGACCCCCCTTAAAACCACCTGCCGAACACCCCTTTAAAGTATTTGCTATACATTATGACTCACCCTGTATACACACATATTACAACAATCCTTGCATAGCCGATAAAAATACTAACAGCTATTCACTGATAACACAAAGAATCGCTTTTACCTAACAACACCAGTTAAAAAAAAAACAACTTAAAAAAAATAATCATCAAATAATCGTGCAGCGCAAGTATGAGGGGTGGTAACCCCTTTAACCCATGGATTTTCGCGAAGCTGCATTACCGGCATCTTAGGCGACCTTTGTAGATACTTTCTGACACAATCTCATTAACGCACATCGTCGCTAGTTGGCACCACGAATTTTATTATTCTAGGGGTATAAGGGAGTGGCAACCCTCTTTAACTTCTGAATTTTCGTGAAGCTGTATTACTGTCATCTTAGGAGACCTCAATAGATACTTGTTGATAAAATCTCATTAACGCACATCGTCGCTAGTTGGCACTACGAATTTTATTATTCTAGGGGTATAAAAGGGTGGCAACTGGCAACCCTCTTTAACCTCTGAATTTTAGCGAAGCTGTATTACTGTCATCTTACAAGACCTAAATAGATACTTTCTGACAAAATCTCATGAATGCACATCGTTGGCAACACAATTTTTTTCATTCTACAAGTACGAGGGGGTATAACCTCCTTTAATCTCTGAATTTTCGCGAAACTGCATTACTGGCATTTTAGACAACATAAACAGACACTTTCTGACAATATCTCATTAACGCACATCGTCGCTAGGTGACACCACGAATTTTCTCATTCTACCAATATATGGGGGTGGTAACCCCCTTTAACCTCTGAATTTTCGCGAAGCTGCATTACGGCATTTTAGGCAACTTAAACAGATACTTTCTGACAATATCTTATTAACGCACATCATCGCTAGTTGGCACCACACATTTTTTCATTCTACAAGTATGGGGGGTGGTAACCCTCTTTAAACTCTGAATTTTCACAAAGCTGCATTACTGGCATTTTAGGCAACCGAAACAGATACTTTCTGACAAAATCTCATTAACTCACATCATCACTAGTTGGCACCACCAATTTTTTTATTCTAGGGGTATAAGGGGGTGGCAACCATCTTTAACCTCTGAATTTTCGCGAAGCTGTATTACTGGCATCTTAGTCAACGTAAATGAATGCTTTCTGATAAAATCTCATCAACACACATCGTCATAGCTGTTAGCTCCACGATTTTTTCTATTCTACAAAGTATATGAGGGTAGTAACCCCCTTCAACGTCTGAATTTTTGCGAAAGTACAATAGACATTTCTCATTCTAATTTCATTGACGCACATCGTCTCAGCTGGTTCCAAGATTTTTTTGTATCTGATATTGAAGTATAATAATTACATAAACACCCTGTAGCTTTCCATTATTTTATTGTTCCTAATGTTAGGGGGTGGGAAAGGACCGTAAAGGTCGCTAACTTACAGTAATTTTGACATAAGAACGATATTAAACTTTGTCGTCGCCAACCTCACCAGTACTTGTCTGGTTAACTGTAAAAATTCGTTTCTCGAATATGAATCTGTGGGTGTCTTCAGCTATGTAAAAAATGCATTCCCGTTCTTCCCGTACTCCTTTTACAATTTACATAGAAACATTGTTTAACTTCTGCCATTGCAACTACCTGAGAAAATACCCGACAAAGCTAATCAAATCACTAGCAGCAGTTATTATACACTGCTAGAAACTAGCCTAATATTCCCCTTGATTTTCCATGTATCAGGAATAGGAATTAAGGATACCAAATCAAAAATCAAGTAAGAACTGACATATGACATTGCCTCAGCCGAATCAGAGCCAATGTCTGTTGGGTGCCATCTAACGGTCGGAAGCTGTGCTCCATGCTGGAACACCAAGCTATGCAGAGTTGTTTTGTACAATTTTAGTACACGCTTCGAGTTAATTCCAAATCCTCGTAATAGGGGGCAGCATACTAGCGACACCTGGTGAGAGGAATTATTTGTGAGTCGTATATTGCCAATTAGTAAGGAGATCTTCTCAACACTATAATCACTGGCCATACTGAAAGATCAATCGAGATTTATTTATCACTTAGTGACAAAAAGTTATTCACGTGACAAGCCAACATATGAAAATTTGTGGGAATCGTTAAGAAAGCTTAAAGAACATGTTGTAAAAAATAAAGTAAAAAAGTTAGCAATTCCAAGATTAGGGTGTGGTTTGGACCACCTTGAGTGGGAAAATATTATTTCTTGTATTTTTAAAGACAGGGAGATTGAAATTTTAGTTTGTAAATTTAATCCAAATAAGGGCAAGAAACAAGAGCAGAATAAAATAAAGGCAAATGAAAATATTATTGAAACAGTTTTTTTAGTAAGGGAACATTCGGACCAAAATGCAAAAGATTAAGTCGAAATTAAAATTGCAATAAACGAAGGCACTAGATTAGTGGCTTATGAAATCAAAAATGTATCTGTAAAAATAAAACTTCTAGGGGAGTCATCAAAAAAAGCACGCACTAAAGCCAAATGAAAATTATTTACTAAAAAGAGGTTTATTAATTAGGTCAACAAATTTGATAACTCAAGGAAATGGTAAGATAGAACAGGTCAAGGATATGTCAAACATGTCTCAAGTATTACACAAGGGCGCCACAATTGCTTTTTTGCAAGAAGAAAATAGTTTTATCGAGGAAAAAAATTATACCATAGGGGCGCAAGAGAGAAATGATCAAATTAACTTAGAAAAAACCTTATAAATTAGGAGCAAATTTAACAAAGAGAGAATAAATGCAAGTCACACACTTAATAAATTCTTATAGGGACGTTTTTGCCACAGAAGCTAGCAAGATGGGCTCAACAAATATAGTAAAACATAAAATAGAATTAACCGAACATAGCCATTTAAAAGTAAACCATATAAAGTTTCGCAAAAACAAAGAGAGGAAATGTTTTCTACAAATGTCATTCGTCCATCACAGTCACCATTTTCCAGCACAACAGTTTTAGTAAAAAAGAAGGGAGAAACTGAAAAAACGAGATTTTGCGTCTATTATAGAAAACTAAATGAAATAACAAAGAAGTCAAATTATCCCCTTAACAATATAGAAGAGATTTTAACATATTTTGGAAAGTCCAAATATTTTTCGACGCTAGATTTATTCAGCGGTTATGGGCAAGTTGAAATGGAAGAATCATCTAAGGAATATAGAGCGTTTGTCACCCCTGGGCACGGCTTATATGAATTTAATAAACTCCCATTTGGACTGTGTAATGCTCCTTCAACTTTTTCTGATATCACGGACAGAGTATTTAGAGGATTCAAATGGTCCAGTCTATTGATTTATCTGGACGATATCATTGTTTTTTCCGAAACTTTTGAAGATCATTTGAAAAATTACAAGAAGTATTTGAGCGTCTAAGAAAAGTAGGGCTTACGTTTAAGCCAGCCAAGTGCAATTTTGCCTCACTGGAAGTTAAAGTATTAGGTCACATTGTAACCGGGGGACTCTGCAATAATTATAGGAAATTTATAAATAACTTCTCTCGAATAGCCAGGCCATTGTAAGAGGTTAGAAAAAATGACCCTGGATTTAAGTGGGGATGGGAACAAAGATGTAGCATTTCAGCAATTGAAACAAAAATTAACAGAGGCTCCCGTTCTAGCGCATTTTAATCCAAACGTGGGATGTGAATTAAGATTGGATGCATGCAAAGACGGGCTTGGTGTAATATTGTTGCAGGAAAGTAACGAGGAAATGCATCCAATAGCTTAGGGAAGTAGGACATTGACAAAGGCCGAGAAAAACTATACAATTTCAGAGCTGGAAGCCCTAGGAATTATATTTGGATTAACTTATTTGAGACATTTTATCTATGGAAAGCCTGTAAAGATAAAAACGGATCATCATGCCCTATGTTTTTTGAAAAAATCAGAAAATGCAACAGGAAGACTTGCGAGATGTCTAATAAAATTAAATGAATTTGATGATGAAATAATTTACAAATCGGGAGCAAGACATAAAGATGTAGATTGTTTATCGCGAAATGTAGTATTACCTCCACGAGAAGCTGAAGAAGATGAAAGTTTTGACATCCTCACATTTGCATTATCCAGTGACAAGATGGCCGAGGAACAACAGAAAGATACCAAAGTTAAAAAATAAATTAAAGCCATGCGTGACCCAAATTCAGAAGGAATTTATATAGCCTTATGTAGAAGAGCAACAAATTTTATACTAATAGATAATGTGTTGTACAAGACGAATCCGTCAGTATGAGGGAATAAAGACTTGTTAGTAATACCAAGGCATCTAGTTCAAGAAATACTATTTTCAAATCACAATGAACCGTTGGCAGGACATTTAGGTATTTTAAAAACTACTCAAAAACTTAAGGATACAGGTATTTTTGGGGTGGTCTACCAAAAGATATAGAAAGATATGTTAAGGGTTGTCGGGACTGTCAAGCTCAAAGGGGAATGACAAATAGGAAACCAACAGGGTTATTGCAACCAATTTCAGTGGGGTTGCCATTTCAAAAGATAGGAATAGATCAGAGCTGGGCAGTACTCGAGTACAAGTATTCATTTCTTGTACTCAAATTACTTTTGATGTACTCAGTACTCAGGTCAGAGTACTTAATTTCAAATGTACTTGTACTTGGCGCACTTTTAAATACAAAAATGTACTCGAATACTTTTATTGTACTCGAGTACATTTTCGAGTACTCTACGCGTGTCACGCCAAGTAGGAAGGTCACAGTTGGTGTTGGCTCCCTCAGCTACCTGGAAGCAATTAAAGCAAAACTGTGGATTCGTTCAATTAAATTATTGTAATCATTTGGAAATTTAGCGAATATCTACTCTGAACATATAATAGTGCAGTATTTGTGAGTGAAAGGAGCATAGACACTAGGCAGCTAAGCATAACCTAGAAATGCTTTTAGTAAATAGGTAGTTTACCTATTATTATTTTCTGGCCAGTTACATCATGTAACTTACAACTTGCAGGGAAACAATAACACTTAAGTTTGGTTTTAGTTTGAAATCTACTCGTTACTTCTACCTAAAGAGATGTCACATTGCCTTCAAATTCCATAGTCAGTTTCTTTTATTATAACTTTATTACTTTAATAATTTTATGGTGCAACAGGGCCCAGGGCCGGTGAGGGCCACAATAAAAGATTATAATTATGTATATTAAATTGTCTCAAAAAGGATAGATATATTATACGCGCATAATTGGATTTGTAATTTAAAAAGCTCTCATAAAATCGGCTGAAATAATATTCCATAGGCGTATTTAAAAAAATTAAATGTTGATTTTCCAGAAACATCCCAAAATAGAAAACGGAAACCAACCAAATTAAAGTTCGTTGAGAAGTGCGATGAACAATTGTTTTTAGTTTTTTTTCTATAAAGTGCACATAAAACTAGAATTGAAAATTTCAATTTTTCTAAATAACTAAAAACAAAAAATGGTCGGATATTTTTACGTTTGGTTATTTCAATGTCAATTTCAATAATTTTTTCGGGACACTTCCGGTCATTAGCGCAACATATGAAAGTGGTTTCCGTGTTTCTGGGATTATGTACAACACAAAGGTAATTTTAGTTTTTCTCTAACCCAAATGTGGATAAACTAGAAAATTACCGATTGTTGTTTTTATGTTTATGCTTTACTCTTATGCTCAAAACATCATGTATAAACTAGGCATTCCTATGTTGTTTCTCGATTCGGTTGCGTTTTCTTTTGAGAGAAGGAGAATTTCCATAAAATTCTGTTCGACATTTCAATTTCATTACTTTCATTAAACGATTCTGAATAATTCAGCTATGAAGGGTCTAAGCGTTGACTAATATATTATTAAAGACTGCTCGCGGCTGTCACGTTTGACACATTTTTGGCTCACCATGTGCTTTCCGGAGATAAAAAAATACAATGCAGAATACATTGTTAGCCATCAGAGCCATCTGTTTTCTAGGACATAAAGCTATAGCCGTGAGAAGTCTTTATAAATACGTCAGTCAACGGTCTAAGTGTTATGATGTCATAACGTGGTAAAGTTATGTCAGTTACCACTGCTACGATATCAAACATCTTTCAGTCACTTTCACATTGTAGAAAGAACATTTCCATATTTCAGAACTCTTATTGGCATGTCTCAAAATACAGTACCCTGTCAGAGGACAGTACAACCTAGTAGTTTAAAACCAAGCTTCTGAAGTTGATAACTAAAAATGATTGAGATGAAATAATTTTGAAGTGCCAACTATTTAAAAAAAATGGAGATATTTGAAAATCCGATGAAGTCATCATTGTTAGATATTTGGGTGGTGTCTGATTTATCACGTACTACGAAAAAATATGAACTAGAGAATATAAAATGTAAATTAGTAAAATTTACTGTATTAGAGAATATTACTATCATGCAACCTCTTCTTCACCAATAATATCAAAATTACACCATTCAAGTAGCGTCCAGATTCGAGTCGACTGTTCACAATATTTTTTGGAATCTTCAAAGGACGGAAAAGGCATCAAGATCCAGGATGGAAATTGTAAATAGCAATCAGTAAGTGAATTTCTATTGGGTATGGGCTTTACAAAGCCCATTGTTGACATAATCAATCATACTAATTTGCCAGTTTAACTAGTGTTATAATAGTAAATAGTTTGGGTCTACTTAACATGAAATATGCTGCGTATTAAAAATTATAATATACTTTATCTACAACTGTGATGTAATTTCTACGATTTGACACTATTTTCAATGTCATTATGACATATATATTACTGCATTGGTGCTTTTTTGAATTCATAGAAAGAGGACGGCTCTTTCGTGCTTTGTTGCCATGGTTACAAAATATGGTCACTGGTCACAGGTTACTTGTGTTCTCAACCAATTTTATTAACACTACGTTGAATTGGAATATTTTTTTAATAAAATTTTATAATATACTGATAATAATAATAATACACAGTTGTAGATACAATTTTGTACATAACACGTGGGATAGGCATTATTAACACACTTATGTGAATACACGACTCTGCCTAGGACCTCGTCATGCATCTTCAAATGTGTGCGTTACTACAAAATACTATTTGTTTTGACTGATGTTTCAACTATATTTTAGGCTAAACCTAAGCAGTATGCAGTGGTTAAATTTAAGGAGGACTACTGTGGCAAAGGTGAAGGGGAGTCAATAGCAACCGTACCCATGGTTTGGATTATACAACAGGATAATGAAACCTGTTGCAAATGGCCACCAAACAAGGCAAATTTTAGTAACCTCACTAAGAAGATGGTTCCACCCTCAGAATCCTGGAAGAGTTTTCCATGCCAAGTATTTAAACAATTTGGTATGAATTTACATTGCTTTAACTACTTGACTTTATGTACATATTTTTCAGAGGTCTATTCTGCAGCCAGAGCCTATGAAGTCAAATTGACTGCACTAGAAAGTTCTGAATCAGAACCTATGACCGACAATAGTAAAAGTCAACGTGGGAAAGGATGTAGAGGAAGAATTCCAAAAAAAGGGTGCTCGTTACTTGAAGGATATACCTTTATATTTTTTTGTTATCGACAATGGAATATTTTTTTATCTTTGAGCTTAAATTGAGGCAAAGTCTCAAAGCCTAATAATATACCACAGAGAAAATTAAGATATTTTCACAGCACATTTTGTAATCAAAACAGTATTTATGAATAGTATGTTATTAGGTTCTAGCACTCAGCAACACATGAAAATTTCTTAACTTCCTTGATGGCGTATTATTTGGTTTTTTAAGACCCAACTTTGACTTAATTCATTTTTGTATCTGTATAATTTTTGAGGTCCTAGAAACTGACTCGCGCTGTATATAAAAATTATATCAAAATTTTCCCCACATGTCCTATATTAGGTCTAAGTAAACCTGATTAATATTTGAAGCTACGCAACAATGGCCAACAATTGAAATTACATTATTGGCCATTGTTTCGTTGCTTCAAACATTCATCGGATGTATTTTATATTGTCAGTATTATCGTCTACATACAAGCAAACTATATTTTGTAGATGAACCTGATGACAGCACCTCAGACGACTCTTCAGATTTTGTCAAGGGAAAACCATGGGACAAAGAATTAGAACGTACTTATTGTTTATAGTAATTACATAAAGATATAATATCTTTATGTAATTACTATAAACTTATTTTTATAGAACTGGAGATACTGTTGGAAAGTAAAGAAGATTGTGCTGATAAAGCAAATGCTGAGCAAGGTATGGTGGTGCTTTATACAGGTATGTGTACCAAAGAAATATAATTCCCTAATTCCTTCCAACAACCTGCCAGCCTAGATCTGATGTGTAGAGATTCATCCAGATATACAGTGTACGCTGTACGGTCAGGTTAGTCAAGCAATGATATACACAGTCATCACTTGTATTATTTCACCAAAGCCAATTCATTAATAACCAATACTGACGTAGTGGCATTCTGGTTATACCGTAAGTAGCTGTCAATTTTGATTTATGGAAATTATAAACACGTCTCATATGATGTTATTTTTCAAAAATTAGTATCTTTGAAGCTATGAACAGTTGAACATCCGTATCTGTTGCAGCACTAAAACTAAAAGTATTTAAGATCGACTAAAATAAATTTCACATTCCCATCTGAACTTATCAAGACCTGTCTGTCTGATGATGGTGCTGATGTCAAAATCAAGCGGTATGTACCAATTTTCGGCTCCCATAGTGCCTACCAACTATCAAAAAAGAAAGATGTTATCATGCATTGAAGGTAATCGCAGTCATTTTGACGATAAACATTAAAAATAAAGACTTATATAGCCTGAGAGCTGGCTACATAAAAAAATGATAAGGTGCAGTGAAAATTCCTTCCTTACTAGCTGACAAGCAAATAGCTCTGCGGGCAGAAGTCGCTCCCGGGGCCGAAAGCAGTGTGCGGGCGGTCAAATGTTGGTAATTTTGAAGATCTCGAAAACCGTAGGAGATCCGACGACGCTCAAATTTGGGCAAAGCTGCGCCTTTCGGTGCGTAACAATATGCCGTTATATTCATGGGTTGCTGAGATATTCGAAAAGCGTAAAATCGAATTTTTAATGTGCAACTTTGCCCAAACTTGACCACCGTCGTGTCTTCTATACTTTTCAAGATCCCCAAAATTACCAACTTTGACCACCTGCCACTGGTTTCAGCCCCGGGAGCGACTTCTGCCCGCAGGGCTATGTGCTTGTCAGCTAGTAAGGAAGGTGTTATCTTTTTTTAGCCAGCTCTTAGACCATTATTCTATGCACAGGTTCTTTTCTATTTAGGGCCAGTTCTGCAATCCTGGTATACCTTTTAAACCAAGTTTATCTGCTTGACAACGATTATAGCAACAATGGTTATCAAGCAGATAAACTTGGTTTAAAAGTACCATAGGATGGTAGAATTGGCCCTTAGTGCAAAATTCATTGCCTGACTTATGCCTCGCCCTCTATTGTGTGTTGCCAAAGATAACGTTCTCTAATCTCGATTATTAGTTATAGTTCATAATTGGAATGTAAAGCACTATGCAACATTGGTAAACAATTGACATTATTGTTCACCATTGTTGGGTAATGCTTTACATTCAAGTTATGAACTATAAGTACATCTTGTGGCACATGTCTTGTATTTTCTGAATTGAAAAGAATATACAATGGTAGAAAATCAAAAGCAACACATTTAGGTATTAAATTATTTCTAGAAATGGAAAATGAAAATAACCAGAATTTTCCCGGAACTGAAGATGCTTCCGATGGTGTAAATACTGACAATGCCACAAATAATGATGATGCAACTATGGTTGGTAAGTATAAAAAAATGTTTTTGTGTATGCCTATTCCCATGAATGTGTAAGTACAACACAAATACCAGCTTACTGCTTCACAAACAGCTCGGAAACTCGGTGGCGGTGTGGTGCACGGGATTTTTTTAACAGAAATATATAATATTCGGTTCCCAAACTGGAAACTTAACGTTAGTTTTTCGCCGGAGTCCCCTCGGGGCCCCAACTAAGATCTCAAACCCATTTCAGTAAATCAAAGTCTTAATTGGAGTACTGCATTAGGCCGCGATGCCGCCAAAGGGCAAGGTGCCATAAAGTAGTCGAAAACATGGCCCGCGGGACGGATTTATGATAATTGATATAATAAACGTCTCAAAGTGATCGATTTATGCTAATTTCAGTAATTAATTTTGACTGATTTCGATAATTGCCTTAATTAACTTCGCGAGAACCGGTCTCCCCAAAAGTTCGCACGGTTTGGCAAGCCGCGGGGAAGAGTAGCGGGGCACCCGGAGACCTATAAATACCCGGGAGGGCCCATTCGCAGGAATCAGTAGAAGCGAATCAGTAGAAGACGAGTAGCAGATCAAGAAACAATAGTCGACGACCAACCGATCCACCAGGTCGCGGGACGGGACCCGCGGCCCACGGTCCAGTCCAGATGTCTTAGCAACTCTTGAACGAAACCACCAAAATTCTAAGCACCTGAGTAAGTTAGACTGACCAAGTAGTAAGATATTTTTGTTTTGATGCTTTGTGTTCGAATTTCCTTTTATTTTGAAATTTTAAAATCATTTTGGAAACTTTGGAGATATATTGACTTTATTGTGCAATTTTTATTTGAATTTTAGAATTAATATCAGAAATTGAGTCTTTTTGTTTTCATTTTTATACTAAGGATTTGGTAAACTTATTTGCAGTTTTGTCAGTTGAGTTAATGAGTGTTTTGTCTAGTCTTTATGCTAAATTAAGAACTTCTATTCATGCCATATGATTATTCTGAATTTTGAGCCATATAATTTTGGTATTGCTTGCAAGAGTATTGTCTTTTAATTGAATCATTTTATGCCACAAACTTGAGTAACATTGATTTACATTTAATGCCAATTTGTTGTACAGAGTAATCAATTAATTTTGTGCTATTTGGGAAATATTTTGCAATTTTTGTACTTTTGATCTGAATATTGTCATTTTATTGCCATAGTTTGTGTGTTCGTGCCATTTTTGACATATTGTTTTGACTGTTTTGTACCTTAAATTAAGTTCAATTTTTAACAGTGTATCTTTTTTTTAAACGTTTGGATTGTGTTACATGAAAAGAGTTCCTATTTCGGATACCTTGAGTGGCGTTGTGCGAAATCATAGATTTTTACAATTATTCATTATTTAATTATTGCACGTTTTTAAACTTCCTCTGTATTTTATTAACGTAATGTACTGTTCCGTAATTAATCCTAATATACATATTTCAAACTACCCTGTGTCTCCGTCATACACCCTTAGGCCCACACTAAAAGAAGATCTTGTAGACCACCCTGTATAATACCGCTCGCCAATTAACATCTCACAGGGTAGGATACTACAGCGGCATTTTTTATATGGCCTTTGAGGGGAACACGCTTTGTGTGTTGGTAGAAAAACTCCATGGGCTGAAAGTTCAGATTTCCCTTAACTTCTGAACCAAGTTTAACTGTTTCACAATGACTGTAGTCGTTGTCAACTAGTGAAGCTTGGCTTAAAACTGAAAGGAAGATTGAACTACCCGCCCTTATATTAGACAACTTTATCTGAAGGATAATAAATTTTCATAATCCTATTTTTTTTAAATTATGCATTTTAATTTCTTCAAATTCTATTCAAATGTGGGATTCACGGCCATTGACTGCCACTACAGTGTTCCTAGTTTTTTTGTAAGCTGTGCTACCCTTATAGTGTATGTTCCATTTAAAGATGTGCCATCTAAAATTTGTATTTGTGCGCCGATTTTGAAGAACTTTTTTTTGTTAGATAGGTCTTACAAAAACATACCTAAAGCGCATTTAAAATTTTTGACAAATATAAGCCACCCATAGCTTTTATTTTAATTTTTATTCCTATATTTCAGAAACTGGTGACTTCAATAATATATTAATACTTGAGAAACTGACAGAATTAGAAATGAAGATTAATGCGAATGCAGAAAAATTAGATAAACGTTTGCGGCTTCAGGGCAGTAGTGTAAATACTTTAGATATGTTGGAAGTGGAACCACTTGAATTGCCACTGAAGATATCGAACATCTAGAAACCAAATTAAAATCTAATAATCCTGAAAAATACAAAATGTCATTGGTAAGACTGGAAATTTGGATTAGACAATATCTTTTTCATCCCGCACTCACCACTTTGAGTCAAAAAAATGAATATAGGTACCCTTTTTCTCTCAGGAAAATACACTTATTTTGGTGGGAGGCTTAAATAGCCAGAAACTTATAAGACGATGCCTTCAGAGACTAATGACCAATGAACTTGCCAGCCAATGCTCGTTTTCAGGGGCTAAAGGAAGTTATAAAATAAAGGAACTAGCGTTGATGGAGATATTAGCAAGTAAGCATTATACATAGCCTAAAACATTGTAACAATAATCTCTCCTGTCAATTCTCCAATAAGTAGAAATGCTTTAATTTGAATACTCGATAAGACTGGCTCTGAAATCAGTGTGTATACATATATGAAATTATAGTAGAGGCCAATGATTTAATCTGATTGAATACAATTGCATAAGAATTCGCATCCAAGTAGTCTTTAAGTGAAACACCCTGTATATGGTGAATTTAGTATTATAGTTCATAACTTGAATGTAAAGTGCTACACTATAATGATTAACAATAATTGACCACTGTTGACTATTGTTGCGTAGTAGGTACCTACTTTACTTTCATGCTATGAACTGTAACCTAAGATTGCTAATAGACTGCGTTCTTGCTCGACATTTTTGTGCACGAACACGCATCATTCAAACAAAAACGACGCAAAACCAAGGTGTATGGCAAAGACGAATAAAACAACAAATATAGGAAATAAATGTCAAACCGATAATAACCTCACTTAATTTGCCTGGCGTGTCGGATCATTAACAAAACAATTGTTCCAGCAATCTCCGGCCGGGTAATTCACATTCAGCACCTTTAAAAAAACCATTATACATCCCAAAAATATTCCACAGGTATCAACTGGTGAAATACTGACAATCAAGCCCGGCAACGGAGCAAATTACTGCCAAGTTTACCAGCACTTCCTAGCACCAAGGCCTCGTATACAAGCCAAGACTGGGTCCGCAATGCATGAAACAGTAATAATTTCAAAGCTTCGACCTATTTGGGTTTTAATAACGACTCGTTTTAGTATTCGATGAACTCCCTATGTCTACGGTTACAATGGAGCCCGACGACAGTGATTATTGAAGTGATCGATGAAAACATATGCAACTCGTGTGAAACAGTTTACCCTATGAAGATGCCAATGGTAAATACAATGATTCAAACTTAATACTGTGTTTGTTCTTACTTTGGAAAAGAAGTCTATTCGAAACCAGTATTTGAACACATATATCTTAGGAAGTGGCTATTTATACGTCCGACGGATACAAACGTCAGTATACGTCTTGCGCTCTCATTGGCGGGCTGAGTCACGTGACTTCTTTGGACGTGCATTTAACTCCGTACACGTCCGAAGTCGAAGTAAACTAATATTTAGATACGTCGGAAGTGCATTTTTCTCAAGCATCTTTGCAATAAGGAGCGTATGCACTGCTCCTTTTTGGGGGATAGACGCTGCCGTATGAAAAAAGTAGTGGTAATAATTTCCAATGGTGTAACTCACCCCCGATTTTCTTGAAATTTTGGCTAGGTAGGTACCCCGTATTTTCGCCCGATGCGATGTTCGGCGTTGTAACCCACCCCCGATTTTCTTGAAATTTTTGCTACCCCCCGACATTCGCCACCTGCGATGCCCCCGACATTGTCAGGGGGTAGCCAAAATTTCAAGAAAATCGGGGGTGGGTTACATCATTGTAAATAATAAAATAACCACTTCATTTTTCATTCCGCAGCGCCCATCGCGGAAAAAGTAGGGCATACGCAATATAAAATGAGACAAGATAGGTCTGAATAATCTCGGACATCATCCAATCGACTTAGTAAACAAGCCGATTCATAATCCATCGGACAGTAGAAGTAAGGTTATGTGTCACGTGGCTCAATCGACCAATAAGAGCGCAAGACGTATACTGACGTTTGTATCCGTCGGACATATAAATAGCCACTTCCTATATCTTAACATATTATTATTTATTTTTTATATACAGAGTGTCTCACTTAAGAGTGAAACAACTCTATAACTTCTTTAATTTTTAACCGACCAGAACGAAATTTTTACCAAAGGTAGATGGCATTGTTGCCTACTTATTTCCAAAAAATTAGTTGCCTACTCCAAAGTCAAAGCCACCTGCGATGCCACAAACCAGGCTAAAAATCCAAAAGTCATATTAGGCATTTTTTTTCAAAAAAAAATTACTAAAAAAAGTTGTTCAGAATCGATTCAGAACCCTAAATCCAAAATTTTGTCAAAATCAAAAAATATTAATTTAAAAAAATTAAATTCGAAAAACAGCAATTTAATAATTTTCTGTGTTTAGAAAAGTGCGCGATGGAAGTTTTGAAGGCAAATTGTTTTCATAAAGTAATTATTTTAAAATAAAAGCTACAAAACAAATTTTAAAAAATTAAATTTTAAATTTTTACTTAAATTTTATTTATTTAATATTTTTTGATTTTGACAAAATTTTGGATTTAGGGTTCTGAATCTATTCTGAAAAACTTTTTTTAGTTAATTTTTTTGAAAAAAAAAGTGCCTAATATGACTTTTGGATTTTTAGCCTCGTTTGTGGCATCGCAAGTGGCTTTGACTTTGGAGTAGGCAACTAATTTTTTGAAAATAAGTAGGCAACAATGCCCTTTGGTAAAAATTTCGTTCTGGTCAGTTAAGAAGTTATAGGGTTGTTTCACTCTTTAAGTGAGACACTGTATGTAAATGTATTTTTTAGGTGCTGCGCAATTAAATCTAAAAAAAAAAAAATGCAGCAAAAAAAATGGGTTAGAATAAATAAAAAATCTCGGGTGAGCAAAAGAATGGTTACCTATAGAATATCACAGACCTTGTATATAGGTACTCGTAGGTCTGCGTCTCTATGCTGTAGAAAAATAGAAACTTACCTACCTAAGACTATGATGTATAATAAATTCAAAGAAAATATATTATTTTTTAAGTACATATTAATCTGTTCAGTATAATATTTAAGAGAGGATACACGATTGCCAAATCTGTCAAATCCTATATTAATGTGAGAAATTTACGTTCCAATATTTAGTCACTTTTGTAATAATTTAAATAGGAAATTTGTTTTCATCACCAAGGTTTGATGGTTTGACAGCCATTTGGTTGTCTATCCTTTCATAAGTATTTTACTTAGTGATTTTTAATTGTGTACCCAAAAGGCTGCTGACAACTTGGGCGACTTCACCCAAAATGTTATTTTGTGGATTTTAACGCTATTGTACTTTTTTTCAAAAAGTAATTCACAAGAAAGTTTTTTGTTGTCATTGGGCACTACAAGAAATTAGTGCGGTAGTCGATAGTTTGTTTTATGCATTTTTTTCTCGAAAACTAGGTACCTACCTACTATCGATTAGGTACCAAACTAATTTCTTGTAATGACTAGGTGCCCATTGACGACAAAAAACTTTCTTGTGAATTACTCTTTTGAAAAAAAGGAACAATAGGGTTAAAATCAATAAATAACATTTTGGTGAAGTATGTTTAACGGGCCAGCACAAGTATGATACTTAATAAGCAGTTTTACTATATCGTTGGCCACCTCTGTAATGGCCACCATACATTGGGCCAGTATAATATCAGTATGTTGAACATCCGGCAAAGTAACAGTGGCCGACCTCTGGCCAGTGTGACCTATTTGCATTGGCCCAGTGTAGATTGCCACTGATTCGCCGTTACGGCAATTTCTGGCCAGCACCTAATCGGCCACAGATTCGCCGGATGAAAATGTTTGCTGGGTTGTTACCTCTATGTTACTTAACATACAAGAATAATGAGAACATAATATTTTAAAATGAGGGAAATTTTAAGATTTCATGATAAAACCCACATATATGCCACAATATTTTCACTAGAATTTAGTGTGGAAGGTATGTGGCTTTTTAACACATCACTAGAGACAACGTGGAAAAGTGGAGCATTAAGCGTCCCAGCCACGTGGCAGCCACATCCCAGTGATACTTTTTTCTAGCCACGTGGTTTCGTACAACGTGACTTCCACATGGTTTCCACATTATTTTGCTACGTGGGTAGGCATTGATAAAAGTGATTTAAATTAGTTGTCCACAAAAAATGAAACGATAAAGCTTTCTTTAAATTAAACTGGTACCAGATAATAGTTATATGTATTTTAGTAGTAGCCGTGTCATGTATACCTAGATATAAGTTATAGTAATTAAGAAACCCTCGTCACCATATTAAATAATTTTCATTGTTTATTCAACTTTATATTTGGTTGATATTATGTACCGACTTATGAAAAAAAAATTTTCAATATCGTAGTAATGTCATCACAAAGAGGCATACACAGGGATCAACGGAGGAAACACAGGCACAAAATGGTTATGGTGGAGAAGCTGCGTTCTAGTAAGGTTCTCACGTATACCAAGTAAATGGTTGGTACGTGAATGGGGTCAATGATGACAAAATGGAAATGGGATCCCTAAAGAAGGCCATGGCATAGTTGCAGTGGGAAACGCCAAAACCCCCGACTAAGCCGGTACTGCAAGATGGACCCATATCCCGAGCTGTTACCAGAGGTGGTAAGGTCAAGAAGAGTCATGAATAGAGAAGAAGTTTGAAGAAAAAAAGACAAGTAGGTAACCTACATGTGTCCAATGTTTTCCAAGTCTCCCATGTGTATCTGCTCTCAAAGATATTTTATGTTAAGTATGTTCAATTAGGTATTATAAAAGCTAAATAATTTTTGGAAGTTTTTTCACTTTTAAATTTTTTCTATTAAGCATATTTTTTCATTATTTTGTCAATATTTAAAATTCCATTGTAAAAACCCAAGTGGCGAGTCAAGCTTATACTCGCTCGAGGCGAGCGATTCCGGAGGGGGGAGTATTGTCGTGAAAATTAGATGAGATGTTTATTTAATTAGAATAAACAATTATAATTTGATTATGCTGACAAAACAATATTGGTAGCCTCGCATATCGAGAGCACGAATTGGCTTGACACTTGGGTGCTAGTGGTGTTCGGGGAAAGGTGGCCTGGTGGGAAGACCATGCAGGAGTTGTTCCCCACATCAAGTGTCAAGAGGGTCCAAGTCAAAGCTTAAAGTCCAAAATATATTTGTAAGTATTTCTTTTATTTTTATTCTTTTTACTATTTTTATTTGTCACTTTTTTATAATAAATTATATTTGTTTTTCGTTGGTTGTCTTATTACTTACCAAGATTATGCATCCCCCCAACACGACAATATCCAGAAATAAAAGTTCCTTTAGGAACTTTCTTGGTGTTGGATGAATGGATCACCATTGCGTTTATGCCCATGCAATTTAACACTTTCAAGCAATTCTTCATTTTCAGATCCAATCAGCACATCTTCCTCAATTTTTTCCAATAATTTTAGTAACCTCCCCTGCTCCTTTTCGTAGTCACGCATGGTTAAAAAATACACATTACTGCTCAGAAAAATAAAAAACTAAAAAACATAGAAATGGCATCTGTAGTTTGAAATGTTTGTAAGCGGTAAGTACTTTTTATACTCTATTATTTATTTACTAGTTAAAGTTTAACAGCGTTGCCAATAATTCATAATGAAAAACTTATTTCTCTGATAAATTAAAATAATCTTCAAGATCAAATTGCAAATAGGTAGGTAATAATAGTTTTGCAACAATGGTTTCCGTTGTATGTAGGGACTAGGGACATACCCAATCAGTTGCAAATACGTTTGCTTTGAAGTAAATAATGGTAGATAATTATGATATTTATGTATTGATGAGAGAAGGTCTGCCTGACTAATAGGTGAATCTAGTATTTATAATTATCTAGACACTTATTAGGCAGTATTTCTATACTACGTGTAGTACTTTAATCTGTGATACAATAAAGGAAACAATAATATATCTACAATAATTACCAATACCAATCGCACAATCTGACAAATGCGCAAATCGGTCAAGAGTGTGCCTCACCTTGTGTTTGACATAACTGGTGCTGTGTCTTTTAGAAGCAATTTTTCGCTGTTTTTAAGTGTTTCTCAAGTATTCGTCGGTTTAAAATGCTTATATAGACAATTAAGTTATACGTTATGGGCAAAAAAAGTGTATTGTTTGCAAATCAAGCAACTTGCCAAATGAGGTTACATAATATCATGCGTAAGTACATAGGCATACCTAGTTTGGGGTACGGTAAAAGATACCTTTACCACCAGAGGGAAAATAATTCTCAAAATGGGTATCAAACGAAAGGGCTCGACGGGTAGAAAATAATAAGGTGAATGACGTCATAATAAATCTAATATGGCGCCTCCCCAAGACGGCGGATTGCCTAATTCTTCACAACATCCTCGACATGAGTATCAAATGAAAGGATTTGAAGAGTAGAAAACGATAAGATGACATACTAAATCCAATAGGGCGGATGCCCGATGCCCCAAGATGGCGGACTAAATTTCTTTACACCCTTCTGAGATGGGAATCAAATAGGTACTAAAAAAGCACAAAATAAAATAAATAACAAAAAACCTTTTTAAGAACAAGTTTTTATTTAAGTAAGCCATTTACTAAAACGGATAAAATAAGTTTAGGTTTTCGTTAAGATAATAATTCAATGCCAAACTGCGACAAGCTTTTTTAAATCAAAAAGCTTGACGCGCAAACTGTAAAGAAAGTATTATATTCTTTGGCATAGTCTTGCTTATCAACCAATCACTGTCTGATACGCTTAATTATTGGTACAGGGTGGCCCATCCAAGCGGAAAAAGTGTGCTACGTGGAGACAGGTTAACATAAATTCGTCATTCAAAAAATGAGGTTGTAGTAAAAATTAAGGGGAATTCGAGGGTGTACCCTAATTTTGTATACAGAGATCGGTAAAAAAGTTATCGCGAAAAAACATTTTTTTGCAAAATAAAAAAAAATTTTTTTACCTACACATCCATTAGAGAACCTTTAAGTAGTATTCCCGAATATTCACTTTTTTAATATATCTTCCGGTTATAGTGGAAATGAAAGTGGTTTTCTCTATTTTACAACTTACACATTTCTCTTAACTATCACAGGATTCCTTTTTTAATTATGAATCCAACGATATATAATTTGACCTATTTATCTCCAACCGTTTCCGAGATATTTATCAGAGAAGCTCCATCAAACTAGATACATGGTCTCATGGTCGGTGTCTGATGTTCGATCTGAGTAGGCCAAACAATAAAACCAAATTTATGACAAATCAAGTCAGCCATGATAATAAAACTGACAAGCGAGTAGGCTGAATGTTAAAGTGCTATAGCCATTCAACTGCATTCAACTTAATTAAAAATCTCGTGGAAATTATGAAGCATTTATCATTTTTACTACTGTCATATTTATTATAACAACAAAAATATGATTAGTTATTAAAAATTAGTTAGAAGTTTATTTACATTAAATGTTCAAAATGGTTTCCATTATTATTTACACATAACCTAAGTCTTTTTAATAAATGTTTTCGGACATTTGCAAAGATTAAGGGACGATTGTTTAAACTATCAATTTCTAATTTTACTCGTCTTTTAATCTCCTCAACATTTTCGGGGCGGTTCTTATAAACTTTATTTTTTAAATGCCCCCACAAGAAAAAATCCAAGGGGGTTAAATCTGGACTACGTGGCGGCCACCTTATCGTTCCATGTTTACCAATCCAATTTTCAAACGAATTGTTCAAAAATTCCGTTATGGGCCCACAGTTATGGAAGGAAGCGCCATCTTGCTGCCATATTAATTGTCTTTCTTGGAGTTGGTTAAGAAAAATTAATGGCAACTGGTAAAGTATTGTTCCAATTTGTTCTGGATTAAATGTAGGTATTTCCTACCTGTCATATTTCCTGAATAAAATAGAGGGCCCATTATAAAATTTCCCACAATTCCGCACCAAACACCCACGGAATTTCTGCCGGATTTCACAACTTCACGAAATGCCCGTGGATTCTCAACAGACCAAAATATACTATTTTTCCGGTTGTATATTCCCGCCGTTGTAAATGTAGCTTCATCCGACCAAATAATTTGTTTAAAAAATCCAGCTCCACCTCTTGCAAAATAAAAGTTTAACATTGTTTGACTATATTCCAGTCTTTTTGCAGCATCTCCAGGGAATAGCCTTTGAACAGGTAATATTTTGAAGGCTTTAAATTTGCTTAATTTCATTACCCTTTGTATTGTAGACCTGGGAATTTGTAAGTCTCTCGCTGCATCTCTCTGAGATTTTTCGTTATTTCTTCTGAAATAATTTAAAATTCGTTCTCTCTCGTCCTCACTAATTCTAAACCCTTTTTTTCTCTTGCTAATCACACTTCCTGTCGATCTGAATCTTCGATACAGCTTACATATAAATGAAGCACATTTCTATTTGGATATTTACGAGAATACTCCCTCAAAGTTTCTACGTGTCTTTTATCATTTTTGATGAAGATCTCTAAAATATCACAGCATTCTTCTTTCAAAAACATTTTTTAAACTGCAACTACTAACAGCTTCAGCAACAAAATTTTAGACTAATCTGACACGTAAATATAAATATTGAATTGACAGCCTACTCGCTGTCAGTTTTATGGCTGACTTGATTTGTCATAAATTTGGTTTTATTGTTTGGCCTACTCAGATCGAACATCAGACACCGACCATGAGACCATGTATCTAGTTTGATGGAGCTTCTCTGATAAATATCTCGGAAACGGTTGGAGATAAATAGGTCAAATTATATATCGTTGGATTCATAATTAAAAAAGGAATCCTGTGATAGTTAAGAGAAATGTGTAAGTTGTAAAATAGAGAAAACCACTTTCATTTCCACTATAACCGGAAGATATATTAAAAAACTGAATATTCGGGAATACTACTTAAAGGTTCTCTAATGGATGTGTAGGTAAAAAAATTTTTTTTTATTTTGCAAAAAATGTTTTTTCGCGATAACTTTTTTACCGATCTCTGTATACAAAATTAGGGTACACCCTCGAATTCCCCTTAATTTTTACTACAACCTCATTTTTTGAATGACGATTTTATGTTAGCCTGTCTCCACGTAGCACACTTTTTCCGCTTGGATGGGCCACCCTGTACCTACTTTTATGAAAATTTCGCGCGACGAGCTTTTTGATTTAAAAAGCTTGCCGCAGTGTGGCATTGAATTATCTTAACGAAAACCTAAACTTATTTTATCCGTTTTAGTTCATGGCTTAAATAAAAGCTTGTTTTTAAAAAGTTTTTATTTTGTTAATATTGTGTTCGCCGAAAAATCCCCAACTAGTAACTGTCAATGACATCGATAAGTTTGAATTTTAGAATTGACGCGTACTAGTTGTACCTGGGGTTACACTTCAATTTTTATAAAAAAAAATGAGATATAAATTCAAATATATTTTTCCTATTTTTATAACTATTTAAAAAAATTAAGAGGTACGCCACTGCTTTGTAATCGTTAGCACCAGATCTGTCACCCGAACTGTAAACATAATTTTTTATTATTATGGGAACAAACTTGCCAAAACAAAGCCAGTTTTACGTTTTTTATTTTTCTGAGCATTACTGCAACGAAAACGAAAATGTACAAATAAAATTAGGTAGGTACTAGAGGTGGAAAACTATCGATAGCACTATCGATAGCATCCATAGTTTTTGACTATCGAAAATATCGATAGTTTTCTAGACTCTCGATAGTATCGTACAGGTGGCGCCATCTGGTGGAGGAGACCAGTAGTTCGTAGTCTTCCTGCCCTTGAACATGATTAGGTGCTATTTTTTATCGTGCGTTTTTTGCGACACATCATGCACAAACGGTGTATGATTGTTATGTGTATGAACTTGATATAAAGACAGAACAACAGGGCTATACAGGGTGTTATTTAAGTACGTAGCCAAACTTCAAGGAGTGATTCTTTGAGTGTTTTTAAGACGAAAAGTGTAGATAAACATAGGTCCGGTATCGCTTCGTTTTCAAGTTCAAGATACAGGGTGTCAAACTTAAAAAAAGAAACTTTTTTTCAACATCTTACTAATCCTTTAGCCGATTTTGTTTAAATCTGGCAGTGTTATTTACGGTAGAGAGGGGTTAATTTAGCCCTAAGTAGATTCAAATTATTAAGTCCAGTGGCGTCCAGGGGGGCACCGTGACCCCAATATTTTTGGAAAAAAAAAGTGCGCCACTGACGTTTTTATAGTCCTCCTTACGGCAGAATGCGTGCGACGTAAGGGGGAAGAACTCGCAAATATTATAGAATTAGTCACAGTTCAGGGGCGTAGCTCAATTTTGTGTAACTCACTGACTTAATTTTCATATAATTGTTATTTAATTTATTGTTAATATTATTCTTAACGGTGATGCCTTAGACTATGGAGGAAGGCAAACCCTTATAACATTGACAATTATTTCTCGTGCTTGAGAATGCAACGTTCTTCCCTGTTTGCTCATACACTCCCGAACATACGAAACGCCACTGAGCTCTCGGAGCCCGCGGAAAAAACTTGCCAGCGGCCTAAAAAATGAGGTCTGTGTGGTAGACCAAATACGCAGTTAACTTTACGACTATAGAAAGAGGCACAAAACGCTTTGACCAACTGCTTTTGTCAGCCGAGTGCTTGGTAGAAGTGCTGTGTTGCCGTATTTCAAAGGCGATGGTAGACGCGACGATGTAGAAAAAAATATAATAGGTGTTTTATCACACCGCGTTAAAAATAAATGATAAACAAAAATGGGTAAGTGGTCCCGTGATGCGAGCTTTATTTTTTCGGTTTAACAGAGTTCAGATATTCGGCTTCAATATGATAAAACTTGTATTCGCCAATAAATAACGACTACTCGTATAGGAAATCTCGCAACGCTGCCCGCATTCTTTAGAAACGTTTTCTTTCGTGCTTTGGACTATAAAACTTTTATATTTTTCTCGCATTAAGGAGCCAAGAATACAACTTTTTGGTATCTTGATTTTTTTGTATTTGGCTTCTTTTTCGAAAGAAAAAATAAAACCATTTATTGCATAATATGTCATTGCTTTGTTGTTGCATTGCTGCTTTCTCGAAAACGAAACAAGATACGAAAAAAATCAAGAGACGAAAAAGTTTTACTCTTAGTTGCTTAATGTGAAAAAAATATATAAAAGTAGATTAGAATTAATATCAAGTCCAGTGGCGTCCCTTAACCAATATTTTTGAGAAAAAGAAAATGTGCGCCACTAACTTTTTTAAAACTTTTATATTTTTCTGGCATTAAGCAACTAAGAATACAACTTTTTGGTTTCTTGAATCTTGTTCTTATCTTGCTTCGTTTTCGAGAAAGCATAGCAATGCAACAACATGTAATAAAGTGGTTTTTAGTTTTTCTCCCGAAAACGAAGCCAGATACGAAAAAAATTCAAGAGACCAAAAAAGTTGTATTCTTAGTTCCTTAATACGAGAAAAATATAAAAGTTTTAAAAAAGTCAGTGGCGCACATTTTTTTTTCAAAAATATTGGTCACTGTGGCCCAGGGACGCCACTGGACTTAATAATTTGAATCTGCTTAGGGCTAAATTAACCCCTCTCTACCGTAAAAACACTGCCAGATTTAAACAAAATCGGTTAAAGAATTATTAGGATGTTGAAAAAAAGATTTTTTTTAAGTTTGACACCCTGTATCTTGAAAACGAAGCGGTACCGGACCTATGTTTATATAAACTTTTCGTCTTAAAATCACTCAAAGAATCCTCCCTTGAAGTTTGGCTACGTACTTAAATAACACCCTGTATATTTTCGTTTTGTGTTTTGTGGTTTACTACACAGGCAGATTAGTAATTAGTACTATTGTTGATTACAGATTCACGGTCGATTGTTTATAAATTATTAATTATTGTTTTTTTGGGTTTGGGTGCATAATACTTATTTGGCAGTTTTACTGTCCTTTTTACAATTAAAAAAGACTTTGAACATTCCGATAGTACTATCGATACTATCCATAGTTTTTTCGAAAAATATCGAAACTATCGATAGGAAAAACTATCGATAGTTTCCACCTCTAGTAGGTACATTGAATTTTTTAATTACCTGTGTGGTGGCAACGATATATAAATGGGAACGGACCTCCCTACTTAGGAGGTACGTTGTGGTGAGGAAGGGGTATAAAATAAACTCGACGCAGAGAAATTTCTCTTCCTCGACGGCGGCGCCTTGATGTTTGGCAGCCGGTGGTCGCCACGTTCTCTGTTTAGAAGACAGGGCCGTATTTAGAATTTAGTGAAGGGATAGTGTAGGTCTGTACTCAGATATTTTAAATCATTCATTTATAAACACAAAACAAATCATACCTACATACTGAAATGATGATTGGAACAGACTTCTCACGGCTATACCTTCATGTCCTGGAAAATAGATGGCGCCTATGGTTCACAATATATTTTGCAATGTATTTTGTCTCCGGGAAGCGCATGGTGAGCCAGAGAACTGTCAAACATGACAGCCGTGAGCAGTCTTTATTAATACGTGACAATACGTTAGTCAACGCAAAAATGTTAATTGGATTTGAAGGAATATTTTTAATTTAAGGTAGTTAGATAACCGAAATATTTAGTAGGTATGGAAAAGCGGTTTTTCTTATCTTATTCCAAAAATTTAATATTTTATTGATCTTAAAATTTGATGATTGTCTGAGCAATATTTTTTAAACAATCATTTTGTAGAATACAAATGAAAAACAAAACATAGGTGTATGTATTAGAATATTGTCTTCATCGGATTAATTAAATATACCTACCCAGTTCTACAACAGTTTCGTTCTTTTGGTTATCATAAAACCTTAAAACGGTGCTATTACGCACTATATTACGCGTGTTTGTCGCCATTACTTCAGAAGGGTGCCTAACTTCGTGATAAAAAAAACTAAGCAATTAGTATCCATAATAGGTACAAATACATAGGTATGACCACACCCAACTAGCATTTTGGGTCACCATACCCAACGTCTGACTAATTATCGACCAGCGCAACGTTGGCAATCAGTGTAAATAATAGTCGATTTTAGGCGAATAACCATTAATAACCGGTATAAATACTGAGGTGCCCCGTAGATATCAACCAATTTTCTTATTTTATTTTATCAAATAATTCGATGCAATGTTAACTACTTCCTTAAAATATCTTGTTTCAAATTCATCGGGTTTAGGGACCAAGCCGCCGAATATCATCGGGTCATAAATTTGATCGAAAAACCATGTTGTTTATATTAAGTAAGTACCGAAACCCCAGGAGGAATCTGCCAGGGTTATTACGGCTCCCCGAAAAACATGCTCCAAACCCATGTTTGTTTATAATATTCTATCCGCCGACAAACACGCGAGCGTCTAACGAACACCTGCAGACTCCCGAATCAAGGCGAAAACAATGTCCCAAGCTGATATAAAAGGGGGTTACTCCCAAAGCAATACCAGTCGTCGCCGACCACCACTTGTAGGGCGAAGTCCTGCCCGAGAGACCAGCGAGCGTCCGATGCCGTGCCAGCCATGAGAAGAAGCCGTAGAAGATCCCGAGTTGCAGGGCGAAGTACTGCCCGAGACATCATCCGGTGTCTGCCGCCTAGAATCAACACCAGAACCGGCCTTAGTACAGTTGCTGCCCGTTGAACTGACCAAAAAGCAAGCGATTGGATTTTGTTTTGTTGGGTTTTGTCGACTGAGTTGCCTTTCTCTTTCCAGTTAATTCATTTAATTGATTTTATTTTATTTATATTGCTATTAGTGTTTACTTGAGGTGTCGTAAAGGATTGTTATATTTTGTCATATTTTAAAACAGTGTCGTTACAGTTCTGAATATTTTACGCTAAATTTTGGGTATTTAAAAAGCTGTTAGCATAGCAGGGCCGTATTAAGTCCAATATTAATATTTTACGCTAAATTTTGGGTATTTTGAAATGCGATTTTGTGCCAATTTCGAATCATTTTTAAGAATTTACATATTTTTATTATAGTTTGTGTGATCAGGCTAACTAACTTGTGTGCCAATAATTTGGATATTATTCTTGGAATATTTTGAGCTACATTCACTTACTATTTCTGCAGGTTTTGTTATCAGTTTATGCTATAAGCTAGTATTGTTCGCCACCTAGGTTTGAAACCAGTTACTAAAATTTATAAATAATTATTTTGCCTTTATTTATTTATCGATTCTTTTCTGTTATATTTACTTAGGAATATTTTAATAATTCATTTTGTTCACGTTCGTGCATCCTCAAGTCAATTTCAATATATATGTATAACATATATCTATATAATAATATATGTATTAAAATTCCCCGTTGTTTCCATTAATCCTTAGACTCACACCAAAAATAAATTAACTTATGGACCACCTTATACATACCGCTCGAGCAACTAACATCTAAACCAAAGGTGCGGGCACCATAATACCAAACACGTTTACGCGATTCGGTTATTGTTGGTTATAGCTCTGACGTCACAAAGGAGCCATTCATACGTCATCATTATAACCGACAATAACCGCGGTATTTACTCAACTCAGGAGCAGGGTAATTACCGCGGTTATTGAAAACAACAAATGTCATTTGCTAGATTTGCCAATTTGTTGCGAGTTTGCATTTTTCAAAACTTAAAAATATATTATTTGCTGATATAGGCAAAAGTGTAGTGATTCCATATTTTCATCTAGATCCATAAATTTTAAAAAAATTGAATAGGAGCAAAAATATCTCTTTTGTGTAAACGTTGAAGGCTGAAGGTGAAGATTGTGAAGATGACCAGGTTCCAGGTTGAAGTCGGAGATATGGAAGTAGCATGTCTTCTGTTAAATATAATTTTATTACAGGCTTTTATTCATTTTTTGTAACATATTTAAACAGTACCCAACATACACAAATAAGTGGGGTTATAGACGGGTAGTAGTATAACATTTCTCGTTGGTTATTCGCCTAAATTACTTTTGGGTTAACCATACACATTTAGGCGAGATTCAATGGTAACATTTGTTGGTTATTCAAGTGCTAAAACCAAGGACAACCAGAAAAATAACCGCGGTTATAACCAGACGATCGCCTAAAATCGGCTAATGGTCACCGATATATGATAAAATTCCCAACTTTGCATTATCGTTGTCCCAACGTTTTTTCCAGTTTTGGTGAACGTATATAACGATGGTTTTAGACGTCTGCAGACAACCAAAAAATGGAAATATATCATTTCTCTATATCCAACGTTGGCATAACGTCAATATAGCCGACTATGGCCAGACGTATTTTATCGTCGCCTAGTCACGTTCTTACAATGTTGTTTACTGACTCAATTCTCAATAACACATCATACGACGAGAGTTCCAACTCACGACCCCCATGTTAATCTCCATAAGACCAGAAATGCGTGCATTTTCGCTACAGGGTGACCCCACTTGACCTTTAGGCCACGTGTGACCCCTAGTTGACCTTTAGATCCTACGATACTATACGACCACCCTTTAAATCTCATACATCACAGGGGCACGTGTGACACCCAGTTGACCCCTAGATCCTGAGAGAGTTCCAACTCACGACCCCATGTTAATCTCCATAAGAATAGAAATGCGTGCATTTTGGCTACGTCACAGCCGAGGTCACGTGACGTCTCAGCTTGCCCCCACCCCTGACCCCACTCTTGCCGCTTGTGGAGGGGTGACGCCTATATGTTCGATGGAGCGCAGTTCCTGCACCATTCTTAAGCCACTTGCAGTAAAAAACAATTCCTAAGCCACAAAATGCAGTCGTTCGTGGAAAGTTTGAACAAGAATTTGGTTTTGAAGAGATTCGAGAGTTTGCAAAATGTGGAAGTGGATGAAAATTTTCAAATAAAGATGGTGGACAAGGTTAACACGCAGTACGGAGAAAAAATCTTCGTAGAGTGCGACGAATTTAAAACGGTGCTACCGCAACGCTACACCGCACAGTTTACGCCCCAACGGATCGAGACCATGAACAAGGACATCGGCGATGGAAGGACGTATTTTCTGCAAAGTTTGGGGTCAGTCGGTTGGAGTACAAATATCAAATTTATTGTAGAACCTTGAACCCTATTATTATTTTAATAAACGTTTAAAACCATTGCCTTTGTTTTATTTATGTATCAAAAAAATCTTTATATGCCAAAACTTGGCACTTAGGAAAAGGTATAAATAAAAGTCGTGGTTGTTTATTCAGTTCAGTATAATGTCGTCTGTTACTGGAAGAGGATTGGTTAATAGTCTCATCAACAGGTTGCCAGTCGAATTACACCTTCCCGGCTATCAGTACTGTGGTCCAGGTACAAAATTGGAAAAACGCCTTGCTCGCGGAGATCCTGGTATCAATAAGCTGGACGCAGCTTGTAAAGATCACGAAATCGCATACTCCAAAAGTAAGTTTTTGGATGAGAGACATAAAGCCGACAGAGAATTGGAAAATCGAGCTTGGGAGCGAGTGAAATCAAGGGACGCTAAATTTGGCGAAAAAGCTGCCGCGTGGTTCATTACAAATACTATGAAGGTCAAACGCAAGATCGGCATGGGTATAAAGAAGCACCCAGTTTCGTTTAAAAGAGACATTATCAAATTATCAAAAAAGTTGAAAGATCTCTGAAAAAAACTTTAAGTGGCAGTCAGATGAACGACATGAAGCACTTGAAGAAGGCATCGCTGGTTGTTTTAAAAGCAGCACGAATAGCCGTAAAGAAAGCGGGTGGAAATAAAAACGTAAAAATTCCTCGAACAATTCCGTTTCAGCACACCGGTGGATTTTATCCTTTACTTCCTTTGCTAGGGGCTTTGGGCGCTTTCGGTTCGGTGGCAGGCGGCGCTGGTGCTGTGGCTAAAACAATTATCGACGCAAAAAATGCTAAGAAAAGGTTGGAAGAACAAAAACGTCATAATCAAGCAATGGGAGCCATTGGAAAAGAAGGCTCTGGTCTCTATTTACGAAAAAATAAGAATGGGGTAGGACTGTTTCTGAAGAAACAAAAACTCCCAATGAAGCTACCCATAGACCGCTGTCCGACGAAGACATATCGAATTACGTAGAAATTTTAAAAATACCACATTTCAGAGGCGTGTTTATGAGTCGACGCCAAGAATTAATGAAGCGGCCATTTTAAATTTAGACGTGCAGCGAAACAAAGGAACGCATTGGGTAGCTTACAAGAAAAGAGGCCCCGTCGTAGAATATTTCGATAGCTTTGGCGCTTTAAAACCGCCCAAAGAACTGATTAGATACTTTGGAAAGGGTGTCAAAGTCACGTACAATATAAAATCAAAATTTTAACGAAATAAATTGCGGTCATTTGTGTCTCGAATTTCTATATAAAAGGTGGAGGTCACCTTAGAAGTCGCCAGTCATGTCATTGTTATTTACTCTGCACGGACGCACATCCACGCTCTCCATCGATTTCGATAGCCCGATAGTTTTGGACCCTGTGGTAACCCTGACCGCTGACCGATAGCTGTGGGTGGTGACCCTGACCGCCGAACGCTGATTGGTTGCGCTCCGTACGTCAGGACGTTCTTGCCTTACCATCGTTCCGTCCCGGTATCCCGCGCCCCGTCATCAGTCTAACACCAGAGAACAAGGAAAACACCGACCTCGCCGGGGTACGCCAACTACATTGGGCACCGGATTCACGGGCTCGGACGACTCGGGAGTGCGGAACGCTTATCGGAACGCACTCTCCTCATATCAACGACTTAGACTTATTCAATTCTTGTGTTAATTGTAACTAAACGCGTTGCTAATTGTATGTTCTCTAAATAAACGTTTTGCATCCAATGACTAGTTCATTTTACCCCCGCTCCGCCATACCACATTTGTCGACGAGGTTAATTTTCGTGTTCGCGGGACTTTTAAAACTATTTTAGTGGACAGTAACAGATTCATTTCGACCAAATTTTCGAAGAAATACTATTATGGCTACTACATCATCAGAGCGAGACAACGTTGCAGCCGTGTCAGGACAGACAGCACCTACCACTGAGGAGGCGGTTAAGAAGTTCCGGTTCGACAGATTCGATTCGACCCAGCAGTGGAACAGTGGGACTACTATCTGCAGAGGTTTGAATTGGAGTTGGAAATGCACGGATTTCAGACCGCTGAAACTGCTGACATAAGGCGAAACTTGCTTCTATCTCAGGTGGGCCCGTATATTTTTAAGGTACTTGCTGACCATTTCCGCCCAGCAAGGTTAACAACAAAGACATACACCGAACTTGTTGAAGTGTTAAACCGTTATTGTGGCAAAAGGATTACGTTTTTGCGGAGAGAATAAATTTTGCGGGATGTTTTCGAAAAGAATCTGAGTCTGTGACCGAGTATGTTAATAAATTGCGTGCTATAGCTGGCGACTGTAGTTTTGGAAATGGCCTAAATGAACGTATGCGTGACCAGTTGATTTTCGGTATAAACAACGCAAACTGGCAGGAGCAACTTATTAGAAAACATGCAACAAACGAGACTTCACTTGAAGAAATCGAATCAACCGCCGTTCTTTTGGAACAAGCTTCGATCCAGACAAAGCAACTATCGACATGTTTTCAGCAAATGCATTCTGAGTGGCAGTTTAATGTAAACCGAGTGGATAAATTTTCCAAATCAACTGTTTCCGGAACTAAGTTTGTAAAAAAAGAACATAAACAACTTACGCGAAATGTTAAAATTCGGGATCTTTTTCCCGACACGGATTGTTTTTACTGTGGTGATGCGAATCATAAACAAAAATATTGCCCAGCATTCGGGAAAGCATGTAGTAGTTGTGGGGAAGAAAATCACTTTTCTAGAGTGTGTGTATCATCAGGTAATGCCATTATAAAGCAGAGTAAACCTAAGAAATTTACTAGGCATGTCAGAGAAAACTTTTCTAGTGACTCGGATAGTGAAAATGAGGACAATTTAAGGGATGATACCGCCTGTTTTTCTGCGCCAACCTTATCTACAATTAGAAGTATAACAACTGGCAGTAAAGTAATATTAAAAATACTATATCACTGCTAAGTTATCAGGAGGGGAATATTTTTCGAAGTTAGATTTGAAAGATGCTTACCAGCAATTGGAGGTTGACCCGGATTCCCGGCAATACTCGGTTATTATAACACACAAAGGATACTTCGCGTATAAAAGATTACCACTTGGCGTGAGTTTTGCGCCTTCACTTTTCCAGCGTACTATGGATCAGATCTTGTCCGGAATTGATGGAGTTGTTTGCTACGGATGATATTTTGATTACTGCTCCAACCTTACACATACACATGCAGCGTCTAAAGGAGGTATTATCCAGACTCAAAGCAGCCGGATTAAGAACGCAGGAGTCAAAGTGTGAATGGCTTAAGAGTAGTGTGACGTATTTAGGGCATAGGATTGACCGGGAAGGTCTCCATCCTACAGAAGATCGCGTAGAAGCCCTCAGAAGAATGCCACTGCCTGAGAACACGACGCAACTTAGGTCATTCCTAGGCGCTATCACTTACTACGGAAGATTTATACCTAACCTCCATGTTCAATGCGTGCCGTTACACCGACACTTAAATAAAAATTCTATGTGGAATTGGACTTCGGAAGACACCCAGATTTTCAAAGGCCTGAAAGCGACTTTGACTTCATAGGATACTCTGGTTCACTATGATGCGGCTAAAACGTTAGTTGTGTCGAGTGATGCCAGTAACGTGACGGAACCTTGGAGCTAGTAAAGGGACTATTCGAATACAACTAATCGAAGTATTCGATTCTGGCGTGCATTCGAAAGCATTCGATTCTCAACGAAGTATTCGAATACTAAAAATAATCGAAACCTGAAGCGAGAGGCGAGAGGGATCGTCGATTCGAAAGCTGAATCGGAATCGACACACTTCGCGTTAATTCGGATTCGAAGTATCTGGATTCGGAATTCGGATTGCAGGCCGTTGGTCGATGTCGAGGGTCTCGACCTCGAGGCAGAGAGCGCCCGTCGGGCCCTGTCGGTTATCATCGTTATCGATTATGCCAATGCACAGTCGCACACCTGCTGCAGCGGAGGCCGGAGCAAAAAATGGACTTTGTATTTATATTTATGATTTATGTCATGCCTCTGGCTCTGGTGGTCTATTTCAGAAGAGTACACATACAAACAACTTTTTGTTCTATTGTTATCGATCTCAGATTTGCGTTTTAATTTTCCTGATATTATTATATTTTTATAAAATATGGAAATTTTTAGAATTAAAATTTAAATTATTAAAACGTGATGAAACTGATGAGTTTGACAAATAAAAAAAACCTTTAATAAACTTTTACAGAAAATAAAGACAATGTTAAGTACTATACAGATAAAATACGCAGGAGTCAATATAAAACAAAACACAAAAAAACATTACAATAAAAACTTTTTCCTAATAAAAATCTAGAAAATATACCTAAATTGAAGTTAAATAAACATGAAAGTTAAGACAATAATTAAGAAAACTAATAAAATATGCAAGTCCACAAAAAATAACAAACGATCTAATAAAAAAATTAAAAACAACTATTTAAAAATATAATCATATCCAAATTTTTGGGAGCTAGTCTGTTTCGCCTAACATTTGTCAGTTGGCCAAACCCGTTCTGATGGAACTGATGTTGCAGGGATGCAAGAATATTTGAGATGAAGTTTAAGAGTTCTGGAAATACACTTTTATGTTTTTCCCAGTATATTAGAGGATTTTCTGATCTGTGCTGATATGGTAACTCTAAATACTGTCTTAACATTATGGTGCTTGTTGTCGATGGAGTTGTAATATGTTGAGACTTCGAAACTTTATTATCAAAATGCGCCCAAAGTGAGTTTTTTGTGGCAACTGGAGGATGAGCAATGCCTTCTGATGTAACTGCCGGTGCATCTGCACGTTTTTCGGAGAATATTTGGGTTAGCTCTTCTAATAGCCATTTTTGGGCATCAGCGGCATTTTCGTCTAACCCAAAAGACAATTTTTTTCAATCTTGGATCCAGAATAGTAGCCTTCTAAAGAGCCTAATCTTCGGCTTAGAACCTCAAGTAAGAATTTTTGAAATATATTTCCTGTCTCAGTACTTGCCGGATAACTTCTTAGAGAGTTTTGAAGTCTTCTTATTAGTGGTATTACTATTGAAATAGTTAGGTATTTTTCTCCAGATAGCTCTGTCGTCAGAGTGGCTATCGGTTTCAATAGCGGTATACAATCCGAAATAATTTCCCATTCTAAGGCATCCAAACATTCTGGAGCTCTTGGTAAATCTGATAAGGCAACAGCTAATAACAAACAAAGCATTTATTTCCAACAGGTAGAGACACCCAATTACAGGAAACAATAATACACAAATATATGAATAATGATAACAAAGAAAAATCTAACTCTAACTTTATCTTAGTAATTCTCTCTCGATGCATTGAACTATCGTATGTATGGAGTCAACATGTATGTCGCACGTATGACACACATTATCATAAATATTACACATCTGGAACGTAGGACATTGGAACATTATGTTTGATCTAGTACAGATATTATAAAACATTTAACTTTGTCTAGCACTTAACCGAGGAACCAAAAAATTAATTCTAGACAAAATAAAAGGACAGTCAATATAACCGTTTAACAGATTAAATAAGAACTTAACAAAAATTATCTAGTATCTAATGAAATCTCACCACATTTATGTAAAAGCACATCATGACTGGATCCCCTGGGAGGGTAAACACCTTCATTTTGAAATATAACATATTTTAAGTATCTCCTCTGTACAGATTCAATATTAATGGCAAAATAACGGCACCAAAATCCAATTTGGAGCGACCAAACGTGTAATAGAGCAGCTTGATCGTATTTAAATCCTCGAAGTTGTTACTGTTCCGTATAATAAAGAAGAAGCATTTTGGAAGCACTAGCCACAAGCTTCCCGACATGATAAACAGAAGTAAATCTACTATCAAGATAAATGCCCAGATCACTGATGCAGTTTACTCTGTTCAGAGGAGTACCATCTATGGTGTAATTAAAAACTATAGGATCGGATATCCTACAGTAACTCATAATATTGCATTTATCAACGTTAAGGTACAACTTATTTTCTTTACACCAGTTTACAATGGGGAACTTGCACAAAAATTAAATTTGAAAAATATTACTTTCAAACGTAATTTATTGCCATTAAATGAACCACAGTTCACAAAAAAAACTCATTTTTTATTTTTATGTAATAAATATAAGCAAAGACAATCCCATCTATAGACTTGCAGAAGGTCGGGGCGATTCTCCGCACCCGCCCGCACGCCCCATCTATTCGCCGATAGCTGAACTCGATTCCAAAGACTATCTATATCGATTGAAATGAACCGGCCGGTTACAAATTTCTTAACAGCTGTGGAACTATCACGCGTTTGTAAAGCAGGTCCGTACTAAACCAATTTGAGATTTTAACAACTAAAAACCAGGTTGATGCAGATCTGCAGATGCAGTTTTATTCGAGGAATACGAATACGAATCCTGGCTTCAGAATTAACATACAGGATGTTCCCGAAAAGTTGCGGCTGAGAAACTATTTATTCGAAAAAATAAGAATATTGTTTGTTTGCATTTTTATGTTAAGGGCCAAAAAATTGAAAATCTCATCGGTGTGAAGACATACATTGTTTTATGTGGTCCCAAATGAACCCAGATGAACGAATCTGCAGTTGAAAATTTGTCAATGACAAAAACTACCCCTCGTAATCCCCGAGAGAATTGTTTTTGGTCCGATTCCCGCTGTTTTTTGAGAGGACGTTCATTATACTCCCTATTCCATAAATCTGTAATTCACAATTTTTACCGGGCAAAAACTACCCCTCACCATCCCCGAAAATTGTTTTTGTTCCGATTCTCGTCGTTTTTTTTGAGAGGGCGTTTATTACCCCTTCTAATCCGTAGTTAACAAAAACTGCTGGGCAAAAGTTACCCCCTTCATCTCTTTAAGTAAAAACAGAGAACTTGATTGTTTTCGTCCCATTCTTGCTGTTTGTATCAGGGATGTTCCTAATGATCCCAGATGCACGAATCTGTGGTTGAATTTTTGGGTAAAAACTACCACTATCCACCCTTGAGAGAATTGTTTTTGGTCCGAATTTCGCAGTTTTTTGAGAGACGTTCATTATTCTAACTGTTTCACCAATGCTATTAAAAAAACAAAGTTGATTCCCATAACAATGAAATTGCTGCTTACGGCAGGAAAAATGAATGTTGCCAATTTATGGCAAAAATATACCTAAAAATTGCCTTCAAACTTTTTTAAATTAACGAATATTTCAGGAATTATTACAAGCCATTTTCCATACTTTTACAATTTTACATACTTATTGCAATTTTCTATACTTTTTACTCACCCAGATAGAAAGATACCTAGTAGAGGACTATAAGTAATTAGAAGTCTTTTTTAAATATGTAATTTAATTGTAGTACATACTTCATGCAATATTTAAAGATAAAATTGCTATTAGTTTTGTTGTAACTGTGGTGCCCACCCTTTTCTAGATGTTAGTTGGTCGAGCGGTATCTACAGGGTGGTCCACAAGTTAATTTATTTTTGGTGTGAGTCTAAGGATTAACGGAAACAAAGGGGAATTTTAATACATATATTGAAAAATTAAATGGTACGCCTATGGAATATAAAATATAAAAGTTACGAATTACCGTAAAATAATATTAGGATGCACACAAATGATCAAATTGTATTATTAAAATAACTCTCAACAGAAAAGAATCGGCAGTAAAAGTTTTAGCGCAAAAGAATTATCTATAAATTTACTAACTGGTTCCAAAATTGTGTGGAGAACAATACTAGCTTATATCTTAAAATGATAAGAGAACCTGCAGAAAATAGTAAGTGAATGTAGCTTAAAATATTCCAAGAATAATATCAAAATTATTGACACACAAATTAGTCAGCCTGATTACACATATGATAATAAAAGTATGTAAATGAGTCTGAATTGGTACAAAATCGCATTCAAAAATACCCAAAATTTAGCGTAAAATATTCAGAACTGTAACGACACTGTTTTAAAATATGACAAAATATAACAATCCTTTACGACACCCCAAGTAAACACTAATAGCATTCAAAATAAAATAAATTGAAATAAATGGATTAAAGGATATAACATATATATAACATTGTTTCGAGTTATTTGATAAAATAAAATGAGAAAATTGGTTGGTATCAAAGAAAATGGTACTACGCATACCATTTTCTTTGTTGGTATCTACGGGGCACCTCATAACCTACTACATGCATATTAAAATAAATAAGGAGAAAATAAATTAAACAACTAAACATATTTTATACCGGTTAATGTAGAAGTTTTCTAATATAGCAACAAGGCGACGCTAAGGACGATTCTATAAAATTATGGATGAACGATTACAAATTTTTTAAAATGTCCAACTTGCGTTTTCTTCGTTTTTCTTTTTTGACAAAGTTAGTTCGCCACTTCGTTTCTTTAAAAACCTTTGTCAAAATTAAGTGGTCAAGTAAATAGTTAACGTGGGTTGTATCCCCACATGATATTTTGGAAATAGAATGTGAGCATTTGTTATAAATAACTTTTTTGAGGATTTTTGTCAAGAATTTTCTTTATTGCGTTTAGCGAGTTCTTAACCAAACTTGTTAATAACGTAGTGGGTTTCCTTGAACCATTTTTTAAAAATGAACTTTTGTATGTACGGTGCAATATAAGAATTTGACTTTTGTCTGTAATAGTGTCATCTACAGTCATTTTTTTCTGGCATTCAGTACACTTAAAACGATCGATGCATTTTTTGGCAATATATCCGGCAAAATATGTGTTTGAGCAATCTTGAAGTGTCACTACAGTGCCAATTTTTTGCAAACTTTCTTCGGAACCACTCAAACTAACATCCGATACAAATTGGATTTCGGAAGAAGTTACCTGACTATCTCGATTAGTTTGCGGGTTTTGAGGTGAAAATTTGTGTAGTAAAGACACCGTAGAGTCGTTTTCACAGTTTGAACTATTTGTGCTTTTAAGCAAATTAGTTTTTATGATAATTCTCAGAGAAGATCTTAAGCTTCTGACGGTCGGATTTAAGTTAAATCCTCCTCGCTGTCTGACAACCGAAAAAAGATTTTCAATGCAATCTTGGTTGAGTCTGTTGGTTAGGAGATAAGGAAAACCGGCTTGCTTTTGTTCCTCGAATAAATTTAGAATGGAATTCAAAGTTATTATCATTCCCTCGAAACATGGTGGTCGTTTGTTGCCTTTGGCAGTAATTTTTTACATTTCTTTAACTATTGGTATTGCATTCGAGATGGTGTTCTTAACTAAAATATTGTTGTCTGACAGAGCACATGAGTAAGTATTGCTTGTGTATAAACACTTGCTATTTAAAGTGTCGAATAAGTTATTCATGAAATCAATGAATTCTGCCGTATCGCCACCAGTAACTGACGTCAACTCTCCTGTATCAACACAAGTTCTCATCGACGCAGCTACTGAATGGCTAAAAACTTGTAATGCAAGCCCACAGTTCATTTTTTGAAAATCATCTGGATTTATATGTGCATCTCTTAACTTTATCAAACTTCTGCCTGTTGGACTGGCTTGGTCAATGTTATATGTCTCTACAATGTCTTTAAAATCCACAATTTTACCTTTGAAAACAAACTTGTTGTGTATGAAATTATTTCGGAATGATTTTATTACATGCAATGAGTCGTAAATTACATGGATTTTCTTATTTTTAAAGATCATAAAGTGACTATCTTTATTTATACCTAGCTGTCTTAAAGCTGATCTATTATTTGATCCCTCATCGCAGACTATCGCCTTCACAATAAGCCCTACATCAAAAATCTGGCGAGAGTTTCTTGTAGTTTTATAGCTAAAATGTATCCTTTCATTGAACTATGGACTACAAAATAGGCGACAGGAAGTTTCAAATTTCCATATATACCCCTTAAAAGAAAAACCATAACTTGCGTTCCAAACTTGTTTGTTCTGCCATCACCTAAGTCTTCAAATCCTTCATCATATTTTTTATTATATTCAAGACACTTTTTTATTTTTATTTCATCTAGTACTAATGTGCAGTATTTTTCTGATTCCTCCATACCGCATGCTTTTCTCCTTATTTCTTGTAGCACATTAGAATCAAGGCCCGGGAGACAATCAAAATTGCCAAGCCAAACTCTAATAGTTGAAGTACTGGGCAAAATAACACCTAACTTATTTCTCAGATACTGATATACACCAGGGCCTTTATAATAGATCAGCAAAGAAAGATTCTTCTCATCTAGACTCCACTGGTGGTGCTGCCGGGGTCTACTTGCAATTTCGTTAATGCCTTTGAGTGTTCACTGCTGAATTTAACTGATTCTAGAAGAGATTTTCCACCTTTCTCGAGGAATCTAATATGTTTTCTTAATTTCTTTATAGTAGTTTCTTGGTGTCGTATATTTTCCTTCTGTCTCCGAATCTTGACCCTTAAGATTTTAACATTTTCTTGGGAAAATTCTTTATGTCTCAAACTTTTCTCTGTAGAGTGTGCTTCTGGCATATTGGTAATATCATTCAAATATTGTGATGTCTGGGGACTAACAGTAGGACTAAATGTTGCAACTTAGGAGCTCCGTGGAGAACATGCGGGTGGATCAAAATTGGCACGATAAGTTCGTTTGGGAGTTAAAACATGCAAAGATGTAGGAGATGCTTCCGAAGTCCTTAAATTGTACGATTGTGGTATAGCAAATTTTCTAAGCCTATTTTTTCTTTCATTGGTAAAATCTCCATCTTCGAAATGTTTATTACATATAACTCTGTTATTGAGAGATTTTGGCGACAGAAGTGCGAGAGTTGCATTACCTGAAACAAAGAAGTGCTCCGAAATCATAGGTAATGTATGCCTACAATAAGATGGAACAATATACAGGGTGTCCGGTAAGTATGAGGCAATCTCGCGGACGCAGGCAGGGGTCGTATGGAAGTTTTTTCGATACCTCTAACTGCCTTTTTGATATTACACCGGAAAAATTTGGTGCAACACGTGGCTTTATTAAATTAAATTAACAGCATTTTAGGCTTGGTAGCAGGATGACTTAATTTGTCAAAATTCTGGCCCCTTAAATGATGGCGACAGTCCGCCTCTGACTACTCTGCCAAAGTAAGATAATATGTGTGTCATTGCATTATTTATCCTTGCACTGTTTACCAACCCACAAAATTTCATTTCATTATACGAGGTAAGTACCTAGTTAGAAAATTGCAGCTGAAAAGGTAAATCGCAGGTTAATGGGCATCTTAGGAAATAAAGTTATATGAAACATACTATATGTTTTGACGTGCCCTACCTGCTCCCGCGAGGTTGTCCTCATAATTACGGGGCATCCTATATGAATATTATGAAAAATTTAAATGGAGTGGCGGCCTGAGTGACCTAGAGATAACTTAATAAATAAAGTTTTTAGAAGAAACAAGAAGTTACCCACTCATTGAATGGGCACTTCAAATACCTACCTGACAAAAGTTTATCAAAATTGGTCAAGAAATAAAGATTTTACGGTGGACACACTGTAAGTTCAAAAATATTAAATAAAAAATAAGGTGTGAAAGCTTATCTAAAAAGGAACAAGTCCTGAATAATTCGGAAACGACAAAAGACACGAATCTACAATTTGGTAGGGTTTATAATAGTTCGACAGGTAATAGAATGGAGAGTTCGCTTAATTGCACCAGTGGCCTGCGACCGAAAATTAATACTCTTATGGCATATTTGAAATGTCTGTTGTGTTCTCGATAATCTCCATTCAACTTTAGAATTGGGACACCCTATATTATAATTACTTATTAAATAATATAATTAACAATACATAATAATAATAATAATATATGTTTATTTACTCATTTTTTTACAGTTAAATATACAGAGTTACAGGAACCGTATTACATACCTGCACATGATATAAATAAACAAGAAGAAACCCACGAAACAACTAAAAGTTGCTTGTTTGGGGAGGACAATATCAGGGTATAATTATTATCATTAATCGTGGTATAAATAATTAGTCACAATCAGGGAAATTGTCTTATTTGGTATAGTCATTAATCGTGGTATAAATTAGTCACAATCAGGGAATTTGTCTTATTTAGTATAGTCTTAATAACAGTCACTCTTATTCAGGATTTTATGTATGTCTGATCTGGGTTGCGCTTCCTTAAGAAAGTGCCGTATTTTTTGTTTAAATAAGTCCAAGCTACACATTCTCTGCAGGCTCTCAGGCACGATTGCATAGAACTTTGGTGCAAGATATGAGCTACTCCTCTGCCCTATACTTTTGAAACATCTTGAGGTCAAAAATTCACGATCTTTATTTCTTGTGGAATAGTGGTGTTCGTTTTTATATATAGTGATTTTCCCTTTATATACAAAAGTGATGATTTTTAAACAGAAAAGCTGCCTAACATCGAGCATTTGACTTTCTCTGAACAGGGTATCGCTAGGATATGTCAATTTCTTATCAAATATTATTTTAATTGCCCATTTCTGCACAACATTTACGGATTCTAGATGGCAGTTACTAACCCCGCCCCATCCTATTATTCCATATGCTATATGTGATTGAATCAACGAATAATATAAAATTTTCAAGTGGCGTAGATCAAGATAATCCTTAAGAAATTTTAGCCTATACAATATGCATCTGATTTTATTTGTAACATATCGAGTATGTATATTCCATCTTAAGTGTCTATCAACGCTGACACCCAAATACTTTATTGTTTCGGCTTCAGGAATTGTTGTATCCAGATCAACATACAAGGGCCCCATATGTGGAAGGTTACTAGCATAGGATGTAAACGGTAGATATTTTGTTTTGTGTACGTTTAGCGTCAATTTGTTATATATAAACCAGTTTTTAATTGTTCTAAAGTCAGTTTCTGCTATTGCTTTTAATTCCTTCCATGACTGTGCTGAGTAAGTTACTGCATTGTCGTCTGCAAAACAAATAATTTGGCCTTTTGTGGGGAGTTGTAGTAACCCATTTATATATATAATAAAGAGTAGTGGACCCAAGACTGTACCTTGAGGTACACCATAGGTAACTCTTCTTGCCTCACTACAAACTCCATCAATATTTACAATTTGTGAACGGTTTGTCAAGTAACTCTTCACCAGCTCATATATTTTACCTCGAAGACCATACTTGTTCAACTTTTCCATTAAGATTTTGTGACTAACCGTATCAAATGCTTTTCTGAGATCTACAAAAACAGTTAGCGCTGGAGTCTTTTTATCAAGCATTTCGTACAAGTGCTTTGTTACTTTGTAAATAGCATCTTCAGTTGAATGCCCTTCTCGAAATCCAAACTGACTTTTGGAAATGATGCCATGCTTATCTAGAAAAACAGTAATACGGTATTTTAAAAGTTTTTCAATTATTTTTGAAAACACCGATACTAGAGTAATGGGCCGGTAGTTGTTGACGTCATTCTTTTGTCCATCTTTAAACACGGGTTTTATAATTCCTACTTTTAGTATTTGTGGGAAACGCCCTGTTGTGAAGCATGAGTTTATTATATGTGTCAGTGGTTTTACAATTTCAAGGCTTATTTCCTTCACTGTTTCTGCAGATACATTATCATTTCCAGGTGCCTTCTTGGTCTTTAATGTTCTTATGGCTTTCATTACCTCAGTCTCATCAGCATCATTCAGGGACATAGAATTTTGTAAGTGAGGTTCAAATCGGTTTTCTCTATAATTTAGTAGTGTGGGTATTTCATTATGTAGTTTTTCACCAATAGAACTAAAAAAATCATTAAAATGATCGCATATTTTTTTCTTATTTTTAATAGTATGCCCATCTTGACCAGTTATAGTTTCAATTTTAATCTTTTGTCGTGTCTTATTACAAACCTGATTTACACAATCCCAAAGGGATTTGCTGCTATTTTTATTTTTTTTCAATAATTTTTTTAGCATATTTCCGCTTTGCATCCTTTATAACTTTCTTTATACAATTCTTCTGCTTGTTTGTCTTACTCATGATCATAAGACAAAACACTGAACAAAATAACACACTCGCAATAAAGAAAACTTCAAATTAACGCCGCCACTAAACATCTGTTCGCTCGAAACGCGAAACTGTCTAAACGCCTCTGTCTAAACAGAAAACATGGCTGATATAGGCTGCGCAACCCAGATGCGCAGGCTAGCTCCGCCCCCTTGAATTTTAATTCTCCCCTTCCTTTGTTCTCTGGTGATACCAACGGACCTCCTAAATAAAGCTGGTCTGCTATTGGTGCTTTCTCCCTCTACCAATTTTTGTCGAACCGCCAGAGGGCGCTGAAGGCTGGTTTTTGGCCGCCATCATGTGCTGATTTCTAGGGAACTGTTGGCACCATTTATTAGGTTCAAGTCTTCTTCTTCCTCTTTTTCACTTCATTTCAAATAACCCGCCAAAAACGCAGCTTTCTTATTGGCTTCCCCCAGAGATATGGAGTAGGAGAATGCGCTTTGACCTACTGCGCATCCGATTTTTCGGCTACACAGAGGGCGCTTCGATGGCCGCCATGTTAACCCATAGTCTGTTTACGTTTTGACGTGCTTACTTCTTAATTGCTTTTTTAAGGTCTTTTTCGTGTGTTTAGCGTTTTTGATGGCTTGTTTTTGTAATCGTGTTGTGTTTTGCATGTTTAGACCTGAAGGTATATCCTTCCATTGATATGTTATTATTCTAGAAATTCTCGGTTTCCCAAAGACCGGGACCTCTATTTGGAATGGTTAAAAGCTTTAAATTTGCCCAGCAATGTACTATGGTCAAAGAACAAATTCGTTTGTTCAACACATTTTAAATCTGATGATTTTTTGTTGGTGGGCAATAAGAAATGCCTCCAGTCAACTTCTATACCGTCCGAAAATTTATCTGACCAACAACAAAGTGGTCTGAGCCTACCACAAGCTTCAACTTCACCAGATTCAATGATTTCTCCTAATGAGGCACCAAGGCAGGTTCGCCGAAAACGGTCCAGGTAAAAATAAACTTTTATTTAACTAAAGTTGCTTCCATATCAATAGAAAATTATACCTAAACATAAATAAATGCAACAAAAAGAGCAAATTATTTTGAATTTGTCGCACTTTCGTGGGTTAAAATGGCGGGAAAAAAATTAGCAATCTTGCGAACGTTGACAAGCATTCTTCCTACTCCATATCTCTGGCTTCCCCTTGCTGTCAGCACAAAGCACAACATGGCGGCAGCCTGTTCCGGACATTTTTAACATATGGGAATACAGTCCAGCTTTATTTAGGAGGTCCGTTGTGATACCCCAGATGATTTTATCAACGTGCACCAAGAATAGTAGACAGATAGGATTGCCAGATCACCCCAATCTGTCAGCCAGCGCACGCGTCGGTCGTGACGTCATTGTAGTCCTTACCATATGATCTCCTGTACGAGTCCTGTATTTTTGTAACAAATATCAAAGTATAAAATGGAAGAAATAATGTGGTAGGTGAAAGAAAACTAAACTGACTGTATAGTTTTTTTGTGGGCTGTTAGTTTTACGCCCAGATAAAATTATTACATATTATATGATTTATTTTATAGAACTTTATTCCCGAAAAACACCGGGAACTTCGCCAAATTTAGAACGAAATCCTCTGTTTTTGGCTGTTTTGCTTCAAGAATATTGGACTCTGGACTAGTATTCTTGGCTTTGCCTGGATAATTTCGTAGTAATTCCAACATAATTTCTTACCACGAAATGTGCATTTTATAGCTCATTCTAAAACGAAATTATGCCATAAAAGAATATACATAAAAGTATATTCACGCCACAATTTTGTTGATTTATTTTATTTATAAGTAGGTACCTATTTATTGAAAGACAGAAGCATTCGAAGACTATAATTTATTATTAATATAATTTGTATAAACAATTTATTAAATTAAATTACCTAGTTAGTGTGATAGTGATATCACGGCTCGTAGGTATTATGTTAGATCAAAAAGTTATCAAGGGATACAACCAAAGGTAGATAACTTTATTTAACTTCTTTTTTAAAAAGCCAAGCGTTCGTTCCTCTTTCGGAACTTTTTTCTCGTTTCATTAACTCTAAATAGAATATAAATAGAAAATGTAAAAAAGTTGTAGAAGTTTCAAATGTTTAAAGTGTTAATCTTGATTGAAATCTGAGATTCTTCCGGATGGATCCTGAGTCAGCGAAACTTCTCGTTCCAAGCTTTCATCCTCGATTGCACAGGACATCCTCAGGGCGCGACGATCACACTTAGACTGGTTGCACTGAGTCTCAGTGTGATCGTCACGCCCTGAGGTCATGAGGATGTCCCGTGCAATCGACGAAAGCTTGGAACGAGAAGTTTCGCTGACGCAGGATCCATCCGGAAGAAACTCAGATTCATTTAAAATGTTTTTTAAAAAGAAGTTAAATAAAGTTACCTACCTTTGGCTGTATACCCGTGATAATTTTTTGATCTAACTAGTTAACAATCTTCGTTAATTTCCTCATTTTTTTTCTACTAACGTCACCTGCTGAAGTTTTTCTTTTCAAGCTGGTTGCAAATTTGGCTTTTAAATTTCTGAAATTCATCCTAATTATAGTTCTCAGCTTGCAAAAATCTCGAATTATAGAAAATGGAATGTGTTTCTCTTTTTTGAATATCTTCTTGGCTAAACTTTGTACTACACCTTGTCCTTTTTTAAATGTTTCACCATGGTGAGATTGAAAATACAAATTCATTTTTTTTAACTTTGTTAAAAAACTGACTTGATGGTTTAATAAGACCCCCATGCGATAATTGTTGAACCCAAGATGGAACGTAGCTATGATCGGTGATTGTTTTGTACGTGAAGTCACCCAAATGTGGTAAAACATCCGTATACTTTTTGGCAAGATACCCTTCAATATACTCCAATGCATCGTCTGTAGTTTCCTGGTCATTTTCATTAAAATCGGAACAATCTTTAGATACGCTTGATGATATGGATGAGAACGATGAACTGCTTTGGGACTCATTTGTGTCGTCATTAGTAGTTTCATCTGTTTCTACAGTAATTTTTGCAGTTCCCAAAACTTTGGGACAAATATAATAGTCCTCTATAATTTTCTCATTCGTATTAACTTTCTTATCTAAAACTCCAGGATTTTTTCCTAACAATATCATGCGTATTCTATATATGGCTCCAAGGGGCGTAGGATGTTCGTCTGGACCTCCTCTACTTCTTACTTGGAAAAAGAAATTCTCCAAACTGTCTTGATTTAATTTATGTGTACGTATATATTTTATATCTTGTGTAGATTTAATATCTTCATATAATTTCTGTAAAGAAGTAATTGACATAAGTATCCCTTTTTGAAAAGTCATTAAGGTGTTTTTTCCAAAAACTCTCATTGTTGAAATTAAATCATAAACTTTTTCTAAATGTTCATTTTGATTTTCTAAATCAATTCCATATGCATTTTTGGATGGCACATTTCCTTTTTTAACATAAATATTAAATATGTCAAACCATATATTAATATCACTTATAAAGTGTCCCAAATCTTCTGCCATCTGCTTATTTTTTCCAGGTTTATAGCGCATCAGTATTAGTATATCAGTATTAGTTATGGTAACCAAAGCCTGAAGAGGAGTCTTGTTCAGGACAGTGTTATTCTTTAGTGTAAATCCTTTATCTAAAAGCCAGTTGCGCAATAACTTTAACAAATGTGGAACATTAGCAAACATATAAATGTTGTTATCAGTGACTGGATGTTTAAAAGAAGTGTTGTTTATATTTACACCTAACTCCTTCCACAATCCGACGTTACTCGCCCCACAATCACTCACACAACCAACTACATTATATGAGATATTGTGAAGTTCTGTAATAATATCAAATAATATTGGTTGTGTCATTTTTTGGTCAAAGGCGATAAAAACAGGCTGTTTCCAGTTGGAAAAGAGACTTCGAGCCATCACAACTTGCATGTAGTTAAAAGGTCCTAATACTTCATCTTGAGCAACACTATACTCTTCCACAGCTTTTACTTTCATCTCATCATATTGAAGTATAACAGTTTTTTCAAAAGGGGAAAATGATTCTCCAGCAGGTTTTAACATAAGCAACACATCCGATAATATTCCTTGACTTACGTTAAGCTGCGATGCCCATTTTCTTAAGGAAGAGAGTGCAGGTAAAGGATAATGTAGCTTATTTCTTAAATACAGATAACTTTTTTTGCTATAATAGCGTAATGTAAATGCTATTGATATTTCTTCTCGAGTCCAATTGACTCGTTTTTTTTTCTTGACAATAAATCAATTTGATTTTGAGTAAGAACAGTGTTTAAAATAATGGAAGCCATTTCAGATTTCTTAGATGATGGTGGAGATCTATAAAACTTGTTCTTGTAGTAGCGTAGCTGGTCATTAAGAAGTTTTATTTTTTTAATATTTCTATTATTACTGGCCTCCAACAAAGAATATTTTTCATATAAATTGTCATATTTTTATGAGGCGCCATTTCGGACTAAATTATTATTTTTGAATATATAAATTTCTCGGGCTAATATTTTTTTTAATATGATATTTATAGAAATTTGCGTGAATAATCTTTTTTTAGTCAAATTTATATATTACGCATCGCCCAAAAGTATATATTACAGTAAACGCAAAAAAATATATCAAAACACGATATATTAATTTGGTGCGCCAATATAAATAATTTAGGGTACCACTGGTCGTCACCAGAGGTCGCGCCGCGCATTCCTAAAGTGCACCGGCAACGCTGCAGCAGAAAGGGCAGAAGCCCGAAGTCGAAATATTTTTTTACATGATATTTATAGAAATTTGCGTGAATAATCTTTTTTTAGTCAAATTTATATATTACGCATCGTCCAAAAGTATATATTACAGTAAACGCAAAAAAATATATCAAAACACGATATATTAATTTGGTGCGCCAATATATAATAATTTAGGGTACCACCGGTCGTCATCAGAGGTCGCGCCGCGCATCCCTATAAAGTGCACCGGTAACGCTGCAGCAGAAAGCGCAGAATGGTGTAAAACCAGGGACTCTTTAAAATAAAAAGGGTCTCTGTGTAAAACCCACCCCCGATTTTCTTGAAATTTTGGCTAGATAGGTTCCTATCCCCTATTTTCGCCCGACGTTACACCATTGGAAAAGATTACCACTTCTTTTTTATCGCTGCCGACTGCCACAATATGATGCGAATGTCCCCTTCTTTTGATTGTGGGGTACCACCGGTCGGCCTAACAAAAGATATATTAGCGCGAGAAATTTATATATTCAAAAATAATAATTTAGTCCGAAATGGCGCCTCATATATTTTTGAAGCATTTCTTTATATTCTTCTTCTTTATCGCTGTCTCTATGATTTATATCTGGTACTTCGCCTGATGGTACTGGATTAGAAAAATGCCCTGTCTCCGTTAATGTTACATTTTCATCAACGCGATGTGATGACATTGTAACTTCTAAAAGCTCAGCCACTTCTTGTTTTGATTGCCTTGCAAAAAGTCTTTTACTTCTAGCGTCACCGGTTTCTGTTAGTGGTTTTTTATTATGCAAAGCTAAAGTGGGAACAGCAGTCTTTTTCAACAACGTTTTTTTGAGGTAAACCTAAAAGAAAAGGTTTATGAATTTTTTTCAAAGAAATTCTTACAATAAACAAACTTGTAAAATCCTCATGAAACGTTTTTTTTTACTTACCTAATAACTCATTTTTTAAGTCTCTTTCATAATCATTTTCTGTGAAATGAACGGAACAAATAAAACTCGTGTCTGGATTGAATTTGTCCTTCCTTCTACAGCGAACGATCCAATTTTCCCTAATAGTTTGGGAGACGAAGTCTTTAGCTTTAGGGAAACGATGAAAGGAAAAATGTTTGTTCTCTTTTTGTTTATAATTCGTGTTGTTACAGCCATACATGGCACATCTTGTACCGGGCATGTTCGCAGATTCTGGGATTCTATTCTAACCTCTTTCTCTTCACTATAGAAAAAAAAGTAATTAAACAATATTGCTTATTTACAATTACCTTTTCTACTCAATTACCTATAGGTAAGCCAAAAACAATGCAGTTTGCAGTTCCAAGTTCAAATAAAGTCAAAGCACGTGAAGCAAGTCAGGTAACAAGTCTGTAAAAACTCCTGCTTTGCAGTTTTAAAATTCACCCAACACTTATATAAACTTATAAACGCTGCACTGCTCGTAATAGATAAAAATGCCCAACAGAAACTATAGAAAAGATCGTTTTCACTTGGTTTTCACCCGTATTTTATCGCTCTGGTTGTCTCCGGCAAGTGTAAACAAACCGGCCGAGGACTACAGTGACGTCACCGCCGATCGATAAGTCGGCGAATATACGCCAAACGATCTATCAATCCTACCTGTCTACTATTCTTGAACGTGCACCATATAAAATACAAGTACACTAACTCTCAAATATCAGTAGGCACCACAAAATACACAAATATATAGGTTAGTCTATCAAGCACTGATGTGGCACTGGCAAGCACAAAATATATAGATTAGGTTAGGCAAGCAGTTATTTGTGTAGTGCCCAGGCAAGCGCCTAAAGCCAGAATATTTAAATTCACAATATTCCTAGAGTATCCTAGAGAGGCCCCAGCATTTCATATTCCTAAAAACCATCCGTTACACGCTAAACTCCAGAAGCATATCACGCCACCCTGCGCTGCGCGCGCCACGCGAGAAATGATATAAAAGGGACTCCCGACCGGAGCTCCAGAGTAGTCTTCATCCAGACAGCAGTTGTAAGGGGAACCCCTGCCCGACTGAAGAGGGCAGGCGGCAGCCCCTGCGGCTAGCCAGCCGCAGGCTATCACCCAGTTTAGAATGAAAAAAATCAAGAAAGAAATACTCTCCTAGCACCGCAGTAAGTTTGGGCTGACCAAAAAGCCAAATATTTGTGTTTTGATTCCTTTGTGTCTGAATTGCCTTTTATTTTTGAATTTTGAATTATTTTGGAAACTTTTAGAGAAATTGACTTTATTGTGCATTTTTAATTAATTAAAAATAATTTAATAACTTTTGTGAACCGTATTATGATTTTTGGGGATTTATTTTGAACCACATTATTTCAGTGTAGATGTCAGAGTTTTTAGTTTATTCAAACAGAAATAATCTTGTAACTTTTATTGGGAAATTTGAAAGGGATTTGGGAAACTATTTAGAGTCAATTATCTTGGGGTTGAAATCAGAATTTTGTTTTTAATTGAACTATTTTATGTCAGAATTTTCAAGTAATTTGAATTACATTCTTATACAAACTTGTGCTGGAAATTAAACAAAGCTATACCGAGTCAAGTAATTTTATTCTATTTAGGAAGTCAAGTAATTTTATTCTTTTGGGGAATCTTTTGCAAATTTTGTATTTTAATCTGAAGGTTTGTCATTTTATGCCATAGTTATGTATTTGTGTCATTTTGTCATATTGTTTTGTGTCTTATTTTAAATTCTATTGTTTATCAGTGTATCTTTCGAAACGTTTGGATTTTGTTACTTAGAAAAGGATCATATTTCAGATAACTTGAGTGCCGCATTGTGCGAATTTATAGATTTTTAATTTTATTCAATAATAATTATTGCACATGTTTTTAAACTTCCTATTGAACTGTATTTTGTTAACCCAATGTACGGTATCGTATTTAATTTCAATATACATATTGAACTATCCCTGTGTTTCCGTCATACACCCTTAGGCCCACACTAAAAGAAAGTATATTGTGGCTCACCCTATATAAAACCGCTCGCCAATTACCACCAACAAGGGCTGAGATCTCCACATTTGTTTAGTTGTAGGAACGTATTGCGGCGCTACGCGCGGTAGCAGTTTAAACTAAAAATCTCGTGCGTTTTTAAGACTCAACAGTTGCCGGCATAATAACTAGCAACAGTAGCAATATAAGTAAAAATTCGTTGAAAGTGATAAAATGTTCTCAATTCTCACAATAGCGTACTTGCGCAATTTTTTTTCTTGTTCAATTTATATTAAATGAAAAGTTTTTGTATGCAGGATAACATTCCTCAAATAAAAACTGCAAAATAATTGTTTCCTATTTGGCAAACTGATTCTGAAAATGGCTTTTTGAATGCGCGCTTAAACAAAGTCTAACGTCACTTATATCTAAACATTGTAAATTTGGCAACATGGCGTTTCGGCTGGAATATTGTGTTTTACTGAATAGCAGCTGTCAGGCGTCAAACTGTAAGAAGGGGGAGAATATAAACTGAGAGATATGGAGTAGGAAGAAATGCTTGTCAACGTGCGCAAGATTGCTAATTTTTCTACCGCCATTTTAACCTACGAAAGTGCGACAAATTCAAAATAATTTGCTTTTTCAAATTTTTGTTGCATTTATTTACGTTTAGGTATAATTTTATATTGATGTGGAAGCAACTTTAGTCAAAAAAGTTTATTTTTACCTGGACCGTTTTCCGCGAATCTGCCTTGGTGCCTCATTAGGAGAAATCATTGAATCTGTTGAAGTTGAAGCTTGTGGTAGGCTCGGACCACTTTGTTGTTGGTTAGATAAATTTTCTGATGGTATAGAAGTTGATTGGAGGCATTTCTTATTGTCCACCAACAAAAAATCATCAGATTTAAAATGTGTTGAACAAACGAATTTGTTCTTCGACCATAGTACATTGCTGGGCAAATTTAAAGCTTTTATTAACCATTCCAAATAGAGGTCCCGGTCTTTGGGAAACCTAGAATTTCTAGAATAAGCTCCACTAATATATTTTATCCTAAATAATGCAACATACCAATGGAATCTAAATCTTTTGCTATTTGTGCTCGTTCTTACAGAGCAAGACATGTTAACGAACACAACGCGATTTACAAAAACACGCCAGCAAATACGCACACGAAAAATACCTTAAAAAGGCAATTAAGAAGTAAGCACGTCAAAACGTAAACAAACTACAAGACAAGACTATGGGTTAACATGGCGGCCGTCAAAGCGCCCTCTCTGTAGCCGAAAAATCGGATGCGGAGTAGGTCAAAGCGCATTCTCCTACTTCATATCTCTGTATAAACTCGACGGCGGCACCTTTAATGTTTGGCAGCCGGTGGTCGCCATGTTCTCCGTTTAGAAGACAGAGTCGTATTTAGAATTTAATGAAGGGAGAATGTCTGTACTCAGATATTTTAAATCATTCATTTATAAACACAAAACAAATCATATATACTGAAATGATGAAATCATACATATACTGAAATGATGTTGGATTTTAAAAGAGAATCCCTCGTTTCGTTTGAAAGTTTCGGCTTTCTTAGGGAACCGCCCCCCGTCAGCTCAGTCTGGCAAATCCCCATTAATAAACGACCTTTCACTTCAAAGCCAAGGGTTACTTCAAGGTAACTCTCACAAACAATCCAACCCTCAAAGCTTCCTACAAAATAGGGCTGCAATTTCACTACCATACCCTAAAACAGGCGAGGTTTTTAGTGGGTATGCCCCTTTTCGGGGAGACTCCCACACTACCACGTGGTACGGCCACGTGGTGCCTATAAAAGGTTTTCCTCTCCTGTCGCAAAACTACAAAAAAAGGAATATTTCTAATTTATGGTAGTTAGATAACTGAAATATTTAGTATGTATGTAGTAGGTAAATATTTAATATTTTATTGATCTTAAAATTTGATGACTGCCTGAGCAATATTTTTTAAACAATCATTTTGTAGAATGCAAATGAAAAACAAAACATAGGTAGGTATATACAGGGTGTCCACGGATTGAGTGCACGTGGGGTGTAAATGACAAAAAAATTTCGAGTTGAAATTTGACCTTTTGGGGATCAGCCCTGCTTGGTTTGAAACTAATTTGTGACGTAATTTTAGTTTCTAAAAATCACGTATGCCTTGGGAATTTTGAAAAAACTAATTTTACACATCAGTGAAGTGCCGTTTCTGTAGGTTTTACGACAAAATGTTATTAAGAAAACTTGTTCAGAATGAAGAACTGAGTAGGTTTGCGAAATTTCGAAAGTCTAAGCTTACTTTGATTTTTTGGCATTTTTCCCACTTTTTTTTTAGAAAAGTGCACTTTATGTAGCTCTCACATTAAAATGTTAGTAAGAAAACTTGTTCACAATGAAAAACTGGATAGGTGTGAACGAATTTCAAAAGCCTAGGTATACTTTGATTTTTTTCTGCTAAAAAATTTAAAACGCATAAAAATCAAAGTAGGCCTAGACTTTCGAAATTTTGCAAACCTACTCAGTTCTTCATTCTGAACAAGTTTTCTTAATAACATTTTGTCGTAAAACCTACAGAAAGGGCACTTCACTGATGTGGAAAATTAGTTTTTCAAAATTCCCAAGGCATACGTGATTTCTAGAAACTAAAATTACGTCACAAATTAGTTTCAAACCAAGCAGGGCTGATCCCCAAAAGGTCAAATTTCAACTCGAATTTTTTTTGTCATTTACACCCCACGTGCACTCAATCCGTGGACACACTGTATATTAGAATATTGTCTTCATCGGATTAATTAAATATACCTACCCAGTTCTAAAACAGTTTCGTTCTTTTGGTTACCATAAAAACTGCTATTACGCACTATATTAGGCGTGTTTGTCGCTATTACTTTAGAAAGGTGCCTAACTTCTTGATAAAAAAACTATGCAGTTAGTATCCATGTTACGGGCGACGTGAAGACGAAGACTTTTTTAAAAAACTTTTATTCGAGTAACGCGAGTTACAGAGTTTCGGCTTAGACTACAGACAAGACTAGAATTAACACTCTTACTTTACTAGGTCCTATTTATACAGATCTGTTATGCTGAGGTGTTGTGGTTCTCATGGGAAAAGAATATAAAGACAAAGGGAAGATCAAATTCTGCAATTCTTGCAGTAAGCAAGTTTTAACAATACTCAAAAGGAATATGATATGTTCTAGTAATCATTCTAGAACAATATACAATGGAAAATGATATCTTTGTAGTAAGCATCTTGAACAATAGAGAATGAGAACATAATATCCAACAGTAAACAGAATCAAGGGTAAAAACAAGGTTATGATCAAGGTGATGCTTGAGGTCGGATATAACACCTTCCCCCTTATATTAAAAATTTGTGTTAACAAATTTTGACATTAAATTAGGCATATGTTTTAGTATTAGAATTTAATTCAATTTCTTCTTCTTCGCGAGGTTCGTCCAATCTATACGAAGGTCTTCTTTTGACAGTAACAAATTTTCTTAAATTTTGAAAAACGCGATTTCGTGTTCTAGGAGGTTGTGGAGGATCGTCTCCGTTATTAGTAGTAATAATGCCTATTTTAATGTTCCTAGACTTTTTACATTTAAAATAAAAGTATACAATAATTAAAAGTATGATTAAAGCAATGGATAGATATGTCAATATTGGCGTATACTTATTTACAGTTGGTTCGTTAATAATATTATCAAGATCCTTTGCATATTCGTCTAATTTATGCTTTGCGACATTTAAATCGTCATAATTAAATTTATTTAGTTGTAAAGGTTTTAAGTCAGGATATTTTAGTTTATTTGGAGTTTCTTTGCAACATTCAAATGGTATATTAATTGGGTGAAATTTATAGGTTTGATTAGATTTATTTAAATTTTTCGTTTGAATTTTAGTACTTCCAATATAAGCAATGCATTCAGATTTTAACGTTAAAATTGAAGTTTTGTCTAGCATTATAGTCAAAGGATTTTGATTTTTGCACTTAATAGTTATAGGAAATATTTCACTTAAAATTATTAACCATTGATTCTCTTGAATCAATTGTACATTGTAACTTTCAATTGAAATTGTGACTATGTCACAAGTATTAGGTAAATGGGTTTTTACCTCTAATAATTGAGCTTCACATCTTGAATGTGAGTCAATAGGAGTAGGATATAAATCTTTGCACATTATTAAATCAAATGCTAGTTCTTTACAATTTTTTTATATCATAGAGAATTACATAGAGAGTTGGGTCACCGCTTTTTGCTACAAATTTAGTATCAGTGGATACCATGTGATAAAATCCAGTTTTATTGTCGAAAATTGGAATAGGATAAATTCTATAAAGAGTATACCATTGAGGTTCTACTAAAGGAATGTCTAATATAAAAACAAGTCTATTTTCTGTTTGAAAAACCTTTAGTTCTATAAAATCAAGATAAGTTGCAACATTTAGAAGTTGAGGAGTTAAGGGCAAATTATTTTTGTTTAAAGTTTGAGCGATTATTTGCAAATGATGAACCAGGTCTTCAGGAGTTATAACTGACGTGTGAATAATATGTAACTTTGCAAAAGTAATAGAGTTTAGAATGTCATTTAAATTGCTTTCGATAAAGGTATAGGATTCTAGGAGTCTTTCGGCCATCTCTAAAACTTGTAATTTTGCAGTGTAATAATTAAAATTATCAGAAATGTTATAAATGTAATTTTCGATTTGTTTTATGTCATTATTAAAAGTAATTTCATCAATTTGTAATTTGTTGATAGAGTCATTAAAATTTTTGATAACTGAAGTAGTTACTAAAATTTGTTTTTTCATTAATTTTTCTAATTCGTGTTCGTCTCTGTTAATTTTATCGATACAATCGTTATAATACTGTCCGTCTGAAGCGTCTAAATTTCCGGTAATAAATTTCCAAACTGACCCTAAACCATTAATTAAACCTCTTTTATATCTTCTCACATCAATAGCTAGTTCTTCAAATTTGAGCGCAATGTTTTCGGAAAGTTGATTTAGTAAAGTGAGATGTGACTTAACTTCGCTTAGAAAGGCGGCCATTCGTACGTCTTTTGGTTGAATTATAAATTGCATATTTTCTAAAATTTTATTATTATTTTCGAATGTTGTTTTTAGAGATGAAATGTCTTTATACACCAATAAACTCCACTTGTCATTAGAAATTTTGAGTCCGGATTGCTCTTGATAGAACACGCCTATGGTGTTATTAATTGGTCGCAGTGTATATTGTGCCATAGCGGTAGCGAACAAAGAAAATCTGTAACGAAGTTTCAGAATTAGGAACTTGGTTCGATATAACAAATTATTTTAATATCAGTATTTTTGAAAATATATTTGATCATAGGGAGAACTGTGTCCCAATATAATTTGTCTAATCCACAAGCTAACTTGGGTATAGCTATAATTTTATCTTTTTCATCAGTGCTCTCGAGACAAATTGTTCGTAATTCCTTTAAGCAATTAAATAAATTAGCATAAGTTGGTTTATAATAGAAAAATTCTTTAGTTATTAAATAATAAATATTTCTTGTCGGAAGTTGAAGTACTGCTATTTCACCAATTGACTTATTTTGATTTTTTAGTTCATCTACGTGTCCAAATTTATTCTTAAATTCTTTTGCAATTCCTGCATTCATTTCTAAATCTTTAGATACACAGTGAGCTAATGAAATATTTTCAGGGGCATCAAATAAATTGCCCAGTTCAATGGAAACGTTATTATTTTCAATAGGGATTTTTCGATCTAGAGTATAAAAGAATTCTTTAACCGTTAGTTCTTCTTCCTCCAATTCGTGACATTTTTTTAGCATATCAAAATTCATTTTTGTAGTTTGGTTAGTAATTGGGTTATGTAGCAAAGCTGAATTCGTATAAATTTCTTTAATTTTATAGGGTCCATTAAATTTGTTAGCTAGTTTATTTTTTATTTGGGACTCCTTGACATAAACCTTTTCTCCTACGCGAAATTGTCGCTGCTCCGAAACGTGTGTATCAAATCGCTCTTTTGCTTTTTGCTTGCGCATATCCGTACGCTTTCTTGCCACTTCATAATAATGCTTTATTTTATTGTTTAAATCGCGAACGTACTTAGAGATTAATTCTTGCTGATTATACAAAACTTCTGGAGGTCGAGACGAGGTGTGACCGAATAGCAATTCGTAAGGAGTAAAGCCGTGTGTTTTATTTATAGAATTGTTATATGCTATACAAGCGTAAGGGAGCATTTGAGATGGGTGTTCGTTAGGATTTTCTGTACTACATGCGCGTATCATTTCAGTTAAGGTGGCATGAAATCTTTCTAAGGAGCCATTTGATTGCGGATGACTAACACTAGAGAAAGTTAATTTTATATTGTATAATTTACAAAGATCTTTCATTAATTGATTATTAAATTCTTTACCTACATCGCAATGGATTCTTAAAGGAGTTCCAAAATGTTGAAAATAGAGTAAAAGAGCGTCTACTACAGATCTCGCTGTTTTATTAGGAAGTGCATAAGCTTGGGTAAATTTTGTTAGTTCGTCTCTTATGGTAAGGATATTATTTTTTACTGGGATTTCTAGGATGTCGATATTTATTCTTTCGAAAGGAGTTTTAGGAGTTTCGGTAATAACTAAGGGACTGTCCAAGTTTTGTCTACAAATTTTTGTCTTTTGGCAGATTTCGCACTGCCGAATAAATGTTTCGACGTCTTTAGTTAGTCCTGTCCAATTATATTTTTGTTTGATGCGTCTAATTGTTTCGTTTATTCCTCGATGTAAGTTTGTCTTGCCTGAATGAAATTGATCTATTATTATAGGTATTTGGTCTTCGTCTGGTATAGTCACAATGTTCTGACAAATTGTTAGTTGGAAATTTTTATCTGAGAACAAAAAATTAAACATTTCTAAAATTGGAAAATCTGGATTGTTTTCAATGTAATAAGTTTTATTTTCTTCGAATATATCTTTACTGTAATAAAGAGATATGAAGAGTACTTGTATTGCGGTTTCAAAATTAAAAGGAACAGGAATTATATAATATTTTCTTTTAGCTACGGTCTGACTGGAAAGAACATTTGCTTTATTATAGTTAAAATCAGGATTTAGCTCAAGTAAATCATCAATAACTTTTTCGTGAAGGTCTGTTAATTTGTCTTGTTGAAAAATTAGTACAATGTCCTTGTGTGTTTTGTCTAAAAGTTGATTATTTGTATATTGGATTTTAGAATAATCGATCATTGAAGTCGTCTTGTATAGATCAAAAAATCTGTCAAATTCATTACAGATTATAGCAATTTCGTCAGTCTCATTATTGTCAATAGGCGGGTCAATGTCTTGAGGATTATCATGAGAAGTAGATGGTTCGTCTAGGGAAGTATGAAAGGAAACAGCTTCTTTTATATGATTGATTTTGATTCGAGATAAAGCGTCGGCATTTCGATTAATTTTTCCAGGTTTATAAATTATTTGATAATTATATTCTTCTAATTTAAGTCGCCAACGTGCTAAACGACTACCGGGATCTTTTATTGAGAAAAGCCAGGTTAAAGGTCTATGATCTGTAACCAATAAGAATTTTCGTCCGAAAAGATAAGGTCTATAGTTTTTTACGGCAGCAATTATTGCCAAAAGTTCTTTCTCTATAACGCTATATTTCATTTCTGCTGGACTTAAGGTTCTTGAAAAGTATGCTATGGGAAGATCATTTCCAACAGGTCCTTGCGAAAGTACCGCGCCTACAGCAAAAGCGCTTGCATCTGTAGTTAAAACAAATTCCTTTTCAAAATTAGGATATATTAGAATTGGTGAAGTTATTAATGCATTTTTAAGTTGTTCGAAAGATTCACGACAATCTTTATCAAAAATAAATGGTACGTCTTTTCTTAAAAGTCGAGTTAAAGGCTTTGTCATTTTTGCGAAATTTGGAATAAACTTCCTGTAGTAACCAGTAAGACCCAAAAATTGTTTAATTTGTTTAGTATTGGCAGGTTGAGGAAAATCGATAACAGCTTGTACTTTTTGTGGATTTGGTTTGACCCCTTCAGGTGTAATAACATGTCCTAAATAAATTACTTCTTTTCGTAAGAATTCACACTTATCTGGCTGTATTTTTAGATTTGAATTTCTTAATCTTTGAAAAACTTCAGTAATACGAGAGATATGTTCATTAATTGTGGAAGAATAAATAATAATGTCGTCCATGTAAACTAAGCACTTTTCGTTTTGTATCCCCATTAGTATATTATCCATAACCCTCTGAAAGGTTGAGGGCGCATTACGAAGGCCAAAGGGCATACGTAAATATTCGAAATGTCCATTTTCAACGGAAAAAGCAGTTTTCGAAATGTCTTCTGGATTCATTTCAATTTGTTGAAAACCAGAAGCCAAATCTAAAGTAGTAAAATAATGGCAATTACCCAACTGATCTAATATATCTGAAATATTAGGCAGTGGATACCTGTCATTAACTGTTAATTCATTTAATTTCCGATAATCAATTACGATTCTCCATTTTTGTTTGCCTGAAGCATCTAATTTTTTTGGAACGACCCATACTGGGGACGACCATGGTGAAACAGAAGGTCTAATTATTCCTTGAGAAAGCATTTTATTAATTTGTGTTTTTACTTCTTCCTTGTGAACTTGTGGATATCGATAAGATTTAGTAAAAATTGGCTTAGCGTCGCCTGTATCGATAGTATGTTTTATTTCATTAGTGAAACTTAGGAAATCTCCGTCAAAGTAAAATATATCTTCAAAATTCAAGCATAAATTAGTAATTAATTCTTTTTCTTCTTCGTTTAAATGTTCTAGCCTTAATGATTCTTTTATTTCTTCTACTCTGCTTTTCGTTTTATTAAAATTACAAATAATATTAGCACTAGCGTTCGTTTCTTTAATGTAAGGCTCAAATTCAAATTCTTCGAAACAAATATCCTTTGTTATGGCATTAGCGTTTAATATTGTCGTATAAAAATTACCGTCTTCGTTTATTTTTACTATAGCATTTGGCACGTATACCTTTTCTACTCGTTGTGCGCATAAAATCATTTCTTTATTCGTATATTTATTCGTATGAAACTTGCATATTTTTTCGCAACGCGGTTCTATCGTAACCTGATTTATATTATAACTCGTATTTTCGCTTTCAAAATTATTTATATTTTCCGTGTAATCATTATTATTATTATTTCGTTCATAAGCGTTTATATGAAGGCTATCGTATCTTTCGTCAACATTAACTTGTCTTTTATAAACAACTCGATTATTATTATCATTATTATTCGTTAACTCGTTTAATTCATCTCCGTCTTTAAATAATTCGTGTACCTTATAGTACGTAATTAATTGTTTATTCCTAAAATCTACTATTGCACCGTACCTTTCTAAAAAGTCAGCGCCTAAAATTCCGTCGAATCCTATATCTAGATCGCAAATATAAACTTTATGGGGAGAAAGAGGACCCGTAAAAGAAACAAATACCGCTTCAGTAATAGGAATTGATTGGCCAGAAATACCTTTAATTTGAAAATTTTCTGGACATCGATTTAAAAATTGCTGAACCGTCTCTGGTTTGAAAATTGAAATACCAGCTCCTGTGTCAATTAAAATTTTGTACTTATCGGTATTATCTTTAATATAATATAGATTGCTATTGTCAACGGTATTTATGCAAACGTTTGGTCCGTATTGGTCATACCAAGATTCTTGAAGTTGGGAATAGGATTCTGGTCCGAGGCTGTTAATTGAAAATTTTCGCTTTGGCCCAGATAATGTTGTTGGGGAGTTCTATTTTGGTTATTTGGATTTGAATTTGGGAATCTAGGAGTAAAATTTTGATTAGAAGGCTGGAAACCTGAATTATTATTAAAAGTTCTTGGGAAATTGTTTCTAGGAATATTATTAGAAAAATTTCTAGGAGGTTGATTTCTTGGTTGGAAGTTTTGAGGGTGATTCCTAGGTTGGAAAGAAGGAGTTTGAAAATTATTTTGCTGAGGAAAAGATGGTCTTTGATGGAACCTATTTTGGGAGAAATTATTTCTTTGGGAGTTATTTTGGAAATTGTTAGAGTAGCTAGAAGGATTTGGACCATTTCTGTAATAATTATTTTGATTTTTAGTTCGACATTCATTGATAGTATGTCCATTTCTTTTGCAATAATTACAAAATTTTGGAAAATTATTACTGGTTCTTTTGATATTATTATTGAAGACTGGTACACGATTTTGCCTCTGAAATTTTTGATTTTCAAAATAAGAAAGTTGCAATTCTCTCTTAATTAAAGCTATAGCATCCATCATGTTGGGTGGATTGCTAGCACGAATTAGTTGCCCTATTCTTGGTTCTAAACCTGTCAAAACTGTATTTAAACACATGCTATCGATTAATGTAGCTTGCGATTCTTTTTGTTCCCTAGTGAGAAGGCTTTGTTTTCCTATTGCGGCATACATTTTTGAGCAGTGAGTTTGAACTCTGCCTACAAAAGTCAAAGCATTTTCATTTTGGGATTGACACATTCTTTGTAAATCTTGAATTAATGAAGTTAGATCGCGAGGATCTCCGAAATGAACGTTAAGTAATTGTTTGATTTCGCGCCAGGTACTCAAATCTCTTGAATTAATGAGTTGGGCTGCACGTCCCTTTAATTGATTTTTAATTTTTATAACAAGTAAAATGGCTTGGTCGCCAACAGTCATTTGCATGGCCCTATCACATGCAATGATAAAAGTATTTAAATTGATTTGATCCCCATCGTATTCAGGGATGATAGAAAATATTTCGCTTAATTTAAATGGTACTTCGTCGTTATTTGAAGCGTTTGCTTCATTGTTTACATTAGAGTTTATAGCTTCGTTATTCGGCATGTTGAAATGAAAAGTTAATATCGTTATAACGTAGAAAGTTCAATAATAGCAACGTAGAACGTTCAAAAAAAATCACAAATAAAATTCACTTAAAGTTTTTCACTTACAATAGAAGTAACTTCATGCTCGCTGGATGTCGTTGATGCTGCTGTTGTTGCTGGATGCTGGCCTCAGGAGACTGTCCTTCTTAGTGCCTCCGGATCTTCCTGTCGAAGACCCTTTTCAGCTGGCTCCAATCGTAGTGGTGTGGTGACCCCCGAGGAGACTGTCCTTCTAAGTGCCTCCGGATCTCCCTCGTTGAAGACCCTTTTATCGAGGATCCCACTTCTGACACCAAATTGTTACGGGCGACGTGAAGACGAAGACTTTTTTAAAAAACTTTTATTCGAGTAACGCGAGTTACAGAGTTTCGGCTTAGACTACAGACAAGACTAGAATTAACACTCTTACTTTACTAGGTCCTATTTATACAGATCTGTTATGCTGAGGTGTTGTGGTTCTCATGGGAAAAGAATATAAAGACAAAGGGAAGATCAAATTCTGCAATTCTTGCAGTAAGCAAGTTTTAACAATACTCAAAAGGAATATGATATGTTCTAGTACTCATTCTAGAACAATATACAATGGAAAATGATATCTTTGTAGTAAGCATCTTGAACAATAGAGAATGAGAACATAATATCCAACAGTAAACAGAATCAAGGGTAAAAACAAGGTTATGATCAAGGTGATGCTTGAGGTCGGATATAACATCCATAATAGGTACACAGGTATTAGGTAAATGGAGTAAACCCACACAGGTAACAATAACTAATGGCCTGTTTATGCAGACTTAATTTAAGGACAGGATTTATAATTTAATTTAACCCTTTAAATAAAATTAGTTATTCTGTTTATCCACATTTGCTTCGTGATTAAAATTTAGCCCAAAAAAATATTTTTGTTTTGAATAGTTTTTTGTTGTTTTTGTGCCTTTTTGTCTTCAATTACATGTCAGTTCAATAAATTTATTTACGAATGACTTAAGATATTAAATTATTCTTAAGTGAAATCGCGTGAACTACACCATGCATTTTCAGTGTTTTAACTTAAGATTTTTAAATTAAATCCTTAAATTAAGTCTGCCTTTAAGATACTTAGGTGGAACGTTATGACAATACAGTAAATTGCAGCTGAACTGCAACTAATCCCCAGAGATTTCACAATTAATTATCTACCAAAATTAACTTACCTAGCATGCTGTTTTGGAAAGGAGAAGAACGATAACCTGCAGTTGTAACTTGTCCTCGCAGCCTTTCGCTTCGCACACAACGCCCGCTTTTGTCTTACTCATGATCATAAGACAAAACACTGACCAAAATAACACACTCGCAATAAAGAAAATTTCAAATTAAGGCCGCCACTGAAGATCTGTTCGCTTGAAACGCGAAACTAAAAGGGACGCCTCTGTCTAAACTGAAAACATGGCTGATATAGGCTGCGCCGCCCAGATGCGCAGGCTAGCTCCGCCCCCTTGGGTTTAAATTCTCCTTATTAGTGGATGCTGATAGCACAGTTGAGAGAATACCCAGTTGTATATCTTCCTGTCGGCGCCTTTGATCTCGGCGGTAGTGACTTTCGTTTCTTATACAAACTCATTCTCCACTAGAATCTCACTTTGAAGTCACGTTACTTCTTATTTTAGACCACGCCCTATAAAAATCGATGGGACACAGGACCGGGATTAAATTATTTTCTTACATTAATGGTTTGGATATTGTTATAACGTCTGTGCACAGTTGAAGGAATAATTGTTTATACCTGTGGAGTGTGGGTACACTGATGGCAGAGTATAGGTAAAGAATTCTGGGAAATCCCAAATCTGGTGCAATTCCCAATATATTTGAGTACATCCCTGATGCATTCCTCGTATTCCATTCTTTAGTGATTCTGGTCTGCGCGATAAAAGCATTCTACCAGTAATGGCGTCGACTTATCATACTGGATATTGTTTATCCTGTGCTGATGATGCAGTGTTATGTGGATAGATGATTATTTGCATTTGGAAATTCAGTGTTCAATCAAATATCTTATTATTCTAATGCCCATTAGGAAGTGTTGTCGTATTTTGAACGTAATACATATTTAATATGTTTATAATTATGATAATCCAGCAGGTAGTATAATGAATAATAAGGAGACTATAATAAAAACCTAGGGCCTGGGCTGGGGGGAGTTGAAACAAATAATTTAGATATTTTTCTGAGTTTAGGTTATAACCAGAAAACAACTTTTTAGGTTATAAGTTCAGCTCTTCTTCTTCATTTTGTGGAAGGGAACCGAGAAGGATTCTGCCAGTCCTATTAAATAAAAGGATCTCGAAATGATTGATATAAAAATAAATTTAGAATGTTGCCAAATCTACTCGATATCCATATAAGTGACGTCACCGGTTGTTTTACAGGAATTGAAATTAGAAAATTCATATCTCAGTAACAGTAGCTAAAAAAATTTTTTAATGCGTTTTTCGTATTTCACTATAACTTAGGTATAGTTTAAAAATAGTTTTGAAAAATCGTAAATTTCCCTATTCTACGACATGCCTTTCCAAAAATAATCTAAATATGATTGCCGATGAAGAGAGTCAATTAAGACTTCTTTCGTTGGGTGAAAGTCAACGCTCCTTTGTTATTTCCTGGGAGTGACCGAAACGAAAATGGAGTAATTGTCAATAGAAAAATTCACATTTTGGGATCTTAACAATCATGGAGCCACCAAAAATAATTATACAATTTTAAAAAATTACAGCACAATAAAAAGTTGCAAAATAAGTGAAAAATACGAGACCATGTTTGGGGACCAACAAACCGCCTATAAATCGATGAAAAAACAAATACTTGCAAATTGTTCAAAAACTATAATCGCAATTTCGATATAACGCTAATATACCTAGTAAATTGTAGGTATTGAATCGTAGAATCGTCTCGCATAATCAAAATATGGTAGATAGATAGATAGATATTTATTTATTTTTATCCAATTTACATGTTGCATTCAATAGTTATCTACATGTTAAATAAATAAATAATAGAAATCCCACAGAAATCATTTAAGATTTGTTCGTGGGCTCAATATTCATTACATTTTTTTTATTGACAGTGAGACAAGTCAAAGTTAATGGTAAGTAAGGAAATATCGCCACTTGGTTTTGCTTAGTTTTTGTTTATAATGTAGTTGAAATATTTTCTAGGTAGGTTAAAAATATACTCTTTTATTACGGGCCGCGGTGGCGTCGCTCGTACCGGCGCTGACTTTTTAGGCTGCATGTTTTTCTGCCTTCGATTGACCTTGGTTCGAGGCAGGCACATGCACATGTCTTTAAAGAAAAACACAGGTGACATTGATGTTGTTGGACGTTCCTGCACTCCCCATGAATTTCCTGACGGTTCGGGCTGTCGCAAGTAGTACCGCTTTCTGCATGGACCTGTAAAGATTATCAGTTAGATCCAGCTCTTTGATGTTTCTCAGCAAACTTTTTGGTATGACACCAGTTGTTGACACGATGATTGGAATCGTCTGAACGTTGTCCATTTCCCATTGCCTTCTAATTCGTTCTTCTAAGTCTCTGTACTTCTCGATCTTCTCGACTTGCTTCACACGCAGGTTGTTGTTGTTCGGGATGGCCACATCAATCAGAGTTGTCTTCCTAGAAATTTTATCAACTATTATAAGGTCCGGTCTGTTATGGGCAACTCGTTGATCTGTCAGAACTGTACGATCCCAGTACATCTTGTAGTTGCTGTTCTCAAGAACAGGCTCCGGTGTGTAGCTGTAATATGGGATCCTCTCTGCCTGCAGAAGCAGAAGTTTTTCCGCCAGTTCCTGGTGCAAGATCTTGGCAACCGAATCGTGTCGTTCCTTATATTCCGTTGATGCGAACATCTGACATCCTCCTGTTATGTGCTGGATTGTTTCTGAAGTTGGGCACCCGTATCTGCATCTGTCATCCACTACCGATGCGTCTCCTACAATGAATTTTAGGTAGTTGCGAGTTGGTATAATCTTGTATGGCCAGTAGGAAGCCTTCCGTCTCGGGGAACATTCGTCCCGAGGTCAGCCAATGGTTCGACGCTAACTTGTCGACATGTTCCTGGTTAACCTCATTAGGATGCCTCCCGTGCAGCGGCTTCCCCAACCACCTCTGTAGTTTATCGTTGTCGGTTCGGTGGTGATTTTGACGCTCGTGTTCCGTCAGACGTAGCGGTGTTGAGACGTCTGCTCCGCATATAGCCCTATGTAGTGTGGAGCTGTTGGCCTGCCTGTAGAAATAATTACGCAGATTTAATATTTGTTGGTCCAATTGCTTGCTGAGATCTGCCAATCCTCTTCCTCCTAGTTGACGTGGCAGAGTTGTTCTTTCTACGGCGCTACGGGGATGATGTTTATGAGCTTTTGTCAGTAGTGTCCTAACTTTTCGTTGCAGGTTGTTGATGTCCGTGTTGGTCCAATTCACTATTCCGAACGAATAGCTGAGTACAGAGCACGCATACGTGTTCAGGGCCTTAAACAAATTCCTGCTGTTAAGATCAGTTCGCACTACTTGTCTTACTCTCTTGATGAATTCATTCGTTAAATCAGTCTTCATTGTTCGATGGTCTATCCTTTGAGCTTGTTTCATCCCGAGGTACTTGTATGTATCTCCCATGCTCATTGCTTCGATCTCCTGGCCGTCCTGCATCTCGTGTGCGCTTTGTTCGAGCTTTCCCCGGATGATATTAAGGGTGCGGCACTTGTCCAGTCCAAACAGCATTCCGATGTCCCTGGAGAACTCCTCTACAATTTTAAGCATTTGCGTTAGTTGGTTTTTGGTTGCGGCGATCAGTTTTAAATCATCCATATATAATAGGTGATTCAACTTGATCGCTTCTGCGTTGTTGCTTTTGATAGCGAAGCCATATTTTGTAGAGTTCAACCGATGTGATAGAGGGTTCATCGCCATGCAGAACCACAGTGGACTGAGTGAATCTCCTTGGAAAATCCCTCTTCGGATGTTGATTGTGTCTTTTGGTAACAGGTAGGTTGCACCCTGTGTAAGAAACAATGGCATTTTCAGAGGATCGAGCAATTATTATTATTATTAATTTTACAAAATGGTTCTTACATAAAGTGTTTCTTATTGTTTCAGGTAACTGACAGTACAAACGTGGACGAATGAAATATAATGACTGTTGGCCCTTGACTTTATCTGCTTTAGTCGGCCTAATGTTGCTTCTAATTTTAAGTCTGGTACTGTAGCCATGAGCACTATTTTCTAGGTTATTTCTTTTTTATGCTGGAGAGTTATTAGCTTTAAGCAATATATCTGATTAATGTCCATTAGATGACTGTCTTGAAAAAAAAAAAGGTCGCTTGGGTAAGTTTGACATTTATTATACATAATTTTAAGAAAACGTTTCTGCATAACCTCTAACTGACTTGTGTGCACATTACAAGTGCTGCCCCATCCAACAATAACAATACCATACTGTATCAGAGAATAAACCAACCCAAAATATACTACCCTCAGCTGCGGTAAGTCCAAAATGTATTCTAGTTGATGGAATCTATACAATATTGTTCTTAATTTTTTTATTAGTGTTTTAATGTGTACATCCCATTTAAGGAACTGATCTATTTTTATTCCTAGATATCTATATACTTGCAAATTGTTCAAAAACTATAATCGCAATTTCGATATAACGCTAATATAGTAAATTGTAGGTATTGAATCGTAGAATCGTCTCGCATGATCAAAATATGGTCGTTCCATTTGAAAAAAATAGTCTCTTGCGAATGACAAAAAAGAGATCATATAAGTGATCACCCTGTATAGCTAAATCCAACTTTGGCTGTCCACACTATAGGGGCACTATTAGTTATCCTTATATAATTCAACTTCGGAAATCTGAATTTTTCTATTGATAATTACTCCATTTTGAGTTTTCGGTCACTCCCAGGAATAATTGAATTTCTTCATCATCAATCAAATTTAGCTTATTTTTCTAAAGGCATGTCGTAGAATTGAGAGAATTGAGAAAATTTTATCACAAATTTTTACTTATTTATGTTGTTATTGTTGCTAGTTATTAAAACAATAGGACACCATATCTACTTTGCCATGGCAAAAGCAATTGTGTGCATTTTGTTTTTCATATCCCAGCAAACACAAGAAATGCGGCACTAAAATGGACCATTGACGTAATTAATGGCTCTTTTGTGGCACAAGTAAGCCGTATTGTGATCCTTTACGAAATATGTATAGATTTGCCAACATTTTTCTCATGTCGATTATCATGTTTATGGCCAGAAATGGCCTATTGCACTGGTAACCGGTAATCAAATGTCTGTTGGTTACACTACAATGGTTCTTTTATGGCATATTACAGGAAAACATTAAGGTTGAAAACACGCATTTTATTTAAATTTCCATCGGTGGCAACTTGAAACGTGCGCATGCGTACAAAGTCCTATTCCGACCATCCTATCGTCATCAAGGCGTCACCTTGTGTCTTCCCTTTATGGCTTCGTCCGACGCTTCTTCGCCATTTTGAACTGTGAAGGACCGAACGATTAAACTTGGTGCGTGTTTTTTGTGATATTGTGTCTATTGTGGTGATAGTGAATCAATAGTACCTAAGTGTAATAAAACCATTTATATCTTGTTGCAAACATAGCGAATATCAACAATGTCTCATCCTAACTTCAAAACAACAGACTGGTAAAAAACAAAGTGACTCGCATTATTGTAAGAAACAAAAACTATAGTTTGCAACTTCTTTCACTTAATAATACCTACATATCCAATGTCTATAACAGCAACAAGTAATTTAGAAACATTAGTAGGGAGACTTTCAATTTCATGCAATCTTCTCATAATGTGGAACAATAAAAAAAGTTGTTGATCAAAATACAAGTAGTTATAATAGTGATAGTCAACATTATTCCAATAAACGTGTCATCTCCCTAAAAAATGTTTTTTACAGATATAGGTATATGTAGTTGGTTTGGCACCTAAGTTTGGCACCCGTGGATCGTGTTAATATTTTAATATTATTAACGCAATATTATATTGCAATGTTATATTGTAAGTACTTAAATGTTTTTTTTAGATATTTAAACAAAAGCACATAACAGTATGAAAACTTTTAGTGGAGTTTTTAATCATACTGCTTTTGGGTAAATATCTATCTATCATCTACCATTGTTTCCCAAATAAAAACTCAGGCCAGACGATAATAACCTATTAATGGCCCATTAATAGTAGCGCTGTAAATAGCCATTAAAGGTAACTTGGTGCATATTATGTAAAGGACCTTTAATAAGCCATTAAAGGCTCTGAAATGGCGGGCCTTCAATGTACCTACAATACCAAACCATTTAAGGTAAGATTGTGGCGTCCACAATGGCCCTTTGATGGCCCAATGAAGTACATTGTAGGCGAATTAAAAGATGGCCTGCTGCTAGCCGCCGGCCGCCGGGACATTTTGATTGTGTGCCATTTATGATTGCCATTAAAGTCCCAAAAGAAGATTGCTGGGGCGTGTGTACATAACCATTTGAGGACCAACTCTGAGTGTTTGCTGGGATTTTATTTACAATTTTATTTTTACAATAATATAAAGATGCAAAATGAAGGGAAAATAAGAGACCATGTTTGGGGTTCGACAAACCGCCTCTAAATCGATGAAAAAACAAATATTTGCAAATCATTCAAAAACTATAAAAAAATTGAATATGACGCTTATATAGTAAATTGTAGGCATTGAACAGTAGAATCGTCTCGCATAATCAAAAAAGATCGTTACATTTGAAAAACAAAAGTTTTGGCCTCTTCCAAATAACACAAAATGGCGATCATAAATCATAATTGAACACCCTGTATAGCTAAATTAAACTTTGGCTACACCATACTATAGGAGGCACTAATAGTTATCCCCATATAACTCAACTTGGAAAAGTATGTAGCAGAACCGGTAATATCACAGATTTTCCAAATGTCTGCAATTATAGGAAATATCTAATTAACTTGGTAACTCCGTAACTGATTTTCAAAAACAAAAAACAATCAAATGATCTCTTAAAAGTGAGTAACATAGTATATAAAAAGGAGGGCTATTCTATTTAAAAAACAACTTTTGTGTTTTTCGCTAATTTCGCAACACCCTGTATACACCAAACCTTAAAAAAATAAAAAAAATTCTTGATTACAAACAACTTTGTATGAAACTCTTTTCCGTATCTCCCCAAATTCTCGAGATAAGGAGATACATGACATGTGGGCCACCCTGTACCTATCAGAGCTGGGTTCGGATACAACAAATATGTATTCGATTACCGAATACGGATACTTTAAATGTATCCGAATACTTTTTTACGGATACCGCATACGGATACATACTGGTATACCTATTATTGTTGCCATTGTTATTGTTGTTATGTGAAATAGGTATCAAAATATGAATAGTGATCAAGCAATCAATATACTTGTGTGTGTGTGTGTGTGTGTAGGTAAAGTAGAACTGTTTAGACGAATGTAGTTTTTATTTTTTTAACATTAGCAACATTTCGAAGTTTTCATCGCTGAGCTTGTTACGCCTTGGCGTTAAAATTTGTCCTCCTGTACTAAAGAGGCGCTCGACTCGCGCAGATGATGGTAAAACCGTGTTATATTTTTTGTCTCATCGATTGCACAAAGCATATAATCCTATTTGAATTACAATAAACTTAAAATTAATTTTTGTCCATAGAAACGGTTGAAAAATTAAATATAGGCACGTGGCACGCCTTGGCATCTTGGCTAAAAAATGTATCTAGTATCTAGATACTTTCAAAAGGATCTAAATACTAAAGCAGATCCTGCCTTGTAATTATTTATACTAAAATCGAGCAATCCTTACGCCTGATGTAAATAAAACCATGTGTTCAATGACGTTCCGCGATTGGTCGGTAGGCTATAAAATTTCACCCGACTCGGCAACAGGGACGTACTCGATCGCAAAAGTGTAGTTATGCGGTTTTATCTTATTGTTTTCAGCTATTTAGACACTGCCACAAATAATTTTATCGATGTTTTGAACCATTATTTTAATTAAGCCAATAATTTTTTTCCGAAATATTTTGATGTAAACAGTTGTAAAACTAAAATTAAATAAAGGTGGTGCCTCAGTTGAAACAGTTGCTCGATTTTAGTATAGATATGTATCTAGGTACATGAAAAGTATCTAGATACATGTATCTCGATACATTACTGCCGATATCCTCAATATCGTAAATTTGATAAATCATAACATACTTTAAAAATACAGGTTAAACAAAATACAAATCATTCAGTCTTGTTTTTATCTAGCATTGGTTGGTAAGAGCTCGGCCCGGCAGCCCCCCCCCTCGTTGCGCCACTGGTTGAATTATGTGGATGACAAATTTTTAGAAATGACCAAAAATAATAAGCACATTTATTATACAGGGTGTTAGTAAATAAGTGCGACAAACTTTAAGGGGTGATTCTACATGAAAAAATAATGACAGTTTGCTATATAAACGTAGGTCCGCAAATGCTTCGTTTCCGATATACAGGGAGTCAAAGTTAAAAAAAAAAAGATAATTTATTTATTGTTTTAGCTATGCGCACCGAACTTAAAATGTTTTATTCGAGATATTTTTATTTTCATTTGTTGTTTTTATTTATTGTTGCTGTATAGGATAGGTTTTTGATATTGTTGTACCTAATAGAAATTAAAAATACGCGTTATGTTGTTTTATTTTTTTGCATAAAAATGGCGGCCCCTGTGAAAAAAAGGTAAGAGAGCTTTTTTGTCACTAATTGAACGAGGATTTTAAAAATAATTTTTATTTTAAATTATCTCAGTGGCGTATCATTTGTTTTCTTAAAAATATCGAGGCCATTACACCTATGCACGCCACTGATTAACATAAAATTTTTAATCGGGTGTCAAAAAATGCACTTTTTAGTCCTCTTAAAACCCACCAAATTTCATTTGAATATCTTAATCTGTTTCAGTGCAATAAATAAATTATCTTTTTTTTTAATTGACTCCCTGTATATCGGAAACGAAGCATTTGCGGACCTACGTTTATATAGCAAACTGTCATTATTTTTTTCATGTAGAATCACCCCTTAAAGTTTGTCGCACTTATTTACTAACACCCTGTATAGTATTTATTTTTTATTGGCATTAGCCTTTGATAAAACGAGTAGGTACTTCAAAGTGCTCATCGCTTAGAGCATTTCTTCTGGGCGTATCTATCATAGTGGCAAAGGAGAAAAGGCGTTCTACAGGAGCTGATGAAGGCAAACAAGTATTGTACTTTATTGACAATTTTTTGAGAACTGGATAATCATTAATCATCTGGATGTTAGTTCGCTTGTCCTCTAAATACCTTAGCAACTCGAGTTCTATCTTAGACGTTTTGCTGTTTGCAGTATGTTGTCTATGTTGATATGGCTGATTTTGATTTGTATCATTCTCTCCATGTGCTTCACTAAAGTCGAAAAATCCGTCAAAATTCTTATCCCGACTGTCATCAGATTCGTCTAAACATTCTGGTTCCATTACCCGACTAACTACCAACAAGTCTAGACCTCGCGCGCATTGTCTTTCTCGCGTCGGGTGGGGAGTGGTGAAGGAGAGGGAAAATGTATCCGTTGATTTCATATTGTATTCGAATACAATGAAAAGTATTCGAATACTATAAAAAGTATTCGAATACTATAAAAAGTATTCGAATACTATAAAAAGGATTCGAATACTATAAGAAGTATTCGAATACTTTGATTAGGGGAGAGTCGGGTAATATTATCTGACAGTGGGTAGCATCTACTCAATTTCCCTAATAGATGGCGTTCTGAATTTGTCCGAAAAGGTTTTATTAGAATTGCCCCAGACACATATGTTCAGTATAAGGCCGAGCTTTGAACGGTACACGTCGTGTGCTTTATTTTTTATTTTTTGCCCAAAACAAATTTCCTCGACATAAAATTTACCAGTCTATATTTTATATAAACGGTAAGTTCTTTTAAAATGTTCATATTATATAACATTTTTTGGTTATTTTGGAATATATAAATGGTTTTATGGAAATTATCGGAAGGTCGTAAAAAATAAGTTGGCCACTTTTTTCCAACGGTGCTGTTCGGTTAGTATCGGACACACATATTTCGGGTGATATCGGACACACTGAAATTTTAACTGAACATTCTTATTTTCATATTAATTTTAAAAATTATTTTATTAAATGCGACATTTGTAAGGGGAATTAATTCATGTCCGATACTACCCGACGTTTTCAGAAAATTACAAAAAGAGGCCCACTTTTGTTTTCAACGAGTGGAGTTTTTGTTTAAGTTTTTTTTGTTTAATTTTATTATATATTCTATTCTGCAAAGAGTATAGTTTATTTTAAGCAAAAATATGTTAATATATAATTTTTTTGATAAAAATTATTTTATTTATATATTTATTTTTATATATAATTTATATTTTTTTTCGAAATGTGTCCGATATTACCCGACTCTCCCCTATGTATTCGAATACAGATACTTTAAAAAATTCGTGACGGGTACGGATAACGGATACAAATTTTAAAAAGTATCCGAATACCCACATCGGATACCCAAAATGTATTCGAATACAGGATTCGAATACAAAAGTATTCAAATACTGCCCAGCTCTGGTACCTATTGTGGTAATCTCACCCCTTTTATGGTGGTAGTTGGCAAGCGGTATTGTATAAAGGGGTGAGCCACAAGTTATTTACTTTTAGTGTGAGCCTAAAGGTGAATAACGGAAACACAGGGATAGTTTAATATGTGTATTAAGATTAAATACGAAACAGTACATTCAGTTAACAAAATACAGTTTAATAGGAAGTTTAAAATATATGTGCAATAATTTTTTCTATGTAACAAAATCCAAACGTTTAAAAGGTACACTGTTTAACAATAGAATTTAAAATAGGACACAAGACAATGTGTCGAAATGGCACAAATACATAAAATATGGCATAAAATGACAAACCTTCAGATTAAAAATACAAAAATTGCAAAAGATTCCCCAAATAGAATAAAATTAATTGAGTACTCTGTATAGCTTTGTTTAGATTCACCGTACAAGTTTGTATACAGGGTGATTCACGTAAGTGGTTTATTAGAACTTTACGGGGAAGGAGTGCGAATTTTGATTTGAAATTTTGGTTACTTATATAACAAGTTGTAAACTTTCTTTCTAAAATATTTTCAACTTCCGATCACTTCCGGTTGTACCGGAAGTCGATAGCAACTTTGTTATTTCAAATAGAACACCCTATATATTATTACACCATTTGGTTCCCTATCAAATTCCAAATCTTTTTTCTGAATAGAATGTGTACCCTATTCCTAACCCTTTTTGATTTTTTTGAGTGTTGCAGCCATCGACCATAGTGATGATTACTTTGAAATTTATGAATCTGGAAAACTGAAATTTTGGACTGTCGTAGGCGAAAGTCAACTTTATTAAATGGTCTGTATGCCATTTCAAAATATTGTACAGGGTGTTCGGGAAAAAATTCCCGATATCATCCATTGCCATGGACTATTAAATTTCCTTCGAACTTTCTGAATTTTCTTTTCGTCAAAGGTGGTAAATGTAAATGCCTTTCATTAATTGTTCTTTCTAAAATTCTTTTACATTCTCCATGAGTGTAAAACATATTCAAAATATCTTCGTTAGAATAGTTAATTTGAGCCATTCTTGTCAACAGTTAATATTTTATTGCTTGGAACACAATAAATGACAATCACAAATGAAAAATCCATGGCCGCCTATTAGAAAAGGTCCGTTGTTTCTTGATATGGAGCAGCAAAAATACGTATTTTGCGTAATAACGAAGCAACCGCTTCATTTAGACATATAGTGTGTTATATCTTTTTGGACTATCTTTTCACACGCATTTCAATGGTGCAATAAAAAAATATGGGTTCCATTTGAAGAAAATGAGATTTTTCAATTTTTTGATACTGATATTGGGAATTTTTCCCGAAGACCCTGTACAATATTTTGAAATGGCATACAGACCATTTAATAAACTTGACTTTCGCCTACGGCAGTCCAAAATTTCAGTTTTCCAGATTCATAAATTTCAAAGTTATCATCACTATGGTTGATGGCTGCAACACTCAAAAAAATTAAAAATTTGCGAATATCTCGAAAAGGGTTAGGAATAGGGTACACATTCTATTTAGAAAAAATATTTGGAATTTGATAGGGGATCAAATGGTGTAATAAAATATAGGGTGTTCTATTTGAAATAACAAAGTTGCTATCGACTTCCGGTATAACCGAAAGTGGTCGGAAGTTGAAAATATTTTAGAAAGAAAGTCTACGACCTGTTATATAAGTAACCAAAATTTCAAATTAAAATTCGCACTCCTTCCCCGTAAACTTCTAATGAACCACTTACGTGAATCACCCTGTATAAGAATGTAATTAAAAATTATTCAAAATTTCTGATATAAAATGGTTCAATTAAAAACAAAATTCTAAATTCAACGACAAATTAATTTGACCATAAATAGTTTCCCAAACCCCTTTCAAATTTCCAATAAAAGTTACAAAATTATTTATGTTTGAATACAATAAAAGCTCTGACATTTACAGTAAAATAATATGGTTCAAAATAAATTCCCAAAAATCATAATACGGTTCACAAAAGAAATTATTTCTAATTAATTAAAAATGCACAATAAATTCAATTTCTCTAAAAGTTTCCAAAATAATTCAAAATAAAAGGCAATTCAGACACAAAGTAATTAAAACAAAAATATCTTACTTTTGGCCAGTCCAAAATTACTTCGGTGCTTAGGAGAATGCTTCTTTATTGGTTTTGTTCGTGAGGGATTTCTACAGCAACTGGGTGGCCGCCTGCCCTCTTCTCTCGGGCAGGGATTCCCCTTGCAACTGCATGCTGGTAGTCGGCTTACTCTACTGGTAGCTCCTGTCTGGAGCCTGGAGCCCTTTTATATCATTTTTCGGGGGGCCTCATCTAGGAAATCTGGTTTTAGTCGGTTTTCGCTGGAATTCGCGGCGCAGCTGGCCTGAGGTTCTTTACAGAATATCGTCCTCGCGTTTAGCCTTGGTAGGCTTTGCTGGTATTTGCATCTGGAATGCGGGGTCTCCTCTAGGATACTGTAGGAATATTGTGAATTTAAATATTTTGGCTGGGTGCTTGCCTGGGCACTACACTATGTAGAAGGTAAGTTTTTTTTGAGGATCAGTATGGGGATCTCGGAAACTGGCGGAGATAGAAGGAAGGTTAAATGGGGAAAGAATTGCAGTTTTATGGGCCCAATTTAATGCCCCTTGTGTATTTTTGAAAAAAGTCATGGCTTACTAGATACTTTGAAAAAAACGAAATTTTAACGATTTATTCTAATCCGTCAAGCTTCGTTGTTTCTGATTTTGACAAAAAGTGAAAATACAAAAGTTGGAGGTAATTGTGTCCCCAATGCGGCTATTTTTTCGTACTTTCCGTGACAGCTGCCATTTTCGAGATATAACACAAACTTGTGTTTTTTAAATGGAAACCATAGTTGGCCATGGTCTCAAAAAAATCAGGCATTTTTAGAGCTTTCCAACGATATAATACTCGATATGGTTAGTGGGAAAATAACGGAAATAACTAATATGATTTCCATTTAAAAACGCAAATTTGTGTCATATCTCGAAAATGGCAGCTGTCACGGAATGTGAAACATGATAACCGCATTGGGGGCACAATTCCCTCCAACTTTAGTATTTACATTTTTTATCCAAAATCAGAAACAACGAAGCTAGGATTAGATTAAATCGCCAAAATTTCGTTTTTTTTTCTTCAAAATATCTAGTAAGCCACGACTTTTCTCAAAAATACACAAGGCACGTTAAATTGGGCCCACAAAAATGCAATTCTTTTCCCATTTAACCTTCCTTCGATCTCCGCTAGTTTCCGAGATCCCCATAAAAAACGAAATTTTGGCGATTTATCCTAATCCATCTAGCTTCGTTGTTTCTGATTTTAGATAAAAAGTGGAAATACCAAAGTCGGAGGGAATTGTGTTCCTAATGCGGTTATCATGTCCTGCTTTCCATGACAGCTGTAATTTTCGAGATATGACACAAACTTGTGTTTTTTTAAATGGAAACCATAGTTATTTCCGTTATTTTTCCGAATAACCATATCTAGTATTATATCGTTGGAAAGCTATAAAAATGCCTGATTTTTAGAGACCATGGACAACTATGGTTTCCATTTAAAAAACACAATTTTGTCTCATATCTCGAAAATGGCAGCTGTACGGAAAGTAGGACATGACAACCGCATTGGGGACACAATTCCCTCCAACTTTTGTATTTACACTTTTTTAAATCAGAAACAACGAAGCTAGATGGATTAGAATAAATCGCTAAAATTTCGTTTTTTCAAAATATCTAGTAAGCCATAACTTTTTCAAAAATCCACAAGATGCATTAAATTGGCCCTACAAAACTGCAATTCTTTCCCCATTTAACCTTCCTTCCATCTTCGCTAGTTTCCGAGATCCCCATACTGATCATAAAAAAACTCACCCTGTATATTTGTAAACAATTTGTTCGTACAATAAGTCAAGAGCCATACAAGTTGCTGTTGAAAATATTTTAAACATACTATAACAATGATGTGTGATTCACGGGTATGGGGACAACAAGAAAATAAAATAACTTACTTTGATTAATTTATTTTTTTAAGTTTCACGGCACACTTTACATCTTATGGGTAATAATTTGAGACTGCTTAACCTTTATGAAAAGAAAACCTATCGGTTTTTCCGTGAAATGTAGTACCTATACAGAGATTTGAATTCTGTGGGTTTGAAGTAACGCCAAATGACGCCATAGGGTCAGATTTTTAATAAAAAAAATCCCTAGTCTGGTATTCTAGTATAAAATTGACCATTTAAAAAAAATATTTATACCCAGTCCAAATAGTAGTGTCTGAGATATCTTTCCTTAGGTAAATCTAAAAAATATGTATATTGTCGAATTTCTCTATAGGCTCGTCATAGATTTCGCGAGTATTCACCAGCAAACTCGGACACACTATATGTATATGCAGCGTAGCCGAAACACTTTGTCAAATCTAATACAGAGTGTTTACATTTGAAAATCAGTACGGAAAGCATCGTGTAGTTTCTTCCTTTACTGTGTTTTGGTCTTTTTTCTTTTTTTATTCCTTCTTTTTACAAAGGGTCATTTATCTTCATATCTCAGCTGGACTGCTAGAAGGCTTGTTGAAGACTTTATTTGTAAGTTAAATTGAAATTGTTCTATCGCATATTGTAGATGGCTCTGTGGTCGAAAGAAATTTTTAGTTCGCAGTGACCTTGAAATGTGGTGCATCCGAATTGTCCTTCAATTTGAAGCAAACTATGCGCTACAAACAAATTTTGGAAAACCGACAGTTTTTTCGTTATTGCGCTTTAAAGTTGGCGGTGCATGCATGTGGAAAATCTGTAGAAGACAAACCTAAGATTATTTTCGAAACTGAAAACGAGAAACTAATTTTCTGAGGAGTTCCTACAACTATCCTAATGCCTAATAGAGTTGTTTTGTCATTTTAAATGTACAAGCAGGTGCGTCCCAAAACAAAAGTTGTAGTTTTTTAGCCATAGTAGGTGAAAATTTTATTTTTCAAATATTGAAGTCAACAGGTGTTTTGGGGCACGTTTTGGCAATTTAAACGCAAACGGTTGATTTGATTCGTTATGAAAGAAGAGTACCTTTTTGTTGCAGAGTGAAAAGATGCACTAAAATGACGGACTTGCAGGGCCAAAAAGGTAACTTCAAAACCGTTAGGAGTAAAAACACGATTCAAAAACTGCGCAAGTGGCGCCCTCTGAGAGATACGTAGAAATTGACATTTTCAGATTATTCTTCATCCCAAAAACACAGCAGTGCCAAATTTCAGTTCAGCAGCTTGATTAGTTTGGGATATGTGATATGTAGCCATAATTCAATTTCAAAAAATGAACTTGAACGCCCTGTATCTCTTAAACAAATAACATTTCTATAAGGCATATTAGCCTCAATCGTAATATTTTGGCCCAAAATATATTCGGTTGCACTATGTGCCATTACTAACGACTCACCTTGTATATATCCAAAACTTTCAAATATATACAGGGTGGTTAAGAAACAAGAACACCTAAAGTTGAGCCGAGAATAAACCACCTGTGTTTTTTGAACGAATATTAAAAATCTTACAGGAAGAAGATGTTTATAATATTAATAAAAAAATCAGATATTAAATTTTGCCTTCATTATGATTAAAGTAATAGGTAGGTAATTATACAAATTTAACCAATACATGATACGTTTTCTTTTCCTGTTCCCTTTAGTTTAAAGTTCATGACGATACTGGAAAATAAAACTCATAGACCCAAAGGACACTTTTCCCCTCACCTAGTAAGCCACTTGTACATTCTTGTACACTTACTCAGTTTTTCATTCTGAACGACTTTTATTCATAACGTTTTGCTGTTACTCCTATAGAAAAGGCATACTTTATACCAGTGTAAAAAATCAGTTTTTTCGAAATATCCAAACCATACTTCATTTTTCGAAACTAAAATTATGTCACAAATTACTTTCAAATCAAGGGGCTGATCCCCAAAAGCTCAAATTTCAACTCGAATTTTTTTTGTCTTTTAGAAGAGTCGTTTCACCTATCCGGGGACACACTGTATATATAATAGTAGTTCTTCACCAATAGTACCACTTCACCATTATCTTTCGTTAGGAAATTCCAAATGTTAAAACATTTGTGTAGGTATAGGTCTTTATTGGGACAATGGAATAAGCCAAAGAACTGAAAAGGTTCATATGAACTTGTATGTTTAATGTTAAATTTATTTAAAAAAATTAAAACTCAAAACTACTCGACCAATGTTAGCATAATATTTTTAGTAATATAAGTAAGGAGCTTAATTAACTTTAACACGATGGCACGATTTGGTACCTACCTAAGAGGGTGGAGAAAAAGGTACTGGTACAAAAATTTTTCAAGATATTGTAAAGCCAAATATTAAAGAAAGTTTATCTACACCAAACCAAGAAATATACAAAGCGCACCGAATACACCCACGCCCTCTGATTTCGCAGACGTAGTTTTGAAGAACAAAAAAATTAAATCGGAAATAAGAAAATTGTGCACGACAAAAAGGAAAAAGGTGAAAAACGTCTACTTGAAAATACGCCATCGAGAATCAGTGGAGAAGTTCCTATAGGAAGAAAAACCTGTCAACCTTTAGTCATCCAGATAAACAGGGTTCGCAGGAGACTCTTCGTAATTTAAGAAATAGAAATTAACTTTTTTTACATTACATATTTATGTTCAAATGAAACAGTTTTCTTTCATGTTATAAAGTGCGTCTTGAGTGAAGATTGTAGCCAGAGCGTAAGCGAGGACAACAATTGCTCGAGGCTTTGAGATACTTTGGTCCCGTGGTACATACGCTATTTTTTGCACCGCAGGAACTAAAATTTAAAAACTCACAAGACTGTGCAGACTCGTTATTCGGGGTAGAAAAATGGCGTTTAACAAAAAAAGAAAAGGGACCGTGAAAAACGAAAAATACAACGACAATTAGTTACCTGATGTTTCCAGAAATTATTATAAATTAATTTCACAAAATCAAGGCCAAGGGCTACCAGCACGAACAGCAAAATGCGTGTCGAAAACGCTTCGCAAAAACCTCAGGGTTTCCCCCCCCAACATACAAAAAAAAGACGTTAAATTCAATAACGCCATTAGTAACGGCATTAGTAGCGTACTCTCACTGAGAATTGCAGAAACACTTCCAAGACCAGAAATAGGAACCAATAACCAAAGCAGGTTCCACAAAAATTCTTTGTTATGTTACAAGACATGCAAAAAGAAACATGTTTGAGATAGATCAAAATGAATTTCACATTTCTGTCTTAACTTTTCAAGGGCTAGGTACCTAATGAATAGTGCTGGTACCGGTTGGTACCTTGGTGCCAAAATTGGTACCTTGGTACCAACCATCACTTACACCACCGGTTAGCTCTTGAAAAGTTAAGACAGGAATGAGAAATTCATTTTTTCTATCTCAACCAGTTTTGTCGCTACAACGGTACAAAGTAATCAAAACAAAATGCCTATTTTCAACTGTTCAGAGCTCAGAATCTACAAATTTTTAAAAAATGACATTATTCAGATGTTTTCGAATTTTCCGTAGAATCCTAATTTGTTTATCTACTGCGTTTCGTTACTGTTTATTTAATTATTGTTATTGAATAAAGTACATAGTTGGTCATGTTTCTATTGTTTTATTTATCTCGTGCCTGAGACTAATTTTTGAGATTAGAAAACGTCAAAGAATTTCTTACAAACTGACCGAGGCTAGGAGGCTGTCAATTAGTAACCGTAGGTTGCTTCACTCTGCAAGTATTATCCATAAAAATTTGATAGAAAAATGCCATTAATATCTTTATAATAAAATATCTTTCCGACACAATGTGCACACCAGTGGCGCACCCAGGAGGGGGGGCAAGGGGCCTCGCCCCCCCCCCCCAGACCTTTCATATTTTAAAAATTCTCGAGGGTGGTGTCATAGATGTACTGTTCGCTGTGCGACCCTCGGCAATTTTTTCGCACTGACTGGCTAATATCTGAGTTTTTTTTGGACAGTTTGGAAATTTCTTTGTATCTGCCCGGCAGAATGTTTGCCCTGTCTGAGCCACAAGTTCACCGGTCACCTCACCAGAGCCGTAGATAAGGCGCTGCTCCAGTGAGAAAAAAAACGAAGAAAAAAAGACATCATAATGATTTTTTATTTAGTATACTTCATTTAAAGTGAATTTGCCATTAAATTTTCTAAAAATAAATTTGCTTGCGGCGCATTTTAGTGTGCAGACACCTCCTAAGTACACTTTTTATTGCCCGCTTAAAAAACAATAATCTCTATTGCTAGACCTTCAAACAAATTCCAATTTACCCACACCTACTACACTGGCCAGAAAATGTTAAGTATAAAATGTTGCAAAAATTATAGACATAATGTGGCCCTTTGAAACAATATGATAATTTATAGGGAACTATGAGCACTAACTTTTATTTTTACTTCCACTTCACAAAAGGGTGTTCAGTGTTGTTTTTGATAATTACTGGATTTTTGTCAGCTAAAAAGTATTCTTGCTTACCGCAAAAATGTTTAGGTATGGGCCCACATAATTAGCAAAACAATTACCTTTGGGGTCAAATTGTTTGTTCATATTATATTTGACCTCGAAAACTTCACAAATTTTCGCCTGCAGCGCGATTTGTAGTAACAAAAATTAAATTCAATTTTTTTACCGCCCCTCTCCCCACCGACAAAGTACCGCCCTCTAGGTACATATCCCTCACTTGTCAAATGTGTACTGCCTTGACTGGAAAGTCGTTTGCCCTACCTGAAGTTTCTGTCTGGCTACAGCCTCGAGTTGCCCCCCCCCAATCCCAATCATATTTTCTGGGTGCGCTACTGGTGCACACCATCAACACTAGATTTAAAGCTATAGTTTTAACGTACCTCGACATAATTTGGAAATATTTAAGCGATCCTTCTCATACCAGGTAACCAAAATCTACCCTATTACTCTATCTAAAACAGCATTAAGCCGTTTTAAGACTATATATGTTTTTTGAACGATAAATTCAGTAAAATATTATTTTTGCATTTATTTTTGTTTCGCATGTTGAGCTGGACAATATCCTGGGCAATGATAGTATTAGGTGTTTTCATGGAAAAATAGTTTCGACAACTTTGTTTTCCGAGTTTTCCTAGAATAAATCTTCCTCCTTTCTCAAAGATAATATCACGTCAAAGGGAAATGACAGAATGTCATCTACATGTGAACAAGATCAGTTAAATATTTGTGACGTGACAATTTTCACATACTATAATAATCACCCGTCAGTAGGTATACCTACACTCCAAACTACAGGGTGTAGGTGAGGTGTCTAACCCCAGAACTAACAACATGCTTGTGCGGACAAAGGGTGGTAAAGTTAATAGGACAATATAAGTAATTAGTAAATACAGGACGCGTCTAACCTAAACGCACCAGTGCCTGACACCTTGCCTAAACCTGACACATACAGGGTGGAACTGAATCATGGTACACCCCACTTTTTTCCCTTGTTTTTTGAGATACAATTTTGAAATTTGGCACGTTAATGTTACTTTATAAATGTCACTTTTTGACGTGTAAATTCATTTATTTCCGCTTCCGGTTTTACCGGAAGTGACATTCACTTTTGTTTTTTAAATGGAACACCTTGTATATTATTTAAGTTTCGGATTCTCCTCGATGTACTGAAACCAACGATGCCTCCCAAGTGACATTTTGGCTGACAGAAAGTGTTTTTTCTTTAACTTATTTGGATTTGCAATAATAAACTAAAGGTGGCTATGAAACAAATGAACTTCGACAAACTGAACATCTTTAATGACCTGTCAAACCGTCTGTCTACAGAAAAGTACTTCTCTTGTAATAAACTACGGTATCAATGTGTTGTCAATTAAAACAACTGCAAAAATAGTGTTTGCAAAATGCCGCAAACTTACACAAGATCAGAAAAAGTGGATATGTTGAATCCAAAAATGCATTCAAGTGAATGGCAGGCATTTCGAACACTTACTATAAAATCGGTGCAGAGTTGCCATTTGTTTGTATTGACATTGTTTTCGATAAATATTTGATGTTAAAATTTCATAGCCACCTTTAGTTTATTATTGCAAATCCATATGAGTTAAAGAAAAACCACTTTCTGTCAGCCAAAATGTCACTTGTGAGGCATCGTTGGTTTCAGTACATCGAGGAGAATCAGAAACTTAAATAATATACAGGGTGTTCCATTTAAAAAACAAAAGTGAATGTCACTTCCGGTAAAACCGGAAGCGGAAATAAATGAATTTACACGTCAAAAAGTGACATTTATAAAGTAAAATCGACATGCCAAATTTCAAAATTCTATCTTAAAAAACAAGGGAAAAAAGTGGGGTGTACCATGATTTAGTTCCACCCTGTATATGTTTTATTTAATTAAAAAATAAGTTAATAAGCAGATATGAATCCATTCTATTGAAATGTTTATAATGGTAGAAGTAGAAAGAAGTCACAGTTGTGAGTTATGTATGTTACTAAGTTAATCATTTTGGTTTCTCTATTTTTACTGGCTTTTCAATTTATAGAGGTTCTTAGCAAAATTGTTTAGTGCAGCGTTGTAAAAATAGTGTGTAATTACGTGTAGATTTTTGAACATTTTTAATTTTTGTGGCTTATACTTCTAAGCAAATATAGTAAGATAATAATTTAGAACTACTACTTTAAGTTTTTGAAGATTTTGGTTGGGGTGTCAGCTATTGGCTTATGTTATGTTTGTGCTAAGCCAGTTCTTGACATAGGTGTCAGTCACTGGGAAAATCACAAGTCATGCAAAAATGATCTCTAAAGTCTCTAACAATAACCTTTATAATATTGTAAGAATTTTACGTCAATGTGTCAAATATTTCCAATGCCTGACACCCCTCAGCAATTGGCTATAGTTACAATGTGTTAGCCATTGGTCACATTTGATTTGGCACTGGCTAGGCAGACCTCGGAGTACTGTCTTCAAGAGCATCATAACATGTATAGATTTGTCACTCAACGATTCTGAGCCATATGTCATATGTCTTCTTCTTGTCGAAAGCGCTGAACACTATATTACGATTATTTAAAAGTTTACAATGTCGAATTAAATGCAGATATTCAAATTAAGTTCAAAGATGGGTGTAGTTAAGAAACGATGCCGTTTGTCAGGGGAAGAGAAGAAACAGTATTTTTAGAAGAAGAAAAAGAGAGAAAGAAAGGGAGAAGGAAAGAGAGGGGAAAATAATATCAATAAACAGAAAACAGATAGAAAATAATATTAAACGAGAAAAAACAGTTCGAGCTAAATAAAATAGGAATACATTTACGAGAATTAATATTATCGCAGAAAAATAAAAGAAATAGGTAAATAAAAGTGAACATTATTTTCAATAACAACTGTGACATATGAACAAATAATAATTTCAAAAATTGGAAACCCAAAGTTTTCTACTCACGAATAAGTTACTATAATATGTTCCAGAAATAGGAATGAAGGAATAAATAAACATTTCTACATACAATAATCACTTGTATTTTTCTTTTTTAAACATGGCTGTCACAATTTTTATAGGGTGTCCGTCCGGTTTTGGGTTTAACAGATTCAGGCTAAGGGTCTAGTAAAAAATCACTATATCAGCTACTGGATAAAAATATATAAATTTTAAATTATTGTTTACAAAAAAATATATTGCAGATATGATTTTGGCTGTTGGTAATTATTTCCAGTGATGTCTCTCCTACTTATACGAATCATCAATAAACGCGCCAAATTGATTTTTATAGATTAAAATTTGATAAATCATTACTTAAGGTGTCAGGCATTGGTAAGTTTTCGTTACGTTTTTGATGCGTCTCTAGGGTACTTAGAAAACACCCTGTACGTGGTATATTACATTATACACTATTATAGCATTGAGTAATTACAGTATTAATCACAGAATGACACGATCGGTGTCTCGATTTTGTGCTTGTATCACATTATCACATATGATAACACAAAATATATACAGGGTGCCCCATATGAATGGAATAATACTTATCTATATTTCTTAAATATTCTTTTCAGAAAAAAATGTTTTATAATCTGGTTGTTATGGCAACCAACTTTATTTTCTCAAATGGTACCATATCGGTTTTTATTGTTTTTTAATTCAACTCTTTGTCTATTGGATAGACAAGGATTCAACTTAACATTCTGCATACAACCATATAAAATTTTGTATGGATTACATAAGAAAATTTTGCGAACAATGAAATCTTAATTTCAGTTCCGATTACTACGTAAATTTAATCGCCAACAGTAAACTATTCTTTAAGTAGCAAATAGCAAATTCAAGTTGTTTGACATGAATTAACACGATTGCGCACCAAATAAAAAAAAATGCTTCGTAGGAACAAAAATACTAAAAATATTAACTTTTTGCAAAATTTTTCTTATGCGATCCATACAACATACACACTGCTGTATGCAGAATAATTAGCGGAATTCAAAAAAATAACATCGGAACAATCGGAACTGTTTATCTCAACATTTTTCTTATGTAATCCATACAAAATTTGATATGGTTGTATGCAGAATGTTCAGTTGAATTAAAAAAAAAACAATAAAAACGATATGGTTCCATCTGATTGCCATAGCAACCAGAATATTATAGCTGAACAAAATTTAATCCATCCAAAATATGCGGAAGAATATGCGATGTGACTTTTATTTGAAACATTTTTTTAAAAGAATTTTAAGAATATATAAGCATTATTCCATACATATGGGGCATCCGTATATACAGTGTCCTCCAAAAAGTTCGCACCATAGGGGGGAAATTTTTAATTAACGTTTTATTTTAAATTTAATTTTGAGGTTACCTTTTACTTTAAAAAAGATGAAAAATGACCCACTCAAACGTGATCATGTGACTTTCGTTATCTGTCAAAAATGACATTTAAAAAAATATATCGCCAGAAATGGGTTTATTTGTTAAAATATCAAAAAGTTTTACTTGAAAAAGTTGTTTGTTTTTCAATTTTACGTAAGTGTGCCAAATTTGAACTCTACTAAAATATTTAGTTTTTTGCCAATTTTTAATATTTATGAAATTTCTGAAAATTTTAAAAACTCTAAACTTCGTAAAAACTATTTTATATCACTAGCTTTATCATTCTATTAATTTTTATTACTAATTACCGATAAGAATAGGTATTCTTCAAAAGAAAATTATGTTTACGCTTTAAAATTCTGTTGTTTGTTGCAAAGTTGATGTACCGTCAGCATTTGGGGTATAAATTTAGTTACATTACGTTTTCCAGTTCTAAATTGATGCCAAAATAATAATAAATTAAAATATCATATCAAACTATTTTACGTAGGTAGGTATCTAAGCAAAATTCTTGACTTTTATGGAACAAATAATTATTACCTTTAAGTTTAATTTCACATCAATCGATATTGATGAGTAGGCCATGGAGAGAATAGAAGCAATTGTTTTTATTTGACAGTTATCAAACTGAGAATAGAAGCAATTGTTTTTATTTGACAGTTATCATATTCGACAGTTTGATAACTGTCAAATAAAAACAATTCTTCTATTCTCTCCATGGCCTACTCCATCAATATCGATTAATGTGAAATTAAACTTAAAGGTAATAATTAGGTATTTGTTCCATAAAAGTCAAGAATTTTGCTTAGATATGTAAAATAGTTTGATGATGTTTTTATTTATTATTATTTTGGCATCAATTTAGAACTGGGAAACGTAATGTAACTAAATTTATTATACTCCAAATGCTAGACGGTTCATCAACTTTGCAACAAACATAACAGCATTTTAAAGCGTAAATATAATTTTCTTTTGAAAAATACCTACTCTTATCGGTAACTAGTAATAAAAAATTAATAGAATGATAAAGCTAGTGACATAAAATAGTTTTTACGAAGTTTCGAGTTTTTAAAATTTTCAGAAATTTCATAGATATTAAAAATTGGCAAAAAAAACAAATATTTTAGTAGAGCGTTCAAATTTGGTACACTTGCGTAAAATTGAAAAACAAACAACTTTTTCAAGTAAAACTTTTTGATATTTTAACAACTAAACCCATTTTTGGCGATATATTTTTTAATGTCATTTTTGACAGATAACGAAAGTCACATGACCACGTTTGGGTGGGTCATTTTTCATATTTTTTAAAGCACAAGGTAACCCCAAAATTAAATTTCAAAATAAAACGTTAATTAAAAATTTCCCCCCTATGGTGCGAACTTTTTGGAGGACACTGTATACCTATCTGTTATTGGATGTGAATTATTATTATTATTAGTAGTACTTACCTAGTTATTATTTACTGAACTATACTTACTTTGAAATCTGTGATTTGAATGTCCCGTAGTTTAAATTATTAGACAAGGCTTGCTTGAAGTGAGATATCTCCTAAAGAGGACTCGAAGTTAATATAACTGGCCAGAAGATGGCGCGGTACGTTCAAGCTAAAAGCAGTAGGCAATGATTTATTTCTGGATTCTGGAATTTATGATTTTAGTATAACTTTAATAAACCCATCAGTTTTAAGAGTTTGAATTTGAAATAGGTACCTATTGGATATTTGGGAATATCTAGGTTGGAAAATAATTTATAACTTTATGGGTACTTTCTTGGTAAAATAACTAGAAGCGCATGGTGCATAGTTGGCAGCCTTTTATAACTAAGTACCTATATCTACCACAGAAATAATACCACCTACTGTTGTAGGAGGTATACCGTATAGGTACCTTATAAAAAGATGTTATAAATTCTCGGGATATTGGAAGAAAGTCTGAAATAGTAAAAAATAAAATTGAAAAGTGAATAGAACTTATGGATAAAAGCCAAATAATTGTTGTAAGCAATTTTCTGTTTCGCGCGCTGGCCGTAGATTTGGAGTGAGTCGGGCTCGGCAATCTCGGCATAACCCCTCTCGAATGGTGCGCATTCGCAGCAGACAACAAAATAGGGTCGTTGCCATATTAGTTCGTCCAAACCGAACTGTCCGAAGCATCGTCTTGCTGCGCCTAACTGTTAAACGTGCATAAAATCGCGAAGTTACCCAGTGAACTCGTACGAAAATTGTGATTTTTACGGAAATTTTATTCTACGAGACAACAAAGGAGGGCACCCAAGCGATAGGATAGTTTATAACGGGACGTACCGCAAACGCATGCTCCGTGCACAGTATCGTAGTGATGATTTTGTAGCGGCGTCGAGTTAGAATTTAATTTGACGTGTTGTAAAGACTTTTCGAAGCTAATTGAACATTTCGGTGTATTTTAATAAATTCTGGCCATGGCGTGGATTACGATTTGATTCGGGCTGCACAGTGTTTAAAGAATTGCAATGAACCGCGGCATTTATCATGTAGAACCAACGTGTAAATAGTCCGCTTTTATAATCAAATAATAAATTGCATGTAGGTTACGTTTGCCCAGTGCTTATTTATTTCTTGTTTTCCAAAATGTATGCAAAGGGAAAAGGCTCCACAGTGCCGTCCGATGCCCAGGCCAGGGAAAAGTAAGTTTTATTTTTACACTATTAATAATGTGTGCAAAATGCTCTTATTCTTTGTAACGAACGATTTGAATATTAAATACCTACCTTTTCGTTTTAGTTTCTCGAAATCAACCATTCTTGTACTATTTCGTACTTATTTTACATTTGCTATTTACGCTAAATTTAGTTTAATTTTGTTTGTAACTTTCTACAAACAGAAAGTCCACGTGCTTTTTCTCATGAAATTTACTGTTGCATACTAACAACGTAGTCGCTGTATGAAATTCGTTTCAATTTAAATAACTCTTGACTCTTGGATCATTGAATTGTAAAACTTTGTTTACAAAATTTCTCCTCGCTAGAAATTAGGCGTATTCTTCACGTTTTATGCAAGATCGTGTACATAGCTTTTCCCAGTGAATAGAAAAACTAGTTTGGATTTTTAAGGTTTTTTTTTACAAAAATTTGCTTTTACAGGTTGGCTTTGTATGTGTACGAATACCTACTTCATGTGGGCGCGCAAAAAGCAGCACAAACTTTTTTGTCGGAGGTAAAAGATCCCCCACCGATCTCTCTGGGCTCGTAATAACAGAATCTTTTTTAGATCCGATGGGAGAAGAACATCACTTTGGGAGAGCCCCCGGGATTCCTGCATTCGTGGTGGTGGTACGTAAGAGCCAAGAAGTGGCAGGGTATTTTAATAACGGGTTGTTTCAATTACAGTGTGTTCTGGGATCTGTACTGCGCGGCTCCAGAGAGACGTGATACGTGCGAACATTCTTCGGAAGCAAAGGCCTTCCATGATTACGTGAGTATCCTATCCTCCATGCTTCTTGTCGGTGTTCGGCGATCAATACTCGGCGGGCGAGCGGAGTCGTGGCAACGCCGCGCCGCGCGAAGTTACGCGTTTGACCAGGTGGAGCGGCCCAGTTCGTTTCTCCTCGCCAACCTACGGTATCTTTTTATTTTTTCGGGATAGTCTGCAACCGTAAAAAAGATGCGATTGTCGGCCCTGTCGACCCGGTCGACCGGCATTGTCGCTGCTTTCGCCGCTTTTATAACTTATGTCGCCTTGATCTGCATTGTCTATATCTAGTTTTACGAATATTCACTTGACTACCTGGAAGAGCATTCTTATTACAGACCGACTTGAGGACCTTGAGTTTTTATCTACGGGCTTGCCTTTGCCGCGGCTGTGTTGATATTTTATAATAATATTGTATGGACTCTTCCATTTTTTTCCATTCGACTAGGTACCGTTATCACAATATTTTTTATGCGGTGCCCTTTAGTGAAAACAGTTCCCTATCATAGGGGCAAATTTTTAATTAATGATTTATTTCGAAATTCAACTTTGGGTTACCTTTTGCTTTAAAAAATATGAAAGAGGACTTTCTTAAACGTGGTCACGTGACTTTGACTATCTGTCGAAAATGACATTTAAAAAATAAAATCGCTAGAAATGGGTTTATCTGTAAAAATTTCAAAAAGTTTTACTTGAAAACATTGTTTCTTTTTCAACTTTACGTAGGTACCTAAGTGTACCAAATTTCAACGCCTTATTAAAAGATTGTTTTTGACATTTTTTAAGTAACTTAATAAATTTTTAAATAATTTTGAACTTTCTGCATAACATAGTTATTTATGTACCAAGGCACTGAAGTTCAACTTTTTATGACTCATGTGGAATTTAGCAAATAAACCACATGAGTCATAAAAAGAACTTCAATGCCGAGGTACATATTATATTTTTTTTGAAATCGAAAAAAAAAAATTATCGGGCAAGAAAATAATAATACGGGATCACCCGTCCATGAACCAACTACGCGCGGCGTTGCTTGACTTTGACGATCGCTCTACCTAGGTCAAGTATGACAAGACACTGCGTCTTCGAACAGAAAAACCAAACTGCTGCTTGTTGTGCAGCCTCCATAACAAATCTATTGATATTCAAACCTACTAAAATATTTATACTCAAAGATTTCGCTGCTATAGGTAACAATTTCGCAATGTATACAAAACGTTAAATGGGCCTTTATTGGCCGGGTTTTGAATATTTGGTCACTTTTGACGGGCGATGGCTCCGCGTCTGACGTTTGATGTTTACATCTCTCCAAGGCCTACTTCTTGAAAAAATCGTACAATAATGGGCTACTTCAGTGCCGATTTCTGAGCTTTTAATGACGATTTTGAGACACTTCACTGCTGATTTCAAGAAAACTATTTTATATAATTAGCTTTATCATTTTATTCACTTTTTATTGCTACATATTTCAAAGAAAGTTCATAATTATTAAAAAATGGCAAAAGCAATACCTTTTAATAGAGCGATCAAATTTGGTACATCTACAAGGTGTCCAACTTTAAAACTGTACAAATCCGTAAAATCTTCATTTTTGGAGATAATCGACTAAACTTTTTTTTGTTTGAAAGGCCTGCAAAAACCGCTTCGTTTGACCTTCCTGCCATTTTCAAAATGCAAATTCAGGGCCGGCTGCGATTTTTTATACCTCCGATTTTCACGAAAACCATTTAGCGAATTTTTAATTTAAAATCTGACCCCACAGCGTTAATTAGAACACCCCAAAACCCCTATATACCAAATTTGAATAAAAAATATACAGGGAGTTCCAATCTGCAGGATGTCAAAGTTGAGCAAAATAGGGATTTTAAAGACATCTGCCAAGTCAAGTGTGCCATGGAATTAGACAGTGACTTTGTTGAGAAAGGTCCAATAATTTAAATTGTTTTTATTTGTTGGTTGGCATTTTGTAAAGAAATACATTAATTTTGTGTTTATCAATATTTTTTAAATGATTCCAGAGCACTCTTGATCGGTATAAGTTTTATAAAATTTCAGAATTTTGAGATGGTTCAGAGAAAAATACCCTGTAGTAGTAAATATTTTCACACCAACATTTTGAGTGGTCCTGTTGACTACTCAACTGTTTTGAAGGGATTCCATGGCACACTTGACTCGCCAGATGTCTTTAAAATTCCTATTTTGCTCAACTTTGACACCCTACAGAATGGAACTCCCTGTATATTTTTTGTTTAAATTTGATATATGGGGGTCTTGGGTTGTCCTGATTAACGCTGATTTTAAATAAAAAAATCGCTAAATGGCTTTCGTGAAAATAGGGGGTATAAAAAAATCGCAGCCGGCTCTGGATTTGCAGTTTGAAAATAGCAGGAAGGTCAAAAGAAGCGGTTTTTGAAGGCCTTTCAAACAAAAAAAAGTTTAGGCGATTATCTCCAAAAATGAAGATTTTATGGATTTGTACAGTTTTAAAGTTGGTATGTAAAATTGAAAAAGAAAAAACTTTTTCAAGTAAACCTTTTAGAAATTTTAACAAATAAACCGACTTCTGGCAAAGTCTAGAGAATATCTCTGGACGCTGCTTCTAGCGATTTTTAACTGTTTTGAAGGGATTCCATGGCACACTTGACTCGGCAGATGCCTTTAAAATTCCTATTTTGCTCAACTTTGACACCCTGCAGAATGGAACTCCCTGTATATTTTTTGTTCAAATTTGGTATATGGGGGTTTTGGGGTTTTGAGATTTTAAATAAAAAAGTCGCTAAATGGTTTTCGTTTTACGGATTTGTACAGTTTTAAAGTTGGACACCCTGTATATAGATACAGTGTGATCATTTAAGTGTTGCTACATATGGGATTTTTTTTATTAATTGCACAACCAAAATATAGATATTGCGGAAAGTTGATGTATATTCAATAATCATATTAAGTGCACTTGAAATGGTTGCAAGTTAAACAGCATACAGGGTAGGTTAAAAAATATAAAAATTGTACAAGAGTAAACTACCCTTATTTCAGAAAATTCAGCAAACTTTTAAGAAATGTTGTTCAGAATTAAAAGCTATGCCTAAATACCAAAGCACAGCCTCCTAAGAATTATCAATTAATTTCCAGTTTCTTAATAAACATTTAAAATAAAAATTTTGCACCTTAAATGAGAGTTTTTTAATATATACATTATCATTACTAAAGTTTGTGATTCCCTAAAAAATTTAAAATCTAACTTAATTTTACAAATATGCCTGAATTTGAACAAAGTTATGCTAAATTGATTTAATTTTAATTAATTTATGAAAGTGTTTAGGGTGAAAAAAAATTTCAAAAAATATTTTTTTTTTCTTAGGAGGTCATGTTTTTGTATTTAGGCATAACTTTTAATTCTTTTCTTAATAACATTTTGCTGAATTTTCTGAAATAAGGGTACTTTAATCTTGTACGATTTTTATATTTTTTGACCTACCCTGTATGCTGTTTGACTTGCAACCATTCTAAGTGCGCCTAATATGATTATCGAACATGCGCCAACTTTCGAGAGTATTTGTATTTTGGTTGTGCATTTAATAAAAAAAAATCTTATATGTTGCATACTTAAATGACCACACTGTATATGTTAATAACGCTATTCTAGAATCCGAGAGCAACAAATTTTGTGTGTTTAGAGTGGGCTACTATTGGATCTCTCCAGATATTAATTTTATTTTTATCTTAAGCAATGTTTATAATATGTATTTGGAATAATTTCTACGAAGTTTTCGTTTTAAATTTGTGCCTACATTGTGATATACAGTGTGCCCCACAAGTTAATGAAACGTGAAGGTGAGAATTACTCTGTTAGTTTCTTGAGTACCTACCCAAGAATATGTTTTTCAATCGTTTTCCCGGGTGATTCAAATCAAAGTGGAAATTATTGGTTTGCACTTTGGCAACATCGAGGCGGCTTATCTCGCAAACTGATTCCTAGAATCTAGGGTGCTGCATTTATGAATAATAATAAGGAGATTCTACAATCGGAAAGTATCGTTATTATACCTAATAAGAATAAGTTGTCTGTTTAGGGTCTGATCTCTCCAGATATTAATTTTATTATAAGCAATTATTTGGAACAATATGTAGTTTTCGTTTAAAATTATACAAGGTACCCGTATTTATAAATTATTGATGGTTCAAAAACTAAACTTTTGTAGAATTTCCCGAGGTATTCGAATATGACGTCAAATTTAATATATAGAGTGTTGTTAAAAAGTTATTTAAAAAAATACTCTCTCAATTCGATTTGTAATAATTTTTTTGATAAATTATAAAATTTACTTTTTTGCAAAAATGTGATCTACTTATAATATAAAGAAACAATTGAAAATATAAAAACAACTATTGACGAACTTAAACGTCAGGTGCATGTCCAGCCAGCCGTAAAACCATTATTCGGCCTTGCAGAATAGTCGACAATGCCCAAAGAATGGCCGAATATTCGGCAAGTTATTCAGTCTGCTGAATATTTTGTGCATCTCTACTCTAAGCATGATTTTTCTTTCCTTGTCTAAAGGTCATTATATATATTGATGTGTGGGTTTAGTGTTTAGTTATCATCAAAGAAGTTCTCAAAAAGCGTTTTGACAGTAAATAGGGATTAACCGAATATTCGGCCAAATATTCGGCATTTGGCCAAATATTGCTAGGCCGAATATTCGGTCAATGTTTTCACTATTCGGTGCACTCCTACATATTACCAAAATCACTTTTATATTGTATTTTCTAGTTTCATTACACTATAGCGTATTGGAAAGGAAATGATAGCGCGCTGCCCTCATTATAAATTCACGAGACTACTTGGGTCCGACAAAAGGCTTTGCTATTTGTTCAATGTATTTGCCTGCGTTCTTCCTTGGGCGCACCCCGTAATCTCCGAATCACAATAGGAAGTAAATTGCTAATAAAGGAAATTGTAAGCCCATAGGCGGATGGTCGGGTAGTTAATTTGTTGAAAGTAAAATTGGGGCACTGTTAGTCACTTGCAAAATGGTTTGTTTGGGTTAAAAGTCAGTAAGAAAAATAAAAAGGTTATTCATTTATTATCGTTTTTACTTGTTCCTAAAGGCAACCCTCGAGTCAACCGAACAATTTTGCAAAAATATTAAATTTTCAAACAAATAATAACACTAATGATATTTATAATAATGCTTATTTTTTAAAATAATATTACAATTCAAAATACAGGGTGCGGCGCGAATACCGTGCATTAAAAGTATCTAGAGAACCAAACGGAATAAAAATCTGAAAATTTGTACACTTAGGTTTTCGGACCCGGCCACTTGAACTACACTATTTTTAACTTTCTGCAACTTCCAGTTATACCGGAAGTTGGCGACAACTTCCTTATTTCAAATAGAACACCTTATTCAACCTTTTTTGAAATTCTGGACATTTGCGGGGAGTTGTTAAAATTCTCCCTAATTTCATGTTCAAATTTTGTCCACGCTTTATTATAGTAGAAATGTTGGTTGCTACTAAGAAGGCAGTCATTTTCATAGTGATTATACAGGGAAGATTAGATCGAAGATTAGTCTCCAACTCTCTTATGAAAAAAATTAAAAACTTTTTTTTCAAATGGAACGTCCTATAAATAGTATTAAACTTGAAGTCGCTACTAAATTTTATGTCGACTTTGTCTAAACAACTTCATACCTAAAATCAATAGTTTTTCCTCTATTTGCATTTTTTTCAATTATTCTTGGCTAAAGCATACCATCCAGAGTGCTTTGGAAATTAAATAGCGAATATTTTAGTATAATAAACACATTTTTAATTTACACTTACGAAGAAAAGATCTCTCTCATGCCCACCCAAATATTATTTAAAATAGTGGAAACAGTTTACATTTAAACTAACATACTGCTCTTGTTGACGATAAAGTTGAATTATCTAGGACGCCTTTAAGAAAAAAAAAACAGAAAACACTGTGACATGACAGATACTAGATACGTTACCACTACCACTACCACTACCAATGAAAACTTGCAGGATATTTAACAGAGAGTAACTGCATGCTTGGGGTAAAACGGTAGAGTTTTTGAGCATTTGCTATTTTGAATATTCGGTATGTTGTGAAAGAGATCTTTTCTTCGTAAGTATAAATAAAAATGTGTTTACCAAAATATTCCTTATATTTCCGAAGCGCTCTATTGATTTTAGGTACGTAAAATTTAGTAGAGTTCAATTTTAATACTATTTATAGGGCTTTCCATTTGAAAAAAAATAGTTTTTGATATTTTTTTATAAGAGTTGGAGACTAATCTTCGATCAGCCTGTATAATCAATATGAAATTGACTGCCTTCTTAGTAGCAACCAATTTTCCAACTGTAATAAAGCGTGGACAAAATTTGAACTTTTGCAACTGTCTTGAAGTTAGGGAGAATATTAAGAACTCCCGCAAATGTCAAAATTTTTTATATTTTAAAAATCAAGCAGGACTTGACGGGCAATTTATTCATTTTCAGTTCAGGTAAACTACCTTTTCCTGAAGAGATATGGAAAAATTTTATTAGAAAAAGTTGTTCAGAATGCAAATCTAAGTCTCTGTACCAAATTTTAAAACAATCGGTACACTTTGATTTTTTTCAAATTTATCAATTTTTGCGGTTTTAGCGCAACTCAAGTACATTTTTCGATAAATTTTATTAAAAAGAATTTTCAGGTTGCAAATTTAAGGCCCTGTACTAAATTTTAAAGCAATCGGCGAACTTAGACTTTCTTCCAAAAAATGAAGTTGAAATTTGAAAAAAAAAAACAAAGTCTGCCGATTGTTTTAAAATTTGCTACGAGGACTTAGGTTTGCATTCTCGACAACTTTTTCCAATAAAATTTTTCGATATCTCTTAAGGAAAAGGTAGTTTACCTGAACTGAAAATGAATAAATCGACCCTGTCAAGGCATGCTTGATTTTTAAAATATAAAAATATGGTACAAATTAGTTTCTAATCAAGCAAGGCTGATCCCCCAAAAGTCAAGTTTCAACTCGAAAATTTTTGCAGGGTGGTCACTCTTACAGTGCATACCATTGGGATATCCGAAACGAATATTTCAGAATCTAGTTGGCGTAGGAATTATTTTACATTTCCATTGAAAAGCTCACATTGCCAGGTTTCATAAATTTTCCATTACATATAAAAAAAGTTATGAAAAAAGAAAGAAAACGCATATTTTCAGTTTTTCAGCAATATTTCAGGAACTAGCCAGATTTCTTTTCAGATTATTGAAAGGCATACAAAAACGCAACTTTTCTCTAATTTAACCCACGCTGTATCTCTTCCCGTTTCGGATATCCCTATAGTATGCACTGTAAGAGTGACCACCCTGTATACTTCGTTGGAATCGGAAAAATGCATAGAATTCAATAATCCAAAAATAATACACAAAAAAAACATAAGCTATGTGTGTAATTGAGCCAGTAGTAGGTGTAAAAGACCCCTACTTTGTTTTTCCCACTCTTCTCTTTTTCTAACGCTCTAAAGCGGCTTTTAAATACAAGGTGTCTAAAAATTTTATAGGAAAAAGTTGTTTAGAATGAAAAGTTATCCCCGTGTACCAAATTTTGAAAAAATCAGCATACTTAATTTTTTTTTCTTGGGGTGGGAAAACAAAGTAGGCCGATCTTTCCAAAATTTGCTCCCAGAGCGTAATGTTTAATTGGGAACAACTTTTCTTCATAAAATGTTTAGCTATATTTAAAGAAAAAGGCACTTCACCTACAATAAAAATAAATAAATGGTGGCTGTAGATGCCATCTTGATTTTTCAAAAACGAAGATATGTTAGAAATTAGTTTCCAGTCAAGCAGGTCAGAACCTCAAACGATCAACTTTGAACTCGAAAATTTTTTGTCTTTTTTTTTACACATATTGGCTCACTTATCCTGGGACTCCCTGTATAATACACTGTATAAGGTCCAATAGCTCACAAAAAACTTTGTGCCTCAAAAACTAACAAATTAAAAGAGGTGCCAGTTTACAGTGTGTCCCAATTTGATACTGGACACCTCAGAAATATATGAAGGGCAAGAAAAACAAATGGCCTGTATTTTTTTATTGGTAGTACCAAGGGAGCGTATCTCATAGGCGGTGGTATTTGGATGGGGTAATTGTTTCATGGCCTGCTATGATTTTTTAAAATAGCAAATTTTCAAGAGACCCCATTAGGCATTTTTTACGACAAAATGTTATTAAGAAAACTTGTTCAGAATGAAAAACTGAGTAGATACGCAAAATTTCAAAAGGCTAGGCCTACTTTGATTTTTAGATTTATCTTCCACTTTGTTCTTAGAAAAGTGTCCTTTCTGGAGATTTCACGTCAAAATTTTATTTTTTCACGATGATCAAGTTTCTGACGTTAAAGCTCCAGAAAGGACACATTTGTAAGAAAAAAGTGGGAGAAAAAGACGAACAAGCTAAAGATCAAAGTAGGTTTAGACTTTTGAAATTTTGCAATTATACTCAGTTTTTCATTCTGAACAAGTTTTCTTAATAACGTTTGGCGTAAAAAATCCCTAATAGGGTTTCTTGAAAATTAGCTATTTTAAAAATCTACCACTCTAACAGGTGTTTTGGGGCACATTTTGCCGATTTCTACGCAAATGGTTGATTTTATCGTTATGAAACAAGAGTACCATTTTGTTGCAAAATAAAAAGATGCACTAAAATGATAAACCTGCGAGACCAAAAAGATAACCTCAAAAAGTTATGAGTACGAGTATAAAACCCATTGTGCTAGCCCGCCCCTCCGCCTCTGGTCGATGGGAATAAATCGGTTTTAAACAAAATTGTTGCACTTCAGTTACTAAAGGTCTGCACCAAGTTTCAATTGTACAACTTTTGTAGAAGTTATTGCCAAACATATGTTCTTCAAACCGTACTTTTATCACCATGTTTATAGGAAGCTTTTTGTTCAAAATGACATTTTCTATCTGTCATAGTCATATTACGTTGGCACCATAATTTAGAAACACCCTGTATAATGAAAACCATCTCAAGTGGGACACCCCGAATACATACAGAGTGTCTCACTTAAGAGTGAAACAACCTTATAACTTCTTTAATTTTTAACCGACCAGAACGAAATTTTTACCATAGGTAGATGGCATTGTTGCCTACTTATTTCCAAAAAATTAGTTGTCTACATCAAAGTCAAAGCCACCTGCGATGCCACAATCGAAGCTAAAAATCCGAAAGTCATGTAAGGCTTTTTTAAAAAAAAAGTACTAAAAAAAGTTGTTCAGAATCGATCCAGAGCCCTAAATTCAAAATTTTGTCAAAATCAAAAAATATTAAATAAAAAAAATTGAGTAAAAATTCAAAAAAAAAAATAAAATCTGTTTTGTAGCTTTTCATTTTATTTTGAAATTATTACTTTTTGAAAACAACTATATATAGCCTTCAAAACTTCCATGGCACACAGAGAATTCCTACTGCTACTTTTGGACTTTATTTTTTTATTTAATATTTTTTGATTTTAACAAAATTTTGGATTTAGTTGCTCACGAAATTTAAAATTGTGTGTGATAATAAGCATAATAATCAATATTTAAAAAATCCCCTTACGCATCTAAAGAGAAATTGAAAATAAACTAGATACATATTTTTGAACTGATCTAAAAATATCGAAATATCTCTTCAATGTCAGAAAGGTATTTTTTGTGTAGAATTATGTATTTTCTCCAATAATATTTAGAAAGTTTCATTTCTAAAATATGAAAAGTGACATTTTTGTCAACATCTCGGACACTGGATGATCGTTTTTCGTTTTGACTTCGACGTCACAAAAGGCCAATAACAGAAAAGTAATAAAGAGTATTGACTTCATTTGGGACAGTCTGTATATGCTGTATTTACAACGTGAAAGGGCATGGGTGCGCATGCAAGCCATTTTGCTCTTATGTAAACTGTGAACGGTAGCCCTGACAGAAAGCGGCTTGCAAGCAGAGGAAGTGTAAAAATTACGGGCATTTTCCTTTTTAATTCCAGAAATAGGTCAATCAGCCTTTTCCGGGCCTTTTCACAAAAAATCTTTTCTGCTGTTTCCTATTTAGAAACAATCATTAAACAATGAATACCCTAAAACATAACTATTCATTTTACACACAAGTGAATTGTTTATTAGAGAAAACCAAACCGGAACTTCATGCTGAAATTTCTAAAATTCTGCTTTAAAATGTCGATAAAAATTATGGTCCCTCTCAGAAACAAATTTCTATACACCACTGTTAAACTTAATTAGGTATTGTTAATAACATGTCTTCATATTAATGAATATAAACTTTAAACGTCTTTTTGAAATTCAGTTCAAAAAGTAAATCATCAGTTTGAGACCAAGCGCAGGACGGACGGACTCCCAAAACATCAGTTTACAACCCGGATGCTAAAAATAGTAGGGTAGAAAATTGTTCAAGTCGTTAAGTGAGGATATTGTTAACGTAATAATTGCATATTGTTCTTCAACGTTGAAACTGAAAACTTTACTGAGAAAGTACTAAACGATGTGAAAGCATAATCACCGCGAAATATTACTTGATACTGTTTAGTTTGATAAAAGCAGTGATAACATAAAATGGGAAAAGTGGAGTGGAAAGAAATGACGAGATTTTAAAAGAAATTACCAATTAGGTAAAACGAATCTATGTATTTGTACATTTTAAATGCAATGCGAATTGCGGGTCAAAGACTTTCACTGTTTATTTATAAAAATGAGAAACTTTTTAAGTTAAATTGCCAACCTAACAAAAGTATACTTTGTCTACATAAAATTGTGTTCCAGTCCGTAATGGGCCTTTTCACTAAAAAATAGGAATCCTTTTTGATATATTTTTTTTATAAACAGTCGTTAAGTAATTAATAAGCTGAACCCCGCTTTACACTTGTCAATTTTTTTACCAATAACTTGATGAATTTATTGATCAATTTCTGCGTCAAAATATTCACATCGTGTTCCCTTTTACACTTTTGTCAAGAAATTGATGGATTTTCCGGAGCAAACTGTCAATTTTTGGCTGCTACCAACGAAACAAAAGTTATGTTGACTTTTGAGGTTATGTTATATTGTGCTTGTGCTGCAGAGAGGTGTTTTTACGGTTTATTTTACTATAAATATTATATATAAAATGCTGTGGAAAAAACTGTACAAATAAAGCCTGTGAAGAATAATTATTCTAAAAGGAAAAAAGCTGCAGCTCTGGTTTTTAATTGCAACTTCACAATTTTACCATTGCCAGCCTTGAAATTGACGCAAAAATTGACGAAAAATAGAAACTGTTTTAAGCCGTCAATAAATACCCAGATAAATCCGTCTATTTATTGATGTCAATTTTGGTATTTCACTTATTAAGTTTATTTACGGCTCGACTTGATGAATAAATTGACGAGAAAATTGACAAATGTAAAACGGGCTTTTTTAGCTTAATTTTTCACTTTCGCACAAGTGTATTTTTTACAAGCGAAAAACCAAACTGTAGGTTTAAAACTTCCCGTCGAAATGACCTCACGAATCCCCAGCGTTTCCTTATTTAAAAGAGTAAGATCATTGTTTTGAGAAATTACAGTAAATAATAAAATAAGACACATTTCCACTCTTTCTTGAATTAAATAAATCTTAATTTAATCGAATTTAACTATGTTATAATAACCTGGTATTTTACCTGTCGATTTGTTATTTCGATCAGTTTCGAAGCTTGAAATTTGTTTTGTTGGAAAAAGCATTATTTTAATAAATGGAGTATGGCGCGTAGGTGTTTAGAAGCCTGCCGCGGTTTCACGACAACTTGGCACCCCTCAAGTTGGTGGCGCTCCGAGGTCGGTACTTGTTCTTTTTGGTGGCTCATCTGGGAAAGCGAAAAATTAACGTTTTAATATCAATATGAAAACCGAGCAAAACAAACGTGATCATCAACAGAAAATTTTTGATTTGCGTGAAAATGAAGCCAGATTGTACTCCTCCGGAAATTAGAGAAAGTTGCCGAACAAATGTCGAAATTTTTTTTACCAGAAAACAGAAAATAGTTTAAGTATCATGCTGGGCGATTCAAAATTATGCATCGAATAAGGCATCCGTCCACGGCTGCCTGTTGACATTCATCTTGAAAACGAATAGACTTAAGCTGGACGAACCAAATTTATATACAACCCTATCTTTTGGCAAACAAAAAACATCGATCGTAAATTTCAGAAACAAGTTTCTGTGGACATTAGCCTTAAGAAAATTTATATACTAGTGCCCCGATCTATTATTTTAAGAGATTTTTAGAGCGGGCCAAATTGGGGCAAAGCTGAGGAATTTGATGCTGAGTAATCATGCCGAAAGGAAATTTGGTCTCTTTTCGTTTAGAAAATATTTGTATTTATTTCTTTTATTATATTTATTAACTTTAATAATGCTATCGTCTTTTTTGCAACGTTCGAAATGTATTATATCAAAATAATGCCAGGTGAGTTAATTTTACGAGCATATTTTTTAAAGTGGGCAGTTTTAACTCTCTAAAGAGGCAGTTTTTCGCCGAACCCCGAACCAAAAATATCACCGAATTATTGCATCACAGGATAAGGCTCAGCCCTCAACCCCAAGTTTTCTTTTATTTTTTAAGATATACACTGTGCCCCGGATAAGAATGAACAGCATGGGGATATTGCAAACGGTGAGAGATAGGGCAACGGTTAAATGGGGAAAAAGTTGCGCAATTTCGAGGTCAATAAAATGGCACAAACAGAGTTCTAATATCTTTTTTCGTTTTTGAGTTATTTTGAAAAAAGTAAAATTTTGCGTTTTCGATTTTATTTTTTTCTGAAGTTGCTATCACAGATAGAGAAAAAAGAAAAGCACTTTCTTATGGCACTTTTTAACGGGCCTTAAGATGGCATTTTTAGATTTGTTCTACAACGTTTCGTTTTTGAGAAACCATCTTCAACTTAATTTTTTTAAATACGGACCTGGATTTTTTTTGCAGATTTTGAAAGCACTTTTCATTGCAAATTCCATGATGTATGACAAGAAATATTTTCAAAATGTTTTGAGACAATTATACTGAAAATTCCTTTTTTCCATTAATTTTTTTTCTAATGCGGCCCTGTATTTAATAATAAGAAGTCTAAATATTAATCAGTATTGTCAACAATTTAACTTACAACTTATCTTTCAATTGGAAAACTAAAAAAAGGACGGCACATACGATAATATAAAATAAATAAAAATCCTTCACCTAGAAGGCTTTGAAACAACGAAACCAATCCCTTGTCATTTGTCATAACTTCCACTGTATCATTTAGTTAACAATTTATTTCATTACCAATAGAGGGTGCTTTTTCAAATGACGACAAATGTAACATGTCAGCATGTTATATCTTGTGTCACAGAAATAGTGTAGAGGCCGAACGAATGTATTTTTGCAATTAATAAATGGCAAAAGTTATTGATTACGTTGGCTTAAAGCTTTCTTCTCGCAATTAGGAAAAGCGAAGAATTTACTCAAAAACACAATGCGACACTGTTTGCTGTACAACAATAGAGGAAAACACTTTACCAGACGCAGGGTCGTAAAATTTGAAAATATTAAGTTTTCAAAGTAAAAATAAACTGTAAGTTAAATTGTTGTCAATACTGATTAATATTTAGACTCCTTATTATTAAATACAGGGCCGCATTAGACAAAAATGAATGAAAAAAAAAAAGGAATTTTCAGTATAATTGTCTCAAAACATTTTAAAAATATTTCGTGTCATACATCATGGTATTTGCAATGAAAAGTGCTTTCAAAATCTACAAAAAAAAATCCAGGTCCGTATTTAAAAAAATAAAGTTGAAGATGGTTTCTCAAAAACGAAACGTTGTAGAACAAATCTAAAAACGCCATCTTAAGGCCCGTTAAAAAGTGCCATAAGAAAGTGTTTTTCTTTTTTCTCTATCTGTGATAACAAGTTCAGAAAAAAAAATAAAATCTAAAACGCAAAATTTTACTTTTTTCAAAATAACTCAAAAACGAAAAAAGATATTAAAAATCTGTTTGTGCCATTTTATTGACCTCAAAATTGCGCAACTTTTTCCCCATTTAGCCGTTGCCCTATCTCTCACCGTTTGCAATATCCCCATGCTGTTCATTCTTATCCGGGACACAGTGTATATTGGAAATTTGGGATACAAGTATTTCATGTAAAAGGTTTCTTTTGGCGTATAGTATCATTTTTTCTACTTCTGGTTTTACCGGAAACAGCATCAACTTTGGATTAAATGAAACGCTCGGTGTATTTTTACATATTATTCGAACTCAGCATGAAATTTTGACAGCTGTCAATTTTTATTTGAAATTTTATTTTTGCATCTAGGATCTAGAACTTGATGAACTTGCTAAATATACTTAATTTGCCTTCCGTAACCACAGAAAAATTGAAATTTTAACAAACAAAAATTTTTGTCATTTTACAAATCATCTTACATATAGTGATAAAATTTTTGCAAAATACCTACTCACTTTTTCGAATATGACCACTCTGAAAAGAGTAGTTTGTCGTCTTTAATTTGGTACGTCAATTTCTAAAATCAACCTCGGCCCTAGTGAAAATTTAAATAGCCATTTTCTTGAAAATAAAATATACCTAGTACCCCAAATTTGTAGACTAGAATTTTTTGTTTGTTACAATTTAGGCATATTTAGCAAGTTCTCCTTCTAGATGCAAAAATAAAATTTTAAATAAAAATTGACAGCTGTCAAAATTTGACAAAAATGTTGTGGGGTACACATAATTGTTGCAGAGTCCAAATATGGAAAAATGTACAGGGCGTTCCATTTAAAAATCCAAAGTTAATGTTATGAAGTACAACAAATTTCAAATTTGTATCTAAAAAAAAAGAGGTGGCCATTCGGTATTTTGAAGTAGCAGGCATTAGAATAAAATATGACATAATATGTCTTATTATTTTAGTCTCAAAAATCTATGGGAACCCTTTGTTCACGGTGTGAAAGCGAAAAAGTACTTGCATCCACATACAAGTTACGTTGAAAAACGCTGGATGCCTTATTTGGTGGAGAATATACAGGGTGTAAATGAATAAGTGCGAAAAAATTCAAGGGGTGAATCTTTGAGTAATTCTAAGACCAAAAGTCTATATAAGCATAGGTCCGCTAATGCTTCGTTTTCAAAATGCAGGGTGTCAAACATTTTTTAATAATTATTATAATAAAACAAAATTTTTTTATAGCTAGCATTACCGTTTATAGCAACTTTTAAGACTAGAATAAACTATTAATATGGAAAAAATATCGGGTGTACTCTAGTTTTTGTTAATTGGTAGTTTTAATTTTTTATTATGTTGTCCCGGAGACATGCAATAAAGTGATTTTTTTTTTCAAAAACGAAGCGAGATACGAGAATAATTCAAGAGACAAAAAAGTGGTATATTTTAATCTAGTAGGGGCTAAATTAGACTTTTTCTACCATAATTAATACTGCCAAATTTCAACAAAATTGGCTAAAGGATTATTAAGATATTTACGAAAAAGCGATTTTTTAAGAAGGGTTTGACACCCTGTATCTTGAAAAGGAAGCATTACCGGACCTATGTTTATACATACTTTTCGTCTTAGAATCACTCAAAGATTCACCACTTGAATTTTTTCGCACTTATTCATTTACACCCTGTATATATTTATTTATTACTGCAACACTATTTTATAAATGTAATTTCCATGTAACTTAATTAATGGCTAAACACCTGAGGATTACGTCATGTTGTGTCTACGAAGTTTTACTTGGCAGATTTTTATTTTTTTATTAAAGCGCACAATTTTATTACGCTACCTGTGCTTGAACCGACCTCCTAAAAAAGATGGACCTCTATTGAAGCTTCCCCCTCCACCAAATTTTGTCCGATCGCCAGAGGGCTCTGGCTCTGAAAGCCGTTTGTGGGCTGACATCATGTGCTGATTTCTTGGTATCATTTAGGTATAAATATCCTTCCTCTTTTTCACTTAATTTCAAATAACCCGCCAAAACACAGCTTTCTTATTGGCTTACAAATACTGTCAGCACAACATGGTGGTCCCATTTGCCGTCATTTTGCCGGATATCCCATAATCCATATTTTTTTATGCGGTCCGTTTCTTCTTGATGCAAGCCGCCTTCTGTCAGCGCTACCGATCACCATTTATATAGATAATAGCAAAATGGCTTCCAAGCAGCCTTTTTTGCAATCCGCACGGGTTGCCACAGCAGCCAGTGCGGGAATATTATTGTACACGGGTCCTCTAGTACAAAAATGTTGAGTGAAGTATCTAGAGGCCATGGAAAACAAAGGTGACTAAAAATACACACTCTGCTGAATGTGACAGTTCAGCTTTGCTAATTTATGTCTATTTTCGTCTATTTTAAAAGTGAAAAATTAAATTAGTTAAGTACAAAAAAATGGAAAGTTGCAGCGTCTTTTATGTTTTTGACTTTTTTTAAATAGAGCAATGGGATATCCATTAGACAATTATTATTATGAAAAATAATATCTAATATTGATCTAATTCCAAGGATAATTCACTAAGCTTTTAGAAATTCGGTAATTATTTCCAATGGTGTAATCCACCCCCCCCATTTTCTTGACATTTTGGGCTACCTCCCCTATTTTCGAGGTCCCTGAACACGAATCCGGCCTTGGTTTTTCCCGGTCGGACGTAGTTTTCGAGAAAATGAATTTTCAAATTTCCTTTTGACAATTTCGCGAGGATATGTAATCGGGATCAATTTTTACTGTACGCAGCTCAAAATAATCACCACACTATTTTGTACCTTTTGCAACATCGAAACTTCGCGAAAACCCGTGGAAAAAACGAAATTTTGAAAGATTTTTGCTGTGTTTACCTACACTATTTTCGCCCGTGCCTGACATTCGGCGCGCGCCGACGTACTCTCCCTACTTACGCCTGTGGAGGCGGTTTCCCTTGACTGCGATTGCAGTGACTGTTTGGTGGGCGTGGTTCCGCTGCCAAGCGAATATCGATGTGATCGGAGTATACCTCAGACAAATAATAAACATAGACTAATAATTCAATACAATACAAACCCTGTCAAGATAAAACATGTTTAGTAACATTATTTGTCTGAGTTAGTAATAGAAGTCTAAAACAAAACAATGCAATGATCGCACCATTGCCAAACTTTTTATCTTGTACTGACGAAGCAAATGTTTAAACAGCGTTAAAAACATCAATTTGGAACAATTAGTTGATATCTGCCATCTACATATAGTAACAATTTGGACAGTTATCGTTTAACAATAAATTTTACTGATTTTGTGAATTTACTGATCCTACTTGGTCTATAAATAATATCCTTAATAAATTGCTTTATTATGCCCCAACAGCTGATCCATAGTTCGTTGAAATTTCGCCGGTTTGTGTTGATGTGTTTCCAGTGTTTACTTGCGCGTTATTCTTGTTTTTTTAGGAGATTTTGGGGTTATTGGACAAAAGACATATACCTACTTAGTAAGTATTAGTAATTAATGAATTAGTGTAATTTCAAGAATGATGGAAAGAGTAAAGTGTTGGATTTGTGGCATAGGAAACGTAACTTCTGGTTATCATATAATACGATGTCAAATTTGTTGATTTTGTTTGGAATAGGCATTTTTATGTTGGCTGATTACAATGCAGCCTTTAGGTTAGTCTATGTCTATTATTTGTCTGAGGAGTATACTGTTATAACTAGAAATATTTATAATTTTCAAATGAAAAAATGTATCATCTAATCGAATTATATCCATACAATGAATGTATATGGGACATTTAAAGTCACCTCAATATATTTTTCGTATGGGAGAAAATTTTGGAAATCTCCGTCTACTGTTAATATAATTCAATCAAAACGTGGACTGCTTAATGAATGCGTTTTCACCCAATACCTTTTCTTCTTATATTTACGTCTAAGATTAATATTTAACATTAACTTTTTTAATCAAAAGGCACATGATAGCAAACACTTTTCTTTTATTCGGCGCCATTTTGTAACTACTACTGTCAACAAACTTTTGCAAATATTGTGAAACCCCACATAACAGTTCTGCTATAGCAGTATACCTATAAGCGTCCCCCACCGAACAGTTGAACTGTGATTGCAGTTGACTGCTATGTGAAACCGCCGCTTAAAGCATACATTATGAATGGTCGGCCGTCGACGAGTTCGTCATCTACTTGTCTCTTTTCGGCTTCAGAACGGGCGCGTATGAAGTTGTCTTTGTCACACTTTTTTTGCATTTTTGCATTTTTTTAAAGATAGTATATAATAATAATAATAATAAATAATAATAATAAACACAGCGCCCATTGCTGTCGACTACCACAATAAGGAGCGAATGCCCCCCTTTTTTTCATCGCTGCCAACTGCCACAATAAGAAGTGTCCTGTGCCCTTTTTTCCTAGGGCAACGTTCATCGCCGCTAACGATGCTCGATGCTCACAAAACCAACGTAGGTCAATTATTTTCAAATTCAATCTAGAGAGACAAATTGACATTCTCGAATAACTTTTTCTATAATGTCATTTTCGATATATTTTACAAAAAAAGACAATTTACCTAAACCAACAATAGATTTCCGAAAATTAAAAATATGGAGCCACTCACTTTCTAATCAATCAGGTCTGATCCCCAAAAGCTCAAATTTTAACTAGAATATTTTTGTCTTTCACACCTATGGTGAAGACCACAGACGTTAAAACGATCCTGGAATACCTCGTATTTTGTAAAGTAAGTATCAGCTGGAATTTTCGTTGTGATTTTCGAGATATATGGCCCAAGCTAAGATAAATTACCACATTTTTGGATATGTAACGAGAAAGCCAAGCTCTAATTTGATTTTGTTTTATTAGTGTAATTGGCATAACAAATAATGCAAATCTTCCAGAAACCTTCTAGCCTCGATCTCCAACATCAAGAAAGTTGGCAATAGTGCGGATTTTATTTGATACAAATTCTGTTTTCTTACATTTCTAAAAATATCTATACCACCATTATACTACCGTGGTTAATCATTAGATTTCTGGTCGTTTTACGTTGTTAGCTTATTGTTTAGCTGCATAAGGTGGCCTTGGTACTATTATTATAGAAAACAAAGATTTTTAAAATGTCTTTGGTACGCAAGCTTATAGACCGTCAGATAGTGACAGATTTAGGTGCCCCATTTTCTCATACAAGCCTCTAAGGGTTGAAAAGTACATCGATGTTGAGTAGAATGAAGGGAAATTTACAAGTGGCCCCTGGGGATAACAAAGAATTCAATTTTTAATTTTTCACAATTGATTCGATATTTTCGCCCCAGCCGTGTGAATTAAATGATTAATTAATAGAACAGTGCTTCGGAAAACTAAAGGCTTGAGTGTTGCAGGTGGCTAAAGGGTTGAAATAAGGGCGTAGTCTTGTAAGGAAAAGTCGAAATTTTGACCGATTTTTCCACACAAGCCAATGGAAAGAATGAAAACGTACATCGTCACTAGCCCGCAAAACATATTGGCTTGAGTGGCGCAAATGGATATGTAACAAGAAAATTTAACAGAATTTATTTTCGATTTTCTATGTTATCCCCGGTGCCACTCGTAGATTTCCCTTCATTCTACTCAGCATCGATGTACTTTTCAACTCTCTTCGAGGCTTGTATGCGAAAATGGGGCACCTAAATCTGTCACTATCTGAGGGTCTATTAGATTTGATCCGGAACACTGTAATATGTATGTATAATATGTATAATATGTATTATATATTTTTTCGTATCTAGGGAGTGTGCTGGTGACAGTTCCACTCTGCCTGCTATGATTTTTTTACGCCAATTGGTTTAATCGGTAGTCGTACATGGGAACTGACAAATTTCTTAAAAATTAGTGACATAATCGAACGTATCGCCTTATCTGGGACACTGTGTACAGTCGATCTTTAGTATAATTTATCGTTTCTGAAATAACAAACTATTGAAAAATTAAATGTGAATATCGTATGTCTCTTGTATCTCATGGAGACCCTCCGTAAATTTTTATTTATAAGCGTCATTTTGTCTACTAATATACAGTGTGGTAATTTAAGTGTGCAACATATGGGAATTTTTTTTATTAATTGCACAACGAAAATACAAATATTCCCGAAAGTTGGTGCATGTTCGATAAGCATATTAGGCGCACTTAGAATGGTTGCAAGTCAAACAGCAAGCAGGGTAGGTCAAAAAATATAAAAATTGTACAAGAGTAAAGTACCCTTATTTCACAAAATTCAGCAAAATGTTATTAAGAAAAGTTGTCTAGAATTAAAAGTTATGCCTAAATACCAAAACATGACCTAAGAAGAAAAAATATTTTTTTGAAAAACATTATACACCCTAGACAATTTCATAAATCAAAATCAAAATTAAATCAATTTCGCATAACTTTGTTCAAATGCAAGCATATTTGTAAAATTTACTTAGATTTTTAATTTTTTAGGGAATCACAAACTTTCGCAAAAATTCTTCGGAACAAGGTAAAACATTAGTAATGATACTGTGTATATTAAAAAACACACATTTAAGGTGCAAAATTTTTATTTTAAATGTTTATTTTATTTATTTTTTTATAAAAAATCTTTATTGCTATTTACATTTTTTACCTTAGTTGGTAAGTGTTCTTTTTAAAACATAATAATATTCACTTAACTTTAGTATTAACATTTAATCAAAGTTTATGTTTCACTTTTTCAAATCAAAATATTTTATTATTTATTTCATTTCCTTCTAACAAAACACGTTTATCTCTTTCTTTTATCAAGCAGCACAAAAAGCTCCTTAATTCTGCCTTGTCCATATTTTTTTCTAAATTCCAAAAAATTAACCCACTCATCCATATAAAAACCTCATTTTCAAATTTATTCGCTTTTTTATGTTGTACTATTTCTGGAATGTTTTTAAATTTTTCTAAGTCAATTAAGAAACTGGAAATTAATTGACAAAAAATTTTTTTTCTTAGGAGGCTATGTTTTGGTATTTAGGCATAGCTTTTAATTCTAAACAACTTTTCTTAATAACCTTTTGTTGATTTTTTTAAAATAATGGTACTTTACTCTTGTACAATTTTTATATTTTTTTATCTACCCTGTACGCTGTTTAACTTTCAACTATTCTAAGTGCGCTTAATTTGCTTATCGAACATGCACCAACTTTCGGGAATATTTGTACATATTTTGGTTGTGCAATTAATAAAAAAGTCCCATATGTTGGACACTTAAATGACCACACTGTATATGAATTTCATAAAATACATAAGTTGTCGCATTCATCACTCAGGTATTTTTTTACATAAAAATGTCATTCGATTTCTTTTTCTATATAAAATACTTAATCAATAATCTGGACAAAGCGGCAATCCAGTTTGCCGTTTTCTCAAATCAGCGTTGCCAGATTTCCTACATTTATATTCCGTTTTATTTCATTATTTCAATTTGTGCTGCAGGATTTTCACCCATGAATAGAACCTCTCTTTTAAAACAGTATTATGTTTCATTCAAGGGCGCCCCATAACAGAAATTGAAATTGGCAAGTTCTTTCTTCAACGCGCAGTACCTACTGGTTGAAATCGTAATGGTTTTAGAAAATTTACCACACATGATAATTTTCCGTCAAGTGCAGCACTTGTTATATCATCGCCAAGACTGGTTGCTTGGGAGCTTGTGCTCTACAAAGGTAGGCCAAGTAATGTAAATCTCCTATATAGGTACAGGGTGTACGGAAATTGGAAATTGCGTGTATACACAGGGTTCTATATTTTCCGCCCAAAACTTATTATGGGAGAACAAAAAGTGAAAAAAAATTTTCTTTGGAACTTTCACTTTACCGGTCGATAACTTCATAATAAGGGTTGATAATAGAAGAAATATGCAAGACACCTTTTTGGACGAGCATTAATTTTTGTACATTTTATCATATAGGTAGGTATTTTGCGATAAAATTATAGGTACCGAGATAAAAACGAAAACACAATTTCTCGCCCCTTTTCGGGGAGAAAAGGGGTGTTTCCCATTAACATTTTATTCCAGAATTCGGATCGGTTATCAGCACCTCTGGGCTTATAGGAAAAAATATTAAAAACAAATTAAATAGTATACAGTTTTCGATCCTGAGTACCTGCTTCGTGGGCTATCTGACCAAACCGAAATCTGAAGGTAAAATTTCCTCAAATTAAGAGTCAATGTTCAGCACGTACTTTGTGATTCAACATTTTGGCCCATAAAATGGCGTTTTTCTGTAGTGAGCAACACGCTTAATTTTAAACTTTTGGTCAATACAAAGTTTAAGTTGGATTATTCTTTATATACTTATAACTTATAAATAAATAAGTACTTCGGGATGGTTTCAAACAAATGCTTTGAAGTCAAATTCTATGCACGGCCATTGTGATAAATATTTTAAAATAATTTTTGGTCGTAAAATGCTAGTAATGGTTAATAAGAAAGTACCTACTTGCCAAAGTATGTATTTTCTTGACAATGTATTTCGCCATCTTGGCGCAGCAGCCTTATTGAATTTAGTGTAATGTCACTTATCGTTTTCTACTCTACCTTTGATACCCATATTAAGGGGGGTGGAAAGAAAATTTAATGCCATCTTAGAGCAGCTGACATATTGAATTTAGTGTGATGTCACTAACTTTATCGTTTTCTACTCTTCAAGCCCGTTCATTTGATACCCATATTAAGGGTGTTGAAAAAAAAATGTAATTAGCCATCTTGGAGCGGCGGCCATATTGAATTTAGTGTGGCACAATGATCCCAGCCAGCCCATTACCGGTTTCATCCTCTTTGGGAATCATCAGATGGACGTAGGCAAAATCCGGAGTGCAGATGGATTCAAAAGATAGAACCAACAGAAACAACTACTCCGAGGGCTAATACCCCTACCGGCATTGAACTACACCAAACTTTGATCTATGCAATGTTTATTCCCAACGAAAATCGAGAATCAATGGTGTAGTTCAATGCCGGTAGGGGTATTAGCCCTCGGAGTAGTTGTTTCTGTTGGTTCTATCTTTTGAATCCATCTGCACTCCGGATTTTGCCTACGTCCATCTGATGATTCCCAAAGAGGATGAAACCGGTAATGGGCTGGCTGGGATCATTGTGCCTGCAGCATGTCAGGACATGTCCCAACAAAGATAGCAGTATCGTTGACGTTACGTTGGTAAAGGAGAAAACTTTGATCTATGCAATGTTTATTCCCAACGAAAATCGAGAATCAATGGTGTAGTTCAATGCCGGTAGGGGTATTAGCCCTCGGAGTAGTTGTTTCTGTTGGTTCTATCTTTTGAAACTTACATACATTCATACAATTGCAAGTTAAATAAAAGCTTGTAAAAAAACCGAAAATTAAATTTGTCATGAACTGTGGCGGATACAAAAGAAATTTCAAGAGGCCGTTTTTCTTTAAAATAAGAAAAGGTATTCAAATGCCGAAAATATATATTTTTTACAGAGCCGTATCATCACAATTTTTTGATAAAGTAAATTTTGTGTATGCCCATATCTCCGCCACTGGCTATCTGGGGAACTTAATATTATTACATTTTGTGAATATCATTAACGATTGGACAAATAATTCAATAAAATATTAAAATTTCTCTGAATTTAAAGAACGAAGCAGCTGTGGTAAAAACGTGTATATCCCAAAATATGCTCACGTGTCCCAGAATAAAACTGATCACCCCGTATATGGAAAACGCGCAAATATTTAACCTCCACTTCCACTAGACAGAAAGGACACCCATATGTCAAAATTTGTATTTGATATTGTCCATTTTGCGCGTAAACTTAGATTATGTGAATGACTCATTTTTTGTGTGTAACTTAAATAAAAACAATGAAGTTGAAGATTTTTTCGATGCAAACATTTTGACTGTAGGTTCGTTATGGGGTGTAGGAATCGATTTTTAAAGAAAAAAATAACGTTTTCAAATTGCCGACGTTTCGGTCAGTATCTGACCATCTTCAGGTCACTACAAATTTATTGACAGTTATGATTGATTGAAAATAGATAAAAACGTCAAAAAAATTAGGATAAAATTATTAATTTGGAAAGTTAAAGCAAACACTTACATTTAAGGTGTAGATTCTTTGTCGTGACTTATGATTAACATACCGCAGGTAAAATTAGGTCAAAAAGGTACTAATTACAACGGAAACCAGTTTAATTTTTTTTTTGAGGAAGAGAACAGGTATACAGTGACCGGCAGAAAGTTGGACACAAAAATTTAATATTTTTAAACTCTGATTTCGATTAATTTAAATTTCTATTAGTTTGTATTATTGTCCTGGTTGTCAAAATTATATTTTTTTATATATTTCTGTTCCTGGGTGTCAACCATTTAAATCACATACTCGTGTGTTATTACCATATAAATCCATAAATTAAAATCAAGAATGAAAATCAAGAATGAAAACATTTGTGTAGAACCAACCAAAATGTTTTCATTCTTGAAAACAAAAATGTTTATAATATTTTAAAAATATATAAAAGAATTGTAACATTAAACCAACCTACTTTATAACGTTATGTTTTGTAAGTATATTTCTTGAAAATAATTATTGTATAAAAAAAAAATTAAAATGTTGTATAGTATTGTAATAATTTTAGTATGTTTATTTTTAGCACCTTCTGATTATTAAAAAAAAAATGTTTTGCTCTGATGAAGATCATTGAATTGATCGAAACATATGTTAGTAATACCTCAGAATAATGGAGAAAAAAAAAATTAAATAAAAATTTTATTCGGTAATAACACACGAGTACATGATTTAAAAGGTTGACACCCAGGAACACAAATATATAAAAAATTATAATTTAAATTTCTAGCTGCTAATCGAATAAAATTAAAATTTAGTAGCAAATTCATGTGTTATCCGATAATAAGTTGCGCTTGCGGTATTTTGTTTTTTGTAATACACAGGGTGGTCGAAAAAATACAAAAAAGGTAAATTTCTTTTTTTTCTACCTTTGATTCCAAACAACTTTTGTAAGTAACTTTTTACCGTATTTTAAAAAAATAAGGGTACTTTACTCTTGCATTATTTTGACATTTTTGAATCTACCTCGTATCCAAAAAGAGATATTTAAATTTTGATATGTGCGTTTTGAGTTTGAAATAATGCACCAACTTTTCAAGAATAAAATTTTCTGAGAAATTAAAAATAAAAAAGTTTTCCATTTGTGTCCAACTTTCTGCCGGTAACTGTATAACGTTTGTGACGTATTTACTTTAACTTTTCAAATTAATATTTTCAAAATTGTAATTTTTATCCTAATTTTGTTTTTGGACGTTTTTACTTATTTTTCAATCAAGCGTAACCGTCAATAAATTTGTAGTGCCCTGAAGATGGTCAAACGTCGGCAATTTGAAAACGTTCTTTTTTCTTTATAAATCGATCCCTACACCCAATATAACTAACCTACAGTTAAATAAAAACTACAAACTTTTCTTATTAATCATCTACAGTGTCACCAATAAAGTCTACATTACATGGGATTTTTATTTAGGTTATTTCTGCTCGAAAAATGAAAAATGACACCAAATGAAATGCCCAAAAGCAAACGGATTTGCTGTTTAGCTGTTTTTTTTTTTAATTTCGGATAATTCTAAAGGAAAAAGTTGTTTATTTTTCAATTCTATGCCTCTAACAATTTTTAAACTTCTTTTTTTCTTAATTCACAAATCCAAATGCAAAAAGCTTTGCAATAAATTGGTGAAACTAGAACAACTTTGCATAAACTTTTATAAGCTTTTGTTTGCATTTTCGTGTTTCACAAATAAAATTTATGTAAAACAACAATTAGTATCAAAAGCACTAGTTGAGATAAATTCAGCCATCAGAAAGAATTACACGCGGCTTTATAAAATTTATCTTAGTCAAAATTACGAAAAAAATATAATGAAAGTTTGAAAATTTGTGTAGAGGCATAAAATTAACAAATAACCAATTTTTGCCTTTGCATTATACGAAATTTTGATAAATAAAGCAAATTTTCGTAATTTTTTGAAAATGAATATCAAATTTGAGAGATAGAGATCATTCACACTTCTGGCAATTTGGTTACATTTCTTGAATTATTGGACAATCGAAAACGAAATAATTGAGATAGGTACACAAAATTATTTAATTAATATACTAACAATAATTAATATTCTTATTCTTACCTTCGCAACACTCCAGACTAAGGGTACCTACCTAAGAAGCAACTACAAGCAAGTGCGGGGGATTGGAGGAAATAGGAGTTTCTCAGTTTCAGTGTCATTTGAGAGAACTAGGATAGAATGTTCAAGTACTCCGGAAACCCTTTGAAATTAAGTGAATCTACATTTTGATCAGCGGCTTCAAAAGTGTTTTCTGCAAAGATATTTTTGCGCCCATAGTTCCAAATCGAAATAGAGGTCAATACGAAGCAATGCAAGCAAAACATGTTGCCATTGCTGCCGCAAAATTACAAATATGATCCTGTTAAGTCCTTAGAATGCAAGGATGATAGCAATAAACCACTGTAAGAAGCTGTTAATACCCACTACGTTGGTAAAAATATATTTCCAACAATTTTAGTTAAATTTCACTCGCCCTACAAAAATGTTTTTTATGATATTCAAGAGTATCAAATAAATTTGTAATATACATTTTTTCTTTACAGGGATTTGTAAATTCTGGATATGGAGTTAATGGCATTGGACATGTAAGTTTTTTTATTGTATATATATATTTTTTTAACAATGATTATCCACTTGTAAATATTATTGTAAATTATGGAATGAATGAAGATGGCAGTTGGCCTGGATGTGACATGGATTTATTGCATATAGACCTCAAGATCTTGTGACATTTTTTCTAAAATGAGTGTTTCGTTTAAAAAAATGGAACAATTTACTTCCACCATTCCATATGAAACGTCCAGCATTTTAAACTGTAAACAAACTAAGAAAAACATTTATTTCTAACTATCTATCTTTACAGACATATCATTCGAAATTGTTAAGGGATAATAAGTTTTGTGATACAAAACTTTAAAAGCAATTTTCTGGATAATTTAAAAATGTCACATATTTATATATTTTCATTGAACTAGCAGTCTCCCGATGTCCAACATATTAATCATCAGGCAACATATTTGAGTATGATGCATACAAGGTGTTCCCTATAGTTGTATACATTTTATTCCCAGGTGGAAAGTCTTTGCTCCTCCCAAATTATGTTGGTTGCTTATTATTGTGTTGTAATGTTTTAGTCAGCATTATGGTTTAGAGGATTGTTTCCTTTTGATTTGTATACATTGCCTTTACTTTTCTGTAGAATACTGGTCCAGCCCCTAGTCCGTTGGGACAAATGCCTCCAGCTGATGGTATGCCAGGAGGACCCATTCCACCGGGCTTCTTTCCCGTAAGTCAAATTTTATTATTTCTACAAAAACTAGAACTACCTATATGATTGTAAATAAAATATTATACACACCTGTGGAAGTTTCATCACAGCCTTGGGATATAACTGAACCTTGGTCAATATAACCTATCCTTCACCTGTAACAAAAGGTCTTTAACTCGGTATGTACTATACCATTTCTTCATAATAACTTTTGGAAAATGAACAATAATTTCCACGTTCTTGAAATTTTAAGCAAATTTCAATGCCAAATTATTTGCTTTCAGTATAACATAGGTTTAGTAATGTTTCCAGTATTTAAAATATCTATATTGTTTTATCTTTTTCATTATTTTATACACATTGCAAATTTTAATTTTCTGTCCAATCCCACTTCAGTTGTGACGTTCTACATTTTTAAACTTGTATTTTCTGATGAACTATTAAAGTAACTCCACTGATACTTATGATGTCAAAATGTACATTTTCATTTAAGGAAAGAGTCTAATAGCCTCCACGTTGAAATAAAACAAAAAATGTGTCAATGGAAGCAATGCCTCAAGACGTTCAAATTGTAAATTTAGAATAGAACACAATAGAACTTTATTGACATGTTTGTACGGAAGTAAGAAATTTTATCAAGTCATTATATACATACAGTATACAAACGTACACCCGATAACTTCTTCACAGTACCAAATTTAATATAGGACTAGAAGATGCAATTTCAGTTAAACATTATTAATCGTTACATATCTGTTAACACAGTAAATATATTCAAAACTGAAGACTCATCCTAAATGAAAGCTATCAAATAGATTTCAACTTTTATTCATGGTAATTAAATTTAAATGCAACAAGTTAAGTATTTATATGGAAGCACAAATGGTCTAGTGGCATGATTCTCACTTTGGGTACGAGAGGTCCTGGGTTCAAATCCTGGTTGTAACCACTTTTTTATTTTTTAAATCGCATTTTCGAAACGGCAAACTATAATTTTTCTAGTTAATTTATTTCATAAATTTGATTGTTAAATTACGCCAAAACACTGAATAATTAAACTATTTGCAGTTGTCAAATTCTCTTCCTAAATACAACTTGTGGTATGTCTAATAATCAAATAATACCTTTCGTTAATGTATTAACTAATTATAATCCCAATGCTTAGAAGCTTTGGGTTTATAATTTGTAAAATTAATGAAAGGTATAGTATCGATAATAGGCAAACCGCACTTGTTATATTACTTCCATTCGTGAAAATAAAGTTGGTAAGCTAGTCATATCTTTAAAATCCACCTCAAAAACACCCAGATTTAATATTAATTTATTGTAATAAGATCTACAGTGTGGTCATTTAAGTGTGCAACATATGGGAATTTTTTTTATTAATTGCACAACCAAAATACCAAAAGTTGGTGCATGTTCGATAATCATATTAGGCGCACTTAGAATGGTTGCAAGTCAAACAGCATACAGGGTAGGTACAAAAATATAAAAATTGTACAAGAGTAAGGTACCCTTATTTCAGAAAATTCAGCAAAATGTTATTAAGAAAAGTTGTCTAGAATTAAACGTTATGCCTAAATACCAAAACATGGCCTCCTAAGAAAAACAAATATATTTTTTTGAAAACATTAATAATTTCCTAAAAAAAATTGTTTTAATATTCACCCTAAACAAAATTATATCAATTTCGCATAACTTTGTTCAAATTCAAGCATATTTGTAAAATTAACTTTTTTAATAATTAATTTTTTAGGGAATCACAAACTTCATGTTTGTTGCAACGATATTAAACAAAACTTTAAAATTTCGCAAAAATTATTCTGAACAAGGTAAGAGATTAGTAATGATAATGTGTATATTAAAAAACTCTAATTTAAGGTGCAATTTTTTTATTTTAAATGTTAATTAAGAAACTGGAAATTAATTGACGAAAATTTTTTTTCTTAGGAGGCTATGTTTTGGTATTTAGGCATAGCTTTGAATTCTTAACAACTTTTCTTAATAACGTTTTGCTCCATTTTTTGAAATAAGGGTACTTTACTCTTGTGCAATTTTTATATTTTTTTACCAACCCTGTATGCTGTTTAACTTGCAACCGTTCTAAGTGCACCTAATATGATTATTAAACATGCACCAACTTTCGGCAATGTCTGTATTTTGGCTGTGCAATTAATAAAAAAAGTCCCATATATTGCACACTTAAATGACCACACTGTATAAGAATATCGACAAATAAGACAATATAAAAAAAACTATATATCTTATTATCACTTTGTCGAGAACAATCTAGTTCACTGAATATTTTTGATTTTTCAGAACTCAACGCTGCGCCCCTCTCCGCCAACGCATCCCTCGAGCCAACCATCGCCACATTCTCAGCCTCCACCACCCCATTCAAATATTATGACATCACAACCACCTTTCAACATGGCGCCCAGGTACCCTGCAGGCCCCAGGCCTGGTGTGAGGATGCCGCAAATTGGCAGTGACTTCAATGGCGTATGTCATTATTTTTCATGTCATTCATTTTCTACTAACATTTGATGGAGTATGAGAGTTAATCACATATAAGCGAGACTGTTACCTGTGTGAAATAATTTGTGAGTAGCTAGCACATTGAGTAAGCAATCAGCGCCAAGTGTCATTGAAAAAAACTACACTAACTTATATCCACTTCTCTACAGTTTTTAGCCACTAACATCTGTCTAACATTTGGTTATGGCCTTTTTTGATTTCCAACGGATATTGATGAGTAAAAAATATTATGTTTTTATGTGTTCCCAAGCGCCTCTCCAGGCACTGATTTATTAAATACTATAAATCTGACAATGGGTCATTCATTACAGAACTATATGCTCGTAATCTGTGCAAAATTGTAGTTGGATTTGTATTTTCATTCATAAGTGGCTAACATGAGTTACACAATGATACTACAATGCTCGTTCGCTCATTGTGCTAGCTACTAATGAACACAAATGTATGAAACTTGCGATTATGTGCCCTAACATCATTTGCCTACATTCATATATTAAGACGGGATACTATAGTTTTCATTTACTCGAATATTTGACACATTGTAATATGTAGGTTGCAATATGTTCTATATCGTATATATTCATATATTGAAGTCAGTCCCTGATAGGCAAAATGCCTGTGTCTGTGACTGCATTGGCAAAATGCAACAAAATTGTCACTCGAATTTTGTAAATGTTTAGCAGACATTGTATAAAAAGTAAAGATTCTATGAATAAAAAACACAAAGACTCGCAGCCAGTGAAATCACATGGGAATCCATAAGCGGTAATTGTTAAGTTTCCTTTCTATAGGAGAATTTTAAACTTGACATCCTTTATTTCAATATATACTTTACATAGATATTATGTTATAAAACTGTCAGTATTCATGGACAACTATCAAATTTCTTTAATTTTATTATCATTATAACATTCTTTTAACAAAATTACACAAAGTAATTATTTTGAATTTAGGTAATATTTCACCTTGTATTTGACATTTATACCCCTTGCAGCCTTTATCAATCACTTTCTTTCTACAAATGAATGTTAAATTGAATTTCTTGGCCCAAAAAATCTGCAAGACAACATCAGTTGCTTCTTCAAATTAAAATTCTCCTCCCTTTCCACCCCCTCTCAACCAATCTCTTATATTTATTAAAATATCATAAATATGTTCTGATAGGTTATTTAATATCTTATCACTAAAAATTACTATATCACAAAAAAAACTAAATTAAATATTTTTGTCCCATTTCCATGCAATAATAGCGTTAATTTTTTTTAACAATCCTTACTTCATTTTTTTGGTGATTAATATATTATTAAATGAAAAGCATGCAATAATAATTGTAGACAAAAAAGGTTGCAAGGTCTGAAATTATTTGAAGAAGTTTGGATTTTTAACATTTAGAAATCATTTCAGGAGTGTACAATACCAACTTTTATGTGGCACTAAAAAATAGAAATTAGTTTACGCAAAGACTATGTATACGATCGTCTTTGGTTTACATTATAAATCCTTGAGAACACATTTAAGAATTGTTTCTTAGATTTTTTAGTATTTACAGAAAGCGGCTTTTTTAAAATAATTCCCGCTGTTTAAATTTAAATAAGAACCGAGTAAATAGCACAAGTACTTTCAACAAGTTTATAGGATTTACATCCCTTAGAATAACTACCAGCAAGTATTGTTTCTGAAAACTACATATTATAAATTAAGTTATGTAACAGTTGATACTCCTTTCCTAGAATGCTAGAAAAACATTTCTATATATTTTAAACGAGACTGCTTCAACAAATTTACTTCATCTTAAACAAACTATAAAAATAAATTATGTAAACAAGCATTTGTTTCCTGAAGTGCCTACTTTAATCATGTCGTTTGGATTTACTTTTAGGAGAGAAGTAAAATTGACTTTGAATCAAACAGGAGTGATTAAAATATTTAAACTAATACATTTCGGTACTACTAAATTTCATGGACCACCAATTCATCATCAAAAGGCATGTTTGAGTTGATGCTCGGCAGAGTACGCAGTGCAGAGAAAGGAGCAAAGATCAAGCACACAGAGACTGGGCGTCAAAACGAACCGATTGGAGTTTTAGTAGTTCAATGCTAATTAACCTAGACTAGATATTTCTCACAAATTGTTTTAATTTTCCTGATGAGAAGATTAATAAAAGAACCATCATTTTATTTTCAAGTTGTGTTGTCAAGGCTGGGATCCTTTATGTAGTTCTCTGGGGGTGATGAATAATTTAGAAATGAAATATTATCCATTGACGAAGATGGCTCTGAAAACCAGACGACTGATCATACAGACACAGACCCACAAAACCTTGGCCGAGAATGGGAAAAGTAAACATTATCTGTTTTGCAGATCTTTAATAAGAATAAAGAAAACTAATGTTACTTGTGGTTATATGTTTCACAAGAAGACTTATTTAAGTCCCAAAAATGCGCAACTGCGCATTCTCAATACAAAAAACTCTGGGTGCTCTACCATTTAACAAGGGGTAAATCAGACCTGCTCGAAATGTTCGACGAGTTTCAACTTGAACGCTATCGAGCACACTCCGAGCGTCATCAGAAATGCAAAAGTGTTGAGCGTCAACTCGAATGTGCCTAGAGTAAACTTTAGGGTGGTTACAGGGGGAATTGTTGACCCATGTTTGTAATAAATTTCTTTGATCTGCGAAATTCACTACTAAATGATTACACGTCAATTTTGGGATTACTTCAAAATTAATTAACATTTTGTCATAAACTTATGAATGTGAGATTTGCTGCATGTAAGTGAATGCCAGGTGATTTTAATGTGGAAATCATATAAATATAATCTGCTATTAGAGTGGCCAGGCTTAGAGAAATACTTATATCATGTATGACTGCTTTATGAATAAATGGGAATACCAGGGTCACGCGGGCTGTTTATGACTTGCATGTACTTCTCTAAGCGTGGCCACACTAGTATCAATAAGTGGTTAGTTTTTGAAGGAACCTTTTTGTTAATGCATTATGCTACATACATTTGTTTTATTGTTTCTTTAGCCCCCTGGACAACCACTAATGCCCAATAATATGGACCCAACGCGACAAGGTAATATTTTTTGAGTCTTTTAGATTTTGTTTTGTATTTCATTAATTGGATAACGCTCCTTATAGCTAAAAGGTGCTGTTTGTAATTTTTTTACAGTATACTAACTCAATAAGGCCAGTGTCTGATACCTCAAGCAAATCGCAACCAAATTAATTTCATGACCATTTTCCACTTAAATACGTTTTCGTTAGTTGTCAGACTCCGGCCTCAAGAGGACTTTTCACGCTCAGAATAAGATGGGGTTTCTGTATACCAACAAAGGGCTCTGCTATATGCTGGTATTGAAGTTATGTTTATTATTTCAAAGTTACATGCCACAAAATTACTGTTATTTTTAGAAATATAAATTTTATTTATAATCTAATTAATTAGAATAATTCTTACCCTCAAAATACTTCAAACTAGGAGTACGTACCCCAGAAGCAACTGCTTCTGATTATCAAAATCGTATCAAACATTTTAGAGGGTTATTCCTGATCAAATTTGAAATCCATATACCAGGTGTAAACAAAATCAGGCACATGCCTTTCTTTTCCTGCAATTTGGAAGCTTCTGGTGGAAAGTTTGATTTTATTTTTCACCAAAACAAGATGCTATTTTAAAGCCATGCCCATCTAGATGTTATTTGAATTGCTTTTATTAGAAACCAAGACAATGCTATACAGATTTATTCATTTAATTTTAACAATTAAATACAAAGACTTTTACAAACAAGGAAGTAAACTTTTTGTTTTCTTAGAAGAGTTAGGAACTATTGTTACAAATGCACATTCTTTATAATACACAGGAGACATAGGTACAATAGAAAACCAAATTAAAAAAATAAAATAAAAATGGTTATAAAATCAGGTAGGTACCAGTGGTAATTGCTTTTTACATAACACAATTGTATTGATGCTACTATGCAGATTCAGGTGCTGTGGCAGAGGTAGAAGTACCTCTTTTTTAAATTCCCATATAAAACTTAACAATGTGTCAAAATATTACCCTAAACATGATCTACCTGTTATGTTATGTTAAAATGTAGTAAAATGTAGGGTGTTCCTTATTTGTTTCTTGAAGTGCTACAAAAATGTCCTGTAGGTAAATACGTTAATTTTAATTTATTACGTACTTATAATTTGATAATTTCAAAAGTTATAGCGATTTAGCCTGATTTAATTTACGCTTGGTATACAGAAATGTGCCAAACCGTATAAAATACCCGTAAATGTCAACATTACTAACTCTATTATGATTTATAAGTATGAAATTCTATCATTAATTTTCGACTTAAAAAAATTTCATGCTCCATGCTCCAGGGGTTCAACTTTACCACTAGTTTGTGTAATTGCCTAATTAAATTAAATACTTGATTGTTTTAATGTCATAGAATAGATGTTTTTCAGACATTACTTACTTACTCCATTAGTCAACTCTTAACTAAGCCCAAAGAAAATGAGTAATGTATTTCTGCAAATATTTCCATGTATAAAATTCACCATGATACTCCAAAAAATGAACCATTTTATGTATAGAACCATCCCATAAACCAAGCGGCCCAGAGGCCCCAATAATAGCAATATCATGCCTTCCCCTTAATGTATGACAATTAATTTAGCACCATTGTTACCATTTATACCCAAAAAACATGTCCTAGAAAAAAAATTGTAGCGGAAACTTTTACTTTTCTTCCAAGTAATCTAAATAAATCAATTGCAAAGATCAGTTTCTTCACTAGTATATAACTAAAAATTTTCCACATAAAATAAAGTAATTTTGGTTGACATGTAGCTTTACAATATTGCTCTAAAAGGAAATAAAGTTTGTATTATGAAAATTAAATCATATTTGGTATTCTAAATTGAAACTGAAACTGAAAGGGCTCTTGACCATCTACAATTAAATTATAAAACAGAAACAGTTCACGTAGAAACATAGTGGTAAGGTAGTTAACACTTATCTAGTGAACTGGTTCGTTAAGAGAATGCAGTAGTTACTAAGCCTTATGAACGTGTAGTGTTTGAAAAAATTGAAGCATCTTTTTTGGCTGTAAGGTGTGACTTATTGATATTAAAAGGACAGATAACAGAATCTTGAAGAAAGAGCTCTGCACATGGTAGCATGAAGCCCATTTTCATGATTTGCCTCATGTAATGCATCTATTTCTGTCTCCAGGTGATGGCGGAGATTTTGTAGGTTGGCAAGGTAGGCAAATGTGCTCCTCACCATCACACATTTCATATGCAAACACTACTTGCTTCGCTTTTTATGTCTGTAAAAAGGATCCCACTCTTTCAAATTCTTGCAATGCATTATTAAATAAACTCTTCCCTGGTAAATAGTCTCCTACTTTTCTACCGGCTAAAACGAATTTTTGAATTTTTAATAATTGTTGCTATTAGTGTGTAGACAGCCCTTAGATTTTTTATGATATCGAGTCAAGGAGAATATTGATGGAAAAATAGTATTACAACTGTAGTTACATGTTTAGTAACATTTTCCCACATTAGTTTGATGCACATTTTCAAAATCAGAGAGTGACCTATGTTTCAAAGACCTAGTGCTCTAAAACTGCTTTCCAAGTACACCAAATTATAAGAATTTATCGGAAGTTTTTTCAGAAAGTTAATTTAAAGAGCAAAAATCATGAGCTACTTTTTTAAATTACCTAGCTACATGAAGAAGCTAAAAGATAAAAAATATCAGCAGTAATAACAATAACTACCAAGATTTTAATGATAAGGTTGTTGAATACTTATATTTTGAAAGAATGTTTTAATGAAACTATGGCTTTAAAACTGTCATAGCCATCATTTTTATTCGAAGGTTTCATGATAACAATATTTTCTTCCAAATTAAATCACAATTCCATTTTGTGAACTATTTATTAATATCTGAATGCCACATCTATAGTTTGAAACAGATAATAATTTGCTTAAAAATATTTCAGTAGTATTACAAAGTAATCTTAAATTATCATAGTTAGACCTTAATAATTACTTAATTTTAAACAGGGAAGAGTTTAACCTTTAAAGTTAAATAATAGAAAAATGGATTTCTCGAACGATATTTATTAGAATAGTTTTAGAATAGAGTTAAATGTCAGAAATTGGCAAACCAGTGCTTGGGATCCTAACATGTAATTTTGTAAGTGCTGGCATGTGATTTTTCTTCTCAATTGGCTTCTGTTTTTTATAGCCCTAGGTGTCAGGAAACATGCACCTAGACGTTTTTAAATGAGAAACTACAAATACTCTACTTCTCCCCAAATAGGTATTAATAGATACAATAAATGCTAGGTAGCAACATCTAAAAGTCAGATAAATTTCGAACAAGTTGATTTATGAATTGGTAAAACCGGTTTTATATATTTAGTTTTCATTTAATATTAAAATTAAGCAACAAAAATGCCACTTTTTATTTCTTAGTCAGTTTAATTGAATATTTTCCTAATACTTGGGATATATTTGTCTCATGAGTGAAATATGTAATCAAATTAATTTCTACAAGAAATATATTTGTGACAGTTTTCTAGTGGTAAAAACTTGTCATAATGCATTTAATTTATAGGCAATTTCAAAGATATCATTATACTCTGCAGATACGTAAGTAGGTATATGAACAATGAATCTCAAGTATTGAACAGAGTTTTTATTACTTTTCTTACAAAAAAATCTACACACAGGGTCCCCACTTAAACTCCTCACACCTGTAACTTTTTTACTTTTTGAGCGATTTTATTTACTTTTATGTCAAAATAAATGTCCTTGAAAATTCTTTATAATCAAGTTATAAATTTCTAAGTCAGACTTACAAATAAAAGTTTTTTTCATGATATTTTTTGTCCAAAATGTTGAAAAAAGATTAAAAAATTACATCCTGTTACATTTTTTTTTAAATTTTCGTTCCGTTGTATTACCTATTCAAAATAAAGACACGAACAAAGTTTATTAGAAAATTTGTTTGCAATTAAAAAATATTTCAATATTTACATTTGCCAAAATGTAAGGAATGCAAGGAATGCAGTTTAAAGAGTGAATACTTCTGGCATTTTTTGATAATACAGAAAGAAAGGAAGTATGCCAAATTAACAGCTCTATTCACTTACTAAATTTCAGACCAATAACTCAAAACTGGTGCCTCATCCTTTTTGTATTGTTTTTTTTTTCCAAAAAGAGGTGCCATTGGACTTTTTGTCAATAGTAAATTTTGTGCATATGTTGCATATTTTTGGGTATTGTTGAATGTATGTACATTTTCAATAAGATATAGTGACAATTCTTCATTTTATAAATTAACAAAAAATCTTATGTTAAAGTATAAAGTTACTGTTAATGGGACACCCTGGATTCCGATTTCCGATCTGTCATTGTCTATAGATAAGCACATTCAAATAAATTATAATTTTTTTTGTCAGACTTGTCAGCACTTACAGAATTGATGTGTAAAATATAATGAAGTAAATTTTGAAAACCTGTTGGGATATTAATTTCAAATTGGAGTGTGTACATAAGGGGAGTAGGGGAACATTTTTTGATGAGTTGAAAAGGTAACTCAGAAAAATGGATGAAAACAAGTGATCTGTTACATTTAAAGGTATATGATTCTAGACATTTGCTATACCTATTTTATCAACAGAAAATGCTATGCAATATTTTACTAGACGTACAAATCGAATCGACATGCCCCAGCTGAGTGGTCCATTGATACAGGCATGGGGTACTTCGATGCATACCATGATAATAAATATTTACCAGGACTGGTAGGGTTAAAATAGGGCTATTTTTATTTGTAATATTGATTAATAATATTATATAATCTATATTGGATGTGATTTACTAAAATAGGAAGTACCTACTTCATATCTCTGATAATAATCAGGATAGCTGTTCTCAAAATGACCTCGAAACTCAATTCTTCAAGGTCCATTGAAAATTTTGCTTTATGTCGTGTTCAAACCGACTAGCATTTAACAGGTCATTCCAAGCACATCGTGAATTAATATCCGTTTTAGAGGCATCTGTTAGTGAGTAGACATAACTTTAAGATGTTTCCAATTCAGAGTTGTGTGTATCATCAATGTGCCCCTACTCCCCATACATTTAAAAAACCATTTTTGTGTTGGGAGAGGGGGGCTGGAAACAAAATTACATGGATTTCTGGCACTTTCCCTGGGCTGCAGTGAGCAGTTATTTTTATACAGCTAAACTTTGCGCCGCTAACACCTCTTACTAGTGAATTGTAGTGCCTTGCACCAATTTGCATCAATAAAGACATATTATTATTATTATTATTATATATTGCATATTTTTGCATTTAAATTGCACTAAATCTTAGAGCTTATATAAAATATGCCAAAAAAGTATGATCATAATTTGCTTCTCTAAAACATTGGATTATAATATATTCAGAGTGTGATAAAAATGGTAAAATTCAGTCAATAGAAAAGCAAATATTTAAGAAAAAATAATAAGACTAATTAAAAATAGGTACTAAAAAGCGGATTTTTTACAGTAATAGACATGCATTTTCGGTGTAATAAAATTTTTGAGATTTTAGAAGAAATCAGAATTCAACCATTTATAATTTAATCTGAATGAGTTCATACATTTTTGTTTTAAATTGAGGACTTAAAATAATTCTTTAAGGACTACAAAATATGTATAGACTGAAGCAGCAAAGTTTTGCTATATACAAAAATTGCAAAATATTTTCATTTCCTATCCTCGGTCGTATGAATATCCTTCATACATAGGTGTGATTAACATAACAAAAGTACATACTCCTTAGTAACACGAAAACTTTCACCAATTAATCAACTTAATTTTGAACATAGCTAAATGTTATACATAACTAGTAATTTTTTGAAAGACTTGGGAGTCTTAAAACACACTTAAGCGTAACTAAGGACGGTAAATACTGCTTTTTTCTCATGGTTAGGTTGAATATTGGTTAAACATTGAGTTCTACTGATTTATATATCAAAAGTATAGGTATATCACAACTAAACTGACACCATTTGGCCACCAATTTCATAAATTATATATTACTTAGATACATGCTTAAACAAGCTTTCACATTTGTGTGAATTAGTAGAATTATTGTATTTGATAACTCAGGAATAGTCTTCTGGCAGTTCTGAGGAAACGTATACTGGGTGTCCCACATAAGATTGCTTTGCTTCAATTTCTCACTAAGAATATTTTAAACTAAATATTATGGAATTGTCTTATATATTTTTTTCATTTGGAAGTTATTAGCACAGCATACCCAACAACCACACTCTCAAATATTCTCAGACTTCGGTGCTTTGATTAATTACGAATCAGCTTGCTCTGAGTTCGCAGGGGCTCTTTAGCCTGTAAAAGTAAATACTATGGTTAGATTATACACTTCATAATTTTATTTCAATGAATGTTTTCTAAAGCAAGTGAGGCAAGCAATGTTAATCTTTCGTACTAAAACTGTGCAGTATATATTTTGATAAATCGTGAATAAAGGATCAGGTTAGAGAGCAGCTACTGGCCTGTAAAAATAAATACTATGGTTAGATTATACACTTCATAATTTTATTTCAATGAATGTTTTCTAAAGCAAGTGAGGCAAGCAATGTTAATCTTTCGTACATACTAAAACTTATTTTAAAACTTATTACTTATTTTATGTTCATTATAAAAATTTTACCTACCAGCCAAAATATTGATATAATGCACAATGCACACAACAAAATACCTTAATTTTTAGTTAAGAACGAAAAGTTGTTTGCAATAAAAAAATTCGAAACTTTTATAAAATTTACTTGTTTGCACTTAGGTTCCTCTGCGATACCATCCTTGATATGTTAAAAAATTTATATTGATTATTAACATAATATGATATCCCTGAGAGGATGATGAAGTATTTGATGAATTTTTATAATGTGAAAATATGGGTACAAATATGTATGTATATAAGGTGGACTAGAAAAAACTGTAATTTTTCTATCAGGTCTAATGAAAAAGATGCTTTAGGATTCTAGCGAGAGTTGAAAATAGAGAAAGTTGCATATATTTTACATAGACATGCATCACCACGATGCTACTTTTTCATTATCGTTTCGTTGTATTGTCAGATCACATCAACAATTTTTGTTGAGGTTTTACACCACTCATTTTTTATGAAAGTTTCAGTGCTTTCCAAATTTTATATTTTGGAATTTGTGAAAATAGCCATTATCGAACAGTTTACAATGTGTCACTGGATTGTGGCAATAAACATAAATGACACAAAAATTTCGAGTTGGATCTTAATATTTTGGGAATAACTTTTGCTTGCTCAAACTGAAATGTGAAAATTGGTCGCGTTCAAAAAAATATATTCAGGTTGTTCTTGAGGTTACTTTATAATATACTTCATCAAGCGTACACATCTCCGACCAGAAATCCATAGATAAGTAACGTCCTATATATATCTCCACAGTAGAATTGTTTGTTGTGAAAAACAACAAAAAACCTAACCTCAACTTCTTATTAATAAACAGCAATGTTCTGTTTAAGCCCCCAAGACCATGGGTGTGTGCAATTTAGGGGCTAAAAATTAAAATAAAAACTGAAATCATGAAAAAAATACTTTTTCATATTAAGTATTTATATTACAAAAAATTATTGGCGTGGCTTGTTCCTTCACATAAATAATGCCACTTGGTTTTATACTCGCATTGTTTACTGCGAGATGATCTGAACATATTCTCTTTTATGGCTGGTAGGATTAACTACGTTAGTTTCGCAAAATGCCGATCCATTTGTGCCTTAAATTTGGGTCTGCAGGAAGCATAAAAATAATGGTGAAATGAGTAATTATTAAATTGAAATATACTTATTTGTTTGGAACCTCTCACTGCATATAAGAATCCGGCCTTACTTTTCCTTTTAATTTTTTTTGGAACACCCTGTAGAGCTACGGTAATGCAAATTGGTATGTTTGGGTTTCCAACAACGCTGAACAAGAAACCGGCATTAATTTTCCTCTAAAAAATCCCTAATAGTACTTCTCGAAATTTCGGCACTAAAACACCGTCTCAGTGGGCCATGAATTTAACGCACGAGGCACCTGAATTATGCATTTAATGCCATTTTTAAAGCTCTACCCAACAAAAAAGTTTATGAAAATCAAGCTATAAATAAAAATTTTACGAGGGTGGTCAGCCCTTAAGTGCGGCAAAAAAAATTTTGAAACTCCCTGTAGAGCTATGGCAATGCAAATTGGTACGTTTGGGTTTCGAACAATGCTGAATAAGAATCTGGCATTAATTTTCCTCTAAAAAATCCCTAATAGTACTTCTCGAAATTTTAGCACTAAAACACCGTCTCCGTGGGCCATGATTTTAACGCACGAGGCACCTGAATTATGTGTTTAATGCTATTTTTGAAGCTCTATCCAGCAAAAAAAAGTTTATGAATATCGAGCTATAAATAAAAATTTTACAGGGGTGGTCAATCCTTAAGTGGGACACACTGTATGTCGGGAAACACTTGTGGTATTATTTACTTTATCTATGGATTTTTGGTCAGAGATACACATACTTTTATTTTCGAAGATTTCAGAAATGATATAATAAGGAAACTTGTTTATAATTAAATTCTACATTATAATGTAATCTGGCCCTTTGTGTCTGCTTATTCCCCCAACCCTTAATTTTATACCCAACGCCAAATTCGAGGTTCAGGTTGATTTTCACTACATTTTATCAGTCAATTGCAATTTGTGATTATTGACCGGACAATGGATTTTCCAGGTTATGCAATAAGCGTTAAGAAAAAATAAACAAATAACAATTTGCAGTAAATATGAATGGCCTAAGGTTAGGTTCATCCACAAAACCCCATATAATCGCTGGTAATTCAAGTTGCTAGATGATTACAAAATCTATTTATATCATGTTATAAAGCAATGGCATCATTGTTTATGTCACAAATCCTTCCCCTATAATCGTTTGTCTGGCAAATATACGTCAGTTATTGAAATATGGTAATCGTTAATGACCTTTTGTAACACAATTACCGGCTAAAAATGATTTGACTATTAGAAGTATAATATATATTTTTTTTTACAAAATTGTCAACATGTGATACAACAATGAAGAAAAATTTAATGGCGAACTCAATGGTGATAACAAAAAATAGGTTTCCATTTGAAAAAGTTGTGAAATCCCATTTTGTTTTTTTATGAAATCAAAACTAATAAATAGTCCTAATATATACATGTTTCCGAAATCAGCTGCTTGAGCCTGCAAGCTGCAACCAGAAATAAATCATTAACCATCACTAGGGCCTACTATGGTTGTGGCAAATTCACGGCCGTCTTAGTGAATTCATAAAAATCAATTTAGGAAGTCAATTAAATGTAGTTCAATATTGTAGATTTTTAAACTCACAACACTGTATATTAGTCGATTTGACAACATCAACAAGCAAAAGCTATTTCCAGAATATGATGATCCAGTTAGAATTTTTGTAATTTGCATACAGTACCTACAGGGACACACTGTATTTGATATTATATTTGTTCTGACTTTCCGTACAATATATCAAGTTAAACAAATTTTTAATTAATTATTTTCTGAATTACTGTATCATTGTAGCTGCGTGTCATCGCGTTAAAGTCGATACCAAAATTTGTATATTGAGTTTTGGCCATATTGAGCTACAAGTGACATTTGGTGTTTCTCATAAGTAGTAAAACCTTATATTCACAACCATACTGCAATCTTTACTTTGCTAGCCAAAAAAAGTTGTGAAGTTGGTCATTTCCTACTAGAGTTCAGAAACACTCGTCAATCTAGTGAGAAAATTTAGTATTTTCTAGCTTTTAATAGTTCTAGTCGTCACTTTGTTCATTCAAAACAATGTTTTGACACATCAAATAAACGCGAACATCAATGCATTATTGCATTTTCTCATTGCCTCTGATTAAAAAATAAATTTTCAATAAAACTAATAATAACTGTATAGATACCTACCTCGGCAAAAGTTTACAGCCTCGGGATATAATGACTACTACGGTTGTAATAAAAGGTACATAATATTATTATATCAATATCATTAAAAATGCATTTGAGCAATAAATTGCAGAAGCTCATATCTTGAAAAATGCGCTTGAGCTCATATCTTTGTAAATTGTCAGCTGTTAAAAGTACAAGGTTTCAACTTTAGGGCGACAACATGATAGAAATGAGAGTTTAAATCTATAACAGAAAAATTGTTTTAATGCGTTGACAAAAATGATTGAACCTTGTGTACATTATTTCGAACCAAATAATATCCACATTACACCGAGATAGAGTATAATATGTAGTTTGACTAATCTCCTTTTTTCAAAATTTCGACATTCTGACATCTAGTGGCACTTGAAGCTGCCAGTACGTGTTGTGTTTAACCGGTATGTGCCATCAGGTCCCCCGACGGCAATGAACCGGATGAATCCACCGCGAGGCCCCTCGATGGGTCCCATAGGGCCCGGCTCATACGGCCCCGGAATGCGCGGACCGCCGCCAAACAGCAGCCTGGGACCGGGCGGGCCAATGCCACCCATGTCAATGGGCGGTCCAGGTGCTCCAAGGCAATGGCAACCGAACACGTCAACGGTGAGTTCCTGCTAAACTTTTTTAGGTTATATTATCACAATATACCTAGTGAAGGTTTAACATATCCTAAATGGCCTCTGTCGCTGTTATTGCTTTTTCTTTGACTAGGAATTTTCTGCAATCAAAAGGTAAAATTTTGATTATTATTCAACTACTTTTTTATGTTTTTTCAGGTATTTTCATGAAAATGAGGGTGGTTTGCTATATATTTTTTTGTAGTAGCCCTATGAAACCCTTCATGTATTGACGTGGGACCCTTTTTCATATTTCTAGATTTGAGGGCGTGCAGGAGTAATGGTAATAATATCAAAATAAAAAAAAAACATGAGTTGTGTCTTACTTCCACCACTGATGGAAAGGAGAGAGTCAATCATCATATTTTTTAATAAAAAAATGATACGCCACTGGAAAAGTTCTTTTTACGTTCACTAAAATTTCTCAGTGAATTCTAAGAAAAAACTATTCTTGATTTTTTTCCGAAAAATGTACCGTTTTTTTAAAAATTCAAAATATAGTCTGCACTTCATATTGCCCTTTAGTAGCATCCTTTGCACTTTAATGTTTTCAATACAGCATATTGTAGAAAATGACACTAACACTAAACTGTTAATAACAATTTATTAACAAGTGATATATCCAAATATTTAATTCAGTAAGGTTTTCGGGGGGACTCAGTCCCCCTTACCTACAATGTGTCCCCGGATAGATGAAATAACTCTTGTAAAACAAAAAAATTCAAGTTGACATTTGAGCTTCTGGGGTTCAGCCTTGTTTGTTTTGAAACAAATTTGTGACATAATGTTAGTTTCGAAAAAGCATGTATGCCTTGGATATGGTACCAGTAAAGTGCCCTTTTTGCTGGTTTTACAATATTATTAAGGAAATTTGTTTATAATGAAAAACTTTTAAAATCCTAGGCCTCATCCTTTGATATTTGCCGTTTTTCCTTTTTTTTTAAGAAAAGTGCGTTTTCTGTAGCTTTCACGTCAAAATGGTATTAAGGAAACTTGCACACCTGAGTTGGTGTGCAAAAGTTGAAAAGCCTAGACCCACTTTGATTTTATTCTGCTAAAATATTTAAAACGAACAATAATGAATTTTTCAAAAAATCGTTTATTTTCGACAAAAAGCTAAGAATAGTATTTTACTACTACAGTATACTTGAAAAGATTACTTTTCCAGTGGCGTAAATTTTTTTTACGAAAAAATATGATGGTTGATGGTTATAGCATTTAATGTGTGCCTAAAGTGTACCAAATATGTTCGCCTTAACTGTCTTTCTTTAGGAAAATTAAAAGAAAGCTTAAAAAAATCCAACTTTGATGCCTTGTATAATGAAAACTGTTAGGATTTCGATACCCCCTGTGTAGAATTTTGAAACACGGTTCTAAAACTTGACTGATTTCAAGCAACTTTTGTTTGAAACATGTTTTTTAAATCACACAACATAATAAAATTATAAGGCAGTTATAGTTTATATATGTGAACACCCGGTACATCATTATTCTTAACTGTAGCCTGATTCGTGTGCTTTACCCCTTGGGCATGTTTTAATATAGAAGCGTATGTCTTTACTGTCTTTTTTTTTTTCAAATATAAAATGACCACTAGAGCTTATTTCTGAACAGCTGAATACTTCTGTGAAATATTGGGACCTGTGGGGCTGGAGGTGGGACCACTATAAGGCATGAACCAAAAAAATATCTCTACACCACTGAGTTCCTTCGTAAAAAATAAACAGTGTTCCAGTGAAATTGAAATCATTCACAAAAAAAGTTATGGCACGTTTAAGAAATGCGTCAAAATTAAAAACTCACTGGGTCTCCCAAATGAATCGATATCAGGATATGGTTTGCGGCATTCAACTTTTCTCTAAAATCGAGCACAGTACAACCTAATCTATTGTTTTTCTATCTCCTCGGGAAACAGGAGAAATGCCCCCAAATACGGGACAACCTGTACAATACCTAAAAATGATTTTATTGCATACCTCGATATTTTTCTTTTTATGTCGAAATTAATCTTTAGCCGAAGAAGTCACCCCGACATGCAGGATGAGTTCGGACAACAAAAAAAATAATGAACGATGATTTTTTGATAAATGAATGTTGACGGAAAAATGATTAAGACATGTAGGAAGACTACCTATCTAAAAAGAGTAGACCAAATTACATGAAAATTTTACAAAAATGTTGAAAAATTGTCTGAAGTTTAGGTTTACGATACCAGTGCACCTACAGTTCTATTTATAAAGATTGCAGCAAATGGGAAACATTCTTATTAAAAAATTTAAACAATCTTTGTTTTTCTTCTTAATTTTCTATTGATATTTATTTGTATATTATGATTTAGTAAGAAAGCAACCAATAAATATCTTAGGTTATTTGCAGAAAAAAATATTGAGTACCTGCACAGATTAACCAGGCAGATGGCTAAGGTAGCGACAAACAGCAATTCAAGGTTGATTTAGCAGACGTATGTTGCCCGCACCAATGCATTTATAAATTTGGGCTGTTTTATGAAAAAGATTGGGCGCAGAAATAGATTTTACAAATTTGTAAGATTTATGTATTTAATTATTGATTAATATAAAACAGTCGAAGCTTAAAATATTATTCTTTTTTAGTGATTTACAACAACGAAAGAGAATATTGGCTACACAATAATTATTGTTAAACTACATATTTTTCGCTGAATTATTATGAATGTCTGAAACAATTAAAATAATATATCAGGAATTCAAAACGAAAATGAAGTAGGTATTCAAAAAAAGGTATAGGTATTCGCTGATGTTACAAGTGGCTTAATATGTTTATTTTTCGATTAGTTTTCAGTTTTTGTTGAACTCTTTAGATTGCAATTTGCATATTTTAAGGTATAAAATATCCTTAATCTAACAAATAAATTAATTACATATATCGTGCTTTAGGAAAGTGTGCACATGGATGAATGAAAGTATTTTGCTCATTTCGTTAAAAAAAATCGAAATTCCTTCACTACCCGAAACATTATGAAAAAAAACGACAAAAATATATTTAATATAATAATATAATACTTTACGAGTATTTAAATACCGACTTATATCATAATAATATAATAATGCTACACTTATGACTACCTATAATATTTTCTCAACTTTTTACCTAGGTACTTAACTCTTGAAAGGTTCATTACAAAAATGTTGTCTCTCTCTGTTATCTATATGTATTATTCTGAATTGCCGACGTTTTCATAATTATTATTTTGTCATCTTCAGTGCACTACAATAAATAACAGCTAGCATCCCAGAATAATAATTCAACAAAATAAAATATGTCATATATTAAACGCGACTAGGTTAGGTTACGTTGTTAGGTTAGGAACGGACAAATACACTAAAATCTAAGGGCGATTTCGATTTGACTGCACTTTTGCACTAATATGACATGACAGTGACAAAAGTGCACTCAGTGAAAAAGTGCAGGCTAATCACAATCGCCATAAATGTAAGTCTTCACATCAATACATAACATATTATTTTATTTCGTTGAATTGCGAATCTGGGATGCTAGCTGTTATTTATTGTAGTACCCTGGAGGGGATAAACTAATGGTATTTTCGACTTGCTGCACTTGCCTGGTGCCAGTGTATATGTGTCCTTTTCCTGACAATGTGGAATGACAATTACAAAAATGCACTCAGTGCGCACTGAGTGCAAAAATGCAGTTAAGTCGAAAATGCTATAAATTGTCGAAACGCCTGCGATTTGGAAAAGTATCTACCAAGCTTTACTTCACGACACGACCGAAAACTGACTTTCAATGCATTGAAATTTGAATTTTCATAAATTAATGAATCAAACATCATAGGTTACCTACCTAGGTGCTTTAAAATTTTATAAGAAACTTATGTGTTTTTGACAAAATAAAAACAAGTTTTAACAGAAAAAATCTGGTAGGTATTTGTTTGAAAAAAGTATTTAAATATTTCATATCAAGTATTTAAATAACAAATAGTTTTTGTCAGTATTTGCAATTCCAAATTCAAATACTAAAGTATTTAAATACTGAGTATTTAAATACCAAATAGTAATCTTGATTGGAAACTTCCACAGGCAGATGGATGATATATATCAATACCAATACTGTATGACCTAGTATCAATACCAAAAAGTATTTAAATATTAAAAAGTCTTTATTTCAACAAATACTTAGACGGCTCTGAATGCCACTATCCTTCAATAAAAAGATAAAAAAACTTGAAAAGTCACTGTAAACAAATTCAAGTAGTAATTTAAAGAACTTTATAAAATCCAGGAAAGGTTTCAAAACTTCTAAAAAAGAAAATTAGTTTCGTATTACAAGCGCGCTATTGAGTCCCTTATACGTGCTGCCGCTATTACTTGGATTGACATGATACATATTTTTATTGTATCATGTTAGATTGAGTATATTATACCCATACGATAGACGATAGTCGACCGTTCTGCTCTCCGCTTTATACCGAACAGACGCCGGACTTTCGGAGCGGACTCCTTCTCAGGAGAAGGGGCTTTAAATCAGCTTAGCCGCTTGCTTTCGCATCTGTCCTGTAATCTGTGGTACCTACTGGTTTGAAGGGAAATAATTAAAACAAAATGAATATCCTGATATCATTCTGAAAATTGGCACAGTGGCACGATAACACAATGCGAACACATTTTCTTAATAACCTTTTCCGATATTTACAAGGTAAATCCGGTTATTCCCAATTTTTTGTTTTAAATGTCGAATTTGGCCTCTTTAGGCGCAATAGTGTAAATAGTAAAAACATCTACTACACAAAAAGGTCCAAAAAAATACAAAAACCACAGTGTAGACAATTGACAATAATAATTGTATAATGAACAATAGACAGCAACAAAATTTGTGGTTGTCACTTAAAAAAGCCTTTAACTGAGTATTTTCTGTAAGAGGTGTTGAATTTGTGCTTTTTATGCTGATGCATTATTTAGCTACAGGAACAACCCACATTCAGTCCACATTGTCCCTGATTTAATTTAGGAACTTGGGAGTGTCGAGTTGTGACCACCACCCTAACTCTACATCATGACTGTAATTCACTAGAGGTTCCCGTCAGAATATTGGTGAAAACAAAGTTCATGCAATGCAGATTGTAAATGATTGTCTTCGAGGCCCAAATTGTAAAACACATATCGATTTAGTTTTGTCAAAATCAGTATTGATTTACTTTCTTTTGTACCTACTACTGTAAGATTACTACTGTTGCTATTGTGTTGACAACATTTTAATTAGTTTTCACCATTATTCTACTTACAGAATTCAGCCACTGATGTCGCCCCTTTTATCAAACGTGAAATTTATGTAAGTTACATTATTTCTATACTGTTTGTTTTTGCCTTTTATCAGTGTCTTTTGTTTTCAGCCGATGAATTACTCTTCCTCGTCTCCTGGTAATTATGGAGGACCGCCGGGTTCTGCAGGACCCGCCGGTCCAGGAACTCCGATCATGCCCAGCCCACAAGACTCAAGCAATTCTGGCGGCGAGAATATGTACACACTGATGAAGCCAGCAGTTGGCGGTAACATGCCCGGTACTTAGTAAAACTTAGTTTTTGTGCGTTGCAAATTTTCGCCAATCACTTCTTGCAGGTAAATTGAACTGCCAATTGTTGACGAAAATTGCAAACAATCTGAGATCATTCTAATTGAAAATTTTAGATCAATAGGTAATAGAGGTGTGGGTTTTTGTTTTCATGAAACAGTGTTAGTTTTAACTAATTTCAAAATTTTGAACTATTGGATGTTGAATGCCTTGTGAAAACACTTTTTGATGACGTGTCGCACGATTGATGTGATTCAGTGGTGCTCCCTCTCTACAAATGATATTTAAATTTATCAGTGATGAAATTGTCAATGACGTGGGATGTTTTTCTGTTTTTGTGTGTATCTGAATTAATGTATTCATTATGAAATTGTAATATTTACATTACTAGTCAGGAATATTTGGGCAGGTACAGTTGAACTCAGTTATAAAAAGCACTATCTGCCCATTTTCTGCTCTTCGGCCACTCCTATTTGACTCTAGGGAAATACTGTTATTATTAATTTTTCTCTCACATATTTCGTGTTATTTCTGCTCAAAACCTCTTTATAAAACGATCATTGTGAAACATATTAAAATTAACACCGATTTCGCATTGCTACATATGTTTCATTAATCATTTTAAGGACTTGCTGCGTAATTGTTACTAGGCAATTCTTTTTGTACCTAGCAATTCTTTTTGTACCTAGAAACCAAACTAACAGGACACCTCGAACACTTGACTTACGCTTTCAGGCATGCTGACGAGTATGCAAAGTGTTCTTACCTTTTTTTAATAGTTCTTGTTGTATTACTACTATAACTTTTTTCTGGTTAAAATTTGCTGAAGCTTTTTTGGCGACTGACACTAAATTCCTATATTCCCCACATATCCTAAAACAATATAATGTAAAAACTAACATATTAGCACATTATTTTGGTTTTCCCGCTCACAGCCTTTCTACATCACTTTATTTCTCCAAAATAATCCTAAAGTTCAGTACCTTGCCAAAAAAAAACGATATATCATGCAATATTCTTAATTTTGTTCTCCTTGTTTAAACCTAAATGCTTTCTCCTGTTATTTATTCATTTTGTTTGCTATAAATTTCTACAGTGTGTTTCACTTCAAGTCGAGACAATTCATTATTTTTTTATGGGTTGGCCGATTTTCAAAAACTTTTTTTTAGAAATATAGTGCTTTGAAAGGCCTACATTTTGACACTATTTTTTTTCAGATTCGTCTTTTCCATGACCTACTGCGATCAAAATTATGCCCCCAAAAACTGCAAAAGTACATTAGGCATTTATTTAGGAAAAAAATGAATAGCACAGTCGTATTGACCATACCCGAAAACCCCACATACCAAGTTTCACGGTCATAACTTATACACAAAATAGCTTCAAACATAGCAAAAATACGTTTTGTTATGTTATGTTTGTTTGTTTATGTTTTTTGATAGGCATAAGTTAAAAATGTAGAAAAAATGTAAAAAAAAACAATCAAGAGAAAAACGATTATTTTCGATTTTTTGTATTTTTATTGCGAACGCCCTGTATAAGGCAGGGCCATGAAATTGTGGGAATTGATGGGTTATGTGAGCCCTAATCAAACTGCAAAGAAATAATTTTAAAATATCTCTCGGTGTTTGTACAGGTTACTTCAAAAAAACCGTATTTTTACCATGTTTGAAGCTATTTTCTGAACGCCCTGTATAAGCTATGACCGTGAAACGTGGTATGCGTGGTTTGCGGGTATGGCCAATACAACTGTGCTATTCATTTTTTTCCTAAAAAAAATGCCTAATGTACTTTTGCAGTTTTTGGGGGTATAATTTTGATCGTAGTAGGTCATGGAAAAGACGAATCTGAAAAAAATTAGTGTCAAAATGAAGATCTCTCGGAGCACTATATTTTAAAAAAAAGTTTTTGAAAATCGGTCAACCCGTAAAAAAATAATGAATTGTCTCGACTTGAAGTGAAACACACTGTACTGTTTCATTAAGGGTGAAGAGGTACCGTATCTCAGGAATTAATAGTCCTGGAGCTTTGGGACAAAAATCTTTTTAAGTAATGTGGTCACGAGAAATCGCTGGAAATTATTTTTAAGTTTGTAGGTCAGCCGCTGGGGGGCGTATTCGAAACACTAAATTTGAAAAATGAGTTTTCTCAAAAAAATGACTAATAAATGTATATCAAAAATAATTTTATTGTACTCTTCAGCAAATTCTGAACAATTTTCGTTAAGAATTTTTTGCTCTAGCTCTTCAAATAGAGGTAAAACTGGCGGATAAACCTTGACTTGAAAAAATGCCTGTAACTTCGGTTTGGCTTAACCGAATTGGTCGAATTTGGGCTTGTTGAAGAGAGCTTTCCTTCTTCTATCAAATGATTGTCCAATAAGGTCATTTCGAATTTCGTGGCCACCGCTAGAGGGGCAATTTGAAAAATTTCCCTTTTATTACAATTTTCTCCGAAATTTTAAATGCAATGACATATTTATTCTATTATAATCGAAAAGTATATTAAATTTACAACAAAAAATACCCAAGGTTCAAATTGATATCTTCATTAGTTTCGGAGTTATGACCAAAAGAATAATTATTAAGGAAGAAGAAAGAAAGTATTTGTTATCAAAGATTTCCGTGGTCAAGCATGCCATGAATTAAATAAAAATCTACTAGAGCTTTTTGTAAATTGCTATTTTTCTCACTTTTTATTCCGTTAAACGTATTTCTAATTTACTCACCTTATCCGTCGTATTGATATGAAATTATCTCGGAAATTATCTAGTAAGCCATGAAACAAAATCGTTTGGTTTCTATAGGGAAGCAAAAAAGTAAACGTCACATGTATCAAGCTTTAATAAGTATTGTGTTGTGTCAAATCTTGGACTTTTGTACATTTTGAGTTAAAATTGTGTGTTGCATTAATTAAAAAATGCCTTACACGAATGACGAGGCTTACGATAGATATACTTGATATACTTAATACGCTGTCAGATACCAAACGATTTTGTTTCATGGCTTACTAGATGATTTCCCATAGATAATTTCATATCGATACGAGATACGACAGGTAAGCAAATTAGAAATATGTTTAATGGAATAAAAAGTGAGAAAAATAGCAATTTACGAAAAGCTCTAGTAGATTTTTATTTATTTCATGGCATGCTTTGCTTGACCACGGAAATCTTTGATAACAAATATTTACTTTCTTCTTTCTTAATAATTATTCTTTTGGTGATAACTCCGAAACTAATGAAGATATCGATTTGAACCTTGAGTATTTTTTTGTTGTAAATTTAATCTACTTTTCGATTATAACAGAATAAATATGTCATTGCATTTAAAATTTAGGAGAAAATTGTAATAAAAGGGAAATTTTTCAAATTGGGCCCTCTAGCGGTGACCACGAAATTCGAAATGCCAAATTTGACCAATTCGGTTAAGCCAAACCAAAGTTACAGGCATTTTTTCAAGTCAAGGTTTATCCGCCCGTTTCACCTCTATTTGAAGAGCTAGAGCAAAAATCCTTAAAGAAAATTGTTCAAAATTTGCTGAAGAGTGCAATAAAATTATTTTTGATATACCTTCATAAGCCATTTTTTTGAGAAAACTCATTTTTCAAATTTACTGTTTCGAATACGCCCCCTAGTGGCAAACCTACAAACTTAAAAATAATTTCCAGCGATTTCTCGTGACCACATTCTTTAGAAGATTTTTTTCCCAAAGCTCCAGGACTATTAATTCCTGAGATATGGTACCTCTTTACCTCAGAGAAATAACCAAGGATAGAGGGAGTAAGAACAAAAAGTAAACAAAGCCAACATCTTTTTGAGTGATGCCGCGTACTCCATTGTTTACAGCATTTCATTTCAAAACAGAAGGGTTTAATAATGAGATTCAATGAAGGCACTCCTCCCATAACGCTAAATTAACAAATGTAGTTATTAATTTCTTGTTTGCAACGCTGCTTTTGCTGCCGCGGGCGCCGCGTCCGTTAACTCAGCGATATTTGTTTTGTGTATGCCCAGCATGTCAAGTTTTCCGATTATTTACGTATGGATTTTTCCCGTTTTTAATTGTTTTTCTGTGAATTTAAAGGCTATTTATTAGTATTTAGGATATAGTGACTGATTTTGTATACAATGGGACGCAGAAAGTGTGTGGTATGTGGCTAAATTGATATTTCTCAGGACATAACCTATCTCAGGTAAAGGTTGTACACACGGGCCTAATGTTTGTTTACTTCGGTAAATTTGCATAAGATGTTGGTTGACTACAAATGTATGTATTTTGAGGCTGTTGCTCCCTCTATCCTTGGTTATTTCTCTGAGCTCTTTACCCTTAATGAAACACCCTGTATATAAATTACAAAAACTAAATAATATACAAGCGATTTTGTCCAAAATTATATCCTAATCTGTTTGGTTGTTGCGGATGAGGTTTTTTTGTAAACTCTTTCAACATAACTAACCATTTTAGAAGTTGCAATTTTTGTAAATATTTTCGCCGAAACAATTTTTCCAAAATCATAGTAACATAATAATTGTTACCTATAAATTTGTTATAGCCGACTTCCAAATGGGCGGTGGGCCAGACAGTGGCGGACCAATGGGCCCCATGGGACCGAACTCAATGGGCCCAGTACTCAACGGCGATGGTATGGATGGAATGAAGAACTCCCCCGCAAATGGTGGGCCGGGAACTCCTCGGGAGGACAGCGGAAGCGGCATGGGCGATTATAATCTAAGCGGCTTCGGTGGGCCAGGTGAAAACGTAAGTACTCTAACGATTCCTTGGGAACCCTCTTATTAAAAATGCCTGCGAGCCTGCTCAGTCAGCGAAAATGTCTGAATAAGCAACATACAATTTTACAGTCAAGTAATGATATAAGAATGTAGATTGGAGTGTTTTTGAGAATATATGAAGTCATTTTGAATTAATTTGTTTGATTTTGCACATCATTCATGAACGAGAACTAATCCTACTTTATTTTCTACTCATACATTGCAATACTTATAAATATGTTTAAAAATACTTAAAGATCTGATATAATTTTAAACGTCATCCAGCATCAATGTATTTCGAAATATTCTATTCTATACCTGATTACATTGTTGCAAGTAAGTCAAATAAAAAGTAACATCATTTTGTACAATACACTACAATTCACTTTGCCAAATAAAAAAAGCACTTATAAAAAAGTGGGTTTTCTAAGTTGCTCTTAATTTTTTTAATTGTTGAGCAGATTTGTTCTAGTATCGTTCGAAAGACAAATTATGAGGCTTTATGATTGAACTGTGAGTTTGGCGGCCATTTGGAAGTTTCTAAAAAATGACTTGAGCTATGTTTGAGAATTCACACAAAATGCCATGTCCACAGTATTGCATTTGAACTGCCAGTGCAGTACAGAGATTTGAAGATTGCTCACCCCCTGAATTTTTAGGTTTTGAACCAAGAAAAAAAAAAGATAAATATTGGTAAGTTGTATGAAATTTTCTCTTGATCTCAATACACTTATCAGATAAAACAGTTGCATTTTTCAGATATCCCAACTAGCACCAAAGTTGTAACTGGGACAGGAACTTCGAATGGGTAACCATTACGTAACTACAACTAAGTCTATAACTTATATTCACTTGGAAATGTCGTAGTTACCGGTGTGATGACGACAAAGTTTTGAGAACTTGAAGGTGGTTAAATATGATAATGGAAGACTAATTTATGTTACCAGAATGCAACTACAAAATAGCAACAACTTTCATGTGATTCTGATAGAGAAAATTTTGAACAGGTAGTTCATAGCAGTGGCAAATTGGACGCAACTTAACTTTAAACTGACGCTACAGTCCCATTTTATACTTTATAAAAAATATAACTTTAGAGTTACATATTACCGGTTTCTGTCCACTATTGCCAAGTAGCAATTACTTTAAAGTTTAATTTTTTAGTGAAAATGATTTCATAGTTATTTTTTATGAAATGCGCCATTTTTTTGACAATGTCGAATATTCGGCAAACTGTTTGGACTAATAGTTCAAAGTTTCTGAATCAAATTTATAGTATTTCTTATCAAAACGTGTTTTCAAAAGCCTCTACGATGATAACTGAACTAAACCTACAAATAAATATAAAAAATTACTCTTAGACAAGGAAATGGGAATGCTTAAAGCAGATCGGATAATTGGCCGAATATTCATCCATTCTTTGGGCCGAATAATGGATTTATGGCTGGGTGGATAATTCGTTGTCTTTAAATTTTTAATTGTTTCTTTATACTTCAAGTAGATTACATTTTTGCAAAAAATGTAAATCTGGCTATTTCATTTCAACAAATTTTAGAATTAATTACCGAATAATTAGCCGAATATTTGTTTTTTAAGCATTATTCGACCTTGCCGAATATTCGGCAATGCCCAAAAAATGGCCCAATATTCGGTGCTTATGCTTTTCATGGCAATCTCTCTCTTTTTAAGTAACATCGTAAATATGACTGTAAACTGTCAGATAGCATATATACAGGGTGTTCCATTAAAAAGAACAGGTTTGGTATGTATGAAAAATGTGACTTCCAATTGTTTTTCTGACAAATGTATTGAGATTGCAAGGAAATTTGCTACAACTTTCATATTTGTCATTTTTTTCTAGGTCCAAAATTTAAACAGTTAAGGGGTGAGCAATCTTCAAAACCCCTATACAGTTTTGTTTATATTATTAATTTATTTGGCAATGTTTTAGCGCAAGCACTTTTCCAAATTTTTGTTATGAGATTCACGAGTTCCAGAAAATATTTTAAAGGAAACAGTACAAAATGTCCCCAAAGGTTTAGATTAGGTGAGGTTAGAATATTTTTGGTAACACTTGCTTTCCGTATGATTACATTCAATTTTAACACATCTCCACTAAGCACACTCAGAGTACCTACACTGACACCACATTACCCTGTTCATGGTGTGCATTTTCAAAAACAGCTTAAGTAGCCAAGAAACCAATACTTACTAAACTACCAGCTTGATGGCTGTTTTGTTGTATGAGGCAATAATTATTTTATTCTTATCTATGGTCGCTTTATAGTGTGGTAAATATCTAAGAAAAATCTGTAATTTTTTTAATTCTCAGCCAACTTTTACTGTACACTCCACAGTCGCATTGGATGTAAATCATCTTCAAACTCCATTTTCCTAAAGTTGGATTCAGTTTCACCAGATTTGACAGTGTCTCGCATCTTCGAATATGCATAAATTGAATTGTAAAGTCTCATTATTTTGCTTAGAATGAGACCAGAGCGCCATCCCGTGGCTGTTTCCTTCTTTGCAAGATATATTCATAAATTCTTTGGACTGTCGGAACCAGATTCGAAGCCCACTTGGTCCAGATCATTTCGTAATTGCGGCAACATGGCTTATGGTTAGAGCAAGCGACCTGCAGATTACAAGATGATTTTGATATGCTCACTTGTTTGTTTTGATTGAAAAAGAACTTCATAGGGGTCGATATTTACCACCAGTTAGAATATTTGTGAAAGTCAGGTGTACTCCAATGGCAAATAGCAGCACAATATTACTGATGATTGGTCGTTAACGAATTATTAGGTTAAATGTCCCAATGACTAAAATCTCCGTATTATCCAAAAAAGCTAAGAGTAGAGAAGCGCAAGGCTGCAAGGAATCAACCCCCCACTTCAACTGTTTCCCTGGATGGGAGTTTGTGTCATGAAATACTTCATACAACGTAATCTTTAACTTTACGAGACTAATTGGACCATCACTGTTTAAGTTACTTATTAAATTGCAATCCCAAAACCTGCAATAACAGTAATTGACGATCTGGTTTTGTGACAGGGAGCATATGATTGTTCCCAAACATACCCAGGGCACCAAAATACTGATGAATTGGTTGGGATTTTTATGCCTAATCCTGATAGAAGACTATAGGTACAAAATAAATATTAATATAAAACTATTGAAGTTTATACAAAAAATGTTAATACATAAAAGAATAGTTTATTGTTTTTGTATAAAAGGAAGGTAAAAAAACACTTAAAATTGCATTTTTAGATCTTTTTTTGTTCGTTCCACTGAAATTTTATTTTATTTGGTATTGTCAAAAATCACTTTTCACAAGAAATCCAAAACTGCAAAAAAGCAATGCACTCAGTACATTTTGCCAATTTCAAGGCAACAGTTGATTTTATCGTAATTGAACAAGAATACCCTTTTGTTGCAAAATGAAAAGAGGCACTAAAATGATAAACTTGCAACACCAAAAAGATAACCTCAAAAAAGTTATGAATATAAAACTCATTGAGCTATCCCACCCCTCCGCTTCTGGGCGATGGCAAAGATTATAAAATAGAACGTAATTATGAAAATATTGCATGGCTGACTATGTGACAATTTAAAAAAAAATCAGCATAGCAAGTTTATGTCATATCTCAAAAATCACAAACAACATAAAAAAATTGGATTAGATTAGGTACCTTATTAAGCCCAAAATTAACTTCAATTTTTGTATCCACAGTTTTTCTGTATAATCAGAAATAACAGATCTACCGAGATCTGATGAAATATAAAAAAATCACTCTTTTCAAAATATCTAGTGAGCCATGAACTTTTTAAAAATTCCAAAAGGGGCATTAGATTGAGCATACAAAACTGCAATTCTTTCCCCATTTAACCTTTCTTCTAGCTCTGCTAGTTTCCGAAATCCCCATAGTGGGCATCGAAAAAAACTCACCCTGTTTAATTCTCATCCTCACAATCTAAGTATCCCAGATGCAACCAAATACTTGTGCAGGGGAGGGGTGGCAATTAAGTACTATTATTTTGCCTTCTCCATCATTTGCGGCAAGGGCTCACTTTTCCTGATAGAACTGGGATAGCATTCACTCAAGTATAGTATAAATGAATTCACTTGGAACAGCATAAAATTTCTTGGGCGGCGTTTGTTTTGTAAAAAAAGACCGAGTCATAGGCGGCGCGCGGCCCTTAATAATATTATACAAATTTTATTTAAATGCTCTAAAAATAATAAAATAAACTTTGAAATAATTCAAACCAAAGCAAACCAATTATTTTGTTACACATGAAACAACACCACACAAAAATCTATACACAAAACCAAAATCCGTAAAATAAAGCGCAATCCTTACTTCCGTGCACGGCACTAGTTATACTGGCCTAACTGGCATATGTCGACACCTGCTCCATGGATCTCTGAAATGCGGACCAATCAAATCGCTACGTTTGCTTTCTTATTGGCTGCCTCTTTGATTAGGTCGACGTCAACCGCATAAAAACCTTTGAATTTTATACGGGTGATTTCTGCCGATAAGTCTGGTATTTTTACCAGTAGCAGAGCATGGTAAAGGCTATGAAATAGATCGTGCCCCGTATATCACTGTGGTCCAAGTGAGTTCATTTACACTATACAAAGGAATACTCTACAAAACCATAGTACTCATAGTAAGTGTAGGACAATTAGTTAATCACAGATAAGGCTATTAAGGAGCAATACCGCTTGTCCATCAGCTGTTTTTTTTTTTATAAAGATGTATATGCATGAACTCTTGTCCCGAATCAAATCAAGGTCAATTGAAGACAGAAAACAATGCAGTCCAAAGAGTTCGTGACACTACGTGTATGTCGCCACTGCGATAAACAGGGTGTTCATTTTTAAGTGGACACAAATCAATAAAAAATTGATTTGTTGGGATATTTTCAAAATTTTTTTTGATACAAAGGTCTTCAAAATGCGCAACTTTCTAAGATTTTTTTAAACCCCGATTTTCACAAAATCTATTTAGGCATTTTTTATTTAAAATCTGACCATACAGCGTTAATTAGGACCCTCCAAAACCCTTAAGTTCAAAATTTGAACTAAAAATATACAGGGAGTTCGGTTTTACAGCGCCTTAAAGTTGCGCAAAGTAGTGATTTCGAGGGCCCCTGGAGAGTCAAGCGTTCCATGGAATGATTTTAAAACAATTGAAGAATTAATTAACAAGACCACCCAAAGTATTGATGGACGAGACTGCAAGAAAAAATAATACAGGATGTTTTTCTCTACCGCTGCTGAAAGTTCAGACTTTTTTCGAATTTTATTCTGATCAAGTTTGCCGTGCTTTTTGAAACAAAGTTACTAATAACAAAATTTATTTAATCTTAACAATAAAATAACAAACACAATATTTAGATCTTAAACTATCGGGGTTTTTTCAACATAACCCCTTCTAACGTAATACATTTTTCAAGACGTTTTTTGTTATTAGAAACAACTCGTCTTAACTCATCTATTGTTACGGAATCGCAAGCTTCAATTATTTTTTGTTGTAGCTCGTTTAATGTTCCTATTTACGATTTTTATAAAATTCGAAAAAGTCTGAACTTTCAGCAGCGGTTTAAAAAAAATCTTAGCCGGCCCTGGAATTGCAATTTGACAAATGTGTTCACGTAGAAAGTTACGCATTTTGAAGACCTTTGTATCAAAAATTTTTTTTTTTAATATCCCAACAAATCAATTTTTTATTGATTTGTGTCCACTTAAAAGTGAACGTATGTAGGGTGTTTCAGTTTGTTAAATGAAAGATTGGTATTTTTTAATGAAAAAACCAATTTAATTTTTTCTTTTTAGTATATGGCACTTAAACAGCTTTACTCAGTGATGTGCATTTTTTTATTTAGGCCCTTTGCATGGCCTGCTATGATATAAAACGTAACCCCAAAAATGGCATTTTTTAGAGTAAAAAACTAATTATCCAATCGATTCAGCCATGCTTCAAAACCCTTAATATGTTTGCGGGCCCCCTGTATTAACAGGATAAAACACTTGATTGATATTTTTTTCTTTCGATAGAGGTGTACTACGGCTTTGAAATTGCACTATTTTTATTAGCCTAGTTCATACAGGGCGTTCGTAATAAAAAGCCAAAATAACCAAATATCTCTAAATTTTCTTATTTTCTATTGTCCCTCCTTCAAGTTGAATACATTTTTCTAATCTTCTTTGGTAACTCGCTAAGGTAATGAGTCATTGCCAAAAAATATTAGAAAAATTTGTTCAAGTTGAAAGAGGGATAATACAGATAGGTATTTGGTTATTTGGTTGTTACTTGTTATATTCAGTTTAATTTCTTTTGTTAAAAAAAAAACAAAAAAATCGATATTTCCTTAAATGTGAAATAAAAATAGAGTATTTTCAAAGCTGTAGTACACCTCTTTCGAAAGAAAAAATATCACTAAAATGTTTTTTTCCTGTTAATACAGGGTACAGATGCAACTTTGAACCTTGGTATTAACTAGGCCAATAAAAATAGAGCATTTTCAAAGCCGTAGTACACCTCTATCGAAAAAAACATATCACCAAAATGTTTTATCCTGTTAATACAGAGTGCCCGCAAACATTGGTATTTTTCGAAATTTGCACCTAAATTATAAACACTCTGTATAAGATGTAACTTTGAAACTTGGTATTAACTAGGCCAATAAAAATAGAGCATTTTGAAAGCCGTAGTACACCTCTATCGAAAAAAAAAAATATCACCAAAATGTTTTATCCTGTTAATACAGGGTGCCCGTAAACATTGGTATTTTTCGAAATTTGCACCTAAATTATAAACACTCTATATAAGATGTAACTTTGAAACTTGGTATTAAGGGTTTTGATGCATGGCTAAATCGATTGGACAATTAGTTTTTTTCTTTAAAAATGTCAAATAGGATTTCACCATTTTTGGGGTTACGTTTTATATCATAGCAGACCATGCAAAGGGCCTAAATAAAAAAATGTACACCACTGAGTAGACCTCTTTAAATGCAATATACTAGAAAAGAAAAAAATAAATTGGTTGTTCCATTAAAAAATACCGATTTGTCAAGTATAAAACTGAGACACACTGTATATCATTGGATTCTCAATTTGCCGTAGATTTCAAATATCCGGTAATATAAAAATTACCTATATTCTATTAATAAAAACCTTAGGTTTTGACTAAATCTGAGAAATGCGACTTTCAATTCTGATAAATGCATTGAGATCGCAAGGAAATTTCCTACAACTTTCATACTATCATTTTTTTCTAGGTAAAATTTTTTAAATATTTAGAGGGGAGCAATCTTCAAATAATATCCCTTACTACTTGTACCTCATATTATACTCCTCCAGGCTGTTTTTAACGTGATGTCAGGGAAATATTTTTTCCACTGATTACCATGGAATACCCAGTATACATTATTCTCAATTGATAGGGAATTTAATTCTGAACAAAAATTGTCCTATGACCTCTTATTCTAAAATCGATAATGACAAAGCAATTGATGATTTTTCAAATTCATCAAGGTGGCTGTGCTAGTTGTCGCAACTTTATAATGTTGACGAGCTCGGTGGCTATTTTTTTTTACAAACGGTCATTCCATCATATCATATTTTTCTGAATGCGTGAAAAGCATTTTTTCCTCAAGATTAAAATGTCAAATTGAAGTATTGCTAGTAAACAGTTTACAGTTTGCATTTTTTGAGGAAAATATACCTTTCAGCATTCTGAAAAATATGATATGATGTAATGTTATATCGTTTGTCAAAAAAATAGCCACCGATCTAGTAAACATTATAGAGTTATGACAACTAACACAGCCACCTTGACGAATTTGAAAAATCATTAATTGCTTTGTCATTTTTGATTTTAGGATAAACGGTCATGGGACAATCTTTGTTCAGAATTCAATTTCCTATCGAATCAGAATATTGTATACTGGGTGTTCCATTTGAACAAATGGAACTTTCCGACATAACTCACGAATGCGACGTTAGATTTTTATTCTGTTTTAACCATTGTAATCAGTGGAAAAAATACTACTAGTTTGCCTATTACATGACTTTGTAGCTAAAGTAATAACGAAGTTAGCAATAGTGCCGACTTAACCATTTAATTTTGAATTGTCTTTTTTGCCACAGAAATCACAACGAAACTTTGAAAGTTAACTAAAAAAAAATTCAACAAATTTATTTTCTGAACTTTCGGAGAATAAATCTTCTTCATTTCTCAACAATATTGTCAAGTCAAAAGTGGATGACACAATGATAAACGTCAAGTCAAAGTGTCATGACAACAGAACAAATAACCTAGCCACCTGTCTGATATTGTACCCTGTGTTGTATCTAATCTATACTAACTTCTCTTTAAATAACTGGTAATAATATTTTACTGAAACAAAGTTATTGACAATAAGGATGTAAGATTAGCGAGTGTAAATGTAATAATTACAAGAAAAGGTGATAATGGGCAAACACTCAAAGTTAACAAAAAGAAAAAACTAGTAACTAGTAACCGTGGCGACTAGTAACCATGGTGATGTTAGTGCAAGCCTCAAAATAGGGGATGTGCTGACTGAAGCTGCAAATGTGCTGTTGGCTCCTGCCTGGACTTCATTTGTTGCTTCCCAAATCACGCCTATCTTTTGATTTGGTTAATGTTACACCATACTGATGATTGCCAAATAGCATGAAACACGTGTATGCGGTTACTAGTTTTTTCTTTTTGTTAACTTTGAGTGTTTGCCCATTATCACCTTTTCTTGTAATTGTTACATTTACACTCGCTAATCTTACATCCTTATTGTCATTGTATCTTGGGTTATGAAGATTTCCACGCAGGTCGCTTTAGCAGCCTCCGTGGCGATATTAGTACAAGCCCCAAAATAGGGGACTGAAGCTGCAAATGTGCTGTTGGCTCCTACCTGGACTTCATTTGTTGCTTCCCAAATCATGCCTATCTTTTGATTTGATTGCCAAATAGCATGAAACACGTGTATGCGGTTACTAGTTTTTTCTTTTTGTTAACTTTGAGTGTTTGCCTATTATCAAAGTTATTGAAGTTATTTTTTGAGTTAACTTCAACTTTTTTTTTAATGTTGGGCATTTATAAATTTTCCTGGCAACTTGAAAATGTTGTCTTTTAATCATTTTGGTTCTGGCGAAAAACCCAATTAAAAATTAAATGGATCTGTTTGACCCACAAAGAAAGTTCCAACGAGTGCCGACTTAAGTTTGAAAACCCTGTATAACACGATTATCTTTTACAATTTGAACAATGTGAGGTTAGTCACAATGCCTACAATTTCCAATTAAGAAGAGTAATAATTAAGTACAAAATTATTCGTTGTGCATTGCCATTTTTGCTGTAGGGAATTTTACTTGACAATAATGAATATTTGCAAAAATTAAGGATTTTTGTGTTAAATTAATTTTTACTGATAAAGTTTATCGGCATTTTTATGGCAAAAGTAATACTGCTAACAGCCACACTAGTTGTTATTACATTATTTGAGTTTTACCTGATAGTAAATAAGGACATGAACTAACTATTATAGCTATTTAAATGATAATATTTCTTATAAACTTCACATCTATAAAATGGATTACTATATTATGGCAATACTTAATTGGTTTATTTTGAATTAATTATAAATAATAAACTAGAAAGATTTTTTTAATTTAATTTGCACTAGCAGCAAAAACTAAGGGACACCTTAGTTTCTGAAATGTTTCAAATGACACTTTAATTTCTTGAGAAGAATTCAAATTGATGAGTGTAAAAATTACGGAAATCAATTGGACTTGTTTCAGTTGCCCATAAAACATGTAGAGTTTCTTATCACTGACTGAGTAGACTTGTGGTGCTTAACATCCAAAGCTCCCACCATGCTCCTGGGCTTCACCTGAAGGATGAAATGTAGGATAAGGTGATGCAGTGTCCAGGTTTAAGGCAAGTTTCATCAATGGTTTATCGACTAAAATGTTTGATGAAGCATTTTAAAATGCACAAATCTAATAGTGGGCCATGGTGATGAAATAAAAAAACAATAATTAAGCTGTCATATTTTTTAATCAAATTGTCACTATTTCTAACAGCAATAATCGTTTGGTGTGAAAACTCATACTTAAAATCATACGGCAGCTCTTAAACAGGTGCCCTATCACCGAGGTCATTTTAGATATTACTTTTTTAAAACTTGGACACTGACTCACTACCATATAAAGCTGAACCCTGCCTTTAGAATTATATTAGAGTGTTGATACTTGATCATGAAGTAGAGAGTTTGAGTTTTTCCCTTTGTTGAAGTATCGGTAGAAGCATGCATGGTTCTACAAATATCAGGTTTTCAGTTGAGTAGCGTTTTCTCATTACTAATCTCCAAAAGCCTATGTTGGGCAGGCATATTGTTTGTCTCTATTCAACTGACTTGGAAAGCAGATAAATTGGTTCAAGTATCCACCTAGTACAGGCATTTATATCGTTATTAAATACCAGGACTTCCTTTCTGAAATGGTCTGATGCAGCCAACAAAATTTTATTTTCTCCTCTTTTTAGATGCTTAGAAATAATTCGTGCATAAAGAATGTGTCAGGAAGAAATAAATACAAATAGACAATTGGCTAAACATAATCGCAAGACACAGTTTTCTCTATGTGTAGTGCTGGGGTTAAAGAATAACTATGGGCCCAACATGATTGATACGCAAAATAGCTCTCTCTGAAATTGGCTACGTTTTGGATATATATGGTCTGTCTTAATATGCTAACAGAAGTTGCCAACCCTAAGCTTCTTGCTATGTACAGTTTTGGTTCTTTTTTGAGGAAAACATAGCTCTGACTAAACCAGACTTGTGTAAAAATAACCAATAACCAATTTATGACACAATATAAGCATATCATTTTTTGTATTTCAAACATATTTTGAAACATTCATTTGTTGAGTTTTGTTTCCAGTATGATACAGTAGTCACGATTTAATGAACTCCGCTTAGAGTGAACTACCCCGCAGAATGAACACAATTTTATTTTATATAAGTATAACTAATCCAAAATCACATCATTTTCCACGCATCTTCCTTAAAAATGTTATGTTTTAAAAGTTATTTTATATATTTTTTATAAACTTTTATTTAACGTGTACATACAGTCTACATACATACATAGTACTGTTATTTTTTTGCAGATTAAACATTATTTCTTAGGGTTTTTTATTGAATAGGTGCCCTTAATTTTAAACCTCGCAAAAGTGAACAACCCCGAAATAATGTAATCGCTTTGCCGGAATTAGTTCACTGAATCCCGACTTTACGGTATGTACAGAATGTCCATGAATGAATGGAGGGACAAGTGTAAATGACAAAAGAAAATGAATGAATGGTCTGAAACTATTTTTTGGCAAATAAATATTACAGATTCCAAGAGTAATGAAAACATACCAGTTATAGTGTAGACACTAGTTATCGCCACTTTTGATAAAAGTTCCTAAAAAAAAATTCATCGCACTTCGAAATACTTTTAAAAAATGAATACTCGCCTAAGCCGCGATAGTGGTGATATCATTGTGAATTGGGCTAAGAAAGAAGTGAGTGGTTTATTAACCACACAATCTTCAATAGTGTGAATAACTTAAGTGCTTTTATAGTGCATTTAATGTTACACAAGAAACTAAGGATTTGTAGCATATTTTCTATAACTTTTAAGGCGTCAGTAACCTGGTACACTACAGAAAGGCCCTTGCACTAGTTACCGACAGAGGTGCCGATAGCTAGTCAGCACTAGCTGACATGTTTCACCAAACATGCCAAATATTTTGTTTCATATTCTTTAACGAATAATAAAAGTTCTATCTGTCAATTTTACTTAAAATATTATCAAACACTGGACCAGTTATGGAGACATCCTTTTCCTGGGCTAAGCCTTGTATGCTTTCTAGAAAAACCATGTCAATAATCTGTGTATGGCTGAATCGGTAACTGAATCCAGTGTCTTTTCCAGTTTGTTGCACTACAATAGTATATTATTTTTGGATACTTCATCCACCTGATAAACACCTTCAATAATAATTATTCCTCTCTACTGATACCACAACGTGGTACAACTTTTGATATCTTTTTTCCTCATCAGATTCGTTTTTTTTTTTCATTCTTGTCTAGAAGATTGATCTTTCTAATTTTCTGAGGGCAATTTTGGCCATTAAAATTTACCAATAATACCAAATCATCTTTATCTTACATATTTAACTTAAATTTTTATCGTAGCTGTATTTTACATAAAATGTAAGTATTTTATTTTCCTTTTTTTGTAAATAACCACCATCGAGCAATGATAAAGAATGGAGAAAAGATATTTGTAGTCGCTCCATCATCAAAATCGCAAGTAATTTGATAAAAAAAATACCACAAAAGAGTTCTTTTATAAGAAAAGAAAAAAGAAACCGAGAATGTGTAAAGAACAACAAATGAAAAATCAACGTAAATAAAATTATATACCGGGTGACCGTGGGATGTGGGTCACCCCCAAATGTTCATTTCCTTTAAAGATAAAAATTCGAAATTTGGGATACAAGAATTGCATGTAAAAGGATATTTTGACATATTGTTAAATTTTGTTCTAATTTTGGTTTTACTGGAAGTAACATCTACATATTCGGATTTAGCATAAAATTCTATGTACCCCACAACATTTCTGTCAAATTTTGACAACTCTGTTTTAACATTTTATGCTTGCGTATAGAAGGCCATGAACTTGATAAATATGCCTAACTTGCCTTCTGCAAATATGGAAACATTGGAATTTTAACAAAGTTTTTGACATTTTTACTTACATGTAGACATTCAATTTTTGCAAAAAATATCGACTGTTCAAGAAAGTGGCTATTTAAATTTGCACTGGGGTCATATTTGTGGGTTGATTTTAGAAATCGACTCACCAAATTAAAGACAGCAAAATACTCTTTGATATACACATGAGTAGCCACAGTGGTCCTATTCGAAAAAAAGGAGCCTTTAAAAAAATTCGAATCTACATGTACGATTTTGTTTCTTAAAATTTCAAGTTTTCTGTGGTTTTGGAAGGCAAATTAGGCACATTTAGCAAGTTCATGGCCTTCTAGATGCAAAAATAAAATTTTAAATAAAAAGTTCAAACAAAAAATAAATATCTCTTGGAGATTTTTTATTGGTAAATTTTAATGGCAAAAATTACCCAGGAAGAATTATAAAGATCAATCTTCTAGAGGAGAATGATATAAGGAATCTGGCCATGTCTGGCCAAAAGTACAGGATCATTGGGGCATGCAGATAGACAGAAAAAATTAATTATCCTGTATTAAAAACGCATTAATCATGTATATCAGCTTTGCTTGAATTTGTTAAAAATCGGTAATTAGTAAATATAATATATAATAAATATATAAATATTATATTATCACATAGTAATTGTTTTAATGTTTAAGAACATTAATTGACTGTTAGAAATTAATATTCATTTGTTCATATGCACTGTTGACAATATATCCATTCATGTGGCGATTACTAGTGAAGTTGATTTTAAAATGTGTCGGAAACTAGTGCAATGGGTATCAAAAATAATGTTTTGCATGTTTAAAAAAGTACTGCTTACAAAAATGGAAATTTTCATGTTTAAAACGAAAAATAAATACAAAATTATTTACGATAACCTAGCATAGACTAGGATGCATTTAATTGGAAGCTGTTCGGAATGTTTCTTTATAGAAGAAGCCTTAAAGTGTCTATTACTGGTATACTGTATACTTACCTTAAACTTTTTCACTTAAATTTAAATGAGCTTCAGATAACATCTCTGATACTGTTTCAAAATCATGATTGGATCACATGACTGAAAATTTATATTCTGTAATAAATTTTAATTTGAAATAACTCTTCTTCATAATGTATTTTCTATATCAGAAAATTAAAGTAGTAGTGATTAATTCTACCATAATTTGACACCAAGCAAGAGAAAAATACCAGCTAGTATACCAAAGCAAAGAAATACAAAACACACCAACTGTTTGATTTTAGAATTCCGCTAGCAACTACCATACCATGCATGAAAATGATTTTTGCAAATTTCTCAACACCTATGAACAGAAACAGGCATTATAAATAATATAAATGAACCGATTTTTTTTCAAAAGCCATTGGTGTAGAATTTTTTTCTAAAAAAGTGGTGCTAGTATCCTCCACACCCGTCACTGGTCAATCTAAATGGGCATACATACTGAGTTTGACTAAAGTCGAATATATTATTTTGTTACAGGGATAAAAAATAAAAAGCTCCATAATTTTCTTTTTCCACAAAATTTGGTTTGCTCAAAGGCCAAAGCTATATTTTCTCAAGAGTCTAGGAATATGTGTGCCACAGAGTTTGACCTGTATAACAAAAACTGTACATAGCATGGAATTTTAGACTTGGTAGTTATTATTCAGTCATTGAGGCTTACAATAATAACCGAAACATACCAATTTTACAGGTCTATTTTGCGTGTAAATCATGTGAGGTTATTGGAATGGAATATCTCGTGTTTAGGAGAAAAAGCTTATACCTACTTGTGGGGTCTGGGGAGTAGCGGTGGGCGGCGCGTGCTTGTGCTTTGTAGACTGACACTTAACCACTAAAGGTCGCTTTCCTTGCAGGACCAAACGGAATCGGCTGCTATTTTGAAAATAAAAGAGAGCATGCAAGAGGAGGCCAAGAGGTTCGAGAAAGACTCTGATCACCCTGAGTATTTCATGCAATAACTCGGTCGCCTTGGTCTCGGCCTCGCCTCGCCTTTTGGCTGGTGGACGCGCTCGCCTGCGCCTCTCTTCTTCCTTCCAACCTAACCTACTAACTAACCAGGGCGGTGGTGTGCTCAGCTCAGTCAGTCCTCAGCTCTTCATAGCAGGGCGGCGGCTGCTTCAGTAGTCTTCACCTTGTGTGTTTGTTTGCAGATATTCATGTAAGAGTGAGGCGTGCCCGGCACACAGTTCAGGCCCAGGCCCAGCCCAAGTCCGCCCGCCAGTCTCAAGTTCCTCAATTCAACTCCTCCTTCACTGTGACCACAACACGTAAAGTGTTAAACACCCACACATACACACAAACTCACAAATGCGCGCGCGCACAACCACATCCGCGTCCACCAACCCGGGCAGGGTAGGGCAGTGTATTCATGACATCGTTATTGTAATTTACTACGTTTTAATGTACTTTTTGCATGTGTCTACATTCCCCAAGGGGACAGATTGCTGTTGGGAAAACACGAAGCAGATGATCTATACTTGCTGGGCAGCCAGCCACACTACTACTTAAACACCACACCTAGCCAGCTGACTGCTTCTCGTTCGTTCGTTCGGGTTTAAGTCTATAATCTGTCTCGACCTTTCATATTATCACATCTGTATGTGTACATGCAGTAAATAAGTGCAAAAGGGACATCGGTACCAATGTGCTTGTCCCCAAGTGTAATTATATTACAGAATCAATATTATGTTCATAAAATCTCTGTACCTTTCCACCTGAAATACATTAATTACCTTTTCTTACGTAATTGATTTATTGTCTTGGACCGTATTAGAGTAAGAAGACATTAATTTAAAAAATCTCCCTTAAACATATACTTAAATTGAGTTATTAGATTAATTACCTTTATGGATGTGAGTGTGAATGCTTGGCTGAATTGTGATAAGGAAATTATTGTGAAAATGAAAAATTATTCGTTTAATATTGTTTTCTTTTTTTGTATGGATAATAAATATTAAAAATTTAGCAAAACGTATTTTTATTTTATTTTCCACCCCTCTGATAACCTTAAGATTCAATGATTTCTTAATGTAGTGTTTTTATGATTATGTTTTGTGAATCCCAAATAGCACAAATTGTTTTTTAAAAGCGCGATTAACTTTTACACGGCTTTTTTTATAAAGTCCAAAGTTATCAACACTAGCTCAGTATAGTCACTTTATACAGCTTAGGTAACATGTACAAAGGCTCTAAAATATACTTAAAGAGCAAATTAATAGCTTCCCTGTTTAGTTTTACCAGCTTCTATAAAGTATGTTACACAGCTCTGAAACAGTTGCTGTTGATAACTTGAACCTTTTGTTACGTTGGAGCTTTATAAGATTTGAGTACATAGTTTATAGGGGCTTAAAAACTAAAACATTGCTATTTTCGAAACAATTTGCTGGGTTGTTTATAAACAGGACTTTAAAACATACTTTTGGTACTGTAATCACTGTGTTAAAGTTATTCTTTCAAACTACTATAATATACATAGATATGTCGATAACATGCTTTTAGTTGGCTAACAGAAATAATAGTACCAAGACACTGAAGTTCAACTTTTTATGACTCATGTGGAATTTAGTTGCCGAGGCCTCTGGCCGAGGCAAATAAACCATGAGTCATAAAAAGAACTTCAGTGCCGAGGTACATATTATATTTTTTTGAAATCGGGAAAAAAAGTTTTATTAGGCAAGAAAGTAATAAGGGATCATCCGTCCATGAACCGACTACGCGTGGCGTTGATTGACTTTGACGATCGCTCTAGCTAGGTCAAGTATGACAAAGACACGGCGACTTCGAACAGAAAAACCAAACTGCTGCTTGTACAGCCTCCACAATAAATCTATTGATATTCAAACCTAAAATATTTATACTGATAGATTGTGCTGCTATAGGTAACAATTTCGCAATCTGTACGAATAGTTAAATGGGCCTTTATTGACCGGGTTTTGAATATTTGGTCACTTTTGACATGCAATGGCTCCGCGTCTGACGTTTGATGTTTACATCTCGCCAAGGCCTACTTATTGAAAAAATCGTACAATAATGGGTTACTTCAGTACCGATTTCTGAGCTTAATGACGATTTTGGGACACTTTACTGCCGATTTCAAGAAAAAAATTATATTAGGAATCCTATACTTTTTCTACACTCTCATCTCCACATAATAACAAACCAAATTTGGCATGCCAAAAAAATTTTCTGAGGAGACACCATCCCACTTCGATATAATAGACGGGCCTTCAGAATTCCTTGTATCAAAGATCATAATATCTCGAATATCATGATCTTTGCTTGTATTTAATATAAAAAAATAATGTCTGATTTTTTTTTATTAATTATTTTAAAACGGTTGGTTTCTATTCGTATATATTCATATATATGACTACTATAAATATGAAAGAGAAATTTGCTTCTAATGTGACATAAAATTAATAAAACTTTGAATTGACAACAAATGGCGTCCTCATCACATTTCGAAATAAATACCGCTCCTGTTTGAAGAAGAAGAAGGTTACCCCAGAAGAGTGTATAACTCCTTAAAATAGCATTTTTGACAACAATGGCGTCCTCATCACATTTACTTTCCGAAATAAATACGGCTCCTGTTTGAAGAAGGTTTTTGCTGTATAGAATGTTCATTGTTTTATAAGGGCTTAATATATGCAGATTTCCGTAGTGTTTCCGTCGATAGAGGAACCTCAATCAAGGGTGTTTCTTAGAAGGCGTAATAATAAAGCTTTTATAGAGGGTTTGCCATTGACGTTCCATAAAATAGGTATCTATTATTTTTTAAACAGTGTTGACATATTATTTCACAACATCAGAGTCTTTTTATTTTATTAATAATATAAATCATCTAGAGATACGGCAAAATGCTTCTTGTAGGAAAAAATGCAAGAGGGCTAAAATAAAAAATTATATATGTTTCTTGTTTCAATTTATTTTATAAAAAACAAATACTATCTGAAAAGAACTGATGAAGCATACTTAGGTAGGTACTTAAAGGATTTTTTCCAAAAATGTTTTTTTTTCTATGAGTGTGCCAATCTGTTGCTACCGAGTCAATCGGTCAAAACGGTTAAAAATAAATATTTAGGTAAGCAAAGTCTAGAGAATAAGTCGGCTCACTTATTTGTTCTCTCGGAAAAGCAAACAATTTTTTGCGACTGGTCGTAAATCAACGTCATCTCGCACGCTTCGCATTTACGAGGGTCGACTAACGAAATCGCCGTCAAGCTAGTTATACGGGGGCAGGATCATATTAACTTTCCATTATTTACCAAAGTCTACAAATATTAGTAGGTATACCTATTTGTAGACTTTGGTACAACATTATTTGTGTAGGTAAGTATACCCTTAGTTTTTGGTAGGTACAGTTAAATTAAAATACAAGGTAGCTATTACCAAAATCTACATAATTTTTTTGTTTACACAAGGGCACTATCTCTGTAGACTTTGGATAGAACATGAATAAAAATGCATTTTTTATGTTTTACGTTCATTTTTAATAAAGCCTAACAAAACATAGAGCAGACAAAAACATAAATAACAAATAAATATTTAACGACAAAGTTAAACTAATCATATCTACTTTTTCATCCTGTAGGTAAATATTTTGTTATTTAAATAATTGAACAAAACATACAAGCATTTGACATAAACAATTTATGTTCTCCGATGAACCCTAAGGCATTCTGGAACCTTCAAATTTTCACTATTTTACCTTTTGCCTTTCAGGGTCTTTAGGAAATGAAAAAAAGGTAATACCTATAGTCTTTTGAACTGGTTTTACAGCCATCCGCACTGCAGGTATCACCAAAGTCTAGAGAATACTATAAGTCGGGTCACTTCTTTGTTCTCTCGGGAAAAACAACAATTTTTTGCGACTGCTCGTAAATCAGCGTCACCGCGGCCTGTGTAAGCTTAAGGGCCCCATTCACGTTGAGATTGGTATCGATACATGTTGCAAGTATAGTATCTTGATTCAAATCGCATAGGCAGGTAGTGTATTTGGCTTTATCAGCATCAGCTGGTATCACCGTCTGTATCTCTGTATCACTGTAGTGAAACTTCGATACCGCGCGCATGCAACTGGTACTTGTCACAACGTGTATGTTTATGTTTTTGTATCGCGCTACTAAAAAATATAAAACAGTTTATTTTCAACGTGGCAGATTGCGAGTTTTGGGAGGAATTTCTCCGTAGTTACAAACTATATCCGTGTTTATGGAACTCAAAGTGCAAAGAATATTCAAATAGACAACTTAGAGAATCGGCAAAAACAGTTTTGGTAGAGGAAAGGTATGCTAATAGTGATCGTAATTTTGTCATGAAGAAAATACACAGCTTTCGTTGCGCCTTTTGACGAGAACTTAAAAAAGTTGTTGCACCATTTCTGCATTACATGTGAACTGAACTGATGTTTCATGAGTTCGTCTCAACGTGTATGAACAGAAAGCAAATGGAAACAAATCTCAGATACATGTATCGCCGTTTGTCGTGATACACGTATCCATACCGATCTCAACGCGAATGGGGCCCTTTATTTTCTTCTACCAGAAGATATCGATCGCCGTACTCCGATGACGGCGGGCCGAGGGAGCGGGAGAGGGCAAGGGGGAAACGTTTGTTTACACAAGGCCGAGTGCCCGGACTTATTAGTATATCTCTGGACGCTGATCAGACTTCTGTTGGGTATAGCGTATAGCTAGGTTTTCTGTGGTATTACCAAAGTCTAGAGAATACTATAAGTCGGGTCACTTCTTTGTTCTCTCGGGAAAAACAACAATTTTTGCGACTGCTCGTAAATCAGCGTCACCGCGGCCTGTGTAAGCTTAAGGGCCCCATTCACGTTGAGATTGGTATCGATACATGTTGCAAGTATCAGTATCTTGATTCAAATCGCATAGGCAGGTAGTGTATTTGGCTTTATCAGCATCAGCTGGTATCACCGTCTGTATCTCTGTATCACTGTAGTGAAACTTCGATACCGCGCGCATGCAACTGGTACTTGTCACAACGTGTATGTTTATGTTTTTGTATCGCGCTACTAAAAAATATAAAACAGTTTATTTTCAACGTGGCAGATTGCGAGTTTTGGGAGGAATTTCTCCGTAGTTACAAACTATATCCGTGTTTATGGAACTCAAAGTGCAAAGAATATTCAAATAGACAACTTAGAGAATCGGCAAAAACAGTTTTGGTAGAGGAAAGGTATGCTAATAGTGATCGTAATTTTGTCATGAAGAAAATACACAGCTTTCGTTGCGCCTTTAGATGAGAACTTAAAAAAGTTGTTGCACCATTTCTGCATTACATGTGAACTGAACTGATGTTTCATGAGTTCGTCTCAACGTGTATGAACAGAAAGCAAATGGAAACAAATCTCAGATACATGTATCGCCGTTTGTCGTGATACACGTATCCATACCGATCTCAACGCGAATGGGGCCCTTTATTTTCTTCTACCAGAAGATATCGATCGCCGTACTCCGATGACGGCGGGCCGAGGGAGCGGGAGAGGGCAAGGGGGAAACGTTTGTTTACACAAGGCCGAGTGCCCGGACTTATTAGTATATCTCTGGACGCTGATCAGACTTCTGTTGGGTATAGCGTATAGCTAGGTTTTCTGTGGTATTACCAAAGTCTAGAGAATACTATAAGTCGGGTCACTTCTTTGTTCTCTCGGGAAAAACAACAATTTTTGCGACTGCTCGTAAATCAGCGTCACCGCGGCCTGTGTAAGCTTAAGGGCCCCATTCACGTTGAGATTGGTATCGATACATGTTGCAAGTATCAGTATCTTGATTCAAATCGCATAGGCAGGTAGTGTATTTGGCTTTATCAGCATCAGCTGGTATCACCGTCTGTATCTCTGTATCACTGTAGTGAAACTTCGATACCGCGCGCATGCAACTGGTACTTGTCACAACGTGTATGTTTATGTTTTTGTATCGCGCTACTAAAAAATATAAAACAGTTTATTTTCAACGTGGCAGATTGCGAGTTTTGGGAGGAATTTCTCCGTAGTTACAAACTATATCCGTGTTTATGGAACTCAAAGTGCAAAGAATATTCAAATAGACAACTTAGAGAATCGGCAAAAACAGTTTTGGTAGAGGAAAGGTATGCTAATAGTGATCGTAATTTTGTCATGAAGAAAATACACAGCTTTCGTTGCGCCTTTAGATGAGAACTTAAAAAAGTTGTTGCACCATTTCTGCATTACATGTGAACTGAACTGATGTTTCATGAGTTCGTCTCAACGTGTATGAACAGAAAGCAAATGGAAAGAAATCTCAGATACATGTATCGCCGTTTGTCGTGATACACGTATCCATACCGATCTCAACGTGAATGGGGCCTTTTATTTTCTTCTACTCCGATGAAGGCGGGCCGAGGGAGTGGGAGAGGGCAAGAGGGAAACGTTTGTTTACACAAGGGCACTATCTCTGGACGCTGATGTGAGTGCAAAACCCTTCTGTCGCCCACAATTTTTTTCGTATTTAATCTAAATTTGTCACTTCTTTTGTAAACAAAGAAGACCGGCTTACTAAGCAAAAATTCTCGTTTTAATTTATATTATAATACTCTAGTATTAAAATTTCAAATTACTAAATCCTATTTAAAATTTGAGTATAAATTTCAATTTTTCAAATTTCAGATAAATTCCGAAAATGTTATATTAGTTTGAAATTTAAATAGGTATAGTAATCTATATACAGTGTGTCTGGTTTTTCATGTTAACACCTCTGAAATTCTAAGTAGGCTGGGGGAATTGAACGGGGCAATTTTTTTATGGATATGTCCCTGAAAGGTCCCCATTTGCGAAGTATTGGTTTGGCATTGCCGCGAAAGCCTGACCTATTTCTATTTTTTAAAGGGGTTTGTTTTCGAAAAACCATATTAGGCATTTTTTATTTAAAATATGACACCACGCCGTTAATCAGGACACACCAAAACCCCCAGACACCAAATTTCAACAAAAAATATACAATGAATTCCATTCTGCAGGGTGCCAAAGTTGAGCAAAATAGGAATTTTAAAGGCATCTGGCGAGTCTTCCAATATACAGTGTCCTCCAAAAAGTTCGCAGCATAGGGGTGAAATTTTTAATTAATGCTTTATTTTAAATTTTAATATTAGGGTTACCTTTTGCTTGAAAAAAGAAATTATCTGTCAAAAATGACATTTAAAAAAATATATCGCCAAAAATGAGTTTATTTGTTAAAATATCAAAAAGTTTTACTTGAAAAAGTTGTTTCTTTTTCAATTTTACGTAAGTGTACCAAATTTAAATGCTCTAATAAAAGATTTAGTTTTTTGCCACTTTTAATATTTATGAAATTTCTCAAAATTTTAAAAACTTGTAACTTCCTAAAAACTTTTTTGTATCACTAGCGTTACCATTATATTAACTTTTTATTACTAATTACCAATAAGAATAGGTATTTTTTAAAAGAAAATGATATTAACGCTTTAAAATTCTGTTATGTTTGCTGCAAAGTTGATGTACCGTTTAGCATTTAGGGCATACATTTAGTTACATTACGTTTTACAGTTCTAAATTGATGCCAAAATAATAATAAATTAAATTATCATCAAACTATTTTACACATCTAAGCAAAATTCTGGACTTTTATGGAACAAATAATTATTACCTTTAAGTTTAATTACACATTAATCGATATTGATGAGTAGGCCATGGAAGGAATTGAAGCAATTGTTTTTATTTGACAGTTTAATTATTAATACTCTTGAAACGGAGAATGGTAAAAACAATTGCTTCAATTGTCTCCCAGGCTTACTCATCAATATCGATTAATGTGAAATTAAACTTAAAGGGAATAATTATTTTGTTCCATAAAAGTCCAGAATTTTGCTTAGGCACTTAAAATAGTTGTTGATAATTTAATTTATTATTATTTTGGCATACATTTAGAACTGGAAAACGTAATGTAAATAAATTTATACCCTAAATTCTAGACGGTACATCAACTTTGCAGCAAACATAACAGAATTTTAAAGCGTTAATATCATTTTCTTTTGAAAAATACCTATTCTTATCGGTAATTACTAATAAAAAGTTATAGAATGATAAAGCTAGTGATATAAAAAAGTTTTTACGAAGTTACAAGTTTTTAAAATTTTCAGAAATTTCATAAATATTAAAAATTGGCAAAAAACTAAATCTTTTGTTAGAGCGTTCAAATTTGGTACACTTACGTAAAATTAAAAAAGAAACAACTTTTTCAAGTAAAACTTTTTGATATTTTAACAAATGAACCCATTTTTGGCGATATATTTTTTAAATGTCATTTTTGACAGATAACGAAAGTCACATGACCACTTTTGAGTGGGTCATTTTTCATCTTTTTTCAAGCAAAAGGTAACCCCAAAATTAAATTTCAAAATAGAACATTAATTAAAAATTTCCCCCCTATGCTGCGAACTTTTTGGAGGACACTGTATAGGGAAAAATATTTCGGTCATAATTGGACCTTATAGTATGTCCCATTTAAAAACCCCTGTTCGAAATTTTATTTTCAGTTTTCGTGTTCCCGCAGTAGGCCTGGGGCGTCGAGTTTGGATCACCCTGTACAGCACGTATATGGTGAATCGAAATTTTGACCCATAAAATGGCGAATTTCGATCTGTAGTGAGCAATGCGCATAATTTTTAACTTTTGGTCAATACAGAATTTAAGTTGAATTATTTTGTATGTACCTATTATAGGGAGCCCCATTTTCGATAATTTTGCGAGGTATCTCGGTTATTGTTAGAAATAGGAAGTTGCGGTTTTCGGGACATACTTTTTCATAAGATGCAAGGCGATTTTTAAAATTTACCATTTTCAGGCCCCCCCGTATATCCATTATATGATAACCTGTTAAAATGGTACAAATCGACCATTATAAATTTTTTCACGTAAAACATAAAACAAATCACAGGGGCCCACCTGAAACTTTGAACACGGGCCTACTCTTCCGTAGTTACGCCACTGCTTGTTCGAATTGAATAAATTGACAAATCATAAGAAAGTGCTTAAATAAAATTGTAAAAATTAAACGAAATATTTTTTCTCAAAATGTTTTATTTCGTAAGTGCTAATTTAACTTTCCTTCTAAAATTACCATTTTACTTTGTCTTTTTAAAACACTTGTTCGTATTATAAACACATAAGTCATAAACATAGAATACTATTAAATTCTAAATTAAATCATTATATACAGGGTAATTCAAAAAACCAAAAAATAACCGCACTTTCTTTTATAAACTATATTATTTTAAGAACTTATAAAAAAGTTACAGGGTGTTAAATTTGTAAGAATAATGTGGACTTTATTGAATATTTACCAAACTAGTTGAGATATTTAAGTTATATTTGGTACACGTTATAACGGCATTGGTTAGCATAAAACCTGTTAATATCAAACACCTTGAAGTACCAGTGGCGTAGAAGAGGGTAATTAGTATAATTGTTTTTAGAAAAAAATGAACCACCTTGTATAGCAATAAAATGTATTCAATTTCTTATGTACTTAAATTTTAATTTTAAACAAAAACGTCCTCTTGGTAACTTTTCGTATGTGTCATGGTTTCATGGCAAATTTGATTTTTTTTATTATTTCGGGGTATTTCTGAAAAATTATCTAAAAAACTTGCGCTATAAGTAACACTTAAAGTACAAATACAGGGTCTAAAACATTTAAGGAAGATACACAATTAATGTTACGCTCTGTATCTTCAAATGTAAAACCTTGAATGGGTAAGTTTATTGTGAAAAGTTATGTATTTAAAGTAAGAAACACATTTTTCTACTTTTGAGTCTTACTTATGGAGGGAATTTTTAAGTTAATTTTTCAGAAATACCCCGAAATAATACGAAAAAACCAAATTTGCTATGAAACCATGACACATATGAAAAAATGCTAAGAGAACGTTTTTGTTTACAATTAAAATTTACATAAGAAATTGGATAGGTACATTTTATTGTTATACAAGGTGTTTCATTTCTTTTTTCTAAAAACAATTATACCTACTAATTACACATTTCTACGCCACTGGTTGTTCAAGTTGTTTGTTATTAACAGGATTTATGCTAACCCATGCCGTTATAACGTGTACCAAATATGATTTAAATAGGTATCTCAACTAGTTCGGTAAATATTCAATAAAGTCCACATATTTCCTACAAATGTAACACCATGTCACTTTTTTATAAGGCCTTAAAATGATATAGTTTATAGAAGAAAGAGAGGTTATTTTTTGGTTTTCTATCACCTGTTGTAGTGTCACAGAATAAAACTGAATCACCCTGTACAATAAGTGTCAGTGTGATACACAAGCAGAGAAATGGAGTAGGGAGAATACGCTACAAGCTGCGCGAACCTCAGACTAGTAAATAAAGGGGACAAATTTGTTTACAAAAAACCCCGCACCAAATACAGGGGAAAATGGCTCTCCGCCAATTTTCATAATTTTTTGGGATTTCTATGTCTAGTTTCAGAGATATGAATTTTTGAAAATCATAAAAATGGCTGTTTTCCTAAAACATAGTAAGGTTCACTTATCCAAAAGTATTACTTTTTAGATGATTAGTAACAAAATAATAGCATTGCTGGATTAAAGGAAGTCAAGTGACATGTCAGTCAGTCGGTCGTTAAGACAAGAAAAGCCGCCTATTGTACAGGGTGGGTCAAAAATAGCGACAATTTAGCATATTTCGCCAATTTTTATCATTGGTCCCAACTAGTGGGACTGAGCATTTTTCATTAAAAATATCTCTATTCAGAATCTTTTCTTATAACAAGAATAATTTTCTTTAAAAGTTTTGACGTTCTTCCAAAACACTAATTTCTTTAAAAGTTTGTTTTTTATACTTCTTGTTTTTAACATTAGTCACTTAAAACGGCCTTTTTGATACAATAAATCAGCTTTGAAGCCAAAACTACTTAAAGAAGACTTATAGCAATTGCTTAATATGATTATCTACAGAAAGTTACAATCGCATTTTATACAGGGGGTGATTACAAATATTAGTTGAAATAGGTTTTACCCCTAATATATATGTTTGTTAATTATTCTTGAATGGATCTGCCAATTTGAATCATATATTTCAGTTATACTTTGAAGTAAATTACCCTGCACTCGTGTAAGTTTCATTGATTTTCTATGTCTGGTTTTTGAAATATAAATATTGAAAATTGACATTCTATAGAAAATCATATCCAATCTTATTTCTAATAATATGATCTTGCAGCGCAAAACAATTGCGCCGTTAAAAAACACTTGATCATAAACCGTGCGTGACTATTATAGATTTGCGGCTTTCCAGATCCATATAAGTTATACCTACTCTACGCTTCGTGACGATTCCACGAATATCTATAAATAGTAATTATCAACCCTCCCCGCAGAAGCTTTAGTTAGCTTATAAGATATCATTGGGCGTCCAGTTAGGTATTATTATTATTTCGTAGTAGTAGCGGGGAGGGTTGATAATTACTAATTATATATATTCGTGAAATCGTCACGAAGCTTAGAGTAGGTAAGACTTATATGGATCTGGACACTGAATTTTCGTAAAGTAGGTGGAAAACCGCATATCTATAATAGCAGTGGCTCGGGGGGGGGGGCTGCCGGGCTGCAGCCCCCCCCCCCCCCCCCCGAGCTCGTACCAACCAAGTGAAAAAGCGCTAAACAATGCTAGATAAAAACAAGACCGAATGATTTGTATTTTGTTTAACCTGTGTTTTTTAAGTTTATGTTATGACTTATCAAATTTACGATATTGAGGATATCGGTGGTACGCATTAGTAGTTGACATTTATTAATGAAAGATTAATTGTCTGGCCGGCAGTCGGCACCAAACCTGCGCAAATAAGCAAACACCTCATTTTAATTCCTGCTTTTAAAAATCAATAATCATTATGAATCCACAAGGAAATAAATTTCTATAGGAAGATACCTACCTATCTATATATTCTACATTTGGCCCTTTGAGAGGACATGTTAATTTACAGGATATGGCAATAAATTTATAGGCACTAACTTATATATTCTCTCTCGGGCTTTTATGTAAAAGAAAAAAAGAGTAACTACCTACTTCTTACAGTTACTGCATAGTTAAATTATTATTATTTTGGTTCCACAGTTAACAAAGAAAAAACTACAATCAGTTGCCTAATATTTTTTTCTAATATTAGGTTACTTAAACTTTTTTTGGTTCATTAAAAATGTTTGACCTTGAAAATTTGAAAATTTTCGCCTGCGGCGCAACTCTTAACAATGAATAATGAATTTTGTCAACCAGCCCCCCCTGACAATAATTTCTGGTTGCGCCACTGTATAATAGTCATGAACGGTTTATGGTCAAGTGGTTTTTAACGGCGCAATTGTTTTGCGCAGCAAGATCATATTATTAGAAATGAGATTGGATAATATTTTCTATAGAATGTCAATTTTCAATATTTATATTTAAAAAACCAGACAATGAAACTTACACGAGTGTAGGGTAATTTACTTTAAAGTATAACTGAAACATATGATTCAAATTGGCAGATCCATTCAAGAATAATTAACAAACATATATATTAGGGGTAAAACCTATTTCAACTAATATTTGTAAACACCCCGTGTAAAATACGATTGTATAACTTTTTGTAGATAATAATATTAAGCAATTACTATAAGCCTTCCAGTAGTTTTGGCTTCAAAGCTAATTTATTGTATCAAAAAGGCCGTTTTAAGTGACTAATGTTAAAAACATGAAGTATAAAAAAACAAACTTTTTAAAAAAATTAGTGTTTTGGAAGAAAGTCTAAACTTTTAAAGAAAATTATTCTTGTCATAAGAAAAGATTCTCAATAGAGATATTTTTAATGAAAAATGCTCAGACCCACTAATTGGGACCAATGATAACAATTGGCGAAATATGCTAAATTGTCGTTATTTTTGACCCACTCTGTACAATAGGCGGCTTCTCTTGTCTTAACGACCGACTGACTGACATGTCACTTGACTTCCCTTAAACCAGCAATGCTATTATTTTGTTACTAATCATCTAAAAAGTAATACTTTTGGATAAGTGAACCTTACTCTATGTTTTAGCAAAACAGCAATTTTTTTATGATTTTCAAAAATTCAAATCGCCGAAACTAGACATAGAAACTAATTTAAACTTACACGTATAATTTATAGTGACTTGTACTACAATATCCCAAAAAATTATCAAAATTGGCAGAGAGCCATTTTCCCCTATATTTGGTGCGGGGTTCTTTAAGTAAATTGTTGACAGGCAAAGTTATTTATTACTATCCACATGCTTACAAATATTGGTCCTTTACTGACCTGCCCCAAACATGTTGTCACATTTAAGAGTAAAATAACTAGGAATATCATAAATAAAATGTGGTGCCCCGTAGATACCAATGAGGTGCCCCGTATATACCAACCAAAATTCTCATATTATTTTATCAAATAATTTGTTGTAATGTTAACTTCTTCCTTAAAATATCTTGTTTCAAATTCATCGCGTTAGGGACCAAGCCGCCGAAGATCGGGTCATAAATTTAATCGAAAAACCATGTTGTTTATATTGAATAGGTCGGCCAGGGTAATTAATGTTCCCCGAAAAACATGTTTGTTTATATATCCTATCCGCCGACAAGCTCGCGAGCGTCTAACGAACACCTGCAAACCCTAGAATCGAGGCGAGAACAAAGAACCAAGCGGATATAAAAGAGGGTACTCCCAAACGGAAGCCAGTCGTCGCCGACCATCACTTGTAGGGCTAAGTCCTGCCCGAGAGACCAGCGAGTGTCCGATGCCGATCCAGCCATGAGAAGAAGACGTAGAAGATCCCGAGTTGCAGGGCAAATTACTGCCCGAGAAGTCATCTAGAGTCTGCCGCCTTGCCTGCCATAGATCCAGCACCAAGAGCCCCAATACAGTATGCTATCCGTTGAACTGACCACAGAGTAAGCGATTGAATTTTGTTTTGTTGGGTTTTGTCGACTGAGTTGCCTTTCTATTTCTAGTTAGTTAATTTAATTGATTTTATTTTATTTAGAATGCTAGTAGTGTTTATTTGAAAAGGATTGTTATATTTTGTCATATTTTAAAACAGTGTCGTTACAGTTCTGAATATTTTACGCTAAATTTTGGATATTTAAAAAGCTGTGAGCATAGCAGTGCCGTATTAAGTCCAATATTAATATTTTACGCTAAATTTTGGGTATTTCTAAATACGTTTTTGTGCCAATTTCAAGTTATTTTAATAATTTTGTGTCTCTATTATCAATTTCGAATCATTTTTAAGAATTTACATAATTTTATTATCGTTTGTGTGATCGGGCTAACTAATTTGTGTGCCAATAATTTGGATATTATTCTTGGAATATTTTGAGCTACATTAACGTACTATTTCTGCAGGTTTTGTTATCAGTTTATGCTATAAGCTAGTTTTGTTCGCCACTTAGATTTGAAACCAGTTACTAAAATTTATAGATAATTATTTTGGGCTAAATTCTTTATTGTCGATTTTTTCTGTTATATTTACTTAGTAATATTTTTAATAATTCAATTGTTCACATTTGAGCAATCTTAAGTCATTTTACTGTATTCGTAACTGAAATATTTTATACGCCATAGGCGTACCATTTACTTTTTCAATATATGTATTAAAATTCCCCTGTTGTTTCCGTTAATCCTTAGGCCCACACCAAAAATAAATTAACTTATGGACCACCTTTAAACATACCGCTCGACCACCTAACATCTAAAACAAAGGTGGGCACCATAAAAACAGGCAATTTCTTTAGTAGATGCATTGAACGTAAAATTGCCCCCACTTATAAAATTCAGACGGAACAGTAAAGTAAAACAATCTTTTCGTGTTCTACAAGAAAGATTATGTAGGTGTTTTATTATTGACAAAATTGTTATAGTAGAGAACACCCATTACTCTTCGCACTAATCGGCAACGTTGCGGCTCAACTTGTTTGTTTTCCATTTGGTTTGTTTTGGTGTGTGCTTCAGTATTTGCTTAATTTTTCGCTAAAATCGATTTTTTTCGTGCGTTTCCAATATTATAAAATGGTAAAAAGGTGCATAAAGTGCAAGTGTCTTTCCTCTGAAGTGAAAAAAGAGAATATTTCGTTCCATAGGTAAATTTTCCAGTGCCGTTCGTTAAGGGAAATATCTAATATTGTAATATTAAAATAGAAAATTATAGCTTCAATTTACCTTATAGTTTAACATGAATAATATTGATATTATACATATTATTTATGTTTTAACTGTGGGTATACTTACCTACTACTCGACTAATTAGTAACTGATTTTTTACTTTTGCTTAGAATTCCATCATCGGTACAGGAAGGATTAATACGCCTCCAAAATTTGGACATACCTTCAGAGATAGTGGATTTCGATAAGGAACTGCTTGTGTGCTCTAGTCATTTTGACCCGGGTGATATTATCATTTCTCATTCTGCCAAGAGACGTTTGAAAGTTGAAGCTTTACCAATCGTTTCAACTGAGTTGGTAGGGATTGGGTAAGTAATATTATAAATTATAAGGGCAATTCTCATAGAGATCATATATTATATTTATATGTTATCTATGGCTATTCTATACGCAACGACTTACATATCCTTCAATTTGCATGTAAGTACAAGAAAGGCCTGGTTCATAAAGCTTCTTTATCTTTTAATTTTTGTTTATCTTTAAGAAATATTAAATTTGCACGTAAGTACAAGAAATAAATCGTCACCTACCACTGCATTTATAATTTAACCGCAAGTTACATATACAAATTGAATGATATTATGTTAAATTGTTATGTATGGACTGGCATTTAGAGGTACAGAAAAGTCAATATCAGTTCCTATAATTATATTCTGCGTCTCGCCCTCCAGATCACATATGTAGGACTTCTAGTTCGCGCTAGCGATAACCATAAATTTCAAAGTCAATTCAGCCGGCTGCCCATTACTACCTCTATGTTTTCTGCCGCTAACTTCACTTTTCTTCTTTGTGCAATGGCGTAAGCACCACGCCAAGTCAGAGAAATTGAAAAATTGACAATTTTAGCAGTAAAATGGGCAACAAACGTAAGCGAGAGACATCTTCTTCGACAAGCAGCGGCTCGGAGCAAGAAAATCTAAGGGTACGCATGGAATTGCGGCGTATGAAAAGAAAATACAAATTATTAAAAGGAGGAAAGGCCTAGGGGATTTGTGTGGCGCAGCATATCAATTGAACCTGGTGAGGGATCTCGAGTTTTTCTACTAGTCTGAGTCTTTTGGTACTGTGTGGTACCCAAGTCAGAAGGCCCTGGGCAGATGAAGGTGAGAACAAATAAGCAGGGTTTGCTTTCAGGTGGGCTCCCATCACGGGATGAAGACCCGGACCCGTCTGTGGATCCGTTGGGTGACGCCGAGGTGGAAGAGGTAATTCCACTAGACGATAGTATTCTGAAAATTCTGGGCGAGACCTCGTCAGTGACACCAAAGATGGGGGAACCAATTCATCGGGACATAGCCACCCGGTGGAACTCTATCCTACAGCAAGGCCTCGGAGAAGCTACAGCGGGGTTTTATACGAGTTTACCTGTTCTCCTTTTGGGCTTGCCACCATTCCCTATGTATTCACTAAACTTATGAAGCCCGTCATGTCCTTCCTAAGAGAGGAGGACCTTGTAGCACTTTTTGTTGTACACATGCGAACGGCAGCTTTGGGGTGGTTGGAGAGCAGGGTTCGTGGGTAAGGAGGTTTGTTGTAAGTTGTTATGAGGCTCAGTTGAAGGAAAATATTTTGGACGCGACCTAGCTCTTTTATTGTACCTTTAAAAGTGATCTCGGAGAGCTGGAAAACCGAGAAAATAGGATAGAAAACCGTTATTTGTTTTTACCTGGCAATATTGCAAACAATGAAACACTGACGACACTTATACCTAATATATTTACACTATATACACAAGAAAAGTAAAAAACCAAAATAGTAAGCAAAAAGGTTCCATAGGTATGCACTTTACTAACTAGATATGATATTTATTATCCCTAATAATTGAGGTGGTATTAACTATTAAGTTTCGAAACTTTAAGTTTACATAACCCCTTTTGTTAAATTTATATTCTAAAATTTACAATGTTTATAACCAAAGTACATAACCTATGGGATGTAAAAATGGTGCTCTTTAAAGCAAGCTAGTTCAGCATATTGAAACACCCCGGCCCCAGGGCCGTTGTTTCGTAGATTTTTTCTGGTAATATTTTCTTATTCCTATTTTATATTTACGATGTTGTCCTCTTCAAATTATAAATATTTTTTGTAAATATTTCTTTTGAGATAACAGCATTTCCAAGAGCAACCTGCGCTGGGGCCCTCCGCCACATCTGGTCGACACTCGCACCTAGTCTCCAGAGCCCTTTTGTTTTCGACCTACGCCATTGTCGAGGCACTCCTCAGAATTCGCCGCTTTTTGTGAAAGCGAAATGAAGTCTGTTTTTTGTCCGTCAATGCCCACATCTGTTATGTAGCCTATAGAATAACGCCCGGTCACATCTAGCCTTTTCTAAGAACTTGCGAGTCCCGTCGCCACTTCTGGGAGACCACCCAAAAACAGGTGACGCCGAGCCCTTTCCTCGGCTTTGTTCGAACTCCCATAAATAGCGTCCGCGCGGAGTCCTCTGGGAACAGTTTTCACTGATCCATATACGGGCCAACACTGCATAAGCGCTCCCTCTATCAGAGGTACCAGTGCGTTGCAACGTTTACCTACCCGCATAAGCGCTCCCTCCAACTAATTAGAGGTACCAGTGCGTTGTAAGGTGTTCACCCACCTGCATAAGCGCTACCTCGATTGACCGGAGGTACTAGTGCGTTGCGAGATTTTCGTATCAGCTACGTTCATAATTGTTTTTCCTAATCGCGGTTGGCCTTTGTGGATCTCGTATTCAGTCGCGTAAGTGCGTGTATCGCAATGAAAGTCGGGCCGGACCCGCGGTGTAGTCGCGAGTTCAACCGCGAGAACCTGAACCGGGAACTAGGTGAGTATAAACCACTAATTTCCATTTTCCTCTGTTCTCTGGTCACGGCATCTTTAATTTGTCCACGGCGCTTTTGAGTCTCGCGGCTTCTTTAATTTATATTCACGGCGTTCTTTAATTTATTCACGGAGCTCTAATTTAGGTGCAGCTTCTTTAATTTCCACGACATCCTTTATTTTTCCGGCTTCTCTGGTATGTTTACAGCTTGCCCAATTTATTCAAGGCATCTCTAATTTATTCACGATTTCTTTAATTCATTTCCGTCACCTTTAATGTATGCATAGCATGGACGAGTAGTCTCTTATAAAAAGGGTTTTGTAGGGAGATATATTTTTATTCTGTCTATTGCGGGAATATGTATCTCGTCGAGTAAACAAACTATTTGTATTTGTTCTTTGACCGCAGTGCGCCACACAGCTGTCATGCAATCCATGTTATAATATGCTCTATTATATTTTTAATCAGATACCTACAAGATTACAAATTACCTCTAATTCCAGTAACAGCTGCTGTCGGCGTACGTGTATTTTTGTATTGTTTATCCTTACCAAAAACATTAATTATTCTGAAGTCAATATGGTACTAAAAACACTTCGCCCAGTAGCGAACTGTCAACTAAACGGCAGGACATTGTCGAGACAAGCTTTTTCATATTTTTTCAATACCGACGAGATCTGTATTCCGCCATCACTCACTCAACCTTTCATTTACATGTTTAGCACGGCGCACGCGCCGCGTGCTGTATACACACACACGCCTTACCAACGTCAGGGGACCCATGGTCATGGATACAATAACAATGTTAATGTAAATACCATAGGCGACAGGCTAACAACAATAACCTTTCATTCTTAGATGCTCTTGTACATATGTGTACTATATATTCAAATTTAGCTGTTCTCCGCTGTACGTGTCACTCGCCGAGAGGACACCCACCTAAATTTAAATTAGGGAGATGTTTCTGAACTACACCATTCCTAAATAATATGTTCCAGTACTACATGATTTATTCTTGTGAGAATTAATTAATTCAGTAAACCAGCCGTGTAGTTAAACACTCGACCAAGCGTGGTGCTATGTTGGAGGACGCCCTGTCCGATTGGTTGTCAGTTAACACCTTTGTTACCGAACGTAACCCGACCTGTTAAGGTCCCGGGGGAGACTCCCCGACCGAGGGATGTCAAACCCGGTCCGCCGACTGGACGGGTTTCGTTTCCCCCTACCTGCATGCACCTGAATCCCTGCGATCCGTCGTTACCGGAAGAAAGGAGAACCCCTGTGGCTACAGCTGGCTATCCTGGTCCGAGAGAGGCCGAAGGTCCAATGTGACCTGGTAACGACGGCCACGATTCTATAGGTGCCTACATAACTATATATCTACCTACGGGTGTTACCTGAACCAATCGGCGGTGTGGCCGCCGATATACACCTCGTACGATCCAGTATCTACCCACACGCCTTTTGTGGTCAATATAAGCCAAACGCTTAACCTTCTCCGGGCGAAGGAGTATAAGTCGTGTATGTGCTGCCTTGGATAGGTTTTCGTTGGGAGTCCGGCGGGGTTTTATTTAGGTTTTCCTCGCCGTGTCCGGGCTAATGCCCTACCAACACAATGTAATACGAAGTCGGGTCCTAAACCGCAACATAATTAATCAACGAGACCTATTAATTATGCAACGAACAAATAATTACATGTATCAACGCAGCAGTAGGCTTTTTAAAAATCGTTTGTTTGGGTAAACGCGTTACAAGGAGTAGGGCTTCAATCTGTCTCTCGCGAATGTTATACAAAGTTTTTATAAAATCGTTTTTGCTGATGTGGCAGCTGTTCTTGCACTTCTTCTTTTGATGTATCAGGAACTTCTATGTACGTAACTCCTCCATCCTCAAGAGGCTACTTCAGGGATGAAAAGGACTGAAGTAGGCACCTTTTCTTCTTGTTCTTCTTTCTTCTTCTTTGAGTTCGTCGAACGTATCCAAAGCTTTCGGCATTTGTAGATTCCATACCCAATCAATATTATTATTATGGTTGTTATAATTATCCAGAAAACCCAATTATTATTTGTTTCTTGAAATTGTTCCATGACAACTGGGCTGATTGAATCGATGTGTTTTCGGAGAGTATGCAGTTCGTTGAGAGATATATTTTTTATATGTAGCTTTCCAAAACTTTGGCTTTCCTTTGTCATACTAGTTTTAATTGCGGGTAGTATCAAGGAGTGCGTCTTGCTGTTGGATTTTTCGTTGCTATATATAATTCCATTGATTTCAATTTTACAATTCGTTGGTAACCAGATAAGATGCGGAGTTTGCAATACGTGGTATTCAGTATCCTTGCAGGTTGATTTTATTTTCATGTTGTCCTTTGGGATCACGATTATGAACTCGTCGTTAACTTTCTCTACTATTTGGTTGTGAATTTGTATCTTGACCATATTGCAGCTTGATTCTTCTCCAGTGATCAGAGCAGTAACGCAATCTTCTTTGGGAAATCAGGCGTTCTTGAAGGCAAATGTGAGTTCCGTTGACTCCTTCGCAGGGGCTATCCATATATTGGTAGTTGGTGTTGCTCAGAGCCAAGTAGGGTTTTAGGGGTAAAATTATGGAATTGTCCGATGAGGGGATAGGATATAAGTGATAATATTCGAATTTATTTGGGTGGACCAAAGGAACATCTAAGGAGAATATTATTTGATTATTTGAGATAAAACAGCTTGTTTTTATAACCGAGTACCAGTCGTATAGACTTAAGTCAACAATTTCGTCAGAAGAATAGTGTGTATTTAGCTCTTTTAGTATTTCTTTTAAATCGTCAATACTTAGAATGTCCGGGTGAATTGTGTGCAAATGGGAAAATGTTATAGCATTTTCTAAATTATCGATAAAAGTAATAATGACATTTGCATTGATGAAAATTTGATTTAGTATACTGAGGTATACGGTATACTTGTAGAAAATATCTGTTTCATGTTGAACTCGTTCATAGAAGCGTTCCATATACTCTGAAATCTTTTGTTGATTATTAATTATTGTTTCTATCGAATTGCTGTAATGGTCAATCAACTTTTTAAATAGTGAAATTTGGTTATTAGTTTGCGATAAAATTTTCTGTTGGTTCTTTTCGAGAGTGCGTATAGCATTATCGTATTTTACTCCATCATTCGCATCGAGAGACCCTGTAAACCACTTGTTTATGGTACCAAGGATATTAAAAAGGCCGCGTTTGCTACGTTTATTAAAGCTTATACCCTTTATCTTATTCTCTACTTCTAAAATTAGGGGTTTTAAATTTTCGTAATTATTTCTTAAGCTAGATGTGAAAACATATTCTGTCTCATTAAAAATGGATTGATTGAGATTATTATATATAGAAATTAAATTTTTCACTTCGTTCTTTAGCGGTTTAGTTTGCACATAATGGATAAAAGTATGTTTTTTAGTTATTATCTGAGCATTTCCTAATTTAAAGGGTAAAATGCCCGGGGTATCTTTAAGGTCGTTAATTTTTACTTCCAGCACTAGTGCTTGGGATGTCAGGGTTAGGATTATCAGGAATGTCGGGAGGTTCGTCATCGTTTTTCGATTTGTCATCCTGTAAGAGAGATTGATTTGTGAATTTCCTTGGACGTTTGAGGTTTTTCTTATGTACTATTTTGTTAGGTAGTTTAGCTTTTATACCTAGATCTTTAACAATTGTTACCTTTTTGAAACGAGGTTTGATTTTTGATCGAAGGGGGTTCTTTTCAAAGGCGGTGGCATTTTCTCTATAGGATATCGGATCTTCGCGTTTTTCGTTGCGCTTTCGGATGACCTTTTCTTTCATACTTTGACTAATTTGATGAATTTTGTCATAAAGTAAGGATGTCTTGTTTTTGTGTTCATTTATATATTCATTAATCAACATTTCGGCAGTTGTATCGAATGCATTTACACTGTCTGTGTGGCCGCTTACAACGTCAAAAGGGGTTTGCTTAGTAACAGAATGAATAGTGTTATTGTACGCTAAAATGGCATAAAGCATAAGCTTATCTATGCGACTTTCTTTGTCTGACAATCTTAAGCATCTTATATGCTCTATGAGGGTGGAATGTAGACGCTCAACTAGACTGTTACTATTGGAATTATTCGGTGTTGTGAAATGGATGTTAATTTTGTGTAATTTTATAAAGTCTTTTAGGGTGGTATTATTGAATTCGGTGCCGTTGTCGCACACAATTGTCCGTGGTAACCCGTGGTGAGTTGCAAATTGTAAAAGGCAGTCAATAGTATTTATTGCTGACGCTCCTGTAATTTTATATGCTTGCGCATATCGCGAGAACGAGTCTATTGCGGTCAAAAATTTTTGATTTTCCATCTGAAACGTGTCCAAATGTATAACTTCGAATGGCTTGGAGCTCGTGGGTGTTATATTAAATTTCACTACCGGGGGATTCCTATCGTATTTAGATAACTGGCAGATATCGCAGTTGTTTATGTATTTTTCTACATCGATCTTAAGTTTAGGCCAAAAATAGCGTTTTTTGAGAGACATTTCGGTTTCGTTAATGCCTCTATGGCATACTTTGCCCTCGTGATGGTATTTTAATTTTTCTTGTTGTTCTTCGTAAGTAATAACGTCGTCTAAATATGTTGGACTTTGAATAAATTTGAAAGAAGAGTTTTGAAAAGTTTTGCGAACAATATTAGAAAAGTCAGGAATTATTTCAGGTGTCTTAAAATATAGGCAATAAGTCTTTTTGTGTTCTACATATTCTTTAATAAAACTAATAACTTCTGGTTCCAAATTTCTTAAAGGTAGTGACACTGTTATTCGTGAATTTTCGTTGAAAGGTCGTGACCTAATTACGTATCTACGTATCATTTTGTCATTAGAAGAAACAATAATTTGATTTTTAAACGAATTAACGCACTTTTCGGTTATTGGCATTGTAAAGACAGGGTGTTCTGCTGCCGTGTGGACAGTTTCATTTGTGTCTGAGTCATTTTGGGTATTTTTGGTGGCGTTTTCAGTTTGTAGAAACTGTGAGTGGGTGTTATTTTGAGCGGGTTGTTGGTTAGCCGGTCTAATTAATATGTCGGAGATTATATTAATTTTTGGTTTTGATTTTGCTTCTGATTCATCAGAAATTTGTCCTAAAATTTCACTTAAGTCTTCACTACAAATTTCAGGTAGTTCTAGGTTATCTAAATTTTGTAAAAAATCGTTAATTTCATCATCAGAATCTCCAGAATGTACTATTATTGATTCGTTTTCTGCCACTTTTTCTATAGCATTTATCTCTATTCGAGAAAGTGCATCAGCATTTGTATTTGCTTTGCCCTTTTTATAAACTATGTCAAATTGGTATTCTGAAAGTTTAAGTCTCCATCGTGTAAGGCGTGATACGGGGTCTTTAAGAGAAAATAAATATATGAGAGGTTTGTGATCTGTAACAATTTTGAATCTATTTCCGAAAAGATATGGCCGAAAGTAGGTTGTTGCCCAGATGATCGCGAGCAATTCTTTCTCAATAGTCTAGTAATTGAGTTCTGCTGGATTCAATGTCCGCGAAGCATATGCTACGGGTAGGTCGTTGCCTACGGGGCCTTGTGAAAGGACGGCGCCCACGGCGTAATTTGACGCGTCTGTAGTTAAGTTAAATGGCTTGGACAGGTCAGGATATTGTAGAATTGGATCATTGGTAAGAATTTTTTTGCAAAGATTAAAAGATTGAAGGAATGCATCATTATGGATTATTTTTTCGCCTTTTTAGACATTTAGTCAATGGTTTGGTTATTTTTGCAAAATCCTTAATGAACTTTCGGTAGTATCCTACAAGTCCGAGAAAAGATTTGATTTCTTTGACAGTTTTGGGTATAGGAAATTTCTGAATTGCCTCGACCTTTTTTGGGTTAGGTTTTACCCCTTGTGGAGTCACGATGTGCCCCAGGAACTCTTACTTCTTTACGAAGGAATTCCGATTTATCCGGTTGTATTTTTAAATTATATTCTCGCAATTTTTGAAAGACTAATTTCAGATTATTAATGTGTTCATCAAGGGAGGTCGAAAATATGATAATGTCATCAACGTAAACTAGGCACACTCGTCCTTGTAAGTCGCGAAGGACATCGTCCATAACCCGCTGAAAGGTTGCTGGCGCGTTTTTTAAACCGAACGGCATTCTAGTGTACTCGTAGTGTCCGTTGTCAACAGTGAAAGCAGTTTTTGGAATGCTTTTAGGGTCCATCTCAATTTGGTGGAATCCCGACGCTAGATCTAAGGTGGTAAAATAAGAGCATCGACCTAATTTATCTAATATTTCGGTGATATTGGGGATGGGATACCGATCGTCAATGGTAATTTCATTGATTTTTCTATAGTCTACGACGATACGCCACTTTTTCTCGCCTGACGCATCTTCTTTCTTGGGAACAACCCAAATCGGGGAAGACCAAGGACTGGACGAAGGACGTATTATTTCGTCGTCTAATAATTTTCCAATTTGTCTTTGTACTTCGGATTTTAACGCGTAAGGATAGCGATAAGACTTTACGTGTATGGGGTCTTCGTTAGTTGTCTTTATCTCGTGCTTAACACGGTTTGTAAAAGAGAGTTTTTTCTCTGAATTATGAAATAGATCTGAATAATTTCGACAAAGTTGTAGGACCTTTTGTCTTTCTTCCGGATTTAGGTGGTTAGTTCGAATAAGGTCTTTTACGTCAATATTAGGATTTTTGTCATTATTGTGAGGTGTATCAACTATTTCCTCGATATTAAAAAGAAAATAATCATTATTTATTTCCTCGAAAATAGGTTCTGGGAACGGTTTGTCTAAGCGCAAGAGTTTTGTTTCATTAGAGTGGTTTTGTATTTCAACAATGACGTGACCATTTCTTGCAGTGGTCAGAGTTTCTGGAATAAAACACTTGGGAAAAATCTCTTTTTTATGTATTATCACGTCGCCTGTCTGCTTGGAAATAGGAATTTTTGCAAGGCACGTTTCTTGCGGATTTACAAGAAGTGAAAAAATATGAGAACCTTTATTATGCTTGTAGAGAATTTGAATGCAGGTGTTGTCGTTATAAAAAATATTATTTTCAAAATCTGGTTTTAATTTTAAGCGTTTCATGTCTTCAAAACCGATTAACCCGTCGAAAAAGTCATGAAAATGAAATAAATGGAATGTAATCCGATCGTCTAAACCAATCAATTCATTTAAAGGTATATCTGCTTTGAAACGGCATCTATTTACACCATTACAAGTTTTTATATTAAAATTTTCGTGATATATTTTGTCTGGGAAATATTTTTCTGCGAAATATGGGGATAGAATAGATTTTGACGCACCTGTATCAATTAAAAGTATGAATTTGGGTTTATTTGTCTTTATATAGGGTAAGGTACTGTCACTGTCATAGTTGTTTATTTGGATTGTCGTCATTTTTCGGGTTCTTCGAGACATAATTGGTGAAAATTTGGGTCATTTGGAACAGTAGTTACCTGCTCAACAGAAATTTCTGAGTTTCCCTGATTTTCTTGATAATTTTCCGTGAAATTATACTGATTTTCGTATTCAGCAGCTTCCGGATAAAGCATCTGTTCAGAATTTTCGTAATAATTGTTATAAAAATATGAGTTGTCTATATCGGAATAATAGTTCGAGGGACATGCCTGCTCATCATAATAATTTTGAAAATTGACATTTTGACATTCTTGTTCGATATTATGTAGTTCTTCTGATGCAAAATTTCGTGGGCCTCTACTACGGAAAAAGTTTGGTACATATCTTGGTAAGGTTTGGGGTGGCAAGGTGGGAACTCTGGAAGTTGTCGACATCTGTGTTGGTACTTCGTTAGGAGTTCGTCCTGTCGGTTTAAAAACATTCGTCTGGGGTGGTCTTGTGCCAAAGACTTGTTTGTTTGTGGGGAATTTTTGTTGTGCCATTTTAAAGTTTGGTCTGATATTAGTTATTGGGCCTCTGGGAAATTGTTGCGATTGAAAATTTGGGAATCTTTGGGGTGGAATATTTGGCAATTGTTGGTTGTACTGGAAAGATGTGGTAGGAATTTGGAAGTTTTGTTGAATTGGCATTCTAGGACTTTGAAAATTGGGCATAAAATTTTGTGAAAAGTTTGGGTTTCTTACTTGTGGTGGTCTCTGAGGTTTAGGAAAATTACCGGATGGACCTGATGGTTGTGGAATATTAGAAAGTAAGCGATTTTGGGCATAAAAGAAATTTTGTTCCTCGATTACCAGCGCTATAGCATTTTCTAAGGTATCTGGATTGCGGATTCTAATAATATCTTGTAATCGTCCCGTTAGTCCTCTAACAAAAGTTTTTAGAGCTAACTGTTTGTAGTTATTTAAATGCAAAATTTTCTCATTCCTAGTTAAGTTACTGGAATTTAATTTGGAAATTATTACACTGTGCGCGTCTTGGATTCTGGCTCCAAATTGCACGGGGGGTTCATTTTTGAAAGGTCTTAAAATTATTAAATCTTGCACAAGGCAGTCTATATTCCTGTTGTCGCCAAAAGTTAGACGGAGAGCGTCACGAATTTCTTCCCATGTTTGTAGTTCAGTTCTAGTTCCGATTAAAACTAGAGCCCTACCTGCTAATTTTCCTATTACAGCTTTTAACAAGAATTTATTTAGTGGGTCATTTAGGACACCTCGATTCGAATATGTTTCGATAAGGTAAGAGCAACTATCAATAAAAATTTCAAGAGTATGTTGGTCGCCTGAAAATTGGGGAATACTTTCTATATACATTCTAAGCAATTGATAATTTATTTGTCCATTTTGTGGTTGTTGTTGCCTTTGTTGTTGTTGTTGTTGCTGTTGTTGATTCATATTTGGTCTAATATTAACTTGTCCAAAAAGAGTACTTAGAATAGCAAGGTCTGTGTCGTGGTCAATACCAAGCCTTCCTACGTTTTCGTTTTCTGATTCGCTATCAGACATAAATTTGGTTTCTTTTAGAAACAAAATAAAAGTGAAGTGAAAACTTAAATGGAAATGAGAGAAAAGTAAAGTTATAAAAATGTGTTTTGAAAATGGTTTTCTTTGATTTTCTTTTCTTAAAAATAACTTACACTAGTGAGATTAAATACTCCTTGTTCCGGCAGGAAGTTTTCAGGACAGTTCGGACAAAAGGAATGGCTCTTACCCTGCTCTTCGGCGTTGGTCGCTAGCCCTTCAGCTCTTGGAACTCAGCCCTGCTTCGTTGTCGGTGTTGCCTGGCTGCTACGGTGACCGTTCGTCCTTTACGGAGACGATTTGTTTCGGACCGATCACTTAACGGAATTTTCCGAAGGAAAACGCGAGTTTCGGCGACAGAAAGTCTTTTTCGTATCACAAACGTCAGCGATTTCCGCGACCCGTCCTACCGACTGCGCCAATTACATGTATCAACGCAGCAGTAGGCTTTTTAAAAATCGTTTATTTGGGTAAACGCGTTACAAGGAGTACGGCTTCAATCTGTCTCTCGCGAATGTTATACAAAGTTTTTATAAAATCGTTTTTGCTGATGTGGCAGCTGTTCTTGCACTTCTTCTTTTGATGTATCAGGAACTTCTATGTACGTAACTAAATCTTTGTCTTATTTACTATTTTCCCTCACAGCTGACTATACAAACTAGGTCACCAAATTTTATTGCGGTAGCCTCGCCTACCTAATACTATCATAAAATAACCAGTGAACAAGTGTTTATGACTACACCCTACAGTTAGATTAACAAATATGCAATCAATACTTTAAAAATTACTTAGGTTACAAATAAACAAAACACAACGTAGAACAAGGTCCTAACCAATTAAACTAGACGATCATGCCAATTATAGCTTCCTTTCTTCGGCACCGTAAGGGGCCGGGGGTTGGGACGTTACAATATATGGTAACTTATTTCAGGCAACTAGATAGTTTTATGCCAAATGTAGGTAGCTAAATATGGTTATCTAGTCTTAGACATAACTTAGGTAGTTAAGGTAACCTAAACTGATTATTGGCACTAGTAGTAGGTAGTCAAAGTAGAACTTAATTAATCCTAGGCACAGCGAAAATATAGTTTGGGTAGACTTATCTGTTTCTAGGCGTGCTTGGCTCTGCTTGCTGCGCAGACGGGAGACAAATCACGTGATCACCTCTCACGTGCAGGTAGTTGTGGTCCACCTTGTAGGTGTGTGTGGTGTCCTCCAAATAGATCAGGCACCAACCACCAATATAAGCGAAACAGGTACTAAAAAAAACCCTATTTGTGCAAAAGAACTATAACATATTTACAAAAAACTTACCACTTCCTGTGGTTTTTTTTTATAACGGCAACTTGTAGAAAATCGGCAGAAGATACGTCTGGAGTTTTTCTGTTTGGAGAAAAACAGGTATACGGCAGTAATCCAAAGATATAACGTCTATCTATGTTGAGAATATTGCCTGAAAGTTGGGAATTGGACTTAGGCGTATAAAAAACTACAAAATGGAGGGGCTTACCTACGCGGCGAAGTGTACCGGCGAGAAATTTGCTACAAAGACGGCACTGAGGGAGGCTAATCGGTGAAGATTGCGTGGTGTTATAAAACTAGCTTCATTGCCGAGAATTATTCACTTCAGATCCGCGTTTAATTTCACTTTATGCTCCGAGGAAAACCTCGCAAATTCTCTTAGGTAGTCAGCATGACGCTCGGCAGTCGAAAGAGGGTTTCGACACTCCTTCTCCGGAACGCATGGTTTCCTAAAGGCCTCTATTAACAACTTATCGAAATTACTTGGGTAACTACCAGTTGGAATGAATTTCCGCATCAATCTCTTCAAACAAAATAGCAACTAGGACAGAAACACAACTGACATACACAACAAGCCAAAAGGAAATTAAATAAAAGAGTTACTACTCTACGGATGACGATATAATAATAAGTAAAAATAAACGACCTGACCTGGTGCGTTAGGCGATAGGAATTAGCTACCTTAACCGACTGCACGAGGACGGAACTACGAGCTATAGGCTCGGTACCTCCTCCATAGATGTCGCTGCGTACCATATTTCAAATAAAAATAACGATACAGATGTAGCGTAATTTTCAAATGCTACAACCTTATGCCTGTGATTTACCTGGACGACATACTCTTAATAGGGAGCTCTGCTAATGAATGTCAAAAGGGCATATTAAAATCTGTGGGGCTTCTGCAGTCACTAGGCTTTTCCATAAACACCAAGAAATTCAACTTGGTCCCGTCCACTTGCCGCAATTTTTTGGGATTTATCTTTGATACGGCCATTATTAATTTCCGCCCATACTGCATTCAGTCACTCTACGCCCAAGTCTGGTCCTAATTTATTAGATTCTGATTATATAGCCCAATTTCGGTCGAAAAATATGTGTAAATAGAAATAATTCTGAGGCCGATATTATAATATACCAATCTGTTCAGAAAAAAGATGAGGTTTCGCCTAATTATTTTGTAGCAAGATTAAAAATGTGAAAATATTTTATATTTATAGTAATACTTATTCAAAAGGTAAATTGCTAGTAAACATCTATTTTAGTGGATCAAGTTGAACTTATAGCTCATCTCATTTTAATTTTTTTTACTATTCGGTTCAAATTCGAATACTGTATTACATAATATTCAGTAGGTATGGAATATTTTTTTAATGTATCCCAGTCCAGCTTTTCTCTCTATATTCGCTATTTTTAGTTAAGCATTGTGTTACTGTGAATAAATAATAAATATATTGAATATATAAAAAATGAAAAATGTTTTGTATTTTCTATTTTTCTCCCTTTGTAAAAATATTAAAGTTGGCCCGCCACTGGGTAGTATTTGTAAATACATCTATCTCTTTCATAATGTGAGAAGGTTCAGCTTAGTGTTTACATCTGTATAAAGACCCTGTAATGCGGTGTCCCCTTTGTGTATTAGTCTGAGGCGCGAACTGCCTAATAAAAGTGGCGGCCATATTAAACCAACTTCATCCATGGGCGTATCATTGTTAACAGACTTGGCACTGCAGACTGCTTTAAAGGTCTTCGTCCTCGTTCGCCACGATGCACAGTAAAGGCATCAGCAGCAAAATGCTTTGAATAAATAAATTTATTTGGACTCAAAGTCCAATCAGTTTACAAGTTAAGAATTTTTAACCACATATTCAATCATTAAAAGTATACAGATTTCGGCGATTGTTTTTACTAAACTTACCGAAAAAATGATACTGCCGGAGGTATCCTAGACTTATAATTCTTACAGCTTGGTACTGCACACGACACTTTCCAAAAACACTGACCATTTCTCTGCTGAAAATACAAAAACTACCGCTGAGAACAAACTGCGAACATCAAAGTGAGGACAATATGGCGGCCATTAAATTTGCCTGGAAATAGGATGCGCAGTAGGTCAAAGCGCGTTCTCTCTACTCCATTTCTCTGAACACAAATCGTACCCGAAATTTTTGAGGTTATCTTCTTCTTCTTCATATCCTTTTTTGGCCTTTGCTGTGCCGAGCAATTTAGCCACTCGGGGCCTTCGCCTCCTCTACGTTGGGTCGGGTATGTCCAGCTTTTGATGTTCCCGCCCAACTTGATACCAGAGAACAAGGAAGGGGAGAATATAAACTCGACGGCGCGACGGCGCCTTTGATGTTTGCCAGCCTGTGGTCGCCATGTTCTCCGTTTAGAAGACAGGGCCGTATTTAGAATTTAGTGAAGGAATAGTGTAGGTCAGTAGTCTAGGGAAGACAACTCTGGCTCATCCCCCCACCCCCGTTTTTGGTCCCCCCCACTCCTTTTTCGTACATTACCCCCCACCCCCACGCCCCTGGTAGGCCCCGCCCACTTTTCCCCCGCGCATGCGCGACGAGCGCATGACCTCTCCCCCGCACCCCGCAGCCATCATACCGTGTAATTGCAGCGTAATGAGTAATTACAATACCGCGGGTCCATATTTCCGCGAAATTCGCACATAAATGTCAATTTATTGGTTAAGTACCGTATGTACGTGAAGAAATATTTAAAATAAATACAATCACTCTCATTTCCCGCGCTTTTTTTGTCTAATTAGCAATATTTACCCCCTTTTCAATGAAAAAAACATTACATGGACTGTTAATGTACCGTTTATACCTACATAACTATTTAAAATAGGTACAAGTACTCTCATTTCCCGCGCTTTTTGTCTAATTAGAAATATTTATTCACTTTGCAATGAAAAACATTACATATACTGCACTGCATAGCGTATTAGGCTCTATTTACGCATAATTTACCGCAGATCTAATAAAACAATAAGCTCCTCCCTGTCATTTCCTACATTTTCGACTAATTACACAATAATTTAAATCTTTGCAATGGAAAAAAAAATACAGTGTACCGCACTGTATGGCGTATTACGCCCCACATTCATGTAATAAACAAAAAAATAAATTCTATTTTGTCCCACATCTACAAAAATCTGAAAATTCCCAGGTTCCTCCACGTAATTAGGCATGTGACGTCGCAGCCAACGCCTTAGAAATTCTCAAAACAAAGAAAAAAATACAGTGTACTTACTTTAAAGTGAATATGTACTCTTAAGAAGAAATAATGTAAGGATATATATGAAAAACTCAAACAGAGAAAAGCAATTAAAAACACTTTCAAAGCATGAGTTACAACACATATTCCAAACGTATGATTGCTGTCGTCCAGATGGACTTCCCCAAAAATCACTTGTCTTGCCCGAATACAGTCTATAGCACAGGCGCGGGCACTATCACATTAAACGCAACAACGCGACATTATTTAATTATGCCAAAATATCTCCACCGCAAACGAAAAAATAAAGCGACGGTACTAAGGCGTCGGGTGTGGCCGCGACAGAGTATTGATTTTTTTCTCGTTCCCAAGAGAACAAAGGCCACCTGCCCCTGGGATGCCCACCAACAATTCAAAGAAAGGTACCTGTGGCGCCATCCCCAGGCATCGGATGGCGGTACCAACAAGACGTGGCCGGGGGCCGCTCTCCCAGGGTAGGTACCTAAGTATAGCCGTCGACGGTCCGACGTAGGGCGAGGCCAGTGCAGGAGAAGAAAATATTTAACGGTATAATTTGAAATGAAATGAAATAAAAGGATATATATTGAAGTGCATTGATATTATTTCAGAATATACGTATAGGTACGTGTACTAGTGGAATTAAAGATAGCTGATAAGGTAATTTACGGAAAACCAGCGACCTAATTCACATATTATAATCTATGTGAATACATACACCCAAAATATTTAGCAACTATTATTAAACTTAAGCTCTGTTGTAATACTATATATTTTTTTGAGAAGTGGGGGTATAGGTTACATATAAAAGCCGCGGGTGGAAGCGCCTAAAATCATTCTCTCCGAACTTTGAATCCGACATTGTATATTTTACCTAGTAATTTGCTAGTCTCGTAAAAATTATAGCCAATATGATGTCACAGAAAATCAGAAACCGTTTAATGGATCTATCCGAAAGAGAAGAAATTTATTGGAGATATACAGGGTGATTTATTCATAACTACATTAATTTTAACAGTGGGTAGGGAAAAATATCCTGAATGCGAAATCGCAATTTAAAAAATTCCAACTTTTTTCTTAAAGCCGGAATTAATTTTTTTCTAAACCGCATTTTTACCTATTTGCCCCCCTATTTGCAGCTGCCACTGACTTTCTTTCAGGGCGCATGAGGCATCGGCAGAGCATTGGAGGACGCTTGCCGTCATGCGCGTCAGCATTGTTGCCAGATGTACGGAACTTTCATAAGTTTGAAGGAATGTTTCGGTACATAATTATTATTTGTATTGTAGGCGAATGTTCTGCAAAATTCATGTTATATTTTTTGGCCAAAATGTTAACAGTTAGGTTTAGGTACCTCTTGTAACGGTTAGTTTTGGCCTGAGACACCTTAAGGGATAAATGCCAACAAGAAAAATAAATGAAACGACTGCTTACGTGGCTTTTTGATTTTTGATGCTTTATTAAGTACTAAACTGGCTTACATGATTTCGTGGACCTTGACACCACCGAGGACGATCTTTTTCTTGATAGAACAAACTTCATTCACTTTCACTTCGCGCACTAATTTTTCCGCTCACTAGTTCACTGATAATCCTTTTTACTGCACGGAGACGCTCTTAGAGATGTGTTCTGTGGGTGTCCCTCTTCCTCTGAAATAAGAACGTCGACATTAGCCAACATATCTGGGGTCTAGTTGCTTAAACTTACCGTATACTTTCCGCTTAGGTTGCATCCAACACGAACGACACACTTTTCTCAGTCCTTTCTTTCTCATTATGTTTTCTTATCATAGTTAAGGACTCATACCTATCTACAATAGAATCGAAATTTTTGAAACAGTTTCAGTATTTTCCAATCACTGTTTGTTGAAACTGTGTGCGTCTCGTGCTTGTAATGGCAAAAATAGCATCTGTGGGTGTTCCGCTTCCTCTGAAATAAGAACGTCAACATTAGCGAACATATCCGGGGTCTAGTTGCTTAAACTTACCATGTACTTTCCGCTTAGGTCGTATCCAACACGAACGACACACCAGTCCTTTCTTTCTCGATATGTTTTCTTGTCATAGTTAAGGACTCATACCTATTTCCAATAGAATCGAAATTTTTGAAACAGTTTCAGTATTTTCCAATCACTGATTGTTGAAACTGTGTACGTCTCGTGCTTGTTATGGCAAAAATAGCGGTGAAAGTTCCCCACGATGTACCTACGCAGCCCCTTTTTTTTATTGTGGCTACCTTTCTTATTTTCGAGGTCCCTGAACACGAATCTGACCTTAGTTTTTTTTTGCTCGGACGTAGTTTCCGAGAAAATGAATTTTCAAATTTCCTTTTCACATCTCACTTTTCACGGCGATATTTGTGGTTATAATCCGGTTGACTTTTTACTGTACGCAGCTCAAACTGATCACCAGACTATTTTGCACCTTTTGCAATATCGACACTTCGCGAAAACCCGCGGAAAAACAGGAAATAAGGTGGGTAATCTGTGTGTCCAAGATTCATTTTGCATTGTTTTCAGGCCGGTTGCCTATCCCTTATTTCTGTTCTGTTTTCTGTTTGCAGCCTGAAGTTAGCGACGTTTAATGTACCACCGATATTAAGAGAAGTACCTAAACTGGAGCGCTTGTTCTCAAAATCCGCACGAGGGAATTTGGCATGATAAAAATACCGTCAATAGTCTCCAAATTAAAATCTGTGAAATACAAAAAAGAATCATGCATGACCTTTCTTTAAACTATGCGTTACGGCAATAGTTATAATAAGAAACATTAAGAAATATTTTTGCCGTGTTTACGTAGGCTATTTTCGCCCGACATTCGGGGCGCGCTTAGTTTCTCATGATTATTTTTTGTATTTCACAAATTTGATTTGGAGACTATTTACGGCCTTTTTAAGAGTATTTACCAACATTATGTTAGATTGTGGGACCTCTATCAACACCAATTTAAGTAATGTTAGGGTTAGGTATTGATAAAACTGGACCTATAAAAATGAATGTTTAAATTTTCGTTTCATTAACATTTTTATTTTTCTTCAAAATACCCACTTAAAAGTAGGAGGTTGTACCTACTTCTTCAAAAAAGGAAGGGTAATTCTTCATTACGTAAAGCATTGAATGCCAAATTCCCTCGTGCGGGTTTTGAGAACAAGTGCTCCAGTTTACTTCTCTTAATATCGGTGGTACTTTAAATCAGCGCCACACAAATGTCAGGCGTCAAAAATGCCGAAAAGAAGACAGCGTCATCGATTTTTCGCCCACTAGCCCGTTCCACCATCGGTCATAATTACGTCCGTGTACCGATTTTATTTTTTCTAAGGGTGTTTCTGGCATTTTTTGAGATACCATTCCACAGATTACCTCCTTTGGAGAGGGGTCATCTCCAGTTTTAATGAAAATCTCGGACCTCGAGGGTAAAGGGTTCTTCGCCCTCGGCGGAGTGTATTTCCGTTTTTAATTATTTTTCTAAGTAGGTACGTTCCCCCTACTTTTTGGGGATGCCATTCCACAATACATCCCGAGAGCGAATGTACACTTTGCCCTCGAGATCCGAGATTTTCCTTAAAACTGGAGACCACCCGTCCCCAAAGGAGCTTATTTGTGGAATAGCATCCCCAAAAAGTAGGGGGAACGTAGGTACTTAGAAAAATTAAAAACGGAAATAGGTACATCCCGAGGGCGAATGGACCCCTGTCCCTCGAGATCCGAGATTTTCATTGAAACTGGAGATGACCCCTTTCCAAAGGAGGTAATCTGTGGAATGGTATCCCAAAAAATGCCAGAAACACCCTTAGAAAAAATAATATTGGTACACGGACTTTAATTATGATCGATGGTGGAACGGGCTAGTGGGCGAAAAATCGATGACGCTGTGTTTTCGGCGTTGACGCCGGCGCCATGGCGCTGGCGTTAGTGACGCTAACTTCACCTAAGCACCTAAGTAGTGGAGCGGAGGACAGCGGACAGGGCAATGCATAAATCTTGGATATTTTCTGTTTTCCGCGGGTTTTCGCCAAGTGTCGATGTTGCAAAAGGTGCAAAATAGTATGGTGATTAGTTTGAGCTGTGTACAGTAAAAATTTACCCCAATTATAACCACAAATATCGCCGTAAAAAGTGAGGTGTCAAAGGGAAATTTGAAAATCCATTTTCTCGGAAACTACGTCGAGCACCAAAAACTAAGGTGTTCAGGAACCTCGAAAATAGGGGGGTAGCCAAAATTAAAAAAAAAAAACAGGCTGCGTATACACAGTGGGGAACTTTTACCAAAATTGTTTTAGAGATCGTGATTTGTGCAGTGAAAAGTGTAGTGACATTCTGAAGGAATATGTGTCAGTTAGATGCTGAATGCGGAAAGTCCAAGATGTGCTAACACTCTTTTATTGTCCCATGTCCCATTAACCAGAGGTAAATTCATAAACTGGATATTTTTTCTTATTTAAATTATGGCAACGAAACGGCAACGTCGCGGCCGGCGCCATGTTCCCCACCAGAAAGCCTCATTCACATGCGTTCAGGTGCGCCTCGTTACGTGGGATTAGGGATAAATTGCCCCATTATTTAAACATGCAGCGAAAAAATTTTTTTTTGCGTTTTTGGCATATATGTACCTCCCTGATGACGTGGTTAAAATTATTGTATTTATGAATAAATCACCCTGTATATTAGCCACACAGGGGGGTGAGGAAGTACCAAACGTCGGAAATTACGGTCAAGACGGACCCATAAACAACGAATGCGATGAGGGGATAATGTTATTAACACAGACGCATATTGTACAACCCGCCGTATTACACCTGTTCAAGTTTCACGTGGTTGTTTGGAGTTTGTTGAAGAGGCTACATACTGTTTCACAATTGTCTATGTAAATAATATAACATTAGGACAATGCAATAGATTATGTGTGAGTTGCTATTCCACATGTTATGTGAGGGAACATACAGATGCCGACAATACCAACGGGTTGTGGGCAAACAAAAAAAATTCATAACCATGTTGATGCTCACCTGATAAATCGACAGAAGCCCACATGGTTGCGCTGCATGGCCTATACGGATACCCTATATCAGATGCGTCGAAGTGAAGGCTGTATTTACTGTCTCGGTGCCTCATCCTCATCTGATTGTCATGTACTAATTTAAATATACATTTTTTGATATTTCATTTTTTTGTCCACTTTACCCCCAAAAAAATTTCTGGTGATAATATATTTAACTCACAGGGAAAAAAAAACAATATATATTTTAATTAAGATTTATTTCAAACAGATACAAGTCTAATACATGTCATACATAATTTATTTATGAGATTACATCATTCTTATTTATCCAGCTGTTGTGCTCTGTCGAGAATCCCAACCATTTCACATACACTTTGTTTCCACGCCTCCTTAATATCTTCTCAACCAAATACATGTCGTCATTTTTTGTTTTCTGCAATTCATATTCATAAAAACAACCTTTTATGGGTTGACCGTCCATATCTTCCAAGAGGTATGTAGTAGGTTTGGACAATTTTAATTTAAGTATCCTAAAAAGCTCGGTGGACCAATTAGGTGTGTACCCCTTCTCAAATACACCTTTAAATTTACTTATGCGAACAATATCACCGACTTTGAATTTTTGTTTTCTGCGTGAGGCCGGCTCGCTGTGTGTACGAGTAGGTAGTTTTGTTGTTGGGGTTACCGATGACGGTGCCAAACCGGTCACCCTATGTACTCTATTATTATATTTTTGAATGATGCTGGGTAGAATTTCAAGCCACTTTCCGAAAATTCCTTCTACAGCAAATTTTTTAAAGTCTTGATAACTCGCTCGGCTAAAGTCGCTTTCATGGTGCTGAATGTGGAGTAGTGATTTATATTGTACTTTTCCATCAATTTCGTGAAATGTTTATTATAAAATTCTGTCCCGTGATCACTCTGTATATGCTTCGGTGTATAGATGGATTCTCTCAAAACGGTTTCCATAACACGCGAGACTTCAACACCGTTTTTATTTTTTAGAGGTTTCGCCCACACAAATCTGGAGTAACAGTCAATTACTATCAAGATGTATCTATTGCCTTTATTTATGTGGGCATATGGTTGCATCTCCGCCAAATCTATTTGCCATAAATCACCATATCCCTTACTCAACGTCCTTCGTCGTTGAAAATTCCTACGGGCCATTTTGTGTAATTCATCAACAATAACTTGCTTGCTACTGTTCATATTCCTACAGTAAAATAATCGAGTATCTGCGACTTTTCCAATATGTTAGCGTTTAATATCTGATTGCGTGGGAACTATTTCGGTGTCACTTTTCAGTACCACTCCAGCCGATGTTTTAGAAGTTATGCGTTTTGTTAATTGGGGATGTACCTTTAAAACAGATGTTTATAAGGTATCAAACCTTCCTATAAGTGCATGAAGAGATCCTGTATTTTGATTATGATCTTGATTGATTTGTCTAACTACATCGTCAATACGTTCAAGTATTTGTTTTTTTGCTTCGATAGCACATTTATTAATACGTGCTTCAACATATTGCTCTATTTTGTCCAATATAAATTTTGCGGTTTCTTGCACTGCAATTTCAGTACCCTTAACCTGTCTATTAATATAATTAAGTGTTACGACATCAGTATCAGATATAGGTTCTGCAACATTACACAAACGTTTTCCATCAATATCGAAATGTTCATCTTTCGTGAGTTTAAATCCAACACCAGCGGGTCCACGTGGTACATTTCTAATGTAAAGTCGCCTTCCCTTGCAACCGAATTCAGCAATGGTGGAATAATTATTGTCACTCATACTGTCACACACACACACACTGATTTATTTTGTGCTGTGTATGATATTTATAAAAAAAAACCTTGGGTGAATAGGTTAATATATAATTCCCTGCTCCCTTAGCTCGTCGGTTATTGATATTATTTCATTATCCACTCCGGTATTTCCAGCCATTTTAGAGCTCCATAATAAACGTAATCGATCAATTAGTTCCTTTGGTTTATTCCAGTAGAGGTAGCTGATTGGATCATTATTTAATGTTTTTCTATAAGGTAGTGTAAGCAAACCACCCTTCTTTGTTCTATGTGGTTCTATGATATCCTTAAATTTTCCACTGTTTTTTACGTTTAAGCCCCGACTGGGGTCGTAGTATTTGTAGGGTGCCCCCGTTGATCTTAAAATCTCAGTATAAGCCATTTTGGTTTCATTACTAAGTCCGTTCCTAAGGATGTTTTCGGGCAACTTCAAGAAAATCACATCAAACATCTCATCGTTACCATCAAAAGTAGCAACGTTATTGTCATGCACAATTGAAATATTTTTTTTGTGCGAAAATTTAACTTCTGCACCGCCCATGAAAAATTTATTTGTTGTATTATCAAAACGTATTCCATAATCATAATCGTATTCTGCTGTTGTTTTTAACGCCCTCCAGGTGTTCGAACAACATCTCCCGTCTAGTTTTTCCAGTGTTGGAAATATTTTGCTCTAAGAGGGATGATCTGTCTTTGCTTTCTACACTCTCACTTGTACTGCTATAATTACTATCATCATTACTGTCATCATTACTATCATCATTACGCTCATCATTACTATTGTTTATAGCAAAAAATTCATCTTTTTCCCTTTTTATTTTAGGATATACTTTTTCCACTTTAGCAGGTTCTACAGCTTTTTTCGATATTATATTCAATGGCTTTGTAATAGGTTCAAACATTTTCTCGAGTGCTCTTTTATCCTCAAAGTTTCTGCTTTGAACGGATTTAAATTTCTTACGCACTGCTTCCGTGGCTTCAACTAATTTTCGTTTAAGCTCTATTTCATCCTGCATGTTTTTATCCATTGTTGTTCTTCCCACGCTAGATGGTTTTCGAATGATTAAATTAAAAATGTTTATATGTATATGTAACTATCAAAACACTTTCGATATCTCCCATTATTTTTTCACTGTCTTTGTCAATAACCAAAAATCCATAACTGTCTTTCGAACATTCCCAACAGATTTTAAGAAATTCTGCAAAAGTTAAATCGGGGTTTATATGGTCATCAAAAATATGACGTTAATTTGTTTCGTCTTCTTTGAACACGACAAGTAAATTTGCGTTGTCACGAACTAGTTGTTTTGGTATTTTCGAATAAGTTTGTGCTAAGAAAAAGGAATCTACATTTTTATGGCGCCCCATACTGAAATAGGCTCTGATTTCATCTTGTTTCTCACATGTGACGTCATCAAATATAAATATTGAATCGGGTTCGGCTTTCGACGGTTCCATAATAGACTCTCTATCGCTAAATGTGTATAGACCCATTCCCACTATGGGCGTTACAACATTTTTCAAGTACTGATACTTTGGTTGGTATAATTATTTGGAAAAAATATAGATATTGGAAAAATGTAGCCCTTGCGGGTGGGTTAGCAGCGAAATCATTACATTTGTCTTTCCACAGTTAGATGGGCCGATAATCAAGCCGCGTATGCTATTGGGTAGAAGCGATCCATGTCAATTATCTGTCTCGTTTGTAACTCTAGCATCTAGGTTATCAACTTCAAGTGATTGTCCTTGCTTTACAACACGCATGTTAAAATATTACATATAAACAAATTCATTTATTTTCCGCATTCACTCAAATGTTATCTGTTGAGCAGAGTAGTATACGTAGTGGATGCTCCCGCAAAGGCCGACAATTAAAAACTGGTCGGGGTGTTATTAATACATTAATTAATAAACTCCCGTTTGAGCTTCATTTACCAGGATATCAATTTTGCGGGCCCGGGACCCACCTCCAAAAAAGGTTACGTAGAGGAGAGACTGGAATTAATCAATTAGATTCCGCTTGCAAGGAGCACGATATCTCATACAATCGTAGCAGTGATTGAAAAGAACGTCATAAAGCTGACAAATATCTTGAACAACGAGCGTGGGAACGAGTTAAATCCAAAGACGCGGAAGCCGGTGAGAGAGCAGCCGCTTGGCTTGTCACTAATATAATGAAAACCAAACAACGATTTGGAATGGGTTGCACTTCTCTACCTGCCAAACATAGTACATCTCGGAACGAGAAAAATGCTTCAAATAAAAAAGTTACTTTTGGTAGAGGTTTTTTGGTAGACGTGCGTAAAACTCTCAAAAATGTGGGAGGCAAACATGCAATTCGGAGTGATCTACATTCAACCGCACAGGTGGCTTTGAAAGCGGCTCGCAAATACTTAAAAAAAATAGTGGAAAAGGAAAGTTACAAACACCCCGTATAATCCCAATTCCCAAATTTGGTGGCATATTACCGCTGTTACCGATATTCGCCGGACTATCTGCGCTAGGTGCGTTGGCCGGTGGTACAGCAGGTATTGTTTACCGCTGTTACCGATATTCGCCGGACTATCTGCGCTAGGTGCGTTGGCGGTGGTACAGCAGGTATTGTAAAAGCTGTTAATCATACAAAGGATGCGCGAAATTAATTAATAAAGGCTACCCGCCATAACAAAACTATGGAGGCCATCGCATTGGGAAAGGGAATGTATTTGAAACCATACCGCTCAGGCTATGGATTATATTTAAATAATCACCTCCCCTCAGGGCCCTCTCCAACATCGATATTGAGTTTTTTGCGAAAAAGTTAAAAATTCCATATTTTAGGGGTGTGTTCATGCGGGACACTCTACCTAAAGGAGGGCCATTACTTAACGAATCCATCATTGTGAACTTGGATAAAAAAGAGGGAAAGGGGACGCATTGGACCGCATTTAAAAAAATCGGACCTATAGTCAGCTATTACGATAGTTTTGGAGATTTACCACCTCCTTCAGAAATAGTGCACTACTTATTATATACGGGCGTGAAAAATGCAAGTAAAATATATTACAACTATGAAAGACAACAAGAATTTGATACAGTCTGGTGTGGACATTTGTGCTTGCAGTTTCTCACAGACCCCACTTAACCATAAAAATGGATCGTGAAACAATAAAAAGAATGGCACATTCCCTGCTGGCGTTTTCTAGTTTACGCAGTTTAACTAAAATGAGTGAAAACCAATTAGCAGATATGCCAAAAGAAGTAATAATTGCTTGTGCATCAGAAGAGATACCATTGGTTTGGTATAAATTGCCCGAACATATACAGAACGATGCTGATATTCTAAAATTTCTGTACTGCACCAAACATGATATTTCTGAAGATGGTTGCGATAGTGAAGATTCCAACCCTGAAAGACTGGTTTGCTGTTTGTGTAATATGAGACATGTTGGAATCGCATCAGATAATTCCGCTAGTATTACTATGTCTAATAAATCACCGCAAATGACAGGAAGAGCTCATATATTTAGTTGCTGTAAAAAATAATAAAAACATTGTAATAACTCAAGTTTTATCAGTCATGTCTCGAACGTTTACTCTATCTGGACATACAAGTGTAATTAGTGCAGATTATTATCCACCGATAGAGTTGGATTCAAACTGTGACTATGGTCTTGGACTAATTGGATTCTATATCTACAATTCGATACTCAACGTGGATGAAACAAACAACTGTTTTGCATACAAACTCCCTGATTTGGAAACTTCGACAATCATCCACATTTCATCGGGTACATATGAAATTAGTGACATTTATATGGCGATACTGCGGGCTATGAAGGTAGAGGAGATGCAAATGTGAAATTTTTTCAATGTATTATGAGATTGATTTTACATGTAAAAATTCTATAGTAACATTGTTAGGTTTCGAACGAACGTTTCTAAAACCAAATGTCGTTCACCAGTCGACATTACCTGTGGATATAATGAGAGTGAGGATAATCTGTATTGATTGTAATATAATTGGCGGTGCATATCAAAATTCTGCAGAGTCTCACACGCTCTTCCAATTTGATATTAACGTAGAACCAGGATATAAACTAACAAAGGAGCCTCAGAATATTATATACATGCCAATAAATCCTAGAGGGCGTCAGTACATCGAAAACATTACACTACGTATCTTGGATGATAGTGGTAACTTGATCAATTTTCGCGGTGAAAAAATCATTGTAAAACTAGAGCTAAAAAAAATAATCTAATATGGGATTTGTTTTTAAGAAACAGTCATATAAAATATATGACAACAAACAAGAAGTATTCGATAATAAAAGTAAAAATATCGGGGGATGTAGACTCAGTTCATGTAAAGTATCTGGAGCATCAAGACGTCTTTCACGGGAAGATCGCAAATTTTTACAATATATTGGCCTACGTCTACGTAAATAAATCATGGTTGTCACCAGTGAAAAATTGGAGGTGTTTGAAGAACCTGTATTTGATCAATCACTCATTAGTCTGCACGAACACACTTACAAACCGTATGGGTCACCAAAATACAACAACTCGGATGAAATACGAATCCCAGTAAATTTTCAGGACCTTATTCTTGATATTGCCGATAGTTACATTTATATTGAAGGTAAATTTACACCTAATGATGCGGCAAAGAAGTGTTACCTTGCCAATAACGCATTTGCATTTCTTTTCGATGAAATACGTTATGAAATGAGCGGAGATCAAGTCTGCGTGGTTAGAAAACCCGGTATAACAACAACCCTAAAAACTATGGTATCGTTCAGTAAGACACAATCTAATTTCCTTACTACTTGTGGGTGGGGTTTGTCTGAAGAAAATAATGCCGTCCTAGATTCTACTAGCCACACATTTCATGAAAAACTCCCACTTAAATTTTTGATGGGTTTTGCTGAAGATTATTCCAAAGGAATTTTGAACGTAAAACAGGAGTTGATATTGATTATTGCCCGATCCTTTAAAAACTCTTTTATCGGAGAGGTTGATGCTGCATTAGAAATCACAAAGACCGAGTGGAAAATTCGTCATATTGTACCTGAAGATAAACAAAAACTTAGACTACTCTCACGAATAAATAAAGGTGGGAACAATGCAGTAGTTAAGGTGCCATATCGTACATGAGATCTCTATGAATTACCAGCGTTTCGTAATACTTCATCCGATGTTTGGGCAATAAGGACGAGCACGAGTTTGGAAAGGCCTCGCTATATTATTATTGGATTCCAATCTACAGATCAATCCGATAATTACACAAAAGATGTAACTCAGTTTACTAACGCCGACATTGGCAATGTTCGTCTTTATCTAAATTCTGATGTTTACCCATACGAACGATGGAATTTGGATTTCCCAAAAAAACTTATTGCTCCAGCCTATTATGCATACCAAAATTTCCAAAGTGCTTATTATGGTAAAGATTTTACAGAACCAATGATGGATTTAGAAGAATACTTAAAAAATCCAGTTTTTGTTATCGACTGCTCCTACCAATCAGATTCGTTAAAAATTTCAACAGTGGACATCAAGTTGGAGTTTTAGACACGTAAAAATAGGTTCCCAACAGGCACCAGAGCTTATGCTTTAATTATACATGATTCATATTTTAGGTATAATATTTATGATGGTACTGTAAACACTGGTATTCAATATTGACTTTATTTTATGTACTTGTATTTTTCATAATTGATCAATAAAGAATTATAATATCTTTGGTGTGTATTATTTTCAGTTGTTACATAGATTGTAGATTTGTAGATTTCTTAGGGGTCGTTTTTTTGCCCTTACGGCCTTTCTTCGCTGAGACCTAATTAGATCTTTTGTGAATGACCCTGCTCTAATAAATTCCAAGGTCACCTAGGCTTTTGACGAAGCTTAGTATTTTCCTTGGGGCTAAGTTGCCAATTTCATTTGGATTTATATTGATCCTTTCGAAATATTTAAGTCTGTTTCGAATTAAGAGGGGACACTCACACAGTATGTGCTCGCTAGTCTCATCCCGTTCGTTGCAGAATCTGCATAGTCCATTGTCTGTTTTGCCCATTTTTTAAGATGATATCTTAAAGGGCAGTGTCCAGTCAGGAGACCTGTGATGAGTCTTAATTCATTCTTGTTTAGAGTGAGAAGCTTTTTGGCGTTCTGAGGCGAATAGGTCAAAAATCTTTTCGCTTGTCTTTGTCCCGGAGTGTTACTCCAGTAGGCTTCCTTTTGTTCCTTTTCCCATGTTTTGATCTCTGTCAATAGGTGGCTTTTGTTTGTGCCACAGAATGGTTCAGGACCGTAAAATGGAGCCTTAGCCCCTTCTCTAGCGAGGCTATCAGCAATTTCATTCCCATGAACACCTTCATGCCCTGGCACCCACATTAAGGTCAATCTGTTGCCTATAGCCAGTTGCTTTAGATGTGTTTTACATTCCCAGGCAACCTTAGACTCATAAGTATAAGACTTTAGAGCTTTCAATGCTGCCTGACTGTCTGATAAGATGTATATTCTTGCCCCCTTGATGCGTCTATTGATACACTCATGAGCACATACATTTATGGCTTGAAGTTCTGCCTGGAAGATGGATGGTGTCTTGCCTAGGGACTGTGAGGTCCTATGATTAGGACCATATATCCCAATTCCAACCCCATCATCCATTTTAGATCCGTCTGTGTACCAGATGCTTGTTCCTGAAGATGTCTCTGGTATTGCGATTTGACTAGTTTGGCGATCTTGGATGGCCACTTCAAACGATAGTTCAAAGTCGTATTTCTTCTGCATGTAGTCCTTTGGCATTGTCAAGGATTGTAGTTGGACAGTGTCCAGTATTTTTAGGTGACCAATAAGGTCCCCTGCTTTCAATTTGTTGTCTTGGTAAAGTTGCGAGGCACTTTTTGTTGCCTCTTCTTGCACAAAAATGTGTAGCGGAGTGAGGTCAAGCATTACCTCCATTGCAACTGTGGGGCATGTATTTAAGGCCCCTGTGATACCCAGACAAGCCAGCGGTTGCATTTTCTGCAACTTGCCTTGCGCCCCTTTTTCCTTTGTTTTTGGCCACCATATAAGGGAGGCGTATGTGATGATCGGCCTTACGACAGTAAAGTAGGACCATAGGATCATTTTTGGTTTTAATCCCCATGATTTGCCAAATAGCGCGCGGCATGACCATAAAACCGCTGTCGCTTTGGCAATGGTTTTTTGTAGATGTTGGTTTGGAGTCTAGTATGACTCCTAGATATTTCACTTCACTGGAAAATGTAAGTTCCTTGTTGTTTAGCGCGGGTGCTTTCAGGTTGAGCTTCCTTCTTTTTGTAAACGGAACTAGAACCGTCTTGCTTGGATTGACATTAAGCCCCTCTTCATGGCTCCAGTTGCTGATAATGTTAAGGGCATTTTGCATTAGGTTGGAAATGACGCCTTCATGCTTGCCTTTCACTGTAATGACCAGGTCGTCTGCGTAACCTTGGACACCAACGCCAGAGTTTGTCAGTTCCTTCAACAGGTCGTCGACCACCAGTGACCACAGCAGAGGCGATAGAACCCCCCCCCTGGGGACAGCCTTCTACCGTGGTAGCGGTGACCGAGTCATCTCCGATTTCAGTTGTGACAACCCTGCTTCGCAATGTGGATTGTATCCAGTTAATTATGGAAGATTTCATTCCTCTTCTTTCACAGGTGCTTTTTATGGATTCATATGAGGTGTTATCAAAAGCCCCTTCTATGTCTATAAATGCACAGAGAGCAATTTCTTTTGCCATTAGTGTCTTTTCAATGTCCCTTGTTAGACAATTCAGAGCGCTGATTGTCGATTTGCCGGGCTGGTAGGCAAATTGGTTCACATGAAGTTTCTTCTCGGATAAGATTTCGCTTCTAATGTGCAGATCAATTAGTTTCTCCATTGTTTTCAGGAGGAAGGATGTGAGGCTAATGGGTCGGTAAGACTTGGGGTCTTCAGGTGGACGCCTTCCTGTCTTTGGAATGAACACCACCTTAGCCTCTCTCCACAGACTTGGAATGTATTCAAAGTTAAAGCTAGCTTTGAATATAGCTCCTAACGCTGGTAGGAGCTCATCGATGCTGTTTTGAAGCAGAGCTGGAAAAATTCCATCCTTGCCTGGTGATTTGTAGGGATTAAAGCTATTTATGGCCCATCTGATTTTGTTAGAGTTAAAAATCTTTTTCGCTAGGCTTTTTTGACTTCTGTTTGGGCGATGTACAGCCTCTTCCAGAGAAGCCTGTGCCTGATTTCCTTCTAAAATTGTGGAGCCAGGAAAGTGAGTTTGTAATAGAACCTCTAGGCTTTCCTGTCTATCTTGAGTGAATTTGTCATCAGGCTTTTTAAGTAGGCCTATACCACTTGAGTGATCTTTTGATAGGACCTTTTGAAGTCGTACTGCTGGGGCTAGTTCATCAATCCCCTCACAGAACTGTCTCCAAGTCCTTCTCTTAGACTTTCTCAATTCTTTGTTGTATTCTGTTAGGGATGTTCTGTACTCATCCCAATTCCCTGAGCTTTTAGCTCTGTTGAATAATTTTCTTGTCTTGGCCTTAAGTCTGCCAAGTTCCCTGTTCCACCATGGTACATCTCTGGATGTAGTCTTTTGTGTTACCGGGCAGTTGTCCTCAAATGACGATATTATTAGGTTATTTAAATTAACAGAGGCTCTTTCCAGTTCCTCTACGCTTTCGATGGAGTAGGTATTTCCCTCGATTTCCGACCTTATGTGTTCCTTGTAAAGGACCCAGTCGGTTAGTCTAGGATTCCTACGTTCTTCGATGCATATGACCGCAGCCTCTATGTCAAATCGTATGTGCATATGATCCGACATTGAGGCCTCCTCAGAAACATGCAATTTTTTGATTGATTCTGTTATAAATGAACTAGCTAGAGTTATGTCTAAAACTTCTTTCCTGATTGCATTCATAAAAGTAGGGGTATTACCTTTGTTGATTATGTCTATGTTATTAGCCGACAAAAATTCAAGTAGGTACTCACCTCTGGGGTTGATATTCGAGCTGCCCCACATTGTGGTGTGCATTCGCATCGCAGCCCAAAATGTACTGCTTGTTCTTTTTCTTGCACCAGGTGATGAGGCGCTTAACTTCCTCTGGTGGTGCTTGAGACTCGTCGCCGGGGAAATAGGCCAAAACATAACCCAAAACGAAATAAAAACACATTTAAAAATACCACAGTTTTTATTGAGTACAATAAGGTATGTATAAAATCTATATTATTTTATAACATATTTATTACAAACAAATCAGTCTAGTCATCTTCCTCGTCGAATGAGTAGCATCCGTCTTCTTTTAATTCTGCGAGCCCATACTTTTCTATTATGTGTTCGGGTAAAAAATCCGAAATATTAAATAAAAATCGTTTCGAGTTGATATCTATCATATTAGCGCAAAACTCATTCAGACCCATACTTCCACTCAAGTACTTGTCACATATTGTCACTCCTTCACTGAATCTTCTCTCTCGTTTTAAAGTTTCCTGAAGAGCCTCCAAGTCAGTACACAACCGGGAATCATAATTTGAGGCGTAGGACCTATCAAATTCTAGGTTGTGTAATTCTGCTCTAATTATTTCGATACCCGTCTCGAGATCTACGGCATCACACCAATTCTGGCTTGAATATGGTGCCCACATTTTGGCTATAATTTTTACGAGACTAGCAAATTACTAGGTAAAATGTACAATGTCGGATTCCAAGTTCGGAGAGAATAATTTTAGGCGCTTCCACCCGCGGATTTTATATGTAACCTATACCCCCACTTCTCAAAAAATATATAGTATTACAACAGAGCTTAAGTTTAATAATAGTTGCTAAAATATTTTGGGTGTATGTATTCACATAGATTATAATATGTGAATTAGGTCGCTGGTTTTCCGTAAATTACCTTATCAGCTATCTTTAATTCCACTAGTGCACGTACCTATCCGTATATTCTGAAATAATATCAATGCACTTCAATATATATCCTTTTATTTCATTTCATTTCAAATTATACCGTTAAATATTTTCTTCTCCTGCACTGGCCTCGCCCTACGTCGGACCGTCGACGGCTATACTTAGGTACCTACCCTGGGAGAGCGGCCCCCGGCCACGTCTTGTTGGTACCGCCATCCGATGCCTGGGGGTGGCGCCACAGGTACCTTTCTTTGAATTGTTGGTGGGCATCCCAGGGGCAGGTGGCCTACATCTCCTTTGTTCTTTTGGGAACGAGAAAAAAATCAATACTCTGTCGCGGCCACACCCGACGCCTTAGTACCGTCGCTTTATTTTTTCGTTTGCGGTGGAGATATTTTGGAATAATTAAATAATGTCGCGTTGTTGCGTTTAATGTGATAGTGCCCGCGCCTGTGCTATAGACTGTATTCGGGCAAGACAAGTGATTTTTGGGGAAGTGCATCTGGACGACAGCAATCATACGTTTGGAATATGTGTTGGAACTCATGCTTTGAAAGTGTTTTTAATTGCTTTTCTCTGTTTGAGTTTTTCATATATATCCTTACATTATTTCTTCTTAGGAGTACATATTCACTTTAAAGTAAGTACACTGTATTTTTTTCTTTGTTTTGGGAATTTCTAAGGCGTTGGCTGTGACGACATGCCTAATTACGTGGAGGAACCTGGGAATTTTCAGATTTTTGTAGATGTGGGACAAAATAGAATTTATTTTTTTGTTTATTACATGAATGTAGGGCGTAATACGCCATACAGTGCGGTACACTGTATTTTTTTTTTCATTGCAAAGGTTTAAATTATTGTGTAATTAGTCGAAAATGTAGGAAATGACAGGGAGGAGCTTATTTTTTTATTAGATCTGCGGTAAATTATGCGTAAATAGAGCCTAATACGCTATGCAGTGCAGTATATGTAATGTTTTTCATTGCAAAGTGAATAAATATTGCTAATTAGACAAAAAGCGCGGGAAATGAGAGTACTTGTACCTATTTTAAATAGTTATGTAGTGTTGCGGAATGGGTTCTACCAGCACAAAATGACAGTTGGACTTGGACAAACGTATATTTTTGAGAGGGCTCCGGTACAGTCTTCCAATGTACAATCTGATACAGCAATATTACAATCCCGATTACTTAAACTTGCTACAACATACACAAAGAATATTTTCCGCAATAACTATTACAAATAACGTTTTTTTAAAACATCTACACCGCCGAAAAAAACACTCAGCTCCCATCCAGATCAACCCAAACTGTAACGAAAACTCACCGGATACCAGGCTAACGTATCCACAACCTTGGAGGCTCTTTTCACGGCACAACCCCGAGGTTATCAAATCTTCGATTAGGAAACTCGGCCGCGGCTTCTACGGCGTCCTCAACATGCGAATTCCCACCGGCCACTCACGGCCGGTACCCCGCGGCCCGCGCGGCGTCTCATCGTTCCCCGCCCCTCCCCGCGTTGCCCCGGAAGAAGCGGCGCGCGCGACACACCCAACAGCCACAACCAAGGGCGGCACGCCCGGGCGGACAGGACCGGGGACTGTCACAACTTGCCCGCCTATCTCGGATTTCCTCCTTCCGATAGTATGGGGGGAGCCGAGATATCTGCTGGTTGACTAGGAGGATGGTACATCTTTAAATGGCTACTGTACTTAACACTCCCGGGGTGGACCAAAATATAAGTGGCTGGACCCACCTGCTTCTTAACCGTGTAAGGCCCCTCAAAGACGGGCAAGAACTTTTTAGTTTCCGACTTAACCGCTGACGACTCGGGGTTTGCCCGCAAAAGTACCTCCTGTCCAGGAGTGTAAACTGGATAGGGTCTGGGCTGAAACTTCAATCGCCTACGTTCGACCCGACTTTCCATTGTATTCCGAGCGAGGATCAGTTTTTGGGATGTCGAGAGTCGCTCCGTCAAATTAGAGGGATGACTGACCTCAGCCGGAAGAAAACGGGGGGCCTGAACTCCCATCTGTAACTCTACCGGACAGAAACCGGTCGCTTCATGAACTAAATTATTTATGAAAAACGCAAAATTACGGAGTTCCTGGGCCCACCCTTTATGGTGGTCGGCGCAAAACGCCCTACACAACCGCCCTAATTCCTCATTATACGCTCACTGGGATTAGCCTGTGGGTGGCGTACCGAAGAATATACCACGCGTATCCCGAGCTCCCCCGGAGTTCCTCGCCATCTATCATTATCGAAGTGGGTCCCATGATCCGACAGCAATCGTCGTGGCACCCCATAAGTCGGGAAGTAGTGCCGCGTAAGCCGGTTCAAAACCGCCCGGGTGGTAGCTCTCTTCAGCGCGTAGAAAGTGACAAATTTAGTGAACACATCTAAAACTACACAAATAAAAGTGACTCCGCCCCTGCTCACTGGCAATGGCCCATACAAATCTAAGGCGACGAGATCTCCTCTGCCCGCCGGAAGCACGGATTCCATGGGTGGACACGCCATGGGACTAGTCTTGGATAATTGACACACCTGACAACGCCTCAACACTCCTTTCACCGTAGGCAATATATTAGTCCACCACACCTCCCTGGCCAATGCCTTCCAAGTTTTATAGCTTCCAAAATGTCCGAGCATCTCGTGAAATACTTGGACGAAAACTCCTGTAAGTGACTTAGGGATACACAACAGGTAACATTCATCATCTCGTCGACGAATATAGAGGACACCTTGGTGCAACGCGAATCTCCCCCGAAGAACTGCGTCTTCGGGTAGCCTTCTCCTGATCTCCGTCAGCTTGGCATCAGCTCTCTGATGCAACTCAATATCCCGCAAAAGCTCCCTAAAATGAGCCGGAAATTTGAAGCAAGACAGAATGCGAAACTGACGATCCTGCGGTGTGGGGGGGCGAGGGCTGGTATACCTGGACAACGAATCCGCCACAAAATTGTCCGTACCCTTGATGTGATGTATGGAAAAATCATACTCCTGGATGGTTAACGGCGTAACGAGCGATCTTCCCTGACAACAGCCGACAGGTCTTCAAATACGATACGGCACTATTATCGGTGAACACCTTAAATGAACGACCCAGTAGAAATAGGCGGAACCGCTCCAATGCCCACACCAGTGCCAGCGTCTCCCTCTCGAATATACCATAACGCGTTTCGCGCTCCAAGAGTCGCCGACTTGCAAATGCAACCGAATGCTTTTCCCCTCCTATCTCTTGAAAAAGGTGCGCCCCCAGCGCCCAATCAGAACTGTCCGTACTCAGACAAAAAGGCATACCTTCTTCGGGACGGTACAACAACGTCCGCTCGCATAATTTCTGCTTCAACGCGTCGAACGCAACCTGCTCCCCAGTGGTCCACCTCGATGGCTGTTTTTTTCGCAAGAGATTCGTTAAGGGCGCGGCTATCTCCGAAAAATGCTCACAGAACGCCCTATCAAAATTCGCTAACCCCAAAAACTTTTGTAATTCCTTTACGTTTCTTGGGGGATCAAAATCCCGAATACCCTGAACTCGCGCTTCATCTGGCCTTATGGTGTCTCCGGATAGGATATACCCCAGAAACGGCATTTCTTTTCTAAAAAAGCACATTTTTTTGCCCTTAAAGTGAAACCCGCTTCCTTCAGCCGTGTCAGCACCGCATCCAGATGAATCAAATGTTCCTCAAAACTGGGTGAAAAAATCAAAATGTCGTCTACATATACCCTAACAAACACTGAAAACTCTCCCTAATATTGACGTCACACACCGCGTAAAGGTGCTAACACTCGATGCTAGCCCGAAAGGTAGGGTACAAAATACATAGGTTTTTCCCCCAAATTGGAAACCTGTATATTTCTGTGAATCTGCTGTCAACGGAATTTGATAATAGCCGTGCGTGAAATCAATACTGGACATAAATTTAATTCTACCTATTGAATAAAGTATCTCCTCAATGGGGGGCGGGGCTTCGTGCTCCTTTTCCATAATAGTGTTAAGAAATCGCGCGTCCAGACAAATACGGACCGAATTGTCCTTTTTTACTGTGGTCATAATGGGTGATATGTACGGGGTTGCCATCCGCCTAATAACCCCCCATTTTTCCATCTGATCTAATTGGTCCTGGACCGCGCTTTTATGAGCCAGTGGCACCGGGTATTGCTTTTTAACAAACGTTTGGTCTACACGTAATTTAATCTGATGTGCGTACTCCGTAGTTCGCCCCGGACTGTCTGAAAAAAACCTGACAATGTCGTTGCAGCAACTCCAGAAAAACCACGCGCTGCTTATCCGTAAGCGTTCCATCTCGACACATATTTTCCCATGGTACGCCATTATCCTTCTCATTTTCCAACTCCAGGACCGCCAATCGCACCTTCGCCGAAGACAGCGTTTTGATGCCCGCCGACTCCGCATTCAACATCACATGCGGCTCTGAAATCTCTGGGACCACCATAGACTCCTCCCCACGACGGAACAACACCTGCCTCTCCCCTAGGTCGATCACCGCTCTATACAACCTCAAAAAATCGTTCCCTATAATAATAGGATACACCAGATCCGGCACCAACAAAAACTCATGGGCCAAATCCCAGCCACCCACAGAAAATGTCAGCCAAGTCTGTTGGGTCACTCTTCTCTGCTTAACCTTAAAGGCACCTGACACCTTTATCCCCGCACAAGCAAATCGCGGAATACTGTCATAATACGCCGCTAATTGCCCCCAAACTTCATCGCTGAAAACACAAACCTGACTTCCCGAATCTATACTATAAATTCTTTATCAAATATTTTTATCCCAATAGTAGGACACCTAACATTTAAATATTGGATATCCCCCTCACATTGCTGGCTTTCATCCCGCGGATCTTCTATTTTTATATCAGCCCTAGATAAGACGGCCGCCACAAGCGGACCTACACCTGTGGCGCGTCGCTGTAGTTCCGCCTGCTCATCGCTGCACGTTCCCTCGACCGATACTTCTAGAGCATTAACATTTCTGCGACCCTGATACTCCTTTCCCTGATCAAAGGTATTATTTGATTTAGGAAACGGCACACGGTTACCCATCTGTCTATTATTATTCCCCTTATTCTCTGCAAAATTTATTCCCCGAGCTCCCGTCACCATTTCCCTTTCCTGAAACCGTGTTTGGCGGCCAAAATAATAGTCCGCCTGACGAAGCCTATCCATCGCCTCTGTCAAAGATACTGTACCTACCAATACCGCGGATATACTCGGCGGAAAATGTCTCGCTATTGTTTGGATAAGTAAATCCTCTGGATATGGCGGCTCCAAATATTTTGCTCTTGCTACATATCTCATAAAATATTCCGCTACTGAGCCCTCTCTTTCATAATATCTCCCTGATTCGATTTGTAATTTGACTGAAAGTTGCGTGGTGGTCGCCCAGAACTGCTTCAAAAACTCTTGTTTAAATTCTCCAAAAGTTGCGAATAAATGAAGGTACGCTTGACCCCATAACAAAGCTTTTCCTTTTAGCTGACCCACCACAAACATTCTAAAATCATTAAACGAACACCTATCTAACACATACATGTTTTCTAATTGGCGTATAAACTCCACAGGATGTATTCCCTCCGGGCGGTCGTCAAAAATTGGACCACGCCCCCCCATTTTCTAAATTTCGGATGCCTGACTGCCACCCCTGGTTCGCGGACACGCTTGCGCCGGCATCTGTACCCTCATTATTACTGACCACGCCCCCCATTTTCTAAATTTCGGATGCCTGACTGCCACCCCTGGTTCGCGGACACGCTTGCGCCGGCATCTGTACCCTCATTATTACTCTTTTGTAGAGCGTTTATCACCCCAGCTATCAATTCTGTAAGTTGATCATTACTGAGAGCAAACTGAATCTGAGAATCTTGTACAGATTTTCGTGTCCCCGCAGTCTTCAAGAGACCTCTATCCTGTGCTCCTAAATCGCGGACCTGAGTGGCTTTTTTAGCGTTTACATTTTGACACCTATACTCCGCCCAATCAGCGGAAATCAACCCTGCATTATTCGTTCTCAAATTGAACCTATTTAATGAATTCAACCTATCATTATTTTCTATACTCCTGGGCTGAGAAAATGTTCTCTGACCGCCCTGTATAATGCTAAATTGAGAGTCTTCCTCCGATGTTTTCTCCTCCGCTACTGATTCGCCAACTAAATTCACAAAACTCCTATCTGACTCCGCAGCACACACATTAAAATTTTGCGACGCTAAAAAGTTTCTTTGGCCGTTTTTTTCTTGGCCGAAACACGCGCTGGTCGGCTCCGGCGCCGCCGACGATTGTCGCGCCAGCTCGTTGTCCTGCTGTAGGATTTCCGGCCGACGAACTGCTCCTTGATTTCCCGGCGACACTAAACTATTGTCTACACTCCTACCTCGGCCTTTTGGTGTGTTCACCTCGATGTTTTCCGGCCTCACCACCTTAGGAATTGCTCCCAACGATGCTCTTGTCCTTGACCTTGTTGGGTATCCTCCCCCGCTGAACATGGGGGACCTCTCCATAGGCATTTGTCCACCAAACTCCTCCAACTCGCCTATGCTAGCCCTACTGTTGGGCGACAGTTGTTGCGGAATGGGTTCTACCAGCACAAAATGACAGTTGGACTTGGACAAACGTATATTTTTGAGAGGGCTCCGGCACAGTCTTCCAATCTACAATCTGATACAGCAATATTACAATCCCGATTAGTTAAACTTGCTACAACATACACAAAGAATATTTTCCGCAATAACTATTACAAATAACGTTTTTTTAAAACATCTACACCGCCGAAAAAAACACTCAGCTCCCATCCAGATCAACCCAAACTGTACGAAAACTCACCTGATACCAGGCTAACGTATCCACAACCTTGGAGGCTCTTTTCACGGCACAACCCCGAGGTTATCAAATCTTCGATTAGGAAACTCGGCCGCGGCTTCTACGGCGTCCTCAACATGCGAATTCCCACCGGCCACTCACGGCCGGTACCCCGCGGCCCGCGCGGCGTCTCATCGTTCCCCGCCCCTCCCCGCGTTGCCCCGGAAGAAGCGGCGCGCGCGACACACCCAACAGCCACAACCAAGGGCGGCACGCCCGGGCGGACAGGACCGGGGACTGTCACAGTAGGTATAAACGGCACATTGACAGTCCATGTAATGTTTTTTTCATTGAAAAGGGGGTAAATATTGCTAATTAGACGCGGGAAATGAGAGTGATTGTATCTATTTTAAATATTTCTTCACGTGCATACGGTACTTAACCAATAAATTGACATTTATGTGCGAATTTCGCGGAAATATGGACCGGCGGTATTGTAATTACTCATTACGCTGCAACTACACGGTATGATGGCTGCGGGGTGCGGGGGAGAGGTCATGCGCTCGTCGCGCATGCGCGGGGGAAAAGTGGGCGGGGCCTACCAGGGGCGTGGGGGTGGGGGGTAATGTACGAAAAAGGAGAATATTTTAGTTGAGCAGCGCCCATCTTCATTGGTGAGGTGCCAAATTTTCAGAATTTTCCTACTTTTAGTTTTCCATATATAGATCGATGCAGTTCGTGGTGGGCCACCCTGTACTTACAACTACAGACATATGTGTTTGAATTTTTGTTTGTAAAATGTCACTGTTTTGATAATCTGTATCTACAGATTCAGTTAAATCGGTTTTTGGGAGCTGTGAGGATGAAATTGATTCATCCATGTTTTCGTTATTTTGAATGTCTAACATTTTATCAGTATCGCCCTCCCAATTACCTGTACCGGAATGAAGATGAAGCAGTTTTACACATAACGGTTTTTTGAAAGTTCTTTGAAATTGAATTGCGGTGGGATTGATACATTTTCCGTTTTATTGTCGGATTGTACCGAAAAAATTTTCGAGGCAGTCTTGATTTAGCCATCTTGTGAATACAAATTTAAAGTTATGACATAAACTAGACTACCACAAATATATCAATCCATTGATTTTTACCATCAAACGATTAAAGGTCGGGACACACATTTCCGCACCGAGTCCGCGCCGAATCCGTACCGAGTTTGTTCCGTAACACGGCCGTGTCACGGAGGCGAATAGTATCATGTAGTCATACGCCGTAGTCTTCACATCTCCGCACCGAGTCCGAGCGCGGAGACCGTACCGTGCCCGCACCGTGTGAGATTAGTTTTGTTTGAATTTTTGACGGAGACGGTCGACTCTCGGTGCACGTTCATCCTCAATTTTCATCATTGAAGGAAAAGAAACAAAAATATACATGGAAAGGCTAATTGAAGAAGTGCGGAAGTATTCCGTTTTATATGATCAGACAGATGAAAAATATAGAAATTCAGAATACAAGTAAAGGGCGTGGAAAAAAATATGTTTTTTCGTTTTTCAGTTGACTTCTTTCCTTTTTCATTCTCTTCATCCAACACAATAGATATAATTGCCAGTTCGGTATTAGAAAAGTTTGAGAACATGCCGAAGTGTAAACTGACAAAAATAGTCGAACCAAAGTCTAGAAATATCTATCTTTGGACGCTGCTGCTACGCCCCACCACGCGACCGATATGCGGCCGTGTATCGGAAATGTGTGGTTTGTAGCTCACAGGGCGAGACACGGCCGTGCTACGGAACAAGATCGGTGCGGACTCGGCGCGGACTCGGTGCGAAACTGTGTGTCCCGACCTTAATAAATTTTATGCGTGTGGTAACATCAACACCGACGTGATCTATTACTTTCATCTGGCTGAATAAGTGGAGACATTCATTTAAAAACTCAAGTTGGTACCTACTGCTCTCCCTTGAATGCTCTATTAAATATTTTTGAATTTGTTAGATGTGATTAATTAGATTTAAACCCGACGATACAGAATGACTGAAGACTTGTGTTGCAAACTTAACCTTCATTCTTTCAAAACTATTCGGATATAGGTATATATTATATATATGTGAATATGTGAGCTTTGTGCGCAGCTCGCGGAACATACTTTTTGTCGTGATTGTAAAAATGTTCTATGTACTTCCATGAAATCTCTTGGCCGTTCTCTTTAACAAAATTATATATTTTTTAAATTGTTTCGAACAGTTAAGAAAATTACATAACCTCGTGACATATGATGTTAACAATCAAAATAAAGTTCATTGTATTTATTGTATTGTATTGAACAGTTTTTATCAAATGTGAAATAGAAAGAGAGGCATTCGCTTTTAAATTCTAGAGAGTTACTGCGTCCTTTGGGATGTTTTTGAATTTGCGATACTTGATTATTAATAAAATGTGCCAATTCGGGGAATGGACAAAACTTGTGTGTCAATGCCAAATATTGTTCTAAATTGACCTGATCCAATACATTATTTAAAGCTTCGTCTAACTGCCCTTGCAATTTTTAATTTTTTTCCCTCAGACGTTCATTTTCATTCAGCAGCGTTTTCAGAGATATCCGAAGTTTCTCTTAATTTGCGTGGTGTTCCGTATGACAAACTGCCGTCTGTTTGGGTACTACTGGGATAAATTAACAATTATGGAGTTCCTGCTGAGGCGTGTTTTCTTGACTACTAAGGTTTTGGGCCAGGGCAGTGTTCCTTTGATGGCTGTTGCAGTATTATATTTTGCAACACTCTAATTTTGGCGGACGGGGATGGAGTACATGAAGCTGAAAATAGGTAAAAATTAAAAAAATTGCAAATATTTCCGTTTAACTTAAAAAAAATATATTAAATTTAAAAAAGCGGAAAATTTTAGTTTAAATGAGGGCTGTCTTACTATTTAATAGGATCTAGAGGAGTATACACACATATACACAGATGATACTTTGCAATAATACGTCTTAATTGCTTCCTAGAAGTAGAACCATAAAAATAGAATTTACTATTTCATGTATATTCACGGAAATACCCTCGTATGGACTATAACAGCGACGTCATTGTCTGAAAATTTTAATTTTTGGCCTATAATTATTTATTATTTATATTATAATTATTTGTTATAAGACTATAATTATTTATTATAAGACTATAATTAAGGCCCAAAAAATCGAATAACTGCCGTTTTCTATATATATGTAGAGACTCTAAATCCAACTGAAAAATCAAGGAATTTTTATTTACTGTATGCATTATGTATTACTATTTTTTGTCTCAAAAACTAAAACAATGAATAGAATTGATGTAACACTTTAAATAAAACTACGCGCAGACAAGATCATATAATAATGTAAATATTTTTCTCGTCAACAAAGCGCAGAATCTTAAAGAAGTTCTGAAAATGTTTATCTTACCTTTTGTAAGTAGACTGTAAGGTCCCAGTAGATTCCTGCTGGCTTGAGCCCTCCATTGATGGAAAAATTGTTGACACTGCTTTAGGTAACAAACGATTCTTCAAGCCGTTGAGGTACATAGTGTCTTCAAAATGAGCTGCACATAATCTGTAGCTGCTCAAATTTGGTATCTTGCCTCTCAAGTCTTCTCGCCCACAAGCCGATATCGAAATGTTAGCTCTAGAATATAATTTAGAATTTTTGTGATTATTGAAGATATAGTTTGGTTATCATGAAAACTTAAAAAGTGCTATTACGCACTATATTACGCCTGTTTGTCGCTATTACTTTAGAAGGGTGCCAACTGCTTGATAAAAAAAACTAAGCAATTAGTATCCATAATAGGTACCTAGATAGGTATGACCACAGGTAAACGGAGTAAACCCACACAGGTAACAATAACTTATGGCCTGTTTATGCAGATTTAATTTAAGGACAGAATTTGAATTTATGATTTAATTTAACCCTTTAAATAAAATTAGTTATTCTATTTATCCACATTTGCTTCATGATTAAAATTTAGCCCAAAAAACATATTTTTGTTTTGAAAGGTTTTTTGTTGTTTTTGTGCCTTTTGTCTTAAATTATATGTAAGTTCAATAATTTTATTTACGAATGACTTAAGATATTACATTATTCTTAAGTAAAATCGCGTGAATTTTGCATTTTCAGTGTTTTAGCTTAATATTTTTAAAGAAAGTCTGCCTTTAGATACTTAGGTGGAAGGTTATGATAATACAGTAAATTACACCCTAAGAGCAACTAACTAATCCTCAGAGATTTTACAATTAATTATCTACCAAAATTAACTTACCTTGCATGCTCTGTTGGAAAGGAGAAGAACGATAACCTGCAGTTGTAACTTTTGTTCACGCAGCCTTTCGCTGCGCACACAATGCCCGCTTTTGTCTTACTCATGATCATAAGACAAAACAATGAACAAAATAACACATTCACAATAAAGAAAACTTCAAATTAACGCCGCCACTGAAGATCTGTTCGCTCGAAACGCTAAACTGAAAGTGACACCTCTATCTAAACTGAAAGCATGGCTGATATAGGCTGCGCCGCCCAGATGCGCAGGCTAGCTCCGCCCCCTTCAGTTTAAATTCTCCCTTGTACTCTGTTGACACCTTACTTTTTACTTTTTTCCTTGTTTTTTTTTACGTGTGTTGTGTACACTAAACTTTATGACCATGTTTTTCCTTGATTCTCTTATTTCAGCCATTCCCTCTTCAAATTTGCTCTTCCTTTTTCACAATAGAGTCCTCTTGTGAGCTTGAGTCCTCCTCGTATTATCTCTTCGTAAGGACGGATATCGCCAGCTGTTGTTGTGTCCGCCCAACTTGGAAACATTAAAACGTCGACATATTGGGAAGGCCGTGGGCACTTGATTATTTTACTGAAGGAATATGGGTAGCCGCAAACATTGTCGATGAATTACACAAGATGGCCCGTAGGAATTTTCAACGACGACGAACATTGATTAAGGAGTATAGAGTTGATGGAAAAGTACAATATAAATCATTCCACGTTCAGCACCATGGAAGCGGCTTTAGACTAGCGAGTTATCACAACATTAAGAAATTTGCTTTGCAAGGAATTTTCGGTGAAGGAGTCCTACAAGTGGCTTAAAATTCTCTCACAACTCTCACAATTATTTAAAAAATACAATAACAAAGACTATACTTTGGCACCGTCTTCGGTAATAGCAAGAACAACCTACCTACTATATACCCTTGTTTATACGTCTCTGTATAAACAAGGCTACTACTTTACACAGTGATCTATCCTCACGCAGAAACCCAAAATTCAAAGTCGGCGATATTGTTCGCATAAGTAAATTCAAAGGTGTATTTGAAAAGGGGTACACGCTTTTTGGGGTAATTAAAAAACCTGCTCCATGCCTTTTGGAAGATATGGAGGTTCGAACCACAGAATTCTGAATCCGTATTATTTGCGTACGTATCATTTGCGTACAGCTACCTGATTAGTGTTACTTGCGTACAACGGGGCTCGGTACGAAAATTCAGGTAAAACGATTATAGCCCAAGAGTAGCATTTGCGTACAACTCTTGTATGGTCGACAAATTCTCTCAGTGGCGGACCTATCCATTTTTTAGGGCAATTTTAAGGATATACCTACGTATATAAAATAATGTTTAGACTTTTGATAATGATAATTGAAATAAACTCTCCAGTTTTAATTTACTACATACTTATTTTTATTAACATACACCCTTCTGTATTTGTGTTACACAATACATAATATTTATTCACTATGTAGGTACTATTCTAGTTTCGTCACATAAGCTAGAGCTCTTAAACATTGTGCAATATTTTTGGACTCAGTGCACTGATGTAATATTTTTTGAATCCGTAAGTCCAGTTTTACATAAGTGGTTCTTCTTCTCTTCCCCTCCAGGTTTAATGAAACAGCGGTCCCATTTCTTGACGATAGATGACAGAGAGAGGTTGATCGGTTTCTCGGGCACGCTTCTTGGCGATTGCTTGCTGCTTCTTAACTTCAACTTCCGCTGCATTTGGTATGCACGAATGTTCTGTCACGGAAATAATTTCTCCATCTTTAGTTTTCAATGTAACATGTACAATTTTGCAATTATTTTTTCCAAATGTAGGTACACTACTGAGAGATACTTCCAAAGGTATCATAATATCCCTTGTACGCAAATGCCACCCTGGACAATAATCCTTTTACTTGTAGTTTGCCTAAAGATCCCCGCTGTACGCAAGTAACACTAAACAGGTAGGTAGATGTACGCAAATGATACGTACGCAAGTAAGACGACACCAAAAACGTGACCAACCGCCCGCGACTTTAAATTTTCCAAAATTTCCCGCGACTTGGGGGTTTTAATTTTCAAAAGACATTTTCCGGGACAACTCCTCTGCAAATTTCTGTATTAAGAATTTTTCTAGGACCCCAAAACCGAATTATTGTGCCATTACTATTACTAGGTCGAGGTAGAGGAAACCTAATTGGGTGACAATTACTATCGCCAAGGGTCGATGAAACTGGGATAGCATTCGTTCAAAATTCCCCGGTTTTGAATTTTACAGTTAAAAGCGCGTCTGGTGGCTGAATGTTCCGATGCTTAGCGGGCGATAGGATAGGGTATTATACTGGGGGATCATTTGTGGTTAGGAGACTTTTCAGACTTTCTTTCTATGTGATCACAAGTGTTACTGAGGATTTTTCCTTTGAGTTGACACAGCAAGTACTAAGAATTTTCCTATGATCCCCAGAGAAAATTTAAGCAACCGAATTATTGTGCCATTACTATTACTAGATCGAGGTGATAATATTGTGTCTAGAATTTTCCGAGGAACCCGGGGAAAACTTAAGTAACCAAATTATTGCGGGTGCCAATTACTATTCATTACCAAGTGGCTAGGGATGATAGAACTGGGATAGCATTAAAATTTCCCGGTTTTGAATTTTCCAGTTGGGAGAAAGCGCGTTCAAGCTGGCGAACAGACCTGAGGTGGCAAGGCTGGATGTTCCGATGCTTTTTACCGGGGCGGGCTTTACAGACATGAGGTGGTAAGAATTTTTGGCGGGCTTAGAAATATTTTCGGATAGGCATAGACCTTATACTGGGGGATCATTTGTAGCCACGCGACTTTTCAGATTTTCGTTCTCGGTAACCTACCGATTGGCATCGGGTAGTAAGGGTTCTTGCTTATAAGTGGAAGATATAAAATTAGTTATTCTGTTGGACCATATGTAACCACGTTACTTTTAGATTTTCATTCTAGGTAAGCAATTGCCATCGGGTAGTCAAGGTTCTTGCTCGTAGGTGGAAGTCATAAAAATTAGGTGATTATTTTTCGGTGACTAAAATTTCCACGCGACTTTCAGATTTTCGTTCTCGGTAAGCTACTAGGAATATGTGACACCGTAGGGATATCAAAGACACAACAAATGTTACTGAGTTTTGATTAGTGAAAGAGATTTTCCGAATACTGAGAACGCTCGACTTATCGATCGGTGCCAAACGAGTTCTCGGGTAGTGAGGGTTCTTGCTTATAGGTGGAAGTCATAAAAATTAGTTATACTGTTGGACCATTTGTGGCCACGTGACTTTCAGATTTTCATTCTAGGTAAAGCAATTACCATCGGGTAGTCAAGGTTCTTGCTCGTAGGTGGAAGATTATTTTTCGGTGACCAAAATTTCCACGCGACTTTCAGATTTTCATTCTCGGTAAGCTACTAGGAATATGTGACACCCGTAGGGACATCAAAGACACAAATGTTACTGACTTTTGATTAGTGAAAGAGATTTTCCGAATACGCTTTGATCAGTTTGTGAGACAAATTTTAACTTATGTACAGGTATGGATTTTTGTGACTGTAGCCAGAAGCAATGGAATACTGAGAACGCTCGACTTATCGATCGGTGCTAAACGAGTTCTCACCTGAGGATTCGATAAACATATTTTTCTGGGATAATTCAGAGATGGAGAAAATGGTATGAAATTGTATTCATAAAATATTTTTGGACTTTTAATCACCCAGGTTTCAAGATAAAACTATATGTGTGGAATAACTGTTTGAGAATTCAGATGCTAAGAAAAGTGATACTAAAATTAGGAACAGTAAAATTCCGCGGTTTTTACTCCAATATTTGCATTTGCAAAGATTTTTGAATTAATAAAAGAGGTACTACCTTCAAACGTAACTTGACATAAAAATTGCGAGATCTTTTTTTGGATTTTTTGACAAGAAATATAAAAATGAATTAGGAATGTTGAAAGTTGTATAAATGATGAGTATAATATTGAGTAAAACATATCAGTCTGGTGCCGAATTATTATGTATGCAACGCCTTCGGTTTAAAACTTTACACAAAACATGAAATTCTTAAGGCACCTACCTCTGTAGGTAACCATTTGCGATTCCGAGCATATACTTCAGACACTTTTTGGCTAGGAAAATTAGAAATTATTGTAAGGATTTTCGGAATAAATAGAATAATAGCGCGAGAATTCGAGCCTATTTTTTCCTAAAAATCATTATTTGGATCTTGAGAATAAATAGGGTAGCTATCACAATTTTTATTGCATGAGATATAAGTGCACCAATTTCCCTACTAAAACATAAAATGAGTTGAACCTCTGAAGAAATTTCGAACATTGGTGAATATTTTTTGGATTCTTGATGTCAAAGCTGCAACAAAAGTTTGGCAGCTGGTATGGTATATGTTTTGCCACCGGTCTGCACATAACGACGTAAACAAAAATATATAATGCTGGAATGTAAATGAATGATTCACTTACCGGAGATGATACTCTTCTTATCCCGATCTCGTTCGGTGTTTGGGTGGTAAGGATGGAAAAGGAAGGAAGGAAAATTAACCGGAAAACACCTAATTAAGCTACTCGCCCGGCAACCCCGAACCCCGTAAGACTGAGAAATAAAGAAAATAAGTCTAATGCGCCCGCCGCGCCCGAACCTAAATAGTCGACTTCTTCACCGGTACTGACTGATACCAGAACATGGGCTCGTTTTTTTTAGGTCGCAAAAGATACGGACCAACTGTTTTCGAAACCTGGCACGGCGTTGCCAAATCTAATACCCCAATTTCCCGAAATTAAGAACGGATTACTTATCCTTAAAAATAAAAGATACAACAGTATACGTAAAATAAGACAAATGTTGTACGCAACTGTATGCAAATGTTGTACGCAACTGTATGCAAATGTTGTACGCAACTGTATGCAATGACAAAAGAGAAATACGTTATGCAACACTTGTGGATTTTATTCTCAAATATATCTGTTGATGTCGTTTCGCTATGCCTCTGTTACTCTTGAGGCACAACCCAGCAATGGTATTCAATATACCAATGAAGGATTAGTGATGGGTCCTGTAGTCATTGAAGATGAATCCCATGGAACCCCATGGAACCCCATGGAACTCCATGGAACCCCATGGAACCCCGTGGAATCCCATGAAACCCCATGAAATGCATATTTCCAATAACATGTAAGTGTTAAAAATAAAACGAGCATCTACTTATTAATTTTTTTTATTTCTTGGATCAACAATAATGTTCTCAAATATATCTGTTGATGTCGTTTCGCTATGCCTCTGTTACTCTTGAGGCACAACCCAGCAATGGTATTCAATATACCAATGAAGGATTAGTGATGGGTCCTGTAGTCATTGAAGATGAATCCCATGGAACCCCATGGAACCCCATGGAACTCCATGGAACCCCATGGAACCCCGTGGAATCCCATGAAACCCCATGAAATGCATATTTCCAATAACATGTAAGTGTTAAAAATAAAACGAGCATCTACTTATTAATTTTTTTTATTTCTTGGATCAACAATAATGTTCATATCTATTAAGGTATTTATATATATATCACGATCTTCTCCATTTTCTAGGGCATTCCTGAGCATATCGACGATGTCATTTGGATCAGTATTTTCATCCCATTTAAGTATTGGCCTCACAACAGTAGATACAGACTTTCTTGGACACATGGAAACATTTTTTTGCTTAGATGGGGATGGGAATAGCTTTAATATAATGTTTCTGTATTTCCACGTCTTGCTTGGATTTAATCGAAATGAGTTACCATAGCGCCTTTTGTGAGCATTTGTAGCAATCAGCAATTGGCGATATATTTGTAAATCATTATCATCAAAATTCTGTGGCTGCTTCTTCAACAGCAGTTGTGACAGACCCTGTGTAAGACTAATTTTTTCATCTCCAACACATAAAATATTATCTTCAATTGATAAAGGTGTCTGGCCCAACACTAATCCATCATTGATGTGCCGAATACCGTAACTGTTAGGTACAACCTCAAGTGACAGCGACATGATGAAGACTGAACGTGGGCGCGCTTTTCATGCACTTATATACCTTTCATTCGCTGAGAGTAATAATAATATCACATTATTGCATAGTTAACTTTAGTATATAAAATATGTTAGGCAGGAAGCGATCAAATAACATAATAATTTCTTATTGCTCTTGAGCTATCAATTATAGCAGGTTCGAAATATCTTTCGGGTCATCTTCTAGGAAGCGATCGCAAGTTCCCACAGGTAGATAAACGCATATCATGTGTCTGCCATGAGATTCCATGGGGTTCCATGGGATTCCATGGGGTTCCATGGGATTCCATGGGGTTCCATGGGGCTCCATGGGGTTCCATGGGGTTCCATGGGATTCATCTTCAATGACTACAGGACCCATCACTAATCCTTCATTGGTATATTGAATACCATTGCTGGGTTGTGCCTCAAGAGTAACAGAGGCATAGCGAAACGACATCAACAGATATATTTGAGAATAAAATCCACAAGTGTTGCATAACATATTTCTCTTTTGTCATTGCCTACAGTTGCGTACAACATTTGTCTTATTTTACGTATACCATACCAGCTGCGAAACTTTTGTTGCAGCTTTGACATCAAGAATCCAAAAAATATTCACCAATTTTCGAAATTTCTTCAGAGGTTCAACTCATTTTATGTTTTAGTAGCGAAATTGGTGCACTTATATCTCATGGAATAAAAATTGTCATAGCTACCCTATTTATTTTCAAGATCCAAATAATAATTTTTAGGCAAAAATAGGCTCGAATTCTCGCGCTATTATTCTATTTATTCTGAAAATCCTTACAATAATTTCTAATTTTCCTAGCCATTCATACCGTGAAAATTCTGGAATTTTGAAGACGCGCCCTGAGTGGCAAAAAGTGTCTGAAGTATATGCTCGGAATCGCAAATGGTTACCTAAAGAGGTAGGTGCCTTAAGAATTTCATGTTTTGTGTAAAGTTTTAAACCGAAGGCGTTGCATACATAATAATTCGGCACCAGACTGATATATTTCACTCAATATTATACTCATCATTTATACAACTTTCAACATTCCTAATTCATTTTTATATTTCTTGTCAAAAAATCCAAAAAAATATCTCGCAATTTTTGTGTCAAGATAAGTTTGAAGGTAGTACCTATTCCATTAATTCAAAAATCTTTGCAAACGCAAATATTGGAGTAAAAACCGCGGAATTTTACTGTTCCTAATTTTAGTATCACTTTTCTTAGCATCTGAATTCTCAAACAGTTATTCCACACATATAGTTTTATCTTGAAACCTGGGTGATTAAAAGTCCAAAAATATTTTATGAATACAATTTCATACCATTTTCGCCATCTCTGAATTATCCCAGAAAAATATGTTTATCGAATCCTCAGGTGAGAACTCGTTTAGCACCGATCGATAAGTCGAGCGTTCTCAGTATTCCATTGCTTCTGGCTACAGTCACAAAAATCCATACCTGTACATAAGTTAAAATTTGTCTCACAAACTGATCAAAGCGTATTCGGAAAATCTCTTTCACTAATCAAAAGTCAGTAACATTTGTGTCTTTGATGTCCCTACGGGTGTCACATATTCCTAGTAGCTTACCGAGAATGAAAATCTGAAAGTCGCGTGGAAATTTTGGTCACCGAAAAATAATCTTCCACCTACGAGCAAGAACCTTGACTACCCGATGGTAATTGCTTTACCTAGAATGAAAATCTGAAAGTCACGTGGCCACAAATGGTCCAACAGTATAACTAATTTTTATGACTTCCACCTATAAGCAAGAACCCTCACTACCCGATGGCAATCGCTAGGTTACCGAGAAATCGAATCCTCAGGTGAGAACTCGTTTGGCACCGATCGATAAGTCGAGCGTTCTCAGTATTCGGAAAATCTCTTTCACTAATCAAAACTCAGTAACATTTTTTGTGTCTTTGATATCCCTACGGTGTCACATATTCCTAGTAGCTTACCGAGAACGAAAATCTGAAAGTCGCGTGGAAATTTTAGTCACCGAAAAATAATCCCCTAATTTTTATGACTTCCACCTACGAGCAAGAACCTTGACTACCCGATGGCAATTGCTTACCTAGAATGAAAATCTAAAAGTAACGTGGTCACAAATGGTCCAACAGAATAACTAATTTTATATCTTCCACCTATAAGCAAGAACCCTGACTACCCGATGCCAATCGGTAGGTTACCGAGAACGAAAATCTGAAAAGTCGCGTGGCTACAAATGATCCCCCAGTATAAGGTCTATGCCTATCCGAAAATATTTCTAAGCCCGCCAAAAATTCTTACCACCTCATGTCTGTAAAGCCCGCCCCGGTAAAAAGCATCGGAACATCCAGCCTTGCCACCTCAGGTCTGTTCGCCAGCTTGAACGCGCTTTCTCCCAACTGGAAAATTCAAAACCGGGAAATTTTAATGCTATCCCAGTTCTATCATCCCTAGCCACTTGGTAATGAATAGTAATTGGCACCCGCAATAATTTGGTTACTTAAGTTTTCCCCGGGTTCCTCGGAAAATTCTAGACACAATATTATCACCTCGATCTATTAATAGTAATGGCACAATAATTCGGTTGCTTAAATTTTCTCTGGGGATCATAGGAAAATTCTTAGTACTTGCTGTGTCAACTCAAAGGAAAAATCCTCAGTAACACTTGTGATCACATAGAAAGAAAGTCTGAAAAGTCTCCTAACCACAAATGATCCCCCAGTATAATACCCTATCCTATCGCCCGCTAAGCATCGGAACATTCAGCCACCGGACGCGCTTTTAACTGTAAAATTCAAAACCGGGGAATTTTGAACGAATGCTATCCCAGTTTCATCGACCCTTGGCGATAGTAATTGTCACCCAATTAGGTTTCCTCTACCTCGACCTAGTAATAGTAATGGCACAATAATTCGGTTTTGGGGTCCTAGAAAAATTCTTAGTACAGAAATTTGCAGAGTTGTCCCGGAAAATGTCTTTTGAAAATTAAAACCCCCAAGTCGCGGGAAATTTTGGTAAATTTAAAGTCGCGGGCGGTTGGTCACGTTTTTACCCATTTATAGGCCCATAAGGATTAACATGGGAAAATTGTGCTCGTACCGACATAGCCTATCTACTTACAATAATTCTATTGCTTTCTCTCCTGTTACGAAGGAAGATATAAAGCAAGTCATACAGGATCTTAACAATAAAAGATCTGCAGGGATTGATGAAGTACCTACCGGTAGCTTGGATAAAAAGGTTTCGTGATGTGTTTGCCCGTCCCTTCACGTTTAAAAATTGCTCTGGTTTTACCCATTTACAAAAAACTGGGTAACAGAAAAATGGAAAACTATCGACCAGTGTCTCTGCTTAGTTGCTTTCCTAAAATATTTGAACGATTAGTATGTAAACAAGTAACTTTATTTTTAAATAATTATAATATGGAATCTAGCTCTCAACATGAATTTAGACAAAAATGTTCTGCCGAGACTGCCAGCAGGGAGTTCATGCAAACAATTTATAACTGTATGGATGATAGTCGTACACCGCCGGAGTATTCTTTGATCTGTGTCGTGCGTTTGGTACTGTGGGCCTGGGCTTTGTTAGCAACAAATTATTGTTAGCAATAAATAATTGGATTGTATCATTTTTACAACACATAAGTTTTATTATTAAAACTGGATTGAAACTTTCGGGCCCGCAGTTTCTTGCACTCGGAACGCCACAGAGAAGTATTCTTGGTCATCGGGCATTTTTCTTGTATTAACGGCTTGCCTGAATATATACAGGGTGTCCAACTTTAAAACTGTACAAATCCGTAAAATCTTCATTTTTGGAGATAATCGCCAACACTTTTTTGTTTGAAAGGCCTTCAAAAACCGCGTCTTTTGACCTTCCTTCCATTTTCAAAATGCAAATTCAGGGCCGGCTGCGATTTTTTTATACCCTCGATTTTCTCGAAACCATTTAGCGATTTTATTTATTTAAAACCCCCATATACCATATTCGAACAAAAAATATACAGAGAGTTCCATTCTGTAGGGTGTCAAAGTTGAGCAAAATAGGAATTTTAAAGACATCTGGCGAGTCAAGTGTGCCATGGAATACCTTCAAAACAGTCGAATGGTTAACAGGACCACTCAAAATGTTGATGTGAAAAGATTTACTACAAAAATGTACAGGGTATTTTTCTCTGAGCCATCTCAAAATTCTCAAATTTTATGAAACTTATACGGATCAAGAGTACTCTGGAGTCATTGAAAAAATATTGATAAACACAAAAGTAATGTATTTCTTTACAAAATGCCAACTAACAAATAGAAACAATTTAAATTATTGCACCTTTCTCAACAAAGTCACTGTCTAAGATATATATTTTCTGTTGTGGCACACCAGCCACCTTAACTGATATGGACTTACCGACTGACAGAGGCTTCAGTATTTTTTAGATTTAGTTCGTTTATAGTGTGTGGAGCGGATTTGATGTATGCACTTGATTTTTGACCCGTATAAAGTCTCAAAAATTCAGTAATTTGAGATGGCACAGATAAGAATACTCTGTATATTTTGTATTGGACCTTTGCACACCAACACCTTGAGTAGCTCTATTGATCATTTAACTGTTTTGATGGGATTCCATGGTACACATGACTTGGCAGATGCCTTTAAAATTCCTATTTTGCTCAACTTTGACACCCTGCAGAATGGAACTACCTGTATATTTTTTATTCAAATTTAGTATATAGGGGTTTTGGGTTGTTCTGATTAACTCTGTGGGGTCAGATTTTAAATAAAAAAAATCGCTAAATAGTTTCATGAAAAACGGGGGTATAAAAAAATCGGAGCCGGCCCTGGACTTGCATTTTGAAAATGGCAGGAAGGTCAAAAGGAGCAGTTTTTGAAGGCCTTTCAAACAAAAAAGTTTAGGCTTTCGTCACCAAAAATGAAAATTTTACGGATTTGTATACAGTTATACAGCTGGACACCCTGTGAGTACTGGCAATATTTTTATGTATGCTGATGACACCAGTGTTATTGTGGGTGACCAACACCCAGACATTTTGCAGAATATGATGTTATGTCAGAATTTAGTTACTATTAATAAAACTGTAATAGTTGAGTTTTATTCTAAGCAGGAGATATCAGGAATAAGTAGGATCCTTGGTCACTTTTTCAATAAATTGCCAGGAACAACGGGTTTAGGGCAATTTAGCTTTAATTCGAATTTTACCACCAAATTGGTGGTCCCTTTTTAACCTTGCGACAATATGTAAAGAGCTCGAGCTTTTTTAATTTTTGAAAAAAAATCAACTTTTTTAAAATCTTGCAAGCATCCCTACCAGAGGGATCTTTGGGCATTGGTGTTGGGACCTTTGGGCACGAAATAATCAATACTAACAAATGATTATAAAAATGAACTTTATTAACGTTATTGCGCAACATACTAAGAAAAATGTCAAAGAATGATTTCCTTCGTTAAAAGAGCAACCTATTTTAAATTTTGGAAAACCCATAATGGTTTATCGAAAAGATACTTGCAGCTTCCTCTTCTTGTGGAAATGGTGGGGATTGATAATTTAGTGATTATATCTTCTCGGCTGACTGTTGATGCATCCTTGATATCAGGGTAGTAGAACGTGTTTTTCACTTTTGATAGTCTCATGAAATTTATTGTAAAATCGATGCCTTCAATTTCCTCTATTTTTCCTACATAATGAACACTGGTTTTATTTATTGGGAACTTGACCAAGACATAGTCTCCTACTTGGAAATTACGATCAAGGCATATGACGTCTTCCTCATCAACTTCGTTATCACTTTCCTCTTCAAATTCATTCCAATCTGATGAGCACCCCGAGGAGAAACTTTCGTCCTCCAAGCTGTCGCTCGATGTACTTTCTTTACGCTTTTTTATATTTCTTACTTTATTTGGGGTCTGCAATTCATTTGATAATTTTGAAATTTTTTTCCTTGATAATTTTCGCTGCTTCTCAGCTGCTTGTTGCTCAATTACTAGTTTTTCCGGCGTGTCTGTCGTAATCCAAGATTTCGCTTTCTTCCGTTTAATTGTGTTAACCCTTGGCTGTGGTTTTGGGTAAGGTCTTACACTTTCCGGGCTTAAAAAAGGCTCATTTGTCGCTGTCTTATTTGGTGTTTCTTGAGTGGAATTTAATAAGGCAGATGAAGACGTAGATGGCGTATTTACATTGCTATCAGTTTCTTGAAAATGTGGAACAAAGGTACGACTAGTCGTTGGTTGTTCCTGAACAGTATTCGAGACAACAGATGTATAAGCTGCACCATCAGATCCAACTCGAGCACCGCTTCGCATATATGGCTTGAAATTCACACGAGGAAATAATATGTAAAATGGGGGTATAGAATTTTCAATAGCATTAATCGTGCAACATAAAGTAACTAAGGTGCCACTTTCGGCTGATGTCATTTACCAACTATCAAAGTTGTGTTTTTTTAAATGGGAACCATAGCTATTTCCGTTTTTTTTTCTTAATAATCTTATCGAGTATTATAACGTTGGAAAGCTCTAAAAATGCCTGACTTGTTGAGACCAGCTATGGTTTCCATTAAAAACACAAGTTTGTGTCATATCTCGAAAATGGCAGCTGTCGCGAAAATTAGGACATGATAACTGCATTGGGGACACAATTCCCTCAAAAGTTAGAAACAACGAAGCTAGACGGATTAGAATAAATCGCCAACATTTCGTTTTTTCAAAATATCTAGTAAGTCATGCCTTTTTTCAAAAATCCACAAAGCGCGGTAAATTGGGCCCACAAAACTGCAATTCTTTCACCACAAAAAATAAAAACTGTTTTTCAAGTGGTTTCTTGTAGATTTCTAATTAACATACTCGACAATTAAAGCGAGGTAGGTACATACATGACCTTCTGAAGGTCCTGTACTTACATTTGTATAGGCATGTTTTTTGTAATGGAAACCATAGTTTCGCCAAAATTTCATTTTTTTCTAAATATCTAATACCTAAGTCATGACTTTTTTCGAAAATCCACAAGGCGCGTTAAATTGGGCCCACAAAACTGCAATTATTTCCAATTTAACGCGTCTTGTGGATTTTCGATAGTAGATATTTTGAAAAAACGAAATTTTGGCGATTTATTCTAATCCATCTAGCTTCGTTGTTTATGATTTTAAATAAAAAAGTGTAGTTTCAAAATTGGAGGGAATTGTATCCCCAATTCGGTTATCATATCCTACTTTCCATGACAGCTGCCATTTTCGAAATATGACACAAACTTGTGTTTTTGTAAATGGAAACCATATTTATTTCCGATATTTTTCCGAATAACCATATCGAATGTTATATCGTTAGAAAGCTCTAAAAATGCCTGATTTTTAGAGACCATGGCCAACTATGGTTTCCATTAAAAGAAAACACAAGTTTGTGTCATATCTCGAAAATGGCAGCCGTCACGGAAAGTAGGACATAATAACCGTATTGGGGACACAATTTTCTCAAATTTTGGTATTTACACTTTTTATCTAAAATCAGAAACGACGAAGCTAGATGGATTAGAATAAATCGCTAAAATTTAGTTTTCAAAATATCTAGTAAGCCATGCCTTTTTTCAATTGGGCCCATTGAACCTTCCTTATATCTCCTCTAGTTTCCAAGATTCACATACTGATCATCACATAAACTCATCTATTTTATTGCCATAAAAATTATAACTGATTTTACAGAGAGGGGATTTTCAGGGTGGACGGACACCCTTGTATTTCAAAAACGCGGAAAAACTGTAAAACGGCACACACCTCAAAAAATCAGATTATACATCGAAGGCATGTATTGGCTATTCGATTATTCATGCATTTTCGCTACTATGAAAACGACAAAAAAAACATCTTTTTTCTTTGAAACTTTCTCTTCATCGGTCAATTGGACGAGCATTTATTGTTGCACATTTTATCATATAGGTATGTACCTACTTTGCGATAAAGTGCACCCCTACCGAGATAAGAATAAAAAAATATACAATTTTTCATCCTTTGTCGGGAGAGAAAAGGGGTGTTGCCGATTAAAATTTTATTCCAGAATTCGGATCGAGTATCAGTACCTCTGGGCCTATAGGAAAAAAAAAAAAAAATAGTATACCTACAGTTTGCGATTCTAAGTAGTACCCGCGTCCTGGGCTACGATCCGAGTGTTAATGAAACTTACCAAATTCCAAACCCTACAGTTGAATTTGGGGCAATTAAAGCAATCTAGACAACACAAAATATACAGCGTGTCTAGAAAAATTACAACAAGTAATATTTACTTTCACCAAAACGGGAAATCGATTATGATTAGCACCTACTCAATATCGTATTATTGTCATGCTAAACTCCAATTATGTTTTTTTAATTGTGTTTTAATTACATTTTTGTCCATACCCATACATACATTTTCGGACCTGTTGGAACGTTCTTAGAATACCTATTTACTTCTTTAAACACATTTCGGTATAACTTAATTTTTCCCCCTTGGGTGGCTCACCCTGTACCTATCTATTTTCGTCAACAAAATTTGTTACTTACCTGTGCCATCCCAAGATTGTATATTCCATGGATGGTGTAACAAATTAAATCTTGCTAACATAAACCTGGTCCTGCTAATACTAAAAAATTCTCCACTAATTTCCATTCGGCAAAATGGTACTAAAAACGGCGTTGAGAATAATTATGCATCCACATTAATTTGAAAATAATTTGGCTTATTTTAAGATTTAGGGATTTTTTACAGTCAATTTATTAAGGTGCATTTTGTGTAGACGAAATATTATTCATGTATGCAAAATTAGAACAATTATTAGTCTCCTTTGATTTGTATCCTTTTGTTAGAATGAAAAAAAAATCAAAGTGGGCTGGTTATTTTCAAATTTAGCTCACTTCTAGATGACCTTCAAACTTACGCTGTTTTAAGAAGAGATTCAACATCTAAATATCAAAGGTTAAATAATAATTTAGTTAGTAAACTTGAAATTAATTTAGAAATTTCTCCTTATGTTGTCCTTAAATTAAAAGTATATACCTAATTCTATTGCACCTAAATTATATGGATTACCTAAGATTCATAAAACTGGTATTCCACAATTCCACTAAGACCTGTTGTTTCGTGTATTGGAGCTCCTTCATATAAAATTTCTAAATTTATAGTTAATATTTAAAAAAAAATTGATTACTTCACAGGATTTTACTTTAAAAAATTATTACCAGTTTGCTAATTTTATTAATAACTTTAAAATTCCGGATAATCATATGTTAATTAGCCTTGATATTAAGTCTCTTTTTAAAAACATACGTCAAGATTTAGTTATTTCTTCAATTATGGAATCTTGGGACCTATTATTGGATTACATACAGATATAACGAGAGAGAGTTTTCTAAATATTGTTCGTTTTATTTTGAGAGTAGTTATTTTGTTAGGGATGGAATATTTTATCAACAAATAAAAGGAACTTCTATGGGTAATCCAGCTTCACCCATATACGCTGAGATTGTTATGAATAGATTTTTAAAAACAATTATATCAAAACTTCCATTTCAACTCCCTTTTATTAAATTATATGTTGATGATTTTGTTACTGCTATTCCCATTAATACTGAATTACAAATTTTAATTATTTTTAATAGTTATGATTCTGATATTAAATCTACGATTGAAATTGAAAATGATAATAAATTACCATACTTAGATTTATGTTTAATTCATAATCATGATAATACTATTGTCACTGATTGGTATATAAAACCATAATCATCTAAAAGAGTTCTCAATTTTGATTCTTTCCATAAAAGATCCCAGAAAATTTCTATAATTGAATCATTAAAACATAGAATCATCAATCTATCTCATAAGAGTTTTTGGACTAAGAACTTTAATTTAGCTAAAAAATTACTTTTAGATAATGGTTATCCATTGAAAATTATTAATTCTGTATTATTTAATACCCATAATTTTAATGTTGATAATTTAATTAATAATCCTACTATATCTGTTGATGATAATAATGTAAATTCTTTAATACAACGTTACAACATTGAATTTGTTCCCGGACTTTTTCAAAAACTTTTTGAAGATTTTATCCACTAATAACATACAAATCGTTCCTTCGTGTCTTAAAACAACTTCAATTTTATTTAATAAATTTAAAGATAAAACTCCTATTACCTATTTTTCTAATTTGATTTATAAAGTTCCTTGTTTAAATTGTCCAGGTACATATATTGGACAAACTAAAAATTATTTAAAAAATCGTATGAATGATCATAGGAGACATTGCAATAATAATAATAATAATAACCATACAGCTTTAGCTAATCATCATAATTTAACTAATCACAATTTTGATTTAACGAAATCACTAGTCTTTAATCTTGAGCAAAATTATCAAAAAATACTTATAAAAGAATCTATTTTTATAAATTCTGATCCTAATTCAATAAATTTTTGTACTGATGTAAATAATCTAAGCGTAATTTATTCCAATTTGATTTCTTATATTCCTAATAAAATTACTACCCAAAATTAAAATTAAATTTAACATCATAGATTGTAGGTACTATTTTTACAACTCTGCTCAATTTATATATTGGCCTCTGTACTTTTTTACACCTTTTACCTTTTTCATTATTGTGTGACTTTTTATTAATTCTGACTTTATCAAATCAAATTGATATTTTTAACCCCACATACAATCGTTTTTACAATGATTTTTACGTTAAGACTAATATTTTTCTCTCTTTGGTAAGTTCTGATTCTATATTGGTTTTAATATATCAATTTTGTATATTTCTTTAATTTATTTTAGCCTGATGAAGCAAATATATTTTGCGAAAGCTTGCAAAAGATAGAGTTGTAATTTTTTAAAGAACTGTCCTAAACCGAAGAACCACCCTTCAATTACATATCTAATGCTTAAAAATCACAAAAACCAAAGTTGGACAATTAGTTTCAAATTTACTATACATGCATAACTTAAAGTTAAAAAGTTCTTCACAATGTAAAGTTATTAACTTCACATTGTGAAACACTTTTTTTAGTAACATTTTGATGTATTTTCAAGGACGGAGACGGCATATTACCAGACAGATTTGTATGAACTAAAAATCTGCCTAAAATTAATTTGAAACAAAGAACGGGCATTCTCAAATAATTAATTCAAATTAACTTTTTTAATCAAAAGTACCTCTTGTAACACAAATTCTGGGATACACTGTATAACAAATATGATACAGACTTTATTTGAGAAATGTAATCCGAAAGTGTATAGGTATTACTCCTTTTGCTATCAAAAGATGGCCCTGAATGTAACATGGCACAAAGTAGGTGGTTTTATCCCGAAAAAAAAAAATCAAAGCTAACTTCACAACACTCTTCCCAGATATTATTTGTATTGTATTAGTTTTAAAGGCTATTTTTGGAAATGGACATAACTAAAAAAGAAAAATATAATGTTTTCAAATAAACGATATGAACTGCACAGGCATTTAAAAATTAATTATTCCATTTATTACAAATGGTAAAATGCTAAAACTAAAAATTGAAATTAAAGTTATGATTTGGATTCAGCGAACATACCACAAATCACTAACATGTTAGGTGCCCTGACCGGTTATTTAAAGAAATTTATAGAAATTGAATTCGATACTTTGGTTGTCGCTTCCATAACGGGAAATATAACAGGCCAAGTATCGATTTTTCGTCTTCAGTTAAAGCAAGGGTTGAATGAGAGTAAGAGCAGAGAGCAGGTTGGCAAACTTAACCGTTTATGACTAGGTAGGATGCTTCTTATACGAACTCCATCTTAATATAAATCAGAAATTGAGGTTTCCTGTTTAAAAATTAACCAGTAACGTCCAAGGCAAAGTTATGGAGTGCCCCTTGTATGCTTGAACAGCGTCACATCTGGAGGGGTCGCTATTTGCGTCCCTTCGAACATAGGCGTGTTAGTGCTACAGGGCGCATGACAAGTGAAAGGGTGCTATGACCGTGTCTGCGACTTTGAGCAGTCCTTCGGCATCGATGTCAACAGATTCTTCGACAGAGAAAATACAAAATTAGAGTGCAAAAGGCCTACAATTCATGGAAGTCCGCTGCGTACGTACAATTAACAAAGTCTTTTTATTGATTGGTAAATAACTGCTGTCCCTGCTTTTCTTCACGTTTTATACGCGCATTGTGCCTTACGTACCAGGCTACATTGAATAACAGATGATATAATTCGTGCAGCTCCCTAGTTTATTTATACCTATATCTTATTTATTAGACCTTTGTCCTTGTGCAAGATTGTACCCAGTTAAAAGTATTTATTGATCCAGCTAACTGAATATTTGCCTGCCTGTTGACTAAAAAATATATATTTTAATAAATTTAATAGCAACACCTGTCATACCAGACATGTTGCTTGGACAATTAACATCTAATGCTAATTGCTAATTACTAATATATTTTTATAATAGACAACTTTTTTATCGCAGTGATGAAAAAAAAAATGTTAGAATTTCTAACATTCGATTTGAGGCTTGAACGTGTACAGGGTGTTCCCGTATATTTTGACCCATCCCTAGAGCCTTTATTTTTCGAGTTAGAAAAAAATTACTTAAATGAAAGTTGTAGGGTACCAAGGTATATTGTCCCAAAAATAATGGATTGATAGGGATGCTCTTGCCTCAATTGAAATGTTTTTCCATGGCAACCTTGATTAAATATAAAGATCGTATTTATCTGCAATCTGGAATATCATGCGAATGCTTAGAGCAAACTAACAAACATATAACATATTTATATTGCTGGAATCGACAAAATCTGTGCAATTCAAAAATCCACAAATATACAAGGTGTTCCATTAAAAAAAGTACCTAAGTTTATATTTTTCATAAATTTGCGACGCTCATTTGTTTTATCTAGTAACAGATCCTAGCGGTTCAGAAAAAAACCTACAACTTTCATTTAAGTAATTTTTTTCTAACTAAAAAAATAAAGGCTCTAGGGGTGGGTCAAAATATACGGGAACACCCTGTACAAGAATTTTTTCCGAGAAACATGTTTTTGAAAACAAAAACACTATACTGTAAATGCCATAAATAAAACGGATGTAGGAAAATCCCATTTTAAGCAAAAAAGTCTATTTGAACTATCATTAAAAAAAACCCTTAAAAGAAAGGTACAGGGCGTTGCAATGACAATCAAAGTACACATTATTAAAACATGTTTTTATAAAAGTTCACATACAGGGTGTTCTGCTAATAATGGTACATATAGAGTAACTTAATATATTTTGTGCCAAAATATTACGATTGAGCTTAACAATTACCGGTCAAATCTCAATGGTTACTGAAGTTGAAGTTCATTTTTTGAAAATCAATTATGGCTATATATCCCAAAATAATCAAGCCGCTGAACTGAAATTTGGAACTGTTATGTTATTGAGAATGGAAAATAAGCTGAAGATGTCAATTTCTACGTATCTCACAGAGGGCGCCACGTACGCTGTTTTCGGATCGGGCTTCTACTCGTAACTTTTTTGAGGTTATCTTCCTGGTCTTGCAGGTCCATCATTTTAGTGCATCTTTTCATTCTGCCACAAAAAGATGCTCTCGTTTCATAAAATCAACTGTTTGCGTTGAAATTGGCAAAACGTTCGAAACAAAATTTTCACCTACTCGCTTTCAAATATTACAGATGAGCTGTACCATTTAAAGTGAGAAAAAAATCCCTATGAACAATGTACCAAAAAATTTTCAAAATGGCTAACGGATTGAAACCCGGCAAAACTTTGACACCCTATTTCAGGCAAACAAATAGTGTTTTGACCAATGTCCATTTGGCAAAAAAAAAACAGGTGCAAAACGCGAATTGCGAATATAAATATTATTATGTAATAATGTCGTTAGATGGAAGCAAGCTTAATCTGCTGTATGTTATTCTAGAAACACATTATATAGATGGGAGGCTCTATGGCAGAATATAGACGTGGGAATTAAGGAGCAGAGTTTAGTAGGTAAAAAATAAATGTATTTGTGTCAACTTCCAGGAAGGGAGGGGGGGGCAAATGCCCCATCTTGCCCCCCACCCAAACGACGCCCATGGCGGTAGGTGTAATTAAGCTGCTCTTATAAACCGTACTAAATTGTTGCAGTTTGGGACGTTTTGTCGGAGTCTTATTTACGACATTTACAACTGGAACATCCTGTATATCTGACATGTTCTTTATATTTAATTTTAATACGTTTTTATGTTTTTATAATAAATGAAATATCGTAGCTTGTTTTTGAAGATAAAGTACTAAAAATATTTCAATGCGGTTACACCATAAAATAGTCTTATTAACCGCTGCCACTGGAATCACTTCCACATCACTCTTTGTAAAACCTTTATTTGATATTAAATTCGAAAGTTGCACACAAATCGACATTTTTTCGTCTTTCGTGTCCCCTCGTAACCATTCTCGTTTACTTTGTTTCTGCAAAATGATGCCAAAATTGCATTCCTCATTTCCAAAAAACACTTTCTATTTTCAAATTTACCCCTGTTCACTCCCTCTCAATCACACCCTTATAATAGTTAAAAATGCTCTCTAGTGAAAATTATGTACCAAATTAGTTGGCTACCAGCAGTACCAGCACACAGACACTAAATTTGTTTCTGAAACTTTGGTTTTCAACGTTTTAGAACATTTTAAATCGATTTAGCGAATAAAAAAATTTGACGTTTTTTGGCCGAAAGATCACGTGATGAGGTGGAACTCACAGGCATACTTTACAGTGCCGTAGATAAGGGGGGTTGGGGGTTTAAATCCACCTCTATTGCAAAAAAAAAACATGGTGTTGCGGTAAGTTGTGAACAGTGATTTTGTAATTTTCTATATACCTACCCTGCACCACTTTTAAAGTGTGTACTTAATATTTCTAAAGAATTTCTCCTGCGGCCCATTTTGATAATCAAACGTCTTAGGAACAGTAGATATGATCGGAATTTTTTTAAGCTAGAATTTATAGGCTGTCTAAAAATGTTTATAGGAATGAGTATGTTTTTTTTTTGTTTTCTATTAAGGGAAGAAGAGTACTTTTTGGTTATTGCCATTCATTTAAATTGTTTAATTTTGAAATTTGGCGTAATTTTTTAAAAATATAATTAAATACTGTTCCTTCATTGAAACTGTTTTACTCTGAAAATTTTAAAAATTTTCTTCTGCGGCATATCCTAAAAAATATATAAATTTTAAACTTGGCCAATAAAGGATCATTTAACTTTTCAGCCTCATTGCAGAATTGTCACTTCTCATGTTACCTACAACAACGTAATCTTTTGATATGAGCACATGAGCAATTATTCTAACAACAATAGATATTTTGTCACTTTACACATAAGTTAAAAGAAATCGCCTAGCTCTTAAACTTTTTAACGGAATTAAAAGACTTCCTTTTTATAACTTATAAATTCCGCATTATTTATTACTAAAAATGTGAGCTTTAGTTCCTTGGTAGGGACACAATAACTATATAATTTCCTGTCAGTAAAAATTTTACACAAAAAGTAAGAACCAAATTCGTGCCAAATTTCAACTAAAAATAAAAAAAAAAATAATTAAAAAACATTAATTTCAACTTTAACAACCTACTTTTAATGTTATTTTAAAATTGTCATTATTGTAGCTAAAATAAAATTAATAGTAAAAAATATTTTTAAAAATCAGCTTTTATTTAAATGCTCTGAAAAGAAGAAAATAAACTTTATAATAAATCAAACCAAGGCAAACCCATAATTTTTTGCATTATACAACTGTATATGATATAAAAGCTTGCCGCGAGAATATATATATCTTGAAAGTAATTTTAAGTAGAAAATGTATTTTTCTATAAAAGAAATTTACACACGAAAATCTGGCGACAAGCTTTATATCATATACAGTTGTATAATGTAACAAAATTATGGGTTTGCCTTGGTTTGATTTATTATAAAGTTGATTTTCTTCTTTACAGAGCATTTAAATAAAAGCTTGTTTTTAAAAACATTTTTTTACTATTAATTTTATTTTCAACTTTTTAGTTCTACTCTTCAAGCCCTTTCATTTAATGGCCATATTAAGGGAAAAGAAAATGTAATAAGCCGTGTTGGAGCGGCGGCCTTATTGAATTTAGTGTGATGTCACTAACTTTATCGTTTTTTACTCTTCAAGCCCTTTCATTTGATACCCATATTAAGGGGGTTGACAAAAAAATACATTATCAGCCATCTTAGAGGGGCGGCCATATTGAATTTAGTGTGATGTTACTAACTTTATCGTTTTCTACTCTTCAATCCCTTTCTATTGATACCTATATTAAGGGGGCTGACAAAAAATACATTATCCGCCATCTTAGAGGGGCGGCCATATTGAGTTTAGTGTGATGTCACTAACTTTATCGTTTTCTACTCTTCAAGCCCTTTCATTTGATACCCATATTAAGGGGGTTTACAAAAAAACATTAGCCGCCATTTTGGAGCGACGGCCATATTGAATTTAGTGTGATGTCACTAACTCTATCGTTTTCTATTCTTCAAGCCCTTTCAGTTGATACCTATATTAAGGGGGTTGACAAAAAATACATCATCCGCCATCTTGTGGCGACGGCCATTTTGAAAGTATTAAAATAGTGAGTATTGTATATTGCATTGTCACCGGAACTAAAGGTGTATGCAAAATTTTAGCTCAATCGGGTGTCAGGAAGTGGTTCTAATTCAGCTTGCAAGATTTGACCTAAACGCCTAAACATAGTTCACCATACATTGCAAGTTAAATAAAAGCTTGTAATAATCTGTGATAAACAGATTGAGCTAGTTTTTTGTTACAATGTGTCAAATATTGAGATTTTCGGACCTCTGGTCAAAAAGAAGGTGTGTTTTACTTGGTCCGTGAGCTTCGCAAAGTAGTTTTTCGTTTTTCGTAGTCCTCGGCTTTTCGTTATTTTCGTTTTTCTTTTTCGTTTCTTTTTTCATTTGTGTGCCGGCAATTGCGATTAACCTAATTCTCACATCAGCTACAATAATTTGTGTTCCGAAAAATTGTACACCCTTCTCCAATCTATCCTTATATTCTGAAGAGTTGTGCCCCCCGACAGCATTTTAAAAAGTCGGCGCCTATGATCAATTATTTAGGTAGATGGAATATCCCCAGGAAGATTTGATGGAATGCATATTGCAATACAAGCACCTTAGAAAACAGGTAGCCACTTATAAATATAAATAGTTATTTATGTTCCGAGGAATTGAAGTTCAACTTTTTATGATTCATGTGGAATTTAGTGGCCGAGGCCTCTGGCCAAATTTTTTCGAAAAAAAAAAAAAAGATTTCTTAGGTAAAATACCTAAAAAAGGAAATCTCCCATCCATGAGCAATGATTTTCAACAAAGTTTTTTTTTGTTAGATAGGTCTTTAAAATGCGCATTATATCGTTAGGCGGTTTTGTCCTTGAGCTGAAATCATGGCCAACTACGACCATTTTTATGGGCCAAAATTTCGAGAAGTCCTATTAGCGATATTTTGAGAAAAAAAGTGGTGACGGATTCTTGTTTAGGATCACTTAAAACCACCTTGTACCAATTTTCATTTTCCTAATGTACAGGGTGCACGAATTTATTTCATTGCTTTTAACATTATCTAATTAAACATTACAACAAGGTTACATTTCTTTAAATGGGAAAGCGATTTCTTATTCGAAGTAGCCCTTTCGCCCAATTCAGCGATTAGGAAAAATTGTAAGCTTTATCATTGTACAAACATTTTTTTGAAACATTAATTTGAATGTTCTAAACAGAATAGGGCTGTTCACAATTTTTTTTATTACCTTATCGGAAAATATAGGGTCCAATTTGTATGTGTGCAAAATATTACATTTTTTGTGAAAGTCCTTCTATGATAAATAAAGAACACGGCACGGCGCGTCGACCGGTGCTTTCGTGAAAAATCGTTCAGAACGCAAAGAACCGTTTTTTAAAAATTTTTATTAGTACAAAAATATGTTTTACATCACGAGAGCAGTATCTGACTGGCACAAAAATGGATACAAAGAGAATTTATAAACTCGGTGTAGCTTGCCGGGGTGCTGAGCCATTCAGCGTTTTTCTTGCAAGCTTCTTAGAAAGTGGTGAGGTAATTCCTCCCCTCGAAGATTCAGCAAACGAGAGTGCGAGGAAGCTGAACGTCTTCACACTTGGGCTGAGGTTTCTTCGAACATCTTGTAGAAATCTTCTTGTAGACAACAAAACTTATTAAGCAAATAACCAATAAGTATATACAGATCGTCCAAAGACTTGGTATATGGAAAGATTGTCCAAATGACAATGAAGGGCTGTTTTCGATTATCTTATTCTTTATCTGGTATAATTCATCAAGTTTAATATTTTCTAAATGAAGGCTAACATTTTCGATTTTTGTGTTGCTGATTCTTATGTCCAAATCAGGAAACAAGATAGTTTCGCTTGAATGGTGTATTTCATTTGTTATTGTTTGCTTTGTGTTGGAAATTTTGCATCCCACGGGGATTTCGATTAAATGTGTACCAAGTAGACTCACTGCTTCTTCTTGGTTAAAGCATTTTAATTTTAATTGTCCTTTAGTCGGGAATAGACATATCCATTTATTTGTGTTTTGAATTGGTTGAATTGAGGTTTCCATTACGTGTATTTTGGTTTGGCGACAATTGGAGGCATTTTTCATATCGATAATTTTAATTTCGCAAGCTGATTTTTCGTTGTTGTTCTGCAGGTCCAAGTTGTGACAGAAAAATTGTTTTGGGGAGACTTGTTTGCAAGATTCGCTCATAAATGCAAAATACAATTCATTTTTTACTAAATATTTGTTTTGAGAGATAATTGCCTTAAACTGACCCATTGAGTATACGGGAATGGAGTAAAGGTGGTAATAGTCAACTTCAAAAGGGTGAATCAACGGGACATGGAGGATATAAGAAATTCTAAAATTTTTTATATATGATTCAATTTTTACAACGCTTTCGAAAAGAGGAATATTTTGTAAGGTTAATTCAAACGGAAAATATTTCTTTACAGATGTTTCTAATTTTGTTAATTCAAGGAAAAAGTCATTTGCTTTTATTATGCTAGGGTGCATAATTTGAAGTTTGGTAAATACCAGAGAATTTTCAATGTCCTGTAGAATCGAATTTATAATTTCGTACATCGTGCTAATTTGGATAAGGGCGTCTTTAAGAACTAAAGAGCATTCCATAGCACTGAGAGAATTTTTGAGAACCATAAAAACTTCTTTAAATTTTTCTTCCAAAATATTTTCATTGTGGCTTATTTGTGTAATGGTAGAATTGAACTTATCTATTAAGGAAATAGATAGCGAATTCTGTGTTTTAATACTCCTTTCTAGCTTGTTTTCGTTATTTTGAAGTTCTTCTATTAGTTTATCATAGCGTTCTGCGTCTGTCGAATCTAAATTTCCGGTTATTGATTTAAATATTGATCCAAGGCCATTGATTAAACCTCTTTTTTCTCTTTTGTAAGAATTTGGAATAATTGCTGTCAATTTAGTATTTATTTCATTTTCAAGAAATGTTAATATTTTTAAATGAGTTGCTAACTCGATTGGGTAGGTTTCGCTTGTATCAATAAAATTTTGTGTTAGCGTTTGCGAATGTTTACGCAGTTTGTTAAATTCTGTCACTACCGAACTTAAGTCATAGTAATGAATTAATTTGTGGGTTTCTTTAGCAATTTTAGCTGTTCCTAGTTTTACTGGGATCAGTCCTGGATTGTTTTCTAAATTTCGAATTGTTATTTTCTCTTGAACTGCCAAAATGCAGGGAAATCTGAAAGTAAGTTTAATTGTTAAAATCGTAAGTTTGCCTTAAGGGTCGCTTTAAATTGTCCATATGTATTTTTTCTTGTGAATCAGTAGAAACAGTTTTCATATTTCTATCTACGGTTTGTATTTTAGTTGATTTATTAAATTTATTTGCATTCTTTTGCCTAAGATGTTTTTTAGTATAAACCTTTTCTTGAGGTTGGAATAATTCTGGGTTATCACGATTTTGATTAATTTTGTCTATAAGTCTTTCTTTATTTCGCATTAAATTGGAATTTATTTTGGAATAGAGAACTTTTGAGCGTTCTTTATGATCGTTAATATAATCATTTAATAAAATTTGATCAATTTCTTGATTAAATGGATTCTCTTCGCTAATGTGACCATTAATAACATCTATTGGTTTTAATTTTATTGTAGAGTGGATACTGTGGTTGTATGCCAAAATTGCATAAATTATTTTCATTTTTATTGGAGTTTTTTGGAAACCTTTTGTATTTAATAAGCGAATGTGTTCTATAAGAGTGGAATGGAATCTTTCTATAATTCCGTTAGATTGAGGGTGATTAGGTGAACAAAAGTGTATATTGATTTTATGGAGTTTTAATAGCTCTAAAACAACTGAATTCTTAAATTCGGTTCCGTTGTCACAAATTATTTGTTTAGGGATACCGTGATGGGAGAAAAACTGAATTAAATTATCAACTATTTCGGTTCCTGCTAATGAATTTAAATGATAGGCTTGTGCGTATTTCGAAAAACTATCTACAATCGTCAAAAATTTTGATTTTTCGAATGAAAAAGTATCTAGATGAACTATTTCGAAAGGTTTGCTTGCTGTAGGGGTGACGTTCATTTTGATTCTTATTGGATTTCTCTCGTATTTGCTTTGTTGGCAGATTTCACAATCGTTTATAAAGGTTTGTACAGAATTTTTTATGTAAGGCCAATAATATTTATTCTTTACTCGTTCAACGGTTTCGTCTATGCCGCGATGATTAGACTTTCCTTCGTGGTAATTTTTTATTATGTCCTCGATATCATTTTTGTTAGTAACGTCTATTAATTATTTATTACATTTTCGAAAATTGATTGAAGGCCATTTAAAATTTTCTTGTAAAACATTAGTGAATCTTTGGTAAATGTCAGCATTTTCGAAATAAAGGTGATATTGTGAGTTCGGTAAAACGTAATCTTTGACAAATCGTATTACATCTTGATTAAAATTATTTTCGGAAAATTGAACATTTATTCTTTTCTTTTTCTCAAATAAAATAGTAATTTTGGGTTGTGCGGGTGAGTGGTGTACAACAGAAATTATGATTTGATTTTGTCCGTAGTTTACGGGATTTTCGGAAATGGGAATATTGATGACCGGATTTTGTTCGGCATTCGAGTGTACAGTATTGTTGTCGGTTTCGAGGCGGTCATCGTCGTCTTCGTTATCGCTAAGGTCTTGGGTTTCATTATCTGGTATTACAAGTAGTGAAACATTGTCGGTATCTTGGGTTGCGTCATTATTAAGGGTTCTAGGAACGGAGTTATCGTTACTCATGTTATATGGGAATATATCACGTAAAACGTTCTCGGCAATTTCGTCTATTTCATCAGTAACGGTTTTGGTGTGTATTTCAATTCTTGAAAGCGCATCTGCGTTGGTGTTAAGTTTCCCTTTCTTGTAAATAATATTGTAATCAAATTCTTCTAATCGGATACGCCAGCGCAATAATTTCGAATTCGGATCTTTCAATGAAAAAAGCCACTGAAGTGGTTTATGATCGGTTATAATGTTGAATTTACGTCCATACAGATAGGGTCTAAAGTACTTGGTGGCCCAAATTATTGCTAATAATTCCTTTTCGATAACTGAGTAATTTTGTTCAGAATCGTTCAATGTGCGTGAGGCGTAAGCCACAGGTAAATCGTTACCGATAGGCCCTTGTGAAAGGACAGCACCAATCGCAACATTGCTCGCGTCTGTTGTCAAATTAAAAGATTTAGAAAAATCAGGATATTGCAGAATTGGAGAATTTGTAAGCAAATTTTTGCAAGTTTCGAAGCAAGAAATAAATTCATCATCATGTACTATTTTAGCATTTTTCTTTAGACATTTTGTGAAAGGCTTAGTAATTTTTGCAAATGAAGGAATAAAGCGTCTATAATAGCCAACTAATCCGAGAAAACCTTTGATTTGTTTGGTAGTTTTGGGTATTGGAAATTCTTTGATGGCTTTAATCTTGTCAGGGTTGGGTTTAACGCCGTCAGGGGTGACTATGTGACCAAGGTATGCAACTTCTTTCTTTAGAAACTCGGACTTATCCAGTTGTACTTTAAAATTTGTTTCGCGAAGTCTTTGGAAAACGGATTTAAGGCTTTCTAAGTGTTCTTGAAGAGAAGTAGAAAAAATTATTATATCGTCTAAGTAGACAAGGCATTTTTCGTTTTGAATACCACGGAGGATGTTGTCCATTAATCTCTGAAAACTCGCGGGCGCATTTTTTAAGCCGAAGGGCATACGAAGGTACTCATAGTGTCCTTGTTCAGTGTTAAAAGCTGTCTTTTCTATGTCGTTTTCGTCCATTTCTATCTGGTGAAAACCGCTAGCAAGGTCCAGTGTAGAAAAGTATTGACACTTTCCTAACTTGTCAAGTAAGTCGTGTATATTAGGTAATGGGTATTTGTCATCGATAGTATTGTCATTTAGTTTCCGGTAGTCCACAACTACACGCCATTTTTGTTTACCCGACGCGTCAGCTTTTTTAGGGACGACCCAAATTGGTGACGACCAAGGGGAAACACTAGGGCGGATTATGTTTTGATTAAGCATTTTTTTGATTTGGGATTCGACTTCTTGCCGGTGAATAAATGGGTAACGGTATGATTTGGAATAAATTGGCGTTTCGTCAGTGGTGCGAATTTTGTGCTTTACTTTATTAGTAAATGTCAAGGGAGTGTCTTCATTATAGAAAATATCAGAATATTCTTTACATAACTTTAAAATTTTACTCTTTTCTTCTGTGTTAAGGTGGTCTACGCGAATTTTTGTCAGGTCCAGAGCAGTTGTATCTGTTTCGTCAAAGTTATGCAGTTCAAAGTTTTGTAACTCGTTTCTGTAAAATTCGTCAACTTCTAGTGGTTCTGAAAAGTTTAAAGATACTTTGTTTTCTGTGTTATTTAAGATTGTCGTCAAAGCTTTTCCATTTTTCGCTATGGTTAAGCACTCGGGAATTTCGCAATTTTGAATTTTTTGGTAAGGTATTATTATTTCTCCATTTTGAATTGACGTATTTACTTTAATAACTTTTTTTGATCTGGGTTCTACGTGAATAAGATTTAATTCATTTTTTGTTGTATATGGATTAAGTTTTAATTTAGTACAGGGTGTAATAAAGAAATCATTTTCATAGTCGAGATGTGACTTTAAAAATTTTATGTGGTCCATTCCTATTAAACCGTCGAAAAAATCGTGGAATTTAAATAGATAAAATTTCATGTATGTATTATTTGGCATTTTGAAAATTTCTGGAGCCGGTATTGTTGCGCTATAACGGTGAGCAGATTTTTGATAAACCGAAGAAACAATAAAAGAGTCATCTCGAATTAAATTTGGAAAGAATTTTTGAGCTACTTCTGGATTTATAAAAGATTTGGTTGAGCCTGAATCAATTAATATTTTTGCGTTAAATTTCGGAAATTCGACATAATATAAACGTCCAGTATCGGTAAAATTAAAAGAAATAATAGTGTATTTTATGTTTGGTCGTTGTCTCGAGGCAAATTCATAAAATTTTCGTCTGATTGATCAGGGTGGTGGTCAAAATATTCTAGTTCTTCGTAATTTTGAGAATTATTTTCAAAATTTTCGTCATGTTGGGTAGATTCAGTTCAAATTGGATTTAATTCGTCTATTTCAGTGTTAAACAATTCTTCAGAAATAAAGTTTCTTGACGTAGATGGGTTTTGTGTAAAATAACTGTTATATTGATTAGGGGTATAATTTAGTCGTTGTTGTTGAGGTTGCCTGTTCATAGTAGAGGGTTGTCTATTCATAGTAGAGGGTTGTCTGTTCATAGTAGAGGGTTGATTTGCATTATTAATTGGGACTGAAACACTCATTGGCGTTGGTCTTGTCGTATTCGATACATAGGAATTATTGGGTCTAAAAACATTTCGATTTTGATTTTGCTGGGGATATTTGAAAACTTGGGAATTTGTAAAATATCTTTGTTGATTAACAGGACGGGGTTGAATGGGTAATGGTCGAGAAGGGAAGGTTTGTGGCGCCCTAAATTGATTGTTTTGCGTATGAGCGTTAAAGTTAGGTCTCATTTGTGTTTGTATATTTGGTCTAGGAACTTGGGGTTGGTTTCTATGGGAAAAATTTTGGAAATAGTGGATATTATCTTCTTCTGTAACAAAATGCAATGCTTCAACTAAAGTGGTAGGTTTCATACAACGAATAGTGGTACCTAAAGGTTCTCCAGTCCAGCAAGGAAAGTTTTTAATGCTAGGCTATTGTACAAATTTCGTTTTAGTGCTTTTGCGTCTGCTGTTTGCTCGTGAATATCTACATAACTACATAAAAGGTTCAAAATATGTAAAACTTTGTCATAAAAATTTTGAGGTTTTTCATTAGGTAATTGTCTTAGCATTACTAAATCTCGGTTTAAGCAGGTTTCATCTCTTTGATTGGCAAAATTTCGATATAAAGCTTCTTTTAGTTCTGTCCATGTAGATATATTTTGAATATTTATTACTAATTTTGCATTTCCAGACAATTTGGAAACGAGACAGTTCAACAAATAAACATTTTGGAAAGAATTTGGATTTTTTAAATCATAAAAAGTATTGATTATCGATTCGCAAGTAACTAAAAATCTATTCAATTCGTTCGGATCACCGTCAAATCTCGGTACACAAGTTAAATATTCAGATTTAAATTCTGCCATATTTTCGGTTTGATTAATACTAGGGTGGCGAACCAGATCAGCGATGCTTGTCTTCTCCGGTGACGTGCCCCCGCGAATTTGGACGATGCTGTTCCAAATTCCGATGCCAGCTGATGCCAAGCCTCCAATTCAGGTCTGCGATAGACGGGAACCCCGATTTTTGTGAGTCCACACCGAATTAAAGTTCGACACAACGTGACAACTGTTCGATATCCGGTTAATCGTAGATACGAAAATTACTTCGAACGCGTCGCGATGCGCAAGAGGGTAACCCGGACGTCCTACCGACTGCGCCAAAAATCGTTCAGAACGCAAAGAACCGTTTTTTAAAAATTTTTATTAGTACAAAAATATGTTTTACATCACGAGAGCAGTATCTGACTGGCACAAAAATGGATACAAAGAGAATTTATAAACTCGGTGTAGCTTGCCGGGGTGCTGAGCCATTCAGCGTTTTTCTTGCAAGCTTCTTAGAAAGTGGTGAGGTAATTCGTGCTTTGTTTTTCGCTAGTCTGCTACAGCCTACAGCGACTGAAGGTTTAAAAAGACCTCTCACGGATCCAGATAAAATGCCGAGCGCTTTTGGAGGCGAAGGACTATGGATATTCGATTGTATTTAAAACCTTTTCCAATGATCGTAGTCATTCGCCTCCGCGCACCAACTGCATCTACTGGTGTATAGCGGTATTATTATTTCTATTTAGCTCTCGTCCAGTACTACTGTTTAGCACCATCTATTTTCGATAATTACAATGACTCTAACAAAATCGATAATTAGACTTCAACGCCACCTAGTGGTAGATTTCGTACTCGACAATTTCGTATTCCAATACTCGTTTGTGTTCGGGGCGGGGCAAACAAGTCTAAAAATAGACACGGGGGGGAGAAGGGAGAAGGGGCCAGTGAAATAATTCTACGATTTGGCTTTTATACAATTAGGAATAGATTCAGGGTTGGGCGTATTTCAGTTTGATATTTGACGATTTTAACGGATTGGCAGATTTTTAAAATTCTCTTTTTTATAGGATATAGTGATCTACATTATGTTGCTTCAATTTCTTACGTTGATTTGAAAAACAAAACATACCTATGTCCAAAATGAAAACTTTGAGAAAAGTGAAAAAACTGATTGCCTTCCCTTTATTAGGGAGTATTTTTTTATGTACCTAGGCGTTTTTCTGAAAAAATGTTGAATACAGAAAGAGGTCGTTATTTATTTTTATTTTTTTAGCTTAAGTAACTATAAAAATATATACTGTGTGTCCGGCGATTTAGCGCCCAAGGGGTGTAAACGATAAAAAAAATCTAATTGTAAGTTGACATTCTGTTTGGTGTTGCCCCAATAATTGGCCGAGTCTAGAGAATACTAGACTTTGCTATCAGTACACAGTGTATACAGGGTGTATTTTTGTCGAAAAAAAAAGGCTGGAGTAAACTGTACCCTCAATTTTAAAATCTAGCTAGCTAGGACAATGCCTGCCATTGTTAAAACGATATTATTATTAACAACAAAGATGTAAGATTGTGAGTGTAAATGTAAATACAAGAAAAAGTGATAATGGGCATAGCACTCAAAGTTAGAAAACAAAAAAAAAACTAGTAACCGCATACACGTGTTTCATGCTATTTGGCAATCATCAGTACGGTGTAACATCAACCAAATCAAAAAGATAGGAATGATTTGGGAAGCAACAATAAAATAGCAGCCTCCGTGGCGATGTTAGTACAAGCCCCAAAATAGGGGATGTGCTGACTGAAGCTGCAAATGTGCTGTTGGCTCCTGCCTGGACTTCATTTGTTGCTTCCCAAATCATTCCTATCTTTTTGATTTGGTTGATGTTACACCGTACTGATGATTGCCAAATAGCATGAAACACGTGTATGCGGTTACTAGTTTTTTTTTGTTTTCTAACTTTGAGTGCTATGCCCATTATCACTTTTTCTTGATATTATTATTGCTTATATCTGCCAAACTATGATACCACACTACTTAATCAGTGGCGGCTCGTAACTATTTAAACTTAAACAGGCGGGGCCAAATATCGGAAGACATTTAAAAATCAATGTGCCTAACTAAACCGGTGTAAAGTTAGTAGCCGATTTTCTGGCAGCAAAAAATTTTCCTCGCCCTTATTTCCACAAATTTATTTTGATAAAAATAAAGTAGAAAGGGTAACTATTATTAAACCTTCTAACAGATTAAACTGGAGAATGAAGAAAAATATTCATCAAAAAATAAACGTTGAAATTTTTGGCTCCTAGAAAATTGGCTGCTAAGTGCTAAGTTCAGTTTTAAGTAGACACTTTTGTTGAATTTACGTGATCTCGTTTTTTATGTTCTACCGTTTGATTTTTCTCTATAGTTAAATAAGGTAACGGCCTGCCCTCTATAACTGTTTAATTTGCAGTTTTTGCTCAAATTACATTGACGAAAATGAATTTCTTAATAAAAAAACTAACACTGTTTTATGAAATGCTACTTTTATTAGTGATATAAACAAAAATAATAAAACACAAATTTCTTGGGATTCGACCGAATAAAACAATATTTATTAAAAAACTTTTTCACTACGTACGTTTCGGCTTAGCGGCCATCATCAGGTACAATTTTACATCGAGTAATTTGCTAAAAAAGGGTTAAGAAATGCTTAAAAGATTTTTCTTGAAATCGGCAGTAAAGTGTCCCAAAATCGTCATTAAAAGCACAGAAATCGTACAATAATGTAGCCCATTATTGTACGATTTTTTCAATAAGTAGGCCTTGGCGAGATGTAAACATCAAACGTCAGACGCGGAGAAATCGCCCGTCAAAAGTGACCAAATATTCAAAACCCGGCCGATAAAGGCACATTTAACTTTTCGTACACATTGCGAAATTGTTTCCTATAGAAGCGCAATCCTTCATTATACATATTTTAGTAAATTTGAATATCAAAAGATTTGTTGTGTAGGCTGCACAAGAAGCAGCAGTTTGGTTTTTCTGTCAGAAGGTGCCGTGTCTCATCATACTTGACCTAGGTAGAGCGATCGTCAAAGTTAAGCAACGCCGCGCGTAGTCGGTTCATGGACGGGTGATCCCTTATTATTATTTTCTTGCCTAATAAAAAATATAATATGTACCTCGGCACTGAAGTTCTTTTTATGACTCATGTGGTTTATTTGCCTCGGCCAGAGGCCTCGGCAACTAAATTCCACATGAGTCATAAAAAGTTGAACTTCCGTGCCTTGGTACATAAATAACTATTTCACTATATAAATAAAAACATTTAAAAATTAATTTTTAAAATACTTACAAGAATTCTCATCAGTCAAAAGAAAAACATTCCAAATTAACAATGTCTAAACCATATCAGAAACATTGTAGTGTTAAATTTAACATAACTATAAGAGTATACTTTTCGCCAATTTTTACATTTAATTGGGAAAGGTTACAATTTTCACATTATATTTAAAAAAATTTAAAATTTTGGTAAGGTATGTGGAACGAAAGAATTGCAAGTGGCGCAGAACGAATCTTTTAAGCATTTCTGAACCCTTTTTTAGCAAATTACTCGATGTAAAATTGTACCTGAGGATGGCCGCTGAGCCGAAACGTACGTAGTGAAAAAGTTTTTTAATAAATATTGTTTTATTCGGTCGAATGCCAAGAAATTTGTGTTTTATTATTGACGAAACGACCAAGAAACTAAATTTGTATAAACAAAAATAGTAAAAGTAGGTAAATAAGGATTTTTTAAACTGTTGACTATGTATGTACCTACATGTAGGAATTGAGATTTTTTAAGTAGGTATTGACTGAACACGCCAGAAAGTAATTACCCATTTTCATTCAGAATTACCTTTGAACATTTTTTGACAATACCTAAATACCAAATCCAGAAATATTGTCAACATAAATAAATTATATAAGTGTTAGCCAATCTCAATTAGGAACGCCCGTAGAGTTGATAACGGCCGGCGCCCGGGTTGAGACACTAACCAGGCCCTGTGTCATGTCACCCGGAGGGAGGGACCTGAAGTCGGGACGGCGGTGGTTCTCACGGCAGATCCCTTCGGGCTAGCATAAGCATTAGAACGTATATTTTGTATTCCATACTTTAGAATTCCAATAAACTTGTAAAACCATAATTCAATACCGCTTATTACACGTAGATAACATAAGTAAGAACATTTTAACGCATATACAATTATTATACAGGGTGTCCAACTTTAAAACTGTACAAATCCGTAAAATCTTCATTTTTTGAGATAATCGCCTAAACTTTTTTTTGTTTGAAAGGCCTTCAAAAACCGCTTCTTTTGACCTTCCTGCCATTTTCAAAATGCAAATCCAGGGTCGGCTGCGATTTTTTTATACCCCCGATTTTCACGAAAACTATTTAGCGATTTTTTTATTTAAAATCTGACCCCACAGCGTTAATCAGAACACCCAAAAACCCCTATATACCAAATTTGAATAAAAAATATACAGGGAGTTCTATTCTGCAGGGTGTCAAATTTGAGCAAAATAGGAATTTTAAAGGCATCTGCAAAGTCAAGTGTGCCAGGGAATCCTCTCAAAACAGTTTAATGGTCAATAGGACCACTCAAGGTATCGGTGTGCAAAGGTCCAATACAAAATATACAGAGTATTCTTATCTGTGTCATCTCAAAATGCTGAATTTTTATGAAACTTTATATGGGTCATGAGTGCTGTGGAATCATTGAAAAAATATTGATAAACACAAAAGTAATGTATTTCTTTACAAAATGCCAACTAACAAATAAAAACGATTTAAATTATTGCACCTTACTCAACAAAGTCACTGTCTAAGATGATACATTTTCTGTGTGTTTCTTGTTGTGGCACACCAGCCACCTTAACTGATATGGACTTACGGACTGGCAGACTTCTGTATTTTTTAGATTTAGTTTGTTTATAGTGTGTGGAGCGGTTTTGATATACTCGATTTTTGACCCGTATAAAGTAGAAAAAATTCAGTAATTTGAGATGGCACAGATAAGAACACTCTGTATATTTTGTATTGGATCTTTGCACACCAACACCTTGAGTGGTCTTATTGACTATTTAACTGTTTTGAGGGGATTCCATGGCAATCTTGACTTGGCAGATGCCTTTAAAAGTCCTATTTTGCTCAATTTTGACACCCTGCAGATTGGAACTCCCTGTATATTTTTTATTCAAATTTGGTGTAAAGGGGTTTTTGGGTGTTCTGATTAATGCTGTGGGGTTAGATTTTAAATAAAAAAATCGCTAAATGGTTTTCGTGAAAATCGAGGGTATAAAAAAATCGAAGCCGGCCCTGGATTTGCATTTTGAAAATGACAGGAAGGTCAAAAGAAGCGGTTTTTGAAGGCCTTTCAAACAAAAAAAAGTTTGGGCGATTGTCTCCAAAAATGAAGATTTTACGGATTTGTACAGCTTTAAAGTTGGACACACTGTATGTTATTTGTTTTGGCACTAATAATAGTCCCCCACTAGTCAATAGTTTCACAATGTGTAAAAAGAGTTTCGAGGCTAAAAAAAATTCGTCTCACCCGCAGCTCTAGGGTTACCCGTTGAAAATAAACACCATCTATGGAGCTGGAAATATAAAATTTTGTGTCTGTATTTTCTGGTCGTGTGTGGTTGATGTAATATACGATTTCTATTGAAGGGAAAAGGATGGAATGATACCCCTGTTTAATAAGTGTATTTGGGCGGGTCCTTTCCCCAAGTAAATTTCTGGTCGCGAAAGGGAGCAGTGAAAGGGGCAAATAATATTGTAATGAATCTCAAAAATCACAGTCCAAACTCGTTACCTTGGTTACCACCTTTATTGTTTAGCCTTCAAAAATCACAAATAAACTTGCTCCAAAAATTCGCACAAAATCGCTTTCTAACCTTTCACTTTCTCCAGGCCCAATTCCCAGGGGTTAATGTCAAGTAAAACCCTGTCAAAAGTCAAAATCAAGATATTGCCAGACTCGAAATGTCCCATCTGTAATTCCTACCGAGCTATCCCAGTATACCCCAGAAAACAGTGTGCTGTTTTCTAGACTTTGCTTTCGAGTCAGCGACACCGACTGTGAATAATTGTTACTTCCGCTAGCCGCAAGATGGCTCCGGCGAAGATGCCAGAAGATTTTCGATATCGATCCGCTTTAATTTCTGGTCCGGAATGTAGAGGGTGCCAGCGGGCTCCGGAGATGTTTTTAAATCGGCACGCTGTTCCATGGGCGTAGATTCTCTTTTTAAGTCTTAAGGTACCGGACTCTGTTTTATTACCAGTCTGGCACCGTAAAATAATATTAGGATCTGACAATTAAATTATAATTTTTGATGAGATATCGATAGAAAAATGTGGTATTGGATTCTACTGTGTTGTATATTAGAAAATAATGAGGTAAGCACCTACTCAGTACTCTGTGATTCGCATATGAGTTTTCAAGATTAAAACTTCGGAATATCTTTTTGAGAAAATTCCTAACGGAAATTTCGATTTTAAAAGAAAAGGTATACTTGAACAAAATTATGAGTTGGAAAATTTGATTGATGAAATATTTAAGAGCATTTTAAGATGAAAAAGTTAGAAAATAAATATGTCTTCTGCAGATTTTTTGTATCGACTCCAAAATTTTTATTAAAAATTGGAGCCCCAATAACATGAAATTAATATAATATACCTAAATAAGACTGCTTGAGTAACTTGTATTGACTCTAAATTTTAAGTAATTGTATCCCTTAAAACTTTGGGAATCTGTAAGTTGAGAAAAATGAGAAAATGAGAAATCGTATGAAAAATATGTATTGCTAAAACTTATAAAATTGGTGACCTAAAAAGTTGTCTGTTTTGAAAAACGGGGTTATTACATTTCCAGGTTGGGCGAGAAAAGTGACCCTAGATGAGAAATCACGAAAATTATCGCGGATTCTGGTTTAAGTTTGCTCTAAAACTTTGTTTTCAAAATTGATATTTTTACAAAACTATTTATTACACCGCCGAAATTCGTCTGCTGAGGGGCTTAACCAAGTGCCGCCAGTCTGGCGGTAGGTAACACCTTCGGTTTGAGACTTTATTATACCCAAAACGTGCTCTTAAGGTACCGTACTCTGCTTTTATTGTACCACCAGTCTGGCGCCGAATTATTATGATGAAGGTAATATGATGAAAGACATCAGTTTGAAACTTTATTACATGGTAATTCATAAGGCGCCAGCCTCTGCTTTATTATACCTAGACATGAAAGTAGATAAGCTATGAGAGTTCGGCCTCACGATTCCCATGTTAATCGCCCATAAGAGATTTTTGCGCCGAAATCGTACCATAACCTCACTTTTTCACCCAACTATGCAGTAGGTACTAATACGCGCGACGAAGTCGCGGCCAATCTCGACGCGCTGTTTTAGCAGGGTTGCGCTGGCTCCCGCAGGCCCCACCGGTCCCCACAGACTTAGCAGGCCCCGCAGGCCCCTTTAACGACTTTCACCGCAGGCTCCAGCTAAATTAAAAATTACTATTAAAAAATAAAATATCTTACCAGGATTCGAACCTTAGCCCGCATTCCAAAGCCAAACACTCGGCATGTAAGTAAAATTCTAGGAAATGCGTGGCAGTGGGGTAATAATCTCGACGCGCTGTTTTTAGCAGGGTTCCGCTGGCTCCCGCAGGTCCCACCAGTCCCCACAGACTTAGCAGACCCCGAGGCCCCTTTTAACGACTTTCACCGCAGGCCCCAGCTAAATTAAAAATTACTATTAAAAATAAAATATCTTACCAGGATTCGAACCTTAGCCCACATTCCAAAGCCAAACACTGTGCATGTAAGTAAAATTCTAGGAAATGCTTGGCAGTGGGGCAATAATCTCGACGCGCTGTTGTAGCAGGGCTCCACTGGCTCCCGCAGGCCTCGCCGGTCTCTGTAGACTCAGCAGGTCCCTTTAACGATGTGTACCGCAGGCCCCGACTAAATTAAAAAATTACTATTAACAATAAAATACCTTACCCGGATTCGAACAATAACCATCATTCCAACGCCAAACACCCGACAGTAGTATTTCTGCGAATGCATCGCAGCCGGGCGCAAGGTGGATGACTCACATCCGCTACCGCTCCCAACCCTGCCGAAGGTGCCCGGCTTTCGTCATTATCCCTCCGACCGTTGACCTTCGCTCCAGCCGCGACATGTCACGACTCGCAACTAATAAAAACCCTAAATCATAATTAAGCCATGACGTCCCCCTGTCGACCTTTAGCCGCGGCCATGCATGGATTTTTGCTACCACCTCTGCCTGCGTATTTTTGCGTCCGCGACGCCGAGACATGTCGAGACTCGCAACTAATAAAAACCTAACACCTATAGAAAAAATACCAGCTTGCAATATGTACGTGATGTAATTCCTCGGAAAAAAGTACTTTCTCTTTGTCGGAATAAGCGCCTATGAAACGAGCACGCTGATCTCATCGGTACTGGCGATAAAAAATTTGTAGGAAAAGTGTAATAAAGAATAGATATGAGATACATATGAGTGTATACATTTTCTTGACTACATTACCTAAGGATGTATCAAAAATATATATTCGTATATTTAGAGACTGCTCAAAAGGAAAGTGGACATTAAATTTGGGGCATAAATTAACCAGTTTATAACCATCTAGGTATGTAAATTTTAAAGAAGGTCCCGACTTCAATTCCGAGAAAGCCAGGCCCTGTTTTAAATTACTTGACTAAAATATAAGAGGTGCAAAGTTTACTAGTTTTTTAAAAATATCCCGTCACACGATTATCAAGTTGAAAGGCTAGCTGCAAAATCGGATTTTGTACAACGCGTTTCCTGTTTAAAATTCCACCCAGCAACAAAAAAAAAAAGGTACTAATTCTCACTTATGCCATGTTCACCGTATGATTTTTATACTATTCCGACTTCGAAAACCCAAAGGTATAAGTGTAGCATGTGGAAAAAGGTGGAATTAAGGGTTTAAAACCCTTAAACGGTCTATATATGGAATAAAATGAGGGCATGCAACATGTTCTTCAATAATGAAAATTAAAAAATACAACAATGTTCATTTTTGACTGTTCATTATCCTACCAAGAAAAAAAGCTTATAGCGTCTAAGCGACTATAAAAACGACTCTAAAAACGTCTAAACGATTCTAAAAAAACGACTAGACGACTCGTAAAAACGACTAGACGATTCGAAAAACGACTAGACGATTCGGAAAAACGACTAAACGACTCTGAAAACGACTAAACGATTCTGGAAAACGACTAGACGACTCTGAAAAACGACTAGACGACTTGAAAAGCGACATACCATGGAATACCATCAAAGACCATGGAATACCATCGAATACCATGGAATACCATGGAATACTATCAAAAACCACGGAATACCATAAATGGTCTTGGATATCCCTGTGAAAAATTTGCCTCGGGGAGAGCATAAAAGGAAATTATCCGTGATCGATGCTCTGTGATCGAAAGATATATAAGCCTTTGATAATACAATCACTCACAGTTAAAGACATGTTTTTGTCACTTGAGATTGAACCTAGGAGTTATGGTATCCAACTGTTGAAGATAACGTATTATGTATTGGAGATCAAAATATACAAACAATTGTTGATTACTAATTTTCGATAGGTTCAACAAATCAGGTTTTAAAAGTATTTGTGTTTAGGTGCCTATGGTTTCATCTGGTATATGTTCCATACAGGATTCGAACCTTAGCCCACATTCCAAAGCCAAACACTCGGCATTTAAGTAAAATTCTAGGAAATGCTTGGCAGTGTGGTAATAATCTCGACGCGCTGTTGTAGCAGGGCTCCGCTGGCTCCCGCAGGCCTCGCCGGTCTCTGTAGACTCAGCAGGTCCCTTTAACGATGTGTACCGCCTCAGCAGGTCCCTTTAACGATGTGTACCGCAGGCCCCGACTAAATTAAAAAATTACTATTAACAATAAAATACCTTACCCGGATTCGAACAATAACCATCATTCCAACGCCAAACACCCGACAGTAGTATTTCTGCGAATGCATCGCAGCCGGGCGCAAGGTGGATGACTCACATCCGCTACCGCTCCCAACCCTGCCGAAGGTGCCCGGCTTTCGTCATTATCCCTCCGACCGTTGACCTTCGCTCCAGCCGCGACATGTCACGACTCGCAACTAATAAAAACCCTAAATCATAATTAAGCCATGACGTCCCCCTGTCGACCTTTAGCCGCGGCCATGCATGGATTTTTGCTACCACCTCTGCCTGCGTATTTTTGCGTCCGCGACGCCGAGACATGTCGAGACTCGCAACTAATAAAAACCTAACACCTATAGAAAAAATACCAGCTTGCAATATGTACGTGATGTAATTCCTCGGAAAAAAGTACTTTCTCTTTGTCGGAATAAGCGCCTATGAAACGAGCACGCTGATCTCATCGGTACTGGCGATAAAAAATTTGTAGGAAAAGTGTAATAAAGAATAGATATGAGATACATATGAGTGTATACATTTTCTTGACTACATTACCTAAGGATGTATCAAAAATATATATTCGTATATTTAGAGACTGCTCAAAAGGAAAGTGGACATTAAATTTGGGGCATAAATTAACCAGTTTATAACCATCTAGGTATGTAAATTTTAAAGAAGGTCCCGACTTCAATTCCGAGAAAGCCAGGCCCTGTTTTAAATTACTTGACTAAAATATAAGAGGTGCAAAGTTTACTAGTTTTTTAAAAATATCCCGTCACACGATTATCAAGTTGAAAGGCTAGCTGCAAAATCGGATTTTGTACAACGCGTTTCCTGTTTAAAATTCCACCCAGCAACAAAAAAAAAAGGTACTAATTCTCACTTATGCCATGTTCACCGTATGATTTTTATACTATTCCGACTTCGAAAACCCAAAGGTATAAGTGTAGCATGTGGAAAAAGGTGGAATTAAGGGTTTAAAACCCTTAAACGGTCTATATATGGAATAAAATGAGGGCATGCAACATGTTCTTCAATAATGAAAATTAAAAAATACAACAATGTTCATTTTTGACTGTTCATTATCCTACCAAGAAAAAAAGCTTATAGCGTCTAAGCGACTATAAAAACGACTCTAAAAACGTCTAAACGATTCTAAAAAAACGACTAGACGACTCGTAAAAACGACTAGACGATTCGAAAAACGACTAGACGATTCGGAAAAACGACTAAACGACTCTGAAAACGACTAAACGATTCTGGAAAACGACTAGACGACTCTGAAAAACGACTAGACGACTTGAAAAGCGACATACCATGGAATACCATCAAAGACCATGGAATACCATCGAATACCATGGAATACCATGGAATACTATCAAAAACCACGGAATACCATAAATGGTCTTGGATATCCCTGTGAAAAATTTGCCTCGGGGAGAGCATAAAAGGAAATTATCCGTGATCGATGCTCTGTGATCGAAAGATATATAAGCCTTTGATAATACAATCACTCACAGTTAAAGACATGTTTTTGTCACTTGAGATTGAACCTAGGAGTTATGGTATCCAACTGTTGAAGATAACGTATTATGTATTGGAGATCAAAATATACAAACAATTGTTGATTACTAATTTTCGATAGGTTCAACAAATCAGGTTTTAAAAGTATTTGTGTTTAGGTGCCTATGGTTTCATCTGGTATATGTTCCATACAGGATTCGAACCTTAGCCCACATTCCAAAGCCAAACACTCGGCATTTAAGTAAAATTCTAGGAAATGCTTGGCAGTGTGGTAATAATCTCGACGCGCTGTTGTAGCAGGGCTCCGCTGGCTCCCGCAGGCCTCGCCGGTCTCTGTAGACTCAGCAGGTCCCTTTAATGATGTGTACCGCAGGCTCCGATTAAATTAAAAAAAATTACTATTAACACTAAAATACCCGGACAATAACCATCATTCCAACGCCAAAACACCCAACAGTAGTATTTCTGCGAATGCATCGCAGCCGGGCGCAAGGTGGATGACTCACATCCGCTAGCCGGAACTTGTCAGGACAGGTTGACGACCTAAAAACAATTCTCTCTACTTAGATAAAAATAGAATGTCCAATAAGATTTTTTTCACACACTTTTTTATATAAGCCAGATAACGTAACCATATAATATATTAGAATATTATAAAATATTTAAGCCCCATATAGTTCGAATTTGAATGGGATATTATGTTACATGGGTAATATATCTCAACACTTCGTACACAAACAAAACTCGCTCGTTCTTTACAGTTTTATTACTGTGAATTCGGTACCTACTAAAGCGGCAGACTTGGGATGCCGCAGTAGCAAATACAATATGAAGCGCAGCTCTGATGTATACTAAAAATGTTATTATCAAACTTGAGACGCACACATATTTAAAAATATAAATACCGCCGGATGAATGCAAGGCCAATTTACGGAATATATAGCAAAACAATTAGATTATGGACATGGATATTAATTTCTTTAGGTAAAGGTAATAAACATTTGATACTATCGACAGGAGTCTACGCAAAATAATTGTATCCGTATTCAGCAAATAAAAAAGTTATGGGTACCCGTCACCGATGAAAAAGTATACAAAACTGATAAAATGTTCGTGACATCTTGTATATTAAAATATTTAATCGCGTATCTAAGTTGTTATTTTATTCATTGCCTATCCCACAAATTTGGATTTTTAGCTCTTGTAATCGCTCGATCACGATTGAAACTACACTCATAAAATGTTTAAAAAATGCCCATCCCACGTGATCGCTCGACAAAAACAAAACGTGCAAAGTGGCTACTGCTCGAGGTTTGACCTTTGTCCTTAGGGACACGTGTGACCCAGTTGATGTAGAATCTAAAAAAACCCTGTAAAATCATACTTCCATAGCATAGAATCTAAAATCCCCCGGTACAGTACGGATGAAAATTTCAAACCAGGCATAATCAACATGTACGTTCAAAGTAAAAAAAACTTGTCGGTCAACTGTTTAACCCCGAAATTTTGTTGATTTCTAGGAATGAAAAGAAATACTGCGATTGTAAGTCCAAAGCTATTTCCGCTATCAAATTCGTTTAAAATGCGAATGATAATTTGCCGCATTAAAACCAGGCGTGAAAAATTCAACATACGTCCCTAAGAAGTTCAACCAATTTTACCCTGGAAAACATTTTTAATGAATAAAATATCGAACATACAACAACACCCTTCTAAATATAGTATAAATCATGTTTTTTTTTTTGATAATGTGGAAAGCTAAACTGAAAATTGTTGCTAGAGATTCTAAAAACCGGGGTGCCAAAATCAACTATTATTAGAAAATACGCCGATGTCATAATATAGCCGTCGATGTCACCGTTAGCGTGTCCTATATGCGTTCTGCTTAATAAGGTGTAAAAAAATCCATGACGGGGCTTAGATGAATAAATAAAGTTTGATATATGTGAAAGTATAGACTAAATTTTCGTATAGTCCGCGTGATCGCTCGAGGAGGCGGTATCCTCTGGACTAGAAAATATCATATCGGCTCAATCTCCAAACATTTTCATTTTGAATTATACGTTTTCATTGATGATAGATATAGCAAGAAAATTGGACTGGACTCGATATGAGAGACATTAATCTAACTTTCACTAAACTGCACGTACTACTTAGAGGGTTGTAAGCCGTTTTAATAAAAGCACCAGACTTGCTTAAAATTCATGGCTAAACGTTAACATAATGTCATACAAACATGCGGCACGCAAAATATTAAGAATAGATATATGAGCTCAAACATGTTGATCAAAAAATATATTAATTTCTGGCGATTTAGTTTACCAGTTATCATTTAAAAACAAAACCTGGCCCCAATATTCAGTGAAAATAATAATTGAAAACTTTGAACCTTATAAACCACCACTAAATAGCGAGTCGGAAATAAGTAAAAAAATATATATAAATATATTATTTTGATATTATAGCCGAAACTGAATTTATTGGGGTGAAGATGTAAGGAAATATTTTTAGCTAGGAAAAAGTAATGCAATTATCATAGGTACTGGTTGCAGAACCCGTTGTCAGTTTTGCAAGGATTTTTGATACAAATATAATTGCTAACGTTTAATTTGTTTACCCCATTTACGAAAATGATAACAAAATTGGATCAGACAAGAAGTATAGTTTTTAAACACAGGGTGCCACCACCGATTTTACGATATAGGTTTAAAAATGCGACGCAAATACATAAAAAAATACCCTAGAGATAAGAAAACAAAATACAACTCACCGAAAGATTCTTGGTGATGTATAAAAAGAAATCAGGTTACATCTAATGCCCTAGACAGTAGAATAAACATCCCCGAGCGATGAGATATAACCAAACATCATTTTTCCAACGGCACAGTCATTTTCACGGGAAAAACAACCAGTAACCGTTCAAATTCCATAGATAGATACTGCCGTAATCCAAAATTTCACTGAACTACGCGTATCTATTATACTGAAGCAGGTACTGATACACTTCCATCTTTCCAAAGAAAAACAAACACGAAACTCAGACTTTTCATATATTACAACGCCTCGATAGTCTTTGTGGCCACGACCGAGAATCTACTGAAACAAGTGCGACGCATAGGACGTGAAAAGTGCCGAGTTGGTTTTATTAAACAATGAAACTTATACCTACGTATATATATAAAATAAATGAGAAATATGCCAGAGATTTGAAACCTAATTGTGTTGCAAGTTTGAGGTCCAAAAAAATATTGGTTTTAATTTTTTAAGGTGAGAAACACAACTAACAGCCAGTTTGGAAATATACAAGGCAAAAAAAAGTAGTGATGTGGCTGCCCCCATTTTATGTTTTATACAGGTTGGATTATTTTAGAATAGTTGTTCAATAGACCGAGACAACATCATAAACGCTTCCCGTTAGAACAGAATCTGATGAAAAGAAAAATTCCATCTGGGTCAAGCTACTAGATAACCAAAATAAAAAATACTGAACGTTATAAAATTTAAAAAAATCATATTTTCAACGGATTTTTATCCTCTGAAAATGGCGTAAAATTCAGTTTCAATAAGTTACTAATAGGTAATAGGGGAAAAATCTTAAATAGGAATTCTGAGACAACGAGGCTGAGAGTAAATAACATACAAAAATCTTATGCGTTGACTTTCAACTCTATTTAATAATTAGGTTTAATAACGACAATTTTCTCGATTATCTAGAATCAAAAATATTGCAAGTGACAATTCACTATTTTCTCGACATTATGTAAAGCCTTATTATTGCGTCGTAAATTAAAAGATCCAAAAATATTGGCATCAATTGTTTAGTAAATGTGATTAAAATATGTCTACTTTATCAACAGTTATTTGTAACAGCTTATTATCTTGGAAGCGTAAACTCTTTGAATTTTTTAGACAAAAAGTTGTAGTTTAATAATGGTCAGTTGGATTCCTTTTTGAATCATGTTTGCGTATTACCTACAAGGATTTACAACCTCCAAACATAGAAATCGCTCATTTTAACCCGATTTAATAAAAATTTCACCAAAAACAATACTTTCACTCATATAATACACTTCTGATTAATAAAAAAGGCACTATAGTAATAATGAGATTTTCAATGGAATTTTTATAGACTGTTTGCCCATTTTGAGAGTCTGTTTGCTAGCTTTTGGGGGTATTCCTTGATATTTTAGACGGATAAAAATGAATAACATTGGGTTTCCTAACTAAAATACAAAACGCACTGTTGACTTTACTTCCGTGGATAGTAAGCCTATAATACGTATCGAAAAACAGAGAAATATTCAGGTCAAGAAAAAAGTAGCCTAATTTACAAGTTTGGGAATCAAAAACTACCTTTTGTCTTTTAATTTTGATGAGAAAATACGTCTAATTCGTAAGTCAAATAAATGGGACATCATGAAAGATATACTAATAATTGAACCGATTGCCATTGGATTTGGGAGAGGTGTATCAGAGGCGGATTAAGTCAGTTTTGACCAATGGCAATCGGTTCACCAGTCGCTAACCTCTTGGACACCACGACAATAATGTTAGGTTAGGTTATCTACCTAAAAGAAATGTAAGGTAGCATCTCTGTGACGTCACAGGATTCCACAGTTGAGTTTGATCTGGTGTAAGTTGCGATTGTATCTCCTGGGATTAACGAGTTGTCAACGCATTAATTTAAGGTAGCATCTTTGTGACGCGTGATCCGGTGTAAGGTTGCGAATGTATCTCCTAAGATTTGGAGGGTCCACACTCGTCAACGCTTCGTTAACGAGTTGTCAAAGTTAAGTTATCGCGTTGTTAGCACCTCGTTCATTAACATGTTGTCAATGCTCGTTAACGCCTTGTTAACTATATTTTTACTTTACATTATATACGTATTTGACCCGTCATATACTTACTCATGACACATTGGCTAACTAGGGATTCCATAAACAAAGGGTATTATTAATTAGAATAAATTGTGATAAATTTCCTAAAATGTGAGCAGACAATGGACGTTTTATTTTTCTCACGTCATTAAGTTTCCAATAATTTGTAAAAAATCTCATTGAATCATATGGAAAACACACAAATTTCGACTTATTGAGGGGCATTTTCTCCCTTCTGTTTAGGGTTATAGATCACTACAATCGTCCTTGCATTCTTATTCATCTATGTCTAAATTGTCGCATTTTGTTTGAATGAAAGGCGTTTCCTAGGTACCACGGCCCCGAACAACTTTTCTAATAATTTTTGGTCAGCCGCCGTTTTTAAAAAAAAAAAATCTGTATGCTTTTCACTTGCAAACATTCGTCTAAGTCACGTCTTGGAATTTTTTTTTGTTACATTCTATTCGAATGAAAGGTGTTTCCTAGGTTACCTCGGCCTCCCAATCAACTTTTCTAATAATTTTTTGTTTCTTTTTCACTTGCAAACATTCGTCTAAGTCACGTCTCGGATTTTTTTTGTCATATTCTATTCGAATGAAAGGCGTTTCCTAGGTTAAACCTTCCGATCAACTTTGTTTTGTTGCTTTGTTTTTTTTTTCACTTGCAAACATTCGTCTAAATCACGTCTTGGCATTTTTTTTTTACAGATTTTGTTCAAACAAAATATCAATGTTATCTGGGGGGGCATTCCGACTAACTATTTTTCTCAGTCACTCGAAAAAATCTATCTATACTTTTCCACTTGCATCAAATATTCGTCTAATAAGTCCCGTTCCTTATTCGATTTTTTTATTATATTCAAACGAATGGCGTTTTTTTCGGGAATTCGGTCTATACTATTCACTTGCATCAAACATTCGCCTAAGTCCCCATCATGGAATTTTATTTCAGATTATATTCGGACGAGAGGCGTTTTCTAGGTTACCTCGGTCTCCCGAGCAAAATTTTCTAATAAGTATTTTTTTTTGTCAGTCGCCGTTTTTCGAAAAAAATCTGTATACTTTTCACTTGCAAACAGTCGTCTAAAATTTTCTTGGATTTTTTTGTCAGATTCTATTCGAATGAAAGGCGTTTCATAGGTTATCTCAACCTCCCGATCAACTTAATAATTTTTGGTCCGTCCCGATTTTCGAAAATTCTGCCTACTTTTCACTTGCATCGAATATCCGTCTACGTCCCCATTTTGTAACTATGTATGTCACTTTCTATTCGAAGGAAAGGCGTTTTCTAGGTTACATCGGTCTCCTGAGCAACTTTTTATAATAACTTGTTTGGTCAGTCACCGTTTTTTGGAAAATTCGATCTACTTTTCACTTGCATCAAACATTCATCAACGCGTTAACGAAATGTTAACCAAAATCTAGTTACTACTTTCAATTTCATTAGACGTATTTTCTTAACAAATTTAAAAGCTTGTCTTTTGATCCCAAAACTATTACTACCCATAGTACATTTGTGCCTATAGAACTGAGATAGCATTTGTTCAATTATTAGTATATCTTTCATGATGTCCCATTTATTTGACTTACGAATTAGACGTATTTTCTCATCAAAATTAAAAGACAAAAGGTAGTTTTTGATTCCCAAACTTGTAAATTAGGCTACTTTTTTCTTGACCTGAATATTTCTCTGTTTTTCGATACGTATTATAGGCTTACTATCCACGGAAGTAAAGTCAACAGTGCGTTTTGTATTTTAGTTAGGAAACCCAATGTTATTCATTTTTATCCGTCTAAAATATCAAGGAATACCCCCAAAAGCTAGCAAACAGACTCTCAAAATGGGCAAACAGTCTATAAAAATTCCATTGAAAATCTCATTATTACTATAGTGCCTTTTTTATTAATCAGAAGTGTATTATATGAGTGAAAGTATTGTTTTTGGTGAAATTTTTATTAAATCGGGTTAAAATGAGCGATTTCTATGTTTGGAGGTTGTAAATCCTTGTAGGTAATACGCAAACATGATTCAAAAAGGAATCCAACTGACCATTATTAAACTACAACTTTTTGTCTAAAAAATTCAAAGAGTTTACGCTTCCAAGATAATAAGCTGTTACAAATAACTGTTGATAAAGTAGACATATTTTAATCACATTTACTAAACAATTGATGCCAATATTTTTGGATCTTTTAATTTACGACGCAATAATAAGGCTTTACATAATGTCGAGAAAATAGTGAATTGTCACTTGCAATATTTTTGATTCTAGATAATCGAGAAAATTGTCGTTATTAAACCTAATTATTAAATAGAGTTGAAAGTCAACGCATAAGATTTTTGTATGTTATTTACTCTCAGCCTCGTTGTCTCAGAATTCCTATTTAAGATTTTTCCCCTATTACCTATTAGTAACTTATTGAAACTGAATTTTACGTCATTTTCAGAGGACAAAAATCCCATGAAAATATGATTTTTTTAAATTTTATAACGTTCAGTATTTTTTTTATTTTGGTTATATAGTTACCACCTAGCTTGACCCAGTGAAACTGAATTTTACGCCATTTTCAGCGGATAAAAATCCGTTGAAAATATGATTTTTTTAAATTTTATAACGTTCAGTATTTTTTATTTTGGTTATCTAGTAGCTTGACCCAGATGGAATTTTTCTTTTCATCAGATTCTGTTCTAACGGGAAGCGTTTATGATGTTGTCTCGGTCTATTGAACAACTATTCTAAAATAATCCAACCTGTATAAAACATAAAATGGGGGCAGCCACATCACTACTTTTTTTTGCCTTGTATATTTCCAAACTGGCTGTTAGTTGTGTTTCTCACCTTAAAAAATTAAAACCAATATTTTTTTGGACCTCAAACTTGCAACACAATTAGGTTTCAAATCTCTGGCATATTTCTCATTTATTTTATATATATACGTAGGTATAAGTTTCATTGTTTAATAAAACCAACTCGGCACTTTTCACGTCCTATGCGTCGCACTTGTTTCAGTAGATTCTCGGTCGTGGCCACAAAGACTATCGAGGCGTTGTAATATATGAAAAGTCTGAGTTTCGTGTTTGTTTTTCTTTGGAAAGATGGAAGTGTATCAGTACCTGCTTCAGTATAATAGATACGCGTAGTTCAGTGAAATTTTGGATTACGGCAGTATCTATCTATGGAATTTGAACGGTTACTGGTTGTTTTTCCCGTGAAAATGACTGTGCCGTTGGAAAAATGATGTTTGGTTATATCTCATCGCTCGGGGATGTTTATTCTACTGTCTGGGGCATTAGATGTAACCTGATTTCTTTTTATACATCACCAAGAATCTTTCGGTGAGTTGTATTTTGTTTTCTTATCTCTAGGGTATTTTTTTATGTATTTGCGTCGCATTTTTAAACCTATATCGTAAAATCGGTGGTGGCACCCTGTGTTTAAAAACTATACTTCTTGTCTGATCCAATTTTGTTATCATTTTCGTAAATGGGGTAAACAAATTAAACGTTAGCAATTATATTTGTATCAAAAATCCTTGCAAAACTGACAACGGGTTCTGCAACCAGTACCTATGATAATTGCATTACTTTTTCCTAGCTAAAAATATTTCCTTACATCTTCACCCCAATAAATTCAGTTTCGGCTATAATATCAAAATAATATATTTATATATATTTTTTTACTTATTTCCGACTCGCTATTTAGTGGTGGTTTATAAGGTTCAAAGTTTTCAATTATTATTTTCACTGAATATTGGGGCCAGGTTTTGTTTTTAAATGATAACTGGTAAACTAAATCGCCAGAAATTAATATATTTTTTGATCAACATGTTTGAGCTCATATATCTATTCTTAATATTTTGCGTGCCGCATGTTTGTATGACATTATGTTAACGTTTAGCCATGAATTTTAAGCAAGTCTGGTGCTTTTATTAAAACGGCTTACAACCCTCTAAGTAGTACGTGCAGTTTAGTGAAAGTTAGATTAATGTCTCTCATATCGAGTCCAGTCCAATTTTCTTGCTATATCTATCATCAATGAAAACGTATAATTCAAAATGAAAATGTTTGGAGATTGAGCCGATATGATATTTTCTAGTCCAGAGGATACCGCCTCCTCGAGCGATCACGCGGACTATACGAAAATTTAGTCTATACTTTCACATATATCAAACTTTATTTATTCATCTAAGCCCCGTCATGGATTTTTTTACACCTTATTAAGCAGAACGCATATAGGACACGCTAACGGTGACATCGACGGCTATATTATGACATCGGCGTATTTTCTAATAATAGTTGATTTTGGCACCCCGGTTTTTAGAATCTCTAGCAACAATTTTCAGTTTAGCTTTCCACATTATCAAAAAAAAAACATGATTTATACTATATTTAGAAGGGTGTTGTTGTATGTTCGATATTTTATTCATTAAAAATGTTTTCCAGGGTAAAATTGGTTGAACTTCTTAGGGACGTATGTTGAATTTTTCACGCCTGGTTTTAATGCGGCAAATTATCATTCGCATTTTAAACGAATTTGATAGCGTAAATAGCTTTGGACTTACAATCGCAGTATTTCTTTTCATTCCTAGAAATCAACAAAATTTCGGGGTTAAACAGTTGACCGACAAGTTTTTTTTACTTTGAACGTACATGTTGATTATGCCTGGTTTGAAATTTTCATCCGTACTGTACCGGGGGATTTTAGATTCTATGCTATGGAAGTATGATTTTACAGGGTTTTTTTAGATTCTACATCAACTGGGTCACACGTGTCCCTAAGGACAAAGGTCAAACCTCGAGCAGTAGCCACTTTGCACGTTTTGTTTTTGTCGAGCGATCACGTGGGATGGGCATTTTTTAAACATTTTATGAGTGTAGTTTCAATCGTGATCGAGCGATTACAAGAGCTAAAAATCCAAATTTGTGGGATAGGCAATGAATAAAATAACGACTTAGATACGCGATTAAATATTTTAATATACAAGATGTCACGAACATTTTATCAGTTTTGTATACTTTTTCATCGGTGACGGGTACCCATAACTTTTTTATTTGCTGAATACGGATACAATTATTTTGCGTAGACTCCTGTCGATAGTATCAAATGTTTATTACCTTTACCTAAAGAAATTAATATCCATGTCCATAATCTAATTGTTTTGCTATATATTCCGTAAATTGGCCTTGCATTCATCCGGCGGTATTTATATTTTTAAATATGTGTGCGTCTCAAGTTTGATAATAACATTTTTAGTATACATCAGAGCTGCGCTTCATATTGTATTTGCTACTGCGGCATACCAAGTCTGCCGCTTTAGTAGGTACCGAATTCACAGTAATAAAACTGTAAAGAACGAGCGAGTTTTGTTTGTGTACGAAGTGTTGAGATATATTACCCATGTAACATAATATCCCATTCAAATTCGAACTATATGGGGCTTAAATATTTTATAATATTCTAATATATTATATGGTTACGTTATCTGGCTTATATCAAAAAGTGTGTGAAAAAAATCTTATTGGACATTCTATTTTTATCTAAGTAGAGAGAATTGTTTTTAGGTCGTCAACCTGTCCTGACAAGTTCCGGCTAGCGGATGTGAGTCATCCACCTTGCGCCCGGCTGCGATGCATTCGCAGAAATACTACTGTTGGGTGTTTTGGCGTTGGAATGATGGTTATTGTCCGGGTATTTTAGTGTTAATAGTAATTTTTTTTAATTTAATCGGAGCCTGCGGTACACATCATTAAAGGGACCTGCTGAGTCTACAGAGACCGGCGAGGCCTGCGGGAGCCAGCGGAGCCCTGCTACAACAGCGCGTCGAGATTATTACCACACTGCCAAGCATTTCCTAGAATTTTACTTAAATGCCGAGTGTTTGGCTTTGGAATGTGGGCTAAGGTTCGAATCCTGTATGGAACATATACCAGATGAAACCATAGGCACCTAAACACAAATACTTTTAAAACCTGATTTGTTGAACCTATCGAAAATTAGTAATCAACAATTGTTTGTATATTTTGATCTCCAATACATAATACGTTATCTTCAACAGTTGGATACCATAACTCCTAGGTTCAATCTCAAGTGACAAAAACATGTCTTTAACTGTGAGTGATTGTATTATCAAAGGCTTATATATCTTTCGATCACAGAGCATCGATCACGGATAATTTCCTTTTATGCTCTCCCCGAGGCAAATTTTTCACAGGGATATCCAAGACCATTTATGGTATTCCGTGGTTTTTGATAGTATTCCATGGTATTCCATGGTATTCGATGGTATTCCATGGTCTTTGATGGTATTCCATGGTATGTCGCTTTTCAAGTCGTCTAGTCGTTTTTCAGAGTCGTCTAGTCGTTTTCCAGAATCGTTTAGTCGTTTTCAGAGTCGTTTAGTCGTTTTTCCGAATCGTCTAGTCGTTTTTCGAATCGTCTAGTCGTTTTTACGAGTCGTCTAGTCGTTTTTTTAGAATCGTTTAGACGTTTTTAGAGTCGTTTTTATAGTCGCTTAGACGCTATAAGCTTTTTTTCTTGGTAGGATAATGAACAGTCAAAAATGAACATTGTTGTATTTTTTAATTTTCATTATTGAAGAACATGTTGCATGCCCTCATTTTATTCCATATATAGACCGTTTAAGGGTTTTAAACCCTTAATTCCACCTTTTTCCACATGCTACACTTATACCTTTGGGTTTTCGAAGTCGGAATAGTATAAAAATCATACGGTGAACATGGCATAAGTGAGAATTAGTACCTTTTTTTTTTGTTGCTGGGTGGAATTTTAAACAGGAAACGCGTTGTACAAAATCCGATTTTGCAGCTAGCCTTTCAACTTGATAATCGTGTGACGGGATATTTTTAAAAAACTAGTAAACTTTGCACCTCTTATATTTTAGTCAAGTAATTTAAAACAGGGCCTGGCTTTCTCGGAATTGAAGTCGGGACCTTCTTTAAAATTTACATACCTAGATGGTTATAAACTGGTTAATTTATGCCCCAAATTTAATGTCCACTTTCCTTTTGAGCAGTCTCTAAATATACGAATATATATTTTTGATACATCCTTAGGTAATGTAGTCAAGAAAATGTATACACTCATATGTATCTCATATCTATTCTTTATTACACTTTTCCTACAAATTTTTTATCGCCAGTACCGATGAGATCAGCGTGCTCGTTTCATAGGCGCTTATTCCGACAAAGAGAAAGTACTTTTTTCCGAGGAATTACATCACGTACATATTGCAAGCTGGTATTTTTTCTATAGGTGTTAGGTTTTTATTAGTTGCGAGTCTCGACATGTCTCGGCGTCGCGGACGCAAAAATACGCAGGCAGAGGTGGTAGCAAAAATCCATGCATGGCCGCGGCTAAAGGTCGACAGGGGGACGTCATGGCTTAATTATGATTTAGGGTTTTTATTAGTTGCGAGTCGTGACATGTCGCGGCTGGAGCGAAGGTCAACGGTCGGAGGGATAATGACGAAAGCCGGGCACCTTCGGCAGGGTTGGGAGCGGTAGCGGATGTGAGTCATCCACCTTGCGCCCGGCTGCGATGCATTCGCAGAAATACTACTGTCGGGTGTTTGGCGTTGGAATGATGGTTATTGTTCGAATCCGGGTAAGGTATTTTATTGTTAATAGTAATTTTTTAATTTAGTCGGGGCCTGCGGTACACATCGTTAAAGGGACCTGCTGAGTCTACAGAGACCGGCGAGGCCTGCGGGAGCCAGTGGAGCCCTGCTACAACAGCGCGTCGAGATTATTGCCCCACTGCCAAGCATTTCCTAGAATTTTACTTACATGCAGAGTGTTTGGCTTTGGAATGTGGGCTAAGGTTCGAATCCTGGTAAGATATTTTATTTTTAATAGTAATTTTTAATTTAGCTGGGGCCTGCGGTGAAAGTCGTTAAAAGGGGCCTCGGGGTCTGCTAAGTCTGTGGGGACTGGTGGGACCTGCGGGAGCCAGCGGAACCCTGCTAAAAACAGCGCGTCGAGATTATTACCCCACTGCCATGCATTTCCTAGAATTTTACTTACATGCCGAGTGTTTGGCTTTGGAATGCGGGCTAAGGTTCGAATCCTGGTAAGATATTTTATTTTTTAATAGTAATTTTTAATTTAGCTGGAGCCTGCGGTGAAAGTCGTTAAAGGGGCCTGCGGGGCCTGCTAAGTCTGTGGGGACCGGTGGGGCCTGCGGGAGCCAGCGCAACCCTGCTAAAACAGCGCGTCGAGATTGGCCGCGACTTCGTCGCGCGTATTAGTACCTACTGCATAGTTGGGTGAAAAAGTGAGGTTATGGTACGATTTCGGCGCAAAAATCTCTTATGGGCGATTAACATGGGAATCGTGAGGCCGAACTCTCATAGCTTATCTACTCATGAAGTATTGGCAGGCGCGGTCATCTCCATTTGCGAAGGGGGGGGGGGCATACCTGGATATGTACTCCTTTAGGAGGTTTTTAAGTATGTATAAAAAAAATATTATATTTTAAATTAAAATTATGTAAATAAAAAATTTTGCATGTGCGTTGGTTATACAGTGTGGATAGAAATTGTGGAATATTGCTTATATTTCTTAAAATATTCCTCATATGAAAAACTTGTTTTAATAAAAGTGTTGGGGGAAATTATTTCCCGTTTAGTGATATCAAGCAATCTTCTGTAGCACAAAAAAGTGGTTGCCATGGTAACCGACTTGATTTTTTTAAGACTGAATGTACACCACGTGCGTGGTGATTCAACATTTTGACCCATAAAATGGCTTTTTTCGATCTGTAGCGAGCAACACGCATAATTTTAAACTTTTGTGAGTAATTACTTAGATTAAAATTTGTATTGACCAAAAGTTTAAAATTATGCGTGTTGCTCTCCACAGATCGAAAAAAAGCCATTTTATGGGTCAAAATGTTGAATCACCACGCACGTGGTGTACATTCCGTCTTAAATGGCACCATATACATTTCTTGGTGAAAATTGATACATTGGAACTTTCTGAATACGATAAAATACAATTTTAATGGGGTCGCATAAGAAAAAAATACAAAAAATAAGTTTTCTATTATGCTATTGACAATGTTTATCAAAATAATTCTTAACATCAAGTTAGCCATGCCCATGCCAAAATTAGAAGAATGGGAAACTGCGTCTCTAGCTGTCAGTTGCTTGTAATTGTGTGCATTGTTACAGTAAACGTACTTTTTTACTCAATTTTCTGTGTACTTAAATACTCAGTAAGTTATAATGGCGCTTGAATTAAGTGAAACGGAAAGAATACAGGTTAGCATACTAAGTACTTAATTAAGTATACACAGAAAATTGAGTAAGAAAGTACGTTTAGTGTAACAATGTACACACTTACACAGCTAGTGACTGTTTCGCATTGTTCTGATTTTGGCATGGCTAACTTGATGTTAATAATTATTTTGATAAACATTGTCAATAGCATAATAGAAAACTTAATTTTTTTGTATTTTTTTCTTATGCGACCCCATTAAAATTTTATTGTATCCTTGTCTATCTATTAGACAAGGATTGTATCGTATTCAGAAAGTTCCAATGTATCAATTTTCACCAAAAAAGTATATGGTGCCATTTTAAAAAATTAAATCGGTATACAGTGTATCCACAGATTGAGTTTACATAAGGTGAACAAATTTCCGAGTTGAAATTTGAGCTTCTGGGGATCAGCCCTGCTTGGTTTTAAACTAATTTATGACATAATTTTACTTTCGAAAAATCACCTCAGTAAAGTGCCCTTTTTGTAATAGGTTTTACGGCAACATGTTATTACGGAAACTTGTTTAGAATGAAAAGCTGAGTAGGTTTTCGAAATTTTGAAAGTCTAGGCCTATACTTTGATTTGTTTGGCATTTTCCCGATTTTTTTTTAGAAAAGTGCATATTGTGTAGTTTTTACATCAAAATGTTATTAAGAAAACATGTTGACAATAAAAAACTGGATAGGTGTGAAAAATTTCATTTTTTTTCAAAATTAAAACTCACAAAAATCAAAGTGACCTAGGCTGTTGGAATTTTTCACACCTATCCAGTTTTTCATTGATAACAAGTTTTCTTAATAACATTTTGATGTAAAAACTACACAAAATGCACTTTTCTAAAAGTCGGAAAAATGCCCAAAAAATCAAAGTATAGGCCTAGACTTTCGAAATTTCGCAAACCAACTCAGTTTTTCATTCAAAACAAGTTTCCTTAATAACATTTTGCCGGAAAACCTACAAAAAGGGTACTTTACTGATGTGGAAAATTAGTTTTTCGTAATTTCCAAGGTGATTTTTCGAAAGTAAAATTATGTCACAAATTAGTTTCAAACCAAGGAGCGCTGATCTCTAGTTTTTTTTGTTATTTACACTTTATGTGAACTCAATCCGTGGGCACTGTAGGTTAGATAATATTAGGATATTAGTAATATTATTCGTATCTATTTTTTATTTATTATTATTTTTTCACTTTGTTAGGGGGGGCCATGGCCCCATGGCCCCTAAGTGCGCGCAGTTCCACGATTACCCCTACTAAAACATAAAAATTATTTGGTCGGGGAAAATTTATAAGCATTTTGATGAAAAGCTACAACAACAGTTTTAAAAACATGGGATCAAATAAGATTGAATTCTAGAAGAATGTATTGACCCTAAAACATTGGGTTTATTTTGGATGAGAAATCGATAGCGTTAGAAAGCAGAAGAATAAAAATTTCTAGTGGATATGTTTGTCTCTAAAACTTTGATTTGACTAGAAATCAGTAGAAAAGCGTGAAATTAAAAAAGATTGTCACTCATTTGTTTGAAAAGAACTAAAAACATTTGAAATTTTAATATTACATTATAATACTTGGAAAGTTATCTACCTACTTTTCCTGAAAAAACAGCATTATGATAGTTATAGTGGTTTCAGACACCTCTCAGATTATTACATCGCAAGTTTCAACCTCTTTTCCACAAATAATGACTTGATTTACTGACTTTACTGTGTTTTATCGGATTTGAAAATAATAAAATTAATCATCGTATTATATAATACCTCGAAACAAATTTGATAATTGCAGCAAAATATATCCTTAATTTGCAGTGTGAAAACTATGAACTTTTTATCACAATTACCTTAATTTTTTAGTTTTCACGCAAACATGGTGGGGTAGATATAGAATATTTTTTGGGCTTAAAGTTTTAAATGATTGATGGTAGGTATATCGCGTTGATTTCAAATCAGTTTACCAAAGCTATTAGCGAAGTAATAAAGTCCAGGAGTCCCTTTTTCGTAAAAATAACTCATTTATATTTTCAAAGCATTGTTTTTTTTAGTTGGAAATTATTAAAAATAAAAGCCTGGCTAATAAACCTTTAGTGATATTTTATCTAATAAACTCATGTCGCTACCTGATTGCCTTCCAGCTAAAAGGGGGCTGGTACTTTGGGGGTGGATAGAGGATTATAAGGTGGGTACGTATCAGCTACCTCCACAGTCGTGTTCATGCTCTTGCAGAGTGAGCTGTTTGTGAATTGAAGTTGCGTTCGTGCTCTTGTAGAGTGAGCTGTTTGCGAATTATCCATCACATCTCTCAAAACGTAAGTAAACAGTGCATGCTTCTAATGATGTTAAATTTCATGTAAAGCATATTTGATTCAAAACAAATTGCTGAAATAATATTAAACTGCTATACTTTGTAGCATTTTCATAGAGCTTTTTTTTACATTATGTTTATCTCAAAAGTGGATATGATACATTTTCAAATGAATAATAGTTTAACAAGCTCAAGCAGAATTGTATTTATTTCATGGCATGCTTGAGCACGGAAATCTCTGACAACAAATACCTACCTTCTTTCAAATAACATGTTAATAATTATTCTTTTGGCGATAACTCCGAAACTAATGAAGATATCGATTTAAACCTTTGGTATTTTTTTGTTGTGAATTTAATATACTTTTCGATTATAACACAATAAATGTCACCAAATTTTAATTATAATAACTGAAAATAATAAGGCTTTAATAGGTGTTCAATTGAATAACTAAAAGTTCCGGAAGAAAAATAGAAATATTGTAGACACTGAGCAGGCTATAAAATAATTATGATTTTTAATTGAGTTGCATACAATATTTTGTTTACAACCAATCATAATAATAGAAATAGTTAAAAAAATTTAAGATTTTGAAAGCTGATTTCAATACCTACTTGTGGCTTAGAAAGAGATTATAATAATATTTAAAGTTGATAAGCTTTTGTATGTATATATAATTAATTATTATAAAAACATTTACATATTTTGAAAACTGGATGTTAAATGGTAAAACATGTTTTAATTTTATTGCCGAGATACAAGTTGCTTGAAATTCTTTTAACGGTAATTATCGTAATTGAACTAAATATGCCTACATGTGGTAATTCGCCCCCTTTTTCTTTACAGCTAGGAGTGAGAGAAGGGGTATATGTATATATACCATCTACGAGTTGTACCACAGGTTTGAAAACCGTACATAAAGGGAAGAAAAAAAAATCATCAAATTCGCATCCCAGTGTAAAAAAGCAATCTAAGACGTCAAATGTTACAATACATTTATCGCCAGCTTACCCACCAGAGCAGTTGCAAACAAATGTAGCACAAAAAGAAGAATCTACAATACAGCAATCGGAAGATCCTAGCTGATTCAACGATAATGTCAACGCTTTGCTCGCAGATTTATCCGAATATAATAACTTATTTGTTTTCCAAACACCTGTAGGGGGGGTCTGAAAATAGTGATAAGGGTAGGTATAGCAGATTGTGAAATCGACACATTTTTTAAAAAACTCTTTAACGATTATAACAGTGACATGACTAATTTAAACGAATTCGAAAAACAAATTAATAAATTCGAGATCGAACAATTCAAAAATAGAACATCTCGAGGGGGAGATAGCCCAACTTATAAAATCCGGCATGACAGGAATGAAGCGTCTTAAAGCTATATAATAATGCAAGAAATATTCTAGATACCGAACAAAGCCACATTCAAAAAATTAGGGAAACATTTGATACCGTGTATAATGGGTGTACCAAGTAGGTATATTAGACTATAATTATTGTATGTACTGATGTATTCATATTTGCCTGTAATTTACTTTTAATTCTATTTTATATTATTCAACCTTGTTTTTATGATTTTATTTTTAATTGAATAAGTTATTTTGCTTGCCTATCTGATTTTATTAAAATAATTTAAATAGTTAAGACTTCGAGTTCGACTTTTCGATAGCAAATCCCAATTCAAGTTGCCGCAGGCAAAACTGTGGCCAACCCGTTTCTTCAACCCCCCCCCCCGCCATATATTGCACCAATAGAATAGAACGATTTTAATTGTCATTAGAACCATCCTCTAAGCGTATCTATTTAAATATGTGTGGCCCTTCAGATTTTAAATACTTTAGTTTTACTTCTCGGTCATATACAGGGTTAGTCAGAATGTATAGTAAATACTTTAAAGGGGTGTTCGGCAGGTGGTTTTAAGGGGGGTGTTTCATATACAATTTTTCGATTTGGGCTTTCCTTGCCAAGTTATTCGGGTCTACAAGGTATGACCCAAAATTATCTTTTTTATTTATATCTCAATATAAAGGCGCTACTTAAAAATTTGAAATTTGGTATGTGTTATCTACTTACTGGAAGACAGACGCCTTAGGGTAGTGTATTCATTTACACAGTGCCCTAAAAAAGGGTAAAAACTAACCTCTATTAATTTTTTTACTCGAACTTTTTTGGGGTTATCTTTTTGGTCTTGCAGGTCCATCATTTCAGTGTATCTTTTCATTTTGCAACAAAAGTGTACTCTCGTTTCATAACGATAAAATCAACCGTTTGCGTTCAAATTGGCAAAACGTGCCACAAACACCTGTTAACTTCAACATTCGAAACATAAAATTTTTACCTACCGCTTTTAAACGTTACACATCGACTGTACCATTTAAACTGAGAAAAAAATTCTTATGAACAATGTACCAAAACTTATTAGCTTTCAAAATGGAAAGGATTGAATTTAACAAAATTTGAACACCCTATTTCAAGAAAACCAATGCTGTTTTGACCAATGTCCAATTGGTATTTTTTTCCTTATTTTGAATGTACAGTCGATCTGTAACGTTTGAAAGCGGTAGGTAAAAATTGTATGTTTCGAATGTTGAAGTCAACAGGGTTTTGTCAATTTCAACGCAAACGATTGATTTTATCGTTATGAAACAAGAGTACACTTTTGTTGCAAAATGAAAAGATACACTGAAATGATGGACCTAGAAGACCAAAAAGATAATCTCAAAAAAGTTTGAGCAAAAAAATTAATAGGGGTTGTTAGTTTTTACCCTTTTTTAGGGCACTGTGGAAATGAATAAACTACCCTAACGCGTCTTCGAGTAAGTAGATAAACATACCACATTTAAAATTTTTAAGTAGCGCCGTTATTGAGATATAAATAAAAAAATACTTTTGGGTCACCTTGTAGACCCGAATAACTTGGTAAGGAAAGCCCAAATCGAAAAATTTTATATGAAAGACCCCCCTTAAAACCACCTGCCGTACACCCCTTTAAAGTATTTACTATACATTCTGACTCACCCTGTATAAGAAAAGCTATGTCGCGAAAGTGCCAGCAGGTTATGAGTTTGGAAGAAGTGAAACAATTTTGGGATGATTCGGCTCAAAGTTTGAGACTTCGGCAGGAGGGGCAGGATTATTCGACGAGTTGGGGCGACAGCCAAGAGGAGATGTACACACCCAACTTGGAAGGAAGGAGCAACCAACGATGGATGGGGCTTTCAAAGAAGCAGAAAGCCAGAATAAAATGATTGGAAGAGGCTACAAAAAAGAAAGGTATTAATCTAATACTTTTTATCTATAAAATAAAACTGAACCGATAGTGTTGATTTAGAACCTTACTCCCCTATTGTTCTTTTATGATAAAATACAATTTTTGCTATTCGTTTTGTAGATAATCTGAAATAGGACATTAACGCTAAAATGATTGTTCTTTGTAGTTTAGAAATATAACTGGCAAAAAATTAATTATCTATCTTCAATGCTAAAGCCTTTTAACAATAGATTTGCATTATATTGCTTGATAAGTAGTTATTTTTACAACTTTTTATTATTTTTAATTTCTTAATAAGATAATTTGTACTTACAACCAAAATGTCTCATTGTAGTCCTAAGGAAGAATTGAATTCGAAACGTTGACAGAGTAGTGAAACGGTTTTAATATTATCACAAAATAATTTATAAACAGAATAGCAATGTTTACAAAATAATAGTGATTGTCTCCCTCCCCACCTAACTGTTTTAAGTTTATGTTAAACTTCTATATTTCTCTTTTGTTCTAGCATCCTGAGTCCTGCTGTGGGTGACAAAATATCGTATTATCTATTGTAAAAATAATTTAATAAATTAAGTATATAAAATTAATTGTAACATTTTCCTCCAATCCTATTTCTAACCTAACCTAATTACCAAATCAAAAGAATTTTAAAATGAGAGTGCTAAAAACAATGTGAAAGAATACTTGAAGTGTCACCTCACGATATCTTCAATAGTACAAACTTATATGTAGCTATGATTAATCTCAAAGTGTTTAAAATACATAATTAAAGTAAAATATAATAATGATACTTGTGCTACCATCTAATGGTATCTTTTTCAATAAATAGTTTTGAGAGCTGACAGGTGGTCACAACCTCTGAAATCGATATATTTGAGAGAAGTATTATAAGCAACTAGATATTATCAAAGAAAATGGTACTACGCCTGCACCAACAACTTAACTTAGTTGCCAGTAGTTGACGGTAGGCAGCGTTTGTTGAAAATCAATACATTTGAGAGAAGCTATTAATAATTTGGGTTCACTGTTGGTAGATGGCGCCACCAGTTTCAAATCATAATAAATTCATTATTTCAATGTTAAAACACATTTAAAATAAAAATATCTAGTCACAAACCATATATTGTAACATATTTTATTATTTACATAAAACAATAAAATAAACTATACTAAACAATACATTGAGGTAGATATAACAAAAGTATATTTTACATCATAAAAAATCGTTTAGTCGTCAGACTCTTCGCTGTCACTTACACTGTCATACATATCATCGCTGCCAGTATGCATGTCGGCTTCCTGTGATCCCATAACTCCATATTTTTCTTTCAAATGCTGTGGTAAGAAATCAGTCATTTTGAATATAAAGCGTTACAAGTTAATATCCGCCATATTAGCACACAAATTGTTTAGGTCTATACTCCCACCCAGAAATTTATCGCATAGTTCTACCCCATCATCAATTTTTTTTGTTTGGGTTAACACGTCTTGAACAGCGTTTGCATCAAAGCAGATATTTAAATTGTAGTTTGCAGAATGACTTCTATCAAATTCTAAATCACATAACGACAAACAACAATTATTTCGAGTCTGTACTTCCGCTTGGCCTATCTGAGATTAGCCTTAATTTATTTTTATTTTATTTATTATTTTCTCATAAAAATAGCAAAATCAAATAAAAAACTAAAAAAAAAAACTTAACTAAAAAAATCTTAACTAAATAAAATATTAAAATCCTTGGTATTACAAACAAAAAATATGTCACACTCTGTACGAAATCAAAAACGCGAATAAATAAAATAAACGAGTCAAAATCCTAGGTATAAAAAAGATCACAGTGTAGTGATGGGTGCGTTGGCAGTTTTTATTTTCTTTGACTCCAGGGGCGGCTTGGGGATAGATAGAGAGATAGATGTCCCGTTAATAATGGTACATATAGCAACTTCATATGTTTTGTGCCAAAATATTACGTAGACCAGTCAAATCTCAATAGTTACTGAGATACAGAGCGTTGAATTTCATTTTTTGAAATTGAATTATGGCTAACATCTCCCAAATTAATAAAGCTGTTATGTTTTTGGGGACGGAGAATAATCTTAATTTATACGCATCTCACAGAGGGCTCCACTTGCGATGTTTTTGGATCGTGCTTTTACTCGTAACTTTTTTGAGGTTATCTTTTTCGTCTTGCAGATTCATAACTTTAGTGGATCTTTTCATTTTGCAACAAAAGTATACTCTTGTTTCATAACGATAAAATCAACCGTTTTCGTTCAAATTATTGGCAAAACCTGTCCCAAAACATCCGTTAACTCCAACATTCGAAACATAAAATTTCACCTACCGGTTTCAAATGCTACAGACCAGTCACTGTACCATTTAAGGTGATAAAAAAATCCCTATGAACAATGTACCACAAACTGTTAGTTTTTGTTTGTACAGTTGGAACATTTGAAAGCGGTAGCTGAAAATTTTATGTTTCGAATGTTGGAGTTATATAGCAGGTGTTTTGGGGCACATTTTGCAAATTTCAATGCAAATGGTTGATTTGATCGTTATGAAAGTAGAGTACCTTTCTGTTACATTAAGTTGCAATAAAATGATGGACCTGGGAGATCAAAAAGATAGATAACCTGAAAAAAGTTACGAGTAAAAGCACGATCCAAAAATTGAGCAACTTGCGCCCTCTACGAGATACGAATGAATTGACATATTCAGCTTTTTCTCCATGCACAAAGACATAACAGTGCCAAATTTCAGTTCAGCAGCTTGATTATTTTAGGAGGTGTAGCTATAATTCAATTTCAAAAAATTAACTTCAACTGTATCTCAGTAACAATTGAGATTTGACCGGTAGTCGTTATACTCAATCCTAATGTTTTTTCACAAAATATATAGAATTGCTCTATGTACATACCATTATTAACGGGACACCCTTTATAAAGGGATTATTTTATTTTTAAAACTATTCTGGGGAGATTGTGACGTAATTTGACATACCTGTCAAACATGACATTTAATTAAATAAATGGCTACGACACACTGAAAATTTTTTTATTATTGTTCAGGGTTTTCGGATTTGTGCTTGAGAATTTGCATATACTTAGGGGTAAATTCCAAAGAACTTTTTTGGATAAAATAACAAATAAGGCCTATTTTGACCATTTATTTAATTAAATGTAATTTTTTGACAGGTATGTCTAATGACGTCACGACGTTTAATGGTCTCATTACAAATCTTTTTGGAAGCATAGTAGTTTCATCTTAGCCCACAAATAAAAAAATCCCTAATTACATCCTTGTCTATCCATTATAGAATTATAGACAAGGATTAAATATAAAAGTCAAAAAATCTGTTGAAAAATATTTGAATTGAAAATATTAGTTATTTTTAAGCAAGTTACTCTTTTCTGCAACTATGGCAATTATTACGTCGTTGTCAATCTCATTTAGGGTTTGCTTTTCGACTGTTTATGTTAATGTTTATTTATTGTGAAAGCCGACAGATTTTCTCTCGTTAGTCGATGTAATATTATGGAGCAGTCCACTCGGACTAATACGGTTCAGTCCACCGGGATGTTTCCCGGTGTCCAGATGGGCTAATCGGCCCCTGTTTGATTCCATATGGGGTGACATTGGGAACCGCTCTTTTTCTGTGAGGCGCTAGTTTATGTGAATTCTGGAGTTCTATATTTCTGTAGCTTCGATCTGGCTCTTTGTCGTCTGTTTCTGCAAAGAAATTTGCTTCTTGCAGCTGCTGACTTGGCATGAACGTAGGAGACTGTGGCTTCCTAGAATAATTTGACTTCGTCATAAAGAAAATTGTTTGGAACAATATGAATTCAGCAGTCAAATAACCTCGTTCACAGCAAATACGAGTATTCACGGAAAGCATATGTCATTTCTGCGACTCAGTTATAAATATTAAATTCAAGAAGAAAGAATCCATAGGGGTATTTATCACCTTTTGGTGGCTATTACGTTATCAATAAATAAACATAGACTACAATGAGGCCATTTTACAGTATTTGTCATATGCCCATGGACAATGTACAGTTTTCCTTTCTTTAATAAGTTTTGTTCTATTTTTTGTAATTCCAATCTGACTTGCAATCATCCCCTGTAAATATTTATATCAGTAGTAAACACACGCAACATTCAAAAATACAAAGTCTATGGTTTTATTCTACAACTTTTATACAACTTTTATACGAGCGAAACATTATTTTCCATCTCGAAAAATAACAAGCTCAAGAGGGTGGCAATTTACGATGTGACACCCTGTACATCACATGTTAGGAAATGTGATTTTGGGCAACTCGCGTGATATTGCGGGAACTCACTTCGACCGTACCACAAATAATGTCCCACTCGTTAGGTACTCCAACTCACACTTTCCTTACTGGTTAGGGGAGAGTAGTACTAAGCGAGACAAAAATGTATTTTTTTGGCTCTGTGAATGGGAATATTTGAAATCTTGCTCTATCACAGTATTAAAGCTTTGAAGGATGTGTTTTTGACATACAGGAGTCACTGTTTTAAAAAAATAATACTCTTATCATTTTTTATTTTTTATTTTTAAAAAACATCGACACTGTCTCACTTAGTACCATACCTCGTACAAGGTGAGACAGGCAGTGCAATGTTAGAATTTTAACATAAAACTTGAAACTTTCTTTACTACTTAGAAATTAACATTGAAAAAACATTACATAACATAAAATTACCATAAAAACAAACTTAAACTTGAATTTAGGTACTATATAATCTTTGGGTAATAAAAAAATCACTTTTTAACGAACATTAATTGAAGTAAAATTTATATTAAATTTAATAATGTTTGACTGCCTTTTAGTGCTTCCCGCGACAGGGTCGGGTAAAACTGTCTCAATATCTTGTACATCAACACATGACACATCCGCGTTGTTAGGAAAAAGAAAGCAATTGTCCGACTTGGAACTTTTTCTTAAAAAAGTGACTTCACATTCATTTCTTTGTAACATTTTGGTAATTTTCCCTACATAGAATATGTTTGGAGGAAATTTTACTAAAACAAATGTTCCTTCAGTTAGATTTTCTTTTAAATCACTCTTATTTTCGAAATAATTTTCTTCTTCTGGTTCCCATGTTTCAGTTTCTGACAAAACTTCATACTCGCCCTCCTCACTCGTGTCACTGTCTTCGATTTTCTGTTTCTTAAACCTCTTCTTCGTTACTGTCTTGACCTCGTCTCTCAAAGATTTCAGATTGTTAATAACGGCCTTGTTTTTTATTTTCTTCATTTCTTCTTCCAATATTATTTCTTTTTCTGGAGTCTCAGTTATAATTCTACTTCTTCCCCTTTTCCTACCTTTTCGCATTTGCTTTCTGGGTTGTGCTTTCGGGAATCCTCTAATCATTTCAGGTGAAATAAATTTGAGCGGATCACCAATTGGAGGGGTTTTTTCTGTTTCAGATTGTTCGTTTATTTCAGTAATTCCAATATCTGTTTCTCTTTCCGTTAACCCAGATGGCCCTGGTACTTCAGCAGAACAGTCCGTCGAATTATTAGGGCCAACTTCTACTTCCGTTGCAGCTGGTGTACATTGCTTACAAAGAAAGTCTTCCTCCGTGAAAATGTCACAGTCGAAGGGAAGAATACCTGCTTTTTTAAACCCCGCCATAATGTTCTTCGGTGTGAAAGCTTTTTCAAGTGCTTCGGTAATTCTCCCTGCAATATCGTAAATACTCAGTGGTACACCAGGATTATTCAGCATCCATTTGTCACAAGCTGCATTGTAATAAGCCTTAAATGGCCCAAAGACTGAAATGTCTAAAGGCTGGAGTTTACTACTGCAATGCGGAGGTATTGTCAAGATTTGTACTCCGCATTCCCTGGCTCTCTCCACCACTCTAACAGAAATGTGGCTCTCATGATTGTCGTAAATAAGTAATGTAGGGTTTTCTTTTGAAGAATGCGTATGGGTTATGAAGTGTTCTAGGACTTGAACAAAAATATCTGAACACATCCACCCACTTTGATTCGCCAACCCCAGAGCTCCCACTGGACCGTCTTTCATCATATGTGGCTTGTAATTTTTGCGGGGAAAAATTATAGCTGGAGGCAAAAATGTTCCTGCTGCTGATATTATGGCACATGTGGTTACAAGTTCTCCCCTCTCGGCACTCGTACAATGGTTCACTTGCTTTGCACCTTTAAGTGCAATTATTCTTTTCGGTGCCTGTACCGTTGTGGTCCCAGTTTCATCCAGGTTAAACGTTCTCGAACCTTCCGCCAAACAGGGAAACCGCTCGAGTATTCTTCTTAAATTTTCAAAGAAAATTTTTACATTATGTTTATTAAAGGACGTGAGCCTTGATAGACTGCATGCCTCTGGTCTTCGAAGGGACAAACCCGGGTTTCTATTTGTAAATGCCCTTCTCCAGTCCTCTCCGGCCATTTTATTTCTTCTGCATGACTCTGGCATATTGAAATTATTTCTGGATGCTAACTCGTAAGCTAATTTACAGGTTTCCACTGTGGAAAGCCCATAGGCCATTTTGCTACAAGTTACCAAATAGTCTGCTAAAACATTTTCTTGTTCACTATTGAAAACTCGCCGATGTAGGTAATTGGGTTCCATTTGTTAGTAATCTGGATCCATCCTCTTCTTTTTAACATACCTGGCTAATGTTTGGAATTTTATGTTAAACCTCTCTGCTGCTTTTTTAATTGAAATATTTTCTCGCAAAACTGAAATAGTAGCTTCAGTCATTATTTCTGTTGGCACCTTGCCGATTTTTCTTTCTTTTGGCTTTCTAGGCATCTGAAACAAAAAACAGGTATGGTTCTAAATGAACTAACGATAAGCAAAATTGAACTTTGAAAAGTGGTACAAAGTGAGACAGTCTCACCTTGTACCTGATCGTCTGTCTCATTTAGTACTTTACCACCACTAAATTTAATGAAGGTTTACTCGAAAATTAATTGGTATGGTGTGAAACCGGTTTTATAGAGGTTATGTTAAATGATCATACTATTTGCTAATATACTCCAAAAACTAAGAAAAACAGTCAAAAACATATTATAACAATAATATAACTTGATAAAGCGTAACTTTCTTACCTTTAACTTAATAATATCCCACTATTTTCTATCAATATTAGATATTCACAGTGTCGCTTGGCCACAAAACAACGGTTGACAGATAGAAATATCTGACAGTATAGACAGCTTGATATGGCGGGAAATTCGAAAAATAAAACCACTGTCTCACATAGTACAATGTCTCACTTAGTACTACCCTCCCCTACATAAATATCTATTAATGCAATAGGGAGGTAGGTATACTGACCACCAGATACTCAACTTTTGTGCATGTGTCGGCGTTCAGCTTAGATAAACATTGAAATATATATATATATTTTCATGATTCCAAAACATGCCAAGTCTACTGCGATTGAACCGCTCAAATTTTGAGTTCTAGCTAAACCAAACTGATTAAAAAACAATTTTTTGTTGCCAGGAAAATTCGTAAATACCTAACATTAAAAGAACGAAACTTTGAACGTTAACTCAAAAAATAATTAGTTTAATAATCTTCCTCCTTTCTCAAAGATATTGACAACTCAAAGTGAAATGACAGAATGATAACTGTAAAGTCAAAGTGTCATGACAACAGGACAACTAGCCACCTGTTACAATGTCTAATAATTATCTACACCTACTAACTTCTCTTTGAATAACTGGTAATAATATTTTACTGAATTCCACTGAACATTCAGCAACACAATTATTGTCCGTACCTACTTCCTAGAATAAATGCCGATTCCTTAATTTTTCGCCTATTTCCTTCTCCTTATTCAAAAATATGTGAACACTCTAACCACAGAGTTTTGTGGGATAGATCCCAACCAATTCGAAAAATTAAGGAATTGGCATTTATTCTAGGAAATACGGACAAGATACAGAATAGATCAGTGTTGTGACTTAATTTTGCGTTTGTTTTTATTTTTTTAGTAGGTACTTGTATTTTAAGCTCTAAATGTATGTTCTAATCGTAGTATACACAAACTGAAACGATAAGTTATGTTTCCATGCATGTTGTCTTGTCCCAAATTAAAATTATACAAATAAAGTAAACAGCGTAGAGTACAAAAATAGATTCTCGGTCCCAACAAAGATTCCAGTTGTGTGAAATAAAATATTATTGTTAAATGTCCAAACCACTCACTGCTCCGGAAAAGAAGTTTGCCCAGTGGCGCTCATCACAGGGGAAAAAGGGATAATTTGTAATTTGGCTTAAAACTCGTTATACCTACAGATAAAAAACCCTGTAGGTACTATCGTACTATCAGTTAAAGGATAAAACAAAAATATACATGTAATACAATTTTCGATTTGTGTACCGGTTGAATTGTTGCGCAAAGTGAAATCTGAAAAATTGTTAGTTGTTTAGCTTAATTCTGGGACCAACTTCTGACTCATTTTAGTGAACATTTCCGAGAAAATTTATAGCATGCAAATAAATCCAACGGTTTTGTAATTTTGTTTATTCACGTAATAATCTGGAAGTAGTAAAATAATAGTTGTTTCTTCGTGAGCAGGGGCGCCGACTCTACTGGGACGACGGGGCGCGAGCCATCCTCATACATTTTCGAGGGGGCAACGCAAAGTGTCACAAAATCGAAATTCTTGACAAATTCTAGAAACTCCTTTTTTGACCGTCAGATTTCAGGTGCATCTAACATTAAAATTGGCTGAATTTCTATATACGAGTATGTACCATATGATCACGTATATTTTTACACCCCCCTTATTTTCTACATTTTTGAGGTTAGGAAAAAAGTTTCAGATTACAGTTGTAGAAGCCAAAGCAAGCTTTTTTCAGCGTTTATTTAGTTTTATACAGGGCGCGCAGAAAAGCGGTGGCAAAACAAATTTTATGTTTTTTTAAATGGAACACCCTGTATATTTTTAGATATTTGAAATGTATTCATTGTCACAATTTCAATGATGTATACATCTAATATGTTTGTTTTAAGCATTTGAAAAATATTCGACCTTGAAACTTCAAATTTTGCACTTTTTTGCAATTTTTTCGAAAATGAAACTTTTGCGGGTATACCTTATATAGGAAAATTATGCCATAAATGATGATGAGTATTCGCCCTTAAAATATTGTTGCATTTCCCCAGAGTACAAATTTGTATACAACCTGTTGATCGAGTAAACAAATTACATTGAACTTAAAACACTTTAAAGTTCATCCATATTTTAAGGGCAAATACTCATCATCATTTATGACATTTTTTTCCTATACAGTGTCCTCCAAAAAGTTCGCACCATAGGTGGGAAATTTTTAATTTATGTTTTATTTTTAAATTTAATTTTGGGGTTACCTTTTGCTTGAAAAAAGATGAAAAACGACCCACTTTCGTTATCTGTCAAAAATGACATTAAAAAAATATATCGCCTAATATGGGTTTATTTGTTAAAATATCAAAAAGTTTTACTTGAAAACTTGTTTCTTTTCCGATTTTACGTAAGTGCACCAAATTTGAACGCTCTAATAAAAGATTTAGTTTGCCAATTTTTAATATTTATGAATTTTCTGAAAATTTTAAAAAGTTGTAACTCCCTAAAAACAACTTTTTTATAGCACTAGCGTTATCATTCTATTAACTTTTTATTACTAATTACCGATAAGAATAGGTATTTTTCAAAAGAAAATGATATGGAGATGAAGACAGAGGGTTGCGGTTGGGGTTTTCGCAATAGTGTGCTACTTTTTTTGTGAAATTAAAGATAAAGCCAGGAGAAATTGGAATCGAAAAGTATCAATTTTGAGGCACCCTCCTCACCCCTCTCAGTTATCATTAAACTTATCGAAGAAAGTGAAACGTATTCTTATAGAATTTTTTCAGTAGAATCCCTCTATCCCTCTATCTGTACATATTATTATAATGTACCTACTTATGTATTTTAACCAACTAGGTAGGTACTGAAAACTTTTCAAACGTTTTTTAAAAGCAACACAGGTTATTATTTTGTATGATAAGTACCTACTTAGAATTTGTGTGTTACTTTTGAATAATGTTTTATTTTCATATAGAAGAAGTTATATTTATAGCTTCTTTATTTGTTCGGGAAACTCGCAGTTTCACTTCGTTTTGAGAAAGGAATTTATTTAATCATCACTTTGCTGTTGAAGCTTTTTTTGTTTGTTTTTGAATCTGATACCGTACCTACTAGCAATATTTTGATAGTTCGTTATTGTTGTTACCTACTTATATCAACATGCAATTATTTTTTCACTATGGCCACTACGTCGTAGTAAAAATCGATATTTAGGCACTCTAGCTCCAGTCGCCGTTAGATGGAGTTGATAGCAACAAATTTGCAACATCACTTCACTAATTTGCTTCCACTTTTCTCGATAATACTTTCACGACACAGCACACCACTTCTTAATGACGTAGAACTCACCATAACCTGGTAATAATCACATTTACCATTTCACTTTTCATAATAATATAAAAAAAAGTTGTTCGAAATGTTGTCCTTCATTACTAAGTATAACCTCGATACTACGAGCTAATTGGGAATGAGGGTTGTTCGGATTTGGCGTTTGTTCGGATTATCAAATTCTCAGTAAAAAATTGTCTTGCATATTAAAAACATCAAGTTTACATTTATTTAAATACATAAATATGATATAAAATAAATAAAAATAGATAAACTTATAAAAATAGATAAACTATAAATGGAATGCAGATACATGGTACACACACATAAGGATCTACACATACATACATTACTATTGTTTGGAGAAAAGGTCAGTCATTATTTTTTTGTTCTCCTGCATTCTTAGATTTAAAGTCACACGTCATTGCTTTCGCTCGTAGTTGCCGCAAAAGCATAATATGGTGTAGAGGAACTGCATTTTCTGAAGTGTGTTTAATTAGCCATTCTTGAATAATCTCTTCATCTGTAAAAGCTGTATCATGGCGCTCCCTATCATTTCCGATTGGCCATTTTTCAACTTCATTATTTGTTAACTTTTCCCCTTGGGGCAATTTGTTTAGAAGGCCAGTTATCAAAGTTGGTTCATTTTCTTTTTCAACATTTTCATTAAATTGTTCAGATTCTTTTTCTTAAAAGAGACGCTAATGGAATCAAATCTTCCTCATCAAAGGATTTATTGGTTTCCCGTCTGGGATAATCAGTGATAAATATAAAAGGCAGAAAGTTTGTATAGCTGCATGATATCTCATTATATTAGAACGAAAAATGACTTTAAAGTTGTTATATCAGCTTTTAATAAACATATTTGAATGTTCTATAACCTACTCAAGCATTTGCCAGATACATTTTAGGTTTCGGTATTCGACTTACAGTTTTATAATTTTTAAGATTAGTTTGGAGGCACTTTCCGTTACAGCTTTGTTGGCCTGAGGCACCCAGGGTCCCATTTCCTTTTAATTTTCATTGTTGTCCCTATAGAGCTTGGATAGGTTTTCTAGAAATTTGCTAGAACTTTATGATTTGTAGATGTATCATTGGCCAGGAATATTCTAGAGTAGTCTCCATTCTTCCATTTGAGTATACCTACCTATAAGCCCTCGGGATTGGGCCTGGAAAAAAATTAAAAAAAAAAGTTAGAACACGATTTCTGTGCGAATTTTGGAGCTGAGGAATATTCTTGGTCAGTGACAGTGCCTGACAAGTTGATTTGTGAAAGCTACAATTAAAGGTGGTAACCAAGGAAATGTACTGAAGCGTAGAAGGGCCACACCCTTATTTTATTTTTATTGGATTCGAAATTCCGACTTTGAACTCAAAGTTTAGACTTTGAACTTCGACTTTAGAAGTCGAAGTCCGACTTTCAAAGTCGAAGTCCGACTTTTAAAGTCGAAATTCCAACTTTAAATGTCGAAGTTCGACTTTCAGAGTCGAAGTTCAAAGCCGAATCTTCAAGTTCAAAGTCGGAATTTCGAGTTCAAAGTCGGATTTCGACTTTTAAAGTCGGACTTCGGCTATAAAAGTCGGAATTTAGAGTTCAATAAAAATAAAATAATGGTGTGGCCCTTCTACGCTTCCGTAGAAATGCGTTTGGATTGGTGTTGTTGAAATCCGATAAAATATTTATTTAATTATCTGTAGTAAACTTTAAAATATGTAATGTTTTTATTAACAATAATTAATACATACTTGCAAATTTGTTATAAAGCTTTGTAAAAGACCTGAGATTATGATACGATTTTTTACAAAAAATATCAATTGCCGTAAATTTTGTGTAACAATTTATTATTGTCAAAACAGGTGGCCGTACGAGACTACGATTTATTACCATTAACAGGACGACACAGTTTACGTAAGCGATAAATAAATATTTTGAAGCATACCTAATTTAGCTCACATAGCAAGCAAGATGTTCTAAATTTTCTATAATCATTCTTAAAAATGTTTCCATTACATGGCACAAAAGCTAAAATAAAACTTTAAACATTAAATATGTCGTTTGAAAAAAAGTACAATGATGATCCCTAGCAGAAAATAGCGACAAATACCAAGAATTTTTAAGTTAACTTCAAATTTTGACACTGGAATATTATGAATATTTTTCTTATTTGCATTGTTCTGTAGTAATAATAATAATTCTGGCCCTAACAATACACCAAACTATAGGAGTACCCCAAAAGCAACCACATGCTTGTGCGGGGGAGGGGTGGCAATTACTATTATTTAGGCTTCATTGGAATTTGATGATTTACGAGTTTTAATATTAACATTTTAATGTTAGGTTTCATTCGAACACGCTGTAGGATTCGATATATCATTCATAAAGGGAAGTTGCTTAGATTTTCAAATTATGATTGTGATCAAGTGTTCACTCTTTTGCCAAGAGAAAGAATTATTTAATACCTGCAGAAATAGGAAATATATTGATAAAATTATTTCATTTCAAAAAATAAAATCCAACAAGAAATTCAAAGTCTTGACTTCAGGAGTAGTGGAGCGAAATCGGGCTAAAAAGTCGTCAAAAATTTTTTTCAAGGTAGAACTAGATCGGACCCCATAGGTTTTATTAAGTACATCACTCTGCATACGAAATGGCGGTTTACGACATTTTTTTGTGGTCGAGGACTTTTTTATTTCGAAAAAACTCTCGAAATTGGCAATTTACAGAAATTGTGTTTTTTTATGTTTCCATCGTCATATCTTTGAGAGTAGTGGAGCTATCGACTCGATTTTTTTTTTAAATTGAAGTTAACCTATAGCGCCTATACTGCCCTGCTTATTAGAAACGCGGTATCTGCAAAAATATCTGAAATCGTATTTTCTGTATCATTGGGTTCACATTGGACTTATCTCTTTCCATGCTACTTATAAAAGCGGTATCTGCAATATTAACAGTGAAATAATAAATGTTTTATATGCCGTATGTGCTAAATGCAAAGGTTTACTTAATGAAAATGCCGTATATTCATTTTGCTTAGCAAAAAAGCGGTACCTGCATATGAGACACTTGCAATTACCGCATTTTGTCTAAGCATACTGCACGTGCCGCTTTTTGTCTTAGCTTTGCCTGTTAATTCCCGTCCTATATTGTACACTCATTAGTCGTAAATGATTCGTTGGGCGAGGTAGAAAAGGAGTTCAACTAAACGGTACGGGAAGAGCGGAGTGGTGCGAGGGTATGTAGAGGAAGCTGTTGATTTGAGAAGCCGTACCACAGAGTAAAATTTGGCGCAACGTTGCCGCACTTACTCGAAATTCTTGATTTTTTGCTCATTTCTCATGCCTAGTGGACCGATTTGGGCCGCGCATGTACAGGGTGTCCAGATTTGGTTGTAAATGCTGGGTATCTCGGTTATTTGTAGAGATAGGGAGTTGCGGTTTTCGCGAATTGTTGCTACTTTTTTGTGAAACCAAAGATACCGTTAACAGATTTTTCATAGGCACCTCCGTTTTTAAGATACAGGGCGAAATTGAAAATTTGCGCTTTTGGGGCATACCTCGTATCTTGGAAACGGTTAATGATATTGAAATGGAAAAAACTGTATCTTATAGACATTTTCATGTAGAATTCAGTGCCGTATTCAGTTTTTTACTAAAATTGATAGTGTTCGATATATGGATCAAACTTAGATTTTTTACATATAACACCCTGTATATTTTCTACTAGTTATATTCAGATTGTCGAAAGCTTTACAAAAATAATAACACTATGTAGTTATTATCTATATTAGGCTCTAAAAATAACCGAGATACCCCGCATTTACAACCACACCCTGTACATATTCAATGATATAAATGTATCCTACTAAGAACAATAGTAATTATCGAAAATGTAACGCATCTCGTTATGTTCAGCGATAGTAAAAAGAATGAGTACAGAAATTCTTTTCTCGAAGATAAAACAAAAACATTGGATTTTCTTATGAAAAAAGCAATGAAGAAAAGTGACCTACTTAAGAATGTTCCGTGCCTCGATAGAAAGAATAAAATGGTGTGCTACCACAAAATCAGCAAATATTTTGGGAAAACCTGCCCCGTACTTTTGATGTATAAATAAAGATTGCAAAGAATACCTTGTTCCTATTATTTGCCTAGATGCCATTCTTGAAAAAATTGATTTAATATAAGATATATTATTGTTATAAATATAGAGGATAAATCATGCCTCTATTACTTGTAATAATGGAAACGTTCGTGACAAGTAGGCCTAAGTATTACGTCATAGTAAATTCTTCTATGGTATTACCTACTCGTATTACACCTTCCTTGTGCCTGAAATGCCATGAACGTTTCCATTATTATATATTGTTATGAGTAGGTATGTAGATACTGCATTTTGCTTAAAAAAGGTCGCAACTCAATTGGTATGTTTACGAAGTAAATCCGCGGTATCTGACTTTTTAGTAAAAAAATTAAATATACGTTTTTTACGACGTCTATAGTATAATTCTGATATTAGTTAGTTCACACAAACACAGTTTTTGTTAGCGAAAAAGTATTAGTTTCCAAGATATTAACCAAAAACTTTAACGTCCGATTTCTCATTTTAGCGCAGTACGTAGATACTGCGTTTCTAATAAGCACGGCAGTATAGTTTTTGAACTGTGAATTTTTTTGTGGCGCGCGCTACTCACGTGGAACGCAAAATTAATCCCTTGCGTGAGAAGATCCACGCGTGGCAGGCATGTCTCAACAACTAATGCGTAGTTTACATGCGCAAGTGAAACTATCACAAGTATAAATATCTTAGAGTACTTCATAATAGTTTGCCAATGTAAACCCTCTCAGGGAGAACTCTCTGTCATTTTAAACGATCGCTAAAAGACTAGGTACGTCTCTGGGAGCGTTTACATAAACTATTTTCAAGTACTCTCCGATATACGACTTGTGATAGTTTTACCTCTCCGTGTAGACTATTCTATAACAGATCGCTGGTAAAATAAATTAATAATTTTAGACCAAATAACGTGGGTTCAAGCAGACCAATAAAATAAAATAACCAAATGGTTGATTTTTGGCAATTTTTGAGCAGTAATTACAGTTGCCAGATGAACAAACAACCACCTGCTTATTTTATGTATCTGTTTAAAGTCACCATTTATTTAATGAACTGCAAAATAAACATTTTTTATATTGATTTTTTATAATAATTAAATATTTGTGCATGTTGCACCTATATCAGAGAACCTAAATATAGGTATAAAATAAATATTAAAAAATCTCTTTCACGTTATCAAGAGACTCATCTTCGGTATTTTCTACATTACTATCACTATTATTGCACCTGCCACATTTACATTGATCACAGCATTTCAGTCTTTCCTTGATACAGTTGCACTTTTTCGTATTACACTTTTTGTCGGAACAAAAAGACTTAAGCTTGGGCGTACAATGTTTGGTATGGATTCTTGAGATGAAAATATGCGAATTCAATTGTCGTTTACTGAAGTCTACAGGGTGACCGTATTTCCAGTCTTTGCATGGGGATCTTGGTTATCTTAAGAGATACGAGGTCGGTTAAATTAGGGCAAAGTTGCGGAATTTGATGCCGAGTAACAGGTAAAAAAAATTTTTGGCTGGCCCTTCTCCTTTTGAAAATAATGCGAAAAAACTGAAAACGGTCGTTTTCGTTTTTATTTTTTTAAACGAAAACGAATGTCCCTATAGGCAAATTTTTTTTACCAAAAACTTCTTTCATGTTTTGGGCACATTTCCTTCGCAGCATGTATATAAAAATTTTCTTTCTTTTTCGTATTACACTTTTTGTCGGAACAAAAAGACTTAAGCTTGGGCGTACAATGTTTGGTATGGATTCTTGAGATGAAAATATGCGAATTCAATTGTCGTTTACTGAAGTCTACAGGGTGACCGTATTTCCAGTCTTTGCATGGGGATCTTGGTTATCTTAAGAGATACGAGGTCGGTTAAATTAGGGCAAAGTTGCGGAATTTGATGCCGAGTAACAGGTAAAAAACATTTTTGGCTGGCCCTTCTCGTTTTGAAAATAATGCGAAAAAACTGAAAATGGTCGTTTTCGTTTTTATTTTTTTAAACGAAAACGAATGTCCCTATAAGCTAATTTTTTTTACCAAAAACTTCTTTCATGTTTTGGGCACATTTCCTTCGCAGCATGTATATAAAAATTTCCACAAATAAAAAAGTTTCTCGCTTAGTGAAAATTTCATTACACTTTTTATAACCTTGATATTTTGTTGCTATTTAAAGTGGTTAATAAACAAGATTGGACAACAACAATGGCATTTGTTGTAAGCGCTCATATGTTAGCTTCAATTAAAAAAAAAGAGTCGATAGCTCCACTACTCTCAAAGATATGACGATGGAAACGTAAAAAAACACAATTTCCGTAAATTGCCAATTTCGACAGTTTTTTCGAAATAAAAAGGTCTCGACCTCAAAAAAATGTTGTAAATCGCCATTTCGTATGCAGAGTGATGTACTTAACATTTATGGGGTTTGATCAAGTTCCTCCCTCTTTTTTTTTCGAGAACGGAGCGACTTTTTAGCTCGATTTCGCTCCACTAGAGTGGAGGTTGCTTCAGGTATTACAGTTTACGATATAAAATAAGACAGCACATTTACAAAAGAGCGTTTAAAAAAATAGTTCTGACGTTAACATGCACTTTTCAAAAAATTTTATTGTAGACTTGCTACATCTGCTACGTTGCTAATCCGCCACTGGGTACAGCGGATGTTGATTTCGAACAGGGAACAGGAAAACAAAATTCCTTTCCTTTTCCGAGAATCAACAGTCGAAGTATTGATGCGCACGAAGCAATCTCGGCATTTAATTTCGTCATTGTTGTTCCCGATTCTTATACAGAAAGTCTTCGAGATTTAATTTTCCGAGATCCTTCTTATCCGAAGCGTTAGCGCAGATAATAGAGGAAGAGGAGAAAATTAATCTTGGAGATATTTTTCATACAGATCGAATGAAACGCGAATTCTTTCTAGAAATTTTTTTGGAATTGTATGAATTAGATAGCTGTGATTGGACAGAAACATTCTGACAAATTCTCAAATGTTCTTTTAAATTTCATAAGCTATGGAATTATATCTATAATGTAGTAAAATGATAGATCCGGTTTAATTACAAATTGAAAGACATTCTTGTTAGATGACAGTGTTCTTTAAAATAGATAAAATCGGTGATGGTTTGAGGATAATTCGGTCCAAGGTGGCCAGGAGTGAATCACTGTAATTTCCTAATTATTTCACTTATTCTGTTCCGAAGGGCGATTGTCGAATATGTAAAGATACTTTTAAATTGTGTTAATTGCATAATTTTGTATTTAGTATTTGCATGTAGCCTTATGTGTGCTAAATAAACTTGTTACTACTACTACTAATTCTGTGCGTAATGAGTGTATGAATGTAGGAATGAAGTAATTTTCCGTAAAGATGATAAGACGCAGCGGATATTGATGGATTTGTAAAGGAGATATAGAAGGATCCGCATGAATACAGAATTTTGCAGAAGGAAAAAGATTGAACAATAAACAAGTAAATTTGGAAAGAACAATTTGATCTGCGATATATTATGATTATGTTTAATGTGAATGAGTGTTTAAACTCTCAAGAAAGCTTCCGTAAAGAGGAAAACTAACAGAGAAGGATCCATATAATCTTACAGAAGGAAGCGACTGAATATAGATGAGGAAGATGAGGATGAATGATGAATCTCAGGCGCACTTAAAGGTGCCTTGCCCAAGATTGTACAAGCGAGTGCTGGCTAAATTGTCCACTGGACAGAGGCCATTAATGGAAAAAACATAACCAATATGGTTTGAGGATTATAACTATAATTATAGCCAAGGCAACGAGATTGTGTTGTTGCAAGACGGAAACTCATCCTAACCCCATATTCAGAGCCGAAACAGATTATGGACCCGATCACAATCCTTTACATAAATGACCCCGCTTCACTCTTTAACTTGACCTTGAGTTTGAGTTTGACCTTGAGTCAACAGTCCAAGTATTGATGCACACGAAGCAATCTCGGCATTTAATATTGTCATTCGGGACTTTGTCAGTAATGGATATTCTGTGAGTCAAAAAATGGAAAACCTAGTACCAGTTTAAGTTTTGTGGACTTAACAACAGCTGTTTATTTTTTTGTTGGTAGGTGAAATGTGTTTTCTGTAGAAGGTATGGGAAAACTTGTTAAAAATTTAAAAAAATATTCCCACTAACCAATTTCAGTTAAATCAGCCGCGATTTTCTCGCTTATTTTGCGCTACACAAAAAAAAGTAAGAAAAAAAGTGGCACAATTTTGGATCAAATTGGGCAAAACTGAAAATTGATGGTACTGAGAAGGTTTATGCATTTGTACTTCCAAAAAATTCGAAATGAAGCGTCGTGGCGTCATTTGACATACCTGTCAAAAATTATATTTAAAGAAATGGCCAAAGTTGCAATTTTTTCAAATAACTTTTTTCGAGAAAATAACAAATGAGGCCTATTTTGGCCATTTATATAATTAAATGTACTTTTTGACAAGTATGTCAATGATGTCACGACGTTTAATAGTCGCACTTCGAATCTTTTTGGAAGCAGAGATGATCGCCCTAGAGTAGTTTCATCTTAGCCCAAAAATTAACAAAAAATCCCTTATGGTCTACCTTTATCGCAAGATCCACAAATTTAAAAATTTATAAATGTAAATAAGCAAAATGAGTAATTTTAAAAAAATTTACAGCACTTTTGTATTCACTACAAAATGAAAAAGTTTTATGGGGTAAATTTTATGTGAATGTAAAATTAAAATCAAAAAGTTGTTTCCCACTGTCATCTACGAGACATAAGTACCGCCTACCGCGCAGAACCGGTTTTTGTTGTGGCTAATTAATTTTAAGAATTATAATTCTAATTTAAAAATAAAATGTATCACAATTTTTACAAAAAATACAGTTTCTTTTTCCTTTAGGTTCAACAGGTTCAGTCAACAAATAGGTTTTAATATTTGGATCAATATTTGCTATAGGATCATATTGTGTAATCATCATTTGCCTCGTGGAAGCAGTTGCTTGGCCTTGTTGTTAGTGATACATTTTGAGTTTTTTTAATAGTTTCCATAGGAAAATAATTCACCTTCGTATAATTCTCACTTGCGATGCCAAGTAATATGAATGTTATAGTACGGGGTTTATCAAGGTGAAATACGGTACCTATATTATAAATTATAATACATACTCATCGTTCAGGGACATTATTAGAAGGTTAATAATAATAATATATATTTTAACCAAATTGTGCCAACAAACTATAATGAAAAACATTATTAAAAAGTCAATTTGAGTCGTATATCATCCGTTTTTTTTTTTGAGAGAGACGCCTTCTAGAAAGCAAGTAAAATTACGATCATTGGTTACTTTTTTCGATGTTTGATGATGATGATGGAAATCTGGTGACAATTTGGATGAAATTTAAAACAAGGTGGCTTGGATGTACCTATGTATAAATACATGTTTTTCTAGTCAAGATCGGGCAAGTAGACACTCATCTGGGCTTCTATAAGAATAAGAAACAGCTTTATTACTCGTGCACCTAGCTAGCGTCTTCTACCAAAACATATAAAGGAAAACATCTTAAAAGGAAGATGTATATAAACTAGGCTCCGCTAATACCTACTTCTAAGGAATTATAATTATTATAAACGATATTTTCAAAGTTATCCAAATTCCATTGATTACATGATTTATCCTAATGATTTTCTACTTTTTTACGAATTACATCCCTACCACAAATAAAGTTTTTGATGTTATCTTGGCTGTTATTATTGGTAAGATTTCGGATTTAAATATGTTTTGCTGGGTAACAAATAACAAACACCATTTTAGCATATTTCCTCAAATTATCTATCTCTGATATCTAGATACTAAGTATTACACAAGGTAGTAACTATAAGTTCAGTACAAAATAACAGGAATTAAAAAAAACGAGAATTCGGAGATTTTTATTTTAAGTCGAACGCATTTTGATACCATATTTGAAATGTTATCCTGCCAACTTTTTCTAAATATAACGATGAAGTGCGGCACCTCGTGGGAAAGCTCATTGAAAGTCGAATTCCGGGCTCTATCTACTTTTGTAATTATTCGAAGAATACGGCGAAAAAATTACAATTATTAGTTTCAAAATTCAAAAGCTCTCCATACCTTTCGCTTGCATCTACGTAGGTATCTTCTACATTTGAAGCCGATAACTTAACATAAATTGTTCTCAAATGCTGCCATTCACGAAATACCTATTATTTCCAACACGAATATGACACTTTAGCACCCTGTATAAATTGTAAAAAAAAACAATAATTAAAGATACTTTTTTGCACGACCTTTTTTTGGTGGTCACCATTTTCGGCAAACTTGGACCTCATTTGTTGATCACCCAGTAAGCCCACACAATTCCTCGCATATTTACGTTTCTGAAAATCTACGCATTGTAAAAATCGATAGATAACTACGCAGCCAAAATAGCATGATAATGAAATACCTATCAAATAGTTGGGGATATCATCATCATTAGTTAAAAATCTTAGATTCCAGAGCAGAGAAGAGACAACATTGCTTAGAACAAAGAAAGATGTTTTAGTACCTGTAATTATAAATAATAAAGGATGTTTTAGTTTATAATTACAGGTACTAAAACATCTTTCTTTGTTACATTCTTGGCTTGACATTGTAGGTTTACCTGATATGCTACTAAAACATCCTTTATTGCTTAGAACATCCATTAAACTGCCGTAACGACCCTAAAAGCTAACTTTTTCTTTATAAAGCAATGACTTTTTTAAGCATTACAAATTGAGATCAATAATCCAGTTACCTAATGGTGAATTACATGTTTTGAAGAAAAAAATATGAGAAAATCTCAAAGCCTCAAACATAAAAAGTTACAACAATTATTCTGAAAATTTTACACCACCAATCAGGGACTTGTTTTTTGTTTGGTTACCATGGAAACCCATAATATTTCCGGAAATCTTCTCCAGGCTCGTCGATATTAAAAAGTGTAAATATTTATGTCAAAATAATGAATGACAAGACACGGAGCCTTCGAACAGAAAAACCAAACTGCTGCTTGTTGTGCAGCCTCTATAACAAATCTATTGATATTCAAACCTACTAAAATATTTATAGGTACTGAAAAATTGCGCTGCTAGAGGTAACAATTTCATAATGTGTACGAATAGTTAAAGGGGCCTTTATTGGCCGGGTTTTGAATATTTGGTCACTTTTGACGGGCGATGGCTCCGCGTCTGACGTTTGATGTTTACCTACATCTCGCCAAGGCCTACTTATTGAAAAAATAGTACAATAATGGGCTACTTCAGTGCCGATTTCTGAGCTTTTAATGACGATTTTGGGACAATTCACTGCCGATTTCAAGAAAAGTATAATTATGTACTTTTTCCATGTTATTTCGATTTAACAAGATTTTTTAAATTTAACTAAAAGTGACACAAAAACTCTGCCACAAATTATATTTACAGATTATGACTACACTGCACGTGAGTGTATAATAGTTAAACTGCCAGCAACAGCAACTGTTATTACAATTTTTCCAAAGCCATCTAAGCTATAATATTGTTTTATGTATTTAGAAATGGTAAATACAATAACACTTACAAATTAATTAAAAAAGTTCCACCTATTTTAGTGAACATAATAACATGTTATAACTGTAAGATAGATGTATTTTAAAACATTTTTGTTAGTTTTATTGAATTAAAATCGATGAAACATTGTTTTTAAAGTCATAACACTTAGAGATAAATAATACACTTAAAGATAAATAATGCAAAAAAAACAACATTTCACCTATTTATATGTATATAACTTAGTTTAAAGCTTTAAGATAGATTTGTGTTAAACAATTTTCAGTAATTTTATTAAACTAAAATAGGTGGAACATTGTTATTTTCACAATTTTATTTAGATACTTTATACCTGCAATTAATAATAATAATAATAATTCTCACCCTCACAATACTCCAAACTAGGAGTACCCCAGAAGCAACCACATGCTTGTGCGGGGGAGGGGGGCAATTACTATTATTTTGTCTTCGTTGCCATTTGCGGTCTAGCTGAAGATGTCAATTTCTATGTATCTCACAAAGGGCGTCACTTGCGCTGTCTTTGAATGGAGCTTTTATTCGTAACTTTTTGTGGTTTCCTTTTTGTTGTTGCAGATCCATCATTTTAGTGCATCTTTTCAATCTGCAACAAGAAGGTACTCTTGTTATACGTTAAATTCATCTGTTTGCGTTGAAATTGGCAAAATGTGCCCCAAAACAATGTTAACTCCAACATTCGAAACATAAAGTTTTCAGCTACCGCTACCGTTTATTTTAACACTTAAAAATATATAATGTAAAAAACAACGTTCCACCTATTTTAGTAAACATAATTTATAACTGTAAAATAGATTTATTGTAAACAAATTTGTTTATTTTTATTAAACTAAAATAAGTATATTTTTTTATTTAACTATATAGCACCTGCCAATATATAAAAAAAAACGTGCCACTTGTTTTATTATGCAAAACTTTATTTATAATAATAAATTTAAATAATTATCAGTACCTTAGTACTATCAGTACTAATATTAATACAAAATTATAATTAAATTACAATATCAATATTACAATTTATGATTATTTAGTTACTCTAATTGTTATTGGAATATTAAAAACAGAATTATTATAAATAGTCGTTGGATGATTTTGTCCTTCAGACAACGTGTTTTCTTTTATTTCAACTGATTTATGAAAAACGTTTACTTTTCATAGACTCTATTATATTCTGATGATGTTCTGTATCTAACTAAAGATATTTCTTAATTCATTGGCTGTTGCTATGTCCAGTTATTTTCTCAACTCAACAAGTTCAACTCATTTTTTAGCTAGCTTATAAACCGCTATGGCTCTGGCTGAATGATTTGTCACTTTATTTTTTTTTATGCCGACACCAATATTAATTCTTGTATTACCATCCCTTAGAATCAGGTTGATTCCAAGTTGGATTAGGGGTTAAAAATAATCTTTCAGTTTTTATGTGATTACCCCTTTTATCTAATAGTTCCTTGAACAAGCGAACGGGACAAATTTCTAGGTTTTTATTGTTTGTGACTAGCCACTTATTATCAGCTTTGAACAGCCTTAAGCTGTTTTCTAAACAACTGTATTATATTCTATCCTTCCAGTTAAATTACCTTCATTACTGATTTCCTCTATAAAATAACTGGATACAAATACAAGCTGATGACTGATGAAAAAGAGTTCGTCTAGACAATCTTCATCGCAAGTTTCTATAATTTTACAAACTTCTTTGTTGGATAATACCTACGAACATGATTTTTTTAAAGGATATCCCTCTGTAATTTTTCACGCATTGCATCACATGCTGCTCTAGCAGGTGCAAATTCGGGATCAGAAAATGGATCAAATTTAATGTTATAGTTATTAAAAAACATATCTTTTAACTGTTTTGCTGTGCTATTCCACTAATGTGACCATATTTTAAATGTTTGAATTCAGGACATGCCAAAAAAAATCTATAAGAAAAAATAAACTTTTTATTTTTAAAATGCAACAGTCAATAAAATGAACAAAAAACTATCTACGATAGGAAATAGAATACTTTTGTAACAAAAAATAAAATAAAAACATTTCTTTTATTTAAAAAAATTAAAAATACTAAATACTCTTAAACGCATAGTCGTCTAAAATTTGACTCAGTGCTTAAATTGAAATAGATGAATTGTTAATATCATAAGATTTTTAATAGCAAAACTGCAAACATTGTCTGCACACACCTCTTTGCATTTTGTGGCACTAAATTTTCAACTTCTTTTCTAATTTCATTTTTACTTAACACTTCACTCGACCTTACAAAATGACAGAACATTTGATATAATATAATTTGTGATATACCAATAAACATTCATGGCCAACTAACCTTTCCGTTTTCATGTCTCTAAATAATCTTATTGTCAAATAAAAATTAATTACTTTTAAAAATTTGTAGGTAGGTGTGAAATTTTCTTGCTGAATCCTCCATGTGATTTAATTAATAACCGGAATTTTTTTCTCGTTCACAATTATTTTGAAAATATTCTTGAATTCGAAAAAAATCCAGTAATAATCCAAGCATTAGGGAGTTTACAAGTGAGAATACTTATTTGGCAGTTGAGCAAAAATGTAGGTAACGATCTTGATCTTGCATATCACCCTGTGCCCTGTACCTTCTATAATCAAGGTTATAAGCTCGTGTGTGGTATCAAGTAAGTAGGTAAGTAGTAAGTAGGTACTTTAAATGAATTGAATATTATTATGTAGTGATGCATTTTATCTAGAACTAATAATTATAATAAAAATATAGATACCTACTTATAAGCTTATAAATTCTCAGATTTAATTAGATACCTACCCATCTAAAAATATGTAGAAAACCACCACAGAAATCAATTCCCAGAAAGTACCCAACATTTTTTCCAAATAGCAGGTTCTACTAAATTATATTATGTAATATTTTAAATCACAACACATCTCACAATTCTCACATCACATCATTTAGGAATAAATATATCAGTACTTGTTATAATATACAGAGCCCGCCAAAAAGTCTGCACTATATGGGAAAAATTTTTAGTAAAAACTTACGGAAAATTTGTTTGCGGCATCAGGTTTTGCTTGCTCTAGAACCAAAATTGACATAATCAGATGTTGTGACGTAGTCTTTTTTATATGTCAAATTTGACATTAATGAAAAAAATGTCCGAAAAATGGGCTTATTTAACCGAATTTCGAAAAAAGCCATAAGAAAAATATGTTTCTTTCGCAATTTTATACCCCTGTGCAAAATTTCAAGAGCCTACTACGATTTTCATATTTTGCCCTTTGTTGCCCTTTTCCGTATTTGTTAATCCATAAAAGTCGATCCTATGTAATTTAAAACACTCATTGACTGAATACATACTGCACAATACTTAGTTTAAGGTCTAAATATCCTTCTTTTCCTTTTTTTGCAAAAAAATTAAAATGAGGTTGTTGAAGAAGCACGCTTGGTGCAAAACTGATCTCATTTTTACAGATAAACACATAAATTCGATTTACAAACTTCTTTCTATAGTAAATAGTTGTACAAGCATACAAATATTTCTGTCATGCTGATCTGATCAGAAATATCTAGAAAATTTAAAATATTATGTCCAATAATATCCAGCAAAGGGCAAAATATGAAAATCGTAGTAGGCTCTTGGAATTTTGCATAGTGGTATAAAATTGCGAAGGAAACATATTTTTCTTATGACTTTTTTCAAAATTCGGTTAAATAAGCCCATTTTCGGACATTTTTTTCATTAATGTCAAATTTGACATATAAAAGAGACTACGTCACAACATTTGATTATGTCAATTTTGGTTCTAGAGCAAGCAAAACCTGATGCCGCAAACAAATTTTCCGTAAGTTATTTACTAAAAATTATTCCCATATGGTGCAGACTTTTTGGCGGGCACTGTATAATATGGTACTTTTTACCAAAAGGGAGCGTAGGGAATTTTCTTCACGGTTAGTTTTTTCGGTGTACGTACTTAGCTACTTCTCTCTAGTTTGGGCAGTTTGGGGTATGCAAAAACTGGTAATTCTTATTATTGTTATAATTTCTTGTATACAGGGTGAGTTTTTTTCGATACCCACTATGGAGATCTCGGAAACTAGCAGAGCTAGAACAAAGGTTAATTGGGAAAAGAATTGCAGTTTTGAATGCTCAATCTAATGCCCCTTTTGGATTTTTAAAAAAGTTCATGGCTCTCTAGATATTTTGAAAAGAGTGATTTTTTTGCTATTTCATCAGATCTCTGTAGCTCCGTTATTTCTGATTATACAGAAAAACTGTAGAGACAAAAATTGTAGATAATTTTGGGCTTAATAAGGCAATCTTATCCAATTTTTTATGTTGTTTGTGATTTTTGAGATATGACATAAACTTGTGTTTTTAAATGTAAATCATAGTTGGCTGTGACCTTATCAAATCGGCCATTTTTGAGCTTTCCAAATATATGACACTCGGCATAATTATTATAAAAAATAAAAGAGCTATGGCTAATTTTCTAATTTTTTTAAATTTTCACTTAGTCAGCCATGGAATATTTTCATAATTACTTTCTCTTTTATAATTAGACATACTTCCAACTTTCTAATATTTTGTTTTTAGCTGGTAACAAAATGCAACAAAATAAAACAAAAAATTAAAAAACTCAAATTCAAATTATTATTATTTTAAAAGGTCACCTTTTAAAATAAAAAAAGGTGTTCAAACAATCCACCATTATTATTTATGCAAATATTGCATCTTTTTGAAACCGAATTTGTCGCCTTTCTTAGAGAGCGCCTGTCAATACTGGCAATTGCTTCTAAAACAGCTGCTCTTAATTCAACAATTGTATCATACTTTATTTTGTACTGTTCCCCACAAAAAGAAATCCAAAACAGACAAATCGGGGGATCGGGGCTGCCAGGAAATAGATCTATTTCTCCCTATCCAACTATTTGGATAGAGCTGATCTAGGTAATTTCTTACAGGCAAATAATTATGTGGTGGAACTCCATCATGATAATTTTTGTTTTATTTTGTTACATTTTGTTACCAGCTAAAAATAAAATATTTGAAAGTTTGAAGTATGTCTTATTATAAAATAGAACGTAATTATGAGAATATTCGATGGCTATGTGAAAATTTAAAAAAAAAAGAAAATTAGCCATAGCTATTTTATTTTTTATAATAACTATGCCGAGTATTATATCTTTGGAAAGCTCAAAAAATGGCCGATTTTATAAGGCCACAGCCAACTATGATTTACATTAAAAAAAAAACACAATTTTATGTCATATCTCAAAAATTACAAACAACATAAAAAATTGGATTAGATTGTCTTATGAAGCCCAAAATTATCTACAATTTTTGTCTCTACAGTTTTTCTGTATAATCAGAAATAACGGAGCTACAGAGATCTGATAAAATAGCAAAAAATCACTCTTTTCAAATTACCTATCTAGTGAGCCATGAACTTTTTTAAAAATCCAAAAGGGGCATTCGATTGGGCATTCAAAACTGCAATTCTTTCCCCATTTAACCTTTGTTCTAGCTCTGCTAGTTTCCGAGATCCCCGTAGTGGGCATCGAAAAAACTCACCCTGTATATAGTAGCTTACGACACCTCTATGTAAACTCCACAAAAATGACATAGCACAAAAAGTAGGTATCGAGCTAGGATGCAAGCCCCTTCTAATTGCCTGCCAACGTCTAAAATTTTACCTGTGGCCCCAACAGTTTAAAAGTATCCACCATCCACCTTATCGTGAAAACCAAAGCCACGTGGAGGCAGGTATGTCGATGTGTAGCAGGTAGGTTTATTTCCAAAGGTCGGCAATTTGCATTCTGTTGAAACATCGCTTATCTCCTCCTCCTCCGCCACTGCGTCTCCTTATTTTGCTCCACAAAAGATCACGCCGTCGACACGTGCTGCACGGTCTCATGTAAACAGGCCGTAAATGAAATAGACGTACGCGCTCAGCGGTGAACTAGTGTTTTTGTGTTACTGACTGGAAAAACTCCTAGTGGTGTAAACAAGTAGATTTTCTCCTCAGAGTCTGACTAAAATGTTAACTCAGGACATGCTAGAATCTTTTAACAGGTGAGTTTCTTTTGTTTAAAACATTAAAATAACTGTCTTTGTTCGGCTTCCGTTTCATTGAACGGTCATTCTCTTTATTAGTTGCGTCAACAAATCAATTATTAGGTATGGCAATACGCACTTTCGATTTCTTCCGCTTCCTCTCCCTTTTTGTCAATAATTATTGCGAATATATAATTGGGGGATATTTTTATCCGACATATTTTTGGGGGTGGTAGTTTTAAAGTAAAATTCAGGTCAACTTGTTATTGGCGAAGATCTATGATATTCAGAGGACAATAAACCCACTACTGTTAATGTTTTGTAGAAATTAGTTGGATTAGATATCTATAATAGTAGGTTTTTTTGTTTATTATGATTAAATACCCCATACATTTTATACCTCGGCACAAAATATCAAAGCGTATAAATTATTATCATTGAGTAAAGGATATATTCTATATATAGAATATTATATCCTTTCCTCGATGTTATTATGCCAGGTTGCAACAAATTTTTATAAAATTGGACCTGTATAGAAAATGTATTGTACCTAACCTATTTGCTATAACTTATGGTATAAAGCCTTCTACGTAGGGATATATAATAGGTACCTAGCAATTTTTTTTATCATCCAGTCCCACTCCTCTTGTTTTTAACTAAAGTTATCCTTTGGCATTTGGCATCCTAGATATTCCGGAAACTTGCGAATTGCAAAATATGTATCTAGGTAAATTTAAAAACATAAAAGGTAGCCAACAATAATTAGTAAGTAGGTAATAGTTTTATATAATGGATGATTTTTTGTTAAATTTGTCTGATCGCAAGCTACTAGAATATTTAGGACATTTACCAAGGTATTTCCCAAGCACATAGAAAACGCAGTGGCATAATTTTAAAAACTTGTTATTTGAATTGTGATAGAAAGTTATGAAGTTGAGAGATTACCTACCTTAATTATAAAACCTGCAAATGTTCAAATCCCTCGGTACTACATGTGTACAGGGAAATATTTAAACCTCTTTAACTTTTTGATTTTTCCCAGTGTACTTATCAGACCAACTGAATATCCCTTTCCAATTATAAACCAAGATATGCAACATAATATGCATACGTGTAGTGTGTGTTTTGTATACATATTTTCAGATCTACATTTCTTCTAAATGTCATATAATTCCTTGAATTTTGTGCACAATAAAGTACTTAAATCATCGTGTTTAAATCGACAAGAGCAAAGGCGAATGAACTATTTACTCGCTATTCCTCTTCGCCATATCTTAGCTTTACAAAGATTCGTTACTATTATTATCACAGAATAGCCGCTATTATCCTCCATACTACTATTCGTACATCTTTATGTACTAAATTAATTATGCCTTGCCATGTAGATCTATCCTCTGTTTTCTTTAATGCCTCTATTTGAAGGTACGGGGTACATTTGTTACAGATCACCAATGACGTCAAAACCTATAGACGTGGTGCGCCATTGTCAAAATGCCCTTTATTTTGACTCCAAGATTAAATATATCCATACTACTCTAAAAACATGCTACAAACAAAGACAGAAAGTCAGCCATCAACCAACTATACACCCGGTGATTCCCGGTTATAGTTCCTTCAGAATCACACTTAGATATCGCATGTTTTTTCTTGTTTGGGGGCGCCGGAAGCATCGGAACCTCACCTGAAGACTCGGGGGATGGTCTAACGACGCCAATCTCCGAGCCCAGAGTCGAAATAAGTTCGCTACGGCTCGACAAAAAGGGTCAATTTCTGACAATCTCGCGACATTTTCGGAATAATTTAATGGAGCGCTTAGATTGTGATTAGTTCTGGGCGTCAAGCGTCTATCAAAACAAACCTGTCTATAGGTTCTGACGTCATTGCAGATCACCTTCCAACCTTCTTGGTATAGTATTAAATCTATTGTTGATAAATAGAGAGTGTTATTAGGTATTAGTTTATAGTTTGGCGCGGACTTTCATAATTTTATTGGAGATTAGTTTACTGCATGCAAGCTATGTAGCTTGTAGATCTATCCCTTTTTTGACTATTGTTGTTAAGTATAACATCTCAATATATTTGATTTGATTTTGAGATCGAGGTTTACATAAAATCAGAGTGGTCATTTTTTTTTCGGAATAATTGGGGCATTGCATAGATATTTTTTCTTTTTGAAAACAGGCGGAAGGATACAACTTAAATCCTGTAAATAAAAAATATACGTCTCTACATAATGCTATAAGTGATGGCTTTTGAAAATGGACCAATCGACGCATTTTAAAAGGTCCAAGAATTTTTGACGCACCTTGGCTTTGTGTCAATTAGGACAATATCGCTCAAATTTGTCTATATTGTATAATAATATAGTAATACAAGTAATTTAATACGAGTTTTAAAATTTCCATTTAATAGCAAAATGGTCGACATAGTAGGTACTCAACTTCAATTTTCCATATTATTTGCTCCAAAAAAGTCACGTGACTGCTTTTGCACACGTCATTTTACATACTTGTATAAGCAAAAACTGGTGGCAAAGATAAATTTTAAATAATTCTGCAAACCAAAAATTATTTCCTTGTGATGCAGATTTTATTTTTCACACTGTATATAAAAAATTGAGGGGTTAAGTATAGGGGTGTTGACGGGGTGACTTGTGGAAAATGCGTACGTATATTATACCTCGAACCGAAAACTAAATCTGAGTTAAAAAAAATCTTCGCTTGTGAAAGTCCAGGGGTACGCAGTTGGGCCACCCGCACCCTGTATGATTTAGGCTAGTAATCAAGAATTTTATGTTTATTATTGTTACTATAAAAATTGTATTATTTTATTTTTGATGTATAACAATAATAACATGTAGGAACTTAGTCTCTGTTCTGTGAAAAAATGCCGGTACATAATAATATGTAGGTACCTACGCACTCATTCATCATCAAATATCATTTAAGAAATAAACAACTAATCTCATTCATGTGGAGATTCTATTTGGCACCGTTTTTTTTAGAAGTGTAAACGCTTATTTGATTTGGCACACTTCTGACAATGGTTTAAGTGTTCCAAGAGCTGGAACTGGAAAAAGAACGTTTTTAGCGAATGAAATGTCGTCCCTTTCTATGTTTTTTGTTTTTTTCTATGTTTTGGGAACATGGGGTTCAATTATAGCGTTCTTTTGAAGAAACAACGTGATTAAGAATGGTTAAGAGGGATGAAATTTACGTTAGAGCCTAATTTTGCAAGTAAATCGATAAAAAATAACAATTTCAACTTTGCTTTGCAAGTTTGTGGTGCTATTCTTAGTTGAAGCAGTTGTTTTGATTTTATTGTTTTCAAAATAGATAAAAAATAACTTAATCGGAGCTTTAATCATAACCCATTGTCTAAATATCTTAATCGCCATATCTACGATTTCGGCTAGAGTAGTGATTTCTGCGGATCTTAATATTTATATTTGAAGTTACTTTGATTTCATTTATTCAACGTTTATATGATTGATATTAGATCGTGTTTCTATCTAAAATCTACATCCTACAATTATTATAGGTACCTGAAAACTGTGTAATTAGCAATTAGATATAAACAACCTACATTATGGTTGTGATTTATTTCGTAGATCAAAACAACACGTGTCATTTGTAATCAGTCAATAGTTAACTCTCGTAGTGGAAACAATTTTCTCTTCTAACTAGATCTAAGTGCTTTATGAATCGACACGATGAACCTTTACTGAACTAGGCGTTAAAAAATTAAGTAGTGATACATTATTAAACGTGTCCGTGAGTCAACAACGATAGCTTTGAACTTTGGCCTCATTACGGATTCAGATTCTGCAATGTTTTGTATTTTCATTAATTGCCCATAACGTAAACATTCACTGTTCAAGTGCGCAAATGAATAATAATAATTATTTACTCGGGGTCTATGTAACCGTAAGGAAATATGTGATAAGCCGTTAGTAAGTGTGTTAGTAATAATAAACCGTCGTTTTCAATTAAAATATAAAAATAGTAAGTTCTTCCAGAAATGTGAGAAAAAGACAAGGACGAAATAATAATTTGCAATGTTTATTCAATGCTATTTCACACGAACCGAGCAAAGTCCTTATCAGTTTTCTTATCACCCTTGCATGACTTTATTTAGGTAGGTAAATTGTAGGTAAACAGTGTGTCTCTGGATAGGTGTAACTTTAGACTTGTAAACTTTTTATTTTTAATTTTAGTTTTGCTCGTCTGGAGACCACGGAATCTAAAAAGTTTAAAATTTCCTTATGAGTAAAGTTCTCTTATAGTAGTAAAGTTATTTTTTCTTGAAATCGGCACTGAAGTGTCTCCAAATCGTCATTAAAAGCTCGGAAATCGGCACTGAAATAGCCCATTATTGTACGATTTTTTCAATAAATAGGCCTTGACAAGATGTAAACATCAAATGTCAGACACGGAGCCATCGCCCGTCAAAAGTGAACACATATTCAAAACCTGGCCAATAAAGGCCCATTTAACTTTTCGTAACAATTTCTCGTTACCTATATAGCAGCGCAATCTTTCAGTATAAATATTTAGTAGGTTTGAATATCAATATATTTTTCATGGAGGCTGCACAACAGACAGCGGTTTGGAGTTTCTGTTGGGAAGCGCCGTGCCTCGTCATACGTGACATAGGTAGAGCGATCGTCAAAGTCAAGCAACGCCGGGCGCAGTCGGTTCATGGACGGGTGGTAACTTATGATTGTTTTTTGCCTAATAAAACATTTTTTTCCGATTTAAAAAAAAATATAATATATGCCTCAGCACTGAAGTTCTTTTTATGACTAATGTGGTTTATTTGCCTCGGCCAGAGGCCTTCGCAACTAAATTCCATATGAGTCGAAAAAAGTTGAACTTCAGTTCTTTGGTGCATAAATAACTATTTCTTGAAATCGGCAGTGAAGTGTTCCAAAATCGTCATTAAAAGCTCAGAAATCGGCACTGAAGTAGCCCATTATTGTACGATTTTTTCAATAAGTAGGCCTTGGCAAGATGTAAACATCAAACGTCAGACGCGGAGCCATGGCCCGTCAAAAGTGTCCAAATATTGAAAACCCGGCCAATAAAGGCTCATTTAACTATTCGTACACATTGAGAAATTGTTACCTATAGCAGCGCAATCTATCAGTATACATATTTTAGTAGGTTTGAATATCAATATATTTATTATGGAGGCTGCACAACAAGCAGAAGTTTGGTTTTTCTGTTCGAAGCCGCCGTGTCTTTGTCATACTTGACCTAGGTAGAGCGATCGTCAAAGTCAAACAACGCCGCGCGTAGTCGGATCATGGACGGGTGATCCCTTATTATTATTTTCTTGCCTAATAAAACATTTTTTCTCCGATTTCAAAAAAATATATATAATATGTACCTCGGCACTGAAGTTCTTTTTATGACTCATGTGGTTTATTTGCCTCGGCCAGAGGCCTCGGCACCTAAATTCCACATGGGTCATAAAAAGTTGAAATTCAGTGCCTTGGTAAATACATAAATAACTATTATTTATCTTCTATATTTTCGCATTAATTAAACACGATTCGTTTATTTGCTTTCCTCCTGCGACATTTGACATCTGATAAAATTTATTCGAATTTTTTCGTATTTGTTATTTGGGTTGCTTATGATGTTGCGAACATTTTATTTCTTAAATAATATTTCTTAGCATCTCGTGAGAAAATTTTAGACTTTTTAATTTTTGGAGACACGCTGTATTAATTCGCGGTGTCAAGACAAGCAACCATTTTTATAAAGAGAAAATTTTTTTTCGCAAAATAAAAAGTTAATTGCACCTATCCGCGGCGACACTTTATAACTGGTTTCATTATTGCATATTGGATTTGACATTTTTATCTGTAAAACTGAGTAATTTAAGGTACAAGGTATGAATCACATTTAATGTTTTGAGTAGATATGGAGTACCGTAACCTCGGATGTCGCTGTAATAAAAAATAACATAAAATTTGGTTATGATTATTTTTAATACTAGACTGCTTATATTTTTTAGCATTTATTATAACTAGAGAACAATGAACTAATATCATCGAGTAAAAGATATAGGTATATTCTATCTCCTATACTCAATGATAATATTGTTAAATCGTGAGATAATTTCTTATGCATCGGGTAAACCAATACCGATAAATAACTACTACAATAACGATGCTAATATGGAAGTGACCGTATTTTGCTTATTACAATAAATATCATTCTTCAACTCGTGTTGTCCGGATATAACCATACAAATTTCCTTGATCCACAAAATGTCAATTGTTTGATTTAAAAAGGTTTTTCATCTATCATCACTCATCAGCATCAGGACAATACTACAGTTTACTAAAATTACCTATAGGCACATTTAAATGTCATTTTTATAAAATTTTGTTTATTTTGTAATTTTGATAAAAAGTAAGCTATAAATTATTATGAAACTTTTAAGTGATTAATAGACTATTATAAACTTTAAAATGAAGAAACTGGATCGTTGCAATTGTTTACTATGTCAACTTCTCGTATACGAAACGTAACAAAAATCATATGACACTTCCATAGTACCTAATGAAGATTGATTGGACTCTCAAGGAAACATGCCGAAGCATTTGTTATTTAAACTACTCTTTCTAAAATATAATTTGTAATAATTTTCATTAAATAACAATTGCCTGTAAAATCTAATAGAAAAAGTTTAAATTTACTTATACAGTGTCCTCCAAAAAGTTCGCACCATAGGGGGGAAATTTTTAATTAACGTTTTATTTTGAAATTTAATTTTCGGGTTACCTTTTGCTTTAAAAAATATGAAAAATTACCTACTCAAACGTGGTCATGTGACTTTCGTTATCTGTCAAACATGACATTTAAAAAAATATATCGCCAAAAATGGGTTTAGTTGTTAAAATATCAAAAAGTTTTACTTGAAAAAGTTGTTTGTTTTTAAATTTTACGAAGTGCAATTCGAACGCTCTACTAAAATATTTAGTTTTTTGCCAATTTTTAATATTTATGAAATTTCTGAAAATTTTAAAAATTCGATACTTCGTAAAAACTATTTTATATCACTAGCTTTATCACTCTATTAATTTTTTATTACTAATTGCTGATAAGAATAGGTATTTTTCAAAAGAAAATGATATTTCCGCTTTAAAATTCTGTTATGTTTGTTGCAAAGTTGATGTACCGTCTAGCATTTGGGATATAAATTTAGTTACATTACGTTTTCCAGATCTAAATTGATGCCAAAATAATAATAAATTAAAATATCATCAAACTATTTTACGTATCTAAGCAAAATTCTTGACTTTTATGGAACAAATAATTATTACCTTTAAGTTTAATTTCACATTAATCGATATTGATGAGTAAGCCATGGAAAGAATAGAAGCAATTGTTTTTATTTGAAAGGTAACCCCAAAATTAAATTTCAAAATAAAAAGTTAATTAAAAATTCCCCCCCTATGGTGCGAACTTTTTGGAGGACACTGTATAAATTATCTATACTTGAATTTAATGCAATTTTTGTTTCATAACTGTGTAGTGTAGATATTTCGAATTTTTTTATTTCAAATGGTTTTAGCACCATTCGTGTCGTGTCTCAGAAAATGCAGCAAAAGTTCTATGGCAGGTAAAACGTCAGAACAGATATCATTTTTTCTTACAGAAAATACAGGGTGATAAAATAATTTTTCTCTCAAAATAAACAACAATATATCGCATTGAAATTTGGTCTACGTAGGTTGCGGATGACGGATTAGTTTTTGAGTACGTTATACAGGGCGTTAGACTAGGAACCCTATCGCTAGGGTTAATCAGAAAAAATGATGGCGTATTTGTTCTCTATGTACCTTTTCATATTTTAATAAAAAAATAATGATAACTTCTATGCATTAAAAAATAATGCGTTCAAAGTAAACGTGCATTGATCAAGTAATTAAATATTCTTTGATTAAGGTTCCCTCCATTAAGATTATCCCACAGCACGGGTCGGTTATTATAAAAACATTTTTAGATATATTTTTAAGAATCACTCCAACAAACTGAGATTTATATCATAATTCAATATTTGATAATTTAGAACCTTGAGAGTCCGATATTTGAGTTAGATTGTGAAAGTGACAAGTGACAATTATTATTTGTCTTTAATTCTGCTGTTTTTTACTAAATTAGCTCTGTGCTGGAAGGTGGGGTATATATTTAATAATAGCAAACAAGAAGCTGCACAGCACTTTTTAAAATAAAAACGTCTAAATATCACCTTTGTCGTCATCTGTCGGCAACAACAAATACCCATTCTATTGCAATGATTTTGTTCTAGATCAGAGCAGGACAAGATGAATAAACTGTGTCGCCAAGTCTCCATAGAATCTCCCGGACCCATAGTGAAAGACTGCGTATTCAGCTTCGAGGTACCTGTTCCGGAAGTGCCCAAAACCGGCGCCAGGATCCTCGTCGTCTGCGCTGGAGCTTGCTACCGGATGCGCAACCGTTCTCCTTCCACATCTTCGGCCTCTTCCATACAATCCGTCGAAGACACCGGATACTCTCCTGCCCACCACGGCGTCAGAGACGGAGCTCTGTTTCCGGGCTACGAGGTCGCTGGAGTAGTTGACGAACTGGGGCCTGAGGTGCAACATACCGTCGACATAGCTGTTGGAAAACGAGTGGTGTTATACCCTTATGACGGAATTCCTCACGGATATGCAGAGTACATAGTTGTGCCAGACCTGTCGTACTTGGTGCCAATTCCAGACGACCTGCCTCTCGCCGTAGCTGCTACACTGCCAACGGGTGCTTTACTAGCTCAGAATGCAGTGATAACCGCACACGCCCATGTTGTTGATATTCTTAAAGACGCAGCTGGTGATCATATCGTAAGGATCCTGATCGTAGGCACTGGAGGACTCGCTCTTTGGGCTTTGAGGATCGCTGAGCATCATTTCAACACGGACGAATACAAGGATCGGGTCAAGATTACTGTGGCCACGTTGAAAGATGAAGGGTTCTTGCGAACTGCTTCTGAATTGAAGAGGTAAGGTAACTGAAAGGAACTATTATTGTCAAACTAGTATCCCGTAATACCTGTATTCCCGCTGTAGGTATCAGACTTTTTTGCTGATTTGGTATTGGTTAAAAGTGTTCGGATATCCTTCTCCTTCATCACATTGTTTTATTAATACGATACAGATGCTTGAACACATCTGGCCAAATGCTTACATATTGGGTGACATCTTTTCGAAGAATATAAATACTTCACCCGAAACTGTTTATAGATTTTGGCGCAAATTCTAATATTGATTGTTTGAGGTTAATATTTCAACAATTGCTTCTTGAGTGACAATGAACTCAATTGACGAAAAAGTGTCGGTATGAATAATAGGTTTCAAGAAAATCCTGCACATATTTAGGATAGGAGATGACTAGGGACACACTTGTCTCAGTTCGGTGGTATGTACCAAAGTTAATTTATAGGAAGGTAAGGACATTCCCCCACTCTTAAACAAAAGCAAAGGTAGTCCTCCACCACCGGCAACATTGCGCGACGGTGCCGCCTCCACCAACTCTTCTTCTTCTCACAGGTTGATGCCAGTCAAGGTTAGTAGTGCCTCTACTAACCTTGGATGCCAGTGGTTATCATAAGGGGTAACACAATTATCATAAGGGGTAACACAGTTACCGAAAGTCGAAAACACAAAAATACCGAGACATTCTAAGACGGAAAATAGCCAAAGTAATATAAGAAATTATTGATTGTTTAAAGGGTGTAATGAAATAAATGTTTCCAAGATTTGGTTATGTTTTGGAGTTGTTAGTGTTTTTCCAAGCTCGTCATGTTTTTAATATTGCAAACAATTGGTTTAAGTTATTAGCGCCACGTGTTGATCGTGAAAATACGTTCTTAAAAATATACTTGAATAAACAATAAACAACTTTATTGTTCCGAATACACTGAAAACTTCATATTGCTGGTGATTTAAAAATCGATACTTAATAATATTTTCGAAACAATTATTGCTCTCAGTTTAATTTGTAATTCGTATTAATGTAACTAGAAAATGGTTAGATGCCATTGCAAAATATTGTACCAGGGTATGATGAAACATTTCACACAAAATATTTTATTTTCAGATTTTTGTACATTTATTTAACTTGTAGGTCTCCTGAAAAGGACAAACAATGTTATTCGAGAAAAATTTGTTTTGATAAATGGTATAGCATATTAAGATATTTTAATTTTTTCGATTTATAAAAAAGTTCTTGACACAAGAAATCCATTAAAAGAAAGACATAACATATATTTGAGTTGTTATAAAAAATGTTTCAATATTACCAATGCTTATCTAAATCCAGCATACGTTTTGCGTAAATTTATAATTTCACAACGTTATTTTTAAACGGAATTATTAATAATTATTATTGTAAAAATTATTGTAAAAGTTCTTATTATTTAAATTCCGAGTTACATGGCCTATAACATTCATAACCCAAAAAATCCTCTTATATTATTTTTGCTATATATTTTTAAAAATTAAACATTTTTAAATAAAAAAAATGAAATATAAGTAAGTAATCTATTTATTTAGCAAAAGAACAGTTAAGTATAAATCAATAATCACATTACACATATTAAAAAGAGCCATATATACAAGTATTAAAAGGTATAAAAAAATATATTCAGAGTCGTCCCTTGAACAAAGAAAATTTCGATGATTCCTTTACAAATCTAGTCATTATATTAAACCATACCAGAATCAAACGAAATCAAACTTTTTTGGTTTTCACTAAGTTAGTTGCTGGTACGTGTACATGAGCTTTCTGTCTCTTATTATACGTATGCACGATGTTCAATAATTATAATTGTTCTTCTCTAAACAGATTCTGGCGTCTTAGATGGATCCCTACAACGGGAAAATTTTCCTTTCTCTTTAATTATTGTATTTTAGCCGTAAAAATAGTGAATTTGGGTTAGGCTAATATTATTTTCTTTTGAAAAACGCATTATTTTCAATATTTATAAACAAAAATAGAATAGAACGATAAACCTAGCGATATAAAATAGTTTTTAAGCAGTTACAAGTATTTAAAATTTTCAGAAAGTTCAAAATTATTAAAATTAAAACAAAGAAACAAAATCTTTTAACAGAGCGTCCAAATTTGGTACGCTTATGCAAAATTGAAAAAAAAACTTTTTCCCGTAAGACTTTTAAAATTTTAATAAATAAACCCATTTCTAGCGATTTTATTTTTTAAAGGTAATTTTTGACAGATAGCGAAAATCACGTGTCCACTTTTGAGTGAGTCATTTTTCCTATTTTTTAAAGCAAAAAGTTGACTTTCAAAATAAATAATTAATTAGAAATTGTATCCATATGATGCAAACTTTTTGGAGGAAACAAAACAAACGTAGATTAAAAAAACGAAAAATATTTTTTCCCATAAGTGTCCATTTAAAAAGGCAAAGTCTATTATGAAAAGCTCCTTTTATCGAGTATACTTATAAGATCGCAAACACCCTTTAGATCGACTATTAATAGAATTTGAATAAATAAATGTTTACCACGATTTCAATGTGTGCTGGTAAAGTAAAAAATATGAAATTATCAGATTCAAAGGTGATAAGATCTGTAGTAATAGAGATGAGATCAAAGATCATGAAGTATTATGATCTTTGATGAGATGTACCTACTATCTAGGTGATTTTTAATTAACAAAATAGGTGCTATAGATAAGGGACTGAATAATAAAGTGTATTTACCAGATCACAAATAAACGCCACGGAAAACAAAGTTAATACGATTTAAATGAGCAAATTTTATTAGAGATTAGTCTGTAAACTGTACCTAGCTACTGAGAGTTTAAAAACGTACATCAACACCATAAAATGATAATCTTTTATATGAATATGCATATTTATTATTTTTTGACTGGGTATATATCGAATTATCCTTCAAGAAGCAAAAACTTTTCATTTTATCGAATAATGATTTTTTGTGTTGTCCTTTTGAAAGCCTCAGTCGTGGAAACACTTCTATATGTAATATGTTTTTTAATCCTCTTAATAATTATTACCTTAAAATGAATATTTTACGTTAAAAATCAAGGTCTCTGATATTTTTGCTCGAACTTTATTGCATCAGTAATATCGGTAGGAGCGTATTTCTATTTAAGTAATAAAATGTCAGTGGAACAAAACTGCAAGTTTTCGTTATTTTTTGTAAATTGTAGATAATATCTTCTCGAATAATGCATTGCCTAGGGGACCACCTAGGCGGCAAAATACTATACAAAGTGATAAGAAAGGGTTACTGTAGAATAAAATTTTTCACGATTAATTGCATCATTTATGTGTATTAATTTCTCCGAAACAAAAGACAAATAATTGTCTTTTATTCCATAGTTTCGAGGAAGTATCTTTTTAGACTACATGTCTGAGTAATATTTTTAAGCATTTTGGCGACGCCTTTGTGTTGGTTTGATACAGAGTTCCATAAATAGACTCAAAATACAAATGTTTTCTTTTGTTATTTTCAGGGTAAATATCGTACAGTGGAACGAGGATCTTTATGAAAAACAACTTATCGAGAGAACCAAAGATTCGTGCAATGGTCTGGTGGACATTGTTATCGATTTCGGTACAACCTCCAGGTCTCTTCATAGATCTTTGCAGTGCTTGAATACGGTAAGTTATATAATAATTGTTGATATTAAACGTTGTTATTTGTTAGTTGCTATAGTCTCGAAAGTATCAAAGTGTTCATTACGGTAATCCCAATGTGGAATGTTTGCATAAATCTATTCATGGCAAACTTACACACGAAATCCATACATAGGGTACATAATAGTATATATACAGTACAGTTGCAGCATTAGAGAAAAGTTTTTGTTTGCAGAACTATTTAAAAGTCGACTTCGCCAGTAATTTGTACGACTCGTAGAAGAGCCACGATTTTTTTGTAATTGACCGATGCATCTGTGAGTTAGTACTAATCGACATATGTAACTGTCGATTAGCCTTAATAGACAGATGAATCTGTCGAGTAATACTAATTGACAGATGCATTTGTTGATTATGGCTAATTGACAGATGCATCTGTTAACTAGTAACTGTCAATTGGCGTTAATCGACAGATATCTCTGTCAATTAAAAAGGCGAATCGACAGTTACATCTGTCGATTAGTACTAATTGACAGATGCATTTCTCAGTCAGAAAAAAGTTTCGTGGCCAAATTTTAAATAATTCTGCAAACAAAAATTTTTCCCTTATGATGCAGACTTTATTGGTCACACTGTATAACAGAATTCCACATTGTCAACCTAGCAAAAAGTACCTACAAGCAAACAACACCTGTGGAAGCCACTTTTATATCCTTTATCAAAATCGTTTTCGAACTTACGTATTCTTAGATTTGTCGTACTAACTTAAGAAATGATTATAGGTATCGGCTTCAGATGAATTTTCAGTAGGTATCAATAGTATCAACTCGTTCTAGTTTATTTTGGTATTATAATTTAATACAATTGTATTTTACAGTGTTACCCAAACTGCTTAAATAGAGAAGGATAAACTTTATAAATGACTCAAGTGCGCCAAACCCGTTTTTAATAAACTTGCTAATAACTAAAAGCACAGATATGGGTTATTTGTGCTAAAAGATAGATAATTAATATAGATTCTGAAATGTTTGCCACGTGTCAAATTTTTATTTATTTGTTATTTGAAATAACAATTTTGTAAATAAAATGCCAAATCCAGAAAAGCTTAACATTTGGCATTATCACTTTATGATAATACGTAATTATATTTAATTTGGATTGTAACACTGGCAAATTTGAATCGAGTTTTTCTGTTATTCCAGGGTGGAGTGGTTTTGGTAAGCGACGAAGTCGCGGAACGTCTGATGCCCAAGTTTTCGAGGTTAGTTCACGACAGGAATCAAAAAATAGAAGCTGTCGAAAACGGGTCCATCGAGCAATTGAAAGAGCTAGTCAAATATGTAGCGGATGGGGAGATCGTACCACCTCCACATACGGAGTTCTCGGCGGAAGAAGCATCTGTGGTTGTCCAGAAGCTGTGTCAATCTGAGATACCCGGAAGAGCAATTCTGAGGTTCCACGATATCCAGTAATCTTGTAGTTTTGTGTTGATGTCAGAACTAGCTATATATTTATAATATTGCTCTCCATAATTTTCTATTTATGATTTTTTGTTTCTAACCAAACACACTTTTGTGATTCGTATTTAAATTTAAGGATTTAGTTTTAGTTAATTTATAAGTATTAAATGTGTAGGGATGTACATGGTTTTCCGAATATTTTGAACCGTAAACACCTTTCATTTTTAAGTTTCAGAGAGATAGTGCGCCATGTTTTATAAGAATAAAAATAATAATAGACTTAATCTCACAATCTAAATGGCTATCAGCTTTGGAACTTTAACAAAGTGATCTCATCAGGAAAGGCCCGTGCACCCTTACCTACAATGTGTTTTAAATTGTTTTGACACATTTTTGTCGTTTTTTTCTTCTCACTAAACATCAGTCTCGTTATGGCTGCATCATATGCGCTCAAACATGTTGGGAACAATTGAATTATGCATCGCAAAAGGCAAAAGATACTCTTCGGCTATGATAAAAGTTATAATATAATATTGAAATTTATAGCGATTTTATACTATTTTACGATTTTATGGGGACACTTTTTTTATTCGTTAACACGAAAACTTCACTCAATTCTCAACATATTTTCTGCAGAACATTTTTTCTAGTCTAATGACTATAAAAGCTAAAAGGGGGAATTACCTGTACAATAAATAGTTGTTAAAAATTCACAAAATGGTAGCCTAAAGACCTTGTGACACTAAGTCCACCTTTAATTTCCTTAACAAAACTCTGAAATGACGATTAATACTTTAGTACCACCCACAAAATTGTAAGTTGTGGTAAAAATATACGGAAAATCCTGTATTCCTGAACCACCCCGAATGGGATATTTACTCATACACAAGGTATTGTGATAAGCTTTAATTTCGTCATTTTTTTAACTGCAAATTTAGGGTTTTGTTATAAATGTTTGTGTATATAATATACTTATACAGAATAATAAATCTTTAAATGTTTCATTGGACTTTTACTACTTCCAAATTATCACCCTCACAATACCATCGAATGAAGATGTAATTCAGTGTATCATTGAAACATCTGAACTTGGAAGTCCTATGCTTGGTCTCAGTCTAAGCGTTTTTTAAATGACGGCATTTCGGAAGTGATAAAAGCCACAAAACGCATTATGCTCAACTTTTCTGACACATGCAGTATATGAGTAGGTATATCGGTATATGGATTTTTCAATGGAAGAAGCACCAGTGGTGGTTCAGAAGCTGTGTCATGGATACCCCAAAAAGCACCCAGAAGTAATTAGATGCAAAAAATAATTAGGAAACCAGTGGTTGATATTCAGGGTGTCGTTACCAAATCATCTCAAAATATGTAGATACACATTTTTGCTTAAAATTTTGAAGTTAAATTTTAACGCAGAACGTTATTTTCATTTCCGACTTCCGGTCTGACTGGAAACATGCGTCGCTTGGTTGGTTTTCGAGACTCCCTGTATATTTTGCAGTTTTTAGGTTCCTCTTTTTCTCTTAATTGCAACGATATAGCTTTCCCTTATTCCAGCAAATCCAACTAGGACTAGGAGGTTTTCACCAGATCTAGAGAGACGCTAGTTTAAACGCAAAAGGAGGCCTTAGTTCTAACCGTGACAAAATTGACATACAATTTTTGAATAAGAACATCATTAGTTAAGTATGGTATGAATGGCTCTCAAGCCAGACTTCGCCCATGTGCTTAATAAATAAAGGCTTATTATTATTATAAGCATCGGGACTATTTTTGTATTTTTGAAATCTACTCATTTTCCCATTCCACCGATATATATACAGGGTGATTCACGTAAGTGGTTCATTAGAAGTTTACGGGAAAGGAGTGCGAATTTTGATTTGAAATTTTGGTTACTTATATATTTCTGAATATAATGTGTACCCTGTTCCTAACCCTCGAGATATTCGCAAATTTTTGATTTTTTTAAGTGTTGCAGCCATCGACCATAGTGATGATAACTTTGAAATTTATGAATCTGGAAAACTGAAATTTTGGACTGTCGTAGGCGAAAGTCAACTTTATTAAATGGTCTGTATTCCATTTCAAAATATTGTACAGGGTGTTGGGAAAAAATTCCCAATATCAACATCGAAAAATTGAAAAATCTCATTTTTTCAAATGCAACCCATATTTTTTATTGCACCATTGAAATGCTTGTGAAAAGACAGTTCAAAAAGATATAACACACTATATGTCTAAATGAAGCGGTTGCTTCGTTATTACGCAAAATACGTATTTTTGCTGCTAGATATCAAGAAACAACGGACCTTTTCTAATAGGCGGCCATGGATTTTTCATTTGTGATTGTCATTTATTGTGTTCCAAACAATAAAATATTAACTGTTGACAAGAATGGCTCAAATTAGCTATTCTAACGAAGATATTTTGAATATGTTTTACACTCATGGAGAGTGTAAAATAATTTTATTTATTTATTTATTCATTCATTCATTTATTCATTTATTTATTTATTTATTTATTTATTTATTTATTTATTTATTTATTTATTTATTTATTTATTTATTTATTTATTTATTTATTTATTTATTTATTTATTTATTTATTTATTTATTTATTTATTTATTTATTTATTTATTTATTTATTTATTTATTTATTTATTTATTTATTTATTTATTTATTTATTTATTTATTTATTTATTTATTTATTTATTTATTTATTTATTTATTTATTTATTTATTTATTTATTTATTTATTTATTTATTTATTTATTTATTTATTTATTTATTTATTTATTTATTTATTTATTTATTTATTTATTTATTTATTTATTTATTTATTTATTTATTTATTTATTTATTTATTTATTTATTTATTTATTTATTTATTTATTTATTTATTTATTTATTTATTTATTTATTTATTTATTTATTTATTTATTTATTTATTTATTTATTTATTTATTTATTTATTTATTTATTTATTTATTTATTTATTTATTTATTTATTTATTTATTTATTTATTTATTTATTTATTTATTTATTTATTTATTTATTTATTTATTTATTTATTTATTTATTTATTTATTTATTTATTTATTTATTTATTTATTTATTTATTTATTTATTTATTTATTTATTTATTTATTTATTTATTTATTTATTTATTTATTTATTTATTTATTTATTTATTTATTTATTTATTTATTTATTTATTTATTTATTTATTTATTTATTTATTTATTTATTTATTTATTTATTTATTTATTTATTTATTTATTTATTTATTTATTTATTTATTTATTTATTTATTTATTTATTTATTTATTTATTTATTTATTTATTTATTTATTTATTTATTTATTTATTTATTTATTTATTTATTTATTTATTTATTTATTTATTTATTTATTTATTTATTTATTTATTTATTTATTTATTTATTTATTTATTTATTTATTTATTTATTTATTTATTTATTTATTTATTTATTTATTTATTTATTTATTTATTTATTTATTTATTTATTTATTTATTTATTTATTTATTTATTTATTTATTTATTTATTTATTTATTTATTTATTTATTTATTTATTTATTTATTTATTTATTTATTTATTTATTTATTTATTTATTTATTTATTTATTTATTTATTTATTTATTTATTTATTTATTTATTTATTTATTTATTTATTTATTTATTTATTTATTTATTTATTTATTTATTTATTTATTTATTTATTTATTTATTTATTTATTTATTTATTTATTTATTTATTTATTTATTTATTTATTTATTTATTTATTTATTTATTTATTTATTTATTTATTTATTTATTTATTTATTTATTTATTTATTTATTTATTTATTTATTTATTTATTTATTTATTTATTTATTTATTTATTTATTTATTTATTTATTTATTTATTTATTTATTTATTTATTTATTTATTTATTTATTTATTTATTTATTTATTTATTTATTTATTTATTTATTTATTTATTTATTTATTTATTTATTTATTTATTTATTTATTTATTTATTTATTTATTTATTTATTTATTTATTTATACAACAGGGATACTACAGGTCAGGGGATGACCCACTACAATATCCACTATTAATTATATAATGTAAACGAATACACAGGTCGCACACTATGAACTGTACATTATGCTAATATTATAGTTAGGAATTCAAAAAGTGATGAGTGAACAATAAATTATATATCTATATCGCGGTTATCAGATACATTGTGTTAATGGTAAAGAAAAAAGCATATCGCACATTAGTGCTGTTAGAGGTAAAAAAAAAGAGATAAATACTTCATTAAAAATGAAGAGAGTTTATCCGAAAAACAAGGTTCAAACAATATATTAGATATAGGTACTTATGCTATTGAAGATATCGACATCGACAAAAAATAATCTTTTAGTGCTTTCTTTATCTTTGTCAGTGACATTGAAAACAAATCGACATAACAATTCATGTAGTTACAATGCCTCAAGGATCTACATAAAGGCGAGTTTAGGGAACAATTTGTTCTTCTGAAAGGGATGTTAAATAGCTCGTAGTTTCTTAGGTGCCTATGTGGAACATTAATATAGATAAGAGATAATAGATCGGGATTACGCATAATATTGTTATACAACTTGTATATCACCAGGACGTCAGACACCACCCTTCTATTTTCCAATGATAACATATTGTAGTTGGTTAGTGCTGCTGAAATGTTGCCTTCTAGAATCATAATGTTATTTGTTTTGAAGCAAAGAAATTTTAAAAATTTATTTTGAACATTTTCTAGTCTAGACACATATGTTTTATACTGGGGGTTCCAGATAACACTGCCAAAACTCAATTTACTTAAAACAAATGCATTATAGACGGCCAAAAGTGGCTTGGCGTTCGAAAAACAATCACACTTGCGTTTAATGTATCCCAGCATTCTCAAGGATGAATTAATTACACTATCAATATGTAGGTCAAATATTAACTTGGGATCAAATATGATGCCCAGATCCCGTACATAACTAACTCGTTTAAAATTTTCGCCATTTAATTTATAGGAAAAGTTTATGGGTTGAAAGTTTCTTGTAAAAGTCATGTAGCAACATTTGCCCAAATTTGGAAATAATCCGTTATCCTCGCAGAAAACAACTAGGCGATCTAAATCTTCCTGAATCTTAGTGCAGTCTATTGTCGAAGTCACATCTAAGTAAATCTTCATATCATCTGCGTATAATAGAAAATTACTGTGTCTGAAACATGATTTAATTTTGTTTATGTAAACAATAAACAAAATTGGTCCCAGATGGGACCCTTGAGGAACCCTAGATGTTGGTGTGTATTCTGTAGACCTGAACCCCTGCAAAGCTACAAATTGGGATCTGTTTTTCACATATGAAGTCATCCATCTCAGGAGAACGCCATTCAGACCAACCTCAGCAAGCCGAGATAGTAATATGTTGACTTATCTTGTCGAATGCCTTACTGAAGTCGGTGTAGACCGCGTCTACCTGGATTTGTTTGTCCAAGTGCTTATGCAAAAATTCGGTATATATTAGTAAATTGGATTCAAGAGATCTACCCTCAAAGAAACCGTGCTGCTCCGGTGATATCAAATTTCTAATTAGAGAAGATATGTACCTATAGACCATCTTTTCAAAAATTTTAGGAATTACCGATAGTATACTTATAGGGCGATAATTTTTTATATCATCTTTTTTACCACTCTTAAAAATTGGGACAACAAGGGCACGCTTCCAGGCATCTGGAAACTCACCGGTGTCCAATGACTGGTTAAAAAGCATAGTAACTGGTGCGGACAAAGAAGCGGCGCAATTTTTGACAAAGAGCACCGGAAGTTCGTCCGGCCCAGCGCTCTTACTGACATCGAGAGCTCGGAGTTCCTCGAGTACCTCCCTCTCCTCCAACTTAATGCAATTGAGATTATAATTGTTATTGACAGAGATAGAGGAAACCTGATTAAAATCAAAATTAAAACGCTCGGGCTCAAAAACGCTTTTAAAGAAACTAGAAAAAAGGTTACATACTTCTTGCCCATTATTAGCTATTTCCTTGTCCAGAAAAAGTTCGTTTGGAATTCTGCTTTTAGTCTGTTTTTTAATAGATATATAGTTCCAGAAACGTTTTGGGTTGGAGGGTAGACTCGATTCGATTGATTTTAAATAATTTTTGTAATCTCTTTCTATTAATTTTTTCGACCGGGCCCGCAAACTTTTATACAAGTTATAATCGTTGTCATTTTTATAAGTGCGCCACTTTTTATGAGCTTTATTCTTACACCTGACCACATTTATGGTATTACTTGAATAATACGTGGGATAGTGTTTATTTTTTAAATATTTTGGAACGTGTTTGTTAATTACTGTAGTTATATTTTTATAAAATATATCAATGTTGTTATTTAAAGATTTGCTAGAAAAGATCTGTTCCCATGAAATTAACGATAAATCCTGATTAATTAATATATAATTCGCTTTTTTAAAGTTATGTACATAAACGCTGTCACGAAATTGCAAGTACTTGTACAAGGGCAATTCGAAAAGCAATTCTATAGAAGGGTGGTGTTGATCCTCCGGTACCAACGGATCAGAACAATGATTAACGTGTGATATTCTAAATTTGTTGCAAAACATTAGATCTAAAGTTTTGTTATTATGATTGACAACATGATTAAATTGCATCATATTTAAAAAAGATAAGGCGTCAATTAAAGCAGAATATTTGGTTTCAATGTTGTAAGGTTCTAAATAAAAATTGTTCTCTGTACATACCCACTCCACACTCCCCAAGTTAAAATCACCACACATCAAAATCACTTGACTGTCCGGAACACGAAGGTCCGCCAACTTGGAGGCAAAACTGTTGTAGGCAATGTTGTCGTTTGGAGGTAAGTACCCGCAGCATACAAATAACTTCATATCCTTGAGAGGTATACATACCCATATGTCTTCAGCATTGCTCTGCTATTCAGGTACCTGAGATGCATTTATTTTATTTTTTACGGCAATAAAGACACCACCGCCTTCTTTTTTTTTAGAAAGAACAATAATTAGAGTTTTTAATGGAAGGCATTTACATTTACCACCTTTGACGAAAAGAAAATTCAGAAAGTTCGAACGAAATTTCATAGTCCATGGCAAGGTCCAAACAAAGAGAAGCAAATGTAAATACGTAACAGGTAAATAGCATAATATGAATAAAGTGTTTTACTTATACCTATGTAGTTTCTTGTTTTTTCTTCTAGTACTTACCTATTATTATGTAATTATTAGTATTATTTAATTTTGTATTGTTGCTTCTCAGGGAAAATATTATTAAATAGCCCTTAACCTTGTCATATATAATTGCGTTATTTCATTTTCCATGGCCCCCTATAATGTGACGCTCCTTGAGAAATGGCATCTTTGTTGATACAGAGCAGAAAAAACACGAATTTTGCGTAATAACGAAGCAACCGCTTTATTTAGACATATAGTGTGCTTTATCTTTTTGAACTATCTTTTCACAAGAATTTCAATGGTGCAATAAAAAAATATGGGTTCCATTTGAAAAAATGAGATTTTTCAATTTTTCGATGTTGATATTGGGAATTTTTTCCCGAACACCCTGTACAATATTTTGAAATGGCATACAGACCATTTAGTAAAGTTGACTTTCGCCTACGACAGTCCAAAATTTCAGTTTTTCAGATTCATAAATTTCAAAGTCATCATCACTATGGCTGCAACTCTCGAAAATTTGCGAATATCTCGAAAAGGGTTAGGAATAGGATACACATTATATTGAGAAAAAAGATTTGGAATTTAATAGGGAACCAAATGGTGTAATAATATATAGGGTGTTCTATTTGAAATAACAAAGTTGCTATCGATTTCCGGTATAACCGGAAGTGATCGGAAGTTGAAAATATTTTAGAAAGAAAGTTTACAACCTGTTATATAAGTAACAAAAATTTCAAATCAAAATTCGCACTCCTTCCTCGTAAACTTCTAATGAACCACTTACGTGAATCACCCTGTGTATATATACAGGGTGTCCCGAAATTAGCCTGCCATAATTTTCCAGAGTGTTCTATGACCTAAAAAAATTAAAAAAGTTCCTATAAACATGGCCTCAAAAATGCCCCCTAATGGGGCTATAGCCCCCGAAAGGGGCAGTTTCACAAACGGGTTTCTATAAATATTTCCAGAACTAACAAAGATAAAATTCTGAAATTTGGTATGTGATGTACCTGTAAGATTTGACATTTACCGAGGTAGCGATACTTAGACATTCTTAATCATAGGCGTCCCAAATGAAGAGGTTCAGGAGTTAAAATTACCCCAAAATTTTTTTGTATACTTTTTTCCACATTTCTTGCGAAATTATGAAAGTTGAAGGTATTCTACGAAGAAAAGGTGCTCTTGTTGAACTTCGATAGCATGCATCAATTTCGAGTAAACTCGTTTTGAAAATTTTTTGCAGAGTGCCATGAAAATGCCTATTAGAAATTAGCCTTCCATAATGTACCACCACCTTTCTTGGTATAAAAAAATGAAAAAAGTTCCTAAAAACATGGCCTCAAAAAAGTCCCCTAAGGGGACTATAGCCCCCGAAATGGACACTTTAGCAAACGTTTTTTCTAAATATTTCCAGAACGAACAAAGATAAAATTATGAAATTTGGTGTGTGATATACCTGTGAGATTTGACATTTACCGAGGTAGAGATAGTTTGACATTCTTCGTCATAGGCGTCCCAAATAAGGGGGTTCAAGGGGTTAAAAATATCGCAAATTTTTTTTGTGCGCTTTTTTCATGATTTATTCTCTCAGGTATGTCGCATACCAAATTTCAGAATTTTATCTTTGCTCGTTCTGGAAATATTTAGAAAAAACCGTTTGCCAAAGTGTCCATTTCGGGAGCTATAGCCCTCTTAGGGGGCATTTTCGATTCCATGTTTATAGGAACTTTTTCATTTTTTTGGGTCCTAGAACAAGCTGGTAAAATATCGCAGGCTAATTTCTAATACGCATTTTCATGGCCCTCTGCAAAAAAAATTCAATACGATTTTACTCGAAAACGGTGCACACTATCAAAGTTCAACAAGTGCATCATTTTTTCGTAGAATATCCTGAAATTTTATAATTTCGTAATAAATTTGGGGAAAAAGCACACACAAAAAATTTAGGGCATTTTTAACCCCTAAACCCCCCCATTTGGAACGCCTATGATTAAGAATGTCTAAGTATCGCTACCTCGGCAAATGTCAAATCGCACAGGTACACCACATACCAAATTTCAGAATTTTATCTTTGTTCGTTCTGGAAATATTTAGAAAAAACCGTTTGTGAAGCTGCCCCTTTCGGGGGCTATAGCCCCATTAGGGGGCATTTTTGAGGCCATGTTTATAGGAACTTTTTTCATTTTTTTACGTCGTAGAATACGCTGGTAAATTATGGCAGGCTAATTTCGGGACACCCTGTATATTTGGTCTAGCCGTTTGGCTGAGATACGCGACGTTGAAACTTCAAATTTGACATATTTATGAGTTTGTACAGAAGTCCAGGGTGCCATATACGATCAAGGGCTTTGAAAACGTCTAGGAAGATTGCTAGTGTGTCTAAACGGTTCTGAAAGTTTTGAGTGATTTCTTCAAAACTAGTCTGACGACTTGGAGTTCTGTAGAGTGGGCGCCTCGAAAACTGAATTGCTCTGGGGGAAGTGTGTCTACCTGGCTAACCTCGCCTTGGAGTCGAGAGAGAATTACACGTTAGAAGATTTTGCCTGCTGTGGAAGGAGACTGATGGGGCGGTAGTCTTGTGGGTAGAACGATGATTTTTTCTTTGAGATTATGATGCCTGTTTTCATGGAAGGGACTTGATGGCTTTGTTGGAGATGTCATCGACTCGTGCTTTAAGCATTTTTAGGGAAGAGATGGTGGCGATGAGTTCATCACAGGAGCAGAAGGGGAGAGGAGCCGGGGGATCGAAGGGATTAAATCGCTCCACCCTGGTCTCTACATCCTCCACCCAGTATAAATCGTCGACAAGATCTCGGTTAGGCTGGTATTATAGTTCGAAATGGTCGGCGAAGACTTCGGCTTTCTCATCTGTGGTATTGTTATAAACCAGCCCGTTAGGGCCGTGGATCGGGGGAAGCAGGCTACGTGAGGAGTTGTCTTTGAGTGTCTTGATGATTTTCCAGTATTTACGGTTTTGGGGGTTGTTGGTTGTTGCCCACGGTCGTTTTGGAGTTGCTGTAGAGCATCCTTCAGCTCGGACTTCAGCCTGTTGGCGATTTCTTTGTGAAGTGGATGAAGAGTGCGACACGCCTTTTTACGGACTTCATGAGTTCTTTCTAGGAGGTCTGTGATTTCGGGGGGTAGGCTTTGTCTCGGTGTCGACTGATAACGTATTCTCGGGAAGAGTCCTCGAGCACCCTACATATCCGGTATTCCCAGGAGCGGCCCTCGCGTTCAGGCTCAACCACATTCCGGGCGGATACTTTGGCGTTGCAGTCTTGGAAAATTGGCTTGTTGTGAAATTGAGGCCAGACAACTCGCCGGATTGTGACGGTGTCATCGTATCGGGATCCATAGGCGCTGACTCCGCGGGTGCTCCGGGGCTCGAGCACCCGGCCAAAAATTTGGCTGGGTGCGGAGTACCCGGCCAAAAGTTTGGCCAGTTGTTGGAAGCTCAAGCAAAGGTGACAATTGACAACTAAACAATTTGAAAATATTATATGTCAAATGTTCCCCATAAAATCGTCCATAAGACTAAGCACTTTTGCGTTATTTACGCAAAGTTAGATAAATAGTCGTTTTTCGTTTTTGTTTTGTTTTTTTTTGTATGTTTTTGTTTAAAGACCGCGTCTTAAAATTCAGCCAGCGCCAGTTTTAGGGGGGTGCTAGGACGCTAATAACACCCGGCGGTTAATTTTAGGAGGCGGTATAAGCAGGTCTAATAACTAAAAATAGATCGTGTACACATCGAGGCAGTGGAGAGGGTACAGAAGAAATTTCTGAGAGTTGTTGCATACCGTTGGGGTTATCAAAGGAGTGAATACCAGTATGACGACATAAGATTGGAGCTGAATCTGCAGACATTACAAACAAGAAGGAAGATTGCCGATCTGTGTTTTCTTCATAAATTGATTAATAATGAAATAAAGTGTCCTGAGCTGCTTGAGTTGATTCTCTTCAATATTGGTGTTAAAAGAGGTAGCAACGTTAGGACCTTCAATGTTCCATTTCACCCAACTAACTATGGCATGAATGATCCTATCGTGCGTATTCTCGAAGGTGCCAATCAACTGAGTAGTGTTGCGGGTGTTTATCTGTTCGATTATAGTTTAAATAGGTTTAGGTCTGTTTTAAAATGTTCTCTGTGATTTTTACAGTAACTGTAATGTGATTTTAAGCTAGTGAAATTCTATTTATGTACAAAAGATTGTTTAAGGTTTTTTTTAAATTGTTCAAAAATGGCACTGCCGTCGATAAATAAATAAATAAATAAGTAAGTAAGTAAGTAAGTAAGTAAGTAAGTAAGTAAGTAAGTAAGTAAGTAAGTAAGTAAGTAAGTAAGTAAGTAAGTAAGTAAGTAAGTAAGTAAGTAAGTAAGTAAGTAAGTAAGTAAGTAAGTAAGTAAGTAAGTAAGTAAGTAAGTAAGTAAGTAAGTAAGTAAGTAAGTAAGTAAGTAAGTAAGTAAGTAAGTAAGTAGTAAGTAAGTAAGTAAGTAAGTAAGTAAGTAAGTAACCAAATAAATAAATAAATAAATAAATAAATAAATAAATCACATTTTGTTGCTGTCGCTCACGACGCGACACCTTCATTTTGATCGTCGTCTGCAAACATAACATCTGGAACGTTCTCCTATTCATCATCTTATTCATCTGTACGTTGAAGATTTTACTCTCCCTCTGGCTTTTTGGACGAAACTAAAAATTTCCAAGTGAAAATATCTTAAACGCAGAATATACAACATCGATTCATTGATTGAATATAAATGGGAAAATTGTCATGTAATAATGTGTAACATAGGTACATTTATTGAAAAATATACTTATTATTGTCAAGCAGCTAACTACCGATTCCATGAGACTTGGCTTTTCCCATACATAAGCCAAGGGTTGTATATGGTTTGGGGGTTCAAGCCCCCTACATTGAAAAAAGACGAAAAATACATTATACTGTTATGATTTTGTAATTTCCTATACCTCTTTTAAACTATCTGTGCTTTATATTTCTAAAAAATTTCGCCTTTGGCGCATTTTAGTAACCAAACACCTCTGCTTTCTTTTGTATAGCCGGTTTAAAAAGCAATGATTTTTATGGCCTCACACTAAAACAAATTTCGAAATTTCTATTGGTCACAGTTGTTCTATAAAAGAAGACTGAGTAGGACTTCTTGGCTACAAATGTTACGAGTCATAGTGAACAAAAATTACCACCAGTTAACAAGAATGTGTTTTGCTTGGAATTTCTTTTCCTTAATTTAAACTGTTTGACCTTGAACATTTGAAAAATTTTCGCCTGCGGCGCAATTTTGTACCGCAAAGATTCCATTTATTATTATTTTTTAAAATTTATGACTACCACCCAACTAAAAAGTTTAGCTTTTTGGGCAAAAGTAAAAATTGAGAGAAAGGATAAGGCGTTTTTTAAACTTAGCACCCGGCGATAGTCAAGCTAAAACCGGCGCTCAGCGGACTCTCATCCGGATGAACCAGCTGAGATCTCCCTCTCATTTGTTTCCCTTTGGAGGAAGTAAGTGACAGATATCCAGCTGATTCATCGGGATGAGACTCCGCTGGATTTTCAAACCAGGCCTTTCTTATAGAAATACCTTTATTTTATTTCATTCTATTTACGTTTTTTTTTAATCATCAGGGTGATAACTGTTCGTTTTTTGTTATGTACTTTTATTTTATATTTATAAATAAAAAAAATTTAAATAACATTTTGGGGGGAGGTTGTATACCTTGGGCACCCAGCCAAATTTTGAGAAGTCGGCGCCTATGTCGGGATCACCTATAAGGATCGTGATATAGGTTTGTGGTCGCTGAGGAGGTCGCGTTCAACGTTAATGTGGCAATCTAGATTGCGGTATTTTAGAAGGGCTATGTCTAGGACGACTGGTCTGGGATTGGGGTTTGAAGGCGGCTCATCTGGCCCGAATGTGAGTATGTTTCTATCTGAGCAGTAGGAGTCTAGGTTTTTACCTTTGAGATTAGTCAGGCGCAGGCGACTACCCCAGGATTTTGCACTGAAATCGCCTATGGCGACGACCGTACCTTCGAAGTCAAACAGCCTATTAAGATCCGATTGGAGTAGGGGCTTGTTGGGAGGAATGTAGACAGAGGAGATGCAAGTTTTTCGATTCCCTGTTAAAATTATGGGGTATTTGGGCCATATTGCCGCATTGCATTGCCGCCATATTGAAAAGGTACCCCCCACCATTTTTTACTTCTATTATATTGCAATATTACAAAAACAGAGGCGTATCAAAGGGTAGCTTGTACTATTTTAAAATCGCTGCTAGGTAGGTAACTATATATATTTTTTTTATAACAAAACATATTATACCGTGTATTGCATACAATGAATTTATTAAAATATTTGTATTATATTCTTAAATTGTATAGGTATTCTATACAGGGTGTCCAACTTTAAAACTGTACAAATCCCTAAAATCTTCATTTTTGGAGATAATCGCCTAAACTTTTTTTTTTGTTTGAAAGGCCTTCAAAAACCGCTTTTTTTGACCTTCCTCCCATTTTCAAAATGAAAATCCAGGGCCTGCTGCGATTTTTTTCTACCGCCGATTTTCACGAAAACCATTTAGCGATTTTTTTATTTAAAATCTGACCCCACAGCATTAATTAGAATACCCCGAAACCCTTATATATACCAAATTTGAATAAAAAATATACAGAGAGTTCCATCCTGCAGGGTGTCGAATTTGGGCAAAATAGGAATTTTAAAGGCATCTGTCAAATCAAGTGTGCCATGGAATCCCCTCAAAACAGTTGAATGGTCAACAGGACCACTCAAGGTGTTGGTGTGTAAAGGTCCAATACAAAATATTAGTATTCTTATCTGTGCCATCGAAAATTACTGAATTTTTGGAACTTTATACGGGTCAAAAATCGAGTTTTAAATACAGATGCTGCCAGTCAGTAAGCCAATATCAGTTAAGGTGGCTGGTGTGCCACAACAGGAAACGCACAGAAAATGTATCATCTTAGACAGTGACTTTGTTGATAAAGTTCCAATAATTTAAATTGTTCTTATTTGTTGGTTGGAATTTTGTAAAGAAATAAATTACTTTTGTATTTTTTAATATTTTTTCAATGATTGCAGAGCACTCCTGACCAGTATAAAGTTTAATAAAAATTCAGAATTTTGAGATAGCTCAGAGAAAAAGTCCCTGTATATTTTTGTAGTAAATCTTTTCACACCAACATTTTGAGTGGTCGTGTTGACCACTCAACTGTTTTGAAGGGATTCCATGGCACACTTGACTTGGCAGATGCCTTTAAAATCCCTATTTTGCTCAACTTTGACACCCTACAGAATGGAACTCCCTGTATATTTTTTGTTTATAAAGTTTTTCTTCTTTTTTCCTGGTCGTGTCAACTTAGTTTTATTTTTTGTTACTGGGGATCGACCAAAACTTTAAAACGACGGGTTGTCATTTAAAAAACGTCAGTTTTTGTTTATTTTTTGTCCATTAAAATTGCTAACACATATATTTTTTGTTCAAATTTGGTATACGGGGGTTTTGGGGTGTTCTGATTAACGCTGTGGGGTCAGATTTTAAATAAAGAAATCGCTAAATGGTTTTCGTGAAAATCGGGAGTATAAAAAAATCGCAGCCGCACCTGGATTGGCATTTTGAAAATGGCAGGAAGGTCAAAAGAAGCGGTTTTTGAAGGCCTTTCAAACAAAAAAAGTTTAGTCGATTATCTCCAAAAATGAAGATTTTAAGGATTTGTACAGTTTTAAAGTGGGACACCCTGTATGTTCAGCATGTCGCATTAAGTTCTCGTATTTGGAAGTCTATTTGATTGGAAGTTAATAACTTTTTTTATTTCATCGACAACGTCGTGCTTTAGAAATTGATAATTTTTGAAATTTGTCCAATTGGAGGCGACAAATAGTGGCTTTTTCCTTAGGAGTTCATTTTCTTTATCTATGGAGATAGGTATTATCATTGGAGTTTAGGTACATCCAGTGGGATATTTTTGAGGATATTTTCTTGGTCATCTTAAATGGGTAATGAGTAAAATCGATATTTTGCAAAAGACCATCATATTTCTAATTTTAAGGGTTAATAAAGGTGTGATTAGGTACTCATCTTACTATCTTACCATAAGATTTTGAGGTTGATGGTTGATTAATATTTCTATACTTACTGCTTTCTTGGTGGACTCTTAGACATAATACCTACAACTCGACGTAAGAAAACAATATACAGTGCCCGCCAAAAAGTCTGCACCATATGGGAAAATTTTTTAGTAAATAACTTACGGAAAATTTTTTTGCGGCATCAGGTTTTGCTTGCTCTAGAACCAAAATTGACATAATCAAATGTTGTGACGTTGTCTCTTTTATATGTCAAATTTAACATTAATGAAAAAAATGTCCGAAAAATGGGCTTATTTAACCGAATTTCAAAAAAAGTTATAATAAAAATATGTTTCTTTCGCAATTTTATACCCCTGTGCAAAATTTCAAGAGCCTACAACGATTTTCATATTTTGCCCTTTGTTGGATATTATTGAACACAATATTTTAAATTTTCTAGATATTTCTGATCAGATCAGCATGACAGAAATATTTGTATGCTTGTACAACTATTTACTATAGAAATAAGTTTGTAAATCGAATTTATGTGTTTATCTGTAAATATGAGATCAGTTTTGCACCAAGCGTGCTTCTTCAACAAGCCCTCATTTTATTTTTTTTGCAAAAAAAGGAAAATAAGGATATTTAGACCGTAAACTAAGTATTGTGTAGTATGTATTCAGTCAATAAGTGTTTTAAATTACATGGGATCGACTTTTATGGATTAACAAATACGGAAAAGGGCAACAAAGGGCAAAATATGAAAATCATAGTAGGCTCTTGAAATTTTGCACAGGGGTACAAAATTGCGAAAGAAACATATTTTTCTCATGACTTTTTTCGAAATTCAATTAAATAAGCCCATTTTTTGAGATTTTTTTCATTAATGTCAAATTTGTCATATAAAAAAGACTACGTCACAACATTTGATTATGTCAATTTTGGTTCTAAAGCAAGCAAAACCTGATGCCGCAAACAAATTTTCCGTAAGTTAATTACTAAAAATTTTTCCCATATGGTGCAGACTTTTTGGCGGGCACTGTATACACCTAAAAGATTATTCAGTTTGTTTAAAGAAGCTTTGTACGGTTTCTTATGTCTTGCCTACGGGTTTAAGGTAAGTATTAGTATATCTTTCACTTACCATTTCTTTAAGTTTTATTTTTTTGAAAACCCAGCAGGACATAAAGTTGGTTCAAAAACATTATCTCTAAAGTAGGTAGAGCAAATAGCATCAAAACTTTTTGGATGCCAGTCGGGCTTTCACTGACAAAATTGAGTCCAGACATAATATTCAAAATATCCATACATGGGGAATTGATGGAAACTGCGTATTTCGTATTATTTACGCAGCTATTCACGCTATCACCCTCCCCCTGTCACTAAAGGCCCAAACCTCCTTTTCATAATAACCTTGGTCCTACTGCTTATCCAAGGCTTTGTTAGAAAAGAACCTAGGATTTGCACAATGGTAGGAGAAACATTATTCTTAAATCTCAGGAACCGGTGACTTAGTTTGTGCGGAAAATTTAGAATTTTTCATTTTTTTCTGATGAACTACGAAACATTCATTATATTTGATATTGTGCATATAAAAACAATGAATCTTTGAGTTTGAGATATATACCATTTTTAAAAATAAATCGCACCGAGTTATAAAAATCGGTTCTGGTTTTGCGCGCAAACAATACAGTATAACATTGATTTCTTCTTAATTATAGATTTTATAAAACATATGACTGTCTATCTAAGTATGTATATTATATTTATTCTATTTTATGAAAATGACTCTATTATTTATTCTTTATGTATAGTGATGACGATGTGTTCGAGATCTTAGGGTCTCCAAATCTGTACGAGTAAGAAACTTGTTGAGCGATTGGACTATTTTTATAGCCAACACAAATATGTGATGGAATCCATCAAGCCAATCACAAGTGCAGAAATTTTTGAACGGCCCAATAACATTGTATTGATGGATTCCATCACATATTTGTGCTGACCTTCTCGATCTTTCTCGATTTTAAAAAATAAATATTATTTCAAGTTTAACTGGCAAGAACAACTGCAAAAAGGAAAAGGAGAAAGGAGTAAGTTTTTAAAAAATATACATGATTTTTAAAATCTAACTAAGATATATTATTCCTAGCTCAAAGGATGAGGAAAAGAGCACCAATACCCTAGGCGATAGACTGAATAAAGGGTTCACCTGGAAAAAATGGCAGGATTTTGTTTTATAAGCTTACCTTATGTTTTTTGGGTCGCTGATTCCGAATTTTTCACTTCCCACCAAAAAATCTCACCGGAAATAGTTTTTTTTAAATAGCGTGTTGTTTTGAAAATATCTGATTTTTTAATATATTTTTTTAAATGGCCTAAAATTCTGAAAATATACAATAAAAAATGTTATAAATGTTTTTTTGAAATGATTAAACGCATAAAGGCGCTAGTGCGTCGTCAAAGTTGCGCTCTGAGATGCAGCGAAGCAGACGCGCGACGAATATTGGCAACCCTGGTCGCCGCTGTAAAACCGTTGAGTCGCCTTAGTATAAAATGCGTTGTCCTATTGAACGCACGTCTCGTTTTGTCTCAATTTGTATGTTTTCCGTTTGTCTGCTTTGTTTGGAAGAGGCAAAAAATTTTTCTTACTGTATTGATCAATGATCTGTATACCTACATCCAGTGGCGTATCCAGGATTAACGTCTGGGGGGGGGGGGGGGCAATCAGTTATAAATAACAAAACTCTGTCGATAATTTTAATGAATAAAACAGAACAAAAACGTATTTTCTAAAATAAATAAATACAGGGTGTCCGGAAATAAATGCACCAACTTGAAAAATTAAAAAGAAAAATGGAAAATATGACCAAAAGTTTGATGTTTGGTTTCCGAGATGCAGGGAGTTGAAATTAAAATTTTATTTTCGATTTTTTTTAAGTAATTTTTTGAGACGACAATTTTTTTTGCAAAATTTTGTCGCCGGGTTTTTTTTTTGGGAAGAGAAGTCATAGTTTGGTATTATTTTTGGTGCAATCCGTAGAGGGGGCTGCGTACGCTGCCCTGAGTTTTTTGTCAGTAAACTTTTACGACATTTTATGAATGTATCCTCTTCCCACACGTTTTCTAAGCAAAAAAGGTATACTTGGGGAATAACGCCGAAGGTGACCGTTTTCAAAAAATTTTCAAATTTCTGCATCGATGCAGGTGTATATCGACACTCGTATGTAATTAAATTCAAAATAAAATTTAAATAAACAAGCACATTTATTTTTTGACAGTTTAATTAACTTGTTGCTTTTTTTGCAAGAAAATTTTGTCCTCTCAAAAAGTTACTTAAAAAAATCGAAAATAAAATTTCAATTTCAACACCCTGCATCTCGAAATCTGCGGACCTATGTTCATATAAACTTTTCGTTATATTTTCCATTTTCTTTTTAATTTTTAACTGATATTACAAATCTCGTTTATCTCGACAGCTCTGGGGGGGGGGGGGGGGGCAATTGCCCCCTTTGCCCCCCCCCCCCCGAATACGCCACTGCCCACATCCATAATACAATACACAACTTCGTCCTCGACATTTTGGTATTTGTTTACAAAACTTTTCTGCAGAGTTGCAACTTCCCTAATGTGACAAATAATGAAAGCACTTATTTCTTACAACGTAAATATAGCAAAGTCATCACAGATATATGTTAATATTATCTCTTCATTATATGATATATAATATTATAATTGGTAATATAAAAATACACATGTTGAATATATATTAAATTATGTACTTAGCCTGGTTGCATAGAAGGAAAACTGGGGCGTATAACACCAGGCATAACATCGCAAATTTGCCGCCTACCGAAGCCGCAGCAGAACAGCATTCGTATCGCACATACCATTAAGTACAACTTTGGCAAGGGAACGATTAAAACTTGAAAAATGGGGCTGGAAAAGAACACCCGAAGGCTTAACTCCAGTCACTACTTCTATGCTTCCCTTTCCACCACAGCTTTTAAAGCTCATATCTTGGAAATGCAAGAAAGGTTTCCGAGGAGCATGCAGCTGCCGGAAAAGCGGGCTGCAATGTTCCATGCAACAACACCTGTGAAAACGCTTCGGACGAAGACATCGGGGACCTGGAGCATGACGAAGATGACCCTGAGGAAGTAAATTTAGAATTGCTAGATGAGGAGATGGACAGGGAAGAAGACTCGCTGGAGCAACCCGAGATCACCTTGGAGAAAGATTCGATACAGAAAACTCTGAAAATTTGATAGGTGAGCTTTTGATTCTCTTGCCATTTTCTCTCCATGCATCACACTATATTTCTGTCCTCACCCTCTCTCCCCCTAAGTGTACAACACTTAATAGTCCAAGGCTGACTTTATTGTCTCTTTAAGAAAAAAATTGGTATATTGTATATTTTTTAATTAAGTAATTTAAAGTTTTTCCTCTTGTTTCAGAAGCTAATAAGAGTGAGTCTAGCTCAGAAAGTGAGGCCTTTGATGAGCCTGGTCCTTCAACAGCTGTAAAACGACGCCGAAGAAACTTAGTTGTGAAAAATTAGGTAAATTCAAACACTTTGCAACATTGTTTTAGGCGGTTTTAGACTTTCTTTTAAATTTTTTGTAAATTTTTAAGTGTTTTTAGATTTTCTGGCTCACTTTAATAAATTTATAGTGACTGGCTTTTCATTAAACAAATTTATATTATTTTTTCAAAATATTTTTTTGGCGCCATTTTCTTTAAATTTAAATTCAGCGACCCAAAAAACATAAGGTAAGCCTATAAAACAAAATCCTACTATTTTTTCCAGGGAATATTCTCTATTGCCTGGACTACAATTTGTAGTTAGGTAGATATTTTACATCTTTCAAAAGTTTTTTATGGGGATAAAAACACTTGTAAAAGTCACAAAGGACTATAAGAGACTATAATAGTATTTATTTATTTTTTAGTTGTATCAAAGAGTTGTATGAAGGAAAAGCCCACATGTGAAAATTGTGGTAAATTTATTATGGTTAAATTTTAGTTCATTGATGCCTCCACCACCTAAGAGGAATATGTAGATAAATGTACCTAATGGTTTGTAGGCCTCTTGGGGAGTCGTTTATATAAATGTTCTTAAAAGTACGTACCAATTAATTTTATTGGACAGTGATTGGATGATAAGCAAGTACTTGCCGAATTATGTATTTTATTTACAATTTATTTCTTGAATGTTGAAATAATTGAATTTAGTAATTTAAGTTTCTTCGGAAGTAAATTAAATATCCCGGATGTTGGTGCCAAGAAGTAATAACAACGATGTGGCGAATATTATCTACCTATATTCAAAAATGCTTCCCTTTAAGGATACAGAGGGTTACAGTTGAATCTGAAAAATTTTAGAGATATCGAGTTGAGATTTGGTAAAAGTTATTACTATTTACTCGTATGTCCAATTCGACCACTTGTCTCATTGATTGATTGGAAATCCCGTTGATCCATGATCTTCCCCCCTTCCCAACTTTTCTGAAGTACCTGAATGGAGTCTGTAAAACATTTTTATAGTGTAGAATTTAATTACTCTCGTTTTTTGTATTTTTTAAATTTCTCCTAAAAGCGATTCTTTTCAAGATAACCAGGGTTTTACAGAATAAATGAATTTGTGAAATGATTTTGAAGAACCCTGTGTTCAACCACCCACAGTTTTGGAAAATTTTCCATAAAAAACTATTGCCACTATCACTTACAAAGCACTTACACGGGTTCCAGCATCCTTCTTAGGAAAGATACAGGGTGTTAAATGTCACGTTTTAAAAACACATAGTATGTTTTCTAAGAACGATTTTGGGACCTATGTTTAACAACTATTTTCTATCTTGGGTGGTATTCTTACCTTCCATAGTTTCATATATAGAATCAGGTGTATCCAAAAAATCCTGTGTATAGATTTCGAAGCAATGGTCTTAAGACATATTTACAAAAAAATGTTTCGCAGACTCCATAGACGTAGTTGTTTTTTGTACCCTTAATTTTATTATTTTTTGACCTAGAAAAAAATGTTAAACAGAAAAATTGTATGGTTCAGACACAGAATCGAACATCGAGTAACAGAGACATAATTATGTTTTTCTAATATAACGCCTTATTTTGCGATTCCAACTATTTATAGATGTTACATAGTTGATCTAGCTGTTTGGGAGATATTTCACCTTAAAACATTAAATTTCGAACTTTTGATGCCCATTGTTTCGAAAATGAAACCTTTGCGGGTATACTTTATATAGAAGAAACTATCACAAATGATCAGCATTATTCGCTCTTAAAATATGGCTGCATTTCCGCATATTCCAACTTGTGTAGAACCTGTTGATTTAGTAAACAAAGACAATATTAATTATTGAATGAAAATTTGGTTCAATTCTATAACAGATGTGACACAAACTACAAAACAGGCAAGAGGAAGCGTTAACTGGGACACATTGTTTTGCTTCATGGCCAACTGAGAATGTTAAAATAAATTAAAATACTAAAAAGGCATAGTTTGTCACACTTAAGTGGAACACCCGTATAATTTTTCATATAATGGTTACAATTTTTTTATTTAAGATGTTTTCTGTACCTAGAAAAAGTTGGGAAGGGGGGATAAAATACCATATCTCTCCGCGACTTTCGTTTGTTTTTTAGTTACAACAATGAGAACCAAAATGTCGAATTGGACATACATAATAATAACTTGTACCAAATCTTAACTCGATGTCCCTAATTTTTGAGATTCAACTGGGACTCCCCTGTAAGGGAAGAATTTTTGAATATAGGTAAGTGTGGTTAAATCGCCATATTTATGGCCTTGTTTTTCTGGGACACCCTGTTAGACTGGTATAAAATACTTGGGTGTTTAAATTGACTCCAATTTGATGTGGGATGCGGGATGTGCGCATTAAATACATTGTAAACAACTTAGGTTCATACTTCAGAAAATAAAAACATGCATGAAAATACTACTTACCTTGCCTCAGATCAGATTTACACATACACCAGCATTGAGTAAAGGAATCCTTTACTCAATGATCCCACGCACTTGTAGAAAGTTACTTATCATGGAATAGTTGTATGGGGAGCTACAACAAAAAAAATCTAGATCCGGTTGGAATCATATTAGCTTCTGGAAATCTTATGTTGACCTCTTTCCCAGGAGCAGTTCCTACACAGTTCCTGTTATATTCTAAATCCTCCAAATAATAAGTAAAATAGTGGCATACCAAGTGATTATAGTATTTTATAAGATTGTCCTTACCAATTGGCAAATATACAACAGACAAATAATTCCCAGCGCGAGGTGTCGCTACCATTTGCCCCCTATTACGAGAATTGGGAATGAACTCGAGGCGCGTACGAAAACTGTACAAAACAACTTTCCATAGCTTAGTGCTCCATCGTGGAGTACAGCTTCCGTCCGTTAGATGGCGGCGGCAAAATACATTCGGCTGAGGCTGAGAGTTTAGCATGAATTAATCTGTCTTTGCGGTTCTGTAATGAAACGTCAGGATCGCATTGTAATGCACAGATGTAATGATCTATGTGGTTCTCCGCCATAGGCATGTAAGCGGCGACGTTGGGGGCATCCAGCGACCAATAGCGAAACTATGACGGGAGAAATTAAACTTCAGACTATCATCCGTAGAGGGCATTATGTAACGAGTCAAGAACTTTGCATTAGAGTAGCATGTAGCGGTGATTACTAGCATTCTAATCAGTACAATGGAGCTTGCAGCTCAGTCGCTTGAATATACAGCGGTCGGATGTTTTCCAACGATATACAGGGTTAACTATGACTTAGTACAAAAAATTTTACCACGTGCGCAGGGTGGCTTAAGAAAACATAGAAAAATATTTTTAGACTTTTTTACGACCTTTAAAAAAAAAGGGTAAATCTCCGCCTCTAATGACGTCATCCAATACGGCTTCGGAACGTACTGACAGCTGTAAGTAATTATCCGCGGTGTTGCCGTTGATTTAGAAAGGGTGAAAATACCTTTTGACTCAAACAAATTTAAAAAATACATAAATAACAATCGATTTGAATCTGTACAGCCGCAGCGCTGCTAGATTTAGGTACTCGAGGTTCGCCTGGATTCAGCTTACCTTAGTTTGAAATTTGAAAACAGAAAACCGGATATGAATCCCGAGTCCCGAGCTCGGTCCCGAGGCTAGGTAATCCTGAATCTCTAGGCGTTTTTTGTTTTTGCATTTTCACATAGCAGCACCAAGGAATTACAAAACTACATACACATTTCTCGCCTCGCGAAAAATTTCGTAGAAATGACAGACTGACAGACTTAAAAACTTGACACAAACGCACAAAACAGTAGAGGTTGGTGTGGTGCGTAATAATTATCGATATGCGATATGCGTGTCAAAAAAATAATTTTAAACTAAACTAAAAACTAAACTAAATAAAAAGAATGCTGTGATTTCTTAATGCCGGCGTTATTGAACTGAATGCTTTGCATTACAAAGAATGTCCATGTGTATCGAATCGACGCATAGTTTTCTTCGACGTCCCATCTCTCGCATCTCTACACCTCAGACTAGTTGCTGGTCTGGTTCTCTGGTTGCCTGCAACCTGCACGACAAGGCAGGGTAACGCGAACGCCTGAATCATCGTAGTTCGGCCCATGCACGATACTGATACATTGTTTGTGTAGGTATCGTGGGCCGATATTTACTTGACGTTTCCGTGCGTCCCTTTGAATTTTCGGCGATATTTTCCCGTATTCGTGTACTTTGGTGTGTTTTAAAGCTATTTTGCAATTAATTGAACGCCAGGCTTTTTACTAGTGCACTAGGACCCCAACATTACAGGTTAGAAGGGCTAAAATTAATTTAGTTTTTAAAGTAGGTACCACCGCGGCCACAAAAAACTTTCAGGCTGGTGGAAATCAGTGCAAATGAGCGCCCAACTCGGCAACGCCGCGGCTGCCCGTCTCGTGACGCCGCCGCCGGCCGGTCGTGGACGACCAGCCGCGGTGTGCCGGTCCACGGCGGCGAGCAGGACGGGCGGAACGGGCGGGCCGCCACGTTGCCGGATTTCGCGCTTCGGAGAGAGATTCAAGGACCAGCCTGAAAGTTTTTTGTGGCCGCGGCTGTACCTATGTGACGTAGTGAAACATATTTTTAGGCGTGCGACCAACATTTTTCCACTGGAGATATTGATGAAAAAAGGAGTACCTTAGGATTATGTACTTTGTGGAATCGACCCAAACTTAACGGCTAAGTTAGGAAGCACCCTCGCTTGGTCAAAGTAATGTTTTTTGATTGACCCACTTATTTGGCCTGGCCCAGAATAAGTAGAAGAGAAAATCCGGAAGTAAAAATGCAAACATTTTTAATTTAATTAACCGAGTGAATTTGTGCATCGAGGTTAAAGGCGGCCTCTTTGAACAGCTACTGTAGTTCTCTGCATGTGCAATGTGTGCTAGTGCAGTTGTGTTTTTTGGTTACCCTTCGGCGTTTTCCTGGCGGAGGGGATCCTCCTCCGTGGTCGTCAGGCTGAGTACGTCGCTTCAAACAAAAGGAATGGCGGAGGGAAATAAGAGGTCCCCAACAAAGTTAGAAAATATGAATATTCAATCCTGGAAATGTCAGTAAGGTAGGTGTTTCATAGGCATTCTACATGTTCCTTAGAAAGTAATCATTTCCAACAGGAAATCGAAATTTTGTGGTGAATAATCGGATAAATTGATGGAGGTGGCAAGGCTGCGCTATTTCACTACCTGTCACTACCATTGACATAGGAAAAATTTTAAGACACGTGACGCGGGCGTCCATGGGCGGCGTTTTTTGAGGGGTTTTATACGATTTGAAAAAAAAATTTAGGCTTAAGACAAATTTATTTTGGCAAGTCTAATTTTTCTTTATCTGCCATAAAATTTTTTGTACTAAGTATAGGAATAGATACATTACCAAAGGCAACTTGTTTGGTTTAATGATTTTAAAAATATGTTATTGTTGGCACATTCAAGGTTTCCAGTTTTTTTTTTATAAGATTTAAGTTATTTTGTAAATATAAGTACCTCAAAGCATATTACTATATACAAGTCTATCAAAATAAGAAAGACTGAATTTAAGAAATGCCAAAATACCATCAGCTTCATAAAGAATTCGCTTCATTTTGCGGAGAAATTAAAGGGTTTTAAACTAGAGTCGACAGATATACTGTTTACGGATACTTACCATTATACTGAACGATCTTTTTGCTTCTCATAGTATTTCCACGGATATCCTAGAACTTACTGAATTTTGCCTTAAGTCCACGTATTTCATTTTTAATAATCGACTTTTTGAACAAACTTCTGGTGCTGCTATGGGTTCTCCCTTGTCTCCCGTAATAGCCAAAAGTTTTATGGAATCTTTTGAACAACGAGCTCTTGAATTGGCAGATCTAAAACCAAAATGTTGGTTTAGATATGCGGATGACACTTTTGTAATTTGGCCTCACGGGAAGGACAGGTATACCCTTTCCGCTTTCCTTCATCACCTTAACGCCCTGCACAAAAACATTAAGTTTATCATGGAGGTGGAAAAGGACGGTTTTCTTCTTTTCCTGGATGTGTTGGTCTCACGGAGGATCGATGGTTCTCTAGGACACTTTGATAGATACATACCTTAATGAGGATCGATGGTTCTCTAGGACACTCTGATATTTACCTTAATGGTTTCTCCCATCACCACCCATCCCAAAAGCAATGCGTTATTAGTTCCTTAGTTTATCGAGCAATATCCCTCTCCGATCCTGATAATCTTGATAGAGAACTGGATCAGCTTTCCTTCCTTATATCTATAACATAACCGATCGCATCTCCAAAATTTTAAATCGACATAACATACTAACAAGATTTTCCACGCTCTCTAAATCATCCCAATATTACTGACCGATTAAGGATATTATACCATATACCGTATACCATATTATACCATATACCGTTCCATGGCTGACTATGTAAAAATTAAAAAAAAAACAGAAAATTATGCCGACTATTATATCTTTGGAAAGCTCAAAAAATGGCCGATTTGATAAGGCAACCGCCAACTATTATTTACATTTAAAAAAACACAAGTTTATGTCATATCTCAAAAATCACAAACAACATAAAAAATTTGATAAGATTATCTTATCAAGCCCAAAATTATCTACAATTTTTGTCTCTACAGTTTTTCTTCATAATCAGAAATAACGGAGCTACAGAGATCTGATGAAATAGCAAAAATTCACTCTCTTGAAAATATCTAGTGAGCCAGAAGGGGCATTAGATTGAGCATTCAAAACTGCAATTCTTTCCCCATTTAACCTTTGTTCTAGCTCTGCTAGTTTCCTAGATCCCCATAGTGGGCATCGAAAAAACTCACCCTGTATAATATTTAAAATTTTCTAAAAAATCGCCTTTTCCCAAAACGTTTTTTATTCTTATTTCGAATTAAAATTAGTTGTGTTGTCTTGGAACTTCCAAAATTTTGTTTTTAATTGAGAACAAGATCTTGATATTTTCTGTACGCTTTCTTAAATACCTGACATTTTTTGCAAGTGTGATAAAATAAATTTAAAAAATCTAATTTGCCATGAAACGGTGTTAGATACAAAAAGAAGTCAATAGACATTTTTTATTCGGAAACAAATGCTCCATCCAAAACTATGCTACCCACTTTAATTTCGTACAGGGCCTTATTAACTTTTTTCTTGAATTTGTCTTTCAATTTACCCATATTTCCGCCACTGGTTCAATCTAGAGCTTGGAAGTAACACATTATTTAAATGGGCCCTAGCCAAGTATGACATGTACCAAATTTGGTTTAAAAAAGCTCTACAAATAAAGAAGTTATGGGAAAAAGTTACACCCTGTATAATTATTATGGAGACTAGTAACCTAAATGTTTCTTTTGACCTTCTATAAAATGACTGACATTTTTTTTCATCACATAATAATTCTCTTGCGCAAATGAAAGCTGTGCGATGTGCGTTATTAGTAATGTACGGATGAACCCAAAATCTGCTCCTTTGCTTTTTTCTTAAATAATACATTGCCACTATGACTGATTCGTCTTCACTTGACGAAGACATCTTGTACACTAGTTGATTATTTTTGCAAAATAGTAAAATTGCGTAGCCGTAACGTAGTCTTGATGTAAAGTCTTCGTAGGGACTGGTCGCCGACAAGTCGCTAGCATTTGAATCTCGTCGCGGTATCGTCGCGGTCGCGTATTGCTGGTGTGATAGCCGCCTTAACTCACAAGAAAATATGGCATTTTCATAAAAAAAAAACAAGTGAAATTAGCACAATGCTCTTCCCCCATAGTATAAATCGGAGATCCGATTTTTAGCACAAATTGACCGGATTTCTGAAGTACCGCACGTTGTTAATAAATACTTACATGTTTTGCACTGTATACAGGGTGACCGTATTTCGATTCTATGCATGGGGATCTTGGTTATCTTAAGAGATACGGGGTTGGTTAAATTGGGGCAAAGTTGCGGAATTTGATGCCGAGTAATATGGTAAAAAAAATTGGCTGGCCCTTCTCGTTTTGAAAATAATGCGAAAAAACTGAAAATTGTCGTTTCCGTTTTTAATTTTTAAACGAAAATGAAGAGGCTGGACATTTCTAAGTTAAACATTATTAAGGCACTTTTTTACAAGGAATCTAAATATCACCTCCCTGGACAAAAATATGACGATCAACTTTTATTTTTCTTATGGGCGCCATATTATATTATTGCATTTTTTAAAAAGTGGATTTTTTATGGTTAAAATTATATGGCACACATTATGCTTTACTTTGTTTTTCATGCCGTAATATCAAATTAATCGATTTTGCATAGAGTGCCTTGGAAACATAAGCCCCATAACGTTTGATACTTTAGTACAATTTTAAGTGCCACGCATACTTTGATTCCGTATATCTGCGGTCCCTGGCAAGACACCAAAAAGCTTGCCAGTGGTTCAAAACAACTCCCTCGGAACTATCACAGGTACCGATTGGTAGGTACATCGCCAATCGTCACATTCATCGTGATGTGAATGTTCCATTCCTAACTGAGTATCGGGACGTTCCCGAAAATTTACAAAAGACGGAAACTCATCCTAACCCCTTCTCAGAATTGGAAGAGAATATGATCCTATATCTCAATTTTCCACATAAACGATTAGTGGAGCGGCAAAGTCGCTTCTTTTAGTGTGACGATCCCCCGATTCCCAGTTACTCATGGAGGGGCTTGGCCTGTGACAGGGGCAGACCTATGGGTGTGACAATTCCGTGACAGGGTAAAAAGCCCCGTTTCCACTGAAGCAACATTGGGCAACATTTTTGTTTCTGTTGCTTGTTCCACAAAAAGTTCCTACAAGTTCCTAAATGTTTCCGAAAGTTTCTCGTTGTTTCGGAAACAAATGTTGATTGTTGCTACACGTCGCCGGTTTCCATTTTGAGCGGTATCTTCAAAGGAAAAACCGGCAACACGGAGCAACAGAAACAAGTCGCCGCATGTCGCTGGCGCGGTGGAAACGAATAAGCAACTTCCGACATTTAGTTGCGAGTTGCGAGTGCGCTTTGGTATTAACAGCTATAAAAAATAATAAAATGTCGTTTAAGTGGACCAATGAGCTTGTTATAGAAATCAATGAAAACTACAAAAATAGTGAGTGTCTATGGGATTCAAAGAATCCCAACTATAAATGCAGAAAAATGCCACCTTGTCTTCGTCTTTCTTGTAGGCTCTTCCTCATCCAGTATTTGTGTTTTCTTTTGGGGGTTTTCTTTGAAGATAATGCAAGATATGCCGCCGCTGCTAATAAGAGGTCTTCATCTTGCATGTTGCCGCAACTTGTCTCACATCAGTGGAAACACTCAGTTGCACTTTCACGAACTAAGCAGGTACAGCGACATTTGTCAGTTAAATACTTACAGTTCCTTTGGTGGAAACAAAAAGTTTCTATATGTTGCTGAAAGTTTCCGAAACAGCCAAAAGCAAACAAAAAGTGTCAATAAGTTTCTCCGGTGGAAACAGGGCTTAACGATCCCCGCAAGAAGTGGTCGGATCGGTGAGAGGGGCAGATCCTCGGGTGTAACGATGCCGCGTTATCCTAAGTAGATAAGCTATGTCGGTCCGAGCGCAAATTCCCATGTTATTTCTTATGGAGCTTCATTTGGGATTTCAAGGTCGTTCGCGGTTCGAGCCCCTCCCCCTTTTCCCCTCCTACCCAATCAGACTCAAAGATGTCCGCTTCCATGTGACGTCACAGCCAATCAGGTCGCGAGATGGTCCGAGAGTGTCCGAAGATATCCGACCCCATCCGAAGATGTTCGAATCAGGCCGAGTCATGGTGCGTTCCCGCCATCCGCATCGGGCGTGGTTATTGGAGGGAAAGTGTATCATCTCGGTCGCCCGTTTGGGCGCACGCGCGCTTGCACCCTAAGAGGGCACCTGTCAGGTAGCGTTAAAGGGAGCCTGTCAGGCTGCGGATCCGGGGGCCTGAGAGGGAGAGTTAGATTTAAAGCTAATAAAAATGTAATGTGGAAAACCCGTATTCCGATAGCGGAAGCGTTCAGTTATCAGCGGTTCTATTTTTAGAATATTATGTCGAGTGAAATAATCCAAATCGAGCGCAAATTCCATTTCTTGGAAATATATTAAAATATAAGAAAAAATGTGAGAGATAATAGAGTGAAGTTAGGTTAAATATGAGAAAAATACAAATAAAATTTGGTAAATATATACAGGGTGAGAGAGAAATATAAGAAAAATGTAAGAGAGACAAATATATACAGGGTGAGAGAGAAATATAAGGAAAAATGTAAGAGAAAAATATATAGAATTTCAGGTAGCGTTAAAGGGGGCCTGTCAGGCTGCGTCTATATAGGGTGAGAGAAATATAAGAAAAATGTGAGATTAAGAGAGAAAAACATATAGAATTTCACCTTTCGGGAACCTTAATGGGTAAATAGGGCGAGATCGGACATATTTAGAACGGATTTGTTGACTAAAAAATGCTAATTGGAAAAAATCTTAGAAAATCTCTTGACATCTGCGCAAGCGCTAGCATCCTAAGAAGGGACTTGTCAGGTAGCGTTAAAGGCTGCCTGTCAGGCTGCGTCTATATAGGGTCAGAGAGGAATATAAGAAAAATGTAAGAGTGACAAATATATACAGGGTGAGAGAAATATAAGAAAAATGTAAGAGAGACAAATATATACAGGGTGAGAGAGAAATATAAGGAAAAATGTAAGAGAAAAATATATAGAATTTCAGGTAGCGTTAAAGGGGGCCTGTCAGACTGCGTCTATATAGGGTGAGAGAAATATAAGAAAAATGTGAGATTAAGAGAGTAAAATATATACAGGGTGAGAGAGAAATATAAGAAAAATGTGAGATTAAGAGAGAAAAACATATAGAATTTCACCTTTCGGGAACCTTAATGAGTAAATAGGGCGAGATCGGACATATTTATAAAAAAATTGTTGAAAATGGTATTTGGAAAAAATCTTAGAAAATCTCTTGACATCTGCGCAGGCGCTAGCATCCTAAGAGAGGACCTGTCAGGTAGCGTTAAAGGGGGCCTGTCAGGCTGCGTCTCTCGGGTCCTTAGAGGGACAGTGAAAATAAAAAATCTTCAGGTAAGATCAGATATCTAACAAGTATGACGTTATCATACCTCAGGCTTATTTATTTCAATGATGATTCGATTTTCATTAAATATATTGAGTGATTTGAACTCTGGTTTTTAAATTAGGGTTGCGTCATGGAATATTCGTCGTTAAATGTAATATTAGGAGAGAATAGAGTGAAGTTAGGTTAAATATGAGAAAAAATACAAACAAAATTTTATAAATATATATGCCCTTGTGACACTTCGTTGGACTCAACTCGTCATGAGGATCATGAATTTAACATAAAAAACGTTAAAATCTTATCGCGGGAGATCGATGCTTGATATAACCGAACCGTCTTTTTAAAAAATGTAGAGGAGATCGAGGAGAAGGCAAAAACGTCAACTTCCGGTCTCCACTTCCAGTTCGAGGAAAACACGAATTTGACATAAAATTTTTAAAGACTTATCGCGGGAGATTGGTGCTAGGTATAAAGAATCTGATGCTTAAATAATGATCAGGGGATCGAGGAGAATCCAAAAACGTCAACTTCCGGTGTCCATTTCCGGTATGAGGAAAATGCCTTTGCGGGCACCTCGTTGGACTCGTCTCAACGTCGGGAACACCAATTTAGCATAAAAAGCTTTAAAGTTTTATCGCAAGAAATCGGTGTTAGGTAGAAATATTCTGACGCTTAAATAATGATCAGAGGGTCGAGGAGAAGCCAAATATGTAATAAAATGACAACTTCCGGTATCCATTTCCGGTGTGAGGAATATGCCCTTGCGGCACCTCGTTGGACTCATCTCTAAATATAATAATCGGATAATGATCCCACAAATTTAAGTTTGTTTTGCATAATGGCCAAAATGAAATAGTCTTAATAATTTAACCTAGCAACACTGAAGAACTAAGAACAAGAAGTAACATACTCATTCACACATGTGCCGATCTTCGGTGCACATAGGGAAAAAGGTGAGAGAAAAAATATGTATAGAGTGGATTGAAAAGCAGGCCAGAGGGGCCTTAATAATTGATATACGAGCCAAAACAAGGCAATAGTGGTCGGGATTAGGTCAAAGAACTTATAGAGATTTTTTACTTTTTAATTCATCGACGTTTCGACCTTTATAAGGTCATCTTCAGGTTGCTACAATGTTACAAAAATACATAATTAAGGTTGGACTATAAAATTAAACGATATAAAAGGGAGACAGTGAATAAATAGCATATAAAACTCCAAATTCAAAAGGAAAAAAAAACACAAAATACAGGCAATACTCACATAAAAAATGTTGTTCTCAATTGTCAAAAAACTTAAGATATTAAAAGGACATTTAGATAAAATACACATAAACAAGACCATTTCCTCGTTTCGGAGGTTGACAGAATTAAAATATAAAATTAGAAGGTAATGTAAAAACCGTGTACCGAGTTACTTAATAATTTAGTCTAGCGACATCGAAGAAGTAAGAACAGGTGACATACTCATTGACAGGTTGAACAAAAAACAATAAAAACCTAAATAATTTACAACTAGCACTGTAATAAAAAAGATGTCATGAATTATATTCAAATAAATGTTGTATTTATCAACGATTTTTGCTGCGAAGGAAGTAACATCCTGCTGTGTATGAGATATCATTTTGCCAGTACCACAGACTTTTAACACAAAGCATTTATAGATGTGTACGTTGGCGGAAGAACTACTATGAAGAATAATTTGGTAAGTGAAAAGTCAATTATTTTTCATATAATAATAAAAAAATTTAAGGTTTGAGGCAACTATATTTGGCTTACAACAGACGGCTACCTAGTATAAGAAGAGTGATGAGTTGCGTGGTGATTTTAGTGCAAACTGGGCTCAAGAACAATAAAATATGTGGTTGGACTACAAGAGAAAAATCGTGTAAGTAATGTATTAGAATCTAAAATTTAATAGTTTCTAATGGGTTTTATTATTATAGGCAGCAGGTCATCAAATTGAGTACCTACTAAAAATCAGATAGCAAAGCCAAAAATCAGCCAAAAATCAGATAACAACATGGATCAAAACCTGGAAAACTAACCCAATGAAAAGGTATGAATTTTAAATAAAACACTCCCTGTTATTAAAATATAATTTTCAGTAGTGAGAGCTACAGCGATCTAGGCTGGGGCGATATACAGCAGAGAAAATGTGAAGATATGCAGTAGGATAAAGCAGGGAAAATGGTGAGTGAATTTCAAACCGCGTTCGTTTGTACCTGTTAATACATGGTAAAATATGCTAGCTTAACAAGGTACCCGGGTCGTGTGGGTGATTATCTTAAACGACTACCCATAACGGTAATCATTGGATTTTCATCTACCAACGAATGATTTTATACCAAAATAGGAATATTTCAATTTTGAATTTCAAACCGCGTTGTACCCGTTAATACAGTGTGACCCATTTGTTTTGGGGTCAGTCTGTAAAAAGTGTATCAATCGTGCGATTTGGCTGATTTTTTTTTTAAATTGTAGAGCTCGATGAACTGCACATTTTGAACAAAAATTGCCTGGTTCGCATAAAATCCAAAGCTATAAAATCCTACTATGACCGTTTTTATGAGCAAAATTTTAAGAAACCATATTAGCGTTCTTTTTTGAAAAAATCTGTGTGCGCCAATGGATTGAGCACCCCTCGAAATGGGTATGTACAAAATTTCATCAAAATATTTCAAGTAATAACGATTTTGTAGAAAAATTAAAAATGCAGCCAAGGTACGTCTTTATTTTCAAAAATTCAAAGTTGGCCATGGAAAATAATTGAATTGTAATAATACAACCTTATGCTTATAAACACAAAACATAAAAACAATTAAAATTATAAAATTTTTGTAACTTCTACCAAGCCTCCATTTTCTACAATGCATTTGTCGTTCCTCTTGCGTACATTCAAAATTACATTTCGTATTTGCTGTGGAGTAATTTCCTCACAACTACGGTTTATCCTAGCTTGCAGTTCTTGTAAATTATGGGGTCTTGACTTATAAACATTTTGCTTAAGTGTACCCCAAAGAAAAAAATCTAAAGGAGTTAAGTCCGGAGATCTCGGTGGCCACTCACAGAAAGGACTATTTCGCCCTATCCAACAGTTTTCAAAATTATTATCTAGCCAGTTTCTGATTAAACGAGCATTATGAATAGGACTGCCATCTAACTGTAACTTTAAATTTAAACGCTATCTTAATGGTAACTCATCTAAAGCATTTCTAAATTCAATTTCTAGAAAATTCAAGAAGCCAGCCGCATTCAAATTCCCTTCAAAGAAAAATGGGCCAATTATTCTGTCGCGTAGTATTCCACACCAAACGTTAATTTTTTGTGAATATTGTCTCCTTGCATTTATTATAAACTCTGGATTTTCAGCTGACCAGTGACGGCAGTTTTGACTTGATACTACACCATTTGTAGTAAACGTGGCTTCGTCGGTGAATAAAATTTCATTTAAAAAGTTGCCATTATGGAGATATTCACCTTGCAGCCAATAGCAAAATTCGAATCTTCTCTCCTCATCTCCTGGTTCCAGGGTGTGCAAAAATTTTGGCTTAAACGGTTTTATTTTGTTTTGTCTCAAACATCTCCTTATACTCTCTCTGGGTATATGAAGGTCTAAACTAGCCGTTCGAACACTATTTCGAGGATTGTCACTAAAGTATTGCAGAATTTGATTGTTATTTTCAACAAGTCCACGGCGTCCATTTTGCCTAGTTTTTAATAAATTTTTAGAAATCGATCCAGTTTCATCAAAAATATTGTTTATACGTTGTACAGTACTTCGACTCACTGATCTACCTGGGTGTCTATTGTTAAATTCGGCCGCAGCTTCTGCTGCCGAGCGCTCGTTGTCGCCCACGAGTCGAACAATTTCTATTTTGTCTCTTATGCTTAAATATTCCATAATTATGATAATTAATTGTATTGAGCACAAACAATTTCTGAACTCAATTTAGACAGTTTGACACTTAATAAAAGTAAACAATTCAATTATTTTCCATGGCCAACTTTGAATTTTTGAAAATAAAGACGTACCTTGGCTGCATTTTTAATTTTTCTACAAAATCGTTATTACTTGAAATATTTTGATGAAATTTTGTACATACCCATTTCGAGGGGTGCTCAATCCATTGGCGCACACAGATTTTTTTCACAAAAAAAACGCTAATATGGTTTCTTAAAATTTTGCTCATAAAAACGGTCATAGTAGGCTTTGGATTTTATGCGAACCAGGCAATTTTTGTTTAAAATGTGCAGTTCATCGAGCTCTACAATTTAAAAAAAAAAAATCAGCCAAATCGCACGATTGATACACTTTTTACAGACTGACCCCAAAACAAATGGGTCACACTGTATATGGTAAAATATGCCAGCTTGACAAGGTACCATCTTAAATAAATACATAGTGTCGAACTTTTCGAGTAATTGTTTAGGCTAGACCAACACTTTAGGAATAATAATTATTGTACAGGGTCGTCTGAACCATCAGATGCTTAAAGAAAACCTAATTTTAGAATATAATTTTAAAAAATATTGGACCTAAACACTTTCAACTTTTATTAATCGAAAATGATCGTTTCCATAATTAGTATGAACAATTTTAGTGGAAATTATGTGTGATTATCTTTGTATATAAAATTTTTCTCAGGTTTTGAGGATAAATTATAGGTGTTTTATACATTTTATTCGAATTTATATAATAATAATAATAATAATAAATCCTTATATACAAATTTTTATTCTAGGCTAGGGAAACATTATAGGTGTTTTTACGTTTTTATTTCTCGATACATAAATAATTTTAGCGAAAGTATTGGGTTTAGCTTTCTAGTTATAGAGATATAAAATTTTTTGAATTACTGGCGCTTCGTTTTATAGAAAACATTTTAGAGGCTAAACTTTAGTAACAATTATGGAGGCATCGTTTTATATAAATTTTTAGTGAAAATTTATAGAGATGTGAATTTTTAGTAGAAATTTTTAATTGTGATTTAATTATATTGTTTGGGGAAGCAAAATTTTATGCTTACCTAGTAGAGAAATTTGTGGGTGTTTGTTGCTAGAATAATTGCTTAGGACACCTATTTTGTATATATAGGACTTATCTACATATGATAAGCAGTTTACTGGTTTAACGTTTTTATTTATAGGGATTTTTCAAAAATATTAGTTTCATTTTAAATAATAATAATAATAATAATTGCTTAGGACACCTATTTTGTGTATATAGGACTTATCTACATATGATAAGCAGTTTCCAGGTTTAACGTTTTTATTTCTAGAGATACATAAAACTTATTAGAAAATGTATAGAAGGAACATACAAAATTTGTTTGCAACATATTAAGAGCAGATTAAGATTAGATAAGAAATTTAGATCAGATTAAGATTAGATAAGAATTTTTCTGAGAAACTGAATGGGATTTACATATAAAAATAATACTAGTGGTTTACAATTTTGTTACTTTATTCAATTTATTATATTGTTAACAATAAAATTTTAAATTGGTATACAACGTAATCGCATAGTTTGAATTATGGGGTTTGTACATTTTGATAAATAATTAATTGCTTTATCCAATATCGTGCGCTCGAACCATGCTACGGGGTCCTCTTCTTTGGTTATTGTTGCCTCAGGTAGATTTACACCAATAGTGATTTTTCCAGAGTATATAGTTACGTTGATTTTTACAACCAACGGCGTATCCACTATTTTACGAAAATCTTCAATAATCTGTACCTGCATACTAAAATATTTCTTAAGTACTGTAGTTAGGGAATCAGACTCTCCTATTTTAGGCAAGCCCATCACCAGGTTTCTCATTTCTCGGAACTGAGCCTCCTCTGCTATTCCAAAGTGTATCTGGTAGCATTTGTAGCAGCATGATGTAAAAGAATAATAGCCAATGCCCTTTCTATCCTTTGTGTAGCGTGATCCGATCCTATATGCTTTATTTTTGTTACATATATCGCAAATTTCCTCCAAGTCGGGGGTGCATTCGGTACAGTCGCAGGGCCTCCCCCAATCGCACTCCTTAGGCATCTTGATGGTTCAATGGATACTTTGTTAATGATGATAAGGTTTGTCCACCATCCACAATTATGTCTGTTTAAATTTTTTCGGGGGTGAGGTGTGTTCATCAGAAGAACGTTTTTTCGTAGAGTAATGACCCCATGGTAATGTAGGTACAGTATGAATTATTTAGCAAAACTCGTTTATCGTCGTGGGGGCTCAGTGCAATTTTCTCTTGTCTTGTGGAGTATACTACATGTTTTTCGCATCTTATTAAATTTTGACTAATACATTTTTCAATATTATCCTCCAGACACCGTACATAATCTTCAAACGTGATTTTGTTTTTAATAACACCTTTCTTAACACCTTTTATTTTCTTTATTACTCCACCATTTTTCATTATTTCACCTATTTCATCATCGGTAAATCCGCTTTCTCGTAGCTTCTGTCTTCGTTTTTCTTCGTCTTCATCGGTCTGAAGCAGTTTCACTGTATACATCTTTGATCTTAATCCCACAAAATCTGTCATTATTCTGCCATTATTTTCTTCCTTCATCATCCCGAGGACCTTTTTATTGACCTGTGGTATTTTGTAAATATTGTCTGTTGGGAAATCGCTGGTATCAAAACGTGCGTGACAATCTCTACGTATAATATCATAAATATCAACTTCTTGTATCTCATAAATTAATGAGTCCGTATCTGTGTATAGAACGGTACAATTGTTCCCAAATTCTGGTTTCATATACCCATAGTGGAAATCGTAGATGGTGGTTTTTGCCAAGTCCAAAATGGACATTCCCACATATATTGGTTTATTGAAAAATACCTCAGACTTATTCATTTCAATGATGATTAGATTTTCATCAAATATAAAGGATGATTTGAACTCTGGTTTGGAAATTAAGGCTTCTGCGCCATATCTTCCATCCCATTTATTTATTAATTTCACAACGCTGTGCTTTCGAACGTTTTCCATGGTTTTCCCAAACACGGCGTTAGATAACAACTTAAATAAATCTTTTTCGAACGGGGTAGTTGCCAGAGTACGTAGATGTGTGTTGAGATCAATATATGGTTTCAACCACGACGACTGTTTGAATTTTAGGACTCGATGTATTTGTTTAAGTTTGAGACCATTTGCCAAAGCCTGTTTAAGTGTTCGATAGTGAACCACATATTTTTCTTTGTTGTATAATGTAGCCATTAATTTACAGTCATTTTTATCTCTGAGATTATCATCAGCTTTGCGGTGTTCGGGACAGAATGGCAGGTCTCCATGCAGGTCATGTAGGTTTTTCGGGTACTCTAAGTCCACTTCCAAGAAGTAACCCGTTGCTGCATTGTCAGGAATTGTGTTGACGTCGATATTTGGATCTACCCATTTAAATCCAGCATATGGCAGATGCTGTCCCATGGCCCAACCATATTGATTATTTATGTCAAAGTATGACAGATATTTCGAAGGCTTGCTGGAGTCATAGTTAGGCATGTATTTATTGTTTGCTGTAGATCGGCGTTTTGAGCACTGAGAGAGTCCCCCACGGATGCCTTTCTCCACGAACATTACCATGTCAATATTGGTAAGCAATTCCAGTTCGATTCCAGTATATTTTAACATACAGTCCCACGTATAACCAGGCAACGTATAATAGTGGGCTGGGTCTAACTTGTGTGATTTCATACAACTTTTTCTGAATTGTTCAAAGACGTCTGCCAGTAGAATTATGTCCGTCTTCATATACAATTCTGCATATTCACCGATATTTTTACAACTAAACTCTCTCCATACTTTCTGCGCGTGAACGTACTCTTTTTCATATATCGATCTTTCCTCCAGCTTGTTGTAAAAACCGTCTTTGGGTGGTAGATGATTGTGATTTAATTTTTCCATGGAATCCACATAATCATAAGGGAAAACCCCCTTTCGTGTGAGAAGATTAAACTTATCATTAGGCAGGTGTGGAAAATGACTTCGAAGAATGGGATAATCGCTGAGATTTGCCGCCAAGGATTCTAAGCTCCCCGCCATAAACCGAAAACTATCAATGAACCGGAATTTAATTGCTGTTTCCGATACGTTTTTAGTGAAGGAAATATACTTTTCCTTATTAAGGGGAAGCAGCTCAACCCTCCCCTCAACATCTTTGGCAATGCTCTTAATCACAAAATGAGCGTCGTACCCGCTTAAATTGTGAAATAACACAGGCACCACGTGACTATCCTGATAATTTATGTTGCAGTCTTCATGTGCCGCACCCCTAAATTTTCCAGTTAGATGGTTATGATCTCGAACCTTTTTCTGATCAGAATTGAATGGTTTTTCACAAATGTGACAAGTGGTGGATAACTTAAATCCCATCTCCTGCAGGGGCGTCAGGCGGTCCATTGGTAATGGACATAGAAAAACGGTCTCTAAATCCTCGGCCAGCTGATTAAGCTCCTTTGAAAACCATTCTATACAGTCGACGCCGGTGTAAGATTTATAAAATGATAATGAGTCATCATAGCTACATTTGACGTAATACCCTACACTAAACGGCTTATGTTCCTGATATTTTCCTTTTTCTTCTATAGGTTTTAATATACTCTCTAGATCGGCATATACTATGAATGGTACAGGTTCTTTGTTTTTATGATTCTTAAATTTAAGAATTTTATTTTCCTCCGTCGGCAGTCTCACCCTACAATTATTCAGGTGCTTACAATCCTCAAGGTGGGCAATTAATTTCTGTTCACTATGAAAATAGTGTAAGCACCTATCACACACCCATTTTTTATGACCAACCCTGCTCAGCTGAGATGAAACGAGTCGTGATAGGTCCTTGATCCACACATAATGGTATTTGACAGGTTTTAAAATATCATCACCATCATCATATACATCCTGGACCAGTAGCAAGTTAACATGTTTTGTCAATTTGTCCTTGGTGAGATAAGTCGGAAAACATTCGAACTTACCATTAGTCTTTTGTAAACAGTATACGTTTATGGATATATTATTCAGCTTCTCGAATCTAGGGACTTGTCTCAGCGTCATTGGAAAATGAATTCCATTTAGAGTCAATACGGTTGAGGGGAGGGGATACTTTGTTACCCTTTGAGCGTCTTTATGGGTTGGGTGCAGAGCCGACACCACCGCCCACGCAAAGCACATTTCGTCGTCGTTCTTAACGTTGATGCATGCTTCCTTTCTTTTAATTGGTGCAGGCAGTTCAATATATGAGGAGCCAAGCATGGTTGCAAACTTGTTAATATTTACCTGTAAATTTATGATGGCTGTGAGACGACCCCCGCTCTCACCGTCTTCTATTTCATCCAAATCTCGAAGAATGGGTTCCTGCACGTTTTTCAAAAACCATTGAGGTACTTTGGTGTCCGTGTAAATCGGAGCGTTCTTCGTATTTATGTATTTCAGCTCCTCAGTAATTAGCTCACCCCTTTTTATTTCAAAAAGTCCACAAAAAACGGTGTTCACCTTTACCGAACCATGTATTTTCAAAACATTGTGAATTCGATGTTTAAAAATCGCAGAACAATCTTCTAAAAACAGCTTGGGCTCCTTATGTTTGATGTTGGTGATGGCTGCCGTTTGCACGCGCGACTTGAATGCTGACTGTAGTTCTTCCCATTTCACTCTATGCTTAGCAGTTTCCTTTACAGGTTCATATCCATGTCCCACTATCTTCATAGCATTAAACAATTCTTTGAACGATTTCAAATTCGCCAAGGTCGTCGTCAGATGTTGCTTCTCACCAATAGTTGTAGCATTATTCAGGGACGTTTGCACTTGCTTCAAGATCTCGTTACATTTTTGAATATTTGTTTCAATATCACCACCAACCAGATTAGCACTGAAAAGTGCTGTTTGAATTTCTTTCAAGGACTTAGCGAAAGACATCTTATCTTGCTTCGCAGAGACTGATGATGATGATCGTGCTGCTTGCGCTCGGAGAGCTGACTGATGAAAGAATGCGCTAGGTGCCGCGCCCCCTTTTATAGTACCGCGGCGGAGACGTTCGACCAATCAGAACGCATCTTATTCCCGGCCTCATGATAAGCACGCATCTGTTCGTGTTTTCCATAAGAATCAATGTAAATTTGCGGGTTTTCGCGAACCTTACAACTTCCTGAGCTGCTGATAAACATTTTCAATTCGCGCGTTTTATGTTTTCTAACTAATAAAACTGTATACATATTATATTCCTTATCTACATCCTGTTTTATAGAATTATTATTTTTTCAGCATATTCACAACCGTATGATGATGCGTGGGTGCGTCGCAGACACTTGGATGGATAATCGCCTAAGTCGACCTACTATACACAAATTAGTAAGTATGTAAAAATATCTGCTCAAGTTAAAAGTTTTCATGTAGCTGTACTATTTCAACCTATCGTAAAATGCATATTCCTAATGGTCATACGCATATATTTCTGTTTACAAATTTGACTGTTACATAACATTTTTGATTATTACGTGACGTTTTGACAGTTACGTGACATTTGACAGTTACGCGACGTTTTTGACGCAAGGGTTGACGTTTTTCATGACGTTTTGACGTTTACGTGACATTTTGACAGTTACGCGACGTTTTGACGGTTCCGTGATATTTTTGACAGTTACGTAATATTTTTTACAGTTACGTGACATTTTTGACAGTTACGTAATATTTTTACAGCCACATGAGATTTTCACGGGGTCCTTTACGGCTGCCTATAACGTTTTCGGGTGCACAGCCCTCGACCCAAAGAGGGAATTTTTCTGGAAGCCTTAAAGGCTACCTCTCAAGAAGTGTGAAATATCGTGGATGTTAAATCAAAATGAATGATACAAATAAATTATTTTAAAAGATCTATTTCGTTTCTCAATTGTACAGGTAAAAATTGATTAATATCTTCTAAATATATTTTGAGTTCATATTTCACTAACAACATACAAAATTGCTTTAAGGAAATCTCCCCATCCAAGTACTTATTACAGGCGTTAAGACCTTTAGAATATTTCCCATAAAGTTGTTTGCACCATTCGTCGTCACCATCCATTTTTGACTCGTTCATTTCATGCAGGGCGTCTTGAGCACACGCGAACAATTCATTTTTCACCCTCTGAATGTTGGTTGATAAATCTACAGCCTCTGTCCAGTGTTTTTCGCTGTATAGCCTCCACATGTTTCCTTCTTAAGATCAAAACTGATTCTGATCTAATTTACTACCAACATGAATATTTAACTAGAATGATTACGTAAATATAGACTATTTTTTATTAAATACTTGAAATTTAACAACTCATATGTTATCAAAAATTCAGCCTAGCTTTGAACAATAATTCTTGTATTAAAAATTAATCTGCTCATTGGGTGAGTCATACCAATATATCAGTATACATATTTCACCTATAGTTTGACTCACCATTCCTACTAACACATATAACATTTGGGGTAACTGCTCAGAGGGTGTAATTTCTGTGACGTAACCATTTTGAAGATAGAGAATCGTAGAAGACCCCAAGATGTCTCTAAACCCATACAAATGGAATATTTTTATATCTTCATGTGTAACATATTGGTTTTCTATATCATATTAAAAATATTAATCCTATGATTATTTTCACTACTTTCTGTTTTCAGAATCTTACGTCAGAATCCTACGTCAGAGGGTCGAAGTTTCAGCCGCAAATGGATAGTCGTATACAGGTGGATCTTATAAATATGAAATATTATATTCAAATATTTATGTAAATGCCCATATTTCACATAACTCCTAAAACAATATATTATAGAAACAAAATATTGGTATATTTTTTAGTTTATAGTTAATTTCTGTTGTTGTTGCTGTTGCTGTTGTTGTTGTTGTTGTTGTTGTTGTTGCTTCAAAATATATATAAATTTAATTTATTTTATTATTTTCGTTCCCTTTGAAAAAATATAGTAAACTTAAAACCAACTGATCATAAAACCATCTGATCAATGTTATTTCATTCAAAATATGTTCCCTAGATGGTGCTTTAGGATTTCTTTTTTTTCTACAGAATATTATAAGTTTGTTTAAATTATTGTTTGAAATATTTACATTTTTATTTAATAAAATGTGTGTTGGTAAATAAAAACAGATCACATTTTATTAAAAATATTTTTATTTTTATGGATCCTCTGAAAACATACACATTGGTTATTTTAAAATAGCACAAGATATATTAAATACAAACCATTCTCTATAAACCCATATTATACCCATCAACTCAACATCAATTATATTATAGCATATTATCCGCCCCAGATACACCCCTACGAACTGGGGTGGTGGTGTTGGTGGAGGCGGTACCCCCGCAGGGGCATACATTATTAACCACCCAAACACATTCTAATAATAAAATAAAAGTCATTATTTTCAAAACATCGTAACTGAGGTTACTTACTGGTGTAGGGTGAACGTGTTCTTCAACAAATCGTACTAGTTCTTGTTCTGTAAAATAAAAGTAAAAAACAGCTGTTGTTGAACTAAACGTATGAAAAATATATGCTTACCCATTGTGCTTGCTGTAAAATTATGTTGCTATGAGTTTTATACCAACTATTTTTCGTAGGAGGACTAATCGAGAAAAACTTCCTGGATTGATTTTTTGCAGACGACACAGGAAACTTCCTATCATAGAAGCAATATTTTATGCAACGGCGAAACCAGATTATTGCTGTATGTGTTTTTAATTATACTTAATATAAATAATATTGAGGAGCATTCATTTATTAGTTCTATAATTTATTAAAAATAAAACGTTAATACAAAATATATTAATACCTTTATTAAGGATATATAACATGCTACAATTTTTCTAAAACTAAAGATATTGAAACATTTAATATATTTTCAAATTATATTAAAAATAATCTTTTACAAATCAATACTTATATTGGGTGTGAATTTATTCTATTAAGTTTGTTGATAAGATTTTCTTCAGGAGTATTTTGAGTTGCTCGTAAAGAGAGATGTTTGGACAGTCGATTCCAAAGAAATCTAGAGACATTTTGTCACTAGCATGCAACGAGTTTGTGAATTCACTATATTCAAAATATCTACCATTTTGTATGAAATAAAGCATACCGTTTGTGTACCTGAAAACGCTATCAAAATGAGAAGGAATCCCTGGAAAATCTTTAGATATGTAACCCCGCCTTTTGTTATATGGACTATAACTAAGTTCTTCATAATAATCTTTAGAGAAAAACAAATATATTCGTCCTGTGTTCGTTATAACACCACCTATGACTTGACCTTGGGTATCTATATGTAAATGTTGTAAAGTGTTCTTTTCAATTACATGGAAATTTGGATAGTTTAAGATATAATATTCATCCTCAATGATTAATACGATTTGACCATCCGGTTTCTGAAATATTGATTTGAATTCACTAAACTGCGGTAAATTATTTACGGTCGTGTGTATATCGATTTGTTCAGAGGTAAATTTGCGTGTTTTGAGATCCATAATCCACACCCAATTTTTGTAAACAATATACACATATTGTGTTACTACTAAAAATTTAATTTTTGAAATATCTATACTACACAAATCAATATCTTTTTTCGTGGGTAGTTTTGGTGTTGTTTCTACGGTAGTTGTGACAGTGGTTCTTCGAGTTGAAGACGGTTTTGGTGAGGACGGTGTGCCATACAATTTTTGAATTGCATCGATATCATCCATATCTAATGTTTGCTTATTGTCATAAAGCGGATACATTATGGCATTAGGATTCATCGAATGGTACAACCCCAAAGTATGTCCAATCTCATGTAAAAGAACCGAGTATAAGTTTATTTCTGAGCTGTCAGTTTGAATTTCATTCATATCAGTATGCCATTTTTCGCTAATATCTAGATGTATCTCCATGCATTTGTCATCAATATATGTACTTGCATGTCCTAACACTCCACCTGGTCCATCAAACGGATGAGGACATTGACCAACACCCGAACAACGCCTATGGTGACTATGATTGAAAGGTTTATCACCCCACAGAATCATCAAATCAGGATTTAGAGAGGATTGTTGGAAAGTTAACCCAGACTCTTTTTCCCAAGCATTAAAGGCGTGTCTAGCACATTCTACTTCCTTATCCGTTGCTATAGAGAAATGCCATCGCAAACTCTTACGATTCCATTTCGTTCCGCTAAGAGCATAGTTTTTTATTATTGTATCTCCTACCCCGCATCTGCGTCTTTTCATGAGTTTCAAAGTTTGTTCATTTAGGGTTCCATCCACAGTTATATTATAGAAATCTTGAAAATTAACCAAAGCATCCTCTATTGAAAGTAGATCGCTTTCAACATTGGTGCTGATATTTAAATATCCAAACTGTTCCAAATAATTCTTTGCAAATAATGTATCATTATCATTAGCAATAGGTGTAGATGATGTTTCTATTATAAAATATAAAATTATTAATTTTAACATTTTTACTAGTAGTTAGTAACTATAACTATGAAGGGTAGCAAAGAACAACTGAGAAAAATTTATCAATTCTGCGTTTATGAATAGATTTTTCATGGATGACTTTGAATACTACCAACACAATTTTTCTAGGATCATGATGATCATACAATACGACCACCAACACAGAAAAAATCCCCTGCTGAAACAAATGATTCATTTTTGTTCGTCAAGTTCTAACAAATTTCACCTAAACGAATATTCCATGACGCAACCCTAATTTAAAAACCAGAGTTCAAATCACCCAATACATTTAATGAAAATCGAATCATCATTGAAATAAATAAGCCTGAGGTATGATAACGTCATACTTGTCAGATACCTGATCTTACCTGAAGATTTTTATTTTCACTGTCCCTTTAAGGACCCCTTCAACGCATCCTGACAAGTCCCTTCTTAGGATGCTAGCGCCTGCGCAGATGTCAAGAGTCAGATAGACGCAGCCTGACAGGCCCCCTTTAACGCTACCTGAAATTCTATATATTTTTCTCTTACATTTTTCCTTATATTTCTCTCTCACCCTGTATATATTTTACTCTCTTAATCTCACATTTTTCTTATATTTCTCTCACCCTATATAGACGCAGTCTGACAGGCCCCCTTTAACGCTACCTGAAATTCTATATATTTTTCTCTTACATTTTTCCTTATATTTCTCTCTCACTCTGTATATATTTTACTCTCTTAATCTCACATTTTTCTTATATTTCTCTCACCCTATATAGACGCAGCCTGACAGGCCCCCTTTCACGCTACCTGAAATTCTATATATTTTTCTCTTACATTTTTCCTTATATTTCTCTCTCACCCTGTATATATTTGTCTCTCTTACATTTTTCTTATATTTCTCTCTCACCCTGTATATATTTACCAAATTTTATTTGTATTTTTCTCATATTTAACCTAACTTCACTCTATTATCTCTCACATTTTTTCTTATATTTTAATATATTTCCAAGAAATGGAATTTGCGCTCGATTTGGATTATTTCACTCGACATAATATTCTAAAAATAGAACCGCTGATAACTGAACGCTTCCGCTATCGGAATACGGGTTTTCCACATTACATTTTTATTAGCTTTAAATCTAACTCTCCCTCTCAGGCTCCCGGATCCGCAGCCTGACAGGCTCCCTTTAACGCTACCTGACAGGTGCCCTCTTAGGGTGCAAGCGCGCGTGCGCCCAAACGGGCGACCGAGATGATACACTTTCCCTCCAATAACCACGCCCGATGCGGATGGCGGGAACGCACCATGACTCGGCCTGATTCGAACATCTTCGGATGGGGTCGGATATCTTCGGACACTCTCGGACCATCTCGCGACCTGATTGGCTGTGACGTCACATGGAAGCGGACATCTTTGAGTCTGATTGGGTAGGAGGGGAAAAGGGGGAGGGGCTCGAACCGCGAACGACCTTGAAATCCCAAATGAAGCTCCATAAGAAATAACATGGGAATTTGCGCTCGGACCGACATAGCTTATCTACTATCCTAGTTGACCCGTGTGCTTCTAGCGATTTAGAATACTCCTGTCGCGGTTTCGCGAGTTATAAAAGGCGACCGTTGGTAGTCAGTCCCACGTCACAAGAAAACCCATCGATATGGAGAATTTGTTATAGGGCCGCTGCCTGGGGATCGCCAGGGATTGTGGAGTTTTAAAAAACTAAAAATAAAAATTCTCATTTTCCAAGTAAAATAGTGAACGTTTTTTGATTAGGTGTTGAAGTTTCCTCGCTAGTCAAGTAACCCTACAAACAATAAGGATGTCCAGATGGGGAAGATCAAACGCAGAATTAGGATGACACCAAGTGGATAACAGTAGTAGTACCGAGGCTTTACTTTTCCGAATGTTCTCTTTTCCTTTATCAAAACCAATTAATTCAAGCTCATAGGCTATTCTAGCTAATCAGGCTTATAAACGATGCAGTGGTAGATTTCATGGAAACTAAACGATCATCGCCAAATATTTCCAACACTGGACTCTCTTGTAGTCGATCTGTGATTATAATCCCTTCTTCAACACACGAAGGCCCCGCAAGACTCCAAAACCACGGCCGCACTTATAACCACCTCACCCGAACAATTTGGTTGCCAAAGACTGAATAATAATATACTTCGCATTTACAGCACAAAGTTCAAAAAAATCGCCGTCCCCGGAGCCCGCAAAAACTCGAACCAAAAAACAAGCCTTGGCCCAGACCAATAAGCAACCAATATTCTCCGAATCTCGCGCTCTACCGACTTGGTCCGCACCTAGACTAACTCCGACCCGACTGGCTGGGAATGGTGCCATAAGCGTCATCTAGGATCAAATACTCAAACTAGAAGGTGGAGGACAGGATCGAAACTCGCTAGATGTAGATTCCAGGCGTGGAAGCGTTCAAACAGTTTTCCCAGCTGCCATAACCTTAAAGAAACTTCTAAATCAAAACACGGGGAATGTTTCAAGAAAACCCAAACATATGTACAAAAATATCTACAAGGCGCCCCCAAATGGGGGCTACCAGAAGGGTGGAGAGCACGAAAGCATGCCCGGAGTCAAACCCTCGACAGAGGTTGCGACAGACAACAGACAGAAAGTTAGGAGCTTAAGCAACCCATCTCTCCTTACTCGCCCAGTAACTATACCATGACTCGGTAGGTTGCACGTCAGGTAAACCCGATAACGTACTTAGGACAAAAGAAAAAGAAGTACAGAAAAATAGAAAGATTTAGAAAGAAAGAATGCACGCCGAGTTCAGCAGGGAGTATCCACACATACATGTATCTGAACAAAGACCACTTTGAATGGTTACATGCACAGATGAGAATAGCAGTATTATGATACGAAGGCACAGATCCACCGCTACCAAGATTAAACTCTTCCAAGAAACTTGCAATCTTGCTCGATAGTATGAACACCAGAATCTTACCTAATTATGTTTCAGAGGCGCTAAAATTAGAATATCTGCACATGGTAATCTACTAACTGTGCCGCAACGGCAATCATCACTGACATAGGACAAGTAAGGGAATATATCAGAGGAGTTAGAACAGGAAATAATGAGCCGCACCCAAATGCATTCTCAGCATGACCCGACGAATATCACTGCTCAAACAAAAACTTTCTGTTTTTGCAGAGCACCTGAGGAGATACAAGGGCAGTAACAACAGAAAATAAGACAACAAAGTCTTTGAACAATCAGAAAAAAAGTTTTCTATCGTACTTTGAATTCTAGCTCCGATGCCACAAATACGAGCTACCCTAGCCGAGAACACGTTAACGGTTTCTGGAAAAATCAACTTGCCACATCAGGACCATACAACGTCAATGCAAGTTGACTAGGTTAAGAACGCGAAATAGGCCGGAACTATAGCCAGATGCAACATGAGCAATAATTGATAATCGATGAGGTGTCCAATGACCAGATCATGTCCAAAATTATTGGAGTAAGAAGTTGTGGTGCACGCACGAACAACTAACTATCTTAATTAATGAAAGCTCTGAAAATGCCATTGTTTCTTATTCAGGGTGCCACGTACCTGTTACCAAAAACCAACGGAACACAGATAACTCTACCAAGTACCGCCCGATAACCTGCCTTTTTACGCTGTACAAATTAATCACGTCTTGCCTTACACCGCGAATATATATGCTCACTGCGAGCTGAACAACATCATGGAAATTCAGTGGAAGGGAGTAATGGATTGCAAAGAGTAACTGATCATCAAATCTGTCATCTGCAACGAGGCTCACCCCAACCAACGAATCCTCTACATGGCTTATGTGGACTACAAAAAAGCATTTGATTCTGTAGATACCTCACGAGTGGCTCACAGGTATCTTACAACTATACAAAATAGATCCTTATACAGTTTCCTTTTTAGAAGACGTCAGGACAACTTGGCGCACCAAGAACCCAACATCGAAAAGACACAATCCGCATTCGAAGAGGGATTTTCCAAGGAGCCCACTATGGTTCTGCATGGCGATCACATTAAAACTGATGGCCGCAGTAGATATACTATGAGAGTTCCAACTCACGACCCCCATGTTAATCTCCATAAGGCCAGAAATGCGTGCATTTTGGCTACGTCACAGCCGAGGTCACGTGACGTCACAGCTTGACCTCACTTGACCTTTACGTGTGATTCTTGGAAGCCGGCCCCCACCCCTGACCCCACTCTTGCCGCCGGTGGAGGGGTGACGCCTATATATTTGACGGAGCGCAGTTCCTGCACCATTCTTAAGCCACTTGCAGTAAAAATTCCTAAGCCACAACATGCAGTCGTTCGTGGAAAGTTTGAACAAGACTTTGGTCTTGAAGAGATTCGAGAGTTTGCAGAATTTGGAAGTGGGTGAAAAATTTCAAATAAAGATGATGGACAAAGTGAACACGCAGTACGGAGAAAAAATCTTCGTAGAGTGCGACGAATTTAAAACGGTGCTACCGCAACGCTACACCGCACAGTTTGCGCCCCAACGGATCGAGGCCATGAACAAGGACATCGGCAATGGAAGGAGATATTTTCTGCAAAGTTTGGGGTCAGTCGGTTGGAGTACAAATATCAAATTTATTGTAGAACCATGAACCCTATTACTTTAATAAACGTTTATAACCATTGCCTTTGTTTTATTTATGTATCAAAAAAATCTTTATATGCCAAAACTTGGCACTTGGGAAAAGGTATAAATAAAAGTCGCAGTTGTTTATTCAGTTCAGTATAATGCCGTCTGTTACTGGAAGAGGATTGGTTAATAGTGTCATCAACAGGTTGCCAGTCGAATTACACCTTCCCGGCTATCAGTACTGTGGTCCAGGTACAAAGTTGGAGAAACGCCTTGCTCGAGGAGATCCTGGTATCAATAAGCTGGACGCAGCTTGTAAAGATCACGACATGGCATACTCCCAAAATAAGTCTTTGGAAGAGAGACATAAAGCCGACAGAGAATTGGAAAATCGAGCGTGGGAGCGAGTGAAATCAAGGGACGCTAAATTTGGTGAAAAAGCTGCCGCGTGGTTCGTTACAAATACTATGAAGAGTAGTAATACAAAGAGAGTACGGGACCACTTTGACCTCAGTTGACCCCTTGATCCTGAGAGTCCCCTACGGCCCGAGGTCACGGGAGCAAAGTGGCTACGTCATGCCCGAGGTCACGTGACGTCACCGGATGACCCCAGTTGACCCCTAGATCCTGATAGGTTAACCTTTGACCTTTGGGCCACGTGTGACCCCCAGTTGACCCCCCCCCCACTCCAACGACGGGGCAACCCCCACTCCAACGGCTTGGTGGGGTGAGGTTTATATATTCGTGCGCAAGAGCAGTTTTCCCGTTATATACACTTACAATTTCATACAGTCTGATTTGCCGAGTTCAAAATGCAGTCGTTCCTGAATCACCTGAACAAGAATTTGATCGTCAAGAAATTCGAAAGCGTTCAAAATATGGAGGTGGATGAAAATTTTCAAATCACGAGCGTGGACAAAGTGAACACGCAATACGGAGAGAAGGTCTACGTCGAGTTCGAAGAATTTAAGACGGTGCTGCCGCAACGATACACGACCGAGTTTACGCCCCAACGGATCGAAGAAATTAACAGGGATATCGGTAACGGAAGGAGGTATTACATGAAGAGTCTTGGGCCCGTCGGCCGATCTACAAATATCGAATTTATTGTAGAACCATGACGAAGCTGGAGTACAGAAGAAAACTGCAACAATATTTGAAGAATTTAGAAGCATTGAAATATGAACTTATGTTATATGAAATTAAAATGAAGATAAAACATATTGACTTACACAATTAATTTTTAATAAACGTTTAAAAATCTTTTGTTGTGTTTTTTTATAAGAATCTTTGTGTTGAAGGGAAAACACCTGAAGCATCATATTATAATAAAACTCTCACTCTAAGCAATAATATCACTCTATTCCACTGTTATGTGTATACAGGGTGATTCTTAACTTATACACATAAATTGGGAAAATTGTAGGTTATGTCAAGTAATGGCTAATAATGAAAAAAAAAGTCTAATAAAATTGTTATCGATAAGGTCTGCGTTTGTGATCTTATGAACCATAATTTTTAATTTATTTGTGCAAATAAACCCCGAATTGTTCAAGTACACAAAATTATAACTCAGCTGTTGCGTCGCATCGGGTTACTCGCTGCGAACGCGTGACCGCATAGTAAATATATAGTAAGAGAAAACACGTGGAATAGTTCACGACAGACGCCTGCTTTGTTTGGTCGAGCACTCAGCGATTTTGCTGAAACCGCATATAGAACAATAGGCTACAAATTTCACCCAATTATCTTCTAAATAAAAAAATCTGAAAAAATTGCAGATAGAATAATAAACGGAAAATTTGGGAAAATCAGCATGTAACGCAAACGATTTAGGCCGGAATCTAACTACGTGCCAGGAGGAACGGAGGCCGAAGGCCTCCGTCCGACTGGCATGTAGTTGCCCGAACAAAATCCACCCTTCCCCCTTGCACGCGTTTCGCGCATGCGCAGTTCCGCACTTTTGATACCTATGAAAAATCGAAAAAATTTGAAAATTTTTTATTCAAAAAATGTAATTTTAAAAAGGTCCTGATCCTATAATCCCGATAACATTTTGGGAAATTTTCATTTTTTGACGGTGAAATGTACAAGACAAGACTCAGGCGAATGTTTTATATACAAGTGCAGATAGAATTTTTTCGAGTGACTGATAAAAACAGTTATTGAATAATAGTTAATCGGAAGGCCCCAGATAACATAGGAAATTTTGTTTGAACAAAATCTGTAAAAAAATCCAAGACGTGAAAATGTAGGTAGAATTTTCGAATAAGTTTTGTATACCGGTAAAAATATTTGTAAAGGTAAAAATAACGTCAGTTTCACTTGGAAAAAAATGATGAAAAAATTTCAGTAAAAAAAATACGATGTAGAGGTTGTACCAAAAAAAATTGGAAATAATTATTTATTCCAGTAAAATATACACAAGACCGAAAAAGGTAATTGCGCGGCTGTCCCATTTTATACACCCTAGCTGTTTCAGTTCATCTCGTTTGGAAAAATTTTAGGGGTTATTACTTTTTTAAATACCGGTTTCCTCAACCTTATTTGAAAGTAAATATTTTTTAGTTCCCCACAGAAGGAAATAATGACGATATTTTATACCGGTGGATTCAAAAAATATATAAGGTTAGGAAAAAACCTTGGTAGGCAAACGCGGCTCTGCTGACCAGACAAAAAAAACCTTAGTCGACAAATAATGGCCTATAAGAAGGGTGCGTGATTCCACGTATCAGTTCGAGTGCTCCAAGATGCAAGTAAGTATTTACCAGCTGTCCCATTTTTAAACAGCTAGATATTTGGAAACCTTTCGTAAAAAAATTCCCAACATGAGCAAAAGAAAGAAAAAAATGTAAATATACCAGCTGTCCCATTTATAAACCGCTTGATATCTTGGAAACGAAAACTTATATAAAGGAAGTAAAAGCCATATCTTAATAGGCGGAGGACCGACTGTCATTCAGACAGGTGAAAAATTTTTGTGATTTTTTGTAGAAGTTTTTTTGCCAAAATTTTTTTTTGTCAATTTTTTTTTGCCAAAATTTTTTTTTGGCAGAATTTTTTTTTGCCAAAATTTTTTTTTGCCAAAATTTTTTTTTACCAAAATTTTTTTTTACCAAAATTTTTTTTTGCAAAACTTTTTTTTGCCAAATTTTTTTTTGCCAAATTTTTTTTTGCAAAATTTTTTTTCCCCAAATTTTTTTTCGTCAAAATTTTTTTTCCCCAATTTTTTTTTCGTCAAAATTTTTTTTCCCCAATTTTTTTTTCGTCAAAATTTTTTTTGTCAATTTTTTTTTTTACAATTTTTTTTGCCAAATTTTTTTTGCCAAATTTTTTTTGTCAAAATTTTTTTTGTAAAATTTTTTTGACATTTTTTTTGCCAAATTCAAAAAGTATAGACTAAATTTTCGTATAGCCCGCGTGATCGCTCGAGGTGGCGGTATCCTCTGGACTAGAAAATATCATATCGGCTCAATCTCCAAACATTTTCATTTTGAATTATACGTTTTCATTGATGATAGGTATAGCAAGAAAATTGGACTGGACTCGATATTAGAGACATTAATCTAACTTTCACTAAACTGCACGTACTACTTAGAGGGTGTAAGCCGTTTTAATAAAAGCAACAGACTTGCTTAAAATCATGGCTAAACGTTAACATAATGTCATACATACATGCGGCACGCAAAATATTTAATAAAGAATAGATATATGAGCTCAAACATGTTGATCAAAAAAATATATTCATTTCTGGCGATTTAGTTTACCAGTTATCATTCATCAAAACTTTGAACCTTATAAACCACCACTAAATAGCGAGTCGGAAATGAGTAAAAATTATATATAAATATATTATTTTGATATAAATTATGGCCGAAACTGAATTTATTGGGTGAAGATGCAAGGAAATATTTTTAGCTAGGAAAAAGTAATGCAATTATCATAGGTACTGGTTGCAGAACCCGTTGTCAGTTTTGTAAGGATTTTTGATACAAATATAATTGCTAACGTTTAATTTGTTTACCCCATTTACGAAAATGATAACAAAATTGGATCAGACAAGATATTTTTTCGAAGTATAGTTTTTAAACACAGGGTGCCACCACCGGTTTTACGATATAGGTTTCAAAATGCGACGCGAATACATAAAAAAATACCCTAGAGATAAGAAAACAAAATACAACTCACCGAAAGATTCTTGATGATGTATAAAAAGAAATCAGGTTACATCTAATGCCCCAGACAGTAAAATAAACATCCCCGAGCTGTCAGATATAACCAAACATCATTTTTCCAACGGCACAGTCATTTTCACGGGAAAAACAACCAGTAACCGTTCAAATTCCATAGATAGGTACTGCCGTAATCCAAAATTTCACTAAACTACGCGTATCTATTATACTGAAGTAGGTACTGATACACTTCCATCTTTCCAAAGAAAAACAAACACGAAACTCAGACTTTTCATATATTATTACAACGCCTCGATAGAGTCTTTATCTGTGGCCACGACCGAGAATCTACTGAAACAAGTGACTTTGTGCGACGCATAGGACGTGAAAAGTGTCGAGTTGGTTTTATTGAACAATGAAACTTATACCTACGTATATTTAAAATAAATGAGAAATATGCCAGAGATGTGAAACCTAATTGTGTTGCAAGTTTGAGGGTCCAAAAAAATATTGGCTTTAATTTTTTAAGGTGAGAAACACATCTAACAGCCAGTTTGGAAATATACAAGGCAAAAAAAGTAGTGATGTGGCTGTCCCATTTTATGTTTTATACAGGTTTGGTTATTTTAGAATAGTTGTTCAATAGACCGAGACATCATAAACGCTTCCCGCTAGAACAGAATCTGATGAAAAGAAAAATTCCATCTGGGTCAAGCTACTACATAACCAAAATAAAAAATACTGAACGTTATAAAATTTAAAAAAATCATATTTTCAACGGATTTTTATCCTCTGAAAATTGTTCTTGTGTAAAATTCAGTTTCACTGGGTCAAGCTAGGTGGTAACTATATAACCAAAATAAAAAATACTGAAAGTTATAAAATAAAAAAAATCATATTTTCAAGGGATTTTTGTCCTCTGAAAATTGGTTTTGTGTAAATTCAGTTTCAATAAGTTACTAATTGGGATAATAGGAAAAAAATCTTAAGAATCTCTTATAGAATTCTGAGACAACGACCCTGAGAGTAAATATCATACAAAAATCTTTGTGCGTTGACTTTCAACTCAATTTAATAATTAGGTTTAATAATGACAATTTTCTCGATTATCTAGAATCAAAAATATTGCGAGTGGCAATTCACAATTTTCTAGATATTATGTGAAGCCTTATTATTGCGTCGTAAGTTAGAGGATCCAAAAATATTGCCTTAAATTGTTTAGTAAATGCGATTAAGATATGTTTAGTTTATCAACAGTTAATTGTAACAGCTTATTACCTTACAAGCGTAAACTCTTTAAAATTTTTTTTAGACAAAAAGTTGTAGTTTAATAATGGTCAGTTGGCTTCCTTTTGAATCATGTTTGCATATTACCTACAAGGAGTTACAACCTCAAAACATAGAAATCGCTCATTTTAAACCGATTTAATAAAAATTTCACCAAAACAATATTTTCACTCATATGATACACTTCTGATTAATAAAAAAGGCACCATAGGTAGTAGTAATAAGATATTCAACGGAATTTTTATCGGCTGTTTGCCCATTTTGCTAGCTTTTGGGGGTATTCCTTGATATTGTACACGGATAAAAATGAATAACATTGAGTTCCCTAACTAAAATACAAAACGCACTGTTGACTTTACTTACGTGAATAGTAAGCCTATAATACGTATCGAAAGCAGAGAAATATTCAGGTTAAGAAAAAAGTGGCCTCATTTACAAGTTTGTAAATCAAAAACTACCTATTGGCTTTTAATTTTGATGAGAAAATTAGTCTAATTCGTAAGTCAAATAAATGAAACATCATGAAAGATATACGAGTAATTGAACAAATGCTATCTTAGTTCTATAGGCAGAAAGGTACTATAGGTAGTAATAGATTTGGGATCAAAAGACAACCTATTAGCTTTTAAATTTGTTAAGAAAATACGTCTAATGAAATTGAAAGTAGTACCTAGGTTTTGGTTAACATTTCGTTAACGCGTTGATGAATAAGAATGCAAGTAGAAAGTAGACAGAATTTCCAAAAAAAAAAACGGTGACTGACCAAACAAGTTATTATAAAAAGTTGCTCGGGAGACCGATGTAACCTAGAAAACGCCTTTCCTTCGAATAGAAAGTAAAAAAAGTTGCAAAATGGGACTTAGACGAATATTTGATGCAAGTGGAAAGTAGGCAGAATTTTCGAAAATCGGGGACGGATAAAAAATTATTAAGTTGATCGGGAGGTTGAGATAACCTATGAAACGCCTTTGATTCCAAGAGAATCTGACAAAAAATGCCAAGAAAATTTTAGACGACTATTTGCAAGTGAAAAGTATACAGAATTTTTTCGAAAAAACTGCGACTGACCAAAAAAAATAGATATTAGAAAATTTTGCTCGGGAGATCGAGGTAACATAGAAAACGCCTTTCACCCGAATATAATCTGAAATAAATTCCGAGATGGGACTTAGACGAATGTGTGATGCAAGTGGAAAGTAGACCGAATTCCCGGAAAACGCCTTTCGTTCGAATATACGGGAGGTCGAGGTAACCTAGGAAAAACGCCTTTTATTCGAACAGAATCTGACAAAAAAAAAATCCAAGACGAATGTTTGTTGCAATTGAAAGGACAGAATTTTAGAAAAATGGCAACTGATCAAAAAAAATATATATTCGAAAATTTTGGTCGGGAGCCCGAGGTAACCTAGAAAACGCCTTTCGTTCGAACAGAATCCGACAAAAAAAATTCCAAGACGGGATGGTAGTGGGACGAATGTTTGACGCAAGTTAAACGTAGACAGAATATTAAAAAACGAGAACCGACCAAATAGTTATTAGAAAAAGTGGCTCAGGAGGCCGAGGTAACCTAGGAAATGCCTTTCGTTTGAACAGAATCTGACAAACAAAAAATCCAAGACGATAGAAAAACGGCAACTGACCAAAAAAATATATATTCGAAAATTTTGGTCGGGAGCCCGAGGTAACCTAGAAAACGCCTTTCGTTCGAACAGAATGCGACAAAAAAAATCGAAGACGGGATGGTAGTTGGACGAATGTTTGACGCAAGTTAAAAGTAGACAGAATATTAAAAACGAGAACAGACCGAATAGTTATTAGAAGAAGTGGCTCGGGAGGTCGAGGTAACCTAGGAAATGCCTTTTGTTCGAACAGAATCCGACAAAAAAAAATTCCAAGACATGACTTAAAAAAATATTAATTTGATGCAGATGAAAAAGAGACAGCATTTCCAAAAAAACTTCGACTGACCTAAAAGTTATTAGAAAAAGTTGCTCGGGAGGCCGATATCTATCAAAATATAACACCATTGCACCAGAGTTATTTCCATCTACGTAACATTATTGGCGTGGTGGTCGACTAATCGCGTTCACAATTAAATTAATTATGACAGGTCAAATACGTATATGTGGGCAAACGAAAAGAGAAAAAATATATTTGCTTCCGGGGTCTTAAATGGGGCCAAATTAAGATAAATTAATATAAAATTGAGAATATTTGACAAACGACGCTCTGCGTTGCGGCGCCCTTCGAATTTTTTTGTAACGAACGTTCATTTTTTATTTGATATTTGGATAGACCTGCTTTTTATCTATAACAAACAGAGAGATAGTCGACCATATATAGTACTGTTTCGGGACGGTAATCCCTCATCAGTATGGTTCACCCGACTATAAATGTGACATGAGCCTTTGCCGATCAAGACCAGTGGCTTTGTCCCGCACCTTGTTCTCCATGATCAATTGATTGCTTCGGTAATTAATTGATTCCTTATTGAATTCATCGTCTAGGCAACGTTTGTCTATATCACTTTATAGTGGGTGAGCCATACTGATGAGGGATTACCGTCCCGAAACAGTACTATATATGGTCGACTATCTCTCTGTTTGTTATAGATAAAAAGCAGGTCTATCCAAATATAAAATAAAAAATGAACGTTCGTTACAAAAAAAATTCGAAGGGCGCCGCAACGCAGAGCGTCGTTTGTCAAATATTCTCAATTTTATATTAATTTATCTTAGTTTGGCCCCATTTAAGACCCCGGAAGCAAATATATTTTTTCTCTTTTCGTTTGCCCACATATACGTATTTGACCTGTCATAATTAATTTAATAGTGAACGCGATTAGTCGACCACCACGCCAATAATGTTACGTAGATGGAAATAACTCTGGTGCAATGGTGTTATATTTTGCTAGATATCGGCCTCCCGAGCAACTTTTTCTAATAACTTTTAGGTCAGTCGAAGTTTTTTTGGAAATGCTGTCTCTTTTTCATCTGCATCAAATTAATATTTTTCTAAGTCATGTCTTGGAATTTTTTTTGTCGGATTCTGTTCGAACGAAAGGCATTTCCTAGGTTACCTCGACCTCCCGAGCCACTTCTTCTAATAACTATTTGGTCTGTTCTCGTTTTTAATATTCTGTCTACTTTTAACTTGCGTCAAACATTCGTCCAACTACCATCCCGTCTTCGATTTTTTTTGTCGCATTCTGTTCGAACGAAAGGCGTTTTCTAGGTTACCTCGGGCTCCCGACCAAAATTTTCGAATATATATTTTTTTGATCAGTTGCCGTTTTTCTAAAATTCTGTCTACCTTTCAATTGCATCAAACATTCGTCTTGGATTTTTTGTTTGTCAGATTCTGTTCAAACGAAAGGCATTTCCTAGGTTACCTCGGCCTCCTGAGCCACTTTTTCTAATAACTATTTGGTCGGTTCTCGTTTTTTAATATTCTGTCTACGTTTAACTTGCGTCAAACATTCGTCCCACTACCATCCCGTCTTGGAATTTTTTTTGTCGGATTCTGTTCGAACGAAAGGCGTTTTCTAGGTTACCTCGGGCTCCCGACCAAAATTTTCGAATATATATATTTTTGATCAGTTGCCGTTTTTCTAAAATTCTGTCTACCTTTCAATTGCAACAAACATTCGTCTTGGATTTTTTTTTGTCAGATTCTGTTCGAATAAAAGGCGTTTTTCCTAGGTTACCTCGACCTCCCGTATATTCGAACGAAAGGCGTTTTCCGGGAATTCGGTCTACTTTCCACTTGCATCAAACATTCGTCTAAGTCCCATCTCGGAATTTATTTCAGATTATATTCGGATGAAAGGCGTTTTCTATGTTACCTCGATCTCCCGAGCAAAATTTTCTAATATCTATTTTTTTTGGTCAGTCGCAGTTTTTTCGAAAAAATTCTGTATACTTTTCACTTGCAAATAGTCGTCTAAAATTTTCTTGGCATTTTTTGTCAGATTCTCTTGGAATCAAAGGCGTTTCATAGGTTATCTCAACCTCCCGATCAACTTAATAATTTTTTATCCGTCCCCGATTTTCGAAAATTCTGCCTACTTTCCACTTGCATCAAATATTCGTCTAAGTCCCATTTTGCAACTTTTTTTACTTTCTATTCGAAGGAAAGGCGTTTTCTAGGTTACATCGGTCTCCCGAGCAACTTTTTATAATAACTTGTTTGGTCAGTCACCGTTTTTTTTTTGTAAATTCTGTCTACTTTCTACTTGCATTCTTATTCATCAACGCGTTAACGAAATGTTAACCAAAACCTAGGTACTACTTTCAATTTCATTAGACGTATTTTCTTAACAAATTTAAAAGCTAATAGGTTGTCTTTTGATCCCAAATCTATTACTACCTATAGTACCTTTCTGCCTATAGAACTAAGATAGCATTTGTTCAATTACTCGTATATCTTTCATGATGTTTCATTTATTTGACTTACGAATTAGACGAATTTTCTCATCAAAATTAAAAGCCAATAGGTAGTTTTTGATTTACAAACTTGTAAATGAGGCCACTTTTTTCTTAACCTGAATATTTCTCTGCTTTCGATACGTATTATAGGCTTACTATTCACGTAAGTAAAGTCAACAGTGCGTTTTGTATTTTAGTTAGGGAACTCAATGTTATTCATTTTTATCCGTGTAAAATATCAAGGAATACCCCCAAAAGCTAGCAAAATGGGCAAACAGCCGATAAAAATTCCGTTGAATATCTTATTACTACTACCTATGGTGCCTTTTTTATTAATCAGAAGTGTATCATATGAGTGAAAATATTGTTTTGGTGAAATTTTTATTAAATCGGTTTAAAATGAGCGATTTCTATGTTTTGAGGTTGTAACTCCTTGTAGGTAATATGCAAACATGATTCAAAAGGAAGCCAACTGACCATTATTAAACTACAACTTTTTGTCTAAAAAAAATTTTAAAGAGTTTACGCTTGTAAGGTAATAAGCTGTTACAATTAACTGTTGATAAACTAAACATATCTTAATCGCATTTACTAAACAATTTAAGGCAATATTTTTGGATCCTCTAACTTACGACGCAATAATAAGGCTTCACATAATATCTAGAAAATTGTGAATTGCCACTCGCAATATTTTTGATTCTAGATAATCGAGAAAATTGTCATTATTAAACCTAATTATTAAATTGAGTTGAAAGTCAACGCACAAAGATTTTTGTATGATATTTACTCTCAGGGTCGTTGTCTCAGAATTCTATAAGAGATTCTTAAGATTTTTTTCCTATTATCCCAATTAGTAACTTATTGAAACTGAATTTACACAAAACCAATTTTCAGAGGACAAAAATCCCTTGAAAATATGATTTTTTTTATTTTATAACTTTCAGTATTTTTTATTTTGGTTATATAGTTACCACCTAGCTTGACCCAGTGAAACTGAATTTTACACAAGAACAATTTTCAGAGGATAAAAATCCGTTGAAAATATGATTTTTTTAAATTTTATAACGTTCAGTATTTTTTATTTTGGTTATGTAGTAGCTTGACCCAGATGGAATTTTTCTTTTCATCAGATTCTGTTCTAGCGGGAAGCGTTTATGATGTCTCGGTCTATTGAACAACTATTCTAAAATAACCAAACCTGTATAAAACATAAAATGGGACAGCCACATCACTACTTTTTTTGCCTTGTATATTTCCAAACTGGCTGTTAGATGTGTTTCTCACCTTAAAAAATTAAAGCCAATATTTTTTTGGACCCTCAAACTTGCAACACAATTAGGTTTCACATCTCTGGCATATTTCTCATTTATTTTAAATATACGTAGGTATAAGTTTCATTGTTCAATAAAACCAACTCGACACTTTTCACGTCCTATGCGTCGCACAAAGTCACTTGTTTCAGTAGATTCTCGGTCGTGGCCACAGATAAAGACTCTATCGAGGCGTTGTAATAATATATGAAAAGTCTGAGTTTCGTGTTTGTTTTTCTTTGGAAAGATGGAAGTGTATCAGTACCTACTTCAGTATAATAGATACGCGTAGTTTAGTGAAATTTTGGATTACGGCAGTACCTATCTATGGAATTTGAACGGTTACTGGTTGTTTTTCCCGTGAAAATGACTGTGCCGTTGGAAAAATGATGTTTGGTTATATCTGACAGCTCGGGGATGTTTATTTTACTGTCTGGGGCATTAGATGTAACCTGATTTCTTTTTATACATCATCAAGAATCTTTCGGTGAGTTGTATTTTGTTTTCTTATCTCTAGGGTATTTTTTTATGTATTCGCGTCGCATTTTGAAACCTATATCGTAAAACCGGTGGTGGCACCCTGTGTTTAAAAACTATACTTCGAAAAAATATCTTGTCTGATCCAATTTTGTTATCATTTTCGTAAATGGGGTAAACAAATTAAACGTTAGCAATTATATTTGTATCAAAAATCCTTACAAAACTGACAACGGGTTCTGCAACCAGTACCTATGATAATTGCATTACTTTTTCCTAGCTAAAAATATTTCCTTGCATCTTCACCCAATAAATTCAGTTTCGGCCATAATTTATATCAAAATAATATATTTATATATAATTTTTACTCATTTCCGACTCGCTAATTAGTGGTGGTTTATAAGGTTCAAAGTTTTTAATTATTATTTTCACTGAATATTGGGACCAGGTTTTGTTTTTAAATGATAACTGGTAAACTAAATCGCCAGAAATGAATATATTTTTTTGATCAACATGTTTGAGCTCATATATCTATTCTTTATTAAATATTTTGCGTGCCGCATGTATGTATGACATTATGTTAACGTTTAGCCATGAATTTTAAGCAAGTCTGTTGCTTTTATTAAAACGGCTTACAACCCTCTAAGTAGTACGTGCAGTTTAGTGAAAGTTAGATTAATGTCTCTAATATCGAGTCCAGTCCAATTTTCTTGCTATACTTATCATCAATGAAAACGTATAATTCAAAATGAAAATGTTTGGAGATTGAGCCGATATGATATTTTCTAGTCCAGAGGATACCGCCACCTCGAGCGATCACGCGGGCTATACGAAAATTTAGTCTATACTTTTTGAATTTGGCAAAAAAAAATTGGCAAAAAAAAATGTCAAAAAAAATTTTACAAAAAAAATTTTGACAAAAAAAATTTGGCAAAAAAAATTTGGCAAAAAAAATTTTGGCAAAAAAAATTGTAAAAAAAAAAAATTGACAAAAAAAAATTTTGACGAAAAAAAAATTGGGGAAAAAAAATCTTGACGAAAAAAAAAATTGGGGAAAAAAAATTTTGACGAAAAAAAAATTTGGGGAAAAAAAATTTTGCAAAAAAAAATTTGGCAAAAAAAAATTTGGCAAAAAAAAATTTTGCAAAAAAAAATTTTGGTAAAAAAAAATTTTGGTAAAAAAAAATTTTGGCAAAAAAAAATTTTGGCAAAAAAAAATTCTGCCAAAAAAAAATTTTGGCAAAAAAAAATTGACAAAAAAAAATTTTGGCAAAAAAACTTCTACAAAAAATCACAAAAATTTTTCACCTGTCTGAATGACAGTCGGTCCTCCGCCTATTAAGATATGGCTTTTACTTCCTTTATATAAGTTTTCGTTTCCAAGATATCAAGCGGTTTATAAATGGGACAGCTGGTATATTTACATTTTTTTCTTTCTTTTGCTCATGTTGGGAATTTTTTTACGAAAGGTTTCCAAATATCTAGCTGTTTAAAAATGGGACAGCTGGTAAATACTTACTTGCATCTTGGAGCACTCGAACTGATACGTGGAATCACGCACCCTTCTTATAGGCCATTATTTGTCGACTAAGGTTTTTTTTGTCTGGTCAGCAGAGCCGCGTTTGCCTACCAAGGTTTTTTCCTAACCTTATATATTTTTTGAATCCACCGGTATAAAATATCGTCATTATTTCCTTCTGTGGGGAACTAAAAAATATTTACTTTCAAATAAGGTTGAGGAAACCGGTATTTAAAAAAGTAATAACCCCTAAAATTTTTCCAAACGAGATGAACTGAAACAGCTAGGGTGTATAAAATGGGACAGCCGCGCAATTACCTTTTTCGGTCTTGTGTATATTTTACTGGAATAAATAATTATTTCCAATTTTTTTTGGTAAAACCTCTACATCGTATTTTTTTTACTGAAATTTTTTCATCATTTTTTTCCAAGTGAAACTGACGTTTATTTTACCTTTACATATATTTTTACCGGTATACAAAACTTATTCGAAAATTCTACCTACATTTTCACGTCTTGGATTTTTTTACAGATTTTGTTCAAACAAAATTTCCTATGTTATCTGGGGCCTTCCGATTAACTATTATAATAACTGTTTTTATCAGTCACTCGAAAAAATTCTATCTGCACTTGTATATAAAACATTCGTCTGAGTCTTGTCTTGTACATTTCACCGTCAAAAAATGAAAATTTCCCAAAATGTTATCGGGATTATAGGATCAGGACCTTTTTAAAATTACATTTTTTGAATAAAAAATTTTCAAAATTTTTCGAATTTTCATAGGTATCAAAAGTGCGGAACTGCGCATGCGCGAAACGCGTGCAAGGGGGAAGGGTGGATTTTGTTCGGGCAACTACATGCCAGTCGGACGGAGGCCTTCGGCCTCCGTTCCTCCTGGCACGTAGTTAGATTCCGGCCTAAATCGTTTGCGTTACATGCTGATTTTCCCAAATTTTCCGTTTATTATTCTATCTGCAATTTTTTCAAATTTTTTTATTTAGAAGATAATTGGGTGAAATTTGTAGCCTATTGTTCTATATGCGGTTTCAGCAAAATCGCTGAGTGCTCGACCAAACAAAGCAGGCGTCTGTCGTGAACTATTCCACGTGTTTTCTCTTACTATATATTTACTATGCGGTCACGCGTTCGCAGCGAGTAACCCGATGCGACGCAACAGCTGAGTTATAATTTTGTGTACTTGAACAATTCGGGGTTTATTTGCACAAATAAATTAAAAATTATGGTTCATAAGATCACAAACGCAGACCTTATCGATAACAATTTTATTAGACTTTTTTTTTCATTATTAGCCATTACTTGACATAACCTACAATTTTCCAAATTTATGTGTATAAGTTAAGAATCACCCTGTATACACATAACAGTGGAATAGAGTGATATTATTGCTTAGAGTGAGAGTTTTATTATAATATGATGCTTCAGGTGTTTTCCCTTCAACACAAAGATTCTTATAAAAAAACACAACAAAAGATTTTTAAACGTTTATTAAAAATTAATTGTGTAAGTCAATATGTTTTATCTTCATTTTAATTTCATATAACATAAGTTCATATTTCAATGCTTCTAAATTCTTCAAATATTGTTGCAGTTTTCTTCTGTACTCCAGCTTCGTCATGGTTCTACAATAAATTCGATATTTGTAGATCGGCCGACGGGCCCAAGACTCTTCATGTAATACCTCCTTCCGTTACCGATATCCCTGTTAATTTCTTCGATCCGTTGGGGCGTAAACTCGGTCGTGTATCGTTGCGGCAGCACCGTCTTAAATTCTTCGAACTCGACGTAGACCTTCTCTCCGTATTGCGTGTTCACTTTGTCCACGCTCGTGATTTGAAAATTTTCATCCACCTCCATATTTTGAACGCTTTCGAATTTCTTGACGATCAAATTCTTGTTCAGGTGATTCAGGAACGACTGCATTTTGAACTCGGCAAATCAGACTGTATGAAATTGTAAGTGTATATAACGGGAAAACTGCTCTTGCGCACGAATATATAAACCTCACCCCACCAAGCCGTTGGAGTGGGGGTTGCCCCGTCGTTGGAGTGGGGGGGGGGGGTCAACTGGGGGTCACACGTGGCCCAAAGGTCAAAGGTTAACCTATCAGGATCTAGGGGTCAACTGGGGTCATCCGGTGACGTCACGTGACCTCGGGCATGACGTAGCCACTTTGCTCCCGTGACCTCGGGCCGTAGGGGACTCTCAGGATCAAGGGGTCAACTGAGGTCAAAGTGGTCCCGTACTCTCTTTGTATTACTACTATGAAGGTCAAACGCAAGGTCGGTATGGGTATAAAGAAGCGCCCAGTTTCGTTTAAAAGAGACATTGTCAAAAAAGTTGAAAGATCTCTGAAAAAAACTTTAAGTGACAGTCAGATGAACGACATGAAGCACTTGAAGAAGGCATCGCTGGTTGCTTTAAAAGCAGCACGAATAGCCGTAAAGAAAGCGGGTGGAAAGAAAAACGTGAAAATTCCGCGAACTATTCCGTTTCAGCACACCGGTGGATTTCTTCCTTTACTTCCTTTGCTAGGGGCCTTGGGCGCTCTCGGTTCGGTGGCAGGCGGCGCTGGTGCTGTGGCTAAAACAATTATCGACGCAAAAGATGCCAAGAAAAGGTTGGAAGAACAAAAACGACATAATCGGGCGATGGAAGCCATTGGAAAAGAAGGCTCTGGTCTATATTTACGAAAAAATAAAAATGGGGGACTGTTTCTGAAGAAACAAAAAAACTCCCAATGAAGCTACCCAATAGACCGCTGTCCGACGAAGACATATCGAATTACGTAGAAATTGTAAAAATACCACATTTTAGAGGCGTGTTTATGAGAGATACTCTTCCGTCGACGCCAAGAATTAATGAAGCGGCCATTTTAAATTTAGACGTGGAGCGCAACAAAGGAACGCATTGGGTAGCTTACAAAAAAAGAGGTCCCGTCGTAGAATATTTCGATAGCTTTGGCGCTTTAAAACCGCCCAAAGAACTGATTAGATATTTTGGAAAGGGTGTCAAGGTCACGTACAATAACGATGTCATTGTTATTTACTCTGCACGGACGTACATCCACGCTCTCCATCGATTTCGATAGCCCGATAGTTTTGGACCCAAACGCCGAATACGGCTTAGCTTTGCTGGGATTCCACACGTACAACAGCATACCAAATATCGAAGAGGAAAGCGGTGACAATAATTTTTATTACGTAACCGGCAGTTTCGGTGGTAGCAGAGTAATAACATTTCCCACCGGATCGTACGAAATAAAGAACATAGAAGAGCACATAAGAAAAAAATTGAAAAAGTCGGAAGACGAAAACGATAGCGGTACCATATCGATAAAAGCGAATAAGAGTTCTCTGCAGTGTGAGATCTACAGCGATCAATATACCATCGATTTTATTTCGCCCGGGTCTATAGGTAGACTTTTGGGTTTTTCCGAACGATATTTAGACAAAGGAAAAGTACATTTTTCGGATTTGCCAGTAGATATCGTTAGAACGATACATATAGATTGTAACATTACTGCCGGTACTTATTACGTAAACCGACCTACGCACACGATTTACGAATTCGCCGTTGGGGTCGATCCTGGTTACGCCATAGACGAAACTCCTAAAAATTTACTCTACGTGCCTGTCACGAAACGTGAAATAAACAACCTGACCATAAACATCCTCGATCAGAATTTCAAGCCTGTCAATTTCAGAGGTGAAGAAATTATCGTTAGATTGGAAGTGAAACGATTGTCTGTGTGAAATGCGTTTGGTTTTTGGAGGCAACTACCAACCGTATAAAAGGCGGTTTAGTGACCTTCGACCCTCATTGACGAAGACGTCATCGAAGTGGAAACACCATTGCAACTTGAATCTAACGCCGGAAAACCGTCGATTTCTAGAAGCACTCGGCTACCATGTCGTTAACGCCTCAAGTATTCGACGTGCACCGCACTCCAACCTTCGATGAGTCCATTCAGCGATTAGAGCAACGAACATATTACCCGTTTGTGAAATCTTTTCTGAATAATGACATTGTGGAGATAACGATTAACCAAGGAGACACCTGGTTATTGACGTATGACGCTGCAATTTATATCAAAGGTAAAATAGAGAAGAAAACGGGAACCGGGAGATGTAGTTTTGCTAATAATGGAGGTGCGTTTCTCTTCGATTTGATTTCATATGAACTGAATGGAAAGGAATTGGAAACAGTTCGAAATCCTGGAATTGCGAGTGCTATCAAAACATATCTATGCTACGCCCCCAGCGATGAAAAATTCCTGGTAACTGCAAGTTGGTCTGGTCCAACCAAGCCTTTGAGCGTAAATTTGGATGGAACATTTAGCTTGAGAATACCTCTGAAACATTTGTTTGGAATATTTAACGATTATCAGTTGGCCACTTGCGGAAAACAAACTTTAAGATTGACACGAGCTAGAAACGATAACAACTCTTTATTTCTGGAAGATGATCCTGCATCTGCTGCCGAATTGACGGCAGAAATAACAGTTTCCAATGTCGAGTTAAAAGTGAAACATATTCAACCTAGCGATTTCATTAGATTGGATCTGCTTCAGTCTATTAAACGTGATCGCCCTATAATTATACCGTATCGTAAATGGGAACTTCATGAACTGCCAAGTCTTACGGTCAATGCCAACAGAGAAATTTGGTCAGTCAAAACTTCAATGGCCGTGTCGAGTCCTCGATACGTTATCGTGGGATTTCAAAGGAGTCGCAATGAAAATGCTAGAAAGGACCCTTCCGTATTCGATAATATAAATATAGCAGATGTCAGATTGATTTTAAATGGTGAATATTTTCCTTTTGAACGGCTGAGATTGGATTTTAATGGCAATGACTATCTGGAGGCCTACCATAATTACGTAGACTTTTGCTCTAGTTATATGAATGAGAGGCACCCCTTGCTTAGCTACACCGAATACAAAAATAACGCAGCTCTCTTTGTCATCGACTGTTCCCGACGAATAGAGTCCATGAAAAGCACCACGGTTGACGTAAAGCTGGACATCGAGAGTAACGAAGGATTTCCAGCCTCAACCCGAGCTTATTGTATTATTATACATGGTAGTACCATCGAATATTTACCATTAAGTGAAGTAGTTAGGGAACTTATGTAGTTTAATTTTAAGGAGAGTTTTTAGGTGTAAGGTATTATTGTACTTGTACTTGACCTAATAAAATAACAAAATAAAATATCGGTGTTTCCTTTCCCTTCCATTACCATACATTTTTCGAAATCGATAAATAAAGTGGTTGGGGTAGACAGATCCCCATTAAGATGAAGGTCGCCGTAGTGGACGCACAGGGATTTATGATAGATGGACGTTTCTGTCCTAAAGAGCTGACAATAAAAGTTAACGATGAAACTTTACATATTCTTATAAGACCTCCGAAAACCTTTAGTGATCTCAACGAACGCGACAAAAGACAAGTGCGGTATTTGGAGAAAAATCATTTGGGGATCGCATACACTAGCGGCTATGTGGACTACGTCGAGATGGAAGGTCTCCTAAAAAAATATCTCAGTGTCGAGCGCGTCTACGTCAAGGGCCAACAGAAAGAACGCTTCCTACGAGAAACCATCGATGCCGAAGTAATTAACCTGGAACGTCATTCAGGCGTACCTAAATTTGAAAAAGCATTTCGATGTGTGCACACCACAACCAACAGTCAATGTGGATGTGCAGTTTCATCAATTGCGAGAAATTGTTTGCTGGCAGGCGCCTCCCATTAAGATTCCCCCCACCACAAACGCCTCCCACTTCTGTTTCATACCTATTTAAACACAGCGAGCATGTCCCTACTGTGTAAAAAATGGAAGAAGTGTGTGACTATAGAAACCGAAATGATAGATTGAAATCTTTCGCGAAGTGGTCAAATCCATCGATTTCCCCAATACAATTGGCTGAAGCAGGATTCCATTACACAGATTATGAAGACGTTGTCAAGTATCCATTTTGCTTCATAGAAGGCTACCGATGGGAAGAAGGCGACGATCCATTGCAAGACCACGCAAGTTGGAGCCCCAGTTGCCCTTTCATCCAAGCAACTAATGCGGGACTTAATAATACGACGTTCGCGGATATTAAACCCTTGCCAGTGGTCGAAATACTACCAAACTCCGTCGTCGAAGATACCGTAGTTCGTCAACCTCAGACCGCATCAAAAAGTAATTTATGTAAAATTTTTTACAATAACGATATACAGGTTGTGATTATTCCCTGCGGACACGTAATATTTTGCATGGAATGCGCACTTCAAATCTCCTCATGTCCTTTGTGCAGAACGATGATACGTGAAAAAGTGCGTGTCTATCTACCATAAGCTATTTATGTAGTAATTGTATAAAATAAATAAAGTTTTAAAACAAAAACTTGTTTTTATTTTGGGGTCAGTCGCACGCAGAATTTCTCAGTTGACAAGATGCAAGTTCAACAACAGCAAGTTTGTTTCCCTATCGAAAATCTAGATGTCATACAAGGCGGTACGGTAAAATTAAAACAGGGTGCCCTACTACCAGACTCGTTTAGGGCAATCTTGTGTGGATCTAGCGGGTGTGGTAAAACGAACGCACTCCTTAGTTTGATTTCAACGAAAACGGTCTGAAATTCGAAAATATCTACTTATATACCAAATCGTTGTACCAATCGAAATATCAATTATTGCAGGATGTAGTAAAAAAAGTCGGTTGCATCGGCTTCTCTCCGTATACGATAAACGAGAACGTCATCGATCCGTCGGAAGCTCTAGAAAATTCGATATTCATATTTGATGATGTGGCCTGCGATAAACAAAATAAAATCAGGAATTTTTATTCGATGAGACGTCACAAAGCGGTGGACGTCGCTTATCTATGTCAAACGTATTCGAAAATTCCGAAGCAGCTCGTACGCGATAATTGCAACGTGATCGTGTTATTTAAACAAGACGACGTAAATCTGAAACACGTTTACGAGAAACACGTGTCGCCAGACGTCACGTACGAAGATTTCAAAAAGCTGTGCTGTCAATGTTAGAACGACAGATATGGCACTCTGGTCATAGTTAAGGATTTTAGTCTGAAAAACGGGCGGTATAGGAAAGGTTTCGATAAGTATATAAGGCTGTGAGTACTTCTCTGACGTTAGTGGTCAACATGCCGCTGTCGTCAGAGGATCAAATTCTAAAAGCGCACCGCGCAAGGAAAATCAGTGAACTTGCACGAGCGATTAGAAAAAACACACGGCTTTGAAGTTGGGGAAATTCGAGGAAGACGAGACGCTGGAAAAAATATTCAAACCAGTGACGCAATCTATCAAAACGTTAAAAATAAAAAAGACATTCTAGACATAGAACCGAAGAAAGAAAAAACTAAGGTGGAACCTAAAAAAGAAGAAGAAATTGGGGAAAGCAGTGATACAAGAATACAGAAAAAGTAGAAACATTAAAGCAACGGATTGAAAAGTTAAAAGGAGATTTTACCCCGAAACTTCCACCACACGCCGAAAAGGCAACGGCAGATTTTAGTCCGACATTGCCATCAGTCGAAGAGAAAAATGAAGAGGAAGAGGAGATTTTTGAAGATGTATCTCAGTATTCTCCTACCGTTGTAAAGGACTACCTAGAAGCATATCCGGAAATAGCTCGACCGTATATTTAAAAATATAACGCAAAGGCACCCCAAATCGATTTTGTATACGGACCCAAGTATAGCGCAAGCGAATCAAAATGGACCTTGGGAAAAGAAACTTTAGATTTCGATAGAAAAACGTCGGATATAATAGTGGGTAGGAAGAGGTATAAAGGTACCAAAGGACTTTTTCAATTGATTTTTTATAACGATCCTCGAGCCAATTTGGTGGAGATGAAAAATTATAGTAAAATTCTAACTGAAACGTCGGTACATCTGAATAGCGCGGGTAAATTTAAAGGTTCATCTCGATATAAGTACACGAATGTTATTAAACCGTTACTAAAACGCGTAGATGATGAGGGGGCAAGCGGTAAAGGTATGCATCTCACTTACAACGAAAAACCGGTGGAGTACATGTTTTGGGACGACGTGTTTGTTTGATACTAAACACCGTATGAGCATATGAACGTATCGAGCACTGGCTAGCGATTTTTTCTTTTTGTTCAAATAGGCAATCGACATAATCCTGGTGCGTAATCTTATTTTTTACTACATTGTATTTAACCCCACGCACTTTTCCCCCTCGTCTATTAAGTATGAATACATTTTTGATCTAAGCCCGATGAAATGGGTCAAGATACTACCGTTTAACTCATCTTTCATTAACCCTCGTACTTTTTTCTTTACAAGCGGAATGTTGTATCTATTATTTGGTGGGTAGTCGGAGGTGTCAAACCTAGCTATATTTTTCAGAATGAGATCCCGATAAACGTCATCGCAACAAATTTCGTAGATAAGACTGTCCGTATCAGTGTATAGTAATTGACAGTCGGAGGATGAATAGTTTTGTAGCATAAAATCATAGTGGAATTCGTAGATGCAGGTTTTGGACATGTCTAGAATTGCCATTCCAACATACAGGGGCTTGTTAAAGTTAATATTCGTTTTATTTAATTCAACGCTAATTAGGTTTTCATCAAATATTGTCCTGCATCTAAAAGTTGGACTTGAAATTAGATTTTTGGCACCGTATCTCCCCTCCCACTTATTCACTAACTTCACGATTCTATGTTTCCTAATATTTCCATAGTTTTACCATAGATAGCGTTGTTCATAAGTTTAATAATGTTTTTTTCGAAATCAAACTTAGCCTTCGTTCTTAATTGGGTGTTATATTTGATGTATGGCGCCAAAAAAGCGGAATGTTTAAATTTTAAAATTCTGTGGGTCTTTTTCAAGACCAGACCGTGGTTCAGGGCCTATTTGAGCGCCCTGTAATGTATCACGTATTTTTCTTTGGGATAAAGGGTAGTCATAAGTTTAGGTAATTTCGACTCTGGCGGTACTCGGTGTTCGGCAGCAAAAGGGAGATCTTTGTGCAAATCGTGCAACCCGTCAGGATACTCTAAGTCAACCTCTAAAATATACCCTTCTTTAGCATCGTTGGGAATTTTAGTAACGTCAATACTGTCAATATCGTCTACCCATTGAAAACCGCCTTGAGGCAAACACTCACACATCGCCCAACCGTACAAGTTATTTACGTGTAGATACAGAATATATTTAGAGGGATCGTCCGGATTGTGTCCTTTCATGTATTTATTATTAGCTTGCGCGAATCGCTTAGAACATTGGCTCAAGCCGCCTCTGACAGCTCTCTCGAAAAATAGCAAAATATCGATATCTTGAAACGTTTCTAATTTACAGCCGGTGAATTTTAACATACAATCGAAGGTATAACCAGGCATGGTATAATACCAAGCGGGATCTAGACCGTAATTATCGTGACACGACTTTCTGAACGTCTCAAACACGTCACTTAGCAACATAATGTCAGTTTTGAGGTACAGATCCGAGTATTCACCGATCGTGCCTATATTGAATTTTTCCCAAACCAGTTGAGCGTGAGCGTATTCATTTTCATTGATATTGGTGTCATTTAGTTTGTTATAAAATTTATCGATAGTTGGAAGCGAAGTCTCTTGTAATTTCTCTAAATTGTCGATGTAGTCATAACAAAAAACGCCTTTTCTAGTTAATAGGGTCAACTGATCCGAAGGGATGTCACCAAATTCCTTTTTAGTATTAACGAAATCCTTGCTTTTAAGAGAGGAGGCTAGTGTCTCTAGAGAAAATCCCATGAATCTGAGGGAATCTATAAAACGAAATTTTACACTGGTTTCATTATCGAAAATCGTAAAACTTATATATTTTTCTTTATTGATGAGAAGAAGGGAGATATGATTGCGCTTGGCAAGGTCCCTGATAATGAAATGACTGTCGTAGCCGCTGAAATTATGAAATACCACTGGAATCACGAACGAGTTTCGATAATTTAGATTGCATGCCTGATGGGCGTACCCACGAAACCTAGAAGACAAATGGCAATAATCACGGACTATGATATTGTCGGGAGTGAACGATTTTTCACAAATATGACAATTTGCCGTGGCATTTTTCAAACTTATATTTTGATCCATCGGTTCCACGGTTGTTAATTTCGACGCAACGAATTTTGCTATTTCCTCCATTTGATCCGCATACCAAGACATACAATCGGACCCTCGATAGCTTTTGAAAAAAGACAAAGAGTCGTCGTAGGAGCATTTAAAATAAAAAGCGGCACTGAACGCCTCGTTTTTTTGGAACTTGGTAGTCTGCGACATCGCCTCCGAATCGCGATAAGGTTTTAACATGGACTCGAAATCTGAATATATAACAAAAGGGGTGCGTTCTTTATATACGTAATTTTTAAATTTGACAAATTTTTCTTTGGGGAACGACACCTGGCAATTATTGAATTCTTCACAGTAAACAGTGTGGTTGTCCAATTTCTCCTAGGTGTGGAAATAATTCAGGCATCTATCGCATATGAACTTTTTACCGTGTGTTTATTCATCTGCGTGGCAATTAGACGCGACAAATTTTTAATCCAACAAAAATGATATTTTATAGGTGACATTTCGACATCTTCCGCGGGAGGGGTCTCGTGGTCATTCATTTTTAGGAAATATTGATCCTGAATGAGTAGCAAGTTCACGTGTCTATCCATCTTCTTTTTAGTCAATCGCACCGGGCCAGTACAAAATTTACGCGGATTTTCGCATACTAACTCTAGGGCGTATACGTTTACGGAAATTTTATTTAATTTTTCGAACCTTTCGATTTTAGGAAGCGTTACTGGAAAGTCCTCCAACCCGTCTAGGTTCAAAACTTGTGCATAATGGGGGTACGAACTAGTGCGCTCTGTATTACGATCTACGGGGTAAAGAGCCGAAATGACAGCCCACATGAAGCACGCGTCATCATCGTTTCTAACGTTAACGCAAGCTCTTTTCTTTAAAATCTCATCCGGTAATTTCACGTACGACCCACCGCCGTTCCCCATTTGGACTTTGTTAACATTAACTTCCAAATATAAAATTCTATGTAGCGCCCAACCAGAATCACGTTCCTGGAACTCTTCGAGAGTCTTTAAAATGGTGTCGGTGACGTTGTCCGCAAACCAACGTCTGTCCCCCGTCAATAGTAACATTTTTCGTATTGAAATATTTATTATCCAAAATTTCTTCATCTCCCGATTTTTTTATAAATTCCCCACAGAAAACGGTGTTAACCTTTATTATGTTGTATTCTTTTACGATTCTAGACAAGCGTGGTTTTAAAAGGCGAAAAGCGTCATTCAAGATTTATAATGACTCCCGAACGAATTCTACTTTTGAATGCGGACTTAGTGTCTTCCCATTTGACCCAACCGCGTCCACTCGCTTTTACTCCGCACCCAGCGCGTTTCATATTTTTTAAGTAAGCTCTGAATCTTTTTAAATGTCCTAAATTTGTTTGTAGTTTTGTCATCGTACCAGGATTGTATCGACATGCTTTTATAGCACCATAAACCAGCCTAATATTTTTGTTTATCAGTTTATGCCAGCGCTCTCGCGTTCTCATATCCATACCGTTTGTTATCAAGCGAAAAGCCCTCTCACAAACGTTCACAATATCATCACTTACCTCTGCGATTGCTGCAGCCATGATGCCGATGTGGTTCGGTGTGTACGCAGCTCTGCTGTGCGGAGAAACCGTGCGCTCTTTATATACCAAGACGCAACCGCTAAAAAAATTAATTTTGCAACGAAGCAAAAATTCATTTCCTGAAACCTACAATTTAGAAAAAAAATTTCTTATGAAATATATTCGGAGAAAGAAGCTAAATGCTTTTATCAAATAAAAACAGCAGGATGTCGTTGAAAAAACCAACTTAATTGTCATATGACCTTGAAAACGTCATCTGTGAATTTTCTTTTATAAACATTTGATTAGCCCCTTTGATATACTACAACTTTTATTTGAAACATTTTTTGTAGTCATTAGTTTCCAAGATATTAAACTTTCATGCACATGACGTAATTATGAGACAAATTTAGAAAAAAAATTCTTATGAAATATATTCCGAGAAAGAAGCTAAATGCTTTTATCAAATAAAAACAGCAGGATGTCATTGAAAAAACCAACTTAATTGTCATATGACCTTGAAAACGTCATCTGTGAATTTTCTTTTATAAACATTTGATTAGCCCCTTTGATATGCTACAACTTTTATTTGAAACATTTTTTTGTAGAGCCATTAGTTTCCAAGATATTAAACTTTCATGCACGTTACGTAATTATGAGACAAATTTAGAAAAAAAAATTCTTATGAAATATATTCCGAGAAAGAAGCTAAATGCTTTTATCAAATAAAAACAGCAGGATGTCATTGAAAAAACAACTTAATTGTCATATGACCTTGAAAACGTCGTCTGTGAATTTTCTTTTATAAACATTTGATTAGCCCCTTTGATATGCTACAACTTTTATTTGAAACATTTTTTTGTAGAGTCATTAGTTTCCAAGATATTCAACTTTCATGCACATGACGTAATTATGAGACAAGTTGACCATCGCCCGGGCGGCCCCGGTCCACGAACCTGCCTGACGCCGGACGAAATCGAAACGCGGGCGCTAGCGAGAAATAGCTTTCGTTATTTTTTCTTTTATTATGTTCAGGAGAGGTCACTGTTTTGTTGTTGATTGTAGCACGTTAGGAAAAGATTCACAATGAAAAGGCAGGCAATTTTTAAATGATTTTATTTGATATAATATTTTATACTGTAATAGGTGGTATACTATAAGCCCATATTTTCTTGAAAAACACGTGCCCGTTCCTCTAATCCTCACTAGACAGGCGCTGCAACCGCAACCTTTCTGCCTGGCGAAAGACCCTCCGGGCGGCCTTGCTAAGACCAGGCGGATACGGACGCAGCACATTTCTCTCTTCTAGGTCAGGTGTGTAAGTACCCACATCGTCCCATTCTTCTTCCAGGGGAGGCCAGGTGTTTTCTGCGGTAGATTGACTGCTCTTCCGTTCTTCTGAGGGCGGTTGTTTACCGTGTTCTGCTGGGAGCTGTTGGCTGCCTTGCCATTGTTCTGTTGGTTGTTGGTTGCCTTGCCATTGCTCTGCGGGTTGTTTGGTGTCCTGAGGATATTCTGGGAGACCAACCTGTTCACCACAGATGTGCCATGGCACTCCATGACACATCACCTGTGCTGTTTCTTTGGGGAGCTGTTGTTCTGGAGGCTTGTAGTCTTTGTTGCAGTCACACTGCAGCCCCCAGTCGTAGACGTCCAACATTTCTTCTGTTACAGTGGGGAGGGGGCACTTGCACCAGGGCACTAGCTCGGTCTCCATCTCTTGCATCTTGAGGCACTTGGATAGAACTGACGAAGGAGTGAAAACCCGCCTCCTTTTATAAGCCACTATTTGCTGACTAAGGTTTTTTTTCCTTGTAAGCATATTTGACATTCTTCACTTAAAAAAATTTCAAAATTCAAAATCGGAAAAAAATTGGGAAAATAAAAACAAATTGGTAAAGCAAAATTTGAAAAAAAAAAAATTTTTTTGGTAAAAATTGGTAAACAAAAATTCTCCTGTCTGATTGACAGTCGACCCTAGACCACAGTGTGTCAATTTTAAATTTTTATTTACTCGTATTGGATTTTTTTTATTGGATCTTATTCCATCAGAGGCATTTCCTATATTATCTGAATTTTTTTTGGTCAGTGTCCGTTTTCTGTATGTTTCCACTTGAAACAGAGTCTTTTACGTTATGTCTTGTCAAAGTTAATGGCTTATTTGAGGCCTTTCTATCACTTTTTTCTCAAAATTTCACCCTGCAATCGAATTAGGACCTTTTAAAAATTCATTTTTAAAAAAAAAAAATTTTGAAAATTTTTGGAATTTTCATAGGTGTCGATTCTGTGCTACTGCGCATGCGCAAATATCTTGAGGTGTTTGTCCAACCCCAATTGTGTTCCGGCCAGGCCTTCGGCCTGGCCTAATCAAAGTTCAACTTTTTTGCTTTGGTGAAGATGTTACTTTTAGGACATTTTCTAAATTTTTGCTGTCGAGGCCTTTTCTTTTGCTGACGTCGCATTTATTTCCTATAAATTGTGTCATACATCAGAGAGAGCATTTAGTTCACAGACTTCCGTGTTATAGTAAGTGTTTACAAAAGTGTTCCATCATGGCTAGCAACAGAGTGTCGCTTTCTCTCAAAAAACCAGTAAGTACTCTTTTTTTAACAAAATTAATGTGCTAAAGTCCATAGAATGTTGGAAACAGTTTTAACCACGCATTTTTAGCCTAAAACCTAGTGTTTTTTTTTCTCAGACATACCCTGACATGCCGTCACTGAGTCAGGATTTGACGGACCTGTCGCAGTCTCAATACGAGTCTCAGCCGTCAACTAGTCAACCTGCACAGAAACCAATTATTCACAGCCACGTGGTAATCCCAGTAAGTGTTTTTTTATCTGCTATGAACATTGAAAATCATTTTTTAAAGGTAATTAAGCTCAATACCCACTAAAAATTTTTTTTTTCAGTCTATAACATATCCACCCCCGCAAGAACAACTTTTACCACCTGTTGCTTCTCGCAGTTCGCCCTACCGCTACGGTATGGGTGCAGCTACGAAAAAAATTAAACTGCAAAAGGACGACGACGATGCCTTCAGCGTGATTTCCTTGCCACCCACTCAAGACAGTGAGGATGAGTTCGAGAATCCGGAAGGAAAAGGCGATATATCTTCATACGTCAAAGGGGTGACAGTTGAGCTGAAACGAAAGTATGAAGCGACGAAGCGGAAGCTACAGGTGGAACAAGATAAGAAGTCAGAAAGAAGACGTGAAGTGGAGCGATTAAAAAAACAGGACATAAAGGGTGATAAATTAATTCAACAATTACGACAAGATTTGGTTGTCGGTGCTAGACTACTAAAACGATTTAATTTATAGAAAATGTTTTAAAGTATTATTTTAGCCTAGCAACCTTTTTATGTCATGCTTTTTTAATCGCTTCTTTCTTATATTTATTTTGTTTATTATCCTTTTTGTATTTTTAACACTTTAACCTAATTACATATATTTTTTTACTATGTTTTGTATTTTTGTCCTATCCTTTCATACCACATAAGTTAAAACTATATGAAAATATTAAAGTTCAAGTATTATTCTTCCTCCCGGTATAGCTTGCTACTCAAACGACCTCCAGCAAAGGTTTTTTATTCTCGGTGCATTTCGCGTACCTAAGCATTTCCTTTGTTCCTCAACTTTTGCTATTCTCGTACCTTATTTAAATATTTAACAACAGAGGATTTTTGATATAGGTACCATCAAAACTCATTAAAAACCATAGCAAGTGCCAAGTGCCTTGAACGGTCATGTGGCGCCATCTCTACATTGGTAGTACTACTATAACTCCCGGACCGCGAGACCTGGCCTTCCTAAATCATAGGCCTACAGCCTAACAGGGTGAATATAAGTCATATTGTGGAACAATAAAACAGGAAATAATTTTAAATGTTTATTAAAAATCAATTATATAAGGTTAGGTTTTTTATTTTCTTATTAACCTCATATAATGTAATGTCCTGATATAAGGTTAGGTTTTTTATTTTCTTATTAACCTCATATAATGTAATGTCCTGCTTCAACGTTTCTAAATTTTTTAAATACTGCTTCAATTTTCTCCTATAATACAATTTGTCCATTCTTGGGGCATTCAAGGTTCTACAATAAATTCAATATTTGATGTCCTTCCGATCGGCCCCAAACTTCGCAGAAAATACCTTTTGCCAGCACCAATTTCACCATTTATCTTCTCAATTATCTCGGATGTAAACTCCGCGGTGTAGCGTTGCGGTAGCACCGTTTTAAATTCGTCGCACTCTACGAAGATTTTTTCTCCGTACTGCGTGTTCACCTTGTCCACCATCTTTATTCGAAATTTTTCACCCACTTCCAAATTCTGCAAACTCTCGAATCTCTTCAAGACCAAATTCTTGTTCAAACTTTCCACGAACGACTGCATTTTGTGGCTTAGGAATTTTTACTGCAACTGGCTTGAGAATGGTGCAGGAACTGCGCTCCATCAAACATATAGGCGTCACCCCTCCACCGGCGGTGGGGTCAGGAGTGGGGGCCAGAGTGCGGGTGGGGGCCGGCTTCCAAGAATCACACGTAAAGGTCAAGTGAGGTCAGGCTGTGACGTCACGTGACCTCGGCTGTGACGTAGCCAAAATGCACGCATTTCTGGCCTTATGGAGGTTAACATGGGGGTCGTGAGTTGGAACTCTCATAGTATATCTACTGGCCGCAACCAAAAACCAACTAACGCAAATGCTTAAAATTCTAGAGGAGTTCTCCATGGACATCTGAATGTAGTGGGCTGGACAAATAATGCCGCACCCTGCGTCAGGGGAAGACTTGACCAAGGCGCACACGAGACACAGGATGATGATCGAAGCAGTGGGCACGGAGATACATAAAATAAGTATCTTGGGATGAAACAGGCTCAAAGGATAAGGATGAAGACCGATCTAACGAAGGAACATCCAGTAACATCAATGCCGCCTAAGGCCTGATAACGTGGCAAGGGTCTCGTCCGAGCCAGACCCTTATAGTGTCCGGTGTCTGAATGAGTGTTCCCCGTAGAGGGTGTGCGAACGCCTTTGGCTAAGTCAAGATAAACGGTATGAGAGAAATATATTAAAGAAACTAAGGAACAATAACAAAGAAATACAATTTGGCTATTTTTTTTACCCTGGGGAAATGAACATCAATGATACTGTAAATATTTTATAGAATTGATCTACTAATGAGTTGATCTCAGCATTTCCATCCAAAAGGACCAATCTTAGAGTTCACAGTCAAAGCAAGCCTCTCGTTTCTTAGGAGCAACATTGCGACAGTATATACCTATCTAGTTCCCGATGATAAGGAATATACTCTTGAACCAAGGGAGAAGTATTTCTGGACACCGTGTACTTAATGTATGATAAAACCAAATCTAGCAGCCTACATTGCTGCGAGTGAAGAACGTTTAACAAGCCATACACATTACACAGCACCAACTTTTTTATCTGAAATGTCTGCACTAACAAAGTTTGGACCGTTAAAAATCTCTGTATAAAATATTATTTCTAGAAAGCGTATGTAAGACTTGGCCAAGCTCTTCAAAGGTTCCCAAACTATACAATTTCAGATGATTTCTATTAAATTTGAAACGTTCAAGTTTACGTCAGTTACAATCAAACTACCTAAATTATTAAATAGAAGGTTAGAAAAAATTTTGAAAGAATTAACAAAACTAATAATTCTAACATCTAAAGTCATTTTCCGTTCCGTGGCAATAATGTTTTAGTAAAATTTATCCATTCCTAATTATACCGAGCTAGCTATTATTTTGTTGCCATTTGTTTGGTTTTGTGTCACAAGCATCTTTTTAATTTAGCATTGATTAGCAGTCGAATTGGGAAACACATATTTATTTACTCCAGGGGAGAAGTTTTACGAGCACTTTACTTTCCGTTATAAGCTCATTAGATCAACTTTATGTTGTACCGCTTAATTATCTTTACTGTTTGTAGTGTGAGAATAGTTTGGAGTAAGTAGGATCTTATTTCATACAAAGTTATCTCTAAGGGGATATTACTGAGTGAAGTGGCAATAAAATACCTCCTTGCTGACACAAACAAAATCAGATTACAAATTTATTCAAAATAAAAGAACTTTTGTTATAAATTTATATCCAGAGATTTGGTATTTTATCAAACTCAATCTCTAAACAAACATAATTATTTAAATTTTATTTTGAGTAGCTTTTCAAGAATTCTTAACAAAATTGATGCACCGCCTTGAAATGGAGACTACAGTGTGTCCAAAGATGGAACAAACCATACTTGTGAACTTTCTTAGTCTGTATTGCATTAGTAAAAGTTATTCATCATAAAATCTTTTGCTTATTCTGTAAAGCCCATAGCCATATTCAAAATTTGGAAATAACATACATGGTGGTCAAAAATCAAGAAAAATCTACAATAAAGTCAAGAATAAAGTACTTGTTTTTTAAAGAATAGTAAAAATATATTATACAGGGTGGCTTATATGTACATATAAGTGGCTTACTCAAAATATCTCGGCTATTTTTTAACAGAAAAAACTATGGCCAAAAATAAAAAAAAATCAAAATTTTTAAACTGCAGTAACTTTTTTATTTCTAGAGGTACAGAAAAAAGTTTAAAATGAAAATTGTTTGCAACAACTGTGGGAATACAACTATTGCATTAATTTTGAAATATTAGGTGTGACTAACTTTGGGCCCTCCTGGGGTCAAAAAATAAATTATCTGGAAAACAATTGATTGACCCATTTTTTTCTAAAGAAAATCATCCCATTTAATTTGATATGCCACACTTGCCAGTTTGTTCTGTGTTTAATATAAGAAATTAATAAAAGTTATTGAAAATAAATAATCGATTATCGATTATCACGCTAATTTAAAGCAGGCATATTGGGCTTTTAAATTTTGAAAATAAAGCGATTTTTATGCACTTCATTGAATGTCGAATAGCTAATCTAGAATTATTATTTTACATATTTAAAAAATGCGAAACTCGTAGACATTATTGTCTGTTATGAAAATAAATTAAAAATACTTCATATTTTCTATTAAACGCAACACTTAACAGGTAGATAATGCCATAACAATTACGCTGTGTCTCGCCTCCCGGTACCGGTATTCATATAAATTCCGGTAGAAACTGTGACGTAGCCTAGATGATGTATTTCTTTACGGGTTTTTGTTAGAATCCCGGTAGGAACAAGAAGTATTTTGATAAATCCCGGTGCTTTTCTAATTCATTTGTAAAGCAAAATACCACAGAATAAGTAAAATATGTATTATACCAACTAAACATTTAAACACATAATTCATAATTAAAACAAAAAATGAAATATAAGATCTCACAAATGACAATGGCATAAAAACGTGGTCAGAAAATAGGTCTCTAAAAAAATGTAAGTATAAAAGTTCTTTCCTCCTTGATATTGTTTCCCGCCTTCTGAAACTTCTGACCATCAAAAATGCTACAATATTTTACTCCATAATATCCCAGTTCGGATCAAAGCGTCTCGACGATGTAACAAGCCGTGTATATATTCCAATATTTTGAAAATGTTTCACATTCATACTGCTTTACTGCTGCACTTACTTACTCAAAAGATTGAAACGTTTGACCAAGGGAAAATACCTTCCATCCTATCACTTTATAGTCCAATAAAAATATGAGTTTTGCTAAAAAAAGCCAAACAGGATGATTTTTTCAGGGTTGCTTGGGGACTGCCTCCTGAGTGTCCAATCAAAAGATCACACTTGAACCCCTGGTACGAATTGCGATACAGGGTGTTTCCTAAACATTTTTTACAGCAGAATGACCCAAATAAAAGTTATGAAGTATGAACAACTTTTACTCATAAAAAATTTGTTGTATCTCTAATACATAACGAGTTTCAGCGCATTAGTTATATGGCAAAAGTTCCGCACGCTGCAGGGGTGGTCTTGTAAACATTTTTTACAAAAAAATACTTCTGGCCAACTTTTTCTTTTTTTTGGGTCTCTAATACTTAATGATTTACAGGCCATTATATTTTTTAAATAATTTTTGTCATATAATGCCCTGTAAATCTTTGTATTTGTATTTGTTTTGTATTTGTATTTGACACACAAAATTTTTAAGAAAAAGTTGACCAAAAGTTTATTCTCTAAAATTTGCATAAAGGTCATTTTTTGTAAAAAATTTTTTTTTATCAGACCACCCCTGCAGCCAGCCGAATTTTTGTCATATAGGTAAAGCGCTGCAACTCGATACAAAAAAAATATATATGAAGGAAAGTTGTTCATAGTTTGATCCCCCGCAACTTTTATTAGGGTCATTCTGCTCTAAAAAAATGTTTTGGAAACCACCCTATAGCGCAATTCGTACCAAGATTTCGATTGTGACCTTTTAGTTGGACACTCAGGAGGCAGTGCCCAAGCAACCCTGAAAAAATCACCTTGTTTGGAATTTCTTTTTGCAACCCCTATAAGCCGAGCTCAACTTTATTGGACTATTTAAACCATATCTTTAAATATTCGGGAGTACATCAAAACAAAAACCGGTAAAGAAATACGTTATGCAGGCTACGTCACAGTTTCTACCGGGATTTATATGAATACCGGTACCGGGAGGCTAGCGTAACAATTATCCTAAAAATGAAATAATAAAATGTCGTACCTACTACGTCGTACAAATGCTCAGTGAACACCTAGTATTTACACCTACTTTTCACAACAAACCACACCGCACATTCTTCAACATTTCACCTTTTCAGCATCTGCATTTTAGCTGCTGGATATTTCATGTATTCTCATTTTTTAGTATTACACATTTTGCGAACCTGTTGAGGTAACTCACCTGTTTAGGTAACTCCATTTGCAAAATTTCAATAGGGATGTCATCACTAACGTCATAACGCTATCATTGCAAGTAGAGATACTAAGAGAGCACCAGACCAGACTTGTCGAAACCTGTCTGGTCTGGTACTCTCCTAGGTTTTGACCGTCTCCCCACTCTCTGCCCACTCCTATTAAAACAGCTAAATAGGAGAGGTTCAACTAAGATCTCATCAGACACGCAGATCATTTACAACATGTCCTTCTTAAATAGTTTAAACAATTTGCTGGTGAAAAATCTGGTGAATGTTCGAGATTTGGAAGTAAATAAAAAATTTGAGATCCAGTGTTTTAAGAAAATAAATACCAAGTTTGGGGAAAAGGTAGTGGCGGAATTTGCCGACTTCAAGACTATCCTGCCTCAGCGTTTTACGGAGCAATTAACTCGAGAGCGAATTGACGAATTGAATGGTGACGACAAAAGGTATTTTTTAACAAGCTTGGGGCCCGTCGGCAAGACTACAAATATTATATTTTCTGAAGCATGAGCGAGAGACTGCGGCGATATATGGAGGCACTCGAAGAGCTGAGACGCTTGATTATTATGTATGAACTAACTAAAAAGTTTAGAAATGTAAAATTGTAAAAATAAAAAATATTATTTGTTTGTGTGTTTTTTATTTCTCTAAGAGGGTGTGATTGAATAAACTTGTGTCAATCCAATGCCGGTTGTTAGGCAATTTTGCTTCAATTATGTCCGGACACAAATATTCTGACAATTTAAACAGCAAAACATAAAAAATTGACTAGTGAATTATCCAGTGAGAAAATATTCTACATAATATCCAATTGGGCAATTGCTCAAGTCGGTCCTCCAAATTTCTCGAATATGCGTTTTTCCAAAATATTGTTTGTGTTTTTTACTTCGGATTTGAGGGGTATATCGATTGGTTTGATGCCGAGGGGTGAGAAAATATTGTCTGTGTTTTTTACTTCGGATTTGAGGGGTATATCGATTGGTTTGATGCTGAGGGGTGAGAGGTTCGACCAACAGAGAAGTAAAAAATTCTAGAGTTTTAAGAGGATAAATATTAACACGTTGACTGCCATGTGTATATATATTATGCACAGATTGGTCTGGTGCTGCGGGTCGAGTAACAGAGAAGTAAAAAATTCGAGAGTTTTAAGAGGATAAATATGAACACGTTGACTGCCATGTGTATATAATATTATGCATAGATTCATCTGCTGCTGCGGTTCGATTAACAGAGAAGTAAAAAATTCGAGATTTTTAAGAGGATAAATATTAACACGCCTTGTGTATATATATTATGCACAGATTGGTCTGCTGCTGCGGTTCGATCAACAGAGGAGTAAAAAATTCGAGAGTTTTAAGAGGATAAATATTAACACGTTGACTGCCATGTGTATATATATTATGCACAGATTGGTCTGGTGCTGCCGGTCGATCAACAGCGAAGTAAAAAATTCGAGTGTTTTAAGAGGATAACTATTAACACGCCTTGTGTATATTATGCACGGGTCTGGTTCTGCGGTTCGATCAGGTAAAAAATTCGAGAGTCTTAAGAGGATAGTGGTTGTCGAATTTGCATGAATGGCTTTCAGGCTGCGGCCATGGAGGCAATGTCTGAGAAGCATGATTATGAGCGAAATAAAAAGTTTAAATTATGAAAATATTTGTTAATAATAGTTAAAATAGTCCTCAAGTTGTGTGAATTTCAGATGATAGAACTTGTCAGGAAAAAATCAATACTACGGCAGAGCGCCCATAATCGGCCGCCGTAGGGTTCCGCATCATAAACCCTCTAAAGGGGCCATTTACCGCAAAGGATTGCTTCAAGAATTTTGTCTGAAGTTTTAAACGTGGGAATATGTCGCGTATTTAGTTTTTCTACATAGATGATTTTAATTTGGCATGTTGTTCCATGATTGTTTAAATCTAAAAAATAACTTATTATTTGTTACATGAGTAGTACCATGATGGTTTAAATCTGTTTATTATTAATGAGTAGCACCGTGATTAAATCTAAAAAATAACTTTATATAGCTAACGCCCTCTGGGTGCCAGCGTCTGCTTTACTGGTCGAGAAATTTTAACCGTTACTAATGGCTGGGTGAATTTCTATTGAAACAGCTTGGAGACTATTCGAGCGCCGGTATTTTGTATTCTTTTTCTTCCTCGGTCCGCCAGATGGGTCTAGTGTGCAACTTCCCGACACGAGCTTGTTTGAAATAGATAAGTTCTTGTCCTAGACCTCTCAACGGTCGAGCTGGGGTTCAAAAGGTACAGCACTATTAGATATTAGTCAGTTATCAAGGAACCCCAATCAGCTCCCCGCCCCTTCTCCGTCACAATTCCGTCCGATCTGTACAGTTCCGGAAGGAATGGTCTGTCGGTTGGGGAACCGCCACCCTTTTTTTGGGTGGCGGGGGGGATTAATAAAACCTCGAACCCCCCGCGCGAGGCTCGGCAATAATGTATCTGCTAGATCCAGCTCTATGTTAAAAATGTTCGATCTAATGAAGTAAACATTTTTGCAGTCCTATTGGACTCTAAGTATATCCTGACTCGAAATATAACAGTCACATTCAAACAGAATTATGCAATAACTTTTTTTGAATATCCATGTTTATCATCCGGTATATTGTCCGGATGCGGCACGTGCCAAGCAGAGGATATTACCTAGACCCATAGACCTTACTCTCCCTTCAAGATTTATGACTTGGCAATTATAGCTTCTTCGGTACAATAAGGTACGTAATAAATATTCTTGGCGATAAAAACCTTAACACGTTGAGTGTCGAACTTGCCCAACGCGCCATGTGCATATTCAGGCAGCGCTTTATGTCAGGCTGCGTAATGTGCATATGTACCGTGCAGGAATCTGATGGTGCGGCATGGAATTAACACCATCTTAGTTGGTGATATCTTACTATTTTGATTTTTGTTAGATATTAGCTGTGGTACTATAAATAACTAAATACAGGGAAATAAATGAACTGCGGTGGTGGTTAAAAAAGCACGAACCCCTCGCGCGAGGCTCGGCAATAATGTATCTGCTAGATCCAGCTCTATGTTAAAAATGTTCGATCTTATTATTTTGTCAGTTTAGAAATCCTACTCTCCATTCAATATTAAAAACTTGATTTTCAAACAAATTATAAAAGGAGCATGCACGCTTAGATTCCCTGACTTAGAATAAAATTTAAAAGATTTGTTATACAATTTCGAATCTGACGTTGAACTTAATCTACTTGAAGTATTTTTTCAAAATATGAAGATAGTCAAATTCTAAACACATTTGCAAGTGATCATCACATGTTTGAATACACAATGTATTATTTCAAATGTTGGATCTAATATAATAAAGTAAAAATTTTGACAGTTTACCTAATAGCACAGAATAAATAGCTTTGCAACAGAAGCCTCCTTACGGACATGTATCAAAAATAAGCGAGTCTCCATTTCAATTTACAGAAAGACAAACAGTATATTAATCATAAATTTGGTTCTAATACAATATCTTTGCTATGTAGATTAACGTAAAATCGAATAAAATGCAAATTATTCATGACTTTAGAAGATATTTCGCTAAAAAGCGAGTCTCCTTTTGACACATGTCGCTAAGAAATTGTCTGTATTACTCGTTAGTCTGTGCTAATAGGACCTCCCAACTCGATAATCCAGCTATAAAAGTCGCATTCAGGATTATGCTTTTTCAATATCCAGGTATATCATCGCGGCACGTGCCGCAGAGGGTATTAGACCTATAGACCTGTAATTATTATTCTCACTTCAAGATTTATGACTTAGCAATTATAGCTTCTTCGGTACAATAAGGTATAATAACGTATTCGAAGTTCTCGGATTGTAGCACCGTGTATGTTTAACATTAATAGGAAACTTAGCATAATAAAATACAGTAAATTTTTTTAATTATTTATTAATGAAAAATATTCTTATTCTAATTTTGTCTCATATACAAGAGGATTGAAGCAAACTTTAATTTTAGAATCTATGCAATTTGAGTTCGATGTTGTCGATATTTATAATGGAATTTAAATAATTACAACCTATTAAGTCTCACACATCACAAGTTTTACACAATTTGTATGCAAAACCTTGTATGAATGTATGCAAAACCTTGAAAGTCGCAAAAATTGGACGCAACTCGCAAGCAACGCAAGATGTATGCAAATCCTTGAGAGACGCAAAAATTGGACTCGCAAGCTGTATATATAGTACGCAATTAAAAGACATTTGACCTACCTTGAAAGCTAATGGACATTTTTTCGACTTTTAAGTGTTAACTACTATAGTTACTTTTCGAAAGAGAGAGTACCTGCGAGCTGTTTCAACAAACTGAGCGGTATAATACATGTAAAAAATTATAAGTTAAAGTTTAAGCTTAGGAATCATTCATAATATAGCAATTTTCCGATTATAAATTCATACTTGCAAAAACATCTTAGTTTGAGGGAAGAGTCGCGTATAAACATAATAAGTACCACATACCCACCAAATATTTCACCAAAATTGTCATATTTTCTCACCTGTTGTGTGGAGAAATAAACAAAACATCATAGCCTCAAGGGAGCCGAAGACCCTGTGTAATTTCTGAAACTAAGTATCCAGTTGTGCCATCAAAGTTTTCTTCTTCTTAAAATAAGCTACGTTTTTGCTAAATTTGTTTTTTATATTGTGCCGATTTGCAGCATCACTTAGCTGTCTACTGACACATCTTTACGTTTTACGACGCAAAATCGCGGTACTAAAAAATCATCCTGTATAGAAAAGTTGATCGGTTAAAGTTACAAAAACAGATTCTAAAAACAATAATATGAATGTTACACATCCAGATCCTGACGTTTCAAAACTTAAACAGACGTTAAACAAAAATTGAAATGAGTTTCTATAGTCTACTTGTCTTGGAAATTTGTAAATAATAGTAAAATCTTTTTTCATCCTAGGCGTTTGTAAGGCAAAATACTAACCATACAGTATGCGCAGGGAAAATGTAAGACCTGTGATACCTAGAATATATGTTTTATGGTAGAATTATGGTGTATTGAACTTATTCGTTTCCCAAAGCACCACATGTTTCATACAAGCTGGCGGTACAACTTTTTGATGCAGGTGAAAGCGACGTTAATCTAGAACGATCCAATTGCTATTGTATTATTTTTTGGACAAAATTTATGACGGCTTTACACTATCAGGTGAAGGGTACCCCTTCAGACGTATTGCCCACCATAAAGCATGTCACAAAAGTATATTGTCCGTTTTAGAAAGTCCAAACATCCCCAAAGCGAGCTGTTTAAATATTAAATCATTTAGAATATACAGGCAATTTGTAGATATACATGTATCCTTTTTCCCTTAACTCGAGGTGCTTAGGTATAAACTTCAATAACTCTATGCAAAAAAACATGTATATTTGCTACATATGCAACATTTCGTACTCTAACTCGAGGTAATTATAAGACATATTTTTATTAAGATAGAAATGAACCCTACAGAAAAATTTAGAACAAAATTCCTAAAATATAAACTAACCTCAGATGCTTTTAACTGAAAAAATCTTTGCTGTGTAGAAGAAGTTGTAACAAACAACATACTTATAAAATATACTCTCAATTCATACAAAACCATCTATTTTTTAACATGTTGACTGTCATGTGCATATATGCACAGACAACTTGCACGCCATTTGTATATTCACAGCGCTTTATGTCAGACCGCGTAATGTGCATACCGTGCATTTCTTATGGGGAATCTGTTTCTACTTTGACATTAAACTGTAGCACGTAGGAAAACAATATCAAGAGGACATTTTGCAATTAGAATATGCATAAAAAATCCATTTTGTTACTATTCAATATGTTTCATTTTATTGAACAATTGTACCGATTACTCACTTCACCAATTATTATTCAAGTTGTTTGATATAACAGTTTTATGCTGTTATAACTTGTACATGATTTAAATACCTTAATTAGTAACAATTTAAGTCCACATATTTCCTAAAATTTTAACACCCTGTAGCTTTATAAGACTTTAAAAAGGATATAGAAAGAACGATTATTTGAAGATCTGTTAAAACTGATTCACTGTATAAGTAGGAAAAAATCATCGCTAACGTTCAGGAAAAATCTACCAAACTGGCAACACTGTTCCGATATACACAAGATGCGTGGCGCGTTTCCTCTTTAGTTCATCCGTGCTACCCCATCGTGCTCCGAGCCGCCTTTACTCAGTTCACCCGTGTTTCGAGCCGCTTTTACTCAGTTCACCTGTGCTTCGTCGCTTTGAACAGTATGGAATCATCAAAAATTAACATCTTAAGTGATTACCGTTTGGTAGCTGTAAGTTTTTTTAGTTTAATTTCTCATTTGATTCTCATTGAACCCATTTACTTGTAGCCAACTCAGAGTGTCGACGAGACGGCCAACGCTGTGACGTCAATTTGTCTTGAACCTGTAAGTTTGCATTAATCAGTATTTTCACATATAATGTTTCCCTTTCATAGCTGTCCAACCTCAATACATACATATTAGAGATTGAGAACATTTCGGAGACCCGCCAACTTTCCGAAATTGAGGGTGATTATGTCACAGACTTCGACATTAACCGTCTTCCGGCTGATGCAACAACACGACCGATGTCACGCATCAGCAACGGATCTGTAAGTGAACATTATTTATATAAATCGCTATTCTTCACATAAGGTTTCTTTCCCACAGTTAGATAAACGGCGTCAGTCTGGGGACTCGAGGACGGCGGTGTCACGTCCATCATTGTCTTTAAAGAAACTTACCGACGCTGAATACACCGACGATGACTCTGTGACACCTCCACCAAAGAATCTTTCACGTAAGCCAGCATCACGACCGATGTCATGCACCAGCAACGGATCTGTAAGCGAACATTATTTATATAAACCGCTATTCTTCACATAAGGTTTCTTTCCCATAGTTAGATAAACGGCGTCAGTCTGGGGCGGCGGTGTCGCGTCCATTGTCTTGGAAATTTATCGACGCTGAAGACAGCGAGGATGACTTTGTGACACCGCCGCCAAAGAGCCTCTCACGTAAGCCAGCATCACGAAAGTCAGCATCACGAAAGCCAGCATCACGCAAGCCAGCATCACGACCGCGGGTAGTGAATGAAAAGGGGGGATTTGGAGTGAGCGAGGAACCCCAAAGTGTGAGTGAAGTTTTTATCAACATGAGAGAGTTGGCAGATGGGGGCATTTCAAACGCAAACGAAAGGTTTGAATGTGTCATGAACCGAATGCAAAGGGAGTGGGATGAATGTGAGACTAGGATGTTGAAAATAAAAGCCATTTATAATCGTGCGAAAGAAGGGCGTGCCTCGTGTATGAATGAAGTTGAAAAACTTGAACGCATGAAAAAAAATCTCCCCTAAATATATTTAGTTATACGTATATGTATAGATAAGTTTCATTATTTTATCCAATTAGATATAAGTGTGTATATATATATATTTAGAAATTAATGTTTATTGTATATATATATATATATATATATATATATTTAATATAAAACATAAATATATTTCTCTTGTTTCAATTCCACACATTAAGTACCCAACAAAAACATTCTGAGAATTTAATTTTCAAGTTTCTTAAGCAAAGAAACCAATATAATTAGTCTGGAATGAGAGCGCTGAGTTAAACATTCTGTATATCATAGAACTCTCTGAAAATATAAAGAAAAACTATTTTTATAATAAATAGCGAATAATTTGTATAACACAGTCATAAAGTGGCAAAAAAAGGGCTATAGTCAGCTCCAGTTAATTTTCAAGAATGTTTCTTAAACATAGAAACCAATATAATTAGTCTAGAATGAAAGCGCTGAGTTAAACACTCTGTATACCATAGAACTCTCTGAAAATACCATAAAGAAAAAAATATTTTTATAATAAATAGCGAATAATTTGTATAACACAGTCATAAAGTGGCCAAAATCAACCCAAGACCGCAGGCCGCTTTCAGTTCGCGGATACCTACGAATGCAGCTGAAATGAAAACGTTTCTGGGAATAATTATTTGGATGGGACTAGGCCGAAAACCTACTTTGAAAGATTACTGGAGTCGATCTGCTCTTTATGCAAATCAAATTTCGAAACTGATACCAAGAAATCGTCTTGAAATACTATTGCAAATGTGGCATTTTTCAAAAAATGAAAAATGTCCTCCTGCAGACAGAGTTCATAAAATACAACCACTCATCGACGTTATAAATAAAAACATTAAAGTTTGTATGGTTCCTGCAGAAAATGTTTGTATTGATGAAAGCATGGTACCGTTCCGTGGTCGAATATCTTTCAAACAATATGTGAAAAGAAAGAGGCACAAGTTTAACTTTAAAGTTTTTAAATTGTGCATAAAAGATGGTTACACATATCATCTAAAAGTTTATTGTGGATTTGAGAAAAGAGATGGCATGTCAGTAGCTAATAATGGCGGTGAATTAACAGAAGTTCCTGCCAGAGAAGGTATCCCAATGAAGGCAACAGCTATTTGTGCCTATAATTCTGCAAAACCATACATAGATGTGGCTTCATATTCTACTTCATTGCATAGGTCGGTAAAATGGTTTCGTAAGATAGCCGTAGAGGTATTGACAGAAATATCGCTGGTAAATGCTTGGCATTTGTACAAAGTTGTTAATAATTCATCTATGCAGATTACAACTTTTAGAGAAATACTTTGCATGCTATTATTGGAGAGTAATAAACAACCGATCCCAGAAGAAAACAATACAGATCATAAAATGCAGACATCAGAAAATAGACACCGATGTAAGTTTTGTTATAAAAAGCAGAAAATACGCTATAGCTCACAGTAAGCAAGCTCTCTACGTACGTCCAGCTTGTTCAGGAAGTCCAGCGATTTGTGTGGAATGTGTTTTTACTGTTCACAATTCAAAATTAAAATAATCTTTTTGTTTGTATACAGTAGGTATATTTCTATGTCAATCTATGTAGAAACACATTTTTTGTTACCAGAAAAGCCATTTTTTGTTGCCAACATTATTTACTTTTGCATAAAACTTGTCGACAGAAAATATAACTTGAAAGGGGAATATTGCAGTACATTTATTTTCCTGTATTTAGTTATTTACAAGAATAAATATCTTATAGACTGAAATTAAAAGTTGAAAATTTGTAACAAAAACGTAAATGGTAAGATATCACGAGACCAACTAAGATGGTGTTAATCACATGTCAACAGATTCCCCATAAGAAATGCACGGTATGCACATTACGCGGTCTGACATAAAGCGCTGTGAATATACAAATGGCGTGCAAGTTGTCTGTGCATATATGCACATGACAGTCAACATGTTAAAAAATAGATGGTTTTGTATGAATTGAGAGTATATTTTATAAGTATGTTGTTTGTTACAACTTCTTCTACACAGCAAAGATTTTTTCAGTTAAAAGCATCTGAGGTTAGTTTATATTTTAGGAATTTTGTTCTAAATTTTTCTGTAGGGTTCATTTCTATCTTAATAAAAATATGTCTTATAATTACCTCGAGTTAGAGTACGAAATGCTGCATATGTAGCAAATATACATGTTTTTTTGCATAGAGTTATTGAAGTTTATACCTAAGCACCTCGAGTTAAGGGAAAAAGGATACATGTATATCTACAAATTGCCTGTATATTCTAAATGATTTAATATTTAAACAGCTCGCTTTGGGGATGTTTGGACTTTCTAAAACGGACAATATACTTTTGTGACATGCTTTATGGTGGGCAATACGTCTGAAGGGGTACCCTTCACCTGATAGTGTAAAGCCGTCATAAATTTTGTCCAAAAAATAATACAATAGCAATTGGATCGTTCTAGATTAACGTCGCTTTCACCTGCATCAAAAAGTTGTACCGCCAGCTTGTATGAAACATGTGGTGCTTTGGGAAACGAATAAGTTCAATACACCATAATTCTACCATAAAACATATATTCTAGGTATCACAGGTCTTACATTTTCCCTGCGCATACTGTATGGTTAGTATTTTGCCTTACAAACGCCTAGGATGAAAAAAGATTTTACTATTATTTACAAATTTCCAAGACAAGTAGACTATAGAAACTCATTTCAATTTTTGTTTAACGTCTGTTTAAGTTTTGAAACGTCAGGATCTGGATGTGTAACATTCATATTATTGTTTTTAGAATCTGTTTTTGTAACTTTAACCGATCAACTTTTCTATACAGGATGATTTTTTAGTACCGCGATTTTGCGTCCTAAAACGTAAAGATGTGTCAGTAGACAGCTAAGTGATGCTGCAAATCGGCACAATATAAAAAACAAATTTAGCAAAAACGTAGCTTATTTTAAGAAGAAGAAAACTTTGATGGCACAACTGGATACTTAGTTTCAGAAATTACACAGGGTCTTCGGCTCCCTTGAGGCTATGATGTTTTGTTTATTTCTCCACACAACAGGTGAGAAAATATGACAATTTTGGTGAAATATTTGGTGGGTATGTGGTACTTATTATGTTTATACGCGACTCTTCCCTCAAACTAAGATGTTTTTGCAAGTATGAATTTATAATCGGAAAATTGCTATATTATGAATGATTCCTAAGCTTAAACTTTAACTTATAATTTTTTACATGTATTATACCGCTCAGTTTGTTGAAACAGCTCGCAGGTACTCTCTCTTTCGAAAAGTAACTATAGTAGTTAACACTTAAAAGTCGAAAAAATGTCCATTAGCTTTCAAGGTAGGTCAAATGTCTTTTAATTGCGTACTATATATACAGCTTGCGAGTCCAATTTTTGCGTCTCTCAAGGATTTGCATACATCTTGCGTTGCTTGCGAGTTGCGTCCAATTTTTGCGACTTTCAAGGTTTTGCATACATTCATACAAGGTTTTGCATACAAATTGTGTAAAACTTGTGATGTGTGAGACTTAATAGGTTGTAATTATTTAAATTCCATTATAAATATCGACAACATCGAACTCAAATTGCATAGATTCTAAAATTAAAGTTTGCTTCAATCCTCTTGTATATGAGACAAAATTAGAATAAGAATATTTTTCATTAATAAATAATTAAAAAAATTTACTGTATTTTATTATGCTAAGTTTCCTATTAATGTTAAACATACACGGTGCTACAATCCGAGAACTTCGAATACGTTATTATACCTTATTGTACCGAAGAAGCTATAATTGCTAAGTCATAAATCTTGAAGTGAGAATAATAATTACAGGTCTATAGGTCTAATACCCTCTGCGGCACGTGCCGCGATGATATACCTGGATATTGAAAAAGCATAATCCTGAATGCGACTTTTATAGCTGGATTATCGAGTTGGGAGGTCCTATTAGCACAGACTAACGAGTAATACAGACAATTTCTTAGCGACATGTGTCAAAAGGAGACTCGCTTTTTAGCGAAATATCTTCTAAAGTCATGAATAATTTGCATTTTATTCGATTTTACGTTAATCTACATAGCAAAGATATTGTATTAGAACCAAATTTATGATTAATATACTGTTTGTCTTTCTGTAAATTGAAATGGAGACTCGCTTATTTTTGATACATGTCCGTAAGGAGGCTTCTGTTGCAAAGCTATTTATTCTGTGCTATTAGGTAAACTGTCAAAATTTTTACTTTATTATATTAGATCCAACATTTGAAATAATACATTGTGTATTCAAACATGTGATGATCACTTGCAAATGTGTTTAGAATTTGACTATCTTCATATTTTGAAAAAATACTTCAAGTAGATTAAGTTCAACGTCAGATTCGAAATTGTATAACAAATCTTTTAAATTTTATTCTAAGTCAGGGAATCTAAGCGTGCATGCTCCTTTTATAATTTGTTTGAAAATCAAGTTTTTAATATTGAATGGAGAGTAGGATTTCTAAACTGACAAAATAATAAGATCGAACATTTTTAACATAGAGCTGGATCTAGCAGATACATTATTGCCGAGCCTCGCGCGAGGGGTTCGTGCTTTTTTAACCACCACCGCAGTTCATTTATTTCCCTGTATTTAGTTATTTATAGTACCACAGCTAATATCTAACAAAAATCAAAATAGTAAGATATCACCAACTAAGATGGTGTTAATTCCATGCCGCACCATCAGATTCCTGCACGGTACATATGCACATTACGCAGCCTGACATAAAGCGCTGCCTGAATATGCACATGGCGCGTTGGGCAAGTTCGACACTCAACGTGTTAAGGTTTTTATCGCCAAGAATATTTATTACGTACCTTATTGTACCGAAGAAGCTATAATTGCCAAGTCATAAATCTTGAAGGGAGAGTAAGGTCTATGGGTCTAGGTAATATCCTCTGCTTGGCACGTGCCGCATCCGGACAATATACCGGATGATAAACATGGATATTCAAAAAAAGTTATTGCATAATTCTGTTTGAATGTGACTGTTATATTTCGAGTCAGGATATACTTAGAGTCCAATAGGACTGCAAAAATGTTTACTTCATTAGATCGAACATTTTTAACATAGAGCTGGATCTAGCAGATACATTATTGCCGAGCCTCGCGCGGGGGGTTCGAGGTTTTATTAATCCCCCCCCGCCACCCAAAAAAAGGGTGGCGGTTCCCCAACCGACAGACCATTCCTTCCGGAACTGTACAGATCGGACGGAATTGTGACGGAGAAGGGGCGGGGAGCTGATTGGGGTTCCTTGATAACTGACTAATATCTAATAGTGCTGTACCTTTTGAACCCCAGCTCGGCCGTTGAGAGGTCTAGGACAAGAACTTATCTATTTCAAACAAGCTCGTGTCGGGAAGTTGCACACTAGACCCATCTGGCGGACCGAGGAAGAAAAAGAATACAAAATACCGGCGCTCGAATAGTCTCCAAGCTGTTTCAATAGAAATTCACCCAGCCATTAGTAACGGTTAAAATTTCTCGACCAGTAAAGCAGACGCTGGCACCCAGAGGGCGTTAGCTATATAAAGTTATTTTTTAGATTTAATCACGGTGCTACTCATTAATAATAAACAGATTTAAACCATCATGGTACTACTCATGTAACAAATAATAAGTTATTTTTTAGATTTAAACAATCATGGAACAACATGCCAAATTAAAATCATCTATGTAGAAAAACTAAATACGCGACATATTCCCACGTTTAAAACTTCAGACAAAATTCTTGAAGCAATCCTTTGCGGTAAATGGCCCCTTTAGAGGGTTTATGATGCGGAACCCTACGGCGGCCGATTATGGGCGCTCTGCCGTAGTATTGATTTTTTCCTGACAAGTTCTATCATCTGAAATTCACACAACTTGAGGACTATTTTAACTATTATTAACAAATATTTTCATAATTTAAACTTTTTATTTCGCTCATAATCATGCTTCTCAGACATTGCCTCCATGGCCGCAGCCTGAAAGCCATTCATGCAAATTCGACAACCACTATCCTCTTAAGACTCTCGAATTTTTTACCTGATCGAACCGCAGAACCAGACCCGTGCATAATATACACAAGGCGTGTTAATAGTTATCCTCTTAAAACACTCGAATTTTTTACTTCGCTGTTGATCGACCCGCAGCACCAGACCAATCTGTGCATAATATATATACACATGGCAGTCAACGTGTTAATATTTATCCTCTTAAAACTCTCGAATTTTTTACTCCTCTGTTGATCGAACCGCAGCAGCAGACCAATCTGTGCATAATATATATACACAAGGCGTGTTAATATTTATCCTCTTAAAAATCTCGAATTTTTTACTTCTCTGTTAATCGAACCGCAGCAGCAGATGAATCTATGCATAATATTATATACACATGGCAGTCAACGTGTTCATATTTATCCTCTTAAAACTCTCGAATTTTTTACTTCTCTGTTGCTCGACCCGCAGCACCAGACCAATCTGTGCATAATATATATACACATGGCAGTCAACGTGTTAATATTTATCCTCTTAAAACTCTAGAATTTTTTACTTCTCTGTTGGTCGAACCTCTCACCCCTCAGCATCAAACCAATCGATATACCCCTCAAATCCGAAGTAAAAAACACAGACAATATTTTCTCACCCCTCGGCATCAAACCAATCGATATACCCCTCAAATCCGAAGTAAAAAACACAAACAATATTTTGGAAAAACGCATATTCGAGAAATTTGGAGGACCGACTTGAGCAATTGCCCAATTGGATATTATGTAGAATATTTTCTCACTGGATAATTCACTAGTCAATTTTTTATGTTTTGCTGTTTAAATTGTCAGAATATTTGTGTCCGGACATAATTGAAGCAAAATTGCCTAACAACCGGCATTGGATTGACACAAGTTTATTCAATCACACCCTCTTAGAGAAATAAAAAACACACAAACAAATAATATTTTTTATTTTTACAATTTTACATTTCTAAACTTTTTAGTTAGTTCATACATAATAATCAAATATAATATTTGTAGTCTTGCCGACGGGCCCCAAGCTTGTTAAAAAATACCTTTTGTCGTCACCATTCAATTCGTCAATTCGCTCTCGAGTTAATTGCTCCGTAAAACGCTGAGGCAGGATAGTCTTGAAGTCGGCAAATTCCGCCACTACCTTTTCCCCAAACTTGGTATTTATTTTCTTAAAACACTGGATCTAAAATTTTTTATTTACTTCCAAATCTCGAACATTCACCAGATCTGGAGTTCCGCCCTGCTTAGTTTGAAACTAATTTTTGACATAATTTCACTTTCGAAAAATCAAGTACGCTTTGGCGGAGAGAGAAGGAAGGTCAGATGGGAAAAGAATTGCTGTTTTGTGGGCCCAATCATTGAATAAGGAATTCGGCCCAATTTAACGCGCCTTATGGATTTTTTAAAAAAGGCATGGCTTACTAGATATATTGAAAAAACTAAATTTTGGCGTTTTATTGTAATCTGTCTAGATTCGTTGTCTCTGAATTTAGATAAAAAGTGTAAATACCAAAGTTGGAGAGATTTGTGTCCCCATAATGCTGTTAACATGTCCTATACTTTCCGTGACAAGTGACAGCTGTCATTTTCGAGATATGACACAAACTTCTGTTTTTTTACATGGGAACCATAGTTGTCCGTGGCCTCAAAAAATCCGGCATATTTAGAGCTTCCCAACTCCAACGATATAATACGGAAATAAGTATAGTTTGCATTTAAAAAACACAAGTTGTAGAAAATGGCTGCTGCCATGGAAATTATTACATGATATCCGCATTCGGGGCACAATTCCCTTCAATTTTGGTATTTACACTTTTTATTTAAAATCAGAAACAACGAATCTAGATGGATTGGCATAAATCTCCAAAATTTCGTTTTTTTCTTCTAAATATCTAGTAACCTATGACTTTTTCAAAAATCCACAAGGCGCGTTAAATTGAAAAGAATTGCGGTTTTGTGAGCCCAATTTAACGCGCCTTGTAGATTTTTGAAAAAAGGCATGGCTTACTAGCTTACTACAAATTTGGAAAAAACACGAAATTTTGGAGATTTATTCCAATCCATCTAGATTCGTTGTCTCTGATTTTAGATAAAAAGCGTTAATACCAAAGTTGCGAAGGGAATTGTTTCCCCAATGCGGCCAGATTTAATCACCTCCCGACATGGGCGCCCATAGGGGGGCACGTGCCCCCCCTGGAGATTCTCAAAATCCCTTCGCGTTATATTTTATATTATTATAGTTGAGCAAAAGATTATTTTCGTATCCTTCCAGGGTGTCCCGAAATTAGCCTGCCATAATTTACCAGCGTGTTCTACGACCTAAAAAAATGAAAAAAATTCCTATAAACATGGCCTTAAAAATTCCCCCTAATGCGTCTATAGCCCCAAAAAGGGGCAGTTTCACAAACGGTTTTTTCCAAATTTTTTTCAGAACGAACAAAGGTAACATTCTGAAATTTGGTATGTGATGTACCTGTGGCATTTGACATTTGCCGGGGTAGCGATAGTTAGATATTCTTAATCATAGGCGTCCTAAATGGGGGGTTAAGGGGTTAAAAATACCCTAAATATTTTGTGTATGCTTTTTCCCCGAATTTATTGTCATAAAAACATAAAATTTCAGGGTATTCTACGAAAAAATTGTGCTCTTGTTTAACTTTGATAGCGTGCACCGTTTTCGAGTAAAATCGTATTGAAATTTTTTTGCAGAGGGCCATGAAGATGTAATAGAAATTAGCCTGCTATATTTTACCAGCGTGTTCTGCGACCCAAAAAAATGAAAAAGTTCCTATAAACATGGCCTCAAAAGTGCCCCCTAAGAGGGCTATAGCTCCCGAAATGGACACTTTGGCAAACGGTTTTTCTAAATATTTCCAGAACGAGCACAGATAAAATTCTGAAATTTGGTATGTGACATACCTGGGAGAATAAACCATGAAAAAAGCGCAGAAAAAATTTTGGGATATTTTTAACCCCTTGACCTCTCCTTATATGGGACGCCTATGATGAAGAATGTCAAACTCTCTCTACCTCGGTAAACGTCAAATCTTACAGATATATCACACACCAAATTTCATAATTTTATCTTTGTTCGTTCTGGAAATATTTAGAAAAAACCGTTTGCAAAAGTGTCCATTTCGGGGGCTATTATAGCCCTCTTAGAGGACTTTTTTGAAGCCATGTTTATAGGAACTTTTTTCATTTTTTTGTATAAAAAAACGTGGTGGTAGATTATGGCAGACTAATTTCTAATAGGCATTTTCATGGCACTCTGCAAAAAATTTTCAAAACGAGTTTACTCGAAAACGATGCATGCTATCGAAGTTCAACAAGAGCACCTTTTCTTCGTAGAATACCTTAAACTTTCATAATTTTGCAAGAAATCTGGAAAAAAGTATACAAAAAAAATTCGAAGTTCAACAAGAGCACATTTTCTTCGTAGAATACCGTCAACTTTCATAATTTTGCAGGAAATCTGGAAAAAAGTAAAAAAAAAAAATTGGGTAATTTTAACTCCAGACCCCCCCATTTAGGACGCCTATGATTAAGAATGTCTAACTATCGCTACCTCGGTAAATGTCAAATCTCACAGGAACATCACATACCAAATTTCAGAATTTTATCTTTGTTCGTTCTGGAAATATTTAAAGAAACCCGTTTGTGAAACTGCCCCTTTCGGGGGCTATAGCCCCATTAGGGGGCATTAGGCCATGTTTATAGGAACTTTTTTAATTTTTTTAGGTGATAGAACACGCTGGTAAATTATGGCAGGCTAATTTCGGGACACCCTGTATAAAACAAACCCCTGAAATATTTTATACAAAATTTAACTGGGCCACAAACACATATAAACCAATAATAATTATCGATTCAGAGCTAGGTAGTTCTAAAAAGAACAAGGTTAGATGAGATAATTTTGCCCCCCCTAAAATATTTTCTATGGGCGCCCTTGCCTCCCGATGATGCTATAACATCTGGCTGCCCAAAAGACGATCCCCAGCGGTAGCTAGTTTATGTCAGGGACGTACGGGCTGGATGGACGCGTTAAATATACCTATTTAAAAAAATCGTGGTTGCTAACAACTGAGACGACGTTTGATCTGGCAGCCGAAAACACGTCCTAATTGCTCAAAAGAAGATCTCCAGGGGTAGCTCAGGTGCGTACGGGCTGGACGGACGCGATAAATATATTTAAAAAAAATCGTGGCTGCTTTCAAACGAGACGGCCTTTGATCTGGCAGCCAAAAACACGTCCCAAAAGAATATCTCCAGAGGTAGCTATAGTCAGAGGCGTGCAGGCTGGTTGGACGCGATAAATATATTTTAAAAATCGTGGCTGCTTTCATAGGTGGCTTTTAAAGCTCGTGCGCTCCTGACATAAACTCGCTACCCCTGGAGATCTTCTTTTGGGCATTAAGTCCGTGTTTTCGTCCGCCAGATCAAACGCCATCACCGTTGAAAGCAGCCACGATTTTTTAAAATATATTTAAGACATGTTCTCGGTCGCCCGATTCAAGACCGTTGCTTTTTAAAAACAATCAGTGGGTTACGACGTTGCCAAATCAAAAGTGTGGCTGAGAAAAGTGTGGCTCTTTTCACACCGATAGTTCATCCATCCATATCTTAAGAGCGAATACTCATCATCATTTATGACATATATATTTTCCTATATAAGGTATAACGGCAAAAGTTTCATTTTCGAAAAAATAAACGTCAAAGTGCAAAATTGAAAGTTTCAAGGTCGCATATTTTCCAAACGCTTAGATTTTAAATATCTAAAAATATACAGGGTGTTCTAATTAAAAAACATATGTTTGGTTTGGCACCCCTTTCCTGAACACCCTGTACAAATCTGAATAAACGCTGAAAAAAGCTTTCTTCGGCTTCTTCAACTTTTATCTGAAGAGAAGCCCTGTACAGAGCGGGCCATCGATGTCTGAGGCTCATTTTGTATGATAAACTTGAAAAAAAAATGTGCATTTTCGAAAAGTGGCCGTAACTTTTTTCAGGATGAAAGTTTTGTTTTTCTGTAAAAACATTTCTAGAGCACTTTTTTACGTAGAATCCAATGCTGCTACTAAATTTTTTTAAGTCAATGGTTTAGAGTTACTGATAAAAAATAAATAAAATTGAACAGCCTGTATATTTTTTCATTTTTTAATAGAGCAAAAATTACCATTCCAAAAATATATATATCACTTAATGATTTACTTAAGTAGTTATCAATTACTAATAACTTTTATGAATTTTTTTCATCAGTATATTTTTGCATTTTTTTAATAGAGCAAAAAATTACCATTTCAAAAAGTATATAACTTTTAATGATTTACTTAAGTAGTTATCAATTACTAATAACTTTTATGATTTTTTTCATCAGTATATTTTGCATTTTTTAATAGAGCAAAAAATTACCATTCCAAAAAGTATGTACCTAACTCTTAACGATTTACTTAACTAGTTACATTGAATAAGGAATTCCTTATCCGAATACCTTAATCAATGGTAGTTATCAATTACTAATAACTTTTATGAATTTTTCATCAGTAACTCTTAAACCATTGACTTAAAAAAATGTAGTAGCAGCATTGGATTCTACGTAAAAAAAGTGCTTCAGAAATGTTTTTACAGAAACACAAAATATTCAACCTGAAAAAAGTTACGGCCACTTTTCAAAAACGCACATATTCAAAAAACGCCCTGTTACTCAAGAACGGTGACAGATATCGATTTGCGGTTTTCGCCATTAAGTTATTTATCATAAAAAGATGAGCCTCAGAGACCAATATCAGTTTTCGTTAAAAATAGAGGGCCCTATTTTTAACGGAGATAGGGTTTCCCTTTAAAATTGTCCAATTTGGCTCACCCTGTACATAGAGGTATAATATGGGAATACACCAGAGCAGGTGTCTCATTTTAAGTCCGATTAGGTATATTATGTCCTTACTTTTTCAAATAATTGAATTAAAAATTAATTACACGCTTGCGTATGTCTACGCCACTGGACAAATTCCTAAAATTACTTTTTACAAAAAGCCAGTAATTTGCATGGCAAAAAAAACGAATTTTCAGTTTTTAGTCAAACTTTTAGGCAAAATTATTTTACTCATAATTTTGGTGCCAAAAATTGATGCAAAATATTGCGACGAAACTGACAGATGAAAAAAATCTAAAGGCACTTTTTGTTCGAAATGGAATTCTCTATCTAAAAATTAAATATTTTTTTGTCAATCTCCTAAATTGTTTATCTAATTAAATTAGCGGTAGGTACCGATTACCCGTATCTCCACCACTGATGCATAAAGGACGCAATCGATCCAAGTATAGGTAGGTAGGTAGGTAGGTACTTTGTACCAAAATTAGGTTAAAATACCCTTTTCTGGTTTAGAAATTAATAAATAAAACAATCTATTTTTTAAAATTTTAACACCCTGTAACGTGGAAATGAAGCCTTTCTGAAGAAAACGTTACACATACCAAACACCCCATTTATTTTCAAAAATACCTACTAGCACAAATTGTCGGGTCGGACGATAGAAATGGCTCACCCTGTATAATAACCTACATACATTAGGTACACTTTTTTAATTGTTAACATTTATTAAGGTAATTCCTTATCCAATGGTATTAAGTATATTATATTATCGAGTACATAAGGTATTATCTTATGTTTTCAACATGTCACACAAATCCTAAAAACCGACATTTACCTATTTATTGCCACTTTTTCGGACTTTCGTCCTCTCGCAACCATTGAACCATTCAGTTACTTTTGTTCTTCAAATATTTATTAAAATTAACTAGGTATTCCTTGACCCCAAAAACATAAAAAACGACATAGGTATAGGTATCGCACCCTATATTCATCCCTTTACACCCCTCTCAATTTCCTCTCTTTAAATAAAAAAGTCGAAAACACTCTCTACTCTAACTCGCTACAAGAGTGATTTCGTTTGCTAAAAATTACTGTATATACCTATGAAACGGCAGCGGCTGACCTTGAAATTATAAAGGGAAAATCGTCTTGGTTATTGATTATTCTGTTTGCCTTCAAATAAGAAATAAATACCTGCTATTCTTTGGCCTTGAACAGTATTTACAGAGGCAGTTCCATCTGTCGTTAGAAAGGTTGAACCTCCTTCCGCGCGCCATCTCTCCGTCGGAAGATTTAATAAGGAGACGGCAATCATTTTGGGTCTGTTTTATTTTAGTTATTTAATTGGACGCATTCAGTGCTTTATAGGCGTCACTTCCTGGGACCATAAATACGGGCGAGGGGGGTTAAGAGGGAATACATGGGCGGTCCTACAGTCAGTTACGGGTCTGTCCATTGATCTTAGATATCTTTCCGAATACCTTAATCAATGCCTTAATCAATGCAATGGTGTAATGTCGGGCGAAAATAGGGGATAGGAACCTATCTAGCCAAAATTTCAAGAAAATCGGGGGTGGGTTTTACACAGGGACCCTTTTTATTTTAAAGAGTCCCTGGTTTTACACCATTCTGCGCTTTCTGCTGCAGCGTTACCGGTACACTTTAGGAATGCGCGGCGCGACCTCTGGTGACGACCGGTGGTACCCTAAATTATTATATATTGGCGCACCAAATTAATATATCGTGTTTTGATATTTTTTTTTGCGTTTACTGTAATATATACTTTTGGGCGATGCGTAATATATAAATTTGACTAAAAAAAAGATTATTCGCGCAAATTTCTATAAATATCATATAAAAAAAATATTTCGACTTAGGGCTTCTGCACTTTCTGCTGCAGCGATGCCGGTGCACTTTAGGAAGGCGCGGCGCGACCTCTGGTGACGACCAGTGGTACCCTAAATTATTATATATTGGCGCACCAAATTAATATATCGTGTTTTGATATATTTTTTTGGGTTTACTGTAATATATACTTTTGGGCGATGCGTAATATATAAATTTAACTAAAAAAGATTATTCACGCAAATTTCTATAAATATCATATTAAAAAAAAAATATTAGCCCGAGAAATTTATATATTCAAAAATAATAATTTAGTCCGAAATGGCGCCTCATAGAATCAACTGCCTTTGCATATTTGAATTTTTTGTATGATGATACCTCTCTAAGATCCCGGGTGCTAAGTTCCATATCTTTGGTGCAAAAAAGAAAACGTTTCTTTGTGAATGACTTCGTCTCATCAAAGGGAAGACGTAGAAAACAAGGCGAAACGATGTCTATTACTAAACATCCACAACAAACAATGATAGGTGAACATTGCCCTAATATTAAACAATTTAGTTTCCTGATTTCCTGTCTGTAGGGTACAAAAATGGCTTCTTACGAATAATTTTAACAAGACTATTTTGAATAGTTTGAAGACCGCAGATTACCGTCTCGTAAGCTCCCCCCCACACACGGTTATACCATATCTTATCACAGATTCAACTAACGAGTGATAACTAACAATCAATAAACGAGAACTGAGAATATTTCTTGATTCTCAAAATTTCTTAGTTAACTGGGCCAGCCTATTTCTCACAAGACCCACATGCGATTCCCATAATCTCATGTGCTGGTCAACGACAATCCCAGCAGTATTCGAGTTTCTACAGTCAAAACCGTGAATCTGTAAATAATTCTGTGAGGGCCTATCTTTTTTTGTTAAAGTAAAAGTTATGAATCTTGTTTTAGAAATATTCAAACTTGGCTTATTACACGCAAGCCACAGGCTTATCCACCGCAGTCACGACTCCCCTATAGAATAAACATGCTTCCGAAGAAATCAAAGTCATCAGCATATGACACATTATGTCCACTAAAATTCCTTATTTTATTGATGCTATTACTATACAGGGTTTCCCAACGAAAACTTGATCCCCCAAAAATTAGAAAACCGAAAAATATTTGAAAATTCGCCGAGACCCGTCGATTTTTGTTTTTGGGGGAAGCTCTTTTGACAGTCAAGCCAACCCGATATGTTCATCCCCCTAATCCCTAGCAACCCCAACTTTAAAATTTCAAATGGCACTACCCCCCCTTGTGTCACATCATTTTAAAACCCTTCTTATTGCGAATACAGTGATGTATCGTTTTCAGTATTCTGTTGAAATTTGACAGAATTATTGGCTAAAAACGGAAAGTTGACAATCAACTGTACGCGTAGTAATCTCTACACAAATGCCCGCCACTAATAAGTTTTTTATCTACTACACACGACCAAATTACTTAGTTTTTATTGACGTGTCGATCAGTTTACAAAAAAGTCACAAATGAAAAAACAAAAAAATTTCATACGAATTCAAACCTTATATCTTTTTAAAATATGTAACAAAAAGTCACTGTCACAAAATAAGTTCCCGTTTTATTACTTGTAACCACAAAATCATTAGTTTCAGACTGCTATTGAAAGTGGAAACGTATTTTCAAAATGGTTTATTCTATCCTGGAAAGGGTAGAAATTGTTGCAGTTTGTTATCGAAATCATGATTGCGCTAAAGCTACAGCACGAATTGCAACAATTTCTAATCTTTCCCTGATATAATAAACCATTTCAAAAACACGTTTGCACTTTCAATAGCAGGCTGAAACTAACGATTTTGTAGTTACACGGAAAAAACGGGGAACTTTTTGTGACAGTGATTTTTTGTTATTTTAAAAGATATAAGGTTTCAATTCGTATGAACTTTTTTTGTTTTGCTTCAGCTTTTTAATTTGTGACTTTTTTGTAAACTGATCGACACGTCAATAAAAACTAGGTAATTTGGTCGTGTGTAGTAGATAAAAAACTTACTCGTGGCGAGCGTTTGTGTTAGAAATTATTACTACGCGTACAGTGGATTGTCAACTTTCCGTTTTTAGCCAATAATTCCGTCAAATCTTAACAGATTTCTAAAAACGACGCATCACTGTATTCGCAATTAAAAGGGCTTTAAAATGATGCGCCACAAGTGGGATAGTTCCATTTGAAATTTTAAAGTTGGGGTTGCTATAGAGATTAGGGGGATGAACATATCGAGTTGGCTGTAAAAAAAAGCTTCCCCCAAGAACAAAAATCGACGGGTCTCGGCGAATTTTCAAATATTTTCCGGTTTTATAATTTTTGGGGAGGTCAAGTTTTCGTTGGGAAACCCTGTAGGTATATTAAAAACAAGATTGGTCCAATGATTTTCCACTGTGGGACCCCTATCGCAATCTCAGCGGGCTCACTATAGCAACCACCGATACAGACCCTCTGAAATCTTCCCGACAGGTAATTATGTATCAATCACAGAGCTTGTCCTCTCACCCCATAATTATGTAACTTCTGTAAGTCTGTAACAGTAATTCATGTGAGACTGTGTCGAAAGCTTTGGCTAGATCACGAAATACGGCTAAACAAGATCGGGCTGTATCCATTGTCCCAACAACAATATTCGCAAAATCTAGAATAGCCTTTTCTGTGTTAGTGTCGGTTATGAAACCAAACCATCTATGGTACCACCTCAGAAAAATAAAAAAAAAATAGAATTGGCTTTGCATAGGCAAGTTTGTACCCATAATAAAAAATCAATGTTTACAGTTCGGGTGACAGATCTGGTGCTAACGATTAGAAGGCAGTGGCGTACCTCGTATTTTTTTAAATAGTTATAAAAATAGGAAAAAAAATATTTTTGCCCTTATATCTTAATTTATTATTATTTATAACTTAAACTATAATAGCTGTGTTGGCAGAGCGATCCCGAAATGGTTCTAACTAGTACGCGTCAATTCTAAAATTCAAACTTATCAATGTTATTGACAGTTCTACTAGTTCGGGATTGTTCAGCGAACACAGCTTATTATATGAATAGTATAAAATACATCTTTTGAATAAAGAACTTCTTTATTCAAAGGTATAAACATGATCGTTTACGTAATATTAATAAACATATCAATAAAAACACATAAAACAAAAAAGTATCATTTATTTTTATTGTATATTTTATTGATTTTTGAATAAAACGCTTGAACTAAGATTCTGTGACATTGCCAAAGTGATGAACCATCTCCCTGACAATTTATTCACATGAAGTTGTCATGCCATTTTTTTATTTATTTATTAAAAACACCTAGGTAAGTTACTTACCTTAAAGAACTTATGGGGACTGCTGGTGTGTGAGATATGTAGGTGTTTTGGCCAAATTTTCTATTATCATTTTTTTCAAAATGTAACGAACAAATAAAGCTGCTTTTTGAGATTGATTTATAATCTAATTCCAATACTGTGCACCATTCTTTTCGTCTTGGTTCATAAGCAGGGAACCTAGAAAATAACAAGGAACAACGTTACTTCTTTGCTGTTACCCCGAATACGATATATCTGTAAATAGGACCGCGAGTAAACGTAAACAGGGAGAATTATTTTCCCTCTGGTCAAAGATCATAATATGATGATCTTTGCTCTGGTTGTATAGGTCTCCTGTACCGTACCCCCCATAGAGAAATGAATATAATATTATTCCTTTTTCCTTTGCCTATGTGTGCCCCGAGCTAGGTACGCCTGTGTACTTACACATGATATGTAACCTCCTTTGGCAAGTTGCTTGATCTACAAACAATACACTTTTTTTGTCCATAACGTATAATTTAATTATATGTAAGCACTTTAAACACACGAATACTTAAGAGACAAGAAAACACTTAAAAACGGCTCTTCTAAAATGCACAGCACCAGATATGTCAAACACAAGTTGACGCACACTTTTGACCGACTTGCGCGTTTGCCAGATTGTGCGATTAATAGGTCTGTTTTCCTTAGTTGTAGTACTAATAGCACGAGTACTAATAGTATAGGAATAATATATATAAATAGTAGGTACCAAAGTGTCTGGATAATTAGAAAAAAATAATAGATTCACCCATTCAGGCAGACCTTCTTTCATAAATAGATAAATAATATCATATTATCTACCTATCTACCATTATTTACTTCAAAGCAAATGTATTTCTAACTGGTTATTTATCTACATGCAAAGGAAACCACTGCTCAAGTTGAAAAATCTACTTGCATGTTGGTACCGTTTCATTTAAAGTAAGTTATAACTAGAATTAGTTATCTTGAAGAATATTTTAATTTACCAGAAGTAACAATATATATTTTTCATGAATTTTGGCAACGCTGTTAAACTTTAACTAGTAAATAAATAATAGAGTATAAAAAGTGCTACCGCTTACAAACATTGCAAACTACAAACGCCATTTCTGATTTTTATTTTCTGAGGGTACCACCAACACCACCAATAATACAAAGCCCGCACGCTCTGACGTCACCTATTCGCTAGTTAGTCATAATGGTGCAGCGCAGAGACCGACTTCTTAGATAGTTTACAACATTGTAAATTAATAAACGAGGGTTTCCTGTTAAAACGGGGTTGCCAGTCGCGAACTGGTACATTTTTATTTATTGCAGACCGTACCCAATTTCCTTTTTTTATTTTTGCTTACTCTATCATTAGATTTTCTGCAATAGTTTTTGATAAGATTATTCGTTGCGCTGGTAATTATTAGTTTTAAAATGCCTTGCTAATTATGATTTTTTCAAATTTTAAGTCGGTAATTTTCTAATTCGTTCAACTGCCAGTAATTAAAGATCATGTTTATTACAAACTTTTTTTATAATGAATACCCAAAAATTCATTTTCATAATTTGTGAGAAGTTTGTTAAATAATAGGTAACTAATTAAAACAAATAATAGGTAACTAATTAAAACCACGCGTACAACAGTATCTCGAGGGAATGATAAACCAACACGAATAAGATTTTTTATTAAATTATAATCTTCCTCAACAACTAATTTTTTTGTCGTAAACCAATCCCGACTTAAAAAATTCACATTGGATTTTTCATAAAATCTTATAACAGCAATAACCAGCTAAATAAGTTATTACTGCATATCATGCAGTAGGTACTTTTTCAAAATCGCCATTTTCAGTGTCTATATTTAGTTTAAATGAAACATCTAATTGTTTTTGTTCCTCATGACAGTCATCAAAATTTTCAGAAAAACTTGTTATAGTTAGAGTTCCGAAAGTTCTCGAAGAGAGTGTCAACAAAGATTGAATTCTTAGTTTTTTCTTAGATTCATATAACTGCCTCACTGATGTATGGTATTGGCCACCTGCTAATTATCTGTACTTGCCCAATCGATGTTCTTTTAAGTAATTATAATTAAATAATTTAATTTAAATAATTCATAATTTGTTTAAAATTATCATCAGTATTTTTTCAGTTTCGATAGAATCTGTAAAATTTAAACAGTTTTCCAGAGTTTCCGACTTATTGATACTGCAAGGAGTTTTAGTATCTCTAAATGTTATGGAAATTTCGTGAACGTGTAAATAAGTCTCCATCCTCAAATCTGACTTTATTATAATAACGTAACTTGTTGCTTTTGCCGTTCACAATTTTTTGTTATCGAACGAAACAAGGATGTCTAGCAATATCTCAAAATTTTGAAAGGAAACCTATTCTTGATGTTCCAAAAATTCTGCTTCACTTTCTTTTAGTGCTCTGACCAAATTTTCATATTTAATTCCTCTAATTTTAGGTATCTTTAGAGTAGTTGAGAAACATGTTTGGCATAGCATCTACTTTCAAACACGGCCGTTTCAAAGAAATACTTACATATTTACAAAAAGTTTTATCAAATTTAGTAACTTCGCGAATGATGTCCTCTTTTTGGAAATGTAACTCATATACTTTACTAAATTTAGACGGTGTAAAACCAGAGTATTTGCACTTCCTGGTCATCCGCGAAAGATTATTTCAATTATGCACTCACGATTGTTGTTTTCTCAAAAAACAGTAAACACAACATACACGATACACACTCATAATTTAATAACCTCAATTTTCAAGTAAAGCTACGTGTATTTTCAGCGAAAATTCGAGATAAATCGGAAACGATTCACCGCGTGAAAAATTATTCGAACAGCCAAAACTGGTACCTACCTATTATTATGACGTCAGAGCGCGCGGGCTCGAGGCCAACGATAAAGACAGGCCACGGCGCTAAGGCATAATCGCGTAGTCACGTGACCAACTTAGTCGTATGCGAAAGATTATTTCAATTATGCACTCACGATTGTTGTTTTCTCAAAAAACAGTAAACACAACATACACGATACACACTCATAATTTAATAACCTCAATTTTCAAGTAAAGCTACGTGTATTTTCAGCGAAAATTCGAGATAAATCGGAAACGATTCACCGCGTGAAAAATTATTCGAACAGCCAAAACTGGTACCTACCTATTATTATGACGTCAGAGCGCGCGGGCTCGAGGCCAACGATAAAGACAGGCCACGGCGCTAAGGCATAATCGCGTAGTCACGTGACCAACTTAGTCGTATATAATGAAAGGCATTTTTGGAGATAAGTAGAAAAAACAAATTTCAAGCTTTCTCTAATTGTTTTTTCAAAATTTTCAACCTGCCTCAGCTGTTTTAGGCTGAGAGTTAAACGGCACTGCACTCACAATATTTTGGCACATTCTCAAAAATTGTTCCTTTAGCTTAGCTTCTCTATAGGTATTTTCCTCCCACAACACATTTGTCCACTTTAATTGTTTCACTTTCTTGAAAATGTGTTAGCCACACATACTTAAGGGTTTTTTTAGAAATTAAATCTCAGTTGGAATTTGACGAATCCATTTTTGGCGGAAATTTTCATCCCGAGGCAAAACAAATGTTTGTTATGGCGACACTTTCTTCCTGGCTTTTGTAATATGTATAAACAGACCCAATATTTGGTATTTAGGTTATTTTTTACGAGAAATAAAAATGAAAACTAACCTCAGTACTGTAAATACTGACGAGGTCTCAGTTGATCGGCAGCGTGAAAGACCATATTATTATCAGGGCGTAGGTCGACAACGAAAATCCTCGAGTATGTTACAACACTGATTTATTTCGCACAAGGTGAATGGTGAATACAATAAATACACAACCCGAACTTGGTCAACGGGAACGGCTTCCAGCCACCCGGACCGTCTGAACTCGCGAATCTCCCGTAATCAGTTCACCCCTCTGTGTCTCAGGCTCCACTGTCCAATACTGTACCATGTCCATAATAGTCCATTCCGGGTTCCCTATTCTGTGGTTCGGGGGAGAATTCCCCTTAACAGCGCTAACGCGTCGCGTCGGTGCGAGCGGCACCAATACTCTTGGACGGCACGACTCCCACCCAGACACCCAGAGGCCAATAATAACACCTGGGCGGTTCCCCTCCGCCAGGACACACGCACACTAGACACAAAATTGTTTCTAAAATATAAACTAAGACGTTTAAAAACACTTTACACATTGAAAACTTCTCAAAACCCAAGCTGCCGCTTTCAGTTATGTGACAAATGACATGTAACGTCTGACTAAGATGGTCACCTGATTTTTGTGCGCCAGGGCCTGTCTTTATAGTAGGCCTTGGCGCGGGCTTTGTATTATAGGGGGTGTTGGTAACACTGATGATTCTGTGCCTAGAGAAAAATTCATTTACCCTGTTTTTTAATGTATGTTCAAATATTTTACCAAAATTGTTAATAACGAAAATCGGTCTGTAGTTGCTTGGGTCACCAGTGACTTAAAGATGGGGGACACAATGGTTTCCTTCCAATCCATGGGTATTTTCTACGTTTCATAAACCACATTAATAATATGGGTCAATGGAGATACTATATTCCGATGAATCAACTTTATAGTTTTAACCTGGATGCCGTCAATACTCGGGGAGCAATTCGATTTTAATTTTGATATCGTGCAAACTATTTCATTTTTGGAATGGTCGGAGGAACATGCTTGTAGAAGGGCCAATTGCGAAATCATTCAAAAGGCGGGAGGAGGGGCAGTAGGAGCCTTTATGTCTTGAGCCATTTTTAAACCTATCCGAGTGAAATAATTATTATATATGTTTCACTTTGTGTTATTGTCTGAAACTTCTATGCTTTGGAAATATTTGAAAATCGGGTAAGCATAATTAAAACATCCCAAAAAGGCCCACTAATACCATCCTACCATTTTAAAATAATACTTAAATGTGGCATATTATTTTCTGTGCTCTACGATGGATAATAATAATTTTCGTTATTAGTGGGACATGTTTGGGATATTTCGATTAAGTTTACTCGATTTCAAATATTTTCAAAGCAATCCTGATTTTTAATTGAAAATTAAAAAAAAAACAATTTTCCCAATTATAAGGTCCTGTAGAAATGTTAGTTGGCGATGTAAATTAATAAAACTTGGGATATTTGGGTTTCAGTGGGTGCTGATTAAAGCTACGTTGCTAGATTTTTGATAAAAAAATCGCTAATAGCATTCGTCAAAATATCGCATCAAAAAAATCATACTTAAATTTTGTCATATTTAAGTGTTCTTTGCGAAATATTTGGGCTGTTTTGAATAAGTTTCTCGATTTTCAGATATTTCCAAAACACCATGATTTTTTATTAAAAATAAAAAACACAATTTTCCCAAAAGACCCCGCACACTTTCTTAGTAAAATCCGGCTAACATTAATTTTGCTAATTTTTTTATATGTTATTCTACACATCATTCAGAACAAGTCCCCATGGGCAGAAAGTCCTAGGACCCCAAGGTTCAGAGATACAGGGTGTTCACGAAATATTGGAGCCCCCCTTAACTTTCCTATTTTTGACCAGAAAAAAAGTGTTTTGTGTGAAAGTTGTAGAAAATTTTCTCTACTTTCCAACGGCGTTTTCAGAAAGAAAATCGAACGTCGCGTTTTCAAGGTATAGAGACCTAACTTTTGTTTTTTTATTTAAATGGAACACACACAACTTTCATATAAAACACTTTTTTCTCTGGTCAAATATTATGTATACCTTCTACAGTACTCTGTGTGAACTCGTACCACTAACTGACGCCGCACTTATTTTTTTGAATTTTTGACAGCGTATATTATACAGGGTGGCCCACCACGAACTGCATCGATCTATATATGGAAAACTAAAAGTAGGAAAATTCTGAAAATTTGGCACCTCACCAATGCCGACAGGCGCCGCTCAACTAAAATATTTTGGTGAATCTGGCACTTCCGGTTATACCGGAAGTCGATATCAACTTTCTTATTTCAAATGGAACACCCTATATATTATTGCATTTTTGGATTCTAGGCATCATTTTGGAACAAAAACATGCAACATGTCCTATGTCTAAATCTAACCGTTTTTGAGATATTTGTATTTTTCCGAAAAAAATTACTGGTGCAGACCTAAAGTCAATTAGCAATTTATACGAGGAAACCTCAAAATTTCAAAACGAATTTTTGGCATAGTGTAACAGAAGCCCTGACCTAGTGATCTCTGCTGAGAAATAAATCCGTTCTTATACAGGGTGTTCACAAAATATGAATAAAAATTACAATCAAAATGTGCTTAAATCTCGAAATTTTCAAATGGAAACCCCCATTTTTTTTAATGCGATCTTATTCACCCCTAAAAATGATGACAACTTTGTGTAAGGTTTCCTACATCTAAATGCAGTAATTTTCGATTAATTTACGAAAAACCCACTTTTCGCCCATAAAATGCGCTTGGAAAATCACATTAGCCGTGGACGTTGAAAAGACAATCGCGGCTGAGGAAATGTTTATAAATTATTGTCAACAATAATGCCGGCGCGCTTAAATTACACAAACGAAGATTATATATCGCACGTTCTTGATATTATCTTGTATTCTACGTAGATAATAAAACATTTAAATAATTCTTCGTTTGCGTAATTTAAGCGCGCCGGCATTATTGTTGACAATAATAATTTATAAACCAAGTGACATTTCCTCAGCCGCGATTGTCTTTTCAACGTCCACGGCTAATATGATTTTCCAAGCGTTAAGCAAAACCCGCATTTTATGGGCGAAAATTGGGTTTTTCGTAAATTAATCGAAAATTACTGCATTTAGGTATAGGAAACCTTACACAAAGTTGTCATCATTTTTAGTGGTGAATAAAATCGCATTAAAAAAATGGGGGTTTCCATTTGAAAATTTCGAGATTTAAGCACATTTTGATTGTAATTTTTATTCATATTTTGTGAACACCCTGTATAAGAACGGATTTATTTCCTAGCAGAGATCACTAGGTCAGCGCTTCTGTTACACGATGCCAAAAAGTCGTTTTGAAATTTCGAGGTTTCCTTGTATAAATTGCTAATTGACTTTAGGTCTGCACCTGTAATTTTTTTCGGAAAAATGCAAATATCTCAAGAACGGTTAGATTTAGACATAGGACATGTTGCATGTTTTTGTTCCAAAATAATGCCTAGAATCCAAAAATGCAATAATATACAGGGTGTTCCATTTGAAATAAGAAAGTTGATATCGACTTCCGGTATAACCGGAAGTGCCAGATTCACCAAAATATTTTAGTTGAGCAGCGCCCATCGTCATTGGTGAGGTGCCAAATTTTCAGAATTTTCCTACTTTAAGTTTTCCATATATAGATCGATGCAGTTCGTGGTGGGCCACCCTGTATAAGTTGCACTATTTCTAGTTTCATGGCCACCTCAGTTTTTGTGTAATCCTGTATTAAAATGCAATTTCCTGTGACAAAAGTTATATAGAACATATTAAATACATACATCGTTTTGATCGGAATAACATACAGGGTGTTCCATTAAAAAAAAACAAAAGTTAGGCCTCTACCTTGAAAACGCCACGTTCGATTTTCTTTCTGAAAACAGCGTTGGAAAGTAGAGAAAATTTTCTACAACTTTCATATAAAACACTTTTTTTCTGGTCAAAAATAGGAAAGGGTCTCCAATATTTCGTGAACACCCTGTATCTCTGAACCTTGTGATCCTAGGACTTTCTGCCCATGGGGACTTGATCTGAATGATGTGTAGAATAACATATAAAAAAATTAGCAAAATTAACGGGAGCCGGATTTTACTAAGAAAGTGTGCGGGGTCCTTTAAGGTCCTGTAGAAATGTCAGTCGATGATGTAAATTAATAAATCTTAGGACATTGGGGTTTCAGATGGTGCTAAATAAAGTTACGTAGTCAGATTTCGTATCGAAAAAAATCATAGCAGACCGTGGAATGGTGCTGCCGCCATGACGATATGCCCCACAAGGCATAAGGATACATCTTAAGCCTGGTTCATGCAGCAACTTTATCTTTATCTTTATCTTTATGCTTTTGCTTTTTCTTTTACTTTAAAGAAATAAAGCAGGCGTTCAGGCAGCCTTTTTTAATAATTATTTGCACATGCGCAATTTGAATTTACATAGGAACTTTTTGAAAGCAGTGTTACCGACCCTAAGAATGTGACAACCCTAACCTATCTTTGTAGGTTATGTGAATAGTTTGTGCGGCGTTTGTTTCTTTTTTAACAACCATGGATAAATATGGTACGTTAGTATAGACAATGTGCGGCAATTTTGCTTCTTGTACGATGATGCGGATCCGAATTTAAAGAACAAACTCATGAGACAAAATGCCTGGCAGACTATTTCAGGAGTGATGGATGAATTACGTAATTATACCCAATCAAAATGTGTATCTGCTATTAATTTTAAACTTATTATTATTATAGCTGACGTTATAGAAAAAACGTGGAACATCTTACGAAATAGTTCTAATTCTTCCAGTATTGACAAGGGAGTGATTGGGTCACTTTCTTCCGGGGCTGACAATCTCAAATCCAACTCGTCTACATCTTGGAGAGAAGATAGACTAGTGGCCCCTTGCCTACCATGCGGGATATTTCAGAACAAGGCAAAAACCTGGAAAAATCTCAAAATTGACATCCGAGTGTTTTTTAAAAAATTATACCATTTTCAAAATAATTATAATATACATTACAACATGAAAGGTGTAAAATTCGATTCTTTAACAAATAAAGTGATTATCCCAGACAAAAAATTCATTTTGGTCATTTTGGACACTCACCATCGACTTCGACCAAAAATGTTGTAAATGAATGTGAAAAACTTTTTAAACCTTGAAATTTTTTGTCAAAATTTTAACGTCTAGCTGTTCTAACACCGTGAGGATACATCTACTGACACCGATTGTTTTCTCCTGTGCTGTACCTGACAAAAAAGTTTTTGTCTCTGCTTTAAAAAAATGTTTCTAAAGTTTCATGTCCCTATTTTGAAAGGAAAACTTGCTTCCAGGTAGCACTGAGAATGGCTTAACAGCCGAAAGCGCTCTGCTATTACTTTCATTAAAGAAATTTTTACACTTTATATGCACCATCATTTTTTTTAAATATATCCAAGGACAATACTTCCTCAGATGTGTGGACAAATTCAATCTTTGATGATGATATCGAAGATAGCCAGGCAGAGACAGACACTAGTCAGTCTTCTCTTCAAGATGTAGACGAGTTAGACTTGATATTGGCAGCCCCGGAAGAAAGTGACCCACTTACCCCTTTGTCAACAATGGAAGAAAGTGGCCCAAGTGCTGCTGATGAAATAGAAAAGACTAGTCTAGCCGGTCCAAGGCATGGTACTGCTTTAGAACATCAGGACAGCCCCCCAAAAAAAATGTTGTTTTTGCAAAACAGCAAACCAATACAAATAAAATATCAACTGACCATCAGAAAGCAGGTCCAAGCAAGGCTGTAACAATAAAAACAAGTGCATTAGAACCAATAGAAAATATAGGAAAACAAATGGAAAAAGTTTGCGAGACAGTATCCAGCCTTTTGAAAGAAAACGAAGACGAAGATGCTTATTTTTGCAAATGTTTGCAACTATTACTATTAATTATTATTTATTACCTGTTAGGTAGAGTTATCATTTTATTTTAAACTTTACGTAATGTTTTTACAGAAAGATATTTTTTTTTGTTTTATATTAAGGAATTCGGCTATTTTTTATGAGTCTTCGCACACCCCCTATTCTTATTTCTCTAATTTTTGCAGACAAAGAAAAAGAGTTTAATATAAAAGTTGCAAGGTAACTATCGGGCTTTATAAAGGTAGGCTTCTGGAGTATACACATTTTTTTACTAGTAACCACCCTGTATTGCTGTAGATATTTTGAAAGAGCTACTTTTTCTGATTGTAATGATATTAGGTAATATATTTTATTATTCTAGATTATCTTGGAGAGATACTTACTTTGTTCACTAAAAATAATGACAAAATGGCAATAATTTCTTCCTACCAATTTTTGTAATGGATAGACCACACAGCAAAAATTATGATTATTATTGTTCGTACTAGTGGCGTCAGTAAATGTCAATTAATAGGGGAATAGTTGGATTTACGAAAAAAAAAAAGATTTCTTTTTTATTACATATGTCAACGTTTCGACGATATTTATTTCGTCATCTTCAGGACACTGGAATTTGTTATAAAAATAAATCAACTATGTCTTAACCCTCATAGTTAACAATAAATTAAGATGATAAACAACAAACAAAGACGGGTAAAGAGGGCAACAGGTACTTACGAAACGTAATGAAACGTTGACATATTATGTAATAAAAAAGAAATCTTTTTTTGGTGTAAATCCAACTATACCCCTATTCATTGGCATTATGAATATTGAATATTTTGCTATTATTTTGATTTATTAAAGTAAATCATAACTCAAAAATCAGCATTCATTTCATGGCTAACTGTGATTTTTTGAATGATTTTTTCTGTAAATTTAAGTCCACATATATATCTTGCTCATTCAAAATATCCACATATACATATGTACCGGGTGACCCAATAAGACTGTTCCTCGGCCACATCTCGGGAACCGTTCGTCGTATGACTTTTGTGTAAAAAAAATTATTGGGTAAATCGGCCATGAAGAGACGCAGGAAAATATTTTCAAGTTCTAAAAATGACCACCAGAGGGCGAAACTGCCATCTTAAATTTTTAAATTGCATTTTCTATAAATTTTGCATAATAAACAAAAAAATTTTTTCCACATTTGTAAATAGAACCAGTTTATCATTTTCGTAAAATAGTTATTTATGTACCAAGGCACTGAAGTTCAACTTTTTATGACTCATGTGGAATTTACTTGCCGAGGCCTCTGGCTGAGGCAAATAAACCACATGAGTCATAAAAAGAACTTCAGTGCCAAGGTACATATTATATTTTTTTGAAATCGGAAAAAAAAAGTTTTATTATGCAAGAAAATAATTGTAAGAGATCACCCATCCATGAACCAACTGCGCGCGGCGTTGCTTGACTTTGATGATCGCTCTACCTAGGTCAAGTAAGATAAGACACGGCGTCTTCGAACAGACAAACCAAATTGCTGCCTGTTGTGCAGCCTCCACAGCAAATCTCTTGATATTCAAACCTACTAAAATATTTATACTGAAAGATTGCGCTAGCATAGGTAACAATTTCGCAATGTGTACGAAAAGTTAAATGAGCCTTTTGTGGCCGGGTTTTGAATATTTGGTCACTTTTGACGCGCGGTGGATCCGCGTTTGATCTTTACATCTCGCCAAGGCCTACTTATTGAAAAAATCGTACAATAATGAGCTCCTTTAATGCCGATTTCTGAGCTTTTAATGACGATTTTGGGACACTTTAATGCCGATTTCAAGAAAACAAAATTTCAGTTATTTCAAAAACAAAGATGGTGGGGGGTGTTCAATTGTTTTTGCAATAACCTGCTTTAACTTCTTAACGGTATGACCGATTTTAACAAATTTGGTATCGTTGAAAAGAGCATTCCTTGCGCAATAAGAATCAACCAAAATATAGTTAATTTAGTTGAATCCTTCTCCGCCAGGGGGCTAGTTTTGACACCATGACCCAAATTAAAAAAAAAAAAACAAAAAAATCAAATGGAATGATATGACTTTTTCTTTATGAAAAAGTAGCCAAATAACATCCAAATAGGCCAGTGAAAACCGTTTTTCAAAATCTCGTTCCTAACCTCAAATATTGGGAAAATGAGAATAATGGATGTTTGAAGGCCAAGGACCGCGCGGTAAATTTCCTAAAACTACTAAAAATTTAGCTACGAAATGAATAAGATGTTAAAGAGACAATTGTGAGTCTAAATAGAATTCATTTAGGTATTATTTAAAACAATATATATCATCAGAACATTCATGTTGCTCCAAACGGACTAAACGCATTTTGAGCTAATTAAGTCACTTTAATATTACTCTCGTAATTCTAACCTTTAGTTTAAAAAGTAAGCCTAAAAACCCAAATAGGTATACTATATCCAAATTCGAATATGTTAGACCATATATTTTGGAACCAACAAAGATTCTTTGTAAAATTTGATGCCCCAAATCTAGCATTTTGCGTAAAGTTTTAAGCTGTTTTTTTTTGCAATATGGTGTGTGGTCCCGGAAAAAAGAAAGATAGGTAGGTAGTTCAGCTCATCTCTGCCAAAAAAAAAAATATTTGAAAATTAAAAAGTATAAGGTATAACTTTTTAATCGCAATAATAAAAAACAAGGTAAGTCTTGACTTGGTTTTAAAGTAAAGTAAAAGCACCCTACACTTTCAAGTAGGCCTTGGAAAAAAATAAACAAATGAAACACGATGCGTTATAAAATGACAGCCGTAATTTCTAAATTATTCAGTTGTGTTTACATTCAGAAAGTGTAGTTTTTTGAATTTGTAATCTTTTCTAAAATGCAGATTTCTAACCAAGAAGCATTTAATATGCTGGCGATATATTTTGAATGTTTTCAAAATGGGACCATCGCTGCTCGCATCTTCTATTTGCGCTATCCGCATCGACCGCGATACCATCGCCGCGTGTTTGTGCGTTTGGCCCAGCGCCTGTTAACAACGGGTAGCATCCATAGACCTGCCATGAATCGGAGAAATAGGCAAAATAACGAACAAAATGTTATTAATATCCTGGCATCTATAGAAATCAATCCCCAAATTAGTACTAGAGATTTTTCTCGAGACTTGGGTATTCCTCAAAGTACGGTTCATTGCATTATTCAAACCCAGAGGTATGTAACCTGCTAAATATCATATCACATTATAAAGTTTAATCTATTTTACAGTCAAATTATAAACCCCCATGTTTTGTTTTACATTTTTTGCTATTTTAAGCTACACCCCTACCATATCAACTTACACCAAGGCCACTCCTCCGGATTTCCACCGAAGGATAGATTTTTCCCACTGGCTATTAAACATGGTAGCAGAAAATCCTCAATTTCTGTCAAATGTGTTGTGGACTTTCGAAGCCACTTTCGGTAGCGATGGGCAATGGAACTTACATAATACGCACTTTTGGGCTCGAAATAATCCGCGCTGGCTTGGAGAAGTCCAGCATGGAAGATATTCGCTGGACGTCCGCCAAAATATGTTTTTTCAGCATGATGGTTGTCCCGCCCATTATGCCCTTGCTGTTCGCCAGTATTTAGATGCCACCTTCCCTGACCGTTGGATCGGAAGAGGAAGCCTGTTCCCTTTGCCTCCAAGGCAAGTTTTTGTAATGTTATTCGCTGTAAAAATACTTAAGTATTTAACACAAGAACCTTTAGATGTTACCTTTTGGAATGATTCTGTTTATAATTGCGCACATATTAAAACTTAATAAATATTTCTAGGTCTCTCGATTTAACCTGCCTTGATTTTCATCTCTGGAGAAGAATTAAGGATATAGTCTTTGCAACAAGGCCAACTTCCCGGGAGGGTATGATTGCAAGAATTAGGAATGCCATCTTGAACATCCCAAGAGCTGAAATTGAGACTGCTGTTCTTTCAACACATCAGCGTCTTCAGATGTGCATCCAAAATAACGGAGGCCATTTTGAACACCTGGGTCGCCATTAGATAGCTTTTTTCCTTTTATGGGCTTTATTAAAAAACGGTTCTTCTTAGAGCCGTAGACCATTTCATAAAAATAATTCAGTAAAGTAACTATATTATACCTACTAAAATCTTTGTAAATGGTTCCAAAATATATGGTCTAACACATTCGAATTTGGATATAGTATACCTATTTGGGTTTTTAGGCTTACTTTTTAAACTAAAGGTTAGAATTACGAGAGTAATATTAAAGTGACTTAATTCATTCAAAATGAGTTTAGTCCCTTTGGAGCAACATGAATGTTCAAATGATATATATATATTTAAATAATACCTGAATGAATTCTATTTAGACTCACAATTGTCTCTTTAACATCTTATTCATTTCGTAGCTAAATTTTTAGTAGTTTTAGGAAATTTACCGCGCGGTCCTTGGCCTTCAAACATCCATTATTCTCATTTTCCCAATATTTGAGGTTAGGAACGAGATTTTGAAAAACGGTTTTCACTGGCCTATTTAGATGTTATTTGGCTACTTTTTCATAAAGAAAAAGTCATATTATACCATTTGATCTTTTTGATTTTTTTTTAATTTGTGTCATGGTGTCAAAACTAGCCCCCTGGCGGAGAATGATTCAACTACATTTTGGTTGATTCTTATTGCCCAAGGAATGCTCTTTTCAGCGACACCAAATTTGTTAAATCGGTCATACCGTTAAGAAGTTAAACCAGGTTATTGCAAAAACAATTGAACACCCCCCATCATCTTTGTTTTTGAAATAACTGAAATTTTGTTTTTACGAAAATGATAGATAAACTGGTTCGCTTTACAAATGGGGAAAAATTGTGTTTTGTTTATTATGCTAAATTTATAGAAAATGCAATTACACCCTGGAGAATCTACAAGCCTACCATTCTATAGCTCAATAGTTATCTTACAATTTTTATATAAAACTTTTTTCTCTCTGCAGAACTTAGAGAAATAATGGTGTGTGTGGGGGGGGGGGGTCGGAGTTTTCATGTGAATATACTTGTAGTCAATCTGTGCATATTTTATATTGACTTATTTTTGTTTTGTGAATGTGGATTTTTTTAAATAAAAGGCCAAAGTATTAGTATTTGTCTTATTGTATGACTGACACATTTTTTTCCTAGTGAATTCTCAAAATGTAATATTCATACCACAGAAATATATTATGGTAGTGTAGGGTATATTTTCGGTGATTCATACTGTAATCATGGAAATTGTTATAAAAAACGGCGAAAATGTTATATTACTATAAATGTTAACAGAGAAGTTTGCTTATATCTACGAAGAATAATACATTATCATTCATGAAACCAGCGGTACCATTCCCCGGGATATTCTTTCTTCTTGCCATGGACGTTCTCCTTCTTCAAGAAACCAGTCTGCTAAACACTCTCTAGCTTTTTTCGATTTTTGGCTGTATGTTTTTGATCTTGTTCTTTTTGTACCTGGCAAGGTACCACCTTGTCTCCACAACCCAGGGTGCAATTGTCCAGAGGTGTCTTCCCAATCTCTGTATCCGGGAGGACAATACAGTACATAATTGTGTAAACATATAACTGCCTGTACAAAGGCAATACAGTTATCCACGTTGGCAATAATCGGTTTCTGAAGAATACGCCACCGCTGGGCCAATATACCAAACGTATTTTCAATCACGCGTCTTCCTCGGGAGAGTCGGTAATTGAAAATGTTTCCGGTTTCCCCTAAATACTGCCCAGGATGTGGCCGCAAAATTCAATTCAAAGGGAATGCTGAATCAGCTACAAAAAAAATATGGCAGAACATTTTCAGTTCCTGGCAATGCAGTGTTAAGTGGTAGTTCTAGGGTATCGCTAAGGATAGCTCTGCCAAAATCTGCATTTTCAATCACTGCACTATCGTGGTGGCACCCAGGGCTTCCCACGTCCACTAATGCAAAAGTGGTACTGTCCCAGTTTTGGCACAAGTGCTTACCTATTATATACGATTGCAAAATGAGCAATACAATTATTTTCAGATGTACATAAAGTGTAGGTGTGCCACATTTTTTACATACTATACTATTATTACTTACTTCAAGGACTTTTTATATAGTTAATATACTCCGATCCAGAATGCTTGGGTGCTTGAATGGTAATGAGTTTACCATCAATAGGACCTACATAATTTGGAAGGTTCCATCGATTTAGAAACTCATTCGAAATATTGTACCTCTCCTCGGTAGATGGTTTTTTAGTAGTTTTGGAGCCAGCATATCCCATAATACTCTACATGTTTAGTTAATTATATAATGTGCTGTGAACTTTCCTATGAAATATTCCTAGGAAATTGCTTGCATGGAAATACCTTCTGCAAGAAGGTATTTATTATACCATAAGGTAATCGAATACCTACTTACCGAAGTGTTAACACCAATCGAAATTCAGGGTTTAAGGGATTTTTGCGCTCATTTTTCTGAAGATATGGCTTCAATAGTTTTAGAAGTTCTTCAAACTGTGTCACAGACATCCTTGTGTTTTTAAAAAATACTTCAGGATCACATCTTTTTACAAAAAGAAAAAATGTCCTGTAATGCCCAAAACTCTTAAGACGTTTATTTAAAGGGCATATCCCATAATACTCTACATGTTTAGTTAATTATATAATGTGCTGTGAACTTTCCTATGAAATATTCCTAGGAAATTGCTTGCATGGAAATACCTTCTGCAAGAAGGTATTTATTATACCATAAGGTAATCGAATACCTACTTACCGAAGTGTTAACACCAATCGAAATTCAGGGTTTAAGGGATTTTTGCGCTCATTTTTCTGAAGATATGGCTTCAATAGTTTTAGAAGTTCTTCAAACTGTGTCACAGACATCCTTGTGTTTTTAAAAAATACTTCAGGATCACATCTTTTTACAAAAAGAAAAAATGTCCTGTAATGCCCAAAACTCTTAAGACGTTTATTTAAAGGGCGAACTTGAAAACGCCTCTTTTTTCATTATTTTGCACTTGTATTTTGTACACCTTCAGGAAACTCCAAATGCTTGATAACACCAAAACAGTTGCCAAACCACGTTTTTATTTCGAAGTCATTACTTTAACCATGATTTTCGACTACTACTACAGTTCTTACGTGCTGGGGTTCTTTGATGGTTGTAGTTAAACCATTGGTAAGTAGCAAAGCTCCCAGATATTTCAAAAACGCTTTTTTTGGCAATAAATGAATAGCTGGTCTATGCGTTGGGTCATGTTATAATTTTTAATTTTTAGAGTATTTTTTAATTTTTTTGGTTGGTGATTTGACAGAACGACGCTTGCGCAGTTCTAATTACTTTCAGAATTATAAAGATTATAAAGAAAAAGTTGAAACTTCGCAACTTTTAAATAAAAGAAACAGCAAAAAGCCTGAACGCTTCCATTATTTTACAATATGTTCAACTTTTAAAAGATAAAGCAGAAGCATAAAGATAAAGATAAAGTTGCTGCATGAACCAGGCTTTACAGTCTATAGCTAGTCAGGAAGTTAGTTTAAAATCGATTGGGAAAAATGTACCTACCGCAATGCTTATCTTGCCTATTTTACGCTAGTAGATATTTTCTATTCGTTACGTATATCTTTTTGAAGTGAATACTTCTTTGGTTTCATGAGAGTGAGTGGGGTAGAACGAAAACGAAAGAAACGCACACAAAGTAATAGCGATGTTACACGCATGCGTAGAATGACGCGTTCCGTTACAGTGGGGGAATAGACGCTATACAACCGACTGCGTGCACTGTTGTGTATGTTTCGGTAAAAGTGTATAAGAAGTATTCACTTCTATCACGTGTACTGTGCTGCACGCGTGTTTTTTTCTTTTTTGTTTGCTCGTAGTAAACTTGATGTATCGAGTTTGTTTTTATTTAAATAATTATTTACTGTTTTTTAGTCTGGTGAGTTAATATTGTATTGGCATCCAGTTCTGAGTTATGTTTAAAGTTTCAACCTCACCGGAAAGTTAGTTAAAAATCGATTGCAAAATTTGTGCCAAACAGACAGACAGAAAAGAAAGCGAGTTAATAAAAACGGGGTAAAATCATTGTCGCTGATATTCATCTTAATGTATGTTATCTAGGTTGAGCTAAAAATTCGAAAATATTCAGATGCACCCAAAAATTTTTGTAAGTTGAACTAAAATTAAAAGTAGAACAATAAAATAATAAGAATACAAGAATAAAATTTTTTGGTAAACAAAATAAATAAGAAATGAAAGTCGAATAAGCTGAACGTGGTCTCTTGAAAGAAAACTATTATAAATGAAAGCACAGATCTGCTTAACAAATGGGAGTTTATTTACAAATCTGCTTTTGACATAATATATTATGATTATTTGATACAATAAAAGCTGTACAGGGTGTCCCTGGTTTTTTTGATCAGGGCTTTGATATTTTGTAGAAAAACTCATTGTAAGAAACTATAGGTAGATCAAATAAACATAGGCCCTAATGTTCTTCGTTTCTGAGATGCAGGGCATTGTAGTTCTCTTTTTGAAATTAAAGTATGCCAATATCTCCAAAAATAATCAAGCTGTTGACCTAAAATTTCGCACTGTAGTGTTTTTGGAGGTGTAGTATAAGCCGGAAATGACGATTTCTATGTATCTCACAGAGGGCTCCACTTGCGCTATTTTTGGATCGTGCTTTTTATTATCTTTTTGGTCTTGCAAGTCCATCATTTTACTGCATCTTTTCATTTACAACAACTCTTGTTTCATAACCATGAAATAAACCGTTTGGGTTGAAATTACCAAAACGTGCCCCAAAACACCTGATGTTAAATCCAGCATTCACAACATAAAATTATCACCTACCGCTTTTAAATGTTACAGATCAACTCTACCATTTAAAATGAGAAAAAAAACCTTATCGTCATGAAGCAAACACTATTCGCTTTGAAAATGGAATAAGGATTGAATTTGACAAAATTCGGATACCCTATTTCAAGAAAATCAGTGATGTTTTGACCAACGTCATTTTATCGTTAAGAAACAAGATTTCACTTTGTTGCAAATGAAAATATACACTAGAATGATGAACCTGCAAGACCAAAAAGATAATCCCAAAAAGTTACAAGAAAAGCACGAACCAAAAATAGTGCAAGTGGAGCCCTCTGTGAGATAGGTACGTAGAAATTGACATTTTCAGTTTATTCTCCATCCCCAAAAACACAGCGTTGCCAAATTTCAGTTCATCAGCTTGATTATTTTGGGCGATACTGCCATAATTCCATATCAAAAAGAGAACTTCAATACCATGGATTTCAAAAACAAAGAATTTTAGGACCTAGGTTTATACGAGCAATCCACCTTAGCATGAGTTTTACTACAAAATGTCAAAGTCGTGGTCAAAAACTCTGGGACACCCTGTAGATAGAGTAAAAAAGTTAATTGAACAGCTTCTTTTCATTTTTTCACTTTTGGAGTTAGCATTTAAAACATTTAGTTACAAAAAAATATTAATTAAATTAATTATGTTCCAACTGAGTTTTAGTCAGTAGCGGTGAGATGTAGGAGACTCCGTCGGACTAAAAGTATAATAAAATAATAAATAATATAATAATATAAAAAACGGATTAAAAAGTATAAAATATTTTTTTCTTGAAATCGGCAGTAAAGTGTCCCAAAATCGTCATTAAAAGCACAGAAATCGTACAATAATGGGCTACATTATTGTACGATTTTTTCAATAAGTAGGCCTTGGCGAGATGTAAACATCAAACGTCACACGCGGAGAAATCGCACGTCAAAAGTGACCAAATATTCAAAACCCGGGCGATAAAGGCCCATTTAACTTTTCGTACACATTGTGAAATTGTTTCCTATAGAAGCGCAATCCTTCAGTATACATATTTTAGTAAATTTGAATATCAATAGTTTTGTTGTGTAGGCTGCACAAGAAGCACCAGTTTGGTTTTTTTGTACGAAGAGCGATCGTCAAAGTCAAGCAACGCCGCGCGTAGTCGGTTCATGGACGGGTGATCCCTTATTGTTATTTTCTTGCCTAATAAAACATTTTTTTCCGATTTCAAAAAAAGTATAATATGTACCTCGGCACTGAAGTTCTTTTTATGACTCATGTGGTTTATTTGCCTCGGCCAGAGGCCTCGGCAACTAAATTCCACATGAGTTATAAAAAGTTGAACTTCAGTGCCTTGGTACATAAATAACTATTTCTTGAAATCGGCAGTAAAGTGTCCCAAAATCGTCATTTAAAGCTCAGAAATCGGCACTGAAGTAACCCATTATTGTACGATTTTTTCAATAGGTAGGCCTTGGCGAAATGTAAACATCAAACGTCAGACGCGGAGCCATCGGCCGTCAAAAGTCAAAAGTGACCAAATATTCAAAACCCGGCCAATAATGGCCCATTTAACTATTCGTACACATTGCGAAATTGTTACCTATAGCAGCGCAATCTATTAGTATAAATATTTTAGTAGGTTTGAATATGAATAGATTTATTATGGAGGCTGCACAACAAGCAGCAGTTTGGTTTTTCTGTTCGAAGTCTTTGTCATACTTGACCTAAGTAGAGCGATCGTCAAAGTCAAGCAACGCCGCTCGTAGTCGGTACATGGACAGGTGATCCCTTGTTATTATTTTCTTGCCTAATAAAACATTTTTTTCCGATTTAAAAAAATATATAATATGTACCTCGTCACTGAAATTCTTTTTATGACTCATGTGGTTTATTTGCCTCGACCAGAGACCTCGGCAACTAAATTCCGCACATGAGTCATAAAAAGTTGAACTTCAGTGCCTTGGTACATAAATAACTATTTTCCTAGCCCCATAAAGATTAGAGAAACGTTGAGAAAACATTTGCAGTGAAATACAATTGTTAGTGACTTAAGTGAATGCATCTATTATCGCCCCACGTTTTTCAAATCTTTATGGGACTAGGAGAAATTATTTTATACCTTTTAGTCGTTTTTTTATTGTTATATTATTTAATATATTATTATACTATTAGTCGTTTTTAAAAACGTGGTATAAAAAATTATTTAAATTTTATTATTTTCTGCTTTTTAGTCTTGTGTGTGAAATTCAATCGATTTTAAGATTATGACAGACATGTGGCAAATTTCAGATATATTTCATATTTCAATTGTTATACCTTCTTTCCAATAATATATTAATGTATTTAATCGTTATTTTCCTAATAAAGGAGGAATCAAAATTAATATCATACGATTTTTATTTCAATATTAAAACGAATTAATTCCAAATCCTTCTTAGTTGCCAACTTATGGTGCTGGAGGTTCTAGTTGTCGCATTCTGGCAAACTGTTAAATAGCTCGCTTTCTTGTCTGTCCGTTTGTTTGATATCCTTTCTTCTCAACGCGTTATTTTTAATTATTAGCTTATGGCATGTGCTTATCTGTTCATAAATTCCCATTACTCAAATATTTTTATATTTTATATTTTTATATATATGTATACAGGGTGGCCCACCACGAACTGCATCGATCTATATATGGAAAACTAAAAGTAGAAAAATTCTGAAAATTTGGCACGTCATCAATGCCGATGGGTGCTGCTCAACTAAAATATTTTGGTGAATCTGGCACTTCCGGTTATACCGGATGTCGATATCAACTTTCTTATCTCAAATAGAACACCCTGTATATTATTGCATTTTTGGATTCTAGGCATCATTTTGGAACAAAAATATGCAACATGTCCTATGTCTAAATCCAACCGGTTTTGAGATATTTGCATTTTTCCGAAAAAAATTACAGGTGCAGACCTAAAGGCAATTAGCAATTTATACGAGGAAACCGCTAAATTTCAAAACGAATTTTTGGCATCGTGTAACAGAAGCCCTGACCTAGTGAGCTCTGCTGAGAAATAAATCCGTTCTTATACAGGGTGTTCACAAAATATGAATAAAAATTACATTCAAAATGTGCTTAAATGGAAACCCCAATTTTTTTTTAATGCGATCTTATTCACCACTAAAAATGATGACAACTTTGTGTAAGGTCTCCTATACCTAAATGCAGTAATTTTTGATTAATTTACGAAAAACCCACTTTTCGCCCATAAAATGCGGGTTTGCTTAACGCTTGGAAAATCCGTTAGCCGTGGACGTTGAAAAGACAATCGCGGCTGAGGAAATGTCACTTGGTTTATAAATTATTGTCAACAATAATGCCGGAGCGCTTAAATTACACAAACGAAGTTTATTTAAATTTGTTGATTATCTACGGAGAATAGAACAAAGTAATATCAAGAACGTGCGATACATTTGGGGCTCGCTATTAAAAATAACGCGTTGAGAAGAAAGGATATCAAACAAACGGACAGACAAGAAAGCGAGCTATTTAACAGTTTTCCAGAATGCGACAACTAGAACCTCCAGCACCATAAGTTGGCAACTAAGAAGGATTTGGAATTAATTCGTTTTAATATTGAAATAAAAATCGTATGATATTAATTTTGATTCCTCCTTTATTTTATTTTTCAGGAAAATAACGATTAAATACATTAATATATTATTGGAAAGAAGGTATAACAATTGAAATATGAAATATATCTGAAATTTGCCACATGTCTGTCATAATCTTAAAATCGATTGAATTTCACACACAAGACTAAAAAGCAGAAAATAATAAAATTTAAATAATTTTTTATACCACGTTTTTAAAAACGAATCGTGTTGGGGGGGTAGAAGAAGCTTGCGAAGGATGCATAAAAATGGCTAAAGTGGAACAGATGTACGTAGATAAGAGAAAGATAAGCTGTTGATAGAATATGAAGAAAAATTCACTTTATTAAAAGAGAAGATAAACTATCTAGAGAAAACTCAATGTGAAATAAATGAAATTAAGAAGAAAGTTGATGAACTTCAATGTAATAATATTAGTAACATAAGCAGTAATGAAAATTCATTGAAAGCATCTTATGCTACGGCAGTAAAGAAGAGTGACAATCATATTTTTTATATAAAGCCTATAAATTCAAATCAAAAATTTTCTGTAACAAAAGAATTACTTAAAACCAACTGACCAAAATTCTATAGTGAGGATATCTGAAACAAATCAGGGTGGAGTAAAAGTGATATGTAAAGATGTAAATGAAATGATGAAGATTGGAAAGGATACACAAGAAAAATTAGGTTCAAAGTATAAAGTTGATATAAATGAAATGAAGATACCTAGAATAAAAATTGTTGGAATTGTTGTTTTGATTGTTGGATTGAACCAAAGTTATATATTTTTTTAAATGGAAACCATAGTTCATATCTCAAAAACTATTAACGCTACCAAAAAACTAATTACTCCATTCGATTCTACACCAAAAAATCTATAAAAATAGTTGATTAAATTTGTCGATATATATAAGTTGTAGCTAGGAGAGAGGTTTCCAAAAAATGGAAAATTTCAGTCCTGCGCCAATGCGTGGAAACTATAAAACTTATCTAAAATCTGATTGGTCCACCAAATTCCTCTCAAAAAAGTAGTACAGTGACGTGAAAACCGCAACCCTCTATCTTTAATAATAACCGAGATTTTTGAGAAAAACACCTAAAAACACCCAAAATGGGACACACTGTACGTCGGCCGCCAGTCGACGCGTCGAGCCGCGCGTCCCCGCTCTTCTTTTAGCGAAGTTCGCCGCGGGCGGCGGTCTGGTGCAGGCAGAGATGTTCGCAGCATCCCTTCGTCCTCGGCGGCAATGGCGCTGTACTGGGCGTGTCCTGTTACCCCAGTATCCAGCTAGAACGGGATTTCTAGCTCCAAAAATGGCCTAATTGCTTTTCTAACCCCTTTCTAACTCTCTAAGCCACCTGGCTACCCTCAAAAATATTCTCAAAAATTCGGAAAAGTCAACTGAACCTGAACAAATAAAAGAAGTAATTGTTCTCAACGGATAAATCGAAATAAAATACGGAAAATCTAGTAACTTCGTTACAGTACCTGTACCTTTCAATTGAAAAAAAAAGTGTGAAAGTAGTAAATTTCGTCTCATAAATCGATTGGTCTCTCTTATCGCCCGCTCCTCATCCTCATGAATAAATGATAAAGCAAATTGCTGTAAGTTCTATCAATTATTCAGTTCATAAATTTTATAATAGAATGAAGTGAATACTTCGTTTCCTTGCTCTTGGATATTTAACCGAGGAATGGATTTAATTAAGGCAAATCTACAATTATTTATAACGCCTGAACAAGCACAGACTTATTCCAATTATATTTGGGATTTCCAAGTGCCTCTTGACTTCAGTATCGGCGAGAGGAAATCCACATGGCTGTTGTCCTAACGTTTTCTAAGATTTCACCAATATTAGTCCACTGCAGGTAGTTTAGTAATGTTTAATAATTATTTGTTAAGAAACTCAAATGTCTGCTTAAAAAAACAAAAGAGCAGATATTTTCAAATCGGTTATCTGTCATTAACTTATGTACCATTATTAATGAAACAACTCTTGCGAGAGACAAAAAAATTCTAGATGACACTTAATATTTTGGGATTCAGTCTTGCTTGTGCCAAAAGCGTAGTTTTGAAAAATTACGCGTGCATTGGAAATTTTATGCATTTATTTGTGCGAGTTACTTCAAAATGTCATTTAGAAAAACGGTCCAGAATAAAAAATATGTCTTGGTCCATTGTGCTGGCTGGGCAATATCCTTCTTGCTTTTCCAGTAACTTTAGCTGTCAGTTATTCCAAATTTAATGACCTGTCTTTGTAGATAACATTTTAGACATTGACATTTGATTTAGGTAGACGAGTGTCCTAGAGAACCATCGATCCTCCGTGAGACCAGCACATCCAGGAAAGGCAGAAAACCGTCCTTTTCAACCTCCATGGTAAACTTAATGTTTTTGTGCAGGGAGTTAAAGTGATGAAGTAAACAAGAAGGGTGTCCTACCCGTGAGGCCAAATTACAAAAGTGTCCACATATCTAAACCAACATTTTGGTTTTAGATCTGCGGATTCAAGAGCTTGTTGTTCAGAAGATTCCATACATATGTTGGCTATCACGGGAGATAAGGGAGAACCCATAGCAGCACCAGAAGTTTGTGCAAAAAGTTATAGGTAGATTATCATTACGTGAAAGGGCAATCCGATAATTTGCTGAAATTTGATGCTTTCATGGATCTAATAATCCGATGTTCACGTCTATCGGAATTCGTGGGATAAAATTTCAAATGTTTGTATGTTGTAGAAATAGTAAAGTATCTATTATGAGTTATATGAGTTATTAATGAACGGAGAACTTGAGGCTAGGGACCATCTTGAAGCAGCTTTTATGAAGGCTTCATAGTGCTTAGAAGTAAAATACTGAGCCCGAATTCCGTTCCTAAGCCCAACCTTGCCAAAAAAAGTTTCAGAAAAACGCGACTGAGTATTTATGAAAAAACAATTCTTGACACAGCATTGGTTAATCTGTGTTCTTGACTAAATGTGGTTTCAGGAGGCATCCTAAGCAGTGGCGGCTCGTGGGTTAATGCACGGGGGGGCTACATTTTGAAAAAAAAAACTAGTGGTCGATTTAAAAAAAATAGGTGAAAATAGGTTGTCGGTTATAAAATCTATTTTCACATTAATTTGCAATGTTTATTACTTTTCTTGCCTTTCGCGAGTGTTCGCGCATGTGCACATGCAATCTTGATATAAGAATAAGAATAAAGTTAAAAGTTAACCAACTTCAAGGTCACTTCTTATTTCTTATTGCTATTGCTATTGCTATTCTTATTCCGGTTGCATGAATAGGCGCAATTAGATCAATAGTTTTAACTTTTATTATTATTACTATTCTTATTGCTATTCTTATAGAAAGCTGCATGAATTAACTTTAACTCCGATGTAAAATCCACTACTTCTAGAAAAATACCGCGATTGTGAAGGTCTTCTTTTTCGTCGTGCCCTCGTAACGCTAATTCTAGTTTTCCACAAAATTTTATGCAGTGTATTTTTTTTAATATATGTATTTTTATCCCCCCCCCCTCCCCCGCACAAGCATGTACTTGCTTCTGGGGTACTCCTAGTTTGGAGTATTGTGAGGGTGAGAATTATTATTATTATTATTATTATTATTATTATTATTATTATCCATTTCTTCGTTGTGTTTAATATTATTTTGCCGGTACGTGGAATTTAATTGATCGGCAATACTAACATTGCCTAAAAATGCTAGTTCTGTAGAACAATTATTCGTGTGCAGAACAGAAAGTTCGTGTTTTTTTATTTTTTCATATATAGATATTATGTTTTAAATCTTTGAATCCTATTCTAGCCTATCTCTTATCCACTCCTTCTTTATAAAAGAAATAAAATACTGAGCCCGAATTCCGTACCTAAGCCCAACCTTGCCAAACAAATTTCAGAAAAACGCGACTCAGTATTTGTGAAAAAACAATTCTTGACACAGATTGGTTAATCTGTGATCTTGACTAAGTGTGGTTTCAGGGGGCATCCTAAGTGTGGGGTCTGAGGTTAGAATTTCGAAATTCCAACTTTCACCGCAGAATAAGTTTGTCTCGGAACACTTCAGTGGTATCGTCATGTTGCCCTTTTAAAAACTTGTGACGTGTTTTCCCGCCAAATTTCGAAGAATGCAAGTGTCCAGGAATTGTTTTATCAAGTTTGTAAAATTTCGTCAAGTACCCCCATTACCAGTGGCGGCTCGTGGGGGGGGGCTACGTTTTGAAAAAAAAACATTTGTGGTCAATTTAAAAAATAGACGAGTATCGAGGTAGGTACCTACTTCCGGCATCAGCTTTTTTATATTTTGTTTATAGCAGTAATTACGCATTGTTGCATAATTAATATAAAAGTGCATAAAACATTAATTCTCGTTTTTTAAGAAGTTAATATCGTAAGCATTTCCATCAAGTAGGTACCTAAATAACCATTCCTTGGCGATAAACTTCCAAGATGCTGTTCAATATTTCTTTTTGCACCGTTTTTGATATACCTCTGAATACTGTAGAACTTTTTAAATGTTCTTTCATAATAGAATCTAACTCGGATGTAAAATCCACTAGTTCTAGAAAAATACCGCGATTGTGAGAGTCTTCTTTTTCGTCGTGCCCTCGTAACGCTAATTCTAGTTTTCCACAAAATTGTATGCGGTCTATTATTATTTTTAAAATATATTATGTATTTTTATCCACTTCTTCGCTATGTTTAATAATATTTTTCCGGTACGAAGAATTTAATTGATCGGCAATACTAACCTCGCCTAAAAATGCTAGTTCTGCGTGTGCCGAACAGAAAGTTCATGTGTTTTTTATTTTTTCATATATAGATATTATGTTTTAAATCTTTGAATCCGATTCAAGCCTATCTCTTATCCACCCCTTCTTTAGAAAACAGTAAACAGGGAAAACGAAACACGAAACAGTGCATTTAATATGTCGCATCCGCATATCCACTTGTTCTTGTTGTATAAGTGTCGCGTAAAATTGCCATTTGCATTTTTATCTGGTCTCCCAAGAGTTTTACTTTCAACTTTTCGGTCAATGAAAGACTTAAAAAGTTACCTTTCAAAATGTCCTGCACACTAAAAAGATATAACCAATGGTGTAGTTCAATACCGGTAGGGGTATTAGCCCTCGGAGTAGTTGTTTCTGTTGGTTATATAATAATAATAATAATAATAATAATAATAATAATAATAATAACTTTATTGTAGTTGCAAATATGTAGCAGGTACAATAAATATAGGGAAACATTTTTAACTTACAACTACAAAAGGACTGGGATGGCAGTACTACTGATAATTAATCCCAGCCCTTCTTTACCTCATATAAATGTACAACTAAAATACAATTAATAATAGATGTTCTCTCATGCAAATACCTAGATAACCTACATAAGACAAAATAAAATACAAAATTGAATTAAATATCAATAATCGGAACGTACAAACGAGATTCGCAGGGTTAGGAAATTGAAGATCTATTTATACTTAGAGAGTAGGTAATTTCTGTAAGACACCTTGAATTGCTTCGCATTGAGACATTTATATTCTTGTGGGATGCCATTGTAGACTTTGCAAATATTGTACAAATGTGATTTAAGGAATAACGATAAATGGAATAGAGGCGGTGACAACTGTCCCCTGAGTGTGCACATCACATCGAAATCTTATTTTATGGTATAGATATGGTGGAGTTTTCAAGTGAATAACGGAATGAAAGAAACAGGCAGAATGTAATTTTCTTCGGTCTCTCATATTCAACCAACAAGCAGAGACAAGTTTATGAGATATTCGTTCATACTTCCTTATACCATACACAAATCTAAGGCAACACTTCTGAAGTCTTTCAATACGCTCAGCATCATACACAGATAAGCAGGGTCCATAAAGGGCATCACAGTAATAATTAAGATGGCATAAAACAGTAGTCTCCGCAAGTAATAATTTTAACTTAACATTAAGTAAACGTCTGTGTGGATATAGTTTTTTCAAATTAGCATATGCGATCTTTAGTTTGGCAGTGATATGGTCATTAAACTTCAAGTCAGTATCGATTATAACCCCAAGACTTTTCGCCAAATGTGTGGATTGTAGGGCTTCATTGTTAATCTTAATATTTAACCTATCACTTACCAACTTCTTACTTTTACCAAAAACCATTACTTGACTCTTAGTTGGATTTATGGATAATTGATGCTTGGAAGAATTATTCAACAGAGTTTCAAGTTCTTTATTAATAATAGAATTCGCCATATTCACTTCTTCCGGTAAAAAGGAATATCTTAATTGGGTATCATCTGCGTACATGTAAGGTTGGCAGTGTTCCAGGGAATCCAATATTCCACAGGTATATCTTTTCAATCCATCCACTCCAGATTTTGCCAACATCCCAAAGAGGATGAAATCGGTAGTGGGCTGGCTGGGATCATTGTGCTTGCAGCATGCCAGGACATGTCCCAACAAAGATAGCAATATCTTTGACGTTACGTTGGTGAAGGAGAAAACTTTGATCTATGCAATGTTTATTCCCAACGAAAATCGAGAACCAATGGTGTAGTTCAATGCCGGTAGGGGTATTAGCCCTCGAAGTAGTTGTTTCTGTTGGTTATATCTTTTGAATCCATCCACTCCGGATTTTGCCTACGTCCATCTGATGATTCCCAAAGAGGATGCAACCGGTAATGGGCTGGCTGGGATCATTGTGACTGTAGCATGTCAGGACATGTCCCAACAAAGATAGCAATATCTTTGACGTTACGTTGGTGAAGGAGAAAACTTTGATCTATGCAATGTCCTGCACACTATTTTTCATTTTGTTTATTTATTACCAGTAGAACATTACACAACGCGAGAACGCGAGGCACGTTCAGAAGACGAATCATGCGGGAACACAGAGACCAGACGCAGTGGTCGCGGCGCGGAACTCAGCGCCGGTTTTAGAGGGGTGCTAGGGCGCTAATAGCATCCGGCGGTAAATTTTAGGAGTCGTTATAAGCTGGTCTAATAACTAAAAATAAATCACATTTTGTTGCTATGTCGCTCCACGACGCGACACCTTTATTTTGATCATCGTCTGCAAACATAACATCTGAAACGTTCTCCTATTCATCATCTTATTCATCTGTACGTTGAAGATTTTATTCCCACCCTGGATTTTTGGACGAAAATAAAAATTTCTAAGTGAAAATATCCTAAACGCAGAATATACAACATTGATTCATTGATTGAATATAAATTGGAAAATTGACATGTAATAATGTGTAACATGATACATTTATTGAAAAATATACTTATTATTGTCAAGTAGCTAACTACCGATTCCACGAGACCTGACTTTTTCCATGCATAAACCCAGGGCTGTATATGGTTTGAGGGTTCAAGCCCCCGCCCTACATTGAGAAAAGATGAAAAATACATTAAATACTGTTATGATTTTGTAATTTTCTATACCTGTTTTAAACTATCTGTGCTTTAACTTTAGTAACCAAACACCTCTGCTTTCTTTTGTATAGCTAGTTTAAAAATCAATGATTTTTATGGGCTCATACTAAAACAAATTTCGAAATTTCTATTGGTAACAGTTGTTCTATAAAAGAAGACTGAGTAGGACTTCTTGGCTACAAATATTATGAGTCATAGTGAACAAAAAAAAAATACCACCAGTTAACAAGAATATGTTTTGCTTGGAATTCTTTTTCGTTAATTTAAATTGTTTGACCTTGAATATTTGAAAAATTTTCGCCTGCGGCGCAATTTTGTACCACAAATATTCAATTTATTTATTTTTTTAATTTCTGACTACCTCCCAACCAAAAAGTTTAGCTTTATGGGCAAAAGTAAAAAATTGACACAAGGCGTTTTTAAACTTAGCACCCGGCGGTAGTCAAGCTAAAACCGGCGCTGGCGGAACTAAAAAGCAAAGCCTTCAGTCCGGCGAAAAGACTCTCAGCCCAACGCGACGGCTTTATTCACTCCCGTTGCGCTATTTCTCTTTTAACAAAGACAACAGGCTACGCATTGACGTAGCTAAGGGGGGGCTAAGCCCCCCCTGGTATAGAAATAGCCCCCCTGACAAATTCTACCGTTTATTTTTACAATTTTTTTGACATTATAGGTTTACATTAAAAACCTTACTAAGCTGATTTAATCGTGTTGCGTGTTCGTGTTATTGCGTATAGTAATAGACACTGACTAAAACACTAATAATAAAATAAACCAAACTAAACAGCGGCAACACTGAAGACTGGCAACACCGCCGTCACGCACTCACCCCGCACCCGACTCCGTCAGTCCGCCACACGCCACACTCACAGAATTAGCATCACTCAGGGACTTAAAATAAGGGGACCCAGCATTTCACAGTCTGTCACATAGGAAAAGTGAAGCCTTTAGGGGAAGTTTGTTTTCTGTAGACTCCAAGAAGACCATATAAGTGGGCTGGTACAAGGTTATGTTATATGTCAGTGTGTCCAATTGCCATCAGATTTTATGTGATAAGATAGTGCCATAGATTCTATAGGAGGCAAAAAATTTCCCATCATAATTCACATTTTTTAAGTTTTCTAACTTTCAGATTCTCAGATGTGACAATTAAAGAATTTCAACTATGCAATAAATTTGTTTCATTTGACAGTTGCCATATTCTGTATTTGTAGACACAACATTGTCAACTCTAATTTTTAGAAATCATGGAAACCAACCATTATTAATTTTTACTAACAATCAAAGTACCTGTATTATTAATAGATTCTCCAATAAAATGGCATACTTGGCATCACTGATACCATTAGAATGTGGAAAGAATAGGCCTCACTTTGAAAAGTATAATGCTGGGTCCCCTTAATTACTTTAAAGAGTCCCTGGCATCACTGCGAACCTGGACGGCGGGACGTGACTGCTTACTGTGATTGATATGTAATACTGCGAAGACGCCAATGTACATCAATATTTATACTTATGCAGTATCAGTGTACAGAGTGAGTTTTTTCGATGTCCACTATCGGGATCTCGGAAACTAGCAGAGCTAGAACAAAGGTTAAATGCGGAAATAATTGCAGTTTTGAATGCTCAATCTAATGCCTTTTTTGTATTTTTAAAAAAGTTCATGGCTCACTAGATATTTCGAAAAGAGTGATTTTTTGCTATTTCTTCAGATCTTTGTAGCTCCGTTATTTCTGATTATACAAAAAAAACTGTAAAGACAAAAATTGTAGATAATTTTGGGCTTAATAAGATAATCTAATCCAATTTTTTATGTTGTTTGTGATTTTTTAGGTATGACATAAACTTGTGTTTTTTAAATGTAAATCATAGTTGGCTGTGGCCTTATAAAATCGGCCATTTTCTGAGCTTTCCAAAGATATAATACTCGGCAAATAAAAGAGCTATGGCTAATTTTCTGATTTTTTTTTTAATTTTCACATAGTCAGCCATAGAATATTTTCATAATTACGTCCTATTTTATAATTAGACATACTTCAAATTTTCTAATATTTTGTTTTTAGCTGGTAACAAAATGTAACAAATAAAACAAAAAATAAAAAAACTCAAATTCAAGTTATTATTATTTTAAAAGGTCACCTTTTAAAATAAAAGGTGTTCAAACAATCCACCATTATTATTTATGCAAATATTGCATCTTTTTAAAATTGAATTTGTCGCCTTTCTTAGAGAGCGCCTGTCAATACTGGTACTCGCTTCTAAAACAGCTGCTCTTAATTCAACAATTGTCTCGTAGTTTATTTTGTACTGTTCCCTACAAAAAGAAATCCAAAACATACAATCGGGGGATCGGAGCTGCCAGGAAATAGGTCTATTTCTCCCTATCCAACTATTTGGATAGAGCTGGTCTAGGTAATTTTTTACGGGCAAATAATTATGTGGTGGAGCTCCATCATGATAATTTTTGTTTTATTTTTTACATTTTGTTACCAGCTAAAAATAAAATATTTGAAAGTTTAAAGTATGTCTTATTAACAATAGAACGTAATTATGAAAATATTCCATGGCTGACTTTGGAAAGTTCAAAAAATGGCCGATTTGATAAGGCCACAGCCAACTATGATTTACATTTAAAAAACACAAGTTTATGTCATATCTCAAAAGTTACAAACAACATAAAAAATTGGATATGATTACCTTATTAAGCCCAAAATTATCTACAATTTTGGTCTCAACAGTTTTTCTGTATAATCAGAAATAACGGAGCTCAGAGATCTGATGAAATAGCAAAAAAATCACTCTTTTCAAAGTATCTAGTGAGCCATGAACTTTTTTAAAAATCCAAAAGGGGCATTAGATTAAGCATTCAAAACTACAAATTCTTTCCTCATTTAACCTTTGTTCTAGCTCTGCTAGTTTCCGAGATCCCCATAGTGGGCATCGAAAAAAACTCACCCTGTATGTAGTAAAGTTGTGTGTATTTAAATTAATAACGTTGTGCCGATTAATAAGTAAATAAGCTCTACTATAGTTTGCCTAAGTACTTTAATTTTCTTCATTTAGTTCAGTAAGTTCATTTACAAATAAGTACCTATCTAATTAATTGACAATTGACTATTCATTCATCCGAGCAATAACCCACGATACACAGAAAACGGTATGCCCGCGCGCAGGTGCTGTGACGTAAACGGTGACGCTTATTCGACAAACTCATGGCTTACTTTTATTTTTAAACGGGAATTTGAGTCGTTTTATAGTGAGTTAGGTAAACACATATACACCAAAGTGTTTATATGCGGCGCTCCGGCGCTTTTGTGGCTTTTGCGGGTCACTGAATCTCATCTCCTTCAGGGGCTTAAGCCCCCCCGGAGAAAAAAGGCTAGCTACGCCTATGAGGCTACGAGCCGAGCACCGTTGCCAAATGTATCAGAATGGTCTTTATTCTCAATTTAAATTTAATGAGAGGTGTCGTATAATTGACAACCTTGTCGTCAATAGCGATCGGAGTAGGGATAGATAGAAGGATTAATTAAGTACGAATTCCTTATTCAATGATAGAAGGCAGCTAATTCCCCACGAAGATGCGTTCCAAACTCGGTTCCAAACATGATGTACTGGGTGTATCGTGATTTCGAGCATTCCTGCGAAGTGTCTAGTTAAATTGCGAATTCGAACTGTAGGTACGTCATCGGTTGTTTGCGGGCGTATCTACTGGGGGGGGGGGGGGGGGGGCTGTAGCCCTACAGCCCCTATGGACTAGCCGCCGATAACAGGTAATTGTTATCTGTTATCTTTCGAATTAAAAAGTGCGAAGTGTGGTTTGATCTCATCTAAATTTGCCGAAAGCGGCGATAGTTCTCAGTGGCGGATCTAGGCTGGAGTCAAGGGAGGGGCTTCTATTTCCGAAATTTTGTAATAAAATAGGAAACACATTTTTTTAGAGATGGGCAACGGAAACTTTCGAAGTCGGGAAAGTTTCCATTTTTGGAAACTTTCCGGGAAGAAACTTTGAAGGTATAGGAAACATTCCCTGAAAGTGTCCGAAACATTCCCGGGAAACTTTCACGGAAAGTTTCCGGGAATTTATGTGGAAATTTTAAATTTGCCATCATAAATGCCTGGCCAAGATTCATGACATAACCTACAAAATACAAAAAAGAACAAAGAAGAATCATGAACTTACTTTTGTACAGGGTGTCGCAATTAAGATGTTACGAGCGATTATCTAGGTAATTTTTAAGATACATTGATGGTTCAAAAACTAAACTTGTGTAGTTTTTTCCAAGGAATTGAATGCCGCCAAGAAAAAAACAGTTTCATTTCAAACAAAAAAGATATCGCCAAATAACCGATTTTTGTTTTAAATTAAGATGGCGATTTTATTGCAATTTTTCATTAGACTAGTAAAGTGAATAAAAAATCTGCACAAAACGGTTGCATATCACTTTTGGTTTAGCGGGAGTAATGGTTTTTTTGTTTTTTGTCTTTGTCCCAGCTAAGTCTGCAAAAAAATAATAGTATTTTTTTGACAAAAAAAACGCCACTTCTTCCGTTTTTTACTCTAGGTAGTATTTAATTAATAATACTAATAATTTAAAATCTGAAATTGGAAATTTCAATTATGATCATGAAATACGAATTACAAAGCAAAACTTTTATATTTTGTAATATTATACCTTTTTTACAATATCTTTAGCAAATTTTACTTAAAATATGACATATTTGGTATTTTTGGAAAGCTCTAAGTGTGACTAATTAAAGTAAACAATAAAAGAAGAAAATTGGAAACATTCCGAAAGTTTCGGAAATTTTGGTCGGAAACTTTCCGGGAATTTTCGTAAAGAGGGAACTTTCCCATCTCTACATTTTTTATTCATTTTATTCATTGAAATACAATACATTAATATTCTTAGTTTCGTTCATTTCCGTTCCGCTGTTCTAGTTCCGCTCTACTCGTAGTAATAGAATATAACAACTACTAATAGTTGTACTGGATAACAAGGTTAGGACTGTGCATAAGCAACAAAAAAACTGGTCTAAATTTTGCCGACGTTTCGTCGTTATATTACGACTTCTTTAAGGCTCTGAAGAAGTCGTAATATAACGACGAAACGTCGGCAAAATTTAGACCAGTTTTTTTGTTGCTTGTGCATAGTCCTAACCTTGTTATCCAGTACAACTATTAAAGATACTAAGGACGTGAAAACTGTATTTATAACAACTACTGTGAACGTGAACTGTCGATAGGTGAAGGCGGTGACTTGACCCGTGTTCTGTGCCGGGCCCTGTCCCAATCCCATTGCGTTCACCAAATTTTTAAATTTGTACTATAAAAACTATTTAGCGTACCCTCTTTAGAAACGGAAGCAATATTTATCAATGATTAAATATTCAATAATAATAGTTACTTTGCGACCTTCACGCCCGCATAACCTCAAAATGGCATGTTCCTGTCAGCGCATTTCCAACCGGTCCAAAACGAGTTGTCAGCGAGTGATTCAAATCGTACCTGTTGTAAACGATCTGATCGCTGTAAGCACTGACAGCGCGATTCGGACCACGGCCTTGGAAGACTGGAAGTTAATAATATTGGAACTGGAACAGGTTTTTTAAGAACAGGTATTGCCTGGAACTGGAACAGGTTGTACCGGTTCCAAGAAAATGCAGTTCCACAGCATCTCTAATTGCCAGACATATTTTTTAAGTGCCTACCTTACGGTATTTGACCAAGGGGGGGCTATAGCCGCTGTAGCCCCCCCGTAGATCCGCCACGGATAGTCCTCCCTTACATCGTTTCAATGGAATTACCGGAATTACCTATCGGAACGGCACAATCAAATGGGCGTACACCGTACGTGGTACACTTGGCCCGTGCCTCTTGCCTGCCATGTGCCGTGCCCCGGACACGAAGCGCAATATAGAATATAAGGTGTAAAACTGCTAAGTTCGGGGGAGTGAGCCGCGCGCCGGTTCGCGCCGGAGGCTGTCCCGCATCCGCGCTGCAGTTCGGCTTTCAGTCGTTTCAGGCTCTCGTTTCAGTTCTGCTCCGATTCCGTTCGGATGACGACTACGCGGCGTCCGTCTTTTGACCCCGGAGAGCATGTGCTTTTAGACAGAATAAACATTGAGTAGGGAATTTGGAATTTCGTGGAGATTATGGGTGCCGTGAAATTTTTACTGTGTGCGTTCGTCTCTGTGGCGCTGGCTGGAATAAGGGGAGAACAAGGTTAGAATCTAGATAGTGTTTTGACCCGAGTTATTTTTAAATTCGTACATCAAAGAAAACAGAGGTTAGACTACTCTGTTTATTTCTTAATCTCGTCTTATTTTCAATGACATCTACTCAAATTTTATGTTATTCTACTGTAGGTTGTTGTTTATTTCTCAAAAGTACGTTTAACAAGTAGGTATTTATTAGCAATTAGGAATTTTTGTTATGGAAGAACGGTAATATTAATTCACAAAATTTTAGTAAATTTGTGTACAAATTTATATACAGGGGGACCCATTTTAAATAGAAGCAGCCCCATAAAGTTTTTATTTTTCATCCGATTTTAGCAAGGTTTTTTCTAAAGAGAGGTCTATTTTAGGTTAGGTTTGTTAAGTACCTACCTAAGTGTTTTTTTTTTCATTTAGCGATTTACCTCAAAACTCACTACGTAATTGAATTTAATTCGGAACCATCTAAATATTGGTTTCGTTATTGCTACTGTTTAAACACAAAAAAAAACTGTAACAACTCAAAACATTTCTGCCGACAAATACGATTTTAAATAAGTTCCAAATAAAATAAAATGTGTAATCTGTGGCTCCATGTAGTTAGGTATTTTAAATCGGCACGTCACTAAATTTAGAATACTTTGGACTTGACTGTTGAAATGTTATGAATAACCAAGTACAGTGTTTTCTGTTTAAACGGTAGAAATAAAAATTGGTTCAAGTCCTAGGAAAATGAACTTTCTACGGGAGAAGTCAGATTCATAGAGTGAGAATTAACCACAGGTGGAAAAAATAGCTTAATACGAATCCGAAATTTAAAAAAATCGAAAGTCAACCAAAAAATATAAAAAAATATTGTCAGAAGTGTATTAAAGCTTAAAACCTTAACACCTGATCACAGGGCCGTATCTAGCAAAAATTTGGGGGGGTTTCAGGATCGGCTCAAGCTTTTGTGGGACTGGGTGCCGGATGAAAGTACGGAGACTCGGCAAGGAATTATTTAAGGAGGCATAAACACACATGGCATTAAATACTACCAACGCAAGTGAGTTTTTTGTGTTTATTTTGAAAATCATTATGTTTTTCAAAAAACCAATGCCCTACTCAAATACTGCATTATATTGGGCATATTTGGACAAAAAATCAGCCAAATCTGATGTCTCGTTTGGAAAAACAATATACCTAAAGTTTCTGGTAATTTTTTATTAGAGAAGAAGAAGAAAACATATTTCAGGAATATTGTTTTCGCAAACGAAACATCAGATTTGGCTGATTTTTTGTCCAAATATGCGCTATATATTGTAGTATTTGAGTTGAGCATTGGTTGGCACTATGTGTGATAATGCCCCCTTAATCCATTAAGTACAAATTTTTGAAAATTGATACGCTACTAGAATGGTATATTTTTGCATGTCACTTTTTAAAAAAGTGCAAATGCGCCATAGGCGAAATTTTTTAGAAATGTTAAGGAAAATTACTTAAAATTAGTCTTAGGAAATCCTCGTGGAAATCCCAATATCTTCAGATTTTCAAGCTGCAGTGAATATTTTCAAATTCTGAAATGGATTCGGCCCCGCCCTTTTAAATACGCTAATGACTGTACCACCCTGTACACGGGACTCGGAGGCGCGAGGCCAGTCAAAACGCAGGCCGCGTACCACGCACCCGCCTAGAGCCGGCCCTGAAGGGGTTAGACCAGTGGCTGTTGAAGTAAGAAACTGAAACAGGTTTAAGTTGAACAAGTTTAACATTAAAACTCTAAAAATATTAAATATTAATTATAATAATAGCTTAGTATTCTCGCATTTATATATATCCTTTTTCTACTTATTTGATTTCTTATTATTACGGCTATATTCCTACACATTCTTTGCCTGGCCTGATGATACCTTTAGAATTGCCAGTAGGTGGTAAAAGATTTCTTCGCGCCACTTGCCTAACTGAACCTTTCATAAAAATAATACATAAGTAAATATTCAAATACAAATTAGTACTAATCTATTCAAAAAAAGAGACTCTGGCAATCCCCTATTCGCCTTATCTATGGCACACGCAGCCATGTTGTCTAGTGTCGCCAGATATGTTTTATTTTATTTAAGAGCATATTCTGATGATAAAACTCGACTGCACTGATTCAAAAATTATGTTTTGTTGTCAGTTTTCAGGCGGGTTTCCATGCTCTACTGTAACACCAGTTTAATAAATTATTACACTCACTGATGCTCGGACAGCTCGTTCTAGTGGTGGTACAAAAGCATATAATGATTTTCCAATGTTAATCCAATGTGATGCAAACACGCACCATACACTGGTCACTCTGGTCAGATTAAAGATCTGTTTGAAAATGCCAGCACAATTATTTATTGTGTTTGTACGCGATCCACCAATATAGACAAATAATCCGTTTTCTTTTGTTGATTACACGTAGGTACAGCATAATCTTCAATTCGCGCACACTGCTAACTTGACCTCTCTGTCTTCAGCTATTCCGCATCAGCCTGATGTGTTTTTTCATACATTAAGCACCTAGGTACACCTACCGAGATATAGTATTTCTAAAGTCACTTGAAACAGTATAAAAAACTCTAATTGGCGTCACAAAAAGAATATAGGACATAAGCATCACGCAGTTTTCAAAAATATGCATATTCTACAAGCAACAAAATATTTTACTTTTAAGGTTTTTTTTTGGTTGTCGCCAAACACAACGTAAAGGTTAATGCACCATATAATATTGTCAAAAGGTCTCTAAAAAGTCATATCGATTAGCTATTTACGCAAGTATATCCTATGATCTGTGAAATTACGGCACGGCTATCCTCCACATTTCGCTGCACAAGTGGCCAGCCGTCGAACAGTGTAACCCATGCAAGCATTGGTGATATAATATTAGGCGAGCAGGCAGTCACTTGTTTTTCCTATAATATCTATCTTCTCTGTCTCCTTCAGCTGTTTTTACGACCTACTTATACCTGGTTGGCTCCTGTTCTCGAGCTACCCTGGTAAAGTATAAATGAACTCACTTGGAACACCGTGATATACGGGGCGCGATCTATTTTATAGCATTTATCACGCTCTGCTACTGGTAAAAATACCAGACTTATTAGCAGAAATCACCCGTATAAAATTTAAAGGTTTTTATACGGTCGACGTCGACCTAATCAAGGAGGCAGACAATAAGAAAGCGAGCGTAGCAATTTGATTGGTCGGCGTTTCGGAGATCCACGGAGCAGATGTCGACGTAGGCCAGTTAGGCCAGTATAACCAACGGATTTTGGTTTTGTGTATAGATTTTTGTGTTGTTTTGTGTGAAACAAAATTATTGGTTTGATTTGGTTTGAATTATTTCAAAGTTTATTTTAGTCTTTTTTATAGTATTTACATAAAATTGTTATATTATTAAGGGCCGCGCTCCGCCTGGGTCTTGTTTTACAAAGCAAACGCCGCCCAAGCGTTTTTATGCTGCTCCAAGTGACTTCATTGATACCATACCTACTATTTCTATCGTATCGACATTGAATTGAGCAAACGGTTAGTTGGATATGCCTTACAGTTTTTTGTGACCGATCGTCAAAAATCTAATAAAAAATAAGAATTTGAGGGGGTACTTCCATTTAAAATGGGTTACCCTGTAGGACCAAATATGGATTTAAAATATTAAACCGATGATTAAACCTAGGCAGTGGAGGTTGAATTTTTTATCTCTTGTATCTCGCTATAGCACTTTGCCGTTGCAGTATTTTTTACTTAAGGCACACCTCGACTCTCGATGTGTGTTATTGGATGTAATTAAATTTCTAAAATTATAATATGGTCTTTGCTCAAAGGTTCCAAAATTAGTATATTGGGCCAACCTTCTGTCTAGATTCTGTCCATAGGCGCAGTTATAGTCTCGATTATACTATAGAGCGAGCTTTCAGAATTTAATGGCAATAATGTAAAATATTCAACCATGGTTGACTTCAGCCACGGCCACGGATTTTTATCTAACCAACCCGTTGGCGATTGTTTTATCAGTTTTTTTTAAATTGAGGATTAAGAGTATTGTATACCTATTGAAAACGTATTTCACAGTAACTCTTACAAAAAACGCTATATTAATGCGGTATTGTTCAATTCTATTTGAATGAAGTAAAGAGTTTGAGAAAAATTAAAAAATAAATAAATATAAAATGACTATCTGGCTTTCTTGGGAAAGATACAAAAATTGCCAAGTTAATTATATTATCTTATAGAAGTAGGTACGTGTACAGTTTCGGCTCAATATAAGCAAAATTTGCAACGTTATTTTTTAACCGTAGCGGCCCGGTTCAAAAATACATACACAGAAAAATCTATTTTCAAAATAAAAATTTAAATTTTCTTAAAAATATATATTAAATTCAAAATTAATAATATCAAACTAAAGCAAAACGACACCTTGAAAAATTTTAAAATTTTCAAAGAACGTTCTTAATTCAAGAATCAGTTTGATTGACTGGAAACTACACTGAACTTGAACTTGATAAATTCTCTAATCACACTATGAAATGCTCACAGCTTCAGAAATAACATCCAACATCTAAATTTGAGAATAGCATTAAATTGAGTTATCCATAATCTAAATTTGAGAATAATATGCGGTAAACACCTGAAGTTGAAAGTTACCGCATACCGGGCTCATGTGGTGAAGTCTACATTGGAACAACGAAGCGGTCGCTGAAGACTAGAGTAAAGGAGCACAGATACAATTGCAGACTCGGCCATGTGGAAAAGTCAGCTGTAGCCGAACACGCACTGAACGGAGACAACCACGTCATAGAATTTAGCGACGCACAACTTACCGCTCCTACACAAGGTTGTCACTCTCGCCTGGTTAGAGAAGCCATCGAAATCCATAAACACCAAAACAATTTGAACAGAAAAGAAGAAGCACTTAATCTGAACAAGATATGGATTCTCGGTCTCAAGAACACGAAAACCGCGTAGCGCACCCGCCACAACAGCCCGCCAGCACCTTCCGAGTGCTGTCCCACTCCCGCCAGAAACTACCCATAAATAATAATAATAATATGACCTGCGAACTCTTAAGAACCATTAGTTACGCTCCAGCCACACCGGACGACTGATCACCTCTGAAGATGCCGACCACTCGTGCCGGTGAAACGTTATTAGGAAAAGATTCCAATCGACGACGGCCTCACTACTCACAACCCGAGAAACAACCACTCTACAGACAGCGGCCGCGAAAGCCTAAATCATTTCATAGCATTGTTTATCTCTGACACGCCAAAAATTGTGTCCGATAAATACCCCCTTTAGGCTATATTCTTCGTGGCTGCTGGTGTTTCTGAGAGTCCCTGCCCCCCAAGGAACTCCCACAACTGTTGGCGGCAGAGCGCCAGAAGGCTTAAGGTACGGTTCAAACTATAAAAAAAATATTTTTTTGTGAAAAAACTTTGAAAATTGAAAAATCTACACTTTATTATTTTAATTTTGACTCACACTTAAGTATTATTTACTATAATTTTTGTTCTTTCCTTTCTGACTGAATAAGTTTTGTTTTATAGTTGCTGAAAAGTAATATGATCGATTTCTGGAGATTCTATAGTTTCAGGATATTCCGAGTCAGGTATTACATTGAATGCTTGCTGGGAAGATGAATTGTAATTAGACGTAACATAGTCCTTGAACCATACTGACTAGCTTTACTTGGCGAGGAAGACATTGCCCTGGCCTCTAAGTTGGTTACAAGCGTTAAAATTCCCAATTTCGCTTCATTTATTAATGGCTGTGGTAGTTTTTTAACTGTTAAACTAATATTTTTCATAAATAGATCTATTTCGTCAAGTTCTGTGGGTTTTGTCTTTTCATGCAAAGCTGCTAATGGTTCAGTTTTTTTTAGCCCTTTCTTCGAAACTTTTTAAAAAAGCGTCCTTGGTATCATTTTTGCGAAATCTGTTCGTGCTTGTGGGAGTAGAACCAGCAGCAGAAAAACAAGACTGAAAGAGGTAGTAGATGCGGTTTCGCTTTCTCGAATACTGGGATTTTATTTGTTATTAGCCTTCCCAGATTGCGATGCACGAGAAGTTGAATGATTGAAAATTCCGCCATCAGAATCAGTATTATCGTCGGCATCTAAAATAGATTCACTGTCTTCAACTGGTTCACTTTCAATCTCGCCCGTTTGACTTTCATCAATATCCAATGTGTGTTTCGAAGTTCGTTCGTGTTTAACTTTATCTAGAAATAAGAGACAGGCTCCATTTAACTGGTTTGTCTTTGAAGGCTGTGCCCGTGGGAAACTTTCTTTTATGGCGGAAATAAGTATCTTTCATGCTTCTCCATCGCTTTTTGCATTCATCAACTGGAAATAAAAAACATCTTTTATATTTTTTGTTTTATTGTTGTCAAGATCATAAACACTTTTAAATAAACTAAAAATATTTACAAAGAAAAGTATTTTTCCGGTAAAGCAAGCTTATTGAATTATAAGTAATAAAAGGGAAATTATTTTTTAGATTTATAGCTACCGGAGAGAGCTTCAGATCTTTGACATTTGCCTTCAGAATTTCACACAGCTACATTAGCACTTCAGAAAAAGAAACATTATCGGCTATTTGTAAACACTTAGTACCAATTTTTATACCTACACCATCTACGGAAGTATTGAAACGAAATGCCGAAGAATTTTGGGAGCGGTGGAATTTTCCAAATTGTGTCGGAGCCGTGGATGGAAAACATATAACAATTTTTTCACCTTCCAAGTCTGGCTCTTTGTAGTTTTATTACAAAGATTATTTTTCCATTGTTTTGCTTGCCTTGGTTGATGCGAATTACAGATTTGTTGTCGTGGATGTTGAATCGTACGGAAAAGAAGGCGACAGCTCAATATTCAATAAGTCCCTTTTAGGGTAAAAAAAAATTATATTCCGAAAATTTCTTTCCAATCAGTCAGACTTTACCCAATTCGAACAGAAAAATGCCACTTGTAATTATTGTAGGAGATGAAGCTTTTCGTTTGCACAAACACATAATAAAACCATTTAATAAACTTTCGGCAAATGCAGACAAAAGAAAAGCTGTATTTAACTACAGATTAAGCCGGGCTCGAAGAGTAAGTGAAAATGCTTTTGGTTTGCTGGGTCAGGTATTAGCTATTTCACCTGATGTCTGCGTCAACTTAATAATTGTTGCTTGTTGTCTACACAATTTGCTACGAGGAGCATATTTAGAAAAAAACGGACGTCCACACTACGAATATGATTCAAATGAAAAAAACATCAAAATCCAACACTTTCGAAAGTTTTTCTAGAACAGGAGGGTTCCAAAACAGAGACGGTTTTTAAATTATAGAAGAATGTATGACCTGTTTCAACCAGGAAGGGGCTGTAAATTAGCAAGATAACAAAATTTCAAAATTAAAATAAATTATAAAAGAATATTGTACATATTTTGCCTCGTACCTACTTATTACCGGACACTCAGTATGACATGTTATTCTACGCCGTGAATTTAATAATACCTTGTATTATGAGCATTTTAAATAAATAAATGAGAAAGAGATGTCGCCAGTTTTTGCCGGCTTTTAGTTTTTAAACTTTTCCGATTTAAATGAAAAAAGAAATTTACGATATTTTTTACTTACCGCCTCTCTTTACTGAAAATGCAATTTTTTCCATCCATTTTCTTTTATTAAAAAGTTCATGTAATTCTCATATAGATGGTTAAAGTGGAACAGATGTATATAGAACTATTAAAGAGAAATATAAGCTATTGATGGAATATGAAGAAAAATTCACTTTATTAAAAGAGAAGATACACTATCTAGAAAAACACAGTGTGAATTGAATGAAATCCAGAAGAAAGTTGATGAATTTCAATGTAGTAATAATAGTAACACAAGCAGTAATGAAGCATCTTATGCTATCGATGAAGAATAATAGTGATAATCATATTTTTTATAAAAGCTCGTAAATTAAAAAAATCTGTAATTAAAGATGTTAAGAATTACTTAAAAGTGATGTGTAAAGAAGTAAATGAAATGATGAAAATTGGAACGGATACGCAGGAAAATGTTAGGTTCAAAATATAGAGTTGGTAATAATAATACAGTGAAAAATGTTGGAATTGAAGAAAAATGGAAGAAGAATATTTATTGAAGTGTATCAAAGATCAGAATACTTTCATTAAAAAAGATGCTTGGTTTAAGCTAGTAACTATCAGGAAGATCAAAGTAAGGTGATAGTGAATCATATAAAGCCATTTTACAAAATGGTGCATTATGCATAGGCTTTGCAATTCGTTCTATCTTTGAATCGTTTGAGTTGAGAAGATGTTTCAAATGCTGTGGTTTTTCGCATAGTTCAGAAAAGTGTTCAAAATCTCATGTATGTTTGAAATGTTCTTGTAATGGACATGACGCCTCAAATTTTAAAAAAATGTTAGTATGACAACTGATTAATTCTATAATAATAATTTTACCAGAATTCAACAATATACTGGTAGCATAATGATTTGGTTACATGCAACAATAATTTTTATAATTGTGACATTTTAGACAGCCCCAGAATATCTGATCAATTATATGTTGAAAATTTGCTTACTGTTGGATAAAAATAAATTTATTGTGAAGTAAGAATGAATTTAACAGATGAAACGTCTTTAAAAAATTAATTAAGATCTATTGATATTAGAAATTACATAAATGATCTATACGGTGTGTTCCCTGCGAGATCCCCGGATTGAGTTCACATAAGGTGTAAACAACAAAAAAAAATCGAGTTGAAATTTGAGCGTCTGGGGATCAGCCCTGCTTGATTCGAAACTAATTTGTGACTTGTGACATAATTTTGGTTTAGAACAATCACGTAAGCCTTGGAAATTATGAAGAAACTAATTTTGCACATGAGTAAAGTGCCCTTTTTGTAGGTTTTACGACAAAATGTCATTAAGGAAACTTGTTCGGAATGAGAAAGTGAGTAGGTTTGCGATATTTCTAGTCTTCTAGTCTAGGCCTACTTTCATTTTTTGGCCATTTTTTTGGAAAAGTGCACTTTGTGTAGTTTCATATCAAAATGTTATTAAGAAAACTTGTTCACAATGAAAAACTTGATAGGTAGGTGTGAAAAATTTCAAAAACCTAGGTTGACTTTGATTTTTTCTGCTAAAAAATTAAAACGGACAAAAATCAAAGTAGACCTATAGGCTTTTGTATTTTTCACACCTATCCGGTTTTTTTTTATTGTGAACAAGTTTCCTTAATAACATTTTGCCGTAAAACATACAAAAAGGGCACTTTTCTAAAAAAGTGGGAAAATGCCAAAAAATTAAAGTAGGCGTAGACTTTCGAACTACTCAGTTTTTAATTCTGAACAAGTTTCTCTAAAACATTTTGTCTTAAAACCTACAAAAAGGGCACTTTACTGATGTGAAAAATTAGTTTCTTCATAATTTCCAAGGTAAACGTGATTTTTCGAAACCGAAATTATGTCACAAATTAGTTTCAAACCATGCAAAGCTCAAAGTTCAACTCGATTTTTTTTTTTGTTATTTACACCATACGTGAACTCACTGTATATATGATATATTTCGTGATAGTTTTCTTATAATTTTAAATAAATATATTCCAAAAATTACAATTATTAGGATAAGAACAAATAATAGTGAATGGTTTAGTTTGGATATTCAAAAGGCTATAAAATATAGAGAATTTTGTTTTAAAATTTTTAAATTCACTAGCAATATTCTTGTTACTAAAATAAGGACAGAAAACAGAATTTTTTTTAACAAATTTATAATTTATTGCAAGTGTGATTCGAAGGAAATGTGGAAAACTTTAAAGCCGTTAATTTCAAAAACTTCAAATGAAAATTATATCTATTTTCTATTAGAAAAATTGAAAATTCAAAATGTGCTAATTATTTTAGGCCAATAAATATGCTTCCAGCAATAGATATTTTTTAGAAAGAGTTGTATGTAACCAATTTGCACAATTTATAGAAAATAATAATATATTATGTGAGTTTCAGTCAGGTTTTCGACAGAATTATAGTTGTGAATGTGCAATTCAGTATGTACTTAATGAATGGAAAAATGATTTGGATGAAAGAAAATTGTAAGGAATAGTGTTTTTAGATTTAAAAAGGGCTTTCGAAACCATTGGCAGATCGAAATTTTTAGAAAAATGCAAATTTTAAGGCATTGAAGTTTTAGCATTAAAATGGTTTCAAAATTATTTATCATATAGAAAACAGAAGGTTAGATGTGGAAGAAATGTTTCTTCTATTGATAATGAGAACGTGGGAGTTCCCCAAGGAATTTTTTTAGGTCAATTACTTTTGTTATCTAGTCAAAATTTTTACATGTCATTATCATCTCTTCGCTGATGACGCTGTTTTATATATAAGAGAGCAATATTATAAGGTTTCAATGGATAAAATTCGGAATTAAATAAAGTAAATAAATGGATGAATACTAATAAATTAAACGTTTTTATTTCTAAAACTAAATCAATGGTACTAGCATAGCTTAAGGAATAACTAGCTGCGACACTCTCTTTTTTTTACATGCTTTCTGTGGGAGCATCTTAGGCGGAGCCAGTTTTGGCGGCGGTGGGGCAGACGGCTGGTTGATTCGACCCGGTTGGACTGCGGACGTGACGAATCGGACAGGGTCGTATTGCAAAATATTTCAGGTTTAATTTTCAACTCAAAATATTAAGTGAAAAATGAATCATTAGACAAAAAATACTATCTACAGGTTGCGTGGCTCGTTCAACCAGCCGCTGCGCAAGCCTCTCTGCCTTTGCCCATCCTTGGGAGAAAACGTTTATCTAGTCCGGTCCGGATACGCTTCACTCCGGCTTCATTCCGCCAGACTCTGTTTTGACTCCCGCCAGGGGCTTGAGTGTCGCAGCTACCTATTACTTAAGCTATGGTACTAGGTGGTGACAAGACGTATAATGAATTTATTTATAATAATTTCTTTTTTAAATTAATGGCTGCAAAATTGAAATAATTGAAATATATAAATATTTAATAATACTTATAGACAGAAAATTAAAATTTAATGAACATATAGATCACATATGTTAAAAATATAACAAAGATTTGTGTACTTTATATAATTAAGTTTGTATGAAAGTCAATAGACAATAAAAACAGTTTATAGTACTATAATTTTGCCACATCTACATTTTTGTAGTACTATTTTATATTTATTTAAAATAGCTGATGAAGATCGTTTTCAAATTTTACAAAACAAATCAATAAGAATTATATTAGGGCGGAGTAAGTATAGCAAAATTTTAGATAAGTTAAATAAATTAGAATGGCTTAATATAGAAAATTATTTAGAATATAGAACTTTAGTATTTATTCATAAAATTAAATTAAATTTGGTAGCACCGTATTTTAGTAATTATAAAATTTCAAGAAGTACATAATTATCAAACAAAAGGAAATCCAAATTTTATTCTGGACCAAAAAATCTAAATTCGTCCAAAAATCGATTTTTTAAAGGATTAATTTGTTATAATAATTTAGCTTCGACACTAAAAAATTCTTCATTAAAATTAGTAGCTTTTATTTATTAATGATGTAATTGAACAGCAGTTTGTTGCTAAATAATTTTATTATTATTATTATATTATAATTCCAATTTCTTACGAAACCGGACACCAAACATCAACTTTTTTTAAATATTGACTTCTTTGTAAATCTTGAAGTGCGGGTTTTCTTGATCTCTTTCTTAAGGATAGCATTGGATTTTGTTCGGCAGAATTATACATAAGGATCGTGGGTGCATCATCTTCATTATATTCTATTTTAATTCATTTTTTATTACCACAATTCCGGTTGCTAAAAATCTCTGAACTAATCATCCTATCCACTATAGTACTACTTCGGGCTCGTCAAAACGTCTAATTACTTCAGGAATGCAGCAATATCCATGCCCGTAACACAAAATTATTACATAAATTTCTTGTTAAAGAGTTAGCGTTTTTACCGGCAAACTAAACAAAATTTGACATTAGCAACTACAACAAAAGTGCCAGTAAGTTCATTGTTTTAAAGCATGCGTTACCTACTTCCTTTATTAAAATCCAAGTGGGGAATTTCGGGGGAAAATTAAAATCTAGGCTATACTTAAGGGCAAATGACGAGTGAAAAGTAGAACAGCTATTTTTTAATAATCAATGTAGGCCGAGCCGCCTCAAAATTGGGATACTGGCTCAACTCCTTCTTTCAAACAACTTTTCTTTATAAAAGTTTTTAATATTTTTGAAAATAATTGTAGTTTACTTTTGGGAATATTTTCAAATTTACCTCCAAAATATATGAAATGTAGGTATATTGATTAATTCGACTTATTTTGCTTACGTCTCATTATGAAGCCATGTAGGAATGATTTCCAAAATAGCAAGATTCAACTCCATTTTTTTTGTTATTTACACCTATTCCGGCAACGATCCCGAGGCACACTGTCTCTAGAGGGCCTCCAAAAGAGAAAGCTGCTCATGGAGAGATTCGTCAATTTCTTAGTACTTCGTAACCTTCCAATTTATTGTGGTTATGTACTGTTGCTTATAATTCGTATTATTCACTGTTTGCACCTACACTATCTCTGCAGTGTCAGTATGTCCAATAGCTGTAACTCACACAGAATTATCAATCTCATCGATGTCATTTTCAAAGCCTTCATTTTTAACCTTCTTTATGGCCCGATAAGAATAAGAGGAATTACGAAAAGCCTTATGTTGTTTAGGCTTAGGCTTAGGCGACAATAATTTATAGAAAACAATGCTAAATTCAAATATAGCAAATGACAGCTTATACCTACTTAGGTAGGTACCTAAAAAAACAAGCTCCATAAAGATGAAATTACTATAAAACCTATTTTTTACCTAACCTACAGGGACTAATATTGAGACAAAATTTATTTCTTTATGATCTCCAGAATTTCATGAATTATCTTTTGACTATAAGGGCATCTAGAAAGTTAAACAGGAGTAAACATTGACCCAAAAAAATGATGATACAATTTTCCTTGTCTTCAAAGCCTGATCTTAGATAATAATAAACTAAATTATGACTAAATAAGTTTCTTAAAATTTGAGCGTTTATGAAGCGTCGAGTGAAGCTTATAATTGGGTTAGAAATTAGTAGTTTTATATAACAAAAAATTCTTCTTAGGTTTTTCACACTTTAAACAATTTTCTAAAGGACAAAAATTGGTAATATTTTACCTTCATAGATAATTCTCACCCAAACATTGGCAAGCTTGACTATGCCTGTTTGTTGGGAGTTGTGGACGTGGCTGAAGTCAACCATGGCCGGATATTTTACAGTGTTGCCATCAAGGTTGCCATATCTAAAGCCGTGGCTGGAAAATAGTGGCTGTTTTCACATGGGTACTACTTAGATGATGATTGTCGGAAACCTACAATAAGATTTCTGGGTTTTATCAACGTATCAGGAGATAGGACGGCTGATGCATTATATACCATTGTATGTGGACTTATTAAGAATATTGATGCCATTGACAAATTGGTTGCACAAAGCTACGACGGCGCCGCTGTTATGGCTGGACATTTAGGGGGCCTTTAAGTAAAAGTTCGAGAAACTTGCCCAAGTGCGATTTTTATTCACTGTTTTGCGCACAGATTGAACTTAGTATTGTCTCAATCAGTAACGCAGATTAAGGAATGTAAGGTTTTTTTTTGCAACTTTGAGTGGAATGGCAGCTTTTTTCTCAAAATCCACCAAGCGCACACAAGCCCTAGATACATTGTGAAGCGAAGACTACCGAAAGTGGATCCAACTCGCTGAAATTACAATGGCAGGCTGGTATTGACAATTTTCGAACATCGCGATTCACTAATTGAACTATTTGAAAGTATTTTGGAAAATAGTGAAAAGTGGGACACATAGAAACTATAAATAGCTCCAGAGGATTTTTAGACAGTTTAAAAAATGATTTTAATTTTAATTTTCTTATCGTTGTTTTCTCTTATTACAATGCAAGACAAATGATATTGGGTTCTGCATTAAAAAGATAAGTGAGTTTAAAAATATCATTAGCAAAAAGAGATACGACTTTGAAAAATGCTGGGAAAATACCAATGGTAAAAGTTTGGAGCCACAAAGAAAACGAATGCGCATAGATAATGTTGGAGATATAAAAACTTGTTACCGTCGACTTTTTTATCAAATTTTGGATCAAATTTATCAAGAAATGGACAACAGGTTTAAAAATTTTGATGAACTAAACTTTTTCGAATTGTGAAATTTTAGCGCGTTTAAAGGAAAACAATTTCCTGAAAACAAATTAAAATCTTTGATGCATCATTATGGACAGTATTTTGACATGGTTTTGTTACGTTCCGATCTTACAGCTTTGTATGACACCGAAGATATTGATAAAAAAGCAAATGCTGGAAGAGGCATATTCAGAGGCAGTGAAATTATGTGAGTTAGTGTTGACAATTCCAGCTACTAGTGCCTCCGTAGAGCGTAGTTTTTCTGCGCTTAAACGCTAAAGACTTACTTGCGAAATTAGAAAGGACAAGATCGACTTTCCAGTGTATCTTTATTAGCAATTGAAAACAATCTGATAACATAATTTTGACATTTATTATCGGTGTGTTTTTTTTTAATTTTATAGTATAGCATCACCGATTTTCCCATTATCTCTATTTTTCCTTATTTGATATTTTCTCGAACACTTATTTGAACCCTATTAAAAATGAAATGGCTTTGAAATTCTTCATAAACTTTACATTGTTCTAAAATCCAGTGAGTAGAAGCTTACTTAGTTTTTTCTGAGCATTTTCGTTTACACGTGCTGTAACTCAATTTCCAATAAGCAGCAATAAGTATGATTTTTTCACTTCTAGCACTTATTCTATAGCAGCCAAACCAAATTACAGTTATAATTCGGTTAGAGTACGTAAGTACAAATCTACAAACTAGTTTCCATATTATTTTCTATACTTCCACATGTAGAATGGATAAGTATGCAGTTCCTGTTAACTCAACATATATAATTTAATATTCATTCTTATAGGTAGAATATGAAATTGAGATCAACCGATCATAGTAATAAGCTTTCCCTGCGCGTGTTGACGTGTGTGCAAATCAAGTAACCCTTGAATTTATTTTATTTCAAAAGTTTAGTCTGATCTTTCAAATTTACACATAGAAAAAATTATTGTACAACTCGAGTGGAATGTCCATATCACCCCCGAACGATTGACTACTCCGCTTACGGAGACATGCTCAGCCCTCGTCCTCGTGCAATATAGACAACATACAGGGTGAGTTTTTTTTATGATCACTAAGGGGATCTCGGGAACTAGCGGAGATACAAAGAAATTTAAATAGGAACAGAATTGCAGTTTTGTGTGCCCAATTTAACGCGCCTTGTGGATTTTTGAAAAAAGTCATGGCTTACTAGACAGCTTCGTTGATTCTGATTTCAGATAAAAAAGTGTAAATGGAAACCATGGTCTCAAAAAATCAGGCATTTTTAGAGCTTTCCAACGATACAATACTCGGTGTGGTTATTCAGAAAAAAGACGGAAGTAACTATGGTTTCCATTTATTTAAAAAATACAAGCCTGTATGGCAGCTGTCGCGGAAAGTAGGACATGATAACCGCATTGGGCACATAATTCCCTCCAACTTTGGTATTTACACTTTTTATCTAAAATGAGAAACAACGAAGCTAGATGGATTAGAATAAATCGTTAAAATTTCGTTTTTTCTAAATATCTAGTAAGGCATGGCTTTATTGAAAAGTCCTAAAGGCGCATTAAATTGGGCCCACAAAACTGCAATTGTTTCCCCATATTTAACCTTCCTTCTATCTCCACTAGTTTCCGAGATCCCCATACCGATCTTAAAAAAACTCACCCTGTATACACTTTCGTTGTACAAACTACCTACCATCGTTTTAAGTTCTGTACCTACAGTTTTCCACCCTAACATTGTTTTGTTTTTAGGAAAAGTTGTAATCTTTTATAACAACTTTTCCTTAAAGTTGCCCTTTCCCAGCGAATGTTGCTGCTGAACCCTTAGAATAAGGCCGGACTTTTTTTGTAGAAGATTTTATTGAGTACAAATTAGATCCGGAATAAGCTACAAACTTCTTGGATGATTTTGTAGCGGGTTCTTTATACTAAGTATTTTGATTCGAAACTTTTAAACCCAGAGAAAGTAAGTAAAGGTTGCAGCAAGGGAACCATCATAAGGTGTTATTTATGATAGGTTGCAATTTGCCATGACATCAAATATATTTGTTATTTAGAAACCAAAATAGATCCTCGACTATTCGCTTGACATTTATCACGATTATTGTTCAATCACTTTCTCCGTCGCTGCAGCATTTAAATAATGGGAAGCTTGAACTCAACTTCTTTTTTTAAATTACTTACTCGAGATATTTATGACAATTTGCCCAGTTAACTATGAAAGGGCGATACACCTCAATCTGCGTATTTTACTTTCTAAGAGTAATTTGGAATTCATCTCGGAATTTACAAACAATTTGATAAACCCGAGGGGAAAGCTGTCGGAAGTGCCATAAGATTTTATTTTTTAATTCTTACACAATTTGCTTATTCTTCGAATTAGAAAATTAAATCAATAACGCCCTACTTGCAGGAATGAGGGGAGAACATGGTTAGAATCTAGATAATGTTTTGACCCCAGTTATTTTTAAATGCATACCTTATTTAAGAAACTGGGAAGTTAGACAACTCTGTTTATGTTTTCTGATTGAGATTTGCCGAAATTTGCAGTTTTATCCCATGAATTTCGGTAGACATGAAGATCGGATTATGATAAAAAAAATTGTGCTGCCAAGAAAGCGTCCAATTTCGGTAAATTACGGATTGCCCTTTCAGGTAATCCTTGTCTATGATAACTTACACTACACAACTAACATCATGATAACTACGCAAACAATATATAACAATAAATATCAATAAGAAACTATAAGAAATCGCTCAAATATTATTTACTAATGTTTTGATTTAGCGACATACGGAATGACAGTTGGCATGACAGGATGTTAACTGCCGATCAGAAAACTTTACATGTGTTAGATGACATTTGGATATATGTGTATAGTTAGATGCCCAAGTGGGCGGGGGACGTTGCCACATACTCGAATACTTCCGCGTTATTGAAGACTGAATATTTATAGTAGGCTCCGTATACAGATATTTTAACCAAAGTGTCATATGACAGAGGATATAGTTTCCAGCATGTGCAGCATAAACAGACACCATTCTGCTGTAGAGGAGTCAATTAACGGAACATATTCGTAATAAAAGAAAGTCCTTATGTGACAAAATTTTTGTGTGCAATTGCGTCAGTTAAAGCTCAAAGGTTTGCAATACATTAAGTAACAGATATTCGGGCACCGACAATGTTACAATTCCCGTTTCTCCTGATAGGTACAGAGTTGCCAAGTTGGGCGTTCTGGACAATAGAATGACGAAACTGTAGATTTAAGCCTGAACAAAATTGTGCAACTTCGTCATTATTTATCATAAATAAATAAGGGTTAAAAGCCGTTGTTCCATTTATTATGTGTTATGTGTAAATTGAGTACAATTTTAGAGCAATTAAAAATAAATATTGTCAATTACCCTATCATTGTAACCAAATCCGAACCAAGATCGATAGAGCCAAGTATGAATCATGAAACATCTTTAAATAAAATTCTTAGCGAAATAATTGCGAACAGCGAATTTGGCGCAGTCATAAAACATCTAGGGTGAGTGGAAACACAGAAAATATAGCCCATTTATGCTGTGATAGTTCTACTAGCAATTTTTTCCACAGAAAATATTGTATGATTTTTTTTATTTCACAGATTTCGTTTAGAGTCGGACTTTTTATGGCTTTTAGACATAAATTATTTTTTGTGGACATTCAATGTAGTGATCCTCTAGGTTTACTTTTGTGTTTCCTCTACTTAAATTTTTGTGCAAATAATTAGCTTTTCCAATTTTTGTTTTAGTAGATATGCACAGGCATGCTTAAGTGGGTACAACTTAACCAACATGTTATGTGGATTTTTTCGCTATTGTTCCTTTTTTTTTTCAAAAAGTAATTCAATATAGTGTGTTCGAAAGGAATTGATAGCACGCTGCTCTCATCATAAATTCAAGAGTGGCATGGGTCCGACAAAAGGCTTTGCCTGCGTTCTTCCTTGGGTGCACTCCTTAATCTCCAAATCACAATAGGAAATAAAAAGCTACTAAAGGAAATTGTAAGCTCATAGGCGGAGGGTCTGGTAGTTAATTCTGGTAATCAGGGCACTGTTAGTCACTTGCATAATGGTTGGTTTGGATCGGGCAAGGAAAATAAAACGTTTATACATTAATTATTGTTTTTACCAACCGAACAATTTTGCAAAAATATTAAATTTTGAAACACTACAAACTATTTGATATTTATAATAACGTTGGAAATAAAATTTCACATAGAGAATTTTATTTATTAAAATAATATTACAATTCAAAATATAAAGGACCACCTTCGGAAAATTCGGGAAAGTCGTCATGTTCTAAGGCAATAATAAGAGGCTCTATTTCCTGAGCGTCGTCAATCAATTCATCAAGATTTTACATTTTATTTTCTTCCGCAATGACATGTTGTATCGCGTTTCGCCAACTTTCTGCAGTAATAATGTCCAGTGAATTGATTATCAGCTGCCGTACATCCTTAAGCTTATAAGTAATGTTATGTTTTGCAACATGTCCTTTCATTTGGGCCCATATAAGCTTTATGGAGTTAATCTCACAATGGTATGGCGGCAGTCAGTTGACAATTTTGTCACATGTTCTTTTTTTGGAATCTCCACTAGTCTAAAAATATTCTTCAAATACATCGCCCGTCATTTCCTCGTGGTAAAAACAAGGGCGTATCTATAATTTTACACCTATACGTTAGATATGAATGAGCCACACAATATATTCACTGTGACGAAACTAGGGGTAATACAGTTACGCGTCTTCGTGAGGTGAAAAGTACACAATGGAAAAGCTTATTAATGGCGTAACTCAATTTTGCACCATTCTGTTAGTTAGGCCCATATGTGATAACGGGACGATAAGTTTGTCTGGGAGAAAATGTAGATAAAATCTAATATTTTAATAGGTCTTTCTTCAAGTCAAAAGTTTAAAATGTTGTGTGGTATTTCAGAACGAACAATAACGTCTAGAAATCAAGTTCCTCGAAGCAAAGATATATCTTTGCTCAAGACTTCGAATTTTTTTTGCAAATATTTGAAGTTTTTCTATCGTATCTGCACCAGTTATGTAATCAAAAAGTAATTTTTTATGATCCTGGCGATTTCTGGATTAGCATTATATTAGCATTTCTTTTGGTTTCTGGCAACACAAAAGATACCAAAAACCGAAGAAGTTTTGCCGTATATGACTGTGTTAAGTTCAGGTCCATCTCCATGATATTCTTTGCATGTATCGATCAGGCATCATTGTACTGCTCCTTATGACTTTTTTTGATAATTGCAATGGATTGTATCGTAATGTAATAAAATTAAACTGTCTGTCAGTTCTGTGCTTAGTCATTAAAAATTTGAAGTATGTACCATGTACCGCAGTAGGGTTATTTATTAACGCTATAGGCCAGACGACACACTTTTCTCATTTCTTTCTTTCTCGTTATGTTTTCTTGCCATAGTTCCAGGGACTCATACCTATGTTCAATAGAATCGTCGCTGTGGGGCGAGGCCAACGATAACGGCCAAAAATAAAAGGCATTTTTGGAGATAAGTAGAAAAAACAAATTTCGTAACAATTCGGCGAGTTTTCTTTCATCTATTACATTATTGGTTTTGTGCATCCAGGCTTTGTCTAATTGTTTTTTCAAAACTTTCAACCTGCCTCAGTTGTTTTGGGCTGAGAGTTAAACGGCACTGCACTCAAATATTTTGGCACATTCTCAAAAATTGTTGGGACAGCACCTTCTTTTAGCTTAGGTGATAATATTCTCTATAGGTATTTTCCTCCCACAACACATTTGTCCACTTTAATTGTTTCACTTTCTTGAAAATGTGTTAGCCACACATACTTAAGGGTTTTTTAGAAATTAAATCTCAGTTGGAATTTGACGAATCCATTTTTGGCGCAAATGTTCACCCCGAGGCAAAGCAAATGTTGTTATGGTGACATTTTCTTCCTAGCTTTTGTAATGTGTATAAATATAATATAAACAGACCCAATATTTGGTATTTATTTTTTACGAAATAGAAATGAAAACTCACCTCAGTATACTGTAAATATTGATCAGCAGCGTGAAAGGCCGAATAGGAACCGTATCAGGGCGTGGGTCGACAACGAAAATCCTCTAGTACGTTACAACACTGATTTATTTCGCACAAGGTGAATGGTGAATACGAAATCCACAAACCCGAAAGTGGTCAACGGGAACGGCTTCCAGCTACCCGGACCGTCTGAACTCGCGGATCTCCCGTAAGCAGTTCACCCGTCTGTGTCTCAGGCTCCACTGTCCATTGTCCATTCCGGGGGAGAATTCCCCTTACAGCGCCCACGCGTCGGCGCGAGCGGTACCAATACTCCTGGATGGCACGGCTCCCACCCAGAGGCCATAATAACACCTGGGCGGTTCCCCTCCGCCAGGACACACGCGCACTAGACACAAACTTGTGTCTAAAATATAAACTAAGACGTTTAAAAACACTTTAAACATTTAAAACTTCTCAAAACCCAAACTGCCGCTTTCAGTTATGTGACAAATGACATGTAACGTCTGACTAAGATGGTCACGTGATTTTTGTGCGCCATGGCCTGTCTTTATCGTAGGCCTCGCTGTGGGGGTGGTCCTGCATTGTGACACCGGTTTAGTTGTAAGTACTTGAATCGTCTAGCTGTCTGTACTTTATTTTCTTGTCTTAAGTTATGTTACCGGGTTATGGCCTGATGTGTAACATACCGAGTTTAAGTATTATTACTGGGCGAGTTAGGGGTGATGGGCTGCTGAGTCCCCTAACTTTCTTGTCTATGGCTTGTCGCAACCCTTGTTGAGGGCTTGGCTTTGGGCACGCTTTCGCGTTGTGTATCGCATGTATTAGGTACGCTCTGTGTACCTACATTACATAGTATCGTAAATGTGCTGGGTTTTGCGGGTTGTTCACTTCCCATATTTTGTTTTGTTATTTTGAGGTTATGACCTATGATGGATAGGTTATGATGGGTTTTTCCTGCTTTCTTCTGTAATCAGAGCGCGTCCGCATCTGACCGTCGCTTTATGGTTTGGCTACTTGTTCGTAGATGGCACCAGCTGTCTATATACCACATTTCAAACCGCGCTAAAAAAATTGGGAAAGTGTAGTGAACCACTTTCTTGTAAACAAGCAAAATGTTGCATAATACAGAATTTACCGAATAAACAAAAAATGTAGAACGGGCCTTTTTATACGTACATACGTGGTGCCATCTGTTGGAAAAGTTTGCTAGTTATCGTGTCATAGTGCGCGCTGTAAACGTTCGGCTTTGAAAATAGCTGAGAGAGAGAGCTCTACAGAAAAGTTTGGTTTGAATTTGACAGTAATAATAACTGCAGATGCGATTTTTGGAAACAGTTTCAGTATTTTCCAATCACTGTTCGTTGTGAGAGCTCGTGCTGTGAAAAGTGTAGTGACATCCTCGAGGAATATGTGTCAGATGCTGAATGCGGACAGTCCAAGGTGAGATAACATTCTGTTATTGTCCCATCATTTAAATTATGAAAACGAAACGGCAACATCGCTGCTGGCACGCCTCATTCTCGTGTGTTCAGGTGCGCCTCGTTAAGTTTGATTAGGGATAAATTGCCCAATTATTTAAACATGCAGTAAACATTTTTTTGTGTTTTTGATGTACCTACCTCCTTGATGACGCGGTTAAGATTATTGTATTTATGAATAAATTACCCTATATAATATTTTGCAACTGTTGCATTTCTCATTTTATAGTAGTTGTAGTGCACATTGAAAAGATTTATCTTGACTGCCAGTTTTCTTAACAGATCGAGTTAAAAAGAAACCGACTACAGAACCAGATCATCGGTGTTTTTAAATATTAAATCACGTTAGAAGTTTCTCTATTCTTTTCAAGGCATCTATTTTTCATCTCTCCATTTTCCCGGTTTGATATTTTCTCGAACAGCTACGTATTTTTGAAGTCTATTAAAAATGTAATGGTTTTCCACTTTCCCTGGAAACTTTGTTTTAATATCCGGGATATAGCTTATTGGTTTCAGAGAGTTTTCGTTTACACCTAATACGTATCTTGAAACGTCAATAAAACTTGTAACTCGGTTTTTAATAAACGCTTTTGCCGAGATGTGATTTTTTTATTTTCAAACGTCTTATCATCACCTTTTGTAGAACAATTCTATGTTAGTATTAATAAACGTGATTCTATATAATTTATGTTAAACTGTATAATGTTGTTATTTTACTTTAAGTACGAAGATTTTAGCTAATAAGCCGCTGTAGCAATTTTTTGGGTTAGAAGGTAGTTCCGGGATAGCTGAAAAACTCCTGGTGAGATTTGGTAGGTGGTGTTTCATTTCAAATATTTTGACTTAAGCCTGCTCAGTGTATTTGGCCATTTTCACAAAACCCAAGATGGTGGAAGCTATTAAATTTTTTAAAACCAATGGATATTTCTGAATAAAATTCTTAACGGCTTAAAGTCTTGAAGAAACCAAGTTTTAAATTACAGATTTGACAGCTGCTCTTTATTTGGCAATATAATAATAATTTTATTATATAAAAAATTATAACAAAAAAGTAATGTTGTGGTGATATACAGGGTGATTCAGTCACGATGTAAAAAAAAAGAAATTTTTTCTCGAAGTTTAAAACGTGGGGCAAATGAACCTTAATACCCGAGTAACTCGACGCTTCTGCTTTAATGTCAACCGTCAGGGTTGGCACTGGAGAGCTATGTTGCCACATTTCAATCATTTTTTTGTGGAAGATGAAACTGAAGCAATAAGAAATATCTACCTTTCATCTGCATTAGTGGTGTCTTTAGTCTTGATTATACAAAGGGAAGGAGTTATAACAATTCAAATATCTTAAATATTGTATTTCCATCATAAGAACCGGTATTTGCTTAAAGTCTTTTCGCGAATTTCGGCACACCTATTTGTATCACAATTTTTAAATTGCACGAGAATATTGCTACCGACAACGCGTAACGACGCCTACCTCGAATTATATTTTGCACGTTTTCATTTTTTTGTTGTTTTTTCCAATCAATAAAACAGCCTGACAGTGGTTACTATGGCATGATTGTTTAGTTCAATGACTGGCCGACCAGTAGACGCTGGCGGCGTTGGCTGTCAGTGACTTATAATTGATAATTCAATTAGGTATTACAGATTACTTATACGGAACGGCAAGTCCAGGCATCGCCGGATAGATGGCGATGGCTCCACTCATCTCGGAAAGTAGGATTGTTTTTGTGAATAGTTATTTAACCGCGGCTAATTCATATCAGTAAATTTATTTCAAGGTATTCTTAATAAAGTAGTCAAAATTCGTTTTAGTCCTATACGTTAAAGTTTCGTTGATGTAAACTAACTGCGGTTGAATAACTATCCCCAAAACAAAAGCAATGCTCGATTGGTGGCAGTAGCATGCGGTAGGAAGGAAAATACCGACTGTAGCGCTCTAGCGACTGTGGCGACTCAGTCTTGTCAATATCTTGAGTACAGGTGTGTGGACTGTGGCGTGCAGAGAGTTCCGCTATTCGCGAAGACATAAACTGGTGCCTATTGAAGCTGAAAGTAAACAGTGATAAAGTGTTTTAATTATGATGTATATTTGCACATTTTGTGCCTAGTTTTGTGTTTTGTCTGGTACTGCAGTCTCTGAAAACAACGTGCATCCGTTGTGGGGAACTAACTATTTAATAAATTCACTTAGACTATGCATACATTTTTTGAAATATCTGGGAAAAGGTACAAGAAAAGTAAATTTACGATATGTTGTGCAACTGGCAACTCCGCACCCCGGGATCGGTAGCCTCGACGGGCGAGCTTAACAGGTGATCTGGTGAACGCCGTTAACAAGGGGTTTTAATACACTTCTGAAAATATTTGATTTTTTTAATATCGAATTCGTATTAAGCTATTTTTTCTCAACTGTGGTTAAAATTTTTTACATCATGACTGGATCACCTTGTACAGTGACCCGCAGGAAGGACGCAATAGGCATTTTATTATATTTTGCGCCGAAATAAAAAAAAACACTATGGGGCTCTATTATTGTCGTAACTTTTAATTCCGAACAACTATTTCTAGTAAAACTTTTCGAAAGATTAAGAATAGAGGTAGTTTACTCTAACGACATTTTCATATTTTTTCTCGTTTTAGCTGCTAAAATGCACATTTACTAAGAAAAAAATTAATACGGTCCTGGACTATGCATTTTTCTCCTTTTTTTTTCAAAGCTTGTAGCACTTTTTGTTGTTGCACACATGCGAACGGCAGCTTTGGGGTGGTTGGAGAGCACGGTTCGTGGGTAAGGAGGTTTGTTGTTAGTTGTTATGAGGCTCAGTTGAAGAAAAATATTTTGGACGCCACCTAGCTCTTTTATTGTACCTTTAAAAGTGATATCGGAGAGCTGGAAATCCGAGAAAATGGGATAGAAAACCGTTATCTGTTTTTACCTGGCAATATTGCAAACAATGAAACACTGACGACACTTATACCTAATATATTTACACTATATACACAAGAAAAGTAAAAAACCAAAATAGTAAGCCAAAAGGTTCCGTGGATATGCACTTTACTAACTAGATATGATATTTATTATCCCTAATAATTGAGGTGGTATTAACTATTAAGTTTCGAAACTTTAAGTTTACATAACCCCCTTTGTTAAATTTATATTCTAAAATTTACAATGTTTATAATCAAAGTACATAACCTATTGGATGTAAAAATGGTGCTCTTTAAAGCAGGCTATAGTTCAGCATATATATATGGTAACTTATTTCAGGCAACTAGATAGTTTTTATGCCAAATGTTGGTAGCTAGATATGGTTATCTAGTCTTAGACATAACTTAGGTAGTTAAGGTAACCTAAACTGATTATTGGCACTAGTAGTAGGTAGTCAATGTAGAACTTATTTAATCCTACGCACAGCGAAAATAGTTTGGGTAGAGTTATCTGTTTCTAGGCGTGCTTATCCAGCGTTAAACGTTCTGGCTCTGCTTGCTGCGCAGACGGGAGACAAATCACGTGATCACCTCTCACGTGCAGGTAGTTGTAGTCCACCCTGTAGATGTGTGTGGTGTCCTCCAAATAGATCAGGCACCAACCACCAATATAAGCGAAATAGGTACTCAAAAAAAACCCTGAAAATTATCCCTATTTGTGCAAAAGAACTATAACATATTTACAAAAAACTTACCACTTCCTGTGGGTTTTTTTATATAAGAAAGAAACGGCAACTTGTAGAAAATGCCTGAAAGTTGGGAATTGGACTTAGGCGTATAAAAAACTACAAAATGGAGGGGCTTACCTACGCTGCGAAGTGTACCGGCGAGAAATTTGCTATAAAGACGGCACTGAGGGAGGCTAACCGGTGAAGATTGCGTGGTGTTATAAAAGTAGCTTCATTGCCGAGATTTATTCACTTCAGATCCGCGTTTAATTTCACTTTTTGCCCCGTAAAAAAGCCTCGCAAATTCTCCCAGGTAACTAGCAGGACGATCGGCAGTCGAAAGAGGGTTTTGACACACTCCTTCTCCGGAACACAAGGTTTTCCAAAGGCTTCTATTAACAACTTATCGAAATTACTTGGGTAACTACCAGTTGGAATGAATTTCCGCATCAATCTCTTCACACAAAATACCAACTTGGATAGAAACACAACTGACATACACAACAAGCCAAATGGAAAAGAAATAAAAGAGTTACTACTCTACGGATGACGATCTAATAATAAATAAAAATAAACGACTTGACCTGGTGCGTTAGGCGATAGGAATTAGCTACCTTAACCACGGCACGTGGACGGAACTACGAAATCTCGCTTCTCGAACTCACGGCTATAGGCTCGGTACCTCCTCCATAGATGTCGCTGCGTACCATATTTTCAAATAAAAATAACGATTCAGATGTAGCGTAATTTTCAAATGCTACAAGCTATTCCAATTATAACTGGTGATCATTATTTTAATACCTACTGGATTAATTATACTCCATGTTTGTAATATTTTGAAATTCTTTTTTATAGTTTAGGTAAATAACAACATTAATAATTATTATTAACAATAGTGGGATACATTTTATCTAAAGTATAAAAAAGAATTTCAAAATATGACAAACATAGAGTTTAATCAATCCAGTAGGTATAAAAAAAATGATCACCTGTTATAATTGGAATAGCTTTTAAAAAAAAGTGAAAATATGCATAGTTCAGGACCGTCTTAATTTTTTTCGTCGTAAATGTGCATTTTAGCAGTTAAAACGAGAAAAACTATGCATGTGTCACACATCGTTGTACTCAGGACAACGATTCATTTCGAAATATGCAATAAAAAATTCAGGTCCGTATTAAAAAAAATGAAGATGATCCCTCTATCTTAAAAACGAAACGTCGCCCCGAAAATCTAAAAATACTATGATGTAGTCCAGAAAAGTTGCAATGAAAAAGTAAGGTAAACAATCAGTAATTGACACCCAACCAGTAGTCGACACTGAAAATGAAAAAGTCACATATGAAGCTTCCTGGACCAACAATATTCAATTCTCTTATGTAAAGAACTACTAGCGCTATCTAGCGGCCAAATTCTGAAATATTGTTTTGATTACATCACGTGATTTAATAGGGCCGCAATTGTTTCAGTGGTGTGTTGTGGTCTTGCTGAAAAAGTGGATTTTTCTTAAGAAAAGTGTTAAGAAGGTAAGTTGAACAAAAAATTATTATCCTTCTTTTTAAATCAGATCGATTTAGTTTATAACTTTTACTAAAAAAGTATGTATTAAGTGAAAATGTGTCAATGATTTTGGACCATTTTTACCTTTATTTGTTCTAGAAACAACAGTGTCAACTACTGATTACAGAGAGTAGTTATAATCATTAATCGACATGTGTGTCAAGTAGTGATTATATCTAATTAATATCAGCTATCAGTAGTTGACAAGTCAGTTTGTTTTACTGCAACTAGTCAATGTACAAAGTTCTAAAACAAAAATCAGTGGGTGTGGGTATAACAAATTAACATGGCTAAATCTTAACATGTTTAAAAAAATTGTGGGTTGTAACAATAGGTTCAAATTATCCATCAAAATGATATAAATAGCAATACCATTTGTAGCAACATCACAACAGTGGCAAATGTATTACCTAAAAAAGAGGAGGCAAAATTAGAACAAGAAAGAAAGAAAAAAGAAAGAGCAGAAGAAAGAATAAGAAAGAAAGTAGACGGGAAGAATTAAAAAAAAATAATGAAGAGAAAAAGAAGCTTAAACTAATGGCAAAAAGGAGGAAAAAAAGGAAAGTTCATCAGATTCTGACGAATCCGAAGAATGGGTTGAGTCAGGTAGCAGTGGAGAAGATGACATCAGTGATATCATGAAAAGCAACTGCAATGACAATGAGCATCAAAACGGAGAATTTTTATTGGTGCAGTTCCCAGGAAAATAGTATATTTCCTAACAAGTGCGGAAAGTGCCATTTTTCCGCAAGAAATCGAGTATGGAAAAGACACTTTCCGCAAGAGTTAGGAACACTATTTCTTTTTTACACATTTCTGCACGTATTTTAGTTTAGAAAGTGTCACGTTTCCACACTAGTGCGGAAAAATGACACTTTCTAAACTAAAATGCGTGTGGAAAAGTGTACTTTTCCGCACGCTTGTAGAAAAGTTTCACAAATACGTATGCTTAGTTCAGGACACTTTAGACAATGAAGAGTTTGAAGTTATGGCATTAAACTGCTGCAATGAGTCAAAAACTTCATTTAAGCTTAACGAAAAAGATGTGAGCATAATTAATCTCAAACAAATTATTGAACGATTAAGTACCTCAGCCTTCTATAATGGGTTCAGGTGACAGAGTAAAATCTCGTGAAATACGAATTTAATAAAAAAATATATAAATGTGGATGGCTAAAATTTTGTCTTTTTGTACAAAACTTTAATGGTAATGTTGTTTTACGAGCTATGTCAAAAACTGATTATATCCATGTCAACAACTGATAATATAATAATAATAATAATTTATTTCCAAAAGAATTTGTACAAGAATACATAGTAACAAACTGCCAAATTTAATATTATTGGAAATAAGGCCAACCACTAGACCCTAATTTAATAGGGTATATCGTGGACCCCTTCATTTAATAATAAAGAAGAACAAGTAAAGTTTATGCAATTCAAATTCAAAAAATCACCAATATAATATAAATGTAATATAATATAAACTAAAACATAATATAAACTAAAACAAACTAAAACAAAAGAACCAAAACATATCTAATCCTCTGGAGTTTCAAGGTAAGAATCTCTATTTTGCAGGTACATATTTTTATTTTACAGTTTTTTATATTTTACAGGTACAATAATATTCAATAAGTGTGTGCGAGAGAAACACGAGGTAGACAGAATTGACGAAGAGGCAGGCTGCAGGCAAGCAGCCCCAAATAGTTCTAATCTAAGAAAATCCGTATAATATCTTTCGGCACCCCTATAATCCACTTTTTAACAAGTTTTTTAAATATATGCATTTTTTTTGTATTTTTAATTTCTTGAGGTAGAATACTGAAGAGCCGAGGTGCTATGTAATCGAAGGATCTTTGTCCTAATTTTTTTGTAGCTTTTTGTGTTACAAAACCAGCGTGTTTGCGGTATCTTGTGTCATGAATGTGATCAATATTAACTAAATTGTTTATATTTTTTCGTTGTAGGTTTAATATCTTATAGCAGTATAGCTGCCGCAAGTCAAACAAATGTATCTCCGCTAGAAGCAAATCCGTGGGGTAAGTTTTCCTTTTATTGAGAATGATCTTAAAAAAATATTTTTGTATTTTTTCTAATTTTTTTAGATTTGTTTTATATATTCCTCCCCATCCCGAGATACCATACTGTAGTATAGACTCAACTAGAGAATAGTAGACAGCCTTTAATTGAGAGCTATTTAAGAATTTTTTGAGGCACTTAAACTTGTATACAATTTTCCTTAATTTTTTTACTATTTCTGTAATGTGCTCTTTCCAAGCCAAATGCCTGTCTATTATTACTCATGATTTTGGTCAACTATTGATTTTCTCTATATTTTTATTTTTTTTATAATAAATAAATAATTTTTGTTTTTTTGGTGAATTTTCAATCTCTATATTGTTTTTGAATGTTTATTGCCTACAAATAATCATATTTGGAAATCTTAAGTTCTATCTCTACCTTGGACCGAGATTTTCTTTTTGCCGCAACCTTAACTATGTCAATTACTGATTGTTTACCTTATAATTTATTTTTCAATATTATCGCAAATGGCGCCAAGAAAAAATAAAATCTAATTATCAAAAATTCGGTTTTTCTTCAATATCTCAGCAACCCATGAAAATATTTTAACTTTCTCAACAGCATATAGTTATAGGAGCCCAAAGGCGCAAGTTTGCCTCCGACTTCGTATCTGTTGCGGTTTCCGAGATCCCCATGTTGAGCACCGGAACTGAATCACCCTGTATATTATCGTGGGTATACTGCGAAAAGTGACCAAGTCAAAAATAATAGTTCTCTGCAAATGATTAATAAAGTTGGTTATTTGTTTAATAAATCACCCAACGCCATTTTGAAATATATTTTTTTCTGTTATTTTCATTATGAGATGTGAAATAAGAAACGTGAAATTAATTGATATTATATCCAACAGTTTTTTTTATATAGGAAAAAATTCTAGACTTGGTCACGCTTGATGTAGAAAAAAATGACTATATTGACTTGGTCAAAATAACTTTTATTAAATTTAAGGTAATACAGCTTATTTAAATTCAAAGTCCGAGTCGGATTCTGAGAGCGTTGGTTCTGGGGCATTGCTTTTTTTCTTTTTATCTACAGGGATAGACTTATACCAGCTATGGTACTCAATAGGAATGTTGTTATCTGCAACCAGTTTCATAAGACTCTTCTTCTTTTTTTCTGAGATTGGCAGCAAGCTTTTGTATAAGGGTTTCAGATTTTTGGGCATATCTGTAGGCCTTCCACGGGCAAACACTCGAAGGACACGGAAGTCATCTTCGCTATAATTGTATTTAAATAGTATGCGCCCTGTCTGGCTTTTTTCATATCGCATTACTTTGATTTTTAACCAATGAACTTGCTCCCCTTGAGTATCTTTGGTTTTATTTTTTATTATAGTGTTTGCAAGGGCTTTTAGATCGTAAAAGTCCACGTAATTCAACTCCTTAACATTGTAAGCCCGCTATTTTTGTTTTTGAGTCTTCGAGATCGTGCCAATTTAAAAATTTTGAGCAAATCGTTCATGGTATAAATGGAAACATTTTTATTCGCTCTCTCGATCGCACTATGCATGGCGTCGACCTCCATGTATGAATGACCCTTTTCCATGAAGTTGTGCTGGACAGCCTGCAGATGAGTATTTTGGACAATATACAAAAAAGTGCAGCAATAAATTGATTGCGGTTCTGTCCGCCACATGTATCAGAAAACAAACTGATTTCCTTAATATTTTCTATAATTTGGTTAATCCCATTAAGTAAGGCAGTGCCTATTTCGCAGCTGCCCCTTTGGCCATTCAATTCACTCCAAGCATAGCAGTATGCCTCATTTGGACTTGCAGATTCATAAATCGTTAGGTTATAAGCACAAAGCTTCATAGTATAATACATCTGAGATATTTCGGAAGCAGGAATGCGTAAAACACTTTGTAGATCGAATGTTGCACTTAAAAATGTCTTGTCACTAGCTGCACGGACTTTATCATTACTTTTTGCAGCATTGGCTTCATCACGTCGCTTAAGATGTTCATGGTAGTCCTTTTCCGATAAAAATTTATTTTTATACTTTTCGCAAACCGCGCACTGGTCCTTCTTCGGCTTAAAAAAAGCCAGGTTGTAATTTGTGCCGAATATTCTTCGGTATGTTATTTCTGACACATACTTTTCATTGATTCTAGAGTATTCTTCAACATAAAGTTCATACATCTTCGCTATTGTTAGAGAGGGGTCCAGATATTGACGCTGGCTTGATTTGCGACAGTAATGGGATTCCATAGTTGGAAATGCTTCAATATGGTTTTTTACTCTTTGAATCATCTCGTCAGGAGTTTTATTAGATGGAATACTCAACCCTCGTTTATCTGGGTCATCAAAAATCCCGATGTCATTGACACCCTTTAAAGCTTTATCTACTAGACCATGGCTAATATGAAGGGTCTTTAGAAAAAACATTTTGCATACTTGCAGTTGTTCCAAGTCGTTTTTTTTAAATAATATTTTCTGCTGGATAACTTCTTTGTTCCGGTTCCAGTTCGAATTCTTTGACATTTAGGTGGAGCAGCTTTAACACAACTTAGTATAAAGTCTTTTTGTCGCATATAACTCATTTGCCAATATTTTGAACAGATTAATTTTCTGTCCTCTTCACAGAAATTAATCGAGCATTTGAAAAGACAATTTTGACAGTTGATTTCTCTTGGCACTTTGGGTGATTTTTGAATATTGTTTTTAGCCACGTATGTTTTGCCGGCAGACCTTCGCCCTTTAGTGGTATTTTTTTTCCAGTTTTTGGGATCTTTATTTTCCCATCGGTATTTTCTCCTTTTCTTTTTATCACCAAAAACTTCGTCACTGGAAGAGCTTTCATTTGGTAAATATTTATCACTACTGCCACATTGAATGCTGCTGAGTGGCGATTTGCTTGCCTTCGCAAGTATATTATTCACTGTTTTGTTTCGTTTGTCGCATCGTCGAATTTTCTTGGCCAGGGGTTCATCACTGTCGCTGTCGGTGATTTCTAGAAATAAATACAGAAATTAGATGCAGGTAAAAGTAGAAAAAATCTATAATAATTCATCGTTAAAAATCTGATATTTTACAATACCTTTAGTGTCATGATGATTTGTAACTGGTTGGATGGGTGATATTTCATTCGGCTGTAAGGGATGTAATGGTATTTTTTCCTTAGCAACGAAAACATTTAACGTTGGATTTTGCATCGTTGACTCTTCAATTCCTACAAAACTTACAAGAGTTTAACGCTATTTGATTTTTATACTAAAATTAAATTTGAAATTAAAACAACTTCCGTTTTAAAGTCACACAAAAATTACCTTCGGCATTCTGGTCCAAATTATCTTTGTTCTGTTGGGGCTCATCTGGATTATTTGAATTCTGTGCTGGCAAGGTGACGGTTCCTATGATAAAATTACAAAAAAATAGGTAAATAAAAATGCCTAACTAAACGGGTATTAATTTAATTTTTGGACCATCCTGTATAGTTGAGCATAAAAAATGTGCTATGAAAAAAGGGAGTTCTGTTTTTTAAAACAGTTCGAGTTATTATAAAATTTATGGCAGCTCCGTATGTACATACATGATTAATAATACATACGTACATTATAGTCCAAAGTCAAGTTAACATAATCAAGTAAAGCAAAATCTAGTAACAATTTTACGCATTAATCCGAAATTTTAAGACATTTATTAAACAACAATTGGTTTCAAATTCAAAAACCTAACCTCAAAAATAGAATTTTTAAATGTATTCATACATACCTTCACCATCAACATGTATAGGATTGTTAGTACATAAAAACACCATGTACTTTCCTCTGGAGCCCATTGTAACTATATTTAAATCAAGTTACTTTAATATTAACAACAATTTACAGAGTAAACGACAGCTACAATGTCAACTAACAAAACTGATCAAGCCACTGTATATGTCAAATATTATTCGAAGTACTACCACAGAAAGTGACCAAGTCAAGATGGTCACTTTACGCAATGTGTTTTAGAAAATACGGATGACCAAGTCAAGCTGGTCACTTTTTCCTGTAGTATTATCAGTTCTATGTACTTGGTCATAATCCGCAGTGTTACACTAACCTACAAATATTTTAGTATTCACTTGGTCGCTTTTTCCTGAGGGAGAGAATATAATTTGGGGTCACTTGGTCACAAACACAGAAAATTTGCGATTTGTGACTTGGTCACTTTTCGCAGTATACCCACGATATATTGTTTATAGTGATGGAAAATTCTCGAAAATGCAAAATTGGAGAATATTCTCGATTTGCAGAATTTTCTGAGAATGGTCCTTTTAAATGCCTGCAAAGATAACATTAAGTATAAGTAAGGGGTATAAGTATATAGGTAAGGGGTATTAAGCATTATTAAATTATGACAACTGCAGAAACATGTATTTTTAAAACAAAAAATACAGAAAAAAACTAACCCAAAATTAAAATTGCAAAAAAAACTGACACTGTAAACACAGTAAACACACTAGTGGCTCGCGTGATTCCTCGGCCACCATGGCGTTGGCGCTCGGACACTCGGGGAAGTTTCGTTCCGTTTCACGGCAATCGCGCCTTGGTCGATTTGTATGTTTGTATGTCTAGGGCCAGACACAGACAGCGCGAGAATATTCTGGTCGAGAATATTCTCGAGAATATTTTCTTGAGAATATTCTCTCCTTACATCACTATAATGTCCAAATTACAAAATCACACAATTCTCGATCAGTGATATGAAGATTTCCTTGTATTTGGTAAAAATAAGTTCTATTTTTCAGAAAATTGCTAGATTCGTCGGAATGTCTTACCAACCTTCGTCGTCTTGCTGCATTCGAGTTGAAAATGGAACCTCAGAAACATCTGTGTGACCTACCAAGCCGTCGAGATAAGAGTATTTAGGAATAATTACAAAAGCTAATTTTGTAATTTGACATTTTATTTTCATAATCACGCAGTGCTTCGGACCCGTATTTGATGTCATGTTTCATCGCTTCTATTTCTATAGTACTTTTAGTTAGTAACATCTTCACCCTATTAATTTTGACAGCCTTGCTTCTGAGTTTGCAGTTCCGCCAGAAATTAGACGACGTTGATCGTTTTAGCCTTCATATAATCGATAGATTTGAATCTTGTTGACCTTGAGTGTCGCGCTTAAAGCAACGAGTTTCAATTGATCCAAGAACTTGGTTTGTAGATTGTTAACCAAACGGTTCCTTGTCCCATTTCCATATCGTCTAACTCCATGTTGTCGTCGACTTGTCTCAAACGTAACTTATTTTCTCCTTATCCATATTTGCAAATTTTCTTCTTAAAGCTACTCCTTCGAAATTACTAGTTTTAGTTCGCAATTTTTGCCTTCAGCTTTCCTCTGCAGTCATATCGCCACTGTTAGCGATAACAACGAATTTTTTCAAGATAATGTCGTAGTTAATACATCTAAAATTGAATACCAGGTGATGGCCATCTGCTCCTGGGGTTCTCTGTGTGTGAAGCTGTCTGAATATTACCTGCCTACTGTTCATTCTGAATACCTATGTTGAACTAAGTGCACCGATTACAATTAACTTACTGTATGTTTCTCTTTGAGAGGCCCTGTCACTCTTTGTCGGCTTAATTTGTTCTATCACTGTGTATGCGTGTCAACCTTATTGATTCCTACCTTTCCAACAGCTGCCAACTAATACCCATAAGTATTAGTTTTGGAAATAATTATGAGATAAACAGACCAGCAATTATTTTTCCCGTTTTTATCCCTTTTTAGAGAACCATACAATACTATGTTAATTTTTTGCTTAGATTTGGTAGCCGAATAGAAATGATATTGAGTATGTTTTAAAACATCCATAAAAATGGTCTATTTTAAGTTTGATCGTATGAATTCAGCTTGTAATATACTTTCGAGAAAAAATGTCTCACGAGGTAACGTGTTTACTGGGTACACTCAGTTTCTTGGAAGCTTGCCTAATGCTATTATGTGTATTTGCACCTCGGTTTTCATGAAAACACTCCACTTCTTACGAGATTTCCCGTTCTATGATCCTTCTGAGTAACGATAGAAAATTATTCGCTTTTGGAATACAGGGATTTGAATATCTTTCAAAGGAACTTTTTGTGATAATAGTAAAGGTTTATTGCGTGTACAATATGTGTATACACGAGGATACAGAATATTTGGTAAGCGATGCCAACAAATACAACAGATATATATTTTTTATCCCCTTATCTTCCCATAAATAAATAATCGATAATCGGTCATTTTGTTTTTTTTTTGAAAAATCAGTTTTTTGGCCATAACTTTTTTGTCTGAAGTCAAATTTTCTCTTTCTTATCGGCATTGGATTCCTTGGAAGAAACTGCATAAGACTTTAAAATAACCGAGAAACCCGGATTTATAACGTTAACTGGGACACCCTATGTGATCACGTATATTTTTACACCCCCCCCTTGCCGTATTTTCTATATTTTTGAGGATAGGAAAAACGTTTCAGAAAAAAAGATGTAGGAGCCAAAGCAAGCTTTTTTCAGCGTTTATTTAGTTTTATACAGGGTGTTAAGAAAAGCGGTGCAAAACCAAACTTATTTTTTTTAAATCGAACCTGTATTTTTAGATATTTGAAATCTGCTCATTGTCACAATGTCAATGATGTATACATTTAATATGTTTGTTTCAAGCGTTTGGAAAATATTCGACCTTGAAACTTCCAATTTTGAACTTTTGATGTCAATTTTTCGAAAATGAAACCTTTGCGGGTATATCATTATATAGGAAAAAATGTCATAAACGATGATGAGTATTCGCCCTTAAAATATGGATGAACTTTAGAGTGTTTTAAGTTTAACGTAATTTGTTTAGTGAATCAACCGGTTGTATATGTTACAGCCCGTATATGAAAACAGACCATATGTATACGGTCTGGGCTGTATCTATATGGCCTAAATGGCGCAGACCGTATGTAAATGACATGACATTTCATATACGGACTAGACCGTTAACATACGGACTATTGACATTCAGACTGTTTGTGCAATCGTAGTGAATTACCTACTCTTCTTTTTTATATTAAAGGAGGGTATGCCTTCTTTTTAGTAAGTATGTACCTATTTTTTTCCTTCAAAATACTACGTACCAGCAAGAAGTAATATCCTTCTTTAATGGGCCTATATAAAAAGAAAGGGTAATTCAAAAATGGCGGACGTCGAAACCGCCCGGAAAACATTGCACATACATTCTGTCTTTGTTTAATCTCTCTGTCCAGTTGCAGATAGACCGTATATAATAGGACTAGTCCTTTTGCAAACCGACTAGACCGTTTGTTGACGGACAAGCTTCTTATACATATGGACTAATACTAATATCTTCAGTCCGTTTACATATGGACTAGTCCTTTTGTATACGGCCTGTTTTACATATACGGTCTGTAACATATACAAATTTGGGCTATGGGGAAATGCAATCAAATATTTAGAAATATACAATTAAAAAACATAAGTTTGATTTGACACAGCTTTTCTGACCACCCCGTATAAAACTAAATAACCGCTGAAAAAGGCTTGCTTTGGCTTCTACAATTTTTTATCTGCAACTTCTTTTCCTAACCTCAAAAATATAGAAAATAAGGGGGTATAAAAATATACGTGATGACATGGTACCTATTTTTTTTATTTTGACTCTGCATATTATGGTAGGAGGTATATTGGTCATATCGTATAAAATTAAAAATTTGGTTCGTCTTGACAAGTCGTATATTTCTGTCATTTCAAAAATTTATTATATTATTCAATCTTTTGGTTGGGAAATTGTCGACAAATTATTGAAAGCTTCCTTGGGGCTACAGGGAATTACATATTTTACATTCCAGCAGTTTATGATAATATCCACGATACTGAGAACATAATAATTTACCTTCTCAACGTAAACAGTAACAGATAACATATCATACAAAATTGGTGCAAATTAACTATAATAAAACAAAAGGATAATTAAACTATTAATGTAAACTGCATTAAAATTAAAAGTTTAAAACACACATATAAAATATGTATTTATTCAATTTATTTATTTAGGTAAAAGAAGAAAAACAGGGGTTACAAACACAACGACAAATTAAACGATTTATTGACTTAAAACGAATTAAAAATAGGTCTGGCAACTTTATATAACTATCAATTGCCGCTTTTGAAATTTTTACTTATCCGGTGTAAATAGGATAACAAAAAATAGTTGCTTTGAGGAATATTATACACTGTGTCCCGGATAAGAATGAACAGCATGGGGATATTGCAAACGGTGAGAGATAGGGCAACGGTTAAATGGGGAAAAAGTTGCGCAATTTTGAGGTCAATAAAATGGCACAAACAGATTTTTCTGAAGTTGTTATCACAGATAGAGAAAAAAGAAAAGCACTTTCTTATGGCACTTTTTAACGGGCCTTAAGATGGCGTTTTTAGACTTGTTCTACAACGTTTCGTTTTTGAGAAACCATCTTCAACTTTATTTTTTTAAATACGGACCTGGATTTTTTTTTGTAGATTTTAAAAGCACTTTTCATTGCAAATACCATGATGTATGACACGAAATAGTTTTAAAATGTTTTGAGATAATTATACTGAAAATTCCTTTTTTTCCATTCATTTTTGTCTAATGCGGCCCTGTATTTAATAATAAGGAGTCTAAATATTAATCAGTATTGACAACAATTTAACTTACAGTTTATTTTTACTTCGAGAACTTAATATTTTTAAATTTTACGGCCCTGCGTCTGGTAAAGTGTTTTCCTCTGTTGTTGTTGTACAGCAAACAGTGTCGCATTGTGTTTTTGAGTAAATTCTTCGCTTTTCCTAATTGCGAGAAGAAAGCTTTAAGCGTGACACAAGATATAACATGCTGACATGTTAAATTTGTCGTCATTTGAAAAAGCACCCTCCATTTGTAATGAAATAAATTGTTAACTAAATGATACAGTGGGAGTTATGACAAATGACAAGGGATTGGTTTCGTTGTTTCAAAGCCTTCTAGGTGGAAGATTTCTATTTATTTTTTATTATCGTATGTGCCGTCCTTTTTTTAGTTCTCCAATTGAAAGATAAGTTGTAAGTTAAATTGTTGACAATACTTATTAATATTTAGACTTCTTATTATTAAATACAGGGCCGCATTAGAAAAAAAATAATGGAAAAAAGGAATTTTCAGTATAATTGTCTCAAAACATTTTAAAAATATTTATTGTCATACATCATGGTATTTGCAATGAAAAGTGCTTACAAAATCTGTAAAAAAAATCCAGGTCCGTATTTAAAAAAATTAAGTTGAATATGGTTTCTCAAAAACGAAACGTTGTAGAACAAATCTGAAAACGCCATCTTAAGGCCCGTTAAAAAGTGCCATAAGAAAGTGCTTTTCTTTTTTCTCTATCTGTGATAGCAACTTCAGAAAAAAATAAAATCGAAAACGCAAAATTTTACTTTTTTCAAAATAACTCAAAAACGAAAAAAGATATTAAAAATCGGTTTGTGCCATTTTATTCACCTCAAAATTGCGCAACTTTTTCCCCATTTAACCGTTGCCCTATCTCTCACCGTTTGCAATATCCCCATGCTGTTCATTCTTATCCGGGACACAGTGTATATTAAAGTTCCAGATTCTCAAAATAAAACTCATATCCAGGAATTAGTTTCAGCAAAAACTCAAGCTGATAATAGGCAATTTAGAATTTTAAAATGGCATAATCACAGGAAATATAGCCAACAGCAACACAAGTCAGTACGGAGCAGGTAAAATAGCTACATGCCTATCGAATTTTGTTCGGTTTCCCGTTAATAGATGGCGCGTGGATGCAAAATCGTACAGATACTAAAAGAGTAGTTTTATAAAATAACTGTAAACCAATTGTAGCCCACGAATTCAGAAAGCAAAAAGTTATTAACAATTAGGTTATAGGTATTAAATTAAATTACATTATATGATTACATAAATATTAGAATACAAATTATGCAGATTATACAATTTATATAAACTTTCCAAATTATACGAAGTATGTAAAAGAGAAAAAGATTCTCCTAATTATATTATTTATATTATATCTGTTAGTTGAAATTATTGACCGTAAACGAGTATTCACCAGTTTTTTTTGTTTATGTTATTATTATTATTATTATCACAGAAAATATAGCTTTTCGGTAGGCTATAAATACTTTCTATGTTGGAATATAAAAAAAGGAAACCCCTCTCAAAATATCAATTGTAAAAAGCTTTGAAGTCGCTTTGGCAAAAATATACTTCCTCTCGTTTCTTCGCTTAACATCGCACGAATTTAATAAACTGTTATCCAAAGTCGGTTTTAGATTCATAAACATAAACTAAAATTTCAATTATATAAAATTGTTTAAAAAATCTATAAAAGGTAAAAGAGCGCTAAAAATTTTAAAATTAATAGTTTCTAAAATATTTTAGGTGAACATGGATAAAATGACCCTCGGGTGCTCTACTTGTAATGTATCATGTTGAAACAGGTGATTTTTATTTTAGGGGTAAAAGTTCATACAACCCAGTATCGTAACGTAAACGCTTAGGCAATAAAACATATATACATTAACATGTACCTACTATAAATTTAAAACATTTTGGAGTTTTTGCTTAAAGCTTTTATTTGCACAGCACGACCATTTGCAAAATTTAAACAAATTTAAACTCTTACTAACAAATGTATAAAAAAATCTTATGATTATTGCACTCATCATTAATAAGCCATTGTTTATTTTGCTCAGTAATAATTTATTTTTTTCTTGAAATCGGCAGTGAAGTGTCTCAAAATCGTCATTAAAATCTCAGAAATCGGCACTGAAGTAACCCATTATTGTACGATTTTTGCAATAAGTAGGCCTTGGCGAGATCTAAACATCAAACGTCAGACGCGGAGCCATCGCCCGTCAAAAGAGACCAAATATTCAGAAACCTGGCCAATAAATCCCATTTAACTTTTCGAACACATTGCGAAATTGTTACCTATAGCAGCGCAATCTTTCTGTATAAATATTTTAGTTTGGATTTTCTGTCATAAAGTGCCGTGTCTCATCATACTTGACCTAGGTAGAGCGACCGTCAAAGTCAAGCAACGCCGCGGGTAGTCGGTTCATGGTGATCTCTTATGATTATCTTTTCGCCTAATAAAACATTTTTTTCCGATTTAAAAAAAAAATATGTATCTCGGCACTGAAGTTCTTTTTATGACTCATGTGGTTTATTTGCCTCGGCCAGAGGCCTCAGCAACTAAATTCCACATGAGTCATAAAAAGTTGAACTTCAGTGCCTTGGTACATAAATAACTATTAACTTAACACTTATGTTTTATTCGTGCTTCATGTTTTCAAATTGTTGCTTAAACAACCATATTGATCTTTTTAACTACACCAACCACATCGTTATGAGGCAAACACAAAGAAATTTTGTTACTGTCATAATTTTTATTTAATTGGAAGGGGTGTTTCTTATTGTCTAAAGACACTTGAGTAGTTAGTTCATCTTTGCATTTTATCCAAAATTTTTTCACAAGGTACCCTGCAAAATAAACAATGGCGCAATCAAGTCATGCTCTACAAAAATTAATATTCCCCAATATTTTCTTCTGCTGATGTTTGACAAACTGTCCAACGGATCAACAATATCCGATGCAGGCCTAGCAGGTAAGCCATCTTCTGTTGCACATTCATTGTTAAGACTTTCATTTTGATCTTTTGATCTCGTTGAGTTAAAAGAAGTATATCACAATCGGTATGTTGACAATATTTTTAATTGCTCTAAAAGGGTACTCAGTTTACAGTAGATGCACCAACATAACACGTAATAAATGAAACAGCGGCTTTTAACCCTTATTTATTTATGATAATTAACGACAAAGTTGCACAATTTTGTTCAGGCTGAAATCTACAGTTTCGTCGTTTTATTGCCTAGAACGCCAAACGTAGCAACCTCTGTGCCTGTCAAATTTTACTTTTTTATTAAAATGTCTCTTAGCTTGTCTATGAATATCTATTATTTAATGTATGGCAACCTTTGAGCTTTAACTAATGCAATTGCACACAAAAATGTTGTCACATAAATCTTTTTTTATTACGAAAATGTTCCGTGTATTGACTCTTCTGTAGCAAAATGTTGGGGTATGCTGCAAAATGTTTAGGTATGCTGCATATGCTGCATCTCTGTCACGTGACACTTTGGTTAATGTATCTATATATGGAACATATACGATACATATTCAGACTTCAATAATGCGGAAATATTAATGACGCCACCCGCGTCATTTCGTATGGCGCTCAATCAAAACATTACTAGATATTATCTGTCATTTATTATAGTGTTATTCTTATTTATTATTATATTGTTTGTGTAGTTATCGTATTGTTAGTGGTGCAGTGTAGGTAAATTATAACAAACAAAAAATTACGTGAAAGGGCAATCCGATAATTTGCCAAAATTGGATGCTTTCGTGGATCTAATAATCCTATTTTCACATCTACCCAAATTCGTGGGATAAAACTGCAAAGGTTTGTATGATATAGAAATAATAAAGTATTGTGCGTTATTAATAAATGGAGACCTTGGGGCTAGGGACCATATTGAAGGCGCTTTTATGGAGGCGTCATAGTGTGACGTCATAAGAGCTTTCCCGCCAAATTCCGAAGGAAGACTAAAAATTTGCTAATTACTTAAATATTATTTTTAGAAATAATCGAAGGATCTTATGCAAGTGTCCAGGAATTGTTTTATCAAGTTTGTAAAATTTCGTCAAGTATAGTCTAAATGAACTCACTTGGAACACAGTGATATACGTAGCGCGATCTATTTCATAGCATTTGCCACGCTCTGCTACTGGTAAAAATACCAGACTTTCAACAGAAATCACTCGTATAAAATTGAAAGGTTTTTATGCGATCGACGTCGACCTAGTCAAGGAGACAGCCAATAAGAAAGCGAGCGTAGCGATTTGATTGGTCGGCGTTCCGGAGATCCACCGAGCAGGTGTCGACGTGGGTCAGTTAGGCCAGTATAAATAGTGCCGTGCACGGAAATAAAGGTTGCGCTTTATTTTGCGGATTTTGGTTTTGTATATAGATTTTTGTGCGGTGTTGTTTTGTGTGTAACAAAATTATTGGTTTGCTTTGGTTTGAATTATTTATTTAATTATTTTATTTTTCTTAGATTTAAGTAAAAGAACCCCGCACCAAATATAGGGGAAAATGGCTCTCTGCCAATTTTGATAATTTTTTGGAATATTGTAGTGCAAGTCACTATAAGTTACACGTGCAAGTTTAAATTAGTTTCTATGTCTAGTTTCGGAGATATGAATTTTTGAAAATCATAAAAATGGCTGTTTTGCTAAAACATAGTAAGGTTCACTTATCCAAAAGTATTACTTTTTAGATGATTAGTAACAAAATAATAGCATTGCTGGTTTAAGGGAAGTCAAGTGACATGTCAGTCAGTCGGTCGTTAAGACAAGAGAAGCCGCCTATTGTACAGGGTGGGTCAAAAATAGCGACAATTTAGCATATTTCGCCAATTTTTATCATTGGTCCCAATTAGTGGGACTGAGCATTTTTCATTAAAAATATCTCTATTGAGAATATTTTCTTATGATAAGAATAATTTTCTTTAAAAGTTTTGACTTTCTTCCAAAACATTAATTTTTTTTAAAAAAGTTTTTTTTTATACTTCATGTTTTTAACATTGGTCACTTAAAACGGCCTTTTTGATACAATAAATCAGCTTTGAAGCCAAAACTACTTAAGGAAGACTTATAGTAATTGCTTAATATGATTGGCTACAAAAAGTTACAATCGCATTTTATACAGGAGGTGTTTACAAATAATAGTTGAAATAGGTTTTACCCCTAATATATATGTTTGTTAATTATTCTTGAATAGATCTGCCAATTTGAATCATATATTTTAGTTATACTTTAAAGTAAATTACCCTACACGCGTGTAAGTTTCATTGATTTTCTATGTCTGGTTTTCGAAATATACTTAAATATTGAAAATTAAGATTCTATAGAAAATATTATCCAATCTTATTTCTAATAATATGATCCTCCAGCGCAAAACAGTTGCGCCGTTAATAACCGCATGACCATAAACCGTGCGACTATTACAGATATGCGGTTTTCCACCTACTTTACGAAAATTCGGTGTCCAGATCCATATAAGTCGTACACCTACTCTACGCTTCGTGACGATTCCACGAATATCTATAAATAGTAATTATCAACCCTCCCCGAATAAGCTTTAGTTAGCTTCTAAGGTATCATTGGGCGTCCAGTTAGGTATTATTATTATTTAGCAGTTATTAATCACGCAGAATTTGTTTTCGTAAGGGGCCCTGCAAAACTAACTTAAAACCAAGAAACACTGTAGGTATATTTCCTGTGCGGTTTTCTGTTAGCGAGTCTTTTTTTGCGAGGTTAAAAACTACGTGGGTTTTGAAAATGCAGTTTTTTGCGCCGTAGGTATGTCCCAAAAAGCCTCATGAGTGGTACAAATTCAGCTTCTCTAATGATTTTTTTATTAGCTAATATACATATAGATAGCCATGACCATAAAATAAGCCCATTATTTGACATGACAGTTAGTTGCAGGCAAAAATAAATCATTGTTTACAAAGTAATTCATGATGCCTTTTAATAATCGCGTTCAATGCTACTCTTGTGCTGTATTTTTTGAGCGAAGACCAACAAATGGATTATTAAATAATGTTGACGATTTTGAATTGAAACGTCAGTTTGCAATAAGTAGGAGGGAAAATCTTAACCATCCTCCACTAGAATTTACTGATAATTGTCGTATTTGCCGAAATTGTAATCGACTTATAATTAATGAAATTCAGGTAAGAACAATAATTTTTATAAACTGTAATTAGGTTGTGTGCACTTGCTCCTAGTTTTTCACGCGTCAGTAAGCGTACAGGATAAACCAAATTCGGTCGGATTTGGGGTTTTCGCGAAAAAATTACAATAAAAAAACCGCTGCAGTGTCCTGGTCGCTTTTGGTGAAATACATTTACACAAAGAAAAATTAGCCAACTCTGTTTTTTTCACCTACAGGGATATTTTGCAATTTTGTTCATTTAGTCAAACCCTCACAAAGTCACAAAGTATTTGTATTTAAAATATTGTAGCATTTTAATCATTTTATACAAATGCAATTTTGCTCACAGGTTTTACAAGAAGACCCTAATTTCCCAAGACTAAACGTCCTTAAACAAAGAGCAAGTTGGTCGTGTGTAATTTGTAATGGAGTGCTCAATATCGGCAGAATAAGTACTAACTTTATAGTCAATATCTTCATTGAAAAAAATATACAGGGTGTCCATTTAGTGCGATAACGGACGATATCTCCTTACAGGGTGATGCTAGTAAAAAAAATTTAAATACAAAGTTGTATGATGCTCTAAGGCGCATCACCCGAAAATATTTTCGAATATACAGGGTGCTCCATAAATGCGGTACGAGACGCAACTTTGTTATTTTAAATGGAACGCCCTATATTTTATTACATTTCTGGATTGTCCTAAGAATTCTACACACTTTTTGTTAAGCATTACCTATGGCAAAATTCTACCGTTTTTGAGATATTTAATGTTTTTTCAAAAAATCGCCGTTTGCACATGTCGATAAAATCAAGCATATTTCATTTACTCGAAATCTTAAAAGCCAAATCTTTTGCAGGTTATTAGTGCATGGATTCACTTACTTGATGCCCCTATGAAAATCTGATAATATTCTACAGGGTGTTCGCAATACTGTACAAAAAAACAGAAACTTCAAACAGCCATATCTTATTTTTTTCAAATGGAATGCCCCATATTTTTTTATCTTAAAATATTCACAAGACGATAAGCTTTCTTTTTTATTAAGCACGTCCTATACCTTACTGTAATAGTTATCGAGTTTTTTACACTTTTTCCTAATTTCTCTCTTAAAATCCACAATATTCGCGTTTCGATTAGACAAATGTTTGCTTAGTTGGCCATGGAAACAATAATTGCACAAAAATAACACAACATGACAAATAATGTAACGAACCGAAAAACAAACATTTTATTAAACACAACAAATAGGTAGCAAGCGAAACTAGAAACAAACATTTTAATAAATTCAACAAATGGTAAACTACTAAACCTAATCAAAGAATTGACTAAATAAAAAAGGAAATAAGTACTATAAATATTGCTCTACGTGTCCACCTTGGTGTTGATCACACAAGCGAATTCTTCGGACAAAAGAATTGCCCACTTTCTGGAGCATTTCCCTGCTTACTTCTTGAAATGCATTCCTTATTCTTTCCTTCATGTCGTTTATAGTGGTAACAGGTGTTTGATAGACCCGATCTTTCACAAACCCCCACAAGAAAAAATCAAGTTTTGTAAGGTCTGGGGATCTGGGCGGCCAAGAAACTGGTCCTCTCCTGCCAATCCATTTATTTTGAAAATGTAAATTTAAATAGGCCCTTACAACAAGGCTAAAATGAGGAGGCGCTCCATCTAATTGTAGCCACATTCGCCTAACTGTTTGAAGTGACAAATCATCGAGCTCATCTTCTAGTTCGTTTTGTAAAAAATGCAAAAAGTTCTGGCCATTTACTGTCCCATAAAAAAAATATGGCCCAAAAAGCCTTGTCCCCATAATACCGCCCCATACATTAAGTGACCATCTATGCTGATGGTCCAGTGGTATCAGATACCTGGGATTGGCATCATTGTACCTAATAATGAAAATTATGGCGGTTCACAAATCCATTTTTATGGAACGTTGCTTCGTCTGTGAACAACACATAATCAAAAAAATCGTGTTGTAGTTGAATTTTATTCAATGCCCAACGGCAAAAATTACGTCGATTAACAAAATCTTCATCAGTTAATTCTTGCACTAGTTGCACATGATACGGATGAAATTTATGTTTTCGGATGATCTTGTTAACAGCGTCAAAGCCTCTGTCAAAGCAGTTTCTTGATTTTTGTGCAATTATTGTTTCCATGGCCAACTAAGCAAACATTTTTCTAATCGAAACGCGAGTATTGTGGATTTTAAGGGAGAAATTAGGAAAAAGTGAAAAGAACTCGATAACTATTACAGTAAGGTGTAGGACGTGCTTAATAAAAAAGAAAGCTTATCGTCTTGTGAATGTTTTAAGATAAAAAAATATGGGGCATTCCATTTGAAAAAAATAAGATATGGCTGTTTGAAGTTTCTGGTTTTTTGTACAGTATTGCGAACACCCTGTAGAATATTATCAGATTTTCATAGGGGCATCAAGTAAGTGAATCCATGCACTAATAACCTGCAAAAGATTTGGCTTTTAAGATTTCGAGTAAATGAAATATACTTGATTTTATCGACATGTGCAAACGGAGATTTTTTGAAAAAACATTAAATATCTCAAAAACGGTAGAATTTTGCTATAGGTAATGCTTAACAAAAAGTGTGTAGAATTCTTAGGACAATCCAGAAATGTAATAAAATATAGGGCGTTCCATTTAAAATAACAAAGTTGCGTCTCGTACCGCATTTATGGAGCACCCTGTATATTCGAAAATATTTTCGGGTGATGCGCCTTAGAGCATCATACAACTTTGTATTTAATTTTTTTTTACTAGCATCACCCTGTAAGGAGATATCGTCCGTTATCCCACTAAATGGACCCCCTGTATACGTCCCGGGACATTATCGGGTCTGTGAAAGACATTTGACTGAAGATGGAATTTTATTGCCAGCTCTTTTACCAGGTTTGGAGTTTGTTAATAGAGCCTATCGGGTACCTGGACCTCAATTCACCAATCTGCTGCAAGCTCTTAGAGAAAAAATCAGAGAACATAGATCCGGCTCCTCAAAGCCACAAGATTTTTCCAACGAAGACTTTATACGAGCAGCTTCAATTACGAAGGAGCAGTTTGAAGTTCTGCATCAATATTGCGATCCTGTGCCCAGAGGAAGAGAAAATTCTGTTCGACATGTTTCTACAAAAGACTTACTAACTTTTCTGTGTAAACTGAGACAAGGTTTGTCTGATGAATTTCTTAAAGAACAACAAGAAAATCACTATTACTGCGTTTTGTGCCAGAAAACATAGGGCTCGATCGATATCCCTAGAAAATTTTATTAGAGATCATGTTACTCATTTTGCAAATGAGCTTTATAACCCTAATCCAAATGACCCTAAAGCTATTATTAATATCGATGCGACTTACGGTTTTGTACAAAAAAGTAAAAACTTTCGCATGTTAAGACAGACATATTCAGTACATAAACACGCCCACCTAGTCAAACCTATATTAATTACCGCTCCAAATGGTTACATTTTAGACATACTTGGACCTTACTTTTCCGATAGTCATAACAACGATGCGTCTTGTCTAGTAAATGAATTAAATCAAGGGCTGAATCAGTGGCTACAAGAAGGTGACATAGTAATATGTGACCGCGGTTACAGAGATTCTGTACCAGCTTTAGAGAACTTGGGTGTTACATGTCAAATTCCCGCCTTTATGCAGCCTGGTGAATCCCAATTATCAACCCAGGACGCAAATGATTCCAGATTAATTACTAAGACTATACCTTTTCAACTTCAAATTGGGAATAAACAACTTGAAATTGAGAATGGTCAACTTCAAATTTGGATTAATCAATTTCAAATTGGGAATAGATAACTTCAAATTGGGAATAGTCAATATCAAATTGAGAATAAACAATTCCAAATTGGGAATATTCAATATTAAATTGAAAATCACAACTTCATATTAAACAATATTTTAATTATATCTAAATAAACACACAATATGTGTCTACTTATTGAATTTAAAATATCATATTTTTGCAATACACTGTGGTCATTTAAGTGTGCAACATATGGGAAATTTTTTACTAATTGGCACAACGAAAATACAAATACTCCCGAAAGTTGGTACATGTTCGATAATTATACTAGGCGCACTTAGAATGGTTGCAAGTCAAACAACAGCGTACAGGGTAGGTTAAAAAATACAAAAGTTGTACAAGAGTAAAGTACCCTTATTTCAGAAAATTTAGCAAAATGTTATTAAGAAAAGTTGTCTAGAATTAAAAGTTATGCCTAAATACCAAAACGTGGCCTCCTAAGAAAAAGAAAAATATTAAAAAAAAAAACATTAACAATTTCCTCACAAAAAGTTTGTTTTAATATTCACCCTAAACAATTTCATAAATCAATCAAAATGAAATCAGTTTCGCATAACTTTGTTCAAATTCAAGCATATTTGTAAATTTACTTCGATTTTTAATTTTTTAGGGAATCACAAACTTCATGTTTGTTGCAACGATATTAAACAAAACTTTAAAATTTCGCAAAAATTCTTCGGAACAAGGTATTTGGGCATAGCTTTTAATTCTAAATAACTTTTCTTAATAACCTTATGCTGAATTTTTTGAAATAAGGGTACCTTACTCTCGTACAATTTTAATATTTTTTGACCTACCCTGTATGCTGTTTAACTTGCAACCTTTCTAAGTGCACCTAATATGATTATTTAACATGCATCAACTTTCGGCAATGTCTGTATTTTGGTTGTGCAATTAATAAAAAAAAGTCCCATATGTTGATATGTTGCACACTTATATTATTTAATCCTTGTTTATCAGTTAATATTTCTGGTATATGTATCTCTGTATATTTCCTATAAATCTGGTGCAACTCGCTACAGTTAATTTGTTATTTATGTTATTTTGCCCTACTTATACTTTATAATTTCTATAAGCTAACTTTAGTTTGCGATAAATGATTTGGTCTTTGTCTTCTTTCTAAGATTTCTGGCCAAGTCTTTTTGAACCTTACCAGGCAGTCGAAATTTTGCTTAATATTATAAACTTTAGTTAACAAATTGAGTTGTTCTTGTTGATAAGCGTTTTTATTTCATGAAGTTATTGATTTTCAATTTAATATTGAATATTCCCAATTTGGAATTGTTTATTCTCAATTTGATATTGACTATTCCCAATTTGAAGTTGTCTATTCCCGATTTGAAATTGATTAATCCCAATTTGAAGTTGACTATTCTCAATTTGAAGTTGATTATTGCCAGTTTGAAGTTAAATTCTTTGAGGGAAAAATTCAAATGCAACATGTTATAAATATTGGAGAATACTATAAAATTGCTGGTGCTATTATAAATAGGTTTAAGGAACAAATCTACATGCGTGATGCTAATATAGAATTAGCTCGAACAATGTGTGCTCGAGCTAACCTAGACAACGTTCTTAAAAATAGAGTAGAAAATAATAATTTGCAACATATTCGTGGGAGGTGGATTTTCCTAGACTTGAAATGGAAAATCTGAGAGACGTAACAATGGGAGTATACCAAGTAGGTCTTGCTCCATCTTATATTCAAGATAACTTTGAATTGGAAGGAGCAAACCTATTTGAAATCGATGTACGGAATGCTGAACCAGGACTATTGCGTTGTAGAATTGTATCCCGGTTTCGAAACGCTGTCAAACATAAACTCTGGATATGGTATAATTGGGAATTAAACGAATTGGACAACGAGCGCATCCTGGGGTACTACTGCACATGTAAAAGTGGGGCCAGGACTGTAGGTTGTTGTTCCCATGTTTGCAGTGTACTTTGGTGGCTAGGTTACGCTCGTCATCAGGAAAACATAAAATATCCCAGTCAAATGCTCCTAAGGTATATAGGTGATGCAAGAAACAGGCCAGTTAATAATAATAATTAGCTAATGCTGTTTCTTGCATCACTTCTTTTCTAACCTAACTTACTTATATTCCAAGGATGATGCGAATATGCTTTTGTAAAATATTAGTATTGCTCATGTGGATTTGTTTCGCGTCCACCTAAATCACTTGTTTCGCGTCCACCTAAATCACGTTGTTACATTCTTTATTTACCCCGTTGTAGTTTATTTGCAAATGGAAGTTCTTCTCGATTGGCAGCCCCTATAAGTAAAAAAAAGGTTCATACCTACTCACTTAGTATTTAAGTCTAATAAAAAAGATTATATACATCTAGTTTATAGGGATCCGTTAATTATTTAGCATATTAGTTACTTGAAAATAACAGTAATTTTAGCTGTTAATCTTGTGTTGACAAAACCATTGTATTGCAGAAAATAAAAATAACATACTTTCACAATAGAATATTTATACATTATTTACGCGCGCAAAAAACTGCACTTTCAAAACCCACGTAGTTTTTAACCTCGCAAAAAAAGAGTCGCTAATAACAGAAAACATACAGGAAATATACCTACAGTGTTTCTTGGTTTTAAGTTAGTTTTGCAGGGCCCCTTACGAAAACAAATTCTGCGTGATTAATAACTACTAAATAATAATAATACCTAACTGGACGCCCAATGATACCTTAGAAGCTAACTAAAGCTTATTCGGGGAGGGTTGATAATTACTATTTATAGATATTCGTGGAATCGTCAGGAAGCGTAGAGTAGGTGTACGACTTATATGGATCTGGACACCGAATTTTCGTAAAGTAGGTGGAAAACCGCATATCCATAATAGTCACACGGTTTATGGTCATGCGGTTTTTAACGGCGCAACTGTTTTGCGCTGGAGGATCATATTATTAGAAATAAGATTGGATAATATTTTCTATAGAATGTTAATTTTCAATATTTAAGTATATTTCAAAAACCAGACATAGAAAATCAATGAAACTTACACGCGTGTAGGGTAATTTACTTTAAAGTATAACTAAAATATATGATTCAAATTGGCAGATCTATTCTAGAATAATTAACAAACATATATATTAGGGGTAAAACCTATTTCAACTATTATTTGTAAACACCTCCTGTATAAAATGCGATTGTAACTTTTTGTAGACAATCATATTAAGCAATTACTATAAGTCTTCCTTAAGTAGTTTTGGCTTCAAAGCTGATTTATTGTATCAAAAAGGCCGTTTTAAGTGACCAATGTTAAAAACATGAAGTATAAAAAAAACTTTTTTTAAAAAAATTAATGTTTTGGAAGAAAGTCAAAACTTTTAAAGAAAATTATTCTTATCATAAGAAAATATTCTCAATAGAGATATTTTTAATGAAAAATGCTCAGTCCCACTAATTGGGACCAATGATAAAAATTGGCGAAATATACTAAATTGTCGCTATTTTTGACCCACCCTGTACAATAGGCTTCTCTTGTCTTAACGACCGACTAAAGTAATACTTTTGGATAAGTGAACCTTACTATGTTTTAGCAAAACAGCCATTTTTATGATTTTGAAAAATTCATATCTCCGAAACCAGACATAGAAACTAATTTAAACTTGCACGTGTAACTTATAGTGACTTGCACTACAATATCCCAAAAAATTATCAAAATTGGCAGAGAGCCATTTTCTCCTATATTTGGTGCGGGGTTCTTTGTATAATATTATTAAGGTCCGCGAGCCGCCTATGACTCGGTCTTGTTTTGCAAAGCAAACGCCTCCCAAGCGCTTTTATGCTGTTCTATGTAAGCTCAATTATACTATACCCTATATTGCAAAATATGGATGCGGTTTTAGTAAGGTTGTAATAGTCTGTTTTTTAAAGACGTTAGATTCAAATTATATCCGCCCCTTTGCCTAAAATGGAAAAAAAATTCAGTAACGTCTTGATTCAACCTGTTCGTGAAAAAAACATCCGGTTTCTCATCCTCGTATAATTGAAGAATGACTGTTATATTTATTTAAATTTAAATTTTTATTATTTTTTTGTAATTGTGAGAATATTTGACGTTTTTTTAAAGTTTCGAACACAACGAGACTATTTTTACTAATATAACGGTTACATTTGTTGTTGTTTGTTTGTTACACCACTTCCGCGGTGCTCATATATTTTTCCGTTTTGCGCAGAAGTTTTTATAGCTGCAGCCACGACATTGGAAAAACTTGCAAAGGTAACGAACAGCTCATTTTCTCGAAGTCATTTGGTCGTACAATGTACGACCAAACTGCTAGATTGAAGCCTAGACCATACAATGTAACTTATCTTAGCTTTGACTTTTTCAAAAAATATTCTTCTTTTTCTTTTTACAATTCGATACGGCCCGGTTTCAAAAAGGGTGATCCACAAGTCACGGACATTCGGTGCCTTTTAGATGTAACCCATCTGGAATTATTGAGTACAAACTTACTTATAGTGATTTAGTGATGCGTGGACAGTTCTGCCTAGAAAAAGAAATGAAAAGCAGAAGGATGTACCTGAACCCAATCTGTATAGAGAGCCAATTAAAAGAGATAAAGGAAAATTTGAAAATTTACAGGCATTAAAAAAAGTTATTGAGAAAGATTATCATATTTTTTATGACCAATTACCTCACAAAGAGTAGACAAGTTACTTTTTAAGATCGACATGTCCTTGCTTTTAGTAACCTAAGTTTATTGTAAGAATTATACTTGCTCAAATAAACGTTTTTCGTACTTAATATTAATTTATACCATCTTTTACCCTCTTAAGAAAAGTCAGTTTTTTTGTAATTATTTATATTAATATTTTGTTTAGTTCAAGCAGTTTTTATGCTTCCCTGTAAAAACAACTAAAACTGACATACGAGGTTTTAAAATTAGGCCGACGACATGTCTCTCTGTTATTTTTCTTAAAGCTCTCGCCAAATTGCAATTTTTGTCAATTATTTTAAGCAAAAAGTTCTGGTTCTCTAGCTGGAAGTCCCCATCCAATAAATTATTGCGGACACTTTTAAATAGATGAGACACATAATAAATATATATGGAGAATTTTTTTTTTTCGTCTTTGAAATGAAAATATGGGTGACCACTAGTTACGTCTAAAAGTTTAAAACCCGCTCAGTTGTTTGTTCTTTGGTCGCAGCCTAAAACTTTTGGACGAAAACCCACATTTGGAATTGTGTCAAGGGCGTAACATTAATTATCCTTTCATTGCATCCTTATTAAGAGGATTGTGCGAAAAAATAGCCAGGGGATATTTCCAGTTTCCGTACAATCCCCTTAAAAAATACTAATGCATGCCTTGTTGGCTTGGATGTTCGACCCTTGGGCCATAAGTATTAAGTCTAATTTTGAAGAAAGCTCAAGCTGCTCTTTTATTGTATCTTCGTCAAAATAATATCAAACAACATTTTTTTCGAAATCGGCAGTCAAGTGTCTCAAAATCGTCATTAAAAGCTCAGAAATCGGCACTGAAGTAGCCCATTATTGTACGATTTTCTCAATAAGTAGGCCTTGGCGAAATGTAACATCAAATGTCAGACGCGGAGCCATCGCCCGTCAAAAGTGACCAAATATTCAAAACCTGGCCAATAAAGGCCCATTTAACTTTTCGTACATATTGCGAAATTGTTACCTATAGCAGCGCAAACTTTCAGTATACATATTTTAGTAGGTTTGAATATCAATCTATTTTGTATGGAGGCTGCACAACAGGCAGCAGTTTGGAGTTTCTGTTGGGAAGCGCCGTGCCTCGTCATACTTGACCTAGGTGGAGCGCTCGTCAAAGTCAAGCAACGCCGCGCGCAGTCGGTTCATGGACGGGTGCTCCCTTATGCTTATTTTTTTTGCCTAATAAAACATTTTTTTCCGATTTCAAAAAAATTATACAGTGTCTGCCAGAAAGTTGGATACAAATGGGAATTTTCTTTATTTGAAGTTTCTCAAAAAAAAAATTATTCTTGATACAAGTTGGTGCTTGTGCTTAAACTCAAAATCCACCAGCAAAAATTTTGAAATACAGGGTAGGTTGAAAAATATGAAAATTACTCAAGAGTAAAGTACCCCTATTTTTAGAACTACATCAGAGTGGCACTAAGAAAAGTTGTTTGGAATCTCAAGACAATGTCAAATATGAATTCACAGCCACCTACTCAAAAGAAAAAAAATTCACACTTTTTGCATTTTTTATTCATCCCGCTGTATAATTTTTATTGTTGAATTCTCATTCATTAAATAACTCTTAAATTGTTGCTCTATTAAAATATTTTTATGTTCCACAGATTAGATGCTATGTTATGTTTGAAATTGTAGGAGTATTTTACCTGGATACAAAAAAACGACAAACTTTGCAGAACTTTCACTTAGTAAGTGTTTTTAAGATGCTAGTTAAATGTAAACAAAAATCATTGGTATCGTACTGTCATGCTCGAAGATGTGCCTCAAAATACATATCTAACATTATGTATTATACAGCGTGATGAGTAAAAAATGCACAAGTGTGATTTTTTTTTATTTTGAGTAGGTGGCTGTGAATTCATATTTGACATTATCTTGAGACTACAAACAACTTTTCTTAGTGCCACTCTGATGTAGTTCTAGAAATAGGGGTACTTTACTCTTGAGGAATTTTCATATTTTTCAACCTACCCTGTATACGAATCGAAAGTTCAAAATTTTTGCGGGTGGATTTTGAGTTTAAGCACAAGCACCAACTTTTATCAAGAATAATTTTTTTTAGAAACTTCAAATGAAGAAAATTCCCATTTGTATCCAACTTTCTTGCAGACGCTGTATAATATGTACCTCGGCACTGAAGTTCTTTTTATGACTTGTGTGGTTTATTTGCCTCGGCCAGAGGCCTCGGCAACTAAATTCCACGTGAGTCATAAAATGTTGAACTTCAGTGCCTTGGTACATAAATAACTATTTTTGTTGTTTTTTCATCTTTATTTTTTCAATGTCAGTTCTAAATAAACAATTTGATATCTAGTCTTGTCTTACTCTTAGTTACTTAGTTTGTTTCTTGCATTCTTATGATAATTTTCATAACAGCTGAGGGAGTTGCGGATATATTAACAAAATCATTACTTTTTTGCTTAGTTTCTTCTAGTATCTTTTTAAGTGACCATATTCTAAATTTCCATATTCGGATTCTTTGTGATTTTTTGCAATTTTTGTTTCCTTGGTGTACAAGACAATTCAGGCATCTGTTTGTTTTCTAAAAACTTTAAATCTAGCTGACCCACAAGGGTTTGTTAAAATAGCAGTTCTGAACCGGTTTTCGGCGATCTAATTGGAATTAATTTTCTGCATTCTGATTCGCCAGAACTGGTTTAGAACTGTTTGTTGGAACAAAGCTATAGTTTCTCGTGCACACGAGCTGGTTCTTCGCTTACAGGATCGTTACGTGCCTGGTATGTTTTTTGGGGTGTTAATATTTTAAGCTCCTCATCTGCAGAAATGATATAATTCCGTGGAACGGCTTCAGCTTTGAAATAAAATGTTTGTTTTTTCTTTTCGCAAATAATGTGTTTTTGTCTGAACATTTCCGGGCGCAATCCAACAAGATTAATGTTGCCTAAAACGTTTTTAAAGCATGCACTGTCAATGGAAACTGGACACAAAATTATCATGGCCTCAATATAGCCGAAGACACTGTTCAATTTTCTGAAACTATCTGATAATCCGGCTGGATAAAACTTCTCAGTGCCATGAATTTTTATTAACATGTTTTTATTTCTTACTTTTTTTTGTGGGGTCAAATAAGCTAGACAATCGCGGAGGTAGTCCTAAAAAATTATCCTGTTTACTATTATTATACTGCTATTATCACTATTACAGAAAATATAGCCTCTGGCAAGAAACTATATATTCTGTGAGTATTCCCTTTAACAAAAAAAAATATTTTTCGAGCACGGTCTATAATTAGAATTGTTTAAAAATGATTTAAACTAATTGCCAATAGAATATCGATTCTTATTGTTGCCCTGTATAGACCTGCATGGATTTTGCCACAATAAATAAAAATAAATAAATGAGTAATGTAAAAATTCACTGCTGTGTCTCTCAAAATATGATGTACCTAAATAAAAATCATGGTGTGGTGCCCCTAGCGGGCGCCTCAAGCCAGGAATTTCAATGTCGCGATATTCCACAGTAACCCCGTGAGGCCCCATATCCAGATAAAAGAATTAAAACTTTGCGCATCTCACGGAGAGGCCCGCGCTGCGAATATTCGCCAAAAGCTTATCAAGGTTAAAAGCGGAGGACCACAGTAGCATACTGCGCAGGACGGTAGGCAGAAATTCTGTGACGTAGCCCCAAAATAAAGTATGAAACCGGCTCAGATCTGCGAGGATAGCCAGTCGTCGACCAAGCTGTCGCCAGGGGAACCGCTGGTGGTTTCCCGATAAAAATCGCCGAGTTGCCGCAGAAATCCCTGGTCAAAATCACCAAAAAATAAATATTCTCCTACGCACCTATTAGGCCAGGGCCTAAGCCTTTGAAAATGGCAAAAAGTGAAAAAAAATTAGAACAGTATTAAACCCATCGGAAAAGGAAGAAAAGGGCGATTTGAGGTACGGGGGTTGTAGGGGGTGATCTTTTAGGGGCGGAGAACGGTTTATCACGATTTCCAGCAAAACTGCAACTCCTATCGAAAAAAGTTAAATAGCAAAGTTGTAGGAAATAAAAAGATCTACAACTTTTGTATTTACACTTTTTTCACATAACCTCAAAATATCCGCGAAAAATCGAAATAACCGATTTTTTGGTTTTTAATTTTTATAAAGATGTAAGATTATGAGTGTAAATGTAAATACAAGAAAAAGTGATAATGGGCATAAGCACTCAAGTTAGAAAACAACAAAAAAAAAACTAGTAACCGCATACACGTGTTTCATGCTATTTGCCAATCATCAGTACGGTGTAACATCAACCAAATCAAAAAGATAGGAGTGATTTGGGAAGCAACAAATGAAGTCCAGGCAGGAGCCAACAGCACATTTGCAGCTTCAGTCAGCACATCCCCAATTCGGGGCTTGTACTAACATCGCCACGGAGGCTGCTAAAGCACTTTTTCTTGTATTTACATTTACACTCATAATCTTACATCTTTGTTGTCATTGTATCTTGGGCTATGAATATTTCCACGCAGGTCGCTTTAGCAGCCTCCGTGGCGATGTTAGTACAAGCCCCGAATTGGGGATGTGCTGACTGAAGCTGCAAATGTGCTTTTGGCTCCTGCCTGGACTTCATTTGTTGCTTCCCAAATCATTCCTATCTTTTTGATTTGGTTGATGTTACACCGTACTGATGATTGCCAAATAGCATGAAACACGTGTATGCGGTTACTAGTTATTTTTTGTTGTTTTCTAACTTTGAGTGCTTATGCCCATTACCACTTTTTCTTGTATTTACATTTACACTCATAATCTTACATCTTTGTTGTCATTGTATCTTGGGCTATGAAGATTTCCACGCAGGTCGCTTTAGCAGCCTCCGTGGCGATGTTAGTACAAGCCCCGAATTGGGGATGTGCGACTGAAGCTTCAAATGTGCTCTTGGCTCCTGCCTGGACTTCATTTGTTGCTTCCCAAATCATTCCTATCTTTTTGATTTGGTTGATGTTACACCGTATTGATGATTGCCAAATAGCATGAAACACGTGTATGCGGTTACTAGTTTTTTTTGTTGTTTTCTAACTTTGAGTGCTTATGCCCATTATCACTTTTTCTTGTATTTAATTTTTATCTCCCACAAAAAATAATTTTCCACGAAATTTGGTGGAAACTTACCTTCTTATGTCCCGAACAAGCTGTAATTTTTTCGAATCAAAATATTTATTTTTACCCCTTTTTTGATTTTAAACCGATAAAGTAACCTCATTTTCAATCGAAAATGCCCACGTCAAAAAAGCTGCTTTTTAAAAAAAGTCGGTTCGCTTTTTGTTCGTTGAACTCTACTTTCTGATAGTGTAAAAAAATATACATCACTATGGAAAATTTTCTCAGAAAATGCAAAAAAACAAAAACTCGATTTCGAAAAACAAATTTTTAATCATTTAAAATTTTGCGCTATTTATTGAAATTTACATTGTAATAATTGGGTACTTGAAAAATTTAAGATTCCATGTTATACTCATAAACCAAGAAATTGCAAATTGATATACAATGTGTCCCGGATAAGAATGAACAGCATAGGGATCTTGCAAACGGTGAGAGATAGAACAACGGTTAAATGGGGAAAAAGTTGCGTAATATCAAGTCAATAACATGGTACAAATAGATTTCTAATATCTCTTTTCGTTTTTAAGTTATTTTGAAAGAAGTGAAAGTTTGCATTTTCGATTTTATTTTTTCTGAATTTGTTATCACAGATAGGAAAAAAAGAAAAACACTTTCGTATGTCACTTTTTAACGGGCTTTAAGATGGCGTCTTTAGATTTGTTCTACAACATTTCGTTTTTTGAGAAACCATCTTAAACTTTATTTTTTTAAATAGGGACCTGGATTTTTTCTTGCAGATTTTGAAAACACTTTTCATTTAAAATACCATGATGTAAGACACGAAATATTTTAAAAATTACAGCTTGTTCGGGACATAAGAAGGTAAGTTTCCACCAAATTTCGTGGAATTTTTTTTTGTGGGAGATAAAAATTAAAAACCAAAAAATCGGTTATTTCGATTTTTCGCGGATATTTTGAGGTTATGTGAAAAAAGTGTGAATACAAAAGTTGTAGATCTTTTCATTGCCTACAACTTTGCTATTAAACTTTTTTCGGTAGGAGTTGCAGTTTTGCCGGAAATCGTGATAAACTGTTCTCCACCCCTAAAAGATCACCCACTACAACCCCCGTACCTCAAATCGCCCTTAAACTATTTTTTCTGTTATTTTTGCTATATTTTCTTCCTTTTCCAATGGGTGTCATGCTGTTCTAGATTTTTTTGTTCTCAAAAATTATCTACGCTGGCCTATAAGTAAGTTTGGACTGGCCAAAGAGTAAGATATTTTTGTTTTGATTATTTAATGTTCGAATTGCGTTTTTATTTTTAATTTTGAAATAATGTTGAAAACTTTTGGAGAAATTGAATTTATTGAGCATTTTAATTAATTGGAAATAATTTCATAACTTTTATGAACTATGAATTGATTTGTGGATTTATTTTGAACCAGATTGTTTTACTGTCAATTACAGGAGTTTTGTTCATATTTGATCTAGTTTATGTTACAAACTTGAGTAATAGTGATTTACAGTTTATACCAATTTTGTACTGGGAGGTTAATCATTGTTACACAGAGTAATCATTTAATTTTTATGCTATTTGGGAACCTTTTGCAATTTTTGTACTTTTAATCTGAATGTTATCATTTTATTGCCATTGTTTATGTATTTGTGCCATTTTGGCAGACTGATCTGTGCCCTATTTTAAATTCAACTATTTAACAGTGTACTTTTGTAACGTTTGGACTCTGTTACATAAAAAGGGTTAATATTTCGGATATCTTGAATGTAGTGTTGTGCGAAATTAGTAATAGATTTTTTAAAATTATTTATTATTTAATTATTGCACATGTTTTTGAACTTCCTCTTAAACTGTATTTTGGTAACTTAATGTACTGTTTCGTATATATATATATAATTAAGTAGAATAATTACATTTATACTGTGTGGTCATTTAACTGTGCAACATATAGGATTTTTTTATTATTTATATTTATATTATAGTATCCATTAAAAAAATCAGCAAAAGGTTATTAGAAAAAGTTGTTTAGAATTAAAAGCTATGCCTAAATAACAAAACATAGCCTCCTGGGAAATTGGGAAATTATTGTTTCAAAAACAATTCTTAGGAGTATTTGGGCATAACTTTTAATTATAGACAACTTTTTGTAATAACATTTTGCTGAATTTTCTTAAATAAGGGTACTTTACTCTTGTACAATTTTGATATTTTTTTACCTACCCTGTATGCTGTTTGACTTGCAACCATTTTAAGTGCGCCTAATATGATTATCGAACATGCACCAACTTTCGGGAATATTTGTATTTTGGTTGTGCAATTAATAAAAAAATCCCATTTGTTGCACACTTAAATGACCACACTGTATAATGATGAAGTAAATTTAGAAAAATGTAAAAATTATTATATAGCTAAAAATTATATAGTTATATATATAAAATAAAATAAAAAGTTAAATGAATAAGCAAACAATACAAGAAACCACAATAATTATAAAATGTAAATACTAAGCTGTTACCACAACGTTTTAGCACTTGCAAATACTTTGATTATTGTGTGGAAATCCAAACATGCGATGTTTAATATTTCGTCGTGTTACCTGGGAATTCAAATACTGGCATTTGTTGCCAGCGGTGGCCATTGCATTATAGTATAAAAAAACTATTTAATTTGTGTGTCACCAACCTTTACTAATTAAATAATTAGGTTTAACTCAAGACCCGTAATTGACATGCTTTGTGCTGAGTCGCTAGGGTATGACGAAATATCCACTTCATATTTTATGCCGATTGGCCAGTTCACTATTTCTGATTGATACTTTTTAAAATTGATAATGATTTTAAAATATATTCCCGGAAGCGCCAAGTAGGTATATATCGGAAAATCCATTTGAAAAATCCTTTTACCGTTATACAGCTCGATTTAGTTATGATGTAAAATTTTTTAACCACAGGTGGATACAATTAAGGTAATACAAATCCGAAATTAAAATATTTCTAAAATTAACCAAAAAAATAAGAACATATTTTTAGAAGTGCATTTGAACCCCCAATTACCACATGTTTTATTACGCAAAAATTTATTTATAATAATAACTTTAAACAATAAATATCAGTACCTTCTACTAATATTAACACAAAATTATAATTAAGCTTATAATATATCATAGGTAATACAATTTCTGATTATTTATTTATTCTAGTTGTTGTTGGTACCTAATATTAAAAACACAATTAGTTGTTGGATGATTTGAACTTTCCGACAACGTGTTTTCTTTAAGTTCAACTGATTTATGAAAAACGTTTGTCGAAGAATAAATGTTACGGGCGTTAGTTCTCATAGACTCCATTATATCTATTCTACATGCATATAACTCCTTTTTAGGTAGGTAGGTTAGAAACAACTGTATCTCTGGATGAATGATTTGTTACTTTATTCATTTTTATGTCGATAATAATATTGGATGCTGCCGACTTAAACCAAGTACATATCGAATTCTTTCCTACCGGACAATTCTTTTACCATTCCTTAGAATCAGGTTGATTCCAAGTTGGATTAGGGGTTAAAAATAACCTTTCATTTTTTATGTGGTTACCCCTTTTCTCTAATAGTTTTTAAACAAGCGAACGGGACAAATTTCTGTTTTTTTTTGTGAGCTCCTTAAGCTATTTTTGAAAAAACTGTATTATATTCTATCCTTCCACTTAAATTACCTTCATTATTAATTTCCTCTAAAAAATACTGGATACAAGCTGATGACCATTCTTCTCCCCTGAACGGATGCGACATAAAAAAAACTTCCTTAAAGACCATCTGGACAATCTTTATCGCAAGTTTCTATAAATTTACAAAATTCTTTGTTGGATAATGCCTGTGAACTTGATTTTCTTTTTAAAGGATTCTACACATGTCATAAGTGCTGCTCTAGCAGGAGCAAATTCGGGATCAAACCATGGATCAAATTTAATATTACATTCATTTAAAAACATCTCTTTTAACTGTTTTGCTATGCTATTCCACATAACTTTCACCACACCCTCCTTATAAACATCTGAGTTATTTTTTCTTCATGTTAAACGCAGTCTTTTAAAATTTGATTCAGTGCTTCAATCGAAATATTTGAATTGTTAATATCATAAGATCTGTCCACACACTCTCTTTATAGCTCTTTGTATTTTGTGGCACTTAAATTTTCAACTTCTTTTCTAATATCCTCTTGATTTTCTTTTCCAAAACGCAACATTTTTACTTAATAATAATTCACTCGACCTTACAGTGTGACAGAAAATTTAACTTGGTGTAATTTATGACATACCAATAAACATTCACTTTTCCTGAACTTTCCTTACCTTTCCTTTTTCTATTTCATCTAAATCTTATTGCCAAATAAAAATTAACTAAAATTTTCTTACTGAATCCTCCACGTGGTTGGTTTAATAACACGAAATTTTCTCTCGTTCACGAATGTTTTGAAAAATCATCCCGAGTCGAAGAAATTTCAGGTAATAATCCAAGCACTAGGGCGCTTACAAGTGAAAACAAACCATGCTTACTATTTTATTGTTATCTGTATCAATGGGGAAAAGTTGCACAATCCGGCAACAAGGTACCAACAATTGGCCTGATTTCCATGCCATCTCTTAGAGAATAGCATAGGTGAATTTGCCGTCCCGTATATAAGTAATCTGTAATAACTGAATTACACAACGCCGCTAGAGTCTAGTGGCCGGCCAGTCACTAAACTAAACAGTCAGGTCATAATAACCACTGTCAGACTGTTTTGTTGCTTAGAAAAAAAAAATAAAAAAATGAAAACGTGCGAAATATAGAGCGCGGTAGGCGTCGTTAAGCGTTGCCGGTAGCAATATTCTCGTGCAATTTAAAAATTGTGATATAAATGTGCGTGCGGAAATTCGCGAAAAGACTTTAAGTAAATACTGGTGCTTATGATGTGAATACAATATTTTCTTAAGACGTTTGAAGTGTTATAACGCTTGTCCTTTGTAGAATCTAGACTGAGTTCACCAAAAATGCAGATGAAAGGTAGGTATTATTTCTTCAGTTTCATCTTCCAAAAAAATGATTGAAATGTGGCAACATAGCTTTCCAGTACCAACCTTAACTGTTGACATTGAAGCAGAAGCGTCTAGTTACTGGGATATTTAGGTTCATTTGCCCCACGTTTTAAACTTCGAAAATTTTTTTTTGCATTTTCCTTTTTAATAGACCTCCACTGTGTGCTTAAATTTTTTTACATCATGACTTAATCACCCTGTATAATTTTTATAGTAACTATAGGTCTTAAAAGTACTTAGATAAGTATAGTGTGTAAAAAAGCCTTTTTAAAAACAAACTTTTATTTAAGCCATGTACTAAAACGAATAAAATAAGTTTAGGTTTTCGCTAAGATAATTCAATTCCAAATTACGACAAGTTTTTGCCAATTGAAAAGTTTGTCGCGCGAAATGTTGATGAAAGTAGGTACCAATTAATTTTATTGGACAGTGATTGGTTGATAAGCAAGTACCTATTTGCCAAAGTATGCATTTTTTCTTTACAATTCGCGCTACAACTCTAAACTCATTTTATTCGTTTTAGTACATAGCTTAAATAACAGCTTGTTTTTAAAAAGTTTTTTTTATTTTTAATTTTATTTTGTGCTTTTTAGAACCTATTTGATTCCCATGTCAGGAGGGTGGTAAAGAATTTTACTCCGCCATTTTGGGGCGGCCGCCATATTGGATTTCGTACGAAGTCATTCACCTTATTGTCTTCTACCCGTCGAGTCCTTTCATTTGATACCCATCTTGGGTATCAAATAGGTAACCCGCCATCTTGGAGCGGCGGCCATATTGAATGTAGTGTGATGTCACTAACTTTATCGTTTTCTACTTTTCAAGCCCTTTCATTTGATACCCATATTAACGGGGTTGACAAAAAATACATCATCCGCCATCTTGGAGCGGCGGCCATTTTGAAAGTATTACAATATTGAGTATTGCATATTGTATTGTCACCGTAACTAAAGGTGTATGCAAAATGTCAGCTCAATCGGATGACAGGAAGTGGTTCTAATAATTCAGCTTGCAAAATTCGACCCACACATACTACTTAAATAAAAGCATGTAAAAACAGTTTGATTTTTCATATTTTACGAGAGACCCTGTGTAAAATCTCAAAAAAAAAACTAGTTTCCTATCTAAATTTTTGTATATTGTATTGTTCCAAGGGTGGAATTGAAACCGCAAAAACTCTACAGTGTGTCCCAATTTGATACTGGACACCTCAGAAATATATGAAGGGCAAGGAAAACAAATGGTCTCTATTTTTTTTTATTGGTAGTACCAAGGGAGAGTATCTCATAGGTGGTGGTATTTGGATGGGGTAATTATTTCATGGCCTGCTATGATTTTTTAAAATAGCAAATTTTTAAGAAACCCCGTTAAGGATTTTTCTACGACAAAATGTTATTAAGAAAACTTGTTCAGAATGAAAAACTGAGTAGATTCGCAAAATTTCAAAAGGCTAGGCCTACTTTGATTTTTAGATTTATCTCCCACTTTTTTCTTAGAAAAGTGTCCTTTATGGAGGTTTCACCTCGTAATTTTATTTTTGCACGATTAATAAATTTCCTTAATAATATTTTGACGTGAAAGCTCCAGAACGGACACATTTCTAAGAAAAAAGTGGGAGAAAAAGGCGAAAAAGCTAAAAATCAAAGTAGGCCTAGACTTTTGAAATTATGCAATTCTACTCATCTTTTCATTCTGAACAAGTTTTCTTAATAACATTTTGTCGTAAAAAAATCCCTAATAGGGTTTCTTGAAAATTAGCAATTTTAAAAAATTATAGTAGCAGGCCATGAAATAATTACCCCATCCAAATATCACCGCCCTTGGGACTACCAATTAAAAAATAAAGACCATTTGTTTTCTTTCTCCTTCATATAATTCTGAGGTGTCCAGTAACAAATCGGGACACACTGTATACTCGAAACAGTACTTTAAAATAATTTAAAGCTGTATTTGAGGGTACATTTAAACTCACATTCGTACGATTTACAGTCTGTGAGAACAAATAAGAATGCTTTAATATCCTATTCGACATGTTGGAAATTTATTGCACCTAGAAGTAAACAACGAACCTTAAGTTATTAACTGTTTTATAGAGCAAAATAATGTCAGATACAACCGTCCGCTTTTTACACATACAGTTTTCAAATGAGACCTTATCGCTGGAATGAAAGCGAGATCGAATTTTCTAACCATAAATCTCCAAAGTTTATTGCGAATTCTGTCAATTCTGTTTATGTATAGGACGGACTAAAAAACTTTAGTGACAGACTCAATCTATTGTGTAAAAGAAGAGGAAGCAGCACTAACTGAAACAACTGGGATTACAAATTGTGCAGCAAAGTCTTAGTATGACATTCTTTGGCCCTACCTACCTCTCAATGAAATATGATTATGTAGCTTGGAATAAGGAATAAGAAGTAATTTTTTTCTCTGGGCTTTAGAAACCTCCTAACAAATAGACCACAAAGATATGGCTACTTGCATTACATTTCAGAGTAATAAAAATTTCACTTGTTCTATTTAAGATTAAACCGAGATTTCGTTGCCTTGTTTATTAAGCTCTGCCTTCTGGCATTACGACGGTTTTTAACGGATGCTGATATTAACCCTTCCTTTATGCGTAACATGAAGGTACAAGATTATTATAAGCTTGAGACTCCGTATCGTAGTTGGTGAGATTCAACCTTTTGGCCAGCACAAGTCACCACCAATCGCTTGCCTAATGGATGTTGTCAATCTTTCGTTGTAACATTGTAGTTTATAATTTATTTAATTTTCGTAACCACACTCTACATGTATCTGCCTCTCCGACTGGTCCTTAAGGATATTGCTATTGATCTCCCAAATCGACGTCGGAAGGTGATTTATTATCAACTAGAATTTCGCTTGTGTAACTTGGTGTTCCGATTTTTTAAACTTTGTGACCCAGCTCTTCCCGCCCTTCCTTATCCTAAGGGATTTTGCTATCGACCCTCCCATTATACGTGGAAAGCAATTTATTAAGAGTAGACTTTCGTGAATAGGAGGCCACATGTTGTAAGAGCCACCCGACATAGCGTGACATCACAAACGTAGATATACATTTTTTTGTGAATTTTTCACTTGAATTTCGTTTATTAAAGAGCCGAAGGTACTTGTGCTCGATTAAATTAGTCTTTAAAGGCTACGAAACTGATTAAAAGACAAGTTTTTCAAGTTGTCAATAGTTATAAACTAGACCCTACATTAACTGGGCACTGAATATGTATGTATAAGTATACGTTTCCTATCTATAACTGTATTGCCCTTTGGGAAATGCCAAAGACTTTATATCCAGCTGATGCTTTTCCCATAGTTGCTAGTTTGGCACAAATAACAACAAGAATAAACTACATTTAAAAAAGACACGTCCGGTAAAAATGATAGCCAAGAAAAAAATCCGGCCGGAAATTCTCGGGAACCACTCTTGGAAGTTGCGCGTTATTTGGTATTTATCGATTTTTTGGGGGAGCCGAAAGCATCTAAACTTCATCCGAAGGCACGTGGGAAGCTTAAATGATGATGGACCCAGTGCGCCACGTCGAATCAGCCGCGCTATTTTTTACAAAATCGCAACATTTTCTGAATAATTTTAAAAATTTGTGTGATAAAGGACGGACACAAAAAACGACCCGATTTCTTCCCGCGCGGAAAAGACCTAATACCTTGGAAAATAGGCGTTTTAAAAATCCAAAGAAATTTTAAATCTCTTAATTTGCTTTCCATTGCAAATTGCTTTACCCTACAACCTTATTTAAGAATTATTTTCGCCCCGGGCTCGGGTGAGACCATTTTCAGAGGGAACTGTAGAAGGCGCGGCCCGCATATCATGTCCTATCCCTTTATCTCGAGAATTTGGGGAGATACGAAAAAAAGTTCCATACAAAAGTTGTTTGTAATCAAAGAAAATTCTTATTTAAAGTTTGATGTATACAGGGTGTTGCGAAATTAGCGAAAAACACCAAAGTTACGTTTTTTAAATGGAATGGCCTTGTTTTTTTTTTATACACTATGTATTCAACTTTAAGAGGGAATTTGATCGCTTTTTTGTTTTTGAAGATCGGTTGCGGCGTTGCCAAGCTATTAGATAATTCCTATAATTGCAAACATTTGGGAACTCTGTGATATTCCCGTTTCTGCTACATACTTTACCAATTTGAGTTATACAGGGTGGCCCACCACGAACTGCATCGATCTATATATGGAAAACTAAAAGTAGGAAAATTCTGAAAATTTGGCACCTCACCAATGCCGATGGGTGCTGCTCAACTAAAATATTTTGGTGAATGTGGCACTTCCGGTTAAACCGGAAGTCGATATCAACTTTCTTATTTCAAATGGAACACCCTGTATATTATTGCATTTTTTGATTCTAGGCATCATTTTGGAACAAAAACATACATGTCCTATGTCTAAATCCAACCGTTTTTAAGATATTTGCATTTTTCCGAAAAAAATTACAGGTGCAGACCTAAAGTCAATTAGCAATTTATACGAGGAAACCGCAAAATTTCAAAACGAATTTTTGGCATCGTGTAACAGAATCCCTGACCTAGTGAGCTCTGCTGAGAAATAAATCCGTTCTTATACAGGGTGTTCACAAAATATGAATAAAAATTACATTCAAAATGTGCTTAAATGGAAACCCCAATTTTTTTTTAATGCGATCTTATTCACCACTAAAAATGATGACAACTTTGTGTAAGGTTTCCTATACCTAAATGCAGTAATTTTAGATTAATTTACGAAAAACCCACTTTTCGCCCATAAAATGCGAAAACATTATGGGGCTTACGCTTCCAAGGAACTCTATGCAAAAACGATTGATTTGATATTACGGCAAGAAAACAAAGTAAAGCATAATGTGTGACATATCATTTATACCAGAAAAAAATCCTCTTCAAAAATGCAAGAATCCAATATGGCGCCCATAAGAAAAAAAAAGTTGATCGTCATATCTCTGTCCAGAGAAAAAAATGCGAGGTCATACTTAGATTCCTTGTAAAAAAGTGCCTTAATAATGTTTAACTTAGAAATGTCCAGCGCCACTCGTTTTCGTTTAAAAAAATTAAAACGAAAACAACTTTCAGTTTTTTCGCATTATTTTCAAAACGAAAAGGGCCAGCCAAAATTTTCTTTTTACCATGTTACTCGGCATCAAATTCCGCAACTTTGCCCCAATTTAACCGACCTCGTATCTCTTAAGATAACCAAGATCCCCATGCATAGACTCGACATACGGTCACCCTGTATATGGGACATAATATACGATAAATATTCAGACTGAAAATGCGGAAATTTTCGCATATGGCAGCACCACCCGCGTCATTCCATATGCCGCTCAAACTTGGGGCTAGGGACCATCTTGAAGGCGCTTTTATGAAGGCATCAGAGTGCTTAGAAGTACTGAGCCCGAATTCCGTACCTAGGCCCAACCTTGCCAAAAAAAATTGCAGAAAAACGCACCCCTTTAAAAATGGTAGTAGGCCAGGATTCCGCGGCAATGCCAAACCAATACTTCGCAAGTGATGACCTTTCAGGGGCATATCTATACAAAAATTGCCCTGTTCAATTTCTCCAGCCTACTTGTGTTTTCTACGACCAGCATTTAGGGCAGTTTCTGTGTAGTTATGTCACGTGAATTCGCGCGACATGATAATAGAGTGTTTCCCCTGTTTACAGGTCTTTATTTGTTAAGATTTATAGGCTTTCATCCATTATCTTGTCCCTCCCTTAACCCTCAAACTAATACGTCAACGTTTTGGAACTTCATAAAGGTAACTGTTTTTTCTACTCCTAAATAATGGATAAGTAGGCAGTTACAGTTAACGACTTAACTGAACGGATATACTTTTATATTCACCCTAGGTAGGGATGAAATCTATTTTATTCCAAAAGAATCCTTGACCTGATATGCCATTAAAACATCCTTTATTATTTATAATAACAGGTATTAAAAATTGTTCTTTGTTAATATTCTTGGCTTGACATTGTAGGTTAGAATTTCCACATTCGATACTCGCTAAATGCACATACCTATATAATACATATACCTACCGATTTTTAACCGTCTGCGCATGCTAGTGCGCGGGTCATAGTAAAGGATGCATGATGCCGCCATTTGTACCCTTATATTGACATTTATCGGAACAGCTGTTTTGTGTTTATTCGTTTTCCCTGCTCGTTTTCGGTTTTCCCACAAGTTTTTGTTATCTAGGTATTTCGAAAATAGCCTGTTACTAACCGTTTTTTAGTGACAGTGTAGTGCTTACATACAAGAAAGTATTTTGCTGTGATTATTACGACTAGACGAGAACAATGGCTTGCTTTGTGAAGCATTGTAAAAATCTCAAAAGACTGGTGCCTCCTGAAAGTTCTATTAAATTGTACAGGTAAGTTATTACTTCTGTACAAAGTAATATCTAGATACTTAGGCATTTTTGCTGCATTCGATTTTACAGAGTACCTATTGCGTTTTTTTAATAAAAATAATTCTACCTTGAAGTTGTATAGTTTATACAGCTGCCTTTTTTTACGTTTTGCTTTCTTCTGTGAATAAAATATAAGACTGCGTCATTTTGTGTTATGTGAAAACAAGCTTATTAAAAAAATTAAAATATAAACCAAGCATAATACTTAGATATTTATTGGAGCAACGAAATGCTTAGGCTCGGTTTCTATCTACGACCATTGTTAGTCGTTAAGGGTATAATAAAATATATAACGATTTAATTTTAAGCGTTTTAAAATCCCCGCCTTAAATAAGGGTACAAATGGCCGTCGTCCTTGATTGAAAAGTTACCCCGGTCGGTCGTCTCTTTTGCGCCATACCTATATGTATTATGTATGTATGTATGTATGTATGTGGCTAAATGTCGAATTATTTTGTGGGTTGATGAACAAATAGGAAGTTCACATAACCAACAATCATGAATGGTTATCCTATACCCTCTAACCCTTTCCAGTAGCTGTAGAAGACGAAGAAGTCTCCTATGTCTCACCCCTACTAACTAATATCAATTGGAATAAATAACACCTAGCCGATGGAATCCGGAGTCCCGGGCTCGAGTCTCGGCTGGAGTGCATTTGTTTCTATTGATATCCTTTACCTGATATGCCGCTAAAACATCTCAGTCAAATAATAAACAATTTGTCTGAGCTTTATTATTTATAATTACGCTGGTAATAAAAATCTTTCTTTGTTTATAATTATTATTATGGCTTTCCAAGGTCCGCAGCAGAATAGGTATAATTCCATAGGCTGCCAACTGTCGATGAGTGATGAGTACTGTATTTGCCTGCGTCCTTTATGTAGGGGAAAGTCGCCGAATTTCGGATACTACTTTAAATTTACTAAGTATTTATTATACATAAGTGTTTTTTTATTTATTTTTTCATATAAGCATATGCAACGTGTCATAATGAAACAAAATTTATTGTCAAAAGAATGTTACTATATTTGTTTTTTCCAAGAAAACGACGGTATGTGAATTCGGTACATTTTGGTGCGACTGAAAAAAGGTTCCTAATTTCGGACACTGTATCCGAAATTAAGAGACTACTTTCTACAAGTTTAAAAACTATATATTTAAACAAAAGGCGCTCAGATACGTTTTTTCTAGCTTCTTTATTAGCTTGTTTGATGTAATTTCCAATGTTTCGGGACCGAAACAAAATTGGTAGGTATCCCATTTGTTTTCCTCTGACCTCATTATAATAGCCAGTTTCAATGAATCTGTCACTTTTTCTGAAAATAAACAATTTACTCGCGACCAGCATATTATATTAAGCCATAGAATTTTGGGTTTCTGGTATCCGAAATTTGGAACTTCAGACTATCCGAAATTAGGCACCTTTTCACTTTTAGGTTAAAGTAATGCAGTAATGATATTTTTGAAATCTGTTTAATTGTTACTAGAATGCCGGCTTAATTAATATATTAACTTTCCTAGGACGCAAACACAAAATTCTGGAACGAATATTTCAAAGATCGACACAGCTCAAACCGCGACTGAACATAAAACTCCGCCATGCAATTTAGACGTTTGGAGCTGCCATCTAATGGAGAGAGATTGTACCACCACAATATTGCATAGTGGGCTTAATTTGACTTTTTGCATTGTACAGGGTGAGGTTTCAATTTAAAACAACAGATGGCTTCTTAGATAAACCACTATCCGAAATTAGAAACTTCAGACTATCCGAAATTAGGCACCTTTTCACTTTTTAGGTTAGAGTAATGCAGTACTGTCATTTTTGAAATCTGTTTAATTGTGACTAGAATACCGGCTTAATTAATATATTAACTTACCTAGGACGCAAACACAAAATTCTGGAACGATTATTTCAAAGATCGACACAGCTCAAACCGCGACTGAACATAAAACTCCGCCATGCAATTTAGACGTTTGGAGCTGCCATCTAATGGAGAGAGATTGTACCACCACAATATTGCATAGTGGGCTTAATTTGACTTTTTGCATTGTACAGGGTGAGGTTTCAATTTAAAACAACAGATGGCTTCTTAGATAAACCACTATCCGAAATTAGAAACTTCAGACTATCCGAAATTAGGCACCTTTTCACTTTTTAGGTTAGAGTAATGCAGTACTGTCATTTTTGAAATCTGTTTAATTGTGACTAGAATACCGGCTTAATTAATATATTAACTTACCTAGGATGCAAACACAAAATTGTGGAACGATTATTTCAAAGATCGACACAGCTCAAACCGCGACTGAACATAAAACTCCGCCATGCAATTTAGACGTTTGGAGCTGCCATCTAATGGAGAGAGATTGTACCACCACAATATTGCATAGTGGGCTTAATTTGACTTTTTGCATTGTACAGGGTGAGGTTCCAATTTAAAACAACAGATGGCTTCTTAGATAAACCACTATCCGAAATTAGAAACTTCAGACTATCCGAAATTAGGCACCTTTTCACTTTTTAGGTTAGAGTAATGCAGTACTGTCATTTTTGAAATCTGTTTAATTGTGACTAGAATACCGGCTTAATTAATATATTAACTTACCTAGGATGCAAACACAAAATTGTGGAACGATTATTTCAAAGATCGACACAGCTCAAACCGCGACTGAACATAAAACTCCGCCATGCAATTTAGACGTTTGGAGCTGCCATCTAATGGAGAGAGATTGTACCACCACAATATTGCATAGTGGGCTTAATTTGACTTTTTGCATTGTACAGGGTGAGGTTCCAATTTAAAACAACAGATGGCTTCTTAGATAAACCACTATCCGAAATTAGAAACTTCAGACTATCCGAAATTAGGCACCTTTTCACTTTTTAGGTTAGAGTAATGCAGTACTGTCATTTTTGAAATCTGTTTAATTGTGACTAGAATACCGGCTTAATTAATATATTAACTTACCTAGGATGCAAACACAAAATTGTGGAACGATTATTTCAAAGATCGACACAGCTCAAACCGCGACTGAACATAAAACTCCGCCATGCAATTTAGACGTTTGGAGCTGCCATCTAATGGAGAGAGATTGTACCACCACAATATTGCATAGTGGGCTTAATTTGACTTTTTGCATTGTACAGGGTGAGGTTCCAATTTAAAACAACAGATGGCTTCTTAGATAAACCACTATCCGAAATTAGAAACTTCAGACTATCCGAAATTAGGCACCTTTTCACTTTTTAGGTTAGAGTAATGCAGTACTGTCATTTTTGAAATCTGTTTAATTGTGACTAGAATACCGGCTTAATTAATATATTAACTTACCTAGGATGCAAACACAAAATTGTGGAACGATTATTTCAAAGATCGACACAGCTCAAACCGCGACTGAACATAAAACTCCGCCATGCAATTTAGACGTTTGGAGCTGCCATCTAATGGAGAGAGATTGTACCACCACAATATTGCATAGTGGGCTTAATTTGACTTTTTGCATTGTACAGGGTGAGGTTCCAATTTAAAACAACAGATGGCTTCTTAGATAAACCACTATCCGAAATTAGAAACTTCAGACTATCCGAAATTAGGCACCTTTTCACTTTTTAGGTTAGAGTAATGCAGTACTGTCATTTTTGAAATCTGTTTAATTGTGACTAGAATACCGGCTTAATTAATATATTAACTTACCTAGGATGCAAACACAAAATTGTGGAACGATTATTTCAAAGATCGACACAGCTCAAACCGCGACTGAACATAAAACTCCGCCATGCAATTTAGACGTTTGGAGCTGCCATCTAATGGAGAGAGATTGTACCACCACAATATTGCATAGTGGGCTTAATTTGACTTTTTGCATTGTACAGGGTGAGGTTTCAATTTAAAACAACACATGGCTTCTTAGATAAACCACTATCCGAAATTAGAAACTTCAGACTATCCGAAATTAGGCACCTTTTCACTTTTTAGGTTAGAGTAATGCAGTACTGTCATTTTTGAAATCTGTTTAATTGTGACTAGAATACCGGCTTAATTAATATATTAACTTACCTAGGATGCAAACACAAAATTGTGGAACGATTATTTCAAAGATCGACACAGCTCAAACCGCGACTGAACATAAAACTCCGCCATGCAATTTAGACGTTTGGAGCTGCCATCTAATGGAGAGAGATTGTACCACCACAATATTGCATAGTGGGCTTAATTTGACTTTTTGCATTGTACAGGGTGAGGTTTCAATTTAAAACAACACATGGCTTCTTAGATAAACCACTATCCGAAATTAGAAACTTCAGACTATCCGAAATTAGGCACCTTTTCACTTTTTAGGTTAGAGTAATGCAGTACTGTCATTTTTGAAATCTGTTTAATTGTGACTAGAATACCGGCTTAATTAATATATTAACTTACCTAGGATGCAAACACAAAATTGTGGAACGATTATTTCAAAGATCGACACAGCTCAAACCGCGACTGAACATAAAACTCCGCCATGCAATTTAGACGTTTGGAGCTGCCATCTAATGGAGAGAGATTGTACCACCACAATATTGCATAGTGGGCTTAATTTGACTTTTTGCATTGTACAGGGTGAGGTTTCAATTTAAAACAACACATGGCTTCTTAGATAAACCACTATCCGAAATTAGAAACTTCAGACTATCCGAAATTAGGCACCTTTTCACTTTTTAGGTTAGAGTAATGCAGTACTGTCATTTTTGAAATCTGTTTAATTGTGACTAGAATACCGGCTTAATTAATATATTAACTTACCTAGGATGCAAACACAAAATTGTGGAACGATTATTTCAAAGATCGACACAGCTCAAACCGCGACTGAACATAAAACTCCGCCATGCAATTTAGACGTTTGGAGCTGCCATCTAATGGAGAGAGATTGTACCACCACAATATTGCATAGTGGGCTTAATTTGACTTTTTGCATTGTACAGGGTGAGGTTTCAATTTAAAACAACACATGGCTTCTTAGATAAACCACTATCCGAAATTAGAAACTTCAGACTATCCGAAATTAGGCACCTTTTCACTTTTTAGGTTAGAGTAATGCAGTACTGTCATTTTTGAAATCTGTTTAATTGTGACTAGAATACCGGCTTAATTAATATATTAACTTACCTAGGATGCAAACACAAAATTGTGGAACGATTATTTCAAAGATCGACACAGCTCAAACCGCGACTGAACATAAAACTCCGCCATGCAATTTAGACGTTTGGAGCTGCCATCTAATGGAGAGAGATTGTACCACCACAATATTGCATAGTGGGCTTAATTTGACTTTTTGCATTGTACAGGGTGAGGTTCCAATTTAAAACAACAGATGGCTTCTTAGATAAACCACTATCCGAAATTAGAAACTTCAGACTATCCGAAATTAGGCACCTTTTCACTTTTTAGGTTAGAGTAATGCAGTACTGTCATTTTTGAAATCTGTTTAATTGTGACTAGAATACCGGCTTAATTAATATATTAACTTACCTAGGATGCAAACACAAAATTGTGGAACGATTATTTCAAAGATCGACACAGCTCAAACCGCGACTGAACATAAAACTCCGCCATGCAATTTAGACGTTTGGAGCTGCCATCTAATGGAGAGAGATTGTACCACCACAATATTGCATAGTGGGCTTAATTTGACTTTTTGCATTGTACAGGGTGAGGTTTCAATTTAAAACAACACATGGCTTCTTAGATAAACCACTATCCGAAATTAGAAACTTCAGACTATCCGAAATTAGGCACCTTTTCACTTTTTAGGTTAGAGTAATGCAGTACTGTCATTTTTGAAATCTGTTTAATTGTGACTAGAATACCGGCTTAATTAATATATTAACTTACCTAGGATGCAAACACAAAATTGTGGAACGATTATTTCAAAGATCGACACAGCTCAAACCGCGACTGAACATAAAACTCCGCCATGCAATTTAGACGTTTGGAGCTGCCATCTAATGGAGAGAGATTGTACCACCACAATATTGCATAGTGGGCTTAATTTGACTTTTTGCATTGTACAGGGTGAGGTTTCAATTTAAAACAACACATGGCTTCTTAGATAAACCACTATCCGAAATTAGAAACTTCAGACTATCCGAAATTAGGCACCTTTTCACTTTTTAGGTTAGAGTAATGCAGTACTGTCATTTTTGAAATCTGTTTAATTGTGACTAGAATACCGGCTTAATTAATATATTAACTTACCTAGGATGCAAACACAAAATTGTGGAACGATTATTTCAAAGATCGACACAGCTCAAACCGCGACTGAACATAAAACTCCGCCATGCAATTTAGACGTTTGGAGCTGCCATCTAATGGAGAGAGATTGTACCACCACAATATTGCATAGTGGGCTTAATTTGACTTTTTGCATTGTACAGGGTGAGGTTCCAATTTAAAACAACAGATGGCTTCTTAGATAAACCACTATCCGAAATTAGAAACTTCAGACTATCCGAAATTAGGCACCTTTTCACTTTTTAGGTTAGAGTAATGCAGTACTGTCATTTTTGAAATCTGTTTAATTGTGACTAGAATACCGGCTTAATTAATATATTAACTTACCTAGGATGCAAACACAAAATTGTGGAACGATTATTTCAAAGATCGACACAGCTCAAACCGCGACTGAACATAAAACTCCGCCATGCAATTTAGACGTTTGGAGCTGCCATCTAATGGAGAGAGATTGTACCACCACAATATTGCATAGTGGGCTTAATTTGACTTTTTGCATTGTACAGGGTGAGGTTTCAATTTAAAACAACACATGGCTTCTTAGATAAACCACTATCCGAAATTAGAAACTTCAGACTATCCGAAATTAGGCACCTTTTCACTTTTTAGGTTAGAGTAATGCAGTACTGTCATTTTTGAAATCTGTTTAATTGTGACTAGAATACCGGCTTAATTAATATATTAACTTACCTAGGATGCAAACACAAAATTGTGGAACGATTATTTCAAAGATCGACACAGCTCAAACCGCGACTGAACATAAAACTCCGCCATGCAATTTAGACGTTTGGAGCTGCCATCTAATGGAGAGAGATTGTACCACCACAATATTGCATAGTGGGCTTAATTTGACTTTTTGCATTGTACAGGGTGAGGTTTCAATTTAAAACAACACATGGCTTCTTAGATAAACCACTATCCGAAATTAGGAAACCATCCGAAATTAGGCGACTTTCCTCTACACTCCGCTACACACGAGCCCTCAAATTTATGGACGGCGTCGTGAGATTATGTCTCCTTATAGGCTTCTAGAATTTCTTGGCCTCGTATGTCGAGGACATTAAGGGCCATATAATATAAAAAGTTTCTACACACATGCCCGTCGGAAGCTAGACTATGCTTAATTAATTCAGTGCCCATTCAATATGCACATTGAGAATATGGGGATAGAGGGCAGAGAAGGAATATTTGCAGCATAAAATATATAATTTTCTGTTTGGGACATTATGTCGCAATTTGTCAACCGGGAAAAAAGGCCGCAGGCTAAACCTGTAGGATACAACTAAATGTGATGTAACGCAATTTGTTTGGAGCTACAAAATATCACTGCGTTATAATTTCTGTTGGCATTCCTGCTTTATGACCTAGTTATAGGACATGGAAAATACCTATCTTTGCAATAATTTATTACACAGTATAGGTATACACTGTGTTCATTTGAAAACAGTCCACCCTTAATATTTTTAGATCTACGAAAAAAATCAGAAATCGCCGGGACCCGTCAATTTTTGTTCGGAGGGGGAACTTCTTTGACGTACAGGTCATGTTGACCTGTAACCCACACCACCCCTAACTTTAAAATTTCAAATAGGAATACCCCCTTTGTGGTACATCATTTTAAAGCTGATGTTATTGCGAATACAACTCATTGTTATTTTTTGAAATCCAATGATGTTTGAAGAAGTTATGGGTAAAAAACGGTTTTTTCATAATTTAAAATAAATTACTTTTTACCCTAGATTTTCAACAGCATTGACATGGGGGAAATAAAACAAACGTGTATAAAACCCCTCCCACAAAAATTGAGGATCTGAAGAACAGAATAACAGAAAGAATGCCAACGTATTTCTCGCGACACATTTGTTAAAGTAAGAGCGGAATGTGAACAGAGATTGTGATACTGTCTAGCGCCTAATGGAGCTTATTTTGAAAATTTAATAAAATAAGTAGCCACGCAATCATTGTGTATTATTTCCCCAGTGAATGCTGTTGAAAATCTAGGGTAAAAAGTAATTTATTTTAAACTATGAAAAAACCGTTTTTTACCCATAACTTCTCCAAACATCATCGGATTTAAAAACATAAAAATGAGTTGTATTCGCAATAACATCAGCTTTAAAATGATGTATCACAAAGGGGGTATTCCCATTTGAAATTGTAAAGTTAGGGGTGGTGGGGGTTACAGGTCAACATGACCTGTACGTCAAAGAAGTTCCCCCTCCAAACAAAAATTGACGGGTCCCGGCGATTTCTGATTTTTTTCGTAGTTTTAAAAATATTAAGGGTGGACTGTTTTCAAATGAACACAGTGTATAATGTATGTTGTTAGTTGTAATTATTATTAGAATGAAATTAAACTAAAAATGAAGCATGTTTCTTACGACATAGGCGCCAAACAGCTAGAAACCCTCAGACAAATAATAAACATAGACTAACCTTAATGCCTAGTCAAAACAAAAACAACAAATTTGACACTTAAGCCTGCATTATATGATAACCAGAGGTTACATTTCCTATGCCACAAATCCAACACTTTACCCTTCCCATCGTTCTTAAAACTAGACTAATTCACTAATTATTACTAACATAACTATACAGGGTGTGCCCACCCTTGGTATTTTTGAAACGGTAAGAGCTACAAGGTTGGTTAAATTAGACAAAAGTTGCGCATTTTGATGTGTTTCAAGAATCTGTAAAGAAATTTGACATAGCTCACGTGGTTACTAAAATAACCTGAAAAAACTGAAAACTTCCACTTTTTTATTTTGTCCGTAACTTTTTTAATATCAAACGGAATTGAATGAAATTTGGTGGAATTACGTAATTAGGTACGGGCTTTCGAATGCACTATTCAGAAAAATTCTCTGCCTACTGGATCTTTAGGTGTTCATAACCAAATTTCGATTTTCTTATGGCGGCCACATTGGATTTTACCACCATTGGAGAGAGCAAAAAATTACGAATACAACCATTTATCACAACACCTAATTAAACCCACTTAAATGTCAAATTTCTAATATTTTAAATATTTTGAAGCCAGGCAGTAGGCCTGTCACCTAATAAACAGAAACGTCAAATTTGATGTCAAAAGTTTATTTATTTAACGTTATTTTAATAGGAACAAGAAACTAAATACCTACTAATAAATAGATAGATGGCGGCAGGGGTCAGTATCTAACCGGCAGGCCTTAGTCCCCCGGCAATAAATAAGTAACTTTTGTACGGGTTGAATTTTAAAGTCATTGTCTCTGTGCTTTTTTAAAATCTTGTTAACTGCCCCTAACGACAAACCACATTCCCTAGCTTCAAAATATTTAAAATATTAGAAATTTGACATTTAAGTGGGTTTAAATAGGTGTTGTGATACATGGTTGTATTCGTAATTTTTTTGCTCTATCCAATGGTTGTAAAATCCAATATGGCCGCCATAAGAAAATCGAAATTTGGTTATGAACACCTAAAGATCCAGTAGGCAGAGAATTTTTCTGAATAGTGCATTCGAAAGCCCGTACCTAATTACGTAATTCCACCAAATTTCATTCAATTTCGTTTGATATTAAAAAAGTTACGGACAAAATAAAAAAGTTGAAGTTTTCAGTTTTTTCAGGTTATTTTAGTAACCACGTTAGCTATGTAAAATTTCTTTACAGATTCTTGAAACACATCAAAATGCGCAACTTTTGTCTAATTTAACCAACCTTGTAGCTCTTACCGTTTCAAAAATACCAATGGTGGGCATTTTGAAAGTGAACACCCTGTATGTCTTTTGTCCAATAACCCCAGAATCCCATCAAAAAACGAGAGTAAACACCCGAAACACAGCAACACAAAGCGGCGAAATCTCAACGAACTCTATATCAGCTGTTGCGGCATAATAAAGCAAATGCGCAATGCTCACAAAGAGCTCGTGCAACATTGTCACGTTAGCCAGAATACGCAATTCATTAAGGATATTATTTATAGACCAAGTAGGATCAGTAAATTCACAAAATCAGTAAAATTTATTGTTAAATGATAACTGTCCAAATTTTTGTTTGATGTTTCCTAAAGTGAAGTTTCCTAAAGAAGTTTTCTATTACAACTACTATGTTTATCATTTGTCTGAGTAGAAAGCAGTGACTTTATGGCCCTAGAACAGTGATTCTGTCAAGCTTTGGCGAACGATCTTTGGTCCGCTTGGGGTTGTAGAGGGTTATTCACATAACATTCTACCCCCTTAATTTTTTTGTTTTTTAATTTTGAGAAAAAATGTAATAATAATGATAATAATAATAATAATAATAACCCACCGAAGGTGCTGCGCGGGAACTTCAGCCAGCGTTCACAGAGGCGGGATTACAACGACGACGCATGAAATGGACTGTGTCCATGAATGAATCGATTATGCGTATTTTTTACAGAGTGACAAACTTAGGACAAGAGGTGATCGGCTACCGACAACAACTGCATGCCGAGTTCTGCAGGGAGTTTCCACACATGCAAGTGTCTGAACAAAGAGTGTCAGATCAGTATCGAACTATTTTAAGAAATAACCGAATTCCAGAAACGCGACTTAACGCTATCAAACGGGAAGTTGAGCTAGAGATCCACGGCGAACACATAGACATAGATGACAACAACAACAATGGGGAACTTCAAGCGCCTGGACAACAACTAGAAGCCGAAACGGTAGAACCAACAACCGAGAGTCTGGAATCGGCTAACGAAGAACATTTTGAAGGCTTAAACGCACATATGAGACAGGCAGTATTGCGATACGAAGGCACAGACCCACTGAGCAGGCCACCGCTACCAAGATTAAATTCTTCCAGGAAACTTGCGATCGTGCTCGATCTTATGAACACAAGAATTTTACCAAACTATGTTTCAGTGACACCAACATTAGAACGTATGCACATGTTAATCTACTGTGCCGCAACGGCAGTCACCACTGTAATGGGTGCCAGGATCCGAACGGCCCAAGAGTTGAATCGTGCAAGACCAGAACCACGAATGGCTCAATGGGAAATGCGACTAAATCGGAAGATCGAGAGTCTCCGTAAAGACATAGGACAAGTGACGGAATATATCAGAGGATTTAGAACTAGAAGGATCCAGAGGGCGGTGCAGGCAATAATGAGCCGCACCCAAATGCATTCTCGGCATGAGCCCGCGAACATCACTGCTCAACAATGTCTTGACACATTAAAACAAAAACTTTCTGTTTTCGCAGGGCGTCTGAGGAGATACAAGGCTAGTAACAACCGGAAACGAGACAACAAACTCTTTGAACGATCAGAAAAGGGTTTCTACCGTGCTTTTAATTCTAGCGCCGATGCCACAAATGCGAGTTACCCTAGCAGAGAACAGGTCGACGGTTTCTGGAGAAATCAACTTGCCACACCAGGTCCATACAATGTCAGTGCAAGCTGGATCAGCGAAGAACGCGGGATGGGCCGGAACTATAGCCAGATGCAACACGAGCAATTCACAACCGCTGAGGTCTCCGATGTCATCAAGAATTCCCACAACTGGAAGGCACCAGGTCCAGATCATCTCCAAAATTATGGGATTAAGAAGTTGTGGTGCACGCATGAACAAATAACTACCTTAATTAATGAAGTCTTGCTCGATCCTCTGAAAATGCCATTGTTTCTTACACAGGGTGCAACCTACCTGTTACCAAAAGACCAGCGGAATACGGATAACCCTGCCAAGTACCGCCCAATAACCTGCTTGCCTACGCTGTACAAGATAATCACATCTTGCCTTACGCAGCGAATATATGCTCACTGCGAGCGGAACAACATCATTGCAATGCAGCAGAAGGGCTGCTCGAAGGGCGCAATGGGATGCAAAGAGCAACTCATCATAGACTCTGTCATCTGCAACCAGGCTCATTCCAAGCAACGAAACCTCCACATGGCTTATGTGGACTACAAAAAAGCATTTGATTCCGTACCTCACGACTGGCTCACAGGTATCTTAAAGCTGTATAAAATAGATCATCATACAGTTTCCTTTTTAGAACACGTTATGACAACCTGGCGCACTAAGATACAACTCAGAACCGCAAACAGTAACATCGAGACCGACACAATCAACATCCGAAGAGGGATTTTCCAAGGAGATTCACTCAGTCCACTGTGGTTCTGCATGGCGATGAACCCTCTATCACATCGGTTGAACTCTACAAAATATGGCTTCGCTATCAAAAGCAACAACGCAGAAGCGATCAAGTTGAATCACCTATTATATATGGATGATTTAAAACTGATCGCCGCAACCAAAAACCAACTAACGCAAATGCTTAAAATTGTAGAGGAGTTCTCCAGGGACATCGGAATGCTGTTTGGACTGGACAAGTGCCGCACCCTTAATATCATCCGGGGAAAGCTCGAACAAAGCGCACACGAGATGCAGGACGGCCAGGAGATCGAAGCAATGAGCATGGGAGATACATACAAGTATCTCGGGATGAAACAAGCTCAAAGGATAGACCATCGAACAATGAAGACTGATTTAACGATTGAATTCATCAAGAGAGTAAGACAAGTAGTGCGAACTGATCTTAACAGCAGGAATTTGTTTAAGGCCCTAAACACGTATGCGTGCTCTGTACTCAGCTATTCGTTCGGAATAGTGAATTGGACCAACACGGACATCAACAACCTGCAACGAAAAGTTAGGACACTACTGACAAAAGCTCATAAACATCATCCCCGTAGCGCCGTAGAAAGAACAACTCTACCACGTCAACTAGGAGGAAGAGGATTGGCAGATCTCAGCAAGCAATTGGACCAACAAATATTAAATCTGCGTAATTATTTCTACAGGCAGGCCAACAGCTCCACACTACATAGGGCTATACGCGGAGCAGACGTCTCAACACCGCTACGTCTGACGGAACACGAGCGTCAAAATCACCACCGAACCGACAACGATAAACTACAGAGGTGGTTGGGGAAGCCGCTGCACGGGAGGCATCCTAATGAGGTTAACCAGGAACATGTCGACAAGTTAGCGTCGAACTATTGGCTGACCTCGGGACGAATGTTCCCCGAGACGGAAGGCTTCCTACTGGCCATACAAGATCAGGTTATACCAACTCGCAACTACCTAAAATTCATTGTAGGAGATGCATCGGTAGTGAATGACAGATGCAGATACGGGTGCCCAACTTCAGAAACAATCCAGCACATAACAGGAGGATGTCAGATGTTCGCATCAACGGAATATAAGGAACGACACGATTCGGTTGCCAAGATCTTGCACCAGGAACTGGCGGAAAAACTTCTGCTTGTGCAGGCAGAGAGGATCCCATATTACAGCTACACACCGGAGCCTGTTCTTGAGAACAGCAACTACAAGATGTACTGGGATCGTACAGTTCTGACAGATCAACGAGTTGCCCATAACAGACCGGACCTTATAATAGTTGACAAAATTTCTAGAAAGACAACTCTGATTGATGTGGCCATCCCGAACAACAACAACCTGCGTGTGAAGCAAGTCGAGAAGATCGCGAAGTACAGAGACTTAGAAGAACGAATTAGAAGGCAATGGGAAATGGAGAACGTCCAGACGATTCCAGTCATCATGTCAACAACTGGTGTTATACCAAAAAGTTTGCTGAGAAACATCAAGGAGCTGGGTGTAACTGATAGTCTTTACAGGTCCATGCAGAAAGCGGTACTACTTGCGACAGCCCGAACCGTCAGGAAATTCATGGGGAATGCAGGATCGTCCAACAACATCAATGTCACCTAAGGCCCGATAACATGGCAAGGGTCTCGTCCGAGCCAGATCCTTTTGGTATCCGGGATACCCGGGATCTGAGTGAATGTTCCCCGTAGAGGGAGTGCGAATGCCTTTTGGCTAAGTTGATAATAATAATAATAACATGCCTTTATTGGGTGAAATCAAGAAGTGATATATGTATAAATATTTTACACATTAGGGCGAAGTTCAGTTGGAAGGGCTAAAAAATAGCCTCTCTCTGCTCTACCAGTTAAAATGTAAATATGAAATGGTATTCAATTTCTTTGTATTCCTACAATTACATACAATAATATATTGAAAAATCAACAAAGCCAATTCTGGTGTGGATATTTTCCATAAGTTATATTTTTTTTTCTGTCCTTTTAGTCTTAATAAAAGGCATATTTATGAATGGAACGTGATACTTTATTATGAATTAAATTAAATTCTAGGTGTTCTATAATGCTTCCATTTTGTGCAACACAGAGTTTATAAAGAAGGTATGCTACCTTCTTAATAAACTTCTCCTGTAGTTAGCCATAATAACTGCTTTGTTAATCTCTCTGATCTCCTGAGAATGTTTCTTTAACTTGGTCGATATTATTTGTCCTGTCTGCATATACCCGGTCCTTCGAAGTGCCCCACAGAAAGAAATCGAGTGGGGTCAAGTCTGGGTTTTTGGCAGGCCGTAAAATAGTTCTATTTGAACCAATCCACTCTACAAAAGTGTCATCTAAATGCCTCTTGACAGCATTTGATTTATGTGCTGGACCACCACCGTCTTGTTGCCAAACTATATTCAACTCGTTCTAAATTCAATAGATCAGAAATTTCTCCTCTTAAGAGCTGTAGGTAAATATTTCAGTCCAGTTAAACCACCTTCAAAAATACTGGACCAATTATGTGATCCTGAAAAATACCACACCAAACATTTATTGAAATTTGACCTTGTTGTTGAATTGAAAGAAACTGTCGTGTATTTTCTGATGAGTAATATCAAAGATAGGTTGTATATATCTTTGGTAATAGTTAGTGTGAGTGTTTCTTCCACTAAAAACGCCAGAATTATACAATAAATTCAATGGTTTAGAAAAAGTCATATTGCTTCTATAAAAGGGCAAAAAAACAATTTTACGATGATATTATAAAAACTTCTGATGAAAATAAAAAAGAATTACAACAATAACGCCCGCGAATTGTTATGTTACCAACTAAATTTGCCGCAGATGACAGGAATATTTTAGATAACGATACATCTATTTCAAAAAACTTTAATTCAAATAATATGCATCTCCTACCTGTAACCTCCCACGAATAAAAAGTATTGGGCAAAGTTTCTACAAATAATGCAAACGGATTTGATAGCATTGCCTGCTCATATTATTAAACACATAATTAATAATATAGCCGAATCATTATCTGCACTTAGCAACAAATCATTTGTATCCGGTGTATTCCCAACTGTCCTCAAATAAGCAATAATAGTTCCCATACATAAAAAAAAACAAAGGTAAAATTACTAGTTATCGTCCTATGGAGGGTGATTCAATCCCCCATCAAAGGAAAATGCGAAAGAAGTTTAAAACGTGGGGCAAATGAACCTTAATACCCTAGTAACCCGACGCTTCTGCTTCAATGTCAACCATCAGGGTTGGCACTGGAGAGATATGTTGCCACATTTCAATCTTTTTTTGTGGAAGGTGAAACTGAAGAAATAAGAAATACCTACCTTTCATCTGCATTATTGGTGTATTCAGTCTTGATTCTACAAAGGGCAGGCGTTATAACAATTCAAATATCTTAAGAAAATGTTGTATTCAGATCATAAAGACTAATGTATTTGCTTAAGGTCTCCGCACACCCATTTTTATAACAATTTTTAAATTGCACGAGAATATTGCTACCGGCAACGCGTAAACGACGCTTACTGTGATCCATATTTTGCAAGTTTTCGTTTTTATTGTTTTTTTTCTAAGCAACAAAATAGTCTGACATGATTGCTTAGTTTACTGACTGGCCAGCCACTGGGGGCCGGTAATTCATTTATTACAGACTACTTATAGGGGAGAGCAAGTTCAGACACCATCGGATAGATGGAGGTGGCTCCACTAATCTCGGAAAGTAGGAGGATTGTTTTTATAAATTATTCAACCGCAGCTAATTCACATCAGTAAAATTATTTCATGGTGTTCTTAAAAAGTAGTAACAATTCGTTTTAGTCCTACGTTAAAGCAAATTTAGCGTCCCCAGAGTTTCGTTGATGTGAACTAACTGCGGTTGAATAACTATCCTTTTAAAATGTATTTTGTAATAGTATTTGATGGAGTCAATAAAGCCACTTATTATTATTATTATTCCCAAAATAAAACCAATGATCGGGTGGTAGCGGTAGCATGTGGTAGGAAGGAACAATACAGACTGTGGCGTGTCGAGTTCCGCAATTCTCGAGGCCATGAACTTGTACCTATTGAAGATGAAAGTAAACATTGATAGAGTGTTTTAATTTTGATGCATATTTTCATATTTGTTGCTTAGTTTTGTGTTTTGTCTGCTACTGCAGTCTCTGCAAACAAGGTGCATCCTTTGTAAGAGCTCCCTATAAGTATTATTCCTAATAATACTGTTGATTGATATTGAAAAATCAAGAAGGTAATAAATTCACTTAGAATACGCATACATTTTTTGAAATATCTGGGAAAATTTACAAAAAAAGTAAATTTACGATATGTTGTACAACTGGCAACTCCGCGCCCCGGAGTCGGTAGCCCCGTCGCGCGAGCTTAACAGCTGATCTGGTGAACTCCGTTAACAAGGGGTTTAATACACTTCTGAACATATTTTACATATACTTCGATCTATCGCTCGCCTTGATGTTATATACTGGAATCTTTTACTGAATAAAATGCAGGAATCAGAGGTATCCCCTTAGATTGGATTAAATCATATTTATTAAATTATATTCCCATATCCTCTCCCATATTTTTGCCGCGAACAGATGTTTAGATACTGAAATGATATTGCCTTGTTTTTGAATTGTATTAAAACTGAACTAATTTATTACCACACAAAGTATTAATAATATCGTGTTGAAGGTCAATAACATAAATGTTACACCAAATGAGAAAATTAAATTTTATTAAAATATGTTTTAAAGGAATATCAGGTAAAGGATATCAATAGAAAAAATGCACTCCAGCCGGGACTCGAACCCGGGACTCCTACTTTGGCCGTAGGCATTTATCCATCTAAGCTACCGGAGATACGGGTTACATCGGCTAGGTGTTATTTATTCCAATTGATATTAGTAGTAGCGGTGAGATGTAGGAGACTTCGGCATCTTCTACAGCTACTAGAAGGGGTTAGAGGCTGTAGGGTAACCATTCATGATTGTTATGTGTAGTTCCTATTTGTTCATCAACAATATCATACCAAGAATATTAACAAAGAAAGATCCTTTAATATCTCTCCGCTACTAACTAATATCAATTGGAATAAATAACACCTAGCCCGTGGAACCAGTATCTCCGAGGCTTAGTTGGTTAAGTGCCTACGGCTACAGTAGAAGTCCCGGGTTCGAGTCCCGGCTGGAGTGCATTTTACGTTACATCGTTATGAAGTGGTGAGCTTTGTCGTGAAAGTGAAAACAAATTAGTGAAGTGGTAAATGTGATTTCAAGGAATTATCGGACGGTATGGCAACGCTAAAGTAGGAAGCCATCGCTTCTGTAATGAAGCGACCTTGCGAGCAGTGGCGTTCTGTCAGGGTCGGAAACTATCACCAGTTGCGGGAAAGACTCGGCAAAACTCCTCACAGCATCATCTCTGTCTAGACCGCGTTCACCACCATTTACCTTTTCTTCTCCCGATGCCTTGACACCCCGGCATGTATATATTATTCTGTCTGAAAAACAAACCAGCCAGTCTTGTTCTGTTTACGTCGAATTATTTAGTCTTAATCATTTTCAGACCAAAATTTTGCAAGAAAAAACATCTGCCCAAATTTTACCCGAAAAATCTTGATGTTCTCTGGATATAATAATCCCCGAACACGTTCAGTCTGAAACTCAAAATGGCGCCTATCAGTGAGTGAGAGGAGGTATCCTCGCTGTTTTTATTAAGGATAACCGGACATGACTTATTTTTGGATAATATAAGAACAATGTTTCATTTCGCTCATTTACCTACCAAGTATAAAATCTACTGACAATCGTAATTTTTGTGTTCACCTTTTTTAAATAAATAATATGAAAAAAATAGCGACAGGTAAATTTTTATTATTTTTAAAAATAGTTGTACTTTAGTCTTACATCACTTTAATATTTTCGAACCTATATCGTATGTATTTTTTTATTGTTTAAAATACTAGCATTTTCTCCAGCAGCTGTAATTCAACTAAGACAAAGTGCCATTTTTTAGATTTAAATTTTGTTATGTTTGGGACAGTTGGGTCTGCCATGCTATGAGCCTGGGGGAGATCTAGCCGTCCCTTTCGTCCCTGAAGTAATTTCCTCAAATAACCTGAGCTTCTACTTGTGCAGTCGCTAAAAGCACGCAGGTATCATTTCGAACAAAATTAATTTGCGATAAAAACTTTATTTTTGCGGGCGTTGCTTCATCCGGCCCTTCGTCGTTTCTGTAATTAACCGCAGCATAATTTTTAGTTTTAAAATACAGGGCGTAACAATTAAATTTCTATGTCGATTAGTTAATGTTTGACTACAGGATGTAGCGTGTCAATTGTTTCTGAATAATTGGTGCAAACATTTTCCTTCGCACAACCGCAAAGAAAAAGTCAAGTGGTGGTTGATCGCTCGACCTACTCATCCAATTAGTGATCTTTATCTTTATTAGTAAAGTAGCACATGACGATATATAGGAATAGATAGGTATATTACCAAAGGCAACTTGTTTTATTTCATGATTTTAAAAAGATGTTATTATTGCCACATTCAAGGTTTCCAGTTTTGTATACGATTTAGGTTGTTTTGTAAATATAAGTATCTCAAGGCAAGTTTGTAAAAAAAAAAACTATTTATTATGCATTGCAAAATAGGAAAGACTGAATTTAAGAAATGCCAATGTAAACAAATTGCCTCGTCTTCTTCCCCCCCGACCCGCTAATTAAGAAGCAAAACAAAACCGTGTTATTTGTATTCTCGTGAGTCATCTATTCCTATATACAGCGTGATCAGTTCAGGCGGCCCTCGGCCGTTTCTCGGGAACTATGCAAGCTAGAAAGATGCGGTAAAAAAATTGTTTATAAAAGTGACCCTAATAATTTCAATGAAAATGTTTTCAAGTTCCTTCGTTTGCCACCAGGGGGCGAATTCGCCATGTTGTTGTAAAAAACTGTCTTTTGCTCCACAAATCGCCTACCTTATCTGGACCTGAAATAGTAAACAAACGAACGTCAAACGAAATAACTTGAAAACATTTTCATTGAAATTATTTGGGTCACTTTTATTAATTTTTTTCCGCATCTTTCTAGCTTGCATAGTTCCCGAGAAATGGCCGAGGGCTGCCCTTAACTGATCACGCTGTATGTATCGTTGGTAGCGCACTACTTACCTTTTTACAACATGTTATTAAATTTTTACAACAATATTTTTTTCTTTTCAGGTAACTTCTTTTATGACCCGTGATTTGGACCAAAACTCGAGACTCCTTACACAAATAAGTGTGTGATGATTTTGGCAGCAAAGCAATGTCTGCACTATATGTAGGAGCTCTAATGGGTAAAACAGTGTACAGGGTTATTCATATAACATTCTACCCCCCTTAAGTTTTTTGTTTTTGGAAAAAATGTAAATATGAAAATTGTGTAACATTTTCTTGCGATTTCAGTAGTTCTGTATTCAGAAACGAATGTCTCGTTTTAGACATATAGACCAAACTTATGTTTTTTAGATGGAACTCCCTGTATATTTCTCGATTTTCGAAATCGACGCATTTTTCTGGTTTCAGCGATATACACAGGACTTTAAAACTGTACAAATCTGTAAAATCTTCATTTTTGGTGATAATCGCCTAAACTTTTTTTTGTTTGAAAGGCCTTCAAAAACCGCTTCTTTTGACCTTCCTACCATTTTTAAAATGCAAATCCAGGGCCGGCTGCGATTTTTTTATACCCGCTATTTTCACGAAAACCATTTAACGATTTTTTTATTTAAAATCTGACCACACATCGTCAAGCAGAACGCCCCAAAACTCCTATATACCTAATTTGAATAAAAAATATACAGGGATTTCCATTCTGCAGTCTGCAGGGTGTCAAAGTTGAGCAAAATAGGAATTTTAAAGACATCTGCCAAGTCAAGTGTGCCATGGAATCCCCTCAAAACAGTTGAATGGTCAACAGGACCACTCAAGGTGTTGGTGTGCAAAGGGCCAATACAAAATATACAGAGTGTTCTTATCTGTGCCATCTCAAATTAGTGCAAATTTTGCAACTTTATACGGGTCAAAAATCAAGTATATCAAAACCGCTCCACACTCTATAAACGAACTAAATCTAAACAATACAGAAGCCTGCCAGTCAGTAAGTCCATATCAGTTAAAATGTATCATCTTATACAGTGACTGTGTTGAGAAAGGTCCAATAATTTAAATTGTTTTTATTTGTTAGTTGGCATTTTGTAAAGAAATACATTACTTTTGTGTTTTGTGTTGATAAAATTTCAGAATTTTGAGCTGGCTCAGAGAAAAATACCCTGTATATTTTTGTAGTAAATCTTTTCACAGCAACATTTTAAGTGGTCCTCTTGACCATTCAACTGTTTTGAAGGGATTCCGTGGCACACTTGACTCGCCAGATATCTTTAAAATTCCTATTTTGCGCAATTTTGACACCCTACAGAATGGAACTCCCTGTATATTTTTTGTTCAAATTTGGTATATGGGGGTTTTTGGGTGTTCTGATTAACGCTGTGGGGTCAAATTTTAAATAAAAAAATCACTAAATGGTTTCAGTGAAAATCGGGGGTATAAAAAAATCGCAGCCGGCCCTGGATTTGCATTTTGAAAATGGCAGAAAGGTCAAAAGAAGCGGTTTTTGAAGGCCTTTCAAACAAAAAAAAAAGGTTATGACATTATCTCCAAAAATGAAGATTTTACGGATTTGTACAGTTATCTATAAAGTTGGACACCCTGTATATAATATATTATATGTTTGCTCTAGTAGTTTGCACAAAATCGTCCTGTCCTTTGAATTATTGAATAAATCAAAATTGCCATTGAAAATTCAAAACACGAATTCATTACGAGAATCAGAGCTTGACTTTGACAGTTTTTTAGGTGTTAATTGTTGTGTTACCACATCGTGCTGTGAAAATGGTATATTATTCTTATACTATTAGTGAAAAAAAGAACGACATTGTTGAATGTTATGTTTCTTGCGGAAAGGATACGAAGCGTGCAAGGCGTTAATACGCATGAATATAGGCCCAGGGAGAGTCCTACCTCACCACACGTATTTCAAATATATTTATAACAAATTGAGAATTACTGGAAGTTTAAGAAATCAAGAAAATATAAATTACCACGACATGTTTTAACTGAGAATATGCAGGAAAAGGCTTATTATACTTTGTTGAAAATCCGAGACAATCTATTAAAGATGCATCGAGATATTTGCAAATATCATGGAGCTCAGTCCAGAGAGTGTTAAAAATGCATAAGTTTAGACGATATTGTTATCGCCCAGTTCAAAAACTGTATGAAAATGATAATTATAGAAGGCGAGAATATTGCCGCTTAGTGTTGGAGAGGCAAGCGGAAAATGATCAGTTTATAGGTGCGTATTTTTATCACTTGTAAATTATCAATATAAAGATTACACCATACTACTATTAATACTACTATTAACTAACTACTTGTTAGCAATATTTCGGTTTCCTTATTCCTTATTGTTTATGATTTTTATAATTACCAGAGACGTTTATATTTCGAAATATTTGGGCTCATAAAGGAATAAAGGTGCCATTCATGGGCACTTGAATGTTCAGTTCTGTTCTGAAGCGAGGGCCCGGGAACGGGCTCGGAAGAATTCGTTAGTTAGAGATAGACATAGCGTTCGTACGGTCGAGATCGTTCGACTCCTGTATTTTTTTTTTGTTTTTAAATATATTTTATGTAAAAAAAATCGGCGTGTTTTAAGTGCTAAGCGTGCGTGCTGTGTGTTTGGATATGCCGAAGTCGAAACGTCAGACTTCGAGGAAAAGGGGAAGGAGGACTCGGACATCTAGCAGTTCGACGTCCAGCAGCAGCACTGGTAGTTCAAAAAGTTCCTCTAGCAGGATTTCCAAACAAAGAGACCGTCGTAAATACGACAAACATAGAAGTGAGCGACAGAGGGTACCATCACGTATCCAGGCGGTAGCGTCTCAACCAAGTACATCGACTGAAACATTCGAAACAGGTACCTTACTTTATGAAAGGCGAATCCAGCAACTCGAAGACCTTGTTCGAGAACTTTCCTACCAGAATTCCGCTTCGAATTCCACGCACAGCCAAGTAAAATTCGACTCTAAATGTATACCAGAATTTTCCCCTGGAAAGCCAAATTTGACAGCAGTAAAATGGCTGGAGAAAATAGAACAGCTTGCTGTTATAAACAGCTGGGACGATGCGACGAAAACTTATTTGATGCAAAGTAGACTAGTCGGTATCGCTCGGAGCTGGTACGAAAGCCTACAAAGCTATCCGACACAGTGGGACGAGTGGAAATTACTTCTAATTAAAAGTTTTCCCGATCATACCGATTTCGCTACGTTAATAAAAAAATGTATAAGTCGTACTAAGTTGTCAAACGAAACGATGACTCAGTATTATTTTGCAAAGATGCAGCTCTTACGGGCTTGTGAACTCATCGATAAAAAGGCTGTCTCCTTAATAATAGACGGTTTGACAGATGCTACTTTACAAACCGGCGCTAAGGCAGGGAGGTTTTCGACCCCGGAAGCGCTCTACGGAGAGTACCTGTCTATACTCTCGGTTAACAGTCGAGCAAGAAAAACCAAAAATTACGTTTTGATAAGACGTTACATAAAGGTGCGACTTATTCAATTGGAGACTAGGTAATGGTTTTACGACACAAAAGTGCTAATGATGGTACTAGTAGAAAATTGCTACCACAATACGACGGACCGTACCAAATCAAGAAAGTCCTTGATCATGACCGGTACGTGGTAGAAAGTATGGCGGGTTCCTCACGATTTAGGAAACCCTATACGGGAGTGTACCCTAGCGAGAAAATAAAGAAATTTTCAGTTAGGTGCGATAGCTCCGATTCAGAGGTGTCACGCAATGACTCAAACGAGTAGGCTGCCAGCAGATTGGCTATCTGCTGAAGGGTGCACGGCACCGTCCAACGTGGACATACGAGGGTTGTAACGAAACAACCAAGTTGGAACGAAAACAACATACGAATCAGCCTCGAAAGACGAGTATGACACCTGTACGAAATTCACTAACGTTAACGTGAATGAGTATACCACTAACGATGACTTGGTTGAATTACTAACGATAACGTAATTCTCCCTAAATTTTGATTGATAAGGTTTGTATGTTTGTATGTTTAAGTTAAGAGCCATCTACAGCTTAAGAGATCTATTGGACGTATCTACAAAGTTACGTTTAGTTAAAGCACTGGTTTATCCGCACATTGATTATTGCAGTCAGGTATATTTTCACTTTCTACCGAATTATAATCAATTGAAAATTCAGAGAATTCAGAATGCTTGCATCAGGTTTGTTGGTAGATTGTCTTACAGGGAACACATAACACCGTATTTAATCCAGCTAAATGAACCTAAATTATATCTAAGATTAGAATATTTGTATACCATGTTATTATATAAAGTGTACACCCAGAGAGTGCCTCCATATTTATCTGATTTGCTTTCAAGAAGATCTCAGATCCATAATATTGATGTAAGGGTGAATTCTTTTACTGTACCACAACATGCTACGTCTAAATTTGAGGGTAGCTTTTCTTATAAAGCACCCTCTTTGCTAAACAACGTGCTTGACATTCTGGAATTACCTATTCGACCATTTAGGCGGCAGTTGCAAGTTCGTTTGTATACTTGATTGAATTGTAGCTCTTGAGTTCTGATTGTCTTGACTCTTAACTTTGTTTTGCTTTTAACGTGTTTTAAATTTTGACTTTTAACCTGTTTTAAATTTTGATTTGTTTTAAATTCCATTGTGACATGTGTCCTTGCTCTTGTATTGTTGTTGTGAGAATATATTTGTATTTATGGCTTCAGGGTGGAGTGGAAGAGTGGCTAGCGCCAAATCTCCTACCTCTTGTGTAATATCTTGTAATTTGTATAAACATTTCTCTCCTACTATTGAATTTATATATTTTGTGTAAACATTTCTATATTTCTATTGCACTTATATATTAAACAATAAATCATTTTATTATTATTATTATTATTATTAGGTACCACTAACAATGACGTGGTGGAATTACTAACGATAACGTAATTCTCCCTAAATTTTGATTAATTGTAAGCTTATTTCTTATTTTTATTTTGTTTCAGAGAAACTAGAACAACGAAGTATCATATTATTCACGAGGACGTGAAATTAAGTAGGATGGCCGACTGTTAGCAATATTTCGGTTTCCTTATTGTTTATGATTTTTATAATTACCAGAGACGTTTATATTTCGAAATATTTGGGCTCATAAAGGAATAAAGGTGCCATTCATGGGCACTTGAATGTTCAGTTCTGTTCTGAAGCGAGGGCCCGGGAATGGGCTCGGAAGAATTCGTTAGTTAGAGATAGACATAGCGTTCGTACGGTCGAGATCGTTCGGCTCCTGTATTTTTTTTTGTTTTTAAATCTATTTTATGTAAAAAACTGTTTAATTTTATTCTGAACTTAGAGGAAAGTCGCCCAATTTCGGATGGTTTCCTAATTTCGGATAGTGGTTTATCTAAGAAGCCATGTGTTGTTTTAAATTGAAACCTCACCCTATACAATGCAAAAAGTCAAATTAAGCCCACTATGCAATATTGTGGTGGTACAATCTCTCTCCATTAGATGGCAGCTCCAAACGTCTAAATTGCATGGCGGAGTTTTATGTTCAGTCGCGGTTTGAGCTGTGTCGATCTTTGAAATAATCGTTCCAGAATTTTGTGTTTGCGTCCTAGGTAAGTTAATATATTAATTAAGCCGGTATTCTAGTCACAATTAAACAGATTTCAAAAATGACAGTACTGCATTACTCTAACCTAAAAAGTGAAAAGGTGCCTAATTTCGGATAGTGGTTTATCTAAGAAGCCATCTGTTGTTTTAAATTGAAACCTCACCCTGTACAATGCAAAAAGTCAAATTAAGCCCACTATGCAATATTGTGGTGGTACAATCTCTCTCCATTAGATGGCAGCTCCAAACGTCTAAATTGCATGGCGGAGTTTTATGTTCAGTCGCGGTTTGAGCTGTGTCGATCTTTGAAATAATCGTTCCACAATTTTGTGTTTGCATCCTAGGTAAGTTAATATATTAATTAAGCCGGTATTCTAGTCACAATTAAACAGATTTCAAAAATGACAGTACTGCATTACTCTAACCTAAAAAGTGAAAAGGTGCCTAATTTCGGATAGTCTGAAGTTTCTAATTTCGGATAGTGGTTTATCTAAGAAGCCATGTGTTGTTTTAAATTGAAACCTCACCCTGTACAATGCAAAAAGTCAAATTAAGCCCACTATGCAATATTGTGGTGGTACAATCTCTCTCCATTAGATGGCAGCTCCAAACGTCTAAATTGCATGGCGGAGTTTTATGTTCAGTCGCGGTTTGAGCTGTGTCGATCTTTGAAATAATCGTTCCACAATTTTGTGTTTGCATCCTAGGTAAGTTAATATATTAATTAAGCCGGTATTCTAGTCACAATTAAACAGATTTCAAAAATGACAGTACTGCATTACTCTAACCTAAAAAGTGAAAAGGTGCCTAATTTCGGATAGTCTGAAGTTTCTAATTTCGGATAGTGGTTTATCTAAGAAGCCATGTGTTGTTTTAAATTGAAACCTCACCCTGTACAATGCAAAAAGTCAAATTAAGCCCACTATGCAATATTGTGGTGGTACAATCTCTCTCCATTAGATGGCAGCTCCAAACGTCTAAATTGCATGGCGGAGTTTTATGTTCAGTCGCGGTTTGAGCTGTGTCGATCTTTGAAATAATCGTTCCACAATTTTGTGTTTGCATCCTAGGTAAGTTAATATATTAATTAAGCCGGTATTCTAGTCACAATTAAACAGATTTCAAAAATGACAGTACTGCATTACTCTAACCTAAAAAGTGAAAAGGTGCCTAATTTCGGATAGTCTGAAGTTTCTAATTTCGGATAGTGGTTTATCTAAGAAGCCATGTGTTGTTTTAAATTGAAACCTCACCCTGTACAATGCAAAAAGTCAAATTAAGCCCACTATGCAATATTGTGGTGGTACAATCTCTCTCCATTAGATGGCAGCTCCAAACGTCTAAATTGCATGGCGGAGTTTTATGTTCAGTCGCGGTTTGAGCTGTGTCGATCTTTGAAATAATCGTTCCAGAATTTTGTGTTTGCGTCCTAGGTAAGTTAATATATTAATTAAGCCGGTATTCTAGTCACAATTAAACAGATTTCAAAAATGACAGTACTGCATTACTCTAACCTAAAAAGTGAAAAGGTGCCTAATTTCGGATAGTGGTTTATCTAAGAAGCCATCTGTTGTTTTAAATTGAAACCTCACCCTGTACAATGCAAAAAGTCAAATTAAGCCCACTATGCAATATTGTGGTGGTACAATCTCTCTCCATTAGATGGCAGCTCCAAACGTCTAAATTGCATGGCGGAGTTTTATGTTCAGTCGCGGTTTGAGCTGTGTCGATCTTTGAAATAATCGTTCCACAATTTTGTGTTTGCATCCTAGGTAAGTTAATATATTAATTAAGCCGGTATTCTAGTCACAATTAAACAGATTTCAAAAATGACAGTACTGCATTACTCTAACCTAAAAAGTGAAAAGGTGCCTAATTTCGGATAGTCTGAAGTTTCTAATTTCGGATAGTGGTTTATCTAAGAAGCCATGTGTTGTTTTAAATTGAAACCTCACCCTGTACAATGCAAAAAGTCAAATTAAGCCCACTATGCAATATTGTGGTGGTACAATCTCTCTCCATTAGATGGCAGCTCCAAACGTCTAAATTGCATGGCGGAGTTTTATGTTCAGTCGCGGTTTGAGCTGTGTCGATCTTTGAAATAATCGTTCCACAATTTTGTGTTTGCATCCTAGGTAAGTTAATATATTAATTAAGCCGGTATTCTAGTCACAATTAAACAGATTTCAAAAATGACAGTACTGCATTACTCTAACCTAAAAAGTGAAAAGGTGCCTAATTTCGGATAGTCTGAAGTTTCTAATTTCGGATAGTGGTTTATCTAAGAAGCCATGTGTTGTTTTAAATTGAAACCTCACCCTGTACAATGCAAAAAGTCAAATTAAGCCCACTATGCAATATTGTGGTGGTACAATCTCTCTCCATTAGATGGCAGCTCCAAACGTCTAAATTGCATGGCGGAGTTTTATGTTCAGTCGCGGTTTGAGCTGTGTCGATCTTTGAAATAATCGTTCCACAATTTTGTGTTTGCATCCTAGGTAAGTTAATATATTAATTAAGCCGGTATTCTAGTCACAATTAAACAGATTTCAAAAATGACAGTACTGCATTACTCTAACCTAAAAAGTGAAAAGGTGCCTAATTTCGGATAGTCTGAAGTTTCTAATTTCGGATAGTGGTTTATCTAAGAAGCCATGTGTTGTTTTAAATTGAAACCTCACCCTGTACAATGCAAAAAGTCAAATTAAGCCCACTATGCAATATTGTGGTGGTACAATCTCTCTCCATTAGATGGCAGCTCCAAACGTCTAAATTGCATGGCGGAGTTTTATGTTCAGTCGCGGTTTGAGCTGTGTCGATCTTTGAAATAATCGTTCCACAATTTTGTGTTTGCATCCTAGGTAAGTTAATATATTAATTAAGCCGGTATTCTAGTCACAATTAAACAGATTTCAAAAATGACAGTACTGCATTACTCTAACCTAAAAAGTGAAAAGGTGCCTAATTTCGGATAGTCTGAAGTTTCTAATTTCGGATAGTGGTTTATCTAAGAAGCCATGTGTTGTTTTAAATTGAAACCTCACCCTGTACAATGCAAAAAGTCAAATTAAGCCCACTATGCAATATTGTGGTGGTACAATCTCTCTCCATTAGATGGCAGCTCCAAACGTCTAAATTGCATGGCGGAGTTTTATGTTCAGTCGCGGTTTGAGCTGTGTCGATCTTTGAAATAATCGTTCCAGAATTTTGTGTTTGCGTCCTAGGTAAGTTAATATATTAATTAAGCCGGTATTCTAGTCACAATTAAACAGATTTCAAAAATGACAGTACTGCATTACTCTAACCTAAAAAGTGAAAAGGTGCCTAATTTCGGATAGTGGTTTATCTAAGAAGCCATCTGTTGTTTTAAATTGAAACCTCACCCTGTACAATGCAAAAAGTCAAATTAAGCCCACTATGCAATATTGTGGTGGTACAATCTCTCTCCATTAGATGGCAGCTCCAAACGTCTAAATTGCATGGCGGAGTTTTATGTTCAGTCGCGGTTTGAGCTGTGTCGATCTTTGAAATAATCGTTCCACAATTTTGTGTTTGCATCCTAGGTAAGTTAATATATTAATTAAGCCGGTATTCTAGTCACAATTAAACAGATTTCAAAAATGACAGTACTGCATTACTCTAACCTAAAAAGTGAAAAGGTGCCTAATTTCGGATAGTCTGAAGTTTCTAATTTCGGATAGTGGTTTATCTAAGAAGCCATGTGTTGTTTTAAATTGAAACCTCACCCTGTACAATGCAAAAAGTCAAATTAAGCCCACTATGCAATATTGTGGTGGTACAATCTCTCTCCATTAGATGGCAGCTCCAAACGTCTAAATTGCATGGCGGAGTTTTATGTTCAGTCGCGGTTTGAGCTGTGTCGATCTTTGAAATAATCGTTCCAGAATTTTGTGTTTGCGTCCTAGGTAAGTTAATATATTAATTAAGCCGGTATTCTAGTCACAATTAAACAGATTTCAAAAATGACAGTACTGCATTACTCTAACCTAAAAAGTGAAAAGGTGCCTAATTTCGGATAGTGGTTTATCTAAGAAGCCATCTGTTGTTTTAAATTGAAACCTCACCCTGTACAATGCAAAAAGTCAAATTAAGCCCACTATGCAATATTGTGGTGGTACAATCTCTCTCCATTAGATGGCAGCTCCAAACGTCTAAATTGCATGGCGGAGTTTTATGTTCAGTCGCGGTTTGAGCTGTGTCGATCTTTGAAATAATCGTTCCAGAATTTTGTGTTTGCGTCCTAGGTAAGTTAATATATTAATTAAGCCGGTATTCTAGTCACAATTAAACAGATTTCAAAAATGACAGTACTGCATTACTCTAACCTAAAAAGTGAAAAGGTGCCTAATTTCGGATAGTGGTTTATCTAAGAAGCCATCTGTTGTTTTAAATTGAAACCTCACCCTGTACAATGCAAAAAGTCAAATTAAGCCCACTATGCAATATTGTGGTGGTACAATCTCTCTCCATTAGATGGCAGCTCCAAACGTCTAAATTGCATGGCGGAGTTTTATGTTCAGTCGCGGTTTGAGCTGTGTCGATCTTTGAAATAATCGTTCCAGAATTTTGTGTTTGCGTCCTAGGTAAGTTAATATATTAATTAAGCCGGTATTCTAGTCACAATTAAACAGATTTCAAAAATGACAGTACTGCATTACTCTAACCTAAAAAGTGAAAAGGTGCCTAATTTCGGATAGTGGTTTATCTAAGAAGCCATCTGTTGTTTTAAATTGAAACCTCACCCTGTACAATGCAAAAAGTCAAATTAAGCCCACTATGCAATATTGTGGTGGTACAATCTCTCTCCATTAGATGGCAGCTCCAAACGTCTAAATTGCATGGCGGAGTTTTATGTTCAGTCGCGGTTTGAGCTGTGTCGATCTTTGAAATAATCGTTCCAGAATTTTGTGTTTGCGTCCTAGGTAAGTTAATATATTAATTAAGCCGGTATTCTAGTCACAATTAAACAGATTTCAAAAATGACAGTACTGCATTACTCTAACCTAAAAAGTGAAAAGGTGCCTAATTTCGGATAGTGGTTTATCTAAGAAGCCATCTGTTGTTTTAAATTGAAACCTCACCCTGTACAATGCAAAAAGTCAAATTAAGCCCACTATGCAATATTGTGGTGGTACAATCTCTCTCCATTAGATGGCAGCTCCAAACGTCTAAATTGCATGGCGGAGTTTTATGTTCAGTCGCGGTTTGAGCTGTGTCGATCTTTGAAATAATCGTTCCAGAATTTTGTGTTTGCGTCCTAGGTAAGTTAATATATTAATTAAGCCGGTATTCTAGTCACAATTAAACAGATTTCAAAAATGACAGTACTGCATTACTCTAACCTAAAAAGTGAAAAGGTGCCTAATTTCGGATAGTGGTTTATCTAAGAAGCCATCTGTTGTTTTAAATTGAAACCTCACCCTGTACAATGCAAAAAGTCAAATTAAGCCCACTATGCAATATTGTGGTGGTACAATCTCTCTCCATTAGATGGCAGCTCCAAACGTCTAAATTGCATGGCGGAGTTTTATGTTCAGTCGCGGTTTGAGCTGTGTCGATCTTTGAAATAATCGTTCCAGAATTTTGTGTTTGCGTCCTAGGTAAGTTAATATATTAATTAAGCCGGTATTCTAGTCACAATTAAACAGATTTCAAAAATGACAGTACTGCATTACTCTAACCTAAAAAGTGAAAAGGTGCCTAATTTCGGATAGTGGTTTATCTAAGAAGCCATCTGTTGTTTTAAATTGAAACCTCACCCTGTACAATGCAAAAAGTCAAATTAAGCCCACTATGCAATATTGTGGTGGTACAATCTCTCTCCATTAGATGGCAGCTCCAAACGTCTAAATTGCATGGCGGAGTTTTATGTTCAGTCGCGGTTTGAGCTGTGTCGATCTTTGAAATAATCGTTCCAGAATTTTGTGTTTGCGTCCTAGGTAAGTTAATATATTAATTAAGCCGGTATTCTAGTCACAATTAAACAGATTTCAAAAATGACAGTACTGCATTACTCTAACCTAAAAAGTGAAAAGGTGCCTAATTTCGGATAGTGGTTTATCTAAGAAGCCATCTGTTGTTTTAAATTGAAACCTCACCCTGTACAATGCAAAAAGTCAAATTAAGCCCACTATGCAATATTGTGGTGGTACAATCTCTCTCCATTAGATGGCAGCTCCAAACGTCTAAATTGCATGGCGGAGTTTTATGTTCAGTCGCGGTTTGAGCTGTGTCGATCTTTGAAATAATCGTTCCAGAATTTTGTGTTTGCGTCCTAGGTAAGTTAATATATTAATTAAGCCGGTATTCTAGTCACAATTAAACAGATTTCAAAAATGACAGTACTGCATTACTCTAACCTAAAAAGTGAAAAGGTGCCTAATTTCGGATAGTGGTTTATCTAAGAAGCCATCTGTTGTTTTAAATTGAAACCTCACCCTGTACAATGCAAAAAGTCAAATTAAGCCCACTATGCAATATTGTGGTGGTACAATCTCTCTCCATTAGATGGCAGCTCCAAACGTCTAAATTGCATGGCGGAGTTTTATGTTCAGTCGCGGTTTGAGCTGTGTCGATCTTTGAAATAATCGTTCCAGAATTTTGTGTTTGCGTCCTAGGTAAGTTAATATATTAATTAAGCCGGTATTCTAGTCACAATTAAACAGATTTCAAAAATGACAGTACTGCATTACTCTAACCTAAAAAGTGAAAAGGTGCCTAATTTCGGATAGTCTGAAGTTTCTAATTTCGGATAGTGGTTTATCTAAGAAGCCATCTGTTGTTTTAAATTGGAACCTCACCCTATACAATGCAAAAAGTCAAATTAAGCCCACTATGCAATATTGTGGTGGTACAATCTCTCTCCATTAGATGGCAGCTCCAAACGTCTAAATTGCATGGCGGAGTTTTATGTTCAGTCGCGGTTTGAGCTGTGTCGATCTTTGAAATAATCGTTCCACAATTTTGTGTTTGCATCCTAGGTAAGTTAATATATTAATTAAGCCGGTATTCTAGTCACAATTAAACAGATTTCAAAAATGACAGTACTGCATTACTCTAACCTAAAAAGTGAAAAGGTGCCTAATTTCGGATAGTCTGAAGTTTCTAATTTCGGATAGTGGTTTATCTAAGAAGCCATGTGTTGTTTTAAATTGAAACCTCACCCTATACAATGCAAAAAGTCAAATTAAGCCCACTATGCAATATTGTGGTGGTACAATCTCTCTCCATTAGATGGCAGCTCCAAACGTCTAAATTGCATGGCGGAGTTTTATGTTCAGTCGCGGTTTGAGCTGTGTCGATCTTTGAAATAATCGTTCCAGAATTTTGTGTTTGCGTCCTAGGTAAGTTAATATATTAATTAAGCCGGTATTCTAGTCACAATTAAACAGATTTCAAAAATGACAGTACTGCATTACTCTAACCTAAAAAGTGAAAAGGTGCCTAATTTCGGATAGTGGTTTATCTAAGAAGCCATCTGTTGTTTTAAATTGAAACCTCACCCTGTACAATGCAAAAAGTCAAATTAAGCCCACTATGCAATATTGTGGTGGTACAATCTCTCTCCATTAGATGGCAGCTCCAAACGTCTAAATTGCATGGCGGAGTTTTATGTTCAGTCGCGGTTTGAGCTGTGTCGATCTTTGAAATAATCGTTCCAGAATTTTGTGTTTGCGTCCTAGGTAAGTTAATATATTAATTAAGCCGGTATTCTAGTCACAATTAAACAGATTTCAAAAATGACAGTACTGCATTACTCTAACCTAAAAAGTGAAAAGGTGCCTAATTTCGGATAGTGGTTTATCTAAGAAGCCATCTGTTGTTTTAAATTGAAACCTCACCCTGTACAATGCAAAAAGTCAAATTAAGCCCACTATGCAATATTGTGGTGGTACAATCTCTCTCCATTAGATGGCAGCTCCAAACGTCTAAATTGCATGGCGGAGTTTTATGTTCAGTCGCGGTTTGAGCTGTGTCGATCTTTGAAATAATCGTTCCAGAATTTTGTGTTTGCGTCCTAGGTAAGTTAATATATTAATTAAGCCGGTATTCTAGTCACAATTAAACAGATTTCAAAAATGACAGTACTGCATTACTCTAACCTAAAAAGTGAAAAGGTGCCTAATTTCGGATAGTCTGAAGTTTCTAATTTCGGATAGTGGTTTATCTAAGAAGCCATCTGTTGTTTTAAATTGGAACCTCACCCTATACAATGCAAAAAGTCAAATTAAGCCCACTATGCAATATTGTGGTGGTACAATCTCTCTCCATTAGATGGCAGCTCCAAACGTCTAAATTGCATGGCGGAGTTTTATGTTCAGTCGCGGTTTGAGCTGTGTCGATCTTTGAAATAATCGTTCCAGAATTTTGTGTTTGCGTCCTAGGTAAGTTAATATATTAATTAAGCCGGTATTCTAGTCACAATTAAACAGATTTCAAAAATGACAGTACTGCATTACTCTAACCTAAAAAGTGAAAAGGTGCCTAATTTCGGATAGTGGTTTATCTAAGAAGCCATCTGTTGTTTTAAATTGAAACCTCACCCTGTACAATGCAAAAAGTCAAATTAAGCCCACTATGCAATATTGTGGTGGTACAATCTCTCTCCATTAGATGGCAGCTCCAAACGTCTAAATTGCATGGCGGAGTTTTATGTTCAGTCGCGGTTTGAGCTGTGTCGATCTTTGAAATAATCGTTCCAGAATTTTGTGTTTGCGTCCTAGGTAAGTTAATATATTAATTAAGCCGGTATTCTAGTCACAATTAAACAGATTTCAAAAATGACAGTACTGCATTACTCTAACCTAAAAAGTGAAAAGGTGCCTAATTTCGGATAGTCTGAAGTTTCTAATTTCGGATAGTGGTTTATCTAAGAAGCCATCTGTTGTTTTAAATTGAAACCTCACCCTATACAATGCAAAAAGTCAAATTAAGCCCACTATGCAATATTGTGGTGGTACAATCTCTCTCCATTAGATGGCAGCTCCAAACGCCTAAATTGCATGGCGGAGTTTTATGTTCAGTCGCGGTTTGAGCTGTGTCGATCTTTGAAATAATCGTTCCAGAATTTTGTGTTTGCGTCCTAGGTAAGTTAATATATATTAAGCCGGTATTATACTCACAATTAAACATACCTATTTCGAAAATAACTGTACTGCATTACTCTAACTTAAAAAGGTGCCTAATTTCGGATAGTGTGAAGTTCCTAATTTCGGATACCAGAAACCCAAAATTCTGGCTTAATATAATATGCTGGTTGCGAGTAAATTGTTTATTTTCAGAAAAAGTGACAGATCCATTGAAACTGGCTATTATAATGAGGTCGGAGGAAAACAAATGGGATACCTACCTATCCTAATGTCTCCAATTTTGTTTCGGTCCCGAAACATTGGAAATTACATCAAACAAGCTAGAAAAAACGTATGTGCGCGCCTTTTGTTTAAATATATAGTATTTACACTTGTAGAAAGTAGTCTCTTAATTTCGGATACAGTGTCCGAAATTAGGAACCTTTTTTCAGTCGCACCAAAATGTATCGAATTCATATATCTTCGGTTTCTTGGAAAAAACAAATGTAGTAAAATTCTTTTGACAATAAATTTTGTTTCATTATAACACGTTGCATATGCTTATATGAAAAAATAAATAAAAAAAACACTTCTGTATAATAAATACTTAGTAAATTTAAAGTAGTATCCGAAATTCGGCGACTTTCCCTTATATACTATACTAGATATTACTATTCTCTTACTACTCCTACGGTTATTAGGTACTATTACAGATTCAATATTGTGGACTGATGATGCCACTTTTACATGTGGCGTTTTTAATAGAATAAAGACTCACTATTTGTCATCAGAAAATACACGACAGTTTATTTCAATTGAACGACAAGGTCGAACTTTAATAAATATTTGGTGTGATCTTTTTCGGAATCACATAATTGGTCCAGTATATTTTGAAGGTGGTTTAACTGGACTACAATATTTACAGCTCAATTTCTGATCTATTGAACCAAGTTAATGAGCCGAATATTGTTTGGCAACAAGATGGTGCTCCGGCACATAAATGAAATGCTGTCAAGAGGCATTTAATGAGACTTTTGTATAGAGCGGATTGGTTCAAATGGAATGATTTTATGGCCTGCCAGAAGCCCAGACTTGACCCCACTCGATTTCTTTCTGTGGGGCACATTGAAAGACCGGGTATATTCGTATATGCGGAGAGGTCAAATAATATCGACCAAGGTAAAGAAGAAATATCTCAGGAAATCAGAGAGATGAACGAGGCAGGTATCGTGGCTAACTACAAGAGAATTTTATTAAGAAGGTATGCTCTCTGTGTTGCACAAAATGGATACATTATAGAGCACCTTATATAATTTAATTAGATTCATAATAAAATATCAAGTTCCATTTACAATATTCTCGTAATAACTGTTTTGAATTTTCCATAGCAATTTTGATTTTGTCCGAGATTCAATAATTGAAAGGACGACTTTGTTTTCATTTTATTCAGTTTATTTCTTTCTTATCATGCTGTTCTATATTTCACAGGATAAACAAAACATAACTTCATAATCGTTTAAAATTGCAAATACAATTTTGTTAGATGACTTTCTCAATTATAGAATTTTTTTCTCATGCTACACAAAAACGATATTTTTAACCGGCATTTCGTTTTGTGTCGGCGAGCTAAACGTTAATAACGAGCTCGAAGACATCCGTATCAAAATGATTCTTTACTTTGTAAATTTAGAACAAGTAGCAGTGCGAGGTGCAAAATATATGGAAAAATATAAGCGCTATACCAGTGTCTAAAAATAATCATCCGTTAGAGGTTTCACATTTTAGTGCCATAACTTTATTACCGACTATGTCCAAAGCGTCAGAGAGAGTATATTCGCCGACAAAATGTAAGCAAAATTTATTGCAAAATAAAATACTATACCTCCTATAAGATTGTCTTGTAAAGTACTTATATACCTACACATAATATCTCTACATAGAACAAATACGGCTTTGCTTGAAACTGAAACTACAGAGAATAATAATGCGTTCAAAGCTGCGAGACAAAAGATAATACCTACATTGCACTGCCTCGATTATAGTAAAATTTTCCTTACCTTTTTGTTTAGTACTGCTCTGCGAAAAAATTGGTTACGTTGAAAACAAATAATAGCGTAGGTACCTATTGCAGTAGTTGAAAAAGGACAAAAGTTGAACATGACCACATTTAAAAAAGTTGGAACAAGAGCAAATGAGAAAAAAATAAAAGGAAAACACACTTACCCGCCGTGCCAAAGTTGTTTATGGAGGTCATTGTACTTGCGCTATTGCGCAGAAGTAGATAATGCATTTTTAGAAAGTTAAAAAACCTTAATTTACAGAAAGTACATATTTTAAGACATTTTTGAAAGAAAATAGAAAAGCTGAAATTTACAAAAATTAATTACTTACGTAAGATAGAAATGGAACAATGCACTAGTTGTTGAGAAAGGACAATGGAAAATTTATGTCGCCCAATAAACACATTTACAAAAGTTTGGTCATCTCTTGATACTCAAGCAAATTATTAGATTATAAATTGGATTATGGGAGTCATTGGGTATTGGGCAATGTCCAACCCATGCCCTATTTCTCTGAAGTAGAAAAAGCATTTTGAAAGGTTTGAAAATAAAACTTTAATTTGCAAAGAGGGTAGGTACCTACCACCAAATATTTTAATTATAATTATGTATCCATGAACAGATTATTAACTTTTATGAGAATAATATAATAATAACAAATTATAATAATAATAATATTTATTTGTAGACACATTTTTTACATATTATACTATTTCAAAATAACAACTAGGTAGGTATATTATAATTATTATATTGTCTACAAAAAGGACTAAAAGGCAGTCAGTACTTTTATAAATTTAGCCCTTGGTTTTTCTTACAGTGGAATACATGAGCGAACAAATAAATACGTAACTTCAATTTACACAGCAAACAACAAAAATGATATAAATGTGAAATTTTGAAATCATTAATACAAAGAAAGAAGGTGATTTCCACAAGCCAAAGACTCCGCCTGTGGGAGCGCCTGAAATTTGCAAGATTCAATGTTTTAATTTAATTTTATTGTAGCTAGTATAGACGTTATAAGGGAATGATCGCAGAAAAATCGAACTGCGATGAGGTGGTGGATACATACAGGGTGTCTCATTTTGATCTGGAACAAATTTGAACTGGCTTACGGATTTTAACGAATTTTTTTTTGTATATAGGACCCTCCTAGATGTACTTATCAAACACTTTTCAATGACCATGCGATTATTCCAGGGCCGGATTAAAAAAAAAAATTTGACACAAATTTTCGAGTTAGGGTATCAGCGATTTTTTTTATCGGAAATCTGATAACGTGGCGTTAATCAGCGCCCCTGAAAACCCCCAGATTCCAAATTTCAAGAAATTATTCCCACAAATTATACTTTTTACACTGCATCACAATTGCAAAAAATCAAAGTTTCAATTTGAGTTCAGCTATTAAGGTGGCTATGGAAACAAGTGAAAATGGTAAAAAGAGGTCCACAGGGGACAATAGTAATAAACCTGATAGGAAACTGTACTCTGTTTCTCTTTTCAGTATTGCTGTACAGTACAAATGTTATGCCATTTGAAACGCAAGAGAGCTCGCTGCCGTCGCAGGCAGCCGTGGAAAAACAATGGCTTGCAGAAATGTCAGTTTATGCATTTATAACAAATGTTATTCAGGAGTTGATGTTGCTAAAATAATTTAGGTGTTAAAAATAATTTAGTGGGTATAAAATGTAATTTCTAATCTATTCGTCAATACATCTCTGTAGTTTAAAATATTGCACCTTTTAATTAGATACATTCTTCAAATACGTACTTTTTAGTGTATAATCTTATACTTTATTATTTGTAACAAAAAAAATTTAAAAATTAACGTTTCTTAAAGTGTTTGCACTTGCACGACTGCCTGCGACGGCAGCGAGCTCTCTTGCGTCTCAAATGGCATAACATTTTGTACTGTACAGCAATACTGAAAAGAGAAACCGAGTACAGTTTCCGATCAGATTTATTACTATTGTCCCCTATGGACCTCTTTTTACAATTTTCACTTGTTTCCATAGCCACCTTAAAAGCTGAACTCAAATTGGAATTTTGATTTTTTGCAATTGTGATGCAGTGTAAAAAGTATAATTTGTGGGAATAATTTCTTGAAATTTGGAATCTGGGGGTTTTCAGGGTCGCTGATTAACGCCACGTTATCAGATTTCCGATAAAAAAATCGCTGATAGCTTAACTCGAAAATTTGGGTCAAAAAAATTTTTTAATCCGGCCCTGGAATAATCGTATGGTCATTGAAAAGTGTTTGATAAGTACGTCTAGGAGGACCCTATATAAAAATAAAATTTCGTTAAACTCCGTAAGACAGTTCAAATTTTACAGGGGTGTTCCAGATCAAAATGAGACACCCTGTATATGTCCCCGGAACTGTATAGATTTAACGTGTGTATATTTAAGACGGTCCAAAGTAACAAAAATTAAAGTGCGATAATACTAACTCATCTGTCAGAATAATTTTCAACTTCTTCAGCGAAACATGGCGGGGAGGATAAAGCAGCTTCAAGTTAGAATAAGCCTTTTTTGAACAGTTAGTATAACGTGAGCGGAGAAGCGTAAATCTGTATCTGTCTCCAAACTCAAGCTTTTTGAAGACTTCTAAATCTTTATTGGGTATACAGGGTGTCCCAATAAGGACTCCCGTCGGCGATATCTCCGGAACAAAAAGAGATATTTTACTTCTGCAAACGCCGTTCGCTAGGACGTGAAGAGGGCTTTATTCGCAACTGCTAAGCGTTCATTTTGACATTGGCCCCTCTATACAATGTCATTTATAAAAAATGAGCTAACTCGTTTAAAATCAACTTTAGCGAAAAAAAATATATATTAAAAATATCTTTGTAGTACACTAGGTCAACGAAAATAGCGGCACGTGTCAAATTATTTATTACACCTCCGATTTGACCGGAAGTGCCTGAAGTGAGCCATTTTTCAGTTCAAACTGAACATACTGTACAATTTTCAATCAAAATTGGAAAAAAATATAGGTACCTAATAACAACAATAGTTTGTATGTACATGTTGACGGTTGACGACAATTTGGTCGAATTTATTTTTATTAACCGAAGGTGACATTATAGAAATTAAAAATGTATGTTTACAGTACAATAAATGTTCAAAATTATTTCCATACCTAAATACGAGCGTCTAAAACACTGTTTTTATCGCATTCGCCATAAATTAATATCATATTTAATTTATCCTCATTACTATATGATTAACCATTATTACAAAAATGAATAAACTAATTAGGCAAGAAACAAATTGACAACGATAGACGTTTGAAGCTAATGATATCATACTGAAACAATGGACAGACCCACCTTCGGTTAATAAAAATAAATTCAGCCAAATTGTGGTTTTCTACATGGTGTGATTGTTATTAGATGACACTAGAAATTACCTTTTTTCACTTTTGAGGGATAAATTATACAGTATGTTCATTTTTTTGCCCTAGTGAACTACAAAGATATTTTTAATTACTTGTTCATCTAAAGTTAATTTTAAGCCAGTTGACATTGTAGAGCGGTTATCTCAGAAACTAGTAACAGTAGGAAAATAGTCCATAGAACAAAAGTTTCTTCAAATTATCCAGTCTTTCAAATGCGCTATACGCTGCAACGTCGCTGGGATCGAAAAGTTTCTTTGCACCGCAGAGGCATCTATACACCAATATCAAAATGAACTAAGCGTTGCGAATAGCCCTCTTCACGTCCTAGCGAACGACGTTTGCAGAATTAAAATATCTCTTTTTGTTCCGGAGATATCGGCGACGGGAGTCCTCATTGGGACACCCTGTATACAGATATCTTCATCTGATGCTCTACAATTTCTTTATGTTTTCCAAAGACCAATATATTTGATTTTGTTTTGTTGCATTAATAGATAACTGATGTTTATCTGATATAACAAGTCAACAAGTCTAGTTAGGTCAGAGTTTATTAAGTTATTTGCTACGTGACTGTGTTCTGGGTAGAATGAGCACATCAGCTGAGTATCATCTGCATGTAAATCAGGTTCATAATGACTCAAACAAATTAATAAGCCGGATGTATATATACAATAAAATAAATCGAGTGAAGGACCCAGAACATACACTTGCGGAATACCGCAGTACACTTTAGCAGTATTTGAAAATAATATTATTGTTTATTGTTTAATCATTATTGATATTTCTATATAATACGGTAATTAGAAATCAAAATTCCTTCATATATAATCCATACGTAATACATACATAATTAATTTTCATAATCGATGCAAATTATAAAAAAAATACCTTAAAATATTGCCAAACAATAAGAAATGCTTTATGAAAAGCAATTCCTTCCATCATTTGCAAAAGTTTGGACATCCATTAATACTCAAGCAAATGATGAAAAATAGTGTTATTAGTCGGATCAAGAATATTTATCCGCCATGTTAAAGTCGTTTGCACTGGATTATGTAAGACATAAACCGCAGCAAGTGGAAATAATACTTCCACACTTTTTTTAAACACGCAATGATTACGCGAACTGCGTTACGACAAGAAGTCATTCTTTATTTACATAGAGTACAATTAGCGCAATGCAGTAGTTGTTGAAAAGGGTGAAAAGTAAATTGTTGGAAAATTTACATCCCCCAATAAACACAATATTATAAAAGTTTGGGCATCTGTTAATACTCAAGCAAACGAGAAAAAATCTTACCTATTGGGTTCAAGAATACTTATCAGCCATGTTTGAGTCGATCGATTAATACTTTAGTACTCAAACAAATGAGAAAAAATAGTATTATTTATTTTTTCTTTTCAAGAATATATATCCGCCATGTTAAAGTCCTTGATTTTAGATAATTCAGCATTGGATTATGGAATATTTTTGAAGGTTCGAAAATAAAATTTTAATTTACCGAAAGTAAACATTTTAATAACTATGCAAATATCTGTGAACAGAATATTGACTTTTAGTACAAATATCACAATGCAGTAGTTGCTACAAAAGGAAAAAAAGTTTTATTCATTACAACTAAGAAAAACTTGTTGGAAAATGTATGTCACCAATCCCAATAAAAATATTGGGAATTGGGCATATGCTGTTCATCTGAAGTAGATGAAGCATTTTTTAAAGATCCGAAAATAGAACTATAATTTACAGAAAGTGCATATTTTAAATTATGTATCCATGATCCATCAATCGAGTAATTACAAATTCACGAATTACTTGTTTTCCTATTTGGAAAACTCTGAAACATGACTGAAACATACATACCTAACATCCATTATCAATGCAAATTATAAGAAAAGAGAAGGAACTACTTTGTGAAAAGTAATATTCTTTACACCAAATATTCCATGTTAGATAGCCAAAACGCAAAACTAACAGCGATGTCAGCATGTCTATTTCCCCCAGACTGACAGATAATAATTATATAATAATTATTATTCATTTATGTTGTTTCTAAATGGTCATGCACCTTGGCTAACTAAGAAGTAAAGTTTATGTTTGATAAGTATTTTTTTACGGAATAATACACAATTATTGTGAAAAATTAAATATTAAAATGAAAACTTTGCGAAAGATATTGCAGAAATCTGGTGTTACTGTGAAGCAGATTTTGTTTAACTTTCTTACTTGGCACAGATTTTGCAGTTTGGAGTCTAACGTAATTGAAAAAAAGGTTGGTTCGTTGATTTACTCGATTATCCAGAAAGAGAAAAACACACAAACTGTAGTTACTCTAAAAATAGGAAATATAATACACAAACATCCAGGATTGAATGAAACGTTTTAGAAGCAGTAATTTTAGCCGATATAAGACGTATACAGGGTCCCCCTAGAAGAGCGTATTACTAGGTAACACATACTTTACTACTTTCTTTATTATACACTACATTTCCACATTCTCAGATGTCAAAATAAGGTCAACCTTATTTAACTAATTTATGACCATCTTATTGTTACTAATAACATTGGAAAAACTAATGCGTATATAGTTTTTGTGACACGTATAATGTTTTTCTGGTGTAGTCTGCTTTTGCAAGTAGGTACCTAAAGCTGGGTATTTTGAAATTCAACAAAAATATTTACTGCCTAAATTTGGACCTGGCCACATATTCTGCTAGGAAAATATTTATCCACTTATTTGCGTCATTCTCGTATTATTATTAAAGCGGGAAAGTCCTTATATTATACGTAGTCTGTTTTGCCATCTTCCCACCAGTACTAAAACTAAACGAGTCTAATTCCAAAACGGACCTCCTAAATTAAGCTGGACTGCTATTGGTGCCTTCCCCGTCCACCAATTTTTGTCCGACTGCCAGAGGGCGCTGAGGGCTGTTTTTGGCCATCATCATATGCTGATTTCTAGAGGTACCTACTATTGGCACCATTTAGGTTTAACTCTTCTTCTTCCTCTTTTTCACTTCATTTCAAATAACCCTCCAAAAAAACGCAGCTTTCTTATTGACTTCCCCTCTACTGCCAGCATAACATGGCGCCAGCCTGTTCCGGACATTTTTAGCATATAGGAAATAGCGGTCCAGCTTTATTTAGAAGGTCCGTTAATTCCAATAACATTGGACGTCACCGTGACCGATGTACCTACCAATGGTAAGACAGTATAAGTTTGCAGCCAAGACAGTAAGTTTGCAGCCAAAAATATAATCTATCTATTATAGATGACACTGATGATGGTTGTTTAACCGAAAGCACTCTGTCAGGATTTTTTTTGCAAAGTATAAGAACTATTACTATATTCTCAACTTGATATCTGCACATGGAGCTTTGATTATCATTAAAAAGATTTAATATACATAATAATAATAATAATTCTCACCCTCACAATACTCCAAACTAGGAGTACCCCAGAAGCAAGTAACATGCTTGTGCGGGGGAGGGGGGCAATTACTATTATTTTGTTTTCGTTGTCGTTTGCGGCTAGGGCCGACTTACTTTTTTCCCGATACAACTAGGATAGCATTCGCTCAAGTACTACGGAATACCCTAGAAAACCGTAGTAATCCCAGTGAGTGTAGGACAATTAGTAAATCACACGGATAAAGCTATTTAGGAGCAATACCGTGAACCCATTTTTGTCCAGAGCTCTTGCCCATAGCGGTGTTTTTATTTAAAGACATGTGCATGCGCCTGCCTTGAACCAAGGTCGATCGAAGGCAGAAAAACATGCAGTCTAAAAAGTCAGCGCCGGCGCCGGTACGAACGACGCCACCGCGGCCTTTCAAATAACCAAGCTTTCGTTCAATATTTTGAACTTCTTTAGGGCATTAGATTGAAGTAGGTATTAATTTCCAGGTTTAAAAAATCCAAATGAAACGATATGCAGCGCATAGGTAGATATTATATTTACCAAAAAATGTTTCGTGTACAAGAAAATGGAGTTACCAAACAAGTTGTCCTTGTAAGTATAAGTAATAGTTATTTATTTACCAAGGCACTGAAGTTCAACTTTTTATGACTCATGTGGAGTTTAGTTGCTGAGGCCTCTGGCCGAGGCAAATAAACCACATGAGTCATAAAAAGAACTTCAGTGCCGAGGTACATATTATATTTTTTTTGAAATCGGAAAAAAAATGTTTTATTAGGCAAGAAAATAATATTAAAGGATCACCCGTCCATGAACCGACTACGCGCGGCGTTGCTTGACTTTGACGATCGCTCTACCTAGGACAAGTATGATGAGACACGGCACCTTCTGACAGAAAAACCAAACTGCTGCTTCTTGTGCAGCCCTACACAACAAATCTATTGATATTCAAATTTACTAAAATATGTATACTGAAGGATTGCGCTTCTATAGGAAACAATTTCGCAATGTGTACGAAAAGTTAAATGAGCCTTTATCGGCCGGGTTTTGAATATTTGGTCACTTTTGACGGGCGATTTCTCGGCGTCTGACGTTTGATGTTTACATCTCGCCAAGGCCTACTTATTGAAAAAATCGTACAATAATGGGCTACATTATTGTACGATTTCTGTGCTTTTAATGACGATTTTGGGACATTTTAATGCCGATTTCAAGAAAAATATAATTATTATAAAACTAACAGTAAAATTAGGCATAAAAGGAGTATAAAATGTATAAAAAACGTTGAAAGACTCCTTCAAATATTTTTCAACTTAGATCAGCAGAAACAAGTATTTCGGGTTGTCCCCTTAACTACAGGCAACCCTGAATAGTGTATCGTGTTGGCCTCCAATAAGAACGTTACCATAGTAACACGGTGGAGCGACTGTTTTTTAACTATTTATATATATATATATATATATATATATATATTATATATTTAACTATAATCGCGTTTACAACAGGTACGATTTGATTCACTCCACAAAATATATAGGTTAAGAAATGCGGCGTCAATGCTTTTGCCTGGCAACACCGCTGACAGGAGGCAGAACGTTCAGCGCCACCTTACCGGGTTGGATGAACCTTGGTTGGAATTTCTGTAAGGAATTCTGCGGGGGGGGGGGGGGCAAAGGGGGAGAAGCGGGAAATTTGAAGTAGGATCTCCCACTGGAATATGGAATTACTTTTAATTATTGCTTTATTTCAAAAAAAAGAGCGCATAATGTGATATATTCCGCCACATTATGTGTTCCTTTTCAGAAATAAAACAATGAAAAGGACTACAGGGATATATTAAAGTATTTTCGTTTTTTTTATATATATATTTAAAACAAAAACCAAAGAAACATATCAGGCAGGTATAATAATAATTCTCGCCCTCACAATACTCCAATCTAGGAGTATTGTGGGGGGAGGGGTGGCAATTACTATTATTTAGGATTATTTTTGTCACCACCACCAATAAAACCATATACAAAAACTTAATGAATAGAAACAAAATAAAAATTAACTCCTATTTAGAAAATACATATCACAGGTCCTTGGTCCTCTTTCAGTCCGGATAAATCACAGATAAACAGTCTTGGTCATTGTTAATATTCCCAGTCTACCGAACTTGGTTCGGCAATCCGGAAACATGTAATAAAGATAAAATCGATTAGTGAGTTCCTTATCAGCAGATCGCAATAGCTACAAGTAAGGGAAGCAAATATGTTAGATAGGAAATAATAAAGACAGTTAGTAATTTTTAAACTTCTTGAGTTTTTTAGTATGTCCCTCACTAATTCGCTTCGTACCTTTTTTCTCCCTGATATACTTAAAAATAGTTAACCTCACCCAATATTTATTAATGAATAAAGCAATTTGACCTATTGTGGATGATGTTGAAGTAACTCCGGCCATGTCTGAGATTCTTCGGGGACACGCCACCTGCTGCGTCTTCTATTCTCAAATTAAGTTGCCTCCATTCTCCATTTCAACAGTTTCCATTGTATCTAAAATAATAAAAAGGTGTTATTTTTTACTATCGGTACCACCTATCTTTAAATCAAACAGAAAACTACTACTGGAGTTAAACAATAAAAAACACATTAAAACACACTAAACACAGAAAATAATAACTGCTGAAAAACAACGACTACTAAGCAGACGGGGCTTTCAGTACGAGTCATTTTAGCAGTCGAACGAAACTGGTTCGACTATGCTTTTACTGACTATTGTTATTAATCTAGTGGTTATAACATAGACAAGAAGAAACAACAGGAATAAAGGGAATAAATATAACTTGTAACAGTGTCTCTAAAAATAGCCCCCTAACCATACTTTTCACACTGCCTATTCATATTTGGAATATTCCTCGAATAACACATTGATAATAATTCGGGAAGAACTGTTATGAGTTATGGCATTAATAAATAATAACATATTTGACTTACCTTGTTCGAGATTGTTGATATATTTTTTTATTAAAACTTCAAAATTTGCAAATTCATCGATTGCCCAAGGCGTCTGATTCTATTGGTCCAACCCTCCAACCCGTAATGTATAGGCAACCCGTTTAACATAGGGTCGCGTTCAGAGCGAATATAGCTCACTTTTTGCTACCTTCGATCATACCCTTCGGCCTTCACAACCCGACGTAATGGCCGACCTGTGTTGCCAATGCGCCGGACCCAGTTGCATACCCCTGCTGACAACTCGTTTCGGACCGGTTGTAAATGCGCTGACAGGTACATGCCATTTTGAGGTTATGTGGGCGTGAAGGTCGCAAAGTAACTATTATTATTGAATATTAAATCATTAAATCATTGATAAATATTGCTTATATAAAGAGGGTACGCTAAATAGTTTTTATAGTACAAATTTAAAAATTTGGTGAACGCAATGGGATTGGGATAGGGCCCGGCACTGAACACGGGTCGTCACCGCCTTCACCGATCGACAGTTCACGTTCACAGTTGTTCTATTCTATTACTACGAGTAGAGCGGAACTGGAACAGCGGAACGGAACTGAACGAAACTAAGAATATTAATGTATAAATAGTATTGTATTTTAGTGAATAAAATGAATAAATAATGTGTTTTCTATTTAATTACAAAATTTCGGAAATAGAAGCCCCTCCCTTGACTCCAGCATAGATCCGCTACTGTTTCTATGTCATATGGCACAATTAAGTCACTGTCATTGAATTCATTTATCTCAGTCTCAGTGATCGCTTTCATTTGACACGTCAACATTTCGCTCATTTGCGAGAAAACCGGCACAACTCAAAAAAGAACAAGTTGAGATATTTAGGTTTAAAAGTTTTTAGTTTTTAGATTGTAAATTAAAGTTAAATTTTAACAGATGCATCGATCAAATTTGTTATTTTGCATTCTAATATGATTAAATTTATCATTCTTATAGATTGGTTTTCTTTATTTTCAAAAAATCTTTATTTTTAGGCACGTTTTTTTTATTTATTTTGATTTGTGTCGATATTTGAGCAAACAAAATTGTTTCAAGTGAGGAATATAAAACAAAAACACAACGTCTCAAGGTGAACTTTTTATATTATTTATATATTTATATCAAACTAGACAAAAGGCAAACAATTATAGGGTACAATTGAATTGAAAAAAACACAAAATTGGGAACAAAATTGCACGTAAAACAAGTAACAAAATTAACTTTTGCTTACAGTGATTCAAAAAATGGCTTATACGTTTTAGGAATATGGTTTTTTTGGACAAGTTCCATTAAATCGTCTCTTTTTCTATCTGCTATGCGTGGTTTTTTTGGGAAAGCTGGACGAAGCTGGATACCTTCATAATTAATTTCGAGTTTTTCTCTACTACGTCGTTTATTAGGTCTGTCTAGTTTGACTTCTTGAAATTCCTTATCAGCGTAACTGGTTTTATAGAAAAAATATCTCTTGAAATCCCTCTCAACTTTGATTACTTTTACTTCGGTAATTTTAAAATCCTGATTTTCACAGTTTCGTAGTATTGAGGGCAACATTTGGTTAGACAAATCCTTCATGTCGTAGAAGCATTCATGTGATAGTTCAATTACTTGATAGGGTGTGCCCTTTTTTTAGAGGCTCTGACAATGGAAATAAATTGATCGGGTGTATACACAGGCCCAGATTTTAAAGTTCTTTTAACTTGCCTTTCAATTATCGAATGTACAGAGTCTCCCCCATTTTGTGTGTGCCCAGCTATCAGAAACTTATGCTGGATAAGCCTAATGTTGGGAAATTTTGAAAGAGCGTGCAAGTATACTGATATCATTATCTTATTTTTTTGCTGGCCTCCACAATTGTCAATGTAAAATATTATTTCCATATCTTCCTTTGTGCTTTCAGCTACTCTTTGTATAAATTTATACACACAAGTTCCAATTTCATTAACTCCCCTATCGCCTTCACCTTCGTGCCATATAAAACAACTAACATTTTTGCTTCCCATGTCAAAAAAAGTTAAATTTAAAACATTTAGTTTCGACTTGTAGTAAAATACAGAGGTCTCGCCTTTCGGACACTGAAACACTGCTTGCAGATCATAGCAGGCTACTATTACATTTTTGCAAACTCTTTCCTTATCCTCTTCTTTTTCCTTTCTTGACCATTCTTTTTCTCTTAAATGGCTTTCATATTTTGTATTTAAATTTTCTTTTTCGCCGCCGGTAGCATTTTCAAAAGCAACACACGTTTCGCATCTATCTTTCTTAGGATTAAAAAACGAGATGTTAAATTCTTCCACAAACATTCTATAAAACATAACATAGTTTGCGCAAGGGCGATTTAATCCTTTCTGGATATTAACATAATCCCTGTGTATTTCTGCTACGGTCTTACTTCCATCGATAAACCGGCGAGTAGTGTTCGCTCTTGTGTAGTGGCTTTCAACAGCAGGTATCGCAGAAATAAAACTTCTGATGCTCTCCTTGATTTCATCGCTTACTTTTTTATGATTCTTATGCTTCCCTCTTTTTTCTGGTTCAAGAATATTTGGCACGTCCGTTCGTTTTTCCAATACAGTGCGAATTGCACGATCTGTAATACTCAATGTGTTTTTAAAAAAAAGTTTACAAACTCGGGCACGAGTGTCATTTAGTTTTAAATAGAATGCATTATTTGGGGCTCTTGTGCTTCCCTCTCTGGTATATTTATATCTTGGAATAACTACTTCTACACTATTAGCTAGAAAATCTCTATGTCTTTGTAAGTCTCCCATTTGCCAATATGACTCAAAAACTTTTCTACGTTCATCTTCGGTAAATTTAGAATAGCATTTGAGATAACATTTCTCCGTACATGAAGCTTTCATTTCTCTAGCTGGTTTTATTTTTCTTCCTTTTGTCTCATATTCTTTGCCGCTGTTTCTAAGTTTCTTTTTTAAATTTTGTCTCCATGTTTCTTCTTTTCTTTGTCTCTTTCTTCCTTTCTTTTCTTTAGGATTGCCATCCACAATATTTGCTTTTCTTTTTTGTCTGAGGTCACTATTGTCTTCATCTTCTGATTCAGATTCTGTTCCAGATTGGTTATAGGGTGGGTCTTTAATGCTATCATCAGAATCTAAAATAATTAGTAATTTAGAAACTATCTTAAGCAGACAATTTGTAAACTTTTACCGAAGTCAGCTGGGGCATTATTACTTGGGCTTGGACATTCATCAGAAGAAGATGATGAAGAGCTGGAACTACCTGATGAAGTAGAAGAGCTTGATGAAGATGATGAACTTGCATTTGACTGTACGTGACTATCTTCATAATCTAAAAAATATAGGTGCATTAAAAATTAAAAATGTACCTACGTATAGTCTCAAATAACTTACTGGTATTTTTAGAATTTACTGCTGCAAAATCAGATAAATGCTTGTTCTCTTCAATTTCTATTTCATGTGATGTAGGAAGATTTTGTCGACATTCATATTCGTTGACTTGATCGAAATCGGGCAGTTCTTGGCACATCTGTGCCCATCCATGTGGACTATCTGCATTGCTTTGCAAATTATCTAAAAATATAATATATTTTAATAATTATCCTACAAATAAAATATTGTTTTTCATTACTAATAACACACATGGCATAGCTAGGTTTAATGTAACCAGACACTACTTACTTGAAGATTGCATGAGGTTCTCAGTCGAATAGTGCTCAACAGAGTTTTCATCTGATTTATTTTCCTCATTTTTATTAGCTAGCACAAGTGCCATTATTGCTTTTGTTCTAGATGTAAACGCCATTGCTCGGAAAAGCACTAAAATAAAAAACACAAGAGCAAAGCCCAATAAATAAACAAACATAATCAATGCATTTTCGTTTCTAAAAAAGTGGCACATTTCAAAATAATATTTAAAAAAGGGTAACATTATTCAAATTCTTTTCATTAACAATGACACAACAATAAAAAATGCAATAGGTTTTCCACTTAAATGGCATAAGTCGAAATAATACCATATCTTAGAAAATAACAATACAAAATGTATCCTAATATTTTTCGATATAACGGCACAACTTAAAATGTGCCTTTATTTTAGATAACCAAATAGTCTTATAAGCGTATTAACACAAAATAAGCCATTACTTGTGAAGAAAAACTTAAATTAATTAGACTCATTTTGAGATGTGCCACTCTTAATGAAAAAAGCGCAACACTTACCTCCAACGTACTGGACACAACTGAGATGTGCCGCTCTTTGATCAATTGAAAAGGTTGAAACTTGAGTTGCGACAACGGGAGTGGCTCCATCCAGCAAAAACTACACTAACTACCACTATGACGTTCTTCCTGTAAAAAGTAGGCACCTTTCCGAATATTTTTACGCAATAATCTCAAAATTGTCGATTTTTGAGTTCTATATTGGAACTGACGTTTTGATATCAAATATGCAGACTCTCCTTTACTTTCGAATACAGTATAAAACTTTAGAACTTCAGACCAATTTCTAAATTACAAGCTCTAAAATTCTTAGTAGACATCTGAAATACAGGCATTTCGCTCAACCTAATATGTAACTCCAATTTCCCCCAAATAACTCTGTGTCACCTTCTGGACAGTTTAGACATTTTAATATCCCTTCCACGGCAAAGAAATTAATTTCTTACTTTTAGACCACAGTTTGAACCCAATAAATTAAATTAAACAAACACCAAACGGGTAGTAAACCGCAATTTGCATACTATTATTCACGAAATGTTCATGTGCATTACAAACATAATTTTATCATTTTTACATTAAATTTAAAGTGTTCTCAAAAATAATTTTAACCCCTTAACTTTTTACAAACAAATACAGACGCCCCCCATTGCAGCATATGTTTATTTTCAAAAATCAAGTAGGCTCTGACATAATATGAGAGACACTTATTTTTTATATGGACAAAATGCCTTTTCTATAAAAGACAGGTAAGTATCGAAAGATTTTATAAACAAATTATATTCAGGAATGCAGATTATGTCCCTTTATCAAATTGCCTATTTCGTTTATTTTATTTTAATTTTAGGAAAAGGATAAAAAATCAATGTAGTGAACAATGAAATCACTTTAGATAAAAAGGACTCTCGCGCTTGGAGTAACACAGCTTACTTTCAGCCAGTAGAGGTCTCTGTTGTAACCAATTGTGTGTTGCGACGGATATCAGTGTATTAGTTACAACATGCGTCTACCATTAACTCTGCCCATAGCTTCTTTGATTTGCAGTGGATATTATATATACAGTGTGTCTGGTTTTTCATGTTAACACACCTGAAAATCTAAGTAGGCTGTGGGAATTGAACGAGGCAATTTTTTTATAGATATGTCCCTGAAAGATCATCATTTGCGAAGTATTGGTTTGGCATTGTTGCGAAATCCTGGCCTACTGCGATTTTTAAAGGGGTGCGTTCTTCGAAAAACCATATTAGGCATTTTTAATTTAAAATCTGACAGCACAGCGTTAATCAGGACACACAAAAACAGTGGCGTGCCCAGAAATTGTGTCTGGGGGGGGGGGTTGGGGTTAAGCGAATGGAGGTTTAGGGGAGGGAGGGGGGAGAAAATCTAAGACTGGTGGTTAAAAATATACTAAAAATTAAAAAAAACTATTCTTAAAAAGGAACAAAACTGATTTTAATAAACCTACAATCCAAAATCAAGTTTTTGTTTTTTGGATTTGGACTTGGACTAAGAGTTCCGACTACTATCCGACCTGAAAACATCCCATATAGCATCTAATATTTTTTGAATATACAAAAGTTCCTAATGTGCAGAAAATATTCCCCCATATTTATAAACCATTGTTACAATATTTTACGAAATATGTTCAGTAAGTGCATAATATAACCAAGATATTTGTTAAGCACAAATACAAATATATTAGATGAAAATGTCCAAATGATGTATATTTCCACAATATCTTGTGTTACATATTCCTAACTTAGTGGTTCTTATAAATATTTAGAAATTGAACATTTAACTTAAGTACCTACATTACAATTACAGGCACGTTCACCTTAGGAATGTGCAATTTTGGAATATTGCTGGAACATGTTAAATAGTACATTCATACAGCAAATATCTTACACTATTTTTAGTTAATATTTCCAAGTACGTCGATGGCTCAGTGGGTCAGAGCGTTGAACTTGTAAATCGATGGTCGTAGGTTCGAACCCTGCACCCGGCGTTAGCGTTTCTTTATTTTATAATTTACACGTGAATATTAAACGGATATACATAGAACAAACAAAAATGCCTCTGAAGTTTCAAATTAATCTTCAATGAATATTTATGGATATTTATAATACGTGAAATAGTACCTTCAAAAGGCAAACACCTGAATGTTGCCTGAATGTTCAGATAATATTTCTACAGTTTTTATGAATATTCCTAAAATATGCACGTTCTCTGAAAAAATATTACCAGAATATCCCGCCAATGTAATTTTGTTATATGGCATTAGCCTCGCGACACCGCGGCGAGTTATTTTCCCGAAAACCTGTTTGCCCCGAGTCCCGATTGACCCCAGCGCAGCGTCCCGATTCGTCCCATTTGACGGTACAGATGTATTTGATCATCTGTATTCTGTACCCTTACCCCTGTAGCTACGCCGCAGAAGGAGAACTGTACAGTGCAATTATTATCATTATCCAAATATCCGTTTTTAGACTACAAAGTGTGCATTTGTTTTAACTCACAAAAGATAACATTTTTGTGTAATAGAGTAGTTTAGTAGAGTAGTTTTTCGGTTTTTCTTTTGTTTTCCATTTTTTTTCTTCACTTTTCGTTTGAAAATTTAACCTGAACCCCCGAAACCCCCCCCCCCATGGGCACGCCACTGCACAAAAACCCCCACATACCAAATTTTAACCAAAAATATACAGGGAGTTCCTTTCTGCAGGGTGTCAAAGTTGAGCAAAATAGGAATTTTAAAGGCATCTGGGAGTCAAGTATGCCATGGAATTACTTCGAAACAGTTGAATGATGAAGAGAACCACCCACCGTGTTGAGGCGCAAACATCCAATAAAATACTGTTTTCTCTTGTTTTTTTTACATTTTTTCTACACTTTTAACTGAACAAAAACCAATTTATACATTGCAGCTCTTATTACACAACATTACACCGTTATTATATTACACTATATAGAATTATAACTGTCACTTGTAAAAACTACAGTAAGTATCCTGGCTTTCCAGTCAACGATAGGACATGTAGCTGTCTCAGTTGCACCAACCTTCTCGCTTCGACAATTTTGTAAGAAATTCCATCGAATTTTTTATTACCAAAAGCTAACCTAAAACAAGAGTTTTCAATACGTTGCCGATCCATGAATGCTGTCATAGTAACACCATCGTGAAATTATTAGCAACTCGTAAATTTGTAATTTTAGACTGGGACTCATAGAGTGTCTGTGTAACAGTTTCCTTAAGATATTAAAGGATACCTGAAAGATTTTATTAACGTTTTTAGATAGGTTTATTTGTTAAAATGTTAAAAAGTTTTACTTCAAAAAGTTGTTTCTTTATTAATTTTACATAAGTATATACCAAATTTGAAGGTTCTAGATGTACCGCCCAGCATTCATTTTCAAGTTATTAAAATAAAAACCCTGTATCTTTCTGTAGCATACCTGGAACTGTCTGATAAGTATTTGATTATGAAGATCCCAAACAGCGATATTTCCGTCTGAGCAACAACTAAAGCATACATTGGAGTCAGGGCTGATAGTTAAGACGCTGGGGCGCGCTTGATGTCAATTCTGCCTTTGTAGGTGGTGCTAGGCTTGCTAGGCCCCAATTATATTTGCTTACCAAACATTCCAATTGAAATGGGAGCCAGAACTTGTTGGTCCGTCTCGAATGTTTAGGGATGCCTGGACCATTCAAGGCATCATGGGGAGAGGGCTTACGGAAGGCAATAAGCCCTGAAAATGCAAAAATAGGTAAAGAAGGCAGTAGGTTTTTAGGATGCACCAAGCTAGGGAGTAGTAGAATGTTTAAGATTATGATTATAGATTTCCAGATTTCTTAGTGACAAGCATAGAACCTTAAAACATGCCAGGTCACTCATACAACGTTGTAATTGGTCTCTAAAAATGTAATTTCGTTGCTTATTGAAGCTTCACGTTCCGTATTATGAACATCCAAAGCTGAGGGGATAATAAAATGTAGTTTTACACATGTTCTGCATACAATATTCTGGAAGTAGATAGGGAAGGAAATAACGGCCTTGAGTTTGGTTTATATATTAACGAAGAGGTTCCACGTGCAGCTGCAACTACAGCTTAAAATGCGGAATTTCTTAAATGAATAAAGGCTTTACAATGTAACTAATATTAATTATAAGTTAAGATATTGTACGTTTTGTATAAATCTACTCGACTCCAGCTTTTGTCTGCTCGACTGTACAAGTTTGCAAAATAATCAGTCTATTGAATTAGTGGTGTTTGTCTAATAAAATTTTGTTTGTAAATAGATCAATAAATTTCAAAAATAATGTTAGTTTGTCAGTGCAAAATCATTAGCAAGCAATATAAAATTTCTTAGGCTTAAGCATGACAAATTTAAAGCATACCTTTCCGACAATAAAAGCGTACAAATTGCACGGAATGTAGTCTGAATAATATGATAATGAAAAACCCGCATCTCAGAGAAATAACCATGGATAGAGGGAGCAAAAGCATCAAAATGCACACGTTTGTAGACAACGAACATCTCACGGAAATTTACCGAAGTAAACAAACATTAAGCCCGTGTGTACAACGTTTTATATCCTGAGAAATATCAATTTGGGCACACACCACACCCTTTCTCCGTCCCATTGTATATAAAATCAGTGAATATATCCTAAATACTAATAAATAGTATAAATTAACACAAAAAAAAAACAATTGAAAACACGAAAAATAGACACGTACACAATCAGAGAAAATGACACACTGGGGTAAAAAACACAAACAATACAGATATATCTGTTCAATATATTATATTGAATGCGGCGGCGGACGACGGCCATGTTGGGCGATTTTTAGTGTCTGTTGACGATTTTATTAAAGTGATAAAACGATTATTAAACCCGTCTATTTTGAAATTAAATGCTGTAAACAATGACAAGTACGTGGCATAACTCAAAACGATATTGGCCCTGTTTATTTTTGTTCTTACTCCCTCTATCCTTGGTTATTTCTCTGAGGCCTGAATCTTCTTATTATAAACCTATCCATCCATGCGGTTTGACAATGCCGCTTTGGGGTGGTGGTACGTTCAACTTTCGAAAAGGCAACAGTAGAACATTTAGCGTACCTACCTATTGTCAACTAGTATGACTTTGGAGGTCTTATCGTTTTATAATTTTCAGCATGCCAAATCTGGTACAGGATTTTTTAATTCAAAAGAAGACAATACTCATTTATAAAGAAAGATTTTTTAGTACCTGTAATTGTAAATAATAAAGGATGATAGTGGTTACCCTATATTCTCGAACCCTAACCCCTTCTAGTAGCTGTAGAAGACGCCGAAGTCTCCTACATCCAGGGCCGGCCTTAGCCGCCTTTGCGCTTCTGGGCAATATTTTCAATGGCGCCCCCTTCAATAGCGTTAAAAAAAGATTCACATTCAGTTAACCTACGAAATGTTCAAAAATGTTAATAAGTAACAACCAAATGAACCATAAAATTTATAGGTATCTATATTTTGGTATACAAAAAAATACAAAGTTCAGGTGCAAAAAAACTGCATATTGCACTAGAAAGGAATTAAAAATTTATTCTTTGGTTACGTACCAGGTACAAGACACAACATTTACCTTAATAACGCACTACATTATAATTCGCCAGAAAATTCTCGTGGTTTTTCTAAAATCATTGTCTCCATAGTTGCATACACATAATACAACAAACAAAAAATAAGTTATAACAGAAGAATATACGTGTATGTAACTATGAAGACAAGAATAGGGTACTTGACGAAATTTTACAAACTTGATAAAACAATTCCCGGATACTTCCCTTCTAAAAATAATATTTACGTAATTAGTAAGTTATTTCAGACTTTCCTCGAAATTTGGCAGCAAAGCACTTATGATATCACAAGTATTTTAAAAAGGCAAAATATTTTCTAAAATTTATTTGTGGCGTAAACAGATCCATTGAATTTTAATTGGGTTTTTCGCCACCAAACTGATTAAAAGACAACTTTTTCAAGTTGCCTGAAAAATTAATAAATTCTTAACAGTAAGTAACTTTGAACTTGTAACTCAAAAAATATCTTCAACAAATTTGTTTCCTGAGCTTTCGGAGAATATATCTTCTCCTTTCTCAAAGATCATGCCACGTCAAAGTGAAATGACAGATTAATAAATTTCAGCTTAAAATGTCATGACAACAGAAACAATAGCCTAGCCACCTGTCTGATATTGTATCCTGTGTTCTACCTAATTATTTATACTAACTTCTCTTTGAATAAGTGGCAATAATATTTTACTGAATTCCACTGAACATTCGGCAACACAGTTGTCTGTATTTCCTAGAATAATGCCGATTCTTTAATTTTTCGTCTATTTCCTACTTCTTCTTTGAGAATTGGTTTGGAACTATCCCACAAAATCTTATGATTGTTATTAAAAGAGTGTTCACATATTTTCGACTTCGAAATTTGATTTTGCCTGATATAATTTTTATGTTCTTTTAAACGAACGTTAAATGGCCTACAAGTCTCCCCAACATAGAACTTTCCACATTCACAAGGAATTTTATAAATGCAATTTTTTGAACTTTGTACCTCTTTAAATGGTTTCGTTTTAACTAGCATCGATCTTAATGTATTTTTGGTTTTAACTACTGTTCTGACATTAAAACGATTGCCTATGCGTTTTAGCTTATCTGATAGTCCAGGAATATAAGGAATAATTAAAGTCTGTCCACCAGATTTATTTCTCTAATTCTATTAGCATTGTTATTTTGTTGGCAATCCTGAAAAACTTTCTCAATAAATTCAGTAGGATAATTATTCTTCTCAAGAACATGTTTTATATGTTTAATTTCCTTCTCAAATTTTGTGTTATTAGAACAAATCTCTTTAGCCCTGTCATACAAACTTTTAATTACTCCTTTTTTAACACTAATATGATGATGGAATTAAAATGGAGATATCTATTAGTATGTGTTGGTTTTCTATGGACACTAGTTTCTATACTATCTGATTTCAGTATAGAAACATCTAAGAAAGGTAATTGATTATTATTTTCAATTTCTAAGGTAAACTTAATAGAAGATTCTTGCGAGTTTATAAAATTTAATAATAAATTTAAATCATCTACCAAACATTAGGTTGGTGAACATATCTAGTCAACTCATTTTGTTCAAAATCTTCCATAAATAAATTGCTTATGAATGGTGATAAAGGAGACCCAATAGCCATTCCAAATTCCTGCTGGTAAAATTCATTTCCCAGTTGAAAATAAGTGGTTTTAACACAGAGTGTTGTTAGTTCTAATATAAATTTGTACTTTCCACTAAAGTCTGATCATTTTCTAACTTTCTGCGTAAAATATTCAATGATTTGTTAACAGGGACATTAGTAAAAAGACTAACCACATCAAAGCTAGCTAATATATAATGATCCGGAAATTGATGTTCCCTAATTTTTTCCAAAAAATGATTACTGTTTCTGATAAATGAATTTGAGTTTCCTACTAACGGATTAACAATTTTAAGTAAATATTTTGCCAACGAATGACAAAATTTGTTGACAAAATCATTGTCTATTTGATTTGATTTAATTCCTCAACTAATCTTCGAAATTTGTTAATCTGCCTAAGTTTGACTCTATCAAAATGCCTATTATAGCTTCTGCTGATACAATTTGATATGTAATTAAAATCATAAACAGATACACTTTCCCTAATATTTTCCTGTATTTTATTTATATCCTCCCATAATTTGTTTATATAAAATATTTTTGGTAAAGTTGGGCCTAGGAACGGAACTCGGGCTCAGTACTTCTAAGCACTATGACGCCTTTATAAAAGCGTCTTCAAGATAATCCCTAGTCCCAAGTTCTCCGTTAATACTTTACTACTTCTACAACATACAAAATTTTGCAGTTTTATGTGAACATGTGAACATCGGATTATTAGATCCATGAGAGCATTAAATACCGGCAAATTATCGGATTGCCCTATACGTAATCCTTGTCCATGATAATTTACCTACACTACACAACTAACAACACGATAACTACATAAACAATAAAATAATAAATAAGAATTACACTATAATAAATCGCACAGATATCGAATAATGTTTTGATTGAGCGGCATACGGAATGACAGCATGAGGGGTCGTCGAGTGCGGCGGCTTGGGTGGGCGGGTGGCGTTGCCACATACGCGAATATTTCCGCATTAGTGAAGTCTGAATATTTATCATAGATATATGTTCCATATACACATACTTTAACCAAAGTGTCACGTGAAAGACATCAAGGATATAGTTTCCATCTTGCAATATAGGAGTCAATATACGGAACACATTCGTAATAAAAAAAGTATTTATGTTACAAATTGCATTAGTTAAAGCTCAAAGGTTGCAATACTATAAATAAGTATAAGTATTCAAGTAATACCATAAATGTGGTCAGGTGTAAGAATAAAGCTCATAAAAAGTGGCGCACTTATAAAAATGACAACGATTATAACTTGTATAAAAGTTTACGGGCCCGGTCGAAAGAATTAATAGAAAGAGATTACAAAAATTATTTAAAATCAATCGAATCGAGTCTACCCTCCAACCCAAAACGTTTCTGGAACTATATATCTATTAAAAAACAGGCTAAAAGCAGGATTCCAAACGAACTTTTTCTGGACAAGGAAATAGCTAATAATGGGCAAGAAGTATGTAACCTTTTTTCTAGTTTCTTTAAAAGCGTTTTTGAGCCCGAGCGTTTTAATTTTGATTTTAATCAGGTTTTCTCTAGCTCTGTCAATAACAATTATAATCTCAATTGTATTAAGTCGGAGGAGAGGGAGGTACTCGAGGAACTCCGAGCTCTCGATGTCAGTAAGAGCGCTGGGCCGGACGAACTTCCGGTGCTCTTTGTCAAAAATTGCGCCGCTTCTTTGTCCGCACCAGTTACTATGCTTTTTAACCAGTCATTGGACACCGGTGAGTTTCCAGATGCCTGGAAGCGTGCCCTTGTTGTCCCAATTTTTAAGAGTGGTAAAAAAGATGATATAAAAAATTATCGCCCTATAAGTATACTATCGGTAATTCCTAAAATTTTTGAAAAGATGGTCTATAGGTACATATCTTCTCTAATTAGAAACTTGATATCATCGGAGCAGCACGGTTTCTTTGAGGGTAGATCTCTTGAATCCAATTTACTAATATATACCGAATTTTTGCATAAGCACTTGGACAAACAAATCCAGGTAGACGCGGTCTACACCGACTTCAGTAAGGCATTCGACAAGATAAGTCAACATATTACTATCTCGGCTTGCTGAGGTTGGTCTGAATGGCGTTCTCCTGAGATGGATGACTTCATATGTGAAAAACAGATCCCAATTCGTAGCTTTGCAGGGGTTCAGGTCTACAGAATACACACCAACATCTGGGGTTCCTCAAGGGTCCCATCTGGGACCAATTTTGTTTATTATTTACATAAACAAAATTAAATCATGTTTCAGACACAGTAATTTTCTATTATACGCAGATGATATGAAGGTTTCCTTAGATGTGACTTCGACAATAGACTGCACTAAGATTCAGGAAGATTTAGATCGCCTAGTTGTTTTCTGCGAGGATAACGGATTATTTCTAAATTTGGGCAAATGTTGATACATGACTTTTACAAGAAACTTTCAACCCATAAACTTTTCCTATAAATTAAATGGCGAAAATTTTAAACGAGTTAGTTATGTACGGGATCTGGGCATCATATTTGATCCCAAGTTAATATTTGACCTACATATTGATAGTGTAATTAATTCATCCTTGAGAATGCTGGGATACATTAAACGCAAGTGTGATTGTTTTTCGAACGCCAAGCCACTTTTGGCCGTCTATAATGCATTTGTTTTAAGTAAATTGAGTTTTGGCAGTGTTATCTGGAACCCCCAGTATAAAACATATGTGTCTAGACTAGAAAATGTTCAAAATAAATTTTTAAAATTTCTTTGCTTCAAAACAAATAACATTATGATTCTAGAAGGCAACATTTCAGCAGCACTAACCAACTACAATATGTTATCATTGGAAAATAGAAGGGTGGTGTCTGACGTCCTGGTGATATACAAGTTGTATAACAATATTATGCGTAATCCCGATCTATTATCTCTTATCTATATTAATGTTCCACATAGGCACCTAAGAAACTACGAGCTATTTAACATCCCTTTCAGAAGAACAAATTGTTCCCTAAACTCGCCTTTATGTAGATCCTTGAGGCATTGTAACTACATGAATTGTTATGTCGATTTGTTTTCAATGTCACTGACAAACATAAAGAAAGCACTAAAAGATTATTTTTTGTCGATGTCGATATCTTCAATAGCATAAGTACCTATATATAATATATTGTTTGAACCTTGTTTTTCGGATAAACTCTCTTCATTTTTAATGTAAGTATTTATCTCCTTTTTTTTACCTCTAACAGCACTAATGTGCGATATGCTTTTTTCTTTACCATTAACACAATGTATCTGATAACCGCGATATAGATATATAATTTATTGTTCACTCATCACTTTTTGAATTCCTAACTATAATATTAGCATAATGTACAGTTCATAGTGTGCGACCTGTGTATTCGTTTACATTATATAATTAATAGTGGATATTGTAGTGGGTCATCCCCTGACCTGTAGTATCCCTGTTGTCCAAATAAATAAATAAATAAATAAATAAATAATAGATATTCATAGGCAAGCTAGAGACATTGCCTTTGTTCCACGAATTATTGCAAACCGGTACCGGCAACATTGCATTGCCGTTTCTCCTGACAGGCAAAGAGGTTGCCACGTTTGGCGTTCTAGACAATAAAACGGCGAAACTCTAGATTTCAGCCTGAAGAAAATTGTGCAACTTCGTCATTAATTATATCCTGAGAAATATCAATTTGGCAACACGCAACACACTACACAATTTCTGTCCATTGTATACAAAATCAGTCACTATAGCCTAAATACTAATAAATAGCTCCAAATATTCACAAAATGACACTTGAAGACGCGCACCTAAACAATCAAAGAAAATAACGCACTGGAGTAAACAATGCAGAGAGACTAAATGTGGCGGCGGACGGCTGCGTTGCCATGTTGGGCGATTTGAAGTGTCTGTTGACCATTTTATTAAAGTGATAATTATCGCAATTCAGTTTTAGTTAAAAATTGTCACTTACAAGGAATTAATAGCTATACATTTATACATTTAATATTGTGGGCGGTGTCTTCATTTAATACCGTTATTAAACCCGTCTATTTTGCAATGAGATATTGTCTCTGTTTACGTTTTGTTCTTACTTCCTCTATCCTTTGTTATTTCTTTGAGGTAAAATCTCAACTTTGGAAAACAAAGTACCTCAGTTGCCGACTCGGTGACTCGGTTCGGCGGCGCCTTCGGGCAGTGCCCCGGTTTGCCCCCCCCCCCCAAGGCCGGCCCTGCCTACATCTCTCACCGTCACTTACTAATATCAATTGGAATAAATAACACCTAGCCGATGGAATCCGTATCTCCGATAGCTTAGTTGGCCTGCGGCTACAGTAGGAGTCCCGGGTTCAAGTCCCGGCTGGAGTGCATTTTTTCAATTGATATCCTTTACCTGATATGACACTAAAACATCCTTTAATATTCATTTATTCCAACCAATTTCAAAATAACTTTATTATTATACAAACTCTGAGGGAGGCAACATTCTGCCACCGTAGTTTTGATTTAACAATAATTGTACATATCCCATTTTCACTATAAGTGAACGGAATTTTTACACATTTCGCGGAACACAGCTGAGAGCCACATAAGAACATAACAACTACTGACAGTTCGTTGCATTTGTTTTGACTTGTCATAGCCTACTTAGTGTTAGGTAAAAACCACCCTTTTAAGTGTTACAACGAACAAAAGTCATCAGCGTGACACATCTTTCATGTAGATTTCAAATTTTTACAAATCCAAGATGGCGTCCCTAAGAATTTCAAAAGTTAAGTCAGGGGCGAGCTGACCAGGGAGCCGGGGTCTGCGTCGCAGACGGGCGGCCAAATCCAGGGGCGGCCACAGGCCGCCCTACCGTGACAAAAAATATTTTTTCAGAAAAAAGGTAGTAAGTCTCTACATTACTTGCATTCGCCCTCAAAAAGAATATCGTCAACCATGCAACAACATCATATTGACATGAACCCATAACCAGTGGGCCGTCGGCACTACCTCTATTCTAGTCTTTACTCTGTGGCAACTGCGCTGCGCGGCGTGGCGTTGGTATAGACCGCAAATTTCGTAGGGGATATCGACGCTTCAGACCTGAATAATAGTGAGCTAAAAAATTTAAATATCTTTCTTCCATCAGAATATACTGCAAGTCCAAGAACTATTTTAGAATACTTGTTCAAAAATTCTCTCACGAATAATTTTCTGAACACCGCAATAGTCTTCCGAATACTTTTGTGCTCGCCAGTTATCGTAGCATCCGCGAAGAAACCATTTTCCAAATTAAAAATTATAAAAACTATCTAAGGTCTTCTATGAGATTAAACGATTTAGCAATAATTTCCATTGAATGTATCCTACTTGATACAATAAATATCAGTGATATAATATCAGTGTTAAAGCGAGAAAAGTACTATTCATTTAACTTGTATCTTGTGCCTTGTACCTAAGGGATAACCCAATATTCTAAAAATATTTTACTTTTTTGTTTCATTTAGAAGAAAAGGTTTTATTTATTTTTACAAGTACCTGTATTTTTCTTTTCTGATGCAAGCTATATTTATTTTTAGTTTTATTATGACTTTGTAAACGTAATTTTTTACATTTTTAGTACCTTTTTCTTAGAAAAAGCATTTAATTTTATGTCCTATGCATTTGTATTTTGTTTAAAAAGGTTATTTTTCTAGTGTAAGTGATATTTTATGTTTTACTTGTAGTTTTTGTTTTTATTTTTATATTTTAAAACATTTTTTATTTTAAAGAAACATTTACCTTGTTCCTTTCAGTTTGGAAATTCTACCAGACCCAAAACATATTAATCATTATAACAAGACTGATTGCCTGTAGTGGTATTTTCTTGTTATAAGATGGCATTGTGGCCTACTTATTTTCAAAAAAATTGTTGCCTATTCCAAAGTCAAAGCCTCCTGCGATATCACAATCGAGGCTAAAAATCCGAAAATCATATTAGGCATTTTTTTTTTCAAAAAATTTACTAAAAGAAGTTGTTCAGAATAGTTCCAGGACTCTAAACCTAAAATTTTGTCAGAATCAAAAAATATTAAATTAAAAAATTAATTTCCAAAAATAGCAATTGAAGATTTTTCTGCGTTTAGAAAAGTGTGATATGGAAGTTTTGAAGGCTAGTTATTTTCAAAAAGTAATCATTTCAAAATAAAATTGAAAGCTACGAAACATTTTTTTTTAAATTTTTACTGAATTTTTTTTATTTAATATTTTTTGATTTTGACAAAATTTTGGATTTAGGATTCTGGATCGATTCTGAACAACTTTTTTTGTACGTTTCTTGAAAAAAAATGCCTAATATGACTTTCGGATTTTTAGTTTCGATTGCGGCATCGCGGGTGGCTTTGGCTTTGAAGTAAACAACTAATTTTTTGGAAATAAGTAGGCAACAATGCCATCTACCTTTGAGAAAAATTTCGTTCTTGTCGGTTAAAAATTAAAGAAGTTATAAGGTGGTTTCACTCTTAAGTGACACCCTCTGTAGGTATTTTTGAGAATATCTATTATCATTTTTGTTATACCTACCTAATAATTTTTGCAATTACCTCGTAGGTAATTACAAAAGACCGAAAACCCTAGAAATTCAAGATTTTTTAAGTTCTTATAACCTGAAAGAATTTTTTATATTCTGCATACGGGCGGCCAAACATCTAGGAACGCCACTGAGTTAAGTGTTATATCTCGAAAACGAAAACCTTTTTCAAAAAACTGACATCACCGCTAAAAAGGACGGATAAAAGTGTCTTAATAATGCCAAAACCCGCCGGTCTTGATATAAGCATCGGTTTCTAAGATATTTAGCAAAAACGAAAATGGAAAAATTCCCTTTTTTGGAAATAACTCGAAAACGATCTCAGTCAGCCTTTATTTCTCAGCAGCATCAGATTGGCCAGAAAATTGTCTAAAACTTTCCCCATTTGCCCGATTCTCTATCTCTTGTAGTTACCGAGATCCCAATGGCGAGGGTCGAATTTGGTACACACTGTCTACTAGAGTAGTAGATTATTCTGTGGCTCCAGTCTACAACCCTAGAAAATAAAATTCAACCATGGATTTTGTGCACTCTGATATATGGTGTATAATCTACTTTATAATGTAATAAAAAATAAATAAAAACTTTTTAATTTAATACACTATTAACGAAGTTATGGACGTATGCACAAAAAAGTTTGGAAGCTAACGAAGTTACAATTCCCGCCGTCCATAATTAGTTGGATGCAATGCAGTTAATTTCTCTTCTGGAATACGGGACACTGCATTGATTTGGGTCTTTGGATTACTTGGTATAGTATTTCTAAAGTCACTTGAAACAGCATAAAAAACTCTAATTGGCGTCACAAAAAGAATATAGGACATAAGCGTCACGCATACATATTATTTCACTTTTAAGGCTTTTTTTAAGGTTGTCGTCAAACATAACGTAAAGGTCAATGCATCATATAATATTGTCAAAAAGTCTTTAAAAAGTCATACCGATTATAACTATTTACGCAAGTATATCCTAAGATCTGTGAAATTATGTCACGCCTATCCACCGCCACCCTGTGGCCAGCCGTCGAACAGGGTAACCCATGCAAGTATTGGCCATATTACATTATACGAGCGTGCAGTCACTTGTTTTTACTACAATATCTATTTTCTCTGTCTCCTTCATCGCTTCTTACTACTAATACCAGGTTATATATGGTTAAAAAAGTCTTTTGTCTCGTATAAAATTATAAAATTATATAAAATTCAGTGTATAAAATTCAAAGGTTTTTATGCGGTCGACGCCAGCCTATTCAAGGAGGCACCCAATAAAAAAGCGAACGTAGCGATTTGATTGGTCGGCGCTTCGGAAAACCACGGAGCAGGTGTCTGCGTAGCCCAGTTAGGCCAGTATAACCAGTGCCGTGTACGTAAATAGGGATTGAGCTTTATTTTACAGATTTTGGTTTGTGTATAGATTTTTGTGTGGTGTTGTTTTGTGTGAAACAAATATATTGGTTTGCTTTGGTTTGAATTGTTTCAAAGTTTATTTTATTCTTTTTAGAGCAAATAAATAATATTTTTAAAATATCATTAAGGGCCGCGCGCCGCCTAAGACTCGGCCTTCTTTTACAAAGCAAACTCCGCCCAAGCATTTTATGTTGTTCCAAGTGACTTCATTGATACCACAACATAAATGGTTAATGAAGGAGTTTCTTTAAACTCGAACTCGAAGAACTTTGATAATTTTTACTGGTTTCCCATCAGTGGCTACTGTTTTTTTGGGGTCCCATGGTGAAGCTTCTCTTCTCTTTCGCAAAGTATGATGACGAACAAAAAATGTCAACGTCTCTAAATACACGTATTTATACCACGCAAATTTGAAACAATCCATTTTGTGACCTTGGATGTAAGGCATTGTAGGACCCTTTTTCGTTCTCTATACCTACCTAAAATTACAAAGTGAATTTAGTTTGTTTCTGCGATACGATGAATAATGTTTGGCCTTGACTGTTTAAACTCACTTGAATGCCTACTTAGATCTTATTACAAGGACTCAATAACCAGCAGGTTATTAGTCCGCTGGTAAACTATTACACTGGGTTTTCAATTAATGATAACAGGGAATGCTGTGACTTGTTGCTAGGAAAACTTCCACTGGTACTAGCAGGTATTCTTTTTGGTCTATATAGCTGGTCAACACACCCAAATGCGCGCGTTGGCTTGTAGTGGCTACATCCTCTGTGGAGAGGCTTAAGCAATCGAAATATATTATTGACAATCCCCTGCGCTCCAATCGGTTGCTTCCCGAACTTATCTCAGACTAAATCAGAGGCACGTCCCAAGCTTGGCTCTCATGAGAATTACGTTCCTTTTACGTTCGATAATAGATGCATGAATTCTCTGTAGAATTTATACAAGTAAGAATATTCTCAATGTTCTAAAGTACCTACGTCAAGAATCAGATCCATAAGTTACTGTAATTATTAACGCAAAAATTGTACCTCTTAGTCCTAAACAATCTGGAGGAAAACGAACCATGTTTTCATGAATTAAGTATTTGTTTAGTTCCTCAGGAATTATTTTAGTTTGGACTAATGTTTTTTGTGTCTAATTATTAGTTTTAATAGTTAGTTGGAATTTTTCTTATACGTAATCCAACAAAAATGCCGCAACTGTTTCTACACCCTGCTGGTACATACATAAGTCTCTCTTAGCTGGCAACTGTATAGGGGTATTATTTAAAGATTGACCACCCCTTAATTTTTTAAATTTTGGACCTAGAAAAAAAATGATAAACACGAAAGTTGTAGGAAATTTTCTTGCGATCTCAATGCACTTATCAGAAAAACAATTGAGGCGTTTATTTTAGAAACGACGTATGTCCAAAATTTACGAAAATACGATTTTGACGTAATCATGTAACACTACACTGAACTCAATCACCCCAAGGATTCATTTCTCCCAAAAACATCACATGTCTCCAGATATTGACAACTAAAATATCAGTATTTCTGTAAAGATGTCATACCTATGAAAAAAAAAAGAAAAGAAAAAAAAAAGAAAAGTCCATGTAATAGTGTTGTTTTTAAAAGAAACTAGGCAAGAAGCTTCTATGACGGCATTTTTTCACAACAAAATCTGCAGAGCAATGCCGCCTTAGAAATTGGTGTAGAAGACAACAGTAGTGGTTGCGATGAATCCTAATAATTATTTTTTGTAAGTTAAAATTTAATAAAAGCTAAATTTATAATTACTTTTATTTAATTTTTTTCTTTCTTTTAAAAACAACATAAGTCCAAGTTATTTTATTTTTTCCTTAATATCATGATATTTTTTCTTAAAGGTAGGTACTATACTAAAATCGAGCAATCCGTACGCCTGGCGTAAATAAAACCACGTGTTCAATGACGATCCGCGATTGGTCGGTAGGCTATAAAATTTCACCCGAGTCGGCACCAGGGACGTACTCGATCGCAAAAGTGTAGTTGCGCGGTTTTACCTTGTTGTTTTCAGCTATTTAGACACTGCCACAAATAATTTTATCGATGTTTTGAACAATTTTAATGAAGCCAATAATTATTTTTCCTAAATATTTTGGTGTAAACCATTGTAAAATTAAAATTAAATAAAGGTCGTGCCTCAGTGCGGCCCTGGCGAATATTTCAACTCACGTGCTCTTGTTTACGCCAGGCGTAAGAGTTGCTCGATTTTACTATAGTCGAAAATCTTTATTGAAATTATATTCATCATTCTATGATTTAGAGAGTTTTTAAAAAATGGTATAAAAGTCGATAGTGCGTTTTTTCATCTCATAAAAAATTAACATTTCGGACACGTTCTTTCTAAAATAAACTCCTCAATTGAAAGTCACATTTTTCAGATATAGACAAAATATATGTTTTTTTAATGGATCACCCTGTATATTATGGGATATTTGAAACCTACATGAAATTGCGAGTCCAATGATATGTGTTATATGTCCACTCAAATCTTTGCCAATTTACAGCCATATATTTACGATTTTTTGTTTAAAATCAAGACTGCCATGAACGGCATAACTGTTTCGCTATTGTTTCCTTCAATTTGACAGTTTTGGGTTTATTGCGCACTTTCTCAAGTAAAAAGTGAGTAGAACAGTAGAAGTAATTGAAAATGGTTTACTATAGCTATACTATCCAAGAAAAAAGTGATATTATTGAGTGCTATATGCTATATGCGCGTAGGTATCCCGAAAGGCAGGTCCCTAAACAATCCTACGTTAGGTATCTCAATAACAAATTTAGAGGGACTGAGAGTAACTACTCCGAGAAAAAACAATATGCCCCGAAAACTAAATGAAAATGTGCAGGAAAACGTCCGTTTATATTTCTAAGAAAACCCAGGATATTCCTGTCCTGAAATTTGGAGATTCCCTGGAGATTAGTCCAAAATGTACTGAAACGCAACAAAGACTGTAAGCATACAGGCCAGTCCAAATTATCTATGGAAATGATGGCAATAAAAGGCTGGAATACTGTCAAACAATTTTAAACAGACACAATGAAGATGAAAATTTTTTTAGGTTCTTATAAAACTTTGTTTGATTTATATTAGGCACTCTACATAAACTTATTTATTTATTCATTATGGTTGTGGTTTTTACATGGATTTGTGTGATTTATTCGTTAGGTTATTTTTTGCTTTATTAACCTGTTTAACATTAAAAATTTTAGAGCAACGTTTTTCTATTTTCTTAACCATCCCCCCATCAACAAAGTCTACCTACGGCACTGGATATTTACACAACTATTTGACTTCGCCCGCCCCTATGACATTATTCTGACTGCGCCACTGACTTAGTTATTATTATTTTATTGCAGACAGTATTTTATGAACTGATGAGGTTAGTTTTACCACAAGTGCCACAATACACACTATTGGGCTTCCGAAAATCCAAAAAAATTCTATCCAGTTCGAAGGCAGGGCCGAACTTCAGTAAGTGTATGGTGCAAGAAACCATTATCGGACCAGTATTTTTTGATCATGCTTTAAATGGAACAACATATTTGGACTTGTTACAGGGCGAGATTTTTCATTTAATTCGTACTTTTAATGTTCCAAATATAATTTGGCAATGGGTGGAATGCATAAAAAGTAGTAGGTGCTAATGTTTCACCAAAAAGTATCTACTTTGTAGCATTTGCTTTTACATAGAAGCATTTACTTCACTTGTGCATTCCACCCATTATGGTACTCCTGCACACAAAACCATCGTCGTCAAAAATTTCTTGGATGATAATTACCCAGAATAGATTGGGCAAAACGTGTTATGGCCTGCGCGATATCCAGACCTTACTCTTCTAGACTTTTTTTTATGGGGAACATTGAAGGATCGAGTATGCCGAGAAAGAAACCACAATGTTGATGAATGAAAAGAAAAAATGTCCCGAGTCCCGAGAAATACGTTTAATAAATGAAAGTAGCGAATTGAGAAACATTAAACGTAGTTTATTGAAAAGGCCTTGTGCGTTGAACAAAATAGGGGTATTATCAAAGTTTACAGAATAAATTCTGTAAACTTTGATAAGAATAAGAGAATAAAATAAATACAGAATAAATTCTGTAAACTTTGGTATTATAGAGCATCTCTTATAAAAACGTAATGTCATCATATAACTTATAATAATAATTATTAAAACTTTTGTTCTCAGTGTGTCATTTGGATTTTTAGAGGGTCATAAAATGCAAACAACTGAGCTTATGCCATTCATGGCAATCTTGATTTTAAACAAAAAATCGTTAATATGGCTGTAAACTGGCAAACGATTCGAGTGGGCATATAACACATATACATCATTGGACTCACAATTTCATGTAGGTTTCAAATATCCAATAATATACACGGTGATCTATTAAAAAACATATGTTTTGTCTATATCTGGAAAATGCTACTTTCAATTGTTTTTCTGATAAGTGCATTGAGATCGCAAGAAATATTTTTTTCTAGGTCCAATATTTAAAAAATTAAGGCGTGGGCAATCTTTAAATAATACCCCTGTACAGTTGTCGCTGATGATGCAACTCATGCACTCAACAATTTTCTCGGGCTTTCCGTCTGCCGTCTTGGATGAAATTCGTTCTGGTGTTGACGCCACCGCTCAGGCCTGATTTTGCTCACGAACAAACAGAAAACGCACAGGTTAATTTTATTGGATCATACGGTAGTGCGACTGTTGGGAAACAGGCCCTTTTGGGTTACCTATCATCTATATCAAGATGATAGGTTGAGCTGGTCAAAGCACGTCCAGGGTGTGCGCAAAAGTTTAAGCTCAATAATTTACCAAATAAAAAAACTTCGTCCTTTAGTAAATAGAGATATTTTGCTGAATGTCTATTGCAGTATGGAATTACTCTATGGGGAAGCTCATCCATTGCTGGTAAGGCTTTTCGCTTGCAAAATCGTGCTATAAGAGTTCTGTTAAACCTCAGTCCTAGAGAGTGATGTCGATCCCACTTCAAAGTTCTCCAAATCATGACACTCCCTGCGCTCTATATACATACCTACATACTGTACACGCATACTGTAGCTTGTTAGAAATCCACCACAAAAGACATGTGTATAGGCAACATTCCGATATTTACAGTTATCCAACAAGAAGCAAATATCTACTGTGGACTCAACGATATAAATTGGCCAAATCCGCAAAAAATCTCTAAATATACATTAATATAACCACCTCCCTAGCTCAGTCAGGCAACGGAAGAATAATTGCGTGTAAATCCAGTATTATATCCTTTTAAATAACATAACAATATACAAAAATTTTTAAATTGTGAATTTTAATTTTGTGTGTCGTTGTTGGTTTAGATTTTAGTATTAAGCACATAGGTAGGGGTAGGTACAGAAAATAGCCATATAGTCATTTCGCCGAATAGCTGGGACGTTAACAGTTCCTTTGTCATTCACTGAATTCCCTAGATTGCCTGGAATGGCAGAAAAAACAGGGACGTATTAGGGCGTAGCTGAATTTTCGGACGTTTACAAAAAGCCAAATCGATGAATCTCGACGTTTGCAAAAGATTGAAACACTTCTAAAGCTTCCAGTCTTTTACTAGAATGAGTAAAATATCCATATACATTCTGGTATCTTGACAAGCAGCTAAAGCACAGAGATGCAGCGAGTGACAAGAACAACCAAGGACATACAAATCAGGTATTTCCTGTCGCAATTTGGTTTGCACCCCATAATGACAGCTGCATTGTCAGCTGCAAAACCGATCAACTTTTTAAAGGGCACATTATTGCCTGAAAATTGTTTCTTCACTACGTCAAAAATTCCCTGTGCGCTACAATCGAGCAGCCTGAAAAACGCCAAAATTTATCTACTACACATTTCGTGTTATCGTCATAAAATCTCACGACGAGCACTATACACTGTGATGTCGAAACATCAGTCGTTTCATCGATGATTAATGATAACTTTAATTGTGACAATATTTTAGACAATTCTCTGCTGTACGTATTCCTTGGATATAACTTATTTTAGACAATTCTCTGCTGTAGGCATTCCTTGGATATAACTTATTTCATAAGTTTTGTGCATTTTCTTCTTGACAATTTAAGTCTTTTGCTATTTAGGAGTCCAGACAGACTGATGCAATCAATTTTGGAAGGTGATCTAAGTAGACAGCACCAGGTTATGTTCTGCAATAAATCCAATCGTGTTGAGCTCTGCTGTTCTTACTGCCAGCAACATTTTTTTCCTCCTTTTTTTCGTTGAAAAAGCCAGACACCTGTCCAAGAAAAACAAATTAGAATTATATATTGGATTTTTCTTACACTAATTTCACCTTAGGTAATTCTGTTGCATTTTTGTACTTTTTCTTGTGCATTATTGACTCTCCATGTCTATTTAGATGTGTGATTCCACCTTGAATTGTTTTATTGCACAGTTTGCAATATGGCAATATTATAATTTTTACGAGCCATTTGCAAAATTCACTCTTTATATAATGTTTTTTCTTTTTTTTATTCTTCATCTGTAAAATATTCATCTTCCACTGGAGAATCATCATCATTAAATGAATCAGTATCAGCATGGGTGATTTCCAATGATCTGTATACCTAGATCCATAATTCTTAACAGAACTTCGTCCTCAACATTTTGGTATTTATTTACAAACTTTTCAGCACAGTTGCAACTTCCCTAATGTGACAAATAATTAAAGCACTTATTTCTTATAATGTATATATAGCAAAGCTATCAGAGAGATATATATATTTTATTTACGCCTGATGTCTTCGAACGATTTTCAAATGCGTGTCAATATATTGTACACGATAAATTTGAACTATCAAATGAGGATTTACCGATTGGCATGCAGTTCTGTGGTGCAGAACATTGTCAAAAGTTAATGCGAAAAGTGCAACAAATTTCAGGTTATTTTAGATATGAACAACCTCATGGAAAGAATTTGCAGAAGTGGATATAGCCGAGTGGGTAAAGGCGCGTACCTAGAAAACTTCATTTATTTCATCGCTTTTTTTTGTTTTTTAATTAGTAAGTAAAATTTAGGTTTTAATTTTAATTTTTATTGTATAACGTTATAATAGTAAACGATACAATCTGCATTTTTGTTGGTAATAATAATAATCGTTTGGAGACATCGCTTTTTCAAGCAAACGGAAAATTGAATTGCACGCGAGCGGCGCTTTCATGGCATTTATATTCTTATATATGATTGGCATGCATTTTTGAGGCACTATTTAATTTGATTAAGGATGTAGAGATTAATTATTTTATTATTTAGGGTGGAAGGTAGAAAAATACAGAAAATTTATCAGCTGTTATTAACATTAAATAAGTTAGGATTGAATACGCCTCACCTATATTTAGCACAGAGGTGACAGAGATTTGCAGTCTCATAAGTTTCAGGTTTTTTTATATGGGGGATTGTCAGAAAGTTATTAAAAAACAAGACTTTTATCACGAAATGTTAGTAATCGCTATGCAGGGAGTAGCAAAAAATGGTCAGTTCTTATTCCCATCTTCCGGTTTGACTGGAAGTGAGTATTACTTTGACAATTATGTTTTTTTTGAAAATCTGGAGATTTCAAAAATTGTACGGAAAATTTCTTGAACATTTTTCGATTTTTATTTCGTCGCAAAAAAAAAGGAAAATCTGATTCTTTTTGTGTAGATCAATCTCAATCAGATATTTTTGAGGGACGCGTAAGGGATGTATGAGTATAGAGTATACTGATTTTTTTGTAAAAATCAATGTCAGTTTCAAATATATTTTTGGAGGACACATAGGGGATGTAGGAGTAAGAAAATCGGGATTATCAGATTAACTGAGACACCCTGTGCCTTCCATCTACAAAAGGAGCGTTATCGACAGTTCTACTGACAGAGCAATCATTCTGTCACATAAAAACAGATAAAAAAATTAAAGAAAATTAAAAAGGTTTTAAAACAAAACAAATACCCATCAAAAAATAATACACCAAATCACAATAATTATACAAAATATATTTCTATAATCTACGTAAAAGGTGTTTCCGAATGTCTCCAAAGGCTGTTATCAAAATATAATATATCACGAAATATTTTTGAGATGCTTAACATTAAGAGAGGATGCAAACAGTAGAAATTAATTCTAGGACATACATAAATAGCTTATCAAGATTTTATAACACATTAATTAATTAACAAATATAATTAAACTTTGTCTAAAGCCCTTTTATTATGAACAACTTTTCTTAGTAACATTTTTCCGTATCTTGCAAAGAAAAAGTATTTTACCTAGGCAGAAAATTAATTTGTTCCTCATAAGACCTACTTTGATTTTTCGAAACTGAAAATATGACAAAAATTACATTGAAATCAAGCGGGGCGGGACTCCAAATGTTCGAATTTCAACATAAATTGTTGTTGCCATTCACACCTCTTTTTTTCACTTATCCTGGGACATCCCGTATATGGGTAAAAATATGTGAGCAGGAATTTTTTTATTGGAAATTTTTCTTTATCTTTGAGCCCCTTCCCCCCCAATGCTAAATTCTGACTGCGCCACTGCTTCTATAGTATGATATCTGCGAAATTACTTATTATGACATGGCAAATTGAGAAATGAGAAATCGAAGGGATCCCACGAGTGTGAAAACAGCCACGGTTTTTCATCCACGGTTTTGTAAAAATCCCGTCCACGAAAAATCCGGCAACACTGCATTCGTCACGCGAAACACTCTCTCCACGGCCATCCACGGTTTAGCTTTACTCATAGAACGTTATTAAATCTTCTTCCAAGGGACCAAATTTTAAATTTTCGGCGAAATGTACGATATTACTGACACCTGACAAACAGCAGCAGAAATATGGCCTTCACCTGCACTAGTTCAAAACCTGTGGCCGGCGATTTGGGGAGAAGCTGGAATTTAAAAACTTTAAAAATTCGCGTTTTTTGGCAAATAAAAATTATTAGCTATTTTATCGGGAGATGTGCGCTATTGCCGATAGTGGCTAAATATTCACTAGTATATGCCCTTCACCTGGACTAGTTCAAATCCTTTGGCCGGCGGTTTGGGGAGAAGCTGGAATTTAAACGGAAAATTTGTTAAGCAAATATGTTGAGAATCGCCAGGTAAGCACACAGCAAAACAGTCGCGTCCAAAATCCGACAAAATCGGTTTTGGGACTTTGAATTTTTTTCCACAGACGTGAATATTTAGCAACTATCGGCAATAGCGCACATCTCCCGATAAAATAGCTAATAATTTTTATTTGCAAACAAACGCAATTTTTTCAAGTTTTTAAAATCCAGCTTCTTCCCAAATCGCCGGCCAAAGGTTTTGAAGTAGTCCAGGTGAAGGGCATATACCAGCGAATATTTAGCAACTGTCGGCAATAGCGCACATCTCCCGATAAAATAGCTAATAATTTTTATTTGCCAAAAAACGCGAATTTTTAAAGTTTTTAAATTCCAGCTTCTTCCCAAATCGCCGGCCAAAGGTTTTGAACTAGTCCAGGTGAAGGGCATATACTAGTGAATATTTAGCCACTATCGGCAATAGCGCACATCACCCGATAAAATAGCTAATAATTTTTATTTGCCAAAAACGCGATTTTTTAAAGTTTTTAAATTCCAGCTTCTCCCAAAACCGCCGGCCAAAGGTTTTGAACTAGTCCAGGTGAAGGGCATATACTAGCGAATATTTAGCAACTATCGGCAATAGCGCACATGTCCCGATAAAGAAGCTAATAATTTTTATTTGCCAAAAAACGCCAATTTTTAAAGTTTTTAAATTCCAGCTTCTCCCCAAATCGCCGGCCAAAGGTTTTGAACCAGTCCAGGTGAAGGGCATATACTAGCGAATATTTAGCAACTATCGGCAATAGCGCACATGTCCCGATAAAGAAGCCAATAATTTTTATTTGCCAAAAAAACGCGAATTTTTAAAGTGTTTAAATTCCAGCTTCTCCCCAAATCGCCGGCCAAAGGTTTTGAACTAGTCCAGGTGAAGGGCATATACTAGTGAATATTTAGCAACTATCGGCAATAGCGCACATGTCCCGATAAAGAAGCTAATAATTTTTATTTGCCAAAAAAACGCCAATTTTTAAAGTTTTTAAATTCCAGCTTCTCCCCAAATCGCCGGCCAAAGGTTTTGAACCAGTCCAGGTGAAGGGCATATATTAGCGAATATTTAGCAACTATCGGCAAAAGCGCACATGTCCCGATAAAGAAGCTAATAATTTTTATTTGCCAAAAACGCGATTTTTTAAAGTTTTTAAATTCCAGCTTCTCCCAAAACCGCCGGCCAAAGGTTTTGAACTAGTCCAGGTGAAGGGCATATACTAGCGAATATTTAGCAACTATCGGCAATAGCGCACATGTCCCGATAAAGAAGCTAATAATTTTTATTTGCCAAAAAACGCCAATTTTTAAAGTTTTTAAATTCCAGCTTCTCCCCAAATCGCCGGCCAAAGGTTTTGAACCAGTCCAGGTGAAGGGCATATACTAGCGAATATTTAGCAACTATCGGCAATAGCGCACATGTCCCGATAAAGAAGCTAATAATTTTTATTTGCCAAAAAAACGCGAATTTTTAAAGTTTTTAAATTCCAGCTTCTCCCCAAATCGCCGGCCAAAGGTTTTGAACCAGTCCAGGTGAAGGGCATACACTAGCGAATATTTAGCAACTATCGGCAATAGCGCACATGTCCCGATAAAGAAGCCAATAATTTTTATTTGCCAAAAAACGCCAATTTTTAAAGTTTTTAAATTCCAGCTTCTCCCCAAATCGCCGGCCAAAGGTTTTGAACCAGTCCAGGTGAAGGGCATATACTAGCGAATATTTAGCAACTATCGGCAATAGCGCACATGTCCCGATAAAGAAGCCAATAATTTTTATTTGCCAAAAAACGCGAATTTTTAAAATGTTTAAATTCCAGCTTCTCCCCAAATCGCCGGCCAAAGGTTTTGAACTAGTCCAGGTGAAGGGCATATACTAGTGAATATTTAGCAACTATCGGCAATAGCGCACATGTCCCTATAAAATAGGTAATAATTTTTATTTGCCAAAAAAACGCCAATTTTTAAAGTTTTTAAATTCCAGCTTCTCCCCAAATCGCCGGCCAAAGGTTTTGAACTAGTCCAGGTGAAGGGCATATACTAGCGAATATTTAGCCACTATCGGCAATAGCGCACATCTCCCGATAAAATAGCTAATAATTTTTATTTGCCAAAAAAACGCGATTTTTTTAAGTTTTTAAATTCCAGCTTCTCCCCAAACCGCCGGCCAAAGGTTTTGAACTAGTCCAGGTGAAGGGCATATACTAGCGAATATTTAGCAACCATCGGCAATAGCGCACATGTCCCGATAAAGAAGCTAATAATTTTTATTTGCCAAAAAACGCCAATTTTTAAAGTTTTTAAATTCCAGCTTCTCCCCAAATCGCCGGCCAAAGGTTTTGAACTAGTCCAGGTGAAGGGCATATACTAGCGAATATTTAGCAACTATCGGCAATACCGCACATGTCCCGATAAAGAAGCTAATAATTTTTATTTGCCAAAAAACGCCAATTTTTAAAGTTTTTAAATTCCAGCTTCTCCCCAAATCGCCGGCCAAAGGTTTTGAACCAGTCCAGGTGAAGGGCATATACTAGCGAATATTTAGCAACTATCGGCAAAAGCGCACATGTCCCGATAAAGAAGCTAATAATTTTTATTTGCCAAAAACGCGATTTTTTAAAGTTTTTAAATTCCAGCTTCTCCCAAAACCGCCGGCCAAAGGTTTTGAACTAGTCCAGGTGAAGGGCATATACTAGCGAATATTTAGCAACTATCGGCAATAGCGCACATGTCCCGATAAAGAAGCTAATAATTTTTATTTGCCAAAAAACGCCAATTTTTTAAGTTTTTAAATTCCAGCTTCTCCCCAAATCGCCGGCCAAAGGTTTTGAACCAGTCCAGGTGAAGGGCATATACTAGCGAATATTTAGCAACTATCGGCAAAAGCGCACATGTCCCGATAAAGAAGCTAATAATTTTTATTTGCCAAAAAACGCCAATTTTTAAAGTTTTTAAATTCCAGCTTCTCCCCAAATCGCCGGCCAAAGGTTTTGAACCAGTCCAGGTGAAGGGCATATACTAGCGAATATTTAGCAACTATCGGCAATAGCGCACATGTCCCGATAAAGAAGCCAATAATTTGTATTTGCCAAAAAACGCGAATTTTTAAAGTGTTTAAATTCCAGCTTCTCCCCAAATCGCCGGCCAAAGGTTTTGAACTAGTCCAGGTGAAGGGCATATACTAGTGAATATTTAGCAACTATCGGCAATAGCGCACATGTCCCGATAAAGAAGCTAATAATTTTTATTTGCCAAAAAACGCCAATTTTTAAAGTTTTTAAATTCCAGCTTCTCTCCAAATCGCCGGCCAAAGGTTTTGAACTAGTCCAGGTGAAGGGCATATACTATCGAATATTTAGCAACTATCGGCAATAGCGCACATGTCCCGATAAAGAAGCTAATAATTTTTATTTGCCAAAAAACGCCAATTTTTAAAGTTTTTAAATTCCAGCTTCTCCCCAAATAGCCGGCCAAAGGTTTTGAACTAGTCCAGGTGAAGGGCATATACGAGTGAATATTTAGCCACTATCGGCAATAGCGCACATCTCCCTATAAAATAGGTAATAATTTTTATTTGCCAAAAAAACGCCAATTTTTAAAGTTTTTAAATTCCAGCTTCTCTCCAAATCGCCGGCCAAAGATTTTGAACTAGTCCAGGTGAAGGGCATATACTAGCGAATATTTAGCAACTATCGGCAAAAGCGCACATGTCCCGATAAAGAAGCTAATAATTTTTATTTGCCAAAAAACGCCAATTTTTAAAGTTTTTAAATTCCAGCTTCTCCCCAAATCGCCGGCCAAAGGTTTTGAACCAGTCCAGGTGAAGGGCATATACTAGCGAATATTTAGCAACTATCGGCAATAGCGCACATGTCCCGATAAAGAAGCCAATAATTTTTATTTGCCAAAAAACGCGAATTTTTAAAGTGTTTAAATTCCAGCTTCTCCCCAAATCGCCGGCCAAAGGTTTTGAACTAGTCCAGGTGAAGGGCATATACTAGTGAATATTTAGCAACTATCGGCAATAGCGCACATGTCCCGATAAAGAAGCTAATAATTTTTATTTGCCAAAAAACGCCAATTTTTAAAGTTTTTAAATTCCAGCTTCTCCCCAAATCGCCGGCCAAAGGTTTTGAACTAGTCCAGGTGAAGGGCATATACGAGTGAATATTTAGCCACTATCGGCAATAGCGCACATCTCCCTATAAAATAGGTAATAATTTTTATTTGCCAAAAAAACGCCAATTTTTAAAGTTTTTAAATTCCAGCTTCTCCCCAAATCGCCGGCCAAAGGTTTTGAACTAGTCCAGGTGAAGGGCATATACTAGCGAATATTTAGCCACTATCGGCAATAGCGCACATCTCCCGATAAAATAGCTAATAATTTTTATTTGCCAAAAAAACGCGATTTTTTAAAGTTTTTAAATTCCAGCTTCTCCCCAAACCGCCGGCCAAAGGTTTTGAACTAGTCCAGGTGAAGGGCATATACTAGCGAATATTTAGCAACCATCGGCAATAGCGCACATGTCCCGATAAAGAAGCTAATAATTTTTATTTGCCAAAAAACGCCAATTTTTAAAGTTTTTAAATTCCAGCTTCTCCCCAAATCGCCGGCCAAAGGTTTTGAACTAGTCCAGGTGAAGGGCATATACTATCGAATATTTAGCAACTATCGGCAATAGCGCACATGTCCCGATAAAGAAGCTAATAATTTTTATTTGCCAAAAAACGCGAATTTTTAAAGTTTTTAAATTCCAGCTTCTCCCCAAATCGCCGGCCAAAGATTTTGAACTAGTCCAGGTGAAGGGCATATACTAGCGAATATTTAGCAACTATCGGCAAAAGCGCACATGTCCCGATAAAGAAGCTAATAATTTTTATTTGCCAAAAAACGCGAATTTTTAAAGTTTTTAAATTCCAGCTTCTCCCCAAATCGCCGGCCAAAGGTTTTGAACTAGTCCAGGTGAAGGGCATATACTAGCGAATATTTAGCCACTATCGGCAATAGCGCACATCTCCCGATAAAATAGCTAATAATTTTTATTTGCCAAAAAACGCGAATTTTTAAAGTTTTTAAATTCCAGCTTCTCCCCAAATCGCCGGCCAAAGGTTTTGAACTAGTCCAGGTGAAGGCCATATTTCTGCCGCTGTTTGTCTGCCGCGGTTGTCAGCAATATCGTACATTTCGCTGAAAATTTAAAATTTGGTCCCTTAGAAGAAGATGTAATAACGTTCTATGAGTAAAGCAAAACCGTGGATGGCTGTGGAGAGAGTGTTTCGCCTAACGAATGCAGTGTTGTCGGATTTTTCGTGGACGGGATTTTTACAAAGCCGTGGATGAAAAACCGTGGCTGTTTTCACACTCGTAGGGATCCCCACCTAATTGATTAGTAGGGAGAACAAAAGTGGATGGATATTGTTTTCTTACTTGCGATTGGTGCCCGCCCACGTCGATGGGTTGAACCTCTTCGACTGCGTTAGGAGTAGTGACAACGTCACCTTCATATTATGGATATTACACCTGGTCGCCAGACGACACCTTTAGAATTGACAGTACGGTAGAAAAGCCTCCTTGATTTAACACTATTAATAAGAAATTCGCAGGATACTCTGTTTTATCAGAAAAAAAAATACAATTCTTTCCCCAGTCAACCTATTGTCTATCTTCAATAATAAAATAGTTACCAATAGTGCCGACTTTACTTGGAACAGCCATAGCATAGCCGAAGAGTATCGTTCGGCCATGGCCAAAGTGTGTAGAGATTTTAGTGAATCTTAGATAAAAGACCAAAAACCTCTTTTTACTTTTCGCACAACTTCTAAAGGAATCATTTAATCACCTTAATATATTTCGCAAATGCATTAGATTAGAGTTATACATACCTAGTCGTATATCATAACGAAAGCTTCCTATTGTTAAGGATTTGGACTACTACATTATCTTTAAATTGTATTTAGGCTACATTATACTGATAATGCTGTAATTAACGGTTTAATCTGAATAATATATCTTTTCTTCTGAACAATTCCCCTTTAGGAAGTGGCGAGAGCTTCCGGCAACACGCCACATTATTTCCCCTGTTTTAAGTTTACAATAATTTAACCAATATCTTCCCAGCGAAAGGGGGTATTTAGCTTCTGTAAAAATATCTTGTACCGTGTTGCGAAGTTAAGAAACTTTTCGACCCCAGAAACTTTGAAATATAATTTATGAGAGAGAACATCAAATTTGAAGGAATCTTGTCCCGATAAAGTTATTATTTAAAAGAATAGTGCTTTTCCAGACGGTAAATGAATTAAATTCAGGCTAATGGAAAATTCAACATAATATTTTATACAAATCACCACAAGCAATACGTAAAATGAAGTATATGTACAGGGTTTATCGTTCATCAGTACATTAGTATTAAGGGCAGGTAGAGAAAAATGCACTCGTTAAGAATCTGGTAAAACTTTCATATGATGTAACCCACCCCCGATTTTCTTGAAATTTTGGTTGCGCCCTATCTTCGAGATCCTTGAACACGAATCTGACCTTAGTTTTTGGCGGTCGGTCGTAGTTTCCGAGAAAATTAATTTTCAAATTTCCTTTTGACATACATCTCACTTTTCACGGCGATATTTGTGGTTGCTCAAACTAGTCGCCACACTATTTTGCACCTTTTGCAACATCTAAACTTTGAGAAAATAGCGAAAATAGCCTACGTCGTAAAACACTGCGAAAATCTTTGAAAATTTCGTTTTTTTCTTTTTGTAAATTTATTTGGGGACGTGAACTTTACCAAGCAATTATTTCCCATCTTGTGTTGCATTTGTAAGCATTAGTTTCCAAAGCAACCCTCTTTTATTAAACATACTGAACTCACGTTAAATCCGTAAAATTCAACATAACTCTTCTGGTCTAATATACTAAACCCACAAATCAGTTTCAAATTCATAAAATTTTCAGTTTAATAATTAGTATGACCATAATACTCAAATGAGTAAAAAGTCTTTTCATATAATAGATAATATATAGTATAAAAGCACGTCAAATTTGCTTTAAAAACTTCTTTCATTAGAGGGACCAACATTGCTGGACGCCAAAATTCCTCCGTCAACGAAGCTTAGCGTGCTCATGGTAATACTGCGTTAAACAAACTGTTTATTGTATCCCGTTAAAGATTATTACGATTATTGCACGTGTTATAGCTATTTTGTTGAAGGCTGCTCGTTGTAGGAAATTGCCTGGAACAGCAAACCGACAAAGAAACTACTCACTGCAATGTCTATAGGCAAAACTTATGTATTACAGGGGTATTCACGAAATATTTCACCCTTAATTACTCATTTATTTTTAGACATGGGGAAAAAATGTAAAGACCGAACTCTAAAGTGATTTGAAATATAGACATAGGTGAGCTTCCTTTTCTAGATATAGAACGTGGTTTTCAAAACATTTTATTATATAGTTATTTATATTAGCCCGAGTTATCTATTATACAGGGTGATTCAGATTTAATCTGCAACACTTCAACAGGTGATAGAAAACCAAAAAATAAGCGCACTTTCTTCTATAAACTATATCATTTTAAGGCCTTATAAAAAAGTTACAGGGTGTTCAATTTGCAAGAAATATGTGGAATATATTGAATATTTTACAAACTAGTTGAGATATTTAAGTCATATTTGGTACATGTTATAACGGCATGGGTTAGCATAAAACCTGTTAATATAAAACATCTTGAACAACCAGTGGCGTAGAAATGGGTAATTATTATTATATTAGAAAAAAAAAATAGAACCACCTTGTATAGCAATAAAATGTATTCAAATTCTTATGTAGACGTTCTCTTAGCATTTTTTCATTTGTGTCATGGTTTCATAGCAAATTTGATTTTTTCGTATTATTTCGGGGTACTTCTGAAAAATTAACTTAAAACTTTTCTCCATAAGTAACACTCAAAGTAGAAAAAATGTATTTTTTACTTTAAATACAGTAACTTTTCCCAATAAACTTATCCATTCAAGGTTTTACTTTTCAAGATACAGAGCGTAACATTAATTGTATGTTCCTTAAATGTTTTAGACCCTGTATCTTCAAAAGTATAGCCTTAAATAGGTGAGTTTATTGGAAAAAGTTACTTTATTTCAGGTAGCAAACACATTATTTCTACTTTAAGTGTTACTTATGGAGAAAAGTACGCCGAAATATTACTAAAAAATCAAATTTGCTATAAAACCACGACACATATGAAAAAATGCTAAGAGAACGTTTTTGTTTACAATAAAAATTTACATAATAATTTGAATACATTTTATTGCTATACAAGGTGGTTCTATTTTTTTTTCTAAAATAAATTATACTAATTACCCATTTCTACGCCACTGGTTGTTCAAGATGTTTCATATTAACAGGTTTTATGCTAACCCATGCCGTTATAACGTGTACCAAATATGACTTAAATATCTTAACTAGTTAGTAGATAAAATAACGAGTTTTGCAGCCAGAAAGGTATATATTAACTTCTTTTTATAATACCAAGCTTTCGGTCTACTTCGTGACCTTCATCAGGGCTAGAAAATTATTTAAATTATTAGAAAATATTGAGAAAAGGTTGAAATTTTACTCACAATTATGTTGAAGTTTTTTTTTTCTAGCCCTGATGAAGGTCACGAAGTAGACCGAAAGCTTGGTATTATAAAAAGAAGTTAATATATACCTTTCTGGCTGCAAAACTCGTTATTTTATCTACTAAGTAAAACTACACAGCCGTAAACTAGCTATTTATCTCAACTAGTTTGTAAAATATTCAATAAATTCCACATATTTCTTGCAACTTTAACACCCTGTAACTTTCTTATAAGGCCTTAAAATGATATAGTTTATAGAAGAAAGTGAGCTTATTTTTTGGTTTTCTATCACCTGTTGAAGTGTTGCAGATTAAAACTGAATCACCCTGTAAATTATACAGGGTATATACCCTTTTTAGCCACTAACCCCTTTTTGGCCACTTGATTAAAAAAAGCTGATTATTAAGTAAGAGGTAGGTATTAAGTTATGGTGCCACCTTTGGCATAACTGAAGGTACTAGTAACATGAAGTTTTGCCATGCACCAATAGGTGGCAGGCATACATTTGCCTGGTTATAAATGGCCACCCAAAAGTGACTGGCAGTTTTTGTTATGTTTCTTAGCAAATCCGGTAACATGGAATCGTATTCTTAGTTTTTTTATAATGTGCCAAGCTTGGACGATGTTTGCAGTTATGTTTTCTGATATTAAAATAATCCCTAACCTCAAAATTACATCAAAACCAAGATGGCCACAAATGGCAAACATTTTTTGTTATTTTTTTTACCAATTAAAAACTACAATAAATCCTAGCTCATGTCTTACCTATGTATTCTAGAAATATCATAAAACAAAACTGTTATAGGTTAAAACAATGCCAAAACTCAAGGTCCCAATATTACTTCGTTATTTACCAGCAATAATCGGCATAAGCAACTCTTCGTGGAAACTATATACAAAAATTCATATAGGTAACAAAGAAGTTGAATTCCCCAATTTATGCCTTAAAGAATGGTCTGGATGTATTTTTCTGTGTTTCACCTACTACCTAATTACCTGCCATTTTCGGCCAGCCTGTATCTGTATATTTAATCTAAATGCACTTTGGTTCTAGAATTTGAAATTTTTGCTTTCTAGAAACGCAGAAGTTTCGATGGTGAATATTTCATGGTTTTCACATATACAGGAAAGTAAGGCTAATAATGACATTTCAAATCCCTTATATTTAGAGCTTACGGAATGGCTCTCTTTTAACCCCTTTCAAACCCGTATTTCACCCATTTCACTCGCTTAGAGTGGGAGATTCGAAAAGTCCCTTCTTATCGGTTTCCTACGTCGCAAAAGGACGCTTACTGTGAAATTTTTGCCTCCCCAGAATCAAGCCTTTTCAGAGATAACGTGATTATCTGTCAGTTAGCTACAGTTTTATACCATTAAGGTGCGACATGCCTAATTGTGTCGGTACGTGAGCCTGTATGAGAAAACAGAATTACCTGTCGCCAAGGTCTGGCAAAACGAGGCCAGGCACGCTTGTTTTAATTACTGCACAGATGATGTCGCATTCTCTAGATTGACATAGGTTTGACAGATATTAGCTCTGTGGATTCTGACCTTTGTTTCATTATCGGCGAACAGTAAGTTCAGTGATTAAAATCAATCGACGAGTTCGCAGGATACATCGCACTTTCTAGCGGACACATTTTAAACGATTACCTCTTGACATTAGAAAAGAAAGTCCAAAATCTAGTATAAAGAATTATCCAAAGAATCCTAATATGATGTCAAAATTAAGTATTAGGCTACAAAAAATAGAAATTGTCAATACCCTTTTCCCAAGTGTCACTCTACAATTTTTCCGAGAGGCTCTGTATGTATGATTTCTTCGAGTTTTAGATATCTTTTGTTTTCTAACAGTAGCTACATTTTCCAAATACGCAACGCAAATAAATGTAGCCTCCTCTCACTGGAATAATAGCAGCTGAGTAAGTTAAAATTGCTGGAAATAAAACTTAATTTATAATCTAATATATTAAAAAATAATATATCGTATAAGTTTTTTTTATAAAAAAGCAGGAATGTCCTTTTTGTATGGGTATATTTTGTATGGATTAAAAAGTTCATTGAACACATTTTAAAAATATATAATTTCATAATTTCGAAATAGCCTACAAGGTGGCTAACAAAACAATAAAACCTAAAATCAAGTCAAGAACGTAAGTATAAAACAATTAATGGTGAATTTTTCATTTTGTATGTTGACAAAACTAATAAAAAATTGAAAATGGTTTATTAAATAAAGAAAAAGCCAAAAAATATATTTTTCCCCATAAACATGTACAGAAAACCCAATGGCTTTCGTTGTACTTACAGGGCGTTAAAGTTAGGATTTTTAAAAAGTATTTTCTTGAGGTCTTCTATAAAATAAGCAAGTTACCTATGTTCTTTAGGGCTATAATAGCTATAATTCGAGTAATAAGTAAGATAGAGGATTTTGATATTATTCAGTGACGGGAGGTATCGGGATGAGCCAACTTATTTTTTAACAAAAAAATGATACGGCACTGGAAAATTTACTTTTTCTTGCCTCCGGTAAATGTTCATGTTAATTCTGAAGAAAAAAGTTTAATTTAATATTTTTACGAATACCCTGTATGAGCTAGACTAGCTAACTACGTACAATAATACCTTAGGCAAATCTTAATGGATTTGCAAAAAAGATCACCAACCTGTGCCCCGTGGTTTATTCAGGGTACTCTGGAAAATATATTTTTTTTATAATTCGGCCCCACTTCCTGAAAGCTCTGTATAACTTAGAGTATTGATATTTTGTACTAAAGGATTTGAGCTATGAGCTATGGCACTATCTATTTTATTTATTTTATTCTTAATAGAATGCCTAATATAACATTCTGAAAATTTTTCAATTAAAAAAATCATAGCTAGCCATGGAATAATCTCCCAATCGAAATAATACTGTCTGTGAGATATCTGCCCTTAGGTGAATCTAAAAAAATATATACAGGGTGAGTTTTTTCGATGCCCACTATGGGGATCTCGGAAACTAGCAGAGCTAGAACAACGGTTAAATGGGGAAAGAATTGCAGTTTTGAATGCTCAATCTTATGCCCCTTTTGGACTTTTAAAAAAGTTCATGGCTCACTAGATATTTTGAAAAGAGTGATTTTTTGCTATTTCATCAGATCTCTGTAGCTCCGTTATTTCTGATTATACAGAAAAACTGTAGAGACAAAAATTGTAGATAATTTTCGGCTTAATAAGATAATCTTATCCAATTTTTTATGTTGTTTGTGCTTTTTGAGATATGATATAAACTTGTGTTTTTTTTTTAATGTAAATCATAGTTGGCTGTGGCCTTATAAAATCGGACATTTATACATTTAATGGTATAAACAGGCGAAGTATCGCTAATACATAGCGTTTTTCAACTTAACCTTGAAGATAATACAAAAATAAGGTATAGGTACTAAATTAAAGAAATTAAACATACACATTACAATGTGCAACTTAAACTAACTATATATTATATTTCAGAGAACCATTTTTAGGAATTGCTATATTTAGTCAGCGAGAGAAAAAAACATGATCAGTGTGATAATAAGTAGGCTTTTAATTTTTTTTGAAATTAGTTAAATCATAATTATAAAATGAGGGTGGCAGAGAGTTGTACTTTTTGACTGCATTATACGTAAAACTAGGTAAATACTTTCGTTTTTTGCTTGGGAATAACTAGTAAATTTCGATTCCTAGTATTAAGTCTATTTATATTTTTAAATTTCAATAATTTTGTGCTCAAATAGTTTGGAATGCCAGTCGTTATCACTTTATGTGTTAAGAACAGTAAAGGCAGAGATCTCAACTTACCTTCCCGCTTCACTAATTTTGTAAGATATGTGGTCATATTTTCGTATGCCAAATGAGTATCTAAAACAAGAATTTTGAACTCTCTGTAGTCTGACCTGATCTTCCAGTAGCAGTGCCGGCCCATAAACAGTATCGCAATAACTCATTTTTGAAACTATGAATGCTTCACACAATTGCAACTTTAAAGTGGAGGACAAAGTATGTCTGTGAGGATACAGTTGCTTGAGAAAATTATAGGAAGGTTGGCATAAACTAGACACTTGCTTTCTGAATCTCATGTCTGAGTCAATCCACAGACCAAGAGTCTTACATTCATGTTGTGTCTCAATGTCGGTATTATTGATTCTGATTTTAATTAGGTTGATGGCGAGGTGTCTAGCATCTTTTGGTCCCAGAAACAGTGCAGAAGATTTGGAAGGGTTTAACTTCAGATTATGTGCTGCAGAAATATCAGCCAATGATCTTAGGTCGCTGTTAATGCATATCTCAGCCTCCACTGGGGAAAAACTGTAGTATACTTGGGTGTCGTCAGCATAGTGATGTATTTGACAGTATTTCTAATTAGTATGAAAATCTGATATATAAATGGAGAACAACAATGGTCCAAGTATAGACCCCTCATACTTTATTTTGTACTGTTCCCCACAAAAAGAAATCCAAAACAGACAAATCGGGGGATCGGAACTGCCAGGAAATAGGACTATTTCTCCCTATCCAACTATTTGGATCGAGCTGATCTAGGTAATTTTCAAATAATTATCTGATAATAATGATAATTTTCTAATTTTTTTAAATTTTCACGTAGTCAGCCATGGAACATTTTCATAATTACGTTCTATTTTATAATAAGACATACTTCAAACTTTCAAATATTTTATTTTAAGCTGGTAACAAAATGTAACAAAATAAAACAAACATTATCATGAAACATAACAACATAAAAAATTGGATAAGATTATCTTATTAAGCCGAAAATTATCTACAATTTTTGTCTCTACAGTTTTTCTGTATAATCAAAAATAACGGAGCTACAGAGATCTGATGAATTAACAAAAAATCACTCTTTTCAAAATATCTAGTGAACCATGAACTTTTTTAAAAATCCAAAAGGTGCATAAGATTGAGCATTCAAAACTGCAATTCTTTCCCCATTTAACCTTTGTACTAGCTCTGCTAGTTTCCGAGATCCCCATAGTGGGCATTGAAAAAACTCACCCTCACCACTCTACTCTTCATTGATTTCTAGAGTGTTTACAAGGAAACACTGTACCTATTGCGAAGTCAATCATGTTGCTTATAGAAGGTTTTATAGCCATTTCGACTAGGAGCAAACTACAATTTAACATTGGTTGTGATAAATGGCTAGCTTCATTCTTTAATCTTCTTTCAATGGGCTCGAACATACCTGCACTCATTGAACTGACACCGATGTATGTACCTCTGTAGAGTCCACCTAGATTGCAATTTTACTGGTATCCTCTTGGCGACCTTGCTCTCCAAATGATGCAATTTCTCTTTTTAATCTTTCAATCTCCTTATCGTTGCTTAGTAGCAGATCATTGCGATTTCCGCTGATTTCACTTTCAGCAGCTTTTTGTTTATTTGAAATTACAGGATTTTCAACTACATCGTGATGCCAAAGTCTTCTTTATGTGTATTGAATATCTGGAATAAGAAAAATTATTAATATTTGAAAAGACTTACACACATAAATATATACACCTGCTCCTCTTAAAACATTCTTAACTAAAGTAGGAGTAGCACCTGGTTTGAGTATTTTCAATTTTGCTCCAGTCATATAACAGGAGTTTTCAAAGTGCCTGCTACAGATTTGTACACTAAAAAGATTCTTTGCGTCTGCTAAAAATTGCATATATTTTATCTATAATCTTTCGGTAAAGACGCAAGGATTCCTTAGTGGTTTTGGAATACTTTTTATCCACTTGAATCGTTCTGCTGAATCACTGGGAACTTCATGTAAACTTACTTTTAACTAGTTTAATTTCCGCCATTGATATAATATGTAGCATTTATGCTACCAGACATTTAACAATTTTTTTCTATGAAATAGGAGAACTAAATTTATAATGTATGAATATTATATTTATTAAAGGTTGTTTTAGTGGCATATCAGGTAAAGGATATGAAATGAAAAAAAAAATGCACTCCAGGTGGGACTCAAACCCGGGGCTCCTACTGTGGCCGTAGGCACTTATAACTAAGCTAGCGGAGATATGGGTTCCATCGGCTAGGTATTGTTTATTCCATTTGATATTAGCACAGAATAAATAGCATGCTATTACTCGTTAGTCTGTGATATTAGTTAGTAAAGGTGGCAACTCCGCGCCCCGAGGTTGGTAGCCTCGACGCGTGAGCTTAACAGCTGATCTGGGTGAACGCCGTTAACAAGGGGTTTTAATACAATTCTGAAAATATGTTTTCTTTTTTTGTTGACTTTTGATTTTTTTAAAATTTCGAATTCGTATTAAGCTGATTTTCCCCACCTGTGGTTAATTTTTTTACATCATGAGTGAATTACCATGTGTTTGACTAGTTGGTGTCACGGCGGGTTTCGCTACGGTTTTCACCCGTCGTACCCGAGCCACGGCTGTACCAACATCACTGTATATCCCTAGTGGGGCCCTAGCCAGACGATTAATTATGCAACAAACTTTAGTTTTATTTACATGCCTACCTCACTCAGACGCTAAAAGGCGACGGCAAGCGAAAATGGGTCAGTAAGACTTTTATTGCTGTAGCCACCGGCTACTTAAATATAAAACAACTAATAAACAAGTGTTTATGGCAGTATACTACATTTGGAGTAAACGAATATCCAATCAATACTTTAAAAAACACCGCAGTTGCAAATAAACAAAATACAACGTAGATAAAGATCCTATAGGAGCATAATGTATTCCGTGGGACCTTTTTTGAAGGGAAGTTGAGACTATGTACTATGTGGAATCTTTTTATTGCATGCTACGTAGGTAATGGCGTATTGGCGTAGTACCGGGTGTTTACTTTCGAGTTGCGCTGTTTGGTTTTTATGACGTCATAAATCCAGAAGGCTCATACGCAAAATATGCATAGAACATTTTCTATTGTGCATAAGCAGACGGACAAATTAAACATTTTTCCATATCTTCTACCGTTTACGAGTTATGATCCATTATATATGTCACCATCGGTTTAGAACCATCGGTTATTTATTAAGGGTGAAAAAATAATGATTGTGCTGCTATTTACTCACAATAACTTTAATATTACACTTATATTATTCAACAAACATTACCAATAGAGTGTCATTACAATGGTATGAAACACATTTTAATAATACATACAGGGTGTCCGGTTAATAATTGTCCAAATAGCAACTTACACATATTTCGGGCCACAATATAACGATTGAGGCTAACATGCCTTAATAGTTAATAATTGTTTAAGAGATACAGAGCGTTGAAGTTAATTTTTAAAAATTGAATTATGGCTAGATCTCCCAAAATAATGATGCTGCTGAACTGAAATTTGGCACTGCAGTATTTTTGGGGACGAAGAATACGCTGAAGATGTCAATTTCTGTGTATCTCACAGAAGGCGTCACTTACACTTTGCATCGTGGTTTTACTCGCAACTTTTTTGAGGTTATCTTTTTGCCCTTACAGGTCAATCATTTTAGTGCATCTGTTCATTCTGTAATCTGTAACAAAAAGATACTCTTGTTTCATAACGATAAAATCAACCCTTTGCGTTGAAATTGGCAAAATATGCACCAAAACACATTCGAATAATAAAATTTTTACCTACCACTTTTAAATGTTACAGATCAACTGTACCATTTAAAGTGAGAAAAAAGTCCTTATAAACAATGTACCAAAAATGTTTCGCTTTAAAAATGGAACGGATTGGAATTCGGCAAAATTTTCATTTTTTTGTTTATTTTGAATATATAGTTTTGTTTATTTTGAATGTATAGTTGATCTGAAACATTTAAAAGCTGTAGCTGAAAATTTTATGTTTCGAATGTTGGAGTTAACATAGGTGTTTTGGGGCACACTTTGCCAATTTCAACGCAATGAGTTGATTTTATCGTTATGAAACAAGAGTACCTTTTTGTTGCAGCTTGAAAAGATGCACTAAATGATGGATCTGCAACAACAAAAAGGAAACCACAAAAAAGTTACGAGTAAAAGCTCCATTCAAAAGCAGCGCTTGTGACGCCCTCTGTGAGATAGAAATCGGCATCTTCAGCTTACCCGCAAATGGCAACGAAGACAACATAATAGTAATTGCCCCCCTCCCCCGCACAAGCATGTGGTTGCTTCTGGGGTACTCCTAGTTTGGAGTATTGTGAGGGTGAGGATTATTATTATTATTATTATATCGACTTAGCCAAAAGGCATTCGCACTCCCTCTACGGGGAACATTCACTCAGATCCCGGGTATCCCGGATACCATAAGGATCTGGCTCGGACGAGACCCTTGCCATGTTATCGGGCCTTAGGTGACATTGATGTTGTCGGACGTTCCCGCATTCCCCATGAATTTCCTGACGGTTCGGGCTGTCGCAAGTAGTACCGCTTTCTGCATGGACCTGTAAAGACTATCAGTTAGACCCAGCTCTTTTATGTTTCTCAGCAAACTTTTTGGTATAACACCAGTTGTTGACACGATAATTGGAATCGTCTTGACGTTTTCCATTTCCCATTGCCTTCTAATTCGTTCTTCTAAGTCTCTGTACTTCGCGATCTTCTCGACTTGCTTCACACGCAGGTTGTTGTTGTTCGGGATGGCCACATCAATCAGAGTTGTCTTCCTAGAAATTTTATCAACTATTATAAGGTCCGGTCTGTTATGGGCAACTCGTTGATCTGTCAGAACTGTACGATCCCAGTACATCTTGTAGTTGCTGTTCTCAAGGACAGGCTCCGGTGTGTAGCTGTAATATGGGACCCTCTCTGCCTGCACAAGCAGCAGTTTTTCCCCCAGTTCCTGGTGCAAGATCTTGGCAACCGAATCGTGTCGTTCCTTATATTCCGTTGATGCGAACATCTAACATCCTCCTGTTATGTGCTGGATTGTTTCTGAAGTTGGGCACCCGTATCTGCATCTGTCATCCACTACCGATGCATCTCCTACAATGAATTTTAGGTAGTTGCGAGTTGGTATAACCTGATCTTGTATGGCCAGTAAGAAGCCTTCCGTCTCGGGGAACATTCTTCCCGAGGTCAGCCAGTAGTTCGACGCTAACTTGTCGACATGTTCCTGGTTGACCTCATTAGGATGCCTCCCGTGCAGCGGCTTCTCCAACCACCTCTGTAGTGTATCGTTGTCGGTTCGGTGGTGATTTTGATGCTCGTGTTCCGTCAGACGTAGCGGTGTTGAGACGTCTGCTCCGCATATAGCTGTATGTAGTGTGGAGCTGTTGGCCTGTCTCTGGAAATAATTACGCAGATTTATTATTTGTTGGTCCAATTGCTTGCTGAGGTCTGCCAATCCTCTTCCTCCTAGTTGACGTGGCAGAGTAGTTCTTTCTACGGCGCTACGGGGATGATGTTTATGAGCTTTTGTCAGTAGTGTCCTAACTTTTCGCTGCAGGTTGTTGATGTCCGTGTTGGTCCAATTCACTATTCCAAACGAATAGCTGAGTACAGAGCACGCATACGTGTTCAGGGCCTTAAACAAATCCCTGCTGTTAAGATCAGTTCGCACTACTTGTCTTACTCTCTTGATGAATTCATTCCTTAAATCGATCTTCATTGTTCGATGGTCTATCCTTTGAGCTTGTTTCATCCCGAGATACTTGTATGTATCTCCCATGCTCATTGCTTCGATCTCCTGGCCGTCCTGCATCTCGTGTGCGCCTTGTTCGAACTTTCCCCGGACGATGTTAAGGGTGCGGCACTTGTCCAGTCCAAACTGCATTCCGATGTCCCTGGAGAACTCCTCTACAATTTTAAGCATTTGCGTTAGTTGGTTTTTTGTTGCGGCCATCAGTTTTAAATCATCCATATATAATAGGTGATTCAACTTGATCGCTTCTGCGTTGTTGCTTTTGATAGCGAAGCCGTATTTTGTAGAGTTCAACCGATGTGATAGAGGGTTCATCGCCATGCAGAACCACAGTGGACTGAGTGAATCTCCTTGGAAAATCCCTCTTCGGATGTTGATTGTGTCGGTCTCGATGTTGCTGCTTGCGGTTCTGAGTTGTATCTTAGTGCGCCAGGTTGTCATAACGTGTTCTAAAAAGGAAACTGTATGATGATCTATTTTATACAGCTTTAAGATACCTGTTAGCCAGTCGTGAGGTTCGGAATCAAAAGCTTTTTTGTAGTCCACATAAGCCATGTGGAGGTTTCGTTGCTTGGAATGAGCCTGGTTGCAGATGACAGAGTCTATGATGAGTTGCTCTTTGCATCCCATTGCGCCCTTCGCGCAGCCCTTCTGCTGCATTGCCATGATGTTGTTCCGCTCGCAGTGAGCATATATTCGCTGCGTAAGGCAAGAAGTGATTATCTTGTACAGCGTAGGCAAGCAGGTTATTGGGCGGTACTTGGCAGGGTTATCCGTATTCCGCTGGTCTTTTGGTAACAAGTAGGTGGCACCCTGTGTAAGAAACAATGGCATTTTCAGAGGATCGAGCAAGACTTCATTAATTAAGGTAGTTATCTGTTCATGCGTGCACCACAATTATTATTATTATTATCGACTTAGCCAAAAGGCATTCGCACTCCCTCTACGGGGAACATTCACTCAGATCCCGGGTATCCCGGATACCAAAAGGATCTGGCTCGGACGAGACCCTTGCCATGTTATCGGGCCCTAGGTGACATTGAAGTTGTTGGACGATCCCGCATTCCCCATGAATTTCCTGACGGTTCGGGCTGTCGCAAGTAGTACCGCTTTCTGCATGGACCTGTAAAGACTATCAATTAGACCCAGCTCCTTGATGTTTCTCAGCAAACTTTTTGGTATAACACCAGTTGTTGACATGATGATTGGAATCGTCTGGACGTTCTCCATTTCCCATTGCCTTCTGATTCGTTCTTCTAAATCTCTGTACTTCGCGATCTTCTCGACTTGCTTCACACGCAGGTTGTTGTTGTTCGGGATGGCAACATCAATCAGAGTTGTCTGCCTAGAAATTTTATCGACTATTATAAGGTCCGGTCTGTTATGGGCAACTCGTTGATCTGTCAGAACTGTACGATCCCAGTACATCTTGTAGTTGCTGTTCTCAAGAACAGGCTCCGGTGTGTAGCTGTAATATGGGACCCTCTCTGCCTGCACAAGCAGTAGCTTTTCCGCCAGTTCCTGGTGCAAGATCTTGGCAACCGAATCGTGTCGTTCCTTATATTCCGTTGATGCGAACATCTGACATCCTCCTGTTATGTGCTGGATTGTTTCTGAAGTTGGGCACCCGTATCTGCATCTGTCATCCACTACCGATGCATCTCCTACAATGAATTTTAGGTAGTTGCGAGTTGGTATAACCTGATCTTGTATGGCCAGTAAGAAGCCTTCCGTCTCGGGGAACATTCTTCGCGAGGTCAGCCAGTAGTTCGACGCTAACTTGTCGACATGTTCCTGGTTGACCTCATTAGGATGCCTCCCGTGCAGCGGCTTCCCCAACCACCTCTGTAGTTTATCGTTGTCGGTTCGGTGGTGATTTTGACGCTCGTGTTCCGTCAGACGTAGCGGTGTTGAGACGTCTGCTCCGCATATAGCCCTATGCAGTGTGGAGCTGTTGGCCTGCCTGTAGAAATAATTACGCAGATTTAATATTTGTTGGTCCAATTGCTTGCTGAGATCTGCCAATCCTCTTCCTCCTAGTTGACGTGGCAGAGTTGTTCTTTCTACGGCGCTACGGGGATGATGTTTATGAGCTTTTGTCAGTAGTGTCCTAACTTTTCGTTGCAGGTTGTTGATGTCCGTGTTGGTCCAATTCACTATTCCGAACGAATAGCTGAGTACAGAGCACGCATACGTGTTCAGGGCCTTAAACAAATTCCTGCTGTTAAGATCAGTTCGCACTACTTGTCTTACTATCTTGATGAATTCATTCGTTAAATCAGTCTTCATTGTTCGATGGTCTATCCTTTGAGCTTGTTTCATCCCGAGGTACTTGTATGTATCTCCCATGCTCATTGCTTCGATCTCCTGGCCGTCCTGCATCTCGTGTGCGCTTTGTTCGAGCTTTCCCCGGATGATATTAAGGGTGCGGCACTTGTCCAGTCCAAACAGCATTCCGATGTCCCTGGAGAACTCCTCTACAATTTTAAGCATTTGCGTTAGTTGGTTTTTGGTTGCGGCGATCAGTTTTAAATCATCCATATATAATAGGTGATTCAACTTGATCGCTTCTGCGTTGTTGCTTTTGATAGCGAAGCCGTATTTTGTAGAGTTCAACCGATGTGATAGAGGGTTCATCGCCATGCAGAACCACAGTGGACTGAGTGAATCTCCTTGGAAAATCCCTCTTCGGATGTTGATTGTGTCGGTCTCGATGTTACTGTTTGCGGTTCTGAGTTGTATCTTAGTGCGCCAGGTTGTCATAACGTGTTCTAAAAAGGAAACTGTATGATGATCTATTTTATACAGCTTTAAGATACCTGTGAGCCAGTCGTGAGGTACGGAATCAAATGCTTTTTTGTAGTCCACATAAGCCATGTGGAGGTTTCGTTGCTTGGAATGAGCCTGGTTGCAGATGACAGAGTCTATGATGAGTTGCTCTTTGCATCCCATTGCGCCCTTCGAGCAGCCTTTCTGCTGCATTGCAATGATGTTGTTCCGCTCGCAGTGAGCATATATTCGCTGCGTAAGGCAAGATGTGATTATCTTGTACAGCGTAGGCAAGCAGGTTATTGGGCGGTACTTGGCAGGGTTATCCGTATTCCGCTGGTCTTTTGGTAACAGGTAGGTTGCACCCTGTGTAAGAAACAATGTCATTTTCAGAGGATCGAGCAAGACTTCATTAATTAAGGTAGTTATTTGTTCATGCGTGCACCACAGCTTCTTAATCCAATAATTTTGGAGATGATCTGGACCTGGTGCCTTCCAGTTGTGGGAATTCTTGATGACATCGGAGACCTCAGCGGTTGTGAATTGCTCGTGTTGCATCTGGCTATAGTTCCGGCCCATCTCGCGTTCTTCGCTGATCCAGCTTGCACTGACATTGTATGGACCTGGTCTGGCAAGTTGATTTCTCCAGAAACCGTCGACCTGTTCTCTGCTAGGGTAACTCGCATTTGTGGCATCGGCGCTAGAATTAAAAGCACGGTAGAAACCCTTTTCTGATCGTTCAAAGAGTTTGTTGTCTCGTTTCCTGTTGTTACTAGCCTTGTATCTTCTCAGACGCCCTGCGAAAACAGAAAGTTTTTGTTTTAATGTGTCAAGACATTGTTGAGCAGTGATGTTCGCGGGGTCATGCCGAGAATGCATCTGGGTGCGGCTCATTATTGCCTGCACCGCCCTCTGGATCCTTCTAGTTCTAACTCCTCTGATATATTCCGTCACTTGTCCTATGTGTTTACGGAGACTCTCGATCTTCCGATTCAGTCGCATTTCCCATTGAGCCATTCGTGGTTCTGGTCTTGCACGATTCAACTCTTGGGCCGTTGGAATCTTGGCACCCATTACAGTGATGACTGCCGTTGCGGCACAGTAGATTAACATGTGCATACGTTCTAATGTTGGTGTCACTGAAACATAGCTTGGTAAAATTCTTGTGTTCATAAGGTCGAGCACGATCGCAAGTTTCCTGGAAGAATTTAATCTTGGTAGCGGTGGCCTGCTAAGTGGGTCTGTGCCTTCGTATCGCAATACTGCCTGTCTCATATGTGCGTTTAAGCCTTCAAAATGTTCTTCGTTAACCGATTCCAGACTCTCGGTTGTTGGTTCTACCGTTTCGGCTTCTAGTTGTTGTCCAGGCTCTTGAAGTTTCCCATTGTTGTTGTTGTCATCTATGTCTATGTGTTCGCCGTGGATCTCTAGCTCAACTTCCCGTTTGATAGCGTTAAGTCGCGTTTCTGGAATTCGGTTATTTCTTAGAATAGTTCGATACGGATCTGACACTCTTTGTTCAGACACTTGCATGTGTGGAAACTCCCTGCAGAACTCGGCATGCAGTTGTTGTCGGTAGCCGATAATCTCTTGTCCTAAGTTTATTATTATTATTATTATATCGACGTAGCCAAAAGGCATTCGCACTCCCTCTCTGGGGAACATTCACTCAGATCCCGGGTATCCCGGATACCATAAGGATCTGGCTCGGACGAGACCCTTGCCATGTTATCGGGCCTTAGGTGACGTTGATGTTGTTGGACGTTCCTGCACTCCCCATGAATTTCCTGACGGTTCGGGCTGTCGCAAGTAGTACCGCTTTCTGCATGGACCTGTAAAGATTATCAGTTAGACCCAGCTCTTTTATGTTTCTCAGCAAACTTTTTGGTATCACACCAGTTGTTGACACGATAATTGGAATCGTCTTGACGTTTTCCATTTCCCATTGCCTTCTAATTCGTTCTTCTAAGTCTCTGTACTTCGCGATCTTCTCGACTTGCTTCACACGCAGGTTGTTGTTGTTCGGGATGGCCACATCAATCAGAGTTGTCTTCCTAGAAATTTTATCAACTATTATAAGGTCCGGTCTGTTATGGGCAACTCGTTGATCTGTCAGAACTGTACGATCCCAGTACATCTTGTAGTTGCTGTTCTCAAGAACAGGCTCCGGTGTGTAGCTGTAATATGGGACCCTCTCTGCCTGCACAAGCAGCAGTTTTTTCCCCAGTTCCTGGTGCAAGATCTTGGCAACCGAATCGTGTCGTTCCTTATATTCCGTTGATGCGAACATCTGACATCCTCCTGTTATGTGCTGGATTGTTTCTGAAGTTGGGCACCCGTATCTGCATCTGTCATCCACTACCGATGCATCTCCTACAATGAATTTTAGGTAGTTGCGAGTTGGTATAACCTGATCTTGTATGGCCAGTAAGAAGCATTCCGTCTCGGGGAACATTCTTCCCGAGGTCAGCCAGTAGTTCGACGCTAACTTGTCGACATGTTCCTGGTTGACCTCATTAGGATGCCTCCCGTGCAGCGGCTTCTCCAACCACCTCTGTAGTGTATCGTTGTCGGTTCGGTGGTGATTTTGATGCTCGTGTTCTGTCAGACGTAGCGGTGTTGAGACGTCTGCTCCGCATATAGCTTTATGTAGTGTGGAGCTGTTGGCCTGTTATCTGGAAATAATTACGCAGATTTATTATTTGTTGGTCCAATTGCTTGCTGAGGTCTGCCAATCCTCTTCCTCCTAGTTGACGTGGCAGAGTAGTTCTTTCTACGGCGCGACGGGGATGATGTTTATGAGCTTTTGTCAGTAGTGTCCTAAGTTTTCGCTGCAGGTTGTTGATGTCCGTGTTGGTCCAATTCACTATTCCAAACGAATAGCTGAGTACAGAGCACGCATACGTGTTCAGGGCCTCAAACAAATTCCTGCTGTTAAGATCAGTTCGCACTACTTGTCTTACTATCTTGATGAATTCATTCGTTAAATCAGTCTTCACTGTTCGATGGTCTATCCTTTGAGCTTGTTTCATCCCGAGGTACTTGTATGTATCTCCCATGCTCATTGCTTCGATCTCCTGGCCGTCCTGCATCTCGTGTGCGCTTTGTTCGAGCTTTCCCCGGATGATATTAAGGGTGCGGCACTTGTCCAGTCCAAACAGCATTCCGATGTCCCTGGAGAACTCCTCTACAATTTTAAGCATTTGCGTTAGTTGGTTTTTGGTTGCGGCGATCAGTTTTAAATCATCCATATATAATAGGTGATTCAACTTGATCGCTTCGGCGTTGTTGCTTTTGATAGCGAAGCCGTATTTTGTAGAGTTCAACCGATGTGATAGAGGGTTCATCGCCATGCAGAACCACAGTGGACTGAGTGAATCTCCTTGGAAAATCCCTCTTCGGATGTTGATTGTGTCGGTCTCGATGTTACTGTTTGCGGTTCTGAGTTGTATCTTAGTGCGCCAGGTTGTCATAACGTGTTCTAAAAAGGAAACTGTATGATGATCTATTTTATACAGCTTTAAGATACCTGTGAGCCAGTCGTGAGGTACGGAATCAAATGCTTTTTTGTAGTCCACATAAGCCATGTGGAGGTTTCGTTGCTTGGAATGAGCCTGGTTGCAGATGACAGAGTCTATGATGAGTTGCTCTTTGCATCCCATTGCGCCCTTCGAGCAGCCCTTCTGCTGCATTGCAATGATGTTGTTCCGCTCGCAGTGAGCAGATATTCGCTGCGTAAGGCAAGATGTGATTATCTTGTACAGCGTAGGCAAGCAGGTTATTGGGCGGTACTTGGCAGGGTTATCCGTATTCCGCTGGTCTTTTGGTAACAGGTAGGTTGCACCCTGTGTAAGAAACAATGGCATTTTCAGAGGATCGAGCAAGACTTCATTAATTAAGGTAGTTATTTGTTCATGCGTGCACCACAACTTCTTAATCCAATAATTTTGGAGATGATCTGGACCTGGTGCCTTCCAGTTGTGGGAATTCTTGATGACATCGGAGACCTCAGCGGTTGTGAATTGCTCGTGTTGCATCTGGCTATAGTTCCGGCCCATCTCGCGTTCTTCGCGGATCCAGCTTGCACTGACATTGTATGGACCTGGTGTGGCAAGTTGATTTCTCCAGAAACCGTCGACCTGTTCTCTGCTAGGGTAACTCGCATTTGTGGCATCGGCGCTAGAACTAAAAGCACGGTAGAAACCCTTTTCTGATCGTTCAAAGAGTTTGTTGTCTCGTTTCCTGTTATTATTATTGTTATTATTATTATTATTATTCGTCCCCAAAAATACAACTTTCAGTTCAGCAGCTTGAGTATTTTGGGATATGTAACCAGAATTAAATTTCAAAAAATTAACTCTTTTAAACAAACAACATTTCTATTAGCCTCAATCGTTATATTTTGGTCCGAAATATGTGTAGTGTAGTTGCTATATGGACAATTATGAACCGGGCACCCTGTATGTATTATTAAAGTGTGTTTCATACCATTTGTAATGACTCTACTTGTAATGTTTGTTACATACAAGTGTAATATTAAAGTTATTGTGAGTAAATAGCAGCAAAACCATTATTTTTTACCCTTAATAAATAACCGATGGTTCTAAACCGATGGTGACATATATAATAAATAGATCATAACTCTTAAACGGTAAAATATATGGAAAAATTGATTGATCTAAATTTGTTCATCTGCTCATGCAGAATAGAAAATATTCTATGCACATTTCAAGTATGAGCCCCTCTGAAAGGAGTTATTCTTGATGGAAGGAATAAATATCTTGTATGGCGGCCATATTAGATTTATGACGTCATAAAAACCAAACGGCACAACTCGAAAGTAAACACGCAGTACTAAGCTATTACGTAGCATCATAGAAGAATCTATAGATTCTTCTATGGTAGCATACAATAAAGAGATTCCACACAGTCGCAACTTCCCTTAACAAAAAACCCACCGAGTAGGTAAATGTGCATTATGCTCCTCAACTGTAACAAATTAAACTATACAATAATAATTAATTATATTCCGGCCTCGTCTAGTATATAGAATAGATATTTACTTCAACGAAGCCTTCATATAATCGGGTAATAACTTCTCGTGCATTGTTGTACAGGGTGGTTGGTTATATTTTACGTTTCCTTGTAACTTTTCAGGATTAAGAGATAGAAAAACAAATAAAAATGTGTTTGAAATTAAATAGAATATAATTTTGTGTATTTTTTTGTATATACAGGGTGCTTCAGTTTTCGCAGACCAACAAAAAATTAATTTTTTCGATGGAACACCCTATATTTTTATACAGATTTGAATTCTATACAAAATTCTAAACAACTTTCATATACAGGGTGATTCAGTTCCGGTGCTCAACATGGGGATCTCGGAAACCGTAACAGATACGAAGTCGGTCAAATGGAGGCAAACTTGCGCCTTTGGGCGCCTAACAATATGCCGTTGAGAAAGTTAAAATATTTTCATGGGTTACTGAGATATTTAAGAAAAACCGAATTTTTCAAAATTAGATTTTATTTTTTTCTGGCGCCATTTGCAATAATATTAAAAAATAAATTGTACTTTTTCGTTGCAACTTTTTCTGGACTACGTCATGGTATTTTTAGATTTTCGGGGCGACGTTTCGTTTTTGAGATAGAGGGGTCATCTTATCATCATATTTTTTTAAATACGGACCTGGTTTTTTTAGTCCATATTTCGAAATACATCGTTGTCCTGAGTACAACGATGTATGACAAATACATATTTTTTCTAGTTTTAGCTGCTAAAATGCACATTTACTAAGAAAAATTAATACGGTCCTGGACTATGCATTTTTCTCTTTTTTTTCAAAGCTATTCCAATTATAACAGGTGATCTTTATTTTAATACCTACTGGATTAATTATACTCCATGTTTTTCTTATTTTGAAATTCTTTTTTATACTTTAGGAAAATGACAACAATAATTATTAACAATAATGCATTTTACCTAAAGTATAAAAAAGAATTTCAAACTATGACAACTATGAGCACTTATTGTAATACCTATATCGTTGTCATCTTTTGTTTATTGCTTCACAATAATTATTGACTGAAAATAATTTATTAAAATAATAGAAAACATTTTTTCAATTATGCCTGCGTTGTTTTATTTTCCACGGCAACCTCGATTTTTGCCGGAAAATGAAAATTCAAAGTGTCAGCAAATAGCGAGTTGGATTAAGGAAACTACTGGACCAAACATATAACATATATACATCATCGGATTCAGAAAAATATATAGATTTCAAAATATACAAAATATACAGGGTGTTGTATTTTAAAAAAATAAAAAAAAAATTGTCACGTTTAAATTATACACCCAGTATATACTTAATGCTCAAATCTAGGAAGGAAATTTGGTCCCATGAAACTTTTGTATTAAACTTTTTTTCTATCTCGAAAAATAAAGAAAATATATGCCCGGACAATCTCGCGTGATGACCCTGTACAGGTTGAATGGTTATATTTTTCGTTTCCTTATAACTTTTCAGGATTGAGAGATATGGAAAAAGTTTAAATACAAGAGTTGTTTGAAATTAAATGGAGTGTAATGTTGTGTATTTTTTGTATATACAGGGTGCTCCATTTTTTGCGGACTAACACAAAATTATTTTTTTAATGGAACACCGTATGTTTCTATACAGATTTGAATTATACGCAACTTTTATGGGATGGTCAAACTTTTACCTGCATAACTTAGAGAATCGATAGAAAATGTCAAAATAAATAGATTTTTTTCATATAAACATGTAGGTATCGAAATCCTAACGGTTTTCGTTATACAGGGCCTCAAAGTTCATTTTTTTAAGTTTTTTCTTATTTTTCCTAAAGGAAGGCAGCTAAGGCAAAGATATTTGGTATAGTTTAGACATACATTAAATGCTGTAAACTAAAAATAATTTGACCTGACTACTGGCACGCCACTGGAAAAGCAATCTTTTCTTGCCTTCACTAAGTTTTACAATAAATTATAAGAAAAAAACTATTCTTGACTTTTTTACGGAAATGTACCATTTTTGAAAAATTCATTTTTGTGAGGTTTAAATTTTTTAGCAGAAGAAAATCAAAGCAGGTCTAGGCGCTTAAAATTTTTGTCACCTACTCAGTTTTTAATATCGAACAACTTTCTTTAATAACATTTTGTCGTAAAACTTCCAAAAAGGGTTTCTAGATTCGAAAAATCATGTGTCTTGGGAATAAAAATACTAATTTTTCGCACCAGTAAAGTGATATGGTGTGAAAGTTGTTCAGAATCAAGAACTGAGTAGGTGTGCAATTTCGATATCCTACACCTACTTTGATTTTCTTCTACTAAAAAATTTAACTCACAAAAGTGGTACATTTTTAGAAAATAAGTCAAGAATAGTTTCTTATAATTGATTGTGAAACTTAGGGAAGGCAAGAAAAGATTACCTTTCCAGTGACGTACAATTTTGTACCAAAAAAATATGGTTGACCTCGAATTGATAAGTACTATGGAAGTCGCACAGTCACTGCGGTTGGGGCAGCCAACTCTAGAGAGAGATAGGTTTCAAATGGCAATAAGTAAGACAAGGACGCGTAATGAACGTGTCAGCTGATTCAGGCAAAGGATTTATAAAGGGATGTTGCATATTAATGGGCGAGTTTACTGGGCATGTTCCGTAATTCTCTTTCTTGTATTCAATTAGATGTTTTCATTTCAACAGCATTTTCAATATACCCACATATAAAAATTGGACAGAAAAAGTAGTGAATTAATTTTAAAAAAATACATGGAAATTGTATGTACCTACCTGGAAGTAAATGGAGACTAATAAAATACAAATTCCAAAATTTCAATGTTTATTTTAAAACAAATACGACAAAATATCTAAATAAGGTGTACATTTTCATCTTTAGTTACTTATCTTAACTGATTTATTAATTTTAAAAATCAATTTAATAGGAAAATCATCTAAGACAGGTAGCTTTTACATATTTTCATATACAAATAATGCATTTATAAAGTATTAATTTATAGTACTAGTAAAATAAACTCTAGTGTGCATTGTAAAATGCTCTTTATGAAACCCTTTTTATGATTTGATTTTATTATATTTCAATAGGTTTGACGTTCTGCCGAAACAGGGTAATATTAAAGTAAAGGAATATTATATAAATTAAAAGACTACTTACTAAATTGAGGTTGTATAAATTTGCCTGTTGACTGCATCCCCACTAAAATCATCAAATTTTTCTTAACGGAGTCAGACAAGACATATACCTTGTGTATTTACCTGCAATATGCTATAACAATTTTCTGATACTTTTCTCGATTCTTTTAGATGAATGATTACATCGTTTAATTTGTTATATTCCTTGCTCAACACTTTTGGGTAGGTACCGACATTGTTCTATGAATGCTGTCTATGGTGAATATGATGAATCAAAAATCAAATGCTTTTCGAGTAGTTGATGCACACAGTAGATTAAATTTAGTTGACTATAGGTAATAATTTTTAATGCTTAGGCATCTAAGAAAAATAATTATAAATAAGTATCTTATTAAAGGGACCAGAACCTCAATTTCCATCTTTGACGACGAAGAGCTACCATTAGCACAATATTTTGCCAGTTTTTCCCTTGATAGAGTTTCTATCACAAGATGACTTGGAAAATAAAAAACTGTAGGAAGTACATCCTTTTTAAGTTTGCGCTGTCCATAATACCCTATGAAATCGCTCTCAATAAAATGTTGACTACAAATAATGCAAGTAAATACTTGTAGACGGTACAAATTTTTTTCTTTTTATTGCTGCAATCCACTTGTCTTTGATATCACCTTATATCTTGGAAAACCGCAAAGTTATTAACAAAGATTTTTAAAACTTTATATATATATATATATATATATATATATATATATATATATATTTAATCATAAGACTTACGAATGAAAAGAAACGCCACTATTCCTATTCTTTCCGCCCCGTTTGGTACATCCAAATACACAAGAGAAGTTGACCATATTTTTTGTAATCTACAACCACAACAGAGAGAATGTGATCTACAAATATTAAACCAAACACCAACTGAGAAAACTTAACGCCGTTTTATACGAAACTACCACCACGACCCGAACTCAAATCAAATACAAATATAATATAATAATTATAGGGACAGAAGGAAAATTACGTTTGACAACGGAACTCGTTTGAAGCACAGGACACAAAAAATAGAAGTTAGGACAAAATAGTTTGACGTTTTACCTATTTTGTGTTATATGTCGTTTTTACCGGAATCAGCTGATTTATTTAGTATTTCACTTACTCAAGTTTGGCTGCCAGTTCCTCTCTCTGCACTCCTTCCATCTACTTGTCAATTCAATGGTTGACCTCTGCATCTCCGACACTGGTAGAAGTAGACAGGGCAAATTATTGTTAATTTACTGCATTTAATGTATGTCTAAACTGTACCAAATATTAAGTGATGTTGAGTGGCATGTCACGTAAAGGATATCAATTGAAAAAAATGCACTCCAGCCGGGACTCGAACCCGGGACTTCTACTGTAGCCGTAGGCACTTAACTAACTAAGCTACTGGAGATACGGGTTCCATCGGCTAGGTGTTATTTATTCCAATAATTGATATTAGTTAGTAGCGGTGAGATGTAATAGACTTCGGCGTCTTCTACAGCTACTAGAAGGTTACCCTACACCCTCTAACCCCTTCTAGTAGCTCTAGAAGACGCCGAAGTATCCTACATCTCACCGCTACTAACTAATATAATCTGGAACACCTAGCCGATGGAACCCGTATCTCCCGTAGCTTAGTTGGTTAATTGCCTACGGCTACAGTAGAAGTCCCGGGTTCGAGTCCAGACTGGAGTGCATTTTTTCAATTGATATCCTTTACCTGACATTCCACTAGACATAATTTATTATTTATAATTACAGGTACTAAAAATCTTTCTGTGTACCAAATATGTTTGCCTTAGCTGTCTTCCTTTAGGAAAAATAAAAGAAACTTAAAAAAAAAAAATTGACGCCCTGTATAACGAAAACCGTTAGGATTTCGATACCTACATATTTATATGAAAAAATTACTTATTTTGGCATTTTCTATCGATTCTCTAAGTTATGCAGGTAAAAGTTGTACCACCCTGTATATGTTATATCCCAAAATTTATCATTTCGAACGAATTCACAAATTAATATCGAACAAATTCGCGAGAAATAGAGCACCATGTATAAACAAAATTATAATCTATGTAATTTCAAACAACTTTTGTATTACAACTTTTTTTTCTATCTCCTAATCCTAAAAAGTTATAAGGGAACGGAAAATATAACCAATCACCCTCTGTACAACAAAAACTGTTTCACAAATCGAATGCATGCACTCGAATTGCTTGGATGGGTTTAAACTAAAGGCAGCAACTATACTTACCTACTAAAATCGAGCAACTCTTACGCCTGGCGTAAACAAGAGCATGTGCGTTGAGATATTCTCTAGGGCCGCACTGAGGCGCGACCTTTATTTAATTTTAGTTTTACAATTGTTTACATCAAAATATTTCGGAAAAGAATTATTGGCTTAATTAAAATTGTTCTAAACATCGATAAAATTATTTATGGCAGTGTCTAAATGCTGAAAACAACAAGATAAAACCGCATAACTACACTTTTGCGATCGAGTACGTCCCTGTTGCCGAGTCGGGTGAAATTTTATAGCCTACCGACCAATCGCGGAACGTCATTGAACACGTGGTTTTATTTACGTCAGGCGTACGGATTGCTCGATTTCCATATTCGACATTTTTTACCTTTTCTATGATTTCCCTAGCTGCAGGATGTGTGGGCTAATATAGCTAATGTTACCAGCCTGTCGAGTCGGAAGGACTTTTTTACGAAAAAACACAATTACTAACTATCTGATGTTGGCACGCTGTCACCACCTTATTTGAATAAGGAAATCAAAACTAGATAATTGGCTATTTAGATCTCAGTTGACTTTTAATTGTTAAGGGCGTACGAGGATTCGCCTGTGACCCCAGCTATAACTACTTTACTTGCAACCCACTTTTATAGTAATTAGACACACGATACTGTAGAAAAAATATGTATATTAAAAAATAGATAAAGTTAGCATGAAAATACAAAAATACAGACAACACAATGAAATCATGACATATGAGGTAGAAACAAAATATTTGTTCATGGAAACTTAAAATAATTAATGCGCAAAGGGTTCTGCGAATAGTTAACTCATTTTGACTCTTAAACGGAAACTTAATACTTCTTTAAATAAAATGAAAACTCAAGTAACGTCACCAGAAGGGTGCGTTCTGAAATAAAAGGAACTCTGTTTATTCCGCTGAAGTTCCTACTCAAAAAAAGGTAAAACGGTATATGAGCAGTAAATAGAAAAATCTCAAACGCTAATAAAATATCAAAAATAAAATAGAACAAAAAATGAGCACATAAAAGGTAAATATTACAAGTGACATAAACCAAAATAATATAAATAGAAATAAAATGCAAAACGGGACACTGACGGGGAAAGGGTGACTTATTGTGGTATGTTTTGACGACGCTGACACTAAAACTGAGCTGAGAGGAGGCACTTGGAGATTAACCCCGAAACGAGAGCTTCATTATTCTTTTATAGAAAAAACTTATCTTGGGATTCTAAAAGAAAAACTACGTAATGATCATACGATCTTCGCGAGTTTGCACAAAGAAATCACGCGCCGAAAGTCAAAGGTTATCCTTAAAAAGTTTAATTTTGGAACCTCGTGTGATTTGCAAAGAAACTAAAAAGAATAAATGGGGTGATTTAGCGTCAAAACAACCTTGCAAAAAGTCATCTGTTACACTAATGACAGTAAATTCCATAAACGTAAGCTTGGGACTTTTTTAGTGTTGTCAGGAAATAATTTGTTTATTCGTTTTATTCTCTTTTGCGATTAAGTGGTTTTGTATCATTGAACTAAGTACTATGTCCACATCACATTTTTTAAATGCCTAAAAATTTCAAAATTCAGTTTCCTCATAAATATATTGTTATTATATATTTTTAGTATATTATCTAACTTATAAAAACTTTCCCAAAAATAAGACCATAAATTGTAAAGTTTATATTCACAAAATCATGTAATATAACTCGACGTTTCACTCCTGATTCGGAGCTTTTTCAAGAGTAAAGCCTATAAAAAAATTTTAATATTAAATACTAATTAAATTTTATACAAATAGAAAAAATCTATGAAATTAATAAATTAGAAAATTGCCTACCTTTACCTTAACATGACCTCAAATATTTTTAAAAAGATGAATTAGCCAAGATATTCTTTGTTATTGTTATAAATAATTGTGAGTCTATATAAATTTAAAAATGATGTAAAAAAAGGATGACAGACATAAAATTACAAACCTATCATATTGACAAATAAGTAATATATATATATATATATATATATATATATATATATATATATATATAAGGATGTAAGATTAGCGAGTGTAAATGTAACAATTACAAGAAAAGGTGATAATGGGCAAACACTCAAAGTTAACAAAAAGAAAAAACTAGTAACCGCATACACGTGTTTCATGCTATTTGGCAATCATCAGTACGGTGTAACATTAACCAAATCAAAAGATAGGCATGATTTGGGAAGCAACAAATGAAGTCCAGGCAGGAGCCAACAGCACATTTGCAGCTTCAGTCAGCACATCCCCTATTTTGGGGCTTGTACTAACATCGCCACGGAGGCTGCTAAAGCGACCTGCGTGGAAATCTTCATAACCCAAGATACAATGACAATAAGGATGTTGGCTCCTGCCTGGACTTCATTTGTTGCTTCCCAAATCATGCCTATCTTTTGATTTGGTTAATGTTACACCGTACTGATGATTGCCAAATAGCATGAAACACGTGTATGCGGTTACTAGTTTTTTCTTTTTGTTAACTTTGAGTGTTTGCCCATTATCACCTTTTCTTGTAATTGTTACATTTACACTCGCTAATCTTACATCCTTATTGTCATTGTATATATTAATTACATTATATAATAAAAAATTTTTGTAAAAAAAAAAAAAATTTTTGTAAAAAAAAAAAATTTTTGTATGTCAATCAAAAAGATGCATTTCTCCATTTATTAACTCACCTTACAAACCTTGATAAAGGGAATAAATATTTCCGAAAGCTTGGTGCAGTAAACAAGAGTTTTAATCTTATAGCCCTATTTGAGACGGTCACCCCAAAAAAAGAAGTTTATTATATACATATATATATATGCAATTTGCATATATTCCGCCCTTTAGTTATAACGCTTGCCCTTTTTAGAATCAAGACCAAAAAACGCAGATGAAGTAGGTATTTCTTATTTCTTTACTTTCACCTTCCACAAAAAATGATTGAAATGTGCTAACATAGCTCTCCAGTGTCAATCTTGACGGTTGATATTGAAGCAGAAGCGTCAAGTTACTTGGGTATTAAGGTTCATTTGCCCCCACGTTTTAAACTTCGAGAAAAAAATTCTTCCGCATTTCCCTTTTACTAGACCTCCCCCACACTCTCCGTTTGTGATCTGTATAAATTATTACTCTGGTTTTAATTATTGAAAAGGACAATAAATTCTTACCTAGAAGGTAATAATAATAGTGATAGTGATAGTAATAGGAACAGTAACAGTAACAGAAATACAGTAACAGTAATAGTAATAATAATAATAATTAGAATTTCGCGGAGACTTCGGATAGTCCTTGGAATTGACGGACTCGCGTTTGCCGAAAATATTTTTTCTAAGTAATCAAGGCGCCCAAGGCGGCCGGGATCTTTACATCCGCGAAGGAACCAGAGCTGGGTCAAATTACTTCTTAAAGTAATCATTACATTACCCATTACATGTGAGAAAAATTTAACGAAATTGCAAAAGTAATAATTCCTTTTTACAAAAATGTAATTAGATTACACATTACTTTTGTTTGCAGAGAAAGGAATTTCTAATTACTTTCTTAATTACATTTTATTATTGTTAAATAAAACAACTAAATAGGTAAACACTTAAACACAATGTGTGTTTTTAAATATTTATTTAAATGTCCAAAACAAAAACAGCTAATAATCTTAGTAATATTTGGCCAGTACTATTCTAAAAAACTTCTATATTCCTTTTGACTTTGAGTCAAAAGGAATATCGATAAGGACTAGAAATGTCGCCTTTGGAGAGAGTTGAACGTTATAGCGCGAATTTGTTGAAAGTTTGTTAGCTGAGGAATGCAATAAAGTGACAAACAAATTGTGGTTGATTTAAAAGTTTCAATAAAGTATATAAAAAAGGTCATTAGTAATGCCTATTTCTCCGTTTTATGATGAAAATATATATTGAAGGCATTAATGAAAAAATAACTTTAGCTAACCCTTCTGGCTCTACTACTACTGTAATGATCACTGAAAATCAAAAGTAATTTTAAAACATGTCACTTAATGGATGTCTTATTTCGTGGTCAAATATATTAATTATTAGCAAAAAGGTTTAATAAAAAAAATAAGTCAACTATTTATATTGCCCTGAAAATCCCTCTCCCAATCGAATAAAAAATCCGATGTAAGTGAATGTATAGGACGTTTTCCTTAGAACTTGCATTTGACTAAAGTTTCTCACTACCAAACAAACATTCTTTTTCTAACTATTTCTTTTCTGTCGGCCCGAGTGGATTTCTCTTCTTCTAAGATGAATAAAACTTCTTACCCTTTTGTTTCCCAACCCAGACAATGTTAGCTGTACACATTTCATTCTCACCCTCGTCCTGCCTGGCAGCTTTGTCGCGATTTCCTTTGGTTTTCTCCTTCCATCGGTGGTGGATGGAGTGGATAATTTTCTTTGATTTAGATTGTATCCCCTTTTCGCGAAAATTGTACACCTCTGTGACATATTTGTTGGACCACTTTAATCCTCATTTAATTTCACATAAAAAATATTTGTTGCTAATGTGCCCTAGTATGGTTAGATTTTGTGTAAAACTATAAAACTGGTAGGTTGCTTGGGTAACTGTCAGCGACCTGTTCTTTCTTTTTGAACGTTTTTCGACTCTTCTCATATGAACTTTCCTACATAATTTTCAACGCCCTGTATCTTTCGTATTCATCGTTCTGGAACCTGTTCATATGAACACTCCGTATAAGAAATCAATACAAAAGGTTTGAGTATCTTGTACGCTCTATAGAATGGAATGGTAAAAAACTTGGCAAATTTCAATTTTTTTTTATTAGAATTTTATAATCTTGTTCAATAGAATATCACCAACATGTTTAATTAAAGCTTGAACACGGAATATTTGTAAGTGGCCAGTTTTCCTTTTTTAAACAAGTAGAGACCTCGGAGCGCTACCAACTTGAGGAGTACCCAGTTGTGGCCGTGCTGAAACCACGGCAGGCTTACAAGCGCCTATACACAATACTCAATTTATTAAAGCCTGATTTACAAATAACAATTTTCGTCCAACAAATCCCCCAATAAATCTTACAATTTATTTTTCTGAGAACTTTATTTGAAATAAATGATTGCTTTTTGATAGGGTGACTTTGTGTAACATTAGAGATCTATGGCGTACTTTCAGAGATATTTTTGAAAAACCCGAAAACTGCCGAAATTTCTTCGGTTTGAAATTTTTTTTGTTTCAAGAGTTACCGAAAAATTTTCCCCAATGTCATTTGTGGGCAAAACTAATTGCTTTAAGCCAACTTTATCAGAATTTAAAACAATGCCACGGTTTAATGGGTGCTCTCTTAGTACCCGCCGAAAAATGTGCCCATTTTATTGTAGCCAGACGTAGCCTTGAATCCTGTACCTTCATGTTTTAGATATTTTTTCCCAACATACTACATTGGAAATCTTGGAAATTTCTTGTGAGGTATCGGTATCTTGCACATTTTTCACATTTTTAAAAATTTCCAGTATGCATGACAGCTATAAATAAAACAAAACTTTAAGTGTTAAGAGAGCACACAACAATCGATGGTATTTTTCCGCAAGGTACCGAACTTGCACATTTTTCACATTTTTAAAATTTTTAGTATACATAACAGCTATAATTAAAAAAAAGTATGTTAAGAGAGCACACAACAAACCATGGTATTTTTCCAAATTCTGATAATCTAGGTTTAAAGCAATCAGTTTTGCACACAAATTCCATTAAGAAATTTTTTAGGTAACTCTTGAAACAAAATAGTTATATGCCGAGCAAATTTCGACGATTTTAGGGATTTTGAAAAATATCTCGGAAAGTAGGCCATGGATCTCAAGTGTGTTTTTACGCAAGTAGTTAGCTCATCAAAAAAATCATTTTTTTTTTCAAATAAAGTTCTCAGAAAAATGCATATTTGTCAAGATTTTCTCGAGTGGCCTTTCTTAAATAGACTAGACACCCTGTCTTTTTGTCCGTAACTTTTCGAGAACACCCTGTATATCAATTCTGAAACTAGATTCGGATTCCCCAGAGAAAACTGCATCATCCTGATTTTAAGCTGTTTTTTTTTATTTCAAAAAGTAAAGATATAATCGAACTTTATTTAAGACACCTAATACCCTGAAAAAGTTTCTTTTTTTGCTATGCGAAAAACACAATTCTATTATCTATATAATTCTATTATACTAAAATAGTAATTATTTGTGTAACTAGTGCAAAAAGTGCATATTTGTTTCACGAGGCATGAAGTTTTCAGCTCGAGACGCAGTCGAGGTAACTGATGGACAAACTTCATTTCCAGTATTTTTTTGAATTTTGTTTTCTTCATTGCCTGTGAAGGTTTCAGGTTCTTCACTTAAAACTCTTTCTCGAATTGTTGAGTTTCCGGTACTGGTACTTGGTACACCTTCCAGAATTTGAGCAGCTATTTCAGTTTTTTTAGAAATTGAAATTTTGCTAAAAGTATTTTTATACCAACAGGCTGAACGGAGCATTTTCCGTTATAATAGAATCTAGTGTGACTGGTAGAGTGGGGACGTAAGGATGCATTTTTGCGATACATTTCAACAAAATTAAAACTTATAATTTTACCGCATATTACAAATAAATAATGATCGAGGGTTGTTTGTCTTGCTATCGGGAATTTTCACAGTTATGATAGAATCCATGTCGTTAATATTATTTAATAGTAATTTCTGTAACTCATCTCTGCGGCATGCTCCTGCAATGCCAAATACTACAACTATCTATAGCAATACACAACTAAGTATAAAGATAAAAGTCGGCCAAGTGCGAGTCGAACTCGCACACGAAGGGTTCCGTATCACCGTACAGTATTTAACACTACATATTTTTAAAAAATATTTTAGTAAAAAATAAAAAAGAAATAAAGTTAGCCCCAGAGCGTGGTTTCGAATGCCGGACCTCTGGGTTATAAGCCCAGCACGCTTCCACTGCGCTACTTCGCTGTTTGAGAAATTAAGTTCGATACTAGTTAGTTAGCCGTGTCATCATTGTTAACAAAAATCCAAAATATTTTTTTATTTTTTTTTACTTAGTCGTGTGTATTGTAGTGTGTTGGGTGCATATGTATAAATAAACATTATTATTATTATTATATCGACTTAGCCAAAAGGCATTCGCACTCCCTCTCTGGGGAACATTCACTCAGATCCCGGGTATCCCGGATACCATAAGGATCTGGCTCGGATGAGACCCTTGCCATGTTATCGGGCCTTAGGTGACATTGATGTTGTTGGACGTTCCTGCACTCCCCATGAATTTCCTGACGGTTCGGGCTGTCGCAAGCAGTACCGCTTTCTGCATGGACCTGTAAAGATTATCAGTTAGACCCAACTCTTTGATGTTTCTCAGCAAACTTTTTGGTATGACACCAGTTGTTGACGCGATGATTGGAATCGTCTGAACGTTGTCCATTTCCCATTGCCTTCTAATTCGTTCTTCTAAGTCTCTGTACTTCGCGATCTTCTCGACTTGCTTCACACGCAGGTTGTTGTTGTTCGGGATGGCCACATCAATCAGAGTTGTCTTCCTAGAAATTTTATCAACTATTATAAGGTCCGTTCTGTTATGGGCAACTCGTTGATCTGTCAGAACTGTACGATCCCAGTACATCTTGTAGTTGCTGTTCTCAAGAACAGGCTCCGGTGTGTAGCTGGAATATGGGACCCTCTCTGCCTGCACAAGCAGCAGTTTTTCCGCCAGTTCCTGGTGCAAGATCTTGGCAACCGAATCGTGTCGTTCCTTATATTCCGTTGATGCGAACATCTGACATCCTCCTGTTATGTGCTGGATTGTTTCTGAAGTTGGGCACCCGTATCTGCATCTGTCATCCACTACCGATGCATCTCCTACAATGAATTTTAGGTAGTTGCGAGTTGGTATAACCTGATCTTGTATGGCCAGTAAGAAGCCTTCCGTCTCGGGGAATATTCTTCCCGAGGTCAGCCAGTAGTTCGACGCTAACTTGTCGACATGTTCCTGGCTGACCTCATCAGGATGCCTCCCGTGCAGCGGCTTCTCCAACCACCTCTGTAGTGTATCGTTGTCGGTTCGGTGGTGATTTTGATGCTCGTGTTCCGTCAGACGTAGCGGTGTTGAGACGTCTGCTCCGCATATAGATTTATGTAGTGTGGAGCTGTTGGCCTGTCTCTGGAAATAATTACGCAGATTTATTATTTGTTGGTCCAATTGCTTGCTGAGGTCTGCCAATCCTCTTCCTCCTAGTTGACGTGGCAGAGTAGTTCTTTCTACGGCGCTACGGGGATGATGTTTATGAGCTTTTGTCAGTAGTGTCCTAACTTTTCGCTGCAGGTTGTTGATGTCCGTGTTGGTCCAATTCACTATTCCAAACGAATAGCTGAGTACAGAGCACGCATACGTGTCCAGGGCCTTAAACAAATTCCTGCTGTTAAGATCAGTTCGCACTACTTGTCTTACTCTCTTGATGAATTCATTCCTTAAATCGATCTTCATTGTTCGATGGTCTATCCTTTGAGCTTGTTTCATCCCGAGATACTTGTATGTATCTCCCATGCTCATTGCTCCCATGCTCTCCTGGCCGTCCTGCATCTCGTGTGCGCCCTGTTCGAGCCTTCCCCGGACGATGTTAAGGGTGCGGCACTTGTCCAGTCCAAACTGCATTCCGATGTCCCTGGAGAACTCCTCTACAATTTTAAGCATTTGCGTTAGTTGGTTTTTGGTTGCGGCCATCAGTTTTAAATCATCCATATATAATAGGTGATTCAACTTGATCGCTTCTGCGTTGTTGCTTTTGATAGCGAAGCCGTATTTTGTAGAGTTCAACCGATGTGATAGAGGGTTCATCGCCATGCAGAACCACAGTGGACTGAGTGAATCTCCTTGGAAAATCCCTCTTCGGATGTTGATTGTGTGGGTCTCGATGTTGCTGCTTGCGGTTCTGAGCTGTATCTTAGTGCGCCAGGTTGTCATAACGTGTTCTAAAAAGGAAACTGTATGATGATCTATTTTATACAGCTTTAAGATACCTGTGAGCCAGTCGTGAGGTACGGAATCAAATGCTTTTTTGTAGTCCACATAAGCCATGTGGAGGTTTCGTTGCTTGGAATGAGCCTGGTTGCAGATGACAGAGTCTATGATGAGTTGCTCTTTGCATCCCATTGCGCCCTTCGCGCAGCCCTTCTGCTGCATTGCCATGATGTTGTTCCGCTCGCAGTGAGCATATATTCGCTGCGTAAGGCAAGAAGTGATTATCTTGTACAGCGTAGGCAAGCAGGTTATTGGGCGGTACTTGGCAGGGTTATCCGTATTCCGCTGGTCTTTTGGTAACAAGTAGGTGGCACCCTGTGTAAGAAACAATGGCATTTTCAGAGGATCGAGCAAGACTTCATTAATTAAGGTAGTTATTTGTTCATGCGTGCACCACAACTTCTTAATCCAATAATTTTGGAGATGATCTGGACCTGGTGCCTTCCAGTTGTTTGAATTCTTGATGACATTGGAGACCTCATCGATTGTAAATTGCTCGTGTTGCATCTGGCTATAGTTCCGGCCCATCTCGCGTTCTTCACTGATCCAGCTTGCACTGACATTGCATGGACCTGGTGTGGCAAGCTGATTTCTCCAGAAACCGTCGACCTGTTCTCTGCTAGGGTAACTCGTATTTGTGGCATCGGCGCTAGAATTCAAAGTACGGTAGAAAACTTTTTCTGATCGGTCAAAAAGTTTGTTGTCTCGTTTCCTGTTGTTACTAGCCTTGTATCTCTTCAGACGCCCTGCGAAAACAGAAAGTTTTTGTTTTAATATATCAAGACATTGTTGAGCAGTGATGTTCGCGGGGTCACGCTGAGAATGCATTTGGGTGCGGCTCATTATTGCCTGCACCGCCCTCTGGATCTTTCTAGTTCTAACTCCTCTGATATATTCCGTTACTTGTCCTATGTCTTTACGGAGAATCTCGATCTTCCGATTTAGTCGCATCTCCCATTGAGCCATTCGTGGTTCTGGTCTTGCACGATTTAACTCTTGAGCCGTCCGGATCTTGGCTCCCATTGCAGTGATGATGGCCGTTGCGGCACAGTAGATTAACATGTGCATATGTTCACACCAGTTGTTGACACGATAATTGGAATCGTCTTGACGTTTTCCATTTCCCATTGCCTTCTAATTCGTTCTTCTAAGTCTCTGTACTTCGCGATCTTCTCGACTTGCTTCACACGCAGGTTGTTGTTGTTCGGGATGGCCACATCAATCAGGGTTGTCTTCCTAGAAATTTTATTATTATTATTACAAGATGTACTGGGATCGTACAGTTCTGACAGATCAAGAGTATTATTATTATTATCTCGACTTTGCCAAAAGGCATTCGCACTCCCTCTACGGGGAACATTCACTCAGATCCCGGGTATCCCGGATACCAAAAGGATCTGGCTCGGACGAGACCCTTGCCATGTTATCGGGCCTTAGGCCTTATTATTATTATCTCGACTTAGCCAAAAGGCATTCGCACTCCCTCTACGGGGAACATTCACTCAGATCCCGGGTATCCCGGATACCAAAAGGATCTGGCTCGGACGAGACCCTTGCCATGTTATCGGGCCTTAGGTGACATTGATGTTGTTGGATGATCCTGCATTCCCCATGAATTTCCTGACGGTTTGGGCTGTCGCAAGTAGTACCGCTTTCTGCATGGACCTGTAAAGACTATCAGTTAGACCCAGCTCCTTGATGTTTCTGAGCAAACTTTTTGGTATAACACCAGTTGTTGACATGATGATTGGAATCGTCTGGACGTTCTCCATTTCCCATTGCCTTCTAATTCGTTCTTCTAAATCTCTGTACTTCACGATCTTCTCGACTTGCTTCACACGCAGGTTGTTGTTGTTCGGGATGGCCACATCAATCAGAGTTGTCTGCCTAGAAATTTTATCAACTATTATAAGGTCCGGTCTGTTATGGGCAACTCGTTGATCTGTCAGAACTGTACGATCCCAGTACATCTTGCAGTTGCTGTTCTCAAGAACAGGCTCCGGTGTGTAGCTGTAATATGGGATATGGGAGCAGCAGCTTTTCCGCCAGTTCCTGGTGCAAGATCTTAGCAACCGAATCGTGCCGTTCCTTATATTCCGTTGATGCGAACATCTGACATCCTCATGTTATGTGCTGGATTGTTTCTGAAGTTGGGCACCCGTATCTGCATCTGTCATCCACTACCGATGCATCTCCTACAATGAATTTTAGGTAGTTGCGAGTTGGTATAACCTGATCTTGTATGGCCAGTAGGAAGCCTTCCGTCTCGGGGAACATTCGTCCCGAGGTCAGCCAATAGTTCGACGCTAACTTGTCGACATGTTCCTGGTTAACCTCATTAGGATGCCTCCCGTGCAGCGGCTTCCCCAACCACCTCTGTAGTTTATCGTTGTCGGTTCGGTGGTGATTTTGACGCTCGTGTTCCGTCAGACGTAGCGGTGTTGAGACGTCTGCTCCGCATATAGCCCTATGTAGTGTGGAGCTGTTGGCCTGCCTGTAGAAATAATTACGCAGATTTAATATTTGTTGGTCCAATTGCTTGCTGAGATCTGCCAATCCTCTTCCTCCTAGTTGACGTGGCAGAGTTGTTCTTTCTACGGCGCTACGGGGATGATGTTTATGAGCTTTTGTCAGTAGTGTCCTAACTTTTCGTTGCAGGTTGTTGATGTCAGTGTTGGTCCAATTCACTATTCCGAACGAATAGCTGAGTACAGAGCACGCATACGTGTTCAGGGCCTTAAACAAATTCCTGCTGTTAAGATCAGTTTGCACTACTTGTCTTACTCTCTTGATGAATTCATTCGTTAAATCAGTCTTCATTGTTCGATGGTCTATCCTTTGAGCTTGTTTCATCCCGAGATACTTGTATGTATCTCCCTTGCTCATTGTTTCGATCTCCTGGCCGTCCTGCATCTCGTGTGCGCTTTGTTCGAGCTTTCCCCGGATGACATTAAGGGTGCGGCACTTGTCCAGTCCAAACAGCATTCCGATGTCCCTAGAGAACTCCTCTACAATTTTAAGCATTTGCGTTAGTTGGTTTTTGGTTGCGGCGATCAGTTTTAAATCATCCATATATAATAGGTGATTCAACTTGATCGCTTCTGCGTTGTTGCTTTTGATAGCGAAGCCGTATTTTGTAGAGTTCAACCGATGTGATAGAGGGTTCATCGCCATGCAGAACCACAGTGGACTGAGTGAATCTCCTTGGAAAATCCCTCTTCGGATGTTGATTGTGTCGGTCTCGATGTTACTGTCTGCGGTTCTGAGTTGTATCTTAGTGCGCCAGGTTGTCATAACGTGTTCTAAAAAGGAAACTGTATGATGATCTATTTTATACAGCTTTAAGATACCTGTGAGCCAGTCGTGAGGTACGGAATCAAATGCTTTTTTGTAGTCCACATAAGCCATGTGGAGGTTTCGTTGCTTGGAATGAGCCTGGTTGCAGATGACAGAGTCTATGATGAGTTGCTCTTTGCATCCAATTGCGCCCTTCGAGCAGCCCTTCTGCTGCATTGCAATGATGTTGTTCCGCTCGCAGTGAGCATATATTCGCTGCGTAAGGCAAGATGTGATTATCTTGTACAGCGTAGGCAAGCAGGTTATTGGGCGGTACTTGGCAGGGTTATCCGTATTCCGCTGGAGCCATTCGTGGTTCTGGTCTTGCACGATTCAACTCTTGGGCCGTTCGGATCTTGGCACCCATTACAGTGGTGACTGCCGTTGCGGCACAGTAGATTAACATGTGCATACGTTCTAATGTTGGTGTCACTGAAACATAGTTTGGTAAAATTCGTGTGTTCATAAGATCGAGCACGATCGCAAGTTTCCTGGAAGAATTTAATCTTGGTAGCGGTGGCCTGCTCAGTGGGTCTGTGCCTTCGTATCGCAATACTGCCTGTCTCATATGTGCGTTTAAGCCTTCAAAATGTTCTTCGTTAACCGATTCCAGACTCTCGGTTGTTGGTTCTACCGTTTCGGCTTCTAGTTGTTGTCCAGGCGCTTGAAGTTCCCCATTGTTGTTGTTGTCATCTATGTCTATGTGTTCGCCGTGGATCTCTAGCTCAACTTCCCGTTTGATAGCGTTAAGTCGCGTTTCTGGAATTCGGTTATTTCTTAGAATAGTTCGATACTGATCTGACACTCTTTGTTCAGACACTTGCATGTGTGGAAACTCCCTGCAGAACTCGGCATGCAGTTGTTGTCGGCAGCCGACCATCTCTTGTCCTAAGTTTGTCACCCTGTAAAAAATACGCATAATCGATTCATTCATGGACACAGTCCATTTCATGCGTCGTCGTTGTAATCCCGCCTCTGTGAACGCTGGCTGAAGTTCCCGCGCAGCACCTTCGGTGGGTGGAACCCTAGTTCTCGTTTGGCTCCCATGTTGTAGATGTTCGTGTAGTTGTTGGGCTGTAGCTGTTTGTGCAACAGGGGCCCGCCTCATCAGCGCCCTGTCACCGACGTCCCGCTCGCTGTCATGTCCAGCGCCGGCTCCAGACATGCCCTGGCGATCCCCAGGCAGCGGCCCTATGACAAAACTCCTATTAATCTCCATTCCATATGTTTCTCCCGTAACGTGGGAGTGACGGCCCTCGGTCGCCTTTTACGACTCGCGGAGCCACGATAGGAGTATTCTAACCCGCTACCCACACAGGTCAACTAGGATAACGCGGGATCGTTACACCCGAGGATCTGCCCCTCTCACAGGTCAAACCCCTCCTTGCGTTAACTGGGAAACACGGGATCGTTACACCCGAAGATCCGCCTCTCTCACAGGCTAGATCCATCCCTGTGTAACCGAGAGTCGCGGGATTGTCACACCCGAGGATCAGCTCCCGTCACCAGCTAGACCCCTCCCTGCGCAACTGGAGATCGCGGGATTGTCACACCCGTAGGTCTGCCCCTGTCACAGGCGAAACCTCTCCATGCGTAACTGGGAATCGCGGGATCGTCACACCCGTGTATCTGCCCCTCTCACAGGTCAGACCCATCCCTGCGTAACTGGGGAGCGCGGGATCGTCACACCCGTGGGTCTGCCTCTCTCACAGGTCAGACCCCCCTGCGCATTATTATTATCTCGACTTAGCCAAAAGGCATTCGCACTCCCTCTACGGGGAACATTCACTCAGATCCCGGGTATCCCGGATACCAAAAGGATCTGGCTCGGACGAGACCCTTGCCATGTTATCGGGCCTTAGGTGACATTGATGTTGTTGGATGATCCTGCATTCCCCATGAATTTCCTGACGGTTCGGGCTGTCGCAAGTAGTACCGCTTTCTGCATGGACCTGTAAAGACTATCAGTTAGACCCAGCTCCTTGATGTTTCTCAGCAAACTTTTTGGTATAACACCAGTGGTTGACATGATGATTGGAATCGTCTGGACGTTCTCCATTTCCCATTGCCTTCTAATTCGTTCTTCTAAATCTCTGTACTTCGCGATCTTCTCGACTTGCTTCACACGCAGGTTGTTGTTCGGGATGGCCACATCAATCAGAGTTGTCTGCCTAGAAATTTTATCAACTATTATAAGGTCCGGTCTGTTATGGGCAACTCGTTGATCTGTCAGAACTGTACGATCCCAGTATATCTTGTAGTTGCTGTTCTCAAGAACAGGCTCAGGTGTGTAGTTGTAATATGGGACCCTCTCTGCCTGCACAAGCAGCAGCTTTTCCGCCAATTCCTGGTGCAAGATCTTGGCAACCGAATCGTGTCGTTCCTTATATTCCGTTGATGCGAACATCTGACATCCTCCTGTTATGTGCTGGATTGATTCTGAAGTTGGGCACCCGTATCTGCATCTGTCATCCACTACCGATGCATCTCCTACAATGAATTTTAGGTAGTTGCGAGTTGGTATAACCTGATCTTGTATGGCCAGTAGGAAGCCTTCCGTCTCGGGGAACATTCGTCCCGAGGTCAGCCAATAGTTCGACGCTAACTTGTCGACATGTTCCTGGTTAACCTCATTAGGATGCCTCCCGTGCAGCGGCTTCCCCAACCACCTCTGTAGTTTATCGTTGTCGGTTCGGTGGTGATTTTGACGCTCGTGTTCCGTCAGACGTAGCGGTGTTGAGACGTCTGCTCCGCATATAGCCCTATGTAGTGTGGAGCTGTTGGCCTGCCTGTAGAAATAATTACGCAGATTTAATATTTGTTGGTCCAATTGCTTGCTGAGATCTGCCAATCCTCTTCCTCCTAGTTGACGTGGCAGAGTTGTTCTTTCTACGGCGCTACGGGGATGATGTTTATGAGCTTTTGTCAGTAGTGTCCTAACTTTTCGTTGCAGGTTGTTGATGTCCGTGTTGGTCCAATTCACTATTCCGAACGAATAGCTGAGTACAGAGCACGCATACGTGTTCAGGGCCTTAAACAAATTCCTGCTGTTAAGATCAGTTCGCACTACTTGTCTTACTCTCTTGATGAATTCATTCGTTAAATCAGTCTTCATTGTTCGATGGTCTATCCTTTGAGCTTGTTTCATCCCGAGATACTTGTATGTATCTCCCTTGCTCATTGCTTCGATCTCCTGGCCGTCCTGCATCTCGTGTGCGCTTTGTTCGAGCTTTCCCCGGATGATATTAAGGGTGCGGCACTTGTCCAGTCCAAACAGCATTCCGATGTCCCTGGAGAACTCCTCTACAATTTTAAGCATTTGCGTTAGTTGGTTTTTGGTTGCTGCGATCAGTTTTAAATCATCCATATATAATAGGTGATTCAACTTGATCGCTTCTGCGTTGTTGCTTTTGATAGCGAAGCCATATTTTGTAGAGTTCAACCGATGTGATAGAGGGTTCATCGCCATGCAGAACCACAGTGGACTGAGTGAATCTCCTTGGAAAATCCCTCTTCGGATGTTGATTGTGTCGGTCTCGATGTTACTGTCTGCGGTTCTGAGTTGTATCTTAGTGCGCCAGGTTGTCATAACGTGTTCTAAAAAGGAAACTGTATGATGATCTATTTTATACAGCTTTAAGATACCTGTGAGCCAGTCGTGAGGTACGGAATCAAATGCTTTTTTGTAGTCCACATAAGCCATGTGGAGGTTTCGTTGCTTGGAATGAGCCTGGTTGCAGATGACAGAGTCTATGATGAGTTGCTCTTTGCATCCCATTGCGCCCTTCGAGCAGCCCTTCTGCTGCATTGCAATGATGTTGTTCCGCTCGCAGTGAGCATATATTCGCTGCGTAAGGCAAGATGTGATTATCTTGTACAGCGTAGGCAAGCAGGTTATTGGGCGGTACTTGGCAGGGTTATCCGTATTCCGCTGGTCTTTTGGTAACAGGTAGGTTGCACCCTGTGTAAGAAACAATGGCATTTTCAGAGGATCGAGCAAGACTTCATTAATTAAGGTAGTTATCTGTTCATGCGTGCACCACAACTTTTTAATCCAATAATTTTGGAGATGATCTGGACCTGGTGCCTTCCAGTTGTGGGAATTCTTGATGACATCGGAGACCTCAGCGGTTGTGAATTGCTCGTGTTGCATCTGGCTATAGTTCCGGCCCATCTCGCGTTCTTCGCTGATCCAGCTTGCACTGACATTGTATGGACCTGGTGTGGCAAGTTGATTTCTCCAGAAACCATCGACCTGTTCTCTGCTAGGGTAACTCGCATTTGTGGCATCGGCGCTAGAATTAAAAGCACGGTAGAAACCCTTTTCTGATCGTTCAAAGAGTTTGTTGTCTCGTTTCCTGTTGTTACTAGCCTTGTATCTCCTCAGACGCCCTGCGAAAACAGAAAGTTTTTGTTTTAATGTGTCAAGACATTGTTGAGCAGTGATGTTCGCGGGGTCATGCCGAGAATGCATTTGGGTGCGGCTCATTATTGCCTGCACCGCCCTCTGGATCCTTCTAGTTCTAACTTCTCTGATATATTCCGTCACTTGTCCTATGTCTTTACGGAGACTCTCGATCTTCCGATTTAGTCGCATTTCCCATTGAGCCATTCGTGGTTCTGGTCTTGCACGATTCAACTCTTGGGCCGTTCGGATCTTGGCACCCATTACAGTGGTGACTGCCGTTTGCGGCACAGTAGATTAACATGTGCATACGTTCTAATGTTGGTGTCACTGAAACATAGTTTGGTAAAATTCGTGTGTTCATAAGATCGAGCACGATCGCAAGTTTCCTGGAAGAATTTAATCTTGGTAGCGGTGGCCTGCTCAGTGGGTCTGTGCCTTCGTATCGCAATACTGCCTGTCTCATATGTGCGTTTAAACCCTCAAAATGTTCTTCGTTAACCGATTCCAGACTCTCGGTTGTTGGTTCTACCGTTTCGGCTTATTATTATTATTATTACATTAACTTTATTTTACTTTTGTTTTTATAGGGGCCATACACACTCTGTGAAAATTTCAAGTGTCTACCTATTACGGTTCAAAGAATACAGCCCTATAAGGCATAGTTGGAGTAAGTGAATGAAACTGATTATTTTTTCATATTTAAATAATATTGTCGGGGCTATGTAAACACTAATAATACAGCTGTAGGTGGCTTGGCCTACTATGTAATGATCAAAAACCGACAGATGTAGTTTGCATTATTTATTTTCTTGTAAATGTGATTGTGAATGATGAAAGGCAAATAAAAAATGTTAATTGAAACTGAAACCATGAAACCGAACTCATAATATTAGTTTTTTCTACGATCTTCGCGCCATAACTAATTATTAACACCGGGCAATTTCCAGAATTAAAAAAGCTATAGGATGGTACCATGCTGTGATACGAACTTAATTTTTAAGACATTTGATCGATTTTTTTATTCTCTTCAATTTTCTTATTTTTAGTTTTTTCGACTTATTATTGGTTTTTTCCCAGAAAGTGCAAAAATTCAAGTTGGCGGGTAATTTTTTTTTATGACGCAACAACATATACTTTTAGTATAAAAAAGATGATAAAATTTCACGTCCCCAATAGATTTTTACAAAAAGAAAGTTAAAGCCGCTGACTTTTAGTATGTTAATTAGAGGTACTAATGCTACTTATTTTTGATAATCGCAGCTTTATAAAAAAAATTGCATTTTCAACATTTGAACTCACTTGGACACATATACGGGGAGCGGTCTATTTCATAGCATTTACCAGGCTCTGCTACTAGTAAAAATACCAGACATATCAGCAGAAATCACCCGTATAAAATTCAAAGGTTTTTTATGCGGTCGACGTCGACCTAGTCAAGGAGGTCAATAAGAAGCGTAGCGATTTGATTGGTCGGTGTTTCTGAGATCTATCGAGCAGATGGCAACGTGGGCCAGTTAGGCCAGTATAATCAGTGCCGTGGGCGGAAATAAGGATTGCGCTTTATTTTACATTTTACGGATTTTGGTTTTGTGTATAGATTTTTGTGTGGCGTTGGCTTGTGTGTAACAAAATTATTGGTTTGCTTGGGTTTGAAATATTTCAAAGTTTATTTTATTCTTTTTTAGAGCATTAAAATAAAATTTGTAGAATATTATTAAGGGCCGCGCGCCACCTATGACTCGGTCTTTTCAAAGCAAACGCCGCCCAAGCGTTTATACTTTACTAGGCGTTATTAAATAATACCTACAGCATTCTGTGCTACAGCTGACCAACGTTCTAGGGTGCGGAAGTTATTTCTGAAACACCCTGTACTATATGACTATTTGCCATCTCTTCAGGGTGTTCCAGACTCAAGTTTGAAGTCTGTGGTAAAGAAATAGACAAACTGGGATGTCCCTAACTAATTGAATCAACGAGATTGCTTTTATTTCACACATTCGAATACACGGGTACACGCTAAATAAATAATTACTGCTACTTATTGCTGTTCAAGGTCACACTGCTGGTGGCAAGTTAATTAATGCTTCTAAAATCTTATTAGTTACACACTATTATGAAGTTCACTTTCCTGGGCTCAATATGTATGTGGTCATTAGCATAATAGTATAAATCGTAGCAGACCCTTTTAACGTGTAGAGTAGGAAAGGTTTTTATTTTATAAATTCAGAATATTTGCAGTTAAACTTTGTGACATTTATTGCCTTTAAAAACTGGTTTGTTTCGCCAAAACGCGTCAATCATTTTCTTTGAAGACGGTTTTTTTCCACGTATAACCCATAAAATAAAAGTTATTCCTCTCCCCTAACCGTGACTACCCCCTCAGCAGAAGTTTGAAAACAAATTAAATTCCCCCTACAGCATACGGAATATTCTTCAATAAAAGCTTACGTTGGCATAAAATATTGAGCTGTTCATCTACTACACAATCTATAAATAGGTTGGTTATTGTCCGTTTATTTATACATGGCCAATTATCACATTCATGAACCCTCAGATTCCCCAGATATACACAATCGCCATATTTATTTCTAGGCAAACTCCAAGGGTAGTAGAACTCAAGGTCAACAACCGGCGCGTCACCGTGCCCTATACCTCCCAGCTAGTCCTGTTTGTTTCTATTAATATCTTCGGAGTCATTGAGATTGATATTGATTGAGAGTATTTACTTACAGTTTGGAGTATTATGAGGGTGAGATATGTATTATCATTATTATTATGAACATAATTAATGGACTAGTCATAATTCTTCAAATATTCGATCTAAACCATTTCTAAAAAAAAGTCTTTTATGATAGTTCTTCTCAATCTGTAGAATTTTGGTGTTAATAAAATTCATATTATGATCATTATGATTTACATGCTAATAGATGCCTTGATGTTTGTCCAATATACAGGGTGACCGTATTTCGAGTCTTTGCATGGGGATCTTGGTTATCTTAAGAGATACGAAGTCGGTTAAATTGAAGCAAAGTTGCGGAATTTGATGCCGAGTAACATGGTAAAAAAAATTTTGGCCGGCCCTTCTCGTTTTGAAAATAATGCGAAAAACTGAAAATTGTCGTTTTCGTTTTTATTTTTTTTAAATGAAAACGAACGGCGCTGGACATTCCTAAGTAAACATTATTAAGGCACTTTTTTACAAGGAATCTAAATGTGATCTCGCATTTTTTTCTCCCCTCTCTGGACAAAAATATTACGATCAACTTTTATTTTTCTTATGGGCGCCATATTGGATTTTTGCATTTTTGAAAAGAGGATTTTTTTCTGGTTAAAATGATATGTCACACATTATGCTTTACTTTATTTTTCTTGCCGTAATATCGAATTAATCGTTTTTACATAGAGTGCCTTGGAAATGTAAGCCCCATAATGTTTGACGTTTTTGCATAGAGTGCCTTGGAAGCATAAGCCTAGTTACCTATTGTTGCGAAGTGTGCTTTGGAATATTGTTTAACGGTTCAGCAAAAATTCGGTTAATGTTAAATTTATTGATTAAATAAAGCATAAACGTACCGCGAGGACAAGATTATGATCTGAGATCTGAGACCTTGCTATTTATTCGCCATTTGCACACATTAACACTAAAAAAGTCAAACTGGAAACACAAAGAACAACAAAAACGAGTAGACAATCCTATTTTACAATAAATGTTCAATTTGTCCTCCTTGTAAACAAGCACCTACCGGCCCTGCCGGACCATAGGCCTTGTTGTGGCTCCCGCTCCTGTGTAGTAATACGTGTACCTACGCTCTCGTCTACAGGACGCAGTTTTCGGTATTTCGAGCCCAAATTTGGCGTACGGCCGTCGGAGCTCAAGGGCAACAACCCTATTGAAGAGCGTCCGAATCGGGAGAGCCGTTCGGCCCCGGAATTTTTTTCCCGTTTTTTTCGGGAAAAAAGGATAGCGATTGGAAGGGGAAGCGCCTGTCGAGTTCAATTTTCGCGTGGGGCCGCCGAAGGTTACGGGCCTCTCGCCTGCCAGAGGTCACCCCGATCGAAAAAGCCGTTCGGTTGTTTGGGCCACCTTTTTTTCGCGATTTGGCGAGGTCCCCCGGATCACACTGTATACATCGTAGACGACACGCAAGCTCCGCCCCCCGATACCTATTCGTAAACATCGAATGACATTTGGTATTGTTTTGTTGTGGATAATTTCCAAATTTCCTACCGATTTTGGACTTTGGGGCCTCAGAGGCCCATCTGTTATTCCATGTGTGACTTTTTCAGGTACGGGCGCGCTGTATTTTTATGTAAAATCTTTTTAGAAAACCCCACGGGAAACCAACTATGCCTTATACGGCTGTATCTTTTGAATCGTGATAGGTAGACACTTGCAATTTTCACACAGGGTGTATGGCCGCTATAACAACAAATAATAAAAGTAAAATAAAGGATGTAATAGTTGTTTTGTTTTTAAATTGTTTTTTGTTAACAATGATGGCACGGCTAAATAACTAATATTTCTCAACAAGCGAAGTATAGCTCAGTGGAAGCGCGCTGGGCTCATAATCCAGAGGTCCGGCGTTCGAAACCACGCTCTGGGGCAAACTTTTTTTTTATTTCTTTTTTTTATTTTTGACTAAAGTATTTTTTAAAAATATGTAGTGTTAGATATTGTACGGTGGTACGGAACCCTTTGTGTGCGAGTTCGACTCGCACTTGGCCGATTTTTAACTTTATACCTATACTTACTTGTGTATTGTTATAGATAGTTGCATTGTATTTGGCATTGCAAGAGCATGCCGCGGAGATGAGTTACAGAAATTACCATTAAATGATATTGACGACATGGATTCTATCATAACTGTGAAAATTCCCGATAGCAAGACAAACAAACCTCGATCATTATTTTTGTTAATAAGCCGTAAAATTAGAAGTTTTAATTTTGTTGAGATGTATCGCAAAAATGCATCCCTTTGTCCTCAGTCTACCCAGTCGCACTAGATTCTTTATAAGATAGCTATTATAACGGAAAATGATTTAGTAAAAATTCAATTTCTAAAAAAAATTGAAGTTGGTAGCTGCTCAAATTCTGGAAGGTGAACCAAGTACCAGTACCGGAAACTTCACAATTCGAAAAAGTATTCTAAGTATAATAGAATTGTGTTTTTCGTATAGCAAAAAGAGAAACTTTTTCAGGGTATATTAGGTGCCTTAAATAATGTCCGATTATATCCTTAGTTTTTGAAATGAAAAGACCAGATTAAAACCAGGATGATGCAGATTTCTCTGGAGAATCCGAATCTAGCTTCAGAATTTATATACAGGGTGTTCATACAGGGTGTCTATTTAAGAAGGGCCACTCGAGAAAATCTTGACAAATATGCATATTTCTGAGAACTTTATTTGAAAAAAAAAATGCTTTTTTGATGAGCTAACTTTGCGTAAAAACACACTTGAGATTCATGGCCTACTTTCCGAGATATTTTTCAAAATTCTGAACATCGCCGAAATTTCTTCAGCATGTAACTTTTTTGTTTCAAGAGTTACCGAAAAAAATTCTTAATGGAATTTGTGGGCAAAACTGATTGCTTTAAACCTAGTTTATCAGAATTTGGAAAAAACCATGGTTTGTTGTGGGCTCTCTTAACATTTAATTTTTTTGTATTTATAGCTGTCATGCATACTAGAAAATTTTTAAAAATGTGAAAAATGTGCAAGATACCGATATCTCGCAAGAAATTTCCAAGATTTACAATGTAGTATGTTGGGAAAAAATACCGAAAACATGAAGGTACAGGATTCGAGGCCACGGCTCGCTACAATAAAATGGGCACATTTTTCGGTGGGTACTAAGAGAACATCCATTAAAACGTGGCATTGTTTTTAATTCTGATAAAGTAGAAATTAGTTTTGCCCACAAATGACAACAATAAATGGAAAGATTTATTGGGGGATTTGTTGGACGAAAATCGTTATTTGTAAAACAGGCTTTAATAAATGGAGTAATGTATATAGGCGCTTGTAAGCCTGCCGTGGTTTCAGCACGGCCACAACTGGGCACTCCTCAAGTTGGTGGCGCTCCGAGGTCTGTACTTGTTCCTCAAGGCACAATCCAGCACGTTTCTTTAAATTGTTTATGGCTCGTCCAATATCACTTTGAGGAATAATACACTTGAATCATGTCACGCTTTTCTTCATGTGAAAATGACATTTTTTCAGTAAAATAAAGTATCCGTGACATTTAAAATTGTACTAAACTATCACACGTTATGGGGCTTATGTTTCCAAGCCATTCTATGCAGAAATGTAAAACATTATGAGGCTTATGTTTCCAAGGCACTCTATGTAAAAACGATTAATTTGATATTACGGCAAGAAAAGCAAAGTAAAGCATAATGTGTGACATATCATTTTAACCAGAAAAAAAATCTCTTTTCAAAAATGCATAAATCCAATATGGCGCCCATAAGAAAAATAAAAGTTGATCGTCATATCTTTGTCCAGGGAGGCGAGAAAAAAAATGTTGAGAGCGCCAGCCAAATTTTTTTTACCATGTTACTCGGCATCAAATTCCGCAACTTTGCCCCAATTTAACCGACCTCGTATCTCTTAAGATAACCAAGATCCCCATGCAAAGACTCGAAATACGGTCACCCTGTATACTTTGTTACAATCATTAGATCATTACATGGAATTTCATAAACAACACCTGATTTTTCAGGTAATTTTACTTTTGTGAAACATTTAGAAACCGTCAAAATATTTCTTTTTGCAAACTTAATACTTTTATTCCTGAAAACATGTGTTAATTTTTGAGTCAAACCATTAATATAGGGAAGTGATCTACGGGTGAGTTTTTTATGATCAGTATGGGGATCTCTGAAACTAGCGGAGATAGAAGGAAGGTTAAATGGGGAAAGAACTGCAGTTTTGTGCGCCCAATTTAACGCGCCTTGTGGATTTTTTGAAAAAAGTCATGGCTTACTAGATATTTCGAAAAAACGAAATTTTGGCGATTTATTCTAACCTTCGTTGTTTCTGATTTTAGATAAAAGCGTAAATAACAAAGTTGGAGGGAATTGCGTCCCCAATGCGGTTATCGTGTCCTAATTTCGGCGACAGCTGCCATTTTCGAGATATGACACAAACTTGTGTTTTTTTAGATGGAAACCATAGTTATTTCCGTTATTTTACGGAATAACTATATTGAGTATTATATCGTTGTAAAGCTCTAAAAATGTCTGATTTGTTGAGACCATGGCCAACTATGGTTTCCATTTAAAAAAAAACACACAAGTTTGTGTCATATGTCGAAAATGACAGCTGTCACGGAAAGTAGGACATGATAACCGCATTGGGGATACCAATCCCTCCAACTATTGTCTAAAGTCAGAAACAACGAAGCTAGACGGATTAGAATAAATCGCCAAAATTTCGTTTTTTTTTTTCAAAATATATAGTAAGCCATGCTTTTTTTCAAAAATCAACAAGGCGCGTTAAATTAGGCCCACAAAACTGCAATTCTTTCCTCATTCAACCTTCCTTCTATCTCCGTTAGTTTCCGAGATCCCCATACTGATCATCAAAAAAAGACCTCAGCCTGTATATGTAACAATTACACCATCATTATTCCTATTATCATTTATAGGTAAATTTGGATTAGTTGTTATTATAGAGAAACTAATTGTATTCAAAACCTTTTTAGGATATCTATTTTCTAAAAATATGCCTCGTAATTTTATGAAATCAGATTGTTTTTTAGTGATATGTGAATTTTATCAATTCTATTTTTAATGGTTTAGGTTTCACATCTTTATTAGTAGATGTTTCCAAATGCATTCTTTTAGTTTTGAAGATTTCCTCCCGCTCTGTTGCACTCGCACCGACCCTCTCTTCTATCTGTCTCAGCTATTCCACTGTGTACGGATTGTTACTAATAAATTATTTAAAACTCCTTATATTCGCTTCAAGATTTTCTTTTCGGACAATATTTTGGTGTCGTCTTAATACCTTTCGGCACTGTTGGTCTTCAGGCGAGAGGTCATTTGAGTTTGGAAACCGTTTGCTTCTTAATAATTTTAATTTTTCAGCGCCTTGGAACAATGCCGCTCTTCGTAAATTAGACACAAACTCTATAACTATAATAGAGTTTTCCGTTTTCCCCACGTTATATAAATTGTTGATGTTCTCAGGGTTAATGTTCGAATCTGGGTTGTCGTTAGAGTAGACTTCATTAGATTATTCTTCCTTGCCTCATTATGTCCTAAAAGAGGGATGTTACTCTTACGATTTTTTTTTTTGAAAACATGAAATAGTTTTTTTTACTTATTGTATTTGATATTTGCAAATGACATTATAGAGATTATTTAAAATAAGCATATATGGACCATTATATAAATATAAGATTATACCAGAACTCAAAAATAAAAGCCCACATAAAAAATTAAAAAGGGTAGTATGTAAATTGTCTAAAAAATTTGGATTAAGACTTAAGAGACACATGAACTGCGTGCTCGCCCATAGAAAAAAGGCACGTTCCAGTTTTGTTATTTTTTTCTCCATCAATCATAAAGCCACCAATTAATTTAGGAACAATTTTGCTGGTGTTTGATTGCATTCGCTGGGTTCAGCGTTGCAGTTTGGAATTTGCCCACATTTAACAATGTTTATGTTTGGATGGAGCACGGGAAATGCTGATGGTAAGGAAGTTCGGGAACATATAGAAAAAATCGATATGGTTTTAGGATAGTTTGTCAGTGTTACGTTGTAGTTGTGTAAACTCTAAAACTTAAATATGCGGAACTTTACGCGTGGTTTGCAGAAAATTATCGGAAAAGGCGGCCAAACAGGTCATTGCATTGTATAGTATTATCGATTTTCTCTGTGTACATGGGCGTAGGTCGATTTCTGATAAAAGAATTATAATATGTAACGTAAACGTACCAACAACCCAAATCAAATCAAAATCAAATCTGCAATATTTTTTTGTAAACAATATTTTTTTATCCAGTAACTGAAATAGCGACTAGCCTTAATCTGATAAGCCCAAAACCTGACACCCTATAAAAATTGTCATAGAAATTTTTAAAAAGAACAACACAACTGCTAATTATTGTGTGTAGAAATGTTTATTTATTCGTACATCCTCATTTCTGGAACATATATGTAGTAACTTACTTTTCAATAGAAAACTTTGCGTTTCCAATTTCGAAAATTATTATTGTTTACGTCATAGTTGTTATTGAAAATAATATTCGCTTTTATTTAATTCTTTATTTGTCTATGATAACATTTATTCTCGTAAATTTATTCTCATTTTATTTAGTTCCCACTGTTTTTTATCATTTAGTCTGTCTGTTTTCTATTTATTGTTCTTATCTTCCCACCCCTCTTTTCTTCTCCCTATCTTTCTCCTCTTTCTAAAAATATTGTTTCTTCTCTTCCCCTGAAATTACAGACGGCATTAATTCTCAAGAGAGTCGTTTCTTAACATCTTTGAACTTATTTGGAATAATTTAATTTAATTTGACATGGTAAACTTGTAAAGATCGTAATAGTAATTGTTGGTCATGTTCAGCACTTTCGACAAGAAGAAGACATGGCTCAGAATCGTTGAGTGACAAATCAAATCTATACATATGTTCTAATGATCTTGAAAACAGTACTCCGAGGTCTGCCATAGTCAGTGCCAAATGTGACCAATAGCTATGAAATTTGTACGCCATTATAAGGTTTATTGTTAGAGACTTCAGAGGTCATTTTTGAATAACTTGTGATTTTCCCAGTGACTGACACCTATGTCAGGCATTGACTTAGCATAAAGATAACATAAGCCAATAGTTGACATCCCAACCAAAATCTTCACAAACTTAAAATCGTTCTAAATTATTATCGTAACAGGTAATTACACATTATTTTTTACAATGCTGCACACGCTAATTTAAGAAACTGCAATAAATATAACCTCTATAAATAGACAGGTCGGTAAAAATAGATAAACCAAGATGACTAACTTGGAAATATACATAACTCATAACTGTGACTTCTACCAACAAACATTTCAATACAATGGATTTATATCTGCCTGTTAGCTTATTTTTTAATTAAATAAAACACGCGCCAGGTTTATCTAATGTGTCAGGCACTGGTACGTTTACGTTAAATGTGCTTAAAAAATTGTAAAATTTTGAAAGACGCCCTGTGGCCACCGTATCCCTCCCACATCACTACGTGGAAGATAAAAAAGTGTCAATATTGGAAATTTAATTTGTATATTATATCCAATGGATTTAAATAAAGTGATGTGAAGTTGCAGCAATTGTGTGCAATTAAGGCATCTGTATTCTCTCTTTTGAATAGGATCCAACTCTGTGCCTGGTAATCGTTGGTGGTAGGTCTAAGAACACTAATGGTTAGTTATACAGATGCCTTAATCTTTTTTCGCTTTTGCCTTTACTTTATATTTTGCTTTAAGGAATTAAAGAATACGTTTATATATATTTTATAAAAATAGTGTCAAAATATCTGGAGATTTTCATCGTGTTTTAAAACAAGGTAGGAACAGCTGAGCAACAGCCTCCTACGGCTGTTTTGTTTTCTTGCGTCTTGTGGTGTACGATGGCGATTTATTTGACGATTTGTAGTAGAGATTTTTCTAAGAGTGATAAGTTTGTGAAATGCGAAAATTTAGGCGTCGAAAAATTGCCATTACTGCTGCTGTTCTTTTCTTGGGCGAACAATGAACAGGAAAGACGTCTACAAAAAGATGTAACAAAAAACCCACTATGCCCCAAAGAGCAACTAATAGATATTACACTGAAGTAACGTTTAATTTGTATGCATTAGTCAACTGCAAGTATTTTATATTTTTGTTTTTGTTGTAGTTTCCTGTCTCAGGGATACCCCATGCAGGAACTTCCGTGGAACTATTTCATTGAGAAGACCTCTGTCCACTGCATTGTGAACAACATTTCATTGGTGGGATATATTCTTATTCTTGGTAACTTAATATTATTATTTCACTATTGTTATTATGGCTACATGCGATACATATTATCGGTTCAAATTGATGGATATAGGAGCAGCAGGAGCACATCACGGCAGTTTTGTTTTTGAAAATCTGGATTCGGATTCCATTTTGAAAAATACCATTCCAGATAGTGCCACAAACTGGCCACATTTTGTTGTTGCGGATTCGGCTCTTCCGCTCGTTACCAGTATTATCCGTACTTTCCTGCACTCTATTCGAACTAAATGCAAGTGGCGCGTAAACATTACACGATGGAAGCACGTGAACAATTCTGCGGGCTAATACGAGGCAGGGCCGCATTAAGGACGATCCCTATGAATTTTATAATATAAAATATTAAAATAATATGCCCCAGTATTAATAACTTTAAAAACAAACTTTTATGGCTGACCCAGTCATTCACTTACCTGCAAATTTCTACTATTAACACAACTCGTAGCTCCAACAATTAATAAACAGTGAAAGAATTACACGTAACTATTTAATAGGACTGGTTGAATTCCCCGATTAACTGCAGTGCCGTGAATATGAATCTTGATATGATGGTATTTGGAGCTGGAGAAGTGTGTGGCAGGTTTAATATTTTATTACTTATTTCATTATTTAGCAGTGGGAATGTTCAGGTAGTAAGATGCAATTTCAGATGGGATTAGCTGGATTTTATGAACTCCCACATTATTTCTGAAACTTTCCATTTTTATAATATAAAGCAAATCTCCCGTTTTCTTCGAAAATTTTTGGTCGCAATAAAGCATATTTCCTATACTATTGTAAATATTCCCCCATTACAGTAAATGAGCGGGGTCTATTTGTTATCGGGAATTTTTATTAGAAGAGCTGTTCCTAAATCTTCTACACTCTATTCTAACTAAATGCAAGTGGCGTGTAAACATTTACACGATGGAAGCACGTGAACAATTTTGAAGGCTAATACGGGGCAGGGCCGCATTAAGGACGATCTCTATGAATTTTATGATATAAAATATTAAAATAATATGCCCCAGTATTAAGAACTTTAAAAATAAACTTTTATGGCACACCTAGTCATTCACTTACCTGCAAATTTCTACTATTAATACAAATCGTAGCTCCAACAATTAATAAACAGCGAAAGAATTATATCGAAAAAAAATAAAGTTCCACTTGCAACTCAATACACCTCTGTAAGAAACACCGACTCGCTGCACTCGCCCGCCGGGTCAGATTTTATTGCCGGCTAGCCCATAGCAAGTCGATCACGTGCGTATCACGCTCTAGCCATGCAACAACTTGTGTTTATGTTTCACTTGCGTTTAGTTTGAATAGAGTTTCGAAGAATATTCGCCAATGGAGGAGAAGAGAATTTTTAATTATCGTCTTTCGAGAGTCCACCGTATTATTGAAAATAGCTTTGGTATACTGAGCCAAAGATGGCGCATATTACGGAAGCCAATACAGGAAAATGTGTGGCATTTACCAAAGCAGTTGTTGTCTTACACAGTTTCATGCAAGTTTCTTTTTCTTGCTTTCCCTTCATATTTTTTTGCACTATGCAACAATAAAGCAGTTTCTCATACTAAAAAAATGTTAAATGTAATATTTAAAGAAAAAAAAACAGCATAATTTAAATACTAAGAAATCATAAAAACAAAACTCAGTCGAGAGAAGTAAAGTAACAGAAAAAGCTACTCCAAAACTCTGGCTATCTCAAAGAAGGAACAAAAAGTGGTACTCAACTTTAGTTGAACATTTTAATAATGTAAAATACAAGAACTTAAATAGGTACAGGGTGGCCCATCCAAGCGGAAAAAGTGCGTTACGAGGAGACAGGTTAACATCAAATCGCAATTAAAAAAGTGATATTGTAGTACAAATTAAGGGGAATTCGGATTTTGTATACGGTGGTCGGTAAAAAAGGTATCGCGAAAAAACCCACACAACCATTAGAGAATCTTCAAGTAGTATTCCTGAATATCTAGTTTTTTTTAAATAACTTCTGGTTATAGCGGAAATGAACGTGATTTTCTCTATTTTACAACTTACACATTACATTTAACTGTAAGAGGATTTCTTTTTTAATTCTGATTCCAACGATATAGGTATATTTGTCTCCAACCGTTTCCGAGATATTTATCAGAGAAGCTAGATACATGGTCTCAGATTAATCTTAAAATTTTGTTACTGAAGCTGTTACTAGTTACAGTTTTAAAAAATGTTTTTGAAGGTAGAATGCTGTAATATTTTTAAAAATTATAAAAGACACGAGAAACGCAAATATCCAAATAGAAATGTTCCGAGTGCTTCATTTATATGTAAGCTGTATCGAAGATTAAGATCGACAGGAAGTGTGATTAGCAAGAGAAAAATTGTGTTTAAATTAGTGAGGAAAAATCACAGAGAGATGCAGCGAGAGATTTATTTAAACTGTAACTAGAAACAGCTTCAGCACCAAAATGTTACACTAATCTGACTAGTAAATATAAATATTGAATTAACAGCATACTTGATTGTCAGTTTTATTATCATGGCTGACTTGATTTGTCATAAATTTGGTGTTATTGTTTGGCCTACTCGGATCGAATATCAGACACTGACCATGAGACTATGTATCTAGTTTAATGGAGTTTCTCTGATAAATATCCCGGAAACGGTTGGAGATAAAAAAAGGAATCCTATATACAGTGTGTCTGGTTTTTCATGTTAACACCCCTGAAAATCTAAGTAGGCTGGGGAATTGAACGGATGATTTTTTTATAGATATGTCCCTGAAAGGTCATCATTTGCGAAGTATTGGTTTGGCATTGCCGCGAAAACCTGGCCTACTGCAATTTTTTAAAGGGGTGCGTTTTTCAACTAGTTACAAAAATAGCTATCGCAGATTGCATAGATCAAAGTTTTCTCCTTCACCAACGTAACGTCAAAGATATTGCTATCTTTGTTGGGACATGTCCTGACATGCTGCAGGCACAATGATCCCAGCCAGCCCATTACCGGTTTCATCCTCTTTGGGAATCATCAGACGGACGTTGGCAAAATCCAGAGTGGAATTCAAAAGATAGAACCAACAGAAACAACTACTCCGAGGGCTAATACCCCTACCGGCATTGAACTACACCATTGGTTCTCGATTTTCGTTGGGAATAAACATTGCATAGATCAAAGTTTTCTCCTTCACCAACGTAACGTCAAAGATATTGTTATCTTTGTTGGGACATGTCCTGACATGCTGCAAGCACAATGATCCCAGCCAGCCCATTACCGGTTTCATCCTCTTTGGGAATCATCAGATGGACGTTGGCAAAATCCGGAGTGGATGGATTCAAAAGATAGAACCAACAGAAACAACTACTCCGAGGGCTAATACCCCTACCGGCATTGAAGTACACCATTGGTTCTCGATTTTCGTTGGGAATAAACATTGCATAGATCAAAGTTTTCTCCTTCACCAACGTAACGTCAAAGATATTGCTATCTTTGTTGGGACATGTCCTGACATGCTGGAGGCACAATGATCCCAGCCAGCCCATTACCGGTTTCATCCTCTTTGGGAATCATCAGATGGACGTAGGCAAAATCCGGAGTGGACGGATTCAAAAGATAGAACCAACAGAAACAACTACTCCGAGAGCTAATGCCCCTACCGGCATTGAACTACACCATTGGTTCTCGATTTTCGTTGGGAATAAATATTGCATAGATCAAAGTTTTCTCCTTCACCAACGTAACGTCAAAGATATTGCTATCTTTGTTGGGACATGTCCTGACATGCTGCAGGCACAATGATCCCAGCCAGCCCATTACCGGTTTCATCCTCTTTGGGAATCATCGGATGAACGTAGGCAAAATCCGGAGTGGATGGATTCAAAAGATAGAACCAACAGAAACAAATACTCCGAGAGCTAATGCCCCTACCGGCATTGAACTACACCATTGGTTCTCGATTTTCGTTGGGAATAAACATTGCATAGATCAAAGTTTTCTCCTTCACCAACGTAACGTCAAAGATATTGCTATCTTTGTTGGGACATGTCCTGACATGCTGCAGGCACAATGATCCCAGCCAGCCCATTACCGGTTTCATCCTCTTTGGGAATCATCAGATGAACGTAGGCAAAATCCGGAGTAGATGGATTCAAAAGATAGAACCAACAGAAACAACTACTCCGAGAGCTAATGCCCCTACCGGCATTGAACTACACCATTGGTTCTCGATTTTCGTTGGGAATAAACATTGCACAGATCAAAGTTCTCCTTCACCAACGTAACGTCAAAGATATTGCTATCTTTGTTGGGACATGTCCTGACATGCTGCAGGCACAATGATCCCAGCCAGCCCATTACCGGTTTCATCCTCTTTGGGAATCATCAGATGAACGTAGGCAAAATCCGGAGTGGATGGATTTAAAAGATAGAACCAACAGAAACAAGCTGTCGCAGATGTTTGACATTACTTTTCGAAAATTTCCCGTAAATTTCTTAAAAATCTTACGGTGCTTCTATTTTGAGTCATGCTGTACTTAGTACACCTAATTGAGAAAGTCTCAAGGGGACAAAATTGATCTCTATGCCATTGTGAAAAAGTTTAAGAGCCGAAACACCTGAGGGGTTTAAACACTGAAACCGAGAACTTCTCGCCTTCGACGGCCACTATGCAAACAAATTTCCTCGAAAGATACCGTGAACCCCACGGGATATTCTGCTAGTATCATATGTACCGAATAAATCAATATTCCAAACCGTTCTAAAGTTATCAAGGAAGGCACTAGCATATACGTTTTCTCTGTAAATAACCAAGTCGACAGCGTTATGTATATTTTCAACATGATAAAACATCGGTCCAGTTTCCTTGGTAAAGAATACTTGTAAGTTTCGGATTTCGGATAGTCGATAAATTTCATAAAATCGTGTTCTTTATTGGCATTCGCTACTGCTGGACAGCATTTATCATACGATAAATGAGTTCAGAAAAAGATGTGATCTAGACAGTCCTGCGAATTTGCCTCGTTCTATTTTCTCTACATCAGTAAATTTGTTTATAGCGGACATCGAGACGCTATACAGAGTGTGCCTGTCTGAAATAAATTTTATCCATTGAGACAGAAAAGTCTGAGCCATTTTTAAATTAATACAGTGCGGGGTGTGTGTCTAACAGTTAGTCGTAACATGTTTAAGTATCCAGTAGAAGAAATAATGAGAATTCACTATATTTATTATGCAGTGTGTCTCACACACACATAAGTGAACAAAGTGAATAACTGAAACAAACTTTAACTTTGAAATAACAGTCAGCCTTAATCTTGATCGGAGGCTTCCACACTGAGACTATTCCGAATATAGCCTACGTCGACGCAGCTTCTGGAGCCAAGATTTCGTCAATGATTGCAAGGGACATCCTCAGGACACGAGGATGTTAAAACGTCATCGAAACATTTTTGGCATTTAAACGCGGATCCACTCTCCTTCCCATTTGTACAATATTTTTCCAAACTGTTACAGTTTTCAAGGTAGAAATACACACACAATTTCCCGCCATAATTTTTTATAATATAGCTGTACTCTAAATAGACTTATATCTGTCAAAATTCACAAAAGAATTAAGAAATTCTTAAAATTTACATAGTTTCCAAAAAAAAAATTATGCATGTTTTTGCAAAACATAATTAACAACAATAAAGCAACATTAAATAATAATTAATACAGAGTACTACCACCACGACTCTTAACAACCGCTCTGCATCTACGAGGCAAACTCAGAATTAGGTTGTTAATGTCATGTTGTTCGATGGCGTTTCATTCATTTGAAAGGCACTCGAGTAGTTGTTGGTTAGTTTGAAACACAATATTTTACACCAAAAGTCTTCGTCCGAGCATATCCCATAATAGCTCGATTGGGATTAAGGTCAGGGGATTGAAAAGGCCAAAAGGCAAAACATTAATTTCATTGTCCTGCAGAAATTCGCGCACGACTCTCGCCGCATGGGGACGCGCATTGTCGTGCAGTAGTTTAGATTTTGGTCCAATTCTCTCAGCATATGGAACAACAATAGGCCGAAGAATAATGTTTTGATAATCATTGGAATTCAGGTACCGCTCCAACCAAACGAGGTTAGTCCTTCCGCCGATGTTGATATCGCCCCATACCATGATCGTACCTCCTTGAATGGTGTGAACCGCTCGAACAGCTGCAAGGCGTTCTGCATTTCCAGGACAACTCCACACGCGATGCCTCCTTCAATCTGGCCGTAGTCCAAATCATGGCTCATCAGAAAAGAAAATTGGAGTCCATTCCTGCTGGTGGCAATTTAAATGTTCTTGTACCCACTGTAACCTGCGGTTGTGCGATTTTATGGAGCAAGTTTCAGACAGTTTTGTCACTAACCCGTACATTGTGAGTATTGTGCAGCTGAAAACCAATCGCGATGCAGTGATACCTACTGCGCTCTCGAAATACAGGGTGATTCACGTAAGTGGTTCATTAGAATTTTACGGGGAAGGAGTGCGAATTTTGATTTGAAATTTTGGTTACTTATATAACAGGTTGTAAACTTTCTTTCTAAAATATTTTCAACTTCCGATCACTTCCGGTTATACAGGAAGTCGATAGCAACTTTGTTATTTCAAATATAACACCCTATATATTATTACACCATTTGGTTCCCTATTAAATTCCAAATCTGTTTTCTGAATATAATGTGTACCCTATTCCTAACCCTTTTCGAGATAGTCGCAAATTTTTAATTTTTTTGAGTGTTGCGGCCATCGACCATAGTGATGATAACTTTGAAATTTATGAATCTGGAAAACTGAAATTTTGGACTGTCGTAGGCGAAAGTCAACTTTATTAAATGGTCTGTATGCCATTTCAAAAAATTCCCAATATCAACATCGAAAAATTGAAAAATCTCATTTTTTTCAAATGGAACCCATATTTTTTCAGTTCAAAAAAATACAACAAACTGTATGTCTAAATGAAGCGGTTGCTTCGTTATTACGCAAAATACGTATTTTTTCTACTTTGTATCAACAAAGATGCCGTTTCTCTAGGAGCGTCACATTATAGGGGGCCATGGAAAATAATACAAAATTAAATAATACTAACAATTATATAATAATAGGTACTAGAAGAAAAAACAAGAAACTACATATAAGTAAAACACTTTATTCATATTATGCTATTTACCTGTTACGTCTTTACATTTGCTTCTCATTGTTTGGACCTTGCCATGGACTATGAAATTTCATACGAACTTTCTGAATTTTCTTTTCGTCAAAAGTGGTAAATGTAAATGCCTTTCATTAAAAACTCTAATTGTTCTTTCTAAAATTCTTTTATACTCCAGTGTAAAACTTATTCAAAATATCTTCGTTAGAATAGTCAATTTGAGCCATTCTTGTCAACAGTTAATATTTTATTGTTTGGAACACAATAAATGACAATCACAAATGAAAAATCCATGGCCGCCTATTAGAAAAGGTCCGTTGTTTCTTGATATGGAGCAGCAAAAATACGTATTTTGCGTAATAACTAAGCAACCGCTTCATTTAGACATATAGTGTGTTATATCTTTTTGAACTGTCTTTTCACAAGCATTTCAATGGTGCAATAAAAAAATATGGGTTCCATTTGAAAAAAATGAGATTTTTCAATTTTTCGATGTTGATATTGGGAATTTTTTCCCGAACACCCTGTACAATAATTTGAAATCGCATACAGACCATTTAATAAAGTTGACTTTCGCCTACGACAGTCCAAAATTTCAGTTTTTCAGATTCATAAATTTCAAAGTTATCATCACTATGGTCGATGGCCGCAACACTCAAAAAAATTAAAAATTTGCGAATATCTCGAAAAGGGTTAGGAATAGGGTACACATTATATTCAGAAAAAAGATTTGGAATTTAATAGGGAACCAAATGGTGTAATAATATATAGGGTGTTCTATTTGAAATAACAAAGTTGCTATCGACTTCCGGTATAACCGGAAGCGATCGGAAGTTGAAAATATTTTAGAAAGAAAGTTTACAACCTGTTATATAAGTAACCAAAATTTCAAATCAAAATTCGCACTCCTTCCCCGTAAACTTCTAATGAACCACTTACGTGAATCACCCTGTATAGCAATCTTAGAAATCTATTCTGAATTGTTTCCAGCCTCCAACATGTCAATAGCACATAACATCATTTCCCGTTCCAAATAATGTCTCTGCATCATAAAATATTTAAACTCAAACCAAACTTGCCCTGCACTAAATGAGAAATACCTATTAAATTAAGAAGGCTTTTCGTTTGAATTTTAAAAAAATCTGCACTGTTTTTTTTTTAATGTAAAAACCAATAATACGTTTGCATTATCGGTTGCTAGAACTGCTCATAGTCATACCTACTAATTTTTTTAATATTTAAAATACAAAATAAATAAGTGTAGTTTAAATGTCAAAAATAGACAACAGCCACTCTGTACAGGGTGTGTCATTAGTGGGTAGGTACTCGAAGGTAATGGTACTTACAATTTTTTTCACTTTTCGGAACCATATGGGTTTATAATTTCTCTTTATCTTCCAAAAAGCTGTGTTTTAGTTTAATTGATACAAGTAATGTTGAAACTATCAATAAGTACATATAAAACATGTTCAATATGTCCCCCATTCTTATCAAAACAAAACTCTTTTTTTTTAGTTTTCCAATGCACAGGTATGACTGATTGTTGTGAAAACCCTGACGTATTAGAAATCAATGCAGTTTGGGTTTTTTAAATTCTCGAACAGCCCTTTTCCAAATTTTTGCAGAAAATCTTATACTTATCTCAGGAAGCCATGGAAAAAAATTACATTAAAAAGTAAACAATATTTTCATTGTGTCAATAGTTTCATTTACCGCTTTTCTGATCTGTGGTTTCATTGTGTGTTAAAACATTAAAAATAATGAATTATTCTCAAGATGAACTGATTGACATGATATTAGTGCTTGGTGATAGCTCGGGTGAGAGTTATAGAAATTTTGTTGATAGTTTCAACATTACTTGTAGCATTTAATCTAAAACACAGCATTTTGAAAGACAAAGAGAAATTATAAACCCATATGGATTCGAAAAGTGAAAAAAATGTAAAATTTAATTTTGAAAGTACCATTACTCGTAAGCTATCAAGAATAATCCCACATAATGTGATATCATTGTAAAGGTAATTTTGTCTACTTTTGATATCCATTCACAGAAACAGGGCATTCCATTTAAAATTTTTGAGAAAATTTTGATTTAGCAAAATCTAGCACCCTGTATTAATGGGAATATTTATGGCAATGAAAAAAAGCATTTTATAAACTTCAAGATCGTTATTGACTATCTGTGAAGAAAATTCGTTCCCACCTTATTATAGTGGGTGTTCACATAGGCTCACATGTGACCCTATTTTCGGTTTTAAGAGCCTCTACAGGGAAATTGGCTAATTAAAACCCCTGCAACTCATATATCATTTTGCTGCATTTTCATAGCGCTATCTAAATATGCCATGAAAACATAGTCATTCCATTTAAAAAACACAAGTTTATGATGAATGTTAAACTTTATGTATACGGTCGATTTTATGAAGTGAAAATAATTTTAAAATGTGCGTCCCACCGACCACTGTACCGAATTTCATGTTGATACCACTTTTAATAAAGGAGCTATACTCCGAGTACCCACTAATGACACACCCTGTATATGTTAAATAGAAAACTGGGTTCGATTATGTGCGGTGTTTACTGCCTCGGATTTTATTTTCGGAGGTATATGAACTCTAAGTATTCATAGTTCATTGCTTTAAACATAAATTAATAACGGAGCAAAGCACGGCCGTACGTGCCTACATAAAAGCAATTTTAATGGGAAAGTTTAAAACGCATTCATAAACTTATTTCACATACACAGCCAAACGACTTAATAGGACAAAAAATAGACAAAAAGCTAAAAATATGGGATAGATTTGAGGGTGGTTGTGCTTTCTATATACTATCCGCTTCAGCTCCTATCTCGTTTGATTAAGTGCCGGTTTTTCCTAATGTCTAAAATAGAATTTATTTCCATAAATTGCTTATACTTAGATAGAAAAATAAAAAACTACAGTGACCATCAAAATGTAGGCATTTGCCTTTCTACGTTACGCTAAGTTTTTCTACAAACTGATGCTATACTCAAAACTAAGAATACCCCAAAAGCAACCACATTCTTGTGCGGGGGAGACTTGACAATTATTAGTATTTATGCTGCGCTTTAAAATGTTGGTATAGATTGTTTCCAAAAATGGCATATAGACAGTATAATGAACTCGTCGAAGCGAAGAAGTAGAAGCTTGGTAAAATTCTGTTACTATTTGGAAGCTCAAACGAACTTAACCAGTAGTGTGACACTGTCAAATCTCTATTCCTGGAAGTACTATTAGTTGTCTACAAGATATAAGGTAAGAACAGTGGACATATTTTTTATTATAAAAAGAACAATCAAATATTAGAGGACTTTATTTGGAGTCTATAGAGATGTGGTTTGTTTTTAACATTATTGTGCTTCTGGATATGAGGTCATCGATGAACGGAAATCCCTATTTACTTCCACATCACTAAATTTGTGTGTATTGCAAAAGAATAAAAAATATATATTCGCCAAATCGGTTTAAAATGTTGTTTCTGCAAAAAAATGGTGTGTGTGTGTGTGTGTCTGTTTGTAGCAATGTGTCGATAATTTTCAATATTATTAAGATTAAGATATCGGCTTCAAATTTGGTATACCTACCTATGTACTCTCGGTATCTTTGGTATACGTAAAATGTTAATTATTTAGTATTTCGTGATGCAGTCGTCTTTAGTGGACTAAGTTACTACATGACTTTTAGCAGAGAGTATTTTTTCTTTATTATAAAAAGAAGGTTGAGAAGAGTGCAATGGGGTAAATTTGAAAATAGCAAATAATATATCGTTTTATATTTATAAAAGATTAAGGGAGGTACTAAAGCTAGAAAATTTGAATTATCTACAGTGTGTCCACGGATAGAGTTCACATAAGGTGTAAATGACAAAAAATTTTCGAGTTGAAATTTGAGCTTCTTGCTAATTTGTGACGTAATTTTAGTTTCGAAAAATCACGTATGCTTTGGGAATTTTGAAAAAACTAATTTTCCACGTCAGTAAAGTGCCCTTTCTGTAGGTTTTACGACAAAATGTTATTAAGTTAACTTGTTCAGAATGAAGAACTGAGTTGGTTTGCGAAATTTCGAAAGTCTAGGCCTACTTTGATTTTTGCGCATTTTATTTTTTTAGCAGAAAAAATCAAAGTAGGCCTAGACTTTCGAAATTTCGCAGACCTACTCAGTTTTTCATCCCGAACAAGTTTTCTTAATAACATTTTAATGTGAAAGCTGCACAAAGTGCACTTTTCTAAAGAAAAGTGGGGAAAATGCCAAAAAATCAAAGTAGGCCTAGACTTTCGAAATTTCGCAAACCTACTCAGTTCTTCATTATGAACAAGTTAACTTAATAACATTTTGTCGTAAAACCTACAGAAAGGGCACTTTACTGATGTGGAAAATTAGTTTTTTCAAAATTCCCAAGGCATACCTACGTGATTTTTCGAAACTAAAATTACGTCACAAATTAGTTTCAAACCAAGCAGGGCTTATCCACAGAAGCTCAAATTTCAACTCGAAAATTTTTTGTCAATTACACCTTATGTGAACTCTATCCGTGGACACACTGTATATGATTTAACTGATGTAGATTTGATAGCATAAATAAATTAAAGTTTTTCATAAATCAATGCACAAATAAAGTCGAATTGAAAAGGTGTCAGGTAAGGCGGTGCCCGTGGATAAGTGGTGGCCTACTTAAATCTATCATCGAAAGAGACAGACTATACAAATTAACTAAAAGAAATTCAAGCGAGGAGCAGTTAAAAAAGGACTATAAAAAATATAAGAATAAATTAACCGAAATATTGAAGCTAGCAAAAACTAACTATTATAAAATGGAGACGGAAAAAATAAAGGTAGTCCCCAGGGATTGTGGAACGTAGTAAAAAATATTAATAAAGAACAAAAACCAAATGACATTAAACAAATGTTTAATGAAAACAAGGATCTATTAACCAGTGATTATGACATTTCACAGTGTTTTAATGACCTCTATTCTAGTATAGCCAAAAAACTAAGCTCAACTATACCGTTCAACTATAACGTTCGCAAATTACACTCCACAAGAAAAGAGACTCCCAAACTCAATTTACATTGAAGAAACAAATCCCGGTGGAGTCCAATAAGTCATAAGGTCCTTAAAAAGTAGAAAAGCGCCAGGTCAAGACGGGTTGTTATCAGATACACTAAAATAAATTGGGGAACAAATCTCTGCAACACTTACTTTCTTATTTAACACTGTCATTAGTAAAGGGCAATATCCGTCGCCTTTTAAAAAAGCCATCATTAAACCTTTGCATAAAAGCGGGGATAAAAAAGACGTAGTTAATTATCGACCAATTTCTCTTATTAGCAATATATCGAAAATTTTTGAAATGCCGAATAACAAAATATTTAGAGAAATAATATAAAGTATTATCCGACAGCCAGTATGGGTTCAGAGAAGGAAGATCGACAGAAGATAGATGCAATGGGAACCTTGGTAGAAAAGGTGTATAAATCTCTTGATGAGAATAACCCATGTCTGTGTGTTTTCATAGACTTGGCAAAAGCCTTTGACACCGTAGACCACCAGATTTTGTTGAACACTCTGGAAAGTTTGGGTTTTAGAGGCAGTGCCTACAAATTAGTGGAAACTTACTTGACAGGCCGAAAACAGTCAGTCAAAATTGGAAAAACTATTAGCTCTGAAGCAACCATTGAATGTGGAGTGCCCCAAGGTACGGTTTTGGGGCCTTTATTCTTTAACATATATGTCAACTCTCTGTATTCCTGCGGAAACTGACGGTGAGATTATCTAATTTGCTGATGACACAGCTATTTTTTATAAAGACGCAACATGAAATTGCTTAAAACTTAAAGTTGAAAAACATTTAATAGAAATAGTAAAATGGTGTAGTCATAAAAAAACTTTTAATTAATTTTACCAAAACATATATTACATGCCTTTTACCAGTTACGCTGACACTTTTCCCAAATATTTGTCTGGGTTAAATATAAACACGGAAAACATACACTATAAAATTACCAGTACAAATACATTTAAATACCTTGGGGTAATATTTGATTGTCATCTTCGATGGAAACATCACACAGAATATGTTACAAAAAAATTAGATCCTTCATAAGTCGATTTAAATTCTATGCAAGCATATTTGAACAAAAACAATTAAATATATTACATTCTGCCCTTATAGAAAGCCACCTAAATTACGGACTTCTTGCTTGGGGTGGTGTCTACGATGATTATTTGAGGGGTGTGGAAACTCCTCTGAAGTGGGTACTAAAAATAACATATAGGAAGACTTATAAATATCCCTCAGAAGTGCTCTATGCGGAATCCAATGTATTAAACCTTAGGCAATTATATTTGAGAAAACTTATTATTTGGCAATATAAAAATAAAAGGCTACTACAACCGAGCATGCATGAAAATGAAACACGTCATAAGGAAAAAGCATCATACATACCAAAAGTGAATAAAACACTTGCACAAAGATGTCACACTTATCTGGCTCCCCTTGTATACCAGGACATACCTTCGGAGTTAAGAAGCATCAATTCGATCGCTCTCCTAAAAAATAAATTTAAAAAATTGCTCCTACATATGCCTAAAACAGAAATACACAGACTTATGGACAGAAAAAATTAAAAAAGGGAGAGGTGAATAACTTACTATGTACATTATACGCCACTCACCTGCTCAGATGTATCCGTCAAATACTTACCTGCTATTATAAAACAAGATTCTTCCTACTTCACTTCATTGGCTCTTCTTAGTTCTTCTTGTCCTATAACTCGCTTGTTAAATGTTAAACGTAAATTGTTAAATATCAAATAGTACTTAAGTTAGGCTTTAATTTTAAGGAGTAGATTTTGTTCCCACGCACAAGGCCTCGCCTTCTGTGGATGCACTCATTTGTTCACATTCCCATTCTTTTTCTTTCCATTTTGTTATGTACTTTTGAATATGTGTGAATAAATTTATTTATTTATTTATTTTATATGTTTTGACATGTGACATGTCGGTTTATACAGGGTGAGTTTTTTTTTATAATCAATATGGGGATCTCGGAAACTAGCGGAAATAGAAGGCAGGTTAAATGGGGAAAGAATTGTAGTTTTGTAAGCCCAATTTAATGTACCTTGTCGATTTTTTAAAAAGTCATGGCTTACTAGATCTTTTGAAAAAACGAAATTTTGACGATTTATTCTAATCCGTCTAGCTTCGTTTTTTCTGATTTTAGACAAAAATTGTAAATACAAAAGTTGGAGGTAATTGTTTCCCCAATGCGGCTAGCTTGTCGTACTTTCCGTGACAGCTGCAATTTTCGAGACATGACACAAACTTGTGTTTTTTTTAATGGAAACTATATAATTGGCCATGGTCTCAAAAAATCAGGCATTTTTAGTTATTTCCAACTATATAACACTCGATAGGGTTATTCGGAAAAATAACGGAAATAACTATGATTTCCATTTAAAAAAAAACACAAATTTGTGTCATATCTCGAAAATAGCAGTTGTCACGGAAAGTAGGACGTGACAACCGTATTGAAGACACAGTTCCCTCCAAATTTTGTATTTACACTTTTTATCTAAAATCAGAAACAACGAAGCTAGATGGATTAGAATAAATCGCCAAATTTAGTTTTCTCAAAATATCTAGTAAGGCATGACTTTTTTCAAAAATCTACAATATGCATTAAATTGGGCTTATTCCCCATTTATTTAACCTTCCGCTGGTTTCGGAGATCCCCATACTGATCATCAAAAAAAAACTCACCCTGTATAATCATGTTATTATAGGATTTGTTTGATATTTCATTGATATCGGTTGTTTGATAATGCCGAATGAAAGAACGGATTTTTTGTACACAGACGAGCCAGCATTTTGGTATGATACTTAAGAAAATTTTTGAGATTTTTTTTATTTTTTTGCCAGTTTGACTTGTCACCAACTGAGTCCCAATAACATTAACTTAATTTTAACGTTCACGATGAAGTTGCACTTGTGCTACAAATACAGCTCCAAATAGGTGTCGATTATGTATGTATACATTTTAGTTACATCAATTTTTAATGAAGCAGGCCTAATGGTCGTTAAATTTTGACTCCAGAAGATAGCATCTGTTTATTTTTGCATTTATTCCGTCAACACGGAAGGTTTCCCTTGTGCTTTTTTCGTTACTCCTTCGACCCCAAGCCAAAGGAAGCAAAAAATCTCCCCCAATGTTTATCAATTACCCTGTTATCTGTGGTGTTCAACATCTATACTAATGAACAGAGTTTTGGGCCATTGTCTCGGCCACCCTTGGCCGCAAAAAAGTGGATGGTCTGTGTCGATCAATTCTGTTATCTGCGATATAAACTGTCTGAAGGGTGAATTTTGGTTGCAGGGCATATTTTCCAAAAGTTTTCGCTCACAATACATCTAGTGCATAAACAAATTCGGACAATAATTATTTAAGCACGTGTGAAAGGACGAAAATTATACACCGGAGTTGACATACACTTTGAATTAAATATTTTGAAATAGAAATATGATTCATTTCAAGAAAAGTTTTCCGTTTTTTTGGGGCAAATTATTTTTGAATCTGCTAATGTCATGATGGTAAGACCATATACAGGGTGGCCCACCACAAACTGCATCGATCTATGTATGGAAAACTAAAAGTAGGAAAATTCTGAAAATTTGGCACCTCACCAATGACGATGGGCGCTGCTCAACTAAAATATTTTGGTGAATCTGGCACCTCCGGTTATACCGGAAGTCGATATCAACTTTCTTATCTCAAATGGAACACCCTGTATATTATTGCATTTTTGGATTATAGGCGTCATTTTGGAACAAAAACATGCAACATGTCCTATGTCTAAATCCAACCATTTTTGAGATATTTGCATTTTTCCGAAAAAAATTACAGGTGCAGACCTAAAGTCAATTAGCAATTTATACGAGGAAACCGCGAAATTTCAAAACGAATTTTAGAAACCGTGTAACACAAGCCCTGGCCTAGTGATCTCTGCTGAGAAATAAATCCGTTCTTATACAGGGTTCACAAAATATGAATAAAAATTACTTAAATTGCTTAAATCTCGAAATTTTGGAAACCCCCATTTTTTTTAATGCGATCTTATTCACCACTAAAAATGATGACAACCTTGTGTAAGGTTTCCTATACCTAAATGTAGTAATTTTCGATTAATTTACGAAAAACCCACTTTTCGCCCATAAAATGCGGGGTTTGCTTAACGCTTGTAAAATCATATTAGCTGTGGACGTTGAAAAGACAGAGTATGGGTGAAATTTGTGTTTATGTAGTATTCTCTGTATTGAGGTTCTTGATATACCAGATTCCAGTGAATGCAATGCAATAATATACAGGGTGTTCCATTTGAGATAAGAAAGTTGATATCGACTTCCGGTATAACCAAAATATTTTAGTTGAGCAGCGCCCATCGGCATTGGTGAGGTGCCAAATTTTCAGAATTTTCCTACTTTTAGTTTTGCATATATAGATCGATGCAGTTCGTGGTGGGCCACCCGTATAGGGTGTCCATTAATAGAAATATCTTGACAAATAATATGTACTTTTAGAAGAGCTTTATTTGAAAAAAAAAAAAACTTTTGATGGCTAACTTTATGTATTATTATTATCTCGACTTAGCCAAAAGGCATTCGCACTCCCTCTACGGGGAACATTCACTCAGATCCCGGGCATCCCGGATACCAAAAGGATCTGGCTCGGACGAGACCCTTGCCATGTTATCGGGCCTTAGGTGACATTGATGTTGTTGGACGATCCTGCATTCCCCATGAATTTCCTGACGGTTCGGGCTGTCGCAAGTAGTACCGCTTTCTGCATGGACCTGTAAAGACTATCAGTTAGATTCAGCTCCTTGATGTTTCTCAGCAAACTTTTTGGTATAACACCAGTTGTTGACATGATGATTGGAATCGTCTGGACGTTCTCCATTTCCCATTGCCTTCTAATTCGCTCTTCTAAGTCTCTGTACTTCGCGATCTTCTCGACTTGCTTCACACGCAGGTTGTTGTTGTTCGGGATGGCCACATCAATCAGAGTTGTCTTCCTAGAAATTTTATCAACTATTATAAGGTCCGGTCTGTTATGGGCAACTCGTTGATCAGTCAGAACTGTACGATCCCAGTACATCTTGTAGTTGCTGTTCTCAAGAACAGGCTCAGGTGTGTAGTTGTAATATGGGACCCTCTCTGTCTGCACAAGCAGCAGCTTTTCCGCCAGTTCCCGGTGCAAGATCTTGGCAACCGAATCGTGTCGTTCCTTATATTCCGTTGATGCGAACATCTGACATCCTCCTGTTATGTGCTGGATTGTTTCTGAAGTTGGGCACCCGTATCTGCATCTGTCATCCACTACCGATGCATCTCCTACAATGAATTTTAGGTAGTTGCGAGTTGGTATAACCTGATCTTGTATGGCCAGTAGGAAGCCTTCCGTCTCGGGGAACATTCGTCCCGAGGTCAGCCAATAGTTCGACGCTAACTTGTCGACATGTTCCTGGTTAACCTCATTAGGATGCCTCCCGTGCAGCGGCTTCCCCAACCACCTCTGTAGTTTATCGTTGTCGGTTCGGTGGTGATTTTGACGCTTGTGTTCCGTCAGACGTAGCGGTGTTGAGACGTCTGCTCCGCATATAGCCCTATGTAGTGTGGAGCTGTTGGCCTGCCTGTAGAAATAATTACGCAGATTTAATATTTGTTGGTCCAATTGCTTGCTGAGATCTGCCAATCCTCTTCCTCCTAGTTGACGTGGCAGAGTTGTTCTTTCTACGGCGCTACGGGGATGATGTTTATGAGCTTTTGTCAGTAGTGTCCTAACTTTTCGTTGCAGGTTGTTGATGTCCGTGTTGGTCCAATTCACTATTCCGAACGAATAGCTGAGTACAGAGCACGCATACGTGTTCAGGGCCTTAAACAAATTCCTGCTGTTAAGATCAGTTCGCACTACTTGTCTTACTCTCTTGATGAATTCATTCGTTAAATCAGTCTTCATTGTTCGATGGTCTATCCTTTGAGCTTGTTTCATCCCGAGATACTTGTATGTATCTCCCATGCTCATTGCTTCGATCTCCTGGCCGTCCTGCATCTCGTGTGCGCTTTGTTCGAGCTTTCCCCGGATGATATTAAGGGTGCGGCACTTGTCCAGTCCAAACAGCATTCCGATGTCCCTGGAGAACTCCTCTACAATTTTAAGCATTTGCGTTAGTTGGTTTTTGGTTGCGGCGATCAGTTTTAAATCATCCATATATAATAGGTGATTCAACTTGATCGCTTCTGCGTTGTTGCTTTTGATAGCGAAGCCATATTTTGTAGAGTTCAACCGATGTGATAGAGGGTTCATCGCCATGCAGAACCACAATGGACTGAGTGAATCTCCTTGGAAAATCCCTCTTCGGATGTTGATTGTGTCGGTCTCGATGTTACTGTTTGCGGTTCTGAGTTGTATCTTAGTGCGCCAGGTTGTCATAACGTGTTCTAAAAAGGAAACTGTATGATGATCTATTTTATACAGCTTTAAGATACCTGTGAGCCAGTCGTGAGGTACGGAATCAAATGCTTTTTTGTAGTCCACATAAGCCATGTGGAGGTTTCGTTGCTTGGAATGAGCCTGGTTGCAGATGACAGAGTCTATGATGAGTTGCTCTTTGCATCCCATTGCGCCCTTCGAGCAGCCCTTCTGCTGCATTGCAATGATGTTGTTCCGCTCGCAGTGAGCATATATTCGCTGCGTAAGGCAAGATGTGATTATCTTGTACAGCGTAGGCAAGCAGGTTATTGGGCGGTACTTGGCAGGGTTATCCGTATTCCGCTGGTCTTTTGGTAACAGGTAGGTTGCACCCTGTGTAAGAAACAATGGCATTTTCAGAGGATCGAGCAAGACTTCATTAATTAAGGTAGTTATTTGTTCATGCGTGCACCACAACTTCTTAATCCAATAATTTTGGAGATGATCTGGACCTGGTGCCTTCCAGTTGTGGGAATTCTTGATGACATCGGAGACCTCAGCGGTTGTGAATTGCTCGTGTTGCATCTGGCTATAGTTCCGGCCCATCTCGCGTTCTTCGCTGATCCAGCTTGCACTGACATTGTATGGACCTGGTGTGGCAAGTTGATTTCTCCAGAAACCGTCGACCTGTTCTCTGCTAGGGTAACTCGCATTTGTGGCATCGGCGCTAGAATTAAAAGCACGGTAGAAACCCTTTTCTGATCGTTCAAAGAGTTTGTTGTCCCGTTTCCTGTTGTTACTAGCCTTGTATCTCCTCAGACGCCCTGCGAAAACAGAAAGTTTTTGTTTTAATGTGTCAAGACATTGTTGAGCAGTGATGTTCGCGGGGTCATGCCGAGAATGCATTTGGGTGCGGCTCATTATTGCCTGCACCGCCCTCTGGATCCTTCTAGTTCTAACTCCTCTGATATATTCCGTCACTTGTCCTATGTCTTTACGGAGACTCTCGATCTTCCGATTTAGTCGCATTTCCCATTGAGCCATTCGTGGTTCTGGTCTTGCACGATTCAACTCTTGGGCCGTTCGGATCTTGGCACCCATTACAGTGATGACTGCCGTTGCGGCACAGTAGATTAACATGTGCATACGTTCTAATGTTGGTGTCACTGAAACATAGCTTGGTAAAATTCTTGTGTTCATAAGATCGAGCACGATCGCAAGTTTCCTGGAAGAATTTAATCTTGGTAGCGGTGGCCTGCTAAGTGGGTCTGTGCCTTCGTATCGCAATACTGCCTGTCTCATATGTGTGTCCAAGCCTTCAAAATGTTCTTCGTTAACCGATTCCAGATTATTATTATCTCGACTTAGCCAAAAGGCATTCGCACTCCCTCTACGGGGAACATTCACTCAGATCCCGGGTATCCCGGATACCAAAAGGATCTGGCTCGGACGAGACCCTTGCCATGTTATCGGGCCTTAGGTGACATTGATGTTGTTGGATGATCCTGCATTCCCCATGAATTTCCTGACGGTTCGGGCTGTCGCAAGTAGTACCGCTTTCTGCATGGACCTGTAAAGACTATCAGTTAGACCCAGCTCCTTGATGTTTCTCAGCAAACTTTTTGGTATAACACCAGTTGTTGACATGATGATTGGAATCGTCTGGACGTTCTTCATTTCCCATTGCCTTCTAATTCGTTCTTCTAAATCTCTGTACTTCGCGATCTTCTCGACTTGCTTCACACGCAGGTTGTTGTTGTTCGGGATGGCCACATCAATCAGAGTTGCCTGCCTAGAAATTTTATCAACTATTATAAGGTCCGGTCTGTTATGGGCAACTCGTTGATCTGTCAGAACTGTACGATCCCAGTACATCTTGTAGTTGCTGTTCTCAAGAACAGGCTCAGGTGTGTAGTTGCAATATGGGACCCTCTCTGCCTGCACAAGCAGCAGCTTTTCCGCCAGTTCCTGGTGCAAGATCTTGGCAACCGAATCGTGTCGTTCCTTATATTCCGTTGATGCGAACATCTGACATCCTCCTGTTATGTGCTGGATTGTTTCTGAAGTTGGGCACCCGTATCTGCATCTGTCATCCACTACCGATGCATCTCCTACAATGAATTTTAGGTAGTTGCGAGTTGGTATAACCTGATCTTGTATGGCCAGTAGGAAGCCTTCCGTCTCGGGGAACATTCGTCCCGAGGTCAGCCAATAGTTCGACGCTAACTTGTCGACATTATTATTATTATTATTATTTATTTATTATTATTATATTCGAGGTCCAGGTCCCACTTTCCGAGATATTTTTGAAAAACCCGAAAATTGCCGAAACTTCTTGGGCTTGTAACTTTTTTATTTCAAGATTTACCGAACAAGCTTCTCAATTAAATTTGTGTATTAACTTTTTTCAATCAGTTTATCACAAGTTTATCTATCCCTTTCGCTAGCCTGATTTTTATATATTTTTGCGAAAACAAAGGAAAATTTAGAGGGCTTAGAAAAATGCTTTTTTAAAGTTTTTTAAAGTTTTTTAAAGTTAAATAAACTAGAGTTACCGATTGGAGACATGAAATTTATCATCTTTGTATTACTTCTACCGACTGTATGATGTAGTTACATTTCATAAAAATAGCGTTTTAATTAAATGACAAGTAAATTGAGAACATTTTCAGTGTTTTAAAATAAGAACATTTTTGAAGAACACGATATTATTTTAGAACGAACAAGTTTGAAAATCTGTTGCTAAAAACCATCGTTTTAAATCATTGATTTTCACTGCAAAAGCAGACTGAAACTTTATTCAACCCAATTCTTCAATTAAATCCATACCGAACTAGTAAGTTAGCTTTCTCCTCGCGTATTTTATTGGGAAATTATTTTTACAACTTTATATTCAGCAAATTGACCTCTGACTTTCGCCAATAAATTCCTTTATGGCGATTTAAACCAATAAAACCTTTCCTTTATGCGAATAAATTTGTTAGCGAATAAGTTTACAGAGTAAGTCTGCATTAGATGTCATTTCTTTCAGAGCAAAAACTTTTGTCAGTCAACAACAATTTTTATTAATTTTTCCATATGCATTTCGGCATATGGTGTAAACTCCCCAACAGATAAAAAACATTCTAGAGCTGAAAGAACATAAAGAGTAATACGAAAAGTAAAAAAAAACAGTGGGGTCAAAAACGCATACCTAAAAAGAAATAGGTGTCGAAATTTAAATTTTATTTTATATTTTTCCAAATAACTTTTGAACGAATCTACAGATTAGCACGAAATTTGGTAACTGGGGTTATTTTGGGGCGAGGAATTCAAATATTGACATAGCTTTGATGTGATTTTATAGGGGGGGCACCTACGGCATTTACCGAGATTTAAAACGTCATAAATTTTTGGGTCTAGGTGTAATATTTTTCCTGACGTAAATATGTCTCCCTTCGAAGTTTTTATGCGAAAAAGGTGTACTTTGCAGATGTCTCATTAACACTGACCATAAACTGCTATTATGGTAGTTGAGTTTTTCGGACGACTGACGGAGGCGCAGAAGGGACTGGCGAACCGCAAGAGTATAGGAAAAACTACTTTTCGGCCGTGTACCATACAATATTTTTTGTTCGAATGTACTTGGATACATTAAAAAACGGTTAAAAATTTAAACCGGCAAAATGGTACTATACTATACTATTTTATTGTCATTTTTTTTATAAATGTTCGCCATTAATTCTAGTCGGACATGAAACAGAAAACTATTGAAACCTACATGAAATTGCGAGTCCAATGATATATATGTGTTATACAGGGTGTCCAACTTTAAAACTGTTAAATCCGTAAAATCTTCATTTTTGGAGATAATCGCCTAATTTTTTTTTGTTTGAAAGGCCTTCAAAATCCGCTTCTTTTGACCTTCCTACCATTTTCATAATGCAAATCCAGGGCCGGTGGCGATTTTTTTTATACCTCCGATTGTCACGAAAACCATGTAGCGAATGTTTTATTTAAAATCTGACCCCACAGCGTTAATCAAAATACCTCAAAACCCCCATATACCAAATTTGAACAAAAAATATACAGGGAGTTCCATTGTGCAGGATGTCAAAGTTCATCCCCTCAAAACAGTTGAATGGTCAACAGGACCACTCAAAGTGTTGCTGTGCAAAGGTCCAATACAAAATATATAGAGTGTTCTTATCTGTGCCATCTCAAATTCCTGAATTTTTGGACCTTTATTCGGGTCAAAAATCGAGTATATCAAAACCGCTCCACACACTATAAGTGAACTAAATCTAAAAAATACAGTCCATATCAGTTAAGGTGGCTGGTGTGCCACAACAGGAAACGCACAGAAAATGTATCATCTCATAGACAGTGACTTTGTTGAGGAAGGTCCAATAATTTCAATTGTTTTTATTTGTTACTTGGCATTTTGTAAATAAATACATTACTTTTGTGTTTATCAATATTATTTTAATGATTCCAGAGCACTCTTGATTCCTATAAATTTCATAAAATTTCAGAATTCTCAGATGGCTCAGAGAAAAATACCCTGTACATTTTTGTAGTAAATATTTTCACACCAACATTTTGAGTGGTCCGTTGACTATTCAACTGTTTTGAAGGGATTGCATGGCACACTTGACTCGCCAGATGCCTTTAAAATTCCCATTTTGCTCAACTTTGACATCCTGCAGAATGGAACTCCCTGTGTATTTTTTATTCAAATTTGGTATATGGGGGTTTTGGAGTGTTCTAATTATCATGGTTTTCGTGAAAATCGGGAATATAAAAAAATCGCAGCCGGCCCTGGATTTGCATTTTGAAAATGGCAGGAAGGTCAAAAGAAGCGGTTTTTGAAGGCCTTTCAAACAAAAAAAAATTAGGCGATTATCTCCAAAAATGAAGATTTTACGAATTTGTACAGTTTTAAAGTTGGACACCCTGTATGTCCACTCGAAGCGTTTGCCACTTTATAGCCATATTTACGATTTTTTGTTTAAAATCAAGATTGCCATGAACGACATAAGAACAGTTGTTTGCATTTTACGACCCTCTAAAAATCCAAATGACACACTGAGAACAAAAGATTTAATAATTATTATTATAAGTTATATGATAACATTGCGTTTTTATAAGAGATGCTTTATAATATCCCCATTTTGTTCAACGCACAAGGCGTACCTTTTCAACAAACTACGTCTAACGTTTCTCAGTTCGGCACTTTCATTTATTAAACGTATTTCTCGGGGTATTTTTTCTTTTAATTCATCAACATTGTGGTTTCTTTCTCGGTATACTCGATCCTTCAATGTTCCCCATAAAAAGAAGTCTAAAGGGGTAAGGTCTGGACTTCGCGCATTCCAAAGATAGTACCGTTTTTCCCAATCCATTCTGGATAATTATTATCATCCAAGAAATGTTTGACGACAATGGTTTTGTGTGTAGTTGGTAGAGAAAAATACCCTGTACATTTTTGTAGTAAATCTTTTCACACCAACATTTTGAGTGGTCCTGTTCACCATGCAACTGTTTCGAAGTAATTCCATGGCACACTTGACTCGCCAGATGCCTTTAAAATACCTATTTTGCTCAACTTTGACACCCTGCAGAATGGAACTCCCTGTATATTTTTTGTTCAAATTTGGTATGTGGGGGTTTTAGGGTGTCCTGATTAACGCTGTGGTGTCAGATTTTAAATAAAAATATGCCTAATAGGGTTTTTCGAAAAACGCACCCCTTTAAAAAATCGCAGTATGCCAGGATTTCGCGGCAATGCCAAACCAATACCTCGCAAATGAGGACCTTTCAGGGACATATTTATAAAAAAAATTTCCCCGTTCAATTCCCCCAGCCTACTTAGATTTTCGCTACTTAGATTTTCGCTACTTTCAATTGTTTTTCTGTAAAGTGCATTGAGATCGCAAGAAAATTTCGTACAACTTTCCCATTTATCATTTTTTCTAGGTCCAAAATTTAAAAAAATAAGGGGTGGGCAATCTTTAAATAATATACCCCTGTACAATAACGAAATTTCTCCCGAAAAAAGCATTATGTACACCTCCGAAAAAAGCAAATTTGGCATCAAGTGTACGAAAGAACTTAGAACTTACCAACTTACTTTGGTAGGAAACGATATAAAATAATTTCCGAGAATGTCTTGCTTCCTTACATGGCTAAACTCTCCGAAATTAATAAATCATCAAGTTTATGGTCCGCTTATTCAATGGTAAATTCGATGTTAAAAATTAAGAAAGATATCGACAGTTTATGAAGCTGAGAGCTTTTTTAAAAAATAAAAAAGTAGGATATGTAGTACTTAGATTATCGTACCCGGCCACTTGAACTAAAATATTTTCAACGTTCTGCAACTTCCGGTTATACCGGAAGTTGACGGCAACTTCCTTATTTCAAATAGAAAACCCTGTATATTATCACATGGTCGGATTCCTTGCTAAATTCTGATGTCAGTTTGTCTAACGAACTGCATACTTAAACCTCATAGTTTCTGAGATATTTAACCTTTTTTGAAATTCTGGACATTTGCGGGAGTTGTTAAAATTCTCCCTAACTTCAAGACAGTTGCAAAAGTTCAAATTTTGTACACGCTTTATTATAGCTGGAAGGTTCTATGCTACTAAGAAAGCAGTCATTTTCATATTAAATATGAAAATGACTGCCTTCTTAATTTATTATACAGGGTGATCGAAGATTAGTCTCCAACTCTCAAAAACTCTTTTTTTTTTTTTCAAATGGAACGTAATTTTATGTCGACTTTGTCTAAACAATGACTACATACCTAAAATCAATAGTTTTTCCACTATTTGCATTTTTTCCAATTATTCTTGGCTGAAGCATAATATCCATTTGAGAAAATGAGTTTTTGATATTTTTTCATAAGAGAGTTGTAGACTAATCTTCGATCACCCTGTATAATCAACATGAAAATGACTGCCTTCTTAGTAGCATACAACCATCCAACTATAAATAAAGCGTGGACAAAATTCGAACTTTTGCAACTGTCTTGAAGTCAGGGAGAATTTTAACAACTCCCGCAAATGTCAAATATTTTAAAAAAGGTTGAATACCTCAGAAACTATGAGGTTTAAGTATGCAGTTCATTAGACATTAAAATTTAACAAGGAATCCGAATATGTAATAATATATAGGGTTTTTTATTTGAAATAAGAAAGTTGCCTTCAACTTCCGGTATAACCGGAAGTTGCAGAAAGTTGAAAATATTTAAGTTCAAGTGGTCGGGTCCCGTAACCTAAGTATACAAATTTTCAGATTTTTAGTCCGTTTGGTTATCCAGACACTTTTAATGCACGGTCTTCGCGCCACACCTTGTATTTACTACACAAAGATATGTTTTAAAAGTATCAGGTATTTATTGTTTTTTAATGTAATGTAATGTATTGAATTCTTAAAAATCTCATAACTAAACTCTATTCAAACTAAACGCAAGTGAAACATAAACACAAGTTGTTGCATGGCTAGAGCATGATACGCACGTGATCGGCTTGCTATTGGCTAGCCGGCATTAAGTCTGCCCGGCGGGCGAGTGCAGCGAGTCGGTGTTTCTTACAGAGGTGTACTGAGTTGCAAGTGGACCTTTATTTTTTTCCAATATAATTCTTTCGATGTTTATTAATTGTTGGAGCTACGAGTTGTGTTAGTAGTAGAAATTTGCAGGTGAGTGAATGACTGGGTGAGCCATAAAAGTTTGTTTTTAAAGTTATTAATACTGGGGCATATTATTTTAATATTTTATTTTATTATAAAATTCATAGAGATCGTCCTTAATGCGGCCCTGCCTCGTATTAGCCTTCAGAATTGTTCACGTGCTTCCATCGTGTAAATGTTTACACGCCACTTGCATTTAGTTTGAATAGTGTGTAGAAGATTTAGGAACAGCTCTTTTAATAAAAATTCCAGATAACAAATAGACCCCGCTCATTTACTGTAATGGGGGAATATTTTCAATATTATAGGAAATATGCTTTATTGCGACCAAAAATTTTCGAAGAAAACGGGACATTTGCTTTATATTATAAAAATGGAAAGTTTCAGAAATAATGTGGGAGTTCATAAAATCCAGCTAATCCCATCTGAAATTGCATCTTACTACCTGAACATTCCCACTGCTAAATAATGAAATAAGTAATAAAATATTAAACCTGCCACACACTTCTCCAGCTCCACATACCATCATATCAAGATTCATATTCACGGCACTGCAGTTAATCGGGGAATTCAACCGGTCCTATTAAATAGTTACGTGCAAATGTTGCTTTCTGCGTAAACCACTGGAAATATTCTTCGTGGGAAATGATAGGGGTGAAATCTTTCTCTGCGTATTGTTTTCCAAACCGATGGCTGAAGTAGACCAAGGCGTAGTGAAAGCCTTCTAGTATTAACTCTTCGGTTTTGTTGAATGACTTCCAAAATTCTTCTTTTATTTCTGACATTTATATAGTTACTATAATTAAGAAGCCTTAGCCACTCTGGATCTGAAGAAATAAATTTACAGTTTCCCTTGCTTTCTATTAGATGTATAAATGAAGCTTTGGGTGGAGGCATCTGAATGTTTGGAAGAAAGAGGTGAGTCTGGTAAAGTACAAACGAGGCATAGAAAACATTGCTATTTTAAAAATGTGCCCGTTAGGGTTCCCGAGGAAAAACTTCTGTTAATTAGAGAAAGGCAACAGACGAAAAAGCAATTTCTCAGTGACATTAATACCGTTTAACTCTTGATTGAGAATGTTATCAAATTTTTCTCCGGTAACGGGAGAAAACTGAAAATTATCGGAAAATTTGGAGGGACCATCACCATTAATTAAAAAACACTGCACTGTTTGCAATCGAAACTCTTAAATTATTAATTTTCCAGGTTATTATAAAGTTGTAAAACAAAAACTCTCCCGAGTCTCGGTCAATATTAAATTCTTTTTTACTTCACAAAGGCCATCTTCAGGCTAAAATTTTAATTAAACCTTAAAAAATAATTCTCGTCGTTTGCGAAGTTACAGAGAGTCGACAATTTAATTGGTTTCAGTCAAAATTTTGTTTACCTGTGTTTTATTTACACACTAGATTCTGCCTGCGTTTCATATAACAAAAAAAGTAAAACATAAGCCAATTTGACATAATAATACCTATATACCTCTCTCGGTAAGTTTTCGAGATGACGTTTACGATCGAAATATATAATATGGGAAACGAGAAAATTCGTATTCACGTTAGTTCCCAAGTAATAAACAAAGCTACCAAACAACAAAAGTACCGACTTCGGAGCGCCACCAACTTGAGGAGTGCCCAGTTGTGGCTGTGCTGAAACCACGGCAGGCTTGCAAGCGCCTACACACAATACGCCTTTTATTAAAGCCTGTTTTAATATTAATTCTCACCCTCACAATACTCCAAACTAGGAGTACTCCAGAAGCAACCACATGCTTGTGCGGGAGAGGGGGGCAATTACTATTATTTTGTCTTAGTTGCCATTTGCGGCTAGGGCCGACTTTTTTCCCAATAGAACTAGGATAGCATTCTCTCAAGTACTACGGAAAACCCTAGAAAACCGTAGTAATCCCAGTGAATGTAGGACAATTAGTAGATCACACGGATAAAGCGATTTAGGAGCAATACCGTGAACCCACATTTGTCCAGCGTGTTTTTCTTTTAAAGACATGTGCATGCGCCTGCCTTGAACCAAGGTGGATCGAAGGTAGAAAAACATGCAGTCTAAAAAGTCAGCGCCGGTACGAGCGACGCCACCCAACAAATCCCCCAATAAATCTTACAATTTATTTTTCCGAGAATTTTATTTGAAACAAATGATTGCTTTTTGATAGAGTAACTTTGTGTAACATTTGAGATCCATGGCCTAGTTTCAGAGATATTTTTGAAAAACCCGAAAACTGACGAAATCTCTTCGGTTTGTAACTTTTTTGTTTCAAGAGCTACCGAAAATTTTTTCCCAGTGACATTTGTGGGCAAAACTAATCGCTTTAAAACCCTCCTTTATCAGAATTTAAAACAATGCCACAGTTTAATGGGTGCTCTCTTAGTACCTGTTAAGAAAAACTAATATTTTGTATAAGTATCGACCCGGTATATTAGTTTATCTTTCTAATTTGTCTAAAAAAATAATAATGTCAGTGTGCCAAAAAAAGTCTGGTCTGATTTTAAAATAAGAAACTGAGGCGATTTCGCTTCTTTCTCGAATTGGAAAGACAACGGGTTCTAGTTTAGAACAATATTTTCGCCCCCGCCTTGCCCCATGTAAGTCTGTGTGAATAATATTTCATGAGTTCTAATCCCGTGGTTTCATTTTCATTGCTTTTCATGATACAGTCCATTTTCATGTGTTCTAATTCATTTAAACACCTGCATGTCTCGTCTCATTGAGACCTCTGAACCAGGTAACTGTTAGGTGAGGAACTTTCAGTCTAACCAATAACAAGTTTGGTAGATATTCATTTTCTCCCAACAGTACCCACCGAAGAAATGTGCCCATTTTATTGTAGCGAGTCGTGGCCTCGAATCCTCGAATATATGTGGTGGAGCACCGTCTTGTTGCCAAACAATATTCGTCTGATTAACTTGATTCAATAGATCAGAAATTTCTCCTCTTAAGAGCTGTAAATATTTTAGTCCAGTTAAACCACCTTCAACAAAAATACTGGACCAATTAGGTGATTCCGAAAAATACTACACCAAACATTTATTGAAATTTAACGTTGCCGTTATAGTGATAATTTACAAGTGATAAAAATACGCACCTAGAAACTGATCATTTTCCGCTTGCCTCTCCAACACTAAACGGCAATATTCTCTCCTTCTATAATTGTCATTTTCATGCAGTTCCATGATATTTGCAAATAGCTCTCAGCACGGGCGTAGCCAGGATTTAGTTTTGGGGGGGGGTTAGTTTGAGAAGTAAATAAAACAACAAAAATATACTTATATGAAATTTAATATCTATATATCCATCCGAAAAACTACGACATATATTTATACAGTTCTTAACTTTAAATGAAATGGATAAATTAGTTTCGTTCCTCTGCGCTAAATCCAAAACCATTAAAGAAGAAATATTCGGCTTTTTTCTTTTAAATATATCTACTACTTCATCTGCATGAATTTCTGTTCCATAGTGAATGTTCATTAGAGCCAAACCATTAAGTCTGTTTTCACTTGTAGTGTTTCGTAAATAGTTTTTCAGTCTCCTTAGGCTCGAGAAAGACCTCTCTGGGGTAGCAGTGGATACAGGAATGGTAGCCAAGATTTGTAGTAATGAATTATTAGGATAAAGGTTTTTATCGCACATATCTAGGCATTCCAAACTAGATTTCGGGGTAGGCAGTCTTCTTATCAGCATGCAAGGTAGCTGAAGCTTTGATAGCTAAATCCAAATTTGTTTCTTTATTAGAAACCCCTTGACCTTGACTACACCATTTTTTCCAGTAGTCCATACCTTTAGGTTTACCACCCTTCCTTTTTTTCCCCTCCATTTTTCGACAGTAATAATGATTCACGTCTCTATCCTTATTAGGTAATATTATCTATCCTTAACAAGGATAGATAATATTAGGTAATATTTTGCTTATTTCGGGGGGGGGGGGGGTTTGAATCCCCGAAATATTTACTTTTTTTAAACAAATTTTCCATGGAAAGCATAAGAACACTTCTTGTCTGTATCCATCCAAAAATTATCATCAAAGAAACACTATTTCTATACACTAAAAGTTTTAATTATTGTTACAGCTTATTTATAATACAGTATATGTAGTTGAATCTGAGTTTCTCCTGCGTCAGCGAAACTTCTCGTTCCAAGTTTCGTTCTCGGTTGCACGGTACATCCCCAGGGCGCGACGATCACACTGAGACCGTGTCTCGAAGCTTGCCGAATGTTCTTGCCTTGCGTTTTACATCCTCTCCGCAAGGCTGTGTCAATCTTGATTGAAAGGCAGAATATGATGAATCTGAGTTTTAAAGGAGATTAGTCGATTATTGTAATTAAAATAATGGAAATTTGTTTCCACATGACCCCTTAACGGCCCTAACCTATGTGGAAAGCGGATTAGTCGTATTATCCTCACTGTTACCGTTGAGGGAATCACTCAACGCTGTTACCCAGGCAATGGGAACAGTTAGACACTAAGTATATGAAAGTTTTTGTTTACTTTTAGGTAAAAGATAATTATGCACAGAATGTATGAAATTTTATGGGTTATACCAATATGTAAAATGGAAAGTGTCGGCTGTGTGCACGTGACTATATGTATACAGGGTGAGTCATTAATAATGGCACATAGTGCATATATGTTGGGCCAAAATATTACGATTGAGGCCAATATGCCTTATAAAAATACCGTTTGTTTAAGTTCATTTTTTGAAATTGAATTATATGGCTACATCTCCCGAAAAAATCAAGCTGCTGAACTGAATTTTGGCACTATTGTATTTATGAGGATGGAGAATAAGCTGAAAATGACAATTTCTACGTATGTCACAGAGGGAGCCACTTGCGCTGTTTTTGGATCGTGCTTTTACTCGTAACTTTTTTGAGGTTATCTTTTCGGTATTGCAGGTCCATCATTTTAGTGCACCTCTTTATTCTGCTACAAAAAGGTACTCTTGTTTCATAACGATAAAATCAACCGTTTGCGTTGAAATTGCCAAAACGTGCGCCAAGACATCCGTTGACTTCAATATTCGGAAAATAAAATTTTCACCTACTGCTTTCAAATGTTACAGATCAACTCTACATTGAAAATGAAGAAAAAAATGCAAAACGAACATTGGTTGAAACACATTCGTTTTCTTGAAATAGCGTGTCCAAATTTTGTCGTGGTTCAATCTGTTCTATTTTGAAAGTGAACATTTTTGGGACAATGTTCATATGTTTTTTTTCTCGCTTTAAATGGTACAGTCGTTGTGCAATATTTGAAATAAGATAGTGAAAATTTTATTTTTCGAATATTGAAGTCAACAGGTGTTTTGGCGCACGTTTTGGCAATTTCAACGCAAACGGTTGATTTGATCGTTATGAAGCAAGAGTACCTTTTTGTCGCAGAATAAAGAGATGCACTAAAATGATGGATCTTGGAAACAGTTTCTGATTTATTGACTTGAAAATTTCTTGAATTCAAGTCAAGATCAAGTCAAGATCAAGAAATTTCTTGAAAATTGTGAAACCCTAATTATTTTATCACAGACTAACGATTAATACAGTGTGACCTCCCTTAATTAGATTACCAATAGTAATCTAAAAGGAAGTGCACAGCGCGACAACTCTTCGTCGGAGGCAGGCGTGGATTAAAAAAAAACAATAAAAGTTTATTAGATCTAAATTAAATCGATTTGTCTTTAAATGTATATTTTAGCAAAAATAAATAAAATTGATGTTATGAAGTAAATAATGGCGCCATCCAATCTTTTTTTAGAAAATTGGAAGGAGGGGAGGAGTAGACACACACACACAGAGTGGAGTTAAAAATTAAAGAGTTTAACCTTACTTTACACCTATAATCTAAAATAGTAAATAGAGATTTGTACCACAATAATTAGATACTTTAAACAGCTTCCTTAACCTGTTGTAATTTATCTTTGTAAAATATTGTATATATATATACATATATAAATATCAGTAAATATCAGTTTTCTTTTTTATATATCACAGTGTACCTACTCTAGGTATTTATGCAAATAAATTATTAAATCAGACAAATTTTATATTGAATTGGTACCACTTATTTGATCGATCCACTTCGTACTTTACATAAGATGATATATTATATTATGGTTTTAATTTATAAATTGTAATAATTTATTATAAAGAAGTAAATAACGTGAAACAAATAACTGCCAAAATAGTGATCAGGTATAACTTAATAAGTGGTCCTGGTACTGCGAAAACCAATAGACACAAAATGGTGGCCTCAAATTTTGGCGGACGGCAAGAAAACAGAAAATCACAACTTGTCTATGACTTACAGTAGCTTGCAATGGTTGAAATGCATGATGACTAGCCCATAAGATTACCAGGAACCGGAGATCGAATGGTCTCAGAAAATAGTCCTCCCGGCGAGTTATCACCACTACTAGCACAGACATATATAGCTTCGCTAAGGTCTGTGCTACTAGGCAACTCCTAGACGTCAGTGGGGTCGCCTGCGGTCTTGCTTTGCACTTCGGACGGCTTGATACCAGTTAGATAATTAATAAAGGTACCTCTTCTAATCGGACAACACGTGGAATCGAACAGGAACATACGATAAAAAAAAGGAAACGGGTGCTATGCGGCTCTGTCTTTCGTTAGGTATTTAGTAGATATCTCCATCCAAAATGGCCTGAAAGTTTCAAATATGAATAGAAATGTGTTTTAGGGAGAAGATTAGTCGAAGTTGTATTATCTTAGCTGTTTTTGAGGCCCTGGAGGCAGCCACGAAGATGTTCGCTACTTTCTTGAACAAGGCACCGGTAGAAAATGAAATGGCCACCGGCTGGGTACCGGTTTTAAAAGGATGGAAATGTCGTGAGCATGCGCCAAAATCTCAACCGTCAAAGAAACTCATTGAAAGGATATAGTATGAGTACCAAAAGAATGGAACCGAATAAATGATTGATATCTATAGGAATTCTACTATGTAATGTCGAATGAGGAAGCTGCTACATAAATACAAAAACAAAATGACATAGAAAACGAATAAATGAAGATTAGTATTGCCCACTATTATTAATGATTCATTCTAGTCTACTTCTTATTTTACTAATTAACTTTAATCTACTGAAATAATAAATATATTTCGCATTTAGGAAAACCAACTGTTACAACAGACAACTGCTTAACGACATGACGTGTTAAAAGGAGACTGGTTAAAACCAATTTATGTTTAAAATACTGGTTATTTTTCTGTAAATTAAAATGGAGATTCCATGCTACAGTCGTATTGTAAGCTAAAATAATCCTTGAGTGCAGGTCTTTTATTTTTAATAACCTACGTTCTACGGACTTATCGGGGGTTCCCACTATAAGGAATGCCTTTTGCAAACAAACACCCCGGAAAAGTGTGCGTTTGCCACGTTTGAAACTCGGCTGGCAGAAATTGAAGAAATAGGTGAGGGTGTTAAGTACAGGGCCCATGCCGCCAACCGTATCCTTAGATTCGTTTTTTAAAATATATGATCTATATACAGGGTGAGTTTTTTTGATGATCAGTATGGGGATCTCGGAAACTACCGGAGAAGGAATTGCACTTTTGTGGGCCCGATTTAACGCGCCTTGTGGATTTTTGAAAAAAGTCACGGCTTAGTAGATATTAAAAAAAACGAAATTTTTTCAATTTACTCGAATTCATCTAGTTACGTTGTTTCTAATTTTAGATAAAAAGTGTAAATACCAAAGTTGGAGGGAGTTGTGTCACCAATGCGGTTATCATGTCCTAATTTTTGCGACAGCTACCATTTTCGAGATATAACACAAACTGTGTCTGTGTGTTTTTTAAAATAAAAACCATAGTTATTTCCGCTATTTTTCTGAATAACCATATCGAGTATTATATCGTTGGAAAGCTCTAAAAATGCCTGATTTTTTTGAGGCCGTGCCAACTATGGTTTCCATTAAAAAAAACAAGTTTGTGTTATATTTCGAAAATGACAGCCGCCACGGAAAATGAGACATGATAACCACATTGCGGACACATATCCCTCCAACTTTTGGTTTTACACTTTTTATCTAAAGTCAGAAACAACGAAGCTAGACGGATTAGAATAAATCGCCAAAATTTCGTTTTAAGCCATGACTTTTTCTAAAGTCCACAAGGCGCGGTAAATTGGGCCCAAAAAACTGCAATTCTTCCCCATTTAACCTTTCTTCTATCTCCGCTAGTTTCCTAGATCCCCATACTGATCATAAAAAAACTAACCCTGTATAGCGAAGATCCACTGATATTAAATTTGAATCGGCGAAACCTTGTTTTTGCCTTGTCCGCAAGTTCTTAGTTTTTGAGATTCATTGTGATGAATTTAACAAAGAAAAATCATATTTTGAAGAAGGTTGAAACATGACATTCATAATTAGTATGTATGCATGGAGCACAAAGGACTCAATTTTAACTTTATTGAAGCAATAAACCAGATACGCGCTGTAACCGAATGTGGACATGGACCACCTTTGCAAGTTTATTAAAAACGACTCTTGATAAACATAAAAAATGTAAAAATATCTCAAAAATGTAGAGCTAGCAGACAAGAAACATTCTTATTTAAAATAAGTAAAAAATCATGCATTGTATTTTCTGCACATACTTAAGAAACACCCTCTATAATTAATTGCCTACGTTCCCTATAAATTCCAAATGTTCAGTAAAGGAGATATTATGGCGTGTTGAAAAGTTTAAGACCAAATAAACATCTTGCTTAAGGGGATCGCAGAGTTTTTAATTTTATATTGCTTTAACAAGAAGTAGTCGTAATAATAATTGTTTTCTCTAAAGAGTAAGAAATTTGTTTTAAAGGCATTTTAAGATGTTCGTGGAAGTTTCAATAAAATAATGGATTTTCTAAAAATAGCAGTGCATTTGTCATAACAAATCTGTTTTTGTTTCATGTGGATAATGCACTATGTCACCGTGGGAAAATCCTGTTTCGGTACACTCGCAGGAGTTCTGCTCTGGAAATAATAAATGTCATCTATTAGTTCTAATCTTTTCCAGTTCATTTTACTTATACCTATAGAGAATTTGCAGCGTTATTCTCAGTGGCACTGCTGGATTTCCAACCTTTCATTTTCTGCCCCCTCTTTAATGTTTTCAGTCGTCAGTAAAATCGTTTATTTTTCTGTTTGCGCCAAGCGCCACTTACGTAAAGGGTGATTTAAAACTAAACGACATCTTTTCAGGAGCAAAAGGTCCATATTAACGTGCCAAATAACAAACTTTTCAATATGATGATACTGGACGTTGAAATTACGATAATATAATATATAATATAATAGTGTTCCCGAATAAGTTGTGTCTTCCCAGAGAGGATGCAGTTGAGGAGAACTGCGATACCCGTGGAGGGCTGGTCTGGTATACGGACGGGTCCAAAATGGGGAAGGGAACCGGGACCGGAGCCTTTTGCAAGGAACTGACAGCCTCCCTCGGGGAACACACTGTTCCAGACAGAGGTGTTCGCCATTCTGATGGGAGCGGAGGAGTTTCTAAGGCTCCGAGTGAGGGGTTAGATGTTGTCGTTCCACTCCGACAGTAAAGCAGCATTGCAGGTGCTGCGGGCCAACCGCACTGCACCACCTTTGGTGGAGGATTGTAGGGCGAGCTTGCTCAAACTTGTGGCCGAAGGGAACGATGTGACTCTGCCTTGGATGCCCGGGCACTCGGCCGACCTTCTGGACAAACAAGGATCAATGAGCAGGCCGATGGGGCCAGAGCACCTCGGGTTACAATTATTGGAGTCCTGGACGAATCGCTGCAGGGCAGATTCCTTGAAGAGTGGCGCAGGGCGCAGGGCTAACGAGGATGAGGCAGACGCGGCTCATGGTCCGTGGGCCATCGGCTGTCTGGTCTGGGGAGCTGCTGCGTCTGCCAAGAAAAAACCTGAAAGGACTGGTGAGGGTCCTCACCTGCTAAAGCATAATAAAACAAATACTTTTACGTTAATTCATTTGATTCTTTACATTCTCTACAGGTGGCCTCCTAAATCTCGACTTTTCGCCACTAGACTATTTATAATGGAGGAAATTAAAAATGAAGTATATAAAAATCCTTTAAGGAATGTCAATAATTTAAAACAAAAAATTAGAGACGTTTGTATGACAATAACCAGGAACATGTTAAAAATGCAACGCAACATTTTAAAAAAACGCCCGGAGATGTGCTTAGCGAATGATGGAGGACACGTTGACAATTTGCTGTAAATTTGTTACTTATTGCATTTGTTGAATAGTTATACAGTATGTCCACGGATAGAGATTCCAAGAGGACAAAAATAAAACTGAAACTGAACTGAAATAAAACTTTTTATAACGAATGCGGAATATACCACATGAGTTCGAAAAAGGAACTTCAGTGTCGAGGGGCACATTAGATAGAGAAAGTTTTAATTTATTACATACAGGGTATTACATACTTTTAAGTGTATACAAATCGATAAAAAAATTATTTTGTGAGATATTTTCAAAAACCTTTTTTTGTTCGAAAGGTCTTCAAAAAACGCTTCTTTTGACGTTTTTACTTTTGTCAAAATGCAAATCCAGGGACGGCTACGATTTTTTTATACCCCGATTTTCACAAAAACCATTTAGCAATTTTTTTATTTAAAATCTGACACAACAGCGTTAATCAGGACACCCCAAAACCCCCATATACTAAATTTGAACAAAAAATGTAGAGGGTGTTCGGTTCTACACCGTGTTAAAGTTGCCATGGAACTATTTCAAAACAGTGGAAGAATTAACAGGACCACCCAAAGTGTTGATGGACGAAATTGCAAGAAGAAATATACAGGATGTTTTTCTCTACAGCGTCTCAAATTTGCGAATTTTATGCTGGTCAAGTTTGCCTTGGATTATTGAAACAATGTTACTAAATGTAAAATAAATTAAATTGAAAAACAAATAAAGAGTCATTCAGTCATTTCCCTTGTGTTTACGAACAATATTCTAGTTTTTGTTAGGTAATAATTTTAAAAAATCTGTCCAGATAGTTTAAATTCTTTAAAAAAATCAGATCTGCCATGGAAATTAAAAAACAAGTCAATACAATAAATTTGACAGTTCTGTTAATCTTAATTTTTGGCCCACTTGTATACACAATGGAAGCGTTAACTTTGAGTGACAAAATTGAGATTATCAGATTAAAGGGTGAAAATGTGCCTTACCGTGAAGTTGCCAGGATATTTAATACGCGTCATGAACGGAATATCCACTATTCTACCGTAGCAAAAATAAACAGAACATTTGATCTAGCGGGTAAGTGAAGTTGAAGAGCTGGAAAATTAATAAAATGAAATGCAATTGTACCTATTGTTTTGTAGGAAATGTGTCTATAAAAAAGATCAGAGGAGGTAATAACAACAACAGAACGTCTGAACAAAATTTAGAATATTTTCCGAACAATCCTAATAATTCCTTAAATGATGCCAGTTAGGGATTTACTGCTGAAAAGATCTACAATTTGGAAATGTTTAAAAATAAATTAATTAAAGGCATTTAAAGCAAAATTTCTGCACACGTTAGAAGTAGGAGACATGGAACGAAGACTCAAATATTGTTTGTGGGCGCAAGGGGAATACCTGAATGATGCTAATTTTCTAAAATAGTTATTTATGTACCAAGGCACTGAAGTTCAACTTTTTATGACTCATGTGGAGTTTAGTTGCTGAGGCCTCTGGCCGAGGCAAATAAACCACATGAGTCATAAAAAGAACTTCAGTGCCGAGGTACATATTATATATTTTTTTGAAATCGGAAAAAAAAATGTTTTTCTTGAAATCGGCATTAAAATGTCCCAAAATCGTCATTAAAAGCACAGAAATCGTACAATAATGTAGCCCATTATTGTACGATTTTTTCAATAAGTAGGCCTTGGCGAGATGTAAACATCAAACGTCAGACGCGGAGAAATCGCCCGTCAAAAGTGACCAAATATTCAAAACCCGGCCGATAAAGCCTCATTTAACTTTTCGTACACATTGCGAAATTGTTTCCTATAGAAGCGCAATCCTTCAGTATACATATTTTAGTAAATTTGAAAATCAATAGATTTGTTTATAGGCTGCACAAGAAGCAGCAGTTTGGTTTTTCTGTCAGAAGGTGCCGTACATCATTACCGTACATCCTTGGTAGAGCGATCGGTAAAGTCAAGCAACGCCGCGCGTAGTCGGTTCGTGGACGGGTGATCCCTTATTATTATTTTCTTGCCTAATAAAACTTTTTTTTTTCCGATTTCAAGAAAAATATAATATGTACCTCGGCACTGAAGTTCTTTTTATGACTCATGTGGTTTATTTGCCTCGGCCAGAGGCCTCAGCAACTAAACTCCACATGAGTCATAAAAAGTTGTACTTCAGTGCCTTGGTACAAAAATAACTATTATTAGGCAAGAAATTAATAATAATGGATCACCCGTCCACGAACCGACTACGCGCGGCGTTGCTTGACTTTACCGAACGCTCTATCTAGGAAATTTACTAAAATATGTATACTGAAGGATTGCGCTTCTATAGGAAACAATTTCGCAATGTATACGAAAAGTTAAATGAGCCTTTATCGGCCGGGTTTTGAATATTTGGTCACTTTTGACGGGCGATTTCTCCGCGTCGGACGTTTGATGTTTACATCTCGCCAAGGCCTACTTATTGAAAAAATCGTACAATAATGGGCTACATTATTGTACGATTTCTGTGCTTTTAATGACGATTTTGGGACATTTTAATGCCGAGTTCAAGAAATAGTTATTTATGTACCAAGGCACTGAAGTTCAACTTTTTATGACTCATGTGGAGTTTAGTTGCTGAGGCCTCTGGCCGAGGCAAATAAACCACATGAGTCATAAAAAGAACTTCAGTGCCGAGGTACATATTATATTTTTTTTGAAATCGGAAAAAAAAAAGTTTTATTAGGCAAGAAAATAATAATAAGGGATCACCCGTCCACGAACCGACTACGCGCGGCGTTGCTTGACTATACCGATCGCTTTATCTAGGACAAGTATAATGACGTACGGCACCTTCGAACAGAAAAACCAAACTGCTGCTTCTTGTGCAGCCTACACAAGAAATCTATTGATATTCAAATTTACTAAAATATGTAGACTGAAGGATTGCGCTTCTATAGGAAACAATTTCGCAATGTGTACGAAAAGTTAAATGGGCCTTTATCGGCCGGGTTTTGAATATTTGGTCACTTTTGACGGGCGATTTCTCCGCGTCTGACGTTTGATGTTTACATCTCGCCAAAGCCTACTTATTGAAAAAATCGTACAATAATGGGCTACATTATTGTACGATTTCTGTGCTTTTAATGACGATTTTGGGACATTTTAATGCCGATTTCAAGAAAAATATATTATTTACGGATGAAGCAACTTTCACAACAAATGGGGTTGTTTCATCCCAGAATACACGTTATTGGTCGGAAGAAAATCCTCATTTTGTTGTACACACTAAAAGCCAGTTCTCGCAAAAAGTAAATGTCTTTTGTGGGATAACTGGCACACAATTTTACCACTTGCAGATGGATTGGAAGAAATAGTCCATTAATTAGATCGCCAGATTTGTCCTCGATGGACTTTTATTTTTGGGGTGCGATAAAGGATAGAGTATATAAAAATCGCCATAGAGACATAAACGAGCTACAACAAAAAATAATAGAAGCTGGCCAATCATTAACAACAAATGAGTTAAAACATGTTTGTAACATTAAAAAGCGTATTGACAAATGTATAACCTTAGAAGGCGATTATATTGAGAAAACCTCGATAACTTAAGACTTAAGTATTTTGTTTGTTGATGTTTTGGTAAAATTTAATTTATTTTACATTTAGTAACATTCATTTAATTTTTAATTGGGTTTTTCGCCACCAAACTGATCGAAAGACAACTTTTTCAAGTTGCCTGGAAAATTCATAAATTCTTAACAGTGAATGAACGAAACTTTAAACGTGTAACTCAAAAAATCACTTCAACAAATTTGGTTTCTGAGCTTTCGGAGAATAAATCTTCCTTCTTTCTCAAAGATCATGCCACGTCAAAGTGAAGTGACAGATTAATAAATTTCAGGTTAAAATGTCATGACAACAGAAACAATAGCCTAGCCACCTGCCTGATATTGTACCCTGTGTTCTATCTAATTATCTATACTAACTTCTCTTTGAATAAGTGGTAATAATATTTTCCTGAATTCCACTGAAGATTCAGCAACACAGTTGAATGTTCAGTGGAATTCAGCCTGATATTGTACCCTGTGTTCTATCTAATTATCTATACTAACTTCTCTTTGAATAAGTGGTAATAATATTTTACTAAATTCCACTGAACATTCAGCAACACAGTTGAATGTTCAGTGGAATTCAGTAAAATATTATTTCCGCTTATTCAAAGAGAAGTTAGTATAGATAATTAGATATAACACAGGGTACAATATCAGGCAGGTGGCAGGGCTATTGTTTCTGTTGTCATGACACTTTAACTTGAAATTTATTAATCTGTCACTTCACTATGACGTGGCATGATCTTTGAGAAAGGAGGAAGATTTATTCTCCGAAAGCTCAGCAAACAAATTTGTTTAAGTTATTTTTTGAGTTACACGTTTAAAGTTTCGTTCATTCACTGTTAAGAATTTATGAATTTTCCAGGCAACTTGAAAAAGTTGTCGTTCGATCAGTTTGGTGGCGAAAAAAACAATTAAAAATTAAATGGATCTGTTTGCCCCACAAATAAATTTTAGAAAATATTTAGTAACATTGTTTCAATAATCCAAGGCAAACTTGACCAGCATAAAATTCGAAAAAAAATCGGAAATTTGAGACGCTGTAGAGAAAAACATCCTGTATATTTCTTCTTGCAATTAATTTCTTCCATCGACACTTTGGGTGGTCCTGTTAATTCTTCCACTGTTTTGAAATAAGGCCATGGCACGCTTGACTCGCCAGGTGCCTTTGAGGTCCCTATTTTGCTCAACTTTAACACGGTGTAGAACCGAACACCCTCTACATTTTTTGTTGAAATTTAGTATATGGGGGTTTTGGGGTGTCCTGATTAACGCTGTTGTGTCAGATTTTAAATAAAAAAATCGCTAAATGGTTTTTGTAAAAATCGGGGTATAAAAAAATCGTAGCCGTCCCTGGATTTGCATTTTGACAAAAGTAAAAACGTCAAAAGAGGCGTTTTTTGAAGACCTTTCTAACAAAAAAAGGTTTTTGAAAATATCTCACAAAATACATTTTTTATCGATTTGTATACACTTAAAAGTAGACACCCTGTATACAGTGTGTTTCACTTTCAGTCTAGATAATTCCGTATTTTTCGAAATATTCGCTGATATACAAAAAACTTTTTAAGCCTACAGTACTCGAAGAGTATTGAAATAGTCTTATTTCATCGCCTACAAGAAAAGACAAAAAAGAAATCTCACAAAGCCATATTAGGCATTTTTTTAAGAATGAAATGGATAGTGCCACCGAATTGGCCATAGTTCAAAACCTTCGATAAATATTTAGGTACATCTATTGACGACTAGAACTATTAAAATCGGGTAAAAAAGACGAACATTGCCGACCTGAAAGTAAATGATCTGCTCCCATTTTTTGAGCTATCAATGGAAAATGTACAGTATTGCGAATAACAGTCAGTTTGTCGCTATTAACTGGTAACTTAATCCAGATACACATTGTATATTATAATCTATGTTTCGAGTCCTCCCACTAAAGAAAGAACATTGCTGCAACAATCTGCACCAATCAATAATGTCCCTAAGAAATAACAGTGGTTACATTTTTGTGTAAACGTTGTCGAAATATTAATACTATCTTCATTTTCAAAAATAAAATAACTTGTAACATTAATCAGTTTTGTAATGTATTATCTGTTTTATACAACGATATATACAGTGTGTCCCAATTTGATACTGGACACCTCAGAACTATATGATGGACAAGGAAAACAAATGGTCTCTATTTTTTTATTGGTAGTCCCAAGGGAGAGTATCTCGTAGGCGGATTTGGATGGGGTAATTATTTCATGGCCTGCTGTGATTTGTTAAAATAGCTAATTTTCAAATTTTTTTACGACAAAATGTTATTAAGAAAACTTGTTCAGAATGAAAAACTGAGTAGAATTGCAAAATTTCAAAAGTCTAGGCCTACTTTGATTTTTAGCATTTTCGCCTTTTTCTCCCACTTTTTTCTTAGAAAGGAAGGAACCTTGATCAAAGTAAAAAAATAAAATTTTGACGTGAAATCTCCAGAAAGAACACTTTTCTAAGAAAAAAGTGGAAGATAAATCAAAAAATCAAAGTAGGCCTAGCCTTTTGAAATTTTGCGAATTTACTCAGTTTTTCATTCTGAACAAGTTTTCTTAATAACATTTTGTCGTAAGAAAATCCCTAAAGGGGTTTCTTGAAAATTTGCTATTTTAAAAAATCATAGCAGGCCATGAAACAATTACCCCATCCAAATACCACCGCCTCTGAGATACTCTCCCTTGGTACTACCAATAAAAAAATATAGACCATTTGTTTTCCTTGCCCTTCATATATTTCTGAGGTGTCCAGTATCAAATTGGGACACACTGTATAGGAATAGATGTCTCACGCTAATACAAATAACGCGGTTTTATTTTGCTACTACATTAGTGGGTCGGGGGAAAGAAGACGAGGTAATTTGTTTACATTTTCCTATTTTGTAATGGCATAATAAATAGTGTTTTGATTGACTTGCACATTGTATATTTGCTTTGAGATCTTATATTTACAAAATAACTTAAATCGTATCAAAAAACTGGAAACCTCGAATGTGCCAACAATAACATCTTTTTAAAATCATGAAAAAAGCAAGTTGCCTTTGGTAATGTACCTATCTATTCCACTATATCGTTGGTTTTATATCAATAAAACTCCAATGTTAGCATATCATTGCAAATATGTTCTATTAATATCGTCACAAAATAAAAATAAATTAATTGTAAGCTTTTTCCCTGTAATGTTTGAGGAACATTTTATGCTATTTGTGCGTGTAACTTACGTTATTCATTTCCGAAATGTTACTGGAATGTAACTGAAATGTGAAGTGAACACGCCTGCGCGGCCTTGTGACCTAGGTGACCTAGATATTATTTTCATGAACATAGAAATGCATCAATTGCATCATCTATTGCTAAGGTAAAGTGTAGTACTTAACAAATAATTATATAGGTCACAAAAATATCTAAAAAATTGTGAAACCTTCCTCTAAGAACATACCCACCTCTCAAATACATATATGTAATTTTTTTATTTGATATAAGTATCTAGAAATGAGGCATTCGAACTATTATCATTATAGCTTTTGTTTATAACTACAAACAAAATTTAAATCGGTTCATAAATAAATATTTTAGAAGGATGGCAATGATGGCATGCAAGTGATGCAAGTTTCTCAAAAGGGACGTGTATTGGCATGTAAATAATTCAAATATATATAAAACGTGAAAAATAACGTACCACTTACCAAAGTAATATTTAGAAAACCTTGAGGTGTTACAGTGACGGGCAGAACATACGCAAGAAATGGGATTTTATTTTATTTTGCGCCTAAATAAAAACATAGTCAGTCCTTTATTTCTCGCGCAAAAAAAGAAAATCCCATTTATTGCCTCCGCTCTGCCTGTCAATGTCTGTCATAATGACAATTTCCATGTTGACATGTTCCAAGTTGGTATCGTATAAATGAACTCACTTAGAACACAGTTAAATACGGGGCGCGATCTATTTCATAGCATTTACCACGCTCTGCTACTCGTAAAAATACCAGACTTCTCAGCAGAAATCACCCGTATAAGATTCAAAGGTATTAATGCGGTCGACGTCGATCCAGTCAAGGAGGTAGCCAATAAGAAAGCGAGCGTAGCGATTTGATTGGTCGGCGTTTTGGAGATCCATGGAGCACGTGTCGACGTGGCCCAGTTAGGCTAGTATCTAGTATAACCAGTGCCGTGCACAGAAATAAGAATTGCGCTTTATTTTACGGATTTTGGTTTTGTGTATAGATTTTTGTGTGGTGTTGTTTTGTGTGTAACAAAATAATTGCTTTGCTTTGGCTTCAATTATTTCAAAGTTTATTTTATTCTTTTTTATAGCATTTATATAAAATATGCTTACGACATACAATGTAACATAGTAACGTTGCTGATGCGGTCAAAATGTTTTCGTACAATGTTACGCCAACAGAAATTTATCTCTCAAACAACCTTACATTGTAACAAAATTACATTAAGGTTATATTCTAGAGTTAAAAGATTTTGTGTAGTGGGCTATTACTCCCTTTCTTTACATCTTTGCACATTTAATTAGAAGGAACAATTTACACGGAACGTTCCTTCCTAAATGTTTCAGAATTAGATACCTACGTATCGGATTTTGACCCAACTCGTTGAAATAATCGGGAGGACGTGAAATCTCTTCACGAACTGGAAATCAAGGGTGCCTTAACTGCGATTGTAAAATAACAATAGCAGATCCAGGTCCTCTATTAACCGTAGAAGTCCTTTATCGTGAAACATTATAGGTGTAGACCCTCCGGGGTTCGGAGGGGTTTTTAGCAAATTATGTCTGGAGAGTTCATTCATATCGAGATTAAAAAACACGGAACACTTCTCCGTCTTGACTGATGGCATACACGTTTTATAGTGATTCGCTTGGGATATTCATTGTCTTAAATAAATGAGAAAATCAACTGTAATTGCCCAGAACTGTAAGTGCCCAGGATGGATTTAAAAAAGAAGAAAAACTTTTCTCAAAGAGGTGATAGTGGTACCTATCTATATGTATCAAGAAACTACGAAAGCGTAGAGCGGCCACACGAGATTTTTTTTATCCTTGTCACGTTTTTCTGTCAATTGTACAGGGTAATCCAAACTCGACGCCCCAGGCCTACAGCGGAAACACGAAGACTCAAAATGAAATTTCATTTATCCTTGTCACTTTTTTCTGTCAATTAAGACTCAATGTACACCACGTGCGCGGTGATTCAACATTTTGACCCATAAATTGGCTTTTTTCGATCTGTAGCGAGCAACACGCATTTGCGTAAAAAGCCTAATAACGGCCATTGTGATAAATATTTTTAAATAATTTTTGTCTCAAAAGGTGAGTAATTACTTAGAATACAATTTGTATTGACCAAAAGTTTAAAATTATGCGTGTTGCTCGCTACAGATCGAAAAAAGCCATTTTATGGGTCAAAATGTTGAATCACCCCGCACGTGGTGTACATTCAATCTTATACATCGTTGACAATTTTTCCTGTCAATTATATATCGTTCACACTTTTTTCTGTCAATTGTACAGGGTAATCCAAACTCGACGCCCCAGGCCTACAGCGGAAACACGAAGACTCAAAATGAAATTTCATTTATCCTTGTCACTTTTTTCTATCAATTAAGACTCAATGTACACCACGTGCGCGGTGATTCAACATTTTGACCCATAAATTGGCTTTTTTCGATCTGTAGCGAGCAACACGCATTTGCGTAAAAAGCCTAATAACGGCCATTGTGATAAATATTTTTAAATAATTTTTGTCTCAAAAGGTGAGTAATTACTTAGAATACAATTTGTATTGACCAAAAGTTTAAAATTATGCGTGTTGCTCGCTACAGATCGAAAAAAGCCATTTTATGGGTCAAAATGTTGAATCACCCCGCACGTGGTGTACATTCAATCTTATACATCGTTGACAATTTTTCCTGTCAATTATATATCGTTCACACTTTTTTCTGTCAATTGTACAGGGTAATCCAAACTCGACGCCCCAGGCCTACAGCGGGAACACGAAAACTCAAAATGAAATTTCAAAAAGGGGTTCTTAAATGGTACATACTAAGGTCCAATTTTGACCGAAAATTAGCATTTTTGATCTTTGGGAAAATGGCCGCTGTGACGTCATCGATATTATTTTCCCAGAAACATACCAGTTTTTCTCTATATATCGAAAGTCCTTATCATTCTCAACAATTTTTGTAGGGAAAGATTTTCTGTATCTTTTATTGTTCAAAATATACAGGGTCAAATAAATATGTAAAAAACATGGAATTTTTTCTAATCATTTTTCGAATTCTAGATAGCTATTGATAGTCAGAAATTATTGAAGAGTATGTTAGGGTGCCTTGCGCACCCTTAAATTTATTCAACTGGAATAAAAAAAAAATAACAAACAATAATAGCAAACAAGTAAGTAACAAGCACATCTCAAAAATTTAAAAAATTAATCCAGTTGAACAAATTTAAGGGTGTGCAAGACACCCTAACATACTCTTAAATAATATCTGACTATCAATTGTTTCCATGGCTAGCTAGATTTCGGAAAATGATTATAAAAATTCCATGTTTTTTACATATTTGACCCTGTATATGTTGAACAATAAAAGATACGGAAAATCTTTCCATACAAAAGTGGTTGAGAATGATAAGGACTTTCAATAAATAGAGAAAAACTGGTATGTTTCTGGGAAAATAACATCAATGACGTCACAGCGTCCATTTTCCCAAACATCAAAAAAGCTAATTTTCGGTCATAATTGGACCTTATATCCCGTTTAAGAACCCCTTTTCGAAATTTTATTTTGAGTTTTCGTGTTCCCGCTGTAGGCCTGAGGCGTCGAGTTTGGATCACACTGTACATCCTTGATACTTTTTTCTGTAAATTACCGATGTGAAGTTAGCAGCAAAAAAATTTCCTCGCACTTCCTTATTTCTACAGATTTATTTTGATAAAAATACGGTGTAAAGGGTAATTATTATTCTTCTTTAAAACCTTCTAAGCAGATTAAATTGGAAAATGAAGAAATATTAATAAAAAATAAACGTTCATTATTTGATTTAAAACTTACTGATGTTTATCAACCTGATCATTATGTTTAAAGCAGTGTATCGCGATATGCTGAATTTAACTGCGTTTTTATATTTATTTTACCCAGCACACTAAAATTAAAAATGGTTATTCATGTGCTACCTTCGATTTTTCGTGTGCCTGCACCAGAAAAATTAAAATTATGTTTTCGTGGCTTAGCACTTTTTTCAATTGACGTTAGGCGAATATTTTGAAATTTGGTAGATACCTACCTATCATATACCGAGCTACCATAGTTTCAGTGTAATTTTTTTACAAAAAGGACACTTTACTTAAACAAAAATGTTTTTAGCTCTAGAAAGATTTGATTTCTGAAAATATAAAAATATTTATGTCAAAAATTACTACGTAATGCAACGCATCATTTCTCTAAAAACATTTTTTATTTCTTCGTATGCCATTAGGTATAGGTATATTTTTTAATGTTGGTAAAATGTAATGACCCGTTTTAAAAAACTATTTAGTAATGACCTAGTACGGCATCTGTGTTTACCGCAACGAGCTGGTTTCAACGCAAAAAATTAAAGACGTTTTAAATCAATGTTTCGGCGACCGTCCAAATCTAGAGTGTTTAGAGCAAGATTTATTTGCAGCTAAAATGTTCGGAAACGAATATCCCTGGATTTTTCTAGCAGATTGCAGGTTGTGGGAAATAATTTGCGTCAAAAATCAATTATATTACATAAATTTATTCCAGGCAATATGATCAATTATGCTTAAGAGCTTTTGTTAGAAGGGTAGTTAGCCATTGCAAATTATAATACGTTTAAATTAAAAGACCCCAATTCTCTCAAGGGCGCGATAGCTTCAATTCTCGGAGAGGAAGGCGGTAATTACATGCAAAATATGTTCAAAAATAAACCCACAACCTCAAAGAGTAGATCCAAAGACCATAAAATAATTGCTTTTAAATTCACAATTAGTAGGTTCCTAAATTTGTCTGACCCTGTATAATAATTTTTATGTTTTTTTTTTGTAGCACTGGTAACCTAGGTTAAACCCGAATATTTCAGTCAACGGTTAAACCTACTGCATAAGCATATTGCCGTGTTAAATCCGGATATGCAATTAAACATCCGAAAATAAACGTTATTTTTTATCAAAGAAAATTAAAAAATAAAAAGTAATTATGTTCAGTTACTCATTGTTCAAAATGTAATAGAAATATGAACATTATTTCATCAAGATGTAGGTAGGACAGAATAGACCTGGAAAGCAAATATATTATTGATGGCGAACGGTGTCAAATTCGGAAAAACACTGTAACTTTCTTTTAAAAATATTTAGTGCCTTAAAACAAAAATGCCGAAAAATGCCCACGAAACCAAAAAATTATTTTTATTTATATTAGGTATTTACTATTTTATTCCGGAACATAAGGAGTATTTTATTATTGCCCATGCTGCGGCTGCCCAGATGCCAAAGAATAACAACAAAAGTTTTTTGTAAGGTAATATTATCTAAAACTTTTTAAAATTCAAGTTTGATACATTCGTTTAAACGCAAGTGCCATCGCTTTCATCGAGTTGTTGAAAAATATAAGAAAAATAAAAATTCTATATTTTTCTGGCCCATCCAATATCTAATTAATTTGGCGTATTTTTTTCTCTAGATTGTTACTAATTAAAAGTCAATAATTTAATGAGACACAAAGTTTAAAAAATTATTTGGGACTACAAGTACAAATAGCATTCTCGTCTTCCCAGATCACCAGATCATAAATCAAGCACGCTGTGACTTTCGGAATTTCAAATTTGCCGCTCCTGTGAACTTGCCATCTTACACGACTGCCTTAGAAGATGGTTGCGTTTATTTATTAAACTAAACTGTCTGCAAAAAGTTAAGGATATCGACTTATATCTGTATAATTAATATTTTCGAAGACTGCATTACAGTTTTAAGTAGAAATGCAAAAAATAGACAAAAAAGGTTTTCCTCATTAGCTTCGTCTGATTTTACAATAGTTAACCAGCTATATCCTTAATTATTTTTTTCGACCATTTTACAGGGTGGTCCCACTTTTATCTACCTAACTCACAGGATCAATAGGGAAAGTCAAAATAAGTTGATATAAACATACACTGTGTCTGGTTTTTCATGTTAACACCCCTGAAAATCTAAGTAGGCAATTTTTATAGATATGTCTCCGCAAGGTTATCACTTGCGAAGTGCATTTTGAGTGGTCCTGGTGACCATCCAACTGTTTTGAAGTAATTCCATGGCACACTTGACTCGCCAGATGCCTTAAAATTTATATTTTGCTCAAATTTGACACCTTGCGGAATGGAACTCCCTGTATATTTTTTGTTCAAATTTGGGGTTTGGTGTGTCCTGATTAACGCTGTGGTCAGATATGAAATACAAAAATGCCTAATATGTTTTTTTTTTTTTCGAAAAACGCACCCTTTTAAAAAATTACAGTAGTTTTCGCGGCAATGCTAATACCACTTCATATTTAAACTGTGCTAATACTTCGCAAACGATGACTTTTTAGGGACATATCTAGAACAAAATTGCTATGTTCAATTCCCCCAGCCAACTTAAATTTTCAGGAGTGTTAACATGAAAAACCAGATACACTGAATATCGTAAACCCAGTGGTTTTCGTTGTAGATTGCGTTAAAGTTAAAGTTGGATTTTTTAAAAGTATTGTTTTTATAATATGTTCTAAAGTAAGTGAGTTATGATAATAAAATTTAGTGAATTTCTCTAGAGCTATATTGGCTATAATTTGAGTACAATAAGGATATTTATTATTGTCCATTGACGGATGTGAGCTAACCTATATTTTAACAAACCTTTACCTACGCTAAAATTCCCTAATTCTAAGAAAAAAGTGCGTAGCGTGGTAAAATGCTGAAAAAGAAAAGCTAAACGGCTAAACGATTTGAAGTTTTAGAATAATAAACAATTTGGGCATAAAATAATGGCACTACAGGTCCCTCCAGTCAATTTAGATTTTTTACTACCTACTTCGTTTTGTTGACATTACCCTTTGCCAACTATTTCTTGAAACTATTTGCGACAAATCTCTATCTAGGAGCACTTTTTCTTTTAATTAGGATTTAAATTTACGGCAGGCAAGAAAATGTAAATATTTCAGTATCATTTTTTTTGTTGACAAATTTGTTAGCTCACCCTGTACATCTGTCACCGAATAATAATAAAATTCCTTATTTTTCGTAAATTATAGCTATTACAGCCTTGTAGAAATTATCCAAATTTTGGGTGCTGGTCTGGTATGCGCTCTACGTGAAAATATGATCTACACCTTCAAGTACTCTATTCTGTTCTGCGATCTCCGTTTTATTCACCTGTTTGGGGAGAAAAGAACTGTCACCAACAAGTATGGATAATATATAGAAATATAATAATAATTTCATAATTATTAATTTGCATAATTGTTCTTTGCACCCCAAACAGGTCAATAAAAACCCTTTATGCGTATTACCCTTTATGATTTTATTATAACCGTATTGTCATTATTATTATTCACGATAAATATTTGGATAGGCACCTGCTATTTGATCTTAATTTAATATAGGAGTATAAATAGGGGTATAAATGAAGAAGAAAAGAAGTGTACCTCGCCATATGTTACAGAGCCACTTGGATTTTGTGGCATGGAGAAATTTAAGGAAAGACGCTCCATGTAGATTCCTATCATTTTTGGAGGACATTAGAAGAGTCTATTTGTGATTAATTATATAGTATTTCATTATTTTCCATTTTAATAAAAAACATTAAGTACATACCAATATCTATCATTTCTTATTAATATTAATCTAAACAATCAATAAAAAATGTAAACTTATACTGTAGATCACATAATTACTGTAGATCGCAAGCCAGACCAGTTCGTCCTACTGTAGAGCGCATACCGGACCAGCACCAAATTTTGATTACCATTACTCATTTATTTGAGGAAGATATATTTTTATAAACCCTAACTTTAACGCTATCTACAACGAAAACCTGCGTGTTTTAGATATATGTTAGAAAAAATCATCTAGCTTTGACGTTTTCCACGTTTACGTAGACAAAAGTTGGTCCACCTTGTATAATGAAAATTTTGGTTATTTCTTTTTATCCCTATTACCTGTGGGTTCAATTTTACCTGTTTTTTCTCTAACCGCAACCTGAAAAATGTTATTATATTCATTATTGTAACTTGAATTATTATTTTATTTTTCACCCATATTAAAAATTTTGTTGCTTCGTTATATCGGTGAAATACGATAATTTTTGAGTCTCCCATGAGTATTTAATGTCACGCATCTACTTACAGGGCTAAATAAAAAATAGGTGTGAAAACAAACAACTTTGACCATTTAGAAGTCAGGCTTGCTTCCTTGCTTGGTTAGAAATTAATTTCTAACATATTTTCAGTTTCAGAAAAATCAAGGTGGCCTTGGCAGTGGTGATTTTTTATTTCAAATGTAGACAAAGTGACTTTTCTGTTCAAAATATCGAAATATTTCATCATAAAATCACTAACAATAGGGAAGTTGACGGTTTTTCAAATTTAGTGCCAGTGGATTATTTTTACCTTCAACAATATCGTAATTTGCTATTTTTCAGCTTAGTTAGAGAGAAAATCCACTTTCTGTTTTCCCGCCAATTTGAGCGATTTTTAAAAATTTACGTCATAATAGTTTTTCCCTATGTAATTGTACTCTGCGATCTCTTCATCCTCCAACCTGGCTGTATATCGGTTTTGCCGTAAACCGCTGTGAAGCAAGTCACAGAACGATGCCCAGATTGGAATTTCCACTGTTGTCAGGCTGGACGTTTTCGAGCAGATTGAACTATGATACGTATTTATATTTTACTTTTTAATAACATGTATAATCGATTTTTCATTATATAATTTTATATTTAGAATACCGAATTACTTTTGTGACATGAAAGTAAAATGATTTAGGACTGGTAAAACTAAAATAAACATAAAGCATCTTTCTAATGTCATACCCCGATTAAACCTGACAACTGAGGAAATAAAGGATTGACGTTCGACAGTCCCCACCACTGTGGACGTGAACACAACAGTAACATAATATTTTACTATTTCGACGATGAAGAATACTGAGAATCATCGACAGGAGTTGTATTTGTGCGTATTTCTTCACAATGACGAAAAAGTGCTTTGTTAGCTATTGCACAAATACGTCCGATAATACTAACACCGTTGCCCACTGCGCCAGATAAAAAGAAATTGTGGTTTATTTATTTTATCAGAATCTCTCATTACTAACACAACGTAGACACATTGCAAGAATACCTATAATACTGATAAACTTGTACCTGGAAATGGTAAATATATAGGTACCTAAGCTGTAAACCCAATAAATTAATTACATTAAGATAATTTAATCTGGGATTTCCTACCTACCTTTCTCCGCAGTAAATAGAAAAATTAATCTTTTATATCTTTTATACTAGATAATAATAATAAATAATATGTTTCTAGGACAAAAGCTATCATCAAAAACAAAACTGTCCAAAGTTTGGACACATTCTGTGGTTTGGATTTGCCATTTAGGTATTTGCTGGTTATTTTGTCCGCTGTCAGCTGAAGGATATTTCACAATTTCCAATTATTTTTATTCCTTCTTCTTCTGAGCTAGCGTTCGGCAATTTTCGGGAACTATTGTGACGTAGAAACACCCGTCGGCAAACCGAATGAAGATTTAAAAAATCTTCATTTTATTTTCAAATTATTAATTAATGCAACACTTTTGAGGAAAGTTATATGTGCTAGTAGTGTAATTTGGTGTAACTTCCCTATTATTATGTCCTAATTTCCTTCGCTGTACCACAAAAAACTAAGTATAAACATTTTCTTCCCTGCATTTCCGATTTCGAACAAAATCAATCCGAAACGGGCGATTATCTATACCAAATTTGAAACATCTCAATCCGTTCGAAAATTATTAGAGGGCTGACATTTTAAGAGGATTGATCTAATAAAATGTTGTTGGCATCTTGCCGACATAACACTGGAAGTAGGTAATACCACAGACCTATACACGCTTCTCTATATACAGGGTGATTCAGTCATGATGTAAAAAAATGTTAACCACAGGTGGATAAAAATTAGCATAATATGAATCCGAAATTTAAAAAATTTAAAATCAACCAACAAAAGAAAATATTTTCTGAAGTGCAGTTGAACCCTTAATTAACGGCGCTTCTGACTGGCCACGCTAGTCAATACCGCGCGGAGACCTGCATCTCCCGGCGCGCATTTGTCAGTTGTACCAACATATCGTAAATTTTGCTTGTTTTTATATTTACCAAGAAATCTGAAAAAACGTCGAAATATTGAGAAAACCGAAAAGTTTGACAATTTTTCTGGAGTATTACATTTTTGGGAAACAGGATGGTTTAAGTTAATTTATTACCTTTTTGATTTTCCATTGTAATTTTTTTTTGCCTTTTTTAATATCCAAAAATACGTTAAACAGTAATTAGTAATTAGATAATGGGTAAAGGTCATTTACGCTCGTAGGAAAAACTTTTATTCCATAACAAACGTTTCGATTTATTTCAAATCGTCTTCAGGGATTTACAATAAGAAAGAATTTTTGGTAATGTGTGGGGTTATGGAATAAAAGTTTTTCCTACGAGCGTAAATGACCTTTACCCATTATCTTCTAACATATAGTTAAGCTGGGTCATAAGCTACCATTAAAAAAAGTAATTAGAGCGTTTCGTAGGGACCTCTTGGTTTCCCTCGGCTGACACAAGTTGTTTGCGGCGAGGTACTCAGCCCAACGACCACAACCAGGTGGATCCCTCCCGCCGGGAATACTGCGAAAGACTGCAGTAGCAAACAAAGCACAAAATGTAAAACAGGCACCAAAACGCACTAGAGGAGCGGTTCGAAAATACCACCATTAACTTGAACACACAAGTTAATTCTGTTTCTCTCTGGTTCTATATAAGGCTTGCACTTTTTGAAGATGGTAAGGGTGCAGGCTGTTTTCTTTAAGAATTCGCCATATACCTTGCTCTGCAATATTCTTAGCCGTTTAGCAATGGATCGAGTACTACTGTCAAGTTCTTCTTTGATCATGTTTAAAACATTTTCGACAACATTTAAGTTGTCTTGACGTCCTCCCCGATCGTGGCGAACTGCAAAAGATCCCGTGTCCCGAAGGCGCTGAGCAATCCTAATAGACCGGGAGATAGTGACAGATTTTTGGACGTGATTTTACTCAATATGCCTTTCATAGGGCATTATGTTGCGTATAATCTCACAATAATGAGGTATGAATCTGAGAGTCATCCTGGGTTCTTCAGATGGAAAAATGAGTTTTCATCTCCTCCGCACAACCATGTGGTTGCTTCTGGGGTACTCCTAGTTTGGAGTATTGCGAGGGTGAGAATTATTATTATTATTATTATATCGACTTAGCCAAAAGGCATTCGCACTCCCTCTCTGGGGAACATTCACTCAGATCCCGGGTATCCCGGATACCATAAGGATCTGGCTCGGATGAGACCCTTGCCATGTTATCGGGCCTTAGGTGACATTGATGTTGTTGGACGTTCCTGCACTTCCCATGAATTTCCTGACGGTTCGGGCTGTCGCAAGTACTACCGCTTTCTGCATGGACCTGTAAAGATTATCAGTTAGACCCAGCTCTTTGATGTTTCTCAGCAAACTTTTTGGTATGACACCAGTTGTTGACACGACGATTGGAATCGTCTGAACGTTGTCCATTTCCCATTGCCTTCTAATTCGTTCTTCTAAGTCTCTGTACTTCGCGATCTTCTCGACTTGCTGCACACGCAGGTTGTTGTTGTTCTGGATGGCCACATCAATCAGAGTTGTCTTCCTAGAAATTTTATCAACTATTATAAGGTCCGGTCTGTTATGGGGAACTCGTTCATCTGTCAGAACTGTACGATCCCAGTACATCTTGTAGTTGCTGTTCTCAAGAACAGGCTCCGGTGTGTAGCTGTAATATGGTATCCTCTCTGCCTGCACAAGCAGAAGTTTTTCCGCCAATTCCTGGTGCAAGATCTTGGCAACCGAATCGTGTCGTTCCTTATATTCCGTTGATGCGAACATCTGACATCCTCCTGTTATGTGCTGGATTGTTTCTGAAGTTTGTTCACCCGTATCTGCATCTGTCATCCACTACCGATGCATCTCCTACAATGAATTTTAGGTAGTTGCGAGTTGGTATAACCTGATCTTGTATGGCCAGTAGGAAGCCTTCCGTCTCTTATTATTATTATTATTATCGACTTAGACAAAAGGCATTCGCACTCCCTCTCTGGGGAACATTCATTCAGATCCCGGGTATCCCGGATACCATAAGGATCTGGCTCGGCGAGACCCTTGCCATGTTATCGGGCCTTAGGTGACATTGATGTTGTTGGACGTTCCTGCACTTCCCATGAATTTCCTGACGGTTCGGGCTGTCGCAAGTAGTACCGCCTTCTGCATGGACCTGTAAAGATTATCAGTTAGACCCAGCTCTTTGATGTTTCTCAGCAAACTTTTTGGTATGGCACCAGTTGTTGACACGACGATTGGAATCGTCTGAACGTTGTCCATTTCCCATTGCCTTCTAATTCGTTCTTCTAAGTCTCTGTACTTCGCGATCTTCTCGACTTGCTGCACACGCAGGTTGTTGTTGTTCTGGATGGCCACATCAATCAGAGTTGTCTTCCTAGAAATTTTATCAACTATTATAAGGTCCGGTCTGTTATGGGCAACTCGTTGATCTGTCAGAACTGTACGATCCCAGTACATCTTGTAGTTGCTGTTCTCAAGAACAGGCTCCGGTGTGTAGCTGTAATATGGTATCCTCTCTGCCTGCACAAGCAGAAGTTTTTCCGCCAATTCCTGGTGCAAGATCTTGGCAACCGAATCGTGTCGTTCCTTATATTCCGTTGATGCGAACATCTGACATCCTCCTGTTATGTGCTGGATTGTTTCTGAAGTTTGTTCACCCGTATCTGCATCTGTCATCCACTACCGATGCATCTCCTACAATGAATTTTAGGTAGTTGCGAGTTGGTATAACCTGATCTTGTATGGCCAGTAGGAAGCCTTCCGTCTCTTATTATTATTATTATTATCGACTTAGACAAAAGGCATTCGCACTCCCTCTCTGGGGAACATTCATTCAGATCCCGGGTATCCCGGATACCATAAGGATCTGGCTCGGCGAGACCCTTGCCATGTTATCGGGCCTTAGGTGACATTGATGTTGTTGGACGTTCCTGCACTTCCCATGAATTTCCTGACGGTTCGGGCTGTCGCAAGTAGTACCGCCTTCTGCATGGACCTGTAAAGATTATCAGTTAGACCCAGCTCTTTGATGTTTCTCAGCAAACTTTTTGGTATGGCACCAGTTGTTGACACGACGATTGGAATCGTCTGAACGTTGTCCATTTCCCATTGCCTTCTAATTCGTTCTTCTAAGTCTCTGTACTTCGCGATCTTCTCGACTTGCTTCACACGCAGGTTGTTGTTGTTCGGGATGGCCACATCAATCAGAGTTGTCTTCCTAGAAATTTTATCAACTATTATAAGGTCCGGTCTGTTATGGGCAACTCGTTGATCTGTCAGAACTGTACGATCCCAGTACATCTTGTAGTTGCTGTTCTCAAGAACAGGCTTCGGTGTGTATCTGTAATATGGGATCCTCTCTGCCTGCAGAAGCAGAAGTTTTTCCGCCAGTTCCTGGTGCAAGATCTTGGCAACCGAATCGTGTCGTTCCTTATATTCCGTTGATGCGAACATCTGACATCCTTATTATTATTATTATTATAATTATTTATTCGAAAAATATGCGTTTTGATGTTATTTTAATCAGGCTGCCATGTATTTTATAATGAACTTCAAAATAGAAAATTCCTCGGAAAATTATAGGCATACCGTTAGCATGGGCCCAAAGAGCTATTATTGCCACGTGAACTTGTATTTTACTAATTAAAATTTCCACGTTTCTGAACAGGCTGCCAATGAGAAGTATGCAAGTTCTTGGTATGAAACTGCTGAAGAAAAGATGGCATACCGTTTGCGCATGTCCAAGTACACTTTACATCGAATAACTCGTTTAAATGATTAAATAACATTCAATTTAGACAGTACTTGGACATGCGCAAAAGGTATGCCATCCTTTTTTCAACATTTTCATATCAAGAACTTGCATACTTCTCATTAAAATACAAGATCACGTGGCAATAACATCCCTTTGGACCCACCCTAACGGTATGCCTATGGTTTTCCGAGGAATTTTCTATTTTGAACTTCAATACAAAACACATGGCAGCCTGACTAAACAAGGCATACTGAGTAAAATCACGTCCAAAAATCTGTCACTATCTCCCGGTCTATAACAAAAGTTGCAGGACTTGGCATATTTTGCTAGTTCGGAAACTGCCTTCGATAGTCTTCCGCAGCTAAATGTGCATTTTGCAGACATTCGCCATATATTAGTACCATGTCTAGCAACTCGGCATTTGAGTAAACCATGTTGCGTACACGTAAATATTACAAGCACAATGCACAAGCTTCGAAAAATTCGAGAAACACTTTTTACTTATAAAGTAAATTTTTTGTAAGCAACGGTCGGACGAAGCCCATATGTCATACTAGTGCCATGCGCTCTCCGGTTGGTGTCATCGCCATGTAGGGTCCCGGTGTCATAAGAATTTGCCCCCTCTATCGCATAAGAAATCTGTAACCTTCCTAGCTGTGTTTACGCAGGTTACTCGGCTATGTTCCTAGCGTGTAAGAAAGTGCCACAGTGCTTTTATCACTAGATGGCGCTAAGTTAACAGTCCATGTATTATATAGTTGTCTTGAGTTTTAATTCACAAAAACATGTTACCTACCAAACTCATACATTCTAACGATATAGCTTTTGATTAATTATACATTTTCAAAAACAACTACATATACAGGGTGTCCAACTTTAAAACTGTACAAATCCGTAAAATCTTCATTTTTGGAGATAATCGCCTAAACTTTTTTTTGTTTGAAAGGCCTTTAAAAACCGCGTCTTTTGACCTTCCTGCCATTTTCAAAATGCAAATCCAGGGTCGGCTGCGATTTTTTATACTCCCGATTTTCACGAAAACCATTTAGCGATTTTTTTTATTTAAAATCTGACCCCACAGCGTTTATCAGAACACTCCAAAACCTCCATATACCAAATTTGAACAAAAAATATACAGGGAGTTCCATTCTGTAGGGTGTCAAAGTTGAGCAAAATAGGAATTTTAAAGACATCTGGCGAGTCAAGTGTGCCATGGAATCCCTTCAAAACAATCTTTTAACAAACTACATACCACAGTACCTAACTATAAGCTGCCACACATTGCTACTCAATGCTTTTTTACTCGGTGGACGAATCCTTGAATAAAACCTTCGCCTAAATAAGTGTTTGTGGATTTATTATTGTAAATTTATTTCGAGATTTTAACTAAATGTGAAATATTATGTACTATGTAAGTGCCTGTTTGTCTTATTATGCTTAATGTAAGTATCTTAACACGAAATAAATTGACACTCGCGCGTATAGAGATAATGGTGGCTGCAGTGGTGTCTGCGACGTGGCCGCCACTTTCAAATGGTGAAAGTAACTATGAAGTGGAATAACCAGTTTCCGCCACTATACGGCCACTAAGGTCAAGTAACAAACACCTCAAATACGCAAATGTATGTGGAAATCACTTTAAAGATATATTTTAGACAAGACGCCATATTTAAGAATGAGATTTATGCCGCCATTATGACAAAATGAACAGGCTACTGAATAAAAATTAATTTCTCGTAAATTCTTCGTCAAAATATAGTATATTAGTAAGTAGTTCTTGGTTTTAGGTAACTGGGAATATTAAAAAAAAATGTTTGCGGCATGTATGTAGGTTTAAAAAAGTGTGCTCCCCACTTTTTATTTTATTTTTTGAAAATAGGTATTGAATACTGCGGGAGGGCGTGCTCATATTTTGAGGTATAAGGTCTATGTTTGACAGTAAACTTAAAATCGTTTTGTTTTTATGGCCATTAAAATAAAATAAATACTCATATTATATAGTTAGTTATATTCCCGATTGACAGCGTCAATCTCAGTAATTTCGAGTTGTTGGGAGAAAGGCAGCAGGACATAATAATGTAGGTATGTAGGTACCTAAATAAGTTGAACGAGAAAGACCGAGTGACATTTAAAAGAAAGAGGCAAGTAGCCAAGTTTCACGTAGGTGGCCTCATAGTGGCTGCCACTACGCGCCTACGTTTTTGCCACGTAAATGCCACGTGACTGGAACATGACGGTATAAGTTGCAAAAACGTGGTGGCAACGTGGCAGCCACCCAAAAATTGTACCCCATTTTGGTGGGAGCCACGTTATAGAAAGGTTCCTATAACGTGTCCGCCACTTTAAAGTTTTTACCGTAGTGGTTGTTACGTGGCGCCCACTAAAAATGCTACTTGGGTATGCAGCTCAAACTGATCACCACCCTATTTTACACCTTCTGCAACATCGAAACTTCGCGAAAACCCGCGGAAAAACCGAAATTTTGAAATATTTATGCCGTGTTTACGTCTGGTCCGGCGCGCGCCGAATGTCTGGCGAAAACAGCGGCCGGACCGGACGTAAACACAGCAAAAATCTTTCAAAATTTCGTTTTTTCCGCGGGTTTTCGCGAAGTTTCGATGTTGCAGAAGGCAAAATAGGGTGGTGATCACTTTGAGCTAAATTCATCTCGATTATAATCAAATATCGACGTGAAAAAGTGGGGTGTCAAAAGGAAATTTGAAAATTCATTTTCTCGGAAACTATGTCCGACCTCAAAACACTGAGGTCAGATTCGTGTTCAGGGACCTCGAAAATAGGGGGGTTGCCAAAATTTCAAGGAAATTGGGCGGTGATACAGTATATTCCATAATTACCTATAGGAGTACCTACTGTGTGTGCGGAAACTCGCGAAAACTTTTCATGTAAATGCTGGTAATTGTGGTGTGATTAAAACATTTTCTCAACGTGTTTCAAGTGCTATGACGCTTGCCATTTGAAGAATAAAGCCTGACAACCCCGATACTCCCGATAAAAGATAAGTATTTCTCATTTCTTCAGATTAACTTTCAAACATGGTTGAACACTATGACAATGAAATGCGGCAACATCGCTCACCTCCTTGGAATCAGTCAGGTGCGTGGAGTAACTAGGGTGCTAAGTTCCATTTTGCTCCACGTTTTGAACTTCGCAAAAAAATGTTTTTCACATTTCCCTTTTCAGTGTGCCTCCCTCATTGTGTGGTTAAAATTTTTTACATCATGACTGAATCTCCCTGTAGGTCTGTGGTAATACTGAAAATGCAGAAATGTCAAAGTAATTATATTATTATGAAACTTGGTCATTCCTAACAACTTTTACTAGTAAATTTGTTCGATGTGGCTCACAAACTCACAAAAATAACAGCAAAGTACTTGCAAAATCTTACTTGTTAGGCGATTTTAAAATTTGTAAATTACGTTGAAGAGTTTTATGTTAACACCGCCCGATAAAAAATTGCTTAAAAATAACAAAAAAAGTTACAGATCGTGAGAGTTCTGCGTGTATCCTTTGACAAAACTAGATTGATTTTTGGAAACATTTTTGAATGTCCATATTTTATATGCGATTATTTTTATACAGTTCGTTTTTTGTTGTTACAAAATGGTTGCCATTGTTCTAGTGCAGTGTCTTTGCTATTTACGTCGACCTGAAACTGACAAAAATGCTGAACTGGGCATCAATACAACTCTGAACATGCTTGTGGAAACGTTTTTAACAACAATTTTACCATCTAGCATTAATTTTGACATCAAGGCACATGTCCACCGAGTTTGTTTGCTTTTATCGTAGAAGTTAATTCAGATATTTTAAGTAATATTTTACTGTACTTTAAATGAATTTAACACCGCCCGATAAAAAAATTGCTTAAAAATAACAAAAAAAGTTACAGACCGTGAGAGTTTTGCGCGTATCCTTTGACAAAACTAGATTGATTTTTGGAAACATTCTTGAATGTCCATATTTTATATGCGATTATTTTTATACAGTTCGTTTTTTGTTGTTACAAAATGGTTGCCATTGTTCTAGTGCACTGCCTTTGCTATTTATGTCGACCTGAAACTGACAAAACTGCTGAACTGGGTATTAATACAACTCTGAACATGCTTGTGGAAACGTTTTTAACAACAATATTATCATCTAGCATTAATTTTGACATCTAGGCACATGTCCACCGAGTTTGTTTGGTTTTATCGTAGAAGTTAATTCAGATATTTTAAGTAATATTTTACTGTACTTTAAATGATTTTTTTGCATCCTTCTGGAGGTAAATCTACTCACTAAATTATAGATTATATCTACAAAATTTAATGCTCCCATAAAAACTCTCTGGCTATAATGACTTATTTTAATTTAGGGTTATTCTGACGAGAAAATAATTAAGGTTCTCAGTGCTTCTCTTTTTAGTATCATGCCAAATTGGAAAGTTTTATTTTAAATAAAAAAGTTTATACACATACATTTATACATATACAGGGTGAGTTTTTTTATGACCAGAATGGGGATATCGGAAACTAGCGGAGATAGAAGGAAGGTTAAATGGGGAAAGAATTGAAGTTTTGTGGGCCCAATTTAACGCGCCTTGTGGATTTTTGAAAAAAGTCATGGAGGGATTTGTGTTTCTAATGCGGTTATCATGTCCTACTTTCCGTAACAGCTGTCATTTTCGAGATATGACACAAACTTGTGTTTGTCAATGGAAACCATAGTTGGTCAGGCATTTTTTAGCTTTCCAACGATACTCGATATGGTTATTCAGAAAAATAACGTAAATAATTATGGTTTCCATTTAAAAAAAAACACAAGTTACCAGTTCTTTATCGAGATTATCAGGATCGGAGAGGGATATAAACTAAGGAATTAATAACGGATTGTTTTTGGTGATGGGAGAAACGATTAGTATAAGGGACCTATCTGTGTGCGTTGGTTTCCGGTAGACCAAGTGTCCTAGAGAACCATCGAACTTGCGTGAGACCAACACATCCAGGAAAGGAAGAAAACCGTTATTTTCCACCTCCATGGTAAACTTGTTGTTTTCGTGCCGGGAGTTAAGGTGATGAAGGAAAGCGGAAAGGGTATTCTTCCCGTCAGGCCAAATTACAAAAGTGTCAACCACATATCTAAACCAACATTTTGGTTTTAGATCTGCGCACTCAAGAGCTTGTTGTTCAAAAGATTCCATAAATATGTTGGCTATCACGGGAGACAAGGGAGAAACCATAGCAGCACCAGAAGTTTGTTCAAAAAGTCGATTATTAAAAATGAAATACGCGCATCAAAGGCAAAATTAAATAAGTTCTGGATATCAGCGGAAGTATTATGAGAAGCAAAAAGATCGTTTAGTATTGTTAAAGCATCCGGAATAGGAACATGCGTAAACAAAGATTCTTCATCAAAACTGACCAGTATATCATCTGTCGACTCTAGTTTAAAACCCTTAAATTTTTCCACAAAATGAAGCGGGTTCTTTATGAAGCTGTCGGCATTTCCTACAAAAGGTTTTAATTGAGACGCAAGGTACTTGGAGAGTTTGTATGTAGGAGAACTAATAGTGTTAACTATAGGTCTTAAAGGAAAGTCATTTTTATGGATTTTAGAAAGACCCTAGAAACGAGAGATTTGGGATTCGCTGGGATAAGGGATTTTTTGTGAATGGATGAGTTTTTAATTAGTAGCGTTACGTGGCGTTCAAGCGAAGAAGTAGGATTTTTTGTGAATGGTTTGTAGGAGTCAGTATTAAGGGGAGAATCCACTTTGGTATTGTAATCTTGGTGGTTCAGAACAACGGTGGCCTAGAATTTGTTTGCCCCTACGCAAAATACATAAGGAGGCCCCACCTTTCAGTCACAAATCACAAATACTATACAGGGTGTCCCGTAAGTCATGATCCAAACGGAAATGGGTGATAGGGGACGTCATTTGAAACAAGAAAAGCCCCATATGTTTTTTTTACAATATCTTCGTAACCGTTTGAGATATTTGCAACAACTCTGGTACACAATAGTGTCCTGTTAGTTGGCATAGTTTGGAAAATTTCCGTGTCCCAAAGCAAACCAGTGGCGGAGATAGAGGGGAGGAGGGTCCATTAATTTAAGAAAAAACTTAGTACGGCCCTGTGCACAATTTAATCTGAATGCATTTTTAGACAGGCGACTTCATTTCCTACAAAAATTGTTTCTTCCTTTTTTTGCCTACCTGTCGCCATTTCATTGCAATTTTTATTTTTTTGATTTAAGTTAAAGTTTTCATGAGAAATCTCCGAAAATTTTTGATAGACAAGGAAAGGCAGAAGAATGAAAAAACGACGAATAAAGTAATTTTTATTGATAAACTTGTTTGGTTAGGCCAATATTTTTGGAAATTACAGGGTATTTACCTTATAAATATGCTTTTAAGAGATTTTTGTCACATTTTTCCGCAAAATCTTATCAAAATTGAGATCGACGAAGGCCCTAAGGTTCGTTCATTATGTTTTGTTGTGTTGCATTCTGTTCCATAAACTTTTTCTTTTAGATAACCCTATAAAAAGAAATCTATGTGATTAAGATCTAGCGAACGTGGTGGCCCCTGTACACTCCCCCCTCGACCCAGCCATCTTGCAGGGTATGTATTGTTAAGGAACTACCGCACACATTGATAATACTTAGTGTGGTGGCGCACCATCATGTTGGAGACACACATATTTCTGCGTACAACGTGCAACTAGTAGTACATCTTCCAACAAACTAGGCTGGGTCGAGGGGGGAGTGTACAGTGCGGCCACCACGTTCGCTAGATCTTAACCACATAGATTTCTTTTTATAGGGATATCTAAAAGAAAAAGTTTATGGAACAGAATGCAACACTGAGGAAATGCTTCGGGAGAGGGTAGGAATAGCGGTGGAGGAAATAACACAGAATGAACGAACCTTAGGGCGAATTAAATAATAGTTTCCTTCGTCGATGATAAGGATGGAAGGAGGACATTTTGAGCATCTTTTATAAAAAATATAACAAATAATTATGACATCTCATTAGTTTTGATAAGATTTTGAGGAAAAATGCGACAAAAAACTCTTAAAAGCATATTAATTAGTTAAACACCCTGTAATTTCCAAAAATATTGGCCTAACCAAACAAGTTTATCAATAAAAATTACTTCATTCTGATGAGTGGGTCGTTTTTTCATTCATCTGTCTTTCCTTGTCTATCAAAAATTTTCGGCGATTTTTCATGAAAACTTAACTTAAATCAAAAAAATAAAAATTGCAATGAAATGGCGACAGGTACGTAAAAAAAGAAAGAATACAATTTTTGTAGGAAATGAAGTCGCCTATCTAAAAATGCATTCAAATTAAATTGTGCACAGGGCCGTACTAAGTTTTTTCTTAAATTAATGGACCCTCCTCCCCTCTATCTCCGCCACTGGTTTGCTTTGGGACACGGAAATTTCCCAAACTATGCCAACTAACAGGACACTATTGTGTACCAGAGATAGGCAAATATCTCAAACGGTTACGAAGATATTGTAAAAAAACAATTATTCTCCAAAATTTGAACGCCCTGTATCACGAAAACGGTAAAGAATTGGATAACAACATATGGGGTTTTTCTTGTTTCAAATGACGTCCCCTATTACCCATTTCCGTTTGGACCATGACTTACGGGACACCCTGTATAAAAATAAAACAACATTCTTTATTTTTTTATTTATTTTACATAAAACTTAACATTGACGATTAACAAAATATTTCATTCCATCAAAGAAAAAAATTAAAATAATTTTCAGTTTAAACCAAGTAGTATGTACCTAGTTGTTAACGAGGTTGCAAATAATTGTAATAAAATCTCTCTTGTTTAAAACACAGCAAAACTCAAATGAAACTTATTAAACCCTAAACCTAAAATGACTTTTTTCTCGCTTTATACATTTCAAATTCATTAATTAAATCTTTAAGGTCTCATTTGTTGGCAGTTTCACTCTCGACGGAAATTAAAGATAAGTATTTTAATTGCTCTTGCCTTATTTGATTTAAAATTTGATTTATAGTTTATAATAAATATAGAGGATGTTCCATGTTAAGTTCGAACACCCATTAAAGTTATAAAAATACATTAGTGATATTGTACAGGTGTAAATTAAAGTCTTTCTAATTCTCTACACAGTCATGTGAAATAAGTACCTTTCCTTTCAGGGCTAGCTTTCCTTTGGTCACGGTTAGCGGGCGCAGTTTTCGATATTTTAAGTCCCAATTTCGCCTGGGGCCGCAAAAAAAATGAGTGCCACATCGCTATTAAAGAGCGCCAGAAGAGGAAAAGCCGTTCCGCCGTTCGAGCCATTTTCCGATTTGGTACGCGCCGTGGAGGGAGTCGAATTTGGCGCGCCGCGCCGAACAAGTAAAAGTAAAGTCCCTATACAAAAATCGAGCAACTCTGTCGTAAACAAGAGCACGTGGGCTGAGATATTGTTTACATAAAAATTAAAAATTACATAAAAATATTTCGGAAGAAAATTATTGGCTTAATTAAAATGGTTCAAAACATCGATAAAATTATTTGTGGCAGTGTCTAAATAGCTGAAAACAACAAGATATAACCGCGTACATATACTTTTGCGATCGAGTACGCCCCTGTTGCTAGGCTCGCTGAACACGTGGTTTTATTTATGCCACGATTTTAGTTATAGAAATCGATCGAGGTATCCGCAAAAGAAAATTGGTTAGTTTTGTTTGCTTTTCCGAGAATTTCTTTAATTTTCTGGAAGTATGGACTTTTACTTAGTGAGTTTGTAGTATTCTCGCGGTGAACAGGTAATTGCGCGATTGCTTTTACTGTACCTAACCTAACTTGATTGTATACAATGCTCTCGACGTCTTCTATTTCCTTCTTTTATTCGGGAAAGCTAGGCCAGAAAAGCTTAAGAATCAGTCTATGAGAAACTGAAGTAGGCTTTTGCACTTGACCATGCAGCCCCTGTGGTGCAGAACATTGTCGAAAGTTAATGCGAAAAGTGCAAACAATTTCAGGTTATTTTAGATATGAGCAAACTCATGGAAAGAATTTACAGAAGTGGGTATAGCCGAGTGGATAAATGCGCGTACCTAAGTCAAATTCATTTATTTCATCGTAGGTTCAAATCCCACACAATTCTTTTTCTTTTTTTTTAATTGTCAACGAAAATTCAGATTTTATTTTTTATTTTTATTGTATATTACGATCCAATGTCTAATGTCATAATAGTAAACAATACAATCTGCATTTTTGTTGGTAAAATAATAATCATGGCTTTTTTATGCAAACGGAAAATTCAATTGCACACTCTTCTGCACGCGAGCGGCGCTTAGAATTCGCTTCTTTGGCACATTCATGGCATTTATATTATTCTTATATATTATTGACATGCATTTGAAAAATGTTTAATTTGAATAAGGATGTAGAGATTAATTATTGTTTAGGATGGAAGGTAGAAAAAATACAGAAAATTGATCAGCTGTTATTAACATTAATGAAGCTACGATTAAATACGCCTCACCTATATTTAGCACAGAGATTTGCAGTCTCACAAGTTTCAGGTTTTTTTATATGGGGATTGTCAAAAAGTTATTAAAAAAAACAAGACTTTTACCACGGAATCTTAGTAATGACAAAGATATATCTTTGGTAATGACTATACAGGGAGTAGCAAAAAATGGTCAGTTCTTATTTCCATCTTCAGGTTTGACTATAATTGAGTATTACTTTGACAATTATGTTTTTTTTTAAATCTGGACATTTCAAAAATTTTGCGAAAAATTTCTCGAACAGTTTTCGAGTTTTATTTTGTAGGGGTGCCGTGGGTAACGACAGTGGCGTCGCAAAAATTCAAGAAAAAATTCTTATTTTTTGTGTAAATCAATCTCAATCTCAAAGATATTTTTGAGAGACGCATAGGGAATGTAGTAATATAGAAAAAACCTGTAGGAGGTGCCGTGACAAACGTCATTGGCGTCGCAAAAAAAATCCAAAAATCTTATTTTTTTGTAAACCAATCTTAATCTCAAAAATACTTTTGGAAGACACACTGGGGATGTAGTAAGTAATATAGAAACAAAACCTGTTGTAGGGGTGAGGCGACAAACAACAGTGGCGTCGCAAAAAAATCCTAAAGAAAACTTTTTTGTGTAAATCAATCTCACTTTGAAATATATTTTGTGGCGACGCGTAGGAGTATTGAAGAAATCTGTAGGGATGCCGTGGTAAACAACATGGCGTCTCAAAAAAATGTAAAGAAATTCTGTTTTTTCTTGTAAATTAATCTGAACCTCAAAAATATTTGTGGGGAAACTCGTAGGGGATGTAGGAGTATCGAAAAACCCTGTATGGGTCCCGTAACAAACGACGATAGCTCAAAGAAGAAAATTCTGAAATTTTGTGCAAATCTATCTCAAAGATTTGTGCGAGACAGGTAGGGGAGTATAAAAAAAACTGGTAGGGGTGCTGTGTCAAGCGACAGTGGCATCGCAAAAAAAAAATCCGCGTAGGCGTTTATAAGCCTGCCGCGGTTTCAGCGCGGCGGAAACTTGGCAGCCTTTAAGTTGGTGGCGCTCCGAGGTCGGTACTTGTTTAATTATTATCTGTTGGTATCAACTTCACAGAAGACAACTATTTCACACTACAGTTAAGTTATATCGGAATAGAAAGATTTTTAACAATGAATTGACACTTATAGCAATGTCTGGATTGTTATTTATTTAATCGTTTCCCGGCAGATTATTATTTAGCAAAAATTTGAAAATCTAGTTTTTTGCATTTGCTCTAAAATTTTTATCAAGGATTACATTTGAATGAAAATTGCTACATAACTATTCTCCAAGATTCTGACCACTATGAAGTGATGATTTAAAAAAAAAAATTATTTTTCAAATGTTTCGGGTTTGATGAATGTCCACTTGATTAGTAATGACACTAATGAGACGTGAAAAATGTGGAATTTTTTAAAAACGAACGGTCATGATTTTTAAACACGACGCTCTGCGATTATTTTATACCTTGTATAATATTTGACAACCAAAGCTTGAACTAGAAATACTGTCAAAGTTATCTTCATTTCATTTCATGAAACTCCTGAAACTTCTGAAAATATCACGCAAGCCTATATATGTTATCGATGTAAAACTGTTATAAAGAAGCGGTATTATCTGTCTCATTCTGCATGAAATGTAGCCGTTCATCTTTTTTGTTTAAAACAATTTAAAAGAGAAATTTACGTAAATCTATTACGACATTATGGGAGAACGTCTTTTCTGGACGAGTTTCATTAAATATTCGAGGTGTAACTCTGGGGCATTTGTTGTTTCCGAAATAAATCGACACAATTTCGATTCTCTTGGAGCGCGTTGGCAATTTTTCTTGAGGTAAATGATAGAGAAATCAAATAATGTTTTCTCTTTAAAACGCGAATTGCTTTCGTATGTAGGATCGAGTAACAGTACTTTGCTATTGCCTGTTTATAGAAAATGCCTAGTCATTATGGTGGTTTAATCTAAGCACTCGTGTATTTTTTTATATGTACAGGGTTATTCATATAACAATCTACCCCCTTAATTGTTTTGTTTTTAATAATGTACATAATATGTAAACTGTATAAAATTTTCTTGCGATTTCAGTTGTGTATTGTGTATTGTTATGTTTCTTGCGAAAAGAATGCGAAGCGTACAAGGTGTGAATACCCACGAATATACTCAGGGAGTCCTACCTCATCACATGTATTTCAAATACATTTATAACAAATTGAAAATTACTGGAAATTTAAAAAATAAAGAAAAGGGAAATAAACCACGACATGTTTTAACTGAGAATACGCAAGAAGCAGTCTTTTTATACTTGCAAATGTAATGGAGCTCAATCCGCAGAAAGTGTTGAAAATGTTTAGACCATATTGTTATCGTCCAGTTCAAAAACTGCATGAAAATGGTAATTACCTATAGAAGGCGAGAATATTTCCGCTTAGTGTTGAAGAGGCAAGCGGAAAATGATCAGTTTATAGGTACCACTTTTGTAAATTATCACTATAAAGATTACACTATACTACTATTAACTAACTACTACTAGACATTACTATTCTATTGCTACTCCTACAGTTATTACTATTAAAGATTCTATACTGTGGACTGATTAAGCCACTTTTATAACATGTGGCGTTTTTAAAAGAAGAAACTCACTATTTGTCATCAGAAAATACACGACAGTTTATTTCAATTCAACGACAAGGTCGAACTTCAATGAATGTTTGTTGTGGTATTTTGCGGAATTACATAATTGGTCCAGTATTTTTTGAAGGTGGTTTAACTGGACTAAAATATTTACAGCTCTTAAGATTAGAAATTTCTGATCTATTGAATCAAGTTAATGAGGCGAATATTGTTCAACAAGATGGTAGGTACTCCAGCATATAAATCATATGCTGTAAGGGGCATTTAGATGACACTTTTGTAGAGTGTATTGATGTTCAAATGGCACTATTTTATGGCCTGCCAGAAGCCCAGACTTGACCCCACTCGATTTCTTTCTGTGGGGCACTTTAAAGGACCGGGTATATGCGGAGAAATCAAATAATATCGACCAAGTTAAAGAAAAAATCTCAGGTATAAGAGAAGTTTATTAAGAAGGTATGCTCTCTGTGTTGCACAAAGTGGAAGCATTATAGAAGGGTCCAGGACAGTTCGGCGCCGTCGATTCGGCGCGGCTGTTTCGGCGCCAATTTTTCAGGAATAATAAAATAAATAGATGGTAGTAAATTCGGAAAAATTTATGTACACAAAAAATAAAATTACGTATACATAAAAAGAGAAATACAAAAAGTACGTGGTCATAATATGTAAATATATACACTGGAAAATATTTATAGAAAGCATCAATTCAGTCCCATCTCGAAATTATGGGCGATACCTCTCAAAAAGTCCAGGATATTCCGGTTTTCAAAGTCGGTTACCAACCGGCATATCCTTTCGTCAGCTTCTCTATATTTTCTCAGCTTCTGAGCTGGTTCATGGCCTGCGACAATCTGTTCTAAATACAAATCCCGGCCACTCTGGATTTTTCTCAACGAATCGATGAACCGCCATATTGTTGGGTGGTCCATCCCCAATTCGTTTTGCTACTTCTGAATGGTTGTTGGTTCGATCTATCCCCTGCAAAACCCTTTCATGAAGGTTCCACATTTCCACGCTGAATATGGGAGGGCGCCTCATATTTCCTCTTCTTCCTGGTCTGCCTATGTAATTGTCTTCAAACCAGTTCATAAGCCCTGGCAGCTCGTTTGGTATATTGTTCGAAAGTTGATCAACAGCGTTATCCAACTGGTTAGGTGGAACATATGCCAGACTCAGAATCATTCTAGCTTGTAGGGCAAAATCTGGTTCGTTGTTGTATCTCTGTCTAAGTCCCTGCTGGGCAAGGTGTCTAAAAGCGTCAAAATTGTCACGAAAAATATTACAGAACTATCAACACCTAAACGAAAAGAAAAGTGGTATTCACGTTACATTTCCTTTTCTAATTTATTTCTGAGAAGCAACAAAAATATGCTATTATAATATGCTGTAGGTAGCTATTGTTTGGGGTACTTTATGTTACAACAATATCTCGCGCCGAACCGTCCCGCGCCGAACTGTCTGTGCGCCGAAACGGCCGCGCCGAAACGGTGGCGCCGAATTGGCCGCGCCGAAAAGTACGAACCCCTTATAGAACACCTTCTATAATTTAATTTAATTCGTAAGTATCACGTTCCATCCATAAATATGCCTTTTATTAAGACTAAAATGACAGAAAAATAAAATATAACTTATGGAAAATTTCCACAGCAATATTGGCTTTGTTGAATTTTCAATATATTATTGTATGTAATTGTGGGAATACAAAAATTAATGTAAACTGTCAAATCCCTATTTATAATTTTCTCGTAATAACTGTTTTGAAATTTCCATGGAAATTTTGATTTTGTACGAGATTCAATAATTCAAAGGACGGTTTTGTGCAAACTAATAGAGCAAACATATATAATATATACAGTGTCCTCCAAAAAGTTCGCACTATAGGGAGGAAATTTTTAATTAACGTTTTATTTTGAAATTTAATTTTGGGGTTACCTTTTTCTTTAAAAAAGATGAAAAATGACCCACTCAAACGTGGTCATGTGACTTTCGTTATCTTTCAAAAATGACATTTAAAAAAATATATTGCCAAAAATGGGTTTAGTTGTTAAAATTACAAAAAGTTTTACTTGAAAAAGTTGTTTCTTTTTCAATTTTACGTAAGTGTACCAAATTGGAACGCTCTACTAAAATATTTAGTTTTTTGCCAATTTTTAAAATTTATTACATTTCTGAAAATTTTAAAAACTCGAAACATCGTACAAACTATTTTATATCACTAGCTTTATCATTCTATTAATTTTTTATTATTAATTACCGATAAGAATAGGTATTTTTCAAAAGAAAATGATATTTACGCTTTAAAATTATCTTACGTTTGTTGCAAAGTTGATGTACCGTCTAGCATTTGGGGTATAAATTTAGTTACATTACGTTTACCAGTTCTAAATTGATGCCAAAATAATAATAATAAATTAAAATATCATCAAACTATTTTACGTAAATAAGCAAAACTCTTGACTTTTATGGAAGAAACAAAACAAACCTTTAAGTTTAATTTCATATCAATCGATATTGATGAGTAGGCCATGGAGAGAATAGAGGCAATTGTTTTTATTTGACAGTTCTTTTTATTTGACAGTTATCAAACTGTCAAATAAAAAGAATTGCTTCTATTCTCTCCATGGCCTACTCACCAATATCGATTAATGTGAAATTAAACTTAAAGGTAATAATGAAAATTAAAGCTGCATGTGCAGATATCAAATAGAAATTAGTAAAAGTTCATATACTTTGCACAGATATGTATTTATTAAAATCCTGACAGAGCGCTTTCGGTTAAACAACCATCTTCAGTGTCATCTATAATACGTATAGTTATGTTATAAAACACAAGAACAAGAACATTAATTATAACATTAGTTATAACATAACTATACGTATTATAGATGACACTGAAGATGGTTGTTTAACCGAAAGCGCTCTGTCAGGATTTTAATAAATACATATCTGTGCAAAGTATATGAACTTTTACTAATTTCTAATTAAAGGTAATAATTATTTGTTCCATAAAAGTCAAGTATTTTGCTTAGATACCTAAAATAGTTTGATGATATTTGAATTTGTTATTATTTTGGCATGTAATGTAAAAATGCTAGACGGTACATCAACTTTGCAACAAACATAACAGAATTTTAAAGCATAAATATCATTTTCTTTTGAAAAATACCTATTCTTATCGGTAATTAGTAATAAAAAATTAATATAATGATAAAGCTAGTGATATAAAATAGATTTTAGGAAGTTTCGAGTTTTTAAAATTTTCAGAAATTTCATAAATTTTAAAAATTGGCAAAATCTAAATATTTTAGTAGAGCGTTCAAATTACACTCACCTAAAATTGAAAAAGAAATAACTTTTTCAAGTAAAACTTTTTGATATTTTAACAACTAAACCCATTTTTTTCTATATATTTTTTTAAATGTCATTTTTGACAGATAACGAAAGTCACATGACCTCGTTTGAGTGGGTTATTTTTCATCTTTTTTACAGCAAAAGGTAACCCCAAAATTAAATTTCAAAATAAAACGTTAATTAAAAATTTCCCCCCTATGGTGCGAACTTTTTGGAGGACACTGTATATCGTTGAAACCAGAAAAATGCGTAGATTTCGAAAATAGAAAAATATACAGGGTGTTCCATCTAAAAAACATAAGTTTGGTCTACGAAACGCGACATACATATGTTTTTCTCAATACATACCTGAAATGTAAATTTTATACAATTTCATATTTACATTTTTTCCAAAAATAAAAACAATAATAACCCTGAATAACCCTGTACAATATTACAATATTATACAATGACTAGCGACTCTCAATTGAGACTTCCACGCTTCGAATCTTTTGACTGGGCTTGCTCACAGCTCGCAGAGGGTTCTGCTGTAACCAAATGTTTCATGCGGCGGACGACCAATAAATGTTTTAGTAAAACCACATAATTAACTGAATAAAAAGACAGCTTTTCACAAAATTGTGACACATGGAAATACAGCCGCAAATGAGATTGAAGCCAAAATAATAGTTATTGCCTCTCCTCCTTCCTACAAGCATGTTGTTGCTTCTGGGCTGCCCCTAGTTGGGAATGTTGGAAGGGTGAGAGTTATTATTATTGTCATCAAGAGTAGATACTTTTCATTCGCAAGTGAAATGTGCATCTAAGAGATGCAAGTTTTCGTTTTATTGTGTATCATACCAAACATTTGGTTCGAATATCTTCCCCATTGGGATGATATAAAAAATATTCGATATGTTTTTCGAGGGGAATGGTTTATTATTTGACGTGCCCTATTCATGTCTAAAGTTGAGAATTATTTAAGTATTATTATTATTATTCAGAGTCCTCTACTTAAAACCACCTAGCACTTTTGAGAATAAATATTGGTATTATTTATTTTTCTTTCGTGTTATTATTCATATTTCTTTCTAATCATAACCAGTTTATAAAAACGATCGTTATGAATAATATTAACATTGATGTATGTTTCCTGTTGTTCCATATATTTTCTTAATGATTTTAAGGTTCTTGTATGTGTAGGAGCAGGACAATAAAGAAAGAAGAGAAAAAAATTTAAATCTTCAAAAATATGACAAAATTGCTCTTATACTTAGAAACTTTTTTAGTGCTGCTGGTTCGAACGTCAGGCCATTGTTGCTACGATACGCCGCCAGGTCGACGGGACAGCTGATCGCACCCAGCCGCGGGCAATGACTGGAAATGGGGAACTTGCGCAAAATTTAAATTTGAAAAAATCATTTTTTATTTTTATGTAATAAATATAAGCAATTGAAAACTGCATAATTCAAATCATTCTTGTAACGCGCCCTCCTTGGTTGTGACGTCAAGTAGCTCGTTGGTGGTGACACCTCTGGTGGGCGGCGGCATTATGTATAAACTAATATGGGCGGCACATGTATGAAAACTACAGCACCACGCAAGCTTTGTTTAGATAGATCAACGAGAACGTCCCATCCTTGTCTATCCGTCTTATTATAGTCTATCTCAGTCTTGATATTGTTGATAATGTTTGAAAAGAGTGTGCAGTATTAAATAGTTATTTACATTGCGAGATGAGTAAGCGCACTTTTTTCGCCAAGGAGGATGTTGAACGCCCGTGTTGCCTCGGGTCTTAAAACTCTCTCCGAGGCCAAAAAGAGCTTACGCATCGAGCAATGTATTACATTTTCCCTGCTACTGACAATTTTATATTAGGTAGTTAAGTACTTTGAATTTAAATACACTATGGAGTAGATTATGAGTAATAGTAGTAGTAGTAACAAGTTTATTTAGCACATAATAAGGCTACATGCAAATACTTAATACTAATATCATACAATGATTACTTCAGTATAATAGACAATAAAACTTCCTTCTTGTACAATAATAACTATATAGCTTAACACCAAAAATTATTAACTATCATCTTGTAAATTTAAAAAATGTTTTTTAAGTTTAGCTTTAAATTTTGTAAGGCTCCGTTCATTTTTTATAGTTACATTTAATCTATTGTAATTAATTATTCCTTTTTGAAATATTGACTTATAAGATATACTTTTACTACAATTTTGCAGATGAAAATCTTTACAAGATCGAGTCGGATAGCTATGATGATTACAATTATATGATATATATGCATTCAAACAATTAGGTAAAAATTTTGTTTTAATTTTAAATATAAAATGAACGTTAGATAGCTAATTAAATTTTTGACATTTAACCACTTCAACTTGTTTAACATATAATTTATAGATGTATAACGATCTAAATTTAATATTATTCGCATTGCTTTATTTTGCAGAATTTGTAGCTTACTGAACACATAATCATCAGCATCATATAATAAGGTTGGACAATATAAAAAAGGCGGAAGAATTATAGCCTTATAAACAATTTTTTTAGAATAAAATGACAAATCTGAACTAATTCGTTTAAAATACGATATTTTAGATGCAATTTTGGATATAATTTGTTCAAAATGTAAATCAAATTTCAATTTATCGTCCAAATATATACCCAAATATTTAAATGAATTAATAATTTCTAATTGTTCACCATCTACGTTAATACTTAAGTTGAAGTCATTAATACACCCTCTCTTCCCAAAAATCATAACTTTTGTTTTATCTAAATTCAATTTTAATTTATAATTTAACAGAGATAAATCAGAATTAATATCATGAACAGCTGCATGAATGCATTTATTTTTAGTAAATATCAAAGTATCGTCTGCGAACATCTGAACAAAACATATTTTAACCACATTAGGAATTTCGTTTATATATAATATAAAAAGAATAGGCCCCAAAATACTTCCTTGCGGTACTCCTACTGTATTTATGATTTTTTTCCGAAAAATCTTTGTCAACTTTTGTAATTTGAAATCTGTTAATAATACTTTACCTCTTGTTCCATACCGATACAATTTAGTTACTAATTTTAATTATTTTTTTAATTAATTTAACTGTCTCATAATATCCATTGTCTAATTATTACTACAAATGATAATCAGTGATAAATAATATAAGAGATAGAATGCAGTGATAATTAAAAAAAACCTGATAATTAAAAAAAACCTCTTGTGCGATTGAACCCGGGACCTACGAATTACTAGTCCCGTAGCCTCACCATTCCGTTAAAGAAATGGCGAACTGTTTGTCACTCCTGTCACTGCCTTCTGATCGATCGAGCGGTGTGGCGTCACAACCATTCCCGCGCTTTTCGTGTCCTTTCAAATGAATAGCTTGCAGTCACAACTTTAATTATTTATTGCAAATTAGATATTGCGATTTGAGGGTTGATATTTGGTATGTGCTCTTTCTATAGATAGGCAAATATATTAAAGAAATAAAAAAATTGTTCAAGTTCCCCATTGCAATAGATCGATAATAGGTTTTTGGTCAGTGTTGCCACTAGACGAGCTCGTGTAGAAGCCGCCGCGAATGAAATAAAAAATATCCACGATACATTAGCTAAAATAAAGGAATCTATGCAGGGAAGAGTTGAAGATTGTGTTAGGAATGGAGGATAACTTCGAATAACTTCTATGAAAAAGTTACGTTAGTGGTGAGCTGTGTCGTGAAAGTATTATTGTGAAAAGTGGAAACAAATTAGTGAAATGGTAAATGCGATTATTACTAAGTTATGGTGAGCGCTTCTGTACTGGTGAGTATATATTATTCTTTATGCGGGATACTGGGGCTACAGGCGAACATCCGCTTAAAAAAAATAACGCGCCGCTGCTAGACCCCATGAGATGTGCGGAAATTTGCAATTTTTTTACAGATTTTCAAGGAATTATCTAACTGTATGGCAACGAGGTAGTAGGAAGCCATCGCTTCAATAATGAAGGGACCTTGCGACCATTGGCTCAAAAAACAAGAAAACAAGAAAAAATATTTTCAGAAATGTATTAAAACCCCTTGTTAACAACGTTCACCAGGTCAGCTGTTTAGCTCGCGCGTCGAGGCTACCAACCCCGGGATGCGGATTTTCCAGTTGCACGACATATCGTTGTTTACAGAGACTGCAGTAGCAGACAAAACACAAAACCACGGCAATAGATTATACTGGTATAGAGGCAAGCGTCTCCGCGGTGACCAACGAACTGTAGACGCGCCGAAGAGAGAGACGGAAGATTTAGTCGGCCAAGATTATTAGGAGCATTGGCGCTTGCCATCGTATTTGTGCAATTCTCTTGTTTGTTAGGGTTAGGAACAATGAATAACATATTTTTAATGTTTTATAATATAGGTAACCACTTTACTAAATACTTACATTGCGAAGAATAATTAAAAATTATTATATTCATGTACGTAGGTAAATTAAAAAGTACGAGCATACATCGACAATTAGTTCAAATATTCTTAACTTTTCGTTGTTATAGATAGGTACCTATATTATATGATATACTATAATAGTGGATCGAGTCTTTATGTTACCAATTAAAATCTATCTAAAACTTATTTTTCCAGGTTAGTTTGTCTCTGCACAACCTAAAAAGCATATTTACTATTATTTTTAGTGCCCTGTGTACCGATGTGATATGAACTCGTTTAAAAGCTAAACCGGATTAAAGTAGAAAATAACCATGGAGAAAGGAATTTTGATTTTATTGTCATTTTCTCTTGCTATTTTCTGTTTTAATCCGGTTTAACTTTTAAATGAGTTTAAACCACATATACAGGGTGTTTCTAAATTGCACGAAAATATTTTACAGGGTAATTCTCCTCTTAAAATTAAGGGGGGTCTTTCATATAAATTTTTCCTCAAAACCCCTCCCCCTCCCAGTTACACCCCTCCAAATATGGGGGTAAAATATTGTTTTTATTTATTTTCTCCACTATGGAAAGAGGTAAAAAGTTGAAATTTGGTGGACCAGTTGCACTCATGGAAGACATTTTGTGACATTTTTTCAACCCTAAAGTGTGAGTGGATGGGGATGAAGAACCTCACCCCTAAATTATTTTTCGCCACAATTTTTTAACGTGTCAAAATTTCAAAACAAAAAAATTGGTTTGTAATGACAAATACGTTTAAAAACTTTTTAAACTCTTGTCTTTCTGTCCTAAACGTGACAGATTAAAAAAAAAATACTTGTTGGCACCCGCGCTACTTACGCATGGTTAATGATTAATAATAATTTTAATGGGCTAATGTCAAACATCTAATTACTATTCTTAGATGTCATAACTAATTTGTGTTGTGTCCCTTATAACAACAAAATGGTGAACTTCACAAATTAAGAAATGCGGGATATGCATTTTGTTATGGGCTCATGCAAAACTATTAGAAATACTCCCGGAATATTTCAAAGAATTCGGAATTCTATGGCCCGAAGAATAGAGTCGTGCATTTTAGTAGACGGGAGACATTTCGAGCATTTGTTGTTATTTTTAGAATTCATATTATTTATAAGTTGTTGTTATTATTTATAGTTATTAAAGTTCTCAGATTTTTTATTTACTTAGTTTTTTAGGTCTGTATCATATCTCCCTAATATTTGTAATTAAAGTATTTTTGATAACTACCTACTTGTAAAATTATTATTATTATTACAAAGAATCACTACTTAGATAGATGAATCACTACTTAGAGATAGATAGTATGTTTTCCTTTCACTAAAATTATGTCAAATTTAGAACCAAAACAAAAGATACCTAAACGTTTTTAAACGCAGTAATTAGATGTTTGGCATTAGCCTAAGATTACCTGATTCATAAAAGAATTTTTAACCATGCGTAACTGGCATGGGTGTCCACAAGTTTTATTTTTTCTGAAAAATCTGTCAAGTTTAGGACAAAAAGACAAGAGTTGAAAAAGTTTTTAAACGCATTTGTAATTGTAAACCATTTTTTTTTTGTTTTGAAATTTTGACACGTTAAAAAATTCTGGCAAAAAATAATTTAGGGGTTGGTTTCTTCATCCCCATCCACTTATACTTTAGGGTTGAGAAAATGTCACAAAATGTCATTCCATGAGTGCAACTGGTCCACCAAATTTCAACTTTCTACCTCTTTCCGTAGTGAAGAAAAAAATAAAAACAATTTTTTACCCTCGCATACTTGGAGGGGTGTAACTCGGAGCGGGAGGGGTTTTGAGGAAAAATTTATATGAAAGACCCTCCTTAAATTTAACGGGAGAATCACCCTGTAAAATATTTTGGTGCGATTTAGAAACACCCTGTATAATAATAGGTGCATTTACAATTTACACGTTCGTCACTAAAAATTTGCTATAGCAATTGCGATTTTATTATTAACACTTAATTAAAAAACAAGTACATATAGTTATAGGGAATATCTGTAACCATGACGATAAACTAGTACCGTGTCTGCAAATTATTTATTACAAAAGTGTCCACTTATGCAGTATGAAACTAAATTATGTTTTTTGAAGCTTAGCTTCTTTTCGTTTTTATACGCTAGAATTTCTTTGTTGTTTCGTTTCTTGTTTATAATACGGTTTAACTCTCATAATCATATAATTATAAACAATTTTAGAGAGCACATCTGCCCGATGTGTTTGGCAGCTAAATTCTATGCAGTACCTATTTGATTTTCTTAAATAATATAATTTCATTAAGAGTTCTGCTCATTAACACTTATTCTATTTTAATTAAAAATTTAGCCACCATAATATTGGGGTACGAAACAATGTCACAGATTACTCTGTGACAATGTACCCCCATTACTCACGCACCCGAAATATTATGAAAACACTACCAACTCCGCGGACCACAGCTCGGCCGGCTCGACTAAATTCTCTGTCTCTCTCTAAAGCTGATCTACAACTCGACGGACAGCGGCTGCCGCGCGGCGATGCCGCGGCCTACCCACCAGTTTATTTATCGCCGTGCACAAAACTAAGCACAAAATGTGCTAATATACATCAAAATTAAAACACCCTATCACTGTTTACTTTCAACATAAATAGGCCTCGCGAATCGAGGAACTTTCTACACGCCACGGTCCACACACCTGTACTCAAGATATTGACAAGACTGATTCGCCTAGTCGCCTCAGTCGCTAGAGCACTACATTCGGTACTGTTCCTTTCTACTAGTGATGGGCGAATTCGAATTAAAATACTCGGTGAATCCGAGTGTTGCAAATATTCGAGTAATCCGAGAATTCACTGAATTCGGATTCGGATTAATTCGGAATATTTTTTAATTCGCATTTCACATCAAATGAAATATGAAATACAGGCAATCATAAAACATAAAAACATCGCGGAATACGGACACGGAATACGACACATAATCGGAATGCCGGAGACATAGGAGATAGACAAAGACATAGACATAGGACATAGGCTCTTGGTCATGGCGCAGGGCAGGGGCGTATTTGGGTACTTTAATTTGAATTTTGAATGTAAGAGGATTAAGAATGTTTAATAATATTATAAAGAACAAAACATAACTATATTACATATATTTTTTTAACAAAACCGTTAACATTCTAACAAAAAATAAAACTCTTTTCTATAATTTAAAAATAAACCCAAAAATAGCAAAAAGATATACAATTATTAAAAACGACTATTTAAAAACAAAATCCTATCTAAATTCTTTGGTAATAGTCTGTTACGTCTTGTATTTGTTATTTGACCGGCCTTAGAAAAAAGTCGTTCGCTAGGAACTGAACTTGCAGGAATACCTAAATATTTTAAATGTAGCTTGTACAATTCAGGCATCTTATATTTATGTTTCTCCCAAAATTCTAAAGGGTGCGGTAGTTCTAAGTATTGTCTCAAATAGAGCATCGCATTCGTGGTTGGATGGGTCTTAGTTGTTTTACTTTGAGCAAATTTTTGTTCAAAATGCTCCCAAAGTGAATATTGGTTCAAAGAAGACGAGGTAGCTGCAGACGTAGATGTAGATGGTGTTTAGTCTTCTGTGACTCCACTTTGTTCAGTATTTTTAGTGTTAGCAATCATAGCAATTATTTCTTCTGATATCCATTTTTCAGCATTTTTTGAGTTTTCTTCAAGGCCAAATGCTACCTCGAGGATCCAGGAATATACTCTTTGCCGCTATTTTGTCTTTTTCAAGGGTTGCCAGGCGCCTTGAAATTACGTCTGAAAGGTTTTGTTGTAGCCATAAACCCGTAGCAGATGTGGGTTGTAGGTTACGTAGATGGTGCTGAAGTCCTCTAATAAGGGGAATTATGCTTGATATTGTTACATATTGTTCGCCTGAAAATTCTTTAGTTAGAATTTCCAGAGGCTTTAAAATGGGCACGCATTCCGCTATAAGGGCCCATTCCGTAGCATCTAAAGGTTCAGGTGCAGCAAACTGGTAAGAGTCAATGTCAATGGATCTTTAATTTCCAAATAGCCTTTCCAGCATTATAAGAATAGAATTCCACCTTGTGTCAACTGCTTGCTTAACCTGAAATATTAATTATTGCATTTTTAACATTAGCTCCATTATCTGAGACCACTGTAACAATTTTGTTTTTTTAACCCCACTGATCAATTAATGTAGTCAAATCCTCTGCTATATTTTTTCCAGTGTGATGTTGATGAGACAGTTCTTTTGTTCCTATCACTTTTGAATGCATTTGAGCATTGTGTATAAAATGGCATGTTAGGGATAAATAGGACTTATTGCCATCAGACTGCCAGATATCTGTTGTGAGTGATACATATTCAACTACATTTAAAATGTTTTTTAAGTCTGCAACAGCTTTCTCATATGTACTTGGTATCAAGTCATTTGCCAATGTCTTTCTGTTAGGGATTTTATATAACGGATTCCGCTTTCTTGTATATTAGACAAATCCGATATTTTCTACCACTGATATTGGCTGAAAATCTTTGGCTATCATTTTTATCAAACTTAAATCTACATCAGCCTTTTGGAATTCTGTCAGTTCATTAATAGTTTTCTCACCATACAGTTTTAATTGCTTTCTGGGTTTTTTCACAGCCACAGGAGGGATCAATTTTAAAGTTACATGAGGTACCTGTTTTTCTACTACTTTTCCGTGTTCAATACTTTTTTTGCTGAAAAACGTGAAAGACTGGTGCAGTTCTTGTTATTTTCTCATTTCCCGATGTTGAAGGTTGATTTTCCATTATGGTTTGTGGTTGGGAGGATATATCATCATCGACAGTTTTCTGATTCGAGCCAGAAGCAAAACTCGCCAAAGGAACATTATCATCTTCTTCACCTCCTAAATCACTTCGATTTTTTACTTCTGTGTTATACTGCACACTGTGTTTCCGAACAAGATGTTGTTTTAAATTACTGGTACTAACAAAATATTTCAACTTTTGACTACATAAACTACATACAGCAAATTTACCGCGCGCAGGTGCTGTGATGTAAACGGTGACGCTTATTCGACAAAATCATGGCTTTGACTCGTTTTATAGTGAGTTAGGCAAACACATATACACCAAAGTGTCTCAAGGTGCTACATTCTTTGGATTTAACTTGACGCGAAATTGATAACTGACTAATTTCAGGACTATTTTTATAAGTTGGCCGCGCTTTTTCGAAGTGACGTAGATGCGCAGAAGAGTTTAATTGTCGTTCTCCTAGCTGGCATACCGTTGTTTGTGTATCGTGGAAGTCAGTACACAAGCATGTGGTTGCTTCTGGGGTACTCCTAGTTTGGAGTATTGTGAGGGTGAGAATTATTATTATTATTAAGGTTCATTTGCCCCACGTTTTAAAGTTCGAGGAAACATCTTTCGCATTTTCCTTTTTAGTAGACCTCCCCCACTGTGCGTTCAAAAAATTTTACATCATGACTGAATCACCCTGTATTAACAAAGTAACAAAGTTTATGTCCACTAACAAATTTTGAGGAAGAAAAGCGCCAATAGGTATCGCTGAAGTGTTAAAGTTCATTTTATAGTTTTAAATGTATTTATTTTAATTGTTAAGTTGGCCTAATGTATACATTACTTTCTTACGCAAATGCAGACAGGCAAATTTAATTCCCATGGGTTCATGAATTAGACAACCTTTCCAAAGTTCGTAATGGAATCTTAACGAGGAATATTTTATTGGAGTAAATGAAATCCTGGAACATATTAAACCAAAATGCGTCCCAGCAAAACTTCATCACACTGTCTCAACAGGAAATTATGAACAACTCAGCATAGGTAAAGAGGAAATAGACAATGTAATCCAAAATTTAGTACATGAAAACGGTGGCATTATATTGAACCAAATTATTTTTTTTTTGTTTTAACTGGGCGGAAGTAGTGGGATTGAGTCAATATTAAAAAAAAACACACAATCAAAGCAATAGTATAAGTTTAATTTGTTTGAAGAGCTGCTGCAAAATATAAACGAAAAAATACTAATTTTTTGGTGCAAACCTTGTTTTTTTAATAAACAAATACTAATTTTTATGGTACTCGCGTTTATGAATGATAAATCCTCTCTGAACTGACTGGCATATTAAATAGTGGTTTTATTTTCTATACGGGGTAAATCATAAAAAATACAGAAAATATGTTTTATGGAATACAAACTTGAAACTACATTTTTGGGCTTATACCTTTTAATTATAAACAACTTTTCTTATACGTGTTTTTTCTAAAATTAAAAGTAAGGGTGCTTTACTCTTGGGCCATTTTCATATTTTCGAACCTCCCCCGTAGATATACGAAATAAGATATTCAAATTTTGAAATCTGCGTTTTGAGTATGCAGGAATGCACAAACTTTTATCAAGAATAAAATTTTCTGATAAATGTAAAATAAAAAAACCTATATGGCGCCTACTTTCTGCCGGTCACTGTATATACGAATCTGTTCAGAAAATTCACCTGAACAAAACATCAAACAAGGTCCTCTCCGGATGCACCGCAATTTTTTATCAATTAAAAGCGAATTATTTCAATGCCAACGGCAGATTATGAGTCACTTGATGAGAACAACATTCAGAAGTGGCCGTAGCCTAACCTGTAAATGCGTAATTTTATTTTAGGTAGGTTCAAATCCCACACGATGCAATTATTTTTTTAATTTTCAACAAAAATACAGTTTTTATTATTTACTATTTTATTTTACCGCAATATTTGGACTGCATGTTTTTCTGCCTTCGATCGGCGTTGGTTCGAATCAAGATCGAGGCAGATGCATGCGCATGACTATAGGAAAACACGGCCGATGGCCAAGAGCTCTGGACAAATTGTGGATTCACGGTATTGCTCCTTAATAGGTTTATCAGTGTGATTTACTAATTGTCCTACACTCACTGGGATTACTACGGTTTTCGAGGGTTTTCCTTAGTACTTGAGCGAATTCTATCCTATACTAAAATCAAATAAGTCTGACGCCTGGCGTGTTCGATGGCGTGCAATAAAAGTGGTCAATAGGCCATAAAATAATATCGCCCGACTCGAAGTGGGCCTGGCAACAGGGATGTATACTCGATCGCAAGTGTATATATGCGATTTTATCTTGTTTTCATATGCGTGTAAAATTCGGCGAATATCTCAACACACGTGCTCATGTTTACATCAGGCGGCAGAGTTATTTGATTTTAGAATAGTTCTATCTGGAAAAGTCGGCCCTAGCCGCAAATTACACCGAAGACAAACATTCAGTTGCTTCTGGGTTACTCCTAGTTTGGAGTATTGAGAGGGTGAGAATTATTATTATTATAGGGAGCAATATCAACAATAAAATCTTAATTTTTGTTGATAATAAAAAAAGAAATGCATCGTCTGGGATTTGAACCTACGATAAAATAAATTACCCTTTCATAGGCACGCGCCTTTACTGGTTAGGCTATGGACTATGGCCACTTCTGAAAATCGTTTTCATAAACTCACTAATATCTGACATTGACATTGAAATAATTAGTAGTTTCTCGAAGTGACTTCATTCTTATTATTTAATGCGCTTGAAGATAAATTTTGCTTCGCCCAGTTGTCGGCCTCAAGTTCGGTTCGGCCGTCAACCTCTGGCCTCAGCACAAAAAGACTCACCTCTACGCCTTCTTGTTACATAATCTTTAACATTAACGTTATTAATAATTAATAACAAACAAGCACCGACCTTGGAACGCCACCAACTTGAAGTGTGCCAAAATTGTCGATGCGCTGAAACCGCGGCAGGCTTATAAACGCCTACGCGGTTTTTTAGTTGTGCAACTATCGTTTATCGTTTATCGCGGCACACCTATAGGTTTGTCTACCGTACTTTCACCGTTTTAGTAGACATAGCCATGGCTGGGCGGCGCGCCGCCGTGTATTCGGCTAGGTCCGTCAGTCGTTGGCGGGGGGCGGGGCGTGTTTTTTGCTCGCAAAACTCGACTGATAAGCGGTGCGGGACTACTGTGTACTAGTGTACTCCCCCCGCCAACGACTGACAAACCTAGCTGGACGCACGGCGACGCGCGGCCTATTCCCCTATGTCTACTAAAACGGTGAAAGTACGGTATACGCCTACATCATCTATGCGTACCCCACAAATATATCTTTGAGATTGATTTAGATAGAGAAAAGCACCTTTTGGGATTTTTTATTGTTTCACATGGCACCCCTACAGGTTTTTCTATACTAGGTATTCAAAAAAATTCAAAATTTTCCTCTTCGGCCCTATAGCCGCCAAAGGCAACGACGACAAAATAATACTAATTGACCCCTCTCCCGCACAAGCATTCAGACGTTGGGTGAAAACCTTCAGTCAACGATTCAGATCGTTGGGTGAAGTTCAGTCAACGATTCAGATGCTTCTGGGGTACTGCGTTTTTCACGGTAACCCTATAGGTTCTTTCTATACTTCTACATCCCCTGCGAGTCCCCCAAATATCTTTGAAATTGATTTACAGAGAAAAAAATTCTTTCGGATTATTTTGCAACGCCACTGTCATTTGTGACGGCATCCCTTAGTTCCTCACAAATATCTTTGAGATTAAGATTGATTTACACAAAAAATAAGTTTTTTTTAACGTCATTGTCGTTTGTCAAGGCACCCATACAGTTACTTTATACATATACTCCTACACACCCTACGCATCCCCACAAATATTTTTTAAATTGATTTCCGCAAAAAAAATCAGAATTTTTTCTTTGCGATTTTTTTGCGTCGCCACTGACCCACTGTCGTTTGTTATTCTTTCGATACTCCGGAGTATACCTACTCAAAGCCTCGCACCCGAAAACTGCCCAAAACTAATAATCCATAACCAGTCAAAAGTCAGACGATTGTATTCAGACACGAATTATTTATCCGCACATGCGGAGTGAAAACTTTACTTGGAAATTGATTGTTGATTTTGGCGTGGTGTGGCTTGGTTTTACTACTTTCGAATTTCACATGCGCATAATGCTTTGGGATTACTTATTTCGTACCAGTTATGAACTAATAACAGATTATCTCGGCGAAACAGGCCAGAACATTTTGAAATTCTCGAAAACGCAAACGAAACAAAACCAACCATTTTTTCCTTTGCGGATGCCTCGATCGATATCTAGGGACCCTAGATATCTATGGACTTTAGTCGATCGGCGCGCCAAATTCGAATATCTCCCAGGCGGCACCTAAATCGGAAAACGATCCAAACGGCGAAATGGCTTTTCCGATTCTGGCGCGCTTCAATATCGACTTGGAACTTATTTTTTGCGGCCCCAGGCAAAATGTCGAACTCTGTGCTCGCTAGCTTATCTGAAAGACAATCTTTACGCACATAGTATATACTATACTATACTATACTATACTATACTATACTATACTATACTATACTATACTATACTATACTATACTATACTATACTATACTATACTATACTATACTATACTATACTATACTATACTATACTATACTATACTATACTATACTATACTATACTATACTATACTATACTATACTATACTATACTATACTATACTATACTATACTATACTATACTATACTATACTATACTATACTATACTATACTATACTATACTATACTATACTATACTATACTATACTATACTATACTATACTATACTATACTATACTATACTATACTATACTATACTATACTATACTATACTATACTATACTATACTATACTATACTATACTATACTATACTATACTATACTATACTATACTATACTATACTATACTATACTATACTATACTATACTATACTATACTATACTATACTATACTATACTATACTATACTATACTATACTATACTATACTATACTATACTATACTATACTATACTATACTATACTATACTATACTATACTATACTATACTATACTATACTATACTATACTATACTATACTATACTATACTATACTATACTATACTATACTATACTATACTATACTATACTATACTATACTATACTATACTATACTATACTATACTATACTATACTATACTATACTATACTATACTATACTATACTATACTATACTATACTATACTATACTATACTATACTATACTATACTATACTATACTATACTATACTATACTATACTATACTATACTATACTATACTATACTATACTATACTATACTATACTATACTATACTATACTATACTATACTATACTATACTATACTATACTATACTATACTATACTATACTATACTATACTATACTATACTATACTATACTATACTATACTATACTATACTATACTATACTATACTATACTATACTATACTATACTATACTATACTATACTATACTATACTATCCTATACTATACTATACTCGACTAGACTAGACTAGACTAGACTATACTATACTACACTATACTACTTACTATATACTATATACAGGGTGTTTCATTAAGGGTGAAGAGGTACCATATCTCAGGAATTAATAGTCCTGGAACTTTGGAAAAAAATCTTCTTAAGTAATGTGGTCACGAAAAATCCCTGGAAATTATTTTTAATTTCGTAGGTCGGCCGCTAGAGGGCGTATTCGAAACAGTAAATTTGAAAAATGAGTTTTCTCAAAAAACTCACTAATAAAGGTATATCGAAAATAATTTTATTGCACTCCTCAGCAAATTCTGAACAATTTTCATTAAGGATTTTTTACTCTAGCTCTTTAAATAGAGGTGAAACGGGCGGATAAACCTTGACTTGAAAAAATGCTGCTAACTCCGGTTTGGCTTAACCGAACTGGTCGAATTTAGGTTTGTTGAGGAGAGCGTTGAGGCAGTATTTCCCACAGCACTTGCTTTTATTCTGCTGTTTATATTAATGAGTAAGTTATTACTTACTTTGTAGGTACTGTGTTCTTTGTGAATAATGGTCATGTACCTCGCAAATTAAGTTCTACTAGCTTTAATTATTAATTCACTAATAACCAGCCTAAATACCAGCCCGATAATTAACCCTATTCATAATCAAACCAAAACAATCTTTTTGTTTGCCTGGTTGCTTGGCAGTGATTCGAGTGATTCCATGGCACTTGGCACCCTTTACCGGGGGTCTTGGCCACTTAACCCAAACCTTTGTAGAGCCTTGTGAACATGTAGAAACAACTTAGCTCTACTCCTGAGAGATTGTTACGGGTAATTCGAATGTATCTTTTATGCTGTCTTATAAAAAAGGGTTTTGGGAATTTGATAATACGTAGAATCGCGTTCAAGGTAGCAACCTTTGGTTGATTTCCTGCTAATTCAAGTGATTGAATTTATTTAGGCTGTGAAAACCTGGTGCTAGGTAAGAAATATTTAGATTGTAAATAACAATATATTTAAATGTGATCTTTTGCTAATCTTTAGGATAGAAACGTACTCCACACAAATCTTCTTGAGTTTGGTTTGGTCCAACGTGAGTTGCGGCATTTTGCGAAACCCGCACGACCCAAAGTCTCGTCACAAGTGAGCCACTTATATAAGCCACCAGGTAAAATAAAAATCTTTGCTTTTCTGTGTTCGGAGAGAAAATGTCAAGTAAAAGTAACACGGACAAAATAATTAGAACCTAGCCACTTGTCTGATATTAGTGGTTATTTCGATCGAGATCACTTTCCCCACAACTGATCCGATGTGCCTTCCCCCCACCCTTCCAGCACCTAGAAATTTTGAAAGCAGTTGGCTCAGTTTGATATTTTCTAACCTTTCTTTATAGAATTAGATGTAAAAGAAGAAAAATTAAATGCGCTTGCGATATTATCCACTGAGCACCAGTTCAACGTTCTGACTTAATAAATTCATTTTCCAATCTGAAGGCCAAAAATTTATGTTGAATAACCAATCATACATTATTGTTATTATTACCAAGTTTCGGGCGGGAATTATCGAATGGCCTAGGGGCGGCAAACTTCTTAAACCGACACTGAATTCTGATGGATTGAGATCCGGAGACTTCGGAGAGTGAGGGTGCTGCTGTGGATATCACAAATCCCGTTAGTGGCAAAGTGTTTACCATTTAGAGCTTAGTCAGTCACGCTCCACGTCGCAGATATTTCGTTGTTCTTTCCATTTCTGTAGATCGGTTCAATGTGAATTCATATTTTCTATCAGTTCATTTTGAACCAGATCAGTAGATCAGTCCGAAAGAAGACTATTATACCCTGTGTTTTATTCTAATTAGTGGAGCAGCCTTTCTCAGTGCGCACAACACCCTGTATCCACTTTGGTATCACCGTAAAAAGTACAATTCGGTATCTACAAATTTTACATGAAATATTTTTTCCATCTCGAAAAATATCCAATATGGTGGCATACCACTAATGATTGTAGAGCGTCGTTCCTTTGTTCACGTAGGCTAGGCCTCACAAAAACAACAACATTATTGAATTCCTCGCAAAAAAGTGTCCTAAAAATGTTTAAGTTGGAAATGTTCAGAACCTTTCATAGTCCAAATTTCTTGGATGTTACTTGGCATACAATTCCACGACATTACCCTAATTTGTCACACATCGTATCTTTTAAGATAGTTGAGATCCCCTTGGATTGGCTCGAAATTCGGACACCCTGTTTAGGGGCATATTATACTCATAAAATTATGACAACCGTATTATTTTCTTAGGCTCACTGGTCTGACTTATAAGTCTTTAAAAGTGGACCTAAATTTCGGTATTGGGCCATAGTTAATGGGTGGTTTTGTAAAATTTTATTTCCCTAATTAATTGGTTTACGACAATACCATTTTCTTGAGTAAATTCTTTTGGTAAACCATGCAAATACTATGACCTTCCACGTGACCTTCTGTCATAAAAATATTTATTGGTGTCCGTTCTGGTTAGCATGTTACATACCTATTCTGTGCTGGAAAACAAAAAACAATGGAAATCCAAACCGTTATGCAATCCACGACGCGACCATCCAACGATCCATAATAGCGTAAGAAACATAAATTATTGAGGCCTCAGCATAGGGTGCCTACTTTTAAGAATCCACAAGCACAGCTTTGTATATAAGTACATTTGAAAATTATGGCCTACTTTCCGAGATATTTTTGAAACACCCGAAAATTGCTGAAACTGTTTCTAACTTTTTTGTTTCAAGAGTTACCGAAAAAATTCTTAATGACATTTGTGGACAGAACTGATTACTTTAAGCCTATTCTATCAGAATTTGGAAAAATCACATGGTTTAGTGTGTGCTCTCTTAGCACTTAAAAAAAATACTCGATTTACACTAGAATATCTACTAGAAAATTTTAAAAATGTGCGGGATACCGATACCTCGCGAGAAAAAATTTGCAGTGCACTATATTATGAAAAATACTGAAAACTGAAGGTACAGCATTCGAGGTCACGTCCTCTACAATAAAGCGGACACATTTTTTTGGGTAGATGCTAAGAGAGCTAAGAAAATATCTCGGAAATATAATCTCCTTAAATAGACACCCTGTATATTGCACAGTGTTCATGGGCAAATATATGTCTGTTAAACATGTAAATCATAGTTTTCTTTTAAATCATCGATTTCTCTTAAATCATCGTTTTCTTTTAAATCATCGTTTTCTTTTAAATCATCGTTTTCAATTAAACTGTATAAAGTAAGGAAAACTAAGATTTTTTAAATGAATTAAATAGTACATTTAAGATTAATGTCAATCATATTCGTACCAGGTTTTTACCTTTTCGCTCTTTTTATTTGAATAACAACCTTTTTTGCTTTTCTTGTACTTATTACCAATTTGAAAGTGGTTGATTCATGCCCTACGTGTCTTTAGGTCAACTGCTGTTAAGTGTGGAAAAGTATGACTTTTCGCACTATTACAAGAAAATACTTAAATTAAATTAAAAATGGATTCTCACAAAGGTTTTTATTTTTCTAATTTGAGTATTTGTAATATTAATATTGTACAAGCTGAAAATCGATCTTTGAGGTTTTGAATTATTAATTTTTCCTTAAAAAAGCACAACATACCTTCGTCATTTTGGGGGTCTTTTTTAAAACACTGCAGGCAATGGAAAATGTAAATTTACAAAAAGGCATTATATAGGTCTTTCGGAGAACTATATGCAAGAGCAAAGAATAACTCAACCTTTTATTGTGTTAAAAATAAGAGGTCCGTTAGTTAAAGGGTATATTGAAAGTAGATTAACGAAAGTAGATTAACGACGTTAGTTTAAAGTTTAAACAGATAATTGGTTCCTTCATTGTTGGCAACAACGGCAACTTTTAATCCAATCAACATAATTTGCCTTACGGTAATCCTGCTGCCGGCCGTCAGACTGCTCGGAAATATCAGATTAGGTGACTTTGACGTTATCCTTGCCAGGAAAACAACCCCTAGAGTTGAAAGGATATTTAGAAATACGTGGAAAATACTTTTTCCTACGGGAATGCGGAAAAGTGTATTTTTCCGTACTTTCTTAGTGCAACAGTTTTAGAGGAAAGTACCCTAATAATGAGACCACATTGCATTTTGTTCTGTATTTTGCCTTATAATATAAAATAATGCGGTAACTTACGTCAAATACGTTTAATATAGTCTCTATTTTCACTCAGTTTATGAAAAAAAGTAAAATCTTCAATTTTTAAAATTCGGTGCCTAATATTAGACAGTCTCATGTCTAGGTTTAGCAGAAACACTTCTTGCCACAAAATAATTTTTATTTCAAAAACTTTAAAAGAATATCAAATTAACCTAGTATACAACAATTTAGTTACATAACACTTGACTCACTTAACAGGTTCTTAATATGAGACAGTCTCATATTAAGGTTTAACAAAAATACTACTTACCAGTCTTACCACAAAATAATTTTTATTTCAAAAACATTAGTAATCCAGTAAATTTAATTGGATTTATATGGGTATAGTCCTCCTTACGGCAGAATGCGTGCGACATAAGGGGGAAGAACTCGCAAATATTATAGATTAGTCACAGTTCAGGGGCGTAGCTCAATTTTGTGACTTAATTTTCATATAATTGTTATTTAATTTATTGTTAATATTATTCTTAACGGCGATGCCTTAGATTATGGAGGAAGGCAAACCCTTATAACATTGGCAATTATTTCTCGTGTTTGAGAATGCAACGTTCTTCCCAGTTTACTCATTTTGCACACGTTAACTCCCGAACATACGAAACGCCACTGAGCTCTCTGAGCCGGCGGAAAAAACTTGCCAGCGGCCTAAAAAATTAGGTCTGTATGTTAGCCCAAATACGCAGTTAACTTTACGTACTATAGAAACAGGTAGTTGGCTAACTGATTTTGTCAGCCGACTCCTTCGCAGAAGTGCTGTGTTGCCGTATTTCAAAGGCGATGGTAGACGCGACGATGTTGAAAAAAATGTAATAGGTGTTTTATCACACCGCGTTAAAAATAAATGATAAACAAAAATGGGTAAGTGGTCCCGAGATGCGAGCTTTATTTTTTCGGTATAATATAGTTCAGAAATTCGGCTTCAATATGATAAAACTTGTATTCGCCAATAAATAACGACTACTCGTATAGGAAATCTCGCAACGCTGCCCGCATTCTTTAGAAACGTTTTCTTTCGTGCTTTGGACTATAATATTGCAATTCATTGGGAAGAAAAATTTTCTTATCCATCGATAGTACACCATATAGAAAGCTTAAATCCGAATTTTCGACTATCAACCCTTTGCAGGTTTTCCGCCATCTTGAATTTAGTGGAAAATTAGTTTTTCGCGGATAACAGCTGTATTTTTAATTTTACCAAAAAAATAGTCAATACCATTTTTAAAGAAAAAAAGGTGCTCTGCAAATTTTTTCTCTTGTCATTTTCTTGAATTTTGTATATGTAACAAGTTATAAGAAAATAATCGAGGAAAAAGCGGGTTGCAATTTTTTTCACATCCAATATATTTTTTTTCTGCTATCGACTGAGCAAAATTTTATTAACAAAAGTTGTTCACTACAAAATTATCTATGATATTTGCCTTAAAAAATTTTTTTTTATCAGCAATAGTTTATTTCCGGTATACCCCGTTTCAAAGTTGCGCGCAACAACAAATATCATAGGTAATTTTGCGGTGAACAACTTTTGTTAAGAAGATTTCGCGCTGTCGTTAGCAGAAAAAAAAACCTATTAGATGTAAAAAAATGGTTACCCTTTTTTCTAGATTATTTTCTTATAACTTGTTATATATGCAAAATTCAAGTAAATGTCAAGATAATAAATTTGTAGGGCACCTTTTTTCCTTCAAAAATGGTGCCGACTATATTTTCGGTAAAGTTAAAAATACAGCTGTTATCCGTGAAAAACTAATTTACTCCAAAATTCAAGAAGGCGGAATACCTGGGTAGATGGTCGAAAATTCGGATTTAAGCTTTCTATATGGTGTACTATCGATGGATAAAAAAAATCTTACCCAATGAATTTCAATATTAAACCCTAAATTTACTGAACTATAATGAATATCAACTTAACACAGTACTTATACAACAACTCTTTAATTATATAAGACTTGACATTCTATTAAAATTATTAGTAATCTAAATTGGATGAAGCGGGTCTCCTTATATGAGATATCTCATATTAGGAACACTGGGGTGTCTCATATTAGGAATCCAATGTAGATATGATAGAATTTTTTGCCATCATTAACAAATGCGTTATCAAATGCCTTATATAACTGCTCTAATTATAAAATAACTTTTATTGAATACAACAAGCTACAAACATATATTAAACACTTACCACGTTATTCAGAATTGCACGGTAACCGAAGCTCTTTAAAAGTTTGTCCACGTGCGGTTGAAGTAATCAATGCCGTTCTTAACCTAAAAATTTAGATGAGCTAAACACTGCCCTACATGTGGCGACTTATACCATTAGTGATTATTTGAGACATTGCCAGCTAGATGGAGACTCCTACTTTGGAAGTTAGTGTGGGGGTCTCATGTTGGGAACTGTCTCATATTAGGGTACCTTCCTCTACTTTTCTACTTTGCCACCCGATTTTCAAATATTGTCACAAAATCTTGCATAACAGTAACGCTACGAGTGGTTTGGTGAACTGCTATCACGTGCGAAAAAGTGTCACTTTTGGCACAACTATTGAAACAAAGTTGATAACGGTCAACAAGCAGAACTGTTAGGTAGGGTAAGCGGTAAGCCACATCGGTAGATACAAATTAAAACAACGGAAGCGGCTGTTGAGGCTACTTGTCCCCCTCTGTGCTGGAATTGCCAGTCCACTAACCCATACATTCAGAACTTGTGACCAGCCTAGAACAAAGTTCTGCTATAAGTGCGGTCACAAGAATGTCACTTCCCCACATTGTCCTCTCTGTTAAAAAACATGAATCGGGAGATCAATCGGTCCACTTCCGCGTGGGCTTCCCCTATTGTTCTCATTACAGGTCATTACAGGTCATCTGGTACTTCTGGAGAATCCCTCAAATATCGTTTTTGCATCGACTACACAGTCCTCAATAAGCTCAGTGAACCTGATGCATACATCCTTCCATTTGTGGAAGATATTTAGAACAACCATAGAGACGCAAAATATCTCTCGACCATTGATATTAAATCAGCCTATTGGCAGATTCTTGTGTCCGAGACATCCAGGCATTTAACAACACTCAAAGTACCAGGACGCGGTTTGTACCAGTTTGGTTTACGTTTCACCTCGCCAACCTGGCAAAGGTTGATTGAGCGAGTTACTTGCGTGGACTTCGAAGAATTTTGTTTTGTTTACCTAGATGATGTGATTACCTGCATTAGTACGTTTTCGACGATCATATCCCCTTTAACTAATCTCCTTTAGATTAACCACCCCTTATTTGAGATACCTTGCAATCCTTGCAAAATATTGAGAATTGCCTTGTGTCTGTCCTAATATTGTCCTGCCCAGGCTATATAACCTTCCCTTCATTGTCGAAACCGACGTCGCTAGGTGCTGCATTGACCCAAATACATTCCGGTGGTTCTGAGCAAGCTGTCTGCTATCTTAGCAGGTCACTCACAAAATTAGAGAGACGGTATTTTACCACTCCAGAAGGAAGTTCTGGCTGTGATTTTTCCCGTGGAAAATGGCCCTATTTGGAAGGTACCCAAATTTGTTGTAGTTACCCACTAAGAAAATATAAGTTTCCACAAAGTTGCAAGAACAATCCAAAGAAAAGTGTAAAGTTGCTTACAGTGGCACTGGGAGCTATTCTAAACATTTCAGCAAAGTTATAATCTCCACCACAAAACATTGCAATGTAAAGTTGCATTACAACAGGAGCTTTCTAAAATTTTCCAGCGATACGTCTTGTAATGTTCTAGCAACATTGCAATAAAGTTTAGTAGACTCGCCAAGAAATGTCTTGGGTCAGTTCCAGCGAGCTTTATGCAACTTCCTGGCAAATTCGTAAAAATCATGCTTACCAGGTGTATGCAACCTTCTAGGAACTTCCCCAGAAATATACTTACCAAGTTCATGCAACTTTGTGGGGAAATGGTTGAAACTTTCAGAAATAATTACAAGAAACTTTCCAAGAATATCGCTTATCAATGAAGTAAAATAACGGGTATTTCAGCCAAAATCATGTGTTATTTATTCTTTACAATGAACCAAGCTTCCGGCCATATATTTGGCCTTCGTCAGGGCTAAAATAGTGTTTGTTAAAATATATTATTGAGCAAGTTATTTATATACTTACTATAAATAAGTAAATAAATAAATAACTCTTACTCAATAATATATCAAACACTATTTTAGCCCTGACGAAGGTCAAAAATATGGCCGAAAGCTTGGTTCATTATAAAGAATAAATAACACATGATTTTGACTGAAATACCCGATATTTCACTTCATTGATATATAAATACAGCCGTTATTAAAGAAGATCTATTATAATATCGCTTATACTCGTATTTTCCAAAATATTTGTTAAAAAATAGCTGCGTTCGCGGATCAATTCAGAACCAGTTCGGAACTAGCAACTGCCAATGTGATCAGTTCAAAGGAATTCTAAAATATGAATTCACCAATCACGTTGGCAGTTACTAGTTCCAAACTGATTCTGAATTGACCTTCAAACTGCAACAACAAACACGTTAAATTTTTAGCTCTGGCTAGCGGCCTTAGATTGAGTCACCTTTTTTGCAAGAAATAACACACACAAAAATTTTAACAAGTATATTTAAAAATTTATCACACAATAAGCAGTGGTTGTTAATTGAGCACGAGAAATATAAAAAAAAATATCAATGACCTCAAGTTGATCGTGGGAATTTTAAAACTGTAACATTTTTGGCGATTTTTATAATAATAAAAGAGTGTTACCCTCCTTCTTTGGTTTGAACTGTCAGCAGGCTTAGCAGGATCTTCTTTGCTTGGTTTGCTTCGGTTTTCCTGATGTTTTCCGGTGTTGGGAGCTCCCTCGACCAAAACCAATGTGCAACGTGCAGTGTGCTCTTCACAGGTCTTGTCCTTACTGTTGTGCTTGCAGCTCGTGAGGTGGGGTACCTATATGGGAAAACAAGAGAGAAAAAATATCACCAAAAATGTGTTATTAAATCGAGGCAAAATTTGATATTTGAAAACTATTTTACTGCGTAAAAATCTTTAGTAAATTTTACCAAACACCAATGAGTGAAATTAATTTATTATTCTTTCAAATATCAAAAATTAATTAGTGACGTAATAAATTGTAAATGCAAAACCTATAGACGTGGTGCTCCATTGTTAAAATGCCCTTTATTTTGACTCCCAAGATTAAATATATCCATACTACTCTAAAAACATGCTACAAAGACAGAAAGTCAACCATCAACCAACTATACACCCGGTGATTCCCGGTTATAGTTCCTCCAGAATCACACTTGAATGTTTTTTCTTGTTTGGGGGCGCCGGAAGCATCGGAACCTCACCTGAAGACTCGGGGGATGGTCTAACGACGCCAGCCTCCGAGCCCAGAGTCGAAATAAGTTCGCTACGGCTCGACAAAAAGGGGCAATTTCTGACAATCTCGCGACATTTTCGGAATAATTTAATGGAGCGCTTAGATTGTGATTAGTTCTGGGCGTCAAGCGTTTAAAACAAACCTGTCTATAGGTTCTGACGTCATTGGAATAAATAAATAAAAATCGAACTATCAAACTGTACCACCTGAACAATATAAATTATGTTCTCTATACAGGTAGTTCAAGCAGCTTACCTTGTCGTCGGTGATTGCCATTGTGGAAGGGAACACTAAACTATAAACTATTATTCCCACGCACAAACGAAACACATAATACAAAAATAATGGCGATGGCGGCGATGGCGTCATGGTGTCTCCGTCTCCTCTCGAACGTTCGAGAATTCGGATTCGGCGTCGGCGACCGGCGCGACCTCTAGACGGCAACCGCCGAAAACGCGCGCAGGCTGTTGCCAGATTTCTCCAGAAATTACTCTATTTTCAAATTATCACAAAAAATATAATAAAGTCTTACTATTTAAACGTCTTTATTGCCACATACCACTGGTGCCAAATCCCTAGAGTCATTTTATTTATATTGTATTGTTAGGTTATTTAAGGGAAATTGAAATTACCTACACCATTTATTACGCCTTTCTATATTATAGGTTATATAGGTATAAATGCCACAATTTAGAAAGAAGGGCTTCGCATAGATATTCTGTATTCTTAAAACCATATTATTAATTCGTTAAATCAATTATTTTAGTCTTATTTGAATTTGTTATGAAAAATTGGTTAGTCTGACAACCTCGCATTTGGCCGCATAGACAATAAGAAGAGAATAAAAATACAGAGGTTTTTTTGTTTAATGTTAGAGGACGCGTGCTTTTATTTCAAAAAATTACCGAAATGTTTCAAAGTACCTACGCATAGATATTAAATTCTCAAAATATTACTATGGAAAGTTGTCTCAAAATTAATTTAAAAAGTTGCCACAACGTTCATAAGAGCCTAACAATGTAACATCTCACAGGTAAATGAATGGCAGATTGCCAGAATTTAACTGTGGAATGTTGTCTCAAAATTAATTTAGAAAATTTGCCACAACGCTCATAGCGCCTAACAATGTAACATCTTACAGGTAAATGAATGGGAGGTTGCAAGAATTTCACTGTGAAATGTTGTCTTAAAATTAATTTAAAAAAGTTGCTACAACATTCACAGAGCCTAACAATGTAACATCTCACAGGTAATTGAATGGGAGGTTGCAGGAACTTTACATTAATAATATGCTACCAAAGTTGTAAGAAGAAGTTTTGGTAATCTTGCAAAAGCAAAATTCGTATAGAAATGTTCCTGGAAAATTGGCAAAACTTTAGTACGCAACTTTACATGGTGTAAGTAGATGTAACATTGTGGGAACTTTTTGCAAGGTTCTATTCATAGTGGGTACGGATCACTACAGTCTCAAGTGGTTACATTCAATTAAGCATCCTTAAAAAATACAAAAAAATAGTAAGAAAATAAAAATAGTAGATGTCTCTGAATGTAGGAAATAGTATTCCCTACCGCCTTCGTAAACAGTAAAATAGGAAAACAAGAAAGTGACAAACTGCCCACTCTAGCTGCAGTATTAGTCTCGTGAAACAAAACTGGAAAATTTGGAAAATTCTCATTGTATTGGCAAATTGCCGCTCGGTTTGTCATTTCTTTTTCAACCCTTAAAACGGGCAAACAAAGAAAAATGTCTACTCCAAAAGTCACCCCCAAGTATGCCTGCAGTATTGGTCTCGTGAAACGGAACTGAAAAACTTTGAACATTCTCATTGTATTGGCAAATTACCGCTCGGTTTGACAAACTTTAATTGTTTTCAACCCTTAAAACGGTCAGACAGAAAAAACTGTCAACGCCCAAAGTCACCCCCAAGTATGCCCTCTCTATCTGCAGTATTGGTTTCGTGAAACGGAACTGGAAAACTTAGAAAATTCTCATTGTATTGGCAAATTACCGCTCGGTTTCACAAACTTTATGAATTATCCAGGCAACTTGAAAAAGTTGTCTCTCGATCAGTTTGGTGGCGAAAAACCCAATTAAAAATTAAATGGATCTGTTTGCGCCACAAATAAATTTTAGAAAATATAAAGAAAACCGTTTGCGCCCAAAGTCACCCCCAAGTATGCCTTCTCTAGCTGCAGTATTGGTCTTGTGAAACGGAACTGGAAAACTTGGAAAATTCTCAATGAATTGGCAAATTACGGCTCGGTTTGAAGAATTTTAGTTTTTTCAAACCTTAAAACGGGCAGACAAAGAACACAGTTTCGCTCAAAATTACCCCCAAGTATACCCTTTCTAACTGCAGTATTAGTTTTGTGAAACTGAACTGGAAAACTTGGAAAATTCTCATTTAAGTGGCAATTTAATTTTCAGAGTCAGCCTTCAGCCGTAAGCGCTCTAAACCGTTGCTATGCCCACGTTTTACGAAGCCCGAGATATAAAATTCCTCTTCAACATTCGCTACGCCAAAAACCGTGGCTAAGTTCACACAAACTGGACAATAGCATGGTACTATGGGATTTCAAACGGTCCGCAGAATGCTGGTTTCTTGCCACTTTTTTAACAGGTCCGGCATTCGCTCCCAACGTAACGGTCTGTGTTCAATTTATATATTTATATTTATATAGATTAAGTAGTGGTTAGTCGTGACTGACTATGTTAAGAAGAAAAAAGATGAATCTTTTTTGTGGGGATGCAGTCAATTATTGGAATATTTTTATTCCTTCTTCAACTACAATAAATATTACATTTAGTTAAATAAATAAAATTATAGCGTTGACTGAAGGTTTTCACCCAACGATTATAGAGTTTACAATGTACTTACTAACGTTAGGTTTGTTTGAAAAAGCTAACATAGTCCATGATTAATATAAGAATCTTAATAAAATATCTATATATATTTTTTAAAAAACATTATTCAAAAAAAAAATTTTTTTTTAATTTTTTGACGGATTTCGAAATAGATTATCAAGTTTTTTGATAACAACGTATTTATTAGAATGGAAGACTTGATTCCAAATAATTTTCTTTTGTTTTTAATATAATAATAGGTTATTAGTTTGTTTACGTAATTGTCACAAAATATCAAATATAGTACTTAGGTTATAATTGTGAAATGGCATGTTTATGTTATTGTCTAAAAAAACTAATGACATATTATAAAGTTCCTAAAGTTTATAAAAATAAAAAACTAGAAATATGAATAATAATTTTTTTTATTATTTCTTTGTTAGCAAGTATGAATAAATATTACTTAGATTTTCGATGTCTGATCTTTTATTCATTGCATTATCATTTTTATTGATGTCAACCATTTCAAGAAAAATCCGTTTATAGTAATTTTAAAAAATAAAAAAATAAAATTTAGTTTACCACCTAACTTAAAAGATATTAATATTGAAAACTTCTTGCTGATCTTGAGTCACTAATATATAATTTTAATGATACAAAGAAAAATATTTACAGAGCACAATATACAAACATATTAACAAACTTTTGTCATAAAAATAAATATAATAAACATTTTTTAATCGAATATTTTAAATAAACATTAGAATTTTTAAAAGAACATCCAGATTTAATAATAACTAGAAGTGACAAAGGAAATGTAACAGTGATAATGAACAAACAAGAATATTTTGGGCACAGAAAACAGCATGATGTTTTTCTGTGGTTTGGGTCTATTCCTTATTCCCAGTAAATAACTAATTCAACACCTCACTTTATTCGTAAAAAACTAAGATACATCCTGATGGCATCATATTTCTGATAGAAATTATTTCATTGTAACATATATACTATTGCTAAAGACACCTGAGACAGCATAAAGAAACTCGAATATGCTTCGTAAAAGGAATACAGGACATAGAAGACACGCAGTTTTCAAAAACATACCTACATTTCTAATGAATGATAAGACAAATTGAACTCAAAAAAGATCCTACAAATACCTTACAACAAAAATCTAATAAATTGATCTCATCTCTAAAAAAAGATTAATGATACAACCGCAAAATCACTTATGATTTACAATTCAATAGCACCTCGTTTTTATACTCTTCCTAAAATATATAAACCCATTTTAACAATGAGACCTATAACATCTTGATTTTGACTTGATTTTGACCAATGCATATAATAAAGATAATAATTTTTTTTATTTATTTAACTAAATGTAATATTTATTGTAGTTGTCCTGAAGAAGGAATAAAAATATTCCGAAAGCTTGACAAATAACATGTTTTGGAATTTTAATTTTTAAAAATGTCTAGTACGGGGGCAGCTGAAGAAACCGCAGTGTTTATATACCCACTAAAGAAGAGGAAAAATTGAATATAATATAGTTCTGATCGAACCTTAATGCGACTCTGTACAAGCGTCTTGGCTTTTACCAATCGCGTGCCCTTATCGTGATATTGTTTTGACGCACTCCGTTTGTTGTATGGATAGAGTTTAACTTACAATACAATTCTGTAAAAAAGAGGAATAGGTGTTTCGGGTTTCTACTCTTAGGATGCATAGGGTGCAAAAATAAAGTTTACCGTAAAGTGTCTTCCAACTTGCTGGGGGAAGGAAAAAATAATGCTTTCACATGTTATACTTGTATTTTTAGGACATGTGGTGTGTACTTTACGCAATTATTTTCAGTTTCCATAAATTAAGGCCCATGTTTCTATGTTTCCATTTTCGGGTGGGCACCATAGACGTAACTAGGGGGGGGGCTAGGGGGGGCTTAGCCCCCCATACATTTCTATTAGCCCTCCCTAAAATGTAAAGGATATGCGAAGATATTATGCTTCTCGTAAACAGAATAGATCTAACATTCTGACAATGCAACGTTACGCAACACGGTGAACACCGCACGCGCCTTTTTAAATTCACCAGTTTCGACGAATCGCTTGCTCTTGCGGAATCTTGCGCCTTGTGCCCCCACAAAATCAGACTGAAATTTAAACGCGCAAGCGAGAGCGAACACACCGAGCCTGCTGCCGAGAGAAAGAGAGACGAGACGGGCGTCAGAGAATGTACTTTTGCTGTGCCAGACTTTTATTTTGTTATTCATCCAGTGTATTGTTGTTTCGTTATAATATGTACTATGTAAATAATCTTGCATCACAAAATAGCAGACAGTCCCAACATTTTTCCTCTGGTTTCTACTCGGAAACCTCTACTTTTTCATAATGTTTTTTCTTAAATGAATTAAAGATGATTCAAAATTACCAGTAGATAGACCTATACATTATTTTTTGAAGCCTTAAAATTAACGTTTTTGGGTGTGGCACCTCAAGGGTGGTACAGGGTGATCCAATCAGTAACGTATTTAAAAGCGCGGGACCGAACCCATTTCGGAATTTGAAAATATTCACTCCAGCTTGTAAATTTGAAGATATTGGGATTTCCCAAGACTAATTTTATGTAATTTTCCTTCAAATTTTTAAAAATTTTCGCCTGCGGCGCATTTTTTACAACTATTTTAAATGCCCACTCGAAATTAATTCATATATACGTCACAGAAGTGATCCAAACTCGTAGCCCCGGCCTACCATTTTACAGAATTAGTTGTAAAAAATATACCTTTGTAAGTAGCGTACCGACTTTCAAAAATTTCTTCTTAATGGATTAAATAATTCCTTGTCGGGGCCCCGCATTTTCATGCGGCACCCGGCCCCGAAAAATCTTGAGCCGGTCCTGATCAGCCCCCCCTAAAAATGAGACCTAGTTACGTCTATGGTGGGCACTCTACAATTCTGGGTGAACCAGTGCCCACCCAGGCCCACCCGTGGCGACTACACTGCTGGAACGCTAAACCTAAACTTTCTTTCTCTTCCAGCGTCCTTTTACGGCAACAGCTACATTTCCATCCCATTCGACGAGACGCGAACCACGACCGACATCTCGTTTCGGTTTCGGACCCGGCTGTCCGACCCGCTCATCTTGCTAATCGCTGGCACCCGGGATTACTTCAAGATCGACCTGGAAGATGGCAAGCTGCGCGTCGTCGTGAACCTGGGGTCTGGCGAAGCCGAGATTAAGTCGCCCGGAGCTAGGCTGGACGACTACGCGTGGCACTCCGTTGTGGTCACACGAAGGGAGAACGCCGTGTCTATGCAAGTCGACAGGGGCAGGACCATCACGTAAGTACGGACTTTTACCATATAGGCTACTACTTGTATTGTGCATTTTTGTCATAACAGCTGGATTAATGCCGGAATCTGTTCAGAAGTAGATAGCTTATGCCGGTTTTGGCACACTTTCTCCATGTTAGTCTCCATTAGACCGAAACGTAGTAAAAACTCGACCAGAAGAGGGAGCATCGGTAGTGGCGGATCTAGGCTGGAGTCAAGGGAGGGGCTTCTATTTCCGAAATTTTGTAATAAAATAGGAACCACATTATTTATTCATTTTATTGATTAAAACACAATACTATTAATACATTAATATTCTTACTTTCGTTCAGTTCCGTTCCGCTGTTCCAGTTCCGCTCTACTCGTAGTAATAGAATAGAACAACTGTGAACGTGAACTGTCGATCGGTGAAGGCAGTGACTGGACCCGTGTTCTGTGCCGGGCCCTGTCCCAATCCCATTGCGTTCACCAAATTTTCAAATTTGTACTGTAAAAACTATTTAGCGTACCATCTTTAGAAACGGAAGCAATATTTAACAATGATTTAATATTCAATAATAATAGTTACTTTGCGACCTTCACGCCCACATAACCTCAAAATTGCATGTTCCTGTCAGCGCATTTACAACCGGTCCGAAACGAGTTGTCAGCGAGTGAATCAAATCGTACCTGTTGTAAACGATCTGAGCGCTGTAAGCACTGACAGCTCGATTCGGACCACGGTCTTAGAAGACTAAAAGTCGTAGAAGTTAATAATATTGGAACTGGAACAGGTTTTTTAAGAAGAGGTATTGCCTGGAACTGGAACAGGTTGTACCTGTTCCAAGAAAACGCAGTTCCACACCATCTCTAATTGCCAGACATATTTTTTAGTGCCTACCTTACGGTATTAGGCCAAGGGGGGGGGCTATAGCCCCTGTAGCCCCCCCCCCCCCGTAGATCCGCCACTGAGCATCGGCCACCCTTCTTCACGTCTAGAAGTATTTTCGATTGAAAATGAGGTTACTTTTTCGGTTTAAAATCAAAATAAGGGGTAAAAATAAATATTTTGATTCGAAAAAATTACAGCGTGTTTGGGACATAAGAAGGAAAGTTTACAATAAATTCCGTGAAAAAAAAAATTGCGAGAGATAAAAATTTAAAGCGTTATAATTATTACATTTTTTTTTTAGATTTTAAATATGGATATTGCCATAATGCCACCATTTTCACATGTTTCGATGACACCTGATAGATATACATCTATTGGCATATGCCCTTGTAAACAAAGAAACGAAATAAATAACGGTAAGATCATCGTGTTAACTTTGGAGGTCCTGGAATTTATGTCATACCAGCCTAATAACGACGCGTAGAGACTGTATTATTGCCTTAGCCGAAGGAGTTCCAGCAAACAAATATGATATTACCCACGTGAGCTGAAACTAATAAGCCAAAATATTAGAATTTACCACACGGATTTAATATTTGGAATTGATCCTATATTGTATATTGCCTTTCGAGATATTTATTTTTACAATTAATGAGGGAGCTTTTATTACAGGAATATATGTTACAGATAACGTTATATAACATTCTTGCATGTTTTTGAAAGTTATACAGGGTTATTCACGTAACATTCTACCCCCTTGAGTTATTTGCTTTTAATTTTGGAAAAAAAATGTAGGTATAATTTTTTCTTGCTATTTCAGGTATGTATTCGGAAAAACAAATGAATGTCGCGTTTCGGAGATATATTGAAAATTCAACAAAGTCAATACTGCTGTGGAAATTTTCCATAAGTTTATATTTCATTTTTTCTGTCATTTTAGTAATATTTATGGATGGAACGTGATACTTTATTATGAATTGAATTAAATTATAGAAAAAGTTCTAGTATGCTTTCATCTTGTGCAACCCAGAGAGCATACCTTCTTAGTAGACTTCTCTTGTAGTTAGCCACGATACCTGCCTCGCTCATCTCTCTGATCTCCTCCTGAGATATTTTTCCTTTAACTTGGTCGATATTATTTTTGACCTTTCCGCATATACTCGGTCCTTCAAAGTGACCCACAGAAAGAAATCGACTGGGGCCAAGTCTGGGCTTCTGGCAGGCCATAAAATGAAGCGGTCGGGGCAACAAGGGGCATAAGCCACATTTTATTTATTTCGAGAAAAAGGGATAAATAGGTTCTCATCAAATCCTATAATTTCCAGATAATACGGTTGATATACAGAGGGTATGTATTTTAGCAATTTTTAATATCCGAAATTTTTTCTGAACTAATTTTAAGAGGTTCTTGATATTTTTTGTTAGATGTTGAAATGATACTTATTTCACTTGTGTGTATTCCTCGTTTGCCAATATTGACCTTTTTAAAAGAGATTTTATTTAGGAAATGCTTAACAAACATTGTATTCGGAAAGTTGCAATCAAATTTAAAAAATCGTATTTATTTTCGTGGCACCAAAGTACAAGTCAAGGTACACTTTATTCGGATTTTTTTGTCGGCTGTAATGACTTACATACTTTGGAAAGGACTCTATGTGCTCATATAGTGACCGAAGTCTGTCCTTCGATATTTTATTCAGACGATTATGATGCTTCTGCAGAAATTTGGGCAGTTATATTTCGAAGCCGTTTCTGAGAATTTTATAGTCACTGCCAAAAAGTCCTTCTTGCATACTTCAACATCAACTCCGTTCACTTTTCTTCTGTAAAGAAAGGTTACTTTTCTGACGATTTTTGCCTTGCAGTCTTCTTCCTGTAGGACCTTTTCTTCAGAATAGAAGTAACAGAAGAAAATAAGTATGCGTTTTGTTTTTCATAAGAAGCCAATTTCCAGAACGAATGGAAGATGGACTCTTATTTGCCTTAAGCATGCGGTTATCCCATATTTCTTGTTTCTACGTTATTTCCGCTTGAAGTTGTGTATGAATGTCCTAAATTTATTTTTACCTGTGATTTGATTTTTTTGGCTATTTTCATTGACACAAGCCAAAGTCCATCTAGAGAGACCCGCCTTGTCAAGAGTTATTAATGTGCCTCTTGAGACATTATTGTCACTAGGCGCCTCCTAGAATAACAAAATGTCTAAAATTATTTTACGCATAAAGGGCATAAGCCAAGCAATTTTTCTAAAAAAGTAGCGAATTTTTAGAAATGTATAATAATTTTAATAACTTTGCTAGTTTTCCATTTTTTAATAATATCGGTATATGTATTTATGAAAGAAAAAGAAAAATTATTATATGTAGTTATGTGTGTAAAAAATAGAATGCATTTTTTATATAAAAAGGGCATAAGACACTACTAAAACAAACTTACCGATAGATCATCAGTAGCCTCACTTTCAGATAAATCACTAGTCACGACATAATCCCGAACTAAAGTCCTCGTCAGAATCACTCGAATTTGATGATACTCCACGCAAAATACGTTTGCGTGTTATTCGCTGTGAGGCGGCCATGATGGTTTTTGTGAGGCTTATGACCTTCTTGCTGTGAATAACAATAGCGGAAGTAAAACTTTTATAACATAGGTAAGCGGTACAGAGGGCTCTACATGTCAATAACTTATTTTCAACCAAAATGTGGCTTATGTCCCTTGTTGCCCCGAAGCATTCAAATAGATCCATTTGAACCAATCCACTTTACAAAAGTAGTGTCATCTAAATGCCTTTTGACAGCATTTGATTTATGTGCTGGAGCACCGTCTTGTTGCCAAACAATATTCGGCTCATTAATTTGATTCAATAGATCAGAAATTTCTCCTCTTAAGAGCTGTAAATATTTTAGTCCAGTTAAACCACCTTCAAAAAATACTGGACCAATTATGTGAGTCCGAAAAACACCACACCAAACATTTATTGAACCTTGTCGTTGAATTGAAATAAACTGTCGTGTATTTTCTTATGACAAATAGTGAGTGTTTCTTCCATTAAAAACATGTTATAAAAGTGACTTCATCGGTCCGCAATAAAGAATCTTTAATAGTAATGTAGGAGTAGTAATAGAATAGTAAAGTCTAGTAGTAGTTAGTTAATAATAGTATAGTGTAATTTTATAGTGATAATTTACAAGTGATAAAAATACGCACCTATAAACTGACCCGCTTGCCTCTCCAACACTAAATGGCAATATTCTCGCCTTTTATAATTATTATCATTTTCATACAGTTTTTGAACTGGGCGATAACAATATGCTCTAAAGTTATGCATTTTCAATATTCTCTGGACTGAGCTCCATGATATTTGCAAATATCTCGATGCATCTTTAATGGAATGTCTCAGGTTTTCCACGAAGACTGCTTCCTGCATATTCTCAGTTAAAATAAGAACCGACCTCGGAGCGCCACCAACTTGAGGTGTGCCCAGTTGTAGCCGTGCTAAAACCACGGCAGACTTACAAGCGCCTTCTCATAATACCTAGGAAAAATCTATAATACTCCAAAAGACCTACAAACTGATATATAATTTTCACAAATTTACATTTTCCATGGTCTGCTAAAGTGACAAAAGTATATTAAAAAATTGAATAGGTTTCGGCTGCGTGCATGCAGATGTTAATAAAGAGGAAGAGGTGTATTTTCGTGCACGAAAATACACCTCTTCCTCTTTATTAAAAGTATATTAGGCATTTTTTTTAAAGAAAAAATGGATTTTGCAGATGGTTTCGCCATACCTCAAAACCCCAAATACCGATTTTTAATACCATAGCTTATACAGCTTATAGCTTATTCCACAGAATAGCCATTACGTGTGGCTATTCTGTGCTTATATATTATACAAACAAAATAACACTGTCATGTTATAATGTTTAAATAAACAACCCGGTTATGGTTTACCACATTATACACAGTAGCCGGACCCTCAAAAATATTTTCAGAACCCCGTGTTTGGTCTAACATCGACCCGAGCATACTTTCAGCTCATGAGGACCCTGTTGCAACTGGATAGGGTATTTTCCGCAAGATACAACTTTTAAAAATGTTATGCTGGTTAAAATAGTAAATATTAAATTTAAAAAATTAAAAATAGTATACGCGAAAAATACCATAATATTGTTTTGCTATGGCAGAACATCTGGGACAGGGCCATATCCGTACAATTTTTTTTGTCATTTATACCTATTCCGACACTTAAACAGGGACACACTGTATATGTGTAGCATTTTGGAGTTTTTTCTTAGACGTGGTGGGCGCCATCAAGCCTCCTGAAGCATAACTCTTCCTGGAAATTACTTGATTACTTAAGCACTATTATACTTCTGGATCAACTTGTCAATCTGAAACAATAAAATATGCATAAAATGTTGTTAAGTATAGCATCGTTAATGTTTTAAAAGATCACTCGAATCTTGAATTTCAACTTTAAATACTTTATTTATATACTTATTGCTTAATTTGACTTGCATTTAATCCCAAATTATGTTTTGTCTTCGAAATTAACCATGTTGTTAAAGTGAACTAAATTCCATGAAAAAATCTTATGCCATATCGCTTTGTATCTTAATTTTGGATAAAAGTTTATTTTAAGGTATTTCCACCAGCCTAATTTATGTAAAGTTGCCAATTCTAAGAAAAAAAGTATGACGTAAAATTCTTCGTTTTCGATATACGGGGTGCTAAAGTTTTCTAAAAAAATCGTCTTTTCCGCATAACTTTTTTACTCTTATTTTGAGTTAAAATTGATTAGGTCATCTTGAAACCTCCAAAATGTTGTCTTTAATTAAGAACAACATCGTCATTTTTTCCCTACGATTTTTTTTTAGAGAATTTTAACATCCCGTATATGGAAAACGAAGAATGTTTGGACACATGTTTATATTAACTTTTTTTCTTAGCATTGGCTGAGGAACACCACCCTGAAATATCTTAATGTACTTAAGTTACACCCTAAATTCAGAGTGTTCCTTAGGAGTGTTATTTAGGACAAATATCAACAAATTTATTTTAAATCGGGTTGCTTCTAAAACATAGGTCATAAATTACTTCGATTCTAAGTTACAGTTTAAAATTTCGAAAAAATGTATTATAATTTTTTAGTTTTATAAACATATATTCAAACCAAATTTGGCACCCAAAATGTATGTATTGGATGGACATGACATAACAATGTATAATACCAAGTTTCTAAATTAACCAGTGGTGGAGATACGGATAATCGGTACCACTAATTTGATAAAAAAAATTAGTACAGGACAGGATAAAAAAGAATATCATTTTTAGACGGAGGATTCGATTTCGAATAGTGCCTCTCGATATTTTTTCATATGTGTCACTGTTTCACCGCAATTTTTTGTAAAAAATAATTTTAGAAATATTTCCAGTGACGTAGGCATACGCCACAACATATTGTTAAATTATTTAGATAAATTAATTTACCGGAGCAAGGACACGCCAATATGTTTTTAAGTTTCTCCAGCTTGATTTTCCATAGGAAATCTCCAAATACTTGGTCTTCCGCGGCGTTTTCTAAAATATTCTACGAGATTTTACATAAAAACCTATACACATAACCTATACAGCGCGAGCCGTACCTGGAAAAGTCCCCCATAGAATATCATGACGGGCTTCTGAGCCCTCAAAGTCCAAAATCGCTACGAAATTTGGAAATCCTCCACACCAAAATAAAACCAGACGACAGCTGAATACACCATTTTGTTTCCTAATATCGCGCGTGCGCCTCGGCCACGACGTACAGTACGTTCTCTGGGGCCTCGCCAAATCGCGAATAAAAATGGAAAAGGGGCCCAAACGGCCGAACGGCTTTTTCGATCGGGCGGCCCTCTCGCAGGCGAGAGGCCTATATCCGTCAGCGGCCCCACGCGAAAATTGAACTGTCAAAGTCAAGCTTTTATCCTCATAATAGTTGTTTTGATTTCTCCATCTAAAAAAACATAAATTTTGTCTATATCTGCAAAACGCGACAATCATTTGTTTTTCTAAATACACAACTGAAATCGCAAGAAAATTTTATACAATTTTCATATTTACATATTTTTCCCAAAATTAAAAACAAAAAAGTTAAGGCGGGTAGAATGTTACATGAATAACCCTGTACATAAAGTAACTGTCATTATATTTTTTATATATTTATTTTCTCGTAAAGGAAAAGTTTTTCTTGCACACGTTAATTTTTTTTATAAAAAGCGCATCTTTTGTTTTGATACTGTTCTCGCATTTGTGACATCATTACTGTTCCGGATATATGACATACCTAGACCGGGGAGTAGTATAACTGGATTCACTGCCAAAGAATGTTATTTAAATTTATCGATGTAACTTGATATTCGGGGGTCGTTTTCGCGTGCTTTAAAAGTCTAATGTAAACGTGTTTTCTCGCCGAATCCCCATTTTTGCCCCCCTAAAGAAAAGTCAGCAAAAACGGAATGGCTCGCATTCGCCCGTACACTTTGATGTCTCAAGTGCGACTTTATTAGAAAATAAATACGTAACCGGAATGTCTCACCATATTAATCATAGACATATAAATGACGACAGAGCATTTCATTAATATACATCGTACCCAAAATTTTAGGCAAATATCTCGAAAACTGTCATTATATTTTTGTTTAGTTTTCACATTTTGTTATTATTTAAGTAAGTTATAAACGGTAACACATTCTTGACTAAACGATGTTATTGATGACATTTAAGAAACAACGAAGCCGAATAGTACCATATCCCAAAAATATGTCTAATTTGTCAAATTTAGTTTTCAATTTCGGCATTATTTTGAAGAAACAAGTGGTTGATAATAGTCACGAGGGAAGGACAATACAAGGAAAAACTTAAATAATAGATTTAAAATAGTGTTGTCGAATTAAGGACCCATTGGCAACGGGTTTTTTAAATTTGGCAGAACAAGTAAAATTTTGAGAATAAATTCAAAGTATTAAAATGAAAGCCCTCTGCAAATACAACACAATATACATAGAAATCAATGTATCCATCGTTCGTCGAATATCTATTATCAGAAGGCGCGTGGCATAAACACCAAGCCCCGGAATTATTACATAATAATAGATTCGTAATTATTCCTGTATATGGCTTTAACGGACACGTGGTAGGTTAACTCGGTTTACAATACTGAACTGTTTAATCTTAATAAACATTGCTCTAAATTAATACCGAAATCTCTTGGAACACCGCCATCTACAGGGTGAGTTTTTTTTATGATCAGTATGGGTATCTCGGAAACTAGCGGATATAGAAGGAAGGTTAAATGGGGAAAGAATTGCTGTTTTGTGGGCTCAATTTAACGCAACTTGTGGATTTTTAAAAACGGTATGGCTTACAAGATATTTTAAAGAAACGAAATTTTGGCCAGGTATTGTAATCCATCTAGCTGTTTCTGATTTTAGATAAAAAGTGTAAATGCCAAAGTTGGAGGGATTCGTGTCCCCCAATGCGGTTATCATGTCCTACTTTCCGTGACAGTTGTCATTTTCGAGATATGACACAAACTTGTGTTGTTTAAAGAGAAACCATAATTAGCCATGGCCTCAAAAATCAGGCATTAGTAGAGCTTTCCAACGATAGAATACTCGATGTGGTTATTCAGAAAAATAACGGAAGTAACTATGGTTTCCATTTGTCATATTTAGGAGTATGCATAGACCAACATCTCAAGTGGAAGGAACATATTAAACATATCTCTAGTAAAATTCGTAAAATATATTACAAATTTTATAAAATTCGAGAAATACTACCTATTAAATTACTTAAAATGTTATATGTGTCTTTAAAAGAATCTGTATTGAGATATTGTATTGTGATTTGGGGAGGGTTATATCATGATGCCCTGAGAACTTTAGAAGTGTGTCAGAATTATGTCTTAAAGTTAGTACATAAAAGAGATCGCCTGTATTCTACAAACTTATTATATAAAAACAGTGGATTTCTTAATGTAAGGAATCTCTATGTACACGGAGCATTAAATTTTTTATACAAAATAATAGAATTCTGCCCAAATATTAATCATAATTACATAACTAGAGCTAACTTCAGAAAGCATTTATCAGTTCCGTTATTCCGCAATTCATTTACGCAGAGATCTGTAACCTATTATGCCTATTATAATATGCTACCGAATTCACTAAAAGCTTAATTTTCTGATAAAAAGATATTTAACAAAATCACTAAAAGACATCTACTTGAGAATCCACAAAAATATATTGGTGTTTTCTAGACCACACTATTGTATTTTCTATATAGTCATATCGCTATTGCCTGTCCTACAGTTATAAAATGGAAATTGTATAACTTTTAATTTATATTTTTTGTACGTATTTATAGTTGTATATTATAAGGATAGGTGACGTTTGCACACAAGTTTTAGAAGGACTAGAACTCAGGCAAATGTCTCCTGCAATGTTATATTGTTTAATGTTCAATATTATTCAATAAATCATATCATATCTTGAAAATGGCAGCTGCCGCGGAAATTAGGACATGATAACCGCATTGGGTACACAATTCCCTCAAACTTTGGCATTATACTTTTTATCTAAAATTAGAAACAACGAAGCTAGATGGATGAGATAAATAGCCAAAATTTCGTTTTTTTTTGTAAATATCTAGTAAGCCATGACTGTTTTCAAAAATCCACAAGGCGCGCTAAATTTGGCCCACAAAACTGCAATTCTTTCCAATTTAGAAAATAACGAAATTTTGGTGATTTATTCTAATCTATCAAACTTGTGTTTTTTTAAATGGGAATCATAGTTATTTCCGTTATTTTTCTGAATAACCGTATCGAGTATTATAACGTTGGAAAGCTCTAAAAATGCCTGATTTTTTGAGACCATGACCAGCTATGGTTTCCATTAAAAAAACAAAATTTGTATCATATCTCGAAAATGGCAGCTGTCACGGAAAGTAGGACATAACTGCATTGGGGACAAAATGCCCTCAAACTTTGGTATCTACACTTTTTATCTAAAATCAGAAACACCGAAGCTAGATGGATTAGAATAAATCGCCAAAATTTAGTTTTTTGAAAATATCTAGTAAGCCATGACATTTTTTAAAAATCCACAAGGCGCGTTAAATTGGGCCCACAAAACTGCAATTCTTTCCCCATTTAACCTTCCGACTATCTCCGCTAGTTTCCGAGATCCCCATACTGATCATAAAAAACTCACCCTGTATATGGTTGGAACTGGGAGAAGAAAAGGAACCTAAAAACCTGAAATATACAGGGTGTTTGGCCAAGTGATACTCACTTCCAGTCAAACAGGATTTGAAAACCGACAATCTTTTGTTACTCCCCGTATACTCTCATTACATTACTAACATTCTGTGGTAAAATCAATCTTCACATTTTTTTTGGAAAAGGGTATTTTGTGGAATAACTTTTTAATAACACTGTATATTAAGTTTCACAATATTATAATTGGTCGGAAAATTTTACACAAGTTTGGTTTTTGAACCATCAATTATTTATCCTTAAAATTACCCTGTACCTACTGACAAAATCTAAAAAAAAAATCCTAAGGTGACATTTGAAAAACAAAGTTTCAACGTCGCATGTAGATGGGAAAAAATATCAAAATTAGTCTTTCACTATTATATTTGTCATTGATATAATAATAATAATAATTGATTGCCATGCTCCAACTCATAATTTTCCCCAATATCTGAAAATAAAGTCTTGCAAACTAAAAAAGGACATAAGACCAAGCAACCACCGCTCGATGTCTTTATTGCCCATAATTTCACAAGTAATGGAGGAAATCCATTAGTATCAACTTCTAAAATATCCGGAGTCCCGCAAAATTGACCTGACCGAGTGTTTTACAACGGTTCTAAATAAACAGGATGGAAAGTTTGCCATGGCCCATCCTGTATAACTTCCAGACTTAAAATAATTGATGCAGTATCGTTTTCACAAAACACTCTTTATAAATAACGTGAATGCAGATTATTTTCGGGAGATAGAGCGTCATTAAAGAAATGAACTTACAATTTACTTTGTGGTAATTAACTAAATTCTGCAAGCAGGTCTGTTCGCTTGTCAGAAACATGGTTGTAATTTAGTCTTTCATTTAATTTTGTATGCTCCACGTAAAGCCGTGTAACGTATTAAAATGAAGACAGCCATTAACGTACTATTCTATTTTTAAATCTGCTGTTTGACAATCCATTAAATCAGGCGCCTCTTTAAAATTAGAGTACCATTCTCTGAAACGGTAGAGTTCAAGTTAATAAATACTAAAGGGGGTTTCGATCGCAATCAACTCCAAGGCAGAAAATATTGTGGCCATGCACTTTACCTATATTATAACAAATTACAGCAGTTCTATAAAATTTTTAGTTTCATTGTATTGCGTTAAAAACACGCGAATTTATGTATGCCGAATTTTTGTTCTTTTAATCTAAAACTGCGCTCAAATCAAAATACATTGCGTTTACATGAATACAAATTTATTCCGCAAAATTCTTCCATAATTATTGGATTTGTTGCCACCAAAAATTCCAAAAAATTTAATACATGTCAAAACAAGAAGCAATAATTTAGTGCACACAATAAATAAAATACAATATACAGGGTGATTCAATTTTATTCTAGGACACTTCAAAAGGGCGATAGAAAACCAAAAAATAACCTCACTTTCTTGTATCAACTATAGGTATCTTTTTAAGGCCTTATAAAAAAGTTACAGGGAGTTGAAGTTGAATAAAATATGCGAACTTTATTGAATACCTTACCAAACTAGTTGAGATATTTAAGTCATATTTGGTACACGTTATAACGGCATGGGTTAGAATAAAACCTGTTAATATCAAACACCTTGAATAACCAGTGGCGGGGAAATGGGTAATTAGTAATTGTTTAAAAATAAATGAATCCCCTTGTATAGGAATAAAATGTATATAATTTCTTGTGTAAATTTTAATTGTAAACAAAAACGTTCTCTTAGCATTTGTTCATATGTGTCATGGTTTCATGGCAAATTTGATTTTTTTGCATTATTTCGGGGTATTTCTGAAAAATTATCCAATTATCTTACTCCATAAATAAGACTTAAGGTAGGTATAATGTGTTTACTACTTTAAATAAAGTAACTTTTTGCAATAAACTTACCTATTTAAGGCTATACCTACTTTTGAAGATACAGGGTCTAAAACATTTAAGGAAGATAAAATTAATGTTACCCTCTGTATCTTGAAAAGTAGAACTTGAATGGGTAAGTTTATTGAGAAAAGTTACTGTATTTAAAGTAAGAAACACATTTTTCTACTTCGAGTCTTACTTATGTAGCGAATTTTTAAGTTAATTCAGAAATACAAGGAAATAATACGAAAAATATCAAATTTGCGATGAAACCATGACACCATATGAAAAAATGCTAAGAGAACGTCTTTGTTTACAATTAAAATTTACGTAAGAAATTGAATACATTTTATTGTTATACAAGGTGATTCATTTTTTTTCTAAAAAGAATTGTACTAATTACCCACTTCTCCGCCACTGGTTGTTCAAGGTGTTTGATATTAACAGGTTTTATGCTAACCCATGCCGTTATAACGTGTACCAAATATGACTTAAATATCTCAACTATCTAAATAATATTCAATAAAGTCCACATATTTTTTTACTTTTTTAACACCCTGGAACTTTTTTATAAGGCCTTAGAAATATATAGTTTATGCAAGAAAGTGCGGTTATTTTTTGGTTTTCTATCACCTGTTGGAGTGTCCAAGAATAAAACTGAATCACCTTGTATGTTTGGCAAGTTATTAAACTATCTCTACAATTGTGTATATCGAATTATGTGTGATTGTGAATTTTGAGGGCTGGCCAAGGGCGCTATCAGGAAATGCCCGAAAGGGCCTCTACAGTTAATGAAATTCGGTTGTAAAAATGTTTTAATATATTGAACAGTAAAGGAAGTTTACCTACGCACAAGAATATTATTATTATTATTATTTCAAATAACTAAATTGCTGCTGTCAGCGCCAACTATTATACTCTTCAAAACTAAAAATGTGCTAGAAAGTAGTTTCAAAAGGTCAAATTTCATTTCTTTTTTCCTTTCAGATATCTTTGTTCACTTGCACTTATATACACTATACAGTGTCCGACACAAATGTGGAATTCGTTTATTTTTAATAGGTATCTCAGATAATGTTATTCGTGGTCAAATTTCTCCATCGTTTCGAACTCAAAATGAACCTATCCAAAATACAAAAGTGGCTCAAAAGTACCCTTGTCTTTCAAAATATCATCGTGTAATGATTGTTCCTGCTATCGACAACTTCATCTTTTACTTTAAATAAACGATGTTTTTGAATAATGTTACCGTTCTGCATAGCGCCTCTCCAATAAGTTAGCAAGTTAGCCATCAGTGACAATTTAGATTGTGTTTAATATTTTTAAGTAGGTATATTGTGAGTATCAATCTTCATAAAAATTGCACCTTTAGAACATTTAGAATTGTCAAAACGGGTCGATGAAAGTACCAACAAATATACATTTTTGGCAAGCATTTTTCAAGGCCTTTCCAAATATCTAAAAATATGCCGGGTGTTCCATTAAAAAAATACAAATTTGTGTCACACCCTGTATATTATGTTGAATATGCAAATTTGAACAGTAGCATCAAAAACTTGAGAAAATTTTGCATAGAAACGAATATTTAAATTTCCGAATATAAATATTTTCCTACAGATTTTTAAATCGCGCCTAGAATCGGGAATTATAAATGAATAACACTGTACAAACATACAGTGTGACCCACCTAAAACCGGAACACCCACATAAAATTTGTATTTGTCGTCCGATTTTGATCGAATTTTTTTTAACGATAGGTCATCAAAAACTGTACTTTTGGGCACATTTTATTTGTGCTAAATTTTGTTAAAAAATACCGAATATTAAAAATTACAGAAACCAATGAAAATCGCGATTTAATAACCTATTTTACTTGCCTACTCGCTTAAATCAAGTTGAATGGGGATTGAAAACAATTAAAAAATATAAATATAAAATAGAGAGATATATCCAGCCGGATTTTTTCTTGGCTGCGGGGTATAAGGCTTTTCCAACTTTGAGGTAAATACTCCACCCTATACTACAGCATGAATTTAGTCGCAAACGAAAATTAAAACAAAAGTTTTTCGTGACATTTATTGGTTATTATTAGGGCTGTTCGATCTCCGAATTTCAGTATCGGAAATCGATACTGAAAAAATATCGATAAAATCGATAAAATCGATCTTATCGATATAATCGACCTTATCGATAAAATCGATCTTATCGATAAAATCGATCTTATCGATATAATCGATCTTATCGATAAAATCGATCTTATCGATACAATCGATCTTATCGATCTCATCGATCATGTTGATAAAATCGATCTTATCGATAAAATCGATCTTATCGATATAATTGATCTTATTGATAAAATCGATATATCAATTTTATTTAAGAAGCTAGACAAAAAAAAGGCCGATCGGCTTGCTGCGGACTCGGTCTGGACGCAATGGGTGCAGCAATTTCCTTTATTTTTGCAAACAATTTCAAAAGATAGATATAATTGGAAAGATCGATAAAATCAAAAATATCGATAAAATCGAAAAGATCGATAAAATCGAAAAGATCGAAAATATCGATAAAATCGAAAAGATCGATAAAATCGAGAAGATCGAAAATATCGATAAAATCGATAATATTTGAAAATTCGTCGATTTTTGTTCTTGGGGAGAGCTTTTTTACAGTCAAGCCAACTCGATATGTTCATCCCCTTTAAAATTTCAAATGAAACTTCTCCACTTGTGGCGCATCATTTTAAAGCCATTTTAATTGGGAATACAATGATGCGTCGTTTTTAGAAATCTGTTGATTTTTGACAGAATTATTGGCTAAAAACGGAAAGTTGACAATCCACTGAACGCGTAGTAATTTCTTACACAAATGCTCGCCACTATTAAGTTTTTTATCTACTACACACGATCAAATTACCTAGTTCTTATTGACGTGTCGATCAGTTCACAAATGAAAAAGCTGAAGCAAAACAAAAAAGTTCACGCGAATTCAAACCTCATATCTTTTTAAAATAAAAAAAAGTCACTGTGACAAAAAAGTCCCCGTTTTTTAGCTTGTAACTCCGAAATCGTTAGTTTCAGCCTGCTAGTGTAAACGTGTTTTTGAAATGGTTTGTTTTATCTCGGAAAGGTTAGAAATTGTTGCTATTCGTGCTGTAGCTTTAGCGCGATAATGATTTCGATAACAATTTCTACCCTTTCCGCGATAGAATAAACCATTTCGAAAATAAGTTTCCACTTTCAATAGCAGGCTGAAACTAACGATTTCGTGATTACAAGCAAAAAAACGGGAACTTTGTTTGTGACAATGACTTTTTGTCACATATTTTAAAAAGATATTATAAGGTTTGAATTCGTATGCACTTTTTTGTTTTGCTTCAGCTTTTTCATTTGTGACTTTTTTGTAAACTGATCGACACGTCAATAAAAACTAGGTAATTTGGTCGTGTGTAGTAGATAAAAAAACTTATTAGTGGCGGGCATTTGTGTAGAAATTACTACGCGTACAGTGTATTGTCAACTTTACGTTTTAGCCAATAATTCTGTCAAATCTGAACAGAATTCTAAAAACGATCACTGTATTCGCAATAAAAAGGGCTTTAAAATGATGTGCCACAATGGGGGTAGTTCCACTTGAAATTTTAAAGTTGGGGTTGCTAGGGATTAGGGGGATGAACATATCGGGTTGGCTTGACTGTAAAAAAGCTCCCCCCAAGAACAAAAATCGACGGGTCTCGGCGAATTTTCAAATATTTTTCGGTTTTCTAATTTTTGGGGAGGTAAAGTTTTCGTTGGGAAACCCTGTACATAACAAAACATCAAGTAAGTCATTCAAACTTATAATATAGCTAACTTACATATTAACGTGTTTGTTTAGCAGGACATTACAAAAAACTTATTAGTGGCGGGCATTTGTGTAGAAATTACTACGCGTACAGTGTAGGTATTGTCAACTTTGCGTTTTAGCCAATAATTCTGTCAAATCTGAACAGAATTCTAAAAACAATACATCACTGTATTCACAATAAAAAGGGCTTTAAAATGATGCGCCACAATGGGGGTAGTTCCATTTGAAATTTTAAAGTTGGGGTTGCTAGGGAATAGGGGATGAACATATCGGGTTGGTTTGACTGTCAAAAAAGCTCCCACCAGGAACAAAAATCGACGGGCGAATTTTCAAATATTTTTCGGTTTTCTAATTTTGGGGGGTCAAATTTTCGTTGGGAAACCCTGTATATAACAAAACATCAAGTAAGTCATTCAAACTTATAATATAGCTAACCTACATGTTAACACGGGCGTAGCCAGGATTTAGTTTTGGGGGGGGGGGTTTAGTTTGAGAAGTAAATAAAACAACAAAAATATACTTACATGAAATTTAATATCTATATATTCATCCGAAAAACTACGACATATTTATAAAGTTCTTAACTTTAAATGAAATGGATAAATTAATCTCGTTCCTCTGCGCTAAATCTAAAACCATTAAAGTAGAAATCTTCGGCTTTTTCTTTTAAATATATCCACTACTTCATCTGCATGAATTTCTGTTCCATAGTGAATGTTCATTAAGTCTGTTTTCACTTGTAGTGTTTCGTAAATATTTTTTCAGTCTCCTTAGGCTCGATAGGCTCGAGAAAGACCTTTCTGGGGTAGCAGTGGATACAGGAATGGTAGCCAAGATTTGTAGTAATGTGTAAGTATTAGGATAAAGGTTTTTATCGCACATATCTAGGCATTCCAAACTAGATTTCGGGGTAGGCAGTCTTCTTATCAGCATGCAAGGTAGCTGAAGCTTTGATAGCTAAATCCAAATTTGTTTCTTTATTAGAAACCCCTTGACCTTGACTACACCACTTTTTCCAGTAGTCCATACCTTTAGGTTTATCACCCTTCCTTTTTTCCCCTCCATTTTTCGACAGTAATAATGATTCACGTATCTAAACTTAACAAGGTCATCGAATAACAGCGCACTAAAATTACTCACTTACACGGTACACTTAATTCTCTTCACTATTCGTTCATCACTTTTCACTTTTATTCGCTTCGAGTTCGCATGGAACAATACTGCCGTAAGCGCGGTCACGCGCCGCGGCGCCGCTTATAGAGCAGCCCAGTAGCCGTCCAGAAACTTCCACGAACTTCCACAAAGTTCCGCTCATTTCGACCTAGGGGCGTGGCGAATAATCGAGAAACAACGCAAAGTGTCCCTACAATACAAAATAGTTCGGCTGCAACTGCGTCTGCCTCTCGTCAAAAGATGGCGCTAGGCGCTACTATTACTACATAATATATTCAAACGTAATAATAATTTAACTCTTCACTCCTCGTATTTTTTCGGTATAATATTAGGTAATATTTTGCTTATTTCGGGGGGGGGGGGGGGGTTTGAACCCCCCCCCCCCTTGGCTACGCCCGTGCATGTTAACGTGTTTGTTTAGCAGGACATTACAATAAAACAAAAAAAAATAAACTGAAATTTTTTTCATATAAGTAATATTCATACGAAGCTTCTAGTTATGTCAAATGTCAAAGTTCCGAGACCTTGTTTAAATATTCGATTTTTGCTAAATGACCACTCGGCCATGAAACTAGTTGTGATCTAAATAATCTAATACTTTTTATGGAATATATTTAGAATAGGGTCGTCCGTTTTTTACTTAGATATATTTTTAATAATAAAAAGCGTGGGATAAACCACGGAGACGTCAAACGCGGAGTTATGGGGGAATAAATCGAGCCTACTGCCTTAACCGCCTTATATTTGTTATGCTGTCATAAAGGGGCCCCTCCATTTGCAAATTCAACATCGCTTTCAAGGCGACAATATTTCCTTCTTCCGGTTCAGTCAAATTACCCGCGATTGCCCCAACGCTCCACTTTGCTCATGTGGGTAGTTTTATTATTAGCTCGAGGTCGTGTTTTTTCTTGATTCAAATAAGAGCCCATTTCTCCTCAAATTTCTACCAGTATTAGAATTCCTTTCGATGAAAATACATTATCTTGTTAATGAGAAAGTAATTAACTTGATAACGAAAAGGCTCGATAATTAATTAATTATATTTGAGTAACACTAATCGAAATTAAGATTACTCAATGATACCGTGAAAGTTTATGTTGAAAGGACATGGCACTGAAACACGGGCGTAGCCAAGGGGGGTTTCGGGGGTTCAAACCCCCCCCCCCGAAATAAGCAAAATATTACCTAATATTATACCGAAAAAATACGAGGAGTGAAGAGTTAAATTATTATTACGTTTGAATATATGTAGTAATAGTAGCGCCTAGCGCCATCTTTTGACGAGAGGCAGACGCAGTTGCAGCCGAACTATTTTGTATTGTAGGGACACTTTGCGTTGTTTCTCGATTATTCGCCACGCCCCTAGGTCGAAATGAGCGGAACTTTGTGGAAGTTCGTGGAAGTTTCTGGACGGCTACTGGGCTGCTATATAAGCGGCGCCGCGGCGCGTGACCGCGCTTACGGCAGTATTGTTCCATGCGAACTCGAAGCGAATAAAAGTGAAAAGTGGTGAACGAATAGTGAAGAGAATTAAGTGTACCGTGTAAGTGAGTAATTTTAGTGCGCTGTTATTCGATGACCTTGTTAAGGATAGATACGTGAATCATTATTACTGTCGAAAAATGGAGGGGAAAAAAAGGAAGGGTGATAAACTTAAAGGTATGGACTACTGGAAAAAGTGGTGTAGTCAAGGTCAAGGGGTTTCTAATAAAGAAACAAATTTGGATTTAGCTATCAAAGCTTCAGCTACCTTGCATGCTGATAAGAAGACTGCCTACCCCGAAATCTAGTTTGGAATGCCTAGATATGTGCGATAAAAACCTTTATCCTAATATTTACACATTACTACAAATCTTGGCTACCATTCCTGTATCCACTGCTACCCCAGAAAGGTCTTTCTCGAGCCTAAGAAGACTGAAAAACTATTTACGAAACACTACAAGTGAAAACAGACTTAATGGTTAATGAACATTCACTATGGAACAGAAATTCATGCAGATGAAGTAGTGGATATATTTAAAAGAAAAAGCCGAAGATTTCTTCTTTAATGGTTTTAGATTTAGCGCAGAGGAACGAAATTAATTTATCCATTTCATTTAAAGTTAAGAACTTTATAAATATGTCGTAGTTTTTCGGATGAATATATAGATATTAAATTTCATGTAAGTATATTTTTGTTGTTTTATTTACTTCTCAAACTAAACCCCCCCCAAAACTAAATCCTGGCTACGCCCGTGCACTGAAATAACGACAATCTTGTCTTTCCGTAAATTTTGTTAATTTTATGTTGTTACGATTCTTAGAAGAAACATAACTATACGAAGAACTTTCTGTAAGTGTACTGGATGATCCACAAACGAGGTCGAAAGTTATCGAAAATAGTGGCGAAATCTGTCACTTATAAGTGCATTTTTTTGGCTCTGATCACCAAAAACGGAAACAAATCGTGCAAAAAAAGGATCTCTATTTTTTTTACAATATACAATATATACAATGTACAGGGCACGCTAGTGTCATATTCATATCAGAATCTGAGTACACACTACACACCTTATAAAGAATAATACAATAACAGTAGTCTATTAGAAGGGAGACAAAAGCTTTAGGATTTTTGTTGGGATTTTCCATGTTGAAATTAATACAGGGTGTTCTGTAAAAGCTGTACAAACCAAAATTGTTTTTTAAATGGAAAAAATCTGTATGTTTTTGAATTTTCGGAATCCCGATACCAACGATGCATATAATATTTGATCCAGCTTTTTTACGATTCAGAATACATATTTTGTTATTTAAATTGTGTGTGAGAAAAATGTTTAAGGACATTATTTTCGTAACTTTTTTGTACTCGATTTATCCGCAAACTTTCGTGAGATACAAAGTGTGAGAAAATTTAGGTGGAAACGCCCTGTATTGTAAAAAACGGCGGAAGCAAACATATAACATGTACATATACATTTTTTGTGTCGGGATGAAGCGTAGATTCCGAAAATTCAATAATATGCAATATTATGTGCCATTTAAAAAAATATAAGTTTTAGATTGTACAGTTTTCTGATAAAGTAGCATAGAGTAGGCCTGGAAAATTAATAAATAGATAAAATAGTCAAAGAAATTTCGCTTTGCGTTTTTTTTCAGAATATTTTAAAAATTCGAACGGGTCTAATTTTCAGAAATACAGCCTTGTTCTATTAATTAATTATCTTAATAAAATGTATATTTTTTTAATTTTTGTACAGAAAACCCATTATATTCAACTTTTCATTTAACATTCATTCTCCAATATGGCAGCCAACATTTATATTATTTCATCTTGGCTTGTCTTGAACAAAAATGGCCACTTCTTCATAAATGTAGGTAACAATAAATTATGCCACAAAACCAAATTTACTTAACTTCAGTTATCTTAAAACTAATTATATTTAATATTGCATTTAATGACGATACTTCTAAGATCAATTTGCACCTTTCGGGGAGATTTTGCTGTGTAGAAATCAGTTCACCCTATTTCAGAGAATTTTGGCTTTACACAAGTACGTCATAAAGCTGCGTAGTTTTATTATGGTTTTTTGATACTCTTAACACTTGCGCGTTTGCGAAACAAGCATTAACCTCAATGTTTAGAATATATACCGCACTGCAAGCAGTGAAGTGTTTTTTTTCGCGTGTCACAAGAATTGAATAGGTTATGGGAAGGATCCATGACTGTCACAGGTACAGAACTTAAACAGGGAGTCACAGATGCACGATGGTTATAATTTGGTTCGCCCTCTTCCATTTTCGATGAAATGTCCCACTTTTCTTCACAACCGCCCACTTGTCCAAAAAATTAGACATGTTTCATTGAACGTAACAATCAGACTGCAACAAATAACTGCCATGGCGCTACCGACTGCAACACGCAGGCGCAATCTCACATCCTTCCATGTATGTATACTTTTTTTTTGCGAATTCTAAGAGTACATAGTTTTAATGCACCGTTTTAATAATAATGAAATTTTATCCATGAAATATAAAGAATATTTGGATTTATAATAGAATAGTTGCCTTTTTTGAAGGTAAACATAAAACCTTAAACTCTTAGCTTTTTTATGTTTTATAAGGGCTTTATAAAATCAGTTATTGATGCTACCATAAAGCCATATTGCACGTATTTCAGACACAATAAAGCTACATTGAATTGAAAGCCACTTTAAGGTAAGAAAGTTTTATAAAGACTTTCTAAACCCCATTAACAAAGCATTTACAAGAGAACATTCACTATAAGAGTATTGTCTCTTATAAAATATATCTGGAGGACTACTATAAAACTTAATTATAAAACGGTCATGCTCTAAGTCTGTTTTGCATTTATCCTGGCCTTGTTAAATATCTTTGTCCCATCTAAGTCACATTAAAACTGTTATAAAACTGTTCAAGATTATTAGATTATTTAGATTATTTTTTGTATTTTTCTATCTTTTCTTTTTCTCAAACCAGACTCCGGGCGTCGAGTTTGGATCACCCTGTACACGGGATCGATAAAAAAAAGTTATCGACAAAAATATTGAATAATAATAAAATCTAATTTTTTACCTACAACCATTAGAGAACCGGTAGTGTTCCTAAATATTCAGTTTTTAAAATAACTTCGGATTTTAGCCTAAATGAAAGTGATTTGCCATATTTTATAACTTACACATTTCATTTAACCATTATAGGATTCCTTTTTTTTTTTCGAGATATTTACCAAAGAAGCTCCACCAAACATGGTCTCTTGTGGCTGTGTTCGATTCAAGTAGGTCAAACTCGAGGCCAAACATTAGAACCAGGTTTATGAAAAATTAAGTCAGTCATGGCAATAAAACTGACAGTCAAGTAGGCTGTCAATTTAACATTTCTACATACCTGTCAGATTAATTTAAAATTTTGTTGCTGAAGCTACAGTTACTAGTTACAGTTTAAAACAAGAATGCTGTGATATTTTAGAGATCTTTATCAGAAATAATAAAATATAAGTATAAAGGATGTTTTAGTGGCATACCAGGTTAAGGATATCAATTGAAAAAAATGCACTCCAGCCGGGACTCGAACCCGGGACTTATTCCAATGGATATATAGTTAGTAGCGGTGAGATGTAGGAGACTTCGGCGTCTTCTACAGCTACTAGAAGGGGTTAGAGTGTATAGGGTAACCATTCACTACTGTTGGTTATGTGAACTTCCTATTTGTTCATCAACCCACAAAATTCGACATATAGCGACTTGAATTGACAGCCTACTTGATTGTCAGTTTTATTATCATGATTTTTCAAAAATCTGGTTCTAATGTTTGGCATATTTGAATCGAATAATGGTTTAATTTCATAATATTTGGCCTACTTTGATGTTTTCGTATTTTTAGCATTTTCTTTCTTTTCTGGTAGGTACCGAAGATATTTTTTTCTACGAGGTAAGAAAAAGTTTGAAAAAGTTGTTTGCAATTAAAAACATTTCAGACTAGCTATTTGCAATATTTCAGTATAATCGGCACAGATCTTGTTTTTGGCATTTTCGACAATGCTAATAATAACAATCATAGTATAGGCACAGATTACCAGCCAGATGCGAAAGTAAGCGGCAAACAGCAATACAATATTGATTTAGCAGACGTAGATTGCCCGCACCAATGCATTTATAAATTCGGACTGTTTTATGGAAAAGATTGGCCGCACCAATAGATTTTATTTAATTATGGATTAATACAAAACAGTCGAAGCTTAAAATATTATAGTTTTTTTTAAGTAGTTTACAACAACAAAAGAGAATATTGGCTACACAATTATTGCCAAACTACATACTTTTGCACTGAATTAAGTATTATGAATGTCTGAAACAATTAAAATAATACATCAGGAATTCAAAACGAAAACGAAGTATTCAAGAAAAGTTATAGGTATCAGCGGATCATACAAGTGGCTTAATATATTTATTTTTCGATTAGTTTTTCAGTTTTCGTTGAACTTTTTAGAATTGCGATTTGCATATTTTAAGGTATATCCTTTATCTAACAAATAAATTAATTACATATATCGTACTTTAGGAAAGTGTGCTCATGTATGAATGAAAATATTTTGCTCATTTCGTTAAAAAAAATGAAAATTCCGTTGCTACCCGAAACATCATCAAAAAACGACAAAAATATATTTCATATAGGTATATAATACTTTTCGAGTATTTAAATACCGACTTATATCAAAATAATATAATAATACTACACCTAACTACCTCTAATAATTTCTCAACTTTTTACCTAGGTACTTAAAACTCTTGAAAGGTGCAATACAAAAATCTGGTCTCTCTCTGTTATCTATTCGTATCATTCTGAATTGCCGACGTTTTCATAATTATTATCTCGTCATCTTCAGGGCACTACAATAAATAATAGGTAGCATCCCAGAATAACAATTCAACAAAATAAAATATATCATATTTTATATTAGACGCGAGTAGGTTAGGTTAGGTTGTGAGGTTAGGAACGGACAGACACTAAAATATAAAGGCGATTTCGATTTGACTGCACTTTTGCACTTATATGATATGACAGTGACAAAGTGACAAAAGTGCACTCAGTGAAAAAGTGCAGGCAAATTACAATCGCCATAAATGTAAGTCCTCACGACAATACATAACATATTATTTTATTTCGTTGAATTGTGAATCTGGTATGCTAGCTGGTATTTCTTGTAGTACCCTGAAGATGATAAACTAAATTGTCGAAACTCCTGCGATTTGGAAAAGTAGGTATCTGCCTAGCTTTACTTCACGACACGACCGAAAACTGACTCTCAATGCGTAAAGTCATATGGAGTAGATTGTGAGTAATAAAGATCTTCAAAATAACCTTTATTCAATTACTAAAAATTAAAATCAGTAATAAATATAAGAAGTACAAGGCCGCGATAATAAAAAAAATTTAAAAAAAATAGTTTTGTGTGCGACGTCCACTGCTATTAGCCACATCATTTGACACTGAAAAATATAATATCCTTATTCTTAATTTTTCTTGGGTATAATTGGTAATAACAAGTCGCTACTGAATCCCTTATACGCGCTGCCGCTATTACTTGGATTGACATGATACATATTTTTATTCTATCATGTTATATACCCGTCCGTGCGATAGACGATAGTCTACCGCTCCGCTCTCCGCTTTATACCCAGCGTGCACCAGACTACTAGAGCCGCTTTATACCGAACAGGCACCGGACCGTCGGTGTGGGCTCCGTCTCAGGAAAAGGCGCTTCAAATCGGCGCGATCTGTCCTGTAATCTGTGGTATAGGCTTTTTATATTGAAACGCCGTATCTTTTAGTAAAAACGTTCAGAGCTACCAATAGAGATCGAACATTTAAAAACTGGGAAAATATCCAAGTATTATTATGACATTTTGGGACAGCATTCTATAATCAAATTGTTTGAGCCCTCGGATAGGAAAAAATAAGAACGAACGAATAAAAAATGAAAGATTTTTTTCATCAATTTTCTTGACAAAACTACTTTTTTTCAAAACTATTATGATTGAAAGCTTCACGCCTTAGGTGCCTAAAATGATCAAAAGATATTTTGTCTTTCACGCCACAAATCCCTAGAACACGCGGTATATTCTGCTCTGGTTTGATATTACAGATAATTATCATTCAATCGTTGTACTTGAATCTATTATCTTTTTTACGACCCGTTTAAAGCTTATGGGATAAGCAAAAGTTTTTATATGCTCCTTGAGGCACTATAAAATTTGTAATATCAACTTAATTCATTCAATATTCATATCCACCCTTTTCTCCGGAGAAAATGAAGTAGGTAGGTTTTTATTTTTCTTTTAAACACTTTTGATTAGTTTTTAATTTTAAGGCAATTTTAGACGGGAATTCTATCTTCAGGAAAGTCCCTTTGTTTTACAAAGAGAATATAGTGACAATGTTTTAAAATAACGAAAATAACAAAGTGAATTTGTGGGTGTATTCTTTTATCATATTCAGTGTATGCTCCGCTAAATTGGGGTACTGCACATTATGCACATGACATTGGGAAAAACAAGTGGAAGAAGAAATTACGTTTCGAAAAATCACATTTTTTAAATCCATTTTGTAATAGTAAATTTCAACGGTTTTCACAGATCTTAAACAATATAATGTAGAAAACGACACAATGACACATTCTTAATCACTTTCTTTCTCAAAAATTGCATTTGTTGACCAAAAAAAAATTTAATTTAATTTATTCTCTCTTATAATTTAACCTAGAAAAAATGTTATATACAGTGTGACCCATTTGTTTTGGGGTCAGTCTGTAAAAAGTGTATCAATCGTGCGATTTGGCTGATTTTTTTTTTAAATTGTAGAGCTCGATGAACTGCACATTTTGAACAAAAATTGCCTGGTTCGCATAAAATCCAAAGCCTACTATGACCGTTTTTATGAGCAAAATTTTAAGAAACCATATTAGCGTTTTTTTTTGAAAAAATCTGTGTGCGCCAATGGATTGAGCACCCCTCGAAATGGGTATGTACAAAATTTCATCAAAATATTTCAAGTAATAACGATTTTGTAGAAAAATTAAAAATGCAGCCAAGGTACGTCTTTATTTTCAAAAATTCAAAGTTGGCCATGGAAAATAATTGAATTGTAATAATACAACCTTATGCTTATAAACACAAAACATAAAAACAATTAAAATTATAAAATTTTTGTAACTTCTACCAAGCCTCCATTTTCTACAATGCATTTGTCGTTCCTCTTGCGTACATTCAAAATTACATTTCGTATTTGCTGTGGAGTAATTTCCTCACAACTACGGTTTATCCTAGCTTGCAGTTCTTGTAAATTATGGGGTCTTGACTTATAAACATTTTGCTTAAGTGTACCCCAAAGAAAAAAATCTAAAGGAGTTAAGTCCGGAGATCTCGGTGGCCACTCACAGAAAGGACTATTTCGCCCTATCCAACAGTTTTCAAAATTATTATCTAGCCAGTTTCTGATTAAACGAGCATTATGAATAGGACTGCCATCTAACTGTAACTTTAAATTTAAACGGTATCTTAATGGTAACTCATCACTGATCTACCTGGGTGTCTATTGTTAAATTCGGCCGCAGCTTCTGCTGCCGAGCGCTCGTTGTCGCCCACGAGTCGAACAATTTCTATTTTGTCTCTTATGCTTAAATATTCCATAATTATGATAATTAATTGTATTGAGCACAAACAATTTCTGAACTCAATTTAGACAGTTTGACACTTAATAAAAGTAAACAATTCAATTATTTTCCATGGCCAACTTTGAATTTTTGAAAATAAAGACGTACCTTGGCTGCATTTTTAATTTTTCTACAAAATCGTTATTACTTGAAATATTTTGATGAAATTTTGTACATACCCATTTCGAGGGGTGCTCAATCCATTGGCGCACACAGATTTTTTCAAAAAAAAACGCTAATATGGTTTCTTAAAATTTTGCTCATAAAAACGGTCATAGTAGGCTTTGGATTTTATGCGAACCAGGCAATTTTTGTTCAAAATGTGCAGTTCATCGAGCTCTACAATTAAAAAAAAAAATCAGCCAAATCGCACGATTGATACACTTTTTACAGACTGACCCCAAAACAAATGGGTCACACTGTAGATAAGTTGTTGGGTTCTAACAGAGCCACTTGAAAGTATTTTCAGAAAAACAATTGAACATTGATTAGCAGTGATATAGATTGTGTTTCACTTTGAGAGGAGACAATTCCGTATTTTTTGAAGCATTAGCCCATTTTCAAAAAAAATTTCAACCTATAGTTGGTACTCGAAGAGCCTTAAATTTTGAGCTATAATTTTTTTAAATACCCTATTCCATGGTCTACTGTTATTAAAAGAAGACACCCAAACATTAAAAAATCATATTAGACATTTTTAAAAGATTAAAGTGGAGGGTATCATCGAATTGGCCATAGTTCAAAACCCTTTGTACAAAATTTCCTTTAATACTTTAATACTACTATATAGGGCCAGAGTTGAAAAAATTTTTGTTGAGTTTTCCAGAGTATTACCTGTACACAACAGAATATATTTTGTTAATCTTTTATTGTAAATTGATTAAGTTTTGCCCAAGGCATTATTTTACATAGTATAGCCACTGTAGCTCATATAGGGTGTTCGTAAAAAATCATTTATAACGAAAAAATAATTTATTAAAAAATTAATAAAAAAATCGTGATTTTACATTAGGTGCCAGGTACCTGTCAAATATGTAAACGATACCGTTTTTGTTTACATGGCATTCATGACACGCCTGATTTGATTGATATGTTTCAACTTGCTGAATAAAGCAGAATTAATTAAGGTTGGAGGATGGTGCATCGAATTGTAAGGAAATGTTAAAATATAATAATAAAAATTATTATTATTATCATGGACTTAGCCGAAAAGCATTCGCACTCCTTCTTCGGGGAACATTCACTCATATCCCGGGTATCCCGGATACCATGAGGATCTGGCTCGGACGAGACCCCTATGCCATGTTATCGGGTCTTAGGTGACATTGATGTTGTGGGATGTTCCTGCATTCCCACGAAGTTCCTGACGGTTCGGGCTGTAAAGATTATCAGTTAGACACAGCAAAGTTTTTGGTATAACACCAGTTGTTGACACGATGATTGAAACCATCTGAACGTTCTCCATTTCCCATTGCCATCTAATTCGTATTTCTAAGTCTCTGTACTTCGCGATCTTCTCGACTTGCTTCACACGCAGGTTGTTTGGGATGGCCACATCAATCAGAGTTGTCTTCCTAGAAATTTTATCAACTATTTTACTGCGTACAGTTCTGACAGATCAACAGTATACATCTTGTAGTTGCTGTTTTCAAGAACAGGCTCCGGTGTGTAGCTGTAAAATGGTACCCTCTCTGCCTGCACAAGCAGCAGTTTTTCCGCCAGTTCCTTGTGCAAGATCTTGGCAACCGAATCGTGTCGTTGTTTATATTCCGTTGATGCGAACATCTGAGATCCTCCTGTTATGTGCTGGTGGAATGTTTGGTACTATTTTCAACATTTTTTTCATAGTAAATTTAACCGAAAACGGTTCGTTTCTAAGACACAGGGTGCGAAAACATAAAAAAATGGTTGAAGGCTGGAGCAAACAAATGACATTTATATACAGGGTGTTCAGATTTTATCCGGAACACCATTATAAAATTGTTATGCGCTGCAGCACTTTGATATTTTTTTGTGTGTGTAGGTGTCTTTATGGTAGCAGCACTATTCCACGGCCTGCTATATTTTTTCGATGCGACGTTTTGCTTACTTCGCCAACTAACATTTCTACACTGCCTTAAAGTTGGGAAAATTGAATTGTTTTATTTTCAATTAAAAATCACGAATGCTTTGAAAATATTTGAAAATAGGCTAAACTTAATCGAAGCATCCCAAAAAATTTCTCACTAATAAAGAAAACAAACACCATCCTCCTGTTTTAAAATAATACTTAAATATGGCATACTCTTCATAGATCACAGAATATATGCCATATTTAAGTAGGTAGGATGGTGTTTGTTTTTCCTTTTGTTTCTTAGTAAGACATTTTTGGCAATGTTTCGGTTAAGTGTATGCTATTTTTAAATATTTCCAAAGCAATCCTGATTTTTAACTGAAAATTAAAAGAAAAAAACAATTTTCCCAACTAGAACTGGAGAAAAGTTTGTTGGCGATGTAAATTCTTGAAATTTGGGATATTGGGTTTCAGGGGGTGCTGATTAAAGTTACGTTTTCAGATTTTTAATAAAAAAATATCGCTAATAGCATTTTCCAAAATATCGCATCGAAAGAATCATACCTACTCAAATCTTTAAAAAGATAAAACAGTGTTTTTGCCGTTTTCTGTATTAATGCGACATTTTTAAGTTGTTTTGAATATGTTTGCTAGATTTTCAGATATTTCCAAAGCATTTTTGATTTTTAATTAAAAATAAATAAAGAATTTTCTCAAATTTAAAGTTCTGTAGAAATGTTAGTCGACGATGTAAATTAATGAAACTTAAGACATTGGGGTTTCTGGAGTTGCTGAATAAACCTACGTAGTCAGATTTTCGATAAAAAATCCCTGATATACCAAAAAATCTCATTGAAAAACAATTATGGCAGGATGTGGGACAGTGCTGTCAACATGACGATATGTTCAAAAAGTGTATAAGGACACCTACACACACAAAAAAATCATCAAAGTCCTGCAGCGCATCACAATTTTACAGGGGAGTTCGGGATCAAATCTGAACACACTGTATATCGGGATGAAGTGTAGATTCCAAAAATTCAATAATATACAAGGTGTTTCATTTAAAAGAAACATAGGTTTGGTTTGTAGCGCTTTTATGAAACACTGTATTAATTGCAACAAGACAAAACTCCTATCAAAAATCCTAAGACTTTTGTATCTACAATTTTTTCTTTAACTTGAAATATTAAAAAGTTATGCCGTGGCCCGTTCTCTTGTGAACACCCCGTATAAACAGCGTCTATCGACGATTATAACAACCATTAAAGCAAGACCCTATAGTAAAATCGGGCAACTCTTACGCCTGGAGTAAACAAGAGCACGTGGGTTGAAATATCTGCCATAGCCGCACGGAGGTACGACCTTTATTTAATTTTAGTCTTACAATTGTGTACATCAAAATACTTCAGACAAGAATTATTGGCTTAATTAAAATGGTTCAAAACATCGATAAAATTATTTGTGGCAGTGTCTAAATAGCTGAAAACAACAAGATAAAACCGAATATCTACACTTTTGCGATCGAGCACGTCCCTGTTGCCGAATCGGGTGAAATTTTATAGCCTACCGACCAATCGAGGATCGTCATTGAACACGTGGTTTTATTTACATCAGGCGTACGGATTGCTCGATTTTAGTATAGTTGCTATAACTTTTGATACATTGTGTTATAAAGCCAGTCTACACTACGAGGGCTAATGCCAGAATATGATTGGGCCGTTGACTTCCTGGGAGAGCTTGGAGCCTTAAGTCCTGAGTATAGTTCCTGTCGGTTTTGCAGTAAGTGCCATATTCTCATAAGATGTTCCCAGCTTACTCCGAGTGCCTGAAATACACAACTATAAAAAATATGAAGAACTGAATCATCGATTGCCATGCGTTACTTCGTTGTTTTTTGTATCCATAAGAAACTCGATAATGAAAAAAAAATACCGGATAAAAAATTAAAGGTTTGAAAAAATATTTGAAAAGACTTGTTGCATCTGATGAGTTAGATACGTGGCTAAAATTTTGGCACTTATTATATCTAAGAGACCCTGTTTAAACTACGGTTGGGAAGACTCCATAATCTTCCTTACCAATTGGCAATATACGACTGATAAAAATAATTCCCTACGCGAGGTGTAGCTAATATTTTCCGCCTATCACGAGGATTAGGAATTAACTCGACCCGTGTTCGAAAACTGTACAGCGGTATTATTTAAAGATTGCATGCCCACCCCTTCATTTTTTAAATTTAGTTACTGTATGAATAAAATTGCATTATACTTTTTGAATGCGCCGGTAAAATCATAAAAGTCACCGTGACATGCTTTTTTCTGAGATGCGTTTTTAGTTTTTAATCGCGATTTATTCTTTTATATTTTGTATGGTTAATAGATTTTCGTTTTCATATCTACGAGATCAAAAAATGACTTGCAAAAAATGCAAAGCAACTTTTAGATCCAAATTGTGAAATTACATTCCATAGGTAAGTATAAATAGGGTATAAAATGTTTGCCAAATAATATTGTTTTTTCATTGATATTTTCTGATTTCTTGCTGATTTTTAGGTTTTCAAGAGAAGAAACTAAATTTAGAAAGTGGCTTAGTACTCGGGTGTCATCGACAATAATACTCGTATTCTCTGGAAGGACTCTATATATGCATATTCTATTCATTTTGATGAACAGGATTTTTTAATGCAACACGAAAGAACGCGAAAAGTGGCGCTAGAGCTCCACCATCTAGAAACCTAACCGAAGAAGCAGTGGCGTCAAAATTGAGACCACCAAAGAAATCCATACCAGTTTAAGAAGTAACTCATGGAGATGAGGAAAATTGAGACATTGTAATTCTCGATACGACGAAGAGAGCAGCATTTCTCTAGTAGGTAAATAGAATTACCCGAAGAAATGCAAACAGCTGCAGCAAGTAAAGCTGTTAACTGCAGATCACCGCCAGCAAAATTACTGAAGCTTATCAAAGAAGAGCGTAATTAGAAATCATCACTTGCATTGAAGTAAAGATTAAAGTGCTACAAGTTGACGTTACCAAGTTTTCTTTTGCTTGTATTTTTTAAACTAACAAAAAGAAAAAGTTCTAAGGAATAAAACTAGCTGCCTAAAAATTCAGAAATAGGTATAGATATGTTCCTGGAAAATAAGTTGTTATTAAAAGTATTCAAAGAAATAATTATCCCAAATAATAGTGTATGATAGGGTTAGGTAATTAAAAATATTTTCATGTTTTTTATACGTAATTATTTATCATGTAGCTATTGTATAAGATATATAATGTTCAATAATAATTATATATTAGTTCTCTTTATGATGATTAAAATATGTTGTTTTGATTAAGTTGTATAATTTTACAACCTAGTTAACTGCTTCGTTTCCCGAATGCATTAATTTAAAATTAAAACCAACAAAAATCTTGGATCTACTTTGAACTAAAATTTTAATTTCGATTTTACACAAAACGACAACCAAGACAATTACATTACTTATGGCTCCCACCCGTATAAATTATTTCAAATTTCCCGGCTCATTTAGGGTTAAAAATGGCCGCCAAATTATTCCCCCGGTCGGACGTCTCTCTTGCGCGGTATAGGTTGCTATAGGTATATGGTACCGCGACAAAAACTTTGCATTAGAGTAGAGTGTAGCGGTGATTATTAGCATTCTAATCAGTACACATGGAGCTTACAGCTTAGTCGGATATCTTTCAAATTATAATCACTGGATCCGCACACCAATTTTCAATTTTTTTAACAGACTTCAAAAAAGGAGGAGGTTATCAATTCGATTGTATGTTTGTTTTATGTCTGATACCTCACAACTCCGTCATTTATAAACCGATTTAGACAATTCTTTTCTTATTTGAAAGGGTATACCTACAGAATGGTCCCACTTAAATTTGAAGAAAAAATTCCACCGTTAATGGTGGACAAATAGGGGATGAAATTTCATATTGAACCGATTTCGATGATTATCTTTTTATTAGAAAGGGATTACTTTACTAGTAGCCCCATTTAAATTTGAAGAAAAAATTCCACCCTTAAGGGTGGAAAAATTGGGAATGGAATTTCATATTGGACCAATTTCGATGATTATCTGTTTATTAGAAAGGGATTTACTTTAGGCCAGACTTTAGGAGTGGCCCCATTTAAATTTGAAGAAAAAATAGGGGATGAAATTTCATATTGGACCGATTTGGATGATTCTTAGTTTATTAGAAAGGGGTTACCTTAGGGGTGGTCACATTTTAATTTGAAGAGGGCAAAAATTTGCCCGAATGCACGCTCCACTAAAAATTAAAAAAAAAAATAAAAAAAATAACGCCGACTTCACAAATTTGCCCGTATGCACATTTCAACTGAAATTTTAGAAATATTTCTCTTTCTAAATTGAGTTGAAGTCGGTGACAGTAAGTTATGATGTATGTAGGATATGATGTATTCATATCTAAATAGATTTAAATTCCTTGCCTTGACTGTCACCAAATCCAAAGATAGCTCAATTTAGAAAGAGAAAATATTTCTAAAATTTTAGTTGAAATGTGCATACGGGAAAATTTGTGAAGTCGGTGTTATTTTTTGTTAATTTTTATTTTACCGTGTTTCCAGGGTTGATTTATAATCTATATACTTGATTTTATCAAAATTGATTGCGTTCATGTGGCACTGGCGGCGAAGGAAAATTTTCAATAGCACGGTTGTTGGTACAAAACAATAATGGAACGCCATGGCCTGTTATCCAATCTAATAAAGCATTGTGTAGCTGCGGGACTCTTATTACGGCATCGTGGGCCTTCGTGGGTAGGGACGAAGGGAGGGGGCCGGAGCCGGGTGTCGGTGGCAGCAAAAATTCGACTTGGTTTGTGGAGACCGGAGAGGAAGCGCAACGAATAAAGAGAACATAAATAAAAATTAATTTGCTACTCTCTACACATAAATTAAAACTTTCCCGCTAAACTCTCACTTACTTTTTTCCAGATTAATGCCAACACTGCATTCCTTGACCTTAAAAACATACAGTGCGTCCCATCATAGTGAAAAACGGGGTGTGACCAGCCTGCTTATTGTTTGTAAATGTTGTCGAGATTGCTACGTGTACCGTGTCCCAAATAGTTTGTCCTACCCCCTGGATCTCAGGAACCGTAAGAGATACGAAAAAAACTTGAATACAAAAGTTGTAAGGTTGGCAGTTTACGTAACCTCTCTTTTATTTTCACATATACAGGGCGATTCGTATTTGCAGGACAAAAATAAAATATTTAGATTTTGACAATTGCATTAATCCTTTGGAATATTTGCATTCTCCATGAAATTTGCTACAGAACCGTTTTTTTGTTTTGTATTTTGGATGCAGCGTTCCCAAGATATCGAATTTTTCTTGGAATTTAGGGACTTCGTGGAGGTTATGGAAACTGAATGCTGTATCTTTATTTTAATAGATATCAAAGATATATTTTAGCCGAAGTATGACAGCACAACTGTGTGTGGTGTGGTATGTCGAAATTGGTTTTTGCATATACAGTGTGTTCATAACAGGCTCTCAAAATAGGATAATTTCAAACAGCAATAATGGAATGACCCATATTTCTATAGTTTGTTGGATGCCGGCGTCCACATTTTATGTAAATAACATTCTATTCCAAAAACTACCCGTTTTCGATATATTTAGTATTTAAGAAAATTTCTTTGAATTTTTCATTCAGGTGAGAATGTTTTATCAAGCAAGCCATAACTGTTTTTCCGGACAGTGGCAGAATTAATTGTCATTTTAGATAATACGGGAAATAAAATTCCTTAACCCGTATACAGTATGTCCACGGATAGACATCCCAAGAGGACAATGGACCAAAAAGTCAATTCTTGATAAGTTTCTGCTTCTCGAAAAAATATGGTCCCCGAAGAGAATATTCGATTTTTTTTATACAGGGTGTCTAAAAAATACAAAAACATGAAATGCGATCAAGAATAAACTGCCTTTATTTTTAAAAATATCAAAAACTTTTACTTCGAAAAGTTGTTTAGAATTAAAAGATGTGTCCGATTGGCACTTTTCAAAGAAATCAGCCAACTCCGTTTTTTTTATTTCCAAGTGTGAAACTCCTTTGTGTTTTAAATTATCAAAAATATTTATTTAGAAAAGTTGTTTAGAATTAAAAGACGTGTCTGATTGTAACTTTTGAAGCAAAAAATTACCCTCTGACACGTCTTTTAATTCTAAACAACTTTTCTAAATAAATATTTTTGATATTTTTAAAAACAAAGGAATTTCACACTTAGAAATAAAAAAAATCGGTGCGTAGATGCCTCAAGAATTCCGTTGGCTTCCGGTCTCCGAGCTCTTCTTGACTTAGCAACTACCTCAAGCGTTGCTCCAAAGAAGGCGACAATCTGCAGATTAGTTCTTTTTTTAGGTATTCATATTTGCTGTTGATGGAAGTATTGGAAATATTATCTCCAACGAGTGCTGCTGTGCGACCATCAAGCTGTGCTACTATTTGATTGTATTTGGTATCGTCTCTTGCAATTCGCGCTATATTAAATTGCACTTCAGCTTGAGCAAACCATAAGGAGGGTTGATCATGCCAAAAATTCGGTAGCTTAGTGGTTACCGCAGAAATTTCTTGTTGAATTCTAGCTGATTCAGACGTGGAGCAGGGTAATTCTGAAGGTTGACGTTGAAGAGGATTATCTTGCCTAGAAATCTGCTGCTGCAATTGCTGGAGTTGCTGTTTTGTGCTTTGAGGTCGTCGAATTCAGAGCTTTGTTGTTGTTCATCCATAGCGTCTTCTAGAGTACGGGGTCACCAATATAGGTTTCGCTTGGGCCTATTCCCAGTAAAACACTACTTCAACAAATCAGTTATATTGGTAAAAATACAAAACCATGTCCTAACTTTATGACATGAGAATCTGAATTAATTTCTTGTCACTGGTAACAATATAATCTAGAAAATATAGGGTGAACAGTAAAGGCCACCACAAAACTATAGAAATATGGGTCATTCCATTTGAAAAAAATAAGTTATTGCTGTTTGAAATTATCCGATTGTGAGAGCCTGTTATGAACACACTGTATATGCAAAAACCAATTTCGACATACCACACCACACACAGTTGTGCTGTCATACTTCGGCTAAAATATATCTTTGATATCTATTAAAATAAAGATACAGCATTCAGTTTCCATAACCTCCATGAAGTCCCTAAATTCCAAGAAAAATTTGATATCTTGGCAACGCTGCACCCAAAATACAAAACAAAAAAACGGTTCTGTAGCAAATTTCATGGAGAACGCAAAAATTCCAAAGGATTAATGCAATTGTCAAAATCTAAATATTTTATTTTTGTCCTGCAAATGCAAATTGCCCTGTATATGTGAAAATAAAAGAGAGGTTACGTCCACTGCCAACCTTACAACTTTTGTATTCAAGTTTTTTTCGTATCTCTTACAGTTCCTGAGATCCAGGGGACACGCTGTACACCTAAATTAAACTGTTCACGTATGAAGTAGGTACCTAAGTAGGAGGCACATCACTGGAACTAATTACCAACAGCCCAGATCAAATCTGCAAAATATTTTTTTATAAACATTATTTTAAAATTTATATATTTTTATCCAGTAGCTGACATAGTGATTTTTGTCGCAGCAATTTTTAAAAAGGAAAACACGTGATTATGGTATGTAGAAATGTTTATTTATTCGTACATTCTCATTTCTGGAACATATAGTAACACTTATTCTTGAGTAGAAAACTTTGGGTTTCCAATTTTCGAAATTGTTATTTGTTCATATGTCACAGTTGTTATTAAAAATAATGTTCGCTTTTATTTACCTATTTCATATATTTTTCTATGATAATATTGATTCTCGCAAATGTACCTATTCCCATTTTATTAAGCTCCAACTGTTTTTTTCTCATTTAATATTTTCTATCTGTTTTCTATTAATTGTTCTTCTCTTCCCCTCCCTCTTTTCTTCTCCCTATCTTTCTCTTTTTTTTCTAAAAATACTGTTTCTTCTCTTCCCCTGAAATGACAGACGGCATAAATTCTCTATAGAGCCGTTTCTTAACTATACATCTTATTTTGAATACCTGAAATAAATAAAAACGATATTATCGGAATAGAACAAAAAGGAATAAACGGAAAATCTATAATGTCTAATCTATTGAACAACAGAGATACATATAATAGAAAATTTCGAAAGCAAAAGTGAAGAGGCAGGAATTTTACAATTAGACTTGCAACACGCTTTTGATAGGGTTCCCCACAGTGTTTTAGAAAAAAATATCACAAAAAATAAATGTACCAGAGAAATTAACTCACATAATATAATGCGTATATACAGGGTGTAAATGAATAAGTGCGAAAAAAATTCAAGGGGTGAATCGTTGAGTGATTCTAAGACCAAAAGTCTATATAAACATAGGTCCGCTAATGCTTCGTTTTCAAAATACAGGGTGTCAAACATTTTTTAATAATTATTATAATAAAACAAAATTTTTTTATAGCTAGCATTGCCGTTTATAGCAATTTTTAAGGCTAGAATAAACTATTAATATGGAAAAAATATCGGGTATACCCTAGTTTTTGTTAATTGGTAGTTTTATTTTTTTATTATGTTGTCCCGGAGACATGCAATAAAGTGATTTTTATTTTTTTTTCTCGAAAACGAAGCGAGATACGAGAATAATTCAAGAGACAAAAAAGTTGTATTTTTAGTTGCTGAATGCGAAAAAAATAAGTTTTAAAAAAGTCAGTGGCGCACATTTTTTTACAAAGTTATTGGTTAAGGTGCCCTCGGGCCTCGGGACGCCACTGTACTTAATAATTTTAATCTAGTAGGGGCTAAATTAGCCTTTCTACCATAAATAACACTGCCAAATTTCAACAAAATCGGATAAAGGATTATTAAGATATTTACGAAATAGCGATTTTTTAAGAAGAGTTTGACACCCTGTATCTTGAAAAGGAAGCATTACCGGACTTATGTTTATATAAACTTTTCGTCTTAGAATCACTTATTCATTTACACCCTGTTTATATAGAAATGCAACGTCAAGAGTATTGGGTACCAAACTGTAAGTTTCCCGGTAAAATCTTCGACAAGACAGGGATGTCCCTTATGTTTGCTATATACGTTGAGCCATTTATTCCGCTAATTGATTTTATAATAAAATGCATTCAAATAGAAAACAACAACAATAAAAATTGCAAAATAAGTGCGTATGCCGATGATATTACGATATACATAAGGATGAATTAGATATAATAAATGTTAACAAAATCATAAAAATATGTTTGAAAATGGGGCCGGTGCAAAAATTAATATGAAAAAGTCAGCAATATTGCAAGTGGGAAATAAAAATAATAAATACAAATGCTAATTTGAATATATAAAGAAAAAATTAAAATACTTGGGATCATCTTAACACTGCACAATTGAAAATACATTGAAAGAAAATTGGAAGAGTGTTGTATCAAACATAAAAAAGTTATAGGTTTGCAATAAAAAAGTTATTATGGTCAGAAATAGGAAGAAATTTAGATCTAATTAAAAAGTATGGTATAAAAACAGTTATATTCTATCAAAACTATGGTACACTGCGCAGTTATTTATTAGATACGGATAACAAACAAATACAATGCTCATATTTTTCAAACAATAGGACATTTTTTGTGGAAGGACATCTTTATCAAATATCAAGAGACCAACTCTACTTAACGTACGAAAGGGGAGGTCTAGAATTAATTCACCCTAAATTAATAGCCACAGCATTTTTTTATTAAAACTCAATTTAAATCGAGGACAAAAAAATTCAATATAGTTCCATAAATAACAAAATATTTAACACTTCATAACCAAGATCTATCCATAAAATGTACAAACCAATAGCAAAAATAATAGAAATAGAAAAATATATATATTATGACGATTTAAACACTAAATAAATATACGTAGCCATGATGGACAAAGAACATAATACAGAAAGATTTTTAGTACCTGTAATAATTATAAATAATAAATGATGTTTAGTGGCATATCAGGTAAAGGATATCAATTGAAAAAAATGCACTCCAGCCGGGACTTGAACCCGGGACTCCTACTGTGGCCGTAGGCACTTAACCAACTAAGCTACCGGAGATACGGGTTCCATCGGCTAGGTGTGTTATTTACTAATAAAAATAATGTCTTAAAATTTTCTCATATCTGTCACCGTTTCATGAGAAATCTCAATTTTTCGATTATATTGCAGGCTTACAGGGAGTATACCTACTTTTATTTATAACTATCCAAATCCATAAAACCTTTATTTTTGGAGATATTTGCCTAAACATTTTTGCTTGAAACGTTTTCAAAAGCGCTTCTTTTGACGTTTCTGTTGTTCTGAAATTGCAAATCCAGAGCCGTCTACTATTTTTTATACCTCAATATTCACAAAAATCAGTAACGAACAGGAATTCGAACAGGATGATTTTTTCAGGGTTTCTTGAGGACTGCCTCCTGGTGTCCAACCAAAAGATCACACTCGAACTCCTGATATGAATTGCGCTATAGGGTGGTTTTCTAAACAAGGGGGGTGGCTTCCTAAACATTTTTAAAGCAAAATGATACTAATAAAAGTTGTAGGGGATCAAAGTATGAACAACTTTTTCTCATAATTTTTTTGTATCTCTAATACATAACGAGTTACAGTGCATTACTTATATATGACAAAAATTCTGCAAGCTGCAGGGGTGGTCTTGTAAACATTTTTTTACAAAAAAAGTCTAATAAAAATTTTAAAGGATTAACTTCTGGTCAACTTTTTCTTACAAATTTTTTTGTGTATCCGATACTTAACGATTTACAGGGCTTTTGCCTTAATTCCAACAACCTCGCCAACGGTCAAAAAATCTTTGCTTATAAAGCGGGCATCCATTTTCGCGAGACACACAAAACTAACCAAACACTGCCGAATATGAACAGCTGACACGTAATAGCCTGACACCGCCTGCCCCACTCCCAATAGGGTTTTTGCACTGTAACTTGTTAAGTAGTCGAGATAATAATAATTTTTATAAATGAATCATTCTTATACCCTAACTGGGGTTGTCTTCATTTAGTCCTTATGGGATTGGATTTAAGACTTATTATTGATACTTAAATAACTTTTTTTTCCTGAATCTCCATTTCCATTCTTAGTCATTTTATCGTATCCAAACAAGCATTTCAATAATATAGTGGAGTAGATGGGTCGGTCTACGGAGCTCATTTATTAAAAACAAAACAATTGTATTGAGACCTGAGCAGTAATAATTTAAAAAATATATAAAAAACCGAGAAATGATTCATTTTTAGCCATTTATTTAAATTTATTCCTGTTTTTGATATACAGGATGATTTTACAAAAAAAGCGTAAGAAACAAAACTGTTGGAATTTTGGACAGCTAAGTGGTGCTGCAAAATAAATCGGTATCCATGGTCAACTTGTCGCGCAATATTAAAAAAACCTCAAATTGAGCAAAACTATTAATAGCGGTGGAATGTTTATTTTAAGAGACAGAAGAAAACTTTTATATTGAAAATTGATGGCATTGAGCTTTATCCATCCACGTAGTCAGATAGTTCCAGCAAATTACACAGGGTCTTCGGCTCTCTTGAGGCTATGAAATTTTTTGGCGAGGTTGTTGGAATTAAGGCAAAAGCCCTGTAAATCGTTAAGTATCGGATACACAAAAAAATTTGTAAGAAAAAGTTGACCAGAAGTTAATCCTTTAAAATTTTTATTAGACTTTTTTTGTAAAAAAATGTTTACAAGACCACCCCTGCAGCTTGCAGAATTTTTGTCATATATAAGTAATGCACTGTAACTCGTTATGTATTAGAGATACAAAAAAATTATGAGAAAAAGTTGTTCATACTTTGATCCCCTACAACTTTTATTAGTATCATTTTGCTTTAAAAATGTTTAGGAAGCCACCCCCCTTGTTTAGAAAACCACCCTATAGCGCAATTCATATCAGGAGTTCGAGTGTGATCTTTTGGTTGGACACCAGGAGGCAGTCCTCAAGAAACCCTGAAAAAATCATCCTGTTCGAATTCCTGTTCGTTACTGATTTTTGTGAATATTGAGGTATAAAAAATAGTAGACGGCTCTGGATTTGCAATTTCAGAACAACAGAAACGTCAAAAGAAGCGCTTTTGAAAACGTTTCAAGCAAAAATGTTTAGGCAAATATCTCCAAAAATAAAGGTTTTATGGATTTGGATAGTTATAAATAAAAGTAGGTATACTCCCTGTAAGCCTGCAATATAATCGAAAAATTGAGATTTCTCATGAAACGGTGACAGATATGAGAAAATTTTAAGACATTATTTTTATTAGTAAATAACACACCTAGCCGATGGAACCCGTATCTCCGGTAGCTTAGTTGGTTAAGTGCCTACGGCCACAGTAGGAGTCCCGGGTTCAAGTCCCGGCTGGAGTGCATTTTTTTCAATTGATATCCTTTACCTGATATGCCACTAAACATCATTTATTATTTAAAAGAACATAATATTAAACCGAAAATCGAAAACAAAATTACAAATATAGAATGGGAAAAAATATAGAAAATAACAAAATGCAAATTAATGTCTATACAAGATGGAAATCAGCAATATACAAAGCAATAAATGATATTTACCTCATCGCCACAAAACTTACTATACATAACATAATAAATAATGTAATGTGTGAAAAATTTAATAAAACTGAACAGTTTAAAACAATGTAGGTACAGGCGTGTGCGTATGGGAGTGGACAAAAAACATTTCGATATAAATTTAGAAACAAACAAGGAAATAATCAATATTTTGTCACCTATGCACAAAAAGGCAAATAAAAATATATATCTGGTATATTGGAGCCGTAATATACTGGAATTTAGGTTAAAAATAATAATAAGGAAGAATTTGCAAATATAATGAGGAAAGAAAGATTAAAGCTAATAAAAAGTAAAAATAAGAAATTAAGTAAAGAACTATTTAATTTTAAATATATGTATATAGTATAAAGTATAAATTTTTAAAAAATTGACTTTTGAAATAAGTAGGTAGGTATTACTGTTTGTGTGGTTGGTGAAAAGAGCAATGAATGCCGTTCATCGGTGGTCGTTCACGCAACATCTTATTAAATAACGTGTCGCGTGTCGCACATCTTGATACGGTCTCAAAGTTGAAGGGCCGAAATATTGCCAGAAGGGCATCCCGGGAAATTTATAGTGCTGGCCATGAAATGGTGGTCCCATTGTCGGAAAGGCCGATGTTTAGGTGCATTATTTATATACGTTTCCCTGGACAAATAGCCGGAGTTTGTAAAAAATACTTCGTGTAATGACTCGTTTACTGGTTGGATATTACTGGTCCTATTACTGAATACGTTATTGGAACAAATAGGATAAATCAATAGATATATCGAAAAAGGTATCAAACGCTTTTCTTGAAATACAGGATGATTCAGTCATGTTGTAAAAAATTTTAATCACAGGTGGAAAAAATAGGTTAATACGAATCAAAGTCAACCAAAAAATATATTTTTTCAGAAGCTATTATAACCCTTACTTGACGGCGCTTTCCTAGTCAGCTGCTAAGCTTGCGCATCAAGGCTGGTGCCCAGTTGCCACCAAATTTACTTGTTTTTTTTTGTTTTCACAGAAAAATGTCGAAATATTAAGAAAACCCTAAAAGATCGATTCATTTTTTGCGGTTTTAAATTTTTTAGGGAAACTTTTTTCTGATGTGACCATAAAAACACCATGGTCTAAGTTAATTTATTATCTTTTGGACTAGCTTGGGGGTACTTCCAGTTAAGATTTTCAAGTTGGGGTCGCTGAGAGCTAAGGGGATGAATAGATCAAAACGGCATGATTATTGCCAAAAAAGTTCAAACAAAAATCGGCCGGTCTCGGCAAATTTTGATTTTTTTGCGCTTTCCAAGTTACGGGTGGTGAGTTTTCAAATGAACACAGTGTATATAACCTAAATCTAAATACTCCTACATTGAGTGGAAGCAATTTCCTATCTGTGGTAATTGGTAAGTAGTGGTTGTTATAGAACTGCATCACTGTCTCCCGATCGCACAATTGACACATTGGTAATTAAGTTGCAAATAGTCAATCAGGAGTGCCAGGGTCGCATTTAATTTTTTTGTCACAATTTTTTTTTTACACCACAAAACGCGGGATCTGCTAATCTAAGTTACGTTATCTGTGCTGAAACTGTCTTCTTTCGTTTGCCCATATTTTTTTTATTTGCTAACCGATTTTACTGAACGTTGCAACCGTTGCTTCAAAATAGCTGATTTCCGAATTCTAGGATGACGGCTATACTTGAAAAATGTTGTTCCCTTGGGCTAATTTTTTTTAAGCAATAGTGTTCAAAAATAGATTTTTAGCACTTGAACGTCGAGTTGAGTTATTAACCCATTTCCCGTGCAGGACTAAGAAATTTCTGGCGAAGTAGTATAAGAATTTATGTACAAGAAGATCAAAAACTTTAGAAAGTCCATTAATTATGCTGATGGGTCTGTAATTCTCTATGTTGGATATATCAGCTAGGAAATCGACTTTATTCCAGTTGCTTGCTAAGCAGTGCAAAAGCATATACAGGATGTTTTTTTCGGTCTACCCCCGCGATTTTCTCGCTTATTTTGCGACCCACAAAAAAAGTACGGAACAGAAACGTGGCAATTTTGAAGAGCTATAATAATATGATGCTGAAAAGGAAATCGGCATCCATGGCCAAATTGTTGCTCAATATAAAAAAAATTCTAATTGGGCAAAATTATTAGTAGCAGTAGCATGTTTATTGTAAGAAATAGTCGAAAACTTTATATTGACAATCGATGGCCCTGGGAAGTTTTCTGCAACCTGGTGCTCAGATAGGTTCAGAAAATTACACCGGTTCTTCAGCTCTATTGAGGCTATGATTTTTTATACAGAGTGTTTCTAAATGATGGTGCCAACGTAATATGACAGGTAGAAAATGTTATTGTAAACAAAATTAAGACGAAACGAATATCATTCTGAAAATTACCATAGATTTACAATAATACGATATGAACACATTTGCTTAATAACTACAGTGCTATTCATAAATTTGCACCAAATGGGAAAAATTTGTATTATTATATTTTTTGAAAATCTGATTTTGGGATATGTTGGTGCATGTTTTGTTTACACTATTGCGCCTAAAGAGGGTCGTGACGTCATAGCCCATGCCTGTCAAATTTGACATTTAAAATAAAAAATTGGAAAAAATCAGGTTTGCTTTGAAAATATCGGAAAAAGTTACTAGTTAAGTTATGGAGAAACATGAGATTTTTTAAAATAGCTATTGTGTAAGAACACAATCTTGGTGCAAAGACTCTTTCATTTTAAGATAAGTTTATTCCCTGGGCCAGTGTTGTAATATTTTTACATAAAATACATCCATATTTTGAAATTCAGTGAAATAAAATTATAAGGTACAGTTTTGTATCGAAGTTTATGGATTGAGTTTCAATTCCAGGAATATCAAGTAAGAAACACGAATATTCTGATATCCTGGGCAAAATAATACAATCAAACATATTAACTTTTTCCGATATTTTCAAGGAAAACCTGATTTTTTCCAATTTTTTATTTTATATGTCAAATTTGACAGGAATAGGCTGTGACGTCACGGACCTCTTTAGGCGCAATAGTGTAAACAAAACATGCACCAACATATCCCAAAATCAGATTTTCAAAAAATATAATAATACAATTTTTTTCCATTTGGTGCAAACTTTATGAATAGCACTGTATTTCCGATATTTCCAAGGCAAGCCTGAGTTTTCACAATTCTTCATTTTAGTTGTCAATTTGACATTCATGGGCTGTGACGTCGACCCTATTTATTGACAATATTTGGACCCTATTTATTGACAATATTTTTTTCCTATCTGGTTCAAACTTTTTTGAATTGCGCCGTATATTTCGACTTTTGGAGAAAGCTTTACTTTATTCGAAAACGAAGAACCCTTGAGTATCGCCACAGATCAATAAAAATATTCGACTGGCATGGTGATGATTATAGTATAGATAGCAGACACAGCGCTAGTCCTTATAGAAACTAATCATGATCTGTAATTACTTTGAAGTGTACCCCATCTAAATAACGTGTGAGACATTCCCGTTCGCTAGTCGTATAATTCCCCGTTAGAGAGTAAGCCAAGAAACATATAACTTTGTCCCCATTGGGAATATCTATCTCAGCGAGAGCAGCACCAATGCCGCAGTCCTAAGTTAAACCAAGCCCTTTTTTAAAAAATACATGGCATAGTTTAAAAAAATCGAGGTGAAGGTTCTGTGAAACTTGGAAAAATTAAGTTTAGTGTTAAATTTTATCAAAAAACTCAGATGTTCTCGATAAAAAAATTGTTTGTTTCTTATGGATCAAAATGTGGAGTAACGTAGGGGTGTTTCTGTGTATTTTCAGTTTATACACACCTATACCCCGATTGCTGTAAGAAGTCCGGATTTTGTCAGATGACAATTCTTCATAAAATCCCTAGGAATTTTCTGTCGTTCATGAGTATAATGTTAATGTCGTCACTCATTGATTTATGGTGGTAAAAGTAAAAGTGATACTAAAAGAGCATAATAAAATAAAAACCCTATTGAAATCTCGATTATACCGCTACAAATAACGATAATAATTATTATGACTAAGATTCATTTTAATAATAATTTGAAACGTCATGTAAACACTTTTCATTTTTGTATTTTGCTATAATCGGCTGATTTTGGCAGCGTGTATGTACGGATTCAGGCAAATTTAGCTTCGATGTGTCAAAGTGACAGTGTATCGTATCGTTCAAGCTGGTTCAAACATTCGGCAGTGAAAATATTCGCGGGTTTTGTACGTTTCGTGAGTTTTACCGTTATCTGTGTTGTTCTTGTTCGTGTTACTCAGTGGCGTAGCTAGCTTTGAGTGGAACCTGTATCAAAGGCTAAGCTAAGGGTCCCTGAGCCGGGGGGGGGGGGAGTAAAATAAAATCTACATACTCCAGAACAGCATATCATTATTAATAAATAATATCTACAGAAATAAAACTGCCGGCCGATTTTTAAATCCGAAAAATAAAAAGATAACAGGGGCCTTGTGCGTTATAACTGTAATTAGATATACAAGAAATGGTGATAATGGGCATAAGCACTCAAAGTTAACAAAAAAAAAACTAGTAACCGCATACACGTGTTTCATGCTATTTGGCAATCATCAGTACTGTGTCACATTAACCAAATCAAAAGATAGGCACGATTTGAGAAGCAACAAATGAAATCCAGGCAGGAGCCAACAGCACATTTGCAGCTTCAGTCAGCACATCCTTATTGTAATTACAGTGTGGGCCAATGGAAACTTTCCACCCCGATTTTTTTGGTTTAAAATAAAAATCTGGGAAAACGCTCGGACTATTTTTCAGTTTTTTTCATCCCCGTAGCTTTAACCCCCTAGCTGGGGGGAGAACAACCCCCCAAATTTGAATAGGGGATAGGGGTCGTGCCATACCTCTTTTTAAAGGTCTCATCGACCCTTATCCCCTATTCAAATTTGGGGGTTGTTCTCCCCCAGCTAGGGGGTTAAAGTTACGGGGATGAAAAAACTGAAAAAATAGTTTCCCTTAAATCAAAAATTAGGTAAAGTTCACGTGTACACCTAAATAATACAACTTTAATTAATAAGTACTTTTATTTATTTTTATTTTGACAAGCTGTCATTCCGATACGGATAAAAATAATGAGGCGAAATTGTAGGGTCATAAAGTACTCGATGAGACCTTTAAAAAGAGGTATGGCACGACCCCTATCCCCTATTCAAATTTGGAGGGTTGTTCTCCCCCCAGCTAGGGGGTTAAAGATACGTGGATGAAAAAAACTGAAAAATAGTTCCCCCTCAAATCAAAAATCGACGTGTCCGAGCGTTTTCCCAGATTTTTATTTTAAACCAAAAAAATCGGGGTGGAAAGTTTCCATTGGCCCACCCTGTATATACTTACTGTAAACAAAAACTCATAAATTTTGTTTTATTATGTCTATGTGATGCATAGATGCATACAAATGTTAAAAGAAATAATTTAATTTTAAGTTTGAAGTAGTAACCACATCAAAGCAGAAATATTTTGATTTCTTTTTTTTATTGGTCGGTGGCTCCTTTAGGCCAGTGGCCCCTGTATCACTGATACAGCTGTACAGCGGTAGCTACGCCACTGATAGTACTTTTTGTGTTATTAGTAGTTGTGCAAATGGGCTCGTTACTGACCTGAACTTATGACCCGGATGCATTTTTTGCTGCATAGATGCCAACTTAGGATGTCGAAATTACCAATTGACAGTCCTAGAAAGGATTCTTAAAAAAATTGACTATAATAGACGTTATTTTTGAAGCTGGAAAACTTTTTAAATAAAAGTTGTACATTTATCTAAATTATCAGAATTTCCTATCAAGTAAAACAAACAAAATTAAGAAAACATACAAGCTTAGGTTTCTCTAACACAATGTCTTTATACAGGGTGGCTTATATAAGTGGCTTAAACTATCTCGACTATTTTTTGATAGAAAAATTCGGTAGCAGGTGCGATTGATAGCTTTTCTGGGGGAATCGAAGAAACAAAAAAAATTTAAACCGCTGTAATTTTTTTATTTTTTGAAATACCGAAAAAGTTTAATATAAAAATTGTTTGCAGAATTTATGTATGATATTAGTTTTGTTATAAGGATCGCCGTACAATTTGCACTCTCTTGGTCTCGAAGTTTTACAAAAATGTTTAATTATATAATATTTATGTAAAGCAAAATGTCCCATTCAATTTGATGTCTCACGCTTGCCTGTTTGTTATGTATTTACTACAAAAAATTAATTAATGGGTAACTAGATCTTAATCTAGTGTAATAGATATGCAACTATGCAATAATAGCGTTATGACGTTAGTTGTCACGGACTAATTTGTTTAAGTTTTTAAATTAAAATAATTAATTATTTCTTTTCATACACAATACTCCAAACTAGGAGTACCCCAGAAGCAACTACATGCTTGTGCGGGGCAGGGGGGCAATTAATATTACTTTGTCTTCGTTGCCATTTGCGGCTAGGGTCGACAGTAGATAAGCTATGAGAGTTCGGCCTCACGATCCCCATGTTAATCGCCCATAAGAGATTTTTGCGCCGAAATCGTACCATATCCTCACTTTTTCACCAAACTTTGCAGTAGATACTAATATGAGTGGCGTTCGTCGTGTGCGTGGCGTGCGTCGCGTGTGTGCGCCAGGCACGCGCGCCTCGCACCAGCGTCACGCACGCGCGCCACCCACGCGCCCCACGCAAGCACGCGACGCGTCACACGCACGCACGCACGCGACGCACGCCACGCACACGACGAACGCCACGCATATTAGTATCTACTGCAAAGTTGGGTGAAAAAGTGAGGTTATGTTACGATTTCGGCGCACAAATCTCTTATGGGCGATTAACATGGGAATCGTGAGGCCGAACTCTCATAGCTTATCTACTGTCGACTTTTTCCCGATAGAACTAGGATAGCATTCGCTCAAGTACTACGGAAAACCCTAGAAAACCGTAGTAATCCCAGTGAGTGTAGGACAATTAGTAAATAGTAAATCACTCGGATAAAGCTATTTAGAAGCAATACCGTGAACCCGCATTTGTCCAGCGCTCTTGGCCATAGCGGTGTTTTTCTTAACCCGAATATGCCCACTGTCCTTCCATAAGGACAATTTAGCCAACCGTATTTTATTAGTTGTACCTTACCTTCAGCTATTCATTTAAGATATGGCGCCAATTGTTCTTAACATTAGACATGTGACTAACCTCTTCAGCACCATTTTTATTAGATTTTGTTACCTGACAGCAGTTTCTAGTGCCATAAGAAAAGTGAGATGGATATTCCTATTGATCTAAAGCTAGTTGGGTAAGTTTTTTTTGCAAAAATATAACTTGTATCAAGCTTCCCCACATGTAAATACCTGAGCAAATATGTAATTCAGTGGATACCATGACACAGTTATGGTGGAATAAAACACTGCTGTTGCAAATAGCTGGAATAGGTTGCTGTCCTTCTTAGAAGGACAGTGGGATAATGTACCTATCACCTTTTTTGAGAGGCCTGACACTTGATGAACTTCTAAGGAGCATTGAAGAAGATGACACCGAAGTTCCTGAGGGTAACATCAACATAATGCCTCCTGAAAATGCATGCGATCCATCCTGTGAAACTGATGAAGAATGAGGATGAGGTCGCTATAAGTAATCTACCTGGAAGCATTCTTAGAGCTGAGGTAAGAAATAACTCCATTAGAATTATTTGAAATTTTTTTGACACTGGTATTATCAATATGTTTGTTCATGATACAAATTACTATGCGGCAAAAACTGAAAATCGGATGCAACGGTGGAGGTAATGAAAGCATTCTTCGGAATTTTGATATTGAGTGGATATAATCCAGTACCACGGCGCAAAATGTACTGGGAGAGTGCCAGTGATGCTCACAATAAATTATTGGTATCTGAAGCAATGTCAAGGAATCGGTTAAACATCGAGGAGATAGTTTTAGAAAACTACGGCCACTGCTAGACTAACTTAATGAAAAATTTCTAGAATTTGCTTCAGTTACAGACAATCATTCTGTCGACAAAGTCATGGTACCGTATGAAAGACACGGATGTAAGCGGTTCATAAGAGGGAAACCATTGCGGTATGGTTATAAAATATGGACTGGAACAACATCAAGTGGTATGGACTGTACCAAGGAGCTCAATTTGAAATAAAAGATTGTTACAAGCATATAAATATGGGTTTAGGCTCCTCCGTTGTCTTAGGATACACCGACACGCTGCGTTCCGTACAGTATATTTTTTGACAATTTTTTTACAAATTTGAGCCTCGTAGATGAGCTAACTGAAAGAAAAATTAAAGCAACTTTAAATATAGGAAAAACCCGATTGGGAAACTGTTCCCTGATGAGCGATAAAGAAATGCAGAAAAATTAGACAATAAGTTAGAAAATGTTGAAGCCAGATATGAGAAAATGGACCATTTTGTGGCAGAACAGGGAAAGCAAACCAGATGCAGGTTGTGCCTCATGAAGGTGTTAATAAAATGTATTAAGTGCAATGTAGCATTACATGTACGCTGCTTTATTCCCTACCACCATAGAAGAATCTACTACGCCTAGATTGTTCTATGCTACCACACAAGATAAGATACATTAGTTGCTAATCATTTATAATAATAAATGATCTTAATAGTTGCAGTCTCTATTATTGGTATATTTTCCCAATGTCCTTTTAAAAGTAGATACAGCTCTTTCTGACACAGATACGAAGTATGTAATTTGTTTAAATTTTTTGTCATTTCCTAGGCATAGAATATCAAGAAAAAATTAAAATGTTGGAGATAAAAAATACCTGGGCATATCTGGGTTAGGGAAAAGGCGGGGAATCATACGCAGCGGGTAATCATACGCATCGGGCTGTACGCCTATGAGGTCGTTGAGTATCGGCAGCAATCGTTTATTTCCGTTGCCATGCTGTTTTAAAGCAAGCCCGTGAAGGTCGCCCTCAATTTGTGGCATAGTAGGTGGACAATACGTCAAGAAGCAGGCAAGGACTGGCTACAATTATTCCTTAAGAGAAACCCTCAAATCATTTTGAGAAAACCAGAAGGTACAAGCATAAATAGAATAACTGCCTTCAATGAAGATTCTGTTGAAACGTTCTTTACAAATTTAGAATGTTTGTTAAAAAAATATAAATTTGCACCAAGCAGAATGTTTAATGTCGATGAAACAGGCATTTCGACAGTGCAAAAACCTACCAAACAGCTGGAACCAAAAGGTGTAAAACAATTTGTATCAAAAATATCTTGTGAACGTGGGAAAAATGTCACTGCCATAATATGTACAATGAGTGCGTCTGGAAATTTTGTTCCACCGCTTCTTATTTTCCACGAAAATGAATGTCTCCTACACTGACAAAAAAACGGGCCGGTAGAAGGAATTTATGCGGTTACTGATAATGGCTGGTGTGACGAAAAATGTTTTCTTCAGTGGTTAAAACATTTTAAGTTATACACAAATTGAAGTCCAGAAAATCCTATTCTTCTGATACTGGATAACCATTATAGTCACACATATCCCTATCGATTTATAACTATTGCAAAGACAACGGCATTGTGATGCTTTCAATACCGCCACATACCTTTCATCGCTTGCAACCCCTTGATACTTCATTTTTTGGGCCTTTTAAATGTGCTTTCAACAAAGAATGCGATCGTTTTCTAAAAGCTGGCAAACAAAAAAATAACCTTTACAGATTTGGCTGAAATTTTTAATAATGCCTACGTTAAAATTGCCACAATCGAAAAGGCTATGTCAGGTTTTAAGTCATCTGGTATATGACCATATAATCCCGAGAAGTTTACCCCAGAAGATTTTGAGGCTGCTAGGCAATATTTTCCTACTTTATCTTTGAGCCTCGTAGATGAGCTAACTGAAAGAAAAATTAAAGCAACTGGAAATATAGGAAAAACCCGATTGGGAAACTGTTCCCATGAGCTATAAAGAAATGCAGAAAAATCGCGGCTCGTCTGATTGTAGGATAAGCAAAGAAGTAGTAATAAAATGGACTGACAATAAGTTAGAAAATGTTGAAGCCAGATATGAGAGAATGGACCATTTTGTGGCAGAACAGGGAAAGCAAACCAGATGCAGGTTGTGCCACATGAAGGTGCTAATAAAATGTATTAAGTGCAATGTAGCATTACATGTACGCTGCTTTATTCCCTACCATCATAGAAGAATCCACTACGCCCAGATTTTTCTATGCTACCACACGAGATAAGATACATTGGTTGCTAATCATTTATAATAAATATAATAATAAATGATTCTTAATAGTTGCAGTCTTTATTATTGGTATATTTTCTCAATGTCCTTTTAAAAGTACAGCTCTATCTGACACAAATACGAAGTATATAATTTGTTTAAATTTTTTGTCATTTCCTAGGCATAGAATAACAAGAAACAATTAAAATGTTGGAGATAAAAAATACCTGGACATATCTGGGTTACCTAAAGACATGTGCATGCGGCTGCCTCGACATCGGTTCGAACCAAGGTCGATCGAGTTGTAGAGAGGAATACCCAGCAATTTACATTTATTTATCCTGTTTCTAGAAGGTTTTATATTTCCCTTTCCCCTGGCATTATAATTGTGGACATCTTTATTACACACAAATCTATCAATGTTGCCCTTGACATACATAAGATTTTCTAACACTATGACAGCGAAAAATGACGGAATGACCAGTGACCCAAAAAGTGGCTTACAGTGATCATCATGTTCGGCTCCCATAATACGCAGGCCTTCTGAATCATAAAGATTCTCTGACAGCTGTGCGTGAGAGGCACTTCCCCATCCCAGAATGCCGTAGCATATCACCGAATGAAACAGACCATAGTATGTCGCAGAAGTGCAGCTCGCAAACCCATACGGGGCAGGTTATTCGACAGCAAACACAGATCTGGAGAACTTAATACACAAAAAATGATCTATCTGAGAGGAATCCAAGTGAGACCAGCGTCAATACGTTCCCAAGAACCTCACTTGCTTTGCATATTCTCTTGAATTCACGGCGTTTTTGTCAAATGCTCCGCCGCAGGTTTGAATTCAAAAGTGGTTCTAGTACATTTAAGATTATTTTAATTTTTTCTTAAAGATAATTTTCTTTCTGTCATAATCTTTCATATTACATTATCGTTGATGTGTGCTGATATTTTCGGCAATATTGCGTTTATTAGGTAAAAAAGGAATACTTTCTCTCTTTCCCGCCAAAATCGGGTGCCCGGTTCTTATTGGTGCTGTCATGTGATACTTCCGCCATGTGCCGTCAATTGGTGATTGGTTTCCTAGGTTCTTAAAAAAATAAACAAGAAGAAAAAAATAAAAATTTCTCAAGCTTTTCGGTGGTGGAGCTCAATGAGAAGAAACTTTGCAATATTTTCCGTACTCGTGTGGAAATCGTAGAAGCCCAAATAACATTTTTTGTTTTATAAGTGTCGCGGAGAAGCACCGTTACTAATATTATAAAACTTGAAGCCACTTAAGAAGTTGCGGAAACCCTTATATGCCTTAAATCGACCAATTTATAACTTCGTCCTTAATTCTTCTGGTTACTGAAGTTTCTTCTCAAGCGCTTTTGGACACCCTTATAAAACTACCCTTTTATTCGTACTGCGCATGTCTAACAATATATTATTTGTCTCTCTTTATTCCACTGTGATATTGTCACAAAAGTGACACTGAGAACCATCCATGTTCAAATACTTAAACTAATTATTTTTACACCTGGAGGCGGGTGAACCTAATTACTAAAATGTTTAGAAAACATCCTCATCAATGTATACAAGGGGAAGTCGATAATGTAAGTACTAGGAACAATTTATAAGTAGTAACAATAACAAATCAAAGTCTACCGCCGATTCGGCAGAATCGACGGGTATAAATTCGGCGCCAGCCAAGAGCTGGACATCAGTGGCATCGGCTTCTTAGTCACCACTAGATCCTCGACTACTCCCCTGTGGAGACCAAGGCATCGGCGTGTTCGCCACCGGGGTCGAAACAGGTGGAGTTCCCCCTAGTTAGCTGCAAGGGCATCGGCGTGTTCGCCACCCTTGGAGCGCTGGGGGTAGTTGAGGGTCGAAAGGTACGGTCGCGAAAAGCGTGCCTCCCTCGCCCGTCCGAGTCGCCGCCCTGATCGCTAGAATGCGTGTCCTAAGAGTCATACTGTGAGTCGTCTGAATAAAACCAAGTTTTTATAATTACGTCGTGTCGTTAGTAACGCGTGTGTTCTCCTGGGATTACCTACGTCCAGCATCCACTGCCAGTCGTCCCCCTCAAAGATCCCCGGCAAGTCGCGAGGGACGACAGGGTTCTCTCGCGGCACACACAGGGCATTCCCAGCCCGGTGTGACATTATTAAAGAATTTCATCTTTATTGTTTGAAACGAATTGGACAATTCGTTTTCTCAAAGTTGACATCATGTTTTGTTTCTTTAAATCATCCATGTTTGCTATTTTGATCATAGAAAAAGAAGACTCGATCTCAAGAGAACAGTAAATTGTCGTGCAACTTTTTCTGCATCGGGTGAAATTGCACTCTACCTCCAGAAAATTCAAGGGCTCTGCAAATATGATGTGTTAAAAAATTTTTGCTGGAATTAGTAATTTTCGTTTTTTATTTGTTTTCATTAAACAGCTATAAATATGATACATACCTAATGATTAATTCATAAGTTTATATCGAGAAAAGTTTGTATATCATAAAATAACCTTGGAGGTTCATTTTCTTTGATGAATTTAAACCTAACCTATAACATTGCAGATCAAAGTTCCCTCCTTCACCAACGTAACATCAAAGATATTGCTATCTTTGTTGGGACATGTCCTGACAATCATCTGCAGGCACAAGATCCCAGCCAGCCCATTACCGGTTGTGCCTGCAGATGATTGTCAGGACATGTCCCAACAAAGATAGCAATATCTTTGATGTTACGTTCCCAACGAAAATCAAGAACCAATGGTGTAGTTCAATACCGGTAGGGGTATTAGCCCTCGGGGTAGTTGTTTCTGTTGGTTCTATCCAACGATATAAAGGAATAGATGACTCATTCTTAATCAAATAAATCGGTTTTATTTTGCTTCAATATTAGCGGGTCGGGGGGAAGAAGACGAGGTAATTTGTTTACATTGGCATTTCTTAAATTCAGTCTTTCCTATTTTGTAATGCATAATAAATCGTTTTTTGATAAACTATTATATCGTATATATGCTTTGAGATACTTATATTTCCAAAATAACCTAAGTCGCATAAAAAAACTGGAAAACTTTAATGTGCTAACAATAACATCTTTTCAATATCATGAAACAAAACAAGTTGCCTTTGGTAACGTATCTATACCTACCTATATATCGTTGGTTCTATCTTTTGAATCTAACCTATAACAGTAAAAAGCTTAAAATGGCAGCCATTAACGTTTGGTAATAAATTTCACCATAGGTTTTATAATGTACCCCACAACTGTTATAAAAATGTGGTTGCTGAAAGTTACATAGTAATAACTTTAGGTAATTCTAATCACCAATTTTAGTGACACTTGGAAACCTAAGAGTTCGAGCGATACTTTAACAAAACTAAAAGTAAATTTTGCAACTATTGATAAAACAAGTAACCCTTATACCACCTAGAGTAGCACGCGAACGCGCATATTCTGTAAAAACGAATATATGACATAACGTCTAATTTAGTTTTACTACCTGCATCAGAAACATTACTAATAATAATTGCGATTAGGTATTGTGTGGTTTACGAGCAAAATGTCATTTAAAATTGTGCAGTACAACGACAAGAACCTGGCAAAAATACTTCTTAGGTTTATCAGTTGTACCGAGCCCATGGGCACATTTCAGAAAAAAATGGAAATTCAGACAAAGGCGAAATAGGGAAGAAAATATAAGTGACAGTGAATAAAATGATTAACCATTATTCAACGCCTGTTTTGTGTTTTAATTTACTTATTGTTATTTTGTTTTACCGTATAAGTTTTTGAAGTTCGGTTATTTTATGATCTTATTATAAGAGACTAGGACTACAAAAGTATTTATGTATAACAAGAGTATAGTTAGAATGTATTCATAAGCTATAAATTACCCTCATATTTTGGGACATGCGTAGATCGATATCATTTTTTTCGATTGCATGAGGGAATTGATATTACTTGAGGTTTTTTAATTGATTTGGGGAAAGCCATTATAGAACTATATAGCTCTTAGAATTTATATAGCAGTCTCTTAATTTCGCAGAAGGAAAAAAAGGTGTTTAGAGTTACCTGTATAAAACCTAGCTATACAGGTTTTATAAAACAGTTTCCAAGACCATTATGTAACTCGGTTATAAAACTTTTGGTAATGAGAACTCGAAGTTTTATTTTTATTAAAAAGGTTACAAACAATAGTTCGTTACTTTATTATAAACCTATCAGTAACCGACACTTATAAAACTTTAGAAACCTTAAGTTGCTTTTATTACTATTAAAAAGCTGTTATAAAACTAATGGTTACTAAAGGTAATCGAAAATGTTACTTGGGAGGGATTGTGCAGATCACCTCTTTAAAGTTAAGACCCTGTTTCTCTGCTGTCTTATGTAAGTTTGAAGTTCACAATATTGGTTTACCTTTTTGGATATGCAGGTAACTGGCGACGAATCTGGAGCACCCATATTCATCAAAATTGGAAATTTTGGAAACTGAAACCATTGGTTTGGAAGTTCTAAAGCAAAAAAGACGTTTCATATAGAGGCCATCTTTTATATCATGCCTTTCTCGGTTTGTCAGTTTTGGAAAGAATCAACCAGTTGTCATTGAGGTTACCTTAAAGGGGTCTGTGAGGCCTATTGATTTTACTTTCGACGTCTACGCATCTAATCTGTTCAAGAAGTCAACGACCACGATGTCCATTTGACCACTGTGTGTTGTAATGGTGTAACTTTTCTTTCTTATCAACGTAACTATATAGCGAATCATAGATTTGCCTGCTACCACCCTTATAATTTAATTTAATTTTGATCTGTGGGCATAAATTGTTTAATACGGCAAACTGAATTGAGATTTAATTGCCTTTTATTTAATCTGGCTATAGAGATTGTGTAATAGCAAACTTACTGAACATTGTAGGCTTTCTGGTTTAATCTGTTATAAAACAGTGGCGCTTTAACAATTCTTTAGGTATACAGATTTTTTTGTAAACATGCCATTTCCCGTCTTTGATCGGAGCTACTTGGATTTTGCATTCACCTGTTCGGTTTCTCTAATTTTTTATTTATTTGGAGAAGATTCTGCGTAGTAATGACATCCCCAATGGAATTTTTCAAATGGGGGTTACCTAAACAGGAAAGTTTACTCAACAGCTCCGCAAAATTAGGCGCGGCTTCTCACTTCTCCATAAGGTCATTTGGTCAATGACCCACCAATTTTTTTTTTTAAATGCAATTATATTTTCATGCAAAAACTCCCCAATTATTACTAAGGGAGTCAAGATTACTAATGTCTAATAATAATTTATTCCTATCCGCAGCCGCCTGGCCGTATTTTAAATTGACCTCACGGGTTATTATGGCAATCCACAAAGATAAATGCATTGCAAGTGAGACAGAGAAAACAGCATACGCGCCCTCTCTGAAGCCGAAAAGAGACAAGTAGATGACGAAATCGTCGGCCGCCGACCATTCGTAATGTATGCTTAATGAAGCGGTGGTTTCACATAGCAGTCAACTGCAATAATTACAGTACAACTGTTCGGTGGGGGAGGCTTATACTGCCATAGCAGAACTGTTATGTGGTGTGACAGTAGTAGTTACAAAATGGCGTCGAATAAAAGACAAGAGTATGCTATCATGTGCCTTTTGATTAAGAAAAGTTAATGTTAAATATTAGACGCAAATATAAGATGAAAAGGTATTGGGTGAAAACACCTTTATTATAAGCAGACAACGTTTTGACTGAATTATATTGACAGTAGACTGCGATTTCCAAAATTTTACACGTCTCCCATACGAAAAATATATTGAAGTGACTCTAAATGCCCCATAGACATTCATTGTATCGATATAATTCGATTAGATGATACATTTTTTCATCTGAAAATTAGAGATATTTCTAGTTATAACAGTATCTGCCATAACAGTGTACTCCGATCACATCGATATTCGCTTGGCAGCGGAACCACGCCCAACAAACAGTTACTGCGATCGCATTCGAGAGCTATGTGACACCGCCTCCATAGGCGTAAGTAGAGTAGATAGTAATAAAGTAGAGAGAGAGTACGTCGGCGCGCGCCGAATATCGGGCATGGGCAAAAATAGCGTACGTAAACACGGCAAAAATCTTTGAAAATTTCGGTTTTTCTGCGGGTTTTCGCGAATTTTCGATGTTGCAAAAGGTGCAAAATGTGTGACACTAAAAAATGAGAATACTTAAAGTGTGCTGCAGCTGAAATCTGAAATGATGAAGCTGTTTGTTGTGAAAAGTAGGCGTAAACCCCGGTGTAAATACTAGGTGTTCACGGAGTATTTATTGCAATAGTAAAATTTTTTTTATTGTTATCTTAAAGATAATTAATTGCTATGTCATTACCTGTTAAGTACTACGTTAAATTGAAAATATTATTTATATTATATATATTTATATATTAAAATTATTCTGGATTAGCTATTCGACATTCCATTAAGTGCATGTAAACTACTTTATGTTCAAATTAAAAGCCTACTATGCCTACTTTCATTTAACGTCATAATCCATTATTTATTTTTATGGGTAACTAGATATAGGAACCAATAAAAAAACACCAATAATTTTTATCACATTTGTAAGTATAGTAAATACAGAACAAACTGGCAAGTGTGGGATACATGGGATATTTTGCTCCATAAAAAAATGCGTTATTAAAAAAGAAGGCCGCCAGGAAGAGCTAACCATCGCACTCACAATCGGTTTTTTCTGTCAAAAAATAGCCGACATTTTGAGTAAACCACTTATACAGGGTGAGTCATTAGTTATGGCACATAGTGCAACCGCATATATTTTGGGCCAAAATATTACGATTGAGGCTAATATGTCTTATAGAAATATTGTTTGTTTAAGAGATACAGTGCGTTAAAATTCATTTTTTGAAATTGAATTATGGCTACATCTCCCGAAATAATGAAACTGCTGAACTGAAATTTGGCACTGCCATGTTTTTGGGGATAGAGAATAAGCTAAAAATGTCAATTTCTACGTATCTCACAGAGGGCGCCACTTGCACTGTTTTTGGACCGTGCTTTTACTCGTAACTTTTTTGAGGTTATCGTTTTGGTCCTGCAGGTCCATAATTTTAGTGCATGTCTTTATTCTGCAACAAAAAGGTACTCTTGTTTCATAACCGTAAAATCAACCGTTTGCGTTTAAATTGCCAAAACGTGCGCCAAAACACCTGTGTTGACTTCAATATTCAAAAAATAAAATTTTTACCTACTGCCTTCAAATATTGCACAACGACTGTACCATTTAAAGCGAGAAAAAAAAACATATGAACAATGTCCCAAAAAACGACAAAATTTGGGCACCCTATTTCAAGAAAACGAATGTGTTTCGACCAATGTTCATTTCGCATTTTTTCTTCATTTTCAATGTACAGTTGATATGTAACATTTGAAAGCAGTAGGTGAAAATTTTATTTTTCGAATATTGAAGTCAACAGGTGTTTTGGGCACGTTTTGCCAATTTCAACGCAAACGGTTGATTTGATCGTTATGAAACAAGAGTACCTTTTATTGCAGAATAAAGATATGTACTAAAATGATGAACCTGCAATACCAAAAAGATAACCTCAAAAAAGTTACGAGTAAAAGCACGATCCAAAAACAGCGCAAGTGGCTCCCACTGTGAGATACGTAGAAATTGACATTTTCATATTATTTTCCATCCACAAAAACACAATGGTGCCAAATTTCAGTTCAGCAGCTTGATTATTTCGGAAGATGTAGCCATAATTCAATTTCAAAAAATGAACTTCAACGCCCTGTATCTCTTAAACAAACAACATTTTTATGGGGCACATTGGCCTCAATCGTAATATTTTGGTCCAAAATATATACGGTTGCACTATGTGTCATTACTAATGACCCTGTATATCCGACGGTACGGCAACGCTGTAGTAGGAAGCCATCGCTTCAATAATGAAGGGACTTTGCGACTAGTGGCTCTCAAACTGTCTCTAAAATTCTGCAGATTAAAAAAACCTCCGCCAGTTAAAATGTATGTACCTACTACTCAAAGTTACACCCTGTATTTCAAACTAAAAGTTCCCCATGACGCAACTACACTCTTGTGCGGGGGGAGAGGTGGCAATTACTATTATTTCGGCTTCATTGCAATTTGCGGCAATGTTTTTCTGCAGCCAGACTAATAAATCTTCATAAGGTAACAAGATAACAAAGAAATCGTGTTAGTAAAAAATTGCCTACTTCTCCGGTGACTCTGAGGTCGAAGTAAATATTTTAGAAATGCAAATTTGTGTGCACATAAACGAGATTTTAATTTGGCCGGAGGAAGGCATTTCTTTGCAACATCACATAGCAAAAACCCTTGTGATTGATGATGTAGGGGATACGAAAAAGAACGATGGCTCATGTTGGTGTAAAGGAGGCATTTTCTAATAAAGTTTTAAATATCGATAATACATAGACTTTCTGGATGATATAAGATAGAATTATGATCCTATGTAAAATTATCAGTCAATGTAATAGCGAGATTATTTTTTTGCCTCGGCGCTTGATTCAATTTGGACGATTTGTAATATCTTATTTACTGATTTAAAATTTTGGGCATCCAACAAACGGTCGTATTCTTCAATTACAGGAACTATAAAATTAATTAATTTTCATGTTTTTGATTTTTTTAATGTTTGCAAATGTCGGGAAAAATTTTCAAATTTTAGATCGGCAGATCTGATAAAATATATCTCTGATTTAGGACTTAGAGGAAAAACTTTTATTTCTTGTAAAATTTGATTACGTTTACAAAAAATATTTAGGTATGACATTATACCCTTTCAGTGAACTGGAATTTCCTATTATACATTCTGTACATTGTGAGAAAAATGACAAATATATAGGTGGAAGAAGAAAAGCTTTTTTTATTCAACCTCTGTTTATAAAGTAAAGTAAGGTAAAGGACCCAGTGGCTGACAAGTTAAGGAAAATGTCAGAATCAACATGATTTTTCACTTATTTATTCAATTTTTTAGAGAAAAGTAATATGATGTTGATATGTCTCATGGTGTTTATGTACCCTTTACAATAGTAAAAATACCTTTTTTGATTAGTCTTAGAAAAACATCATCATTTTTTTGAATTAGTGTAAAATACCCAATAGCTGACCTATGAAAATTTGGGTATACCCATTTCTTGACAACATTTTGAACCAAAAAGCTGACATTTCAGCCAAAATTATTTTATTTATTAATTTAAAGTAAGTATTTTACAACCATATCAAAATATGAATATTTGTTAGTGTTTGTCATTGTCAAATAATTAATTAATTTTTAAAGAACGCGTTTAAACAAAAATTTTATATGGATTCTCTTTAATATCATTAGCTAACAGTGTTAGATCCATTGGTTGACACCTTGTTTTCAGATAAAAATATAAGAGAAAATCTAGAATACTGGTTAAATGATACATATATTACTATATTATTATTTTATTATCTTTTGCTGCCTTTTTCTGTTCTTTTAATTTGATCTGTAGTTCTCTCTTTTTTTGTCCTTCCTAGGCTTTCTTTATCTTTTGTTCTTCTGCCTCCTTTTTCCTTCTCTCTTTCGATTCGTGATACTCCTGCCATGCTTTGGAACTTACTACCGATGGAATTTTTTCTTTTGCTGCTATCTTTTTTTTTTGCTGGCTTCGACTCTGGCCATATAAGTGCTCTCTTAAAAGGAGATGGTATAGTTTTGTCTTCTTTGGAGTTTTGCTCGGGGTTTTGTAATAAATTATCGCTAATTATTTTTAAAGGTGTTCTTTCCTGAGCCATCATCGGTTCTTCGTTCTGATGCTCACTAAGAGATACATTTTTTGAGTTGGCCCTTTGTATCAAAATATTACTAATTATTTTAATTGGTGTTGTTTCTTGAGAGGTCGTCGGTTGTTCACTATTTACATAAGTTATTGTCGATGATTGTTTGTCGTTTTGTGTATCAATTTCTAACATTTTGTCCTTCGTTACTGAATTCTCACTTTCTTTGTTCTCTGGGTCGTTTTCGTCTTGGTCGACGCATGCACTAGTTTTCAAATCTTCTCCCCATGCTTCTTCCTCAACTTTTTTACTTTATTCTCATTTTTTTTATAAATTTGAAAAAGAGATATGTCCTCTACTGCACCGTCCCATCTTTCCATTTTTCTAAATGTGTTAATTTTATCTTTATCTATTTGGGTCTCCAAAAACTTCATTCCTTCTTCAAATTTTTTAAGTTCAGCAAAATCTGCTTTTTTTTCAGTATCCCTTTTAATGTAATCGTTTTGTAACTGCACTTCTTGAGGGTTCCACGGACATAGACCACATTTCCTAAAACCATTTTTCAGGATATTAGGTCCATAGTATATTTCCAAAGGTTTGCGAAATCAATCTTTTTTATATATGGACTATGACTGCGTTCCAGCCTAACTTTTCTGGTGTTTTCTCTCCAACCACCCTTCAGGGTTCTGAACACAGCTACATCCATAGGCTGTATTAAATGCGTCGCGTTTGGGTAGAGGGCTACTAAAATAATCCTATGTTGTTCACAAAAACGGCTGGTATGAAGTGTAAGGTGCGATGCATGACCGTCTATAAATAAGATTACTGGCAACTCTATTTGTTTCTCTATAAGCCATGGGTAAAATATATTTGCTATGAACTCGTAGAAGGTCTCCCCCGTCATCCATCCCGACTCCGATTTTCCAATGCCCCATGATTCTGGAACACTGAAGGCAACGTCTTTGGGAATTCTTTCATACCTAAATAAAATCATAGGTGGGGGCACATCCCCGGCTGCATTTCCGGTGACAAGAACTGTTAGGCATTCTTTTTCATCATTATTAACAATCTGGTATATGTTTTTCTCTCCTATTTTGGCTAACACTTTATCCCCCTTGGGATTAAGGAAAAAGGCTGCTTCATCTCAGTTGAAAACTCGTGCAGGGTAATTGAGAATATTGTTATGGTTGGAATTCTGCAAGTATTCAAAAACGTCTTGGAACCAAGCACCAAGCCGTTGTTGAGTGACGGAAGCTCTGGAGTTTGTTAGATTTTGTGGCGTCCTTAGCGAAATTTGGGGATTTCTCTTTTAAAAAAGTGCACACCATTTTTTGCCTGGTCGGTTGTTTTTAAAAGGGGTGGGCCGCTTCAGTTCTGTGATGAGTTGTTGCACGCTGTCTAGTAGCTGATTTTTGCTAATTGGAAACCCTGCCTTTGCGGTATTGATTATCCAATCGCAAAGAATTCCTTCCTCCTCTTTGTTGAGATAGGATTCTGGGCCCATTTTCGAAGTTCTAGGATATTTCCCATTTGTTTTATAAAGTAATGTAATTCTGGGTACACCGTGTTTTTTGCCAATGCAGCTACTGATAATCCCCTGTCACAATCTTCCAATGCCGAAAGCATACTCTCTTCTGTGTACTTTTTAAGAGTTTTTTTCTTTGGAGTAGCCATTTCTTCCACCTTCAAGACCTGAAAGGATCAAAAGTTGACATATCAAGCACCAAAACCTGACAGGGGGTGTCAGCTATTGGATATCGGCACGTTAGAATTGCAAAAGTCGCATTTTATGAATAATGTATTTTAAGAGGGATGAAAAGAGATAAAAAACAAATTCAAATAATATAAACCGCCTTGGAACCAAAAGTTGACACCCCTGTCAGCTTTTTGAGCCACATTATATTTTGGAACCAATACTTGACAACCTCCTGAAAAACCTAACCTCCAACAAATTAAAGGTAAACAACTACAGCAAACAGTCACTTTTCCTTTCTACTATAAGCTGAATTTTACTCATCATAAAAATATGATACATACCTTGGCTATCACAACTTTTCCACTCGAGATTTCTTAACACTTTTACTAAAAAACAGTATTTAAGTTCACAACAATATGTACCTGTTAATACAACATGGCACCATTTTGGTGGGAAAAGTATTGTCAAGGCTAAAATTGTACATTGGCTAAAAGATGGAGCCAGTTGTCTTATAGGCATGTTTTAGTGGAGTTTATTGCAGACAAACTCTTATTTTATCGAGATTTTGGTAAAGCTGTCAACTATTGGAGACCTGGCAGCTATACTGGATCGTTTACCTTAGTAGGTATGTACCTTTCTCAAGATATATTTTCAAAAAATGCCAGAGACGCTCCAAATATGAATTTTATGTTAACCCTGGTATACATTATACTACGTCATCCATTCCTCCGGATATTGTATAATCATACAACGTAGTTCAGGTTCCCTGTGCTCTGTACCACATGTTAAAGGCAAATTCCCCTCCTTTCCCTCTCCTGCTGCATGCCGAGCACTCTCCAACGTACGCCTCATTCAATTTTCTGTGCTCAACGCGAAGGCATCGCGCGCGTGTGTCCTGCCATATTGTGTCAGATTAGATGGTATTTGCGTGCGAGAAAGACGTAAGTAACTACTAACATTTTCCCCTTAACAGGTAGAATGCCGAATTCGAGGGATTCGGACAGCGATTCTTCGAAAAATCGAAGAATTAGGCATAAACTTAAGCGCCTAAAACGTTTAGAACGCAGTTTGTTGGACCATAAGAGGGGAGGCAGTAACAGAGGGGAAGGTCGACGTCACCACCGTCGTTGCTCCTCCAGTGGCCGGCGCCGGCGCGCCGCCCGCCGCCGTAGCCCCTCCAGCCGTGCCGGCCCCTCCACTGGCCACTCTACCGGTTCCGGCCGCGGGCCCTCCACCAAGCGCGGCCTGTCCAGCCGTCGCCCCTCCACTAGCCACGGACGCTCCACAAGCAGTGGGAGCGCGGAGCGAGGGGACAGCACCATTCCATTGGCACGGCTACGGCGGGGAAAACGATCGGCATCGGCCAAGCGGGAGCGGGGAAACCATGACCGCCAGGGGACGCACCGCAGCCGCCGGTCTCCGTCTCTAGGGCTTGATTCGCATCGCCGGGCGGCGACCGACAGAGGGCGGTCACGGCACCGCGACCGATCGCCCCTCCATCACCGCCGTCGATCGCGTTCCTGGTCTACACCACCTCGACGCAGGGACAGGTCGGCAGCCCGTTACACTCCCCCCTCACAATTCAGCATAGATGCGAACCTGAGAGCGCGCACAGATGCAAGTATGGGCGAGAACCAACACCCGAGAGGTGCTATAGTTAATAAAGGCGTAAAAGCGCTAATTGAAAACAACCCCCCTACGGCTATTCTCTTTGGTGCCGAGTTGGCAGATAAACTTAAACAGGCCAAACTTTTAGAAACCACTGGGAAGGAGATTAAAACTCCCTTAACCGCCATAAGGAGAACACCTTACAATAAGTTGTCGTTGGCCAAAAGAGGGAGAGAGGGGCAGTCAGGCCAGTTCACGAGGGCGCCGCTCCAACCGTTAAACCGGCAACGCCCGGCCCGCCGTGCGAGGGAAGCGGGGCCACAGAAGGGCAACACCTCGAGGGGCCACAGGAGGGACCAAACGACGAAGAGGATATGGTAAACCAGGTAACTAGTCAGTTTGCAGGCAGGTTGACTTTTTTTCTTGGACAATTGGAGGAAAATTGGCGCCAATCAGACTGTTCTTAATTGGGTAAAGGGTTACAAGTTACCACTTATCAAAACACCACCCTTCCAGCGTGACTTACCTAAGACACGCATCCCTAAAAAGGACGTGCCATACATGGCAAAATTACTGAGTTGCTGTCTCTTGGAGCGATTCGTAAATGTACTTTGGCACGTAACAATCTTTCTTGCTGATAAATCCAACGGGGAGAAACGTTTTATCTTGAATTTAAAACGCCTGAACGCGTATATATCTCCCCCCACTTTAAAATGGAAGACATTCGAACTGTTTTGAGGTTAATAACCAGAGATTGTTTTTTGGCCACAGTCGACCTGAAGGACGCCTATTTCTTACTTTCAATCCATAAGCAACATAGAAAGCTGTTGAGATTCAGCTTCGGCAAGCAAATTTTTGAATTCACATGCTTACCTTTTGGCTTGTCTTCAGCGCCTTACGCATTTACTAAACTTCCAAAGCCAGTCATGTACTACTTACGGTCAAAAGGTGTAATATGTGCAAATTATCTTGACGATTTCCTGGTTTTAGGAAAAACTAAAGGGGAATGTCAAAATCATATTAACACTCTATGTTCATTGTTACATATTTTGGGTTTTGTGGTCAACAAAGAGAAAAGTGCCTTAACCCCAAGCAAGACATGCAATTTTTTAGGATTCGTTCTTAATACCGAAGAACTAAAAATTAAACTGCCTGAGGAAAAATGTCTAAAAATAAAATCTTGGTTGTAAATTTTCAAGACAAAAACAAATTGTACAATTAGAATATTCGCAAAATTTATTGGAATTTTAATTTCAGCTTGTCCAGCTGTTAAGTATGCTATCCGAAATTATCAGATTTGGCTACAAGGATTTGGCAGTGGTGTGAGTCACGAAACATTTGGCTTGTCGCTGCTTACATCCCGTCAGCAGAAAACATAGTCGCAGACCAAGAATCGCGCAAGCTCCCCCCAGAAATCGAGTGGTCTTTGTCAGACCAGTATTTTTCGCAAATAACGCAAACGTTTGGATATCCTCAAATAGACCTTTTTTGCGTCACATCACAACAGGAAATGTAGGAAGTTTGTCCCTTGGTCAAACGACCCAGAAGCCTACGCGATCGATGCGTTTACCTTAACTTGGAAAAAATTCTATTTTTACGCCTTGCCGCCATTTAACCTAATTTTGAGAGCCTTACAAAAGGTAATCGAGGACGAAGCGGAGGGTATCATGGTAGTCCCTAACTGGCCTAGTCAACCATGGTACCCTCTCTTTACCAGACTCTCTGTTGCCGAACCTTTGATCATAGGTCCATGTAATGATCTTCTCCTATCTCCCTACAGCAGGGAACAGCATCCACTCGTGAAAACCCTTTCCCTGGTGGCCTGTATTGTATCAGGGAGGCCATCACCACGAAGGGCGCCCCAAAGGAGGCCATTGACACGATAGTTGGATCGCTCTCCACATCAACTTTGAAGTAATACTCCACAACTTATAAGTCTTGGTGAAGCTTCTGCACGAGAAATGGCATTCGTCTGTTTGAAGCTTCGGCCCATCAAGTACTGCTATTCTTCCAACACCTAGCGGACCAAGGACAGAAGTCTATTTCAACAGCCACCGGTCAGCACTTTCCCTTATTATTCCGGGTCAGGTGGGAGAAGACCCTCTCGTGAAAAGGTATATGAATCACGCATATGTATCACGAATTCATCCATCGGCACCGAAATATGATTTTACCTGGGATCCTCAGCCCGTTTTAAAATACATAGAAGGGATCGGAAATACAGACCTGAAAGAAATATCGAGAAAACTCGTAACTCTCTTCTTGTTAGCAACGGCGCAGCGCTTGCAGACGATATCTGTAAAAACTTCCGCTGTAAATAGACCACAACCGGTAATTACTATACCCTATTTTAATGACAGTCCGAGCTTGTGCCTTGCGAAGACCTTACAAATGTATATGGATATGACCAGTCACTTGCGTAAGGGTGAGGATTTCTTGTTCTTAACTTCAAACAAGCCACACCACAGGGCTTCGAAGCCGTTGGGTGAAAGAAACTCTGCAGGCTGCCGGAATTGTTACAGATATTTTTAAACCTCACTCCACCTGGCATGCCTCAAGTTGCGCAGCAAAATTAAAAAAACGGCGGGTTGGTCCGAAAATTCAAGGGTTTTCGCCCAATTTTATAATCGCCCTGTGGTCGATAATGAATTTATGACAACCTTACTGAAGGTTCATAGATAAGTTTCACTCTTCTTTTAACAAATTGTCAGGATTATTTTACGAAGTTAATCTTAAGTTTTGCCATTATACTCAGCACACAAATAAAGAAGTTATTTGGTTAAATATAATATCCTTTTTTGCAGCGAGTATTTTAATTTGCAACCTTATCTTTAAAAAGCTACGTTGTATGATTATACAATATCCGGAGGAATGGATGACGTAGTATAATTACAAAATCAAACGACTTACCTGAAGTTTGATTATAATTATGCTAGTCATCCATTCCGAAGGATATTGTTACCCACCATCCCTCGACCCCCCTTAGGTTGCAAATGGACATTTAAAAAATGAGGCGTACGTTGGAGAGTGGTCGGGATGCAGCAGGAGAGGGAAAGGAAGGGAATTTGCCTTTAAAATGTGGTACAGAGCACAGGGAACCTGAACTACGTTGTATGATTATACAATATCCTTCGGAATAAATGACTAGCATAATTATAATCAAACTTCAGGTAAGTCGTTTGATTTTGTAAGTATTCTCCAAAAAGTTCTGATCATAGGGTGCACATTTATTATTAATGATTTATTTTGAAATTTAATTTTGGGGATACCTTTTGCTTTAAAAACCATTAAAACTGACTTTTTTCAACGATGTAACGTAGGAAAACAGTACCTGTCAAAAATGACATTTAAAAAATCTAAAAATCGGTTTATGTGTAAAGTTTTGCTTAAAGAAGTTGCTTCTTTTTAAATTTTACATGAGTGTTACATATTTTAACGCTTTATTATGTGGGGAACTTCCTTTTACTTTAGGATGGCTCAAATAAAGCAAGCTTCTAACCTTTTAAATTCTTAATGATAACTGACAAGTCTCTCCCGTTACCAGCCGAAACAATTCGCGGGAAATTCAAATTGGAATTTTTCCACAACAGTTCGGTCATTCTGACACTTTGACCTAGCACTCATTTTACTACACAAAGATCTTGAAATTTAGGTAAAAGTTTCTTGTTTACTTCTGGTGTAATATCTACAATGGATATCATTACATAATCTTCTTCTTTGTACTTATGAGATAGCTTATGTTTTTTGTCAAATTCTAATTTACTGAAATTTTACATCATAATTACCACTCTAACATTTCTACCCTTCAATTATTAATGACAACTGACAAGTCTCTCCCGTTACCAATCTAAACAATTGGCGGGAAATTCAAATTTTATTTTTTCTACATGAATGTAAAAAATATCGATGAGAATGTGGATTTTAAAATTCTGTTTTGTTTGATGCAAAGTTGATGTAGGTTTACGATGTAAATTTATTTATGTTAAAGTTTAGTGCTACATAGATTTCAAAATAATAATAAATTAAAATCTCATCAAACTATTTTACATTGTCTAACCAAAATTCAGGACTTTTTTCCGAACAAAAATTAGCTTCTATTTGAATTATTTAATTAAGTTTAAGATACCATAAAAAGTTGGGAATTTTGGTGAGATACCTTTAGGAAATAGTTTGATGATATTTTAATTTATTATAATTATGGCATCAATAATTTAGTACTGGAAAATCAACTTTGCATCAGACATAATTGTTTTTAAAGCGCATAATTAATTTTAAATCGTTAATATGCGCTTTTGGAAAGGACATATGGATATTTAGTAAGTAATAAAAAGGTAATAGAATTAATTTTAAAAAGTCAATATAATTCTTTTTTGAAAAAGAGGTATTTTTGTCGATATTTAGTAGCGAAAAGTTAGAATGATAAAGCTAGTGATATAAAATATGATTATGGAAGTTACAAATTTTCAAAATTTTGAGAAATTTCATAAATAACATGAAATAATAGCAAAAACTAAATCTTTTAACAGGGCTTTCAAATTTGGCACACTTATGTATAATTGGAAAAGAAACAACAAACAAATAAATCATCAATAAAAGAATTCCCCCTATGATGCGAACTTTCATAAGAAGCATCGAATGTTTAATAGATGGAGCTACATTTTTCGAAAGTCAATAATAAAAAAGTACACTGTATGTTCGACCATAACAAAAATTAAATCATTTCCATATTTTTCTGTCCTTTACTCTAAAAAGCAGCATCCGAATGTCAATACAAAACTCGGGACCAACTCCATTACTTTTATGAATGTAATTAAACAGACTTTGGCCCATAAAGGGGAGCCTCCGACAGCCGGGTGACTTTTTTGGGATAAACGTTTGAAAATATTTGCCGTGTTATCTGTCCAAGGACAAGGACGGACTTAATAGGAAAACATTTTTGTTTTTCATTTCGCAAAAGGTTTTTTAACTTTGTTTAGAATAAACTTGCAGCAAATTTCATTAATTTTTACAAAGAAATCACAGTAAGTAAACCGTAATATGTATCTAGATAACGAAAACGCTGAATATATTATATACAAGGTGTTCCAAAGACCTATTTAACCCATAAAATTTTTATTTATTGGCCGACTTACTGTCACCGACTCCAAAGATAACTCAATTTAGAAAGAGAAAAATATTTCTAAAATTTTAGTTGAAATGTGCATTCGGGCAAATTTGTGAAGTCGGTGATATTTTTTGTTATTTTTTTTTAATTTTTAGTGGAGTGTGCATACGGGCAAATTTTTGAAGCCGGTTTTAATTTTTTTGTTTTTTGTATTTCTTATTTTTTAGTGAATTATTAAGAATTATCGAAATCGGTCCAATATTAAATTACATCCCATATTTGTCCACCTTTAGGATTGAAATTTTTCTCTTCAAATTTAATTTCTCTTCAAGTTTAAATGTGACCACCCCTAAGGTAACCCCTTTCTAATAAAATAAGAATCATCCAAATCGGTCCAATATGAACTTTCATCCCCTATTTATCTACCCTTAGGGCTGGAAATTTTTCTTTAAATTTAAATGGGACCACACCTAAGGTACCCCCTTTCCAATAAAGAAAGAGTCATCGAAATCGGTCCAATATGAAATTTCATCCCCTATTTTCCACACTTACGGGTGGAATTTTTTCTTCAAATTTAAATGGGGCCACTTCTAATGTATTCCTTTTATAATAAATAAAATATTCCAATCGAGTTAGCTATTGATTGCGTTGATAAACATTGGAATAATTTGATACCGTTTACTACATTACCTAAAAATATATTTTTAGAAGGTTTAAAATTTTGCCTAACCTCTACTTTCTTTAATTTTAATAACCTATTTTATAAACAAATTTTTGGAACCCCAATGGGCTCACCTATTTCATCAACAATCGCTAACTTAGTTATGGAAGAATTAGAATCTACCGTTTTAAAAAAACTACAAGTCAAACCTTTCTTTTACAAAAGATACATTGATGATTGCTAACTATTTCTTATAATAAAAAAGGTATTATTAACACAAATTGGTTCACAAAAGATATTTGGTCTGCCAGGTACCTAAATTTCAATTCAAATGTACCAAATATTTACAAAAAAAATGTAGTAAACAACCTTGTTGATCATGCCGTTTGTCTCTCGAACCCTATATACAGACCAAACAAGCTCAAAAAAATAAAAAATACATTAAACGATAATAATTATCCAACAAAATTTTACAACCATTAATTAAAAAACGTATACACAATCTTTATAATAAATCACAAAAAACTAAAAATACTAACCTACCTGAAAGATATTTCTCAATGCCATATATACATGGAGCATCAGAACAAATATCTAAAATTTTCAAAACACATAATATAAATATGGGACATAAAACTATCAACAGTACCAAAAAATTTTTTACAAACCCCAAACCTACTGTAAACAAAGATATGCAATCAAATTTAATCTATAAAGTTTCTTGTTTAGACTGCCAATCAATATATATAGGCCAAACTAAACAATATTTACACAAACGTATTTATAAACATAAATATGATATTAAAACTAATAATAAAAATGCCACCGCATTATGCAAACGTGCCTTAGAAAATGTTCATAGTTTCGATTTTAACATCACCGAAATATTATGTAAAGAAAATGATTACTCAAAAAGAAATGTGTTAGAAATGTTAAATATTAAAAAACATAATAACACCATAAATTTCAGAACAGACACCGAAAACCTATCACAAATATTTAAATCCAATAAATTAATATAAAAAATTTTTTCAAAAATACATATTCATAAAATAACTAAAAATCCGTTCTTGCATTTTACTTTTACTATTTATAGAAAGATTTATCTAAAAATAATTCTACTACGCCTATTAAATTAAATATTTTCACTTTATATAAAAAACTCTCATTCTTTTTTACTACAACCATGCTATTTTTGTGCCGCCTGCCGTATTGAGATTCATATACCTGCAGACGTCCATACGATACACTTAAAAATTTTGATATATTCTTCCATGTCTGCCTAACTTATTAATAAATTTTAAAAAATAAAAAGAAAAATCCGTAAATGTTAACAAACACTACGTAAGTACTTACCTTTATAATTTTTAATTTCAGTCTGATGTTTTTTCCTGTTTCGTTAATCTATTTTTTTTTAATTTTAATAAAAAAATTTTTTAAATGTTTGGAATTGTTTAGCAATACTGTATAAATATAAAAGAAAATTGTTATAATTGAAGGGAAAAAAATCATTTTTGTTGATACCGTTTTGAATGTACACATTGTTATAGTAGGAAACATGTTGTTTTTTAGTTTGATATACCTGATGATGGCCCTATGCCGAAACACGTGTTGTGTAATGGAATTTTTTTTTATAATTGTTCATTAAATGACAAAATTTTTTTTAAAAAATGCGTAATTAATGGTCGCCAACCCAGTAACCAAAAGAAAACTATAATACTACAAAAACGACCAGGAAAGAAAAACAAGAAATTTTTTATAATAAAAAGAAAATCCTCGAAATCGATCCAATATGAAATATCATCCCGTATTTTTCCACCCTTAGGGGTGGATTTTTTCTTCAAATTTAAATGGGGCCACCTTTAAGGTACTCCCTTTCTAATAAAAAAAGAATAATCGAAATCGGTTCAATATGAAATTTCATCCCCTATTTGTCCACCCTTAGGGGTGGAATTTTTTCTTCAAATTTAAATGAGACCATTCTGTAGGTATACCCTTTCAAATAAAAAAATAATTGTCCAAAGCGGTTTATAAATGACGAAGTTCTGAGGTAACAAACATAAAAAACATACAACCGAATTGATAACCTCCTCCTTTTTTTATGTCGGTTAAAACGGTATCGGGTACAATCTGATTTTGTAAAAGTTGGAGGTATTTTTCGGCCGTTAGGCTACCTTCAATGAAGAAGGGGGCCATACTATGGTTTCCAAAAATACGAGTCCAAAAATTTACTTTCCTTGGGTACTGCGTTCGTCATAGGATACTTAAATGTTTGTTATCCTTAGACCAATAACGAACGATCTGGTGATTGTGATGGCCACAAAGTGCAAATGTTGCCTCGTCCGTAAATACAACATGTTGTCCAGAAAATAATCGTTTTCATCACATTTGGTTGTCGTGGCTCGAACACTGTTCACTTGTTTCTACTACGGCACAAACATTAGCCCTCCCTCTTCTCTCTCTCTCTGCAGAAATAGGAGGCCGATTTCGAGTTTCGACGTCGGAACTACATTTTCTGCAGCCAGATACACACCCGATTTCTTCAAAACGGTGAACAATGCGCAATATCGTACTACAGTCCGGCAAAGCTCTATCCGGGAAGGTAAACACGAAGCACCCAAAACTTCATCGGCACTTTGTGACATAAATAATAATTTTAAAAGAAATGGCTTGTGGCATATGGGACAAAATGCTTTGGTAATTGGCAACACCAAACTAGTTTCCAATATCTAACGGAAATTATGTATGGGTCCTTCGGAGGTGTGCAGACCACGACAGGTACCTGTTTCGGGCTTGTTGGCCCTCATCAGGCAGACGTAGCGCACCTCAACCGAAAAGACCCAAACACGTTGGCTAAGTGAAATAGGAACCAGGGCCGTGTTAAGGGGAGGGCGAAGGGGGTTTTCGCCCCGGGCGCCCTATTCAAGGGGGCGCCAAAATCAACAAAGGCGCTAGTACTAATAATTTACTGCTTCAAAAAACATTTAAATTGTTTTTAATTTTTCAGTTACCTACCGATTGGACGATGATTTCGCATACAACTACTGAAACTTTGTAAGTTGTGAATTCGGAACTTGTCTACGTCTACCGATGTCTATGTCGTTGTGGAATATTTTAATTGATTTCGCTATTCTCCCCGAGATGACGCGGTGGCGGCCGGCGCTTGACGATTTCACGTTGACGCGAATCGTTGTAAAAAGGGTTGTTCTGTAAATAAAGAACCCAACTTTCGCAAACGAGCAACGTGTTAGTTAAATAGAGGAATCGATATCGACATACGAGTAGATTTTTGATTTCTGGATACTAATCGTAAATTAGTTGGCAAGTACTTGTACATTCATATTAGCTGAATCCTGAATCTGTAGCATCTAAGGAAACCCTGTTTTAATGAAGACTTGGATTTGTTGAACTTGAATTTTAATATTATCGCTCAATTCTTGATATGGAAAATAGCAAACGTACTAAACAATAACAATCACACACTGTGTTTAGAATAACGTAGCAACCTGGTGGTTTCTATTGTGGCAAATTTTCGTATCTTGTAAATTGTAAAAATGTTCTTTCTGGTATACGAGGTTCTGCTTTCTGGTGCAAAATAAAATGTAAAAATTAAAAGTTATTTGCTCTTGTGAAGTATAAATGAAAAATATGTACCTAACTAAACAAAAATCGTTCTTTAACTATACACTAGATTGTGACAGGTAAATATTTAATGTCCCTAGAATTCTAAATTTGAGTAGATAGAAATTAACATTAAACTCTGTTCTTTGAAGTACATAAAAAGGCTATAGTTATAGTTTCTGTATTCTAAGTTAGGTTAGAACCAGAGACTCTTTAAAATAAGGGAACCCAGCATTTCACAGTCACACAGGAAAAGTGAAGCCTTGAGGGGAAGTTTGTTTTCTGTAGACTCCGCAAGGAGACCACATAAGTGGGCTGGTACAAGGTTATGTTATATGTCAGTATCCAACTGCCATCAGGTTTTATGTGATAGATAGTGCCATAGATTCTAAAGGAGGCAAAAGATTTCCCATCATAATTCACAATTTTTAAGTTTTCTAACTTCCAGATACTCAGATGTGACAATTAAAGAATTTCAACTATACAATAAATGTGTTTCATTTGACAGTTGCCATAATCTGTATTTGTAGACATTGTCAAGTCTAATTTTTAGAAATCATGGAAAGCATTATTACCAAGCATTTACTAACAATCAAAGTACCTGTTATATTCATAGATTCTCCAATAAAATTGCCTACTTGGCATCACTGATACTATTAGAATGATGAAAGAATAGGCCTCACTTTGGAAAGTATAATGCTGGGTCCCCTTATTTTAAAGAGTCCCTGGTTAGGACCATAATTATATAATATCAAGGTTAAGGTTAGGCCTCTGTAACAAGAATTGACATTTCTGCCAGACATGCTAAATACGCACCTGGAGGCGCCCAAAAGAAGTATGCCAATTATTGTAATTTCTGGTGTACCTACAGTTAAAGAGAGATTTTAGTATACATATTTTATTTAATTTAATTAATATAATTTTGATTGGGGGGGGGGTTCGCCAAAAAATAACTTTGCCCCGGGCAAATTTTTATCTTAACACGGCCCTGATAGGAACTAGTATAATGCGGTGAGCATTAACCATCCAACGCCATCTAGCTGGTACTTATAAATAATAATAATAAAAACATACTTTATTATCTGAAGAATACAATCAGTCTCATTGCTATCATTCAGAGTAACAACCACAACAGTGGCTGGCATAAGGTAGGCAAGAAACATAGCACAACAACACTACTTTAAAGATCAAACACACTAAGCCCATAGGCCAAAAATACCATAAGGTAAACACATTTGACAGCTTCAATTCTCTCCATGGCTTACTCATCAATATCGATAAATGTGAAATTAAACTTAAAGATAATAATTATTTGTGTTCCATAAAAGTCAAGAATTTTGCTTAGAAGCGTAAAATAGTTTGATGATATTTTAATTTGTTATTATTTTGGCATCAATTTTAAACTGGAAAACGTAATGTAACTAAATTTATACCCTAAATGCTAGACGGTACTACATAACAGAATTTTAAATTTCTTTTGAAAAATACACATTCTTATCGGTAATTGGTAATAAACAGTTAATAGAATGATAAAGCTAGTGATAGAAAATAGTTTTGTAAATATTAAAAATTGAAAAAAAACCTAAATCTTTTATTAGAGCGTTCAAATTTGGCACACTTAGGTAAAATTGAAAATGAAACAACTTCTTCAAGTCAAACTTTTTCATATTTTAACAAATAAATCAATTTTTGACGATATATTTAACGAAAGTCATATGACCACATTTGAGTTGGATTTTTTCATCTTTTTTCAAACAAAAGGTAACCCCAAAATTAAATTTGAAAATAAAACATTAATTAAAAATTCCCCCCCTATGTTGCGAACTTTTTGGAAGAAACTGTATACAGTGTGTCCCATTATGATACTGGACACCTCAGAACTATATGAAGGACAAGGAAAACAAATGGTCTCTATTTTTTTATTGGTAGTCCCAAGGGAGAGTATCTCATATGTGGTGGTATTTGGATGGGGTAATTATTTCATGGCCTGCTATGATTTTTTAAAATAGCAAATTTTCAAGAAACCCCATTAGGGATTTTTTTACGACAAAATGTTATTAAGAAAACTTTCTCCCACTTTTTTCTTAGAAATGTGTCCTATCTAGAGCTTTCACGTCATAATATTATTAAAGAAACTTAGTTATCGTGAAAAAATAAAATTTTGACGTGAGAGCTCCAAAAAGGACACTTTTCTAAGAAAACAAGTGGGAGATAAATCTAAAAATCAAAGTAGGCCTAGCCTTTTGAAATTTTGCGTATCTCAGTTTTTCATTCTGAACAAGTTTTCTTAAGAGGCTACGATACTTATGAAATCCGCCCAAAGTGCCCGACTCAATTCAGGACAAACGTCGCTCGATTAGATATGCCTATCCTTTTCCTTCCTCTAGTCCCCACGACTCCCCACTCCAGCCTGCCCCTTCATAGTGCTACGATTGAGGGGCAGGCCGGCCGTGGGTACTACACTGAGAAAAATCTGTCACTTTGTAAAAAAACCCTGTTTAATTCAATATGAGATATTATTCCTCAAACTCAAGCAGAAGCTTTTTTGTAACTAACAATAATCAATTCAATTACAATTGATATTGAATTCTAATGAATAATTTAAATGTAATATTTTATTTCAATAAATAGCGTGTTCTGGAATTGATTCTATAATACTTCTTTTCTAAGCACATTCTTTTGTCAGAACAACATAACGTTTCATGGTGTTGAATTGAATAGGGATACATTTAACTGTTCATTATACTGAAATTACAACTATTGTCACTGAATTTTTGCTGGATTTGTAATACTTAATTGTGGGTACTAATATCAATTATAGCCATTCACTTGCAGTGTTCATTATGACTACGAACGATATAGAGTGTAGGGTTGATTCAAAACCTTTAATTTGCGATCACTGTGTGCACTCCTAAGTTAACCCCCAGTTAACCCTGAAAAAATCAGCTTGTTTTAAAGAATTTTTTTTTACCCTTATAAAGCACTTTAGATAGTGGTGATCTTTTACCTATATCTCGTGAAGTATTGAAGTTAAAAAAAAAACTTCATGAGGGAAAGTTGTAGAGAACGTAATAATGTATACATAAGAAGAAAAAAAATTGTACACATGAGAAGAAAAAAAATTGCAAAAAAATGTTTGCAAAACCACTCCTATTGCGGGGTTCGTAACACGACTTCGACGGTGATTTTTTGGGGTTATACTCAGGACGCTACCCACAACCAACCCTGAAAATATCTACCTGTTAAGAATCATTTTTTTTCTATCTCTATAAAAAAATGACAATTTGCTTGGACTATGATTACTTACATTGATGAATATAAAAGTTGCAATTAAGTTATTTTGTTCATCCAATGAATTATAATGTTTTTTCAGTTGCTTCTGGGGTACTCTTATATAGTTTGGAGTAGTCTGAGGGTGAGAATTATTATTATTCAAATAAAATAAATTTAATTGTTTAAATAAAACATAAGATATTTTAAAACCGAGGTTATGCTTTCATTGTAGTATGCCAATTTTAGTATCGAAGTGACAATACGTCTTCTTAACGGAAATTCAAACTATTTTAAACTTATTGGTTCATCTGCAATTACGTCAAAAGTATAGATTATATTGTTGGGACCACATGGATTTGCTTGTATATTTAAAGTGGGTAATGGAAAAGTGACTATATACACGAACTCACTAAAATCACAACAGTCTTTTTTTCCTGTGTAGACGTGTAGATAATATGAAATAATAACTCGTGCCGGCCGCCGCCGACGGCCGCCGGGGTCACACGAGTCTCGCCGATGCCGACGAAGAAGCGCGAATATATATTTAAAAAACGGCGGTGGCCTGTTTGCTTTATTGCAAAAATGATATTTTTCAGGGCGTTCACTTTTCGTTGGCAACACACTGCATAGCTTTTTGGCGTCGAAGCAATTTTACTATTATTTTTCATATCAGCAAAGGTGCATGCTATGAAGGGTTCGTGTATAAAAAAAACTTCTGTAATTGCTCAATTATAAAATCTAAATTAACGATTCGATTACCGAATTCTTCTTGAACCACATTAGGGTCAGTTGAACATCTATTAATGTTTGATTGGATAATTGTTCTGCATAATAGTGTTGCTACGACTAAAAAAGTGCGTCTAAAGTCTACTTCTTCAAAATGTTTTATATAACTAGTAGGTATTCCATATTTACATTTGTGTAATAATAAATAAATCTAACTAAAAACTTTCTACACTGTAAGAGTTCACTTTAGAGGGATTAGAGTGAATAGGCCATATTATATCACAACGGTTTCGTTAATCTATAAAATTACATCCTCAAGGACTAATTTATAGAGTTACGAAACTGGTCTCCCTTTTTAAATAAAGTAATAGTTGTGAGATAATAGGAGCCATTAATTTCTAATCCCTTGTAAATGTTCCATTCAAAGCCCTGTTTTTCCCAGAAAGTTTGTTTCCCAAACCCTATGCACCTGCAGTACTACTTATACCTAAATCCGAATAAGTGTGCAAAATGCAAAATATGTAGGTACCCCTCTCTCAAATTCTGGAAACCATATTAGGTACCTACGGGAATAAAAGCACTCAAGCCCACAAATTACTCCTATTGGTTTCACTACATGTGACTGTTGTGACATCATTATCAAACATTATAGGTATTCTTGCCCTGACTGCCCCTTATTCTGACAAATCTGAATTATCGAACATCCTAGAAAATGTATTAAAATGTCATAAATTCGACAGACTGGAACAATAAAATGTACTATTTTTATTTTGCCCGATTTTCAACTCCAATGACTTTCGAACAATCTTCTAACGAAGAAGTTTCTAAAACTGACTGGATGTCAGAATTATTATCGTTCCCTCTGGAAAGTATATAAATTAGCTTTTATCATGCAGCGATTTACATAGGAATTCGTTTTCAAAAAATGCTTCACATGACCCATTTATTTGGCAAAATTATTACTTGTACCTATCACATTTTTAAAGTAAAAATCAAGCGCACAATTTGGTCTAGAATTTAAATTTACTCTTTTTGCACGACCAGGCCATTTCATGCCCTAGGGATTAAACCATTTTACACAAAAGCAAAAAGTAGGTACTTTGTGAATAATAATTATTTATTTTCTAAAATTTATTTGTGGCGCAATGGATTAATAATTATTTATTTATAATTCCTGGAGGAATAATAATAATGAGTATTATTATATGCCAGTCGACATACATAATGTCGCGGTAGAAAATATTTTCTTCGGGTACTCGGAAATATAAATATTTGCTAACATACTAACATTCAAAACAAGCGAAACACAAATAAGGGAGACTGAGACGTGACTAATAAAATGAAAAATGAACCATCTGATATCGATTGAAAGTTCCCCTGACGTGGTTTCCGAGCCCGGTGAGGTACGCCGAAGTAGGGGGAAGTAGGGGAACCACGAGTTCCAGCGAACGCCCGCCCGCCCGCCTATCTCCGTACGTCTAATTCCTGCTCGAATGGCCAATTCACGGATCATTTTATTGCCGGGCAATGGGTTCGTAGTTTTCAAATCATAGCCAAACGAACAAACGTATCGACTTGAAAGTAGTCTTAAAATAATGTTATAGAATGCCTCAATCGTCGTTGTGTCCTTCGAATTATTTTTGAGCGGTGGAAATACTCGAAATTCTTAACCGAATATAGTCTAATTTCGGGTATGTTTGGCATTTTTTTTCACAGTGTCGCATTAGTCCTGCACAGTTCGTGATACACAACGACGATTCTTCGTAGTTTTATCTAAGCCACAAAAAAAAATCAAGTGAAAATATTAAGAAATGCAAGTAGGAGATGTAAACTACGAAACCCTTGAAAATGGGGGGTATCGTAGCGCCTTAATAACATTTTGTCGTAAAAAATCCCTAATGGGGTTTCTTGAAAATTTGCTATTTTAAAAAATCATAGCAGGCCATTAAATAATGGCCCCATCCAAATATCACGGCCTATGCGATAGATACTCTCCCTTGGTACTACCAATATAAAAATAGAGACCATTTGTTTTCCTTGCCATTCATATACAGGGTGGCACACCACGAACTGCATCGATATATATATATGGAAAACTAAAAGTAGGAAAATTCTGAAAATTTGGCACCTCACCAATGCCGATGGGCGCTGCTCATCTAAAATATTTTGGTGAATCTGGCACTTCCGGCTATACCGAAAGTCGATATAAACTTTCTTATTTCAAATGGAACACCGTGTATATTATTGCATTTTTGAATTCTAGGCATCATTTTGGAACAAAAATTTTCAACATATCCTATGTCTAAATCCAACCGTTTTTAAGATATTTGCATTTTTCCGAAAAAAATTACAGGTGCAGACCTAAAGTCAATTAGCAATTTATACGAGGAAACCGCAAAATTTCTAAACGAATTTTTGGCATCGTGTAACAGAAGCCCTGACCTAGTGATCTCTGCTGAGAAATAAATCCGTTTTTATACAGGGTGTTCACAAAATATGAATAAAAATTACATTCAAAATGTGCTTAAATCTCGAAATTTTCAAATGGAAACCCCAATTTTTTTAATGCGATCTTATTCACCACTAAAAATGATGACAACTTTGTGTAAGGTTTCCTATGCCTAAATGCAGTAATTTTCGATTAATTTACGAAAAACCCACTTTTCGCCCATAAAATGCGGGGTTATTAATCATATTAGCCGTGGACGTTGAAAAGACAATCGCGGATGAGGAAATGTCACTTGGTTTATAAATTATTGTCAACAATAATGCCGGCGCGCTTAAATTACACGAACGAAGATTATTTAAATTTGTTTATTATCTACGGAGAATGCAACAAAGTAATATCAAGAACGTGCGATAATACATTTGGGGCTATCCACAAAAAACAAAACCATTGCCAAACACAGTTAAAAAAATAATACAAAATTTTAAACAGTATGGATGTGTCAGAGAAATATCACTTAAAAATAAGCCTATCGTGGACGACGGTAATTTTGAAGTGGTTGTTTTGGGATATTTTGCCGCTTTTGGTTCTGTCAGACAATGTTCACTGGAATCTGGTATATATCAAGAACCTCAATACAAAGAATACTACATAAACACAAATTTCACCCATACTCCTTTTCTCTGGTTTAAGAACTGAAAGATAATGATTTCATGAAACGTGTAGATTTTTGTGAGTTTGTTTTAACATGGTTCCAAAGAGACGGAACCTTTTTGGATAATATTGTAATTGTTGACAATAATTTATAAACCAAGTGACATTTCCTCAGCCGCGATTGTCTTTTCAACGTCCACGGCTAATATGATTTTCCAAGCGTTAAGCAATAACCCCGCATTTTATGGGCGAAAAGTGGGTTTTTCGTAAATTAATCTAAAATTACTGCATTTAGGTATAGGAAACCTTACACAAAGTTGTCATCATTTTTAGTGGTGAATAAGATCGCATTAAAAAAAATGTAATGTAATTTTTATTCATATTTGGTGAACACCCTGTATAAAAACGGATTTATTTATCAGCAGAGGTCAGGGCTTCTGTTACACGATGCCAAAAATTCGTTTTGAAATTTTGCGGTTTCCTCGTATAAATTGCTAATCGACTTTAGGTCTGCACCTGTAATTTTTGTCGGAAAAATGCAAATATCTCAAAAACGGTTGGATTTAGACATAGCACATGTTGCATGTTTTTGTTCCAAAATGATGCCTAGAATCCAAAAATGCAATAATATACAGGGTGTTCCATTTGAAATAAGAAAGTTGATATCGACTTCCGGTTTGACCGGAAGTGCCACATTCACCAAAATATTTTAGTTGAGCAGCACCCATCGGCATTGGTGAGGTGCCAAATTTTCAGAATTTTCCTAATTTTAGTTTTCCATATATAGATCGATGCAGTTCGTGGTGGGCCACCCTGTATTTCTGAGGTGTCCAGTATCAAATTGGGACACACTATATAATTATATAGGAAAATCGAATTTTCCATTTGATATGTTATCCCCAGGGGCCACTCGTAAATTTCCTTTTATTCTACTCAACATCCATGTACTTTTCAACCATCTTCTAGGCTTCTATGCGAAAATGGGGCACCTAAATCTGTCACTATCTGACGGTCTATGTACAGGGTGTTTCATTAAGGGTGAAGAGGTACCATATCTCAGGAATTAATAGTCCTGGAGCTTTGGGAAAAAATCTTCTCAAGCAATGTGGTCACGAAAAATCGCTGGAAGTTCGTAGGTCGGCCGCTAGGGGGCGTATTCGAAACAGTAAATTTGAAAAATGAGTTTTCTCAAAAAAAAAAATACTAATAAAGGTATATCAAAAATACTTTTGTTGCACTCTTCAGCAAATTCTAAACAAGTTTTCTTAAGGATTTTTTGCTCTAGCTCTTCAAATAGAGGTAAAACGGGCGGATAAACCTTGACTTGAAAAAATGCATTTAACTCCGGTTTGGCTTAACCGAATTGGTCGAATTTGGGCTTGTTGAAGAGAGCTTTCCTTCTTCTATCAAACGATTGTCCAGTAAGGTCATTTCGAATTTCGTGGTCACCGCTAGAGGGCGCAATTTGAAAAATTTACCTTTTATTAAAATTTTCTCCGAAATTTTAAATGCAATGGCATATTTATTCTGTTATAATCGAAAAGTAGATTAAATTTACAACAAAAAATACCCAAGGTTCAAATGAATATATTAATTAGTTTCGGAGTTGTCGCCAAAAGAATAATTGTTAACATGTTATTTGAAAGAAAAAGGTAGGTATTTGTTGTCAAATATTTCCGTGGTCAAGCATGCCATGAAATAAATAAAAATCGACTTGAGTTTTTCGTAAATTGCTATTTTCCTCACTTTTATTTCGTTAAACGTATCTCTAATTTACTTACCTGTCGCAAACTTTATGAATAACTCTTCGCATCGCCATACTCATCCTTATTACTTTTCTAGGAACAGGAATATATTTTTGCAATTGCAGGTAGTCTGTTAAATTACATACAACTTTAGCGTTTAAAAAAAGTCATTTTCTTCATTATCTTCCTGGATAAGTAATGTAAATAAGGCACATAGGGTTTTCGAGCATCGTTTCCCAATTTGCCTTGTTAGGTATTCTTTCAAAAACTTTTGACTATAGCGACTATTTTTTCGCTTATAAGCATTCAAAATTAGACATTAAAGTTATAAGATTATTAATTTTATTTTCGAGAATGTTTTGATAAGAATTCCGATGACGAATTGAAAGCCAGTACCGAAACACTCAACTTATATCCTAAAATAGCCAAATTCGGTGAAAACAACAAAAGGCAAGCTGCATCGTGGTTTTATTTTCAATTCGCCGGGTAACCTCGGGTATATTTGCTAGTATACAATAAATTGTATTCCCTTGAAAATCGATAGCAGTTTACAGCTCGAACATAATAAATTTTCTGTATGTAACATTGGCTTTAGAGAACATAATATCAATGTTGTACGTACAATACAGGAAGCCTACATGGTGAGATATTTTAACCTTCAGCTATTTCATGGTTTAAAAAAATATAAACTGTTATCTTGCCACTTGATAATTACGAGACTACTTACATTAATGTTTTTGGAGTTACAGAACATGGAGTATTTTATTTTAAAAATGCGCGAAATTCCTTGGGATGAGGTTGCCTTCAAATAGGAAGCCTTTCCCAGAAAATTGTATCCGCCAACTGTTCTTTATCCAGCACCCCGAAAAAACTTTTAATACGGTCTCAAACTCGTAAAGTCATAAGTATAGATAAGAACAGCGGAATTCTAAACTGTTAATAAAATAAGATAGAAAGCATTATTTTGTAAAAGCGTTATTGTGTGCTTCTTCGTCGCATCATCTGATGACGTTTGCTCCAATCTCCCCAAGTTAGCTATATGTAATAAGTATAAGTAATAAGTTTTTCCGACGTTCACTTATGCTATCGCTAATATATTTTTTGCGGTATGCGTTCAAATACCTGCGGATTTATTAGTTTTACGAACTTAAAGTGGTCCAAGCAAATAATCAATTTTTTTTTTATATTTTGCGATAGAAAGGTGCCATTAGACATGCTGCATGTTCTGACAAAGGTGATATGTGCCAGGACTACTAGATAGCTTATTCTACTAATTCAAAGATGGCGCTGCCCTTATGTGCCGAAGCTGATATGTTTGAAAGGTGGCAAGTGCCTTTGTATATCCAACGGTTTTTATTAGTGCTACTTAAATATGACTGAATGTGTGATTAAAAGTCGACAAAGCAAACACAGATGTGCAAAAGGAACTCAAAGAGGCTGGTAAAGCATATAAAACAAGGAAAAGAATAGATCTACCAGCAAAACAGATGGCAAAGCAATAGGTTTGTATTTGTAGGTTTCCTAACCTAAAATTTAGATACTTAGTAAATGTTTCTGTACTTTCTTTTAGGTGCCTTGTAAATGCAAATTTAGTTGCAATGATGTAAGCTTTAACGGACATAAGACTCTGACTCTCAATTTTATAATGAGAACTCAAAAACACAAGGTACCTACTTAATGGGCCTTATCCATTAGTCCCGAATTAAAAGGCGTCGGCATGGTACACATAATGATCCCGAGGACAGTACAAGACAAGTTACTGTACATTATACCGTTCCCGATGAGAATGGCGAATTTATTTCTATGTGTAAACAGCCTTTTATGGATACCTTCGCGGTCATGAGAAAAATATTGGACGTTCTCGTTAATAAAAAGAAATTGGGTGAAACATGTTATTCTGACAAATTTTCCGAAGATGATTGTCAGCTTGTTAAAGTGCATATTAATAGTATTCCAAGGGATGTCAGTCATTACACACGTCACAAAAAAACGAGACTTAAATATAAACAGACTATTTAAGGCATTCCAGAAGATGTACCCTGACTCGATAGTTACTTACAAATTCTATAGAGGTGTTTTTAAAAAATATTTTTCAAATCTTCGTCGACCAAGAATGCACACATGTAATAGATGTGATAAGCTGGATTGCGAAATTAAAGCTAATGCAAAAGATAGTGGGACAGCTAAAACTCGACTACAGCTGCACCAATCAAAAGCTGAGAGGGCCAGGGACCTATTAAAACAAGATATGCTCGACTCTCAACGGCCTGGCAGCAATACGTATAGTTTATCTATGGACCTTGAGCAAGTTTGGTTTGTCCCCACATTAGTTCACTCTGATATGTTTTACATGTCACAACTCTCCTGTTACAACTTTGGCGTTCACATTGGTGACACAAATAATGCATATATGTGTCTCTGGCACGAGGGTTGTGCGGGACGTGGAGCCAAAGAAATTGCTTCATGCCCTGCTTCGACTTAAACATGGATATTACCAAAATGAAAAATTTGGTGATTTGGAGCGACAACTGCGGTGGTCAGAACAAAAATAAATACACATTGTTTGTGTTAGTATTTTTGGTAGTTGCTGGCTTGTTCGAATCCATAGAGCAAAGTTTCCTTATTAGCGGACTCAGCTTCATGCCTTGTGATCGTGATTTTGCATTGATCGAAAAACGTAAGAGATGTATGCAAGCTTTCGTACCAGAAGATCTGATTCATGTTATTGAATCCGCAAGGTATAATCCACCATTCCGTGTTGTGGATATGACAAAATACGGCTTTTTTGACATAAAGACAACTACAGATATATTTCTTAACACATCTAAGTTACGAATCAGTAAAGCTGTGATAATTCGTGTCGAGAAAGCCAATCCCCTAAAAATTAACTTAAAAACTTCATAATAACCCATAATAAATACCCATTCGGGTAATCCTCTTTTCCTCAATTTTAAAATTCCACATTTACATAAAGTATTTTTTACTTTTTATTTATCAAAAAATTTTTTGGCTTTCACCTATGCCGGCTCGAATAATAATTTTTGGCACGCCTATGTTCAATTGCATATTTCGCGGTCTTTGTTGACACTGGAGTCTTCCGCCCGATTTAGTTACTTTTCGGAAACCACTGTCTTCATTTCCTTCCACACTGCACTGCATGGCTATCGGCCTTCCAATTTTATTACGATGAATTTTGTTTAAAATAATTTATACAACATGTGTTAAGCTTATGGCTGTGATGTTCATGTTAACATTTTAATGTGTGACATGGGATTTCCATCGTCTTTTTACAACTGTATTAAACTCAGTAGCTCCAATTTTCTGTACACACCTGACATGTGAGTATCACATAGCCAAGAAGTTTAATTCCTCTTTTTCATATTAAAATCGTTGACTCTTCTCTATAAGTTATGTCATACTCTCTTCTAGGTGGTACTGATGATGGCTATGTAGCCGAAAGCGCTTTACCATGCTAATTTTACAAATATAATTTGCAGGAAAATACACCTTTTCTTCGTTATTAACATTTACGTGCACACAGCCGAAATCATTTTAATTTAAAAACTTCATACTCGGACCTACAATCTTGGACCGAAACAAATATTTTACGGAAAGGTAAAACCATCGATCAGTTGAAAAAAAAAAAAGAAATGTCTACGATCCATGTTACCTTACCTTAAAGATCCAGCTCACCAGCAATTTTATAGAAAGCTGCTAAATCTCGAGGAAGAACCCGAAAACAACCACCCAGGAGGCAGCATTGAATAGTTATAATGTCACCTTTGTTAATAAATGTTACATGGCACTTATCACCTTCCATTTTCTTTTTTGTATTTTTTTTCTTTTTTGCTAATTTATTCATAAAATATTGACAATAAATTTATTAAATGAATTTCCGTTGAATATGGAACTTGTAGGTCACATAAATTAAGAATAAAGTTTTTTTGTTTATATTAAGATTTTTAAATATCTTGAAAGGTATATTTTAGCACATACCACCTTTGTAACTTCCACTCTTCAATTATTTTTACGCTGAATGTTTGGTAACATTCGTATTTTCTCATTCGAATTCTGAGGTTTTTTTATATTGGGAAGTTTCTCATAAATGCTTAGACTTGATGGCATAATCCAATCTTCTCACTTTTGCTTAAATTTTGGTGGTAGTTCTTCAGGTTAGTAATATGCACATGTCCCCTTTTGGTCAGCGTCTTTGCAGGGAGTATACCCCCTTATACACCTCGCATTCTTCTTCGGCGTCCACATCGTAGACGGGCTTGATAAGCTGTTCTGAGTTAGCCGGAACAGTAATATCTTCATTCATAAGCAACCACAGATCGTTTCGTGATTACAGCCATGTTAGGACGCGTCACCAAGATTTCTTCGGTCTTCGCCCTCAAAGTCCTGCCGTTAATTTAAAATTAGTAGAACCTATGGTTATAAAGGTGTCATGCCCTCCTATAACCGGAATTTCTTCGCCATTACCCAACTCTATGATGTACATTAGTGATGGTGCAATCCTGCAGTGGGTTATGATGTCCAGCCTCACGATATTATGACTGGAATCAGTGTCTACCACAATGTCACATTCCCGGCCGCAAATCTTTCCTGGTATCTTTCCTGGTAGCAGGCTGTCTCCAGAATTCGGAAGCCGGTAACTTTTAACCTGGTAGGTGTGGCTTGGTAGCACCGAGCCATCTTTTGCCCCTCAAATCTGGCTACTCGTAGTTTTTCTGCACGGTTCCAAAAGCGCAGTGGTATAGTTACTCGATCACCTATCCCTTCTTTGGACGATATAGCACGTGAAAGGATGTTTTGTATTGCTGCCTGTGCTGGAGTTTCAAAGCTCCAATGCATGCACCAAGGCTTCTGAGGTATTTTTGTGGCTAGTCTCACTGTCACGCACACAATCTATGAATCCGCAGGATCCCATCCGGAAGAAACTCAGATTCATCAGTTTCACGTGCTGTTTGTTATTAATGTTCTTAATAACTGAATTGTAGGTATGTCACTTAAAAATAATAATACATTTCAACAATAATTTTCTTAATTATTTTGTACTTTTGACTTTGATTTGAAAAAATGTTCGCCTACCACGCATTTTATCCTATGCTGTGAGCTCCGTCTAAATTTCTTACGACGTTGCTTGTGTTATTAAAAAGAAAGATGATTCGAAAGTGAAAAACTAGTTTGGTAGTTTCGAGATCACTATACAGTGTGGATAGAAATTGTGGAATATTGCTTATATTTCTCAAAATATTCCTCATATGAAAAACTTGTTTTAATAAAAGTGTTAGGGGAAATGATTTCCGTTTTAGTGATATCAAGCAATCTTTCGTAGCACAAAAAATGTGGTTGCCATGGTAACCGACTTGCACCATATACGTTTTTTGGTGAAAATTGATACATTGGAACTTTCTGAATACGATACAATAAAATTTTAATGGGGTCGCATAAGAAAAAATACAAAAAATTAAGTTTTCTATTATGCTATTGACAATGTTTATCAAAATAATTATTAACCATGCCAAAATCAGAACAATGGGAAACTGTCACTAGCTGTCCCCAAGTAGCATCGTAGTGATGAAAACCTATATGGCCACTTCTACCGAGTGGCCATTACGTAATCACCACTAAATCTACAACTTTGCAGTAAGATTTACTTTATTTTCTACGAAAAAATCACGTCAATTTCACCACTAGTAGTCACTATATAGTTTCATAACTTTTTAGTGGTTCTTAAGGTGTTTGGAACGTCGTGATTACTACCGAAAATCACCTTAAAGTTCTTATGCTTTCAAAGTGGAAAATGGAAGTGGCGGCGACCAAACTGTATCACTAAAATATATCTTAAAAGTGGCTACAACTTTAGCGTGCGCGTGATAGTGGCGGCCACGTTTTGGTCACCTCTACTAAACCTTGAAAGTGGCGAAACTTGTTGGTGATAACTAGTGGTCATCGCCAAGTTTTTGCCACTTTTAGAAGATATTTTCACGTACCCATATGACATCAAAGCCACTACAAATTTATCATTACCATCAAAATTCACTCTATAGTGACCGTCACTATCAAGTGAGGCTTCCGTGCTATTTTGCTGTATGCGCGTGCATATTTCTGCTAACGCGGTGTCAATGTGGTGATTGTAGTGCAGTGAGATTTAGTGTTCATTCTTGGAATTAATTATTCGATGTGTGCGATTTAAATACTAGACATGATGATGTGCATATTACACTCTGGGACAGCAGGACCTGCTTCCAGAATATTGTCGATTGAAGAGGTGTGACAGCGGTGTAAGCTTCTTAGGGATAAGAATATTTAACAAGCTACCACATGCAGTGCCACTTCCAAAATTTAAAAACTGTAAAGTAATTTTTGCTCCTACTTTGTTCTCAATGCTTTTTACTCGGTGAACGAATTCTCGAATAAAACCTTCGCCTAAATAAGTGTTTGTTATTGTGGATTTATTATTGTAAATTTATTTCGAGATTTTAACTAAATGTAAAATATGTACTATGTAAGTGCCTGTTTGCCTTATTATGCTTAATGTATGTATCTTAACACGAAATAAAGAACTTGTATTTTAATAGTCGTTGCGAATGCTTTGTTCCCTAAATTTTGAGGTTATGGAAATTGACACTCGCGCGTGTAGAGATGATGGTGTCTGTGACGTGGCCGCCACTTTCAAATGGTGAAAGTAACTATGAATTGGAATAACACAGTTTCCGCCACTATACCGCCACTGAGGTCAAGTAACAAACACCTCAAATACGCAAATGTGTGTGGAAATCAAGTTATATTTTAGACAAGACGCCATATTTAAGAATGAGATTTATGCCGCCATTATGACAATATGAACAAGCTACTGAATAAAAATTAATTTCTCGTCAATTCTTCATTACAATATAGTATATTAGTAAGTAATTATTGGTTTTACGTAACCAGGAATGATAAAAAGATTGTTTGCGGTATGTAGGTAGATATGTTTAAAAAAGTGTGCTCCTCACTTTTTATTTTATTTTATGAAAATATTGAATCTTTCGGGAGGGCCTGCTCATATTTCGAGCTATAACGTCTATGTTTGACAGTAAACTTGAAATCGTTTTGTTTTTATCCCCATCTCCAAATTAAATTACATTAAAATAAAATAAATACTCATAGTAGTTATATTCCCGATTGACACCATCAATCTCAGTAATTTCGAGTTGGTGGGAGAAAGGCAGCAAGATATAATAATATATGTACCCAAATAAGTTGAACGAGAGAGACCGAGTGACATGGAAAAGAAAAAGGGAAGTAGCCAAGTTTCATGTAGGTGGCCTCATAGGTGGCTGCCACTACGCTCCCACGTTTTTGCCACGTAAGTGCCACGTGGCTGAAACGTAGGTAACGGTATAAGTTGCAAAAACGTGGTGGCAACGTGGCAGCCACCCAAAAATTGTTCCCCATTTTGGTGGCAGCCACGTTATAGAAAGGTCGGCCGCTAGTGATAAACACTTTAAAGTTTCTACGTCAGTGGTCGTTACGTGACGCCCACTAAAAATGCTACTTGGGTCAGTTGCTTGTAATTGTGTGCATTGTTACAGTAAACGTACTTTTTTACTCAATTTTCTGTGTACTTAAGAACTTATAAGTAAGTTATAATGGCGCTTGAATTAAGTGAAACGGAAAGAATACAGGTTAACATACTAAGTACTTAAGTGCACAGAAAATTGAGGAAAGAAAGTACGTTTAGTGTAACAATGTACACAGTGACACAGCTAGTGACAGTTTCGCATTGTTGTGATTTTGGCATGGCTAACTTGATGTTAATAATTACATTACATACATTAAAATTGTATTGTATCGTATTCAGAAAGTTACAATAATGTATCAATTTTTACCAAAAAAAGTATATGGAGCCATTTAAAAAAATTTAATCGGTTACCACGGCAACCACATTTTTTGTGCTACGAAAAATTGCTTGATATTCCACAATTTCTATCCATACTGTATTTTAAATAATTTTATTGGCCTACTACTATGCAACACTGGCAAGTTCCAAAGTCACGAGTCGCCACTGAAATGTATCCCAAGCAGCATTTTTAGTCGCCCTTACGTTCCAGCGACTTTTGTTTGCAACTTTAAAGTTGTGATTACTACTGATAGGAACGTAATTACTACGTTCCTATTACGTCCCTGCGACCAAAATGGGGAACATTTTGAGGGTGATAGATACGTAACGGCGACCACCTAGCAACTTACACCGCTACGACGAGCTTACGTTCCGGCAACGTGGTGGAGACGTAGCAGCGTGGTCACCGCTACTTTGTTGGATTTGTTTGCTTCTTTACATTCGCGTCCTCGCTTTGTCTTTGTCTAAATAATTAAAAAGTATTCTAGTCCAGCATCTTCCGTCATTTTTCAATAACCGTGGAAAATGGAAGTACCTAATATTTATTTTTAACTTATATCTATGAATAATGGTAGGTATAAGAAAGGTATTAATTTGCTGATTTATTTCTCGTTGCTAGATTCAAGAATCTAAAACGATTGAAAATTTTCTGTCAAATATGACGTTGATAGATTGAAAAGTAACAACGCGCCCTCTCAAAATGCATGTTTTAACACTTTTTTATCGGGAGGATAAATTACGAAAATGTTCGAAATTACCTAAAAATGCTGAAAAATGCTTTTTTAATGTTTCTATAAGTTATACGAGTTCATTTTCGCTCAATTTTCTCTTTTTTGGGACAATTTTCAAGAAATAACTATTTCAGTACCAAAGGAAATTGACATTTAGTATTAATGGCGTCTACCATTTTATAAGAAAATATGGCGTAATTTTCAGTAATTACTTCTAAGTATTATTTACCTTAAAATGGGTGTTTGAAGGCTTTGCCACTTAACTGGTAGTAACGGCAACTAGACTTTTTTCACTTTAAGGTAATTCCTACCTTTAAGACGAAAATTAGTTTTAGATATTTTAAACTGTAAAGTCCTAATTACTACAAGAGAACTTCAAAGTTCCAGAAGCCTCGTTTAAGTTCCGATTGCTACTACTAGGTTCCATTTGGAACTTTAACCTATAATTTTTATATGCGTGAGTGTTGTTTTCAGCCGGTGTGTGTTTCGTGCTATAATTATTTGAAATGTTGATATTTAAAATTGTAGCCACTCGAGAGAAGCGTTTTGTAATTTTGTATTGAAGACAAGTGCTCGTGTTTCGATTCGTTTCATCCAACTGCTGCTTTAATTTTCTATAAAATGTGAATGTGTGTCTATAATTTTCATCACTTCGCAAAAACGACCCAATCCTTCAATCGATTGTAAGGAACTAAATGTAGTTTCCATTTTGGTCCCTATAGAAGTGACAGTGTAGTAATTGGAACTTTCTAGTAATTTTAAAATGGAGTGAGAAGTAAAACTTACCATACAGTAGTTTTCTCGAGTAGCGGGAAAGTTAATTTCACTTTAAATATGACTATATAGTTCCATAACTTTGGAGGTATTTCTAAAGTCGCTAAGATGTAGAAGTTACTTTCACCGTTACCATAAAGTAATGAAAACTTTAAAGTGATAAACAAGTAACACAACAAAGTAATTGTGACCATTGAATATAACCTTAGAGTTAACGTGACTTTAACGTAATTTTGCATAGTAACAATTCCGTTCCAGATACTTCAAAAACTACTTAGAAGTACTGAAACCATAAAGTTCCAACTTGTAGTAATAATTACTACGTAATTACTCATACTTTCTTAATGTAAGTAATAAAAACTAATAAGTCGATTTTTAAGTAATAATTACGTTATAACTATTTATTCAAAGTTCCCATCTCAGTTACCGCAACTTTAATGCTGCTTGGGGTATCAGTACCTACCTTCTATTTAAAAAATAGCCAGTAGAAAGTGTATATTAAATCACGTGACACGTTCCCACGGGCCCTGTCGGGGACATCTTCCAGGGCCGTGCCCCCTACTGGGGGCAGATTGTTTCGCATTGTGTTTCTAATGTTTTCTACTGCGCGTCGTTGAACTACATATTGCAAAAATAATAACTCAGCCTTAGCCCGTGTACTTTATGTCCCTCTTCGAAATAAATTTTTAGAAACTTATTTTCAGAGCCATCAATTTTAAGTGCCGTAGTGAGTAGGACACGCAATTAAGATTTAAAAGGATCGCCACTTATTACTATACTAAAATCAAATATCGATCGAAGCCATATTCAAAAAAATAATAAAATCAAATAACTCTTACGCCTGATGTAAACAAGAACGTATGCATTGAGATTTTCGCCAGAGCCGCACTGAGGCACGACCTTTATTTAATTTTACAATTGTTTACGTCAAAATATTTCGGAAAAAATTTATTGGCTTAATTAAAATGAGTCAAAACATCGATAAAATTATTCGTGGCAGTGTCTAAATAGCTGAAAACAACAAGATAAAACCGCATAAATACGCTTTTGCGATCGAGTACATCCCTGTTGCCAGACGCGCTGATATTTTATGGCCTATTAACCAATCGCCTTATTTCGCGGAACGTCATCGATCACGTGCTTTTATTTACGCCAGACGTAAGAGTTGTTATACAGTTTGTTCAGCGAATGTTGGGCCCTACGTCACAACTCCTGTCCTTTTTGTTACTCACGACTATACGACGGATATCGGTCGTATATTCACGAGCCAAACAAGGACGGGAGTTGTGACGTATTGTGACAATAATTATTATAACAGTAAACAACGCATAATTAATGTTAAACTACATACTTTTTCACTGAATTATTATGAATGTCTGAAACAATTAAAATAATACATCAGGAATTCAAAACGAAAACAAAGTATTCAAAAAAGTTATAGGTATCAGCTGATCTTACAAGTGACTTAATATATTTATTTTTCGATTAGTTTTTCAGTTTTTGTTGAACTCTTTAGATTGCGATTTGCATATTTTAAGGTATAAAATATCCTTAATCTGACAAATAAATTAATTACATATGAAGAGTACAGGGGAAATAGGGGGGATGTCCACCAATATAAATTTTCCAGGAGAGCGTTTTTAAAGTTTGATATGATATTGAACGAGACTGAACTAGTAATGTTCAATTCTTTTAAGCGTTGTTCCTAGGTTATAGTATTTGCAACACTGACATCAGTAACTGTCAGAATTTTTAAGCTTAATATTTAATTAGCAATAAAAAATAATCAGCCTTAATACCATATTTACAGGTGAAAAAAGAGGGATGTCCACTGGAACATAATAATAATAGCAGAGTTGTAAGAATTTAGGACACCAAAAGAGAGTATTTTATTCATGAAATATTGCATTATGTGCAGTTATGTTGTTAATTTGTTGTCTTTTTGCTTTTCCTTCTTCATCCAGCTTCTTGAACTGCACTCACGTAGTTTTCGTCGTTTTTGTAGTTTTCGTCGCCCTCAAACCCCTTCTTGTCCTTTCGCGACCTAATGTGAAAATAAATCAGTTTACATTAGCTTTTCTTTTGATATTGTTGCCTTTACCTTCTTGTACTGATGTTTCGCCTTCTTTTTGCGGCTCTCCTTGCACTCTTCCCCCGGCTTTATCGCTATGTGGAAGAGTCGAAAAGTAATTTCTTGCTTGAGGATTCATGCACAATGGTATTAAAGTCTGTAGGTCCTTGAGTTTCTCAGCACTTATAGGTCTCAGACCTGAAAACAGCCGCTCGAAAAAGTAGGTATTTACTTTCAGATTTTTTCTCTCACCTTTGTACAAAAGCCCTGGTAATTCAAATTCGGCGCCGACCTTTGACCTGACTTGTTTCCTCTTTCGGACGTCAACAATTACGTTGCTCTCCCACATACCATTCCAGGAATCTCTATGGTACACCAAGCTAGGGAACTCCTTTTTAACTCTTATTTCACGAATAGGTCGAGTTTGGAAAGGGCACTGTTTCTTAAATTGCATAGAAAAATACGTTGTCCAGGATCTGAAGTAATCTTGAGTTACTTCTAATACATCAAATTGGTTAGGTCGTACTCTAGCAGAACGAAACACCTCAGCCCACTCATGAGGCAGTTCCGCTCGTGACTTCTGTTTGATCAATCCGAAGTCCTTGTCACACTCCATATACGAGTGTCCACGTATTGGGAAAGATATCGTGATGGACTCCAGTCTCTGCTGCGTGTGCACTACATGGTGGATGTATCGAAACATTGTATAGTTCTTATTTTGCCCCCCACAAGAATCGCAAAATATGCGTAGATGTTTCACTTCGGGGTCCAGAAAGTTGTACAAGTAGTGATGTAAGAATGAGCACACGGCATCACTACCTTTGCATCCAATGATTTCGGGATAAACGAAGAAAATGCTTCGAGCCGACGCAAGTTCATGAATATTAAAAGAGTATACTGACAACTGACGTTTATAGTACACATCGTTGGTTGTGATGTTAGGCACCGGGAGATTTTTCGCAAAATCCATACATATCGCTTCATGACCTTTGTCTTTACGACTTGCTAATTTTGCAGACTTCTTGCGCTTGTAAAATTCCTCAGCTTTCATGCGATGCAGTTTATTCTGCAAATCTAAGTTTTTCATATCTGAATCTATTTTGTTTAATTCAGTTTCAGTTCCGCCCGAAGAGTTGCTTTTCTGAGCTTGCATTGCTTTCGCTTTTGCTATATATTCGTCGCATATACTGCAGGTGTCAGAGCGTGGGTATCCGAACGAAATGTTGAAATCTTTGCAAAAGACGGTGCGATATGTTTCGTAGGAAACTTTGTGATTGTCCCCTTGCTTTTCCATAAACATGTTGTACATCTTTTTTACATTTAAATCTTCGGGTAAATACAACTTACGAGTTTTTTGTAAACTGTAGTGCGATTCACGCCCTTTAAATGATTTTATATGGTCGACAATGGCGTCTTTTGTTTCCTCTCTTAATTTATGTGGCCGGTTACTATGACGTCCGCGCTTATCTGAGTGCTTACGTCTCAACGTTTTTTCAGAGGAGGGTGCTGCCGTCACAAGCAACTTAATAGGTAGAAATAAAACTTATGATCTCCTTCTGTTAAATTGTCAAGGCCTAACAAACAGAAAAGTGGATTTTATTACCAGTGATTTTATTAGTTCTAGTAATATACAATTTATCTGTCTGACGGAAACTTGGTGCTCGAGCTCGAGTGTTGACACTTTTTATTTTCCAAATTTTTACAAAGTTTCAGCTTTTTGCAGAAACAGCTTTAAACATGGAAGGGTTGGAATATGGTGTAGCACTGAGATTAGCGCGATTAGCGTTAGATCAATTCTGTTTAGAAAAAGAATTCGAGATCTGTGGCATTGCATGCAAAAAAGATAAAAAAGAAATAATTGTTTTGGCGTGTTATAGATCACCAATTGATACTAGTTTTAAGTTATTCTGTGATAAACTAACCGAAGTTTTAGAACTGTTATATAAACCTAATGTAGATATATATTTGTGCGGTGATTTTAACGTTGACCCCGTAAGGGATAGATTGAATTACAACTTGTTGGCGGGTGTTTTATCTGGTTTTAATATGGAAACGATTCTTGGTGAAGGGACACGCCGGGGTTATATTTTAGACTATGTGTTTTCAAACACTGAAAACTTGCTAAGTAGTGTCATAGATGTTCATTTCTCGGACCATAGTGCTGTTTTACTAACAGTTAAGTGTAAAAAGGTGTGCAAAGGTTTTGCCCACTATAAACGAGACTTTCGTAGAAATAATCTAGAACGTTTTAAGGCTGCCCTGATGTCTGAGAGCTGGGCCACTGTGTACTCTCAAGATACCTTGAACGATTCATTCAATGTTTTTTACAGTGTCTTATTGTTTCATTTTAATGAGAACTTTCCCTACAAAAAGTTTTACAAAAGACAGGGCAAACTTTGGGTAGATCAGGATGTTAAATTATCTCGTGACGATTTAAGGAGCCTTTTTAATCTTAGCAAACAATTTCCGGAGTTGAAACCCCTTTACCTAGAACGTAAACGGGAACACTCTCTCCTTGTGAAGAATAAAAAAAGATCCTACTATCAGCGTAGCATCTCCTCTACAGAGGATTCAATTAAGTGTATGTGGAACACTGTTAACGTAATGAATAATAATTATAAATCAGTTAATAACAACATTAGTATTAATGTTGAGGGTCATTCCATTGAAGATCCAGTAAAAATTGCAAGTAGTTTCAATGAGTTCTTTAGGGACTCTGTAAAGAATATCATCGACAAAATTCCTAAAATTAATTGTATCAGCAACAACGTTTCTCCCAATGATAGTAGTATATTTTTGTTTCCTTTCGTGGAGGAGGAATTTGTTTCGATGATAAGTGGAAAACTAAAATCCAAACATTCGTCGGGATTTGACGGGGTGTCGGCGTTTCTCGTAAAGAAGTGTGTAACCATTTTAACCAAGCCTCTAGTCTACCTTGTTAATAGGTCATTTGTGGATGGGGTGTTTCCTAATCGGCTAAAGATGAGTAAAATCATACCTTTACATAAAAAAGGTGACCAGAGTGCTCTTGAAAACTATCGCCCAATAGCACTGTCTCCAATTTTATCGAAAATCTTTGAATATTGTTACCTCAGCCGACTCGAATCATTTCTAAATAGGAACAATATCTTCATTAAAAACCAATTCGGTTTTCGCTCAAAGTGTTCTACAAGTGATGCAATTCACTGTTTCTTGGAAAAGGTAGTGCAACATGTGGAGGAGGGTGAATGCCCTGCTGGGGTCTTCTGCGACCTCAGCAAGGCATTTGACTGTGTGGATCACGGGCGGCTTTTGCTTAAGGCTGAGACATATGGAGTTAGAGGAGGGGCCTTGAATTGGCTGCGAAGCTACTTGCTTGACAGAACTCAGTATGTCTCAATTGACATTTCAAGTGATGGTGTAACGCGTACTTCGGTTTCCGAGCCCCTGGCAATGACAGTTGGAGTGCCCCAAGGATCCATTTTGGGCCCTGTACTGTTTATCTTGTACATAAATGGATGGATTACAGCTTGACTGCAGTTTTTCATTATATGCGGATGATTCTTCCATAGTTGTTTCGGCAAAAAATAAAAATGAACTTGAATTTAGAGGAAACACTAATTTGGATTCGTTGTATAGATGGTTCAGTTTGAACTCCCTATATATTAACAGCTCAAAAACAAATTATATTTCGTTTCACAATTATAATAATAAATCAAATTTAGATTATAAACTAAGTATAAATGGTACTAACATTGATAGAATTAGATCCACTAAATTTCTTGGTGTTATTATAGATGAAAACCTAAACTGGAAGCTGCACTGTGAATATTTGGTCACAAAGCTTAATTCCATGTGCTATCTAATTAGAAACCTAAGAGAAGTTTTAACAGTTAGTCAATTGGTGTCAGTTTACTATGCCCATATAGAATCACGGTTAAGATATGGCGTATGTTTTTGGGGATCTTCCTCTTTTGCTGAAGATGTTTTCATATGTCAAAAAAGAATATTAAGATGTATTGTGGGTGCTTCTCCAAGAAAATCCTGTAGATATATTTTCAAGAAGCTTGACATCCAGACGCTCCCCTCACTTCTGATTATTGAACTTTGTTCTTACATATTTGAAAATAGAGATAATTTTCTGGCTAACTCTGACGTGCACAGTTTTAATACGAGAACCCAGGGTTTGCTCCGAACTCCTTTCTTCCGCTACCGAATAGGGCGTCAATCTCCAATCTTTCTAGGTACTAAACTTTTCAACAGATTGAATTTGGAGATTGTAGGCTCACCTGACATAAATATTTTTCGACAACGCTTAAGATCCTATTTGTTGAGACACAGTGTGTATAGCCTAAGTGAATTTCTTAAAATAAAGGATGTATTTTGATAGGTTTCTTCTTTTTTTTTATTCGTATTTTTAATATGTTACACTTGGTGTATGTTTGTATACCTATGTATATTTTTAATGTATATTTTTAATGTGTATAATAATAATATGACGTTTTCCATAATACCTTTGTGTGTTCGTTTTTTCTGGAAAATAAAGAGGGTATTTATTTATTTATTTATTTTATTTATCTTTTTTACATTTAAATCTTCGGGTAAATACAACTTACGAGTTTTTTGCAAACTGTAGTGCGATTCACGCCCTTTAAATGATTTTATATGGTCGACAATGGCGTCTTTTGTTTCCTCTCTTAATTTATGTGGCCGGTTACTATGACGTCCGCGCTTATCTGAGGGAGCTGATCCACACATTTTAAGTGATTTTTGCAACATTTCCAATTTTTTTGTTGTAATTCCATGAATCGAAATGAAAGCTTTACAACAAGCACGTACTTCATGTACTTGTCCGTCCAAAATAAACCTTGCCTTGTAGGAGTAGGCACTGTCACGAAATAAAGCATTGTTTGGTTCAACTCGTGGCCGCCGACGTTGCACAGGCACTAGGCAAATTAACCCACACAAATAAATATTTTGTTCATCGACACTTTTCATTAAATTGAACTCCTTCAGTATATTCTTCCTTGCTTCATCCGGTACTTTCTCAAAACACTTGAGGCGAATGCACTTGCAGTCTTTCCCGCATTCATGCGACTGTAGTCGAATTTTCTTGTTGGCGTCTGTGATCCTTCCGAATACTTTTCTTTTCTTTCCCTGAACTTCTACTGCATTCACCTGTACATCACATTTTCTTGCGTCCGCCATGCCCCATCGTAAGCAAAAATAGCAAAAGAAAACTACACTAGCCGACGCGATAACCCGATCAACTGCAAAAAATAATAAACAAACGGCCAATGTCAGAAAACAAAAATTAGTCGCCTACTTCGGACCTCCCGCTTTATTTGCCTGTAGCGCGTGGACTTCTCTCATTCTTCCCCTGTACGGCAAATTTTAAAGTGCTTATATTACTGGACCTATGGTCTTCTCTCCCGTTATAATTTGGCACCAGATAGTGCTGTAAATTTTCTAACAGATGGCGCGAATATCTCAAAATGGCAAAATTTTGGACTTCCCCCCTTTTTTCCCTGTACTCTTCATATACTTTAGAAAAGTCTGCACATGCTTTACATCATTAAGAAACGACAAAAATATACTTAATATATATGTTACAGTCCGTATATGAAAACAGACCGTTTGTATACGGTCTAGGCTGTATCTATACGGCCCAAATTGCGCAGACCGTATGTAAATGACATGGCATTTCATATAAGGACTAGACCGTTAACATATGGACTATTGACATTCAGACTGTATGTATTTTTTTATATAGGCCCATTAAAGAAGAATATGCCTTCTTTTTAGTATGTATTTTGCAGAAAAAATCTAGGGTACCTATACATTATACTAAATAATTACCTTTTTTCCTTCAAAATACTACGTACCAGCAAGAAGTAATATACTTCTTTGATGGTGGGTCTATATAAAAAAGAAGGGATAATTCAGAAATGGCGGACGTCGAAACCGCCCGGAAAACATTGCACATACATTATGTCATTGTTTAAATCTCTCTGTGATATAGGGTCTAGTTGCAGATAGACCGTATATAATAGGACTAGTCCTTTTGCAAACCGACTAGACCGTTTGTTGACGGACAAGCTTCTTATACATATGGACTAATATCTTCAGTCCGTTTACATATGGGCTAGTCCTTTTGTATACGGCCTGTTTTACATATACGGTCTGTGACATATACAGCGTAATCAGTTAAAGGCGGCACTCGGCCATTTCTCTTTCTCGGGAACTATGCAAGCTAGAAAGATGAGGTAAAAAAATTGGTAATAAAAGTGACCCAAATAATTTCAATGAAAATGTTTTCAAGTTCCTTCGTTTGCCGCCAGGGTGCGAATTCACCATGTTGTTGTATAAAACTGTCTTTTTCTCCAGAAATCGCCTACCTTATCTGGATCTGAAATAGTATTTTTAGAACTTCCATAAAATTCTCTACAATTTTCATTAAAAAATCATTAAATAATTGAAAATGAATGTTTTGCATCTTCACGCTGTATCTTTTTAAAAAGTTGTTCGATTTTCGAAAATCTGATGCAGGTGTATAGAGAATTGAGAGACGTTTCCAAAGGTGTGCGACACGAACCCCCTTCCCATTTAAATTTTTTGAAGGGGTTTAACCCTTGCTCAGGGGGTTGCAGATAGATCTATCAATTTTATGCCAAAAGATGTCCCCCTGCCAAACAAAATGGACCTATTTTTGCGTTTTTCCAAGAAAAAATTTTCCTGGCCGTTACAGAGCCTGTTACGTTTTCGCTGGGACACCCTGTATACTTACTCGTATTCATGATCATGATTTTAAGATTTTTAAGATATTTTCACGCGCGCACATTATATAGCAAAGGCGTCTTAATAGTTTCGGGAAAATAACCCGCTTAAACTTCTTTTACTCACGCACATTATATAGAGATGACACTTTAATATTTTCAACGAAAACGACATAAATCGTTTTCTGTGGGAAAACTCTGAAAGTATATTTATTAACATAATCTGCTTAAGGTTCTTTTACACACGCAGATTGTGTACCAATGCGCCTTAATATTTTTACGAAAGCAGAGATAACCGGAGGTGGTATTTTTGATCCCGGGGTATCCTCCTTTTTTATGTCTCTAAATTCCTAGGGTCCTAGGTTATTTTAATTTCACTACTTCTCCATTATGTAATAATTACTTAGTATTCAGAATGATATTTTCCCGAGATATTTAGTTTTTGTTAAAGGCAACAAAAAATTTTTTGTTTTTCAACATCACAATAATTAAAGAAAAGGTTATATGGTGTACCTAATATGTATATTAGATAAATTAATGGAAATGAGGCTCAAACACTAGTACTTGCAACCAACTTACCTGTCCTGTATTTATATTATTATTAGGCCACATTTAATCTCCTTTGTCGTATTTCACAAAACGCCACAAATCGTCCTTTGAATATTGTGTAGCACGACCCACAACATTTTCTTTGGCAAAAGATTGTACAGCGATGATGCCCTATTGTTTTTACAAACACTCCATAATGTATAAATCGTCCATCGAACATTGTAGAGCAATGTTGGCGACCCAAAAAGTCTTTGGCAAAACATTGTATAGCAAAGACGCCCTATTACCTTCAAAAACGGCACAAATACGTTTTTGTTAAATCATAACAATGTCAACAATGATGTAGGTACTTCTGAATCTATCTAAGATTCGTCTATTATTTTTCTATGTTCTATCTTCCTACATTTACTTTCTTTTTCTTGTTTCGGCATGTCTAATATCGGTTTGATCGGTATGATGATGTTTTTTGCTTGCGTTTCGAAGGGACAAAAAATAGTGGCTAGTCTCACAAGAATGCGTTACTACATATTGGTCTACGATAACATAGATGAAATATAACATAGGAAATAGCGATCATTCAGATTATTACTATTACATCAGTGGCTGATTTTTAACGCAATACAATTTCTCTGAAAAAACGCATCTATGTGTAGAAAAAATGCTGTACGTTTTTTGTGAGCATTCAATTGGAGAATTTTTCGAATAATTTGTCGCATATTTTTTAGAGATAAATAAGTTCCTGTGTCTCAGACTATAGTGGCGTTAAAACTTAGTTGTCAAAATTCTAATTAATCTTTTAATATTGATTGGAAACAGGCAGAATGTGATTAATCTGAGATTCCTCCGAATGGATCTTGCGTCAGCGAAACTTCTCGTTCTAAGCTTTCGTCCTGGATTGCGCGGGACATCCTCAGGGCGCGACGATCACACTTAGACTGCATACAGATAGGTACCTTAATGGTTTCTCCCATCACCACCCATCCCAAAAACAATGCGGTTTTAATTACTTAGTTTATCGAGCAATATCCCTCTCCGATCCAGATAATCTTGATAAAAACTGGATCATCTTACTAATGTTCTACTTGCCAACAATTATTATTAAGAAATTTACTAACCACAACAATAATACTAACAGACGCACGCGTAAATAACACGCCGACCACTATGGCTTTCCTTCATTATATCCATAACATAACCGATAGCATCTCCAAAATTCTAAATCGACATAACATACTACCAAGATTTTCCACGCTCCCTAAATTGTCCCAATATTACCGACCGATCAAGGATATTGTACCGTTGAGTACGAGTGGTGTGTATTATGTGCCATGCCATGCTCATGTGGGCAAGTGTATATTGGAGAAACAGGACGTAGGCAGTGTATCAGCGCTGAACGTTGTATACGGTTGCGTCAACCGGGCCATTCTGCACTTGCCGACCATTATCTGAGGACCAAGTTTTGCTTAGTGGTACTAAAATGCTATCACAATCGGCTCATCCCATCAAATGAAAAATCCTTGAATCTATTGAAATCCTTAACACCCTAACAGTCTGAACCGTGATCAGGGTTTATTTTTACATAGTTATTGGCACGCGTTTTTCTGAAATACGCGGCAAAACCAATCACCCTAAATCATATCATCAATTTTCCCGCGTTTCGGCCCGTTCCCTCATTTCCATGTTCCTATAAATACCATCACAGGTAATAGAACAATCAGTCTCAGTGTGATCGTCGCGCCCTGAAGATGCCCCGTGCAATCGAGGACGAAAGTTTACATTTTTGAAATAAAAAATTTAACTACATTTTTAAATCTCGTAGTAAACATAGACGATTGATGAAATGGCAGAATGTTAATTTTATTTTGACTTCATTTGATGACATATTCTGGCTGTGCGGAAAAATCTTACAACTTTCATATTATTACTTATTTTTTTTAGATCTAAAAGTATTCGCTGTATTAGGAGTGCAAAATATATGTATAGAAAACCCCTGGTACACACGTGCCGATATAAATTATTGTTTTTGGGATATTTTAGCTAGTTGTATGCGGATCTCGTAGCATCATCAACTTGAAGTTTATAAACATAAGCCGTTTCTATTATTGTCGGGATTCATTCTCTGTATATGTAACTCGTAGAATGATGTTTTTGCCATCTTTTTTCGTTGGCCTCCGCCTCGTAATTAGGCTATTATATCCTTTGAATAAAGTATTAAGTAAAAAGGTTCATCAAAAAGTTTGGCCAAAGTCTAGGGAATACTCTAAACTTTGGTTTGGCAGTCGAAAATGATCTGTTTGTATAGCACTGCTTGTAATAAAATGGAAGGAACATTTAGGTCCCTTAATAATTTACAAAAATGTGGCAGTAAAATAAACCAGCACCTCTTTTATTTTGCGGTAGATACCAAGTGCATGTTATACTTCCACATGTGAAGGTGAAGTTTGAGAATTGGTATCCGCCAAGTTAAAGAATGCCTACTGAAGGAATCAAACTTTCAAAGTAAAAATTATCGACCTTGGTTCGATTTGGGACCAGAGTACATGTGGTACGATTTTGCGTACTACTTAAGCGAATGTTATCCCAAGTCAAGTTACAATGTTCGAAAAATTAATATATTCACAAATTTTTTGTCGCCGGTCTATTTGAGGGGGTATTATTCCCAAGAATGCGGTAGATATAGCAAGCTAAATAAGTTGAGCCACTGCAAAAAATTAGTATAGTTTGGTCGTGAGGTAAAGAAGCTATTAGGTAGGTATAGGTTGAATTAGGCTTTTAAAATTAGAGATTGTCTTGACATTTAATTTGAATAATATTGAAGACGTCATTCAAAAATATGATATGCTGTATAGAATATACCTTTAATTCAATACTGATAACAACACTCTCCCTGTAAAGTTGATATCGAATAAAAGCGCCGAGGCGCCACGGTGGTATGTGGCTCCTACTGCCTACTAGGCCTCCTGTGTGGGGAGAGATAATGCAATCAATGTCAAAATGTGCAAATTCCTTCAGATATCATTAAGGCATAAACCATCTACCCTTTATTCGATGTTTTCAACTTCTGTCTCTACCACGTCAAACACAGATTTATGGTTGTAGTAATCCGGTCAACAGTTGAAGCGTTAAAACATTTTATATGAATTGCGACTTCGACCCCTCCTGCAAAACTGAGTGGATTCAAACGTGAATAATGCATAAACTTGAAATAATAAAAAAACGATAAATTCGTACACAATATCTTCGTTATAAAAAATTAAAAATACTTAATATTTTAAATTTAACGTAACGCTTAACAAGTAATGTCATAGCAATTCTAAAACTGTGGCACTAACAAAAATCGTAGCTACTATTAGGTACAGTAAGGGCTGTTACAAGTAAAAAAGATACATGAGATCAGCCCCGGATCTAGGGGGGTGGGGCAAACCGGGTCACCTGCCCCGGGCGGCACTTTCAGGAGGCGCCAAAATCATAATAGGTATAATATAGGTATATAATATTTTGAAAATTGATAACAAATTATTTAAAAAATATATTTTTAAATAATTTGGTAACCTTAATTATTCATAAAATAAATTATTTAAATTCAAATTCCGGCGATTAGATGAGATGGCATCAACAATCTGCAGCGCTGCAGCTGCTCGCAGCTCATTTCGGAATGCACCCTAAGTGGATTTATGAACGTATGCTAAGTCGATTTTTGAACGAGTGCATAATAGTGTGCGTGATGTCTTTGCCAGGGGAGTTACCGACGCATCCAATACAGGGTGTCCCAGGATAAGTGAAACAGGAGGAGGAAAAGTCCATACATTTTAGAGTTTCAATTTGGCCATTTGGGGCCCAAGCCTGCTTGTCCAGAAAATAATTTTCACCATATTTTTAATTTTCAAAAATCAAGTGGGCCTTGATAGGAACGATTTCTTTATTTTCTTTTTTCGACAAGATATCGAAAAATGCATAAAGATAACAAAAAACTTCATTAGAAAAGACAAAAAACTTCATTAGAAAATGACTGCAAAATTTGGACTCATTCGGCCCACTTTGATTCCTTTGAAATAATACAAGTTCAATCAAAAAATCAAAATGATTCCAAATTTCGCAGTCTTGCATACTTTTTTATTATTCTGAATAACTTTTTTTAATGAAGTTTTTTGTTACCTTAAACGACAATGATTTCTAAGAAAAAAGTGGGAGATAAATCTAAAAGTCAAAGTAGGCCTAGCCTTTAGAAATTTTGCGAATCTACTCAGTTTTTCATTCTGAACAAGTTTTCTTAATAACATTTTGTCGTAAAAAAAAACCCTAATGGGGTTCCTTGAAAATTTGCTATTTTAAAAAATCATAGCAGGCCATGAAATAAATACCCCATTCAAATACCACCGCCTATGAGATACTCTCCCTTGGTACTACCAATAAAAAAATAGAGACCATTTGTATTCCTTCCCCTTCATATATTTCTGAGGTGTCCAGTATCAAATTGGGACACACTGTATATTAAATTTGAATATAATTGGCTTACTTTTATTTTTGTTGTTTTTTAGTCAGTTTAGGAAAAGTACGTTTTGCATAAAATACATTTACAAAACTTATACAAAAATGTTCTTCAAGAAGCTGATTATAAAACTTAAAGAAAAAAATCAGCTTACTTTGATTTTATCACTTTCTTAAAATAAAAAACAAAAAATGAGATTAAGCCAATAATTACTTTGAAATTAGTGAAATAAGAGTATATTTAATTGCAATTTTATTATTAGAATATGTAACGAATTGAAACCGAATTAGTACCAGATTTAATAAGAACAAGAGAGAATTTAATATACAAATTAGTTCTCGCTCTGTTGCAATACACCATTTCGAAAATTGGGATAAGGAAGAGTGAAATTAATTTGCTGATGTATATTTGGAGAGTCAGCAATATGAAGGAGAATAATCAACAAAAATTATATGATATCTGTTCTCCTGAAATTGAGACTTTGTCAGTTAACAAATTTACAGTATTGTAACTTTAACTGGAGTAAATTCAGTAAAAAGAACATTTTTCTTAAAAAAATTCAGAGACAGGTAATTTTTTATTTTAGCGTGCTTTTTTCAATTACAACGGTGTTTATAACACTTGAAACACGAATTTGGTGCACTACCTACATTTTTGAATTTTACACGGGTGATTTCTGCTGATACGTCTGGTATTTTTACCAGTAGCAGAGCGTGGTAAATGCTATAAAATAGATCACGCCCCGTATATCACTGTGTTCCAAGTGAGTTCTTTTATAATTTATCGCAGGGTAGCTCGAGAGCAGGCGCCTCGGCAATAAAATATGAGACAAAACACTTTTTTAACCATATTAAACCGCACTTGGTATTAGTAGTAAAAAGAGACCAAGGAGACAGAGAAGAGTGATATTGTAGTAAAAACAATTAAGTGACTGCATGCTCGCCTAATATATCACTAATACTTGCATGGGTTACACTGTTCGACGGCTGGCCACTTGTGCAGCGAAATGCGGTAGATAGGCGTGCCATAATTTCACAGATCTTAGGATGTACTTGCGTAAATAGTTATAATCGATATGGCTTTTTAGAGACCTTTTGACAATATTATATGATGCATTAACCTTTACGTTGTGTTTGACGACAACCTTAAAAGTGAAATATTATGCTGCTTGTAGAAATTTTTGAAAACTGCGTAACGCTTATGTCCTATATTCTTTTTGTGGCGCCATTTAGAATTTTTTATACTGTTTCAAGTGACTTTAGAAATATTATACATATTATACATATATTTTTTGAAATAAAAAGAAGTTTTATTAGGTAAAATCGCCCATCCATGAGCCGACAGCGCGCGCATCTTGGAGAAACTCTCAAGCTGGTGCATCATATATGCAGCTTACATAGAAATAATATTGATGTTAGAAAAGACCACTTGTCTATTAGGATAGCATTCGCTCAAGTACTACGGAAATCCCTAGAAAGCCGTAGTAATCCCAACAAGTGTAGGGCAATTAGTATATCACACTGATAAAGCTATACCACAATTTGTCCAGCGCTCTTGGCCATCGGCGGTGGTTTTCTATAAAGACAGTCCAAATAATTCGACGACGCTACGAACATCGCCACCGCGGAAAATTTGAATTTTAACATATAATGTTAGTAATAAGTATACGTATAACAATTGTCATTTCTGACAAAAATCTAAATTTATCATACCTGTTGACGAAATGTATAAAAAAAATGAAAATTCGCTGTACACAATTTTTGGAAAAGGGTATTTATTATATAACTTTTTAACAGCACCCTGTATATTAAGTTTGATGTCTTATTCAAATTCTTCCGAAAATTCTACACAAATTTAGTTTTTACCATCAATTATGGCGCAACTGAGACACCTTGCACATATACCTATTTTAACAATCAAATTAGGTAGATACAAGTTGAGTTTAAGGAAGTAAACTGTTAAAATTGATAAAGACAAAAGAGTGCGCATTAATTTTATATCCACAGCCTATTAGAAAATTTTAATATTATCCTGCTACGTGTAATGTTTTCTTCCTTATTGTAGCCTGTCAGGTCTCTTCGGTTTTTGATTGATTAAAAGGGCTATTTATTTCACTTATTGAGGTTTATTCTAAAAGTTACACGTGTTCCCGTTTCAACAATACCGAATCGGGATCAACTATCTTCTAGTCTATTCTAGAACAACGAACATCGTCCTTGACAACAACTGACACAAACCTAAAGCAATATCCCGATACAAAAATCCACTTCCACTACTCTGTTAAGGTGTGAGTACACTACACGCCCCTGTTTTAAAGAAAATAAAGTAAAGGTTCAACTTTAAAGGACGTTTTATTATCCGACCACTGCGAGTTAAAAGTTGTGCAGCAGAATCACCACTGGATGCTAAGGTAGGCATCTTGCAATCATTATTTTCATTACATTAAAAGGATACAGTCTTATCCGGAGTATTGTCATGTTTAGAGTGAGTTTCACAGTCCCAATTATCTTCTCTCTTCCTTCCAACTGTTAGTAGTGTTTCATATTATGACGTTTCATATGACGTTCAAGAGGCTGATGGTGCAAGATGTTTAAAAACTTGTAAACACGTACAAAATGTAATTATATTAATACCACAAAACACCAAGGTTAAGTTAATTGCGTTCACTACCTTCCCTGTCTAGGCATGAGTTTTTGAAGGTACCCTATATCTACCGTAAAAGCCCCCAACTTGAAACAGTCATTTGACTTGAAACAAAATTCACTTTTCTGAGTTCGACCCTGTATTAGCCAGAAAGTAAACAAAACCGCCACGCTGCAGTTACCCCAGCGGTTCAGCTGACCTTTGGCCGCTGTTTCACGGGAAATATAGCCGAGCCGGTAAGAAAAATATAAATTATTCACAATCAAACGTAAATGACATAAGTATATGCAGGTATATTTTTGGGTTGTATAACTTTACTTGTGCAAGTCTTATAATGGCTGATATAAAAATGCTAAATACAGACATGAATTGCTTGAAGGTCTCAGAAAAATTCAGAAAAATAAAAAAACGTAGAACTGGCTTGGTTTTGGCAAGTTTGTTCCCATAATAAAAAAATAATGTTTACAGTTCGGGTGACAGATCTGGTGCTAACGATTGCAAAGCAGTGTACCTCTTATTTTTTAAAAATAGTTATAAAAATAGGAAAAAAATATTTGCCTTTATATCTCAATTTTTTTTATAAAAATTGAAGTGTAACCCCAGGTACAACTAGTACGCGTCTATTCTTAAATTCAAACTTATCAATGTTATTGACAGTTGGGGGTTGTTCGGCGAACACAAAAAAAAAACTTTTTAAAAACAAGCTTTTATTTAAGCCATGAACTAAAACGGATAAAATAAGTTTAGGCTTTCGTTAAGATAATTCAATGCCACACTGCGGCAAGCTTTTTAAATCAAAAAGCTCGTCGCGGGTAATGTTCATAAAAGTAAGTACACCAATTAAGTTTATCGGACAGTGATTGGTTGATAAGCAAGAATATATTTTCTTTACAGTTTGCGCGACAAGCTTTTGGATTTAACGAACGAAAACCTAAACTTATTTTATCCGTTTTAGTAAATGGCTTACTTAAATAAAAGCTTGTTTTTAAAAAGGTTTTTTTATTATTTATTTTATTTTGTGCTTTTTTAGTACCTATTTGATTCCCATCTCAGAAGGGTGGTAAAGAAATTTAGTCCGCCATCTTGGGGCATCGGGCATCCGCCCTATTGGATTTAGTATGACGTCAGTCAAGGATGTTGTGAAGAATTAGGCAATACACCGTCTTGGGGAGGCCGCCATATTAGATTTATTATGACGTCATTCACCTTATTGTTTTCTACCCGTCGAGCCCTTTTGTTTGATACCCATGTTGAGAATTATTTTTCCTCTAGTATCTTTTACCGTGCCCCGAACTAGGTACGCCTATGTACTTACGCATGATATGTAACCTCCTTTGGCGAGTTGCTTGATTTGCAAACAATACACTTTTTTTGCCCATAACGTATAACTTAATTGTCTATATAAGCATTGTAAACCGACGAATACTTAAGAAACACTTAAAAACAGCGAAAAATTGCTTCTAAAAGACACAGCACCAGTTATGTCAAACACAAGGTGAGGCACACTCTTGACCGATTTGCGGGTTTGTCAGATTGTGCGATTGGTATTGGTAATTGTAGGTATATTATTATTTCCTTCGTTGTATCACAGATTAAGTACTACACGTAGTATATAAATACTGCCTAATATGTGTCTAGATAATTATAAATACTAGATTCACCTATTAGTCAGGCAGACCTTATCTCATCAATACATAAATATCATATATATTATCTACCATTATTTACTTCAAAGCAAACGTATTTGCAACTGATTGGGTTATTCCCTAGTCCCTATACATACAACGGAAACTACTGTTGCAAAACTATTATTTGCAATTTTATTTTGAAGATTATCTTAATTTACCAGAGAAATAAGTTTTTCATTATGAATTATTGGCAACGCTGTTAAACTTTAACTAGTAAATAAATAATATAGTATAAAAAGTGCTACCCCTTACAAACATTTCAATCTACAGATGCCATTTCTATGTTTTTTTATTTTTCTGAGCTTGAAGGTCTATTATCTTAACCTCATATGTTTCAAGCTGTAGTTCAAACAGGGGTGGACTTAGGATTTTTTATTTTAGGAAACTACCTAGTGTACTTGACTTGAAACATGCCTCGAAAAACAAGAGTGTCAGGATTTAGACAGAAACCTACAAGGTATTCAACTTCCTTGTAGTCGAATTTAAATCTGAAGGTAAAAAAGGAGAGACGACGTCAAAAAATTATTATGTGGGCGAAGTAATAGAATTTACACAAACAGATCTAGATCCCCAATATTTTTACAAATATATGAGAAGATTTAGTGGCCCAAAAGTGCCAGAGCATACTTTTATTTTTCCTGAAGTCGAGGATTTATCAATTATTATGATCATTCAGAAAGTGGACACCCCCCCAAAATATCTAGAGGTCACTATTCTTTTACTATTCAAAAAAAGAAAGGGTATGTCCTTAAATAAGACTGCTAGTAAGAAAGTCTGAGCATAATATTATAGGAGATTATTTTTTATTAGTTTATTTTATTTATTTTGGGTAGAATATTTATTTTTGTTAAATAAGTCCAGAATTACCTATATTTTTATTTATATGAAAGACTTTAAGTTTTGCTCTGTATTTTTTAATGAAAAATAAATATTTAAGATGAAAAACACGTTTTTTATTAAAAAAAATAGTAGGTAATAATTACGTTGAAATTTACATTTTTTAATTTAGAGTGTTTCAAGCCAGGTTATTAGGAACACTGTTTGAAAAATCATTTAAAATCAATAGTGTTTCATGATGGGAGCATGAAGTACATAACTTGAAACACACACTTTTTATTTTTTTTCCTGAAATTCTTGCTGAAAATTAATAATGCAACAAGCAGATTTGTAGTACTAACCGCCACTAACAGCATGTCATTTTTAGTTTCGATTTACTGCTAATAGGCTCTTCGCAAATGACATTCAAACTTGAAAAGTGTTTCAAGTCGGGCCCTTTTACGGTATGTAATTTTTGCTTTACAATCATGCAAAGATTAACCCCCTGAAATATACACATCAAGAGAATCTAAGGGACAAGGATAAAAATTATGAAATAAAACACAAATTCACAAAATTCACAAAAGAATTAAGAAATTCTTCAAATTTACATTTCCAGAAAAAAATGCTTTTTTTTGCAACACATAATTAACAAAAATAAAGCAACATTAAATAATAATTAATACAGAGGATTACCACCACGACTGTTAACAACCGCTCTACATCTACGAGGCATACTCAGAATTAGATTGTCAATGTCATGTTGTTCGATGGCGTTCCATTCATTTGAAAGGCAGTTATTGGTCAGTTTGAAACACAATATTTTGCACCACTTCGTCCGAGCATATCTCATAAGTGCTCGATGGGATTAAGGTCAGAGGATTGAGAAGGCCAAGACTAAAACAGTATTTTCATTGTCCTGCAGACATTCACGCACGACATTTGCTGCATGGGGACGCGCATTTTCGTGCATTAATTGAAATTTTGGTCCAATTCTCTCAGCATACGGAACAACAATAGGCCGAAGAATAATGTTTTATAATCATTATAATTCAGATACCGCTCCAACCAAACGAGATTAGTTCTTCGCCGATGTTGATACCGCCCCATACCATAATCGTACCTCCTCGAAACGTGTGAACCGCTCGAACAGGTGCAAGGCGTTCTGCATTTCCAGGACAACTCTACACGCGATGCCTCCTTGAATCTGGCTGAGGTCCAAATTGGGGCCCATCAGAGAAGAAAATTGGAGTTCATTCCTGCTGGTGGCAATTTAAATGTTCTTGTACCCACTGTAACCTGGTTGTGCGATTTCTTCATGATAATGCTGGAACTCTTACAGGCTCCGGCCATTAATGTGATCTCCGTAGAGCCTGTTTCGGACAGTTTGGTCACTAATCCGTATATTGTGCGTGTTGTGCATCTGAATAACCAATTGCGACGCATTGATACTGCGTAGTTACCGTTGTGCGGCCTGTATACCATTCTCTGGCGTCTCCTGTTTCTTGGTATCTTATCTAGAAACTCTAGATTAATAACACTCTTGGATGTGTTAAGATTTTCCCTTTGTGAAATTCTAGCCTCCAACATGTCAATAGTACGTAACATCGATTCAGGTTCCAAATGGTGTCTCGGTATCATAAAATGGTTCAAATCAAACCAAACTTGCCCAGCACTAAATGACGAATACCTATTAAATTAAGAAGGTTTTTCGTTTGGATTTAAAAAAAATCTGCAATGGTTTTTTTAATGTCAAAAACAGTGATACGTTTAACTGTTGTTTGAAGTTTGTAGACTAAGTAGGTTCTTGAGTAAAAATCTGTGGTCGAACTTCCATTGCCTTGATTTATTTCTAAACACGACGTTTCGATCAGTACAAATCTCTGATCGTTTTCAAGTGAAAATGATCAGCAAACTAATACGTTTGCATTATCAGTTACTAGAACTGCTCATAGTAGTATTACTTTTTTTAATATTTAAATACGAAATAATTAAGAAAATATACCCATTTTTGTATTTGTTCCTCAGATTCTTTTGAATGTATGTGTGTATTAATATTCAATTATGAAACACCCTGTATATGGCCCCGGTGGCTTTCATTGTTGTAAAGTTGTCTGCAATCGATTTTTCACGGTTTAGGCATATACCTGGATGTTAGGGATGCCCAAAAATATGGCTCTTGTGCAAATGTTTTGCATTGCAGTCTTTCAAGTCATTTGTAATGTAGCCACAGACAATTAATCGCACTTTGGGCTTTGGGAGATGCCTAGAACCCTTCCCATTTTCTACCGGCGGCGCTTACAACTTGTAATAAAGTGCGCTGTATTTTTCATCGTGGGTGTGGCGGCGTAAATGACCTTGTTCAAGCTATTAATTAGTTAGTTGAGTAGTAGTGTTCAATCTGGACAAACAATATATCATGAAAGTCCCGTCATGTGTTATTGCGATCTAGAATGGCGATACTGGCCTTTCAATAATCGAGACTTGTAATAGTTTAGATGTATGGCAATCTATGTTTTACAGTTTTGCCATACGAACAAAGTTTTTATAGGTATATTTATTTATTTGTTTTTGATAACATGAAATTACCTACTTATGCGCTCCTCAGTACATTATGCCAATTGCAGAAGATTGAGCACAAATTTTACAGGCGTTTGTATTTTTTAAATCCAAACGAAACCTGATATCGAACCGCATTTTGTACTTACACCTCTTATTGAGAGAGTGTTCTGAGGACGTCATAGAAGTGTTGACAATAATTGAACAACAAGCAAAATAATTGGAAAAATACAATGAATATGAAATTTACTATTGGACTTATATACAAAATTCAAAGTAAAGACCTGTTCTATAGTTAAATTAGATATACAGTGTGTCCCATTTTGATACTGGACACCTCAAAACTATATGAAGGACAAGGAAAACAAATTGTCTCTATTTTTTTGTTTGTAGTACCAACGGTGGTATTTGGATGGGGTAATTATTTCATGGCCTGCTATTATTTTTTAAAGTAGCTAATTTTCAAGAAACCCTATTAGGGATTTTTTTACGACAAAATGTTATTAAGAAAACTTGTTCAGAATGAGAAACTGAGTACATTCGCAAAATTTCAAATCGCTAGGCCTACTATGATTTTTAGATTTATCTCCCACTTTTTTTTAGAAAAGTGTCCTTTCTGGAGCTTTCACGTCAAAATTTTATTTTTTCACGATGATAACTTTCCTTAATAATATTTTGACGTGAAAGCTCCAAAAAGGACACATTTCTCAGAAAAAAGTGGGAGAAAAAGGCGAAAAAGTTAAAAATCAAAGTAGGCCTATACTTTTGAAATTTTGCAATTCTACTCAGTTTTTAATTCTGAACAAGTTTTCTTAATAACATTTTGTCGTAAAAAATCCCGAATAGGGTTTCTTGAAAATTAGCTGTTTTAAAAAATCATAGCAGGCCATGAAATAATTACCCCATCCAAATACCACCGCCTATGAGATACTCTCCCTTGGTACTACCAATAAAAAAAATAGGGACCATTTGTTTTCCTTGCACTTCATATAGTTCTGAGGTGTCCAGTATCAAAATGGGACACACTGTATATGGTATTCCATAATAAAGTGCAAATATTTTGGAAAGTTTGAAGCCTTAAGGGCAACAAAAAATTGTTTTTTTAATCGACACTGAAGAATCTTAAAATCGCCACTAAAAGCTCAGATATCTCCACTAAATTACCTAAGTCGTTATTGTACGATTTTCCATAAGCTGGTCTAGGCGAAAGTTAACAACCCAACATCAGAGAGGCTCATCATTCGGGGCCAGACAATTAGAACCCGGCAATAAAACATCAATTAACTTTTCAACCTCATTGCGGAATTGTTACCTATAACATAATCTTTCAGTATAAGCAGCTCGATCTGTTGGATGAACGATAATATTCTCTATATAGACTGCAAGATATTAGCCAGAGGTCGCCCGCAGATCAGATGCACGTCAGTCCATGATGGTGCAGCAACTAGATTACCTAATTCGTTATAAAAAGTTGAACTTGGTACCCGAATAACTATTTTCCACTACTAACTCTGAAAACACACTTCAGATTAGATACTTCAAATATTGGCTGAAAAGGTCACAGCACTATCATAAGAATATAAAATAATGTAATAAGAGTAAATCCAAAGATGATCTAACCAACCCAATATTCATCACAAAACGTAAAACCTAACCCACAAAACACTCCTCCCATCCTACCATATCTAACCTCAAAGTATATACAGCAAGTTGATGAACGCATGTTTATTACGAAAAATAAGAAAATACTACACAAATAGGGTACATGACAATATTTTTAATTGCTCCAAAATTGTACTCGGTTTACAGTAGATGCACCAACATAACACGTAATAAATGAAACAACGGCTTTTAACCCTTATTTATTTATGATAATTAAAGACTAAGTGGCGTAATTTTGTTCGGGCTAAAATCTACAGTTTCGTCCTTCTATTGTCCAGAACGCCAAACGTGGCAACTCTGTGCCTCTCAGGAGAAACGGAACTGCAACGTTGCCGGTGCCCGTTTGTAATAATTCGTGGAACCAATTAAAATTTTACTTTTCTATCAAATGTTTCCAGTCTGCCTATTAATATCTGTTACTTAATGTATTGCTATCTTTGAGCTTTAACTATCACAATGGCACAAAAAAAATGTTGGCACATAAAGACTTTTTATTACGAATATGTTCCGTAAAAACATTAGTAGATAACATCTGTGCGATTTATTATAGTTTGTTATTGATATTTATTATTATATACCTATTGTTTGCGTAGTTATCGTGTTGTTAGTTGTCAGGAGGTCCTTTAGTGTAAGGTATCATGGACCCTGAAAGTGCATCCGTAATTTGCCGAAATTTGATGCTTTCTTGGTAGCACAATTTTTTTCTAATAATCCAATTTTCGCGTCTGCCGAAATTCATCGGATAAAACTAGGTTTGTACATATATGTTGTAGTAATGGTAAAGTGTTATGAGTTATTAATAAAGGGAGAACTTGAGGCGAAAAAACACTTCTTGGCTAAATATGGTTACACGGGGCATCCTAAATCTGGGGGTTTGGGTTAGAATTTTGAAATTTCAACTTTCCTTGCATCTTTCACGGCAGATTAAGGTTATGTCTCAGAACACTTCAGTGGTATCGCCATGTTGCCAAATTGCCTTTATAAAACACTTGTGACGTCATAGGTGCTTTCCCGCCAAATTTCGAAGAAAGTATAATAACTTGCTAATTACGCAAATATATATTTTTAAATAATCGTAGGGTCTTAGGCAAGTGTCCAGGAATTGTTTTATCAAGTTTGTAAAATTTCGTCAAGTACTCTATTGAACAAAATCAGAAAACATTAAACACTAAAGTAATTCCCTGCTTATTTACTATTAAAATTAAAATTTATTGTGCAGTTGTGACAAGTCATATTGATTAATCCGGTTGCAGTACTTGCATTTGTGTTTAGAATGTTTTCGACGGGAAATACCCTGGACCATTTTAGCAATTCTTGTTTTTGATGCCAAGGATTCCTCCATGTATCCCTCAGCCACAGCAGAAGATTTCCAGCCTCCATGCTGTTTTACAGTTATTAAAGCGCCTAGATTCTCTGCTAAAATGGTGGCCGGAGTCTGTCTAAATGAATGACCAGTATATCACTCTGGTTCTGTAGCTTTAGGAAACTAGCGATCAGTTTTGACATCTTACTTATTGCATTGTGACCAATGTTCTGTCGTGTTGGCTTATTCTGTAAAATAATGGATAACCGTGCTAAATTTTATAGCGTTCCTAGGAAATAACATTGTTTATATTTGAGAAGGCTCAAAGCGTAACTGTCAAAGTTATGAAGTACTTGCTGAAGTCATAAAGGAGCTGCAAAGGATAGTTAAGGCACTTCAAGATATAAAGAACATGAAAGAAATTAAACAGGAGGAAAATTTCGAAGCATTATTAAGTGAAATTTGTGAGCGATAGAGAAGGGAAAAAATATAATTATTATTTATAATCTTGAGGAAGCACACAATTTAAGTGCATCTGCAAGGACAACCAAAGACCATGAGAACGTAAAAAAGGGACTGAATATTCTAGCTCCATCTGTACTAAGGGACAATATAAAAATTTCTAGAATTGGTAAACAGAATATTAAATCCACTTTACCATTAAAAATTTAATTGATCAGTTGCTCCCCCGCACAAGCATGTGATTGCTTCTGGGGTACTCCAATTTTGGAGTATTGTGAGGGTGAGAATTATTACAAAATAAATTCAAAGGTGTTTATCTGCATTACAAAAATGTAAACCCAACAATTGCGACAAAAAAGTAAAAAAGTTCAATGTAGCTCCTATAAAATAAGATGGTTGATACCCTGCTCTAATGTTTCCAAAACTACAATATTCCAGAATGATTTTGCAGTCTGCGTCACGGAGACTTGGTTACAACCGGGATTTCTTAATACTCTAATATCATTACCTGGATACAACATCCTTCGCTTAGATCGAGAGGGAAGAGGTGGAATCGCGTGTTATGTCAAATCATCAGTAAGCGGTTAATGATATAATTATGGTAGGTACAACTCCGAATTGTCTAGGATAAGTTTGGATTACAGTAGTAGGTAACTATGAATAAACGGAAGATAGCAGTTGGTATTGCCTCCAGATATATTTTATAAATAGGAATAGTGTTTCATTCTGTTCGCCTGTTTCTGTACCGATGACTACGAAAGTCTTTGCAAAACTGGTTTCTGGCAGTCTGTAATACTCTGTCGTTTCTAAATATGTAATGGCAAGGTATACGCAGACTATTTACTGGTTTTCGGTTCCATTGAACGAATTTATAAAATTAACAAAACAACTTTGTTGATATTAATGTACAGGTTATTCACATAATATTCCACCCCTTAACTTGTTTGTTTTTAATTTTGGAAAAAAAATGTAAATATGAAATTGTAAAAAATTTTCTTGCGATTTGAGGTATGTATTCAGAAAAACAAATGAACGTCGTGTTTCGGAGATATAGACCAAATTTATGTTTTTTAGATGGAAAACCCTGTATATTTCTCGATTTTCGAAACCTACGCATTTTTCTGGTCCTTTGAATTATTGAATATCGGACAAAATCAAAATTGCCATGGAAAATTCAAAACAGTTATACGAGAATGTTATAAATGGACATTTGACAGTTTACATTAATTGGTCTATTCCCACAATTAGTATAGGTACAATAATATATTGAAAATTCAACAACGCTAATACTGTTGTGGAAATTTATATTTTATTTTTCTGTCATTTTAGTCCTAATAAAAGGCATATTTATGGATGGAACGTGATACTTTATTATGAATTAAATTAAATTATAGAAGGTGTTCTATAATGCTTCCATTTTGTGCAACACAGCAACACAGAGAGCATACCTTCTTAATAAGCTTCTCTTGTAGTTAGCCACAATACTTGCCTCGTTCATCTCTCTGATCTCCTGAAATATTTTTTCTTTAACTTGGTCGATATTATTTCACTTCTCCGCATATACCCGGTTCTTCAAAGTGCCCCACAGAAAGAAATCGTGTGGGGTCAAGTCTGGGCTTCTGGCGGGCCATAAAATAGTTCCATTTGTACCAATCCACTCTACAAAAGTGTCATCTAAATCCCTCTTGACAGCATTTGATTTATGTGCTGGAGCACTGTTTTGTTGCCAAACAAAATTCGGCTTATTAACTTGATTCAACAAATCAGAAATTTCTCATCTTAAGAGCTGTAAATATTTTGTCCAGTTAAACCACCTTCAAAAAATACTGGACCAATTACGTGATTCCGAAAAATACCACACCAAAGATTTATTGAAGTTCGACCTTGTCGTTGAATTGAAATACACTGTCATGTATTTAATGACCAATAGTGAGTGTTACATTTATTAAAAACGGAACATGTTGTAAAAGTGGCTTCATTATAGAATTAATATAGAATCTCTAATAGTAATAGTAATAAGTAATAACCGTTGGAGTAGTAATAGGATAGTAATAGTAGTAGTTAGTTAATAGTAGTATAGTGTAATCTTTATAGTGATAATTTACAAGTGATAAAAATAGGCATCTATATACTGATCATTTTCCGCTTGCCTCTCCAACACTAAACGGCAATATTCTCGCCTTCTATAATAATTATCATTTTCATACAGTTTTTTAACTGGGCGATAACAATATGGTCTAAACTTAAGCATTTTCAACACTGAGCTCCATGATATTTGCAAATATCTCGATACATCTTTAATATAATGTCTCGGATTTTCTTCGAAGTATAATAAGACTGCTTCCTGTATATTCTCAGTTAAAACATGTAGTGGTTTATTTCTCTTTTCCTTATTTTTTTAAACTTCCAGTAATTCTCAATTCGTTATAAATATATTTGAAATACGTGTGATGAGGTAGGACTACCCCTGGGTATATTCGTGCGTATTCACGCCTTGCCCGCTTCGCATCCTTTTCCAAGAAACATAACGTTCAACAATGTCGTTTTTTTCACTAATATTATAACATTAATATACCGTTTTCACGGCACGATGTGGTAACACAACAATTAACATCTGATACAAACTGTCAAAGTCAAGCGACATCATTTGTTTTTCTGAATACCTAAAAACGAATAAGTTAAGGGGGTAGAATGTTACATGAATAATCCTGTACAGGAGTCCTCTGATGAATGGAGTAAGATCTTTTTCGAGGTAATGTAAACTTTAATCTTGAAAACTTCACAATTACAGTAGTAGATCATGTCAACTAAAAATAACGAGCCTGAAGGTATTCCCAAGATTTTTCTACGCCAAACATACTCCTCTCATCCAAATATCTTTTTTAGTTCCATATTTGGTATCCTTCGTTACTCGTCTAACTTGAGACTGTTATATAAAATTACCCGGATGTTTTTGAATCTTCAGTAGAGCTAATATTTCAAGAAAGCGAAATTGCCGGGACTATCGAAAAATGCACTGTTTGATACATTCACAACCTGATAAAAGTGATAAACAATTGCACCTATTGCCCATTAGACGCCAAACGTGTGTAATTTCAAATAACCACACACCATCACAGTTCAAACTAAATTATATAAAATCGTTATGAAAAGTGAGCTGTGTTCTGTGGTTCGATGAACGACGGCTCGATGCTCGATATAATACAAACAAAAGAATCTGTCAATTTATGGTTTAATTAGAGAAAGGAGTTGATAAGGAGTTCGAAATGATTTCAGAATTTCAGATGAGTGAAAAAATATTCTTGATACAAACATAGATACCAGCAGAACATTTTTATAGAGTGGTGCAATGGCATATACAGGGTGTCCAACCTTAAAACTGTACAAATCCGAAAGGTCTTCAAAAACCGCTTCTTTTGACCTTCCTGCCATTTTCAAAATGCAAATCCAGGACCGGCTGCGATTTTTCTATATCCCCGATTTTCACGAAACCATTTAGCGATTTTTTTATTTAAAATCTAACCCCACAGCGTTAATTAGAACACCTCGAAACCCCCATATACTTAATTTGAATAAAAAATATACATGGAGTTCCATTCTGCAGGGTGTCAAAGTTGACCAAAATGGGAATTTTAAAGGCATTTGGAGAGTCAAGTGTGCCAAGGAATCCCTTCAAAACAGTTGAATAGTCAACAGGATGGTGTGAAAATATTTACTACAAAAATGTATAGGGTATTTTTCTCTGAGCCATCTCAAAATTCTGAAATTTTATGAAACTTATACGGATCAAGAGTGCTCTGGAATCATTAAAATAATATTGATAAACACAAAAGTAATGTATTTCTTTACAAAATGCCAAGTAACAAATAAAAACAATTTAAATTATTGGACCTTTCTCAACAAGGTCACTGTCTAAGATGATACATTTTCTGTGCGTTTCCTGTTGTGGCACACGAGCCACCTTAACTGATATGGACTGTTGACTGTCAGGCTTCTGTATTTTTTAGATTTAGTTCACTTATAGTGTGTGGAGCGGTTTTCATATACTCGATTTTTGACCCGTATAAAGTTCCAAAAATTCAGGAATTTGAGATGGCACAGTAAAGAACACTCTGTATATTTTGTATTGGACCTTTGCACACCAACAACTTAAGTGGTCCTATTGACTATTCAACTGTTTTGAGGGGATTCCATGGCACACTTGACTCGACAGATGCCTTTTTAAAGTTCCTATTTTGCTCAACTTTGACACCCTGCAGAATGGAACAACCTGTATATTTTTTGTTAAAATTTGGTACATGGGGGTTTTGGGGTGTTCTGATTAACGCTGTGGGGTCAGATTTTTAATAAAAAAAAATCGCTAAATGGTTTTCGTGAAAATCGGGGGTATAAAAAATCGCAGCCGGCCCTGGATTTGCATTTTGAAAATGGCAGGAAGGTCAAAAGAAGCGGTTTTTGTAGGCATTTCAAACAAAAAAAGTTTAGGCGATTATTTCCAAAAATGAAGATTTTACGGATTTGTACAGTTTTAAAGTTGGACACCCTGTATGTAAATTAAGACGATGTTAATATTTGTTTTATTTCGATACCTAAATAAAAAAACGAGAAATATTATCCGAATGCTTTCATAAGAGAAAAAAGTATTTTCGGCTACATCGCCACTATCCACAACGATAGACTATACGATAGGTGTAAAAGACAAAAAAATTTCGAGTTGAAACTTGACCTTTGGGCGATCAGCCTTGCGTGATTAGAAACTAATTTGCACCGTATTTTTATATTTTAAAAATCAAGCAGGCCTTGACAAAGGCAATTTATTCATTTTCAGTTGAGGTGTACTACCTTTTCCTTAAGAGATATCGAAAAATTTGGAACTTTGGAACATATCACAATTAAATTCATGCTAAGGTCGTCAAAGAACTATTCCTCTCATCCAAACTGTCAGTTTGATTGACTCCTAATAGGTTAACTTAATAATTGTTTAAACATGAGGTTAGGAAAAGATAATATTTACCAATATGCATAATTCTTATTTACTATGAAATTAATCCTTTGCAAAAATACCCGTTCTATTTATAGGTATAAGTTGCTTCTAGCTCATTTCATCCACCTCTGCCACATTTTATATTTTCCTTGATTGTTTTTCTGTTCATACTACTTGAAAATTGCCCAATTGTGATATTCACATTTGTTGCCTTTAAAAATATATAGGTTAGTAAAGGGAAAGTAATAATAAAATGATATTGCTGTTCCCCATTTTTTTATTTTGTGAGCAATTTGAAACCGATTGACCCAATCAGCTTTTGCGTGTATCAATTCCGTTTCCTCCAGAAATCCTTACTTTGAATTTTGATACATGTGCGTATATTTTCACATATTTGGATTCTGCGACTCATTTTGCATATAAATAGATATTTCGGGTGGAGAAAAATTGCATCGTAAAATTTTATTTTAAAACGGATTTCACATTTATCTAGTCAATTTATTATTCCAAATGTTTAGTGCTTATCGGACATTTTTTCCAACTTAATATTTTGTAATTTACTAGCTCTATCTTCACTGTGTTACATTATAATAAATCCGATATCTCTTTTTATATAAATAACTCATCAACTCATAAAGAGAAACGTGGCAAAAAGGAAAAGAAACCTGTTTCAGACTAGTTAGTCATCATCGGTCCGATATAGCCAAGTCAAAGAGTGATAATATGATTGAAAAAATAAATGAATGAGGGCATTTTCTTGCGTAAATAAAGTTACTTTGAAGGTGGGATAACGCGACCCTTCAGGAACCTTCAAGATTGCAAGGCTAGAACTATAATATTTTTTTATTAATAAATAGTATGTATAGGAAGTATATTTTTGGAATTGTGGGAATCGTTTGGAGAATTGATAGATGCCAAATTAATACCAAAATCCTTTTTTAAATCAACTCAAATTATATTTTCAAAACCCAGGGATATGTAATCGATCAAAATTAATTATGTTAAACAATCCCCACAACCCTTCAACTCTAATTGGAAAAGTACAAGCGTTTGTGGAATTACATTTATATGAAATTTTTATTTTAAAATGTCATTCTTAATCTTAAATGCTCATAAACATTTTGGGATTTTACTATGTTATTCAATTGGTTAAAATATTTATATTATTGCATTTATATTTTTTAACAGTGTATTGCATAATTAGCACGGAATGGCATTCATTTTCCCCGAGTATGACAGTTTGCTCTGTGCTACAAGTCATATAAATGGACAATGAATATTCCTTGAGAATTATTAATAACTAATAATTATTTTGAACATGAACAAGTGCACTGAACGAAAAAAGTAAGTAATTTATAAAAACGTTCGTTGGGCCAACCAACTGTTTATTAATATTTGTCCAACGTAAAAAGGTGTGTTAATATTATGAATAGTTAGTTTCTATATCAATGTAGATGTTTATTGATTTTACGGGCGAATTGATGAACGTTCTCCGTTAACTCATTAAAAAAATGAACGTGTTCATAAATAGTATGAATTCTGTACATTGAATTGATGAATGCGATTTTTAAATTATGAATATTTTTACATTAAAACAATGAATTTGTCCGTGAATACTATGAACACTAAACATTTTAATAAGGAATGTATTTGTTAATATTATAAAAACTGAACATTGAATTAAGGTCCTGAACCACAACCCCGTCACAACCTTTTGAATCCATACACATGGACACTTTTCAAATTTTAGGAAAAAAGTTTTTAACAATAACTGACGTTTTTTCAAAATATGACCAAGCTTATCCTTTAGAATCATGTAATTCAACTGATGTAATGGATGGAATTTGTAATTTTGTATCACACTTTGGAATACCAAATACTGACTTTTGTAAACTTCATAATTCAAATCTACATTTCACTACACCCGGTAACTCAAATAGTAATAGTAATATAGAAAGATTTCATAATACACGACTTGGTAGCGTACGTGTTTTAAAACTTACTCATCCGAACTCGGACATAAAACAATTAATGCAGTATGCTATATTAGGTTACAATAATTCTGTTCATAGTACGACAAACCAAAGACATTTTGACATTATTAACGATTATACCAGTGCCCTCGATCCGTTCGATATCATAGATGAAATAATTTTGAACCAGTACATAGACGAACGTAAGAATAAATTAAAAATAATTTTCGATAAAATTCATGATGTTTCACTAAGTGAAAAATATATACAAAATACAAAACACAACAAGAATAGAGAATAACCACAAAATTACCTTGTACTGTTCAATTTCAGAAAGATAGGTAAAGCGTCATTAAAGGATAAAACCAAACCAAAACGTGAAAATCCAAATTAAGGAAGATTTAGTGACAAAAGTCAAAACTTCGGAGGACAAAGTATTCATAAATCGAAATTAAAATTAAAACAGTAATGACACTGACAACTGACTTAAATGACTTTTACACCTATAAAAACTCCTTTATCACCTTTCCAGTTAGGAGATACAAAAATTACTCAAACTAAACACACTTTTATTCGCTATATTAAAATTAACCCTATAATCAATCAATTAAATAACAAGCGTAAATTTTATAGCATAATGAAACTATCCTTGGATAAAAGTAATATCAGTAATATCTGTGTAATTCCTATTCCAATGTTTTATATAATCTACTACAACATGTAAAATATTTAATAATTGAAGTAGAAAGAAAATTAGATAATATTACTGCCCATAATAGAAATAGGAGAGGTTTAATAAATATCGTGGGTAAAGCTTCAAAATGGCTTTTTGGTACACTAGATTCTGAGGATGGTGAAAAGTATGATTAGAGTTGCCGCGAGACACGAGACACGAGACCTCTCGTCTCGTCTCGTCTCGAAGCCGTTTTGTCTCGTCTCGAGAGCATTTTGTCTCGAATTTCGAGACGAGACGAGATAAAATCCTTCGAGACAAGCTCGAGACGAGACGAGACATCTCGAAAAATTGTAATGACTTATTATACGACTGGAAATAATATTTTAAATTTTAATTAATAAAAAACAACATCGCATTGTGTGATCTGGCAATACCAATGATCTGTATACCTAGATCCATAATCCAATATACACAACTTCGTCCTCAACATTTTAATATTTATTTACAAACTTTTTTGCAGAGTTGCAACTTCTCTAATGTGACAAATAATGAAAGCACTTTTTTTTGCAAAGAATATGTTACCGTGAAAGACCGAAATTAACGAATGTCGGCATTCGACAAAATGCTTGGTGGAAGACCGAGTATTTATTAATTTTATCATACATTCGGTATTACCGGTATATGTCAACAAACACACATAAGCTTCGGTGGATGTCGAAAACGACAGTGATCAGTAATGAAAAATACACCAACCGAATACCGAGACGCGATAAATAATACATAAATAATAATAGAAAATAAAGAATTTCTGAATTTTTCTGGCAACTTGAAAAAGTTGTCTTTTAATCAGTTTGGTGGCCAAAAACCCAATTAAAAATTAAATTAAAGATAAGTTTAGGTTTTCGTTAATTTAATGCCAAATATAGCGACAACTTTTTTAGATCAAAAAGCTTGTCCCATGAAATGTTCATAAAAGTTTTCATTTATTAAAAAAGTTTATTTTCAACATACACCATATATGAATGTCGACATTCGCCGGTGTTAGTTAGAAATATTAATATTTCACCTACAGGGTGTCCAAGTTTAAAACTGTACAAATCCGTAAAATCTTCATTTTTGGAGATAATCACCTAAACTTTCTTTTGTTTGAAAGGGCTTCAAAAACCGCTTCTTTTGACCTTCCTGCCATTTTCAAAATGCAAATCCAAGGCCGGCTGCGATTTTTTTATACCCCTGATTTTCACGACAACCATTTAGCGATTTTTTTATTTAAAATCTGACCACACAGCGTTAATCAGAAGACCCCAAAACCCCCATATACCAAATTTGAACAAAAAGTATACAGGGAGTTCCATTCCGTAGGGTATCAAAGTTGAGCAAAATAGGAATTTTAAAGACATCTGGCGAGTCAAGTGTGCCATGGAATCCCTTCAAAACAGTTGCATGGTCAACTAGACCACTCAAAATGTTGGTGTGAAAAGATTTACTACAAAAATATACAGGGTATTTTTCTCTGAGCCATCTCAAAATTCTTAATTTTTATTAAACTTTATACTGGTCAGAAGTGCTTTGGAATCATTGAAAAAATATTAATAAACACAAAAGTAATTCATTTCTTTAGAAAATGCCAACCAACAAATAAAAACAATTTAAATTATTAGACCTTTCTCAACAAAGTCACTGTCTAAGATGATACATTTTCTGTGCGTTTCCAGTTGTGGCACATCAGCCACAAGCCACATTAACTGATATGGACTTACTGACTGGCAGGCTTCTGTATTTTTTAGATTTAGTTCGTTTATAGTATATGGAGCGGTTTTGATATACTCGATTTTTGACCCGTATAAAGTTCCAAAAATTCAGTAATTTGAGATGGCACAGATAAGGACAATCTGTATATTTTGTATTGGACCTTTTCACACCAATACCTTGAGTGGCCCTGTTGACCATTGAACTGTTTTGAGGGGATTCCATGGCACACTTGACTTGGCAGATGTCTTTAAAATTCCTATTTTGCTCAACTTTGACACCCTGCATAATGGAACTCCCTGTATATTTTTTGTTCAAATTTGGTATATAAGGGTTCTGGGAAGTTCTAATCAACGCTGTGGGAGCAGATTTTAAATAAAAAAAAAATCGCCAAATGGTTTTCGTGAAAATCGGGGGTATAAAAAAAATCGCAGCCGGCCTTGGATTTTCAAATGGCAGGAAGTTCAAAAGAAGCGGTCTTTGAAGGCCTTTCAAACAAAAAAAAGTTCAGACGATTATCTCCAAAAATGAAGATTTTACGGATTTGTACAGTTTTAAAGTTAGACACCCTGTATACAAGGTGATTTATTCATAAATACATTAATTTTAACCACGTCATCAGGGAGGTACAAATATGCCGAAAACGCAAAAAAAAAATTACTGCATGTTTAAATAATGGGGCAAATTATCCCAAATACCACGTAACGAGGCGCACCTGAACGCATGTGACTACGACGTTATGCTGCAGCACATGGCACCGGCCGCGACGTTGCCCTTAATTATTGATAATTTAAATACGAAAAAATATTCAGTTTATTAATTTACCTAGTTGATATGACAATAACAGGGTGTTAGCACACCTTGGACTTGGCGTGTTCAGCATCTAACTCGAGAGACCCTTATCACTACACTTTTCACAGCACCCGCTATAACAATACAAGAGGCCTTCATAATCACACGCACAAAACGCACTCAGTGTCTACAAACAGTGGCTGGAAAATACTGAAACTGTTTCCGAAATTCGATAGATTTTGGAGATTTAAGACAAAAGTTTTATTAAAAACAACGGGATCGTCCCAGCTCGTCCCTCCTATTTTTGAGGTCCCTGAACACGAATCTGACCTTAGTTTTTGGTTCTCGGACATACAGAAATATTTTTAAATTTCCAAACGACTTATTAGGTATTATTATTATTATTATATCGACTTAGCCAAAAGGCATTCGCACTCCCTCTCTGGGGAACATTCACTCAGATCCCGGGTATCCCGGATACCATAAGGATCTGGCTCGGACGAGACCCTTGCCATGTTATCGGGCCTTAGGTGACATTGATGTTGTTGGACGTTCCTGCACTCCCCATGAATTTCCTGACGGTTCGGGCTGTCGCAAGTAGTACCGCTTTCTGCATGGACCTGTAAAGATTATCAGTTAGACCCAGCTCTTTGATGTTTCTCAGCAAACTTTTTTTTATGACACCAGTTGTTGACACGATGATTGGAATCGTCTAAACGTTGTCCATTTCCCATTGCCTTCTAATTCGTTCTTCTAAGTCTCTGTACTTCGCGATCTTCTCGACTTGCTTCACACGCAGGTTGTTGTTGTTCGGGATGGCCACATCAATCAGAGTTGTCTTCCTAGAAATTTTATCAACTATTATAAGGTCCGGTCTGTTATGGGCAACTCGTTGATCTGTCAGAACTGTACGATCCCAGTACATCTTGTAGTTGCTGTTCTCAAGAACAGGCTCCGGTGTGTAGCTGTAATATGGGATCCTCTCTGCCTGCACAAGCAGAAGTTTTTCCGCCAGTTCCTGGTGCAAGATCTTGGCAACCGAATCGTGTCGTTCCTTATATTCCGTTGATGCGAACATCTGACATCCTCCTGTTATGTGCTGGATTGTTTCTGAAGTTGGGCACCCGTATCTGCATCTGTCATCCACTACCGATGCATCTCCTACAATGAATTTTAGGTAGTTGCGAGTTGGTATAACCTGATCTTGTATGGCCAGTAGGAAGCCTTCCGTCTCGGGGAACATTCGTCCCGAGGTCAGCCAATAGTTCGACGCTAACTTGTCGACATGTTCCTGGTGAACCTCATTAGGATGCCTCCCGTGCAGCGGCTTCCCCAACCACCTGTGTAGTTTATCGTTGTCGGTTCGGTGGTGATTTTGACGCTCGTGTTCCGTCAGACGTAGCGGTGTTGAGACGTTTGCTCCGCATATAGCCCTATGTAGTGTGGAGCTGTTGGCCTGCCTGTAGAAATAATTACGCAGATTTAATATTTGTTGGTCCAATTGCTTGCTGAGATCGGTCAATCCTCTTCCTCCTAGTTGACGTGGCAGAGTTGTTCTTTCTACGGCGCTACGGGTATGATGTTTATGAGCTTTTGTCAGTAGTGTCCTAACTTTTCGTTGCAGGTTGTTGATGTCCGTGTTGGTCCAATTCACTATTCCAAACGAATAGCTGAGTACAGAGCACGCATACGTGTTCAGGGCCTTAAACAAATTCCTGCTGTTAAGATCAGTTCGCACTACTTGTCTTACTCTCTTGATGAATTCATTCGTTAAATCAGTCTTCATTGTTCGATGGTCTATCCTTTGAGCTTGTTTCATCCCGAGATACTTGTATGTATCTCCCATGCTCATTGCTTCGATCTCCTGGCCGTCCTGCATCTCGTGTGCGCTTTGTTCGAGCTTTCCCCGGATGATATTAAGGGTGCGGCACTTGTCCAGTCCAAACAGCATTCCGATGTCCCTGGAGAACTCCTCTACAATTTTAAGCATTTGCGTTAGTTGGTTTTTGGTTGCGGCGATCAGTTTTAAATCATCCATATATAATAGGTGATTCAACTTGATCGCTTCTGCGTTGTTGCTTTTGATAGCGAAGCCGTATTTTGTAGAGTTCAACCGATGTGATAGAGGGTTCATCGCCATGCAGAACCACAGTGGACTGAGTGAATCTCCTTGGAAAATCCCTCTTTGTATGTTGATTGTGTCGGTCTCGATGTTACTGATTGCGGTGCTGAGTTGTATCTTAGTGCGCCAGGTTGTCATAACGTGTTCTAAAAAGGAAACACGATTCAACTCTTGGGCCGTTCGGATCTTGGCACCCATTACAGTGGTGACTGCCGTTGCGGCACAGTAGATTAACATGTGCATACGTTCTAATGTTGGTGTCACTGAAACATAGTTTGGTAAAATTCTTGTGTTCATAAGATCGAGCACGATCGCAAGTTTCCTGGAAGAATTTAATCTTGGTAGCGGTGGCCTGCTCAGTGGGTCTGTGCCTTCGTATCGCAATACTGCCTGTCTCATATGTGCGTTTAAGCCTTCAAAATGTTCTTCGTTAACCGATTCCAGACTCTCGGATGTTGGTTCTACCGTTTCGGCTTCTAGTTGTTGTCCAGACGCTTGAAGTTCCCCATTGTTGTTGTTGTCGTCATCTATGTCTATGTGTTCGCCGTGGATCTCTAGCTCAACTTCCCGTTTGATAGCGTTAAGTCGCGTTTCTGGAATTCGGTTATTTCTTAGAATAGTTCGATACTGATCTGACACTCCTTGTTCAGACACTTGCATGTGTGGAAACTCCCTGCAGAACTCGGCATGCAGTTGTTGTCGGTAGCCGATCATCTCTTGTCCTAAGTTTGTCACCCTGTAAAAAATACGCATAATCGATTCATTCATGGACACAGTCCATTTCATGCGTCGTCGTTGTAATCCCGCCTCTGTGAACGCTGGCTGAAGTTCCCGAGCAGCACCTTCGGTGGGTGGAACCCTAGTTCTCGTTTGGCTCCCATGTTGTAGATGTTCGTGTTGCAGGGCTGTAGCTGTTTGTGCAACAGGGGCCCGCCTCATCAGCGCCCTGTCACCGACGTCCCGCTCGCTGTCATGTCCAGCGCCGGCTCCAGACATGCCCTGGCGATCCCCAGGGCATTATTATTATTATTAGAGTAAGATCGGGTAATATGGAATACCATTTATATTTCTTTAGAAAAGACATATTTATTAACAAAATAATTTATTCATTTTTGAGTATATTATGCTCATGTCTATTGCTTATATATTGCAATAAGTAGTTTTGATCAGTAATGTCGTAAAATAGGTAAAATTGGCAACTTAAGAAAATGGCACATTTTTCAAGTAAATCAAAAGCGGGGGGGGGGGTAATATGGAATAGTGGTATCGGATCTAAAAAAAATCAAAAATATTCCCAAAACTACTGCACATTTATTTTATTTTCTACAAATATATTAGATAATCTATTGAAAAATCACAAAATATATTATTTTTTAGTATCTAATATTAAAGTCGGGTTAAATGGAATATAGGCTTGGCCATATTCCATATTACCCTCCCGATGCACCTTAGGAAAAACCAGTTGTCAACAATTAAGGGAAAGCATATTGTTGCTGCTTTAACATTAGTTACATCAACTCATGTCACTTGCGAATTACCTTGTTGTTAAAAGTTATTATTTTGATGAAAATACCCGTGTTTCACATTCAGCGCCGACACTGTTCGAAAACTTTGATAACCTCAAAAACCAAATAACTGATGTCGCGCAGTATAGAAGCGCGCAGGGTCAAAGTCTTTGATAGGAGTGGAACAACAGTGTACTAAGAAATGTAAATTTGGATACCCAACATTAGATGGCGCGATGGTTTCTAAAATTTGGGTGTATTCCATATTACCCGACTATTCCATATTCCCCGATTTTACTCTACTATTATTATTATAAAACAAAACAACTCGAGATAAACGAGACAAAACGAGACGAGACAGACGTTGTCTCGTCTCGTCTCGTCTCGTGGCAACTCTAAGTATAATGCAGCGATTTACGCACTTCAAAATAACCAACAATCCTTTACGAAGGAAGTTTCTTTATAAATTTCTTTAACAAAGCAACTTATTGATAATTACAATTCCACTATAACAATTTTGTAATCAACCCAAAATTTAGTAAAGGAAAAATTAGGAAATTTTGAGCATAATATCAATAAAACTATTAATTTACTATTATTTAATAAAATTATTAATTTACAAGCACAAAATATCTTGGATCAAACTATTCTTAATTGTCAAAAACTTATAACTTTTCTAGATAACTTGGAAAACGCGATAATGTTCGCAAAACTTAATACTTTATATAGTTCAATAATTTCTGCCTTACAATTACGTTCCAGGATTAAATATTTGAAAAATGTATACTCTATCGAATCTATTTTAAAACTAAAAAATGTAATTTCCTATTATGAACTCGCTGGAATACAAGTGAACTTTAATAATGATAAAATTATAATCGCAATTCATTTTCTATTTCAAACATATCGATTGTTCCCAATCCCACTTAAAAATTCAATTGTTATCCCGAGTCATCCTTACCTTATACTTGGCTCAAGCCAACAGCAGTTCCAAAACGAAGAATCTCCAAAAATTGGAAAATGTATATTTGTCAAAATTTGCTCACTCCCCACTCAAACGAATGCATAATTTCCATGATAAAAGAAGCCGAAGGAAAGTTATGTTTTCCAATCAACATAATTAACCCAATATTTGAAGCAATAAGCAGCGAATATGTTATTTCCATTCTTGCCAAAGAAGCACTCAAAATTTCAACGAATTGTCAGAAGAAAGAAGAAATCAAACTTATCAGAGAACCAAATTTGACACATTTGCCAAAAAATTATGAAATCAAAATATAAGATTTCCAATTTAATAATAAAGATGAAGAAATAAAAGGAAAACCATTTAACCTACCAGAAATTGAAATAAAAAGGATAATTATTTGCACTCCAACCATCCCTCTGGATTAATATTTCGCAGATAAAAAATCCATCCTTAAACCATAAAAATATCGTTATGAAAAGTGAGGTGTCAAAAGGAAATTTGAAAATTCGTTTTCTCGGAAAGTACGTCCGTATAAACTAAGGTGAGATTCGTGTTTAGGAACCTTTAAAATAGGAGGGTAGCCAAAATTTCAAAAGAAGAGGGTGAGTACACCATAATATAGAAAGTATTACCACGCGTAAAGGATATCATGATGGGTCTCATTTTTTGAGAGGTTCAGAAGCACGCTAAAAAAATAATTAGTACTGTTGGCCCTGTACTCTCGACGAATATTTTAACACGGAGTAACAATAATGCCTTAGATTTTAGTATTTAGTTTTAAATCCGATTGTGACGTTTGTTCTAACGCAAGTATGCATTGTATATTTCCATTGGTCTTTGCAATAAGCAGGTATTTACTCATTTATTTAATATGTAAATCTGTAGGAACTTTCCTGCTCTAACAACTTTTCCCACTGCACTGTGTTGCTGAACTGAGAAAGGCCCATATCACTACCTGCTTTTATATTCTATTTTATATTTTGTATCCTCTTAACTGTCTCCGGTATCTTTGCATGTACATTTCGTATATACGGGTTCACATATTGAGTTTTGAGTTTCAGATATTTAGTTTCCCCTCTACCTCATCGTACTTCTGTTTTTCAGCGTTCGACGTATACCATTTAGGCAACGTATAATTAAATTCCTTTGCATCTTGGAAATTTGACTCAAACGTTCGTACAGAATTTACTTTACTAAGTCAACAACGTGTTTATCTTTCATATCCTCAAGTTCTTCATGTCAATATAAACCGGTGAATTAAAGAACCCGAATTTTTTGGTGGCTTTTGACTGTAGCAGACAGCGCTTTAAACATTTGGCATTTTTATTTGAATAATATAAATATAGATTCTAAATGTGCCGACATTTATACCTACCTCATATAATATTATTGTTTGCGTCTTTATCTTTTATATATACAGTGTGTCTGGTTTTCGTGTTAACCCTCCTGAAAATCTAAATAGGCTGCTGGAATTGATCAGGACAAATTTTGTCCCTGAAAGTTCATCGAAAGATTTGATTTGTCTAGGGGTATGTTTTTCGAAAAACTATATTAGGCATATTTTAATCGATAACGTAATACCGTAGGATTATTCGGCATCCCTCAAGATATTCATGCAGCAATTTTGTTCCACTAAACAATTTCGCTAATAAGAAAGTACAATGAATATAACCTCTATAAATTGAAAAGTCAGTAAAAATAGGAAACAAAGATGACTACCTTAGGAACATACATAACTGTGAATTCTACCATAAACATATAAATAGAATGGATTTATATCTGGTTATTAGCATATTTTTTAATTAAATAAAACGTGTCAGGTTTAGGCAGTGTGTCAGGCACTGGTACGTTTACGTTACAAGGATTTATCTTCGAAATTACCGTCAAATATACATGGGAGTAAAAATCTTGTAATACACAGCTTCGGCCCATGTAGAAATAAATTCGGTTTGCATACATATCACCTAATTTACGATGTTCTACAACTAGTTCTAAATATCTAGAGATTCGTTTGGGAGCAACTTATCGTCATTTTTCTGTGTGGTGCCAAACTTTGAAAAAGTGAATAGATCAAATTCGTGGTATGAATCTGGGGTGATATGAAATCAAAAACAAATTACCCTGAGAGCATCAACGAAAATGTCAAAAGGATGTTTTAGTGGCATATCAGGTAAAGGATATCGGTTGAAAAAATGCACTAAATGCACTCCAGCCGGGACTCGAACCCGGGACTCCTACTGTGGCCGTATAGGCACTTAATCAAATAAGCCATTGGAACTACGGATTCCATCGGCTATAGGTGATATTTATTCCAATTGATATTATTTAGTAGCGGTGAGATATAGGAGACTTAGGCATCTTCTACAGCTACTGGAAGGGGTTAGAGAGTGTAGGGTAACCATTCATGATTGTTGGTTATGTGCGAACTTCCTATTTGTTCATCAACCCACAAAATTCGACATTTAGCGACATAAAGCCAGTATCGAATCTGGAAATTGTAACCGGCAATGTCAAGCCAAGAATACTAACAAAGAAAGATTTTTAGTACCTATGTAATTATTAAAGGGCTGAATATATGCATTTAATTTCAATCGAAATATGCGCATATATATGCATCATTTTTATTTAAAATATGCAATAATATGCATTTATTTGGCCAAATATGCAATAATATGCATTTATTTTACATGTACAAATACCTTAAAAAAAACACCAAACTGATTTTAGAGAAAAGGTTTATTTTAAGAAAAATTAAAGGAAAACAAATACATAAAATACCTCGTAAAATACCTATATTAAAGCAGAATTATAAAAACATTTTAATTAGAATTTTTTTCCAATAAAAATCTTTGCCTTCTGTCGGTAAAAATATGTTTATATGAAAAGCTTCTCTCAACATCTGCCGATGTAATTGGACAATATTTTAATTTGGGTAGTAAGGTATAAGGCCAAGGTGCAACTTCGTTGGATGATTTACCATCAAAAATACTCTTTACTGCCATTAAATATTTAAACCCTTCATTCTTTTCTACAGCAACTACATTTAGCGGAAAATGTTTGAACAAAAACAATCGATTCGCTTAAACCTAAATTTCTACTTTCTAATGAAAGAATTATATCTCTAATCCGCATTTTTCAGGATTTCTTGACTTTGCACTACACACTGCGAGTTGTCTCTGGGCTCTCATAATATTGGTTATATCTTATCTCTATAAATAAGTATAGGAAAAACATGCAAATATGCACAAAAATATAGTTTTTCCAGAAATATGCAATGTTTTGCGAAATTGAATAAAATATGCAAAAAATGCATATATATGCAATTTGCATATATTCCGCCCTTTAGTAATTATAAATAATAACAGATGTTTTAGTGGCATATCAGGTAAAGGATATCAATTGAAAATTGCACTCCAGCCGGGACTCCTACTGTGGCCGTAGCACTTAACCAACTAAGCTACTGCCTACGGTCACAGTAGGAGTCCCGGGTTCGAGTCCCGGCTGAAGTGCTTTTTTTTTCAATTGATATCCTTTACCTGATACTAAAACATCCTTTAATATTTATAATAATTACAGGTACTATAAAAGCTTTCTTTGAAATAATTTTTGTTTGGATATCGCTCATTAAAAATTTGGGCCACTTCGCAAGTAAACTTCTCGAATTTTGACAACTCTGTCGAATAATTTCGTTATTTTATTGTACAGTAAGTTTTTCTTGCACTGTATACTTCAATTTTGTAGGAACTATCAAATAAAGCGACTGAATTTTTTTTAACGCCTACTTTTTTAATTAGTGCAGGAATTAACAAGCATCCCCAGATGGGGTACCGCACTCTTGTAAAGTTTCTTATATTTGATTTTTCGAGAAAAAGTCATTCTTGATAAAAAGTTTTGCTTGTTCTTAAAATCAAATTGGCATGGAAAAAGTTAACATTACTTATACTGGGTGACCAGAAAATTGAAAAGCGTTAATTAACGTAAGAGTAAACTATTTGTAGAGATACCGAAAAAAGTTATAAAGAAAATTTAAATGGTACAATTATTTGGTACAATTTGAAAGCGGTAGTTGAAAATTTTATTTTTCGAATTTTGGAGTTAACAGGTGTTTTGGAGCACATTTTGACGATTTCAACGCAAACGGTTGATTTTATCGTTATGAAACAAGAGTAACCTTTTGTTGCAAAAGAAAAATATACACTAATATGATGAATCAGCGAGACCAAAAAGATAACCTCGAAAAAGTTATGAGTATAAAACCCATTTTATTACCCCATCCCTCCGACTCTGGTCGATAGGAATAAAATGTTTTGACACAAAATTGTTGCACTTCAGTTACTAAAGAATTGCACCAAGTTTCATTTAAATTGCATGACTTCTGTAGAAGTTAGTGCGATAAAGATGTTTTTCAAACTATACTTTTATCACCCTGTAGCTTTCTTATTATGCATTTTAGGACTCATGTTTAATGGAAACTTTTTGATTAAACTGACATTTTCTATCTATCATATTACTTTGGCACCATAATTTAGAAACACCCTGTATAAGTGCTCCACGAATTGAAATTTTGCAGTTACTATGAGTTGGATATGACAAAATAATAAGAAAGAAGACTATAAAATGTATTTATTAAAATGTGTATGTAGTTCAAACGGTCAAATGTGTTATTTCACAAATACAAATACAAATACAAATACAAATACAATGGCGTGTTTTTTAAGCAATAAAATCCTTCCAAAAATCTAACTAGGTATTGTTTTATAATATCTAATTTGAAAATGGTGATATGTAGCGATATGTCGTTTTTCATGTTTTTGAGGTCAATAAATTCATTCGGCATTTAAAAAAATGTGAAATTAATGATTCCATCGAAGTGGATATTTACTGTTAGTTTTCCAAGCTGACTGTGGAGACGCACGTCTAGAAAAGTATTCTCTAGACTTTGGTCACGCCACGAGCTCGGAGGTGCGCGGGCCGAAAAATATACACATAGTTTCAAAAGTTTTGCATCACTGTGTATTTTAAAGTTTGGGCTCGGTCTGAGACACAATATATGCATATTTTTGTAAAAAAACAGCTTTTTTTACCTTCTCGATAAGAAACACAACAAAAAGTTGCGAAAATAATTCGCTTTCCGCATTGGTTTGAATTCTTTCAAAGGCTTGTATCTTTAAATTTATTTAATCGCGCTAGAAAATATGCCAAGAACCGTTATCTCCAAATTTAATCGGGCAAGAATTGTTGTTCTAGTAGAAGAAGGGTTATCCCAGAGGGACGTAGCTCAAAGAATAGGTGTGTCTCAAAGTGACGTGTCGCGGACATGGAACAGATACTTGGAGACAAATTCAGTGGCTGACAGGCACAGATCTGGAAGAAGGAGAGTTACAAATGCCCGTCAAGACAGGTTTATCACTTTAAGTGTGAGGCGTAACCCTTACATTGCATTATCGGCTCTTAATAAGGTACGTAACGCTACTGGGGTTCAAGTATCTCTTGCTACGATACGCAGAAGGATTTTAGCCACTGGATTACGCAATCGAAGGCCCCTTAGAGTACCAAAATTAACTCCATTACAAAGGGCAAGGCGATATGACTGGGCCGTAGAGCAAAGACCGCTACCACAGCATCACTGGCATAACGTGATGTTCTCAGATGAAACAAGAATTTGTCTTCTTAGTGATAATAGACGAATTCGAGTATGGAGACAACCAGGCTGGTGGCGGGGCCATGTTTTGGGCGGGAATTATGCATGGTTTTCGAACACCACTTTTATACATAGAGGGAAACTTAAATGGAACTTCGTACATCCGTGATATACTGCAACCTATAGTGTTTCCAAGACGTGAGGAGTTTGGCGAAAATTTTGTCTTTATGGACGATAACGCTAGACCTCATCGTTCGAGAGCAGTTAATCAGTTTCTTCATGAGCGGAATATTGTGAGAATGGATTGGCCACCCAATTCTCCAGACATGAACCCTATTGAGCATGCATGGGACATGCTTAAGAGGGCAATTGTACGAAGAGACAACCAACCTAGAACCATTGCCGAATTGGTAAGGGCCGCCATTGAAGGATGGGACAATATTCCACAACATCGGTTGGATAATTTAATTGATAGTGTCCAATCACGACTAGACGCATGTATAGGGGTTAGGGGAGGGAATACAAGATAAGTGACGTTTATTTACTAAAAAAAAAATATATGAAAAATACAAATTTTCTGTTGAAAATTCATAGTGATGCAAAACTTTTGAAACTATGTGTAGTTAGTTAGATTTGGGGTGTGTGCTGTATTATGTTATATTATTATACTATTTATGGGAGTTACAATTATATGTATAAACGAAGTTGTTGTGTTATTTATACTGTAGCACAAACTGGCGACGAGGATTATTACACTGAACCACAAGGTAAGGCAATAAATAAGTAAATATAATAACAAGTAATAAATAATTGCCGATGTTTATAATAATAATATTATTATAGACATCGAGGAGGGCTGTGAGCACCAATTAAAGAAGGGCTGTGAGCACCACTAAAAGAAGGGCTGAGAGCACCTCTGAAGGAAGGGCTGTGAGCACCAACAAACAGTAGGGCTGAGAGCACCAACAAAAGAAGAGTCAAAGGCCGCCGGCGGAATTTTACAAAAGTAAGCTTAAAATATTTATATACAAGATATAGTACCTAATAACATTCGAACCTACAGTTAAGTCCCCATATCTTGCGTATATTTCTGCTAGCCTGCGGAATTCATTTTTTTAGTACGATAACACCAAAATCGATAGCATTATTATATTGTAAAGAAATTATTTACCGTGTAAGCGCTGGAAATATTTGAATGGTTATTCAAAACAAAAAAAAACTGTTTTTATTTTGTTTCATTCGTGATATATAAATAGTAGGTACACATTTTTTTCACTACACACTACAGAAAATAAAATAATATTTATCGCCATACGCGAACGAAGTCAACAGGTCCTGCTTTATGTATATATATTTGGTTACAGGTTAAAATGGCCGAAACTGGAATAAAACCTTTTTCATGTGAGGTTTTCGATAAATCTTTAATTAGGGGTAATTGGAAGAAATGGCTTAGGTCTCTGGAACTATACTTAACTTCTGAAGATATTACAAATGTAGAAAAGAAGAGAAATAAACTTTTACATTTAGGAGGCCCGCAGTTACAGGAAGTAGCTTACAGTACTCGTATACCGGGGGCTATAGAAACTTACGATGAGGAAAAAACAACAATGTCTTTAAAATACTTGTTGAAAAATTAACAGATTACTTTTCACCGAAACAAAACTCGACTTTTGAACGACACATTTTTCGAAGCATCCAAAAAGAAAATGGAGAAGATTTTAATAAGTTTTTACTGAAAATCAGACAACAAGCAAAGCGATGTTCATTTGGAAAAAACGAAACTGATGCCACCGAAATAAGCATGAAAGATAAAATTATTGACAGCTGGGCAACACTAGATCTTAAAAGAAAACTCCTTGAGAAAGAAAGGACTTTAGACGAAATTATCGAGTTGTGTCAAATCAATGAACAAATAAGTAACCAATCAACAGCAATGGACAAAAGTTCAAGCGAACCAAGTACATCGTCATCATCAATTACGGTGAACAAAGTAGGATTTCAGCATAGGAAACAAAGGGAGCTATGTCTAAGATGTGGTAAACCAGGTCATTCAGGCAATATTCAAGCCTGCCCCGCGAAGGACATAAAATGTAGAAAGTGCGGATTCCAAGGGCATTATGCGGTATGTTGTAAAACCAGACAATTTTTAAAGGGATCACATCCCTTTGCTTCGACTAGTCAGAATCGAAAAAGGTATAGATCGGGAGTAAACCTCGTTGAATCCGAAGACCCGGAAAGGGAAAACGAAAACATTAAAAACTTTGACTGCTTTAAGGTCGATAACACAAAAATAGCCAAATACGAGAGTTCCTCGGATGATCTTATTGAATGCATAGTAGGAGGAGTTCGACTAACATTACTTATCGATTCAGGATCAAAGGCTAACATTATAAGTGATAAAGATTGGAAGTTACTTAAGAACAATAATGCAGTTGTGTGGAACATAGACAACTCAACTAGAGATATTTTGAAGTCATACGCATCTGGGAAGCCATTAGAAATTAACCATCGGTTTACGACAACTATCAACATCCCAAACGAAAGTGAAATCATTACACATTTCTACGTCGTCGTCAATGGAGATATATCCTTACTTGGAAAAGACGTAGCTGAACAACTGGGTGTTTTAAAATTAGGAATAAATGCAACTATACTTGAGAAAGCCACACAATTTCCAAAAATTAAAAGTTTTCTTATTAAATTGTCCATAGATCCCTACGTCAAACCTGTTCAACAACCACTAAGCAAAATTCTAATATCGGTCGAATTACAAGTAGAAAATAAAATCAAGGAAGCGTTACAAAAAGATATAATTGAAAGAGTTACAGAACCTAGTGCGTGCATATCACCCATCGTTATAATCTTCAAGCCAAATAAAGACATCCGGATCTGCGTGGATATGCGCAGAGCAAATGAAGCAATTCTTTTGACAGCTTCATGACAAAACTTCGGAATGCAAAATATTTTTCCCGCCTAGATTTGGAAAGTGCATACCATCAATTAGAACTAGACACCGAAAGCCGCCCCATAACGAATTCCATTACCCATAAAGGCCTGTTCCGCTACAAGCGTCTGATGTTCGGAGTAAATGCGGCTCCCGAAATATTTCAAAGAATCTTCCAAGCAATTCTAGCACCATGCCAGAACTGTCTAAATTATCTAGATGATATAATTATATATGGAGTTTCAAAAACCGAACACGACCGATGTCTAAACAAAGTTGTCCAAATCTTGGACACCCACAATGTTCTACTTAACAAATCGAAATGCGTATTCAAAGAACAAGAATTGGAGTTTTTAGGCCACAAGTTGTCGAGTCAAGGCATAGAGGCAGATCAAAGAAAAGTGAAAACAATTATGGAATTTCGTTCTCCCCAAAATAAAGAAGAAGTTCGCAGCTTCCTAGGTTTGGTGACCTATTTAGGAAAATTCCTTGCGACAACATTTTGATAGTCTTAAGAGATCCCTAGCTAAGCTGCCTACTTTATCATATTTTGACCCAAACAGAAGAACCCAACTAATTGCAGATGCTAGCCCAGTGGCCTTAGGAGCAGTATTCCTACAATTTGATCATTTAGGCAATCCTAAAGCAATTTCGTTTGCGAGTAAATCGTTATCAGAGGTAGAGAGACGATACTCTCAAACAGAAAAGGAGAGTTTGGCGTTAGTATGGGCTACTGCCCATCTACTGAGCGATTTTATTTTTACCTTGCTGGCCTACAGTTCGAGCTTTTAACCGACCACAAGCCATTAGAGATGATATTCAAACCAACTTCTAAACCACCAGCTCGCATAGAACGATGGTTGTTAAGATTGCAGGCATTTAGATTTAAAGTTGTATATAAACCGGGAAAGTTCAATATTGCGGATTCACTTTCCAGGCTGTGTAAACTACACGAAGAAGGACCATTTGACCACGAAGAAGAATTTAATGTATTTTCATTAATCGAAAGGAACACACCAAAAGCTATGAACATATCAGAAATCGCGTCAGAAAGCAAAGCAGACATACTAATAGCGGAAACTGTGAATAAAGTCAGTAACGACTTATGGAGGCCAGATGACAAAAACATATATTCAGCTTTCAAAACGGAATTAAGTACAATGGGACCGATACTTTTAAAAGGTAACAGAATTGTGATCCCCCAATCTTTAACAAAACGAATTTTAGAATTAGCCCACGAAGGACACCCGGGCGAAACAGTTATGAAAAGGCGTCTACGGGCAAAAGTATGGTGGCCGCTGATAGACAGGCATACCGAACAATACGTCAAAGCATGCCGAGACTGTCTATTAGTTTCACAACCCAATAAGCCCCCACCAATGTCACGACATAAATTTCCCGAGGGGCCGTGGCAGTGTTTAGCCCTAGACCTTATGGGACCTTTGCCAAACAAAGAAATGGTTTTGGTAATAATCGACTATTATTCCAGATATCAAGAGATACAATTTCTGAAGACTACTACTTCGTCAGTAATTATAGATCATTTATCAGAAATATTTGTGAGATTGGGGTACCCGAGAAGCATCAGAGCAGATAATGGGAGACAATTCGTAAGTAGTGAATTTAAACAGTTTTGTAATAATCACGGCATAGAACTCATCCAAACGCCCCCGTACTGGCCTCAGGCAAATGGAGAGGTTGAAAACGCTAATAAATCCATACTTAATAGACTACAAATCGCTCACGCAAACGATAAAGACTATCAGAGAGAAATTCAAAAATTTATACTTATGTACAACGTAACACCGCACGGCACAACGGGCAAATCTCCATCTCAACTACTATTTGGCAGAAATATCAGAGACAAAATCCCATCCATTGAAGAGATAATTAACACGGATATAGACGAAGAAGCCAGAGACAATGACGTGATAAATAAACAAAAAGGAAAAGAAAAGGAAGATATGGCCAGAAGAGCAAAACAATGCGATATGCAACCGGGAGATAAAGTCATCACCCTTAATATGACAACGTCCAACAAGTTGGAAAGTAGATTTATAAACGAATAATTAATAAAGTAATAAAGTAATTGAGAGGAAAGGAAACGAGGTGACAATAAGAAGCAACGGAAAGACATTCAAAGGACACGTATCACATGTAAAGAAAATTCCAGTTAAACCTAACCATGACCCCAATACCCCGCCAACTCCAGTTTCTGCCCAGCGACAAGAAGATGCCATGGATCAAACCACAAATGGAGATGTGAGGGCTACCGACCAAGGAGAAGAGGAGCAGCTTCCAGCACCAAGAATTGAACCACTCCGATTGGAAAAAAAGGAGTGATTGTGGAGACGCGCACCGGCATCGGGAGCGAGGGAGATGAGGCGAACGTGATAAGCGAGGACAGTCACGCCACGAGCTCGGAGGTGCGCGGGCCGAAAAATATAGTTAGTTAGATTTGGCGTGTGTGCCGTATTATGTTATATTATTATACTATTTATGGGAGTCACAATTATATATGTATAAACGAAGTTGTTGTGTTATTTATACAGTAGCACACTGACTAAAAAATATTGTGATAAATTCCTGTACTTAACGGAACAAACTTTTCTTAATAATGTTTAAAATAAAGCCAGTTCACTATTATTAAAATATATACCTACCTCAAAAACGCCTTGCATCATACGATTTCACCCAAGTAACCAACATAGCAGAAGATGGAGATCAAACAGGACATATATATCATCAAACTGCATTTATTTTGTCATAACAGCGTAAAATCGCATGACATATCTACCGTATGAATGATATATTGTTCCATAAAAGATACATTTACTTTTAAATATTTGGCAGAAGATATTTTTTGCGAATAATTATAAAATTTCGAACGTCCCCTATTAAATACAAAACTACGATGTTACATTCATAAAAAAACTTAAAAAAGTTATTCGATGGTAGTAGTCCAAGCAAATAAAGTGGTCAATATGCCTCGAAACGCCGGGACGATAAATTTTCATGTTCACTAAGGGAAAAGTAATCGCACTGTTTAAAGAGGACTTACCAAGTTTCAGAGAGGCTAGGAGCCGCGGCAGTCAGAAATATCCTAAAACAAAGAGAAACTCGATAGAGCAGGCCTCTACACGAGCTTCCAAGCGTTACATCCCAAGTAACATTCATGGTTTTATTAGAGTAACCAATAGGTATTAAAAATTTATAGTTATACAGGGTGATTCACTTTTTATCTTTAGGTCTCTAACAGCGGCGAGATCACAATAAAATAAAACTGTTTTGCCGTGTACGGCTCACTCATCCCGGCTATCTTTTGACAGAAAAAAACTGTACCTAGCGGGTGCGATCGATAGCTCTTCCTAGCGGCCTTCTTTTTTCATGATGAAACTTGCTGTTCATGGCCACCTAGAACAACTATGGCCAAAAATCACAATCATTCAAAACTTTTAAACCGCTGTAACTTTTTTACTTCTAGAAGTACAGAAAAAAGTTTTGTATCAAAATTGTTTGCAACAACTGTGGGAATACAACTACTGTATCAATTTTGAAATATTAGATATTGGGCTCTCTTGGGATCAAAAATTAAATTATATGGAAAAAATTATATTGACGCGTTTTTTATAAAGTAAAATATCTCATTTAATTTTACTATTTACCCGTGAAAATAAATAATCGATTATGACGCTAAATTAAAGTAGGCATAGTAGGCTTTCAAATTTTGAAAACAAAGAGGTTTTTATCCACTTCATAGAATATCGAATAGCTAATCTAGAAGTGTTATTTTAAATAATAAAAAAATTCGAAACTCGTAGACATTATTGTCTCTTATAGAAATAAATTAAAAATACTTAATATTTTCAATTAAAAGTAACACTTAACAGAAAGATAATGCCATAACAATTATCCTAAAAATGAAATAATAAAATGTCGTACCTACTATTACAATACAAATGCTCAGTGAACACCTAGTATTTACACCTACTTTTCACAACAAACAACAACGCACATTCTTTAACATTTAACCAAAGTCTAGAGAATACTATTCTCTAGACTTTGATTTAACCTTTACAGCATCTGCATTTCAGCTGCTGGATATTTCAAGTAGGTATTCTCATTTTTTAGTATGACACATTTTGCGGAGCTGTTGAGTAAACTCACCTGTTTAGGTAACCCCATTTGCAAAATTCCAATAGGGATGTCATATATGAGTGGTTCAGTGCCGAAGTTGCCTAAACAAAAATTAATAGAAAATGAGATAATGATGTTCAAAGTTCGAGTAGAATTTAAAAATTACGACTTTCCAGACAAATGTAAATTTTGTTTGGTAGGATGTGAGGTTTAGTAAGACCATTATACAGTACATTTAAAAAAACATTTTCTTCATAGAACTGAGTTTAGATGAAAACAAAATGTAGGCATATTTGGCCCTAAGAGAATTTATAGAATTTGTGTTATTTGGGTTATTTATGTGTGGAGTAGGCAATAAGGGAAAGAATGTAAAAAAGAATGAGAAAGGTATTGAGAAAGATCTATTAAACTAAAGAATACATTATTCACTCTCGTCAGTCATTTTTGTGGATTTTCTACTTTATGCCTAACCCTCAGCATTTCTCACTATTTTCGTAAAATTACTAAAGACAAACTTGCCTAACCCACAAGTGGTTTTTAACAAATAAAATAATATATAACAAGATAGTTTACAGAAAAAACTATGTATATTACAAATTATTACATACCTGAGGAATCCATATCATCATTATTTGGTTCATAATTTCTGTCATCGTCGCTGTTATTGGCAAAAACACTAGGCTCACTCTCAGAGTCTAACTCATTAGCCGCCATGTTGTTTGTTGAATAGGCAGGTTTGGCTTGTCACTTCTGTCTATTATACCTAACTGCCTAACCTTTAGATAGATAGCACCACCAAACATTAGTAGTTTAAAGGATAGGCAACTTTGGCACGCATAGAAATGATAAGTTAAAATGAAAATATACAACAACCGGCTGTATAAAAATTTTGTTGCTTAGGCGACTCTGGCACTGAACCACTCATATATATTCATGAGTAACTAGATCTTATGTCAACCATAAATATTACCAATATATTTTTTTAATTTTATTTATTTATTTAATTTAAGTAAATACAGAACAAACGGGCAAGTGTGACACTTCAAATTGAATGGTACATTTTGCTTTACAAAACACATAGGTATTTAAATATTTTTATAGGTAATTCAATTTTCGAGCCCAAGAGGATCCAAACTTTACAGTAATCAACATATCAAAACTTATGTCGTACGTCAATTCTGTCGGTTCTTGCAAACAATTTTTCCGATATTTGACCATAGTTTTTGTAGATGGTCGTGAACAAAAATGTTCATCATGACAAACTATCGATCGCACCTGCCACCGATTTTTTTTTCTGCCAAAAAATAGCGGATATATTTTGAGTGAGCCACTTGTATAATGTATACCCTCGTGTATACCGCACCATTTGTATTAGAACTTCCCATCTGAATGAATATAACATACTCCCTGGAACGCACTTACGATGATCAAGTTTCCTTAATATTATTTTGACGCGAAAGCTCCAGAAAGGACACATTTCTAAGAAAAAAGTGGGAGAAAAAGGCGAAAAAGCTAAAAAACAATGTAGGCCTAGACTTTTGAAATTTTGCAATTCTACTCAGTTTTTCATTCTGAACAAGTTTTCTTAATAACATTTTGTGGTAAAAAAATCCCTAATAGGGTTTCTTCAAAATTAGCTATTTTAAAAAATCATAGCAGGCCATGAAATAATTACCCCATCCAAATATCACCGTCTATGAGATACTCTCCCTTGGGACTACGAATAGAAAAATAGAGACCATTTCTTTTCCTTGTCTTTCATATAGTTCTGAGGTGTCCTGTATAAACTGGGACACACTGTATATACAAATATATTGTGTCCCACTATTAATGAGACACTCTGTATAGAACTTCTGGTAACTGAAAATGTTACTTTGGGATTTCTAATTGGAACTTTTCTATTGAAATAAAAATAAAATCCGTAGTAATCGCAGTGAGTGTAGGGCAATTATTAGTAAACCACACAGATAGAGCTATTGAGGAGCAGTATCTACCGTGAATCTACCCAGCGCTCTTGGTCGTTAGCGGTGTTTTTCTAGAGATATGTTACATACGCCCTGCCCCGAGAAATCGAACCAAGGTTCATCGAAATCAGAAAAACATGCAGTCTAAATAAAGTCTGCGACGCACGCTTCGAACGTCGTCATATTTACTAAACGAAACAAAAAAAGTTTAGGGGATAAAACAAACTAGCCAAACGTATACAAAGGTAGGTATGTTCCTATGGGTAAATACCATGGACGAGCGATGCGATTGCAAGGATCGCATGACAATTTCTATTATTTTCATCAAAAATTTTTCCATTATATTATGGCCAATTTAATATACCCATAAAGCAACATATGAAAATCGTTAGTTTTCGTTTTTAAGCATCCTGAATATGAATCAATCAAAAATTTCAGGTGAATCACTTTCATTATTTACCTGACAAAGTCGATGGAGGGAAAACTCGCGTTTTCAGCCATTTTAATGGAAATCTGCGTCATCGCCAGGTTATCAATAATTGATAAGGGCGAATTTGAATCAATAAACGCAGAAAAAAGAATAAAAATACGCCGTGACCCGTCCACTTTATTTCACAGATAGCCCAACCTAGATGGACAGGCCCTTTGTTCTCGACCAGTCTCGGTGGAGCCAGAGGGATCTATTAAAAACTAGCAATAGGAAGCAAATCCTTTTTTCTGTCCCGCGTCATAAAACTCTTAACTCTGACACGCTTCGGTATATTTGAACACGATAAACTTTTCAGAGTTTTTTCCAATCTAGGTTAGGTTGTCTGTGCTAAAAACGATTTCCCCTATCACTCACAAAAATTGAATCCAGAGTATTCTTCACACAATAATTCAACGTCGAGAAACTCAGTTACATTAAAAACATAATGCGTCAAATTTTAATTATAAGCTGAAACAAATATTTAACTAAGTCTGATTACCGTTGTCTTTTAGGCAGTGTTGTAAACACACAACAAACTCACTTTCCATGCATTGTTAATGAATTCTGGGAGAACTTGAACTCGCTTAAATATAGAAAATTAGCAAATAAAACCGACTTGTCCTGGAGTTTTTCCGAAGAACGTGGTAAGATGTTTTTTCCACGCTATGGTGACACAGGAAGTATAAACCTATCCTAAATATTCACTATTCCCGCAGTTTTAAAAATAATAATTAGAGATTTTCTTACAAGGCTTACTAGTTCGGAAATACCCACTTTTATTTTAACCAGACCTTTGAAACTAAGTACTTCCATAGATGTTTACGAAACTAACAGATATTATATTATAACAGTTATCAAACATGCCAAAATACATCACTTAAGATATATACCATTCAACATTTGTCGGAGTCTATTTTTTAAACAAATGCTAATGTATTCTTGATTGCAGAGAAATTTCGCAAACTTCTTTGGTTCGTCCGGATACATCTTGCGTCAATGAAGCTGTTTGAGCCAAGCTTTCGTGATACGCTCTACTCAAACTTAATGGTGTCCTATCTTTGACAGGTCTATAGTAATTGGACAATTTTGGGAGGGTAGAAAATCGGGTTATAATGTTATGTCGTTTTAGTAATTTGAAATTCGATCTGCAATTTTATAAACGTATGGTAAAAAGGCCATGGGAGAGGGGGAAGTGGATTCATTGTTTCTGTTGGTATTTCTGGGAATAGTGAATTTGTAAAAGGAGTAATTATTAGCTAGTACGACATTAATAATATGATTAAATTCGAAACTGAGGCTATCGCGTTCTGGGAGTGAAACACCTCTATGTATAGTCCAACATACGATAGAAGTCCGATGAATTGCTCAAGTGCATTAGACTGAGTTTTTCATTTTACGGAATGACGGATTGTTTTTGTGATGTGTAATGGTGGGAGAGGTCAGTATGTGTTGATTTCCGATTTCCTAGGCTTGATTATCAAGCTACTTGGCTTGAAATCAACTGACGTTTAAGTCACGACTATGTTGCCAAATATCAAGTCGCGTAATTATTTGTCATGCACTAAAAAAAAGCAAGTACTTAGTTTGCCTAAGCTACTTAACGAATTTTCCTACATTTGTCTAACATTTAAACAATATACAGTTATGACGTAAAAATTTTTTTCTCGAAGTTTAAAGCGTAGGGCATATGAACCTCAATACCCGAGTAATTCGACGCTTCTGCTTCAATGTCAATCGTCAAGGTTGGCACTGGAGAGCTATGTTGCCACATTTCAATTTTTTTGTGGAAGGTAAAACTGAAGAAATAAGAAATACCTACCTCTCATCTGAATTTTTGGTGTATTCAGTGTTAATTCTACAAAGAGCAAGCGTCATAACACTTCAAACATCTTAAGAAAATGTTGTAATAATAAATATTGCCACCGACAACGCGTACATAAAAATAATTATAACTGACGAGAACACAATGGGGAACTTGAACAATTTGTTTTTATTTCTTTAATATATTTGCCCATCTATAGAAAGAGCACATACGAAATATCAACCCTCAAATCGCAATATTTAATTTGCAATAAATAATTAAAGAATTAAAGTTGTGACCGCAAGCTATTCTTTTGAAACGACACGAAAAGCGAGGGAATGGTTGTGACGTCATACCGCTCGATCGATCGGAAGTCGGAAGGCAGTGACAGGAGTGGCAGCTACATAGAATTAGAGAAGGAAGAATGAAAATTGAACGCTAAAAATAAATAGTTCGGAGACCCATTTCCAGAGGGATCTGATGTAGGTCAAAAATAAGAACCGCCTAAAAGTCCAAAATGGTGAGGCTACGGGACTAGTAATTCGTAGGTCCCGGGTTCAATCCCACAAGAATTTTTTTTTTAATTCTCACTGCATTCGACCTCTTATATTTATCACTGATTATCATTTTTAGTAATAATTGGACAATGGTTATTATGAAGATTATTACTCACAATGTACTCCATAGTGCATGTATTTAAATTCAAATTACTTACATACCTAACATGAAATTGTCAGTAGCAGGAAAAATTTAATACATTGCTTGATGCGTAAGCTCTTTTTGGCCGCGGAGAGAGTTTTAAGACCCGAGGCAACACTGGCCTTAAACAACCTCCTCGTCCGCTCGTCCGAAAAAATGCGCTTACGCATCTCGCAATGTAAATAACTATTTAATACAGAACACTCTTTTCAAACATTATCAACAATATCAAGACTGAGATAGACTATAATAAGCCGGATAGACAAGGATAGGGCGTTCTCGTTGCTCTTTCTAAACAAAGCGTGCGTGGTGCTGTAGTTTTTATACATGTGCCGCCCGTATTAGTTTATACATGGTGCCGCCGCCCACCAGAGGCGCCACCACCAACGAGCTACTTGACGTCACAACCAAGGAGGGCGCGTTACAAGAATGATTTGAATTATGCAGTTTTTAATTGCTGATATTTTATTACATAAAAATAAAAAACTGTGGTTCATTTAATGGCAATAAACTACGTTTGAAAGTTTTTTTTTTCAATTTTTGAATTTTTGTGCAAGTTCTCCATTATGCCTGGTTGTTTTTTAGAAATCGGCTCGAGTTATCACCACTATTTAGGGATCTTTTACTGATTCGGGCAACTGATTAAAAACAGCCGATACTCGCGATATTAGATTGTTCAAACCTTTATTAGTTGTTATATTATCCTGGTAAATATTTTGATGTCCCCTGGTGGAATATGAGTGAAGTTCATTATTTATTCTTAAGTTGGTATTACATTTTTGCAATTTATTAGTTATTTTAAACATAAGTTTACATTGTTCAATTTCTAGTATTTTAGCCAGATTACGTACATATTATATGTCTAATTCTTTGTATACCTATACACTGTATGTTATGTGATTAATAAAAACAACTACAACTACAACTACTATAGAGTTTCGGTGCCAGTCAGTCTTTCATAGTTAAATAATTCTTTTAATTGGGCCGCGGTGGCGTCGCTCGTACCGGCGCTGACTTTTTAGACTGCATGTTTTTCTGCCTTCGATTGACCTTGGTTCGAGGCAGGCGCATGCATATGTCTTTAAAGAAAAACACCGCTATGGCCAAGAGCGCTGAACAAATGTGGGTTCACGGTATTGCCCCTAAACAGCTTTATCCGTGTGATTTACTAATTGTCCTACATTCACTGGGATTACTACGGTTTTCTAGGGTTTTCCGTAGTACTTGAGCGAATGCCATCCTAGTTCTATCGGGAGAAAAGTCGACCCTAGCCGCAAATGGCAACGAAGACAAAATGATAGTAATTGCCCCCCTCCCCCCCACAAGCATGTGGTTGCTTCTGGGGTACTCCTAGTTTGGAGTATTGTGAGGGTGAGAATTATTATTATTATTATTATTATTATTATTAATACTTTGTTTTGGAGCACTTGTGTTCTATTAAAGTCCGTACCACAGCAAATACCCTAAATTATTGGTATCAATTATCTCCACTGTGATAGGAAATAAGCGTTCTAAATATTTATTTTAGTATTACTGGATAAGTGGGACCTATACCTATATGTACAAGGCTGAGAGCATAGCGACTATCTTATTTTTAATGTCAGTTGAGTGATCCTTGTAACTTAACTTAGAATGAATAAATAGACCGAGATATTTGACAATGACACTTGTTATATAAGACTATTATCAACTTGTATGTGTATATAGCCTATTTTTTATTGCATTGGGTAAAAACCAAGTAATTGGTTTTGTCGGTATTTATCTTCAGTTTATTATTTTACAGCCAATATAAGTACCGTTTCATATCCTCACATGTTAATACCTCAAGCTTCGTTTCATCAGAACCTGAGTAAGACTCATTATGCCTTTCAGTGGGCATTTTGATGCGTATATTCTCACGATAAAAAGGTATGAATCAGAGAGTCATCCTATGGAAAAGTGGGTCTTCATTAATTCGAAAACTATAGGCTTTGATTATGATTTTAGTTAGACTGAAATGTGTTTTACAATGAAGTTCAAAATAGAAAATTCATCGGAAAATCATAGAGATGCCGTCAGCGTGGATCTAAAAGGTATTGTCACGTGAACTTTTATCAATTTTTCCACGTTTCGAAACAGACGATTACCTGTGGTAAAAAATGTTAGGTATTTGTAATATATCGGAGATATCCAAAATTTAAAAACTACTGCAAATTCAGGAAGACTCCCGCTATAGTAAAACACAGGAGAGAACGCTAGAGACGTAGGGGGGATGTAAAATAAAAAAAACTGGTGAATGGGCCATAAAATTGCTGCCGCCACAGGCGTCGGTAATAACGGCGGTGAAAATTTTCTTTGTAAAGATAATTTGAAAGCGTTATTAGTTGCCTTCTCATCACAAACCCTTATTACGTTTGCGATAATTTCCCTGTCTTGGCTATGTATGGTCTTTCCGCGGACACTGGTCATTATCTTATCCAACCACTACTAACACCGCAAGACTCAAATTGACTCCCTTCGCGCACGGCTATGAGGCGAAGACTAGTGTACGTGACTTGCATAGATATTTACGACCGCCAGTCGCTCTAAGAAATATTCAGCTTGGGGTACTGATTGCAGGGTGAATCTTTACTGGGCTTGCTAGGCGTTGCCGGATCGCAAAAAACGTGTACAATTCTGGTGCACTAGCGTATGGCTTTGGTTTATTATATTTCCTAAGGAGAATTATATTTCGAAGTTTGGCAACATTCGAAATTTTTTACTCGCATTCTTGAGGCTCGTATTCTCTCGTAAGGCGGACTATAACAGACAGGGTGAAGCAATCTGAAGTTTGATGGAATTCTTGCATTAATGACAGAAACACACGCGAATGCCCTGTATAAAAAAGCTGGGTGTCCAGAAAAAAGCCTAAAACAGGAAGGATGGATGAAAATAAAAAAGCTCGAGAAAATCTGCGGGGTGCCTCAAAAGAAAAATTAGTTTGAAATGAAGGTCCATATTTGACGATCCACTTCAATTCAACGGGAGTGTGTAGAATTGATCGATATTGTGATTGCGTGCGGCGTAAACTACAATGCGGGCACCTATACGTTCCGATTTCTATAAATCATTCATAATTTGACAAGAATGAGTTATAGTACCCGTAGATAAATCTTTAAATCGAAAAGAAAGAAGGCCAACTTTTTCTGGGTACGTCTATGGAGTACGGTAAATATTTAATTTTCTTCGTTTTTTGAATCTTGTACATTTGTCTTGAGAAGCTTTGTTTTGTGCTGAACAGAATTTTTTGGAATAAGGTAACCTGATGACACCCTGTATCTTTCCTAAAAAGGATTTTTGAGCTCATGCTTATAAAAACTGTTTCCTTGTCTTAGGCTGTGTTGTTACCTTCGTATCGTGCCGACTTGTTAACAAGCGCCTACCGGCCCTGCCGGACCATAGGCCTTGTTATGGCTCCCGCTCCTGTGTAATACTATGCTCTCGTCTACAGGACGCAGTTTTCGATATTTCGAGCCCAAATTTGGCGTACGGCCGTCCGAGCTCACGGGCAACAACCCTATTGAAGGGCGTCCGAATCGGGAGAGCCGTTCGGCCCCCGGAATTTTTTCCCGTTTTCCCGGGATCTTACTGCATACATCGTGGCCGAGGCGCACGCCTGATTGTCCAAATTTAGTAGCGATTTTGGACATTGGGGGCTCAGAAGCCCATCTGTTTATCCGTGGGGGACTTTTTCAGGTACGGGCGCGCTGTATTTTTATGTAAAATCTCGTAGAATATTTTAGAAAACGCCACGGGATACCTTCTATCCTTTATAGGGCTGTATCTTTTGAATCGTAATAGGTAGACAAATTTTCACAGAGTGTGTACCATTATGGCCGCTATAACAACAAATAATAAAAGTAAAATAAAGTTAGTTTCATATCGTTAACAGTAATGATGACACGGCTACGGGCTAACTAACTAGTATCGAACATTTCTAATACAGCCAAGTGGCGCAGTGGAAGCGTGCTAAGCTCATAAACTCATAACCCAGAGGTCGGGCGTTCGAAACCACGCTCTGGAGCAAGCTTTTTATTTTTATAAAATATGTAGTGTTAAATATTGTACGGAGGTACGGAACCCTTCGTGTGCGAGTTCGACTCGCACTTGGCCGATTTTTAACTTTATACCTATACTTACTTGTGTATTGTTATAGATAGTTGCAGTATTTGGCATTGCAGGAGCATGCCGCAGAGACGAGTTACAGAAATTACCATTAAATGATATTAACGGCATGGATTCTGTCATAACTGTGAAAATTCTAGATAGCAACACAAACAAACCTCGATCATTATTATTTGTAATAAGCGGTAAGAGTAGAAGTTTTAATTTTGTTGAAATGTATCGCAAGTATGCATGCCTTCGCTCCCAGTCTACCAGTCACACTAGATTTTTTATAAGATATTATAATGGAAAATGCTCCGTTCAACCTGTTGGTGTAAATACTTTTAGTAAAATTCCAAGTGATATTGCAAAATACTTAAAGATTGAAAACCCAATGCAATACACAGGACACTGTTTTTGCAGATCTTCTGCAACATTGCTTGTGGAATCTAGGGCTGACCCGTTAACATTAGCAAAGTTTACAGAATAACTTTGACATTAGTCATTAAAACGCCATAGAGGAAGGAAATCTTCAACTGTATAGTTGCGGGCTACATTGAGGATTCAATTTGTAAAAAAACTGAAATAGCTGCTCAAATTCTGGAAAGTGAACCAAGTACCAGTACCGGAAACTTCACAACAATTCGAAAAAGAGTTTTAAGTGAAGAACCTGAGACCTTCACAGGCAATGAAGAAAACAAAATTAAAAAATTACTGGAAATGAAGTTTGTCCATCAGTTACCTCGACTGTGTCTCGAGCTGAAAACTTCATGCCTCGTGCAAAAAATATGCACTTTTTGCACTAGTTACACAAATAACTATTTTTCTAAGTATAATAGAATTGTGTTTTTCGCATTGCAAAAAGAGAAACTTTTTCAGGGTAGGTATATTAGGTGTCTCAAATAAAGCCCGATTATAACCTTAGTTTTTTAAATAAAAAGACCAGCTTAAAACCAGGGTGATGCAGTTTTCTCTGGAGAATCCGAATCAAGTTCAGAATTGATATACAGGGTGTTCTCGAAAAGTTACGGACAAAAATACAGGGTGTCTAGTCTATTTAAGAAGGGCCACTCGAGAAAATCTTGACAAATATGCATTTTTCCGAGAACTTTATTTGAAAAAAAAAATGCTTTTTTGATGAGCTAACTTTGCGTAAAAACACACTTAAGATACATGGCCTACTTTCCGAGATATTTTTCAAAATCCCGAAAATCGCCGAAATTTCTTCGGCATGTAACTTTTTTGTTTCAAGAGTTACCGAAAAAAATTCTTAATGAAATTTGTGGGCAAAACTGATTGCTTTCCTCCTAGTTTATCAGTATTTGGAAAAATACCATCGATTGTTGTGTGCTCTCTTAGCACTTACATTTTTGTTTTATTTATAGCTGTCATGCATACTAGAAAATTTTAAAAATGTGAAAAATGCAGGAAATTTCCAAGATTTCCAATGTAGTATGTTGGGAAAAATACCTAAAACATGAAGGTACAGGATTCGAAGCCACGGCTCGCTACAATAAAATGGGCACATTTTTCGGTGGGTGCTAAGAGAGCACCCATTAAACCGTGGCATTGTTTTAAATTCTGATGAAGTAGGCTTAAAGCAATTAGTTTTGCCCACAAATGACATTGGGGAAAATTTGTCGGTAACTCTTGAAACATAAAAGTTACAAACCGAAGAAATTTCGGCAGTTTTCGGGTTTTTCAAAAATATCTCTGAAAGTAGGCCATGGATCTCAAATGTTACACAAAGTTACCCTATCAAAAAAGCAATCATTTATTTCAAATAAAGTTTTCAGAAAAATGAACTGTAAGATTTATTGGGGGATTTGTTGGACGAAAATTGTTATTTGTAAAACCGGCTTTAATAAATGGAGTATAGTGTATAGGCGCTTGTAAGCCTGCCGTGGTTTCAGCACGGCCACAACTGGGCACTCCTCAAGTTGGTGGCGCTCCGAGGTCTGTACTTGTTTCTCCTATTTTCTTTCCTTATTCCCTATGAATACCCCAATGATATCTCGCATTTGGAAATCAGACACCTTATTCCAAAGATCTTATTTTATCTCAAATACGAATCTCTTTTAGACAAATGTGCAAGATACAAAAAAATTATGGAATTAAATTCTAGACAACAAAAATATTTACGGACCCCGTAGAATAGAAGTAGGTATCTCAAAAAATGTCGGAGTTATTCTTTTGTTTTTGAGTTACAACAACATGAACCAAGTTGTCAAATAATAACTTATACCAAATCTCAATTCGATATATCTAAAATTGACAAAAAATATAACAAAAGCAGACTTTTGACATTCAAAGATAACTCCCTGTATCTTTTAATGGGAGCATTTTTGCATATAGGTAAGTGCAGTTAAATTTTGACGTCAAGAATCTGGGTTAATGGGTTGGCCTTCTTTACTGGGACACCCTGTATAATGGCAAACGATATTGATTATTAGGTAAGCAACTGTCAGAAACTTTTTCAAAAATAACCTGCCTATACTTCACCGAAAATTCTCAGAGCCTAAACTATACGACACTGAAAACTTTCCAGGCTCGTAACTTTTTACTTTATTTGGGAGATTTTATTGGCCTAGATGTCAAAATAAAGTTTTTTGAAAACCCGTTCAAATGGAGTCTACAAATTAGACTTACAACTAAGACTTTGTAAATATTTTATTTATATTTTTTGTGACTTTTCCTTGTACCAAAGTATAAATTATGATAGAAAATAAAAATTCCACCTAAGCACAAAGTTTCATAATAATAAGTTTACTTTGATATTTTCGCATTTTTGTCATTTTTTGGGCAAAACTGATTGCTTTAAGCCTCCTAGTGAGTGCTCCCTTAGCACAAAAAAGTTACAGTAGGCCGCGGAGAACACAGCAACCACCTTCTGTCATTTGAAATTTCTAACATTATAATAATAATAAACGACTTTATATTGTTGTGGCAAAGCAGTAACTTATTTTTTAAACTTTATCAATTATTTTAATTTATTCTCTTAGATTTCCGGCAACAAAAAGGTATTTTGTAGATCAAAACTGTAAAATTCCACTTCATCAAAGAAATTGTGCAAGGAGAACTTCAAATAACATATTCCAGTTAAGCATAAGGCTACTTCAGTCAATTCGAAAAAAGGAAAGACGAAGGATTTCAATCAGATCTGTGTGGGTTTATGATTGAATCGAATATTCCTATCTATAAATTAAGTAATCCTAGTTTCAAAATGTTCATCGAGAAATGAGGTAAAAAACAAGCTCCTGAGGAAAGTACTTTTAGAAAGAACACTTTGGAACAATTTTAAAAATTAAGGCAATGCACTTGCTTGGCGCACGGAGTAAAAGTAAAAAGTGGCGGAAGAAATTTGGAATCAATTTCCACCTACAAATAACTTAATTAATAAGTTACGGCCCTATGAACAATGGTCCTGACTGTGTGAAAGTGCGGACAAAGTGCTGAGTGCGCGGGCACGTGTAGGCTAAATTTGCATTTTATATACCCATATATTTAAGCTTTGATCTATTATTCATCAGTTCCATCTTGTCTTGTAGAACGAATCGCTGCCCTGTAACTGTCATAATAAAAATTGTTTTAAAAACGCATTTTTCAATTTTAGGAAATCCCGTGGAGAAGAGAATATTTGTAATCCGAATTCCCCGAGGAAAACCCCGATATAAATGACAATAATGAAACTCAAAATACTTCAAAAATTAAAATACTTTCAGATATACGAATATACAGGAGAATTTGAAAAGCTTATTGAAAATGGAACCGAAGTTGAAACCGTTGGTTGATTCAGCTATTGAAGACCCTATTTTAACTATTCCAAACCGAACATTTTAAAAGACTCTGGAAGATACCATGTTATTAAATCACATCCTTTTCCTATAATGAAAACAGATTAACTGTCAAATTACCAATGAAAAATTATGCTTATGAATTATTAATATTTTTCAAAGAATACATAAATCCAAAACTACTTTATAGAATTTGCAATTTATTAGCGAAAACTTTTCAAAATCATGCCTATAAACTGAATTTCTCTAATATTTTTTTAACCGATATCACTGAAAAGGATCGACAACAATAATTATTACAATATCATCACGAAACAAAGACATGTCATATAGAGGTATAAATGAAACTTTAGCGGCCTTAAAGAAGTTATATTATGGGCCCAATATGAAAAACGATATTACGGAATATATTAATAAATGTGAAATTGTAATGCTAAATATGACAGGAATCCGCCTAAAATAAAATTTGCCTTAACCACAACCCCGTCACAACCCTTTGAATCCATATACGTGGACACTTTTCAAATTTTAGGAAAAAAGTTTTTAAGGATAATCGATAATTTTTCAAAATATGCAAGGTTAAGCTTGTGCATATTCTAAAGTTTAGAATCATGTAATTCAACCGATGTAATGGATGGAATTTTTACTATTGTATCACACTTTGGAATACCAAAATCAATAACATGTGATAATGGTACTGAATTCAAAACAAGCCTGACTGACTTTTGTAAACTTCATAATGCAAATCTATATTTCACTACACCCGGTAACTCAAATAGTAATAGTAATATATATAGGAAGATTACATAATACACTACTTGATAGCGTACGTGTTTTACAACTGACTCATCCGTACTCGGAGATAAAACCAGCGTCCAGAGATATACTTTCTAGACTTTGATAAAACAATTTATGCAGTATGCTATATTATACACTAAAAGCAAGTAACTCTTACGCCTGGCGTAAATAAAAGCACGTGATCGATGACGTTCCGCGAAATAAGGCGATTGGTCAACAGGTCATAAAATATCAACACGTCTAGCAACAAATAATTTTATCGATGTTTTGACTCATTTTAGTTAAGCCAATAAATTTGTTCCGTAATATTTTAACATAAACACACGTTCTTGTTTACATAATCAGGCGTGAGAGTTATTTGATTTTAGATAGGTTATAACATTAACTTCAGTATTGACACTGACAACGACGACTGAAATGACTCTTAAACCTATAAAAACTCCTTTACTACCTTTCCAGTTAGGAGATACAAAAATTACTCAAACTAAACACACTTTTATTCACCATATTAAAATTAACCCTATAATTAATCAGCTTAATAATATGCCTACATTTTATAGCATAATGAAACCATCCTTGGATAAAAGTAACATATCAGAAATTGCTACTAATTCCTATTCTAATGTTTTATATAATCTACTACAACATGTATGGTAGAATATTTAATAATGAAAGTAGAAAGAAAATTATATAATATCACTCCCCATAATAGAAATGAGAGAGATTCTGACGATGGTGCAAAGTATGATAAAGCGATTTACGCACTTCAAAATGCAACAATCTTTTACGAAGGAAGCTCTTTAACAAAGCAACTTATTGATAATTATAATTCTACCATAACAATTTTGAAATCAAACCAAAATTTAATAAAGGAAACATTAGAACATTTTGAGGTTAATATCAATTAAAATATTATTGACATTTCACCATATTTACAAGCACAAAATATCTTGGATCAATCTATTCTTAATTGTCAAAATCTTATAATTTTTCTAGATAACTTGGAAAACGCGATAATGTTCGCAAAACTTAATATTTTACATAGTTCAATAATTTCTGCCTTGCAAATACGTTCCATGATTAAATATTTGAAAAATTTATACTCTATTGAATCTATTTTCAAACTAAAAAAATGTAATTTCCTATTGTGAACTCGCTGGAATACAAGTGAACTTTAATAATGAGAAAATTATATTAGCAATTGATTTTCCAATATTTTCACACAAAAAATTTCAAACATATCGATTATTCCCGATTCCTGTTAAAAATTCAATTATTATCCCGAGTCGTCCTTACCTTATACTTGGCTCAAGCCGACAGCAGTTCCAGAACGAAGAGTGTCCAAAAATTGAAAATATGTATATTTGTCAAAATTTGCTCACGACTCACTAAAATGAATGTATAATTTCCATGATAAAATAAGCCGAAGGAAAGTTTTGTCATGGTTTAGCAGTTAATATAATAAACCCAATAATTCAAGCAATTAACAGCGAATACGTTATTTCCATTCCTGCCGAAGAAGCACTCAAAATTTCAACGAATTGTCAGAAGGAAGAAGAAATCAAAATTATCAGAGAACCAAATTTGATACATTTGCCAGAAAATTTTGAAATCAAAATTTAAGATTTCCAATTTAATAATAAAAATGAAGAAATAAAAGGAAAACCATTTAACCTGCCAGAAATTGAAATAAATGACCCCAACTTTAATTACTTACGAGCAAAGCCCCTTCAACTCCAAACTATTAACTTATTCATAAGCTTCAAGAAAAGTCCCCGACATTCAGAAAATACATATCTACCTACCCTAAGCTATGGATTCGCTACAAGCATCGCTATTATTTTTCTACTACTTATTGGATATATTATTGCATGAAAAATATATAAAAAAAAGAAGAGGACAAGTCAAATTGGAAATGGTGGAGAAAGAAACGGAAAAACAACTCTCCAGGTTGATATTTTCATCTTAAGGAGGGAGGAGTTACGGCCCTATGAACAATGGTCCTGACTGTACAAGTGCGGACAAAGTGCCGAGTGCACGGGCACGTGTAGGCTAGGTTTGCATTTTATATCCCTATATCCCAGATAAACCCACTTATCTGGGCCTATATGTAATATTCAAGCTTTGATGTATTGCTCATCAGTTCTATCTTGTCTTGTAGCACGAATCGCTGCCCTGTAACTGTCACAATAAAAATTGTTTTAAAAACTCATTTTTAGAATTCGTTAATTTAACTAATAGCACGAAAAAAGTATTTATTACTTGTCTTGAAGGGGCGTTATTTGATTTCAGGTATTTTAAAGAAATTAAAACATATTATGTCATTGTTTACTGACGATTCGTCGTCCGCCATTAGAGAGATAAGAAAATTTTAAAAGTTTTACTATCCGATTCGGTAGATTTAATAGAAGAATTTATAGTAAATATTAAAAAACCTAAAAAAAAACAATTAATTGGGCAAACTATAAAATAATTAAATAATGTCCTATAATGAGGGTTTTAAAATTTTGTGCAATATCTCAAACAGCCTAAGGGTATGTTCTCCGATGAATTATTATTAATAGATCTCCAGGTAATATTTTCCCTAAAGTACGCCCCAATTACTTTATATAGCTATAGCGCGGTTTTCCTGCATACAAAATTCAAATTTTGACTGCATTTTTTACCCAAAATATCTGCCTCTATAGGCGCCTTTTTCGACATTTTAAATCCGGGCTTTAGTTGCAGTTGATGGCGTTTAAAATGTCATTTAACCGATGCATTTGATTACCCTAAATGGGATTTTAGGCGTGCCCGTAGAAAAATAGCTTTTCGGATTTTCTAAATTTAAAAACAAAGGATTGGAAAGACCTTACAGTGTCATAAAGCATTGGGACCCAGGGGTATAAGTGCATGTTGTGTATAGTAGATACTTTTATACTCTCAAAGTGTGGACGTAGACACTAGAGACATTCAAGAAGCGCAAAGACACGAAGGTGTATTTTAGCGCCGAATTCGATAACACACAACAGAAAGACTAAAACTCGACCCACGAATAACACAAAGAAATTTCCTTTTTCTCATGAATATAAAACGACTTTACCGGCTTAATCTCGAGCCGCTGAGAGAGTGTTCGTGGGATATTTTTAGACAGTCTGAAACGGCAACGCACCACTTACCTATTTATACACCCAATTATTAACCCCGTCAATTTGGTGCATCTGCGCTACTAGCCAAGAGGGGAAGGACGCTGCGGTACAGCCCGTGCTGAAACGGTTGTAATAGTTATTTATGTACCAAGGCACTGAAGTTCAACTTTTTATGACTCATGTGGAGTTTAGTTGCTGAGGCCTCTGGCCGAGGCAAATAAACCACATGAGTCATAAAAAGAACTTCAGTGCCGAGGTACATATTATATTTTTCTTGAAATCGGAAAAAAAATGTTTTATTAGGCAAGAAAATAATCATAAGGGATCACCCGTCCACGAACCGACTACGCGCTGCGTTGCTTGACTTTACCGATCGCTCTACCTAGGAAAAGTATAATGATGTACGGCACCTTCTGACAAAAAAAACAAACTGCTGCTTCTTGTGCAGCCGACACAACAAATCTATTGATTTTCAAATTTACTAAAATATGTATACTGAAGGATTGCGCTTCTATAGGAAACAATTTCGCAATGTGTACGAAAAGTTAAATGAGCCTTTATCGGCCGGGTTTTGAATATTTGGTCACTTTTGACGGGCGATTTCTCCGCGTCTGACGTTTGATGTTTACATCTCGCCAAGGCCTACTTATTGAAAAAATCGTACAATAATCGGCTACATTATTGTACGATTTCTGTGCTTTTAATGACGATTTTGGGACATTTTAATGCCGATTTCAAGAAAAATACTTTACACCGAATATCGTACCGATTTGCCCAACTGAAATTTCTGCAAAACAATGAATTTACCGGGGCAGGCCGGAATACAAATTTGAAGCCGGATAATACACCTTTTCCAGTTGAATTATTTATGTTTTTAATAAAAGGAGAAAGGCGAACAAGTCAACCGACGCTCCCGGATTTTTTGGTCGATTTTGACTGAATTGCAACGTAGTTGAGATAGCTTTGAAAAGCATCTCTTTGATAATCATTCGCGGCTCCACGCAAATTTCAAGTCTTTACTTGAAGAATTTCAATATTAAACGTTCTAAGGGTGATTTCGTTTACGCCCGATATGTTGATTTATAAGTATTATCCTATTTTTAGATTAGAGAAACTCAATAGGTCATATCTAATGTTGTAATTTACGGCTCATGATTATTTAAACAGGTAGGGCCAAATATCAGAAGACATTTTAAAAATCAATGTGCCTAACTAAACCGGTGTGAAGTTAGCAGCCGATTTTCTGGCAGCAAAAAAGTTTCCTCGCCCTTCCTTATTTCTATGGATTTATTTTGATAAAACCTTCTAAGCAGATGAAACGGAAAAATTAAGAAATATTAATCAAAAAATAAACCTTGAAATTTCTGGCTACCAGAAAATTGGCTGCTAACCGCCTAACTAATAAAAGAAAACTTACCAAAGTCTTCCAGTAGCATTTATTTCCATGGGCATCTGACGTCTCAGAAAAAATTAACATCAGATACCATTACAAAATGTAGAGTATTAATGTCAGATTTAAACGAGTTTTTGAATTGAACCAATTTGCTTTTGAATAAATAACAGAAATAACACAAACCGAGACACAAATTTAAAAGTTCACCTCGGTTGTCATAAATGTTTGAGTAAATGTTATTAACAAAGTATATTCGCACGAAAGTTCACCAATTCTCATAAAATGCCCCTATATATTTGGAAGCCTCTGCCTCGTTGTGCCGCCTTAGTTTAGTGTCAATTCGAAAGCCCCACAAAAATGAACATAGTTAATTATTCGATTTAAAAACGTACCGATTTTTCTGCTCATTATGTTTAAGTAGTGTATCGGGATAATATGCTGAATTTAGCTGCGTTTTTATATTTATTTTACCCACCATACTAAATCAAAAATGTTATTCATGTGTTCCTTTCGATTTTTCGTGTTTTTTTTATCCCAAATGTGCACAACATCGTTGGTTCTCTTTTTTGACAAAGTTTCTTCAACGCCGAAAAAAACACATACAAAACAAAACAACTTGTTTGTTTCTTCGCACCCGCACAACAAATTATTTTTTAAGTAGACACTTTTGTTGAATTTACGTTCTGCCGTTCGATTTTTCTCTATAGTTAAATCGGGTAACGGCTCTTTAATTTGCAGGTTTTGCTCAAATTGCATTGACGAAATAGTTATTTATGTACCAAGGCACTGAAGTTCAACTTTTTATGACTCATGTGGAGTTTAGTTGCTGAGGCCTCTGGCCGAGGCAAATAAACCACATGAGTCATAAAAAGAACTTCAGTGCCGAGGTACATATTATATTTTTCTTGAAATCGGAAAAAAAATGTTTTATTAGGCAAGAAAATAATAATAATTGATCACCCGTCCACGAACCGACTACGCGCGGCGTTGCTTGACTTTACCGATGGCTCTACCTAGGACAAGCATAATGATGTACGGCACCTTCTGACAGAAAAACCAAACTGCTGCTTCTTGTGCAGCTTACACAACAAATCTATTGTTTTTCAAATTTACTAAAATATGTATACTGAAGGATTGCGCTTCTATAGGAAACAATTTCGCAATGTGTACGAAAAGTTAAATGAGCCTTTATCGGCCGGGTTTTGAATATTTGGTCACTTTTGACGGGCGATTTCTCCGCGTCTGACGTTTGATGTTTACATCTCGCCAAGGCCTACTTATTGAAAAAATCGTACAATAATGGGCTACATTATTGTACGATTTCTGTGCTTTTAATGACGATTTTGGGACATTTTAATGCCGATTTCAAGAAAACGAATTTATTAATAAAAAACTTACACTGTTCATTTTGAAAACGTTAAACGTTATAAACAAACTACTTTAAGTAGCACAATCAACTATACGCAAAATAAGCACCACGTTTTGTCCGCCCGCGAAAGCCAAATATAGAACAAAAAATGTTAAATGGGGAAATAATTGCAGTTTTGCGGGCCCAATAACGTGCCTTGTGGATTTTTGAAAAAAGTCATGGCTTACTAGATATTTTAATAAAAACGAAATTTTTGCGATTTATAGATATTCTCATCCATTTAGCTTCGCTGTTTTTGATTTTAGATAAAAAGTGTAAATACCAAAGTTGGAGGGAATTGTTTCTCCAATGCGGTTATCATGTCCTACTTACCGTGACAGTTGCCATTTTCGAGATATGACACAAACTTGTATTTTTTTAAATGGAACGATATAATACTCGATATGGTTATTCAGAGAAATAACGGAAATAACTATGGTTTCCATTTAAAAAACACAAGTTTGTGTCGTTTTTTACAAGCTTTTATTTAACTTCACTTGTTAGTATGTGTGGGTAGAATCTTGCAAGCTGAATCAGAACCACTTCTTGACATCCGATTAAGCTGAAATTCTGCATACACCTTTAGTTCTGGTGACAATACTCAATATTGTAATACTTTCAAAACGGCCGTCGCCACAAGATGGCGGATGATGTATTTTTGTCAACCCCCTTAATATGGGTATCAAACGAAAGGGCTTAAAGACTAGAAAACGATAAAGTTAGTGACATCACACAAAATTCAATATGGCCGGCGCTCCAAGATGGCGGATTACATTTTCTTTTCAACCCCCTTAATATGGGTATCAAATGAAAGGGCTTGAAGGGTAGAAAACGATAAAGTTAGCATCACCACAATAAATTCAATATGGCCGCCGCTTCAAGATGGCGGATTACATTTTCTTTTCAACCCCCTTAATATGGGTATCAAATGAAAGGGCTTGAAGAGTAGAAAACAATAATGTTAGTTACATCACACAAAATTCAATAATGGCGGCCGCTCGAACATGGCGGATTACCTATTTCTACACAACCTACTTGACATGAGTATCAAATGAAAGGGTTTGACGAGTAAGTGACGTCATACTAAATCCAATATATCGGATGCCCCAAGATGGCGGACTAAATTTCTTTACCACCCTCCTGATATTGGAATCAAATAGGTATGTACTAAAAAACCCAAAATAAAATAAAAGGTAAAAAACCTTTTTAAAAACAAACTTTTATTTAAACCATGTACTAAAACGAATAAAATGAAAAAAATAAAATTAAAAAAAAAATTTTTAAGCCATGTACTAAAATAATAAAATGAAATGAATAAAATAAAATATGTCTAGATTTTCGTTAAGATAATTCAATGCCAAATTGCGACAAGTTTTTGTAAATTAAAAAACTTGTCGCGCGAATTGTTAAGCAAAATACATACTATGGCAAGTAGGTACTTGCTTATCAACTAATCACTGTCCAATAAAATTAATTATTACCTACTTTTATGAAAATTTTGCGCGACAAGCTTTTTAATTTACAAAAACTTGTCTCAATTTGGCATTGAATTATCTTAACGAAAACCTAGACTTTTATTTGTTTTAGTACATGGCTTAAAAAGCTTTTTTGAAAAGGTTTTTAATCTTTAATTTTTTTTTATTTTATTCGTTTTAGTACATGGCTTAAATAAAAGCTTGTTTTTTTCTAAATTTCTAGTAAGCCGTGACTTACTTACCAATTTAACGCGCCTTGTGGATTTTTGAAAAAGTCATGGCTTACTAGATATTTAGAACAAACGAAATTTTGGAGATTTATTCTATTTCATCTAGCTTCGTTGTTTCTGATTTTAGATAAAAAGTAATACCAAACTTGGATGATAATAATAATAATAACTGTTGGAGGGAATTGTTTGCCCAATGCGGTTGTCATGTCCTACTTTCCGTAACAGCTGCCAATTTGATATGACACAAACTTGTTTTTTTTTAATGGAGACTATAGTTATTTCCGTTATTTTTCTGAATAACCATATCAAATACTATATCGATGAAAAGCTCTAAAATGTCTGATTTTTGAGACCATGTCCAACTATGCTTTCCATTTAAAAAACACAAGTTTGTGTCATTTTCTTGAGAATGGCAGCTGTCACGGAAACTAGGACATGATAACCGCATTGGGGACACAATTATTCCCTCCAACTTTGGTATTCACACTTTTTTATAAAATCAAAAACAACGAAAAAAGAACTACCGGCTATCGAAGTTGGTTATAATACTCGATATTATGACACTTGAAATAAAACACACATTTAAAACATTTACAAGGGTTGTTTATTAAGTAAACACTTGAGAATTATTTATAAAAAAAATGAGTAACTGAATTTTGTTAACAATACAAGATTGTGAAATTAAATAGAACAAACTTAGGTTATACCAAAAGTTGTTAAATTAAATTATTACAAAGTTAAAATCGAAATAAATTTGTTACGAGAATGTGAAGAATGTCCGAAGTGACTTAACACTGACAAGAAACTCGTCAAAGTCCTAACAGCTCAAAAATTCAAAGTTCTACATTATTTGATCTTATACTTGGAACGTTTCAACAGGGAAACAACTTACATGACTATATGTAGTCTTCAGAAGTGACGTGTAGTCCTCAACTGAGTTCTTTGAAGTTTCCGATGAAGTTGCAAATCACGTTGAGACTAGAACTGCGACCAAGCTTAACCGTCTAACAGCTGTGGTAGTGGCGTTGATGTTGGTAGCTCAGAATCTCCAGCTTTTGCCAAGTCAGCTACCCCGGTATCAGCTGGTAGTTTGCAGATTGTTGGAACGTGTTCGGACGTGTCACTCAACTGGTGTTTGCTAGTGACGATAGTGCATGAAAAAAATTGAAGTGAATTAGGCAATGCTAGAACCTTCTACGAATACAGTCAGGGACACTGACTGCTAGAATACAAAAGAAATTTAGAGAACAATAATTATGACTTAAAATTTATAAAAAAATATATAAATCCGTAAGTAAGAAGGATCTGCTAGATATATTACCTCATTTAAACCATAGGCGTACGTACAGGGTTTTTCCGTATATTTTTCAACCCACCCTAGAACCTCCATTTTTGATCCTAGAAAAAAACTTTTTATATGAAAGTTATAGGATTTTTTACGAGCCATTTGAATCTGTTAACAGATGAAACAAATGAACGTCGGAAAATTGAGAAAAATATATAAACTTTTGTTTTTTAAATGTAACACCCTGTATATTTGGATTTTTGAAATCTACTGGTTCTTCTGATTCCAACGATATATATATATGTCACATATTTGCTCCACCCGCCTGCTCAGTATTTCGCGTTGCATAATTTGACTATATAGTGTAAGGATCAAGAGACCCATGGAAAAACAAATTTGTATTTATTCATAGATATCTTAATAACTTTATTAGAACTTTATTAACAACAAGAAAAATAAAATAATAAAGGGTTATATCTCCACTTATCCACTATTAACTTCGTAACATCTTGTGATATTGTTTTTCCATTTATTTAAGGCATCTCTAATCTTCCGTATGTAGCTCAAAAATCTCTACTTCTAATTTATTTGGAAGGGTATTGATATTTTCCGGTCTGTCATAATATATTTTATTTTTTAAATATCCCCACAGAAATATATCCAAGGAAGGCAGGTCCGGGCTGTTTGCCTGCCATCTAATTGAACCATGTCTTCCTATCCATGAATCATATTTGTCATTCAAATAATTTGTTACCGATTTACTAAATAAAATAATTCTACGGACGAAGCTATGTTCACAACAGCCGGAATGTTTAACAGGCAAAATAAAAGATACTGGAACACAGAAAATCCAGATAAGTACCAAGCTGTTAAAATCCAAGGTCGACAATCAGTGAACGTTTGGTGTGGGATATTGGAAAATAGAGTTTTGGGGCCGATTATTTTTGAAGGCAGTTTAACCGGAGAAAGATACAAAAATTACCTTGAGAACGAAATTGAAATCTTACTGCAACATCTTCCGAACCGCCAACAATTAATTTGGCAACAAGATGGGGCACCCCCACATAACATCAGGTCGGTAACGAATTATTTTAATGACAAATATGATTCATGGATAGGAAGACATGGTTCAATTATATGGCCGGCAAACAGCCCGGACCTGCCTTCCTTGGATATATTTCTGTGGGGATATTTAAAAAATAAAATATATTATGACAGACCGGAAAATATCAATACCCTTCGAAATAAATTAGAAGTAGAGATTTTTGAGCTAAATACGGAAGACTATTCATTAGAAATGCCTTAAATAAATGGAAAAACAATATCACAAGATGTTACGAAGTTAATGGTGGATACGTCGAGATATAACCCTTTATTATTTTATTTTTCTTGTTGTTAATAATGTTCTAATAAAGTTATTAAAATATCTATGAATAAATACAAATTTGTTTTTCCATGGGTCTCTTGATCCTTACACTATGTATAGTCAAATTATGCAACGTGAAATACTGAGCAGGCGGGTGGAGCAAATATGTGACATATATATATATATATCGTTGGAATCAGAAGAACCAGTAGATTTCAAAAATCCAAAAATATACAGGGTGTTCCATTTAAAAAACAAAAGTTTTCCGACGTTCATTTGTTTCATCTGTTAACAGATTCAAATGGCTCGTAAAAAAACCTATAACTTTCATATAAAAAGTTTTTTCCTAGGATCAAAAATGGAGGTTTTAGGGTGGGTTGAAAAATATACGGAAAAACCCTGTACAAAAAGTTTTAGGTCAAAGTGTACAGCACCCCCCTTTTGTTACGCTTGTTCTTTGATTTTTCCACAAAATTACACCAAAACTGTGCTTTTATAACAGGCAAATCTGTGCCAAATTTCAACTAAGGATCTTAAAAACATACGGGTTATTAACAAAATTGATTTTTTAATTCAATTTTAACGCCCTGTATTTTGAAGTAAAGGCTCTTAAATGAAAATTGTATATAGATACAGATTGAAGGAGGGCCACTTGTAAATATCCTGAAAATTTGCATTTTCTGAAGGTATACATACCAAAATTCGCCTGTTTCATCGCCTTCATATTTTCCAATTATCAAATCTCCTATTGTCTATGAATATACTGAACACACCAAAGGTAACCTAATCTATTTTATAATCCCATCCAGCACGAACTTCATAATTTATTTCACGCCCCAATTTCAAATTTCGGTATGAATAGGGATTTCGTATAAATCGATTCTGGTTTTGATTCTCCTGTGGCCTTTATTACACGGTATCAATAAACTGTTGCTGGTCAGGCTACGCCATATCGATAAACGCGATACCCGAACCTCACCTGCCAGCCATGGAACACCTATCTATAGGGTTACGCTTCGGCACAAGCCCGGATAATATTACACAAAATGTGTGCTATATCCATCTGCATGGATAACGTGAGATTATCGAGCATAATACTTTTTTAAGAGTTTTGGGTAAAGTGTATCTATTATAATAAGTACCGACCTCGGAGGGGCACCAACTTGAGGGGTGCCAATAAGCTGTCGCCGCGCGGAAACCGCGGCAGGCTTATAAACGGCCTCGCGGATTTTTTGCGATTCCACTGTCGTTTCGTCACGGCACTCCTACATTTTTTTTCTATACTCTTACATAATAATAATCACAATACTCCAAATTAGGAGTACCCCAGACTATTATTTTGTCTTCGTTGCCATTTGCGCCCCCCTGCAAGTCCCCCAAATATCTTTGAGATTGGCTCAAAAATTAAAAAATATATATTTGGGATTTTTTGGCGACGCCACTATCCTTTATAGTCATATTATCTCCGCGGACAAAGCTATCGTTTTTGTAAAAAAAGCTAATATAATATTTTTTATATCAAATTTCAGGGCTTCTCTCCTAGGTTGGTAGCACTGCACGTATATGCGCCACTCAGCAGATGAAATTTTTGACGGATTTAGCATTTTCACCTGTTAAACAAACAATTTTAATTTTTTTCTCTCAAAGTAAGATGATTCATTGTGTTACAGAGTCAGCCAAACACTTTTATTATTACCTAATGTAGTATCTTCTAATTGTTTCAATTTTCATGGCAGATATGATTTTTTCAAATATCTCTAAGAACACTCGACAAAGACAACTCAAAACAATAAAACGGTACTGTAAAAATATTAAAGTAAATCCAAAAATTCTTTTTTAATTACGAATCGAGTGATTTATTGTAAAGAAGTTAAATGTATAAAACGAAATAAATTTTTCACCGACACCAAATCCAAAAAATATTAGAGTATTATTTAGAGACGAAGTTTTGGCGATTTATCCTAATCCATCTAGCTTCGTTGTTTCTGATTTAAGACAAAAGTGTAAATAGCAAAGCCTGAGGGAATTGTTATCATGTCCTACTTTCCGACAGCTGTCATTTTCGAGATATGACACAAACTTGTATTTTTTTAAATGGAAACCATAGTTATTTCCGTTATTTTTCAAAATAACCATATCGAGTATTATCCCGTTGGAAAGCTCTTTGAAAATATCTAATAGTAAGCCATGACTTTTTTCAAAAATCCACAAGGTGCAATAAATTGGGCCTACAAAACTGCAATTCTTTCTCCATTTAACCTTCCTTCTATCTCCGCTAGTTTCCGAGATTCCCATACTGATCCTAAAAAAACTCACCCTGTATATATATGTATATATACCAAAGAATAATATTATTCTCAAATTTCAAAATTTACCCAGATTTAAAAAATCCTATGGAGCGTCGACTTTGGCACAGAATGCTTGCGATAAGGATTATATTTGCCAAGAGTAACCCTAAATAAGCAAACACAGGAATTAAACAGTTGATTTTGTTTTGCTGTTAAATAACGTAAATACAGATACTTACATTGAGAGTCAACAAAATGTAGATATATGTGGAGATGGAGGGTGTTTACCTACTAGATAGAACCCTCTCAAATATCTGTGTGAAATAATATTTTGACTTTATAAAGTTTGCAACAACTGGAAATTTGTATTTTTGAGTTGTCGAGAAATTAATAAAGTAGGTAACATTTTTAACAAACATATTTGTTATAGAATGTATCGTCTGTCTATCACAAGACTCGCTAATTTAAGTTACACAAATTAGTATAACAAAATTAACAAAGAAGGATGTTTTTTTGTACCTGTAATTATTATAAATAAAAAGAGGGATGTTTTTGTGGTTGAAAAAAATTTAAGTGGCTACGGTCACGGTAGGAGTCCCTGGTTCGAATCCGGCTGGAGTGCATTTTTTTCTTTTTTTTTTACTTATTATCTTTTACCTGATACTATCAGAAAAATATCCCTCTTTAAATTAGTGTAACATTTAAAATCAGATATTTCATAAACGACAGATAATAATTACATAAAATAAAATTTTATTTCAACCGTAACGACGAGTGAATTTCAAAAATGACATATGGGGTGTTAAAAAAAAACAAATTTAGATTGCCAGGCTTTTGCTGCATAATGTAATCGACCACTAAAATATATCACCTTTGATTTCCTACCAGTTTTGTTCGACACTGTTTTCAATCCCAAAAGTTTAACGAAATATAAATTAAATACATGGTACTTATTTTAAAGTCCTTTAAATAAATGTAGATGTTGAACCAAAGTTTTTTGTTCGCTTCTTGGTAGTTTTAAGTATTTTATATTTTAATATGTTGACCTAAGTAGTCTAGATAAGCCCTGAGGAAAATGAAGAATAAATGTCTAAACGTTGGCATAATTTGAACAACAGATATTGTTATTCTTGTCCTTATCCCGCTACCCCCCATTCAACAAATAAATTAAATCTAAATTAAATCTGTGAAATAAAAAAAAGAAACAAGATTATCTGCGGCAAAAAAAAATAGCGACAAGTACATGCATTCTTTGAATTCGCGAAACGCTGTCCCATTACTTGGCGTCACTGCCTCAATGGGAAAGTGCGTGCGTCGCTCGAGCCCCTGTCCTTTGTGCATATTACTAAAGGAGAAACTTAAATATTGTAACATAAATAGGCTTCAACAAAAAGCCAGAAAAGAACTGCCCAATCGCCCCGACAATGCATCCATTTGACAGAATCTATTCCCAAACGGCGGCTGCGCGAACAGGTGCGCAGAGTTTTCTCTCCATGGGGACTAATACCACAGAAAATATACTACGAACAGAAGGTCATTCGGAATGGAGCTGGTAAAATTATTGCTCTATTTCTACGCATATTGTTTCGCTTATCGTTAATAGATGGCGCGCGGATTCAGAATATCTATTATTTTAAAATCACGCTGATTCCCTCTTCCAAGCTGGCGAGTTCGCGCTAGCATTGCGCTAGCGACGTTGCCAGACCGGGCGCCGTCGAGCCGCTCTATATCTGACTTGTACCAACACATAACATAATGCGTCATGTGGTAGCCAAAAGCCGGGTGGTGGCTAGGCTAGGATTTTTGCCAGGGAATTAATATTACGGAATATGGAGATATGGTTATCGAGTAATGCGGGTGGGCATTCGTCACCCGTCGACGCAGAAAATTGTATAATTACTTGCCCATCACGTGAGAAGTGAGTAGAAAGTAGGATTGTTTAATTTTTTAAACGACTTCAAAAAATGAGGAGGTTATCAATTCGGTTTTTTTTATGTTTGTTACCTCAGAACTCCGTCATTTATACACCGATTTGGACAATTCTTTTTTTATTTGAAAGGGTATATACCTACAGAATGGTCCCATTTAAATTTGAAGAAAAAAATTCCACCCCTAAGGGTGTACAAATAGGGGATGAAATTTCATATTGAACCGATTTCGATGATTCTTTTTTTATTAGAAAGGGAGTACCTTAGAGGTGGGCCCATTTAAATTTGAGGAAAAAATTCCACCCCTAAGGGTGTACAAATAGGGGATGAAATTTCATATTTAACCGATTTCGATGATTCTTCTTTTATTAGAAAGGGAGTACCTTAGAGGTGGGCCCATTTAAATTGGAGGAAAAAATTCCAACCCTAAGGGTGGACAAATAGGGGATGAAATTTCATATTGAACCGATTTCGATGATTCTTTTTTTATTAGAAAGGGAGTACCTTAGAGGTGACCCCATTTAAATTTGAAGAAAAAATTCCACCCCTAAGGGTGGACAAATAGGGGATGAAGTTTCATATTGACCGATTTCGATGATTCTTTTTTTATTAGAAAGGGAGTACCTTAGAGGTGGCCCCATTTAAATTTTAAGAAAAAATTCCACCCCCAAGGGTGGAAAAATAGGTGATGAAATTGTAATTCACTAAAAAATAAGACAAATATAAAACCGACTTCAAAGATTTGCCCGTATGCACACTCCACTAAACATTAAAAAAAATTAACCAAATATAACACCGACTTCACAAATTTGCCCGTAGGTATGCACATTTCAACTAAAATTTTAGAAATATTTTTCTCTTTCTAAATTAAGTTATCTTTGGAGTCGGTGACAGTAAGTTATGATATAGGTATGTAGGATAATGAAGTATTCATATCTAAATATATTTAAATTCCTTGCCTTGACACTCACCGAATCCAAAGATAACTCAATTTAGAAAGAGAAAAATATTTCTAAAATTTTAGTTGAAATGTGCATACGGCAAATTTGTGAAGACGGTGTTATTTTTTGTTAATTTTTTTAATTTTTAGTGGAGTCTGCATACGGGCAGTGACTATTCTTTCTATAGTCACTGATACGGGCAAATTTTTGAAGTCGGTTTTAATTTTTTGTTAATTTTTTTTCATTATCACAAACTTTTATGTATGTATGTATTTATGTATGTATGTATGTATGTATGTATGTATGTATGTATGTTTGTACGTACGTATGTATGTATGTATACATGTATGTGTAGGTCGAATCTTGCAAGCTGAATTAGAACCACTTCTTGACATCCGATTGTACGGAAGCGTAGAAGGGCCACGTAGTATTTTTTTTAATTCAGACTTTTTCTCCGACTCTTAAAATTCAGATGTTTTTCTCAAAATTTTGATTTTATTCTCAAAATTTTGACAATTTTGACATTATTCTCAAAATTTTGAGAAAAAAATTTGAATTTTAAAATTCGGAGAAAAAGTCAAAATTTTGAGAAAATTTTAAAAATTTTGAGAAAATTTTAAAAATTTTGAGAAAATTTGAAGCCGATATCTTCATACGTGAAAAAAATTATCGCAAGAACACACCAACAGATTTTACGGTAAATACTTGTCAATAAATTCTACAATTTAGACCAATAAACTGTACGATTTATTGGGCGAAAATTGTTATTTGTAAAACAGGCTTTAATAAATGGAATATTGCGCGTAGGTGTTTGTAAGCCTGCCGTGGTTTCAGCACGTCTGCAACTGGGCACTTCTCAATTTGGTGGCGCTCCCGTGGGTTGTCCAAACGGACATTGCACAAAATGCGGGTGGTTAAATAGCGAATGCGGCTTGCCAGTATCCCACTACTATACTATATACACACTGATGGCAAAGTACAGGTTAAGAATTCTGGGAAATCCCAAATCTGGTGGAATTCCCAATATATTTGAGTACACCCCTGACGCATTCCTCGCATTCCATTCTTTAGTGATTCTGGTCTGCGCGATAAAAGCATTCTACCAGCAATGGCGTCATACTGGATATTGTTTATCCTGTGATATGTAGCTGAGAGCGGTTCGAGGCTGATTTACGACCAGTCGCAAAAAATTGTTGTTTTCTCCGAGAGAACAAAGAAGTGAGCCGACTTATAGTATTCTCTAGACTTTGCTAGGACACTGCCTACAATCCACGACACGATCGCGTGCGTTTTTTATTTTATGCTAGCAATGCTGTTTTTTAGCTGCAATGTGTTTAGTCTGAAAATAATATTGTGAGGTAATATGAAGTGTCAAACCTATGTACAAAAGCTATTGACTTTTTGACACTCTAATCATACAGACTAGTTTAGATTAGCAGCACTATATATTTGTCTTTATTGCACTCACCACAACAACATAAAAAATTGGATTAATGTATCTTATTAGGCCCAAAATTATCTACAATTTTTGTTAGCATTAGATTGAGCATTCAAAACTGCAATTCTTTCCCCATTTAACCTTTGTTCTAGCTCTGCTAGTTTCCGAGATCCACATAGTGGTCATCGAAAAAAACCCACCCTGTATAGTTTCAGATTTTTATACGTATTCTTTCCGTTGCTCACGACCGTTGGGTGGTTTATAAAAAAAGTTCTAGGGAAATTAAGACTGCACGCACAGTATACGTATGCGTAAACAGCGCACCACAAAAATATGGCTATATCAGGCACGTGGAACCATTTTTTAGCAACCTAAGCCAAGTCTGAGGAAAATTGAGTCATTTTAAGGGTCCATATCTCCCTTAATCCGGATTTGCATTGCACAAAAAGAAAAAACACGGGTGACTTTATGTAGATGTGTAGATACCGCTATGGTATGTGAATCACCCAATTTTAAAGTACATATTATTTTTATAAACGATTTATATGTAATACCACGAAGGTGCAAATCAATATAGGAGATATAGGTACCTACCTAAATCGAAAAGAATAGAACAAATATGCAAAGTATCACTGAAATGCCGAGCATTGTCCATTCAGTATAAAATTCGCTATATACCTACCTACTATAAGTATTATTTAATATTAATTGTCGAAATCAAAGATACAACAATGAATGGTATTATTCCTAGTTCAGTGATGAATATTGGCGATCAAATTTAATAACACACATATAACATACATGCATAATAACTATAGGTACTATACGGGTGAAATTACATTTTCCAATTTAAAATTAAATTATGTAGTCCACCGAATGCGACAAAATAATATAATACAGAGAGTTGCATTTTTCAAAACACGGACATTAATTTTTGAAATCAAGGATCGATAGAACATCGAAATATGTAGTATATTATATGAAACAAGTTTTATAAGCGTCATTTTATTGTGTTGCATAATATACTTTTTCTACGAGTGTATATATAATCAATATAGGAATTCTAATAATATTAAATATTATCCTGTCACCATATTTGTCATTCGTCACTTCTTAGCACAAAACTTCTTGCCACTTACAAAAATGTACTAGAATGATAAAAAATTTATTTTTGTACAAGGAAAATGCAAAAATTTACTACCTATATTTGTACATTTGTACCTGCTCTGGCAATACTGACAGTGACTTAGTAATTCTAATACTATAATCACTGACACTCTTAAACAGACAACTGCAGCTGATTAGAGTTCAAAAATGCAAAAGTATACAGTGTCCTCCAAAAAGTTTGCACCATAGGGGGACATTTTTAATTAACGTTTTAATTTGAAATTTAATTTTGGGGTTACCTTTTGCTTTAAAAAAGATGAAAAATGACCCACTCAAACGTGGTCATGTGACCTTCGTTATCTGTCAAAAATGACATTTAAAAAAATATATCGCCAAAAATGGGTTTATTTGTTAAAATATCAAAAAGTTATACTTGAAAAAGTTTTCTTTTTCAATTTTACGTAAGTGTACCAAATTTGAACGCTCTACTAAAATATTTTTTTTTTGCAAATTATTAATATTTATGAAATTTCTGAAAATTTTAAAAAAACTCGAAACTTCGTAAAAACTATTTTATATCACTAGCTTTATCATTCTATTAATTTTTTATTACTAATTACCGATAAGAATAGGTATTTTTCAAAAGAAAATGATATTTACGCTTTAAAATTCTGTTATGTTTGTTGCAAAGTTGATGTACCGTCTAGCATTTGGGGTATAAATTTAGTTACATTGCGTTTCCCAGTTCTAAATTGAGGCCAAAATAATAATAAATTTAAATATCATCAAACTATTTTACGTATCTAAGCAAAATTCTTGACTTTTATGGAACAAATAATTATTACTTTTAAGTTTAATTTCACATTAATCGATATTGATGAGTAGGCCATGGAGAGAATAGAATTGTTTTTATATGACAGTTTGATAACAGTCAAATAAAAACAATTGCTTCTATTCTCTCCATGGCCTACTCATCAGTATCGATTAATGTGAAATTAAACTTAAAGGTCGCCCCAAAATGGCTGACTAAGTTTCTTTACCACCGTCATGACATAAAACTAAAGAGCAGAAAATAAAATAAAAACCTTTATAAAAACAAGCTTTTATTTAAGCTATGTGCTAAAAGGAATAAAATAAGTTTAGGTACCCAATTCAATGCCAATCTGTGGCAATCTTTAATCAAAAAGCTTGTCGCTTGTTTTTTTTTTACGATTTTCTATAAAATGGATATGATTCCTTGACACTTTTGTTTTAACCATTTATTTCTAGTTTAAAAAATCAAAAAAGTTTTGGGGTGGTGCGTTCATACATATTCACAAAACAATTCACCCTCCCTTATTTCTTTTCTTTTCTGGATTGGTTGACAGGCAAAAGTTGTAGGAAATTCCCTTGCCATCTCAGCACACTTATTGGGAAATCCATTGAATATTACATTTTTTAGATATGAACTCTAATATAACCTAAATATGATTTTTCTACGTAACACCCGGTATACTTTGGGATTTTTGAAATTTGCCTATGCTCACTATAACAAAAATTATACAGGGTGTTCCAGCGGAAACGTAACAGGCTCTATAACGGCCGGGAATTATTTTTTTAAACGCAAAAATAAGTCAATTTTGTTTGGCAGGGGGACATCTTTTGGCATAAAATTGATAGATCTATCTGCAACCCCCTGAGCAGGGGTTGAACCCCTTCAAAAAATTTAAATGGGAAGGGGTTCGTGTTGCACACCTTTGGAAACGTCTCTCAATTCTTTATACACCTGCATCAGATTTTTGAAAATCGATCGACTTTTCAAAAATGTCGACACAATACCCCTGAAATGTTGCACAATGTTCGGCAGCGTTTTGAACAAAATCTTTATTATTGCATGGAAGTGAATGGGTAACATTTTGAGCATTTATTACAATAAAGTTTCAATTTCCTCCCCTTTTATCAAATTTTCGTGAAAATAATGTTGCTGAACATGCTTTCTATCACTTACGGCCCCCGACCACCACTTTCGGCTTAATTGTTTAACAATACCAGGCAATAATTGAAAATAAATGTTTTGCATTTAACTCGGTGTATCTTTTTGAAAAGTCGATCGATTTTCGAAAATCTGATGCAGGTGTATAGAGAATTGAGAGACGTTTCCATAGGTGTGCGACATGAACCCCCTTCCCATGTAAATTTTTTGAAGGGGTTCAACCCCTGCTCAGGGGGTTGCAGATAGATCTATCAATTTTATGCTAAAAGATGTCCCCCTGCCAAACAAAATTGACCTCTTTTCGCGTTTTTCAAAAAAAAAATCCAGGCCGTGATAGAGCCTGTTAAGTTTCCGCTGGAACGCCCTGTATAGGAAGTACTCACACAACTCAAAAAATTGATAAATTAAAGTGCATTTTTTTACCACAGGGCAGCATATTTTCTTGATAAAATTATTTGTACTTATCGTGAATACCTCTGGTATTGATTATTTTTTTATTTAATTTTATAATGTAAAGGCATATTTACTGGTTATATATTGTTTACTAAATTAGGGATTATATACAAACCCGTGCTACAAGAGATCAAGATAATTTCTGCAACTACTATAAATATTAACTGGATATTTATTGCTATCTTATATTACGAAAGTGTTTTACTGAATTTTCTACTATTTGGTAACATATAGTTAACTATACCAAAATCAAATAACTCTGACACCTGATGTAAACAAGAGCACGGAGTGTTGAAATATTCGCTCGAGCCGTACTCAGGCACATCCTGATTCGTGTATAGTTGCAATTCCCTCCTATACGAAGCATCCTGTCTCGATATCTGCGGGTTATTTAGAAGGGTCACGTTATAGTATAATCTGCTTGGAATCATTTGGGTATCCATATGATATAATTTCACCTTTAAACATCGCCCAGCTTTTCCCGACCTGAAATTCAAATATCAAAATATCCCTTACTAAGCGTGATAAATGATACACTAACCTAATTTCGCTGCTAAAAGCTTACCTATCCTTTGAAATACCCCCCCAGTTTAAGTTCCCCGGTGATCGCCAGAGTAACACAGTTTTAGCCAACTGGCCTTTACCAAAATTAAATTATACTGGGTGGTTTGTAATTCCCTTTTTTGAGCTGAGATTAGTTGGTCGTGCAAATTTTTTGCCAAAAAAACATGGAATAAAATGGCCAACATATTTCCCGTAGGACAAAATTTAGGAGTGTTTATTTTGTACACCACCTTTATAATTATGTTTTAGTTTCACACGTTTCTATATTCTTAGTAAGGCTTTCCTGCGAAAAAACATAAGGGATAGAGTAATTTTTTGATACATGATTTTATCTTTTAATTAATATAATTAAATATTAATAATAATTAATATATATTAAATTGACAATTCACTTTTCATGGGCATAAGAATTGGGTCAGTTGTAGCCAAAAAACTTGGAAGGTACCTAGGTCAATTACTTTCAGAGGTCGGAAAAGATTGAACTAGCAAGAAAAGTCTTTTCTTACCTTTTTTAATAGTTTACAGTCGCCATTAGAAATCTCAATTTATAATATTATTATCATAATAACTGTTTTGAATTTTCCATGGCAATTTTGATTTTGTTGGAAACGACTTTGTAGAAACTAGTCGAGCAAACATATAACATATACAGTGTGTCCCCAGATGGGGTACCGCACTCTTGTAAAGTTTCTTATATTATTTGATTTTTCGACAAAAAGTCATTCTTGATATAAAAGTCTGCTCGTTTTTAAAATAAGATTGGAATGGAAAAAGTTAACATTACTTATACTGGGTGACCAGAAAATTACAAAAAAACCTTAATTAGCATAAGAGCAAACTACCTCTGTATAGATAGTGAAAAAGGTATAAAGAAAATTAGTTCGGCGAGGTAAGTTACTTAGGTGTACAAAATTTCAAAGCGTTAGCCCTACTTTGATTTTTTTTAATACAGTTTTGTCACACAGAAAACCATTTAATCAAAGAAAAACAAGAAAAAATTAAAAATCAAGGTATAGGCCTAACGCCTTGAAATTTTGTACACCTAAGTAACTTACCACGCTGAACAAATTTTCTTTATAACTTTTTTCGGTACCTCAACAAGTATAGGCAGTTTACTCTTATGCTAATTAACGTTTTTTTCAATTTTCTGGTCACCCAGTATAAGTAACGTTAACTTTTTCCATGCCAATCTTATTTTGAGAACAAGCAGACTCTTTCATCAAAAGTGACTTTTTCTCGAAAAATCAAAAATGTAAGATTACAAGAGTGCGGTACCCCATCTGGGGATACACTGTATACAGGATGAGTCATTAATAATGGCACATAGTGCAACGGCATATATTTTGGGCCCAAATATTACGATTGAGGCCAATATGCCTTATAAAAATGTTTGTTTAAGAGATACAGGGCGTTAAAGTTCATTTTTTGAAATTGAATTATGGCTACATCTCCCGAAATAATCAAGCTGCTGATCTGAAATTTGGCAGTGCTATGTCTTTGGGGGATGGAGAATAAGCTCAAAATGTTAATTTTTACGTATCTCACAGAGGGCGCCACTTGCGCTGTTTTTGGAACGTGCTTTTACTCTTAACTTTTTTGTGGTTATCTTTTTGGTGTTGCAGGTCCATCATTTTAGTGATTGAAATGCCAAAACGTGATCCAAAACACCTGTTGACTTCAATATTCGAAAAATAAAATTTTAACCTACTGCTTTCAAATGTTACAGATCAACTGTACATTGAAAATGAAGAAAAAATGCCAAATGAACATTGGTCGAAACACATTAATTTTCTTGAATTAGGGTGTCCAAATTTTGTCGAGTTTCAATCCGTTCCATTTTGAAAGTGAACATTTTTTGAGACATTGTTCATATGTTTTTTTTTTTCTCGCTTTAAATGGTACAGTCGTTGTGCAATATTTGAAAGCAGTAGGTGGAAATTTTATATTCGAATATTGAAGTCAACAGGTGTTTTGGGGCACGTTTTGGCAATTTCAACGCAAACGTTTTATTTGATCGTTATGAAACAAGAGTACCTCTTTGTTGTAGAATAAAGAGATGCACTAAAATGATGGATCTGCAAGACCAAAGAGATAACCTCAAAAAAGTTACGAGTAGAAGCACGATCCAAAAACAGCGCAAGTGGCGCCCTCTCTGAGATACGGCGAAATTTACATTTTCAGCTTCTCCATGCCCAAAAACACAGCAGTGCCAAATTTCAGTCCAGCAGCTTGATTGTTGCCGAAGATGTAGCCATAAGTCAATTCCAAAAAATGAACTTTAACGCCCTGTACCTCCTAAACAAACAACATTTCTATAAGGCATATAGCCTCAAACGTAATATTTTGGCCCAAAATATACGCGGTTGCACTATGTGCCAGAAAAATGGCTAGATTTCGAAAATAAAGGCATATTTAGGGTGTTCCATCTAAAAAACATATGTTTGGTCTATATCTCCGAAACGCGAAATTCTTTTTTTTTAATACATAGGTACCTGAAATCGCAAGAAAATTTTAAATTTTTTTCCAAAATTAAAAACAAAAAAGTTAAGGGGGTAGAATGTTATATGAATAACTCTGTACTTCTGGGCTATAATGAAAGGCTTTCCCCTCGCTATGTAGTATCTATAACATTGTTTTATTTATCCTAGAATTTGATCAGAATTAATCAGCCCCATAGCACCTTCCCAAAATGAAATTTCACTTGCAAGGGGCCACGTGTCGTCACTTAGTTCCGTGTTCATCAGCGAGGCGCGGGTGTTTGCAGTTTCAAGTATATTATAAATTCGAAAATCCTGATAGTTGGTGAAGTGTTTGGACACTTTAAGAGCCCCGACGGCTCTAACCTGAGCTAAAATCTCATCTCGTCGGCGATTTTCAGCATGCATCATCTTGAAACGTCGCTTCATTTCGCTAGAAGAGTTTACAGTGGGCTGGCTGTACGTCACAGGGAATCAGGCGGTAATAAAATTTTTAGTTTGGTTTATAAGCATAAACAATACATACACCCTATTTTTTTATTCAAACGGGGTCTGTCAAAGATGTAATTCATATTTAAAAGTATGCGGATAGTCTAGTCACTTTCGATCGAAAAATATGCCTAAATAGTTACAATTCCGATGCCGGTGATATATACAGTGTGACCCATTTGTTTTGGGGTCAGTCTGTAAAAAGTGTATCAATCGTGCGATTTGGCTGATTTTTTTTTAAATTGTAGAGCTCGATGAACTGCACATTTTGAACAAAAATTGCCTGGTTCGCATAAAATCCAAAGCCTACTATGACCGTTTTTATGAGCAAAATTTTAAGAAACCATATTAGCGTTTTTTTTTGAAAAAATCTGTGTGCGCCAATGGATTGAGCACCCCTCGAAATGGGTATGTACAAAATTTCATCAAAATATTTCAAGTAATAACGATTTTGTAGAAAAATTAAAAATGCAGCCAAGGTACCTACGTCTTTATTTTCAAAAATTCAAAGTTGGCCATGGAAAATAATTGAATTGTTTACTTTTATTAAGTGTCAAACTGTCTAAATTGAGTTCAGAAATTGTTTGTGCTCAATACAATTAATTATCATAATTATGGAATATTTAAGCATAAGAGACAAAATAGAAATTGTTCGACTCGTGGGCGACAACGAGCGCTCGGCAGCAGAAGCTGCGGCCGAATTTAACAATAGACACCCAGGTAGATCAGTGAGTCGAAGTACTGTACAACGTATAAACAATATTTTTGATGAAACTGGATCGATTTCTAAAAATTTATTAAAAACTAGGCAAAATGGACGCCGTGGACTTGTTGAAAATAACAATCAAATTCTGCAATACTTTAGTGACAATCCTCGAAATAGTGTTCGAACGGCTAGTTTAGACCTTCATATACCCAGAGAGAGTATAAGGAGATGTTTGAGACAAAACAAAATAAAACCGTTTAAGCCAAAATTTTTGCACACCCTGGAACCAGGAGATGAGGAGAGAAGATTAGAATTTTGCTATTGGCTGCAAGGTGAATATCTCCATAATGGCAACTTTTTAAATGAAATTTTATTCACCGACGAAGCCACGTTTACTACAAATGGTGTAGTATCAAGTCAAAACTGCCGTCACTGGTCAGCTGAAAATCCAGAGTTTATAATAAATGCAAGGAGACAATATTCACAAAAAATTAACGTTTGGTGTGGAATACTACGCGACAGAATAATTGGCCCATTTTTCTTTGAAGGGAATTTGAATGCGGCTGGCTTCTTGAATTTTCTAGAAATTGAATTTAGAAATTCTTTAGATGAGTTACCATTAAGATACCGTTTAAATTTAAAGTTACAGTTAGATGGCAGTCCTATTCATAATGCTCGTTTAATCAGAAACTGGCTAGATAATAATTTTGAAAACTGTTGGATAGGGCGAAATAGTCCTTTCTGTGAGTGGCCACCGAGATCTCCGGACTTAACTCCTTTAGATTTTTTTCTTTGGGGTACACTTAAGCAAAATGTTTATAAGTCAAGACCCCATAATTTACAAGAACTGCAAGCTAGGATAAACCGTAGTTGTGAGGAAATTACTCCACAGCAAATACGAAATGTAATTTTGAATGTACGCAAGAGGAACGACAAATGCATTGTAGAAAATGGAGGCTTGGTAGAAGTTACAAAAATTTTATAATTTTAATTGTTTTTATGTTTTGTGTTTATAAGCATAAGGTTGTATTATTACAATTCAATTATTTTCCATGGCCAACTTTGAATTTTTGAAAATAAAGACGTACCTTGGCTGCATTTTTAATTTTTCTACAAAATCGTTTTTACTTGAAATATTTTGATGAAATTTTGTACATACCCATTTCGAGGGGTGCTCAATCCATTGGCGCACACAGATTTTTTTAAAAAAAAAACGCTAATATGGTTTCTTAAAATTTTGCTCATAAAAACGGTCATAGTAGGCTTTGGATTTTATGCGAACCAGGCAATTTTTGTTCAAAATGTGCAGTTCATCGAGCTCTACAATTTAAAAAAAAAACTGACTGACCCCAAAACAAATGGGTCACACTGTAGGTACAGTTGCAGTAAAAAAATTGTATTGTTTTGTATGTATACAGTGTGTCCACGGATTGAGTTCACATAAGGTGTAAATAACAAAAAAAAATTGGAGTTGAAATTTGAGCTTCTGGGAATCAGCCCTGCTTGGTTTGAAACTAATTTGTGACATAATTTTATTATTCACAATGAAAAACTGGATAGTTGTGAAAACATTCAAAAGCCTAGGTCGACTTTGATTTTTTCTGCTAAAAAATTAAAACGCACAAAAATCAAAGTAGGCCTAGACTTTTAAATGTTTTTCACACCTATCCTGTTTTTCATTGTGAACAAGTTTTCTTAAGGCGGCCACAGACCTCGTGATTTTTCGTCGGTCATCGGTGATCATGACAAGCCGTCGTGACAAAACCGAAGTATGTGGGACATAAAGTGTCCCGATGAACCGTCACGATGGATATCAGTCGATGCTTGATTTTCGTCGCGACGGTGCATCGTGCGTCGTGATAATACCGAGGTGTGTGGGGATTTACTTCCAACGTGACAGTTTAAATTCAGTACCGTCTCGTCTCAACGCCCGTTGAAATTATTATATTGCTTGTTAAAATTCAAAAAATGGATATAAAAACCTAGACGGAGTTTTTAGTGGATTTATTGAAGCCTGCAAAGGTTTATTAATAACTCCGAATACGTCCATTTTTAAATAATTAAACCAATCTCCAGGTCCAAGCCTTAATTCCCCACATTAATTAATTTTCACATGTTAATAAATTAACATGTGAACATATTTTTCTCTTTAGCAACCATTCCTTGGTCCAAACCGAACGTCTTTTTCTTTTTTTTTCCGTTTTTAACCGCAACAACCGCCGCCACTGTCAAAAGGTATGCCCTGTTCATCGCGAATAGTCTACAAAACTGCTACTTTGACACGAGGTCTGTGGGCTCATCGGGAGTGAAAAACAATCGCGACGGCTTGTCACGATCACCGACGACCGACGAGAAATCACGAGGTGTGTGGCCCGCTTTAATAACATTTTGACGTGAAAGCTACAAAAAGTGCACTTTTCTAAAAAAAAGTGGGAAAAAAAGTCAAAGTAGGCCTAGACTTTCGCAATTTCGCAAACCTACTCAGTTTTTCATAAGTTTCCTTAATAACATTTTGTCGTAAAACCTACAAAAAGGGCACTTTACTGATGTGGAAAATTAGTTTTTAATAATTTCCAAGGGAAACGTGATTTTTCGAAAATAAAATTATGTCACAAATTAGTTTCAAACCAAGCAGGGCTGATCCCCACAAGCTCAAATTTCAACTCGAAATTTTCACCTTATATGAACTCAATCCGTGGACACACTGTATACATAATAAGCAAATAATGCCTATATATCTATTTGGGACACCCTGTACATCTTGTACTTAGTTATGAAGTTTTTGAAATTTTCACCTTACGAGTTCATTGTACCCCAGCCCCCCCTAAGAAGGAGAGAGAACTTTATTGATCTATGCAGTCTTTGTTTACAGTCTTTTGTGTGACTGAAGATGCAGGTACCTAATTAGGTTAATAATTATAAAGCCCGTAGGACATTCTAATAAAAGATTGTAGTAGAAATAATAGAAAATAAACAAAGCATATTTTGGCAATGAAAAGCGACATAAAAATGTATTTAATACCTACTATAATCTTTTAAGTCAAAAATTAGTTTTATTTGCTATTTTTTTCTTATATGAAGCCTTTTCGTTTAAAAAATATTAGGGAAAAACTGAAAATGTTATATATATATTTTTTATACTAAAACCAAAGGTGCTGGACATTTCTGACTTAAACGTAATAATAAAATAACAATATATCAGAACATACGTTTGAAATTTGTGCTCATTTAGATTTGTCCTTAAAAATCAATAAATAGCTTTTAATACTTTTTGAGGTTTGAATGATTCAAGGTGGTCGATTGAAGCTTTTGAAAATAAATCATATCTTCGCTTTTTTAAAGAACAAGAACAAAAAGATTTTGTTAATACTATACCTACTGCTCAATAAGGAAAAAATATATTAACTACGTTACAGTATGTCCGCGTCTGCTTGTGAACAATCTAGAAATCTCTCTAGGGCCAAGTAAAATTCGGCATTATTTTTTTTTTTAATTATCATAAGGGAAGATATCTCACAGACACTACTATTTCTATTGGGCTATGATTTTTTTAAATGACCAATTTTCAGAATACCATATTAATTAGGCATTCGTTTAAGAATAAAATAGATGGTGCCATCTAATTGTCCATACCTCAAAAACTTTTGTACAAAATATCAATACTCTAATAGGCTAGGGAAAATAGAATTTGACCTAGAAAAAAATATTAACTGCAATTTTGTTTTACCATATCAAAGTTATAAGTAAATACGTTGGTAGAAACCAAAAATTAAACATTTTGAAAAAAAACGGAACCTTGAGTTACCTCAAAAAACACCTACTTTTCTTTAGAAATTTCGAGCAAAAATGTTAACTGGATTTTTTTAGACTCTTTAGGTAAAAAAACTTCCCTTGCTAACATATATTAAGAAATTAAACATTTTAAGAATATGGAAGTAACTTAGATCGACAAAGAGGGATAAAAATCGGATAATTTTCTATTTCGGCAAAAGGCAAAAATATTAACTACGTTTTACAAATAGAATGTAACTTATACAAAATTAAACATTTATCTGAGCCGCATGTACGTCAGCTGTCACTTCTCATTGGTATAGACTAGGCAAAAATATTAACGGTTTTTTTTTTGTTTAACTTTTTACAATATAACTATATTGAATCATATATAGCGAAATTAAACATTTATTTACGGCGCATATAGGTCAACTGTCACTTGTCATTTCTTTAGGAAAGCAAAAATATTAACTGTTTTTTTTTTGTTTAAATTTTTACAATATAACTATATTAAATCACATATAGCGAAATTAAACATTTATTTACGGCGCATGTAGGTCAACTGTCATTTGTCATTTCAAAATACTTCCGTTACCAATTTTTGTTTAATTTCAAAAAATGTAACAAGACTTAGTATCCACTTACCAAGTTTAACAAAAATCAGCCAGTTAATAATTTTGCTCTCAAAGACAGCTTCAAATTTCTTTAAAATGCGATTTCCGGCGAAACAATATGTTTAATTTGATAACAAACTGTTAATACTTGTTTTTTAATAAAAACGCAGTTAATATTTTTGCCCAACAAAATATTACGCAAAATGTCATTTTTACATCATTCGGATACTTGCGCAAACGTAATATGTTTAATTTATCAATCTCAACTTTATATACCTTACTTACTAATAAATGCAGCTTAAAATTCGCAGTTAATATTTATGCCGTCTTTATTACAACAAGAAAATGTATTTTTCTAAAAAACGCCCACACGCGTATATTTATTTTGTATAAAAAACAATTTTGGCGTTCATTTATTACCAATATTTTGTGATGGCATTATAAAAATGCGGTTATGAATTTTGTCTATTTTTCGTTATTTTGTACCGTAATTTCCCTGGCCTATAAGTTGTGCGGGGCGTTCACAAAATTCGTAGTTACAGAGAGCACAAAAGTACTCAGGACTTTGAATATTTTTTGTAATAAATACCTCTGTCAGCTTGGAAGATATTTTAGAATGGCAATAAACTCATCAAGTGTAACATAATTTTTTTATATTTTCATATCCTTCGGCACGTTTCAATAATATGCTTACAATTGCTAATTGTTAGTAGGTCAATCAGCTTTCTCGGTAACAAAAAAGCACTTTCTTCCCTCTTGTCAACTTTTCGTATTCGTTCTTTATATTTTGAAACCTTCTAGGCGTTGGTTAATCATTTTGTGAGAACTTCATAGGCATAGTCAAAAACTTCCAAACTTGCATAATTTCATCTGCAAAGGTACTAATTAAAATATACAAGGTCAAAGCTACTGACTTAAAAGTGAATAAGGTATAAGAGTAATATTTTTGATAATAAAGAATTGATATAGTTACTTAAGATGGCTGAAACCAAAATGTCCTACAAAGGGTTCGAGAATCCTACAAAGTTTAAATACAAATCTTACTGAATCGTATTTAGCGGTCTGTGTCTAAAATTTTTTAGTACTCACCTTCGTCAAAGACCTGGTAAATTTTTTAAACATTTTATGGAAACCATTGGTGTATTTATATCTGAAAAATAGTTTTAACAGAGTTATTATTTGACAAGTGTTTTTTAATAACAGTGTCTGAATAATGTTAAAAGAATGTAACACCTTTCTATTTATAAACATATCTGGTCTAACGGACGTTTTTCCTTACCTACGAATTTACTTAATAAGCTACAGTAAAGCTGGTAATTTTTTATACTTATTGTGAAATGTTTTCTTGTAGATATGCGGAAAAAATGCAAATTAACCATTTTATATTTGCTTTATTTAAAAATATCTTCTCATATACTGGTCAGCTAGCAACTTATTTCTATGCACGAGTTCAAAAATACAATACGTCAAAAAATTAAACCGATTAGGCTTAAAACATAATTAAAGAACATGTAAAGAAACATCTCACATTGAAAAGTTTTTGACTACGCCCATAAAGTTCTTGAAAAATGATTAACCGACGCCTATGAAGTTGACAAGAAAATCGGAGCTACCGTGACAATGAATAAAAAATGTAACGACCACTTGCAAATTTACAAACTTTTTGCAAAATTCGTAAAAAAAGTGTGAAAATTTGAAATTCACAAACTTTTTAGGAAATTTTGTAAAAAACGTGTGAAATCACAAACTTTTTACGAAAATTCGTAAAAAAAGTATGAAAAGTTGGAATTTACAAACTTTTTAGGAAATTTCGTAGAAAAGTGTAAATTCACAAACTAAAATTTCGTAAAAATAGTGTGGGTTCTAAAAAAAGTACCTAGTATGTAGCCCTTCTACGCGTTCCTAAGTTTGACAATAAATGGTACAAAAATCTGTGTTTGCGTCGTAATTATTATATTTATACCAAGAAAGTGCTAACCTAAGCAGATTCTCGAGAGCTGCTGAATCGGCAATTTCCAGAAAGCAACTAGCGACAATACAAAATAAAAAAAAGTTGTGCATGGTGTGGTATTTGGACCATTGACCAACGGTTTAGTAGACGGACGCTTTAACCGAAGCGCTAAATGATACCTATAAGACACCACTCTTATTTGAGACTGTGGAAATACTTATATTAATTTTTCTTTCCTATAATTCTCAATTTCACTCTCAATATACCATTTTTTGACAAATTTTCTTTGAAAAAGCATACTTTTTAGGAATTTACTATTACCTACACGAACTGTTAAAATTGATACATTTTAAACATGTTATGGTCATGGCAATCTAGATATTAACCGAATATTGCTGCAATGCTGCATTCCTACTGGTTGCAAATATTGTGATGTTGCATTTCTATGGTTATAAGCTTGTATCGTAATGGTAACCTTATTTTTTTCTATTACCGAACTTTAATTGATTTATTAGACATTATTTACTACTTGTACTATAATGAGGTTCATTATGATACAGATTTTTCATTACAATACAAGTTTATAACCAATATAAATGCAGCATCACTATGGCCTACGGCTCGTGCCGTAATTCTCATATTCGTAAATATTCAAAACGGGAAGGAAAATTAATATGATTATTAATTAATCTCCATATTTGTGTCTTAATAGCTATCATTGAACGCTAGTTGCATAATATACAATATACGAATATACCTACTTCCACTTCAACAGCCTGGTGTCAGGTGTGGGGTTTATAAAACTCGGTTCACCTTGTATGGTATAAATGAAGTCACTTGGAACAGCATAAAAACGCTTGGGTTAGCTTTTGCTTTCTGAAACAAGACCGAGTTTTAGGCGGCGCGCGGCCCTTAATAATATAAAAATTTTATTTAAATGCTCTAAAAAAGAATAAAATAAACTTTGAAATAATTCAAATCAAAGCAAACCAATAATTTTGTTTCGCACAAAACAACACCGCACAAAAATCTATACACAAAACCAAAATCCGTAAAATAAAGCGCAATCCCTATTTCCGTGCACGGCACTGGTTATACTGGCCTAACTGGCCTACGTCGACACCTGCTCCGGAGATCTCCGAAACGCCGACCAATCAAATCGCTACGCTCGCTTTCTTATTGGGTGCCTCCTTGACTATGTCGACGTCGACCGCCTAAAAACCTTTGAATTTTATACGGGCGATTTCTGTTGATAAGTCTGGTATTTTTACCAGTAGCAGAGCGGGGTAAACATGCTCATCATTTATACTTTACCAAGGTAGCTCGAGAACAGGCGCCTCGGCAATAAAATACGAGACAAAACACTTTGTTAACCATATTAAACCAAACCTGGTACTAGTAGTAAAAAGAGATGAAGGAGACAGAGAAGATAGATATTGTAGTAAAAACAAGTGACTGCACGCTCGCCTAATATAATATCACCAAAACTTGCATGGGTTACACTACTGTTCAACGACTGGCCACTTGTGCAGCGAAATGCGGTGGATAGCCGTGCCATAATTTCACAGATCATAGGATATACTTGCTTAAATAGTTATAATCGATATGGCTTTTTATTTTTGAAAACTGCGTGACGCTATATTCTTTTTGCGACGCCAATTAGAGTTTTTTTATGCTGTTTCAAGTGACTTAAACAATATTTTTAATTGCTCTAAAATTGTATGTACAGTAGATGCACCAACATAACACGTAATAAATGAAACAAAGGCTATTAACTCTTATTTATTGATGATAATTAAAGACGAAGTTGCACAATTTTATTCAGGCAGAAATCTACAGTTTCGTCGTTCTATTGTCCAGAACGCCGAAAGTGGCAACTCTGTGCCTCTCAGGGGAAACGGAACTGTAACGTTGCCGGTGCTCGTTTGCAATAATTCGTGGAACAAGGACAAATTGCAGTTTTCTATTCAAGTATCTCCAACTTGCCTATGAAAATCTGATATCTGTTACTTAATGTATTGCATCCTTTGAGCTTTAACTAACGCAATTGCACACACAAATTTTGTCACATAAAGACTTTTTTATTACGAATATGTTCCGTATATTGACTCCTCTATTATAGCAAAGTGGTGTCTGTTAATGCTGCACACGCTGGAAACTATCTCCTTCATCTCTGCCACGTAACACTTTAGTTAAAATATCTGTATTCGGAACATAACTATAAATATTCAGGTATCAACAATGGGGGAAATATTCGCGTATGTGGCAACGTTACCCGCCCACCTAGGCATCTAACCATATTCATATATCCACATGTCATTTAATAAGTATGGTTTTCTGAGCGGCAGATGACATACCGTGATGCTAACTGTCATTCCGTATCTCGCTAAATCAAAACATTAATAGATAATATCTATGCGATTTATTATAGTTTGTTATTGATATTTACTATTGTACAGGGTTATTCAAAAACAAATGCCACCCGTAGCACAGCGGTATTCTACTCCAAAAATAGAGTGACCCGTGTTTTTTCTTTTTCTTCAAAGCTCTATATTAAGGGCCCCACGGGCCCTTAAAAGGGGCTCTAAAATTTCGTTTTTTCGCTATATCTTTTAAACGGCTTGATCATTCTGCCCCTAATGTTTAATATGCGTGGGTACAAGGTACGCGCATGATAGCTGAATTTTGGGCGTTATCTCCGAAATGGCATAATTTATGGAAAAAATACTAGAATAATTTTTTGTAGAGAATAGAATTGTTTACAAAGTTCGAATTAAATTACAAGTTAACTGTGGGCAAAAAAGTTCTGAGCATAATAAATGAAACTGGTTGGCACAAGTGGCGCCCTCTGGCGGTTGTGGATACTGCACTATAACATAATTATGTGACATAATTATTTATGAACGTGTGCAAAAGATCATTAAAATCGATCAAGCCGTTTAAAAGATATAGCGAAAAAACGAAATATTAGGGCCCCTTTTAAGGGCCCTTAATATAGAGCTTTGAACAAGAAGAAAAAACACGGGTCACTTTATTTTTGGAGTAGAATACCGCTGTGCTACTGGTGGCATTTGTTTTTGAATAACCCTGTATATTGTTTGCGGACCTAGTTATCGTGTTGTTAGATGTGTAAGGTAAGGTATCATGGACCCTGAAAGGACAATCCGTAATATGCCGAAATTGGATGCTTTTTTAGTAGCACAATTTTTTTTAATAATCCGATGTTAGCGTCTGACGAAATTCATGGGATAAAACTACAAGGGTTTGTACCTACGTTGTAGTAATAGTACAGTATTATGAGTTATTAATAAAGAGAGAACCTCGGCCTAGGGACCATCTTGAAGGCGCGTTTATAAAGGCGCCATAGTGCTTAGAAGTACTGAGCCCGAATTCCGGACTTTAGGCCCAACCTAACCAAAAAATTTTGCATAAAAACGATTGAATAGGTATTTACGAAAAAAAAAAACACTTATTGACTAAATTTGGTTTCACGGGGCATCATATAAGTCTGGGACTTTGAGGTTAGAATTTTGAAATTTCAACTTTCACTGCCGAATAAGGTTATGTCTCAGAACACTTCAGTGGTATCGCTATGTTGCGACATTGCCTTTTTAAAACACTTGTGACGTCATAAGTGCTTTCCCGCCAAATTTCCAAGAAAGTATAAAAACTTGATAATTACGTAAATATATATTTTTTAAATAATTGTAGGGTCTTAGGCAAGTGTCCAGGAATTGTTTTATCAAGTTTGTACCCTATACTATACCTTGAATGTGGTTTAAACCAGGCTTCGAAAAAATATCATGATATTTATACAAATATCATAATGTCGGATATACAGGGTGTTTATTAAATACTTGTAAACTCTTGTTGCTTGTAAACAGTAAATGTAAATATGTACTTCTTGTAGCTTGTAAAGGATGAATCTTTGACAAATTTTAAGACAAAAAGTTCATATGAACATGGGTTCGCAATGGCTGGATATTGAGATCCAAAAAAATATATATTTGGCTTTTTGATTATATTTTTTTACTAACAGCAATTTGACGAAATTTGGGATACTCAAATATTTACTTAGTTTTTTGTTTACTGTTATAGTATTGTACCTGGATTTAAATAACGATAACTTTTTTGTCTTTTGTGCAAAAATATAGATACTCTTGGCCAATTTTGAATAAAAATCAATCGTTTCTGAGGAAATCGTTGTAATATGGTGAAAAGTTCTAGATATCATATCTTTTTTTGTTAGAAAAAATTCGGCAATCGAAATAATTTACTTAAATGGGTGTAAAATAGTTATTACATTTGGGCGATGACCTATACTAAAGTCGAGCAACTCTTACGCCTGGCGTAAACAAGAGCACGTGCGTTGAAATATCGGCCATAGCCGCACGGAGGTACGACCTTTATTTAATTTTAGTCTTACAATTGTGTACATGAAAATATTTCAGACAAGAATTATTGGCTTAATTAAAATGGTTGAAAACATCGATAAAATTATTTGTGGCTGTGTCTAAATAGCTGAAAACAATAAGATAAAACCGAATATCTACACTTTTGCTATCGAGCACGTCCCTGTTGCCGAGTCGGGTGAAATTTTATAGCCTACCGACCAATCGCGGATCGTCATTGAACACGTGGTTTTATTTACGCCAGGCGTACGGATTGCTCGATTTTACTATAGTATGAGTTTTTCGGCTAAAAACTTGACTTCATTGATTTTTACATAAATTTATCTTTCTAACAATATCAAAAAATGGCCCCTTTTTGAATATTCTAGTGATTTTCTGAAAAACGGGAAATTTGTCCAAATTAAGAACAGTTTTTGTTTATAAATAATTTTATATCCTTAGTAGATTCGAAATTTTGAAAAATTACCATAAAATACATACCGTACTATGTTTTTTATTAAAAATTATTCATTTGACGTTACGTACAGGGTGATCCTTCCAAGAGGAACACCGCCCTTAACTTCTTTATTTTTCAACTTAAAGAAAAAATTGTAGAGACAAAAGTTTTAAGGTTTTTAGTGAAATTTTCCATGGTCTTATTGAAATTGACAGAGGATGTCCCGTAAAAGCTGGACAAACCAGAACACCCTGTATATTATTGGAATCTACACTTCGTCCCGATTCCAACGACATTTATATGTTATATGATTTCTCCAGCCGTTTTTACAATACAGGGCGTTCGAACTTCATATTTTCATGTTTTCACATCCTGTATCTCAGAGACGAAACGTTTGCTGATAAATTGAATATAAGAAAAAATGATGAAAATGATGCCCCTAAAACGATAATAGTCATTTTGTAATCATCCACACAAAAAAAATAAGGTTGATGTTTTTCTAGTACAGGGCAAAATATGGAAATATGAACCTCGATTCGGAGTGGGTTCAAAATGACTATGAACGTTTTAGAGGCACTATTTTCATCATTTTTTCTTATACTCAAGTTCTCCGCAAACTTTTCGTTTCAGAGATACAGGATGTGAAAACATGAAATAAATGAAATTCGAACGCCCGGTATTGTAAAACCGTCTGGAGCAATCATATGACATATACAGGGTGATTCAAAACTATGCGGCACCCTTTCAGGGGCGTAATTTACTCGTTAAAATAAGACGAAAAGTTCATATCAACATGGGTCCAAAAACGCTTCGTTACGAAGATACAGGGTGATTAAGCTTTCAAAAAAATACCTGAAAGGGTGCCGCATAGTTTTGCGCTGTATATTGGAATCAGGACGAAGTGTAGATTCCAAAAATGCAATAATATACAGGGTGTTCTTGTGAAAAAACATAAGCTTGGTTTATCCAACTTTTACGGAACACCCTGTGTCAATTTCAATAAGACCATGGAAAAGCTCACGAAAAACCTTAAAGCTTTTATCTCTACAATTTTTTCTTTAACTTGAAAAATAAAGAAGTTAAGGGGGGTGTTCCTCTTGGATGGATCACCCTGTACACAAAATGTCACCAAAAAATACGAACGGTTTTCTTTCTAGAAACGTTTCATTATAACAAAAATTTCCGCCCAAGCCAAGCAGCCCCGAAAATTTCAAGACTTGATGGATTTTAGACCGTTTCAAACAAAAATTACAGGGATAAGCAAAAATAATCGGAAAAATTAAGGCAGCTATGAAAACAACGCTCGTAGATTTAGTGCCAGGTCAAAATATTGATAATGAGAGATTAAGTGTAACAGAAAAGGTAGATAATATTAGATTAAAGATTAACCGGTGAAACCAGGCGATAGATAGGTATGTCGCCCAAATATTTAATTAAAAAGGCATGCAGAATGATGAAAATACAACAGATATCTTTGTTGTATTTTCATAATTCTGTTTGTGACGGAGAATGCCTCTAAACTCATCTTCAAAACTGACAGATTTTTTAGTAGGTTACAAAACAGTGCAAATAAATGCAAAATAGTATGTTCATTAAAACCAATAAAACAACCTTTGAAGGCATTTTTTTTAAATATTAAATGTAGGAACCTAGTTAAAAAAAGAAGCAAGTAGTTGGGGTAGTGAGCGCATTGATACCTATTCCAATATTGGACACCCAATTAAAATAAAAGTCAAAAATCGAATTTTGCACTACAGAGGAATCCCTTGTGCAAATTCCATTTAAAGACTTTATTGGAAATGCGGAAAAAGGAAAAATACTCAAACGAAAACGGTTTACACTACTGGGTTTTCAGTAAAATACATAATGCAATTGTATCCTGAGTTTCGTCCTTATATTAAATTGCTGTACGCTTTACGTTACCCAATTTATATATTTCTATTGTTTTAGATTCTCTGGAATGCTTATCAAATTTTAACAAAGCTGTAATTAGAAAATGGTCAGTATTGTTAGATTTTATGACAAATGATTGTAATTTCGGAGTTTTAGGTCCTTTCAGGAAGATGTGGTCTATAAATAAATTGCACGTTATACTTCTCTTTGAATTCGAATAAATGTATTTATTAAAGATTTACCATTCTGTCGACTTTATAAATGTACATAGTTATAAATTTCACTCCAATGTGGGTTTATGTTAAACGTATTGACATTAATTATAACAGTATTCAGAATAATACCTATAGGAAGACAATACCGGAGCGTTCTTTTGTAGATAATTTTTATGCAAAAGGAGGAATATATTATGAATGAAAATGCAAATAATGCATTCATAGTAAGCGAAATGTCAACTCGGTATTCCTTATTTTAAAATAAATAGGGGCTGTCGTGGCCACTGACCAGTGTACACAGAGTATAACTGTAAACACTATTTCGTTCAGGTCTATATACCAATGGACATGGAATAAATGTGATTAGAAAGCATGTGGCAAGGAACAACTAATGAAATAAAAATTGCTTTCAACTGATATCTCTCAACTAAACTGCGAAGGGAGTTACAATATCAACAACATTTTTATGGATTTTAGGAAGACCGTAAAATCCATAAAAATGACATTCCTTTACAACCTATGGTTAGCACTATTAATTCCCCTACACACAAATTTTTCAGATATCTTGTGACTCAATTAAAACCTTTTGTAGGAAATACCGACAGCTTCAAAAAGAATTCATTTCATTTTGTGAAAAAATTAAAAGGTTTTAAACTAGAGTCGACAGATATACTGGTCAGCTTTGATGTAGAACGTTCATATTCAGGATACTTTAATAGTACTAAACGATCTTTTTGCTTCTCATAGTATTTCCGCGGATATAATAGAACTTATTGAATTTTGCCTTAAGTCCACTATTTCATTTTTAATAATCGACTTTTTCAACAAACTTCTGGTGCTGCTAGAGGTTCTCCCTTGTCTCCCGTGATAGCCAACATACAGGGTGATTAAGTAGAAAAAATGTAATTCTTACTTTAAATACAGTAACTCTTCCCAATTAACTTACCCATTGAAGCTTTTACTTTTGTATGTTGTAGTCCCTGTATCTTCAAAAGTATAGCCTTAAATAGGTAAATTTATTGGATAAAGTTACTTTATTTAAAGTAGTAAACACATTATTTCTACTTTAAGTAAATTTTGAGACATTTTTTTAGAAATACCTCGAAATAATACAAAAATACTACAAATAATAAAAATTTGCTATGAAACCATGACACATATGAAAAAATGCTATGAGAACGTTTTTGTTTACAATTAAAATTTACATAAGAAATTGAATACATTTTATTGTTATACAACGTGATTCATTTTTTTTTCTAAAAACAATTTTATTAATTACCCACTTACCCGCCACTGGTTGTTCAAGGTGTTTGATATTAACAGGTTTTATGCTAACCCATGCCGTTATAACGTGCACCAAATATGACTTAAATATCCCAACTAGTTTGGTAAATATTCAATAAAGTCCATATATTTTTTTACAAATTTAACACCCTGTAATATTTTTATAAGGCCTTAAAAAGATATAGTTTATACAATAAAGTGCGGTTATTTTTTGATTTTCTGTCACTTGTTGAAGTTTCCCGAATAACTGAATCACCCTGTGTTTACCGAATCTTTTGAACAAGCTCTTGAATCCGCATATCTAAAACCAAAATGTTGGTTTAGATATGTGGATGACACTTTTGTAATTTGGCCTCACGCGGAGGATACCCTTCCCGTTTTCCTTCATCACCTTAACTCCCTGCACAAAAACATTAAGTTTACCATGTAGGTTGAAAAGGACGGTTTTCTTCCTTTCCTGGATGTGTTATTCGTTTCACGGAGGATCGATGGTTCTCTAGGACACTCGGTGTACCGGAAACCAACACATACAGATAGGTACCTTAATGGTTTCTCCCATCACCACCCATCCCAAAAACAATCCGTTAATAATTCCTTAGTTTATATCAATATCCCTCTCCGATACTGATAATTTTGAAAGAGAACTGGATCATCTTACTAATGTTCTACTTGCCAACAATAATTATTCTTATCATAATATCCAGCGCTCTATTAAGAAGTTTACTAACCACAACAATAATATAGTCCAAAGCACGAAAGAAAACGTTTCTAAAGAATGCGGGCAGCGTTGCGAGATTTCCTATACGAGTAGTCGTTATTTATTGGCGAATACAAGTTTTATCATATTGAAGCCGAATTTCTGAACTCGTTATACTGAAAAAATAAAGCTCGCATCACGGGACCACTTACCCATTTTTGTTTATCATTTATGTTTAACGCGGTGTGATAAAACACCTATCATATTTTTTCAACATCGTCGCGTCTACCATCGCCTTTGAAATACGGCAACACAGCACTTCTGCGAAGGAGTCGGCTGACAAAACCAGTTAGCCAACGCGTTTTGTGCCTGTTTCTATAGTATGTAAAGTTAACTACTGCGTATTTGGGCTACCATACAGACCTCATTTTTTAGGCCGCTGGCAAGTTTTTTCCGCCGGCTCAGAGAGCTCAGTGGCGTTTCGTATGTTCGGGAATTAACGTGTGCAAAATGAGTAAACAGGGAAGAACGTTGCATTCTCAAGCACGAGAAATAATTACCAATGTTATAATGGTTTGCCTTCCTTCATAGTCTAAGGCATCACCGTTAAGAATAATATTAACAATAACTTAAATAACAATTATATGAAAATTAAGTCGGTGAGTTACACAAAATTGAGCTACGCCCCTGAACTGTGACTAACTGTGACACGGGGCACCAAGTCTTGCTTAGTGATACTAAGATCCTATCAAAATCGGCCCATCCCATCCAAAGGAAATTCCTTGAATCCATTGAAATCCTTAAACATCCTAATAATCTAAACAACCGTGATCAGGGTTTATTTTTACATAGTTGTTGGCGCGCGTTTTTCACAAATACGCGGAAAAAACAATCACCCAGTGGCGTAGCTATCATATAGCGGGAGTAAGCAACGCTTACGGGCCCAAGGCCCGCAAGGGACCCATACCAAGTTAAATATTAAAACTAAGTCGCTGGCTAGTAGCTATACCTAATATTACTGGTCCATGTGCATACGTTGCTTATTTCCAGTAGATACAGTTAATATAGTTGTCGTTTTAATTTTAAATACTCGTATTCCTGCAAAATGGAGAGGAAAACGAGTGGAGCATACAAAAGACAAATAAGGAAAGAAAAGCGAGAGAAAGTTAAAAAGATGCAAAAAATATACATTTTTTTATTTAACGAACCTGAATGTAACCAAATTAACCCTGAAACTCCCAAAAAATTGTTATTCACCTTCGAGTACAACTTCAGACTTATCAACAACTACCTACTTTGATAACCTCAGTGATTGCTGAATCTAGGCCCATTATCGATAGTATTCAAGCCTCAGAATGATACAAATAAAATTATTCAAGATTTTCTTGCTCTTACCGATACTGATAATCTGGATATAGAAAAATAATCTGATACAAATGATTCGTTATACCATTTGAATTCTGCTGACTTAGGTGAATAGATTAGGTACTGATGTTGGCTGCGCGAGTGAGTAAGCGAGAACACCCACCAAAGTAAAAGGTGGTAGAGGGGAGCTTTGGCGGTTTCCTCTTTCTCAACTTGATTTCGCCTATATCGTTCAAATTGTGTGTGTAATAAAAGTTGTCTGTGGACACAAAGCACAATAGCAAAAACATAAATCATGCTTTCATTGTTTGCGGAAAATTTTAAAGTTGCGGAAAAATAGCGTCCCGCAGCACTACTGCGCGTGACGCGGAAGGGAGGGGTCGAAACCCGGGACATCCCGGAAAATTCGGGACGGTTGGCAACCCTAACTGATAACTGATAATTTAAGTTCGTTTTTTTAATAAAATGATTTTTCAAAAATTTGAGTTGTATTGTTTTTTCTCTTTAGAATTTTGTTTGGGGTTTGCCGTTTGTGGGGGGCCCATTATGGGATTATTTGCTTACGGGCCCGACAAAGTCTTGCTACGCCACTGCAATCACCTTAATATCATGTCATTAATTTTCCAGCATTGTCGCCTCTTCCCTCCATTTCCTATAAATACCATCACAGGTAATAGAACAATCATTATCAGTGTGATCGTCGCGCCCCGAGGATGTCCAAGCAATCAAGGACGAAAGCTTGAAACGAGAAGTTTCGCTGACGCAGGATCCATCCGGAGGAAACTCAGATTCATTACATTCTGCCTGTGGAAGTATCCAGTCAAGAATATTATATAGTAGTGATGGGATAAATTGCTATTTTCAAATAACAGTTGTAGCAGCGCCTGCTATTTGGAAGTAGCAGCACAGAAAATATACTACGTAGTATATTTTCTGTGGTAGCAGCTACGAAATAGCTGCTTCAAAATAGCATGTACAAATGGTTCACAGCGCTGCGACAATGAAATCGCCATGGCCTGTGGCCTCGACGGCGCACGCGGTACGGCGCGGCGCTGGGCAGTGGGCGGCGTGAGGCGTGAACGCTGCTACTTGCAAAGCAGCCCATAAAATACGCGTTTTGTAGTTTATCTTCTCGTCGGTAGATGTAGATTGGTGTACTTGTTCTCTTTTGTACTTGTATTGAACAAAATAATAAGAAGCAGAGGCAGTGGCAGATATACTGCGAGAAGGGAAAAGAAAAAGAGGCCTGATCTGTGTGACAGCCTGGGTTGTTTTGCGCCTGCGCAATAGCAAAATTTTAGCGCGATTATACCAACAAAATGCAAAGGACGCTGGCTGCTGGCTAGTGTTATTTCTTATAGTTTTATGTCATTTCTAAATTTCTAACACAAAATCTACAAAAAGTATGAAAATCTGCTGTCCTAGCTTCAAATGCGCATGCGTATGGTTACATTGGTTTCTCCGATGTCTTGCACGCGGCGTCAAATTTGACAAATGCCATTTCAATTTTCTGTATTGTTTTTTATTCTGTGGATGTGTATAATCCATAACCCCAATACCCAAAATCTTGCTGTCAAAATCAAAATGTGTGATAAAGATAAATGAAGACTGAAAATTTTTAAGTTCCCAGAAAATAATATTATTAGTTATTTTGTACTTTTGTAGTATTGTAGGTATTCTAATAATATAATTACACGACACACGACATCTTATTGCCTAATGTTTTATAGATATGATGAGTTCACGAAGAAAAGTGTCGATTATTTGGATTTTTTTACTGCAAAAGATGAAAAGTTTGCACAGTGCAATTTTTGCCATCAATTGCTGTCCTACAAAACTTCAATAACTAATTTACGCCAGCATGTAGTGCGGAAACATCCTTCCGTAAAAATTATAGACGAAGAACAACAAACAGCTGCTGGGACAAATAAAGATTAAGATTTGCAGGAAGAGGAAGTACAAACAAACGAATACTACAGACTAGAGCAACTGAAGCTGAAGCTTTGTCTAACGATAATAACGCTACAGAAAAAAACCCAAAATGTGCCATTACCAATACCAACCACAACCACTACTACCGTCACTTCCACCAAGAGTTCCGAAACTTCGGTTGGCGCTATACCGAAAAAAAAAAGCCATACAGCAACGAATTTATATCCAGAAGCATGTAAGTCCAACAAAAGAAGCAAATGGATGATAAACTGTTACAATTAATTATTCAAGACTTGCAACCACTTTCAATAGATGAAGACGCTGGTTTCCAGGCTTTTTGTAAAGTGTTAAATCCAAATTATAAAATACCCAGCAGAAAAACAGTTTCAAAAATGTTACTACCCGCAAAATATTTGGAATGTTTAACCGCAACAAAACAAATTATATCCGAAGCAGAATCGATTACATTAACAACAGATTTGTGGTCCTCAAGAAATAATGATAGTTTCATGGGAGTGACAACTCATTTTATAACAAATAATTACGAAATCAAATCTTCACTATTGGATGTTTTTCTTTTTGAGGGAGCACACACTAGTGCAAATTTAGCAACAAGTTTAAGAAAAATTGCAAATGAAGGGGATATCGACAAAAAAATTTTACTTGTTGTGTCAGATAATGCTGCTAACATAAAAAAGGTCATTTTAGAAGATCTAAAATGGAAACACAATGGCTGTCTTGCACACACTATTAATTTAGTGGCACATGATGGGCTTAAGACAGTTGACACATTAATAGAAAAAGTCAGAAACATCGTTAATGTATTTAAACGGAGTAATTTGGCAAAAGAAAAATTGGACTTATTCCAAAAGCAACGTGACAAAGTCCCTAAGAAACTTCTTCAGGCAGTAGCTACACGCTGGAATTCAGTATATTATATGCTCGAAAGGATTTTAGAACTGAAAGAAGAAGTTAGAGCTGCACTTGCTGCCTTAGGGTATGAAAATTTGCCATTATTAACTAATAGTGGTTTCGATTAAATAGGTAACCTTGTGAAAGTATTGGCACCCTTAGAATCAGCCACAAAAGTAATGAGTGGTGAAAAATATGTTACTCTTTCATCAGTGATTGTCATTACCAATGGTTTGCAGAAGATATATAGTCGCCTTGTAAACGATCCATCATTTCCATCAGTTACAAAAAAAGTTGTTGTAGATATAAATACTAGTGTCCAGCATAGGTTCAAAAATCTTGAGATGAGCACAACGTTATTAGTTTCGACCTTTTTTGATCCAAGATATAAAAATATAGGTTATTCGTCAGAAGTAGCAAGTGAAAAAGCAAAAAGTCTGGTATTAAACTTGTTGACGAATTTTATAGAAGATAAATCGACTAATCGGTCTTCAGATCTACAGGTACAGGAAGAAAATATACTACTGGATAATGAATTTTCAATATGGGGTGATTTTGATAAGCAGGCGTCTTTGTACAAACCAGTAGGTGGAAACAGTCGTTCAAAAGCAATTTTGGAAGTACAAAGATATCTAGAAGAACCACTTTTAAATAGAAAATGTGATCCTATGGATTGGTGGAAAAATAATGGACATAATTTTCCAAACTTACAAAAACTATTTATAGTTAAATTTGGAGCAGTATGTACATCTGTTCCTTGCGAGCGACAATTTATTCGTTTAATTATTTTAATTATCTACCTAAACTGTGACTTTATGTGATCTCAATAACTTGGTATAGATATAGTTAGGTCTATATTTTTTAATAGAATAGTTTATTTTTTATATATGCCTTATATAACCAAAGAATTATTTATTATTTTAGGATTTTAAATAGTATTATTTTTTGTTATTTTTTAATTTATATATTTTCCATTGTTTCTATAAATAAAGTAAATTATACACCTCCTTTTTTTCTAATAAACCTGTAGCCTCGTACTACTACAAAAAAAATTGATTTCAATTCAATTCAATGTGTAGTGTAGTCACATTTTTTGTGCATTGAACCGTCGATGGAAAATCCACGATTGAACATTATGTTTTTAATAAATATGTACATACATAAAAATAAAGAAAAGAATAGGATATTGCATGATTATGGGATAGGTACACTGTTTACTATTCCACCGGCACAAAAAAACATCAACCGATCCGTCGGTTGCTGCGGTACTGGTTGCCGATCGCCAGTCCCAACGTCGCCACCACAATATTCTGTTGTCGGCCCTAGCACTCGCCAGTCGCCAGCGCGAGCGCGGCCAGCGCCAACAAACATGCATTTTCTGTAGTCTCTACTGCTACTGGCGCCACTGCAGCAGCTGCGGTTTTTATTTTTATACTGTTTTCAGCCGTTGCTGTCACTGCTTCTGCTTCGTAATTTTATCTGTGTTTTTATTCGTCGCGTTTTGCGTCGCGCGGCTACGCGTTAGCAGTAGCTGCTATTTTGAATTCGAAATAACAGTTGGAAGCAGCTTCGATCAAAAAACAGTTAAAAATAACAGCTATTGAAATAGCAACCCATCACTAGTGTGTACTCTTTTCTACTGTTTACTGTTTATTATCTGTGCACAGACGTTATAACAATATGCAAACCATTAATGTAAGAAAATAATTTAATCCCGGTCCTGTGTCCCATCGATTTTTATAGGGCGTGGTCTAAAATAAAGAAGTAACGTGACTTCAAAGTGAGATACTATTGGAGAATGAGTTTGTATAAAAAACGAAAGTCACTACCGCCGAGATCAAGGGCGCCGACAGGAAGACTTAACAACTGGGCATTCCCTGAACTGTGTACATACTGTGTAAGCTTATTTTCTTATTAAATAAGATATCGATCGCTGTACTCCGATGACGGCGGGCCGAGGGAGCGGGAGTGGGCAAGGGGGAAACGTTTGTTTACACAAGGCCGAGTGCCACGACTTATAGAAGTATTCTCTAGACTTTGGTCCTAGTGCCAGGTGATAAAATATAGGCAGTCATACTGAGTTCGGATATAATAAGACAGAAAAGAGAGAGAAGACATATAGCTTAAACAATGAAGTCCTTGTCTAAGACATATAGCGACATAAAGCCACCATAGGCGTCCGCTTAATATTTTTATTCCCTGAATTATCAGGATTAAAATACGAACAATAATATGCATGTGCAAGTAGTTTTGTTTATTCAGAAGATAAATCTACAGATTTATTTATTCTTATATCGAATTATTTATTAGTCTTATGTGCGCCTATCGACCGGGTGCCTATAATCAATCAGAGATGCTTCAGCCGAGCATGTGTTCAAGGTTGCCGCATCAATAAATTAATAACAGATCGTAAATCACGAACTGGCCATTTGTTTCTATTACCTACCCTAACAATAAACTGCCAAGTTTTGCAAGCGCAAAAAATTTAGCATCAACCCAAACAAAAGGCTGCCTTGTGATTTGACGTTTAGTTTGGTAGACGTTGGCCACTGCGCTTTGTATACAATAAAATTGAATATAATTAGTAAAGGTTGGTGACCCAAATATTAAATATATTTTGGTTTAGTTTAGTTGGGATAAGGGTCAAAATATACTTACAATTTAAAATTATCAATCTTATTTCTGGTAAGTCTTCTTTTTATTAATAAATTTATAACATGTGCCAAAAAACCTTTTTTCTTACATTCTTATTTTTAGTTTATATTCATTTTATATTAGATTGTATTGTATTTTAGAGCCCTGATGAAGATTATACATTAATCGAAACGTTGGCGAAGAAATAGTGTTTTAATAGCGTTTTGACCCTTATCCCAACTAAACTAAACCAAAAATAAAATTGAACATTAATAATAATTATTAATAATGAAAAATAATTGTTTTTAAATGTCACACAGTGTATATTTTTGCATTTTTTTAATAGAGCAAGAAATTAACATTCCAAAAACATATAACACTTAACGATTTACTTAAGTAATTTAGCTTTTATGACTTTTTTTCACCAGTGACTTAAAAAATTTAGTAGCGGCATTGGATTCTACTTAAATAGGTGCTTTAGAAATATTTTTACAGAAACACAAAATTTTCAACCTGAAAAAAGTTACGACCACTTTTCGAAAACGCACATATTCGAAAAACGCCCTGTAACTCAAGAACGGTGACAGATATCGGTTTTCGCCATTACGTTTATCATACAAAATGAGCCCTGAGGCGTCTGAACACCGATATCAGTTTTCGTCTGTCTCCGTTAAAAATAGGAGTTTCCCTTTAAAAGTGTCCAATTTGGCCCACCCTGTACATGTGTCAAATAAATATGCCAGTAGATACTATGGCGATGACGTATGCGCCAACATTCCCGAATCGTACTTTTAGGTTTATATATTACAGCCCGTATATGAAAACAGACCGTATGTATACGGTCTAGGCTGTATCTATACGGCCTAAATGGCGCAGACCGTATATAACTGACATGGCATTTCATATACAAACTAGACCGTTAACATACGGACTATTGACATTCAGACTATATGTGCAATCGTAGTGAATTAGTACCCTTCTTTTTTTTTTTTTAAAAGCTTTTATTTAACTTGCAATGTATGTATGTATGTATGTATGTATGTAATTTGTTCGGGTGGAATCTTGCAACTCAATTTTGAAGCAGATATCTTCAACCGATCGAGCTGAAATTTTGTACACACGTTTAATTTGGATGACAATGCATGATTATATGTGTGACGTCATTCTAAATCCAACATGGCGGATCACCCAAGATGGCGGACTAGTTAAATTTCAACCGATCGAGCTGAAATTTTGTACACACGTTTGATTTGGATGACAATGCATGATTATATGTGTGACGTCATTCTAAATCCAACATGGCGGAACACTCAAGATGGCGGACTAGTTAAATTTCAACCGATCGAGCTGAAATTTTGTACACACGTTTAATTTGGATGACAATGCATGATTATATGTGTGACGTCATTCTAAATCCAACATGGCGGAACACTCAAGATGGCGGACTAGTTAAATTTCAACCGATCGAGCTGAAATTTTGTACACACGTTTAATTTGGATGACAATGCATGATTATATGTGTGACGTCATTCTAAATCCAACATGGCGGAACACCCAAGATGGTCATTAGAAGGTCTCCTCATTGAAGAGCTAGACTGTTCTAAACTAACCGGCAAACGACCTTGCAACAATGATGCGTTAACTGAGATGAATAGACTCAGACACCTGGCCAAACTAAAAATTACAAAATAAATTAAAAGTAAAAAAATATTTTTAAAAAAAGCTTTTATTTAAATGCGCTAAAAAGAATAAAATAATCTTTTCTTTTAAAACTTTTACTATCAACTTATAATGTCATTCCACAATTTATATGATATAAAAGCTTGTCGCGAGATTTAAGTTTTCAAACTAAGTAAATACCACTACTTAAAATACGAGGAGTGAAGAGTTAAATTATTATTACGTTTGAATATATGTAGTAATAGTAGCGCCTAGCGCCATCTTTTGACGAGAGGCAGACGCAGTTGCAGCCGAACTATTTTGTATTGTAGGGACACTTTGCGTTGTTTCTCGATTATTCGCCACGCCCCTCGGTCGAAATGAGCGGAACTTTGTGGAAGTTCGTGGAAGTTTCTGGACGGCTACTGGGCTGCTATATAAGCGGCGCCGCGGCGCGTGACCGCGCTTACGGCAGTATTGTTCCATGCGAACTCGAAGCGGATAAAAGTGAAAAGTGGTGAACGAATAGTGAAGAGAATTAAGTGTACCGTGTAAGTGAGTAATTTTAGTGCGCTGTTATTCGATGACCTTGTTAAGGATAGATACGTGAATCATTATTACTGTCGAAAAATGGAGGGGAAAAAAGGAAGGGTGATAAACTTAAAGGTATGGACTACTGGAAAAAGTGGTGTAGTCAAGGTCAAGGGGTTTCTAATAAAGAAACAAATTTGGATTTAGCTATCAAAGCTTCAGCTACCTTGCATGCTGATAAGAAGACTGCCTACCCCGAAATCTAGTTTGGAATGCCTAGATATGTGCGATAAAAACCTTTATCCTAATATTTACACATTACTACAAATCTTGGCTACCATTCCTGTATCCACTGCTACCCCAGAAAGGTCTTTCTCGAGCCTAAGGAGACTGAAAAACTACTTACGAAACACTACAAGTGAAAACAGACTTAATGGTTTGGCTCTAATGAACATTCACTATGGAACAGAAATTCATGCAGATGAAGTAGTGGATATATTTAAAAGAAAAAGCCGAAGATTTCTTCTTTAATGGTTTTAGATTTAGCGCAGAGGAACGAAATTAATTTATCCATTTCATTTAAAGTTAAGAACTTTATAAATATGTCGTAGTTTTTCGGATGAATATATAGATATTAAATTTCATGTAAGTATATTTTTGTTGTTTTATTTACTTCTCAAACTAACCCCCCCCCCAAAAACTAAATCCTGGCTACGCCCGTGGTCCAGTTGCAGATAGACCGTATATAATAGGACTAGTCCTTTTGCAAACCGACTAGACCGTTTGTTGACGGACAGGCTTCTTATATACATATTATGGACCAATATCTTCAGCCCGCCCGTTTACATAGGGACTAGTTCTTTTGTATACGGTCTGTTTTACATATACGGTCTGTAACATATACATGCAGCGTCATCTATTTGCTACTAGAACTATTTAGTTTAACTATTAATATGGTATTATGAAAATTGACCATTTTAAAAAGGCAGTGCCTCCGCTGCCGGCAACGGTGCCCGGAAACTTGAATTTTGGGATACGTTACCACAGCTAGTTGGAAGACACTTTACAGTAGAATTACTTTTTGCATGCTGTAGGTACATCCTATAAGGGTAAACACCGTTGACTGACGTATTAATAAGACTTCTCACGGCTATAGTTTCATGTCCTGGAAAGTAGATGGCGCCTATGGTCAACAATGTATTTTGCATCGTATTTTGTTTCCGGGAAGCGCATGGTGAGCCAGAGAACTGTCAAACATGACGGCCGCGAGCAATCGTTATTAATACGTCGGTCAACGGTAAACAAAACACCCTTTCTTTACAGAACTTTTTATTACCGCTTTTCTTTGACTTCACCTATTAGAATATATGTATGTATATGTTACTTAGTATGTGCGGGTCAAATATCGCCAAATCTTTAAACTATTTCCACTCAACTCAATATTGTAATTTGTTCAGAATGGCGGTGTGACGTCATACTAAATACAATAAGGCGGCCGCCCCAAGATGGGGATTACCCAATGATCTGTATACCTAGATTACCCATTCAAATGGCATTGTAGTCCACGTTGATATACAATAAAATATCAAAACAAAGACCCTGTAGTGGTGCAAAGCTGATCCGTAAATATATGGCCCACCAGTGGAAAGTTCGGTTTGATCCAATATTTCTAGCACCACACACGACGCATTTTAAGCGCCCCATCACTATTCACTATAATAATTTGATAGTAAACAAATGTAAAGAGTTTATTAGCGTTTTTAATCTGTACCGCGGGTGCACTACAACAAGGCGTCTATGAAGAAACAGTCTAAACAGACGCTTGGAGCTGCCGCGGCGTTGCCAAATCTCTTGAGCTTGCCCCAGTTTTCCTACTATGCAACCAGGCTTAGTACATAATTTAATATATTTTCAACATGTGTATTTTAATATTACCAATTATATTATATATTATATAATAAAGAGATAATATTAACATAATTATATATCTCTGATGACTTTGCTATATATACATTGTAAGAAATAAGTGCTTTCATTATTTTTCACATTAGGGAAGTTGCAACTGTGCAGAAAAGTTTTGAAAATAAATACCAAAATGTTGAGGATGAAGTTTTGTATTGGATTATGGATCTAGGTATACAGATCATTGGGATTACCTATTTCTTCACAACCTCCTTGACTTGGATATCAAATGAAAGGGTTTGAAAACGATAAGATGAATGACGTCATACTAAATCTAATATGGCGGATGGTAATTCAGTGCCAAATTGATACCACATTTTTTAAATCAAAAAACTTGTCGTTAATATTCTAAAGAAAATACTTCGGCAAGTAGGTAGATACTTGCTTACCTATCAACCAGTCACTGTCCAATAAAATTAATTGGTTATATCTACACGTTTATTATGAATATTTTGCGCGACAAGCTTTTAGATTTCAGAAAGTATATCACAATTTGGCAACGAATGACCTTAACGAAAACATAAACTTATTTTATTCGTTTTAATAAAAAAGCTTGTTTTTAAAATGTTTTATTTTTTATTTTTTGCAACATAGATTATTTAACACTTTGACTACTGTGTGTACCAAAGCTGGTACACACTTGATGTTTAGCAGAAACTGTGTGTGCTGTGTACACGAGGCAGACACAGTATCCACACATTTAAATGCACCTATCAATTCGTTTAGTTTCTAGCAAAATTCTGGCGAAGCAGTTTGAACTTTTTTTAATAGATGGCGCTACTACTGATAGATTCTGGATGCACTATGGCCTTCTAATTCTAATTCTAATTCTGCTATGGCCTTCTAATGGCTCTTCTATCTGGAGTGGTTAGTGTTTATTAGTATGTAAAACAAAGCAATACCAAAATAAAAGTAATAGTGTAGGTAAATGGAAGGTTAAAAAAGACGTTTTGTTCCTTACAACTGGATCTTTTCCAGAAATAGAGCAATACAACCAGGTAAAATCATTCATATAGACGTTTTGGACCCGAAAACATCTTACAATTCGCCGTGGTACAGAAAAGTGGGTGTAGAGCTTTTAGTCAATACAACAGTTGTAAACGCAAATACTGACAAGCCATCACAGGAAAAATAATATGAATATCATAAAATTTCAAGAAGAAATCTGGAATAAAATTTTTAGTGTGGGAAACATGCAAATTGAGAAAGAAGAAACTCACCACCTTGAAAGCAGTCATAAACTCATCGATACAGAAAAAAGACGTAAATGAGCAAAATGTTATAAACATTATAGCTACAGTGCTATAGGAAAACGGACGAGGATATGCAATAAAGTACAGAAAACGTGACAAATTGTCTTGCTAGGCATGCAATGACAAATTCCTTTGTACAAATTGTTTTTTTGAAACCCATAATTGTCAGACAAAAAATAAACATTGTATCCAATTATGGTACACACAGTCTTAGGTAAGAATGTGACCGACGTAAATTCACCAGAAACTGTGTGTACAATTTTATGACACACAATAATTTAAGGTAGTTTTTTGATAAAAAAAAATGTTTTAAGTTTGCATTTGTGACAAACCTTAACAATAAATAATTAGCTATTTAATATAAATATGTTTTAGTTTCAGGGAAAAAAATTAAATAGTTTGACCAGTAGTCAAAGTGTTAAAAAGGAAAAAATCATTTTCTGTAATCAATTCGGAATGTTTTTTTCCACTTGGTATTTTTCGTTAACTTGATAGTTGACCGGAAAATAGAGAATTTCTTTTTTGTTACCTATTTTGATAAGTTATTAAAAATTAAACATACCTACTAGGCGGCATTAATTTTTGTCACTTTCTTATTTTACTATTTAGAAGCGTGGTAGAATAATTTTTCCTACATTCGACATCATTTAAATAAAAAAAATATTTTAAGGAGATTTAACAAAATGAAAATGGTAGGCAGGGTTTAAATTTTTTTTATTTAAAAATGTTTAGGTATATGAGCAACCCACCTTACAACGCCTTTTTATACAAATTGTCAAAGCCCTGATCAAAAAATCTGCGACACTCTGAAAACACCCAATGCATTAAGAATGAATGTGCATCCTTTTTTTGTTAAAAATTAATAAAATTCCTGGGATTCGACCAACGTTTATTGTAGATAAAATTATTTTTGGTATTTGTTTTTGCTCTTGAAATCTAAATTATTATTAATTTTTTTTATATTTTTTTTTAATTTCGACACGTGTTTCGGCCTTTTTTTAAGCCATCATCAGGTACATATAATTGGACAGTTCTTGTTATATAATTGTTGCTTTTGTTGTCAATAATTATTATTTTTGAATTTTTGTTGTTCATAAATTATAAATAATTATTCCAATAGCATGGTATGGTTCTTCATCCCTCCACAAATTACTTATATTTGTTGTACATGTTACTTTCTTTAATTTTTACGTACTGTATTATTTGTTTATGTGTTTTGGAGGTAGGGTGTTTTATAAGAGGGTATTTTTTAATTTTTACATCGTGGTAGGTAAAATAGGAATGAAAGAAAATTTTAAAATTAAAGAAAGTAACATGCACAACAAATATAAGTAATTTGTGGGGGGAGGAAGATCCAAACCATGCTATTAGAATATTTTTTTATAATTTATGAACAACAAAAATTCAAAAATAATAATAATTGTTGACAACAAAAGCAACAATTATATAACAAGAACTGTCCAATTATATGTACCTGATGACGGCTTAAAAAAAGGCCGAAACACGTGTAGAAATTAAAAATAATTATAAAAAAATTAATAATTATTATTTTTTTTTATTAATAATAATTTCAAGAGCAAAAACAAATACCAAAAATAATTTTATCTACAATAAACGTTGGTCGAATCCCAGGAATTTTATTATTTTTTATCGAATAACGACCAGGAAAAACAAAACAATTTTTTTTTTGTTAAATAGGTACACTATTGTGCATTATTCTATCATTACCTATTATCCTTGCTCTTGCACTACTTACAGTGAATGAGAATTTGAATTTGACTGGAATCTTTAAATCTTGAGAAAATCATCTAAGTAAAAGTATAATCAGTGACGAAACCTAAGAATTCTTTGCCGGCAGCCCATTCGGGTGCCGTTGCCGGCGGCTCATCGGGCTCATTCGGGTGCCGTTGCCAGCAACGGAGGCACACCCTTTTAAAAAACATAGTTAGAAATGGAATAATTATTACCCAGTCGAAATAGTGGTGTAGGTATGTAGATCATTTTCCCTTAGGTGAATCTAGAATATGCGTAGGTACTCCTAGTTTGGAGTATTGTCAGGGTGATAATTATTATATCGAAGTAGAAATAGTAAACAAAAACCATTTAATGAGGTACAAAGTTCAAAAAATTGCATTTATAAAATTCCTTGTGAATGTGGAAAGTTCTATGTTGGGGAGACTTGTAGGCCATTTAACGTTCGTTTAAAAGAACATAAAAATTATATCAGGCAAAATCTAATTTCTAAGTAAAAAATATGTGAACATTCTTTTAATAACAATCATAGGATATTGTGGGATCGGTCCAAACCAATTCTTGAAGAAGAAGTAGGAAATAGACGAAAAATTAAAGAATCTGCATTTATTCTAGGAAATACGGACAACTATGTTGCTGAATGTTCAGTGGAATTCAGTAAAATATTATTGCCACTTATTCAAAGAGAAGTTAGTACAGATAATTAGATAGAACACAGGGTACAATATCAGGCAGGTGGCTAGGCTATTGTTTCTGTTGTCATGACATTTTAACCTGAAATTTATTAATCTGTCACTTCACTTTGACGTGGCATGATCTTTGAGAAAGGAGGAAGATTTATTCTCCGAAAGCTCAGAAAACAAATTTGTTGAAGTTATTTTGTGAGTTACACGTTTAAAGTTTCGTTCATTCACTGTTAAGAATTTATGAATTTTCCAGGCAACTTGAAAAAGTTGTCTTTCGATCAGTTTGGTGGCGAAAAACCCAATTAAAAATTAAATGGATCTGTTTGCGCCACAAATAAATTTTATAAAATAAATAAACAAAAAAATGTTTCGTGTACGTTGATCTACATTTTATTGCCACCTTACTTAAGTCAGCCCGGCCCAATGTCAGTATATTTTTTGCAGAAGGGTATGATATAAGTGTGGAAAATACAAAGCAGTAGGTATGCATAGCTTCTGCCCTTTGAGGGATGACTGCCATGACTGATAGTAGCTGCTTGCGATGTAGGAATAAATCTAAGATTTTTTTGTTCCAGGGGACGGATTCCGGGTCAGAATATTAAATTAAACGTTCACTACGGATTGTTCGTCGGAGATCATCGGAGCAAGAACAATTCGGACCTTTTCTTCGGCCACATAAAGACATTTAGAGGCTGCCTCTCAGACGTAAGTCTTTTTAGTCGAGGATTTTTAATTAACTATTATAGGTTGTCACTTGCATGGAGGAGACATCAGTTACTTAGTGGTTCAAAGAATTCAACATAAGGTTTTAGTATAGAGTATGATACATTGTGTTTGTTATATCATGGTATAGAGCAGGTTCCTCAGACAAATAATAAACATAGACTAATAATTCAATACAATACAGACCCTGCCAAGATAAAAAATGTTTAGTAACATGAGTTAGTAACAGAAATCTAAAACAAAACAATGCAATGATTGCACCATTGCCAAACTTCTTCATAAATTTATCTTGTACTTACGAAATAAATGTATAACCAACTTTAAAAAAAACATTAATTTGGAACAATTAGTTGATATCTGCAATCTACATATAGTTAAAATTTTGACAGTTATCATTTAACAATAAATTTTACTGATTTTGTAAATTTACTGATTCTGTGAAGTAAAAGCTTTTTCTTGAAATCGGCAGTAAAGTGTCCCAAAATCGTCATTAAAAGCTCAGAAATCGGCATTAAGGTAGCCCATTATTGTACGATTTTTTTCAATAAGTAGGCTTTGGCGAGATGTAAACATCAAACGTCAGACGCGGATCCATCGCGCGTCAAAAATGACCAAATATTCAAAACCCGGCCACAAAAGGCCCATTTAGCTTTTCGTACACATTGCGAAATTGTTACCTATACCAGCGCAATCTTTCAGTATAAATATTTTAGTAGGTTTGAATATCAAGAGATTTGCTGTGGAGGCTGCACAACAGGCAGCAATTTGGTTTGTCTGTTCGAAGACGCCGTGTCTTATCTTAATTGACCTAGGTAGAGCGATCGTCAAAGTCAAGCAACGCCGCGCGCAGTTGGTTCATGGACGGGTGATCCCTTATGATTATTTTCTTGCCTAATAAAACATTTTTTTTTTCGATTTCAAAAAAAATATAATATGTACCTCGGCACTGAAGTTCTTTTTATGACTCATGTGGTTTATTTGCCTCAGCCAGAGGCCTCGGCAACTAAATTCCACATGAGTCATAAAAAGTTGAACTTCAGTGCCTTGGTACATAAATAACTATTACTTATTTTTATTCACCAGACCTATAAAAAGTTGAAATAGAAAAGTCGATAATTTCGAATGACTGAAACTGACTATAGGGGGGGGGGATAAAATATTTGTTTTAGTTACGACCGGTCACCGGGCACCCATATAAAAAATTAAAACCCGCCACCCCTGGCCATGGAGAGAATTGAATTGTTTTTATTCGACGGTATAATACCCTTGAAACGGAGAAAGGTGAAAATTTTTACTGTACAGAATTGAAATTATTTTAATATGTCGCAGTATGTTTCCATGTTGTGAGGTTTTTTAAAATTATTTAAAACTGAACCTGAATTTTTAAATTTTACTAAAATTCTACTCGTAGTCGAGTTATGTACATTTTTTCCGGATGTCGTGCATTAAAAATTTCAGCAACTTGTCGATATGTCATATTTTCTCCACATATTAAAACAATTTTAATTTTGTCTTGTACAGTCAACATTTTTACCTTCCTCCATTTCAAGAGTATTAAACTGTCGAATAAAAACAATTGCTTCAATTCTCTCAATGGCCTACTCATCAATATAGACACAGACCTATATAGCTTCGCGAAGCTATATAGGTCTGTGATATAGATTAATGTGAAATTAAACTGAAAGGTAATAAATATTCCTTCCAAAAAAGTCAAGAATTTTGATTAGATACTTAGGTAGTTTGATGATATTTTAATTTATTATTATTTTGGAATCAATTTTTAACTGCAAAACGTAGTGTAACTAAATTTATACCCTAAATGCTAGACGGTACACCAACTTTGCAGCAAACATAACAGAATTTTAAAGCGTTCATATAATTTTCTTTTGAAAAATATCTATTCTTATCGGTAATTAGTAATAAAAAGTTAATAAAATGATAAAGCTAGTGATATAAAATAGTTTTTACGAAGTTACAAGTTTTTAAAATTTTCCAAAATTTCATAAATATTAAAAAATGGCAAAAAACTAGATCTTTTACTAGAGCGTTCAAATTTGGCACACTTAGGTAATATTGAAAAATAAACAACTTTTTTAAGTAAAACTTTTTGATATTTTAACAAATGAACCCATTTTTGGCAGTATATTTTTTTAAATTTCACTTTTGACAGATAACGAAAGTCACATGATCACGTTTGAGTGGGTCATTTTTCATCTTTTTTCAAGCAAAAGGTACCCCCTAAAATAAATTTCAGAATAAAACATTAATTAAAAATTTCCCCCTTATGGTGCGAACTTTTTGGAGGTCACTGTATATTGGATATAGCAGGTGCCTGTCGACGCCAAGAGCTTGCATTCTTAAAAATCTCACAAATAAAATATTTAGGAGCAACTCTTTTCATAAAAATTCCAGATAACCAAACAAATACCTAAGCCTTGCTCGCTTACTTTAACGGGGAAACGGGAGATTTCTTTTCTATTATAAAAATTGATAGTGTCAGAAACAAAATGAAATTGCATCTCACCTGGACATTCCCAATGCTAAAGAATATACCGGGCACTGTTTCCGAGGAACGTCAGCTACTTTATTGGCCGACGCAGGAGCAGATACAACTTTACTTAAACGTGGACGAGTCACTTTTAATAATAAACTTGAAATCATTAAGTAGTAAAATCTTAAACCTGCCACACACTTCTCCAGTTCTCCAGTTCCACATACCATCCTATCACAAGATTCATATCCACGGTACTTACATCAAGAAAACACTATTTTAGTACTAGAAAAAACACAAAAAACTCAAAATATACAGAGACCGGCAGAAAGTTGGACACAAAGGGAAAACTTTTTTATTATTAATTTCTCAGAAAATTTTATTCTTGATAAAAGCTGGAGCATCATTTCAAACTCAAAACGCACATATCAAAATTTAAATATCTCTTTTTGGATACGAGGTAGATTCAAAAATGTCAAAATAACTCAAGAGTAAAGTACCCTTATTTTTTAAAATACGGTAAAAAGTTACTTACAAAAGTTGTTTGGAATCAAAGGTGGATGTCAGATTTAAAGTCACAGCCACCTAGTCAAAAAAAAGAAATTTAACTTTTTTGTATTTTTTTCGACCACCCTGTGTATTACAAAAAACAAAATACCTCAAGCGCAACTTATCATCGGATAACACATGAATTTGCTACTAAACTTTAATTTTGTTCGATTATCAGCTAGAAATTTAAATTAATCGAAATCAGAGTTTAAAAATATTAAATTTTTGTGTCCAACTTTCTGTCGGTCACTGTAGATACACAAAAAGCAAAAGCTTTTACACCCAATCCATTTCAAAGAAAAATACAGCGTTCGTTTTAAAAGCCTGAATGAGCCAATAATCCTTAAAATTCTTCACATTTCACTATTAATATAAAAGATAATATGATTAGGTATACCTACAAAATTTGGACGGAAAATTACTTTTGCGACCGCTCTCCTGTTCGATCATAGATTGCGTCCGAGAGACGTCAATATTTGATACATTCGAACAAAAACTGAATTTTCGCATTATTTTGAAGAAACATTAATCTTTATATTCTGTTTTCCGATTTGTGGGAAATATCGACATCAACTATTACATAATATGGGCACATATTTACAAAAATATTTTGTGAAAATTGTGACTGCATTGGCAGTGGTTCTTTTGTCATGGAATTGCAACTGATAGCCAGTCAGAAACATACCGATTATTTCTAGAATTAGTCCAATTACGAAAACGAAAGTAATTCGCCTTATCGGTGTAACTAAAACCCTGCTAGGTGCCAGACTGCTTAACAATGGCATTTTATTAAAAATCTCCTTAAAACCTTTGCTTTACGTCGACTTCACTGGCGCTTATTAAGTTTAATTCAAATTCACATCTCGTTTTCCTTCTACTCAAGTAAGCTCTTACAGAATATGGGTTAACAGGGGGTGTGATTTGCCTACGAAAATCTATAAAAAGTATTGATTAAATTTGGATATTTTAGCGTATGCCACATCATTTCACTATTTTCTGGTGTGCTTGCAAAATGAATTGAGATTGATCATTACTGGAATTGATAATAATCTTCATAACAAAATACATTATACAGATTGTCTTAGAAATAAGTGCCAAAACTTTAACCACGTATTTAAGTCATGAAAAGAAACATCTTTTTCAGGTTGATAGTTCATTCAATGAAATACCACTAAGCAACTCTACCTACCTCCTTGTAAGTCGTACTTTAGTTCAAAGTTGTTTAAAGACATTTTTACAAAACCGGTTTGCCCTTTAAGTTGAAGTGACAAATAAAAAAACACGCCACATATGCCACCAAAAATCTAATCGTCACAAAAATTAGGTGTTAAAATCATAACGGTGCTGTATGTTCGACAATTCGACTTTGGAGGTTTCAGACAATTTCTGACGTTAAAATAATATTAAATCCTCCAAAAACCGTAACATGGAATCAGTGACTGCTATATTTCATGTAAATATGGATAAATCTTTTCAGTAATAATTGTGCATAACTTAATGGCAGATTGCTGACTTCAAAGTAAAGCGATAGCAATACGTATAAAGTGTGTCTGAGAGTAGCGAGTATTGCAAAAATGACAAATAAGTAGTCTCTATAATGTGAACATCTCATATCCAGAAACGTGAACAACATATCAACATATTTTTTATTTTTCTATATGGGTACATAATATAGTAATAATAATATTATGTAATAAATAATATGTAATAATAATAATAATAATAAACAACCTGCAGCGAAAAGTTAGGACACTACTGACAAAATGTCATAAACATCATCCCCATAGCGCCGTAGAGAGAACAACTCTGCCACGTCAACTAGGAGGAAGAGGATTGGCAGACCTCAACAAGCAATTGGACCAACAAATATTAAATCTGCGTAATTATTTCCACAGACAGCTCCACACTACATAAAGCTATATGCGGGGCAGACGTCTCAACGCCTGTACGTCTAACGGAACACGAGCATCAAAATCACCGACAATGATAAACTACAGAGGTGGTTGGAGAAGCCGCTGCACGGGAGGCATCCTAATGAGGTTAACCAGGAACATGTCGACAAGTTAGCGTCGAACTATTGGCTGACCTCGGGACGAATGTTCCCCGAGACGGAAGGCTTCTTACTGGCCATACAAGATCAGGTTATACCAACTCGCAACTACCTAAAATTAATTGTAGGCGATGCATCGGTAGTGGATGACAGATGCAGATACGGGTGCCCAACTTCAGAAACAATCCAGCACATAACAGGAGGATGTCAGATGTTCGCATCAACGGAATATAAGGAACGACACGATTCGGTTGCCAAGATCTTGCACCAGGAACTGGCGGAAAAACTTCTGCTTGTGCAGGCAGAGAGGATCCCATATTACAGCTACACACCGGAGCCTGTTCTTGAGAACAGCAACTACAAGATGTACTGGGATCGTACCGTCCTAACAGATCAACGAGTTGCCCATAACAGACCGGACCTCATAATAGTTGATAAAATTTCTAGGAAGACAACTCTGATTGATGTGGCCATCCCGAACAACAACAACCTGCGTGTGAAGCAAGCCGAGAAGATCGCGAAGTACAGAGACTTAGAAGAACGAATTAGAAGGCAATGGGAAATGGACAACGTTCATACGATTCCAATCATCGTGTCAACAACTGGTGTGATACCAAAAAGTTTGCTGAGAAACATCAAAAAGCTGGGTCTAACTGATAATCTTTACAGGTCCATGCAGAAAGCGGTACTACTTGCGACAGCCCGAACCGTCAGGAAATTCATTGGGAGTGCAGGAACGTCCAACAACATCAATGTCACCTAAGGCCCGATAACATGGCAAGGGTCTCGTCGGAGCCAGATCCTTTTGGTATCCAGGATACCCGGGATCTTGGTGAATGTTCCCCTTAGAGGGAGTGCGAATGCCTTTTGGCTAAGTCGAGATAATAATAATAATGCGCAGGGGGGTCTGACCTGTGAGAGAGGCAGACCCACGGGTGTGACGATCCCGCGCTCCCCAGTTACGCAGGGATGGGTCTGACCTGTGAGAGGGGCAGATACACGGGTGTGACGATCCCGCGATTCCCAGTTACGCATGGAGAGGTTTGGCCTGTGACAGGGGCAGACCTACGGGTGTGACAATCCCGCGATCTCCAGTTGCGCAGGGAGGGGTCTAGCTGGTGACGGGGGCTGATCCTCGGGTGTGACAATCCCGCGACTCTCGGTTACACAGGGATGGATCTAGCCTGTGAGAGAGGCGGATCTTCGGGCGTAACGATCCCGTGTTTCCCAGTTAACGCAAGGAGGGGTTTGACCTGTGAGAGGGGCAGATCCTCGGGTGTAACGATCCCGCGTTATCCTAGTTGACCTGTGTGGCTAGCGGGTTAGAATACTCCTATCGTGGCTTCGCGAGTCGTAAAAGGCGACCGAGGGCCGTCACTCCCACGTTACGGGAGAAACCCATGGAATGGAGATTAATAGGAGTTTTGTCATAGGGCCGCTGCCTGGGGATCGCCAGGGCATGTCTGGGGCCGGCGCTGGACATGACAGCGAGCGGGACGTCGGTGACAGGGCGCTGATGAGGCGGGCCCCTGTTGCACAAACAGCTACAGCCCAACAACAACACGAACATCTACAACATGGGAGCCAAACGAGAACTAGGGTTCCACCCACCGAAGGTGCTGCGCGGGAACTTCAGCCAGCGTTCACAGAGGCGGGATTACAACGACGACGCATGAAATGGACTGTGTCCATGAATGAATCGATTATGCGTATTTTTTACAGGGTGACAAACTTAGGACAAGAGATGATCGGCTACCGACAACAACTGCATGCCGAGTTCTGCAGGGAGTTTCCACACATGCAAGTGTCTGAACAAAGAGTGTCAGATCAGTATCGAACTATTCTAAGAAATAACCGAATTCCAGAAACGCGACTTAACGCTATCAAACGGGAAGTTGAGCTAGAGATCCACGGCGAACACATAGACATAGATGACAACAACAACAATGGGGAACTTCAAGCGCCTGGACAACAACTAGAAGCCGAAACGGTAGAACCAACAACCGAGAGTCTGGAATCGGTTAACGAAGAACATTTTGAAGGCTTAAACGCACATATGAGACAGGCAGTATTGCGATACGAAGGCACAGACCCACTGAGCAGGCCACCGCTACCAAGATTAAATTCTTCCAGGAAACTTGCGATCGTGCTCGATCTTATGAACACACGAATTTTACCAAACTATGTTTCAGTGACACCAACATTAGAACGTATGCACATGTTAATCTACTGTGCCGCAACGGCAGTCACCACTATAATGGGTGCCAAGATCCGAACGGCCCAAGAGTTGAATCGTGCAAGACCAGAACCACGAATGGCTCAATGGGAAATGCGACTAAATCGGAAGATCGAGAGTCTCCGTAAAGACATAGGACAAGTGACGGAATATATCAGAGGAGTTAGAACTAGAAGGATCCAGAGGGCGGTGCAGGCAATAATGAGCCGCACCCAAATGCATTCTCGGCATGACCCCGCGAACATCACTGCTCAACAATGTCTTGACACATTAAAACAAAAACTTTCTGTTTTCGCAGGGCGTCTGAGGAGATACAAGGCTAGTAACAACAGGAAACGAGACAACAAACTCTTTGAACGATCAGAAAAGGGTTTCTACCGTGCTTTTAATTCTAGCGCCGATGCTACAAATGCGAGTTACCCTAGCAGAGAACAGGTCGACGGTTTCTGGAGAAATCAACTTGCCACACCAGGTCCATACAATGTCAGTGCAAGCTGGATCAGCGAAGAACGCGAGATGGGCCGGAACTATAGCCAGATGCAACACGAGCAATTCACAACCGCTGAGGTCTCCGATGTCATCAAGAATTCCCACAACTGGAAGGCACCAGGTCCAGATCATCTCCAAAATTATTGGATTAAGAAGTTGTGGTGCACGCATGAACAGATAACTACCTTAATTAATGAAGTCTTGCTCGATCCTCTGAAAATTCCATTGTTTCTTACACAGGGTGCAACCTACCTGTTACCAAAAGACCAGCGGAATACGGATAACCCTGCCAAGTACCGCCCAATAACCTGCTTGCCTACGCTGTACAAGATAATCACATCTTCCCTTACGCAGCGAATATATGCTCACTGCGAGCGGAACAACATCATTGCAATGCAGCAGAAGGGCTGCTCGAAGGGCGCAATGGGATGCAAAGAGCAACTCATCCTAGACTCTGTCATCTGCAACCAGGCTCATTCCAAGCAACGAAACCTCCACATGGCTTATGTGGACTACAAAAAAGCATTTGATTCCGTACCTCACGACTGGCTCAGAGGTATCTTAAAGCTGTATAAAATAGATCATCATACAGTTTCCTTTTTAGAACACGTTATGACAACCTGGCGCACTAAGATACAACTCAGAACCGCAGACAGTAACATCGAGACCGACACAATCAACATCCGAAGAGGGATTTTCCAAGGAGATTCACTCAGTCCACTGTGGTTCTGCATGGCGATGAACCCTCTATCACATCGGTTGAACTCTACAAAATACGGCTTCGCTATCAAAAGCAACAACGCAGAAGCGATCAAGTTGAATCACCTATTATATATGGATGATTCAAAACTGATCGCCGCAACCAAAAACCAACTAACGCAAATGCTTAAAATTGTAGAGGAGTTCTCCGGGGACATCGGAATGCTGTTTGGACTGGACAAGTCCTTAATATCATCCGGGGAAAGCTCGAACAAAGCGCACACGAGATGCAGGACGGCCAGGAGATCGAAGCAATGAGCAAGGGAGATACATACAAGTATCTCGGGATGAAACAAGCTCAAAGGATAGACCATCGAACAATGAAGACTGATTTAACGAATGAATTCATCAAGAGAGTAAGACAAGTAATGCGAACTGATCTTAACAGCAGGAATTTGTTTAAGGCCCTGAACACGTATGCGTGCTCTGTACTCAGCTATTTGTTCGGAATAGTGAATTGGACCAACACGGACATCAACAACCTGCAACGAAAAGTTAGGACACTACTGACAAAAGCTCACAAACATCATCCCCGTAGCGCCGTAGAAAGAACAACTCTGCCACGTCAACTAGGAGAAAGGGGATTGGCAGATCTCAGCAAGCAATTGGACCAACAAATATTAAATTGCGTAATTATTTCTACAGGCAGGCCAACAGCTCCACACTACATAGGGCTATATGCGGAGCAGACGTCTCAACACCGCTACGTCCGACGGAACACGAGCATCAAAATCACCACCGAACCGACAACGATAAACTACAGAGGTGGTTGGGGAAGCCGCTGCACGGGAGGCATCCTAATGAGGTTGACCAGGAACATGTCGACAAGTTAGCGTCGAACTATTGGCTGACCTCGGGACGAATGTTCCCCGAGACGGAAGGCTTCCTACTGGCCATACAAGATCAGGTACAACCGAACAACAACAACCTGCGTGTGAAGCAAGTCGAGAAGATCGCGAAGTACAGAGACTTAGAAGAACGAATTAGAAGGCAATGGGAAATGGAAAACGTCAAGACGATTCCAATTATCGTGTCAACAACTGGTGTGATACCAAAAAGTTTGCTGAGAAACATAAAAGAGCTGGGTCTAACTGATAATCTTTACAGGTCCATGCAGAAAGCGGTACTACTTGCGACAGCCCGAACCGTCAGGAAATTCATGGGGAGTGCAGGAACGTCCAACAACATCAATGTCACCTAAGGCCCGATAACATGGCAAGGGTCTCGTCCGAGCCAGATCCTTATGGTATCCGGGATACCCGGGATCTGAGTGAATGTTCCCCAGAGAGGGAGTGCGAATGCCTTTTGGCTAAGTCGATATAATAATAATAATTGTTAATAATAATAATAATTTTTAATAATAATAATAATTTTTAATGAATTGACTGCCTAGTAAGTATACATAAAATGTAAGTAGCAAAACATTTTATAAAATTCTCATAGAATAACATTCTAATACTCCATCAAATAAGTTTAGCCTACACGTCTGATGATGTAATAAAAATTAATATTACGGAACTGGTGGCAAATAAAAATTAGGATTGTGAGAATCAGACTCCAAAATATACAGTGTTTCATTTGACCCTTTAAATATTATTTTTATCCAAATTGTTTTTCGCAGATTAAACCTGCATAGGTTCCTTTATTGTAAAGAAACTCATAGTTTGAATATATTTTCTTAGCTAAATATCTCGGAAACGCATTTTTAAAAAACTCAAACATTTTGTCATTCTTGATGTTTATTTAATTTCTGTAATTTAATAAAATTAATAGTCTCATTAATTCAAACATCAATAGCAGATGCAAGTGCACCTTGTAATGCAGACTTTAGGTGTTACATTGCAGATATTTAGTCTGAATGCAACAATTATTGTAAATGACATTTTGTTTTCATCTGTATACCTTTTTGTTTGCTTTAATAATAAAATGTTTATTTACAATATTGGTTTCAATATAGCATGAATATGTGACGTTTTTTCAACATGTTTGTCAACTATCCAGTAACGTGAATATTTCGCAAAGATGCATATGTCGTTTCACGTAAGCAGTCTGCCATTATGTCGTCTTCTGTTATTAATGACCTACCATGTATAATTTAAAAATGCTAATAATTTTTGAATTACACGATTTTTGGTGGTAGAATCTTCTTGGAACAACTCAACAGTTTCATATTCAACATGATTTTCTAGTGATTGGAAATATGTAATATAATCGAACCAATCATTATTTTTTGCTTTCAAAGTAAATATAATTTTGTATTGGGTGAGCATAACCTCGGATAAATCTTGTTAGCCCAGCGATAGTTTTATTTTTCATATTTTCTTGAACCAACTCTGGCGTTGTGATTTGATCGAGGTTGTACATACCTACGTCTTACTTATTATTGTTCGTCAGTATCTGTCTTTAACCTATCAAATTTTGTTCTAGATCAAATATAATGACATACTCGTGATAAAGGTGGCCAGACAACGACTAATGCTTTCAAGTGTCCAAGGCATTACGTGGAATTGTGCTGCGGAATTTGAGGCAACCTTAGATCAAGAAATAAGTTTTGTAGAAGATGACGCGTACATAGTTATTCCCCAGAAGACTAGATACAAAGAACTGCTCATTGCATTCGAACTAAAAACCATAGCAAAAAACGGATTGCTTTTTTATAATCCAGGAATCAGCAAGTACAATTTCCTTTCTCTCCAAATTTCCAATTATACTTTGCAAACAGTTGTCAAAATCGAAGATAAAACTCTTAGGGTGGCAATAGAAAACGAATTGTTGGCAGATGGCACTTGGAACAAAGTCAAATTTAGCCTAACGCCTGCTACAGTTTTCGTGAGTGTCAACAATAAGTCAAAAACAATCAAAAACACGCACGGTGCTTCCTTTCATCTCGCAGATACATCATACATCGGTGGTTTGGAAGTCAGTAGAAGATTTCGGGCCACTCAAAAAGGTTGCGGAAAGTCATGTGAGACTAGCTTCAAGGGCTGCTTAAGAAAGATAGTGATTCTTGACCAGAAAAAAGGCTTCCCAGATGTTGAAGTAACAGAAGGCCTAATACCAGGTTGTGTTTGGAGGTACCCGTGTCGTCAAAATCCGTGCAACGAAGAAAGTTTTTGTGTGCAACAAGGGCTCGATTCATTTCAATGTCAGTGTAAAGAAGAGCTGTGTATAAAACAGAATTACAATGACACATATAAAGTATTTTCAAAAAGCGAAGCACTTGCCACGGACTTGGAAATTCTAAACGTAGAACCATTGGAAGTTTTGGAAGGGGCAACGGAACTAATTACCACCAACAATTTGCATCTCATTCTCGATTATAGAAAGTATGGCATTAAGGATTCGGGTGTAAGATTCCATGTTGTCAGAGGACCGCAGCACGGTACTTTGCATATATGGCCGTTGCAAAATTCATTTTCTTTGGTCGACGTCGCACGGGACAAAGTCAGGTACATGCACGATGGCTCAGAAGAGAGAACAGACGCTATAATTCTGGCTGTTGAATTTTTTCCGTCAGAAAATTTTATACTCCCTGCATATTTGCAAGGAACTTTTAGGTTCAGTCTCACTTTAAATGTTGTTTCCAAGAATGACAAGCCCACCTTTGATACTTCAGAAACAAAAGTATTACGTGTGGTACAGGTAAATGAATCGCAAATCGATATAGCATGCAATGTTTGGTTTGAAATAGTGCTTAACTGTAGAGAAGCATGAATAGAAGCTTAATGCGAAAAGTTCTCTTTGTACAAAATACGTTTAATTTTGTACTTACAAAAGAAGGCACATCTATTATTACATTGTTACTCCCACTACACGAAGTTCTAGCACTAAAGGGAGGTATGTTTATCAGCTGATAGTTTTTCAACTGTCTCAAGTTCTGCACAAACAGGGACACAAGGGCAGTCAAACCTTTATTTATAAATTCCTGTTAAATTATCCGAATAGAAAGTGAAACTTGAATCATATTTCTACAGGGTTCTTCATATAAAACTCATACCCGTATCTTTTTATTTGTCAAAATAAAGTTGTTCAAAAACTCTCTACAAACGGAGTTTACAAATTCCAAAAGCACCTTACAAGCAATATTTTGTAAATTTATACTATTTATTACATACTCTGTATATTTTGGTCTTATAAATCTTATATATATTTTTTGTTTTTTCTTTAAGATTTAAGAAAGTTGCCTTAAAAATTAGATAGACTTCTATTTTATGTAGCACAAGTCGATAATTGTGTTAGAATAAATTGCACTGAAATTAAAATATACAAGGTGTTTCATTCAGGGTGAAGAGGTACCATATCTCAGGAATTAATAGTCCTGGAGTTTTGGGAAAAAATCTTCTTAAGTAATGTGGTCACGAAAAATCGCTGGAATTTATTTTTAAGTTCGTAGGTCAGCTCTATGGTGCGTATTCGCAACAGTAAATTTAAAAAACGAGTGCAGCAAACTGTGAGCAATTTAGGTATTTCTTGTCAAAGATTTCTGTGGTCAAGCATGCCATGAAATAAATAAAAATCTGCTTCAGCTTTTCGTAAATACCTGTCAGCGTATTCACGTTCCGCAAGTGGAGCATGTTCAAAACATTGAAAATGTACGGCAAGCATATCATAATCCTTGGCATTCGTATAGGAATTTTTAATAAATGCTACACACAATTCAAAAATCTACGATTTGACACAATAATAATATTAAAGCTCGATTCATGTGACGTTTACTTTTTTGCTTCCCTAGATACAATTTTGTTTCATGGCTTACTAGATGATTTCCGAGATAATTTTGTGTCAATACGACAGGTAAGGTAAGTCAATTAGAAATACGTTTAACGGAATAAAAAGTGAGAAAAATAGCAATTTACCAAAAGCTCAAGCAGATTTTTATTTATTTCATGGCATGCTTGACCACGGAAATCTTTGACAACAAATACCTACCGTCTTCTTTCAAATAACATGTTAATAATTATTTTTTGGCGATAACTCCAAAACTAATGAAGATATCGATTTGAACCTTGGATATTTTTGGTTTTAAATTTAATCTACTTTCTGATTATAACAGAATAAATATGTCATTGCATTTAAAATTTCGGAGAAAATTGTAATAAAATGCAAACTTTTCAAATTGCGCCCTCTAGCGGTGACCACGAAATTCGAAATGACCTTACTGGACAATCATTTGATAGAAGAATGAAAGCTTTCTTCAACAAGCCCAAATTCGATCAATTTGGTTAAGCCAAACCAGAGTTAGCAGCATTTTTCCAAGTCAAGGTTTATCCACCCGTTTCACCTCTATTTGGAGAGCTAGAGCAAAAAATCCTTAGCAAAAATTGTTCAGAATTTGCTGAAGAGTGCAATAAAATTATTTTTGATATACCTTTGATAGACATTTTTTGAGAAAACTCATTTTTCAAATTTACTGTTGCGAATGCGCCCCCTAGCGGCCGACCTACGAACTTAAAAATAATTTAGAACCATTTTTCGTGACCACATTACTTAAGAAGATTTTTTTCTCAAAGCTCCAGGACTATTAATTCCTGAGATATGGTATCACTTCCTCCTTAATCAAACACCCTGTATACAGGGAGTCCCAGGTTTTTTTGATCAGGACTTTGTCATTTTGTAGAAAAAATCATTGATGGGTTTCTTATATAAACATAGAACCTAAAGTTCTTCGTTTGTAAGATACGATAAAAAAAATATTATAAAAAACAATTTTATTTTTTTATTAAAATTTATTTTTAAAATTAATTGTGTGTCAAACTAAAAATATCTATTATTTTAATAATTTCTCTTTTTGAAATTAATTTATTGCAATATCTCCTAAAATAATCAAACTGCTGATATAAAATTTGGCACTGCTGTATTTTTGGGGATAGAGAATAAGCTGAAAAAAAGTCAATTTCTACGTATTTCACAGAGCGCGCCATTGACCTATTTTTGGATCGTGCTTTTACTGGTAATTTTTTTGGGGTTATCTTTTTGGTCTTGTAGGTCCGTTATTTTAGTGCATTTTTCATTTGCAACAAAAATGTACGCTTGTTTCATAACGATAAAAGTAACCGTTTGGGATAAAATTGCAAAAATGTGCCCCAAAACACCTGTTATCTTCAATATTATTTGAAACATAAAATTTTCACTTACCGCTTTCAAATGTTACACATCAACTGTACATTCAAAATAAATAAAAAATGTCACATGGCCATTGGTCAAAACACCAATGGTTTTCTTGCAATAGGGAGTCCAAATTTTGTCAAATTTAGTCCTTTCCATTTTGAAAGCGAATAATTTTTGGTTCTTTGGGATTTTGTTCCCACTTTAAGTTGATCTGTGAAATTTGAAAGCGGTAGGAGGAAATTTTATGTTTCGACCCAAACAGTTGATTTTATAGTTATGAAACGAGTAGGTACCTACACTTTTGTAGGACCAAAAAGATAGCCTCAAGTAAGTTACGAGTAAAAGCACGATCGAAAAATAGCGCAAGTGGCGCCCTCTGTGAGATACGAAGAAATGTTGTACATTTTCATCTTATTCTACATCCTCAAAAACACATCAAATTTCATATCGGCTCCTTAATTATTTTGGAAGATATTGCCATACCTAATCCAATTTGAAAAAGGGAACTACAACGCCCTGTATCTCAGAAACGAAGAACTTTAGGACCTATGTTTATATGAGCAACCCACCTTATAATAAGTTGTGTCAAACTCCTGATCAAGTTGTGTCAAACCCCTGATCAAAAAAACCTGGCACACCCTCTATACAGGGTGGCTTATATAGGGTGTTTCATTAAGGGTGAAGAGGTACCATATCTCAGGAATTTTTAGTCCTGAAGCTTTGGGGAAAAATCTTCTTAAGTAACGTGGTCACGAAAAATCGCTGAAAGTTATTTTTAAGATCGTAGGTCGGCCGCTAGAGGGCGTATTCCCAACAGTAAATTTAAATAATGAGATTTCTCAAAAAAATGACTAATAAAGATGTATCAAAAATAATTTTATTGTACTCTTCAGCAAATTCTGAACAATTTTCGTTAAGGTTTTTATGCTCTAGCTCCTGAAATAGCGGTGAAACGGGCGGATAAACCATGACTTGAAAAAATGCTGCTAACTCAGGTTTGACTTAACCGAATTGGTCGAATTTGGGCTTGTTGAAGAGAGATTTCCTTCTTCATTCAAATGATTGTCCAGTAAGGTTATTTCTAATTTCGTGGTCACCGCTAGAGGGCACAATTTGAAAAATTGCCATTTTATTACAATTTTCTCCGAAATTTTAAATGCAATGACATATTTATTCTGTTATAATCGAAAAGTAGATTAAATTTACAACAAAAAATACTAAAGGTTCGAATCGATATCTTCATTAGTTTCGGAGTTAGAGCCAAAAGAATAATTATTAACATGATATTTGAAAGAAGAAGGTAGCTACTTGTTGTCAAAGATGCTTGAGCTTTTAGTAAATTGCTATTTTCCTCACTTTTTATTCTGTTAAACGTATATTTCTAATTTACTTACTTTACCTGTCGTAGTGTTATAAAATTATCTCGGAAATCATCTAGTAACAGAGCATATAAAACAACGAGCAGTATAACTTACCTACTCTTGAGAGATCATCCGCAAATTCAATGACCTTGAGCCATATTGGGGGAATATAAATCGGAGGTGTAGTCGGGAAAATCAATTCAGAAATACAGAGTAGTATTAGTAAAGTATACATATAGTGTGTGGTAAGCACAAGCAGCTTTGACTCCTTCCTGGGATTTTTTATTTAAAGATACTAGCACAAAGCACAATTTACAAAAAAGCACACTCCGCACGGCACTGTAATATCTCATACAGCGATACAGCCAAAAAAGAACTGCCCAATCGCCCCGACACTGCATCCATTTGACAGAATCTATTCCCAAATGGCGGCTGCGCGAACAGGTGCGCAGAATTTTCCCGCCATGAGGAGTTTTACTGCTGGTTGTTTTATATGCTCTGCTAGTAAGCCATGAAACAAAATCGTTTGGTCTCTAGGCAAGCAAAAAGTAAACGTCACATAAATCAAGGTTTAATATTAGTATTGTGTCAAAATCAAATTATAAATTTTGAGTTAAAATTGTTTGTTACATTTATTCAAAAATGCCTTATACGAATGCCGAGGCTTACCATTTGCTTGCCGTATATTTTCAATGTTTTGAACATGCGCTCCACTTGCGGAACATGAATACGCTGTCAGGTATTTACGAAAAGTTCAAGCAGATTTTCGTTTATTTCATGGCATGCTTGACCACGGAAATCTTTGATAACAAATACCTACCTTCTTCTTACAAATAACATGTTAATAATTATTCTTTTGGCGATAACTCCGAACGAAAATTGTTCAGAATTTGCTGAAGAGTACAATAAAATTATTTTTGGTATACCTTTATTAGTCATTTTTTTGAGAAATCTCATCATTCAAATTTACTGTTGCGAATACGCCCCCTAGCGCCCGACATACGAAGTTAAAAAAAAATTCCAGCGATTTTTCGTGACCACATTACTTCAGAAGATTTTTTTTCCCAAAGTTCCAGGACTATTAATTCCTGAGATATGGTACCTCTTCACTCTTAATGAAACACCCTGTATAAATGGCTCACTCGAAATATCTCGGCTATTTTTTCACAGAAAAAATCGGTGGCATGTGCGATCGATAGCCCTTCCAGACGGCCTTCTTTTGTCACGATGGAAATTTTGTCCTTGGCCATCTACGAAAACTATATGCCAAAAATCGGAAAAATTCGAAATTTTTATACTGCTGTAATTTTTTTATTTTTCGAAAATGGCAAATAGTTTAACATGAAAATTGTTTGCAAGAACCGACAGAATTTACTTATGACATTAGTTTTGATGTGTAAGTTAGAAGTAAAGTTTGGACTCTCTCTCTCTGTAAAAATGTTTCTGTTTTGTAAAAAATGAAGAAAAAAGATTGGTGATATTTATGGTTGACATAAGATCTATATCTACTAAAATCAAGTAACTCGCGCGGTGTAAATAAAAGCACGTGATCGAAGTCGTTCCGCGAAATAAGGCGATTGGTCAATAGGCCATAAAATATCAGCGCTTCTGGCAACAGGGATGTACTCGATCGCAAAAGCGTATTTATGCGGTTTTATCTTGTTGTTTTCAGCTATTTAGACACTGCCACAAATAATTTTATCGATGTTTTGACTCATTTTGATTAAGCCAATAAATTTTTTCCGAAATATTTTGATGTAAACAATTGTAAAAGTAAAATTAAATAAAGGTAGTGCCTCAGTGTGGCTCTGGCGAAAATCTCAACGCACACGTTATTGTTTACATCAGGCGTAAGAGTTATTTGATTTTAGTATAGTTATACCCATGGAAATATGCAGCAGCTGAAATGCAGATGCTGAAAAGATTAAATGTTAAAGAATGTGCGGTGTTGTTTATTGTGAAAAGTAGGTGTAAATACTAAGTATTCACTGAGCGTTTATTGTATTGTAATAGTAGTTACGACATTTTATTATTTCATTTTTAGGATAATTGCTATAACATTACCTGTTAAATATTACGTTAAATTGAAAATATTAAGTATTTTTTATTTATTTTCATAACAGACAATAATGTCTACGAGTTTCGCATTTTTTTATTATGTAAAATTATAATTCTAGATTAGCTATTCGACATTCGATAAAGTGAATAAAAACATATTTATTTTCAAAATTTGAAAGCCTACTATGCCTACTTTAATTTAGCGTCATAATCGATTATTTATTTTCATGGGTAAGTAGACCTTCTGCCGATCACAAAATAAATATTACAAATAATTTTTCTTAATTTCTAGTAGATAGATAACAAACTTGCAAGTGTGACATATAAAATTAAATGTGACATATAAAATTAAATGGGATATTTTGCTTTATTAAAAATGCGTCAATAAATTGTTTTCCAGATAAGAGAGCCCAAAGTTCGTCATATATAATATTTCAAAATTGACACAATAGTTGTATTCTCACAGTTTTTGCAATCAATTTTCATATTAAACTTTTTTCTGTACCTCTAGACATAATTTTTTTTTATTATTTTTGGCCATCGTTTTATTAGATTGCCATGGACAGCAACTTTCATCATGACAAAAGAGGGCCGCTCGGAAGAGCTATCGATCGCACCTGCCACCGATTATTTCTGTCAAAAAATAGCCGCTATATTTTGAGTGAGCCACTTATACAGTGACCGGCAGAAAGTTGGACACAAATGGAAAACTTTTTTATTATTAATTTCTCAAAAAATTTTATTCTTGATAAAAGTTGGTGCATCATTTCAAACTCAAAACGCACATATCAAAATAAAAATATCTCTTTTTGGATACGAGGTAGATTCAAAAATGTCCAAATAACTCAAGAGTAAAGTACCCTTATTTTTTAAAATACGGTAAAAAGTTACTTACAAAAGTTGTTTGGAATCAAAGGTGGATGTCAGATTTAAAGTCACAGCCACCTAGTCAAAAAAAAAGAAATTGTACTTTTTTTGTATATTTTTCGACCACCCTGTGTATTACAAAAAAAAACAAAATACCGCAAGCGCAACTTATCATCGGATAACACATGAATTTGCTACTAAACTTTAATTTTGTTCGATTAGCAGCTAGAAATTTAAATTAATCGAAATCAGAGTTTAAAAATATTAAAATTTTTGTGTCCAACTTTCTGCCGTTCCCTGTACATATAAGCTACCCTGTATATATTAATTATTATTGAATTTAATTATAAAATAAATTATAAATACTTATGCTTCCAAAACATAATTTAGAAAATTTTTGTTTCTTGAACTTGTTGAAAGATTGTCCAACAATAATTCCAAAATAGTACACAACATGATCTAAGCATAAGATTAACATCAAACATCAAAAACAAATATAGCTATAAAAAATTTGTTACTATAGCAAAACCGCGAAGTAGGTATTGACTGCAAAAACAACCACGTAGTATTCTAATGCTAGTTACTAGCATCATTCTGTATCACAAATGACACTGAAATTATGAGGTATAGATATAGTCCTCCTTATAGAGGAATGCGTGCGACGTAAGGGGGAAGAACTCGCAAATATTATAGAATTAGTCACAGTTCAGGGGCGTAGCTCAATTTTGTGTAACTCACTGACTTAATTTTCATATAATTGTTATTTAATTTATTGTTAATATTATTCTTAACGGTGATGCCTTAGACTATGGAGGAAGGCAAACCCTTATAACATTGGCAATTATTTCTCGTGCTTGAGAATGCAACGTTCTTCCCTGTTTACTCATTTTGCACACGTTAACTCCCGAACATACGAAACGCCACTGAGCTCTCTGAGCCGGCGGAAAAAACTTGCCAACGGCCTAAAAAATGAGGTCTGTGTGGTAGACCAAATACGCAGTTAACTTTACGTACTAACTAACGTACTAGCTAACTGCTTTTGTCAGCCGACTGCTTGGTAGAAGTGCTGTGATGCCGTATTTTAAAGGCGATGGTAGACGCGACGATGTTGAAAAAAATATAATAGGTGTTTTATCACACCGCGTTAAAAATAAATGATAAACAAAAATGGGTAAGTGGTCCCGTGATGCCAGCTTTATTTTTTCGGTATAACAGAGTTCACAAATTCGGCTTCAATATGATAAAACTTGTATTCGCCAATAAATAACGACTACTCGTATAGGAAATCTCGCACCGCTGCCCGCATTCTTTAGAAACGTTTTCTTTCGTGCTTTGGACTATACTCTGGACATTCATATAGTGTTGCACCTGCCCTGTATAAAAAAAATCAGTTCGCAAGTGATAAAATATTAAATCAAAAATAGGCTCTACGCAGTTTATTGTTTGCAAATGTCGTAAGCCGTTACGTGCATTCGAGAATTATACAGGGTGCGGCGCGAAGACCGTGCATAAAAAGTATCTGGAGAACCAAACGGAATAAAAATCTGAAAATTTGTATACTTAGGTTATGGGACCCGACCACTTGAACTTGAATATTTTTAATTATATATTATTATTACTACGTATTCGGATTCCCTGCTAAATTTTAATGCCATTTTGTCTAATAAATTGCATACTTAAACTTCGCAGTTTCTGAGATATTCAATCTTTTTTGAATTTTTGACATTTGCGGAAGTTGCTGAAAGTCTCCCTAACTTGAAGACAGTTGCAGAAGTTCAAATTTTGTCCACGCTTTATTATAGTTGGAAGGTTGTTCGCTACTAACAAGTCAGTCATTATCATATTGATCATACAGGGTGATCGAAGATTAGTCTCCAACTCTCTTATGAAAAAATATCAAAAACTCATTTTTTTTTTCAAATGGAACGCCCTATAATGAATAGTATTAAAATCGAACTCCAAGTTAAATTGAGATGTCGTTCATGTTCTGGAACGCGACCCGAACTATCCTGCAAGTTTTCTTTGGTAGTGGTAATGTATCTCTCATGTCACAGTGGTTTTCTTTTTTTTCCAAGGCATCCAAGATAATTCAACTTTAAATTGTCAACAAGACCGGCAGATGTCAGTTTAAATGTAAAATGTTTCCACTATTTTAAATATTTGAGTACGTATGATAGAGATTTTTTCTTTGTAAGTGTAAATAAAAATGTGCTTACCAAATCGATTTCCAAATCCCTCTGGATTGTATGCTTTAGTCCAGAATAATTGGAAAAAATGCAGATAGAGGCAAAACTATCGATTTTAGGTATGTAGTTGTTTAGACAAAGTATACATAAAATTGAGTAGGGAGACTAATCTTCGATCAACCTGTATAATAAATACGAAAATGACTGAATTCTTAGTGCGACCAACCTTTCAACTACGATAATAATAAAATTTTGACTTTTGAAACTCTTGAAGTTAGGGAGAATTTTAACAACTCCCGCAAATGTCAAAACTTTCAGAACAGGTTGAATATATTATCATAAACTGTGAGGTTTAGTATGCAATTTTTTATACAAACTGACATTAAAATTTAGCAAGGAACCCGAATATGTAATAATATATAGGGTGTTCTATTTGAAATAAGGAAGTTGCCGTCAACTTCCAGTATAACCGGAAGTTTCAAATTTTCAGATTTTTATTCCGTTTGGTTCTCCAGATACTTTTAATGCACGGTCTTCGCGCCGCACCCTGTATTAACAAGTCGCTTCAATTTGGAAATAACTGCATTGGGTTTTTTTGTTTGCTTATTTAATTCAAATTGACGTCTACGTATAATAGGCATGTTTATCTATGTATTTTCCTCGTAACCCGCTTGACTGCACATTTCGTATAACACATTTGCACTGTTTACTGTTTACTTGTAAACAAGGGCCTCGCGATGGAATAAAAATTACGGCATTTATTTCCAACAGTTGGTATTCACAATACTTAAGGTATCGGGAAAATTAGAGTAGCAATCAAGGCATAGAAGAACAAAACACTGACGTTGATGCCCACCTAACAATGTTTATGTTAGGATACTACGCAATTAGCTACTAGTAGACTGGTAAACGAGCCTGCGGATAAGATTTTAGGATGGTTTTGCTAAATGTGGCAGAAGTGTCCACACTAATGTAGGGAAGCCTAGAAGGGCCACACCATTATTGAAGTGAATACTTCTTTGGTTTCATGAGAGTAATTTTTCAAGGCCGCGTCACGATACGTTTTATAAAATTTTCGTCCCGAAAGAGAGATAAAGCATATGACATATATGAAAGAGAGAGAGAGACAGAGAGAGCGAATGAAAGAGAGTATTGTTCCTGCTCCACCGATAGCACTAAATTTGCCTGGAATATGTCTAATACAACTCTCTCTCTATCTCTCTCTTAATGAATTAGTAAAGAAGTATTCACTTCTATCACGTGTACTGTGCTGCACGCGATTTTTTTAAATTTTTATTGAACTCGAAATTCCGACTTTTAAATACCAAGTACGACTTTGAAGTCGAAATTCCGACTTTGAACTCAAACTTTCGACTTTGAAAGTCGAAGTCCGACTTTCATAGACATTAATTGGCACTACTTTCTATACTATCTGATATTACTATAGAAAGATGTACGATAGGTAATTAATTATTATTTTCTATTTCTAAAGTAAACTTAATAGATGGTCCTTGTGGGATTATAAAATTTAATAATGAATTTAAATTACCTAGTTGAGCTGTTTCCCCTATCATGTTTCCTCTACATGTTCTCATATATTAAATATGTCATCTACATATCTCGACCAATGCATTAGGTTGGTGAACATATAGGTATAGTCAACTCATTTTGTTCAAAATCTTCCATGAATAAATTGCTTATAAATGGTGATAACGGAGACCCTGTAGCCATTCCAAATTCTTGCTGGTAAAATTCATTTCCTAGTTAAAAATAAGTGGTTTTAACACATATAGTGTTCTTTGTTCTAATATTGCATCTATACTTAAATTTGTCCAACAGAGACATTTGCAAAACGAGTGACCACATCAAAGGTAGCTAAAGATATAATAATTCGGAAATTGTGATTTTTTCTAAATAACGATTTCTTTCTCATAAATGGATTTGAGTTTCCTACTAACAGATTAACAATTGTAAGTAAATATGTTGCTAACGAATGACATATATAAGTGTGGAGGTTTTAAATGATGCCGAGTTAAGAGTGTCTTTGTGTCATTTTTTGGCGATATTTGTAGTGTTTTGTATATTCTAGTTTCTATTGTTTGGTTAGTTGTAGGGTCTTTGTTTATCCTCGTTAAGTTCCTTCATTTAATAAATCCTTTAATTTAATATCATACACAGTTTTCTCTAAAATAACAGTTGCATTTCCCTTATCTGCTGGTAATATTTTAATTATTCTAATTTAAGTGATCATATTGCTGCTTTTTCTTCCTTTGAAATATTTGACTTTGGTTTAAAAAAATTTTCTAAGATTATTTTTGACTCTAAATTCTTGACCTAGTTGAGCTGTTTCCTCAACAGAAAACATTCGTTTAAATGAACATAAAAATTAAAAATTATATCAGGAAAAATAAAATTTCAAAGTCCAAAATATGTTAACACTCTTTTAATAATAATCATAGAATTTTGCGGGATAGGTCCCAACCAATTCTCAAGGAAGAAGTAGGAAATAGGCCATAAGTTAAGGAATCCTCATTTATTCTAAGAAATACGGACAACAACTGTGTTGCTAGTTTAGTGCAATTAAGTAAAATATTATTGCCAGGTGGCATAGGATATTGCTCTGTTGTAATGACACTTTGACTTGACATTTATTATTCTATCGTTTGACATGCCACAACTGCCTGCAATTGGATGTAAATTGCATAGCATAAGGATATAGGAAATATGATAATATATACAAAAAAGTATTAAATTCTCGAAAACGGTTAGAGATATCAGAAAATTAATTTCGAAAATGCAGGTATTTATTTGTAGATAAGTATCCCTTTCACTTCCTATAAATATTAAATAAGTGATAATCGATAATCTATTTGGTGTCCATAACTTTTCCGTTTGTCTCCCAATTTTCTGTTCCTTAGCGGAATTGGATTCCTTGGAAGAGAGTGCGTCAGATTAGCTTTTGGATCAGGAATTTATCTTGAAAATTTCCACGTTAACTGGGACACCTATTTCACCCTGGCTATTCCCCGTCTAAATAATTGCTTGGGTTCAATCTACAGATGTTTGCTGCGTGTATCCTTTGGTTGTTATTATATACTTCGTCAAATATCCTCTCGGATTACTCTCTTGGTCTAAATTCTTTAATTCCACTCGACGGAAACAATGGCAAAACCTAATAATCAATTTGATAATCTTTGAATATTTACTAGAAATAAAGTTAAAAGTTTTGGTGGAGTTCGAAGATGACAACAATACCTACATTATTAGAAATCTTTAGAAGGAAAGGAAAGTTCTGACTTTTACGATTTATGTCAGGAGACCGGATGTATTTATTTATAGAATAACAGGGTGTAACAAGACAATCTGCATGTCAAAAGGGGTGTTATAAGTTCCCATTTTTATTTTCATGGAGCTTTCAAGTTTGTTTTTCCTCATTTTTTAGTTTAGAAAGCTGTCATTTTTTGTAGTTTGAGTGTGCTTTCCACAAAGGAGCATACAAGAAAAATAAGCGAAGCTACAGGCCCCTCAAAACCGACTTTGAATTGAATTACAACCTACTTTCGAAAAATTTTTATCACCGGATGACGTATGTCTGAAAGTCAAATATGCGCGTGAGTTTATGTCATAGTATCATGACTCGAGATTGTAGTTGTTCTAGGCAATTTTTACTTGATCACTGTTTTCTCAGGGCAAACATTATTTACAAAAATGAAAAATCTCCAGCTCTTCAATAAGTATTTTGTAAACACAGTAACCTAAAAAAGCAACGAGAAACAAATACTAAAAACGCTCATGCAAAAAACATCGATCCCATATATAGCATCTAATAATTTATGAAATGAATAACAAGTTCCTAATGTGCAAAAAATGTTCCCCCATATTTATAAAACATTGTTACAATATTTTACGAAATATGTTCAGTAACTGCATATATCAAGCAGATTTTTATTTATTTCATGGCATGCTTGACCACGGAAATCTTTGACAACAAATTCTTCTTTCAAATAACATGTTAATAATTATTTTTTGGCGATAACTCCGAAGCTAATGAAGATATCGATTTGAACCTTTGGTATTTTTTGATGTGAATTTAATCTACTTTTCGATTATAACAGAATAAATATGTCATTGCATTTAAAATTTCGGAGAAAATTGTAATAAAAGGGAAATATTTCAAATTGCGCCCTCTAGCGGTGACCACCAAATTCGAAATGACCTTACTGGACAATCATTTGATAGCAGAAGGAAAGCTCTCTTCAACAAGCCCAAATTTCGACAGGAGTTAGCAGCAATTTTTCAAATCAAGGTTTATCCGCCCGTTTCACCTCTATTTGAAGAGCTAAAGCAAAAAATCCTTAACGAAAATTGTTCAGAATTTGCTGAAGAGTGGAATAAAATTATTTTTGATATACCTTTACTAGTATTTTTTTTTTGAGAAAAGTCATTTTTCAAATTTACTGTTGCGAATACGCCCCCTACCGGCCGACCTAAGAACTTAAAAATCATTTCTAGTTATTTTTCATGACCACATTACGCAAGAATTTTTTTCCCCAAAGCTCCAGGACTATTGATTCCTGAGATATGCTACCTCTTCACCATTAATGAAACACCCTGTATAATATGTTAGATGAATGTACAAATGATGTATATGTTTGTTTTGAATAAGAAGGGATGTTTCCGCAATATCTTTTGTAACATATTCCGAACATACAGGGTGTAACTGAACTGATGGTCAAAAATGAAACCACGTATTCCTGGAGTCAAAATAAGGGCACTTCTTCATATTTTTTTTCTCCTACGGGCCATAGTTTTTTTTATACAGAGCGTAGAAGTTTGGAGAAAAACACACATATTTCTTAGTATCTCTAGAAGTATACGAGATATTTTCTTCAAACTTGGCGTGTCACATAAGCAGATGAGCCGTCAAACTTAAGGTTGACATGAAGCTTCTGAGGCTCCTAGTTGCGGAGACACAGGGTGTTATTAAAATTAATTGTTTCAGAAAAATATGAATACCCTATATAATCGCATTTCTTAAATTTGTTTTGAGTGGTGAATAGTTAACAAAAAGTATCTCTTAGTATTTTTCATATTCGCAGCCGTTTCTTAATTATTTTCAAAGAACGGCAACGCTGCAATGAACAATCTAGGAATTTGTGGATGTCAATTAAACTTTATTTAACAAAATACAAAAGCAAAAACGATAATAAAAGAAACGTAATGCTATTAGAAAATTAAATTATTAAATGTTCGAAATGACCTCCGTCTCTCTCTTTCAATACTCGCAACTATGCGTTTCCGCATGTTTATTATTGCCATTTGCAAGTCCATAGCAAAGGTGCATATCAGTCAATTCTTCGAATTAAAATATCATTTTTAAAATATTGATACTAAAGTGCAAAGTTGGCATCCAAAGGATTCAAATAATGACAAGTTTAATTGACTTCTAAATTTCTACGCTCTGTATAAAAAGACTATGGCCCGTAGGAGAAAAAAGTATATGAAGAAGTGCCCTTATTTTGACTCCAAGAATATATATGGTTTCATTTTTGACCATCAGTTCAGTTACACCCTGTATAGGTAATGTTTCTATAAATATTTATAAATTGGACATTACAGTCACGTTCACCTTAGGAATGTGCAATTTTCGAATATTGCTGGGACATGCTAAATAGTATATTCATACAGCATATATCTTATCAATGTGCACAAATGGTTGTATATACAAGACATTCAGGATATACTTATCTTATTAATGTTCACGAGTGGCAATAACTGGAATATCATATTTTAGAATGTTGTTGGAACCTGTTTTGTATTAGATTTACATGGCGGATGTTTTAAAAACGTTATTTATTCCTAGTTCTGTGACGTCATCGAGATTCTAGATTACACTATTTTTAAGTAATATTTCCAAGTACGTCGATGGCTCAGTTGGTCAGAGCGTTGAACTTGTAAATCGATGGTCGTAGATACCCCGCAACTGACGTTGACGTTTTTTTAAACTTTATAATATACATGTGAATATTAAATGTTAAATAATTAAATATTAAATATGAAATGCTTCCGGAGTTTTCAATCTTCAATGAATATTTGTGGAACATAGGTGCATTCAAGATATTTTTTGTGAATATTTATAATACGTAAAATGTTCAGATAATGTTTGAATCCAGGATTGCCAACAAAATAACAATGCTAATATGATTAGAGAATTAAATCTGGTGGACCGACCAGTAAATTTAATTATTCCTTATATTCCTGGACTATCAGATAAGCTAAAACGCATAGGCAATCGTTTTAATGTCAGAACAGTATTTAAAACCAAAAATACATTAAGATCAATGCTAGTTAAAACGAAACCATTTAGTGAGGTACAAAGTTCAAAAAATTGCATTTATACAATTCCTTGTGAATGTGGAAAGTTCTATGTTGGAGAGACTTGTAGTCCATTTAACGTTCGTTTACAAGAACATAAAAATTATATCAGGGAAAATCAAATTTCGAAGTCGAAAATATGTGAACACTCTTTTAATAACAATCATGGGATTTTGTGTGATAGTTCCAAACCAATTCTCAAAGAAGAAGTAGGAAATAGACGAAAAACTAAAGAATCAGCATTTATTGTAGGAAATACAGACAACTGTGTTGCTGAATGTTCAGTGGAATTCAGTAAAATATTATTGCCACTTATTCAAAGAGAAGTTAGTATAAATAATTAGGTAGAACACAAGGTACAATATCAGACAGGTGACTAGGCTATTGTTTCTGTTGTCATGACATTTTAACCTGAAATTTATTAATCTGTCATTTCACTTTGACGTGACATGATCTTTGAGAAAGGAGGAATATATATTCTCCGAAAGCTTAGGAAACAAATTTGTTGAAGATATTTTTTGAGTTACAAGTTCAAAGTTTAGTTCATTTACTGTTAAGAATTTATTAATTTTCCAGGCAATGGAAAATATTAAGTATTAACAGTATCTCAAAATTCCCAAAAATAATTTTGTACGCCCATGAATTTTGTATAGTATCAATTATTGCTTTTGTGAATTCCCCATGCAATTTGGCTTTATTTTGGATTATAAAAGCTTTCCTTGGTAAACATTTTGTCTAAAGTAATAAATAGTGGCACTTCCCTCTTAAATCATGTTCATGTTTTCTTAATTTATTAACCTTTATGACCCTTCGTCGTAAAATCAATAATAAAAATTATTCTCCATCCGGCACATTATATCTCAAGTGGCATAGATTTTGGGGGAGATAAGTGTTTAGATACTTTTTGGGATTTTTGAATTTTTTTCTATTAACTGGTATAATTTTTTCCTGGTTCACTCCTCTGATGATTTTCTCGTATAAACATCCTTGGTACAAATGTATAAATAAGATGGGTGTTTTTTTGTTAGCGTAACAAAGTACAATTCGATGCTTTTGGTAGAAAAAATTAACAGCATTGTCGGGCGGTAATGTTTAACCCATCACGAGATCCGTGTGTAGTGTCTACAAACAACGCAAAAAGTTGAAATGTGCAGTCAAGTAGGATATAGGGGAAATAAATTGAGATTTTAGACAAATGCTGCATCAAAGTTATACAATTCGAATGCCTAAACTATTATAAACAATTCAGTTGGCTCATTTGCTCAGCTAATTTGAAGGTGCAAGCTCCACACGCTTTCAATAATCCTCACCCAATGCCCTTTGGTTTGAAAAAGAAAAATCTTGAAGGTACCTTATAACGCTAAAAATTACACAATCCCAAATAGATTTGACAGCTGTTTATCCTTCATCAAGGTCCTTCAATGCATAACTGTGCAAGTTTCACAAGGATAGGGTTCGCGGCCCGATCTTTGTTGATTTTCCCAAATTAGAAGATTAGAGTGGTGAATGGCTAATGAGTACACTGAACTTATAATTGATATTTGTTTGTTTTGAGATCCAACATCAACCTACCCGTTTGGCGTTTACTACTTGGTTTTGTGCGCTTCTGCGTTGATTTATTATAATAATAATAGTAATAATAATAATAATAAATCGACTTTATTCGTTGAAATAATAATACAATAATAAAAATTACAGTTTTGAATGCTCAATCTAAGGTCCCTTTTGGATTTTTAAAAAAGTTCATGGCTTACTCTATATTTTGAAAAGAGTGATTCCGTTATTTCTGATTATACAGAAAAACTGTAGAGACAAAAATTGTAGATAATTTTGGGTTTAATAAGATACTCTTATCCAATTTTTTATGTTGTTTGTGCTTTTTGAAATATGACATAAACTTGTGTTTTTTTAAATGTAAATAATAGTTGACTGTGGCCTTATCAAATCAGCCATTTTTTGAGCCTTCCAAAAATATAATACTCGGCATAGTTATCATAAAAAATAAAATAGCTATGGCTAATTTTCTGATTTTTTTAAATTTTCACATAGTCAGCCATGGAATATTTTCATAATTACTTTCTATTTTATAATAAGACATACTTCAAACTTTCAAATATTTTATTTTAAGCTGGTAGGTACCTAACAAAATGTAACAAAATAAAACAAAAATTATCATGATGGAGCTCCACCACATAATTACTTGCCCGTAGGAAATTACCTAGATCAGCTCTATCCAAATAGTTGGATAGGGAGAAATAGACCTATTTCCTGGCAGCCCCGATCCCCCGATTTGTCTGTTTTGGATTTATTTTTGTAGGGAACAGTACAACATAAAGTATGAGGCAAGTGTTGAATTAAGAGCAGTTGTTTTAGAAGCAATTGCCAGTAGCGCTCTCTAAGAAAGGCGACAAATTCAGTTTTAAAAAGATGCAATATTTGCATAAATAATAATGGTGGATTGTTTGAACACCTTTTTTGTTTTAAAAGGTGACCTTTTAAAATAATAATGATTTGAATTTGAGTTTTTTATTTTTGTTTTATTTTCTTACATTTTGTTACCAGCGAAAAACAAAATATTAGAAAGTTTTAAGTATGTCTAATTATAAAATAGAACGTAATTATGAAAATATTTCATAGCTGACTATGTGAAAATTCAGAAAATTAGCCATAGCTCTTTTATTTTTTGTAATAACTATGCCGAGTATTATATCTTTGGAAAGCTCAAAAAATGGCCGATTTTATAAGGCCACAGCCAACTATGATTTACATTTAAAAAAATACAAGTTTATGTCATATCTCAAAAATCACAAACAACATAAAAAATTGGATAAGATTATTTATTAAGCCCAAAATTATCTACAATTTTTGTCTACAGTTTTTCTGTATAATCAGAAATAACGGAGCTACAGAGATCTGATGAAAAAGCAAAAAATCACTCTTTTCAAAATATCTAGTGAGCCATGAACTTTTTTAAAAATCCAAAAGGGGCGTTAGATTGAGCATTCAAAACTGCAATTCTTTCCCCATTTAACCTTTGTTCTAGCTCTGCTAGTTTCCGAGATCCCCATAGTGGGCATCGAAAAAAACTCACCCTGTATATCTTTGGTAGCGTCTAAACAGGGAAAGTATAAAAAGTCACAGTAATTCAAGTTTAATAAAACTATTGTTTCGCATAACTGCTTCCTAAGATTAAACTCAAATAATGTCTACTGGAGAAAATCACTTTGAGCATAGAGAAGGATTTACGAATAAGCTTAGTAACGTGTTCCTTATACCGAAATTTTGTGTCCAAGATTAGTCCCAAGTTCCTCGTAGGATCAACATAATTTAGTTTATTGTTATCCATAAAAACGCTAAAGTTGTGTTTTATAAAATCAACGTTATTGCTCGTGCCAAATACCATTAACTGCATTCATTAAGGTTTATTAAGGTTTATTCAATGCTGCGTTTTAGAGGAATTCAGTTTTAAGTTGTGGTCAACAAGCAGCTGGCGGATATTTTTAAGCTCATTTGTTAAAATATTGCTGGCAATCATGAAGCTGTCTTGAGCAAAACTCAGGTACAATTATTGTGTATCATCAGCATAAGCTTGCACTTTGCTTTGCTTGTACTAATAGATTTTCAGTTTGAATTGTGCTATACTCCATTTCGTTGAGACGCAAAGCACAGCTACCTAATGGGTGTGACAACAAAGTATTTTTTAAACAGCAGAGAGTTACAATGTATTATTCTGATAAACTTAATTATTTGGGAATTGTCTACCCTATACAACCCAGAAACTCAATAGATTTGAATAGGCAATACAATGCAAATGAGGCTTTATGGCCATTATTATGGCGTACGCTATAGGGTGCGTTTGAATTGTTCATTGCCTCGGCCTTACAGGCCTCGGTTCCACATTCGATATACTTAAATAGTTTAACTTCAGCACAATATCTATGTTTTTATCCAACTTAAAATGCTGTTTATCATCTAGACCCAATGAGTTATAAAGCTCTCTCTATGAGTAATAAAAAAATAATACACGGCAATTTGTATTAGGATATTTCTAAGATTCAGGGTCGCCATGCATGCAGATGAGATTGTGCTGTCTTGCCAGTGTTTTTTAGATAACTTTAAAAGTAAAATGTACAGGGTTATTCGTACAAAATTCTACCCCCTTAACTTCTTTGTTTATAATTTTGGAAAGACTGTAATTTTGAAAATTGTATAAAATTTTCTTGCGATTTAAATTGTGTATTCAGAAAAACAAATGAATGTCGCGTTCTGGAGATATAAACCAAACTTGTGTTTTTTTAGATTTTTTTTACACTATACTACTATTATATTATATTTCTCGATTTTCGAAATAATTTTTCTGGTTTCAACGATATACAGTGTCTGCCAGAAAGTTGGATACAAATGGGAATTTTCTTTATTTGAAGTTTCTCAAAAAAAATTATTATTGATAAAAGTTGGTGCTTGTGCTTAAACTCAAAATCCACCCGCAAAAATTTTGAAATTTCGATTCGTATACAGGGTAGGTTGAAAAATATGAAAATTCCTCAAGAGTAAAGTAGGTACCCTTATTTTTGGAACTACATCAGAGTGGCACTAAGAAAAGTTGTTTGGAATCTCAAGACAATGTCAAATATGAATTCACAGCCACCTACTCAAAATAAAAAAAAAATTCACACTTGCGCCTTTTTTACATTTATCAAGAATTTTTTTTTTGAGAAACTTCAAATAAAGAAAATTCCCCTCTGTATCCAACTTTCTGGCAGACACTGTATATACAGGGTGATTAAGTTTTATTCTGCAACACTTCAACAGGTGATAGAAAACCAAAAAATAACCGCACTTTCTTCTATAAACTATATCATTTTAAAGCCTTATATAAAAAAGTTACAGGGTGTTAAAGTTTCAAGAAATATGTGGAATTTATTGAATATTTTACAAACTAGTTGAGATATTTAAGTCATATTTGGTACACGTTATAACGGCATGGGTTAGCATAAAACCTTTTAATATCAAACATCTTGAACAACCAGTGGCGTAGAAATGGGTAATTAGTATAATTTATTTTAGAAAAAAAAAATAGAAACACCTTGTATAGCAATAAAATGTATTCAAATTCTTATGTAAATTTTTATTGTAAACAAAAACGTTCTCTTAGCATTTTTTCATATGTGTCATGGTTTCATAGCAAATTTGATTTTTTCTTAATATTTCGGGGTACTTCTGAAAAATTATCTAAAAAATTTGCTCCATAAGTAACACTTAAAGTAGAAATAATGTGTTTGCTACCTGAAATAAAGTAACTTTTTCCAATAAACTCACCTATTTAAGGCTATACTTTTGAAGATACAGGGTCTAAAACATTTAAGGAAGATACAATTAATGTTACGCTCTGTATCTTGAAAAGTAAAACCTTGAATGGGTAAGTTTATTGGGAAAAAAACACATTTTTTCTACTTTGAGTGTTACTTATGGAGAAAAGTTTTAAGTTAATTTTTCAGAAGTACCCCGAAATAATACGAAAAAATCAAATTTGCTATGAAACCATGACACATATGAAAAAATGCTAAGAGAACGTTTTTGTTTACAATAAAAATTTACATAAGAATTTCAATACACTTTATTGCTATACAAGGTGGTTCTTTTTTTTTCGAAAATAAATTATACTAATTACCCATTTCTACGCCACTGGTTGTTCAAGATGGTTGATATTAACAGGTTTTATGCTAACCCATGCCGTTATAACGTGTACCAAGTATGACTTAAATCTCTCAACTAGTTTGTAAAATATTCAACAAATTCCACATATTTCTTGCAACTTTAACACCCTGTAACTTTTTTATAAGGCCTTAAAATGATATAGTTTATAGAAGAAAGTGCGGTTATTTTTTGGTTTTCTGTCACCTGTTGAAGTGTTGCAGATTAAAACTGAATCACCCTGTATTATGTTATACTCGTATGTTTGCTCCTCTAGTAGTTTGCACAAAATCATCCTTTGAAATATTGAATGTCGGACAAAATCAAAATTGCCATTAAAAGTTCAAAAAACTATAACGAAAATCAGAGCTTAATTTTGACAGTTTGTGTTAATTGTTGTGTTACCACATCGTGCTGTGAAAATGGTATATTATTGTTATAATATTAGTGAAAAAAACGATATTGTTGAGTGTTATGTTTCTTGAAAAAAAAGATGCGAAGCAAGCAAGGCCTGAATACTCACGAATATACACAGGGAGAGTCCTACCTCATCACACGTATTTCAAATATTATATTTATAACAAATTGAGAATTACTGGAAGTTTAGAAAATAAAGAAAAGATAAATAAACCATGACATGTTTTGACTGAGAATATGCAGGAAGCAGTCTTATTATACTTCGTGGAAAATCTATTAAAGATGTTCGAGATATTTGCAAATATCATGGAGCTCAGTCCAGATAGTTGAAAATGCATAAGTTTAGACCATATTGTTATTGCCCAGTTCAAAAACTGTATGAAAATGTAATTATTATAAAAGGCGAGAATATGGCCGTGTCAGTCAGTTTATAGGTGCTTATTTTTATCACTTATAAATTATCACTATAAAGATTACACTATACTACTATTAACTAATTACTACGAGACACTACTATTCTATTACTACGACTTCGGTTATTACTATTACAGATTCTATATTCTGGACTGATGAAGCCACTTTTACAATATGTGGCAATACTCAATATTGGTCATCAGAAAATACAGGACAGTTTATTTCAATTCAACGACAAGGTCGAACTTCTATAAATGTTTGGTGTGGTATTTGTCGGAATGACATAATTGGCCCAGTATTTCTTGAAGGTGGTTTAACTATGGAGTAAAATATTTACAGCTCTCAAGAAGAGAAATTTCTGATCTATTGAATCAAGTTAATGAGCCGAATATTATTTGGAAACAAGACGGTGCTCCAGCACATAAATCAAATACTGTCAAGAGAAAAAGTAAAATATAACTTATGTAAAATGTCCACAGTAGTATTGGCTTTGTTGAATTTTCAATATATTATTGTATGTAATTGTGGGAATACAACAATTATTAATGTAAACTGTCAAAGCTCCATTTATAATATTCAAGTAATAACTGTCTTGTATTTTCAATGGCAATTTTGATTTGTCCGAGATTCAATAATTCAAAGGACGATTTTGTGCAAACTACTAGAGCAAACATATAACATATCTTTGAAACCAGAAAAACGCGTAGATTTCGTACATCCACAAATATACAGGGTGTTCCATCTAAAAAACATAAGTTTGATCTAAATAAATATCTGAAATCGCAAGAACATTTTTCATATTTACATTTTTTTTTCCAAAATTAAAAACGAAAAAGTTATGGGAGGAGGTAGAATGTTATGTGAATAACCCTGTACAATTTCATTTTAGGGTACAAAAAAGGTGCTGACATCAGATATATTCAAAGCAGAAGATGCCGATAATTATCCATCCCAACTATTCTACCGAATTATCAAATCTGACGGCGGTTATTTCGAAAACGGAAAGAAACCCGGAGTAAAACTACTCACCTTCACCCAGGAAGACATAAATAAAAAGAAAATCGTCTTTATCCAGAACGGCGCTGTCAACGAATCTTATATAACTTTAGAGGTTTCAGACGGAATCGAAGTTAGCCCAGTTTACAAACTGCGGGTTGTCGTGTCTCCACAGATTTGGTGGTTGGAAAAGAACTCCGGTGTTCACATGTTGCATCAAACGTGGTCCCTCATCACGTCCAACAATCTGAGTTTTACATCGAATGCCCCAGACTCGCAAAACAAGATTCTCTTCAAGATTATAAAAAAACCCACATACGGGATAATAGAAGTGGAAAAAAATGTCAATATGTGGGAAGAAACTGATGTGTTTGCGAACACGGACCTCCAACAGCACAGGGTTAGGTACCGCCATCAGCATTCTGAGCCAGACTACGATGAATTTCAGGTAAGGGAAACAAAAAATTACATTGTAATTTGAAAATTGTATTTCTTGGCTTCCTATCCTACGATACTTTTAGTTGAATGGTCTAATAAACTCCTGTACTTGGTATCGAAATTCTCATAGCTAAGTCTAGTTTGTGTGGTTAATGGTTATGAAACTTTTAAATTCAAAACGGGAATTCACATTAGAACTTTTAGGGGCAGAATTTTTAGTTGTTGTCGAAGCAAAAATAATTAGCATATCAATTTTTTTACCGAAATTTAACACACATGTTTTTTATATGCTCAGAAAGTAAATTTTTTGTTCAAAATGAATAACTAAAGACGATTCTACTTTCGAAAGTATTATTTTTATAGGGTCTTAAATTAGACGTTTAGCTCGATTATCTCGGTAATGTTTAAGATAAATTGATAGTTCAACAACTAAACTTATGTAGAGTTTGATCAAATTTAATTAATATACAAGGTGATTTTAAAATACTGCGGTGGAATTGGGAGAACAAAAAAAATCAAAAAAACCCAAAATATACAAGATGCGTCAAAAGTCTGGCTAAGTGATTTAGTAATGCCTGCTTCTGGTCAAACCGGAAGTCACAAAAGGGAACTGACAATTTTCTGTTACTCCCATTATACCTGTAATATTTCAACTTTTTTCGGAAAAGTGTATTTCTGATATAACTTTTTAAAAACATCCTGTATATTAAGTTTGACTTCATATTGGAATTCCTCGGAGAATTCTACATAAGTTTAGTTTTTTAACCATCAATTTACCTTAAAAATTATTCAGATAATGGAGCGTAAAACAAAAAGCACTCCACACGGTGCTTTTTAAGCCCTAAAAATTGAACAAAACCGGGGTACAGGCCCCGCAATTTAAATGCATAGAACAATCGCTAAAAATCGTGGTGGAGCGCGCTGAGAGTTGTACCACGGAAAAATTTTAAAATCCACTATAGGGCCACTTCTCCGCCAATAGATTACTAAAAATACCACTGACAATGGAAGCACTACCTCTACATCTCTTTTTATAATCTCCTTTAGCATTAGTTAATTTTTATGTTGCAAGCTAAGTGGGCCTTGAAAAAAACAACAAAAAAACGCTTAGTTCAATCATGAAATATTCGCGTTTTCAAGTATACTGATTTGGAATTTACAGAAAAGTATAAAAATTGTGTTGTTTTAAATTTTTGTGGATTCTGCAAGTTCTCAATTAAGATTAATGAGTTTTTTATGCATTTACAAGTACAGTGTGTCCCAATTTAGATCTCTTCCCATTATTTTCGTTGTTTTCGGACTATAATAGCCTTCAAACTAAATCTGTGGAATACAAAAAAACAAACAACACAGACCTTTATAGAACTAAACACAAATTAATAAACGTATACGTGTACCTAGATGAAGCCTTACCTAAACCTAAAAACATAAAAAGCATTAAAAATAACATATTTTTAAGAAATATTTAAAACGGTGTTTATTAAACTCCGAAATACAGTTTTTCAAAAATGTATTAAAACCAACACGACATAAACAAAATGAAGAAAAAATGTATATAAGGGTGTCCCAAGATAAGTGAAACAAGAATCGTGAAAGACAAAAATTTTGAGTTGAAATTTGACCATTATTTGGGGTCCCGGCCCAGTAATTTCTGTCATATTTTTACTTTCGAAAAATCGAGGTTGGCCTTGGCATGAGGAAAAAATTCATTTTTTATGTAAAGTGCCTATTCTGTGTAATATTTTTCTGTATAAGAATTGTACTACTACTTTCATTTTTTCGAAACTATATAAATATTATTAAATTCTTCACAGACAATAAAGATTTCCCATATCTTACAGAGTAAAGGCACCTTGCCTATTAAAAAATTAAAAATTCGCAATAAGGACAAAAATCTTGGACAGAAAAAGCACTTTACCGACAGAAAATGATTTTTTCCTTTATACCCAGACGTACTTTCATTTCTGAAAACTGAAAATATGACAGAAATTACTTTAAATTCAAGCGGAGCAGGACCCAAAATGGTCAAATTTTTACTCAATTTTTTTTGACTTTCACACCACTTGTTTCACTTTTCTTGAGACACCCTGTATATTAACACTAGTTCTTATTTACTGTGTCACTTTATTAAACTATTTCCTAGTCTAGACCTCTTCACCATTCGTACAGATTATTGTATTTTGTAACTTATTTTATATTTCTGTAGCTCACTCAAAAGCTACTTTAGCTAGTAGGTTTATTCATGTTTATTTACCTGCCTATTCATTTCTTTGTAGTAGTTATTTTTGGTCTGCTTATGTACATATGTACAAATAAATATTAACTGTTAATATTATTGGCAACATATTTGTATTAATTTAGGTTTCAGCCCATAGGTAACATAAACTTACTAGTGCCTGGTATCATATATAGGATTAATTTATCAAATTTTAATATATAAAAATCAGTTTGGCGCGTTTATTGAAAATCAAATATGCAATCTATTTTTTGTAAACAATATTTTAAAATTTATATATTGTTACCCAGTAACTGACATAGTGATTTTTGACTAGACCCTTAGCCTGAATATGATAAGCTCAAAACCTGACACCCTATAAAAATTTTCACAGCAATTTTTAAAAAGGAAAACACAAGTGATTATTTTAATGTTTATTTATTCGTTCATTCTCATTTCTGGAACATATTGTAGAAAACTTTGGGTTTCCAATTTTGGAAATTATTATTTGTTCATGTGTCACAGTTGTTGTTAAAAATAATGTTCGCTTTTATTTACCTAATTCTTTTATTTTGCTATGATAATATTAATTCTCGTAAATGTATTCCCATTTTGTTTAGCTCCAATTGTTTTTTTTTTTGTAATTTAATATTTTCTATCTGTTTTCTATTTATTGTTCTACCCTTCCCCTCCGTCTTTTCTTCTCCCTATCTTTCTCTTTAAAAATACTGTTTCTTCTCTTCCCCTGACAAACGGCATAAATTCTCTAGAGAGTCGTTTCTTAACTACACATCTTTGAACTTTATTTTGAATAATTGAATTTAATTTGACATTGTAAACTTGTAAGTAAAAGATCGTAATAGTAGTTATTGGTCCAGTTCAGCGCTTTCGACAAGAAGAAGACATGGCTCAGAATCGTTGAGTGACAAATCTACACATGTTCCGATGCTCTTGAAGACAGTAACCAATAGCTGACACATTGTATAGCCAATGGCTGACAGGGGTGTCAGGCATTGGAAATATTTTAACCCATTGACATGAAATTTGTACACCATTATAAGATTAATTGTTAGAAACTTTAGAGATTATTTTTGCATGACTTGTGATTTTCCCAATGACTGACACCTATGTCAGGCATTGGCTTAATTGACATTGACATAACATAAGCCAATAGCTGACACCTCAACCAAAATCTTCAAAAACTTAAAATAGTTCTAAATTATTGTCTTACCTTGTTTGCTGAGAAGAATAAGCCACAAAAATTAAGACAGTTGAAAAATCTACAGTAAAAATACCTAATTACACACTATATTTTATAAAGCTGCACTAAACAATTTCGCTAAGAAACTACAATGAATATAACCTCTATAAATTAAAAAGTTTATTACCTTCTTTTTTATGTGTTAGGCACTGGTGCGTTTACGTTAGCTATAGACTTGTTCAAACTACGTTTTTGACACGAAACAATAACTTCATTTTACGAAGATCCTAGCCCAGTTTTCATAATTCCTAGAATAATTCCGAATGGAATTCTGATGTGATACAAGGAAATTAAAGTTAGGTTGTTGGGCATATTTCGGCCGCTGTTTTAGTTGCAAGGGAACTAAGTAATCGCTTTCCGTAAATCACGGCGATTTCAACTGTCATATGCACGGGCGGGTGTAGCGGGTTATCGCCGCTGGAAAACGTTTAAGGGGCTCCGAAACTGCTGTAGATGGGCCCACAGAACACACCGAAGCAACGGTAATGAACGCATAAAGTTAATTCAAATTTCGGTTATTTGCTTTTAATTTTTGAAAATGGGCAAAACGATTTCAAATTGTTGTACTTAATACCGAGTTATTCATTAAGAGATCTTATTTCTAGACAATTTTTACTGGACGTATGAGGTATTATTGACACAATCTCGAAACAGTGGCGGCTCGTGATATTTCTTTGGTTGTGCGCTCTGTTAACAGTTGAAGACTACAGGCTAAAAAAGGATGAGGGTCCACAAAAATCCCTATTTGGGATAGGTATGCCAGATTATGGACAAAAGGCATTATTTCCTGCCTAGCATCCTATACAGAACAAAACAGATGGCAGTACCTAGTAAAATGCGTTTTAATATTGGCTGTACTGGGTAAAAAGGATGAAGGTTCACTCGATGCATGCAAAACGGATGAGAGTCCACTTTGTGCTGGCATTTCTATGGTTATGTTATTTACATGTGGTTTATTTTTAAACAGTTCACTTTTCCTTAAAATTTGTTTTACTCGAAACTTTTGTTTTGTGACCCTCATACTTTTTAGCCTGCACTCTACAGTTTTTTCAAGTGCAGGCAAATAAATAGCCCAGTAGGCGAAACATTTTTTTGCATATTGTCCAATACATTCATCATTTCGTAACATATACAGGGTGTCTTCCTTTAAACATATACAAATCCATAACATCTTTATTTTTGGATACAAATCCATAAAATCTTTATTTTTGGGGACAATCGCCTGAACTTTTTTTATTTAAAAGGCTTTCGAAAACCGCTTCTTTTGACCTTCCTACCGTTTCCAAAAATGCAATTCTAGGGACCCCCGATTTTCACGAAAGCCATTTAGCGATAAAGTTTCATAAAATCCAGCATTTTGAGATGGCCCAGGGAAAAATACCATGTTTATAATCTTGCATTGAATCTTTGCACACTTTGAGTGTTGGCCATCTAACTGTTTTGATGGGATTCTATGGCACACTTTTTTTAATCGCCTTTTTTTAATAAAAAAAAAGATTATCTCTCAAAAATAAAGAGTTTATGAATGTGTATACGTGTGGCCACGGTATGTGGCTCACCCCCAATTTTTCTTTTATTTTTTAACCGGAAATAACATCAACTTTGGATTTTTTAAACGAAACGCCCTCTATATTTTTCCATATTCGGATTCAGCATAAAATTCTATGTATCCCACAAAATTTCGGTCAAATTTTGACACTTCTGTCAATTTTTATTTAAAATTTCATTTTTGCATCTAGGTCACGAACTTACTAAATATGCCCAATTAGCCATTCGTAACCACAGAAAAATTTAAATTTTAACAAACATTTTTTTTTACATTTTTGCAATTCGTGGCCACCCGGTAGGTTTAAAAGTAGACACCCTGTATATACAGTGTGTCTACTTTTAAGTGTATACAAATCGATAAAAAAAATATTTTGAGATATTTTCAAAAATCTTCTTTTTTGTTCGAAAGGTCTTCAGAAACGGTTATTTTGACGTTATTACTTGTTTGAAAATGCAAATACAGGGACGGCTTCGATTTTTTTTATACCCCCGATTTTTACGAAATCATTTAGCGTTTTTTTTTTAATTGCAATCTGACCGCTTAGCGTTAATCAGGACACCCCAAAACCCCCATATTATACCAACTTTGATCAAAAAATATATAAGGTGTTCGGTTCTACACCGTGTTAAAGTTGAGCAAAATGGGGACTTTAAAGGCACCTGGCGAGTCAAGCGTGCAATGGAATTATTTCAAAACAGTTTAAGGATTAACAGGATCACCCAAAGTGACTTTTTTCGAATTCAAGTTTGCCTTGGATTTTTGAAATAATGTTACTAAATATAAAATAAATTCGATAAAAAAGTATATCAACAAATAAAATACTTATGTCTTAAGTTTTCTCTTCTAAGATTTTTTATTTGGAAATACGCTTGTTACGTTGCAGACAACATGTTTTAACTCATTTGCTGTTACTGATTGGCAAGCATCTTTTTTTTTGTTAGTACAGGAACCTAAAATCATGCAAGTATAACAATACCTGTTATACAGGGTGCCCCAAAAGTAATGAGACATACAGCAACTGCATATATTTTGGGCCAAAATATGACGATTGAGGCCAATATGCCTTATAGAAATGTTCTTGGACATGGAGAATAAGCTGAAAATGTCAATTTCGCCGTATCTCACAGGGCGCAACTTGCGCTATTTTTGGTTCATGCTATTCTCGTTTATCTTTTTGGTCCTGCAGGTCCATCATTTTAGTGCATATTTTCTTTCTGCAAAAAAAGGTGGTACTCTTGTTTCATAACAATCAAATCAACGGTTTGCGTTGAAATCGGAAAAATGTGCCCCAAAACACATATTCGAAACATCAAATTTTCACCTACCGCTTTCAAGTGTTACAGATCAACTGTACATTCAAAATGAATAAAAAAATGCCAAATGGGCATTGGTCAAAACACCATTGGTTTTCTTGAAATAGAGTGTCAAAATTTTGTCAAATTCAATCCATTCCATTTTGAACGCGAAACATGTTTGGTTCATTGTTCTTGGGGATTTTTTTCTTACTTTAAATGGTACAGTTGATCTGTAACACTTGAATGCGGTAGGTGAAAATTTTATGTTTCGAATGTTAAAGTCAACAGGTGTTTTGGGGCACATTTTGCCGATTTCAACGCAAACGGTTGATTTGATTATGAAACAAGAATACCTTTTTTGCAGAATGAAAATATGCACTAAAATGAAGAGCAAAAAGATAACCTCAAAAAAGTTACGAGTAAAAGCACGATCCAAAAACATCGTAAGTGTGAGATATGGCGAAATTGACATTTTCAGCTTATTCTCCATCCCCAAAAACATAGCAGAGCCAAATTTCAGTTCAGCAGCTTGATTAGTTTGGGAGATGTAGCCATAATTCTATTTCAAAAAATGAACTTTAACGCCTTGTATCTCTTAGACAAACAACATTTCTATAAGGCATATTGGCGTCAATCGTCATATTTTGGTCCAAAATATAGGCAGTTGCTATATGTCCAATTACTTTTGGGGCACCCTGTATATTAACGACGTGTATTCTGGGATGAAACAACTCCATTTGTTGTGAAAGTTGTTTCATCCGTAAATAATATATTTTTTAGTAAGTTATAATAATAATTCAGGTATTCCCTTTGCGCCCACAAACAATATTCGAGTATGTTCCACGTCTTCTACTTATAACGTGTGCCGTCGTGTGCAAAGATTTTGCTTTAAATGCCTCTAATTAATTTATTTTTTAACTTTTTTAACATTTCCAAATTGTAGATTTTTTTCAGCCTCAATTATTCCGAAAATATTCTAAAATTTTTTCAGATCTTCCTTTGTTGTCATTAACTGCTCTTATTTTTTTAGACACATTTCCTACAAAAAAATACGTACAATAATAGGATATCAATTTATAAATATTCAAATTCTTCAACTTCACTTACTCGATAGATCAATAAATGTTGTGTTTATTTTTGCTACTGTACATAGTGCATATTCTCTTCATGGTGCGCATTAATTATCCTGGCAAATTCACCGTAAGGCACATTTTCACCCGTTAATCTGATAATCTCAATTTTTTTTCTCTCAAAGTTACCACTTCCATTATGTATACAAGTCAGCCAACAATTAGGATTGGCAGAACTGTTAAGTTTATTTAATATTTATTGTATTGTTTAATTTAAATGGCCGATCTGATTTTTTCGAATATATTTTTTAAGAAGTTAAACTGTCTTTACAGATTCTTTTAGAATAATTACCCAATCTAAACATTCTCTAAATGATGCAGTGAGGGCCTAATACACTTCAAAAATATACAGCTTGAAATTGTTTAAAAATAAATCAATAAGGACATTTACCTGGACATTTTTTTAAATTGAAGTTATTTTACATTTAGTAACATTATTTCAAAAATCCAAGGCAAACTTTGAAATAATTCCATGGCACGCTTGACTCGCTAAGTGCCTTAAAGTCTCTATTTTGCTCATCTTTAACACGGTGTATAATCGAACATTCTGTATATTTTTTGTTCAAATTTATTATATGGGGGTTTTAGGGTGTCCTGATTAACGCTATGAAGTCAGATTTTAAATAAAAAAAATCGCTAAAAGGTTGATGAGTTGATGGAAATTTTGAAGAAAAAAAAAACGATTTTTCCCACTTGCAAAGGACCATTTCTGTAGGTTTTGCGACAAAATGGTATTAAGGAAAGTTATTGTTCGGAATAAAACAATGAGTAATTGTGTAAAATTTAAAAACCCTAGGGCCTACTTTGACTTCTTTTCAATATTGAAACAAATTAAAAATTCAAAACGGCATTGTGAACAATGTTTCTAGTAACATTTTGTTGTATCTCCAACCAAAAAGACACTTACCAAGAAAACGAAGGAACAATTTCTTTATAATTTGTTTCAGCGTTTTTAGTGAATTTCAATTCAAAACTGATACTTAAGTTATCATAATTGACAGCCAAATCGCAACTATGTAAAAATATTAATTCAATGTCTATGGAATATTTCCTTCTACAAAGTACATTAGATAATGTGAAATAAAAGACAACAAATTTCTAGTTTAATGTTTACAAATAGTTTTGAATTTACTTCACGAATTCTTCAAAAATATTTTCTCGTGAATTTATAGATAATTTATTAAGTACCCTAATAACACATTTCTAAACAATCATCTTCGAAAGGATATTTTTTTAACTTATCTACTCAAAAAATCTTCCTTAACTTCAAAGTTTTAAATTTTATATGAAACGGGATTGGTTACCTACTTATTTATTGTTACGTTAAACAACCTTATCGTATCTACTACTATTGTATCTACTACTAGATTCTTCTATGAAGATATGTAAGATAGATATCATAGTAAACACTAAACATCAAGGTGAGTAGTAAAACCAAACCACCCCAAGCCAAGATGAAATAGAGATTTTCATGCAAAATATTACTGCGCATGAGCTGACAAATAATTCATAATGTAAGTTTCATTTTGGAATTTGAATATAGGTAAAACGTAAAATCGTGTCAAGAATAAAGACCCTAATTTTTCAGTGCAGAGCAGGTTGTTTAAATAATAAAGTTATATGATAATTCCATTTTATTTAAATACAAGTTTAAAACGATAAAGGTAAGCCAAACCCACAAAAGTCAAAAGTGTTTTGTATCCCTATGGACCCTTAAAAGTGACTCTGATTTGGCACAGATCGTAGGTGGCCTGGGTAGTTACGTGGCTTGTTTTTTGCCTGTTTCCTTACGCGTAAATAGATTCCATGTTGTGCTTCATTATTTTTAATTAAGTCACATAACCCGCAAAGGCATGATTACAAAACGCAGACAGAAACGTTGCCAGGACAACACGAAAACAACAAAGTTCAAAGTGGTGTTTATACACACCAATGGGACTAATATAGTACAAAAATATTTCCTTTTTTGTGTACGCCAAAAATTAAAATTCAAGTTCAAATTTCGGGTTCTTGATGATGTCACCATTTAGTCTACATTTGTTGTTGTCCATTACAAATTTTACGATATATGATCCTTATTATAATGATATTATATAACATGCAAATTAGCAGGTATAAAACTTACTAATTCAACCCTGTCTTACAAAATACATGGAAATATCTCAGGACAAAATGGCAAATGGCACCGTAACTTGTCAAATAAAAGTCAAGACTCTTCGATCGTGCCCTAGAGCTGGAAAATAACCTCTAGTTTATAGTTTTCAATATGAAAACCAAAAAGTGTTTAAAAACTAGTGAATATTCCACAAAACTAAATGGTCGCGTGCACGACCCTGGTAGAAACAAAGCGACAAAACCCTTGTTTATTGGATTAAGTAGCAATCCTCCGTGATTTGTTTAGTTTGTCAATAATTTGAGCTATAACCTACTCGTATATATTATTGTGTGATATTAGTTCGAATAGTTCCGTAGAAACACTACCGCAATTAATTTTCGTCCAAAATAACCTCAAAAATATATTTTAAAAAATTTTCGGTTTGGGAAGCAACTATTTCACTCCAAATTATTAAAACTAATTACACAGAACACAATATTAGTGCAAACTAAAAAAATACTCGACGTATTGAACAGATTAACTACTTAATCCAACAAACTAAAGTTTCGGTGTATAATGAATGGTTACAAGTAATAAATTTTTTGTCAACAAAAACAAAACTCTATTTAAATATTGAACAAAACACACACTTCAGAATCTAAGGGACAAATACAAAAATGTGCATATTTCTTTTATAATTTCGTATTTAAATATAAACAAAAATAAAATTCAAACGAAAAATCTTCTTAATTTAATAGGTATTTGTCATTCAGTGCTGGGCAACTTTGGTTTGATATTAAAACATTTTATGATACCACATTTGGAACATGAAACGATGTTAAGTTCTATTGAGGCATGTTGGAGGCTAGAATTTCACAAAGGGATGTCTCAGAAATTCTAAACACATCCAAGAAGATACCGAGAAACAGGAGACGTCAGAGAACCGCATACAGGCCGTACAAGGGTAACTACACCAATTCAGAATATATTTCTAAGATTGCTAGCCTTGCGAGAGCGCAGTATCACTGCGTCGCAATTGGTTATTCAGCTGCACAATACACACAATGTACGGGTTAGTGACCAAACAGGCTCTACGAAGACCTGCCTGCCGGCCTGTAAGAGTTCCAGCATTATCACGAGTAAATCGCACAACCAGGTTACAGTAGGCACAAGAATATTTAAATTGGCACCAGCAAGAATGGACTCCAAGTTTATTTTATAATGAGTCCCGATTTGGACTTCAGACAGATTCGCGTGTGGAGGTGAACTGGAAATGCAGAACGCCTTGCAGCTGTTCGAGCGGTTCACACCGGCGGAAGAACTAATCTCATTTGTTTCGAGCGATATCTGAATTTCAATGAATATCAAAACATTATTCTTCGACCTGTTGTTGTTCCATATGCTGAGAAAATTGGACCAAAATTTCAACTAATGCATGACAATGCGCCTCCTCATACAGCAAGCGTCGTGCGCGAATTTCTGCAGGACAAGGAAATTAATGTTTTGCCTTGGTCTTCTCAATTCTCTGACCTTAATCCCATGAGATATGCTCGAAGACTTTTTGTGCAAAATATTGTGTTTCAAAGTGACCAACAACTATTCGAGTGCCTTTCAAATTAATTGAACGCCATCGAACAACATGACATTGACAACCTAATTCTGAGTTTACCTCGTAGATGTAGAGTGGTTGTTCACAGTCGTGGTGGTAAGCCTCTGTATTAATTATTTTTTTAATGTTGCTTTATTGTTGTTAATTATGTGTTGCAAAAACATGAATAATTTTTCTTTCTGATAACTATGGAAGTTATAAGAAACTCGTAATTCTTTTGTGAATTTTGGCACATATTATAAGTCTATTTAGAGTACAGCTATAATATAAAAAAATATGGCAGGAAATTGTGTTTCATTTCATAATTATTTTTATCCTTGTCCCTTAGATTCTTTTGATGTGTGTATAGTCCTCCTTACGGCAGAATGCGTGCGACGTAAGGGGGAAGAACTCCTAAATATTATAGAATTAGTCACAGTTCAGGGGCGTAGCTAAATTTTGTGTAACTCGCTGACTTAATTTTCATATAATTGTTATTTAATTTATAGTTAATGTTATTCTTAACGGTGTTACAGACAGATTTAGAAGACCCAACGCGTAGGTACATGTAGGATGTAGGTTAGTTAGGTTAGCAATCAATAAAATATTCAAATATTGTTAAAATAAATTAAAAACAATTCTTCGTAGATATTTTGATTTTATTTTGTTACTTATTATAAAAAAAAACAGGTGAGTAGTACCTATCAAGGATAACAAAAGTTTAAGAAAATAAAATATATAATCAGATTCAAAACAAAACAAAATGTTACTTCACTTCTGTTCTTGAAGTAATTCCAGAATATTGAATTTTGTTTGATCATTTCGCAACGTAGGTACTAGGCAGTTCGCGTTCACAATGTGCTAGGTTAGAAATGATTTTGTAATTTTATAGGTTGGGAAAGGAGGTTTTTTTTTATAAATGACCATAAATGCTCATAAAAGTAACCAACAGTTCTTAGTAATTATATAATAATTAAATAAAACCCCAATTAAAAATTAAAGGATAATAAGTATGTTTTTTTTTTATATATACCTAGTGTGTTTATTTATGAACAAATGTTCAAACCGAATTAGGTGCATATCGACATACACAGTTTGCTCAGCGAATGTTCGGCCACAACTCCCGTCCTACTCATGACTATACGACGGATATCGGTCGTATATGCACGAGCCAGACAAGGACGGGAGTTATTGTGACGTAGGGCCGAACATTCGCGGAACAAACTGTACCTAATCATCTTATTAATGAAATTATTTGGTATAAATCAACCAGGAGAAAAGTAACATTACAACATTGAGAAATTGGGACACTCTGTATAAGCTATAAGAGAGTTAATACCCGATAACCCGACTTTATTCACGAATATCCCGTGTCTACTAACTTTTTATTTTCTTCGTTTCAGTTTCGCACAGGGACAAACAAGACGATGTTGTATACGTTCAGAATAAGTTTTGTAGAGTGCAGTATATACAAACTTAATTCGGAATTTGTGGAGATGTATGCAGTTTATGAAACAACGATCTCTTCGAAAGCACTGTCCTTCGAAACAAGCCCTAAAAAGCCATTTATGTCGATAAGTTATCAAGTCGTACAAGCGCCAGCGTACGGTTACTTGTTCTTTTCTATGTCGAAATATCACCTTAAATGCTTCGACAATTTCACGCAAGAAGACGTCGTCTCTGGGAACATAAAATATCGTTTGCATCAGAAATCGTTTTCCGATGTAGAGGACACATTGCAGTTTGGCGTGCATTCTCCAGGATGTAACAGTATCACAACGAATATTACAATAAAATATTCACCGTCAAGCGAGGATAGAGCCAAAGTCAAAGCAAACTTCACAGATATTATCGTCGAGGAGGGTGGATCGGCTTTAGTCGAGTATTCGTCCGTCAGTATAGAAGCAGATTTTATTGAAAATCTTATCTACAACATCTCCATCAAGCCAAAACACGGGATATTGCAAGTACTAAACGGCTTAAACGTAGAAAACAATACAGACTCATTTCTATCCAGCCAGCTCAAAAATAAACAAGTTTACTACGTTCACGATGACAGCGAATCAGATTCCGACTTCTTCGAATTTATTGCACTCGCCATGGACGATGAAAACTTCCAATATGTGGGAGCCCTAAATATAAAAGTCCGGCTTCAGAATGACCACAGTCCCATGCGCGTTATAGACAAAACATTCCAAGTCGTCGTTGGCGGTGAGAAAATTTTAACTGGAAAAGATCTCAAGTATGTCGACATGGATGTAGGAACGAAACCGTCCGAAATTATTTACAACTGTCGAGAAGTGACAAACGGATTGTTTTCCAATACGAAAAGCAAAATGCAAAATATTACCCAGTTTACCCAGCAGGACTTGGACAATAATATTATAATGTTTAGGCACAAAGGCCCGGAGAATGGGAAGGTTAGGTTATGGGTCACCGATGGCCAGTTTCACGTAAATGGGGTACTTGACGTACAAGCCTCTGGACCATTTATCTACGTAGTTATAACTAAGAAAGTGATCGTTGAGAAAAATAAAATTACTGTGATAACTAACGAACATTTATATTACTCGACAAACTTGCACACTAATGATAAGCACGTTTTTTATGAAGTCATCACCTCACCATCTTTCGGGAAGGTCGTCAATTCGAAGAATTTGAAGGTATTTTTGATCAATCATTCTATTTATATCAAACAAACTGTAATCGGCATTTAAGTTGATAAGAAGTGGTGCAGTTGCTTCACACCCCTGGTTAACTTTGACTTACCGCAATAAATGTGACATATAGAAGTTTTGCCTCCGCACTATCAGCATAGATGTCGATTGCTGTAGTTTTCCAGTCAGTTAGGAACCATGTGATCACGTATATTTTTACACTCCCACTCTATATTTTTGAGGTTAGGAAAAAAGTTTCAGATAAAAGTTGTAGAAGCCAAATCAAGCTTTTTTAGCGTTTATTTACTATTATACAGAGTGTTCAGAAAAGCGAACTTCAGAAAAGCAAACTTATGTTTTTTGAAATGGATCGCCCTGTATATTTCTAGATATTTGAAATCTGCTCATTGTCGCAATTTTATTGATGTACACATGTAATGTGTTTGTTTCAAACGTATGGAAAATATTCGACCTTGAAACTTTCAATTTTAAACTTTCGATGTTTATTTTTTCAAAAATAAAACTTTTGCGGGTACACCTTATATAGGAAAAATGTTATAAGTGATGATGATGAGTATTCGCCCATAAAATATGTAGAAACTCTATAGTGTTTTAAGTTCAATGTAATTTGTTTACTGAATCAATAGGTTGTATACTTTGGCCTATGGGGAACCAGCTAAACAACCGTTTTTTACGTCAAAATACCGTTATAGTTATAACTCCATGACGTTAGGAAAATCACGTTAAATTAACGTTATAATTAGAGTGACGTAGAAACAACCTCATAAACTTAACGTAGATATACCCTCATAAAAAATAATATTCGCACACCAACAGCAGGGTTCGAATCTACGATCATCGGAATTAATGTCGGCGCTCTTACCAACTAAGCCATCGACGCGCTTGAAAAATATTGCCTAAAACAGTGTAAGCTAGAATGTCGATGACGTCACAGAATTAAGTAGAAATAAAGTAAAGGATGTCTAAAAATTATTCATATAACGGATGGGACAAAGCCAAAAGGACCTTAATCGTCTCAGGAGGGGATTCTAATGTGAATTCCCAAAAACCTTGGTCCAAGTTTTATTATTCGGGAGTATCTGTACCGTAGTAATGACGTAATATTGACGTTAGTTTTATTACTTATTTTTATTATGTCATTTTTGATGTACTTACAAAGTTAAATTTCCGTAAATTGAGCTACGTATTTTCTACGTTATTAAAATAACGCAAAATTGACGTTATAGGTCATTCGTGGTTAGCTTGGTATCGTAATAATGACGTAATATTAACGCTAGTTTTATTACTTTTTTATATGTCATTTTTGATGCATTTACAAATGTTAAATTTCCGGAAATTAAGTTACGTATTTTTTACGGTATGAAAATAACATAAAATTGACGTTATAGCTGGGGTTAGCTGGGAAATGCAACGATATTTTAAGTTCGAATACTCATCATCATTTATGACATTTTTTCCTATATCCGCAAAGGTTTCATTTTCGAAAAAATAAACATCAAAAGTACAAAACTGAAAGTTTCAAGGTAGAATATTTTCCAAACGCTTGAAACAAACATACCGCATGTATACATCATTGAAATTGTGACAATGAGCAGATTTCAAATATATAAAAACATACAGGGTGTTCTACTTAAAAAACAAAAGTTCGGTTTGGCTCCGCTTTTCTGAATACCCTGTATCCTGTATAAAACTAAATAAACGCTGAAAAAAGCTTGCTTTGGCTTCTACAACTTTTATCTGAAACTTTTTCCCAACCTCAAAAATATAGAAAATAAAAGGGTTTAAAATATACGTGATCACATGGTATATTGCTAAATTTGACAGGTACTACATATTATTCTTACCTAATATTGCATATACTTTTTTAATTATTTAAGGTCTCGTTCTCATAAGCAAATTTGTATATTTTTCTCAAAAGGCACTTCACCAAAACTAACGCATGGACAATTATTCACAAAAATCAAAGCAGGCCGATTATTTTCAAATTTCATACATGGATAAATTTAATTACTAATTTAATTTAATAACCTTTTCCTAAAGAAATTTCTTGATGTTACAGCCTCATCAAACTATGATTTTCCCCTGTAATTTACTTACGACAATATTGAATTCGTAGATTTTGACCGACCTCAAAACTTTCAAATTTCAATTTATTTAAAAGGGATTGTTGCCATTTAAAAAGAAACCTTTGGGTCTTAGGGAACACTTTTCAGTAACTCGTATAACCTATACTGGATGTCTAAATTGAGTCCTTCAATGTTTAACAGCTCGTTTTCAGGAAATTTTAAGCAATTTCAAGTTTTTAATTGTGGTTTTGTCATAACCAAATTTCGTATTAGTTGGGTGATCCACATAATATTTCACCCTCACTTGTAAAATTGTTGAGATATCATAATATGTTTTCTTTAGCCATTTTTTCAATACAGGTCGTTCAAACATGATTTTTTACATGTTTTCACATCCCGTATTTCCGAAACGAAAGGATAAATTGAGTATATAGTAAGAAAAAAATGTATGAAAATAGTGCCCCTAAAACGTTCATAGGTAGTCATTTTGAACCCACTCCGAATCAAGCTTTATATTTTCATATTTTGCCCTGAACCGGAAATATCAACCTTAACTTTTTTTCTGGATGATTACAAAATGACTGTTAACGTGTTAGATGCGTTATTTTCGTAATTTTTTATTATACTCAATTTATCCGCAAATGTTTAGCAAAAAGTTGTAGGAAATTTTATGGACTTTTCAAGGATAATAAGCAATTTTATACAGGGTGTTTTGCAAATGCGTGGCAAACCAAACTTAAGCTTTTAATATAGAACACCCTATATATTTTTGCATTTTGAAGTTCGCTCGACAAGACAATCAAAATGATAAAAACTTTGTATTGATATCTTTACCGTTTTTTAAATATTCCTCATACTAAATTTATTTAACTTGAATTTGTAATCTTGTGATAAAGATAGACGATCAATACAATGACAAAAAATATTTGTTTTAACCAAGAGAATATCCCTGAATAACATAATAAAATCCCAAAAGGTTTAGCAGCTTTTAAGATTTTCCTGTAACTTTATTTCAGTATCAGCAAAATCTGAAAAAGCTCCTTACCTTGATTGTAAAAATTTAAAACGAAATATATTAAAAACCTCGATGGCAAATGAGCTCCTCTAATATGTCTAGAAAGGAATTCGGCGCGGTACCAGTCGCCCTGTATACATTATACTATGCAGCCGGCGTCACTAACTGGTACAGATTAGACTATAAATTTTTGTTAACCAATGGAAATTGCCTCATTATTTCATATTAGAGGATTTTTGCCCTTTACGTAAACGTAAACGTAGAGGATTAGTGGCCTAACCCTAAAGCGTGTATTAACAACAGGGCTGAGTTAGACACTAGAAAATTACGAAGGGAAGGGAATATTATGGGTGATAGTTATATCTACATACAGGGTGATTCAGTTCCGGTGCTCAACATGGGGATCTTAGGAACCGTAACAGATACGAAGTCGGTCAAATAGGGGCAAAGTTGCGCCTTTGGGCGCCTAACAATATGCCGTTGAGAAAGTTAAAATATTTTCATGGGTTGCTAACATATTTAAGGAAAACCGAATTTTTGAAAATTAGGTTTTATTTTTTCTGGCGTCATTTGCGATAATATTGAAAAATAAATAACACTTTTTCATTGCAACTTTTTCTGGACTACGTCATGGTGTTTTTAGATTTTCGGGGCGACGTTTCGTTTTTGAGATAGAGGGATCATCTTAATTTTTTTAAACACGGACCTGGATTTTTTATTGCATATTTCGAAGTGAATCATTGTCCTGAGTACAATGATGTATGACACATACATATTTTTTCCCATTTTGTTCGCTAAAATGCACATTTACTAAGAAAAAAATTAATACGGTCCTGGACTATGCATTTTTCTCTTTTTTTTTTTCAAAGCTATTGAAATTATAACAGGTGATCATTATTTTAATACCTACTGGATTAATTAAACTCCATGTTTGTCATATTTTGAAATCATTTTTTATATTTTAGATAAATAACAACAATAATAATTATTAAGTATTAACAATATAGTGGGGACACTTTACCTAAGTCTAAATTTTAAATACATAGAACCCAATTTAGTGCTCTGAACCAACAAAAATTTATTCGCAACTTCTGCGAAAATAAAACTTTTTTATGATTTTTTATGTTTTTATAAACACTTTATAAAGTGCTTACCTCTTGTAAAATTCTTTTTTCATCATTAACACTAATTCTGAGCCTATGACTTGGCCTCCCTTTAAAAAACCTGCCGTAAACTGCCAAATTCCTGTCAGTTCATAAAAACATTGTTCGATGTGGTTGCTGTCGTTCCGAGTAGGTTTGTAAATATCGCCAAAGTCTAGAGAATACTATATATCGCTCACTGGCCAGATTACTATTTCGATTACATGAATAATAAATTCTGATCATATCTCGATACTCTTCGTGGGAAAACATCATTAATTAGTAACAATATGCACAAATCTTCGAACCTAGTATTATTTTGACACTTACACTCTATTCAATCAAAATGCAAGTTGGGCGTAAACATTTACACGATGGAAACACGTGAACAATTCTGAGGACTAATACGGGGCAGGGCCGCATTAAGGACGATCTCTATGAATTTTATAATATTAAAATATTAAAATAATATGCCCCAGTATTAAGAACTTTAAAAACAAACTTTTATGACACACCTAGTCATTCACTTACCTGCAAATTTCTACTATTAACACAAATCGTAGGTCCAACAATTAATAAACAGCGAAAGAATTATATCGGAAAAAATTAAAAGTCCACTTGCAACTCAATACACCTCTGTAATAAATAACGACGAGCTGAACTCGCCTGCCGGCCAATAGCAAGCCGATCACTTGCTAGCCATGCAACAACGTTTGTTTATCTTTCACTTGCGTTTAGTTTGAAGTTTGAATAGAGTTTAGATACTACAGCTTTTTTTGAGTCACAACCTCCTTAGTTGTTTTAAAAGCACGGCCTCCTTATATCAATAGGGAGCAAAAATTAAAAATTGTGGAGTGTGAATAAAATCTTAACTAGGTGTACCCAGCCTACTAATAATAATAATTGTTAATAATGAAAAAAATGCCCCTTTATTTTGTTTTGGTAGATACAATGATACATTTTTATTAAAGTCGTTTGTATTTCTCTAATTTTATCATTTAAACTGCGTCAACAATTTTTAACAAAAATAAAACATGCGACTTTCCTTTAGTATAACAAAATGAAGTAGTTAGTTAGAGGCTAGCATAACCAATCGCACGAAAATGCATAGTCCAGGACCGTATTAATTTTTTCTTCGTAAATGTCAATTTTAGCACCCAAAACGAGAAAAAATATGTATGTGTCATACATCATTATACTCGGGACAATGATCCACTTCGAAATATGCAATAAAAAATCCAGGTCCGTATTTAAAAAAATGAAGATGATCCCTCTATCACAAAAACGAAACGTCGACCCGAAAATCTAAAAACACCATGACGTAGTCCAGAAAAAGTTGCAATGAAAAAGTGTTATTTATTTTTCAATATTGTCGCAAATGGCGCCAGAAAAAAAATAAAAACTCATTTTCAAAAATTCAGTTTTCCTTAAATATCTCAGCAACCCATGAAAATATTTTAACTTTCTCAACGGCATATTGTTAGGCGCCCAAAGGCGCAACTTTGCCCCCATTTGACCGACTTCGTATCTGTTACGGTTTCCGAGATCCCCATGTTGAGCACCGGAACTGAATCACCCGTATAGGTACAGGGTGGCCCATCCAAGCGGAAAAATTGCGTTTCGAGGAGACAGGTTAACATAAAATCGTCATTCAAAAAATGATATTGTAGTAAAAATTAAGAGGAATTCGATGGTGTACTCGGATTTTGTATGCGGGGGTCGGTAAAAAAGTTATCGCGAAAAAACTTTTTTTGCAAAATAAAAAAATATTTTTTTACCTACACAATCTTTAGAGAACCTTCAAGTAGTAGTCCTAAATATTTAGTTTGTTTAAATAATTTCTGTTTACAGCCGAAATGAAAGTGATTTTCTCTATTTTACAACTTACGCATTCCATTTAACCATTATAAATTTCCTTTTTTAATTCTGATTCCAGAGCTCCATTAAACTAGATACATGGTCTCATGGACAGTGTCTGATGTTCTATTCGAGTAGGCCAAACAATAAAACCAAATTTATGACAATCAAGTCAGCCATGATAATAAAACTGACAATGAAGTACCTAGACTGTATAAGTTCAATATTTCGAGTTACCTGTCAGATTAGTCTTAAAATTTTAAAGATTGCTATGATATTTTAAGGGTCTTTATCAAAAATGATAAAAGACACGTAGAAACTTTGAGGGAGTAGGTATTCTCGCAAATATCCAAATAGAAATGTTCCGAGTGCTTCATTCATACGTAAGCTCTATCGAAGATTAAGATCGACAGGGAGTGTGATTAGGAAGAGAAAAATTGTGTTTAGAATTAGTGAGGACGAGAAAGAACGAATTTTAAATTATTTCAGAAGAAATAACGAAAAATCACAGAGAGATGCAGCGATAGATTTATTTAAACTAAAACTAGTAACAGCTTCAGCAACAAAATTTTACACTAATTTGACTGGTAATAGAAATATTGAATTAAGAGCCTAGGTACTTGATTGTCAGTTTTCTTATCATGGCTGACTTGATTTGTCATAAATTTTGTGTTATTGTCTGGCCTACTCGGATCAAACATCAGACACTGACCATGAGACTATGTATCTAGTTTAATTGAGCTTCTCTGATAAATATCTCGGTAATGATTTAAGATAAATGGGTCAAGTTATTATATCGTTGGAATCAGAATTAAAAAAGGAATCCTACAATGGTTAAATGGAATGTGTAAGTTGTAAAATAGAGAAAATCAATTTCATTTCCGCTATAACTAGAAATTACTTAAAAAACTAAATATTCAGAAATACTACTTGAATGTTCTCTAATGGTTGTGTAGGTAAAAAATTATTTTTTTTTTGCAAAAAATGTTTTTTTCGCGATAACTTCTTTACCGACCCCTGTATAAACTAGACTTAGAAAACTATAGGTACGTTTAAGAACCAAGTTGGGATTCTACTACGATTTTACAAGGAAACGTTGCATTTTCGGCAAATATTCAAGAGTAGGTAGGTTTTTCTTTGAAATAAATATTTTATGTTTTCTCCAGCCGTTTTTATACAAATCAAATTTTTTTCATGTTTTTCACCCTGTATCTCGGAAATAGTAATGATAAATAGTGCTCTTAAAACGTTCATTTTGAACCCACCGCGAATCAAGGATTAATAATGTATTATGTGAACAGGTATAGTTCTATATTTTTGAGGTTAAGAAAAAAGTTGCAGATAAAAGTTGTAGAAGCAAGCAAGCTTTTTTCAGCGTTTATTTAGTTTTATACAGGGTGGTCAGAAAAACGGTACCAAACCAAACTTATGTTTTTTTTAAATGGAACACTATGTATATTTTTAGATATTTGAAATCTGCTCATTTTCACAATTTCAATGATATACATATGCATGTAATATGTTTTCTTTTCTTAATATTTTTTTCCTAGCGCCTAGATTTTTCTATAATTCCTCGCCTTAAAATCCCCCTCTATGAAAACACGGCACTGGCGCCCTGCCAACAACCGAGTAGAAAATGGTAAATCATCAACTAGTATAGTATTTTGAGACCGAGTTTACGCTATTCTATCCGCTGTGTATGAAATAAATGTCGGTAAATTTTAAAAAAATTAGAGAAAAATTTCGGCGATAGGAAAAAAAATTATTAAGAAAAGTTGTTCAGAATGACCATCTCTCTTACCCAAAAAAATGATGCGTTATTTCAGACTCAACCTGTATAGGAAAAAATGTCATAAATGATGATGAGTATTCGCTCTTAAAATATTGTTGCATTTCCCCATAGTCAAAATTTGTATAAAACCTGTTGTTTCAGTAAACAAATTACATTGAACTTAAAACACTCTAAAGTTCATCCATATCATTGAAATTATAACAATGGGCATATTACAAATATTAAAAATATACAGGGTGTTCCATTTAAAAGGCATAAGGTTGGTTTGGCACCCTTTTCTGAACATCTTATATAAATTAAATAAACGCTGAAAAAGCTTGCTTTGGCTTCTAGAACTTTTATCTGAAACTTTTTTCCTAACCTCAAAAATATAGAACAATGATCACAATGCCTACAGGATGTTCAGCTTAAAACAAACAAATTTAGTATGTACAGCTTTTACGGAACAACTTATATTAATTTCAACAATATCATGGAAAAGCGTACTAAAATCCTAAAACTTTTGTCTATACGTTGTTTTCTTTGACTCGAAAAATAAAAAGAAGGTAAGGGCGGGGGATGTGTGTTATGTGGATCGCCCTGTATATTGACAATAGTATGTTTTTTTTTACATTTGAAAATCTTTCGCATAAACCCATAAAACTTTAGCAGCAAAAAGCATATTTATGTAACTCTTTTATCTTCAATTATGTAGGTATTGAAAAAATGGAAAAAAATTACTTTTCTTGAAATCGGCAGTAAAGTGTCCCAAAATCGTCATTAAAAGCTCAGAAATCGGCACTGAAGTAATCCATTATTGTACGATTTTTTCAATAAGTAGGCCTTGGCGAGATGTAAACATCACACGTCAGACGCGGAGCTGTCGCCCGTCAAAAGTGACCAAATATTCAAAACCCGGCCAATAAAGGCCCATTTAGTTATTCGTACACATTGCGAAGTTGTTACCTATAGCAGCGCAATGTATCAGTATATAATATTTTAGTAGGTTTGAATATCAATAAATTTATTACGGAGGCTGCACAACAAGCAGCAGTTTGGTTTTTCTGTTCGAGGGCGCCGTACGTCATTATACCTGACCTAGGTAGAGCGATCGTCAAAGTCAAGCAACGCCGCGCGCAGTCGGTTCATGGACGGGTGATCCCCATCCTTGCCTAATAAAACTTTTTTTTTCGATTTCAAAAAAAATATATGTACCTCGGCACTGAAGTTCTTTTTATGACTCATGTGGTTTATTTGCCTTGGCCAGAGGCCTCGGCAACTAAATTCCACACGAGTCATAAAAAGTTGAACTTCAGTGCTTTGGTACATAAATAACTATTATCTTCAAAATATAAATTAGGAAGTTTATCTTGCTGCGCAAAACAATTTCTTAATAAATGATTCTGTTTCACAGCCCATTATGAATTTTACACAAGAGCACATAAACCAAGGATTAGTCAGCTACATAAATGATATACCTCAGGGAAATGCAGATGAGCTAGGTCTAAAGATTCGATGTAAGGATGCTGTGAATCTTGCTCAAATCGGAGTTTGGATATTACCTTCTTCCTATTGGGAGCCGTTGGAAATAAAGCATCTCAAGCCTCTCGACGTTGAGGAATCAACTAGTGTAGTGATAAGCAACAAAAATCTCGAGGTAAGTTTTAGTGAATTTTAAATACAGTTTTAGTGGTTTGGTTTTGAATTTTGATTACTTATAATAATATGTCGTCAGTTATTTCTCATTTCTGTATGATTTAATTTCACACTTGTTGGCAAAGCGGAAATCTAAAACCAGGCTTATGAATAATGTTAAAATTTCAATTCTGTTTTTGCTAGCGTAGTACCTAATTGCTAATAATTATTAGTTGTTAACATAAGGTGTTCATTTTGATATTTTAGGATAATTTTCATATACACTAGTAGAAAAGTATCGTATACACTTTTAGTGCCCTCAACTTGTGATTTACTCAACTTAAAATTTAAGTCGAATGGCAAACAAATTTTTATTTATTGGCATCACTTCGTCCACAATGCCACTTTTCAGTACAGGGTTATTCACATAAAATTGCATAAAATTTTCTTGCAATTTCAGTTGTGTATTCATGAAAAAAAATAATTGTCGCTTTTTGTGTGGTCATGTGACTTTCGTTATCTGTCAAAAATGACATTTAAAAAAATATATCGCCAAAAATGGGCTTAGTTGTTAAAATATCAAAAAGTTTTACTTGAAAAAGTTGTTTGTTTTTCAATTTTACGTAAGTGTACCAAATTTGAACGCTCTACTAAAATATTTAGTTTTTTGCCAATTTTTAATATTCAAGAAATTTCTGAAAATTTTAAAAACTGGAAAGTTCGTAAAATCTCTTTAATATCATCAGCTTTATCATTCTATTAATTTTTTATTACTAATTACCGATAAGGATAGGTATTTTTCAAAAGAAAATGATATTTACGCTTTAAAATTCTGTTATGTTTGTTGCAAAGTTGATGTACCGTCTAGCATTTGGGGTATAAATTTAGTTACATTACGTTTCCCAGTTCTAAATTGATGCCAAAATAATAATAAATTAAAATATCAAACTATTTTACGTATCTAAGCAAAATTCTTGACTTTTATGGAACAAATAATTATTACCTTTAAGTTTAATTTCACATTAATCGATATTGATGAGTATCGGAAATGACAAACCTATTGCATACGCCTCTCGGACTCTAAATGAATCGGAACAAAATTACAGCGCCATCGAAAAAGAGCTTTTAGCAATCGTATTTGCAACAAAATATTTCAGACCATATTTATTTGGACGCAAATTCAAAATTTTAACAGATCATAGACCTCTCGTGTGGCTTATGTCACTAAAAGAACCCAACTCACGACTAGTAAGATGGCGACTAAAACTTGAAGAATTTGACTATGAAATACAATACAAAAAAGGAAAGACAAACACAAACGCAGACGCACTTTCACGTGTAGAAATACACACCAAAGAAATTTTTAATTACATAGAAGAATTTAACAAATCTCTCGAAAAATCAAAAGAAAAAGAAACTGACAATTTTTCGACTACAGGAAACATTGACGAGCAACCAGACTTAAATGACGTGAACGAACCATCTACAAGCACAACCCATGTACAAAACCACTGTCAAATAAAAAAACTGGCGACAGTTTGATAACTGTCAAATAAAAACAATTGCTTCCATTCTCTCCATGGCCTACTCATCAATATCGATTAATGTGAAATCAAACTTAAAGGTAATAATTATTTGTTCCATAAAAGTCAAGAATTTTGCTTAGATACGTAAAATAGTTTGATGATATTTTAATTCATTATTATTTTGGCATCAATTTAGAAGTAGGAAACGTAATGTAACTAAATTTTCTTGAAATCGGCAGTAAAGTGTCCCAAAATTGTCATTAAAAGCTCAGAAATCGGCACTGAAGTAATCCATTATTGTACGATTTTTTCAATAAGTAGGCCTTGGCGAGATGTAAACATCAAACGTCAGACGCGGAGCCATCGCCTGTCAAAAGTGACCAAATATTCAAAACCCGGCCAATAAAGGCCCATTTAACTATTCGTACACATTGCGAAATTGTTACCTATAGCAGCGCAATCTATCAGTATACATATTTTAAATAATAAATGATGTTTAGTGGCATATCAGGTAAAGGATATCAATTGAACCAGAGATACGGGTTCGATCGGCTAGGTGTTATTTATTCCAATTGATATATAGTTAGTAGCGGGGAGACGTAGGAGACTTCGGCGTCTTCTACAGCTACTAGAAGGGGTTAGAGGGTATATTTTTCAATTGATATCCTTTACCTGATATGCCACTAAACATCATTTATTATTAATAATTATTACAGGTACTAAAAATCATTCTGTGATACATATTTTAGGTTTGAATATCAATAAATTTATTACGGAGGCTGCACAACAAGCAGCAGTTTGGTTTTTCTGTTCGAGGGCGCCGTACGTCATTATACCTGACCTAAATAGAGCGATCGTCAAAGTCAAGCAACGCCGCGCGCAGTCGGTTCATGGACGGGTGATCCCTTATTATTATTTTCTTGCCTAATAAAACAATTTTTTTTCCGATTTTAAAAAAAATATATAATATGTACCTCGGCACTGAAGTTCTTTTTATGACTCATGTGGTTTATTTGCCTCGACCAGAGGCCTCGGCAACTAAATTCCACATGAGTCATAAAAAGTTGAACTTCAGTGCCTTGGTACATAAATAACTATTATACCCCAAATGCTAGACTGTACATGATGAGTAGGCCATGGAGAGAATAGAAACAATTGTTTTTATTTGACAGCTTTTTATTTGACAGTTATCAAACTGTCAAATAAAAACAATTACTTCTATTCTCTCCATGGCCTACTCATCAATATCGATTCATGTGAAATTAAACTTAAAGGTAATAATTATTTGTTCCATAAAAGTCAAGAATTTTGCTTAGATACGTAAAATAGTTTGATGATATTTTAATTTATTATTATTTTGGCATCAATTTAGAACTGGGAAACGTAATGCAACTAAATTTATACCCCAACATACATATATATACATCCACTTTGCAACAAACATAACAGAATTTTAAAGCGTAAATATCATTTTCTTTTGAATTAGTAATAAAAAATAATAGAATGATAAAGCTAGTGATATAAAAGAGATTTTATGAAGTTTCGAATTTTTAAAATTTTCAGAAATTTCTTGAATATTAAAAATTGGCAAAAAACGAAATATTTTAGTAGAGCGTTTAAATTTGGTACACTTACGTAAAATTGAAAAACAAACAACTTTTTCAAGTAAAACTTTTTGATATTTTAACAACTAAACCCATTTTTGGCGATATATTTTTTAAATGTTATTTTTGACAGATAAAGAAAGTCACATGACCACATTTGAGTGGGTCATTTTTCATCTTTTTTAAAGCAAAAGGTAACCCCAAAATTAAATTACAAAATAAAACGTTAATTAATGGTGCGAACTTTTTGGAGGACACTGTATAATAGGTATATGTTATATGTTTGCTCTAGTAGTTTGCACAAAATCGTCCTTTGAATTATTGAATGTTGAACAAAATCAAAATTGCCATGGAAAATTCAAAACAACTATTCCGAGAATCAGAACTTGACTTTGACAGTTTGTATCAGGTGTTAATTGTTGCTTTACCACATCGTGCTATGAAAATGGTATATTATTGTTATAATATTAATGATAAAACCGACATTGTTGAATCTTATGTTTCTTGCGAATAGAATGCGAAGCGCGAGTTATATCAACGCCAACTAGAAAACACTTGTTAAACAAGCAGTTCTTGTAATAATTGTAATGTAACACCTTTGTCAGCAGTAATGTTACTTTTTATGTTTTCACCCGTTCTTGTGTATTCAGTCTCGACATAGCCATTTCACGGTTCACATCTATTGTAGATTGTACCTTTTGAGAAAAATAAATCTTTTTAAAAACCAGTATCTGCGTTCACTGAATTTAAGTGGCGCAGTCGTACGGATTTTTCGTCGGAATCAATATCGATAACCGGTGCGTTTCAACGCTTTACGGAAAAAAAAAGTAACCTATCGTGTACGAAGTTGTTTTCGGGCTTGGACTTTTTCGGACTCCAACGTGGACATCCGTGAGCACCAACACCTACCAGAAGAACTTCAGGCACTAGATGGAAACAGAAAGGACGTGGATACTGTAAGTTAGTTTTTCTCTTTCATGTCAGACTCCTCTTTGTCCCGTAACGATTCCTTTTGTGAAAACGATTACTCCGGCACTGAGTTAGGCTTAGTTTCTGAATTACTTGAAAATTTATCGATCGAATCTGATCAAATAAAATTAAAACAATCACAAATTAATTCAGTTTTTGAAAGTAGTGTTAAAATGGCACCAGCCTTAGATATTAAAAATATTAGTGTTATTCCATTGTTCGATGGAAACCCAAATAAGTTACATCGATTTATTTCCTCAGCAGAATCAATTTTAGTGTACTATTTTGACGCAGTGAACCTTCAAAATTTTCAAAATACTTTACTTTTAAATGGAATTTTAAACAAACTAGAGGGTAGAGCAGACTAAGTTGTCGCTATTAATGGTTGTAAAACTTGGGACGATATAAAAAATACTCTCATTTTGAATTTTGGCGATCAAAGAGACGAAAATTGTCTAAATCAAGACCTTGTAAACTTAAGACAGAAACCTAACGAATCTCCTTACCAATTTCACGAAAAAGTTATGCATTTATTAAATACCATTTGTAACCATATAGATCTAAAATGTGATGAGGCAAGTCGACCGTCTAAACGCGATTTTTTCACAAAACAAGCATTAAAAACTTTTCTAGCAGGTTTAAGAGAACCCCTGGGACCTATAATTCGTTCTATGTGACCTATTACTCTAGCATCCGCTTTACAATTTATTACAGAAGAAGAAAATATAAAATATTATCAAAAATCTAATACACCCCAAACTCAAATTTTAAGAAAACCTACTCCTGCCCAATATTTTCCACCACAACCACAACATCGCTACTCTTTACCCCAAAATCAACCCCAAATAATGCAAAGATCGAACTGGACACAACCCCGACAATTTAATTCTCAATTTCCTCGCGGACCTATATCCAATATCCAAAGAAATCCAAATCCTCCTTCACAGAGATATCCCACAAACTCACAAGTATTTGGAAGACCCCAAAACCAATTTAAACCTACCAATAAACCACCCACTAACAGACCTACACCAATGTCTGGAATTAATCAAACTATTCCAAAACCAAATTCTAATATTCGACCAAATTCTTACTTCCAAAATTACGGACAAAAACCCAATTTCGCATCTGAAGAACTATTTAATACCGAACATACCGATGAACTTGACTATGACAATCAATCTGATCTAAACCAGTATGAACCCTATAATGACACAATAATTGAAACCGAAAATAACGAACAGTTCTATGAACCGCACACCGAGCAAGACGCAAATTTTCAACACGCTCAAAATTACGAACTAGAAACGTAATAGAATTGCACTATTTCCCTGACAAAAAAATATTACCCTATATTTGTATCTCTAACCCCCCAATCAAACTTTTAATCGACACTGGTTCCACCAAATCTTTTATTAACCCGAATATTGCTTTTCAAAATTTTAAAAATTTTATACAGCATGATCCATTTATTGTATCTTCAGTTTTCCAAAGTTATTCTCAAAATTACTCCGCAAATATACCAAGTTTTCAAGAATTTAAATCAAATTTACCAATGAAATTTTATCTTTTCAATTTTCACAAAACCTTCCATGGATTAATTGGGATGGACAATATAAAATTAATACAAGCACTCTTAGATTTTAGAGACAATCGAAATCAGCTTATAACTGAAAATGCTGTTTTACCACTTCGATATTACGAAACCAATCAATCACATTTTTACCATTTACAGTTAGAACCACATAGTATAACCCCTGGTAAATTACCCGTTAAAGAAGAATACGGACCTGTATTATTAAAATATCAGGAATTTCAAGGCGCAATTTTAAAAAGCTCTCTCTCTACAGCAAACGAAAACTTAGCGTGGGCTGAACTAGTTAATAATTCAGATGACGTTATCCAAATTACTTTGACCGACCCTGTACCTACATCAGAATTTGATTTAGACGAACATTTTATTTACTCAGCAGAAATTATTCCCAATGACACTTATTTAGAAAATTCAGACATAGAAAATTTAATTAGAACCTCTCACATGAATGAAGAAGAACGTAAACAAATTTTAAAAATTTGCAGAAAATATTCAGACATTTTTCATAGACCCGAATTACCTCTTACTTTTACGAACCAAATGAAACACAGCATAAGGACCAAAGACGAAATTCCCGTATACACCAAATCATATAGGTACCCGTATATACATAAACCCGAAGTACAGAGACAAATATCCTCGATGTTAGACCAAGGTATAATTAGACCAAGTAATTCACCCTGGTCATCCCCCATATGGATCGTCCCCAAAAAAGCCGACGCATCTGGACAGAAAAAGTGGCGAATAGTCGTCGACTATCGCAAATTAAACGAAAAAACTATCGATGACCGCTACCCTCTCCCTAACATTACAGACGTACTAGACAAACTTGGACGTTGTAACTACTTCACGACACTAGACTTGGCAAGTGGATTTCATCAAATTGAGATGAACCCTGCAGACATCCCTAAAACCGCTTTTAACGTAGAGAACGGGCATTACGAATACGTTCGAATGCGTATGGGCTTAAAAAACGCCCCTGCAACCTTTCAGAGGGTAATAGACAATATCCTCAGAGGGTTACAAAACGAGATATGCCTTGTATATCTCGACGATATCATAATCTTTTCCACTTCGCTTCAAGAACACTTAATAAATTTAACAAAAGTATTTCAACGCCTAAGAGAAACAAATTTCAAAATTCAGCTCGATAAATCGGAATTTTTACAAAAAGAAGTCGCGTATCTCGGACATGTTGTTACCCCAGAAGGAGTACGACCAAACCCAGACAAAATTATTGCTATAAAAAAATATCCCTTACCAAAAACAACAAAAGAGATAAAAGGATTTTTAGGTTTATTAGGTTACTACAGAAAATTTATTAAAGACTTCGCTCGTATCACTAAACCCTTCACTTTATGTTTAAAAAAGGATGCAAAAATCGAATTAACTCCCCAATATGTCAAATGCTTTGAAGACTGTAAAAATCTCTTAATGAATGAACCACTTTTACAATACCCCGACTTTACGAAACAGTTTAACTTGACCACTGATGCAAGTAACGTCGCGATCGGCGCTATCTTATCACAAGGACCTATCGGAAATGACAAACCTATTGCATACGCCTCTCGGACTCTAAATGAATCGGAACAAAATTACAGCACCATCGAAAAAGAGCTTTTAGCAATCGTATTTGCAACAAAATATTTCAGACCATATTTATTTGGACGCAAATTCAAAATTTTAACAGATCATAGACCTCTCGTGTGGCTTATGTCACTAAAAGAACCCAACTCACGACTAGTAAGATGGCGACTAAAACTTGAAGAATTTGACTATGAAATACAATACAAAAAAGGAAAGACAAACACAAACGCAGACGCACTTTCACGTGTAGAAATACACACCAAAGAAATTTTTAATTACATAGAAGAATTTAACAAATCTCTCGAAAAATCAAAAGAAAAAGAAACTGACAATTTTTCGACTACAGGAAACATTGACGAGCAACCAGACTTAAATGACGTGAACGAACCATCTACAAGCACAACCCATGTACAAAACGAACCATCGACAAATAATGCACAAATTAATCAAGACCCAAATCAGGATCCTTCATCAGAAGAAACTATATCAGCCGAGGAAATCGACGATAACACGGTTCATACTAGCCATGAAAATCCAATACAAGAATTACCCTCGACTGACAGGTGTTTAAATTCTTTTGACCACCAAATTAAAATAAAATTTGTTTTACATTCCCCAGCGACGCCTAAACGCGAAAGCACTTTTCCTAATAAAAAACGTTTAAATGTCCAAATTTCCATAAATAATGTAGAAACCGACATAATTAACTTGTTTAAAAATTATTTAGATCCTAAATTCACTTATGCTATATATTTTGATAAAGAAGATTATGCTCCACGTATATGCGAGATTCTCAGGAAAACATTTAAAAATGCAGCTTACAAGTTAATGAAATGTAATACTTTCCTAGAAGATGTAACAGATGCAAATATGCAAACTCAGATTATTCAAAATTATCACGAAAGCAAGACGAACCACCGCGGAATCCTAGAAACTGAAACCCGAATAAAAAGAAAATATTACTGGCCCGGAATAAAAAACGACGTTGCTAACTACATAAATTTCTGCGAAATATGCCAACAAAATAAGTACGATCGAAATCCACCTAAACAAAAATTAATGCTTACTCCCACACCTTCGAAACCATTCGAAATTGTTCACGTAGATACCTTTCAAGCACACGGACAAAAATTCTTAACGATGATAGATACATTCTCTAAGTACAGTCAAGCATACCCCTTAAACGGGTTATCCGCAATAGAAATTGTAAAAGCTTTCGTTATTTTCATGACCCATCACGGCTTACCCTCTTTAGTTGTTATGGATAACGGTACAGAATTTAAAAATTCTATAATACAAGAATTTTTCAAAACTCACAAAATTAACTCTCACTATATCACTATAAATAGCCCTCAATCAAACGGAGCCATAGAACGTTTTCATTCGACACTTCTTGAACATTTAAGAGTAATAATTCATAAAAACAAAGGAAAAATCGACATTCTAAATCAAATGCCTTATGCAATACTCGGATACAATAATTCAATACATTCTACAACCAAACAAAAACCTATCGACGTTATAAATGGACATTTAAATACGAAAGACCCTTTTGACATCGACATTAACCAGCAACTAATGAATAACTATATCGAAGAACACCGCGAAGCTACAAAACAAATTTATAAAAAATTAAACGAACAATTGACAGAACACAAAGGACAAACTATAGAGTATCATAATAAAAATCGAGAAGATCCTTTAACTTATCAACCAGACGATGACGTCTATCGAAAAGTAGTTTCTAACAACCGTAATAAATTATGCAAAAAGTACCAAAAAGGTAAAGTTGTTCGAAATAAAAGTATTCAGGTAAAAACCGCGAAAAAGACTCTTCACAAACAAAATATTAGACGACCAAAAGTAAAGCATAAAAAATTGTTGCAGGTTCCACCTAGTAGTACTACTGACAGTGCAGGTACAGACAGACATAACCATAACTAAACTCGACAAAAATCCAGGGATCCTTCCTTATAAACTTGGAACTGCCAAAGTTTACTCCCGAACCCATACCTTTATTCATTACATTGATCTTAACCCCATAAAAAATGAAATTGAACTCATTAAAAATCAGTACAGTGATATTTCCCTTGTTGCGAAAGATTTCTTTAAAAATGCTTTCGCCGTTGACCTAATTAATTTTGATAAAGCTTTAAAGTATCAGTTACATACAGCAGAAACAAAGTTCGACACACTCAATCCAGCTGGTAGAACAAAACGTGGTCTTATAAACGGATTAGGTTCCATAATAAAAACCATTACCGGAAATTTAGATGCAGACGATGCCTACTATTACGATCAAGCTATTGAGAATCTACAGGATAATCAAAAAATTGTTGTCAAAAAGTTAAACAAAGAAATCTCATTGACGACAAGAATTATCAATAATTTTAATAAAACAGTTTCATTAATTAAACATGATCAAGAACTTATAACAAAACGCTTAAATATCGTAATAGAAGATTTTGTTAATAAGTTTGAATCAGAATTCATAATTTATACAAAAATGAGAGATATTTTAGACCAAATTAATTTACTACTAAACGTGGTTTTACAGTTATTAAACGACATAGAAAATGCTGTGACATTTTCCCGACTAGGTAAAGTTCATAGTAGCATACTAAAAATTGATGATTTGCAACATATTATAAAAATTTTAGAAACTCTTTATTCACCTGAACAGTTAATTTTTCCCTTAAAAACAGACATTCATCGATATTACGATGTTCTAAATGTAGAATCTTACTATTCAGGATCGAAAATAATTTTCGTTGTTCACTTTCCAATCACTATGCCAGAATCGTTTTCATACTATCACTTATTTTCTATTCCAACACAAAATTCCACCACAATAATTCCTAAAAATACATATCTGATCATGAATGAGAATTTCTACCAATATGTATCACTTCCCTGCACCAACCTGCATCCCAAATTCTACTGTCCCGAAAACTCTCTCATCGAAGGAGCAGTTAAAGAAGATTGTTTATTCCAATTACTTCAACTGACGATTACGCCAAGGAACTGCCAGCTCACCCCTGTTCGAGTTAACGAAGAATTCGTACAAGAAATTGACAATTCACACTATATTGGAATTTTTCCCAATAAAACGAAAATCCAAACATTATGTGAAACTACCGACTTCATAACACTTCAAGGAAATTATCTCATCAATATCCCGACTGGATGCCAATTCCGACTGAAACATTATAACTTTATTAATGACAAATCCGTAAATCAGGGACAACCCTTGTTATTACCAGAAATCAAAATTGCAACAACCGAAAACCCCAGAAAATTACCAACACTAAAGCTACAAAATATTCGACTTGACGAAATACATAAGCTTCAAATGGACCAACAACGATTAACACCGGTAGAAGAATCACTAGATCCGCTGTCAACCAGTTTTTGGACATTACCAATTTATGGACTTATTCTGATTGCCTTATTGTACATTTTAATAATTCAAGTCAAGAAAAGAAGATGTACAGACGTAGCACCGGCCCAAGCGGAAGAAAATCCACAAGCCAACCCTCGGATATTTTTCAACCACTGAAAAATATACCTCGATTTGGGGATGGAGGAGTTATATCAACGCCAACTAGAAAACACTTGTTAAACAAGCAGTTCTTGTAATAATTGTAATGTAACACCTTTGTCAGCAGTAATGTTACTTTTTATGTTTTTACCCGTTCTTGTGTATTCAGTCTCGACATAGCCATTTCACGGTTCACATCTATTGTAGATTGTACCTTTTGAGAAAAATAAATCTTTTTAAAAACCAGTATCTGCGTTCACTGAATTTAAGTCGCGCAAGGTGTGAATACACACAAATATACCCAGGGAGAGTCCTATCTCATCTCTCCTATTTCAAATGTATTTATAACAAATTGAGAATTACTGGAAGTTTGAAAATAAAGAAAAGAGCAATAACCACGACATGTTTTAACTGAGAATATGTAGGAAGCAGTCTTTTATTATACTTTGTGAAACATCCGAGACATTCTATTAAAGATGCATCAAGATATTTGCAAATATCATGGAGCTCAGTCCAGAGAGGGTTGAAAATGCATAGGTTTAGACCATATTGCTATCATCCAGTTCAAAAATTGTATGAAACTGAAAATTATAAAGGTGAGAATATTGAAAATGATCAGTTTATAGGTGCGTATTTTTATCACTTGTAAATTATCACTAAAAAGATTACACTACTCTATTATTAACTAACTACTACGAGACATTACTATTCTATTACTACTCCTACGGTTATTACATTACTATTACAGATTCTATATTCTGGACTGATGAAGTCACTTTTACAACATGTGGCGTTTTTAATAGTAGAAATACTCACTATTAGTCATCAGATAATACACGACAGTTTATTTCAATTCAACCACAAGGTCGAACTTCAATAAATGCGGTATGGTATTTTTCGGAATCACATAATTGGTCCAGTTTTTTTTAAGGTGGTTTAACTGGACTAAAATATTTACAGCTCTCAAGAGGAGAAATTTCTGATCTATTGAATCAAGTTAATGAGCCGAATATTGTTTGGAAACAAGACGGTGCTCCAGCGCATAAATCAAATGCTGTCAAGAGGCATTTGGATGACACTTTTGTAGAGTGGATTGGTTCAAATGGAACTATTTTACGGCCTGCCAGAAGCCCAGACTTGACCCCATTCGATTTCTTTACGTGGGGCACTTTGAAGGGCCGGGTATATGCGGAGAGGTTAAATAATATCGACCAAGTTAAAGGAAAAATATCTCAGGGGATCAGAGAGATGAACAAGGCGGGTATCGTTGCTAACTACAAGAGAAGTTTATTAAGAAGGTTTGCTCTGTGTTGCACAAAATGGAAACATTATAGAACACCTTCTATAATTTAATTTAATTCATAATAAAGTATCACGTTCCATCCATAAATATGCCTTTTAAATGAGAGAAAAAATAAAATATACCTAACTTGTGGAAAATTTGAACAAATTTCCACAGCAGTATTGGCTTTGTTGAATTTTCAATATATTAATGTATGTAATTGTGGATCAAGAAATATTAAATGCCGCAAAACCACAACCTGATATCTTGATTCGTTTGGGATATACAGGGCGTTTCTCGTTTTGTCGAGTGCCATAAGTTTTCTGTTTGTGAATATTTTCGCTTTCGATAAAAAACATTTTTTAATTTTATTTTTTACGTGAGGTATTTCCTTTGGTTAGCAGTTTTAAAGAAAAAATCCTGTAGTTCAAATTTGAAAGATTTGATTTTTTTAAACAGCTATAAAAAAATCCACCAATGATACAAAAAAAAACCGCAATCGAAAATATTCACACACACACAAGTTATGGTACGCAAGATGGAGCACAGTACCTACACCTTAGTTACCTTTTCTCTATCTCTTTGGGAAATAGGAAGAACCCCCCTCCCCCCAAAAAAAACATCCTTTGAACTTTGAGACACCCTGTACAGGGGCACATACGACTTTTTAATTTTCCTTTGTTTTCTTCAGACATATACAGTGTGACCCATTTGTTTTGGGGTCAGTCTGTAAAAAGTGTATCAATCGTGCGATTTGGCTGATTTTTTTTTTAAATTGTAGAGCTCGATGAACTGCACATTTTGAACAAAAATTGCCTGGTTCGCATAAAATCCAAAGCCTACTATGACCGTTTTTATGAGCAAAATTTTAAGAAACCATATTAGCGTTTTTTTTTGAAAAAATCTGTGTGCGCCAATGGATTGAGCACACCTCGAAATGGGTATGTACAAAATTTCATCAAAATATTTCAAGAAATAACGATTTTGTAGAAAAATTAAAAATGCAGCCAAGGTACGTCTTTATTTTCAAAAATTCAAAGTTGGCCATGGAAAATAATTGAATTGTTTACTTTTATTAAGTGTCAAACTGTCTAATTTGAGTTCAGAAATTGTTTGTGCTCAATACAATTAATTATCATAATTATGGAATATTTAAGCATAAGAGACAAAATAGAAATTGTTCGACTCGTGGGCGACAACGAGCGCTCGGCAGCAGAAGCTGCGGCCGAATTTAACAATAGACACCCAGGTAGATCAGTGAGTCGAAGTACTGTACAACGTATAAACAATATTTTTGATGAAACTGGATCGATTTCTAAAAATTTATTAAAAACTAGGCAAAACGGACGCCGTGGACTTGTTGAAAATAACAATCAAATTCTGCAATACTTTAGTGACAATCCTCGAAATAGTTTTCGAACGGCTAGTTTAGACCTTCATATACCCAGAGAGAGTATAAGGAGATGTTTGAGACAAAACAAGATAAAACCGTTTAAGCCAAAATTTTTGCACACCCTGGAACCAGGAGATGAGGAGAGAAAATTAGAATTTTGCTATTGGCTGCAAGGTGAATATCTCCATAATGGCAACTTTTTAAATGAAATTTTATTCACCGACGAAGCCACGTTTACTACAAATGGTGTAGTATCAAGTCAAAACTGCCGTCACTGGTCAGCTGAAAATCCAGAGTTTATAATAAATGCAAGGAGACAATATTCACAAAAAATTACCGTTTGGTGTGGAATACTACGCGACAGAATAATTGGCCCATTTTTCTTTGAAGGGAATTTGAATGCGGCTGGCTTCTTGAATTTTCTAGAAATTGAATTTAGAAATGCTTTAGATGAGTTACCATTAAGATACCGTTTAAATTTAAAGTTACAGTTAGGTGGCAGTCCTATTCATAATGCTCGTTTAATCAGAAACTGGCTAGATAATAATTTTGAAAACTGTTGGATAGGGCGAAATAGTCCTTTCTGTGAGTGGCCACCGAGATCTCCGGACTTAACTCCTTTAGATTTTTTTCTTTGGGGTACCCTTAAGCAAAATGTTTATAAGTCAAGACCCCATAATTTACAAGAACTGCAAGCTAGGATAAACCGTAGTTGTGAGGAAATTACTCCACAGCAAATACGAAATGTAATTTTGAATGTACGCAAGAGGAACGACAAATGCATTGTAGAAAATGGAGGCTTGGTAGAAGTTACAAAAATTTTATAATTTTAATTGTTTTTATGTTTTGTGTTTATAAGCATAAGGTTGTATTATTACAATTCAATTATTTTCCATGGCCAACTTTGAATTTTTGAAAATAAAGACGTACCTTGGCTGCATTTTTAATTTTTCTACAAAATCGTTATTTCTTGAAATATTTTGATGAAATTTTGTACATACCCATTTCGAGGGGTGCTCAATCCATTGGCGCACACAGATTTTTTCAAAAAAGAACGCTAATATGGTTTCTTAAAATTTTGCTCATAAAAACGGTCATAGTAGGCTTTGGATTTTATGCGAACCAGGCAATTTTTGTTCAAAATGTGCAGTTCATCGAGCTCTACAATTTAAAAAAAAAATCAGCCAAATCGCACGATTGATACACTTTTTACAGACTGACCCCAAAACAAATGGGTCACACTGTATGTTTTATCTCTTCAAAATTAAAAAAATATAAGGAGGTAAATACATCTGGCTACGCTAGCTGGAGTTATGAAAAATCGACTCTGACGACGAAATAAATGGCGGTTGGAAAAATTACAAGCACCCTTGCTATCTCAAAAAAGGGGAAGGAGATGCGTGCTCTGTTTTCTATTAGCGCGAATATTAACGATACCGTATGCGGACAATCCATTTCAGACACCTATTTCGCCCGTGCCTACTGTATATATTCAGCTGTAGTTTAAAATAGCAACGCGATCAATATACGAATATGCGACATGTTATTTTTCTTGACGTGCGTCCACACCTCCTATCGCCAATCGGGCCTACAGGTCAACATTTCCGACCCTGTAACCATGCTCGCATGCTCGCTGCTGCATAAATAGCTATATGCAGCAAACTCAATCCCGTAATAATACGCCATGTTGGAGGTACATTTTGGTAGTTGATGTATGTCCCGTGAGCTGTCAATACAGGGTGATTCAGTTCCGGTGCTCAAGATGGGGATCTCGGAAACCGTAACAGATACGAAGTCGGTCAAATGGAGGCAAACTTGCTCCTTTGGGCGCCTAACAATATGCCGTTGAGAAAGTTAAAATATTTTCATGGGTTGCTGAGATATTTAAGAAAAAACGAATTTTTGAAAATTTTATTTTTTTCTGGCGCCATTTGCGATAATATTGAAAAATAAATCATACTTTTTCATTGCAACTTTTTCTGGACTACGTCATAGTGTTTTTAGATTTTCGGGGCGACGTTTCGTTTTTGAGATAGAGGGATCATCTTCATTTTTTTAAATACGGACCTGGATTTTTTATTGCATATTTCGAATTGAATCGTTGTCCTGAGTACAACGATATATGACATATACATATTTTTTCTTGTTTTAGCTGCTAAAATGCACATTTACTAAGAAAAAAATTAATACGGTCCTGGACTATGCATTTTTTTCTCTTTTTTTTTTCAAAGCTATTCTGATTATAACAGGTGATCATTATTTTAATACCTACTGTATTAATTATACTACATGTTTGTCATATTTTGAATTTTTTTTTATACTTTAGGCACAGACATATATAGCTTAAGCTATATATGTCTGTGCTTTAGGTAAATAACAACAATAATAATTATAATTACTAACACTAGTGAGATACATTTTACTTAAAGTATAAAAAAATATTTCAATATATGACAAACCTGGAGAATAATTAATCCAGTAGGTATTAAAATAATGATCACCTGTTATAATCGGAATAGCTTTGAAAAAAAAGAGAGAGAAATGCATAGTCCAGGACCGTATTAATTTTTTTCTTAGTAAATGGGCATTTTAGCGGCTAAAACGAGAAAAAATATGTATGTGGCATACATCGTTGTACTCAGGGCAACGATTCATTTCGAAATATGCAATAAAAAATCCCGGTCCGTATTTTAAAAAATGAAGATGATCCCTCTATCTCAAAAACTAAACGTCGCCCCGAAAATTTTAAAATACTATGACGTAGTCCAGAAAAAGTTGCAATGAAAAAGTATAATTTATTTTTCAATAAAATCTAAATTTCAAAAATTCAGTTTTTCTTAAATATCTCAGCAACCCATGAAAATATTTTAACTTTCTCAACGGTATATTGTTAGGCGCGCAAAGGCGCAAGTTTGCCTCCATTTGACCGACTTCGTATCTGTTACGGTTTCCGAGATCCCCATGTTGAGCACCGGAACTGAATCACCCTGTATACCGGCCCTGCTTAGGCGTGTACAAATTCAATAATCTAGTGTTTACCAGAAAAAAAATGTGTTACACAATTTACACGTAACAAAAAATCTATAGAAAACGTCAAAATAAGTGAAGGGTACACGGGAAAAACAGGCTAAGTCAATTTTTGTTGAAATTGGGATAACAGTGCCATCTTGTGGTAAATTATGTGCTCTTTCAAACCATCGTAATAGTCAGGGGAAAAACACGCTAAGTCACAATATACGAATTACTTTAAAATACCCATACACGAGAAGAATAGGCTAAGTCAGCGCGGATCAGGGGAACAACAAGCTAAGTCATAATAAAAACGAAACAATCATTTAATTTATTCTTCCGGATCCTAGTTATGAAGGTACAATGCTTACAATTCTGTGCTTGAATTACTATTCATTGCAATTTTGTAGGGTTGATTGCCATATCGGCAGAAAAATACGCAGATCTGCAATGTCTCAAGAATTTTTGTGGCCCAAGTGCACAAGAGTATTTTGCCAGTCTTCCGCACACTTAGATTTCTATATATTTTCCAATAAAACTAAATATATGTACAGTGTGTTTCACTTCAAGTCGAGACAATTCATTATTTTTTTACGGGTTGACCGATTTTCAAAAACTTTTTTTTAAAATATAGTGCTCCGAGAGATCTTCATTTTGACACTAATTTTTTTCAGATTCGTCTTTTCCATGACCTACTACGATCAAAATTATACCCCCAAAAACTGCAAAAGTACATTAGGCATTTTTTTTAGGAAAAAAATGAATAGCACAGTCGTATTGGCCATACCCGCAAACCACGCATACCAAGTTTCACGGTCATAAATTATACAGGGCGTTCACAAAATAGCTTCAAACATAGTAAAAATACGTTTTTTCGGAGTACTCTGTACAAACACCGAGAGATATTTTAAAATTATTTCTTCGCAGTTTGATTAGGGCTCACATGAGCCATCAATTCCCACGATTTCATGGCCCTGCCTTATACAGGGCAGACGAAATATGACTTTGAATTACCGTTTGAAGTGGTCATCCGAGATCGCCAAACAAGTCAAATAATTGCAATACCAGAAACATCCGCTGGAACAAGCATCTGGTGGATCCAAAATGGACGATGGGGTTGGAATTGGGATATACGGCCCTAATCACAGGACCTCACAGTCCCTAGGTAAGACTCCCTCCATTTTCCAGGCAGAATTCCAAGCCATAAATGTATGTGCCCATGAGTGCATCAACAGACGCATCAAGGGGGCAAGAATATACATCTTATCAGACAGTCAGGCAGCACTAAAAGCTCTGAAGTCCTATACTTATGAGTCTAAAGTTGCCTGGGAATGCAAAGCACATCTAAAGCAACTGACCATAGGCAATAGATTGACTTTAATGTGGGTGCCAGGGCACGAAAGTGTTCATGGCAATGAAATAGCTGATAGCCTCGCTCGAGAAGGGGCTAAGGCCCCATTTTATGGTCCTGAACCATTCTGTGGCATAAATAAAAGCCACCTATTGGGAGAGATCAAAATATGGATAAAAGAACAAAAAGAATTCTACTGGAGAAACACTCCGGGCCAAAGACAAGCGAAACGATTTCTGACCTATTCGCCTGAGAACGCCAAAAAGCTTCTCACTCTAAACAAGAATGAAGTAAGACTAATCACCGGTCTCCTTACTGGACGCTGCCCATTAAGATATCATCTTAAAAAAATGGGCAAAACAGATAATGGACTATGTAGATTCTGCAACGAACGAGATGAGACTAGCGAGCATATACTCTGCGAGTGTCCCCTCTTAATCCGAAGCAGACTCAAACACTTCGAAAAGATTGATATAAATCCAAACGAAATTGGCAACATGGCACCAAGGAAAATACTGAGCTTTATTAAAAGCTTAGGTGACCTCGGCATTTATTAGAGTAGGGTCAATCACAAAAGATCTACATAGGTCGCAGTGAAGAAAGTCCATTAGAGCCAAACGACCCCGAGAAAATTTACAATCTACAATCTATACAGGGCGTTCGCATTAAAGATACAAAAATCGAAAAAAATCGATTTTTCGCTTGGTGTTTTTTTTTAAATTTTTTTCTACAATTTTAACTTATGCCTATTAAAAAACATAAACAATAATAAATTTTAGAAAGTATTTTCAATAAAAAGCACCCTTTTCTTATTTGAAACAAATTAAAAATTGATTGGTATCCACGTATCCAGGGTGCTCTTTATTGAAAATACTTTTTAAATTTAATATTGTTTATGTTTTTTAATAGGCATAAGGCAGGGCCATGAAATCGTGGGAATTGATGGCTTATGTGAGCCCTAATCAAACTGCGAAGAAATAATTTTAAAATATTTCCCTGTGTTTGTACAGAGTAGGTACTCCGAAAAGTCGTATTTTTGCTATGTTTGAAGCTATTTTGTGAACGCCCTGTATAATTTATGACCGTGAAACTTGGTATGGGGGGTTTTCGGGTATGGTCAATACGACTGTGCTATTTATTTTTTCCTAAAAAAATGCCTAATGTACTTTTGCAGTTTTTGGGGGTATAATTTTGATCGTAGTAGGTCATGGAAAAGGCGAATCTGAAAAAAAAGTAGTGTACAAATTTAGATCTTTCGGAGCACTATATTTTTAAAACAAAGTTTTTGAAAATCGGTTAACCCGTAAAAAAATAATGAATTGTCTCGACTTGAAGTGAAACACACTGTATGTAATAAACATATGCAATAAATGAAGTTTGCGAAAATTTGTCTAAATAATCAAGACAAAAACGAGCTGAGTCATTATATTTAAACAAAATTGCTAAATCCCATTGGTTAATAAACTTCAGAATTTTCCATTTTACCAATAATTATTTGGTCCGGCAGCCACGGGGATAAACCCAAAAATATGGTATGAAGTTTTTTTAAAACGGATTTGACATCTCTAGGACTCCTAGTTTTGATATCCAAGTGATGACAACCTGTCATCCTTTGAGATGCAGGGTGTCCGCTTTTAATGTGATGACGTATATTTTTACACCCCCTTATTTTATATTTTTTTGAGGTTGGGAAAAAAGTTTCAGATACAAGTTGTAGAAGCCAAAGCAAGCTTTTTTCAGCGTTTATTTATTTCTATACAGGGTGTTATATTTTTAGATATTGGAAATCTGCTCATTGTCACAATTTCCATGATGTATACACATATAATATGTTTGTTTCAAGCGTTTGTAAGGTATTCGGCCTTGAAACTTTCAGTTTTGCACTTTTCATGTTTATTTTTTCGAAAATGAACCTGGCGGGTATAGTTTTTATTTTTTAATTAATTTATTAAAACAGCTATAAAAAACGAAAGACAACTTTTTCTGCTCTACATGTTTTTAATAGCCATTTTAATACACAGTGTGATGACAGATTCCTCTCGAGAAATTATGAAGAATTAGTGAAGCGGCCCCATTTGGAGCTACGATCCTTCAAAGGGGCTAAACGAAGGCACTTTTTCTTAACTTCAGAACCGTTTAACCGATCGCCCTCAAATTTTGTACACACTGTACACTCAGTAATAGCCACTAACCACCTTTAAATGGACTCCCTGGTATACAAAGTGTCTGTTTTTTAGGTGACTCATTGTTGTTTGCTATCGTAGTTTATTTCGCAATTTTCAGGAACACAGATTAAAGACTATTTTGATTTCCTCGTTTTCATTGCATTTTGCTAAAATCTTCAAGGGTTTTTTCGGCAGGAATAGCGATAACATATCGACTATTACTAACTTCCATTATTGGGGTTTGAACTAATTAACATATTAGTACATTAGTTTCCTTCGGATTCTTTAATTAATACATCCATTTAAAAATGGTGTAAATTGATTTTGACATATATAAAAAAATATCTTCAACCATGGGGCATTTTTCTTCTTGAGATTCTTGTTGGTTTGAACCAAGTATAAGGTAAGGACACAGCTTACCCTGTAAGGGTGATTTGGGATAATAATTATTGAGTTTTTGACTAGACTAGGAAATAGGTAGTAAATTTGAAATTATCTTTTAAAAATAATGTAATATGTAGGTATTGCACATAGTATTGTATTTTTGAGAAATTAATTTGCATTCCAGCTAATTCATAGTAAGTAATTACCTACTTTTTTAAGTTATAAAACTGATTATTTTTCATACAGATTTTCTAGGTATTTTACTATTTTTCGGAATTCTGACGCTAAAATTGCTGAACTGTGTAAGGTATTTAATTTTGCAAACGTTATTGCGTTTTAGTGATTACCGAGAAATGTAATTAAATTTTGACAATTAAGGATTACTTGATCAAAAGCGTTTTGAGCTCTTATTGTTTTGTTAACATATTAAATTCGAAGTTTTCCAGTCTTATTAAATTTTGATTTTATTGTAAATTTGTAATAGTTCAGTTATAGTTGTTATCAATAAGTTGTTTCATGAGAGATATTTGTAAAGAAATTTCATTCGTAAATGATTGTTGATTATTTTGTAAATCATGAATTGCTTTGTCGTATCTTTCGCCATCGTCGGAATCTAGGGTTCCGAAAAGGCGCTTTGATGATTTATTAATGACATTAACTACTAATCCTCTTTTTACTCTATTATGCGGTTATGTAATGCGTTCCTATATTATTAGATAAAGTTTTATTTTTATTAGTAAGCGTTAAATAATTTATTATAATATAAAATTTAGGAGCATTGTTTAATTGGTTAATAATATGATTAATTTCTATATAGTGTATAATAGATATTTATGTACCAGGGCACCAAGGCACTGAAGTTCAACTTTATATGACTCATGTGGAATTTAGTTGCCGAGGCTCTGGCCTAGGCAAATAAACCACTTGAGTCATAAAAAGAACTTGAATGCCGAGGTACATAAGTATTATTTTTTTGAAATCGGGAAAAACTGTTTTATTGGGCAAAAAATAATCATAAGGGATCACCCGTCCATGAACCGACTGCGCGCTGCGTTGCTTGACTACGGCGATCGCTGTACCTAAGTTAAGTATGACGAGGCACGGCGCTTCCCAACAGGAACTCCAAACTGCTGCCTGTTGTGCAGCCTCCATGAAAAAAAAAGATTGATATTCAAACCTACTAAAATATTTAGACTGAAAGATTGCACCGCTATAGGAAACAATTTCGCAATGTGTACGAAAAGTTAAATGGGCCTTTATGGCCGGATTTTGAATATTTGGTCACTTTTGACGGGCGATGGCTCCGCCGTCTGACGTTTGATGTTTACATCCGCCAAGGCCTACTTCACTGAGGATGTTAAGAAAATGTAAGTTTATTTTTAATAATACGGGTATCTCCTAACTGAAATGGGAGTAAGGAAGTTTTAATGGGAGTAAACGTCATAATATCGTTCATTGCTGTCCTCATTTTTGTAATTAGTGTCAATTTAGCTTTTTTGAATATAAATTTTGTAACGAAAAATGCCTCTAAAGTTGTTATATCAGCTTTCAATGAATATGTCAGCATGGTTGTCTAACCTACTCAAAGATTTAGCAAATAAATTTCAAGTTTGGGTATTCTACTTACAGTTTTATAATTTTTGTAATTAATTTAGAGGCATTTTCCGTCACATCTTTGTTGGCCTGAGGCCCCCAGGGCCCCATTTTCCTTTAGTTTCATTGTTTTCCCTATAGAGCTTCCATAACTTTCTAGAAAGTTTGCTAGAACTTTAGGATTTGTGAACTATCATTGGCCAGGAACATTCTAGATTATTCTCCAGTCTTCCTTTTGAATATATAAGCCCTGGGAATTGGGCCTGAAAGGTAGTGGAAAGGTTAGAAAGCGATTTTGTGCGAATTTTGGAGCTGAAAGAATATTCTTGGACAGTGACAGTAATCTGACAAGTTTATTTTTGTTATTTTTGAAGGCTAAACAATAAAGGTGGTAACCAGTAGTACAAAACACAGTACCTAAGTAAGTTTTGGGATACCTATAAATATTACATAAGCGTAATTTTTCATTCTTAATTTGACAATTAGTCTAGTTTTACTTGCAAAAGGGTATGTTTTAATAACGTGATATCTTCCAGATTCTTTTAAGTTGAACATAATTTGATTTGCATAGGTATTTAAATTATTTTCGGTAACTGGGATACTTAAAATTGGGTCTACCAAAATCCTTGTCTAGAAATGGATAGACAAGGCCAAAATGAATAGTTTCGACTTCGTTTCCGTCTTCAATATGCGTTTCAATTTCTCCTGTAGGGTTTATTCTAATGTCCGAAATTATTTTAATTTTGGAAATATTTTTATTTTCATTATTTTCATTTACTTCAGGATTTATTTCGGAGAACTCGGATTCTAAATATTCTTGTCTTTCTGGATCTTTTATAGGGTTGTCTATAAATTCGCGATTTAAAAATTGATTTATATCATTATATACCTATCGACATCTCCGGGGTTTCCTCTAACCGATTAATTTCACCACTATCTATACAGGGTGGCCCAAGACGAACTGCATGGATCTATATATGGAAAACTAAAAGTAGGAAAATTCTGAAAATTTGGCACCTCACCAATGCCGATGGGAGCTGCTCAACTAAAATATTTTGGTGAATCTGACACTTCCGGTTATACCGGAAGTCGATATCAACTTTCTTATTTCAAATAGAACACCCTGTATATTATTGCATTTTTGAATTCTAGGCATCATTTTGGAACAAAAACATGCAACATGTCCTATGTCTAAATCCAACCGTTTTTAAGATATTTGCATTTTTCCGAAATAAATTACAGATGCAGACCTAAAGTCAATTAGCAATTTATACGAGGAAACGGCTAATATGATTTTCCAAGCGTTAAGCAAACCCCGCATTTTATGGGCGAAAAGTGGGTTTTTCGTAAATTAATCGAAAATTGCTGCATTTGGGTATAGGAAACCTTATACAAAGTTGTCATCATTTTTAGTGGTCAATAAGATCGCATTAAAAAAATGGGGGTTTCCATTTGAAAATTTCGAGATTGAAGCACATTTTGAATGTAATTTTTATTCATATTTTGTGAACACCCTGTATAAGAACGGATTTATTTCTCAGCAGAGATCATTAGGTCAGGCCATCTGCTACACGATGCCAAAAATTCGTTTTGAAATTTCGCGGTTTCCTCGTATAAATTAATTATTGACTTTAGGTCTGCACCTGTAATTTTTTTCGGAAAAATGCAGTTTTTGTTCCAAAATGATGCCTAAAAAACAAAAATGCAATAATATACAGGGTGTTCCATTTGAGATAAAAAATTTGATATCGACTTCCGGTATAACCGGAAGTGCCAGATTCACCAAAATATTTTAGTTGAGCAGCGCCCATCTTCATTGGTGAGGTGCCAAATTGTCAGAATTTTCCTACTTTTAGTTTTCCATATATAGATCGATGCAGTTCGTGGTGGGCCACCCTGTATAGGGTGGCTTATATAAGTGGCTCACTCAAAATATCTCGGCTATTTTTTAACAGAAAAAATCGGTGGCAGGTGCGATCCATAGCCCTTCCAGGCCGGCCTTCTTTTGTCATGATGAAAATTGTTGTCTACGAAAACTAGGTCAAAGATCGGAAAAATTCGAAATTTTTAAACTGCTGTAACTTTTTTATTTTTCGAAGTATGGCAAAAAGTTTAACATGGAAATTGTTTGCAAGAACCGACAGAATTTGCCTATGACACTAGTTTCGATATGTGGATTAGCGTAAAGTTTAGAATCTCTTGAGCTCGAAAAATAAATTATCTGTAAAAATATTTAATTATAATAATAATAATAATAATAATAATAATAGAGATCCACGGCGAACACATAGACATAGATGACAACAACAACAATGGGGAACTTCAAGCGCCTGGACAACAACTAGAAGCCGAAACGGTAGAACCAACAACCGAGAGTCTGGAATCGGTTAACGAAGAACATTTCGAAGGCTTAAACGCACATATGAGACAGGCAGTATTGCGATACGAAGGCACAGACCCACTGAGCAGGCCACCGCTACCAAGATTAAATTCTTCCAGGAAACTTGCGATCGTGCTCGATCTTATGAACACACGAATTTTACCAAACTATGTTTCAGTGACACCAACATTAGAACGTATGCACATGTTAATCTACTGTGCCGCAACGGCAGTCACCACTGTAATGGGTGCCAAGATCCGAACGGCCCAAGAGTGGAATCGTGCAAGACCAGAACCACGAATGGCTCAATGGGAAATGCGACTAAATCGGAAGATCGAGAGTCTCCGTAAAGACATAGGACAAGTGACGGAATATATCAGAGGAGTTAGAACTAGAAGGATCCAGAGGGCGGTGCAGGCAATAATGAGCCGCACCCAAATGCATTCTCGGCATGACCCCGCGAACATCACTGCTCAACAATGTCTTGACACATTAAAACAAAAACTTTCTGTTTTCGCAGGGCGTCTGAGGAGATACAAGGCTAGTAACAACAGGAAACGAGACAACAAACTCTTTGAACGATCAGAAAAGGGTTTCTACCGTGCTTTTATTTCTAGCGCCGATGCCACAAATGCGAGTTACCCTAGCAGAGAACAGGTCGACGGTTTCTGGAGAAATCAACTTGCCACACCAGGTCCATACAATGTCAGTGCAAGCTGGATCAGCGAAGAACGCGAGATGGGCCGGAACTATAGCCAGATGCAACACGAGCAATTCACAACCGCTGAGGTCTCCGATGTCATCAGGAATTCCCACAACTGGAAGGCACCAGGTCCAGATCATCTCCAAAATTATTGGATTAAGAAGTTGTGGTGCACGCATGAACAAATAACTACCTTAATTAATGAAGTCTTGCTCGATCCTCTGAAAATGCCATTGTTTCTTACACAGGGTGCAACCTACCTGTTACCAAAAGACCAGCGGAATACGGATAACCCTGCCAAGTATCGCCCAATAACCTGCTTGCCTACGCTGTACAAGATAATCACATCTTGCCTTACGCAGCGAATATATGCTCACTGCGAGCGGAACAACATCATTGCAATGCAGCAGAAGGGCTGCTCGAAGGGCGCAATGGGATGCAAAGAGCAACTCATCATAGACTCTGTCATCTGCAACCAGGCTCATTCCAAGCAACGAAACCTCCACATGGCTTATGTGGACTACAAAAAAGCATTTGATTCCGTACCTCACGACTGGCTCACAGGTATCTTAAAGCTGTATAAAATAGATCACCATACAGTTTCCTTTTTAGAACACGTTATGACAACCTGGCGCACTAAGATACAACTCAGAACCGCAAACAGTAACATCGAGACCGACACAATCAACATCCGAAGAGGGATTTTCCAAGGAGATTCACTCAGTCCACTGTGGTTCTGCATGGCGATGAACCCTCTATCACATCGGTTGAACTCTACAAAATATGGCTTCGCTATCAAAAGCAACAACGCAGAAGCGATCAAGTTGAATCACCTATTATATATGGATGATTTAAAACTGATCGCCGCAACCAAAAACCAACTAACGCAAATGCTTAAAATTGTAGAGGAGTTCTCCAGGGACATCGGAATGCTGTTTGGACTGGACAAGTGCCGCACCCTTAATATCATCCGGGGAAAGCTCGAACAAAGCGCACACGAGATGCAGGACGGCCAGGAGATCGAAGCAATGAGCATGGGAGATACATACAAGTATCTCGGGATGAAACAAGCTCAAAGGATAGACCATCGAACAATGAAGACTGATTTAACGAATGAATTCATCAAGAGAGTAAGACAAGTAGTGCGAACTGATCTTAACAGCAGGAATTTGTTTAAGGCCCTGAACACGTATGCGTGCTCTGTACTCAGCTATTCGTTCGGAATAGTGAATTGGACCAACACGGACATCAACAACCTGCAACGAAAAGTTAGGACACTACTGACAAAAGCTCATAAACATCATCCTCGTAGCGCCGTAGAAAGAACAACTCTGCCACGTCAACTAGGAGGAAGAGGATTGGCAGATCTCAGCAAGCAATTGGACCAACAAATATTAAATCTGCGTAATTATTTCTACAGGCAGGCCAACAGCTCCACACTACATAGGGCTATATGCGGAGCAGACGTCTCAACTCCGCTACGTCTGACGGAACACGAGCGTCAAAATCACCACCGAACCGACAACGATAAACTACAGAGGTGGTTGGGGAAGCCGCTGCACGGGAGGCATCCTAATGAGGTTAACCAGGAACATGTCGACAAGTTAGCGTCGAACTATTGGCTGACCTCGGGACGAATGTTCCCCGAGACGGAAGGCTTCCTACTGGCCATACAAGATCAGGTTATACCAACTCGCAACTACCTAAAATTCATTGTAGGAGATGCATCGGTAGTGGATGACAGATGCAGATACGGGTGCCCAACCTCAGAAACAATCCAGCACATAACAGGAGGATGTCAGATGTTCGCATCAACGGAATATAAGGAACGACACGATTCGGTTGCCAAGATCTTGCACCAGGAACTGGCGGAAAAACTTCTGCTTGTGCAGGCAGAGAGGATCCCATATTACAGCTACACACCGGGGCCTGTTCTTGAGAACAGCAACTACAAGATGTACTGGGATCGTACAGTTCTGACAGATCAACGAGTTGCCCATAACAGACCGGACCTTATAATAGTTGATAAAATTTCTAGGAAGACAACTCTGATTGATGTGGCCATCCCGAACAACAACAACCTGCGTGTGAAGCAAGTCGAGAAGATCGCAAAGTACAGAGACTTAGAAGAACAAATTAGAAGGCAATGGGAAATGGACAACGTTCAGACGATTCCAATCATCGTGTCAACAACTGGTGTCATACCAAAAAGTTTGCTGAGAAACATCAAAGAGCTGGGTCTAACTGATAATCTTTACAGGTCCATGCAGAAAGCGGTACTACTTGCGACAGCCCGAACCGTCAGGAAATTCATGGGGAGCGCAGGAACGTCCAACATCAATGTCACCTAAGGCCCGATAACATGGCAAGGGTCTCGTCCGAGCCAGATCCTTATGGTATACGGGATACCCGGGATCTGAGTGAATGTTCCCCAGAGAGGGAGTGCGAATGCCTTTTGGCTAAATCGATATAATAATAATAATAGGACCGGACCTTATAATAGTTGATAAAATTTCTAGGAAGACAACTCTGATTGATGTGGCCATCCCGAACAACAACAACCTGCGTGTGAAGCAAGTCGAGAAGATCGCGAAGTACAGAGACTTAGAAGAACGAATTAGAAGGCAATGGGAAATGGAAAACGTCAAGACGATTCCAATTATCGTGTCAACAACTGGTGTTATACCAAAAAGTTTGCTGAGAAACATAAAAGAGCTGGGTCTAACTGATAGTCTTTACAGGTCCATGCAGAAAGCGGTACTACTTGCGACAGCCCGAACCGTCAGGAAATTCATGGGGAATGCAGGAACGTCCGACAACACCAATGTCACCTAAGGCCCGATAACATGGCAAGGGTCTCGTCCGAGCCAGATCCTTATGGTATCCGGGATACCCGGGATCTGAGTGAATGTTCCCCGTAGAGGGAGTGCGAATGCCTTTTGGCTAAGTCGAAATAATAATAGCAATGAGCAAGGGAGATACATACAAGTATCTCGGGATGAAACAAGCTCAAAGGATAGACCATCGAACAATGAAGACTGATTTAACGAATGAATTCATCAAGAGAGTAAGACAAGTAGTGCGAACTGATCTTAGCAGCAGGAATTTGTTTAAGGCCCTGAACACGTATGCGTGCTCTGTACTCAGCTATTCGTTCGGAATAGTGAATTGGACCAACACTGACATCAACAACCTGCAACGAAAAGTTAGGACACTACTGACAAAAGCTCATAAACATCATCCCCGTAGCGCCGTAGAAAGAACAACTCTGCCACGTCAACTAGGAGGAAGAGGATTGGCAGATCTCAGCAAGCAATTGGACCAACAAATATTAAATCTGCGTAATTATTTCTACAGGCAGGCCAACAGCTCCACACTACATAGGGCTATATGCGGAGCAGACGTCTCAACACCGCTACGTCTGACGGAACACGAGCGTCAAAATCACCACCGAACCGACAACGATAAACTACAGAGGTGGTTGGGGAAGCCGCTGCACGGGAGGCATCCTAATGAGGTTAACCAGGAACATGTCGACAAGTTAGCGTCGAACTATTGGCTGACCTCGGGACGAATGTTCCCCGAGACTGAAGGCTTCCTACTGGCCATACAAGATCAGGTTATACCAACTCGCAACTACCTAAAATTCATTGTAGGAGATGCATCGGTAGTGGATGACAGATGCAGATACGGGTGCCCAACTTCAGAAACAATCCAGCACATAACAGGAGGATGTCAGATGTTCGCATCAACGGAATATAAGGAACGACACGATTCGGTTGCCAAGATCTTGCACCAGGAACTGGCGGAAAAGCTGCTGCTTGTGCAGGCAGAGAGGGTCCCATATTACAACTACACACCTGAGCCTGTTCTTGAGAACAGCAACTACAAGATGTACTGGGATCGTACAGTTCTGACAGATCAACGAGTTGCCCATAACAGACCGGACCTTATAATAGTTGATAAAATTTCTAGGCAGACAACTCTGATTGATGTGGCCATCCCGAACAACAACAACCTGCGTGTGAAGCAAGTCGAGAAGATCGCGAAGTACAGAGATTTAGAAGAACGAATTAGAAGGCAATGGGAAATGGAGAACATCCAGACGATTCCAATCATCATGTCAACAACTGGTGTTATACCAAAAAGTTTGCTGAGAAACATCAAGGAGCTGGGTCTAACTGATAGTCTTTACAGGTCCATGCAGAAAGCGGTACTACTTGCGACAGCCCGAACCGTCAGGAAATTCATGGGGAGTGCAGGAACGTCCAACAACATCAATGTCACCTAAGGCCCGATAACATGGCAAGGGTCTCGTCCGAGCCAGATCCTTTTGGTATCCGGGATACCCGGGATCTGAGTGAATGTTCCCCGTAGAGGGAGTGCGAATGCCTTTTGGCTAAGTCGAGATAATAATAAACGTCTTTATTTGACCTTATGGTACAAAGAGGCGAAGTGTCGCTTACAAGCGTTTTTCAACTTAACCTTAATTATGTGTGTTTTTTAAAGCAAAATGACCCATTCAATTTGAAGTGTCACACTTGCCCGTTTGTTCTGTATATACTTAAAAAGATTAAGAAAAAATATTGGTAATATTTGTGGTTGACATAAGATTTAGTTACTCATGAAAATAAATGTGCAATGATAGCGTTATGACGTTAGTAATGATATCCCTATTGGAATTTTGCAAATGGGCTTACCTAAGCAGGTGAGTTTACTCAACAACTCCACAAAATATGTAATACTAAAAAATGAGAATACTTGAAATGTGCAGCAGCTGAAATTAGAGTTGTGCCGTTTGAAAGTTTCATTTGAAATTTTCACATTTGAAACTTTCAAAAGTGAAATATTTCGCTTATCCCATGAAGTGAAATTTCAGTGAAATTTTCGAAAGTTTTAAGCGAAAGTTTCACTTCATAAATTTCGCGAAACATTCTCAGAAATTTCCTTAAAAACGCGAAACTCTCATATATTTCATTAAAGTTTCGCGAAAACATATGCGGCAGGCGACCATCCCTTCATTTAATTTGGACGCGCCCACGCCGGCTGTTGAACGGGAAGTGATATAACAAAATAAACATATAATTTTTGTTCCAGTAATGATTTATAACAAAAACCGCTGTATCCGCCATTTTGATTTTTTCAAAAAAATAGTTTTTTGGTCAAAACTTATATTTGTTGCTCGATTGTTTTTTTTACTGCATTCGGTTTCTTGGAAAAACTACACAAGTTTAGTTTTTGAACCATGAACCAGCCTAAATATTGCTGAGATAATCGAGCTTAAAGTAACGTCTTATCTCTATCTGGGACACCCTACACCCATGCCACTTCATACACATACATAATTTTTGGGCTTGGGTGGGGACTGTTTATAGGAAATGATTGAGAAATTTTCACGTGAAACATTCTTTAAATTTCATAAATTTCAACATCACATTGAAAGTTTCAAATATTTCGCGAAAATTTCTTTAAATTTCACAAATTTCGAAAGTTTCGCGAAAATTTGTATAGGAAATTATTACGAAATTTTCACTTGAAACTTTCTTTAAATTTCATAAATTTCAACATCACATTCAAAATTTTCACGTGAAACTTTCTTTAAATTTCATAAATTTCAACATCACATTGAAAGTTTCAAATATTTCGCGAAAATTTCTTTAAATTTCATAAATTTCGAAAGTTTCGCGAAAATTTCATAAATTTCGAAAGTTTCTCGAAAATTTCAAAGTGAAATTTCACTTTCTCTGGAAAAATGAAATTTGCCCATCTCTAGCTGAAATACAGATGCTGAAAAGGTTAAATGTTGAAGAATGTACGGTGTTGTTTGTTGTGAAAAGTAGGTGTAAATACTAGGTATTCACTGAGCATTTATTTTATTGTAATAGTAGGAACGACATTTTATTATTTCATTTTTAGGATAATTGCTATGGCATCACCTACCTGTTAAGTGTTGAAAATATTAAGTATTTTTAATTTATTTTCATAACAGACAATAATGTCTACGAGTTTCGCATTTTTTATTATTTAAAATAACAATTCTAGATTAGCTATTCCACATTCGATGAAGTGCATAAAATCCGCTTTATTTTCAAAATTTGAATGCCTACTATGCCTAGGTACTGTAATTTAGCGTCATAATTGTGGTTAACCAGACTTTCTGCCATCACAAATATTACAAATAGTTTTTCTTAATTTCTTGTAGTAAATACAGAACAAGCTGGCAAGTGTGACATATCAAATGAAATGGGATATTTTGTTTCATAAAAATGCGTCAATAAAATTTTCCAGATAATTTAATTTTTAATCCCAAGAGAGCCTATATTATAGTTCAAAATTGATACAATGGTTGTATTGTCACAGTCGTTGCAAACAATTTTCATATTAAACTTTTTTCTGTACCTTTAGATATAAAAAAGTTAGAGCGGTTTAAAAATTTTGAATTTTTTTGATTTTTGGCCATAATTTTCTTAGGTGGCCATGGACAGCAGCTTTCATCATGAAAAAAGATGGCTACTCGGAAAAGCTATCGATTGCACCCTGTATAAGAAACATCTATTTCCACTTGTACAAATCTAGAAATAAAATTAATCATTTATTATAATTAATCAATTATATTCCAATATGATTGGTCCAGTCCACAACCAATTTTTGGCATTGCTAAATATTGTAGGTCATTTTCAATTGCATGTTGTCTCAAATTCCTAAGACAGTTAAACATATTGTAGTATGTAGGTTTCCCATACAAATATTTATTTGTTATTAAATAATAAATAAAAAGTTTATTATCATTTAAAATTATTGCCATTTGGCCTACTTGTTTATTTTGATTCTTGAAAAATTAAACATTATTACATGTTTTCTTAAACTGTATGGATATACCTGCTCCTAATTTAAAGTCTTCTGGAACACAAGGATCTAACGAGTACCTGTTCTATTATTGTCATTACTTTCTTATTTTTTTCCTAAATTCATAATATTCTTTATAAATATAAAAACAGAAAATTATCTTCACTTCCTCTAATTGAATACGAGGTAATGAATCTGCATTAGTATTTGCTTTTCCATTTTTTGTACGTGATTTCATAATGGTATTCATCTAACTTTAATCGCGATTTTGTTGGTGGATAACTAGTAACTAGTTGACGATTATAACTTTTATTTTTAATTTTTGCTCTCTTCTTTATCTTGATATAACTCTTCGACTATGGCGTTATTTTGCGGCTGAAAATTATTTCTTGGGAAATTATTTTGTCGTGAAGAAAAACTTCTGTGCCCATTAGAAGGCACGCCTGAATTTACTGACCTCATGATTTCTGGCATTTATTATTATTATTAAAACCATTTCGACTAATTTGGGAAGCTATACTTGCATTGGAACATTACGCAGTGGTCCGAAAACTTGTCGGCTAGTGGGGTAGCGTCTTTGTATTTGTCTAGGTTGTACATTAATCGGTTGGCTAGAATTGTTGTTGAAATTAGGGTTGTTGTTGGAAATTTGAATTCCTAAATTGGTTAGTATTATTGTTATTATTTTTTATTGTTAGTTAATTGAAAATTATGTTTTTGGAAATTTTGTTGACTACCAGGGGTTGAGGTTGATCCAGGGACTGCTCGCTACCAAGCCTCTAAGATCAGGGGTTGCTGGGCGACGTCTTCAGAATTAAAATTCTACAGCTTCTCGCGTCGCGGTAGAATGCGATGCCGATATCGTGGGGATTCCAAACTATTAAGCTACGGTCTGTCTACAGCGCATTCCGCATGCGGATTGCGCGTTGCGAAGTGCGCGTGCGGAGTGCGCATCCACGGTGGCCTATCTACAATGCGCACTGCGCATCCCTTATCATATTATATAAATTTTCGTTTTATTGTTATTGGGACATACTATTGTCTCCGTATTGCATGGAGCCTTGCAGGTGAAAGGTAACCCGCCAAAATTGAAAAGAAAAAACATTTAAAATAGTATATTGCCTAACAAGTGCGGAAAGTGCCACTTTTCCGCACGGATTGCAGTTGGCTGAACGACGCGTAGCGGAGTTCAGCCAAGAAATCGAGTGTGGAAAAGACACTTTCTGCAAGAGTTAGGAACACTATTTTTTCTACAAGCGTGCGGAAAAGTGTCTTACTTTTCCGCACGCTTGTAGAAAAAAGTATTATTTCGAAAAATTAGGACATAGAGATGATGATTTATTATTATTGTCAATACTATATGAAAGGGGTGATGTGTAAACTTATTAACAAGAAGAGAACATGAAGACAGTTTGGTGAAAATGCCTAAAATTCACCTTCAACGGGAATCTCCGCTGCGCACGGTGCGCACCAGTTGCCCCAGACGCGACTGGTGCGGCCGTGCGCGACGGACGGGTCGTAGACGCATGCGGAGTGCGCTGTAGATAGACCGTAGCTTTAGGGATGCAGAAACTGGACGCACGTCCTACCGACTGCGCCAGTTAAATTAACTTTTTCGAAAGATAAGTTTTTAAAACAATTTATTGACAGTTGCAGGGCAGCAATTAGTGCTACAGATCAAGACAAGGCTAACTACAAAGGACCAGAGCTTAAATATACAGTTTGTTCCAAATTCGACCCTCACCATTGGGATCTCGGTAACTATAAGCTATAGAGAGTCGGTCAAATGGGGAAAGTTTTAGACAATTTTATGGTCAATCTGACGTCCGCGTCGCCGAGAAATCAAAGCTAACTGCGATCGTTTTCGAGTTATTTTAAAAAACTGAATTTTTCACATTTTCGTTTTTGTTGAGTATCTCATAAACCTATGGTTATACAAAAATAGGCCTTTTATGGCACTTTTATCCGGTCTTTTTAACGGACATGTCAGTTTTATGAAAATGGTTTTTCTTTTCGAGATATGACACACAACTTTTGATTTTCTTATGGACACCATCTTGGATTTGTAAAATTTTGAATTCTACATGTAATTATCTTTCCAATGATGTGTCACTAGGTATTGATTTTTATTAGTTGTACCTAACACTTAGAAGCATTGTTTTTACCTAACTAAGTAGGTCATGACAAGTCTGTCAAAACAAATGCAACAAATTGTCAGTTTGTTACATTTGTTGTGTATGTTGTGTTCTTATCTAGCTCTCAGCCGGGTTCCATGTAAAATCTGTCACTTCACTTTGACGTGACATGATCTTTGAGAAAGGAGGAAGATTTATTCTCCGAAAGCTCAGAAAACAAATTGTTTGAAGTTATTTTTTGAGTTACACGTTTAAAGTTTCGTTCATTCAGTGTTAAGAATTTATGAATTTTCGAGGCAACTTGAAAAAGTTGTCTTTCAATCAGTTTGGTGGCGAAAAACCCAATTAAAAATTAAATGGATCTGTTTGCGCCACAAATAAATTTTAGAAAAAATCATATCCTATTTATAAAATAAAATGTGAGACATTAGACATGTCCTGTTTTTGTTAATCAATGCTATAATACTCGCTATACAGAATATTTCCCAGGTAGGCAGAAAAACTTAAAATAAAATCTATATATTCCGGATTTTTTCTTATAATTTAGCATCTTAGACAAAATTTCGGTATTTCCACATTTTATTACCACATGTATGCATGACCTGGCAAAATTTGGCTGGGGGGGGGGGGCGAATCCTTATCGCCGCCACTGTGTCAGTTGTGTTCATTATCCCACATTGTTCTAAATTTCTACTCAATGGAAAAAAATTCTGCCTCAGAGTGTGTATAATAAACTCTTTGTACCACTGTAGTATTCCTGTTGTTTTTGATGTAACAGGGTGATCATTTTTAGATGCCCAGCCTCTCTTGGTGGAAAACGGTCAAAGATATGGAGATATTATATGTACATGGGAGCTGATATAGGGTGTATAAAGGAATAAATTGGTCCGTTTAGCGACTCTTCACAAATACGACGCTACGCGTCGCGACGCCGAGAAATATATTTTTTTCACCAACATCCACTTTTGTTACATCGTTCGAAAGCCCTAATTTTCTGAACATTTTTTATTAATGACATTTTTCTTTAGTCTCTTCCATTAAAAAGTTATTCTTCAAAAACACATTAAAATATTCATTTTTGTTAATCGCCATTTCCAGGGATGATGTAGGGTTCTCGATGATTTTATTTTTGGAGATATTCCCCTTACCGGCTATAATTTTTTATACCCCCAATTTTCACTAAATGCATTTAGCGTTTTTTTTTTGTTTAAAATCTGACACCACAGCGTTAATTAAGATCCCAGAGAACCCCCATATTATACCTAGTTTGAACAAAAAATATACAGGGAGTTCTATTCTACAGGGTGCCAAAATTTAGCAAAATTGGAATTTTAATGGCATCTGACGAGTCAAGAGTCAAGTATGCCAGGAATTACCTGGAAACAGTTGAATGGTCAACAGGATCACATAAGGTGTGCAAAGATCCGATAAAAATATACAGGTTGTTTTTCTGTGTGCCATTTGTTACACAATTTTTTAACCGTTATACGGGTAAAAAAATGCACCCTGAAATTATTATAAATTGTTAAAATGTATTAATAAATGGAAAAATAATTCATTTTTTTAGAAATCATCATCATCCAACAAGTAAAAACGATTTAAATTATTGAACTTTTCTCGACAAAGCCATCGTCTAATCAAATTATACATTTTTCTATGCGTTTCTGTTGTGGCCACTACCCGCCTTAACTCATCTGGGCTTACTGACGGCTTCTGTAAATTTTATACATAGTTCGTTTATAATTTCTGCGGCGGTTTTGATACGCCTAATCGATTTTTATCATTCTTGATCTGTATAGGTAAAGTTTAAAAAAATATACCTATCACTTTGAGTTGGCACAGAGAAAAATAACCTTTATATTTGTTATTGGATTTTTGTATATCAATACCTTGTGTGGTCCTTTCGACCATTCAACTGTTTTGAGGTAATTCAATGGCATTCTTGACTCTTGACTAGCCAGATGCCTTTTCAAATTAATATTTTGCTAAATTTTGGCAAACTGTAGAATAGAACTCCCTCTATATTTTTTGTTCAAGCATGGCATTATATGGGGGTTCTGTGGTGTCCTGATTAACGCTGTGGTGTCCGATTTTAAACAAAAAAATTGCTAAATGCATTTAATCAAAATTAGGGGCATAAAAAATCATAGCCCGTCCTGGAGTTGCATGTTGACAACGGTAAGAAGGTCAAAAGGTGCGGTTTGAAGATCTTTTAAACAAATAGAAGGTCAGAGGAATATCTCCAACAATAAATTCATTGAAAACTCTACGTTATCCCTGGTAATGGCAATTAACAAAAAATTAATATTTCAATGCGTTTTTGAAGAATAACTTTTAACGGAAGAGAATAAAGAAAAATAGTATCAATAAAAAATTTTCAGAAAAATAAGGGCTTTCGAATGATGTAACAAAAGTGGTATGTTGGTGTAAAAAACATTTTCTTGACGTCGCGACGCCTAGCGACGTATTTGCAAACAGTCTCCTACGGCGCATTTTAGTAACCAAACACCACTGCTTTCTTTTGTATAGCCGGTTTAAAAAGCAATGATTTTTATGGGGTCACAAACAAATTTCCAAATTTCTATTGGCCACAATTGTTCTATAAAAGCAGATTGAGTAGGACTTCTTAGCTACAAAATGTTATGAGTCATAGTGAACAAAAAAATACCCCCAGTTGACAAGAATATATTTTGCTTGGAATTTCTTTTCGTTAAACTGTTTGACCATAAATATTTGAAAAATTTTCGCCTGCGGCGCAATTTTGTACCACAAAGATTCAATTTTTTTTTATTCCTGACTACCTTCCAATTAAAAAGTTTAGCTTTTTGGGCAAAAGTAAAATTTGAGAGGAAAGATAACGCGTTTTTTAAAACTTTTAAACCCGGCCGTAGTCAAAAAAACGCTTTAAAGTGTTACAACTGACAAAAAACATCAGTGTACTTCATTGGAAAGAAAATTGTAGATTTAAAATTTTTACAAAACCAAAATGGCGTCCATAAAAAAATCAAAAGTTGAAAACATTTTTCATAAAACTGACATCATCGTTAAAAAGGCCGGATAAAAGTGCTTTAATTATGTCAAAGCCCTGTCTTTATATAAGCATCGGTTTCTAAGATATTTAACAAAAACCAAAAAATTCAGTTTTTTGGAAATAACTCTTAGTTAGCCTTAAGTTCTCAGCGGCATCGGATTCGCTATAAAATTGTCTAAAACTTTCCCCATTTAACCGACTCTCTATCTCTTGTATAGTAGTTACCGAGGTCCCAATGGTGAGGGTCGAATTGGGGACACACGTATAGTTTGTACAAAATTAACCTAAGCATACACGTGTCCCCGAACTCAGAGTCTAGTCTCTAGTCATCACTGTTACACAAAAGGGTCCATTGTTCGTAGCACGTAACTAGGCCGTCAAAGTTCTTTTTTTTTTCTCAAGTTTTCTTTTTCCTAAAGTAATATAGTTAACTCAAACATATTTGCTATAGTTTAGACACTCAATAAATTCTATAAATTAAAAATAATTCAGCCCATCTACTTCCACCAGTGTCGGAGATACGGGGGTCAACCATCATATTTTTTTATTAAAAAAAATGGTACGCCACTGGGAAAGTAATCTTTTTTGCCTTGCACTAAATTTTCCAATCAATTCTAAGAGAAAACTATTCTCGCCTTTTTTAGAAAAATGTACTTTGGTGCGATTTAATCCTTTTAACACAAGAAAATCAAAGTAGGTCTATAGGCTTTCAACATTTTACACACCTACTGAGTTTTGAATTCTTAACAACTTTCCGTAATAACATTTTGCCGTAAAACCTGCATAAAGGCCACTTAACTGGTACGAAAAATTAGTTATCTTTTTAATTCTCAGGACATATGATTTTTCGAATCTAGAAACCTTTTTGTAGGTTTTAGGACCAAATGTTATTAAGGAGTTTTTTTAGAATTGATTGGCAAATTTAGTGGAAGCAAAAAAAGGTTACTTTTACAGTGGCGTACTTACCATTTTTTCATTTAAAAATTATGATGGTTGGCCGCCGTTTCTCCGGCACTGGTGGAAGTAGATGGGCTGCATTATTTTTAATTTATAGTATTTAATGAGTACAACAGTAGGTATAATACTATAATCACTGGTGTTGAGAAGATATCCGACCACTGTGCATTCAACCGACTAAGCTGTAAGCTCCATGTGTAGATACTGATTAGAATGCTAGTAATCACCGCTACATGCTACTCTAATGCAAAGTTCTTGATTCCTTACATCCCAGATAGCAAAGATACATTATTCAAATATTCTGCGAACATTGACTGAGAATATTCAAATGTACCAGTACCTAATAGTCTTAGAACCTTATTAGAATATTCTGTGCACTTTTAAAGTGGAGAGAATAATGTTCTCACAAAATCCTCAGAATATATTTTTGAATATTCTGATAATGTTCCTGTTGGTTCTATAAACCTACTCTATAGAATAGATGGAAATAAATATTCCAGTTACATTTCAAATATGTTTATGGCATGTTCCCCAAATATACTAATATGGCCGTATTAGGTTCTATAAACATATTTTAGGTCGAAATAAATAACATCTCAATTATACAGGGCTTTTAATTAATAATGGTACATAGAAAAACTGCATATATTCAGCGCCGGTTTTAGGGGGGTGCTAGGGCGCTAATAGCACCCGGCGGTTAATTTTAGGAGGCGGTATAAGCTGGTCTAATAACAAAAATAAATAACATGTTGTTGCTATGTCACTCGCGACGCGACATCTTCATTTTGATCGTCGTTTGCAAACATAACATCTGAAACGTTCTACTATTCGTAATCTTATTCATCTGTACGTTGAAGATTTTACTTCCTCCCCCCTGGATTTTTGGACGAAAATGAAAATTTCTAAGTGAAAATATCCTAAACGCAGAGTATACAACATTGATTCATTGATTCGATATAACATAGATACATTTATTGAAAAATACACTTTATTGTCAAGTAGCTAACTACCGATTCCTCGAGACCTGGCTTTTTCCATACACATAAGCAAAGGGCTGTATAAGGTTTGGGAGTTCAAACCCCCTACATTGAGAAAAGACGAAAAATACATTATACTGTTATGATTTTGTAATTTCCTATACCTCTTTTAAACTGCCTGTACTCTGTGCTTTATATTTCTAAAAGTTTTCGCCTACGGCGCATTTTAGTAACCAAACACCTCTGCTCTCCTTTTTGTGTAGCCCGTTTAAAAAGCAATTATTGTTATAGGCTCACACTAAAACAAATTTCGAAATTTCTATTGGTCACAGTAGTTATTCTATAAAAGAAGACTGAGTAGGACTTCTTGGCTACAAATGTTATGAGTCATAGTGAACAAAAAAAAATACCACCAAACAAGAATGTCTTGCTTGGAATTTCTTTTTGTCAATTTAAACTGTTTGGCATTGAATATTTGAAAAATTTTCGTCTGCGGCGCAATTTTGTACCGCAAAGATTCATTTTTTTAATTTCTGGCTACCTTCCAACTAAAAAGTATAGCTTTTTGGGCAAAAGTAAAAAATTGAGAGGAAAGATAACTCGTTTTTTAAATTTAGCACCCGGCGGTAGTCAAGCTAAAACCGGCGCTGCATATATTTTATGCCAAAATATTACGATGGAACTTAACAACTACAGGTCAAATCTCATTAGTTACTGATATACAGGGCGTTGAATGACTTTTTTCGAAATTGAATTATGGCTATACAGGGTGTAACTGAACTGATGGTCAAAAATGAAACCACGTATTCTTGGAGCCAAAATAAGGGCACTTCTTCATATATTTTTTTCTCCTACGGGCCATAGTTTTTTTTATAGAGCGTAGAAGTTTGGAGAAAAATACACATATTTCTTAGTATCTCTAGAAGTATAGGAAATATTTTCGTCAAACTTGGCGTGTCCCATGAGCAAATGAGCCGTCAAACTTAAGGTTGACATGAAGCTTCTGAGGCCCCCAGTTGCGGAGATACAGGGTGTTATTAAAATTAATTAGTTCAGAAAAATTTGAATTCCTTGTGTAATCGCATTTTTTTAATTTGTTTTGAGTGGTTAATAGAATGGTTAACAAAAAGTGTCTCTTAATATCTTTTCATATTTGCAGCCGTTTCTTAATTATTTTCAAAGAACGGCAACGCTGCAATGAACAATAGTCACTTTAAGAATAAATCTAGCAATCTGTGGATGTCAATTAAACTTTATTTAACGATATACAAAAGCAAAAACGATAAGAAGAGAAACGTAATGCTATTAAATTATTAAATGTTCGAAATGACCGCCGTCTCTTTCAATACACGCAACTATGCGTTTCCGCATGTTTATTATTGCCATTGGCAAGTCCATAGCAAAAGTGCATATCAGTCAATTCTTCGAATGAAAATATAATTTTTCAAAATATTGATACTAAAGTGCAAAGTTGACAGCCAAATGATTCAAATAATGCCAAGTTTAATTGACATCCACAGATTGTTACATTTATTCTTAAAATGACTTGTTTATTGCAGCATTGGCATTCTTTGAAAATAATTAAGAAACGGCTAAAAATATGAAAAAATGCTAAGAGATACTTTTTGTTAACCATTGAATTTACCACTCAAAACAAATTTAAAAAATGCGTTTATACAGGCTATTCATATTTTTCTGAACTAATTAATTTTAATAACACCCTGTATCTCTGCAACTGAGGGTCTCAGAAGCTTCATATTAACCTTAAGAAATATGTGTATTTTTCACTAAACTTCTACGCTCTGTAGAAAAAAAACTATGGCCTGTAGGTGGGCCAAATTGTATACTTTTAAAGGGAAACTCATATTTTTGACGGAGATAGGCGAAAACTGATATCGGTGTCTGATCATTTCTTATGATAAACGTAATGGCGAAAACCCTAAATCGATATCTGTCACCGTTCTTGAGTTACAGGGCGTTTTTCGAAAATGTGCGTTTTCGAAAAGTGGCCGTAACAACAAGTTTTCTTAATAACATTTTGTCGTAAAAAAATTCCTAATAGGGTTTCTTGAAAATTTGATATTTTAAAAAATCCTAACATGCCATGAAATAATTACCCCGATCCAAATACCACCGCCTACGAGATACTTTCCCTTGGGACTACCAATAAAAAAATAGAGATCATTTGTTTTCCTTGTCCTTCATATATTTATGAGGTGTCCAGTATCAAATTGGGACACACTGTATACAGGGTGTCCCGAAATTAGCCTGCCATAATTTACCAGCGTATTCTACGACCCAAAAAATGAAAAAAGTTCCTATAAACATGGCCTCAAGAATGCCCCCTAATGGGGCTATAGCCCCCGAAAGGGGCAGTTTCACAAACGGTTTTTCTAAATATTTCCAGAACGAACAAAGATAAAATTCTGAAATGTGGTATGTGATGTACCTGTGAGATTTGACATTTGCCGAGGTAGCGATAGTTAGACATTCTTAATCATAGGCGTCCTAAATGGGGGGGTAAAGAGATAAAAATTGCCCTAAATTTTTTGTGTGCGCTTTTTCCCCAAATTTATTGCGAAATTATAAAATTTCAGTGTATTCTACGAAGAAATTGTGCTCTTATTGAACTTTGATAGCGTGAACCGTTTTTGAGTAAAATCAATTTTTTTGCAGAGGGCCATGAAAATGCGTATTAGAAATTAGCCTGCGATATTTTATCAGCGTGTTCTGCGACCCAGGTATGTGACATACCTGGGAGAATAAATCATGAAAAACACCGCACATATTTATTATTATATATTTTTAACCCATTGACCCCCTCTTTGGGACGCCTATGATGAAGAATGTCAAACTATCTCTACCTTGGTAAACGTCAAATCTCACAGGTATATCACACACCAAATTTCATAATTTTATCGTTGTTCGTTCTGGAAATATTTAGAAAAAAACGTTTGCTAAAGTGTCCATTTCGGGGGCTTTTTTAGAGGACTTTTTTGAGGCCATGTTTATAGGAACTTTTTTCTTTTTTTTTTGTACCAAAAAGGTGGTGGTAAATTATGGCAGGCTAATTTCTAATAGGCATTTTCATGGCACTCTGGAGGACATTTTCAAAACAAGTTTACTCGAAAACCATGCATGCTATCGAAGTTCAACAAGAGCACCTTTTCTTCGTAGAATACCTTCAACTTTCATAATTTTGCAAGAAATCTGGGAAAAAGTATACAAAAAAATTTTGGGGTAATTTTAAGTCCTGAACCCACCCATTTGGGACGCCTATGATTAAGAATGTTTAACTATCGCTACCTCGGTAAATTTCAAATCTCACAGGTAGATCAGATACCAAATTTCAGAATTTTATCTTTGTTCGTTCTGGAAATATTTATGGAGACTCGTTTGTGAATCTGCCTTCTTCGGGGGCTATAATAGCCCCATTAGGGGGCATTTTTGAGGCCCTGTTTAGGTATAGGAACTTTTTTAATTTTTTTAGGTCCTAGAACACGCTGGTAAATGATGGCAGGCTAATTTCTAATAGGCATTTTCATGGCACTCTGGAGGACATTTTCAAAACAAGTTTACTCGAAAACCATGCATGCTATCGAAGTTCAACAAGAGCACCTTTTCTTCGTAGAATACCTTCAACTTTCATAATTTTGCAAGAAATCTGGGAAAAAGTATACAAAAAAATTTTGGGGTAATTTTAAGTCCTGAACCCCCCCATTTGGGACGCCTATGATTAAGAATGTTTAACTATCGCTACCTCGGTAAATTTCAAATCTCACAGGTAGATCAGATACCAAATTTCAGAATTTTATCTTTGTTCGTTCTGGAAATATTTATGGAGACTCGTTTGTGAATCTGCCTTCTTCGGGGGCTATAATAGCCCCATTAGGGGGCATTTTTGAGGCCCTGTTTAGGTATAGGAACTTTTTTAATTTTTTTAGGTCCTAGAACACGCTGGTAAATGATGGCAGGCTAATTTCTAATAGGCATTTTCATGGCACTCTGCAAAACATTTTCAAAACAAGTTTACTCGAAAACCATGCATGCTATCGAAGTTCAACAAGAGCACCTTTTCTTCGTAGAATACCTTCAACTTTCATAATTTTGCAAGAAGTCTGGGAAAAAGTATACAAAAAAATTTTGGGGTAATTTTAACTCCTGAACCCCCCCATTTGGGACGCCTATGATTAAGAATGTTTAACTATCGCTACCTCGGTAAATTTCAAATCTCACAGGTAGATCAGATACCAAATTTCAGAATTTTATCTTTGTTCGTTCTGGAAATATTTATGGAGACTCGTTTGTGAATCTGCCTTTTTCGGGGGCTATAATAGCCCCATTAGGGGGCATTTTTGAGGCCCTGTTTAGGTATAGGAACTTTTTTAATTTTTTTAGGTCCTAGAACACGCTGGTAAATGATGGCAGGCTAATTTCTAATAGGCATTTTCATGGCACTCTGCAAAACATTTTCAAAACAAGTTTACTCGAAAACCATGCATGCTATCGAAGTTCAACAAGAGCACCTTTTCTTCGTAGAATACCTTCAACTTTCATAATTTTGCAAGAAATCTGGGAAAAAGTATACAAAAAAATTTTGGGGTAATTTTAAGTCCTGAACCCCCCCATTTGGGACGCCTATGATTAAGAATGTTTAACTATCGCTACCTCGGTAAATTTCAAATCTCACAGGTAGATCAGATACCAAATTTCAGAATTTGATCTTTGTTCGTTCTGGAAATATTTATGGAGACTCGTTTGTGAATCTGCCTTCTTCGGGGGCTATAATAGCCCCATTAGGGGGCATTTTTGAGGCCCTGTTTTTTTAGGTCCTAGAACACGCTGGTAAATGATGGCAGGCTAATTTCGGGACACCCTGTATATGAGGATATAATTTTGAAAAGTACCCTACATGCAATCCGACCATTCATAATAATTATTGTCACCTCTCCCAGGCGCATTGGGTTGCTTCTGAGAAAGAGTTCGGTACCTACTCTTAGTTTGGAGGCTGGGATTTTAATTTGGGGGTGAGAATTATTATTATTATACCTATAGATTTAAGATTTCTATAGTATGTCCCGTTTTCAAAACGCGCTTTTTGAATACCTTAATTTAACATTTAGCTCAAAATAACGTATCACCCACAATTTTTACACTTTCGAGTTTTATTTTCACATAAATTATGCAGAGCAGAATACTACATAGATATCTAGCCAATTTCGAATAAAATGAAAATTCATAGTTTCTGCTGTCAAAACATTTTCGTTTTTTTTTTCATATTATGCAAAATTGCTAGCAATTTATTAGCAAAATGTATGTGAAAAAGTGCTAAAAAACTAGAACGGTGGATACGTTATTTTGCCTAAAATTTTGAAATAAACGAAATACTCACAAAAGAACGTGTATTTTTAAATCCTTTATTTACTCTAAACTACATTTTATATCTTACCTAACTACAATTATTATATTAAGTGTACAAATAATATCACAGATAAAAAGGAAATTTTCAATTTATATTTCGCTCAAAAACAAAACAAATCTTGGTTAATTTTTTCTTTATTATATTTTATTACTTTTTGCCTTTCTTTTCTTAAAATTCTCAGAAAACCTCTCGTCTTCTCCTCCCCCCACTTCTAGGTTCCAAAAAATCATCCGAAATATGATTCACTTACAAGCGTCATTTTGTACCTTTCTTTTCGAACCTATTTCGATTATTGCATGAATATTTGTCAACCTATCTAAGTCTACATCAAATTTTTTCTTTATAATTCTTTTTGCCCATCCCCAAACTGCCTTTGCTGGTCCATATTCCTTCAGTCTGTGCATTAAGGTGTCTGTCCTGTTACATTTTTTACATTTCTTGTCTCTACTCATTTTTATTTTTTGCAACTTTTCCTCGGTGGGATATATTATCTCATTCACAGCTTTATATTTTGCCGCGCGCCATTTTACTGGTATAAATTTGTTATGTATTTGCTTCCAAATGTTTTCCCATTTCACAGCTGTGTATTTTTTTTCTATGTGTGGTGTATATGCTAAACTATTTACACTATCTTTATATATTTTTTAAATCATAATCTGCATTTTTGTCAAAATTATGCCTTGTAATAAATTCTTTCATGTTTTTAAAAAACTGACAAACTGGATAAGTACCCTTAAATTGTTTTATTTTTTATTTTTTAATTTTGTACTAAAATAACTTTTAAACCGAACCAAATTTGATTTCTCTTCATCAGCAGTAAGGACATTTTGCTCCTTCAGTGCATGATTAACATAACTAGATAAGTCATCTAATTTTAGTTGTATGACTCTTAATTGCCTCAACACTTGTCTTCTAAACATATCGCCTAGAAGAAAATTTAAATTGATTATTATAATATAAAGCCTTATTTCACAATCAATGAAACGTTATGTTCTAGTTAGGCTTGCAAATTTTCAAGTTTTTGCCATTACCATTCGATGTGGACGCAGTGTTAGCTTCACTGACAACATTTAAATGTTGCGGTTGTGGAGTTGTTGTGCGAGAAATGGAGCTCAAAAACCAGAAGTCGTCAATAATGCGAAACCGCAAACAAACTTCAAAGTTTATTTTACTTACTTATGTTGTTTATTGAGGACTGAAGAGTTACAGAGGTCTAGGGAGTACCAGGAAATTCATCAGGATTCTGTGAAGAGCTTGGAATATCAACAATATTGTGCTTCTGAGGTAGAGGTACCTTCCAAATGTTATGCCAAAAACCCCATTTATTTTCAAAAATACTATCACATACCTAATAATGGTCGGGTCGTACGATAGAAATGGCTCACCCTGCATAATATGTGTACCTATTATTATTACCTTGACTTGCTGTCTGCTGAGATCTAAGAATTTTAGGTAGGTACGGCGGGCAATGATATTTTCTCCATATCGTATATTTCACTGTTACTACTGTCACCTGAAAGTCAAATCTCCTTTTTCTTTTCCTAATTCTAACTGCTTGTTCGTTTTCCGAATTAACATCAGAGGTGTTTTCAGCCTTCAGCGCCTTCAATCGGGCTTTACCAATATCTTCTAAAAATTTTAATATTTTGGAAACTTAACTTCTAACTATTTACAATATTAAGATAATAAATCTTACCGTACACAGTACCAATTATCCTAATGGAAAGAATTTGGAGATATTTTTTTAAAGAAAAATACTGTACTTACCTATTTAAACATAGATTAAGGAACTCTCGTGAGGGAATGTATTAAAATGATAAAAGATGTAACTTTTAGTGGGTTTCCAGTCAAGTTGGTCTTAGAAAACTATTTGTTAATTGCCAAGCTTTCGAAATTGTTTATTACTTCTTCAGGGCAGCTACAATATGTTTCACTAATGTATACATATTATATAATATAAAATTTGAATTAGTTAACGCTAGATTTGTTTTAAAACTATATTATCCCTGACAAATTTATGATAAAAAAATTTCAGATGTATTTTCTACAACACTTAAGACTTTTTTAGATATCTATTAAAAATTTCAACATTTCAAATTTTAGGTCTTGTAGAAAATACATGTTTTTTTATCATAAAATTGCCATGGATAGTATAGTTTGAAAACCAATCTAGCGTTAAGTAATTAAAATAAATATTATACATTAGTTAAACATTATTGTAGCTGTACCAAAGTCTAGAGAATACTATTCTCTAGACTTTGGCTGTACTGAAGAAGGAATAAACAATTTCGAAAGATTAGCAATTAACAAATAGTTTTCTTTAAAGACCAACTTAACTGCAAACCCACTAAAAGTTCCATATTTTATCATTATTTAAACATACAAGGCCTACTATAAAGACAGGCCCTGGCGCACAAAAATCACGTGACCATCTTAGTCAGACGTTACATGTCATTTGTCACATAACTGAAAGCGGCAGCTTGGGTTTTGAGAAGTTTCCAATGTTTAAAGTGTTTTTAAACGTCTTAGTTTATATTTTAGAAACAAGTTTGTGTCTAGTGCGCGTGTGTCCTGGCGGAGGGGAACCGCCCAGGTGTTATTATGGCCTCTGGGTGTCTGGGTGAGAGTCGTGCCGTCCAACGTCCAAGAGTATTGGTGCCGTTCGCACCGACGCGACGCGACGCGTGAGCGCTGTAAGGGGAATTCTCCCCCGAACCACAGAATAGGGAACCCGGAATGGACTATTATGGACATGGGACAGTATTAGTATTGGACAGTGGAGCCTGAGACACAGAGGGGTGAACTGCTTACGGGAGATCCGCGAGTTCAGACGGTCCGGGTGGCTGGAAGCCGTTCCCGTTGATCACGTTCGGGTTTGTGTATTTGTTGTATTCACCATTCACCTTGTGCGAAATAAATCAATGTTGTAACGTACTCGAGGATTTTCGTTAAGACCTCGTCAATATTTACAGTATACCTACTAAGGTTAGTTTTCATTTTTATTTCGTAAAAAATAGCCTAAATACCAAATATTGGGTCTGTTTATATTATATTTATACATATTACAAAAGCCAGGAAGAAAGTGTCGCCATAACAAACATTTGTTTTGCCTCGGGATGAAAATTTCCGCCAAAAATGGATTCGTCAAATCCCAACTGAGATTTAATTTCTAAAAAACCCTTAAGTATGTGTGGCTAACACATTTTCAAGAAAGTGAAACAATAATTAAAGTGGACAAATGTGTTGTGGGAGGAAAATACCTATAGAGAATATCACCTAAGCTAAAGAAAGGTGATGTCCCAACAATTTTTGAGAATGTGCCAAAATACTGTGAGTGCAGTGCCGTTTAACTCTCAGCCTAAAACAGCTGAGGCAGGTTGAAAATTTTGAAAAAACAATTAAGAGAAAGCTTGGATGCACAAATCCGATAATGTAATAGATGAAAGAAAACTTGCCAAATTGTTACGAAATTTGTTTTTTCTATTTATCTCCAAAAATGCCTTTCATTATATAGAACTAAATTGGTCATGTGACTACGCGATTATGCGTTAGCGCCGTGGCCTGTCTTTATCGTTGGCCTCGTTAAACATATTTGGCATTTTATGCTTATATTTTGTCTTTTGTATGTTTCAAAAAATAACATCATAGAAAAGTCATGAGTAAAATTATTAATTATACCGGGATATTAGTAATAGAAATTGTCTTCTCAGAATCATTGCTTATTATGTTGTATTAAGTGGTCGAGGTTTGTCGGGAAAAATACCTCTATTTTATATCTTATATTTTATATTACAAAAATGAATCATAGGGAAAACAACAAATTTGTCATTTAAAGGAAAAGATACTAACTTAGTTTTGATTTTCTCAATATGCCACAATGGCATTTCCCCCAAATTACTTATTTTATAAATACCAAGCACAGACGATTCAATTGGGGTGTTAAAAAATTTTTGTACATTTGTAAATTGTCTGCCCACAACAAAAGAATCTTTGCTGGTCTTAACAAAATTTAAAGCTTGAATAATAACAGAATTGTTTAATAAATAAGTTATTTCCAGGTTTAGTAATATCAATAGAAAACTAATTAAAATGAAAATGCACAACATTGTATGAGCTATACATTGTACGGACATTTTCTGGTACTGGGCCATTGTTATGTTCACGGTTTAACACATACGTTGTTGTTTGGAGTCTCTCTTTTTTTCAATTTTAAAAATTCCTGTTCCCCTATTCGTCTTATAAGTTGTTACAGTAGCTTATCATGTTTTCTGAGTTTTTTCTTTAGAGATTGCATGAAATTTTCGGATGGAAAAGCACTATACATATTCAGATTGCCAAAAGATGTAACATCAGCAACTATATTATGTGTTAAACCATGAACATTTTGTGATATGTATTCGATTCCATAAATTTCACCGAAGTTCTGTACAAAATATTCTAATAATGAATTTGCGTGTGCGAATCAATCTCAAAGTTCGTCATTAGATAATATTTTCACAGCTACATGTAAGCATATAAAATTTATGTATTTTTCATCTACTAGACATGTTTTTAAGATAAATGGTCCACTGTACAATAAAAAAAATCGGAATTCTGTGGCTTTCCAACGTTTTACCAAAGTCTGGTTTTACTTCATCAAAAGATCTAGGCTTTGTATTAAATTCCACTGGGACGTTTTTTCGAAGCGATAGGTGCAAGTCTGACAATTGTTTTATTACATTTGGAGCAAGCCTGTTGGGTGGTTTTCCAAACAACCACAAGTTAACTATTAATTTTTTCACAACTCCCAAACAATTAAGGTGCATATACTCCAAGGGAAAATTAGAAACCATTCCTAAATTAGGACTTGATTCTAACAACGACACACCGGCCTCAGAGCCGCGCCGTCCACGTGTGCAATGTGTGCGGCGCACACAGGCGCCAGGTGCGAAGGGGCGCCAAAAAACGCCAAAATTCGTTGGGCGCCATAAGGCGCCAAAATTCGATTTATAAGCGCCTGAATGCGGCCTTAAACCGTATTAGGCATAACATATTTTTTAGCTCAAACCTTAAAAACAACAATCCATTAATTATTAATTATTATTGCGGCAAGAGAAACATCAGAAAAGTTACATGGTCAACCTAATTTTCAAACAGACACATCGTATTAATATTTTTTACTGCATTATTTTATTTTGTGACATTAGGTATTAGCGTTGATTGATCCATCGACTGTATTAGGTATTAGCAGTGACTATAGATAGTCACTGGTATTAGGTAGATACCGAACAGAAAAAAAATATTATTTATTTTTATTGATAGTTAGACCTTGCCCAGAGTACCTATTTGTTTTTTTTTAACCAAAGAGATTTTTTAATTTTATAATTATTTGTTTTGTATTATATTTTATGTTTTTTTATATTATATACAGGGTGTAACTGAAATGTTGGTCAAAAATGAAACCACGTATTCGTGGAGTCAAAATAAGGGCACTTCTTCATATATTTTTTTCTCCTACGGACCATAGTTTTTTTATACAGAGCGTAGAAATTTAGAGAAAATTACACATATTTCTTAGTATCTCTAGAAGTATACGAGATATTTTCTTCAAACTTGGCGTGTCACATGAGCGAATGAGCTGTCAAATTTAAGCTTAATATCAAGCTTCTGAGGTCCCTAGTTGGCGGAGATACAGGGTGTCATTAAAATTAATTAGTTCAGAAAAATATGAGTTCCCTGTATAATCGCATTTTTTTAGTTTGTTTTGAATGGTAAATTCAATGGTTAACAAAAAGTATCTCTTAGTATTTTTTTCATATTCTCAGCCGTTTCTTAATTATTTTCAAAAAACTGCAATGCTGCAATAAACAAGGAATAAATCTAACAATCTGTGGAAGTCAATTAAACTTGGCATTATTTGAATCATTTGGCTGCCAACTTTGCACTAGTATCAATATTTTGAAAAATTATATTTTCATTCTAAGAATTGACTGATATGCACTTTTGCTATCGACTTGCCAATGGCGATAATAGACATGCGGAATGGCATAGTTGCGTGTATTGAAAGAGACGGCCGCGGCGGTCATTTCGAACATTTAATAATTTAATTTTCTAGTAGCATTACGTTTCTTTTATTATCGATTTTGCTTTTGTATTTTGTTAAATAAAGTTTAATTGACATTCACAGATTGCTAGATTTATTCTTAAAGTGACTATTGTTCATTGCAGCGTTGCAGTTCTTTGAAAATAATTAAGAAACGGCTGCGAATATGCAAAAATACTAAGAGATACTTTTTGTTAACCATTGAAGTTTCCATTCAAGACAAATTAAAAAAATGCGATTATACAGGGTATTCATATTTTTCTGAACTAATTAATTTTAATAACACCCTGTATCTCCGCAACTGGGAGCCTCAGAAGCTTCATGTCAACCTTAAGTTTGACGGCTCATTTGCTCATGTGACACGTCAAGTTTGAGGAAAATATCTCGTATACTTCTATTCTAGAGATACTAAGAAATATATGTGTATTTTTCTCCAAACTACGCTCTGTATAAAAAAAACTATGGCCCGTAGAAGAAAAAAATATATGAAGAAGTGCCCTTATTTTGACTCCAAGAATACGTGGTTTCATTTTTGACCATCAGTTCAGTTACACCCTGTATATTATACTTAATAAATTTTTGTTTGTTTCTACTTATCTACTTTTTTATTTAACAAAACCATAACCAAATATGTTTTTGAAAACTAAATTTTTATGGGCGCCACGAAAATTTGTACACACAGGCGCCACCGAGTGTTGGCGCGGCCCTGATGAGCCTTTTGTGCTTTATTTTACCCACAAAATTTAAATCAGTTCTTTTCGGACAATTAACTTTTGGAAAACAAGTTCGATTGTTCATTGAAATTCCTCTTTGGAAACATTTTGTACACGAGTAAAAACCCGGGTGTCCTTTTGTGTAACCAATAAACGCTTTTGCGGGCACAAACCCCTTTATAGAAAACAGTAACCAGCAGTTTCTTACCAAAATTCCTCTACTGGTTAATTCTATAGCTTCTTCTACAAAGTCTTGTAATAAATCATTTGCACTGTTTGGTTTCTGGTAACCGTGATAGACACCGATTATCGCTACATTCTGATGTGATGACGAACCATACAAACTGCAAAGAATAGGGTACAACTGGCTCCCGGAACTTTTGCTTATAGGCAATCCATCTATATTAACTAGCAATTCAAACTTTTTTGGCAATTCTAAAATGTTAACGCATAACTGATTTACGGCTTTTTCTATGCCCAAATGTGAATAAACGCCGGAATTAACTTCTCTAATTGCTGTAGGTTTTGGCGTTTGCAACAGCGTTCTAACATCTAATGGCATATTTAAATCTGACATTGTTTCATTAAGCAATCGTAGCAATCCATTCAAAGCTTGGTGGCTTATATTATTTTCGTCGGTCCATGTTCTTAATTTTGTTCACAAAGTAGGAAAATCATGTTCTGTACTGCTACTCTTATTATCTGATTGCCTTGTAAAGTTTGTTTCATTCGATAAAAATCGAGGCAAAAACGTATCGTCATCTGTTAGACTGCCATTATCTACCTCTGAATTTACTTCAACGATGTTTTGGCATGAAAGTGCCGATATGTTTGGAATACTATGCTCAAATTCATTACTATGAGTGTTATAATTATTTATTAATATTTGATCATTATTTATTTCTGTTCGACATAAATCGTCGTTAATTAATCGATTAAGTTTTTTGTAAAAAATAGATTTTTTTGTTTTTTGGCATTATTAATTATTAATTACAATAATTTACAAAATCTAAGATATCCTAAATTCTGGCTTCAGTTTCTTGATAAATTTGACTCAAAAACAGCGTGAGAGTGGGATAGGTAGTACCTACCAAGTTTATTGCATTTCTTATTCTAATATCTTTTAATTATTGAATCTATGTTTGTTTTTTTGACAAAACCAATCCCAATTGTATATGATCAGAAACAAAGGAATCTCCAGAGCACAGAAGATATCCTATTAATTTAACACACAATTTCAAAGAATCTGATAATTGCATAAATACTCCATATTATGCCACCAAGAAAAATAATTTAACTACACTTGTAAAAAAATTATTTTAAATTTTCCGACAAAAAGTCATTCTTGACAAAAAAGTCTGCTTGTCCTTAAAATAAGATTGGCATGGAAAAAGTTAAGTTATACAGTGCCCGCCAAAAAGTTGGAACCATAAGGGATTTTTTTTTTGTGCTAAGATGAAATTACTCTGGAGCGATCATTTGTGCTTCCATTAACGCCACGACGTTTCATTTCAAATCTTTTTGGAAGCAGAGATAATCGCCCTAGAGTAATTTCATCTTAGCCCAAAAATAAAGAAGATTCTCCTATGGTTCCAACTTTTGGCGGACACTGTATGTATATTACTGGGTGGCCAGGAAATTGAAGAAACGTTAATTAGCATAAGACTAAACTACCTTTATTTGTAGAGATAGTTGAAAAAGCTATAAAGAAAATTTGTGCATCGTGTTAAGTTACTTAGGTGTATAAAATTTCAAAGCGTATTCTCTTTGTTTTTTCAAATAATGGTTTTCTGTAAATAGTGCGACAAAACTGTATTAAGAAAACTTCCTCAGAATGGAAAACTGCGCATTATGACAAAATTAACGATTCTAGGCCTACTTTGTATTTTAGGAAATAGTGGAGAAAACTCAAAGCAGGCCCAGGATTGTTAAAAATGTTTTCATCATAGAGTTTCCCATTCTGAATAACTTTTATTTATACAGTTTTGTCGTACTACCAACAGAAAATCATTTAATGGAAGAAAAACAAGAAATAAATAAAAAAATCAAAGTAGGCCTAACGCTTTAAAATTTTGTACACCTAAGTAACGTACCACACTGAACGAATTTTCTTTATAACTTTTTTCAATATCTCTACAAATAGAAGCAGTTTACTCTTATGAGAATTAACGTTTCTTCAATTTTCTGGTCACCCAGTATAAGTAATTTTAACTTTTTCCATGCCAATCTTATTTTAATAAAAAGCAGCTTTTTTATGAAGAATGATTTTCTTTTTTTCGAAAAATTAAAAATAAAATTTTGTCCATCCGTAGACACACTCTATATATTTAATTTAAATGGTGGATTTTAATGTCATTATTGTTGACTATCTATTTAAATTTTCCATAGCATAGACAACAAAATTTAGGGGAAACTAAAACATATCAAACCTATAGAAAATAGGTATCTTCATTCATATTCATGCATTATTATCGTTAACTCTTAACAATAATAATTTTGTTAAGTACCGATATAATTACCAAACAAAATAATTTCCTCAAATTTGTTTTAAACAAAAAAAAAACAAAAAGTTTTGTAAAAAAAGACGATATGTGTTTCGGGTTTCTACCCTTAGGATGCATAGGATGCAAAAAGTAATTCTACCGTAAAGAGTCTTCCAACTTGCTAGTAACGTATCAAAAAAATCAAGTTTTTACATTAAACCGTTCTTGACAAAAAAAACAATTTTTTTGTCACTCATAAGACTGGAATAACTTTATCGGGTGCCTTAAATCGAAAAATTTAACATGAAAGACCCCGCCCTTAAAACCACCTGTAGAACACTTTCTCCAAATATTTGCACATTATTACGGAAACCCCTGTATAATGAAAATGGGGCATTTGCCCGAGTATTAGGTACCTACCTACCTATATACCTACCTCTTAAACTCCAACGAAAGGGGCAAAAACTTATAGTCTCAGCCACGGGCGTAGCCAGGATTTAGTTTTGGGGGGGGGTTTAGTTTGAGAAGTAAATAAAACAAAAAAATATACTTACATGAAATTTAATATCTATATATTCATCCGAAAAACTACGACATATTTATAAAGTTCTTAACTTTAAATGAAATGGATAAATTAATTTCCTTCCTCTGCGCTAAATCTAAAACCATTAAAGAAGAAATCTTCGGCTTTTTCTTTTAAATATATCCACTACTTCATCTGCATGAATTTCTGTTCCATAGTGAATGTTCGTTAACCATTAAGTCTGTTTTCACTTGTAGTGTTTCGTAAATAGTTTTTCAGTCTCCTTAGGCTCGAGAAAGACCTTTCTGGGGTAGCAGTGGATACAGGAATGGTAGCCAAGATTTGTAGTAATGTGTAAATATTAGGATAAAGGTTTTTATCGCACATATCTAGGCATTCCAAACTAGATTTCGGGGTAGGCAGTCTTCTTATCAGCATGCAAGGTAGCTGAAGCTTTGATCGCTAAATCCAAATTTGTTTCTTTATTATAAACCCCTTGACCTTGACTACACCACTTTTTCCAGTAGTCCATACCTTTAGGTTTATCACCCTTCCTTTTTTTCCCCTCCATTTTTCGACAGTAATAATGATTCACGTATCTATCCTTAACAAGGTCATCGAATAACAGTGCACTAAAATTACTCACTTACACGGTACACTTAATTTTCTTCACTATTCGTTCACCACTTTTCACTTTTATTCGCTTCGAGTTCGCATGGAACAATACTGCCGTAAGCGCGGTCACGCGCCGCGGCGCCGCTTATATAGCAGCCCAGTAGCCGTCCAGAAACTTCCACGAACTTCCACAAAGTTCCGCTCATTTCGACCTAGGGGCGTGGCGAATAATCGAGAAACAACGCAAAGTGTCCCTACAATACAAAATAGTTCGGCTGCAACTGCGTCTGCCTCTCGTCAAAAGATGGCGCTAGGCGCTACTATTACTACATAATATATTCAAACGTAATAATAATTTAACTCTTCACTCCTCGTATTTTTTCGGTATAATATTAGGTAATATTTTGCTTATTTCGGGGGGGGGTTTGAACCCCCGAAACCCCCCCCCCTTGGCTACGCCCGTTCTCAGCTCCACAAACACACAGCTTTTTTAATATAAACTGTACATTACCCAGGGGGTCAGTGGCGCAACGAGCTCGTACCAACCAAGAGAAAAAGCACTAAATAATGCTAGATAAAAACAATGCTACAGGATCGATTCTTTACAAGACCGAATTATTTTTTGTATTTTGTTTAACCTGTATTTTTTTAGTTTATGTTGTGATTTATCAAATTTACGATATTGAGGATATCGGTACACATTAGTAGTTGACATTTAATGAAAGATTAGTTGTCTGGCCGGCAGTCGGCACAGATCAGAAACACAAGTCACACGCCCACGCGCCTTGGGCCTTATAAACCTAACCAAACCTGCACCGAACTTAAAACTAATCTGACCTGAATTATATGGGCCTGGCCTTCATATACGGCAGGGCCGTAGATAAGGGGAGGGGTTGAGTGTTCAAACCCTTCCCACTGAGAAAAAAGAAGAGGAAACATATCATGGTGATGTAACTTTACAATTTTCTACGCCTCAGTTAAATTGTCTGACCTTAAAACTTCTAAAAAATTTCGCAAACGGTGCATTTTAATTTCCTTTTAATTCCTACTTTTAAAAATCAATAATCATTATGAATCCACAAAGAAATAAATTTCTATAGAAAGATACCTACCTATCTATATATTCTACATTTGGCCCTTTGAGAGGACATGTTAATTTGTAGGATGTGTCAATAAATTTATAGGCACTAACTTATATTTTTACGTCCACATCACACATGATTCAAGGAATTCTCTCTCGGGCTTTTATGTAAAAGAAAAAAAAGAGTACCTACTTCTTACAGTTACTGCATAGTTAAATTATTATTATTTGGTTCCACAGTTAACAAAGAAAAAACTACAATCAGTTGCGTAATATCTTTTGCTAATATTAGGTTACTTAAATTTTGTTTAGTACATTAAAAATGTTTGACCTTGAAAATTTGAAAATTTTCACCTGCGGCGCAATTAATAACAATGAAAAATGAATTTTGTCAACGAGCCCCCCTGACAATAATTTCTGGTTGCGCCACTCCAGGGGTCATCTTCAGCAGTGTAACATTATAGGAAACTCAAAGCTAGAATAATATTTTTCAATTAGGTACCTAGGAACTTATATGGAGTAATGAAGATATACAATAAAATTGAATAAAAATAGGTGCTTACCTACGAAAGCGTAGTACGAAAGCGGAGAAGGGCCACCTTGTAAATATTTTTTCCCGAACTAAATTCCGACTTATATGTAAATTTATGTATACGAATGTGGAAAATTAATATGAGTAATAATTACTTATGTGAAAAGGCTTAGTCAAAACTTTAAAAAACATATAGATAATATAATATAGAGGAATCTGAAACCAACGAATAAAACATTAGTGAAAAACAGACCAAAGTAGCTTGTCAGATATTAGGATATTAGAGACGTAATCGCTATGATCACAAAATTAGGAGGAACTAGGAATCATTTGAACATTTGTAACGGGGTTTCTTAGGAGTTCCTAAGAACCAAAAATTAATATTTATTATTTATTATTATTAGACAAACTGACATTAAAATTTAGCAGGAATCCGAATATGTAATAATATACAGGGTGTTCTAATTGAAATAAGGAAGTTGACGTCAAACTTCCGGTATAACCAGAAGTTGCACAAAGTTTAAAATATTTTAGTTCAAGTGGCCGGGTCCGATAACCTAAGTATGCAAATTTTCATATTTTTAGTCCGTTTGTTTCTCCAGATCCTTGTAATGGTTTATAATAAGGTCACGAACTATTATTTGTAACCTTATTAATAAAACCTCGAGTTCCTGTAAGCAAAAGTTTTTAACCGAGTTATATAAAGGTCTAGGAAACTACTTTATATCTTTTTGGTCAAAATAACAAGCATGGATGATTTAAAGAAACAAAACATGATATGTCAACTTTGAGAAAAATAAATGTCCAATTCGTTTCAAACGATAAAGATTAAATTCTTTAATATCACAATGGAATAAAGAGAGGCAAGTAGTACCAAAGTCTAGAGAATACTATGACTTTGGTAGTATATTGTAAGACATGCGCAGTATGAATAAAAGAAAAGAGACAAATAGAGTCACCGACCACTCAAAATGCATGCTTGAAGCGGCGGTTTCGCATAGCAGTCAACTGCAATCAGAGTTTAACTGTTCGGTGGGGGAGGCTTACACTGCTATAGCAGAACTGTTATGTAATATTTGCAAAAAGTGTGTTGACAGTAATAGTTACGAAATGACGCCGAATAAAAGAAATGTGCCTTTGATTAAAAAAAGTTAGTGTTAAATATTAGACGTAAATATAAGAAGAAAAGGTATTGGGTGAAAACGCCTTTATTAAGCAGACCACGTTTTGACTGAATTATATTAACTGTAGACGGAGATTTCCAAAATTTTACATGTCTCCCATACGAAAAATATATTAAGGTGACTTTAAAAATGTCCCATAGACATTCAGTGTATTGATATATAATTCGATTAGATGATACATTTTTTCATCTTAAATTAGTAATATTTCTAGTTATAACAGTATCTCTGCGATAACAGTGTACAGAGTGTCCAGATTTGGTTGTAAATGCGGGGTATCTCGGTTATTTTTAGAGCCTAATATAGATAATAACTACATAGGGTTATATATTTTTGTAAAGCTTACGATAATCTGAATATAACTAGTAGAAAATATACAGGGTGTTATATTAAAAAAAAAAAAGTTTGATCCATATATCGGACACGATCAATTTTAGTAAAAAACTGAATACGGCACTGAATTCTACGTGAAAATGTCTATAAGATACAGTTTTTGCCATTTCAATATCACTAACCGTTCCCAAGATACGAAATATTCCCCAAAAGCGCAAATTTTCGATTTCGCCCTAGCCGCAAATGGCAACGAAGACAAAATAATAGTAATTGCCCCCCTCCCCCGCACAAGCATGTGGTTGCTTCTGGGGTACTCCTATTTTAGATTATTGTCAAGGTGAGAATTATTATTATTATTATTATCGACTTAGCCAAAAGGCATTCGCACTCCCTCTACGGGGAACATTCACTCAGATCCCGGGTATCCCGGATACCAAAAGTATCTGGCTCGGACGAGACCCTTGCCATGTTATCGGGCCTTAGGTGACATTGATGTTGTTGGATGATCCTGCATTCCCCATGAATTTCCTGACGGTTCGGGCTGTCGCAAGTAGTACCGCTTTCTGCATGGACCTGTAAAGACTATCAGTTAGACCCAGCTCCTTGATGTTTCTCAGCAAACTTTTTGGTATAACACCAGTTGTTGACATGATGATTGGAATCGTCTGGACGTTCTCCATTTCCCATTGCCTTCTAATTCGTTCTTCTAAATCTCTGTACTTCGCGATCTTCTCGACTTGCTTCACACGCAGGTTGTTGTTGTTCGGGATGGCCACATTAATCAGAGTTGTCTGCCTAGAAATTTTATCAACTATTATAAGGTCCGGTCTGTTATGGGCAACTCGTTGATCTGTCAGAACTGTACGATCCCAGTACATCTTGTAGTTGCTGTTCTCAAGAACAGGCTCAGGTGTGTAGTTGTAATATGGGACCCTCTCTGCCTGCACAAGCAGCAGCTTTTCAGCCAGTTCCTGGTGCAAGATCTTGGCAACCGAATCGTGTCGTTCCTTATATTCCGTTGATGCGAACATCTGACATCCTCCTGTTATGTGCTGGATTGTTTCTGAAGTTGGGCACCCGTATCTGCATCTGTCATCCACTACCGATGCATCTCCTACAATGAATTTTAGGTAGTTGCGAGTTGGTATAACCTGATCTTGTATGGCCAGTAGGAAGCCTTCCGTCTCGGGGAACATTCATCCCGAGGTCAGCCAATAGTTCGACGCTAACTTGTCGACATGTTCCTGGTTAACCTCATTAGGATGCCTCCCGTGCAGCGGCTTCCCCAACCACCTCTGTAGTTTATCGTTGTCGGTTCGGTGGTGATTTTGACGCTCGTGTTCCGTCAGACGTAGCGGTGTTGAGACGTCTGCTCCGCATATAGCCCTATGTAGTGTGGAGCTGTTGGCCTGCCTGTAGAAATAATTACGCAGATTTAATATTTGTTGGTTATTATTATTATTATCTCGACTTAGCCAAAAGGCATTCGCACTCCCTCTACGGGGAACATTCACTCAGATCCCGAGTATCCCGGATACCAAAAGGATCTGGCTCGGACGAGACCCTTGCCATGTTATCGGGCCTTAGGTGACATTGATGTTGTTGGATGATCCTGCATTCCCCATGAATTTCCTGACGGTTCGGGCTGTCGCAAGTAGTACCGCTTTCTGCATGGACCTGTAAAGACTATCAGTTAGACCCAGCTCCTTGATGTTTCTCAGCAAACTTTTTGGTATAACACCAGTTGTTGACATGATGATTGGAATCGTCTGGACGTTCTCCATTTCCCATTGCCTTCTAATTCGTTCTTCTAAATCTCTGTACTTCGCGATCTTCTCGACTTGCTTCACACGCAGGTTGTTGTTGTTCGGGACGGCCACATCAATCAGAGTTGTCTGCCTAGAAATTTTATCAACTATTATAAGGTCCGGTCTGTTATGGGAACTCGTTGATCTGTCAGAACTGTACGATCCCAGTACATCTTGTAGTTGCTGTTCTCAAGAACAGGCTCAGGTGTGTAGTTGTAATATGGGACCCTCTCTGCCTGCACAAGCAGCAGCTTTTCCGCCAGTTCCTGGTGCAAGATCTTGGCAACCGAATCGTGTCGTTCCTTATATTCCGTTGATGCGAACATCTGACATCCTCCTGTTATGTGCTGGATTGTTTCTGAAGTTGGGCACCCGTATCTGCATCTGTCATCCACTACCGATGCATCTCCCACAATGAATTTTAGGTAGTTGCGAGTTGGTATAACCTGATCTTGTATGGCCAGTAGAAAGCCTTCCGTCTCGGGGAACATTCGTCCCGAGGTCAGCCAATAGTTCGACGCTAACTTGTCGACATGTTCCTGGTTAACCTCATTAGGATGCCTCCCGTGCAGCGGCTTCCCCAACCACCTCTGTAGTTTATCGTTGTCGGTTCGGTGGTGATTTTGACGCTCGTGTTCCGTCAGACGCAGCGGTGTTGAGACGTCTGCTCCGCATATAGCCCTATGTAGTGTGGAGCTGTTGGCCTGCCTGTAGAAATAATTACGCAGATTTAATATTTGTTGGTCCAATTGCTTGCTGAGATCTGCCAATCCTCTTCCTCCTAGTTGACGTGGCAGAGTTGTTCTTTCTACGGCGCTACGGGGATGATGTTTATGAGCTTTTGTCAGTAGTGTCCTAACTTTTCGTTGCAGGTTGTTGATGTCCGTGTTGGTCCAATTCACTATTCCGAACGAATAGCTGAGTACAGAGCACGCATACGTGTTCAGGGCCTTAAACAAATTCCTGCTGTTAAGATCAGTTCGCACTACTTGTCTCACTCTATTGATGAATTCATTCGTTAAATCAGTCTTCATTGTTCGATGGTCTATCCTTTGAGCTTGTTTCATCCCGAGATACTTGTATGTATCTCCCATACTCATTGCTTCGATCTCCTGGCCGTCCTGCATCTCGTGTGCGCTTTGTTCGAGCTTTCCCCGGATGATATTAAGGGTGCGGCACTTGTCCAGTCCAAACAGCATTCCGATGTCCCTGGAGAACTCCTCTACAATTTTAAGCATTTGCGTTAGTTGGTTTTTGGTTGCTGCGATCAGTTTTAAATCATCCATATATAATAGGTGATTCAACTTGATCGCTTCTGCGTTGTTGCTTTTGATAGCGAAGCCATATTTTGTAGAGTTCAACCGATGTGATAGAGGGTTCATCGCCATGCAGAACCACAGTGGACTGAGTGAGTCTCCTTGGAAAATCCCTCTTCGGATGTTGATTGTGTCGGTCTCGATGTTACTGTCTGCGGTTCTGAGTTGTATCTTAGTGCGCCAGGTTGTCATAACGTGTTCTAAAAAGGAAACTGTATGATGATCTATTTTATACAGCTTTAAGATACCTGTAAGCCAGTCGTGAGGTACGGAATCAAATGCTTTTTTGTAGTCCACATAAGCCATGTGGAGGTTTCGTTGCTTGGAATGAGCCTGGTTGCAGATGACAGAGTCTATGATGAGTTGCTCTTTGCATCCCATTGCGCCCTTCGAGCAGCCCTTCTGCTGCATTGCAATGATGTTGTTCCGCTCGCAGTGAGCATATATTCGCTGCGTAAGGCAAGATGTGATTATCTTGTACAGCGTAGGCAAGCAGGTTATTGGGCGGTACTTGGCAGGGTTATCCATATTCCGCTGGTCTTTTGGTAACAGGTAGGTTGCACCCTGTGTAAGAAACAATGGCATTTTCAGAGGATCGAGCAAGACTTCATTAATTAAGGTAGTTATCTGTTCATGCGTGCACCACAACTTCTTAATCCAATAATTTTGGAGATGATCTGGACCTGGTGCCTTCCAGTTGTGGGAATTCTTGATGACATCGGAGACCTCAGCGGTTGTGAATTGCTCATGTTGCATCTGGCTATAGTTCCGGCCCATCTCGCGTTCTTCGCTGATCCAGCTTGCACTGACATTGTATGGACCTGGTGTGGCAAGTTGATTTCTCCAGAAACCGTCGACCTGTTCTCTGCTAGGGTAACTCGCATTTGTGGCATCGGCGCTTGAATTAAAAGCACGGTAGAAACCCTTTTCTGATCGTTCAAAGAGTTTGTTGTCTCGTTTCCTGTTGTTACTAGCCTTGTATCTCCTCAGACGCCCTGCGAAAACAGAAAGTTTTTGTTTTAATGTGTCAAGACATTGTTGAGCAGTGATGTTCGCGGGGTCATGCCGAGAATGCATTTGGGTGCGGCTCATTATTGCCTGCACCGCCCTCTGGATCCTTCTAGTTCTAACTCCTCTGATATATTCAGTCACTTGTCCTATGTCTTTACGGAGACTCTCGATCTTCCGATTTAGTCGCATTTCCCATTGAGCCATTCGTGGTTCCGGTCTTGCACGATTCAACTCTTGGGCCGTTCGGATCTTGGCACCCATTACAGTGGTGACTGCCGTTGCGGCACAGTAGATTAACATGTGCATACGTTCTAATGTTGGTGTCACTGAAACATAGTTTGGTAAAATTCGTGTGTTCATAAGATCGAGCACGATCGCAAGTTTCCTGGAAGAATTTAATCTTGGTAGCGGTGGCCTGCTCAGTGGGTCTGTGCCTTCGTATCGCAATACTGCCTGTCTCATATGTGCGTTTAAGCCTTCAAAATGTTCTTCGTTAACCGATTCCAGACTCTCGGTTGTTGGTTCTACCGTTTCGGCTTCTAGTTGTTGTCCAGGCGCTTGAAGTTCCCCATTGTTGTTGTTGTCATCTATGTCTATGTATTCGCCGTGGATCTCTAGCCCAACTTCCCGTTTGATAGCGCTAAGTCGCGTTTCTGGAATTCGGTTATTTCTTAGAATAGTTCGATACTGATCTGACACTCTTTGTTCAGACACTTGCATGTGTGGAAACTCCCTGCAGAACTCGGCATGCAGTTGTTGTCGGTAGCCGATCATCTCTTGTCCTAAGTTTGTCACCCTGTAAAAAATACGCATAATCGATTCATTCATGGACACAGTCCATTTCATGCGTCGTCGTTGTAATCCCGCCTCTGTGAACGCTGGCTGAAGTTCCCGCGCAGCACCTTCGGTGGGTGGAACCCTAGTTCTCGTTTGGCTCCCATGTTGTAGATGTTCGTGTTGTTGTTGGGCTGTAGCTGTTTGTGCAACAGGGGCCCGCCTCATCAGCGCCCTGTCACCGACGTCCCGCTCGCTGTCATGTCCAGCGCCGGCTCCAGACATGCCCTGGCGATCCCCAGGCAGCGGCCCTATGACAAAACTCCTATTAATCTCCATTCCATGGGTTTCTCCCGTAACGTGGGAGTATTATTATTATTATTATTATTATTATTATTATCTTAAAAACGAAGGTGGCTATGAAAAATCTGTTAACGGTATCTTTCGTTTCACAAAAAAGTAGCAACGGTTCGCGAAAACCGCAACTCCCTTTCTCTAAAAATTACCGAGACACACCGCATTTACAACCAAATCTGGACACCCTGTACCCCGATCACACCGAGGAGAAAGATTGGGCGCACCAATAGATTTTACAAATTTGTATGATTTCATTTACCTATTTAATTATTGATTAATATAAAACAGTTGAAGCTTAAACTATTCAAGAATTATTTTTTAAGTGGTTTACAACAAAAAAGATAATATTCCCTACACAATTATTGCTAAATTGCATACTTTTTCACTGAATTATTATGAAAGTCTGAAACAATTAAAATAATACATCAGGAATTCAAAACGAAAACGAAGTATTCAGGAAAAGTTATAGGTATCAGCATCCGCTGATCTTACAAGTGGCTTAATATATTTATTTTTCGATTAGTTTTTTCAGTTTTTGTTGAACTCTTTAGATTGCGATTTGCATATTAAGGTGTGAAATATCCTTTATCTAACAAATAAATTAATTACATATATCGTACTTTAGGAAAGTGTGCACATGTGTGAATGAAAATATTTTGCTCATTTCGTTAAAAAAAATCGAAATTCCTTCGCTACCCGAAACATCATCAAAAAACGACAAAAATATATTTCATAATATATATAATACTTTTCGAGTATTTAAATACCGACTTACGTCATAATAATATAATAATTCTACACCTAACCACCTATAATATTTTCTCAACTTTTTACCTAGGTACTTAAAACTCTTGAAAGGGGCAATACACAGATCTGGTCTCTCTCTGTTATCAAAACGCATCATTCTGAATTGCCGACGTTTTCATAATTATTATTTCGTCATCTTCAGGGCACTACAATAAATAACAGGTAGCATCCCAGAATAACAATTCAACGAAATAAAATATGTCATATATTAGACGCGAGTAGGTTAGGTTAGGTTGTTATGTTAGGAATGGACAAAGACACTAAAATCTATAAGGGCGGTTTCGATTTGACTGCACTTTTGCACTAATATGACATGAAAGTGGCAAAAGTGCACTCAGTGAAAAAGTGCAGGCAAATTACAATCGCCAAATGTAAGTCCTCGCGTCAATACATAACATATTATTTTATTCCATTGAATTGTGAATCTGGGATGCTAGCTCTTATTTATTTCAGTACCCTGAAGATGATAAACTAAATTGTCAAAACTTCTGCGATTTGGAAAAACATCTACCTAGCTTTACTTAACGACACGACCGAAAACTAACTTTCAATGCATCTAAATCTGAATTTTCATAAAACAATGAATCGATCATAATAGGTTAGTACCTACCTAGGTAGGTACTTTAAAATTTTAAATTTTGAATTTTTAAACAGGAAGCAATTAGTTTTGTTACCTAGGTATATCAAAAACGCTAAAAATTATCTTATATATCATATATCAAACCTACAATATGTTATGCCTCTAGCAAATGCGGCGTTGACTCCGACTGCGCCAATCCTACCGAGCGACAGTACAATGTAAGCTATGCCGGCCGCTAGCTTTTCTGTAGCGTTCGAGAGTCGAGAGGTTATTGAACTTTCCACCTCCACCGCACTGGCTGACGCGAATGAGAACGCGTGTTTTAAGCGTGCGTGGAAGCTATCGTTGCAGTAGGTTCTTGTTTAGTTTAGTCGGTTTTGATATCTGCGTTGGTGCACAATACGGACATGAACATGCAAATACCGTCAACTTTTGCTGTCGGGAATGACGTTGAAAATGTTAAAGTTGAGCAATTAAGTAAGAGTGTGTGTGAATGTGTAGTGTGTGCCTTAATAATAAAGGGATTTTCAACATCAAACTTTGCGGATAAGCTTCAATTAATTACTGACTGAAGGGCAAAACCCCCTATGAAAAATTTAACCACAAAAATGAATGAATGATTTTCACAGATATCGCTGTTGTCTATTGAGACTATACTTCTCCCGAACATGTTAGAGCATCGATGTTTTTATGATGACGTCATTGACAAATTTGCAAAAAGTGATCGAAGAATCGAATTACAATACAAATAGGTAAGTTTTTAAACATTGCTTCCCTTACTTAAAATGTCACCGCACGCCCCTGATTTCATATCAAGTATTTAAATACCAAATACTTTTTGTCAGTATTTGTAATTCCAAATACCTACAAATATTAATTTTCTGTGTTTAAATACCGAGTATTTAAATACCAAAAAGTAATCTTGATTGGAAACTACCACAGGCAGAATTATGATACTAGTTTCTCTTCTGGATGATCTGTATCAATACCGATACTGTATGATCTAGTATCAATACCAAAATGTATTTAAATGTCAAATAGTTGCATTGCAAGATGCGTAAGTCCACTTTTTGGCCGAGAAGGTTGTTTAAGGACCGAGGCAACGCCCGCGTTGCAAAAAAGAGCTTACGCATCGTGCAATGTATTATATTTTCCTGATTCCGACAAGTTCCTATTAGGTATAATAGGTAATTTTAATTAAACGCTATAGAGTAGATTGTAATTCAAAATAACCATTGCCCAATTCAATTCTCAGGAGAAGGCGCTTTAAATCGTAAACACGGCAAAAATCTTTTAAAATTTCGGTTTTTCCGCGGGTTTTCGCGAAGTTTAGATGTTGCAAAAGGAGAAGGTGCAAAATAGTGTCGTGATATCCGGGATGTCAAAAGGAAATTTGAAAATGTATTTTCTCGAAACCAACGTCCGACGGGGAAAAACCAAGGCCGGATTCGTGTTCAGGGACCTCGAAAATAGGGGAGGTAGCCAAAATTTCAAGAAAATCGGGGGTGGATTACACCATTGGAAATAATTACCGAATTTCTAAAAAGTGAGTGAATTATCCTCGGAATTATCTCAACATTAGGTATTATTTTTCATAATAATTATTGTCTAATGGTTATCTTATATTTTCTTTGCTCTATTTAAAAAAAGTAACAACCATAAAAAATACATAAAAGTTAGTATGTGCGTAGCACTCCAAAAAATTTTCTACTGCGGGACTATATCCACCCCGATTTGACCCACCTCTACAATAACTCACGAGCCGCGTCTGCTACGTAGTGCTCTATGGTTCGATTTTCGATAAAAGTTGAATGCCGCGAACCTAGTTGTGTGGAGCTCCGTTATTTTGCATCGTAGCGAAAAGTTCGTTATAACCATTTCTATTCTAAATTCCAATTAGTGGAGCGAAATCGGGCTAAAAAGTCTTAAAAAAATTTTTGAGGGTAGAACTAGATTTTTTTTGTGGTCGAGACCTTTTTTATTTCGAAAAAACTGTCGAAATTGGCAATTTAGGGAAATTGTGTTTTTTTATACATTTCCATCGTCATATCTTTGAGAGTAGTGGAGCTATCGACTCGATTTTTTTAAGATATTTATACTTGTGATAGTTTCACTTGCGCATGTAAACTACGCATTAGTTGTTGAGACATGCCTGCCACGCGTGGATATTCTCACGCAAGGGATTAATTTTGCATTCCACGGGAGTAGCGCGCGCCACAAAAAAAAATCACAGTTCAAAAACTATATGCGCTATAGGTAAATTTGTTTTACCAAAAACTTCTTTCATGTTTTGGGCACATTTCCCTCGCAGCATGTATATAAAAATTTCCACAAATAAAAAAGTTTCTCGCTTAGTGAAAATTTCATTCCACTTTGTATAACCTTGCAATTTTGTTGCTATTTAAAGTGGTTAACAAACAATATTGGACAACAACAATGACATTCGTTGTAAGCGCTCATATATGTTAGCTTCAATTAAAAAAAAATCGAGTCGTTAGCTCCACTACTCTCAAAGATACGACGATGGAAACGTAAAAAAACACAATTTCCGTAAATTGCCAATTTCGACAGTTTTTTTCGAAATAAAAAAGGTCTCGACCACAAAAAATGTCGTAAATCGCCATTTCGTATGCAGAGTGATGTACTTAACAAAACCTATGGGGTCCGATCTAGTTCTACCCTCAAAAAAAAATTTCGAGAACGCAGCGACTTTTTAGCCCGATTTCGCTCATCGTTAGATGCACTTTGGATTGTGGCATATTTCAACAATCCATAGCAAAACTCCGAACTTTGCAAAATTTTCATTACACCTCGTAACTCGGGGATTCCCAGCAGAGCGACGTTCCCATAACGCCAACTTTTCGCCAGGAGCGCAAATAACAATTATAAATAAATAAAACTGATGATCCTTGTTTCAAAAGTCGGTCCGACGAGAATTCGTCCTGCTGATAATTCGCATTTCCGGAAGTTTCAGGCCGGCGGTGTAACGTGCAATAATTTTTATCTCACTGCTAAAATAATAATGGTGTCACTTAATTTCTTCTGCAAATATGTTCTTATACGACAGTTCCTTTAGGAATTTCGTTCTGGCTGTCACAGCTTTCACGAGTTTCTTCTCCAAAGCTCCTTTATTTTCTTCCATGGAATTGCTTTCTGCGACCGTGGTGACCAAGAAGTTCCTCTTGCGCCAGTTGCTTTAAACAGTTGCTTTCCTAAAGTCTGTATAGGCACAAGAAGAAACTGTTGTAGGCTAGCAAATATTTTCAAAAGTAACTTTCAAATTTCTTTTAAGTCTTCACGAACTCTAAACTAAACGTTAAGAACAAATATAGCATAAATAAATTGGACAGGTGTGGGGTGTATAGACAACAATGTAAAGATGGTGATTGCTTTATGTGGGAAGGACACGCATAAACTAAAATCAGACTAAAGGAATACACTAGACAGGATTGAGGTTGTTATACATTTTGTCAATAAGAGTTTGCTTTTAAATATCTTGGAGCTACTGGAGATTTGTAGCACAGAAGAACAGTACCTTAGCCCTGAATGTATGGAGTAAATTTCAGTCATCGCATGCTTTTTTTAATAAGAATACCTGTTTTAATAAGAAATAACAATAATAGAAACCTAAACTCCTTTATAAAAATGTTGTTGTGTCTACTGTATCACGTAAAAGTAAATCGTACTACAAACAGGGTGATTCAGTCATGATGTAAAGAAATAACCAATAAAAAAAGAAAAATATATTTTTAAAAGTGTATTAAAACCCCTTGTTAACGGCGTTCGCCAGATTAGCTGTTAAGGTTCGTAATTTTTACTCACCTTTTTGTACCTTTTCGCAGATACTTCAAAAAATGTATGGATAGTCTAAGTGGACTTATTATTTTTAGTATAATTAGTGGGTGTGTAAGAGTATAGGGAGCTCTTAGTTTCCCACAACGGATTCACATTATTTGCAGAGACTGCAGTAGCAGACAAAACACAAAACTAAACACAAAATGTGCAAATATGTATCAAAATTAAAACACTCTATCACTGTTTACTTTCAACTTCAATAGTTACAAGTTCATGAACTCGCAAATCGCCGAACTCTACACGCCACGGTCCACACACACCTGTAGGTATGGTTTAAATGAAGTTACTTGGAACAGCATAAAAACCATTGAATTTTATACGGCTGATTTTTGCTGATAAGTATTTTTGACAGTAGCAGAGCGTGGTAAATAAATAAATGCTATTAAATAGATCGCGCCCCGTATATCACTGTGTTCCAAGTGAGTTCATTTATATTTTACCAGGGTAGCTCTAGGACTTTTCAGCGCGGCCGGTTCGGCGCCTGATTCTGCGCTGGTTTTATTTAGGTCGAATCTGGAGATGCTCCAAATAAAGGATATTCTTTGTTAATAATTAAGGCATTTGACTACCTGGGTTAAATGGACTGAATTTAAATTAGTCCGTAATTAGACGCGAATTGTCATAATCCCCATAAAACTAAATTATATTTTATTATATTAATGTTTGAGATTATCTATCAATGCATCCAAAAAATATATTTTTTACAAATTACAGGAGCCCATTCTCATTATCTACCTGAAAGGGGTCATAAAAGGTTTAATCTAATGACAATTTAAATTAATAAGAAGCATATAAAAAGTGAAAACTTTGAGATGATTCTAGTTATTGTTGTATTCTCGTTTGGGTATCTATATAAAATTCTACGCCATGGAAAACCGAGAGTTGTGTTCTAAACGTGGAAGACCAAAGTTTGTTGAAAATGGTTATATATACATATTTGACAAGTGGAACAATGACCATACAACAATCTTCTACCGATGTGAACAAAAGGACAGATGCAAGGCTGGAATTCATGTACGGAATGGACAAGTTGTAAAGCAATTAAATCCTCATTCACACGATCCTACACCAGCCGAAGTAGAAGTAGAAATTGTTACGACGAAGACTAAACAACGGTGACAGGATTCACAAGAATCAACATCGCAAATTATAAATATGTTCCAAGCGTCCCAAGCTGCCATGAGAAGTCAAAGTTCAATTAAGAAGATTATAAGAAGAGGAGCCAGATTGATGCTCCTCCACCAACACCTCAGTCTTTACAAGAACTCGAAATCCCTGAGAGATATCAAACTATATCGAATAATAATGAAGTCAGAGATAAATTTTTTCTTGGTGATAGCGGACCAGAACAAGACAGAATTTTGTTGTTTGGAAAGAAAGAACATTTAAAGTGCTTGGAGCCAGCAGCAACAGTGTATATTGATGGAACATTTAAATCGGCACCACCTCTGTTTTGCCAGGATTATGTTATCATGGCTAATGTCTACGGCGGGGTGATTCCAATATTATATGCATTACTGTCCAACAAAAGAAGAATCACCTACACAAAGATGTTGAAAATGATAATATAATAAGTCGATGTTTTTTTTTCACCTCTCCCAGAATCTCCAGAAACACGTTTCCTCTATGGGCCTTCGCCAGAGATCTAACACCAACGCCGGGTTTTCAGTTCAAATAAAAATGGTTTTGAGCTTGGCATATGTACCACCAGAAAACCTTGACGAAGCTGTTGAAGAACTTTCCATATATTTGCCCAACGAATTGCAGCCCATTTTAAATTGGTTCGAAGATAACTACGTTGGAAGACCCGGTCGAAGAGGCAATGCCAGACGACCTCCACTATTTCCGATCGATATGTGGAATTTGCACATCAGAGTATTATTAGAATTAGATAGAACCAACAACCACGCTGAGGCCGCTAACAGACGTTTGCAAAACGAGTTAGGCATGGATCACCTGACTATATGGAAGTTTATTGAAGTTCTAAAGTAAATCCAGCAAGGCAGAGATATTTTTGTGCAGCAGTTACTAGCAGGAAATGAACCTCCCAAAAAATTGAGAAAATATCAACAAGCAGACGAACGGTTGCTTAGATTAGTTAGAGACTTTGACAATATGGCCACGTTGCATTATTTGAAAGGGATATCTTATAACATTGAAATGACACATAATTAGCTGATAATGTACTGACTATTGAATAATATATAAATATTTATATAATGTTTTGTTTACCTAACCTAACTAACCTAACCTACCAATTTGCTGCTAAACAATTTCAATATATTTTATGTTCTTACTCCTAATAATTATTGTTGTTGGCCAGCGCCGAAACCTCCTCAGCGCCCAAACGGCCGGCGCCGAATCGGTCGCGCCGAATCAGCCGCGCCGAAACGTTCCATTCCCAAAACAGGCGCCTCGGCAATAAAATACGAGACAAAACACTTTTTTAACGATATTAAACCACACCTGGTAATGGTAGTAAAAATATATGAAGGAGACAGAGAAGATAGATACTGTAGTAAAAACAAGTGACCGCATGCTCGCCTAATATAATATCACCAATACTTGCATGAGCTACACTGTTGGACGGCCGGCCACTTGTGCAACGAAATGCGGTGCATAGCCGTGCCATAATTTCACAGTTCTTAGGATCTACTTGCGTACATAGTTATAATCGATATGGCTTTTTAGAGACAATAATTACTTAGGTATATGGTGCGTTGTGTTTGACGACAACCTTTAAAAAACCTTAAAACTGAAATATTATGTTGCTTGTAGAATATATTTGAAAACTATGCGTGACGCTTATGTCCTATATTCTTTTTGTGGCGCCAATTAGAGTTTTTTTATGCTGTTTCAAGTGACTTTAAGGCCGGTCCACACGCAACGATGTATCGTACGATTTGCATGCGCAGGTAAATCGTTGCGTGTGGACAGCAGATTTGCACAAAATTTAGAACTGTGCAAAGTTGGACGTCGGAGTTGAAAGTCTGAGCCGAAAAGCATAGATTTGGGAGATTGGCGCATGCAAATCGTAACGTGTGTACGCTCGTCCGAGATTTGTACAGTTTTTAGGTGCGACGGTAGCTGACTCCTACCTATTTTTAGTCCGGAAATTATTAAATTAAACTAAAACAATAAGTGATTTATTTTAAATTTTTTAAAAAATATGACGACCATTTCGCATAATTTTATAATAGAATTCAATGGTAAAATATACTTCGTTTCAATAACCATGCTTTAGACCATCTAGTTCTATTGAAACGTTTCCTGGTTTCCCTCTTCCTTTTAACATTTAAACAAAACGTCAAAATACTCCAAAAACCCTTCCTCCATGATTATTGTATCAAGCGAAAATTGCAGCTTTACTACGATAAGTTTTTATAATGTGGACGCACTGAATTTTTAACGATTTATCTGTAACGATTTACTTGCGCATGCAAATCGTACGATACATCGTTGCGTGTCGACCAGCCTTTACAAATACTATACTCAAGATATTGACAAGATTGAGTCGCCAAGTCACCACAGTCGCTAGAGCACTAGAGTCAGACTAAAACGAATTGTGACTACTTTTTAAGAATACGTTAAAATAATCTTACTGATATGAATTATCTGCGGTTAAATAACTATTCACAAAAACAATCCTGCAACTTTCCGAGAGGAGTGGAGCCATCGTCATCTATTAAGGTTAATTAGCCCCACGTTTTAAACTTCGAGAAAAAATCTTTCGCATTTTCCATTTTAGTAGACCTCCCCAACTGTGTGGTTAAAATTTTTTACATCATGACTGAATCGCCCTGTATAAATCCCCTATAGGAATTTTGCTCAAAAGAAATCTGAAATGGCATATATTGTAGGCAATATCACAGATTAATCAGGGCTATTTATTATATGGCAATGCCAAGACAATATCACGTTCATGACACCAGCTTTAAGTTATTCCTTTTATGTTTTGTGAATTTTAGGACTAACAACTGATTTTTTTGGTACTGTTTGGTATTCTCATGTTTGGCATTTTAGAATTCATAATAACAATTTATCTTTTAAACAAAGGCTCTAATAATAAAAATTGGGTTGAGTTAATCTGTTACACAGGCGAGGTCAATATGTCTTATACAAATGTTTGTTCAAAAGAAGTTGAAGTTCTTTTTTTTATTAAATTACGGCTGTATGTACCAAAATAATCAAGCTGCTAAAGTGAAATTTGGCACTGTTGTGTTTATTGCGATGGAAAATCAGCTAAAGATGTCAATTTCTACGTATTTCACAGAACGTGTCACTTGCGCTGTTTGGCTCGTGTTTTTACTCGCTACTTTTTTAACTTTTTAGTCTTGCTGATATATATAATTTTAGTGCATGTTTTTATTCGCGTAATGGAGTATCTGAATATTTGTATCTCTAGTAACTCTGTAGCTATATCTAGTTTGATTTGTCGTACCATTTTGTAGCATAGTTTATGTATACTGTATAAGTACGAAAGCTTACAGAAAACTTAATTCCAGCGGGTGACTTTTCTAGAAAACACCCGGTAGATTCAATTTATTAAAGCGGCCATGCAGCGTCCAGTGAATTAGAATGGGATCGAGGATGAGGATAACTCTCCCAGACCATGAAGTGTCAAATTAGGATCATCCGATGTAATACGTAATGCAAATGTATTTTACGATAATGTGGATGTGGATACATTTAGCCTAACCGAACTACGAACAAAACTTCGCGGATAGGCTGAGCCCCACGCTGGTTAAACCGGTCAATCTATAGAAGTGGATCACCTGAAATTTTTGATGGATTTCAGAAAACAATTGCGACTCTAAATTCAATGAATTTAAACGTGGTTGATGGAGTGGTTTTTGCGAATAGGTTTCTCTAACGAATTGGAAAAAATATCAATAAAAAAGTTGGAGCACGAGCTAAACCCTTTATATTTTGATCGAATTTACACTTATCCAGACAATTTATGACTTTTTTATTTTTATGTAGCATTAATTATGATCTCTAGATTTAAATGCGGGTCTCGTTTATCTGAAGGCTGTTCTACAATGTGTCAATTCTCAAAATACGTTTTTGCGAATATTTCGTTTAATTCTAAATTTAGTGCAAAGTTACTTATCATCCCAAATTATAGTAAATGTTGCTGGGAAAATACAAGTCAATTTTGAAAAATAAAACTCTTGTTTTGACAGAAGAAAGTGACAGTTTTTATTTTATTTTTCTATGGAAATAAAACTTAAAAGGTACAGAATTTGGGATGATAGGTCATTTTGCGCAAAATTTTGAATTAAATATAATATTATGTACTTACATCATAGTGCCATGGTCTAGGAAAATCAAGATCTTACGAATTTCAACTCAGTCATTATGTAAAAAAAATTTTATGGGTAAAAATAGCGTAATAAAAAATTTAAAAAATTCCAACATCAACAAAAGAAAATATTTTCAGAAGTGCGTTTGAACCTTCAATTAACGACGCTTCTGACTGGCCGAACTAGTAAACATCGCACAGAGGCCCGCATCTCTCAGCGCGCAGTTGCCAGTTGCCAAAAATGTCGTAAATTTACTTGTTTTTTACTTTTTCCAGAAATCTAAAAAATGTCGAAATATTGAGAAAAACCGAAAAGTTCGATAATTTTTCTGGGGGTTTTTAAATTTTTGGGACAGTTTTCTGATCTGACGATAAATACAGCATGGTCTAAATTGTTAATTGAAAGTACCTACTTATAATATTTTTACGCTTGCAGCAATTGAAACATAAACTTTCATTAATAACACTAACACCTAATTTCAATTTGTAATTACAATACTTTTAGTTACAACCAATTTTTACAAAGTGACTGAATAAGCAGGTACCTATTGATTTAAAAAATTTTCGGCTTCCGTGCTCAGAATTTCCTGTCTCAGACTTGAATTTTTACAAGTTTTTAATTAACTTCACCTGTTAGCGTGGGTCGAATCTTACAAGCTAAATTAGAACCACTTCCTGACATCCGATTGATCTGAAATTTTGCATACACCTTTAGTTCCGGTGACAATACAATATGCAATACTCAATATTGTAATACTTTCAAAATGGCCCCCGCTCCAAGATGGCAGATGATGTATTTTTTTGTCAACCCCCTTAATATGGGTATCAAATGAAAGGACTTGAAAAGTAGAAAACGATGAAGTTAGTGACATTACACTAAATTCAATATGGCCGCCGCTCCAAGATGGCGGATGATGTATTTTTTGTTAACCGCCTTAATATGGGTATCAAATGAAAGGGCTCGACGGGAAGAAAACAACAACAATAATAGCCTTCCGAGACGGAAGGCTTCCTACAGGCTTCCTACTGGCCATACAAGATCAGGTTATACCAACTCGCAACTACCTAAAATTCATTGTAGGAGATGCATCGGTAGTGGATGACAGATGCAGATACGGGTGCCAAACTTCAGAAACAATCCAGCACATAACAGGAGGATGTCAGATGTTTGCATCAACGGAATATAAGGAACGACACGATTCGGTTGCCAAGATCTTGCACCAGGAACTGGCGGAAAAACTTCTGCTTGTGCAGGCAGAGAGGATCCCATATTACAGCTACACACCGGAGCCTGTTCTTGAGAACAGCAACTACAAGATGTACTGGGATCGTACAGTTCTGACAGATCAACGAGTTGCCCATAACAGACCGGACCTTATAATAGTTGATAAAATTTCTAGGAAGACAACTCTGATTGATGTGGCCATCCCGAACAACAACAACCTGCGTGTGAAGTCGAGAAGATCGCGAAGTACAGAGACTTAGAAGAACGAATTAGAAGGCAATGGGAAATGGACAACGTTCAGACGATTCCAATCATCGTGTCAACAACTGGTGTCATACCAAAAAGTTTGCTGAGAAACATCAAAGAGCTGGGTCTAACTGATAATCTTTACAGGTCCATGCAGAAAGCGGTAATACTTGCGACAGCCCGAACAGTCAGGAAATTCATGGGGAGTGCAGGAACGTCCAACAACATCAATGTCACCTAAGGCCCGATAACATGGCAAGGGTCTCGTCCGAGCCAGATCCTTATGGTATCCGGGATACCCGGGATCTGAGTGAATGTTCCCCAGAGAGGGAGTGCGAATGCCTTTTGGCTAAGTCGATATAATAATAATAATAATAATAAACACAGAGGCGGCATTACAACGACGACGCATGAAATGGACTGTGTCCATGAATGAAAAGATTATGCGTATTTTTTACAGGGTGACAAACTTAGGACAAGAGATGATCGGCTACCGACAACAACTGCATACCGAGTTCTGCAGGGAGTTTCCACACATGCAAGTGTCTGAACAAAGAGTGTCAGATCAGTATCGAACTATTCTAAGAAATAACCGAATTCCAGAAACGCGACTTAACGCTATCAAACGGGAAGTTGAGCTAGAGATCCACGGCGAACACATAGACATAGATGACAACAACAACAATGGGGAACTTCAAGCGCCTGGACAACAACTAGAAGCCGAAACGGTAGAACCAACAACCGAGAGTCTGGAATCGGTTAACGAAGAACATTTTGAAGGCTTAAACGCACATGTGAGACAGGCAGTATTGCGATACGAAGGCACAGACCCACTGAGCAGGCCACCAAGATTAAATTCTTCCAGGACACTTGCGATCGTGCTCGATCTTATGAACACAAGAATTTTACCAAACTATATTTCAGTGACACCAACATTAGAACGTATGCACATGTTAATCTACTGTGCCGCAACGGCAGTCACCACTGTAATGGGTGCCAAGATCCGAACGGCCCAAGAGTTGAATCATGCAAGACCAGAACCACGAATGTCTCAATGGGAAATGCGACTAAATCGGAAGATCGAGAGTCTCCGTAAAGACATAGGACAAGTGACGGAATATATCAGAGGAGTTAGAACTAGAAGGATCCAGAGGGCGGTGCTGGCAATAATGAGCCGCACCCAAATGCATTCTCGGCATGACCCCGCGAACATCACTGCTCAACAATGTCTTGACACGTTAAAACAAAAACTTTCTGTTTTCGCAGGGTGTCTGAGGAGATACAAGGCTAGTAACAACAGGAAACGAGACAACAAACTCTTTGAACGATCAGAAAAGGGTTTCTACCGTGCTTTTAATTCTAGCGCCGATGCCACAAATGCGAGTTACCCTAGCAGAGAACAGGTCGACGGTTTCTGGAGAAATCAACTTGCCACACCAGGTCCATACAATGTCAGTGCAAGCTGGATCAGAGAAGAACGCGAGATGGGCCGGAACTATAGCCAGATGCAACACGAGCAATTCACAATCGCTGAGGTCTCTGATGCCATCAAGAATTCCCACAACTGGAAGGCACCAGGTCCAGATCATCTCCAAAATTATTGGATTAAGAAGTTGTGGTGCACGCATGAACAAATAACTACCTTAATTAATGAAGTCTTGCTCGATCCTCTGAAAATGCCATTGTTTCTTACAGAGGGTGCAACCTACCTGTTACCAAAAGACCAGCGGAATACGGATAACCCTGCCAAGTACCGCCCAATAACCTGCTTGCCTACGCTGTACAAGATAATCACATCTTGCCTTACGCAGCGAATATATGCTCACTGCGAGCGGAACAACATCATTGCAATGCAGCAGAAGGGCTGCTCGAAGGGCGCAATTTGATGCAAAGAGCAACTCATCATAGACTCTGTCATCTGCAACCAGGCTCATTCCAAGCAACGAAACCTCCACATGGCTTATGTGGACTACAAAAAAGCATTTGATTCCGTACCTCACGACTGGCTCACAGGTATCTTAAAGCTGTATAAAATAGATCATCATACAGTTTCCTTTTTAGAACACGTTATGACAACCTGGCGCACTAAGATACAACTCAGAACCGCAAACAGTAACATCGAGACCGACACAATCAACATCCGAAGAGGGATTTTCCAAGGAGATTCACTGAGTCCACTGTGGTTCTGCATGGCGATGAACCCTCTATCACATCGGTTGAACTCTACAAAATATGGCTTCGCTATCAAAAGCAACAACGCAGAAGCGATCAAGTTGAATCACCTATTATATATGGATGATTTAAAATTGATCGCCGCAACCAAAAACCAACTAACGCAAATGCTTAAAATTGTAGAGGAGTTCTCCAGGGACATCGGAATGCTGTTTGGACTGGACAAGTGCCTCACCCTTAATATCATCCGGGGAAAGCTCGAACAAAGCGCACACGAGATGCAGGACGGCCAGGAGATCGAAGCAATGAGCATGGGAGATACATACAAGTATCTCGGGATGAAACAAGCTCAAAGGATAGACCATCGAACAATGAAGACTGATTTAACGAATGAATTCATCAAGAGAGTAAGACAAGTAGTGTGAACTGATCTTAACAGCAGGAATTTGTTTAAGGCCCTGAACACGTATGCGTGCTCTGTACTCAGCTATTCGTTCGGAATAGTGAATAGCACCAACATGGACAGCAACAACCTACAACGAAAAGTTAGGACACTACTGACAAAAGGTCATAAACATCATCCCCGTAGCGCCGTAGAAAGAACAACTCTGCCACGTCAACTAGGAGGAAGAGGATTGGCAGAACTCAGCAAGCAATTGGACCAACAAATATTAAATCTGCGTAATTATTTCTACAGGCAGGCCAACAGCTCCACACTACATAGGGCTATATGCGGAGCAGACGTCTCAACACCGCTACGTCTGACGGAACACGAGCGTCAAAATCACCACCGAACCGACAACGATAAACTACAGAGGTGGTTGGAGAAGCCGCTGCACGGGAGGCATCCTAATGAGGTTAACCAGGAACATGTCGACAAGTTAGCGTCGAACTATTGGCTGACCTCGGGACGAATGTTCCCCGAGACGGAAGGCCATACAAGATCAGGTTATACCAACTCGCAACTACCTAAAATTCATTGTAGGAGATGCATCGGTAGTGGATGACAGATGCAGATACGGGTGCCCAACTTCAGAAACAATCCAGCACATAACAGGAGGATGTCAGATGTTCGCATCAACGGAATATAAGGAACGACACGATTCGGTTGCCAAGATCTTGCACCAGGAACTGGCGGAAAAACTTCTGCTTGTGCAGGCAGAGAGGATCCCATATTACAGCTACACACCGGAGCCTGTTCTTGAGAACAGCAACTACAAGATGTACTGGGATCATACAGTTCTGACAGATCAACGAGTTGCCCATAACAGACCGGACCTTATAATAGTTGATAAAATTTCTAGGAAGACAACTCTGATTGATGTGGCCATCCCGAACAACAACAACCTGCGTGTGAAGCAAGTCGAGAAGATCGCGAAGTACAGAGACTTAGAAGAACGAATTAGAAGGCAATGGGAAATGGACAACGTTCAGACGATTCCAATCATCGTGTCAACAACTGGTGTCATACCAAAAAGTTTGCTGAGAAACATCAAAGAGCTGGGTCTGCAGAAAGCGGTACTACTTGCGACAGCCCGAACCGTCAGGAAATTCATGGGGAGTGCAGGAACGTCCAACAACATCAATGTCACCTAAAGCCCGATAACATGGCAAGGGTCTCGTCCGAGCCAGATCCTTATGGTATCCGGGATACCCGGGATCTGAGTGAATGTTCCCCAGAGAGGGAGTGAGAATGCCTTTTGGCTAAGTCGATATAATAATAATAATAAGAACTGCATGCCGAGTTCTGCAGGGAGTTTCCACACATGCAAGTGTCTGAACAAAGAGTGTCAGATCAGTATCGAACTATTCTAAAAAATAACCGAATTCCAGAAACGCGACTTAACGCTATCAAACGGGAAGTTGAGCTAGAGATCCACGGCGAACGCATAGACATAGACATAGACGACAACAACAACAACAACAATGGGGAACTTCAAGAGCCTGGACAACAACTAGAAGCCGAAACGGTAGAACCAACAACTGAGAGTCTGGAATCGGCTAACGAAGAACACTTTGAAGGCTTAGACACACAGATGAGAAAGGCAGTATTGCGATACGAAGGCACAGACCCACTGAGCAGACCACCGCTTCCAAGATTGAATTCTTCCAGGAAGCTTGCAATCGTGCTCGATATTATGAACACCAGAATTTTACCTAACTATGTTTCAGTAACACCAACATTAGAACATATGCACATGTTAATCTACTGTGCCGCAACGGCAATCATCACTGCAATGGGAGCCAAGATCCGGACGGCTCAAGAGTTAAATCGTGCAAGACCAGAACCACGAATCGCTCAATGGGAGATGCGACTAAGTCGGAAGATTGAGAGTCTCCGTAAAGACATAGGACAAGTAACGGAATATATCAGAGGAGTTAGAACTAGAAGGATCCAGAGGGCGGTGCAGGCAATAATGAGCCGCACCCAAATGCATTCTCAGCGTGAGCCCGCGAACATCACTGCTCAACAATGTCTTGATACATTAAAACAAACACTTTCTGTTTTCGCAGGGCGTCTGAGGAGATACAGGGCTAGTAACAATAGGAAACGAGACAACAAACTTTTTGAACGATCTGAAAAAGTTTTCTACCGTACTTTGGATTCTAGCGCCGATGCCAGAAATACAAGTTACCCTAGCAGAGAACAGGTCGGACTGGACAAGTGCCGCACCCTTAACATCGTCCGGGGAAAGTTCGAACAAGGCGCACACGAGATGCAGGACGGCCAGGAGATCGAAGCAATGAGCATGGGAGATACATACAAGTATCTCGGGATGAAACAAGCTCAAAGGATAGACCATCGAACAATGAAGATCGATTTAAGGAATGAATTCATCAAGAGAGTAAGACAAGTAGTGCGAACTGATCTTAACAGCAGGAATTTGTTTAAGGCCCTGAACACGTATGCGTGCTCTGTACTCAGCTATTCGTTTGGAATAGTGAATTGGACCAACACGGACATCAACAACCTGCAGCGAAAAGTTAGGACACTACTGACAAAAGCTCATAAACATCATCCCCGTAGCGCCGTAGAAAGAACTACTCTGCCACGTCAACGAGGAGGAAGAGGATTGGCTGATCTCAGCAATTGCACCAACAAATATTAAATCTGCGTAATTATTTCTACAGGCAGGCCAACAGCTCCACACTACATAGGGCTATATGCGGAGCAGACGTCTCAACACCGCTACGTCTGATGGTACACGAGCGTCAAAATCACCACCGAACCGACAACGATAAACTACAGAGGTGGTTGGGGAAGCCGCTGCACGGGAGGCATCCTAATGAGGTTAACCAGGAACATGTCGACAAGTTAGCGTCGAACTATTGGCTGACCTCGGGACGAATGTTCCCCGAGACGGAAAGCTTCCTACTGGCCATACAAGATCAGGTTATACCAACTCGCAACTACCTAAAATTCATTGTAGGAGATGCATCGGTAGTGGATGACAGATGCAGATACGGGTGCCCAACTTCAGAAACAATCCAACACATAACAGGAGGATGTCAGATGTTCGCATCAACGGAATATAAGGAACGACACGATTCGGTTGCCAAGATCTTGCACCAGGAACTGGCGGAAAAACTTCTGCTTGTGCAGGCAGAGAGGATCCCATATTACAGCTACACACCGGAGCCTGTTCTTGAGAACAGCAACTACAAGATGTACTGGGATCGTACAGTTCTGACAGATCAACGAGTTGGAAAACGTCAAGACGATTCCAATTATCGTGTCAACAACTGGTGTTATACCAAAAAGTTTGCTGAGAAACATAAAAGAGCTGGGTCTAACTGATAGTCTTTACAGGTCCATGCAGAAAGCGGTACTACTTGCGACAGCCCGAACCGTCAGGAAATTCATGGGGAATGCAGGAACGTCCGACAACATCAATGTCACCTAAGGCTCGATAACATGGCAAGGGTCTCGTCCGAGCCAGATCCTTATGGTATCCGGGATACCCGGGATCTGAGTGAATGTTCCCCGTAGAGGGAGTGCGAATGCCTTTTGGCTAAGTCGATAATAATAATAATAATTCTCACCCTCACAATACTCCAAACTAGGAGTACCCCAGAAGCAACCACATGCTTGTGCGGGGGAGGAGCGCAATTTCCCGATAGAACTAGGATAGCATTCGCTCAAGTACTACGGAAAACCCTAGAAAACCGTAGTAATCCCAGTGAGTGTAGGACAATTAGTGAATCACACGGGTAAAGCTATTTAGGAGCAATACCGTGAACCCACATTTGTCCAGTGCTCTTGGCCAATAAGGTGAATGACTTCATACGAAATCCAATATGGCGGCCGCCCCAAGATGGTTGACTAAATTTCTTTACCACCCTCCTGACATGTGAATCAAATAGGTACTAAAAAGCACAAAATAAAATTGAAAATAAAAAAAACCTTTTTAAAAACAAGCTTTTATTTAAGCCATGTACTAAAACGAATAAAATAAGTTTAGGTTTTCGTTAAGATAATTCAATTCCAAATTACGACAAGTTTTTGCAAATTGAAAGGCTTGTCGCGCGAATTGTAAAGAAAAAAGTGCATACTTTGGCAACTAGATACTTGCTTATCAACCTCGTTATCAACCAATCACTGTCCAATAAAATTAATTGGTACCTACTTTCATCGACATTTCGCGCGACAAGCTTTTCAATTTGCAAAAACTTGTCGCAATTTGGAATTGAATTATCTTAACGAAAACCTAAACTTATTTTATTCGTTTTAGTACATGGCTTAAATAAAAGCTTGTTTTTAAAAAGGTTTTTTATTTTCAATTTTTTCTATGCAAGTAATTTTTTTGGTTTCATTTTTGAAAAAAAAATGACAATAGGCTATACCTTCGTCTTTTTAAAATGTTTTAACTTTACCCAGTTTGAATAGGCACGTACTTGTTTTGACCTCATCTTCTCGTATTTAGCTCGGTTTTAGGTATACCTACTTAAATGTTAAATGTAATTAAGATTCTCATAATTTTTAAGGCATTTTAACATTTTCGCACATGCGACTACTACCTATTAAAAAATAAACAATAATACCTACCTTTTAAACTGAATTTAAAAACTAGTATTTGAATCTTTGTTTTGTTTGATAAACTTAAACGAAAACAAAATATGCTGAACAGTTTTAACTATATACAGGGTGACCCATTTGAAATGAAAGCACCCCCTTAAAACTTTTGTTTCATCCGATTTTAACCGTTTTTTCCCTAAAGGTAAATCACAAAAAAATTTCTTATGATGTAAGTCCTGGGCCTTATCTCAATTTTCAAGACTTACTACGACTTTTTTCTCGTAAAAAATTACAACAATCGTTTTTTACATCAAACTGAAGGTATATCATTGGTTTGTACCAAGTTTCGTTACAAAATAACAATTGTAAAAATACTGCGAAATAATCAATATTGACAATTTATAAGTCTGACTTCTCCCGTAAAAATTTGATTGTTCGTAGGATTGACACAAATTTTTATTTATACCTTTTAAATACAAAAACTGTAGTTCAACAGTCGATTTTTAATTAGTTTTTAAAATAAAATAAAATGAAATGAACTGAAATGGAATGGAAGTGGAAGTGAAGTGGAATAGTAAAGTAATGAAAAGTAAGGTAAAGTACAGTTTGTTCAGCGAATGTTCGGCCCTACGTCACAGCTGTCGTCCTTGTCTGGCTCGTGAATATACGACCGATATCCGTCGTATAATCATGAGTAAGACAAGGACGGGAGTTGTAACGTAGGACCGAACATTCGCTGAACAAACTGTATGTATTTTAAATCGGCTACATAACTAAATTTGAAGTTCTCCGGACTTGACTGTCTAAATGTTTTAAATAACTACAGTTTTTTGTGTTTAAATAGTAAAAATAAAAATTTGTGGCAATCCCACGAAATATGAACTTTTTACGTCGGAAGTTAGCTTCATAAATAATTATCAATATAGATTAGGTGTATCGCAGTATATTCATGATTGTTATTTTTTACCGAAACTTGGTACAAATACATTTTAGATGATTCCGAATCCAACGGCGTAGATAGTCGGCTATGAGGTAAAATAATAGCGAAATAATTTTCTTATTTTTTACAAGAAAAAAAATTCGTACTATGCCTTGAAAATTGAGATAAATCCCAGCAATTACAACACAATTTTTTTGTGATTTATCTTCAGAAAAAAAAACGACTAAAATCCGATGAATCATAAAAATTTTATTCCATTTCAAATGGGTCACCCTGTCCCTATTAGGATACTATGTTAAGAGGAATTCAAAAATTCTAGCGCCTTTTTTGTGACGCCCATACAAACAAAGAAACTACGCTCAACTATTTTTTGTCAAAGGCTGACGTTACATGTAAATTGAAAATAACGCAAGAATTTTTTAAGTGGTTTTATGAGTGACACATTTTTGTATAGACTTTAGATATTGTTACTTCTATTACGTTGCAAAAATTCTTTTAGTTACTTTATTTCTCCAAAATGTTTCCAAATTTGAATTTATTGGCCAAAAGCATGAAAATGACGTATTACTCGCTATAATTCACCACATTTACCCCAATACCTACCACAATATACCCGTCTAACAGTAATTTTGTTCCTAATTTCCACTCCTCTTAAAGCGATAAATAGCCTAGAAATAGTCGGAACCGTCCTATTCTATGCAATTAATGCAACTTTCACAGCCACAGCTCCGTCTTCTTGGATTTTTTCAAAATTCAGACTAGAAAGAACATAACCTGTTGGATAAATAAAAACCTTTCAGATGGGCCCTGTATTTTAAATATCAAGCAAGCTCTCAAACCAAATACCACGGGACACATTTTTTATGTACAGGGTGGCCAACTAAGAATGCGAGGTACTGTATCTGGGAAATTATCCATCGTAGAGGCTTGCGGAAAAAAATTATCACTAAAATGGCCAAGAGAAAAACCTGGAAAATATTTTCAAGTTTCTGAAATGGCCGCTAGGGGGCGTAACTGCAATCTTGAATCTAAAAAAGTGATGTTTCTGTGAATTTCGCTATATTAACCTAACAAAAAAAATACCTGATCTTTAAAGTCGAGAATAATCTGAACCTTTTTTGTTTGACAAGTTTTGCCGTATCTCTAAAATTAAAGTAGTGGGGGGTATTCAAAGGTTTCCGTAAAAAAACACCCTGTATCTTCGAAACGGCTGAGCCGATTTTAACAAACTTGAACCAGTTGAAAAGAGCTACTCTTCGGCTACAAATGTTATAATATTTGAAGTTTTGGTAATTTCTCATGTCGCCGCTAGAGGGCTTTTTTCGATATTCCCACAGAAATGGTTAATTTTCTCAAAAAAATTGAATGCATTGGTATGATTTTTTTTTCATGAAAATGTAGCTAAATAATGCCTAAACAAGCTCGCGAAAACCGCATCTCGATATCTTGTTCCTAACCTAAAATTTAGGCCTAAGAAAATTTTATGCGGAAATCCCTTAAATTTTTATTTTCTTAAACTAATTTTTCTGGAACTCCTTTTTTGTTCGTCAGATTAAAGTCGCCCTTTTTGGAAATATTACAAAATATCCCTAAAAGGTAAGTAATGTTAATAACAAAATGCATATTTTTTGTTTAAATGCATATTATTCATTATGGGTTATGGGTATATACGAAAAAGACAATTAATAGTAGCAGGCCATGAAATTACAAAACAAATACCTAGTCAAAACATAAATCATCCTCAAATTGTCAATAGTTGTAAATAGTTTCGCGTTACTTTGAGCAATTTTTGTGCTTACAAAATGCGTTTTACGAACGACGAAGCTGTTGATATGCTTGCAGTTTATTTTGAATGTCTTCAGAATGCCGCAGTAGCAAAAAGAGTTTACGCGGCTCGATATCCAAATCGGCGTCCATGCGATGTGAGAGTTTTTCCCCGGTTAGTGGCGAGCTTACGAGCCAATTTCGGCCTACGGTTCAACGGCAAAGAATTGGAAGAACAGAAGAAAATATTAACCGCGTACTGGGATATATTGAAGGAAATCCTCATGTTAGCACAAGAGCATTATCCCTTGAGTTGGGCATATCACGAACAACGGTTCAAAATATTTTGAAGGGCCATAGGTAAGTTCTAATTGCCATCAAAATATAGGGACTTATTTAAATTTACCTTTTTTAAAATTACTTTTAGAATGCACCCATATCATGTCGTTTTGTATCACGCCTTGAAAGAGGAAGACTTTGATCGGAGGTTGAACTACTGCCATTGGATGTTAGGCATGATACGCGAAAATAGAGAATTTTTATTTCAAATTCTTTGGACCGATGAAGCCACCTTTAATAGTAACGGGAAAGTCAATCTGCACAATATGCATTATTGGTCTGCAGAAAATCCGCATTGGTTGCGTGAAGTTCAGCACCAAGGACGTTGGAGTTTAAATGTGTGGTGTGGCATACTGGGAGGCAGAATTATTGGGCCATATTTTTTCGAGCAATCCCTAAATGGCAATGTCTTTCTTGACTTTTTGGCCAATCAATTACCGTTGTTGTTGGAAGATGTGCCACTGGAAACACGGCAAAACTTGTTCTTGCAGTTGGATGGTTGCGCAGCACATTTTGCTATTATTGTACGCGAGCATATTAATGCAGTATTTCATCAGCGGTGGATTGGAAGAGGAAGTGTGTTTCCATGGCCTCCGCGATCACCAGACTTAACTTGTCTTGATTTTTATTTATGGGGGGCGGTTAAAGGACATCGTGTTTCAGACTCAACCTACGACCAGAGAAAATTGAAATTGAACCGAAATTGAAGCTGCAGTTTTTTCTACCCATGAGAGGCTTCAGCAATTTTCTTTGGCCTAAATTTTAGGTTAGGAACAAGATATCGAGATGCGGTTTTGGCGAGCTTGTTTAGGCATCATTTTGCTACATTTTCATGAAAAAAAAAATCATACCAATGCATTTAATTTTTTTGAGAAAATTAACCATTTCTGTCGAATATCGAAAAAAGCCCTCTAGCGGCGATATGTGAAATTACCAAAACTTCAAATATTATAACATTTATAGCCCACGAGTAGCTCTTTTTAACAAGCCCAAGTTTGTTAAAATCGGCTCAGCCGTTTCGAAGATACAGGGTGTTTTTTACGGAACCTTTTGAATACCCCCACCACTTTATTTTTAGATATACGGCAAAACTTGTCAAACAAAAAAATTTCAAATTATCCTCGACTTTAAAGATCAGGTATTTTTTTGTTAGGTTAATGTAGCGGAATTCACAGAAACATCACTTTTTAGATTCAAGATTGCAGTTACGCCCCCTAGCGGCCATTCCAGAAACTTGGAAATATTTTCCAAGCTTTTCTCTTGGCCGTTTTAGTCATAAAATTTTTTGCCGCAAGCCTCTACGATGGATAATTTCCCAGATACAGTACCTCGCATTCTTAGTTGGCCACCCTGTACAAATATTTCTGCCAAAATCTTCGTACCATTCGTCTTTCTTCTTTAAGTTTTTTCATGCGGGACACAATTACAACCTTAACGAACGTTTTACGGTTGTCAGAAAGAAATGTTCCGATAAGAGGACGGTCCGTGGCTTCAGGGATAGGTACAAAAAGTCATGAATAATGGGGACGATTCCCAGAAACGCGAATCCTCGCAAAATAATTATATTATAAGAGAATTTTCCTTTGAAAACTTATGCGAGCCGTGTGTTAGTGTCACAGAACACAAACTTAATTTCTTATTACGTAACGTGTTCACATATGCCCTAGACGACGCATGCAGTCACCATCATTGGCAGTTTTACGACGCCTATTGTGAGAAGCTCATACTAAAATGAACGCAAATGAGTATTATATTTTAGTGCTGGAGAAACATATCAAACTAACACGCTTTTATCAGCTTGACCCGGTGGGCCGAAAAATTTTGTACATTTTTGTCTTAATCATATTTTTTTGTTTATCAACCGATTTTAAAACCAAGCATCGTTGTTTGCAGAAAAGAATAAGCTATTGACATAAAGCTTCAAAATGGCAAATTTTTTAAAATCCAACATGGCGGCGATGTTTAAACTTAGCCCTTTTTTGGGCTAATTCTTTTTAAAGAAAAAATGTCGGCGTGATGCAATCAATGCAAAAAGTGAGTAAAATGGACCTTCCTCTACATTTTGAGAACACTGCGAAGAATATCGGTCCATCGAGCACAGAAAAAATCTGTCGTTTTGTCAAAAACACACGGTTTAATTCAATGACATGTTACCATTGGTATTCCTCAAATACAGTGACATTTCACTCAAACAGAAGAATATGATTGATAACCAAGAATATCGTATAATCGACTCAATTACAAGCTGATATTGAATGTGAATGACTAATTTAAATACAGTATTTCATTGAATTAATAGCATGTTCTGTAACTGATTCTATAATACTTACTTTTTATTAAAATAGCACATTTTTTTGTCAAAACGGCATAACGTTTTCATTTGATGCCTCATGTTGTTGAACTGAATATGGGTATATTGAACTGTTAAATACTGAAATACAACACTCATTGATTTTGTGCTGGATTTGTATTTGCACTAATACCAATCATAATTGTTAGCAATGTAACATATTATTGCCTCAATAATAAGCAAATGTTGTGTAAAATGTAAATTAAGTTGCTAATATGGCAACTTCTAATTGACAAAACCGAAATGATTTACAGATGAGATCGGATCAATAACATTTATTTTTTGATTAAAACACTCTTAATACGACGTACTACTTTTTGTTAAATATGTATATTTCATCCAGTGACAAAGAACGGTTCTTTGGAATACATATTGATATTCTTCATATTTTGTTCTTACGAAGGCACAGAATAAGAGTGGATTTTCTCACTAGTCTTCCTTCTTTGCAAAAAAGTAACACACAAGAAAGTTCTTCGAGGTCATGGGCAACCATTGAAAAACATAATTAGCTCTGTAATTCATGATTTCCGAAAAATTGCATAAAAAGAGTTTGTATTTGAATCTCCTTAAGCATTACCTACTTTCTTGCAAAGAAGGAACATTGGTGAGAAAATCTATACTCTTTTAATCTGCGCCTTTCAGAAGACAATATATGTTATTTATAAAAATTAAGTGAGCCAACAAAAATGTAGCTGTGCTGTGTTTTGCATTTTATGTAATTTAAATAAGATAATATATCCAAAAAGACTATAAATATGTACAGAAAGTAACTTTTATTTTCCAGTACTCGGATTTGTATGGGTAAACTTGCAGAAAGCTATTAGAGTACCCAAAAATACAAAGTCACCAAAGTATTTACAAACTTATAATTTGATATAAAATCGTTTCTTTTAAGTTAAGATTTTTTTGTATGTTTGAAAACATAGTGGAAATTTAATTGAAATGGAGATAGGCAATGCAATAAAAAATAAACATTTCAACGTCATTAAATATTTTATTCAGTATTTGACATAGAAATAATTGTCATAACAATAGTTTTTATAGTTAATACATTTATTATGAACATGAACAGAAAACTCATTTCTTACATAGGAAGCAAATAACATAAAAATGAACACAAATTCTCACTGTAGGTATATATCACCTAATGTTCTACATTAAGCAGGTAAGTTACCTGGTACAAAACAAAGATAGATATAGATATTATTTAAATAGCATTAAAGACTAATTACTTATTTTGTTGATAGTCAAAATGAGATGGTTTATTATTCTTACATACAAGCAAGTAAAATAAAAATGAACACAAATTCTGGTGGGCGTGCACCGGGCTCGTCGGCCATGTCGGCCATGCCCGTAGTTCGTGTAAGTATGTATTCGATCTGTATTAGGTACATGAACTAAGTTACTTACCTTCAAAGGTGAGTGCGAGTTCTGCTAACCCCCAGCTTATTAATAAGTTTTCTATTTTCTGAGTATCCATCATGTATGTGTGTTGTCTCTGCATAAAACACAACAGGCTATTATGTGACGCCAACCACAAAATATGTAAACGACAACTGCGTGGTAGGTGTGTCGTCAACCACGATGCGACGACGCCGGGGATCCCCCTCCATTTATTCGCGCAATAGCAATTTTAGTTCAGAAGAGTACAAACCGCTTGATTCAATCAAACTTGTATTTGACATGAATACTAATAATAATTTCTTAAATATCATAGAAATTTTTTTAAATACATGCTTAATTGATTGTACAAAAATTGTGCTTCAGACAAATAATGAGATTTTATTTAATCATAATTATATGTTATTGGAAGAATTATTTTGCTCATCCAATGAATGATATGGATTATTTAAATAAAACATAAACACATGCTCAAAGCGATACTATGCTTCATCGATTTAATGCTAATTTTCGCATCGAGGTGACAATACCTCTTTTTAGCCGAAATTTAAAATATTTGAAATTTATTGGTTCATCTGTAATTTCGTGAAAAATAGAGATTATATTGTTTGAATAACATGGATTTGCTCCCATTATAAATATATTTAAAGCAATGGGAAAGCGACCAAATACAAACCAGTAATTAAAAAACAACATTATTTTTTTCTGTGGCGGCGGAGCTATACGCAATAAAAGAAAGCATCAACATCACAATAACCGATTTTTTAAAATCCAACATGGCGGCGATGTTTAAATTTAGCCCTTTGATTGGGCTAATTCTTTTTGAAGAAAAAATGTCGTCATGATGCAACCAACGAGGCCTACGATAAAGACAGGCCATGGTGTAAAATCACGTGACCATCTTAGTCCGTCGTTACATGTCATTTGTCACATAACTGAAAGCGGCAGCTTGGGTTTTGCGAAGTTTTAAATGTTTAAAGTATTTTTAAACGTCTTAGTTTATATTTTAGAAACAACTTTGTGTCTAGTGCGCGTGTGTCCTGGCGGAGGGGAACCGCCCAGATGTTATTATGGCCTCTGGGTGGAAGCCGTGCCGTCCGGGAGTATTGGTGCCGGCGCCGACGCGTGAGCGCTGTAAGGGGAATTCTCCCCCCGGAATGGACATTGAGTATAGACAGTGGAGCCTGAGACACAGACGGGTGAACTGCTTACGGGTGATCCGCGAGTTTAGACGGTCCGGGTGGCTAGAAGCCGTTCCCGTTGACCACGTTCGGGTTTGTGTATTTTGTATTTACCATTCACCTTGTGCGAAATAAATCAGTGTTGTCACGTACTCCAGGATTTTCGTTGTCGACCCACGCCCTGATACGGTTCCTATTCGGCCTTTCACACTGCCGATCAACTGGGAGCTCGTCAATATTTACAGTAGGTATCACGGGCGTAGCCAGGATTTAGTTTTGGGGGGGGGGTTAGTTTGAGAAGTAAATAAAACAACAAAAATATACTTACATGAAATTTAATATCTATATATTCATCCGAAAAACTACGACATATTTATAAAGTTCTTAACTTTAAATGAAATGGATAAATTAATTTCGTTCCTCTGCGCTAAATCTAAAACCATTAAAGAAGAAATCTTCGGCTTTTTCTTTTAAATATATCCACTACTTCACCTGCATGAATTTCTGTTCCATAGTGAATGTTCATTAGAGCCAAACCATTAAGTCTGTTTTCACTTGTAGTGTTTCGTAAATAGTTTTTCAGTCTCCTTAGGCTCGAGAAAGACCTTTCTGGGGTAGCAGTGGATACAGGAATGGTAGCCAAGATTTGTAGTAATGTGTAAATATTAGGATAAAGGTTTTTATCGCACATATCTAGGCATTCCAAACTAGATTTCGGGGTAGGCAGTCTTCTTATCAGCATGCAAGGTAGCTGAAGCTTTGATAGCTAAATCCAAATTTGTTTCTTTATTAGAAACCCCTTGACCTTGACTACACCACTTTTTCCAGTAGTCTATACCTTTAAGTTTATCACCCTTCCTTTTTTTCCCCTCCATTTTTCGACAGTAATAATGATTCACGTATCTATCCTTAACAAGGTCATCGAATAACAGCGCACTAAAATTACTCACTTACACGGTACACTTAATTCTCTTCACTATTCGTTCACCATTTTTCACTTTTATTCGCTTCGAGTTCGCATGGAACAATACTGCCGTAAGCGCGGTCACGCGCCGCGGCGCCGCTTATATAGCAGCCCAGTAGCCGTCCAGAAACTTCCACGAACTTCCACAAAGTTCCGCTCATTTCGACCGAGGGGCGTGGCGAATAATCGAGAAACAACGCAAAGTGTCCCTACAATACGAAATAGTTCGGCTGCAACTGCGTCTGCCTCTCGTCAAAAGATGGCGCTAGGCGCTACTATTACTACATATATTCAAACGTAATAATAATTTAACTCTTCACTCCTCGTATTTTTTCGGTATAATATTAGGTAATATTTTGCTTATTTCGGGGGGGGGGGTTGAACCCCCGAAACCCCCCCCCTTGGCTACGCCCGTGGTAGGTATACTGAGATGAGTTTTCATTTTTATTTCGTAAAAAATGACCTAAATACCAAATATTGGGTCTGTTTATATTATATTAATTTATACATATTACAAAAGCCAGGAAGAAAATGTCACCATAACAACATTTGCTTTGCCTCTGGATGAAAATTTGCGCCAAAAATGGATTCGTCAAATTCCAACTGAGATTTAATTTCTAAAAAACCCTTAAGTATGTGTGGCTAACACATTTTTAAGAAAGTGAAATAATTAAAGTGGACAAATGTGTTGTGGGAGGAAAATACCTATAGAGAATATCACCTAAGCTAAAGGAAGGTGCTGTCCCAACAATTTTTGAGAATGTGCCAAAATATTTGAGTGCAGTGCCGTTTAACTATTAGCCCAAAACAGCTGAGGCAGGTTGAAAATTTTGAAAAAACAATTATTTAAGAAAGCCTGATGCACAAAACCAATAATGTAATAGATGAAAGAAAACCTGCCAAATTATTACGAAATTTGTTTTTTATACTTATCTCCAAAAATGCCTTTTATTATTGTATAGGACTAAGTAGGACAGGTGCCTTTTATTATATAGGACTAAGTTTGTCACGTGACTAATGCGTTAGCGCCATAGCCTGTCTTTATCGTTGGCCTCGGCAACCAACTCCAAAATTGTATAAAATGGGCCTTCATCGCTTCATCTACATTTTAAGACTACTGCGAAGAAAATCGGTCCATCGGGGGTGGAGCTATACGCAATAATAGAAAGCGTCATTTTCATCTTTCATATGCTGCAGGACTGGAACTGTCTGTCCATCGCACCGTCGCTTACGGATAGGACGGAATATTGACAGAAAATGTCAAAATGCTGATTTTATGAAATCCAAGATAGCGGCCATACTTGAATGAAAAGAATTGTCCTTCCTCTGCAAGATTACGCTTTTATTCGTTAATTCAATGAGTACATCGAGAATGGGAGAGTAAGTGAAAATAATTTTCACTTTTTTCTTCTTACGTATAGGACTACTACACACATCTGATTAGTGGACATACCTAGTACGACTGCGGACTCATCGTAAAAGGTTTATTTGTGGCTAAACTATTAGGTAAAAACAAAAATTTCAGAATTATTTATTCAAAACCAAAAGTCATACTACGAAAAAAACTTAATAATATACTAAAATTGTTTAGGTACCTATTAATATAATAATACTACAAAGTATCATTAAGTTCTTAGTTTAAATTAGGTATCTACCTATACAGGGTGAGTCTTTGACCCGTACAAAAATTTCAACCAAGGGTAAATTTGAACCCCTGGAGCATAAAAATAATGAAAATGATGCTTTCTTTTATTGCGTGTAGCTGCGCCTCCGGTGGACCGATTTTCCTCGCAGAAGTCTCAAACTGTAGAGGAAGGACCACTTTACTCACTTTTTGCATCGGATGCATCATGCCGACATTTTTTCTTCAAAAAGAATTAGCCCAAACAAAGGGTTAAGTTTAAACATCGCCGCCATGTTGGATTTTAAAAAATCGGCCATTTTGAAGCTTTTTGTCAATAGCTTATTCTTTTCTGCAAACAACGATTCCTGGTTTTTTAACATCGGTTGATAAACAAAAAATTATGAGTAAAGCAAAAAAGTTCAAAATTTTTCGGCCCAAAATTTCAGAATTTTGAGCTGGCTCAGAAGAAAATACCCTGTATATTTTTGTAGTAAATATTTTCACACCGACATTTTGAGTGGTCCTGTTGACCATTTGACGGTTTTGAAGGGATTCCATGGCACACTTGACTCGGCAGATGCCTTTAAAATTCCTATTTTGCTTAACTTTAACACCCTGCAGAATGGAACCCCCTGTGTATTTTTAGTTCAAATTTGGTCTATGTAGGTTTTGGGGTGTTCTGATTAATGCTGTAGGGTCAGATTTTGAATAAAAAAATCGCTAAATGGTTTTCGTGAGGGGTATAAAAAAATCGCAGCCGGCCCTGGATTTGCATTTTGAAAATTGCAGAAAAGTCAAAAGAAGCGGTTTTTGAAGGCCTTTCAAACAAAAAAAAAGTTTAGGCGATTATCTCCAAAAATGAAGATTTTACGGATTTGTACAGTTTTAAAGTTGGACACCCTGTATGTATGTATTATGTACTTATCTACTTATGTATGTAACTTTGTAAACTAATCTAATAGAGGATTGACGCGGTAATAAAAATGTATTTACAGAATATTTTTAAAATCATCCTCATCATGAAAAAAACCTGATATAATGAAGGAAATAAAACTCTAGAAGCGCATCTCAACACACGGGATCAGAAGTAAATCCAGAGCTGACAGGACGTATAATGTTGGATTTGGTTCAGATTGATCACTGGATTAAATGTGATCGCGCAACAGGTCGACAAAAACACGGCTAAAGCTGAAAGACCGACAGAAATTAGATTTATAGTAAATGCGGCGGTTTAACGAAATTTTCGATTTATAAAATTCGTTAAATTATTGTAATATTATTGACGTAATTTTATAATAAACGTAGCAAATAAAGCAAAACGCGCGATCATTTTTCATATAGGGACAATTTTTTGAACAGTTTCATGCCTAGCGAAAATTGTGTGCCCTGACCTCGGTTTACCATTTTTCGACAAAAAAATTCAACTCACAAAATTTTCAAAAAAAAAGTAAGCTGGACCGATACACTAATAAAATAACGTGTTTCCTGCCAATTTGGATCAACTATTTTCTACTTTCGTATTATTAACAAAAATTGAAGGACAACTTTTGTGCAAAAATTTATTTAGGTACTTCTTTAACAACCCTAAGTAAATACAGCACAATTTCTTCGGCAATTTAGTTGCTTTGCAGTGTGGAAAATTTTGCGAATTGAATTTTGACCTAATAATTTGCACATGGATTCAGAATCTCATAAGAAACAACTTTTGTTCGTAACTTTTCTGAAAAATATGCACCCAAATACATTTTTCGGTCATTTTTAAAATATATATTAACGAAAACTTGTTTATTGAAAATTCTTAATATGGAGTAAGTAGGAGACACATCACTGGAAATAATTACCAAGAGCCCAAATCAAATCTGCAATATAATAGTTATTTATGTACCAAGGCACTGAAGTTCAACTTTTTATGACTCGTTTGGAATTTAGTTGCCGAGACCTCTGGCCGAGGCAAATAAACCACATGAGTCATAAAAAGAACCTCAGTTCCGAGGCACATATTATATTTTTTTGAAATCGGAAAAAAATGTTTTATTAGGCAAAAAACAATCATAAAGGATCACCCGTCCATGAATCGACTGCGCGCGGCGTTGCTTGACTTTGACGATCGCTCTACCTAGGTCAAGTATGACGAGACACGGCGCTCTGCGAGAGAAAATCCAGTCTGCTACCTGCTATGCAGCCTCCATGGAAAATATATTCATATTCAAACCTACTAAAATATTTATATTCAACATTGCCCTGCAATAAGTAACAATTTCGCAATGTATACAAAAAGTTAAATGGGCCTTTATTGGCCTGGTTTTGAATATTTGGTCACTGTTGACGGGACGCTGTCCCCGCGTTTGACGTTTGATGTTTACATCTCGCCAAAGCCTACTTATTGAAAAAATCGTACAATAATGGGCTACTTCAGTGCCGATTTCTGAGCTTTAAAAGACGATTTTGAGACACTTCACTGCCGATTTCAAGAAAACAATATTTTAAAATTTATATTTTTTTATCCAGTAGCTGACATAGTGATTTTTGACTACACCCTTAGCCGGAATCTGATAAGCCTAAAACCTGAATTGTCACAGCAGTTTTTAAAAAGGAAAACACAAGTGATTATTGTATATGTAGAAATGTTTATTTATTTCATTCTCATTTCTGGAACATATTATAGTAGCTTATTCTTGAGTAGAAAACTTTGGATTTCCAATTTTGGAAATTGTTATTTGTACATATGTCACAGTTATTAAAAATAATGTTCGCGTTTATTTATCTATTTCTTTTATTTTTCTATGATAATATTGATTCTCGTAAATGTATTCCCATTTTATTTAGCTCCAACTGTTTTTTTCTCATTTAATATTTTCCATCTGTTTTCTATTTATTGTTCTTCTCTTTCCCTCCCTCTTTCCCTATCTTTATCTTTTTTGTTCCAAAAATACTGTTTCTTCTCTTCCCCTGAAATGACAAACGGCATAAATTCTCTACAGGGTGATTCACGCAAGTGGTTCATTAGACGTTTACGGGGAAGGAGTGCGTATTTTGATTTGAAATTTTGGTTACTTATATAACAGGTTGTAAATTTTCTTTCTAAAATATTTTCAACTTCCGATCACTTCCGGTCATACCGGAAGTTGATAGCAACTTTGTTATTTCAAATAGAACACCCTATATATTATTACACATTTGGTTCCCTATTAAATTCCAAATCTTTTTTATGAATATAATGTGTGCCCTGTTCCTAACCCTTTTCGAGATATTCGCAAATTTTTAATTTTTTTGAGTGTTCCAGCCATCGATAACTTTGAAATTTATGAATCTGGAAAATTGAAATTTTGGACTGTCGTAGGCGAAAGTCAACTTTATTAAATGGTCTGTATGCCATTTCAAAATATTGTACAGGGTGTTCGGGAGAAAATTCCCAATATCAACATCGAAAAATTGAAAATCTCATTTTTTTCAAATGGAACCCATATTTTTTTATTGTACCGTTGAAATGCTTGTGACAAGACAGTTCAAAAAGATATAACACACCATATGTCTAAATGAAGCGGTTGCTTCGTTATTACGCAAAATACGTATTTTTGCTGCTCCATATCAAGAAACAACGGTCCCTTACTAATAATTTTTCATTTGTGATTGTCATTTATTGTGTTCCAAACAATAAAATATTAACTGTTGACAAGAATGGCTCAAATTAACTATTCTAACGAAGATATTTTGAATATGTTTTACACTCATGGAGAGTGTAAAAGAATTTTAGAAAGAACAATTACAGTTTTTAATGGAAGGCATTTACATTTACCACCATTGACGAAAAGAAAATTCAGAAAGTTCGAACGAAATTTCATAGTCCATGGCAAGGTCCAAACAAAGAGAAGCAAATGTAAATACGTAACAAGTAAATAGCATAATATGAACAAAGTGTATTATTTACTTATACCTACTTAGTTTCTTGTTTTTTCTTCTAGTACCTATTATTATGTCGCCGCTTCTTTGTCCGCACCAGTTACTATGCTTTTTAACCAGTCATTGGACACCGGTGAGTTTCCAGATGCCTGGAAGCGTGCCCTTGTTGTCCCAATTTTTAAGATGACATAAAAAATTATCGCCCTATAAGTATACTATCGGTAATTCCTAAAATTTTTGAAAAGATGGTCTATAGGTACATATCTTCTCTAATTAGAAACTTGATACCACCGGAGCAGCACGGTTTCTTTGAGGGTAGATCTCTTGAATCCAATTTACTAATATATACCGAATTTTTGCATAAGCACTTGGACAAACAAATCCAGGTAGACGCGGTCTACACCGACTTCAGTAAGGCATTCGACAAGATAAGTCACAATATGTTGTGTAATATGTTACTATCTCGGCTTGCTGAGGTTGGTCTGAATGGCGTTCTCCTGAGATGGATGACTTCATATGTGAAAAACAGATCCCAATTTGTAGCTTTGCAGGGGTTCAGGTCTACAGAATACACACCAACATCTGGGGTTCCTCAAGGGTCCCATCTGGGACCAATTTTGTTTATTATTTACATAAACAAAATTAAATCATGTTTCAGACACAGTAATTTTCTATTATACGCAGATGATATGAAGGTTTACTTAGATGTGACTTCGACAATAGACTGCACTAAGATTCAGGAAGATTTAGATCGCCTAGTTGTTTTCTGCGAGGATAACGGACTATTTCTAAATTTGGGCAAATGTTGCTACATGACTTTTACAAGAAACTTTCAACCCATAAACTTTTCCTATAAATTAAATGGCGAAAATTGTAAACGAGTTAGTTATGTACGGGATCTGGGCATCATATTTGATCCCAAGTTAATATTTGACCTACATATTGATAGTGTAATTAATTCATCCTTGAGAATGCTGGGATACATTAAACGCAAGTGTGCTTGTTTTTCGAACGCCAAGCCACTTTTGGCCGTCTATAATGCATTTGTTTTAAGTAAATTGAGTTTTGGCAGTGTTATCTGGAACCCCCAGTATAAAACGTATGTGTCTAGACTTGAAAATGTTCAAAATAAATTTTTAAAATTTCTTTGCTTCAAAACAAATAACATTATGATTCTAGAAGGCAACATTTCAGCAGCACTAACCAACTACAATATGTTATCATTGGAAAATAGAAGGGTGGTGTCTGACGTCCTGGTGATATACAAGTTGTATAACAATATTATGCGTAATCCCGATCTATTATCTCTTATCTATATTAATGTTCCACATAGAAACTACGAGCTATTTAACATCCCTTTCAGAAGAACAAATTGTTCCCTAAACTCGCCTTTATGTAGATCCTTGAGACATTGTAACTACATGAATTGTTATGTCGATTTGTTTTCAATGTCACTGACAAAGATAAAGAAAGCACTAAAAGATTATTTTTTGTCGAGTCGATATCTTCAATAGCATAAGTACCTATATATAATATATTGTTTGAACCTTGTTTTTCGGATAAACTCTCTTCATTTTTAATGTAAGTATTTATCTCTTTTTTTTACCTCTAACAGCACTAATGTGCGATATGCTTTTTTCTTTATCATTATCACAATGTATCTGATAACCGCGATATATATATATAATTTATTGTTCACTCATCACTTTTTGAATTCCTAACTATAATATTAGCATAATGTACAGTTCATAGTGTGCGACCTGTGTATTCGTTTACATTATATAATTAATAGTGGATATTATAGTGGGTCATCCCCTGACCTGTAGTATCCCTGTTGTCCAAATAAATAAATAAATAAATAAATAAATTGTTAGTATTATTTAATTTTGTATTGTTGCTTCTCAGGGAAAAAATATTAATAAATAGCCCTTAACCTTGTCATATAATTATTGTGTTATTTCATTTTCCATGGCCCCCTATAATGTGGCGCTTCTTGAGAAATGGCATCTTTGTTGATACAGAGCAGAAAAAAATACGTATTTTGCGTAATAACGAAGCAACCACTTTATTTAGACATATAGTGTGTTATATCTTTTTGAACTATCTTTTCACAAGCATTTCAATGGTGCAATAAAAAATGTGGGTTCCATTTGAAAAAAATGAGATTTTTCAATTTTTCGATGTTGATATTGGGAATTTTTTCCCGAACACCCTGTACAATATTTTGAAATGGCATACAGACCATTTAATAAAGTTGACTTTCGCCTACGACAGTCCGAAATTTCAGTTTTCCAGATTCATAAATTTCAAAGTTATCGTCACTATGGTCGATGGCTGCAACACTCAAAAAAATTTACCAATATCTCGAAAAGGGTTAGGAATAGGGTACACATTATATTCAGAAAACAGATTTGGAATTTAATAGGGAACCAAATGGTGTAATAATATATAGGGTGTTCCGTAAACTTCTAATGAACCACTTACGTGAATCACCCTGTATAGTGTCGTTTCTTAACTACACATATTTGAACTTATTTTGAATAACTGAATTTAATTTGAAATTGTAAAGATCGTAATAGTAGTTATTGGTCGTGTTCATCGCTTTCGACAAGAAGAAGATATGGCTCAGACAAATCTATACATGTTTTGCTGCTCTTGAAGACAGTACTCCGAGCTCTACCAAAGTCAGTGCCCAAAATGTGACCAATAGCTGACACCAGTGGCGCAACGAGGGGGAGGCTGCAGCCCGAGCTCGTACCAACCAAGCGCTAAACAATGCTGTTTTCCTGTATTTTTTAAGTTTATGTTATGATTTATCAAATTTACGATATTGACGATATCGGATATCGGTGGTACACATTAGTGTTAGTAGTTGACATTTAATGAAAGATTAGTTGTCTGGCCGGCAGTCGTCAAAGAACAGAAACACAAGTCACACGCACACGCGCTTCGCGCCGAGGGGCTTAAAACCTAACCAAACCTGCGCCGAACTTAAAACCAATCTGACCTGAATTATATGCGCCTGGCCTTCTATTTTCTACTGTCCTTCATATACGGCAGGGCCGTAGATAAGGGGGGGGGGAGTGTTCAAACCCTTCCCATTGAGAAAAAAAAAGAAGAGGAAACATTCATGGTGATTTAACTTTACAATTTTCTACGCCTCAGTTAAATTGACTGTCCTTAAAATTTCTAAAAAATTTCGCATTAGGCGCATTTTAATAAGCGAACCTCCTTTTAATTCAATAATCATTATGAATCCACAAGAAAATAAATTTCTATAGGAAGATACCTACCTATCTATATATTCTACATTTGGCTCTTTGAGAGGACATGTTAATTTTTAGGATGTGGCAATAAATTTATAGGCACTAACTTATATTTACTTCCACATCACTCAAGGGATTCTCTCTCGGGCTTTTGTGTAAAAGAAAAAAAGAGTACCTAATTCTTACCGTTACTGCATACTTAGTTAAATTATTATTATGGTTCCACAGTAAACAAATATATTCTACATTTGGCTCTTTGAGAGGACATGTTAATTTTTAGGATGTGGCAATAAATTTATAGGCACTAACTTATATTTACTTCCACATCACTCAAGGGATTCTCTCTCGGGCTTTTGTGTAAAAGAAAAAAAGAGTACCTAATTCTTACCGTTACTGCATACTTAGTTAAATTATTATTATGGTTCCACAGTAAACAACGAAAAAACTACAATACGTTTTTTACAAATTTTTTTAGTTCACTAAAAATGTTTGACCTTGAAAACTTGAAAATGATAAATGAACTTTGCCAATCAGCCCCCTTGACAATAATTTCTGGTTGCGCCACTGGCTGACACATTATATAGCCAATGGCCGACAGAGGCGTCAGGCATTCGAAATATTTAACCCATTGACGTGGAATTTGTACACCATTATAAGGTTTATTGTTAGAGACTTTAGAGATCATTTTTGCATCACTTGCGATTTTCCCAGTGACTGACACCTGTGTCAGGCAATGACTTAGCATAAACATAACATAAGCCAATAGCTGACACCCCAACCAAAACCTTCAAAAACTTGAAATAGTTCTAAATTAATTATTATCTTACCTTGTTTGTTTAGAAGTATAAATAAGCCACAAAAATTCAGACAGTTGAAAAATCTACACTAAAAACCCGTAATTACACACTATTTTTTACAATGCTGAACTAAACAATTTCGCTAAGAAACCACAATGAATATTATTATAATCTTTATAAATGGACAAGTCAGTAAGAATAGAGAAACCAAGATAACTAACTTAGGAACATAGTGCGTAACTCATAACTGTGACTTCTACCAAAATAAATATTTCAATAGAAAGGATTTATATCTGCTCATTAGCTTATTTTTCAATTAAATAAAACATGTGTCAGGTTTAGGCAATGTGTCAGGCACTGGTATGTTTACTTACAGTTTTATTTTTAAAATTTTGGGTCATAGCGAAGCACAATCTATTACCGTATAACAATACAGGGTGAGTCGAAGTTAAACCGCCATACTCAAAATTTGAGTAGTATTTTTAAAAATAAATGGGGTTCTTCATATAACATTTTGTCCAAAAACGCTTCGTTTTCGACATACAGGGCGTCAAAGTTTTCTTTTAAAAACAGAAAAAAATTTGTATTTTCGGTTTCATTTATGCTATCGAGTTTAAAACTTGTACTTTTATGTTTTCTGGGACGGCGATTATGAATTTTCTATCAACTTTCTTCTAGCCGCTAGAGGGCGTTGGCTACGTCGTTACTTTCGAACAAAAGTGTTTTAAACTTTTTTGTCATTAAAAAATCTGCATTTTAGACAGCGGAATATTAAATTAGATTCGATTTTGAACAAAAAATGTCTCTTGTAAAAATACGAAAACCTTAACCGTTTTCATGAAAAACGCAATTTTGTGTCGCGGTGCGCGTGAATTCGAAAAAATTAATATTTCGTAGTAGGCTCAGAAATGGGATTTATTCATTTGGAATTCTTTATTTACAGTAGGTATTGTCCTAAATTAACAATTTTTGTGAAATTAGTAATAAAAAGAACTTTAACCAAGACAACTTTATTATAATTTTTTCGTTATGTTTTTGCTAATAAAGTTGTCTTGGTTAAAGTTCTTTTTATTACTAATTTCACAAAAATTGTTAATGTAGGACAATACCTACCTACTCTAAATAAAGAATTCCAAATGAATAAATCCCATTTCTCAGCCTACTACGAAATTTTAATTTTTTCGAATTCACGCGCACCGCGACACAAAATTGCGTTTTTCATGAAAACGGTTAAGGTTTTCGTATTTTTACAAGAGACATTTTTTGTTCAAAATCGAATGTAATTTAATATTCCGCTGTCTAAAATGCAGATTTTTCAACGACAAAAAAGTTTAAAACACTTTTGTTCGAAAGTAACGACGTAGCCAACGCCCTCTAGCGGCTAGAAGAAAGTTGATAGAAAATTCATAATCGCCGTCCCAGAAAACATAAAAGTACCAATTTTCAACTCGATAGCATAAATGGAACCGAAAATACTAATTTTTTTTCTGTTTTTAAAAGAAAACTTTGACGCCCTGTATGTCGAAAACGAAGCGTTTTTGGACAAAATGTTACATGAAGAACCCCATTTATTTTTAAAAATACTACTCAAATTTTGAGTATGGCGGTTTAACTTCGACTCACCCTGTATATTGCCGTAGTTGTATTCTTCATAAGTTACTTAGTAAAAGAAAACTCCCGCATATAGTGCGTACAATTCGTGTACTCAAAAGAAAAGAAAAGAAAAGAAAGTGTCACCACAAATGAATGCATGCATTTTTCTTTTTCTTTTTTTTATCAACATGTAAATGTTGCACAAATGCATTAATAATAATTATAATAACTATTAGGAGGGTGACATTGGAAGAACAGAAGCTGCTTGCTAGCAGCAGTCTGAAATGTTGGCCTTTGTTTACTAATATTTATATTTATTATATTTATTTATATTATAATATGTATTGCATCTTCATTTTCTAATAGTAAACAATAAACGTTATTATTCGAAAGCCGGGTGCCGCAGGAAAATGCGGGGCCCTGACAAGGAATTATTTAATCCATTAAGAAGAAATTTTTGAAAGTCAGTACGCTACTTACAAAGATATATTTTTTACATGTCATTCTGTAAAATGGTAGGCCAGGGCTACGAGTTTGGATCAGTTCTGTGACGTATATAGAAATTAATTTCGAGTGGTGGAGGGACAATTTTTGTGTATTATTTTAAACAAGGGTATTTAAAATAATTCTAAAAATGCGCCGTAGGCGAAATTTTTTAAAAAATTGAAGAAAAATTACATAAAATTAGTCTTGGGAAATCCCAATATCTTCAAATTTACAAGTCGGAGTGAATATTGGATGATTGGATTGGATTACCCTGTACCTTCCTTGAGGTGCCTCATCCAAAAACGTTAATTTTAAGGCTTCAAAAAATAATGTATAGGTCTATCTACTGGTAATTTTGAATTATCTTTAATTCATTTAAGAAAAACATTATGAAAAAGTAGAGGTTTCCGAGTAGAAACCAGAGAAAAAATGTTGGGAATGTCTGCTATTTTGTGATATAACGAAACAACAATACACTGGATGAATAACAAAATAAAAGTCTGGAGTCTGGCACAGCAAAAGTACCTACATTCTCCGACGCCCGTCTCGCCTTTCTTTCTCTCGGCAGCAGGCACGGTGTGTTCGCTCTCGCTTGTGCGTTTAAATTTCAGTCGGATTTTGTGGGGGCACAAGGCGCAAGATTCCGCAAGAGCAAGGGATTCGTCGAAACTGGTGAATTTGAAAAGGCGCGTTCGGTGTTCGCCGTGTTGCGTAACGTTGCGTAGTAAGAATGTTAGATCTATTCTGTTTACGAGAAGCATATTTTCGCACATCCTTTACATTTTAGGGAGGGCTAATAGAAATGTAGGGGGGGCTAAGCCCCCCCTAGCCCCCTCTCCTAGTTACGTCTATGCTTGGAGCAGGTGTAACGTGTAATTCAGCGCCTTCTTTTGAGTGTCAAAGTAGAAATACGTTTAAATTTTAGTTTATATTTTATTTAAAAACTGTGACGAATTGAAAAAAACAAAAATGCCAGGGGAATCTAAGTACTAAACTTGTAGATGCAGTTCCTGGATGTAGTTTTACCAATCTAGCTCGGCCCATTTAGTCAATACGTCTGACTACTGATCAAGAGTCCCTAGTTCAAATCCGCGACTATAGTCCAAAGCACGAAAGAAAGCGTTTCTAAAGAATGCGGGCAGCGTTGCGAGATTTCCTATACGAGTGGTCGTTATTTATTGGCGAATACAAGTTTTATCATGTTGAAGCCGAAGTTCTGAACTCTGTTATACCGAAAAAATAAAGCTCGCATCACGGGGCCACTTACCCATTTTTGTTTATCATTTATTTTTCGCGGTGTGATAAAACACCTATTATATTTTTTTCAACATCGTCGCGTCTACCATCGCCTTTGAAATGCGGCAACACAGTACTTCTGCGAAGGAGTCGGCTGACAAAACCAGTTGGCCTGTTTCTATAGTACGTAAAGTTAACTGCGTATTTGGGTTACCATACAGACCTCATTTTTTAGGCCGCTGGCAAGTCTTTTCCGCCGGCTCAGAGAGCTCAGTGGCGTTTCGTATATTCGGGAGTTAACGTGTGCAAAATGAGTAAACAGGGAAGAACGTTGCATTCTCAAGCACGAGAAATATCTGCCAATGTTATAAGGGTTTGCCTTCTTCCATAGTCTAAGGCATCACCGTTAAGAATAATATTAACAATACATTAAATAACAATTATTTGAAAATTAAGTCAGTGACTTACACAAAATTGAGCTACGCCCCTGAACTGTGACTAATTCTATAATATTTGCGAGTTCTTCCCCCCTTACGTCGCACGCATTCTGCCGTAAGGAGGACTATACGTGACTTTTTTAATTGTGTCTTATTTCTCTTGAGGTCTTATCCTATTATTTGTTTAAAGCATTTTTACTTTTCAGATTCACCAGGAGAACGTCCCATCCTCCGTCATAACCTTTACTGTAATCCAACAACCCGAGCACGGCTATTTGGCTATATTATCAGACTCAAAGAACACCACAGAAAGTCTAAACGTCAATACCTTTACGCAGGATCAAGTGAACGAAAACAGAGTGTTATTTATACAGTCGGGTCAGAACAAAACCAAGGATATCTTGATTTTGAACGCCACCAATGGCTTGATTAACCTGAAAAACATCAAGATTAACATTAACATTATTCCCGAGAAAATATATCTGGGTTCGAACGATCTGATGGTTAACGAAGGAGGATCTGCGACTGTAACTCCCGTTCAGCTGTTTTCCGTTACGGAGTACTACAGGACAAAGTTAACGTCGTTTCAGATCGTGAAAAGCACTAGTCACGGATGCATAAAAGTGTTTCAAAAATGCGTGGAAAACAATACATTCACCGTGAACGAACTCAACGGTGGAGTAGTACAGTATATGCACGACGGAACGGAAACCCAGGAGGACTCTGCCACTTTCATAGCGTATGCTGATGCCAAGGCGAGCGAACCGATCACGATGAGTATAATAGTGCTGCCAGTGAACGACCATCCCCCGAAATTAGTAAACAACACCGGCCTCGTCATGTGGGAAGGCGGGGAGACTACAATATCTAATGAACTTCTAGGTTAGTATTATGAAAATTAATTGCACAAGTTATCGAATCTACTGAGGCGAATTATTAAGATTTGTAGCCAAGAAGGACGTTATAAGCGCGTTGCTCGATTGCGGGAGTCATAGGCGCCGAAAGCAGGGGGCTCGTGGGCTCGGGACCCCCTGGAGAAATTTCCGGGGTTTAGCCCCCTCCGGGAAAACTTTATATGGATCAAGAGTGCTCTGAAATCATTGAAAAAATATTTATAACTAAAAATGATACATTTTCTGTGCATTTCCTGTTATGTGGCACACCACCCACCTTAACTCATATGGACTTACTGACCTTCAGGCTTCTATATTTTTAGACCTTATTTGTTTATAGTGTCTGGGGCGGATATACTCGATTTTTGACCCCAAAAATTCAGTATTTTGAGATAGCACAGAGAAAGACACCTTGTCTATTTTATATTGGATCTTTACACACCAATTTTGAGTGGTTCTGTTGACCATTCAACTGTTTTAATGGGATTTTGCTCAACTTTGACTACCCGCAGAAAGGATCTCCCTATATATTCTTTAATTAATGTCTTTTATTACGGCTGTGTTAATTAAGTAATTGTAGAAATGGAAATACCCGGATTGCAGCCAAAAAACATTTAATATACTTCTTTCAAATAACCAAGCTTTTGTTCGATATTTTGAACTTCTTCATTGTATTAGATTGAAGTTAATTTCTAGGTTTAAAAAATCCAAGTGTAATAATGTGTAGCACATAGTATGTAGATATTATGTTAACCATATGATTTCTTCATTTCACGAAAAACAAAAAATTGAATTTCCCAGGAAATTATCCTTCCTTATGTTTATAAGTAAATTATTATATTATTATAGTATAAAATGAGTATAAAAGTTATAAAAACGTTAAAAGGTTTCTTGAAACAATTGAAGAGACCTTTTAACGTTTTTATAAATTTTATACTCATTTTATTCTTTTTTACTGACCCTGAAGAAGTTTAAAATATTGAACGAAAGCTTGGTTATTTGAAAGAAATATATTAAATGTTTTTTGGCTGCAAACCCGTTATTTTCATTTCTACAATATATTATATTCTTTGTTCAAATTTGGTATGTGGTGGCTTTAGGTGATTAACACATTAAATATTTTTGAAAATGGAGATTAAGATATTTTGCACCAGTAGAGTTTTTTGTGACCTATCTTTAGAAAAAAAAACTGGCTAAAATCGGATGAAAAATAAAAAATTTACGGGCTTCCATTTCAAATGAGCCACTCCGTAGATATGGTAAATTCAAAATGTGTTAAGCCCCCCTGGAGATTTACATAAGTCGGCGCCTATGGCGGGAAATGATGCAATAGATGTCAAAATTATGCAAATTTCTCTTATAAAAATAAGCTGATCTCCAAATAATTTAAGAGCGGGTGATTAATCTGGCAATCGAATATTTTTTGTATCTGTTTTTCCCATTTTACCAGTTCTGAATTGCTCGAGATGGGTAAACTGCGACAGGCTCTTTTTTATTTGAAATTGAATTGTTCGTTGACAGATGCTTCCCCTTATTAGGTTCATCAAGGCAGCCATAACCGCCCTCGAACAATTTCGAATAGGTCCTTTTCACGTAATCGAATCAACATAATATTTTCTATTAATAAAAATAAATACACATCCCGTATTAATTTAAGAAACGAATATTATTTTTGAAAAAGGGAACATTCTAAATTTTTTGTTGACTAAACTTATTCATTAAATATACCGCGAAATTTCTAACCAATGAAAATAGCCCTTGTTGCCAAGATTTACCCCTAGTATCGATCTGCGAATATCGGCCATGCGATGCGCAGGTAAATCCTTTTGGTCGTTTGTTAAGCAATTATCTGTTTACATGACAAAGACAGTCAAGATAATAGTGGGCGTTTTTGAAGATCGGTTGCGGCGTTGCCAAGTTATTAGATATTTCCTATAATTGCAGACATTTGGAAAATCTGTGATATTCCCGTTTCTGCTACATATACTTTTTCAAGTTGAGTTATATGTTGATTGTAGGTATTGAATAGTAGAATCGTCTCGCATAATCAAAAAGTGGTCGTTACATTTGAAAAACAACAGTTATGGCCTCTTCCGAATAACAAAAAATGGCGATCATAATTGAACACCCTGTACAGCTAAATTAAACTTTGACTACACCATACTATAGGGGCACTAGTAGTTATCCCCATATAACTTAACTTGGAAAAGTATGTAGCAGAAACGGGACTATCACATCTAATAAAATGACATCGCCGCAACCGATCTTCAAAACCAAAAAAAAAAACAATCAAATTCTCTCTTAAAGGTGAGTAACATAGTGTATAAAAAACAGGGCCAGTCCATTTGAAAAACATAACTTTGGTGTTTTTCGCAACACCCTGTAAACACCAAACCTTAAAAAATAAGAATTTCCCTTGATTACAAACAACTTTTGTATGAAACTTTTTTCCGTATCTTCCCAAATTCTCGAGATAATGGGACAGGACATGATATGCGGGCAACCCTGTACACTGTACGTTTTAGTTTCTACAACCAACGAAAAAAATTGAAAACAAAATCATTCTAAACATCAAGTTATATAGGGTGCGCGCTAAGACCGTGCATTAAAAGTATCTGGAGAACCAAACGGAACAAAAATCTGAAAATTTGTATACTTAGGTTATCCGACCCGGTTACTTGAACTAAAATATTTTCAACTTTCTGCAACATTATGACGGCAACTTCCTTATTTCAAATAGAACACCCTGTATGTTAATACATATTCGGACTCCTTGCTAAATTTTTATGTCAGTTTGTCCAATAAACTGCATACTTAAACCTCATAGTTTCTGAGATATTCAACCTTTTTTGAAATTTTTGACATTTGCGGGAGTCTTTAAAATTCTTCCTAACTTCAAGATAGTTGCAAAAGTTCAAATTTTGTCCACGCTTTATTATAGTTGGAAGGTTGGTTGCTTCTAAGAAGGCAGTTATTTTCATATTGATTAAACAATACTCTCTCTATGAAAAAATATCAAAAACTCATTTTGTTCAAATGGAACGCCCTATAAATAGTGTTAAAATTGAACTCCCTACTAAATTTTATGTCGGCTTTGTCTAAATAACTACATACCTACATAAAATCAATAGTTTTGCCTCTATTTGTATTTTTTCCAATTATTCATTATTCTTGTCTGAAGCATACCATCCAGATTGCTTTGGAAATTAAATAACGAATATTTTGGTAAACACGTTTTTATTTACACTTAGGAAGAAAAGATCTCTCTCAGACGTACCCAAATATGATTTAAAATAGTGGAAACATTTTACATTTAAACTGACATCTCTGCCGGTCTTGTTGACAATTTAAAGTTGAATTATATAGGATGCCTTGGAAAAAAAAAACAGAAAACCACTGTGACATGACAGATGCGTTACACCAAAGAAAACTACTTGCAGATTTCGGGTTACTTTCCAGAACATTAACGACATCTCAATTTAACTTGCTACGAACAATAACGTTTTAAGAGAGTTTTAAGAGAGTAACTGCATGCTTAAAAGGCAAAACGGTAGAGTTTTTGAGAATTCGATATTTTGAATATTCGGTATGTTGTGAAAGAGATAATAATAATAATAATAATTTTTATTGTAGTAGTTATACACAGCATATATCAAGAGAAGGCATTAACATTAGCTAACTACAAAAAGGACTGAAGCGGCAACATAACTGATAAATAGTTCCAGCCCTAGTAACTATTACTTTCAATCTCAATAGCATTTAAAAGTAAATGACACATCCACAACCAAGTGACATACAAAAAGATAATAATAACAACTAATTGAACATTTAATTAGCCTTACGTAACTTTATATAAACTAAACAAGTATCACAGGCACTCCGAGCGACCTATTTACCCAGAAGACATCGACGGTAAGCTGTTTTGAATCTCTCACCACACATAAACTTAAACTGCTGAGGAAGGTTATTGTATATGTTGTAAATGTTATAGGAAAATGACTTAAAAAAAGAAGAAAAATTGAATTGAGGTGGTAACAAGTCACCTCTGAATCTAGTGTTCAGAGTATCAACGTCAGATCGAAATCTTATTTTGTTGTACAAATATGGAGGGGTCTTAAAATGAATGACAGACTGAAACAAGCAGGCCGAATGTAATTTCCTTCTATCCGCCATGTTTAACCAACCAGCGGTGGCCAGCTTATAAGAAAATGGTTCATATTTCCGGATGCCATAGGCAAATCTGAGGCATGACTTTTGCAATCGTTCCACACGCTTCACATCGTAGGCACTTAAACAGGGTCCATAGAGCGCATCACAGTAATTCAAATGACATAGAACAGTAGCGTCCGAGAGCTTTAGTTTCAGTTTGGTGGGCAGTATGTGCCTGTGAGCATAGAGCCTTTTTAAATTAGCATTAGCAATTTTTAGCTTGTTGGTGATGTGATTGCTAAATTTTAAATCCATGTCGATTTCCACCCCCAAGTTCCTAGCTGTAGGTGTGCACTGCAACACTTTATTTTCAATTTTAATACTGACATCATTTTTAATCTTGCTCTTATTTTTTCCGAACACCATGACTTGACTTTTTAAAGGATTAATACATAACTGATGTTTGGATGAGCATGCCAGCAGGCTTTGGAGATCTTCATTAATTAAGGTGTTAGCGACATGTATGTCTTCCGGAAGGAATGAGTACCTTAGCTGGGTATCGTCAGCATACATGTAAGCTTTGCAGTACCTCAGGCAATCCAATATTCCACAAGTATAAATACAGAAAAGCACAGGGCCAAGAACTGAGCCTTGTGGTACACCACAAGCAACACGCTGAACTGTCGACTGACCCTTATCAGTTAATACAAACTGAGATCTCTGACTTAGGTAACTTTTGAGAAAATTAACCGCTTCTCTAGAAAAACCTATGTAACTAAGCACAGCTAACATGATGTTGTGATTTATTCTGTCAAATGCCTTAGAATAGTCAAGCAATACCAATATTGAAGATTTACCTTTATCATTATCTTGTAAAATATCATCTACTAGATCCAGAAGAGTAGTTTGACAGCTGTAACGTCTTCTAAATCCTGATTGGTTTTTGGGAAGTATGTTGTATTTAGTTAAATGTTGTTTTATTTGATCGGTCATAACTTTTTCTAAGATCTTGGAGAGAGTTGACAGCAGTGCTATTGGGCGAAGATCGCCAATTGAAGATACCTCGGTTTTTTGGGTATAGGAACAATTTTAGCAATCTTCCAAGCACAGGGAAATTTATTTTCAAGTAAACATGTGTTTATAATGTGCACCAAAAAGGGAAGTATGTAAGGGCAGCACCTGGTTATCATTTCAATATTAATCTCATCTGCACCGAAAGAACTTGATTTTATAGTATGCATGAATTTTACTACGGTACTTTCATCAACTAGCTCAAACTTAAACAATGATTCGAATTCAGTTATTAAGCTGGTGTTGTAAAAATGTAATAAATCAATGTCAGGCGGAGAGTCCTTAAAGATCTCCAAAAAGAAAGAATTAATATCACAGGGATTGTTATCACGTTATCAGGCAACTCACCTAGTGTGGGACGCTTGTATAGGTATATCTAATTCACTTAGTTTCTTCCATATGGATTTACCATTGGGACCTTGATTGTCCACGCAGAAGTGTAGATAAGACACTTTTTCCCGTTTGATGGCATCGGTTGTATAGTTCCTAATCTTTTGTAATATTCCCAGTGCTGAGGAGATCTCGTAGTTTTAAACTTCTTAAAAGCTCTATCCTTCACTTTTCCCGAGATCTTATCTTCGTAAGTGTAAATAAAAATGTGTTTAATGAATATTTTAAAAAAATGGAAATAGAGGCCAAACTATTGATTTTAAGTTTGTTGTAGTTGGTTAGACAAAGTCGACATACAATTTAGTAAGGAGTTCAATTTTAATACTATTTACAAGGCGTTTCATTTGAAAAAATTAGTTTCTGATGATTTATTCATAAGAGAGTTGGAGACTAATCTTCGATCACCTTGTATAATCAATGTGAAAATGACTGCCTCCTTAGTAGCAACCAACTTTCCAACTATAATAAAGCTTGGACAAAATTTGAACTTTGGCAACTGTCTTGAAGTTAAGGAGAATTTTATACTGCCGCAAATGTCAAAAATTTCAAAAAAGGTTGAATGTCTCAGAAACTATGAGGTTTAAGTATGCAGTTTATAAGACAAACTCGTATTGAAATTTCGCGAGGAATTCGAATATGTAATAATATGCAGGGTGTTCTATCTGAAATCAGGAAGTAGCCGCCAACTTCCGGTATAACCGGAAGTTGCAGAAAGTTGAAAATATTTTAAGTTAAGGGGCCGGGTTCCGTAACCTAAGTATACATATTTTCATATTTTTATTCCGTTTGGTTCTCCAGATACCTTTAATGCACCCTATTATCGGCTGCGATAGTTGCCTATTTTTTTATTAAAAAGAAATGGCTCCTGGCATATGAGACAAAATGTTTTGGTTCTTGGCAACACCAAACTAGTTTCCAATGTCTATTGGAAATTTATATGTCACGAGCCATTTCTTTTTAATTATTAAGGGGGGCGTTAAATATTCATTTTATTTTTTTTTTATTGATAATTTGGAATCGGATTTCAGAAATAACTAATAAAATTCGGTTATGTATGTCCTGTTTTTGTTAACGCAGTGATTACGCAATGGGGTGCCTGTTTTAATTATTGCGTTCCTGCTGTCCCATACATGGATTTATAATGAAATATAAATAGGACAAAGGGGTCGTCATAAAGTTTGTTTAATGTGAATGCAAATGTGTTCTCCATTTTTAATTATTCATTATTGTTAATGTTTTCATTAGTCGAATTTGAATATAAACTGCTCCACCGCTCTTAAGGGTGAATATAATTAACTTAGCTGTACTTCTTATCAAAACAAAGGAAAATGAATTTACCAGTTATTCCGTGAAATACATACACCGGAATAATTAATAACTAAAACTCTATAGGTTTTTAAATGTCATACAATACTTTGCTTATTTTACATATTTTTCCAGAGACCAACGGTTATTTTAATAGCAGATAGTTAACGTTGTGCCAATCAAGCTATTCGAATCTTGCTCCCTATAATAATCCCATTACCTACACTAGAGCTCGCTTCTAAACAGCCGAATGGTACTTCTGTAAAATTTAGCGGGGGAACCTGCGCAGTGGTACTTGGGGTGTCTGGAGGCGTGGCCATCACATGCGTTTGGATGGGATAGTTTTCTGGATGTTTAACAACATTAATTTCATTAATTATTGCACACAGTGTACAATGCACAATTTCTAAGTGGGAACAAATATGTAAATCAATTTGCAGCTGGTAAATTTTAAACTGACTATTGTTTTAAAATTGAAAACTTATTATTTCATGTCACGGGCGTAGCCAGGATTTAGTTTTGGGGGGGGGGTTTAGTTTGAGAAGTAAATAAAACAACAAAAATATACTTACATGAAATTTAATATCTATATATTCATCCGAAAAACTACGACATATTTATAAAGTTCTTAACTTTAAATGAAATGGATAAATTAATTTCGGTCCTCTGCGCTAAATCTAAAACCATTAAAGAAGAAATCTTCGGCTTTTTCTTTTAAATATATCCACTACTTCATCTGCATGAATTCCTGTTCCATAGTGAATGTTCATTAGAGCCAAACCATTAAGTCTGTTTTCACTTGTAGTGTTTCGTAAATAGTTTTTCAGTCTCCTTAGGCTCGAGAAAGACCTTTCTGGGGTAGCAGTGGATACAGGAATGGTAGCCAAGATTTGTAGTAATGTGTAAATATTAGGATAAAGGTTTTTATCGCACATATCTAGGCATTCCAAACTAGATTTCGGGATAGGCAGTCTTCTTATCAGCATGCAAGGTAGCTGAAGCTTTGATAGCTAAATCCAAATTAGTTTCTTTATTAGAAACCCCTTGACCTTGACTACACCACTTTTTCCAGTAGTCCATACCTTTAGGTTTAAAACCCTTCCTTTTTTTCCCCTCCATTTTTGGACAGTAATAATGATTCACGTATCTATCCTTAACAAGGTCATCCAATAACAGCGCACTAAAATTACTCACTTACACGGTACACTTAATTCTCTTCACTATTCGTTCACCACTTTTCACTTTTATTCGCTTCGAGTTCGCATGGAACAATACTGCCGTAAGCGCGGTCACGCGCCGCGGCGCCGCTTATATAGCAGCCCAGTAGCCGTCCAGAAACTTCCACGAACTTCCACAAAGTTCCGCTCATTTCGACCGAGGGGCGTGGCGAATAATCGAGAAACAACGCAAAGTGTCCCTACAATACAAAATAGTTCGGCTGCAACTACGTCTGCCTTTCGTCAAAAGATGGCGCTAGGCGCTACTATTACTACATATATTCAAACGTAATAATAATTTAACTCTTCACTCCTCGTATTTTTTCGGTATAATATTAGGTAATATTTTGCTTATTTCGGGGGGGGTTTGAACCCCCGAAACCCCCCCCCCCCTTGGCTACGCCCGTGTTTCATGTGCACGCAGGGCCGGCCTTAGCCGCCTCTGCGCCCCTGAGCAATATTTCAATGGCGCCCCCTACAATAGCGTTAAAATGAAAAAATGCAACATTGAGGTACAAAAAAAACTGCATATTACACTAGAAAGGAATTAAAAGTTTATTCTTTGGTTACGTACCAGGTACAAGATACAACATTTATCTTATTAACACATTACATTATAATTCTCCAGAGAATTCTCGTGGTTTTTCTAAAATCATTGTCTCCATAGTTGCATACACGTATACAACAAACCAAAAATACGTTATAACAGAAGAATATACGTCTATGTAACTATGGAGACAATGCTTGGATTGGCGGGTGGCTATCCCACATACGCGAATATTTCTCCATTATTGGAGTCTCAATATTTATCATATAAATTTGGAAACTTACCACCCCCCATATCTCAGAAAATAAAAGAGATATTTAAAAAAATTAAAAACCGTTTCGAGGATAGAAAGACGGTATAAAGTATTGATAATTTTGATAGATTGGCAACTTGCTACCTGACCTGTATGAATGCAGTATTAATTAATTTAATACCTTCTGTGGGTTAAATGAGAACAGATTAATACCAATAAAAATTACCTTGTATTTTTTCGTACCTGTTAAGGGCTGAATTAGAACCAGAATCATATCTTTTATGGCTACCTGAACCATTTTCACAGCTGTTTTTGGTTTATTGGTTAATTGAGGACAAATAAGATTATAAATACTGTAAATACTAGTACATTTGAATGAGTAGTTTTCCGCGTAGGTACATGAAAAAGTGAGTGAAAATGGAAAAGCAAATATTTTAAAATAATTTTTTTAGAATTTTAGAATTCCTGTCGAACCTTTTGAAATGTTTCTTTTGAAATATTTCGACATTCTTGTGTAATTCGTTGTTTTAATTCGTTAGTATTCGTTGGTTGGGTTTTATAAACAACAGATTTTAAATGACCCCACAAAAAAAGTCTAAAGGGGCAATATCAGGTGATCCGGGTGGACATTCTATTGGTCCTCTTCTACCGATCTACTTGTCTGGATAATGTAAATCAAGCCACTGACGCACAGGAAGTACGTAGTGGGGTGGTGCCCGGTCTTGCTGAAAATGCAGAAGGTGTTCATTTAGGAAAAAAGTTCCGTCGTCGCTTGCCTGATTTTCAACTTCATTGATTATTAGTGGTTCGATAGTTGTATCCAGCATTTCCGCATAAATTTCCCCTGTTAAGTTTCCATCAATAAACAGAGGGCCAACAATGCTGTCTCCTAATATGCCAGCCCAGACCTTGATCTTCTCAGGGTATTGCGTATGACCTTCTCTGAAAATGTGTGGATTCTCGTCGCTCCAATATCTGCAGTTTTGTTTGTTTACATTTCCGTTCGCATAAAATGTGCATTCGTCACTAAAGCAAATGTTCTTGACTAATTCTGGTTCAGCCAAAATGTTATGGTTCATACGTTCGCAGAATTCAATACGTCTATCAGGGTCATCATCGGTAAGCTCTTGAAGAATTTGTAGTTTGTAAGGATGCATTTTATGGTGTTTAAGTGTTTTTCGAATCGCTTCTCGGGAAATTCCTGTTTCTGTAGATGCTCGTCTAGTAGACATAGTTGGATCCATTGCAAAATGCCCAAGAATTTCTATTTGAGCATTTTCATCAACTACCCTTGCTTGATTTCTTTTAATATTGCCAACAGATCCAGTCTCTTCAAATTTGCTGATTAATTGTCGAATGTAGACGTTACTAACATTCTTGTTGGGATGTCTTTCATTAAAAAGAGCAGCTACTCTTCGAAAACACCTTTCGGCACCGTAGCAAAGAACCATTTCAACACGTTCAGCAACTGTGTAAACCATTTTGAAAATCGGAGTTTCTAGTATCTGCTGCGACTCGTACTCGTACTCGCTCGATCGATACTTTCCAAATGACTATGAAAAACAACAAGTGCAGTATTTATAATCTTATTTATCCTCAATTAAGCCATAAACCAAAAGCAGATGGGAAAATGGTTCAGGTAGCCATAAAAGATATGATTAGGGTTCTAATTTAGCCCTTAACAGGTACCAAAAATACAACAAGGTCATTTTTATTAGTATTATCTGTTCTCATTTAACCCACAGAAGGTATTAAATTAATTAATACTGCATTCATACAGGTCAGGTAGCAAGTTGCCAATCTACCAAAATTATCAATACTTATACCGTCTTTCACGATTTGTGGGAAAACGGCTAATCCAAATGCCATACTATTTGATATGGTTGTAAAGCATTTTTTAAGAGCTTTCCAATGCCGTTTCACACATAGGGGGTTGCTATTTGAGATTATAAAGTTGGGGAAGGTGGGGGTAAGGGGGTTGGAGGGGGTGAGTCGCAGACTATGTTATTTTGGTTCCTCTCTGTATCCTCGAAACGGTTTTTAATTTTTTTAAATATCTCTTTTATTTTCTGAGATATGGGGGGTGGTAAGTTTTCAAATTGTCACCCAGTATGTTGCATATACACATACCTACTTTAACCAAAGTGTCACGTGAAAGAGATGAAGGATATAGTTTCCAGCGTGTGCAGCACAAACATACACTATCTTGCAATATAGGAGTCAATATATACGGATCACATTCATAATAAAAAAAGTATTTATGTGACAACATTTTTGTGTGCAATTGCATTAGCTAAAGCTAAAAAGTTGCAATATTTTAAATAATAGATATTCATAGGTATAGGCAAGTAAAATTTGCCTGTGTTCCACGAATTATTGCAAACGGGCACCGGCAACATTGCAATGCCGGCGTTCTAGACAATAAAACAACGAATTTGTAGATTTCAGCCTAAAGAAAATTATACGACTTCGTCTTGAATTATCATAAATAAATAAGGGTTAAAAGCTGTTGTTTCATTTATTACGTGTTATCTACAGTACACAGAGTACGATTTTAGAGCAATTAAAAATATTGTCAAGTTCCCTATTATGTGTAGTGTAATAAGGCCTTTTTAAGTCTACTCATTTACTCATGTCATCAATAAAAATTAACTTTTCTGGATTTTCTGTCGGCAAACTCCCTGATAATATCAGTAAAATCCTCAGAGAAATAACCAAGGATAGAGGGAGCACAAGCATCAAAATGCACACGTTTGTAGTCAACCAACATCTAGCGGAAATCTACCGAAGTAAACAAACATTACGGCCGTGTGTACAACGTTTACCTGTGATAAGTTATATCCTAAGAAATATGAATTTGGCAACACGCGTCGTTTGTATACAAGATCAGGCACTATATCCTAAAAACTAACAAATAGTTAGAAATTAACAAACACAAACACTTGAAAACACACGCAAACAATCAAGGAAAATGACACACTGGAATGAACAAACAATGCGGAGAGAATGAGGGCGGCGGACAGCTTCGTTGCCATGTTGGGCGATTTGAAGTGTCTGTTGACAATTTTATTTAAGTGATAATAAGCGCAATCTAGCTTTAGTTTAAAATTGTCACATACAAATAGCTACATTTTTTAATTTAATACCCGTCTATTTTGAAATGAAATTCTGTAAACAATGGAGTAGGTACTCTTATTCCCTCTATTCTTTGTTATTTCGTTGAGGTAAAATCTAAACTGTAATATCAGTAAAATCTAAAGCGCTGTGTCTCTTATCTCAGAGACCATAAGTACGTGGAAGAATGTAGGTTCACTAATAGCATGCGTTGACAAAAAGTAGTAAAACGCTAAACACAGATCATCTGGCTAATTTTGGGATTACTCCACGCATAAAAATGATTGTTTCGAAATTTCTCAAAAAGTATAACACAGCCACGAAAATTTTACAAAAGAGTGTTTCTTTTAGAAATATGTATTAGAATTTAAAAATGAACCGAATTTTTTCAAAAGCTATTGGCTTAGAAATTTTGTTAAAAAGGGGGATAGTTACCCCTACGCACGCCACTGGTGAATCTAAGTGGGTACCTACCTACTTCTTTAGAATACCTGTGGGCCTTGACAATCTATTACTACATACAGAGTTTGAAGTTGATGTCTCCCTTCGTTATAGAGATAAAAATTAAAATATGAAAAAAAAACTAACGGTTTATACACTCAGGATTTTTTTGTTTAAAATGACTTTTTCTACAAATTGTCAAATTTATCTATAAAACCATGAGTGCCGGTGAATATTTTAAAGCTTCTATCCTATTCAGTCATAGATGTATCGAAAAACGTCTAGAACCATTTCGATATTACACAGGTAGAACCAAAATTACATAATTAATATCTCATCCCCTCCATCACCCTACGCCCACCCCACCTCTACTTGCAAATCTTAAATGGCAACCCCTCATGTGTGATATGTCGTTGGAGAGCTCGTAGAAATAGCTTTAAAGTCTCACCTGTTTTTCAATCTTACTATTTCATTTTCTTGTCTATTATGAAGTAAATTAGGGATTATAAACACTTGAACAATGATTGTGAGGGTTATTTTTATGAATAGGAAAGGATGTGTTTAGTGGCATGTCAGGTAAAGGATATCAATTGAAAAAAATGCACTCCAGCCGGGACTCGAACCCCGGACTCCTACTGTGGCCGTAGGCACTTAACCAACTAAGCTACCGGAGATACGGGTTCCTACGGTCCTACGGCTACTAACTATATATCAATTGGAATAAATAACAGCTTGGTAAGTGCCTACGGCCACAGTAGGAGTCCCGGGTTCGAGTCCCGGCTGGAGTGCATTTTTTTCAGTTGATATCCTTTACCTGACATGCCACTAAAAACATCCTTTAGGTATTATTTATAATTACAGGTACTAAAAATCATTCTGTGTTATTTTTATGGTCGTTATGTACTTGAACAACCCATTTCTTAAAATTAAAAGTTTGGAAGAGTCGGATTTGCCTTTTAAATATGGGAAATAGTAATTAAGAAAATGTATTTATATTGTATTATTGTGCCTATCTGCCAATTTTTATAAATATATTCGTTTTTTCTTACTTGATATCCTTAGAATTGAAATTGACACCATAATAATTTATTGTGCAATAAGTTAAGCAATATAGGCATTGTTTAGCGACTTGTACACTATACTTTGTGCACGACCTGCAATTTATGTTTTAATTAGATAATATTTGGAAAAATTGTTCATGCCTACATTGCTTTCGCAGCCATTTTTATAATACTTTACACAAGCACACTTGATAAAAAAATGTAAATTATTTTATTGGCATTCCTCAGGTTAGTATAGAATAGAGATGGTGTAGTGGAGAAGTATCGACAATATTATATTCCATATCTAAACTATTAAACTATAAATCCATTCTAATTATTTCAATTCATGTACTCATCATACTTAATTAAATGTCGCTAAAGTTGTAATTATATTCTTATTGTCAACATATACATACCAAAATGTTAACTCGCGATTTCCTCTTTAAATATCGAAAATATTCCAATCTATATACCCAAGTCCGAAGTTAGCGTTCTTTCCACTAGTGAATTGGGTTGACTTGCAAAGCCACCCATTATAAAACTGTCAGCTATGACAAAATAACAACATTGCATAAAATTCAATATAAAACTATATACTAAAATCGAGCAATTCTTACGCGTGGCGTAAATACAAGCACGTGTTCGATGACGTTCCGCGAAACAAGGCGATTGGTCAATAGGCCATAAAATATCAGCGCGCCTGGCAAGGTACTCGATCGCAAAAGTGTATTTACGCGGTTTTATCGTGTTGTTTTCAGCTATTTAGACACTGTCACAAATAATGTTATCGATGTTTTGAACTATTTTAATTAAGCCAATAGGTAATTTTTTTCAGAAATATTTTGATGTAAAGAATTGTAAAAGTAATATTAAATAAAGGTCGTGCCTGAGTGCGGCTCTGGCGAATATTTCAACGCACGTGCTCTGTTTACGCCAGAGTTGCTCGATTTTAGTATAGGTACCTACCTTACCTATCACTGAGTCTCAAAATATGGATGGCTTTTATTTAAAAATATTACAACACTGGCCCAGAGAATGAACTTATCTTAAAATTACTTAGTCTTTGCACCAATATTGCGTTGAATTACACAACTATTTTAAAAAAGCTTATTTTTCTCCTTCATTTTGCGTTGAAATTTATTTGTATTGTTATGGTTTAATGAAAGAGCAGCCAGTAAATAAGTGACTTGGGTTATTTGCGGGAAAATATGTCGAGTGCCGATTTGAGATACCTAAATAATTAAAAAACGGATATCCTGATATCCTTCTGAAAATTAGCATAAAGGCAAAATAATACAATACAAACACATTTTAAGAACTTCTTCCGATACTTCCAAGGAAAACACAATTGAGGCGTTGAGAACCAGAATGGACCATCCCCATTACAGTTCGTGCAATCTAAGCTGACACGTGAAAACCTCAGTCTCAGTATTATATCTTTGGAAAGCTCAAAAAATGGCCGATTTGATAAGGCCACAGCCAACTATGATTTATATTTAAAAAAAACAAAAGTTTATGTCATATCTCAAAAATCACAAACAACATAAAAATTGGATTTGATTATCTTATTAAGCCCAAAATTATCTAAAATTTTTGTCTCTACAGTTTTCCTGTATAATCAGAAATAACGGAGCTACAGAGATCTGATGAAATAGCAAAAAATTACTCTTTTCAAAATATCTAGTGAGCCATGAACTTTTTTAAAAATCCAAAAGGGGCATTACATTGAGCATTCAAAACAGCAATTCTTTCCCCATTTAACCTTTGTTCTAGCTCTGCTAGTTTCCGAGATTCCCATAGTGGTCATCGAAAAAACTCACCCTGTATATTTGAGGATAATGCTCTGAAAGTTAACCTTAAACCTAAACCCCGCCATGGAAAACCCCTAGCTACGGCCCTGGATCAAATAATACAAATGAAAAATATTGTTTGGTTTTATTCAACCCAAAAAATACAAATAATTTATTCAAAATCATTTCCTCTAATGGGTACATCATTCTGAAGAGCATAAAACCTGTGATAGATGAATGCAATGAATTCTTTCAACTGCAGCAGATCCTTCTTTTTCGCTGTAGTAATACTGTGTTGAATAGTTGACAGCTGTAGTCATCGTTTGAATAGACCGAACGCACTGCAACGTATATAAATTTCCACCAATGCCAAAGTGGACTAAGATGCATAGTTCATTATGGCATGAAGATTTTGCTAGTCTAATCTATGTGGACCATCCTCTTTGGTGCTGCCATCTGTAGTAGACTAAGGCTCATTTGGCCAGCTTTGGCATAAAAGATTGTATGTTTTACTACATAAGACCGTACTTATTTGGATATCAAGAATTTTGTGGGATGGTCCGCTATGGTTCTCAGCGCCTCAATTGTTCCCAATTTTTAATTATAACTGTCAAATTTGACAGGCATGGGCTGTAACGTCACGACCCTCTTAAGGCGCAATAGTGTGCCCAATGCACTAACATAGACCGAAACCAAATTTTTAAAAATCTAATAATATAATTTTTTCCCATTTGGTGCAAACTTTATGAATAGCACTGTATGTTTAAATAAAAGGCGTTGCGCGTCATACCTAGCTATTTAAAAACGTTTCACGATATGCCAACTCACTGGGATTACTACGGTTTTCTAAAGTTTTAAATAATAATAGTTGCCACCTCTCCCCTGTACAAGTATGTGGTTGCTTCTGGGTTACTTCTAGTTTGGAGTATTGTGAGGGTGAGAATTATTATTATTATTATTATATTATTATATTTACGAAAAGACTCGACACTGGAAATAATTACCAACAGCGCAAATTAAATATGCAATATTTTTTGTAAACAATATTTTAAAATTTATATTTTTTTATTCAGTAACTGAAATAGTAATTTTTGACTAGACCCTTAGCCTGAATCTGATAAGCCAAAAACCTGACACCCTATAAAAATTGTCACAGCAATTTTTAAAAAGAAAAACGCAAGTGATAATTGTATGTAGAAATCTTATTTATTCGTACATACTCATTTCGGCAACATATACTTATCCTTGAGTAGAAAACTTTCGGTTTACAATTTTGCAAATTATTATTTGTTCATCATGTGCCACAGCTGGTATTAAAAATAAGGTTCGCTTTTACTTATTTCTTTTATTTGTCTATGATAATATTTATTTTCGTAAATTTTATGTATAGCACCAACTGTTTTATTCTCATTTAATATTTTCTGTCTGTTTTTATTTATTGTTTTTCTCTTCCCCTCCCTCTTTTCTTCTCCCTAGGCATTTTTAATTTTTTTTTTCTAAAAATACTGTTTCTTTTCTTCCCTGAAATTACAGACGGCATAAATTCTCTAGAGAGTAGTTTCTTAACTTATTTAATTTAATTATTTGAATTGAAATAGTAGTTGTTCATCATATTCAACACTTTCGATAAGAAGAAGACATGGCTCAGAATCGTTGAGTGACAATAATCTACACATGTTCTAATGCTCTTGAAGACAGTACTCCGAGGTGTGCCAAATGTGACCAATAGCTGACACATTGTATAGCCAATGGCTGACAGGGGTGTCAGGCATTGGAAATATTTAACCCACTGACGTGAAATTGGTACACGATTATAACGTTTATTGTTAGAGGCTTTAGATATCATTTTTGCATGACTTGTGATTTTGCCAGTGACTGACACCTATATCAGGCATTGGCTTAGCATAAACAAACATAAGCCAATAGCTGACACCCCAACCAAAATTAATTAAAAAATTAGTATTTTACCTTGTTTTCTTAGAAGTAAAGCAAAGAATATAGCCTTTTATTCTGTGGTATAAACCCGAAAAATTAAGACAGTTGAAAAACTACACTAAAGACACGCAATTACACACTATTTGCACTAAACCATTTCGCTAAGAAACTACAATTAATATAACCTCTATAAATTGACAGGTCAGTAAAAATAGAGAAACTAAGATGACTAACTTAGGAACATAGTGCGTAACTCATAACTGTGACTTCTACCAATATAAACATTTCAACAGAATGGATTTATATCTGCCTATTAGCTTATTTTTTTTATTAAATACAACATGTGTCAGGTAGGTATAAGTATTGTGTCAGGCACTGGTACGTTTACGTTACCTAGCTATCTACCTACAGTTGGTTCAGCGAATGTTCGGCACTACGTCACAACTCCCGTCCCTGTCTTACTCATGACTATACGACGCGCGACGGATATCGGTCGTATATTCACGAGCCAGACAAGGACGGGAGTTGTGACGTAGGGCCTAACATTCGCTGAACAAACTGTACCTACTATTTTGCTTTAGAGGTAGGTAGTGTGAAATTGAAAGTTTAGCATTTAAATTGATTGCAACATCTAATTATGGCAAATGGAAATACGATATGAAACTTTACATTTGGTAACACATGGCAATTTTACTTCCACATCACCACATGACAAAATAATTTTGATTTTTGATGTCAAAACATCATTGAGGTATGGATTTTTAGAAATATCTACAAAGATTGATATTTTTTGAGTTCAGCAAAAAAAACACGCAAAATCAAATATCCCAGTGACGTTTTGACTCCAAAAATGGTGGACCTTTGGTTTTGCACGTTTTTTCGTCATTTTCGGTGGTCTGCTTTTAATCACAGCAGGCTACGGAAAAATTTAAATTTCCAAAATTTATGTACCTACCAATATATTAGAATGTGTAGGACTTCTGGAGCACTATATTATAGAAAAACATGAGAATAGCTTCATCCGTTAAAAAATTATTAATTGTCAGCAGAGCTGTTGGTATTGAGTAAAAAATGTGGATACTGCGTTTAGTTGACCCCAGTACTGTGCTTCCAGTATTTTACTTGATGTGAAATACAAATACTGGTATTTGAAATTCCCAGTACTTTCCTCTAATGTACTGGTACTGCTTACGCTCAATTTTTATCTAATTTGATTGTCCAGTATTACTTGTTACTGAAAATAAGTAGGTGCTGGTAGTACTCAAAGCAGCAGATGAGTTGTTGAGTTCAAAATTTACTGCATTTAGTTTACCAGTACTTTTTGTACTTTCGGGTTTTTACTTGTCTACAATTGAAATATAATGTACTGGTACTTGTTAACCAATAATAATATTTAATTACACGCAACTGTAAAAAAATCTCCATACTGGTAATAACTACTAATATTACTTACTACTAATACTACCTATCACTGGACATTTGAAATATTCTAAAAAAATTACACAATATAATAGACTGCTGTTCCGAACAAATATCAAGAGATAGTTGTAAATATTTTATTTTTATCTAAACTAAACTACTCCTCAATGAAAATAAATATATATGATGAGTTTTATACCAAAAATATATTTCTTACGTAAATACACTGTTAAGTGTTCGAAATTTAGGTATTTGTAAAAGCAGTCTGTCGAGTCGTTTGTATAGTACCTACTGGTATGGTGGCACTAGCTCTGATTGTCAGTACCTACTATAAATAAATTTAGAAATTTGTATTGGGAAAACTTTTATTCGTTGCTCTGAAATCAGAAAAATTTACTCTATTCAAGTATCTATGTATATAAAAATTTCGTTCATGTTTTCCAAGTTGGCGTGATCAGGAAACGGTAAGAAATAACCCTACAATGTTATATACAGGGTGTAACTGAACTGATAGTCAAAAATGAAACCACGTATTCTTGGAGTCAAAATAAGGGCACTTCTTCATATATTTTTTTCTTCTACGGGCCATAGTTTTTTTATACAGAGCGTAGAAGTTTGGAGAAAAATACACATATTTCTTAGTATCTCTAGAAGTATAGGGGATATTTTCTTCAAACTTGGCGTGTCACATGAGCAGATTAGCCGTCAAACTTAAGGTTGACATGAAGCTTCTGAGGCTCCCAGTTGCGGAGATACAGGGTGTTATTAAAATTAATTAGTTCAGAAAAATATGAATACCCTGTATAATCGCATTTTTTAAATTTGTTTTGAATGGAAACTTTAATGGTTAACAAAAAGTATCTCCTAGTATTTTTTCATATTCGCAGCCGTTTCTTAATTATTTTCAAAGAACGGCAACGCTGCAATGAACAATAGTAACTTTAAGAATAAATATCTAGCAATCTGTGGATGTCAATTAAACTTTATACAAAAGCAAAATCGATAATAAAAGAAACGTAATGCTACTAGAAACTTGAAAATTAAATTATTAAATGTTCGAAATGACCGCCGTCTCTTTCAATACACGCAACTATGCCATTCCGCATGTTTATTATTGTCATTGGCAAGTACATAGCAAAAGTGCGTATCAGTCAATTCTTCGAATGAAAATATCATTTTTCAAAATATTGATACTAGTGCAAAGTTGGCAGCCAAATGATTCAAATAATGCCAAGTTTAATTGACTTCCACAGATCGTTACATTTATTCTTAAAATGACTTGTTTATTGCAGCATTGCAGTTCTTTGGAAACGGCTGAGAATATGAAAAATTACTAAGAGATACTTTTTGTTAACCATTGAATTTACCATTCAAACCAAACTTAAAAAAATGCGATTATACAGGGTATTCAAATTTTTCTGAACTAATTAATTTTAATAACACCCTGTATCTCCGCAACTGGGGACCTCAGAAGCTTCATTTTAAGCTTAAATTTGACAGCTCATCCGCTCATGTGACACGCCAAGTTTGAAGAAAATATCTCGTATACTTCTAGAGATACTAAGAAATAAGTGCATTTTTCTCTAAATTTCTACGCCCTGTATAAAAAAAACCATGGCCCATAGGAGAAAAAAATATATGAAGAAGTGCCCTTATTTTGACTCCAAGAATACGTGGTTTCATTTTTCAGTTAGTTTTTTTCGTGGTTTCATTTTTCAGTTACACCCTGTATACTCCAATTTGGCAAAATTTTGGAGAAAGAAGGTGACTGGGAATGGGAATGTTTATGAATAGAAAAAATATTCTTCTTACAAACTTTTACCCAAAAAAGGGAAATAAAAGTACCTACTCTATTTCTAATTTTAGGGAGAAATACAAAATAAAAAGTTGTTTCTAATTAAACGCACCAAATCTGAAATTTGAACTAAATTCTCATAAGAATTTATTGTTCATACCTGCAATTAAAAAAAAGTACAAACACATTGCCTAAATCTGAAACATATGGTTTATTTAATTGAAAAATAAGGTAATAAGCAGATATAAATCCATTCTATTGAAGTGTTTATGTTGGTAGAAGTCACAGTTATGTATGTCCCTAAGTCAGACATTTTGGTTTCTCTATTTTTACTGACTTTTCAATTTATAGAGGTTATATTCATTGTAGTTTCTTAGCGAAATTTTTTAGTGCAGCGTTGTAAAAAAAATTGTGTGTAATTACGTATTCTTAGTATAGATTTTTCAACTGGCTTAATTTTTGTGGCTTATACTTATACTAAAATCAAACAAGGAAAGATAATACTTTAGAAGTATTTTAAGTTTTTGAAGATTTTGGTTGCGTTGTCAGCTATTGGCTTATGTTATGTTTATGCTAAGCCAATGCCTGACATAGGTGTCAGTCACTAGGTAAATCACAAGTAATGCAAAAATTATCTCTAAAGTCTCTAACAATAAACCTATTTCCAAAGCCTGACTCCCCTGTCAGCCGTTGGCTATACAATGTGTCAGCTATTGGCCACACTTGGCACTGACTATGACAGACCTCGGAGTACTGTCTTCAAGAGCATCAGAACATGTACAGATTTGTCACTCAAAGATTCTGAGCCATATCTTGTTCTTGTTGGAAGCGCTGAACACGACCAATAACTACTATTACGATCTTTATAAGTTTACAATGTCAAATTAAATTCAATTATTCAAAATAAGTTCAAAGATGTGTAGTTAAGAAACGACTCTCTAGAGAACTTATGCCTAGGGTTACCAGATGAAAACTTGTCTACCCAGAACAAGCCTTTGAGAAAATGCGGACAAAATCCGGACGTCACAATTGTCTCTGTATTTTTTGAGTTTAAAAAAAATAACTTTTAATTTTTTTAAATTTTTTGACAAAGTAACAATTTTTCCATTAGCTACTGATTGACTGATGCGGGTTACCATTTTCTTTTTACTAATAAAGCAAGCAAGCCCAAGGGCAAAAAAAAAATTCATAAACACTTATAAAGTAAAATAAGTTACATTACGCACACTTTACAGGTACTTTTCGCTGCTTTGTATTTTATTTAAAAAAGTTTAATTTTCTGGCAAAAGCACGAAATCGTAAAACTCTGAACAGCTCATATTTTTTAAATTATTAGTAGTCATAAGTATTCCTTTGACAGAAGATAAAATCATTCTATTTCTTTCTTAGATCCACTGGGCAGTAATAAGAATAAGTAAAAAAATATTAGAAGAAAAAAAGAAAAATAGGGAGAAGAAAAGAGGGAGGGGAAGAGAAGAACAATAAATAGAAAACAGAGAGAAAATATTAAATGAGAAAAAAAACAGTTGGAGCTAAATAAAATGGGAATACATTTACGAGAATCAATATTATCATAGAAAAATAAAAGAAATAGGTAAATAAAAGCGAACATTATTTTTAATAACAACTGTGACATATGAACAAATGATAATTTCCAAAATTGGAAACCTAAAGTTTTATACTCAAGAATAAGTTACTATACGTTCCATAAATGAGAATGTACGAATAAATAAACATTTCTACACACAATAATCACTTGTGTTTTCCTTTTTAAAAATTTCTGTGACAATTTTTATAGGGTGTCAGGTTTTGGGCTTATCAGATTCAGGCTAAGGGTTTAGTCAAAAATCACTATGTAAGTTACTGGATAAAAAAATATAAATTTTAAAATACGGTATTTTAAATACTTATTGTTTACAAAAAATTGTATTGCAGATTTGATTTGGGCTGTTGTAATTATTTCCAGTGATATCTCTCCTATTTACTCCATATTAAGAATCATCAATAAACGCGCCAAATTGATTTTTATAGATTAAAATTAAAATTTGATAAATCAATCCTTAAGGTGTCAGGCACTGGTAAGTTTACGTTATAAAAAAGTTAGAGTGTTGGAATTTTAAAAAATATGTGGACTTTATTGAATATTTACCAAACTAGTTGAGAAATTTAAGCCATATTTGGTACACGGTACACAGTTTTGCAAAAAAATATCCAAACAGGATTATTTTTTCAGAGTTGCTTGGGGACTGCCTCCTGAGTGTCAAACCAAAAGATCACACTCGAACTCCTGGTACGAATTGCGTTATAGGGTGGTTTCATAAACAATAGGGGTGGTTTCCTAAACAAAATTAGGAAAAGTTGTTGAACTTTTCCTAATTTTTTGTATCTGTAATACATAACGAGTTGTTAAAGTGCAAGGGTCGTTTTGTAAACATTTTTTTACAAAAAAATGACCTTAATAAAAGTTTTAGGGGATGATCTTCTGGTCAACTTTTTTTCATATATTTTTTTATGTCTCTAATACTTAATGATTTTCAGATCATTATATGACAAAAAAATCGTTAAATAAATTTAAAAAAATATTTTTTGTCATAGCTGCTACTGCTAATTAATAAGATTGTCTTCTTAAGACGACAAAATGTAATTACCTATAAAAAATGCTCCATAGAGAAACTCTTATTTAATATCCACATCTTAACGTACAGCATGTCCAGTTCTATCGTGCCCATTTGAAACATGCTATAGAAAATTTAATTTGTAAAGATTTCATATTATGATAATCATAGATCCGGAAATGATTACTAATAAAGAAGTTACAATGACTTCAAATTTATTATTTTTTAGTAATATTTCCGAAACGAAACTTGGTGCAGATTATAAGAAGTGCATAAAGGGGATCAAAGAAATAACTGGCATTTCGTTCCCCACATATTATACAACTATCCAAAAGGACCTCAGAACAGCTGTTGTAGATTTTCTCGGCAAAAGAAAGCCATAGGGCAGTATAGGCAGCTTATCTGGCGTCAAAATTGTACATGATGTCTTTCAAAAAGTACGAATCATACGTGCATATTCTTGTTTTTCGTACACAATAATCATTCCCCGAATATACAGAGATGAACCCCCTGTAGTCCAATTTAAAAAAAATCTCCTACCACACTCACCACGCAGTGAATTTTCACCTCGCCCCAAGAAGGAGAAAATTTCCGGACAATTTTTGAACAAACAGAAAGTATCCGATTCGTTAAAAAATCTCAGTGCACAATTTTCTTTTAAAATTAATATATGGATCAAACGAATTTTGGTGACCCTCCTCTATATCGTCCACTTATTGTTGCATCCAAAGGTTGTAGTTAATATAACCTATAACTACTACTGGACCAACAAATTAATGTCCCTACAATCATTATACATGGTGAGTTTTTTTTGTGACCAATAGTAATTGCAGTTTTGTGTGCCCAATTTAATGTGCCTTGTGGATTTTTGAAAAAAATATATGCATGGCCTACTAGATATTTAGAAAAAAACGAAATTTTGTCGATTTATAGATTTAGATAAAAGGTGTAAGTACCAAAGTTTGAGAGTATTGTGTCCCCAATGCGGTTATCATGTCCTACTTTCTGTGACAGCTGCCATTTTCGAGATATGATACAAATTTTTGTTCTTTTTTTTTTTAATGGAAAGCTCTAGAGACCATGGCCAACTATGGTTTCCATTTAAAAAAAAACACAAGTTTGTGTGATATCTCGAAAATGGCAGCTGTCACGGAAGTTATGACATGATAACCGCATTGGAGACACAATTCGCTCTAACTTTGGTATTTACACTTTTTATCTAAAATCAGAAACAACGAAGCTGGATGGATTAGAATAAATCGCCAAAATTTCGTTTTTTCAAAAAGTCTAGTAAGCCATGACTTTTTCCAAAAATCCACAAGGTGCGTTAAAGTGGACCCACCAAACTGAAATTCTGTCCCCATTTAACCTTGCTTCTATCTCCGCTAGTTTCCGAGATCAGATATGTAGATGTCAAAACCTCTAAAAATTACAGGAAATAATGCCTATGAACCTACCTATTTAGAATGCCCTGTATGTTTTTTGTGGAGCGTTTGTGAACCCACGTTTACATTAAGTTTTATTTAAAATTACTTAATTTTTTCTGTAAGCTGCTATTTTTTTTCTTAAAAGTTAATCGCCACAATATTATATAAGGTAATATTTTTGTAGATTTTTTTAGACGAAGACTGCAAAAAAGTGTTTCTATGCCCCATGGAGATTTTTTATATTTAATAAATAAAAAAAAGTTGTTTTAGCTAACTTAATAATTATTATTCGAAAATAAATTTTCTCACTGAGTATATTTGTTTGAATGATTTAATTAAATTTAATAAAATAGTAATGGAAATGCAACAAAAATTGACGATAAATTTAGACGACGTAATATTTTCGCAGCAATATGCAGCAATAAGATGTTTCTTATCAATTTTTTTCTTGCTGGTTCTATCGCAGTAAAAAAAATATTATTTATAAAGCAGAAAAATACTAATAGAACCAGCAAGAAAAAATTTTGATATGAAACATCTTATTCCTTATTGCTGCATATTGCTGCGAAAATATTAACGTCGTCTAAATTTATCGTTCATTTTTGTTGCATTTTCATTATTATTTTATTAAATTAAAAATTAAATTTAATTAAATCATTTAAACAAATTTACTCAGTGAGTAAATTTATTTTCGAATAATAATGAGGCCCTGCCTCCGCTGCCGGCAACGACACCAGAATGAGCCGCCGGCAACGGCACCCGAATACATGAGCTGCCGGCAAAGAATTCTTAGGTTTTGCCAGTGATTATACTTTTACCTATACAGGGTGTCCCGTTAATAATGGTCCATAGAGCAACTGCACATATTTGGGGCCAAAATATGACTATTCAGGCTAATATGCCTTATAGAAATGTTGTTTGTTTAAGAGATATCTGTTGAAGTTCATTTTTTGAAATTGAATTATGGCTACATCTCCCAAAATAATGAAGCTGCTGAACTGAAATTTGGCACTGCTATGTTTTTTAGGATGGAGAATAAGCTAAAAATATCAATTTTGCTGTATCTCACAGAGGGCGCCACTTGCGCTGTTTTTGGATCTTGTTTTTACTCCTAACTTTTTGAGGTTATCTTTTTGATCTTGCAGGTCCATCATTTTAAGGCATATTTTCATTCTGCAACAAAAAGGTACTCTTGTTTCATAACGATCAAATCAACCGTTTGCCTTGAAATTGCCAAAACGTGCCCCAAAACACCTGTTTACTTCAATATTCGAAACATACAATTTTCACCTACCGTTTTCAAATGTTACAAATCGACTGTACATTCAAAATGAAGAAAAAAATGCCAGATGGGCATTGGTCGAAACACCATTCGTTTTCTTGAAATAGAGTGTCAAAATTTTGCCAAGTTTCAATCCGTTCCATTTTCAAAACAAAACATTTTTGGTACATTGTTCATAGCAATTTTTTTTTTCTTACTTTAAATGGTATACAGTGAATCTGTAACATTTGAAAGTAGCAGGTAAAAATTTTATTTTTCGAATGTTGGAGTCTACAGGTGTTTCGGGGCACATTTTGCCAATTTCAACGCAAACGGTTGATTTTATCGTTATGAAACAAGAATACCTTTTTGTTGCATAATAAAAAGATGCCTTAAAATGATGGACCTGCAAGATCAAAAAGAGAACCTCAAAAAAGTGAGGAGTAAAAACACGATCCAAAAACAGCGCAAGTGGCGCCCTCTGTGAGATACAACAAAATTGATATTTTTAGCTTATTCTCCATCCTCAAAAACATAGCAGTGCCAAATTTCAGTTCAGCAGCTTCATTATTTTGGGATATGTAGCCATAATTCAATTTCAAAAAATGAACTTCAACAGATATCTCTTAAACAAACAACATTTCTATAAGGCATATTAGCCTGAATAGTCATATTTTATGGCCCCAAATATGTGCAGTTGCTCTATGGACCATTATTAACGGGACACCCTGTAGATCATTATCTGAAGATTTCAAGATTCCATTCAAATTTAATATTATGAGCAAATTTATAATAATATAATATACAACTGAATAAAATATAAGTAGGTACATTCTCATTCACTGCAAGAACAAGGATAACAATAATAGCATAATATAGTGTATTTAACAAAAAAAAACATACATATTCTTAATGCATTACAAGGGTGTATCCAGGGTATCCCAGATTTTTTGATCAGGCCTTTGACATTTTGTAGAAAAATTCATATAATCATATAGGTCCTAAGTCCTAAAGTTCTTCTTTTGCGGGATTCAGGGTGTTCAAATTTCCTAAAAATCAATGTTTTTATTTACTTAAAAAAATTGTACGCCTTACCAGTTTCATTTTTTAGATTTGCCAGAAACATTTTTTTAATTTAAATATCTCTGAATGTAGGAAAAAATATTCCATACACATCGCGCTCGGAAACAGTAAAATACGAAAGTGGCAATAATGACACCCGCCTACTATGTCTTTATGTAATCGCGAGTTACGTGAATAGTTCGTGTCAATAACTGTTATTTAAATACGGATTAAAAAGTAATTTTATTTTTTCCAGAAAAACTATTAAGTTAATGAAAAAATAACAAGAGTAAAAGAAGTTTTTAAATTAATTGGGCTATAGAATATTAATTTCTTTTTAAATAAACTAACTTACAAATAACTTCTGGATAAAAATGAAAATAGATGTTGCGGGTTTCTACCTGTTGGATACATAGGGTGCAAAAGAATAATTCTACCGTAAAGTATCTTCCAACTGCGGTAACGTACCTATCCCAAAATTCAAATTTCTAGATTCAACCGTTTTCGAGAAAAAAAATAAAAACCAAATTCTTTGTTCCTCTTAAAGCGGGAATAACTTTGGAGGGGAGGATTAAATCGAAAAATTTTACATTAGGTATAGATCCCCCTTAAAACCACATGTAGAACACTTCCTCAAAATAAACTCCTGGACAAAATTAACGCAGCAACATAATAAAATTCACAAAAATTAAATTATTTTAAAATAAATTAATGGAAAAACAATTCATTGGAAACTAAATGAAAAGCAACAAATTGCATTATTTAATTAGTTTTTAACAGTAGTCCAAAGCCTACTATTTATATTCTTGGTAGACACAAAAAATAATTTAAAATATAATTTGAAATTTTATATGTTGGTGGCTTAATTTTGTCCAGGAGTATATTTGCACATCATTACGGCACACCCTGTGTAAATTCGTTTTTTTTTTAAGTACATACAGGGCCGTATATAAGGGGGGGTTTAGGGGGTTCAACCCCCCCCCCCCATGATGGTATAATATTGTACTGTATCTCAACAATCAAAGTCCAAACTCGTTGCCTTGGTTACCACTTTTATTGTTTAGCCTTCAAAACTCACAAATATACTTGTCAGATTACTGTCACTGTCCAAGAATATTCTTTCTGCTCCAAAATTCGCACAAAATCGGTTTCTAACCTTTTCACTTCTCCCAGGCCCAATTCCCAGGGCTTATATACTCAAAAGGAAGACTGGAGAATACTCTAGAATATTCCTGGCCAATGACAGTTCACAAATCATAAGTTCTAGCAAACTTTCTAGAATGTTATGGAAGCTTTACAGGGAAAACCATGAAAACTAAAGGAAAATGGGGCCCTGGGGGCCTCAGGCCAACAAAGATGTGACGGAAAATGCCTCTAAATTAATTACAAAAATTATAAAACTGTAAGTAGAATACCCAAACTTAAAATTTATCTGCTAAATCTTTGAGTAGGTTAGAAAACCGTGCAGACATATTCATTGAAAGCTGATATAACAACTTTAGAGGTTGGCCATATAAATACTTGTGGAAATGTTCAATGGCCTTGACCACTGCTAACAGTTCGCCCTTCTTGCCACGCAGTAGTTTCTCTCTGGCTTTGACAGAGTTTTACTGAAGTAGGCAATAACTTTTTCTTGCCTTTCTTGCTCTTGGGACAGCACTGCGCTCCAACACCAAATTTGCTGGCATCTGTATCCACGATGAATGTCTTTCCAGGAACGGGAAACGTCAAAATCGGTGAAGAACATAAAGCTTTCTTCAAGGTCTGAAATGCTTCTTCACAATCTGAGGTCCACGTATAATCGATCCCATCCTCTGTGAGCCTATGCAACGGCCTGGCTATATGTGCGAAGTTTAGAACGAACCTCCTGTAATAGCACAGGCCCAGGAAGCTTCTTACTTCATGTTTATCTTTCGGTCGCGGCCATTTTTCAATTGTCTCTATCTTTTCTGGGTCTGTTTTAACTCCTTGTTCTGAAATTACATGCCCCAAATATCTAACTTTCTTCTTGAAGAAACAGCATTTCTTTGGGCTTAGTTTTAGGTTAGCTTCTCGGAACTTCTGGAATACCTCTCGGGCATTCTTCAAATGATCTTCAAATGTTCTTCCCAAAATAATGACATCGTCCAGATATACTAGACAGGTTTTCCATGTCATACCTCTTAGCACAGACTCCATGAGCCTCTCAAAGGTTGCTGGTGCATTACAGAGGCCAAATGGCATAACATTAAATTGCCATAAACCTGTACGACCAGTAGAAAATGCAGTTTTCTCTTTATCTTGATTGTGCATTTCGACTTGCCAGTACCCACTCTTCAAGTCCAACGTGGAAACCCATTTAGAACCAGATAGAGTGTCTAAAGTGTCATCTATTCTGGGTAGAGGGTAGCTGTCCTTCTTGGTGACGTCATTTAACCTTCGATAGTCTACGCAGAACCTCATAGAACCATCCTTCTTCTTCACTAGGACAACTGGAGAGGTCCATGGGCTCTGTGACGGTTCAATGATTTTCTGTTGTTCCATTTCCTTCATCATAGCTGAGACCTCTTCCCTCTTCTTGCTTAGCAAGGGGTATCCTTCGAGGAGCCTGTTTGATCGGAGGGCTATTACCAGTATTTATCGTGTGCTGTACTAAACCTGTCCTTCCAGAATCGCATTCAGACGTAGCAAACACATCACGATTTTCTTCAATCAGTTTTCGCAGTTGGTACTGCTGCTCCATTGTTAAGTAAGCAGCGGCTTCTTCGACTCTCTGGTAGGGGCTGTGGAACTTGTCGTGGTGCAACCTGATTTCTCATAACTGTCTGAACTTCATGGCATAACCCAATCTTTTCGCCTTTGCTAAAATTTTGATCATAGTTCTTCAGGTTAGCAATCCGCACAAATATCACACGCCCTCTTTTGGTGGTCAGCGTCTTTGCAGGGAATATACCTCTTTTATACAGTCCGCATTCCTCTTCGGGTTCCACAATAATTGTTTCGCCATTCAGTCTATCGTAGGTGGCCTTGATAACCTTTTCTGAATTAGCCGGAACCGTGGTATCTTCATAAGCGGTCACAGTTCGGGTAGTGTTGCCAGTCATGTTAGGACGTGTCATCAGAATCTCTTCTGTCTTTGCCCTCAAAATCCTCTCGTGAACTTCTATCTTGAACCGCTGTTCACGCATGACGTCTAGTCCTAATATGACATCGTCGGTTATTTCAGCCACAAGGACTCTGTGCTTGAACTTATTAGAGCCTATGGTTATAAAGGCTTCATGTTCTCCTGTAACTGAAATTTCTTCACCATTTGCCAATTCCACGATGTAGTTTGGTGGTGGTGCAATCCTGCAGTGGGCTATGATGTTCGGCCTCACGATGGTATGACTAGAACCAGGGTCCACCACAATTTCACATTCCCGGCCGCACATCTCTCCTGGTACTACCAAGCTGTCTCCTGAATTCGGCAGCCGGTTAACTTTTATCCTAATAGGCGGGGCTTGGTAGCACCCAGCCAGCTTTCGCCCCTCAAAGCTGGCTACTCGGAGTTTTCCTGCTTCTTCACCATCAACAGGATTGGGGCACTGGCGTTTCAAATGCCCCTCAACTCCACAGTTCCAACAGCGCAGTGGTGTATTTCTTCGAACACCCATCCCGTCTTTGGAAGTCGTAGCACGTGAAAGGGTGTTTTGGATATCCCGTAGCATTTGTTCTACGTTGATATTACTAGTACTACCTGCCTTAACCTCACTTGTCTACGTGCTGCCTACGTAGCGGCTTCAAATTCCAAAGCATGCGCCAAGGCCTCCGAGATATTCTTGTGGCGGGCTAGCCGAAGTGCTTGGCTAGTCTCACTGTCACGCACGCCATCTATGAAGCCGCTTACCGAAATTTGTTCCCGGAATTCGACTGGAGCCGATGGATAGGCCAGATTTACCAGGCGGGCAATGTCGGCTTCAAATTGTTGCAGGGTCTCATCAGTGCGTTGTCGTCGACCTTTCAGTTGCGCCTGGTATACCTGTTATAAATGTGCTTCCCCATATCGCATTTCAAGTGCTCTAACCAGGGAACTATAATCATGCTGAGCGTCGGCCGGTATCGTTCGCAACACTTCGGTGGCCTCACCTCGTAGACATAACTTCAAATTCCGAGCTTTTTCTTCTCCTGTCCAGAAATTTCCTTCTGCAGCAGCCTCAAACTGGTTAAGGTAAGTGCTCCATGCCACTTTTCATCCTCGCCTCCAGCTGTTCCATTCTTCCTTCACTGTTGTCAAATTTTGTTTTTATCTTACCAAGTTCACTTTGTAGCTCATTTTCATTTCTCCGACTTCCGTTCGTACTTCCTTCTTCATTTGTGTTACTTCTTCTTCAACGACTACTTTAAACTCGGTGATCTTCTTTTGTAACTCTATTTTTAGATCTTCCTGAGATATCTGAATGGTTTTCATTTGGGTTTCCAGCCGTGTTGTTGTTTCTTCAAACTTCCTGCTGGTTTCGTCAAATTTTGTGTTGAGGTCACTCATCAGTTTTTCTTGTTTCGTGTCCCTATCCTCTTCCCTCTTGCGCCTTTCTTCTTCTTTTTCTTCGTCCCTCTTGCGCCTTTCTTCTTCTTTTTCTTCGTCCCTCTTGCGCCTTTCTTCTTCTTTTCTTCTTCCCTCTTGAGCCTTTCTTCTTCTTTCTCTCCGTGTTTCTTTTCTCTTTCTTCATATTTCTTGTCCATTTCATCAAATTTCTTCATAAACATTTCCATCAACTGTTCCATTTCCATTGCGGTTTGTTTTCTCGTTGTGGGCATTCACCTCAGGGTCCTCTTAAAATCCCGCTTCTGACACCAAATGTACTGTATCTCAGCAATCAAAGTCCAAACTCGTTGCCTTGGTTACCACTTTTATTGTTTAGCCTTCAAAACTCACAAATATACTTGTCAGATTACTGTCACTGTCCAAGAATATTCTTTCTGCTCCAAAATTCGCACAAAATCGGTTTCTAACCTTTTCACTTCTCCCAGGCCCAATTCCCAGGGCTTATATACTCAAAAGGAAGACTGGAGAATACTCTAGAATATTCCTGGCCAATGACGGTTCACAAATCATAAGTTCTAGCAAACTTTCTAGAATGTTATGGAAGCTTTACAGGGAAAACCATGAAAACTAAAGGAAAATGGGGCCCTGGGGGCCTCAGGCCAACAAAGATGTGACGGAAAATGCCTCTAAATTAATTACAAAAATTATAAAACTGTAAGTAGAATACCCAAACTTAAAATTTATCTGCTAAATCTTTGAGTAGGTTAGAAAACCGTGCAGACATATTCATTGAAAGCTGATATACCTAACAACTTTAGAGGCATTTTTCGTTACAATATATAAAATTAATTACCACACCCGTCGCCCGCCAAATTGGAAAAATAAATAATCGTGCTGGCCGATTGTACTGCCTGGACGATTGTACTGCTTGGATGATTGTAATAACATGTAGCATGCCAATAAAGGTCAAGCGTTTGCGTTTGGCAATATACATAGGGTGAGTTTTTTTCGATGACCACTAAGAGGATCTCGGAAACTAGCAGAGCTAGAACAAAGGTTAAATGGGAAAATAATTGCGGTTTTGAATGCTCAATGTAATGCCCCTTTTGGATTTTTAAAAAAGTTCATGGCTCACTAGATATTTTGAAAAGAGTGATTTTTTGCTATTTCATCAGATCTCTGTAGCTCCGTTATTTCTGATTATACAGAAAAACTGTTGAAACAAAAATTGTAGATAATTTTGGGCTTAATAAGATAATCCTATCCAATTTTTTATGTTGTTTGTGATTTTTAAGATATGACATAATAAACTTGTGTTTTTTAAATGTACCTAAGTCATAGTTGGCTGTGACCTTATCAAATCGGCCATTTTTTGAGCTTTCCAAAGATATAATACTCGGCATAGTTATTATAAAATATAAAAGAGCTATGGCTAATTTTCCGATTTTTTTTTTAAATTTTCACATAGTAAGCCATGGAATATTTTCATAATTACGTTCTATTTTATAATCAGACATACTTCAAACTTTCAAATATTTTATTTTTAGCTGGTAACAAAATAAAACAAAAATTGTCTTGATGGTCCACCACATAATTATTTGCACGTAAGAAATTACCTAGATCAGCTCTATCAAAATTTTGATAGGGAGAAATAGACCTGTTTCCTGGCCGCTCCAATCCCCCGATTTTTCTGTTTTGGATTTCTTTTTGTGGGGAACAGTACAAAATAAAGTATGAGACAATTGTTGAATTAAGAGCAGCTGTTTTAGAAGCAATTGCCAGTATCGACAGGCGCTCTCTAAGAAAGGCGACAAATTCAGTTTTAAAAATATGCAATATTTGCATAAATAATAATGGTGGATTGTTTGAACACCTTTTTTATTTTAAAAGGTGACCTTTTAAAATAGTATCTAATAATTTGAATTTGAGTTTTTTAATTTTTCCTTTATGTTGTTAAATTTTGTTACCAGCTAAAAATAAAATATTTGAAAGTTTGAAGTATGTCTTATTATAAAATAGAACGTAATTAAGAAAATATTCCATGGCTGACTATGTGAAAATTTAATTTTTAATTTATTTTTTATAATAACTATGCCGAGTATTATATCTTTGGAAAGCTCAAAAAAATGGTCGATTTGATAAGGCCACAGCCAACTATGATTTACGTATAAAAAAACACCCCAAGTTTATGTCAAATATCTCAAAAATCACAAACAACATAAAAAATTGGATTTGATTATCTTATTGAGCCCAAAATTATCTACAATTTTTGTCTCTACAGTTTTTCTGTATAATCAGAAATATAACGGAGCTACAGAGACCTGACCAAATAGCAAAAAATCACTCTTTCCAAAATATCTAGTGAGCCCATGAACTTTTTTAAAAATCCAAAAGGGGCATTACATTGAGCATTCAAAACCGCAATAATTCTTTCCCCATTTAACCTTTGTTCTAGCTCTGCTAGTTTCCGAGATCCCCATAGTGGTCATGGAAAAAAACTCACCCTGTATATTTGAGGATAATGCTCAAAAAGTTAACCTTAAACCTAACCCCCCCATGGAAATCCCCTAGCTACGGCCCTGAGTACTGAGTACATAATCCTATAAAGTATGGGCATTCATTAAGTATTTTATTCAATGGTATGGGATATAGTGTTCAAACAATAATAGGTATCTCGATTTTCTAATGATATCCTTCTTCTACGCGGGTTTTCAGGCCCGACAATTCAATTTTCGAACTCAGTTCGATGCAGCAGTTTTTCAGTTTCCCGTTTATTCCCTGTGGCAAGATTTCGCGGTCATGCTAGGTAGGTACAGTTTGTTCAGCGAATGTTCGGCCCTACGTCACAATTCCCGTCTTTGTCTGGCTCGTGAATATACGACCGATATCCGTCGTATAGTCATGAGTAAGACAAGGACGGGAGTTGTGACGTAGGGCCGAACATTCGCTGAACAAACTGTTCTCAAAATCGGCAGCCTCTTGTCTATTTTTGAGGCGCCATTGCCGGCATCCGAGAAAAACATTGAGGGGGCAAGCGGCGCCGGCAGCAGTTTATTTTGCGGGCACCGGCACCGGCACCGTTACCGTTGCCGACAGCGGTGAGCCGAGGCATTGCCTAATTATTATGTTGATAAAACTATTTCGTTTGGATTAATTTCTCGCGCTTGTAACACCTTCGGCACCTGTCCTGCGCGTGGGCGGGCTAGATCCACGCATCGGACGATGGTAGCGCCAAGGTGTTACAAACGCCAGGGTCCTCACCAGGCCGAATGGCCCGGTCCCGGCTCCTCACTCAGGCGGGTCACCGCCCTGGTTACCAACTCAGAAGTTGGTGGAGGACGAGGATCCGAAAATTTAAGTCCACACTTAAACCGTAAGAACAAGTCGTACGCGGTGAGTTGTAAGTAGCGCCATCGGAATCGGACCAGTTGAGTGGCGAAAACTAAAACTATAATAGTACAGAGATCGTCTTGGTCTATTCTGAATTTCTGCAGGAAACATTTTTATTACTGGAAACAGGGTAACTGACCCAGTAATGGACACTGCACCAGTAATGGACACTAAAAAAAATGAAAATAAGGCAAATAATAATTATAATTCTGCTAAAGGTTCACCAGGATGTAGGCAAACATACATACTTCACGAATCCGCGGCTAACTTCAGCTTGCTGTCAGATGGCGTCTAAAAAGAAAAAATCGATTTTTTTCATGATTTTTTGCATGTAAAATCTGCAGCCCGTTAATTCGGTGTATCTCGTTCAATTCTACTCTGCCGGCAACTTGTTCACGTAGGAAGATGGGTTCAGAGCCGGAGCTATCTCAAACAGAAGAGAATAATGTTATTGAAAAATGGGTGTTAGCTATGGCCCCTAAAGGATTTCCGGTACCTACACAAAAATAATCTTGTTTTGTCAGTAAAAAATATGTAGAGGATTCGGGAAACAAAATACTTACGCAATAAAGCTCCTTTACGCTCTTGGTTCCAAGGCTTTTTACGAAGACACCCCAATATAAAACAAAATTATGCGGCTGTCACTCGGGACAAAATCATCATCTGAAAACAAACAGATAACAGTTATGGTAACTTTTCAGCTGATGGCAAATGTGTTCCGCCAATGCTTATTTTTTCATCTAAGAGTCCCCCAAATTATTGCTGAATCGGTTCCAAAAAACTGGGGCCCAGGCCGATCTGATTCAAAATGGATGACATCCGTTGTCTTGTATGAATATATTTCCAATCGTTTTCTCCCCTATTTAAAAGACAACGATATTCGAGGACTAGTAGGGGAATGGTGGGAGGATTGGGACGGTTTTGGTTTGGGACACTTCCAAATTTCCCTCTTTAAATATGTCTGTGAGTAACTACACTTGGTTACTAGATGGCGCCCAGCCATAGAGTTATAATGCAATACAAATCTCCAGTCGGCTTTTACTAGTTGGTGCAGTAGGAGATAAATATATTTATTGCTACGTTTTCTTAAATTTTTGCTTTGGCACATGCTTTTTAATATAACATAACCTAACAAGATTGTGGAAAGATGAATAGGCTTGCAGTATTGCGTAATTTGGTGGACATTTATCGCCAGTTACGGTGTCCCTGAAAATTAACCTCAACTTTGTGTAATCCTGATTTATGAAATGTGTAGATAGCAGGAAGGTTTGGACCACTCAATATAGGGAGGTTTGGGACAGTGTCAATGCCAATGATTATCTAAAGTTACTGGATATTTTAGGATTTCAAAACAATTATCATGCCTCGTAAATATAAGAATAAAGGAAATAGAGAAATTTTACCTCAAAAGAATTTGTCGATTTCCAAAGGCAGCTCCACGTATTAAAAAAGTGGTGGCCCAAGACCTGGAAAGTCAAGGGTAGTAAAGGGGACCCAAAAGAAATGAAATAGAGGAACAGCAACTTTGCAGAAAAAGGAAAAAGGAGGCAGAGAAAAGAAAAGCTACAATAAGAAAGCCGATAGTGACAACAGAATGTTCATCCTCTGAAAACAAAGACATTAACGGAAAAACTATTTGCAAAGATAGTAGCTCTGGTTTAGAATTTAATAGCGATGAAGAAGACAATAATTCTACTGAACTAGACATCAGTGATAAAACGTACATCGAAGGGGATTACATTTCAGTGAAACTAAAAGTAGAAGGCAAAAGAGTAAACTTTGTAGGTACATTACATTGGAAAGGTGTTGGAGGTCCTGCACTTTGAAATGTCCTCCTTTAAAGTGAAATACCTTCGTAAAAGTGTAAAAAACAATGAATTATATTTCCCCAACGAAGATGACATAGAAGAGGTTTCTGTAAACAAAATTATAGGAAAACTGCAAGAGCCAAAAATCAAGGGACCGAGTAAAAGAACCAGTAAATATTTACATTTTAAAGAAAATTTGACAATTTACGAAAATTTGCGATAATTTTAATCATGTACCAAACCTCCCACTAGGTTGGTCCAAACATCCCTATGGTAGGTAGGTTTGGGACAGTTTTGATTTTTTCTAAAAATATAGGTACAAAACAAACTGTTCAGTTTTTATAAGAATTAAAGTTTTATTTTGGTTTATAGTTGTCTACTCTTCCTTTTGTGGAATTTTAAAGAGTTTTCAAGTATTACAACCCATAAAAATATGCCCCTGAAAAATATCGTCCCAATCCTCCCGCCTCTCCCCTATGTACTTTTATTTATCGACGGTCATCGTTTCCATTTAACAAAACAAGTCGGTCAGTTATGCGATGAAAACGGAATTATTTTGGTGTCATTATTTCCAACCACCACTCATATAATGCAGCCGGCAGATATTTCAGTATTTAGACCTCTCAAGGCTGGTTGGACATCTGAAGTAAGGAAATGGAAGTTTGAGAATTGTCCTAAAGAAGTAACACGTTTTTTATTTGGAACAATTCTAAATTCTCTTTTTGAAAAATATGCATCGGAAAAAACCATACAGAATGGATTTCGAAGAAGTGGATTGTATCCTTTGATAAGAAAAACGTGGATTACCTATGGAAAATGCATACCTACCCAACCGAACGATTTGTAGTGAAAATAAAACCTTATGTTCCGAGAAACAGACTTCTGAGAATTTAGACAAACTTTTAGAAAGAAAAATTGAAAAAAATATACTGGAACAATTCTTTAAAGCTTAAAGAAAGAAGCCCGTAAAAAAGACAATGGCTGCTGAAGAAACTTATTCTGAACCAGATGCAGAAGTCACTTATGAAGATGCGGATTGTGATCGTAGCGATGTTGAACATTATCTGAAATTAGAAGCTGGCAAATACGTTATTATATAGAAAGTGGCTATTTATACGTCCGACGGATACAAACGTCAGTATTCGTCTTGCGCTCTCATTGGCGGGCTGAGTCATGGGACTTCTTTGGACGTGCATTTAACTCCGTACACGTCCGAAGCCGAAGTAAACTAATATTTAGATACGTCGGAAGTGCATTTTTCTCAAGCATCTTTGCAATAAGGAGCGTATGCACTGTTCCTTTTTGGGGGATAGACGCTGCCGTATGAAAAAAGAAGGGGGCATTCGCACCATATTGTGGCAGTCGGCAGCGATGCGAGCTGCCGTATGAAAAAAGAACTGGGAATAATTTCCAATGGTGTAACCCACCCCCGATTTTCTTGAAATTTTGGCTAGGTAGGTACCCTGTATTTTCGCCCGATGCGACGTTCGGCGTTGTAACTCACCCCCGATTTTCTTGAAATTTTGGCTACCCCCCGACATTCGGCGCGGCACCGAATGTCGGGGGGTAGCCAAAATTTCAAGAAAATCGGGGGTGGGTTACATCATTGTAAATAATTACCACTTCATTTTTCATTCCGCAGCGCCCATCGCGGAAAAAGTAGGGCATACGCAATATAAAATGAGACAAGATAGGTCTGAATAATCTCGGAAATCATCCAATCGACTTATAAACAAGCCGATTCATAATCCATCGGACGGTAGAAGTAAGGTTATGTGTCACGTGACTCAATCGACCAATGAGAGCGCAAGACGTATACTGACGTTTGTATCCGTCGGACGTATAAATAGCCACTTCCTATTATATATACGAAGAAAATTATTATCCAGGTAAACCAAAATGTATATTGCTTAATTTCAGGTCATTTCTTCTTAGAAATACCTGAAAATAGAGATTTTTTATATATTTACCTATTACGTAGTCATCTAGTTAATATTTTATTGGAAGTGGCTATTTATACGTCCGACGGATACAAACGTCAGTATACGTCTTGCGCTCTCATTGGTCGATTGAGCCACGTGACACATAACCTTACTTCTACCGTCCGATGGATTATGAATCGGCTTGTTTACTGAGTCGATTGGATGATATCCGAGATTATTCAGACCTATCTTGTCTCATTTTATATTGCGTATGCCCTACTTTTTCCGCGATGGGCGCTGCGGAATGAAAAATGAAGTGGTTATTTTATTATTTACAATGATGTAACCCACCCCCGATTTTCTTGAAATTTTGGCTACCCCCCGACAATGTCGGGGGCATCGCAGGTGGCGAATGTCGGGGGGGTAGCCAAAATTTCAAGAAAATCGGGGGTGGGTTACAACGCCTAACGTCGCATCGGGCGAAAATACGGGGCACCTACCTAGCCAAAATTTCAATAAAATCGGGGGTGAGTTACACCATTGGAAATTATTACCACTACTTTTTTCATACGGCAGCGTCTATCCCCTAAAAAGGAGCAGTGCATACGCTCCTTATTGCAAAGATGCTTGAGAAAAATGCACTTCCGACGTATCTAAATATTAGTTTACTTCGGCTTCGGACGTGTACGGAGTTAAATGCACGTCCAAAGAAGTCACGTGACTCAGCCCGCCAATGAGAACGCAAGACGTATACTGACGTTTGTATCCGTCGGACGTATAAATAGCCACTTCCTATTTTATTTACCTTTTGTAGGAGCAATTATGAAGCAGGATGCCTATTGAAGGAGCAGAAATTCGAACAATGGTTTCTGCCGGAATTAATTCTTGGAAATCCATTGGGCCAATCAAAGAAGAAGAAGAAGATATCCTCTATTATTTTAGAGAAGATATAGTTTGTACAATCGAAAATACGCAAGTAAAAAATAATAGAAGTCATTATAATGTTCATGAGACGATGAGTAGATAATACTTAAAACCACCTTAATCTTAAGTGTTGAAACTGGCGTTTCAGACTTTTTCTTGTAAAATTGTCAATAAAAGTTTAATTTCTCATTGATCATAATTTTCTATACCTCGGTTATTTCTACATAAAAAATGCTTGCTAAAGCACTATGCACATTAATTTCCGTAGATATTAAAACAAGTATGTGCTTCAGAGTAAATATCCTTATGAGTATCTATTACTGGGTCAGTTACCGTACACTACAAATGCATTAAGACAAAATGAAGACAACAAATAAAGGAGACTTTTCTACTTAAAAAACATTTTTTTCTCGAGTTGATAGGTTTCGAAAAAATTGTGTATACAGAGCACACTTCCTAAAGCCTAACCGAACTGAGAGTTAGAAAAATTCGGTTTGGGACAGTAACGCTTAAAAGTAACTTTTGTACTAATAATAGTGCATTGTGACTACGAGCAGCCTTTTACAAGAGCATATCTTTTAGTCTCTAGGTAATAGATACAGGGTGTTCTGCCATATACAGGATGATTTTTTTAGGTCTACCACCGCGATTTTCTCGCTTATTTTGCGCCCTACAAAAAAAGAGTAGGAAACAAAAATTTTGCCATTTTGGACAGCTAAGTGGTGCTGCAAAATAAATCGGCATCCAGGACCAACTTGTCGCGCAATATTAAAAAAACCTCAAATTGAGCAAAACTATTAATAGCCGAGGAATGTTTATTTTATGAGACAGAGGAAAACTTTTATATTGAAAATTAATGGTACTGAGAAGCTTTATCCATCCACGTAGTCAGATAGTTTCAGCAAATTACACACGGTCTTCGGCTCTCTTGAGACCATGAAAATTTTTGTTGATTCTTAAGTTTTCTTAGTACAGTGCGAAAAGTTGGGCATGGAGGCCCATTCCTTTTTTAAAGTCGCCTCGCTGACCAAAATTGCCATATTTTGTTTTCTTACGTATTTTCTGTGCGGCCTAAAATAAACGAGAAAATCGCTTAATAAGAAATAAACAAAAAAAATTTCATAGCCTCAAGAGAGCCGAAGACCCTGTGTAATTTGCTGGAACTATCTGACTACGTGGATGGATAAAGCTCAATGCCATCAATTTTCAATATAAAAGTTTTCTTCTGTCTCTTAAAATAAACATTCCACCGCTATTAATAGTTTTGCTCAATTTGAGGTTTTTTTAATATTGCGCGACAAGTTGACCATGGATACCGATTTATTTTGCAGCACCACTTAGCTGTCCAAAATTCCAACAGTTTTGTTTCTTACGCTTTTTTTGTAAAATCATCCTGTATATCAAAAACAGGAATAAATTTAAATAAATGGCTAAAAATGAATCATTTCTCGGTTTTTTATATATTTTTTAAATTATTACTGCTCAGGTCTCAATACAATTGTTTTGTTTTTAATAAATGAGCTCCGTAGACCGACCCATCTACTCCACTATATTATTGAAATGCTTGTTTGGATACGATAAAATGACTAAGAATGGAAATGGAGATTCAGGAAAAAAAAGTTATTTAAGTATCAATAATAAGTCTTAAATCCAATCCCATAAGGACTAAATGAAGACAACCCCAGTTAGGGTATAAAAATGATTCATTTATAAAAATTATTATTATCTCGATTACTTAACAAGTTACAGTGCAAAAACCCTATTGGGAGTGGGGCAGGCGGTGTCAGGCTATTACGTGTCAGCTGTTCATATTCGGCAGTGTTTGGTTAGTTTTGTGTGTCTCGCGAAAATGGATGCCCGCTTTATAAGCAAAGATTTTTTGACCGTTGGCGAGGTTGTTGGAATTAAGGCAAAAGCCCTGTAAATCGTTAAGTATCGGATACACAAAAAAATTTGTAAGAAAAAGTTGACCAGAAGTTAATCCTTTAAAATTTTTATTAGACTTTTTTTGTAAAAAAATGTTTACAAGACCACCCCTGCAGCTTGCAGAATTTTTGTCATATATAAGTAATGCACTGTAACTCGTTATGTATTAGAGATACAAAAAAATTATGAGAAAAAGTTGTTCATACTTTGATCCCCTACAACTTTTATTAGTATCATTTTGCTTTAAAAATGTTTAGGAAGCCACCCCCCTTGTTTAGAAAACCACCCTATAGCGCAATTCATATCAGGAGTTCGAGTGTGATCTTTTGGTTGGACACCAGGAGGCAGTCCTCAAGAAACCCTGAAAAAATCATCCTGTTCGAATTCCTGTTCGTTACTGATTTTTGTGAATATTGAGGTATAAAAAATAGTAGACGGCTCTGGATTTGCAATTTCAGAACAACAGAAACGTCAAAAGAAGCGCTTTTGAAAACGTTTCAAGCAAAAATGTTTAGGCAAATATCTCCAAAAATAAAGGTTTTATGGATTTGGATAGTTATAAATAAAAGTAGGTATACTCCCTGTAAGCCTGCAATATAATCGAAAAATTGAGATTTCTCATGAAACGGTGACAGATATGAGAAAATTTTAAGACATTATTTTTATTAGTAAATAACACACCTAGCCGATGGAACCCGTATCTCCGGTAGCTTAGTTGGTTAAGTGCCTACGGCCACAGTAGGAGTCCCGGGTTCGAGTCCTGGCTGGAGTGCATTTTTTTCAATTGATATCATTTACCTGATATGCCATTAAAATGACCATTATTATTAAATTCTATATTTGACCAGGCTACTATAATTTTAAGATTATACCATAGCCGAACGGAGTATCGTTCGGCTATGATTATACCTCTGCCACTGGTTGGATAATATACTCCATACTAACACGTTATATACAGTATTGGTGCACTTACACTGTATACCAAATTTGGATTATTTACCTTTTGTAGTTTGGACTCTGTATTTAAAAAACAGATACAGTCATAGACGTAACTAGGGGAGGGCTAGCCCTCCCTAAAATGTAAAGGATGTGCGAAGATATGCTTCTCGTAAACAGAATAGATCTAACATTCTGACAACGCAACGTTATGCAACAGGGCGAACACCGCACGTGCCTTTTTAAATTCACCAGTTTCGACGAATCTCTTGCTCTTGCGGAATCTTGCGCCTTGTGCCCCCACAAAATCCGACTGAAATTTAAATGCGCAAGCGAGAGCGAACACACCGTGCCTGCTGCCGAGAGAAAGAGAGACGAGACGGGTGTCGGAGAATGTACTTTTGCTGTGCCAGACTCCAGACTTTTATTTTGTTATTCATCCAGTGTATTGTTGTTTCGTTATAATATGTACTATGTAAATAATCTTGCATCACAAAATAGCAGACATTTCCAACATTTTTTCTCTGGTTTCTACTCGGAAACCTCTACTTTTTCATATTGTTTGTTCTTAAATTAATTAAAGATGATTCAAAATTACCAGTAGATAGACCTATACATTATATTTTGAAGCCTTAAAATTAACGTTTTTGGGTGTAACGTATTTAGAAGGGCGGGACCGAACCCCATCATTTCGGAATTTGAAAATATTCACTCCAGCTTGTAAATTTAAAGATATTGGGATTTCCCAAGACTAATTTTATGTAATTTTTCTTCAAATTTTTAAAAAATTTCGCCTGCGGCGCATTTTTTAGAATTATGTTGAATGCCCTTGTTTAAAAAAATGACACAAAAATTGTCCCTCCACCACTCGAAATTAATTCCTATATACGTCACAGAAGTGATCCAAACTCGTAGCCCCGGCCTACCATTTTACAGAATGACATGTAAAAAATATACCTTTGTAATAAGTAGCGTACCGACTTTCAAAAATTTCTCTTCTTAATGTACTATATAAGGAATCAATCAATTACCGAAGCAATTAATTGATCATGGAGTATTATAATGATAGCACACCCGAAGGTGCGGGACAAAGCCACTGGTCTTGATGGCGGGTCTCGGTAATTGTGGCGTGAGCCTTTGCCGATCAAGACCAGTGGCTTTGTCCCGCACCTTCGGGTGTGCTATCATTATAATATACTCCATAATCAATTAATTGCTTCAGTAATTGATTGATTCCTTATATAGTAAATTTATCGTCTAGGCACGTTTGTCTACCACTTGATAGTCGGGTGAGCCATACTGATGAGGGATTACTGTCCCGAAACAGTACTGTATATGGTCGACTATCACTCTTTTTGTTCTATCTTAATGGATTAAATAATTCCTTGTCGGGGCCCCGCATTTTCATGCGGCACCTGGACCCGCAAAATCTTGAGCCGGTCCTGATCAGCCCCCCCTAAAAATACGACCTAGTTACGTCTATGGATACAGTACCAGGTTTTTGTCTAATTTGTTTTACTTGTTAGGATTTCTTGTTTGTTCTAGCCGTGGTTGATGATGATCGCCCGCATGAATCTTTGAAGTACCATGTCCAAAGTTGTTGGTGGGGAAATGTGTCGCTAAAATCTTCACGTGAGATGGCAGCACAAACATATTTCACTCAGGAAGACATAGACCTTGGATTGGTATTCTTCAAGCACCTTAGTAAGCAATTATTAAATTTTATATTTGAAAATTAGTGTTTTAAATATTTTAAAGAGGCACTAAGTTGTATTATTCTTTACTATATGTCATCACAGTTGTTTTCCACACTATTTTCTATAAAATGACTTAAAACTTCTACGTGAATATACCCTTTACTTAAATATTTTTTCCTTAGATGGATCGAAGGCTCGTTTCAAGTTTAATGTGAGTGATGGCGTGCACACTACTAAGGACTATTTATTTGAAATAAAGGCACTACCTGTTCGACTACAGTTAACTAGCAAGCCACTGCATTTATTTCCCCTGCAAAAGAAATACATCACGTCAGAACACGTGCTTAGCAGGAACAGTGACGACAGAAAAATAGTGTATGAAGTAGTGACTCCCCCAACCTTAGGAAGACTGATGTCACAAACAGATAGGGCAAACTTCTACAGGGTTGTTTCAAGTTTTACACAGCGGGATATAAATAATTCGGTCATATATTATGAGCATTTAAGGCCGTTTTCGGATCTGAATGCCAATGATTCATTTGTTTTCGATGTGAAGTCTCATTTAGCCAAGCCTATTAAAAATCAAGTAAGTGTCTATCATAAAACTCCTAATTTCTTTAATATATTAGCAAGTCACAGTCAAGATAGAAGCCTTTGTACTTTCTTTTCTTCGAAGAGATTTATCTAAAAATGCATAGTTTTTCTAAAAACCGTTTCAGAAAAATAGTTGGCATGGGTAAAATGACAATAAAATGAAGTAATAATAAGTTGAAATTCACTTGAGTCTTGTATAGTGCCATTATTTTTTCTAAAATTGTTTATTAGGGTGAAATTTCAATTCATTTCGTGAGCTAGGAGCTACATTACTTTTTCATAATTTCAACATGTTATATTTTCTCTACACTTTACAACCTATCTTCAACTAACTATATTTGCATTCTCATTAACAGATACTATAACCATCGGGTGTCCGGACTTCAATCATATTAAAACAAAAGAGTTGGTACTAATAAAGGAGGTAGCTTTTACTAAATATTTAGGCATAATATTGACAAAAATCTAAATTGGGATCAACACATTCTAAAGCTGACAACTAGCATCAGAAAATTAATTCACAGATTCTATATCTTAAGGGAAAATGTTTGATAGAGAATTTTTAGTTGGAACATTATTCTAGTCAAATCATTAATGAGGTATGGAATAATTGGGTGAGATGACCTTTATCAAAACTATTAAACCAACTTTGTGTAGTTTAAAATTATATTCATAAAAAAAACAAATTGAGAATTAACAAATGTACAAGATGTTCCAAACTCGACGCCCCACGGTTATTATAGGCAAACGAAAACAGCCAGTATAAATTTGACTTGTGGGCTTGCTTTTGGGCCAAAAAGATAGTTTTTAGGAATTTGGGATATAATAGGTTATGACATCATCAAATATATTTATCCCAGGACCATAGGTACCTGTTTCTCTTTAAATTTGGAAAGAGCACGTTTCGTAAATAAAATTTTTGATATATTGTTAAATATGAAAAAGATGCCATGGTATTTTTTAAATGAAAATCGAGTTAGCCATGACTTATGAAGGTATATTTGCATTTTGGCTCTCCCTTAAGTTGTTTTCTAATCGAATAAACATTTTGTGATCAGGAACGTTACGTTCAGGATATTTCTCCCTATATAAACTCTAACGGCCTCTTCTAGCATTTTTTCAGCTTCTCCATAGACTAATAACATATCAACTTTTTCATTGTGTGTTACCATTAGTGAAGTTTTATGATACCTTCAATGACTGGATACAATTATGAAATGTCAAGAGAAGATATTTCAATTATGACAGGTAAGAATAATAAGTTATCAACTGTCAATTATTGTTTTCCATCGATACCCGATCAAGCCAAGGCTAATTTGATTGAGGATATATACTTTGTATTACCTACACTAATATAATCTCTAATTTTTGCAATAACAGTTGCCAGTTCTCATAGAAAATGTGGCATTACATTTAAGAAGAACCATGTGGTTTCAACACGACGGAGCCCCACCCCAGCCAGCAAAAAGACATTTCTTCTATGTTGAATAGACACCACATTGTTCGACGAAAAGTTCGACGCAGAAAACACGTAGAATCGACGGCAATATGTCACAGAGAATTTACGTGCTCAGCGACGTCTAATAAGACGTGCAAAATTACGTAATGACGACGTGTAATAGGACGTGCAAAGTACGTAATGGTGACGTCTAGTAAGACGTGAAAAATTACTTAATGGCGTCGCAACGCATAGTGTTTGTTCAGCGAATGTTCGGCCCTACGTTACAACTCCCGTCCTTGTCTGACCGATATCTATCGTATATTCACGAGTAAGACAAGGACGGGAGTTGTGACGTAGGGCCGAACATTCGCTGAACAAACTTTTTTACTCAAAAGATATATAAAAGGGTTTGTGATTTGTAAATGAAATGAAATACATTTTTTAATCAATATACGTTTATTATATTTTAAGTACCAACAAACACAGTAAAAAAATAAATAAAAAAACAATACAAAAACATGAATAAAATAGAATACAAGAGAAAGTACCTAATTCATTCTATTCGGCAATCATCAGTGCGGTATAACATTAACCAAATCAGAAAGATAGGCGTGATTTGGGAAGTAACACAATAATGAAGTGCAGGCAGGAGCCAACAGCACATTTGCAGCTTCTGTCAGCACATGCTCTGGATTTAGGGCTTGTACTAAAGTTGGCAGCTAAAACATCCCCTATGTGGAAATATCCACAACCCAAGTTATAATAACAATAGGGATAAATAAAATGGTAGAAGGTAGTATTGAATTTTGCAGTATAAAATGGACAATTAAATCACTTTGAACAAGGAACCTTGACTTTGAATATCATTTGGGTTAATTTTAAGCTAGGTTTAAATTTGCGTAATGGGGCTACATGTTTACTTTTTCTCGAGCTTTTACTACTTACATAGGGGATAATAGACAATAAAAACTCACTCAAGTACTACAACACGAAGCACCGGAACACCAGATCCACACAATAGCTAGGTTAATAACAGGGAACGACACGTGCTCGCGGAACAGCTCCAGACAATAACGGCGTGGCGTGCTGCGTTCGAGACGGGAAAGCGGAGACGGAGGCGGTGGGCGGCGCGGCCAGGACGCGCACTGCGCAAGCGCAGGCTGCAGTACGTCATTATCACGTCTTCTCGACGTTAACTATCACGAGAATAAAAACTATGCATAGAAGTAATTTATTTCGACGTAATTTCGACGTCTTATAATCTCCAATAATGGAACATACGTAAACAACGTAAAATCGACGTCGATTCGACGTCCTATATTTTAAATAATATTAGTACACAGCTTGTCACCAATATTCGACGTCGTATTGACGTCAAGGTTATAGCGTTGCTGGCTGGGACCACACAAAGTCAACATTGTAAAAGAATTTCTAAATAATGAGTTTTGAAACAAATGGATTGGGATACTCACTCTATTACTAGGTTTCTAATTATGAAAATTTCTGAAAAACTTGTTTACAAAATTCCATCCCGGAATATTGACGATTTAATAGAAAAAATAACACCAATAACAGTTTTTTTTTTAAAGGCGTTCATACAGTTATATTTTTTATAACTAATAATAAAATTTTAATACTTTTTCCATAATACATCTGTCCGAGCATCTGTCAATTGTTTCTGTCAAAAATATACCTTCATAAGTCATGGCTAACAATTTTCATTAAAAAATACCATGGCATTTTTTTCATATTTTTACAAGTAATACGCATATAACTTTTTAATGAAACAATATATCAAAACAATTCATTTACGAAAGTTTATCAGAAAAACGTGCTATTCCAAATATAAAGAGAAACAGGTATGGTCTTGGGAAAAATATATTTGATGACGTCATAACCTATATTTTCCAAATTCCTAAAAACTATCTTTTTGGCCCAAAAGCAAGCTTGAGTGGTCCTAGAAGAAACCCACAAGTCAAATTTGTACTGGCTGTTTTTGTTTGCCTATAATAACCCTGGGGCGTCTAGTTTTGGGACACCCTGTACACTAAATATTGTAAACCTTCAGTAATATATTCAATTATATTCTTTGAATTGATGGAAAGAAAAATTATGCATTTTTCGCTACACACATAACATAGTAATATACAGTTTGTTCAGCGAATGTTCGGCCCTACGTCACAACTCCCGTCCTTGTCTGACTCGTGAATATACGACCGATATCCATCGTATATTCACGAGTAAGACAAGGACGGGCCGAACATTCGCTGAACAAACTGTAGGTACCTAGTATACATATACAGAGTGATTCTGTTCCGGTGCTCAACATGGGGATCTCGGAAACCGTAACAGATACGAAGTCGGTCAAATAGAGGCAAACTTGCGCCTTTGGGCGCCTAACAATATGCCGTTGAGAAAGTTAAAATATTTTCATGGGTTGCTGGGATATTTAAGAAAAACCGAATTTTTGAAATTTAGATTTTATTTTTTTCTGGCGCCATTTGCGTTAATATTGAAAAATAAATTATACTTTTTCATTGCAACTTTTTCTGGACTACGTCATAGTATTTTTAGATTTTCGGGGCGACGTTTCGTTTTTGAGATCAAGGGATCGTCTTCATTTTTTTAAATACGGACCTGGATTTTTGTTGCATATTTCGAAATAAATCGTTGTCCAGAGTACAACGATGTATGACACATACATATTTTTTCTCGTTTTAGCCGCTAAAATGCACATTTACTAGGAAAAAAATTAATACGGTCCTGGACTATGCATTTCTCTCTTTTTTTTTTCAAAGCTATTCCGATTATAACAGGTGATCATTATTTTAATACTTACTGGATTAATTATTCTCCATGTACCACTATTGTTAGTAATAATTATTGTTGTTATTTACCTAAAGTATAAAAAAATTTCAAAATATGACAAACATGTAGTATAATTAATCCAGTAGGTATTAAAATAATGGTCACCTGTTATAATCGAAATAGCTTTAAAAAAAAAGAGGGAGAAATGCATAGTCCAGGACCGTATTAATTTTTTTCCTAGTAAATGTGCATTTTAGCGGCTAAAACGAGAAAAAATATGTATGTGTCATACATCGTTGTACTCAGGACAACGATTCATTTCGAAATATGCAATAAAAAATCCAGGTCCGTATTTAAAAAAATGAAGATGATCCCTCGATCTCAAAAACGAAACGTCGCTCCGAAAATCTAAAAATACTATGACGTAGTCCAGAAAAAGTTGCAATGAAAAAGTGTAATTTATTTTTCAATATTATCGCAAATGGTGCCAGAAAAAAATAAAATCTAAATTTCAAAAATTCGGTTTTTCTTAAATATCTCAGCAACCCATGAAAATATTTTAACTTTCTCAACGGCATATTGTTAGGCGCCCAAAGGCGCAAGTTTGCCTCTGTTCGACCGACTTCGTATCTGTTACGGTTTCCGAGATCCCCATGTTGAGCACCGGAACTGAATCACCCTGTATAGTATAATGTAACTACTTTATTTTTAAAGCTAACAATCAAAATATAATAATATACTTTTTTAAAATAACTTATTCCAGGTTTTTAGAATTGACATCTCAGTTTCATCGGGAGAACTGGACAGCTACGTACAGGTTCCTAAAATATTGGTCGATGAAGGAGGGATAGCCAGTATTACGCTAAACTTTTCAGAGGTAGTCAACTTCCTAGAAATGCATGCCGGTCTTCATGCACCCGTACTGTTTGCTACAATTAATTCTCCAGTCTACGGCAGGGTATTTCTCCAAAACAGCAAGGATACACATATGACGTTCAGTCAGCAACAGCTGGAAGGTGGCCAGGTGTATTACGAGCATGACAATTCGGATACTTTAAGAGACAGTATTTTCTTTACACTCTCTCTAGTGCCAGGAATTTTCCTATGTAATTTCACAGTTCCTATTACTGTAAATCCAGTTAATGACCAACCCTTTAAACTCGTTACTCCAGCCCCAAACATAAGGGTGGTTGAAGGAGAAAATCACACAATCACTAGGAGTGAGTTGTGCACAGAAGATGCAGATACACGGCCTGACAAAATTAAGTACGATATGATGACCACACCTTCAAACGGGAGGTTGCTGCTCAAGCCTGACTTACTGCCTATTAGTTATTTTACCCAAGCAGATATAGATAGTGAAAAAGTTGTTTATGTTCACGATGGTCCCGGACTTAAAGATTCCTTTCATTTGAGGATATGGGATGAGAAATTTGTGCCAGACTTTACACAGTTCAATATTCTGATCTTTCGGCTGAAATTTGAAGTAAAGGCAGCTTTACCTGTGACAATTCAACAAGGCTCAGACGTTACATTCATAACGGATAAGCAGTTTTTCTTAGAAACAAATGGAGATAGAAACAAAATATACTACAGTGTATTGACTAACCCTAAGCATGGCTTGTTATATGTGAACAACGAGGAAAATACAGTATTTTCCCATAACGATTTAACTGGGAAAGGGGTGATGTATTTACAGAAGGATATGACAAAAGCAAATGACAGTTTTGAGGTGCGAAGCGAAATCATGTTGTGGAATACATCATACTACCGAGATATATATGTGAATATTTATGTAAAGCCATTAATAAATATTCAAAATATGGCGGTGCGTGCTGGCAAAGAAACCCAGATCACATTTAGTGTCTTAGATGCAACTCCTCTTGCAAGACTAACAGGCAGCAATCCTATGTACATTATCACAAGTCCATTAGATTTATTCTATTTTAGGAAAATAATAAGAAGTTCGGGAAACAAAACGACAGCATTGAATGTGATCGTAACAAATTTCACACATGAGGAGATTCAAAGTGGAATAATCTATCTAGATGTTCCAGCAGAAACGAACATCCCACGGGATGGTATTCATCGGGAGATAAAATTTATTGTTGCGGGTAGTATATTCCAGCCCGCATTTGGTGAGTTGATGGTCCACATAAGCCCAGCCACCAAGGCCTTCACGCTACTGACCTGGCCGGGGCCCAGCAATCCTGAACAACGTGAGGGTGACTGGAACGAAGATGTTGGGCTATTTCACAATTTATACATAATCATAGGTGAGTTTCTTCGATTAATTAAAATTTAGCTCTTTGGTACACCTCCAGACAATAACATCCTAACCTAATAGCTCTTGCTTGTCATTCATAAAACCCCATTTGTTTAGCCAAGAATGGTTATAGACATGAGCAAATATTTCTACCCAAGCAGCATTAAAGTTGCGGTAACTGAGATGGGAACTTTGAATAAGTAGTTATTACGTAATTATTACTTAAAAATCGACTTATTAGTTTTTTTTACTTATATTTAGAAAGTATGAGTAATTATGTAGTAATTATTACTACAAGTTGGAACTTTATGGTTTCAGTACTTCTAAGTAGTTTTTGAAGTATCTAGAACGGAATTGTTACTATGCAAAATTACGTTAAAGTCACGTTAACTCTAAAGTTATATTCAATGGTCGGAATTACTTTGTTGTGTTGCTTGTTTATCACTTTAAAGTTTTTATTACTCTATGGTAACGGTGAAAATAACTTCTACATCTTAGCGACTTTAGAAATACCTCCAAAGTTCCGGAACTATATAGTAATATTTAAAGTGGAATTAACTTCCCCGCTACTCGAGAAAACTACTGTATGGTAAGTTTTACTTCCCACTCCATTTTAAAATTACTAGAAAGTTCCAATTACTACACTGTCACTTCTATAGGGACCAAAATGGAAACTACATTTAGTTCCTTACAATCGTTTGAAGGATTCGGTAGTTTTTGCGAAGTGATGACAATGTCAGCCATTATAAAGAAGAAAAATTATAGACACACATTCACATTTTATAGAAAATTAAAGTAGCAGTTGGATGAAACGAATCGAAACACGAGCACCTGTCTTCAATACAAAATTACAAAACGCTTCTCTTGAGTGGCTACAATTTTAAATATCAACATTTCAAAATATAGCACAAAACACACCGGCTGAAAATAACACCCTCATATAAAAATTATAGGTTAAAGTTCCAAATGGAACCTAGTAGTAGCATTCGGAACTTAGACGAGGCTTCTGGAACCTTGAAGTCCTCTTGTAGTAATTGGGACTTTAGAGTTTAAAATATCTAAAACTAATTTTCGTCTTAAAGGTAGGAATTACCTTAAAGTGAAAAAAGTCTAGTTGCCGTTACTACCAGTTAAGTGGCAAAGCCTTCAAACACCCATTTTAAGGTATATAATATAATAATAATACTTAGAAGTAATTGCTGAAAATTACGCCATATTTTCTTATAAAATAATAGACGCCATTAATATCAAATGTCAATTTCCTTTGGTACTGAAATAGTTATTTCTTTAAAATTGTCCCAAAAAAGAGAAAATTGAGCAAAAATGAAAAAAGTGTTAAAACATGCATTTTGAGAGGGCGCGTCGTTACTTTTCAATCTATCAATGTCATATTTGACAGAAAATTTTCAATCGTTTTAGTTTCTTGAATCTAGCAATGAGAAAAAAATCAGCAAATTAATACCTCTCTTATATCTACCATATTCGTAGATATAAGTTAAAAATAAATATTAGGTACTTCCATTTTCCACGGTTATTGAAAAATGACGGAAGATGCTGGGCTAGAATACTTTTTAATTATTTAGACAAAGCAAGGACAACAAATCCAACAAAGTAGCGGTGACCACCCTGCTACATCTCCACCACGTTGCCGGAACATAAGCGCGTCGTAGCGGTGTAAGTTGCTAGGTGGTCGCCGTTACGTATCTATCAGCCTCAAAATGTTCCCCATTTTGGTCACAGGGACGTAATAGGAACGTAGTAATTACGTAACTGGTAGTAACGTAGTAATTACGTTCCTATCAGTAGTAATCACAACTTTAAAGTTGCAAACAAAAGTCGCCGGAACGTAATGGCGACTAAAAATGCTGCTTGGGTATTGTCCCAAGTCCCAAACTAAAGTTTAGTTCATTTTTTAGAAAAAAGTTGCATAACTTATTGCGTAGAGCTATACCTACATGTAGTAATAAAAATAAAAAAGAGTAAAGTATATAGTATTGCTAAAGTCAATCAAAACAGCATAAAAAACCCAACGGATTCATGAATGAAATATAGGACATAAGGCGTTGCACAGTTTTCGTAAATATAGGTACATTGTACAGACTAGGAGACTGTAATAGAGACTACCCCTGTGAATTAATTTTATATAAGAAGGAAATGGATTGTGGTCTTCGAGACACTGCACCACTTTTTTATGAAATGAAAGATGTCTCAAACAAAATTTCCATAGCCACCTTCGTTTTTAAGATACAGGGCGAATTGAAAATTGGCAGTTTTTGTACCTGTAGCTGCACCTCAATTACCTTTTCACATATATGAAAAGTAGAAACTCGCTTTTATATAACTTTACCTGAAGAATCCAGTGGCGTAGTCAGATTGTTGCTAGCTTTATCCATTTCGAAGATATAAAGCAAACTTATGTTTTTTTTTTAAATAGAACACCCTGCATTTGTTTAAATATTTGAATTCGGCCTGTTTTCAGCTTTTCAGAAATATAGACAGGGCGTTTTTAAATTGTGGTGCCAACATATTGTGACAAGTAGAAAATGTCATTTTGAACAAAAAGTTTCCTATAAACATGTGTCCGAAAATGCATGGTAATAAAGTTACAGGATGATAAATGTATAGTTTGAAAAACATCTTTATAATAAACATTAGCTCAAAAACGCTTGGTTCTCCATATACAGAGTGTTGAAACTTTTCCAAATATTTTTTAATTTTTTTCTAGCCCGTTTAGGAATTATTTTATACATATTATGGGTTGTCATTTTGTGCCATAATTTGGCCCTGTTCAGATGAGCAGCGGCGTAGATACAAATAATTTTATTTAAAATGCCAGCATAATCACCTTGACACTAGTTTAAAAAATCCGAAATTACGAAGAAACTGTACCAGAAATAAAAAAAATACCAAGAGGCACTTTTTGTTCCAAATTAAATAGGCTATCCAAAAAAGGCAAAATTTTTGGTTTTGCACAGGGCCGTACTACTTTTTTTCTACAATTATTTACAGTAACTATTTGTACCTACGCCGCTGGTGATCGGAACGGGGTCAAATTATTCCACAAAATGGCAACCGTCCAGTGTATAATGTGTACCAAATTTGGTTGGAATTCCTAAATGGGATCGAAAGAAATTAAAAAAATATGTTATTTTTGGAAAATTTTCAACACGCTGTATATGGAGAACCAAGCTTTTTTGGGCTAATGTTTATTAAGCATATGTGCTTATTTTAGCGAGTTCTACCTTGTGTTTTCGGCTCTGACTTTAGATGTGACTCACCCTGTATAACTTTACCTGAAGAATCCAGTGGCGTAGTCAGATTGTTGCTAGCTTTATCCATTTCGAAGATATAAAGCAAACTTATATATTTTTTTTAAATAGAACACCCTGCATTTGTTTAAATATTTGAATTCGGCCTGCTTTCAGCTTTTCAGAAATATAGACAGGGAGTTTTTAAATTGTGGTGCCAACGTATTGTGACAAGTAGAAAATGTCATTTTGAACAAAAAGTTTCCTATAAACATGTGTCCGAAAATGCATGGTAATAAAGTTACAGGATGATAAATGTATAGTTTGAAAAACATCTTTATCGCAATAACATCTACAGAAGTTATGCAATTTGTATAAAAACAATTTATCCCATCGACCAGAGGTGGACAAGTCGGGTAGCACAATGAGTTTTAAGTAAAAAACTTTTATAACTGTATATAACTTTTTTGAGGTTATCTTTTTGGTCTCGCAGGTTCATCATTTCAGTGCGTCTTTTTATTTTGCAACAAAAGGGTACTCTTGTTTCATAACGATAAAATCAACCGTTTGCATTGAAATAGGCAAAATGTGCCCCAAAACACCTGTTGACTCCAAAATTCGAAAAATCAAATTTTCAACTACCGCTTTCAAATTTTACAAAATAATTGTAGGTACCATTTAAAGTGACAAAATTCCCTATGAAGTATGTATCAAAAAATTTTCACTTTCAAAATGGAACGGATTGAACTCGACAAAATTTTGAAATCCATATTTCAGGAAAACCAGTGATGCTTTACTCAATATCCATTAGTCATTTTTTCTTAATTTTGAATGGACAATTCATCTTTAAAACATTTAAATGCGGTAGGCCATAATTTTTTCGTTATTTTAAATGGAACACCCTATATTTTATTGCATTTTTGGATTCTACGGAAAATTCTAGGTACATTTCATGTATCATGTCCTATACCTAAATTAAGCCATTTTTGAGATATTTGAAATTTTAGAGAAAAAATGACAGATGCAGACCCGTACTTAATTGACAGTTTCTTCATAACGGCTACATATTTCTTAACGCGCTCTTGGCATTTTGCAGTCAAAGGCTTGGTGCAGAGAAATACCAAGAAAGTTTCCGATCTTGTACAGGGTGCTCACAAAAAATTATTCAAATATTAATTAAAAAATGCCAAAAACTCAAAATTTTCAGATAGAAACCCCCCTTTTTTTTGTTGTAGCCGTATTTAGCACAAAAAATTAGGGAAAGTTTGTGTTTGGCTTCCTATACCTAAATGTTAGCATTTTCGATTTATTTACAAAAACTAATTTTCCACTTCTTCATCAAGGGGGCGTTTTCTTAAGTTTGATGAATCTAGTTGGCCATGGCTGATTATACGATTGTCAGAGAATGAAGAAATGTCATTTTGTTTAAAATTATTGTAAACAATGCCGGCACGGTTAAATTACACAAACGAAGACTATTTAATATTTAAATTTATTTACTATCAGCAAATATGTAGGTATTAGAAGTTCTCGATATAACTCTGATGCATTCTCCATAAATAATAAATAAATTTGAATAGTCTTCGCTTGTGTACTTTAACCGTGCCGGCATTGTTTACAATAATTTTAAACTAAATGACATTTCTTCATTCTCTGACAATCGTATAATCAGCCATGGCCAACTAGATTCATCAAACTTAAGAAAACGCCCCCTTGATGAAGAAGTGGAAAATTAGTTTTTTGTAAATAAATCGAAAATGCTAACATTTAGGTATAGGGAACCAAACACAAACTTTCCCTAATTTTTTGTGCTGAATACGGCTACAACAAAAAAAAATGGCGGTTTCTATTTGAAAATTTTGAGTTTTTGGCACTTTTTGAATTAATATTTGAATAATTTTTTGTGAGTACCCTGTACAAGATCGTAAACTTTCTTTATGGTATTTCTCTGCACCAAGCCTTTGACTGCAAAATGCCAAGAGCGCGTTAAGAAATATATAGCCGTTATAAAGAAACTGTCAATTAAGTACGGGTCTGCATCTGACATTTTTTCTCTAAAATGGCAAATATCTCAAAAACGGCTTAATTTAGGTATAGGACATGATACATGAAATGTACCTAGAATTTTCCGTAGAATCCAAAAATGCAATAAAATATAGGGTGTTCCATTTAAAATAACGAAGTTGTCATTGACTTCCGGTATAACCGGAAGTGCCGCCATTTTTAAAATACTTTAAATGAATAGTACTCATTGACATTGGTCAGCTGCCAAATTTTCAAAAAAATTCTATGCTTACTTTTTGTGATATCGATCGATGCAGTTCGTGGTGAGACACCCTGTATATTTTTTATGAGTTTGAAGCGCTGCTGACGCGGCCCGTTGCAATATTTTCAAGACTGACTACATCCACATCGTTGTTTAGTGGTTTTGCTACTAAATAAACCAAGTTTTAGATTTTCTAAAACAGTTGTGACATAGTTGTTTTTTTTTACAACTTTGAAGCTGCCCCTGCGCCAAACGCTAACGAAACTGGCTGACTGACGGCAAGGCTATTCTTATACACCCTAAATACTACACTGTATCAAAAAACCAGCCTTCCTAAAACTGTTGCATTTTTCTGTCACTCAGCTCCCCGACTAAAAGTCTTCAGAGACAATCAGTAATAGTTTTAAATGCCCGGTTTGGCTGAACCGAATTGGAATTTGGGCTTGTTGAAGAGAGCTTTCCTTCTTCTATTAAATGATTGTCCGGTAAGGTCATTTCGAATTTTGTGGTCACCGCTAGAGGGCGCAATTTGAAAAATTTCCCTTTTATTACAATTTTCTTTGAAATTTTAAATGCAATGACATATTTATTCTGTTATAATCGAAAAGTACATTAAATTTACAACAAAAAATAACCAAGGTTCAAATCGATATCTTCATTAGTTTCGGAGTTATCGCCAAAAGAATAATTATTAACACGTTAATTGAAAGAAGAAGGTAAGTATTTGTTTTCATAGATTTCCGTGGTCAAGCATGCCATGAAATAAATAAAAATCTACTTGAGCTTTTCATAAATTGCTATTTTTCTCACTTTTTATTCCTTTAAAGTCCTTTAAAGGTATTTCTAATTTACTTACCTTACCTGTCGTATCTTATATCGATATGAAATTATCTCGGAAATCATCTAGTAAACCATGACACAAAATTGTTTGGTACCTGACAACGTATATTCACGTTCCGCAAGTGGAGCATGTTCAAAACGTTGAAAATATACGGCAGGCATATCGTTAACCTCGGCATTCGTATAAGGCATTTTTTAATAAATGCAACACACAATTTGAACTCAAAATTTACAAAAATCAATATTTGACACAGTACTTATTAAAGCTTGATTTATGTGACATTTAGTTTTTTGCTTCCCAGAAACCAAACGATTTTGTTTCAGGGCTTACTAGATAATTTCCGAGATAATTTCATATCAATATGGCAGGTAAGGTAAAAACTCAAGCATATTTTTATTTATTTCATGGAATACTTGACCACGGAAATCTTTGATAACAATTACTTTCCTTCTTTCAAATAACAGGTTAATAATTATTATTTTGGCGATAACTCCGAAACTAATGAAGATATCGATCTGAACCTTGGATATTTTTTGCTGTAAATTTAATCTACTTTTCGATTATAACAGAATAAATATGTCATTGCATTTAAAATTTCGGAGAAAATTGTAATAAATGGGAAATTTTTCGAATGCCCCCTCTAGCGGTGACCACGAAATTCGAAATGATCTTACTGGACAATCATTTGACAGAAGAAGGAAAGCTCTCTTCAACAAGCCCAAATTCAACCAATTCGGTTAAACCAAACCGGAGTTAGCAGCATTTTTTCAAGTCAAGGTTTATCCGCCAGTTTCACCTCTATTTGAAGAGCTAGAGCAAAAAATCATTAACAAAAATTGTTCAGAATTTGCTGAAGAGTGCAATAAAATTATGTTTGATATATCTTTATTAGTCATTTTTTTGAGAAAACTCATTTTTTCAAATTTACCGTTTCGAATACGCCCTCTAGCGGCCGACCTACGGACTTAAAAATAATTTCCAGCAATTTTTTGTGACCATCTTACATAAGAAGATTTTTTCCCCAAAGCTCCAGGACTATTAATTCCTGAGATATGGTACCTCTTCACCCTTAATGAAACACCCTGTATACTATTATATATTCCTGAAAGCTGAAAACAACCTGAATTCAAATATCTACACAAATATAGGATGTTCCATTAAAAAAAAACATAATTTTTCTTTATATCTCAGAAACGGATAAATCTAGCAAAAATCTGAAGAACGAAATACAGTAAGTACTTTTCCTATACGTGAAAAGCTAACTGAGGTACAGGGGATAGCCAAAAACTACAAATTTTCTATTTTGCCCTGTATCTTAAAACTGAAGGTGGCTATGAAAATTTTGTTTGAGGCATCTTTCATTTCATAAAAAAGTAGTACAGTGTAGCGAAAACTGCAAGTCTCTGCCTCTAAAAATAAGGGAGATAGCCTAGAAAAGTGTTGAAAACGGGACACCCTGTACACTCTACATTGAATAAATTGTGTAAGTTAATAATAATAATAATATCCAATTTAAACTGCACTTGAACATGCACAGATGTCATGCCATTTTTTTCCCAGCAGTTTTATAAAAAGAACTTGCATACTTATCTTGGCAGCCTGTTCAGAAACATGGGAAAATTACTTATTAAAATACAAGTTCATGTGACAATAATAACCCTTTGGGCCCACGCTAACGGTATGGCTATAGTTTTCCGAGGAATTTTCTATTTTGAACTTCATTTTAAAACACATGGCAGCTTGATTAAAATCATATCAAGACGTATATTTTTCAAATAAATGAAGATTCACTTTTCCATATGAAGAAACTACTCTCTCATAACTTATTATCGTGAGAATATACGCATTTCTAAAAAACACAAGGTATATGTAATATTTTAAGCTTTTTTTCTCAGTTAGGTAACACTAGTGTCCAATACTCAATAATTTATGTAACTGTCGTAACTTTATTAGATGGGTGACACAATTTTGCCATACTTCACTACCAAGTTCACCTATCACTTATCTTATCTAGTACAGCCGCACTTAATGTTGGTGACTGATTTGATTTTCTCAAATGCTTTTTTCATTGTGCCCCAAATCATTTCTATTGGGTTAAAAACACAATAGTAGGTCGGTAATCACAAAAGTGTATGTCTTACAAAGTTCCTCAATAGTTGTGTATTATTAAAATTATACAATTTACAATTAGGTATACAATTTTATATTGTTCAGTAACTCTTTTTTACTGTGAACTTTTCAGGTATGTCCAAGGTTTTTAAACATCATAAAATTTAAAATGTTTTCTTTAAGAAGTGTGAATGTTATAAAGTGTTGTCCATGACAATTACATAATTGGGTGGAATGTTAGGTAGAATCTGTTCTCTTCGGTTCAAGCATGAAGAATAATTACTATTTTTCTTCTTGCAAACAGTGTATTTATAAACTACAACTTGTAATAGGTATGTAGAATTGTCTACCCAACCATAGCGGATAACATTGTGCATATCAAACCGGGTCTCATCTAAGTATGTTATGTACCTATTTGATTGACGGTATTTTTTTTATTTTATGCAAATATTCTTGTCACAGTTCAATTATTCGCCGAGATTCCATTATGACTATTTTATTATTTATCTTTTCGTATTTAAATCCACAAGTTAGTAAAATACTTCATAATGTTTCTAAACTTCGGTAATTATAATAAAGGTAATCCTTTACTTTTTCTTGAATCATTTTCCTATTTTTAAGTATTGCTAACATAGGCCGTTTTTTCTAAAAATCTCTGTTTCAACGTTGTTTTATTCCAATGATTTTTTTAAATATATATTTTTGCTCTAAACTGAAAAAATAATTATGTATTTTATCGGGAAGCAGCACTTTTAATCAAGATGAACTTTTTGTCAAAACTCAAGATAACAAAGTTGTTCCTTTTTGTAACCCCCACCAGTGGACACACTGTATATACAGGGTGTTTCAGAAAACCCTGGCATAACTTCTGGATCATACAGAACTTCAAAAAACAAAATTAAAATTCTTATTGACCATGTGTATCATATTTAGATTCTTAGATACAGGGTGTCCAAGTTTACTTTTTAAAATTGAATATTGACCGTATCTTCCACCAGGTACATTATTGAAATTTGACACTGCTGTGTTCTTGGGGATGGAAAATAAGCTGAAAATGTCAATTTCTACGTATCGCACAGAGGGTGCCACTTGCGGTACTTTTGGATCGTGCTTTTACTCGTAACTTTTTGTGGTTATGTTTTTGGTCTTGCAGGTCCATCATTTTAGGGCATCTTTTCATTTTGCGACAAGAATGTACTCTTGTTTCATAACGATAACCGTTTGCGTTGAAATTTGCAAAACGTGCCCCAAAACACCTGTTAAACTCTAACATTCAAATCATAAAATTTTCACCTACCGCTTTCAATTGTTACAGATCAACTGTACCACTTAAAGTGAGAAAAAAATCCCTATGAATGATATGCCAAAAATTATTCGTTTTCAGAATGGAAAGGATTTAATTTGACAAAATTCTGACACCCTATTTCATGAAAACCAGTGGTGAAGAGAAAATGTAATGTTTTGAATGTTGGAGTTAACGGGTGTTGGTCATTCTTTTTTAGTGTTGTTTAACAATTTTCGACAAAACTATTTATTTAAGCCTATCATTTATCTATTTTGTACAAAAGTATATTTATACACCTTCTTCATCATTTATCTTATCCCAAATAATTTTTTTCTTCAAGGTACATGACATTTTGAAATTTTATGCTTGGCTATGATATGATTTTTAAAAGTTTCCTGCCCGATAGAAAAATTAATAACAAAACAGGTGTTGCAGTGACTGTCGTACTAATACTCGTGATTGTAATAATCACTGTACTAGTACTTGTGAAGTACCTCAACAGACGAGCGGAAGAGAGAGCAACTAAGGAAAACATCGGCATGCAACCATTGCCTCGCCCCCCAGACAGGCTTATGAACTCATCACCATCTCCACTGAAGTCGCATTTAGACATAACCTTTACACCGCCAATGTCACTAGCACTGCCCCAATGCAAAGTGACCCCACTGGGCGTACGAGAATTTAGCACGCCAACACCACACATTAGTTACCCTTACGGCATAGATGAGATTCCAGATCTGCCTACTTTTCAAGATCCTGACGAGTGGAGTAGTTTGGACACTTCATCAGAGCCTGCGAGGAGTATAGTGCCGCTCCACAATCAGTATTGGGTATAACTTTGTGTTGTGCAATCAATAGATTTAATTTATACATAATTTGTAGGACAACGATAAAATAAGAGGAAGACCAACGTGTAGTCCCTGGGAGTATCAATATTAGGTTCCCTTCCTCTTTTTTTATGTTATTTTGTAATTTTATACCTTATTTAATTTATTTATTTCGCAGATCTGAATATAAATGGATAAACATAAAGCTGGCCTACAAAAATAAAGACAACCAATGCAATTCATTACATAAGTGGCTGGAGTTGCTATAAAAGTATGTACTTGCTCATGTATCCTTCTCTAATTACGTAGTGTTCAGGTATGGGTCGGCTAGTGTTGGCCATCAGTGACTATGGGAATTAATGAGATTGTATGTATTTCACTTTGACCTAATCCTTCCATAATGTGTTTACGATTGCTTTCAAGTTTTCATTTATTCAGTATCGATATAATATAGCATGCCCCAGATAATAATATGCCAAATTCAAACTGTCTGCATATGATCCGGTATTGAATTTTCAGGGCCTTAATCTATGTAATCCAGACAGAAACAAAAACGAATACGTATTAAAAAATAGGATGACTACCTGCAGGATGCAGTAGTCAGAGCTAGGAAAAAAAAATATTTGAAGTATCTATGATCAAATCTTTGATATTAGCTAGACCTTTCTTCTTGTGCAGTAAATATCTATCTTTTTTAGATACTTTGAAAATATATATTGAATCTAAATAATGTCTAAAAAGTATCTAAGATCTTCTAAAGTATCTAAGTTCGCTGTAAATATCTAAGATCATTTCAAGGACCTAAGATCATTTAAGAATCTAAGATCTCTTAAAAATGTAAAATACTTTTCAGAAATGATCTAAGATCGTTTTAAGGTCTAAGATCATTTAATGATCTAACATCTTTTTTTAAAAGTATCCAAGATACTTTTCCGAATTGATCTACGATCATTTAACCCTTTTATTACCAACGCCGTAAATATATGTATGGTAGAAAGGAAGCATGCCAACTCACCCAGTATTTTTGCCATGACTGCCTTAAATATCTGAAACCATTAACTTGCCTACAGACCCAGTGCCTTACATATCTGGCACTGATACAAAGCCTCCACACACAAGTTTCTTCAAGAAGTTTCTTTTTAAAAATTATGAATTGATCAAAAAGTTGCAAAACAAAATTAAAATTTATATTTAAAGACGATCACTTGGACTTTCTACATTTTTTTAAGGCTGATGTATATACAGTGTGTTTCACTTTAAAACGGACAATTCCGTATTATTCGAAATTTTGCTCGCTTTTCAAAATTCTTTTTTTTAACATATTGTACTCAAAGAGCTCTGTCTTTTGGAGTACAACTTTTTGATATACGATCATTCCATGGCCTACTGCAATTAAACAAAAACCCCAAAAATAACGAAATCGTGTTAGGCATTTTTTGTTTTAAAACATGATTAGTGCCATCAAATTCAGCTTAGCTCAGATCCCTATTTCCGCAGTTTCAATATTCTAGCACTTACAGGGTGTTCAGAAAATAGGGCCGAATTTTGAAAAAATTGCACTTTTAGGAGTGCCCTGTATAAAACAAGGGCCTTATTTTGTGAATGTTTTTTCACGAATCGAAAGGGCCTTGCCCAAGGTAATATTGCAAATGGTTTGGTATGTCTACCTCATACAGGGGGTTCGGAAAGAAATAGTCAATTTGCCCAAATTTGTTTTTTATTTACTGTTGTAATATCTTTTTTAATTTTGGTAGCTTCTACTAATCCTCCTTGCAACTGTACACATTTTTTTCAACTTTTTATTGCAATTAGCAGTAACCCTCTGTAGCTTGCTGTTCTTCCACTTTTCCGATTTGAAATTCAAGTTACACCTCTATCAAGTATGCCTTGGTTACTATGCAAACAAAGACGGTCATATTTAGTGATTTGACAGTTAGTAGACACTAGTTGTTACGTTTCTCTTAAAGTAAATTTCATTGTTAATTAATCGTTAAATCATTACCTACCGTAAAAATGGCAAGAAGATTGAATTTAAGTCAGAAAATTGAACTAATTCGATTAGTGGGTGATAATAACCGAACCTATCGGGAAGCTGCCACTGAGTTTAACCGGCGGCATCCAGAAATGGAACCCGTAAATTTCCGGGCAGTTGCAAGAATCAATATGGATTTTGATGTTTATGGGACTGTCAATAAAAAATGGGAAGTAACCGCAAATCAAAACCCCCACCAAGCTGATGATAATATTATTTTAAATAATCTTGCACAAAATCCAGTGACAAGTGTAAGGCAAATAGCTAGAACCTTCGAAGGTGTGGCGTTGTCTCAAAGGTAATAAAAAAAATACCCTTTAAGCCTAAGTTCCTACATACATTAGAAAACGGAGATGAATACTTGCACATGGAATATGCATTATGGTGTCAGGGAAACTACCTAAATAGTTTTTTTAAAATAGAATTTTGTTTACCGACGAAGCAAACTTTCACCACTAATGGCGTAGTATCATCGCAGAACTGCAGATACTGGTCGGAACAAAATCCTAATTTGATAATCAATTGCAAAAGACAATATTCTTATAAAATAAATGTATGGTGTGGAATTGTTTATAATAGAATAATAGGACCATTTTTCTTTGAAAACAACATGAACTCACATAGTTTCTTGAATTTTTTAAATACTGAGTTGTGGGATGAATTGGAACTTTTGCCAATAGCAGCGCGTAGGGTCATGATTTTTCAATTAGATGGCGCTCCAATGCACAATGCGGCAAAAGTGAGAGAATGGCTTGACAGAAAATTTCCAAGAAAATGGATCGGCCGTAATAGCCCCCTTATTAGGTGCCCTCCACGATCTCCCGATCTAACACCCCTTGATTTTTTCCTGTGGGGTGTTGTGAAAGAAAAAGTTTATGCTGTTCGTCTCACTAACCTTGACGACTTAAGAAATAGAATTGGAGATGTGTGTCGTTCGATTTCAGAAGATCAGCTGCAGAGGGTTACTGCTAATTGCAAAAAAGGCTGAAAAAATGTGTACAGTTACAAGGAGGATTAGTAGAAGCTACCAAAATTTAAAAAAAGTTTTGAATTTACTGCAATAAATAAAAAAAAAGGGCAAATTGACTATTTCTTTCCGAACACCCTGTATGAGGTAGACATACCAAACCATTTGCAATATTACCTTGGGCAAGGCCCTTTCGATTCGTGAGAAAACATTCACAAAATAAGGCCCTTGTTTTATACAGGGCACTCCTAAAAGTGCCATTTTTTTCGAAATTTGGCCATATTTTCTGAACGTGATTTTTGGGGTCTTCGTTTAATTGCAGTAGGACATGGAATGATCGTATATCAAAAAGTTGTACTCCAAAAGACAGAGCTCTTCGAGTACAATATGTTAAAAAAACTAATCTTGAAAATGGACCAAAATTTCGGAATATACGGAATGTCCGTTTTAAAGTGAAACACACTGTATATTATGGTGGGTACTGTGGTGTTGCAAATTGGCTGGAAATCTTGTATCTTAGATATTTTTTCCTACAAAGTATTTTTTAAAAAGTATTATTAGATCTTTAGAAAATAGGTATATCTTGATCTTAATCTAGATCCTTTTGGGGCGATCTTTCCCAGCTCTGAGTAGAGTAAACACAGACACACAGAAGTCACTGGTCAGTGCGGATAACGTCCTGTTTTGTGAGCGAAACCCTACATGCTATTTTATTGCTAAATTAAATAACCCTACTCCTTAAATCTCCTGGAGTAGTCCTTCGTCAAGAAGCAAAAGTCCGATACCACCACACTATAGAAATTGTTGTATTAAAAATATACAGTGTGGATAGAAATTGTAGAATATTGCGTATATTTCTTAAAATATTCCTCATGAAAAACTTGTTTTAATAAAAGTGTTAGGGGAAATTATTTCCCGTTTAGTGATATCAAGCAATCTTTCATAGCACAAAAAGTGTGGTTGCCATGGTAACCGACTTAATTTTTTTAAATGACACTATATACGTTTTTTGAAGAAAATTGATACATTGGAACGTTCTGAATACGATACAATACAATTTTAATGGGGTCGCATAAGAAAAAAATACAAAAAAAAATAGTTTTCTATTATGTTATTGACAATGTTTATCAAAATAATTATTAACATCAAGTTAGCCATGCCAAAATCAGAACAATGGGAAACTGTCACTAGCTGTCAGTTGCTTGTAATTGTGTGCATTGTTACAGTAAACTTACTTTTTTACTTAAGTAAGTTATAATGGCGCTTGAATTAAGTGAAACGGAAAGAATACAGGTTAACATACTGAGTACTTAAGTACACAGAAAATTGAGAAAAGAAGTACGTTTAGTGTAACAATGTACAGGGTGATCCAAACTCGACGCCCCAGGCCTACAGCGGGAACACGAAAACTCAAAATAAAATTTCGAAAAGGGGTTCTTAAATAGGACATACTAAGGTCCAATTTTGACCGAAAATTAGCTTTTTTGATGTTTGGGAAAATGGCCGCTGTGACGTCATCGATATTATTTTCCCAGAAACATACCAGTTTTTCTCTATATATTGAAAGTCCTTATCATTCTCAACAACTTTTATAGAAAGAAATTTTCTGTATCTTTTGTCGTTCCAAATCTACAGGGTCAAATATGTAAAAAAACATGGAATTTTTTCTATTCATTTTTCGAAATCTAAATAGCTATGGAAACAATTGATAGTCAGAAATTATTTAAGAGTGTTAGGGTGCCGCACCCTTAAATTTATTCAACTGGAATATTTAAAAAAAAAATGTTGTAACAAACAATAATAACAAACCAGTTAGTAACAAGCACAATTCAGAAATTTAATAAATATTCCAGTTGAATAAATTTAAGGGTGCGCAAGGCACCTTAACACACTCTTAAATAATTTCTGACTATCAATTGTTTCCATAGCTACCTAGATTTCGAAAAATGATTAAAAAAAATTCCATGTTTTTTTACATATTTAACCCTGTAGATTTGAAAAGACAAAAGATACAGAAAAATTATTTCTATAAAAGTTGTTGAGAATGATAAGGACTTTTCAATATATAGAGAAAAACTGGTATGTTCTGGGAAAATAATATCGATGACGTCACAGCGGCCATGTTCCCAAACATCAAAAAAGCTAATTTTTGGTCAAAATTTGACCTTAGTATGTCTCATTTAAGAACCCTTTTTCGAAATTTTATTTTGAGTTTTCGTGTTCCCGCTGTAGGCCTGGGGCGTCGAGTTTGGATCACCCTGTACACAGTTACACAGCTAGTGACAGTTTCGCATTGTTCTGATTTTGGCATGTCTAACTTGATGTTAATAAATTATTTTGATAAACATTGTCAATAGTATAAGAGAAAACTTTTTTTTTTGTATTTTTTCCTTATGCGACCCCATTAAAATTGTATTGTATCGTATTCAGAGAGTTCCAATGTATCAATTTTCACCAAAAAAAGTATATGGTGCCATTTAAAACAATTAAATCGGTTACCAGGGCAACCACATTTTTTGTGCTACGAAAGATTGCTTGATATCACTAAACGGGAAATAATTTCCCCTAACACTTTAATTAAAACATGTTTTTGATATGAGGAATATTTTAAGAAATATAAGCAATATTCCACAATTTCTATCCACACTGTATAGGTTTACTGTGACAAATAATGTATTATTAATAATTATTGAAAAATTGACTTTGCCAGCAGTTTGCGCTTGTACAACGATAAAAAATGAAGTATGCATAAGCGGTAACTGTGAAACTTTACATTTAAAGAAAATAACTTGAAACTTCAAAATATCGAAAAACTTATTAGAAAAAATGTTCCCCTTGCAATTCTTTATCTCTATACCAATATTGTCATGAAGTTATAGCAACATTATTTTTGACATTTTTTGAAATTATTTTCTTTCAATTTTTTATTTCACAGATTCTATCTAAAGTCCTTTATTACAAAGAAATTCATAGTTTAAATACATCAAAATAGTAGAGCAATAATTTCAAGAATTAAGTAAGTACTTCCAATTTGACTTCACTTTATAACGCGCCTTATTATCCTTATATCCTTATCCTTATATCCATACCAGAAAAAGTTCTTTCCTTCGCAATTCCTTATCCGTACGATATAACAATATTCACGGATTTATTATGAATGACTTCATGTGTCTGTTCATTTGTTTCCATAGCCTGTCTATGTTTTTAAACTTTTATTTTCAAAAGGTGGAAAAATCAATTGGGCACAATTTTTATGAAGTTCTTTAATAATGTGGAATTCTTACTTCACAACTATTTTGATGTTTTTCTCTTGATACGTGTATCTACTATTATTAATGAATAAATCGGATTATTTTAATAAATTACAGAAACTTTGCATCAAGCACAACAAATTTTTTAAGATTTGGAAATGTGTTTGCTATAAAATATGTAGAGTGTCCTAGTTAGTGATAGGTAAATTTCATTTTCTCAGTAATTTTAAAGATAAATTGATGGTTCAGAAACTAAACTTGTGTAGAATTTTCTAAGGAATTCAAATATGACGTCAGAGTTAATATGCACGGTGCTGTTAGAAAGTTATTTGAAAAAAAAAAAGCCCTTTTCAAAATTTTAATACTGAATATTAGTAATGAGTATACGGGGCGTAACAAAACAATTGTTGGTTCTCATTTCTGACTTTTGGTTTGACCAGAGCATATAAAACAACCAGCAGTATAACTCCCCATGGCGGGAAAATTCTGCGCACCTGTTCGCGCAGCCGCCATTTGGGAATAGATTCCGTCAAATGGATGCAGTGTCGAGGCGATTGGGCAGTTCTTTTTTAGGTATGTATGAGAGATATTACAGTGTATGTATGTATGTATGAGAGATATTACAGTGCCGTGGAGTGTGCTTTTTTGTAAATTGTGCTTTGTGCTAGTATCTTTAAATAAAGAATCCCAGGAAGGAGTCAAAGCTCTATGTGTATTAAAATTCCGAACTAATTTCTCCTGCTTGTGCTTACTACACATACTTTACTAATACTTTTCTGTATTTCTGAATTGATTTTCCCGAATACACCTCTGACTTCTATTCCCCCAATATGGCGACAAGGTCATTGAATTTGCCGATGATTTCTCAAGAGTAAATTATACTGCTGGTTGTTTTATATGCTCTGGTTTGACCATTAAAATTCTTCACAATGTTTTTTGAAAAGGGTATTTTTTTAAATAACTTTTTAACAACACCCTGTATATTAAGTTTAACATCATATTTGAATTCCTCGAAAACTTCTACACAAGTATAGTTTTTAAACTATCAATTTAACTTTAAAATCACGTTAACTTGGACACCCTGTACCTGAAACGATGTTTACCTAAGAAAAGCATTTAATCTATGAGTTTCTTTAAAATAAAGGGCCTTATGTAGTTATATTCTGTGGAATAAAACTGAAACATTATTTAAAACAATTTGACAAAAAAATGAAGGTTGTTATAAGTTCGTGAAAATTGGTGTATGGATAAATAATTGCAAGTGAAACGTTTTTTTAATAAGTTTTTTGATATTTCGACAAATAAGAGGTGTTGTGTTAAATGTCAAATTTGACAGTTACCGCAAGTCCCGTGGCCGCTTTTGCATACGTCATTTTTTATCGTTATACAGGCCCAAACTGGTGTTGTGTTAAATGTCAAATTTGACAGTTACCGCAAGTCCCGTGGCCGTTTTTGCATACGTCATTGTTTATCGTTATACAGGCCCAAACTGCTGGCAAAACGAATTCTAAATAATTCTACAAACAAAAATTTTTTCCTTGTGATGCAGACTTATACTTATTATTATTATACATCAAAACAACAATAAGTTCATCCCAAAATTATTTATGTTCTGAATACCAACCTCTTTTGAACTTTTTATTAAAGCCTTTTACGACCCGGTACTTTTTTACTTAACAAAAATTAATTAATTAATTTAAAAAAATTAAATTAAATTAATTTTCTGCATTCTGTTTTACTTTGGCATATTAGAATCGAGATTTTTTTTCTTTTGTTTGGCCAGATTTTAAGTACGTTTTTGTCATCCATGTTTATCCTTCCAATGCAAGTATATTCTTGTAAATTTGTTTACATGTGTAGAATCAATGAAGCCGTCCAAGTGATATTCATGTGATCCATCATATTCAGATCGGTGATTATGCTAATGACGTATACTACGGCAACATTTTTATTTTTGTTGTCATTAGGTGCTAGGAAGTTAGACGAAGCTGCAAGTGTGTGTAAAGTTTGAGGCAAATGAGAGAGGGTGTGGTTTTAAAGTAGGTATGTGTATGTCTGACTCCAGCTGATAGTTAATGCTATGTTCCTTTTCAACACCCCTGGGATTCCATGGGTCATGACAAACTTGACGTTACTTATTGGGAAATATATACTATTTATTTATTAACTTATTTATTTATTTATGTGGTCATAAATGACCCTAATATTTCAGTAAGAAATTACATTAAATTAAAAAATACCATTTTAAATAAAATTTCTTACTATAGTATCATATGTTAGGAATATTAAAGATTTCTATAATATTGTAGGCTCTTGTCTTACAAAGTGCCTAGGGAATTTCAAAACAATTTGGTCTATTATAGGACGATTTGAGATCGCTGTCAATTCTTCAATTTGACTAATAAATCCAATCATTTTCTAAGAGGCAAATAGTTACCGATTTATTTGTAAAACAAGTGTGCAAGCACAGGATCCCTCGAAGAGCATATCCTTAATTGTGGTATATATTTAAATAAAATAAGTGTAGATCCCAACCAAGTTATCAAAGTGTTGCTATTAATTAAAACTTTTGTAAAAATGTGTACTTACCAAGGTATATTGTGTACCTTACATTTGTTTTACAGTTCGTCCAATAACTATTACACATTTCATAAAATTACTGAAATTATTGTCAAGTTGAAAACTATTTATGTACAGGGTGTCTACTATGTAAAGAGCCAAATTTTAAGCAGAGTTTGGAAATTACATTTTAAGCAAAAAATCTCCTGAACAGGAGTGTGCAAATGCTTAATTTCAGATATACAGGGTGTTAGAATTATCACTAAAAATAGATTTAATTCAAAATATAGTAAGCCAGTGAAAATATTGCAACCATATTTGCTATACGGTATGATAACATAAAGTGCAATGAAGAGTATTAATGCCAGACTCAAGCCACCAGTGTACCCATTGGATATTGTACGGTTTGTATTGAAAAAAAAAGTTTATTTTTGTCAAAACATTAAAACAAATTAAATTTCGAGATACACTTTTTGTTTGTTGCACGTCTAAAGGTATGATGAAACTGTACATACAGGGTGTTTCATTAAGGGTGAAGAGGTACCATGTCTCAGGAATTAATAGTCCTGGAGCTTTGGGAGAAAATCTTAAGTAATGTGGTCACGAAAAATAGCTGGAAATTATTTTTAAGTTCGTAGGTCGGTCGCTAGGGGGCGTATTCGCAACAGTGAAAAATGAGTAATAAAGGTATATCAGAAATAATTTTATTGCACTCTTCTGCAAATTCTGAACAATTTTCGTTAAGGATTTTTTGCTCTAGCTCTTCAAATAGAGGTGAAACTGGCGGATAAACCTTGACTTGAAAAATGCTGCTAACTCTGGTTTGGCTTAACCGAATTGGTCGATTTTGGGCTTGTTGAGAGAGCTTTCCTTCTTCTATCAAATGATTGTCCAGTAAGGTCATTTCGAATTTCGTGGTCACCGCTAGAGGGGGCAATTTGAAAAATATCCCTTTTATTACAATTTTCTCCGAAATTTTAAATGCAATGACATATTTATTCTGTTATAACCAAAAAGTAGATTAAATTTACAACAAAAAATACCAAAGGTTCAAATCAATATCTTCATTATTTTCGGAGTTATCGCCAAAAGAATAATTATTAACATATTATTTGAAAGATGAAGGTGGGTATTTGTTGTCAAAGATTTCCGTGGTCAAGCATGCCATAAAATAAATAAAAATCTGCTTGAGGTTTTCGTAAATTGCTATTTTTCCCACTTTTTATTCTGTTAAACGTATTTCTAATTTACTTACCTTACCTGTCGTATTGATATAAAATTATCTTGGAAATCATCTAGTAAGCCATGAAACAAAATCGTTTGGTCTCTAGGGAAGCAAAAAAGTAAACGTCACAGGAATCAAGTTTAATATTAGTATTGTGTCAAATCTTGGATTTTTGTAAATTTTGAGTTAAAATTGTGTGTTGCATTTATTAAAAAACGCCTTATACGAATGCCGAGGCTTACGATATGCTTGCCGTATATTTGCAATGTTTTGAGCATGCTCCACTTTCGGAATGTGAATACGCTGTCAGGTATTTACGAAAAGCTTAAGCAGATTTTTATTTATTTCATGGCATGCTTGACCACGGAAATCTTTGACAACAAATACCTACCTTCTTCTTTCAAATAACATATTAATAATTATTCTTTTGGCGATAACTCCAAAACTAATGAAGATATCGATTTGAACCTTTGGTATTTTTTGTTGTGAATTTAATCTACTTTTCGATTATAACAGAATAAGTCATTGCATTTAAAATTTCGGAGAAAATTGTAATAAAAAAGAAATTTTTCAAATTGCGCCCTCTAGCAGTGACCACGAAATTCGAAATGACCTTACTGAACAACATTTGATAGAAGAAGGAAAGCTCTCTTCAACAAGCCCAAATTCGACCAATTCGGTCAAGCCAAACCGGAGTTAGCAGCATTTTTCAAGTCAAGGTTCAATCTGCCCGTGTCACTTCTATTTGAAGAGCTAGAGCAAAAAACCCTTAACAAAAATTGTTCAGAGATTGCGGAAGAGAACAATAAAATTATTTTTGATATACTTTTATTAGTCATTTTTTCTAGAAAACTCATTTTTCAAATTTACTGTTGCGAATACGCCCCCTAGCGATTTTTCGAGACCACATTACTTGAGAAGATTTTTTTCCCAAAGCTCCAGGACTATTAATTCCTGAGATATGGTACCTCTTCACCCTTAATGAAACACCCTGTATACGGCAATACCTTTTTCTTATAAAATTGTTAGTACTGGTTACCCAGGCCTCCGTCACTTTGGCTCGAGAAATCTTATATTAATATGCTTATTGCCTTCACGTTGTCATATTGTATGCCAAATATGGTTGCAATATCTCTACTGGCTTAGAATATTTCGAAACAAGTCGATTTTTTGGGAGAAATTTCAACACCCTGTAAATAAAACACTGGTTACGAGTAAACATAATTTTTCTATTTTGCTTCTTTATTTCACATTTCCATTCCATTACGACGTCCTTTGGCGATAATATCATTTTTAATAACTCTACGTGTGATTTAATTTAGGCTTGTTTGAGCAGAAAAATGTTAAAAATGAACATAGCATATTCTGAATAATGTAGTGATCTGCCTGAATGCATCGACACAAAACTAATTTAAAATAAGAAGGACATCCACCACAACAACATAAAAATCCTCTTCTTTTTTCTAACCTATCTAGGTAAGAAGGAAAAAGGATTCAATTTATTTTTTTAAATTTTTATTAGGCAATATATTTATACTTACTTCAGTTCCTCCAATGGACCATTTAAATAGCACATCACAAGTACATAAGAATGGAAAGTAGAAATAGGAAACTATTGGTTTTCTTTCATTGTTAACTTAGAAGTATATGATACAAACATAATACCAAAAAAAACATTTTATGGTATGTTTGATATAGAGTGTAACGAAATAATGTTGAATATTATTGTAAATAGAGGGTGGGCCAAATTGGACACATTTAAAGGGAAACTCCTATTTTTGACGGAGATAGACGAAAACTGATATCGGTGTCTGAGGCTCATTTTTTATGATAAACTTAATGGCGAAAACCGCAAATCGATATCTGTCACCGTTCTTGAGTTACAGGGCGTTTTTCAAAAATGTGCGTTTTCGAAAAGTGGCCGTAACTTTTTTCACGTTGAAAATTTTGTGTTTTTGTACAAACATTCCTGAAGCACTTTTTTACGTAGAATCCAATGTTGCTACTAGATTTTTTTTCAAGCCAATGGTTTAAGAGTTAGCGATGAAAAAAATTGTTTTTTAAATGGAACACCCTGTATATTTTTGCATTTTTTTAATAGGGCAAAAATTACCATTCCAAGTAGTTATCAATTACTAATAGCTTTTATGATTTCATGTGTATAATTGGAAGCGCGCCCTTTCAACAAGTAGGCTTTGGACGGTGAGACAATGAAACAACCGTGGAAAAATGTTTACTCGTACCTTTTCGGCCTATCCTTTTCAAAATGCCCACTATTAATCAAATTGTGTCGCAATCTTGCAAAAATGTCCTTGAATTGAACGGATGTCTTCTCTCTGGATACCGCTCATAGTATAAATTGGTCGTTGTATCTGCATTTTCCCCGGATTATATAAAACATATCTCATTTTTATATCCCATTTTTCATAACTTTCAAATTTCATTGTTTATAAATTACACAAAAATAGAAAAATCTTTACACTGCCTAAACAGCTTAACTGAAAATTTGACAGGTAATAGTAAACATTTTTCCAAGGTTGTTTCATTGTCTCACCGTCCAAAGCCTACTTGTTGAAAGGGCGTGCTTCCAAATTATACACATGAAATCATAAAAGCTATTAGTAATTGATAACTACTTAAGTAAATCATTAAGTGTTATATATTTTTGGAATGATAATTTTTTGCTCTATTAAAAAATGCAAAGATATACAGGGTGTCCCATTTAAAAAACATATTTTTTTCATCGGTAACTCTTAAACCATTGACTTGAAAAAAATCTGGTAGCAACATTGGATTCTTCGTAAAAAAGTGCGGCCACTTTTCGAAAACGCACATTTTAGAAAAAGGCCCTGTAACTCAAGAACAGTGACAGATATCGATTTGCGGTTTTCTCAATTAAGTTTATAATAAAAAATGAGCCTCAGACACCGATAACAGTTTTTGTCTATCTCCGTTAAAAATAGGAGTTTCCCTTTAAAAGTGTCCAATATGGCCCACCCTGTACATTGAGAAATGCGCATAAACAGCGATTCTCCCGGGCCTGGCTCCGATCAGATGTTTAGTTGTATTTGGCCTTCGCGGGCGGACAAAACGTGCTACTCATTTTGTGTAGTTGATTGTGCAAGTTATGTAGTTTGTTTATAACTTTTTCAAAATGAACAGTGTAGGTTTTTTATTAGGAAATTAATTTTCGTCGATGGAATTTGAGCAAAAACTGCTAATTAAAGAGTTGGGCAGGCCGTTACCCGATTTAACTATAGAGAAAAATCAAACGGCAGGACAAAAAACGCGATCACGTAAATTCAACAAAAGTGTCTACTTAAAAAATAATTGGTTGTGCGGGTGTGAAGAAACAAACAAGTTGTTTTGTTTTGTACGTGTTTTGTTCGGTGGCGAATAAACTTAGTCAAAAAAGGGAACCAACGATGTTGTGCACATTTGGGATAAAATGAAGACACACAAAAGATCGAAAGGTACACATGAATAACATTTTTAATTTTTGCATGCTGGGAAAAATAAATATAAAAACGCAGTTAAATCCAGCATATTTTATCCCGATACACTGCTTAAACATAATGAGTACGTAGGTTGATAAAAATCGGTGAGTTTCAAATTAAATAATTAAATGTGTTCGTTTTTGTGGGGCTTTCGAATTGGCACTAGGAGGACACAATGAGGTAAAGGTTTCCGAAAATAAGGGCATTTTTCGAGAATTGGTAAACTGTAGTGCGAACATACTTTTTAATAACATTTACTTCGAACATTTACGACACCCAATATGAATTTTTAAAATTGTGTCGCAGTTTGCGTTATTTATCGGGTTATTTATTCTGGTTAAATTCAAAAACTCATTTAAATCTAACTTTAAGAGTCTACATTTTGTGATGGTGTCTAATGTTCATTTTTTTCTGAGACGCCAGATGCCCATGGAAATAAATTCTACTGGAAAACTTTGGTCTTCTGATATTTGGCCCCACCTTTTTAAACAGGTAGCTACTCACGAGTTGCCACTGAAATATAGGTACTATGAAAATTGATGATACACTACCCTCCTAAAAAGAAATCCGTCATCTCGAGCAAAAAATGAATAATGTAAAATCTAATACCATCAGGAACATTAGCACAGTTTCCTACTACAATTAAAAATATCTTTTGCTATTCGCAAATGATGAAAATCGAAAGATTAATTAATTTATTTTTTAATACAGCATATGTTCTGAGTCTGTCTTTAAGTTCTACATTACCTTATTTTTAAAAATGTTGTATGTCAATCATAACCTACCTGGTCCATTGGTGTGAGTGTAAGTTAAACTACTGGTTGTCTCCTCTATATATTATATACGTAAGTGTTTGACCAAAATAAATGCAAAAATAATTTCAGTTATTTTTCTAAATATAAATGTATTTCCAGAAAAGTGATGCAACTCAATATTTCTAATAATTTTCCAGGAAAGTTTATTATAAAATTTAAATGTGCAATATATATATATATATTATCACTGTGATTAATTAAATTAAGAAAATGTTAAGAAGATACTAAATAAGTCACATCTTCCTCGTAATTATAATGGTGTCTCCTGTAAATAAGTGACTTACAAATTTATTATTGTTGTTCGGCATATTGGAAAACGGTGATTTTGAACAGTGTCACTTTTCTTGGCTATATGTGATTTGTTATAAAAAATTCACATTGATGTGCCAAAACCCAAAAAATATATGTCCCCTGTAGACTCGATGTTGAGTTTAAAATATTATGGCATCAATAAATGTAAAAAAAGGAAGGTGTTATGTCAAAATGTTTTAATTGAATAAAACATGAAAATGTAAAATGTTTTTTTTATTTAGAAAAACAATCTTAAAGTAAGTCTTATAATAAAATATTTGCAAGTATTTCAACAACTGCTCAAACATTATCACATGTACTATTATTTAGAAAATTACAACTTTACAATCATTCCAAGATTTTCATTTTAGAAAATGAAAAATACCAGTAATCACAGTAAAACACCAGTATGGCTGGACTATAAGATCTTAAATTCTAAAGCTACAGTTGAAATATAAGTTATTATGCTATCTATCATGCACTGGCGGGCACATTTAAGTTAAAAGGTGATCGAGATTTTAGGCCAGTAGCTGTTAGCCTTTTATTTGGATCTATACACAGCATATTCTGAAGTAGATCGTACTAGAATAAAAAAATGTGTTGCATTAGAATTCGGTACAGCAGTGGTATCCTGTAAAAATAGATAAAAGCTCCGTAAAAATAGATAAAAGCTCCTCCCTCACTCTATCCACTTTGGAAGAATAATAAAAAATATAAGCAGAACAAATTAACAAAATTGAAGCATATTCTGAATTATTCAAAAACTTTGCATGAGAAGTTGTTGCCTTTAAGAGACTAAAGTAGATTCATGTCCAAGATGCAGTGCACAATGCATATAAACACTGATTATAAAGTAATACACATGTTATCGGCCAGTGCTAGAGTGGCTATTGGATAGTCGGTTTATACTAGTACCGAGGGGAGGAACAAATCTTTTTTAAAAGGTCTGGACTTGCATGTTTGCATATCTATCACCATTGTGATTATTATTGTCTTCTTGAATGATCATAAATAATAAAGGATGAGTAAAGTATGTCAATTGAAAAAATGCACTCCAGCCGGGACTGGAACCCGGGACTCCTACTGTAGCCATAGGCACTTAACCAACCAAGCTATCGGAGATATGGGTTTCATCGGCTAGGTGTTATTTATTCCAACTGATATTAGTTAGCAGCGGGGAGATGTAGGAGACTTTGCGGCCTTCTACAGTTACTAGAAGGGGTTAGAGGGTGATTGTTGGTTATGTGAACTTCCTCCTTTACCTGATATACCACTAAAACGTGCTTTAATATTTATGATTACACGTACTAAAAAATTTTTCTTTGTTAATATTCTTGGCTTGACATTGTAGGTTAGAATTGTTACGTACAATACTTGCATTATGTAGCTAAATGTCTAATTTTGTGGGTTGATGAACAAATAGGAAGTTCACATAACCAACAATCATGAATGGTTACCCTACACCCTTTGACCCCTTCTAGTAGCTGTAGAAGATGCCAAAGTCGCCTACATCTCACCGCTGCTAACTATACACCAGTTGGAATAAATAACACCTAGCCGATGGAACCCGTATCTCGGGTAGCTTAGTTGGTTAAGTGCCCACGGCCACAGCAGGAGTCCCGGCTGGAGTGCATTTATTTTTTCAATTTATATCCTTTACCTGATATTCCACTAAAACATCCTTTATTGTCATAATTAATGTTTATACACTTAGTTATGTTTCATTACTTGTTTTTAGAAACAAACTTAAACTTAAGGAGCAATACAATTATATTCATGCCATGTCATCCAGTGTTGCTCTTAATGCAGCCCTATTCACTGTGTGTCCATGCCTGCCTGTGTGTATTTGTTTGCATTAACTGCATCTTGAAACATTAGTCTGTTTTGATTATTACTTACCTAAAAAGTTCCCACATTGATTGTCAGAACTTTTTGTCAAATAACAATGAAAATAGACTCGTACAATAATTGCAAGCAACCGATTATCAACTTAAAAAAACAGCAAAATCTTCTATAATTTAATTTTTTTGTCGTAACTTTTAAACGGTTAGATCGATTTTTGTCATGTTTGCCACAGATTATCAAAGTAGGGTCATACATATTGACTGATCCCAGAGTATGCATAGTAATGCTCAGACACGTCGCCATCCAACTATTCTTGGTAAAAATAATTAAGTATTAATTTAATCAAGAATATAAAAATTGTAATTTCCTGGTCGCATTATGATAATTAAAAAATAAAATCCTGGATATTCGACCACATAAATATGTAATTTATTTGTTATTTTTTATTATATACATTTCAATACATGGGCCATCATCAGGTAAGTATTAAATTTTAACTCTACCTATTTCTTGATAATACCCAAATTATATGCAGAGAAAAATATTTCCATAAGAGGCATCCTAACAGGATCAATTTTAGAACTTATATTAATAGCCTTTCCCATATTTATTACAACCTAGTAAAATAAAGGTGTTTCTTTTTGTTATACAGTATTATATTAAAACTAAAATTAAATCAGAACTTACCAAAGTGAGAAAAATATAATAAAAATATAAAAACAATGTAATTTGCATATGAGGGGTAAAAAAACTGAATTGGCTTGTCTATAAAGATTACCCTTTTTACTTTCAAATCACATTTTCAGCAAATAATTTAAAAAAAAAGGTTGAGCAAACAATTTTGGTGTTTTTGTGTTTCACCAATAACTTTTGAAGGAGTTGAGATATTACCGACTTAAAATTGAGTACATCATGTAACTTTGGAACGGTTGACATTGCTTTTGAGCAATTTCACTTAATGGGTAGAAATGAGTATACACTATGCTTCAAAAAGTTCTCATTATATGAGAAATTGTTTAATGATTTATTTTGAGATTTATCTTTGGTTTAAAAAATATAAACCATTCGAAGCAGTTCACCTGACGTTCGCTACCTGTCGAGACTACTATATTTTCAAAAGAATCACTTAAGATGAGCTTATTTGTTGAAATTCCACAAAGTTTTATTAGCAAAAGTTGTTTCTTACCCAACTTGTAACAAATGTAAAAAAATATAGTCCAAATCCTTGATACCACAACTTTACATGAAATTTAACAGAATATCGAAGTAATATTATCATTTCTCAACATTTTTTTACCTATTCTGACAAAACGAATTATCTCCTGCGGTTTTCGCAACTTCACTGAAGCACTATGTATGTTATTGGCCCAAATATTTGATTTGTAAGTTTATATGTAATCAATATGTATTAAAAAATAAGTGCTTCCCAACCTGTATCAAAAAGAACACTCACCTCAAGTGGAAATTTCTGTTCAAACTCGGCAGGGTACATATGCTTCTTTACATCAGTCAACGTCTTGATTCTCTCCATGTCGGTAGAAAACGGCACAAGCAATTCAAAAAATATAAGTCCCAGTGCGTAGATGTCTACTTTACAGTCATACTGGTTACTTTGGAACTGCTCTGGACTCATATACAACCTCGTTCCAACTTCCCAAGTGTGGTCTTGAGAGGACTGTTTGAACTTTTTGTATGATTCATTTTCTAGTGCACCCTCCATGTCCTTGACAAGACCAAAGTCGCCAACTTTTATTTGGCCATCCAGCGAAAAGAAAATATTGCTGGGCTGCGAGAAAAACCAACAATCCTGTTTCTGGCATGATAGTATAAATGAAGGATGCTTAAACTGTGACTATACTGGGTGATTCAGTCATGGTGTAAAAAAATTAAACCACACATTGGGGGAGGCTTATTAAAAATGAAAATGCGAAAAAAATTTCTTTGCTGAAGTCTAAAACATGGAGAAATCAACCTTATTACCCCAGTAACTCGGCGTTACAGTATGCGATACCGGGTGTCCCAGAATATGTGGGCAATCTCCCGGATTTATACAGAGGACGTTAAAATAACATGACAAATTCCTATAAAAAAATTTCCCAGAGGGCCTACCCAACGGAGATACAGGGTGTTGAAGTTCTTTTTTTGAAATTAAATTATGACAATATCTCCCAAAATAATCAAGTTGCTGAACTGAAATTTAGCACCGCTGTGTTTTAGGCCATGGAGAATAATCTGAAGGCATCAATTTCTACGTATCTCAACCCGTACTAATTTTTTTGCTCAAACTTTTTTGAGGTTATCTTTTTGGTCTTGCAGGTCCATCATTTTAGTACATCTTTTCATTCTGCAACAAAGAGGTACTCTTGTTTCATAACGATAAAATCAACCTTTTGAAATTGGTAAAACGTTCCTCAAAACACCTGTTAACTTCAACATTCGAAACATACAATCTTTACCTACCATTTTCAAACGTTACAGATCGACTATACCATATAAACTGAGAAAAAAATCCCTATGAACAATGTACCAAAAATTATTTGCCTTCAAAATGGAAAGGATTGAATTTGACAAAATTTGGACACCCTATTTCAAGAAAACCAATGGTGTTTTGTCCAATGTCCATTTGGTATTTTTTTCTTCATTTTAAATGTACAGTCGATGTGTAACATTTGAAAGCGGTAGGAGAAAGTTTTATGTTTTGAATGTTGAAGCTAACAGGTGTTTTAGGGCACGTTTCGCCAATTTCAACGCAAACGGTTGATTTTATCATTATGAAACAAGAGTACCTCTTTGTTGCAGAATGAAAAGATGTACTAAAATGATGGATCTGCAAGACCAAAAAGATAACCTCAAAAAAGTTACGAGCTATAACACGATCCAAAAATAGTGCAAGTGGTGCCCTCTGTGAGATACGTAAAAATTGATGCCTTCAGCTTATTCTCCATTGCCTAAAACACAGCGGTGCCTAATTTCAGTTCAGCAGCTTGATTATTTTGGGAGATATTGCCATAATTTAATTTCAAAAAAAGAACTTCAACACCCTGTATCTCCGTAGGGAGGCCCTCTGGGAATTTTTTTTATAGGAACCTGTCATGTTATTTTAACTTCCCCTGTATAAATCCGGGAGATTGCCCACATATTCTGGGGCACCCTGTATTACAGCTGGTGCACACCCCGCAGCTACGGCGTAATAATAACTGGCCCACTCGCCACCGACAGCTGTTTAGGTGAACGATCTGGTGGAGCGGCGCATGGCGAGGCGCAATCGCCAGTTATGCCGAGTCAAAGACAGGGGGAAGAACTCTGCTTCCCTCTCCGTTTCACTACTCACAGTTCATGCTCCTTGTTGCTTGGTGTACCATAGTATAAGTAGGATTGGCTTGCTACATGAGAAAATTACTACCGGTAGAATCTTATGGAAATACAGGTAGTGTGTTTATACATTTTGTGCACAATTTAGGTACATTGATATTTACAAAATAAGAAAAATATTGACATTGGAAATCAAAAAGCGAGTCAGCAAGGTAATAAATTAACTTAGGACACAATGTTTTTATGTTCACAGCAGAATATTTCGACATTTTTTGAGATTCCTGTGAAAACGTAAAAACCTACATTTACGATATGTTGTGGAACTGGGAACTGCGCACCAGCCTTGACGAGCGAGCTTACCAGCTGACGAGGCAAGCGCCGTTATTAGGTAGGAGTTTTAATGCACTTAGGGAATTTTTTTTGGGTGACTAGAATTTTTTAAATTTCATATTCTTATTAAGTTTTTTTTTCACCTGTGGTTACAATTTTTATCATGACTGAATCACCCTGTATAAAAAACATTTTTTGGCAAATCAACACTTGACATTGCCAACCATTTTGTCGAAAGTGTATTCAACATGAAAATCAGTTTCTTTGGTTTTTAATGTATTTTTACTCAGTTTTTTCTCAGTTTTGCGACAAAATATGAAATTTTCAGATATTTGCTAATGCAGAAATAACCATAATTCACATGTTAGTTTAATCAGACCTTCGAAGCAACATCCGGTTTAACCGGAAATAACAATAATTGTCTTTGTTTAAGTCAAATGGAATGGAAAATAGAGTTAGTTCAAATGGAATTTTCAAAATATTCACATGATTCAACTGAAGTAGTTTTGAAGGTCTGATTTGACTAAAGTGGGTATTTCTGCACTAGTAAACTACGGAAAATTTGAAATTTTTATTTAGAAAACAGGAAAAATTAGGGATGCAACTACTCTCTGCCTTACCCTGTATACAGGAAGTTCCACAACAAACTGCCGCGATCGATTTGTTGGAAAATAGACTTTGGAAAATTTTAAAATTTGATGAGAGCAATTCGGCTAAAATATTTGGTGACACTTCCGGTTATACAGGAAGTTCAAATTCGGGTACCCTGTGTGAGTTCATTAATATGATTTGAGATGAAAGGAAGGTCTTTTTTTTCTCACAACTCTCTTTAATTCATAATGTAATTGTTTGAATAATTACGAAACCGGTTGCCAAAAATTAAAGAGAGTTGTGAGAAAAAATAAGACCTTCCTTTCATCTCAAATCATATAAAGGAAGTGGCTGCCAACTTGCCTATTTGAAATAGGACACCCTATATATTATTTCATTTTTAGACTACACAAAATTCTAGACACATTTCATGTATAATATATCCTATACGTAGGTCTAATCATTTTTGACATATTTTAAATTTTATGTCAAAAATGACGTTTGCAGGCTTAAACATAACTATCAATTTCTCCTATATTAAAGCCTTTATTATTTAATTGGAGTTGATTTATTATTTAGTGGATTGTGTTGATATTTTGATAATAAATAAATATAGGGTGATCAAAAACTAACATTAGAAATTAAATTTAAAAAATCGTTAAGTAATTTTTTCAAAGAAAAACCCAATATTTTTGTAATTTTATCTTGTTTGGCATTAAAAAGGGATAACTTTGTATAAGGTTGTCTGTTCCAAAATGCTGCAGAATTTTCAAAATTTTCCAGTCTATTTTCTGAGAAATCGATCTTTGGAGCTTTGACAGATACTGGGTGTTTCAATATCTTAATTATGAATTAATATTTTAGACCACATCGATACACACATGCGAAAACATTGTAACTGAGAAAAGTCTACTTTTCAGGAGAGTGGTTTGAAAATGTTGGCTATTAAAAATTTTAATATATTTTTAACTAATGGATAGTTATTTAATTTTTAATCGGGTTTTTCGCCACCAAACTGATTGAAAGACAACTTTTTCAAGTTGCCTCGAAAATTCATAAATTCTTAACACTGAATGAACGAAACTTTAAACGTGTAACTCAAAAAATAACTTCAACAAATTTGTTTTCTGAGCTTTCGGAGGATAAATCTTCCTCCTTTCTCAAAGATCATGTCACGTCAAAGTGAAGTGACAGATTAATAAATTTCAGGTTAAAATGTCATGACAACAGAAACAATAGCCTAGCCACCTGCCTGATATTGTACCCTGTGTTTTATCTAATTATCTATACTAACTTCTCTTTGAATAAGTGGCAAAAATATTGTACTGAATTCCACTGAACATCCAGCAACGCAGTTGCCCGTATTTATAATAATAATAATCTTAGAAAAAGATTTTAAACCAAAGTCAAATATTTCAAAGGAAGAAAAAGTAGCAATTAGATCACTTAAATCAGATAGGATAATTAAAATATTACCAGCAGATAAAGGAAATGCAACTGTTATTTTAGAAAAAAACTGTGTATGATAATAAATTAAATGATTTATTAAATGAAGGAACTTACAAGAAGATAAACAAAGACCCTACAACTTCAATATAAACTAAAATATACAAAACACTGTATAAATACCGCGAACAAATGACACAGAGACAAAGGACACTCTTAACTCCGCATCATTCAAAACCTCTACACTTACACGGATTACCAAAAATACACAAAATTAACATTCCTCTTCGCCCCATTGTAAGTTCAATAAATTCGCCATGTCATTCCTTAGCAAAATATTTACTTAAAATTGTTAATCCGTTAGTAGGAAACTCAAATTCATTTATCAGAAACAGTAATCATTTTCTAGAAAAAATTAGGGAACATCAATTTCCGGATAATTATATATTAGCTAGTTTTGATGTGGTTAGTCTTTTTACAAATGTCCCTGTTGACAAATCATTGAATATTTTACGCAGAAAGTTAGAAAGTGATCAGACTTTAGTAGAAAGGACAAATTTGAATATAGATGCAATATTAGAACTAACAACACTATGTGTTAAAACCACTTATTTTCAACTAGGAAATGAATTTTACCAGCAGGAATTTGGAATGGCTATGGGGTCTCCTTTATCACCATTCATAAGCAATTTATTCATGGAAGATTTTGAACAAAATGAATTGACTAGATATGTTCACCAACCTAATGTTTGGTGGAGATATGTAGAATATTTGTTATTATGGGAACATGGAGTAGATGAGTTAAATTCATTATTAAATTTTATAAACTCTCAAGAACCTTCTATTAAGTTTACCTTAGAAATTGAAAATAATAATGAATTACCTTTCTTAGATGTTTCTATACTGAAATCAGACAATATAGAAACTAGTGTCTATAGAAAACCAACACATACTAATAGATATCTCCATTTCAACTCCAATCATCATATTAGTGTTAAAAAAGGAGTAATTAAAAGTTTGTATGACAGGGCTAGAACGATTTGTTCTAATAACACAAAATTCGAGGAGGAAATTAAACATATAAAACATGTTCTTGAGAAGAATAGTTATCCTATTGAATTTGTTGAGCAAGTTCTTCAGGATTGCCAACAAAATAACAATGCTAATAGAATTAGAGAAATAAATCTGGTGGACCGACCAGTAAATTTAATAATTCCTTATATTCCTGGACTGTCAGATAAGCTAAAACGCATAGGCAATCGTTTTAATGTGAGAACAGTATTTAAAACCAAAAATACATTAAGATCGATGCTAGTTAAAACAAAACCATTTAATGAGTTACAAAGTTCAAAAAATTGCATTTATAAAATTCCTTGTGAATGTGGAAAGTTCTATGTTGGGGAGACTTGTTGGCCATTTAACGTTCATTTAAAAGAACATAAAAATTATATCAGGCAAAATCAAATTTCGAAGTCAAAAATATGTGAACATTCCTTTAATAACAATCATAGGATATTGTGGGATAGTTCCAAACCAATTCTAAAAGAAGAAGTAGGAAATAGACGAAAAATTAAAGAATCTGCTTTTATTCTAGGAAATAGTGGCAACTGTGTTGCTGAATGTTCAGTGGAATTCAGTAAAATATTATTGCCACTTATTCAAAGAGAAGTTAGTATAGATAATTAGATAAAACACAGGGTACAATATCAGGCAGGTGGCTAGGCTATTGTTTCTGTTGTCATGACATTTTAACCTGAAATTTATTAATCTGTCACTTCACTTTGACGTGACATGATCTTTGAGAAAGGAGGAAGATTTATCCTCCGAAAGCTCAGAAAACAAATTTGTTGAAGTTATTTTTTGAGTTACACGTTTAAAGTTTCGTTCATTCAGTGTTAAGAATTTATGAATTTTCGAGGCAACTTGAAAAAGTTGTCTTTCAATCAGTTTGGTGGCGAAAAACCCGATTAAAAATTAAATGGATCTGTTTGCGCCACAAATAAATTTTAGAAAATAATGGACAGTTATTTGTACTTTTTTCAATAGAAGGCTTTTAGATGATTGGGTATTAACTACTATAGTTACTTTTTCGAACAAGCGAGTTTTTCTACCTTTTTTGTACTTACAATTTCCAAAATTTCATCAATTTTACAGTAAAAACATTGCACAGTCCTTTACAATGTCTTTCCATGGTACAATTTTAAATATTATAAGTTACAGTATATTTGATTTTAAACAATTTCCGTTCAAAAACATTGTATCACCTAAGAATGTGTGGCTTTCGTAAAAACATATAATATCCGATTGACCTAACATACACGCGCAATAATTAAATGGCTGCAGTAAATGCAGTAAAAATCGAAAATTGGACTTGTTTTAATCTTTAATAAGTATTCACTTTTCGATTGTAAACGTATCGTGTCTCAATAAAACTTTGTGTAAAAACATTGTTCCCTTTAAAAAAACTTGTGGTTTTTTCCATGAGAAAATATTCTTAGTAGTGTTACAATGTTTGAACAGTCGAACTAATGGAAACCCAAAATTGTAAGTACCTTCACAATGTAAACTATGAAAATTATTGGAATTTTAATTAACTTTACTATGTTTTTACCGCCGATAACGTCCATTTGGCAGAACAATGGGATGACACATCAAAAATGTTGGGGAAATAAAGCAAAATTGGATATTTTTATATTTTTATCCAAAAAATATCCTTTAACTAGACCCCGCAAATGGGAAAAAATGAAAATATCAAAAATGTCACTTCCAATAAACCCATATAATGTTCCACACCGTAAAGTTAGTCTAAAAATTGACATTATACTGTTTTGGATTGAGATTGCATAAATAACAAAAAAAAATCTAGATAGGTCTTGATATTTTGGAATTGCCTCCTACTTACTCCCAAATGGGTCAATTCGATTGACGTACAGGGTGGGCCAAATCGGACACTTTTAAAGGGAAACTCCTATTTTTGACGGAGATAGAAAACTGATATCGGTGTCTGAGGCTAATTTTTTATGATAAACTTAATGGCGAAAATAGCAAATCGATATCTGTCACCGTTCTCAAGTGACATTACATTGCATTTTTCGAAAATGTGCGTTTTCGAAAAGTGGCCGGAACTTTTTTCAAATTTAAAATTTTGTGTTTCTGTAAAAACATTCCTAAAGCACTTTTTTACGTAGAATCCAATGCAGCTACTGCATTTTTTTCAAGTCAATGGTTTAAGAGTTACCGTTGAAAAAATTTATTTTTTAAACGGAACACCCTGTATATTTTAGCATGCCCTTTCAACAAATAGGCTTTGGACGGTGAGACAATGAAACGACCATAGAAATATGTTCACTGTTACGTGTCAAATTTTCAGTTAAGCTGTTTAGGCAGTGTAAAGATTTTTCTATTTTTGTGTAATTTATATACTTTATAACATACCTACAATGAAATTTGAAAGTTATGAAAAATGGGATATGATGATATGTCTGTTTTATACAATCCGGGGAAAATGCCTATCTCTGTTTAACTCGTACCTTCTCGGCCTATCCTTTTCAAAATGCCCACTATTAATTAAATTGTGTCACAATTTTGCAATAATGTCTTGTCTTCTCTCTGGATACCGCTCATAGTATCAATTGCTCGCTGCATCTGCATTTTCCCGGATTGTATAAAACAAACTATCATATCCCATTTTTCATAACTTTCAAATTTCCTTGTAGGTATGTTATAAAGTTTATAAATTACACAAAAATAGAAAAATCTTTGCACTGCCTATGTAAAAAAGTGCTTTAGGAAAATTTTCAACCTGAAAAAGTTACGGCCACTTTTCGAAAACGCACATTTTAAAAAAACGCCCTGTAACTCAAGAACAGTGACAGATATCGATTTGCGGTTTTCGCTATTAAATTTATCATAAAATATGAGCCTTAGATATCACTTTTCGTCTATCATTCTCCGTCAAAAATAGGAGTTTCCTTTTAAAAGTGTCAAATTTGGCTCACCCTGATATTTTTGACGTAAAATTGTCACAAGTATTTATTTTGAAAGATATTAGAAAATCCGATAAATTAAAATTAGAAAACCAATACTAAATCTCGTTGACTTTTTAAAAATATATGGATAAATTTCAAATATTTTTCATATACTTGCCTCTGAGGTTTTATTTATATAAGTTTAATGTTAGTAACTATTTTTGTTTACTTTACTAACACTAAGATTAATTTGGCAAAAAAGTACCCAGTGCTGTCGACTTTAGTCAACCATCATTTTCTTATTACCATCTTTATAGTGATAATTAATTAGAAATATACAGTGTGTCCCCAAATTGAGTTCACATAAGGGCTAAATAATAAAAAAAATTCGAGTTTAAATCAGCCCCGCTTGGTTTGAAACTAATTTGTGACATAATTTTACATTCAAAAAAATCACATATGCCTTGGAAATTATGAAAAAGCCTTTTTTGTAGGTTCTACGGCAAAATGTTATTAAGGAAACTTGGTCGGAATGAAAAACTGAGTAGAATGTGTAAACTGAACATAAAATTGTTTGTGTTTTGCTGATTTTACGGGCAATAAGTTGTTGGTGGCTCTTGTGGCCTGTTCCACAATTTCTGGTGGAGCTAAATTCTCAGTTACACTCTATCGCGCGTTTTCGCTGCAAAAAGCATTAAATTTATGAACTTATTAAGTAAGCAGGAACTATGAAGTGTCAAAATTGATAAATTTACACACTGTCATTGAATATCATTATAGTAGATTAACAAACATTGTTTCTTGTGAATCAAAATACTTAAATACCTTTAAATCCCTATGAATTAATCCTCTTAGATGAACATACTCCACAGCATGTAGAATTTGCAGGAATGTATCCAAAATAAATTTATATTCCCTGTCGTTATTAATACTGAGCCAGTCTTTCAAACTTTGCTTCTGGCAAAGCTGCATCTGAATGTACAAATACACAGGTGCCGGTTTCAGCACAGTGGCACCATTGTTCCGTGAGACATTCCAAGCACTTAGTCCCTTTTCCGTTTCTTTACTTTTCAAAGAACATTCACTCATACTTTCCTCTACTGTGCAAGCAAGAGAATTGTTTCCTTTCAACGTCTTCAATGTATCTTCACCTAACGAAATATGATGCGATGACTCTTGCGAATAATTTGTTAAGTCAGAATTGGCATTTTCACTTTCTTCGTTATTCGTTGGAGGTTTCTCAAAAACGATGAATGAATCCTCATCTGAACTGCCGGAATCATCACAATCGAAGTCTAAGTGTTCTTGATTCCGTCTTTCGAGGGGAATGTCAATGCAAACAGAGTCTCTTTGAAATTTCATTTGTTTTGATCCAGTTTCAGTGCCGAATGAAGTAGCCATGTCATTAGATCCACTACAAATCCTAAATTAGGTATTGGTCAACTCAAATAAAAACAACTTACTCATTCCATATTCTGTCATATTCATCTTCCCAGCCTACAGGAGGATGTTCAACCCATGAGCAAAAATATCTTACAATATTCTGGTGCTCTAACTTGGCTAATGCTTTTACTTCACGCATCACTCTATCTCTGGACTTTTGACTGAAATTTAAAAAATGTACAGGGTGTCCCAAACTCGACGCCACAGGGTTATTATAGGCAAACAAAAACAGCCAGTAAAAATTTGACTTGTGGGTTTCTTCTAGGACCACTCAAGCTTGCTTTTGGACCAAAAAGATAGTTTTTAGGAATTTGGGAAATATAGTCAGGTTATGACGTCATCAAAAATATTTTTCCTAGAGCCATACCTGTTTCTCCTTATATTTGGAAAGAGCACGTTTTTCTCATAAACTATCCTAAACATTTTTTTTATACCTTGTTTCATTAAAAATTTATATGCATATTAATTGTAAAAATACGAAAAATATGTCATGGTATTTTTTTTAATGAAAATCGAGTTAGCCATGACTTATGAAGGTATATGTTTAACAGAAACAATTGACAGATGCTCGGCCATATGTATTATGGAAAAAGTATTTAAATTTTATTATTAGTTAAAAAAACTGCTATTGGTGTTATTTTTTTATTAAATCATCAATATTCCGGGATGGAATTTTGTAAACAAGGGTTATCAGAAATTTTCATAAATAGAAACCTAATAGTTAGAGGCCATTTATCCCAATCCATTTGTTTCCAAACTCATTATTTAGAAATTCTTTTACAATGTTGGCTTTGTGTGGTGGAGCTCAGTCATATTGAAACCACATGGTTCTTCTTAATAGCAACCGTTATTACAAAAATTCGAGATTATATTTGTGTAACACAAAGTATATATCTTGAATCAAATTAGCCTTGGCTTTATGAATTGACAGTTGACAATTTATTATTTTTACTTGTCAAAATTGAAATACCTTCTCTTGACATTTCATAATTGTATCCAGTCATTGAACGTATCATAAAACTTCAATAATGGTAACACACAATGAAAAAGTTGATATGTTATTGGTCTATGGAGAAGCTGAAAAAATGCTAGAAGAGCCGTTAGAATTTATAGGGAGAAATATCCTAAACGTAGCGTTCCTGATCACAAAATATTTATTCGATTAGAAAAAATCTTAAGGGAGAACCAAAATGCATTTTCTACCCGCAAAAGCAAATCAATTAGAAGAATAGTTCGCATCAATGATGCAACAGTCCCGAGAAACTCAATTAGACAAGCTAGTAGAGAATTAAATTTGAAGAAGTCATTCAAGCAACGAATTAAGAAAGAAAACAAATATCATGACTTTAAATTACATTACCTAGCAGATTTGGGAGAGGGAAATAAAGAAAAAAGGTTTGATTGTATTGCTCCAATCATGGTGGTGACCGAGATTGTTGACAAGCTTATTTTCAGATATACAGTGTGGTCATTTAAGTGTGCAACATATGGGACTTTTTTATTAATTGCACAACCATAATATGCATGTTCAATAATCATATTAGGTGCACTTAGAATGGTTGCAAGTTAAACAGCATACAAGGTAGGTCAAAAAATATTAAAATTGTACAAGAGTAAAGTACCCTTATTTTAAAAAAATTCAGCAAAAAGTTATTAAGAAAAGTTGTTTATAATTAAAAGCTATGCCTAAATACCAAAACATAGCCTCCTAAGGACAAAAATTTTCGTCAATTAATTCCACAGTTTCCTAATAAACATTTGAAATAAAAATTTTGCACCTTAAATGAGAGTTTTTTTAATATATCATTACTAATGTTTTACCTTGTTCAGAAGAATTTTTGAGAAATTTTAAAGTTTTGTTTAATATCGTTGCAACAAACATGAAGTTTGTGATTTCCTAAAAAACTAAAAATCTAAGTTAATTTTACAAATATGCTTGAATTTGAACAAAGTTATGCGGATTTAATTTTGATTGATTTATGAAATTGTTTAGGGTGAATATTAAAACAACCTTTTTTAGGAAATATTGATGTTTTTTAGGAGGCCATGTTTTTGTATTTAGGCATAACTTTTAATTCTAGACCACTTTTCTTAATAACATTTTGCTGAATTTTCTGAAATAAGGGTAGGTACTTCACTCTTGTACAATTTTTATATTTTTTTACCTACCCTGTATGCTGTTTGACTTGCAACCATTCTAAGTGCGCCTAATACGTTTATCGAACATGCACCAACTTTCGGGAATATTTGTATTTTCGTTGTGCAATTAATAAAAAAAATTCCCATATGTTGCACACTTAAATGACCACAACTGTATACTTTGGACAGACGAAAGTCGTTTGTTAGAAAACATTATTGGTCCACTGAAAATCCTCATATTGTCAATCCAATTTGGAATCGGGGACACTTCGGCATTAATGTATGGTATGGCATACTTTGTCATCATTTAGTTGGGCCATATTTTTACGAAGGAGTTTTAACTGGAATAACATACCTCCAATTTTTGCAACAGCTGCCAGTTCGCACGGAAAATATGCCATTGCAGTTAAGAAGAACCATATAGTTTCAACACGACGGGCTCCAGCACACAAGGCCAACATTGTAAAAGAATTTCTAAATGATGAGTTTGGAAACAAATGGATTGGAATAAATGGTCCCATAAAATGGCCAGGAAAGTCACCAGATTTAACACCATTATATTTCCATTTATGGGGATTTCTGAAAAACATTGTTTACAAAACTCCATATCGGAATATTGATCATCCGTCTAGACTTATGTTTATTAAAAGAAGGTAGTCACATTGAAAATTATTTATAAGTAAGAACCTACCTAGCAGTTATTTTTATATTGTTGGTTTTGGGTTTTCGCTAAAATTTGTAGGTTTTTAAATATAATACATAATAGGTGTTTATAATAACAGTTTTTCGGAAAAAAAGCGTTCATGCAGTTATATTTTTATAACTAATAATAAAATTGTAATACTGTTTCCATAATACATCTGTCCGAGCATCAGTCAATTGTTTCTGTCAAAAATATACCTTTATAAGTTATGGCTAACTTGATTTTCATTAAAAAATACCATGCCATCTTTTTCGTATTTTTATAAATAATACGCATATAACTTACAAACAAGATATAAAAAAAATATTTACGAAAGTTTATCAGAAAAACGTGCTCTTTGCAAATATAAAGAGATGTATACAAAAGTGTCCTAATAATGTCCAGCATCTTTGGATTTCAATAAAAAACAAATAATGTCAAAAAGAGATAATCAAAATTTCTTTTCCACATGTTACTCGTAACCCAATTCTGGAGCTTTGCTCTAATTTTCCCGACTTCATATTAACCGAGATCCCCATGGTTAGTCTCGTATTTCGGGCACCTTTTATACAAGGTGTCCCAGAATCATCACTAGGATGACCTTGAACCCTATATAGGGTTATCCAAAGTGTGATGGTTAGAAGTTATTCGAACTTTTATGATTTTCGAGGAATTTCATACTTCTCCACACAAAGGTCACTATTCTGTTGAAACTAATGAAAAGATTCAGCTTAAATTTGTTCCAAACATACTTTGGTGTCGTAGCTATCTGACCCAACTTAAATTTTTCAGATAATATAATTAGTAAAGGTTGGTGACCCAAATATTAAATATTTTTTGGTTTAGTTTAGTTGGGAAAAGGGTCAAAACGCTATTAAAAACACTATTTCTTCGCCAACGTTTCGCTTAATGTATAATCTTCATCAGGGCTCTAAAATACAATACAATCTAGTATATAAAATGAATATAAACTAAAAATAAGAATTTAAGAAGAAAGGTTTTCTGGCACATGTTATAAATTTATAAATAAAAAGAAGACTTACCAGAAATAAGATTGATGATTTTAAATTGTAAGTATATTAACGTTTTAACTGTCTAGTTTTTACTGCCTAGTTTGTTTCTGTTATGTAAATATTTAGTAAAAAATTTATAATATAATATTTGTATATTCAAAGTCAGTGTCAAAAATATTAGGTATAGGTAAAGGTATAATTAATAACATGATGTTAAATTTGAAATGGGTATTTATTTGTTCAGAATTTAAAATTTAAATTTAAAAACTAGAGTAGCAGAACATAAAAGAGACTGCAAGAAACTCAACATTATTAATCCTACTGCCCTTGTTGAACACTGTCGTGAATTTAACCATACATTTAATTTTGATGAAACTAAAGCTTTAGGTACTCAAACCAATTTAAATAAAAGACTACTACAAGAAATGATTACGATAAAACGAAATAATAGTGTCAACCAAAGGGTAGATATAGAAAATCTTAATGCAGCTTATTTCAACATTCTGAACAAATAAATACCCATTTCTCATTTAACATCATGTTATTAATTATACCTTTACCTATACCTAATATTTTTGACACTGACTTTGAATATACAAATATTATATTATAATTTTTTTACTAAATATTTACATAACAGAAACAAACTAGGCAGTAAAAACTAGACAGTTAAAACGTTAATATACTTACAATTTAAAATCATCAATCTTATTTCTGGTAAGTCTTCTTTTTATTTATAAATTTATAACATGTGCCAGAAAACCTTTCTTCTTAAATATTTTTAGTTTATATTCATTTTATATACTAGATTGTATTGTATTTTAGAGCCCTGATGAAGATTATACATTAATCGAAACGTTGGCGAAGAAATAGTGTTTTTAATAGCGTTTTGACCCTTTTCCCAACTAAACTAAACCAAAAAATATTAAATTTTTCATTTATAGTGAATGCAGATATGTAATTTTTATTTTTGAAAAAAGTAAAATTTTGCAACAAAGCATCTTTCCACTGAGAAGTACGAAGTTTCTATCAAACTTCGGATAACCCTATATATGTTTCAAGGTCATCCTAGTGATGTCCCCATCGACAGGTTTAATTTTGATTACTGACTCTGGGACATCCTGTATAAAATAAGTTTTGTAGAAAAAAATTCATACTCATTTGGTAACGTAATCCTCTTGATTGCATAGTGGCACTCATCAATTTTTTGTTTTACTTCAAATACAACTCCAAAACCTCCTTTTCCCAGGCAACGAATTGTATCAAAGTCATTTATATATCGAGAAGAAAACGATTCACTGTTCGAGTCAGTGTCTTTCTCAGAATTTCTTTTTTCTAATGTTGTTATCTGCGCTTCTACAGGCTTTTCGATTATTATTATTTCTTGGTTCGGATTGTGGCTCCATCGGCGAAATATGATGTTGAATACATATATGGTAAATACCATAAGAGTCACCTCTAAGCTAAAAAACTTGACAGTGTATTAAAGCGATTAAAGGGATTCGGTAACGTATTTCTACTTACAAATAATGGTTGGCATAAAAATAGACCCAGTTGTAGTCTTTCATTTCTTCCAAAATGCTTTCTTTCAGAGGAATTTCCTCTTCGGTATGTCTAATCGAATTGTTCTTTTCACATAAAAGTGAATCAGCGTTTCTTTCTTCAGAATATAAATAAAAACCATTGCCTAAAGTGAAATATATTAGCAGGTATTAAATCAATTTACTGCAAATAAATTAATTATTCAGTGCTTAGGAGTAATTTGACAACCAAAATTATAAATATTTTGCCTTTTTGAAAATGTGATTTAAAGAATAATACAAAAAAGTAGCCACAACGGGGATTTGAACCCAGGACCTCTCGCACCCAAAGTGACACTCATGCCACTAGACGTTTGTGCTCCCATATAAAATTTACTTAACTAGCCGCATTTAAATTAATTTCATTATCATGATTAAAAGTTGAAGTCTATTTGATATCTGTCATTTGGGATGAGCCTTCAGTTTTGAATATACTCGTATTTCTTGTGTTAATAGATATTTAACGATCAATGTGTTAACTCAAATTGTATCTTCTAGTCCTATATTAAATTTAGTACTGTAAAGAAGCTACCACAATATTAGTTAAGCATAACTAGGGCATAACTAAGATAATATGAGTTCAGCAATAACACCACTAGGTAGTGGTATTATGACCTGATTGGTTCATATTTCACAAATTATATAATTTCATTGGTTCATACTGGCAGGCGCTGAACTGTCATCATAACACATTTGGTGGTGTACATTTGGGGGAGAAATTGGAGCTCATTTTCGGCCCACATCTAAGGTCATATTTGTGCTTAGCGCCATCAAAAATAAATAATATAATTTTATGAAAATGTTTCAAACACTGTTAAAGATATTCTTTGTTAATTTTTTTTTCATTTTTTACTTTATTTTTTGTTAAACACTACTTCGTTGTCGATTGTGTAATGCCTCCAATGTGACAATTAGGGCGAAATTCGGGTTTTGACACATTTAGGTTCATTTTAACATTGCACGTCTATTTAGAATACCCAAAATGTGAAATAATAGTTATTACCCCTACCTATAACAGATATTAACATCTCTAATGTGTCACGGTACTGCAGAATGAGACAAAAACATCTCTTATGAAACATCGCTGATATTACCCGTTTTAAAAATATCTCCGATGTGATGTCTGGCTGTAATATTGGATATATTTTGATATTTCGATTCGTTACATCGGAGCTATTATGTGTGTACAATTTATAATCTCAATGTTTTGATAGTTACATTTAATTTTAGTGCTTGAGTTTTTAAAGCTTCTTAAAAGCTTTCTGTTTAAATAACTGTTGCAAACTGCAAATATTTCTAGAATGTAGAAAGTTTTCTCTTAATATTTTAAATAGTTTTAAGAACCTATTTGCACATTGTAAATTTTCTTACCTTATGTGACTGTATGTGACTACAGAATATTATTTTGACTGTAATAGATAGATAGGTACTGTCTCGTTTGCCAGGTTGGCCCACGCTTTATATTTGGCCATAATTTAAAAAATCGTTTATAAATTTAATAAACTCTTTTTAATAATTCCCTGCCAAAAAATAAACAGTAATATTAATATTTATGCAAGGCGTATGTTTCGCTGAGGAGGCGAGGGCTGTATACCTAAATTAAAAATTGTTCAAAATTAAGGTGTAGTTCTTTGAAAATACTTTAAAAAAGCAAAATACAATTTTTAAAATCTAATTTTCACTTTGATCTATTAAAGGATGTTCCCGTGTTACATTTGGATCACATGCACATTTAGGTGGAAGCATTGACTAAATAAACATATTATTTTACTCATTGGTGGAAGGTAAGGCCATGGCTAATGTTTTGTAGTAAATATGTATTGCTTTAATAATTTCTTATATTATTGGAATTTATTTCCATCGATCATGTACATTATTCCCAGAACCCCCTCCTGTTACATATTATCACAGAGAAGACCAGAATACAGAGTCTATCTTGTCAAATATGTCAAATGGAGCCCAACTTTTACCTATTTTTTTCACACACCCGATAAGATCGTTCAGGTAAACTGCATTCTTCGTTTATTATAGATTAATTTAAAACTGAGAAAGAAGATCCACAGTGACCTACGATGGGTTAATTACCATTTAAAGTTGGTCTCCATTTGACATATTTGACAAGATGAACTCTCTGTATTCTGGTATCCTCTGTGATACTATCATATTTCTTATGACATCAACTACTGATGATTGAACTTTTAAATACATCTTTGTGAACTATGCCTAGTTTGAAATTAACCCGCGGAAATGCAATACTTAGATAGTTTTTGTTTCTAGATAATGGGTTCATGGCCATTATCTGATATCCTTGTTTGTTTTTTTAATAGCTTCATAATTTTAATAAGTAAAACATATTTGTTCATTATTAAACTTTAATTAAAAAACAGAATTGTCTTCTTAAATTGTTGCTATTTACAAGCCTGAAAAATACGAACAATGTACCAATGGGCAAGCGTATAATTGCTCCTCCAATGTGACTATATAAAAAAATCAGTATTTTGTTTTTATTTACCTTTTATTGCTATCAAACCTTGATTACTTACTTTGTTTAATTTTTTACAATATAAGTATTTGAGGTATGATATAATTTAACAGTAACACGTTTTTTGGCATTCCTGAAAGATTTGAATTTTTTCACATTGGCGGTATTACATGCTCGACGACGACTTGTGATGACATTTTAGTAAAAAGGAACCATGATAGCAGCAATATTACTTTCTACTACTTATCAAAAGTTATGTTAAATACAAAAATGTATTAACAAAAAATAAAAAAATTAAAGAAATTCTGAAACATTTGGGAAATACAACTTCTATTTGGCATATTCCGTTCTTAAATAATGCTTACAAAACATCTTTTAGTTAGCCAAAAATGATGTGCTAAATTCAAATTCAATTTAAGATAAAAAACTGATTAAAACAAATTACAATTATTTTTATTGTCAGAAATTTCTTTGTGGCGGAAGCAGATCCATTTAATTTCTAATTATTGGATTTTTCGCCACAGGAATCTGAACCAAACTGATTAAAAGACAACTTTTTCAAGTTGCCAGGAAAAATTCATAAATGCTTAACAGTAAATTCATTACAGATTTTTTAGATTAAAATAATGCCACTTCTTCATTTTTATACTCTACTTCAAAATAAAGGGTAATAAAGTTGAATTTTAAAAACATATTTTATTAATATTTCCTGCGTTTTTTAGGATATTGAATTGAAATTTGACAGGATTTTGTTGTTATAGAAACACATTTTTAGTGCATTTTTACTCAAAAAATCTAAATCCAAATGGAACAAATCAGGAGATGATGTATCTTGTGGCCCCAAACTTTTGTCAGTCTCTATGGTTTAAATGAATCACATTTTAGATCATAAGTTTTTTTTGTAATTTTGTACTCTTGTAATAATTTTAATTCAAGATTTGGTTTAAAATATATTGAATATAACTTGTTACTTATTTGGCTGCATTGAAATTTACTGTTAAATAAATTTAGTATAAAATTTGAAAATGCAATACCCTTTTGAAAAACAGTAAAATATAATATTCTAAAGTGTTATATCATTTTAACCACACCTAATAACGTGTACCTAATTTCAAAAATGTAAAAATATAGGCATAATCTTTCAATTAATAAATATAAGTTTGATTAGTACCTTGTAACATTTCCTACAACTTTTGTATTTGACAATAATAAATTGAGAACCAACTAAGATAAAAATGTAATTAAAAACAAAAATACTTTAACAATTATGTTATTAGGGGTAATCCATATAACTTGACCACCCTGTAGGTACCTTAAACTGTATGTATTTAGGTGAGAAAGCATTTGATCTACGAGTTTCTTTAAAATAAAGTACCTACCTTATGTGAGTAGAATCAATGTAATCAAAATAAGAAAATAACTAAAAACCGGACAAACAATTAATGATGTTTAACTTCGTTAAAGTCCGAAATTAGATAAATATAGATAGGTACTTACAGACAAAGAATTGCAAATGAAACCACTTTTTTAATATATATTTTTTAAATATTTTGACAAATAAATCACTATTTATTTTGAAGTTTTGATGTTTTAATATCAAATCTGATAGTTTTGCTGCAAGTCATGTGACCATTTTTGCATGTGGCATGGCCGACGTCTGCTCTGTACAAGGATATAAACAGCTGACAAAGTTGAATTTTAAAAAAGTTCTGCAAACAATATTTTTCCCTTGTGATCAAGACCTTATAATCGGTCACACTTTATATTCTACACTCCTGTAAGCACTCTCTGGCTAGAACGTCCTTAATTGTTGTGATGGAGAATTATAGGTTTGAAAAAGCTTGAATTATCGCATTGGTATTTTTTAACTCACAATTTTTTTTAAGGGCCTTGGAGTTGGAGTACACGAATATGTTAAGTGTTTGGAAATTACCACTACCCTTAAGATGAACAATTGAACAATCAACAATCAACCGCCAGTCTATATTGGAATGACATGAACCAAATTGAATACCGCCGGGAGAGAAAAACGGACCTAAGGGCAGTGATGTAACAGATAATTTTTTTTTGTTATCTACATACAGATACAGATACTGTCTGTCAGATGTATAGATGTATAGATACAGATACCGATACATTGTTTCCAAAGTATCTGGGTACAGATACAGATACGTTAATAAAAGTATCTAGATACTTCCAGATACTTTCATATACTATCAGTTAATTAAGAAAATTTCAGACCTCTTAAGGCAATCAATATACTTACCTACTTAGATATTTATGAAACAAGTGTGTGTGTGTGTGTAGGTAAAGCAGAACTGTTTAGACGAATGTGAAGTTTAGATTTTCACTAATCAAAACAAGTTGTGGGTTAGTAGTTTAACGTGTATGTCACTCCAAAGTCAGCACTGGGTACTTTATGTACGGTATTTTAGAAAAATCACTAAACACACCCCATTTTATTAATTGCATTGTTTATTTTTTAAAATAAAATATAGGCACGTGGCACACCTTGGCATCTTGACTAAAAAAATGTATCTAGTATCTAAGTAGCTAGATACTTTCAAAAGGATCTAGATACTAAAGCAGATCCTGATTTTTGTAAGTATCTAGATATGTATCTATCTAGGATACATCTATATACATGTATCTCAATACATTACATCACTGCCTAAGGGTTTAAATGACTGAAGATAATATTATGGCTATCACAACATTTAGCTACCACAATAAGCCTTGTTAATTGTTTCATGCTTAACTACAGCGTAGCTAAGAGAGTAGGATTTTAGCTCCACTAGTGTTATTATCACTGAAATCGTCATCTGATTGGTTAATATTTTAAAAATTGTGATTTCGTTGGTTTACATTGGCAAGCGTTGAATTCTCTGATATATGTATTACCATTAACATCTTCAGAATTGTCCAGAACTGATAAAGCACTGGAATCATCATCATAATCCTTCATATCTTTAGACGCTGCTATTGGTTTCCATGGAATTTTTGCAATACTCTTCCCCTCTATGTGCTCCAGGTTATCTTTCGATTTTCCATGAAGTGCATGTTGCATAATGATAGATTCTTGAATATACAGCTAGAAAAAATGAAGTGGGGTTATTGGGTAAAACTTTTTCATAACCCCACTCACTTGTTTCTGGTACATGCCAACGTAAATAGATGGGAGGTATGGAACAGGTGTCAACATATTTGGAATGTTTCTTGGGGCAAAGAGGTTTATTTCTGTCAAAGAGGAACCGCTCCATGTCCACACTCTGACAATAGGTGCAGAAAAGGTATATAACCAGCTGCTCTCAACGTTATTTTCAAAGGATGAAGCTTTTAGTATGCCATCTGGTAGCACGGCCGATATATTCCAGTCAAAAAGTTTGGAGTTAACACCTTTACAACTAATATTGGGTATAGTTATATTATGGAGTGCCACGCTAAAATTCCACCTAAAAATATATGTAAAAGATATTGCAACCAAAGATCATTTTAAATAGGAGAAACAAGTTTTCCTAAATGTTTTAATATGATTCACAGAAAATTTTAAGAAAATGTGCAACTATGGTCGTAACTTATTTAGATGGACACCCTATGCTTAAACCAGCCATAATAATTGCCAGAGATAACAAAGGATAGATGTTGAGTTTGTTATAAAAAATAGGAACTAAGTAAGAGCAGCAAAGAAGGAACAAAATATCAGTCAATATTTTTCTTACCTTTCATTGCCTGTATGAGGTTCAACAGCTCTTATTGTTTGGGTAGTTCTTTCCACAAGTAGTACATCATCCACATCTGTTTGTACTCCATTTAAACACTTAAGTGGAGTGCATTCATACAGTACCTTGCCAGTATGCAATCCTAAACCGTATTTCCTCACGTCAATGCCACCTAAAGAAATTCTTAATCAAGCTAAAACCAAACATAGTTATATACACAAACACAGTAATCATTACAACAGGGGCGGACTGGGAAGAAAAAATGGCCCCGTCATCCTTCAACAATCCTACTTTCATGCGGTTATCTCACCAGCAATACGCGACGGCGACGATACCGCGACGCGACGTAGCTTTGCAGTCGCGGCAAATGGTTTCAAATGGAGACCTGCTCACCAAGGCAACGGCGACGCGATCGCAACGCTACCTGGAAGATACTGGTCTCGCACGACGGAGTAGCTCAGTCGCCTTGCGACCGTTCCATGGCTGACTATGTGAAAATTAAAAAAAAAAAACAGAAAATTAGCCATAGCTCTTTTATTTTTTATAATAACTATGCCGAGTATTATATCTTTGGAAAGCTCAAAAAATGGCCGATTTGATAAGGCAACCACCAACTATGATTTACATTTAAAAAAACACAAGTTTATGTCATATCTCAAAAATCACAAACAACATAACAAATTTGATTAGATTATCTTATCAAGCCCAAAATTATCTACAATTTTTGTCTCTACAGTTTTTCTGCATAATCAGAAATAACGGAGCTACAGAGATCTGATGAAATAGCAAAAAATCACTCTTTTCAAAATATCTAGTGAGCCATGAACTTTTTTAAAAATCCAAAAGGGGCATTAGATTGAGCATTCAAAACTGCAATTCTTTCCCCATTTAACCTTTGTTCTAGCTCTGCTAGTTTCCGAGATCCCCATAGTGGGCATCGAAAAAACTCACCCTGTATATTTAAAATTTTCTAAAAAATCGCCTTTTCCTAAAACGTTTTTTATTCTTATTTCGAATTAAAATTAGTTGTGTTGTCTTGAAACTTCCAAAATTTTGTTTTTAATTGTGAACAAGATCTTGATATTTTCTGTACGCTTTCTTAAATACCTGACATTTTTTTGCAAAAAATCTAATTTGCCATGAAACAGTGATAGATACAAAAAGAAGTCAATAGACATTTTTTATTCGGAAACAAATGCTCCATCCAAAACTGCTACCCACTTTAATTTCGTACAGGGCCTTATTAATTTTTTTCTCGAATTTGTCTTCCAATTTACCCATATTTCCGCCACTGGTTCAATCTAGAGCTTGGAAGTAGCACATTATTTAAATGAGCCCTAGCCAAGTATGACGTGTACCAAATTTGGTTTAAAAAAGCTCTACAAATAAAAAAGTTATGGGAAAAAGACGATTTTTTTTAGAGAATTTTAACACCCCTTATATCGAAAACGAAGAATTTTTGGACACATGTTTATATGAACTTTTGTTGTTAAAATTGGCTGAGGACCACGATCCTGAAATATTTTAACGTAGTTAAGTTACACCCTGTATAATTATTATGGAGACTAGTAACCTAAATGTTTCTTTTGACATTCTATAAAATGACAGAATTTTTTTTTTCATCACATAATAATTCTCTTGCGCAAATGAAAGCTGTGCGATGTGCGTTATTAGTAATGTACGGATGAACCCAAAATCTGCTCCTTTGCTTTTTTCTTAATTAATACATTGCCACTATGACTGATTCGTCTTCACTTGACAAAGACATCTTGTACACTAGTTGATTATTTTTGCAAAATAGTAAAATTGCGTAGCCGTAGCGTAGTCTTGATGTAAAGTCTTCGTAGGGACTGGTCGCCGACAAGTCGCTAGCATTTGAATCTCGTCGCGGTATCGTCCCGGTCGCGTATTGCTGGTGTGATAGCCGCCTTACACTAAGTACAAGACCATTCAATTTTCGAGATTATTTCATATGATCATTGAGTACATATGATTTTGTATTGGAAAACTCATATTATTTTTAGTTTTACAGAAAAAGCAAAAAAATAATTCAGTGGTTGTTCCATATCTGTGTGTAACAAAACTGTCTTCATAAAGATACCTGCTATTACAAGGTCATCAGAGTAGCGGAATGAAGCTTTAAGAAGCATTTCTGCAGAAATTGGAATGGCGTCGATTGTGTTCCCATTGAATTTGTAAAGCATTCCTGATAGAGAAGGAATTATTCTTATCCATTCTCCATTATTTTGTAGCTGAAAGAAAAAATTACGTGTTACTCACTTAATTTCATGTGATATTGGTTGCGTTCAATGAGCTCCCAAATCTGTAATCGCCAAGGGCGCCGGGTTTTCAGAATTCCATGGGGGGCAAAAAATATACAGACATTTTGTACGATTTTTTTTAATAAATAATAAATAAATAAATAATTAAATACATAGGTACTTGATAAAAAATAAAAAAAGTTTTTACAAAAATAAAACAACTTTCTGTTTTAACAAAATTTCATTTTTGCTAGATTTTCTTGGTAGCAGACTTATCATGTTTCTATCATTTTTTATCGTTCTCGCTCTCTTTGTTATTGTGAAACGCTTAACCTCGAAATTCTTGTTGGGGTATCGTTAATTTTGTTTATTTTTCCAAGAAAGAATAATTATTCACACAATAAATAAATAAAAAATGGAAGGTTGGGAAATTGTAAGAGACAATTGTGGAAAAGTTGTTATAACTGCTTCATGTATCATCAACTCTGTGCAGTATTATTTCTTGGTCATCATTATAAAAATTAGCCAAAATGATAAAATATAGACACAGAAAATCAAGGTATTTTAAAAACGAAAATAGAAAATAACGAAAATAAATACATAAACATAACCTACAAAAAAAAAACCTGATGACAGACAACACCTAGTTATAAATTGGTCGTTCAACGTACTACGGCTGCGATTACAGGACTGACAAAGGTTGACAGATAGCGCTACCTAGCGATTACAAAAATTCGGCCTGCATTGAACGCAACCATATGTGCAGTCATATCAAATTTTAACTGAATTAAATTGGTTTAATATCTGTTACAAAATTTATATTTCTTTGTAGTATTTGTACAAATTTAATATCAATTTGACGGGAAAAAAATTCAAAGCACATTTTATTGCCTCGACCCATGGCTCACTGAGCCTACTATTAAATGAAAACATTGCGTTAATTTATTCTAATTGAATCAACGATATACAGGGTGTCCCCAGATCGACTTAACAAGGTGTGAAAGGGGAAAAAATTTCAAGTTGTAACTTGACCTCTGGGGATCAGCCTTGCTTGATTAGAAACTAATTTGCACCATATTTTTATATTTTGGAAGTCAAGCAGGCCTTGACAGGGGCAATTTATTCATTTTAGTTCAGGAAAACTACCTTTTTCTCAAGAGACATCGAAAAATTTTATTAGAAAAAGTTGTTCAGAATGCAAAAGTCCTCGTACCAAATTTTAAAATAATCGGCACACTTTTATTTCTTTTACATTTTCAATTTTTGTGGTTTTAGCACAAATCAAGTATATTTATAGAAAAATTTTATCAGAAAAAGTTGTTTAGAATGCAAATTTATGGTCAGATGCTAAATAAATCATCATACTAATTTTATAAAAGACAGAGTAAATTGTTAAAAACACATTTTATTAACATGTAAAATAGACAATACAAACAGTTTTACACATGTTAAATACACATTTTATTAACACATAAAATAGACTTGGCAAGGAAAGCTCAAAAATTTTATATGAAAGACCTATACAGGGTTCTCCAGATCGACTTAACAATAGGTGTGAAAGGCGAAAAATTTTCGAGTTGAAACTCGACCTTTGGGGGATCAGCCTTCCTTGATTCGAAACTAGTTTCTACCATATTTTTATATTTTAGAAATCAAGCAGGCCTTGACAGGGGCAATTTATTCAATTTCAGTTCAGGTAAACTACCTTTTTCTTAAGAGATATCGAAAAATTTTATTAGAAAAAGTTGTTCAGAATGCAAATTTAAGTCCCCATACCAAATTTTAAAACAATCGGCATAATTTGATTTTTTTAAAATTTTTCCATTTTTGCGGTTTTAGCGCAAATCAAGTCCATTTATCTAAAAATTTTATCAGAAAAAGTTGTTCGGAATGCAAATTTATGGTCAGATGCCAAATAATCATCCTAATTTTATAAAAGACAGAGTGGATTGTTAAATACACATTTTATTAACACATAAAATAGACAATACAAACAGTTTTACACTATGCGACCACCATGTACCTACCTCAACACATTTTTCAAGATGAATTTTGAATTCGTGATATACCTTTTGAATCGTCTCGGCATTGATTTCATTTATTGAGTTTGTGATTATATCTTTCAGAAATATTTTTGTCATCAAAATTTGAATTATCCTTGTTCACGTTTTCTTTAACCAAAAATCATTAGGGGCCAAATCTGGTGATCTACCAGGCCAATGTATTGGACCAAAGCGTCCTATTCTTCTATTAGGGAAATATCTATCAAGCCTGTCCCGAACTGTAGCAGTTGAATGAGCTGGGCCTCCGTCATGCTGGTAAATAATTCTATCTATAATATTTCTAATGAAAGATCATCAAATGAGGGCAACAAAAAATCCTTCAGCATTTGTAGATATGATGCTTGATTTAAATTACTATTCTGTATGAAATATGGCCAGACAATTTTGTTGTAGCGAATTCAGCGCCAAACGTTCACTTTTTTGTATTGTTGATTTCTACTATAAGTTTTAGTATATGGATTTTCCTTACTCGAAACTCTATTATTTTTTGCTACGCTATGACGAAATTGTCACTCCATATTTCATAAAGAATATTAGTTTAAATCAAGCATAATATCTACAAAAAATGCCGAATGCCGTCATTTGATGATTTTCCACTAGAAATCCGCCATAGAATTATTTACCAGCATGACAGATGCCCAGCTCATTCACCTGCTACAAATCAAATCAAAGTTTATTAATATCATAATTATACAATTTCCAAAATCCAAAGTCCAGCAACTCAGTCTTAAAGGTACAAAAATACAAAAAAAAAACAAGAAATATATGTGTAAAGGACATGAGACAATTCAAAACATACAAGAGCGCATCAGGCAGACGTGACTACCATTATATTTGCCCACAGCGATGTTAGGCAACTATAGGGCTGACAGTCCCGTCTGTATTTCCTCTAGACAAAAAAAGCTTTACAGATAAAAAAACGCTTTAATTTTTTTTTTTAAAGATCCGGAGGTAGTTGTTTCATCTCATTTGGCAGAGAATTAAAAACTTTATTCCATACAGTTCGGGACTGGCTTGATAGATATTTCCCTACTTAACTTACGGCATCGGAACAAGATCTTTTTAAAAAAATGCAAAGTTCTTTATTGGAAACTAGTACAGAGTCTAAAAGTCAAAAGTCAAAAAATGTGGAGCGCGATAATTTATATAATTTAAGTAAAGCCGAATTCGCAAGATTTCAAGGTTTTCGAGAGTCCATCTAGACTGTGCTGAACTTGTAATTTCTATGATGAGGTAGCAATCTCTAGAACATAACTCCCTAATAGGTGGATAGGTTGCTTTGGTCCAATACATTGGCCTGCTAGATCACCAGATTTGGCCCCTAATTATTTTTGTTTATGGGGATACCTACAAGAAAAGGTGTACAGGGTGTTCCAAATTGGACACTTTTAAAGGGAAACTCCTATTTTTGACGGAGATAGACAAAAACTGGTATCGGTATCTGAGGCTCATTTTTTATGATAAACTTAATGGAGAAAACCGAAAATCGATATCTGTCATCGTTCTTGGGTTACAGGGCATTTTTCAAAAATGTGCGTTTTGAAAAGTGGCCATAACTTTTTTCGGTTTGAAAATATTGTGTTCCTGTAAAAACATTCCTGAAGCACTTTTTTACATTTTTTTTCAAGTCAATGGTTTAAGAGTTCCCGATGAAAAAAATTTTTTTCTAATGGTGCACCCTGCATATTTTTGCATTTTTTAATAGAGCAAAAAATTAGCATTTAAAAAATATATAACACTTAATAATTTACTTAATAATAGCTTTTATGATTTCATGTGTATAATTGGAAGCGCGCCCTTTCAACAAGTGGGCTTTGGACAGTGAGACAATTAAACAACCGTGGACAAATGTTTACTGTTACCTGTCAAATTTTCAGTTAAGCTGTTTAGGCAGTGTACAGATTTTTCTATTTTTGTGTAATTTATAAACTTTATAACATACCTTCAATGAAATTTGAAAGTTATGAAAAATGGGATATGACTCTGTTTTATACAATCCGGGGAAAATGCCTATCTCTGTTTAACTCATATCTTTTCTGCCTATCCTTTTCAAAATGCCCACTATTAATTAAATTGTGTCGCAATCTTGCTAAAATGTCCTTGAATTGAAAGGATGTCTTCTCTCTGGATACTGCTCATGCTATAAATTGGTCTTTGCAATCTGCATTTTCCCTGGATTGTATATCACATTTTTCAATACTCTCAAATTTCATTGTATGTTATAAAGTTTATAAATTACACAAAAATAGAAAAATCTGTACACTGCCTAAACAGCTTAACTGAAAATTTGACAGGTAACAGTAAACATTTGTCCACGGTTGTTTAATTGTCTCACTGTCCAAAGCCCACTTGTTGAAAGGGCGCGCTTCCAATTATACACATGAAATCATAAAAGCTATTATTAAGTAAATTATTAAGTGTTATATATTTTTTAAATGATAATTTTTTGCTCTATTAAAAAATGCAAAAATATACAGGGTGCACCATTAGAAAAAAATTTTTTTCATCGGGAACTCTTAAACCATTGACTTGAAAAAAAATGTAAAAAAGTGCTTCAGGAATGTTTTTACAAGAACACAATATTTTCAAACCGAAAAAAGTTACGGCCACTTTTCAAAACGCACATTTTTGAAAAATGCCCTGTAACCCAAGAACGATGACAGATATCGATTTTCGGTTTTCGCCATTAAGTTTATCATAAAAAATGAGCCTCAGATACCGATACCAGTTTTTGTCTATCTCCGTCAAAAATAGGAGTTTCCCTTTAAAAGTGTCCAATTTGGAACACCCTGTACACCTTTTCTTGTAGGTATCCCCATAAACAAAAATAATTAGGGGCCAAATCTGGTGATCTAGCAGGCCAATGTATTGGACCAAAGCAACCCATCCACCTATTAGGGAGTTATGTTCTAGAGATTGCTACCTCATCATAGAAATTACAAGTTCAGCACAGTCTAGATGGACTCTCGAAAACCTTGAAATCTTGCGAATTCGGCTTTACTTAAATTATATAAATTATCGCGCTCCACATTTTTTGACTTTTGACTTTTAGACTCTGTACTAGTTTCCAATAAAGAACTTTGCATTTTTTTAAAAAGATCTTGTTCCGATGCCGTAAGTTAAGTAGGGAAATATCTATCAAGCCAGTCCCGAACTGTATGGAATAAAGTTTTTAATTCTCTGCCAAATGAGATGAAACAACTACCTCCGGATCTTTAAAAAAAAAATTAAAGCGTTTTTTTATCTGTAAAGCTTTTTTTGTCTAGAGGAAATACAGACGGGACTGTCAGCCCTATAGTTGCCTAACATCGCTGTGGGCAAATATAATGGTAGTCACGTCTGCCTGATGCGCTCTTGTATGTTTTGAATTGTCTCATGTCCTTTACACATATATATTTCTTGTTTTTTTTTGTATTTTTGTACCTTTAAGACTGAGTTTCTGGACTTTGGATTTGTATATAGAGATACTATACTGTTGTTAGTTGATAATTTAGACGATAGTTTTAGTTGATAACTTATAAAGTAAGCATGTAAACATATAATCATGTGTCCTGACTTGTGTAAAATTGTATAATTATGATATTAATAAACTTTGATTTGATTTGTAGCAGGTGAATGAGCTGGGCATCTGTCATGCTGGTAAATAATTCTATGGCGGATTTCTAGTGGAAAATCATCAAATGACGGCATTCAGCATTTTTTGTAGATATTATGCTTGATTTAAACTAATATTCTTTATGAAATATGGAGTGACAATTTCGTCATAGCGTAGCAAAAAATAATAGAGTTTCGAGTAAGGAAAATCCATATACTAAAACTTATAGTAGAAATCAACAATACAAAAAAGTGAACGTTTGGCGCTGAATTCGCTGCAACAAAATTGTCTGGACATATTTCATACAGAATAGTAATTTAAATCAAGCATCATATCTACAAATGCTGAAGGATTTTTTGTTGCCCTCATTTGATGATCTTTCATTAGAAATATTATAGATAGAATTATTTACCAGCATGACGGAGGCCCAGCTCATTCAACTGCTACAGTTCGGGACAGGCTTGATAGATATTTCCCTAATAGAAGAATAGGACGCTTTGGTCCAATACATTGGCCTGGTAGATCACCAGATTTGGCCCCTAATGATTTTTGGTTAAAGAAAACGTGAACAAGGATAATTCAAATTTTGATGACAAAAATATTTCTGAAAGATATAATCACAAACTCAATAAATGAAATCAATGCCGAGACGATTCAAAAGGTATATCACGAATTCAAAATTCATCTTGAAAAATGTGTTGAGGTAGGTACATGGTGGTCGCATAGCGTAAAACTGTTTGTATTGTCTATTTTATGTGTTAATAAAATGTGTATTTAACAATCCACTCTGTCTTTTATAAAATTAGGATGATTATTTGGCATCTGACCATAAATTTGCATTCCGAACAACTTTTTCTGATAAAATTTTTAGATAAATGGACTTGATTTGCGCTAAAACCGCAAAAATGGAAAAATTTTAAAAAAATCAAATTATGCCGATTGTTTTAAAATTTGGTATGGGGACTTAAATTTGCATTCTGAACAACTTTTTCTAATAAAATTTTTCGATATCTCTTAAGAAAAAGGTAGTTTACCTGAACTGAAATTGAATAAATTGCCCCTGTCAAGGCCTGCTTGATTTCTAAAATATAAAAATATGGTAGAAATTAGTTTCGAATCAAGGAAGGCTGATCCCCCAAAGGTCGAGTTTTAACTCGAAAATTTTTCGCCTTTCACACCTATTGTTAAGTCGATCTGGAGAACCCTGTATAGGTCTTTCATATAAAATTTTTGAGCTTTCCTTGCCAAGTTATTCGGGTCTACAGGGTGACCCAAAAGTTTTTTTTTATTTATATCTCAATAACGGCGCTACTTAAAAATTTTAAATTTGGTATGTTATCTACTTACTGGAAGACGCCTTAGGGCAGTTTATTCATTTACACAGTGCCCTAAAAAAGGGTAAAAACTAACAACCCCTATTAATTTTTTTGCTCAAACTTTTTTGAGGTTATCTTTTTGGTCTTGCAGGTCCATCATTTCAGTGTTTCTTTTCATTTTGCAACAAAAGTATACTCTTGCTTCATAACGATAAAATCAACCGTTTGAGTTGAAATTGGCAAAATGTGCCCCAAAACACCTGTTAACTTCAACAGTCGAAACATAAAATTTTTACCTGCTACTTGCAAATGTTACCGATTCACTGCACCATTTAAAGTGAGAAAAAATTCCTATGAACAATGTACCAAAAATTTCAAAATGGAAAGGATTGAATTTAACAAAATTTGAACACCCTATTGACCAATGTCCAATTGGTATTTTTTTCCTTATTTTGAATGTACAGTCGATCTGTAACGTTTGAAAGCATTTTTTTTTTACTTTAAATGGTAAAACTTTAAATGGTATACAGTGAATCTGTAACATTTGAAAGTAGCAGGTAAAAATTTTATTTTTCGAATGTTGGAGTCTACAGGTGTTTCGGGGCACATTTTGTCAATTTCAACGCAAACGGTTGATTTTATCGTTATGAAACAAGAGTACACTTTTGTTGCAAAATGAAAAGATCCTGCAAGACCAAAAAGATAACCTCAAAAAAGTTTGAGCAAAAAAATTAATAGGGGTTGTTAATTTTTAACAGGGCACTGTGTAAATGAATAAACTACCCTAAGGCGTCTGTTGCGTGCGTGATAGATAACCAAATAAATGTAATAAATTGGGTCTCAGTTGGAGAGAAAAAAATGGACTGTATTCTAATATTAAGTTTCAAATAAATGAAATTGAGGAATGCGGGAAGGAAAAAACGTCTGACCTTTGAATCTGCGATCTTTCGTGGATTTCTTCTTCACTCTGGCCAGAGATTTACCTGTAGACGGCTTCTTTGATCCTTGTAGTACAATGGACCCGTAATCTGCCGTTGATGCGGAATAATCAAGTCGCGAAGTCGCGAAATCAAAATCTGCGTGCGTACGATTTACAAGAGAGTCAAGAACTGCACTGTCACACGCGGCATAGGAAATTTTGGGAGAGGTGCGGGGTAAGGAAATGCACGTGTGGTGCGGGGTGCGCAAAATAATCAAGATAAGCAATAACAATAATGACTGAAATTAAATTAACGTAAATTAGACAACACAAAACTATGGGGACGTAACAGCGTCTTCCAGTAAGGACCAAATTTCAAATTTTTAAGTAGCGCCGTTATTGAGATATAAATAAAAAAATACTTTTGGGTCACCCTGTAGAACCGACTAACTTGGCAAGGAAAGCCCAAATCGAAAAATTTTATATGAAAGGCCCCCCTTAAAACCACCTGCCGAACACCCCTATAAAGTATTTACGATACATTCTGACTCACCCTGTATACATTACCAAAGGCAACTTCTTTGTTTCATGATTTTAAAAAGATGTTATTGTTGGTACATTCAAGATTTCCAGTTTTTTTTATGATTTAGGTTAGGTTAGGTAGGAGGCCATGGAAAACAAACAAAACTTGATTGATGCCTATAGAATACGCCATATTACAAGGCCAACGATAAAGACAGGCCATGGCGCTAACGCATAATCGCGTAGTCACGTGACCAACTTAGTGCTATATAATGAAAGGCATTTTTGGAGATAAGTAGAAAAAACAAATTTCGTAACAATTTGGCAAGTTTTCTTTCATCTATTACATTATTGGTTTTGTGCATCCAAGCTTTCTCTAATTTTGTTTTCAAAATTTTCAACCTGCCTCAGCTGTTTTGGGCTGAGAGTTAAATGGCACTGCAATCACAATGTTTCGGCACTTCTCAAAAATTGTTGGGACATCACCTTCCTTTAGCTTAGGTGATATTCTCTATAGGTATTTTCCTCCCACAACAAATTTGTCCACTTTAATTGTTTCACTTTCTTGAAAATGTGTTAGCCACACATACTTAAGGGTTTTTTAGAAATTAAATCTCAGTTGGAATTTGACGAATCCATTTTTGGCGGAAATTATCATCCCGAGGCAAAACAAATGTTTGTTATGGCGACACTTTCTTCCTGGCTTTTGTAATATGTATAAATATAAATAATATAAACAGACCCAATATTTGGTATTTAGGTTATTTTTTACGAAATAAAAATGAAAACTAACCTCAGTAGGTATACTGTAAATACTTATTGACGAGGTCTGTTTTAACGAAAAACAACGGTTACAACACTGATTTATTTCCCACAAGGTGAATGGTGAATACAATAAATACACAAACCCTAACGTGGTCAACGGGAACGGCTTCCAGCCACCCGGACCGTCTGAACTCGCGGATCTCCCGTAAGCAGTTCACCCCTATCTGTGTCTCAGGCTCCACTGTCCAATACGGTCCATGTCCATAATAGTCCATTCCGGAATTCCGGGCTCCCTATTCTGTGGTTCGGGGGAGAATTCCCCTTTACAGCGCTCACGCGTCGGTGCGAGCGGCACCAATACTCTTGGACGGCACGACTCCCACCCAGAGGCCATAATAACACCTGGGCGGTTCCCCTCTGCCAGGACACACGCGCACTAGACACAAACTTGTTTCTAAAATATAAACTAAGACGTTTAAAAACACTTTAAACATTTAAAACTTCTCAAAACCCAAGCTGCCGCTTTCAGTTATGTGACAAATGACATGTAACGTCTGACTAAGATGGTCACGTGATTTTTGTGCGCCAGGGCCTGTCTTTATAGTAGGCCTTGGCCATATTAGTGGTGACGTCACGTAGTGGGGTAGGTCAAGGCACTGTATCCAAACAACCTCGTAGATACACGAGCGTTTTTGACTAAAAAAATTATTTAAATCGGTTTCTTCGACAATAACTATCCATCTTCGTTAAGGTAAGTGTATTCTGAACTTTATAAGTGCAAATTATGAGCCAGTTTTCGTAGAAACTGACCAAAAGGACTTCTAACCTTACTTTTGACATCTGCGTTCACATGCTCCTCTCAAAATCTTATTATTATTTGCTTGATGTCTTACCTGACCAGCTTTTTCCACTTTCCTCTTTCTTGATCGGCCTTAGGAAATCTAAAAAACTTGCAGGAGTCCTTTTGATTATAATGGCAACAATCAAATACACAAAAACGCCCGTGTATCTACGAGGTTGTTTGGATACAGTGCCTTGACCTACCCCACTACGTGACGTCAGACTAATATGGCGTATAGGCACTTGCATATTTTGCAAGCAGCAAATGTGACTGCAGAAAATTTAATTCCAGAAATTTTTCCAAAGATTTTTTCTAACTGTAAGTACTAATATACTATAATAATGTAAATAAGTATAGATGAGCAATATTTTGTTAAAATTTGTCTTAAATTTAATAACTCTTGTTCGTGTTCAAAATAATTAAATTATAAAAAACTAAAAAGCCAAAATGTCAACTCAAACACTTATAATAAGTCGTAGAAAAAGTATAGTATATAACTCACAGGGAATGTTCATTTACCACTCATATGACTTGCAGCACTCGCCTGCGGCTCGTGCCGCAAACTCATACTCGTGGAAAGTGAATGCCATTCCGTGCTAGTTATACAATATACTATTTAATGTGCTTAGTTCTAATTGCACTTTCTACCAACTGCAAATGTTGTGCCTGGACTGTTTCTTGTACTTTTAATTTGTTTGTAAGTATCTATGCGTTGGGTGAAGATTTAAAAAGAGAATCTATGCCCATGGAACAGCGTGCCGATTTAAAAACATCTCCGGAGCCCGCTGGCACCCTCTACATTCCGGACCAGAAATTAAAGCGGATCGATATCGAAAATCTTCTGGCATTTTCGCCGGAGCCATCTTGCGGCTAGCGGAAGTAACAATTATTCACAGTCGGTGTCGCTGACTCGAAAGCAAAGTCTAGAAAACAGCTGTTTTCTGGGGTATACTGGGATAGCTCGGTGGGAATTACAGATGGGACATTTCGAGTCTGGCAATATCTTGATTTTGACTTTTGACAGGGTTTTACTTGACATTAAGACCTGGGAATTGGGCCTGGAGAAAGTGAAAGGTTAGAAAGCGATTTTGTGCGAATTTTGGAGCTGAAAGAATATTCTTGGGCAGTGACAGTAATCTGACAAGTTTATTTGTGATTTTTGAAGGCTAAACAATAAAGGTGGTAACCAAGGTAACGAGTTTGGACTGTGATTTTTGAGATTCATTACAATATTATTTGCCCCTTTCACTGCTCCCTTTCGCGACCAGAAATTTACTTGGGGAAAGGACCCGCCCAAATACACTTATTAAACAGGGGTATCATTCCATCCTTTTCCCTTTAATAGAAATCGTATATTACATCAACCACACACGAGCAGAAAATACAGACACAAAATTTTATATTTCCAGCTCCATAGATGGTGTTTATTTTCAACGGGTACGTTGGGATCTATAGTAAACCCTAGAGCTGCGGGCGAGACTTCGAATTTTTTTTAGCCTTGAAACTCTTTTTACACATTGTGAAACTATTGACTAGTGGGGGACTATTATTATTGCCAAAACAAATAACATACAGTGTGTCCAACTTTAAAACTGTACAAATCCGTAAAATCTTCATTTTCGGAGACAATCGCCCAAACTTTTTTTTGTTTAAAAGGCCTTCAAAAACCGCTTCTTTTGACCGTCCCGTCATTTTCAAAATGCAAATCCAGGGCCGGCTGCGATTTTTTTATACCCTCGATTTTCACGAAAACCATTTAGCGATTTTTTTATTTAAAATCTGACCCCACAGCATTAATCAGAACACCCAAAAACCCCTTTACACCAAATTTGAATAAAAAATATACAGGGAGTTCCAATCTGCAGGGTGTCAAAGTTGAGCAAAATAGGACTTTTAAAGGTATCTGCCAAGTCAAGATTGCCATGGAATCCCCTCAAAACAGTTCAATGGTCTATAGGACCACTCAAGGGTATTGGTGTGCAAAGGTCCAATACAAAATATACAGAGTATTGTTATCTGTGCCATCTCAAAATGCTGAATTTTTATGAAACTTTATATGGGTCATGAGTGCTGTAGAATCATTGAAAAAATATTGATAAACACAAAAGTAATGTATTTCTTTAAAATTCCTATTTTGCTCAAATTTGACACCCTGCAGAATAGAACTCCCTGTATATTTTTTTATTCAAATTTGGTATATAGGGGTTTTGGGGTGTTCTGATTAACGCTGTGGGGTCAGATTTTAAATAAAAAAATCGCTAAATGGTTTTCGAGAAAATTGGGGGTATAAAAAAATGGTAGCCGGCCCTGGATTTGCATTTTAATAATAGCAGGAAGGTCAAAAGAAGCGGTTTTTGAAGGCCTTTCAAACAAAAAAAGTTTAGGCTCTTATCTCTAAAAATGAAGATTTTACGGATTTGTACAGTTTTAAAGTTGGACACCCTGTATAATAATTGTATATGCGTTAAAATGTTCTTACTTATATAATTTATTTATGTTGACAATATTTCTGGATTTGGTATTTAGGTGTTTTTTTAATAAATGTGTTTTCTCATTTAACTATTTTATTTTATTCCTCTCTGTCAAAAAATGTTCAAAGGTAATTCTGACTGAAAATGGGTAATTACTTTCTGGCGTGTTCAGTCAATACCTACTTAAAAAATCTCAATTCCTACATGTAGGTACATACATAGTCAACAGTTTAAAAAATCCTTATTTACCTACTTTTACTATTTTTGTTTATATCACTAATAAAAGTAGCATTTCATAAAACAGTGTTAGTTTTTTTTATTAAGAAATTCATTTTCGTCAATGTAATTTGAGCAAAAACTGCAAATTAAACAGTTATAGAGGGCAGGCCGTTACCTTGATTTAACTATAGAGAAAAATCAAACGGCAGAACATAAAAAACGCGATCACGTAAATTCAACAAAAGTGTCTACTTAACTTAGCACTTAGCAGCCAATTTTCTAGGAGCCAAAAATTTCAACGTTTATTTTTTGATGAATATTTTTCTTCATTCTCCAGTTTAATCTGCTTAGAAGGTTTAATAATAGTTACCCTTTCTACTTTATTTTTATCAAAATAAATTTGTGGAAATAAGGGCGAGGAAAATTTTTTGCTGCCAGAAAATCGGCTACTAACTTTACACCGGTTTAGTTAGGCACATTGATTTTTAAATGTCTTCCGATATTTGGCCCCGCCTGTTTAAGTTTAAATAGTTACGAGCCGCCACTGATTAAGTGGTGTGGTATCATAGTTTGGCAGATATAAGCAATAATATCGTTTTAACGTCCTAGCTAGCTAGCTTTTAAAATTGATGGTACAGTTTACTCCGGCCTTGTTTTTTTTCGACAAAAATACACCCTGTATACACTGTGTACTGATAGCAAAGTCTAGTATTCTCTAGACTTTGCTGATAGGTTCGGCCAATTATTGGGGCAACACCAAACAGAATGTCAACTTACAATTAGAATTTTTTTATCGTTTACACCCCTTGGGCACTGAATCGCCGGACACACAGTATATATTTTTATTAGTTACTTAAGCTAAAAAAATAAAAATAAATAACAACTTCTTTCTGTATTCAACATTTTTCCAGAAAAACGCCTAGGTACATTAAAAAATACTCCCTAATAGAGGGAAGGCAATCAGTTTTTTCACTTTACTCAAAGTTTTCATTTTGGACATATGTTTTGTTTTTCAAATCAACGTAAGAAATTGAAGCAACATAATGTAGATCACTATATCCTAAAAAAGAGAATTTTAAAAATCTGCCAATCCGTTAAAATCGTCAAATATCAAACTGAAATACGCCCAACCCTGAATCTATTCCTAATTTTATAAAAGCCAAATCGTAGAATTATTTCACTGGCCCCTTCTCCCTTCTCCCCCCTCTCCCCCCACTGGCTATTTTTAGACTTGTTTGCCCCGCCCCGAACACAAACGAGCCTTTTGGAATACGAAATTGTCGAGTACGAAACCTACCACTAATTATCGATTTTGTTAGAGTCATTGTAATTATCGAAAATAGATGGTGCTAAACAGTAGTACTGGACGAGAGCTAAATAGAAATAATAATACCGCTATACACCAGTAGATGGAGTTGGTGCGCGGAGGCGAATGACTACGATCATTGGAAAAAGTTCGAATATCCATAGTCCTTCGCCTCCAAAAGCGCTCGGCATTTTATCTGGATCCGTGAGAGGTCTTTTTAAACCTTCAGTCAACGATCTATGTCTTTCCTATTAGCCAATTAGTTTTTAAGATCATATTAACCTATAACATGACCTGAAGATGGGGCATTACTCTATCTAAGGATAAATTCACTAATCCTGGTTGTGTATAACAAAGGAAACTGCAGGTTACTTGAAAATGCCTAATTTTACATAAATTTTTATTATAAATGACTTACTTTACTAACAGAGCATGCTTTGCTTTCATTGACCACTGGTTTACTGTCCAAGATTGCCTATTAGTAGTGTAATCTATATACACTATCAACCGACAGATGGCGCTGTAGCCATCCATACGTAATAAATAAATGGACCATTTTGCCTGCAGGGTCCGTTTTACCTTCCGTTCCCCTATCTGATTCAGTTGAGACAATAAAATGAGACATTTGCAGTGATATGATAAAAATTACTTATTGGTTACATAGTCACAAACTTACATTAAATATCGAAATATCATGTTATATGTGGATGTTTACAAGAACTGTCATTAATGAAATGGACATACGGTTTTGATGGAAGTGCTTTTATCTAGACATTCGCTCACCAATGACCACTTAGAACCAGATAGTTCATCTACTCAATACTAGATAGCGCAATTATCAATATGGAGAAATGGTATTCTTGAATATCTAGGTTGTAGGTATACATCTTTGCTACAACTATAGCGAAAAAATGTCTAAACATTTGTGAGAAAATTCACACCGAAAACGTGACTACAGAAAGCACCAAGCACCATCTCGTCACTATAACAAGTTTGACGCAATCAAGTACATTTTTTAGAGGAAAGCATTAAGTAAATTTAAGATCATCTGATATACATATTTATCAATCTGATATACATATTTATCAATCCCTTTCTAGTGCAACGTTGGTTTACTTTTGTCACACCATTTATCTTTTACTCTAAGCTATTAATACTCCTGAATTAATCATTATCTTTATTGTCAATCCAGTCAATAAACAAACAATAAGTAAATGAGTTGTACATGTTCTCCAAAACTTAGACCTTTCTATAAAAATTTTTTCAATGAAGTTGTTATTAATACATACAATGTATATGAAAGTCCTATACTTATTGCACTCTCATTGTCGAGTTGAGTCATGTGACTTCTTTGCACGTACATTTAACCCCATACACGTCCCAAGTTCCGAAGTAAACTTATTTGAAGATACGTCGGAGGTGCACTTATAATAACTCCTGTAATTCAATATTCTTTCTTCGTACGGCAGTACCTATCGCTACTGACTGCCACAACATGGGGCGAATGCCTATTTCTTTTTTCATATGGTAGCGCCCATCGCTGTCGACTGCCATATGTTGCGAACGCCCCTTTTTTCCTTTTTTCATACGGCAGTGCCTATCGCCAAAAAAGGAGGCCACACGCTCCTTATTGCAATGATACGTGAAAAATAGAGAATGGAGTTAAAAGTACGTCCAAAGAATTCACACGACTCAACTCGCCAATGAGAGCACAAGACATATACCGACTTTTATACACATCCGACGTATAAAGAGCAACTGCATTTTTAAAAACCCATGACTTACTAAAAACATATTGGCTACAACTGAAATGACAAATATAGTAAACGCGTAAAGTTGGTCATCCCAAATAGAACAGAAAAAATATGTAAACAGAATAAATATTAAACTTGAATTGAATTCGCAACTTCAAACAGAAATGACAACGTCCGACATCAAAGTTGGGTTTTATCTAAGATCAGGTACCTCTCTTTGATGAATGTTAGAGGCTAGAAGGGGCCCAGGTCCCGTATCAATCTGCCAAGCCAAAGACCCAGAACTGTTTAGGGCTGACAATTTTCCATCCAGCGTACTGACAAGAACAAATCTAAAAATTATCAAAGTAATTTATAACATTGAAAAAATATTATATTAACACAGTAATTCTTAACTTACCCTGATCCATTTTTATTGGGGCAATAGGGCAGAGAAGGTATTTTGTTTTCAACATGCTCTGAACCACATAAACAAATAAATATAGCGGAAATGGTAGCAAATATCGACAATATTGTTTTGATCATTGTTATTGTGACTGTGGCACTCTGCTACATTCTCTTAATAAGAAATATATTGATATATTTTAAAAAAATATTGAATAACAATCATGAACATTTGATCCAGTGATCACAAAAACTTCACAATCATTAGAATAACTTCAGACATAAATTAATATGAAAGTAGAATGTACATTGAGGGAATTTGCAATAACTGATAAATAAAATTAAATTATTGTTAATAGGAATAAATATTTATACCAAAACCAAACAGGTAGATACAGGTAAGTAACTGGTTGATTCGTATCCTTTATTTAGAGGTGGAAAACTATCGATAGCACTATCGATAGTATCGATAGTTTTCTAGACTATCGATAGTATCGTACAGGTGGCGCTATCAGGTGGAGGAGACCAGTAGTTCGTAGTCTTCGTATATATATATATATATATGTATGTATATATATATATATATATATATATATATATTCGTTTTGTGTTTTGTGGTTTACTACACAGGCAGATTAGTAATTATTAGTACTATTGTTGATTACAGATTCACGGTCGATTGTTTATAAATTATTAATTATTGTTTTTTTGGGTTTGGGTGGAGGTGTATAATATTTATTTGGCAGTTTTACTGTCCTTTTTACAAATAAAAAAGACTTTGAACATTCCGATAGTACTATCGATAGGAAAAACTATCGATAGTTTCCACCTCTAGTATCCTTCCTTGATACCCACAAAATATATAGTTGATACCCATCGAACCACAAAAATATCTAACTGTTCGTTTGTCAGTTCGATGTTGATACCAACCTAACGTATATATTTTGTGCTTGATACTAACCTAACCGAAAACTATCAGCGCGTATAAAACAACCAGCAGTATAACCGTTGATTGAAGAAGGGGTCCTCCATCGACGGTATAACTTACTCTTGAGAAATCATCCGCAAATTCAATGACCTTGAGCCATATTGGTGGAATAAAAGTCAGGTGTAGTCTGGAAAATCAAATCAGAAATACAGAGTAGTATTAGTAAAGTATATAGTGTATGGTAAGCACAAGCAGCTTTTACTCCTTCCTGGGATTCTTTATTTAAAGATACTAGCAAAAAGCACAATTTACAAAAAAGCACACTCCACGGCACTGTAATATCTCTCATACAGCCAAAAAAGAACTGCCCAATCGCCCCGACACTGCATCAATTCTCAACCGATCAACAGAATCTATTCCCACATGCACATGGCGGCTGCGCGAACAGGTGCTCAGAAATTTCCCGCCAAGGGGAGTGATACTGCAGGTTGTTTTATATGCGCTGGTATTACTGTTGGTTGTTTTATATGCGTTGATACTATCCTCCAATCCTTCCTCCTTCCTATACATTGAGGTACCTCAATGTTCCTATACCTAATTACAAAACACCAAGATTAGGATATAGGTACCTAACTTTCTAGACATTTGACTTGTACCAGCGAATATAAAACAACAAGTAATCTAAATCGCCTAGGATAAAAAAATTCCGCGCACCTGTTCGCGCAGCCGCCATTTGGGAATAGATTCTGTCAAATAGACGCAGCTTCGGGGCGTGGACTGCGTTTTTGTTGTAGTGTAGAATAGCTACCGCTCAAAGTTCTTAATATTGTTATGCTATCCTGGCGAAGAATGTAAACAAACATAAACTGATTACCTATGTCCCTATATGGGGTCATCAGTAGAAATTTTTTTATTTGTACCTACCTTGTGCCTGTTCCCTAAAATCCTCAATAGCAGTATTTGATAGACAGAAAAAAAATTATATAAATCGTTTGAACTAAAACCGGTTTTGTAATATTGTGTAAACCAAATCCCAAACGTTTGTCAATCTCCTTTCATCCCTTGGATAGTGATGTGGGAGAGTTTTATTGATTTTTTTTTTTCAAATCAAAAAATCAAGTTGTCTGGATAAGTATAGTTATAAACAAATTTAATAACTGTACAAAACATCAGTAAAAAGTTGTTTGAAATATTTTTGAGACCACCTATACTAACTTACCAAGATTATAACGATATTTTCAAAGAGACAGGGATAAATATTTCGCTGTTATTAGCAGAGCTGGGCAAGTATTTATCATTATACAAATACTTTTTGGTCCCAAAAAAATGTAACATTCAAGTATCAGAGTTATTTTGAGTTTAAAATAAAGACGCTGTAAAAATAGTTTCAAAAGAATTATTATTTGAAGGCACAACCTATATTATATAAATATATAAATGCTTTTATTAACCGGCCAAGCCAACTGAGAGCAGTGAATTTGTGACGTCATGTGCACGTCACTTATTAAACTAAATTTTACAAAAAAAAATCTAAAATGGATGAGTAGTTTAACCACAGAACAGATTACCATGGTAATCTGTGGTTTAACTGTTTAACCCAACGCCGATAAAAATTTTGTCGTTGGTTTAACCTTGAAGAAAAAAGTTTAAATGAGTGCCAGAATTTCAAAAATCTGACCCGTTTTAAAAGTGCAATCTGGCATGGAATTTTCAGAGCATGTGGCAACACTGTAATTATGTGAGATCTATGAAAGTGCCCAAAAGATCATTAAAAACTATCAAACCGTTTAAAAAACATTATAGCATTTAGGGCCTGTTTTAAGGGCCCTACGGACACTTATAATATACAGCTTTAAGCAAAAAAAAATGGGCTGCACTATTCCACTTAATGCTATGATTTTTTTCAGCGCGATTTTTTGGAAAATGCTATTAGGGATTTTTTTATGGGAAATCTGACATTGTAGCTTTATGCAACACCCCCTGAAACCTGAAACTCTAATGTCCCAAGTTTTATTAATTTACTTCACAACTGCATAAGGGCACTTCCTACATACATAATGTGTCAAAATCATGTAGCACTTCACAATTGTACAGGGTGTTTCGGATCAAATTTTAACACCCTGTACATGTTTGTAAACGACAAAGGTGTCCTTGTGTTAAAAGCTTCACTGGACAAGGAAATCTCAGAGAAATGGAGTGGAAATCTATGCAGAGTTGCATCTTTGACAGTTGACATTGACAAAACCTCAGACTGATGTGACAAAACAACTGCACTAAGCTTATAGCAGAGCATATACCTACTTATAGGTAGTGGTTTTGGTTTTTACTTTTGACAGTTACGACGTCACATTTTTTGGAAATTGAACACCCGTTTTTAAGATTGGCTTTAGATTAAATAATTAATAATTGTTCTAACTTAGCAGTATAATCACGAAAAATATTTATGAATCCTAAATATAGCAGCAAATATGCTGAAACTTCAAAACGAATAAAGACTGAATTAATGAATGGAGTGTCTTCAAAAAATTATCCAGTATAAAAACTCCCTTGCCCTTTGGTAAGTACCTACTTGAGCCTCTGAACAAAGTCGTCACCAAATAATATTTTCATATGTAGTGTAGGGACTTTATCCATGATAAATGGGCCATTTGTAAAAATGTACCTATTGGGTAACCATCACTGCATCATTGGAACGATGATGGAAACCATCATTGGCCCGGGTCCGTAATGTCCCGGTGGCCGGCTGTGTTCCATCAGTCACTTTTCCAGCATGGATGGCCAGTGCAAATTTACTTATGGTCCACCATAGGAGTCCCAACAGAGGTTGTGTGTTATAATTATAGTGGACCATTAAAGGTCTTTTATACTTCAAACATTGCTTCTCATTTAATTTGTACACATCAAATGGTATATTTTCGGGTTTCCGACTTACCTATACGGTGATTTTTAAATTAAAGGCAAATAATAATAAACAATTAATATATTGAAAACAATAACAAAAATTCAAAATTCTAAAAAAAACTAAAATAAATCACTTAAAAAATTAAAGACAGGAACAAAAATTCAAAATTGTAATATAAAACACCAGATGTTTACCTGAAAAGAGAAAGAACATAAATTATTATTGAAATTATCAAATGCCTATTAATTTTTTATTTTAACTAGAATTTGTTAACTATTAACTTTAAAAACCGACAAATATTTTGGATGTTTGATTAAGAATAAAATTACGTTGGGATCAGTGTGAGACTCAATCTCATAACTTCGAATTAACCTGCAGGTATCAGGTATGCATAGCCCCCAGGTTCATATATTAAATTTCCTTATCTTTCACCTATTTACCATAACACAATGCACTAATCCATAATCCACATCTATAAGTCGCTTCCTCACAACATGCAGATATAGTATGGCTTATATTTTGACCACATATTGATGCACTATGGACCGAATGAACTCGGCGTGCACACACACACGGCAACACACGACCACAATATGGCGCCAGCGCCGCCAACGACGCCGGCCTCAAGGCAGTAAAAATGATGAACGGTGACACAGCGCAAGCGCGGTAAACTCATCAGGTTTTGCCATTCATGGTAATTTAAATAAAAAGTACAGGTAATAATGTGGACTTTTGCCTATAGTGGACCGCAAGTGGCACATCATTCATATATTTGCACATCCCTTGCTCATGGTTGCATGGCAAAGAACCATTATTGGCCCATTGATGTTTTCTTATCATATTTCCATCGGTAGTATTCCAACACTTTACCTGAAATGGGCCATTGGAGGCTAACCAATCCCATCACAAATCCATCAATTACAGCAATGGCCCATTAAAAATCCAGAAGTTGAGTGTTTGTTGGGATACCTACTTTTTCTTTTCATAAAACAATACAGGTACTTAGATTTTAATTATTTTAAATACTTTGAAGTATGTAAAACTACATTTGGTATTTAAATATTAGAAATGAGTATTTAAAACCAAAAGTATTTAAATTAAGTGAAATACTAAATAGTATTTAATATTTAAATACTTTTAACTTCAAAACAGTATTTTGTATTTAAATACTTTTTCTAATAATCAAGTATTTAGTATTTACTATTTAAATACTTTTCAAAAGTATTTTGCCCAGCTCCGGTTATTGGTTACAACCTCAACGATGAAGTTTAAGCAGAAATAATTCCTTATTCATTTCACATGCCTGCTTTTTCGTTGCTTCAACAAATATTTTTATATTTAAAAAAATGGCCTACTGCTTGACAAATTTTACATACCGAACTTTACCTTACTACCACTTTATATAAATTACAAAATGCCCTGATACTCCTCTGTATTTCTGAATTGATTTTCCTGAATACATCTCTGATTTCTATTCCCCCGATATGGCGTCAAGGTCACTGAATTTGCGGATGTTTTCTCAAGATACGTTTTCAAACTGGTTGTTGTTTTATATGCGCTGATATTCTGTTGTTCATCAAAATGTTACCAGGGTTATTAAAATGAAAACTAAAATAAACCACAGAATATTACAAGTGTTTATGATGTGATATTTCGCGCGCGCCTTCACGTTCATTTGACAAAAAAAAAATTTTGGTTCAGCTGATCTGTACCATTGTCCCGTTCCAGAGAACACTTTGTGTATATCATAGACAAATTATTTGTATCCATAGACAAAGGAATTTCTATTTTATTTAGTCTTTGTGCGTTGATTGAGGATTCCTCCATCAACGGTTTGTGCTTGTATCACCTAACCTATAAATTTGGGTTTGTATTTATTGTATCCCTCAGAAAAATAGTTTTTTAACAATAACATCAGAGCAATCAGAGCATATAAAACATGCTGTCCTATTACATCATGATCTCTATGTATCCTAACCACAGAATAAAGCCCTAACGCTAACGGAATGGAAAAGAAACCAGCACAAAATAAATGTTATTTTTTTAACTGCGGAAGCAGTCGCAAAACCGGAACACGTATGTTCCGGTTTCCGTGTAAAAATAAAGATGTTTGCCAGAAATGGCTGGAAAATGCTGGTAAGAAATAAAAATATATTTTATTACTATTATTATTACTTTTTCTTATGGTGCTGATCGGGCTCATAAACTAATAACATATTTAAAAAACCGGAGCATAGTTACTCATAATTTTATTGTTATTTGCGATCTAGAATGACAATTTAAAAAAAGGAAGTGGATAAATGTCCGCGAGTCGCGGATCTTTAGTGTATTAAAGGTCCGCGAGTCGCCGGACTCCTTCATGTACAACAGGAGATTCGTCAGTGCATCGTTAAAGCAGTGGTAGAGCGTTGGAAAACCAGTCGGAAGGTCCGGGTTCGAATCCCACATCAAGAGTTTTTTTTTTAGGCAGTGGCTATTTATACTTGGCAGTCGGCAATGATGGGCGCTGCCTTATAAAAAAATAAGGGGTAATTATTTACAATGGTACAACCCACCCCCGATTTTCTTGAAATTTAGGCTAACCCGCTGTTTTCGCCGAGGGGGTAACCACTCTGCGAAATACGGGTACATTTTCGGTCGCAATCCCGGAAATTACCGCCGCAATCAGCGAAATCCCCCCGCAATCTGCGAAATCATACCGCAATCTGCGAAATCATGCCGCAATCTGCGAAATCCCCCCGCAATCCGCGAAATCTACTGCGAAATCGCCGCAATCCGCGAAATCCTCTGTGAAATCCCGAGGCATCGGAGACATTCGGTCCGGTTCGGCTCGCGCTCGGGCACACGCGCACGACATGACATTTATTTTAGAACGCCACGCCGCGCCGCTGCGCTGACGCCGATTCCTAGATAAAAAATATACAGGGAGTTCCATTCTGCAGGGTATCAAAGTTGAGCAAAATAGGAATTTTAAAGGCATCTGGCGAGTCAAGTGTGCCATGGAATCCCTTCAAAACAGTTGAATGGTCAACAGGACCACTCAAAATGATGGTTGAAAATATTTACTACAAAAATATACAGGGTATTTTTCTCTGAGCTATCTCAAAATTCTGAAATTTTATAAAACTTATACGGATCAACAGTGCTCTGGAATTGGAATCATCGAAAAAATATTGATAAACACAAAAGCAATGTATTTCTTTACAAAATGTCAACTAACAAATAAAAACAATTTAAATTATTGGACCTTTCTCAACAAAGTCACTGTATAAGATGATACATTTTCTGTGCTTTTCCTGTTGTGGCACACCAGCCAACCTTAACTGATATGGACTTAACTGACTGACAGCCTTCTGTATTTTTTAGATTTAGTTCATTTATAGTGTGTGGAGCGGTTTTGATATATTCGATTTTTGACCCGTATAAAGTTCCAAAAATTCAGTAATTTGAGATGGCACGGATAAAAACACTCTGTATATTTTGCAATGGACCTTTGCACACCAACAGCTTGAGAGGTCCTATTGATTATTCAACTGTTTTGAGAGCATTCCATGGCACATTTGACTTTGCAGATGCCTTTAAAATTCCTATTTTGCTCAACTTTGACACCCTGCAGAATAGAACTCCCTGTATATTTTTTGTTCAAATTTGGTATATGGGGTTTTGCGGTGTTCTGATTGACGATGTGGGGTCAGATTTTAAATAAAAAAATCGCTAAATGGTTTTTGTGAAAATCGGGGGTATAAAAAAACCGCAGCCGGCCCTGGATTTGCATTTTGAAAATGCCAGGAAGGTCATAAGAAGCGGTTTTTGAAGGACTTTGAAACACAAAAAAGTTTAGGCTATTACTTATCTCCAAAAATGAAGATTTTACGGATTTGTACAGTTTTAAAGTTGGACACCCTGTATACGATTTCTCGTGTTTTTTTACTAAAAACTGCTAATAGTTAAAGTTGTTCAAAATAAAATTTCCTATAAAATAGCTCCTCGAGGATTTTCCCGGCGTTCTCCCATAAAGGCAGAAAAACCGCATATACAGGGTGATTCAAAACTATGCGGCACCCTTTCAGGGGCGTAAGTTACTCATTAAAATAAGACGAAAAGTTCATATCAACTTGGGTCCAAAAACGCTTCGTTACGAAGATACAGGGTGATTAAGCTTTCAAAATATTATTATTATTATTTTGTGCCTTAGCGCCTTTCTAGTATCAAAAATTACCTACTCCTACTTCAATTCCATTTGAAAATCATTTCGTTTACTTAAAATAATAGTTACTTCAAAGTAAAGTAAAGAGTCCAAAAAAGATGAGAAATAGGAAAAACTCCAATTTTCCGCGAAAGGGAGAGAGATATGAAAAAAATGAAAGAGACATTTTTTGTTCCATATTGTATTGTTTATTCGACAAGATAATAAATTTTTGTATTGTACAGGGCCGTACTATTTTTTTTGTTTAATTAATGGTACTGATTACCCAACCTCCGCCACTGGTTACTTTGGAGACCTGATATTAACATGTGTTATGTCACCCTATGGGGGGTATTGTGTACCAAGTTTGGTTTAAATATTCTTATTGATTTGGAAGATGTAAACAAAAATCAATATATTTTTTGAAAGCTTAATCACCCTGTATCTTCGTAACTAAGCGTTTTTGGACCCATGTTGATATGGACTTTTCGTCTTATTTTAACGAGTAAATTACCCCTCTGAAAGGGTGCCGCATAGTTTTGAATCACCCTGTACATTTATATGCATTTTTAATTATGCATACGGGTTTTCCGCTTTTACGGGAAAACGCTTGGGAAAATCGAAATTTTTGATAGGAGCAATTTTATAGGAAATTTAATTTTGAACTACTTTTATTTGAAATTTTTTTTTTCGAAAAGATGCATCTTTGAGATATTGGCAGTTTTTGGTCGAAAAACGCGAAAAATCATATATTATTATATCCTTATGTCTATATCTCAAAACGCTGTATGTTGCTGGTGGTTGCGTGACATATGTTTTGTGACCTCAAAACCTACACTTTTATATAAAAAAATCTGAGAGAAAAAGTTCGCTTATTCCGTCTTTTTATGTCAATATTTTCCAGACTATGATAATACATCATGTTAAATTGATTTGTGTTATTTCTGTAACATAACCTCCAATATCAAATGGTCTGATACTTTGTCACTTACGTGCCATATTGCACTCTATACGTCCAACGCGCATGCTCACCACAAATTATTATTAAAATATTATCTACACATTCAAACATGTACGAATATTTCCATGATTTCCATAAGACGAAGTTAACCTCGTTGTTACCCCCTCCTTCTATGACAGTTCATAAAAATGTACTTATTTAATTTTACAAAAATTTGATTGCGGAAATCAAATAAACTACTGCGAAATCACAGGAAATCCTTCGAAATCATGAAATATTCTGCGCAATCATGCGAAATCCCGCGAAATCCGTAGAAATCCCGTGCAATCTTTTAACTATTTGCGAAATCGTGTGAAATCACTGGAAATCCTAATGATTTCCGCAATACTGGTACATTTTTTACCGAGTGGTTACCCCCTCGGTTTTCGCCCAACATTTGGAAATAATTACCCTTTCTTTTTTTATACAGGCAGCGCCCATCGCCAAAAATGGAGGACATACGCCCCTTATTGCAACGATGCTTGAGAAAATTCACTTCACACGTATCAAATCATTTTACTTCAGATGTGTATGATGGAGTTAAATGTACGTCCAAAGAAGTCACGTGACTGAACTCGCCAATGAGAGCGCAAGACGTATACTGACTTTTATATACATCGGACGTAAAAATAGCCACTTTCTTTTTTTTTATTTCCACGTTTGGGGTGTCCGCGTCTTATCTAGGATGTTCCTTCTTTTACTATTCGTTTCAAGGACCGGTATTTTCAAGGAGCAAGTCTACTGCTTTACGGATTGAGATTCGCGACTCGCGGACCTTTAAAAAAATACACTAAAGAAATGATATTAATTAAACAGTTTCAGTTTACTACATCTACAGGGTGTCCAACTTTATAACTGTACAAATCCGTAAAATCTTCATTTTTGGAGACAAAAGCCTAAACTTTTTTTGTTTCAAAGGCCTTCAAAAACCGCTTCTTTTGACCTTATCTAGGATGTTCCTTCTTTTACTATTTGTTTCAAGGACCGGTATTTTCAAGAAGGAGCAAGTCTACTGCTTTACGGATTGAGATTGGCGACTCGCGGACCTTTAAAAAAATACACTCAAGATCCACGACTCGCGGACCTTTATCCACTCCCTTAAAAAAACTGTAGATATTTGGGTCAATGTCTAAAGTCTATCCAAGTTACAGCGGCAGTAGATATAAACAAAGTCACATGACCGCCTTGCGATCGATTACCAGGGTCGGACTAATATGAGATTCCAAGTGGCTTGTAATTCTGAACTAATTCTTTTAGAAGTTCTAAAATTTGTGTTTCTACCTTTCGTGGATCTTTATAAATTTCCTTAAATTAAGTAGCAAAATAAATTTACAGAATATACTGCTCGCGATCCGATCTAAAATATGCAGGAAACTTGACTAAGGGAAGAGCCGGCCCTGCATTCTGCTCGCCGTGTAAACACTTGACATTTTATGACGGCCAGACCAATAAGAGAATAGGTCATGTGGTGGCCAATGTTTTGATCCACTGCCTCTGTAATTTGGATAGACTTTAAATAGGTACCTACTTCTCACATTATATGGAAAACATAAAATGCTACCTATAACGTGCACAGGCCACTGCTCCCGAACCCCTCAAATCGTGCAAACGATGCTAAATGATATTAATTAAACAGTTTCAGTTTACTACATCTACACGGTGTCCAACTTTATAACTGTACAAATCCGTAAAATCTTCATTTTTGGAGACAAAAGCCTAAACTTTTTTTGTTTGAAAGGCCTTCAAAAACCGCTTCTTTTGACCTTCTTGCTATTTTCAAAATGCAAATCCAGGGCCGGCTCCGATTTGTTTAAACCCCCGATTTTCACGAAAACTATTTAGCGATTTTTTATTTAAAATCTGACCACACAGCGTTAATCAGAACACCCAAAAACCCCTATATACTAAATTTGAATAAAAAATATACAGGGAGTTCCAGTCTGCAGGGTGTCAAAGTTGAGCAAAATAGGAATTTTAAAGGCATCTGCCAAGTCAAGTGTGCCATGGAATCCCCTCAAAACAGTTGAATGGTCAATAGAACCACTCAAGGTGTTTTGCCGTGCTAAGCTGAAGCGTCCTAACTGACAAAATTTGATATTTTGTCCTAAATGCATTTTTGGATACCTACCCTACCCCTTTAACTAATTCACTAAGCAAAATCGTCCTATCTCATTTTATTAACCGCCAATTATGGGTATTTGTTTTGTCCTATCTCAAAATCATACTAAATACTAAGATATGTTGTCCTAACTAATATTCCATACCTACTTTTGTCCTAACTGCACACATAAGACATTTATTTGTGTACACATAAGTAGGTATTCGTTAAACCCTTTACAAATCAAAAAGGTCCTATCTGGCAGATTGGACTAATCAGTTTAGGAATACTTATTTGGTGTGTGAACAGTTCGCGACATAGGACAAAATAGCTTATGTTGATAACACTAAATGTCCATAAAAATCACCAGAAATGCGCTAGGAAATGCACGTAAATTAGAACAAGTTCTAAATGCATGCATTTTATTGCAGCAACTCAGTTGCATGCATGGAAATGCACAAGTGAGAACCGAGGTGAGAACCCTACTTTTATGGGAGAAAATATTATTTTTTTATAAAGGGTGTCAGCAAATTACACCGACAACACTTAACAGATGATAGGAAATGTGATGTTACGAACTTTTTTTAAATAAACATTTGTCCGCTGACGCTTTGTTTTTAACAAACAGCGTGTTACAATTAACTTATTAAAATGATTTTTTAAAATTATACGTGGAATTACTAAATATATCGACTTCAAATTTGGTAGGGATCATAATGTCATAAAGTGCTATTAAAACAAAGTAATGCAGGAATTTTTAAAGTGCCAGTGGCTTGCGTAAGGGTAATGCGAGTTTCTGTTTTTCAAAATAACGTTTACGCCTATGGATTTTTTAAGTAAACGGAAATAGTTCTGCAATCCACAATCAATTGTTCTAAACAGAAAATGTCTCAAATTTACTGAAAAGGGACTCCCTCTAAAATTGAAGTTTTAACTGAAAAACATTAATAATAAGTACATTATTTCTTAAAAACACAAAAAATCCATAGAAGGCTTTGGAACTATGATCAATTAGTGGCCATGAACAAATGACTTTTTCAGCTGTCATACAAAGATGTTAGGTTAATAATAATTTTGTATGATATAATTTATAAAAATCGTTTCAATAAGTTAATTTTAACATGCTGTACCTATATTAAAAACAAAGCATCAGCAGATAAATGTTTACATTTAAAAAAAGTTCTTCAAATCGCATGTTCTATCATCTGTCACGCGTTCACGGTGTAGTTTGCAGACACCCTGCATACAAAAAAATCAGTTTTATCTTATATTTTGTGTGTATATGTAGATTTTGAATTTTATTTGAATTTAAAAAAAATTAAATTGAATTCCTTGTTTCAGAATAATGATGGCCGCGGGTAGTTTTTCATCTGAATTTATATACATACTTATTTACATTTGAATAAATAATAATTATTATATAAACATGTAAAGCGCGTCTTTGTCCTATCTGTACCTGATACGAATTCATTTAAAGTTTGCCGAAGTTTACTAAAGAAAATTGTCCTATCTTTCAAAAGTCTAATATCTGCTTAAGTTAATTAGATAACTAAAATGATGATAGAATTGTTTGCCGATTAACATACTCTACCTAAAATTTTGGATCATTTAAACAAAATCTAAGAGGTGGCATATAAACAAAAAGTTAAACGTAAATATCTCGAAACTAACTTTTATTCAGTTAGGACGCTTCAGCTTAGCACGGCAGTGTTGGTGTGCAAAGGTCCAATACAAAATATAGAGAGTATTCTTATCTGCCATCTCAAATTACTGAATTTTTGAGACTATACGGGTCAAAAATCAAGTACATCAAAGCCGCTCCACACACTATAAACGAACTAAATCTAAAAAATATAGAAGCCTGTCAGTCAGTAAGTCCATATCAGTTAAAGTGGCTGATGTGCCACAACAGGAAACGCACAGAAAATATATCATCTTAGACAGTGACTTTGTTGAGAAAGGTCCAATAATTTAAATTGATTTTATTTGTTAGTTGGCATTTTGTAAAGAAATACATTACTTTTGTGTTTATCAATATTTTTTCAATGATTCCAGAGTACTCTTGATCCGTAGAAGTTTCATAAAATTTTAGAATTTTGAGAAGGCTCAAAGAAAAATACCCTGTATATTTTTGTAGTAAATATTTTCACATCAACATTTTGAGTTGCCCTGTTAACCATTCCACTGTTTTGAAGGGATATTCCATGGCACACTTGACTCGCCAGATGTCTTTAAAATTCCTATTTTGCTCAACTTCGACACCCTACAGAATAGAACTCCCTGTATATTTTTTGTTCGAATTTGGTATATGGGGGTTTTGGGGTGTTCTGATTAACGCTATAGGGTCATATTTTAAATAAAAAAAATCGCTAAATGTTTTTTTGTGAAAATCGAGGGTATAAAAAAAATCGCAGCTGGCCCTGGATTTGCATTTTGAGAATGGAAGGAAGGTCAAAGAACGCGGTTTTTGAAGGCCTTTCTAACAAAAAAAGTTTAGGCGATTATCTCCAAAAATGAAGATTTTACGGATTTGTACAGTTTTAAAGTTGATTTTCGGTTAAAATAGACAAACAAATGTTTTTCAAATCGATGCCTCAATTACTATTAGAAAAAAAATAATAATATAGTAATATAGTAATAAAATGCATTGAATTTTTTTATGTAAACAAAAGTGTTCTTAGTATTTTTCGAGTGTGTTCATTTTTTATATTATTTCCAGGTAAGTAACTAAAAAAAATTGCTCCATATGTAGGAAAAATGTGCTTCTTCTTTAAATAAAGTAACTTTTTCCAACGAACTTAGCCATTCAAGGTTTTACTTTTTGAGATACAGAGCGTAACATCAATTTTATCTTCCCTATAAATGTTTTAGACCCTGTATCTTCAAAAGTATAGCTTTAAATAGGTATATAAGTCGAGGGGTCTTCAGGTACTTGATTTTTTGTACAGGGTATCCCATTTTCAGCATTTTTGCGGAGTATTTCCCTTATGAGGGTTGCGGTTTTCCCAACAGTTTGCTACTTTTTTGTAGAATTAAAGATGGCGTCAGCATAATTTACATAGCCCTTTTGATTTTTGAGATACAGGGTGAATTTGAAAAGTATCACTTTTGAGGCCCCACCCCCCATATCTCAGTTACCTTTTAAAGAAGAGCACATTTTTCCTACATATGGAGCAATAATTTTTTTAGTTACTTTTCAGAAGTAGGTATGGTATTTCTAAAGTCACTTGAAACAGCATAAAAAACTCTAATTGGCAACACAAAAAAGGATATAGGACATAAGCGTCGCACAGTTTTCAAAACTATACAATATATTCTACAAGCAACATAATATTTCACTTTTAAGGTTTTTTAAGGTTGTCCTCAAACATAACGTAGAGGTTAATGCACCATATAATATTGTCAAAAGGTCTCTAAAAAGCCATATCGATTACATAACTATTTACGCAAGTATATCCTAAAATCTGTGAAATTATCGCACGCCTATCCACCGCATTTCGCTGCACAAGTGGCCGGCTGGCGAACAGTGTAGCCCATATAAAATTCATAGGTTTTTATGCTGTTCCAAGTGACCTGGAAATAATATAAAAAATGAACACATTCGAAAAATACTAAGGAGGACACTTTTGTTCACATAAAAAAATTCAATACATTTTATTACTATATTATTAATTTATTTTTTTTCTAATAATAATTGAGGCATCGATTTGAAAAACATTTGTTTGTCTATTTTAACCGAAAATCAACTTTATGTACATTTACCTAGGGCTGCTGGTTCTATATGGTACAAACACCCAATAGTGTAAAAACATCAGTTATCTAAGCAAAATTCAATACGAAAAATACCACTAGGATATTTTTGTTTACAAGTATTAAAATCTGGTTTTATTTTTACGAAAAATACCACTAGGATATTTTTGTTTGCAAGTATTAAAATCTGGTGTTATTTTTACTTTTAAGTGTATACAAATCGATAAAAAATGTATTTTGTGAGATATTTTCAAAAACCTTTTTTGTTCGAAAGGTCTTCAAAAAACGCTTCTTTTGACGTTTTTACTTTTGTCAAAATGCAAATCCAGGGACGGCTCGATTTTTTTTATAACCCGATTTTCACAAAAACCATTTAGCGCTTTTTTTATTTAAAATCTGACCCCACAGCGTTAATCAGAACACCCAAAAACCCCTATATACCAAATTTGAATAAAAAATATACAGGGATTTCTATTCTGCAGGGTGTCAAAGTTGAGCAAAATAAGAATTTTAAAGGCACCTGCAAAGTCAAGTGTGCCATGGAATCCCCTCAAAACAGTTAAATGGTTAATAGGACCACTCAAGGTGTTGGTGTGCAAAGGTCCAATTCAAAATATACAGAATGTTCTTATCTGTGCCATCTCAAAATGCTGAATTTTTATGAAACTTTATACGGGTCATGAGTGCTGTGGAATCATTGAAAAAATATTGATAAACACAAAAGTAATGTATTTCTTTACAAAATGCCAACTAACAAATAAAAACAATTTAAATTATTGGACCTTACTCAACAAAGTCACTGTCTAAGATGATACATTTTCTGTGCGTTTCCTGTTGTGGCACACCAGCCACCTTAACTGATATGAACTTACTGACTGGCAGACTTCTGTATTTTTTAGATTTAGTTCGTTTATAGTGTGTGTAGCGGTTTTGATTTACTCGATTTTTGACCAGTATAAAGTTCCAAAAATTCAGTAATTTGAGATGGCACAGATAAGAACACTCTGTATATTTTGTATTGGATCTTTGCACACCAACACCTTGAGTGATCCTATTGACCATTCAACTGTTTTGAGGGGATTCCATGGCACTCTTGACTTGGCAGATGCCTTTAAAATTCCTATTTTGCTCAACTTTGACACCCTGCAGAATGGAACTACCTGTATATTTTTTATTCAAATTTGGTATATAGGGGTTTCGGGGTGTTCTGATTAACGCTGTGGGATCAGATTTTAAATAAAAAAATCGCTAAAAGGTTTTCGTAAAAATCGGGGGTATAAAAAAATCGCAGCCGGCCCTGGATTTGCATTTTGAAAATGGCAGAAAGGTCAAAAGAAGCGGTTTTTGAAGGCCTTTCGAACAAAAAAAGGTTTTTGAAAATATCTCGCAAAATACATTTTTTATCGATTTGTATATTTGTATATTTAATTTATTTCTTTACCATAATGGCGGTTTACGGAAATAATGAGAAATATGATATGTTGGTTTGTTTTATACAATCTAATGAAAATCCCCAAGAAGCTTCGGAATTATATTTACACAAAGGTAACGTATTTTGGGCGCTATGGTTAGGATAATAACTTACCGGTTCTTTTTGTTCATATTAGATATCCTGAGAGAAGGCAACCCTTCCTAGACATATTTGCCCCCCTTAAATCGAAGCTTCTTGGGGATTTTCATTGGATTGTATAAAACAAACCAACATTTCATACTTATCATTATTTCCGTAAACCGCCACTATTGTAAAGAAATAAATTAAATATACAGTGCCCGCCAAAAAGTCTGCACCATATGGGAAAATTTGTTTGCGGCATCAGGTTTTGCTTGCTCTAGAACCAAAATCGACATAATCAAATGTTGTGACGTAGTCTCTTTTATATGTCAAATTTGACATTAATGAAAAAAATGTCCGAAAAATTGGCTTATTTAACCGAATTTCGAAAAAAGTCATAACAAAAATATGTTTCTTTCGCAATTTTATACCCCTATGCAAAATTTCAAGAGCTTAGTACAATTTTCATATTTTGCCCTTTGTTGCCCTTTTCCTGTTGTTTATTATTTATAAATAAAAATGTAAGTGTCTAAAGTTATCTCTTATTTCGTATGATGCCTTATTCTCAAGATAAATAACTTAACTTATGATCCCTAGTTGTCCCAATTATCATACCTATACTTCGTCTTTTCTTATTATGCCCTTGCTATTTAAAAAATATAATGCTATGTTCTAAGCAAAGATCATGATCTTTGGTTCTAAGTTCATGGAATCCCGTCAGTTGGATCATCAATAGGACTACTCAAAGTGTTGGTGTGCAAAGATTCAATACAAAAATGTACAGGGCATTTTTCTCTGGGCCATCTCAAAATGCCGAATTTTTATGAAACTTTATACGGATCAAGAGTGCTCTGGAATCATTGAAAAAATATGAATAAACATAAAAGTAATTTATCTATTTACAAAATGCCAACCAACAAATAAAAACAATTTAGATTGTTGGACCTTTATCAATAAAGTCACTGTCGAAGATGATACATTTTCTGTGTGTTTCCTGTCGTGGCACACCAGCCACCGTAAGTCATATGTACTTACTGACTGTCAGGCTTTTTAGACTTAGTTCATTTATAATGTCTGGGGCGGTTTTGATATACTCGATTTTTGACCCCAAAAAATTTAGTATTTTGAGATGGCTCGATGCCACAGAGAAAGACACCCTGTATATTTTCTATTGGATCTTTACACACCAACACTTTGAGTGGTCCTGCTGACCATTCAACTGGTTTAGTCCATGGCACAGTTGACTTGCCAGATGTCTTTAAAATTCCTATTTTGCTCAACTTTGACAACCCGCAGAAAGGAACTCCCTTTATATTTGTAGTTCAAATTTAGTATGTGGGGGTTTTAGGGTGTCCTGATCAGGGTTGGCATGCACTAGTTCATTTTATTTAATTCATTGAATTAATTCACGAAATAATTCAAATTAATTAATTCTTTTTTTTAATGAAGTATCTACACCTATATTTTTCTTGATTTGTCGCTACAATCAAACATGGGAATTGGGAGAGTACCGTATTTAAAATTGCGGTAGCATCTCCAGCAGGGGTCGGGAGCGTGTTTTCTGGGCTGGGATTAGTGTATTCCGAATTGCATAATCATTAAGGAGTCGTCAAGAAAGCAAAAGAAACATTTATAATGAAAATGTTCAACAAATAATAAAACCTACGAGTAATAAGTAAGGAATAAGAGTATTTTATTTTAATTTTTGACTGTGTATGTTTTTGTTTCTATGTTTTTTAACATTTTCCTTCCTTGTCTCATTTTGAAAATTAATAAGTATTATATTAATTCAAAAGAGTCAGATTTAAAAAATGATGACTGTGACTTTTTTTAAAAAAGTCACGAATTTTTCCAACCCTGCTCCTGATTAACACTGAGGTGTCAGATTTTAAATAAAAAATCGATAAATGGTTTTAGTCATTTTTTACTAGAAAAAAAACTCGTGCTAGGCCCTGAAAACTGAAATTAAGACCTGAAGTTTTGCACCAAAGTAAAAGAGTTTTTTCTGACCTATCTTTAGAAAAAAAAATCTGCTAAAATCGGATGAAAAAATCTTACAGGGGCGCTTCCATTTCAAATGGGCCACCCTGTATATGGCATTTGAAATAACGCTATAGTCAGTACAAAATATCATGAACTGTGGCCTTGATTGCACAAATGACAAAAACACGGAGAATATCCCCATTCCGTGACCACTAACGAAACATAAAGGTCCCACACAGCCTCTACCGACAATTGGCCAGACTCTTGCTACTATCGGATATGTCTGCCAGATAGTGGAGCGAAATCGGGCTAAAAAGTCGCTCCGTTCTCGAAAAAAAATTTTTGAGGGTAGAACTAGATCGGACCCCATAGGTTTTGTTAAGTACATCACTCTGCATACGAAATGGCGATTTACGACATTTTTTTGTGGTCGAGACCTTTTTTATTTCGAAAAAACTGTCGAAATTGGCAATTTACGGAAATTGTGTTTTTTTACGTTTCCACTGTCATATCTTTGAGTTGTCCAATATTGTTTATTAATAATTAATAATTATGTTTCGTTAGTGGTCACGGAATGGGGATATTCTCCGTGTTTTTGTCATTTGTGCAATCAAGGCCACAGTTCATGATATTTTGTACTGACTATAGCGTTATTTCAAATGCCATATACAGGGTGGCCCATTTGAAATGGAAGCGCCCCTGTAAGATTTTTTCATCCGATTTTAGCAGATTTTTTTTCTAAAGATAGGTCAGAAAAAACTCTTTTACTTTGGTGCAAAACTAAATAGCAACAAAATTGCAAGGTTATAAAAAGTGTAATGAAATTTTCACTAAGCGAGAAACTTTTTTATTTGTGGAAATTTTTATATACATGCTGCGAGAGAATATCCACGTGTGGCAGGCATGTCTCAACAACTAATGCGTAGTTTACATGCGCAAGTGAAACTATCACAAGAAGAAGAAGTATAAATATCTTAGAGTACTTCCTAATAGTTTGCCAATGTAAACCCTCTCAGGAAGAACTCTCTGCCATTGTAAACTATCTCTATAAAAGAATAGGTAGGTAAGGTACATACGTCTCTGGGAGCGTTTACATAAACTATTTTCAAGTACTCTCAGATATATGCAGGGGCGAGCTGACCCGGCAGCAGAGGTCTGCGTCGCAGACGGGCGGCCAAATCCAGGGGCGGCCACAGGCCGCCCTTCCGTCGCCAAAAAATATTTGTTCAGAAAAAAGGTAGTAAGTCTCTACATTAGTTGCATTCGCCCTCAAAAAGAATATCGTCAACAATGCAACAACACCATATTGATATGAACCCGTAACCCATCACCCTTCACACATGTATAGTGAGCTACAAAATTTTAATATCTTTCTTCCATCAGAATATACTGCAAGTCCAAGAACTATTTTAGAGTACTTCTTCAAAAATTCTCTCACTAATAGTTTTCCGCCGTCCGCCGAATACTTTGTGCTTGCCAGTTACCGTAGCATCCTCGGAGAGATCATTTTCCAAATTAAAAATTATAAAAAAACTATCAGGTCTTCTATGAGCCATTAGAGATTAACCGATTTAGCAACAATTTCCATTGAAAGTATCCTATTTGATACAATAAATATCAGTGATATATCAGAGTTTGCCAATCTTAAAGCCAGAAAAGTACCATTCGTTTAACTTGTATCTTGTGCCTTGTACCTAAGGGATAACCCCAATATTTTAGTAATATTTTTTTTTGTTTCATTTAGAAGAAAATGTTTTATTTATTCTTTCAAGTACCTACCTGTATTTTATTCTGATGTAAAATATATTTATTTTCAGTTACATTATTACTTTGTAAACCTAATTCTTTTTACATTTTTAGTTTCTTTTTCTTAGAAAATTATTTATTTAATTTTAAACATTTTTTATTTTAAAGAAACATTTACCTTGTTCCTTTCAGTCTGGAAATTCTATCAGACCCAAAACATATTACTCATTATAATAAGACCGATTTCCTGTGGTATTTTATTGTTATAAAAATACAATGACCGGCAGAAAGTTGGACACAAACAAAAATTTAATATTTTTAAACTCTGATTTCGATTAATTTAAATTTCTAGCTGCTAATCGAACAAAATTAAAGTTTAGTAGCAAATTCATGTATTATCCGATAATAAGTTGCGCTTGCGGTATTTTGTTTTTTTTTTGTAATACACAGGGTGTTCGAAAAAATACAAAAAAAAGTTAAATTTCTTTTTTTTACTAGGTGGCTGTGACTTTAAATATGACATCTACCTTTGATTCCAAACAACTTTTGTAAGTAACTTTTTACTGTATTTTAAAAAATAAGGGTACTTTACTCTTGAGTTATTTTAACATTTTTGAATCTATCTCGTATCCAAAAAGGGATATTTAAATTTTGATATGTGCGTTTTGAGTTTGAAATAATGCACCAACTTTTATCAAGAATAAATTTTTCTGAGAAATTAATAATAAAAAAGTTGTCTATTTGTGTCCAACTTTCTGCCGGTCACTGTATATATTTTTGAGAATACCTATTATTATTTTTGTTATACCTACCTAATAATTTTTGCAATTACCTCGTAGGTAATTACAAGAGACGGAAAACCCTATTTTTTATAACCCGAACGAAATTTTTTATTATATTCTGCAGACGGGTGGCCAAACATCTAGGAACGCCACTGGATATACGACTTGTGATAGTTTTATCTCTCCGTGTAGACTATTCTATAACAGATTGCTGGTGAAATAAATTAATAATTTTAGACCAAATAACGTGGGTTCAAGCAGACCAATAAAATAAAATAAGAAATCAAACACCTAACCAAATGGTTAATTTTTGGCAATTTTTGAGCAGTAATTACAGTTGCCAGATGAACAAAAAAACACCTACTTATTTTATGTATCTGTTTAAAGTTACCATTTATTTAATGAACTACAAAATAAAAATTGTTTATATTGTTTTTTTTTATAATAATTAAATCTTTGTGCATGCTGCACCTATACAGGGTGGCCCACCACGAACTGCATCGATCTATATATGGAAAACTAAAAGTAGGAAAATTCTGAAAATTTGGCACCTCACCAATGCCGATGGGTGCTGCTCAACTAAAATATTTTGGTGAATGTGGCACTTCCGGTTAAACCGGAAGTCGATATCAACTTTCTTATTTCAAATGGAACACCCTGTATATCATTGCATTTTTGGATTCTAGGCATCATTTTCGAACAAAAACATTCAGCATGTCCTATGTCTAAATCCAACCGTTTTTGAAGTATTTGCATTTTTCCGAAAAAAATTACAGGTGCAGACCTAAAGTCAATTAGCAATTTATACGAGGAAACGGCGAAATTTCAAAACGAATTTTTGGCATCGTGTAACAGAAGCCCTGACCTAGTGATCTCTGCTGAGAAATAAATCCGTTTTTATACAGGGTGTTCACCAAATATGAATAAAAATTACATTCAAAATGTGCTTAAATCTCGAAATTTTCAAATGGAAACCCCCATTTTTTTAATGCGATCTTATTCACCACTAAAAATGATGACAACTTTGTGTAAGGTTTCCTATACCTAAATGCAGTAATTTTAGATTAATTTACGAAAAACCCACTTTTCGCCCATAAAATGCGTAGTTTACATGCGCAAGTGAAACTATCACAAGAAGAAGAAGTATAAATATCTTAGAGTACTTCCTAATAGTTTGCCAATGTAAACCCTCTCAGGAAGAACTCTCTGCCATTGTAAACTATCTCTATAAAAGAATAGGTAGGTAAGGTACATACGTCTCTGGGAGCGTTTACATAAACTATTTTCAAGTACTCTCAGATATATGCAGGGGCGAGCTGACCCGGCAGCAGAGGTCTGCGTCGCAGACGGGCGGCCAAATCCAGGGGCGGCCACAGGCCGCCCTTCCGTCGCCAAAAAATATTTGTTCAGAAAAAAGGTAGTAAGTCTCTACATTAGTTGCATTCGCCCTCAAAAAGAATATCGTCAACAATGCAACAACACCATATTGATATGAACCCGTAACCCATCACCCTTCACACATGTATAGTGAGCTACAAAATTTTAATATCTTTCTTCCATCAGAATATACTGCAAGTCCAAGAACTATTTTAGAGTACTTCTTCAAAAATTCTCTCACTAATAGTTTTCCGCCGTCCGCCGAATACTTTGTGCTTGCCAGTTACCGTAGCATCCTCGGAGAGATCATTTTCCAAATTAAAAATTATAAAAAAACTATCAGGTCTTCTATGAGCCAGGAGAGATTAACCAATTTAGCAACAATTTCCATTGAAAGTATCCTATTTGATACAATAAATATCAGTGATATATCAGAGTTTGCCAATCTTAAAGCCAGAAAAGTACCATTCGTTTAACTTGTATCTTGTGCCTTGTACCTAAGGGATAACCCCAATATTTTAGTAATATTTTTTTTTTGTTTCATTTAGAAGAAAATGTTTTATTTATTCTTTCAAGTACCTACCTGTATTTTATTCTGATGTAAAATATATTTATTTTCAGTTACATTATTACTTTGTAAACCTAATTCTTTTTACATTTTTAGTTTCTTTTTCTTAGAAAATTATTTATTTAATTTTAAACATTTTTTATTTTAAAGAAACATTTACCTTGTTCCTTTCAGTCTGGAAATTCTATCAGACCCAAAACATATTACTCATTATAATAAGACCGATTTCCTGTGGTATTTTATTGTTATAAAAATACAATGACCGGCAGAAAGTTGGACACAAACAAAAATTTAATATTTTTAAACTCTGATTTCGATTAATTTAAATTTCTAGCTGCTAATCGAACAAAATTAAAGTTTAGTAGCAAATTCATGTATTATCCGATAATAAGTTGCGCTTGCGGTATTTTGTTTTTTTTTGTAATACACAGGGTGGTCGAAAAAATACAAAAAAAAGTTAAATTTCTTTTTTTTACTAGGTGGCTGTGACTTTAAATATGACATCTACCTTTACCTCGTAGGTAATTACAAGAGACGGAAAACCCTATTTTTTATAACCCGAACGAAATTTTTTATTATATTCTGCAGACGGGTGGCCAAACATCTAGGAACGCCACTGGATATACGACTTGTGATAGTTTTATCTCTCCGTGTAGACTATTCTATAACAGATCGCTGGTGAAATAAATTAATAATTTTAGACCAAATAACGTGGGTTCAAGCAGACCAATAAAATAAAATAAGAAATAAAATACCTAACCAAATGGTTAATTTTTGGCAATTTTTGAGCAGTAATTACAGTTGCCAGATGAACAAAAAAACACCTACTTATTTTATGTATCTGTTTAAAGTTACCATTTATTTAATGAACTACAAAATAAAAATTGTTTATATTGTTTTTTTTTTATAATAATTAAATCTTTGTGCATGCTGCACCTATACAGGGTGGCCCACCACGAACTGCATCGATCTATATATGGAAAACTAAAAGTAGGAAAATTCTGAAAATTTGGCACCTCACCAATGCCGATGGGTGCTGCTCAACTAAAATATTTTGGTGAATGTGGCACTTCCGGTTAAACCGGAAGTCGATATCAACTTTCTTATTTCAAATGGAACACCCTGTATATCATTGCATTTTTGGATTCTAGGCATCATTTTGGAACAAAAACATTCAGCATGTCCTATGTCTAAATCCAACCGTTTTTGAAATATTTGCATTTTTCCGAAAAAAATTACAGGTGCAGACCTAAAGTCAATTAGCAATTTATACGAGGAAACGGCGAAATTTCAAAACGAATTTTTGGCATCGTGTAACAGAAGCCCTGACCTAGTGATCTCTGCTGAGAAATAAATCCGTTTTTATACAGGGTGTTCACCAAATATGAATAAAAATTACATTCAAAATGTGCTTAAATCTCGAAATTTTCAAATGGAAACCCCCATTTTTTTAATGCGATCTTATTCACCACTAAAAATGATGACAACTTTGTGTAAGGTTTCCTATACCTAAATGCAGTAATTTTAGATTAATTTACGAAAAACCCACTTTTCGCCCATAAAATGAGGGGTTATTGCTTAACGCTTGGAAAATCATATTAGCCGTGGACGTTGAAAAGACAATCGCGGCTGAGGAAATGTCACTTGGTTTATAAATTATTGTCAACAATTACAATATTATCCAAAAAGGTTCCGTCTCTTTGGAACCATGTTAAAATAAACTCACAAAAATCTACACGTTTCATGAAATCATTATCTTTCAGTTCTTGAACCAGAGAAAAGGAGTATGGATGAAATTTGTATTTATGTAGTATTCTTTGTATTGAGGTTCTTGATATACCCGATTCCAGTGAACATTGTCTGGCAGAATTTTCGGGAAAAGAGGCAAAATATCCCAAAACAACCACTTCAAAATTACCGTCGTCCACAATAGGCTTATTTTTAAGTGGTATTTCTCTGACACATCCATACTGTTTAAAATTTTGTATTATTTTTTTAACTGTGTTTGGCAATGGTTTTGTTTTTGTGGATAGCCCCAAATGTATTATCGCACGTTCTTGATATTACTTTGTTGCATTCTCCGCAGATAATAAACAAATCTAATAATCTTCGTTCGTATAATTTAAGCGCGCCGGCATTATTGTTGACAATAATTTATAAACCAAGTGACATTTCCTCAGCCGCGATTGTCTTTTCAACGTCCATGGCTAATATGATTAATAACCCCGCATTTTATGGGCGAAAAGTGGGTTTTTCGTAAATTAATCGAAAATTACTGCATTTAGGTATAGGAAACCTTACACAAAGTTTTCCTCATTTTTAGTGGTGAATAAGATCGCATTAAAAAAAATTGGGGTTTCCATTTGAAAATTTCGAGATTTAAGCACATTTTGAATGTAATTTTTATTCATATTTGGTGAACACCCTGTATAAAAACGGATTTATTTCTCAGCAGAGATCACTAGGTCAGGGCTTCTGTTACACAATGCCAAAAATTCGTTTTGAAATTTCGCCGTTTCCTCGTATAAATTGCTAATTGACTTTAGGTCTGCACCTGTAATTTTTTTCGGAAAAATGCAAATATCTTAAAAACGGTTGGATTTAGACATAGGACATGTTGTATTTTTTGTTCCAAAATGATGCCTAGAATTCAAAAAATGCAATAATATACAGGGTGTTCCATTTGAAATAAGAAAGTTTTTATCGACTTCCGGTATAGCCGGAAGTGCCAGATTCACCAAAATATTTTAGATGAGCAGCGCCCATCGGCATTGGTGAGGTGCCAAATTTTCAGAATTTTCCTACTTTTAGTTTTCCATATACAGGGTGAGTCACATCTAAAGGCAGAGCCGAAAACACAAGGTAGAATTCGCTAAAATAAGCACATATGCTTAATAAACATTAGCTCAAAAACGCTTGGTTCTCCATATACAGAGTGTTGAATCTTTTCCAAATATTTTTAATTTTTTTCTAGCTCGTTTAGGAATTATTTTATACATATTATGGGTTGTCATTTTGTGCCATAATTTGGCCCTGTTCAGATGAGCAGCGGCGTAGATACAAATAATTTTATTTTAAATGCCAGCATAATCACCTTGACACTAGTTTAAAAAATCCGAAATTACGAAGAAACTGTACCAGAAATGAAAAAAATACCAAGAGGCACTTTTTGTTCCAAATTAAATGGGCTATCTAAAAAAGGCAAAATTTTTGGTTTTGCACAGGGCCGTACTACTTTTTTTCTACAATTATTTACAGTAACTATTTGTACCTACGCCGCTGGTGATCGGAACGGGGTAAAATTATTCCACAAAATGGCAACCGTCCAGTGTATAATGTGTACCAAATTTGGTTGGAATTCCTAAATGGGATCGAAAGAAATTAAAAAAATATGTTATTTTTGGAAAATTTTCAACATGCTGTATATGGAGAACCAAGCTTTTTTGGGCTAATGTTTATTAAGCATATGTGCTTATTTTAGCGAGTTCCACCTTGTGTTTTCGGCTCTGCCTTTAGATGTGACTCACCCTGTATAGATCGATGCAGTTCGTGGTGGGCCACCCTGTATATCATGGCACCTAAATATAGGTATAAAATAAATATTAAAAAATCTCTTTCACGTTATCAACAGACTCATCTTCGGTATTTTCTACATTACTATCACTATTATTGCACCTGTCACATTTACATTGATGACAGCATTTCAGTCTTATTTCCTTGATACAGTTGCACTTTTTCTTATTACACTTTTTGTCGGAACAAAGAGGCTTAAGCTTTGGCGTGCAATGTTTGGTACGGATGAAAATATGCGAATTCAATTGTCGTTTACTGAAGTCTATATCCAAAAGATCCAGGATCTTCAAGTTGCAACTTCGCAACGTTGTTGAATACCATCTTTTTAACTGCGTGCACCTGCAACTGCCAATAATGAAACAATCCAATACCTATATAATTTCAAACTTGTAATACCTCAAAAAATGTTGATAAAAAGCACAGTCAGTAGGGGGAAGTTCGTAAGAAGGTTTATTAGATTTGGTGGCCATTGCTAGGCGTAAATCGTTTAGTGACTTGGCTACATTTTTGTATTTATATAATAGGAGAACATATTTTGTGACAATTTTTCAAGCACATTTATATTCTTCTGTAGAACTTGAAACGCATTTTTTTTTCAAGCTTCTAAAATGCGCTTGTAGTAACGCTTCCCGTCAAATGATGCATCGACGAAAAAGTCTGCCCTAATTTTTGTACAATTTTGTTTATGGAAATGAAACGTTTATTTATTTTATAGATAACGTGCATGGTAGTAGAAAGGTGCACAAGTTTCGTGACTTTTTAAAATCATGCAAAAACAAAAAGCTGTAAAAATAAAAATGTGGCCCTACTGACTGTGCTTTTCATCAACATTTTTTGAGGTATTGCTAGTTTGAAATTATATATTGGATTGTTTCATTATTGGCAGTTGCAGGTGCCCGTAGCAGTTAAAAATATGGTATTCAAGTAATGTTGCGAAGTCACAACTTGAATAAGATCCTGAATCTTATGGACGGACTTCAGTAAACAACAACTGGCTTCTCATAATATTTTCATCTCAAGAATCCATACCACACATTGTACGCTAAAGTTTAAGCGTTTTTGTTTCTACAAAAACTGTAATACGAAAAATTGCAACTGTATCTGTAATCTGTATGATAAATAAAATAAGCAGGTGGTTGTTTGTTCATCTGCGGCAACTGTAATTACTGCTCAAAAATTGCCAAAAATCAACCATTTGGTTATTTTATTTTATTGTTCTGCTTGAACCCACGTTATTTGGTCTAAAATTATTAATTTATTTTACCAGCGATCTGTTATAGAATAGTCTACACGGAGAGATAAAACTATCACAAGTCGTATATCTGAGAGTACTTGAAAATAGTTTATGTAAACGCTCCCAGAGACGTATGTACCTACCTACTCTTTTAGAGATCGTTTACAATGGCAGAGAGTTCTTCCTGAGAGGGTTTACATTGGCAAACTATTAGGAAGTACTCTAAGATATTTATACTTGTGATAGTTTCACTTGCGCATGTAAAATACGCATTAGTTATTGAGACATGCCTGCCACGCGTGGATATTCTCACGCAAGGGATTAATTTTGCGTTCTACTTGAGTAGCGCGCGTGCCACAAAAAAATTCACAGTTCAAAAACTATAGGCGCTGTAGGTAAATTTGTTTTACCAAAAACTTCTTTCATGTTTTGGGCACATTTCCCCGCAGCATGTATATAAAAATTTCCACAAATAAAAAAGTTTCTCGCTTAGTGAAAATTTCATTACACTTTTTATAACCTTGCAATTTTGTTGCTATTTAAAGTGGTTAATAAACAATATTGGACAACAACTATGGCATTCGTTGTAAGCGCTCATATGTTAGCTTCAATTTTAAAAAAAAATCGAGTCGATAGCTCCACTACTCTCAAAGATATGACGGTGGAAACGTAAAAAAACACAATTTCCGCAAATTGCCAATTTCGACAGTTTTTTCGAACTAAAAAAGGTCTCGACCACAAAAAAGTGTCGTAAATCGCCATTTCGTATGCAGAGTGATTTACTTAACAAAACCTATGGGGTCCAATCTAGTTCTACCTCGAAAAAAAATTTGACGACTTTTTAGCCCGATTTCGCTCCACTAAGATATATCAGTCACCCATCTGTATGGCGCATCAATTAGTCACAATATATCTGCCAGCCGTCCATGCTGCAAGTCGATTATTAATGTTTGGCTCATAGTAGAGTAGCTCATAGTATAGTAACGTTGTACTAGACTTCGCCTGAAGAAGGAACATTGTTCACATTTTACTTCCTTAATAAAGTCATATATTATTATTATTATTGCTATTATTATTATACAGGGTGAGTTTTTCTCGATGCCCACTATGGGGATCTCGGAAACTAGCAGAGCTAGAACAAAGGTTAAATGGGGAAAGAATTGCAGTTTTGCATGCTCAATGTAATGCCCCTTTTGGATTTTTAAAAAAGTTCACAGCTCACTAGATATTTTGAAAAAAGTGATTTTTTGCTATTTCTTCAGATATCTGTAGCTCCGTTATTTCTGATTATACAGAAAAACTGTAGAGACAAAAATTGTAGATAATTTTGGGCTTAATAAGATAATCTAATCCAATTTTTTATGTTGTTTGTGATTTTTGAGATATGACATAAACTTGTATTTTTTTAAATGTAAATCATAGTTGGCTGTGGCCTTATAAAATCGGCCATTTTTTGAGCTTTCCAAAGATATAATACTCGGCATAGTTATTACAAAAAATAAAAGAGCTATGGCTAATTTTCTGAATTTTCACATACTCAGCCATGGAATATTTTCATAATTACGTTCTATTTTATAATTATTTCTAATATTTTGTTTTTAGCTGGTAACAAAATGTAAGAAAGTAAAACAAAAATTAAAAAACTCAAATTCAAATTATTATTATTTTAAAAGGTCACCTTTTAAAATAAAAAAGGCGTTCAAACAATCCACCATTATTATTTATGCAAATATTGCATCTTTTTAAAGCTGAATTTGTCGCCTTTCTTAGAGAGCCCCTGTCAATACTGGCAATTGGTTCTAAAACAGCTGCTCTTAATTTAACAATTGTCTCATACTTTATTTTGTACTGTAATTTCTTACGGGCAAGTAATTATGTGGTGGAGCTCCATCATGATAATTTTTGTTTTATTTTGTTACATTTTGTCACCAGCTAAAAATAAAATATTTGAAAGTTTGAAGTATGTCTTATTATGCAATAGAACGTAATTATGAAAATATTCCACGGCTGACTAGGTAAAAATTAAAAAAAAAAACAACAGAAAATAGGCCATAGCACAGCCAACTATGATTTACATTTAAGAAAACACAAGTTTATGTCATATCTCAAAAATCACAAACAACATAAAAAATTTGATTAGATTATCTTATCAAGTCCAAAACTATCTACAATTTTTGTCTCTACAGTTTTTCTGTATAATCAGAAATAATGGAGCTACAGAGATCTGAAGAAATAGCAAAAAATCACTTTTTTCAAAATATCTAGTGAGCCGTGAACTTTTTTAAAAATCCAAAAGGGGCATTAGATTGAGCATTCAAAAGTGCAATTCTTTCCCCATTTAACCTTTGTTCTAGCTCTGCTAGTTTCCGAGATCCCCATAGTGGGCATCGAAAAAAAAACCCTGTATACGGGTGTTTCTAAATTATGGTGCCAACGTATTGTGACAGGTAGAAAATGTCATTTTGAACAAAAAGTTTCCTATAAACATGGGTCCGAAAATACACGATAAGAAAGTTACAGGGTGATAAATGTATAGTTTGAAAAACATCTTTATCGCAATAACTTCTACAGAAGTTATGCAATTTAAATGAAACTTGGCGCAATTCTTTAGTAACTGAAGTGCAACAATTTTGTGTACAAACAATTTATTCCCATCGACCAGAGGCAGAGGAGCGGGGTAACTCAATGGGTTTTATACTCATAACATTTTGAGGTTATGTTTTTGGTCTAGCCTAGCAGGTTCATCATTTTAGTGCATCTCTTTATTTTGCAACAAAAGGGTACTCGTTTCATAATGATAAAATCAACCGTTTGCGTTGAAATTGCCAAAATGTGCCCCAAAACACCTGTTAACTCCAAAATTCGAAAAATAAAACTTTCAACTACCACTTTCAAATTCTACAAAATAATTGCACCATTTAAAGTGACAAAAAATAAACTATGTATGAAAAATTTTTCGCTTTCAAAATGAAACGGATTGAACTCGACAATATTTTGAAATCCATATTTCAGGAAAACCCGTGATATCTTACTCAATATCCATTAGGCATTTTTTCTCAATTTTGAACGTACAATTTCATCTGTAAAACATTTAAATGCGGTAGGCGATAATTTTATTTTTCGAGTTGTGGAGTTAACAGGTGTTTTGGGGCACATTTTGCCGATTTCAACGCAAACAGTTGATTTTATCGATATGAAACAAGATACTTTTTTGTTGCAAAATAAAAAGATGCACTAAAATGATGAACCTGCGAGACAAAAAGAAAACCTCAAAAAAGTTATGAGTATAAAACCCATTGTGCTACCCCGCCCCTCCGCCTCTGATCAATGGGAATAATTTTTTTACACAAAATTGTTGCACTTCAGCTACTTCTGTAGAAGTTATTGCCAAAAATATGTTCTTTAAACTGTACTTTTATCTCCCTGTAACATTCTTATTATGCATTTTAGGACCCATGTTTATAGGAATATTTTTGTTCAAAATGACATTTTCTATCTGTCATATTACGTTGGCAACATAATTTAGAAACACCCTGTATATAGGACAGCGGTCTGTAGGGCGTGCTTGACATGGAGTCAGATATATCGGTCAGCAGGCTGTGTGCCAAATTTGTGTCTGGTAGATATATCAGTCAGCCGTAAATTATAAGTAACTTTATCTTCTAGGAAATCCACAACTAATTGGTTTAACTGCTGATGAACTGAAAATGAAATATATATGCGAAAAACATTTCGATAGCAATGATTATCGAACTGAAAAGAAGCATTATTTGAAGCCGAGTGCAGTTCCTCAACATTATTCTGAAAATATCCCAGATAATAGTCAACTGAAAGTTTTGGCACCACAAAAAACCTATAGTCGAAAAATGACTTTAAAGACTTCCGAAACTCAGATTTCTTACAATTGCAACTGCTATGAAACGAGCTCGATGGATGATTCAACAACTCCAATGTATAGTTTTCCTGAGAAAATTATTGATATGTCAGACACTATCGAAACTCCTAGAAAGCAATTTTTAAGACGAAAAATTCGATTTCAGACAAAAATAATTCGAAATTACGCTTCTAGGTTAGCCAAACTCAAAAAAATAATCCATTTTGCTTCATCACATGATGTACAGTTATCTAAAAGTACTTCCCGTGCTGCAAGAATACTAGTAGGTATGCAAGCAAAACGAAAAGACTGGACAAGGAAGGAAAAGGAGTTTGCTGTTACATTTTACTTCAAATCGCCTAGTGCCTATTATTTCTTGAGAAAGCAAGGCATACTTTTGCCTTCGGTTTCATCAATAAGAAGGTGGATTAAATTAAAATGTATATCAATGACAAATCTTGAACAAAAATGTAGATTAAGTTTTAACGAGATGAATTTGTCCACAAGTTACTTTTTAGTAACTTGTTGATACATTATAAAGTTACTTTTTAGTAACTTGTCGGAATGTTATAAAAGTGAGGATTTTTTGTCCGCCAAATTCAGGACAACATCAAAAAACAAACAATAGTTTTGCGATGAGATCTTTTAGAAAGTGTTGTGTAAGTTAGTGGTAAGTGGTAACTAATTTATTTAGTATTGTAAGTAGTGCAGAAAATGTTCAAAGCAATATATAAAAAAAATTAAAAATTTTAAAAATACGTAATACAGGGTCAGTAAAAAGTATGAAAAGGTGCTTATATTTCCTAAAATATTCATTATTTAAAAAACATATTTTTTAATAAACTTTTTAGACATATTTTTTGCCATAAACAGAGTTTTTCTTGTCGTAATCAATTTCGTTGCTATGGCAAGCAACTGTAGTCATGTATGCCAGTACAAAAAAATGTTCCATAAGAAAAAATTGAAAAAAAATGAACTTTGGTTTTTGGTCAGGGAAAACCTGGAAAAGTCAGGGAATTTTAAAAACTCGATTTGGTAGACCCCCTGTAGATTACTATTTATTTGCAAATATAAAAATTTAATAATTTAAAAATTGTGAAAATTGTTTTTATGTAATTATTGTTATTTCTTTTGTAATACCTTGGTTTTCGTTGGAGTTAATTGCAATGTCATCAATAGATTGTGGCAGATGATCTCCATCAAACCACTCAAAAATTAATTTATTCCTTCCAACCATAATCGGTGGGGAAAAATTCTGAATTCTGTACGTAGTGGTAGATAAGCGTGCCTCCAACGGTGCACAATGAATGATGCTCGTTTTATATGTTTATGGAGTTCGGCTTTGCACGGGACAGGAGTGCTCCGTCAATATTTTTCGCAGTGGTTTGAAAGATTTGATCATCGTCATTGAGCTTGTAAGTTTTTGTCAACACAGCCACACGAGCTTCGTTCACGTTTGTAATTTTTTTCGGACCGTACATTCTGTATACAAACTCTTCTATTACTGAATGAACTTGTGGAATATCCCCTATGTATAAGTCACTGATTTTTTCAAAGGCATCCATGTACTTTTAGACTGGAAGATAGTGACAGATTTTTGGACGTGATTTTACTCAGTATGCCTTTCATAGAGCATTATGTTGCTTATATTCTCACAGTAATAAGGTATGAATCTGAGAGTCATTCCGGGTTCTTCATATATGAAAAACTGAGTTTTCATTTATTCGAAAAATATGCATTTTGATATGATTTTAGTCAGGCTGACATGTGTTTCATAAAGAAGTTCAAAATAGAAAATTGCTAGGACTAGGAAAACCATAGGCATACCGTTAACGTGGACCCAAAGGGCTACTATTGTCACATGAACTTGTATTTTAATACTTAATTTTTCCAAGTTTCTGAACAGGCTGCCAATGAAAAGTATTTAAGTTCTCGTCATAAAACTGCTGAAGAAAAGATGGCATACCGTTTGCGCATGTTCAAGTACACTTTACATTGAATAAATCGTTTAAATGATTAAATAACATTCAATTTAAACTGTACTTGGACATGCGCAAACAGTATGCCATCCTTTTTTCAGCAGTTTCATTACAAGGACTTGCATACTTCTCATTGGCAGCCAGTTCAGAAACTTGGAAAAATGAAGTATTAAAATACAAGTTCACGTCTTTGGGTCCACATTAACGGCATGCCTATGGTTTCCGAGCAATTTTCTAATTTGAACTTTATTATAAAACACATGGCAGCCTGACTAAAATCATAGGTATCAAATGCATATTTTTCGAATAAATGAAAACTCAGTTTTTCATATGAAGAACCCAGGATGACTCTCAGATTCATACCTTATTATTGTGAGAATATAAGCAACATAATGCCCTTTGAAAGGTATACTGAGTAAAATCACATCCAAAAATCTGTCACTATCTTCTAGTCTAAAAGTACATGGATGCCTTTGAAAAAATCAGTGACTTATACATAGGGGATATTCCACAAGTTCATTCAGTAATAGAAGAGTTTGTATACAGGATGTACGGTCCGAAAAAAATTACAAACGTGAACGAAGCTCGTGTGGCTGTGTTGACAAAAACTTACAAGCTCAATGACGATGATCAAATCTTTCAAACCACTGCGAAAAATATTGACGGAGCACTCCTGTCCCGTGCAAAGCCGAACTCCATAAACATATAAAACGAGCAGCATTCATTGTGCACCGTTGGAGGCACGCTTATCTACCACTACGTACAGAATTCAGAATTTTTTCCCACCGATTATGGTTGGAAGGAATAAATTAATTTTTGAGTGGTTTGATGGAGATCATCTGCCACAATCTATTGATGACATTGCAATTAACTCCAACGAAAACCAAGGTATTATAAAAGAAATAACAATAATTACATGAAAACAATTTTCAAAACTTTTAAATTATTATATTTGCAAATAAAGAGTATGAATTGATTTTTGTCCAATAATCTAAATTTTCAAAGAAGCTTTTACGTTTTTTTGGACAGATTTGTATTACAGTTTAAGCTATAATAATTGCAAGCTTTCGAACAATACTATGTTCTTCATCAAGCTAAAAATTAAAAATTATATAAACAAAACCTAAAATTATTATTAAAATAAAATAAAAAATAAGTACAACAGAACTTACCAGAGCTTATTATAATGATTCTAATTTGACCATTCTTAAAATTGAAATAAATTTGTAAATTTTACAACCTTTGCATATTTATATGCGTATAACAAAAAATATATATAAATAAAGAAAACAGTCAAGATGCTCAAAATAGATCAGATGAAGAAGAGTAAATCTGTAATTATGATATTGAAGATTTCACTTTTATAATTATTTATGAAACTGATGATTCCGGGGATCGATATGATATCAAAGAGTGGCTGTAAATTACTAAGTGTAATACAATATCATATATATGCTTTACATGTAACTAATAAACTAAAAGCTATTAAATTCTGCCAAACAAATACACTTTTTCATTTTATTTCATAGTATTTTATTGTACTTTGTCGATTTACTTAAATTTCGATTTTCATTGACGTATAGCTATTATGCCAACTTAAAATAAATTAAATGAATAATTTATAATATAGACATTATGCTGGTCTCTTAGCAATTTAAAAGATGTCATCTTTCAAGCAGGTAAAGATGCAGCGTTGTGGCCGTAGCACTCACACTTGCTACATATCGAGTGCATCATTATCAGCTTAGACGACAACCTTTGTGTTACTTTACAGGTCGAAGAGTATTTTTTTATCTCCCATACTATCAAAATAAGCATCACACTTAGTTTCATCTTAACGGCTACGAGTTTTATATTTTCAACTTTTTGTGTCCAAATTAATCAGTATACTAAATTTCATGTGAACGGCTAACCCTCCTGCAAACCCCTGTACATTGCACATTTATATTATAGTTACTATGATGTATCTAATTCCTATAAACAAATGAAGTGAACGAAAATGACCCGGAAATTTCTGTCGCTACCTCCCGGTCTATTAAATATCCAAGTAATACATTAGGTATATCATGTGTCCTTTTCAGTGTACTGGAATGAAAAAACTAAAGATTTAAATAATGAATTTGTTCTTTAATAAAAGAAATTTTGTTATAGACTATAATGAAATGCGGCTTTTTTCAATAATTATGTATATCTTGGAAAGTTATAGGTACAATACTACAAATTATACAATACGAAAGAAAAATGAAAATATCACAGATATTATATTAGCCATACACAAAACCACATATTTTTGATACAAATCTCCAAAAGGCAGCGCTATATTATCCTCTAACAGAACAGATCAGACACACAATTTTTCACCCAATGCGGTATTTGCGTAAAAAATAACAAGTCAAATTAACAAAATGCTAGCCCCCCACAGAACAGGTCGAAGACCTGATTTTTAGTACGAATTCACGAGATTTATGAAGAACCCCATGTTGTTCCCATCCCCGCTTTATTGAACAGTTCACCACATAACAAAAATACAATATTCTTGCAATAAAATAAGAAAATTTTGCCGATCTGTCAAGTGATGTCACATTAAATGGTCTATAGACATCCAATTTAGACTAAAGAATAAAACTTCAAAATCTTTTAAACTAAAGAGGAAAAAAATGCTATTTTAGCTTACTTACCTATATATAAAACTAAAGAAAAGTTCAAACTTGAAAATAACTTTTTAACATTTTTTAGTGATATTGAGTTGAGTATAGGCGTTGAGTGAAGAATAATAAGTGGCGCTACCATCGTGTATAATAGCGAGTCCACAATCTCAATGCCGATAGATTCCGGTCAATTGTTTTAGGACGAATTGAAGCAGTTCCTCATCGATTATGTCTTTCTAAGGTGTCATCCGGGACATAAATCTCAGTGCCAATAGATCCCAGTCAACTGCTATAGGACGACCGGATGCAGTTTCTCGTTGACTTAGTCGTCCTAAAGCAATTGGCCGGGACGTAGAAATCTGACTCGAAATCTCCCCATTAGATGCGCCTCTTGTTATTCCTTCACTCAACGGCATAAGTTATAATATAATAATATAAGTTATAATATTTACGAGCAATTCGACCACTTGGTTGTCATTGTTGTATTGAAACTCCAATGAAAATTCCTAGATAGATAAAATACCTTTTTTTTGGCTCCGAGAACCCCCTGATGTGATTGGGCCCTTTAAAGGAATGAGATACTCAATAACGGTTATCCTCTGATAACTTTTTATTTTGCTATTGATTTAAATATTTTTTGTGTCAATTTGATTCTATGTGAGGCTCCTGGAGCAAAACACTTTTGGGCTACATTAAAATATTTGTTCTTGAAATCGGCATTAAAATGTCCCAAAATCGTCATTAAAAGCACAGAAATCGTACAATAATGTAGCCCATTATTGTACGATTTTTTCAATAAGTAGGCCTTGGCGAGATGTAAACATCAAACGTCAGACGCGGAGAAATCGCCCGTCAAAAGTGGCCAAATATTCAAAACCCGGCCGATAAAGGCTCATTTAATTTTTCGTACACATTGCGAAATTGTTTCCTATAGAAGCGCAATCCTTCAGTATACATATTTTAGTAAATCTGAAAATCAATAGATTTGTTGTGTAGGCTGCACAAGAAGCAGCAGTTTGGTTTTTCAGTCAGAAGGTGCCGTACGACATTATACTTGTCCTAGGTAGAGCGATCGGTAAAGTCAAGCAAAGCCGCGCGTAGTCGGTTCGTGGACGGGTGATCCCTTATTATTATTTTCTTGCCTAATAAAACATTTTTTTTTTCAATTTCAAGAAAAATATAATATGTACCTCGGCACTGAAGTTCTTTTTATGACTCATGTGGTTTATTTGCCTCGGCCAGAGGCCTCAGCAACTAAACTCCACATGAGTCATAAAAAGTTGAACTTCAGTGCCTTGGTACATAAATAACTATTTTCTTGAAATCGGCACTGAAGTAGCCCATTATTGTACGATTTTTTCAATAAGTAGGCCTTGATGAGAGGTAAACATCAAAGGCCAGACGTGGAGCCATCGCCCGTCAAAAGTATCCAAATATTCAAAACCCGGCCAATAAAGGCCCATTTAACTTTTCGTACACATTGTGAAATTGTTACCTATAGCAGCGCAATCTTTCATTCTAAATATTTCAGTAGGATTGAATATCAATCTATTTTTTATATAGGCTGAACAACAGGCAGCAGTTTGGAGTTTCTGTTGGCAAGTGCTGTGCCTCGTCATACTTGACCTAGGTAGAGCAATCGTCAAAGTCAAACAACGCCGCGCGTAGTTGGTTCATGGACGGGTGATCCCTTATGATTATTTTTTTGCCTAATAAAACATTTTTTTCCGATTAAAAACTATAATATGTACCTCGGCACTGAAGTTCTTTCCTGTCAACCATATTCCACGAGTCATAACAAGTTGAACTTCAGTGCCTTGGCAACATAAATAACTAATTTTCAGCTTGTATCCACATTTTTGGAATTTTGAATCTTCTTTAAGAAGCCACCATTATTTCTAAGGAAAAAGGTACCTACTCTTGATCAATTTTGAAGAAATCAAGGGTTTCTGAGTAAATCGTTATAAAAAATTCAAGGAATTATCTCATTTTTATTAGGAAAAATTCGGCAATTGAAATAATAATTTACTTAAATGGGTTTAAAATAATACTTAATTCAATTTGAGCAATGACCTAATTATAAGTTCCTGGACTGAACACTGCCTCACACAGAATGAAACTGACCCAAAAATTAATAAAATCAATAGCAAAATTAAAAAGTTATCAGACTATCAGAAGATAACTACTGTTATCGTCTAGTGCCCAATCTAAGAAAACTTTTATTACGAAAATCGTCATAGTTTAACACAAAGAACATCTTGTAGAGCCATAGATATACAGAGACAATTTTATTCTGGGATACTTCAGCATGTGACAGGAAATCATAAAATAATACTATTTTGTAGTATAACTTTTTTTCACAGCTGTCTCAATTTCTAAATGTTCGATGGTCTTTAATTTTTTAAAAATGCTAATGTTTTATTTTATATTTGTCAAATTTTACTAGTTGCTCCAGCTGCTTTGAAATTGTATAAATTTGCTACTTCATCAATGTGTGTTATAATTGAAAACTTAAAGGAGCTGTTTTGTAAAGGCTACTAATGAAATTACTTTAAAGTAGTTATTACTGAAAAATAAAATTTTTAGTAGCAGGTATTACACAAGCGCCATGTATTAGTGACACGTCCTTTTCACCAGAATCTGCAACTAACTCTGCTATTTGGGACCCTCTCTTATAAACTCACTATAATATGTTAACGATTATTAATTAAAAGTTTATATTGATATTAACAAGTTTCCGAAATACTAATGTTTTGAATATACTGCTCGTATGTATAACTTTCGGTTTGTCAATATTTGTGACTTTATCTCGAATATCAGACCTAGAGAGATCACCCCTCAAACTCAAAAGACGCAACAGATGTTCATCAGATATATCAGGATATTTTTCAACCACCCTATGTAGTTCGAAAGATAACATGTCATTGTCACTTTTCAACACCTCCGTGAGCATTATTATTGGCTCGAAAGGATCTTCTCCTTCTAAAGCACCACACAGAGTATAAAAAAGGCTCTTCAACCTATTTGCTTCACTAGAAACTTTGCTGGCGGCTTTTGTACATTCCTCGTATGTTTTAAACGATACTCTCTTCGACAACATTGCAGTGAGATAACATTTAGCGATAGTACTTCTAGCCTGATTGACGATAAATTTGTAGTTTGACTCCACCAATCGGTTGTAGTCCTGGAAGTAATCTTCTAAGGTAGCATAGATTGTGTCTATGGGTTGTACAGGGCTTGTAAGCCAGTGAGCGTTAAATAACTTCTCAAAATGTTGGTCTAGATCTATGAAGAGTTCCTCTAGAAGGTAGTTTCCAACATCGTTCCTCAGTTGCTGCAAGTGGACTAAATCAATCAACTGAACTCACACAACCACATTTTTTGGTAGGCTTAAGCTTGATTTATAGATTCACGTAACATCACCATAACACAGACATAGGTAACGTTAAGTATTCAGATGTTTAATTTTTATTTACATATTTTGTTAACGTTAATACATGCACGATATACTATTAATGCTGGTGACATCAGGCTGTTTTTAATGGTTTGTGATGCGGACACAACCTGCAGTTAGAATCGAAATTTTCAACTTGTATATTAGAAATGCTTGCACATAACCAGCTGTAACAAATATTTATGTGGAATCAGATTAGTTGTTTTCTGTTTGTCGTAACATTCACAAGACAACATTCTGTTTTACAGAAACATTACGTTACGCCACGCACCTATGTAGCTACTTCCTACAGACTGTGCCTGAAGACCCAATTGTTTAAGCTGGTGCCAACAGAATGCGCCGCATGTATGAAATTGGAATCAAAATATAAACGTCCGGCCTAAAAACATTGAAAATTACCACTCCCATAAAAAAAACCATTGAAGTTGTGCATCTAAAGCAGCCGCCAGCATATTTTTGAGATCTCTACCAGCTGGGGGTGGGGATGGGGTGGTTTTGACCTGGAAATTTTTTAACCATAGATTCATGCATCTGGTATCATTATTTGTATCCCTGACATATAATATTGGGTGATATAGCTAGGTCTGCTTTTGTGCATTTCCATTTTTTTCCTTGAATTCTGCTGGCAACGATAGAGCGGTAAGATGCAGTACTTAACGACATCTACGACACGATAGCTGAACTATTTGTACGAATTCCCACAATGGATGCAAACTCAAGGGATATTTGGGTTCGCCTAATAATATATGACTAAGCACAGTCTGTAGCGAAGTTATATAGGTCTGTGGTTAGCCATAAAGTCATTTGATATATAAATTGCCTCCTCTTACATTTGCATTGTGGATACGCTACCCCAATCTATAAATCCTGCTCTAAGCTAATGGCATAAGCTAAATGCGTTCAAATAAGAATTTATTTGAACACGGTGTCAAAATATATGAATCTTGCAGTGACAAAATTTTTGAAAATAACATCGTTGCCAACTATGCGTATTTATCATGAGATCTCATAATTTTGATATGCCAAAACTGATATCATGTTTTTGATGCTTGATCTACTATTTTTTTGTAAGAAATGAGGAATGGGAAAAATGAATACAATTTCCGTTTGTAGTACTAAGATAATTGGAAAAATAAATTTCCATTTGCAACAAAAAAAATGTTTAAAATGAAACAAGTTTTAGATATTATTATTTATGCAGGGTATATCTTTGATTGGTACAGAAATTTTACCACATAGTCGGGGACTCCCATAAAGCCAGAAAACGATTTTTTTTTACTAAATGTTTAGAAAATCCACCTTAGCCCCCGTGTAACGCCGCTAGATTGGCAACAAGCGCTTGCCAAAGCCGTCTCCCCTCTGCCAGAGCCATTTCCCCTCCATTAGGAAAGGCAAGTCCGTGACGTCACATTTCAGAGTGGAATGAAAATGCTTATTACCTTTAAAAATTCCTATTGGTATCCACATTTTTCATTTTCTCATTGCTATCCCATGAACTGGTTATTGCTATCTTCATGCACCCGCACAAATAATTTAACACTTTACCGATATTTTAAGTAGGCACCTCTAGGCAGCGAAAATTTAAAGCAATCTAGTAAAAACGTTTATTAATAATGGCACTGGGGGTAACGGCCGAACCACACTTTTAGTGCCAAAACAAATGTCGCATTTCGAAATACTGAAACAATTAAAGACACTTGTCTTAGGTTACTGGGGAAATGCTAATCGGAAAAGAAATACATATTTCCCAAATATCTGCAATGTAAAAACTGTTTGTTGCTTAGACCATCCAGCGGTTAGAGATGTCAACTACATAGTGGGAGTGGGCCACAATTAAAAGTCCTCAAATTTAACAAGGGAAAGTCCCTAGATTCTAGTCTCAAGTGGAGATCCACCTCGTCATTGTGGCCGGGCTGAATAACCAATTGGAATTAAATCATCAGCTGGGGGAGATCACGAGGTCCCTAATGTCTTTGATAATATTTGGTATCGCCGCCTTAAGTGTCCGGGAAAAAACAAGTGTTTTGTTCGTAATTTCGAGAAAAACAAAACAAACAACACAGTGCTATATGTTCGCAGTCATCATGTAAAAACGTGACTAGTTAATGCGTTTTTTTTATTTTTGCAAGGATTTTTTGATAACAAACACAACAAAGGAGTATATGACATCCAAAAATCATCGGTGCATCTAAAAAGTAGGCATTTTGCATGCTATTTGCTAAAGAACCATTAAAGTCGAAAACACGATACGTCCGACAACGCTGTAAAGGAGAATCGAGAGAAAACTCTTGACAGGCCTTGTTGACACAGGGCGATATATGTGGGCGTGGCTACAGGCATCAGGAGTAGGGGTTTTAATAGCATTCTTTAAAATATTAATTAATACACACTTTAGAAAAAAATAATTGCAGATTCTTAACAAAAGCATTTTTCCCTCCCAGCCCTTGAAATTTGTGTACTAATCAAGGATACATCCTGTACACTGTGTCCCAGGTTAGACAAAGAGGTGTACAGGACAAAAAAAATGTTCACTTGAAATTTGACGATTTGGGATTAAGGCCTGCTGGATACTAATTTACACTGTATTTTCAGTTTTTAAAAATCAAGATGGCCTTGACAGTAGCAATTTATTTATATTCTGTATAGGTAAGGTGCCTTTTTTCAACAACATATTGGAAAACTTTAGAATTCAAAATTAGGTCTCCGTAGCAAATTTTAAAATCATCCACCTACATCGATTTATTTACTTTTTTTTTCTAAAAATGTCTTGGAATTTTTCGCAAATAATAATGAAAACTTTATTAGAATAAAGGCCGGTCCACACGCAACGATGTATCGTACTATTTGCATGCGCAAGTAAATCGTTACAGATAAATCGTTACAAATTCAGTGCGTCCACATTATAACAACTTATCGTAGTAAAGCTGCAATTTTCGCTTGATACAATAATCATGGAGGAAGGGTTTTTGGAGTATTTTGACGTTTTGTTTAAATGTTAACAGGAGATGGAAATCAGGAAACGTTTAAATAGAACTAGACGTCTGAAGCATGGTTATTGAAACGAAGTCTATTTTACCATTGAATTCTATTATAAAATTATGCGAAATGGTCGACATATTTTTTAACAAATTTAAAATAAATCAGTTATTGTTTTAGTTTAATTTTTTTTTTAAATTAATTTAATAATTTCCGGACTAAAAATAGGTAGGAGTCAGCTACCGTCACACCTAAAAATACGATTTGCATGCGCAAATCTCTCAAATCTATGCTTTTCAGCACAGACTTTCAACTCCGACGTCCAACTTTGCACAGTTCTAAATTTTGTGCAAACCTGCTGTCCACACGCAACCATTTATCTGTAACGATTTACTTGCGCATGCAAATCGTACGATACATTGTTGCGTGTGGACCGGCCTTAAGATGTTTACAATTAAAAATTATGGGCCCATACGAATTTGGAAACTATTGGTTTGCTCTGACCTTTTTTAGAAAACAATGCAAAGAAACCAAAAGTAGGATGGTTTTTTAATTCTGAAAAACTTTTCTTAAAAAATATTTTCGATATTTCGTTGAAAAAAGGCACCTTACCTACACAGAAAATAAATGAATGGCTACTGTCACGGCCATCTTTATTTTTCAAAACTAAAAATATGGTTTAAATTAGTTTCTAATCAAGCAGGCCTTAATCTCAAATGGTCACATTTAAAGTCGGAATTTTTTTGTCCTTTACACCTTTTTGTTCACTTATCCTGGGACACAGTGTATATTTTCAACTCAATCATGGAATATTTCATAATCCTGTTCCTGTAAGTTGACATTACAGGTAAACCAACAACAAAAAAATCATGTTTATTTATAACTTTAAAAAAGTGTTAGTCTTTTAAGTACCAGTTTTCACGAAAAAATATCTATTAGCCATTTACTCATTTCTAAAGGCATTCACTTGCAACAAAATGCTCCAAATGCACAGAACACGCCGCGCGCGCTGCGCAGAATGCCACAAACATTTTAGCGCAAAGTTCGTGCTGTTTGGACTGTTCGCTGTGTTCGCCGCGTTCCCGGCAGCCGTTGTAGTAGTAGTAATTGTGATGGTCCGCGCGTTCTTCAGAGAGATGGGCGCAGATGATAACGTCCACATTGGCTGCCGGCGCTCTTTTGATTATAGATGCTTTAACTAGCAATAAAAAAAAGAGATAAAAGGAAAAACCCGAGGAAAAAGAAAAGCGTGGACAAGACGTATTTTTTTACATAAAAATATGGCACTGCTCTGGGGTATGGATATCATCTACACTTGCAGAATTTTACGAGGATGGCTGCAGAAGATTGTGAGAAGTTGATGTGTTTAGTTGTATGTTTTGAAACAATAAGCGCTGCGAACAGGGCAAACGCTGCGAACAGAGCAAACGCTGCAAACACCTGTACCCACCGCGCTTCTATTGGTGAGGCTACATACCAAACTCGATGACAAATCATCATTAAGAAAAATTCCATCAGTTACCTCCTTTGATTTTTGCGAGCATATTAAAATAAGTACTTTAATATGGGGAACCTTGTATTTAATATAATATAATTTAATAGAGAAATTTTGTATGTAGCTTTATAAGAAAATGTCAAGTGAAATACAAAGAGTGCAGATGAAAATATGTGGCACCTCCAACCCATTGTTCTCAGCGTGATTCTTAGTGCAACCTTGTGAAATTTAGCTTTCACAGGGTTTAGTTTACATTTACTGAATTTATAAAATAAATGGACTACAATAAATCAATTAAAATATGGGAGTAGAAAAAGTAATGAAACAAACTTTAGAGGCATTTTTCATTAGAGTATTACGGTAAGTTTCATTTCCTTTGTATACTTTAAAAAGTGGCTACTTACAATGAATGTTCCTCGAAGTTGGTTGAAGTTATGGCTGATATTGTATGGAGACGAACTCGTAACATACTGTCTTTCAAGTTGTGAACCCAGATCGACAAACTGAAGACAATTGTTTAAAATCACTATCATGTATTGGGTAAAATACGGGATCTGTTTCCTATCATCAAAATACTTATTCTTAAATTCAATGACAGCATCTCTGAATGCATCACCAAACTTTATTACTTGCTGAATACTCAAGACTAAAACTTTCGTCATGAGTTCTTCGGTAATAGTTTTAGCCACTTGAAGATTCTGGTCTATCATTTGGAAAATAATTATAGGAGCAGCGGTGTGTGAATAGGAATCCAAGTGTGGTGCTTTTGAAGATTTCCACTCATCCTTTTCAGACTGCAAAGCATTCTTCATCCATTCGGCATAGTTAGTTTCTATATTCTAAAATTGTAAATTAAAATGTAATGGCCACTTATGTAGTGTGTAAAAAATAATGGAAACTCCCTAAAATCTTCGAAAATAATTGATTTTGGACACTTAATTTAATCTCTACCGATTAGTTAAAATAAGTGTTATGGCTTTAAATGTATAATTTATGAAATATTCACCTGAAACAGCAAATGAACTTACCCTGAGATAATCGCCCTCCAACCTGTCAACCACTGGCTGAGGTAAAAGAGAAGGTAATTTCGCAGTATGTTGCTCTAAATCCAAATGACCTAGCATATCTTTTGACATGTATGTTTTAAAAATCCAATTCAGGATTGTTACGTATTCATTGCCTTCCAGCCCATTTTGTATAATTTCCTGCATCTAAAACCAACTGTCAAATCAAAATAATAAAATGGACTGATTTGAAGCGTTTCAGTCGAATTTTTAATGCCTAAACTTTTCTGAAACTGGATAGATATATCCAGGTAGCCACAGAATTATATAAATAACCAAAAATTATTGCATTCGATTGTCAAGCTGCTGAAACGGTTTTGAGTTTTTTTTATCTTAACATTTATCGTAAGAGAAACTTGACCAAAATGTGCTTCTGTACTGCAATCTGCAGCTACATTTTTGAAAAGTTTACTTACAACACATATACAGGGTGGTCCAAACTTTATCAGCAATACTTTAAAAACGGAGATTTTTTCATGTAAACAAATATTGAAATCCTAGCGATTTTCGTTATACAGGGCGTCGAAGATCAATTTTTTTTTTAGTTTTCTTTTATTTTTCCTAAAGGACGACAGCTATGGCAGACATATTTGGTACAGTTTAGACACAAATAAATACTATGTCTACCATCATATTTTTCAATAAAAAAATGGTACGCCACTGGAAAAGTAATATTTTTCTGCCTTAACTAAATTTTACAATCAATTCTAAGAAAAAAAGTATTCTTGACTTTTTTCGAAAAATGTAAAAAAATTATTTTTCTGTGTATTAAATTTTTTAGCAGAATAAAATCAAAGTGGGTGTAGGCTTTTGAAATTTTGCACACCTACTTAGTTATTAATGCTGAACAACTTTCCTTAATAACATTTTGTCATAAAACCTACATAAGGGGCACTATACTAGTACAATTTTTTTTTTTCAAAATTCCCAAGTTCTGATTTTTCGAATCTAGAAACCCTTTTTGTAGGTTTTTTGACAAAATTTTATTAAGGAAAGTTGTTCAGAATTAAAAACTGAGTAGGTGTGCAAAATTTCAAAACCTAGACCTACTTTGATTTTCTTCTGCTAAAAAAATTAAAACACTCGAAAATGAATTTTTCAAAAACGGTAAATTTTTCGATAGAAAATCAAGAATACTTTTTTCTTAGAATTGGTTGTGAAATTTAGTGGAAGCAAAAAAGATTACTCTCCAGTGACGTACCATTTTTTTTATTAAAAAATATGATAATTGACCCCAGTGTCTCCGGCAGTGGTGGAAGTAGACAGGCCGAATTATTTTTAATTTATAGAACTTAATGTGTGTCTAAACTGTGCCAAATATGTCTGCCATAGCTGTCATCCTTTAGGAAAAATAAAAGAAAACTGAACTTTGATGCCCTGTATAACGATTTCTAAATATTCTAGCAGTTTTTAAGTAATGCTGATAAAGTTTGGACCACCCTGTATTTTCATTAGAATTTTGAATATGAAAACGAATAACAGCATGAATAACTGTGATAAATAAAATTATTATGAGTGTACTATACTCGGTCAGTTGTCAAAACACGCTTCTTTGAATATTTCATTTAATTCAAAATTTCAGGCAATGTGGCTTACCAAGCGTCATTCTGGCCCTTTTAAGTTTTATTTTCATATAGATGTTGCTAGCATGTAACGATGTTTGAATTTGTGTCCAAACTCACTCTCACCACCTAGTCCATGTCGGCAAGTATTACATGTCACCGTCTACTTCGATGCAGAAAATATTCCACCCAGCCGCCGATAGATGGCACCGCGGAATACATCTCGAAGTGACCCGAAAAAGTGACAAGCTTCTTCATTTATCTATTTATTTTAACTATTGGTACTAGAAAATTGTTTGCAACAACTATGAGAATACATTATTTACATTATTGTATCAATTTTGAAATGTTAAACTTGGTCTCTTTGGATTAAAAATTAAATTATCTGGAAAAAAAATTATTGACACATTTTTTATAAAGCAAAATATCCCATTTAATTTGATATGTTACACTTGCCAGTTTGTTTTGTATTTACTATAAGAAATTAAGAAACAATATTTGTAATAGTTGTGATTGGCAGGTGTAGTTACCCATGAAAATAAATAATCGATTAAGACGCTAAATTAAAGTAGGCATAATAGGCTTTCCATATTTGAAAATAAACCATTTTTTATGCACTTCATCAAATGTTGAATAGCTAATCTAGAATTGTTATTTTAAACAATAAAAAAATGCAAAACTCGTAGACATTATTGTCTTATGAAAATAAATTAAAAATACTTAATATTTTCAATTTAACATAACAGTTAACAGGTAGGTAATGCCATAGCAATTATCCTAAAAATTAAACAATAAAATGTCGTACCTAGTATTTATTATAATACAATAAATGCTTAGTGAATACCTAGTATTTACACCTACTTTTCACAACAAACAACACCGCATATTCTTCAACATTTAACCTTTTCAGCATCTGCACTTTAGCATATTTGCATATTTCAAGTGTTCTATTTTTTTCTAATTACACATTTTGTGGAGCTGTCGACTAAACTCACCTGTTTAGCTAATCCCATTTCCCAAATTCTAATAGGGATGTCATTACTAACATCATATTGCTATCATTGCATATTTATTTTCATGGGTAACTAGATCTTATGTCAACCACAAATATTACCAATATTTTTTCTTAGTTTTTTAAGAACAAACGGGCAAGTGTGACACTTCAAATTGAATAGAACATATTGCTTTACAAAACACACATCATTAAATATTTTTACAGATAATTTAATTTTCGAGCCCAAGATAGTCACAATTTTATGGTAATCCACACATCAAAACTAATGTCATACGTATATTCTGTCGGTTCTAGCAAACAATTTTTATGTTAAACGTTTTGCCATATTTTGAAAAATAAAAAAGTTACAGCAGTTTAAAAATTTCGAATTGTTCAGATTTTTGGCCATAGTTTTCGTAGATGGCCATGGACAACAATTATTTTCATCATGACAAAAGAAAGCCGCCTTGAAGAGCTATCGATTGCACCTGCCACCTTTTTTTCAGTAATAGAAATTTTTGAATTTTAATTTTTTTGAGGGCAAATCCTGGTCAACATTTTGTTTTTAAGTACCGTCAAGTTTTCTCAACCCACACAATTAGATAAACAACTAAAAAAAAAGTGGTGCATTAGTACATTATTCTTAATTTATAGTATTTAATGTTAATAAAATTAATATTAGTCCGGAGTTGCTATTGAAGGCTTGGCCATTTATCGCTGATCCTCTGATTTACCTTATTAATCTCTCCTTGGAACGGGGACAAGTCTGGGATGTTTTAAAAACATCTAAAGCTGTTCCTATTTTTAAGAAGGGAGACAGGATGCTCGCTGAAAACTATAGACCCATATAAGTGCACAGTCCCCTATATCAAAGATCTTAGAGAAAGTTATATATATAATAGAATTTTATCGTTTGCAACTAGGTAGATCTACTGAATCTGCCATTTCTACATTTTTAAATTTAATTTATAAAGCTCTAGATAATAAACAAGGATGTATAGGGATCTTTACTGATCTTAGTAAGGCCTTTGACTTGGTGGATCATAAATTGCTCCTGGTGGTGAAGCTGTATTGCCATGGCTTTAGAGGTAAAATACATGAGTGGTTGACTTCCTACCTAAATAATAGATCACAAGTTGTTGAAGTCAATAAGATCCAATCTAATACATTAATGAATAAACTGGGGGTTCCGCAGGGGTCTGTGTTGGGGCCTCTGCTTTTCTTGTTACTTATCAATGATCTACCAGTGGCTGTTGACCATCATAACATTATTATGTTTGCTGATGATAACAGCTATGTAGCCATAGGAAATAGTGTCAGTGAAGCTAGAGAGTGTGTGCAGAGCATGGCTGACAAGTTTGTGACATGGTTTATTAATAATAAATTACTAAATTACATCTAAATATCAGCAAAACAGTATTTATGGAATTTACCCCTAGACGCAACTCTGACGTATCTTTACTGACTAGAGCCTTGGGTAAGTCATTAGAACAAGTGAATGTAACAAAATTTTCAGGAGTCACATTAAGAAGCAATCTTAAATGGTCCAGCCATGTTGATGAATTATGCCGGAAATTAGCAACTGTTAGATATGCAATACTCAGTCTATGACAGTTATGTAATAGGGATGTACTTCTCTCTTACAAGTATGCCGGCTTCTATTCGAGAGTCAAATATGGAATTATACTATGGGGTTGTAGTGGTGAAGTTTCACGTGTCTTCCGCATGCAAAAAAAATTGTTCGAATTATTACTAACGCTCAGTCTAGAGCCACATGTAGCCCTATCTTCAAAAAACTTAACATGCTAACAATTTCTAGCATTTATATCTTCGAAATACTAAAATATGTTAAAACAAATATTAGTTATTTTGCACCTAGCAATTTTAACCATACATACAGGGTGTCCAACTTTAAAACTGTACAAATCGGTAAAATCTTCATTTTTGGAGATAATCGCCTAAACTTTTTTTGTGTGAAAGGCCTTCAGAAACCGCTTCTTTTGACCTTACTGCCATTTTCAAAATGCAAATACAGGGCCGGCTGCGATTTTTTTATACCCCCGATTTTCACGAAAACCATTTAGCGATTTTTTTATTTAAAATCTGACCCCACAGCGTTAATCAGAACACCCCAAAACCCCTATATACCAAATTTGAATAAAAATTATACAGGGAGTTCCATTCTGCAGGGTGTCAAAGTCGAGCAAAATCGGAATTTTAAAGGCATTTGCCAAGTCAAGTGTGCCATGGAATCCCCTCAAAACAGTTGAATGGTCAATAGGACCACTCAAGGTGTTGGTGTGCAAAGGTCCAATACAAAATATACAGAGTGTTCTTATCTGTGCCATCTCAAAATGCTGAATTTTATACAGGTCATGAGTGCTGTGGAATCATTGAAAAAATATTGATAAACACAAAATTAATGTATTTCTTTACAAAATGCCAACTAACAAATAAAAACCATTTAAATTATTGGACCTTACTCAACAAAGTCACTGTCTAAGATGATTCATTTTCTGTGCGTTTCCTGTTATGGCACACCAGCCACCTTAACTGATATGGACTTAATGACTGGCAGACTTCTGTATTTTTTAGATTAGTTCATTTATAGTGTGTGGAGCGGTTTTGATATACTCGATTTTTGACTCCCAAAAATTCAGTATTTGGAGATGGCACAGATAAGAACACTCTGTGTATTTTGTATTGGACCTTTGCACACCAACACCTTGAGTGGTCCTATTGACTATTCAACTGTTTTGAGGGGATTACATGACACTCTTGACTTGGCAGATGCCTTTAAAATTCCTATTTTGCTCAATGTTGACAACCTGCAGAATAGAACTCCCTGTATATTTTTTATTCAAATTTGGTATATAGGGGTTTTGGGTTGTTCTGATTAACGCTGTGGGGTCAGATTTTAAATAAACAAAACGCTAAACGGTTTTCGTGAAAAACGGGGGTATAAAAAAATCGCAGCCGGCCCTGGATTTGCTTTTTGAAAATGGCAGGAAGGTCAAAAGGAGCGGTTTTTGAAGGCCTTTCAAACAAAAAAAAGTTTAGGCGATTATCTCCAAAAATGAAGATTTTACGGATTTGTACAGTTTTAAAGTTGGACACCCTGTATATGACAAGATTTGCAAGTGATCTTAGGGTCCCTGCTCACAGTCTTTCTCTAGCTGAGAATAATGTTAGATTTGCAGGAGTGAAGTTATTTAATAAGGTTACTCCACATATAAAAGAGATTGATAATTATAAGGAGTTCAAAAAATGTGTGTTTAATTTCCTAGTCTATCATTGTTTCTATTCTATACAGGAATATCTCTATATGTAATTATCATAAGCAGTAATCTAATAGAATAATTAGTGTGATGTTGACTTAACCTATACCTGTGGTATTCATATACTAAATGGTCGATGAGTTTTATAAAGTTACTTTACTATAATTTACCTAGCTGTTTTTCTTTAGGAAAAATAGAAGAAAACATGAAAAAAAAAAGAACATTAACGCCATGTATAACGAAAACTGTTAGTATTTCGATACATGTTTATACAGTGACCGGCAGAAAGTTGGACACAAATGGAAAACTTTTTTATTATTAATTTCTCAGAAAATTTTATTCTTGATAAAAGTTGGTGCATCATTTCAAAACCAAAACGCATATATCAAAATTTAAATATATCTTTTTGGATACGAGATAGATTCAAAAATGTCAAAATAACTCAAGAGTAAAGTAGCTTTATTTTTTAAAATACGGTAAAAAGTTACTTACAAAAGTTGTTTGGAATCAAAGGAGGATGTCAGATTTAAAGTTACAGCCACCTAGTAAAAAAAAAAGAAATTGAACTTTTTTTGTATTTTTTTCGACCACCCTGTGTATTACAAATAACCAAATACCGCAAGCGCAACTTATTATCGGATAACACATGAATTTGCTACTAAACTTTAATTTTGTTCGATTAGCAGCTAGAAATTTAAATTAATCCAAATCAGAGTTTATGTATGAAAAAATAGACTTATTTTGTCGCTTTTTTATAGATTCTTGAAGTTCTGCCTCTAAAAGTTGGACCACCCTGTATATTCCTTTACCTATACTTTGATTTAAATATACAGTGTGGTCCGAAGTGTTTGCAACAAATGGGAAATTTACTGTATCAGTCCAGCTTCTCTCCAATGTTCCTATTTATTTAATATGTTTTGGCGAGCCTACCACACACGCATCCAAACTATTATTTGCAAGCCCCTTTGAGTTCACAAGCTGCTCGCCAGCGCTGTCCACATCTGGAGAATCGCACTCGCCACTCGCAGTACGCTCGGCTCACACTCTGCTCACCATGTCTGGACACAACTTAACGTTTTAAACCTTGTATGCTTTTTCCAGCCATTATAAGAGCTTTTTGAACTTTTTGGGCTGACACGTAGGAAATAATTATTAGTTTCAATTTGTATTGAAAAGACATCTGAAAATTTGCTTCATTTTCATGCTACAACCAATACGCGCTATTTTTACAGGTGGCCACTTTGAATGTAACAGTTTAATGATCGGTTTGGAGAAGTAAAATGTTTGAAAATGTGAACATTTCCAAAATATTGCAGAAGTTTTCCAGAAAATTTCTTGAAATTTTTTCTACTTTTATTTTCCCGGAAATATTCTCAAAAAAGCATTTTGACAATCTAAAATCTACTCTTAAGTTAATTAAATAGATTAAGCTATTCATTAATTGTACCATGTTTATCAGAAAGGGACCATGTGCCAATTATAAACGTGGTGGTGGTAATCCTATGGTCATCCAGTGTTTTTATTTGGGTTTTGAACAATGTATTTAAAGTTTTGTCATCAAATAATGCAAAATTAACAATTCTAGCCAGTATTGTTTTAAATTTTTGACACTTGGTCCTTTTCTGATTAACAACTAACAAACAAGTTTTTGTTTATTTTCCAGAAGGGAAAAATACGTGAAAAATAATGTAGTCATTATATTTTTAGTATGTACATTTTCTATTTCTTATAACATACCTAACATACCTATTTTTCAAAATGTTTAGATTGATACCATTTAATGAAACTGACAGAAAAACGTAACCTCAAACCACAGCTTAGTCAATCTATCAAAAGTCAAAACAAAAGAGAACGAAGCGCCATCATGTGATAGAAAAACCTAACCTCAAACTGTAAAAACAAAAAAGAACGAAGCGCCTATGTTTCAGATTGAGGAAAGTGAGTAGGCACTTGGTTCTTTTCAGAAAAATAACAATTGCTCTATATGATATAAAGCAATTGTTATTGTGCCACAACTGATATAATATCAGTTGTGGCATCTATATATTTCAGGCATAGTTTAGTAATTGGCTTTTGGTTCTTTCCAGAAAAACATATGGATGCAAATGTGTCGCTTGGCGACTTCAACTAATTTTTTTAAAAAATGTCGCTTGGTCCCTTTCTAATAAACACGGCCCAATTGTTAATGGGATATTACGCACATACTCACGTGAATAGAAAGACAGCTGTGGTACATGTGGATATATTTATCTATAATATTGTATTTTGGTGGGAAGCAGGGTACACAGAGGGACTTAACAACTCTGAGGTCTTCCAGCATCATTTGTCTAATTAATTCCAAATATCTAATAAGCCACAGTTTGTTGTCAGCCCTTTCTTCGACTTGTGTTCCCTCAATCCTAGAAGAAACAGATTTTTCCAATATGTCAAAAGCCATTTTCTTCCAATGTTTAGGTCTCCCAGGTGGCAAAAAGCCCGATTGTTTTTCTTGTTTTAAAGCCACTTCATCCGATTTCTCCTCCCGTTCTATAATTCTTAGCACCGTAACTATAACGGTAGGTTCTTTTCGGACAGTATTTAAGGTACGGGACAAAATGAATCGCAGTTGTTTTTCTAATAAAGTGGATAATACCTCTACATCTGCAAAATATGCTTTTAGCATAGACTTATCGTGGGGTGACTGATTTGGTAATTTGTGAAGTTCGTATAACAAATCGTCCCTAGAATTCTCTAGATCCCGCAAACATTGATGTGAATGTAATAATTTTCCATTGTTAATCCACTGCTTTGTTCTCTCTACACTATCTGGCACAGTGAAAATATGTTTCAAATTTTCCTTTGCTGTGACATACTGTGAATGTCTCATATTTTCTTCTCTAACGTCATTTAAGTTGTTAAATAGTACAGGAACCTCTTCAAATAAGCCATACATCTTTTTTACACTGCAATGCAATTGAAAAATCTCATATATCATTATGAAATAATTTTTAAAAATTCCTGGGGTTCAACCATGTATAATATTTATTTGTAACACATTAAAATCTTTTTAGTAAAAGAGGTTTTGCAAAAGACACTACACGTGTTTCGGCAATTTTAATGCTATCATGAGGTATCATTTTTTTTGTTTAAAATGTTTAAGAGGAATACATTACTTATATAAGTTTTCTGCATTAAATTTCCTATATGAGGTAACACAATAAAAATTGAAGAAAAGTAATAGATTCAAAAATTAATTAGTACACTATAATTACTTACATTAATTATTTCAAAGCCAAAGAATTTTATTAACCCCAGGAATTTTATTAAATAAAATATTGATGGCCAGGAATATGGAAAAAAGTTATTATGAAATAATGAAAGTTATTATGAAACATTGAAAACTTAATAAAGTAGCTTCAAAACACACTAATGATCTTATATGTATAATAGACAAGGGTATAACCTCAGGCTAATGAATTAGTCTGAGGGTATAACGCATATGTTAGGTCTAAAATTGAATGTCTGGTCGCCTAATTATAAAAATCATATACGGTGTGTTTCGTTTTGAGTCGAGACAATTCCGCATTTTTCAAAAGATGGCCGATTTTCAAAAAACTTTTTTCAACCTATAGTACCCGAAAAGCTCTACATTTTGGGTTATAATTTTTTGAAATAGTCCGATTCCATAGCCTACTGTTATTAAAAGAAGGCACCCAAAAATCACAAAACCATATTAAGGATCTTTTTAAGAATGAAATGGATAGTGCCATCGAATTGACCAGTTTAAAACCATTTGTACAAAATTTCAATATTCTAAGTTATTCACCAAATGGGGCCAAAGTTAAAAAAAATTAGGTTTCCCGGATTAACCTCTATAAACCACAGGGAATATTTTTGTGATCTGTTTTCGACAATTGATTAAGCTTTGTCTTAGGTATCATTTTACATAGTATAGCCCAACAATATATTAGGAATAGATTACTCATGCTAATACAAATAACATGGTTTTATCTTGCTTCTACATTAGCGGGTCGGGGGGAAGAAGACGAGGTAATTTGTTTACATTGGCATTTCTTAAATTCAGTCTTTCCTATTTTGCAATGCATAATAGTTTTTTTGATAGACTTGTATATCTTATATATGCTTTGAGCTACTTATATTTACAAAATCGTATGAAAAAAACTAGAAACCTCGAATGTGCCAACAATAACATCTTTTTAAAATCATGAAACAAAACAAGTTGCCTTTGGTAATGTATCTATTCCTATATTGTTGGTATAGCCAGCCTAGCTCATACAGAGTGGCTCGTAAAAAAAATAAAATTTGATGAAAAAATCATTTATTTTAAGAAATAATATATTTAAATAAAAAAAATTGGGATGTAACTGCATTCTATTAGTCTCCCTTGGAAAAATATATTTCATTTGGAGGCATCATCCTCCATCTTTACTTAATTTTGCTTTATTCAACAAGTTGAAACATATCGAATCAGGCGTGACATGACAATGAAAACAAAAACGGTATCATCTACATATTCGAAAGTTGCCTAGGCACCTAGCGCCTAATGTAAAATCCCGACTTTTTCTTAAAAATTGTTTTTTTTTACGAACAGCTTGTATGAGCTACATTGGCTATACTATGTAAAATAATACCTTAGGTAAACTTTAATTGATTCTTGAAAAAGAGCACCAAAATATGCCCAGTGGTACATATACAAGGTATTCCAGAAAACCTAATTTTTTCGAACTTTGATTGGTGGACTTATATAACTTAGAGTATTGAAATATTGTGTCTTCTTTTAGTAACAGTTAGCCATGAAACAGGGCTCCAAAAAATTAAAACAAAAAATGTAGAGTCCTTTGAGTACTATAGGTAGAAAGTTTTTTTTCGGCCCATCTTTGGAAATGAGAAACACGAAAGGACGAATACACCACCTAGTGGTAGTATCGTTGAAATTCTCATCTGATTGGTTAATACTTCGCAAATTATGTTATGTTATTTTTTTTATTGGTTCATATTGGCAGGCGTTGAAATATACAGGGTGAGTCACATCTAAAGGCAGAGCCGAAAACACAAGGTAGAATTCGCTAAAATAAGCACATATGCTTAATAAACATTAGCTCAAAAACGCTTGGTTCTCCATATACATACAGAGTGTTGAAACTTTTCCAAATATTTTTAATTTTTTTCTAGCTCGTTTAGGAATTATTTTATACATATTATGGGTTGTCATTTTGTGCAATAATTTGGCCCTGTTCAGATGAGCAGCGGCGTAGATACAAATAATTTTATTTTAAATGCCAGCATAATCACCTTGACACTAGTTTAAAAAATCCGAAATTACGAAGAAACTGTACCAGAAATAAAAAAAATACCAAGAGGCACTTTTTGTTCCAAATTAAATGGGCTATCCAAAAAAGGCAAAATTTTTGGTTTTGCACAGGGCCGTACTACTTTTTTCTACAATTATTTACAGTAACTATTTGTACCTACGCCGCTGGTGATCGGAACGAGGTCAAATTATTCCACAAAATGGCAACCGTCCAGTGTATAATGTGTACCAAATTTGGTTGGAATTCGTAAATGGGATCGAAAGAAATTTAAAAAATATGTTATTTTTGGAAAATTTTCAACACGCTGTATATGGAGAACCAAGCTTTTTTGGGCTAATGTTTATTAAGCATATGTGCTTATTTTAGCGAGTTTTACCTTGTGTTTTTGTCTCTGCCTTTAGATGTGACTCACCCTGTATATAATATTTTAACCTGGCTTGCATCTCAACTAACCAATATTTCAACATGTTAAAAAAACGTTATTCGGAATAGTTGTTTAAAATTAAGGAAAGGTGTCAAATCCAAAATCACAGCTATCTATCTGGATTTTTTTTCTTGTTTTTCAATTTTTGTTATCAAAGACCATAAGAATTTACTGACAAAGTTGAATTTCCCTTACTTAACAATTATAAATTTGTATTAATTATTGAAATTAGTAAATATTCAGTGATTTCTGTGTCCATTTAAAAAACACATTTTTTGTAACAAATTTTAAATAAATATTAATCTGAATTTTGACAAACGGGATAGAGACTTATTTGATATGCCATCCTCCATTTTCAATGCATTTATTTATTTTCAGATACGTTAAATTTATTTACTGTGGATTCCTGTTTGTGTTCACAGAGCGGCCGGAAAAAAAATTGAAAAGCATAATTTTTTTCTGGTGTAGCTGGCCGTGATTGTGGATTTGACACCTTCTATCAATTCTAACCAAATTTTCTTAACAATATATTTTGAACATTGTGAAAAATATTTTCAAACCTCTGTCGTACACAAAGAGATATTTTAACTTTAATATGCACATTTTGAATTCTGAAATTTGGTATAGTGGCATAAAATATAAAGTAGAACAACTTGCGAAATAATGCCATTTTCAGAAATTCTTTTAAGAAAATGTACAATTTGCATTGTTGCTGATTTTTTATTTTTCAGAAAAAATCAAATTAATCAGATTTTTTTTATTTAAATAAAAAAATCATATTTTTTTATTAATATATGGAATTTTCTGTCCTTTATAGTTTTTTTATGTTTAAAGTGGTTTTCTTTTTATTATTTTATTAGGGAATTATATTTGATTTTTTTGAAGATGCTACTGCAGTATGCAGTTGCTTAAGTATGTGTGTGAGCACGCCAGTGGCATAGTTTTTTTACATAATGTAACTACATTTAAATTTTGATTTTAATCAAAACAACCCTGACAACTTGACAGATAAAGAAAATCCGTGATTGTTTTTGAGCACCCTCATTTCACATCCTTTTCTAAGCAAAAACAATCAACTAAGTAGGTACATCAAAATGTAATTAAATCAAATAATAATAAAATTTTCCATAGAGCTTGCTAGTTTATTTAAGCGCTTGTTTTCTTGCAGACCATCACGGTAAGTAGCCCTCTCCAGGACTCGCCATTCAATTTTTTTTTTATTATCTTCATATAACGAATATTATTTCTCAGTTATTTCCTTAATAAATTATATTGTTTACTGTACACTGTCTGTTAATTTTAGTCCTCGGGCCACAAAACACCACAACTGAACTCTGAAATTATTTTCAGGTTGAAATTGCCTAGTCAATACCAGAGTAAACTGCTAGATGAAATCTGCCTGAGTAACCAGACTGCCGAAGTAAAAATATTATACAGGGTGGCCCAACGAAAACGAAAGCTTCGATAACTCTCAGGAAAATTATTTCTCGAAAAAAGACAAAAACCTATCGATTTTGTTTGAGACGGGTCGATCAAATTTCAAAACTAAGCATGGATGTGTAGAAAATTGAAAGCCCTTTCTAATGACATGTCACTCGACCAATTGTTCCATCTGAGATTTTAAAAAGAGTGAGACTTCGAGAGAGTTGATTTTAGGAGTGTTAAATTCGATTTGTAAGATGTCCCCCTTCCAAAATCGAATGATGTTTGCCTTATTTCAAGAAATTATTTTCCTGGAAGTTATTTAAACTGTTACATTTTCGTTGGACCACCCTGTATAAATAAAATGGAACCCACAATAGTTAAGTATGGGCCACCGAACTATATTCAAACTGGAAAATCAGTAACGTGCATGCGCGAAGATAAAAATAGCTGCATTACGGATGACAGCGGTATCATCTGATTGGTTCTATTAGTTAGTTTTATGGGCATGCGCACTGCGGGATCACTATCTGCCAGGTCCGTATACCGGCCAAATTTGTTGTTTACGTTGTGCGGGTGTACTTGTACGTTGCGTTGTGCTTGTTTTTAACCTGCGGCTGATAAATAGCAGTTTATATTTATGTTATCGGTATATTTATTTATTGTTTTATTTGCCTAAGACACGAATTACTATTCGTATATAGTTCAAATGTGGACACGTAAAAATCGATAAGACCTCGTCCTCTCTCAAATGGACAAGCTGATGTACAGATATTCATGCGCGGACAACTGATGCGCGAGAGGTCGTAATTTGGGATGCTTCTCGTTGTGGCACTGATTTTCCAGTTTGAATATAGTTCGGTGGTATGGGCTAACAATGTTTGTCAAATATACAGGGTGATTCAGATTCAGCCACGGTGTGAAAAATTTTAACCACACAATTTTTTTTGTTGAACTATCTAGATGGTAGTGTTGGGTGGGAGTGAGAGTGGGAATGAGTTTGCTACTGAAAAGGGTAATTATTTCTAATGGTGTAACCCACCCCCGATTTTTTTAAAATATTGGACGGTCGAACGTAATTTCCGAAAAAATGAATTTTCAAATTTCCTTTTGACAACCCTTATTTCATGGTGATATTTGTGGTTGTAATCGGGATCAATTTTTAATGTACGCTCAAACTAATCACTACACCATTTTGCACCTTTTACATCATCGAAACTTCGTGAAAACCCGTGGAAAAACCGAAACTTTCCAAGATTTATGCAATGTTTCTGGAAGTACGTTATTTTTGTTCCACATTCGGCTGTAACCGCGCGGGGGACATTCGGCGGCTATGCGGCGCCATCAATCTTACGAGGTTAGGACTAGAGGGATTATGTTCTCAATAAAAAGAAAGTAAAAAAAATTAAGAATTTTTAGAATAATTTTCAGAAAATACATTTAGATATTATATTGTTTTTAGCGTGTATTAGAAGACTGCCTAACCTCGTTATATCACAAAATTAATATATCCCGCCTAATAACTTTTTCCTCCATTTTTCTTTCATTGCAGCCATTTTAAGGATTCAATCGCACCAACTAAATAAGATTTATTAGTTGCTTGCACACTGTAGAGGTAGAAGCATACTTGCCTTTCAGTATTTTGGAATAAGGTAGTGTACATTTTGGTTTGAATTTGCAGCATAGATGCATGTAATTCTTTCTCATAGACTCATATTTCATTTCTTCTTATTACTGCTACTTTAGAACAGCTTATAGTTGTTCTTCAGCAACATGATGTCCTTACCACTTCAATGTCATGCACAAAATGTAATAAACCATGCACACTAATTCCTGGAGATAAATTTAGATTTAGCACAAATCAAATGTGGGAAACTAAATCTAAACAAAAGAAGGCGCATATTGCAATTATGCAATTGGGGTGGAAAAAGTACATTTTTGAAAATTCCAAATTACCCAGCTTTGTCGCATATTGGCTTTATCTTCCTTAGCCTAGACAGACGGTCACCTTGCAGAAATAGGTGAAGCTAAATTAGGCAAACGCAAGTATAATAGAGGGAGGGTTATTGAGGGTCAGTGGGTTTTCAGTGGTTTTGAACGGAGTTCAAAGAAAACGTTTTGTCCCTGTTGAAAATCATATAAAGGAAACTTTGTTAGGGATTCTCCCAGAGACGACAGTTATATCAGACTGTTGGAAAGCTTACGACTGGGGATGTACCGGATCGGGTATTTGGCCGATCCTGCCGGAACCGGAATTCCGGCCGCTAGCCGGACCGGGCCACCGGAATTCCGGCCGGACCAAGACCTATATAGAAGTATTTCAAATTTCAAAATTTTAACGTTATTTTAAAATTGTTGAACAAGTTTTCTCAAATTTCAAAAAACTTCGATGGAGTTCTATACCAAAATATTTATAAAATACTATTTTCGGAAATTGGTAACATATATGTAGACAATAGGTGTAGGCTTAATTCTAGAGATGGGTAGCTGGGAATATTCCCGGGACAGGAGCATTAAAAAATTGGGAATATTCCCAACAAATGGGAGCATTCACTCGAAAATAAAACGTTCGGTTTAAATGTTTTAATTTTAAATTTTAAACGACGAACTGGGACCCCTGAAGTTGCTCTCTGCTTGTATATAGTGCTTGAGTTTTATTCACTACTAGTACTAGGTAAGTTTTCAGTTGTTTTTGTTTTGTTTATTTAATTAAAATTAAATACTTATATCTCATATAATATGAAATATAGCCATATATGCTCAATGCTGAAACCAAACCTTTAATATTCTATTCTTTATTTAATTTAAGCAATTTTTTTATCTTCACATTTCAGTAGAAGTATTATACATATATATATATCGATTTAAAAGGAAAAATGTAAGGAGTACAGTTAGAATGATGAATCATTATTCTGAAAACTCCCGGGTTTTTTGAAAAATCCCAGGAGTTTTTACAAAGCTCCGGGAGTATTGACAGCTAAATAAAATGGCGGATGGGAATTTTCAGGCTGGGAGGAATGGGAGTTTTTAAAAATCCCGAGAGCAAACCCATCACAACTTAATTCTGAAAATACAGGAAAGCTCGTATTTATTCATCACAATCTAAATAAAATAGATTATGAATATTAGTTTTTGATTTACAGGATTTTTATTTTTTATATGTACCTCGGTTTAGAAAAAGTACCTATATTATTGCCTATTCCTTGTGCTTTTTTTTTTTTTTTATTACCTACGTATAGGCAAAATGTAAAATGTTTCCAGAGTTTAATGTTTATTTTTATAAAATGCATTTGTTTAAAAAAAGTAAAAATATGATTTGATAAAGTTAATAGTTATTTATGTTCCAAGGCACTGAAGTTCAACTTTTTATGACTCATGTGAAATATAGTAGCCGAGGCCTCTGAACGAGGCAAATAAACCACGAGTCATAAAAAGAACTTTAGTGCCGAGGTACATATTATATATTTTTTTAAATCGGAAAACAAAAAGTTTTATTAGACAAGAAAATAATCATACGGGATCACCCGTCCAGGAGCCAACAGCGCGCGGCATTGCTTGACTTTGACGATCGCTCTACCGGGTCAAGTATGATTAGGCACGGTGCTTCCCAACAGAAACTCCAAACGTTTTCTTGCTTTTTACTTATGTTTAACCTATTTCAGAATTTTCGAAAATTCGCCGGAATTCCGGTACATACCTACTTACCTACTTACCTTAACAGATTAAGGCTTTTGCCACGAAACTGTTAATCTTTGTAGATCCCAAAACCGGAGCCCACTCATGATATTGAGCAAAATTGGAGATCTTAGAGCTGGTGTTCCAGGATTTGGCAGAAAAGTTTCGCATTTTGAAGGGTATTGGGCAGAGCATCAGTTCCGGAAAAAATTTCCCTCATTTTCAGATCACATATACAACATTTTTAAATTTGTTGCTCAGGTATATCCCCCTCCACCTTCGAGCAATTCTTCTGAGGATTCTGAGTGATCCGTAGCATGCTTTTAGGCATTTATTGTTGCTTTTTAGACTTCTTTTGCATGATTAAGTAAAATTTTCATTTAGAATTTTTATTATTTTCTTATAGGTATTTTATTATTTTTAAGTTTCTTTGTTATACTTATTTTATTTTGTAGATTATTTATTTGTACTTAGTTCTGTTGGTTCCTCCATTGATCCTTCAATATTTGTATTTGTTAATATTTTTAAGTTGATTTTTTCCTTCCCTGTTTTCCCATCCCTTTCCTGGCAAACGATGGGCCCACACCTTCTCATGGTCTTTGCCGAACAATAACATTTTCTCATTTTTGGAAGTGGATAGAGATTCGCAACTAACTCAAACGTCAGGTGTCAGGCACAGATAGTAGACAGTGCAACTGTCTGGAAAACATTGCATACATCTTGAAAAATTTCGTTTTTTCCCCGGGTTTTCGCAAAGTTTCAATGTCGCAAATGGTACAAAATAGTGTGGTGATTATTTTGAGCTGCGTATAGTAAAAATTCATCCAGATTACAACCACAAATATTGCCGTAAAATATGGAGTGTCAAAAGGAAGTTCATTTTCTCAGAAACTATGTTCGACCAGGAAAAACCAAGGCCAGATTCGTGTTCAGGGACCTTGAAAACTGGGGGTAGCCAAAATTTCAAGAAAATCGGGGGTGGGTTACACCATTGGAAGCAATTACCCTGAAAAGATGTAACAAAATAACTACGTTAAAGTTACTTACCCATTATGAATTTCTGAAACATCCTCTAAACAACAGTGTAATTCGGTCAACCCAAGTTTTACTCCATCCAACTGCTGTTGCATTGCAGATTTCAGAAGTGCTTCAACAGATGCTTTCTTTCGAGTAAATCGCTGCTTTATTTGGTCTATTTTATCGAGCTGCCCTGGCCTGTTGAAAGTATTTATAACTTTAGAGGTTGCCGAAGCTCTAGCCGCGGCCTCCAAATCTCTCATGCTCTGCTTTCCTAAAAAATTAGAGAAAAAAATGCAAGGGATCAAGGATGCCTTCAAAACAAAACACAAAAGCATACTTTCTGACATAATTTAGAAATAAAATATAATCTATCGATACTTGATTCAAATGTGCTGTTCTGTTACATTATAATATTTGATAAGATAATAATATCATTATATTTAAAATCTGTAGGGCAGTATATTATTAATTGTTTTCCATCGAACTGACAAACGAATTGTTTTCAAATTAACCTAATTTTATAATCAATGACAAACACAAAATGTTAGGTGACAAGTGACAACCCAGAGAAATACTCCATTTGTCTGTGACAACCTCAGTCTGTTTATAATCACAAAATACAAAGCGTAGGATTAGGTTGTTATAATCTGATTTTGTGGTCAACACTCAAGAGTCACTTTCGGGTATTACACTTAGAGCACTCCAGAGCTACTCGGGAGTACTCCACTTTCATTTCATTCTTTCGGGTATGCTTGAGCTTGATGCTTCAGAGTTGATATTTTTTCCTCTCCCCTGCCCCCTCGAGCACCAGCCGTTTATTAGGTACGTGACGCTCCGAATTGCGCAGTAGAATCATTGATTGTCAGTTTGATGTTTTATGGACCTTCGCTTAATTCTCTTGCGAACTTGCGAAGTCAATGCTAATTAACGAAAAATATAACTTACCATAACTTCACTATCAACTATTTTTTCCATTTCTATTTGCAAATTATAGCATTTTGCATCGTAAATTTAAGGTTAGTTCATAGACATAAAACAAAAATACTAACTGGATCCTATATAGCGTTCGGGTATGAACGGCACACGAGCAAAACGGAGTCTCAAACACACAGAGCTTGAAGCTTGACACATCATACCCGAAACCGCCTCAAGGTTTGCAACACAGGACCGGATTAAATTATTTTCTTACATTAATCGTTTGGAGGTTGAATTATTTGCATGTTACATGTTATTATGTTATAATTATTATTCTCATCATCATTCTCCTGGTTGGAGTGGTTTTCTCTGACAACGCCGCAGCCAGAGATACACATGCGCGATGTGCGATTGTTGATTCGTTAATTTTCCTGAATATTATCTCTCATTTCTATTAACTAATAATATTTTTTAATATTATTACATATTTTATTATTTCCTTTTATGGCCTCTGCTCTTTCCGAGCAATCTAGCCAATATGGGGCATTCGCCAGCTTCATATAAATTTGGGGTTATTTCCTAACCCTAAAGACCCTAAACCAAAAGCAGTGGTGCAACCAGGGGGGCGCAGGGGGGTCGCCCCCCCCCCCAGACCTTTCATATTTTAGAAATTCTCATGGTATCGTAGACTAATTAATGTCTGAGATTTTTTTAATTTTTGTTATACCTGCCTTTATAAAAAAAATTGGAAATTTCTATTAGTGATAAAACATTTTTTATGTAATACGTCAAATTTTTTAAGCCCCCCCCCCTCAATCATGTTTTCTGGGTGCGCCACTGACCTAAAGACAAACACACAACATCCAGAGCACTACCACGGTAGGAATCGTACGATGCCAGTGCCTTGGTACCACGAAAGACCCACTCCAAACCAGAGGTATGGAGGTGAGGAGAAGGTGCTTTGACGCTTATGCAGCCTAATTTTGCCCGACTCTATGGGTCCGCCATTTTCTAGTACTAACGTCAAAAGATTCATCTTCTCGTTCTCCTTGTTTGTTTACGACTGGTTGGAGTGATTGGTTACGGCATTTTTGTGGGATATTTTGAAGATTTGAGTGTTTTTTTTTTGTTAACTGATAGCACAGACCTATATAGCCAGCCGTAGAAGATCCCGAGTTGCAGGGCGAAGTACTGCCCGAGAAGTCATCTAGAGTCTGCCGCCTTGCCTGCCATAGATTCAGTACCAGAACCGGCCTTATTACAGTTGCTGTCCGTTGAACTGACCAAAAGTAAGCGATTGAATTTTGTTTTGTTGGGTTTTGTCGACTGAGTTGCCTTTCTATTTCTAGTTAATTAATTTATTTGATTTTAATTTATTTTGAATGCTATTAGTGTTTACTTCAGGTGTCGTAAAGGATTGTTATATATTTTGTCATATTTTAAAACGGTGTCGTTACAGTTCTGAATATTTTACGCTAAATTTTGGGTATGTAAAAAGCTGTTAGCATAGAAGTGCCATATTAAGTTCAATATTAATATTTTACACTAACTTTGGGTATTTTTAAATACGTTTTTGTGCCAATTTCAAGTTATTTTAAGGGGGGGGGCTCGCCATTGTATGTTTGGTTGCCTGTATCAATGTATTTTTATTTCCAACTAGCTGGAAAAAGTAGCGAATTTCAAAGGATTACAAAAAACACGGGTATTTTTAAAATATCCATAGATACTAATGACACTAGTTTAAAAGTTATGGGCGAGAATTTTTTTGAATTTTAAACTTTATGCCGGCATAAATTCGTCTATTTTATCTCTTGAGCCGGAATTTTACCTTCGTTAAGATGGGCAGAGGTTTCGGAATATGCTCGGAACGAAAACAGGGTAATAAACATTGTAATTATCCAGTCTTGTTGTACATAAAAAACATAGGCAAAATACCCTTAAATCACAGATAAGGTTACGTTATCTGTGCTTAAATTATGCAGCGGGAATACAAAAGTGTGGCTATTATTAATCAGATAGTTACGTGAGCGAGCGTAACAAATTTGTTTTTAAAAAGATGTTTATTGGCAAAAGTTACAAGAGAGACTGTCGTAATAGAACATGTTTTAGTATATATAATATTAAAAGTGTCTTCTCAGCATGTAGCGTCTTCTTTCCAGAAACATGGCATATGTGTTCGTGTAACTCCTCCGGCCCTACTGGGAAGCATATTCTTTAGGATGTGGTTCCCAAAAGTTAAATGATGATTTCTTCTCGGGTTTCCTTTTGTTTTGGGTTAATAGAAAATTTTTGAAAATGTTTTTTAATTAATTTGAGCAAGAGTAGTAATAAAACAATTAATATTATAATGAAAATAAAAATTGTAAAAATGTTAATTTTCTTTGTTTCAAGTGGTGACGACATGTCTTCTAAAATCTTCTTCTGTTCTTCAAGGGTGTCTTGAATACTTCTTGTTTCTTCTAGTTGATTTTGTTGAGGCTGAGTTCTGGCAGACCTAGCTTCTTCGGGATGCTAGTGAGGTTTTTACTCGAAAAGTTTATAGAGGGTAAAGATACTTTTATAAAGGGTAGTTTGCTAGTTTTATAGCTTTGTAATATTATCGAATTTAATTTTAAAGTGCAATCGGAAAACAGTTCAACTAAGTAACTTCCTTGTAGTGGTGTATTATTTGGTACTGAGTTTTTACAGGAACTAACAGCTATTCGCTTTGACGGAACAGTTATTAGCCATTTATTTTTGACAACTTTGGCTATCTCAACTTTTTGGATAGTAGTCTTGAAGGGAGAACAGTTCGTTAAATTTTTGAATGATATTAATTGCACCTCGCAAGGAGCGTCATCATCAACATGCGTAGGACTAACTTCTTTACAAATGTACTTGGTTTCTTCAATTTTCTTGCAGATTTTGTCCATGGAAACATACTTTTCATTGTTAAGTGCAAGGAATGGTTTATAAGGTAGGCAAAAGTAAAAATCGGGTTCATTATTTTTTGGGATTGGTAATGGTAGGATTTTGTAATATTGGTATAACTCTGATTCAACCAAGGGTATTTCTAAAATAAATGTGATACTGAACTCTTTTGAGTAGCTTTTAATTTCAATAAGTTTTTCGAAATTCAAAATATTATCAATAGTTGATGAAAGAGGTACTTTGCCTAACTTTAAATATTTTTCAGATTCTTTTATTTCTAATAACAAGTCTATAGGATTTATGATTGAGTTATGTAAAGTATTCAATTTTGCAAAAGAAACTGCTACTTCCATTCTATCAAATATATTGTAGATTTTTTTATATATATTAGTAAGTTGATGAATCAAAATATGAATTTGAAAATAATTGAAGTCATCTAGTTGGGCTTGAGCGAATTTCTCGAGAGCTTCTCGTATTTGATTAATTTTAAATTCTATTTGTTTTTGGTTGTTGAGTTATGTTTGTCACTGTTTCCTCAAATTTCTTAATGGTAGATTTTAATAACGTAATTTGACTGAAGGCAACACCCTTTAATTTGTTTTGATTTTCTTGTAAGTTTTTTATCTGCATGTCATATTTTTGGCTATCTTCTTGATCTAAATTTCCTGTAATACATTTAATGAGAGATCCCAAAGGATTAAGTAAGCCTCTTTTCTGTCTAGTTACATTTTGAATAGGATTTATTTGATTTATTTGTAAATCGATCTGCTTTTCTAATGCAAACAAATATGAAAATGAATTATTGTATTCGTCACCATAGTGTCCAATTTTACTTTTAATGTCATTATTAAGTTTATACACTTGATTTTTTATTTCTAAATATCTTGAAACTACTGGGGCTAAGTCGTATACTTGAACAAGTGGCCAGTGATTAGATACAATTTGTGTCGTTCCTAACTTGTATGGGAAGAGTCCGGGATAGGAGTTGAGGTTATGGAAGTTTGTGTCGGTTGCGTCGATGGTCCAGGTCCATCTGTAACAACGTGTTTTATTTTAGTCTCGTTTTTGTGTGTAATCTCCGTCTTGTTTGTTTTTGGGTTTTGTATTTCAATTTTTCCGTTTTCGAGAATTTTTGTAACCAAATAGGGGCCTGTAAATTTGGATTTTAATTTCGCTGACCTCGGATCCATTTGTTTAAAAACCTGAGTGCCTACTGTAATTTCAGCGGCTGTCTTACTACTGTTTCGCTTGTTAATTATATTTTCCTTTTTGTCAACACAGTCGGAATGAATTTTATCATAAAGCGCTTTCGTGTTATTCTGATGATTGTTAACATATTCCGTGAAAACTTGAGCGGGTATAAGTGACATCGGATCGCGAGAGTCTGTATGACCTGAGATTATTTCAAAAGGCGTGTGATTAGTATGAGAATGAATTGTGCTATTGTAAGCTATTATTGCGTATGTCATTAAGGTCGGTATATCAGATGTTTTGTCCTTTTCTCTAAGAATTCGAAGGTGCTCAATTAGGGTTGAATGTAGTCTTTCTATTGGGGAGTTTGACTCATGATGACGGGGGGTGGTGAAATGTACTTTTATATTATGAGTTTTCAATAAGTCATCTAAAACGTCGTTTTTAAATTCTGAGCCGTTATCACAAACAATTAGCTTTGGAATTCCGTGGAATGAAAAGAAATGAACTAGTTGTTGGCAGGCCGATATTGCTGTTCCAAAGTATGGTAAAGCTTGAGCAAATTTCGAAAATTTGTCTATTAAAGTTAGAAATTTATATTTTCCTGTAATAAATGTGTCAATATGTAATATTTCGAAAGGCCTAGAAGGGGTTTGAGTCAAAACTAGGGGTTCATTAGGAGGTCTTCTATTGTATTTTGACCGTTGACATATTTCGCATTGATTTATGTACTTAGAAATATCGGATTTTTGAGATTTCCAATAGTAATTTTGTTTTAAAAATTTATAAGTTTCGTCGATTCCACGATGATTTGTCTTGCCTTCGTGTTTGTATTTTATAAGCATCTGTCTCTCTTCCGGTTTAACATTATTAATAAGTTTGGTACATTCGATAAGTTTGCAATTTTGAAAATGTGCATTAAGTGATTCTTGGAAGTAAGGCCGTAATTCTTTAGAATGAAAGTAAATATACATGGTTTTGTTACTTATGTATTCTCTTAAAAATTTTGTTATCTCATTAATATTGGTAGGTAAGGTTGCATAAATGATATGGTGGTCGTCAAAATTTTCTTGTTCAATTTTTGAGTATAACTCGTAGGGTGATTTTTTGATAATCATCTGGTTTGGTCGATTGTTAATAATTTCGTCTAATATTGGGATATTGGTCGTAGTTTCGGGGGCATTGATACTATGCGCAGTGGCATCAGTAGTCGGTGGTCGTATTTGTATATTTTGCAAAATTCTTATTTTTTGTTTGGGGTTTTCAGGTAAGGTAAATTTTTGTAAATCATTCATTATTTCGTTAATTTCTTGCTTGTTAATATCATTCTGTTTTAAAGATTCGTCTAAGTCAGTAGTTAAGTCTGAAGTTGGGGAAGGATTAGGTAAAAATTTTGATTCTTGGCGCAAAAATTCATCTATGTCAAAGTCTATGTCTCCGGCATTATTAAAGGTAGATTGGGTTTCTATTGCATTTAACTGAATTCTAGAAAGGGCATCTGCATTGGAATTTTGTTTTCCTTTTTTATATATAATTTGGTAATCGAACTCTTCAAGTTTGAGGCGCCATCTGACTAATTTGGAGTTAGGTTCTTTCAGATTAAAGAGCCAAACGAGAGGGCGATGATCTGTGTATATAAAGAATTTTCTACCGTATAGATAAGGCCTAAAATACTTGCATGACCATAAAATTCCGAGTAATTCACGCTCAATAGTCGAATATTTTTGTTCCGTATTGTTGAGGGTGCGTGATGCGTATGCGATTGGCGAATCGCTAGGCGGGGTTCCTTGTGACAGGACTGCTCCTAATGCTACACTAGAGGCATCTGTTGTTAGAACGAAGGGTTTGTCAAATTCTGGATATTTTAAAATAGGGGCATTTATCAGCAAATCTTTTAAATGATTAAAAGCTTCGATAAATTTCGGAGAGTGATCTATTTTACGGTTTTTCTTGAGGCATTCAGTTAAGGGTTTACTAATTTTGGAAAAATCTTTGATAAACTTACGGTAGTAACTAGCTAAACCTAAAAATGACTTAATTTCTTTTTGCGTACGGGGTATAGGAAAATCTTTAACTGCTTTAATTTTATCCGGGTTGGGCTTAACTCCGTCAGTGGTAATTTGGTGTCCTAAATAAGCTACTTCTTTATGTAAAAATTCCGATTTGTCCAGTTGGACTTTAAAGTTTGATTCTCTAAGGCGTTGAAAAACTGATTTTAGTCTGTATATATGTTCTTGTAAAGATGTCGAGAAAATTATAATGTCGTCGAGGTACACTAAACATGTTTCGTTTTGTAATCCGCGCAGAACATTATTTATAATCCTTTGGAACGTAGAGGGTGAGTTTTTAAGTCCAAATGGCATTCTTTTGAATTCAAAATGACCGGTGTCTGTAGAAAATGCTGTTTTTGGGATGTCGTCCGGTGACATTTCTATTTGGTGAAAGCCGTTCGCCAAATCGAGTGTCGAGAAGTATTGGGCTTTTCCGAGTTTGTCTAGAATGTCCGAAATGTTTGGTAATGGAAATTTGTCGTCAATTGTCTTGTCATTAAGTTTGCGATAGTCAATCACAATCCTCCATTTTCGTTTTCCTGATGCGTCCATTTTTTTTGGTACTACCCAAATGGGGCTACTCCACGGGGAATTTGAATGTTGGATTATGCCGTTAGATAACATTTTGCTAATTTGCGTTTTGACTTCTTGTCTGTGAATTTCGGGGTATCGATATGTTTTTGTGAAAATGGGAGATTCGTCAGTCAATTTAATTTTGTGTTTTATTTGGTTCGTGAATGTCAAAGGAGTATTTTCTACATAAAAAATATCTCGGTATTCGAAACATAATTTTCGAATTGCGTCATATTCTTCTTGATTACAGTGACTTAAGCGTAAGTTTTTTAAATTCTGTTTTTGTAGTTGTTCAATATGGTCGTCTAGATCTTGGTCAGTTTCCATTTTTTCGAAAAAAATTATTTCAGCTTCATTGATTAGTACAATATCAAAGGGCTTAAGAAATTTAATTTTGATTGGATTTTCCGAAATATTAGTAACAAAGGTAGTAGCGAATGAATCTACAATATTGCAAACTGCTTCAGGCATTTCTGCTTTTCCAAAATTTGTGTAAGGTAAGATACAAGTGCCAGAAATTTTATTTACGGGTACTTTTATTTTTTGTACGCTTCGGGGCTGTATAATTATTTCTAATGTCGTGAAATTTGCATTTATGAAATTTGAAACGATATATTCAGTGTTATTTAAGGGAATAGCTACATAAGGCGTAACTAGATAGTCACAACGTAAATCGATATTTGACATAATTTTATGTTTTAAGAAATCGGTGCCAAATAATCCTGCATAATTTTTTGAAAAATCAAATAAATAAAATTTATGGTTTCCATTCATTTGAAATGAGGGAAAAACTGGAATTTCCATCGCTTCGTTATGTATGGATCTAGCGTGGGCTGTTTTTACACAAAAAGGTTCTTCGAAAATAAAATCTGTAAAGTATTGATGAGCTAATTCGGGATTAATAAAACTTCTTGAACTACCTGTGTCTATTAAAAAAATTTGCATTTAGTTCGGGGAGATAAACGTAAGGTAAGGTGGTTTCGTCGGTATTATTTAGATAAATTACGTTGTAGGGTTTTGGTTCGGAGTTATCTGAAAATTTTCGTTTTCAGTTGTTTTGTCTGAGGGTTGGGAAAAGTCGGTATATTCGTCAAAATTCGGGTGTTCTGGGTAATATAAAAATTGGGATAATTCGTCATTTTCGTAGTAGTTTCCGTCAGGAATTTGAGGTTCAATTTGTAAGGTTGTTTCGGTACTCTCTACGGGGTCAATAACCTGGTTATAGCATTCTTCAGAAATAAAATTTTGATGTAAAACTGTATTTCCTGTTGTAGTGTCCATTGGTTCGTTTTTAGTTATTCGAGTAATTTTAGAGAAAGGTTTTGGAAAATTTTGAGGGGATCTTTGAAATTGATTCGGTTGATACTGATTTGATTGGTATTGATTTGGTTGATACTGAGGTCTAAAATTGGGATTTTGAAATCTTTGCATAGTGGATGGTGAATTAAAATTTCTATATTGGTTATTATAAGATGGTGAAGGGATATTTTTTGGTGGAAATTGAGGTTGTACGTTAGGTCGGGGATAATTAGAAAAAGTCGTTGGTTGGTACGTTGGTGGTCTTGGATAAGATTGGGTACTTGTAGAAGGTTATAATCTCATGTTAGGTCGTGAAGTTTGAAAATTAGGAACTATTTTAGTTTGTGGAATTTGTGAACGATTTTTGTAATATAAAAGTTTTCTTCTTCTCGGACGAAAGCCATAGCTTGCTCCAAGGAATCGGGATTTTTTAATCTTACTATAAGCTGTAAATGATAATTGAGTCCATTGATAAAAGTTTTGAGAATAAGAGCTTCATACTGAGTTATTTTCAAAAGTTTTACGTTTGCTGTATCGTTAGAAGCATTAATTTTAGAGACCAGTAGACTTCTAGCGTCTTGTAATTTTAAGCCAAAATTATGATTGTTTTCACTTTTATCGGGTCTTAAAGATATAATATCTTGTATAATACAGTCCTCTGTTCTTTGATCAGAAAAAGTGACAATTAGGGCATTTTTAATAAGTTCCCAAGAATTAAGTTCTACTCTAGAAGCTATTAAGTCAGCTGCTCTTCCAACTAGCTTACTTATGACAGTATCAAACAGACAAACATTTATCGGTGCGAGAGGGGTTGTAGCATTTTGATGGTTGGTGAGAAAGTTTTCAACGCAACGAATAAATCTGTTAATTTGTTTAGGGTTTCCGTCGAATCGAGGAATGTTGTCGGCTTGGTACCTTATCATTTGATAGTCTGGGTTTGCCATAGTACTTGAAATTGTTGAATTTACTGGGTTAGAAGTAGGAATATTTTCAATTTCCGAAAGTTGGAGAGTGTTAAACAAATTTGCTAAATCTAAAAGTTCGTCCAGATTGGCGAAACAGAAATATAAACAATATATACAAAAAGGGGTTAATATGAATTTTGTTTAAGGATTCACTTACAATGTTAAGATGAAGATGTTTTTCTTCATGGAAATCTTCTTTTTCTTCTTAACCTACGGGTGCAATAGGAAAAACGATGCTGTCTTCTCCCTGCGGTGACCAAAAGGGTTGTAGGACGATGCTGTTCCTGGGGTCCCCTGGTCTGTTGAGCCGTCTTGTAAGAGCCAAGTCCACACCTTTCGGTTTCACACTGTTTTTAACCGAAGATTCGGAACCGATCGCGAGTCGATATCTATCGATAGGTCGAAAAAGGCAACAGTGATCCGCACGACTGCGCCAGTTACGTGGGCGAGCGTAACAAATTTGTTTTTAAAAAGATGTTTATTGGCAAAAGTTACAAGAGAGACTGTCGTAATAGAACATGTTTTAGTATATATAATATTAAAAGTGTCTTCTCAGCATGTAGCGTCTTCTTTCCAGAAACATGGCATATGTGTTCGTGTAACTAGATGGCGCGAAAAACAGACGATCGATGAACGGTTGACGCTGTTGTTACAGGTCCAGTTTAATAATTACATATATTATGTTCATATGATCAATTTTACGTTTTGGCGATATAATATTTAAGCAACTAAGCTGTCTGATTACTTTTTTATGTTTTTGTATTACTTCCATATTATTATATACTGCGAATTTTTAATATTAAAATAATATAAAACTTCAAAAGGTATATTCGGGAGACCCCCGTAGCTCAAAGACTCCGATCTGTGATTTTAACCCCTCTCTTTTTAGCAATGGTTCATTGATTTTTAGCTTGAAAGGTACACGGCGGCACTAAAAACTGCTTTAGTTGACTTTGCAATATTTATACATACGTGTGGGTTGGGTACTGTTATGTTGTTATAGTTATGTCGCCGTTATGTATTTTTCGTGGGGAAAACACAATCGTTAGCATATAAACTGACATTAGGGGAGGATTCATGTCTATGTCTCTATATGTATAGGTATGTCGAACATTATCTATACCGGGTGTTCCATTTTAATAAATGCAGCTATTATAAATATCTCAAAAACCAAAATCACAAAAAAATCACATAAAAGTTGAAGCATATCATGAGGTGCAATGTAAGACGCACGTTTTTACTTGTAGACAGACGACGTTTTCAAGGTCACTTGAATGTCTACTGTGTTTTTTACTGTTAAAGGCATATCTTTAGTTAAATAATGTGATTCGGCACGTTTTCTGTAGGTATAGTCCTGGCTTAAAAGTTCTACAAAATTATGTTTAGTTTTTTCAATGAAATGAAACATGGTCTTTTATGTGTACACAAGGTGTTTCTTCGTTTGCATTAACACTACATTCAAACACACATTTTAAGTAACGCAATAATTAAGATAAATACATATCTCGAAAATAAAAAATGAAAAAAGAAAACGATATATTGATGCGAAAGAACATCTTCTGTACCTATATGTTCAACATCTACAGTGTGGCCTCCGTTAAGGAGTTACCACCCTGGTAAAATATCTTTATTTGTTTACCGATTTTGATAAACTTTTTTTTGTTAGGTTCAAAAAGCACATTAAACAATGTGTGTAACTTTACTTTTGGGCTGTAATCATGGCCACCTGTCAACACATGGGCTCAATTTCAAAAAGTACTATTATTTTTTTAATAATATTTTTATTAGGTACAGGGTGTCCGCCTGAAGGGAATTTGAGACAAATTAATGATTTAAAAACCAGTTTGTTGCAGTTTTTTCCAAACAATGTAATGTCGTTTGGAAAAAAACAATCGAACGTCAAACAAAAGTTATAACCAAAAAACCTTTTTGGAAAAAATGAAGATGGTGCAAAATGTATCTTTTTATTAATTTAAACATATTTTTTTTATTAACGGATACCTAATAATAGAACACATATGCAGTTAACTTTGGGGTTACCTTTCGATTAAAAACGAGGAAAAATAACCGACTCAAACGTGGTCACGTGACTTTCGCTATCTGTCAAAAATTATATTTAAAAAATAAAATCCCTAAAAATTGGCTTATTTGTTACAATTTCAAAACGTTTAACTTGAAAAAGTCGTTTCTATTTTAATGTTACATAAGCGCCTATTTCCTATTTATAAAATTTCTTAAAATTTTAAAAAGTCATTACTTCGTAAAAACTATTTTATATCACTAGCTATACAACATAATATACGAGTATCATTCTATAATTTTATTAACTTTTTATTATTACTAAAAAATATCGATAAGAATATGTCTTTTTCAAAAGAAAATTATATTAACGCTTTAAAATTCTATTATGTTTGACACAAAGTTGATGTACCGGCAAGCATTTAGATGCGAGCGATGTGCTGTTATTTGTATAAAAAAGGGGGTCGGTCCGCCTGCCTCCCCCTAGACCCCTGGTTCCGACCAACGACCTTGCCGGGCAACAAAACAACTTATAAGGAACGGAAACTTATTTTAGCAAGGCGAAACATTACTTTTTATTCTCGCTCTGTACCAATGGCCGCTCTCCAACTCCAGCGCCATCTTACAGACACTTGCGCGATTTTTGCACTCCAGTACCCAATTTCTGTTTTAGCAACATTTATCCTAGTTAGGAACACGGTCAAATGAAGGTCGTCGCGAGGTGATGACGTTTTATTTCCGTCCTTTTTTTAAGAATTTACATAATTTTATTATCGTTTGTGTGATCAGGCTAACCACAGATAACGTAACCTAGATTGGCAGCGCGGGTTGTTCCTTCAATCACCGCGAATATATAAAATTCTGGGTGATTCTTGTTTACGCCGAAAAGGTCTCCGCCCCACGATCGATACAGATGTTGTCATAGCAACCGAACACGCTGGTCGGGGCAGAGTATTAAAATAATTCCGGTTTCTTTGTAAAATTAATACGAGGTGGGTATTTTATGACATGCAATAAAACTGAGTATAATCCTACGGCTACAGTTCACACAAAATTTGAAGGCGGAGAATTCTAGGAAGTAGTTTGTAAATAATACCCAGAAAACCCACCAGCACTAGCCCATTTCACACAGCAGCGTAACAACAATTGGAAAATACTGTGTTATGTTATCAAAACCGAAGACAAGTAGGTACTTACAAAATGAAATTAACATAGACATAATCACAGAACAGCTATAATTATTACTAATTCCGAAAGTGACTCCTCCGATGACGATGTTAGTGACTATGCATCAGATTGACAAATATTACCTATTGTAATTATTGTAAATTATTATACTTAATAGTTGTGTAAGATAATTATTTAAATTACTTTTTAATAAAATTCATTACTCATAATTTATTTCTGTGCAATTACTCTCCAAGCACGCCACTGAAATCTGTATTAATAATTACGATTTCCTACAAATCTATTATTGGAATTATCCGCCTTCAAATTTTGTATGATCTGTACCTCTCCCCATTTACAAATATTGCTAGGGGCTAAATGGTATTATATTCATTCGATCTCTGCTCTTTTAATCTTTTTAAATAATTCTGCGCAAACAAAAAAATTCCCTTATGATATACAGACTTTATTTTTTGTCACATTGTATATTATCCAAAGGAGAAAAATGGTCTAATGGTCATTATAACTTATATTATACAATCCTACATTGTTCTTCCCTACCCTGGCATTTATCTATAAAACAATAAAATAACACTCCTACCACATAAATGTGTAACCTAAATACTTCCACACTAACTGAGTTGAAGCACAGATAACGTATAAGTGGTTGAAGCAATTTCCTAGTTATGATAACTTATAGTGGTTGTTATAGAACTGCAACACTGTCTGCCTTATTTTTTTTTCTGTACCTACCTAGCTCCTACCTATTCGTAAATACAAAATCGCCTGTGCCGCAGTTCGCTGGTATTTTTACACAATACTAATACTCTCATAATGAGCGCCCCTGGTAGAATTGCCTATGAGGATCCATTTTGAGAGAGGAGGGGCCACCGGCAGAGGGAATGGATTTATTGCACCTCTTGACTGCCATCGACAGCTTTTGACGACTATAAAGTAGTGTTTTGGAATATTTTCTAATAGGTGACTCTGAGGCGAATCCGAATTCAGAGAACAAAGGATCTGCCAATCTAGGTTACGTTATCTGTGGGCTAACTAACTTGTGTGCCAATAATTTTTATATTATTCTTGGAATATTTTGAGCTACATTCACGTACTATTTCTGCAGGTTTTGCTATCAGTTTATGCTATAAGCTAGTATTGTTCGCCACTTAGGTTTGAAACCAGTTACTATAATTTAAAGATAATTATTTAGCGCTAAATTCTTTATTGTCGATTCTTTTCCGTTATATTTACTTAGTAATATTTTTAATAATTCATTTGTTCACAGTTATGCTATCTTAAGTCATTTTACGGTGTTTGTAACTTAAATATTTATTACGCCATAGGCGTACCATTTACTTTTTAATATATGTATTAAAATTCCCCTGTTGTTTCCGTTACTCCTTAGGCCCACACCAAAAATAAATTAACTTATGGACCACCTTTAAACATACCGCTCGACCAACTAACATCTAAAACAAAGGAGGGCACCTAAAATGGTGTCAGCTGTGGGGTAGAATAAGGATAACGGAGGGGTGAGTGTCAAGTTGATAGGAAAATTTTTAATTGTCGGAAAAAGTTGGAAAATAGTTTTAGAAAATCTGAGGTGTAGGAAGAGGTATCGGTATTGTGGGGTCAAAAGGATTTTAACGGTTAGAGGTGAGTTGTCAAATTTGACGGAAAATAGGAATTTAAAGAAAATTTGTCAGAAATTTAGCAACTTTTAAGAGAGTTGTAGGGTCAATAAGATTTTAACGGATATTTTGATAGGAAAATAATAGGAAAAGCGGAAAATTGAGAAAAAGAAAATTTTAGGGAAACTGTGTGATATACTAAGAGATAATGGGTCGGAAGGAGAGGCTAGGAGGAACTATTTAAGGGTGAAGAAAAATTCCATCCAGAAATAGAGGTAAATAGGCAAGAAAATTTAGGATTTTTTTATTAAATAATTTTGAAATGCCAAACGAACAAGAGGAGGCAATGGCAGGGCCAAACGGCGCGGAAGGTGAGGTAAGGAGGGAGGTAACCTCGAGACTTTTAATGGGGATAGAAACGGTACCAACTTATGACGCGAGAGACAGGGTAGAGGATTTTCTAGGTATAATCGAGGAAACCGCATTGTTGGCCGGATGGTCGGAGGAACAAGAAGTGGCTATTGTTAGGCTAAAATTAAGAGGTAGCGCCAAGCAATTGATAGAAGCAGAGCCGGAATTGCAAAAGACAACGGATTGGGCTAAATTAAAAGCTATTTTAAAGAAGCAATTTGAACGAAGGCACGTACCAGGTACGGCTATAAAAATGTTTATAGACGCGAGGCAGAGATATGGGGAAAGTAGTCGCCAATTTTTGACTAGGCTTAAAATACTAGGGAACAGGACCGTAGCGTTTGTAAATGACCCAGTAAAAACGCAAGTTCTGCAAGAGAAACTTGAAATGGACATCACGACGCAATTCGTTTTAGGATTACCGATAAAACAGCGGGTTTTATCATTAAGACTGAAAAATATGGAAGAAGCAATAAAGTACGCGGAAAGGGAGGAAAGTATAGAAAGAATTATTAGGCCAGTTCAAAATAATAGGGAATGTCGAGTGGTAGGTAAGAATGAAGCCGGAGACGCCAGGTCTAGCGGTTACGCGAATATTAGGTGCCATAAATGCAAGCAAGATGGGCACTTTGCGCGAGATTGTAATAGACGTGGGGAAATGCCGCCGCGAAGCAGCCAGGAATGTTTTCACTGTCACGAAGTAGGTCATTACGCTCGGGACTGTTTAAAATATCGCCCGAAGCGCGACAGACCGCTGCCGACTAATACCGGGCGCTGTTATCAATGTAGAGGCCTAGGTCACTACGCGAGGGATTGCCCGGGGAATTATCCGACGTACCGACGCATAGTACAGGGTCATTTAAACGACCAATCAGCCGTTCAGGACCCTCGGGGTACGGCTGGGACACCAGCAACTCGAAATTAATAAAGAAACCGATCCGCAACTGCTTCAGAAAGGGAATACGTCCACGGAACGTTGCGGAAATGACTGTGTCATAGAAAAAGTAGAGTTTTAATAGATTCTGGAGCAGTTGTATCTTTAGTAAAACCAGAGTTTGCAGAGGGTTTAAAAATTAGGAAAAATAGTGTAGCATTAGTAGATATTCAGGGTAATAATATAGCAAGTTTAGGAGTTACTAGTTTAGATATTGGATTGCCCAATGGGAAAAATATAGTGCATGAAGCTACGGTCTTAGAGACGGACGATATAGCGTTTAACGCGGATATTTTATTAGGAATAGATTTTTTGCATAAGTATGGAGTGAAAGTTGACTGGGGGAGTAGAGTAATTTATATGCTGGAAGAAGAGATACCGTTAATTGAGGAAAACAATTATAGTACGAGAGCAAGTATAGCTAAAAGGCGTGAAGGAAGTATTATTATGAGTGATAATTTATACGACGAAGTTCCAGAGTTGAGAGTGTTATATTTGAAAAGTTAGCTAGTGAATTTAAAGAGCAACGAGAGAGTGTTGTGATTAATGACAGTGTAATTAAAAGAGAAGAGGAAAAAGTGGTTTTAAGTGAAGTTCTGTGTGAACAAGTTAATGAGTTAAAAAGTGAAGTTAAGTTGTTAAAAGGTGAAGTTAAGTTGTTAAAAAGTGAAGTTAGTGGAGTTAAGGAATTAAAAAGTGAAGTTAATGAATTAAAAAGTGAAGTTAAGTTGTTAAAAAGTGAAGTTAAGGAATTAAAAGGAGAAGTAAAGGAGTTAGGAAGTGAAGTTAGGAGTTTGGGGAAGGAGTTAACTCGCCTGTCCGAGGCCGCCGCTTATTCTTGGTCTTTGCCAGAGGTCAAGAATACCAGTGTTCAGACTACTGGCAATTGTTCTGAACACTACACAAAAATTAACAACCAAGCGGAACAACAGGTGAAGTTAGCGACATCCAGGGGAGCTGCAGATTCCCAGAAAGTAGAAACATTAAGTGAGAGGGAAGGTAAGGAGAAACTAAGTGAGAAGAAGGTAAAAATAAAATAGTAGCGCAAAAGAGAGAAAGGGAGATGATAAAAGGGGATTTGAGAGTTAGACAGGTACAAGCACCAGCCCAAGAGTCAGATAACCGTCTTGAGGACAGTCGGCTAACGCACACTGCCTCCAATTTCCGACAGGAGAGAGATGAAACATCAGGCTCGACAGGTATGGATGTGTACCTTAAAAGGGACTTAGTGATACCCCCGAGAAGTCAAGTAGTATGTATGGCTACGATAAGAAAGTTGCAAAAATGGAGACGCCAATTGTCGTCGTAGAACCAAACCAAGATATAACGCACGGTATAATAATTGCTAGAAGTATAAATAAGGCAGAAAAAGAGGTACCAATCCGCTTAATGAATATGACAGAACAAAGCTTAATGATACAGAGAAAGCATGTTGTAGCGAAAGCCTATGAGGCCGAAGTAAGTGAGGGTCCAAAGAATGGAAAGCCAGTAAGGACTCAGAAGAAATATTAAAATTATCGCACCTAGATAAAGTAAACAATTCAAGCGAGGAAAAGCTAAAAGATTTAATAGAGGAATACGTAGATATTTTCAGAGCACCTAGCGCAAAGTTGACCTGTACCACCAAGGTCAAGCATCGCATCATCACGGAAGACGTCCCACCAATTTCTAAAAGGCCATACCGAGTTCCACATCATAGGAAGGAAATTCTAAGGAAGGAAATTCAAGAACTATTAGATAACGAGATAATCGTGGAAAGTCAGTCTCCATGGAGCTTCCCAGCCCTTCTGGTGGAAAAGCGTTTACACCCAGGATAGGAGCCTCAATTTAGGTTATGCATCGACTACAGAGAATTAAATGCAATAACGAAGACAGATTTCTTTCCCTTACCAAGGTTGCAGGACACCATTGACTTACTACATGGCTGTAGTTTATAGAAAAGTGCCTTTTCAACAGAGGAAAATCACTACGAATTTAAACGTATGAGTATGGGATTAAAAAATGCGCCCTCAAGTTGGCAGAGATTAATGCACAATGTATTTTCTACCCTAACATGTGCCTAATATATCTTGATGACATCATAGTTTTTAGTGCAGGAGACGTAGAAGAGCATCTTAAACGCCTCAGGAATGTATTCGATAAAATGAGAGAAAGTAATTTAAAGTTCAAACCTATTAAATGTCATTTTATGAAAGAATAAATTGAATATCTAGGGCACATAATAGATTCCAGCGGATACAAAGTGCACCCTGAGAAAATTGAGGTAGTAAAAAACTATCCAGTTCCAAAGACAGTAAAGGAAATTAGAGCCTTCATAGGCTTAGCATGGTACTACCGGTCCATGTTAAAGGAATTTTCAAAAATATCACAGCCACTAACGGAATTAACTAAGAAAGATGTACCCTTCAGATGGACGGAAAAACAACAAGAATCTTTTGAAATCTTGAAAAATGCACTAATTACAAGCCCAATATGAAAGTTCCCAGATTTTAGTAAACCTTTCATAGTAGTCACAGACGCAAGCGCCACGGCGATTGGTGCAAGGGCGTAGATACGGGGGGGGGGGGGTAGAGGGGGTTATTACCCCCACAAGAAAACCAAAACCTTAACCACTGGACTATTACCACGACACGTCTATATAATAGGAAATAAAAATAGGTATTATTCTATTATTAATTTTTAAAATGAACTCTGTAAAAAACGCAAAAAAATAGCAAAGAAAGTCTGCCAAATTCGGCTTCTGAAACATTACCTTTGTGTGATCCTAATATATATCCAAAAACATATGAACTTTTGAAAATTCTGTCTACACTGCCTGTAAGTGTAGCCTCGGCCGAAAGACGTTTTTCATCATTAAAAAGGGTCAAATCTTGGTTGAGGTCCACTATGGGACAGGAGAGGCTTGTAAGGTTGGCGCTTTTACATATTCACAGGGATATAAAACCTTGCCCTGAAGCGGTTCTAAACAGATTTGCCAATAATAGTAACAAAAAGATTTTAGATTTAGTTCTATAAAAACTGGTTTATGTGTGGATATATTTTTTATATTTTGATTGATTTTTTTAGTTTATAAATGTTTTTTTTAAGATTGGGTTTTTTAAAGACTGATTTATTTTTGTTTTGTTTCTGTTTTCATCACAGAGATAGTTATTGATGTACCAAGGCACTGAAGTTCAACTTTCAACTTTTTATTGCTTATGTGGAATTTAGTGGCCGAGGCCTCTGGCCGAGGCAAATAAACCACATGAGTCATAAAAAGGACTTCAGTGCCGAGGTATACATATTATATTTTTTTTAAAATAGAAAAAAAGTTTTATTAGGCAAGAAAATAATCATACGGGATCATCCGTCCATGAACCAACTGAGCGCGGCGTTGCTTGACTTTGACGATCGCTTTACCTACGTCAAGTATGACCAGACACAGCGTCTTCGAACAGAAAAACCAAACTGTTGCTTGTTGTGCAGCCTTCATAACAAATCTATTCATATTCAAACCTACTAAAATATTTATCCTGAAAGATTGCGCTGCTATAGATAACAATTTCGCAATGTGTACGAAAAGTTAAATGGGCCTTTATTGGCCGGGTTTTGAATATTTGGTCACTTTTGACGGGCAATGGCTCCGCGTCAGATGTTTGATGTTTACATCTCGCCAAGGCCTACTTATTGAAAAAATCGTACAATAATGGGTTACTTCAGTGCCGATTTCTAAACTTTTAATGACGATTTTGGGACACTTCACTGCCGATTTCAAGAAAAAGTATTATATTTTATTTTTATATTTTTTATCATTTTTTATTTTGAGTTTGTTTCTTTGTTCTTTGTTTTAAGTATATAGTACCTATATTGTTATTCAATATATTACTAGTGTTGGTTTTATTTGGCTTTATAATAGTCTTTACTTATGCATACCTACCCACCTATAAAATCGCAATAAAACCTAATAATTGGGAAACAGACGAACTATAAATAGTAGGTATTACCATTACCCCCCCGGGAAGAAAAAGCTATCTACGCCCTTAGATTGGTGCTATGCTTTGCCCGAATCAGTCGTTTTGAGTGGCTGTTTTCTTTTCAAACTATTTTAAAATAATTCTGAAATATTCTTTTTCTGCGATTGTATTTATCTACATATTATATATATAATTTTGTTCCTTTATATCGCACTGGTTGTGGTGCTGCCTATACCTATAATAATGTTACTTTATTTACTTTTTTGTTGCTATGAATTGCGCTTTCATTATCATATTTAGTTTTCACTGCTTAGCAGTTTCTTTTAATGCTGGTTATTTTGTGTTTTCATAATGATACCTATAATGTAAGGAGCCCTACGGCTATGGACGTTTACTTTCTTTTTCTGTAGTGAGCAATTCTCTTTTTTATTTTTATATATATGTTTTTTTAGATATACCAATTTGGTGTGGAATCGTTTTTGGTCTCATATTATCTATTTATATACCTACATATTTTTTGTTACATTGGAGTGGTGTTATCTTGTATACCTATTATTTTTTAATAACATTATCTTTCTTATTTTAGCTATAATAATTATAATTATTTTAAGAGTTTTTGGGCATGTGATACTTGGTTTTAGTGTATGACCATGAATGTTGGGCATTTGAATATACGATCAGTATTCACAGGTTTTGCAGAATTTAAACAGTTAATTAATGTACATAAGTTTGATATCATTACATTATCAGAGACATGGCTGAGTGCAGATGTAGATTCTGACTCAAATGGAATAAACATACCTGGGTATAATTTTTTTCGGAAAGGTGTTGAAGCATATGTGAGTGTTGGTTATGACTGCGAGGTTTCGGAGTTTGATTTTGAGGTAAGTCATAGTTTGGAATACATATTTCTTAAAATTAAATCTGGCAGAAAGAAGACAGCAATTCTGACTATTTATAGGCCCCCTAAATCAGACATGGCCAGTTTTCTCAATGACCTTGACAATATGTTATCAACCTTAAGCGTATCTTTTGATACCATAATTTGCTTAGGGGATTTCAATGTTGACTTTTTCAATTTGGGAAATTTAGTTAATACATGTTTTGATTCGTTTAACTTTGCCTCATTGATTGTCGAGCCAACCAGGATCTGTAACCAATCAAACACATTGATTGTTAATTTAAAGTTTGTGAAATTTAAAATGAAACCTAAAATAATTTCATTTCGATCTTTTAAAAATTTTCAACATAATGACTTTCTAAATACCTTACAAGAACTGCCATGGATGGATGTTGTTCAGGAATTTAATATTGGCAAAAAAGTTGAACTTTTTAATAAATTAATAATCGTGGCGTATGATAAACATGCTCCTATAAAGTCCATTAGAGTTACCAAGCCTAAGGCTCCTTGGCTCACGGATACATTGAAATACCATATGAGAGAAAGAGATAAAGCATTACAATTGCATAAACGAATTAAAAGTGGAGATACGTGGCAGAAATATAGGCGTCTTAGAAACTCTGTTGTGGCTATGGTCAGATCTGAAAAAAAGTCATACTTAAACTCCGTTATAAACCTAAATAAGTCTAAACAGACCTGGAGAGCACTTAAATCTTTGAACGTAAAAGGAGGGGTAGATTATAATCTACCTAATAATTTATCAAATCCTACTTCTATTAACGATTACTTTTCTCAATTTTCTCAGAATGTTACTGACAGGTGCGACAGAGCTACCTCCTACTATAATAATAGTAAATTTAATGTAAACTCTTCATTTAACTTTCAACTTTCATCGACAGAAGAGATCAATAATTTATTAAAATCAATAAAAACTAATGCGCGCGGTACAGATGGTATTTCGTCGTTAATGTTGAAATATTGTAGCCCTTTTATTGACCCATTTATTAGCAACATAATCAATTCTTGCATAGAGCAGGGCTGTTTTCCTAGTGCTTGGAAGGTGTCGATCGGTAAACCTTAGCAAAATGTCCTAATCCAAAGTCTTTTAATGACCTCCGTATAATCAGTATACTTGCTGCATTATCTAAGATTTTGGAGAAGGATTTATATCGGCAAATTTACTCTTACGTCACATCAATGAATATTCTTCCAAATTCACAGTGTGGTTTCCGTTCGGGTTCTGGCACTACAACAGCATTGGCATTGGTTATCGATGACTTAATTAAATCATATGACAGAAAAGAAGTTGCGATTCTCACCCTTCTTGACTTTTCTAAAGCGTTCGACACCATAAATCACCAACTACTTGTGGCTAAATTAAATCATTATGTTTTTCGGCCTGAATCTCTATCGCTGATTAAATCTTACTTTTCAGATAGGAAACAGAAAATAGTTATTGAGAATGATTCTTCTGCAGTGTCTAACATTTTGTCTGGAGTTCCCCAAGGTTCTATACTCGGGCCACTGTTTTTTATTGTATATACTGCAGATATATTGAAGTCTGTGACGAATTGCGGGATCCAGGCATATGCTGATGACACTCAGCTATATTTTTGTTTTCCAAGCGGAGATTATGTTAATGCTGCTAATACGATAAATGCAGATCTCGATAGAATTTACTCTTTATCCAGGGACCACAACCTGCAGTTGAATCCAGCTAAATCTGTCTTAATGTGCTTTGGAAATAGCCAGGATGCTGATTTTGTGAATAACAATATCCGTATTGAAGTAGGTGGTGCTGTTCTATGTTTTGTTGATCAGTGTAAGAATCTAGGCATTTTTCTGAACACTAGATTGAAATTTGTTGATCATGTATCTAAAATTATACAAAGATCGTTTATGAATTTGAAACTTATTTATGCCAATCGACATTTTCTCAGCCCTCAGTTTAAAAAATTATTATGTGATACTTTGGTTTTATCTCACTTTAATTATGCAGATTTTATTTCTGGCCCTTGTCTCAATGTATTTGATAAGCAACGTATACAGAAGGTTCAAAATAACTGTTGTCGTCTCATCTTTGGGCTTAGAAAGTTTGACCATATTTTTCATAGAATATGCGAACTAGGTTGGCTTAACATGGAGAATAGAAGAACTCACCACCTTGGCAACTTCGTGCATGGTTTACTCATTAACCCACATATTTCCCTTAACAATAAATTTATATTAAGGAGTAATATTCATTCCCTAAATACCCGAAACAGAAACCAGTTCACTATACCTCGACACAGAACAGCCATGTTTAGACGGAGTTTTGTATATACATCTATTACATTATATAACTCCTTACCTTGTAATTTTAAAATTATGAACCGAAATCGCTTCAGCCATGCGCTCCGTGAGTATCTTTTTAATCAACAATGCCCAAATATCATCGATACTGGTCAGTCCGGGTAATAGCATGCCCTGCACCCTTAGGTATGTCTTTCATTGCTGCAGAGGAGAGACTTTCATTACTGCAAAAGTTCCGCACTATATTGTTTTTGTTTTGTTTTGCGATTACATTATTATGTAATTAATATTATTTAATTTAAGGCGTTTAATTATTTAACCCGGTTCTGTCTTATATTCTAAAAATCCTATTACTAATTACGGACTCTGAGCTCCTCTGCTGGTCGACAACCCGGTCGCTGGCCCCGAAACTGCTTAGTTCGCGCCCGGCCTGGTTTCGCCAAATGCTGCAGTACTGCGTTTCATTGAGGTTGCTCATTTGTCCCTGGGACGGAATGCGAATTACATATTCATGCATTTCCTGGGGTATGTCGGGGGCTGCTGCTGCTGTCTCGGGGGTACTTTCTTCTTCACGGTCCATGCGTTTTCTTTGAAGATACTGGGTGACTGCTTTCCAAAGTGCATACAGCAAAAACGCCGTAAAACAGGTACAAGTTAGTCCGAAAATTATATCGTGTGTTGTGTCTGCTTCTTCTTTGCAGGCCCTTGCCGCCTGTGCAAAGATAGGAAATGCTGGTGCTTGTCTATGGAATAGAAAGTACAGGACTGCTATTGACAGAAGGATGTTCCATATCACCATAATGGAATGGTTATGGTTCGTCCAGCTGAGTGAATCGGGTAATGTATTGAATATATTTTTGTTTTTAATCTGATCCATTATGCTCTCTAGTGAGTCTCTTGTTGATGTTAAATTTAAGTGGGGTACGGAAGTTGTCCAATTTCTGTTAAGGCAGTCGTCTAGATTTTCGAATCTTTGTGGCAAATTCTGTACTGATGGGTGCAAGATAAATGTTTTAACGGTTGTCCATGCTGCGGGTATTACGTGTACTATATCATATTTCCTTGTTTCTGGTGTTGTGTATGGAAATCTTTTATGTATTAAAATTTTATTTTCTGTTTTTAGGATACTACTAAAATATTTAGTTTTTTGCCAATTTTTAATACCTATTTATGAAATTTCTGAAAATTTTGAAAACTCGGAACTTTGTAAAATAGTTATTTATGTACCAAGGCACTGAAGTTCAACTTTTTATGACTCATGTGGAGTTTAGTTGATGAGGCCTCTGGCCGAGGCAAATAAACCACATGAGTCATAAAAAGAACTTCAGTGCCGAGGTACATATTATATTTTTCTTGAAATCGGAAAAAAAAAAGTTTTATTAGGCAAGAAAATAATAATAAGGGATCACCCGTCCACGAACCGACTACGCGCGGCGTTGCTTGACTTTACCGATCGCTCTATCTAGGACAACTATAATGATGTACGGCACCTTCTGACAGAAAAACCAAACTGCTGCTTCTTGTGCAGCCTACACAACAAATCTATTGATTTTCAAATTTACTAAAATATGTATACTGAAGGATTGCGCTTCTATAGGAAACAATTTCGCAATGTGTACGAAAAGTTAAATGAGCCTTTATCGGCCGGGTTTTGAATATTTGGTTACTTTTGACGGTCGATTTTTCCGCGTCTGACGTTTGATGTTTACATCTCGCCAAGGCCTACTTATTGAAAAAATCGTACAATAATGGGCTACATTATTGTACGATTTCTTTGCTTTTAATGACGATTTTGGGACATTTTAATGCCGATTTCACGAAAACTATTTTATATCACTAGCTTTATCATTCTATTAATTTTTTATTACTAATTACCGATAAGAATAGGTATTTTTCAAAAGAAAATGATATTTACTCTTTAAAATTCGGTTATGTTTGTTGTTATCAAACTGTCAAATAAAAACAATTGCTTCTATTCTCTCCATGGCCTACTCATCAATATCGATTAATGTGAAATTAAACTTAAAGGTAATAATTATTTGTTCCATAAAAGTCAAGAATTTTGCTTAGATACGTAAAATAGTTTCATGATATTTTAATTTATTATTATTTTGGCATCAATTTAGAACTGGGAGTTAGAAAAAAATTACTTAAATGAAAGTTGTAGGGTACCAAGGTGTATTGTCTCAAAAATAATGGATTGACAGGAATGCTCTTGCCTAAGTTAAAATGTTTTTCCGTGGCAACCTTGATTAAATATTATAAAGATCGTATTTATCTGGAATTTGGAATAACATGCGAATGCTTAGAGCAAACATATAACATATTTATATTGTTGGAATCGGGAGAATGCGTGCAATTCAAAAATCCGCAAATATACAGGGTGTTCCATTAAAAAAAAGTAAGTTTATATTTTTTCATAAATTTGCGACGCTCATTTGTTTTATCTACTAACAGATCCTAGCGGTTCAGAAACTTTCATTCAAGTAATTTTTTCTAACTCGAAAAATAAAGGCTCTAGGGGTGGGTCAAAATATACGGGAACACCCTGTACATAATTTTACCATCACAGTACTGCAAAGCGCGAATGTCAACTATGTTAAAGCTACCACCTATCTTGCTCGGACGTATAGAATTATATTTCAGGTAACTCTTATGCCCATAATTTTTAAAAAAATTATAATCCACACTTTTGACGGTATAAGGTTTTTAATGCGAGCTTCTTTAGTTACCCGATGATAATCACTTGGCAAGTAGATTTCTCGATTTTTTTAATGCAGACTCGATCGCACTGTGAACAGAGTCACACTCCATCTGAGTGTGTCCCTTTTCTAAGTATTTTTGTATTATGCAAACTTTATACTTCTCGGCTAAATGTAGCAGAGCATTCGACATAGTGCTGTTACGGTTCTGTGCCGTGCAACCATCTGAATAAATGATAATAGGAATTTGTGGGGTTTCGGAATTTAAAAAATTATCTTCTAAATAGTCCACTAGAAACGAGGCATACGTTGATGCTTGCCCATCAGCGTCTGTTTCATTGAACCAATAACAGGTAGCTTGAGAATTTTTATATTATAGACTGTAAAATTGTGACAACAAAGTTTTGTCTTATAGTATAGGGCGCTGGCTTGTAACTGCGGTGCTAATTTAACAGATTAGACATCCATGGCAATTGTATTGCACCCTCCCTCTATTGCCATTTTCTTATCATTACCCTTTTCCTCCCTTGCACTTTCTTTTCTCTTTATATGTTCTTTATAGTCTTCATCTGATAAATTTTTATTCTTATAATTAAAGCAGGTATCACATTAATCCTTCCTAGGATGGAAAATCGATAGTTTCATATCTTCAGCCATGGCTGATAAGGTCATAATAGATAAAGGTCTATTTCCATTTTTATCACATTCATTTTGGTATATCCTGTGAAGTTGAGCAAGGGATTGGAATGTTTGTTCTAAGTAAAGCCTTTAGGTGTCCTTTCTGCAGTAATGAGATGGAAGTTTATTTAAATTAATCAAAAATTCTCTTAAAAAGTTATGATCATCCCTAAACAAATCAGATCTTTTCTCTCTTTGACTTATTACTTTTTCAGCACACTCATTCATTCTATTTTCACTTTTTGTCACCCATGATCTCATAGACCAGGGGTGGCCAACTTCATTAGTACTAAGATCTACTATTTACTGACGAAACCCTGTGCGATCTACCAATTACATACTTCTTAAAATTTTAAATGCAACAGTGTTATTCATGAAGTATTTTATTAAAAGGGAAAACATAAAATTGAATTCTTAGTAACTAGTTACTAACTACTTATAACATTAGTGTGAGCATTGCGCCTGAGCATCTCCCGCTAGATTAGCAAAGTCAGGTTTGTAGTTGGAAATTGCCAACCTTAAAGAGTCCAATGTATGAGCGTCCGTTAAGCGTGAACGGTGTTTACTTTTTGTTTGTTTTAAATAAGAAAATGCTGATTCACATAAATATGTTGAACCAAAACATGCATGCAATGAAATTATTTGAGTCACTTTTATCAACAATTTTTTTACCGCCTCTTTCTAGCTTGCATAGTTTCCGAGAAACGACCGAGGGCCGCCCTTAACTGATCACGCTGTATATTTATTTATATACAGGGTGTTCCTTAATGACATGCTAATACTTAAGGGGGTTATTCTTGGACCCATTTTAAGAAAAAACTTCATATGAACGTATGTCGTTAACGTCCTAACTTTTGAGATACAGGGCGTTAAAAGTTCATTTTTTTAAATTGAATTTTGGCTACATCTCCCAAAATAATCAGAGGGCGCCACTTGTGCTGTTTTTTGATCACGCTTTTATGCGTAACTTTTTTGAGGTTATCTTTTTGGTAATGCAGGTCCATCATTTTAAGGCATCTTTTCATTCTGCAACAAAAAGGTACTCTTGTTTCATAACGGTCAAATCAACCGTTTGCTTTGAAATTGCCAAAACGTTCTCCAAAACACCTGTTGACTTCAATATTCGAAACATAAAATTTTCACCTACCACCTTCAATTGTTACAGATCAACTGTACCATTTAAACAGAGAAAAAAATCCCTATGAACAATGTACCAAAAATTATTCGCTTTCAAAATGAAAAGGATTGAATTTGACAAAATTTGGACACTCTATTTCAAGAAAACCAATGGTGTTTTGACCAACGCCCATTTGGCATTTTTTTCATCATTTTGAATGTACAGTTGATCACCTATCACTTGAAGGTGATAGGTGAAAATTTTATGTTTCGAATATTGAAGTCAACAGGTGCTTTGGGGCACGTTTTGGTAATTTCAACGCAAACGGTTGATTTAATCGTTATGAAACAAGAGTACCTTTTTCTTGTAGAATGAAAAGATGCACTAAAATGATGGACCTGCAGGACCAAAAAGATAACCTCAAAAAAGTTACGCGTAAAAGCGTGATCAAAAAACAGCGCAAGTGGCGCCCTCTGTGAGATACGGTGAAATTGACATTTTCAACTTATTCTCCATCCCCAAAAACATAGCAGTGCCAAATTTCAGTTCAGCAGCTTGATTATTTCGGGAGATGTAGCCAAAATTCAATTTAAAAAAACGAACTTTAAAAAGTTAGGACGTTTACGACATACGTTCATATGAAGTTTTTTTCTTATAATGGGCCCAAGAATAACCCCCTTAAGTATTAGCATGTCATTAAGGAACACCCTGTATAATTGGTAATATTAAAATATACATGTTGAAAATATATTAAATTATGTACTAAGCCTGGTTGCACAGAAGGAAAACTGGGGGAAGCGCAATAGATTTGGCAACAACGCGGCAGAGCCAAGCGGCTGTTTCTTTACGGTTTGTCCAGCGGACGCCTTGTTGTAGTGTGCCGGGTAGAGGTTATACACGCTAATAAACTCTTTACATTTGTTTAACTATCAAAATATTATAGTGAATAGTGATGGGGCGCTTAAAATGCGTCGTGTGTTGGGCTAGAAATACTGGATCAAACCGAACTTTCCACTGGTGGGCGAAATATTTACTGTTCAGCTGTGCACCACTACAGGGCAAAGTGTTGTATTTGTTTTGATATTTTATTGTATATCAAGGTGGATTACAATGCCATTGGAATGGGTCATCTTGGTATACAGATCATTGGGTCTGGATTTATCAGTGATTTTAACCATATTGCTAACAAACACCTTCCTTTGGTCCCATGTCATGCTGACCAGAATTTTTCAAAAATATGTTTTCTTATGTTTTCTGTAATAGTGTAACATTTTCTTGTTGGATCCTTTGCTCCTTTTTTACAGTTGCACCACGCACCCATCTTTCTGTCTCCTCTGGGTGTATCACGAAATGTATTCCTTTGCTGCTTTGGTTTTCGAAATCCCAAATACTGTCGTCCCTCCATTCTTAATGTCTTATTGATCTTTCTCTTGTTTTGACCCTTACAACTTTTCTTTTCTGTTTTGTCAGTTTCCTGGTCTTCAACTTCCATAATTACTTTGTCAACCTCACTGTTCTGTTGCTGAATCTCGCCAACTTCGATATTAATCTCTTCCAAATTTTCATCCATCTCACTGCCACTTTCTGGAATATAGTCTTCATCGTTCTTGTCATCTATTCCTTCATTTTCTTTTCTCTCTTCGTATGTTTGCTCCATGTTGTTATCTTTCCTGTAATCTACAGTTTCCTTATCGTTTTCTTTTTTCACTGGTTATGTGAAAAGGGACCTGATCTTGCATTTTATGTTCAAACACAGTACTTGATAACTCGTCTTCAGTTAATTCAACCAACATACCGTGTTCATCTTTTTTCTCTGCAATTTCTGATATTGCGCCGCCTTTAGTGTAAATATATTTCCCATCGTGTTTGGTAACGATTAATGCATTAGTCAAGGAGTTCTCTGAATCATCAAACACGATTTCTGCATTTTTGATGATGTTACTGATGCCTTCTGGAGACAAGGCATCATCTAGGAGTATATTATTATTACTTGTTAATTCAATATTATCGATTTTGTCAAGGGAAAAATCTGCCTCTTCATTATAGGTAATATCATTGCTTTGTTCTTCTACTTGTTGAAATTGGGCCAATTCAAAAATCTTCCTACTTCTACTGGACATTATAAATGTGGCATTAACTCGTATCTTCTCTAGAGCAGGGTAATGCAGGACCTCGTAACTAGCGTCTGTTGCAATAATTCCAATAATAATTAGGAAATTTAAAATATAATCAATTATAATACAACTAGATTTGAGATTAATATCCTAGTTCTACATTCTTATTATTATTCAATATTTATAGGGTAAAATCACTTACCTGAATAATTAACACTGTAACACCCTCCAAGCCTCCAAGCTTTGCACTAAATGTCAACAACCTATGTAATAGTAAAGGTGGTACCAACTATGACATAAAAAAATAGCAACACCTATTATAAATTCATCATAGAATAGTAAAGATACTTGAAAATAGAACTAAAATTAATAAAAAAACACAAAAATATTATCACGATAAACAATTTTGTACTTACGAGATAATGCTTTTTGTAGTTACGAGGTAATGCTTTATAAATTTAGTCAAAGATAGTTACGAGTTACTGTTTTCTAGCATTTTAAGAGGTCAATTAATGACACTAAAGTTTTTTCTCTGGTATATAGTTGGCCCTTTTAATAATGAAAAATAAAACATAAAAAAGTCAAATTCTCTAAAAATGTTAGTTATGAGGTCCTGCGTTTTAGCCCTCAAAATGTCTTATTGTCACATTGTATTGTGGTGTTGGACTCCGGATGTGAAATCATTTACACTTCTTCATCTATTTCTGCTATGGTTGTGGACGTGGATTGGTAACAACGAAGTGGACAATGTGTTGCCAATTCATCTATTGTGGAACCATGGAGTAGCTTGCGTGCGCTTGCTGGTCCTTTGGAGGGTGTCTCTCGAGAATCTAGGTAGGTAACAGTAACAGTTTATTTTCGTAAGGTTTGCAAACATGCAGACTTTTGTCCCTGAGATCTGTCTTGAATCGTCCCAATACTGCCATATAGAGTGTATTGTGCTCTATGATGCATGTGTGATTTAACCAGGCAAACGGGCTTGTTATTAGTTCATATAATCTCCAATCACTGTTTTCTTTTGTTATAGGTATTTTGATATGCAACACGATGCTGTTATCACTGAATGTGCACTCACAGATTGGAAGTTCGTAGTATTTTGCCAAGTGTGTTACTGGAATGGCTAGGCTCTGAGAATTTGTCTTGAGCTCTAGGTTTAGTTTCTCTAAATCTTTACGCAACGTAGCTGGTTTCAAGATTGTCGCCGGGATGAGATGCTGTGTGCATGTCTGGATGCTCCTTTGCTGTCTGTTTATTCGGGTAAGCCTTAACAATTTCTTTGTTATATCTATAAAGTTGTTGCTGATGATCCCATAGAATGTGTGATTTTTTCCCCTTGTATTATTGTGTTTTGTCTTGTATTCTCTGCATATTCCTCTAATTCTTTTATTTTTGTTTCAGCTGGCTTCATTTCTGCTGCCTGTTGTCTGTCTGCTTCCTCTAGGTTTTTGGATTCCCTGCTGATGCTCAAGATTGTATGGCTCAATCCTTTGTTAATGGATTCCATTTGATGCCTCAGTATATTGCTATCCGTTACCATGGAGTCAAGTTTTTGCTGGGTGGCTACTCCACATAGAACTCTTTTTACTCTTATAGGATTTGATAAATTTCGTAAGTATCTATGTTCCATTTGTTATATAGCAGATTTATCTCGTGATCTGCCGCGTTTGCCGTTTGCTCTGGTTCTATTAACTGGTTTATTTTACATTCCAGTCCATCGTCAAAACAAGGCTGGCTTTTAAGTGGTGCTGGCTGGTCCTGAAACCACCGAGATGTGTACGTAAGCGGTATGGTGGCTTCGTACCCTGTGGTCTCTGGTAATGGCTTCGAGGAGGCTCCAGCCGATACCTGGCCATGGAGAGTGATATCCCCCATCTGGAAAACTATTTAGATAATCTAACTGTTTTTTTTTAAATATTCTTCCTGTGACTCCTTATCTAGTTTTATTCTTATTTTCTACTTTTCCCTCTTATTATTCTATTATGAAAATCCTACTTATTTATTGCAATCCCATTTATTCTTAATATTCCCTTGTATTCTTATCTACTCTTATTATTACTTAATTGTCTTCATCTTGACTCGCTTGGTCATTTTCTTCTATATCTTCAATTCCTGCCAGTTTATCTTAATTGTTTTTGTCCCTAAAGAATGTTTGTATATACTTGCTGTAACCTATAGTAAAATCGAGCAATCCGTACGCCTGGCGTAAATAAAACCACGTGTTCAATGACGATCCGCGATTGGTCGGTAGGCTATAAAATTTCACCCGACTCGGCAACAGGGACGTGCTCGATCGCAAAAATGTAGATATTCGGTTTTATCTTGTTGTTTTCAGCTATTTAGACACTGCCACAAATAATTTTATCGATGTTTTGAACCATTTTAATTAAGCCAATAATTCTTGTCTGAAATATTTTGATGTACACAATTGTAAGACTAAAATTAAATAAAGGTCGTACCTCCGTGCGGCTATGGCAGATATTTCAAGGCACGTGCCCTTGTTTACGCCAGGCGTAAGAGTTGCTCGATTTTAGTATAGTTAAGCTTGTTCTCTGTGTTTGTTATTTAATACTTTGGATTGTCTTTGACTTTACTATGTAACACTTATTACTAGTGGCATACTGTATATAGCTATATGCCTACTATATTATTTTCTTTTTTTACTACTAACCTGAGAAATCACCATTATTTACCTCATTCTTCTAATGAGAAGTAATATCTCTCACCCTAGGTAAATAATGATAATAAAAAAATACCTAGGTAAATAATCAACAATTTTTTTACCGCCTCTTTCTAGCTTGCATAGTTTCCGAGAAACGGCCGAGGGCCGCCCTTAACTGATCACGCTGTATATTTATTTATATACAGGGTGTTCCTTAATGACATGCTAATACTTAAGGGGGTTATTCTTGGACCCATTTTAAGAAAAAACTTCATATGAACGTATGTCGTTAACGTCCTAACTTTTGAGATACAGGGCGTTAAAAGTTCATTTTTTTAAATTGAATTTTGGCTACATCTCCCAAAATAATCAGAGGGCGCCACTTGTGCTGTTTTTTGATCACGCTTTTATGCGTAACTTTTTTGAGGTTATCTTTTTGGTACTGCAGGTCCATCATTTTAAGGCATCTTTTCATTCTGCAACAAAAAGGTACTCTTGTTTCATAACGGTCAAATCAACCGTTTGCTTTGAAATTGCCAAAACGTTCTCCAAAACACCTGTTGACTTCAATATTCGAAACATAAAATTTTCACCTACCACCTTCAATTGTTACAGATCAACTGTACCATTTAAACAGAGAAAAAAATCCCTATGAACAATGTACCAAAAATTATTCGCTTTCAAAATGAAAAGGATTGAATTTGAACCATTTTAATTAAGCCAATAATTCTTGTCTGAAATATTTTGATGTACACAATTGTAAGACTAAAATTAAATAAAGGTCGTACCTCCGTGCGGCTATGGCAGATATTTCAAGGCACGTGCCCTTGTTTACGCCAGGCGTAAGAGTTGCTCGATTTTAGTATAGTTAAGCTTGTTCTCTGTGTTTGTTATTTAATACTTTGGATTGTCTTTGACTTTACTATGTAACACTTATTACTAGTGGCATACTGTATATAGCTATATGCCTACTATATTATTTTCTTTTTTTACTACTAACCTGAGAAATCACCATTATTTACCTCATTCTTCTAATGAGAAGTAATATCTCTCACCCTAGGTAAATAATGATAATAAAAAAATACCTAGGTAAATAATGAAAAATTTTCTATATGACATTTAAAGATTAGTGTCCTTTTATCAGCTTGACAACTGAACTCCCAGGCTACTTGATATTTCGAAGTATTTGAAAAAAGCGAGAAACGACTAAAATAAACTAAAATATGGCAATATTTCAATGTTAGTAGTAAAAAAAATTCTATACACACTTCGGTTGAGAAGGCCATTATTTACCTCGCATATTATATCCTTCGGCGCTACGCGCCTCAGGGTATAAAAATGCTCGGTAAATAATGGCTCACTTCTCAACCTAAGTGTATAATATACTATTTATGTATACCGTTTTGTGCCCATGGTTATATTATATTATCTTTTATTACTCCTTTCAATTCTCCTCCAAGTTTCTTAGGCTCTGATTAGAGGCATAATCTAGTAAGTTAATTTGAAAGACCTTCTCTATTTCTTATAACGTTACTTCTTCCTTCATACTTTTGAGACGCTGCAATCTATTTTTCTGTCTGTTTTGTATTATTGTACCCCTTTTTATGCTTTCCGCGAAGATCCTTATTTCTTCCTTTATCTCTGCCAAGGGCCTTCTCTCCATCTGCTACCTTTCTTACTGGTACTACTTCTTAACACCTGGTGGTCCTTTGGCACTCGCCACGTAGGTTTTCCCTGAACCTCGCCGATTGTCACCCACTAATAGCACTTTTTACTAACCTGTACTTTCTCTTTTATTTCAGCCTCTTCCTTGGCCTGACCTGGAACGTCCTCGCCCTCGGCGATGCTTCCACAACTTCCCAGGATTGGCGCCTCCACCAAGTGTCACACTAATCGTGTGTGCCGGAGGGTTGGACTGACCCTCGCGGCTTGCCGGGATCACTGGGAGGGGTCGCTGTCGCAAACGGAGCATAATCCAATGAGACACAGGTATACACAAAAATAACTTGTATTGTTCCAAAACTCACACGACCGTTTGTAACAGCATCTTGACTGTTTGGAAGACGCGTAGCGGAACTGTGGACCAGCGGGACCGCGACTGACCGGCGCGCGAGGAACCCGAGAGCAAGGGTTCCCTGGCTTGCGATTTGCAGAGACCGATCTCCAACAACCCGGCAATTACCAATGCTCCAGCAAGACCCCCGAGGAATCTGCCGTCGAGCCCCCTCGCAGTCGAGCCAGAACAGAAGTTCGCTGAAAAGCTGCACCCTGTGCCCGATCCGACCACTCGGGGGTGGTTGGCGATCTAGTGGCTGCTGAAAAGTGGGATCCACTGATACCCAGCTTAGAAACTGAGCTGTACTTATACCCGCAGATTCTGCCGAGTCGGCGGGTGGACTTGGATCTAATTATTGTTTTACCTATTAATTAATCCTCGTATTTACATTATTGACTGTCCCTCGTACTCATTAAATTTGTTATTGTTATCTTTACTTTTGTTTTTTTTTTGTAGAAGTTGGTTTGAATAATTCGGTCACTGGTCCACAGATGTCACTTTAGTGACAATATTGTGGGTTTTAGGGAATACGTGCAAATAGAAAATAATCGTAATTTCAGCAAGCAGGCCTCAGAAATTCTCAACGAATACATTATTCGTACCTATTTAACCAGTATTCTAGCAAAGAAGCAAAAGAGGAACTTGCACGAAAATGTGGCATAACTGTAAGCCAGGTTGGTTCGGCAATTATCGCATTTGTTACGAGAACATCGGAAAGGCTCAGGAGGAGGCGAATTTGTACGCGGAAAAGAGGCAGGAGCATCACCTTATAGTGGCACCCCGACATCGATGATGTTGCCAGCACCACCTCAGGACTCTATGGGGTACTCGATGGGTTCGGCATACTATCAAACTTCGGCATATTAAAATCTGAAAGGAACAAAGCCAGTAAAGTTGCCTCAATGGTCCTTATAGACAATGTCAAAGACCACGTGGCAATTATTGTTGATGACATGGCCAATGGAGGCAGGGGCGACGAAAGTCTTGCCATCTTGATCTGCGGGATATTCTCTGGACATACCATATCCAGGATAAATAATAACGCCTGTTTCGAGCCTGTTATCGGAACCAAAACAGTTCCTCAAGATGAACATGTCGGGAAATCCTTGCAGGTCAGCGGAAAATTGCAGTTAAATGCAAAATGATATATTTCAACTATTTTTTTTGGTTTTACTAATTTGTAATTTCATTTCTGTGCATTGACGTGTCGATGATATTTGCCGAGGCAGTAACGAAGAACTCACACTGGCTATCTGGGTTGTCACGAAGAAATTTTCCAACCTGGAGAATATTTCGCAAAATGTGCAGCCAGTAGCTTACCAAAAACTTGTATTCCCCACGATAAATTAGCATTAATCTAAGAAATCATACAGAGGCACGTGGATCCACAAGCGCTCCACCTACTCGAATTTGATGTGGTATAACAACATTGAAACGTTTAGTTTTAAAATGCATTACTTTTCTTTTTGAGTTATTTAGTATTAATCTTTCATTTCCAATCCAGTTTTCTACTTCGACATTCTACCTGCTACATCCACAGCCTCAGCAATAACCTCCATTGTCACCAATAGATTTGTGTCACTCGTGTAATGAACAATGCTGCAACTACCTACACTAATTCTTTTGTTCAAGTCACTAATATAAACATTAAAGATGCACTAGTCTAACAATGCTACCCTGAGAAATACGTATAAGTAATGTAGGTCCACTGAGAGATTGCGTCCGCGGGGAGCGTGGAGAACGATTTGTCGCTATTGGCCCACTGCAACAGGGCAAAAAATGCACCGCGCTTTAAAAATAGAACCAAGGCGAGGTTCAGAGGACTGATTATCCCTAGGCGTGCGCGTCGAAATTTATAGTTATGAAAACTTCTTAGTATTCTTATTAGTATCTTAGTATCATGCATCGTCCAGGGTGCACAATACACAGCCAAGCATGAGAGATTACTTGCAATGTTATAAGGACTGTCGATGAAGGAGATTCGAAAAACTTAAAAATTCCTCTATTTTCCTCACGGAACTTTTTTTCACATATTTTGCTTTCCAAACCGCGATATGTGGCCTTTCAATCCGAATTTTTCGGTTATTTTGGCATTTCCTTCAAGCAAATCCCATTTTTCGTAACAATTTTCATAACATCGTTTCTTTGTATGGAAAATCTATTTCGTTTATTATTGCAGTTAAAAGTTTGGAACAAGCGGGGACTATTTTTTATATAAAATTCTTTTATCGTTTTTCTAATTACTTGATATTCAAATTCGTCAATTTTTTTTTTAAATATGTTTTGTCTTGGTGGTTTTTTTCCCGGAGATGCGAGCTTTTTAGTTGGATCAACTGCATTTCTTTCTCTGTTCTCTCAAAATAATCATTCCTCAAAGAGACGAGACCCCAGTATACATCGAAGCCCTCAATGACGTATTTGAAAGTGGAATTTTTTTTTTTAAATCTCCTTTTTCGTCGACACATTGTGCACCCTGAACGACTCTCATGATCCCGAAAATACTAAGAAGTTTTCAAAACTATAAATTTCGACGCGCACGCCTTGGGATAATCAGTCCTCTGAACCTCGCCTTGGTTCTATTTTTAATTGGAAATACGAAAGCGCGGTGCATTTTTTGCACTGTTGCAGTCGGCCAATAGCGACAAATCGTTCTCCGCGCTCCCCGCTTCCCCGCGGACGCAACCTCTCAGTGCGCTTACTATACTGGTTTTAATTCTGATCTTGCTGTATAATGTTCTGTTCAATAACTACTCTCTATGTCCTATCTGATAGGTATGATTGTATCCATAACAGGGCATTATCTCTATTGCTATTACCTTCTTACTTAAGAAGCAGCAATTCAATCTTTTAGAGAACCTAGAAGTTTACGCTGAATATTTATTACATTCGGCGATTTTCGAACTGTCGCACAACTGCAACCACCATCTTGGGTTAACTGTTAAAAGCAAACTTTTTGATTATTTTATTACCTAGGTTTTTAAACTACGCAATCTGACAAAATCTTTAAGATAAAACTTATATAGAAAAATTGGGCTATTCAAATATCCAATAAAAAAGGTAGAAGCATTTTCTAAAATTTATTTGTGGCGTAAACAGATCCATTGAATTTTAATTGGGTTTTTTCCTCAGACTAATGAATAAAGGGGACACCCAATGACGAGGTTAAAAGCTCGTTGGGGACACCGCATTATAGCCTCTTTATACAGATGTAAACAGTAAGCTGAACCCTCTCACTTTATGAAAGAGATAAATGTATTTACAAATACTACCCAGTGGCGGGCCGAAAATAGAGACAAATAGAAAATACAAAACATTTTTTATAAATTCAATATATTTATTACTTATTCACAGTAACACAATGCTTAACTAAAAATAGTGAATATAGAGAAAAGCTGGATTGGGATACATTAAAAAATATTCCATACCTACTGAATATTATGTACCTACCTAATACAGTAGGTAATCTAATTTAAACCTAATAGTAAAAAAATTAAAATGAGATGAGCTATAAGTTCAACTTGATCCACTAAAATAGATGTTTACCAACAATTTACTTTGTCTATAAGTATTACTATAAATATCAGATATTTTCACATTTTTAATTTTGCTACAGAATAATTAGGCGATACCTCTTTTTTCTGAACAGATTGGTATATTATAATATCGGCCTCAGAATTATATTTACACATATTTTTCGACCGAAATTGACTGGGTTCTAAATATAATCAGAATCTAATAAATTAGGACCAGACTTGGGTGTAGAGTGACTGAATGCAATATGGGTGGAAATTAATAATGGCCATATCAAAGATAAATCCCAAAAACTTGCGGCAAGTGGACGGGACCAAGTTACCGTCTACCCCACATTCATTTAGAGTGCTTATTAAATCCTTCTTAAGGTTCAAACCGACCAGAATTCTTCTAGTATCTGATTCGCCATGATGTACGTCCGCTAAGAGCTTAGCTGCATCACTGAGAAGTTCTATTACCCTCAGGGTGCGTCATCTTGCTCCCCCCTCTCTTTTCAAACAATAGGGTCAATGCCTTCCCCAAGGCAGCGAGTCCTGCGCCAACCTGTGACTGTACCCCCATTAACTTCTCATCTCATTTGAAGGTTTGGTCATTGATGGCCGCTTTCACTTCTAAATTAAGTTTTGGTGCTGCCAATAACTCACAGTTTTTGACGGGGGTGGGGGAGTATTTACGTACCAACTCTGATACTGTATCTTCTCCGAGATCTTGCTGTAGGATAGAGTTCCACCGGGTGGCTATGTCCCGATGAATTGGTTCCCCCATCTTTGGTGTCACTGACGAGGTCTCGCCCAGAATTTTCAGAATGCTATCGTCTAGTGGAATTACCTCTTCCACCTCGGCATCACCCAACGGATCCACAGACGGGTCCTCCTCCCGTGATGGGAGCCCACCTGAAAGCAAACCCTGCTTATTTGTTCTCACCTTCATCCGCCCAGGGCCTTCCGATTTGGGTACCACACAGTACCAAAAGACTCACCGTCTTCAACTGGTAGAAAAACTCGAGATCCCTCACCAGGTTCAATCGAGATGCTGCGCCACACAGATCCCCTAGACCTTTCCTCCTTTCAATGATTTGTATTTTCTTTTCATACGCCGAAATTTATGGTGATCCCTAGCGCGAACCAGAAGTCCTACATATGTGATCTCGAGGGCGAGACGCAGAATATAATTATAGGAACTGATATTGACTTTTCTGTACCTCTAAATGCCAGTCCATACATAACAATTTGACATAATATCATTCAATTTGTACATGTAACTTGCGTTTAAATTATGAATGCAGTGGTAGGTGACGATTTACTTGTACTTGCATGCAAATTAAAGGATATAAGTCGTTGCGTATAGACTAGCCATAGATAACATATAAATATAACATATGATCTCCTTGAGAATTGCTCTAATAATTTATAATATTACTTACCCAATCCCTACCAACTCAGTTGAAATGACTGGTAAAGCTTCAACTTTCAAACGTCTCTTGCCAGAATGAGAAATGATAATATCACCCGGGTCAAAATGACTAGAGCACACAAACAGTTCCTTATCGAAATCCACTATCTCTGAAGGTATGTCCAAATTTTGGAGCCGTATTAATCCTTCCTGTACCGATGATGGAATTCCAAGCAAAAGTAAAAAATCAGTTACTAATTAGTCGAGTAGTAGGTAAGTATACCCACAGTTAAAACATAAATAATATGTATAATAACAATATTATTCATGTTAAACACTGGAAAATTTACCTATGGAACGAAATATTCTCTTTTTTCACTTTAGAGGAAAGACACTTGCACTTTATGCACCTTTTTACCATTTTATAATATTGTAAACTTGGAAACGCACGAAAAACTGGATTTTAGCGTAAAATTAAGCAAATACCGATGCACACACAAAAACAAACCAAATGGAAAACAAACAAATTGAGCAAGCGCTAACTTTGGTCCCTGTCAAACTGCCGCAACGTTGCCGATTAGTGCGAAGAGTAATGGGTGTTCTCTACTATAACAATTTTGTCAATAATAAAACACCTACATAATCTTTTTTGTAGAACACGAAAAGATTGTATTACTTTACTGTTCCGTCTGAATTTTATAAGTGGGGGCAATTTTACGTTCAATGCATCTACTAAAGAAATTGCCTGTTTTATTTGTGATATTCCTAGTTATTGTTACTCTTAAATGTGACAACATGTTTGGGGCAGGTCAGTAAAGGACCAATATTTGTAAACATGTGGATAGTAATAAATAACTGCCTGTCAACAATTCACTTAAATTTGTAAACAAATTCGTCCCCTTTATTTATTAGTCTGAGGTTTTTTCTCCACCAAACTGGTTAAAAGACAACTTTTTCAAGTTGCCTGGAAAATTAATAAATTCTTAACAGTAAATGAGCTAAACTTTGAACTTGTAACTCAAAAAATATCTTCAACAAATTTGTTTCCTGAGCTTTCGGAGAATATATCTTCCTCCTTTCTCAAAGATCATGTCACGTCAAAGCGAAATGACAGATTAATAAATTTCAGGTTAAAATGCCATGACAACAGAAACAATAGCCTAGCCACCTGTCTGATATTGTACCCTGTGTTCTACCTAATTATTTATACTAGTCGAAAATATGTGAACACTCTTTTAATAACAATCATAGGATTTTGTGGGATAGTTCCAAACTAATTCTCAAAGAAGAAGTATTTATTCTAGGAAATACAGACAACTGTGTTGCTGAATGTTCAGTGGAATTCAGTAAAATATTATTGCCACTTATTCAAAGAGAAGTTAGTATAAATAATTAGGTAAATAATTAAGTACATTACAAAGAAAAGCAATGTCGTTCCCTGCGGTTATATCAAAATACCGAAGCCCAGTTCTAGTTATAACTATTATTAACTGACAATGAACAACTTTACTTTCTGTACTTACATTCAATAACTGACAATATCCAACCTTTTGGTAGATGGCAACAGGATTCCACATAAGTGAAAAAAAAAAGGAATAGGCTGTATTAAAAGGGTCTGTACTCAGGTATAAAAAATAGTAGCAGCACATAATACTTATTAACTAAAAGATCTATTTGTACTAATTTACACTTTACATTCTTCTTCCCAGTTTTCAGGCAGAACTGCATCAAATGTCTTTTCAAACTCTTGTAAATAACATGGTGAGCTACAATTCTTAATAAACTGTTGATACCTGGCATCTTTTATAGAATCTTGATAAAGAACCTAGAAGACATATTTATAATGTAAAATATTAACAAGGATCATCGACACACCCTATTTTTATATTTTTATTAAGGGTGGATTCAAAGTGTGTATTTGGTTGCCAGAATCAGTGTTATTTTATTTACAACTAAGTGGAAAAAGTAGCGAATTTGAAAAGTTTACAAAAAATAAGGATATTTTTTATAATATTCATAGATACTAATGACACTAGATTAAAAGTCATAGGCGTTATATTTTTTGAACTTAAAACTTTTTGCAGACAGAAATTAGATTTTGTATCTTGAGCAAAATAAAAATACATAGGCACCGGACTGCAAAAATGTAGCTATTATTTATCAGACCCTACCCTACAATTTCAATAGAAACCAAAATGTATAAAACATTCTATAAATACCGCGTAGAAATAATACAAAGCTATAGCTCTCCCAGAAGTTTCTGTATATAACTTTTATTACTGTTAAGGCACTGCTAAAAACTATTTTATGACGAAAAACTTTCCCCTTCCCATGTCGCAATTTAGTCCAAAAGTAATCCAAACCATCCTATTGTTGGTAAGATTACGTATACCAAATTTTGAATTAATATATTATATGTCAATCTGTTCGAAACTTATTGAGGAAACAGACAACTGACACAAGTAGTGTGTTTTGGATGGTCCGGGCTCCTTGGCCCCCACTCCTCAAGCCACACCTCCTTCAGATGGTTATTGGCCCCCCACCCCCGAAACCACATCTCCCTAACCTTTTCATTGATTTCCCCCCCCCCCCCCCCCCCCCCGTTGCTTAAACCATGCCCTCCTGAGTGACCTAGAAATTCTATTGATCCCCCATTTTTAAGCCACGCCCTCCCCCACCTCTCAAACCACATCCTTTCTCATAACCTTGATACATGATGGATCCCCCTTTTCCATGACCTACAAATTCTATTGATCCCCCATTGTAAGCCACGCCCTCCCCCACCTCTCAAACCAAGGCCTTCCATAACCTAGAAATTCTATTAGTCCCCCACTCCATAAGCCGCACCCTCTTCCTTAACCTATAAATCTGATTGTTTCCCATTCCACTTGCTTTGCATGAAATTAAAATCTCCACTTTTCACTTATTTTCCCAATTTCTAGAGACCCTGCTATTCTCCAGATAAATAAAATTAATGCAACAGAATACTTCCTCATGTTCCTCTCCCTATCTCATATATATCTATATAGATATCTTTTTCGCCAAGTTAATTAGTATAATAAGAGAAATAGGTATAGTTTAATAATATTTAACCACATCGGTAACAAAGAAATAGATATGCAGTATCAAACAAAAACCGAAATAAACTAAATTTGAAAAAATATATTCAAATCACCTTCTAGTTTAGGCAGACAATCGTTTTAAATATTAATCACACTCTATTAAACAACTGTATAATGTAATTGACTTTCTAATTTCTAAAATATTTTAAAAACAAGTATCGTTTGATTAAGAAAAATATCTTCTCGGCATTTTTTCCTATATGCATTGACAAATCTACACATAGACTGTCAGAACTATTGTAGAAATTTCCACGAGGAAATTTTTTCAACAACTTTTTTCAAATAAGGAAATTCAAAATCAAAGCTTTACTTTTCTATTACTATTCAAATGGGTGAGAAGCTATTTGACTTGTGATAATTGTTTTAAAAACCAAAGTATAAAGTATAGTTTAATAATATTTAAACATTACATACCTATATCCTGGAACCTATACACCTAGCTAGGTTTGCAATCTAAGCTAAAACCACACAGAAAAATACCTTCTCTTTGTTGTTTGTTGTTTTTTTGTATCTGTTATGGCTTCGTAAAAATTTGTTTTTGTTTATTTGTTTTAGAATATGAATCTATCTAGGTGGGTATGTACGCAGTCTACAGTAAGACCTAACATACACAAAAAAAATATCCTCTCAGCATTTTTCGTGTCCGCTATGATTTCACGACAAATTTGATTTTTTATTTGAGGATAATTACTATGCAAGTTAAAATATTTGCTTCCAACTTAAAAAATTCAAAATAAAAAAAAATCATCCTTTCAATGACTCTTTTTCAACAAGTAAATCCAATAATAAAAGTTATTTTGTCATTTTACTTTGGATAATTGTTTTAAAAACCAAAGTATAGTTTAATAATATTTAAACATTACAAACATCCTGGAAAATATACAGATTTCTCTCTTAGGTACGCAATCTAAGCTATAATACCATACAAAAAAATACATTTTCTACATTGTTTTTTCGTATCTTATGGTTTCGTAAAAATTTGTTTTTTTTTATTTGTTTTAGAATATGAAAGTCAAAACACTTGCTTCATACGTAATAAAATTAAAAATAGTTTCAACTTTTTTCCAATAATCTATCTAGGTGGGTATGTATAGGGTGTCCCATTTTGGGTGTTTTTCTCAAAAATCTCGCTTATTATTAAAGCTCGAGGGTTGCGGTTTTCAGTGGCGTTCCTAGATGAGTGGCCGCCCGTCTGCAGAATATAGATAATAAAAAAATCTTTCAGGTTATAAAAATTTCAAAAATGTTGCCTTTCTAGGGTTTTCCTTCGAGGTAATAGCAAACATTATTATGTAGGTATAACAAAAATAATAATAGGTATTCTCAAAAATATACAGTGTCCTCCAAAAAGTTTGCACCATAGGGGGGACATTTTTAATTAATGTTTTATTTTGAAATTTAATTTTGGGGTTGCCTTTGGTTGAAAAATGATGAAAAATGACCCACTCAAACGTGGTCATGTGATTTCGTTATGTGTCAAAAATTACATTTTAAAGAATATATCGCCAAAAATGGGTTTATTTGTTAAAATATCAAAGTTTTATTTGAAAAAGTTGTTTCTTTTTAAATTTTACGTAAGTGTACCAAATTTGAATGCTCTAACAAAAGATTTAGTTTTTTGACAGTTTTTAATATACCTATAGGTATGAAATTTCTGAAAATTTTAAAAACTTGTAACTTCCTAAAAACTTTTTTATATCACTAGCTTTATCATTCTATTTACTTTTTATTACTAATTACCGATAATAATAGGTATTTTTCAAAGGAAAATGATATTAACGCTTTAAAATTCTGTTAACGTTTGTTGCAAAGTTGATGTACCGTTGATGCACTTACGTAAAATTGAAAAAGAAACAACTTTTTCAAGTAAAACTTTTTGATATTTTAACAAATAAACTCATTTTTGGCGAAATATTTTTTAAAATGTCATTTTTAACAGATAACGAAAGTCACATGACCACGTTTGAGTGGTTCATTTTTCATCTTTTTTAAAGCAAAAGGTAATCCCAAAATTAAATTTCGAAATAAAACGTTAATTAAAAATTCCCCCCTATGATGAGAACTTCTTGGAGGACACTGTATATTTATAACGATAAAATAGGTACCACAGGCAATCAGTCTTATTATAATGAGTAATATGTTTTGGGTCTGGTAGAATTTCCAGACTGAAAGGAACAATTTAAATATTTCTTTAAAATAAAAAATGTTTTAAAATATAAAAAAATAAAAACAAAAACTACAAGTAAAACATAAAACACCACTTACACGCGTTATGTGAATCCCTTACGAAATTTGCGCCCTACAAACTCCACGCCGCGCCGCGCAGTTGCCACAGAGCAAAGACCAGAATAGAGGTAGTGTCGACTGCCGACGGACGACCGACGCCGCCGACGGGTTACAGGTTCATACTTATAAATATTATTGATATCAATATGGTGTTGTTGCATTGCTGACGATATTCTTTTTGAGGACGAATGCAAGTAATGTAGAGACTTTTTTCTGAAAAAATATTTTTTGGCAAATTAAGGGCGGCCTGTGGCCGCCCCTGGATTTGGCCGCCCGTCTGCGACGCAGACCTCTGCTGCTGGGTCAGCTCGCCCCTGGCGGTTTTCACGTCACTTTACGATATATATAAGTTGTAGCCAGGAGAGAGAGGTTTCCAAAAAATCGAAAATTTCAGTGCTGCGCCAATGCGCGGAAACTATAAAACTTATCTAAAATCTGATTGGTCCACCAAATTCCTCTCAAAAAAAGTAGTACAGTGACGTGAAAACTGCAACCCTCTAGCTTTAATAATAACCGAGATTTTTGAGAAAAACACCCAAAATGGGACACCCTGTACTTAGTCTAAGATAAGACCTAACATACACAACAATATACTCTCATCATTTTTCGTATATGCTATGGTTTCATAACAAATTTGATTTTTTTTTTATTTTGGGATAGTTATTAAAATCAAAACACTTGCTTGGTACGTAACGAAATTGAAAATAGAAAAATATTATTAGTTTCCACAACTTTTGTAAATAAGGAAATGCAATATTCAAACCTAATGGATTTTATTTTCGAATTATAATAAGAAACAAAAAAAAGGTTAATTATAATAACTCACCCCAAAACAAAATGTTTGTTGAGATAACAACAGAAATCGGACAGTACATAAGTTCAGAGACATTTAAAAAAGCCCCATGATCTGTAGGTACTGCCAAACATCTTTGTAAAAAAATATTAAAATACACCGCTACACGAAGATAATATACCGAGAACGTTTTAAACTAAGCTGAGAGGCCTGAGAGACACGAGAGAGTTTTCGAAACCAGGTCAACAGGCCCGCAGACCAAAAGAAGAAAGTGAATGGAACGAGAATGCAGCAGGTAGCGAAAGTTACCCTTCAATACCGAGCATAACACCTGCATCTAAAACAACTATGCAACATTGTTGCAGCACAGTGGTGGCGTGGATTAGATTTCTTAGATAAGGTTGATATAGGACAATAAATAGGATGATATAAGATATAAGACAAAATAAATTATATACTTAAACATATTTTTTTGCTGAAAGCTGCGAGGTAACTATGATAGTTTTTAACAACTCCTCTGCTAGAAATCGTATTAGATTTACGTTTCAAGAGCATACATGAAACAAGGAACCCTACGCATATGGCCTTTGATGGAGGCAGTAACCAGATATATTTTTTTCTGGAACATATTTTAAGAGTTTGATGATACAGTAAACGGATATTCTTTATATTTTTATTTTGAGGAAAGTAAGAGACATCCTTTTTAAAGGGGTAAGTAACAGGAATTACATGGTAGCGCACACAGGGATTAACAAAAGTGCACAAGACTTATGTATTAATAGTAAGAATAGGTAAATTAAAAAATGAAAGAGCAATTATTTATGGTTACCAGTTTAATAACACTCAAAACATAATTATCTACATAATAATATATTTAAAAAAATAAAATTAATAATACCTATATAGATACTTAAGTTGATTTGGATTACAGACAACATACATATTCCTTAAATACATATCCCAAGGCATATAGTGTTAATATGGAAAACATAACAACTAAGACATACAAAATATTATTTTTAAGCGATTTTTCTTTAGTCAAGTCTGCTAAAATAACTATGTAGGTATCTTTGGCATAAGCAAACTTGTTGGTCTAAGCATTCAATTCACACTTTACTTCCTTCTTTGTATTCAGAAATTGCCGAACTTCTTGAAATTTCTTCTGCATCCCCTTCATAAAATTTAAGCTCTAAGTGACATTTTTTCCACTACCTACCTTTTAAAATATAGGTTCCAATCTTATAAGGATTTTCCTGCGATAAATTTGCAATTAATTTTTCTAACATATTCTGACATTGAGAATTGGTACGGACTTTTTGAAGACTGTGTACTACCAACCTGAAATGCGTGTGGTATTTTTTTTTTATTTTGTAGAGGTGGGAATGGATGTGGATGTATATGTGGATATATATCTACAGGATAGTAGTTAATAAAGTTTAATTAATTTTATTTTGTGAAACCGTTTAATCGCCGCAACCAAAATGTATTCCAAGTTCCAACCAAAACTTGATGTGGAAAAAAAAATACTTCAGCGAAAATTAGAAGAGAAGAGGTTTTCGAATGCCTGGGGTAAGAAGAACCAGAGCAAAATTAACTTCAGCAAGATGTGGAGATGTCAGAGGTCTTAGGACAAAAGTTGGAGGAAGAGAAACAACAAGAGATACCTAATGAAGAATACTTAAGCACGTGTTGCAACGAAGGATATGGAATGTATAAACCAAACCTGGAGGGCAGGGACATCCTCCGATAACCAAGCTTGCTCTCCAAGAAGCAGAAGACCAAAATTAAAAAGTACGCAGATAGTGTTCGCAGGGAAAAACTAGTATGTAGTAAAAAAACATTTGTTAATATCGATAATAAGAAATTGTATTATTCTTCAAAATTTTAAAAACATGTAAGTACATGGTTTCATACTGGAAGTGAATGTGAATAATTGTGCCAATATTAATATTTTTATATTGTATATTGAACATTTTTATGTATCGTATTCCAAGCCATGTTTTCTGACAATAACAAATTTTTTATCGACTTATATATTTTTTAATTTATCATTTTTCTGTAAAAAAGCAATTCATTTTGAAAGAGTTCTGTTTTATTCAAAAATTGTTTCTCCTAATATACAAGGTTATATTAGATACATATTATACAGGTATATGATGCAACTCGTGATAAATCAGAGTCAGTAAAATTCTAAAATGTTTTGAATTCGTGAGATTTCACTGAAATTAGTCGAAATTATTTTCTATTTGCATGTAAGATTGACTGTAGCAGAATTAGCATGATTTAAAATTAATTTCATCACATAAATTTCAAACAAAATGAATATTTAGTGTCCCCATTATAATTTTAAAAGAAATGGCTTGTGGCATATGGGACAAAATGCTTTGGTAATTGGCAACACCAAACTAGTTTCCAATATCTAATGGAAATTGTGTATGGGTCCTTCGGAGGTGTGCAAACCACGACAGGTACCTGTTTCGGGCTTAAAAAAAAACAGGTACCTGTCATGGTCTGCACACCTCCGAAGGACCCATACACAATTTCCATTAGATATTGGAAACTAGTTTGGTGTTGCCAATTACCAAAGCATTTTGTCCCATATGCCACAAGCCATTTCTTTTAAAAATTTCAAAGTTTAGTATAAAAATAGCTTAAACAAATATACTCAAAACTACTACTTTTTTAAGAAAATCTGCTGACCAGTACATATAAAATATTAAATACACCATATTTTTACTCAATGTTTAATCAATTACAAGGATCCTGAAATTGTGACATAAGAAACGCCAAACCCTCAGCTATTTACAACAATTTATTGAGTTAAAAATAAGATACTATTAGCATAAACGCCATAAACTAATCATTGTAGTCATATATCATAACACGCATTAAAAAATACTTCAATTGCAATAATAATTAAAGCACAGATAAATCTGTGACAAAAGAAGGAAGACCTCTACAAGGAATGTGTTGGCGGACAGCCGGAATACTCGTATCAGTCTTCGAATACAGAATTTAAAGTATAGTAATATTACTAAATACAAGTTAAGAATTCTAAAAATAAGCTCAAACTTACATACAAGCATAATATTTAAATTTGAAATTATACGGTATCTTTCTGTAATTAAGACATAGCATCTATTTAAGATTTTTTAGTATATTTGAACTTCTAAAAATAGTAAATACCTTATTATTTAGAGTATATAACTATATAAATCAAAATAAAGAAATTACGTTTATAGTGTGAAGAAAAACATAGTTTGGAAATGTTTAGTTGTATATTATAAATGTTTGGTAGTTTACTCAGATTACAACGGTTTTCTAGGGTCTTCCAAAGTACTTGAGCTAATGCTATCCTAGTTCTAGCGGGAAAAGTCGACCATAGCTGCATATGGCAATGAAGACAAAATAATAGTAATTGCCCCCCTCCCCCGAACAATCATTCAGTTGCTTCTGGGGTACTTCTAGTTTGGAGTATTGTACGAGTGAGAATTATTCATGTTAGTGACTATAAGAAGAAATTACTTCCATATTATTTACTCTATAATTTCTGAAAATAGTAAATATATTTAGTTATATATACCAAGACAAATAAAAATATAGAAGTAATTCTGCAAAATGGAGAATTTTTTTTTGTAATTTGACTATGCTATACTAGTGAAAATTGGAAAAGGACCTAATGTGCGTCTACACAACATACTACACCAGACGTGCATTGATTTGTACCCTTGTTTTTTTTTTGTTTTTTTTATGGCTTTTGGATTTCTCTGTGCCCATTTATGAGAATGAGAATGGGCAAAAATTAAAATTTGATATTATATTTCCTCTGATTCAAAATCAAGAAATAATTTTATACAATATAGCCAATTTTATGATTTTTTTGCTTCTTTTTATTTCACATCCTAATCACTAATGTACAGAAAGCTACCTTTATAGTGTGACAAGCTGTATACGGGTATAGGAATTATACTTCCCGTATTATCTAAAATGACAATTATTTCTGCCACTGTCTGGAAAAATAATTATGGCCTGCTTTATAAAACCTTCTCACCTGAGTGAAAAATACAAAGAAATTTTCTTAAATACAAAATATCTCGAAAACGGGTAGTTTTTGGTATAGAATGTTATTGACATAAAATGTGGGGCTTGGACGCCGGCATCCCACAAACTATAGAAATATGGCTCATTTGATTTGAAAAAAATAAGTTATTGCTGTTTGAAATTATCTGCATTTGAGAGCCTGTTATGAACACACTGTATATGCAAAAACCAATTTAGACATACCACACTACAAAGGGTTGTGCTGTCATACTTTGGCTATAATATATCTTTGATATCTATTAAAATAAAGAAACAGCATTCAGTTTACATAACCTCCACGAAGTCCCTAAATTACAAGAAAAATTCGATACCTTGGCAACGTTGCATCCAAAATACAAAACAAAAAACCATTCTGTAGCAAATTTCATGGAGAATGCAAATATTCCAAAGGATTAATGCAATTGTCAAAATCTAAATATTTTATTTTTGTCTTGCAAATACGAATCGCCCTGGATATGTGAGAATAAAAGAGAGGTTATGTCCACTGCGAACCTTACAACTTTTGCATTCAAGTTTTTTTTGTATCTCTTACAGTTCCTGAGATCTAGGGGGTAGGACAAACTATTTGGGACACGCTGTACTATAATGTATGCATGTTCCTTGTACCAGTGACTATAGTTCTATAGTCACTGCTTGTGAGACCTGTATCCCAACCGCTTGCATTTAGTAAATTTCCACTAGGTGACATTTAATAAATTTCAGCAGGAATCTCGACAGTTTGTATATTAGATAACTGTCCAGAGAGGTGTCAGTCGAAATCGGTACCACCAAAATGGTTTTTAAATAACTAAAGCCTTCGAATCAAATAATTTGAAGAAATCTTACCACGTTTGGTAATCCAACAGATAGGTTCTGCGTTATCCTATCTGTATGTTGATATTAATAAATTATCCTGACTATACAAGAGGTAATATAAATCTTGATCTACAGCGTATCCCGCTCTGATGTCCGGAAGAGGGAAAAGTTTTTTATTTGTGGGTTTAGAATGAAAAGTCACTCTATCAAAACTCCTGCTTTTTTCAAAACGCCCAAAACTGTTAAAATATTTTTGATTTTTTATACGGGTGTTCAGTATTTTGAAAAATTTAGACAAATTTTGTTAATCACCAAGAGTAAAGAACCGTTGTTTTTGACAATATCGACAAATATTATCCAGAATGTCATTTAGAATCCACAGAGGGTTACAAATTTGAGGTTTCAGCAATTTACGTTGAATTTTTTTAACAAGGCGGGCAGGTAATGGACTTTTATTTGTGGGGCAATCCGACACAAAAGTTTATGCCGAACCGCTTGATAATAACGTGGACACTTTAAAAAACAGAATAAGGGATACAATTGCAAATATTCCTCTACACGAAATACAAAATGTGTATAGAGAATTTATTAGAAGAGTTGAAATTTGTGCAGAAGTTGGAGGCAATAAATTTGAGTGAAATATATTTTTGCAAATTTTAATAAGATTATTTCTTGTTTAAGTAAATTTTCCATATTTTTAGCAATAAATTAACGTAATAGCATTGAAGAAATTGATTATTGTATAAATTCTGCAAATATTAAATAAAGCTGCACAAACAAATTACCTACATGCATTGTTAAAAAAAATTCCAACATAAATTACGGAAACCTCAAATTTGTAACCCCCTGTGGATTCTAAATGACATACTTGATAATATTTTTCGATATTGTCAAAAACAACGGTCCTTTACTCTTGGTGACTAACAAAATTTTTCTAATTTATTCGAAATACTGAACACCCTGTATAAAAAATCAAAAACCCACGAATAAAAAACTTTTCCCTCTTCCGGACATCAGAGCAGGGCACGCTGTATATAACGTGCCGGGCGCCTACTACTCGATCCTTACTGCATATGAAATACTTACAGTAAACTTTTGCTATGTGTAACACAAGGTAAAAACACATCTGTTTAAAAGCGTTAGATTTACATAGTGTTTTTTTAATAATTATTAGTTTGAAATATAATTTAATCACAGATTGTGATTTAATCGAAAACAGATTATTTCTTGCTTTTTTTTGTGTAAAATAAATTAAATCATTTTTTAATAAGTGTACCCAAAATTGGGAAAAATAATTGAAAAGTGGGGATTTTAATTTAATGCAAAGCAAGTGGAATGGGAAACAATCAGATTTATAGGTTAAGGGAGAGGGTGCGGCTCATGGAGTGGGGGACCAATAGAATTTCTAGGTTATGGAAGGACTTGGTTTGAGAGGTGGGGGAGGGCGTGGCTTAAAAATGGGGGATCAATAGAATTTATAGGTCACCCAGGAGGGCATGGTTTAATAAATGGGGGAAACCAATGAAAAGGTTAGGGAGATGTGGTTTCGGGGGTGGGGGACCAATAAACATATGAAGAAGGCGTGGCTTGAGGAGTGGGGGGCCAATGAGTTTTCTAGGTCACGCAGGAGGCCAGGACCATCCAAAACACACTACTGACACACATTGGTGTTCAATATTTTAACATTTTTTTTGAAATTTCACTTCATGTGCAAGGTTAGTTTATAGGAAGGTTAGGACATTCCCCTACTATTAAACAAAACCAAAAGTAGCCTCTCACCACCGGCAACATCGCACAACTGTTCTTCTCACAGCTTAATGCCAGTGGTGTATCAGAATGAATTAACGCAGTTGAAAAAAGTTGAAAACAAAAAAAAATACCGAGAAATTTTAAGAGAAAAAATAGGAAAAGCAATATAAGAAATGTATGCATAAACCAAAGTAAATAAGAATCACGCCTTTGACTGCAAGCGACAAATGAATATGCCAAAAACGTCTGTGTGCGCTTATAACCTGGAAGCGTTAAATGTATTGTACCAAATCTCTACAATAACAGTCCAAACTCGTTGCCTTGGTTACCACCTTTATTGTTTAGCCTTCACAAATAAACTTGTCAGATACTGTCACTGACCAAGAATATTCTATCAACTCCAAAAAAATCTCACTAAAATCGCGTTATGACCTTTAATTAATTTCAGTCCCAATTCCCAGGGCTCAAATGGGGCCCCGAGGGCCTCAGGCCAACAAAGATGCAACTGTAAGTAGACTACCGAAACTTAAAATTTGTCTGCTAAATTTTTGAGTAGGTTAGAAAACAGTGCAAACATGTTCATTGAAAGCTGATATAACAACTTTAGAGGCATTTTTCGTTACAGTATAATGAGTTACTCTTTCGTCAGTTCATGTGTAAATGTTACCAACTTAAATTCATCCTTTCGTCCCTTTGCCTCTCTCACCCCCCCCCCCCTTCCCTTCCAAGTCGTCAAATGTCCTAACCTTAATATAAACTAACCTTGGTGATGTGGAAGGTGGAAGTAATATTACTTACCTTTATTTCCTGGTTTCCATAAAGTTCCAGTATTAAGTTTGCTCCAAAGCCGGGTTTGTGTATATCAAATAACTTGAGTGTTCTTGCTATATGCACCAGGGTAAGGTCGTGTCCCGACCATAGTACCATAGATGGCTCTTTTTTACCATTTGAGATTTTAATCATGGAGCTTATGACATCCCGTAATAATTTTCCTAATAAACAAACAAAAAGTAATTGAAGGTATACAGTGTGTATATTATAATATGTATATATGGAATATGTATAAATGACAAACAAATTCACTCGGACCATGTATTCTAGGAATAACTCTTCCTTGTTCTCAAATCGAGATGTTGCGGAAATGAGTGAAATCAATTAATATAAAAGGGTATTTTGGGATTAGTTTAAAAGAATACCAAAAAATAAATTACCTTCATTTTTGAGGATATGAAAAAAAAAATGTTATAAACAAAAGTTGTTTAGAATTAAACACTACATAAGAATACTGATATGGTTAATTCAGAAGTGTTGTTTGGCATACAATATATAAAAGTAACACTCAAGTTGTGGCAAAGTTACCTTATACCTAATCTTTTTATAGTTATTTGATTCTTAGCTATATTCTTACTCAGTGTATGCCAGACAACATTTCTGCAGTAGCCAGGGGATATTTTTCTGTGTTGGGGACGTTCAGATCAATAAACTAATCAACTCATTTGTGCTGACGTTTCGACTTTATCAGCACTATTCTTCTTCAGACAAACTCAGATGTTCTGAATAAGACTTTATAAATGACAAACAAATTCACTTGGATCATGTATTCTGGGAATAACTCTTCATTGTTCTCAAACCGAGATGTTGTGGAAATGAGTGAAATCAATTAGTAATATAAAAGGGTTTTCTGGGATTAGTTTAAAAGAACACCAAAAAATAAATTACCTTCATTTTTAAGGATATGAAAAAAATAAAGATGTTATATGGAAAAGTTCTTTAGAATTAAACATTACATAAGAATACTGATCTGGTTAATCCAGAAGTGTTGTTTGGCATACAATATATAAAAGTAACACTCAAGTTGTGGCAACGTTACCTTTATACCTATTCCTTTTATAGTTATCTGATTTATTATTATGGCTTATTCTTACACAGTCTACGCCAGACAACATTTCTGCAGTGGCCAGGGGTATTTTTCTGTGTTTTAGACGTTCAGACCAATAAACTAATCAACTCGTTTGTGTTGACGTTTCGACTTTATTAGCACTATTCTCCTTCAGACAAACTCAGATGCTCTGAAGAAGACTTTTATAACATTTTATAATAAATTATCCAACTACGTTAAGCTAATAGATCAGATTAATCCTTTCAAAACAGCAGTTTTTAACTTGTTAGTAAAATAGGGCTGTTCAGCACCAATCTGAAAATGATTTTTTTTTATGCAAGTCGATAGCATTCTGTGTATATATGATGTTACCAAAGTTTCAATTTTATTGCTTTGGCGAAACTCCCAATATTTCTAAATCAAAACAGCACTGCGCTCGGCGCGTGGATCCGCCTGGCGATGTCATGGGTTCCTATGCTGCTGGGGCCAGAAGCGAGCGACCGATTGTACGCGATCGCCGGCCCACTATCAGTGAGCGATTAAACAGCAGAGCACAATCTCGGCCGTTGCGAAAAGTTTTTCTAAAGCAGATTCAAGTAATCTACCCTAGGTAGACATAGTCATGGTTATGGATTATTTCAATAATAACAAAGACTTTATAAGTACCGAGATGATAGATAGATAGAAAGATAAATCTTTATTTGTTCCTATACAAGACCCAAAGGGCATAGAACATGTCAATATAAGATAAAAATGTAAAAAATAGAATAGAGTACCTAGATCACCTAATTAGTTATACAATAATAAAAAAGAAAAAAATACACTTAACATTTTACCGGAGATTCGAAAAGAATATGCATCTAAACTGTCATATTTGAATTGTATCCTCAAAGTATTCCTTTAGATTATAATAAGCCTTGTCAAGAAGGAAAACCCTCAACCTATGTCTCATGCTAGAGAGGGGGAGACCTTGCAGACTCATTGGTAATTTGTTCCAGATTTGTTTTATGGAATATTCAACATTCTTTTGAATGTATGTAAGGTTTGTGAAAACAGGCCTGAGATTCTGTCTATTTCTAGTATGATAATGGTGATTTTCCACTACCATAAACAAATCAGGGTTTTTTCTAATAAAAAGAGCAGCCTCCAGGATATATGAACAGGCAACCGTCAAAATCCTGTTAACAACAAAGACCTCTCTACAGCTATCCCTTTGCTTCAAATTAAAAATACGCCTCAGACAATTCTTCTGGTTAATCATCACCCTTTCCACATTTACAGAATTCCCCCAGAAAATGATTCCAAAGGTAATTCTCGAGTGTACATATGCATGGTAAGCGGACAATGCCGTCGCGACATCAATACTTGTAGCCAGGATATTCAGTGCATATCCATATTTTGCTATATTTTTTGACAAATTATCAATGTGTGCCCTCCAATCAAGTCTCCCGTCCACTACAACTCCCAAGAAAGAAACACTGTTAGTTGCAATTATATCTACATTTTTGTAGGTGACCTTTAGATCTGCATTTAAGTTTCTACTAAAATTCAGAAGCTGTGTTTTGTTCACATTCAAAACGAGATTGTTCGTTGTAACCACTGGTCGAGCGTTGTTAGTGCTGACTTGATGCTCCTTTTGCTTGACTCCAAAGTTAGTTCACTGAAAACAATGGTGTTGTCATCAGCATACAAGATCATAAGCTCATTAATAATCCTAGGTGCCTCGTTAGTATAAAGAATATAAAGTAATGGGCCCAATATGGACCCCTGTGGCACCCCCCTTATGACAGTCATAGGTTCAGATATTATCCTTTCACCACTCTGATCATATTCGACAACACACTGCCTCCTGCCTTCCAAGTATGATGCCACCACAGCAAGGGGCACACCCCTAACTCCACAATACTTCAGTTTCTTGAGGAGTATTGGAATATGGACGCTATCAAACGCACGAGACAAGTCAAGAAACAGAGCTGAGGTTATATTATTGTTGGAAATAGACTCATTTATTTTTGCCAACACCTGATAGACTGCTCTAGCTGTACCTTTTCCCTTTCTAAAGCCATTTTGAACATGTGACAACACTAAGTTACCCTCCAAAAATCTGACAAGTTGGTTGTATATAGCCTTCTCAAATATTTTATTTAAATTTGAAAGCAACGTAATCGGTCTATAATTTTTCAGTTCAGTTTTGTCTCCTTTTTTATGAATGGCTTTAATGTAGCCAATTTTCAGCATCATCAGCATCAGCATAGTTACCGGTGTGGAGCATTATACTAAAATCGAGCAATCCGTACGCCTGATGTAAACAAAACCACGTGTTCAATGACGATCCTCGATTGGTCGGTAGGCTATAAAATTTCACCCGACTCGGCAACAGGGACGTGCTCGATCGCAGAAGTGTAGATATTCGGTTTTATCTTATTGTTTTCAGCTATTTAGACACTGCCACAAATAATTTTATCGATGTTTTGAACCATTTTAATTAAGCCAATAATTCTTGTCTGAAATATTTTGATGTACACAATTGTAAGACTAAAATTAAATAAAGGTCGTACCTCCGTGCGGCTATGGCAGATATTTCAACTCACGTGCTCTTGTTTACTCCAGGCGTAAGAGTTGCCCGATTTTACTATAGATTGATTATGTGGGATAGAGGTAGGGCAATCACATCAGATGCTTCCTTTAGCAATGCAATAGGCATTTCATCTGGACCCATAGATTTTTTATTTCCTAATTGCTTAATGATCTGTTTTATTTCAGTTGGACTAACAGGGTCAAAAGAAAAGCTAAAACCTGAGACGACGACGCTCCGGTGGCCTTCGTTAGGCTATCCACTAAACTAATATCTCCACCCTGAGAACCCTGTGTTATCCTCCTAACAAGGGCCCAGCAAGCTTTCATTTTGTTATCAGAATTTAAAATAATTTTTTTATTTGAAGCTCTCTTCGCTTTATTTATGTCATGTTTTAATTTATTTTTAAACGTTTTATAGTATTCCTCCGTTATATTCCCCCTGAACACCTGTTGATATAGATCTCTCTTGATTTTCCAAGACACCCGCAGGTCATGATTAATCCAGCTTGTGGACAATTTATTTTTTGTGTAGATATTCGGTTTTATCTTATTGTTTTCAGCTATTTAGACACTGCCACAAATAATTTTATCGATGTTTTGAACCATTTTAATTAAGCGAATAATTCTTGTCTGAAATATTTTGATGTACACAATTGTAAGACTAAAATTAAATAAAGGTCGTACTTCCGTGCGGCTATGGCAGATATTTCAACCCACGTGCTCTTGTTTACTCCAGGCGTAAGAGTTGCCCGATTTTACTATAGATTGATTATGTGGGATAGAGGTAGGGCAATCACATCAGATGCTTCCTTTAGCAATGCAATAGGCACTTCATCTGGACCCATAGATTTTTTATTTCCTAATTGCTTAATGATCTGTTTTATTTCAGTTGGACTAACAGGGTCAAAAGAAAAGCTATTTTCACAATATTCAATATTAGAATAATCGATATCATTTTGCCGCCCTAAGTCAGGGCAAGCATTAATGAAGAACTTGTTAATGGAGTTAAGGACCTGAGACGACGACGTTCCGGTGGCCTTCGTTAGGCTATCCACTAAACTAATATCTCCACCCTGAGAACCCTGTGTTATCCTCCTAACAAGGGCCCAGCAAGCTTTCATTTTGTTATCAGAATTTAAAATAATTTTTTTATTTGAAGCTCTCTTCGCTTTATTTATGTCATGTTTTAATTTATTTTTAAACGTTTTATAGTATTCCTCCGTTATATTCCCCCTGAACACCTGTTGATATAGATATCTCTTGATTTTCCAAGACACCCGCAGGTCATGATTAATCCAGCTTGTGGACAATTTATTTTTTGTGTTCAGTTTTTTATTGGGGCATATTCTATTTATAAGATTGGTGATCTTCTGTGCAAAATTCTCGTAGGCCTCATTTACATCAACCGAGTCAAACACATCCCCCCAGCTCTCACACGATAGCTCCCAGGCCACCATTTGAATCCTATTTTTAGAAAAGGCACGACTGGTATAACGTTTCCCAGTCATACCCTCCCCAGAGACTTCAATATTCACCACCTGAGCATAGTGGTCCGACAATGCCAGATCCAAAACCTCCCCCTCTTCACATGCTTGAACATTAGTGAAAATATTATCTATAAGTGTGCTTGTTCTTTTCGTTACCCTAGTTGGACAAAAAATTTTTTGTTTTAAATCAAAGCTTAGAACAATGTCCATAAAAATGTCTACATTTCGACTCTGTTCAAGCAGATTCAGATTAAAATCTCCGCACAGCAACAATGAGTAACCCCTAAACCTATCATGAATTAGTCTTAAAACTTGATCCAGTCTTTCAACAAACACATCAAAATCTCCCAGATTAGTACGATAGACACACAGAACAATACACTTAAAATCCAATATACATATCTTTACATAAGAGCACTCAATCTGGCCCTCTATGCTCATATCTTCGATCACTTTAACCCCGTCTGCACACACTTGCTTGTCGGTAAAGATGCAGGAGCCTCCATGGATAGTTTCCTTCCTTGTGAAACAGGACATCAGTTCATACCCCTCCACATGCGTAAATGCTTCCTCGTCTGATTTAAGCCAATGTTCGGTGATACACAGAACAGATGGACTGATATCATTTGCCCTCATGCTCAATTCAATGTCATTTCGCTTATTCTTGATGCACTGTATATTTTGATGCAGCAATTGTAGTCTTATTTGTTTCCCTGTTGGCGTGTTGGCAGATTTGCTATTTTTAACATTGTTCAGTTTTTTTATCTTTCTTCAGGTAGCGATATTATCTTTGGAATATTTCGTATGTACTTTATTCTAAGATTTTCCTCACCATTTTTCTTTCGTTGTAGCATTATTTCCTTTAAATTTCTATATTCCTCCATTTGTTTGGCAGTCTTGTCGAACCCGAGTGCCAGCGTTTTAAAGGCAGGTAGCTTTGCTAGATCTCTGGCCTTGGATGTTGTTTTCCTACACGCAACACTTTCAAGTTCGCAGTATCCACCTCAGGACATATGGTTTTTATAATATTTTGCACCTTCACAACACAGACTCATCTTCCTCAGGTGTCCTTTCTATGCATCCAAAAACCATCAAATTATTCTCTCTTGCTTTCCTGTCATTGATTTCTCTCACTGCATCCACGGGATCTGTTATAACATCGTTCTTTACTGAAAGTCTTTTTACTTGCTCTTTAAGACTGTTTATTTCATCTCGAAGTTCTTGATTTATTTTTCGTTGTTCTTCATAAAAGTGTAGCACTTCATTACTTTTCTTCTCAATGGTATCAAGTTTTTCCATTACATCCGTGAGTGTTATTTCTGTTTGTTTTCCCATTATTTGTTGTCCCAGACTTAACCTCAACTTCACCACATTGTGCACAAGACCATCTCTTTCCTTGAATATTTTGCAATTCTTTCTGGAAATTGTTTAATTCCTGGGTTGTAAGCTTCACACACTTTGTGTGGAACCATATTTCACATTTAGAGCATTGAATTGCATATGAGTTTTTGGTTGTTTTTGAACAGGTACCACAGGACATGATGTCTCAGATATTCCTTCCTTGTTGAAACAAGGAGGTGTTAAGCTTAAAAAGTAACTTTTTACTACAATACTTCTAAAACTTAGAATATAGGTACTCAATAAAAACTAGACATTTATCGCTGAAATCCCGAGACAATCTTTTACTGCGATTTTCTTGTCAAAATATGTCCATCTTGTCTATTTCTACGAAAAACATATCTCATATTTTATTGAATTTATTAATAATTATTAAAGATCCGATTTCATATTATTATTTTGTACAAATGTTAAAATCTTGCAGGTCTGCAAGGAAAGATTATGGAGATTAAAGAGAGCAACATATATGTTACCTAAAGGCAAAGCATAAGATTAAATCTACATATTACGATTTACGATATCTCTTGTACGTTAAATGAATTCGATGTACGGATTTTTTTATACTAGTGCTTGTACACCCAGGAACTAAACATAATATTTGTAATATTTATATGGGCCTCCCGTTGTGGTTTTCTGGTTCTCTGCTCGATCCATTTTTGTTATATCTTGTACAGAGTACCAATTTTACAAACTACTACTTGTAACACAAATATAAACAGCTGTGGCTGTAGCAGACTAGCGAAAAACAAAGCACGAAAGCACCGGTCGACGCACCATGCCGTGTGTCTATGCGGATCTCTGCCGGAGCAGCCAGCGCACGTAGGGACTGGTGACGTCACGCCCCAGGAGCGGCGTGATTAATCCAAGCGCACATACAATAATTTATTTATCACAGAAGGACTTTCACAAAAAATGTAATATTTTGCACACATACAAATTGGACCCTATATTTTCCGATAAGGTAATAAAAAAAATTGTGAACAGCCCTATTAGAGCCTTACTTCATTAGGAAATACATAGAGGCAACTTTGTGATGTACTATACATATAGTGTATGTGTAGATAGGCATGTTGTTTCGGTTGACACAATTTAACTGTCAAATTCAAATTTCAGGAAGTAACGGCTCTTCGGCCAATCATACAATGTGTCCCACGGATAGGTGAAACGACTCTTGTAAAAGACAAAACAATTTCGAGTTGAAATTTGAGAGTTTGGGGATCAGCCCTGCTTGGCTAGAAAGTAATGTTTGACATAATTTTAGTTTCGAAAAATCAAGTATGCCTTGGATCGTTGGGTGAAGATTTAAAAAGAGAATCTACGCCCATGGAACAGCGTGCCGATTTAAAAACATCTCCGGAGCCCGCTGGCACCCTCTACATTCCGGACCAGAAATTAAAGCGGATCGATATCGAAAATCTTCTGGCATCTTCGCCGGAGCCATCTTGCGGCTAGCGGAAGTAACAATTATTCACAGTCGGTGTCGCTGACTCGAAAGCAAAGTCTAGAAAACAGCACACTGTTTTCTGGGGTATACTGGGATAGCTCGGTGGGAATTACAGATGGGACATTTCGAGTCTGGCAATATCTTGATTTTGACTTTTGACAGGGTTTTACTTGACATTAAGCCCTGGGAATTGGGCCTGGAGAAAGTGAAAGGTTAGAAAGCGATTTTGTGCGAATTTTGGAGCTGAAAGAATATTCTTGGGCAGTGACAGTAATCTGACAAGTTTATTTGTGATTTTTGAAGGCTAAACAATAAAGGTGGTAACCAAGGTAACGAGTTTGGACTGTGATTTTTGAGATTCATTACAATATTATTTGCCCCTTTCACTGCTCCCTTTCGCGACCAGAAATTTACTTGGGGAAAGGACCCGCCCAAATACACTTATTAAACAGGGGTATCATTCCATCCTTTTCCCTTTAATAGAAATCGTATATTACATCAACCACACACGAGCAGAAAATACAGACACAAAATTTTATATTTCCAGCTCCATAGATGGTGTTTATTTTCAACGGGTACGTTGGGATCTATAGTAAACCCTAGAGCTGCGGGCGAGACTTCGAATTTTTTTTAGCCTTGAAACTCTTTTTACACATTGTGAAACTATTGACTAGTGGGGGACTATTATTATTGCCAAAACAAATAACATACAGTGTGTCCAACTTTAAAACTGTACAAATCCGTAAAATCTTCATTTTTGGAGACAATCGCCCAAACTTTTTTTTGTTTGAAAGGCCTTTAAAAGTCCTATTTTGCTCAAATTTGACACCCTGCAGAATAGAACTCTCTGTATATTTTTTATTCAAATTTGGTATATAGGGGTTTTGGGGTGTTCTGATTAACGCTGTGGGGTCAGATTTTAAATAAAAAAATCGCTAAATGGTTTTCGAGAAAATTGGGGGTATAAAAAAATGGTAACCGGCCCTGGATTTGCATTTTGAAAATAGCAGGAAGGTCAAAAGAAGCGGTTTTTGAAGGCCTTTCAAACAAAGAAAGTTTAGGCGATTATCTCTAAAAATGAAGATTTTACGGATTTGTACAGTTTTAAAGTTGGACACCCTGTATAATAATTGTATATGCGTTAAAATGTTCTTACTTATATAATTTATTTATGTTGACAATATTTCTGGATTTGGTATTTAGGTATTTTTTTAATAAATGTGTTTTCTCATTTAACTATTTTATTTTATTCCTCTCTGTCAAAAAATGTTCAAAGGTAATTCTGAATGAAAATGGGTAATTACTTTCTGGCGTGTTCAGTCAATACCTACTTAAAAAATATCAATTCCTACATGTAGGTACATACATAGTCAACAGTTTAAAAAATCCTTATTTACCTACTTTTACTATTTTTGTTTATATCACTAATAAAAGTAGCATTTCATAAAACAGTGTTAGTTTTTTTATTAAGAAATTCATTTTCGTCAATGTAATTTGAGCAAAAACTGCAAATTAAACAGTTATAGAGGGCAGGCCGTTACCTTGATTTAACTATAGAGAAAAATCAAACGGCAGAACATAAAAAACGCGATCACGTAAATTCAACAAAAGTGTCTACTTAAAACTGAACTTAGCACTTAGCAGCCAATTTTCTAGGAGCCAAAAATTTCAACGTTTATTTTTTGATGAATATTTTTCTTCATTCTCCAGTTTAATCTGCTTAGAAAGTTTAATAATAGTTACCATTTCTACTTTATTTTTATCAAAATAAATTTGTGGAAATAAGGGCGAGGAAAATTTTTTGTTGCCAGAAAATCGGCTACTAACTTTACACCGGTTTAGTAAGGCACATTGATTTTTAAATGTCTTCCGATATTTGGCCCCGCCTGTTTAAGTTTAAATAGTTACGAGCCGCCACTGATTAAGTGGTGTGGTATCATAGTTTGGCAGATATAAGCAATAATATCGTTTTAACAATGGCAGGCATTGTCCTAGCTAGCTAGCTTTTAAAATTGAGGGTACAGTTTACTCCGGCCTTGTTTTTTCGACAAAAATACACCCTGTATACACTGTGTACTGATAGCAAAGTCTAGTATTCTCTAGACTTTGCTGATAGGTTCGGCCAATTATTGGGGCAACACCAAACAGAATGTCAACTTACAATTAGAATTTTTTTATCGTTTACACCCCTTGGGCACTGAATCGCAGGACACACAGTATATATTTTTATTAGTTACTTAAGCTAAAAAAATAAAAATAAATAACAACCTCTTTCTGTATTCAACATTTTTCCAAAAAAACGCCTAGGTACATTAAAAAATACTCCCTAATAGAGGGAAGGCAATCAGTTTTTTCACTTTTCTCAAAGTTTTCATTTTGGACATATGTTTTGTTTTTCAAATCAACGTAAGAAATTGAAGCAACATAATGTAGATCACTATATCCTAAAAAAGATAATTTTAAAAATCTGCCAATCCGTTAAAATCGTCAAATATCAAACTGAAATATGCCCAACCCTGAATCTATTCCTAATTTTATAAAAGCCAAATGTAGAATTATTTCACTGGCCCCTTCTCCCTTCTCCCCCCGTGTCTATTTTTAGACTTGTTTGCCCCGCCCCGAACACAAACGAGCCTTTTGGAATACGAAATTGTCGAGTACGAAATCTACCACTAATTATCGATTTTGTTAGAGTCATTGTAATTATCGAAAATAGATGGTGCTAAACAGTAGTACTGGACGAGAGCTAAATAGAAATAATAATACCGCTATACACCAGTAGATGGAGTTGGTGCGCGGAGGCGAATGACTACGATCATTGGAAAAAGTTCGAATATCCATAGTCCTTCGCCTCCAAAAGCGCTCGGCATTTTATCTGGATCCGTGAGAGGTCTTTTTAAACCTTCAGTCAACGCTTGGATATTTCGAAAAAAAAAAAAACAGTTTTTTTACACTAGTAAACTGCCTTTACTATACGAGTTACGGAAAAATGTTGTTCATAATGAACAACTGTGTAATCGTAAAAAATTTAAAAATTCTAGGCCTACTTTGATGTTTTGCTCTTTTTTTACTAGGAAAGTGGGGAAATGTGCCCTTTTGGTAAAAGATAATACAAAATCTTACTGGGAAAAATTGTTAAGAATGCAAAAATGAAAAAGACAGCAAAATTTAAAGGAAAAAAGGGCACTTTTCCCCACTTTTTTTAAACACGAAAACGAAAACTATTTAGCGATTTTTTATTTAAAATCTGACCACACAGCGTTAATCAGAACACCCAAAAACCCCTATATACTAAATTTGAATAAAAAATATACAGGGAGTTCCATTCTGTACGGTGTTAAAGTTGAGCAAAATAGGAATTTTAAAGACATCTGGCGAGTCAAGTGAGCCATAGAATCCCTTCAAAACAGTTAAATAGTCAACAGGACCACTCAAAATGTTGGTGTGAAAAAATTTACTACAAAAATATACAGGGTATTTTTCTCTGAGCCATCTCAAAATTCTGAATTTTTATTAAACTTTATACTGGTCAGGAGTGCTTTGGAATCATTTAAAAAATATTAATAATCACAAAAGTACAATTTAAATTATTGGACCTTTCACAACAAAGTCACTGTCTAAAGGCCGGTCCACAAGCAACGATGTATGGTAAGATTTGCATGCGCAAGTAAATCGTTACAGATAAATCGTTGCATGTGGACAGCAGATTTGCACAAAATTTAGAACTGTGCAAAGCTGGACGTCAGAGTTGAAAGTCTGAGCCAAAAAGCATAGATTTAGGAGATTTGCGCATGCAAATCGTAACGTGTGTACGCTTGTCCGAGATTTGTACAGTTTTTAAGTGCGACGGTAGCTAAGTTCTACCTATTTTTAGTCCGGAAATTATTAAATTAATTAAAACTAAAACAATAACTGATTTATTTTAAATTTGTTAAAAAATATGTCGATCATTTCGCATAATTTTATAATAGAATTCAATGGCAAAATAGACTTCGTTTCAATAACCATGCTTTAGACCATCTAGTTCTATTTAAACGTTTCCTGATTTCCTCTTCCTTTTAACATTTAAACAAAATGTCAAAATACTCCAAAAATCTTTCCTCCATGATTATTGTATCAAGCGAAAATTGCAACTTTATTACGATAAGTTGTTATAATGTGGACGCAATGAATTTGTAACGATTTATCTGTAACGATTTACTTGCGCATGCAAATCATACGATACATCGTTGCGTGTGGACCGGCCTTGAGATGATACATTTTCTGTGCCTTTCCTGTTGTGGCACACCAGCCACCTTAACTGATATGGACTTACTGACTGGCAGACTTCTGTATTTTTTAGATTTAGTTCGTTTATAGTGTGTGGAGCGGTTTTGATACACTCGATTTTTGATCCGTATAAAGTTCCAAAAATTCGGATTTGTGTTGGCACCGATAAGAACACTTTGTATATTTTCCATTGGACCTTTGCACACCAACACTTTGAGTGGTCCTATTTACCATTCAACTGTTTTGAAGGGATTCCATGGCACACTTGACTTGGCAGATGCCTTTAAAATTCCTATTTTGCTCAACTTTGACACCCTGCAGAATGGAACTCCCTGTATATTTTTTATTCAAATTTGGTATATAAGGGTTTTGGGGTGTTCTAATTAAGGCTGTGGGGTCAGATTTTTAATAAAAAAATCGGTAAATAGTTTTCGTTAAAATCGGGGTCATAAAAAAATCGCAGCCGGACCTGTATTTGCATTTTGAAAATAGCGGGAAGGTCAAAAGAAGCGGTTTTTGAAGGTCTTTCAAACAAAAAAAAGTTTAGCCGATTATCTCCAAAAATGAAGATTTTACGGATTTGTACAGTTTTAAAGTTGGACACCCTGTAGGTGAAAGGACTCATAAACAACAACAAAAAATCGAGAGTTGAAATTTTAGGTTTTGGGGATTAGCCCTGCTTGGTTTCAAAGTAATTTGTGACATAATTCTAGTTTCGAAAAATCAAGTAGGGGAGATCGGGGTAAGATGACGAACGGGGTAAGAAGACTAATGGGAATATTGTCAAGAAGAAGCGATTACTGATAATTTTACCGATAGAGCCATCTACCTTACGGTAGCTATAATTAATATTGTCGGGTTCATTTTATGGGCAGTTGCTAAGCCGGCCGACAACGGCACATGTTGATTCTAACTTTGTGTTGTAATTTTTTACGAGTTTGTGTAAGGTTTTCCGTACATTTACAAGTAAGTAAGTTCTTTTCCGCCATTACCCAGAAACTATCCATACTATTAGTAATTTCTTGACCTTCCTACATTTTAAAGCTGGTATTATCCACTTGTCAATTTCTTCGTCAATAAATTGTACAATAAATTGTGCAAGTTAAATTGTAGGTGTAAAATAGAAATTGTCATCAATTTACCTTCAATTTCTTTGTCAATTTCTTGGCCAAGAAATTGACCCTAGTTCGAAAATATTGTGGCAAGTTTGGGTATTTCTAGGGATTTTCTGTGTTCCGACCCCAATACCAATTTTAGTGACAAAAAAATTACTGTTTTCATTTTGAACAACTTTTCTTGATAACATTTTGCCGTTAACTCCTACAGGAAAGGCACTTTACTAGTGTAAAAAACAGTTTTTCGAAATATCCAAAGCATAAGTAATTGATTTTTCAAAACTAAAATTATGTCACAAATTACTTTCAAACCAAGTGGGGCTGATCCCCGAAAGCTCAAATTTCAACTCGAATTTTTTTTGTCTTTTACAAGAGATGTTTCACCTATCCAAGGACAATTTATTAGTATAACTTCTTTTTAATCAACCATGGCGTTATAGGTTTATTAAAAAGAAGTTATACTAATAATAAATATATAATTTCCTGAAATTTGCAGCCGTGATAGTACCATAGTTGTTATTATTATTAACTGCCATTGCCTGCATAAATTAAGTGGGCAATTGGCATCAAATTGAAATTTTCTTAAATCAAATAATTAAAAAAATTCCCATATGGGACTGTCTAAGCAAATACAATACCTACATACCTCCTTTCAGTCTTTTCATGAGTTGTGATTCTGAATATAATGCTAAATTAATAGCTGCCAAATGATGCATTTCATTCAGCAATGTTGCATTGTTTGCCCAATCGGGCAATTGTAAACCGCTAGCCTCTTCCATTGTCAAAATATTATAAATTACTTCGACGTCCTCTACAGAGTCTACATTACGTCCAGTTTTTTCTTCCAGAAATTTCATAAGCTCTGAATTATTTCTAAGTAATTCTTGAACTTCTGGCGACTGTAACATCTCTTTGAATTGTTTGTCATACTTTGGACATGCCGATTTCATAGCGATATTCTGAAATAAAATAACCATTTGCACCAAAAGATTGACATGACCAATAGGCATCGAATATTGCTCAGATGCTCATTTTTAAATATTAAAAAATAATAATAAGTGTTTTTTACATTACCTTACAAGATTTCACTTCAACTTACCGAAAATTTTCAAAATTAAATTATGAAAATTAAGAAAAATAAGCATAATAAAATTGTAAATAAATTTCTACTTTTTTGCATAAAGTGCAGATAAATGAATGTACTAAGTTACTTACATTGTCTATGCTGCGAGGCAAGTAATGAACTGGAATTGGTTGCCACAAAAGTTTGTCATTCCAAATTTGCTCATTTTGTGGGGGAAACATACCAGCGGCTACAAGTTGAGCACTCATCAAGCAACGGTCTGCATAACTACTCCTAACATAAACTTTGTCTGGGCTATACATTGGTACAAAAGAGTTATATGATTCCAAGAGTTGTTGGCCCAGTTGATACATCTCATATTTACCCACCTAAAACCAGAACTATTTTTTTATGCAAGTATTTGGAAAATCTATACCACCCAGATTTAAGGTTGCTGATTACAAGGACTTTTTTCTTGACAATTAAACAGTTTCCGAGAAAAAGTCACCATGTGACCTCGGGGGGTCCTATAATAATAATAATTCTCAACCTCACAATACTCCAAACTAGGAGTACCCCAGAAGCAAATGAATGCTTGTGCGGGGGAGGGGGGCAATTACTATTATTTTGTCTTCGTTATAACCTCTACAGTTCCACCCTAAAAATATGCCTACTTTGCTCAAAGTGTATACCGAGAGCCCTGTGTATTTAAAAAAATCATTTGCTGAATGCAGACATATACTATAAGATGAATACATCTTTTAGGAACGGGTTTGTTAGTTTTTCAGGACAGATATTGAAAAAATGAAAATTTTGTTGCAAAAAACGACATATTTCTTGTGCGATGACAGACCAGGCATATCCATTTTTTTATTTAAACCACGATTTATGTATTGAATTAAAAAATACATTTACCCGCTATTTAAGACACTTTGTTGATACCCCTTTGCCAAATTTTGTTTCCGATGAACTTATTCCATACTTTATGTACAGGGTCTTTCCATTTATTCTGAGGTATTCCTACAGCCATCATTTTTGTATGTTAACAACTAGCCGTAACCTATTCTGTGCCGTAACATACATAAAATTGTAATTTTTGAGGTAATCAAGTGTTTTTTTTTTGTAATGAAATGGAGTGGGACGGTGATTTCTTGGGGCATATCACTCCCCTCAAGCCTTCAAACATAGACTACTACGATTGTGTTTATATCCCGAAAATTTGAAAAATAATGTTACAGGTTTTTTTCTCAATTTTTTCTCTATCATCAAAATGTTATTGAGCAGCTTTGAAAATAGTTATGTATAGAATGTCTCAGAGTTGACGCCCCAGGGCTGTGATGCCGTCACCAATGTTTTAAATTTACAAGAACACTGTAAAAAAGCTATTTTTCACAAAGGAATGCATTTTTCTACTTTAGAATTTACAGTTAGAGAGTGTTTCAGTCGATTATTCATGAAAGAGAAATAAATAATGTCCCAATTTTTCCTTCTCAATTTAAATACCTATACTGGGAAATATGCATCCCAAAATTAAATCAATATTACCTAATTTTCAAAAAAAAATCTAGGTACCTACAACTTCGGTAGGGTTAATTCGGCAGTAAACCGGACACAGCCAATAGTCTGACAAAACTTGCATATTGAATAATAACTAGAAAAGGCGACACGGACTTAGCCTTCTAAAGTTAAAATAGCAGATCTTGCAACCTTGTTATTATATTAGATATTTTTCATTCCTGCAGTTGTCATCCTGGAAATGAAAAAAGCACGCCAATGTTAACGTATCTGTGCTCTCTTCAAATGTTTATGTGAACAATAATTGTGGAACAGTTTTATTAAGGTAAGATAAATTTGATTTAGTAAATTTAAGGAGTAGTATACAGCTTTATATATTAGAAATAATCTAAATTTGCATTATAAATCACAAAAATATGTTTTTTGTCCCTTTCCGCGCTAGAATAAACCATTTCGAAAATACGTTTCCACTTTCAATAGCAGGCTAAAACTAACGATTTCCTGGTTACAGACAAAAATAGGAACTTTTTTTTGTGACAGTGACTTTTTGTTACATATTTTAAAAAGATATAAGGTTTGAGTTCGTATATGAACTTTTTTTGTTTTGATTCAGCTTTTTCATTTGTTACTTTTTTGTAAACTGATAGACACGTCAATAAAAACAAGGTCTGTGTAGTAGATAAAAAACTTGTTAGTGGCGGGCATTTGTCTAGAAATTACTTTGCGTATAGTAGATTGTCAACTTTCCGTTTTTAGAAAATAATTCTGTCAAATCTCAACAGATTTCTAAAGACGACGCATCACTGTATTCACAATAAAAAGGGCTTGCTAGAGATTAGGGGGATGAACATATCGGGTTGGCTTGGCTGTATATATATTTATATTTTATGAAATATATGTCAAAAGCACATAAAAGCCTTGTTTATTATTATTTTTAGATATAACTATAACTAAAATACTTAGTTCTAAATCGGAAAAATCTCAAGCGCCTACACGCCAAGTTCGGACGTCTACCGACGCAGAGCGAAACGAGCGCGGTAGCCCGTAAGTTTCCGTGGGCCCCGTTCAGTCCCTTTTCCTCATTATGGAATACTTTTAGACATAATTTTCAAACTAATTGTGATCTAATAATACATATTATGTATATAATAATAATATAATAATTCTCAAAATGTATCCTACCAAACAATATTCCAAAGTAAGGGCCTGTGTGAAATTACAAATTGACCAATCAGGAGATGTCCGATTACTAACAACTACTTGGCCGACCAGTGGCAAATACTGTCTGATCATTAGCAAAATAACCTTTTTCCTCTAATAAATTTAATAAAAAATAACCTTTGAGTTTATAAACTATAATAGTTATATTGAACGCAAAGACAAATAATGAAATTATATCTTGGAAAAAGTTTCCGTCGCATTAACGGATTACATAAGTATAATTTTAACTGAAAATTTAAATTTAAATGTGCCTTAACTGTCCGACCACTGGCGAATTGACCCTATAAAGTTTTCTTCTAGTTCGAAAAATACTTAAAGGTTGTAGGAATAGGTAGGTACCTCAAAATATGCAGAAAGGTTCATCCTGTAGGTATATCAGCCAGTATCATATTGATATTGGCCGAAAGATCTGTATCGGTCGATCCTTAAAAAATGTTCATTGCATAACAGCAGGCGTCTGCCACAAAATACAAATAATTAGATACTAGATTCAATAATAATTGTTCTTTTAGGATATGGCTTTGGATGGGATGAGGCACCATGTAATGTTGAATGAAGTATCTGCACATTATTCTCCAATTCCATTTAACATTGCTCTCTTAAACAACAGATTGAATACCTACCTTTGTTAGAAGGCCATATCCTTCAGGCCATTTGACGTCTTTATACGGATCGTTAGGATATGAAGAGGACGGTGCTCTTTCTCCATGACGAAAGATCTGAAGAATAGAATTTGTATTGAGCAATAGCAAGTCATTTAGACACCTACTATACATACCACATGTACCTGCTTGAGAGTTGAGACTGTCCGCGTAAAAGGGGAAATTAATATTTGTATTAATAGATACAGAATAAATAAGCCTCGAGACATTATTTTTCGAGATACCAAAATACACTACAAAATGACTCGGGCATCATTATTATAGTTATTTCGTTGTAATTTACATTTACTCAAATCCTGTTATCTTTTAAAAATAAGTAGGTACTAATTAAGATATTTACATTTAATAACTCCTTGTTTTCTTTTGATTCTGGCAAAAAAGTAAGGTTAGATTCGTGGTCTCTTTCTTCTTCTTCTTCTTCTTCGCTTTTTTGTTGGGTTCTTACCACAGATTAAAGTTTTTATCAAGAACGGTAAACTAAGAAGGTTTCCTACTGTTACAGAGAGAGAACATGGAGAAGATTCATTAATATTTTAGTTTTTCTTTGCCTTTGTTGAAATTTCTGATATTTTTGTTGTTTATTTGGTAATTATTTGTTGCCGTTTCATTTGTCGAACGATTCATATTCGTTTTTATTAATTACTCCCTAGTTTGTTTAGTTTAGTTCTGACGTGCCGGCTGCCGGTAAGTGCAATACTTATTGCTATTTAATAACAATTGTAAGTTATAAGTTTCATCCCCTATTACCAATATTACCAATCTCTCGAGAAAATGCAGCGGTAGCAGTTTGTGCCATTTGTAAAATGTCGCGAAAGAATCCTTATATAGACAGGCACTATATAGTGAAGCAAATTGCGACAGCAACATCGAAAAGGCAAAGAAAATAGGAGAAGCTCTAAGATTTTTTACTTTTCCCAAAAATCCCAAATTACAAAACGGTGGGTTCGGCTGTGCGGCTGTGCTATCGAAAAGATGCTTTTGATACAATTGGTTTCAAAACGAGGGTGAACAGGCCGAGAGCATATATTATGACGCCGCCTGAGAAAATATTTTTTTCTAAAAAATTTGAGGGGGTTACACCTTTAGCTTTTTACTAGTTAGTGACATTACACTAAATTCAATATGGCACCCGTTCCAAGATGGCGGATTGCATTTTCTTTTCAACGCCCTTAGGGTATCAAATGAAAGGGCTTGAAGAGTAGAAAATGATAAAGTTAGTGACATCACACTAACTTCAATATGGTCACAGCTCCAAGATAGCGGATAAATTTTCTTGAACTAAAAAAGTAATAAAAAAATTAAAAGTAATTAAAAAAACAAGCTTATTTATTTAAATGCTCTGAAAAGAAGAAAATAAGTCAAACCAAAGCAAACGTCGCTAGAATATCTTGAAACTAATTCTAAGTATAAAATTTACGTTTTTATAAAAAAAAATAAACAAGAAAATCTCGCGAGAATATATACAGTGTGTTTCATTTTATAACGGGTCGGCCAATTTTCGAAAACTATTTCTAAAAATGTAGTGTACTCCGAAAGCTCTGTATGTCATGGGATGGACCACTTTTCCATAGACTACGATAACAAATAAGACCCCAAAAACAAATCCCAAGTTTCAATATCGTAACTTATACCGAGTGTTCACAAATTCAGTGCAAAATATGAAAAAATCGACTTTTTTGAGAGTGCCCTGTGTAAACGCTACTGAGTGTCTGGCAAATATTACACATTGCCAATGGATTAAGAGTCACCTAGTGTATCAATTTACACAATATCGTCCGCATATATCTTATTCAGAGTCTTCATAATAAATACGGAAATATAGAAAAAAACGACCCGGCGGTTATTTACCTATTCTTCATAGCTAAACATTATTTTTATAAGAAAGTTCTATATAATTATTATATAATTTCCTTGGCATCGTAATTAATATTCCATTCCTAACATCTTTGCAATAACATTTTTTTTATTTCTTTAATATATTTGACTATCTATAGAAAGAGCACATACCAAATATCAGCCCTCAAATCGCAGTATTTAATTTGCAATAAATAATTAAAGTCGTGACCGCAAGCAATTCATTTGAAACGACACGAAAAGCGCGGGAATGGTTGTGACGTCACACCGCTCGATCGATCGGAAGGCAGTGACAGGAGTGACAGCTACACAGAATTAGAGAAGGAAGAATGGAATTTGAACATTAAATCTTCACCCAACGATTAAACAGTTCGGCGACCCATTTCCAGAGGATCTGATGTAGGTCAAAAAGAAGAACCCCCTAAAAGTTTAAATTTAACAAGCACTTCTTTAATTGAATGGTGAGGCTACGGGACTAGTAATTCGTAGGTCCCGGGTTAAATGGCACAAGAAGTTTTTTTAATTATCACTGCATTCTACCTCTCATATTTATCACTGTTTATCGTTTTTAGTAATAATTGGACATTGGACAATGGTTATTGTGAAATTATTATTCATAATCTACTCCATAGTGTAAGTATTTAAATTCAAAGTATTTACCTACCTAATATAAAATTGTCAGTAGCAGGAAAAATTTAATACATTGCTCGATGCGTAAGCTCTTTTTGGCCTCGGAGAGAGTTGTAAGACCCGAGGCAACACGGGCGTTAAACGACCTCCTCGGCCAAAAAAGTGCGCTTACGCATCTCTCAATGTTTTTTAATTTAATACAGCACACTCTTTTCAAACATTATCAACAATATCAAGACTGCGAGATAGACTATATTAGTAAGACGGATAGATAAGGATAGGACGTTCTCGTTGATCTTTCTAAACAAAGCTTGCATGCTTGGTGCTGTAGTTTTTATGCTGTAGTTTATATATGGTGCCGCTGTGATGCCCCGTAGATACCAATGAGGTACCCCGTATATACCAACCAAAATTCTCATTTTTATTTTACCAAATAACACGAGGCAATGTTAGCCAAAGCCTTGAAATTCTTCAGCGAGGAATCATCGGGTTATGAGTCAACCCACCGGAAACTAGGAACATTAAGTTAAACGAAAAACCATGTTGTTTACATCTTGTAATTATCAAAACGCCAGAAAAGTTCGCTACGGTTATTAGTATTCTTGGAAAAACTTGCGCTAAAGCACACGTGCAAATCCTGGAATCGAGGCGAGAACAAAGAACGTAGCTGCTATAAAAGGGGGGTTTCTCCCAAGAGTCGGGGAAGTCACCGAACATCAGTTGTAGGGCTAAGTCCTGCCCGAGAGACCAGCGAGTGTCCGATGCCGAACCAGCAATGAGAAGAAGTCTCCGACCACCAATGGTTGGGCGAAGTACTGCCCGAGAAGTCAACTAGAGTCTGCCGCCTAGCCTGCCCAGAGTCACACCAAGAACCGACCTTAGTACAAGCATGCTGTCTGTTGAACTGACCACAGAGTAAGCGATTGAATTTTGTTTTGTTGGGTTTTGTCGACTGAGTTTCATTTCTATTTCGAGTTACTGAATTTAATTGATTTTATTTTATTTTGAATACTATTGGTGTTTATTTGAGGTGTCGTAAAGGATTGGTATATTTTGTCATATTTTAAATCAGTGTCGTTACAGTTCTGAATATTTTACGCTAAATTTTGGGTGTTTGAAAAGCTGTTAGCATAGCAGTGCCGTATTAAGCCAATATTAATATTTTACGCTAAATTTTGGGTATTTTTAAATACGTTTTGTGCCAATTTCAAGTTATTTTAATAATTTTGTGTCTCTATTATTAATTTCGAATCATATTTAATTTACATATTTTATTATCGCATTTGTGTGATCAGGCTAACTAAATTGTGTGCCAATAATTTTGGTATTATTTCTTGGAATAATTTGAGCTTAATTTACGTACTATTTTCGCAGTTGTAATCAGTTTATGCTATAAGCTAGTATTGTTCGCCACTTAGGTTTGAAACCAGTTACTAAAATTTAAAGATACTTATTTTGCGCTAAACCTTTTATTATCGATTCTTTTCTGTAATATTTACTTAGGAATATTTTAATAATTCATTTTGTTCACGTCTGTGCATCCTCAATTCATTTACTGTGTAATTCGTAATAGGCGTACCATTTACTTTTAAATATCCTTAGGCCCACACCAAAAATAAATAAACTTATGGACCACCTTTAAACATACCGCTCGACCAACTAACATCAAAAACAAAGGTGCGCGCCATACCGCCGCCCACCAGAGGCGCCACCCACCACCAACGAGCTACTTGACGTCACAACCAAGGAGGGCGCGTTACAAGAATGATTTGAATTATGCAGTTTTTAATTGCTTATATTTATTACATAAAAGAATGAGTTTTTTTGTGAACTGTGGTTCATTTAATGGCAATCAATTATACGTTTGAAAGTAATATTTTCCAAATTTAATTTTTTTGTGCAAGTTCACCATTTTCCGAGGTAGCGTCTACTGTTTTTATCAAGATTGCCATGGATGAATAAACGAAGCGTCTACAGTTTAACATTTCATATTATTTGGCATGTCGACTTATTTTTAAAACTTCGTGTCGCATGTAGTAAGAAAACCACGATTTTTTTCGATAATTCCGTATTTATTATGAACACTCTGAATAAGATGATATATTGTGTGCATTGATACACTAGGTGACTATTAATCCATTGGCAATGTAGGTAATATTTGCAAGTAGCGTTTACACAAGGCCCTCTCAAAAAGTCGATTTTTTTCATTTTTTGCACTGTTCTGAACAATCTGTATAAGTTACGTATTGAAACTTGGGATTTGTGGGTTTCGATAGAGGTATGTAGTAGGCTATGGATATGAATTGTCGCCACTTCAAGTGAAACACACTGTATATCTTGACGAAAGTAATTCTAAGTAGAAATAATTGCATCTTTCTATACAAGAAATTTACACACGAAAATCTCGCGACAAGCTTTTATTATCGTACCTATATGTACAATAATTATATAATATAATAAAATTATGGGTTTGATTAGGTTTGATTTATTTCAAAGTTAACTTTTTCTGCTTTTCAGAGCATTTAAATAAAAGCTTGTTTTTAAAAATGTTTTTTTACTATTAATTTATTTTACTTAACTAATTTAACATTTGCGCCGAACGGACTAAAGAAGCAAGATAAATTTTAATCATTTTCAAAAATTGACTGAAGAAGTAAGGTATGTCAATTGCGGGGCGAAAATAGAAAACTATTAATGCTCTGCGAATTTATGAATTATTAGTGAAGAAAATAATTATTGTTAATTCAATAAAATGTAACCCCCTCAAAATTTTAAGACAAACAGTTTCACCGGCCGCGTCACATGCTCTCGGCCTTTCCACCCTCGTTTTCAAACCCTTGGACGGTAGTCACAGTCGATTTTTTTCTGCCAACTTAAGCCCTGTGGTGTCGCTCCTCCCTAGTAAAAAGCTGAAGGTGTAAAGCATGAAGCATGTGACGTCCGTACATTGTGAATTTATCGACAATGTGGCGACAGTGTGCATATGTGACATTACACAGGTTTGTTGTATGGGTTACCATTAAATTTTGATCCTCTTGGGCTCGAAAATTAAATTATTTGTAGGTAAAAATCTTTAATGATGCGTGTGTTCTGCAAAGCACAATGTCGCATTCAGTTTGATGTGTCACACCTGCCTGTTTGTTCTGTATTTACTACAAAAATTCAAGGAAAATTATTGGTAATATTTTTTGTGGTTGAAATAAGATTTAGTTACCCATGGAAACAATTGTGCAATGATAGCGTTATGACGTTAATAATGACTTCCCTAATGGAATTTTTCACATGAGGTTACCTCAACAGAAAATTTTACTCAACAGCTCCACAAAATATGTAATATTAAAAAATGAAAATACTTAAACTAAGCAGCACCTGAAATGCGGAAGCTGAAAAGATGAAATGTTGAAAAATGTGGTGTTGTTTGTTGTGAAAAGTAGCTGTAAATACTAGGTGTTCACTAAACATTTATTATAGTACAGGGTGGTGCAAAATAACAGTTATGGTTTAAATGCTTTATAACTTTTGTATTAATTTGTTTTTGTTTTTTTTTTGTTTCAGAAATTGGTAAAGTAGACTTGGGAAAGTGAAAATGGAACGATACACTATAGAACAACGAATCAAAATAGTCGAATTTTATTTTTTAAACGAACGATCAGTTCTGCGAACGCATTATTTCGCGCAGGAGTGACTTTAACTGGCCGTTACGTTCACAGGACTTGACCGCTCCCGACCGTTTTCTTTGGGCTTATTTGAAAGAGCGAGTGTACGTCAATAAGGCAGTAACCATCCGTCAACTGAAACCGAATATTCGTAACGAAATCCGCGCCATAACACCCGAAATCTTGCGCAAAGTAATGGAAAATGCGTTAAAAGGAGCACGACTTTGCGAAGCAGAAAATGGCCATCATTCGAGAGATGTAATGTTTCACATCTAATTCATTAATATTCCCCAGTTGTGTACTGTATTACAAAACATACATATTTATAATTTCCTTAGAGATAAAAAAGTGATAAGGCATTCAAACCATAAATATCATTTTGCGCCACCCTGTAGTACAGGGTGATCCAAACTCGACGCCCCAGGCCTACAGCGGGAACACAAAAACTCAAAATAAAATTTCGAAAAGGGGTTCTTAAATGGGACATACCAAGGTCCAATTTTGACCGAAAATTAGCTTTTTTGATGTTTGGGAAAATGGCCGCTGTGACGTCATCGATATTATTTTCCCAGAAACATACCAGTTTTTCTCTATACAGGGTGTAACTGAACTGATGGTCAAAAATGAAACCACGTATTCCTGGAGTCAAAATAAGGGTACTTCTTCATATATTTTTTTCTCCTACGGGCGATAGTTGTTTTTATACAGAGCGTAGAAGTTTGGAGAAAAATACACATATTTCTTAGTATCTCTAGAAGTATACGAGATATTTTCTTCAAACTTGGCGTGTCACATGAGCAGATGAGCCGTCAAACTTAAGGTTGACATGAAGCTTCTGAGGCTCCCAGTTGCGGAGATACAGGGTGTTATTAAAATTAATTGTTTCAGAAAAATATGAATACCCTGTATAATCGCATTTTTTAAATTTGTTTTGAGTGTTGAATAGAATAGTTAACAAAAAGTATCTCTTAGTATTTTTTCATATTCGCAGCCGTTTCTTAATTATTTTCAAAGAACGGCAACGCAGCAATGAACAATAGTCACTTTAAGAATAAATCTAGCAATCTGCGGATGTCAATGAAACTTTATTTAACAAAATACAAAAGCAAAAACGATAATAAAAGAAACGTAATGCTATTATAAAATTAAATTATTAAATGTTCGAAATGACCGCCGTCTCTTTCAATACTCGCAACTATGCGTTTCCGCATGTTTATTATTGCCATTGGCAAGTTCATAGCAAAAGTGCATATCAGTCAATTCTTCGAATGAAAATATAATTTTTTAAAATATTGATGGCAGCCAAAGGATTCAAATAATGATAAGTTTAATTGACATCCACAGATTATTAGATTTACTTATTCTTAAAAATGACTTGTTTATTGCGGCATTGCCGTTCTTTGAAAATAATTAAGAAACGGCTAAGAATATGAAAAAATACTAAGAGATACTTTTTGTTAACCATTGAATATACCATTTAAAACAAATTTAAAAAATGCGATTATACAGGGTATTCATATTTTTCTGAACTAATTAATTTTACTAACAACTGGGGGCATCAGAAGCTTCATATGAACCTTAAATTTGACAGCTCATCCGCTCATGTGACACGCCAAGTTTGAAGAAAATATTTCGTATACTTCTATAGATACTAAGAAATATGTGTATTTTTCTCTAAATTTCTACGCTCTGTATAAAAAAACTATGGCCCGTAGGAGAAAAAGATATATGAAGAAGTGCCCTTATTTTGACTCCAAGAATATATGGTTTCATTTTTGACCATCAGTTTAGTTACACCCTGTATATTGAAAGTCCTTATCATTCTCAACAACTTTTGTAGGGAAAGATTTTCTGTATTTTTTATTGTTCAAAATATACAGGGTCAAATATGTAAAAAAACATGTAATTTTTTCTAATCATTTTTCGAAATCATGATAGCTATGGAAACAATTGATAGTCAGAAATTATTTAGGAGTATGTTAGGGTGCCTTGCGCATCTTTAAATTTATTTAACTGGAATATTTTTTAATTTTCTGAATGGTGCTTGTTACTAACTTGTTATTATTCTTTGTTACAATTTTTTTTTTTAGGTAATTACTGAATACTTAATTTGTTAATTTGCGACTTTTGTTTAATATCTTTATGTGATAATATGTTTACTATATTTGTTCAACCTTAATCGTACAACATATTTTCCAGCTTCATTATGACGTTCACGTTTTTCCGTGTTTGTGGATGGAACCCGTATGCTCCAGTAGCTTAGTTGGTTTTTAAAGCGCCTCAGGTTGAAGTGAATTTTTCCCACTTACTTTCCTTTACCCGCTATGCTACTAAAAACATTCCTATTGATTTATATTTACAGGCACAAAAATACGTTCTTACAACATGTAGTTTTTTTCTCAATTGCTTTGATTTTTGAGGATTCTGTCTCTGTCACTTAATTAAATATTCATAGCAAGGGGATTTGTTTTGTAATATAACTTTGAAAACTTTGAAATCACATCCACGGAATACTTCCATACACCCTCAGCCTGAATCTGGTAAGCCCAAAACCTGACACCCTATAATAGTATATTATACACCTAGGTTGAGAAGTGAGCCATTATTTACCGAGGATTTTTATATCCTGAGGCGCGTAGCGCCGAAGGATATAATATGCGAGGTAAATAATGGCCTTCTCAACCGAAGTGTATATAGAATTTTTTTTACTACTAACATTGAAATATTGCCATATTTTAGTTTATTTTAGTCATTTCTCGCTTTTTTCTAATACTTCAAAATATCAAGTAGCCTGGGAGTTTAGTTGTCAAGCTGATAAAATGACACTAATTTTTAAATGTCACATAGAAAATTTTTCATTATTTACCTAGGTATTTTTTTATTATCATTATTTACCTAGGTCGAGAAATATTACTTCTCATTAGAGGAATGAGGTAAATAATGGTGATTTCTCAGGTTAGTAGTAAAAAAAAATTATCACAGCATAACTGTAGGTAGCAGTGGCGTCGTTCGTACCGGCGCTGACTTTTTAGACTGCATGTTTTTCTGCCTTCGATCGACCTTGGTTCGAGGCAGGCGCATGCAAATATGTCTTTAAAAGAAAAACACCGCTATGGCCAAGAGCGCTGGACAAATGTGGGTTCATGGTATTGCTCCTAGATAGCTTTATCCGTGTGATTTACTAATTGTCCTACACTCACTGGGATTACTACCGTTTTCTAGGGTTTTCCGTAGTACTTGAGCGAATGCTATCCTAGTTCTATCGGGAAAAAAGTCGGCGCTAGCCGCAAGTGGCAACGAAGACAAAATAATAGTAATTGCCCCCCTCCCCCGCACAAGCATGTGGTTGCTTCTGGGGTACTCCTAGTTTGGAGTATTGTGAGGGTGAGAATTATTATTATTATTATTATTATTATTATTATTATTATTATTATTATTATTAAATGCTTATTTAGCAGCTTATTCTTGAGTAGAAAAAGTTGGTTTCCAATTTTGGCACTTATTATTTGTTCATGCATCACAGTTGTTATTAAAAATAATGTTCACTTTTATTAATTTGTTTTATTTTTCTATGATAATATTTAATTTCCTAAATTTATTCCCATTTTATTTAGCTCGAACTGTTTTATCACATTTAATATTTTCTGTCTGTTTTCTATTTATTGATCTTGTCTTCACCCTCTTTTCTTCTTCCTATATATTTCTTTGTTTCTAAAAGTTCTGTTTCCTCTCTTCCCCAGAAATGACAGACGGCATTCTCTAGAAAGTCGTATTTTGAGATGACCAGAATAATTGAATTTAAAAACATGTTCTAATGCTCTTATAGACAGTAGGTACTACGAGGTATGTCATATCAGTACCAAAGGTGGCCAATAGCTGTCACATTGTATATTCAATTGCTGACAGGGGTGACAGGATTGAAAATATTTAACTCATTGACGTGAAATTTGTACACCATTGTAAGGTTTATTGTTAGAGAATTTAGAGATCTTTTTTGTAGGACTTGTGATTTTCCCAGTGATACCTAGGTATGTCAGGCATTGGAGCATAAACGTAGCATAAACCAATAGCTGACAACTCAACCAAAATCTTCAACAACTTAAAATTGTTCTAAATTATTATCTTAACTTGTTTGCATAGAAGTAGCTATAAGCCACAAAAAACTACACACTATTTTTTATAACGCGGCACTAAACCATTTCACTAAGAAACTACAGTGAGTATAACCCTTGTTTATGGGTCTCATAAACAAGGGTATAACCTTTATAAATTTACAGGTCATTATTAAATAGAGAAACCAAGATGAGTACCTAACTTAGGAACATACATAAATCATGACTACGGCTTCTACCAACATAAGCATTTCAATATAATGGATTTATGTCTATCTATTAGCTTATTTTTAATTAAATAAAACGTGTCAGGTTTAAGGTTTAGGTAATGTGTCAGGCACTGTAAGTTTACTTTATTCCACAATTCACTTTCGTGGCTAACACTGTATAATTGTGGAAATTAGATTGTTGATTTGGCTAGTTTTTCAAAAGAATACTGCAAAAATATTTATAACTTGTTATAATAAATTCTATAAAAGCACAACTCAACAAAGCTATCGTTAAGAATATAACGTTTGGTTTTACGAAGCTGGACCGTTGAGATTGGTATTTTTTCCTGTGCTCTTCTAACATTTTTGCGGCAATATCTCCTGGGGGATCCAAGCATTCAAATTCGCAACATCTCTCTTTGACTCGAAATTTCTTGCAAAACTGGAAAAGAAAAGTTAAGATAAATATAAATAATAGTAACAGTATAACAGGTAGTTTTTTTTATGTAGGTACTACAAATTTGCATGACGAATTTGGCATTTAGTTGCCGAGGCCTGCACGGCCAAGGCAAAGAAACCGCATGAGATGTAAAAAAGCTGTGGAAATCTCATCCCTTTTTGGTGGTAGTTGGCGAGCGGTATTATACGGAGTGAGCCACAAGTTATTTTTCCTTTAGTGTGGGCCTAAGGGTGTATGACAGAAACACAGGGATAGTTTAATATGTGCATTAAATTAAACACGAAATAGTACATTCAGTTACAAAATGTGGAAAAAGTAGACTTCACAATGTGCAATAATTGAGCAATTGAAAATTATTTAATTTCTCACAACGCTACACTCAAGTATAGGAATATAAATCCTTTTTATTAAAAATTTTCACAACGTTTCAAAAGGGGTACACTGGTGAATAATTGGATTAATAAATAGGCACAAAACGACATGTAGAAATGGCACAAAATACAAAACTATGGCGATGAAATTACATTGATCAGATTAAAAATACAAAATTGCAAAAATTCTCAATTAGAATAAAATTAAATGATGACTCTGTATAGCTTTTCCCAGTACAAGTCTGTATAAGAATGTAATTCAAAATTACTCAAAATTTCTGATATAAAATGGTTCAATTAAAAAGTTCTAAATTCAACGACAAAATAATTTGACTCTAAATAGTTTCCCAAATCCCTTTCAAATTTCCAATAAAAGTTACAAAATTATTTTTAGTTTAAATAAAATAAAACTTGAAATTTTCAGTATAATAATATGATTCGAAATAATCCATAAAAATTCATTCTCGGTTCATAAAAGTACTAAAATTATTTCCCAATAATTAAAAAGCACAATAAACTCGATTTTCACAAAGGTTTTTGGAATAATTCCAAAATTCGAAATAAAAGGCAAACAAAACACAGAAACTCAAAAATAAGGATCAAAATTTCTTACGTGGTCAGTCCAATTCAGCTAACGGTATTCAAGTGTCTAGGAATTATTTTCTATACATTTTTGCAGATTTTTCTGCAGCCACAGACTGACTAACTTTCGGGCAAAGCTTTCAGCGGCAAATGCTTTCTGGATAGAGACTGGAGATTCTCGCATTCGGATCCCCTTTTATAGAATTTCTCATAGGGGGCTTCATCTAGAAAATCCGGTTTTGGTCGGTTTTTGCTGGTATTCGCGGCGCTTGGATGTTTGCCTGCGGGCACTACAAAGCCTTCAGTGACAGGCGCATCATATCAAAAGAATCTAAGGGACAAGGATAAAACTTATCATGAAATAAAACACAATTTCCTGCCATATTTTTTTATATTATAGTTGTACTCTAAATAGACTTATGCACTGTGTCCCGGATAAGAATGAACAGCATGGGGATATTGCAAACGGTGAGAGATAGAGCAACGGTTAAATGGGGAAAAAGTTGCGCAATTTCGAGGTCAATAAAATGGCACAAACAGATTTCTAATATCTTTTTTCGTTTTTGAGTTATTTTGAAAAAAGTAAAATTTTGCGTTTTCGATTTCGATTCAAAACAATTTAAAAATATTTCGTGTCATACATCATGGTATTTGCAATGAAAAGTGCTTTCAAAATCTACAAAAAAAAATCCAGGTCCGTATTTAAAAAAATAAAGTTGAAGATGGTTTCTCAAAAACGAAACGTTGTAGAACAAATCTAAAAACGCCATCTTAAAGCCCGTTAAAAAGTTCCATAAGAAAGTGTTTTTCTTTTTTTTCTATCTGTCATAACAACTTCAGAAAAAAATAAAATCGAAAACGCAAAATTTTACTTTTTTCAAAATAACTCAAAAACGAAAAAAGATATTAGAAATCTGTTTGTGCCATTTTATTGACCTCGAAATGGCGCAACTTTTTCCCCATTTAACCGTTGCTCTATCTCTCACCGTTTGCAATATCCCCATGCTGTTCATTCTTATCCGGGACACAGTGTATATGTGTCAAAATTCACAAAAGAATTAAGAAATTCTTGAAACTTACATAGTTTCCAAAAACAAATTATGCATGTTTTTGCAACACATAATTAACAACAATAAAGAAACATTAAATTATAATTAATACAGAGGATTACCACCACGACTGTTAACCACCGCTCTACATCTACAGCGTTGATAGAAATTGTGGAATATTGCTTGTATTTCTTAAAATATTCCTCATATCAAAAACATGTTTCAATAAAAGTGTTAGGGGAAATTATTTCCCGTTTAGTGATATCAAGCAATCTTTCGTAGCACAAAAAATGTGGTTGCCATGGTAACCGATTTAATTTTTTTAAATGGCACCATATACTTTTTTTGGTGAAAATTAAATACATTGGAACTTTCTGAATACGATACAATACAATTTTAATGGGGTCGCATAAGAAAAAAATACAAAAAATAAGTTTCTATTATGCTATTGGCAATGATTATTAACATCAAGTTAGCCATGCCAAAATCAGAACAATGCGAAACTGTCACTAGCTGTGTAAACTTGTACATAGTTACACTAAACGTACTTTTTTACTCAATTTTCTGTGTACTAAGTACTTAGTATGTTAACCTGTATTCTTTCCGTTTCTTTATAACTTACTAAGTACTTAAGTACACAGAAAATTTATTAAAAAAGTACGTTTATTGTAACAATGCACACAATAATTACAAGCAACTGACAGCTAGTGACAGTTTCTTATTGTTCTGATTTTGGCATGGCTAACTTGATGTTAATAATTATTTTGATAAACATTGTCAATAGCATAATAGAAAACTTATTTTTTTATATTTTTTTCTTATGCAACCCCTTTAAAATTGTATTGTATCGTATTCAGAAAGTTCCAATGTATTAATTTTCACGAAAGAAAGTATATGGTGCCATTTAAAAAAAAATTAAGTCGGTTACCATGGCAACCAAATTTTTTGTGCTACGTAAGATTGGTTGATATCATTAAACGGGAAATAGGTAGTTTCCCCTAACACTTTGATTAAAACATGTTTTTGGTATGAGTAATATTTTGAGAAATATAAGCAATAATTACAAGAAAAGGTGATAATGGGCAAACACTCAAGGTTAACAAAAAAAAACTAGTAACCGCATACACGTATTTCATGCTATTTGGCAATCATCAGTACGGTCTAATATTAATCAAATCAAAAGATAGGCATGAATTGGGAAGTAACAAATGAAGTCCAGGCAGGAGCCAACAGCACATTTACAGCTTCAGTCAGCACATCCCCTATTTTGGGGCTTGTACTAACATCGCGACGGAGGCTGCTAAAGCGACCTGCGTGGAAATCTTACATCCTTATTGACATTGTAACTTGGGTTATGAAGATTTCCACGCAGGTCGCTTTAGCAGCCTCCGTGGCGATGTTAGCACAAGCCCCAAAATAGGGGATGTGCTGACTGAAGTTGCAAATGTGCTGTTGGCTCCTGCCTGGACTTCATTTGTTGCTTCCCAATTCATGCCTATCTTTTGATTTGTTGAGGTTACACCGTACTGATGATTGCCAAATAGCATGAAACACGTGTATGCGGTTACTAGTTTTTTCTTTTTGTTAACTTTGAGTGTTTGCCCATTATCACTTTTTCTTGTAATTATTACATTTACACTCGCTAATATTACATCCTTATTGTCATTGTATCTTGGGTTATGAAGATTTCCACGCAGGTCGCTTTAGCAGCCTCCGTGGCGATGTTAGTACAAGCCCCAAAATAGGGGATGTGCTGACTGAAGCTGCAAATGTGCTGTTGGCTCCTGCCTGAACTTCATTTGTTGCTTCCCAAATCATGCCTATCCTTTTGATTTGTTGAGGTTACACCGTACTGATGATTGCCAAATAGCATGAAACACGTGTATGAGGTTACTAGTTTTTTCTTTTTGTTAACTTTGAGTGTTTGCCCATTATCACCTTTTCTTGTAATTATTACATTTACACTCGCTAATCTTACTTCCTTATTGACAATATAAGCAATATTCCACAATTTCTATCCACACTGTATATCTACTCAGAATTAGGTTGTCAATGTTATGTTGTTCGATGGAGTTCCATGCATTCTTTTGAAAGGCACTCGAATAGGTGTTGGTCAGTTTGAAACACAATATTTTGCACCAAAATTCTTCGTCCGAACATATCTCATTGGATTAAGGTCAGAGCATTGAGAAGATAAAGGCAAAACATTAATTTCATTGTCCTGCAGAAATTCACGCACGACACTTGCTGCATGGGAACGCGCATTGTCATGCATTAGTTGAAATTTTTGTCCAATTCTCTCAGCATATGGAATAACAACAGGCCGAAGAATAATGTTTTTATAATCATCGGAATGCAGATATCGCTCCAAACAAATGAGATTAGTTCTTCCGCCGATGTTGATACCGTCCCATACCATGATCGTACCTCCTCGAAAGGTGTGAACCGCTCGAACAGGTGCAAAGCGGCGTTCTGCATTTCCAGGACAACTCCACACGCTATGCCTCCTTGAATCTGGCCGAAGTCCAAATCGGGGCTCATCAGAAAAGAAAATTGGAGTCCATTCCTGCTGGTGCCAATTTAAATGTTCTTGTATTGCTGTTCTTGATAATGCTGGAACTCTTACAGGCCGGCGGCCATTAAGTAATGTGATTTTCGTGGAGCCTGTTTCGGACAGTTTGGTCACTAACCTGAACATTGTGTGTATTGTGCAGCTGAATAACCAATAATTGGGACGCAGTGATACTGCGCTCTACCAAAGCTAGCAATCTTAAAAATGTATTCTGAATTGGGGTAGTTAGTTACCCTTGTATGGCCTGTATGCCGTTATCTGGCCACTCCTGTTTTGTGGTATCTTATCTATAAACGATTAATCTCTTGGATATGTTAAGAGTTTTTGTGACATCCCTTTGTGAAATTCTTGCCTCCAACATGCCAGTAGCTCGTAACATCGTTTCACGTTCAAAATGATGTCTCTGAATCATACATTTAAAATCAAACCAAACTTAGGTATTTTTATTATGTATTTTTATATATGTATATATTTTTTTTTATTCGGTAAAAAAGTTTTATTATGTTCACGCAAAACGTGTTAAGTCCATTTGTGCCATTTCCCATTCAATAAACAATTTTGGATTTAATCCGTTTTAATTGATCGCTGTGATTGATTTTGTTCACTGTTTGCCTCATATTAGGATTGATGTAAAATGAGTATTATTTTTATCATTATTGTTTTTATTATCATTAATAATAATAATAATAATAATTCTCACCCTCACAATACTCCAAACTAGGAGTACCCCAGAAGCAACCACATGCTTGTGCGGGGGAGGGGGGCAATTACTATTATTATTATAATTATTATTATATTATTATAATTTCCTAGTTTTCACCATGCATTTTATTTGGGAATAAACACAGCTTGATTCTGAATTCGCCAACGGATTTAACTCATATCAAAAATATAAAAACCGCCACAGTTTCGGTTTATGTAAAAAATAAATTTAACAGGTTTTGCTTGTTGGCTCCTCATATGATTATTTTTATTGTTCGATTCAACTAATTTTTAATGTTGCCAATTGTTTTTGTTCACAAAAAGATGTCAAATGACGTGCTCAATAGCAATCTTGTCATTGTCTTTATTTGTTTATATGCCATTTTTTGAAAAAAAAAGCTGAAAGTTGCTTTATTTCCCAAATGTAGAAAAGTTGTTCGCCGTTCAATTGTATGTCTTCCCATTATTCAATTGTATGCCTTTTCATCATTAAAATTAAATGTCACTTCAAACCCACTACACACTTTTAGATGGTTCTCTTTTAGTTTTAATGTATTAGCTTCAGTCGCTATTGGAATAAAGATCTACCTATCTTTTGTTCTGAATGCAGTCGTGGCGTGGGTCATTTTACTTTATGAGATATTAAAATAAATAAAGTTTTAGAGAAAACTATTGAAATTACATAAACTATGCACCAAAAAAGTTAGTTTAAAAGGAAATGTAATAATGAAAATGTAAGTAGACGGTAAAGGTAGTACCTAACATTCAATGATTTTATACAGTGTGGCCCGTTTGGAATGGAGACACCTCTGTGAAATTTTTATTTTTCATCCGATTTTAGCCGTTTTTTTTCAAAGATCGGTCACAAAAAATTGTTACTTTGGTACAAAATTTCAGGTCTTAATCTCAATTTTCAAGGCCTACTACGAATTTTTTTCGAGTAATAAATGACGAAAATCATTTAGCGATTTTTTTATTTAAAATCACGTCGTTACTCAGGACACACTAAAACCCACACATACCAAATTTGAATAAAAAAAGTTGAGCAAAATAGAAATTTTAAAGGCATTTGGCAAAGCAAGTGTGCCATGGAATCCCCTCAAAACAGTTGAATGGTCAACAGGACCACTCAAAGTGTTGGTGCGCAAAGATCTAATTCAAAAATATACAGAGTGTCTTTCTCTGTGCCATCTGAAAAAAAACGAATTAAATGGAGTCCATCAAAACCGCCCCAGCCACTATACACAAACTAAGTCTAAAAACACAGAAGCCTGCCAGTCAGTAAGTCCACACAGAAAATGTATCATCTTAGACATTGACTTTATTGACTATGGTCTGATAATTTAAATTGTTTTAATTTTTTGATTGGAATTTTGTAAAGAAATGAATTACACAGAAAGATTTTTAGTACCTGTAATAATTATAAATAATAAATGATGTTTAGTGGCATATCAGGTAAAGGAAGAAAGGCCTGGGAAGATTTTTACGCGGTCGACGTCGACCTAGTGAAGGAGGCGGCCAATAATAACCAGTTGGGCCAGTTATAACCAGTGATTGCGCTTTATTTTACGAATTTTGGTTTTGTCTATAGATTTTTGTGTGGTGTTGTTTTGTGTGTAACAAAATTATTGGTTTGCTTTGGTTTGAATTATTTCGAATTTTATTTTATTCTTTTTTAGAGCATTTAAATAAAATTTGTGTAGGTAATATTATTAAGGGCCGCGTGCCGCCTATGACTCTGTCTTGTTTTACAAAGCAAACGCGCGGCGCCCAAGGGTTTTTATGCTGTTCCAAGTGAGTTCATTTATATCATACGTTGATTGATGAATCGTGATTTCTGTATAAAACATAGGTACCTTGTGTCCGCGTTTGCTTGTGAACACTTTAGAAATCTACGAAGAGCCGAGAAAAATTTGGCTTTATATATTTTTCTCACAGGCACTACTGTAGTATCCTACCCTGTGTGATGTTAATTGGCGAGCGGTATTATACAGAGTGGTCTACAAGATCTTATTTTAGTGTGGACCTAAGGGTGTATGACGGAGACACAGGGTAGTTTAAAATATGTATATTAAGATTAATTACGGAAGAGTACATTACGTTAACAAAATACAGAGAAGTTTAAAAACATGTGCAATAATTAAATAATGAATAATTGTAAAAATCTATGAATTCGCACAACACCACTCAAGATATCCGAAATATGAACTCTTTTCATGTAACACAATCCAAACAAAACAGTCAAAACAATATATCAAAAATGGCACGAACACACAAACTATGGCAATAAAATGACAACATTCAGATCAAAAGTACAAAAAAATGCAAAAGATTTCCCAAATAGCACAAAATTAATTGATTAATCTGCATAACAATGAATAATGACCCAGTACGAAATTGGCATAAACTCTAAATCAATATTACTCAAGTTTGTAGCATAAAATGGTTCAATTAAAAGACAATACTCGTGCAAGCAATACCAAAATAATATGGCTCAAAATTCAGAATAATCGTATAAAATGAATAAGAGTTCTTAATTGGCATAAAGACTAGATAAAACACTTATTACATCAACTGCAAATAAGTTTACCAAATCCTCAGTATAAAAATGATAATAAAAAAACTCAATTTCTGATATTAACTCTAAAATTCAAATAAAAATTGCACAATAAATTCAGTATCTCCAAAGTTTTCAAAATGATTTCAAATTCAAAATAAAAGGCAATTCAAACATAAAGGAATCAAAACAAAAATATCTTACTACTTGGTCAGTCCAACTTACTCAAGTGCCTAGAAGAAATTTGGTTGTTTTGTTCTAGGGTTGCTAAGACATCTGGGCTGGGGCCGCGGGCCGCGGGCCCCGCCCCGCGACTTCTCTCCTGCTGGATGGATTGATCGTCGAACACTGTTGCTACACTGAACTGCTACTCTTCGACAACTGGTCCTCGCGAATGTGCGCCCCCCGGTATTTATACGTTTTTGGGTACCCCTCTGGTCTTCCCGCGGTCGCTAAATCCCTGCGAACTTTTGGGACGACCGGTTCTCGCGAAATGAATTAAGGCAATTATCGTAAATCAGTCAAAGTTAATTACTGCAATTAGCATAAATCGATCACTTTGAGACGTTTATTATATCAATTACCATAAATCAGTCTGGCGGGCCATGTTTTCGGCCACTTTTATGGTTTTTTCTCCCTTTGGCGGCACCGCGGCCTAATGCAGTACTCACATTAAGACTTTGATTTACTGCGATGAGTGTTGAGGCCTACTTGGGGCCACGAGAAGATTCTGGCGAAAAACTAACGTAAAGTTATCAGTTTGGGAACCGAATATTATATATTTTTTGTTAAAAAAATCCCGGGCACCACACTACTATTTCGATTGAGTGATTAGGTATTCCAGGCTAGCTATGATTTTTTAAAACGGTCAATTTTCAGAATACCATTTTAACGTGTTTCCGAATATGTTATTATTGTTAATTTCGTCGTCTTCCCGCTGTAATTTTTGTTAAAAACTATCTTAGATCGATTAAATCTGGACATTTTCAGCACTTTTTCGTTTGTTTTGACCATGTTTCAAGACACACTTGATATCTGATGCGATAAACTCTTTGGCTTGGGCTGCAGTTTTTCTTGTATTGAAACCTTAAAATAAAAAGAAAACCGATCGGTTTTTTGTTATGAAATTTGGTATTTAGAGGTTTGAAGTAACACCAAATGACCCCATGGATTCAGATTTTTAATAAAAAATCCCTAATATGGTTTTCTGAAAATTAGCCATTTAAAAAAAATCATAATTAGCCATGGAATATTCACCCAATCGAAATAGTAGGTACCTAGTTAGTGTTTGTGGGATGGGTCAATCTAAAAAATATATATAAAGCCGAATTTTTCTCGGCTCTTCATAGATTTCTTACGGAGATACTGTATTTCAATTATCCCTATTTTTTGACACCAGATGGATCGCCTATTGATTTGCTTTTACTCCGTAGCCTTTTTTGAGATTTTTTTCTCCTAATATCGAAAATATGTATTTCAACTGTTTCTGGACCGAAACATAAGGAAGTTAAGTCAACTTGGGGAATCGGACGGCAATTCTTGACTGTTAAAGCCAAACTAACGTAAACGTACCAGTGCCTGACACATTGCCTAAACCTGACACATGTTTTATTTAATTGAAAAATAAGCTAATGAGCAGCTATAAATCCATTCTATTGAAATATTTATGTTGGTAGAAGTCACACAGTTATGAGTTATATTATATGTTCCTATGTTAGTTATCTTGGTTTCTCTATTTTTATTGACTTGTCAACTTATAAAGGTTATATTCATTGTGGTTTCTTAGCGAAATTGTTTAGTTCAGCGTTGTAAGAAATAGTTTGTAATTGCGTGTTTTTAGTTTAGATTTTACAATTCAATGTGTGATGAAAGTTGTGATGTTTTTTTTTCCGTAATGGTTGTCCAAACCATTAGGGAAAAAATAAAAAACATCACAACTTTCATTTTTCAATTGTCTTAATTTTTTGTAACCAAACAAGGTAAGATAATAATTTAGAACTACCTATTTCAAGTTTTTGAAGATTTTGGTTGGGGTGTCAGCTATTGGCCTATGTTATATTTATGGTAAACCAATGCCTGTCATAGGTGTCAGTCACTGGGAAAATCACAAGACATGCAACAATTGTCTCTAAAGTCTCTAACAATAAACTTTTTAATGGTGTACAAATTTCACGTCAATGGGTTAAATATTTCCAATGCCTGACACCTCTGTCAGTCATTGGCTATAGGTACAATGTGTCAGCTATTGGTCACATTTGGCACTGACTATGGTAGACCTCGGAGTACTGTATTCAAGAGCATCAAAACATGTATAGATTTGTCACTTAACGATTTTGAGCCATGTCTTCTTCTCGTCTAAAGTGCTGAACACGACCAATAACTACTGTTACGATTTTTACAAATTTAGCATGTCAAATTAAATTCAATTAGGTATTCAAAATAAGTTCAAAGATGTATAGTTAAGAAACGACTCTATAGAGAATTTATGCCGTCTGGTAGTTCAGGGGAAGAGACGAAACAGTATTTAAAAAAAGGGGAAGTAAGGGTAAAGAAAAGAGGGAGGGGAAGAGAAGAACAATAAATAGAAAACAGATAGAAAATATTGAATGAGAAAAAAATAGTTGGAGCTAAATAAAATGGGAATACATTTACGAGAATCAATAATATCATAAGAAATAAAAGAAATAGATACCTAAATAAAAGCGAACATTATTTTTAAGAACAACTGTGACATATGAACAAATAACAGTTTCCAAAATTGGAAACCCAAAGTTTTCTACTCAAGAATAAGTTACTATATGTTCCAGAAATGAGAATGTACGAATAAATAAACATTTCTACATACAATAATCACTTGTGTTTTCCTTTTTAAAAATTGCAGTGACAATTTTTACAGGGTGTCAGGTTTTGGGCTTATCAGATTCAGGCTAAGGATCTAGTCAAAAATCACTATGTCAGCTACTGGATAAAAAAATATACATTTTAAAATATTGTTTATAAAAAAATATATTGCAGATTTCATTCGGGTTGTTGGTAATAATTATTTCCAGTGATGTGTCTCCTACTTACTCCATATTAAGAATCATCAATAAACGCGTCAAATTGATTTTTATTGATTAAAATTTGATAAATAAATCCTTAAGTTGTCAGGCACTGGTAGGTTTACGTTACTACTAAACTCTATTCAAACTAAACGCAAGTATCGCGTAAACATTTACACGATTGAAGCACGTGAACAATTCTGAGGGCTAATACGAGGCAGGGCAGCATTAAGGACGATCTCTATGAATTTTATAATAATAATAATCATTCTGACCCTCACAATACTCCAAACTATAAAATAATATGCCCCAGTATTAAGAACTTTAAAAACAAACTTTTATGGCACACCTAGATTTCTTGAAAATGTAATCGTAGCTCCAACGATTAATAAACAGCGAAATAATTAAGTAGATAAAATAACGAGTTTTGCAGCCAGAAAGGTATATATTAACTTCTTTTTATAATACCGAGCTTTCGGTATACTTCGTGACCTTCATCAGGGAATTATGTTGAAGTTTTATACCAATATTAAAACCAGATAGATTTTAGGTTTAAAAGGGCCAGAAAAAGGTTTTTACATAATTTCGTGTGAAAATTTATACCGTCAATTTTGTTTTAAAAAACAAAAAAAAAACAAAAAAAAAACAAAAAAAAAACAAAAAAAAAACAAAATTGACGGTATAAATTTTCACACGAAATTATGTAAAAACCTTTTTCTGGCCCTTTTAAACCTAAAATCTATCTGATTTTAATATTGGTATAAAACTTCAACATAATTCCCTGATGAAGGTCACGAAGTAGACCGAAAGCTTGGTATTATAAAAAGAAGTTAATATATACCTTTCTGGCTGCAAAACTCGTTATTTTATCTACTTAGTAAAACTACACGGCCGTAAACTAGCTATTTAGCGAAATAATTATATCGGAAAAAATAAAGGTCCACTTGTAACTCAATACACCTCTGTAAGAAACACGGACTCGCTGCACTCGCCCGTTGGGCAAGACTTTATTGCCGTCTAGCCAATAGCAAGCCGATCACGTGCGTATCACGCTCTAGCCATGCAACAACTTGTGTTTATGTTTTACTTGCATTTAGTTTGAATAGAGTGTAGAACTAAACTTACATATGGTGGATCGCAGTAGATAGCCCTGCACCACATAGGCTCGCTGTGGTAACAAACGCACATGGTGCAAACCGCCGGCCCAGGGACATATAGAACGCCATGTTCAATGGTCCTTCCTTGAAAATCAGTGCAGTCTTCTTCTATAGCACCTATACACAAATAAATATTAGACACAGGCAGTCAGGCAGCTTTTCTAGACGAGTTAAGGCGAAGCTTGCGAACCGTTTAGACTACGGTAAAAAGATCTTTGCAGAAAAAAGTCCTGTATCCGAATTTAGAATACAGGATAAAGCCATATTTATTTAAGAATAAAGATAGATGACCTACGCAATAATAAAAAGATGTTTATCTTCAAGCGGCCATAAATAGCATGCTTATGTTTTTGTCCAGAAACAGTTGATATGCGTCTTACCGGCAGACAAAAACCACAAACAGGCCATGGCTCACAAAGTCACTACATGGGCGGTTCATCTCGCATCATAAAATAAGGATAATGTATATATTTTTTATACAGGGTTATTCATATAACATTCTACCCTCCTTAACTTTTTTGTTTTTAATTTTGAAAAAAATGTAAATATAAAAATTGTATAAAATTTTCTGGCGATTTCAGTTGTGTATTCAGAAAAACAAATGAATGTCGCCTTTTGGAGATATAGACCAAACTTACGTTTTTTTAGTAGTTTGCACAAAATGGTCCTTTGAATTGTTGAATCTCGGACAAAATCAAAATTGTCATGGAAAATTCCAAACAACTATTACGAGAATCAGAATTTACTTTGACAGTTTGTATCAGGTGTTAATTGTTGTGTTACCACATCGTGCTGCAAAAATTGTATATTATTGTTATAATATTAGTTAAAAAAACGGCATTGCTGAATGTTATGTTTCTTGCGAAAAGAATGCGAAGCATGCAAGGCGTGAATACGCATGAATAACCCAGGGAGAGTCCTACCTTATCACACGTATTTCAAATATATTTATTACAAATTGAGAATTACTAGAAGTTTAAAAAATAAAGAAAAGAGAAATAAACCACGACATGTTTTAACTGAGAATATGCAGGAAGCAGTCTTATTATACTTCGTGGAAAATCCGAAGATGCATCGAGGTATTTCCAAATATCATGGAGCTCGGTCCAGAGAGTGTTGAAAATGCGTAAGTTTTTACCATATTGTTATCGCCCAGTTCAGTGGCGGATCTACGGGGGGGGGGGGGCTACAGGGGCTATAGCCTCCCCCCCTTGGCCTAATACCGTAAGGTAGGCACTTAAAAAGTATGTCTGACAATTAGAGATGGTGTGGAACTGCGTTTTTTTGGAACAGGTACAACCAGTTCCAGTTCCAGGCAATACCTGTTCTTAAAAAACCTGTTCCAGTTCCAATATTATTAACTTCTAGCACAGAATATCTAGCTACTATATTTTCGGTGCTTCTAGTCTTCTAAGGCCGTGGTCCGAATCGCGCTGTCAGTGCTTACAGCGCTCAGATCGTTTACAACAGGTACGATTTGATTCACTCGCTGACAACTCGTTTCTGATCGGTTGTAAATGCGCTGACAGGAACATGCCATTTTGAGGTTATGTGGGCGTGAAGGTCGCAAAGTAACTATTATTATTGAATATTGAATCATTGATAAATATTGCTTCCGTTTCTAAAGAGGGAACGCTAAATGGTACAAATTTAAAAATTTGGTGAACGCAATGGGATTGGGACAGGGCCCGGCACAGAACACGGATCCAGTCACCGCCTTCACCGATCGACAGTTCACGTTCACAGTTGTTCTATTCTATTACTACGAGTAGAGCGGAACTGGAACAGCGGAACGGAACTAAACGAAACTAAGAATATTAATGTATTAATAGTATTGTATTTTAATGAATAAAATGAATAAAAAATGTGTTTCCTATTTTATTACAAAATTTCGGAAATAGAAGCCCCTCCCTTGACTCCAGCCTAGATCCGCCACTGGCCCAGTTTAAAAACTGTATGAAAATGATAATTATAAAAGGCGAGAATATTGGCGTTTAGTGTTGGAGAGGCAAGCGGAAAATGATCAGTTTATATTATAGGTGTGTATTTTTATCACTTGTAAATTATCACTATAAAGATTACATATACTATATCCAAGTTACAGAGGCAGTGAATCAAAACATTGGCAATCCCGTGGTCGCGATGTGACCTTTTCTCTTATTGGTCTGGCCGTCGTAAAATCTCAAGTGTTTAGGCGGCGAGCGGAATGCAGGGCCGGCTCTTCCCTCAGTCGAGTTTCCTGCATATTTTATATCGGATCGCGAGCAGTATATTCTGTAAATTTATTTTGATACTTAATTTAAAGATATTTATAAAGATCCACGAAACGTAAAAACACAATCTTTAGAACTTCCAAAAGAACTAGTTCAGAATTACAAGCCACTTGGAATCTCATATTAGTCAAACCCTGATAATCTACTATTAACTAACTACTACTAGACATTACTATTCTATTACTACTCCTACCGTTATTACAATTACCAGTGGCGTAACCAGAAATTATTGACAGGGGGGACTGGTTGACAAAGTTCATTTTTCATTGTTAAGAATTGCGCCGCAGGAGAAAATGTTCAAATTTTCAAGGTCAAACATTTAAGTATCCTAATATTAGCAAAAAATATTAGGCAACTGATTGTAGTTTTTTCTTTGTTAACTGTGAAACCATAATAATAATAATAATAATAATAATAATAATAATAATAATAATAATAATAATAATAATAATAACTTACTTTGAATTCTAGCGGCGATGCCACAAATGCGACTTACCCTACCAGAGAACAGGTCGACGGTTTCTGGAGAAATCAACTTGCCACACCAGGTCCATACAATGTCAGTGCAAGCTGGATCAGTGAAGAACGCGAGATGGGCCGGAACTATAGCCAGATGCAACATGAGCAATTCACAACCGATGAGGTCTCCAATGTCATAAAGAATTCCCACAACTGGAAGGCACCAGGTCCAGATCATCTCCAAAATTACTGGATTAAGAAGTTGTGGTGCACGCATGAACAAATAACTGCCTTAATTAATGAAGTCTTGCTCGATCCTCTGAAAATGCCATTGTTTCTTACACAGGGTGCAACCTACTTGTTACCAAAAGACCAGCGGAATACGGATAATCCTGCCAAGTACCGCCCAATAACCTGCTTGCCTACGCTGTACAAGATAATCACATCTTGCCTTACGCAGCGAATATATGCTCACTGTGAGCGGAACAACATCATGGCAATGCAGCAGAAGGGCTGCGCGAAGGGCGCAATGGGATGCAAAGAGCAACTCATCATAGACTCTGTCATCTGCAACCAGGCTCATTCCAGGCAACGAAACCTCTACATGGCTTATGTGGACTACAAAAAAGCATTTGATTCCGTACCTCACGACTGGCTCACAGGTATCTTAAAGCTGTACAAAATAGATCATCATACAGTTTCCTTTTTAGAACACGTTATGACAACCTGGCGCACTAAGATACAACTCAGAACCGCAAGCAGTAACATCGAGACCGACACAATCGACATCCGAAGAGGGATTTTCCAAGGAGATTCACTCAGTCCACTGTGGTTCTGCATGGCGATGAACCCTCTATCACACCGGTTGAACTCTACGAAATATGGCTTCGCTATCAAAAGCAACAGATCAGAAGCGTTCAGGTTGAATCACCTGTTATATATGGATGATTTAAAACTGATGGCCGCAACCAAGAACCAACTAACGCAAATGCTTAAAATTGTAGAGGAGTTCTCCAGGGACATCGGAATGCAGTTTGGACTGGACAAGTGCCGCACCCTTAATATCGTCCGGGGAAAGCTCGAACAAGGCGCACACGAGATGCAGGACGGACAGGAGATCGAAGCAATGAGCGTGGGAGATACATACAAGTACCTCGGGATGAAGCAAGCTCAAAGGATAGATCATCGAACAATGAAGACCGATTTAACTAATGAATTCATCAAGAGAGTAAGACAAGTAGTGCGAACTGATCTTAACAGCAGGAATTTGTTTAAGGCCCTAAACACGTATGCGTGCTCTGTACTAAGCTTTTCCTTCGGAATAGTGAATTGGACCAACACGGACATCAACAACTTGCAACGAAAAGTTAGGACACTACTGACAAAAGCTCATAAACATCATCCCCGTAGCGCCGTAGAAAGAACAACCCTGCCACGTCAACAAGGAGGAAGAGGATTGGCAGACCTCAGCAAGCAATTGGACCAACAAATACTAAATCTGCGTAATTATTTCCACAGACAGGCCAACAGCTCCACACTACATAAAGCTATATGCGGAGCAGACGTCTCAACACCGCTACGTCTGACGGAACACGAGCATCACAATCACCACCGAACTGACAACGATAAACTACAGAGGTGGTTAGAGAAGCCGCTGCACGGGAGGCATCCTAATGAGGTTAACCAGGAACATGTCGACAAGTTAGCGTCGTACTATTGGCTGACCTCGGGACGGATGTTCCCAGAGACAGAAGGCTTCTTACTGGCCATACAAGATCAGGTTATACCAACTCGCAACTACCTAAAATTCATTGTAGGAGATGCATCGGTAGTGGATGACAGATGCAGATACGGGTGCCCAACTTCAGAAACAATCCAGCACATAACAGGAGGATGTCAGATGTTTGCATCAACGGAATATAAGGAACGACACGATTCGGTTGCCAAGATCTTGCACCAGGAACTGGCGGAAAAGCTGCTGCTTGTGCAGACAGAGAGGGTCCCATATTACAACTACACACCTGAGCCTGTTCTTGAGAACAGAAACTACAAGATGTACTGGGATCGTACAGTTCTGACTGATCAACGAGTTGCCCATAACAGACCGGACCTTATAATAGTTGATAAAATTTCTAGGAAGACAACTCTGATTGATGTGGCCATCCCGAACAACAACAACCTGCGTGTGAAGCAAGTCGAGAAGATCGCGAAGTACAGAGACTTAGAAGAACGAATTAGAAGGCAATGGGAAATGGAGAACGTCCAGACGATTCCAATCATCATGTCAACAACTGGTGTTATACCAAAAAGTTTGCTGAGAAACATCAAGGAGCTGAATCTAACTGATAGTCTTTACAGGTCCATGCAGAAAGCGGTACTACTTGCGACAGCCCGAACCGTCAGGAAATTCATGGGGAATGCAGGATCGTCCAACAACATCAATGTCACCTAAGGCCTGATTACATGGCAAGGGTCTCGTCCGAGCCAGATCCTTTTGGTATCCGGGATGCCCGGGATCTGAGTGAATGTTCCCCGTAGAGGGAGTGCGAATGCCTTTTGGCTAAGTCGAGATAATAATAATACTACTTGCGACAGCCCGAACCGTCAGGAAATTCATGGGGAATGCAGGATCGTCCAAGAACATCAATGTCACCTAGGGCCCGATAACATGGCAAGGGTCTCGTCCGAGCCAGATCCTTTTGGTATCCGGGATGCCCGGGATCTGAGTGAATGTTCCCCGTAGAGGGAGTGCGAATGCCTTTTGGCTAAGTCGAGATAATAATAATAATAATTTGACTATGCAGTAACTGTAAGAGGTAGGTACTCTTTTTTCTTTTACATAAAAGCCCGAGAAAGAATTCCTTGAGTGATGTGGAAGTAAAAATTTAAGTTAGTGCCTATAATATTCTTTTTTTCTCGATGGGAAGGGTTTGAACACTCACCCCCCCCTTATCTACGGCCCTTCCGTACATGAAAGACATAGTAGACAGAATTCAGTAGACATTTCGTATGTTGACAATTTGTTGTTGTACATACTTTTCGAGTTCGTGTTGGACTTTATTACGTTTTCTCATAAATTACGACCGAATATGAAAACTGTTCTTTTCAGAACGTTAGTGGCGGCTGTGGAGCTACAGCCCCTTGTAGAAAATACGCCCGGAAACAACCGATAACGTGTTTGAGTTCGAGCAATCGGACAATTATTTAACTATACTAAAATCGAGCAATCCTTACGCCTGGCGTAAATAAAACCACGTGTTCTGTGACGTTCCGTGATTGGTCAGTAAGCTATAAAATTTCACCCGACTCGGCAACAGGGACGTACTCGATCGCAAAAGTGTAGTTATGCGGTTTTATCTTGTTGTTTTCAGCTATTTAGACACCGCCACAAATAATTTTATCTATGTTTTGAACCATTTCAATTAAGCCAATAATTTTGTTCCGAAATATTTTATTGTAAACAATTGTAAAACTAAAATTAAATAAAAGTCGTGCCTCAGTGCGGCCCTGGTGAATATCTCAACGCACGTGCTCTTGTTTACGCCAGGCGTATAAGAGTTGCTCGATTTTATCATATATTATATCATGTTTGGAATGCGTCTTCGTGGGGAATTAGCTGTCTTCTATCTCTATCTACTCTACTCTATCTACGACACCTCTCATTAAATTTAAATAATTGTAAATAAAGACGATTTTGATCTCAGAGCAACAGCATCAAAGTACACACGATTGTAGTCAACCAACATCTTATGCAAAGAACCCCGCACCAAATACAGGGGAAAATGGCTCTCTGCCAATTTTGATAATTTTTTGGGATATTGTAGTACAAGTCGCTATAAGTTACACGTGCAAGTTTAAATTAGTTTCTATGTCTAGCTTCGGAGATATGAATTTTTGAAAATCATAAAAATGGCTATTTTGTTAAAACCTAGTAAGGTTCACTTATCCAAAAGTATTACTTTTTAGATGATTAGTAACAAAATAATAGCATTGCTGGTTTAGAGGAAGTCAAGTGACATGCCAGTCAGTCGGTCGTTAAGACAAGAGAAGCCGCCTATTGTAGAGGGTGGGTCAAAAATAGCGACAATTTAGCATATTTCGCCAATTTTTATCATTGGTCCCAATTAGTGGGACTGAGCATTTTTCATTAAAAATATCACTATTGAGAATCTTTTCGTTAAAAGTTTTGACTTTCTTCCAAAACACTATTTTTTTAAAAAGTTTGTTTTTTATAGTTTATGTTTTTAACATTAGTCACTTAAAACGGCCTTTTTGATACAACAAATCAGCTTTGAAGCCAAAACTACTTAAGGAAGACTTATAGTAATTGCTTCATAATATGATTAGCTACAAAAAGTTACAATCGCATTTTATACAGGGGGTGTTTACAAATATTAGTTGAAATAGGTTTTACCCCTAATATTATATATGTGTGTTAATTATTCTTGAATGGATCTGCCAATTTGAATCATATATTTCAGTTATACTTTAAAGTAAATTACCCTACGCTCGTGTAAGTTTCATTGATTTTCTATGTCTGGTTTTCGAAATATAAATATTAAAAATTGACATTCATTGAAAATTGACATTCTACAGAAAATATTATCCAATCTTATTTCTAATAATATGATCTTGCCGCGCAAAACAATTGCGCCGTTAAAAACCGCTTGACCATAAACCATGTGACTATTATAGATGATATGCAGTTTTCCACCTACTTTACGAAAATTCGGTGTCCAGATCCATAAAGTCGTACCTACTCTACGCTTAGTGACGATTCCACGAATATCTATAAATAGTAATTATTATCAACCCTCCCCGCAGAAGCTTTAGTTAGCTTAGGTATAAGGTACTCATTGGGCGTCCAGTTAAGTATTATTATTATTTAGTAGTTATTAATCACGCAGAATTTGTTTTCGTAAGGGGCCCTGCAAAACTAACTTAAAACCAATAAACACTCTATATTTCCTGTGCGGTTTTCTGTTAGCGACTCTTTTTTTGCGAGGTTAAAAACTACGTGGGTTTTGAAAGTGCAGTTTTTTGCGCGAATAAATAATATATAAATATTCTATTGTGAAAGTATGTTATGTTATGTTAATGATACCTTATAAGCTAACTAAAGCTTCTGCGGGGAGGGTTGATAATTACTATTTATAGAATCGTTACGAAGTGTAGAGTAGGTACGACTTATATGGATTTGGACACCGAATTTTCGTAAAGTAGGTGGGAAACCGCATATCCATAATAGTCACACGGTTTATGGTCAAGCGGTTTTTATCGGCGCAATTGTTTTTCGCTGCAAGATCATTGGATAATATTTTCTATAGAATGTCAATTTTCAATATTTATATTTCAAAAACCAGACATAGAAAATCAATGAAACTTACACGAGTGTAGGGTAATTTACTTTAAAGTATAACTGAAATGTATGATTCCAATAATTGGCAGATCCATTCAAGAATAATTAACAAACATATTTTATATATTAGGGGTAAAACCTATTTCAACTAATATTTGTAAACACCCCCTGTATAAAATGCGATTGTAACTTTTTGTAGCTAATCATATTAAGCAATTACTATAAGTCTTCCTTAAGTAGTTTTGGCTTCAAAGCTGACTTATTGTATCAAAAAGGCCGTTTTAAGTGACTAATGTTAAAATCATGAAGTATAAAAAACAAACTTTTTAAAAAAATTAGTGTTTTGGAAGAAAGTCAAAACTTTTAAGGAAAATTATTCTTGTCATAAGAAAAAATTCTCAATAGAGATATTTTTAATGAAAAATGCCCAGTCCCACTAATTGGGACCAATGATAAAAATTGGCGAAATATGCTAAATTGTCGGTATTTTTGGGCATGACTTGTACTTCTTTGACATTTAAAACTAAAAATTGGAAAAAATTGGGTTTGCCTTTAGAAATATCGGAAAAAATATGTTAGAAAGATCTCAAGATATTTGTTAGAAAGATCTCAGGATATTTGTTAGAAAGATCTCAGGATATTTGTTTTTTCTTTATTATATCTCTTGAAATTGGTAAGGTAAGTTGGGGTAAGATCGTATACGGGGCAAGTCCGAACGCAGCCTCCAGAAGTCACATAAATGTGGCAACAGCGCGATAAATACTCGCCTCGGGGAGCAAACAATTGCGCGCAGTGCTTAACTCGACGGTGTCTTGTTTCAGGGTTCTTCGTGTAAAATATATACCGTTTTGTGCTTTTTAGTTGATTTTTTGTATTCGAACTTACCCCATTCATCAAACTTTGCTTCAAAAGGTAAGTTATTAACATTATATAGATAATCTCTGTTGTAAATGGTCTATCTTTATGAAAGGTTTGGATTAGTAAACCATAACCTCATTTAAGAGTGACATTATGAGTTGGTTCAATCTTTCCCCATATGTGGATGTAAGGGGCAAGTTCGAATAACTAATAAATAATTCATGGTTTAAATAGTAAGAAATTTACCAGGGGCTTGTTCGGAATTCGATCTTACCCCGTAGGTGTGCTTCAAAGACTTATATTATAATTTTAAAAGTTGTCCGACCTTACCCCATTGCGCGGGGCAAGTTCGAACAAGTGCATTTTTTAAATTTTATTTTTTTATAATCTTTTCTATTAACAAATATTAAGTTTCACCCAGCTAACTTTTTGCTTACTTATATATTAAAGTTAGACTCTGTACATTGTGACTTATTTTTACAATCATTTTCTTATACTACGGTCAGGTAAATTTTAACTAATCTATATTCCGTGCGATCTTGCCCCAACCTACCTTACCTAAACGATATTTTTCCCGCACAATAACTTAAGACACTTATTTACTGGTTGCTTTATTACTAAACCATACAAATAAAAATAAATTTCAACGCAAAACGGGGGAATATTTTGTGACAACACAATAACGATGCAGATTCTTTAATTTTAAGCTAAGTTTATGCTCTGCGCTAGTGTTATATTTTTACACAAAACACATCTACCTATATTTTGAAATTGAGTGAAGCAAAATGATAAGGTACAGTTTTGTATTGAATTTTATGGTTTCAGTTTCAATTCCTGGAATATCAATTAAGAAAAAACGCACCTGCACCTTTCTTTGTTACCATTTTTATAAGCAAAAAAAAAACAACAAAAATTAAGGGGAGGAGTGAAACACCCTGCATATTAATCCGAAAAGATTGTATTCTTTCAAAGTCTATAATCAATCTGATTTCATGTCAATATTATTGACATTTACTGGATATTAGACCAAAATAACTCAAACATCATTTAGATTGGTGAATTAATTACCATAAAAAACGATAGAAAAATTTAATTATTCCACTACATTTGCGTTAATTTTTTATATAAGTTCTCCGGGTTTCCAAGTCTATACTAATTCAGGTCATCTCGGATGACTGCAGTTTAGAGCCTCAAACTTAAAAATTCAAACTTCATCCCGGCTTAAGGGCCAATTTGGCGTCTCATTCGCTTCCAAATTAGACACGAAGCGCCCAGAGGGTCTAGGATCTGAACACAAAGCTAGTTGGTTTTCCGTGGTTGGTATACTAGAAAAAGGTTTCATAACGGTTTCATGTTTAAATCACATTGCCGTAAACGATACCTAATATAAGTAAAAATACAAGCAACGATAGTTTTATAATGGAAATACAGTTAGTAAAGCATTTATTTTGTTAGCTAATTAGTAGGTACAGGATGGCCCATCCAAGCGGAAAAAGTGTGTTACGTGGAGACAGGTTAACATAAAATCGTCATTCAAAAATGAATTTGTAGTAAAAATTAAGGGGAATAATAAATGTAGTGTTCTTGAATATTCAGTTATTCAGTTATTTTAAATAACTTTAGGTTCTAGCGAAAACGGAAGTGATTTTCTGTATTTTACAATCAACTTACACATTTCATTTAACCGTCATAGGATTCCTTTTTTAATTCTTAATCCAACGATATATAACTTGACCTATTTCTCCAACCGAGATATTTACCAAAGGAGCTCCCGACCAACTAAGCTACCGGAGCATATGCCCAAGTAGCACAAATTGTTTTTTAAAAGCTGAAACAGTATCTATACCGCTTTTTTATATAGCCTCAAGCTATATAATTAAGAGTTGTAAACCATCTTTCAGCACTAATAAAGTATCAATATAAGTAGTAATACAAAGAGAGTTCTAACCCACGACCTTGAAAAAAGCGTGCAAAGTGGCTACGTCATGCCCGAGGTCACGTGACGTCACCGGATGACCCCAGTTGACCCCTAGATCCTGATAGGTTAACCTTTGACCTTTGGGCCACGTGTGACCCCCAGTTGACCCCCCCACTCCAACGGCGGGTGTCAGCCCCCACTCCAACGACGGGGCAACCCCCACTCCAACGGCTTGGTGGGGTGAGGTCTATATATTCGTGCGCAAGAGCAGTTTTCCCGTTATATACACTTACAATTTCCCACAGTCTGATTTGCCGAGTTCAAAATGCAGTCGTTCCTGAATCACCTGAACAAGAATTTGATCTTCAAGAAATTCGAAAGCGTTCAAAATATGGAGGTGGGTGAAAATTTTCAAATCACGAGCGTGGACAAAGTGAACACGCAATACGGAGAGAAGGTCTACGTCGAGTTCGAAGAATTTAAGACGGTGCTGCCGCAACGATACACGGCCGAGTTTACGCCCCAACGGATCGAAGAAATTAATAGGGATATCGGTAACGGAAGGAGGTATTACATGAAGAGTCTTGGACCCGTCGGCCGATCTACAAATATCGAATTTATTGTAGAACCATGACTCCTAGAAGGAAGCTGGAGTACAGAAGAAAACTGCAAACATATTTGAAGAATTTAGAAGCATTGAAATATGAACTTATGTTGTATGAAGTTAAAAGGAAGATAAAAAATATTAACTTATAAAATTCATTTTTAATAAACCTTTAAAAATACTTTGTTGTTTTGCAAGAATCTATGTTGATGGGAAAACATCTGAAGCATCATATAAAAACTCTTGCTCTAAACAGTATCACGCTTTACGTCTATATAGCAAACACTTTGAATATAGCCTATGTAGAAAATATGTGGGCGATGAAATTGTAATATGATATCTAATGATTTCAGACTTTTTTCGAGCGCTTTTTCTGATGTAGCGAAACACATGCAAATAAAACTAGATTATACGCCAACCTATTTGCGCCTAGATAAAAATACCGTGACACGACTTTTTTGCTTGTTTATGAAAGAATGTTATGTCGCCTGCAGAAATGCAAGCTGTTTAAATAAGCGATCAACAATGTATGTGGGCGGAGAAAGGTGATATTATGCTTTTTTCGTGTAAATAAAATTCCTCGGACTATGCTGAAATAAGAACTGATTGTTTTTTAAGAATGCAATTAAAGTATGTGTACTCTAGAACGAAATGCACACCGAGCTACGGTGTAGAGGAGAAAGTAATGTAAGAAAGTTAGAAAAAAATATACTTACGGATTTATATCTTTTTTTATAGGATTCACTTTAATATTTCAGTTTGTTTAAGTGATAGGGAACAAAATAAAAAAAATAGTAGTAAAAAATATTTTATGTAAAAATATATAAAAAGCTTAAAAAAGGTATGCATATAATAAAAAAGAGTAAATAGAATATAAAATAAATCTTAAAAAATCAGGAACAAAAGAGGGAGAGAGAAGTGGGTGCTAGACTACGTAAAAGAGTACATTTAAAGAAAATTCTATAAACAAAATCTCGTCAATAATCTAGCACACATTGCCAAATCTTTTTCCAATTGGGCAATTTCTCTAATTCCCTTTTGCTCATCCTTTTCCAAACGTTCCATTTGTCGTTTCCTGTCGAACTGTTTCTCCCGTGCGGCTTGCAATTTTCGTTTCATGGCTAGCTATTTTTGTTTCATTTCAACCGTTACCCCTTTGACGTATGACAACATGTCGCCAGCGAGTTCTTCGAACTCATCCTCACTATTAGTCTGGGTGGGCGGCATGGTGATCATGCTGAATACGTCATCATCGTACTCGTCCTGCATCTTCATACGCTTTATACCTGTACCCATACCGTAGGACGCAGGCTGATCGCTCGAAGTTGAAAGTTGGGATACTGATGGACCCAATAAATCCTCCTCATTTAGCGGTAGGGGTGGTGAACAGTTAGTGGCGGTGGACTGAAAAAAAAAGTACTGAGTGATTCTTACAAAGAGCTTGGAAAGTCACAGTGCAATTTAAAATGTTTTCGACGTTCATAGACTTTTTAGCATCACAGTTTTAATAAAAATTCTTACTGGTTTGTGAAGACGTTTCCGACCGGATGCAGGTTGACCATGAGAAGTTGAGGGTTGAGACACCGGTGGACCCAAAAAATCCTCCTGACTCAACGGTGGGGGTAGACAGGTAGGGGCGGTAGGCTGAAAAAAATTATTAAGTGGTTATTTTAAAGAGCTTAAATATGCAAAGTGCAATTTAAAATATTTTGAAACTTTTTAGCACCTCAATTTTGAGAAAAGTACTTACTGGTATTATTATATGACTGTAAACGACAGGTTTCCTGCCGGGCGCCGGCTGACCACAAGGCGGTTGGGATGCCAGGTCTAACAAATCCTTCGGATATAGCGTTGGCATATCGATAGAACAGGTGGTAGACTGAAAAAAAATATATGTATATTTACTGAGTGATTCTTGTAAAAAGCTTGGAAATTCAAATGCCAATTTTAAATGTTTTCAACGAACTTTTTGGCAAATCAATATTGATAAAAGTACTTACTGGTTTCTTCATAGATAACCTGTTGCTGGTCATGATGAACACTGGTAGTAGCACTGGATGAGAATACGCTCTAAAGGGAGTAGAATCTGAACTAACTGGAACTATCTAATGTAATGCAATTTATAGGGATTAAACACAGCGCCAGCAAAAAAAAAATTGTGCTGCGTCAGCAATAATTTGGAAAAGTTCTTATAAGTTGTATTCCCAACAACGCTAAAACTTGAATTTGCATCATTTGTTCCAGGAGGAACGGAGGCCGAAGGCCTCCGTCCGACTGGCATGTAGTTGCCCGAACAAAATCCACCCTTCCCCCTTGCACGCGTTCCGCGCATGCGCAGTTCCGCGCTTTTGATACCTATGAAAATTCGAAAAATTTTGAAATTTTTTTATTCAAAAAATGTAATTTTAAAAAGGTCCTGATCCTATAATCCTGATAACATTTTGGGAAATTTTCATTTTTTGACGGTGAAATGTACAAGACAAGACTTAGACGAATGTTTTATATAGATAGAATTTTTTCGAGTGACTGATAAGAATTTTTATTATAATAGTTAATCGGAAGGCCCCAGGTAACATAGGAAATTTTGTTTGAACAAAATCTGTAAAAAAATCCAAGACGTGAAAATGTAGGTAGAATTTTCGAATAAGTTTTGTATACCGGTAAAAATATAAAGGTAAAAATAACGTCAGTTTCACTTGGAAAAAAAATGATGAAAAAATTTCAGTTTCAGTAAAAAAAATACGATGTAGAGGTTGTAGCAAAAAAAAATTGGAAATAATTATTTATTCCAGTAAAATATACACAAGACCGAAAAAGGTAATTGCGCGGCTGTCCCATTTTATACACCCTAGCTGTTTCAGTTCATCTCGTTTGCAAAAAATTCTAGGGGTTATTACTTTTTTAAATACGGTTGCCTCAACCTTATTTGAAAGTAAATATTTTTTAGTTCCCCACAGAAGGAAATAATGACGACATTTTATACCGGTTGATTCAAAAATATATAAGGTTAGGAAAAAACCTTGGTAGGCAATCGCGGCTCTGCTGACCAGACAAAAAAAAACCTTAGTCGACAAATAATGGCCTATAAGAAGGGCGCGTGATTCCACTGCGGTATCAGTTCGAGTGCTCCAAGATGCAAGAGATGATGGAAACCGATCTGGTTCCGTGGTGCCAGTGTCCACTACCCACACCGACAACAATGCCAGAAGAAGAAGACTGGTCACTGCAGTGCGATTGCAATCGACACTACAAACCTCCACAACAACAACAGCAAGCAATCAGCAACCAGGTGATGTGGCATGGTGTGCCATGGCAAGAACCTGCAGAGGGGCAAGAAAACCAACAACCAACAGAATGTCAAGAAGACCAGCAACTGACAGAATGGCAAGAAGACACCCCGGAATGGCAAGAAGGCGCCCCGGAATGGCAAGAAAGCGTCCCAGAATGGCAAGGCTCCCAGCAGTCCGAAGAATGGCAAGGCACCCACCAATCGGAAGAATGGCTAGAAGACATCGAGCAGTGGCCTCCCGCTGAACACTGGGTGGAGGATGATACTTACGTTCCAGATTTGGAAGACAGGAACGTGCTCCGTCCATATCCACCTGGTCTTAGCAAGGCCGCCCGAAGGGTTTTCCGTCAGGCTGAGAGGCTGCGCCTACAGCGTCTGGAAGGAGTGGAGGAACGGGAACGCATCTTCAAGGAAACGTGGGATGTGTTATAGTTATTTTGGAAAAATAAAATTAATCACAATATTGTCTTTTATTTTTCCCTTGCAATAATTAAAAAAACTTAATTACATGAGCAAAAGAAAGAAAAAAATGTAAATATACCAGCTGTCCCATTTATAAACCGCTTGATATCTTGGTAACGAAAACCTGTATAAAGGAAGTAAAAGCCATATCTTAATAGGCGGAGGACCGACTGTCATTCAGAAAGGTGAAAAATTTTTCTTTCCATTTTTTTCTGAAAAATTTTTATGATTTTTTTGTAGAAGTTTTTTTTCCAAAATTTTTTTTTTGTCAAAATTTTTTACAAAATTTTTTTTGCCAAATTTTTTTTGTCAAATTTTTTTTTGGTAAAATTTTTTTTGCCAAAATTTTTTTTACCAAAATTTTTTTTGGCAGAATTTTTTTACCAAAATTTTTTTTTGCCAAAAATTGTGTAAAAAAATTTTTGGCAAAAAAAAAATTTGGTAAAAAAATTCTGCCAAAAAAAATTTTGGTAAAAAAAAGTTTTGGTAAAAAAAATTTTGGCAAAAAAAAATTTTGGTAAAAAAATTCTGCCAAAAAAAATTTTGGTAAAAAAAATTTTGGTAAAAAAAATTTTGGCAAAAAAAATTTCGCCAAAAAAAAAATTTTACAAAAAAAATTTGGCAAAAAAAATTTTGGTAAAAAATTTTGACAAAAAAAAATTTTAACAAAAAAAATTTTTGGAAAAAAAACTTCTACAAAAAAATCATAAAAATTTTTCAGAAAAAAATGGAAAGAAAAATTTTTCACCTTTCTGAATGACAGTCGGTCCTCCGCCTATTTTTTTACAAAATTTTTTTTTGGCAAATTTTTATTTTTGCGAAATTTTTTTTTACCAAAATTTTTTTTGCCAAAATTTTTTTTGCCAAAATTTTTTTTTGCCACATTTTTTTTTGTCCAATTTTTTTTGCCAAAAATTTTTTTTTTGACAAAATTTTTTTTTACCAAATTTTTTTTGCCAAATTTTTTTTCTGCCAAAATTTTTTTTTGGCAAAATTTTTTTACCAAATTTTTTTTGCTACATTTTTTTTTGCCAAATTTTTATTTTGCCAAATTTTTTTTACCAAAATTCTTTTTGGCAGAATTTTTTTTACAAAAATTTTTTTTTGTCAAATTTTTTTTTACCCAAATATTTTTTTCTCAAATTTTTTTTTTGTCAATTTTTTTTTGTCAAAATTTTTTTTTGCCAAAATTTTTTCTATAATATGTAAATTTATATCTTCCCAATGTTTTTTTTTAACTTTTTCACTTTTTTTCTATTTTTTTAATGTAGCAAATGTGCCGTCCGATAGGTATATAAAGAGGTCTCGCATCGAACGGCACCAGTCTGCGACCGCACGACGAACATCATGGCTGCAGAGATCTCCGCAGTGAGTGACGACATCGTCGAAGTTTGCGAACGGGCTTTTCGATTACTAACAAACGGTATGGACATGACGACGCGAGAGCGCTGGCTGAAGCTAATCAACAGAAATATTAGACTGGTTTACGCCGCCATAAAAGTATACGATTGCAATCCCGGTACGATGACTAAACTTCAAACGAATTTGGGGCATTTAAAAAGATTCAGAGCTTACTTAAAAACGATACACAGGGGGAGCGGTTTGACGAGACGCGATCGGGTGAAATGGGAGGAAACTAAGTCGGCATTGAAACGTAGAATTCGTTCTGGCATAATTATAAATCTGAGTCATAAAGACGTTACGCAATTTTTGAATGACGCTTTTCTCCTTCTAAAACGTCGCGTACCTACGATCGTGAGAGAATATAGGATGATCAAGATCAACACCGTTTTCTGCGGTGAATTTATAAAAAAAATCGGAGACGAAGAAATTTTGGAAAATAAATATTTCAGCACGAAAAATGTCACTATCGACGGGGGGACGGACCTAAAACGATGGTTCGCCGACCACGTTACCGATAGCATCCTAAAGAGCCTGGAGGAGTTCCAGGAGCGCGATTCCGGTTGGGCGCTACATCGAATTTTAAGTTTGGAAGTTAACATAAGCAAAGTCGAAATGGGAAACGGCGGCGGGACGTACGTGAGGCTACCGGATGAGATTTCGAAGAAGAAAGCTTGCGTTAACGTTAAAAACGACGACGACGCCTGCTTCGCGTGGGCCGTCGTTTCCGCGCTATACCCCGTAGACCGTCATTCGGAACGCATGAGTGCTTACCACCACTACGCGGAGGTTTTGCACTTGGATGGGTTAGAATTTCCCATGACGCTAGCTAAAATCGATAGGTTCGAAAAGTTAAACGAAATATCCGTCAACGTGTACGCCCTAGAGTTAGTATGTGAAGATCCGCGTAAATTTCATACCGGTCCGGTGCGGTTAACAAAAAAGATGGATAGGCACGTGAACTTACTCATCGTTCAGGATCAATATTTCCCGAATATGAACGATTACGAGACGCCTCCCGCGGAAGACGTCCCAATGACAGATATAAAATATCATTTCTGTTGGATTAAAAATTTATCGCGTCTAATTTCAACGCAAATGAATAAACACAACGGCAAAATGTTCATATGTGACAGATGTCTGAATTATTTTCAAACCCAAGCGAAATTAAACGAGCACGCGGTTTACTGTCGAGAACGGAATAATTACCAGGTAACGTTCCCCAAAGAAAAATTTATATACTTTAAAAACTACGTACATAAGGAACGTACTCCTTTCGTCGTGTACTCGGATTTCGAGTCTATTCTAAAACCTTATCACGACTCTGAGCCGATGTCCCAGACTTCCAAGTATCAGAAACACGAGGCGTTCAGCGCCGGCTTTTATTTTAAATGCTCCTACGATAACTCTCTGTCTTTCTACAAAAGCTATCGAGGGCCGGATTGCATGTCTTGGTTCGCGGATCAGATGGAGGAAATCGCGAAATTTGTCGCGTCGAAACTGACAAACGTCGAACCGATGAAGGAAAACATAAGTTTGAAAAATGCCACGGCGAATTGCCATATTTGCGAGAAAAGATTCACTCCCGATGACATCATAGTTCGCGATCATTGTCATTTGACTTCGCGGTTTCGTGGGTACGCCCATCAGAGCTGTAATCTAAATTATAGAAATTCGTTCATGATCCCCGTGGTATTTCACAATTTCAGCGGTTACGACAGTCATTTCATAATCAGGGATCTCGCCAAACGCAATCATATCACCCTGCTTCCCATAAATAAAGAAAAATACATAAGTTTTACGATTTTCGACGCCGACACCAACGTAAAATTCCGCTTTATCGATTCCCTCAGATTCATGGGGTTTTCGCTCGCCATGCTAGCTTCCTCTCTTACAAAAGCGGATTTCGTCAATACCGGAAAAGAAATTCGTTACGTTCCTTCCGACGATTTGACATTGTTAACTAGAAAAGGCGTTTTTTGTTACGACTACATCGATGACTTGGAGAAATTACGAGAAAATTCGCTTCCGCCCATCGATAAATTCTATAACAAATTAAACGACACCGATATTGCCGAAAGTGACTACGCGCACGCGCAACTGGTTTGGGAAAAATTCCACATACAGACTATCGGCGAGTACTCGGATTTATACTTAAAAACCGACATAATGCTGCTGACCGACATCTTCGAAACGTTCAGAAAGTCGTGTCACGCTAATTACGGATTGGATCCCGCTTGGTATTACACCATGCCAGGGTATACTTATGATTGTATGTTAAAATTCACCGGTTGTCGACTGGAGACGTTTCAAGATATAGATATTTTGGTATTTTTCGAGAGGGGCGTTAGGGGCGGACTGAGTCAGTGTTGTAAGCGCTTCGCGCGAGCTAATAACAAGTACATGGAAGAGTACGATCCGAGCGATCCCTCCAAATATATCTTGTATCTAGACGTTAATAATCTGTACGGCTGGGCGATGTGCGAGTGTCTGCCGCAGGGCGATTTTCGTTGGGTCGACGATATCGATGCCATCGACGTCACTAAAATTCCCGACGACGCTAAAGAGGGATACGTGTTAGAGGTGGACTTAGAATATCCGGAGGGACTACATGACTCGCACAAAGATCTACCTTTCGCGGCCGAACATCGCATACCGCCGGAAGCGAAATCGTCGAAACTCATGACCACCCTATATCCTAAGGAAAAATACGTGATGCATTACAGGGCGCTCAAGCAGGCCTTGAATCACGGTCTGTTTTTGAAAAAGACGCACAGAATTTTAAAATTTAAACAGTCCGCTTTTTTGGCGCCATACATAAAGTTCAACACGAGATTGAGGGCGCAGGCAAAGTTTGATTTCGAAAAGACCATCATTAAACTTATGAACAACGCTATCTACGGAAAAACCATGGAAAATATTAGGAAACACAGAATCGTTAAGTTGGTGAATAAGTGGGAGGGCAGGTACGGAGCGAACATTTAATTTCGTGTCCGGCTTTTAGATCCAGATCGATATTCGACGAAAACCTAATTAGCGTCGAATTGAATAAGACGCGTATTAACTTTAATAAACCGCTGTATATAGGAATGGCGATTCTAGACATATCCAAAACCTGCGTCTACGAATTTCATTACGATTTTATGCTAAAAAACTCCTCGCCTTCCGACTGTCAATTATTGTACACGGACGCGGACAGTCTCATCTATGAAATTTCTTGCGATGACGTTTACCGCGATGTCATACTTAAAATTTAGCTCGTTTCGACACCTCCGACTTTCCACCTAATAATGGTTACGAAATTCCGCTAGTAAATAAAAAAGTGCCGGGACTGATGAAGGACGAGTTAAACGGTAGGATCTTAACCCATTTCGTCGGACTCCGATCGAAAATGTATACTTATCTGGTGGACGGGGGAAAGAAGTGCGTGAAAAAAGCCAAGTGAGTCAAATACAGCGTGGTAAAAAATAAAATCACGTACCAGGATTACGTTGATTGCTTGTTCGAAAAGAGGGAAAAAATCGCCAGCCAGTGCACCATACGTTCGTACGCCCATACGGTGTTTAGTATCGAACAAAGCAAAGTCGGCCTCAACCCTTTCGATAATAAGAGATATATCGTCGACAATATCGTAACCCTGCCTTGGGGTCATAAGGATATCATAGACGTAGATTGAAATGTGAGAATGTGTGGGTATGTGAATAAAAAAAAATTTTTAAATGTCGTTTTATTTAAGAAAACCTCCTCCTATACAAGTCAGCTAACAAAAACTCCCTATCAAGATAAAAGAGTTCATAAATACAATACTTTTCTATGTTACACATTGGATTACAAAGTAAATTAATAGTGTCTCTAATACTTATTCTAAAATTACTTTTTATCAACATCTCATTTACCGTATCTAAAAAATTAAAATAGAAATCAACTAACTTAAAACTATGCAATAAAGCGATTTGAAAAGAAACATCCTTATCTATGCGTAGCAGTTCGATACAACATGCCTCGCTGAAGTAAAAGTATAAGCCGTTTCTGCCGAGCGACACGATTTCTAGTCGTGTCCAATTCCATGTCGCAACCAAATTTCACAGGCAGACCATCACCGTGTTCGAAAAACTTATACAGGTGCAAGATAAGTTCTTTCCACTCCACGTGGTCCATGGTCATAACGCATTCTTCTCGGGTACCTTGTCCGCAGACGATATTTACAGCAGGTGTAAAAAATCGTAGTGGACTCAACCCACAATGTACGGTATATACGTGACCAGGTGCCAAATGAAAACATGTTTTCAACAGAAGAAGTCTCTCTCTTTGAGTCGTTTGCTGTGGAACGTCGTCGATATCGCCGGCTGCGTCAGATTCGTAGCCACTACTGTCACCCATGCTCCGCCACTACTACAAGACGTCTGTTGCGTCTATCCAGGAGTCGTGGGTTTTATCCCAGCCAACGAACCAAAATCTTTTTTCCTTTTCTACGCAACACCTATTCTACCAAGAAGACGTCTGGATCGGACGTTTTTTGCAATTCCTCGGTGTAGAAACCCCCCTGGATAGGTCTTCCGTTCAAGTCTTCCAAGAGATATGTGGGAGGGTTCGTAATTTGAACCTTTGAGATTTTAAACAATTTAGTCGTCCAGTTGGGCGTGTATCCCTTCTGAAAGACGTGCTTGACTTTGCTGATCCTAACTATGTCACCTAGTTTAAACTTTTGTTTATCGAAAGTCTTTACGTGACTGAAAGAGGAATTAAGAACGTTCCGTTCGTTTGTTTTGTTCACATCTTTGGGTTTCATACGTATGATTCTATGTCTCCTATCATTATATTCGTCAACTAGCGTCGGTAAAATATCGATCCACTTGTACGTGCCACTTAAACTGAAATACTTGAACAGTTGTTCTTTCAAGGTGCGGATCACTCTCCTACTATCGCCGCTTTCGTGTCGCTAAACGTGCTATAGTGGTTGACGTTAAAAGTATTCAATAACTTCTTAAAATGACAGTTGTAAAATTCCTTGCCTTGATCGGTCTGGAGATTTCGAGGTCGACGCCCCGAGGAATTCTTGAGAATATCGGCGAAAGCCTTCGTGACTTCTTCTCAAGACTTGGATTTTAACGGTTTGCACCAGACAAATTTGGAAAAGCAGTCGATCACGACTAGTATGAATTTAAAGTTTCTATTGCGGCTGGCGTACTGATCCAGCTGCCCTAGGTCGGCTTGCCAAAGATCATCCAAACCTTTAATAATAGTTCTACGCCTAGGGTATTTCTTTCGTATCGGTTTATGCAATTCCCTAATCAGTTGAATTTTTTCCTTGGTATACTTAGAGTTCATATCGAAATTTGTGACCCGCTTTCTTCAGCGCGACTAAGTTATCTGATGACTTCAGCTTCCTTCAGTTCGTTTATAATGGCTACGATTTCGTTGTCGTGAGAAGTGTTGCCGGCGTTTTTGGATGCCACCAGTAATCGCAATCTGTCAACTAATTCGTTGACGTCGTCCCAAAACATGTACTCCACCGGTTTTTCGTTATAAGTGAGACGCATACCTTTACCGCTTGCCCCCTCATCTTCTCCGCGTTTTAGTAACGGTTTAATAACATTCGTGTACTTATATCGAGATGAACCTCTAAATTTACCCGCGCTATTCAGATGTACCGACGTTTCAGTTAGAATTTTACTATAATTTTTCATCTCCACCAAATTGGCTCGAGGATCGTTATAAAAAATCAATTGAAAAAGTCCTTTGGTACCTTTATACCTCTTCCTACCCACTATTATATCCGACGTTTTTCTATCGAAATCTAAAGTTTCTTTTCCCAAGGTCCATTTTGATTCGCTTGCGCTATACTTGGGTCCGTATACAAAATCGATTTGGGGTGCCTTTGCGTTATATTTTTGAATATACGGTCGAGCTATTTCCGGATATGCTTCTAGGTAGTCCTTTACAACGGTAGGAGAATACTGAGATACATCTTCAAAAATGTCCTCTTCCTCTTAATTTTTCTCTTCGACTGATGGCAATGTCGGACTAAAATCTGCCGTTGCCTTTTCGGCGTGTGGTGGAAGTTTCGGGGTAAAATCTCCTTTTAACTTTTCAATCCGTTGCTTTAATGTTTCTACTTTTTTCTGTATTCTTGTATCACTGCCTTCCCCAATTTCTTCTTCTTTTTTAGTTTCCACCTTAGTTTTTTCTTTCTTCGGTTCGATGTCTAGAATGTCTTTTTTTATTTGTAACGTTTTGATAGATTGCGTCACTGGTTTGAATATTTTTTCCAGCGTCTCGTCTTCCTCGAATTTCCCCAACTTCAAAGCCGTGTGTTTTTTTCTAATCGCTCGTGCAAGTTCACTGATTTTCCTTGCGCGGTGCGCTTTTAGAATTTGATCCTCTGACGTCAGCGGCATGTTGACCACTAACGTCAGAGAAGTACTCACAGCCTTATATACTTATCGAAACCTTTCCTATACCGCCCGTTTTTCAGACTAAAATCCTTAACTATGACCAGAGTGCCATAGCTGTCGTCCCAACATTGATAGCACAGCTTTTTGAAATCTTCGTACGTGACGTCTGGCGACACATGTTCCTCGTAAACGTGTTTCAGATTTACGTCGTCTTGTTTAAATAACACGATCACGTTGCAATTATCGCGTATGAGCTGCTTCGGAATTTTCGAATACGTTTGACATAGATAAGCGACGTCCACCGCTTAGTGGCGCCCCATCGAATAAAATACCCTGATTTTATTTTGTCTATCACAGGCCACATCATCAAATATGAATATCGAATTTTCTAGAGCTTCCGACGGATCGATGACGTCCTCGTTTATCGTATACGGAAAGAAGCCGATGCAACCGACTTTTTTTACTACATCCTGCAATAATTGATATTTCGGTTGGTACAACGATTTTGTATATAAGTAGATATTTTCGAATTTCAGACCGTTTTCGTTGAAAATAAAACTAAGGAGTGCGTTCGTTTTACCACACCCGCTAGGTGCACACAAGATTGCCCTAAACGAGTCTGGTAGTAGGGTACCGTGTTTTGATTTTACCGTACCCCCTTGTATGACATCTAGATTTTCGATAGGGAGACAAACTTGCTGTTGCTGAACTTGCATCTTGTCAACTGAGAAATTCTGCGTGCTACTTCTCAATATACAGGGTTAACTATCACTTAGTACAAAAATTTTTATGGCAGATAAAGAAAAATTAGACTTGCCAAAATAAATTTTCAAAAATTTTCTAACATTTGTCTTAAGCCTAAAAAATTTTTTTTCAAATTGTATTAAACCCCTCAAAAAACGCCGCCTATGGACGCCCGCGCGACATGTCTAAAAATTTCGCGTATGTCAATAGCGCGGCGTTGCCACGTCTATCAATTTATCCGAGGATTCACCACAAAATTTCGATTTCCTTTTAAAAACGATTACTTTCTAAGGAACATGTAGAATGCCTATGAAACACCTACCTTACTGACATTTCCAGGATTGTTTGCACCATTTTCTGTTTTCTTGCTTTTTTACATTAAAAGTCACACAACACAACATTCACATTTTCTAAATCTGTTGGGGATCTCTTGGTTTCCCTCTGCTATTCCTTTTGTTTGAAGCGAGGTACTCAGCCTGACGACCACGACGAGGTAGATCCCCTCCGCCAGGAAAACCCCGAAGGGTAACCAAAAAATCACAACTGCACTAGCACACATTGCACAAATGCACATGCAAAGCACTACAGTAGCTGTTCAAAGAGGCCGCCGTTAACTTCGATGCACAAATTCACTCGGTTAACTAAAGAAGTCCGGATACGTGCAAAAAGTCCATGATTATTCCGGATTTGAACAGCTGCACCTTCAATTCGTTCACGTAACTGCTGCTCGTTGTCGATTTCCTGCTTGCACACAATCGCCTTCATGAATCCCCAAATACAAAAATCCATTGGATTCAAGTCTGGTGATCGCGGCGGTCATGCAATTGGCACTCCTCGTCCGATCCAACGGTTGGGGCATTGGTCGTCTAAAAGTGCACGAACAGGTCTCGCAAAGTGGGCTGGTGCACCATCGTGCATAAACCACATGTCATGCAGTACTTGTAGTGGCAAATTATCAAACAAAACATTTGTCAGAAAAGTAGCGTTTAAATTTTCCGGTAGAATGTATGGTCCAATTAATCGATCTCCATAAACTCCTGCCCAAACATTGATGGAAAACCGACGTTGGAAGTTAAACCGCCGAACAGCATGTGGGTTCTCATCGGACCAAATATGGCTGTTGTGTCTAAAAAAAAAAACAAAAATTAGAAATATTCACAATTTTGGCGAAGGCGTTAGGATTGACATAGCCAATTTTATAATAAATAAAAAAGATAATATGGAAGAGAGAAAGCTATAAGTAAGTAAAAATTTACATACGTGTAAACCCCAGCACGTGTGAAGCAGCATTCGTCTGTCCAAAGAATGTTGAAAACAAAGTTTGGGTCTTGGGCGATTCGATCACGTACCCAAGTGCAGTAGGTCATTCTCACCGGAAAATCATTTGCTTCTAATGCTTGGACCTTTTGTATGTGATAAGGGTGAAGGCCGTTTTCCCTTAGAATCCTCCATGCCTGTAAATAATTTTATTGTTACATTTTAAATTTTATGTAGGTATTAGGTGCAAGCAAAGACAATCCCATCACATGGGATAGTCTTTGGTAGAAGTCAGTTTTATTGGTTTTATTTTACTTGCCTTGTTCTGAGATATTCCCAATCTCCTTGCAATAGCTGTAGTGCTTATGGAAGGTTGCTCGCCCACCCCTTCGAGCTTGCAAAACACCAGTGTTTCGCATACGTTGTACAATGTTCAAGAAAGTACGTGGGTTAGGCATATTTGCCCTGTTAGGAAAACGAATACGGTATTCTGCTGCAGCTCGATGTGCACTTTCATCGCATCTCCCGTACATTATAACCATGTCCGTTAACTCGGCGTTCGAATACTCCGGCATTTTCACAAAGACGCTGAACGATTTGCCGCGAAAATCAAGACCAAACTGGGAAATAACGCCATGTTACATTCGCAAATGCCCTCCGTCGGCTACTAGCCAAACTTGAAAAGGTTTGTTCCAACAGGGCCAATAACCGTGCTCAAGCACGTTCAGCGCATGCGCACTACCCCACTGGCTGTTCCAACTGAATTATGTACCTACCGACACGGGACGATACACGCACTGTTCCAGCCGATTTATGGATCATTTGTGTATCGTCCTTGTACGATAAAAACGGTCCCTGGTCTAAAGCAATAACCGCGTGTACTGACATGCGCACTGTATAGTCATGTGACAGAGATAAACAATAACCTCATATTTTTGTTTTTACGTAGATGGTCTTAAATCGATGGCTGGGATGGTGTTTTTTATTTCTTGTTGGTTTTTGGCTTGTTGGGTAGGGCGGGGAATCGTTGAACAATAATTTTTTAGAGTGAAGAGTGAGGTTAGCCCACCGAACATTCGGTTAGCCACATATTAAACACGCAGGTTAGGTGCGGTCACAAAACGTGATTTGGTCGATTTGATTCACAATCCGTTCCATCTGAAATTTTCTTTGGGATCGCACATGAACGGTGCAAAACTAGCGCATGCGTTCTTTAAGGGTTATCATCTAGTTCATGTACAGTTCTGTGACGGTACGTAAATTCGAGTTGGAACAAATGATCCCAAAGAAAATTTCAGATGGAACGGATTGTGAATCAAATCGACCAAATCATATTTGTGACCGCACCTAACCTGCGTGTTTAATATGTGGCTAACCGAATGTTCGGTGGGCTAACCTCACTCTTCACTCTAAAAAATTGTTCAACGATTCCCCACCCTACCCAACAAGCCAAAAACCAACAAGAAATAAAAAACACGATCCCAGCCATCGATTTAAAACTATCTACGTAAAAACAAAAATATGAGGTTAATGTTTATCTCTGTCACACGACCATACACTGCGCATGTCAGTACACGCGGTTATTGCTTTAGACCAGGCACCGTTTTTATCGTACAAGGACGATACACAAATGATCCATAAATCGGCTGGAACAGTGCGTGTATCGTCCCGTGTCGGTAGGTACATAATTCAGTTGGAACAGCCAGTGGGGTAGTGAGCATGCGCTGAACGTGCTTGAGCACGGTTATTGGCCCTGTTGGAACAAACCTTGTATGTACAGTTAGTTGCCTAGCTAGGAAGTTGTGAAATGACGAAGGGGGCAACGCGGAGCAGTCGAAAAAACGTTTCATAGACTCGACCGGGCCGATACGTCGCTTAATTCATACCGCCGAGGCTTCAGAACAATAAATCCTTTATCTATGCTTCAGAAGAGGTTAGATGGTGGACAAGAATTCATCAGAGGAGCTCCGGGGGTATTAAGGGAGACGGCTTGTGGTGTCGCGGTAATGAGCTTTCCGCGAGACTAGGAACCGGTCCGGATACGAGCTAAGGTAAGGGGAATCTAATAGCGCTGCATCTGTACAGATTCAAATCGATTGTTATTTATGTATTTTTAAATTTGTTTGAGTAAAAAGGTATTTTCACCGTTCCTAAATCAACGGCAACACCGCGGAAAATCACTTCAGCTGTCAGTACCTTCAGAAGCCAAATTGGATGACGTCATTAAAGGCGGGGATTTACAGGGAAAATAGGGGTCTTTACCCGTTTTTTTAAAGATCGTAAAAAAAATCTAAAAATATTTTTCTATGTTTTCTTAAGCCATCCTGCGCACGTGGTAAAATTTTTTGTACTAAGTCATAGTTAACCCTGTATAGGCGACTGACCCCAAAATAAAAACAAGTTTTTGTTTTAAAATTTTATTTGTTTTATACATTTACTACATAAATAGCTTATGGTAGATAGACACGCACTTTTTCACGTATCATCGTTCTGCACAAAGGACATGAGGAGATTTGAAGTGCGCATTCTATGCAAAGCATTACGTGTCCGCAGGGAATCATCACAACCTGTATATCGTTGTTGTAGCAAATTTTACATAAATTACTTTTTGATGCGGTTTGAGGTTGACGAACTACGGTATCTTCGACGACGGAGTTTGGTAGTATTGCGACCACTGGCAAGGGTTTAATATCCGCGAACGTCGTATTAAGTCCCGCATTACTTGCTTGGATGAAAGGGAAACTGGGGCTCCAACTTGCGTGGTCTTGCAATGGATCGTCGCCTTCTTCCCACCGGTAGCCTTCTATGAAGCAAAATGGACACTTGACTACGTCTTCATAATCTGTGTAATGGAATCCCGCTTCAGCCAATTGTATTGGGGAAATCGACGGATTTGACCACTTCGCGAAAGATTTCAATTTATCATTTCGGTTTGTATAGTCACACACTTCTTCCATTTTATACACAGTAGGGACATGCTCGCTGTGTTTAAATAGGTATGAAACAGAAGTGGGAGGCGTTTGTGGTGGGGGGAATCTTAATGGGAGGCGCCTGCCTCCCACTACCGAGCCAGGCAAGTAATTTCTCGCAATTTATGAAACTGCACATCCACATTGACTCTTGGTTGTGGTGTGCACACATCGAAATGCTTTTTTCAAATTTAGGTACGCCTGAATGACGTTCCAGGTTAATTACTTCGGCATTGATGGTTTCTCGTAGGAAGCGTTCTTTCTGTTGGCCCTTGACGTAGACGCGCTCGACACTGAGATATTTTTTTAGGAGACCTTCCATCTCGACGTAGTCCACATGGCCGCTAGTGTATGCGATCCCTAAATGATTTTTCTCCAAATACCGCACTTGTCTTTTGTCGCGTTCGTTGAGATCACTAAAGGTTTTCGGAGGTCTTATAAGAATATGTAAAGTTTCATCGTTAACTTTTATTGTCAGCTCTTTAGGACAGAAACGTCCGTCTATCATAAATCCCTGTGCGTCCACTACGGCGACTTTCATCTTAATGGGGATCTGTCTACCCCAACCACTTTATTTATCGATTTCGGAAAATGTATGGTAATGGGAGGGAAAGGAAACACCGATATTTTATTTTTTATTATTTTATGAGGTCAAGTACAAGTACAATAATACCTTACACCTAAAAAAACTCTCCGTAAAATTAAACTACATAAGTTCCCTAACTACTTCACTTAATGGTAAATATTCGATGGTACTATCATGTATAATAATACAATAAGCTCGGGTTGAGGCTGGAAATCCTTCGTTACTCTCGATGTCCAGCTTTACGTCAACCGTGGTGCTTTTCATGGACTCTATTCGTCGGGAACAGTCGATGACAAAAAGAGCTGCGTTATTTTTGTATTCGGTGTAGCTAAGCAAGGGGTGCCTCTCATTCATATAACTAGAGCAAAAGTCTACGTAATTATGGTAGGCCTCCAGATAGTCATTGCCATTAAAATCCAATCTCAGCCGTTCAAAAGGAAAATATTCACCATTTAAAATCAATCTGGCATCCGCTATATTTATATTATCGAATACGGAAGGGTCCTTTCTAGCATTTTCATTGCGACTCCTTTGAAATCCCACTATAACGTATCGAGGACTCGACACGGACATTGAAGTTTTGACTGACCAAATTTCTCTGTTGGCATTGACCGTAAGACTTTGCAGTTCGTGAAGTTCCCATTTTCGATATGGTATAATTATAGGGCGATCACGTTTAATAGACTGAAGCAGATCCAATCTAATGAAATCGCTAGGTTGAATATGTTTCACTTTTAACTCGACATTGGAAACTGTTATTTCTGCCGTCAATTCAGCAGCAGATGCAGGATCATCTTCCAGAAGTAAAGAGTTGTTATCGTTTCTAGCTCGTGTTAATCTTAAAGTTTGTTTTCCGCAAGTGGCCAACTGATAATCGTTAAATATTCCAAACAAATGTTTCAGAGGTATTCTCAAGCTAAATGTTCCATCCAAATTTACGGTCAAAGGCTTGGTTGGAGATTGTTCTGATAGCACTCACAATTCCAGGATTTCGAACTGTTTCCAATTCCTTTCCATTCAGTTCATATGAAATCGAATCGACGAGAAACGCACCTCCATTATTAGCAAAACTACGGTTCCCGTTTTCTTCTCTATTTTACCTTTGATATAAATTGCAGCGTCATACATCAATAACCAAGTGTCTCCTTGGTTAATCGTTATCTCCATAATGTCATTATTCAGAAAAGATTTCACAAACGGGTAATATGTTCGTTGCTCTAATCGCTGAATGGACTCATCGAAGGTTGGAGTGCGGTGCACGTCGAATACTTGCGGCGTTAACGACATGATAGCGGAGTGCTTCTAGAAATCGACGGTTTTCCGGCGTTAGATTCAACTTGCAATGGTGTTTCCACTTCGATGAAGTCTTCGTCAATGAGGGTCGGAGGTCACTAAACCGCCTTTTATACGGTTGGTAGTTGCCTCCAAAAACCAAACGCATTTCACATAGACAGTCGTTTCACTTCCAATCTAACGATAATTTCTTCACCTCTGAAATTGACAGGCTTGAAATTATGATCGAGGATGTTTATGGTCAGGTTGTTTATTTCACGTTTCGTGACAGGCACGTAGAGTAAATTTTTAGGGGTTTCGTCTATGGCGTAACCGGGGTCGACCCCAACGGCGAATTCGTAAATCGTGTGCGTAGGTCGGTTTACGTAATAAGCACCGGCTGTGATGTTACAATCTATATGTATCGTTCTAACTTTAATGATATTTACCGGCAAATCTGAAACGTGCACTTTCCCTTTATCTAAGTATCGTTCGGAAAACCCCAAAAGTCTTCCAATAGACCCGGCTGTAACAAAATCTATGGTATATTGATCGCTGTAGATCTCACACTGCAGAGTGCTCTTGTTCGCTTGTATCGATATGCTACCGCTATCGTTTTCGTCTTTTTTTTTTCAAATTTTTCCGTATGTGCTCTTCTATAGTCTTTATCTCGTATGAACCGGTGGGAAGTGATATTTCTTTGCTAGCACCGAAACTACCGGTTAGATAACGAAAATTGTTGTCGCCGCTCTCCTCTTCGATATTCGGTATGCTGTTGAACTTGTGGAATCCCAGCAAAGCTAAACCGTACTCGGCGTTTGGGTCCAAAACTATCGGACTGTCAAAATCGATGGAGAGCGTGGATGTGCGTCCGTGTAGAGTAAACAACAATGACATGACTGGCGACTTTTAAGTTGTCCCCCACCTTTTATAGAGAAATTCAATGCACAAATGACCGCAATTTATTTCGTTAAAATTTTGATAGGCGTCGTTATTGTACGTGACACCCTTTCCAAAATATCGAATCAGTTCTTTGGGCGGTTTCAAAGCGCCAAAGCTATCGAAATATTCTACGGCACAGCCTCTTTTTTTGTAAGCTACCCAATGCGTTCCTTTGTTGCGTTGCACTTCTAAATTTAAAACGGCCGCTTCGTAATTTTTCGGCGTCGACGGAAGTGTATCTCTCATAAAGACGCCTCTGAAATATGGTATTTTAAAATTTCGACGTAATTCAATATACCTTTATCCTTTAACCTAATTATCAGGAGAATTTAAGGCTCAATGTACAGCACGTGCGTGGTGATTCAATATTTTGACCCATCAAATGGCTTTTTTCGATCTGTAGAGAGCAACACTCATAATTTTAAACTTTTGGTCAATACAAATTTTAATCTAAGTAATTAATCACATTTTGAGACAAAAATTACTTTAAAAGATTTATCACAATGGCCGTTATTAGCATTTGCGCAATAAACCTTATAACTGCATTGTGATAAATATTTTTAAATAATTTTAGTCTCAAAATGTGAGTAATTACTAACATTAAAATTTATATTGACCAAAAGTTTAAAATTATGCGTGTTGCTCGCTACAGATCGAAAAAACCCATTTTATGGGTCAAAACGTTGAATCACCACGTACGTGCTGTACATTGAGTCTTAAAGAAGTTATAATAAATAATAATGCTTTATTATCTCATGAATTTATTATATGTAGCCTTCCTTTTTCATTGAATTTATGTCTCCAGTGCCATCTCTCGTTGGACGTTAGATATATTTTCTTTTTTAATTGATTTTTATTAATATCGTTAAACACACATTTTGCAATAAGTTCATTTTGGGAACTGGCCCAACACCCCAAGTAAATAATAATATAACGTGATTTATTAATTTTATTTTATTTTAACTTTTCTCTAGATTGTGAATAAATTAAACAACAAATAATACTTTATGACTATAAATAAATAGCAGAAATAGGTAGCTACAATAAGGTATTGGTTATAAGAATATTGTAAGGTTTTTTTATTTAATAATTATTATTATTTATTCCCAAAAACAGGTAAAGATAGAGACCTTAAACTTGACACCGTGTCTATGACATAGTTTTACCTATCGTTTTAATTTATTTGAACACCGGAAAAAGTACTTTTTACAGTTAAAACATCTGCTGGTATATAGTTCTAAAAGAGCATTTCAACTATATACTTGCTATAGAAAATATTCTCTTGGTGATAGTTACAAAGCTTTTATACATAATCTATACTAAAGCTATATTAGAAGCTATTTGTCTTAAATAACTATATTGCTGACAAATTATACTTTAATCACGCTTAAAGCTCTATAGTATCCAGCCACTGAATAAGCAATTTGGTATCATATATTTCCTTAATATAATCAATTGGCCATATTAATTGCTGCAATATACTTTTTATAAAGTTTTAAGCAGAATAGCGCACCGAATGTGCTACTTGGGCGGGTTCCATCGGCTAGGTGATATTTAACTCAACTGAGTATTAGTAAGTAGCGGTGAGATGTAGGAGACTCCGGAGTCTTTTACAACTACTAGAAGGGGTTAGAGGGTAACTATTGAGGCAGTGGCCTACAACCATTATTTTACAACCGGAGTGCTATTACCAATGACGTCAAAAACTATAGACGTGGTGCCCCATTGTTAAAATGCCCTTTATTTTGACTCCAAGATTAAATATATCCATACTACTCTAAAAACATGCTACAAACGAAGACAGAAAGTCAACCAAGTATACCTACACCCGGTGATTCCCGGTTATAGTTCCTCCAGAATCACACTTAGATATCGCGTGTTTTTTCTTGTTTGGGGGCGCCGGAAGTATCGGAACCTCACCTGAAGACTCGGGGGATGGTCTAACGACGCCAGCCTCGGAGCACAGAGTCGAAATAAGTTCGCTACCGCTCGACAAAAAGGGGCAATTTCTGACAATCTCGCGACATTTCAGGAATAATTTAATAATATATAATAATAATAATAATAATAATATTTATTTCCAGAATTTTACAGGATTTTACAATGACGAATACTTGTATTAGGAAATAAACAAGAGATAGTCCATTGAAGTCTTACGACTAGTGCGTGGGCATTTTATGTTTACTTAAAACATGGAAGTATTTTGTCTATCAGGTATAATAGGTAGAGTTTAAGTTACAAGTAAGCAAAAGCAAGTACAGGTAGAAACAGGTAAGTGCACGTATACTATCTGTATAACATATAATAATCGTGGTAAGAAATGTTTTCCTATGAGAACAGATATTCGAATTTTTTATTATTTTGAATTCTCCAATTTTTTATTAGCTTTTTAAATCTATATCTACTAGTTGTGTTTTTTATATTTTCAGGTATGAGGCGATATATGTGAGGAGAAATATACCAGAACGACTTTTGCGTTTTATCTTTAGTACACTTAAAAGTTGGAATACCCATAAGTTCCTTGTGTCTGGTTCTATAACCATGGTCAATTTTGGTTAAACTGTGTTTTTTCTTATGTTGCAACAGCGCAGTTCTATATATAAAGTTTTGTCTGATATTCAAGATTTTGCTATCGATGTATAGTGTTGCAGTGGGGTGTGTATTGTTTTTTTTGTAGGTATATTATTCTGATAAATGTTTTTTGGATTGTCTGTAAGTGTTTAAGGTGGCATTTATATGTACATACCTCCCCAGCTTGTTATTCCATACATCAGAAACGGTTCAACCAAAGCGTAGTATATCATTTTAATACCTTCGAAATTCATTATTTTTCTTAAGCGTCTGAATTTATATAATATTTGTCTAAGGTTTTTCAGAAGAGTACTAGTGTGCTTATTCCATTTTAGATGTCTATCAACTTCGACGCCTAGGTAGCGTATATTGTCAACTTCTGTAATATTTAAATTTCTGTTTGAATCTATATTAAGTGTGTTGTATTGTGGGATTTTGGATTTGTTACAGCTGAAGGGTACGTATTTTGTTTTATCAAAATTTATTGAGAGGTTCATCTCGTCAAACCACCTTTTTACTTTTTTCATATCTCTTTCCACTTTTATTTTTAGGTCTGTCCACGTTTTGGATTCATACAAGATTACAGTGTCATCCGCAAATGACGAGATGCTACCCCCACAATCTATCTTAAGGATCCCGTTTATATAAATGGAAAAAAGAATGGGCCCCAGCACTGTTCCTTGAGGGACGCCACACTCTACGTGGGTTTCATTGCTGTAAGTATTATTTATTTTAACATACTGTTTCCGTTCGCTAAGATATGATTTGAATAACCCAACTGTGATCCCTCTGAATCCCATGTCATTTAAAATATCTATTAGTTTAGAATGACGAACAGTGTCGAAGGCCTTTTGTAAGTCCAAAAACACTCCGATTACACATTTACTTTCATCAAGCTTGTTATACACTTGGTTTGTCAAGTGCAACACCGCATCCTCTGCAGACACCCCGCTTTTGAATCCAAACTGATGTTCTGACAGCAATTTGTATTTATCAATGTAGTTAGTTATCCGAATTTTAATAAGTTTTTCATTGATTTTCGTTATTGTTGGTAGTAAGCATATTGGCTTGTAATTTGATGCCAAACAAGGGTCTCCTTTTTTAAATATTGGTATAATTACACCAGTTCTTAAAATTTTTGGAAAATAACCCCGTTCAAATATATTATTAGCTATATAATATACTAACGGTTTTCTTATGTATGGAGATATTTGTTTCAAGGTATTCGATGTTATCTGGTCAATACCGGGTGCTTTATTTAATTTCAGATCGTTTATTACTCTTTGAACCTCCATTTCATCCGTTGGGTTTAGAAAAAAGGTTTTTTCCTGTATAGTTCTAAGTAATACGGATGGCGAAGGTATCAAAGTAGTATTTGAGAGTTCTTTACCAATTTTTGTAAAGTATTCATTGAAGGTATCAGCCATATCTTTCCTATCTGTTAAAATTTCACGTCCGTTTTTTATTTTTATTATATCAGCATGTTTTTCCTTTTCCCCACCTGAGAACTTATTTACTATAGTCCAGATTTTTTTGCTGTCGTTGTTGCATTTATCTATTTGTAATTTATAGTAATTTTCTTTTGAAGCTTGTACAAGCTTTTGGAATTTATTTTTATATCTGTTATATTCGCGTAGTTTAGTCTTATTATCGAGGTCTTGTTGGAGCCGGTGATACAAGTCCTGTTTCTTGACGGAAGACTTTACAAGTCCATTTGGAATCCAGCCTTGTCTCTTATTGAATTTGCCATGTTTTTTGTACTTTCACTAGCTAAATCTGTTAGTGATTTTATCTTGCCTATGAAGGCTTCCGTCAGCCAGTCTATATTATGATCAGTACCGTATAACCACTCCCAGTTCTCCCTCTCTAATAATTCCTCTAATTTAACATAGTTAATATTAGCTCTTTTTTTTACAGTTTTACATGGATTGCCGGGGGCACCGATCACTGAACCTGCCATTGTTACAATTGTAGGATAGCGATCAGTTATGTCTGTGATGTATATAAAAGCTTTACAATTAGTAATTTGTGCATTTTTTATAAATACATGGTGAATACATGACTTTGACCCGTTTTTTACTCTTGTGTATGCATTTATAAGGCTTTTAAATTCGAATTCTGATAGCAGATTCAAGTAATCATGTGTGCTATCCTTATTTCCTTTAATATCGATATTAATATCTCCTATGAAAATATGCGTGTATGAATTATCCTGGAATGTTTCGAGAAAATACCTTAAATTTGTAATAAACTTATCGACATTGTGTGCTGGAGGTCTGTATATTGCATTTACAACATATTTTTTATTATTTAAATGTTCTATATTGACACTCAGAAGTGTAAGGTCTCCCAACCATATATTTCGTGTATAGTGCGCTTTTATTTGTTCTTCCTGTTCTTACGTACACCACAGTACCATCGTTCTGTTTATATTCCCCTCCATTGTAATACATAGTGTAACCATCTATTTTAAAAAATGATTCGTCATGAATACGCCAAGTTTCTGAGAGAACGATTAAGTCGAAGTTAAAGTCTTTATCAGCAAAGTCAGCCAGGAAAAGTAGCATTTAATTAAAGTTTTTATTAATGCTTCTTATATTTATATGTATTAAGCTTAATTTATGTGGCGACACTGCACTCACCTGTGTAACAAACTCCTTAGTATTTGATACATGCAAAGTGTTATAATCTGCTATTTGAAAATCTCTTACGTATTCATTCATATTACAAAGACATCTTTCAGTTCAAAAGAAAGAACAAGAAAAAAGAAAATAATTCCATTTGCACAGATTAAAGTCTGAAACATAAACAACAACAAAGAAATAATGTATCATACATAAATATTTTTAGATAGATATAGTTTCTCTCCCTTTTCTTCTCCTCTCTTCTGCACTACTTTACTTGTTTACTGTTCTTCCCAGTATTTACAACGGTATTATTTGTATTTTTCTTGAATGGCTTCCCCTTGTTTTCTACACGACTTATGGGTCTTGTCTCGTTTTGTCTTCCTCTTTCCACTTCCTCTTTGTCCTCTTCTTCTGGGATATCTTCGTCAGTGCAAGTTTCACTCTCAGTTTGTATTTTCTCTTCCAAGTCTTCCAAAGAGTAGAGTTTCCCGTCAATTTCGAGTTTTCTTCCTCTTATTTTTGCTTGTTTGTTATTTTGTTTCGCATCCCTTAAATGCTTCACCAAGACCTTCTGATCTCTTTGATCTTGGGGGCACAGGTCATTTACTATGGCTATACGTGTGCCCTTTAATTTGTGTGCATTTTGATAGATTTCTTGTTTTTTTAAGGTAGGATAAGAGTTCAATCAATATACCCTTTTGCAGGGCCGACGAGAGGGGGCGGGGCAGACGGGACAAATTCCCGGGGCCCGTAGTCTTTGGGAGCCCGGGCGGGGTTGACATTTCGTCCACAAAATATATAGGTTAGGTTAGGTTATTTCATTTATTTAATAACTGGTTATCATTACGTTAGTTATAATCCGTATCGAATATGTACAGGGTGATTGGTTATATTTTCCGTTTCCTTATAACTTTTCAGGATTAAGGGATAGAACAAAGTTTAAATTCAAAAGTGGTTTGAAATTAAATATGGAGTACAATTTTGTGTATTTTTGTATATACAGGGTGCTCCATTTTTCGCAAAATTTTTCGATTTTAATGTGTAAATTAATTCGATAGGGTAAGGTTTGGGATATAACATACAGGGTGTCCAACTTTAAAACTGTACAAATCCGTAAAATCTTCATTTTTGGAGATAATCGCCTAAGCTTTTTTTTGTTTGAAATGCCTTCTGAAACCGCTTCTTTTAACCTTCCTGCCATTTCAAAAATGCAAATCCAGGGCGGGCTGCGATTTTTTTATACCCCCAATTTTCACGAAATCTGACCCCACAGCGTTAATCAGAACATCCCAAAACCCCTATGTACCAAATTTGAATAAAAAATATACAGGGAGTTCCATTCTGCAGGATGTCAAAGTGGGGAAAAATAGGAATTTTAAAGGCATCTGCCAATTCAAGTGTGCCATGGAATCCCTCCAAAACAGTTGAATGGTCAATAGGACCACTCAAGGTGTTGGTGTGCGATGGTCCAATACAAAATATACAGAGTGTTCTTATCTGTGCCATCTCAAATTACTGAATTTTTGAAACTTTATACGGGTCAAAAATCGACTATATCAAAACACACTATAAATGAACTAAATCTAAAAAATACAGAAGCCTGCCAGTCAGTGAGTCCATATCAGTTAAGGTGGTTGGTGTGTCGCAACAGGAAACGCACAAAAAATATATCATCTTAGACAGTGACTTTCTTGAGAAAGGTCCAATAATTTAAATTGTTTTTATTTGTTAGTTGGCATTTTGTACAGAAATACATTACTTTTGTATTTATCAATAGTTATTCAATGATTCCAGAGCACTCTTGATCCGTATAAGTCTCATAAAATTTCAGAATTTTGAGATGGCTCAGAGAAAAATACCCTATATATTTTTGTAGTAAATCTTTTCACACCAACATTTTGAGTGGTCCGGTTGACCATTCACCTGTTTTGAAGGGATTCCATGGCAAATTTGATTCCCCAGATGTCTTTAAAATTCCTATTTTGCTCAATTTTGACACCCTACAGAATGGATATATATGTATATTGTATATGTATATTTTTTGTTCAAATTTGTTATATGGGGGTATTGGGGTGTTCTGATTAACGCTGTGGGTCAGATTTTAAATAAAAAAATCGCTTAATGGTTTTAGTGAAAATAGGGGGTATAAAAAAATTGCAGCCGGCCCTGTATTTGCATTTTGAAAATGGCAGGAAGGTCAAAGGAAGCGGCTTTTGAAGGCCTTTCAAACAAAAAAAGTTTAGGCGATTACCTCCAAAAATGAAGATTTTACGGATTTGTACAGTTTTAAAGTTTGACACCCTGTATATATTAAAATTGCTTAAAGATATAGGGTGTTCCGTTAAAAAAATTTAATTTTGAACAGAAAGTATAGGGGCCCAAAAAGCTGAAGAGTCCCAGGGCCCGTTTCGGCTCTCGGCGGCCCTGCCCTTTTGCTCTTCTTTTTTGCCGATCCAATACAAGTTATTTATGTGGTTCTCGGAGAAATTTATTCCCAATAGATTTTTTAGTTGTTCAGTTGTGTCTTGTAGTAGCTTACCACCAATCTTCAGGCCAAAAACAATAATGTTGTTCCTTCTTCTCCTGCGATCTGCGTTCAGTTTGTCTCTTTTTAGTTATAGTATATTTTTTGGATGGAGCGCTTGGGCGCCTACAGGCACGTATTTAGCATGTCCTCCAGAAATGTTAGAACTTGTGACAGATGCCTAACTTTAACCTTGATATTCGATCTCTGTGTCTGTGGCTCTAACCTAACTTCAAACACAGAAACTATAACTATAGCCTTTTTCTATGCTTCAAAGAACAGAGTATAATGTTAATTTCTACCTATTTAAATTTAGGATTCGTGTGTGTAAAATGTAAATTATGTTGATTACGGCCCTGTCCTCTGTTACCTATCAATAATATCAATATGGCCGCCAGTAGATAGGCTATGCCGGTTCTAGCGCACTTTCTCCATGTATTTCTTATGGGGCCTAAAACGTGGTAAAAACGTGACCAAACTTTCTCCGACGCGACTGCGCGAGACCCCCCGACCTTCTCCAACGCTACGCCTCCGCCAAGCCAATCAGATCGCACCGACTAGGGTCTGCGCTAGCCCGAGGGGTGCCGAAGATGTCCGAGGGGTACGACCCCAGCGCGAGGTCATTGTCAAACGGGTCCGCCCACGGCGAAGGTTCGCCCGATATCCAGCCGCGACCTTCGGCCGGAAGCAGACCGCGGACTCTCACTGACGACCCCCCTGAACGTGGAATCTCGCGCCTTAGCAAATTGCAAGCCATGACGTCACACCCCCCTTTACTGTCGACTCATCGCCGCCGACAGGATTCCACTCACTTTCTTTTTACCAGGAAAAATCGGCGGCACAAGTGGTATCTGCATTTAGTCTTCTCATGTTTCGATACACTGACCTATATACGTTCCAGTAACCTAGCAAATAATTTCTAGATACTAACAAAATTTGCAGCGCGAAAAATGCATCATATAAAAATAAAATATGTCGGAGCAAACGTTATTATTCGCTTGAAAACATTTTACTTTGCAGCGGCCAGCTGTCCTGATTGGATTTAGTTTCGAAGAAATCAACATATCTACATCTCAAAAAATTCACCGGTGGACCAACGCCCACATATTTTGTTTATTCCCAGTTACTTTGCGTTTATGCAGCAAAGTTTTGTTGTGACTTGTCTGGAATACTGAGAAATCACGCGGCAGCCGTGACCTTCGAGATATAATATTGCGAGCGAGCTACGGATATCCCCGACTTTTTTCGAGCGCTTTCTCTGATCCAAACACATGCAAATAAAACTAGATTATACGACAACCTATTTGCGCCTGAATAAAAATACCGACTTTTGTGTTAGATAATATTATGTCGCCTGCAGAAATGCAAGCTGTTTAAATAACAACAGAGAAAGGTGCTTTTTTCATGTCAATAAAAATTCCTAGGACAATGCTGAATAAGAACTGGCTGTAAGAATGCAATGTATGTGTGAACGAAACACCGAGCTACGGTGTAGAGGAGAAAGTAAGAAAGTTAGAAAAATATACTTATTTTTATTTTTTTCATAGGATTCATTTTAATATTTCAGTTTAACTGATAGGGGACAAAATAAACCAGTCAAAAATCAACTAGATACACGTCCGACAGGGGGCAATAAATGCTACTTTTTTCGCATAAAACGCTATCCCTTTGCACACCCCCAAAAACGTGACTAATATTTGCTAAAATCAACGCCCCCACAAAATCAACTTTGCCCTGGGAAACGAAAATATTTTTAAACACCAGGTATCAAACTTTCTATTGTCTACAAAATACGTTATGTACCGAAAATTGTTAATACAAAACCAGATGTCAAACTTTCTATTGTATACAAAATACGTCATAGCTGTAAGACAAGCGATGACCTAGCTTGTCCCAAGAAAGTGTTTGCTTAATAAGGCAATCGAACTATAAAATTAAGTAATACTTATCAAAATTGGCTAGATGTATCCAGCACAAGGTATATTAAGAAAACTATATGAGCACCGGGTGCTACCAAACATCTTTGCTCCAACGATCCAGTTGCAGGTTGCTACAGAGAAAAAAAAATACAGAAAATAATTTGTGATAGTTTCACACCTAGTTGCATACCTTCCCTGACAAATTTCTATATATTAACCAGGTGTTTGTTGTGGCCCGACCCCTGTAAACCGATCTGTGGTACCAGGTTTTTGGAATGTGATAAAAAAAAATGCCACGATGCAATAAAATACAATATAAGTATAAATAATTTTGAGAAGGCAGGTAAAGCAGCACCCATAGCGTTGACTGAAGGAAATCTTCACCCAACGACCCATAGCGTTGACTGAAGAACGCCCATAGCCTCTGACGGTAAGCAGTTGCAGTGCAATCTAAAAGTAACTCAGAAAAAACTACATAGTTTTACCCCATTTTATTTTTGAACTAGAACTAAAAAAACGCCAGCACCGATCTTATCGGGTGTATTGAAAACAGACTAGAATTCCTACTTGATGAAATAATTTTTAAATAATAAAAAGGAGCGCGCATCCTTCAAAACATCTAACAGTATTTTGATATCGGTCATGGAATTGTTTGACATATAAAATCTATAATAGACTGAAAAATTATATATTATAGAGGTTCTAGTAAATATAGTATATTTTTGTCTAAAACCAGCCAAAAAGAAGCTATCTACAAGACTGAAAAATTTTTAAAAAATTTCCTCAAAAAAATTGGGGGTACCTCATAACCGTTTTCCCTGTGAAGTTTTAAGTTCATTTAAAAAAAAAGTTGTAGTACCTATGTTGAATGGAATATAATATTTTTTCGTTAAAGAATATGTTGTCGATATTGCACAAAATATCGATGCCAGGCGCCAGGGGTGTCTGAGGAGGACCACCTAGGCCGAGAACTTGATGGACTCCAGATGGGTTCAAGTGGAGGGCCAAGGGCTTGGCCCCGGTGAACCCGGAGGAGCGACACATTCTCTCGCAGGTCGCTTTCTGTTTCACTTTTATATTTTTCGCTGTTGTAACCATTTAGCATTATATGTTTATATTTCACCGGTCGGGTTTTATTACGTCAGACAACAAATACTTTTAAATTAAATCTTTAAAAGTTGTAGTTTCCTTGAAAATTCGATACTATACCGGCTGTTTCATTTTTAAACCTCTGATTATCTTGTAAACCAACAGTTTCACAAATAAATGTTTAAAATAAAAAGTTTAAGTGTGCCGTGGGTCCGTTCAAATAATCGGGTAATAACCAAATAAAAACTATTAGGACCAATCGAAAAAAGGCTGCGCAAACATATAAAATGCTACTCACTCTGTCCCTATAGATGCTGGTATGGTAAAGAAATCAGGTGACACCAAATGACAAAAGTAATTAATTAACAACCTATGCCAATCAGGTATCACCGAACATCTTTAGATTGATCCAACAACCATCCAAATTCCGGAAAAAAAAAACAGCACCAGCCAATTAGAATTCCACACTACCCTATAATTTTCAACCGAAAACACACAAAAACATCACTTTATCCCAAAAAACACACGATAAAACGGACTTTTACGCCTTATATTAAACAACAACTGCTGGATTCCGACTGAGAAGGTAGGTATAGAGAGAAGCAAGGCGGCAGGAAAAACAAAAACGTTATTGTATTACCAGAGTGCAGACTGCATCATTTTGGTTTTAAACTGTATATATGAATAAGCCTAATTTACAGTTTGGAAATAAAAAATGGTCTTAATTTTTGATGAGATATCACCTCTGACCTCTTAGGAACGAAAAATTTTCATTTATTTTTATTTATTTTGAATTTTGAATTTTTATTGTCTTAGGTGCTGTATATAAAAAAATAATTCGTTGTGTTTTACCCGTAATAATTTAAGTATGGATGAAAGAGTGTCAATCCTGCCCCAAAATATTGATTAATCATAATTATTTTGATACTTGATATAATTCACAATTTGTTACTAGGCAGTTGCATTCTAAAAAAAAATTATTAACCAGAAAAACGGCAACATGACTGAATACCCATTTTGAGAGTCTGTTTGTTAGCTTTTAGGGGTATTCCTCGTATGGAAATATTAGGAGGGCGATATTTTTAAAAAATACTGTGATAAATCATGAAATTTTCTGTCAAGTACCTAGCCCAATTTACAATAAAAAACTACCTGTTGGGTTTAATTTTGATAAAAAAATAAATTTAATGGAAACCAGTTATCTTTTGGAAACAATTTCACATTTAGATCACAGTGAACCTAAAAAAAAACACTTACTTTAGGAAATAATGATACAGATATTTTGGAAATATACAAGGCAAAAAAAGTAATGATGTAGCTGTTCCATTTATGTTACTCTATTCGTACAGATCACATGGGAAAGACGAATATATATGGGTTTTGGTTATTTAGAAAAGTTGTTCAATAGACTGAGATAACATAGGAAACGCTTTCCGCTACAACAGAATCAGATGAAAAGAAAAATTCCATCTGGGGTCAAGCTAGGGGGTAACTACATAACCAAAATAAAAAAAATTGAACGTTATAAAATAAAAAAAAATCATATTTTCAATGGATTTTTGTCCTCTGAAAATTGTTCTTGTCTAAATTAAGTTTCAATAAGTCACTAATTGGGATAATAGGAATTTTTTTTTAAGAATCTCTTTTAGAATTGTGCGATATAATTCTGAGACAACGATGCTGGCCGTTAATAGATTACTAATAAAAAATATAGCAGACGACGTAATTTATTTAACGTTCAGTGCCTCCACGTCTATAATAAAATCTGAGAAATTTCTGTATATTAACTAGGTGTTTGTTGTTGCCTTAAGGCATACGTCTGAAAAGTTGAACCTATTTTGTAGTAGCATTTGGAATCTGATGATAAGTAAAAAAACCATTAGGCAATAAAATAGAACAGTAGTATCAAAGCATGTGTATCCGAAACGGCTTGAACCGCTGACGCTCGTGATCTGCTGACCCAGCAGGAATATTATCGAAGGGATATGTACCAAGACTAGGGAATTATATTAAAAGTTCAGCCTACTTTGCCCTGAAAAATCGTATATTTTTTACTACTAATGTATTGAAAATATTCTAAACAGATTTAAAAACTAGTTTAATGTCAATAAATCACGAATTTTTTGATAATTTAAGAACTATAGACTGAAAAAATTGTTGCTTAAACAACATTGAAACTACACTGATAAAAATATGCACCCATGGTTGAAACTACACTCTGTTGCCTTAGGGTAAAATCAGACTCCAAACACATATCTCCCAAAAAGTTCAACCTACTTTGCTCTGAAAAAATCGAACAACAGAGGTATTCATCGCTGACAAAACCAATACCATTAAGGACAAGAACGCCGAGGAAACTACACTTATAAATGTTTAAAAAATGTCCACCGTGATCGCTCGACAAAAATCGTGCAAAGTGGCTACGACAAAAGGCTTAACCTTTGTCCTTTGGGACACGTGTGACCCGGTTGAAGTAGAATGTACCAGTTGTTGCCAACTAGAGATTCCATGTATGTAAGTCCCGTCTTGGATTTTTTTTTGTCAGATTCTATTCGAATGAAAAACGTTTCCTAAGTTATCTCAACCTCCTGATAAACTTTTTATAATAACTTTTTGGTCCGTCCCCGGTTTTCGAAAATTCTGCCTACTTTTTACTTGCATCAAATATTCGTCCCGCTCCGTCTTCGATTTTTTTTATTATATTCGAACGAAAGACGTTTCCGAGGTCATGTCGGCCTCCCGATCAACTTTTTGATAACTTATTTTCATCGGTCTATTTCTCACTTGGAAAAAATTTTTTTGTCAGGTTCCATTCGAATGAAAGGCGTTTCCTAGGTTATCTCAACCTCCCGATCAACTTTTTATAATAACTTGTTTGGTCAGCTACCGTTTTTCGTGAAATTCTGTCTACTTTTTACTTGCATCAAACCTTAGACAAGGGAGAGGAGAGAGGACGCATAACCTGCCTAAATTGAGTGTGCCCAGTTTGGCACCACCAGTGGCGTATTGCGTGGGACTGGTAAAGAATGAAAAATGCCTATAAAGCATTACTGTTGGTTTGTAAAGGGACCAAATTTCGACAAAGCAACAAAATTTTAGTTGTTTGAGGCGGTATACAAATAATACAATGTCTTTTTTCCTTGAAGCTATTTTTCTAACTATAAAATATTTACCTATGAAAGGTTATTCCTGATATTTTCTGTTCACCTCGACTTTTGCAACCAAAAGCTGAACAAAACACCATTATGATGTCACAAAATAACAGTGTCTTCAGTCCGTATGAGCACAAAATCACAAAAACTAACCTGCTGTCACACACGACGTTTGGAACCAAAGTACCCGTCGCATTGTTGTATTTGGGAACACTCTCTGCTATTGTCCGTATATACATGTTACGCGTCCTCTCCCCTCCCTTGTCTAAGCATCAAACATTCATCAACGCGTTAACGAAATGTTAACCAAAAATCTAGTTACTACTTTCAATTTCATTAGACGTATTTTCTTAACAAATTTAAACGCTAACAGGTTGTATTTTGATCCCCAAACTATTAGGTACTACCCGTAGTACCTTTCTGCCTATAGAACTAAGATAGCATTTGTTCAATTATTCGTATATCTTTCATGATGTTCTATTTATTTGATCAAACATTCATCAACGCGTTAACGAAATGTTAACCAAAAATCTAGTTACTACTTTCAATTTCATTAGACGTATTTTCTTAACAAATTTAAACGCTAACAGGTTGTATTTTGATCCCCAAACTATTAGGTACTACCCGTAGTACCTTTCTGCCTATAGAACTAAGATAGTATTTGTTCAATTATTCGTATATCTTTCATGATGTTCTATTTATTTGACTTACGAATTAGACGTATTTTCTCATCAATATTAAAAGCCAATAGGTAATTTTTGATTCCCTAACTTGTAAATTAGGCTACTTTTCGAAAAACAGTCGATAAAAATTCCGTTGAAAATGTCATTATTACTACCTATAGTGCCTTTTTTATTAATCATAACTGTATTATATGAGTGAAAGTATTGTTTTTGGTGAAATTTTTATTAAATCGGTTTAAAATGAGCTATTTCTATGTTTTGAGGTTGTAAATCCTTGTAGGTAATATGAAAACATGATTCAAAAAAAGGAATCAAACTGAACATTAAAAAAATACAACTTTTTATCTAAAAAATTCAAAGAGTTTACGCTTCCAAGATAATAAGCTGTTACAAACTAACTGTTGATTAACTAGACATATTTTAATCACATTTACTAAACAATTTAAGCCAATATTTTTTTATCCTCTAACTTACGACGCAATAATAAGGCTTCACATAATATCTAGAAAATTGTGAATTGCCACTCGCAATATCTTTGATTCTAGATAATCGAGAAAATTGTCATTATTAATCCTAATTATTATTGAGTTGAAAGTCAACGCACAAGATTTTTGTATGATATTTACTCTCAGCATCGTTGTCTCAGAATTCTATCTCACAAATCTATAAGGGATTCTTAAGATTTTTTCTTATTATCCCAATTAGTGACTTATTGAAACTGAATTTAGGTACACACGAACAATTTTCAGAGGATAAAAATCCGTTGAAAATATGATTTTTTTTATATTTTATGACGTTATTTTTTTTTTATTATTTTGGTTATGAAGTTACCCCCTAGCTTGACCCCACGAAATATATCAGATCGGTTTACAAGGGGTTTTATTATACTAGAGGCATGGTTTACAGGGGTTTTTAGATTTAACTGGGCTCACACATGGAAAAGGTCAAGTCTCGAGATGTAGTCACTTTGGTTTTCTGGCGATGGGTGCAATACCTATTTTTACAATGTTTATTTTTATTTGCCAGATATTAAAGCGGATCAATTTAGCACCTATGAATAATGCCATTGTTCAGCGATGGCACGGAGGCTATATATACATATTTTTATGAGTGTAGCTTCAATCGTCATCGAGCGATTACAAGAGCTAAAAATCCATATTTTATCAGTGTAGTTTTGTATACTTTTTCATCAAGTGAGGGGTATCTATAACTTTTTTATTTGCTGAATACGGATACTGAACAATTATTTTGCAATCATTTTGTGTATCATAAATTTTCACGCCCAGCAGAATGCATTTTTGGCCGGACACGCTAGGGGTACCATCGACGGGTATGCTGTGACGTCGACGTATTTTCTAATAATACAAGAAGGATTTACTGTCAGACTTGTATGTAAGTGATTTTTTGACACCTAAATTTTTATTTTAGCAGATTCTACTGTAGGTATGATTTACAGTTTTTTTTTTAGATTCTACTTCAACCGGGTCACACGTGTCCCAAAGGACAAAGTTTAAGCCTTTTGTCGTAGCCACTTTGCACGATTTTTGTCGAGCGATCACGGTGGACATTTTTTAAACATTTATAAGTGTAGTTTCCTCGGCGTTCTTGTCCTTAAGAGCAATGGCACTGCAAATAGTACAGATAAACGCAAGGAATTCCGCTAGCTTTCTACCGTATACTTTACATGGAATTAGTCCCAGGACGTCCACCAAAAATGCAAAACAAAATTTGAAACTTCAAAATCTATCTCCTCTGTTATACGTAAACTGATTTCTGTCAAACCTGTCTCAAACTGTGGCGAAAATATAGGTCTACGATTCGTATGGACAATTTTTTTGTTTTTAATTGTAGTTTTTTAATGGTAACAAAAATACTCCTTCAAATACTCCCGAGAAAATGAAACGGTAGCATTTTTGTAAATTTTACAAGTACCAACAATGTTTTTTAAAAAAATTGTCCATACGAATTGTTCCTCCATCTTTTAGTTACATTTTGGTAAAAAAATCGAATTTCTGGAACTGAAAATAAAAATTTCCCACCAACATACCATTTTTGTTACATCATTCAAAATCCCATAGGGTAGTTTATTCATTTACACACTGCCCTAAAAAAGGGTAAAAACTAACAACCCCTATTATTTTTTTCCTCGAACTTTATTGTGGGTCATTTTTACATATAACAAAAATATGATTTGTGTAGCCCTTTTATTATGGACATATCATTTTGGGCATCTACTGTAACATTATATTTTTGTTTTTTTAATGTTCAATAATAGTACATTATACACTTAGGTTGAGAAGTGAGCCATTAAATAATGGCCTTCTCAACCGAAGTGTCTATAGTTTTTTTTTCTACTAACATTGAAATATTGCCACATTTTACATATTTGATTAGATTTTGATATTTTAGTCATTTCTCGCTTTTTTCAAATACTTCGAAAGCCTGGGAGTTCAGTTGTCAAGCTGATAAAATGAAAATAATTTTTAAATGTCATATAGAAAATTGTTCATTATTTACCTAGGTATTTTTTTATTATCATTATTTACCTAGGGAGAGAAATATTACTTCTCATTGATTTCTCAGGTTAGTAGTAAAAAAAAAATTAAATTGATGACGCCCGTCTACTATGAATTTTTACTTGATTTTCTGTAGTCAGGGGAATGGCATTTATCATGAAATAATTTTTTTGTAGGAAAAATATTGTGTTTTCGAGAATAAATGTACAGGGAAAAAAGTTTCTTAAATAAACTACCCTAAGGCGTCTTCCCATAAGTAGATAACACATACCAAATTTCAAATTTTTAAGTAGGGCCGGTATTGAGATAAAAATAAAAAAATATTTGGGTCACCCTCCCGAATAACTTGGCAAGGAAAGCCCAAATCGAAAAATTTTATATGAAAGACCCCTTAAAACCACCTGCCGAACACCCCTTTAAAGTATTTACTATACATTCTGACTCACCCTGTATAATATCTCCATATCTTTGACCGTGTTCCACCAAGAGAGGCTGGGCCTCTAAATATGATCACCCTGTACTTTTTTTTGTAGGAAAAATCAAACTTTTAAAATTTTTATAAATGGTATTTTCAAGTACAGGGTGGTTCATTATAAATTGACTTTTGAGGTTAGAAAAAAAAGTTTTTTACAAAAGTTTTAGATACTAATACAAAGTTTTTTGTGACGCTATTGGACCGTGTACAGTGTGTTCTAGAAAGCCGTGGCAGACATAACTTATGTTTTTTTTAAATAGAACACCCTATATATTTTTGCATTTTTGAAATCTGCTCATCAAGGCAATTAAAATGATATCAAACTTTGTGGCATTATCTTTTTCCGTTTTTGAAAAATTCCGTTTTAAAATTTTATACTAAATTTATTTAACTCGAAAAAATATTTGTTTTAAACAAGAGAGTAATACAGTGAAACTCCAAAATGTTTAGGAGCCTTTTCAAATTTTACTGATTATATTCTCGAAATAAAGAACTGTACACGGTCCAATAGCGTCACAAAAAACTTTGTATTTATCTAAAACTTTTGCCAAAAACTTTTTTCTAACCTCAAAAACTAACAAGTTAAGGCGCGTGTCAATTTATAATGAACCACCCTGTACAAGGGCAACTAAGACTAGCCAATAAAGTGGGGTGCCTTTTTGGCATTTGGACTGGGAAAATTTTTAAAATGAAAATTTTATACCTAAATATAGATGTCGCGATTTTTTGGAAAAACAGATGGAGCCAAAATTGACGAAGTTATATTTAAAACGTTTGCTCCCGGAATTGGTAGATAGAAGAGGCACAAAGTAGGAAAAGAAAAAAGTAATAGAAATCCAAAATACCACATAGATATAGCATAACCTACCTACCTACTGTGGAAATAATAATTTATTGAAACACTGTTCTACTTTGGCTGTTTGATTGATAGGAATAATAATTTCATGTCAGAAAAAAATGTAAAAAGTTATAAAAAAATTTCTTTACAATTCAGTGCACTTATCAGAAAAACAATTATTATTGCATAGCAAATATCGAAATATACAGACAAAACTTATGTTTTTTTTATTAATTTCTATAACCCAATTTTCCGCAAGGCACTGAAGAAAAAAACAGGGTTAGTAAATAACAAAAAAGACCCGAAAAGATACTTTCGGAATTCGGAATTGGTACAAATAGGGGTAGGTATGTGTTTAATATTTATATATGTGTTTAATATTTATATTTTTTCAACAATAGCCCAACAAATACACAAACCGAGTCAACAACAAAACGCCATGAAGTAGTCAGGTTGCAGCCCTACAACTTTTGTATTTGATATTTTTTTTCTAAGTTGATAAATAAAAAAGTTATGAAGTGGCCTAATTTCGAGGAATCACCCTGTACACCGGCGCCCTTCCGACCGATTCAGCTCTCGGCTGTCTGGCGGTCCGACTCGCTCGGGTCCGAAAAAACGTCGTCCGTCGTCCGACACCGTTCCTCGCGCTAAACGCGCTGCCGGTGAGAGGGGAAGGGACGAGAGTGCGTGGTGAGGGGTGACTAGAGGAGAATATTCCTGAGATTGGAGCCGGTCGTCGCGACCGTTAATTTTAGATCTTGTCTGCGCGGTCATGACTCTTAATGGTATTGGTTTTGTCAGCGATGAATACCTCTGTTGTTCGATTTTTTCAGGGCAAAGTAGGTTGAACTTTTTGGGAGATATGTGTTTGGAGTCTGATTTTACCCTAAGGCAACAGAGTGTAGTTTCAACCATGGATGCATATTTTTATCAGTGTAGTTTCAATGTTGTTTAAGCAACAATTTTTTCAGTCTATAGTTCTTAAATTATCAAAAAATTCGTGATTTATTGACATTAAACTAGTTTTTAAATCTGTTTAGAATATTTTCAATACATTAGTAGTAAAAAATATACGATTTTTCAGGGCAAAGTAGGCTGAACTTTTAATATAATTCCCTAGTCTTGGTACATATCCCTTCGATAATATTCCTGCTGGGTCAGCAGATCACGAGCGTCGGCGGTTCAAGCCGTTTCGGATACACATGCTTTGATACTACTGTTCTATTTTATTGCCTAATGGTTTTTTTACTTATCATCAGATTCCAAATGCTACTACAAAATAGGTTCAACTTTTCAGACGTATGCCTTAAGGCAACAACAAACACCTGGTTAATATACAGAAATTTCTCAGATTTTATTATAGACGTGGAGGCACTGAACGTTAAATAAATTACGTCGTCTGCTATATTTTTTATTAGTAATCTATTAACGGCCAGCATCGTTGTCTCAGAATTATATCGCACAATTCTAAAAGAGTTGCATACCTTCCCTGACAAATTTCTATATATTAACCAGGTGTTTGTTGTGGCCCGACCCCTGTAAACCGATCTGTGGTACCAGGTTTTTGGAATGTGATAAAAAAAAATGCCACGATGCAATAAAATACAATATAAGTATAAATAATTTTGAGAAGGCAGGTAAAGCAGCACCCATAGCGTTGACTGAAGGAAATCTTCACCCAACGACCCATAGCGTTGACTGAAGAACGCCCATAGCCTCTGACGGTAAGCAGTTGCAGTGCAATCTAAAAGTAACTCAGAAAAAACTACATAGTTTTACCCCATTTTATTTTTGAACTAGAACTAAAAAAACGCCAGCACCGATCTTATCGGGTGTATTGAAAACAGACTAGAATTCCTACTTGATGAAATAATTTTTAAATAATAAAAAGGAGCGCGCATCCTTCAAAACATCTAACAGTATTTTGATATCGGTCATGGAATTGTTTGACATATAAAATCTATAATAGACTGAAAAATTATATATTATAGAGGTTCTAGTAAATATAGTATATTTTTGTCTAAAACCAGCCAAAAAGAAGCTATCTACAAGACTGAAAAATTTTTAAAAAATTTCCTCAAAAAAATTGGGGGTACCTCATAACCGTTTTCCCTGTGAAGTTTTAAGTTCATTTAAAAAAAAAGTTGTAGTACCTATGTTGAATGGAATATAATATTTTTTCGTTAAAGAATATGTTGTCGATATTGCACAAAATATCGATGCCAGGCGCCAGGGGTGTCTGAGGAGGACCACCTAGGCCGAGAACTTGATGGACTCCAGATGGGTTCAAGTGGAGGGCCAAGGGCTTGGCCCCGGTGAACCCGGAGGAGCGACACATTCTCTCGCAGGTCGCTTTCTGTTTCACTTTTATATTTTTCGCTGTTGTAACCATTTAGCATTATATGTTTATATTTCACCGGTCGGGTTTTATTACGTCAGACAACAAATACTTTTAAATTAAATCTTTAAAAGTTGTAGTTTCCTTGAAAATTCGATACTATACCGGCTGTTTCATTTTTAAACCTCTGATTATCTTGTAAACCAACAGTATCACAAATAAATGTTTAAAATAAAAAGTTTAAGTGTGCCGTGGGTCCGTTCAAATAATCGGGTAATAACCAAATAAAAACTATTAGGACCAATCGAAAAAAGGCTGCGCAAACATATAAAATGCTACTCACTCTGTCCCTATAGATGCTGGTATGGTAAAGAAATCAGGTGACACCAAATGACAAAAGTAATTAATTAACAACCTATGCCAATCAGGTATCACCGAACATCTTTAGATTGATCCAACAACCATCCAAATTCCGGAAAAAAAAAACAGCACCAGCCAATTAGAATTCCACACTACCCTATAATTTTCAACCGAAAACACACAAAAACATCACTTTATCCCAAAAAACACACGATAAAACGGACTTTTACGCCTTATATTAAACAACAACTGCTGGATTCCGACTGAGAAGGTAGGTATAGAGAGAAGCAAGGCGGCAGGAAAAACAAAAACGTTATTGTATTACCAGAGTGCAGACTGCATCATTTTGGTTTTAAACTGTATATATGAATAAGCCTAATTTACAGTTTGGAAATAAAAAATGGTCTTAATTTTTGATGAGATATCACCTCTGACCTCTTAGGAACGAAAAATTTTCATTTATTTTTATTTATTTTGAATTTTGAATTTTTATTGTCTTAGGTGCTGTATATAAAAAAATAATTCGTTGTGTTTTACCCGTAATAATTTAAGTATGGATGAAAGAGTGTCAATCCTGCCCCAAAATATTGATTAATCATAATTATTTTGATACTTGATATAATTCACAATTTGTTACTAGGCAGTTGCATTCTAAAAAAAAATTATTAACCAGAAAAACGGCAACATGACTGAATACCCATTTTGAGAGTCTGTTTGTTAGCTTTTAGGGGTATTCCTCGTATGGAAATATTAGGAGGGCGATATTTTTAAAAAATACTGTGATAAATCATGAAATTTTCTGTCAAGTACCTAGCCCAATTTACAATAAAAAACTACCTGTTGGGTTTAATTTTGATAAAAAAATAAATTTAATGGAAACCAGTTATCTTTTGGAAACAATTTCACATTTAGATCACAGTGAACCTAAAAAAAAACACTTACTTTAGGAAATAATGATACAGATATTTTGGAAATATACAAGGCAAAAAAAGTAATGATGTAGCTGTTCCATTTATGTTACTCTATTCGTACAGATCACATGGGAAAGACGAATATATATGGGTTTTGGTTATTTAGAAAAGTTGTTCAATAGACTGAGATAACATAGGAAACGCTTTCCGCTACAACAGAATCAGATGAAAAGAAAAATTCCATCTGGGGTCAAGCTAGGGGGTAACTACATAACCAAAATAAAAAAAATTGAACGTTATAAAATAAAAAAAAATCATATTTTCAATGGATTTTTGTCCTCTGAAAATTGTTCTTGTCTAAATTAAGTTTCAATAAGTCACTAATTGGGATAATAGGAATTTTTTTTTAAGAATCTCTTTTAGAATTGTGCGATATAATTCTGAGACAACGATGCTGGCCGTTAATAGATTACTAATAAAAAATATAGCAGACGACGTAATTTATTTAACGTTCAGTGCCTCCACGTCTATAATAAAATCTGAGAAATTTCTGTATATTAACTAGGTGTTTGTTGTTGCCTTAAGGCATACGTCTGAAAAGTTGAACCTATTTTGTAGTAGCATTTGGAATCTGATGATAAGTAAAAAAACCATTAGGCAATAAAATAGAACAGTAGTATCAAAGCATGTGTATCCGAAACGGCTTGAACCGCTGACGCTCGTGATCTGCTGACCCAGCAGGAATATTATCGAAGGGATATGTACCAAGACTAGGGAATTATATTAAAAGTTCAGCCTACTTTGCCCTGAAAAATCGTATATTTTTTACTACTAATGTATTGAAAATATTCTAAACAGATTTAAAAACTAGTTTAATGTCAATAAATCACGAATTTTTTGATAATTTAAGAACTATAGACTGAAAAAATTGTTGCTTAAACAACATTGAAACTACACTGATAAAAATATGCACCCATGGTTGAAACTACACTCTGTTGCCTTAGGGTAAAATCAGACTCCAAACACATATCTCCCAAAAAGTTCAACCTACTTTGCTCTGAAAAAATCGAACAACAGAGGTATTCATCGCTGACAAAACCAATACCATTAAGGACAAGAACGCCGAGGAAACTACACTTATAAATGTTTAAAAAATGTCCACCGTGATCGCTCGACAAAAATCGTGCAAAGTGGCTACGACAAAAGGCTTAACCTTTGTCCTTTGGGACACGTGTGACCCGGTTGAAGTAGAATGTACCAGTTGTTGCCAACTAGAGATTCCATGTATGTAAGTCCCGTCTTGGATTTTTTTTTGTCAGATTCTATTCGAATGAAAAACGTTTCCTAAGTTATCTCAACCTCCTGATAAACTTTTTATAATAACTTTTTGGTCCGTCCCCGGTTTTCGAAAATTCTGCCTACTTTTTACTTGCATCAAATATTCGTCCCGCTCCGTCTTCGATTTTTTTTATTATATTCGAACGAAAGACGTTTCCGAGGTCATGTCGGCCTCCCGATCAACTTTTTGATAACTTATTTTCATCGGTCTATTTCTCACTTGGAAAAAATTTTTTTGTCAGGTTCCATTCGAATGAAAGGCGTTTCCTAGGTTATCTCAACCTCCCGATCAACTTTTTATAATAACTTGTTTGGTCAGCTACCGTTTTTCGTGAAATTCTGTCTACTTTTTACTTGCATCAAACCTTAGACAAGGGAGAGGAGAGAGGACGCATAACCTGCCTAAATTGAGTGTGCCCAGTTTGGCACCACCAGTGGCGTATTGCGTGGGACTGGTAAAGAATGAAAAATGCCTATAAAGCATTACTGTTGGTTTGTAAAGGGACCAAATTTCGACAAAGCAACAAAATTTTAGTTGTTTGAGGCGGTATACAAATAATACAATGTCTTTTTTCCTTGAAGCTATTTTTCTAACTATAAAATATTTACCTATGAAAGGTTATTCCTGATATTTTCTGTTCACCTCGACTTTTGCAACCAAAAGCTGAACAAAACACCATTATGATGTCACAAAATAACAGTGTCTTCAGTCCGTATGAGCACAAAATCACAAAAACTAACCTGCTGTCACACACGACGTTTGGAACCAAAGTACCCGTCGCATTGTTGTATTTGGGAACACTCTCTGCTATTGTCCGTATATACATGTTACGCGTCCTCTCCCCTCCCTTGTCTAAGCATCAAACATTCATCAACGCGTTAACGAAATGTTAACCAAAAATCTAGTTACTACTTTCAATTTCATTAGACGTATTTTCTTAACAAATTTAAACGCTAACAGGTTGTATTTTGATCCCCAAACTATTAGGTACTACCCGTAGTACCTTTCTGCCTATAGAACTAAGATAGCATTTGTTCAATTATTCGTATATCTTTCATGATGTTCTATTTATTTGATCAAACATTCATCAACGCGTTAACGAAATGTTAACCAAAAATCTAGTTACTACTTTCAATTTCATTAGACGTATTTTCTTAACAAATTTAAACGCTAACAGGTTGTATTTTGATCCCCAAACTATTAGGTACTACCCGTAGTACCTTTCTGCCTATAGAACTAAGATAGTATTTGTTCAATTATTCGTATATCTTTCATGATGTTCTATTTATTTGACTTACGAATTAGACGTATTTTCTCATCAATATTAAAAGCCAATAGGTAATTTTTGATTCCCTAACTTGTAAATTAGGCTACTTTTCGAAAAACAGTCGATAAAAATTCCGTTGAAAATGTCATTATTACTACCTATAGTGCCTTTTTTATTAATCATAACTGTATTATATGAGTGAAAGTATTGTTTTTGGTGAAATTTTTATTAAATCGGTTTAAAATGAGCTATTTCTATGTTTTGAGGTTGTAAATCCTTGTAGGTAATATGAAAACATGATTCAAAAAAAGGAATCAAACTGAACATTAAAAAAATACAACTTTTTATCTAAAAAATTCAAAGAGTTTACGCTTCCAAGATAATAAGCTGTTACAAACTAACTGTTGATTAACTAGACATATTTTAATCACATTTACTAAACAATTTAAGCCAATATTTTTTTATCCTCTAACTTACGACGCAATAATAAGGCTTCACATAATATCTAGAAAATTGTGAATTGCCACTCGCAATATCTTTGATTCTAGATAATCGAGAAAATTGTCATTATTAATCCTAATTATTATTGAGTTGAAAGTCAACGCACAAGATTTTTGTATGATATTTACTCTCAGCATCGTTGTCTCAGAATTCTATCTCACAAATCTATAAGGGATTCTTAAGATTTTTTCTTATTATCCCAATTAGTGACTTATTGAAACTGAATTTAGGTACACACGAACAATTTTCAGAGGATAAAAATCCGTTGAAAATATGATTTTTTTTATATTTTATGACGTTATTTTTTTTTTATTATTTTGGTTATGAAGTTACCCCCTAGCTTGACCCCACGAAATATATCAGATCGGTTTACAAGGGGTTTTATTATACTAGAGGCATGGTTTACAGGGGTTTTTAGATTTAACTGGGCTCACACATGGAAAAGGTCAAGTCTCGAGATGTAGTCACTTTGGTTTTCTGGCGATGGGTGCAATACCTATTTTTACAATGTTTATTTTTATTTGCCAGATATTAAAGCGGATCAATTTAGCACCTATGAATAATGCCATTGTTCAGCGATGGCACGGAGGCTATATATACATATTTTTATGAGTGTAGCTTCAATCGTCATCGAGCGATTACAAGAGCTAAAAATCCATATTTTATCAGTGTAGTTTTGTATACTTTTTCATCAAGTGAGGGGTATCTATAACTTTTTTATTTGCTGAATACGGATACTGAACAATTATTTTGCAATCATTTTGTGTATCATAAATTTTCACGCCCAGCAGAATGCATTTTTGGCCGGACACGCTAGGGGTACCATCGACGGGTATGCTGTGACGTCGACGTATTTTCTAATAATACAAGAAGGATTTACTGTCAGACTTGTATGTAAGTGATTTTTTGACACCTAAATTTTTATTTTAGCAGATTCTACTGTAGGTATGATTTACAGTTTTTTTTTTAGATTCTACTTCAACCGGGTCACACGTGTCCCAAAGGACAAAGTTTAAGCCTTTTGTCGTAGCCACTTTGCACGATTTTTGTCGAGCGATCACGGTGGACATTTTTTAAACATTTATAAGTGTAGTTTCCTCGGCGTTCTTGTCCTTAAGAGCAATGGCACTGCAAATAGTACAGATAAACGCAAGGAATTCCGCTAGCTTTCTACCGTATACTTTACATGGAATTAGTCCCAGGACGTCCACCAAAAATGCAAAACAAAATTTGAAACTTCAAAATCTATCTCCTCTGTTATACGTAAACTGATTTCTGTCAAACCTGTCTCAAACTGTGGCGAAAATATAGGTCTACGATTCGTATGGACAATTTTTTTGTTTTTAATTGTAGTTTTTTAATGGTAACAAAAATACTCCTTCAAATACTCCCGAGAAAATGAAACGGTAGCATTTTTGTAAATTTTACAAGTACCAACAATGTTTTTTAAAAAAATTGTCCATACGAATTGTTCCTCCATCTTTTAGTTACATTTTGGTAAAAAAATCGAATTTCTGGAACTGAAAATAAAAATTTCCCACCAACATACCATTTTTGTTACATCATTCAAAATCCCATAGGGTAGTTTATTCATTTACACACTGCCCTAAAAAAGGGTAAAAACTAACAACCCCTATTATTTTTTTCCTCGAACTTTATTGTGGGTCATTTTTACATATAACAAAAATATGATTTGTGTAGCCCTTTTATTATGGACATATCATTTTGGGCATCTACTGTAACATTATATTTTTGTTTTTTTAATGTTCAATAATAGTACATTATACACTTAGGTTGAGAAGTGAGCCATTAAATAATGGCCTTCTCAACCGAAGTGTCTATAGTTTTTTTTTCTACTAACATTGAAATATTGCCACATTTTACATATTTGATTAGATTTTGATATTTTAGTCATTTCTCGCTTTTTTCAAATACTTCGAAAGCCTGGGAGTTCAGTTGTCAAGCTGATAAAATGAAAATAATTTTTAAATGTCATATAGAAAATTGTTCATTATTTACCTAGGTATTTTTTTATTATCATTATTTACCTAGGGAGAGAAATATTACTTCTCATTGATTTCTCAGGTTAGTAGTAAAAAAAAAATTAAATTGATGACGCCCGTCTACTATGAATTTTTACTTGATTTTCTGTAGTCAGGGGAATGGCATTTATCATGAAATAATTTTTTTGTAGGAAAAATATTGTGTTTTCGAGAATAAATGTACAGGGAAAAAAGTTTCTTAAATAAACTACCCTAAGGCGTCTTCCCATAAGTAGATAACACATACCAAATTTCAAATTTTTAAGTAGGGCCGGTATTGAGATAAAAATAAAAAAATATTTGGGTCACCCTCCCGAATAACTTGGCAAGGAAAGCCCAAATCGAAAAATTTTATATGAAAGACCCCTTAAAACCACCTGCCGAACACCCCTTTAAAGTATTTACTATACATTCTGACTCACCCTGTATAATATCTCCATATCTTTGACCGTGTTCCACCAAGAGAGGCTGGGCCTCTAAATATGATCACCCTGTACTTTTTTTTGTAGGAAAAATCAAACTTTTAAAATTTTTATAAATGGTATTTTCAAGTACAGGGTGGTTCATTATAAATTGACTTTTGAGGTTAGAAAAAAAAGTTTTTTACAAAAGTTTTAGATACTAATACAAAGTTTTTTGTGACGCTATTGGACCGTGTACAGTGTGTTCTAGAAAGCCGTGGCAGACATAACTTATGTTTTTTTTAAATAGAACACCCTATATATTTTTGCATTTTTGAAATCTGCTCATCAAGGCAATTAAAATGATATCAAACTTTGTGGCATTATCTTTTTCCGTTTTTGAAAAATTCCGTTTTAAAATTTTATACTAAATTTATTTAACTCGAAAAAATATTTGTTTTAAACAAGAGAGTAATACAGTGAAACTCCAAAATGTTTAGGAGCCTTTTCAAATTTTACTGATTATATTCTCGAAATAAAGAACTGTACACGGTCCAATAGCGTCACAAAAAACTTTGTATTTATCTAAAACTTTTGCCAAAAACTTTTTTCTAACCTCAAAAACTAACAAGTTAAGGCGCGTGTCAATTTATAATGAACCACCCTGTACAAGGGCAACTAAGACTAGCCAATAAAGTGGGGTGCCTTTTTGGCATTTGGACTGGGAAAATTTTTAAAATGAAAATTTTATACCTAAATATAGATGTCGCGATTTTTTGGAAAAACAGATGGAGCCAAAATTGACGAAGTTATATTTAAAACGTTTGCTCCCGGAATTGGTAGATAGAAGAGGCACAAAGTAGGAAAAGAAAAAAGTAATAGAAATCCAAAATACCACATAGATATAGCATAACCTACCTACCTACTGTGGAAATAATAATTTATTGAAACACTGTTCTACTTTGGCTGTTTGATTGATAGGAATAATAATTTCATGTCAGAAAAAAATGTAAAAAGTTATAAAAAAATTTCTTTACAATTCAGTGCACTTATCAGAAAAACAATTATTATTGCATAGCAAATATCGAAATATACAGACAAAACTTATGTTTTTTTTATTAATTTCTATAACCCAATTTTCCGCAAGGCACTGAAGAAAAAAACAGGGTTAGTAAATAACAAAAAAGACCCGAAAAGATACTTTCGGAATTCGGAATTGGTACAAATAGGGGTAGGTATGTGTTTAATATTTATATATGTGTTTAATATTTATATTTTTTCAACAATAGCCCAACAAATACACAAACCGAGTCAACAACAAAACGCCATGAAGTAGTCAGGTTGCAGCCCTACAACTTTTGTATTTGATATTTTTTTTCTAAGTTGATAAATAAAAAAGTTATGAAGTGGCCTAATTTCGAGGAATCACCCTGTACACCGGCGCCCTTCCGACCGATTCAGCTCTCGGCTGTCTGGCGGTCCGACTCGCTCGGGTCCGAAAAAACGTCGTCCGTCGTCCGACACCGTTCCTCGCGCTAAACGCGCTGCCGGTGAGAGGGGAAGGGACGAGAGTGCGTGGTGAGGGGTGACTAGAGGAGAATATTCCTGAGATTGGAGCCGGTCGTCGCGACCGTTAATTTTAGATCTTGTCTGCGCGGTCATGACTCTTAATGGTATTGGTTTTGTCAGCGATGAATACCTCTGTTGTTCGATTTTTTCAGGGCAAAGTAGGTTGAACTTTTTGGGAGATATGTGTTTGGAGTCTGATTTTACCCTAAGGCAACAGAGTGTAGTTTCAACCATGGATGCATATTTTTATCAGTGTAGTTTCAATGTTGTTTAAGCAACAATTTTTTCAGTCTATAGTTCTTAAATTATCAAAAAATTCGTGATTTATTGACATTAAACTAGTTTTTAAATCTGTTTAGAATATTTTCAATACATTAGTAGTAAAAAATATACGATTTTTCAGGGCAAAGTAGGCTGAACTTTTAATATAATTCCCTAGTCTTGGTACATATCCCTTCGATAATATTCCTGCTGGGTCAGCAGATCACGAGCGTCGGCGGTTCAAGCCGTTTCGGATACACATGCTTTGATACTACTGTTCTATTTTATTGCCTAATGGTTTTTTTACTTATCATCAGATTCCAAATGCTACTACAAAATAGGTTCAACTTTTCAGACGTATGCCTTAAGGCAACAACAAACACCTGGTTAATATACAGAAATTTCTCAGATTTTATTATAGACGTGGAGGCACTGAACGTTAAATAAATTACGTCGTCTGCTATATTTTTTATTAGTAATCTATTAACGGCCAGCATCGTTGTCTCAGAATTATATCGCACAATTCTAAAAGAGATTCTTAAAAAAAATTCCTATTATCCCAATTAGTGACTTATTGAAACTTAATTTAGACAAGAACAATTTTCAGAGGACAAAAATCCATTGAAAATATGATTTTTTTTTATTTTATAATGTTCAATTTTTTTTTATTTTGGTTACGTAGTTACCCCCTAGCTTGACCCCAGATGGAATTTTTCTTTTCATCTGATTCTGTTGTAGCGGAAAGCGTTTCCTATGTTATCTCAGTCTATTGAACAACTTTTCTAAATGACCAAAACCGATATATATTCGTCTTTCCCATGTGATCTGTACGAATAGAGTAACATAAATGGAACAGCTACATCATTACTTGTTTTGCCTTGTATATTTCCAAAATATCTGTATCATTATTTCCTAAAATAAGTGTTTTTTTTTAGGTTCACTGTGATCTAAATGTGAAATTGTTTCCAAAAGGTAACTGGTTTCCATTAAATTTAATTTTTTATCAAAATTAAACCCAACAGGTAGTTTTTTATTGTAAATTGGGCTAGGTACTTGACAGAAAATTTCATGATTTATCACAGTATTTTTTAAAAATATCGCCCTCCTAATATTTCCATACGAGGAATACCCCTAAAAGCTAACAAACAGACTCTCAAAATGGGTATTCAGTCATGTTGCCGTTTTTCTGGTTAATAATTTTTTTTTAGAATGCAACTGCCTAGTAACAAATTGTGAATTATATCAAGTATCAAAATAATTATGATAATCAATATTTTGGGGCAGGATTGACACTCTTTCATTTCTATGTAGTTTTTTCTGAGTTACTTTTAGATTGCACTGCAACTGCTTACCGTCAGAGGCTATGGGTGCTGCTTTACCTGCCTTCTCAAAATTATTTATACTTATATTGTATTTTATTGCATCGTGGCATTTTTTTTATCACATTCCAAAAACCTGGTACCACAGATCGGTTTACAGGGGTCGGGCCACAACAAACACCTGGTTAATATATAGAAATTTGTCAGGGAAGGTATGCAACTAGGTGTGAAACTATCACAAATTATTTTCTGTATTTTTTTTTCTCTGTAGCAACCTGCAACTGGATCGTTGGAGCAAAGATGTTTGGTAGCACCCGGTGCTCATATAGTTTTCTTAATATACCTTGTGCTGGATACATCTAGCCAATTTTGATAAGTATTACTTAATTTTATAGTTCGATTGCCTTATTAAGCAAACACTTTCTTGGGACAAGCTAGGTCATCGCTTGCCTTACAGCTATGACGTATTTTGTATACAATAGAAAGTTTGACATCTGGTTTTGTATTAACAATTTTTGGTACATAACGTATTTTGTAGACAATAGAAAGTTTGATACCTGGTGTTTAAAAATATTTTCGTTTCCCAGGGCAAAGTTGATTTTGTGGGGGCGTTGATTTTAGCAAATATTAGTCACGTTTTTGGGGGTGTGCAAAGGGCTAGCCTTTTATGCGAAAAAAGTAGCATTTATTGCCCCCTGTCGGACGTGTATCTAGTTGATTTTTGACTGGTTTATTTTGTCCCCTATCAGTTAAACTGAAATATTAAAATGAATCCTATGAAAAAAATAAAAATAAGTATATTTTTCTAACTTTCTTACTTTCTCCTCTACACCGTAGCTCGGTGTTTCGTTCACACATACATTGCATTCTTACAGCCAGTTCTTATTCAGCATTGTCCTAGGAATTTTTATTGACATGAAAAAAGCACCTTTCTCTGTTGTTATTTAAACAACTTGCATTTCTGCAGGCGACATAATATTATCTAACACAAAAGTCGGTATTTTTATTCAGGCGCAAATAGGTTGTCGTATAATCTAGTTTTATTTGCATGTGTTTGGATCAGAGAAAGCGCTCGAAAAAAGTCGGGGATATCCGTAGCTCGCTCGCAATATTATATCTCGAAGGTCACGGCTGCCGCGTGATTTCTCAGTATTCCAGACAAGTCACAACAAAACTTTGCTGCATAAACGCAAAGTAACTGGGAATAAACAAAATATGTGGGCGTTGGTCCACCGGTGAATTTTTTGAGATGTAGATATGTTGATTTCTTCGAAACTAAATCCAATCAGGACAGCTGGCCGCTGCAAAGTAAAATGTTTCCAAGCGAATAATAACGTTTGCTCCGACATATTTTATTTTTATATGATGCATTTTTCGCGCTGCAAATTTTGTTAGTATCTAGAAATTATTTGCTAGGTTACTGGAACGTATATAGGTCAGTGTATCGAAACATGCGAAGACTAAATGCAGATACCACTTGTGCCGCCGATTTTTCCTGGTAAAAAGAAAGTGAGTGGAATCCTGTCGGCGGCGATGAGTCGACAGTAAAGGGGGGTGTGACGTCATGGCTTGCAATTTGCTAAGGCGCGAGATTCCACGTTCAGGGGGGTCGTCAGTGAGAGTCCGCGGTCTGCTTCCGGCCGAAGGTCGCGGCTGGATATCGGGCGAACCTTCGCCGTGGGCGGACCCGTTTGACAATGACCTCGCGCTGGGGTCGTACCCCTCGGACATCTTCGGCACCCCTCGGGCTAGCGCAGACCCTAGTCGGTGCGATCTGATTGGCTTGGCGGAGGCGTAGCGTTGGAGAAGGTCGGGGGGTCTCGCGCAGTCGCGTCGGAGAAAGTTTGGTCACGTTTTTACCACGTTTTAGGCCCCATAAGAAATACATGGAGAAAGTGCGCTGGAACCGGCATAGCCTATCTACTGCCGCCTTTTAGGGAATTCTAGGGACATGAAATATTTACCTGTCAGAATCTAGTGTATCAATTAAAGACCGTTTTTAGTATAATAGTTTCCTCAGTTTCTCAATAAAGCTTGTTCTGGCAACACCAGTATGAAGTCGCATCGCGATAACGGCAAGAAATTTTTGAGCATACCGGTTTCCCGATAAGCAATGCATCGGCGGAAATAAATTTTTCTTACTTAAAAGAATTAAAACTTGGTTACGTACCAATATGGTCCAAGACAGAGTAAGTAATTTAGCCCTATTAAGTATACACCGCAATGTACCCATAAATGAAGAAAAGAAGAGAAAATATTATTTTATTTTGTGATAAGTATGTTTTTTAAATCTAAATAATTATTGTTTCTTTTGTGATTTTGTTTTGTTATGTTTATTATTTAAGTTTGTTTTTATTTTGTTTGGGTAAACATTTTTTTGTTTTTGTTTTTCTAGACAAATAAATTATTTTATTTTTCTCAAAAATACATTATATTCTATAAATTTCCCTTACCCAGTCCCCTCGGGACATTTTTTTACCACGCCGTCCCCCGTTTAGATTTGCCTGGATCCGCCTCTGTATATTGAGGATTGTTAGTTATGTGAACTTCCTATTTGTTTATCTATCCATAATATCGACATATAGCGACTTAGTGAAAATTCTAACCTACAACCTACAATGTCAAGCCAAGAATAAACAAATAAGGATGGATTTTTGTACCTGTAAATATAAATCAAGAATGGTGTTTTAATAGAATAGCAGGTCTTTACCTGGCTTTGATAATCAGTTAAAAAATGCACTCTCTCCGAGATTCGAACCCGGGACTCCTACTGTCGCCGTAGGTGCATTTTTTTTTCAACTGATTATCCTTTACCTGTTTTGTCACTAAAACATCCTTCTTAAAAGTATTAATATTAATTGCACATACTGTATCTCGAAAAAAAATGCTTTGAAGAAATAAGTTTATTAGAAAAAAGTTTCTTTGTTTCAACCAAGGAACTTTTTTTTCTATTTTCGGCTGTCCTGTTTGAACAAAAGCCTTAACTGGCACACATAGTGATTCCATGAGCGGCTCGTCTCGCATAAAAAAGGACAATTGAAATATTTTTTTATACAGAAGTCACGACTCATCATATCAACGTACTTTATTATTATCTATTATTATTGAGTGAAGAAAATAAATAATTTGTAAATACTTAATAATATATTATAATTTTCTTAATAGTTGGCCAAAAGTCAAAACGATCAGTGTCACTTTAGATAAATAAACAGAAATAATTCCGACGCCGATGATATACAGTGTGGTCATTTAAGTGTGCAACATATGGAACTTTTTTTATTAATTGCACAACTAAAATACAGAGATTACCGAAAGTTGATGCATGTTCAATAATCGTAGTATTAGGTGCACTTAGAATGGTTGCAAGTTAAACAGCATACAGGGTAGGTAAAAAAATATAAAAATTGCACAAGATTAAAGTACCCATATTTCAAAAAATTCCGCAAAAGGTTATTAAAAAAAAGTTATTTAGAATTAAAAGCTATGCCTAAGTACCAAAACATAGCCTCCCAAGAAAAAAAAATTTTGCCAATTAATTTCCAGTTTCTAAATAAACATTTAAAATACAAATTTTGCTCCTTAAATGAGAGTTTTTTAATATACACATTATCATTACTAATGTTTCACCTTGTTCAGAAGAATTTTTGCGAAATTTTAAAGTTTTGTTTAATATCGTTGCAACAAACATGACGTTTGTTATTCCCTAAAAAATTAACAATCTAAGTTAATTTCACAAATATGCTTGAATTTGAACAAAGTTATGCGAATTTCATATAATTTTGATTGATTTATGAAATTGTTTAGGGTGAATATTAAAACAATTTTTTTTTTGAAATTATTAATGTTTTTCAAAAAATATATATTTCTATTTCTTAGGAGGCCATGTTTTGGTATTTAGGCATAACTTTTAATTCTAGTCAACTTTTCTAAATAACAGTTTACTGAATTTTCGGAAATAAGGGTACTTTACTCTTGTACAGGGTGTTCCCGTATATTTTGACCCATACCTAGACCCTTTATTTTTCGAGTCAGAAACAATTAGTTGAATGAAAGTTGTAGGGTTTTTTCTGAACCGATAGGATCTGTTACTAGATAAAACAAATGAGCGTCGCAAATTTATGAAAAAAATATAAACTTACCTTTTTTAATGGAATGGTATATTTGTGGATTTTTGAATTGCACGCATTTTTCCGATTGTAGCAGTAGTTTGTTATGATTTGTAAGTAAGTAGAATAGTGTATACTTAAATACTGCTGACCCATCATATTGGGGTCATCGGGCTTATTAGCTAGGCATATGGAGCATTATAGTTATATCAGTCAACATGTACACATATAAGAATATACGAGAGTAATTTGGGAAATATGGAGTGATTATTCGACAACCAACCAATCCATAGTTACATGGCGACCCTGCCAGCCGTGCCAGCCCTGCGAGACCCTGCCAACCGTGCCAGCCCTGCGAAACCCTGCCAACCGTGCCAGCCCTGCGAAACCCTGCCAACCCTGCCAGCCCTGCGAAACCCTGCCAACCCTGCCAGCCCTGCGAAACCCTGCCAACCCTGCCAGCCCTGCGAAACCCTGCCAACCCTGCCAATGGTAATGGATGCTGTTAATGGATCACTGAAATGAGGCATCATGGGTAAAACGGTATCGAAGGAAGCCGAGGTTACCGACACTGGGGTGGTAAACTCAAATTTTATTGTGCAGGAGAAAGCAGTGAATGTGCCACTTGATTTACATATTTTAATGTACGTAATAACGATAGCTGTAGTGGTAATGGTAATTCTACAGATAAGGAGAGCTTACCGCAGAGGACTCAAGAAGGAGTTGGGCAAGAGCAGAATGCTGGAAACTCTGGCCATGGATGTAGCGTAATGGAAGCAACGGACAATCTAGTTTTGGATTATACGACAAAGTGGAAATTTTTATGGCGTAAAAGTTAAGATGTGGTGTTGTGAGTTGTGAAAGTGTGGTTTTGTGCATCAACCTTTATGTAGGTGGTTGACCGCAGCGGCACCAGGCCAACGTTCAATGGACAGCAACAGTAAGCAATATTAGCGTTTTTTTTCAATTGCAATAGCAAGCGCTTTATAAACTTTATGTTCTTTTTGTTAGGCATCGGCAATTTTTAATAGGCCATATTATTTAAACATTATATTGCTAATATTGTAAATTTGTATATGTTAATTTGGGTATATATATTTTTATTATTTAATGATACGTTGGGCAGAATTGGAACAAATTTTAAATGATATAAAAACCGAGGTTGTAACAATATCAAAAAGAGTTTTAAAAAAAGAGGTACCTAAGGGTCAATCGGTTAGAGATGAAGTTAGAGATGAGTTACTCCAACGGTATAATAAAACGGTTAAATTGATAGGAAATTTTTGGCCAATTTTAAATGAAAGTCAGCGTGCTGTTGTGAACCAAATTTATATTTTTATTAAGGATAAGGTTGTAAAATCTTTCAATGTATTGGACGTCAATTACGAAATACCAGAGGTATCCTTGGAACAAATTGTAGAGAAAGAGGACACTAATAGCAACGTTCAGGAAAATTTTGATTCTCTAAAATCTAGCTCGCCTGAACTCAAAGACAATATGGCTATGACAGCAGCGGAATTTTTTAATTTTGCAAGTCAAATTCTTCCAAATAGTTTCGACGGCGAAGTGGACAAATTGCAAGCGTTCCTTGATGCATTGTCCCTGTTAAAGGCGAATTCTAATGGACATGCAGAAAATTCTGTAGCTTTCGTTAAAACTAAATTAACGGGGAAAGCACGTGATTTGATTAGTGATGACGACGATTTGGAAACAATTGTCACAAAATTACGAGAGGGCATAAAAAGGGAAAGCTCAAAGTTAGTCACAGCAAAATTATTAGCGCTACGGCAAAACGCCAAGGAAGCGGCAAAATATGCGGCGGAGGTAGAAGCCCTAACTTCGTCATTGAAAAGAGCATATATTGCTGAAGGAGTCCCTCCTACGGTAGCATCTGGTTATGTCACTGATACAGCAGTAAGGGCTCTAAGTAAAAATGCCAGCTCGGAGAGAGTACGCTTCATAATAGAGGCTGGTACATTTTCAACGAGCCAAGAAGCGCTCACAAAGTTTGTGAATGTTAGTACCGGAAGTGATCCACCTACAACAAATATTTTTTACACTCATACTAGAGGAAATTCTAACTACCGTGGACGTGGACGCGGTAGAGGACAAACGCCAAATTACAATTACCATAATAATGGACGGCAAAATCAAAATCGAGGATATTACCGAAATGGTACGAATGATCAGACAAGGACCTACAGTTATAATAATAGAGGTAGTAGAGGATATGGACAAAATAATTATAATCGAGGAAACCAAAGATATGTCCGAACGTACACCAATCGACAGGAGACAGAAAACGAACGTCAAAATTCGGGAAACGGACAGAACCCCCAGTCGTTGGGGGAAATGTCGTAAAAATTTTTCATTTCGATCTCACATTTTCAAATTTTGTTATTCTTAGAACAGAAATGACCGGCAGTGAAACAATAACTTTTCTGGTAGACACAGGCGCAGACGTATCAATTTTTAAAAGAAATAAGATCAATTCAAATCAGTTAGTTCATTCATATAACGCAAGCATTCTTAAAGGAATTACGAATGGAATAACCAAATCCCTTGGTTCCACATCCACAAACATTTTTATAGATGACTGTGTTATAAAACATTCTTTCCAAGTTGTAGATGGACATTTTCCTATTCCTACAGATGCAATATTAGGCAAAGACTTTATAAAAAAGTACAGATGTTTACTGGATTACGATTATTGGACTATGACACTAAAATTCAACCATGGAGAAATATCTATTCCTATTTACGACAGTCCAGAAAAAGACGTTTTAATTATTCCACCTCGATGCGAAATAGTTAGACAACTAAGCAAATTAAAAAACATTAGTCAGGACGTCGTGGTGCTAAATAAACAAATAGCACCAGGTGTGTTTATCGCAAGGTCAATAGTATCAAAACACTCTCCATTTGTGCAGATTATAAACACAAATTTCGAAACTGTGCGAATAACCGAACCACAAGTTGACACTGTAAATTTAGATATGTATAACATCTATACCATTACAAATGAAAGGATTAATAAAAAATCGAATTTATTGTCAGAATTAAATCAAAATATACCCACGTTTGTGAAAGACGATGTACTAAATCTCTGCAGTGAGTTTGAAGACATTTTTGCATTAAAAGACCAAAAAATTACAACTAACAATTTTTATTCACAAAAACTTAAACTTCTAGACAGGACTCCGGTGTATATTAAGAACTATAGAATTCCAAAAACACAGAAAGAAGAAATTGATCGTCAGGTAGATAATATGCTTCAGAACGATATCATAGAACCGTCATGTTCGGAATACAATAACCCTGTCCTATTAGTACCAAAAAAGTCGGAGAATGGCGACAAGAGATGGCGTCTAGTCATAGACTTTAGACAATTGAATAAAAAACTGGTAGCAGATAAGTTTCCACTTCCAAGAATTGACGACATATTAGACCAACTTGGAAGGGCTAAATGGTTCTCCGTGTTAGATTTAATTTCCGGTTTTCACCAGATTCCTCTGGAAAAAGATTCCAGAGATCCCACATCTTTCAGTACCGACAAGGGATCATTTCGATTCAACCGATTACCATTTGGATTAGCAGTTAGCCCCAATAGCTTTCAGAGAATGATGACAATGGCTTTTGCAGGTGTCACACCCGAACGAGCTTTTTTATACATGGACGACCTGATAGTAATAGGATGCTCAGAAAAACATCATTTAGATAATCTGCGAAAAGTTTTCGAAACATGTAGAAAATTTAATTTAAAATTAAATCCGACAAAGTGTCGTTTTTTTCACAAAGAAGTGACATATTTGGGTCATAAAATCACGGATAAAGGAATCCTTCCAGATGATTCAAAATACGACATCATAGATAGTTATCCAGTACCAGTAAATGCTGACGCTGTGAAACGTTTTGTAGCTTTTTGTAATTATTACAGGAGATTTATACCTAATTTTGCTGAGATCAGCGCTCCACTTAATAGATTAACTAGGAAAAAATCTACATTTTCATGGACAGATGAATGTCAAATGTCATTTGAAATACTAAAAAGATCACTGATAAGTCCAAAGATCCTTCAATACCCGGATTTTAGCAAGCAGTTCATCCTAACAACAGACGCGTCTAAGGAAGCGTGCGGAGCAATTTTATCGCAAGATTTGGACGGTAATGACCTACCAATTGCATATGCATCCCGCTCATTCACTAAAGGAGAAAGCCACAAATCTATCATAGAAAAAGAATTGGCGGCAATTCATTGGGCGATTACCTACTTTCGGCCATACCTATATGGGACAACATTTTTAGTAAGATCGGATCACAAGCCGTTAGTATATTTATTTGCTATGAAAAACCCAGCATCTAAGCTAACAAGAATGCGTTTAGACCTTGAAGAATTTTCTTTTGAGGTAGAGTACATAAAAGGTAAACAAAATGTCGGCGCAGATGCATTATCACGAATAAGTATAAACGAATTAAAGGATATTCATAGAAACGCTGCTCAAATTTTGGCAGTAACGCGTTCTATGACTCGAAAAGTCGAAAATAAAACAGAAAATGGTGAAAATATTACATCACCACCCAGTTGCAAAGTTTATGAATCTCTAAGCAAAGGAAGTGAATTACTTAAAATTCCTACATTAATTATTCAAATAAAACCAGCAAGTCTAAGGATAATGTTGGTATATAAAAAAAGAGTGAGCGCTCAAAAGACAATCACAATCATTAATGGCATTATTCCATTAGAGGACATAATGTCTCAGCTTCAAACTATAGCGAATGATAGTGGTTTTAAGTCTGTAAAATTAAGAATGGATAGTGAAATATTTCAATGGTGCACCAAAGAAGAATTCAAAGAAAAAGGGCAAAATATATTAAAATCGCTAAATATTATTATATATGATGAACCGACATTAGTCACCCAACAGGAGGAGAAAAAGAAACTAGTTTCAAAATTTCATGATGATCCAATAACTGGCGGACATTGCGGACAAAAGCGTCTTCTGAAAAGATTAAGAATGTACTACAAATGGAAAAATATGTCCCGTGACGTAGCTAATTATGTAAAGAACTGTCAACAATGTCAACTAAATAAGATAAAAATAAGAACTAAAGAACCTATGGTAATTACCCCAACACCACAGGTATCGTTTGACATCGTTTCAATCGATACTATCGGACCGTTCATGAAAAGTAATAATGGCAACACATACGCTGTAACAATTCAGTGTGAGCTGACCAAATATGTTGTTATAATTCCTATACCAGATAAATCGGCGGCAACAGTAGCAAAGGCTATAGTAGAAAATTTTATTCTGATATATGGTCCTATGGCTGAAATAAGAACCGACATGGGAACGGAATATAAAAATCAACTATTCGAAAATATGTGTAAGTTGCTGAAGATTACTCATAAAACGTCCACACCGTACCACAGTCAAACAATAGGTGGTTGCGAGAGAAATCATCGAGTATTCAATGAGTATATCAGAATGTATATAAATGATTCACCAGGAGATTGGGAAAATTGGGTAAAATATTATACATTTTGTTACAATACTACTCCCAGCTCATACCATAACTACACTCCTTTCGAATTGATATTTGGCAAGAAGGTAAAACTGCCTGAGACTCTACTTGGGTCAAGGGTTGAACCTTTATATAACCTCGAAGCGTACGATCAGGAATTACGCTATAGACTACAACTAGCCCACAACCAAACAGCAAAATATTTACAACAAGCCAAATTAAAACGAAAGCAAAGGTACGACGAAAAGACTGAGGAATCAAGATTAAAACCGGGAGATAAAGTAACAATCTCTAATGAAAACAGAACTAAGTTTGATCCTTGGTATCGTGGACCTTTTGTTGTTGTAACTACCGAGGGAGTTAATTGTAAATTGTTAGACAAAGATGGTAAACAAATTATCATTCATAAAAATAGAATTCAACCATATAATTCTGCTTAATTTGTTACCTACTTTCTACTTATTTGTTTACTGTTATGTTTATTATTATCTCATAGTATTACGAATACGAATAATGTGCTTAGGTATTAAATAACTCTAGAGCGCGCGCTTTACTAGGTATCAGGTATCACTAGGTTAAGGTCATGATAGTATAGCGTAGGTTAGTCTTTATACAATAGGTTTTGTGTTTTGTCTATTTGGCAAATTATAAATTATTTAAATTGCTGCTGCATCTTGAATTTGTTTTAAGTTTTAATATTACATTTCTGGTTAGATTTACAGAATGTTCCCCATTACTGGCCAGAATGGGGTCCATTCTTTCCAAAGGGAGAGATGTAGCAGTAGTTTGTTATGATTTGTATGCATTCGCATGATATTCCAAATTGCAGATAAATACGATCTTTATATTTAATCAAGGTTGCCATGGAAAAACATTTCAACTTAGGCAAGACCATTCCCGTCAATCCATTATTTTTGGGACAATACACCTTGGTACCCTACAACTTTCATTTAAGTAATTTTTCGAAAAATAACGGCTTTAGGGTTGGGTCAAAATATACGGGAACACCCTGTACAATTTTTATATTTTTGACCTACTGTGTATGCTGTTTGACTTACAACCATTCAAAGTGCGCCTGATATAATTATCGAACATGCACACCAACTGTCCGGAATATTTGTTGCACACTTAAATGACCATATTGTATATAGTGTGTCCCCGGATAGGTGAAAGATAAAAAATTGAACTTCTGGGGTTCAGCCAAAATAACATTCTTTTGTCTAAAAACTTAAAATTGTTTTTATTTCGACTTCTCGTCTTAATATTAGTCTCAAAAAATCGACTACCTAGTTTGCCAATTCAGCCGACTTTGTATTTTTACAATAGCCGAATTGTTATCAATGGTGCACATGTAATATAAATCACTCTGTAGTCTGTACATGGAAATGTGATAGTTCTAGCGAGACGCAAAAATAAACGGCAATTTGTGATACCATAAGGCCATAAGGTGCCACTTGGTACAGTTGTTCCTTAGATCCATTTGGTCGATTTGGCTCGAGGAACACTCGACATTTTCCGTGTGGGTAGATTTTATAGGGGGTTGGGGGAAATGTAATGTAAAATTTTTAAAAAATTAAAAACGGCCCGGAGACGCGTGCTGCGTGTCGATTCCGCATGATTTCGACTCGACAAATTCAACCGTAGCCCCGGAAATGCGATCCGAGAACCGAAAGTCGGTCAAAAGCCTCCATTTTAAAAAAAAATGGCCGACCCGCGGCCGATTAATGTTTCTAATACACACAGGGTCATGTGAGGTGTAGATACTTATGTTTTTGAGAATGGCGAATTTGTTTATGGAAACGAAAGTGACCTTCGGTCACCGGAAGTGGGCTGTAGGCACCGGAAGAGGGCTCCGGGCACCGGAGCTCCCATGCTGCACTTTCTGAACAAGGGGGAGCTACAGTACAGGAACACCTAGTGCCACGCAGGATAATGAATGCGAAATGTTTCAGGTAATTGCTAATGAATAATACGCTTAAATTATTATACAGGGTGATTCAGTTCTGGTGCTCAACATGGGGATCTCGGAAACCGTAACAGATACGAAGTCGGTCAAATGGAGGCAAACTTGCACCTTTGGGCGCCTAACAATATGCCGTTGCAATAATATTGAAAAATAAGTTATACTTTTTCATTGCAACTTTTTCTGGACTACGTCACAGTACCTATTATAATTATTAGATTTTCGGGGCGACGTTTCGTTTTTGAGATAGAGGGATATTTTTTCTCGTTTTAGCTGGTAAAATGCACATTCACTAAGAAAATAATTAATACGGTCCTGGACTATGCATTTTTCTCTCTTTTTTTTTCAAAGCTATTTCAATTATAACAGGTGATCATTATTTTAATACCTACTGGATTAATTACACTCCATGTTTGTCATATTCTGAAAATGTTTTTATACTTTAGGTGAACAACAACAATAATAATTATTACTAACAGTGTGATACATTTTACCTAAAGTATAAAAAATAATTTCAAAATATGACAAACATAGAGTTTAATTAATCCAGTAGGTATAAAAAAATGATTACTTGTTATAATTGGAATAGCTTTGAAAAAAGAGAGAAAAATGCATACCTAGTCCAGGACCGAGAAAAAATGTATGTGTCATACATCGTTGTACTCAGGACAACGATTTATTTCGAAATATGGAATAAAGTATCCAGGTCCGTATTTAAAAAAATTAAAATGATCCCTCTACCTCAAAAACGAAACGTCGCCCCGAAAATCTAAAAATACCAGGACGTAGTCCAGAAAAAGTTGCAACGAAAAAGTATAATTTATTTTTCAATATTATCGCAAATGGCGCCAGAAAAAAATAAAATCTAATTTTCAAAAATTCGGTTTTTCTTAAATATCTCAGCAACCCATGAAAATATTTTAACTTTCTCAACGGCATATTGTTAGGCGCCCAAAGGCGCAAGTTTTCCTCCATTTGACCGACTTCGTATCTGTTACGGTTTCCGAGATCCCCATGTTGAGCACCGGAACTGAATCACCCTGTATGTTTAATAAAGTTTCAATATAAAGGGTGTCCACTTCTAAACATATTGAAATCCATATAATTTTTATTTTTGGAGATAATCTCCTGAAGTTTTTTTTTGTTTGAAAGGCCTTCAAACTCCAGAGCCGCTTACGATTTCTTATATACCCGATTTTTACAACAACCATTTCGCGATTTTTTATTTATAATCTGACACCATAGCGTTAATTAGGAAAACCCAAAATCCCCATATTATACAAAATTTGAACAAAACATATTCACGGAGTTCCATTCTGCACGGTGTCAAAATTGAGCAAAATAGAAATTTTAAAGGCATCTGGCGATCAAGTGTGCCATGCTGAATTTTTATTTAACTTTATACTGGTCAAGAGTGCTCTGGAATTATTAAAAAATATTAAAAAATAATACATTTTTTACAAAATGCCATCCAACAAATAAAAAAACAATTTAAATTATTGGACCTCTCTCGATAAAATCACTGTCTAAGATGATATATTTTCTGTGCTTTTCCTGTTGTGGCACACCAGCCACCTTAACTCATATGAACTGACTAGCAGGCTTCTGTCTTTTAGTTCATCACTTAGTTCATTTATAGTGTATCGGTTTTGATATATTCGATTTTTTATCCCAAAAACTCAGTAATTCGAGATGGCTCGGAAAAAGACACCCTCTATATTTTGTATTGGATCTTTGCACACCTTGAGTGGTCCTGCCGACTATTCAACTGTTTTGAGGGGATTCCACAGCACAATTGACTTGCCAGCTGCCTTTAAAATTCCTGTTTTGCTCAACTTTGGCACTGTAGAATGGAACTCCCTTTATATTTTCTATTCAAATTTTGTATATGGGGGTTTTGGGGAGTGATGATTAACACTGTGGTGATTTTAAGGAAAAAAGTCGCTAAATGGTTTACGCGAGGGTTTTCGTGAAAATCGGGCGTATAAAAAGTCGTAGTCGATCCTGGATTTGCATTTTGAAAATGATAGGAAGGTCAAAATAAGCGATTTTTAAGAGCGTTTCGAAAAAAAAAAGTTGGTATATGTTTAAAAATAGACATCCTGTCCTGTATATTGAAACTTTATTAAAGGTATAGTAATTTAAGTGCATTATTCATTACGAATTACCTGAAACATGTCGCTTTTATTATCCTGCGTGTCACTGTGTGTTACTGCAGCTCCCGCTTTTTCAGAAAGTGCGGCACAAGAGCTTCTTCCGGTGCCTGGAGCCCTCTTCCGGTGCCTAGAGCCCACTTCCGCTGACGGAAGGTCACTTTCGTTGCCATAAATGAACTCGCCGACCTCGAAAACATAAGTATCGACATCTCACTTGACCCTGTGTGTGTTAGAAACATTAATCGGCCGCCGGTCAGAATTTTTTTTTAAATGACGGCTTTTGGGCTTTTGACCGACTTCCGGTTCTCGGATCGCATTTCCGGGGCTACGGTCGGATTCCTCGAGTCAAAATTATGCGCAATCGACACCCAGCTGGCCTCTCTGGGCCATTATTATTTTTTTAAAAATTGTAACTTTAAATTTCCTCCACTCCCCTATAAAATCTACCCACACGGAAAATGTCAGTAAATCGACCAAATGGGTCTAAGGAACAACTGTAGAGGGTGGCTCACTATAAATTGACACCCCCCTTAACTTGTTAGTTTTTGAGGTTAGAAAAAAGTTTTTACAAAAGTTTTAGATACTAATACAAAGTTTTTTGTGACGCTATTGGACCTTATACAGTGTGTTCTAGAAAGCAGTGGCAGACATAACTTATGTTTTTTTTAAATGGAACACCTTATATTTTTAGATTATTGAATTCTACGTATTGTTCTGATTCCAACGAAGTATATAATATGTTATATGTTCGCTCCAACCGTTCGTTTAGAACTGTGCGTTTTTTGTGAGGGATTACTCCTTGGGTCATAGGTTGCCATGGAAGACAAATGCCAAATTATAGTAATAATTATTGACAGTTTGCCAGTATATTCACGCTTTGGAAAACAAAATGGGCTATTTTAAGATTTCAGAGAAAATGAAGAAGGGAAATTGAGAGAAATGACAAATTTTAAATAGTAACAAATTTAATTTTTATTGAAAACGGCAATAACATTTAGAAAAAGGATATATTTTTATAATATATACATTTTTGTGGGGTTATTACAAAAAACAAAATTTATTATGACAGACTGGGAAATGTAGAAACGCTGAAAGGTAGAATTGGGGAAGAAATCCACATATTAAATACTGAACACAGCAATTTTATCGTTGACTCAATAAACAGAAAGTTAGTAGCAAATAGCAATAAATGCATTGAGCAAGATGGAGGCCGTGTGGAGCATTTGTAATACGTATATCCTTTTTCTAAATGTTATTGTCGTTTTCAATAAAAATTAAATTTCAAACAATAAATCTGACGAAAAAATTAAAACAAAGTAGAATTCTTATAGTCAAAACTCCACAATCAGTTTCTTTAATGAAAACTGTACATGTTTCAAACCTCTAAGGGTTCATCATCAGCAGTAAAATTTCTTTAGTAATAAATGACAAAGCTAGAAAAGGGAAAATATGAAATACAGGCAAAAAAGGAAACTAGATTACCTTACCTTCCAATCAACTCTGAAGATATTACATCATTTTAGTAAACTTCGAAACGAAAACTAAAGGTTTATGGAATAAGTGACATATTTATATATATAAAAAGCCCAAATTTGAAAACCAAACCAAAAGGCCTCAATCCAACACCAGTAAAATACTGAAAGAAAAAACAACATGGTAAACCAAATTGCACTGCTGACGAAGTTGATTGTTACTATTTAAAATGTCTCATTCATATCAATTTCCTATTTCATTTTTCTCTGAAATCTTAAAATAGCCCATTTTGTTTTCCAAAGCGTGAATATACTTGCAAATTGTCAATAATCATTACTATACTTTGGCATTTGTCTTCCAATTAAAAAAACATAGGTTATGTTTGCCACTGCTTTCTAGGGTCCTGTATAAGGTCCAATAGCGTCACAAAAAACTTTGTATTAGTATCTAAAACTTTTGTGAAAAACTTTTTTTCTAACCTCAAAAAATAACAAGTTAAGGGGGGTGTCAATTTATAGTGAACCACCCTGTACCAAGTGGCACCTTGGTATCACAAATTGCCGTTTATTTCAAGAATCGTCGATGTGCCGCTAGCACTATAAGTATAGGGTATAAGTATAAGTATAAGGAACTAAGTAGAAGAAAAGCTTTTCCAAAAAAAATGTTACCTACCTGGGCGAAATAGGTGCTTTAGTTTTCCATTTAAAAAAGTTGATTTATGATCTATAGCCCTCCGCTTTGGATAGTGGAAGGATGTATGTACATAATTAAATAACTCCTTACCTGTGTACGCAAGACTTAAAAAGAAGAACCACAGGATACTCGACGAATTCATATGGAGCGAGGATTGTTTATAAACTGAACGCGATAGCTGCTATTTTTGAAGAGTTGGTGATGATTATTTAATAAAGGAAAACCTCGACGGTGATAAATTGACATTAAATAAATTAATAATTTTGGTCCGACTTCGTTAATACTTTGATACCATATGGATAACGTGTCGCCAAAGTCATTGTATTTAAAGTGTTAAATAGGAACGTTTTAATATGCAAAATAGGGTAGTAACTATCGACCCGAGTTCTGCGACTTAAACACGCAATGCTCATTTTGTAAAGGCCATTTGTATAGGTGCAGTAACTATACCAAGGAAAATGCGCTACTGTTCAAATAGTGAAGAAGTTTAAAATCACTCTCATTATAGCAAGTACCAAGGGCAAAAATATTTCATTAAGTGAATCAATTAATAATAGGAAGCGATGGAAGAGATGCTAAGGATATTTTTAAAACGGCCAGTCATGTTCCGAATATCAGAAAGACGTCCTAGGGACTTGAGGAAGTTCACATAACCAACAATAATGAATGGGTGCCTAACTAAACATACAAGGTGTCTACTCTTATACCTATACAAATCCAGAAAATCTTTATTTTTAGAGATATTCTCCTAAACTTTTTTTTGTTTGAAAGTTCGTAAAAATCCCTTTTTAGCGTTGTGAAAACGAAAATCTAAGGCCGACTACGATGTTTTTGTGCCTCCCATTTTCACTAAAACCATTTATTCCATATACAGGGTGTTCCGCATAAGAACCGACACAGAGTTGCACCCCTGAGAAGTTATAGGCCTTGAAAGTGGGCTTTGAAATTTCGAGAAAAATCAATCTCTCAGTTATTTTTGAATTTGGAAAAACCAAATTTGGTACACGTTGTGGGTGTACCAAGGGAATTAATCGACAGAAAACATAGTTCGATTGTACCATTTTAAAGGGTTGATACCGAGCGATGCACGCTAAAAATGTGACAGAACTTTTTTGTGCGTTGGCGGACTTACAAAATTGTTACTTTGTGTTTTGAAGAAACTTCTTTACTCTGGATAATTTTCGAAAAACTTTATCGCTTTCGCCAAAACGCGAATAACTGAAAACACGTAGGTATTGCAGATGTGATATTTAAAATCTTTGAAAATTGAAAAGTTAGCTATGAAATTGAACGTCAAACTTTAATAACAACCATTTAATGGGCAGAGTATAGAAATAAATGGATTGGATAGCTAACTTTTTAATTTTCAAAGATTTTAAATATCACATCTGCAAATACGTGTTTTCAGTTGTTCGCGTTTTTGGCTAAAGCGATAAAGTTTTTCGAAAAATAACAAGAGTAAAAAAAGTTTTAGAATTAGGTAAATTCTTCATAACACAAAGTAACAATTTTGTAAGTCCGCCAACGGACAAAAAAGTTCTGTCACATTTTTAGGGTGCATCACTCTGTATCAACCCTTTAAAATGGTAGAATTGAACTATGTTTCTGTCGATTAATGCCCTTGGTACACCCACAACGTGTACCAAATTTGGTTTCTCCAAGTGCAAAAATAACGGAGATATTGATTTTTTCGAAATTTCAAAGCCTACTTTCAAGGCCTATAACATCTCAGAGGTTCAACTTAGTATAGAGGTAAGTTGCGTTAAATCACCTTATTTTGGGCTTCCCTGTATGCTGCTGTTCCGTGTCGGTTCTTATGCGGACCACCCGGTATACCGAATTTGAACAAAAACTATACAGAGAGTTCCATTTAAATTTTTCAATATCAATATAATATTACTATAAATAAATGGTGTAAAACGTGTGGTGGAAAATCGTAGGTACAATAAAATATATAAATTGGAATTTCAAGTATGTTCCGTTCTCCACAGGATATCATGAATTATTTATATTGAACAAAATAAATGATCGGGATAATATATATTTATTATATTTTTAACTTAGTGTGGACATTTGACTATTATTATTACTACTACTGTCTACATATCCACTTGAACGTTAAACCAAATGTGACCAATTTTTTCTGCTGATGGATTGAAAAAAAAAACAATTAAACTGCTCAATTCATTCAGCTAACGTTTCGACTTTTATTTCTTAATTCTTCTTCAGAGTATCTACAATAATGGACAAAAGGTAAATTTTAAAATAATAAACACGTTAAAACAAGTCAAGACTAAAAGACAGACACAAAAATCAGAGACGATTGATCATGAATCGATTAGTTTAAATACTGTTTAAAAAACATCATCATAGCTATATCTAACATAAATATAGAGGTTGTTGTCAAAGAACGGGACTTCGTGTCATAAATATGAACATCAGAGGGGACAAAACTTTTGTAAGTATTCAGCATAAGTTCTGTAGCCAACGGTCGAAGTGAAAGTAATATTTGAAGTGGTAAAGGAAATAAAGTGTACTCTTTTTTGTATGTATAAAAAGTTGTATTTTACTTAAACTGTGCGAATCATATTTATTAGATTGGAATATACTACAATCAGATTCAAAACATCAGTTCTTGAATAATTTATTGAAGAAGATGAGTATTTTTTAATATAAAGAATTTCAGATATTAATCTTTAAAAAAAAAATCAGTAGGTATCTAAGACCTTAACATTATGAAAATCAAATTTGTGACCTGTGGCAAAATGGTGGGCGTATTATAAGAGAAGTATTTTTCTTTAGACAGACGGTTTGAAACTTCATTAAAAATGTCCCGTTTGTCGAAGTTATCATTTGTTTCAGAGCTACCTTAATTTATTATTACAAATCCAAACAACTTAAAGAAAAACTACCTTCTGTTAGTCAAAATGTCACTTGTGAGGCATCTTTGGTTTCACTAAATAGAGGAGAATCCGAAACTTAAATAATATAAAAAGTGTCCCATTTAAAAAACAAAAGTGAATGTCACAAAAATGCATATATACCTACGTCAAAAAGTGATATTTATGAAGTAACGTCAACATTCCATAACGGAAATATCTCTTGAAGAAAATCAACCAGACTTTTTATACCTTTCTGAGCATTGGGTTTCAAAAAAATAATTTTTTTAATTCTAGATTTGTTGTCTTAGTACCCCAGATCAGACGATGAGACATGAGACCATATACACGGCGGTGTCGGTATTATATTAATTTGTTTAGGCATGGAGTGAGTGTCTAATGAAGGCAACAAAAAATAAATAATGATAAAAATAATTCTGGCCATAGTGTGGCCATAGATTTCGGAATATTTATATGTACAACAATTCGCAAAACTCTTAGATATTGCTGGGGGCAAATATAAAAGCCCAGCTCGAATATAAGCGGGACTTATCAACAGAGACTCGAACTCTAATTGTACGTTAAACATCTAGCTCATATTATGGACTCTGCTGGTGTAGGTATTCATGTATGCAGATGACACCTTTATGGTGGTTTCTACACCAACTGTATTGGATCTACAAGATAAATAATCATATACTACAACAATTTACACAGTGCTGTTATAAAAACCGTCTAATAATAATTATTATTGAAAAGACAGTTTGCGTTTTGATCAAAACTAAATATAGTATTTTCTCATTGAGGAACATAATTGAAACAATGGAAATATATTTTTTAAGGAGCATGAGAAGTTGAGTAATGTGAGTAGATTTTCCTGGAAATTTTCATAAATTGATATTTCGCCAGCGTAAAAAAGGTCAAAAAACAGAATTACCCAAATTACCAATAATTTAAGTATATAAACGTGTAAACTCAACTCATATTTTTTATACAGACACAAAGTGACAGTTATATAAAATATTACGTACCTACCTTTGAACAATTTGAAAATGACACTGCTGAACTTATTGATGAAGAAGGAAGATCACGGGTTTACAGCAACACAGTTTAATCATGCTAGACTTCGCCACTTTGAATGATTAATTTCTTTCTTATGTTTATTGTTTGTTGTATATTCAATTAAATAAAGGCCGTTTATTATTATTATTATTATTATATAACCACTCTACACTAGAATTGTAAACATTTCAAGCTTTCGAACTTCATCCGGGCTGAAGATAAAATGGATATGTAAATCACTTCAAAATTTTAAAATAAATATACAGGATGTGCTTATCTGGGCTATCTCAAAGTACTGCACTTTTGGAACTTTATACGGGTCAAAAATCGAGTATATCAAAGCCGCTTCACACTATAAACGAACGAAGTTTAAAAAATACGGTGGCTGGTCTGCCACAACAGGAAACGCACAGAAAATGTATCATCTTAGACAGTGACTTTGTTCCAGAAAGGACGAATAATTTGAATTGTTTTTATTTGATGGTTGGCATTTTGTACAGGAATAAACTACTTTTCTGTTTATCAATATTTTTTCAACGAATCCAGAGCACTCTTGATCCGTATAAAGTTTTTTAAAATTTCAGCATTTTGAGATGGTCCCGAGAAAAATACAATGTATATTTTTGTATTAAATCTTTGCACACCAACATTTTGAGTGGTCCTGTTGACCATTAAACTGATTTAAAGGGATTTCATAGCATACTTGACTCTCCAGATGCCTTTAAAATTCCTATTTTGCTCAATTTTGACACCCTTCAGAATGAAACTCCCTCTATATTTTTTGTTCAAATTTGTATATGGGTGTTTTGGGATGTTCTGATTAACACTGTGGTGTCAGATTTTAAATAAAAAATCTCTAAATGGTTTTCGTGAAAAAAATTGAATTATATATTTTTTAATATTCCTATGGGTTACTCAGTTTTTTAATTGCCTATTCCTTATTGCTAGAACGAATATGATGTTTAAATGTACCGTATACAGTGTGTCCCAATTTGATACTGGACACCTCAGAAATATATGTAGGGCAAGGGACACAAATCGTCTCTATTTTTTTATTGGTAGTCCTAAGGGAGAGTATCTCATAAGCGGTAGTATTTGGATGGGGTATCATTAATTTCATGGCCTGCTATGATTTTTTAAAGTAGCAAATTTTCAAGAAACCCCATTAGGGATTTTTTTACGACAAAATGTTATTAAGAAAACTTGTTCAGAATGAAAAACTGAGTGGATCCGTAACATTTCAAAAGTCTAGGCTCCAGAAAGGACACATTATAAGAAAAAAAGTGGGAGAAAAAGGCGAAAAAGCTAAAAATCAAAGTAGGCCTAGACATTTGCAATTTTGCAAACGTACTCAGTTTTTGAACAAGTTTTCCTCAATAACATTTTGTCGTAAAAAAATCCCTATTAGGGTTTCTTGAAAATTGCTATTTATTTTAAACAATCATAGCAAGCTATGAAATAATTACTCCATCCAAATACCACCGCCTAAGAGATACTCTCCCTTGGGACTACCAATAAAACAATAGAGACCATTTGTTTCCCTTGCCCTTCACATATTTCTGAGGTGTCCAGTATCAAATTTGGACACACTGTATATTTGTATTAGCCTCCTCAATACTATCTGTATGTAATCAGTTGAAAAATTGCACTCCAACCGGATTCGAACCCGGGTCTCCTACTGGGGCCAATTGCTTAGTTGGTTACCGGAGCATACGGGTTCCATCGGATGATCGGATAGATGGTATTCGATTCAACTGAGTAATTGTTAGATGTATGAGACGAAGGGTTTAGAGAGTGTAGGGTCTGCTATGCCACAAAAACATATTCTTGATTTATATTACCAGGTACAAAAATCCATCCTTATTGTAATTAATATTTCGAATCAATTGAAGGAATATTAGATTGTATCACTAATTGATTTTTATTCTTTATTACGTTTATGATATTGTTGCTGTTAACGTTATTTTTATAATTATTAATTAAAAAAAATTAAAAATTATATTAATTCTAATAAATGATCACCTTTGATTTATTGTTTGTACTGACGTACCTACTGTATTCGCTGAAGGGTAATAAAACTAAAAAAGAGGATGGCGGCTTTATTTTTAACCCTAGACAATGGAAAAATCTATAAAAAATCTTACAATAAGTTTGAACCTTAACAGAGTGATCTGGATTTCTCTGGAGCCAGAGTAGAAGTAGCAGCCTTTGCTGCTTTATCGATATTTCAAGGGGTCTACGCAACACCCACCACTTTCTTCACTATGTTCTAATAACTTTTATCATTTAATAACACAATTCTGGAGCACCATATGAAATATATTTTTTTTTCTTGAAATCGGCATTAAAATGTCCCAAAATCGTCATTAAAAGCACAGAAATCGTACAATAATGTAGCCCATTATTGTACGATTTTTTCAATAAGTAGGCCTGGGCAAGATGTAAACATCAAACGTCAGACGCGGAGAAATCGCCCGTCAAAAGTGACCAAATATTCAAAACCCGGCCGATAAAGGCTCATTTAACTTTTCGTACACATTGCGAAATTGTTTCCTATAGAAGCGCAATCCTTTAGTATACATATTTTAGTAAATTTGAAAATCAATAGATTTGTTGTGTAGGCTGCACAAGAAGCAGCAGTTTGGTTTTTCTGTCAGAAGGTGCCGTACATCCTTGGTAGAGCGATCGGTAAAGTCAAGCAACGCCGCGCGTAGTCGGTTCGTGGACGGGTGATCCCTTATTATTATTTTCTTGCCTAATAAAACATTTTTTTTCCGATTTCAAGAAAAATATAATATGCACCTCGGCACTGAAGTTCTTTTTATGACTCATGTGGTTTATTTGCCTCGGCCAGAGGCCTCAGCAACTAAACTCCACATGAGTCATAAAAAGTTGTACTTCGGTGCCTTGGTACATAAATAACTATTATTTTCAAACAAGTGTAAAGCAGCCGTTATATTTTAGTTAATCTTTGTTATTATTTATAAATGCTGCCACTTTCACAGACGGACAAACAATATTAAATATAAAGATATCACTTTTTCAAATGCATATTAATTGTTTTTGTAATGTTAACGGTTATAATGTGTAAAATTCCAAAATAAGTGGTCTTACCATTCTCACACTTTACGAAGGTGATATAAATACATAATGTAGTTTATTATAACTTCAAGTAGGTATAAGAAAATATGGGATTTCCTTCGAACAAAATTACCTTTGAAAGGAAGTTGGAACAATGGTACTAATAAGAATATTGCTTGAACATTTTTTATAATTATAAATACTCTTCTGTACAATTCTTATCATATCCGCTTTATTGTGAGGACGCCGTGAGGCAACTAGACTAGCAACATATGAATTTAAAACTGTTGGTTCCATTATAAACTGTTGGTTCCACTATAAACTGCAGGACTGTCCAGCAACCATACAAGGGCAAAAGTCATCTACATAAGGTGCCACGCCTAGAAAAAGCACAGGGTACTGTTTATTTATTAGAACGCGGTGACGACGCAACGGGCATTTGTTTCTGAGACACTGCTGGTGCGGTAGACCGCCTGAAACTGGAAGCAACATGTTCGATGGATGGCGCGACGCTCTCCCCGCTCTCCCCGCTCTCCCCGCTCTCCCTCCAATCCACGAGCTGCGCGCGGCGTTCAGTCAAACGCCTGCGCAGCCGGCGGCCACTCCTAGCTCTGCGCGGAGGATGTTGTGGATGCGACAGCGGTGCCAGACTTCGTCGCTGGCACAGGCCAGGGACAACCCGGCGGCACGCTGCGTGCCTGCTGCAGACCGGCGGCTGATTCTGGATGCAGGAAATTGCGGCGCTGCTCTATTTTCTCTTGCTGCAAGTGCATGAACGTTGTATCAGTATGAACATTTCTACTACCTACATCTACATATAGGTATACATTTAATTCCAACACGAAATCAATATAAATATTTGCAGGCCGCTGCCACGTGACGGCGGGCCGTCACTATATACTATCACCAATGTACAGGGTTATTCATATAACCTTAACTTTTTTATTTTTAATTTTGTGACAAAATATTAAATATGAAAATTGTATAAAATTTTCTTGCGATGTCAGTTGTGTATTTAGAAAAACAAATGGAGATATAGACCAAACTTTTGTTTTTTAGATGGAACACCCTGTATATTTATCGATTTTCGAAATCTACGCATTTTTCTGGTTACAACGATATATGTATACAGGGTGCCCAATTTAGATGTAATAATGGATATAACTTTTTAAATACACTTGTATAAAAAATGTTTCAGACAAGAGTTTTTCAGTTGATCTATCTGCATATTTCGGTTATCTTGAATTTTTTTGGGAGCCCAGTCGGTGCTACAGCAACCAACTTTTTTTAAATGACACTATACACTTTTCTTTTCAAATTTGGAATCAGCTCCTTCTCGTGCATACGAACATGTAAAATTTCATTGGAATCGCATAAATTTTTTTTTGAAAAGAGTGATGGCCTACTTTTTAGGCAGCGCTCTCGAATTTTGGTGTACTTGCAGAAATTCTACTTTTTCTCAAAAATTTTCTTATGCAACCCCAATGAAATTTTATATGTTCGTATGCACAGAAAGGAGTTGATTCCAAACTTGAACAGAAAAGTGTATGGTGTCATTTAAAAAAACAAAGTTGGTTGCTATAGCAACAAAATGATTGGCTCCCAAAAAAATTCTTGGTCACCAAAATATGCAGATAGATCAACTGAAAAACTCTTGTCTGAAACATTTCTTTTTACAAGGTGTATTTAAAAAGTTACACATATCCAATATTCCATCTAAATTGGGCACCTTGTATATGTTATATGTTTGCTCTAGTAGTCTGCGCCAAATCGTCCTTCGAATTATTGAATCTCGGACAAAATAAAAGTTGCCATGGAAAATTCAAAACACTTATTACGAGAATATTATAAATAGAAATTTGACAGTTTACATTAATTGTTGTATTCCCACAATCACATACAATAAAATATTGAAAATTCAACAGCCAATACTGTTTTGGAAATTTTCCATAAGTTATATTTTATTTCTTTCTGCCATTTTAGTCTTAACAAAAGGCACATTTATGGATGGAACGTGATACTTTACTATGAATTAAATTAAATTATGTTGATCTCTCCGCATACCTATACCTATCCGGTCCTTCAAAGTGCCCGACAGAAAGAAATCGAGTGGGGTCAAGTCTGGGCTTCTGGCAGGCCGTAAAATAGTTCCATTTGAACCAATCCACTCTACAAAAATATCATCTAAATGTCTCTTGATAGCATTTGATTGATGTGCTGGAGCACCGTTTTTTGTTGCCAAATAATATTCGGCTCGTTAACTTGATTTAATAGATCAGAAATTTCTCCTCTTAAGAGCTGCAAATATTTTAGTCCAGTTAAACCACCACCAAAAAATACTGGACCAAATATGTGATTCCGCTACATATATTGTATTAATGGTTTTAAGCACGGGCGTAGCCAGGATTTAGTTTTGGGGGGGGGTTTAGTTTGAGAAGTAAATAAAACAACAAAAATATACTTACATGAAATTTAATATCTATATATTCATCCGAAAAACTACGACATATTTATAAAGTTCTTAACTTTAAATGAAATGGACAAATTAACTTCGTTCCTCTGCGCTAAATCTAAAACCATTAAAGAAGAAATCTTCGGCTTTTTCTTTTAAATATATCCACTAGTTCATCTGCATGAATTTCTGTTCCATAGTGAATGTTCATTAACCATTAAGTCTGTTTTCACTTGTAGTGTTTCGTAAATAGTTTTTCAGTCTCCTTAGGCTCGAGAAAGACCTTTCTGGGGTAGCAGTGGATACAGGAATGGTAGCCAAGATTTGTAGTAATGTGTAAATATTAGGATAAAGGTTTTTATCGCACATATCTAGGCATTCCAAACTAGATTTCGGGGTAGTCTTCTTATCAGCATGCAAGGTAGCTGAAGCTTTGATAGCTAAATCCAAATTTGTTTCTTTATTAGAAACCCCTTGACCTTGACTACACCACTTTTTCCAGTAGTCCATACCTTTAGGTTTATCACCCTTCCTTTTTTTCCCCTCCATTTTTCGACAGTAATAATGATTCACGTATCTATCCTTAACAAGGTCATCGAATAACAGCGCATTAAAATTACTCACTTACACGGTACACTTAATTCTCTTCACTATTCGTTCACCACTTTTCACTTTTATTCGCTTCGAGTTCGCATGGAACAATACTGCCGTAAGCGCGGTCACGCGCCGCGGCGCCGCTTATATAGCAGCCCAGTAGCCGTCCAGAAACTTCCACGAACTTCCACAAAGTTCCGCTCATTTCGACCTAGGGGCGTGGCGAATAATCGAGAAACAACGCAAAGTGTCCCTACAATACAAAATAGTTCGGCTGCAACTGCGTCTGCCTCTCGTCAAAAGATGGCGCTAGGCTCTACTATTACTACATAATATATTCAAACGTAATAATAATTTAACTCTTCACTCCTCGTATTTTTTCGGTATAATATTAGGTAATATTTTGCTTATTTCGGGGGGGGGGGGGTTGAACCCCCGAAACCCCCCCCCCCTTGGCTACGCCCGTGGTAGTTAGTTAATACTAGTATAGTGTAATCTTTATAGTGATAATTTACAAGTGATAAAAATACGCACCTATAAACTGATCATATTCTCGCGTTCTATAATTATCATTTTTATACAGTTTTGAACTGGGCGATAACAATATGGTCTTGTTCTAGACATACCTATGCATTTTCAACACTCTCTGGACTGAGCTCCATGATATTTGCAAATATCTCGCTGCATCTTTTCATCTTGACTAGAATGTCTCGGATTTTCCACGAATTATATAATAAGACTGCTTCCTGCACATTGTCAGTTTAAACATGTAGTGGTTTATTTCTCTTTTCTTTATTTTTAAACTTCCAGTAATTCCCAATTTGTTATAAATATATTTGCAATACGTGTGAGGTAGGACTCTCCCTGGGTATATTTGTGCGTATTCACGCCTTGTACGCTTCGTATTCTTTTCGCAAGAAACATAACATTCAACAATGTCGTTTTTTCATTAATATTATGACCATAATATACCATTTTCACAGCATGATGTGGTAACGCAACAATTAGCACCTGATATAAACTGTCAAATGGTACTGCGTAGTACCATTTTCTTTGATGGTAGGTAACACGCCGAGCGGTTTGTTGATCTTTATTTCATGTTGGAATTAAATATACAGCAGGTAAATTATTTAAACTCAAACTTTGAAAACGCAAAGTTAAGCACACTACCACAAACGTATAATTTAGTATGTAAGGTGTGGCAACTCTTAACTAAAACTGTGTTCCAATACAACAGAAAGGTAGCACTGAATTTTAAGAAAAGTCCACTTTAATTGCCTTAAAATACAGTGTGATATACATTTGTTTTCGGGTCACCCTGTAAAAAGTTTATTAATTTTGCGATTTGACATGGACTTTTTTGTATATTGTAGAAAGTAGAGCTTGATAAACTGCATTTTTGAGCAAAAATTACATCTTTCATACAAAGTCCAATGCCTACTATGCCAGTATTTCTGGGAGAAAAATTTTAATAATTCATCATATTAGCGATTTTTTATGAAAAGTTTGTGCACACCACTGTATACAACATCCCTCAAAACAGTGCTGTACCAAATTCTTCCAAAAAATTTCAAGTTATAACTACGTTGTAACAAAAAATAGATATGTACATTAGGTACTACGTACTTTTCAAAAATTCATTGTTAGTCATGAAAAAACAAATAAAATTAATCTCTAACAACTTGGTGATATTAATATTGGTCTTAAACGTACTCAAAATAAAAGAAAACAAAAAAAACTCTTATATTTTGAAAGTCATGGCTGGTAAATTAACTATCTATTTTTTTTAATTCATGGCAGCTATAGCATTTAAAATAGTGTCATTATCTAATTTTAAAACCTTTCAAATTCCCCACTTTTTCCAGCTAGTTGTAAATAAAATTCTATTGATACAATCAACTAAACATACTTTTAATCATCTTTTAATTCCGTCCTTAAGTAAACCACAGAGAAAAAATCTAGCAGCGATAGATCAGGGCATCTCGGTGTCCACTCAATGAAAACACTGCTGCTTCGCCCTATCCAAATGTTTTCAAAATTTTCATTTAGCCAGTCTCTTATCAAACGAGCATTATGAATAAAACTACCGTCTACCTAAAACTTCAAATTAAGGTGGTACTTTAACGGTAAATCATCTAAATACGTTCGAAAACTCATTCTCAAGAAAATTTGAAACAAACTGTGTAAATGAAAATCATGGGTCCCTTTCAGCAAAATATATTCTTCAAAAACTACACTATTCTTCATCAGGGCTAGAGGGAGGAAAATTGTAATTATATTTTTTATTCATTATTAAGTTGAATAGGTACTTACATTTATATAAGAGTGAAGTTAATTTTGTAAAATGTAAAAATTATGATATTATTATACAAAGTGCATTTTATTGTTTTAGTATCAATTCATAAATATTTGTAATAATATTTTTCAATAAAAAAAATTAGAAAACACATTTGGCATGTGTGATTAGTTTTTTTTTTTTTTTGTTTAAATGACATACTAGACATTGGACAAGAAAGCTTAGATAATCAAGGTAATCAACCGGTGATATAATAAATTAAAACAATGAAATAATGTTAAAGTTATAGCAAAGATCATAATATCATAACCTTATAGGTTATAATGTCTTTTAATATTTTAGCACCTAAAAAAATAGAAAATTCTGTTTTGACTGCATATTTTATAATTGCTCTGATAATGATCCTGTTCTTGATCGAAACATACAGGGTGTCCAACTTTAAAATTGTACAAATTCGTAAAATCTTAATTTTTGGAGATAATCACCTAAACTTTCTTTTGTTTGAAAGGCCTTCAAAAACTGACCTTCCTGTCATTTTCGAAATACAAATCCAGAGCCGGCTGCGATTTTTTAGACTCCTGATTTTCACGAAAACCATTTAGCGATTTTTTTTATTTAAAATATGACCACACAGCGTTAATCAGAACACCCCAGAACCCCCATATACCAAATGGGAACAAAAAGTATACAGGGAGTTCCATTCTGTAGGGTGTGAAAGTAGAGCAAAGTATTAATTTTAAAGACATCTGGCGAGACAAGTGTGCCATGGAATCCCTTCAAAACAGCTGCATGGTCAACAGAACCACTCAAAATGTTGGTGTGAACAGATTTACTACAAAAATATACAGGGACTTTTTCTCTGAGCCATCTCAAAATTCTGAATTTTTATTAAATTTTATACTGGCCAGGAGTGCTCTGGAATCATTGAAAAAATATTAATAAACACAAAAGTAATTCATTTCTTTACAAAATGCCAACCAACAAATAAAAACAATTTAAATTATTTGACCTTTCTCAACAAACACACTGTCTAAGATGATACATTTTCTGTGCGTTTCGTGTTGTGGCACATCAGCCACAGTAGTATAGCAAAGGGTACTCCAGGGCGGAAGTGACGTCACAAGATGGCCGCCAAGGCGGGAAATTTGAAAATGGCCTTGACCTGCGGGTTCAATGAACTTTAAGGGGTCACAGTTAACCTTGACCTGAAGCTAGAGGTCAAGTGGTTACCAGATCGATAACCTTTAAGGGGTCATTGACCCGCGATATTGAAATATGTCTTTTCTGAAACAGTTGAATGAAAATAACTTCGTAAAAGAAATTGTGAGTGCAAGAGAGTTAGTGGTTGGTGAAAAACATAAAATTTTATCTTTTAGAAGAATTGAAACAAGGTACGGGGAGAAAGTGTTCGTCGAAGTTGAAAATTTTCAAACTGCGCTACCTGCACGGTTCGTAAAAGAATTGACATCTGAACGCATCGAAGACATAAGCCGGGAAATCACCAACGGAAAGAAGATCTTCTTGACGAGTCTGGGCCTCATTGGTAGGACAACGAATATTAAATTTGAGGAAGAATGAATCCCACTGACAAGAGGCGACGCAGACAACACTACAAAAGAAGATTGGAATTTTATCTAAGATCTCTTCAAAATTTGAAATATGAAATTCAAATTGAAATAAATAAAAAGTTCAAAAACATAAATTTAGAAAATTGTAAAAAATAAAATATGAAATCTAGTCTATCTTTTATTTACCCCTACAAAATTGAAACTCAAATCTGAATGTTCCGATTGCTTCTGAGCGCCGAACATATAAACACGTCCAAGTGCATTTGACAGGATTCATTGACACTTGATAGACTATATTAATAACAATTTTGGGTGCGGTTACTTTAATTCCTAGTATATTTTTGGACATTTTGGTTCATTTTATTTACAAAATTATTCTTCATTATTTTTTATAAGATTATAAGTTGGCTGAAGTAGCTGCATTAATGTTAAGAAATCTAAAAAACGTTGAAAAGTTATAAGTCTAAAGGAATAGCTCTGGATATTCTTATCTATTAATAAAAGTATTTCATTTTCTGACACGTCAGGTCAACAATCTACCGAACAGCGAAATTATACGCTGGTTTCTTGACGCAGCAGGTCAATAATCGACTCACATTGCAAACTGCAACATCAGCTAAATATATGCTAACGCCGCAGGTCAACAACCATGCTATGTCATCAGATTGTTTTCTGCCGAATAGCATGAAATTTAAAACCGGAAATGAAACATGATACCACGGTGTCAGATTACAAAGGTGTCAAATTTCATGGGTTTCTTGACTCATCGACTCACATTGTAAACTGCAACATCAGCTAAATATATGCTAACGCCGCAGGTCAACAACCATGCTATGTCATCAGATTGTTTTCTGCCGAATAGCATGAAATTTGAAACCGGAAATGAAACATGATACCACGGTGTCAGATTACAAAGGTGTCAAATTTCATGGGTTTCTTGACTCATCGACTCACATTGTAAACTGCAACATCAGCTAAATATATGCTAACGCCGCAGGTCAACAACCATGCTATGTCATCAAATTGTTTTCTGTCGAATAGCATGAAATTTGAAACGAATTTTATCTAAGATCTCTTCAAAATTTGAAATATGAAATTCAAATGTATGAAATAAATAAAAAGTTCAAAAACATAAATTTAGAAAATTGTAAAAAATAAAATGTGAAACCTGGTCAATCTTTTATTTACCCCTACAAAATTGAAACTCAAATCTGAATGTTCCGATTGCTTCTGAGCGCAGAACATATAAATACGTCCAAGTGCATTTGACTGGAATCAGTTCAATGTCATCCTTCACAGGTGAAGGGTTGGTGAACACGCTAATAAATAAGTTGCCCGTCGAATTACATCTTCCTGGATATCAGTTTTGTGGTCCTGGCACAAAATTACAAAAAAGAATTGCGAGAGGTGACGCTGGTATAAATAAGTTAGACGCTGCGTGCAAGGAGCACGATATTGCATATTCAGAAAATAGATCTTTAAAGGAGAGACACGCAGCCGATTTAGAATTGGAAAATAGGGCTTGGGGACGTGTTAAATCAAAAGACGCAAAATTTGGTGAAAAGGCTGCCGCTCTTCTAGTCACGACCGCAATGAAAACTAAACGAAAATTGGGAATGGGAATAAAGCCGAAAAAAGGTTCGGTTTCTTTTAAAAAAGATATCGTGGGAAAAGTCTCGAGATCATTGAAAAAAACATTTGATAGAGATCAGCTTAATGATGTCAGGAATTTAAAGAAAACTTCATCGGCAGCTTTGCGCGCTGCACGATTAGCCATCAAGAAGGTGGGAGGGAAACGAAAAATTCGAGTACCGAGAGTGATTCCCTTTGAAAAGAAAACAGGGGGTTTTTTACCCCTACTGCCCCTCTTAGGAGCTTTGGGGGCCCTCGGTTCGGTAGCTGGTGGTGCTAGCGCTGTTGCGAAAACCGTTATAGACGCAAAAAACGCGCAGAAAAAAATGGATGAACAAATACGTCATAATAGGGCAATGGAAGCTATTGGAAAAACGGGATCTGGGCTTTACTTAAAGAAAAATAATCACGGAGGATTCGGTTTATATTTAAAGAAAAAAAACTCCCATTGATGCTACCCAATAGACCTCTAACGGATAAAGATTTAATTTTTTACGCTAAAAAGATAAAAATACCTTATTTTAGAGGTGTCTTTATGAGAGACACGCTTCCAAAACTTGGTCCAAACAAAAACGAATCGGCAATTTTGAATTTAGACGTCAAAAGTAATGCTGGAACACATTGGGTAGCATATGAGAAAAGAGGTAACAACGTTGAGTATTTCGATAGTTTCGGGGCGCTGAAGCCACCGAAAGAACTGATCCTATACTTGGGGAAACATGCTAATATCGTATACAACAATAACTCGTATCAAACATACGATGAAATAAATTGCGGACACCTCTGTTTGGAATTTTTACGTGGAAAAACCCTATAAAACAGAAGAAATTATCATATTTTTGCTCAGTCATGTCGCAGACGTTTACTTTGACGGGTAACGGTAGCTACATCTCCAAATCGTTTTTTCCGCCCCTTGAGCTAGATCCTCAGTACGAATATTCGCTAGCGTTAATTTCTCTGTCTACTTGGAATTCAATTCCAAATATAGAGGGAGGACAGAACAAGCTATATTTCGTAGATCACAGAGGAAGCGAGATAGAAATTGAGATTCCGACAGGAGCATATGAGATTCGGGATATTGAGAATTACGTTCAGAAACAACTAGGAAGTTCGCTGGATAATCAGCAAGAACTAGACGAAATTTTTTCGTTGAAACCTAACAATAATACTTTAAAGTGTGAACTTAAATCTCTGTATAACGTAAATTTTAAACAGCCCGATACTATAGCTAAATTGCTTGGCTTTTCCAATAAAATATTGAAATCCGGAGATTTACATCAATCAGACCTCCGAGTAGAGATTGTGCAAGTGGTAACAATAAGAGTGGAGTGCAATTTAATTTCGGGATCATATTACAACAACGCACCTTCGCATACTCTTTTTGAGTTTATGCCTACAGTAGACCCGGGATACAGTATCAATATCGAACCTAGGAATCTAATTTATTTGCCTGTCAGTAGGAAAACCATAGACAATATTACAGTGCAACTTTTAGATCAAGATTCAAGATCGGTAAATCTCAACGGGGAAGAAATCATAATCAGATTGGAGCTGAAGAGAAATGGTGTTAGTTTTTGATGGTAGGTACCGACCATATAAAAGGAGTGTCGGTCGGTCGAGAAGTTCACAACCAGCAGAGCTGTACAAGAGTAGAGATCGTAATACGAGTCTTACACCTGAAAATCGCTTGTTCCTAAAATATCTCGGTTATCATGTCATTGACGCATCAAGTGTTCGACGTGCATCAGAAACCAAAGTTCGATGAATCTATTCAACGTTTAGAAGCACGCTCCTATTATTGGTTCGTAAAGTCCTTCATGAACAATGACATCGTAGAAATAACCGTTAATCAAGGGGACGCTTGGTTGTTGATGTATAATGCTGCAATTTTCGTAAAAGGTAAAATAAGCAAGAAATCAGGCACTGGTACTTGCAAGCTTGTAAACAATGGTGCATCGTTTTTCTTTGATTCTGTCTCATACGAACTTAATGGCAAAGAGTTGGAAATGGTGAGAGATCCTGGAGTTGTGAGTGCCATGAGGGGATATTTATGTTATTCTCCTAACGATGAAAAGTACTTGGTAACTTCAAGTTGGAGCTATCCCAAGGACAATGCGCCAATCTTGAATAAGGACGGAACATTCAGCGTAAGAATACCGCTTAAACATTTGTTTGGGCTCTTTAATGATTATCAATATGCCATTTGCGGTAAGCAAACAATAAGACTAATTCGAGCCCGCAACGACAATAATTGCCTGCTACTAGAGAAAGCTGCCGACTCCACTACAGAGTTGACAGCAGAATTATTGATTACCAATATAGAACTAAAAGTGAAACATATACAGCCAAACGATATGATTAGATTAGATCTCCTGCAATCCATAAAGCGAGATCAACCCATTATTATACCCTTTAGAAAGTGGGAATTACATGAATTGCCAACTCTTACGGCAAACTCTCGTAAAGAAATTTGGTCAGTGAAAACATCTGCAGCAGTGGAATCTCCTAGGTTTGTTGTAGTTGGTTTTCAAACTAATCGCAAAGAAAATAGCAAAAGCGATCCCACAAAATTCGATCACATAAGTATATCAGACGTTAGGTTAATTCTAAACGGTGAATATTTCCCATTTGAAAGGCAGAGGCTGGATTTCAAAAATAATGATTACTTAGAAGCTTACAATAGTTACATTGAATTTTATTCAAGTTTTATGGGCGTTCGTGAGAAACGTCCACTGCTAGATTACTAAGATTACAAAGATAACGTAACTCTGTTTGTTATCGACTGTTCTAGAAGAAATGAGACCCTTAAGACCAGCACTGTTGACGTCAAACTAGACATAGAAAGTGATGTCGGTTTTCCTAAAGACACTCGAGCGTATTGCTTAATTATTCACGACAGTCTTATGGAATATCTGCCGCTAAGCGAAGTAGTCAGAAACTTGATGTAAGACCGCTTACCTCAATAAACTCCCAGTTGCTAGTTTGACTCGGAAGAATGAAGATCGCAGTCGTAGACACTCAAGGGTTTATAATTGACGGACTTTTCTACCCCAAAGAATTGTCGATCAAAATTAACAATCAAATTTTACACCTGCTGATAAAACCCCCTAAGGATTATTATTTGCTAACTGCGGTGGATAGAAAGCAAGTATCTTATTTGGAACACAATTTTCATGGTTTATGGTATTCCAATGGATATGTGGAGTGCATTCATGTGCGAGAAATTTTAGAAGAGTTTCTTTTCGATGTCGACATCATCTACATCAAAGGATATCAGAAAGAAAAATTCTTGCAGACTATCGACATCGATCCTACGAAAATAATCAATATTGAGAAACTGGAGAATAATTTTGGAAATTTACCGAAATTCGAAAAAGATGTACCCCTTTGCTTGTATCACCTAAAACATTCTAAATATATGTGCAGTTTGAGAAATTGTGAAAAGTTGGACAGCTGGTTGAAGAATTTTCTATTTAAAAGGAATATCGAAGCGACGACTTCACAAGGGTTGAAGGAGTAAAGGAAAAAATGTTTTTTAATATATATTTAAGTGTAGAATGTAATATCTAAAAATGTTAAAAATAAAGCAAAGCAATTTTTAATTGTTGTTTCATATTTCACCTTACACTTGAAATTTGAGAACAAATGAACTCGACACTACCCCTCCTCATATTTCACCTTACACTTGAAATTTGATAACAAATGAACTCAGCACTTCCCCCCTCCAACAATACTTATATATAAATAACGATCTGCGGAATCTCTAGCCAGTAGTACTCGAATCGTGTATTAAAAAATGGAACTAGTGTCATATAAAAATATTGATGACAGACTCAAATCGTTTGAGTCTTGGCCATCAAGTAGTGTGATTGCGGGGCAAAAACTGGCGGAAGCTGGTTTTTTCTATAAAAATAACGAAGATGTGGTTGAGTGTCCATACTGTCATATCGAAGGATATCATTGGGAACCTGAAGATAATCCTATGCTCGATCACGCAAGTTGGTCTCCGAACTGTCCCTTTGTGTTACAAGGTGGTGATACTGATGCGGAATTACCTGAAATTCGCCCGATTGAAATTCGCCCGAATGCCGTTCCCGAAGATGAGGTGTGGACTAGAAAAGTTGATGCTTATTCTCAAACTGAGCAAACTTGTAAAGATGAAGAAAAAAATTTATGTAAAATTTGTTTTTCTAACCCTATAGAGGTATTAATGTCTCCTTGCGGGCATTTAGTTTTTTGTATGGAATGTTCAACATCAATAAATAGATGTCCGTTGTGTAGACAAGTTATATGGAATAAAATGAGGGCATACCTCCCATGAAAACATTGTATTTTTTTCAATAATAAAAATTACAACAATGTTAATTTTTGACTGCCCCTTATCCTACCAAGAAAAAGCTTAAAGCGTCTAAGCGACTCAAAAAACGACTAAACGACTCTAAAAACGACTAAACGACTCGAAAAACGACTATAAAAACGACTAAACGACTCTAAAAACGACTAAACGACTCGAAAAACGACTATAAAAACGACTAAACGACTCTAAAAACGACTAGACGACTCGAAAAACGACTAGACGACTCGAAGCGACTCGAAACTATAAATACTTACGTATCTTTGTCGGATCAGTCAGATTCATTCATAATGCAAATCGAACAACAGCAAACATCGCTCCCTATTGAAAACTTAGATGTTCTGGCTGAGAAGCAGCTTAAGTCGAAACATGGTAAACTATTTCCAAATTCAATTCGTGCAATTTTTTGTGGTCCAAGTGGATGTGGAAAAACAAATGCACTTTTAACTTTAATATTTAACCAAAATGGTTTGAAATTTGAAAACGTGTATGTATATAGCAAATCGCTCTATCAGGAAAAATATCGGCTACTACAAGATGTTCTAAAAAATATTGATTCTATCGGATATTTTCCATTCAAAGCCAGCGATGATGTAATAGATCCATCTGATGCTCGAGAAAATTCCCTCATTGTTTTCGACGATGTGGCTTGCGACAAGCAAAATAAAATCAGGGAGTATTATTCTATGTGCAGACATAAGGGTATTGACGCGGTGTATCTTTGCCAGACTTACTCCAAGATACCCAAGCAGTTGATTCGAGATAACTGCAACTTTATAGTACTTTTTAAGCAGGATGAGACAAATCTCAGACACGTGTATGACGAGCACGTGTCACCTGACCTAACCTTCGAACAGCTTAAAGATATATGTCGCCAGTGTTGGAATGATAATTATGGCTCTTTGGTAATCGTGAAAGACTTTAGCATAAACGAGGGACGTTATCGACAGGGATTCGACAAATATATAAGGTCTGGACAATAGCTTCTACGGATCATTAGCGCATCTGACGATATGCCGTTAACATCTCAAGAGCAAATTGCTGAAGCCCAACGCTCAAAAAAAATTAAAGATCTTACTCGCTCTATCAGGAAAAAGTATACGGCTTTAAAATTAGGTAGATTTGAAGAAGATGAGGTCTTGGAGAAGGTATTTCAACCTATTACCAAATCTCTTACAAAAATTGAAAAAAAATAAAAATGAAAGAGCGGAAAACATGAAGTTTGAACTCAAAAGAGATAATGATGGTTTATGTAAGGTTGAGAAAAAGGAAGGAAGCGTCGAGAAAAAGGAGGAAGAAAACGTTGAGGATAGAATCAGCAAGAAACTCGATAAGTTAATAGCAAGCATTAATAGAAACAAGCAACAATCCCTCAATGAGTCACATTATGAAGCTACCGTACCAACTGATAACGATACCGTTTTCAACGAATCATTTAACATGAGTACATTTCGACCGGAGGTTTTGGAGGAGTACTTGGATGCCTATCCCGAAATAGCTAAGAAGTACATTTTAGACCACAATGAAAAACTTCCAAAAATTGATCCGGTTTATGGACCCCTTTACAATGAGTCACAGTCACAATGGATGCTAGGAAAAAAAGTTATGGACTTCGATAAAAGTAGCGGAGACATTTTGATTGATGGACACCGCTATAAAGGTACCGAGGGACTCTACGATTTAATTTTCTACGATGATCCACGTATAACTACTAAAGAGGAGAACGATAGGTATAGACATATTTTAGTTAATACCGAAGTTCACCTAAATACTCTTGGAAGACTGAAAGGCACAAATCGTTCAAAGTATATTGACATCATAAAACCTTTCGTTACGACTTCAACATCTAAATCGAGGCCCCGTGCGAATACAATATCTGGCTCGGGTACTTCCGGGATGCATTGGATTTTCAATAAAAAACCCATAGAATACGTTTATTGGGATGATGCCAATGAATTAGTTGACCGTTTAAAATTGCTCGTGGCATCTAAAAACGCAGGCAATACATCGAATGACAACGAAATTGTAGCAATAATAAATGAGCTCAAAGAAGCTAATATAATCAGATAGATGCACAAAAGGTGTTTAGTATCAAAATGAGCTTGAACAAGTTCGGACGTTCTTCCAAAGCGCCTAACGAAGTCAAAGTTTTTCGTACTCAGAATTTGTTTGCGGTAACCAAAGAAGGAGACTACGATCTTCAAAACCGTAAATTGTGCAACGTTGAACTACCGACTGAAGGTGGCGACGCCGCAACAAAAAAATACGTCGATGCTAGCTGTACTTCTATAATGAATTCGATCGATGAAAAAATTCAAAATATCTCTAAGATCTTTACAAGCAATTTCGATAAAAAGATTTCGAGCTTGAATAAGATAGTATTGAGTTCATCTTCGACGTCAACCGATAACTTCCGTGATTGACCAGAAAGTGACATCCCTGCAGACTCAAATCACTGATTTGAATATAGAATATCAAAATCGTTTAAAATCAATATCCATTCAACTTGATTCACTAAATAGCGACTACAAAAAACTAACTACCATACTTAATAGTGTGGATGCAAAAGGATCGTCTCGTCTCAAAAGAAATCGACATGAACTCCAATCACTCAAAAGAAAAAATTCAAATAGTTAAAGAGCTTCATAAGCCTGCACGCAAAAATTATACACGACGACGAACTATCATCAAAGGGCTGGACGATCTCTGGCAAGCCGATCTTGGACAACTTGATCAATATAAATCCTATAATAGAAATTTTAAATTTATACTTGTCGTTATTGATGCTTTCTCAAAATTTGTTTGGTGTAAACCGTTGAAAACGAAAACTGGAGAAGAGGTTACGAGAGCGTTTGCAGAGATCCTTAAAAGTTCAGAACGGCGGTGTCCGAAAAACCTTCAAACTGATCACGGAAAGGAATTTTACAACACTCATTTCAAACAGTTGATGGGAGCTTACAACATTAATCACTATAGCACATTTAGCGTCAAGAAAGCAGCCATTGTTGAAAGAGTGATACGTACTTTGAAGGAAAAGCTTTTTAAATTTTTCAGTTTGAGCGGAAAATATAGATGGATCGATGTATTGCCTACCTTGACAGATGATTATAATAGTCAAAAACATCGCACTACACAAATGAAACCTAAAGATGTAAGCAAAAGTTGCGAAAAGCGGTTATTAAAAAACGTCTATAGCCACTTGAAGACTTGTGGTAATAGAAAATTTAATGTTGGTGATATAGTTAGGATCAGCAAAATGAAGCACGTTTTTAACAAAGGTTATACCCCCAACTGGACTACGGAATTGTTTAAAATTGTGAGGATTCAAATCACCAATCCAGCAACATATTTGCTTAAAGATATGAATGGAAGTCCCATAAAGGGTGGATTCTACGCTGAAGAACTACAGAAAACGGTTAATTCCGACGTCTATCTAGTTGAAAAAGTGTTACGTAAGAAAGGGAAAAAAGTTTTAGTTCGGTGGCTTGGTCTTGACAAATCTCACGACTCCTGGATAGATAGCAATAACGTTTTATAAAAATGTAGAGGGGATAGGTTAGAAGGGGTAGAGTGGAGGGGGTAGAGTGGAGGGGGTAGAGTAGAGGGAGTAGTGGGGGTAGAGTAGAAGGGATAGAGTGGAGGGGAGTATACTATAAGAGACAGCTACATAAAAAAATACTACTTACCTTCAAGAAATATCTACAGTGGCAGTTCGAACATTTTAAAAATGAGTGACAGTGCTTTCGCTTCTGAATTTAGTGAAGATACAACATCTGTAGATGCTGCCAACGATGAGGATCTTATTCTAAATACGTACTTTGTGTTGAAGCCCAATAATGTGTTTACTGTTCATTGTGGATTGAGCGCCGCACGATATTTCACACCAGCTATCAAGATTGTTAACCACCTAGATACGCAAGGTTTCGCTAATATTTTATTAGATCGCCTCGAATGGAACGAGCTAATTCTAATTTTGACAGGATGCGTCGAAGATTTTTTCAATAAACCTAATTCGTCTGCCATATCGAGGAGATTTGTATCCAATGAAAATGTTAGAATAAATACAATGATTAGAGTGGATGGATTAAAAGTTGCTATGCTTTCAAAGGAGGGCGTCGACTGCTATTTTTCTCATTCAGATATTTTAGAATTAATAAGCCTCGATAAGATAATTTCTTCTAAAATCGATGTAATGTTAAAACTAAATATTTGCGAACATTATTTAAACTTTTTAGATACAGTAAATATGCTTTTGTTTAGATGTAATTACATGTTGAATCCTATAGATTTAATTACAGCATTATTTAGTTCAACGCTCAATTTAGAAATGTATTGTATTTTTGAATTTTTTAATTTTAGTAGAGATAAGTTTTTAATTGACTTGTATAACAGAAGGTATTTTTGAAATAAAACAATATAAAAATATAAATGATTTTTATTTCTTAAACATAGATACATACAAACAGTAATACAAATCGTGCGAATACTAAAGGTAAGTAAGATATTCTGCTTCTAAAACAATAATACAAATCGTGAGAATAGTAAAGGTAAGTAAGATATTCTGCTTCTAAATAGTTGCTCGGAAAGTAAAAAAGTGGTGTTAATCTATTATACTATAATGACCCCAAGGAAGCGTATCGTGAGAATGCTTTAATAAAAATCGTTTATCATCAAAAGGATTAAGGGCGATTTTTTTCTGTTCCACGCTGTAGACATCGTGGTTGTAAGATCTTATACAGCGTTGTGTTTCACTATTAATTTTAAAATTTTGAAGGGCGTGCAAATAATCTTCAAACCGAATTTTTTGTTTAACTACATTATATTTAACACCCTTAGCCTTCTTAACGCATGTTCCACCTTGAACTTTATAAGTGTATTGTTTAGAACGTAAGCCGACAAAGTGAGTCATGATTTTTCCGTTATTCTCATCTTTCATAAGGCCCGGCACTTTTTTATTCGCAGATGGTATATTATATGGGTTGTCAGCTAAATAGTCGCTGGTATCAAACCGATGTAGATCTCTTTTTATAACATCTTCGTACACATCTTGGCAATGTATTTCATAAATCAATGAATCCGTGTCGGTATATAGCAGCTTACATTCAGACGGTTGAAATTTCCGAAGCATATATCCATAATGAAAATCATAAACACAAGTTTTCGAAATCTCTAGAATTGCTGCTCCAATATAGAGGGGTTTATTGAAAATTATTTTTGATTTGTTTAATTCTACGCTAATCAAACATTCGTCGAAGATCGTTCTACTTCTAAAGTGTGGACTAGAAATTAGATTTTTTGCACCATATCTACCCTCCCATTTTCGAACTAATTTGACTACGCGATGTTTTCTTATATTCTCCATCGTTTTGCCGTAGACCGCGTTATTCATTAGCTTGAAAATATTTTTTTCAAATTCGTTTTTGGCCTGCGAGCGGAGTCGTGTATTGACATCTATATATGGTTTCAACCACGGTGCCTGACTGAATTTTAAAACACGATGTATTTTTTTAAGCACTAACCCATTATTCATAGCTTGTTTTAAGTTCCTATAATGTAAAATATATTTCTCTTTAGGATGTAAGGTTGTCATAAGTTTTGATAATTTCGAATTTTTGGGGGTACTATGTTCGGCACAAAACGGAAGATCTTTGTGTAAGTCATGCAGACGTTCCGGATAGTCTAAATCTACCTCAAGCATATAACCTATTGGACCTTCGTCGGGAACGGTAGTTACATCGATATTTGAATCGATCCATTTAAATTCTCCGTATGGAAGGTATTCACTCATGGCCCAACCGTATAAATTGTTTACATCTAAATAGAGGAGATACTTTGAAATTTCGTTTGATTTAAAATTCTCCATATATTTGTTGTTTGCCTCTGCAAAGCGATTGCAACATTGACTTATACCTCCTCTTATAGATTTCTCAAAAAACATTAGCATATCTATATCTTGAAAAGATTCAAGACGACACCCCGTATATTTGAGCATACAATCCCAAGTGTATCCCGGAACTGTGTAATAATGTGCAGGATCCAACCCGTAAGTCTCGTGACATGTTTTACGAAAATTTTCAAAAACGTCTACTAATAGCATCACATCAGTTTTAAGGTACAAATCTGAATATTCACCTAAATTTTTAATATTAAATTTTTTCCAAACGTTTTGAGCATGTATATACTCATTTTCATCAATATTAACATTGTTTAGTTTGCTATAAAAATCATCAATTTTAGGTAAAGATGTTTCCTCTAGTCTTTCAATTGTGTCTATATAGTCATAAGGAAAAATACCTTTTCGGGTTAACAATTCGAAATTTTCTTTAGGTAAACCGCGAAACATATTTCTGGTATTTATTAAATTCCTTTCATTAAGATTTGAGACTAGAGTGCTCAGTGATGAGTTCATAAATCTAAAGGAATCTATAAATCGAAATCTAATATTAGTATTATTATCAAATATTGTGAAACTAATATACTGTTCTTTGTTTACGGGAAGCAATGAGACATTATTTCTCTTCGCTAAATCTCTAATTATAAAATGACTATCGTATCCAGAAAGGTTGTGAAAGATAACGGGAATTACAAAAGAATTGGTATAATTTAGATTACATTGATTATGCGCATATCCCCTGAAGTTACCTGTCAGGTGACAATGGTCTCGCACTATCTTATCGGTAAGCTGGAAATTTTTATTGCAAATATGACATGACTTTGTAGCGTCCTTGAGACTTACGACTTGATTCATTGATTTCACGTTTTTCAATTTTGATGATACTATAGCGGCAACTTCAGCCAACTGATCTGCGAACCAACTCATACAGTCTGTATTTCGATAACTTTTGTAACAAGAGAGACTATCATCATAACTGCATTTAAAGAAATATCCGGCACTAAACGCTTCATGCTTCTGATATTTTTCAGTCTTTAGCGTTCGTTGGGAATCATTGTATGGTTTTAAGATGGACTCAAAATCGGAGTACATTAAAAATGGAACGCTTTCTTTGTTAACGTAGTTTTTAAACTCAATATACTTCTCCGTAGGGAAAATTATTTTACATTCATTCATTTTTTCACATTCATCGGTATGCTCTTCCAACTTTTTTTGCGTTTGAAAGTAATTTAAACATCTGTCACAGAGAAACTTTTTTGAGTGATGCTTATTTACTTGTTTAAATATTAATCTAGACATATCCTTTATCAAAACGTAGTGATATTTTATTTCAACATTTTCATTATCGTTAGTGTCCCAGGTATCATAATTTAGTTTAGGAAAATATTTATCTTGAATTAATAAGAGGTTAACGTGTTTGTCTACTTTCTGTTTGGTTAGACGACTGGGTACAACAGAGAAATTATATTTTGTATCCATCTCTAAACAAAAAACATTAATTGAGACATGGTTGAGTTTTTCAAATTTTGTAATTTGAGGAATAGTCATTGGAAACTGGATTCCGGTTAAATTCAAAACATCGGAATAGTGAGGATACGAAGAAGTTCTACAGGTTTTTTTGTTTGTCGGATATAGACCAGCTACTATGCTCCAGACAAAACAGGCTTCATCTTGATTTTGTATATTTAAGCAAGCATTTCTATTAGAAATTTGTTCGGGTAACCTTATGAAAGATGAAGCTCCATTGCCCAATTCATATTTGTTAATATTTACTTCAAGAGATATTATTCTGTTAAGAGCATACCCGCTTTGTCCTTCTTCGAACTCTTCGAGCGAATTTAAAATTTTTTCATATACGTTCGTTCTGAACCAGTAGTCTAAATCTACTCCTAAATCGATCTCACAGTTTTTGGTGTTAAAATACTTATTTTCTAGAATTTCATCATCTCCAGATTTTTTTATAAACTCTGCGCAAAAGCAAGTATTCACTTTAATCATGGAATGAGATTTCAATATTTTTTTTATTTTTAATTTAAAAATTGTGGAGCAGTCGTTTAGAAATTCCTTTACGTCTTTGTGTTTTAAATTGATTATTATGCTCGTCTGCAGTCTGTTCGCGAAAGCCGAGTTGATATTTTCCCACTTTATGCGTTTTGCTAATTTCCCCTGAGCTAAACCCATTCCTGTATGAGAGTTTTCATTTAATAACTGCTTGATGGAGGCTCGAAATGCTTTAATCAACCCTAAAGAAGATTGTAATTTTCGACGAATACCCACCGAAAGATTTTGTTTCTTAAGACATTTATTGAAAAGGGTAATATTTATGTTTGATAAATTAACCCACCTATTTATTTTTATCGGTAATGGATTTATGTGTAATAACTGGTAGGCTTTAGTAGCATTCTCACAGATTCCTTTAGTAATTTTTGTGATTTCTTGTTCATCGTTACTATTTGAAATTATAAGCATCTTTACTTAAATGAGCAACTAAATATTCTAACCTTACTGTTAAAACTGATGACAAGGTTCTTGGAATCTTAGACCAATTGCGCGACCACTTGCATTCGCTCTTCGCCGACTAATATAAAAATTAAACCATTTTCAGATATTTATACATCTCCAATCTGATGACATAGCATGGTTACCTACCGAGTCAACATATATTTAGCTGATGTTGCAGTTTGCAATGTGAGTCGATGAGTCAAGAAACCCGCATTATAATTAAAACATTTTTTTAAATATATGCGTCTCCAACCAGGCGATCGAGAATTTTTTTCGAGGTGTCATATTACATGTAATTTGACACCATTTCCGGTATCATATTACATCTCAAATTACATCTCAAATTTCACTTCCGGTGTCAAATTTCATCTCAAATTTAATTTTCGGGTGTCAGATTACATCTCAAATTACACTTCGGGTGTCAAATTACGTCTCAAATAACACTTTCGGTGTCAAATTACACTTTCGGTGTCAAATTGCATCTCAAATTACCCTTTCGGTGTCAAATTTCATCTCAAATTACGTCTCAAATTTCATCTCAAATTACACTTCCGGTGTCAAATTACTTCTCTGCGTGGCATCACTCGATTTTGAAATTTAACACCTTTCTAATCTGACACCGTGGTGTCATGTTTCTATTTCCGGTTTCATATTTCATGCAATTCAGCAAAACAAATATGATGTCTTAGCATGGTTGTTGACCTGCTGCGTCAGGAAACCGGTATATGATTTCGCTGAACTTGCAATTTGAAATGTGAGTGTCGATTATTAACCTCAGAACATCAGCATATAATTTCGCTGTGTTGCAGTTTGGTTTGTTGAAATGCATCACGTAATTTAAGTATCTTATTATTTTATTATGTAATCTGGGTACATGCACGGAAGTATCAAGTTTCTAGTATCAATGCTCTGGACTGAGGTTAAACTTTTTTATGTTTTAGCGTCAATTTTGATTACTTGAGTTTGTCATATTAAAAGAGATCGAAATTTTTATATTGATAACATTGACAGCTCTTGAACCATGTACAGGGTTTCCCCGTATATTTTGATCCACACCTACAGCTTTTGTCTAGTTAAAAAACTTAAGTTAAAGTTGTAAGATTTTTCCGAACCGCTAGGATCTGTGATCAGATAAATAGTAAAAATTAGTACATTTCAAAAATCCATGAACATACAGGGTGTTCCATTAAAAATAGCAAATTTATATTTTTTCACAACTTTGCTATGCTCATTTCTTTCATCAACAGATCCTAGCGGTTCGGAAAAACCTAACAACTTTAATTTAAGTTTTTTTAACTAGAGAAAAGCTGTATGGGTGAGTCGAGATATACGGAAACAACCGGTATTTGTACAAATATTTCATTAAATCTTTAACATTTTTTTTTCTGATTCGTGACTTATGTTGTGTTAGTTGATAAAAAATCAGTATACAGTAAATAATCTTTATTTGGTTTATTTATAACCATATCGATTTTCCTCAAAACTCTGCATCCTTGCCCGTTCTTGGTTGCGGAATTCTCGTCGGGCAGCTCTGCTCAAACCTGGAGGAACTTGGCGGAGAACGTTTCTCTCCTCCGCTCTTGGTTGGTAGCACTCCTCCTCGCCCCAAGAGTCCCAGTAGCGGCCTTCAGTTCTACCAGCGTTCCAGGATTCGTGTTCACCCCAGGGTTGATCTTCAGTTCCACCAGCGTTCCAGGATTGGGCTTCAGTAGCAACGCCTTCACCCCAGGATTGATCTTCGCCCCAGTAGGGGTCACTTGTACCAGCGTCTTCATCGCAGGGTTGCTCTTCTGTTCTACCAGCGTTCCAGGCTTGGTTTTCAGTTCTTCCAGCGTCTTCGCTCCAGGACTGGACTTCAGTAGCAGCGCCTTCACTCCAGGATTGATCTTGGCTCAATGAGTTCCAGTAGGGGTCAATGTCCGTCCAGGATGTTCTTCCATGATCATGTTTGCAGTCATGACTTGGTTGCCACGTTGAATCTTCACTTGCCACTTCGACTTCCATCTTGTCTTCAGTGGAATCCCACTCCATAGGGGTGATGATATTTGTTGTTGTTGAACGGGTACTGATATAACTCATAGTTGAAACTGAATGAATTTGTTCACGAACGTACAGCTTTATATATTGATAGAAAATGCTTAAATCAACTTGTTTACCTAAACAAAAATATCTGCAAGATTGCAAATCTTGACCCTCGGTCAAGGTTAACTCAAGGTGACCTCTTAAAGTTCATTGACCGGTCAAGGTTAAAAGGTGACCCCTTAAAGTTCATTAACCGGTCAAGGTTAACAAGGTGACCTCTTAAAGTTCACTGACCGGTCAAGGTAACAAGGTGACCCCTTCAAGGTTAACCCGCGGGTCAATGACCCCTTAAAGGTTATCGATCTGGTAACCCCTTGGCCTCTAGATAACCTTCAGGTCAAGGTTAACTGAACGTGACCCCTTAAAGTTCATTCAACCCGCAGGTCAAGGCCATTTTCAAATTTCCCGCCTTGGCGGCCATCTTGTGACGTCACTTCCGCCCTGGAGTACCCTTTGCTATACTACTAGCCACATTAACTGATATGGACGTACTGACTGGCAGGCTTCTGTATTTTTTAGATTTAGTTCGTTTATAGTATGTGGAGCGGTTTTGATATACTCAATTTTTGACCCGTATAAAGTTCCAAAAATTCAGTAATTTGAGATGGCACAGATAAGAACACTCTGTATATTTTGTATTGGAGCTTCGCACACCAATACCTTGAGTGGTCCTGTTGAACATTCAACTGTTTTGAAGGGATTCCATGGCACACTTGACTTGGCAGATGCCAAAATTCCTATTTTGCTCAACTTTGACACCCTGCAGAATGGAACTCCCTGTATATTTGTTATTCAAATTTGGTACATAAGGGTTCTGAGGTGTTCTGATTAACGCTGTGGGGTCAGATTTTAAATTAAAAAAATCGCTAAATGGTTTTCGTGAAAATTGGGGGTATAAAAAAATCGCAGCCGGCCCTGGATTTGCATTTTGAAAATGGCAGGAAGTTCAAAAGAAGCGGTTTTTGGAGGCCTTTTAAACAAAAAAAAGTTTAGGCGATTATCTCCAAAAATGGAGATTTTCGGACTTGTACAGTTTTAAAGTTGTAAGCAATTGCAACAAATTAATGAAAAAAAAAATTGGACAACCAGGAAAACAAAAACAATTTTAAATGTCCATAACGTTATATGTTGTCATATAAAGTAAAAACTAATATTCAAGTCCAACAAAAAGTGGAATTAATTTTAAAAGGAAGATAGAAAGAAAATAACTACAATAACTAGAGAAGTTAAAAAGGGGGGGAGGTAAAAATTATCTAAATCTAGACTTGAGTCAATAGAAAATGTTATGGATGTGTTTCTAAAAACTTAGGTGTGAATAATTCTACTGTATTTCAAACGATAATAAAATACAACAAAATCAAAGAAACTCTAAAAACAAATATACAAAAATAAAAAATATTAAAATGAAATATTATATCAGTCCAAATGCTTTCCATGTCAAATGAAATAAGAAAAGATTATATATTATTATCATTCGAAATAAAAAAATTACATTTTCTCCATAGGCGTGTCAATATATGGATGCCGCAGGAGGGAGGGCTAAATTTTAGGGGGGCTTGCGCCCTTCAGCCCCCCCCCCCCCCGAGTCAGTGCCTATGCTAGTTACGGTCCTGAATCCGAGTATGCCAATAGGCTCACGCCCTGCTGACTGGCTTGACAAATGATATTAAAACGAATTTACCTGAGCTTGTATTCTGGATGCTATCACATCTGGTAACAAATCCATTTGTTCCTGTAGAGCTACTATTTTCTCTTCCATTGCAGTAAGGCGATCTTCTAAAGTGTCTTGCCTCGTGCTCATATCCGAGACAATCTCATATACTGTATTTTGTGTCTGGAAAATAAAGAAGAAGAAAGAGGTTAAGGACCGGGGCCCCGTGGCATCGTGTTTCTTTCACATCAAAACCAGTTTATTATAAAACGAATCGTTTAAACGATCATTGTGAAAAATCTTAAAATTGACGTTTTATGTTGTACAGGTAAGAGCTGTGCAAAAACGGGTTAGGTACCGAATTTACTCAAAATGTTTTCTATATTATTTTGAAATGATACCCTTTAGTAGAGGTATAAACTAGCTTCAGAATGAATACATGAGCAGAGAATGAGAGAACAGTAAATAGAAGGGTAACAGATAATCGCACAATCCAATTAGGCATTAATTGGGTTTTCGCTACAGGAACCTGAAACAAATAACTTAATTAAAGGACAGCGTTTCCAAGTTGCCAGAAAAATCTGTGCTCTAAACAAGCTCTGGCGCTTTGTCAGTATTTGTTTTAGATTTAACTTGGAATGGCTGAAACGTGTAACACTATAAATGAACCAATAACTTAATGTGCATTTCAAAATTTCATTCCAATAATCAACTCAGTGATCTTTTGCTATATTCTGGGAACGGCTTGTCCAATTGAAGTTCTGGAAGGCTATGCTCTATAGTCAATGTTTCAGTAGTAAGTAGTATTTCTGTTCAACTTGCGAAAATTGTCTGTCATAAGTGTGTTTCAGGTTTGTGTGACGTTACTGTCACTAAAGGACAGGTAATCCTTGATCTTGAGAAGTTATAATGGGAAGTTTGGAGTCCTGGAGAAGAATTCTTTACTAATAAAGTTAAAAAGCGGGAGCGTTTATGTAGATTCTGATCTGGCTGTTCCGAGAAGGAGGTAATGTAATTCAAGAAGAGGTTATTGATGATTGATTGATGTACCAATCGGCAAGAACGATAGTCCTGATGACTGTTTTTGAGGTGATGAAGTATATTAATTTGTAAGTACGTGGAACCTTTGGTCAGTAAACATAAAATAATAACAATAAAGTTATAAAACAACATAGGTACCTTAGCCATATCTGTGATGGTGTTAGCATTGTCCATCAGTTTTCTTTGGTCCATCTTAACCTTTCTCAATCTGAAAAAAGGCAGTTAGAAACATTTCTGCAAAGGAAGCAGATAACTTACGCATAAATAGCGAGTAAAAATTTTCTTTGGTGAGTTCTAACTCTCCCAGGATTAACTCGTTTCACTAGCCTTGTGTGCTTATAAATTAGCCATGTTTCTCGTAACACGTTTGCTGCCGCATTTTTGAGCTGAAACGAGAAAAAAAAGTAAAAAATAGCCTTTGGGTTCAAAAGTCAAGTAGTGATTGAATGTTTCCTTATGTGTAATCGTTTCATAGAAAATTCGAAAATGCGAGAGTAGAAAGTAGAAAAAAGCATATCGTGTTATGAGACGTACAGGCGCGGCCCTTGAAATCGTTCCAATACGTGCGGTCGCAAACGAGTTCAACTGACAACGTTGCAACTACCCCTCCCCTCTCTCGCGGTTTGAAAGTCATAACCTCAAAGGCGTAAGTGGCGGCAAATCTAACATCTTATTACGCAACATTGCCTTACGCGACATTGAAAGTTACAGTGCGAGGTTGGCCTGAATAATTGTGGAAAATTTTACAACCCTGCCCACGGCCTTTTTCGCAAGTCTTTCGACAACCTGAAAATCGAAGTAGGTGGTAAATGTCTTAATTGAGTGTCATACTTTCCTCCGGTACGAAAAAGAGCCTCGAAAATCCGATATCTAAGAGAATTTCCGGATTCACGATTAACCACTTTCGAGAAACGGCACGGCTGTAGAATCAACGAAAGCGACGGAAAATCCTCTGAAACCACTCTTAAAAATTGCGAGATTTTTCTTATTTCTCAATTTTTCGGGGCCCCGGGAAGCATCAGAATCTCACCCGAAGACTTCGAGGAGCTTTAAATTAAATTAAATCCGAGTTTTGCTTTATGGTTAAGATAAAAGAAGTGTAGATAATAAACCAATGTAAAAAACCACTACGAGATTCATCTACAGGGTGCTTCAGTTTTATTCTGCGACACTTTAACAGGTGATAGAAATCCAAAAAAATAACCGCTTTTTCCTCTATAAACTATATCATTTTAAGGCCTTATAAAAAGTTACAGGGTGTTAAAGTTGTAAGAAATATGTGATCTTTATTGAATATTTACCAAGTTAGCTGAGATATTTAAGTCATATTTGGTACACGTTATAACGGCATGGGTTAGCATAAAACCTGTTAATATCAAACACCTTGAGCAACCAGTGGCGTAGAAGTGGATAATTAGTATAATTGTTTTTAGAAAAAAAAATTAAACATCTTGTATAGCAATAAAATGTTTTCAATTTCTTATGTAACTTTTTAATTGTAAACAAAAACGTTCTCCTAGCATTTTTTAATATGTGTCATGGTTTCATAGCAAATTTGATTTTTTCGTATTATTTCGGGGTATTTCTGAAAAATTAACTTAAAAATTCGCTCCATAAGTAAGAACATGTATCTTCAAAAGTATAGCCTTAAATAGGTAAGTTTATTGGAAAAAGTTACTTTATTTCAAGTAACAAACAAATTATTTCTACTTTAAGTGTTACTTATGGAGCAAATTTTTTAGATAATTTTTCAGAAATACCCCGAAATAATACAAAAAATCAAACTTGCCATGAAACCATGACACATACGAAAAATCACCAAGAGGACATTTTTATTTAAAATTAAAATTTACATAAGAAATTGAATACATTCTGCTGCTATACAAGGTGGTACATTTTTTCCCTAAAAACAGTTACACCAATTACCCACTTCTACGCCACTGGTTGTTCAAGGTGTTTGATATTAACAGGTTTTATGCTAACCCATGCCGTTATAACGTGTACCAAATATGACTTAAATATCTCAATAAAGTTCACATATTTCTTACAACTTTAACACCCTGTAACTTTTTTATAAGGCCTTAAAATAATATAGTTTATAGAAAAAAGTGAGGCTATTTTTTTATTTTCTATAACCTGTTGAAGTGTCGCAGAATAAAACTGAATCACCCTGTATAATATACAATCATACTTATAACGTTGGGTGAAGATTAAACCTTCAGTCAACGCTGATACCTATCTTATTTAACTAATACTATTTTCGCAATCAAAGAAATCCACTTAATTTCACGTTAAGTCAATCTCAAAACACGAAGAAACAGTGTAAAACTTTAAATCCACTAATAAATAATAATAATAATGTAGCGATTTAGTAGCCGTAGAATTGCCGCACTTACCCAAAATTCTGGATTTCTTGCCCATTTCTCATGCCTAATTGAAACATTTATGAGGCCGCGCCTGTACCTACTCTTTTGACGGTTTATATTTCAAGGTTGTGAAAAGGAAATTTTGTATAATTTAGTCATATTTTGCAAATGGAGCAAGCAAAATATGCCAGAAGTTGAAGCTATGCAAAATTTCAAAAGTAACTTTAACATAATATATACGTAAATCGAGGTGTAATGATAAAAAATTTAATAGTTGAAATTAGACCTTGAGGATTCAGTTCTGCTTCGTTAGAAAGTAATTTGAGTCATAATTTTATATTTCAAAAATCAAGTAGGGCCAAAACCTTATTTTTTTGTTTAAGTAAAGTGACTTTTCTGTAAAAGATATCGAGAAACTTCGTTAGGAAATATTATTCAGAATACAAAAGTATGTTCGTGTCAAATTTGAAAATAATTGGCCTTCTTTGATTTTTCTGATTTTTTAAAGTTTAGGTAAAATGTCTTTTGCAAAAAACATAGGTACAAACATTTTATAAGAAAATGCTATTCAGGATTGCACATTACGTCCTTGTGTCAGATTTTAAAACAATCGGCATACATTCATTTTTGGTTTTAGTTATAATAAATGTTTTGTTCATACATAAACACACTGTATAGGGTGGGCAATAAAAATCGAAATTTCCATTGTTTCTCAATGATTTCACATATTTCCTTCAAATTAATTTTACTAAACATCAAATACATTTATGTATTGGCATTATTAAATGTCATTTCAGACTCACTATCCACGTCTTTTAGATGCCCTTCTTCCTTCTTAGTTTTTATTGTATTTAGCGTCAGTCACGATATATTGAAATAAAGCGAGTTTTGGAGAGAAGTATCGAAACTACATAAACTTTGCATCAAATATGACAAATGTTAAGTTGTAAATTTTTGTTTTTCTGAAAAAAGGGTTTTAAAATGACATTTTACAATAAAAATACATGTAGGCAGTAAGCGTAGTAAAACTGCATGATTTTATGTAAATTTACTGAAAATTATTTGAATCAAAATCAAAATAAAACCATTTCTAGGGGCCTGAAATCTTGCATAGCAGTATAAAATTCACAGGAGAACAACTTTTCTATAGAACATTTTCGAAATTTTTAGAAATAATGCCATTTCCAGCCTTTTCATTTTCAAAATAAGTAAAATTTGACATATGATGCGACACTGCATACAGAGTGTCACAACTTTTGATTTTCTTATGGACGCCATTTTGGATTTATAAAAATTTCAAATCTACATGAAATTCCATTTCCATTGATGTGTCACAACAATGACTTTTATTAGGTGTAACACTTAAAAGCGTTGCTTTAACTATAAAAGTAGGCCATGACAAGTCTTGCAAAACAAATGCAACAAACTGTCAGTTGTTGTGGGCTTATGCATTTCTCAGCTGTATTCAGTTGTCGTTAAATTATAGTGAAAAATCGATTATGTACAATTACTGTTACAATAGGAATACCTACTATAGTGATAGAAAAAGTTTATTAGGTATACACATTCTGGGGCAGACAACTTTTCTTTCATTGAGCAGGAACAATGTACAATATAGGATGACGAACACAACTGACAGTTACAGCTGCATAACAGCGCACTATAGCTACAGCTACATAACAACACTGTCAGTTGTGTTCATCATCCCACAGTGTTCTAAATTCTTTCTCAATATAAGAAAAATTGTCTGCCTCGTAGTGTGTATAATAAACTCTTTCTGCCAATGTAGAATTCCTGTTGTTTTTTATGTAACAGTACCTAATTGTACATATCCGATTTTTCACTATAAGTGAACAGAGTATTTTTACCCATTTCACGGAACTCACCTGAGAGCTATACAAGATCACAAGAACTGACAGTTTGTTGAGTTTGTTTTTCCAGACTTGTCATGGCCTACTTAACGTTACGTAAAAACAACGTTTTTATGTGTTGCAACTAATAAAAATAATTAGTGTGACAAATGAAAAGTTGTGTCATATCTCGAAAAAGAAAACCTTTTTTATAAAACTGACACTACTGGCTACTGTTAAAAAGACGAGAAAAGAAGATAAAAGTGCCAAAGATCGGTTTTGCATAACCATCGGTTTCGAAGATGTTTAACAAAAATGAAAATGGGAATATTCAGTAATTCGAAAACGATCGTAGTTAGCCTTGATTTCTCAGCGGCATCAGATTGGCCATACAATTGTCTAAAACTTTCCCCATTTCACTGACTCTCTGTTTCTTGTAGTTACCGAGATCCCAATGGTAAGGGTCGAATTTGGGACACATGGTATATGTAAGTAGGTAAATATGTAAGTAGGTAAATACCTATATATTTTTCGTCGATTTTTCCGTTACATTCACATTGGAAACTTCAATTTTCCAAAGTTCCATTCAATATTTTTTTCACAAAATTTAGCAGCATTGGAATTTTGCAAAAATACCGGGAAAATAGCAGTTCCAGGTTTTTTCAGGCAAGCCCTATACTTTTTCCATTAATGGCAAACAAACATTATTTTTTTGATGTCTTTCAATCCTCTAAGTTACTCAATATAAATCTGACGCAACTATTAGGTATAGTAGAACTTGAATATTTTATTAAATTTTCGCTTAGCATAATTTTAGACTCACCCTTTTCGTTAATTGCGTGTCCATCATAAAATTATGAACGTGCTTCTCAGCTCTTGTTAATTCTAATTTCCTAGATACTACCGCTACTAGTAAAGCTGTACAGCCTGCACCCTGAAACAAATTTTTTAACTCATTAATATGTACATTATACAGGACAAGTGATTGTAGGGAGTGGAAACAGAGAAATAGTAAACCACTTTCAACACCCTGTAAGTAAATAATATACAGTGCATATATACATTGTTAAAAAAAGAAAAATATACATTTTCAGTCGTGTCAAAATCAAACAAACACAATAAAATAGTTATTTGTATATTCCATATCGTTCTTGCTTGATGGAGCCTAATGGACTGGCTGTGCAATTGATCTGCGGGTGTCTTATGGTCAATCTGTTGCCGTCTAAATATAGAATAATATCGGGTCCATAACATACGTACTTCCGTCATATCCAGAGAGAGTGTTCCAATTGTGTAGGGCCATTTGAACACAGATCCGTAAATAAAAAATACTCAGGGTGTTAAAGTAGAGTTCTCTTAAAACTACTGTACTTTGAGCAAACAACAAACAAATTCGAGTCGCTGCTCTGAAAAAGTAACAATTTCGGAAATGGCTTCAATTCGGAATTTAGAAAACACTGGGCGAGTTTTTAATATCAGTGTGTCAGAAATCCGATACGTTTTGGCAAGTTCACACTTGCAAACAGCATATTGAGGTCACAACGTAAAAAATACATTTTGTTGTCCAGCCTTTTATCTCAATATTTGTTTCGTAAACCTCACCTGCAGATTAGTAAGGAAATGGAATTTTCTTGAAATCGGCAGTGAAGTGTCCCAAAATCGTCATTAAAAGCACAGAAACCGCATACACGTGTTTCATGCTATTTGGCAATCATCAGTACGGTGTAACATTAACCAAATCAAAAGATAGGCATGATTTGGGAAGCAACAAATGAAGTCCAGGCAGGAGCCAACAGCACATTTGCAGCTTCAGTCAGCACATCCCCTATTTTGGGGCTTGTACTAACATCGCCACGGAGGCTGCTACTGATGATTGCCAAATAGCATGAAACACATGTATGCGGTTACTAGTTTTTTCTTTTTGTTAACTTTGAGTGTTTGCCCATTATCACCTTTTCTTGTAATCTTACATCCTTATTGTCATTGTATCTTGGGTTATGAAGATTTCCACGCAGGTCGCTTTAGCAGCCTCCGTGGCGATGTTAGTACAAGCCCCAAAATAGGGGATGTGCTGACTGAAGCTGCAAATGTGCTGTTGGCTCCTGCCTGGACTTCATTTGTTGCTTCCCAAATCATGCCTATCTTTTGATTTGGTTAATGTTACACCGTACTGATGATTGCCAAATAGCATGAAACACGTGTATGCGGTTACTAGTTTTTTCTTTTTGTTAACTTTGAGTGTTTGCCCATTATCACCTTTTCTTGTAATAATTATTACATTTACACTCGCTAATCTTACATCCTTATTGTCGGTGCTTATGATGTTAATTCAATATTTTCTTAAGATGTCTGAAGTGTAATAACGCTTGCCCTTTGCAGAATCTAGACTGAATACACCAAAAATGCAGATGAAAGGTAGGTATTTTTTATTTCTTCAGTTTTACCTTCCACAAAAAAATGACTGAAATGTGGCAAGGTTCATTTGGCTCACGTTTTAAACTTTGAAAAAAAAAAACAATTTCTTTCGCATTTTCCTTTTTAGTAAACCTCCCCCACTGTGTGGTAAATTTTTTTATATCATGATTGAATCACCCTGTATATTTTTTGTTTAAATTTGTTGTGTGGGGGTTTTTGGGAGTCCCTTAAAAGAGTCGCTAAATGGTTTTAAAGAAGATCGGGGGTAAAATGTAAAATGGCAGCCGGCCCTGGATTTGCGCATATATTGTGTTTCTCTTTTAGTCGAGACAATCCCACATTTTTCGAAAGTTGGGCCGATTTTCAAAAAACTATAGTACCTACTTGAAGAGCTCTACATTCTGGGTTATAATTTTATTGAAATAGTCCTATTCTATGGCCTACTGTTATTAAAGAAGGCGCCTAAAAATCACAAAACCATATTATGATTTTTTTAAAGAATGAAATGGATAGTGCCATCGCATATAAATCCTTTGTACAAAATTTAAATGTTTTAAGTTAGTGGGTCCAAAGGTCGAAAAAATTGGGGTTTTCCGGAGTACCCCGTATCACAGAGAAGACCAGAATACAGAGAGTCCATTTTGCCAAATATGTCAAACTTTTACGTAATTTTTGACACACCCGATAAGATTGTTCAGATAAACTATATGAAGTAGACTGCGTCCTTCATTTATTAAATCGAGAATCGATTAAGCTTTGCCAAAGGTATTAAGTATTTTACATAATTGTATAGCCAACGTAGCTCATACATGGTGTTTGTAAAAAATTAAAATTTTACGAAAAAATCATTTTATTTAAAAATGTATTTAAATAAAAAATTGGTACTTCACTGCTTCCCTTGGAAAAATATATTTAATTTTAACATTTCCTTACAATTGGAGGAATCATCCTCCGCATGCTTAATTAATTCTGCTTTATTGAAATTATTGAAGTTGAAATATATCAATCAAATCAGGATTGCCATGAATGCCGTGAAAACAAAAAACGGTATCATCTAAATATTCGACATCTACCTAGGTGCCTAGCGCCTAATGTAAAACACCGATTTTTTCTTTAAATATATATTTTTTAAATAAACGATTTTTCTTGAAATCGGCATTAAAATGTCCCAAAATCGTCATTAAAAGCACAGAAATCATACAATAATGTAGCCCATTATTGTACGATTTTTTCAATAAGTAGGCCTTGGCGAGATGTAAACATCAAACGTCAGACGCGGAGAAATCGCCCGTCAAAAGTGACCAAATATTCTAAACCTGGCCGATAAAGGCTCATTTAACTTTTCGTACACATAGCGAAATTGTTTCCTATAGAAGCGCAATCCTTCAGTATACATATTTTAGTAAATTCGAATATCAATAGATTTGTTGTGTAGGCTGCACAAGAAGCAGCAGTTTGGTTTTTCTGCCAGAAGGTGCCGTACGTCATTATACTTGTCCTAGGTAGAGCGATCGGTAAAGTCAAGCAACGCCGCGCGTAGTCGGTTCGTGGACGGGTGATCCGTTATTATTATTTTCTTGCCTAATAAAACTTTTTTTTTCGATTTCAAAAAAAATATAATACGTACCTCGGCACTGAAGTTCTTTTTATGGCTCATGTGGTTTATTTGCCTCGGCCAGAGGCCTCAGCAACTAAATTCCACATGAGTCATAAAAAGTTGAACTTCAGTGCCTTGGTACATAAATAACAATTTTTTTTGTAGAATTTTATTTGGCTGGCTGGTTATATTGTGTAAAATAATACCTTAGAAAAAGCTTAATCGATTCTCAAAAAATCACCAAAATTGTTATTGTGCGGTTTATACAGAGTGCTCCGGAAAACCCAATTTTCTCAAAATTTGTCCCCATTTGTTGAATGCTCTGTATAAATCGTAGTGTTAAAATTTTGTAAAAAGAATTTTGAACTATGGCCAATTCGATGGAACTATCCATTTCACTCATAAAAGTGCCTAATATCATTTTCATTTAGTATTATATATATATTTTTTTCTAAAGATAGGTCACACAAAACTAATTGGTGCAAAATTTCAGGTCTTAACCTCAATTTTCAAGGCCTACTATGAATTTTTTTTCCAGTAAAAAATGACAAAAACCATTTAGCGTTTTTTTTTATTTAAAATCTGACACCTCAGTGTTAATCACGACACCCAAAAACTCCCACATACCAAATGTGAACAAAAAATATGCAGGTAGTTCCATTCTGCAGGCTGTCAAAGTTGAGCAAAATAGGAATTTTAAAGGCATCTGGCAAGTCAAGTGTGCCATGGAATCAACTTAAAACAGTTGAATGGTCAACAGGACCACTCAAAGTGTTGGCGTGTAAAGATACAATAGAATATATAAACAGTGTCTTTCTCTGTGCCATCTCAAAATAATGAATTATTTGGGGTAAAAAATCGAGTACCTGTATCAAAACTGCCCCAGACAATATAAACGAACCAAGTCTAAAAAAAATACAGAAGCCTGAGCCTGAGAGTCAGTAAGTCTATATAAGATAAGGTGGCTGGTATGCCACAACAGGAAACGCATAAAAAATGTATCATTTTAGACAGTGGCTTTATCGATAAACGTCCAACAATTTCAATTGTTTTTATTTGTTGGTTGGCATTTTGTAAAGAAATTAAATACTTTTGTGTATATTAATGTTTTTTCAATAATTCAAGAGCACTCTTGACCTGTATAAAGTTTAATAAAAATTCAGCATTTTGAGATGGCCCAGAGAAAAAGTCCCTGTACATTTTTGTATTGGATCTTTGCACACCAATACTTTGAGTAGTCCTGTTGATCATTCATCTGTTTTGACGGGATTCCATGGCACACTTGACTCTCCAGATGCCTTTAAAATTCACATTTTGCTCAACTTTGACACCTTGCAGAATGGAACTCTCTGTATATTTATTGTTCAAATTTGGTATACGAGGGTCAGATGTGTCAGATTTTAAATAAAAAAAAACGCTAAATGGTTTTCGTCATTTTTAATAGAAAAAAAAATCGTTGTAGGCCTTGAAAATTTAGATTAAGACTTGAAATTTTGCAACAAGTAAAAAGAGTTTTTTACGACCTATCGTCAGAAAAAAAGCGGCTAAAATCAGATGAAAAATAAAAAATTACGGGGGTGCTTCCATTTCAAATGGGTCACCCTGTATGTTGAATGATGCCATTTGTTATTATTGGTCTAGTTACATTTCATCTGGGGTTGGAATTGGAAAAGTTTTAGATCCGTTGGGAGGGTTCACTTCACACTGTATGTTCACAACACGAAAAAATCGATATGTTGCTTATTTATGGAGAGTGTGGCAAGAACGCAACACGTGTACATTCAATGATTTCCCCAGAGGAATCATCAACCGACAAATTATACGTATATTTCGCAATGCAGGAAAGACAACTTGCAGTGGGATCGTAACGGTAGGAATATAAATGCGTGCTCGGAAAATCTAGGTATTCAATCAGTTTTCTGGGGCAGAAGTTTTAAATCGGCGAACAAACAGAAGAGAATATCTTGGAGAGTTTGTTCTTGCTGGCTGATACTGCTAGCCGATCCTATAATTTCTGGATGCCAAAAATCCGTAGATAAATTAAAAGTAAAATAATAAAAGTGTAAAGTGTTTCCCAACATTATTCCATTTGTTTTGAAAACACTTATGGTTTGTTTATTTGGCAGTGCTGGAGCGTTTCAGCCAATCAAAATTAACATCATTCTGTTGGCAACACTACCACGCCTGCGAAACGAGAGGCTAAAACCCACTTTGGGTTCCAAGTTTTCATTGGTCGACTCAAGGTTACCTGGAATATTACTCGTCTCGTCTCGTCTCGTATTCAATATCCCGTTGTGACATAAATTATGCAAAATAACGTCAAATCCGGATGAATTTTTACTGTATGCAGCTCAAACTGATCACTACCCTATTTTGCACCTTTTGCAACATCGAAACTTCGCGAATACCCGCGGGAAAACCGAAATTTTGAAAGATTTGTGCCCTGTTTACGTCCGGCCCGGCCGCTGTTTTCGCCCGACATTCGGCGCACGCCGAAATAGGGTGGTGATCAGTTTGAGCTAAATCAGTCATCGTCGATAACTTTGAGCTAAATTCATCTCCATTATAGAGGTCAGATTCGTGTTCAGGGACCTCGAAAATAGGGGGTAGCCAAAATTTCAAGAAAATCGCGCGGTGCATACGGTATGTTCCATAATTACCATAAGTATGTTCTTCAGATAAGTGATTAACTATTAAGCCACAAGCGTGTATAATCGTTGATTGAGGAATGAGGAAGTCCATCGACGGTACAATGTTCAAATTCATGTAGAGGAAAGTCGCCTAATTTCGGATGGTTTCCTAATTTCGGATAGTGGTTTATCTAAGAAGCCATCTGTTGTTTTAAATTGAAACCTCACCCTATACAATGCAAAAAGTCAAATTAAGCCCACTATGCAATATTGTGGTGGTACAATCTCTCTCCATTAGATGGCAGCTCCAAACGCCTAAATTGCATGGCGGAGTTTTATGTTCAGTCGCGTTTTGAGCTGTGTCTATCTTTGAAATAATCGCGTCCTAGGTAAGTTAATATATTAATTAAGCCGGTATTCTAGTCACAATTAAACAGATTTCAAAAATAACAGTACCTACTGCATTACTCTAACCTAAAAAGTGAAAAGGTGCCTAATTTCGGATAGTCTGAAGTTCCTAATTTCGGATACCAGAAACCCAAAATTCTGGCTTAATAAAATATGCTGGTTGCGAGTAAATTGTTTATTTTCAGAAAAAGTGACAGATCCATTGAAACTGGCTATTATAATGAGGTCAGAGGAAAACAAATGGGATACCTACCTACCTATCCTAATGTCTCCAATTTTGTTTGGGTCCCGAAACATTGGAAATTACATCAAACAAGCTAATAAAGAAGCTAGAAAAAACGTATGTGTGCGCCTTTTGTTTAAATATATAGTTTTTACACTTGTAGAAAGTAGTCTCTTAATTTCGGATACAGTGTCCGAAATTAGAAAACCTTTTTTCAGTCGCACCAAAATGGACCGAATTCATATACATTCGTTTTCTTGGAAAAAAACAAATGTAGTAAAATTCTTTTGACAATAAATTTTGTTTCATTGTAACACGTTGTATATGCTCATATGAAAAAATAAATGAAAAACACTTCTGTATAATAAATACTTAGTAAATTTAAAGTAGTAGCCGAAATTCGGCGACTTTCCCTTAACCTTGAGTCAACCAATGAAATCGTGGAACCCTAAGTGGGTTTTAGCCTCTCGTCCTGCGAAAGTAAGCGGCAAACAGCAATTCAAAATTCAAAAATATTGGGCGCACCAATAAGATTTTTCAAATTTCTATGATTTAATGTATTTAATTATTGATTAATACAAAACAGAATATTGGCTACACAATTATTGTTAAACTACATACTTTTTCACTGAATTATTATGAATGTCTGAAACAATTAAAATAATACATCAGAAATTCTAAACGAAAACGAAGTATTAAAAAAAATTGTAGGTATCAGCTGATCTTACAAGTGGCTTAATATATTTATTTTTCGATTAAATTTTTCAGATTTTGTTGAACTCTTTAGATTGCGATTTGCATATTTTAAGGTACCTATAAAATATCCTTAATGTAACAAATAAATTAATTACATTATATCGTACTTTAGTTAGGAAAGTGTGCACGTGGATGAATGAAAGTATTTTGCTCATTTGGTTAAAAAAAATTCAACATTACTTCGCTACCCGAAACATCATCAAAAAACTACAAAAATATATTTAATACTTTTCGAGTATTTAAATACCGACTTATAATAATATAATAATACTACACCTAACCACCTATAATATTTTCTCAACTTTTACCTTCTTAAAAGATGCAATACAAAAATGTGGTTCTCTCTCTGGTATCTATACGTATCATTCTGAATTGCCGACGTTTTCATAATTATTATTTCGTCATCTTCAGGACACTACAATAAATAACAGCTAGCATCCCAGAATAACAATTCAACGAAATAAAATATGTTATATATTAGACGCTCAGAAAAATAAAAAACGTAGAACTGGCTTTGTATTGGCAAGTTTGTTCCCATAATAAAAAAAATAATGTTTACAGTTCGGGTGACAGATCTGGTGCTAACGATTACAAGGCAGTGGCGTACCTCTTATTTTTTTAAAATAGTTATAAAAACAGGAAAAAATATATTTGCCTTTATATTTCAAATATTTTTTATAAAAATTTAAGTATAACCCCAGGTACAACTAGTACGCGTCAATTCTAAAATTCAAACTTATCAATGTTATTGACAGTTACTAGTTGGGGATTGTTCGGCGAACACAATATAAAAAAATAAAAACTTTTTAAAAACAAGCTTTTTTTTAAGCCATGAACTAAAACGGATAAAATAAGTTTAGCGTTGGGTGAAGATTTAAACCTTCAGTCAACGAGTTTAGGTTTTCGTTAAGATAATTCAATGCCACACTGCGGCAAGCTTTTTGAAATCAAAAAGCTCGTCGCGCGAAATGTTCATAAAAGTATGTACCAATTAATTTTATCGGACAGTGATTGGTTGATAAGCAAGTACATGCTGAAGAACATATTTTCTGTACAGTTTGCGCGACAAGCTTTTTGATTTAAAAAAGCTTGTCGCAGTTTGGCATTGAATTATCTTAACGAAAACCTAAACTTATTTTATCCGTTTTAGTAAATGGCTTACTTAAATAAAAGCTTGTTTTTAAAAAGGTTTTTTTATTATTTATTCTATTTTGTGCTTTTTTAGTACCTATTTGATTCTCATCTCAGAAGGGTGGTAAAGATATTTAGTCCGCCATCTTGGGGCATCGAGCATCCGCCCTATTGGATTTAGTATGACGTCAGTCACCTTATCGTTTCCTACTTTTCAAATTCTTTCATTTGATACCCATGTCGAGGATGTTGTAAAGAGTTAGGCCTGGACCAACACTATATTAAAGACCCGAGCATGCCGTCATATTTCATTGTTGTTTACGGATCGAGGTGGCGCTACACGACGAAAAAAATGGCGACTTATTATAGGTTATAGGGGGGTATTCTGTGGCTATTTGGATGTCAGTTTCTGACGTTTAAAAAATCCACAATTTTAAATATCCAGCTTTATTACGAATTACCTTCTTTTTACGGTAAATAATTGTCTTTGCGTCCAGTATTTGGCAGTTTTATCATATTAATACGGCTTTTCGAGGTAGATTTGTTTGCGATAACATGGAATTTTCGCGCACATGAAGAAAATGGTATGCACAGACCTTTAGGTGAATTGCAGAAGAATAAACACTATTTTGGAATTATGGTATGATCTGATCAATCAGCTGAAGAAGCGAAAATTAAAGATATTATTTTTGAAGAGTATTTTTTAACGTATGCAGGAATGAAAATAGAAAATTTTGTTTATAGCTTCAAAGCGAACCAATATACCATATAAAGAAGAAACTGAAAAATCTAATGCGTTTTATGCTTTCACATACTACAACTAGCCATGGACTGCGTTTCAAATCAAAAGGTACCAAATACTCTTGCTTGCTTTTTAGACTCGCTTTTGTATGGAAATATGTCATGTGAACTTGTCAAATTAGAGGGATATAACAAACAAATATTTTATTTTATTTTGGATATTAAATTTGTTGTAACAGACACATTTGCATGTTTTTACTTTATAAAAGATTCTGCAACAATGGTGTTTTAACATTAAACCACCGTGTAAATTTGTTTCGTCGTGTGGCGCCAGTGGCGATCGCTTGAAACAGCGCTATGCACAGGTCTTTAATATAGTGTTGGTCCAGGTTAGGCAATCCGCCGTCTTGGGGAGGCCGCCATATTAGATTTATCATGACGTCATTCGCACCTTATTGTTTTCTACCCGTCGAGCCCTTTCGTTTTATACTCATGTTGAGAATTATTATCCCTCTGGTGGTAAAGGTATCTTTTACCGTGCCCCGAACTAGGTACGCCTATGTACTTACGCATAGTATGTAACCTCCTTTGGCGAGTTGCTTGATTTGCAAACAATACACTTTTTTGCCCATAACGTATAACTTAATTGTCTATATAAGCATTTTAAACCGACGAATACTTAAGAAACACTTAAAAACAGCGAAAAATTGCTTCTAAAAGACACAGCACCAGTTATGTCAAACACAAGGTGAGGCACACTCTTGACCGATTTGCGCGTTTGTCAGATTGTGCGATTGGTATTGGTATTTGTAGGTATATTATTGTTTCCTTAGTTGTATCACAGATTAAAGTACTACACGTAGTATAGAAATACTGCTTAATAAGTGTCTAGATAATTATAAATACTAGATTCACCTATTAGTCAGGCAGACCTTATCTCATCGATACATAAATATCATATAGGTATTGTCTACCATTATTTACTTCAAAGCAAACGTATTTGCAACTGACTGGGTATGTCCCTAGTCCCTACATACAACGGAAACCACTGTTGAAAAACTATTATTTGCAATTTGATCTTGAAGATTATTTTAATTTACCAGAGAAATAATTTTTTCATTATGAATTATTGGCAACGCTGTTAAACTTTAATTAGTAAATAAATAATAGAGTATAAAAAGTGCTACCCCTTACAAACATTTCACTCTACAGATGCCATTTCTATGTTTTTTATTTTTCTGAGATTAGACGCCAGTAGGTTAGGTTACAAACGGACAAAGACACTAAAATCCAAGAGCGATTTCGATTTGACTGCACTTTTGCACTAATATGGCAAAAAAGCACTCAGTGAAAAAGTGCAGGCAAATCACAATCGCCATAAATGTAAGTCCTCACGGCAATACATAACATATTATTTTATTTCGTTGAATAATTGTGAATCTGGGATGCTAGCTTTTATTTATTGTAGTGTAGTATCCTGAAGACGATAAACTAATGGTATTTTCGACTTGCTGTACTTGCCTGGTGCCAAATATGTGTCCTTTTCCTGACAATGTGGAATGACAATTACACAAATGCACTCAGTGTGCACTCGCCTGAGATTTGGAAAAGTATCTAACTAGCTTTACTTCACGACACGACAGAAAACTGACTTTCAACAGTGACTATAGAAAGAATATATAGTCACTGCTTTCAATGCATCGAAATCTGAATTTTCATAAAACATAATCAATCGAACATAATAGGTTAAATCTAGGTTCTTTAAAATTTTATAAGAAACTTATGTGTTTTTGACGAAATAAAAACAAGTTTTAACAGAAAAAATCTGGTAGGTATTTGTTTTAAAAAAGTATTTAAACATTTCATATCAAGTATTTAAATACCGAGTATAGAGTATTTTTTTTTATAAAAACAAATATTCAAAATCTACAATCTACAAAAAAATGGTTGGGAATGGTTTAGCTTTATAGATTGGTATTTATCAATGATCTGTATACCTAGATGACCCATTCAAATAGCATTGTAATCCACGTTGATATACAATAAAATATCAAAACAAAGACCCTGTAGTGGTGCTGATCCGTAAATATATCGCCCACCAGTGGAAAGTTCGATCCAGTATTTCTAGCACCACACACGACGCATTTTAAGCGCCCCATCACTATGCACTATAATAGTTTGATATTTAAACAAATGTAAAGAGTTTATTAGCGTTTTTAACCTGTACCCGGCGCACTACAACAAGGCGTCTGTAAAGAAACAGACGTTTGGCCCTGCCGCGTCGTTGCCAAATCTATTGCTCTAGCCCCAGTTTTCCCTCTATGCAACCGGCTTAGTACATAATTTAATACATTTTCAACATGTGTATTTTAATATTACCAATTATAATATTATATATTATATAAATAAAGAGATAATATTAATATAATTATATATCTCTGATGCCTTTGCAATATATATGTCGTAGGCATCGGGCGTAATACGTCATTTCGCGGAATGTCTAGTCATTACACGTATTGCCGTCAAAAGCTGTAATAAAATAACTATTACCTTGTTTGACTCAAATTTTGCGTCATTTCAGGGATTGCCCTTCTTTATGTTAGTCAAACAGAGTAATCGGCCGTTACAGCTTCTGACTGCCGTTTGTTCAGTCAAACTCTACAATTTTTCAACAAATGACAACAAACGGCAGTCAGATGCTGTAACGTTCAATGGTTCGACCGATTACTCTGTTTGACTAACACGAAGAAGGGCAATCCCTGAAATGACGCATAATTTCAGTCAAACAAGGTAATAGTTATTTTATTACAACTTTTGCGGGCAATACCTGTAACGACTAGGCTTTCCGCGAAATCACGTATTATGCCCGATGCCTACGACATATACATTGTAAGAAATAAGTGCTTTCATTATTTGTCACTTTAGGGAAGTTGCAACTCTGAGGACGAAGTTGTGTATTGGATTATGGATCTAGGTATACAGATCATTGGGTATTTATAGTAAGGTATTGACAAAAAATGTGTATGAACATTTACGTGAAAGTTATTTATTCTCATATTTTGAAGACACTCTTAATAAAATGACATATTTTAAACCAACCAATAAAGAGCACCTATTTTTAAGAATATTTTTGCTGGCTAATTTTAATTTAATAATTACTCATTTTACCATTATTTTAAGGTTTCCCGCAGACCCAAATTTAAGGCAAAAATCAATCGTCATTTTGGGAAACTAAGATAGTTGATCCTACCAGCTATAAAGAAAAAAGTATAATATGTTCAGATCATCTCCCAGTAAAAGATGTGTGTATACAACCAAGTGGCATTATTTCTGTGAATGAACAAGCGGTGCCAATGATTTTTTCAATGTAATTGTAAATGTAAAAACATGACCATGGGGACATAAATAGAAAATTGCTGTTTATCAATAACAAATTGAGGTTACGTTTTTTGTTATTCTTCATAAGAAACAATTCTACTGAGGTGAGATAGGACATTACTTATCTATGGATTTTTGGTCGGAGGTTTAAACCGAGTTTAACTGACAGTTGGAACTTCAAACTTGCTTGAAATATCGAATAGAATTGGTTCCAGTTGGAACCGTTTACAGTTTACAGAGAGAAAATCGCTTACCATGATTCCTGTACTGACGGCGATGCCACGGCCACAGTATGTATTTGGAACGATGTCGCCGAATCCAACACTTAAGAACGTTATGGCGATTAACCACATAGCGTTCAACAAATTCGCATGCTCCTCATCATGAAACCTGCAATAGGTATCTAACTGTATACAAAAATAAATATTAATTGAGAGGAGAGTTGAGTCCAAAATAAAGACCATCTGGTGGGCAAAAGTTATTTCCACCCGTAAAACAAATCGAACTTTAAAAATAATAAAGTTAATGGTGAATGATTAGAACAAAAACTGCTTGTTTACTTGTGTGATATAACGGTTTAGCCGGAGATCAATATATGGCCTGATTTTTTTTTAATGTCATATATGTTATATCCGACCTCAAGCATCACCTTGATCATAACCTTGTTTTTACCCTTGATTCTGTTTACTGTTGGATATTATGTTCTCATTCTCTATTGTTCAAGATGCTTACTACAAAGATATCATTTTCCATTGTATATTGTTCTAGAATGATTACTAGAACATATCATATTCCTTTTGAGTATTGTTAAAACTTGCTTACTGCAAGAATTGCAGAAGTTGATCTTCCCTTTGTCTTTATATTCTTTCCCATGAGAACCACAACACCTCAGCATAACAGATCTGTATAAATAGGACCTAGTAAAGTAAGAGTGTAAATTCTAGTCTTGTCTGTAGTCTAAGCCGAAACTCTGTAACTCGCGTTACTCGAATAAAAGTTTTTTAAAAAGTCTTCGTCTTCACGTCGCCCGTAACAATTTGGTGTCAGAAGTGGGATCCTCGATAAAAGGGTCTTCAACGAGGGAGATCCGGAGGCACTTAGAAGGACAGTCTCCTCGGGGGTCACCACACCACTACGATTGGAGCCAGCTGAAAAGGGTCTTCGACAGGAAGATCCGGAGGCACTAAGAAGGACAGTCTCCTGAGGCCAGCATCCAGCAACAACAGCAGCATCAACGACATCCAGCGAGCATGAAGTTACTTCTATTGTAAGTGAAAAACTTGAAGTGAATTTTATTTGTGATTTTTTTTTAACTTTCTACGTTGCTATTATTGAACTTTCTACGTTATAACCTTTTCATTTCAACATGCCGAATAACGAAGCTATAAACTCTAATGTAAACAATGAAGCAAACGCTTCAAATAACGACGAAGTACCATTTAAATTAAGCGAAATATTTTCTATCATCCCTGAATACGATGGGGATCAAATTAATTTAAATACTTTTATCATTGCATGTGATAGGGCCATGCAAATGACTGTTGGCGACCAAGCCATTTTACTTGTTATAAAAATTAAAAATCAATTAAAGGGACGTGCAGCCCAACTCATTAATTCAAGAGATTTGAGTACCTGGCGCGAAATCAAACAATTACTTAACGTTCATTTCGGAGATCCTCGCGATCTAACTTCATTAATTCAAGATTTACAAAGAATGTGTCAATCCCAAAATGAAAATGCTTTGACTTTTGTAGGCAGAGTTCAAACTCACTGCTCGAAAATGTATGCCGCAATAGGAAAACAAAGCCTTCTCACTAGGGAACAAAAAGAATCGCAAGCTACATTAATCGATAGCATGTGTTTAAATACAGTTTTGACAGGTTTAGAACCAAGAATAGGGCAACTAATTCGTGCTAGCAATCCACCAAACATGATGGATGCTATAGCTTTAATTAAGAGAGAATTGCAACTTTCTTATTTTGAAAATCAAAAATTTCAGAGGCAAAATCGTGTACCAGTCTTCAATAATAATATCAAAAGAACCAGTAATAATTTTCCAAAATTTTGTAATTATTGCAAAAGAAATGGACATACTATCAATGAATGTCGAACTAAAAATCAAAATAATTATTACAGAAATGGTCCAAATCCTTCTAGCTTCTCTAACAATTTCCAAAATAACTCCCAAAGAAATAATTTCTCCCAAAATAGGTTCCATCAAAGACCATCTTTTCCTCAGCAAAATAATTTTCAAACTCCTTCTTTCCAACCTAGGAACCACCCTCAAAACTTCCAACCAAGAAATCAACCTCCTAGAAATTTTTCTAATAATATTCCTAGAAACAATTTCCCAAGAACTTTTAATAATAATTCAGGTTTCCAGCCTTCTAATCAAAATTTTACTCCTAGATTCCCAAATTCAAATCCAAATAACCAAATTAGAACTCCCCAACAACATTATCTGGGCCAAAGCGAAAATTTTCAATTAACAGCCTCGGACCAGAACCCTATTCCGAATTTCAAGAATCTTGGTATGACCAATACGGACCAAACGTTTGCATAAATACCGTTGACAATAGTAACTTATATTATATTAAAGATAATACCGATAAGTACAAAATTTTAATTGACACAATAGCTGGTATTTCAATTTTCAAACCAGAGACGGTTCAGCAATTTTTAAATCGATGTCCAGAAAATTTTCAAATTAAAGGTATTTCTGGCCAATCAATTCCTATTACTGAAGCGGTATTTGTTTCTTTTACGGGTCCTCTTTCTCCCCATAAAGTTTATATTTGCGATCTAGATATAGGATTCGACGGAATTTTAGGCGCTGACTTTCTAGAAAGGTACGGTGCAATAGTAGATTTTAGGAATAAACAATTAATTACGTACTATAAAGTACACGAATTACTCAAAGACGGAGATGAATTAAACGAGTTAACGAATAATAGTGATAATAATAATCGAGTCGTTTATAAAAGACAAGTTAATGTTGACGAAAGATACGATAGCCTTCATATAAACGCTTATGAACGAAATAATAATAATAATAATGATAATACGGAAAATATAAATAATTTTGAAAGCGAAAATACGAGTTATAATATAAATCAGGTTACGATAGAACCGCGTTGCGAAAAAATATGCAAGTTTCATACGAATAAATATACGAATAAAGAAATGATTTTATGCGCACAACGAGTAGAAAAGGTATACGTGCCAAATGCTATAGTAAAAATAAACGAAGACGGTAATTTTTATACGACGATATTAAACGCTAATGCCATAACAAAGGATATTTGTTTCGAAGAATTTGAATTTGAGCCTTACATTAAAGAAACGAACGCTAGTAGTAATATTATTTGTAATTTTAATAAAACGAAAAGCAGAGTAGAAGAAATAAAAGAATCATTAAGGCTAGAACATTTAAACGAAGAAGAAAAAGAATTAATTACTAATTTATGCTTGAATTTTGAAGATATATTTTACTTTGACGGAGATTTCCTAAGTTTCACTAATGAAATAAAACATACTATCGATACAGGCGACGCTAAGCCAATTTTTACTAAATCTTATCGATATCCACAAGTTCACAAGGAAGAAGTAAAAACACAAATTAATAAAATGCTTTCTCAAGGAATAATTAGACCTTCTGTTTCACCATGGTCGTCCCCAGTATGGGTCGTTCCAAAAAAATTAGACGCTTCAGGCAAACAAAAATGGAGAATCGTAATTGATTATCGGAAATTAAATGAATTAACAGTTAATGACAGGTATCCACTGCCTAATATTTCAGATATATTAGATCAGTTGGGTAATTGCCATTATTTTACTACTTTAGATTTGGCTTCTGGTTTTCAACAAATTGAAATGAATCCAGAAGACATTTCGAAAACTGCTTTTTCCGTTGAAAATGGACATTTCGAATATTTACGTATGCCCTTTGGCCTTCGTAATGCGCCCTCAACCTTTCAGAGGGTTATGGATAATATACTAATGGGAATAGAAAACGAAAAGTGCTTAGTTTACATGGACGACATTATTATTTATTCTTCCACAATTAATGAACATATCTCTCGTATTACTGAAGTTTTTCAAAGATTAAGAAATTCAAATCTAAAAATACAGCCAGATAAGTGTGAATTCTTACGAAAAGAAGTAATTTATTTAGGACATGTTATTACACCTGAAGGGGTTAAACCAAATCCACAAAAAGTACAAGCTGTTATCGATTTTCCTCAACCTGCCAATACTAAACAAATTAAACAATTTTTGGGTCTTACTGGTTACTACAGGAAGTTTATTCCAAACTTCGCAAAAATGACAAAGCCTTTAACTCGACTTTTAAGAAAAGACGTACCATTTATTTTTGATAAAGATTGTCGTGAATCTTTCGAACAACTTAAAAATGCATTAATAACTTCACCAATTCTAATATATCCTAATTTTGAAAAAGAATTTGTTTTAACTACAGATGCAAGCGCTTTTGCTGTAGGCGCGGTACTTTCGCAAGGACCTGTTGGAAATGATCTTCCCATAGCATACTTTTCAAGAACCTTAAGTCCAGCAGAAATGAAATATAGCGTTATAGAGAAAGAACTATTGGCAATAATTGCTGCCGTAAAAAACTATAGACCTTATCTTTTCGGACGAAAATTCTTACTGGTTACAGATCATAGACCTTTAACCTGGCTTTTCTCAATAAAAGATCCCGGTAGTCGTTTAGCACGTTGGCGACTTAAATTAGAAGAATATAATTATCAAATAATTTATAAACCTGGAAAAATTAATCGAAATGCCGACGCTTTATCTCGAATCAAAATCAATCATATAAAAGAAGCTGTTTCCTTTCATACTTCCCTAGACGAACCATCTACTTCCCATGATAATCCTCAAGACATTGACCCGCCTATTGACAATAATGAGACTGACGAAATTGCTATAATCTGTAATGAATTTGACAGATTTTTTGATCTATACAAGACGACTTCAATGATCGACTATTCTAAAATCCAATACACAAATAATCAACTTTTAGACAAAACACACAAAGACATTGTACTAATTTTTCAACAAGACAAATTAACAGACCTTCACGAAAAAGTTATTGATGATTTACTTGAGCTAAATCCTGATTTTAACTATAATAAAGCAAATGTTCTTTCCAGTCAAACCGTAGCTAAAAGAAAATACTATATAATTCCTGTTCCTTTTAATTTTGAAACCGCAATACAAGTACTCTTCATATCTCTTTATTACAGTAAAGATATATTCGAAGAAAATAAAACTTATTACATTGAAAACAATCCAGATTTTCCAATTTTAGAAATGTTTAATTTTTTGTTCTCAGATAAAAATTTCCAACTAACAATTTGTCAGAACATTGTGACTATACCAGACGAAGACCAAATACCTATAATAATAGATCAATTTCATTCAGGCAAGACAAACTTACATCGAGGAATAAACGAAACAATTAGACGCATCAAACAAAAATATAATTGGACAGGACTAACTAAAGACGTTGAAACCTTTATTCGACAGTGCGAAATCTGCCAAAAGACAAAAATTTGTAGACAAAACTTGGACAGTCCCTTAGTTATTACCGAAACTCCTAAAACTCCTTTCGAAAGAATAAATATCGACATCCTAGAAATCCCAGTAAAAAATAATATCCTTACCATAAGAGACGAACTAACAAAATTTACCCAGGCTTATGCACTTCCTAATAAAACAGCGAGATCTGTAGTAGACGCTCTTTTACTCTATTTTCAACATTTTGGAACTCCTTTAAGAATCCATTGCGATGTAGGTAAAGAATTTAATAATCAATTAATGAAAGATCTTTGTAAATTATACAATATAAAATTAACTTTCTCTAGTGTTAGTCATTCGCAATCAAATGGCTCATTAGAAAGATTTCATGCCACCTTAACTGAAATGATACGCGCATGTAGTACAGAAAATCCTAACGAACACCCATTTCAAATGCTCCCTTACGCTTGTATAGCATATAACAATTCTATAAATAAAACACACGGCTTTACTCCTTACGAATTGCTATTCGGTCACACCTCGTCTCGACCTCCAGAAGTTTTGTATAATCAGCAAGAATTAATCTCTAAGTACGTTCGCGATTTAAACAATAAAATAAAGCATTATTATGAAGTGGCAAGAAAGCGTACGGATATGCGCAAACAAAAGGCGAAACAGCGATTTGATACACACGTTTCGGAGCAGCGACAATTTCGCGTAGGAGAAAAGGTTTATGTCAAGGAGTCCCAAATAAAAAATAAACTAGCTAACAAATTTAATGGACCCTATAAAATTAAAGAAATTTATACGAATTCAGCTTTGCTACATAACCCAATTACTAACCAAACTACAAAAATGAATTTTGATATGCTAAAGAAATGTCACGAATTACAAGAAGAAGAACTAACGGTTAAAGAATTCTTTTATACTCTAGATCGAAAAATCCCTATTGAAAATAATAACGTTTCCATTGAACTGGGCAATTTATTTGATGCCCCTGAAAATATTTCATTAGCTCACTGTGTATCTAAAGATTTAGAAATGAATGCAGGAATTGCAAAAGAATTTAAGAATAAATTTGGACACGTAGATGAACTAAAAAATCAAAATAAGTCAATTGGTGAAATAGCAGTACTTCAACTTCCGACAAGAAATATTTATTATTTAATAACTAAAGAATTTTTCTATTATAAACCAACTTATGCTAATTTATTTAATTGCTTAAAGGAATTACGAACAAATTGTCTCGAGAGCACTGATGAAAAAGATAAAATTATAGCTATACCCAAGTTAGCTTGTGGATTAGACAAATTAGATTGGGATACAGTTCTCCCTATGATCAAATATATTTTCAAAAATACTGATATTAAAATAATTTGTTATATCGAACCAAGTTCCTAATTCTGAAACTTCGTTACAGATTTTCTTTGTTCGCTACCGCTATGGCACAATATACACTGCGACCAATTAATAACACCATAGGCGTGTTCTATCAAGAGCAATCCGGACTCAAAATTTCTAATGACAAGTGGAGTTTATTGGTATATAAAGACATTTAATCTCTAAAAACAACATTCGAAAATAATACTAAAATTTTAGAAAATATGCAATTTATAATTCAACCAAAAGACGTACGAATGGCCGCCTTTCTAAGCGAAGTTAAGTCACATCTCACTTTACTAAATCAACTTTCCGAAAACATTGCGCTCAAATTTGAAGAATTAGCTATTGATGTAAGAAGATATAAAAGAGGTTTAATTAATGGTTTAGGGTCAGTTTGGAAATTTATTACCGGAAATTTAGACGCTTCAGACGGACAGTATTATAACGATTGTATCGACAAAATTAACAGAGACGAACACGAATTAGAAAAATTAATGAAAAAACAAATTTTAGTAACTACTTCAGTTATCAAAAACTTTAACGACTCTATCAACAAATTACAAATTGATGAAATTACTTTTAATAATGACATAAAACAAATCGAAAATTACATTTATAACATTTCTGATAATTTTAATTATTACACTGCAAAACTACAAGTTTTAGAGATGGCCGAAAGACTCCTAGAATCCTATACCTTTATCGAAAGCAATTTAAATGACATTCTAAACTCTATTACTTTTGCAAAGTTACATATTTAAAATTACATTTATAACATTTCTGATAATTTTAATTATTACACTGCAAAACTACAAGTTTTAGAGATGGCCGAAAGACTCCTAGAATCCTATACCTTTATCGAAAGCAATTTAAATGACATTCTAAACTCTATTACTTTTGCAAAGTTACATATTATTCACACGTCAGTTATAACTCCTGAAGACCTGGTTCATCATTTGCAAATAATCGCTCAAACTTTAAACAAAAATAATTTGCCCTTAACTCCTCAACTTCTAAATGTTTCAACTTATCTTGATTTTATAGAACTAAAGGTTTTTCAAACAGAAAATAGACTTGTTTTTATATTAGATATTCCTTTAGTAGAACCTCAATGGTATACTCTTTATAGAATTTATCCTATTCCAATTTTCGACAATAAAACTGGATTTTATCACATGGTATCCACTGATACTAAATTTGTAGCAAAAAGCGATGACCCAACTCTCTATGTAATTCTCTATGATATAAAAAATTGTAAAGAACTAGCATTTGATTTAATAATGTGCAAAGATTTATATCCTACTCCTATTGACTCACATTCAAGATGTGAAGCTCAATTATTAGAGGTAAAAACCCATTTACCTAATACTTGTGACATAGTCACAATTTCAATTGAAAGTTACAATGTACAATTGATTCAAGAGAATCAATGGTTAATAATTTTAAGTGAAATATTTCCTATAACTATTAAGTGCAAAAATCAAAATCCTTTGACTATAATGCTAGACAAAACTTCAATTTTAACGTTAAAATCTGAATGCATTGCTTATATTGGAAGTACTAAAATTCAAACGAAAAATTTAAATAAATCTAATCAAACCTATAAATTTCACCCAATTAATATACCATTTGAATGTTGCAAAGAAACTCCAAATAAACTAAAATATCCTGACTTAAAACCTTTACAACTAAATAAATTTAATTATGACGATTTAAATGTCGCAAAGCATAAATTAGGCGAATATGCAAAGGATCTTGATAATATTATTAACGAACCAACTGTAAATAAGTATACGCCAATATTGACATATCTATCCATTACTTTAATCATACTTTTAATTATTGTGTACTTTTATTTTAAATGTAAAAAGTCTAGGAACATTAAAATAGGCATTATTACTACTAATAACGGAGACGATCCTCCACAACCTCCTAGAACTCGAAATCACGTTTTTCAAAATTTAAGAAAATTTGTTACTGTCAAAAGAAGACCTTCGTATAGATTGGACGAACCTCGCGAAGAAGAAGAAATTGAACTAAATTCTAATACTAAAACATACGCCTAATTTAATGTCAAAATTTGTTAACACAAATTTTTAATATAAGGGGGAAGGTGTTATATCCGACCTCAAGCATCACCTTGATCATAACCTTGTTTTTACCCTTGATTCTGTTTACTGTTGGATATTATGTTCTCATTCTCTATTGTTCAAGATGCTTACTACAAAGATATCATTTTCCATTGTATATTGTTCTAGAATGATTACTAGAACATATCATATTCCTTTTGAGTATTGTTAAAACTTGCTTACTGCAAGAATTGCAGAATTTGATCTTCCCTTTGTCTTTATATTCTTTTCCCATGAGACCCACAACACCTCAGCATAACAGATCTGTATAAATAGGACCTAGTAAAGTAAGAGTGTAAATTCTAGTCTTGTCTGTAGTCTAAGCCGAAACTCTGTAAGTCGCGTTACTCGAATAAAAGTTTTTTAAAAAGTCTTCGTCTTCACGTCGCCCGTAACATATATATTACTGGTTTCGGATGTCTAATTGCTTACAAGATATACAGGGTGTTTCAGTTTTAAACAATATGAAACAATATTGTCAGTTCGTTCTATGACCTTTTTTATTTGGGGGCATTATAAGAAACATACAGAGTGTGATTGTTTTAAACAATATGTGGACTTTACTGAACATTTACCAAAGTAGTTGAGATATTTAAATCATATTTGGTACATCGATTTGCATAAAATCTATTAATATCAAACACCTTAACAAACCAATGATGGAGAATTAGGTAATTAGTACATTTATTATTAGAAAAAATTGAATCACCTTGTATAGTAATAAAATTTATTGGGTTTCTATGTAGATTTTAATTTTAAATAGCCCGCTACTTTATGTTAGCATATAATAAATATGTCATCGACATATCTCCACAAAAACATTAGGTTGGTGGAGATATGTTATGAATTATGAATTATGAGAAACGAGATCCCACAGCCATTCCAAATTCCTAGTGATAAAAGTTGAAAATAAGTGGAAATATATGAAAATAGGGTAAACTTAATCGACACAACCCAAGAATATCCCACTAATAAAGCAAACGGAAAACAAGCAACATTTTAACGGTATAAAATAATATAATTTTTTATAGATGGCTATAAAAAAATGGAGTTTCAGAGAGTGCTGAATAAAGCTAGCTACATTTCCGATAAAAAAACCTAATAGCATTTTCCCGCGTGTTCCGGATCAAATCTGAACACCCTGTAGATATTATATGTTTTGCCAAGCCGTTTAGAAGATATTCGACCTTGAAACTTTTAATTTTGCACTTTTGATGCGCATATTGTTTGGAAAATTAAACCTGTGCGGGTATAACCTATAAAGGAAAAATGTCATAAATGCCCTTAAAATATAAAATAAGCTTTAGAGTGTTGCAAATTGAATATAATTTGTTTACTAAAATTTGGACTAAGGAAAATTTAGCCATATTTTTAGGCGAATAGGCATCAAAATTGGCTTGAAAATTAAAAATTTTAAGAAAAAATACCTATATTCTTTGAGCATACCTATACAGTGTGGTCATTTAAGTGTGCAACATATGGGACTTTTTTTTATTAATTGTACAACCAAAATACAGACATTGTCGAAAGTTGATGCATGTTCCATAATCATATTAGGTTGACTTAGAATGGTTGCAAGTTAAACAGCATACAGGGTAGGTCAAAAAATATAAAAATTGCACAAGAGTAAAGTAACCTTGTTTCAAAAAAATCAGCAAAAGGTTATTAAGAAAAGTTATCATTACTAATGTTTTACCTTGTTCAGAAGAATTTTTGCGAAATTTTAAAGTTTTGTTTAATATCGTTGCAACAAACATGAAGTTTGTGATTCCCTAAAAAATTAAAATTCTAAGATAATTTTACAAATATGCTTGAATTTAAACAAAGTTATGCGAAATTGATATAATTTTGATTGATTTATGAAATTGTTTAGGGTAAATATTAAAACAAAATTTTTTTTAGGAAACTATTAACGTTTTTCAAAAAAAAATATTTCTTTCTCTTAGGAGGCCATGTTTTGATATTTAGGTATAACTTTTAATTCTTGACAACTTTTCTTAATAACATTTTGCTGAATTTTCTGACATAAGGGTACTCTACTCTTGTACAATTTTTATATTTTTTGACCTACCCTGTATGCTGTTTGACTTGCAACCATTCTAAGTACCTATTGTAAATAAAGAATTCCAAATGAATAAATCCCATTTCTCAGCCTACTACGAAATTTTAATTTTTTCGAATTCACGCGCACCGCGACACAAAATTGCGTTTTTCATGAAAACGGTTAAGGTTTTCGTATTTTTACAAGAGACATTTTTTGTTCAAAATCGAATGTAATTTAATATTCCGCTGTCTAAAATGCAGATTTTTCAACGACAAAAAAGTTTAAAACACTTTTGTTCGAAAGTAACGACGTAGCCAATGCCCTCTAGCGGCTAGAAAAAAGTTGATAGAAAATTCATAATCGCCGTCCCAGAAAACATAAAAGTACCAATTTTCAACTCGATAGCATAAATGGAACCGAAAATACTTATTTTTTTCTGTTTTTAAAAGAAAACTTTGACGCCCTGTATGTCGAAAACGAAGCGTTTTTGGGCAAAATGTTATATGAAGAACCCCATTTATTTTTAAAAATACTACTCAAATTTTGAGTATGGCGGTTTAACTTCGACTCACCCTGTATAATAAAACTTGACCACCAATTTTCGAGATGTAACTCATAATTTGGGATTTTTCTACTAAAATAAGTTGGCATATGAACTAAAATTTCTCGCTAAAACCGATAGTCATAGTTTTTGCCAATGTCTTGAAAACTGGGGATCATTAAAAGCGTAGAGTAGGTGCCATAGTATTCTAATATATTAAAAAATATTATTTTAAATTATTTTGTGAATACAATAAACTGTTCAAATCCTTCATTTGATAGTTAACACTTTTATTACTAAAAATATATTCTCCTTCCAGTCTCAGCATAAGACCTGAATGGCCTCGGGTATTGTTATCCTCCGCTAAACTCGACCCAGACTTGTTTTTCCGAAAATATTACTCTATGACATCACCTGAGATTAACTTGTCAAGACTTGTTTGGCGGCATCACGCCTGATCGATATTCTTTACACAATGTTTGGATGGCTGAATTGTTAGCATATCTGATGGACCTAAGGGTTCGAATCCTACTGGTTTTTGTTTTTTTTTTTCAACTGTCATGAGCTGACGTCTATACCCTGAGTGTCTGAAAAATAGCCTCTGTCGGAAAATTTACAAATCAGACCACCGCGAAGTCGCGGGAAATTTGGTCGCCTTTTTACCATGTCTCAGCCTTATGGGGATTAACATGGGGAAAGTGGCCTACAACCTACACTGCTTATCTACTGGTGGCAGTTACTGTTATTTCAGCTTCATTGACATTTGCAGCAAAAACTAGTTTTCCCCTTTTTTATTGTTACTCGTATTTCATAGCGTAGGTACTTTTTTTGTTTTACTATAGCTTTGCTTGTCAACCACTTGCTGGGGTACACCTAAATCTCAAGACCCCACATTATGACTTCGCATAAATTTAATGGCACAATTTAAATTTTACTCTCCTTAGGGGCATAAAGGTTCTATCTCAGAGAACAGGGGCGCATATAAGGGCAAAATACAGATATGCTGAAAAGCTTTGTTCGTCCCTACGGACCTTTATAGTCGACTATTCAATAACATGGCACGATCACGTGGATTACATTGTAGTAGGGTCCTAGAATGATCATATTGTATAGAAATGTAATAACAAAAGGAAACGAATTTAGATTTCCAAAATTGCCGTCATTTCCGTATTTATTTACATCTCCCTCAAGGCTTTTTTGTTAAGAAATTCGATAACATTGGCGATCGGTTGGTATCTAGATCTACCTACTTACAGGGGCGCCGGGTTTTCAGACATTTTTTACGATTTTTTTTAAATAAAAACAAATAAATAAGTATATAAATAATAATATAAAATAAAAAAGTTTTTAGAAAAATAAAACAACTTTCTGTTTTAACAAAACAAAAAAAAATAATACACTAATGGCAGGTACAGCGTGTCCCAAATAGTTTGTCCTACCACCTGGATCTCAGGAACCGTAAGAGATACGAAAAAAACTTGAATACAAAAGTTGTAAGGTTGGCAGTGGACGTAACCTCTCTTTTATCTTCACATATACAGGGCGATTCGTATTTGCAGGACAAAAATAAAATATTTAGATTTTGACAATTGCATTAATCCTTTGGAATATTTGCATTCTCCATGAAATTTTCTACAGAACCGTTTTTTTTGTTTTGTATTTTGGATGCAGCGTTGCCAAGATATCGAATTTTTCTTGGAATTTAGGGACTTCGTGGAGGTTATGGAAACTGAATGCTGTATCTTTATTTTAATAGATATCAAAGATGTATTTTAACCGAAGTATGACAGCATAACCGTGTGTAGTGTGGTATGTCGAAATTGGTTTTTGCATATACAGTGTGTTCATAACAGGCTCTCAAAATCGTATAATTTCAAACAGCAATAACTTATTTTTTTCAAATGGAATGACCCATATTTCTATAGTTTGTTGGATGTCGGCGTCCAAGCCCCACATTTTATGTAAATAACATTCTGTACCAAAAACTACCCGTTTTCGAGATATTTAGTATTTAAGAAAATTTCTTTGCATTTTTCATTCAGGTGAGAAGGTTATATCAAGCAAGCCATAACTATTTTTCCAGACAGTGGCAGAAATAATTGTCATTTTAGATAATACGGGAAATAAAATTCCTATACTCGTATACAGTATGTATGTCCACGGATAGACATCCCAAGAGGACAAATGGACCAAAAATTTCATTTTTCGACAAAAAGTCATTCTTGATAAGTTTCTGCTTCTAGAAAAAATATGGTCCACGAAGAGAATTTTCGATTTTTTTATACAGGGTGTCCAAAAAAAAACAAAAACATGAAATGCGATCAAGAATTAACTGTCACTTCACTTTGACGTGACATGATCTTTGATAAAGGAGGAAGATTTATTCTCCGAAAGCTCAGAAAACAAATTTGTTGAAGTTATTTTTTGAGTTACACGTTTAAAGTTTCGTTCGTTCAGTGTTAATAATTTATGAATTTTCGAGGCAACTTGAAAAAGTTGTCTTTCAATCAGTTTGGTGGCGAAAAACCCAATTAAAAATTAAATGGAGAATAAACTGCCTTTATTTTTAAAAATATCAAAAACTTTTACTTAGAAAAGTTGTTTAGAATTAAAAGATGTGTTCGATTGTCACTTTTCAAACAAATCAGCCAACCCCGTTTTTTTATTTCCAAATGTGAAACTCCTTTGTGTCTAAAATTATCAAAAATATTTATTTAGAAAAGTTGTTTAGAATTAAAAGACGTGTCTGATTGTAACTTTTTAAGCAAATCGGACGACTTTGACTGAAATGGGTAAAACATTACCCTCTGACACGTCTTTTAACTCTAAACAACTTTTCTAAATAAATATTTTTGATATTTTTAAAAACAAAGGAATTTCACACTTGGAAATAAAAAAATCGGAGTAGGCTGATTTGTCTGAAAAGTGACAATCGGACAGATCTTTTAATTCTAAACAACTTTTCGAAGTAAAAGGTTTTGATATTTTTAAAAATAAAGGCAGTTTATTCTTAATCGCACTTCATGTTTTTGTATTTTTTGGACACCCTGTATAAAAAAATCGAAAATTCTCTTCGTGGACCATATTTTTTCGAGAAGCAGAAACTTTTATCAAGAATGACTTTTTGTCGAAAAATGAAATTTTTGGTCCATTTGTCCTCTTGGGATGTCTATCCGTGGACATACTGTATACAACGGGTAGGTATAGGAATTTTATTTCCTGTATTATCTAAAATGACAATTATTTCTGCCACTGTCTGGAAAAATAGTTATAGCTTGCTTGATAAAACCTTCTCACCGGAATGAATAATGCAAAGAAATTTTCTTAAATACTAAATATCTCGAAAACGGGTAGTTTTTGGTATAGAATGTTATTTACATAAAATGTGGGGCTTGGACGCCGACATCCAACAAACTATAGAAATATGGGTCATTCCATTAGAAAAAAATAAGTTATAGCTGTTTGAAATTATCTATCAACATTAAGAAGTAGGGGTCAACACTTTTCTGGTCACGTCAGTCTGTTCAAAGTCAAGACCTGGCCAGTGTTTACGCATTGTCCGACTTGCAGAGTAGTAGATTCCGATATAAATCTGACTCACCTTTCGCACTGTCGCAGCGTCCAACTAGCGATGATCCAGAGCGAGACCATGAATACGAGCAGCACTGTGCCCGGGCAGATGGTCATTAACGTTTTAAGTACAAAACGCGTGTTGAAGTTTATTCGATTCAGAGCACCTATACTGCGAGACGACGCGTCCGTGAACAGCTTGCTGTGCAGCAGCATCACGCGACAGATGAGGTACAGCCGGAGGAACATAGGTAGTGATAGTGGCACATCGTAGGGGACGCACTTCGAACCGATGCCCCCGTTCTTATTCGCCAGCTTCGTCGTCCACACGAACCTGGGGAGACGAGGTTGAGTTTGATTGGGCCAGTTCGGTCACATACAACAAGCGAATTCGGTCTAGAACCGTCATCGCACGCTCCCGCGTGTGCAGTGATTTTTGGCAACGGCCCTCGTAAAATAAACTGGACCGCCATTGGGCCCTAGTCCCTCCACCAATTTCTAGCCATCCGGAAGAGGGCGCTGGCGCCTGCCTGGATTGCCGCCATATTGTGTGCATTATAGGGGATTTAGATTGCATTCTAGGGGAAAAGCGAAATTTGTGGTGGCATCACTAAATGATGTTTGACAACGGCCAACCACGGCCCTCGTGCATTTGACATTTGACAGCCAATGACGTATGCGCCCAATATGGTCGACCTTTCGGTGGGACATACCGTATATACAGGGTGGGCCAATGGAACCTTTCCACCCCGATTTTTTTGGTTTAAAATAAAAATCTGGGAAAACGCTCGCACACGTCGATTTTTGATTTGAGGGGGAACTATTTTTCAGTTCTTTTCATACAATTTCGCCTAATTATTTTTATCCGTAACGAAATGACAGCTTGCCAAAATAAAGATAAATAAAAATACCTTCTAATTAAAGTTGTATTATTTAGGTGCACACGTGAACTTTATCTAACAAACTGTTGTTCACAAAATGTTTACACCAGTTTGTTTAGGAGTTTCGTTAGAACTAATCCCAGCGGCAAAAATAAATTATCGTTGCCATAGTGTATGCGCCGATTGACATAAAAACTAACAACAAAACATCCGTTTTTTTGACTTTTGTAGAGTTTTTGAACAGTTTATTAGATAAAGTTCAAGTATTTTTTGTTGCTAGTTTTTGTGTTAATAGACATTATGGCAACGATAATTCCTGCTGCCGAGATTATTTCTAATGAAACTCCTAAACAAACCGAGGTGAACATTTTGTGAACAACAGTTTGTTAGATAAAGTTCACGTGTACACCTAAATAATACAACTTTAATTAGTAAGTACCTATTTTTATTTATTTTCATTTTGACAAGCTGTGATTTCTTTACGGATAGAATAAATGAGGCGACATTGTAGGGTCATAAAGAATTCGATGAGACCTCTAAAAAGAGGTAGATATGGCAGGACCCCTTTCCCCTATTTAAATTTTGGGGGTTGTTCTCTCCCCAGCTAGGGGGTTAAAGCTACGGGGATGAAAAAACTGAAAAATGGTTCCCCCTCAAATCAAAAATCGACGTGTCCGAGCGTTTTCTCAGATTTTTATTTTAAACCAAAAAAATCGGGGCGGAAAGTTTCCATTGGCCCACCCTGTAGGTGCGACAAATGATTGTATTGGAAGAGCAGTCCAGTTTATTTTATGTGGCTGATAGATGCGCGTGCGCGGAACTAGCCTAGGACGGTTATAGACCAAACGGTTAGCTGTGCTGCTAGCAAGATATTCCAAACCATACTATAGAGGGTGGATTATACAGTGTCACCATTAAAGTCCGCACCATATGGAATTTTTTTTAAATAGCTTTGGTTAAAATTTGATGTCGGGAACAGTTTTTGCTTCAAATTAGGGCAAACAGTTGTTGCCAAGCGATCTTTGTTAGCTGTCAAATTTGTCATTTTTGTTGCATAAAGTGGCGGAAAGTGGCATGTCTAAATAGAATTTTGAAAAAAATATATTTGAAAAAGATGTTTCTCTCTGCGATTTTATGTACTTGTGCAAAATTTCAAAAGCCTAGGAACAACTTGCGATTTTTGATATTTTTATCAAATAAAATATTTTTTACAAATCCAAAGTTTACTTAACTGGTAAAAATTAATTCATTTGTGTAATACTCACAGTCTAATGTCAGTTCCATGATAAATATTAATTTACTTTCCATATTTCTAAAAACTAAAATTGCAACCATAAAAAATGTTGGCACTAGCGGTACAAAGTTCCAATAATTTTATCTTTCTTTTGAAAAGACACAAATATTTAATCTTATAAAATATTAAGTGGATGTTCGATATAGAGAAAATGTCAAAAGAAGGCATTGTTTTAATTAGACTTTAGTTTTCGCAACTTTTCTGAAAACATAATTTTTTGTAATAAGTACCTAAATAATTATTGTTAAAACAGTAAGTTGCCCATGGTAAACGAATTGCAAGTTTGCACACCTACGTAAAATCGCAGTAGAAACATCTTTCTCAAATATTTTTTTTTAATTTGATTTAGAAGTGCTACTTTCCGACACTTTCTTCAACAAATGTCAAATTTGACAGCTAACAGAGATCGCTTTGCCACAACTGTTAATGTCATTTTTGCTCTAATTTGAAGCAAGATCTGTTCCCGACATCAAATTTTAACCAAAGCTATTTTTTTTTAAATCCCATATGGTGGGGACTTTAACGTTGACACTGTATATTATAAGTGGCTTACTTAAAATATCTCGGCTATTTCTTGACGGTGGCGGGTGCGAAAGTTGCTACGAAAACTATGGCCAAAAATCTAAAAAATTCAAAATTTTTAAACCACTGTCACTTTTTCATTTTTTGACATACGGAAATGTCTTTTGACATGAAAATTGTTTGCACTAACCGACAGAATTTACGTATGACATTAGTTTTGTCGTATGGATTACCGTAAAATTTGCACCCTCGGAAATTAAATTATTTGTAAAAGTCTTTAATTATGTGTGTTTTGTAAAGCAAAATGTCCCATTCAATTTGACGTGTCACACTTACCAGTTTGTTCTGTTTTTACAACAGAAATTAAAAAAAATATATATATAAATTTTTATATCTTGCAACCATTGTATATATATCTTTGTATAACTTAGAAGAAAATAGTAAAATGTCATGTACAGAGTTATTCATTTATAATTTCCGATTCTAGGCGCGATTTAAAAATATACAAGGTGACCATATTTCGAGTCTATGCATGAGGATCTTGGTTATGTTAAGAGATACGAAGTCGGTTAAATTAAGGCAAAGTTGCGGAATTTGATGCCGAGTAACATGGTAAAAAGAAATTTTGGCTGGCCCTTTTCGTTTTGAAAATGCGAAAAAACTGAAAATTGTCGTATTCGTTTTTATTTTTTTAAACGAAAACGAATGGCGCTGGACATTTCTAAGTTAAACATTATTAAGGCACTTTTTTTACAAGGAATGTAAATATGGCCTCGCATTTTTTTCTCGCCTCCCTGGACAAAGATATGACGATCAACTTTTATATTTCTTATGGGCGCCATATTGTATTCTTGCATTTTTGAAAAGAGGATTTTGTTCTGGTTAAAATTATATGTCACACATTATGCTTTACTTTGTTTTTCTTGCCGTAATATCAAATTAATCGTTTTTGCATAGAGTGCCTTGGAAACGTAAGCCCCATAATGTTTGACGTTTTTGTATAGTGGGCCTTGGAAACATAAGCCCCATAATGTTTGACGTTTTTGCATTATAAATAAATAACTTTTACAAACAAAATAAGGGTTCAGCAATGGGCAATTGTCATGAATAAATTGCTCAATTCGGTAATTTTTCTTAATTTTTTTATAGTAAATACATAACAAACTGGCAAGTGTGACATAAAAAATTAAACGGGATATTTCGTTTAAAAAAAAATGCGTTATTAAATTTTTCCAGATAATTATTTTTCTCAAATTTAGTCATATCTAATATTTCAAAACTGATATAACATTTAGATTCTGACAGTTTTTGCAAATATTTTTCATGTTAAACTTTTTCGTGTCCCTCTAGAAATAAAAAAGTTACAGCGGTTTAAAAATTTTGAATTTTTCGATTTTTGGCTATAGTTTCGTAGGTGGCCACAGACAGCAACTTTCCTTATGACAAAACCCCGGAAGAGCAATCGATCGCACCCTCCGCCGATTTTTTCTGTCAAAGAATGGACGAGATATTTTGAGCGAGTCACTTATACAGTGTGGTCATTTAAGTGTGCAACATAAGGGATTTTTTTTATTAATTGCACAGCGAAAATACAAATATTCCCGAAAATTGGCGCATGTTCTATAATCATATTAGGCGCACTGTTGCAATCAAACAGCATACAGGGTAGGTAAAAAAATATATAAATTGTACAGGGTGTTCCCGTATATTTTGACCCTCCCCTAGAACCTCTATTTTTTCGAGTTAGAAAAAAAATACTTAAATGAAAGTTGTAGGGTACCAAGGTGTATTGTCTCAAAAATAATGGAGGAATGCCCTTGCCTGAGTTGAAATGTTTTTCCATGGCAACCTTGATTAAATATGAAGATCGTATTTATCTGCAATTTGGAATTAATCATGCGAATGCTTAGAGCAAACATATAACATATTTATATTGTTGGAATCGGAAAAATTCGTGCAATTCAAAAATCCACAAATATACAGGGTGTTCCATTAAAAAAAGTAAGTTTATATTTTTTCATAAATTTGCGACGCTCATTTGTTTTATCTAGTAACAGATCCTAACGGTTCAGAAAAAAACCCTACAACTTTCATTTAAGTATTTTTTTTCTAACTCGAAAAATATAGGCTCTAGGGGTGGGTCAAAATATACGGGAACACCCTGTACAAGAGTAAAGTACCCTTATTTTAGAAAATTCAGCAAAAGGTTATTAAGGAAAGTTGTTTAGAATTAAAAGCTATGCCTAAATACCAAAATATAGCCTCTTAAGAAAAAACATTTTTTTCGTCAAATAATTTCCAGTTTCTTAATAAATATTTAAAATAAAAATTTTGCACCTTAAATGTGAGTTTTTTAATATACACATTATCATTACTAATGTTTTATCTTGTTCAGAAGAATTTTTGCGAAATTTTAAAGTTTTGTTTAATATCGTTGCAACAAACATGAAGTTTGTGATTCCTAAAAAATTAAAAATCTAAGTTAATTTTACAAATATGCTCGAATTTGAACCAAGTTATGCGGAATTGATTTAATTTTGATTGATTTATGAAATTGTTTAGGGTGAATATTAAAACAAACTTTTTTGAGGAAATTATTGTTTTTCAAAAAAATATTTTTTTTCTTAGGAGGCCATGTTTTGGTATTTAGGCATAACTTTTAATTCTATACAACCTTTCTTAATAACATTTTACTGAATTTTCTACCTTGTATGCTTGCAACCATTTTAAGTGCGCCTAATATGATTATCGAACATGCACCAACTTTCGGGAATGTTGGTATTTTCGTTGTGCAATTAATAAAAAAAATCCCATATGTTGCATACTTAAATGACCACACTGTATAAGTTACCCTGTATACCTAATTTTATTTTTAGAGGCGTGGCACGATGTATATTATGGTCAACAGTCAAGTGGATGTTGTAAGAAAACGATTCCCGTAACTCCCGTAAATAAGACGTAAGTTTTTGGAAAATGTGAGAAGACGTTCATTTTTGTATAAAGGCTTCTTACCTATAATGTCCTGGAATTGGATGCACAGCACAAATGATGAGCTCCATGGAAATCTGGCTCATTCGCTGCCACGTCATTGCTATCCGCCAGTCGTCAGCGCAATTGTCTATCATGAATAGCTGGAAAATGTCACATCTCTGATTCCAAACGTTCCAATCATTTTCGTAGTAGTTTCTAATCATAAAATTATATTATTTTATTTTTTATGCAGGATGTTTTAACAATTATTAGTGGACATATTTTTAGAACAAAAACAATATCAAAATAGGAGAAAAGTTCATATACCTACAGTTGTAAAGAGCTCATTTTACCGTAATAAGTTTTTTTGTCCCAAAAACAACAAGCAGCTTCAAATACTAATTTAAATTTCAGTTTAGTTACTACCTAATAGAAGACAATGATTATTGACAGATATTTTTTACTTTTAACTTTACCAGTGGCGGGTGTTTTAAGACCACTGCGAGAAAAATCGGTCTATCGGTTGCGCAGCTATAGGCAATAATAGAAAGCGCCATTTTTATCTTTATCGTGCTTTAGAAATGAAACTGCCTTTGTTTTTGCCCATATATTTTTTATTTATTAACCGATTTTAATGAGCGTTACAACGCTTCTTGTAGAAAGGTCGGACTATTGGCAGAAAGTTCGAAATTGCTGGTTTTCTAAATTCCAAGATGGCCGCCATACTTAAAATTTGTTTATTCTTTGGAATAATTCATTTTGAAGCAAAAATATTGGAATAATGCAATGAACGATTTTTCTCGCAGTGGTCTTAAAATGTGGAGAAAGGTTCGTTTTATTTATTTTTTGCATTGGTTGCATTATTTTGATATTTCCATTTCAAAAAGAATTAGCCTAAAGAAAGGGATGACTTAAACATCGCAACCATGTTGGATTTTAAAAAATCCGCCATTTTAAATCAAGCAACGATGCCAGGTTTTTTAATATCCGAAAACATTATAGAAAAAACAAAAAAATTGTGAAATTCTTCAGCCCACCCGATAGATTGCCATGACTAAGAAGACATTTTGGTGTTTCCTATTAACTATTCGTTATGGTTGGTTATATTAACTTCCTATTTGTCCTTCCACCCACAATATTCGACATACGTATAATCTTTTAATTGCTATGCCTCTTAATTTAGAGTTTATTGGTACAAAAACTTTATTCTTCGATCTCTTCGATTTTAAAAATAAAATTTCAGCGCCCTATATCCTAACAAAATGGCATTTAGATATAAAATTTATATAATTTTTTTTTACTTTTTCACATCTCCATTTTGTCTAAAAGCAATTACCTAACTGTTTTTTTAAATAAATACTTTCTGTACCTAACGTTGATATTTCTGTGATAGTAAGTCATTGCCTTGATTTTTTCAATCATTCAAACATACATACCAATTATTCATGTTGATACATGCAGGGTGGCCCATTGATGTGAGCAAGTACCAAAACTAGCTTCAGAAAACAGATGATTATTGAAAAACGAAATAGCAGTTTCATAAGGGACTCAAAAAGATATTAAGATTAAGTCATCATGTAAAAAAATTTAACCACAGGTGAAAAAAAAAATAGCTTAGTACGAATCCGAAATTTAAAAAATTCTAAAGTCAACCAAAAAATAATGTAATGTGACAACGTAGCTCTCCAGAAGTCACCTAGACCGTGTGCTTTCAAGCAGGGGCGCCTAGTTACACGGGTGCTAAGGTTGAATAGCCCCACGTTAGTTCTCAAAAAAAAATTCGTATTTTCCTTTTAAGTATTCCTCTTCCACTATGTGGTTAATTTTTTTTACAACATGAATCTCTGTCCCTGTATTTTGAAAATATTTTTACTTATAGAGTGTTTCACGAAGGCGTGGTTACAAATGAGTAGATTTTCCTTTTTAATTTTAATACTGCATATTTTTACGTATTCGATTATATGCCTTTCAGCTTTACAATGCGTTGAAAAAGTCAATAACCAAAAAAAATCCTCGCTCGCATTTCCTAGTAGAATTTTGTTCCTTATTAATGTATTAATGCCTTACCACAACAACGCTATAAACTTGGAATGGAATCTAAATATTTTCCCATGTGAGACTACAACCACAGACCTATATAGCTTCGCCTACAACTATACCTACCTTCTAGTATGCGAGAAACTTTGACAAGGACGTATCCAATAACTTAGGTGAGTGTTAATCTGTCAAATTCTTTAATTTTCTCTTATTATTGTTGTTTTCCTTTGTGTTCGAATTAATTCACGTGACCACGGTTTTTAATCTTAGATTTTAATTGCAATCAACAATTATTGTTTTCTGTTGTGTTTGTGTTAGACTCTGTAATGATACCTTATACCTTCTGGAAAATATAACAGGGAAAAAATCATCAATTTTTTAAAAAAATTATATAACTTTTAAGAAAGAATAACATAAGTTAAATTATTGCACCATGCTTGTAGGTGATATGAAGAAGAATCTAGGTTGAGACGAAATGTTGCAATATATAGGGTGATTCAGTCATACTGTAAACAATTTTAACCACAGGTGGGAAAAATAGCTTAATACGAATTCTAAATTTAAAAAACCAAAAGTCAATAAAAAAGAAGAAATATTTCCATTTAATTTTTAATTGGGTTTTTCGTCACCAAACTGATCGAAAGACAACTTTTTCAAGTTGCCTGCAAAATTCATAAATTCTTAACAGTGAATGAACGAATGAATAAATTGCTTAGGAATGGTGATAAAGGAGACCCCATAGGGGTAAAATTCATTTCCTAGTTGAAAATAAGTGGTTTTAACACATAGTGTTGTTAGTTCTAATATTGCATCTATATTGAAATTCGTCCTTTCTACTAAAGTCTGATCATTTTCTAACTTGGAAGATTTTGAACAAAGTGAATGGACTAGATATGTTCACCAACCTAATGTTTGGTGGATATATGTAGATGACATATTTGTTATATGGGAACATAAATTAGATGATTTAAATTCATTATTAAATTTTATAAACTCACAAGAACCTTCTATTAAGTTTACCTTAGAAATTGAAAATAATAATCAATTACCTTTCTTAGATGTTTCTATACTGAAATCAGATAGTATAGAAACTAGTGTCTATAGAAAAGCAACACATACTATACATATAATAGATATCTCCATTTCAACTCCAATCATCATATTAGCACAGACCTATATAGCTTCGCTATATAGGTCGAAGCTATATATGTCTGTGATATTAGTGTTAAAAAAGGAGTAATTAAAAGTTTGTATGACAGGGCTAGAACGATTTGTTCTCACAAAATTTGAGGAGGAGATTAAACATATAAAATATGTTCTTGAGAAGAATAGTTATCCTATTGAAATTTTTGAGCAAGTTTTTCAGGATTGCCAACAAAATAACAATGCTAATAGAATTAGAGAAATAAATCTGGTGGACCGACCAGTAAATTTAATTATTCCTTATATTCCTGGACCATCAGATAAGCTAAAACGCATAGGTAATCGTTTTAATGTCAGAACAGTATTTAAAACCAAAAATACACTAAGATCGATGTTAGTTAAAACGAACCCATTTAATGAGACACAAAGTTTAAAAAATTGTATTTATAAAATTCTTTGTGAATGTGGAAAGTTCTATGTTGGGGAGACTTGTAGGCCATTTAACGTTCGTTTAAAAGAACATAAAAATTATATCAGGCAAAATCAAATTTCTAAGTCAAAAATATGTGAACATTCTTTTAATAACAATCATAGGATATTGTGGGATAGGTCCAAACCAATTCTCAAAGAAGAAGTAGGAAATAGACGAAAAATTAAAGAATCTGCATTTATTCTAGGAAATACGGACAACTGTGTTGCTGAATGTTCAGTGGAATTCAGTAAAATATTATTTCCACTTATTCAAAAAGAAATTAGTATAGATAATTAGATAGATCAAATTTCTAAGTCAAAAATATGTGAACATTCTTTTAATAACAATCATAGGATATTGTGGGATAGGTCCAAACCAATTCTCAAAGAAGAAGTAGGAAATAGACGAAAAATTAAAGAATCTGCATTTATTCTAGGAAATACGGACAACTGTGTTGCTGAATGTTCAGTGGAATTCAGTAAAATATTATTTCCACTTATTCAAAAAGAAATTAGTATAGATAATTAGATAGAACACAAGGTACAATATCAGGCAGGTGGCTAGGCTATTGTTTCTGTTGTCATGACATTTTAACCTGAAATTTATTAATCTGTCACTTCACTTTGACGTGACATGATCTTTGAGAAAGGAGGAAGATTTATTCTCCGAAAGCTCAGAAAACAAATTTGTTGAAGTTATTTTTTGAGTTACACGTTTAAAGTTTCGTTCATTCACTGTTAAGAATTTATGAATTTTGCAGGCAACTTGAAAAAGTTGTATTTCGATCAGTTTGATGGCGAAAAACCCAATTAAAAATTAAATGGATCTATTGGCGCCACAAATAAATTTTAGAAAATAACAAGATATATTTTCAGAAGTGTATTAAAACCCCTTGTTAACGGCGTTCAGATCAGCTGTACAACATATAGTAAATTTACTTTTTTGTACCTTTTCCCAGATATTTCAAAAAATGTATGCATAGTCTAAGTGAAATTATTACCTTTTTGATTTTTCAATGTCAATCAACAGTAATTAGTGGGTGTATATGAGTATAGGGGGCTCTTAGTTTCCCACAACGGATGCACATTGTTTGTAGAGACTGCAGTAGCAGACAAAACACAAAACTAAGCACAAAATGTGCAAATATGCATCAAAATTAAAACACTCTACTTTCACAAGATTGCTTTTGCTCTGGGAATAGTTATTCCATCGCAGTTAGTTCACACCAACGAACTCTAAAACGAATTCTGACTACTTTTTTAAGAATAACTTGAAATAATTTAATAAATATGTGTGCGAAAAGATCTCAAGCAAATACTGGTGCTTATAATGCGAATACAACATTATCTTAAGATGTTTGAAATTTAAATTGTTTTAACGCCTGCCTTTTGTAGAATCAATACTGAAACACCAATAACGCAGATAAGAAGTATTTACTATTTGTAGACTTTGGTTTCATCTTCCACAAAAAGATTGATTGAAATATGGCAACATAACTCTCCAGATCCTACCTTAACCGTTTACTTTGAAGCAGGAGCGTTAAGTTACTCGGTACTAAGGTTCATTTGCCCAACGTTTTAACTTCTAAAAAAAAATTTTTTTGCCACTTTCTTTTTTAGTTTGCGTAGGCACTATGTGGTTAAATTTTTTTACATCATGATTGAATCACCCTGCATTGTAACTAGAAATATGATCATTTTGCGTCTTTTTTGTACAAGTAGGCTATGACCCATGTGCACCAATTGGCACTTTTGACTTTTTTCAATTATTAACTTCATCTGTAACTTCGTTCTATTATGTTATATAGAAAAGTTTGAATTAAAGTTAGTTATGAATGTTAATTAACACTATATTAATAGTAAACATAACAAAGAAACAACTGAAAGTATATTACATAATGTATTACCAAAGATACATTCTTTAAACATCAAGAATGCTCTGCTACGTACGTTTCGTTAGTACCTGAAATTCTAATTTTCCGTACATTTTATTTAATAATATAACCACCCCGCAAGATATTTTGAAAAATGACACGACCTCGGACATGATGTTGTAAATCTGAAAAGTATATAATCGAACAAGTAAACATATACGGGGTGTTCTATTTAAAAGAATCATCTCATTTGTCACCATGTCTTTTTAAAACACCCTGTACAACTAAATGTTTGTAAAATATGGCCCTTGAGTCCCCTACTATTTTGTTTTTTTAATAGATATCTGTTTTCGTAAACTAATTTTGGTACTTCCTCACACTAATGGGCCACCCTGGATTACCTGGATTATTATAATAGTATATTATTATCCAAACAAACTAGCATATAATTATTTTGCTTACCTGTACTTCTAAAGCGTGGTAGGCAACGATTAGGCCCAGAAGGATCACAGTCGAAACAGATATCAAAGTTTTTAATGCTATTGAATAGAACTCGTCCTGAAATGAATAAACCGAGGAATAAACTAATAAACTATATTTAAAAAACTGGATAGATGCTGCTCTCTCTGGAAAATTAAATTAAAATCTGACGTAAGGGACTCATTACAAAATTTCTCGTGAAAGGGACTGGAGAAGTGGGTTTGGAGGCAACTCTATGTTTCGCTCCTAAACCATAATTACACAGCGAATTGCTCATGCAAAAGCTTCCACTCCATTATTTTGAGATCCCGAAATTAGTCAAATTTGCTTTGACGAGGGACGTTCTTAACGATAATTTGATTGACGCATTTCCATATTACTTAGCTCATCGGACAGGCAATGTACCATGTTTCGTATTTACTTGTGTGCCTGCTTTTCCTTTCTGATCATTTTCAGAGACAACATTTCGGCTCTGGGCAGTTTTGACAATATTTTCGTTCAGAAATTTGATGTTTTTGGAAGATAATAATAATAATTCTCACCCTCACAATACTCCAAACTAGGAGTACCCCAGAAGAAACTGAAGGCTTGTGCGGGGAAGGGCGGCAATTACTATTATTTTGTCTTCATTGCCATAATTCAATTTCGAAAAAAATACAACGCGCTGTATCTCAGTATCTATTGAGATTTGACCAGTAGTTGTTAACCTCAATCGTAATATTTTGGCCCAAAATATATGCAGTTGCTCTATAGCCCATTATTAATGATACACTCTGTATAAAATCAGTCCAACTTTTAGCTGATGAATTCGACTCCGGACAACACGAGAAAACAACTTAAGATCAAACAGCAAAAGTATGAGACCAGATTTAGAAAGATCATGGAATTGCCAAATAATATGTCTTAAAGCCACGAAGACTGCTTTTGTTATATGTATAAATGTTGAATAGGTCAAAATATCATTAGACATTGAACGTTCCAAAACAGAATTTCATTGTAAAATAATCAGATAAAAATATTTCGTTGAAACAGATCTATAATGTTGGGTAGAGGTCTTCTTTTATTTTGCTCAAGTCGGTAACCAGTTTTAATTGAGGACAATGAAATGAATTTAATTCCACAAGAGCAACATATCTATCCAGCTTTGTTGTAAAAACATAAAGAAAGCATATTCTTGGGTGCTGTTAAAACTTTCTTTCTGTTTCTCTATATTGTAAAAACTACACAATGGAAAAAAGCTTATTTTATAACAAACTTAATTCTTTAAACTGAATAATTTTGAACATAGCTCAATTTACATTGTTGAAATGAAAACCCTATCTACTATGCCGTTTTATTACGGAAATTACTTAAATAATCGGCTCTGAACATAGGATAATAGGTATTTATGTACCAAAGGTACTGAAGTTCAACTTTTTATAACGTATGTGGAATTTAGTTTGCCGAGGCCTGGACTTCAGTGTCGAGGGGCACTTAATATATTATGTTTTCGTTTATATTTTCTTGCAATTTTTATATATAGTTTGTTATCAACCAATATGGATGGGCAATAAGTCAGCACTTACCAGTTGGTTACTTGATGGGGAGATACATGCATTGAATATAGAAAAAGTAAAAGATGATGCCGAATGCCGATGAAGGTTACACATTAAATAAATTTGATAGCTGTAGAGTTTATACATTACAATGTATAGATTTTACGTGGGAAGGACATATAGAAACTTCATAACTAGGCTAAAGATACATATTAGGTGACTTCACACTGGATAAAATAAATCATTATTTGCAAATAATTTTATAGTTACAGGTCTTTCTTTTGATCAAGAGACACATTTAAAAGCTAGTTGTCATCTTTATGATCATTTTCTGTTTTCGTACATTATAATATATAAATAATGATATCATAATTAATACAAACAGACAGAAGATAGGCACTTTAAAATTAGTATGATACAGGACGTCCAAAAAATTGATGATATAGAGTGTCGACAAATTATTCTTAATGATTTGTATAATAATATTTAAAAATATTAATTTTAGTTCCGATGTTGAAGCTTAATCGTTGTGATGATTGCCAGAGATATAAACATTCTAGGCCTAGTATACAACCTATATAAAAAAAGTCATAAAAATCATAAAAAATATAGCACATATAGGGTGTTCCATTAAAAAAAAAGGTTGCTTCGCCCAAAATCTGGAAAAGAGCATTAATAAATCTACTGATTTGCTAATTTAACCGATTTGGTATCTTTAATAATAACGGAGTTACCAATGGTGCGCACTTAATTTGGAACACACTGTATACAGTGGGTCCCAAAAAGTATGCAACACGGGAAACTGTTTTATTACTCCCGTCCTTGTCTGACTCGTGAATATACGACCGATATCCATGGTATATTCACGAGTAAGACAAGGACGGGAGTTGTGACGTATAGGGCCGAATATTCGCTGAACAAACTGTATATAATATCACCGTTCAATGGACCGCAACTTTATTGATGGTGAAAGAAGACCGTATGTAATAATAGCTTTGATTGCTCCTACCACCGATTTTTTGGAATCTGAGAGTAATTAGCAGATATTTTGAGTTATTCACTTGAAATTGACTTCCTGAATAATATTACCATTTAAAACAAACCTATTATGTATGTACTAGTCAAAAATAATTACTGTATGCGATAACTAACATGGTTCTAATAAATTAATTATTTATTGTAATGGGTTTAATTTACTGAGCGCGCTTTATTAATTCAGAATTTATTGCCAACGCATCTATCTTTTGTCATATACAGTGTGTCTGGTTTTTCATGTTAACACCCCTGAAAATCTAATTAGGCTGGGGGAATTGAACTAGGCAATTTTTTTTTTATAGATATGTCCCTCATTTGTGAAGTATTGGTTTGGCATTGCCGCGAAAACCAGGCCTACTGCGATTTTTTAAAGGGGTGAGTTTTTCAAAAACATATTAGGCATGTTTTTATTTAAAATCTGACACCACAGCGCTAATCAGGACAGACCAAATCCCCCCTATACCAAATTTGAACAAAAATTATACAGGGAGTTCCATTCTGCAAGGTATCAAAGTTGAGCAACATAGGAATTTTAAAGGCATCTGACGAGTCAAGTGGTCTATGGATTTACTTCAAAACAGTTGAATGGTCAACAGGACCATTCAAGTGATGGTGTTCAAAGATTCAATACAAAAATATACACGGTATTTTTCTCTGGGTCATCTCAAAATGCTGAATTTTTATGAAACTTTATACGGGTCAAAAATGCTCTGCAATTATCAAAAAAATATTAATAAACACAAAAGTAATTTATTTTTCTACAAAATGCCAACCAACAAATAAAAACAGTTTAAATTATTGGACCTTTCTTAACAAAGTCACTGTCTAAGACCATACATTTTTGGTGTGTTTCCTGTTGTGGCACACTAGCTACCTTAACCCATATAGACTTACTGACTGGCAGGTTTCGATATTTTTTAGATTTAGTTCGTTTATAATACCTGGGGTGGTTTTGATATACTCGATTTTTGACTCTATAAAGTTTCAAAAATTCAGCATTTTGAGTTGGTACAGATGAACACTTTGTATATTTTTTATTGTATCTTTGTGCATCACCAATGTGAGTGGTCCTCTTCATCATTCAACTGATTCGAAGTAATTCCATGGCTCTCTGGACTCGCCAGATGCCTTTAAAATTCCTATTTTGCTCAACTTTGACACCTTGGAGAATGGAACTCCTTGTATATTTTTTGTTCGAATTTGGTATATGGGGGTTTTGGTGTGTCCTGATTAACGCTGCGGTGTCAGATTTTAAATACAAAATACCTAATATGTCTTTTCTAAAAACGCACCCCTGTAAAAAAATCGCAGTAGGCCAGGCTTTCTCGGCAATGCCAAACCAATACCTCACAAATGATAACACACTGGGGTGATTCAGTTTTATTCTGCGACACTTCAACAGGTGATAGAAAACCAAAAAATAACCGCACTTTCTTCTATAAACTATATCATTTTAAGGTCTTATAAAAAAGTTACAGGGTGTTAAAGTTGTAAGAAATATGTAGACTTTATTGAATATTTACCAAACTATACTAAAATCGAGCAATCCGTACGCCTGGCGTAAATAAAACCACGTGTTTAATGACGATCCGCGATTGGTCGGTAGGCTATAAAGTTTCATCCGAGTCGGCAACAGGGACGTACTCGATCGCAAAAGTGTAGTTACGCGGTTTTACCTTGTTGTTTTCAGCTATTTACACACTGCCACAAATATTTTTATCGATGTTTTGAACCATTTTAATTAAGCCAATAATTCTTTTCCCAAATATTTTGATGTAAACCATTGTAAAACTAAAATTAAATAAAGGTCGTGCCTCAGTGCGGCCCTGGCGAATATTTCAACTCACGTGCTCTTGTTTACGCCAGGCGTAAGAGTTGCTCGATTTTACTATAGTTGAGATATTTAAGTCATATTTGGTACACGTTATAACGGCATGGGTTAGCATAAAACCTGTTAATATCAAACACCTTTAACAACAAGTGGCGTAGAAGCGGGTAATTAGTATAATTATTTGTAGAAGAAAAAAAAGATCCACCTTGTATAGTAATAAAATGTGTTCAATTTATTATGTAAATTTTAATTTTAAACAAAAATGTCCTCTTGGTATTTTTTCGTGTGTGTCATGGTTTCAAGGCAAATTTGATTTTTTGTATTATTTCGGGGTATTTCTGAAAAATTATTTAAAAAATTTGCTCCATAAGTAACACGTAAAGTAGAAATAATGTGTTTGCTACTTTAAATAAAGTAACTTTTTCCAATAAACTTATTTAACATATTTAAGGCTATACTTTTGAAGATACAGGGTCTAAAACATTTAAGGAAGATACAATTAATGTTACGCTCTGTATCTTGAAAAGCAAAACCTTGAATGGGTAAGTTTATTGGGAAAAGTTACTGTATTTAAAGTGAGAAACACATTTTTTCTACTTTGAGTCTTACTTATGGAGCGAATTGTTAAGTTAATTTTTCAGAATTACCTCGAAAAAAAAAACGAAAAAATCAAATTTGCCATGAAACCATGACACATAGAAAAAAATGCTAAGAGAACGTTTTAGTTTACAATTAAAATTTACATAAGAAATTGAATACATTTTATTGGTATACAAGATGGTTCGTTTCTTTTCTAAAAACAATTATAGTAATTACCCACTCCTACGCCACTGGTTGTTCAAGGTGTTTGATATTAACAGGTTTTATGCTAACCCATGCGGTTATAACATGTCCCAAATATGACTTAAATATCTCAACTAGTTTGGTAAATATTCAATAAAGTCCACATATTTCTTACAAATTTAACACCCTGTAACTTTTTTATAAGACCTTAAAATGATATAGTTTATAGAAGAAAGTGCGGTTATTTTTTGGTTTTCTGTCTCCTGTTGAAGTGTCGCAGAATAAAACTGAATCACCCTGTATACAGGGTGGCCCAACACGAACTGCATCGATCTATACAGGGTGAGTCGAAGTTAAACCGCCATACTAAAAATTTGAGTAGTATTTTTAAAAATAAATGGGGTTCTTCATATAACATTTTGTCCAAAAACGCTTCGTTTTCGACATACAGGGCGTCAAAGTTTTCTTTTAAAAACAGAAAAAAAATAGTATTTTCGGTTCCATTTATGCTATTGAGTTGAAAATTGGTACTTTTATGTTTTCTGGGACGGCGATTATGAATTTTCTATCAACTTTCTTCTAGCCGCTAGAGGGCGTTGGCTACGTCGTTACTTTCGAACAAAAGTGTTTTAAACTTTTTTGTTGTTGAAAAATCTGCATTTTAGACAGCGGAATATTAAATTACATTCAATTTTGAACAAAAAATGTCTCTTGTAAAAATACGAAAACCTTAACCGTTTTCATGAAAAACGCAATTTTGTGTTGCGGTGCGCGTGAATTCGAAAAAATTAAAATTTCGTAGTAGGCTGAGAAATGGGATTTATTCACTTGGAATTCTTTATTTACAGTAGGTATTGTCCTAAATTAAAAATTTTTGTGAAATTAGTAATAAAAAGAACTTTAACCAAGACAACTTTATTAGCAAAAACAGAGAAAAAGCGCTTCAACGTTTAGTAGGCTTTGAAAACAATTGTGGGTTACTAATTTCACAAAAATTGTTAATTTAGGACAATACCTACTGTAAATAAAGAATTCCAAATGAATAAATCCCATTTCTCAGCCTACTACGAAATTTTAATTTTTTCGAATTCACGCGCACCGCGACACAAAATTTATGTTATGCGAAATTGATATAATTTTGATTGATTTATGAAATTGTTTAGGGTAAATATTAAAACAAAATTTTTTTAGGAAACTATTAACGTTTTTCAAAAAAAAAAATATTTCTTTCTCTTAGGAGGCCATGTTTTGATATTTAGGTATAACTTTTAATTCTTGACAACTTTTCTTAATAACATTTTGCTGAATTTTCTGAAATAAGGGTACTTTACTCTTGTACAATTTTTATATTTTTTGACCTACCCTGTATGCTGTTTGACTTGCAACCATTCTAAGTACCTACTGTAAATAAAGAATTCCAAATGAATAAATCCAATTTCTCAGCCTACTACGAAATTTTAATTTTTTCGAATTCACGCGCACCGCGACACAAAATTGCGTTTTTCATGAAAACGGTTAAGGTTTTCGTATTTTTACAAGAGACATTTTTTGTTCAAAATCGAATGTAATTTAATATTCCGCTGTCTAAAATGCAGATTTTTCAACGACAAAAAAGTTTAAAACACTTTTGCTCGAAAGTAACGACGTAGCCAACGCCCTCTAGCGGCTAGAAGAAAGTTGATAGAAAATTCATAATCGCCGTCCCAGAAAACATAAAAGTACCAATTTTCAACTGGATAGCATTAATGGAACCGGAAATACTAATTTTTTCTGTTTTTAAAAGAAAACTTTGACGCCCTGAATGTCGAAAACGAAGCGTTTTTGGACAAAATGTTATATGAAGAACCCCATTTATTTTTAAAAATACTACTCAAATTTTGAGTATGGCGGTTTAACTTCGACTCACCCTGTATATGGAAAACTAAAAGTAGGAAAATTCTAAAAATTTGGCACCTCACCAATGCCGATGGGCGCTGCTCAACTAAAATATTTTGGTAAATCTGGCACTTCCGGTTATACCGGAAGTCGATATCAACTTTCTTATCTCAAATGGAACACCCTGTATATTGTTGCATTTTTGGATTTTAGGCATCATTTTGGAACAAAAACATGCAACATGTCCTATATCTAACTCCAACCGTTTTTGAGATATTTGCATTTTTCCGAAAAAAATTACAGGTGCAGACCTAAAGCCAATTGGCAATTTATACGAGGAAACCGCGAAATTTCAAAACAAATGTTTGGCATCGTGTAACAGAAGCCCTGACCTAGTGATCTCTGCTGCGAAATAAATCCGTTCTTATACAGGGTGTTCACAAAATATGAATAAAAATTACATTCAAAATGTGCTTAAATCTCGAAATTTTCAAATTTAAACTCCCATTTTTTTAATGCGATCTTATTCACCACTAAAAATGATGACAACTTTGTGTAAGGTTTCCTATACCTAAATGCAGTAATTTTCGATTAATTTACGAAAAACCCACTTTTCGCCCATAAAATGCGGGGTTTGCTTAACGCTTGGAAATTCATATTAGCCGTGGACGTTGAAAAGACAATCGCGGCTGAGGAAATGTCACTTGGTTTATAAATTATTGTCAACAATAATGCCGGCGCGCTTAAATTACACAAACGAAGATTATGTATCGCACGTTCTTGATATTACTTTGTTGCATTCTCCGTAGATAATAAACAAATTTAAATAATCTTCGTTTGTGTAATTTAAGCGCGCCGGCATTATTGTTGACAATAATTTATAAACCAAGTGACATTTCCTCAGCCGCGATTGTCTTTTCAACGTCCAGGGCTAATATGATTTTCCAAGCGTTAAGACCCCGCATTTTATGGTCAAAAAGTGGGTTTTTCGTAAATTATTCGAAAATTACTGCATTTAGGTATAGGAAACCTTACACAAAGTTGTTATCATTTCTAGTGGTGAATAAGATCGCATTAAAAAAATGGGGGTTTCCATTTGAAAATTTCGAGATTTAAGCACATTTTGAATGTAATTTGTATTCATATTTTGTGAACACCCTGTATAAGAACGGATTTATTTCTCAGCAGAGATCACTAGGTCAGGGCTTCTGTTACACGATGCCAAAAATTCGTTTTGAAATTTCGCGGTTTCCTGGTATAAATTGCCAATTGGCTTTAGGTCTGCACCTGTAATTTTTTTCGGAAAAATGCAAATATCTCAAAAACGGTTGGAGTTAGATATAGGACATGTTGCATGTTTTTGTTCCAAAATGATGCCTAAAATCCAAAAATGCAATAATATACAGGGTGTTCCATTTGAGATAAGAAAGTTGATATCGACTTCCGGTATAACCGGAAGTGCCAGATTTACCAAAATATTTTAGTTGAGCAGCGCCCATCGGCATTGGTGAGGTGCCAAATTTTCGGATTTTTCCTACTTTTAGTTTTCCATATATAGATCGATGCAGTTCGTGGTGGGCCACCCTGTACATACATATGCATTTTTCGGAGAACTTTATTTAAAAGAGAAAATTGCCTTTTCGATGGGCTAGCTTTGTGTAAAAATACTGTCTAGATCCATAGTGTACTTATGAGATATTTTTGAAAAACCCGAAAATTACCGGTACCTATTTCTTCGGCTTGTAAGTTTGTTTCTCAACAAAATTATAGATGAAGCAAGTGCAAGGTATATGTAGCGCTTGTTTATCACAAGCGCTACATATTGATCTGGCAGTTCTAAAGGTGTCGTCTGGCGTGCAATGTGCAAGAATATATCCATAATGAGAAATCGAATAGGTAGAAATAGGACAGGTATAATATATATATTATTATCTTGAAAGTAATTCTAACTAGAAAATATATTCTTCTATAAAACAAATTTACACACGAAAATCTCGCGACAAGCTTTTATATCATATACAAAACCCCCTGTGTTTCCTAATTGGTTTTGTGCCTTTAAATTATTAAGAAGAATATTTTTAGACATAGATGAATAGCTCTACCTATTAATTACTTATCCACTGTTCAATTACTCGGCGGTATCAATAATATATTATTTTTGCAAAGATAATGCTTGTCCCGTGTACAGGGAGTCCCAATTAAATTCTTTTGGGGGGTTTCCTATTTACTTAAGAGATAGACAAACAGTAGCTAAGATGAATATTTTCCATTTCGATAAAAACAATTTTCTTTGGTAGTGGTTTAAAAAACACAAATATATTAAATTTAAACTACAGGAATTTACCTACCCGAAGAAAATATTCATACGTAATCATTTTTAATTATTTAATAATAATAATATTTCTACGTTTTTTACCGAAATCGAAAATATTCACAAACAAAAATGTTACGGCACGTGACAAAACGAGAAACGACCTATATATTCCCAAACGATTCGAGATATATTAAAAATTGTCATATTAAGAAATATCGAGCATATTTTCAAATCAATTCGTTTTTACTTTTTAGTCAACAATAAAAGCGTGTTTTTTAATAATTTTTAAAACTATTATTTTTCTACTCTCTCGGTTGCAGTCATATATTTTATTTTTATAGTGATTTATGTTTGTGTGCCTTTTGCTTCATACAGTTTGTACCAAATTCGACCCTCACCATTGGTATCTCGGTAACTACAAGAGATAGAGAGTCGGTTAAATGGGGAAAGCTTTATACAATTTTATGGCCAATTTGATCCCGTTGAGAAGTCAAGGCTAACTGCGATCGGTTTCGAGTAATTTCCAAAAAACTTAATTTTCCCATTATCGTTTTTGATCAATATCTTAGAAATTGATGGTTATGCAAAGACAGGGCTTTGACATTGTTAAGGCACTTTTATTCAGCCTTGTTAGTGGTAATGTCAGTTTTTTAAAAATTGAAAATTTACATAAAATTCTCCTTCCAACGATGTGTCACACTAATGACAGAGAACAAGGAAGGGGAGAATTTAAACTCAAGGGGGCGGAGCTAGCCTGCGCATCCGGGCGGCGCAGCCTATATCAGCCATGTTTTTAGTTTAGACAGAGGCGTCACTTTCAGTTTAGTGTTTCGAGCGAACAGATCTTCAGTGGCGGCGTTAATTTGAAGTTTTCTTTATTGCGAGTGTGTTGTTTTGTTCAGTGTTTTCGTCTTATGATCATGAGTAAGACAAAAGCGGGGGCGTTGTGTGCGCAGCGAAAGGCTGCGTGCGTAAACAAAAGTTACAACTGCAGGTTATCGTTCTTCTCCTTTCCAAAAGAGCATTGGTAGATAATTAATTGTGAAATCTCTGGGAATTAGTTGCTGTTCAGGTGCAATTTACTGTATTATCATAACCTTCCACCTAAGTATCTAAAAGCAGACTTAATTTAAGGATTTAATTTAAAAATCGTAAGTTAAAACACTGAAAATGCATGGTGTAGTTCACGCGATTTCACTTAAGAATAAGTTAATATCTTGAGTCATTCGTAAATAAAATTATCGAACTTACATGTAATTTAAGACAAAAAGGCACAAAAACAACAAAAAACCTTTCAAATCAAATTTTTTGGGCTAAATTTTATATGAAGCAAATGTGGCTAAATAGAATATATAATAATAATTTTACCTAAAGGGTTAAATTAAATCATAAATCCTGTCCTTAAATTAAGTCTGCATAAACAGGAAACAGGCCATACGTTATTGTTACCAGTGTGGGTTTACTCCGTTTACCTGTGTACCTATGAATACTAATTGCGCTTAGTTTTTTTTTATGGAGAAGTTAGGCACCCTTCTAAAGTACATAATAACGACAAACACGCCTGTAATATAGTACGTAGTACGTAATAGCATTAAAAATTATAGACAGAAATTGAAAATAAGCTTATTATATGGAAACATCAATAAAGTTTATTTTATGGAAAAAATATATTTTGTACTAAGTATATCTATTCGCATACAAATGTCCAAGTTTTTTCGCATAGTCGTAGGTACCTACTGATTTTAATGAAGGAGGCAAAAACTAAACTGTTTTAGAACTGGGTAGGTATATTTAATTAATCCGATGAAGACAATATTCTAATACATACAATACCTATGTTTTATTTTTCATTTGTATTCTAAAAAATGATTGCTTAAAAAATATTGCTCGGGCAGTCATCATATTTTAAGATCAATAAAATATTACATTTTTGGAATAAGATAAGAAAAATCGCCTTTCCATACCTACTAAATATTTCAGTTATCTAACTACCTTAAATTAAAAATATTCCTTCAAAATCCAATTAACATTTTTGCCTGTCCCAATCATCATTTCAGTATGTATGATTTGTTTTGTGTTTATAAATGAATGATTTAAAATATCTGAGTACAGACCTACACTATCCCTTAACTAAATTCTAAATAGACTAAATAGATAGACTAAATAGAATATTCTAAACAGACAACATGGCGACCACCGGCTTCCAAAGATCAAAGGCGCCGCCGTCGAGTTTATATTCTCCCCTTCCTTGTTCTCTGCTAATGATTTTTATTAAATATGTAACACTTAAAAGCCTTGTTTTTACCTAGCGCTAAGTATGCCATGACAAGTATGGCAAAACAAATGCAACAAACTGTCACTTGTTATAAACGCCTAGTCCGGTCCTGCCGGGCCTCCTAGGTGTTTATAGTCGCCCTCGCTTCTCAAAAAATGTAGTATGTATGTAACGCTTTTGTTTGGTCACGGCTATCGAGCGCAGTTTTCGATATTTAAAGTCCAAATTTCGCCTGGGGCCCCAAAAAATAAGTGCCACATCGCTATTGAAGCACACCAGAAGCGGAAAAGCCGTTCCGCCGTTTGAGCCATTTTCCGATTTGGTGCGCGTCGGGGAGGGAGTCGAATTTGGCGCGCCGCGCTGAACAAGTAAAAGTAAAGTCCCTATACTAAAATCGAGCAACTCTTACGCCTGGCCATTGAATAAGGAATTCGTACTTAATCAATGGCCTGGCGTAAACAAGAGCACGCCAGAGCCGCACTGAGGCACGACCTTTATTTAATTTTAGTTTTAACCGATCTTAATCTCAAAGATATTTTTGGGAGACGCATAGGGGATGTAGTAATATAGAAAAACCTGTAGGAAGCGCCGTGACAAACGACAGTGGCGTCGCAAAAAAATCCCAAAATCTTAATCTCAAAGGTTATTTTGGAAGACGCACATTCCCTATATGTAGTAATATAGAAAAAAACTGTAGCGTTGCTGTGACAAACAACAGTGGCGTCGCAAAAAATCCTAAAGAAAACTTTTTTGTGGGGACGCGTAAGAGTATTGAAAAAAACTGTAGGGATATCGTGGTAAACGACAGTGGCGTCACAAAAAAATTGTAAAGAAATTCTGTTTCTTTTTAAATCTGAATCTCGTCGAATTTGGGGCACACTGTATAAAAACAAATTTCGGTTTATCTTGTAATCGGTACAATTTCACTGCTCTTAGTAAGTTGTTTCTATAAGAAAAGAAACAAAATTTTCTGTGCCTGAAGAATAAGGGGTTTGGGCGAGAAAACACGACTAAAAATCGAGCAACTCTTATTACGCCTGGCGTAAACAAGAGCACGTGAGTTGAAATATTCGCCAGGGCCGCACTGAGGCACGACCTTTATTTCATTTTAGTTTTACAATGGTTTACATCAAAATATTTGGGAAAAGAATTATTGGCATGGTTCAAAACATCGATAACATTATTTGTGGCAGTGTCTAAATAGCTGAAAACAACAAGGTAAAACCGCGTAACTACACCTTTGCTATCGAGTACATCCCTGTTGCCGACTCGGGTGAAATTTTATAGCCTACCGACCAATCGCGGATCGTTATTGAACACGTGGTTTTATTTACGCCATTTACGATTGCTCGATTTTAGTTATAGTTAACGTGATAAAGATAAATTGTTGGTTCAAAAACTAAGCTTGTTTAGAATTTTCTGAGGAATTAGAATGTGACGTCAAACTTAATATACCGGGTGTTGTTAAAAAGCTATTTAAAAAATACTATTTTAAAAAATTGTGAAGTTGGATTTTAACACGAAATATTAGTAATGGGTATACGGGGAGTAACAAATGGTTCTAATTTTTGACTTCCGGTTTGACCGGAAGTGAGCATCACTTAATCAGATTTTGAAGAAAACCTGTATATTGGGCTTTTAGGTTCCTTTTGTCCTCCCAACCATATATAGTTTTCTATACAGGGTGACTTTTTAAAACTTGCAGTGGCTATATCTCCGAAATTACTCCGAATAACTCTGAAACTACTAGACCCAAATGCTACAAATTTTGGTATTATTGTAAAGCATTTTGAAAGAGCTTTCCAAGGATGTATCACACATGGGGGTTTCCATTTAAGATTTTAAAGTTGGGGTAGCTAGGGGTTGAAGGGGGTGAGTCACCGAGTACACCCCTCGGTACTACCAAAGCAGTTTTCAGCGTTTTTTGCTATCTTTTCTAATTTCGGAGATATAGCCACTGCAAATTTTTAAAAAGTCACCCTGTATACATATACACTGTCCTCCAAAAAGTTCGCACCATAGGGGGGAAATTTTTAATTAACGTTTTATTTTGAAATTTAATTTTGGGGTTACCTTTTGTTTTTAAAAAGATGAAAAATGACCCACTCAAACGTGGTTATGTGACTTTCGTTATCTGTCAAAACTGACATTTAAAAAAATATATCGCCAAAAATGGGCTTATTTGTTAAAATATCAAAAAGTTTTACTTGAAAAAGTTGTTTGCTTTTCAATTTTACGTAAGTGCACCAAATTTGAACGCTCTACTAAAATATTTAGTTTTTGCCAATTTTTAATATTTATGAAATTTCTGAAAATTTTAAAAACTCGAAACTTCGTACAGACTATTTTATATCACTAGGTTTATCATTCTATTAATTTTTTATTACTAATTACCAGGGTTGCTTTGATTAAAATCAATGATTTAAATTGCGATTTTAATCGTTTGATTAAAATAAAAAATCATTTGATTTAAATCAAAATTTAAATGTAGTTACATTATGTAAAAAAACACGCCATGTGTAACTGAAGAGGAAATGAGCATACATAAGCAACTGCATACTGCAGTAGCATGTTCAGCAGGAGTAGAGCGTATCATTTCATCTTTTAATTTGGTTCATAGGAAATGAGGAAATAAGCTAGGTACCGAGAAGTCTGCAAAACTTGTCTTTCTGCTGAAATCCTTAAATAAAAAACATAAGTAAAACGTTTTCATTATCTGTTTATACGTTTAAAAAAATCAAATATAATTTCCTAATAAAATAATAAAAAGAAAACCACTTTAAACAAAAATCTATATATAAATAAAAAAATCAGCAACCCTGCAATTACCGATAAGAATAGGTATTTTTCAAAACAAAATGATATTTACGCTTTAAAATTCTGTTATGTTTGTTGCAAAGTTGATGTACCGTCTAGCATTTGGGGTATAAATTTAGTTACATTACGTTTCTCAGTCCTAAATTGATGCCAAAATAATAATAAATTAAAATATCATCAAACTATTTTACGTATCTAAGCAAAATTCTTGACTTTTATCACAGACTAACGAGTAATAAGCTATTTATTCTGTGCTTTTATGGAACAAATAATAATTATTACCTTTAAGTTTAATTTCAAATTAATCGATATTGATGAGTAGGCCATGGAGAGAATAGAAGCAATTGTTTTTATTTGATAGTTGTTTTTATTTAGTAATCAAACTGTCAAATAAAAACAATTGCTTTGCTACTGGATTTTTTATTGCATACTTCAAAATGAATCATTGTCCTGAGTACAACGATGTATAACACATACATATTTTTTTCGTTTTGGCCGCTAAAATGCATATTTACTAAGAAAAAAATTAATACGGTCCTGGACTCCATTTTTCTCTTTTTTCCAGAGCTATTCCAATTATAACATGTGGTCATTATTTTAATACCTACTGGATTAATTAAACTCCATGTTTGTCATATTTTGAAACTCTTTTTTTATAAATACTTTAGGTAAATAACAACAATAATAATTATTATTTTACCTAAAGTGTAGAAAGAACTTTAAAATATGACAAACATTTAGTTTAATTAATTCAGTATGTATTAAAATAATGATTACCTGTTCTAATTGGAATAGCCTTGAACAAAAAAGAGAAAAATGCACAGTCCACGACCGTATTAATTTTTTTCGTAGTAAATGTGCATTTTAGCGGCCAAAACGAGAAAAAATATGTATGTGTCATACAACGCTGTACTCAGGACAACGATTCATTTCCGCAAATATGGAATACAAAATCCAGGTTCGTATTTTAAAAAATGAAGATGATCCCTCTATCTCAAAAACGAAACGTCGCCCTGAAAACCTAAATCTAAAAATACCGTGACGAAGTACAGAAAAAGTTGCAACGAAAAGGTATAATTTATTTTTCAATATTATCGCAAATGGCGCCAGAAAAAAATAAAATCTAATTTTAAAAAATTCGGTTTTTCTTAAATATCTCAGCAACCCATGAAAATATTTTAACTATCTCGACGACATATTGTTAAGGCGCCCAAAGGCGCCAGTTTGCGTATCGTATCTGGTACGGTTTCCGAGATCCCCATGTTGAGCAACGGAACTGAATCACCCTGCACCGGGTGTTTGAGTCGAGACGATTCCATATTTTTCAAAATATTTTCCGATTCTCAAGAAAATTTTTTCAGCCTATAGTACTGATGTCGATTTTGTTTTCACGGCATTCATGGCACGCTTGATTTGACTGATTCGCTTCAACTTGCTGAATAAGGCAAGGATGTGGGCTAATGCCTCCAATTGTGAAGAAATGTAAAATGAAGCATATTTTTCCAAAGGAGACTAATGGAATGCAATGAAATCCCAAATTATTTTTTCGTCAAATTTTATTGTTTTACAAATACCCTGTGTGACCTATATTGGCTATAATTCTATGTAAAATAATTCCTTAGGCAAAATATGCGCTGTGGTTTATGCAGGGTACTCCGGAAAACCAAGTTCTTTCAAACTTTTCGAACGCCCTGTATAACTTAGAGTATTGAAATTTTTAACAAAATGTTTTGAATTATGGCCAAATCGATATTATATTTTATTCTTTAATAAAAAAATGCCTAATATGATTTTGAGATATTTGGGGAACTTCTTTTACTAACAATAGGCCATGGATAGGGCTATTTTCAAAAATTATACCTCAAAATGTAGAGCTTTTCGAGTACTATAGGCTGGAAAGAAGCTTTTGAACATTGGCGAATATTTCGAAAAATACGGGTTTGTCTCGACTTAAAGTGAAACACATATTATATAATCTGTTGAATGTACAGGGTGGCCCGCATATTATGCCCTATCCCCTTATCTCTAGATTTGAAGAGTTACGGAAAAAAGTTTTCGTATAGAAATTAATCTATTTTGTAATCTAATTATTCTTAATTTTTAAGTTTTTGGTATATACAGGATGTTGCGAAATTAGCGAAAAACCCAAAGTTACGATTTTTTTAAATGGAATGGCCCTCTTTTTTATACACTATGTTATTTACATCTATTGCAGACATTTGGAAAATCAGTAACATACTCGCTTCTGCTACACATATTCCTAAAATTCTACGGTTCAATACCTACAATTTACTATATCAATATTATATTACAATTTGTGTCGTTTTTGAATAATTAGCAACTATTTCTTTTTTACTTCTATACAAGGTGTCCCGAAATTAGCCTGCTATAATTTACCAGCGCATTCCGCGACCCAAAAAAAGAAAAAAGTTCCTATAAACATGGTCTCAAAAATGCCCCCTAAGGGGGCTATAGCCCACGAAATGTCCACTTGAGCAAACGCTTTTTTCTAAATATTTCCAGAACGAACAAAGATAAAATTCTAAAAGTTGGTATGCCATATACCATTGAGATTTGACATTCACACCGGTAGAGATAGCTCGACATTCTTCATCATAGGCGTCCCAAATGGAGGGGGCCAAGGGGTTAAAAATATCCCAAATTTTTTGGGTGCCTCTTTCCCAATTTTTTTTGCGTAATTATGAAATTTCGAAAAAAGATGCTCTTGTTGAACTTTGATAGCATGCACCGTTTTCGGGTAAAATCGTTTTGAATTTTTTTTGCAATGTGTTATGAAAATGCGTATTAGCAATTAGCCTGCCATAATTTACCAGCGCGTTTTCTGCGAGCCAAAAAAGTGAAAAAAGTTCTTATAAACATGGTCTCAATAATTACTCCTAAGTGGGCTATAGCCCCCGAAATGGTCACTTTAGCAAACAGGATATTCTAAATATTTCCAGAACTAGCAAAGATAACATTCTGAAATTTGTTATGTGATATACCTGTGGGATTGGACATTTACCGAGGTAGAGATACGCATTTTCATGACACATTGAAAAAAAAATTAAAAACAATTTTACTCGAAAACAGTGCATGCTATCGAAGTTCAGGAAAAACACTCTTTTGTCGTACAACACAATTTCATAATTTCGCAAAAAAATTGAAAAAAGCAGACACAAACAATTTGGGGTATTTTTAACCCCTTGACCCCCCCCCCCCATTTGAAACGCTTTCGTTTTGTTCGTTCTGGAAATACTTAGAAAAAAAAACCATTTGCCCAAGTATCCATTTTGGGGGCTATTGCCCCCTTAAGAGGCATTTTCGAGACCATGTTTATAGGACCTTTTTTTATTTTTTTAAACAAAACAGACAATAATTGTTTTCGCTATGGCAAACTAAAACTATTGTTTTTATAACTAGTAACAGTAGCAACATAAGCATAGTTGGGACACATTGCCCCAAAAAGGATCTACATCAAAAATCAATGTCTTTTTTATAACGATCTAAAGATCCTTTTTCAAAACATACTTCGTGAAAAAACATCTGGGATCTTACAGAAACTTTAACATTTACGAAAATGTCGTTTTTTTTTTAAATAGAACATCCTATGTATTGGTGCATTTTTGCAACTTGCTCGCCACGGCAATGGAAATGATATAAAACTATGTACTATTTCCGTACTCTGTTTTCAAATTTTATACTATGTACATACATTTATTTAACTTGAATTTGTGGACCTCACGATAAAGATAGACAAGTGCTATAAAATGGTGTTGGAAATATTTACTCCATTTAATTATAGCGGTGGTACCTATATTGATTTTATATAACCCTTGTAAATTCCAATTACTGGAGGTGATAACCGGTTCCTTTCATATAAAAGTCCGCTTGTTTTATATGACACTTATACCTATAATTATAGGCATCACTTGCAATGTGGTAACGGAAAATGGTTATTGGGTTAGATCCTCAAACCAACTGATAGATACCTACCTACTTTTTAAGATCTTATAGGTACGTGGTGAGTTTTTTTATGATCAGTATGGGGATCTTGGAAACTAGCGGAGATAGAAATGGGAAAAGAATTGCAGTTTTGTTTAACGCTCTTTGTGGATTTTTGAAAAAAGTCATGGCTTACTATATATTTTGAAAAAAAAACGAAATTTATGAAAATGCGAGGTGAATTTTCGTGCAAAATATTTTTTTTAAATTGGCATAGTAGAGCGCTTTCGGCTTAGGGTAAGGTCACCCAAGAGTGCGCACTTAATATTTAAAGTTAAATAAATCGACAACAATAAGTAATACAGATTTATTCGACACAGTATAAATTCCTTATTACATTTAAAAATATGTAATGCAAAGAAATATTTTTTTATAATTATCGACATGAGAGATATTACATCTTTAATAAAAAAACAGTTTGCGTACTCTTAGGAACGAGAGCTCGAAAGAGTACGCAGTGCTGGATTTAAGAGTACGCGCTAAAAAAAATCAAATTCAAATATATTTTCTTGACATAAGTCACGTATATTTATAAAGACGCCATGTCCGAGGTAGTTGGTACAGTCCAAAGTCTATAGACTTTGGGTACAGTCTTCGTGCCACCATGCACCTCATGAATCACACTTAATCCATTCTGAAATGCTCTAGTGTTCCCTGCAGAGAGAACAAAGAATATCGTATTGAGATTTTCAAGTTTTTTCAACAAGTGGCAGCCCCTTTTTAATTCCTTTTTTAATAGACCTGTTTGTTCGCGCGTACTCTTTGCATGCGTACTCTTGCGGACATGTCAGCGATGATTGAATAATCTATTTAATTAAAACAGGTAACCATAATTACACATCGTAAGCTGTGCGAAACATGCCTATCTAAAGCCTTTTTAAGATGCACAGTCGAACAATATAGTTAAGCATTCACAGGGTAAGATACTCCTTATAGCAAAGATGGCAAAAAATTATAAAAATATGTATAAAATTGGTTAATTGCCTGTAAGTAGAGATACTAAGAGAGCACCAGACCAGACTTGTCGAAACCTGTCTGGTCTGGTACTCTCCTAGGTTTTGCCCGTCTCCCCACTCTCTCCCCACTCTCTCCCCACTCCTATTGAAACAGCTATATAGGAGAGGTTCAACTAAGATCTCATCAGACACGCAGATCATTTACAACATGTCCTTCATAAATAGTTTAAACAATTTGCTGGTGAAAAATCTGGTGAATGTTCGAGATTTGGAAGTAAATAAAAAATTTGAGATCCAGTGTTTTAAGAGAATAAATACCAAGTTTGGGGAAAAGGTAGTGGTGGAATTTGCCGACTTCAAGACCATCCTGCCTCAGCGTTTTACGGAGCAATTAACTCAAGAGCGAATTGACGAATTGAATGGTGACAAAAGGTATTTTTTAACAAGCTTGGGGCCCGTCGGCAAGACTACAAATATTATATTTTCTGAAGCATGAGCGAGAGACTGCGGCGATATATGGAGGCACTCGAAGAGCTGAGACGCTTGATTATTATGTATGAACTAACTAAAAAGTTTAGAAATGTAAAGTTGTGAAAATAAAAAATATTATTTGTTTGTGTGTTTTTTACTACAAATCCCAATATTGTCTGGGCACAGATATTCTGATTTTAAACAAATCATAAAAAAAATGCCTAGCGAATTTCCCAAGGACAGTGAGAAAATATTCTACATAATATCCAATTAGACAATTGCTCTAAGAATATGCAAAAAAAAAGTAAAACATTTTTTGAAAAAGTTATTTTTATTTTTTTATTTAAAAAAATATTGCCAATTGCCAATTGCTTTAATTGCCACTTAGCCACTTGGCAAAAGACTTAGCAAAAGACGCTTGTCTCTTAACCACGGCTGTATTTCCAAAGGGGTTTCTTGAAAATTTCTACCCTTTCTTATTCAGGTAGCGCGTTGAAGTCGCCTGCTTGGGGTATGCAACGTGGGTGGGCCAGTAGGAGAAAGTATCAAACGCCGCGCTGCGGTGGTACAGTCAGCGGTACCGCTTCTCGGGGGATGCTGCCGCGGGCGTGCCGAGGGTACAGTCTAGTCGGACGCTAGAATACCGCTCAGTTGGGGCTCCTCCGGTACAGTCCAGACAGGCAGGTAGAATAACCGCGCTTCGAACTGGACTCGACCTTACGGTCTTGGGTTGACTATGGCTTATTTTTTGGGCCCTTTATGGTTGTGTTATACAAAATTATTCGATATTTACAAATTTATTATAAAAATAGTTTTTTCTTTATGGTATTTTCAGAGAGTTCTATAGTATACAGAGTGTTTAACTCGGCGCTCTCATTCCAGAAGGTGGCGGACACGCGCCACGCGCTCCATCGAAGGTCGAGGCGCGGTTCCAGTCGACGTGCGGTACAGACGACGCTTCGGGCTGGAAGCTGTGGTCTTGGGTTGATTATAACTTATTTTTTGAACACTTTATGGTTGAGTTATATAAAATTATTCACTATTTATTATAAAAATCGTTTTTCGTTATATTTTCAGAGAGTTCTATGGTATACAGAGTGTTTAACTCAGCGCTCTCCAGACTAATTATATTGGTTTCTATGCTTAAGAAACATTCTTGAAAATTAACTGGGGGCGACTATAGTTTATTTTTGAAAACATTACGGCTGTGTTATACAAATTATTCTCTATTTATTATAAAAATCGTTTTTCTTTATATTTTCAGAGATTTCTATGGTATACAGAGTGTTTAACTCAGCGCTCTCCAGACTAATTATATTGGTTTCTTTGTTTAAGAAACTGGAAAATTAAAGGCTCAGAATGATTTTGTTAGATATTTAATGTGTGGAATGAAACAAGAGAAATATATTTATGTTTTATATTAAAAAAATATATATACAATAAACACTAATTTCTAAATATATACACACTTACATCTAATTGGATAAAATAATGAAACTTATCTATACATATACGTATAACTAAATATATTTAGGGGAGATTTTTTTTCATGCGTTCAAGTTTTTCAACTTCATTCATACATGAGGCACGCCCTTCTTTCGCACGATTATAAATGGCTTTTATTTTCAACATCCTCTTTTCACATTCATCCCACTCCCTTTGCATTCGATTCATCACACATTCAAACCTTCTCTTTTTTTCGTTTGCGTTTGAAATGCCCCCATCTGCCAACTCTCTCATATTCATAAATACTTCACTCACACTTTGATGCTGCTCGTTCACAAATCTCCCCTTTTCATTTAGCATTGTCAAATTCTTTCCCCCACGCGTTGTCTGTGACTCCTGGGAGGGTCGCTTCGCTACCAAATCGTCTGCCTCGTCGCTTAACCTCTTGCATGACGACCGCGATGAAGCCCTGGAGCCCCCACACCGGCTTTGATTATCTATCTGTGAGGAAGAAACCTTATTTGAAAATAGCGAATTTTATAAATGTTAGCTTACCTTTGACGATGCTGCCGGTGATGGAAGACGTCCAACTTCAAAATCGGAACCATAATCATCAAGAGCCATGTCGCAGAGTTGCTGGTTGGTGAGCCCTGCGATGAATGGCTCCTCCAGCAGACTCAACACGCTTGAGTTGAGATTGGGCAGCTATGAAAGGAAAACATTATATGGGAAAATACTGATTAATGCAAACTTACAGGTTCGGGGCAAATTGACGCCACAGCGTTGACCGTCTCGTCGGCACTCCGAGTTGGCTACAAGTAAATGGGTTCAATGAGAATCGAATGAGAAATTAAACTAAAAAACTTACAGCTACCAAACGGCAATCACTTAGAATTTTAATTTTTGATGATTCCATACTGTTCAAAGCGACGAAGCACAGGTGAACTGAGTAAAAGCGGTTCGGAACACGGGTGAACTGAGTAAAAGCGGCTCGGAACACGACTGTGAAACACGGGTGAACTGAAGAGGAAACGCGCCACGCATCGTGTGTATATCGGAACAGTGTTGCCAGTTTGGTAGATTTTTCCTGAACGTTAGGGAGACCCGCCCACCGGAGGCAACGTTGTCAGATTACCGAAAGTCCCCACCAACCCCGCCCCATCAGTGCCCTCCTACATGGTACCGCCCACATCCCTTCTTTCCGCATAGTAAGAAGTATTGGAATATAAGAGTCATATCTTTGCTTTCAGTGATAGTTTCTACAAATCTTTAGTTTTCTGCAAATCGTAATGTCTAACATCAGGTATATCATCGACGCTGATGGCTTTCAAGTTAGTGGAAAGTTCGTTATAAAAGAAATGTCGATATACAATATGAAATCGAGGGAAGTGACATCCAGGTATTATCGTGTGGGAAACTACCGCAGCCTATCTTCTAAGGATGCATGCACTGCTCGTTGGTTAACGATGAACTTGCACGGCTTGAAGTTTGAAGATTGTGCAACGGATGAAGCCCAGGAAAGTGCGTTAGAAGAGATTCGGCGTCTGGGGGAGTCCGCTGGCGATGAACTTATAGCTTACAAGGGAGGACAAGTTGAAAGGAATCTGCTGCAGGCCGCGGGGTATGCCCACTTATCTTACAATATCGAGGATCTAGGCTGCCCCAAGTTCGACGTCCTTGTTCGGAAGCAGCAGAGGTTCTACGAGCGAGTGCGTGCAAACCAATGTGAGCGACACATCACGAGGCCTGGAAAAGCATTTCACTGCCCGAGGGTAGAACTAATGTTTTTTTCTGAATTTATAAGACGATGTAAATAATTTAGTTTTTGTGAAAATGTAAATAAAAATGTAAAGTTATTATGCTGTTTCATTTCCAGCAGAAAAGAATGATTATGAAAAAAAGTCAATTTAAAAACTTTCCCGCTGCAGGAAAGACGTGCTTCGTGAAATTAATGTTTGTAGAAAATGGTAAAATGTTAAAATAAAAAAGGGAGCAAAAAAAAACCTTTTCTCAGATCCTGTTTTCATACTAAAATTTTGGAGAGGGGACCATCCTTCGACGTTCTTACCCTATATAGGTAGGAACTCTGCCTATTTCTAGCACACTGCTCTACTCATTGCTTCGAAGATGATCGATGGTAATGAAATAGCTACAGAGAGCGACAAAACTGTAAAGGCATATGAGAAGGTGTTTAACATACTTAATGAAAGTGACAGACCTACACTTCCACAAGTATTACAACGTTGGCAGCAAAAGTTGCAATTGTCGGTGAGACAGCATTCCTCAGCACTCCGATGTCATTTTCACCAAGGCACTTTGTCAAAGTTGCATGCCAATCTGCAACATCTCAAAAGACTTCAATTATACTTCAAAACATTATGCAAAACTGGATCTGGTAAGCAACACCTCAATAGAAGTCATCGAGTCAAATGGGTGGACGTTCAAGCAGCGTTCCAGAGTCGTCTTCGCACAGGTGTTATAGTAAATATGAGGCACATCGATTTATTCCAGTTTTTTGACGATGCATTTATTCTTTTTAAGAGTCGCATAACTAGAACTTTAAATGCTTTTCACATTGTTAAGGTAAATGCGGTTTTTAATGGTGAATTTGTTAAAATGTCTCAAGATACAGTCATAAGTGACAACAAATGCTTCAACACAAAAAATGCTATAATTGACCAGGGGAGTGATTTAAAGTTGTGGTTTACAGATAATATAAAGGATAGGATTATAAAGAAGCTTGAAGATTTTCATGACAATGGATCGGGGTGGGCGTTACGCAAAATTTTGAGTTTAGTCATCAGTATAAATAAAGTTGAGATAGGAAACGGTGCTTCATATCTGCCACTCCCCGTTGAAATTTCCAAAAAACAAGCATGTGTCAATGTAAAAAATAGTGATGAAGCATGCTTCTTTTGGAGTGTTATTGCCGCTCTTTACCCCTCTCAAAAGCATATTGATCGGGTTAATTCATATCCTCACTACAGGCTGAAATTTAAATTAGATGATATAGACCTACCAATGCAATTATCTCAAATATCGAAATTCGAAAAATTAAATGAAATTTCTATAAATGTGTATATTTTGGAGTTGGTAAGTGAGACTCCACGTCAATTTATCACCTCTCCAGCTCGACTAACTAAAAATAAAATGGATAGACATGTGAATTTACTTCTAATTCAAAGTCATTATTTTTTGAAAACTAGCGACTTTGAAGCACCGTCTGTCGACGATGCGCACGTTGATATAAAATACCATTATTGTTGGATTAAAGATTTATCTAGACTGATTTCGAAACAGTCTAGTAAACATAACGGTAGAAAATTTATATGCGAGAGATGTTTAAATTACTTTTCATCGCAAGATAAGTTAGAAGAGCATACAGTTTATTGCGAGCAAATAAATAATTGTAAAATCGAGTTTCCCAAAGAGAAGTTTATCGAATTTAAAAATTTTGTTAATAAAGAACGCACCCCATTCACCCTGTATGCTGACTTTGAAGCAATGCTAAAACCCTGCGGAGATTCTGATGCTAGCCTAAAAACTGTTAAATATCAAAGACACGAAGCATTCAGTGCCGGTTATTATTTCAAGTGCTCTTTTGACAACTCGCTCTCTTTCTACAAAGCTTATCGCGGGGGAGACTGTATGATATGGTTTGCCAATCAAATAGAGGAAATTGCTAAGTTTATATCATCCAAATTGAATCTTGTTGAACCTATGGATGAAGCCATAAGTCTTAAAGATGCCACCCCTAATTGTCACATTTGCGAGAAAAAATTCAATGTTAACGACATAATTGTACGTGACCACTGTCACCTGTCATCGATGTTTCGAGGTTATGCACATCAAGCGTGCAACTTAAATTATAAAAACTCGTTTGTAGTTCCCATCATTTTCCACAATCTTAGTGGGTATGACAGCCACTTTATAATACGAGAACTTGCCAAACGGAATCATGTCAACCTACTTCCTGTTAATAATGAAAAATATATAAGCTTTACAGTATTCGATAATGAAACAAATATTAAATTTCGGTTCATCGATTCTTTCAAGTTCTTGGCCTTTCCTCTCGACAAACTCGCATCATCTCTAAATAGTTTCGAAAACACTAGAAATGAATTTCGATTGTCTTCCAAAAATTTTGACTTGTTAACTAGGAAAGGGGTTTTTTGTTATGATTATATCGATTCTCTGGAAAAATTGGAAGAAACCGCATTACCATCGATCCAACATTTTTATAACAAATTAAATGACACTAATATTAACGAGAAGGATTACGGACATGCGCAATTAATTTGGGAGAGGTTTGGTGTAAAAACCTTGGGTGAGTATTTAGATCTGTACTTAAAGACTGACGTGCTCTTGCTCACAGATATATTTGAACACTTTAGAACGACTTGTCTTCAAAATTACGGTTTAGATCCTGCCTGGTACTATACGTTGCCTGGATTCAGTTGGGATTGCATGCTTCGATATACGAAATGTAAATTAGAAACCTTCCAAGATAGTGACATCTTAATGTTTTTCGAGAGGGCAATTCGAGGTGGGGTAAGCCAGGTAAGCCACCGCTTTTCTCAGGCCAACAACAAATATATGGCAAACTATGATGCTAGTATGCCATCAAAATATATTCTTTATGCGGACGTTAACAACCTTTATGGCTGGGCAATGTGTGAACCCCTTCCTTACGGAGGATTTGAGTGGGCCTCCAACGATACTGACGTCACCAAGGTTGCTGACAATGCCGATGAAGGATATATTTTAGAAGTGGATTTGTCGTATCCCGATCATCTTCATGACCATCATAAAGATCTTCCTTTCGCACCTGAACATCGTAAACCTCCAGGTTCCAAAATAAAAAAGCTCATGACCACTCTCGATGATAAGAAGAATTATGTGATTCATTATAGAGCGCTTAAGCAAGCTTTACAACATGGTTTAATTCTGAAAAAAATTCACAAAGTTTTGAAATTTAAGCAGTCTACCTGGTTAGCTCTCTATATACAACTCAATACCCACTTAAGAACTGTGACAACATTAGATTTTGAAAAAATATAATGAAACTAATGAATAATGCAATCTACGGCAAAACAATGCAAAATGTTAGAAAACATAGGATTGTGAGATTATTAAGGACGTGGGAGGGTAGATACGGCGCCAAAAATTTAATTTCTAGCCCTCGTTTTAGACATAGGATAATTTTTGAAGAGAATTTAATAAGTGTCGAATTAAATAAGACAAATATTATGTTTGATAAACCTCTGTACGTTGGGATGTCTATTCTGGACATATCAAAAACCTGTGTTTACGAATTTCACTATGACTTTATGTTGAAAACATTTTCACCAACTAACTGCTTATTATTATATACTGATACTGATAGTTTAGTTTACGAAATCCGCTGTGAGGACATGTTCGAGGATGTAATTAAGAATCATATTCATCGGTTTGACACTAGTGACTATCCTGCAGATAATCAATATGGAATTCCGCTTGTAAATAAGAAGGTGCCAGGACTGATGAAGGACGAATTAAATGGTCGTATTTTAACACATTTTGTTGGACTTAGATCTAAAATGTATACTTATAAGGTTCAAGGAAAAAATTTGTGTGTAAAAAAATCCAAAGGTGTTAGAGGTAGTGTTGTAGCGAAGCAGATAACGTATCAAGATTATTTCGATTGTTTATTCGATAAGACAGAGAAAATTGTAAATCAACGATCTATACGATCGTTTTCTCATAACGTCTTTAGCATAAGTCAATCTAAGATTGGTTTAAATCCATTTGACGATAAGCGATATTTAGTTGATAGTGTTTCAACCCTTCCTTGGGGTCATAAAGATGTACGTGTGGATGAATAAAAAATATATTTTACAAATAGTGTTTCATTCTCTTGTACCCCCCCCCCACCCCTGACGTCCCACCGCCCAGTTTGTATATATAACCGAGACATCGAGCTCATTCTGCAGTCTGAAAACTTGTAACAAGAGTTCGCAGCAACATGTACAACCAGACCATTCAGATCGAATCAGACATGGTGCCCTGCCCCTACATTGCCAGCCACATGGTACGGAGAAGTCGACTTCACTCTGGTGAAGTGTCGGCGACAGTTGGGACATGTGCCTGAAATCAATTGGGAAGAGTATTACCGACATATCAACAATCAGCCGTCGATGATCATAAGAAATCCCAGGATTGGCCCGGAATAAAAATGTTGTAAAATAAAAATATTGTAAAATAAAAGTCATATTTTTTAATCAGTGCTTTATTCCAACCTTCTTCTATACAAGTCTGCTAACAAAAATTGATTATAATAAGAGTACAGTTCAAAAATGCAATATGTTTCCATGCTACATACCGCATTGCACATTAAAAATACAATTTCCATTACATTTATGGCATAGTTACTACGTACTAATAATTCATTGACCTTATCTAAAAAATTAAGGTAAAAATCATACAATTCAAAATTAATCAAAAAGCTCATCCTTAAAGTCACATATGGTGCGATATTTAGTAGCTCGAAAACCTCTGCTATGGAAAACCATTGGCTAACACCATTTTTTGCAAGCAACACTCGTTGATTTCCATCTGCAGTCAACATGGTTCTTAACAATATATCGTCAAATCTGATGAACATCGGGGTACCCAGGTTGTTGGTAGAGTTGTTTAAATTATTCACTAATTCTTTCCACTCCAAATAGTCCAGCGAAATCACATTTCGTCGCACTGTTGATCGGATATTAACTTGGGGTTTGAAATATCTCATAATGCTCAAACCATTATTAATAATATATGTAGGTAATGTGAAGCATGATGATAGAAGCAGAGAATCTTCGCTTACATTGTTTACTTCTTCATGGTCGCTACCATCGGTTTCATAGCCGCTGTCAACCATCTTAACACTTGAAGCTCTACACTACGTTTGACTCAGAGATCCACGAGTCATGGTCTTTATCAAAGCCCAACCATCGTACTAGCACCTTCCCCCTCTTTCTACGAAGAATCTTTTCAACCAGGTAGACATCGGGATGTTCAGTTTTTTGCAATTCTTCGCGGTAAAATCCGCCCTTTATAGGACTTCCATTTAAATCCTCTAGAAGATATGTAGGCGGGTTGGTAATTTGTACTTTGCTTATTTTAAACAATTCTGTACTCCAACTAGGCATATATCCTTTGGCAAATACGTGTTTCACTTTACTTATTCTCACAATATCTCCAACTTTCAAGTTACTACCTCTGAAAATCTTCACGTGACTATACACTTTTTTAAGCAGATATTGTTCGTTACTTTTATTAACTTGGTTGGGTTTCATCTGAATCACTCTATGCTTTCTGTTATTATACTCGGCAACTAGCGTAGGCAAATAATCATCCCATTTAAATTTACCATTTAGACTAAAATACTTAAATAATCGCTCTTTTAGAATTCGTATTACTCTCTCGGCCATGGCGGCTTTCGTGATGCTAAAAGTGCTGTAATGATTAATTTTGAATTTTCGCATCAAATTTTGAAATCTAGAGTTATAAAACTCTTTGCCCTGATCAGTTTGAAGGTTGCGAGGCTTTCGAGTTCCCGATAGGATATCAGCAAAGGCGTTGGTAACATCTTCGGCAGACTTGGATTTGAGCGGTCTGCACCAAACAAATTTAGAGAAGCAATCGATTACAACCAGTATGAATTTGAAGCCATTATTGTGACTAGCATACTGATCTAACTGCGCGAGATCAGCTTGCCACAAATCGTCTAAACCTTTAATGATAGTTCGACGACGTGGATAATTTTTTCGCGCTGGTTTATGTAATTCCTTAACTACTTGAATTTTTTCTTTACTATGCATGACTATGCTCCACCCTCAAAGATCTCTGCAAGTCTGAGAGATAGTAAGGATTGCATGCTCTTACCAGTTATTTTTAAATAATAATCTTCCATAGTTTTAACCAACTCTCTCAATTCATCGATCTTATCTTGGAAATTGTCTATCATTGTGTTGCGAATATGAAGATCGCATTCATCAGAATGCTGTTTAAGATTTGTGTAAAAATATTGTAATGTATGAATGACCCCCTCATCGACATATTGTTTTGTGCTGGCATCGCTTTCATCGATCGGGTGATTAACGTTGCTCAGTCTGCGGTTGCTACAATCATAGTTTCCTTCTAGAGTCAAATTTAATGTGTAAACAGGTGGGAAAGACCTGCTCCTTGATTTCGAGGCACGTCCGAACTTGTTTAAGGACATCTTTTAACTAACTTGAATGATCTATAGGGACAAATCTGTCTAATAATTTGGGATTTGGCCCGGACTGTTCACCAACCATTTTTAAATAACATTCTTCAACAATTTTAACAAATTTTCTTATTTCATCGATCTCTTTCTCCAAAGCGTCTTTCACGCTACTCTCAATATTAACATCATGTTGTTCGAGAGTGACGTTAAAAGTTTTGAATGCCTCATTCATTTGTTTGTCAACATATTGCTTTGTCACAACATCATTGCTGCTAATCGGATAATTAACGTTGCACAGTCTGCGGGTTTTCAAATCATAATCCCCGTCATTCAACGAGTAAGGAGTAGTCCTTGAAACACGTCCGAACTTGTTTAAAGGCATCTTATAAATAACGTTAGAGAATAATTTTTGCTTCTTTCAATTCATTGATTATTGCTGTTATTTCGTTTTCGTGGGAAGTATTTCCGGCATCTTTTGATGCTATTAATAACCTTAACCTGTCCACAAGTTCATTAGGATCATCCCAGTAAACATATTCCACAGGTTTTGTGTTATACTTAAGATGCATGCCAGAACCCTTTACAGGTGTGGAGGTAGCCACCGGGCCCTTCATAAGAGGTTTAATAATATTAGAATACTTATTTTTGTAGCTATGTTTTAATCGTCCGTTTGAAGTAAGATGAGCACCAGTGAGATTTAAAATATCTCTGTAACTTTTCAAATCATCATCAGTACCTTCTGGATTATTATAGAAAATTAGCTGGTAGAGACCATCAGTTCCCGCGAATCGGCTATTGTTGATGATTATATCACCAGACGTTTTTTCAAAATCGATATATTTATTTCCTAGCATCCATACTGATTTAGTTTCGTCATACTTAGGACCATATGTCCTATCGATTTTAAGTGAATTAGCCATAAAGTCTGTTATACATGGTATAGATACTTTAGGATACACAGTATCAAAATGCCTGTACACTTTGTCAATTCCTTTCTCAACATCATTTAACGTTTCATTCATTTCTCCTAAAAGTGCAATTGGACTTTTCAACGACTCGCGCCACTTTTCCATAAACGATTCAACTTTTGGTTCAACTTTCGGTTTTACTTCCGGTTTTAATTCTTGCTTAACTTGTAAATTTGCTAGAGAGCTTGTCACAGGTTTGAAAATTTTTTGTAAAGTTTCATTCTCATCAAATTTCCCTATTTTTAAGGCGGTGTATTTTTTTCTAATCTTTCGAGCTAGTTCACTGATTTTCTTTGCGCGCTGCGCTTCTTGAATCTGTTCTTGCATCGACATCTCGATTAATAATAAGCGTATTGTGCTTCTCATAACTTTATATACCTATCAAAACCTATTCTATAGCGTCCCTCATTCATATTGAAATCTTTAACAATAACTAGAGTTCCAAAATTATCATTCCAACAAAGCGAGCAGAGATTCTTGAAATCACCGTATGAGATGTCTGGTGATACGTGCTCTTCATAAATATGTCTAAGGTTTACCTCATCTTGTTTAAACAAAACGATTACATTACAATTGTCTCGTATTAATTGCTTAGGTATTTTTGAATATGTCTGGCAGAGATATGCAGCATCTATATTTTTATGACCACCCATGGAGTAATATTCTCTAATTTTTTCCTGTGTCCCACAAGCCACATCATCGAAAATAAAAATTGAATTTTCTCTAGCCTCTGTTGGTGCAATGACGTCATCGTTTGAGCTAAATGGAAAATATCCAACACATTTTGCTTCTTTAAGCACGTCTTGTAGTAACTGATATTTAGGTTGGTATAGAGATTTACTGTAAAGGTAGATGTTCTTAAATTTTAAGCCATTCTCGTTGAATATTAAACTAAGCAGACTGTTTGTTTTACCACAACCGCTAGGACCGCAAAATATTGCTCTAATTGAATTTGGTAAGAGTACGCCATGTTTAGATTTCTCACTTCGAGCAAAATCTAGATTTTCGATTGGTAGAGATAGTTGATGTGATTCGATACGCATCTTGTATACATCTAATAAGATAGCGTATGCTTGATGCATATATACCTATCGGGATGTAAATAATAAACAGTTTTTCGATTAAGAATATTTATTTTCTACAACTATTACAATACATTTAAGGCATGTAAGCTCGAATCTTCTGCTGCACAATACTCCTACACAGCGGGCACTTCTCCATGGAGTTTGCACAACTCATACAGCATGCCAAATGTCCACATGGAACCAGCAAGACTTCTATGTTTCTGCAGTAGCATACTATACATAAAAAGTCTGGATTGGTGTTATTTACTTTTTCAGGTGGGATGTCCACAGGCTTGATTTCACCTTTAATAAATGGACAACTGGGACTCCAGCTAGCATGGTCTTGCCATGGATCATCATCCTTTTCCCATTTATATCCTTCAATATTGCAAAATGGACACCGGACAACATCTTCGTAATTCGTATAAAAAAATCCTGCTCGGGCAAGCTTCTCTGATGATAGGGGGCTTGACCAGTTTTCAAACGTTCTTATAAGACTCTCGTAATTATGCTCCATCGCTCATTCAGTAATACTCTTACTATTTCAATAAATAATTTTGCTACTAGCAATGAAGAACATATAGTAATGTAGTAAATTAGTGGCACGAAAGCGAGGTCTTTTATATGTTGTTCTTGACTGAGGTCTCTGGGTGTGGGCGTGGTGGAAGGTGGGACCTCCCTCCACACACTTTCAGCAATCGTATGATTTTGGAATACTGCTCGAAGTTTAAACTGAGTAGCATTTTTAGGCAGTCTTGCTACCGAAATTTTTTCAACTACCGTTTTAAATGGGAAACATCTTTTATCCTGTTCGCAAATAGATACCTTAGCATCTTCAGGGTTGTAAATATAGAACACATTATTTATTAATGAGAACAAAATAATGTGACCCAAACTCAGCAACATCTTGATTATAACTGAAATGTATCAGTAAATGTTCTTTTATATATACGGATCTACATTAAATCTCGTACAGTTTCACTTAAAGGTAAATACTCCATGGTACAGTCATGCACAATTATGCAGTAGGCTCGAGTTCTATCAGGAAATCCATCACTATTTTCTATGTCCAACTTAACATCAACTGTGTTTATTTTTATAGATTCATTCCGGCGAGAACAGTCAATTACAAACAGGGTTGCATTATTTTTGTAATCTGCATAGCTAAGTAGCGGGCGACTCTCCATTGCATTCATGTAACTCGGATAAAATTCCACATAGTTGTGATAGGCCTCCAAAAAGTCGTTAGCAGCAAAATTCAATCTCTGACGTTCGAATGGAAAATATTCACCGTTTACAATTAATCTTACATCAGTCGCATCTATGTGATCAAATGACGTGGGATTTTTTTTAGAATTATCATTGCGATCAGTCTGAAATCCAACTATGACGTACCGAGGAGTTGACGCGGCTGCTGACGATTTTACGGCCCATATTTCTCTTTGGGAGTTTACAGTAAGATTTGGCAATTCATGTAGCTCCCATTTGCGAAACGCCATTATAATTGGACGATCAATTTTTATAGATTTAAGCAGATCCAATCTAATGATATCATTCGGCTGAATATGTTTAACCTTTAATTCAATGTTGGAAATTGTTATTTCTGCAGTTATGGCAGGATCTGGTCTTGCAGCGTCTTGGGTTAGTAATAAGGCATTGTTATCATTTCGAGCTCGTATTAGTCTCACTGTTTGTTTACCACAAATTGCCATCTGATAATCGTTGAATATTCCAAACAGATGTTTTAGCGGTATTCTTACATTGAATGTTCCATCATTGTTAACAGCAAAAGATTTATTAACCCCAACCCAGCTTGCTGTTGACATGCATTTTTCGTCATTAGCAGTATAGCAAAGATACGATCTGATCGTACTCACAATTCCGGGGTTTCTCACTACTTCTACTTCCTTGCCATTTAGTTCATAAGAAATTGAATCGAATAGAAATGCGGCACCGTTGTTGGCTAGTTTGCATTGTCCAGCACCGGTTTTCTTAGCCACTGTACCTTTGACAAAAATCGACGCATCGTACATCAACAACCATGCATCACCCTGATTAATGGTTATTTCCACAGTATCATTATTCCTAAATGACTTTACAAATGGGTAATAGGTGCGCTTCTCTAAACGTTGAATAGATTCATCATAGGTTGGGGTGCGATGCACATTAAACACTTGAGGTGTTAGGGACATAGCCAAGTGCTTTCAAAAATTCTTGATTTTCCAACGAGAGACGATCTGCACTCTTCGGTGAAATATCTTTTAAAAATTGTTGATTTTCCAACGAGAGACGATCTGCACTCTTCGGTGAAATATTTGTTAGTGAATTTTTGGAGCATTGTGATTGCCTTTTATACGGTTGATATCTGTCATCAAAAACCAAAACCATTTTCACAAAAATTTCATACACGCTTCAACTCCAACCGTACAATTATTTCCTCACCTCTAAAATTTACAGGTTGAGAGTTCTGATCGAGAATATTTACAGTCAAATTATTAATCTCACGCTTTGCAACTGGCATGTACACCAGATTTTTCGGAGACTCGTCTATAGCGTAACCAGGATCGCTGCTAACTGCAAACTCGTAAATCGTATGAGTTGGTTGATTTTTATAGTATGCTCCAGATGTTACGTTACAATCTATATGTATAGTTCTGACCTTCACGATATTTACAGATATATCAGAAGTATGTAATTGTCCAGACTCTAATAGACTAGGAGAAAATCCTAACACATGAGCAATAGAGTCTGTTGGTAGAAAATCTACTGTATATTTATCACTGTAAATTTCACACTTTAAAGTACTGTTATTGGCTTTTATTGAAATTGGATTTTTCTGATCAGACTCCTCCTTTCTTAAAGCGCCAACTATGTACTTTTCTAGGGCCTCAATTTCGTACGAGCCTGTGGGGATTACTAAACATTTGCGATACCCATCAGCATTTATATAATAAAATTTGTTGACACCAACATCTATATTGGGTATACTGTTATATGTGTGAAATCCTAGCAGGGCCAAACCATACTCAAAATCTGATTCTAAAGGTATAGGAATATTAAAGTCAATAGACAGTGTGGAAGTAAATCCGTGTAGTGTGAACAACAGCGACATAATTGATGAATTCTCTCCTCAACTACCCCTTTTATAGAAAAACTTGAAAACTGTTATTGTTATTGTCTAATTGGTATTCAGAATATTTTCGGCGACTTTTGGGAACAAATTAAACACACTTCATATTTTGAAATTTTATTTAGTTTCTTAGGAAGCTTAGACACAAATGACCACAGTTCATCTCGTTATAGTTTTGATAAGAATTGTTGTTATATTCAACTTCAACCTCATTTCCCAAATATCTGATGAGTTCTTTTGGCGGTTTCAGGTTGCCAAAGCTGTCGAAATACTCGCATTTTCTTCCTCTCTTGCGATATGCCACCCAATGAGACCCGGAGTTCCTCTGCACATCCAAATTTAAAATGGCCGACTGATTTTTTCTCGGTTTTTTAGGTAGTGTATCTCTCATATACACACCTCTAAAGTAAGGAATTCCATCGGCATATTTAAGTAAATCTAGGTTGGATAAAGGTCTGTTGGGCGGCTTCAATAGTTTTTTTTCTTTAAAAAAAGACCGAACCCACGTTTATTTTTCCGCAAATAGAGTCCAGAACCGACGATCTTCATAGATTGCTTTCCATTCTCCATCAGCTTTTTTGTATTATTTACGTCAATTATTGTTTTGGCTATACTGCTAGCCCCTCCGGCTATAGAACCAAGGGCCCCTAAAGCAGCCAGTATAGGCAGAAGCGGGAGAAAACCTCCTTTCTTTTCTTCAAAGGCAATAATTCTAGGTATTCTTAGTTTACTTTTTCCACCCGCTTTTTTTATGTGTACGCGTGCTGCTCTCACGGCTGCTAACGATGATTTTTTCAATTTTTTTAGATCATTCAACTCATTGTTAGTAAAAGATTTCTTTAGGGATTTTTCAACCTTCTTTACAATATCTCTTCTAAACGAAAATGGGCGTTTCATACCCATACCCAATTTCCTTTTAACTTTCATTGCACTCGTAACGAACCAGGCAGCTGTTTTCTCACCAAATTTGGCGTCTCTTGATTTGACTCTATCCCAAGCCCGATTTTCCAGTTCCCAATCTGCCTTGCGTCGTTCTTCTAATGATTTGTTTTTACTGTATGCAACATCATGAATTAAGCAAGATTCATCCAACTTGTTTATGCCAGTATCACCCCTAGAAAGACGTTTTTCTAATTTAGTACCAGGGCCACAATACTGGTATCCCGGAAAATGTAACTCGATCGGTAATTTGTCAATTAATGTGTTCAACACTCCACCCCCTTTAACAACCAGCATTGGATTGACACAGGTTTATTCAATCACACCCTCTTATATAGGGAAATAAAAAACACACAAACAAATAATATTTTTTATTTTCACAACTTTACATTTCTAAACTTTTTAGTTAGTTCATACATAATAATCAAGCGTCTCAGCTCTTCGAGTGCCTCCATATATCGCCGCAGTCTCTCGCTCATGCTTCAGAAAATATAATATTTGTAGTCTTGCCGACGGGCCCCAAGCTTGTTAAAAAATACCTTTTGTCACCATTCAATTCGTCAATTCGCTCTTGAGTTAATTGCTCCGTAAAACGCTGAGGCAGGATGGTCTTGAAGTCGGCAAATTCCACCACTACCTTTTCCCCAAACTTGGTATTTATTCTCTTAAAACACTGGATCTCAAATTTTTTATTTACTTCCAAATCTCGAACATTCACCAGATTTTTCACCAGCAAATTGTTTAAACTATTTATGAAGGACATGTTGTAAATGATCTGCGTGTCTGATGAGATCTTAGTTGAACCTCTCCTATATAGCTGTTTCAATAGGAGTGGGGAGAGAGTGGGGAGACGGGCAAAACCTAGGAGAGTACCAGACCAGACAGGTTTCGACAAGTCTGGTCTGGTGCTCTCTTAGTATCTCTACTCCTGTAATTCGTCGAATCTTTTACGGAGCACCACGCGACAATAATCAAAATTTGTTGTCAATTGAAGGCATCTACACTGAATAGCGACCTCTATCCGAATAGCATTAGAACTAATAAAAAATGCCAGTGTGTACTCTTAGGGGCTGCGTACTCTTAGGTGACCTAACCCTACGCCATCATCAGTACCACCTGGAAGAGTTTAGAGGACGAAAAACGTATGATAACGTAGTAAAAACTGAAATTCTTTTCAATTTGTGTTATACTCACTTGCCATGTGTACAAGAAATTTTTTTGAGATGCCATATACTATATAAAACCATAGATGACGATAGAACAAACTTGTCACATGTTAAAATACTTAAATCACCTATACATATCACAGCTCATAAGTTATATAATTGGACATATTTAATTTTAATATTATCTAATAATTATGAATGATAGCCATTTTGTTGAACAGCTGTCATAGCTTACTAGATATTTTGAAAAAAAAAACGAAATTTTGGCGATTTAATCTAATCCATCTAACTTCGTTGTTTCTAATTTTAGATAAAAAGTGTACATACCAAAGTCGGAGAGAATTGTTTCCCTAATTCGGTTATCATGTCTTACTTTCCATGACAGCTGTCATTTTCGAGATATGACACAAACTTTTGTTTTTTTAAATGGAATCCATAGTTATTTCCGTTATTTTTTCGAACAACCATAAGTATCGAGCATTATATCGTTGGAAAGCTCTAAGAATGCCTGATTTTTCGAGACCATGGCTAACTATGGTTTCCATTTAAAAAACAAAAGTACGACAAGATAGCCGCATTGGGGACACAATTAGGTACCTAAAACTTTTGTATTTACTTTGAATATGGTTTCGATCCAAATGGAATTTATAGTTGTGGTTGTGGGTGTTTTGGGATCGGTTTGAATTAAAAACTACAGTTTTAAATTGCCGACGTTTCGCCAACTTATATTGGCATCATCAGGGCGCTACAAAGTTACAAAATACAGTTCGCAACAGCAATAAAAAAATTAAAAAATTAAAGGATAACAATTGAATTACATTAAAAAGTAATTTTGTTGTTCAATATGAACACTAAAAAACTGGGCATTCGCAAGTACATTTCGCGACACATTAAAAGTGGATTAAAACATTGAGTAAAGGAATAATTTATTCCTTTACTCAATGATTAAAATCATCAGCTATATAAAATATTTGACTAGATTCGGACAATTCCAGGTAAAATAAGAATTTCTTGAATATTTTGTTATTTTTTTCCGAAGAGAACAGTACAAAAAAAAGTACAGACAAGAAAGAAAAAAAGAGGAGAGATACCAATGGGTGGTTGGAACACATGCCTATCCGTTTTTGGATGGTGTCATTTAATTTTGTCAATAATATTGAAGTATGCAGAATTTAAACCATCTATATTAGTCCCCATGTTGATCGAGCTTTTGTCCTTTTTATTTACACTTTTTGTCTAAAATCAGAAACAACGAAGCTAGACGGATTAGAATAAATCGTCAAAATTTCGTTTTTTCAAAATATTTAGTAAGCCATGACTTTTTCAAAAATCCACAAGGTGCATTAAATTGGGCCTACAAAACTGCAATTCTTTCCCCATTTAACCTTCCTTCTATCTCCGCTAGTTTCCACGATCCCCATTCTGATCATAAAAAAAACTCACCCTGTATATTATTAAAAGATCTTCGTAACTTACATTTAGATACAAGATATGATATTTCAAACTATCTAAAAATATAGATATAGATCCTTTACTTGGCCAGAAAGGGATCTAAATCTAAGACCAAAGGTCCTATCTTTGATCTTATAGATCCTTAAAATGATATATTTTTTAAAGGCATTCCCAGCTCTCAACATAAGTAAAAATTAGCTAATAGTGAAGAATTTTCTCTAACAATAATTCAACTTTGCAAAAGTAAGCCAAATCTTATTTCCGATGAAGGAGAAGGAATTCATCTAAGGGTTCATTGTTATTTTCTGGGAGCCACCGAAATTGGAGAAATTATTGTCAAAAGAAAGAGTATTAATAAACACAATATTAAAAAACGTTAAAGCAGAATATGAAGATGTAGAATAAGGGTAAAATAAGAGAACATACAGGGTGTTATTTAAGAACATAGCCAAACAAGTAGTGATTTTTTGAGTGATTTTAAGACGAAAAGTTCATATAAACATAGGTCCGGTATCGCTTCGTTTTCAAGATACAGCCTGTCAAACTTAAAAAAAAATCTTTTTTTGAACATCTTAATAATCCTTTAGCCGATTTTGTTTGAATTTGGCAGTGTTATTTGCGGTAGACAGGGGTTAATTTAGCCCTAAGTAGATTCAAATTATTAAGTCCAGTGACGTCCCGGGGGGCACCGTGACCAATATTTTTGAAAAAAAAGTGAGCCACTGACTTTTTTAAAACTTTTATATTTTTCTCGCATTAAGGAACTAAGAATACAACTTTTTGGTCTCTTGAAGTTTTTTAGTATCTAGCTTCATTTTCAAAAAAATATAAAAATCACTTTATTGCATGTCGTTGCTTTGTCGTTGCATTGCTGCTTTCTCGAAAACGAAGCAAGATACGAACAAAATTCAAGAAACCAAAAAGTTGTTATCTTAGTCGCTTAATGCGAAAAAAATATAAAAGTTTTAAAGAAGTCAGTGGCGCACATTTACTTTTTCTAAAAAATATTGGTTAAGGGACGCCACTGGACTTGATAATAATTGTAATCTACATCTACATCTACAAAACGAAGCGATACCGGACCTATGTTTATGTAAACTTTTCGTCTTAAAATCACTAAAAGAATCACCCCTTGAAGTTTGGCTACTTACTTAACACCCTGTATGTCGACAAACCGACTACAAATCAATGAAGAAACAAATACTCTAAATTATTCAAAAACTATAAAAAAATTTCAATGCAACATTGATATAGTAAATTGTAGGTCTATAACCGTAGAATCGTCTCGCATAATCAAAATATTCGTTCCATTTGAAAAAAAGGCGATTGAAACAATATGGTAACCATGGAAACAAAGTTAAACCTATCATTAGTTGTCATTTATGTTCAGTATACTCTAACAATTTATTATGGCTAAATACGCGTTTCAAGAACATTTGGTTATTATCCAAAGATTTTATGAAAACAGGACGTTCTTTTGTGAACACTTATCGCGCACTTCATGAGAAATTTGAATTTAATTTTACTCTTCAGGATGTAAATCAGCAAGACGTCGAAATGCCAGAACTGTTGAAAATATTGCTGCTGTAAGAGCTAGTGTGAGGATACAAATTATTAATTCCTCGTCCTGCTCAAGAGTTAAGGCTTAAAAGACGACAAAGTGGCGGATTTTACAAAAAGACTTGAACTTACACCCAAGAACTTAAGCCACTGGACCATCGTCGGATCTGAGAATTTGCTGGTTGGAGTTTAGGATTTGAAAGGGATCCAAATTTTGAGAAAAATTCATCTTTTCAGGTGAAGCTAATTTTTGGTTAAGTGAATATTATGTTAACAAGCTAAATTGATGTTTTTGGTGTGAAAACAATCCACACAGATTCACGAGAAGCCGTGTATCCGCCAAAGGTATGGTGTGGTTTATGGCATGTTGGCATAATCGGACCATTTTTTCTTCAAAAATGAGGTAGGAGATGCGGTTACAGTGAATGGTGAACAATACCGACAGATGTTAAGAAATTTTTCGTGGCCAAATTTAGATTAAATTGATTTGGGGGATATGTGGTTCCAGCAAGACGGTGCCACATGTCACACTGCTCATGAAACTATCGACGTATTGCAAGAAAAGTTTGACGAAAGGATAATTTCAAGGAATGCAACTGTTCAGTGGCCTCCAAAAGGCTCCTTTAGATTACTTCTTGTGGGGCTATTTGAAATCTAAGGTCTATGCAAACAGACCACAAACACTTTATGCATTAAGATTGAACATTGAACACTGCATTTGTTGCACTAAATACCAACTGCGATTGAACTCTTTTTCTCTATTTATTTTTATTATTATTAGTTATTTCTAGTATCACGGGTCAAATTCAGAGGCTATAAATGTGTTGCAGGAAGCTAAGTTCCTAGAAAACATCGATATCCTTGTTATGCAGATTAATGGTTTTGTTTTTGTACGCAGAAATTGGACATCCAGAAGTGGGGCGGGGTTGGTTGTACATATTTTAGATAGAACTTATCCATTAAATCATCAACATTTTTACATTTTATGCGAAATTATCGTTATACCTTCAAACGTCAAAAATACTGATAAACGAAGTCAAATTTCAAAACTTTATATTCCTAATATGTAGTACCTAATTAAATTGGTCTATCATCTCCTTAAAACAAGTCATCAACATAGATGTTACAAAGGGTGTTTCATAAATGATAAAGTCTTCAAGCATACCTATAGCTAAAATATTAGGCATATATAGCGATCTAGAGGGTGTTACAAGGAAAGGTCAATCCACTGATCCACAGATTCTTTTGACTAAAGTAATGTGACTTTTTATATATGTCATACGCGTCTACTTTAAATTAAATTTGAATTAAACTGAAGTTTGGCACATATCTGAAACAATTTTGCGTGTGTAATTTTAGTCAAAAAATTCAAAGAACAAAGGTAACAAAAATGATGTGTTGCACACTCGGACTACCCAACTTTCAACTTTGGCTACTTTTTATTTATCTGAAGCTTGGCACCTCTATTTTTTTTTAATATCGAGCTCACAAATATTTGGTATGAGTTTCTGCAAAACAGAATCTTCTAATTTGTCTAACTTAATTTGATCTTATGGTTCTATACCTTACTATTGTAAGGCTGATCATCACATGTCTTCCTTATACAGGGTGAATTACGTAGGCCGCGGTGGTCTATATCTTCTACATTGTTAATGCTAGAAAAAAAGTATAGACAAAACTTGTAGAGAGAATGAGTACTACATTTCTAAAATATTTTACAATATACAGTAAGTTGTGGCGATCCAAAGTTATGTCTTTTAAATGAAACATTCCGTATTTTGATACATTTTAAGAAAGCCCGTAACGAGGGTGTTCTTTTTGGTACAGGGTATTAAGGGTCTATCTTTAAAGGTTAGGGAGTTATTGTAATTTTACACGAAAAAAGGGGACACTTTTGGAAATGGATTACTCAAAAACCAAATAAGATTTTGGGCTATTACTTGGACTGGAGATTGCCTGTTACGCCTAGCTAAAAATTGCGTTTTTCTCCACAGAAACCTCAATCAAACTAATAAAAAGACAACTTTTTCAAGTTGCCAGGAAATTCATAAATGACTAACTTTGAATGTTAATTCAAAAAATAATTTTAACTTCTTTCTCAAATATATTATCAAGTCAAAGTGAAATGGCAGAATGGTAAATGTCAAGTCAAAATGTTATGACTAACAGAACAAATAACCTAGCTTCCTGTCTGATATTGTACCGTGTGTTTTATCTAATTATCTGAAGGTACTAAACTTCTCTTTGAGTAACTAATATTTTACTGAATTCCACTGAACATTCAGCAACGCAATTGTTTCCTTAATTTTTCGCCTATTTCCTACTTCTTATTTGAGAATTGGTTGGGGCTTATCCCTCAAAATTCTATGATCATTATTAAAAGAGTGTTTACATATTTTTTTACTATGAAATTTGATTTTTCATAATATAATTTTTATGTTCTTTTAAACGAACGTTAAATGGCGGACAAGTCTCCCACACAGAACTTTCCACATTTACAAGGAATTTTATAAATGCAATTTTTTGAAATTTGTACCTCATTAAATGGTTTTGTTTTAACTAGCATCGATCTTTTTGCGCCACAAAGTAATTTCCGACAATATTTAGATATACCTATTCCCTCTAAAAATTAAATTTTGATGAAATCTGGCAACGATGCAACAAAAAAGCTGAGCATTCGTCAAGGCCACATGATGGCTGGAGCTTTACAATTACCTAGCGAAGAATTTTAATCTGTTGTGAGACAACAGTTATGTGCTATGGGTACTTGCCGTAATTTGGTTACTGTTGTGGCATTGCTTTTCTATGTAGAACATAAATCGATTTATGCAGACTATGTACACACAATTTTGAATAAACGTAATATTCTCTTACAAAGTTATGTTGTTTGTTGTAAATTAGGGTTACTTTACACATAAGTTTGTATTTATAAAGTTCGCAAATATCTGGGTAAATATGAACTTTTTGTTTCAGTTTGGGGCGAGTGTATAAAAGGAAACCAGGCAACAAACACTACATAAACTATCCTGAGGAAACATTACAAAATGCCGTTGAAGCAATTAGAAATGGGCCAGTTATAGGGAGGCTGGGAACAGTTACGGAATTTCCTAGAAAACTTTGTGGAACAAAGTTAAGGAAAACGTAGAACAAGTATTGTTGTCCAACCACGTTGACAGAAGTGGAAGAGCAAGTTTTGGTTGACGTGCTTCTCGCTGCTGGCGAGTCGAGAGTCCTCTAATTGCATTAGATCTCAGAATCCTATTAAAAAGATATTTTGACCGATAGGGGAAGACTATTACCAAGTTTCCAAACAACTTGCCAGGCTACGACTGGGTTTTAAATTTTATGGAGATACACAAAGAAAGGCTATGAACAAGAAGCTGCCAGAACATAATGAGAAAATGGAAGAGGAGATGCAGAATTATTTTCAAAATTTAGAAAAAAGCATAGGAATGTTCGCTCACATTCTAAATTTTGACGAAACTAATCTTACGGATGACCCCGGGTCCTCAAAATGTAGGTACAGAACGTGCAATGAACACTTCCAAGGCATCGATTTCCATTATGTTTGCAATCACGGGGGTACGTGACGTTTTACCACCATACACAGAGTTATTATTATAGGCGATTTTATCCTCACATCTGAACATAGAAATTATAGTAGGGAGTCAAAGAAATAACGTCAGATTCGTATTTCTACCGAAAAATGCAACGCATATTGCCCAGCCTTTGGATGCGGGCTAATATGTACCTACCTCTTAAGAAAAATTTGGAGAGGGATTATAAGACCTATAATCCTCCGGACCAAACATTGAACAGGTCCTCATTTCCGCATTTTTTTAAAACTACAATAATTGCGGAGGCAGCAACACATTTCCGAAACTGTCAAGGAGTCATTGCTTGGCTATGTGAAAGAATCACGTACTCCCCAATCGAATAAAAACCTCGAGAAAGAAAAAATATTATAAAAGTTCAACCTGAAAAGTCAGCTTCTTATGAAGATTTGTGTTCAGATCGTGAATATTCTGATGCCGGTAATCTCTTTCCAAAACCAGGAATTTTTATTGTCATTAAATTAGCTTCTAAGAAATGTTTGGGGTAATGTTGGCCGAAGAAGAATAGTGGGTTCAATTTTCTTTAATGGGACATTAACTTAGGTAGAGAAGAAATTATTACACGATTTATTAATCAGCTGGACGATGGAGAAATTCGTAGTTTATCTTCAACAAGATGCTGCTAAAGCACACACTGCAGGTGAATCGATGATTATGTTACGGAAAATTTTGAAAATCAATTGGTGAGCCTAAACTCGGAACAGGAATTTCCTCCGAGATCTTGCGACATACCACCGCACGATTTCTTTTTGTGGCTGTACTTACTTGAAGAGCACTATTTTCCAAGTTCGTATAAACAATTTGGATCAACTACAGGAGACGATTTCGGAAAAATCAATTAAATAAATGCTAATCCTCATGTTCTTGAAAGTTTTTTTTAATACTTTTCGAAAAAGGTGCCAGAAATTTTTTAAACAAAATTTTTTGTAATGTTTCTTAAAATGTGTTTATTTGTTGTTTGTTTTTTTTCGCAAGAAATGTGTTTATTTTAAAAAAAAATCGTACAAAATTTCAGCTCAATATTTTAAAAAAACACATGACTTAATAATGATTATTTACGTACCAAGGCACTGAAGTTGACTCATGTGGAATTTAGTTGCCGAGACCTCTGGCCGAGGCAACTAAATTCCACATGAGTCATAAAAAGAACTTCATTGTCGAGGTACATAATATATTATATATTTTTTTGAAATCGGAAAAAATGTTTTATTAGGCAAAAAATATATAAGGGGTCACCCGTCCATGAACCGACTGCACGCGGCGTTGCTTGACTTTGACGATCGCTCTACCTAGGCCAAGTATGACGAGGCACGGCGTTTCCCAATAGAAACTCCAAACTGCTGCTTGTTGTGCAGCCTCCATGAAAAATAGATTGATATTCAAACCTACTAAAATATTGATACTGAAAGATTGCGCCGCTTATAGGTAACAATTTCGCAATGTGTACGAAATACGAAAAGTTAAATGGGCCTTTATTGGCCGGGTTTTGAATATTTGGACACTTTTGACGGGCCATGGCTCCGCGTCTGACGTTTGATGTTTATATCTCGTCAAGGCCTACTTATTGAAAATATAGTGGGCTACTTCAGTGCCGATTTCTGAGCTTTTAATGACAATTTTGAGACATTTCACTGCCGATTTCAAGAAAAATTAGTTTTTTAAAATTCTTATTCCATTTTGAATTAGAGGCGTTTAAATGAAAAATGGAATAAGGAAAGTCACAATATTTTAGCCCAAACAATCTGTATGGTAAATGGATCGACCTACTTCTACACATCTACACCCTGTAGATTACAAAGTAATTGCTTCTGGGATACTCCTAGTTTGAAGAGTATTGTGAGGGAGAGAATTATTATTATTATTATTATTATTAACATTTTTACGTGCCTGTTTACGATATAAATGTAGCTTATATTTTATAAAAATCAAAAATTAATTTTTATTCACGTTTTTACCTTGTTTATTTTTCAAGGCTTTAAACCCTTTTTCGCAATTTTTCAACTTTTGGTTCCTGCATCTGTGTTTTTCTCCAATATTACTCTCGTTACAATATTTTCTTTCTCCCATCCAATGAGAGTCCCGTCCTACAAACAAGGTGAAAAACCATAGTTAAAAAAACATAATCTCCCTTTTGAGTTTTGAGTTAAACACAAAACAGTTTAGGCATTTTTCCTCGGTAGTTAGGTAATTCTGCTACAATTTAAAAATTCTGGTTTGATTTCGGGAAAGGTAAAGTGCTGACCAATATGTTCACTCGACACTAAGGAACTTCTTTCTAATGAATTGTTTCAAGCGGCTGAAAAGAAACGCTCTAAATTCATTGCGTTTTAAAGATGCAAGCGCAGGCTAAAACCCATTGAAAAATTCCGGTGATAATTTACTTGGTGAAGTTTTGTTTATTTTTAGGTCTCTCTCGATAAGTTCTTTGAATGTATATCTCAAGCATAGAGCACACCTACCCAAATTGATTTATAAATTATTTCATATGTGTTCTGTAAATTGAGCTTGTTCGAAATTTACAGCTGAAGGGTGTAAATGTAAACATATACAAATCCATAAAATAAGTTTTTTATACGATCGTTATAAAAACTTTACTTTTTTGAACCTTTTTAAATGCCTAAAGTATATATTTTTTTAACAAGTTAAAAAAACTTACTTTTTTTCACTCTGAGCAGTTTAGAGTGAAAAAAAGTTAACTTTTTTTCACTCTAAACTTCCTTACTACGTTTACATGGAGTTTGGAATCGAATTCAGTGTAATGCAGTTTGGTGTTTTCATAAATGGTAAATGTGGCGTTAAATCCCGAATATAAGAAAATTTATTTTGAGATTCAAATCAATCTCAAAATCTCTTCATGCGGTTTTCAATAATTCTAGAAACATATTCAAATCGATTTCAATACTATGTGTAAACGTAGTGAGACCGCGATCTAAATATTATAATCCTCGTAATTGAAAACCATAGTGCATTTATATGCCCTTTAGTATATAACACAAAAATCCCATCCCAAATATTTCAATGTTTAAGCACGATCGTATAAAAAATAATGTATGAAACTCATGCATAAAGTGTCTTTTTTTCATTCATGGGATTTCCCATTCATGAAAAAAAGTACTACTTTATGCACTTGTTGCATAAATAACTATTTTTGAAGGTCTTCAAAAACCGCTTCTTTGACCTTCCTACCATTTTCAAAGTCGGCTACGATTTTTTTTATACCTCCGATTTTCACGAAAACCATTTAGCGATTTTTTTTATTTAAAATCTGACAGCGTTAATCAGGACATCGCAAAACCCCCATATACAAAATTTAAACAAAAAATATAGAGACAGTTCGACTCTGCAGGGTGAGCAAAGTTGAGCAAAATAGGAATTTGAAAGGCATCTGGCGAGTCAAGTGTGCCATTGAATCCCCTCAAAACAGTTGAATGGTCAACGGGACCACTCAAAGTTTTCAAAGTGCTGAATTTTTTAGGGCCATAAATCGAGTAGGTATATGAAAAAACTACCCAGATGCTATACACTATACTGGGTGTATAGCATCTGGGTAGTGACAAAGGTCCAATAATTTAAAATGTTTTTTAATTGTATGTTGGCATTTTGTAAAGAAATAAATTACTTTTGGGCTTATTACTATTTTTTCAATAATTCCAGATCACTCTTGACCCATAAAAAGTTTCATAAAAATTCAGCATTTTGAGATGGCCTACAGAAAAATATCCTGTACATTTTTGTATCGAATCTTTACACGCCAACAGAGTGGTCCTGTTGATCATTCAAGTGTTTTGAGAAGATTCCATGGCACATTTAACTCGCCAGATGCCTTTAAAAATCATATTTTGCTCAACTTGACACCCTGCAGAATGGAACTCCCTGTATATTTTTTGTTCAAATTAGGTACTTATATGTATGTCTTGATTAACGCTGTGATGTCAAATTTTAAATAAATAAATCGCTAAATGGTTTCGTAAAAACCAAGGGTATTAAAAAAAGAAGCGCGTTTTGAAGGTCTTTCAAAAAAAAATCAGTCGATTATCTCAAAAAATAAAGATTTTATGTAGGTATTTGTAAATGTTTAAAAGTAGACACCCCGTATGTTGGATATGTGTAGTCGGTAATAATATAACAAAGCTGTCATTATAAAATTTTCACTCCCTATAGAAAATGTTTTATATCAAAGTTGTGGTATCGCACATATATAAAGTCTGCATCATAAATTTATTTATTATTCCATTTAAGTGCATTTTGATGTAGTCAATTGTTTCGCTTAAAAAAGGTTGTCAGATGAGGTGCTCAAAAGCAATCGCGTTTTTCCTTATCTGTCAAATTTGGCAGTTTTTTGAAAAAACTGCTGAAAATAATATTATTTGACAAAATTGAGAAAAATGTTGTATAGAAAAGTTGGTCGCCTTTCAATATTATATCGCTGTACCAGTCCTGTAGAAAATACGTGGTTATTTATTTTTCTGAACGCATTTCAATCAAATGAATTTTAGTAAACCTACATAAAATCTATTTTATTACCTCCACTGCCTACATGTGTTTTCATTATTAAAAGCCGTTCTAACCCCACTTCCCATTTGTTGTGGATGCCCCTCGGCCCCTCTTAGTTTTTCTGTGTTAGCTTCAGTCGCTAATCGAATAAAAAAATATTTTTTAAAAAGAAATTGTGGACGTTTTATCCTATCTTTTGTTATAAATATAAAGGGGGATGTTTTTGTGGTAAAGCAGGAAAAAGTTCATCAGTTGAAAAAATGCACTCCAGCCGGGATTCGAACCCGAAACTCCAACTGGGGCCGTAAGCCTTAACCTACTAGGCTACCATAGCACAAGGTTAGTGGAGAGCAGTGGAGAGTAGGTTGAACGGTAACTCGGGTGAGGCGAGCGGGGAGGGGAAGGCTGTGACGTCACATGTGAATAAAATGGATACATTGCTTTGAGTTTACATGCATTCAGATGGTTTAGCGTTCTCTGGTTTTAGCTCATTTAAATAACCTCGATTTTATCTTGTTTGTTTAAATGTGTGTGGCGATTTTTACACTATCTTTGGACAGTTTTATAGATATTATATTTTTATAGTGTATTACCTTAATTAAAACATAAAAATCATGCAGGTGTATTGTAAAGCAAATAATTAGATATTATTATCCTGATATTTAGCTCTTTACTAACCTTGCAGGCGTACAAGCCACATACAAGCTAATATTATATGTGAACGATATCCATATGTGACGTCATCGCATGACCGAAAAGTTACCGTTCAACCTACTCTTCACTAACCTTGACCATAGCATACGGGCTAAGTAGTATTTGTTCCAACCAACGATACATAGGAATAGATACAATACCAAAGGCAACTTGTTTTGTTTCATGATTTTAATATTATTTATTATATATGATGCTATTTTATTGTCGGCACATTCAATGTTTAAAGTTTTTTTTTACGATCTTGGTTATTTTGTAAACAGTAGCGGTCATAAAGTATCCCGGGCCCCCCTGTGGTGATTCGTTTGGTGCCCCCCCCCCCAAACTTTCCTTTCTCTTCCTTTTCTATAACAACCACTATAATGGTTTTTTAAAAGCAAAATTAAAAATAATAACGTATAAATAAAAAATATATACCTATATTGCAACTGTAATATAATTTTTTCGGGTCGAAACAATCTATTTAATGCGCCTTTTGGTGCGATTAAAAAAGGACTCCACAATCCGGTCAGTATCCACCTGAAAAGTAGTTTCCGATTCAATACTTGACTCATAGTTGTACCAGCGTCCAGAGATAGTATTTCTAGACTTTGGTTGTACCACAGAATAAAGGTTGTACCACAGACCTATACAGGGTGTTCACTTTCAAAATGCCCACCAATGGTATTTTTGAAACGGTAAGAGCTACAAGGTTGGTTAAATTAGACAAAAGTTGCGCATTTTGATGTGTTTCAAGAATCTGTAAAGAAATTTGACATAGCTCACGTGGTTACTAAAATAACCTGAACTGAAAACTTCCACTTTTTTATTTTGTCCGTAACTTTTTTATTATCAAACGGAATTGGATGAAATTTGGTGCAATTACGTAACTAGGTACGGGCTTTCGAATGCACTATTCAGAATAATTCTCTGCCTACTGGATCTTTAGGTGTTCATGACCAAATTTTGATTTTCTTATGGCGGCCATTGGATTTTACCCCCATTGGATAGAGCAAAAAATTACGAATACAACCATGTATCACAACACCTAATTAAACCCACTTAAATGTCAAATTTATAATATTTTAAATATTTTGAAGCCAGGCAGTAGGCCATGATACCGAAAACAATATCAATAACTGTCACCTAATAAACTGAAACATCAGTTAGTTCCCATAACCTTTGTTAACTACTTAAAATTTGTGTGTTAACCGTCTTAAGTGACTAAAGTTTATTGAATCATGCCCCAACAATATCCAATAAATGAAAGATTGGATATGTACAATGTTTATATTCGAAACTACCGTATTTCTAGCCAGTATCAAGAATTATACCCCGAACGAAGGCAGCCTAACAGAACTATTTTCCGAAGGTTGTGTAGGCGTATGGAAGCGGATGCGACGTTACAAAGCAAAAGAAGAAATGATTTTGTAAGAGCTGGAGGAGCTGTAAGTGAAATCAATGTTTTGGCTCAAATTCATTTAAATTTAAATCCAGAGACATCATAAAGGAAAATTGCTAGGGAATTTGGTTTGTCGTTAGGGGCAGTTAACAATATTTTAAAAAAGCACAGATACCATGACTTTAAAATTCAACCCGTACAAAAGTTACTTATTTATTGCCGGGGGACTAAGGCCTGCCATGCCGGTTAGATACTGACCCCTGCCGCCACCTATCTATTTATTAGTATTTAGTTTCTTGTTCCTATTAAAATAACGTTAAATAAATAAACTTTTGACATCAAATTTGACGCTTCTGTTTATTAGGTGACAGTTATTGATATTGTTTTCGGAATCATGGCCTACTGCCTGGCTTCATAATATTTAAAATATTAGAAATTTGACATTTAAGTGGGTTTAATTAGGTGTTGTGATACAGGGTTGTATTCGTAATTTTTTGCTCTATCCAATGGTGGTAAAATCCAATATGGCCGCCATAAGAAAATCGAAATTTGGTTATGAACACCTAAAGATCCAGTAGGCAGAGAAGTTTTCTGAATAGTGCATTTGAAAGCCCGTACGTAATTACGTAATTCCACCAAATTTCATTCAATTCCGATTGATATTAAAAAAGTTACGGACAAAACAAAAAAGTGGAAGTTTTCAGTTTTTTCAGGTTATTTTAGTAACCACGTGAGCTATGTCAAATTTCTTTACAGATTCTTGAAACACATCAAAATGCGCAACTTTTGTCTAATTTAACCACTCTTGTAGCTCTTACCGTTTCAAAAATACCAATGGTGGGCATTTTGAAAGTGAACACCCTGTATAGCATCGCTAATATAGGTGTGTGGTTGTACGTAAGTAAGATTTAATTAATTTAAGTTTCGAATAAGATCTCTCGGCACTATCTGTTGTTACCGGAATTGTAAAATACCTACAACTGAATAACTGCACACAAATCTGGTAAAGCTGAACATACATATTTGTTTTTAACGAATAAAAATTCTGTTAAATCTCTAATAGTTTCCAGCTCTTAGTTCTTCCTTGTACAACGAAAGAAACTGACAAACTTCTGGAATCAAATGTGTTGAAATTTCTTCATTTTATTTTTCAATTAATTCCTGGCAATGGTTGGCAATTTCTGTGTCGGTAACATTCAGCAAAATTTCAGGTTGCAGTATTTTAAATATTTCACATATTTTAAGTAAGCTCTCAAATCTGTTAGATATACTTGACTAAACCGTGTTGTTTGTATTAGCGTGAGTCATCTATTCATATATATCATTGGTTCCAACTGACTATTAGCGTTGGGTGAGTCAGTCAACGCTATTAGTGAATACTGAATACCTAGCGGTGAGATGTATAGGAGACTCGGGTATCACCCACAACTATTAGAAAGGGTTAGAGGGTTGAGGGTAACCAGTCCAACGGACTGTCATGGTCAGCTGATAATGGCCGCCATAGTAAAATTTGGCACACAATATATGTAGGTACCCCCAGAGTGTCATATTACCCAAGCAACCAATTGTGGAGGTATAGGTATAGATATATCGGTAATCAGTAGTATTAATGTGTGGAAAATTATATCTGTGAAATGGCCTGAAACATTTGAATGATTACAGATGAAGAAAATTGCACCTATCCTTCAATTTGGAGTATTAATCGACCCAATTGAAGCACTTTTTACAGAACTTAATTTGTTCCTTTGACGGTTAAAAAGTGTTGATAAAAAATCACCCAACATCAAGCGAATAAGCGTTCATTAACGTCTATAATTAGACAAGCCAAAATATAATAGTGTCTCAGTGTCTCCAATTTACTTTAAATTTGGCCGGGTCATGTAGGGTCATAAATGCGCCTATTAACGGCAGTTTTGACTGCTGGATTGCGCCAACGGCAGGCAAATATTTCGAATAAATGTTTAGCAATTTTTTTAAATCGATATTTTTTCTTAATTATTAGGCCCAAAAGCAACCAAAATATTGTAAAAAATACATCAAATGGTTCCCGAAATACAGTAAGATGAACTGTGTTATGTACTCAACTCTTAGTTTGCGAAAATTATGTTAGCCATGGAAAAACAATGGTTTGTTGTTAGTTGTCATTTGCAAATGAAACTGAGTAAAATTTCTCCACCAAAAACATAAATAGCTTATTTGTTACTTACTTAAGTGTTGTCGAAAAGGTTGAAATACCACATTCTGGGGCGTAGGTACTTTTTCAGCACTATTTAGTTGCAAATTTTAAACATTTAAAATAATTTTAAATGTTATACAAATTATTTGTATACCATTTAAAATAATTTTAAACGTTATACAAATTATTTGTATACCATAATAGAAAAAACTGGTTAAAAGACAACTTTTTCAAGTTGCCTGGAGAATTAATAAATTCTTAACAGTAAATGAACTAAACTTTGAACTTGTAACTTAAAAAATATCTTCAACAAATTTGTTTCCTGAGCTTTCGGAGAATAAATCTTCCTCCTTTCTCAAATCAGATAGTATAGAAACTAGTGTCTATAGAAAACCAACACATACTAATAGATATCTCCATTTTAATTCCAATCATCATATTAGTGTTAAAAAAGGAGTAATTAAAAGTTTGTATGACAGGGCTAGAGAGATTTGTTCTAATAACACAAAATTAGAGGAGGAAATTAAACATATAAAACATGTTCTTGAGAAGAATAGTTATCCTACTGAATTTATTGAGCAAGTTTTTCAGGATTGCCAACAAAATAACAATGCTAATAGAACTAGAGAAATAAATCTGGTGGACCGACCAGTAAATTTAATTATTCCTTATATTCCTGGACTATCAGATAAGCTAAAACGCATCATAGGCAATCGTTTTAATGCCATAACAGTATTTAAAACCAATCGATGCTAGTTAAAACGAAACCAAAAAATTGCATTTATAAAATTCCTTGCGAATGTGGAAAGTTCTATGTTGTTAAACGGTCGTTTAAAAGAACATAAAAATTATATCAGGCAAAATAAAATTTCGAAGTCGAAAATATGTGAACACTCTTTTAATAACAATCATAGGATTTTGTGGGATAGTTCCAAACCAATTCTCAAAGAAGAAATAGGAAATAGACGAAAAATTAAGGAATCTGTATTTATTCTAGGAAATACGGACAACTGTGTTGCTGAATGTTCAGTGGAATTCAGTAAAATATTATTGCCACTTATTCAAAGAGAAGTTAGTATAGACAATTAGATAGAACACAGGGTACAATGTCAGGCAGGTGGCTAGGCTATTGTTTCTGTTGTCATGACATTTTAACCTGAAATTTATTAATCTGTCATTTCACTTTGACGTGACATGATCTTTGAGAAAGGAGGAAGATTTATTCTCCGAAAGCTCAGGAAACAAATGTGTTGAAGATATTTTTTGAGTTACAAGTTCAAAGTTTAGTTCATTTACTGTTAAGAATTTATGAATTTTTCAGGCAACTTGAAAAAGTTGTCTTTTAACCAGTTTGGTGGCGAAAAACCCAATTAAAACTCAATGGATCTGTTTACGCCACAAATAACAGCAAATTGGAAATTGAGATTCGATCCTGGTCCATCCTCGGGTGGTCGCTTCCGTGAGTGCATGTTCAATTATTTACTTTAAATAATTCGGTCCAAGAGGTCCGCCGTGACTAGTCTTGTTTTAAAAATAATGTAGGTATAGTAGTGTGGAGTGTGCGTTTTAATGAAATTTGTTTCCGTAAAGATGATCAGATGCAATAGATTTTAACGGATTTGCAAAGGTTAAGAAATGAGAAGGATCCACATGGATACTGTAAGCTGCTTGTGAAGGAATAAAGGATTGAAAAAACTTTATAAACAGGACTGAAGATGAACAAATAGATTATGAACGATTGAACAATTTAACCTAAAGAGAGATGAACGGTTAAAATCTGTGATATAACTGATGATGGTTCATGGCAATGAGTGTTGTAACGCCGAAAAAGTATGAGAAAGATCCACATGAAAACAGTAATTTGGGAAGGAAAGGATTGAGAAAGGAAAGTAGCCAAATTGTTCATGTACCAAGTTAGGCGGACACAGCAGAGGCTGGTCAGAGTTACGTGGATGATTTGAAGCTCACAACAGGATTCCACGGAGAGTATAGAATGTATTTGGTCAGTGTTTAATAGTTCAAGTTTCAAAGTTGGGCGGAAACAGCAAAAGCTGGACATATCCGTCTCAACGAAGAGGTGGCCTAGGCCCCATAGTGGCTAAATTTCTCAGGGGCCATAAAAAGAACCGATGAAGAAGAAGAACTAACCACAAATTGGATGATAAAAACCAATAACAAAAATCAAAATAAATAAAATATTCAAAGTTCATCTTGGCATTTGCATGTTTTTGGAATCGAGAGTTAACCAACTATACAGTGTGGTCATTTAAGTGTGCAACATATGGGATTTTTTTTTATTAATTGCACAACGAAAATACAAATATTCCCGGAAGTTGGTGCATGTTCGATAATCATATTAGGCGCAGTTAGAATGGTTGCAAGTCAAACAGAATACAGGGTAGGTAAAAAAAATATAAAAATTGTACAAGAGTAAAGTACCCTTATTTTAGAAAATTCAGCAAAATGCCATTAAGAAAAGTTATCTAGAATTAAAAGTTATGCCTAAATACCAAAACATGGCCTCCTAAGAAAAGAAAATATTTTTTTGAAAAACAATAATTTCCTCAAAAAAAGTTTGTTTTAATATTCACCCTAAATCAAAATTAAATCAATTCCGCACAACTTTGTTCAAATTCAAGCATATTTGTAAAATTAACTTAGATTTTTAATTTTTTAGGGAATCACAAACTTCATGTTTGTTGCAACGATATTAAACAAAACTTTAAAATTTCGCAAAAATTCTTCTGAACAATGTAGAACATTAGTAACGATAATGTGTATATTAAAAAACTCTCATTTAAGGTGCAAAATTTTTATTTTAAATGTTTATTAAGAAACTGTGGAAATTAATTGACGAAAATTTTTTTTTCTTAGGAGGCTGTGTTTTGGTATTTAGGCATAGCTTTTAATTCTAAACAACTTTTCTTAATAACCTTTTGCTGAATTTCTTTAAATAAGGGTACTTTACTCTTGTACAATTTTTATATTTTTCGACTTACCCTGTATGCTGCTTAACTTGCAACCATTCTAAGTGCACCTAATATGATTATTGAACATGCATCAACTTTCGGCAATATCTGTATTTTGGTTGTGCAATTAATAAAAAAAAGTTCCATATGTTGCACACTTAAATGGACACACTTTATATCGATTAAAAAAAACGCTAAATATTGCTTTCGAAAAATCTGCCCCATTTTTTTGACCCCTCCATGGTCGTCTTTGGAGCAATCTACTTATAAGAAATCCGAGTACATCGGCCTGTACTGGCGAAATTTGGGACATATAATTTTCCTTTCAATTGTATTATATCGCCAGATTTCAGACCTCTAGAATTCACTACATTACAATAGAGAAACTGTACTAATTAGTCACCTTCCTATGTCTATTAAATCCCAATAAATAAATAAAGAGATAACGCAATATTTATCGGGTGGAATAACTAGAAAAAGATCACCCTGTAGAATGTTTCAATGATTCACTACGTTTAGAATAGAAGAACTCTCCTAACGCTTAGTTAAATTTTAAAAATTGTTTTGAATCACAGGGCATTGCCAACCCTGACTAAGTTTACTGTTTACATGCATTTTCACTCCGACCATAAATCCATAGATAAAGTAAACAATACCAAAAGTGTTTCCCAGCATTACTCCATTTGTTTTGAACACACTGGTCGTTTGTTTATTTGGGAGTGCTCAAGCTCTTCGGCCAATCAAAATTGCGGCAAAACAGTTAGGGACTTTGTTCCGATAAGCAACATTATTCCGTTGGCAGCACTACTTCATCGATCTGTTTACGCATTTTAATGGCGGCTGTTGTTGTGATTTTGTATTTGGTAATATGTTTTAGCGAAAATCGTACGATTTCTAACGTTGTGAAAGTGAATTTTGGGCTTGTGGACTATTTCAAAATGGATAAAAACTGTGTGGTGTATAAAAAGCTGCAGAACCCAAACGACGGCGTATCCAGGATTAACGTCTGGCGGGGGGAATCAGTTATAAATAACAAAACTCTGTCGATAATTTTAATGAATAAAAACAGAACAAAAACATATTTTCTAAAATAAATAAATACTGGGCGTCCGGAAATAAATGCACCAACTTGAAAAATTAAAAAGAAAAATGGAAAATATGACTAAAAGTTCATATGAACATGGGTCCGCAGATGTTTGGTTTCCAAGATGCAGGGTGTTGAAATTGAAATTTTATTTTCGATTTTTTTTTAATTAACTTTTTGAGACGATAAAATTTTCTTGCAAAATTTGGTAGCCGGGTTTTTTTTGAGAAGTTATAATTTGGTATTATTTTTGGTGCAATCCGTAGAGGGCGCTGCGTACGCTATCATTATTTAATTTAATTTGCCCTAACTTTTTTGACAGTAAACTTTTACCACATTTTGTAAATGTAATACATTGTGAATAACGCCAAGGGTGACCGTTTTCGAGAAATTTTCAAATTTCTGCATCGATGCAGGTGCATATCGACACTCGTATGCAATTAAATTCAAAATAAAATTTAAATAAACAAGCACATGTATTTTTTGACAGGTTAATTAACTTGTTGCTGTTGTTTTTTCTTGCAAGAAAATTTTGTCGTCTCAAAAAGTTACTTAAAAAAATCGAAAATAAAATTTCAATTTCAACTCCCTGCATCTCGAAAACCAAAATCTGCGGACCTATGTTCAATGCTCATATATGAACTTTTCGTCATATATTCCATTTTCTTTTTATACCATAAAAATAATTCTTCTTCGAAACAGTAAAATCTATATGACAAAATCAAGTATTCTTTTTTTGGTCTCGAGCTAGTCAAATATCTCCTCTGGAGATATGGGTATTTCAGGGTACATATAAAGGAGTGTTAACCCATTCAGTCGGTTTTCGCTAATATTGTTTCTAATATAAATTTTTAAAATTTTTTGAAAATGTTCTTTCCGGCGGTGCACACTCTAATTATTGTGCAAAATACGTTTAGTAGGTTGTTTTGCCTAATTTACGGTTACGCGCTGCGACCGACGCGCGTGTGTATAATATACGGCGGCGCGTTCTCAAATCTATATACTGCACAGGTTTTAATTTCGAGAAGACAAGATGAAAGAAATAACAAATTGTAGATGTTTGATGTTCACTGCATTTTCAGATTAGGCCAGGAGTATATAATTTTTGTATTATTAATTTTGATATTACAAATCTCATTTATCTCGACAGATCTGGGGGGGGGGGGAGCAATTGCCCCCTTTGCCCCCCCCCCTGAATACGCCACTGGACGGCGTCTTTTACAGAGGTGAGTAATATAGCCATGGGTGCAGAGCCGGTGAGGGCGATTGCATTATAAATTTGATTGCTGTTATACAAAAATACCTGGAATTCCTAATATCCACGTTTTCTACCTGGTACCATTGCCAACTTCAACTCAAATTAAATTTCGACCACTAGTTTTTTTTTATGAAAACAAATATTAAAATTTTCTACAATCTAGAAAAAAAGTTTGAGAATGTTTGGTTTAGCTTTATAGAAAGGTAATTAGAGTAAGGTATACAAAAAAAATGCATGAAAATTTACACGAAAGTTATTTATTTACATATTTTGAAAAGACACGATTAATAAAATGACATATTTTAAAATTTTAAAGCAACCAATAAATAGGATATTTTAGGGGATTCTTTTTGGCAAATTTCAATTTAAAATAAGTACTCATTTTACCATTTATTTTTATTTTTCTTGCACACCCAAGTTAAGGCAAAAATGGATCGGCATTTTCGGAAAACTAATAAATAGTTGATCCTAACAGCTAACAGCTATAAAGAAAAAATAATATTAAATGATGTTTAGTCGCATGCCAGGTAAAAGATATCAATTGAAAAAAATGCGCTCCAGCCGGGACTCGAACCCGGGACTCCTACTGTAGCCGTAGGCACTTAACCAACTAAGCTACCGGAGATAAGGGTTACATCGGCTAGGTGTTATTTATTCCAATAATTAATATTAGTTAGTAGTTTTGACATTCGAGTCCCGGTTGGAGTGATTTTTTTTCAATTAATATCCTTTACTTGACATGCCACTAAACATCATTATTTATAATTACAGGTACTAAAATAGAATATGTCCAGATCATCTCACCGTAAACAATGTGTGTATAAAATCAAGTGGCAATATTTATGTGAAGAAAAAATTGTGCCAATAATTTTTCCAATGTATTGTAAATAGGTACACGAGTAGGTACATAATATGAAAAAGTATTATTTTGCATGATTTTAGTTTTTATTTTAATGTTTAGTTCCCTAAAATGCACACGCCCATGGTCTTCGGAAATTAAACAGAAAATTCCTGTTTATCGATAAGAAATTGAGGTTAGGTTTTTTGCTGTTGTTCATAACAAACAATTCTACTGTGGAGAGATAGGACATTACCTTCTTATCTATGGATTTTTGGTCGTAGCATTTTCATTATTAAATATCGTGTTAACCCACTTTTTTACGAAAATGAAAAATTCCATGCTGAAAATTCGTCAAATTTGATGTAAGGTTTATGTATTTTTAATAGTTTTCTCCAAAACTCACTTTACTTCACTATATATAATGAAGTAAGAAGACACACAACAACATTCATAACAAAAGATAACTAGGTACTTAGGTTAAAAACATCGGACATTACTTCTTTTTTTAAATAATAAAAATATATACCTATACTAACATCTTAATTATTCCAATAGTATCTGGCGCTAACACAAAAAAACTAAGAGTTTAAATCGACATTTAATAATGAAAAAAAATGACTATATGTACAGTGTGTCTCACTTTGAGTCCAGAAAATTTCGTATTTTTCGAAAGATAAAAAAAAAATCTCGACCTGTTGTAATCTGTGCTATACTACTCATTTTGGGATATAATTTTTTGAAATAGTACCATTCCACGGTCTACTCTTATCAGAAGAAGACACAAAAATCGCAAAACCATGTTAGGCATCTTTTAAAGAATAGAGATAGTGCCGTCGAATTGGTCATAGTTCAAAACACTTTATACAACACTTCAATACTCTAAGTTCACCAAATAAAAGAAATTGGGGTTTCCGAATTATTACCTTGTATGTACCACACAACATATTTTAGTGATCTTTTTTCGCAAATCGATTAAACCCTTTCCAAGGTATTAGTTTACATAGTATAGCCATCCTAGTTCATACAGAGTGCTTCGTAAAAAAAATAAAATTTGATGATATAGTTATTTATGTACCAAGGCACTGAAGTTCAACTTTTTATGACTCATGTGGAATTTAGTTGCCGAGGCCTCTGGCCGAGGCAAATAAACCACATGAGTCATAAAAAGAACTTCAGTGCCGAGGTACATATATTTTTTTTGAAATCGGAAAAAAAAAGTTTTATTAGGCAAGAAAATAATAATAAGGGATCACCCGTCCATGAACCGACTACGCGCGGCGTTGCTTGACTTTGACGATCGCTCTACCTAGGTCAAGTATGATGAGACACGGCACCTTCTGACAGAAAAACCAAACTGCTGCTTCTTGTGAAGCCTACACAACAAATCTATTGATATTCAAATTTACTAAAATATGTATACTGAAGGATTGCGCTTCTATAGGAAACAATTTCGCAATGTGTACGAAAAGTTAATGGGCCTTTATCGGCCGGGTTTTGAATATTTGGTCACTTTTGACGGGCGATTTTTCCGCGTCTGACGTTTGATGTTTACATCTCGCCAAGGCCTACTTATTGAAAAAATCGTACAATAATGGGCTACATTATTGTACGATTTCTGTGCTTTTAATGACGATTTTGGGACACTTTACTGCCGATTTCAAGAAATAGTTATTTATGTACCAAGGCACTGAAGTTCGACTTTTTATGACTCATGTGGAGTTTAGTTGCTGAGGCCTCTGGCCGAGGCAAATAAACCACATGAGTCATAAAAAGAACTTCAGTGCCGAGGTACATATTATATTTTTTTTTTGAAATCGGAAAAAAAAAGTTTTATTAGGCAAGAAAATAATAATAAGGGATCACCCGTCCACGAACCGACTATGCGCGGCGTTGCTTGACTTTACCGATGGCTCTACCTAGGACAAGTATAATGACGTACGGCACCTTCTGACAGAAAAACCAAACTGCTGCTTCTTGTGCAGCCTATACAACAAATCTATTGATATTCAAATCTACTAAAATATGTATACTAAAGGATTGCGCTTCTATAGGAAACAATTTCGCAATGTGTACGAAAAGTTAAATGAGCCTTTATCGGCCGGGTTTTGAATATTTGGTCACTTTTGACGGGCGATTTCTCCGCGTCTGACGTTTGATGTTTACATCTCGCCAAGGCCTACTTATTGAAAAAATCGTACAATAATGGGCTACATTATTGTACGATTTCTGTGCTTTTAATGACGATTTTGGGACATTTTAATGCCGATTTCAAGAAAAAGTCATTTATTTAAAAAATATATTTAAATAAAAGTTTCGGATTTACTGTATTCTGTTAGTCTCCATTCTCCATTGGAAAAATATATTTCATTTTAACATTTGCCATGAAAACAAAAAAGGTATCGTCTACATATTCGACAATTACCTAGGTACCTAGCGCCTAATGTAAAACCCCCATTTGTTCCTTTAAATATATTTTTTAAATAAATATTTTTTCGTAAAATTTGTATAAGCTTCATTGGCTATACTATGTAAAACAATACCTTAGGCAAAGCTTAATCGATTCTCGAAAAAATAACAGAAAACCCGGTGGTTTATACAGGGTAGTTTGGAAAATCCAATTTTTGAACATTGGCCCCATTTAGCGACCCTGTATAACTTAGACTATTATTGTGTATCGTTTTAAAGTATAGCCAATTCAATGGCGCTATCCATTTTATTCTTAGAGAATGCCTAATATGGTGTGGAGATTGTTGGGGGTCTATTTAAAGAAAATTGTATATGTACAGTGTGTCCCCGGATTGAAATTTGACCTTCTGGTGATCAACCCTGCTTGGTTTGAAACTAATTTGTGACAAAATTTTAGTTTCGAAACTAATTTTCCACATCAGTAAAGTGCTCTTGTTGTAGGTTTTACGACAAAATGTTATTAAGGAAACTTGTTCACAATGAAAAACCGAGTACCTAGGTTTGTGAAATTTCGAAAGTCTAGGCCTCCTTTGATTTTTTGGGAATTTCCACTTTTTTAGAAAAGTGCAATTTTGTAGGTTTTACGGCAAAATATTATTAAGAAAACTTGTTCACAATGAAAACTGTATAGGTTTGAATTTTAAGAAGCCTAGGTGCTAAAAAAATAAAACGCACAAAAATCAAAGTAAGCCTAGGCTTTTGAGATTTCTCACGCCTATAGATGTTTTCGCTGTGAACAAGTTTTCTTAATAACATTTTGCCGTAAAACCTACAAAAATGCACTTTTCTAAAAAAAGTTGGAAACAAAAAATCAAAGTACCTAGGCCTAGACTTTTAAAATTTCGCAAACCTGCTAAGTTTTTCATTATTAAAGTTTCCTTAATAACATTTTGTCGTAAAAACTAAAAAAGGTAGATACTTTACTTATGTGGAAAATTAGTTTCTTCGTAATTTCCAAGGTATACGTGATTTTTCGGAACTAAAATTATGTTACCAATTAGTTTCAAACCAAGCAGGGCTAATCCCCAGAAGCTTAAATTTCCACTAGATTTTTTTTTGTTATTTACACCTTATGTGAACTCAATCCGGGGAGACTTTCCTTAATAAAATGTTGTCGTAAAAACTACAAATAGGGCACATTATTGATGTGGAGAATTAGTTTTTTTCATAATTTAGAAGGCATACGTGATTTTTCTAAAGTAAAATTATGACAAAAATTAGTTTCAAACCAAGCCTGATCCCCAGAAGCTCAAATTTCAACTCGATTTTTTTTTGTTATTTACACCTTATGTGAACTCACTCCGGGGACACACTGTATATCTTTCGAAAAATACGGAATTGTCTCGACTCAAAGTGAAACACACTGGAGATAGTAAACGCAGTAAAATTAAATGATGTTATGTAGGTTTACTAGCATTCATTTGAAACAAATACTTACCTATGTGTTTAGAATGAAATTAAAACAAAAATAAAAGTATTTTCTAGAGGTCTGAAATATGCTATGCCTAACTTTTTCATAAAGAATTTTTGTAAATTTTGTGAAATAATGTAATTTTTCAGCAATTCTTTTCAAAAAATGCAAAATTTGACATATAAGGAAAATAACGTTATTGCTTTTGAGAGCGTAATTTGACATCAAACCAAACCAATTTGCAACATCAAAATTTACTTAAACTGAATAATTAAAAAAATCCCATATGATGCGGGCTCTACTTATATGTGAGAATAAAAATGATAAAATCGGCTACTAGCGCCAACAAATTAGACCGTCAGATAGTGACAGATTTGAGAGAAGGGAAATTTACGAGTGGCCCCTGGGGATAACATATGGAAAATTCGATTTTCCTTTATAATATGTTAATTATCAATAAATAGCTAGTTTACGGGTGTGTAGTTTTACTAAGTAGATAAAATAACGAGTTTTGCAGCCAGAAAGGTATATATTAACTTCTTTTTATAATACCAAGCTTTCGGTCTACTTCGTGATCTTCATCAGGGCTAGAATTTTTTTTTAATTATTATTATAAAATATTGAGGAAATGTTGAAATTTTACTCACAATTATGTTGAAGTTTTACCAATATTAAAACCAGATAGATTTTAGGTTTAAAAGGGCCAGAAAAAGGTTTTTACATAATTTCGTGTGAAAATTTATAATTATCTACAAGGGGTCCAACTTTAAAACTGTACAAATCCGTAAATTATTCATTTTTAGAGATAATCGCCTAAACTTTTTTTGTTTGAAACGCCATCAAAAACCGCTTCTTTTGACCTTAATGCCATTTTCAAAATGCAAATCCAGGGCCGGCTGCGATATTTTTACACCCCCGATTTTCACGAAAACCATTTAGCGATTTTTTTATTTAAAATCTGGCCACACAGCGTTAATCAGAACACCCCAAAACCCCCATATACCAAATTTGAACAAGAAATATACAGGGAGTACCATTCTGTAGGGTCTCAAAGTTGAACAAAATAGGAAATTTAAAGACATAATGGCGATTCAAATGTGTCATGGCATCCCTTCAAAACAGTTGAATGGTCAACAGGACCACTCAAAATGTTGGTGTGAAAATATTTACTACAAAAATATACAGAGTATTTTTCTCTGAGCCATCTCAAAATTCTGAATTTTTATTAAACTTTATACTGGTCAATAGTGCTCTGGAATCATTGAAAAAATATTAATAAACACAAAAGTAATTTATTTCTTTACAAAATGCCAATCAACAAATAAAAATAATTTAAATCATTGGATATTTCTCAACAAAGTCACCGTCTAAGATGATAGATTTTCTGGGCGTTTCCTGTTGTGGCACACCAGCTACCTTAACTGATATGAACTTACTGACTGGCAGGCTTCTGTATTTTTTAGATTTAGTGTGTTTCTAGTGTGTGGAGCGGTTTTGTTATACACGATTTTGACCCGTACAAAGTTCCAAAAATTCAGTAATTTGAGATGTCACAGATAACAACACTCTGTATATTTTGTATTGGACCTTTGCACACCAACACCTTGAGTGGTCTTATTGACCATTCAACAGTTTTGAGAGGATTCCATGGCACACTTGACTTGGTAGATGCCTTATTTAAAATTCCTAATTTGCTCAATTTTGACCCCCTGCAGAATGGAACTCCCTGTATATTTTTTATTCGAATTTGGTATATAAGTTTTGGAGTGTTCTTATTAACGCTGTGGGGTCAGATTTTAAATAAAAAAATCGCTAAATGGTTTTCGTGAAAATCGCGGGAATAAAAAAATTGCCGCTAGCCCTGGATTTGCATTTAGAAAATGGCAGGAAGGTCCAAAGAAGCGGTTTTTGAAAGTCTTTCAAACAAAAAAAAGTTTAGGCGATTATCTCCAAAAATGAAGATTTTACGGATTTGTACAGTTTTAAATTTGGACACCCTGTATAATACGAGTATGTTTTTTTTTGTTTTTCGGGCTAGTGACGATGTACATTTTCATACTTTCGATGGGCTTGTGTGGAAAAATCGGTCAAAATCTCGATTACGCCCTTATTTCAACCCTTTAGCGACCTGCAACACTCAAGCCTTTGGTTTTCCGAAGCCAGGTTCTATTAATTAATAATTTAGTAAACACGGCTTGCGTGAAAATATGGGCAACAGCCACCTTTTATTTCTGTTAAGGAAAATCAAATTTTCCATGTTATCCCCAGGGGACACTCGCAAATTTCCCTTCATTCTACTCAACATCGACGTACTTTTCAACCCCGAGGCTTGTATGCGAAAATGGGGCACCCAAATCCGTCACTATCCGACGGTCTAAACGTCGAACGCATCGAACTGTCCCGCATTACCCGAACCCCAGCACTACCGCTCACTTTTCGATACAAGCCGGCACTGGACAGTTCGTTTTCTATCACCATCACGATAATCCCGAACATCCCCATCACTAGCGCGTAGTCACTAATCCGCTTCCGCTTCTCGAAAAGTGCTTTCCGCCGGCCCAGCCGGTAGCCCACGTTCGGCTTGTGCTTGAGGCTGCCGGAGGAGGGCCCCTTGTATCCGGTCCCTATCGCCCGCTCGTCGAGGAACCTCGGGTACTCGGCGTGGGCGGCCGCCTCCTCCTGGGGCATCCTCCCGCCGCCGCCGCCGCCGCCGACGACGACGACGCCGCCGCCGCTGTCCCGGCTCGAGTTCTTCACCGCCCCCGGAATCGAGAGGGTCGACACCGGCTTGCGGAGCTGGAATGCATAGGTGAGGGGTCAGTGGGGGTGGCCAGGGGCGGATTAGAGCTATGTTGGGCCCTAGGCTAAATTTATTTAAGGGGGGCCTCGCCATTGTATGTTTGGTTGCCTGTATCAATGAATGCGAATTTCAAAGGATTACAAAAAACACGGGTATTTTTAAAATATCCATAGATACTAATGACACTAGTTTAAAAGTTATGGGAGAGAATTTTTTTTGAATTTCAAACTTTATGCCGGCATAAATTCGTCTATTTTGTCTCTTGATCCGGAATTTTACCTTCGTTAAGATGGGCAGAGGTTTCCGAATATGCTCGGAACGAAAACCCGGTAGTAAACATTGTAATTATCCAGTCTTGTTGTAAATAAAAAACATAGGCAAAATACCCTTAAATTATGCAGCGGGAATACCAAAAGTGTAGCTATTGTTTATCAGATGGCGCGAAAAACAGACGATCGATGAACGGTTGACGCTGTTGTTACAGGTCTAGTTTAATAATTACATATATTATGTTCATATGATCAATTTTACGTTTTGGCGATATAATATTTAAGCAACTAAGCTGTCTGATTATTTTTTTATGTTTTTGTATTACTTCCATATTATTATATACTATGAATTGCGAATTTTTAATATTAAAATAATATAAAACTTCAAAAGGTATATTCGGGAGACCCCCGTAGCTCAAAGACTCCGATTTGTGATTTTAACCCTTTATTTTTAGCAATGGTTAATTGATTTTTAGCGTGAAAGGTACACGGCGGCACTAAAAACTGCTTTAGTTGACTTTGCATTATTTATACGTATGTGGCCGTTATGTATTTTTCGTGAGGAAAACACAATCGTTAGCATATAAACTGACATTAGGGGAGAATTCATATGTCTATGTCTCTATATGTATAGCTATGCCGAAAATTATCTATACCGGGTGTTCCATTTTAATAAATGCAGCTATTATAAATATCTCAAAAACGAAAATCGCAAAAAATCACATAAAAGTTGAAGCATATGAGGTGCAATGTAAGACGCACGTTTTCACTTGTAGGCAAACGACGTTTTCAAGGTCACTTGAATGTCAACTGTGTTTTTTACTGTTAAAGGCATATCTTTAGTTAAAGAATGTTATTCGGCACGTTTTCTGTAGGTATAGTATTGCTGGCTTAAAAGTTCTACAAAATTATGTTTAGTTTTTTCAATGAAATGAAACATGGTCTTTTATGTGTACATAAGGTGTTTCTTCGTTTGCATTAACACTACATTCAAACACACATTTTAAGTAACGCAATAATTAAGATAAATACATATCTCGAAAATAAAAAATGAAAAAAGAAAACCATATATTGATGCGAAAGAACATCTTCTTGTACCTATATGTTAAACATCTACAGTGTGACCTCCGTTAAGGAGTTACCACCCTGGTAAAATATCTTTATTTGTTTACCGATTTTGATAAACTTTTTTTTGTTAGGTTCAAAAAGCACATTAAACAATGTGTGTAACTTTACTTTTGGGCTGTAATCACGGCCACCTGTCAACACATGGGCTCAATTTCAAAAAGTACTATTATTTTTTTAATAATATTTTTATTAGGTACAGGGTGTCCGCCTGAAGGTGATAGGAACATTCACTTTAACCATTCCGTATTTTTTGAGACAAATTAATGATTTAAAAACCAGTTGTTGCAGTTTTTTCCAAACAATGTAATGTCGTTTGGAAAAAAACAATCGAACGTCAAACAAAAGTTATAACCAAAAAACCTTTTTGGAAAAAATGAAGATATGGTGCAAAATGTATCTATTTATTAATTTAAACATATTTTTTTTATTAACGGATAATAATAGAACACATATGCAGTTAACTTTGGGGTTACCTTTCGATTAAAAACGAGGAAAAATAACCGACTCAAACGTGGTCACGTGACTTTCGCTATCTGTCAAAAATTATATTTAAAAAATAAAATCCCTAAAAATTGGCTTATTTGTCACAATTTCAAAACGTTTAACTTGAAAAAGTCGTTTCTATTTTAATGTTACATAAGCGCCTATTTCCTATTTATAAAATTTCTTAAAATTTTAAAAAGTCATTACTTCGTAAAAACTATTTTATATCACTAGCTATACAACATAATATACGAGTATCATTCTATAATTTTATTAACTTTTTATTATTACTGAAAAATATCGATAAGAATATGTCTTTTTCAAAAGAAAATTATATTAACTCTTTAAAATTCTGTTTGACACAAAGTTGATGTACCGGCAAGCATTTAGGTAGTACCATAGAAGAATCTACTACGTAAATTCTTCTATGGTAGTACCTATAAATTTATTTACATTACATTTTCCATTACTCTAAATGTATGCCAAAATAATACATATAAGTATTAAGATATCAGCAAATAGTAGGTATTTCACGTATCTAACAAAATTCACAACTTTACGTCAACTTTGGATCAAATACAACAGAATTTTAATTTCTTTCGGTTTATCAATATTAAGTACTTAATGAAAAGTTAATAGAATGATAAAAGATAAAACTATAGTGACATAAATTCTAAATGTCAGTTAGGGTAAGTATTGTGATCATTCATGCGGTTTTGAGGGAGAATTATTATGTCATGACAGTAGATTTGACAGCCGGTAGGTAGTCCTCTTACTTAATATTTTACTCAACAATATTCTTAATAACTATGAAAAAATATAGAAAAATAAAGGAGCGTAAATATTCATATTATTATTTTGTGTTTAACAATTCACAGTTTCAATCCCAAAATACGCCAGGATGGAAGCGATGTGCTGTTATTTGTATAAAAAAGGGGGTCGGTCCGCCTGCCTCCCCCTAGACCCCTGGTTCCGACCAACGACCTTGCCGGGCAACAAAACAACTTATAAGGAACGGAAACTTATTTTAGCAAGGCGAAACATTACTTTTTATTCTCGCTCTGTACCAATGGCCGCTCTCCAACTCCAGCGCCATCTTACAGACACTTGCGCAATTTTTGCGCTCCAGTATCCAATTTCTGTTTTAGCAACATTTATCCTAGTTAGGAACACGGTCAAATGAAGGTCGTCGCGAGGTGATGACGTTTTATTTCCGTCCTTAAGGACCCCTTGACCAGTTGCAATAAAAAAATTAGGTAAAATTTTAAGTGCCGATAGGTTTTTTATCAACAATTTTATTTATTTTAGAAACTGACACATTGAAAATAATATTAAATTAACATTTAACTTTATGTACTAAGAACAGAGTAGATACATACGTAGGTACCTACTTATTATTAATTAAAACTTTTTTTCCTGGCTTTTATACTTGCAAAGGTTGCCATAATTTTTTTGTTTCTATAATATTATTGAGGATTTCATTCATACCACTGGCCTTTTCGTCACTTAAACTGTTTCTTTTAAAAAATTTCCCGAACAGTTAGTTGCTGCCATACACAAAAACATCCTTAATGATGTGTCTAAATTAGGGGAAGTAGATATTACTTTTTTTTTCTTTTATAAATTTTAACATTGCCCTAGGATTATCAAGATTTGGGCCAATTTCCGTAATAAAATATTTGAACCTTACACACTCATTTCCGAGGCTTTGGTCTAAATCATCTGGGTACTTTTGTTGAAGTTTGTGTGCTTTCAAAATTATATCTTCATCTTGACATTTTAAAGATAAAAATCCAAAGAGATCTGAAATGCTAACATAGGATTTTTTCCGCTGGTTTAGCTCCACAATGAGATTGTCAATAATCAAATTAAACGTGTTTATTAAAATGTTACTTCGAAAATGTATTCGTTTGACTTGGCTTCATCAAATTGAAATTTTCTTATTTCTAAATTAACGTAACCTAACTTAGGAAAGCACAGAGAATAGACTGAACTACAGAACATTAAATACGACTAAACCCATCGTCGATCGTCGGCAGCGGCGGCACTGGCGGCAGCGCCACGCCGTGGGCAGATGCCAAGATACAGTTTGTTCAGCGAATTTGTTCGGCCCTACGTCACAACTCCCGTCCTTGTCTGACTCGTGAATATACGACCGATATCCATCGTATATTCACAAGTAAGACGTGCATGGGAGTTGTGACGTAGGGCCGAACATTCGCTGAACAAACTGTATGCGATATTTTCGTATTATTCATGCGTCACTGTGCCTGTTACCTCCTCTAGCGGTGAGTGGACTAAATAGAGTACCCAACAGCCTAAATGAAAAAATTAGGACTGATGTTTTCTATGTCTGAAATTTGCAATTGCAAAATGCAAAATGTAAAACTTTTTCCAATCCCGCCACTGGGGGTGGCGCCGCAGCAGTGGGGCGGTGGCGGGTTCTCAGAGAAATAACCGAGAACAGAGGCACTGACCCAAGTAGCATCGTAATGATGAAAACTTATATCGCCACTTCTACCGAGTGGCCATTACGAAAAATTTTTTTGAAACAGTATAATATATCATAGAATATACAGTGTGCCCCCAGATGGGGTACCGCACTCTTGTAAAGTTTCTTATATTTGATTTTTCGAGAAAAAGTCTTTCTTGATAAAAAGTTTTGCTTGTTATTAAAATAAGATTGGCATGGAAAAAGTTAACATTACTTACACTGAGTGACCGGAAAATTGAAAAAAACGGTAATTATCTTAAGAGTAAACTGCGTCTATTTGTAGAGTAACTTTTTTGCGAAAAAAGAAAAATTCCCAACTTTAGACAATTTTATGGCCAATCTGATGCCACTGAGAAATCAAAGATAACTGCAATCTTTTTCTAGTTATTTGAAAAAAACTGAATTTTCCCATTTTCGTTTTTGTTCAACATCTTCTGAACCGATGGTTATGCAGACATTAGACACTATTAAGGCACTTTTATGGTTTTTTTTTAAATGGTTTTTGTTTTCGAGATATGACACACGCAACTTTATGACACACAACTTTTGCTTTGCTTATGGACGCCATCTTGGATTTGTAATAATTTGAAATCACATGACATTATCTTTCCAATGATGATTTTTCTTAGTTGTAACACTTAAAAGCGTTGTTTTTACGTAACATCAAGTAGGCCATGACAAGTCTGGCAAAACAAACTCAACAAACTGTCAGTTGTTATGTTCTTGGCTCTCAGGTGTGTTACGTGAAATGTGTAAAAATACTGTTCACGTATAGTGAAAACAGAAAAATCGGATATGTACAATTAGGTACTGTTACAACAAAAACAGCGGGAATACTACACTGATAAGAAAGAGTTTATTATACCTACACCACAGATAACGTAACCCCTACACAATCTAAGGCAGGCAGTTTTTCTTATATTGAGGAGGAATAGAACAATATGGGATGATAAACACAACTGACAGGGTTGTTATATAGCTATAGCTATAGTGCTGTTATGTAACATCCCATATTGTTCCTAACTCAATGTACGAAAAATTGTCAGCCTAGAGCTACATACCAGACTTGTCATGGCTTATACTTATAGGGTTAGGTAAAAACAACGTTTTTAAGTGTTAGGCTAATAAAAATCATTATTGTGTACACATCAATGGAAAGAAGATTTCAAATTTTTACAAATCCAAAATGGCGTCCATAAGAAAATCAGAAGTTGTGTGTCGTATCTCGAAAACGAAAGCTTTTTTAAAAAAACTGACATTACCATTAAAAAGGCCGGTAAAAGTGCCTTAATAATGCCAATAATGCCAAAGCCTTTGCATAACCATCGGTTTTTAAATACCTAATTAACAAAAACGAAAAAGGGGAAAATTCAGTTTTTTGGAAATAACTCGAAAACGATCGCAGTTAGCCTTGATTTCTCAACGGTATCCGGTTGACCATAAAATTTTCTAAAACTTTCCCCATTTAATTGAATCTCTATCTTTTATTGTTACCAAGATCCCAATGGTGAGGGTCGAATTTGGGACACACTGTATATAGGTACTTATCTAAAATGTATTGAAAATATCGATATTTGTAGCTAAAACAGTCGTGAACAAAGTATTGTAATCGTAAACATTATCCTCGCGAATAACAGTCATTTTATGCTTGTTGAATAATATGCTATTTTACCTACATCCTACATCTTTATGCCAATGGCGACTGACGCTATAATACAGAAAAGCTAAAATGGAGGGGGGTCATCTACAAGTGGATAGTTGGTTTAGAATCGATTCTAATAAAGAAAAAATAGTAAATCGAGTAAAATTTAATGATTTTCTGTAGGTTTACTCAAATTCGTTATTTTCGTTGTTATCACAGATAGAAAAAAAGAAAAAAGTTTCTTAGTCACTTTTTAACGGGCTTTAAGATGGCGTTTTTAGATTTGTTCTACAACATTTCGTTTTTGAGAAACCTTCGTCAACTTAATTTTTTTAAATACGGACCTGGATTTTTTTGCAGATTTTGAAAGCACTTTTCATTGCAAATACCATGATCTGCAAAAAAAATCCAGGTCCGTATTTAAAAAAATAAAGTTGAAGATGGTTTCTAAAAAACGAAATGTTGTAGAACAAATCGCCATCTTAAAGCCCGTTAAAAAGTGCCATAATGAAAGTGTTCTCCTTTTTTTATATTATATTAGAATCTGTTTGTACCACTTTTGAGACCTTAAAATTGTGCAACTTTGTCCCCATTTAGCCGTTGTTCTGTCTCTCACCGTTTGCAAGATCCCCATGCTGTTCATTCTTATCCGGGACGCATTTTTCCGTTTCCTATACGGTTAGCGCAACCGAGTGCGCTAATAGTGTATGAAACAGAGAAACCTGCATCTTCGTTCCCTAAGGGGTTAGCGCACACACATGCTAATAATCACTCTGCAATGAGCTTTCTAGGTGCATCATACAGAGTGTTAATAAAGTACCTATGTCACAAAATTTCAAGGGAAGATTCTTGGGTCGATTTCAAGAAAAAACTTGATATGAACAACAGAGCTTTTTAAGAGTTTCCTTTTTGAGATACAGGATGTTGAAATTTCCAGAAAAATATCGAATATTTTGAATAGCTTTTCTATAGATAAATCATGAATAAATCGAAGCCAAACTTAAAAGACAACAATAAGTTGCCCTAGCACTAGTTTGTTGCAACATGTGTTATTTCTTTAAGTTATCCTACAGCTGGTTGCAACTGTGTTATTTAGCATTAGTAAAATAACTTTGATAATTCCATTACAAAACTCATGTTTGGCTTGAAACTCTGACAGATATGGAAAAATGTCAAAAGATGACTTTTGTAGAGAATTTTATGGTCTCTCCAAAAATGTAATAACATGTTGTATTACACAGAGCCGGACTAGTTTGTTGCAAATTAAGTAATGTCGATCCTTCGTAAGTACGCCACTGGCAGTCCCATAAGGCTAGTATACGAGGGTCGATCAATAAGTATATGTTTAACGACAGGTGGTGTTGCTAAGGGAATTTGACATTACCGTCCTGTACTGTCATCTGTTAAACCACACCATACTAAATTTCAGACTCATTTATAGGTTAGTTTTTATTTGACAGTTATTCTATCTTACCTGTTTCGTGTCTTTCGATAAAGTGGAAAAAGAGCAATATCGATCAGAAATTCGCTTTTTATTTTTGGACGGAAAACATGCGAAGAAATAAAAGCGAAGTTCACCGTCACCATATTGGTATAATGAATTCAAACGTGGTCAAATTTTATTGAGAGACACGAAACACGTATGGACTGTCATATAAAAACTCAATCAATCTGAAATTTAGTATGATGTGGTTTGACAGATGACAGTACACGACGGTAATGTCAAATTCCCTCAGCATCGTCACCTGTCGTCAAACACGGGTACTTATTGATCGATCCTCGTACTACCATAATTTGGCACTCCAGTTAGACCTAGGGACTACCAAGTTTGGCTTCGATTTATTAATTTACTGAAAAGTTATTCAAAATCTTCGATATTTTTCTGGAAATTTCAACAGGGTAGAGGAATAATATAAAAAAATTCAGATCAATATTCCGAACAACGAGTGAGTACTATCATGACTTTTTGCATTTGTTATTGTGTTGAGAAAAATATCTGCACTCAATGCTCTTTTCTTCTTATTTATAGGTAAGAGGTAAGTACCCACTATCGCAATTTTTAGTGATTTTTTGTTTTTCATTGGTTTATTTCAAAGAAAACTATTTGTATATTTGTATATTTCGCCACGTTTCCTACACGACTAGCGCACTCGGTTGCGCTAGCCGTATACGAGATGGAAAGCAGGTCTCGCCTCCGTTCCCTACACGATTAGCGCACTCGGTTGCGCTAACCGTATAGGAAACGGAAAAATGCATCCGGGACACATTTTATATTAACTAAAGTGCCACATTTAATCCCTCCGGGATTAAATAAATAATGACGAAAATGCCGGAAGAATGAAATTACTAACAAATAAATTTAATATGAATTTTATTTCAAAAATTACTTACAATGGTAATGTACATTAAGATTTAAATTAACTTAACATTAAGTATTACATTTCGCAATATAACTAATTTTTGCTGGGTTAATGTATCTAGCAGATAAAGATACATGATTCATAACAGATACGTCATTTTCATATTGAATATTTGTTCCCATGAATCTGCAGAAACAGGAGGCGATAAAGAAGACGACGACCTCATATATTATCCATAGAAGATAAATCAGCGACGTGACCAAATATTTTATCTGATATATTTTGTTTATTTTTCATGGAAGATTCAACATATCCTTCAGCCAGGTTGGAGGATTTCCATCCTCCATGTCTCTTTAGCACGTCTATTGTTGCTCCGGAATCAGCTGATAAAGACGCAGTACGTCGGAAACATTGTCCTGTATAAGATGTCGCATTTTCTAATTTTTAAAAAACTGCATATTTTTCTCCACTATACGCAAAGTACATGCTCGGTTAATGAATTGAATGAGGGGTCTCGACTTTTCGTAATGCCACATACATTCGGAATATCTTGACAACATCGATACTATATTGTTCTCTGAATTTTTAATCACAAAATTTATATCAACTTTATTTTTAGTGTTTCTGACTGTAATTAGGAAGAAATCGCCCAAATCCCTTACGTCGTTAACTTCTAAATCTACAAGCTCCTTTTCTCGGCAAGTCTCGCAACGCCCGCAATAAGAGCAACCTACAAAAAATTAGTTTCGTTAAAACTTTATGGAATTTATCATCCAGGGCCTCTCGTAAAAACTGATCCACTTGCTCAATCGTGAGAATATTTTTCTCTTCAAAAAAGCTAATAACTTCGGAAATTTACTTATGTGGATATTTTCCCTAATAATAATAACCGATTTCAACATTGAGTAATGTGCCCAGCCAGAGGGTTGAAGCACAAACAACTTTTGATTTTTCATCGAAGTAAACTAGCAAGGCATTTTCGGTAGGTTTTTCGACATTTTGTACACGGCACCACTTATGAAATCGCTGCTCACAAAGTTTTTTCGATTTTCTTGGTAATAATTCTTCGGATACTTCGCCCGCTCTTTTATCAATATCAAAAAACGCACTTTCAGACATGATGACAGTCAAATAAAGAGACGCTACGACTGCACGTACGGATGTCAGCTTCTTACAACGTTACTATGGTAACGTTTATCAAGGCCTTCTATTTTAAGGGAGAATTCGCAATTGCAATATCGGCAATTTTTTAAACCCAAGAATTTGCGTTATTTCTTAACAAATTTGCTTTTTACTTTTTATATTATATACGTCTCAACTCCGGAAGTACGAAAAATATTGTATAGGTATACCTTGGGACTGAAGTAGTATTCTTAATCCCTCGGGTAAATTACTTTACCTTCGGGATTAAAAGTAGGCACTACTTCAGTCTCGCCGTATTCGTATATCATATGCTATTAATTATATTTTAGTTTATTTTCCTATAGAAATTTAGCAATAAAAAGTGTACCTAACTTAAAAGCTGATTCAGTTTTATTCTAGAACACTTCAAAATATGATAAAAAATATTACTATTTTGTGGTATAACTTCTTATCCATTTTAGAGATACCAGGTGTTTAAATTTTCAAAAACTCGAACGTATAGTTTTTATTTTTTGGTACACAGCATGAATTTATCAAATCTCACAAAATGTGATAATACCAAGTTCTCCAAATAGCCAGTGTTGGAGATATGGGTACACACTACATTTGTTTTATCAAGAAAAATACTAATATGTAGAGAATGGTCTTTCATGCAGTTGAATAAATTTGTTATTCTAAGCAAAAACTGTCTCTTGACATTTTTTCCATCTGCCACAGTTTCACAGCAAATTTCAGACATAAGTCCTTTTTGAAATGCGAGAAGAATAGTTATTTATGTACCAAGGCACTGAAGTTCAACTTTTTATGACGCATGTGGAGTTTAGTTGCTGAGGCCTCTGGCCGAGGCAAATAAACCACATGAGTCATAAAAAGAACTTCAGTGCCGAGGTACATATTATATTTTTCTTGAAATCGGAAAAAAAAGTTTTATTAGGCAAGAAAATAATAATAAGGGATCACCCGTCCACGAACCGACTACGCGCGGCGTTGCTTGACTTTACCGATCGCTCTACCTAGGACAAGTATAATGACGTACGGCACCTTCTGACAGAAAAACCAAACTGCTGCTTCTTGTGCAGCCTACCCAACAAATCTATCGATTTTCGAATTTACTAAAATATGTATACTGAAGGATTGCGCTTCTATAGGAAACAATTTCGCAATGTGTACGAAAAGTTAAATGAGCCTTTATCGGCCGGGTTTTGAATATTTGGTCACTTTTGACGGGCGATTTCTCCGCGTCTGACGTTTGTTGTTTACATCTCGCCAAGGCCTACTTATTGAAAAAATCGTACAATAATGGGCTACATTATGGGACATTTTAAAAAATTATTTAATTTGACGATATGGCACCTTCAGATTTCTATTTGGCAAGAGGATATTAAAAACAACGTGTTATGATTGCGAAAAAATGACTCTGTACGAGATTAAAAATATGTAATTTTATCGACGATTTGACCTTCGGTTTTAAAAGAAGAAATAGGTGGCAAAATTAGTTGGCCATGGATGTCATTATTATTTTGTTGATATTTCAGTTTTCGTCAGTAGGTACTGTCCAAATCGAGCCTTGAAATATCTTGTTTTTAATTAAATAATTTAATTTTTTTGCATTCCAAAAAAAGCAAAAAAACAGACAGTTTTTGCTTAGAATAAAAAATTATCCAAATGCAATAAAGAAAATTCTGTAAAGGGCGGTATTAGTATTATTCTTGATACCTAAAACAAATGTAGTTTATACCCATATCTCCGCCAGGTAAAATTGGTATTATCATATTTTATCTTGATCAATGCACGAGGTGTACCAATTTTTGTTAAATATATAACTAACGGTTATTTTATATTCCAGTTGAATAAATTTAAGGGTGCGCAAGGCATCCTAACATACTGTTAAATAATTTCTGACTATCAAGTGTTTCCATAGCTACCTAGATTTCGAAAAATGATTAGAAACAAATTTCATGTTTTTTTACATATTTAACCCTGTAGATTTGAAAAGACAAAAGATACAGAAAATTTCTGTTTACAAAAGTTGTTGAGAATGATAAGGACTTTCAACATATACAGAAAAACTGGTATGTTTTGGGAAAATAATATCGATGACGTCACAGCGGCCATTTTCCGAAACATCAAAAAAGCTAATTTTCGGTCAAAATTTGACCTTAGTATGTCCCATTTAAGAACCCCTTTTCGAAATTTTATTTTGAGTTTTCGTGTTCCCGCTGTAGGCCTGGGGCGTCGAGTTTGGATCACCCTGTACATATATGATAGTTTGAACAACAAAGAATCAATATTGGGGTTGTTTTTCGATATGAGCCGCGCATTTGACACGGTTGATCACACCCTGCTTCTACGAAAGTTGCATATATAAGGGTATGAGACGACAGGCAAATTCTTGGGTGAAAACATATCTACCTGAAAAAACACAAGTTGCGGTTGGTGGGATTGATCATCGCAATTAAAAGCTAACCGAGGAATACCCCAAGGTTCGTGTGTGTCACCTAATCTTTTCAACTGCTATATAAATAAAATAAAAATTTTACCAAACCTAGTTTATGTTGCTTTTTGGTTCAAAGTAAGTTGGTATATAATGTTGGATGTTGCTATATAAAGATAACATCCTTTTTCAATCCGTAATCGCTTATGGATATGAATAATTCATTGGGGATCAGCTACCACATCGAATAGGCTCTTCAGAGGACAAAAAAACAGTTGTTAGGTACATGACCCGTTCTGGACCAAGAGACTCTTGTGTTACCTTATTTAAAGATTTGCAGATAATGACCTTCCTTTCTTTGTACTTTTTTCGCTTCTAATGCACGTCAAAAACAATATGTTGTCGTGGAATAAACGATCTCAGATGCACTCCCGCGACACTTGAAATAAAAACAACCTCCACATAGAATTTTCCAGACTTAAAGTAGGGCAACAAAGTCCTAAATATCTGGGATTAAAAGCATATACAGAGCCCTCAATCATTACAAATGCATCGATGAAACCGAGACTCAAAATAAATTTAAAAAGAAAATTAAATGTTTTTTATAGACAAATGTTTTTATTCTGTTGGCGAGTTTTCCTCATGATTTTTTTTGTTTTCTCTTTTTAAGTTGCATTTTTCTTTTAACACGTTTAACGTTACATACAGGTTATATACGTGTATATAAACTCAGTAAATACGTCTGGTTGTAATATTTCCACTATCGTATTATGTTACACTAAATTAAGGACGAACTTGTAATACTGCGAAGTTGTTATTTTGTAATATTCAGAACCAAAATATCTATCCATCCATCCATCCATCCATCCATCCATCCATCCATCCATCCATCCATCCATCCATCCATCCATATCCATCCATATCCATCTATCCGTCCATTCATCCATCCATCCATCTATCTATTACTTGGATTTTATGAAGAGCCTTTAGGTATATAGGAAATGGCAGTTATTCTATTATTTTGGGCCTATTATCAAATCAAAGATTTTTCAAAAATCTTTTTCTCCCTTAAAATTCTATTACAATGAAAGAAGACATAAAATAAAAGTAAGATAGAGTCTAAACTGAAGAAAAAAATGTTGTAAGAGGAAAAACTTGGAAAATCGTTATAAGATGGCCCAATCCTATTTTGCTATTTTAAAAAATTCATTTTGTGTATAACTTAAAAGTTTTCATGGAAAATTAGCTCTCTAACTGAATGTTGAAGTGTACAGGATTGACATTTTTGTTAATAAACATTGCATTTTTTCCGTGGCCGGTTTTGTTAAAAACAGAATAAAACAGAAAAATGGCCATAAATCATTTTCGATTAATGTCAGCTTACGATTGTTACTCCAAAACTCAATGGATTTAGACGGGATTTAAAGCATTTCTTCTTGCATTCTATTGAAACAAGTTTCAAGGTGAAATATACACTGTGTCCATTTTAAGTGTGTTACTCGAAATATCTCGGCTAAATTTTGTCGTAAAAAATAGGCAGTCGGTGCGATCCATAACTATTATGGAGAGCCTTCTTTTGTCATCTACAAAATTGCGGTTCATGAACAGTAGCGTAGCTAGGGGTCTTAAGGCCCCGGTGCAGAATTCTGCATCGGGACCCTCCCTTTTGTAGTCCAGTAACGATATAATTTTTCAAATGAAAAAATTGCGGGAAAGTAATTTTTTAAGGTTAGGTACTCATTGTTTTCTGAGTACCTATCCAACCAAAAAGATCACACTTACATCCTCGTTATAGTCCTCGCAATAGGAATGAACACTGATAAAAATTGTAGATAAAAAAGTTTTCTGCAACCGTGCTTTATGAATTTCTTTTATAACTTTGTTATTTTACAAGTTATGATTTTTTTTTATATATATCTGTTCCTGGGTGTCAACCATTAAATCATGTACTCGTGTGTTATTCCATGTAAAATGTTTTTATTTAAAAAAATTTTATTTATTTTTCCATGTTACTAACATATGTTTCGATCAATATTATGATCTTCATCAGAGTAAAACATTTTTTTTTATTAATAATTAGAAGGTGCTAAAAATAATAATAATAATAGCTTTCCCCGGATGATATTAAGGGTGCGGCACTTGTCCAGTCCAAACAGCATTCCGATGTCCCTGGAGAACTCCTCTACAATTTTAAGCATTTGCGTTAGTTGGTTTTTGGTTGCGGCGATCAGTTTTAAATCATCCATATATAATAGGTGATTCAACTTGATCGCTTCTGCGTTGTTGCTTTTGATAGCGAAGCCGTATTTTGTAGAGTTCAACCGATGTGATAGAGGGTTCATCGCCATGCAGAACCACAGTGGACTGAGTGAATCTCCTTGGAAAATCCCTCTTCGGATGTTGAATAAAAATAATAATGACTTTATTGCAATCATTGGTTGGAACAACAACAACAACAATTACAAAAGGCGAAGTTGAAGCCATGCTTCCTCACTTAACCTACTTTAATGTACCTTAACCTAACCTATACACACATATATATTAGAAATTCAGATAAACGTTACCTGTAGATAGTTAAAATTATATTTAATATTTAACACAATAAAAACAATGACAACACAACAACCTGGCTATTCATCAGCGATATTACTTACATGTGGCAATATTGCTCTCTTGAATTTCAAGGGACAAACCTCCTTTATTTCAGTAGAAACCATGTTCTAAAATTTTGATATCGTATAGCTGAAGCCTCGCTCAAATAGGGAAGTGCCATGTGATGGGGGGATAATGGTCAATTTTTGTCTTGTATTCATATTATGAGTACTGTGTTCTTGAAATATGATTTTATTTTATAAATACACCGGCGTCTTATTAAGTACAATTTTATTAAATATAACCAAAGAATGTAACAGTCGCCTATCGCTCATCGTTAACCATGGAATACATGTCAACTCATTGGTCACACCATGATCGCCACGCCGTATGCCACCTATAAGCCTAACGCAATTATTTTGCATAAGCTGGATTCTGCGTTTATCAGAATCCAACAACAATAAACAATAAACATACTAAAATTAATCATACTAAAATTACTAAAATTATTACAAAACTATACATTTTAAAACAATTTTTATACTTATTTTCAAGAAATATACTTACAAAACATAACGTTATAAAGTAGGTTGGTTTAATGTTACAATTATTTTATATATTTTTAAATTATTATAAACATTTTTGTTTTCAAGAATGAAAACATTTTTGTAGAACCAGCTGTTAGTAGTGGTGGATGTGTCGCATTTCGCGCCTCGATACAAAAAGTAATCTATTTTTTTTAATTGTAAGGTAAAAAGTCGGTATTAACATATAGTGTGACACATGAAAATTTTAGGTTTAAATATTAACTTATAAAATTTTTGTAAATATTAGAAAAGTTATTTAGGTCATTTTTTATGTTAACTGTATTATCATTTGTATGTATGTGATACATCTCAAGGTAACATCTTTTTGTAAAATCAACTTCATAATTCAGAACTTCAGTGTTTTCGAAATCAAAAGAATGTTTTTCGTTAATTGAATGTTGACTATGTGCAGAAGAAAATTGGTTATTTTTATTTATATCATTTTTGTGTTTATATAATCTATTTTTAAGATATTGTTTTGTTTGTCCAATGTATACTGAAGGGCATTGTTGGCAATTAACTTTATACACTAAATTTGATTGTAAATATTTTTCAGTAGTTGCTTTTAATTTAGAAAAATAAGTTTTTGTTCTGTTGTTAGGTTTATGACCAATTAATACATTATGTTTTTTAAAAATTTTTGCAATAGCTTCGGAAGTACCTTTAACATAAGGGAGTGAAAAATATTTTTTATTTGCATTATTATTATTAGGTGACTTATGTTTATTTTTTATAAAATTTATTCTTCTTTTAATGATAGGGTTAAAAAATGAAGGTGGATAATTATTATTGTATAAAACTTTTTTAACTTTTTCGACGTTAGCTTTATGATATTTGGGTTGTGACAGACCAATTGATCTGTCAGTAAGACTATTTATTACACTTTTTTTTAAAAGAAAAAATTTAAATATCTTTCTGAAATTTTAATTCAGAAGTTCCTAATACTTTTAAAAAAAGTGTAATAAATAGTCTTAAATTAAAATTTAAATATCTTTCTGAAATTTTAATTCAGAAGTCCCTAATACTTTAAAACTTCGTAACAACATTGTAAATGCCATTACCTTTAAAAAACTTGTGGTTTTCGAGGCAAAAATATAGCATTACGATGTTTTAACAGTCGAACTAATGGAAACCTTTACTATGTTTTACCGCTGAAAACGTCCATTTTGTCAGATACCTACAATGTGATGACACATCAAAAATTTGGGGAAAATAATGCAAAATTGAATATTTTTGTATTTTTATCCACAATTATCCCGTAAATAGACCAGAGAAAAGCGAAAAAATGATATCAATAAAAATAAAAATATCTACTGGGAAAATAAAAACAATGCAATTTATTTGATCAGTTTTGCGAAAATAATCTGCATGCACATTTATGTTTTTATTTTCTATTTTGTAATAAGAAGTGAAACCCAAATTTGGTTTCAAATAAAAGAGTGGCCGACGACAGTCTATTAAAAGGAGCCCTAAATCTATAGTACCCAGGGCCCGAAGTTTGGCTAAACCGGCACTACGATGACACTCAAAATCCCGTAATGAAGAATGCAATAGAGGGGGTTTCGTATTTATATTTTAACAAAAAAATATGTTGACAAAAGCCGCAGCTATAGGTAATTTGATTCCCTAGAGTTTTTCTTATTTTTATTTGTAACTTTTTTACTTTACGAATTATAGAAGAAAACGCCGCTTAAGGAACCCATAACTTGTAAATTAGTTTGTATTATTGTCCTGGTTGTCAAAATTATAATTTTTTTTATATATTTCTGTTCCTGGGTGTCAACCATTAAATCATGTACTCGTGTGTTATTCCATGTAAAATTTTTTTATTTAAATTTTTTTAATTTATTTTTCCATTGTTACTAACATACATATGTTTCGATCAATATTATGATGTGATGATTATGAGTAAAACATTTTTTTTATTAATAATTAGAAGGTGCTAAAAATAAACATACTAAAATTACTAAAATTATTACAAAACTATACATTTTAAAACAATTTTTACACTTATTTTCAAGAAATATACTTACAAAACATAACGTTATAAAGTAGGTTGGTTTAATGTTACAATTCTTTTATATATTTTTAAATTATTATAAACATTTTTGTTTTCAAGAATGAAAACATTTTTGTAGAACCAGCTGTTAGTAGTGGAGGATGTGTCGCATTTCGCGCGTCGATACCAAAAGTAATCTTTAGTAATCTATGTTAGTAACAATGGAAAAATAAATTAAAAAAATTTAAATAAAAAAATTTTACATGGAATAACACACGAGTACATGATTTAATGGTTGACACCCAGGAACAGAAATATATAAAAAAAATTATAATTTTGACAACCAGGACAATAATACAAACTAATTTACAAGTTATGGGTTCATTAAGCGGCGTTTTCTTCTATAATTCGTAAAGTAAAAAAGTTACAAATAAAAATAAGAAAAACTCTAGGGAATCAAATTACCTATAGCTGCGGCTTTTGTCAACATATTTTTTTGTTAAAATATAAATACGAAACCCCCTCTATTGCATTCTTCATTACGGGATTTTGAGTGTCATCGTAGTGCCGGTTTAGCCAAACTTCGGGCCCTGGGTACTATAGATTTAGGGCTCCTTTTAATAGACTGTCGTCGGCCACTCTTTTATTTGAAACCAAATTTGGGTTTCACTTCTTATTACAAAATAGAAAATAAAAACATAAATGTGCATGCAGATTATTTTCGCAAAACTGATCAAATAAATTGCATTGTTTTTATTTTCCCAGTAGATATTTTTATTTTTATTGATATCATTTTTTCGCTTTTCTCTGGTCTATTTACGGGATAATTGTGGATAAAAATACAAAAATATTCAATTTTGCATTATTTTCCCCAAATTTTTGATGTGTCATCACATTGTAGGTATCTGACAAAATGGACGTTTTCAGCGGTAAAACATAGTAAAGGTTTCCATTAGTTCGACTGTTAAAACATCGTAATGCTATATTTTTGCCTCGAAAACCACAAGTTTTTTAAAGGTAATGGCATTTACAATGTTGTTACGAAGTTTTATTGAGACACGATGCGTTTACAATAATTATAATACTTATTATAGAAGTAAATTTTTCCATTTTTACCTGTTTTACAATTATTTACTGCAGCCATTTAATTTTTTCATCTGTATGTTAAATCAAACGAATATGGTCTGTTTTAAGAAAGCCACAAAAACACAAGGTGTTACAATGTTTTTGCACGGAAATTGTTTAAAATCAAATACATTGTAACTTCTAATATTTAAAATAGTACCATGGAAAAACATTGTGAAGGACTGTGCAATGTTTTTACCGTAAAATTGATGACATTTTTGGAATTGGAAGTACAAAAAAAGTAGAAAAACTCTCTTGTTCGAAAAAGTAACTAGGTATAATAGTAGTTAATACCCACTCATCTAAAAGCATTCTATTGAAAAAAATACAAAAAAATATCCGTTAGTTAAAAATATATTATCATTTTTAATAACCAAAGTTTGCTGAAAACTGAAAACTATACTTATGTCAGTTATGTTTTTGCATGCGCATAATGTGCAGATCGGAACCGGGCCCCTGATGGGCGCCCGCCCCGAGCGGTCAGCGCATAAACCAGCACTGTGTCATCGTTTGATTGGAATACAATCCAAGAACAATTCTGGAAAAAATCAGCTGGTCCGCAATAGTTTTTATTGAGAATTAATATTAATATAACTACACACGTAACATAATAATAATCGCTACTGAGTGTTGAACAAAACGACTCTGTGACTCTGTTGTGTCTGGGAATGTGGGAATACTCGGCCGGCGAGCTGTGTCGCGTTTGTCACAAAAAACACTTAGACGTAATCAGGATTGCCTGCATTTTTAATAAAAATGTTTTCGCCTTTTTGGCGATTAAAAAAATATTTATTTCGGGAGAGAAATATTGTCAAGTACGAAAGGAATATCAAGGATTAGGGGGCCCCTAAACCCGCGGGGCCCCGGGGCGCCGCCCCGAATTGCCCTAGCATAGCTACGCCACTGTTCATGAATACCTCTGAAAATTATAGCGAATAATCGAATAAATTCAAAACTTTTTAAACCGTTGTAACATTTTAATTAATTTTAATCATAGTTTTAAAATACCAGATATCTCTAAATTTTGGCTCTCTGGTGATCAAAAATCAAATTATCTCGAAAAAATTTAATGACGCAAAATATAGAATATTTAAAAATTAGGACACTCTTACTTCTTCCTCGTGTGCATCCGATGAAACGATGGAAATATGAAATGTTGAAGAATGTGGTGTTGTTTGTTGCGAAAAATATATGAATACTACTAATAAGTTAGTGTTATTGTCAGAGCTTCAGAATCACTATGGTTTTTCCTGTTAAATATTACATTAAGTTGAAAATTAAGAGAAAATAATGTCAACAAGTTTTGATTTTTTAATATACCACGTTTATACGGGGTAACAATTTGAAAACTTACCACCGCCATATCTCAGAAAATAAAAGAGGTAATTTCATAAATCAAAATCCGTTTCGGTAATACGGAGGGGAAACCACAATGACGTAGTTGGCGACTCACCCCCTCCAACCCTCCACGCCACAGCCACCCCAACTTTAAAATCTCAAATGGCAACACTCCATGTGTGATATGTCCTGAGAGAACATGAAAAATTTAATATTTCTAAAGTTTGTTTTTATTTCACTAAATGTTCCAAATGATATCCATTTTGGACAAGGCAATAGTATATTCTATTTTCAAATTCCTGTCGAACCTTCTCAATGTCTGGGCCTTAATATTAGGAGACAGGAGACAGTATTCTTGGCCCTCTGTTTATAGACAGAAACTTGACTGGAGAGATTTATGCCGAGATGTTGGACAGAACTATTGAACCCTTAATAATTATTAACGAAGTTGAAAATCAAGCAAATGCGACGACGGAACCCTTTTCCTAATTGAAGACCTTTTACATTTCCAGCAAGACGGATGGCCACCCAGATCACCTGATCGTACACCATTAGATTTTTTCTTATGGGGTCATTCAAAATCTGTCGTTTTTAAAACGCAACCGGCAAACATGGACGAACTAAAACGGAGAACTAGTCAAGAATGCCGAAATATTTCGAAAAAGACATTTGAGAAGGTTCGACAGGAATTTGAAAATAGATTATACTATTGCCTTGCCCAAAATTGAAATCATTTTGAACGATTAGTGAAATAAATGCAAACTTTAGAAATATTTACTTTTTCATGTTCTCTCTCTATTTGCGCGAAAACTACTAGTCCAAATGTACTACTATTTGGTATTGTTGGAAAGCATTTTTTTATAGCTTTCCAACGAGATATCACACATGGGGTGTTGCCATTTGAGATTTTAAAGTTGGGGTGGCTGTGGCGTGGAGGGTTGGAGGGGGTGAGTCGCCAACTATGTCATTGTGGTTCCCCCTCATACAGTGTGACCCATTTGTTTTGGGGTCAGTCTGTAAAAAGTGTATCAATCGTGCGACTTGGCTGATTTTTTTTTTAAATTGTAGAGCTCGATGAACTGCACATTTTGAACAAAAATTGCCTGGTTCGCATAAAATCCAAAGCCTACTATGACCGTTTTTATGAGCAAAATTTTAAGAAACCATATTAGCGTTTTTTTTTTGAAAAAATCTGTGTGCGCCAATGGATTGAGCACCCCTCGAAATGGGTATGTACAAAATTTCATCAAAATATTTCAAGTAATAACGATTTTGTAGAAAAATTAAAAATGCAGCCAAGGTACGTCTTTATTTTCAAAAATTCAAAGTTGGCCATGGAAAATAATTGAATTGTTTACTTTTATTAAGTGTCAAACTGTCTAAATTGAGTTCAGAAATTGTTTGTGCTCAATACAATTAATTATCATAATTATGGAATATTTAAGCATAAGAGACAAAATAGAAATTGTTCGACTCGTGGGCGACAACGAGCGCTCGACAGCAGAAGCTGCGGCCGAATTTAACAATAGACACCCAGGTAGATCAGTGAGTCGAAGTACTGTACAACGTATAAACAATATTTTTGATGAAACTGGATCGATTTCTAAAAATTTATTAAAAACTAGGCAAAATGGACGCCGTGGACTTGTTGAAAATAACAATCAAATTCTGCAATACTTTAGTGACAATCCTCGAAATAGTGTTCGAACGGCTAGTTTAGACCTTCATATACCCAGAGAGAGTATAAGGAGATGTTTGAGACAAAACAAAATAAAACCGTTTAAGCCAAAATTTTTGCACACCCTGGAACCAGGAGATGAGGAGAGAAGATTAGAATTTTGCTATTGGCTGCAAGGTGAATATCTCCATAATGGCAACTTTTTAAATGAAATTTTATTCACCGACGAAGCCACGTTTACTACAAATGGTGTAGTATCAAGTCAAAACTGCCGTCACTGGTCAGCTGAAAATCCAGAGTTTATAATAAATGCAAGGAGACAATATTCACAAAAAATTAACGTTTGGCGTGGAATACTACGCGACAGAATAATTGGCCCATTTTTCTTTGAAGGGAATTTGAATGCGGCTGGCTTCTTGAATTTTCTAGAAATTGAATTTAGAAATGCTTTAGATGAGTTACCATTAAGATACCGTTTAAATTTAAAGTTACAGTTAGATGGCAGTCCTATTCATAATGCTCGTTTAATCAGAAACTGGCTAGATAATAATTTTGAAAACTGTTGGATAGGGCGAAATAGTCCTTTCTGTGAGTGGCCACCGAGATCTCCGGACTTAACTCCTTTAGATTTTTTTCTTTGGGGTACACTTAAGCAAAATGTTTATAAGTCAAGACCCCATAATTTACAAGAACTGCAAGCTAGAATAAACCGTAGTTGTGAGGAAATTACTCCACAGCAAATACGAAATGTAATTTTGAATGTACGCAAGAGGAACGACAAATGCATTGTAGAAAATGGAGGCTTGGTAGAAGTTACAAAAATTTTATAATTTTAATTGTTTTTATGTTTTGTGTTTATAAGCATAAGGTTGTATTATTACAATTCAATTATTTTCCATGGCCAACTTTGAATTTTTGAAAATAAAGACGTACCTTGGCTGCATTTTTAATTCTACAAAATCGTTATTACTTGAAATATTTTGATGAAATTTTGTACATACCCATTTCGAGGGGTGCTCAATCCATTGGCGCACACAGATTTTTTCAAAAAAAAAACGCTAATATGGTTTCTTAAAATTTTGCTCATAAAAACGGTCATAGTAGGCTTTGGATTTTATGCGAACCAGGCAATTTTTGTTCAAAATGTGCAGTTCATCGAGCTCTACAATTTAAAAAAAAAAATCAGCCAAATCGCACGATTGATACACTTTTTACAGACTGACCCCAAAACAAATGGGTCACACTGTATATACTTTTTAGTCCGTATGAAAAACGTGGAATATTAATTTTTTTCTTGTGTGTGTGAAATTTTGCAATCGATTTTACAGAGTATGTAGTAAGAAATTTTAAGCAGCGGAAATTCTGGCACAGGTTAGTTTTAATAATTATTTTTTTGTGTGTACAGATCTTTTATACAGTGTCTTTCACTTTGAGTCGAGACAATTCCGTATCTTTTGAAATATGGACCCAGTTTCAAAAAACTTTTTTTCAACCTATAGTACTCGAAGAGCTCTACATTTTGGGTTGTAATTTTTTGAAATAGTCATATTCCATGGCCTACTGTTATTAGAGTCACAAAAATCACAAAACCATATTAGGCATTTATTTAGGAATAAAATGGATAAAGCCATCAAATTGGCGATAATTCAAAATTCCAATACTTTAAGTAGGTAAGTCATTCGCCAAATGGGGCCAAAGTTCGAAAAATTGGGATTTTCCTGTATAATGGGCATGGGCATGGTGATTTTTTAGAGAATCGATTAAGCTTTGCCTAAGCTATTAGTTTACGTAGTAGGTACAGCCAATGTACCTCATGTTAAAAAGTCAAAATTTCAGGAAAATATAATTTATTGAAAAAAATATTTAAAAAACCAAATCGGGATTTTACAGGTCCTTAGGTAACTGTCGAATATATAAACGATACCGTTTTTGTTTTAATGGCATTCATGGCACGACTGATTTGATTGATACCTATGCTACAACTTGCTGAATAAAGCAGAATTAATTAAGGATGGAGGATGATGCCTCCAATTATATAATAATAATAATTCTCACCCTCACAATACTCCAAACTAGGAGTACCCCAGAAGCAACCACATGTTTGTGCAAGAATGTTAAGGAAATGTTAAAATGAAATTCAACATCAGCACTACCCATACATCTTATTGGAATACTGTCGCTCAGAAATAACAATACGACTAATAACTAATTAAATGGGAAAGTCCTGGCACACCAGACACCAGAATGAATTTTTGTATTTGGGGATACATGAAGGCGATTGTGTACGAACAGGAAATCGACAACGAGCAGCAGTTACGTGAGCGAATTGAAGGTGCAGCGGATCAAATCCGGAATAATCATGGACTTTTTGCACGTATCTGGACTTCTTTAATTAACGGAGTGAATTTATGCATCGAGGTTAACGGCGGCCTCTTTGATAGTGCTTTGCATATGTGTGCTAGTACCTACAATTGTGTTTTTGGTTACCCTTCGAGGTGGATCCCCTCCGCCTCGTCGTGGTCGCCAAGCTGAGTACCTCGCTTCAAACAAAAGGAATGGCTGAGGGGAACCAAGAGGTTCCCAACAGATTTAGAAAATGTGAATCTTGTGTAGTGCTGTGTGATTTTTAATGTAAATAAGCAAAAAAAAAAAACAGAAAATGGTGCAATGTTCAATCCTGTAAATGTCAGTAAGGTAGGCATTCTACATGTTCCTTAGAAAATAATCGTGTCCAACAGGAAATCGAAATTTCGTGGTGAATCCTCGGATAAATTGATAGACGTGGCAACGCCGCGCTATTTCACTACCTGTCACTACCATTCACACAGGCGATATTTTAAGACACGTCACGGGGGGAGTCCATAGGGGGGTTTTAAACAATTTGAAAAACACATTTCTGGGCTTAAGAAAATGTTAGAAAATTTTTGAAAATTTATGAAACTTTAGCTGCTCCATACTATAAGGGTCACTAATAGTTATCGACATATAACTCAACTTGGAAAAGTATGTAGCAGAAACGGGAATATCACAGATTTTCCAAATGTCTGCAATTATAGGAAATATCTAATAACTTGGCAACGCCGCAACCGATCTTCAAAAACAAAAAAGCAGTCAAATTCACTCTTATAGATGAGTAACATAGTGTATAAAAAATGCCATTCCACTTAAAAAACCGTAACTTTGATGTTTTTCGCTAATTTCGCAACACCCCGTATATACCAATACTAGAAAAAATATTAATTTCCCTTCATTACAAACAACTTTTGTACGAAACTTTTTTCCATAGCTATACAAATTCTTGAGATAAGGGGATAGGACATGATATGTGGGCCACCCTGTACATACTGCATTCCTGAATTCAATGTGGTAATAAAAAATGGACATCTTTTACGCTGAAAGAACTTTACCTTATAGTGACCAAATTTGAAAATTTGAATTTCGCGCCTAATGTAAGTTAGCACCAGATGTGCTGTGAAGTTTAGAGACCTGAAAGTTAAGCAACTAGGTTAGGAATTATTATGAAAAATGAAGTAGTAGGGAGCATCGCTTTCGCGGTTCAGGTCTCTGTTGATTTCCAGGTTTACTAAGGATGATAGGAGATAGATTTCCATTGATTGAAAGACAAGTTAACATGTTATTAATTATTATAATATTGTTTGTACCAAAGTTATTGCGCGGGGACTTCACAATATGTATTTTTCCCAAGAACAATAATAGTATATTATACACTTAGGTTGAGAAGTGAGCCATTATATACCGAGCTTTTTTATATCATGAGGCGCGTAGCGCCGAAGGATATAATATGCGAGGTAAATAATGGCCTTCTCAATCGAAGTGTATATAGAATTTTTTTTACTACTTAATTGAAATATTGCCATATTTTAGTTTATTTTAGTCATTTTCTCGCTTTTTCAAATACTTGGAAATATCAAATAGCCTGGGAGTTCAGTTGTCAAGCTGATAAACTGACACTAATCTTTAAATGTCATATAGAAAATTTTTCATTATTTACCTAGGTATTTTTTTATTATCATTATTTACTTAGGGTGAGAAATATTACTTCTCATTAGAGGAATGAGGTAAATAATGGTGATTTCTTAGGTTAGTAGTAAAAAAAATTTTTAGGTAGTGCATGTATCAATTATTATACGATAACTACCTATCTATACAATGCAACGTTATATTTCTTGGAATCATGCTCAATTGTTGTGAATGCTTGATTTTCATCTATGGAATTGTATACCTCTGCTTTCTCCTCACATAGTTTGCAATAAATATCATGAACATGTATTCCAATGTATTCCGAAATTCCTTTTTATCTACCCATAAACTTTTTTAATACAAAGCGAACAGTAAATCTCAAGAGGGAGTGGAAAAGTTGTACGATTTTTAAGGTGAATTTATACCTACAGTGTATCCACGTATGAACGAACAATCGGTTATAACCATAGAAGTATATACTCTATTATTCTATGGTTATCTAGAGTAACCCAAATATGCAACACGCATATTTTGTATATATCCTTAAAATATTGCATATTGTGCATAATTGAAAGAATTTAGGATAATTTAAATCTTTGGCAGGCGTTCATTCTGTTTTGGGAACAGGGATCGGTGTCTAAGTAGGTACCTGGTTTTCTCAAAATAATATAGGTGAATTATAATTTTATGGGCATTAATCCTGGTGATCTGAAAACGAATAAAGTAGGTATTTATACTTATTTAATAAAATACAATTATTGAAAAGGACAGAATAAATTATAGATAGGTAATAGTTATTTATGTACCAAGGCACTGAAGTTCAACTTTTTATGACTCATGTGGAGTTTAGTTGCTGAGGCCTCTGGCCGAGGCAAATAAACCACATGAGTCATAAAAAGAACTTCAGTGCCGAGGTACATATTATATTTTTCTTGAAATCGAAAAAAAAATGTTTTATTAGGCAAGAAAATAATAATAAGGGATCACCCGTCCACGAACCGACTACGCGCGGCGTTGCTTGACTTTACCGATCGCTCTACCTAGGACAAGCATAATGATGTACGGCACCTTCTGACAGAAAAACCAAACTGCTGCTTCTTGTGCAGCTTACACAACAAATCTATTGTTTTTCAAATTTACTAAAATATGTATACTGAAGGATTGCGCTTCTATAGGAAACAATTTCGCAATGTGTACGAAAAGTTAAATGAGCCTTTATCGGCCGGGTTTTGAATATTTGGTCACTTTTGACGGGCGACTTCTCCGCGTCTGACGTTTGATGTTTACATCTCGCCAAGGCCTACTTATTGCAAAAATCGTACAATAATGGGCTACATTATTGTACGATTTCTGTGCTTTTAATGACGATTTTGGGACATTTTAATGCCGATTTCATGAAAATATTTATATACGAAGGATAATCCATTTCTGCATTTTATTTCTGATTCTGCTTTTGAAGTGATCACGTCGGCCTCGATTTGTGTTTGTTTTGTGTTGGGAGTTGTTGTATTTTACCCTTGTTTGATTTTACTAAGTAAAATGCCCAAAGTCCATAGTGCGTCAGTGTGGATTAAGCCATACAAAGAACTAAGATTAGATATGGGAAAAGTCTACTGTTCTGCGTGCGTTAAAATTGTAAGTATAGTTTTTGAATATTCAATATACAGGGTGTACCAATGGTGCAAAATCGTTCGAAAGTTAAATTCTTCTTGGGATACCTATATTATGGAACCCCATATATTTTTTATTCGTTTGTCTATCTATATTTTTTATCTAGAAAAATAACACATATATCAACCGATTTCGCACCATTGGGACGCTCAGGAATCACGACACTTTCGTTTAACATTTCTATCGAAGTTCCTACCTACGTATCTACTGATGTATAAATGCATTTAGAAATTTGTATGTACATTACATATGTTTATTTGTAAATGAAACTAAATTTATATTTTTAAAGTATTTCTTAATTTGCATATTTTCAACATTTTCCTGCATATTTTGACTAAATTATTTGCATATTTATGCGCATATTTTTAGGGTTTCGACTTGCATATTTGGGTTACTCTAGTTATAACGATCGAATTGGTGTTTATATTAACAGGTTTTATGCTAACCCATGCCGTTATAACGTGCACCAACTATGACTTAAATATCCCAACTAGTTTGGTAAATATTCAATAAAGTCCACATCTTTTTTTACAACTTTAACACCCTGTAGGGTGTACCTGACAGCGTAGATATTCATGTTCCGCATGTGGAGAATGTTCAAAACATTGAAAATATACGGCAAGCATATCGTAAGCATCGGCATTCGTATAAGGCATTTTTTAATAAAAAATGCATCACACAATTTTAATTATTCAAAATTTACAAGAATCCAAGATTTGACACAATACTTATTAAAGCTTGATTCATGTGACGTTTACTTCTTTGCTTTCCTAGAAACCAAACGATTTTGTTTCATGTATTACTAGATGATTTTCCAGATAATTTCATATCGATACGACAGGTAAGGTAAGTAAATTAGAAATACGTTTAACCGAACAAAAAGTGAGAAAAATAGCAATTTACTAAAAGCTCAAGCAGATTTTTATTCATTTCATGGCATGCTTGACCACGGAAATCTTTGATAACAAATACCTACCTTCTTCTTTCAAATAACACGTTAATAATTATTCCTTTGGCGATAACTTCGAAACTAATGAAGATATCAATTTCAACCTTGGGTACTTTTTGTTGCAAATTTAATCTACTTTTCGTTTAAAATTCCACCAATTCGGTTAAGCCAAACCGGAGCCGCATTTTTTCAAGTCAAGGTTTATCCGCCCGTTTCACCTTTATTTGCAGATATAGAGCAAAAAATCCTAAACGAAAATTGTTCAGAATTTGCTGAAGAGTGCAATAAAATTATTTTTGATATACCTTTATTACTAATTAAAAAAACATTTTTCAAATTTACTGTTTCGAGTACGCCCCCTAGCGGCCGACCTACGAATTTCAAAATAATTTCCAGCAATTTTTCGTGACCACATTACTCTAGAAGATTTTTTCCCCAAAGCTCCAGGACTATTAATTCCTGAGGTATGGTACCTCTTCACCCTTAATGCAATGAAACACCCTGTATAATGATATTCCTGGTCGAAATAAATAAATGTTTTGATTCATTAATATTCTTGTCCACTTGTCAAACGAGCACAGTGTAGAATATTGCTATTACGCTTAATCGATGCGTGTACGCATTTAATCAAAGAGCGGCATTTTGATTGATTATACATAAATATAAACTGTGTAATAAAATTTGTTTTATGACACAATTTAAGGAATCCATATGGGAATAGGGTGGTTTTACAGGTCCGGTTGTCCGAAATGTGTGATTTGGAATTTAATTCAAAAGAGAAATTTAACTAAATATTTCAGTATTAGGTAGAATCCAGCACTGGATGACAAACTTTGCACGACGAATGAGTTTGATAGAAAAACCACTTTGTTAGCGAGGGTGTTTTTTATGGAAAATGGTGGGCAAAAAAACATTTGGTAAAAACTGCGTTATGCATCAATGGTGAAAGTGAGGATAGGTATGACAAATTCTTGATTTTTACAACTGATACAACTGAGAGCCTGTAAGACATTCCCTAGTTTAAAACAATTTCAACGACCGCCCCCCCCCCCCTTTTTCTACAACCATTATTACAACCGGAGTATTATTAGGTAATCTAAAAACGCTCTTTAATTGTACACTAGAAATGAGATTTCTTAATTTGTTAATACAAGGTTGGGCGCCTACAAGGACGTATTTAGCATGTCCGACAGAAATGTCAGAACTTGTGACAGATGCCAAACTTTAACCTTGATATTCGATCTCTGTGTCTGTGGCCCTAACCTAACTTCAAACACAGAAACTATAACTATAGCCTTTTTCTATGCTTCAAAGGACAGAGTTTAATGTTAATTTCCATCTATTTAAATTTAGGATTCGTGTGTGTAAAATGTAAATTCTGTTGATTATGGCCCTGTCCTCCGTCACCTATCAATGATATCAATATGGCCGCCTTTTAGGGAATTCTAGGGACATGAGATATTTACCTGTCACAATCTAGTGTACAATTAAATAGCGTTTTTACTATATTTTCCTCAATTTCTCAATAACACCAGTATGAAGTCGCATCGCGACAACAGCAAGAAGATTTTTGAGCATGCTTGCCAGTTTCCCGATAAGCAATGCGTCGGCGGAAATAAATTGTTTATTGTTTTCACTTAAAAGAATTAAGACGGACTAAGTAATTGAGCCATTTTAAATATACACGGTAATTTGAAGTAAATTGAAGAAAAGATCAGTTTGCGCGAAAGAAAATTTGATAAGTAGGTAGGTACATTATTTTTGAAATCTAAAGTTTTCGTGATTTTGTTTTGTTATGTTTATTATTTAAGTTTGTTTTTATTTTGTTTGGGTAAAAATTTTTTTGTTTTTGTTTTTTTCTAGAGAAATAAATTATTTTATTTTTCACAAACATACATATTATATTCTAAAAATTTCCCTTACCCCGGCCCCTTAGGAAACATTTTTACCAAGCCGCCTCCATGTTTAGATTTGCCTGGATCCGCCTCTGTATGTTATCTAATAGAAGTAGAATTAGTACAGATTGAAAATTAAAGGTTAACATAAAATCGTCATTCAAAATTCCAATATAAAAGTTCTAGCCAAAATCTTTTTTTGCAAAATAATAAAATCCCATTTTTTATCTACACAACCATTATAGAACCTTTAAGTAGAAATCTTGAGTATGCAGTTTTTTGAATAACTTTTGGTTTTAGCGGAAATGGAAGTGATTTTCTTTAGTTTACAACTTACACGTTTTAATTCTGAATCCAACGATATATAATTTGACCTCAACTAGATAACATGGTCTCTTGTGTCAGTGTCTCATGTTCGATCTAAGTAGGCCAAACATTAGAACGAGGTTTATGAAAAATCAAGTCAGCCATGACAATACAACTGATAATCAAGTAATAGGTAGGCTGGCAATTCAACATTTCTACTTACCTGTCAGCCTGTCAGATTAATTTCAAATTTTGTTGCTGAAGCAATAATAGTTCCTTACAGTTTAAAAAACATTTTTGAAAGAAGAATGATGTGATTAGAGATCATTATCACAAATAATAAAAGATAGGTATAAACTTTGAGCGAATATTCTCGTGAATATCCAAATAGAGATGTTCCGAGATTTATATCGAAAGTAAGTGAAGTAAAAATGTTGAATTGACAGCCTACTTGATTATCAGTTTTATGTCATGGCTGCTTGATTTGTCATAAATTTGGTTTTAATGTTTGGCCTACTTTTTTTATCGAACATCAGACACTGACTCGTCAGAAATAGTCTCGTACAAATTTTGTCCCTTGCATAGACGATTTAGATTGACAGGAAGTGAAATTAACCTGACAGGTAAGTAAACATGTTAAATTGACAGCCTACTGATTGTCAGTTTTATTGTCATGGCTGACTTGGTTTCTCATAAATCTGATTCTGATGTTTATCTTACTTTGATCGAAAATCAGGCACTGACACAAGAGACCATGGTAAATATCTCCGAAATGATTGGAGACAAGTTTTATATTGTTGGATTCAGAATTAAAAAAAGGAATCCTATACTTAATGGTTAAACGAAATAAAAAAAAATAAATGCACAAGTGTTATTAAATCATATTGTATTTCAGAAAATAATGAACTAAAAAAGAAAAAATGTCCCAAATTTGTTGAAAAAAAAAATACATTGGCACACCTAGGTACATATTCACATATTATGAAGTACCACCTTCATAAATATACCAGTATCTTCGGAATTGTTTTTCTTACTAGAAAGTTGTTATTATTTTCTCGAGTGTTTGTTATTTGGTTCAATTTCTTCTCCTTTGCGTTCAAAACTTTTAGTTGTTTTAAGAGTACCTACTAGTCTTTGAAGTTGTTGGTTTGATAAGGCCCTTGTGTCATCTGTTTTATATTCATCCAGTAAATTCCTTGTTTTCTTATTTCTTTTTTTAGGGATTGTGTTTTCCATCGTGTTTTCGATTGTGTTTAGTCGGCCGTGTCTTGTTGGAGCGATGTTGACGCATTACATTCCTTTTGTGATGTAACTGGAACAACGGTAGAATTTTTCACTCCTATGGACACAAGAAAAAAACAAAAATGATTTAAATTTTGTTTTTTTTATATAGGGTGTCCAATAAGGCCAAACTTTCGGCAGCATGTAGGGAACATCAAAATAATGCTGGAAGTTCTCATAAACATTAGTTGACAAATGCTTCCTTATGGTGCCAAGTCCGTCTCAATATTTTCGTAACCATTCCTAGTAAAATTTCGTGGTGTATAAACTTTTGACTAACTTAGAACTACATGCAATTTGCCGTATACTTACTGGACATCCTGTATAATAACTATAATAATATGATTAGAATCAAAATTAGCGGGAAATCCAGGGTATTTTTTTGTGCTAATTCGGGAATTTTACTACGTACCTGGAACTTTTGTTATATACTGGGGTTTGATTCACCATCCATTACTTCCAATATAATTCGCTCCCATTATTGGATACAAATTTTTTTGTTTCCAGTTCTATTTACGTCGGTTTTCATTTTCACTCTTGTTTTCAGTTTGGCTTTTGTCATATCAACTCCTGTCGCGTCCTCATAATGTCTTCTTTAACTTCTCCAAAGTAATATTTTTGTCTCTTCTGGGGTTTGTGATTTGGAAAATAAAATGGGGTAATTTCGGAGCATATCTGCACATTTTTGTTTTCACTTTCCACAGAAGAGGATTCGTTATCGTCACTACTGCTCATTTTTATTTAAAAAGGCAAATGCACCTACCGGTAACTTTAAGTGAACTGATATTGATACATTTTTATGCGAAATTGCCTTTTTTCCAAAACAGGTTGTGGCAAAAAATGCCCTTGTGTTGTATTTTTAACAATTGGCATTTGCTTTGAGTATTTGGTTTTATATTTATTCATATGAGATATACGAAGTAGATACTCGTACATAAGAGCATTTACTTAAGTAAACCAGAGTATCTACTTCATACTCCAAATCACATTTTATTCATACGAAAGAAAGTATATATTTACTCTTACTTTATGCTCATGCTCAAGAATATATACTCGAAGTAGATACTCATTTTTATTCATAACACCCGGGATTACTACGGTTTTATAGGGTTTTCCAGCTCCAGCACTTGAGCTGAGATGTATGTATCATTTGTTTAAACATTTAACACTTAAACTCCTACAAAACCTTCAGTCAACGCTACAAGGTTTTGCCTGATTGATGGAAGATAGTTTTCAAATTTAAAGCAAAATTTTACAAGAGTTTCCAAAAATACTTCCTTTTGAACGTCCAAATAGGTACAAAAAAACACTTTGTATACGAATTGATTGAGGACCAGTCTCTTGGTGATTAAATTATGTAGAACTTTTGACGTTTATCTGAAGAATGAAGCGTGGTGCTCCGTAAAAGATTCGACGAATTACAGGCAATTAATCAATCTTATACATAATTTTTTAATTTTTGGCATCTTTGCTATAAGGAGTATCTTACCCTGTGAATGTTTAACTATATTGTTCGACTGTGCATCTTAAAAAGGCATGTTTCGGACAGCATACGATGTAATAATAATAATAAACAAATTTATTCAGCAACAAATTGCTATCCAACTACATCAGTAATAAATAAAACCTACTCTATTAATATCCGATTCTAGTTATTTAAATAATTACACTTTAATTTAAACTTGAACTGTTTTAATGAAGAATTTTTTAATGATGAGGCTAAATTATTGTAACAAATTAATCCTTTGAAAAAAATGGAATTTTGAGCAAATTTAGAATTTTTTTGGTCCAGAACAAAATTTGAATTTCCTCTTGTTTGATAATTATGTACTTCTTGAAATTTTGTTAACATGTTGCTAAAATAATGTGTAATAATTATGGTTGCCTGTTTTAGTTAAATAGATTATTTCAATCATCGCTGACATGTCCGCAAGAGTACGCACAAACAGGTCTATTAAAAAAGGAATTAAAAAAGGGGCTACCACTTGTTGAAAAAACTAGAAAATCTCAATACGATATTCTTTGCTCTCTCTGCAGGGAATACTGGAGCATTTCAGAATGGATGAGGTGCATGGTGGCACGAAGACTGTACCAACTACCTCGGACATGGCGTCTTTATAATATGTGACTTATGTCAAGAATAATATATTGATGATATTTGAATTTTTTTGGCGCGTACTCTTAAATCCAGCACTGCGTACTCTTTCGATCTCTCGTTCCTAAGAGTACGCAACGGATCGGAACAAGATCTTTTTAAAAAATGCAAAGTTCTTTATTGGCAACTAGTACAGAGTCTGAAAGTCGAAAGTCGAAAAATGTGGAGCGCGATAGTTTATATAAATTAAGAAAAGCAGAATTCGCAAGATTTCAAGGTGTTCGAGAGTCCATCTAGACTGTGCTGAGCTTGTAGTTTCTACGGCGTAATTTCTATGATGAGGTAGCAACTTCTAGAACATAACTCGCAAACTGTTTTTTTTTATTAAAGATGTAATATCTCTCATGTCGATAATTATAAAAAAATATTTCTTTGCATTACATATTCTTAAATGTAATAAGGAATTTATACTGTGTCGAATAAATCTGTATTACTTATTGTTGTCGATTTATTTAACTTTAAATATTAAACGCGTACTCTTGGGTGACCTTACCTAAAACGCGGTGTTACAACACAATGAAAATGCAAAAATTAAACTTCAAATACTTTCGCATTCTAGAGGGGATTTTCAAAAGTAAGTATATCTTTCTTTGAAATTCTTATGTTTATTTTCTTAGATCGTTATAGATATACCATGTTTGTGTTACGGAAATGTTCGTGCAAGCTTTCCGTATGAGTCAACCATAGTTATCGTCCACCTAGATCGAATTATTTACATCTGGGCCCATTTCCAAAATGTAAGTACATTTTACAAACCTCTGGGGTCTCAAGCGCAACTTAGTTGCCATGTCTAAACATTGTTTCTCATGTGGGTTTTACATTGCTATAACTTACACATTTACAAGCAACTTACGGTCTATACAGGGTGAGTTTTTTTCGATGACCACTACGGGGATCTCGGAAACTAGCAGATGTAAATCATAGTTGGCTGTGGCCGTATCAAATCGGCCATTTTTTGAGCTTTCCAAAGATATAATACTAGGCATAGTTATTATAAAAAATAAAAGAGCTATATGGCTAATTTTCTGTTTTTCTTTTAATCTTTTAAATTTTCACATAGTCAGCCATGGAATATTTTCATAATTACGTTCTAGTTTATAATTAGGCATACTTTCTAATATTTTGTTTTTAGCTGGTAACAAAATGTAACAAAATAAAACAAAAATTAAAAAACTCAAATTCAAATTATTATTATTTTAAAAGGTCTTCAAACAATCCACCATTATTATTTATGCAAATATTGCATCTTTTTAAAACTGAATTTGTCGCCTTTCTTACAGAGCGCCTGTCAATACTGGCAATTGCTTCTAAAACAGCTGCTTTTAATTCAACAATTATCTCTTTATTTTGTACTTATCCCCACAAAAATAAATCCAAAACAGACAAATCGGGGGATCGGGGCGGCTAGGAAATAGCTATATTTCTTCCTATCCAACTATTTGGATAGAGCTGATCTAGGTAATTTCTTACGGGCAAATAATTATGTGGTGGAGCTCCATCATAATTTTTGTTTTATTTTGTTACATTTTGTTACCAGCTAAAAATAAAATATTTGAAAGTTTGAAGTATGTCTTATTATAAAATAGGGCGTAATTATGAAAATATTCCATGGATGACTATGTGAAAATTTAAAAAACAACTAGGTATGTCGAGTATTATATCTATAGGAAGCTCAAAAAATGACCGATTTGATAAGGCCACAGCCAACTATGATTTACATTTAAAAAAACACAAGTTTATGTCATATCTCAAAAATCACAAACAACATAAAAAATTGGATTTATCTTATTAATCCGAAAATTATCTACAATTTTTGTCTCTACAGTTGTTCTGTATAATCAGAAATAAGGAAGTTACAGAGATCTGATGAAATAGCAAACAAACACTCTTTAATAAAAATATCTAGTGAGCCATGAACTTTTTTTAAAAATCCAAAAGAGGCACTAGACTGAGCATTCAAAACTGCAATTCTTTCCCCCATTTAACCTTTGTTCTAGCTCTGCTAGTTTCCGAGATCCCCATAGTGGTTATCGAAAAAAACTCACCCTGTATAGGTAAATATCTATTTTAGCTAGTACATAGAACTTTGTTGCTGTACACAACATTGTACTTGTGGTAAAATAAAAATTCATGGCAGAATAATATTCATTTCTCTTCGCTTCTTTCACAAAATTATTTTGGCAAATCCATTCACACCTCGTCGGCAGGCGAACGCTATCAGCTTTGTTACTCTATTTCCCTGATCGATTTCTATCCTGCGTGTTTTCCTGTTGTATATAAAGATGTTTACAATCCACTGCAGCCCATATTTTGTCGGTTGTAGACCCCAAAGGGAGGCTTTCTCCAGTATCAAAAGTCTGGGGTTATTTTTCGACCTAGTAAAATATATTTTGAATGCCAGTACAAATATCTTGTATATCATTTTCTTTTTATTGTCAGCATGTCTGTAAACTGGCGTCAACTCCTTTGAGCTAAATAATTATTACAGTCTTCCTCTGCAGACAGGGCCGTATCTAGCGAAAATTTGGGGGGGGTTCAGGATCGGCTCTAGGCTCAAGCTTTTGTGGGGCTGGGTGCCGGATGAAAATGCGGGGCCCCGGCAAGGAATTATTTAATCCATCAAAAAACATTGCATCGAAGGCGAAATTTTTTAGAAATGTTGAGGAAAATTACTTAAAATTAGTCTTCGGTTTTTCAAGCTGCAGTGAATATTTTCAAATTCTGAAATGGTTTCGGCCCCGCCCTCTTAAATGCGCTACTGACCGATGGATAACCCTGTAGGACTTGGAGGCGCGGGGCCAGTCAAAACACATTCCGCGTAGGTACGCCGTACCGTTCGCACCCGCCTAGAGCCGGCCCTGGAGGGGTTAGACCAGTGTCTGTTGAACTTGAAATAGCTTTAAGGTTTAAAAAGCTACTATTTTTAAACGATTTTTAATAAAAAAACTGAAACAGGCCATCCTAAGTTGGCATCAATGCAGCAAAAAATGCAACCGGGTTATAAGTGCAGGTCAGTAACGAGCCCATTTGCACAATGAATAACTACTAATAACACGAACAAGAACAACACAGATAACGGTAAAAGTCACGAAACGTACAAAACCCGCGAATATTTTCACTGCCCAAAGTTTGAACCCTTTTGAACGATCCGGAAAACCTTCACTGTCACATTCACAACACCGAAATAAAATTTGCCTGAGTACGCACCATAGACCCTGTCGCAAGTAGCTGATTATACCAAAATGAAAATGTTTCCATGACGTTTGAAATTATTATTAAAATGAGTTGTAGTCATAGTTATTTTTATTTGTAGCGGTATAATCGTGATTGCAATAGGGTTTTTATTTTATTATGGTGTTTTTTTCGTATCACTTGGGTATCTTTTCACATCATAAATCAATGAGTGACGTCATTAACTAGTTGAGACATATATAGCAATGTTATACCCATGGTTAACAGAAAATTCCTAGCGATTTTGTGACAAAATCGGGACTTCTTACAGTAATCGGGGTATAGCAAAGAAAATACTACTACGCAGTATTTTCTTTGCCAGTAGGAATGGTAAAAGATTTCTTCGCGCCACTTGCCTAACTGCAACCGTTCATAAAAATAATATATAAATCTTGAAATACAAATTAGTATATTAATCTATTCATAAAAGAGACTCTGGGAATCCCCTATTCTCCTAATCCACGCAGCCATGCACCACCGTTCACCGCTTACTGTTGTCCAGTGTTGCCAGTTATGTTTTATTTTATTTGAAAGCATATTCTGATGATAAAACTCGGTACTGCACTGATCCAAAAAAATTGTTTGTTGGCAGTTTTCGGGCGGGTTTCCATGCTCTACTGGAAAACCAGTTTAATAAATTATTACACTCACTGATGCTCGGGGAGCTCGTTCTAGTGGTGGTGCAAAAGCATATAAAATGGTGGTACTTCGGGGGGGGGGGGGCGTGTTGAACCCCCGAAACCCCCCTCAACTACGGCCCTGTCTGCAGACTCAAATAGGGATCTAAATGAATCGCTGCTGCCTAGTCCGTTTTTTAATAATTTAATTTATTAAATAATTTCTCGGGAACTATGCAAGCTAGAAAGATGTGGTAAAAAAATTGTTAATAAAAGTGACCCAAATAATTTCAATGAAAATGTTTTCAAGTTCCTTCGTTTGCCGCCAGGAGGCGAATTCACCATGTTGTTGTATAAAACTGTCTTTTTCTCCACAAATCGCCTACCTTATCTGGATAGTCTGGAAGTCTATGAAAAAAACTATTTATTATGCATTTAAAAATAGGAAAGACTGAATTTAAGAAATGTCAATGTAAACAAATTGCTTTGTCTTCTTCCCCCCGACCCGCTAATGTAGAAGCAAAATAAAACCGTGTTAAAATTACTAGCGTAAGTCATCTATTTCTATATATCGTTGGGATACACCATACATTGTTCTGCGACCTGTGTGAACAAAAGGCTTTAAAAAAGAAATAGGGTTTGCGGTTTATGTAGAGCACGAACAAAATCCTAGCAGAAGACTGATGGGCTTACCTGCATACAAAACAATTTTTTTGGAGTTCTAAAAACGACTGCTATTAGTAAGTATATCAATTTGAAAATTTCAAGCATTAAGTTACTTTCCGCAATCAAACTGTAATAATTCTGCAGTTAATTCAGAAATCCAACTGACACTATACTTGATTTATTACACATAATTGTACCTATTATAATAGGATAGTTCGAATTGCTGTCCATCAAAGCATTTCCACATATTTTGTTTATATCCAATTTTTATACTTAAAACCCTGTATCGCTAACGTAATGTGTAAAAAGAGCATCGATACACGGTATGCGCCGCGAAGACAGTGCATTTAGGTATCTGGAGAACCGAACGGAATAAAAATCTGAAAATTTGTATAGGTACCTATTTAGGTTATCAGACCCGGCCACTTGAACTAAAATATTTTCAACTTTCTGCAACTTCCGGTTATACCGGAAGTTGACGGCAAGTTCCTTATTTCAAATAGAACTCCCTGTATATTATCACATATTCGGATTCCCATTTTCTGTCTGTCTTGAACTGCATACCCCTCATAGTTTCTGAGATATTTGCGGGTGTTTATAATAATTCTTTAATAACGGCTGTATTTATATATCAATGAAGCAAAATAACGGGTATTTCAGCCAAAATTATGTAAGTATTATTTATTCTTTACAATGAACCATGCTTTTGGCCATATTTTTGGCCTTCGTCAGAGCTAAAATAGTGTTAGGTAAAATATATTATTGAGTAAGAATTATTTATATACTTACTATTGAAATGAATATTGAAAAGTTATGGTTCTAATGGATATAAACTTCCAAAAATGGAATAAATTGTTTTGTAAATATTTTTGTTGTTGTCTACTGAAAATTTTGTAATAAATATTTATGGTTGTTATAGAAATTTGAAATAAAAGAAAATCTTCATATTATGAAGCAAGTTATGAAAAACAAATGATAGCCGACAGTAATATTTTTAAGGTTATAAAATTTTTTTAGGTTGCCAAAAAGTTTGACAATAAACAAAAGAAATCTAAATTTTAGGTTATTTGTCAAAAAGGTTAGAAAATATTTGCCAATAAAAATGTTTAGTTTGAAAACCGAGAACTTTGGAAATATAGATGGTAGTATACAATAATTTTACAGACAAATTTTTATATATAGGGTTATAGTGAGTTATTTTGATTGTTTTTCATCTAAAAGTAAAATATAAGAATAAATACCTACAACCATTGAGTAAAAGAGTAAAAGAATATATATTTAATAAGGTAAGAGAATCAATCCCTAACTAGAAATTTACACAGATTTTCTCGTCGAAGGTAGGTGTCGCCGTCTGACAGTCGGCGAAAGAACTACAGAACGGTTTTCGGCCAAGGAGCGGAGAGAAATTGCGTATCGAGTTAGTCCACCGGTCGGTAGGTGCAGCACGAGCGCTTGGGTTTCAGCTATGGGACGTTGCCAGATTGTGCGAAAATTTTCAGTAATCAGGAAATAATTATGTAAAGTAAAAATATGGCTACGAAGTTTGTATTTAAGAGTATCCGTTGATGGGAATGCAAAGAGGAAACATTATTTCTGTATTATTTTTAAATTTTCGAAAAATATGGCTCATATCGCGGCCAACGAAAAATACAGGCCGTGGCGCGGCGCGAACTCACGTGACTCTAGGAGTTCTAGCATTGCATACTTTTACCATTGCTTCACTTGTAAAATAGTCTAGGAAAAATGAAATACATTTGAAGTATTGTAAATATTTTACTATTTTATTTGGATAAATTTAGGCACACAATTCGAAAAAACATTAACAACAGAATACCCCACCTAACCTAAATGAGAACTCCTAGAGTCACGTGAGTTCACGCCGCACCACGGCCGGTATTTTTCGTTGGCCGCGCTCATATCCTTGAGTATGATTCTCCAAAAATTAAAACTGAGATTTAGCAAATTGATTTGTGATACACAGAGGGAGTTAAAAATGTAAAATAGGAACATTCTGTGAAGAACAATGCACCTTTAATGTCCTGAATGGCACAAAAAGCGGGACAGTAAAGAAAAACTATTATGTTTTCTGAGTAGTAAAATATACCTACTGCCATATAGTTTTGTCAAAAGCAATAATAAAATAAAAAAAACCATTTTAAAAACAAGCTTTTAAGCCGAATAAATTTAGATTTTCGTTAAGATAATTCGATGTCAAAGTTTTTGTAAATCAAAAAGCTTGACGCGCGAATTCGCGAATTGTAAAGAAAATATAGGTACCTACTTACATACTTTGGCAAGTAGGTACTTGCTTATCAACCAATCACTGTCCAATAAAATTAATTGGTGTAAGTACCTACTTTTATGAACATTTCGAGCGACAAGCTTTTTGATTTACATTACAACAACTTGTCGCAATTTAACATGGCGAATTATCTTAAGGAAAACCAAAATTTATTTTATTCCCTTTAGTACATGGCTTAAGTAATAAAAGCTCGTTTTTAAAAAGGTTTTTTTTATTTTTACATGCTTTTATTTAACTTGCCCTTTAGTATGTATGTTGTGTGGGTCGAATCTTGCAAGCTGAATTAAAACCACTTCTTGACATCCGATTGAGCTGAAATGTTGCATACACCTTTAGTTCTGCTGACAATACAATATACAGGGTGTTTATTTAAGGGTGAAGAGGTACCGTATCTCAAGAATTAATAGTCCTGGAGCTTTGGGGAAAAAATCTTATTAAGTAATGTGGTCACGAAAAATCGCTGGAAATTATTTTTAAGTTCGGAAGTCGGCCGCTAGGGGGCGTATTCGAAACAGTAAATTTGAAAAATGAGTTATCTAAAAAAAAATGACTAATAAAGGTATATCAAAAATAATTTTATTGTACTCTTTAGCAAATTCCGAATAATTTTCGTTAAGGATTTTGCTCTATCTCTTCAAAGGTGAAACTGGCGGATAAACCTCAACTTGAAAAAATGCCTGTAACTTGGGTTTGGCTTAACCGAATTGGTCGAATTTGGGCTTGTTGAAGAGAGCTTTCCTCCTTCTATCAAATGATTGTCCAGTAAGGTCATTTCGAATTTCGTGGTCACCGCTAGAGTGCGCAATTAGAAAAATTTCCCATTTATTACAATTTTCTCCGAAATTTTAAATGCAATGACATATTTATTCTGTCATAATCGAAAAGTAGATTAAATTTACAACAAAAAATACCCAAGGTTCAAATCGATATCTTCATTAGTTTCGGAATTATCGCCAAAGGAATAATTATTAAGAAAGAAGAAGGTAAGTATTTGTTATCAAAAATTTCCGCGGTCAAGTATGCCATGAAATAAATAAAAATCGGCTGGAGTTTTTCGTAAATTGCTATTTTTCTCACTTTTTATTCCGTTAAACGTATTTCTAATTTACTCACCTTACCCGTCGTATTGATATGAAATTATCTCAGAAATTATCTAGTAAGCCATGAAACAAAATCGTTTGGTCTCTAGGGAAGCAAAAAAAGTAAACGTCACATGAATCAAGTTTAATATTAGTATTGTGTCAAATCTTGGATTTTTGTAAATTTTGAGTTAAAATTGTGTGTTGCATTTATTAAAAAATGCCTTATACGAATGCCGAGGCTTACGATATGCTTGCCGTATATTTGCAATGTTTTGAGCATGCTCCACTTTCGGAACGTGAATACGTTGTCAGGTATTTACGAAAAGCTCAAGCAGATTTTTATTTATTTCATGACATGCTTGACCACGGAAATCTTTGGCAACAAATACCTACCCCTTAGGGAAGCAAAAAAGTTAACATCACATGAATCGAGCTTTAATAAGTATTGCGTTAAATCTTGGACTTTTGTAAATTTTCAGTTAAAATTGTGTGTTATTAAAAAATTTATTAAAAAATGCCTTAAACGAATGACGAGGCTTTCGATATACTTTCCGTATATTTTCAATATTTTGAACATGCTCACTTGCGGAAGGTGAATACGCTGTCAGGTACCAAACGATTTTGTTTCATGGCTTATTAGATGATTTCCGAGATAATTTCAAATCGATACGAGATACGACAGGTAATAAGGTAAGTAAATTAGAAATACGTTTAATGGAATAAAAAGTGAGAAAAATAGCTATTTACGAAAAGCACAAGTAGATTTTTACTTATTTCATGGCATGCTTGACCACGGAAATCTTTGATAACAAATACTTACCTTCTTCTTTCTTAATAATTATTCTTTTGGCGATAACTCCGAAACTAATGAAGATATCGATTTAAACCATGGGTATTTTTTGTTGTAAATTTAATCAACTTTTCGATTATAACAGAATACCTAAATATGTCATTGCATTTAAAATTTCGGAGAAAATTGTAATAAAAGGGAAATTTTTCAAATTGCCCCCTCTAGCGGTGACCACGAAATTCGAAATGACCTTACTAGACAATCATTTGATAGAAGAAGGAAAGCTCTCTTCAACAAGCCCAAATTCGATCAATTCGGTTAAGCCAAACCGAAGTTACAGGAATTTTTTCAAGTCAAGGTTTGTCGGCCCGTTTCACCTCTATTTGAAAAGCTAGAGCAAAAAATCCTTAACGAAAATTGTTCAAAATTTGCCGAAGAGTGCAATAAAATTATTTTTGATATACCTTTATTAGTCATTTTTTTGAGAAACTCATTTTTCAAATTTACTGTTTCGAATACGCCCCCTAGCGGCCGAACTACGACCACATTACTTAAGAAGATTTTTTTCCCAAAGCTCCAGGACTATTAATTCCTGAGATATGGTACCTCTTTACCCTTAATGAAACACCCTGTACAATACCATTGATTAAGGTAATTCCTTATTCAATGACAATATTCAATATTGTAATACTTTCAAAATGGCCGCTACAAGACGATATCTTTTTTTGTCAACCCCCTTAATATTGATATTAAATGAAAGGGCTTGAAGAGTAGAAAACGATAAAGGTGACATCACACCAAACTCGATATGACCGCCGCTCCAAGATGGCGGATTACATTTTCTTTTCAACCCCCTTAATATGGGTATCAAATGAAAGGGCTTGAAGAGTAGAAAACGATAAAGTTAGTGACATCACACTAAACTCAATATGGCCGCCGCTCCAAGATGGCGGACTACATTTTCTTTCCAATCTCCTTAATATGGGTATCAAATGAAAGGGCTTGAAGAGCAGAACACTATAAAGTTAGTGACATCACACTAAATTAAATATGGCCGCCTTTCCAAGATGGCGGATTACTTGTTTGATACCCAACATCCAACATGGGTATCAAATGAAAAGGCTCGGCGGGAAGAAAACAATAAGGTGAATGACGTCATACTAAATCCAATATGGCGGCCGCCCAAAGATCGGCCGATTACCTAATTCTGCACAACCTCCTCGACACGGGTATCAAATGAAAGAATTTGACGAGTAGAAAACGATAGGTGAGTGACGTCATACTAAATGCAATAGGGCGGATGACCAAAAATGGCAGACTAAATTTAATACTAAACAAGAATTATAAAGCGGGAGATACCATAACATATTTGAAGAGACCCAATGATGATTTAGTTCAGTGACGTAGCTACCATACCGCGAAACCTCGCGGCCGCGGGGGGGGGGGGGGGCTGCCGTCAAGGGGGCCTCCCCTCGACCGGGCGTATACTGTATACACTGGGCGTGTTCTGTTTTGATATTATTCTTAACCCTTCCCGTAACTGTTGCCTCTTCAGAACGGTCGTTCTCTAAATTAAAATTAATAAAAAAACTACTTGAGAAATTATTGTTATTCCCAAGACAGACTATAGCCTGGTTCATGCAGAAACTTAATTTTTATCTTTATGCTTTTGATTTATGTTTTAAAGAAATAAAGCATACGTTCAGGCCGCTTGCTTTTTAAAAATTATTTGCACATGCGCAATTTGAATCCATACGAACTTTTTTACTGCTAAATATTGTTTTCACGTAGTGGAGTTCTTCTTGGAGACTTGTAGTTAACAATATAGCGTATATTTTGCAAACAATTTTGTATTTCTTAACCTCTAATTGGTAATTTGACAAAATTAACCAGGGACTCTTTAAAATAAGGGGACCCAGTATTTCACAGTCTATCACATAGGAAAAGTGAAGCCTTGAGGGGAAGTTTGTTTTCTGTCGACTCCAAGGAGACCACAAGGGGGCTGGTACAAGGTTATGTTATATGTCAGTGTCCAACTGCCATCAGGTTTTATGTGATAGATAGTGCCGTATATTCTAAAGGAGGCAAAAAATTTCCCATGATAATTCACAATTTTTAAGTTTTCTAACTTCCAGTTACTCAGATGTGACAATTAAAGAATTTCAACTATACCTACAATAAATAAAAAATAATAAAATTCCTGGGATTCGACCAACGTTTATTATGATAAAATTATTTTTGGTATTTGTTTTTGTTCTTGAAGTCTAAATTATTATTATTATTTTTTTATAATTATTTTTAATTTCGACACGTGTTTCGGCCTTTTTTTAAGCCATCATCAGGTACATATAATTGGACAGTTCTTATTATATAATTGTTGTTGTCAATAATTATTATTCTATAAGAAAAGGAAATATATGAATATAATAGGAATTATAAAGATTGTTTTGGTGTTGAGATAATACAAATATTATTTATATAAAATAAGGTGACTTTATATTGTTACTTATATTTTGAATTTTTGTTGTTCATAAATTATAAATAATTATTCCAATAGCATGGTATGGATCTTCCTCCCTCTACAAATTACTTATATTTGTTGTGCATGTTACTTTCTTTAATTTTTACGTACTGTATTATTTGTTTATGTGTTTTGGAGGTAGGGTGTACAGGTAAAATAATATTTTCTTTCATTCATATTTTACCTGCCACGATGTAAAAATTAAACGATGTAAAAATTAAAAAATACCCTCTTATAAAAAAAATTAAAAAAAATAAAAAAAAATAAAAAAAAATAAAAAAAAATACAACGTACACCCTACCTCCAAAACACATAAACAAATAATACAGTACGTAAAAATTAAAGAAAGTAACATGCACAACAAATATAAGTAATTTGTAGAGGGAGGAAGATCTATACCATGCTATCGGAATAATTATTTATAATTTATGAACAACAAAAATTCAAAATGTTAATAACAATATAAAGTCACCTTATTTTATATAAATAATATTTGTATTATCTCAACACCAAAACAATCTTTATAATTCCTATTATATTCATATATTTCCTTTTCTTATAGAATAATAATTATTGACAACAACAATAATTATATAATAAGAACTGTCCAATTATATGTACCTGATGATGGCTTAAAAAAAGGCCGAAACACGTGTCGAAATTAAAAATAATTATAAAAAATAATAATAATAATTTAGACTTCAAGAACAAAAACAAATACCAAAAATAATTTCATCATAATAAACGTTGGTCGAATCCCAGGAATTTTATTATTTTTTATCGAATAACGACCAGGAAAAACAAAACAGACAGTTGCCATATTCTGTAATTTTGTAGACACGACATTGTCATGTCTAATTTTTAGAAATCATGGAAACCATTATTAATTTTTACTAACAATCAAAGTACCTGTTATATTCATAGATTCTCCAATAAAATGGTATACTTGGCATCACTGATACTATTAGAATGAGGAAAGAATAGGCCTCAATTTGGAAAGTATAATGCTGGGTCCCCTTATTTTAAAGAGTCCCTGGACAAAACGACACGTGCGCAGTTCTGACTGCTTTCAGAATTATAAAGAAAAAGTTGAAACTTCCCAACTTTTAAATAAAAGAAAAAGCAAAACAAAGAAAATGTTTTGCCTGAACGCTTTCATTATTTTACAATATGTTCAACTTTTAAAAGATAAAGCAAACGCATAAAGATAAAGTTGCTGCTGAACCAGGCTTAAATAATTTAGCATTAGGTTCTACAAGCTGAAGAAGCTGCAGCAATGGATAAAAGCGAACTAATTGAAAGTTTTTACCGAAGGCAAATGTAGAAGAAAACAATTTCTCGATTAGTCGATTAATGTATACCTAGTAGGTATTTTCTTATTTAAAATTTTTATTTTAAATTTACAAAAACTCTTTTTTTTATAAAAAAAAATACCACATCAACACAGTAAGTACCGAGGTAAGTACCTAGCTAAATAAATTAAATTGCAATAAATTAAATAAAATTCTATTAACTCTTATCCGATATATTTATCGGATGCATTTATTTAAAATACTATAAATATCTTTGTCTTTCAAATGTCAAATGTAGGGGAGAAGCGGGTAAGATGACATAATTTGTTTATTATTTACAGAATTTGGAGAAATATAACACTAAATCAAAACTGTTTTTTGCTATTGGTAGCCGATAGTGTTTTCGTTGATGTTGGGTACCACCATTTTTACTAAGAGTTTAATTCCAACAATGTAAAACTTAAAATCTCACGAAAATTCATCTTGCCCGCCTAAGTCGGGCAAAATTATACATATTATGTGAACGTTACAATAACAAGCCTAAAAATAAATTAAAAAATGTCAGAGCCAGATTACAGGTAATGGGTACTCCTTAGTCCCGGCAGAGCTCACAAATAAACATTTTTGCCTTTTTAGACAGACCTGCGCATTCTGCATGTGACCATCTTCAAAATGACCCAGGACTTCTATCTGGGCGTTTTCTTGAAGTACCCTGGGCTCTGCCCTTTTCTTGTTTTCTACAGATCCCGGCATTTTCAACTTTATGACCAGTTTTCGGATGTATGCACGTGTGGCTAATATGTCTTTCTGGATATCTTGCATTAAAAGTATTAGCTTTTCTCAATGCACATTTAGCTTCTTGCCCGTAGATAAAAATCATTTCAACCCTTTCGGCTACAGTGTAAACCATGATAACCGGAAAATATTGAAGATACCTTGGCAAAATCTACTATGAAAATGAAGGAGAGTAAGAAAGTAAATTTATTTTATACCCACTATGGAAGGATCCAGGTAAATTGGCATAGCTAGTAAAATTATTTATCAAGTAGGTATTGTCTACCTAATTTAAGCCTTCAGATTCCTTAATTTAGATAACTTTTTGTAATTGACTGTAATAAATTGTAATTTGAATAATAATAATAATCTTATCTGTACTTGGAAAACCTTAAAATTATTTCAAGACCTAATTTAAATGTGGTGTTAAAATACTATTAAGTAGGTAAGCAAGCAGTTTAGGTACCTGTGCCAATTTAATTTGTATTATTAATTTGTATATGAGTGAAAATAAAGCCTATGTAGCATAAATTGCAAGACCTCGAGTTTAAAGTCGAGATCTCGAGTTCAAAGTCGAGATCTCGAGTTTAAAGTCGAGATCTCTAGTTCAAAGTCGAGATCTCGAGTTCAAAGTCGAGATCTCGAGTTCAAAGTCGAGATCTCGAGTTCAAAGTCGAGATCTCGAGTTCAAAGTCGAGATCTCGAGTTTAAAGTCGAGATCTCGAGTTCAAAGACGAGATCTAGGAATAAAATATAAAGTGTTCCTTCTACAGCTTCGTAGTAAGGTAAATATGAAACAAATCAACAAAACTTTGTCAACGAATTTTTAATTTTAACGTCGTAATTTCGCCAAGTTGTGCTGGGCGCAGTTGTATGCTTGTATTTTAAACGCAACGAAAGATATAAACTGAAGTTGGAATAGAATGGGTTACATAAAAATAAAGGTCTATAATAGGTAGCACTATTATAGATCAAAATATCTCGACTAATTTTTTTCATAAAATATTTTCTGTAGTAATAGAACAAACTGTGTCTGTGTGACACAACAAATTAAATTTTGATTGAGTTAGACGCCCTGTATAATAGCTGCAAGATTGATTTAATTAAAGAAACTGCCTACTATTACTATTATATCCCTCTATAATAGTGATATTAAAGCTGCTACCTGACTGCTGTTATTGCTGGCTATAAAATCCTATTGTTAAGGTGTTATCCAGCAAACGACCATAACTATTCGAGAATGAACCGTACTTAAACTGCTAGACGTTTATAAGTGGGTTTTGAGATAATAAATACCTCAGTAAAACACTTGTCGAACTTCCAATGCGGTAAGTACGAGAAACACAGTCGAATTTAAGCCTTTCTAAGTGCATAAAAATATACAGTGAGCACGTAAAGGTTGGATAAATTCGGTAAAATGTTGTACTGTGCGATTAAAAAAAAACGCTTCGATACGTCCAACATAATTTTGAAAGGCGCATATTTTGACATATTTGTCGTTCTTGTGACGTCATTATTAACCAAGCTATGACGTCATCTATATTTTTTTAATGGCAACCACTCTTTTTGATAGCGTCATTTAAAAGAACGCACTTTTCTTGAATCGGTACGCAAATAATAATATATTACATAAAAAAATTCATAAATTTTAAATTTAACATAAATTATTAAGTTTTTAAACATTTCTTTATTAGACGACTGTACCTACATTGTAAGTGCTTATGTTTTGCTCAGTTCCATTTTTAAGCAGGCTTAATTTTTAATCGAATAGTACAACATTTTACCGAATTTATTTAAACTTTATGTGCTCGCTGTATGTAGAGCTACGAGTTTGGTCGAAACTCAGGTAAAAATATTTGATCGGATCCTTCTTAAATAATACAAAAATTAAGAGAAAAGAACAACCGGAAGCACAACAGAAAAAACAGGGAAAAAGGATAGGAAGAAAGAAACAACATAAAAACTAATTAAAGATTACTATATACCCACGGCATAAACAAATGTCCGAAAAAGTCATTTTGCAAAAATGTGCAGGACAAGCAGATGAAAGAAGTTATAGTGGAAGAAGGCGTAAGCAAAAATCAAACAACGACCAATAAATATTCATCGGCAGCACAAAAGTGGTACAAGACAACGAATAAGTCTGTAGTGAATCATCTAAGTATTATTTATTGGCAGTGTGATAGTATGTGTATAGTGACGGAGATGAGTGGTTCCAAACAAAGTAGGGAATGGTCATAATTAGTATACATATTGTAACGAAAAATGCCTCTAAAGTTGTTATATCAGATGTCAATGAACACGTCTGCAATGTTTTCTAACCTACTCAAACTCTATACCTAAGTCCAGAACCGAAATGCATTTTGCCTATTGTCAATTTCGTTTTTCGATTGGATTATGGCATATGTACGCCCGGGGCAGTCGTATGACTAGCAATCGTATGATTGCGCTCCTTTGGAAGCAGTCCTAGGACTTGCAATCGTAAGATTGCGCTTCCTATTATTTATTTGTGTTCGCGTATAAAGGGTCGATGTGGACAGGGACTCACCTGCTAATCTTTTGTGTGCTTGTTTTTCAATGGGGCATATACTCCCCGGGGCAGTCCTATGACTAGCAATCGTTTGATTGCGCCCCACTGGCAGCTGTGGACACGGAGTCGTAATCTTTTGTTTGCTTGTTTTTCAATGGGGGCATGTGCTCCCCGGGGCAGTCCTACGACTAGCAATCGTTTGATTGCGCCCCTGGAAGCAGTCTTAATGACTTGCAATCGTGTGATTGCGCTTCCTTTATTTACCATCCTAAGTTTTCCAATATCCTGCGATTACATTATTACACCTTATTCATTGTCTACACCTCTTTTTACGCGGCGAACCCGATGAAAATCGCGAAGCGAGACACGTCTGTAGACGCCGATACAAAATAAAGCACTGAGATAGTTTTTAGCGACGATCAGGTGACTGGCGGCGGTTGGGACAAAAAACACCTTTCTTTAAACGTTTGTATGGCGTTTGTACAGAGTGAAGCAAACTACATTAGTATTTGTAATATGAAGGATGAGACTGCAGTATAATTTAGAGGTATATTTTCCGTGGCATCTTTGTTGGCCTGAGGCCCCCAGGGCCCCAATTCCTTTTAGTTTTCATTGTTTTCTCTGTATAGAGATTCCATAAGTTTCTAGAAATTTGCTAGAAATTTAAGATTTGTGCATCTGTCATTGACCAGGAATATTCTAGAGTAGAGTACAGGCTTCCATTTGAATATATAAGCCCTGGGAATTCTGCCTGAGTGACAGTATCTGAAAAGTTTATTTGTGATTTGTGAAGGTTAAAGAATAAAGGTGGTAACCAAGACAACGAGTTTGGACTGTGATTGTTGAGATTCAGTACAATGTGTATGTGTCGAATTTAAGCTAGATACGGGTGCCCAAGCTAGTATCATCCCTAAGCGAATATTCGATCGTCTTACGGATGTTGTATTAAATGAAACCCATCCCAAATTAATAAATAATGGCGATAGAATGAAAAATGTAGGAAAATGTTCGTTGTGTAAAGCAAATAATAGATCAGAAAATTATCCGGAATTTGTTGTAGTCGAGACTTCAACAAATAGTCCGGCCATTTTAGGGCTTAACAATATAAATTACTAAACTTAATTCAGAGAGTTGATGCGGAATAGGGTGCATAATGCAAGAAAAATTCCTACACCTGATAAATGTGAATTAAATAGGTTAGAAAAATTAAAAATAATTAAAAAAATTACAGTACCTACTAATTGGGTGCATCCACTGGTTGTATAATACGTAAATCCAATGGAAAAATTAGACTGTCTATAGACCCTAAAGAATTAAATAAAGCAATAAAAATTGCTACAATTGATGAAATATTGTCAGAGTTCACATTGACGAAGATTTTTTGCTAGATGAAAACCAGGGTTTCAACCAGATCCCATTGGATGAAGTCTTTTACAAACAATTAAAAAACATTTTTGAAAGTATATTTGGTCAAATTTCTTATATTCACGACTTGTTAGTAAGACGAAAAAATCAAGAAGAATATGACGAAAATTTAAAAGCTGTTTTATAGATGGCAATACAACAAATAAAAAGAGCTTGAGTATGGTAACATAATGTTTCTAAATTTGTTCCAAATTTGAGACATCTGTTGTAAGAAAATGTAATTTTTTCATGGAACGACAATCATAATAAAGCTTATAATAGGTAGGTTGAAGCAGGTTTTAACGTCAACTCCAGTACCTACTTCACTATTATGATGTCAGCAAACCAGTGATAATTTCAGCAGATGCATCCAAAAATTGATTAATAGCAGTTATGCTGCAAAATCACTTCCCAGTATTTTATGCCTCAAGAGCTTTAACACAAGCTGAAGTATCGTATGCGCAAATCGAGAAAGAACTTCTCGTGGTGGTATTTTGGATGTACAAGTTTTTAACAGTACATCTATGGTTGTCATAGAAAGTGACCATAACCCACTTACTTCAATTTATAAAAAACCTTTGATTGTACAAGTCCATTACCTCTTCAGAGAATGCTAATAAAATTACAGTTATTTGATTTTTAAATCAAATACAAGCCAGGGCCACAGTTATACATAGATGATTGCTTAAGTTGCAACTATCTAGGTAAATAACATCACACCAAATGGTAATTTGAATTTAACTGAAATTGAAGCCAAAGTTAATTTAATTGAAAAAATGTTACCAGTTTCCAAAACTAAATTTGAAGAGTTTCAAGAAAAGCCAAAAAATGGTAAAGTACTAAAAGAATTTTAAGTGTGACAAAAGAGGGCTGGCCAAAAAATAAAAATGAATTAACAGAATAATTTCAAAATTACTATCAGTATAGGGATGGAATAGTTATCCCAAATGACGTGTTATTTAAAGGAAATAAAATTATTGTTCAAGAAACAATTAGAAATGAAATGTTACAAATTAAGAAATCATTATAACCATCAATTAATAAATGTTAGCTGAGAGTACGACAATATTTGAATTTTAGAAATTCAAATCCTAGTTAACCTTTAATCCACTCCGAAATCCCAAGCGAACCATGGAAGAAAATAGGTACTGATTTGTTCCAATTCATTTATATTATGGTCATAGATTAGTTTTCTAGATTCATTTAAATTGTTCACCTATAGACAAGCTTAATAGTAAAAATACAATCGAACAATTAAAATCCTCTTTTGCTCCCTATGGTATACCTAAAACAATAAGGTCCTAATTACTATAGATCGGAATTATTCAAACAATTTACAGATTCTCGGAAAATTGAGCACATAACGTCAAGCCCTACTCAAGCCCAATAAAACCGGATGGTAGAAAGGTGCATCCAAACATTCAAAAATTTAATGCCATAAGACCCACATTTATGTCTATTAGAAAATGGGAACTGACGATATTTAGGTAGTTTAATGTTCAACAGACCAATTAGGAGTCTTTTACCCAAAATTGACATTTTCTCGGAATATAGTAAAGATAGTGTTAGAGAGTTTTAATAAGAGACCAGCCTCCTCTAGCAACATAAGATTCGAAAAACGTGGGGCACATGCAGTAGATAATAGACGATAAGATAATAGTGACGTCACTAAGAATTATTGTACAGGGGTATTATTTAAAGATTGCCCACCCCTTAATTTTTTTTTTTAAATTTTGGAACTAGAAAAAAATGATAAAAACGGAAGTTGTAGGAAATTTTCTTGCGATCTCAATGTACTTATCAGAAAAACAATTGAAAGTCGCATTATTCTGATATAGACAAAACATATGTTTTTTTTAATGGATCACCCTGCATATTATTGGATATTAATAACCTACATGAAATTGCGAGTCCAATGTTACATAAATATGTTTTATTTTATGTCTACTCGAATCGTTTGCCAGTTTACAGCCATATTTACGATTTTTTGTTTAAAATCAAGATTGCCATGAACGGCATAAGATCAGTTGTTTGCGTTTTACGACCCTCTAAAAATCCAAATGACACACTGAGAACAAAAGTTTTAATAATTACTATTATAAGTTATATGATATCATTACGTTTTTATAAGAGATGCTCTATAATACCCCGATTTTACAAACTACGTTTATAATGTTTCTCAGTTCTTTACTTTCATTTATTAAACCTATTTCTCAGGATATTTTTTCTTTAATTCATCAACATTGTGGTTTCTTTCTCGGTATACTCGATCCTTCAATATTTTCCATAAAAAGAAGTCAAAAGGAGTAAGGTCATAAAATCGTACTGTTTTGCCCAATCCATTCTGGATAATTATCATCCTAGAAATTTTTGACGACAATGGTTTTGTCTGTAGGAGCACCATCTTGCTGCCAAATTTAAATTACGAATTAAATGAAAAATCTCGCCCTGTAACAAGTCCAAATATTTTGTTCGATTTAAAGCAAGGTAAAAAAATACAGGTCCGACAATATAGTTTCTTGCACTTAGCCACACCATACATTTACTGAAGTTCGGCCCTGCCTTTGAACTGAATAGAACTTTTTGGGATTTTCGGAAGCCCGATAGTGTGTATTGTGCCTATTAAAAATGCCACTGGTTTACTATCTGTAATAAAATAATAATAACTGAGTCAGTGGCGCACTAATATCTTAGGGGGGGGGGGGCGAAGTCAAATAGTTCTGGAAATATCCAGTGCCGTAGCTAGACTTTGTCGATGGGGGAAGCATTAACAAAATAAAAAGACGTTGAAATGGAATTATTGTGGTAGATATACAATTTTTTGATTTAGCCATTTTTAGATTACAACAGTTTAATAAAGCAATCTATGTAAAAACCACAACGATATTGAATGAATAAATAAGTTTATATGTATAGAGTGCCTAATAAAACAATGTTTTATACGAACCTAAAAAAACTTCATCTTCATTGTGTCTGTTTAAAATTGTTTGACAGTATTCCAGCCTTTCATTGCTATCATTTCCATACATAATTTGGACTGGCCTGTATGCGTACGCTCTATATTTGTTGCGTTTCAGAATATTTTGGACTGAATTCCAGGGAATCTCCAAATTTCGGGAGCAATCTTTGATAGAATGTTCTGGGTTTTCCTGCACATTTTCATTTAGTTTTCGGGGCATATTGTTTCTTCTCGAAATAGTTAGTAAACTCCCAGGCCTTCTAAATTTGTTATTGAGATACCTAACGTAGGATTGTTTAGGGACCTGCCTTTCGGGATACCTACGCGCATATTCGCGACAAGCGCGTCCCGCGTTTTTTTTCTTTCGATATCATATATTAGAACTCAATAATATCACTTTTTTTTTGGATAGTATAGTTATAATAAACCATTTTTAATAACTTCTACTGTTCTACTCACTTTCTACTAATAAAGTGCGCAATTAACCCAAAACTGTCAAATTGTAGGAAACAATAGCGAAACAAGTTATGCCGTTCATGGCAATCTTGATTTTAAATAAAAAATTGTAAATATGTGGCTGTACACTGGCAAACGATTCGAGTGGACATATAACACATACAGGGTGAGTTTTTTTATCAGTAGGTATGGGGATCTCGGAAACTAGCGGAGTTAAAAGGAAGGTTAAATGGAGAAAGACTTGCAGTTTTGTAGGCCCAATTTAATGCACCTTATGGATTATTGAAGAAAGTTATGGGTTAGGTACTAGATATTTTGGAAAAACCAAATTTTGGCGATTTATTCTAATCCATCTAGTTTCGTTGTTTCTGATTTTAGATGAAAAGTGTAAATACAAAAGTTGGAGGTAATAATAACTAAATAAATTTATTTAAATTTTCACTCTTAGTTTTAATTCCGCGTTACCAAGTAAATTCAACATAACTTTAAAAAATTCAAAAAAAATCGCATTTACTGCAAAATGGTAGCAGATACGAAAAAATACAAATCATTTCTTGTTTCCAAGAAATTGTGTCTCAAAATTGTATTTTTTTAATCCTACACTTGGTTTTACATTATTTTTTATAAAATTGTTTTTCCAGGTGACCCCTATCTACGCCACTGGTGGGCCGGCGAGCTTGATATTGACAGTAGTTTTGGTTCTTCGTAACATCATGTTTTATACCAAATTTGGTTCAAATATCTTTTCTAGTTTCGGACATAATAATACAAATTATTTTTTTGCGAACATTTCAACACCCCGTATCTTGAAAACGTTAACAATTGCATAATAACATATTGGGTTTTTCTTGTCGTAAATGGCCTACCCTGTCACTCAGAACCGTTTGACCCATGACTTATACGTGACTGTATATCATTGGACTCGCAATTGCATGTAACTTTCAAATATCCAATAATATACAGGGTGATCCATTAAAAAACACATATGTTTTGTCTATATCTAAAAAGTGCGGCTTTCAATTGTTTTTCTGATAAGTGCACTGAGATCGCAAAAAAATGTCCTACAATTTTTGTGTTTATCATTTTTTTCTAGGTCCAACATTTAAAAAATTAAAGGGTGGGCAATATTTAAATAATACCCCTGTACATACATAGTGTAATATATTGTTAAGAACAAATAATATAATTGTCGTCAATAGTAGAGTAGGTACAGATATTGTATACTTCGATATTTTATTTTCTTTTTATTGTCGCTGAAACCTATAATGCTTTTCGCATTCGAAAACCACTGTACAGAAAATTTTATGTGGATATATTGAGAAAATATTTTACTGCTAATTCAACAGATTTTTCCAAAAACTTTTTCAACATCGGTAATTTTCCTTTGTAAATAAATCTTCAGGTTTTTCTTCATTTCTTCCCGTAATAATATTGGTTTGTCCCCGACTGGATGGTCGTAATTTTTTTCTTAGTTTTTTTGTCTATCTTCCTGTCTTGTTTCCTTGTTTGAGGTCAATAAACAGTACCTACCATCATACATGTTGTATCCCCAACTTGGATTTATTTTTGACACTGAGCCCAGGTGAATCTTCTTCAAATTCCAGCTTTCCAAATTATAAAATTCCAATGGTTCATAAAATACCTAAATAAAACTACAGTAGAGTTGCAAATTGTAGATGGCGCTGCGATTGAAAGAAATTTTTCATTCGCAGTGATCTTGAAAAGTGATGCGTGCGAATTTGAAGCCATTAATCAACAAATTTTGAAAAGTCAACAGTAGCTTTTAGTTAAAGCACTTTGAAGTTAGCAGTGCCCGCATGTGTAGTATTAGATAATCCTAAGAATATTGTCAACACTAAAAACGAAAAACTAGTTTTCTGAGGCGATATTATAGACCGTCAGATAGTGACAGATTTAGTGCCCCATTTTCGCATACAAGCCTTAAAAAGGGTTGAAAAGTACATCGATGTTGAGTAGAATGAAGGGAAATTTACGAGTGGCCCCTGGGGATAACATATGGAAGATCTAAAATAAAATTCTTTTAAATTTTCCGACCCCAAAATGTAGGTACTTATCCATTCGCACCTCTCAAGCCAATATGTTTTTCGGGCTAGTAACTATGCACGTTTTCATACTTTCGATGGGCTTGTGTGGAAAAATCGGTCAAAATCTCTATTTTTATTTATAAGTGTACGCCCTTATTTCAACTCTTTTGCCACTTGCAACATTCCAGCCTTTTTACCCTTTTGCCTAATCATTTAGTGAACACGGCTTGCCTGAAAATATCGAATTGATTTGTGAAAAATGAAAAATCGTTATCCCCAGGGGCCACTCGTAAATTACCCTTCATTCTACTCAACATCTTCGAGGCTTGTATGCGAAAATGGGGCACCTAAATCTGTCACTATCTGACGGTCTATTACATCAACTGTCTTAATATCTCACAGAGTTGTTTTGTCATTTAAACGTACAATGGTCAAAGATATGGACTAAAAGGCGAAGACATTGTTAATAAAAAAACTGTTTTTCCTGTTAGGCTTTGGTACTATACCAAAACCAAAATAACTCAATGTTAGAAACTGTCATTTCTGAAAGTTGTGCAATCTGGCTGCCTTCTCTCTAGATAGCGTTAATAACACAGGCATGCAGCTGCTATGCTAATTTGTGTGCATGCACCAAAAATAAGTAACCATATCAAATAACTCTTGATTGTTGTATTGAATAATAATGAAATTAAAAAAGAAACAACTTATACAGGTAACAGCAAAGCACAATTAATTAATAAAACTATTTTGACAATTTCTAACATTGAGTCCCTTTTGTTTTGGCCCACCAAACCTACTGGAAAAATAGTTTTTTATTAACAAACTTTTCGCCTTCGCCATATTCTCAGCGCTATCTAGACAGAACACAGCCAGATTAGAAAACTTTCCCAAAACATGACGGCATGGCATAGCAACACAATTTAAGTTTTTTAGGGGAAATAAATTGTTTTTTTCGCAAAAATCACAAGCGACGAAAGAGTCTTTAAACTTCTGCTTCTCTCTGAATCAAAATTTTCGTTTATGAAATTTTGACTGGTTTAAAAATTCTGATAAGCTTGGTTAGGGGTTGGTTTGTACATCCCAGCAATATATAGGAATATATGACTCACGTTAATACAAATAACATGGTTTTATTTTACTTCTACATTATAGCGGGTCGGGGAAAAAATACGAGCTAATTTGTTTACATTGCCATTTCTTAAATTATCCTATTTCGAATTGCATAATAAATAGCTTTTTTGGTAGACTTGTATATCGTTTATGAAGAGCCAGGGGGAAAAAAGATGAAAGTCCATATGAGGCAAAAAAGTATTCAGTGCAAAATGTAGCTTTTAACCTATGCTTTGTTGGGACAAACTCGTAAGGCGAAATAATGCTGGCAATCCAAAGTTTTAACGGATATAAAATTAGGCGTGCTAGGAAAAAACGTTGAACGTCCATCCGTCAGCAGAAAAAACGATAAGTCCAATGTGTCGTGACGGGCGCCGTCTGATTGAATTATTCAATTTTATTGGCAGTTGATCTTTGAGTCTAATCGAGAACAGGTGCGTTTGGTCGTGGAGAATAATACTGTGTGTGGTGTTTCGACAAAAAAAAACGAAAAAAAAAATGGACGAATATCTGATGCCACAAAGAAGCTTTGATTGCAATCTAATGTAACTGGCAGGGACTCTTTCATATAATACATTATGTTTTTTTCTTACATTAAAGATTTTTTTCTTAAATCTGAAGCAGAATCTATTGAAAATAATGGGAACAATAAATGATAGTCACTGGACCAAGAGGAAAAACCAACGATATAAAGCAATAGATGACTCATGCTAATACAAATAAATTAGTTTTTCTTGAAATCGGCAGTAAAGTGTCCCAAAAAGCTTAGAAATCGGCACTGAAGTAATCCATTATTGTACGATTTTTTCAATAAGTAGGCCTTGGCGAGATGTAGAATATACATCAAACGTCAGACGCGGAGCCGTCGCCCGTCAAAAGTGACCAAATATTCAAAACCCGGCCAATAAAAGCCCATTTAATTATTCGTACACGTTGCAAAATTTTTACCTATAGCAGCGCAATCTATCAGTACATATACATATTTTAGTAGGTTTGAATATCAATACATTTATTATAAAGGCTGCACAACAAGCAGCAGTTTGGTTTTTCTGTTCGAGGGCGCCGTACGTCATTATACCTGACCTATACTAAAATCGAGCAACTCTTACGCCTGGCGTAAACAAGAGCACGTGCATTGAGATATTGGCCAGGGCCGCACTGAGGCACGACTTTTATTTAATTTTAGTTTTATAATTGTTTAAATCAAAATATTTCGGAAAAAAATTATTGGATGAATTAAAATGGCTCAAAATGTGGTAGTGTCTAAATAGCTGAAAACAACAAGATAAAACCGCATAACTATACTTTTGCGATCGAGTACGTCCCTGTTGCCGAGTCGGGTGAAGTTTTATAGCCTACCGACCAATCGCGGAACGTCATTGAACACATGGTTTTATTTACGCCAGGCGCACGGATTGCTCGATTTTAGTATAGGTAGAGCGATCGTCAAGCAACGTAGCGCGCAGTCGGTTCATGGACGGGTGATCCCTTATTATTATTTCCTTGCCTAATAAAACATGTTTTTTCCGATTTAAAAAATAATAATATGTACCTCGGCACTGAAGTTTTTTTTATGACTCATGTGGAATTTAGTTGCCGAGGCCTCTGGCCGAGGCTTCAGTGCCTTGGTACATAAATAACTATTATTTTGATTCTATATTAGCGGGTCGGGGGGACGAAGACGAGGTAATTTGTTTACATTGGCATTTCTTAAATTCAGTCTTTCTTATTTTGTAATGCATAATAAAAATAGTTTTTTGATAGACTTGTATATCGTATATATGCTTTGAGATACTTATATTTAAAAAATAACCTAAATCGTATAAAAAAACTGGAAAACTTGAATGTGCCAACAATAACATCTTTTCAATATCATGAAACAAAACAAGTTGCCTTTGGTAATATATCTATACCTATATATCGTTGGGAAAAACGATGCGAGGCACTGGACTATTATCTTTCTTTCGCCTTTTTTGCGCATTAGCTAGAGTTTTCTCAAAAATAATAAAGAAGGCATAATTCTTCAGCAGCGAAATTTTTACTTTTAGTATAAAAACTATGGAACTAGCCAATAGTTCATATATGCTTTGAGATACCTACTTATATATTTACAAAATAACCTAAATCGAATAAAAAAAATGAAAATCTTGAATGTGTCAACAATATAACATCTTTTTAAAATATGAAACAAAACAAGTTGCCTTTGGTAATCTATCTAGTCTTATATATCGTTGGTACAGTCCCTTGCGGCTACATTTCAAGGTTGAAAAAAGTCACAATTGGCGTTCCATTAGTACAAGTTGTCAACCAAATATCATCCGTTTCGTTTTTTCAGAAGCGTTTCGAGTAAAAATTTATATGAAAGACTCCCTTAATTTTCGCGGGAGAATGACCTCGCAAACTATTTTGAAGTAATTTAGAAACACCCTGTATAACAAGGGGTCCAGGAGAGCAAATTTGTAACGGCCCACATTTTTAAGTCAGTCAGAATTGGTGCAAATATTTTCATCGAAATGGTGACAAAACTAATAAAATACATTTTAAATGCATTAAATTATATTACCTTCAGTGGTGTACTTAGGGGCGAGGCGGAAACCATTTCAGAATTTGAAGATATTCATTGCAGCTTGTAAATCCGAAGATTTTGGAATCTTCTTTCCTAAGAATATTTAACGAATCGTCCTTGAAACGTCTAAAAAATTTCGCCTGCGGTGCATTTAGGTGACCAAATATATTGCTTTTCTTGAATACACCTGTTCAGAAAAATTTATATATGTTACGGTTAAAGTGTTTACTTGGCTAGTTTATAGACTAGCTGGATAGTATACAAACTATCCAAATGTCTGGTTATTTTGATGGAAAATAATCTTTTCACTAAAATAGCCACGATATTGGTTGGTTTGTATACTATCCATCTAGTTTACAAACTATATAAGATTTGTCGCTAAAGTACAAACCACAAGAAAATTACACAAATTAACCGGCGTTTTTGGCTAGTTTACAAACTATCCACAGTAGTTGGATAAAGTGTGAACTTAATATTGCTAGTAGGTAATACATAATAACCAACTCGTTGGTTAGTACGTAAACTAACCAATTCCCTTTGGTTAATTTGTTAGAAAAGTGAGGTTATGTTTATGGCAAGTGAGTGCTGTTATTGTTTACTGTGTCTTGTGAAATTTGTGTATTTGATTATTAAAAATGAATCAACAGCAACAATTTGAAAACCTACTTTTGGAAATTTACAAAGTTCGAAATTAACGAATGACAATAATTACACTGAACTTTTACAACGTATTTTTTTACAAAGAATTATTTTACTATCGAAAACTAAATTAAGCAAAGGGAATTGGTTAGTTTACATACTAACCAACGAGTTGGTTATTATGTATTACTAGCAATATTAAGTTCACACTTTATCCAACTACTGTGGATAGTTTGTAAACTAGCCAAAAACGTCGGTTAATTTGTGTAATTTTCTTGTGGTTTGTACTTTAGCGACAAATCTTATATAGTTTGTAAACTAGCTGGATAGTATACAAACCAACCAATATTCGTAGCTATTTTAGTGAAAAGATGACTTGCCATCAAAATAACCAGACATTTGGATAGTTTGTATACTATCCAGCTAGTCTATACACTAGCCAAGTAAACACTTTAACCGTAACATATATACGCTACTGTTCATGTTAAAATGTCAATAACTTGTAAACCATAAGAACTAGAGAAAATGTCACAAATAATACACCATTCCAGTGGCGTACCAATTGGGATTTGATTGGGAATAAATATATTCAGCGGCGTTATGACGTCACGCGCCGTTATCAAAATGTACTTGATTATGCTTGTCATGTTTTGTAAAACATGACCAAGTCTTAGGCGGCGCGCGGCCCTTAATAATATGATAAAGAAATTATTTAAATGCTCTAAAAAAGAATAAAATAAACTTTGAAATAATTCAAACCAAAGGAAACCAATAATTTTGTTTCACAGAAAACAACACCACACAAAAATCTATACACAAAACCAAAATTTGTAAAATAAAGCGCAATCCTTATTTCCGTGCACGGCACTGGTTACCAACTGGCCTACATTGACGCCTGCTCCGTGGATCTACGAAACGCCGACCAATCAAATCGCTACGCTCGCTTTCTTATTGGCTGCCTCCTTAACTAGGTCGACGTCGACCGCATAAAAAAACCTTTAAATTTTATACGGATGATTTCCGCTGATAAGTCTGGTATTTTTACCAGTAGCAGAACGTGGTAAATGCTATGAAATAGATCGCGCCCCGTATATCACTGTGTAGGATATACTTGCGTAAATAGTTATAATCGATGTGGCTTTTTAGAGACCTTTTGACAATATTATATGGTGCATTAACCTTTACGTTGTGTTTGACGACAACCTTAAAAGAACCTTCAATGTGAAATATTATGTTATGCTTGTAGAATATGCATATTTTTGAAAACTGCGTGACGCTTTATGTCCTATATTCTTTTTGTGACGCCAATTAGTTTTTTATGCTGTTTCAAGCGACTTTAGCAATACTATACCTGTCTAAATTGTGTGGAAGATTAGAAAACTAACAGACTTATGTTTTTCGTATATCGGGTGTCAGTTTTTTGTAGCAGGACTTTAACATTGGATAGAAAATGACATTTTAAAACGAAAATTTCATATCAATATACAGGGTGTAACTTAAAGGTTGGGAATAAATTAAACAATGGATTTTTTAGACAACAATAATATATTTTTCCATATGGACTTATGCTCTACGGGCTTTCGTTTCCAAGCTTACAGGGCGGTAAAAAAATTGTTTTTCTCTAACAAATTTCGAACATTAGAAGATAATGAAATGAAATTTTAGCCGTAGCTTAATTTGATAATGCCCTAGTAACAGGAAAAAGATTGACTTCGTAAATTACTCAGTGTCGTGCATACGGATAGTACCGTAAGGTTTTCCAAAGAAAATTGTGGTACGCCACTGGTAAATATATATTTTTTTAAGATCCACTTTTTATTTTAATCAAAATTACCCTCTTGCGTTTTATTTGAATCTCTTGTCATTTTCCCGTAATGAAAACTTTTGTAATACCATTTTTCACATTGCTAATATAGTAAAATGAAAATCACAAAAAGATTATCAAGTATGCTTTGACTACGATGTTTTCAAACAAAACGTAACTGTCAGTTAAGACATTTGGCTTTCTTTAAAGGGTTGTACTATGGTTAATCAGTGGAATAGGTAATCTGTTACAAATAGACTACTCATTTCAACAATAATTAGCAGATATGCTATGGAATTGCCAACGGGAATACTGTGCTAGCCGTGCGTCTGTAATGTTGAACATTTTCCAGCTTGCGCATTCCAAATAGAACTACTTTTTCGAGAATTCATGCGCGTTTACGTCAAACCGGCTCGTAAAGCCTTGCACCTCTAGCGGAAAACCTCAAACTGCAAGGATAGTATACAACACAACTTGAGGAAGAAATCCTTTGGAAGGTCGAGGCGAATCCTGAATCAAGTACTATAAGTAGAAGAATTGGAAGAATGGCGCCGAGGATTATGCACCCACGTCTTAGATTTAATAGGTACCTGGTTTTTAAATAAGTGTAATCAGAACTTGTTAACCACTCATCCATTTTATTTACCGACGAAGCTGGATTTACAAGGGATAGTAGACATAGTTGATTTTCACAATAACCATCTGCGGGCTGATGAAAATCCGCATGGAATAATACAATCCCGGCACCAGCAAGTATCTGGATTTTCTTCAAAACGGATTACAATCTTTATTAGAAGGAGTCCCAATTGAAACACGCCAGAACATGTGGTGTATGCATGATGGCGCCCCAGCCCACTTTAGGCTAGAAGTGAGAGAATACCTCAATGAAACGTTCCGAAATAAATGGACCTTAATCCATTAGACTATTATTTGTGGGGGCACTTAAAAAACATAGTTTATTCCGTTCCCATTCCTGATGTACGTTCTCCGTCAAAGTGTTGAAATGGGGTGTCAGCAAATTCGAGCGATGCCTGGTATTTTTGGACGAGTAAGAGAATCCATGAGAAAATGCATTGAAAAATGTATTGAAGCAACATTTCCAGCACCTTTTGTAATCTTGTTTGTTGTATATTAGGTACTTCTTATTACCTAGTCAATAAATTTCCAAGTCACTAGTATTTTTTATTATTGTTACCTAATTAATAATTATGGTATTTCAATGCTCATTCGATCATTTTCGGTGGCTGAGTCAAAGCATACTTGATAATGTTTTTGTTATTTTCATTTTACTATGTTAGCAATGGGAAAAAGTGGTATTTACCAAAGTGTTAATTACGGGAAAATGAAAAGAGATACCTACAAGTAAAATGCAAGAGGGTAATTTTGTTTTTTTTTTTACGGTGGTACAGGGTGGCCCAATCAAGTGGAAAAAATGCGTTACGAGGAGACAGGTTAACATAAAATCGACATTCAAAAAAATCAAAATGTAGTAAAAATTAAGGGGAATTCGATGGTGTACTCGGATTTTGTATACGGGGGTCGATAAAAAAGTTATCTCGAAAAAAAATTTTTTGCAAAATAAAAAATAATAATAATTTGTTACCTACACCACCATTAGAGAATCTTTAAGTAGTATTCATGAATATTTAGTTTTTTGAAACAGTTTCTGGTTATCGAGGAAATGAAAGTAATTTTCTCTATTTTACAATTTACACGTTCCATTTAACCATTATAGCATTCCTTTTTTAATTCTGATTCCAACGATATACAATTTGACTTATTTATCTCCAACCGTTTCCGAGGTATTTATCGGATAAGCTTCATTAAACTATAGATACATACATGGTCTGGTCAGTAGGCCAAACAATAAAACCAAATTTATGACAATCAAGTCAGCCATTTTTTTTTAATCCTTTATTTACTCTAAACTACATTTTATATCTTACCTAACTACAATTATTATATTAAGTGTACAAATAATATCACAGATAAAAAGGAAATTTTCGTTCTTTTTTTCGCTCAAAAACAAAACAAATCTTGGTTAATTTTTTCTTTATTATATTTTATTACTTTTTGCCTTTCTTTTCTTAAAATTCTCAGAAAACCTCTCGTCTTCTCCTCCCCCCACTTCTAGGTTCCAAAAAATCATCCGAAATATGATTCACTTACAAGCGTCATTTTGTACCTTTCTTTTCGAACCTATTTCGATTATTGCATGAATATTTGTCAACCTATCTAAATCTACATCAAATTTTTTCTTTATAGTTCTTTTTGCCCATCCCCAAACTGCCTTTGCTGGTCCACATTCCTTCAGTCTGTGCATTAAGGTGTCTGTCCTGTTACATTTGTTGTCTCTACTCATTTTTATTTTTTGCAACTTTTCCTCGGTCGGATGTATCTCATTCACGTCATGATAATAAAACTGGCAATCAAGTAGGCTGTATAAGTTCAATATTCCTATTTATCTGTCAAATTAGTCTTTAAATTTTGTTACTATAGTTACAGTTTTAAAAACTGTTTTTGAAAGAAGAATGCTAGGTATTTTATGGGAGGCACGGGCGTAGCCAGAATTTAGTTTTGGGGGGGGGGGGGGGTTACTTTGAGAAGTAAATAAAACAACAAAAATATACTTATATGAAATTTAATATCTATATATCCATCCGAAAAACTACGACATATATTTATAAAGTTCTTAACTTTAAATGAAATGGATAAATTAATTTCGTTCCTCTGCGCTAAATCTAAAACCATTAAAGAAGAAATCTTCGGCTTTTTCTTTTAAATATATCTACTACTTCATCTGCATGAATTTCTGTTCCATAGTGAATGTTCATTAGAGCCAAACCATTAAGTCTGTTTTCACTTGTAGTGTTTCGTAAATAGTTTTTCAGTCTCCTTAGGCTCGAGAAAGACCTCTCTGGGGTAGCAGTGGATACAGGAATGGTAGCCAAGATTTGTAGTAATGTGTAAATATTAGGATAAAGGTACGTAGAAACTCGCAAATATCCAAATTATATATTTTCTGAGTGCTTCATTTATATTTAAGCTGTATCGAAGATTAAGATCGACAGGAAGTGTGATTAGCAAGAGAAAAATTGGGTTTACAATTAGCGAGGACGAGAAAGAACGAATTTTAAATTATTTCAGAAGAAATAACAAAGAATCACAGAGAGATGCAGCCAGAGATTTATTTAAACTGTAACTAGTGACAGTTACAGCAACAAAATTTTAGACTAATCTCACTGGTAGAAATATTGAATTAACAGCCTACTTGATTGTCAGTTTTATTATCATGGCTTACTTGATTTGTCATAAATTTGGTGTTGTTGTTTAGCCTACTCGGATCGAACATCAGACACTGACCATGAGACCATGTATCTAGTTTAATGGAGCTTCTCTGATAAATATCTCGGAAACGGTTGGAGATAAATAGGTCAAGTTGTATATCGTTAGAATCAGAATTAAAAAAGGAATCCTATAATGGTTAAATGGAATGTGTAAGATGTAAAAGAGAGAAAATCACTTTAATTTCCGCTATAACCAGAAGTTATTTCAAAAAACGAAATGTTCAGGAATGCTACTTGAAGGTTCTCTAATGGTTGTGTAGGTAAAAAAATAAACTTTTTTACCGTATACAAAATCCGAGTACACCATCGAATTTCCCGTAATTTTTACCACAATATTCTGATTGGATGGGTCACCCTGTATCTGCTATCCGTACGCACGCCACTGAGTAACTTATGAAGTCGATCTTTTTCCTGTTACTAGGGCATTATCGAATTAGCTGCGGCTAAAATTTCATTTCATTATCTTCTAATGTTCGACAGTTATTAGAGAAAAGAAATTTTGTTGAAATTTTTTAGCGCCCTGTAGCTTGGAAACTAAATCCTTAGAGCATAGGTCTATATGAAAAAAAAACAATGTTTTTTGCCTAACAAAATTCACTATTTAATTGACCTGTAACACCCCGTAGGTAGGTGTGTTAATTTCGTTATTGCCATGCAACCAGTGGTGGAGGCACGGAGTTCGGAAATGTTAATTCAATAAAAAAAGTGGTGCCTACGGTCTTTCATAAAATTAAAATATATTATATTCTTACACCAAAATTTAATTTAAAAAAATGTCTCTGGACTTTTTTGATATTTGTTACTGTTTTATGTGTAATTTTACTTTTTCGATTAATTGTTCATTCGTAAAGCGAATTGTAAAAATCAACTCAAATCATTTCAGGCAAAATTATAACAGGAAAAATCAAATTTTAAAGTAAAAAATGTAAACACTCTTTTAATAATCCATAGAATCTTGTGGGATAGGTCCCAACCAATTCTCAAAGAATAAGTAGGAAATAGGCGAAAAATTAAGGAATCTGTAATTATTCTAGGAAATACGGACAACTGTGTTGCTGAATGAACGTTCAGTGGAGTTCAGTAAAATATTATTATCAATCATAGATAGGTTACCTAATTAGATACAAGAAATTATTTATCATTCTGTCATTTTATTTTTACAATATCTTTGAGAAACGAGGAAGATTTAATCTCGGAAAGCTCAGGAAACAAAGTTGTTGAAGTTATTTTTTGAGTTAACGTTCAAAGTTTCGTTCTTTTAATGTTCGGCATTTATAATTGCTGGCAACTTAAAAAAATTGTCTTTTAATCAGTTTCATTCAGATTTTTGTGACGAAAAACGAAAAACCCAATTAAAAATGAAATGGATCTGTTTGCGCCACAAAGAAATTTTCGACAATATTCAAATTATTTTTGCAGAAATGTGGTGCAAACCAAGTATCTAATATACAGGGTGTCCCGTAAGTCATGGATCAAACGGCTCTGGGTGACAGGGGAGGCCATTTGCGACAAGAAATACCCAATATGTTGTTATCCAATTGTTAACCGTTTTCATGATACGGGGGGTGTGAAAAAAAAACAATTTTTGCTTTTTCAAAATACAATTTTTAGATACACAATTTATTTGGCAACAAATTTGGTTACTTCTTTCGTATCGGCTACCATTTTACAGTAAATGTGCTTTTTTTAATTTTTAACGTAATGCTGAATCTACTTGGTAACGCTGAATTAAAACTGAGAGGGAAAATTAAATCGCGGATACGCGGCTATTTTGAACATCTTCTGAAATAATGAAATACAACTGTTTAAATTTTTAAACATAACGTTAAAAATTAACAAAAAAATCGCATTTACTGCAAGATGGTAGCCGATACTAAACAAATATCAAAATTTGTTGCCAAATAAAGTGTGTATCTATAAATTGATTTTTTTTAATCGTACACATTGATTTTTTTAATCGTACATATTGAGTTTTTCTTGTCGCAAATGGCCTTCCCTGTCACCCAGAGTCGTTTGATCCATGACTGACGGGACACCCTGTATAGTCAACGCAACGCTCTAACTCTAATTGGAAAAGAACAAAGAATTAAAAGACCTGTAATTTGAGCCACAAATTTTAATTCCTTGTATCTTAAAAATAAAGCGTTTGTGGATCTATGATATGAAATTTCCGTTCTGAAATGTTATTTTTTATCCTATATGATAAAGCCCTGCCAGTAAAAACCGACTCACCTTGTAGGTACAAAACATATGTAACATTATAAATATATCTCATAATTAAAAAAAACAATAATTAGAAACCATCTAGTGTGTTACATTTTGTACCAAATACGCGATACCTAAACGAAATTGTCTTATAATTTATGGAGAACCCTAAATTCCATTTTCGTTTCCAATATTACAACTAAAAAAGTAACTCAAAAAGGGTGAGAAATTGTGGGCATATATTCCAAAAAAGTAAAAAGATTATCATTTGCTCCGATAACTTTATTTAATTTGAATTACTTCTTTCTTCTGCGGTTGTATCCACTACGGTCTCTGTGGAATTTCTTAGATCTTGTAGCTGCAAATGTGCTATTATAGCTTCTGTGTTGAACCCAGTTTTGATGCTTCTTCCAAATTTATTCGTTACTTCGATTTGGTTGATGAAGCACATGTCCCATGTGGTTTATCTTTTACCCTTTTTCGAGTATATGCCCGTGATTCCTTACCTTTTTGTGGCATAGATTGTCACTTACTCCGCCAACCTTGTTAAAAATTTAATTAAAATTTTGGCGAACACTCAAAAATAAGATTCCAGCAAGATACCTGACAATTTCGTCCTTAGAACGACAATAAAAAGTACATATGTGTGTAAACAAAGACTTTATTTGTGTCCGCCGTGTGTGATCGTAGCAGGCGCGGCTGGTGGCCGTGACGTCATACCTGACGGAAGTTGCGCATCGCGCCGTTGATTCGTAGCGAATCAGCGGCGATGCCGGCTATTCCGCCCTCTCCGTGGTCCCTCAGTTGCCTGAGCGAGGTGGACGCGTGCGCGGAGCCATGCACGTGGCAGGACGCCGAGGCCTCTGGCTGCGAGCTCTGCCGGATGATCCTGGAACTCGGGAGAGTCGTTATGACGGAAGGAGGCGCGACCGGGCACGAACTGCACGATACCTGGAACGTACATCAACCAAGTGCATTGTAAGAATCGGTAGGTAGCGACACAGGCCAAATTCGTTGTGTAGAATTGGTCGGAAACGGTGGAAACGGTGGTGACACAACACAAACGGAAAGTGCAGGTGGGTTGGGAACACTAGCAGATCCTTCGCATAGGAGGTTCGGTCGATTTTTGTTTAGAGGTGATAGCTTTGGTCCGGCTATGACTGGCCCTCTACAACAGGCAGATCCATGGCAAATAGGCATTAGGACGAAACTGATGACTCTACTATTTAGCGGTTTTGGGTAACTAGAGACTATTCTCATGTCAATGCTAATTCCGCTTGAAACTTTTACGCTAGTATTTGCGAGCTAAAACCCTGATATATAGAACAGACGGTGACAACAATGGTATACCTACTACATTGACAGGTGAATTTCTGTAAAAGTGCGCGTTCCATCAGATATTGTTCACACTTTCTCCGTGGTAGTTTTGTCACCATTTATTCTTTATATGGCACTTACAATTACAACCAATGAGTAAGTTAGTTATTTAAAAGATCGAGTATAATATGAACTACATGATACTAAGTATGTATGTACATACAAGGTGTCAACGCGAAGGAAGTGTCCCACTGCCCCCTAGTGGAGTCAACGTAGACGAAAAATTGTGTTAATTAGGAATTAATTAGGGAAGTCATGGATTTGAATAAAACTTTTTGAAACACCTTCAAACATACTTTTATTTAAAAGTCCGCAGGGTTAAAAAAGTGCGCTTTTAAAAAAAAATAAAAAAACTCAAAAAAAAAATTTTCACCGAAATTTCTCAAAAATCGACTACAATTAATTGTAGAATCATTATTTTTCAATGAAAATGTATATTTTTATGTTTTTTGAGATGCTGATTATGAATATGAAGTAAAAAAATGAAAAACAAAATGGCGCCTAGTAAAAATGAAGTTGAATGCAAGAATAATCGAATTTTCTTCATAATCATCATAATCTCATATCAATACGACAGGCAAGGCAAGTAAATTAGAAATACGTTTAACGGAATAAAAAGTGAGAAAAATAGCAATTTACGAAAAACTTAAGCAGATTTTTATTCATTTCATGGCATGCTTGACCACGGAAATCTTTGATAACAAATAAGTCTACCATCTTTCAAATAACATGTTAATAATTATTCTTTTGGCGATAACTCCGAAACTAATGAAGATTTCGAAATACCAAAGTATTTTTTGTTGTAAATGTAATCTACTTTTCGATTATACCAGAATAAATATGTCATTGAATTTAAAATTTCGGAGAAAATTGTAATAAAAGAGAAATTTTTCGAATTGCGCCCTCTAGTGGTGACCACGAAATTCGAAATGATTTTACTGGACAATCATTTGATAGAAGAAGGAAATCTCTCTTCAACAAGCCCAAATTCAACCAATTCGGTTAAACCAAACCGGAGTTAGCAGCATTTTTTCAAGTCAAGGTTTATCCGCCTGTCTCTCCTCTATTTAAAGAGCAAGAGCAAAAAATCCTTAACGAAAATTGTTCAGAATTTGCTGAAGAGTGCAATAAAAGAGTGCAATAATATTATTTTTGATATTTATTAGTTATTTGTTTAGAAAACTCATTTTTCAAATGTACTGTTGCGAATACGCCCCCTAGCGGCCGACCTACAAACTTAACAATAATTTCCAGCGATTTTTCGTGACCATATTACTTAAGAATATTTTTTCCCAAAGCTCCAGGACTATTAATTCCTGAGATATGGTACCTCTTCACTCTTAGCGAAAGACCCTGTATATAGCTTGGATTTTCGGGGATATATATAGGCTGTGCCATTCGTCCCCACGTCAATACAAGCTGTGCTCCAAGGGAACAGAATGACATCTGCCGACTACCTGCCGGCTAACACGCCTCAAAAATACACGCACATACATACACACATACAAACGCATGTTCTCAGTGGATCGAAAATGGGGACTATACAGGGTGGTCACTCTTATAGTGCATACCATTGGGATATCCGAAACGGTCGGAGATACAGCATGGGTTAAATTAGAGAAAAGTTGCGTTTTTGTATGTCTTTCAGTAATCTGAAAAGAAATCTAAGATACTTATCTTGGGTAGTTCCTGAAATATTGCTGAAAAACTGAAAATATGCGTTTTCTTTCTTCCTTCATAACTTTTTTATATGTAATGGAAATTTTATGAAACCTGGCAATCTTACATTTCTCGATGTGAGCTTTTCAATGGAAATGTCACATAATTCCTACGCCAACTAGATTTTGAAATATTCGTTTCGGATATCCCAATGGTATGCACTGTAAGAGTGACCACCCTGTATAGTATTATACAAACATGTATGAAGTATTTACGAGAAAGAAAGCCGAAATTATTATATTTATTAGAGAATTCGTATTAGGTATTGTATGAAAGCTGAGAACACATGAAGAGAGTTTTTTTCCAAAAGCTGATAATCACGAGCGGAAATTATGTAGAAAAAATCTTTTGGCTAGTAAATCGGAAGTTTAAAACGTGTACTTTCACTTAGGAGTGGTCTCATCTCAGTAAGAAACTTCCTTCAGCTTGATTCTTGGATTTAAAAATAAGAAAAATTGAGTTCTGCGTTTCGGGAAATTAATTATAACGCGGCTTACTGCAAAAATAAACGAGAAAAAAGAGAAATACATTAAAATAACTTATGCTATCAAAAAGCACACGTTTTAAGCTTCAAAAAAGTCACCTATTGAGTTTCAATATCTAATTTTATGCTGATATTATGAGCCTTTGAAATAAATATTGAATATACGATAGCAAGAATTTATGAAAAATCTCTATGTTCAAAGTGAAAAACAAAAAAAAAAACAAACAAACGAGGTTTGATATCGTAATCTTATATTACTCTTTCAAAAGTACATACATTTAGTAGAAATATTCTGTAATATTGCTCAAAAATATTACAAATTGAGCATGTAACGTCAATTATTGAGAAAATTCATGAAATTTTGATCAAGGATACAATAATATGGCAGGCGTATCCCTTCATGGAAATTAATGCTACAAGATTTTTTTAATTGCTCTACGGTGTCACTTTCCAATAAACTTTGTTGCATATGAATTAGTTGTGTGTGTAAAAAGTTATTACTGTTTAACTGTCTCGCGCTCCACGCGCCGCTCTCAATTTCGGCTGCCTCTTAAGACTCAATGTACAGCACGTATGTGGTGATTCAACATTTTGACCCATAAAATGGCTTTTTTCGATCTGTAGCGAGCAACACATTCAGTCTTAATGGTAACTGAAAATCCTGATGTTAATAAAATTAAAGTATTTAAGAGGAACTTTCAAAGGATTACTTGTTTACTATTGCCGCCATTCGACAAAGCATTGGCAGTGGGAGTGAAGCTCCACCCTTGCCTCTCAAGCCCCGGTATTCAAATTATAGTAACCACGCCACGTTTCTGTTTCTCTGATGTAAGCAGCTAGTATTACAGACAAAATCGAACAATGGGTTCATATCAGGCGCGGTCATATCCATTAGCAAAAATCAAAGTAGGCCTAGACATTCAAAATTTCGCAAACCTACTCAGTTTTTCATTCCGAACAAGTTTCCTTAATAACATTTTGCCGTAAAACCTACAAAAAGAACCCTTTACTGATGTGGAAAATCAGTTTATCATAATTTCCAAGGTGATTTTTCGAAAGTAAAATTATGTCACAAATTAGTTTCAAACCAAGTGATCCCCAGAAGCTCAAATTTCAACTCGAAATATTTTTTTGTTATTTACACCTTATGTGAACTCTATCCGTGGACACTGTAGGTCACATAATATTAGTAATAATATTTATATTTATTTTTATTTTAAATCTATATTTTTATATAATAATATTTAATATTTTTATTTATTATCACTTTTTTCATTTTATTATGCCCCCTAAGACCGCTCCTGGTTCATATAGCTACGCAATATAGGTTTGTGCTATATAATTACTATATATACGTTATATATACGCAGCGAGTGCAGAGTAGATTTCTTGTTTGTAGATTTCTATTTGAATAAAAAATTTAAAATGAAAAGGTTAGGAAGGCCAACACCGGTTTTGAAACTAACTCAATCCTGCACTCTGCACTAAAAGCAAGAACAAAAAATAAGGTAAGTTTCAGATTTGAATTTTACTTCTACTTATTATACAGGGTGGCCCCGTTTGGATTGCTTGCAGCAGAAAGAGAAATAAAATCAATTTTCATGAAAAAGTCATTTTTGACAAAATATTTTGCAAGCTTTAAAACTCTCGAAAATATAGTCATTTGTTCGGATGTTCAAAAATTTAAAAATAATTAAAAAGTAGGAACAGTAAAGTACCGAAAATCTTGACGCTGTATAGATAATCAATTAAGAAAAGGTGTATGGAAACACATTTTTTGCTAAAATTGATGGGCATTGGAAAACACAATTTCCTTTAAAAATCATGCTTTATTAATACATTAGTGTGTACATTAACTTTTTCTTTTATACAGGGAGCTGAAAAAACACGAAAAACATTAGGTATAAGTAATTATTATAAACAATTAATCCAAATGTTAGATTTAGATTGCAATTTTAAGCGAAGTTTCCAGGCAGCGTTAAGGTTTTTGGTATTTTAATTTTGATTGTTTTTACACCCTGTATATTAAACAAGGGTTTTAAGGAAATGCAATTTTTATAGTTAGTTTTCTCGAAAATTAAAATGTTTTCTCTACTTGTAGTACAGGCAACCCAAACTGGAGATACGCTTTTTTTATATACACTGTGTCCCGCATAAGAATGAACAGCATGGGGATATTGCAAACGGTGAGAGATAGGGCAACGGTTAAATAGGGAAAAAGTTGCGCTATTTTGAGGTCAATAAAATGGCACAAACAGATTTCTAATATCTTTTTTCGTTTTGGAGTTATTTTGAAAAAAGTAAAATTTTGCGTTTTCGATTTTATTTTTTTCTGACGTTGCTATCACAGATAGAGAAAAAAGAAAAGCACGTTCTTATGGCACTTTTTAACGGGCCTTAAGATGGCGTTTTTAGATTTGTTCTACAACGTTTCGTTTTTGAGAAACCATCTTAACTTAATTTTTTTAAATACGGACCTGGATTTTTTTTTTTGCAGATTTTGAAAGCACTTTTCATTACAAATACCATGATGTATGACAAGAAATATTTTTCAAATGTTTTGAGACAATTATACTGAAAATTCCTTTTTTCCATTATTTGTTTTTCTAATGCTGCCCTGTATTTAATAATAAGAAGTCTAAATATTAATCAGTTTTGTCAACAATTTAACTTACAACTTATCATTCAATTGGAGAACTAAAAAAAGGACGACACATACGATATTAAAAAATAAATAAAAATCCTCCACCTAGAAGGCTTTGAAACAACGAAACCAATCCCTTGTCATTTGTCATAACTCGCACTGTATCATTTAGTTAACAATTTATTTCATTACAAATGGAGGGTGCTTTTTCAAAGGACGACAAATTTAACATGTCAGCATGTTATATCTTGTGTCACAGAAATAGTGTAGAGGCCGAACGAATGTATTTTTGCAATTAATAAATGGCAAACGTTATTGATTAGGTACGTTGGCTTAAAGCTTTCTTCTCGCAATTAGGAAAAGCGAAGAATTTACTCCAAAACACAATGCGACACTGTTTGCTGTACAACAACAGAGGAAAACACTTTACCAGACGCAGGGCCGTACAATTTAAAAATATTAAGTTTTCGAAGTCAAAATAAACTGTAAGTTAAATTGTTGTCAATACTGATTAATATTTAGACTCCTTATTATTAAATACAGGGCCGCATTAGACAAAAATGAATGGAAAAAAAGGAATTTTCAGTATAATTGTCTCAAAATATTTTAAAAATATTTCGTGTCATACATCATGGTATTTGCAATGAAAAGTGCTTTCAAAATCTACAAAAAAAAATCCAGGTCCATATTTAAAAAAATAAAGTTGAAGATGGTTTCTCAAAAACGAAACGTTGTAGAACAAATCTAAAAATGCCATCTTAAGGCCCGTTAAAAAGTGCCACAAGAAAGTGTTTTTCTTTTTTCTCTATCTGTGATAACAACTTCAGAAAAAAATAAAATCGAAAATGCAAAATTTTACTTTTTTCAAAATAACTCAAAAACAAAAAAAGATATTAAAAATCTATTTGTGCCATTTTATTGACCTCAAAATTGCGCAACTTTTTCCCCATTTAACTGTTGCCCTATCTCTCACCGTTTGCAATATCCCCATGCTGTTCATTCTTATCCGGGACACAGTGTATACAGTGTGTCCCAATTTGATACTGGACACCTCATAAATATATGAAGGGCAAGGAAAGCAAATGGTCTCAATTTTTTCATTGGTAGTCCCAAGGGAGGGAATCTCATAGGCGGTGATATTTGGATGGGGTGATTATGTCATGGCCTGCTATGATTTTTTAAAATAGCAAATTTTCAAGAAACCCTATTAGGGATTTTTACGACAAAATGGTATTAAGAAAACTTGTTCAGAATAAAAACTGGGTGGATTCACAAAATTTCAAAAGTCTAGGCCTATTTTGATTTTTAGATTTATCTCCCACTTTTTTCTTAAAAAAGTGTCCTTTCTGGAGCGTTCACGTCAAAATTTTATTTTTTCACGATAATCAAGTTTCCTTAATAATATTTTTACGTAAAAGCTCCAGAAAGGACACATTTCTAAGAAAAAAGTGGAAGAAAAAGACGAAAAAGCTAAAAATCAAAGTAGGCCTAGACTTCTGAAATTTTGCAAATCTACTCAGTTTTTTATTGTGAACAAGTTTTCTTAATAACATTTGCCGTAAAAAAATCCCTAATAGGGTTTCTTGAAAATTTGCTATTTTAAAAAATCCTAGCAGGCCATGAAATAATTACCCCATCCAAATACCACCGCCTACGAGATACTCTCCCTTGGTGCTACCAATAAAAAAAATAGAGACCATTTGTGTTCCTTGCCCTTCATATATTTCTGAGGTGTCCAGTATCAAATTGGGACACACTGTACTTACCTATGTATTTGATAAAGTTGTTTCTTCTTCAATTTTACATACTTAAGTGTACCATTGGAACGCTCAATTAAAAGATTTAGTTTTGTAATTTTTTTAATATTTATTAAATTTATTATTTATTAAACTTTTTATTAGTAAATATTAAATATGGATAAAAATATGTATTTTTGAAAAGAAAATTATATTAGGATTAACATTTAAAATACCATAAACAATATTTCACATAATATCTAACCGAATTTCACCACTTCTTGCGGCTAAAATGATGAAAGCTACCTAAATTATTATTCTATAAAAAATCCTAAATTTTGGTTAGATACGTGAAATGGTTTGATGACATTTTAATTTATTGTTATTATGGCTTGAACTTAGTACATGTAGGAAAATAATTATATAAAAAAATTAAATATAAATATAACGATGTTGCATCTTTTTAAAATGTCATAAGTAGGTATATAAAAAAATACAAAAAACTAAATCTTTTAATAAGTCGTTCAAAGTTGGTACACTTATGTGAAATTGAAAAAGAAACAACTTTTTCAAATTTTAAATGTCATTTTTTGACCGGTAGCGAAAGTCACGTGACCACATTTGAGAGAGTCATTTTTCATCTATTTTAAAGGAAAAGGTATTTTAAAGGAAAAGGTAACCCCAAACCTAAATTTCAATAAATCATCAAATCTCAATGACGCGTACTTTTTGGAGAACACTGTACATAGATAAAAAATATCTATAGTATGCTTAAATTTTTATATAAATAAATCGAAAGCCAATCTCTGACAGGAAACCGAGAAATTCGGGTAGGCCAAAAAGTTTTGGACTTTTTGTTTAGAACATAATTTTTTTGTTTATTAACCGATTTTAAAAAGCGAGGCTATTTTCTGCTATTTTAAAGCTTTCTCTCAATAGTCCTTTCTTTTCTGCAAGCAACGATGCCTCGTTTTTTTTTAATTGGCCGATGAACAGAAAAATTAGGGCCAAAACAAAAAGGGTCAACCCGGTATATAAGAAAATTTGAACTAAAAATAAGGTTTTATTTTCATTTTTTCAATACAATAAATCTTAGTTACTTATAAACTTCTGGTCAGCCATGGAACAGAAAACTACTGAACAGTCATTCTGCTTGGGTCAATCAGGTCAGGTCAAATAAAATAGTTTTAATAAACGAAATACCTACATAAAAAATGAACAATGATAAGGGATAGGTATAAATGCGAGAAGGTTTAATATTTTTAAAGTTTTAATGTCAAACTTGTTCAATTTAAGCCTGTTTCAGTTTTTATTAAAAACCATTTAAAAATAGTAGGCACTGGTCTAACCCCTCCAGGGCCGGCTCTAGGCGGGTGCGACCAGTGCGGCGTACGCGGCTTGCGTTTCGGCTGGCCCCGCGCCTCCGAGTCCCGTGTACAGGGCTATCCAGTCAGTAGCTTATTTAAAAGGACGGGGCCGAATCCATTTCAGAATTTGAAAATATTCACTGCAGCTTGAAAATCTGAAGATATTGGGATTTCCTAAGAATAGAATAAATGCACTTGTCTGAAAGAAATTCACAAAAATTGTCCCTCCCCATCCGAAATTTATATCTACATACGTCACTGAAGTGATTTCATCTCATCGCCCCGGCCTACTTTTTTAAAAAGTGGCGTATCAATTTTCAAAAATTTGTTCTTAATGGCTTAAATAATTCCTTGCCGGGGCCCCGCAATTTCATCGGGCACCCAGCCCCACAAAAGCTTGAGCCGATCCTGAACCCCTTCCAAAATTTGTGCTAGATACGGCCCTGTCCGGGACCACAAAAAACTTGTTATCTATGATGCTGCAATTTATATAGTTAATTTAAAAAATTAATTGGCACGTTTTGTATTAATTTGGGATTCTCTGAAGTTATCGATATCTGTTTCTTATGATGTCGGATTCTACAAAGAATAGATTCTGATAGATGTTGACATAGTTCCTTTTTTGTTTTTTTGTTCCAACGAGTTTTTTGTTAATAAAATGTAGAAAAATATGTTACAATGTTATTCTAACGGAGGGGGGTAAAGAAAATGTTTATTAAGAAATGGGCCCTCGCCATATTCTTCCCGGTGGGAATTTTGGGTGCCCATCCGTCTCTGCCGGTGTTTCAATCGTTCGAGAAGGTAGACTACGACAGCTGTTTCACCTTATTAGGTTCGTCGAGGCAGCCATAACAACGACTCAAACCGAAATGGTAGCAGTTATAATAGTGTAACTTGCACTTGGAGGTGGGAAAACCTACCAGCATAACCGAACGATACTCGTTCGGCTATGCTACCAGTAATATCAAGTTGACAGTACCAGAGCCGAAATTTCACAAAATATAATAAACACCAACAAGAACAAATCAGGTTGATGTGGAATCCATAAAACAGCCAATAAATGAGAATAAGAACTGGCACAGGAAACAGTCTCATTGCCATTCACCATTGTATTTATCTTCCAACTTTGTGGAAATCAACAAGGATCTGAAATTTAGGCTAAGCACTCTTGCCCACGCTCACGGGGCAACCACACCCTATATGTATAATCTTATATATCTTATTGTATATCTTGGGGTCCATTCAATTCAATTCCCAGAAAACTGTCTAACAGGACTCCAATTTGAGTAGATTCTTGTTCACTTTACGAATCAAAATAAATTAATTGTAATTTTCTGGAAAATTTCCTTATGTAAGATGACAAACATTTTAACGTGCTGTATGCAGGAAGATATGACCTATCAAATGAAACACTCAAAAATATAGGTTGTCCTTTAAAAAAATCGATGACGTTTTAGCCACAACAGTGATGATATCACAAATGCGAGTACCACATCAAAATATGCGCTTTTTACAACAAAAAATGACGTGTGCGAGGATTTCTCTGAAATACTTTTCCTTTTCGAAAAAATGAATTTATTCTTTGCTTTGTGTATGATTTTGATCACAGGTTTCGAAAAACAATATTATACACATTCGAGCAAAAAAGTAGTTTATTTAAGTCGTTACAACTTATATTTCAAAGTTATTTTCCTATAGCGATAAATAAGAAAGCTATAATATAATATTGTAGGGATTATAACTCTGTTATAACGAACATCGAAGGGACCGTGAAATTGGTTCGTAATTCGTTCGTTGTCCATTGAGCACTTTTACTTGGCCGGTGCCAGAGTCCATAATCACAGCAAATTCATACATTCGAATAACAATTTTGCAGCTTGCAAACTACATTCAACTTCTCTGACAAAGAAATGGATATTCGACCAGCTTTCTTAATATTGGACATGTTTAACGCTTAATGTTTAAGAAAGAGGCCATTCACCGGTAGTGAATTACGGTGCCTTACTAAAAATCCTTTATTAAATTTATTTATTGTCACAACTTAATGAAATTTGGAGGAGACGTTAAAAAAACTCCGATCAGGGCAAGTGCATATTATTTTTCGTAAATTTTTATTTTTTCATTACAAAACAGCGATATGAAAATCGACGTTTTCAACCATTTGACTATTTTTAAAATACATATGCACTTGAGAACTTTATTCGATTGAAGAAAAAATCATCAAAATCCGTTCAGAAATAAATACAACGCGTAGACGATTTTGAAAATGACTAAATTCCTGTCTTGGAAATGCTAAAAAATTGCCCTGGATTTGAGGCGACGGCTTTACGCGCGCCCAGTACATACAGTCAGGGTAAATATGTTTTTAGCTCTGAATATTGTAAGAACCTGCTTGTAGTGCTTGTTGTTATAATTTATAATAATACGCAAGGGTTGGTGCGAGTAAGCGAACAGTGTAAAAAGGAAGAGTTCCTTGTTCCTTCAGTATGTGTCTATTACCTATACATTGGGGAATAAAATGAAAAAATACCTGCCGAAAATTATATAGCGTGTTTACTCCTAGCGTGAAATGCGAAGTTGCGCATTTCTAGTGTTCGATTCACCGATAGTAATAGTAAATTACAGTGCCTTACTAAAATACGTGTATTTAACTTATCTATTGTTACAACTCCGAGTTGTTAATAGGAATTCCGAGTTATAAGTGGGACAGCAAGTAAATTTAGATTTTTGGTTAATTGGCGAAATTTCAGAGTTTATTTGAAGAACTTATTGCTTACAATATATCTTAGAGTTTCAAAATGTACCATTGTAAAAACTAGCTTTGTCTCATATTTTAAAAAATAATGTTCTGGTTAATTAGTAAAATTTCATATTTTATTTGGAGAACTTATTTTCAGTTACTTAATTGATTACTTTTGTTATTAGTTCAGGTTGGTTCATTAGTCACGAGCTTATAAGGGTTTTAAATTTACTAATGTAAAAGTAGCTTTGTTTCATATTTTAAAAAATAATGTTCTGGTTAGTTAGTGAAATTTCACAGTTTATTTGAAGAACTTGTTTTCAATTAATTGATTAATTTTCTTATTAGTTAGGGATGGTTCATTAGAGCTACGAGCCTAAAATATATTTTAGGGTTTCAAAATTTGCTTTTGTAAAAATATAATTTAAATAACATTGTGGTTAATTAGTGAAATTTTAGAGTTTATTGGGAGAACTTATTTTCAATTAACTGATTAATTTTCTTATTAGTTAGGGTTGGTTCTTTGAAGCTAAGAACTTACAATAAGTTTAAAGGTTTAAAAATTTTCTATTGTAAAAAACCCGCTATATTTAATATTTTAAATAATATTGTGGATAGGTAATTAGTGAAATTTCAGAGTTTATTTGAAGAATTTATTTTCAATTAATTGATTAATTTTCTTATTAGTTAGGGTTGGTTCATTATCAATATTTTTTTCAAGTTTTAAATAATATTCTAGATAACTAGTGAAATTTTAGTGTTCATTTTATGAACTTATTTTCAATTAATTGACTAATTTTCTTATTAGCTAAGGTTGGTACATTAGAGCTACGAGTTTAAAAAATATTCAAGGGTTTCAAAATACAGTATTATAAAAGTAGCTTTGTTTAATATTTTAAATAACATTCTGATTAACTATAGTGATAAATTTCAGAGTTTATTTTAAGAAATTATTTTCAATTATGTGATTAATTTTCTTATTAGAGTAGCTCAATTGGAGCTACAAGAAAAGTGCGCGCAAGCGCGTATTGTGGCAGGGACTCGGGGACAGGTCGAGCGCGAGCGAGACTCGCTGGCGGGCGATCGCGAACCGCCGCGGCGCCGCCGGCCTTTGCCGACCACACCACAGTCCACAGTCGTCAGTCACAGCACAGACCTATATATTATAGCTTCGCTAAGCTATATAGGTCTGTGGTCACAGTCACAGTCGTCAGTCGCCAGTCGCTAACAGTGATGCCAGGTCTCATGCTTTTGCATGAGATCTCATGTTTTCCAAACAAATCTCATGCTCTCATTATTTAGTCGCAAAATCTCATGCTTTTTGAGTTAAACTTCAAATAACAAAGTAAGTAAGGAAATTCGACTTATGTCACAAAAAAGTGTCGCCAAAAATGTATATCCCGATCCCGACATTGAAATTGCGACATTTGGCATCGTTGCCTCCCCTCTCGATTCTAGTTGCTACCGCGACGGTCCGGATCGTGTTTATGGAACCACGCGGGCGGCGCGGCGACAATCGACGTATTGGCTGTTAACAGAAATAAATTATAGATACATTATGGTGCTAAGTGATAGTGATAGTAGCAGTTGTGAAACTGACCAAAATCTACCTGGTCCTAGTTCTGCTAAGAAGAGAAAGAGTTACAAACAACATTTTAAAAAAGATTGGGCGAAATTACCTGGGTTTCATTGGGTAGAATGCAGTAAGAAGGGAACAATGTATGCCTGGTAAGAATAATAATATAATATAATATCATATCAGTATGTTTAAATACTAAATTTTGTTTTAGGTGTAAAATATGTAGATGTGACATTAACATAGGGGCAGGAAAAGTGCAACTTTCTAAACATTTAGAATCTGTTAAACATAAAAAATCAGTTCATAATGCAGAAGCAAGTAGTGGAAGGCAGCAATATAATATACTAAATATGTTTGCAGAGAGTACTAGTAAAATAAGTGTTGAAGAAAAGGCCAAAGAAGGTATTATACGCACAGCAGGTTTTTTGGCTGAACATAATCTTCCAATGAATTTGATGGAACATTTGACTGATTCCCAGCTAACCAACAACCGTTTTTTTTAAGTCAAAATACCGTTATAGTTATAACTCCATAACGTTAGGAAAATCACGTTAAACTAACGTTATAATTGTGACAAAAAGTCCGGTAGAGTGACGTTAATATCCTGACGTAGAAATAACCTCATAAACTTAACGTAGATATAACCTCATAAAAAATAAAATTCGCACACCAACACCAGGGTTCGAACCTACAAACATCGGAATTAATGTCGACGCTCTTACCAACTAAGCTATCGAAACACATGAAAAATATTGCCTAAAACAGTGTAAGCTAGAATCTCGATGACGTCACAGATATAAATAGAAATAAAATAAAGGGTGCCTAAAAATTCATGTAACAGAGGGGACAAAGCCAAAAGGATCTTAATTGTCTCAGGACAGGACTCTATTGTGATTTCCCAAAACCTTGGTCCAAGTTTTATTATTCCGGAGTATCTGTACCGTAGTAATAACGTAATATTGACGCTAGCTTTATTACTTATTTTTATTATGTCATTTTTTACCTATTTATAAAGTTATATTTCCGTAAATTGAGCTACGTATTTGTTACGTTATTAAAATAACGCGTTATAGGTAATTCGTGGTTAGCTGGGTATCGTAGTAATGACGTAATATTAACGCTACGTATTTTTTATGTTATAAAAATACTTTAAATTGACGTTATACATCAAATGTGGCTAACGATGCCGAAATAATGACGTTATTTTAACGCTACTCTAGAAACGTAATTTCTTTACGTATTTTTTATGTTATAAAAATACGTCAAATTGACGTTACACGTCAAATGTGGTTAACTGGGATTACCTAAATTCCTTGGTTAGTAGGCTACAAGAAAATATAGCAGGCATATTCACAGTAAAATGTATTTGCCACAGTTTCCACCTTTGTGCTTCTTATGCGTGCCAAAAACTTCCAGAAGAAGTCGAACAACTAACAAGAGAGGCAAACAATAAAAAATACAAATAAGAGATATTTATCTTAAACAAATAAATATATTTTTAAGTAGGTATACAACTATTTTTCAAATAGTCCAAAAAGAGTTGAAGAATTAAAAGAGTTTCAGGGATTTGTTAATGTTGCTCCAGCCAAAATTCTTCACCCAAGCCAAACCCGTTGGCTTTCATTGTAGAGTGTAGTAAAAAGACTTTTAAACCAATATAATGCCCTAAAACTATATTTTACTGATCAAGTTGCTAATAACATTACTCAAGCAGATATTATTTTAGAAAAACTGAACAAGGAGGAAAATAAGTTATATCTGGAATTTTTATCTCACTCTTTACCTATTTTTAATGATTTAAATAAATTGATATTGGTAAAGTGAATCTCCAAAAATTCACATTCTTTATAAAGAAGTAGAAAAAGCACTGAAAATAATTTTAGACTTTTATATAAAAGATGACATTATTAGTTCTACAAGTATAGATAAATTAGATTTTAAAAATCCCAGAAATTTTTTACAACTGGATGAGATGTTTTTCTCAGCTGAAATAAATTCAAGCAATTTAGAAAAAAATAGGTTAGAAAGAGTTAAATTAAATTGTTTAAATTTTTATATTGAAAGTGTTCAGCAAATTTGCACAAGATTTCCTTTTAAAGATTCTGTATTTGAAAGGATGGAATTTATGGATCCAGAAAGCATTAAATCTCGAAAAATCAGATCTATTAGTCATATTTCTAAATTATTTCCAAATTTACTTGATGTTGACATACAAACAATTGACAATGAGTGGTTGTCACTAAGAAACTTTGGAATCGATTGTAATACCGCTTCTCATGACATATGTGAATTTTGGAAATATATTGCATCGGTTAAAAATCCTGATAATAGTGGGCCACGCTTTCCAAACCTAACAAAATTCGTCTTTAATTTACTAACTTTTCCAGTTTCCAGTGCGAATGTGGAAAGAGTATTTTCCGCCATAAATTTAAATAAGACCAAACAAAGAATTAGGCTAAAAACTTCAACAATTAGGGCAATACTCCATACGATCTGGTAAATAAAAACAAATCCATATGTTCCAATTTCTCCATTTCAAAAGATATGATCAAAGGTCTAAACCAACATATATATACGAATCAGACTCTGATTAGCTTTTTTTTTAAGTTTTTTATGGTTGTTTTAATTATTTTATTTTTGAATTTTCTTATTTTACATACTTTGTTAGATGACGGTTAAGTTTTAATTATTTTATTTTTTTGCATTTTTTTGTAAGGATTTTACTTTTATTAGACGATGGTTAAGTTTTAAGTATTGTTTTATTCCTTTTGTCCATCTGATGCTTTTTTTAAATCTCATGCTTTCTCGAAACATTTATCATGTAATATTTCTGTGGGACCTGGCAACACTGGTCGCTAATAAGAGCGGGGATGGGGATAGGCGGGCGACACCAAGCGAGGCCGGCGGCGCCGCCCCCGCAGTCAGTAGCCGCCCGCCGTTTGAGTGGAGTACTTGTCTCGTCACGGAGCCGCCGAACGACAATGAGTTGAAACGTGTATGCCTATCTCTCTGCACTCCTGATAACCCTAATAGGTTATGGGCCCCGGCAGGACAGAAATATGTAGTTTCGTGAATCGTTCGGGCAGTGACGGACTTGAAAGCGCGGGAAACCATTGTATTGTGATTGGATATATTCTTTGTTGTCAAAATGAGTGTCACGAGCATCTCTAGAATAGGTTGAAGAAAGACAACTACGACACGTGCAACCGTGACGTATAGAAAACAACGATGAAACGAGAAAGGCTGTCGACACCTGGAAAAAAGGTGACAGTAAAGTGAAATGCGATATTATACTATCAATTAGTCCCTCTGAACTAAAACCGGTGAAAGGCTGCTTAACTTCCGGAGAACTTTGGATCAAACTGGAATAAATATACCAGTCGAAGGAGGGACCAGCCAGAAAGGACGGGAAATCTCCCGGTAGTCCGCCTGTCCCATCCGCCCCTGCCAATTTGCCAGAACTGACCAGCAGACGTTCCTTTCACCGGATTCCGCTTCATGCTGTCGGGTGCATCACGACGACGGAGGCTGAATACATGGGCATCACAGAAGCCGCCAAGGAGGCGATTTATCTGAAAAAGTTTTTACTAGAGTTGAACATGCAGAGTTTAGCTGACGTACAGCGATAGCATGAGTGTCCTATTAAAGCTGATCGGTAACCCTGTCTACCACGCTAGGAGTAAACATACGGAACCATTTCGTGCGCGAATCTCTTAGGCAAGGACATTTCTCGCTATCACACAGTGAGGACATGGTGGCAGAGATGTTAGCAAAGGGTCTACCGCGTCCAAAACATGGGGTCGTTAGGAGTGTCGATAGTGCGTGTTCCACGAGGAGCTTCCTGTGCGTCGCGACGACTGGAGAAGTGTTGAAGCCCGCGTATTGTGGCGCTCCTGCGCCTGGATCGGCAGTAGCTGGCTGCCGCTTGAGCGGAGTACGTGGCCCGTCAAGAAATTTAAGGATAATTAGTGAATATTCAGAGTTTATTTTAAGAACATTTTCGAGTAATTGCTTCATTTTCTTAATAGTTAAGGTTAATTCATTAGAGATTCCAGCTTACAATATATTTTAGGGATTCAAAATTTATTTTACAAAAAATAGCTTTGTTTAATGTTTTAAATAACATTCTGGTTCATTAGTGAAATTTCAGTTTATTTTAAGAAGTTAGTTTCAATTAATTGATTAATTTTCTTATTATTTAGGGTTGGTTCTCGGGTTCAGTAGAGTAACGAGCTTATAATAAATTTAAGGCTTTCAAAATTGAATACTGTAGAAAGTTGCGAGAAAAATAGCTTTGTTTCATATTTTAACTTATTTTTAATAATTAATAATTGGTTTCAAAGAGTTTCAGAATACAGTAGGTATTGTAAGAATAGGTTTGTTTAATATTTTAAATAATTTTCGGGTTAATTAGTGAAATTTCTGAGTTTATTTTAAGAACCTATTTTCAATTAATTGATTAAGTATCCTATTAGTTCGGGTTGGTTCATTAGAGCTAAGATCTTACAATATATTTAGGGTTTCAAAATTTAGTAGGTACTGTGAAAAAATAACTTTGTGTACTATTTTAAATAATATTGTCGCATGGGAGAAGTAAACGACACAAAAATGGTTACTAACAATATTTTATAATAAGTATATCCGTCGGAAATGCTATATAAAGATAACGAAGTAACAATACGTTTACAAATTCAGCTAAGAGTTCCCAGAATGAAAAAACTCTAGGGCAACGTAGTCAACTTTTTATTGGTCCCAGATAACCATTTGCCACAGGATACCTATAAACCAGGAACGACCATTAAAATATTTCAAGGGTGGGAGTGGGTTAATAAGATATATCAAGAACTCAAATCCACTCTCTTATATAGACCTAAAAAACTACTGAACAATAATTGTATAACATATGTTCATCGATAATTTAAATATCTTATATGATGTCATGAATTGTTTGACATTTTAAATAACATTCTGATTAATTAGTGAAAGAATTTATTTTCAATTATTATTAATTTTCTTATTAGTTAAGTTTGGTTCGTTAGAGCTACTACCTACGAATATTTCAAAATATACTATTGTACAAAATAGCATGTTTAATATTTAAAATGGGAAATTAGTGAAATTTCAGACTTAATTGTAAGTAATTTCAATTAATTGATTTAGAGACACCACCACCAGCTTACAATATATTTTAGTGTTTCAAAATTTATTTTGCAAAAAATAGATTTGTTTAATGTTTAAAATAACATTCTGATTAATTAGTGAAATTTCAGAACTTTTATTTTAAGAACTTTTTTTAATTAATTTATTAATTTTCGGTGACGTTGGGGTTGATTAATTGGAGCTACGAACTTACAATATCCTATTTAAAAGTTTCAATATTTACTATTGCAAAAAATAGCTTTGTCTTACATTTTAAGTAACGTTCTGGTTAATTAGTGAAATTTCAGAGTTCATTTGAAGAACTTCGTATGAATCTTTTGCCTTGAAAGTATGGAAATAATTCAGGAGCGAGTTCAGCGCCTTTTTGATTTTCAGAGTCTAACTGGCAAGTGGCAGATGAACTAGGACACCTACTTACCTATCTGATACCAACAATATGGAAACTAATTTAACCAATTTTGTAAAACATGCGAATGTATGTTATTAAATTTAGGTAAATATATGTATTATACTTTAAGTAAATTAAGCTGACCGATATTATAAATGTAATATATATACTGATTGTTTAAGTTGATTAATTTCAATTTTAATTATTTATATTATCAGTTACATGATCTGTGTAGGAAATACCTACATTGAAATATTAAAAGTACATGGTGTTTCCGTATATTTTGAGTTATCCACCACTACAACCTCTATTTGTGGGGCTAGAAAAAATCTTTAGATTCAAAAGTTGTAGATTGTTTCTGAACCATCAGAAATCTATTATGAGCGTGTGGGGAAAAACATAAACTTTAACTTAAATGTGTGGATCGCGTGATCAAGCCAAGGGAATATCATATTAAAATTCTAAAATCTTGAGAACTAATTAAGTAAGATTTTACCTATTGAAATTTTCAAAATAAAATAGGTATTTCAAATAACAAAAATAAAATCTAAAAAGGAGCCTAACATTTTAGAATTTTAATATGACATTCCTTTGGCCAAAATAACCTTTTTTTTATTGGATCTTTATCACGAGTTCCACAAGTTCAAGCTAAATCTGAAAGTGAAATATTTAAAAATTGCCGAGTACATCTTAATTGCAATTATGGGTACATTGCCACATAACATTTATCTTGATTAATGCTTGGTGGCGATGTTCGGTGCATTGCTAACTATTTAGACTCCATGTTTTTCTGCCTTCGATCGACTTATGATATCTCTATGATAACAATTTAGAAGTGGAGCGCGTTGTTTCAAACCTAAACCGTGTTGGTGTGAAAATATTTAGTACAAAAATATACAGGGTAGGTATTTTTCTCTGAGCCATCTCAAAATTCTGAAATTTTATGAAACTTATACGGATGAAGAGTGCTCTGGAATCATTGAAAAAATATTGATAAACACAAAAGCGAGCACAAAAGTAATGTATTTCTTTACAAAGTGCCAACTAACAAATAAAAACAATTTAAATTATTGGACCTTTCTCAACTTCTTAAGTCACTGTCTAAGATGATACATTTTCTGTGTGTTTTCCTGTTGTGGCACACCAGCCACCTTATCTGATATGGACTTACCTACTGACTGGCAGGTTTCTGTATTTTTTTAGATTTAGTTCATTTATAGTGTGTGGAGCGGTTTGGATATACTCGATTTTTTTTCCATTAATTTCCCGGGATTCGACCATAATAATTTATCTTTATAAAAAAAATTTTTTGTATACACTTAATTGACGCGTTTCGGCTCATAGCCATCATCAGAATAAAATATATGAACAAAGCGTGAGTTCATGTCACTTTACAAAACAATTTCAAAATTTACTTAAATTACATAGGTATTTCAACCAATCATTATTATAATATACAATCGTAGAGGAGTAAGAACATTTCGGTTGGAACTGTGAACCGAAATGTTCTTACTCCTCTACGATTGTATATTATAATAATGAAATAATAATTGGTTGAAATATGTAATTTAAGTAAATTTTGATATTGTTTTGTAAAGTGACATGAACTCACGTTTTGTTCATATATTTTATTCTGATGATGGCTATGAGCCGAAACGCGTCAATTAAGTGTATACAATTTTTTTTTAATAAATATTATGGTCGAATCCTCGGTCGAATCCCAGGAAATTAATGTAAAAAAAAATTAAATTCGACGACCAGGAAAAATTATACTAAAATACTTACTCGGTTTTTGACCCGTATAAAGTTCCAAAAATTCAGTAGGTAATTTGAGATGGCACAGAATAAGAACACTCTGTATATTTTGTGTTTTGGGGTGTTCTGATTAACGCTGTGGAGAGTGTGGAGTCAGATTTTAAATAAAAAATCGCTAAATGGTTTTCGTGAAAATCGGGGGTATAAAAAAATCGCAGCCGGCCCTGGATTTGCATTTTGAAAATGGTACGAAGGTCAAAAGAAGCGGATTTTGAAGGCCTTTCAAAAAAAATTTAGGCGATTATCTCCAAAAATGAAGATTTTACGGATTTGTACAGTTTTAAAGTTGGACACCCTGTAAGTATATATAGTTGGTCATAGTTTCTATGGTTTTTGTTACTTTTAATCCCAAGGGACTAAAATTTTTTACTCCCTTGGGACTAAAATATTTTAGTCCCAAGGGAGTAAATGCCGCATTTTAGTCCCGCAATGTTGCGCTCTGTATCTCGAAAAGAAAAAAAACTTGAAAGTTGAAAGGTAAGTTTATTGGAAAAAGAACTCTATTTAGTTAAAGTAAAATTATTTAAAATAAGGAATAAATTTTTGTTTACAATTAAAATCTACCTAGAAATTTCAATATATTTTATTACTATACAAAGTGATTCATTTTTTTCTAATAACAATAACAGTTGTACTAATTACCTACTTCTCCGCCACTGATTATTCAAGACGTTTAATATTAACAGGTTTTATGCTAGCCTATGCCCTTATAACTTGTACCAAATATGACCTAAATAACTAGTTTGGTAAATATTCAATAAAGTCCACATCTTTTTTAAAACTTTAACACACTGTAACTTACAAAGATAATATGGTTTACACGAGAGATTAGGGTTATTTTTTGAAGATTTATCACCTGTTACACCTTGGTCGGTCAGGGAAAATAGAATTTGACCTAGACAAAAATATTAACTGCAATTTTGTTTTACCATATCAAAGTTATCACTGTATTTAATACGTTAGTAGAAAGCAAAAATTAAACATTTTGAAAAACGGAACCTTGAGTTACCTCAAAAAATGCCTATTCTTCGTTAGAAATTTCGAGCAAAAATGTTAACTGGATTTTTTTAGACTCTTTAGGTAAAAAACTTCCCTTGCTAACATATATTAAGAAATTCAACATTTTAAAAATATGGAATTAACTTAGATCGACAAAGAGATAAAAATCGGATAATTTTATATTTTGGCAAAAGCAAAAATATTAACTACGTTTTTATTGCAGATGATCATTTCCTTTTACAAATAGAAAGTAACTTATACAAAATTAAACATTTATCTGAGCCGCATGTACGTCAGCTGTCACTTATTCTCATTGGTATAGAATAGGCAAAAATATTAACTGTTTTTTGTTTGTTTAACTTTTTACAATATAACTATATTGAATCATATACTATAGCGAAATTAAACATTTATTTACGGCACATATAGGTCAACTGTCACTTGTCATTCCTTTAGGAAAAGCAAAAATCTCGGCAAAAATACTTCCGTTACCAATTTTTGTTTAATTTCAAAAAAATTAACAAGACTTAGTATCCACTTACAAAATTTAACAAAAATCAGCCAGTTAATAATTTTGCTCTCAAAGACAGCTTCAAATTTCTTTAAAATGCGATTTCCGGCGAAACAATATGTTTAATTTCAGAACAAACTGTTAATACTTGATTTTTAATTAATTATAAATAATAAAAACGCAATTAATATTTTTGCCCAACAAAATATTGCGCAAAATGTCGTTTTTACATCATTCGGATACTTGCGCAATCTGTTTTAATTTATCAACTTTATATACCTACTTACTAATAAATACAGCTTAAAATTCGCAGTTAATATTTATGCCGTCTTTATTACAACAAGAAAATGTATTTTTCTAAAAACGCCCACACGCATATGTTTATTTTGTATAAAAAACAATTCTGGCGTTCATTTATTACCAATATTTTGTGATGGCATAATAAAAATGCGGTTATGAATTTCGTCTAGGTTTCGTTATTTTTTTACCGTAATTTCCCTAGCCTATTAATCATTCGGTATAAAACACAAACCTAAAAAGCGAGCAATGGAAACTGTTAGTTCCAAATTTGTTATTATTCAAATAAAGATTTTTTTCTTAAAATCGGCAGTGAAGTGTCCCAAAATCGACATTAAAAGCTAAGAAATCGGCACTGAAGTAGCCCATTATTGTACGATTTTTTCAATAAGTAGGCCTTGGCGAGATGTAAACATCAAACGTCAGACGCTTAGCCATCGCCCGTCAAAAGTGACCAAATTAATATTCGAAACCCGGGCAATAAAGGCCCATTTAACTTTTCGTACACATTGCGAAATTGTTACCTAATAATAAATAAATAAATATTTTAGTAGGTTTGAATATCAATAGATTTGTTATGGAGGTTGCACAACAAGCGGCAGTTTAGTTTTTCTGTTCAAAGGCGTCGTGTCTTGTCATACTTGACCTAGGTAAAGCGATCGTCAATTTTATATTTTTTATATTTTCTTGCCTAATAAAACATTTTTTTCGATTTAAAAAAAATATAATATGTACCTCGGCACTGAAGTTCTTTTTATGACTCATGTGGTTTATTTAAATTCCACATGAGTCATAAAAAGTTGAACTTCAGTGCCTCGGTACACAAATAACTATTCTAAAGCAAAAAACAAGTACTTATCATTATCTTTATATATTTAGTGTTAGTTTTTTTTGTTTTCTCAACTATATTAATATAACTAGGCTAATTAGGTTCTCTATGATATACTTCTATAAATAGATATTTTTTCACTCAATAACGACTATTTGTTAAAATGTAGTTTGTATAGGCACAGAATAACCCAAGCAGCATTAAAGTTGCGGTAACTGAGATGGGAACTTTGAATAAGTAGTTATTACGTAATTATTACTTAAAAATCGACTTATTAGTTTTTATTACTTATATTTAGAAAGTTTGAGTAATTACGTAGTAATTATTACTACAAGTTGGAACTTTATCGTTTCAGTACTTCTAAGTAGTTTTTGAAGTATCTGGAACGGAATTGTTACTAAGCAAAATTACGTTAAAGTCACGTTAACTCTAAAGTTATTTCAATGGTCACAATTACTTTGTTGTGTTACTTGTTTATCACTTTAAAGTTTTTATTACTTTATGGTAACGGTGAAAGTAACTTCTACATCTTAGCGACTTTAGAAATACCTACGGAACTATATAGTCATATTTAAAGTGAAATTAACTTTCCCGCTACTCGAGAAAACTACTGTATGGTAGGTTTTACTTCCCACTCTATTTTTAAATTACTACAAAGTTCCAATTACTACAAAAAAATACTTTAAAGTAACTGTCACTTCTATAGGAACCAAAATGGAAACTACATTTAGTCCCTTACAACCGTTTGAAGGATTCGGTCTTTTTTGCGAAGTGATGAAAATATCAGCCATTAGAAAGAAGAAAAATTTTAGACACACATTCACATTTCATAGAAAATTAAAGCAGCAGTTGGATAAAACGAATCGAAACAGGAGCTGCTGTCTTTAATACACAATTACAAAACGCTTCTCTCTTGAGTGACTACAATTTTAAATATCGACATTTTGAGGTATAGCACGAAACACGTACCGGCTAAAAATACACTCTCATATAAAAATTATAGGTTAAAGTTCCAAATGGAACCTAGTAGTGGCATTCGGAACTTAAACAAGGCTTCTGGAACCTTGAAGTCCTCTTGTAGTAATTGCGACTTAAGAGTTTAAAATATCTAAAACTAATTTTCGTCTTAAAGGTAGGAATTACCTTAAAGTGAAAAAAGTCTAGTTGCCGTTACTACCAGTTAAGTGGCAAAGCCTTCAAACACCCATTTTAAGGTAAATAATACTTAGAAGTAGTTACTGAAAATTACGAAATATTTTCTTATAAAATGATAGACGCCATTAATATCAAATGTCAATTTCCGTTGTTACCGAAATAGTTATTTTTTCAAAATTGTCCCAAAAAAGAGAACGTTGAGCAAAAATGAACTTGTATAACTTATAGACATATTAAAAAAGATTTTTTTAGCATTTTTTTAGCATTTTTAGGTAATTTCGCACATTTTCATAATTTATCTTACCGATAAAAAAACGTTAAAACTTGCATTTTGAGAGGGCGCGTTGTTACTTTTCAATCTATCACGTCACATTTGACAGAAAATTTTCAATCGTTTTAGTTTCTTGGATCTAGAAACGAGAAATAAATCAGCAAATACCTGTCTTATACCTACCATATTCATCATAGATATAAGTTAAAAATAAATATTACTTCCATTTTCGATGACACGGTTAATGAAGAATGACGGAAGATGCTGGGCTAGAATACTTTTTAAATTTTTTAGACAAAGACAAAGCTAGGACGCGATTGTAAAGAAGCAAACGAATGCAACAAAGTAGCGGTGACCACGCCGCTACGTCTCCACCACGTTGCCGGAACGTAAGCGCGTCGTAGCGGTGTAAGTTGCTAGGTGGTCGCCGTTACGTATCTATCACCCTCAAAATGTTCCCCATTTTGGTCGCAGGGACGTAATAGGAACGTAGTAATTACGTTCCTATCAATAGTAACTACAACTTTAAAGTTGCAAACAAAAGTCGCCGGAACGTAACGGCGACTAAAAATGCTGCTTGGGAAATAGTGCTAAGTTGCCGTAGGCTATATATTCTGTGGTATAGGTAATTTATTTCATGTAGTATTTATATGTATATATTTTAAATAAACTACTTTTCTACATTATTTTACTTGTGGTTGTTGTTTTTTCTTAAATATCAGCTAAGAGTTATTTTGTTGGGCAGTAAACACTTGGCTAACATTAACGCCAATTTAAAAATTCAAATGAATTGAAATATACACGCGATTAGAGCCTCAGTTATAACTAAAAATCATCAATTTCGAGTTTCCATTCTTGTTCATAATATTTTATATTTGATGTGTGGTATCTCCCCCAGTTCGCGTGACTTTAAGAACTTCTTTTAGCATTTTGCTACAAATTCCGGAACTAACAAATTTCTCGCATCTTAAATTTAAAAACTAACTAATAATTTTTCGGAAACATCCAACCTCTATTGTGTAAATTTTTTGGAGACGTAAATTTTCCAACATTATCAATAGTAATATTATAAGGTAGCTCCAGAAATATTCATAATGCTTTGAATATTCATGCCATGTCAAGCTATATAATGTAATAATCTCCCAGCAATATTTGATTTCCATAGGCATTATAACCGTAAACCACAAATACAAAGTTATTATTTAACCGTCTGTCCACCCACGTACGACACGAAATTTAATTTGTTTGTAATTAAGTATACAGAGTGGCGTGAATAATTCTAGTATACGAGGCTTTATGGGTATTTTCTTTTCTTTGCGTTTAATAAAGATTTTTTTATTACAATAATAAAATTGTTCAAATACATCATAGAATAGTGGGCGTAGTCTGCCACTGAAGTTAGTATCTACATACAAAATATTAGCATTGTTCACACCGACCGAACAGCTGTACTGAAAGATTACGTTATAGGCAATTCTTGAACAAGTCTGTCCCTCTTTGATGTTTCTTTGATTCTGGCACTCTTTAGAATAAATTTAAAAAAATCATAGTTCACCTAAGAGTTCATTCGAACAGTGAAAGGGAGTATAAGATAAATTTGTAAGACGACAATAAAATTTTTAAATTAGAAAAGTAAGAGAAATCATGTTAGATTTTATAGAGTCTGCCACGAAGTATCTATTAATAACTGCACGATTTATGGAAATGTTGCAGTGAAAAATTCCCTCCATCATTTCCTAGCCATTTTTTTCTTCCTGGCTCTGATTATCCTGGATTTTTTTTTTCGACTTTGAGATATGATGTGATTATTTTCTAATTTTATTTAGGCGTTAATTTTCTTACCGCATCATCTGCGACACAAGATAATTTTCAAAATATTTCTGCACCGGGAAATTTCGGGTAATAGTTCATCGCTAGAGAGATTACAAGTGAAATGTATGTCCCTTCGCTGCCGAAGCTTTTGTAGCCTTTGCCAATGAAGCGAATCAAAACTTACCTATTGGAAAAAACAAAATACAAGCAGTTTCAAATATGGGTTTATTTGCTATTGTCATTTTTTTGTATTATGTTGTCAGGGCAAGCACCTGCGCAACTTGGTTGAGGCTGGGCCTATAAAATTACCGCGAGTGCAGAGACCGCGTTTGAGAGTTTTTAAGTGGCTGAATAAAAAAAAACTTGGAAAAAGAGACCAATAGCCACTCCAAGCTCCAAGGTGGAGGGGTCGTCCTAAGTAACCCGGCACCTCAGGATTTCAAGTTGTCGCCAAGGAGAAATAACGGGATCTACGCACAGGTTCTACAGGGTGATTTAGTCATGATGTGACAAAATTTAAGGGCAGTTGGAAAAAATCTAATAAAGAGGAAGAGGTGTATTTTCATGCAAATTAATTAATAATTTGCACGAAAATACACCTCTTCCTCTTTATTAACATTTACGTGCACGCAGCCGAAACCTATTCAATTGGAAAAAATCTAGACGTCGTTACAATGTTGTAGTGTTACCTGTAGCAATGGACACATGCATGGGAATGATAATGTGTTACGAAAGTAATAAATTTAAATTTAACAACGAATTTTATTTCTAATCCTAGATCATTGAGGCCAATCAGTATTCTCTCAGAATCTACTTTCTAAAATAATGAAACGGGCTATATACAGTGTGTCCGCGTTTGCTTGTGAACACTCCAGATGATGAGCCGAGAAAAATTTGTCTTTATATTTTTTTAGAATGATCAAAGGGAAGATATCTCATAGACACTGCTATTTCGATTGGAAGATTTTTTAAAATGATCAATTTTCAGAATACCCTATTGTTTTTTTTTTATTAAAAATATGACTCCATGGCGTTACTTGGCGTTACTTCAAACCTCTGTACACCAAATTTCATAGAAAAAAAAACGTTCGGTTCTCTTTTTATTAAGGTTTCAATGCAACAAAAACTGCCGCCCTAGCCAAGCAGTTGCATCACATTAGATGTCAAGTGTGCCTTGAAACATGGTCAAAACAAATGAAAAAGTGCTAAAAGTGTCAAGATTCAATCGATCCGTCTTTAACAAAAATTAAAGCAGTAAGCATGGCAAAATGAACAATAATAACATATTCGGTATAACACAACAAATGTACCTAATGTTTCTCAGATTTTTGTGCACTGTGCTAAGTCACCCTCCAACTCATTTTCTTGCATTGATAACTACCTTTGTTAATACTTCTATTGTAATATATTGACAGGCTTCACGTATCCGCTGGCAAACGTCATCTAAGTTATTTGGAGTCAGGTCTATTACAGGATTTCTACGACCTATCCATCTGCCTTGGAAATTAGTGTTTAGCCACTCCGCAACTGCAGCTGTGCTGTGACATATGGGGCACCGTCTAATACTTGGAAATAGGCATCCTGCCTTACCTGCGAGGGTAGGCCATTAAGAAATTCCCATAATTTGTCTAAAAATTTCAAAAAACGAGCAATATTTAAACTTTAACGGAAAAAGTAAGGGCCAGTCACTCTTCTGGATGATATTCCACAACAAACGTTAATTTTTTGAGAATATTGGCCCTTGCATTGAATCACAAAATTAGGATTTCTTCGGCCCAGTAGTTTATATTCTGGGAACACACAACGCTATTGGTTGTGAATGTCGCCTCATCTGTGTAGATAACATTGACCAGAAAATTTTCATAATTAAAAAAATGCCCTTGTGCCCACAAACAATATGCAAACCTTCTTTCTAAATCTCCTTCGGGCAAGGTGTGCAAATATTTGGGTTTAAAGTTTTTCCAAAATTTAAACTTAGAGCAGCTTCTCTTATTGCACTACTTCGAGGATTATTTCTAAAATATCGCAATATTTACTCCACATTTTCATCATTCTGTTTTGGCCCTGTTTTTGTTTTCGTAACCTGCGCTAAAAATGAAACAATAATTCTTGTATCTAGCTGAATAGCATAGGCGTAGCTAGCCTTTTTGTCTCCGGGGGGGCTTAAGCCCCTGAAGGAGATGAGATTCAGTAACCCTCAAAAGCGCCGGAGCGCCGCATATAAACACTTTGGTGTATATGTGTTTACCTAACTCACTATAAAACGACTCAAATTTCCGTTTAAAAATAAAAGTAAGCCATGATTTTGTCGAATAAGCGTCACCGTTTACGTCACAGCACCTGCGCGCGGGCATACCGTTTTCTGGTTATCGTGGGTTATTGCTCGGATGAATGAATAGTCGATTGTCAATTAATTAGGTAGGTACTTATTTGGAAATGAACTTACTGAACTAAATGAAGAAAATTAAAGTACTTACCCAAACTATAGTAGAGCTTATTTACTTATTAATCGGCACAACGTAATTGATTTAAATACACACGACGTTACTACATACAGGGTGAGTTTTTTTCGATGCCCACAATGGGGATCTCGGAAACTAGCAGAGCTAGAACAAAGGTTTAATGCAGTTTTGAATACTAAATCTAATGCCCCTTGGATTTTTAAAAAAGTTCATGGCTCACTAGATATTTTGAAAAGAGTGATTTTTTGCTATTTCATCAGACCTCTGTAGCTCCGTTATTTCTGATTATACAGAAAAACTGTTGAGACAAAAATTGTAGATAATTTTGGGCTTAATAAGAAAATCTGATTTTTGAGATGTGACCTAAACTTTTGCTTTTTTTAAATGTAGAGCTGATCTAGGTAATTTCTTACGGGCAAATAATTATGTGGTGGAGCTCCATCATGATAATTTTCGTTTTATTTTGTTACATTTTGTTACCAGCTAAAAACAAAATATTAGAAAGTTCGAAGTATGTCTAATTATAAAATAGAACGTAATTATGAAAATATTCCATGACTGACTATGTGAAAATTTAAAAAAATCAGAAAATTAGCCATAGCTCTTTTATTTTTTATAATAACTATGCCGAGTATTATATCTTTAAAGCTCAAAAAATGGCCGATTTTATAAAGCCACAGCCAACTATGATTTACATTTAAAGAAACACAAGCTTATGTAATATCTAAAAAATCACAAACAACATAAAAAATTGGATTAGATTATCTTATTAAGCCCAAAATTATCTAGTTTTTTTTTTTGTATAATCAGAAATAACGGAGCTACAGAGATCTGATGAAATAGCAAAAAATCACTCTTTTCAAAATATCTAGTGAGCTATGAACTTTTTTAAAAATCCAAAAGGGGCATTAGATTGAGCATTCAAAACTGCAATTCTTTCCCCAATTAACCTTTGTTCTAGCTCTGCTAGTTTCCGAGATCCCCATAGTGGGCATCGAAAAAAACTCACCCTGTATACTGATACTGCATAAGTAAAAATATAGATGTACATTGGCGTCTTCGCAGTATTACATATCAATCACAGTACTCTGGACGCTGGTCCAGGTTCGCAGTGACGCCAGGGACTCTTTAAAGTAAGGGGACCCAGCATTATACTTTCCAAAGTGAAGCCTATTCTTTCCTCATTCTAATGGTATCAGTGATGCCAAGTATGCCATTTTATTGGAGAATCTATTAATAAAACAGGTACTTTGATTGTTAGTAAAAATTAACTTGGTTTCCATGATTTCTAAAAGTTAGAGTTGACAATGTTGTGTCTACAAATACAGAATATGGCAACTGACAAATGAAACAAATTTATTGTATAGTTGAAATTCTTTAATTGGCACATCTGAGTATCTGGAAGTTAGAAAACTTAAAAATTGGGAATTATGATGGGAAATTTTTTGCCTCCTTTAGAATCTATGCCACTATCTTGGACACACTGACATATAACATAACCTTGTACCAGCCCCCTTGTGGTCTCCTTGGAGTCTACAGAAAACAAACTTCCCCTCAAGGCTCCACTTTTCCTATGTGATACATTGTGAAATGCTGCGGGTCCCCTTATTTTAAAGAGTCCCTGAGTGATGCTAATGCTGTGAGTGTGGCGTGTGGCGGACTGACGGGGACGGGTGCGGGGTGAGTGCGTGACGGCAGTGTTGCCAGTGTTCAGTGTTGCCGCTGTTTAGTTTGTTTTATTTTGTTATTAGTGTTTTAGTTAGCTAGAATTTGTCAGGGGGGGCCTTATCTACGCCAATGCTGAATAGTTTTAGGAGCAGTAAAATACCTGTTATACACATTAGTAGCTACGCGTGTATTCACCAGTTAATCTAATAAGTTCAACCTTTTTCGCTATCATCCATTTTATTTGGCGTTTAATACAAAATTTGTCACTGTCACTACGTTATCTTTTTCATGTTGATTTTCATGGCTACTTTGATTTTTCCAAATATTTTGCCGCGCTCCCCGCTGTAACTTTTGTTAAAAACGACTTAGATCGATTAAATCTTGGCACTTTCAGCACTTGTTTTGAACATGTTTCTAGGCACAATTGATATTTGATGCGATAAACTGATTAGCTCGGGCGGCAGTTTGTCTTGTATTGGAACCTTTAATAAAAGAAAACAGATCGGTTTTTTTTTTCATGAAATTTGGTATACAGAGGTTTCAAGTAACGGCAAATGACGCTAGGAGGTCAAATTTTTCGAATTAGTAGTATCTCTGTGAGATATCTTCCCTTAGGTCAATCTAAGAAATATATAAAGCTGAATTTTTCGCGGCTTTTCATAGATTTCTGGACAGAACACAAGCAAACGTGGATACACTGTATAAAAAAATTTATTGTAGTATACTACATATATGGTTCAGGTGCCCGCTAGCTCTTAATGAGACATCGTTGGTGATACACTAGAATTAGATTGATCACTGTACATGACTAGATTTAGGTGATGATACAATGATACTGGCACTGTTGCCAACCTTAGAACACTACATTTATGACTATGCCTTGTACGAGTACATTTTCCCTGAGAATCAATCTCTCTTTAGGACGGGTAGAGGAGAGTGGGGGAATGCCGGCCCCTGGGGTAATTTCGGCCGTCAATTTTCTCGCCAGCGCGTATATTGTTGGCCGCCGCTACACCCAACGCCATCTCGTGTTATTGAAACGAAGCTTCAGTTTGAGTTGGACAGCTTAGAGTGAACGTGTTGCGATATTAAAGGCGTATTTTTGAAAACTCATTTGGCTTTCTTGTAAGAAGTTAGTTGCTTGGAAGGTAATAATTAGCTCATTAGTAAGTGCTAGAACTACCGAGACTATATTAATGGATTCAGTAGAGCCTGTAGATTAACATCGGAATTAGCAATGTTACATAATCTCAAATGTTTCAAATTTCTAACTGACTACTGACTAACCAAAATAAGGTATATTGGGGGAATGCCGGACACAATGTTGGGGGTAATGGCGGCCTAGATATGTGTCATAAAAATATAAAAAAATACACAGAAAAACATAAAAAGTTTCGCGGACTTCAGAAAGTTTACAAGCAGCCATGGATGCTACAAGAGGGGGGTCGCAGTTTAAAAGAAATGTCGAGAAGTTTTAACATACCAAGGTCGTCTTTGCAAGAGAGACGCAGAAATGGTAACTTTTGAAAAACTCAATTAGGAAGACAACAAATATCATGTGACTTTTGTGAATAATAAATAATTACAATATTCTTGTCGTTTTTTTGTTTTCAGATAATGACGGCCTGCGGTCGGTATTACCCCATGAGTGTGGGTAATGACGGCCAATACTACATTTTTTATACAACGGTAGGTATATAGTTTTTGGTTTGTAGTTTTTATCTAGAATAAACATTTATTTACATTCTACACTGTCTTAAGCTTTAATTTGACACCCCACCATTACTTTACAATTGAAAATGTGTCAATGGCCTTCAAAATTGCTTAGGGGGCTGCCATTCCCCCACTCTTCCCTATAGTCCATCAATTGTGTTGGCAGATAAGATACCGTGAATAGTGCTCTCAGTATTATAGATGTATGATACTTTGTTATAAAAAATTTTGTGTTTAAGTGTAATTATAGCTAAACCTCGCCTCATATCTGTCTTGTTATCTAGATAAAATGAAGACGGTTTAATATAATATCATGGGCGCCCGCAGAAAAGAATCTAGCGAGGGGCAAAAGTCAAATTCAAACTTTATTATTTTTTTTTTATTTCATACACGTTTTAATTTTCTAAAAAATAAAAATTGATCGTTAAAAAACTAATATTAAAATTGCATCATTCATAAACGAAACAAAAAACAAATAGTATTTCTCCGTATCTATGAAAATATTGGATATACTCTTTGGCATATTAACACCAATTATTATCACCAATGTTACCAAAAGTCTAAATAGACATATTGTCTAGGTATGTACAGGGTGGGCCAAATTTGACACTTTTAAAGGGAAACTCTTATTTTTAACGGAGAAAGACGAAAACTGATATCGGTGTCTGAGGCTCATTTTTTATGATAAACTTAATGGCGAAAACCCCAAATCGTATCTGTCACCGTTCTTGAATGTGCGTTTTTTTCAGGTTGAAAATTTTGTGCTTCTGTAAAAACATTCCTAAAGCACTTTTTTACGTAGAGTCCAATGCTGCTACTAAATTATATTTTTTTTCAAGTCAATGGTTTAAAAGTTACCGGTGAAAAAATTTTCATAACATTCAAATTTCATATACAGTGCCCGCCAAAAAGTCTGCACCATATGGGAAAATTTTTTAGTAAATAACTTACGGAAAATTTGTTTGCGGCATCAGGTTTTGCTTGCTCTAGAACCAAAATTGACATAATCAAATGTTGTGACGTAGTCTTTTTTATATGTCAAATTTGACATTAATGAAAAAATGTCCGAAAAATGAGCTTATATAACCTAATTTTGAAAAAAGTCATAAGAAAAATATGTTTCTTTCGCAATTTTATACTCCTGTGCAAAATTTCAAGAGCCTACTACGATTTTCATATTTTGCCCTTGCCTTTTTCCGTATTTGTTAATCCATAAAAGTCGATCCTATGTAATTTAAAACACTCATTGACTGAATACATACTGCACAATACTTAGTTTTCGGTTTGAATATCCTTCTTTTCCTTTTTATTACAAAAAAATTAAAATGAGGGCTTGTTGAAGAAGCACGCTTGGTGCAAAACTGATCTCATTTTTGCATATAAACACATACATTCGATTTACAAACTTCTTTCTATAGTAAATGGTTGTAAAAACACACAAATATTTCTGTCATGCTGATCTGATCAGAAATATCTAGAAATTTTAAAATATTATGTCCAATAATATCCAACAAAGGGCAAAATATGAAAATCGTAGTAGGCTCTTGAAATTTTGCATAGGGTATAAAATTGCGAAAGAAACATATTTTTCTTATGACTTTTTTTCGAAATTCGGTTAAATAAGCCAATTTTTCGGACATTTTTTTCATTAATGTCAAATTTGACATATAAAAGAGACTACGTCACGACATTTAATTATGTAAATTTTGGTTCTAGAGCAAGCAAAACCTGATGCCTCAAACAAATTTTCCCTAAGTTATTAACTAAAAATTTTTCCCATATGGTGCAGACTTTTTGGCGGGCACTGTATATTATAAAGTTTATAAATTACACAAAAAATTGAAAAATCTTTACACTGCCTAAACAGCTTAACTGAAAATTTGACAGGTAACAGGAAACATTTTTCCACCATTGTTTTATTGTCTCACCGTCCAAAGCCTACTTGCTGAAAGGGTGCGCTTCCAATTATACACATGAAATCATAAAATCTATTAGTAATAGTAATTGATAACTACTTAAGTAAATTATTGTTATATATTTTTTGAATGGTAATTTTTTGCTATATTAAAAAACGCAAAAATATACAGAGTGTTCCTTTTAAACCATTGACTTGAAAAAAAAAATGTAGTAGCAGCATTTGATTCTACGTAAAAAAGTGATTTAGGAATCTTTTTACAGAAACACAAAATTTTCAACCCGAAAAAAGTTACGGCCACTTTTCGAAAACGCATATTTTCGAAAAACGCCCTGTAACTCAAGAACGGTGACAGATATCGATTTGCGGTTTTCGCCATTAATTTATCATAAAAAATGAGCCTCAGACACCGATATCAGTTTTCGTCTATCTCCGTCAAAAATAGCAGCTTCCCTTTAAAAGTGTCCAATTTGGCCTACCCTGTACAAAATAACACGTAGGTAGGTATAACAAAAAATATCAAATCTTAAATAAAACATAAAAAATAAATATTTCTCGATTTTTCTATTTCTACATACATACCTAATACTTATTCTTGTTACAATACTCATTTTATGATTTAATATAAGTACCATTCTCAATATGTCCATGTAGACTGTGTATAATACATTAATCTCGACAATAATAATAGGCATGAATACTCATTATTTCACTCTAAATTTTTATAGTCATGTGTTTATCATTCTTCGCACGTTATAAAAGTGTGAAACGAAACAATGATTTTCCAGGGGGCCCCCTTGCGGGCGCCCATATAATATCGAGTTCGGCATTGTAACAAGAAATTTCATTTCCACTTTTTTTTTTTTCAAAGAATCCGTATAAATAACCCATCGAGAAACATCGGTTTCTTCTAATATCGCTATTGTCCATATTATATGTATTTTGCTTGTTTGTAACAAAGTTTCAAAATAACGTTTTCATTTGGTCCTGTGTGATCTTTAGCTAGATTGGCTGCATTGGTGATTTCTAGAAGTAGTAACACTCTAAACTAGGTGGCGTGTAGAAAGCTACACTTGCGGAAAATATGTGCAATGCAACTAAGGCTTAAGCAGAATATTTGTTTAAAAATGTAGCTTCTTACCCGTAGATACTTTAGTTGTGGTGAACGAGGCATGGCTGTGTAGAGATAGTGGAATGGTTAGTAAAACTGACAAGGTGTAAGGCTTCACAGAGGCTTAAATATGCTTATTTTAAAAATCATTACGGTTTTTATGTAAAAACATACGGGAGGTAACGTAAGAAACTAGAAATCGTGTATAATCCAGAATGGGCTGCTACAAATGCTATTTTAATATAACTTTTCTTGGGATGAATGCCAAGAGGTGTGTCAATAAAGTAGATAAATTTGACTAAAATATATCAATATGTAATTGGAAAGGGCTGGAAGTGCCAAAACAATAAATGTTGAGAATTCGACTATTAGAAAAATGCATGGACAAAGGCGAAAGTTATCTTATCAAAAACTATGAAACGGTAGTACAACGGTAGTACAACGGCAGTACAACGGTAGTACAACAGTAGTACAACCTCAGCGCAGCAACACAACATGTGACTTGCAACTTATCTACCTGTACCCATGTATAAGTTGCTGCCATTCTACTTTTAGATCGCTCTAGAAACTGAGTTAACATTTACGTCTAATATTGTCATAACATCTCATTTTCACAAAGGATATCAGTTTCGGCCTTTTCAATTGACACACTACAATTGTGAACACTTACTAAGGTTGCGAATTTAAAATTAATTTTATTTTAGAATTGAAAATATGTACCGTAACACAAAATTATCAAAAAATACAAATCTTTCAGATATATGCAGAATCAGGGCAATATTGTTGAAAAAAAATGTACATTCAGAGTCGTCGCATTTGACATTTTCAAAAATTCATACAAAATGCCACAAATTATTTCTAGATTGAAGGCACCTCTTACATTTTGAACACACCACCTACAGCTTTTATTTCTTGAGACACAGAAAAAACTATAGATCTATACTTGGGTAGATATACGTAAACCATCTTGTAATTAATATAAATATTCTTGGCTTGATATTGTAGGCTAGAATTTCCACGTTCGATGCTTGCATTAAGTAGCTATATGTCGAATTTGCGGGTAGAAGAACAAATAGGAAGTTCACATAACCAACAATAGTTACCCTCCACCCTCTAATACCCTATAGTAAGTTGTAGAAGACGCCGAAGTCTCTTACATCTCACCGCTAATTGCCAGTTGGAACAAATATCACCCGAGTACTCCGGCAGCTTAGTTGTTTGAGCGCCTACGGCCACAGTAGGAGTCTTGGGTTGGAATCCCGGATGGAGCGCATTTTTTTTCATTTGATTATCTTTTACCTTATGCCACAAAAAAACATCCTTCTTTATTTACAATTACAGGTACAAAAATCCATCATTCTTTCATAAAATGGAATTTAAAATGCCATAAAACTATATTATTAATAAAGGATGTTTTAGTGGCATATTAGAAAAAATGCGCTCCAGCTTTTTCAATAATTGATATATTTTACCTGATATGCCACTAAAACATCTTTTATTATTTGTAATTACAGGTACTAAAAAATCTTTCATTGTTTATGTTATTAATTTTTGCAATTTTTCTAAATAAGCACAGATAAGATGCTATAACAAAAATTGTTTGCTTTAAGAAGGAATATTCCTTCAATATGACACACCTAAAAAATATGCAACGAGTTTTCTCATACATTCGGTGGCTAATACTTAAAACCGACATTTTTTTAAATCTATATATCTACCACTAAAATAGCACAAAATAACCAAACGGCTTGGAGATCCCATCAGAGCTATTTAAAAATAAATATACTATGTAAGGCAAAATTACTTATATAGAATAGGTATTCTCAGTGCAATTGTGGCCTAAATACAGGGTGACTTTTTTTGATGATCAGTATGGCGATCTCGGAAACTAGCTGAGATAGAAGGAAGGTTAAATGGGGAAAGAATTGCAGTTTTGTAGGCCCAATTTAATGAACCTTGTGGATTTTTGAAAAAAGTCATGGCTTACTAGATATTTTGAAAAAACGAAATTTTGGCGATTTATTCTAATTCATCTAGCTTCGTTGTTTCTGATTTTAGATAAAAAGTGTAAATACAAAAGTTGGAGGGAATTGTGCCCTCAATGCGGCTGTCATGTCTTACTTTCCATGACAGCTGTCATTTTCGAGATATGACACAAACTTTTGTTTTTTAATGGAAATCATAGTTGGCCATGGTCTCTAAAAATCAGGTATTTTTAGAGCTTTCCAACGATATAATACTCGATATGGTTATTGGGAAAAATAACGGAAATAACTATGGTTTCCAATTAAGAAAACACAAGTTTGTGTCATATCTCGAGAATAACAGCTGTCTTGGAAAGTGGGACATGATAACCGCAGCAGGAACACAATTCCCTCCGTATTTACACTTTTCATCTAAAATCAGAAACGACGAAGCTAGACGGATTAGAATAAAACCTCAAAATTTCGTTTTCTCAAAATATCTAGTAAGCCATGACTTTTTTCAAAAATCCACAAGGTGCATTAAATTGGGCCTACGAAACTGCAATTCTTTCCCCATTAACCTTCCTTCTATATGCGCTAGTTTCCGAGATCCCCATACCGATCATAAACAAAAACTCACCCTGTATGTCTTTTTTTATTTAACTAGGTGATATGTATTGTATATGTATGTAATATGTAATAGTAATTATTGTTCCCCTCTCCCGCACAAGCATTCAGTTGCTTCTGGGGTAGGTACTCGTAGTTTGGAGTATTGTGAGGGTGAGAATTATTATTATTACTATTATGAAATATTGTAGCAAGCCCTAAAGTTATTTTGAAAAATGTTAAACCGATTATTCTTTCAGAATTATTTCATATCGTTTTTCAATACCATGTTATCAATAAATTAACATTGTAATTGTTTCAAAACAGTACCTAATTTTACTCATTTAAATAAGTTTCTATGAGAGCGTGTTTATGAAATTTAACTTCAGATAAATATTGTCAGTATATGCAGTATGCCTATATATTATTTTAACTCGGTATAATGTGTGTGAATATTAAGTTGAAAATTAAACAAATTCATAATATTCCATTCCGTTTATTGTTTGTATTAATATAAACCAATACGTTGGTTCCTAATAATTTTTGAACTCTGTATAGGTACACGATGCCACGGGATTCATAAACAGTTGGGCCTCTTTTACATACACCATCATTCAATGGTCTTATTAATAAAACCAATCCAAAACAAACCTTGGTTAATGCTGGAATAAAAATTGCAAGTTAAATTTTATTTTAAATACATCTAATCTACTATATAAAAATACTTAAATACTAACATTGCTGGAAACACTAAAAATGAAACTGAGTATTCCCCGAAGCAGAAATATACCTATATTACAAATAGTTGGTTTGACACAGAAGACTAATTAGACAAATTGTTTCACATGTTAAAATTTATTAAATTTTACAATATTTTAAAGCCTACGATATGTCAAAAATTTGTAAATGTGTATTATTGTAAATAAGTGAAATTTTTTACATGATTATACAAATTTAAGAATTCGATTTTTACTGGCGCAGGTTGTCAAATCGTATGGAAAACGTAAAGAGAAAGAATTACTATCTTCAAATATGATATATTTATGTATCGGCAGATAACTTTTTATAGTGTTCAATATTATAAAATGTCGTTGTTTACTATTTTATAGGTTTGAAAATAGTCTTGCCTTTTCCTAAATGAAATACTTTTTCGAATTTCATATGATGCCATTTTTACACTACTCATAGATTCGCTTTATGTTTTTAGTGTCATTTTTCTGGTGACTGCGTCTGACTTTCTATGTTAGCTCTAAGTTTTTTATGCGGGCTTGATATGTATACGGAACGCTTGCTTTGTTTTGTTTATTAATCAAAAGTTTTTAAGATATTGGACCTTGAATCTCTCAATTTTGCACTTTTTATGTCCATTATTTCGAAAATGAAACCTTTGCGGGTACTTTATATAGAAGAAAATATCATAAATGACGATGAGCATTCGCCCTTCAAATATGGTTGCATTTTCCTACACGTTCCCAATTTGATATACAACATTTTGATTTAGTAAACAAATTACATTAAATTTAAATCACTGAAAAGTTAGTGGGCGAATAATGCTCATAATCATTTATGACATTTTTTCTTATATAAAATATACCCGCAAATGTTTCATTTTCGAAACAGTGGGCATCAAAAGTGTAAAACTGAATATTTAAAGGTCGAATATCACTTGGTAAAAATATATATAATCTATATATGGGTGGAATCGGAATATAAATAAGTTTTAAAAATACAAAAATATACAGTATACAGGATATTCGAATTTAACAAAAAAATCTCTGGAAAACTTCAGATAAAATACAGGAGGTTAATCCTTGGGCCAAAATATTAAGATTGATTTTAACAACTACTGGTCAAATCTCAATAGTTTTTAAAATTGAATTATGGCAATTGTATCTCCCAAAATAAGCAAGCTACTGAACTGAAATTTAGCACCTTTGTGTTTTTGAGGATGGAGAATAAGCAGAAAATGTCAATTTCTCCGTATTTCATCGAAGGAGCCGCTTGCCTATTTTTGGATCCGGTTTTTACAAGCTTTTGTTTAACTTGCCCTGTTTGTTAGTGTGTATGTGGTCAAATCTTACAACTGAACTTTAAATCAGTTCTATCCAACCGATTGAGCTGTAATTTTGCACACTTTTTTTGGAGCTGGTGCCAATACAATCTAGTATACTAAATTTTGTAATTCATTCAAAATGGCCGCGGCTCCAAGATGGCGGATTCAATTTTTCTTTGCAGTCCCCTTGATACGGATATGAAATGAAAGGGTTTGAAGAGTAGAAAACGATAAGATGAGTAACGTCATATTAAATCCAATAAGGCAGCCGCCCCAAGATGGCGGATTACTTATTTCTTCACAGCCTCCTTGACATGAAAGGGTTTGAGGAGTAGACGACAATAAATTTTTTTAATCAGAAATCTTGTCGCGCGAATTTTAAAGAAAATACGCGACAAGCTTTTTGAAATAAAAAATCTTGTCGCAATTGGCATTGAATTACCTTAACGAAAACATAAAATTATTTTATTTGTTTTAATACATGCATAAATAAAAGCTTGTTTCTAAAATGTTTTTATTTTTTATTTTATTACTCATCACTTTTTTGAGGTTGTTTTTTTTTGGTCTTGCAGGTCCATCATTTTAACGATAAAATCAACCGTTTGCGTTGAAATTGGCAAAACGTGCCCCAAAATACCTGTTAACTCCAGCATTCGAAACATAAAATTTTCAGCTACCGCTTTTAAATGTTACAGATCTGTACCGTTTAAAGTGAGAAGAAATTTCTATTAACACTGAATCAAAAATTATTCGCTTTCTAAATGAAAAGGATTGAATTTGACAAAATTTTGACAACCTATTTCAAGATAACAAATGGTGTTTTGACCAATGCGCATTTGACATTTTTTTCTTCATTTTGAATGTACAGAATCAATTGTAACGCATCCTGTCAGTATATCTTGTTCTAAAAATTTTGCAACAGGGTTCTCTACATAGTGTCTATATTTTTAATAATTACTACAAAATATATTAGTATAATAGGGTCCTACGGAGCTAAGCCAAATATTTTGCTAGGGTATTGCAATTTTGTGAATAAAAATATTTAAATTGACAGATTCCATTCGATTTTATCATATAATAATATTATATAATCTTCAAACTGTAGGAAGGTGTAAAAAAGATTTAAGATTTCACGAAGGTGTAGTCTTACTTGTGGGTTTGCTCACTAATAACAGTCAGCTGATAGCCGAACTCTAGGACAGGTGGATATGGGCCAGTATTAACAATGACAATGACAATGTATTAAGAAATTACAAGGGAAAATATGTTTACTTTACATGGATGATATTATAGTATTTCCGACAAATCTTACAGAACATATTGCTAATTTAAAGTTTTATTTATTACACTGAGAAAAGCTAGATTTAAAGTACGATTAGTTAAATCCGAATTTTTACGAAAAGAAGTCGAATTTTTGATTCATGTGGTAACGCCGGATGGGGTAAAACCGAACCCAAACAAAAAGGAAGCAATAAATCGTTTTGCAATACCAAAAACACCAACAGAAATTAAATATTTCTTTGGACTTTTAGCCTATTATAGAAGATTTATTAAAAAATTCGCAAAAATAATAAAGCCATTTACACAATGTTTAAAGAAAGGTGAAATGGTAAAACATATTGAGGAGTTTTTAAAAACTGTAAAATCCACTGGATTTTCTGGTGAAATGTCTTCATAATCGTGATCTTTCTTCGCAGCGTTTCTTATATTATAATAAATATGTAAATTTAAAATAAAATACGAAATTAGGAACAATTACTAGCAACATTGCCTTAGTAGTATAGAGAAGTATTTCTTCAGCAGAAGTTTTTGTAGGAATTAAATCTTTCTTAGGACTTTTAGGCTATTGTAGAAGATTTATTAAAAAATTCGCAAAAAGAACAAAGCCATTTACACAATGTTTAAAGAATGGTGAAATCTTAGTACATATAGAGGAGTTTTTAAAAACTGTTAAATCCTCTGGATTTTCTGGTGAAATGTCTTCATAATCGTGATCTTTCTTCGCAGCGTTTCTTATATAAAATATGTAAATTTAAAATAAAAATACTGGCAACATTTCATCAGTATTATAGAGAAGTGTTTCTTCAGCAGCAGTTTTTTCAACAATTCTGTAGTCTGTAGGTTCTGGATTTACGTTTTTATGCTTTGTTTATGTGTGTAGATGAAGGTGACAATCGCTCGGATTTTGTTGCAAACTTCTTGCTTCTTTCAAGATGTCTTCCTAATTGTTGTGTTATTTATTATTACATTATTGTATACAATAAAGCTTTGACTCAAGTAGATCCGGAACGTAAGATTTTTTAATTTATAATAAATGAAGATAATTATAGTTTCAGGAATAAACGATCGTCATCGTGAAAGAATAGCTATTCTTCAACAACTCTATAAAGTTGAAAACAATCTTGATAAGTTCTAAACGATATATTTGCTCTTCGAATCCACACAATTTCAAATGACACAACTTTTATACTATTCAGAGATTGGCTTTGTTTTTTCGGTACCGTTCTGGTGACTGCGTTTGTCTTTCTTTGGTACGATTTTTACGTTGGATTTGCTAAGTTTATCTCTGTGTGTTGATTGTAAAGAATGTCTGCTTGTTGTGTGTGTTAATGAGCGACGTATCCTTTCTGTTGCTGGTTTTTTTATATACCTAATTCTATGCCAGTAGACTCTATCAAATTATTTCTTTTGAAAACTTATGAACGGACTTATTCTCCCAGCAAATGTCATTTGAATTCTTCAAAAGAATTTTCTAAGTAGTGTCTACATGTCGATTGATTCCATAAAATAATAAAATAGGGTCCTATAGATCTAAGCAAAATATTTTGTTATCACTAGGGAGCATCACAGATCCCATCTGATTTTGCATTATAATAATATGAAACAATCTTCATACAAACATATAGGAACTTTTACAAAGGAGTTGAAATTTCACTTAGCTGTAGTCTTACTTGTGGGTTTGCTGACGACCAGTCAGTTGATGGGCGAGGACAAGACTCGAGGATGGCAGGGGCAGCGAGTCACCGATCATGATCAGAGCAGTCAGTCGCTGGCCGATCGCCTCAGATCAAAGTAGGGCTAGAGACTTTTTGTCTGGTAGAAATAATCCCTGGAATAGGATTCCATTAACACAAACCCAACCGGAAACAATTCTAAAGCGAATGATTCTTTGTTAGCGAGCAAGAAAAATTATGCTTTGAACGGTAATGCTAGGCAACGAGTCTTGCTTCGTGCAATATGTGGCCAATAAACGAGTTACTCCTATAATAGGTCCTAAAATTAATTATTCCTAAAAATAAATAAAAACAAGCAGCACCCTCGCTTACACAATCAAAGATTTTCGAAAACCACCAAGAAAGCCTAAAATAATACACTTATTTCACATCAATAACAGAGAGAACGTGCTTCGTGCAGTAGCTTGTCTTTAAAATCCTTAAGCGAAAAATACCACATTGAAGACCATATTCAAAAAACATCAAACATTTTCAAACATTTACCAATGTCGTTTTTAAAGGAAATTTCTCTTAGTAATAGTGAAGTATATACTACATGGTAATTTATTGAACAAAATGCAATGCAATATATTATCAAATTTAAGTACACAAATGCATAATAGATAATTAAAAAATTCATACTACTGGGATTGACAGGAAGTTGGCCAAATTAAAAAAAATTGATCAACTTTTCCATCATTCCCTAGAAAGTCATTGGACACAATCTTGTTTAGTTGTACAAACTAAGATGGGAGATGCTTCTAAAAAGATTCCCGCTCACAATATATCATTTATTGGCTTTTTAGCTTACTTATAATTTTTGTATGGACTGTATCTATTGTAATGTTTCTTCCGGATGAATCCTGCTCCTGCGTCAGTGAAACTTTTCGTTCTAAGCTTTCGTCCTCGATTGCACGGGGCATCATCAGGACGCGACGATCACACTGGGACTGATTGTTCTATAATCTATGATGGTATTTATGGGAACACGAAAAATGGAGGGAACAGACGAAAATGCGGGAAAATTAAGGGTATGATTTAAGGGGATTGGTTTCGAAACGTATTTGTGAAAAACGCGGGCCAACAACTGTGTAAACATAAACCCTGATCACGGTTCAGATTGCTATTGTGGTTAACGATTTCAATCGATTCAATGGATTCAAGGATTCTCGTACTCAATGGTATAATGTGCTTAAGAGGTAGGCAATAAGTTAGGGAGCGTAGAAAATCTTGTTAGTAAATTATGTCGATTTAGAATTTTGGAGATGCGATCGGTTATGTAGGAAATTCATAGTGGTCGATAGGACATTTACGCGTCTGTTAATATTTTTGTTAAGGTTACTAAATTTCTTAATAGAGCGCTGGATACCTACTATGATAAACATAATTGTTGGCAAGTAGAACATTAGTAAGATAACCCAGTTCTTTATTAAGTTAATCAGGTTCTGAGCAGGAAGGTGCTCGATAAACTAAGGAATTAATAACGGATTGTTTTTGGGATAGGTGGTGATGGGAGAAATCATTAAGGTACCTATCTGCATGTGTTGGTTTCCGGTAGACCGAGTGTCCTAGAGAACCATCGATCCTCCGTGAGACCAACACATCCAGAAAAGGAAGAAACCCGTCCTTTTCAACCTCAATAGTAAACTGAATGCTGTTGTGTAGGGAGTTAAGGTGATGAAGGAAAGCGAAAAGGATATCCTCACCGTGAGGCCAAATTATAAAAGTGTCATCCGCATATCCAAATCAACATTTTAGTTTTAGATCTACGGATTCAAGAGCTTGATGTTGAAAAGATTCCATAATTATTTTGTCTATCACGGGTGACAAGGGGGAAACCCATAGCATCACCAGAAGTTTGTTTAAAAAGTCAATTATTAAGACAAAATTCAATAATTTCTAGAATATCAACGGAAACACTATGATAATCAAAAAGATCGTTTATTATTGTATACGGAAAACGTTCGTAAATAAAGGTTCTACATAAAAAAATGACCAATATATCTGTCGACTCTAGTTTAAAACCTTTTAATTTTTTCGAGTTCTTTATGAAACTCTCGGTATTTCCTACAAAAGGTTTTAATTGAGTCGCAAGGTATCTGGAGAGCTTGTATACATATAGGAGAACTAATAGTGATAACTATAGGTCGTAAAGATATGTCATTTTTATGTATTCTAGGAAGACCTTAGAAAAGTTTCCAGTCAAGATTATATACATATATTGTAATTCCTTATCTATCTATTATTTATACACAGTACATATTTTAATATTTTTTATTACTTTTTTTACATATTATTTAGCAAGTGTGTATCATTTTTTATTTCTAGTTGGGATCGTACAATTTTAGAATAGGTATTATATTCTAAATTATTTCATGTGTATATAAAATATGAACTATAAGGAATATAAAGTTTAGAAAATTGTTTATTTTTATTCATAATTGTTTTAGTTCTTTGTAAGCGTGATTGAGCAAATAATAATTTTTCTTGGACAGTTTTAAAATGCTTACTTTTCCGTTAACGGACATGGAGCGTCTTTGCTTTTATTTTAATAGTAACGATCGGAATAGTAGTTTCAACTATCAGAATATAAAGAAAAACAAGGTTTTACTTAGTTATTTTTATTAATACAAAGTACAAAATATCAAACAATATATTTTTTACGTATCTGGTTACTTTCCTAGGAACAGGAACAACGTATAGTTTTGTGTGAAAGTGCCGAATAGACGCAGAGTTCGCCTACAAATTATGCCAAATTTGCATTTATATAAAGTATATATTTAAGCCTTTATCTTATTGTAAATATTTCAATCTGATCAAATAAATATTTTAGAAATCGTTTTTTCGATTTTGTTACCGTAACTGGTGCAGTCGGTAGGGCTGTGTCCAGTTTTCGCGATCGTAGAAGTTCACGGCATCGGCGATTCTACCGCGTGGTGGAAGTAAGGAATTTAAATTCCGAAGATATCTCCTGAAACCCCTGGCCTTCGAGCTTCGCAACGGGCAGCTCTCGAATCAATCTCAACCCCTGGCAGTTAACACCACAGCAGCTACAGTGAGATATTGCTCACCTCAGAGGACTTTGGCCTGAGGCCTTTTGGCAAGAGTCAATCGTTCCTTTGGCTCCCTATATTTTATCCTATTTTCATGTAATTTTTAAGACATTTTGATGAGTGATACTAATATTGAAAATCTTTCAAGTTTACTTTCATCTAATTTAAGTTTTGACGAACAAAATACAACTGAAGTTAACCAAGTTATTAATCAAGTAAGTAACGATAAAAAAAGAAACTATCAAAATGCTTAGCCGCAAAGAATATTAATTTATGTTAAAATTTATACTAAATCTTATACCTAGGTATCCTTTTATTCATAAAGAAGAAGTTACGCTAGACGATGGAATTATCCGTCCTAGTCAAAGTCCGTGGAGTAAGTCCAATTTGGATTTTCCAGAAGAAGTGAAATGCTAGTGGAGTCCAAAAATGGCGAACAGTAGACTTGGACTATTGCAAAGTTAATGAAAAACTATAGATTTACCTGGTATTAATGGTATTTTAGATAAACTTGACCGTTGCCAATATTTTACAACCATTGACCTTGCGTCAAGTTTTCATCAAGTGGAAATGCATGAAAATTGAATAGAAAAAACTGCGAGTATGTGCGAATGCCATTTGGTTTAAAAAATGCTCCTGCTACATTTCAACGTGTCATGGACAATGTATTAAAATAATTGCAAGAGAACATTTGTTTACTTTACTTGGATGATTATGTATTTTCGACAAATTTTACAGAACAGTGATAATATTAAATTATTATTACTACACTGCGAAAAGCTAGATTTTAAGTACAATTAAAGTAAATTCGATTTTTTATGAAAACAAGTTGAATTTGAAATCCAAAAAAAATGTCAGCAATAAAACGTTCCCCAATACCAAAAACACCGAAATAAATTAAATATTTCTTAAGGGTTTTAGCCTATTATAGAAGATTTATTAAAAATTTCGCAAAAATAACAAAGTCACTTACACAATGTTTAAAGAAAAGTGAAACGGTGGAACATACTGAAGAATTAAAAACATGAATTTCTAAAAATATATCTAGGTCCTTTGCAACGATTCAATATTTCAATATCCAGATTTTGATAAAACTTTTAATTTAACGACTGACGCTTAAAGTGTTGATATAGGTGCCATATTAAGCCAAGTAAAAATATGTAGAGATTTACCGATCGCTTGCGATTCTAGAACTTCAAACCTCGCAGAACAAATTATAGTACGATTGTAAAAGGAATTCTAGCTATTGCCTCTTTTACGAATTATTTCAGATTCAGACCATATTTATTTGGAAGACAATTCACTATAACTACTCCTCATGAACTACTACAATGGTTATTTTATCTCAAAGAACTAATTCACGTTTAGTACTCGAAGAATACGATTATCAAATAATTTATATAAATTGAAAAATAATACGAACGCAGATTCACTTTCACGCATTAAACTTAACTTTAATCAATTAAATGCAGTCGAACACTGTTCAATCTTAGGAATCCGCGTAGATATTATTAAGATATAAACAAATTTTTCAATCCAGCTATTACTGATTTTGACCATTTACAAGAACTCGAAAATATTAGTTCAATACAAATTATCCCTAAAGAAAATGTTGACAATTTTAATAATAAAGAAAGCTCTTTAGAAACCTCCCTTATAAATATTATTTCGGATACACTTATAAAACCAAGTCATAATACCCCAGTTTCTATAGTTCATTCAGCCAGCGAAGATCCAATTTCAACCATTTCAAGAACTGAACATTGTTTAAATAGTTATACTAATAAAGATATATTTAATCTTAAAGATTCTGGTCGATATCACATTATGAAATCATATACTTTTCCTAATAAAAGTAGATCAACTGTCAACTTGAAAATTAAAAATTGCGCTTGCGAATCAACTAAAAATTTCAAAGAATATATAAATCCAAAACTTTTAAAAATCACAATCAATCATATTGATACTTTTCAAAAATTTAGGAAAGAAATAACGATAATCGATGCTTTTCAAAATACGCTTAAGCTTATCCTTTATAACTATGCAATTCAACTGACGTAATGGATGGAATTTTAAATTTTGTATCACTTTTATTCTGATTTGCATTTTCCCCAGCACTACCCAAGACCTATGCTTCCTTTAATCTACGTTCTCAGTAAAACACCACATCAGGAAATGAGTAAATTTCTAGATTACACAGAGCAGGACTATTTTTGTTTATGAATTTACGATACTGATTACCCACGTCAAAGATATAGTTGTATACAGTGTGGATAAAAATTGTGGAATATTGGTTATTATAGGTATTTCTTAAATACTAATACCAAAAACATGTTTTAATAAAAGTGTTAGGGGAAATTATTTCCCGTTTAGTGATATCAAGCAATCTTTCGTAGCACAAAAAATGTGGTTGCCATGGTAACCGATTTATTTTTTTTTAAATGGCACCATATACTTTTTTTGGTGAAAATTGATGCATTGGAACTTTCTGAATACGATACAATACAATTTTAATGGGGTCCCATAAAAAAAAATACAAAAAAGTTTTCTATTATGCTATTGACAATGTTTAGCAAAATAAATATTAACATCTCAAGTTAGCCATGCCAAAGTCAGAAAAATGCGAAACTGTCACTAGTTGTGTAACTGTGTACATTGTTACACTAAACGTACTTTTTTAGTCAATTTTCTGTGTACTTAAGTACTTAGTATGTTAACCTGTATTCTTTCCGTTTCACTTAATTCAAGCGCCGTTATAACTTACTAAGTACTTAAGTACCTACACAGAAAATTGAGTAAAAAAGTACGTTTACTGTAACAATGCACACAATTACAAGCAACTGACAGCTAGTGACAGTTTCCCATTGTTCTGATTTTGGCATGGCTAACTTGATGTAATAGTTATTTTTATAAACATTGTCAATAGCATAATAGAAAACTTATTTTTTTTGTATTTTTTTCTTATGCGACCCGATTAAAATTGTATTGTATCATATTCAAAAAGTTCCAATGTATACATTTTTACCAAAAACCCTATATGAGGTGCCATTTAAAAAAATCAAGTCGGTTACCATGGCAACCACATTTTTTGTGCTACGAAAGATTGCTTGATATCACTAAACGGGAAATAATTTCCCTAACACTTTCATTAAAACAAGTTTTTCATATGAGGAATATTTTAAGAAATATAAGCAATATTCCACAATTTTTATCCACACTGTCTATCTTTGTCCACGTCTATACCTCTAGCACAGATTAAATCTGTGCCTCTAGTTCGACTCTGGTTAATTCCGGAAATTATAACATATTTTATCCATCCATATTGTGTACCAAATTTGTTTGTCATTCACAAATTCTCGTGATAAAATTCAACTTGAACATAGGATGCAAAAGTTTGTATTTAATTTAGAGAATACATTTTCAAATTTCTCGAAAAATTCTACGGGAGGCTGGTTTTTGTATATTCTTTCTATAACACAAAAGCCAACGAAAATAATGGGAATGGGAAGAGTAAATTGGAACACCCTGTGCCTAGGTTGGGATAAAAAAATTAGCAATGAAAATGAAACCACTAAAAAATATCTCTCCTATACAGGGTGGTCCAACTTGTATGCCGCATAAATTAAACGTAAGAGCAATGGCACTGCAAATAGTACAGATAAACGCACGGAATTCCGCTAGCTTTCTACCGTATACTTTACATGGAATTTAAAAAGCTTGTCGCGAGAAATGTTCATAGAAAGTAGGTACCAATTAATTTTAATATACAGTGATTGGTTGAGAAGCAAGTACCTACTTGCCAAAGTATGTATTTTCTTTAGAATTCGCGCGACTAGCTTTTTGATTTACAAAAATTTGTCGCAATTTGGCATTGAATTTAACGAAAACCTAGATTTATTTTATTTTATTCCTTTTAGTAGAAACATGACGTAGGTATTTTATTTTATTCGATAAAAGTTTGTTTTTAAAAAGGTTTTTTTATCTTTTATTTTTTATTATCTACAATAATAGTTATCTAGCCTAATCTTGAATTTGACTGAATTTGATGTTTCTGAAATTCTTCCGGATGGAATTTACAAGTATATAAAACCATAAATGCAATATTTTAAACTTTGGTTGTGTTAGTTCGTCTATGTACAGGGTGATCATTTTTATACGCCCAGCCTCTCTTAGTGGAAAACGGTCGAAGATACGGAGATATTATATATGGGAGATGATATAGGGTGTATAAAGGAATAAATTGGCCCCATGTAGCGACTCTCTGCTAATACGACGCTAGGCGTCGCGTTCCGGCGCCAAGAAATATTTTTTCCCACCAACATACCATTTTTGTTACATCATTCAAAATCCCTTAGGGTAGTTTATTCATTTACAAACTGCCCTAAAAAAGGGTGAAAACTAACAACCCCTATTAATTTTTTTTGCTCGAATTTTTTTGTGCGTCATTTTTACGTATAACAAAAATATGATTTGTGTAGCCCTTTTATTATGGACCTATCATTTTGGGCATCTACTGTAACATTTTTTTTATCCCGAAGCTGAATTGTTGTTACCTGATATATTTTTTTTTAATGTTCAATAATAGTACATTATACACTTCGGTTGAGAAGTGAGCCATTATTTACCGAGCATTTTTATATCCTTCGGCGCTACGCGCCTCAGGATATAATATGCGAGGTAAATAATGGCCTTCTCAACCGAAGTGTCTATAGATTTTTTTACTACTAACATTGAAATATTGATACATTTTACATATTTGATTAGATTTTGATATTTTAGTCATTTCTCGCTTTTTTCAAATACTTCGAAAGCCTGGGAGTTCAGTTGTCAAGCTGATAAAATGAAAATAATTCTTAAATGTCATATAGAAAATTGTTCATTATTTACCTAGGTTTTTTTTATTATCATTATTTACCTAGGGAGAGAAATATTACTTCTCATTAGAGGAATGAGGTAAATAATGTTGATTTCTCAGGTTCGTAGTAAAAAAAAATAATTAAATTGTTTGACGCCCGTCTACTATGAATTTTTACTTGATTTTCTGTAGTCAGGGAATGGCATTTATCATGAAATTATTTTTTTGTAGGAAAAATATTGTGTTTTCGAGAAAAAATGTACAGGGTGTTCCCGTATATTTTGACCCACCCCTAGAGCCTTTATGTTTCTAGTTAGAAAAAAATTACTGAAATGAAAGTTGTAGGGTTTTTTCTGAACCGCTAGGGTCTGTTACTAGATAAACCAAATGAGCGTCCCAAATTTATGAAAAAATATAAACTTACTTTTTTTAAATCATATGCACATACGATTTGACATAGAGGCTGCGGTCATATGCATCGAAGAACGTAGGAATCCTAGACTAACCGACTGGGTCCTTTACAAGGAACACATAAGGTCGGAAGTCGAGGGAAATACCTACTCCATCGAAAGCGTAGAGGAACTGGAAAGAGCCTCTGTTAATTTAAATAACCTAATAATATCGTCATTTGAGGACAACTGCCCGGTAACACAAAAGACTACATCCAGAGATGTACCATGGTGGAACAGGGAACTTGGCAGACTTAAGGCCAAGACAAGAAAATTATTCAACAGAGCTAAAAGCTCAGGGAATTGGGATGAGTACAGAACATCCCTAACAGAATACAACAAAGAATTGAGAAAGTCTAAGAGAAGGACTTGGAGACAGTTCTGTGAGGGGATTGATGAACTAGCCCCAGCAGTACGACTTCAAAAGGTCCTATCAAAAGATCACTCAAGTGGCATAGGCCTACTTAAAAAGCCTGATGACAAATTCACTCAAGATAGACAGGAAAGCCTAGAGGTTCTATTACACTTTCTTGGCTCCACAATTTTAGAAGGAAATCAGGCACAGGCTTCTCTGGAAGAGGCTGTACATCGCCCAAACAGAAGTTAAAAAAGCCTAGCGAAAAAGATTTTTAACTCTAACAAAATCAGATGGGCCATAAATAGCTTTAAACCCTACAAATCACCAGGCAAGGATGGAATTTTTCCAGCTCTGCTTCAAAACAGCATCGATGAGCTCCTACCAGCGTTAGGAGCTATATTCAAAGCTAGCTTTAACTTTGAATACATTCCAAGTCTGTGGAGAGAGGCTAAGGTGGTGTTCATTCCAAAGACAGGAAGGCGTCCACCTGAAGACCCCAAGTCTTACCGACCCATTAGAATCACATCCTTCCTCCTGAAAACAATGGATAAACTAATTGATCTGCACATTAGAAGCGAAATCTTATCCGAGAAGAAACTTCATGTGAACCAATTTGCCTACCAGCCCGGCAAATCGACAATCAGCGCTCTGAATTGTCTAACAATGGACATTGAAAAGACACTAATGGCAAAAGAAATTGCTCTCTGTGCATTTATAGACATAGAAGGGGCTTTTGATAACACCTCATATGAATCCATAAAAAGCACCTGTGAAAGAAGAGGAATGAAATCTTCCATAATTAACTGGATACAATCCACATTGCGAAGCAGGGTTGTCACAACTGAAATCGGAGATGACTCGGTCACCGCTACCACGGTAAAAGGCTGTCCCCAGGGGGGGGGGTTCTATCGCCTCTGCTGTGGTCACTGGTGGTCGACGACCTGTTGAAGGAACTGACAAACTCTGGCGTTGGTGTCCAAGGTTACGCAGACGACCTGGTCATTACAGTGAAAGGCAAGCATGAAGGCGTCATTTCCAACCTAATGCAAAATGCCCTTAACATTATCAGCAATTGGAGCCATGAAGAGGGGCTTAATGTCAATCCAAGCAAGACGGTTCTAGTTCCGTTTACAAAAAGAAGGAAGCTCAACCTGAAAGCACCCACACTAAACAACAAGGAACTTACATTTTCCAGTGAAGTGAAATATCTAGGAGTCATACTAGACTCCAAACTTTCCTGGAACCAACATCTACAAAAAACCATTGCCAAAGCGACAGCGGCTTTATGGTCATGCCGCGCGCTATTTGGCAAATCATGGGGATTAAAACCAAAAATGATCCTATGGTCCTACTTTACTGTCGTAAGGCCGATCATCACATACGCCTCCCTTATATGGTGGCCAAAAACAAAGGAAAAAGGGGCGCAAGGCAAGTTGCAGAAAATGCAACGGCTGGCTTGTCTGGGTATCACAGGGGCCTTAAATACATGCCCCACAGTTGCTATGGAGGTAATGCTTGACCTCACTCCGCTACACATTTTTGTGCAAGAAGAGGCAACAAAAAGTGCCTCGCAACTTTACCAAGACAACAAATTGAAAGCAGGGGACCTTACTGGTCACCTAAAAATACTGGACACTGTCCAACTACAATCCTTGACAATGCCAAAGGACTACATGCAGAAGAAATACGACTTTGAACTATCGTTTGAAGTGGTCATCCAAGATCGCCAAACTAGTCAAATCGCAATACCAGAGACATCTTCAGGAACAAGCATCTGGTACACAGACGGATCTAAAATGGATGATGGGGTTGGAATTGGGATATATGGTCCTAATCATAGGACCTCACAGTCCCTAGGCAAGACACCATCCATCTTCCAGGCAGAACTTCAAGCCATAAATGTATGTGCTCACGAGTTTATCAACAGACGCATCAAGGGGGCAAGAATATACATCTTATCAGACAGTCAGGCAGCATTGAAAGCTCTAAAGTCTCATACTTATGAGTATAAGGTTGCCTGGGAATGTAAAACACATCTAAAGCAACTGGCTATAGGCAACAGATTGACCTTAATGTGGGTGCCAGGGCATGAAGGTGTTCATGGGAATGAAATTGCTGATAGCCTCGCTAGAGAAGGGGCTAAGGCTCCATTTTACGGTCCTGAACCATTCTGTGGCATAAACAAAAGCCACCTATTGACAGAGATCAAAACATGGGAAAAGGAACAAAAGGAAGCCTACTGGAGTAACACTCCGGGACAAAGACAAGCGAAAAGATTTTTGACCTATTCGCCTCAGAACGCCAAAAAGCTTCTCACTCTAAACAAGAATGAATTAAGACTCATCACAGGTCTCCTGACTGGACACTGCCCTTTAAGTTATCATCTTAAAAAAATGGGCAAAACAGACAATGGACTATGCAAATTCTGCAACGAACGGGATGAGACTAGCGAGCACATACTGTGTGAGTGTCCCCTCTTAATTCGAAACAGACTTAAATATTTCGAAAGGATCAATATAAATCCAAATGAAATTGGCAACTTAGCCCCAAGGACAATACTAAGCTTCGTCAAAAGCCTAGGTGAATTTGGAATTTATTAGAGCAGGGTCATTCACAAAAGATCTAATTAGGTCGCAGTGAAGAAAGGCCGTAAGGGCAAAAAAAACGACCCCTAAGAAATCTACAATCTACAATCTACTTTTTTTAATGGAACACCCTGTATATTTGTCGATTTTTGAATTGCACGCATTTCTCCGATTCCAACAATATAAATATGTTATATGTTTGCTCTTAGCATTTGCATGATATTCCAAATTGCAGATAAATACGATCTTTATATTTAATCAAGGTTGCCATGGAAAAACATTTCAACTTAGGCAAGACCATTCCTATCAATCCATTATTTTTGGGACAATACACCTTGGTACCCTTCAACTTTCATTTAAGTAATTTTTTCTAAATCGAAAAATGGAGGCTCTAGGGGTGGGTCAAAATATACGGGAACACCCTGTACAGGGAAAAAAGTTTTTTAAATAAAAGGGCTACGCAAATCATATTTTTGTTATACGTAAAAATGACCCACAAAAAAATTCGAGCAAAAAAATTAATAGGGGTTGTTAGTTTTTACCCTTTTTTAGGACAGTGTGTAAATGAATAAACTACCCTAAGGCGTCTTCCAGTAAGTAGATAACACATACCAAATTTCAAATTTTTAAGTAGCGCCGTTATTGAGATATAAATAAAAAATATTTGGGTCACCCTGTAGACCCGAATAACTTGGCAAGGAAAGCCCAAATCGAAAAATTTTATATGAAAGACCCCCTTAAAACCACCTGCCGAACACCCCTTTAAAGTATTTACTATACATTCTGACTCACCCTGTATAATATCTCCATATCTTTGACCGTGTTCCACCAAGAGAGGCTGGGCCTCTAAAAATGATCACCCTGTACTTTTTTTGTAGGAAAAATCAAACTTAAAATTTTTATAAATGGTATTTTCAAGTACAGGGTGGTTCATTATAAATTGACACCCCCCTTAACTTGCTAGTTTTTGAGGTTAGAAAAAAAGCTTTTTACAAAAGTTTTAGATACTAATACAAAGTTTTTTGTGGCGCTATTGGACGGTGTACAGTGTGTTCTAGAAAGCCGTGGCAGACATAACTTATATTTTTTAAATGAAACACCCTATATATTTTTGTATTTTTGAAATCTGCTCATCAAGGCAATTAAAATGATATCAAACTTTGTGGCATTATCTTTTTCCGTTTTTGAAAAATTCCGTTTTCAAATTTTATACTAAATTTATTTAACTCGAATTTGTGGATCTCGCGATAAAGATAGATGATCGATGTAATAACAAAAAATATTTGTTTTAAACAAGAGAGTAATATTGTGAAACTCCAAAATGTTTAGGAGCCTTTTCAAATTTTACTGATTATATTCTAGAAATAAAGAATTTCAGGAAAGTCGTAAAAGCTCCTAAACATTTTGGAAGTTTCACTACGTTACTCTCTTGTTTAAAACAAATATTTTTCGTTATTACATTGATCGTCTATCTTTATCACGAGATCCATAAATTCGAGTTAAATAAATTTAGTATAAAATTTGAATACGGAATTTTTCAAAAACGGAAAAAGATAATGCCACAAAGTTTAATATTATTTTGATTGCCTTGATGAGCAGATTTCAAAAATGCAAAAATATATAGGGTGTTCCATTTAAAAAAACATAAGTTATGTCTGCCACGGCTTTCTAGAACACACTGTACACGGTCCAAATAGCGTCACAAAAAACTCTGTATTTATCTAAAACTTTTGACAAAAACTTTTTTTCTAACCTCAAAAACTAACAAGTTAAGGGGCGTGTCAATTTATAATGAACCACCCTGTACAAGGGCAACTAAGAGTAGCCAATAAAGTGGGGTGCCTTTTTGGCATTTGGACTGGGAAAAATTTTAAAATGAAAATTGTATACCTAAATGTAGACCTCGCGAAACAGATGGAGCCAAAATTGACCAAGTTATATTTAAAATGTTTGCTCCCGGAATTGGTAGATCCGACCACAACACATCTTGGAGGCACAAAGTAGGAAAAGACAAAAGTAATAGAAATCCAAAATACCACATAGATATAGCATAACCTACCTACCTACTGTGGAAATAATAATTTATTGAAACACTGTTCTACTTTGGCTGTTTGATTGATAGGAATAATAATTTCATGTCAGAGAATTTTTTTGAATTTCAAACTTTATGCCGGCATAAATTCGTCTATTTTGTCTCTTGAGCCGGAATTTTACCTTCGTTAACCCGGTAATAAACATCCAGTCTAGTTGTAAATAAAAAACATAGGCAAAATACCCTTAAATTATGCAGCGGGAATACCAAAAGTGTAGCTATTGTTTATCAGATGGCGCGAAAAACAGACGATCGATGAACGGTTGACGCTGTTGTTACAGGTCCAGTTTAATAATTACATATATTATGTTCATATGATCAATTTTACGCTTTGGCGATATAATATTTAAGCAACTAAGCTGTCTGATTACTTTTTTATGTTTTTGTATTACTTCCATATTATTATATACTATGAATTACGAATTTTTAATATTAAAATAATATAAAACTTCAAAAGGTACATTCGGGAGACCCCCGTAGCTCAAAGACTCCGATTTGTGATTTTAACCCCTCTCTTTTTAGCAATGGTTCATTGATTTTTAGCTTGAAAGGTACACGGCGGCACTAAAAACTGCTTTAGTCGACTTTGCATTATTTATACGTATGTGGCCGTTATGTATTTTTCGTGAGGAAAACACAATCGTTAGCATATAAACTGACATTAGGGGAGGATTCATATGTCTGTCTCTATATGTATAGGTATGTCGAAAATTATCTATACCGGGTGTTCCATTTTAATAAATGCAGCTATTATAAATATCTCAAAAACGAAAATCGCAAAAAATCACATAAAAGTTGAAGCATATGAGGTGCAATGTAAGACGCACGTTTTCACTTGTAGGCAGACGACGTTTTCAAGGTCACTTGAATGTCAACTGTGTTTTTTACTGTTAAAGGCATATCTTTAGTTAAAGAATGTGATTCGGCACGTTTTCTGTAGGTATAGTATTGCTGGCTTAAAAGTTCTACAAAATTATGTTTAGTTTTTTCAATGAAATGAAACATGGTCTTTTATGTGTACATAAGGTGTTTCTTCGTTAGCATTAGCATTAACACAAACACACATTTTAAGTAACGCAATAATTAAGATAAATACATATCTCGAAAATAAAAAATGAAAAAAGAAAACGATATATTGATGCGAAAGAACATCTTCTGTACCTATATGTTAAACATATACAGTGTGACCTCCGTTAAGGAGTTACCACCCTGGTAAAATCTTTATTTGTTTACCGATTTTGATAAACTGTTTTTTGTTAGTTTCAAAAAGCACATTAAACAATGTGTGTAACTTTACTTTTGAGCTGTAATCATGGCCACCTGTCAACACATGGGCTATTATTACTATTATTTGTTTAATAATATTTTTATTAGGTACAGTGTGTCCGCCTGAAGGTGATAGGAACATTCAATTTAACCATTCCGTATTTTTTGAGACAAATTAATGATTTAAAAACCAGTTTGTTGCAGTTTTTTCCAAACAATGTAATGTCGTTTGGAAAAAAACAACAGAAAGTCAAACAAAAGTTATAACCAAAAAACCTTTTTGGAAAAAATGAAGATGGTGCAAAATGTTTCTTTTTATTAATTTAAACATATTTTTTTTTTATTAACGGATAATAATAGAACACATATGCAGTTAACTTTGGGGTTACCTTTCGATTAAAAACGAGGAAAAATAACCGACTCAAACGTAGTCACGTGACTTTCGCTGTCTGTCAAAAATTATATTTAAAAAATAAAATCCCTAAAAATTGGTTTATTTGTTACAATTTCAAAAGGTTAAACTTGAAAAAGTTGTTTCTATTTTAATGTTACATAAGCGCCTATTTCCTATTTATAAAATTTCTTAAAATTTTAAAAAGTCGTTACTTCGTAAAAACTATTTTATATTACTAGCTATACAACATAATATACGAGTATCATTCTATAATTTTATTAACTTTTTAATATTACTAAAAAATATCGATAAGAATATGTCTTTTTCAGAAGAAAATTATATTAACGCTTTAAAATTCTATTATGTTTGACACAAAGTTAATGTACCGGCAATCATTTAGGCATTTAGGTAGTACCATAGAAGAATCTACTACGTAAATTCTTCTATGGTACCTAGTACCTATAAATTTATTTACATTACATTTTCCATTACTCTAAATGTATGCCAAAATAATACATATATTAAGATATCAGCAAATAGTAGGTATTTCACGTATCTAACAAAATTCACAACTTTAGGTCAACTTTGGATCAAATACAACAGAATTTTAATTTCTTTCGGTTTATCAATATTAAGTACTTAATGAAAAGTTAATAGAATGATAAAACTATAGTGACATAAATTCTAAATGTCGGTTAGGGTAAGTATTGTGATCATTCATGCGGTTTTGAGGGATTGAGGGAGAATTATTAGGTATGTCATGGCAGTAGATTTGACAGCCGGTTAGGTAGTCCTCTTACTTAATATTTTACTCAACAATATTCTTAATAACTATGAAAAAATATAGAAAAATAAAGGAGCGTAAATATTCATATTATTATTTTGTGTTTAACAATTCACAGTTTCAATGCCAAAATACGCCAGGATGGGAGCGATGTGCTGTTATTTGTATAAAAAATTACAAAATAAATTAAAAGTAAAAAAATATTTTTAAAAAATAAATTAAAAGTAAAAAAATATTTTTAAAAAAAGCTTTTATTTAAATGCGCTAAAAAGAATAAAATAATCTTTTCTTTTAAAACTTTTACTATCAACTTATAACGTCATTCCACAATTTATATGATATAAAAGCTTGTCGCGAGATTTAAGTTTTCAAACTAAGTAAATACCACTACTTAAATCTCGCGACAAGCTTTTATATCATATAAATTGTGGAATGACGTTATAAGTTGATAGTAAAAGTTTTAAAAGAAAAGATTATTTTATTCTTTTTAGCGCATTTAAATAAAAGCTTTTTTTTTAAATATTTTTTTACTTTTAATTTATTTTTTAAAAATATTTTTTTACTTTTAATTTATTTTGTAATTTTTAGTTTGGCCACGTGTCTGAGTCTATTCATCTCAGTTAACGCATCATTGTTGCAAGGTCGTTTGCCGGTTAGTTTAGAACAGTCTAGCTCTTCAATGAGGAGACCTTCTAATGATCTAACCCTACTTAAGGCCACGTATGCTTGACCAGGCGCGAAGAGCTTGGAGCCTAAATATACAACGAGACAGGTTGCAGACCAATGCTGTTGACGCCTATCTCACCAAACTACACAAGTCAAAGTTAACTAGTCCGCCATCTTGGGTGTTCCGCCATGTTGGATTTAGAATGACGTCACACATATAATCATGCATTGTCATCCAAATTAAACGTGTGTACAAAATTTCAGCTCGATCGGTTGAAATTTAACTAGTCCGCCATCTTGAGTGTTCCGCCATGTTGGATTTAGAATGACGTCACACATATAATCATGCATTGTCATCCAAATTAAACGTGTGTACAAAATTTCAGCTCGATCGGTTGAAATTTAACTAGTCCGCCATCTTGAGTGTTCCGCCATGTTGGATTTAGAATGACGTCACACATATAATCATGCATTGTCATCCAAATTAAACGTGTGTACAAAATTTCAGCTCGATCGGTTGAAATTTAACTAGTCCGCCATCTTGGGTGATCCGCCATGTTGGATTTAGAATGACGTCACACATATAATCATGCATTGTCATCCAAATTAAACGTGTGTACAAAATTTCAGCTCGATCGGTTGAAGATATCTGCTTCAAAATTGAGTTGCAAGATTCCACCCGAACAAATTACATACATACATACATACATACATTGCAAGTTAAATAAAAGCTTTTAAAAAGGGGGTCGGTCCGCCTGCCTCCCCCTAGACCCCTGGTTCAGACCAACGACCTTGCTTGCCGGGCAACAAAACAACTTATAAGGAACGGAAACTTATTTTAGCAAGGCGAAACATTACTTTTTATTCTCGCTCTGTACCAATGGCCGCTCTCCAACTCCAGCGCCATCTTACAGACACTTGCGCAATTTTTGCACTCCAGTACCCAATTTCTGTTTTAGCAACATTTATCCTAGTTAGGAACACGGTCAAATGAAGGTCGTCGCGAGGTGATGACCTTTATTTGCGTCCTTAAGCAGTTTGTCGAGTGTCAGGTTAGCGAGCGCATACTGTAGGATACGGAATTAGACGACATCCTGCACATCATTTCCTTCCTCTCTACAAGTTTGATTAATCACACAACCGAGGAAATGATACTTTCCCTCTAGATGTATAGGGGAGAGAACCCTTGCAATGACACACTGACACCTCTAACCCTTAAAGGAAAAATTGCTACCACACAATATTATGCTACAAAGCCGATCTTGAAGCGGATCAATGGTTATCCTAAGGACACGACTTAATGCCTTAATCAATATTAGAATTTTGAAAACTCATTGATCTACATCACCCCATTATGCACTCAATAAAATTGAGAAAACAAATAATAAGTTTAAAGAACAAAAAATAATGTTGCAACTTTCATTGATAAGTGATGTAAATAGTCTCACACTATAAAAATTAAAGTACCTAATAGATATAAGTAAATAGCGATAGAATAGAGTATAGAAACATGTATCAGCCACAAAATCAAAATTCTTACCGAAATACATTAAAAATGTATACAGGGTGTAACTAAACGGATGGTCAAAAATGAAACCACGTATTCTTGGAGTCAAAATAAGGGCACTTCTTCATATATTTTTTTCTCCTACGGGCCATAGTTTTTTTATACAGAGCGTAGAAGTTTAGAGAAAAATACACATATTTCTTAGTAGATATCTCTAGAAATATACGAGATATTTTCTTCAAACTTGGCGTGGCACATGAGCGGATGAGCCGTCAAACTATGAAGCTTCTGAGGTCCCCAGTTGCGGAGATACAGCGTGTTATTAAAATTAATTAATTCATAAAAATGTGAATACCCTGTATAATCCCATTTTTTACATTTGTTCTGAGTGGTGACTTCAATGGTTAACAAAAAGTATCTCTTAGTATTTTTTTTATATTCGCAACCGTTTCTTAATTATTTTCAAAGAACGGCAATCCTGCAATAAACAAGTCATTTTAAGATAAAATCTATAGCAATCTGTGGCTGTCAATTAAACTTTATTTAGCAAAATACGAAAGCAAAAACCATAATGAAAGAAACTTAATGCTATTAGAAAATTATTAAATTATTAAATGTTCGAAATGACAGCCGTCTCTTTCAATACACGCAACTATGCGTTTACGCATTTTTATTACTGCCATTGGCAAGTCCATAGCAAAAAGTGCATGTCAGTCAATTCTTCGAATGAAAATATCATTTTTCAAAATATTGATATTAAAGTGCAAAATTGACAGCCAAATGATTCAAATAATGCCAAGTTTAATTATTGACATCCATAGATTGCTATTCTTGAAATGACTTGTTTATTATAGCAGCATTGCCGTTCTTCAAAAATAATTAAAAAACGGCTGAGAATATGCAAAATACTAAGAGATACTTTTTGTTAACCATTGGATTTACCAGTCAAAACAAATTTTAAAAATGCGATTATACAGGGTATTCATATTTTTCTGAACTAATTAATGTTGTTGTATCTCCGCAACTGGGGGCCTCAGAAGCTTCATATCAACCTTAAGTTTGACAGCTTATCCGCTCATGTGACACGCCAAGTTTGAAGAAAATATCTCGTATACTTCTAGAGATACTAAGAAATATGTGTATTTTTCTCTAAACTTATACGTTCTGTATAAAAAAACTATGGCCCGTAGGAGAAAAAATATAGGAAGAAGTGCCCTTATTTTGACTCCAAGACTCCAAGAATATGTGGATTCATTTTTGACCATCAGTTCAGTTACACCCTGTATAGGTAATGAATTTGGATCGGCTAAAAATGCTTCCCTTAGTCAAGACTAGGGCGTGTGACGTCACTGCCTTTACCGACAAGCCACATATAGCCGCTATCGTGCTAAAATTAATTCGAATAAGTGGAGTTTAACTAAAACAAAATCTATGCATTCCTCTTTGGCTTGTACAGCAATATTCACCCCTATAACTTTTTTATTTTCAGAAAAAATAGTAGTAGAGCAAAGTTGTAGGGAATAATAATAATAATAATTCTCACCTTCACAACACCCCAAACTATGGACAATTACTGTTATTTTGTCTTCGTTGCAATTTGCTACAGGGCAAACGTAGTAATCCCAGTGTGTGATGTATGACAAATAGTAAATCACGGAGCAATACCGCGAAGCCACATTTTGTCCAGTGCTCTTGGCCATCAGCGGCGTTTTTCTATAAAGACATGAGCATGCAGTCTGCCTTGATCTCGATTCGAACTAAGGTTGATCGAAGGCTTTTTTGGCGACTATTGGTTCAAAAATCAAATATTTGCGGGCATGCTTTGTATACAAAAAAAGATGCCACATATTATTATATCTATTAGGAGCATTCGCCTTTAAAATATAGTTGCATTTTGGGATAAGTATTCTAATTTTGACATACAACCTGACGAGTTAGTAAACAAATTTCATTAAATTTAAAACACGCTGACGATTGTCCATATTTTCAGGACAAATGCTCGTTATCATTTATGACATTTTTAACACGTTTTATTAGCTTAATTTGTACGTATGCAATTATGCATGCATATTATGTATGTATGTAACTATGTAAACAAATAAATCAAACAAATCGATATTTACCCGCTTCTAATTGTCGCATCGACTTGAAATTTTGCAGGTACAATATTATGGTGTCATCAAGCTTTTATGATGATAAGGGAAGAAGGGAGGTGGGGAAATTATGAATTCCTTTACTAGTGGAGTCCAGGTTCAGATAAGCAGCTGTAAAAGTAATCTACTAACAAGGATGGATTTTTGTATAGTATATATTGAACTCACTTGGAACATCATGAAAATGCTTGGGCGGCGTTTCCTTTGTAAAACAAGACCAATTCACAGGCGGCGCGCGGCCCTTAGTAATATTATACAAATTTTAAATTTTATTTAAATGCTCTAAAAAAGAATAAAATAAACTTTTAAATAATTCAAACCAACGCAAGCCAATAATTTTGTTACACACAAAACAACACCACCCAAAAATCTATACACAAAACCAAAATCGGTAAAATAAAGCGCAATCAAATCGCTACGCTCGCTTTCTCGTTGGCTGCCTCCTTGACTAGGTCGACGTCGACCGAATAAAAACCTTTGAATTTTATACGGGTGATTTCTTATAACTCTTATAATTCTGGTATGTTTATCAGTAGCAGAGCGTGGTAAATGCTATGAAATAGGTCGCGCCCCATATATCACTCTGTTCCAATTATTCAGTTCATTTATACTATACCTTTAATTATAAATAAAGTATGTTTTTGTGGCATAGCAGATAAAGCATAATCAGTTTAAAAAATTCAAACCCGTGCTATTATCAGCTGATCATGGCAGTTCGTTGGACTCCCCTTTGGTTACCCTCCACCCTCTAACCCTTTACAGTAGTTGTAGAACACGCCAGTGTCTCCTACATTTAACCGCTAGGTACCACTAATAGTCAGTTGGAACAAATACCACCTAGCGGATGGAACCCGTATGGCGCCTTCAAGAGAGAAAGGAAAAAATACTATTTTTTTGTGCAAACCTTATAACTTATTTCCAAGTTCATAAACTAATCCTAATTTTTATGGCACTCACGTTTGTAAATGATACCTAAATTCTCTCTGAAATCGAACTGGTATATCAAATAAAGTGGTTTTATTTTATATACAGGGTAAATCATAAAAAAAATGTTGAAAAAGTGTTTTTTTTTTAATAGAAACTTGAAACTGCATTTTTGGGCTTACCTTTCAATTCTAAACAACTGTTCTCAAAACATGTTATCTTTAAAATTAAAAATAAGGGTACCTTACTCTTGAGCCTTTTTCATATTTTCGAACCTCCCCCGTATTCGAAATGAGATATTCAAATTTTGAAAACTACGTTTTGAGTTCGCGGGAATGCACAACCTTTTATCAAGAATCAAATTTTCAGATATATGTAAAATAAAAAAATCCCATATGGTGCGTACTTTCTGCCAGTCACTGTATGTCGAATAATGTGGGTAGAAGAACAAATAGGAACTTCGCATAACCAACAGTAATGAATAACCCTATAACCAACTCTAGTAGCTGTAAAAAACGCCGAAGTCTTCAACATCTCACCGCTACTTACTAAAGTCAGTTGGACCAAATTCCACCTAGCCGATGAAACCCGTATGATCCGGAAGGGGTCCCGGGTTCGAATTCCAGCTGGAGTGTATTTATTTCAACTGATTAATCATTTACCTGCTATGCGTTTTTTCCAAATATCTAGTAAGCCCTGACTTATTTCAAAAATCCACACTAGTTTCCGAGATCAACATACTGATCATTAAAAAAACTCATCCTGTATAACTGTCTTATACAGTGCAAAAACTCAAAATGCACTTGTAAAAATTTGAAAATACTATAAGGTTCCTAGTGAAATAGAAATAAACAACCGATAATACACTTGTGGACAAAGCCGCAACCTATTAAAATAAGGCTTTTGAATAATGTTAGCTCCAGATTTAAAATTTCAATTCTGTCTCCGCTAACTTAACCTGTTTCCTGTATACTTTACCTTTATCATAAGGTTTTTTCAATTTTTCAATTTGATGTTTTATACACTCGTAGAAAAATTATGATGAAATTATAATCATGACTAAAGTCACGTTTATAACCATGTTAGTAAAATTTAAAATAAGCATATGGCGTCTGGGAATAACAATATAAGAGAGAGTTTCAGATAGAACGATAGAAGTAGTTTCTTTGTAGTCTATGCAATGCAGCTGTTTTTTTGAAACTCGTTTTAATATCGCAAAAAGCGCTTTTAGCCTTTTTTAATCTGTCATGTTTGTGTGCTCAGAACTTAAGCTTAGGTCGTGCATTGAGACAGAACAAATTACTCAACTCGCAGCCCAACAAGACTTTATTTTCATCAGTAATAACAATAACTCACCCGAATCGTAAGCGTTAAAAAAGTAAGCTCTTTCTTGGAGGTTCATTGTTGTAATTTTCGCGCGTTATGTTCTAGAAGTTGCTACCTCATCATATAGAAATTACGCCGTAGAAACTACAAGTTCAGCACAGTCTAGATGGACTCTCGAAAACCTTGAGATCTTGCGAATTCGATAAACTATCGCGGTCCATATTTTTGCAAATTTTGCGAATCTTTTGGTATACAAAGTAAAATTTTGACATATAACAACGTATACTTTCAAAATGCCCACCATCGGTATTTTTGAAACGGTAAGCGCTACAAGGTTGGTTAAATTAGACAAAAGTTGCGCATTTTGATGTGTTTCAAGAATCTGTAAAGAAATTTGACATAGCTCACGTGGTTACCAAAATAACCTGAAAAAACTGAAAACTTTCACTTTTTTATTTTGTCCGTAACTTTTTTAATATCAAACGGAGTTGAATGAAATTTGGTGGAATTACGTAATTAGGTACGGGCTTTCGAATGCACTATTCAGAAAAATTCTCTGCCTACTGGATCTTTAGGTGTTCATAACCAAATTTCGATTTTCTTATGGCGGCCATATTGGATTTTACCACCATTGGATAGAGCAAAAAATTACGAATACAACCATGTATCACAACACCTAATTAAACCCACTTCAATGTCAAATTTCTAATATTTTAAATATTTTTAAGCCAGGCAGTAGGCCATGATACCGAAAACAATATCAATAACTGTCACCTAATAAACAGAAACGTCAGTTAGTTCCCATAACCTTTGTTAACTACTTAAAATTGTGTGTTAACCGTCTTAAGTGACTAAAGCTTATTGAATCATGCCCCAACAATATCCAATAAATGAAAGATTGGATATGTACAATGTTTATATTCGAAACTACCGTAATTCTAGCCAGTATCAAGAATTATACCCCGAACGAAGGCAGCCTAACAGAACTATTTTCCGAAGGTTGTGTAGGCGTATGGAAGCGGATGCGACGTTACAAAACAAAAGAAGAAATGATTTTGTAAGAGCTAGAGGAGCTGTAAGTGAAATCAATGTTTTGGCTCAAATTCATTTAAATTTAAATCCAGAGACATCGCAAAGGAAAATTGCTGGGGAATGTAATGTGTTTGTCGTTAGGGGCAGTTAACAAGATTTTAAAAAAGCACAGATACCATGACTTTAAAATTCAACCCGTACAAAAGTTACTTATTTATTGCCGGGGGACTAAGGCCTGCCGGTTAGATACTGACCCCTGCCGCCATCTATCTATTTATTAGAATTTAGTTTCTTGTTCCTATTAAAATAACGTTAAATAAATACACTTTTGACATCAAATTTTACGTTTCTGTTTATTAGGTGACAGTTATTGATATTGTTTTCGGAATCATGGCCTACTGCCTGGCTTCAAAATATTTAAAATATTAGAAATTTGACATTTAAGTGGGTTTAATTAGGTGTTGTGATACATGGTTGTATTCGTAATTTTTTGCTCTATCCAATGGTGGTAAAATACAATATGGCCGCCATAAGAAAATCGAAATTTGGTTATGAACACTTAAAGATCCAGTAGGCAGAGAATTTTTCTGAATAGTGCATTCGAAAGCCCGTACCTAATTACGTAATTTCACCAAATTTAATTCAATTCCGTTTGATATTAAAAAAGTTACGGACAAAATAAAAAAGTGGAAGTTTTCAGTTTTTTCAGGTTATTTTAGTAACCACGTGAGCTATGTCAAACGAGACAGTTAAGTCTGTACTGTGGTAATATGCACAAAGAACAGTAGTTGGAGAGACGTCACGCTTCTCAACTGTGGCAGTGACGTCAAGCTAATGAGGCAGTATCCGCAAATTCAAATAGATGCTGGTATTTTTCGCTATTTTTTCTACAGGAAATATTGTTTGATTTTTTATTGCACAGATTTAACTTTTGGAAGGATATTTAAGGTCTTATATGGTTTTTAAACACATGGGAGTAAATTATTATTATTTAAGGAAGTAAGGATTGACCGAAATTTCAGTCAACAACGGTCGTACAGGGCTATTCATATAACATTCTACACCCCTTAACTTGAATGTCGGACAAAATCAAAATTGCCATGGAAAATTCAAAACAAATATTACGAGAATCAGAGAATCAGAGCTTGACTTTGACAGTTTCTATCAGGTGTTAATTTATTGTTGTGTTTGTTACCACATCGTGATGTGAAAATGGTATATTATTGTTATAATATTAGTGACAAATACGACATTGTTGAATGTTATGTTTATATAGAGTAACCCAAATATGCAACACGCATATTTTGCATATTTAGGATATTATATGCATTTTTTAAATATTGAACGAATTTAGGGTAATTTAAATCTATAGGTAAATTATAATTTCATAGGCACTAATCCTGGTGATCTGAAAACGAATAAAGTCGGTATTTATACCTATTTAATAAAGTACAATTATTGAAAAGGACGGAATAAATTATAGATAGGTTATTTTTTGCTCGTTTTGTCAGATGCAGCACCGTACATGGTAAGAGCCGGGCAAAATTTGAAAATCTTTTATTTGAAGTTGATACATGTAACATGCCTTGCTCATGCGCTTTAAATAGGGTTGCTGAGGAAATTAGGAAACATTTTCCGCTTGTAAATAGTTTATAGTTTATAGCCTATAAGGGTTCAGTTCTACAAAGAAAAACTACCAAACACTCCTCTTCCACCTCAACCTGTTATTACAAGATGGGGCACTTGGTTGGAAGCTGCATTTTTTTATTGTGAGAATTTTTGCCAACAGAAAGATCTAATTTCAGAATTTTCCAACGAATCTTCCCAGTCCCTTACAGATGTTAAACAACTATTCGAAAATAAGGAAATAAAGAAATAACTTTCCTTTCTGAAAGCAAATTATAGCTTTCTTTCTAAAACAATAACATAAATGGAGGAATCTAATTTGCCATTAACCCGAAGTGTAGAAATGGTAAAACAATCTGAGGTTGCTTTTCAAAATGTCACAGGTAAAATTGGGGACAAAATATTTCAAAAATTTAGAAATGTGATGGAAAAAAATAGTGTGTTTCAGTTTCTTAGTCAAGTAGCAAATATTTTAAAGGGAGATTTTACCGAATCCATCGAGTTGGATCCTGTGATAGTGAGCAAGTTTAAAAGCGCACTTCTTACATCGGTTGATCTGGAAAGGAGTTTCTCCATTTATAAATTTTTATATTCTGATAGAAGACAACATTTTTTAATTGAGAATTTTGAGCAACATTTAGTGGTTTATTGCTTTTACAACTAAATTTCAACCTGATTTTTATAATTTATAACAAATGCATATTTAGATTCAGTTCAATCGCCCTGTATGTAGAAAATTTAAAATAAAATATTGTTATTTAGAAATTTGTATGTACATTATACAGGGTGTCCCACTTTAAAATTGTACAAATCCGTAAAATCTTCATTTTTGGAGATAATCGTCTAAACTTTTTTTTGCTTGAAAGGCCTTCAAAAACTGCTTCTTTTGATCTTCCTGCCATTTTAAAAATGAAAATCCAGGGCCGGCTGCGATTTTTTTATACCCCCGATTTTCACGAAAACCATTTAGCGATTTTTTTATTTAAAATCTGACCCCACAGCATTAATCAGAACACCCAAAAACCCTCATATACCAAATTTGAACAAAAAGTATACAGGGAGTTCCATTCTGTAGGGTGTCAAAGTTGAGCAAAATAAGAATTTTAAAGACATTTGGCGAGTCAAATGTGCCATGGAATCCCTTCAAAACAGTTGAATGGTCAACAGAACCACTCAAAATGTTGGTATGAAAAGATTTACTACAAAAATATACAGGGTATTTTTCTCTGAGCCATCTCAAATTTCGGAATTTTTATTAAATTTTATACTGGTCAGGAGTGCTCTGGAATCATTGAAAAAGTATTAATAAACACAAAAGTAATTTATTTCTTTACAAAATGCCAACCAATAAATAAAAACAATTTAAATTATTGGACCTTGCTCAACAAAGCCACTGTCTAAGATAATACACTTTCTGTGCGTTTCCGGTTGTGGCACACTAGCCACCTTAACTGATATGGATTTACCGACTGGCAGGCTTCTGTAGTTTTTAGATATAGTTCGTTTATAGTGTGTGGAGCGGTTCTGATATACACGATTTTTGACCCATTTAAAGTTACAAAAAATTCAGTAATTTGAGATGGCACAGATAAGAACACTCTGTATATTTTGTATTGGACCTTTGCACATCAACACCTTGAGCGGTCCTATTGACCATTCAACTGTTTTGAGGGGATTCCATGGCACACTTGACTTGGCAGATGCCTTTAAAATTCCTATTTTGCTCAACTTTGACACCCTGCAGAATGGAACTCCCTGTATATTTTTTATTCAAATTTGGTATTTTAGGGTTCCGGGGTGTTCTGATTAACGCTGTGGGGTCAGGTTTTAAATAAAAAAATCGCTAAATAGTTTTCGTGAAAATCGGGGGTCTAAAAAAATCGCAGCCGGCCCTCGATTTGCATTTTGAAAATGGCAGGAAGGTCAGAAGAAGCGGTTTTTGAAGGCCTTTCAAGCAAAAAAAAGTATAGGCGATTATCTGCAAAAGTGAAAATTTTACGGATTTGTACAGTTTTAAAGTTGGACACCCTGTATATGTTTATTTGTAAATGAAACAATAAATTTATATTTTTAAAGTGTTTCTTAATTTGCATATTTTCAACATTTTCCTGCATATTTTGAGTAAATTATTTGCATATTTATGCGCATATTTTTAGGGTTTCGACTTTCATATTTGGGTTACTCTAGTTATGTTTCTTGCTCATCACACGTAGGTATTTCAAATATGTTTATAACAAATTGAGAATTACTAGAAGTTTAAAAATAAAGAAAGCAGAAATAAACCACGACATGTTTTAAGTGAGAATATGCAGGAAGCAGTCTTATTATACTTTGTGGAAAATTCGAGACATTCTATTAAAGATGCATCTAGCTATTTGCAAATATCATGGAGCTCAGTCCAGAGAGTGTTGAAAATGCATAAGTTTAGACCATATTGTTATCGACCAGTTCAAAAACCGTATGAAAATGATAATTACAGGGTCCGTAGCAAATAAATTCTCAAATTTTGTGTAAATATGAAATCAAAAGGCAAATATGAAAAAATATGAAATATATTTTTTCAAAATATAAAGTTATATGAAATCTACAATGAATGATTGGGAAGTTGAAGTAATATCGATTTCAAAAGTAAAGAATAAAGTGGAAATTTAGAGCATACATGACAAAAAAATAAGTAATAAGTATACTTCAAAATGTAATCTGCAGTTGCATGTCGGATAAAAAATGTATGAAGATCTTAAGTCTTAATAATAAGTACTTCATTTCTTGATTTCGACCAGAACAATACTTTTATTTTCAATTCCTTTGTAGAAGCTTTATTTGTTGTCTCGAAATATAACAAACTATACTAAAAATATTATTATTAGCGATTTTAATCAGACTCTTGGGCAAATTAATTCTCTCGCCTTTGATATCAGACACTAGTATTTTGTAAAAATAGGGCTCCAAAGTAAAAGTTGACACGTGTAATACTTTTCTTGGAGATATTATTAGTATTTTCTTTAGATCTACCTAGTATTACCGATTTAAATGATTGCTCTTTCGAAAATTGAGAAATATACAGGGTGTTCCATCTAAAAAACATAAGTTTGGAATTTGGTCTATATCTCCGAAATGCCACATTCATTTGTTTTTCTGAATACATACATGAAATCGCAAGAAAATTTTATACAATTTCATATTTACATTTTTTCCCAAAATTAAATACAAAGTCAATAAGGTAAATTGTTATGGGAAAAACCCTGTACATGTCGGAATAAAGATGCGGTGAAGAACAGAATGAATGTCATCCAGTCAGGAGATGTAGTATGGTAAGAGATTCGATGTACCTACCTGCTACAACATCAAAAAGAAGAAAAATGGTCACGAAACGAATAAAAACTAGATGGAATCGGCTGTAGTTAAAGACTTTTTAATGCCTAATGCTAAATTCCATTAAAAATTCTCGAAGAAACGCAACGGCAAAGCAAATGCAAAACAAGTTAGTGGACTGCAAACTACAACAGGGAACTAAAAGCTATGGCCATATTTGTTCAGTGCATGGCCCAGATTCTAAATCTCGCTCTATATGCACGAGGTAACCACCAGGGAATTTGTATATTTTGTTAAGAGACGGCCAAAGCATTTAGAACGAAACTTTTGTCCCACAATGTGAAGTTGCCACATTGTTCTGGGTTTAATAATGCACACTCGTTATCTTAAACATTCGTACAATCATAATTGTTGCTAACAGTCGCCAATAAATATTTTTTAGCTTGCAGACTTTAACACTTAAAGTCTATCCAAGTTACAGAGGCAGTGGATCAAAGCATTGGCCACCACGTGACCTATTTTCTTATTGGTCTGGCCGTCATAAAATCTCAAGTGTTTACGCGGCGAGCAGAATGCAGGGCCGGCTCTTCCCTCAGTCGAGTTTCCTGCATATTTTAGATCAGATCGCGAGCAGTATATTCTGTAAATTTATTTTGCTACTTAATTTAAGGAAATTTATAAAGATTCACGAAAGGTAGAAACAAAAATTTTAGAACTTCTAAAAGAATTAGTTCAGAATTACAAGCCACTTGGAATCTCATATTAGTCCGACCCTGGTAATCGATCGCAAGGCGGTCATGTGACTTTGTTTATATCTTCTGCCTCTGTAACTTGGATAGACTTTAGGTATAACCTTTTACTAACTCCCAGGCATAACTTACATAGCCAAAAAGCACTGGAAAATCTGAGTGTTTCTGGCTAATAACATTTATCAAAACCACTCAGGGCAGCAAACTAATCTAAACATGGTAAACCTGTAACAATAATAAATCTAGTTTAGGAAATAAGTAAAACTGGAGGAAATAATGGTCTATTTAAAAGTCGAAAATCAATATTTTTGATCAAGATATTAATACTAATTGAAAGAAACGATTAAGGGAAGTTTCTCTATGGAACAAATCGCTATGCCATCAAAATGCTGAAGAGCTAATTAAAACTTTAATAGATAGCATCAGTTTACAAAGGAACGATGAATTCAAAATTTCACAGAACCGATTTAAACAAAGAAGTGGGTTTTAGATGTTATAAGAAGTATAAATTAATACTTCTGATGTACAACGAAATTTAGCCGTCGCTGTACATAAGACAGAATTTGCAAAATTAGGTATAAACGACATGGCAAACAAGATATTGATCGAATTTAAGTTAGATGAAAATCACAGATATAATATATTTTATAGGGTGGTAAAAATTGACATTTATTAGTAGGATCTTACTTGGAAATTTTTTGGACCTTTTTTATATTACATTACCAGACTTATCAGCAGAAATCACCCGTATAAAATTCAAAGGTTTTTATGTGGTCGACGTGGACCTAGTTAAGGAGGAAGCCAATGAGAAAGCGAGCGTAGCGATTTGATTGGTCGGCGTTTCGGAGATCCATGGAGCAGGTGTCGGCGTGGGCCAGTTAGGTCAGTATAACCAGTGCCGTGCACGGAAATAAGGATTGCGCTTTATTTTACCGATTTTGATTTTGTGTATAGATTTTTTGTGTTCTGTTTTTGTGTGAAACAAGATTAGTGATTTGCTTTGGTTTGAATTATTTCAAAGTTTATTTTATTATTTTTTAGAGCATTTAAATAAAATTTGTATAATTTTATTAAGGGCCGCGAGCCGCCTAAGACTCGGTCTTGTTTTACAAAGCAAACGCCGCCCAAGCGTTTTTATGCTGTTCCAAGTGACTTCATTTATACCATACAACACTTCCTTTTGTTTTGGCAATTTATGGACTTAAATTAGACAAAACATGGAAAAGAAATGCTTGCCAAATTTAATCTAAAATATCTTAAAAAGTACAGAAATTAATAAAAAAATCAAAATTGTAATTTAAAACGATGCATTTTGGAGCAAAAACGTCTACATAGATAATTAAATTCATATTAGTTTAAAAGCTATACTACCCTTGCTGCGGCGTCAATACCCTAATGTTTTATGCCATTAAAGCGTATTAATTTGCCCGAACATAATTATTTTCATTAGGTACCCCTCCACCACATCAACAGACGCTTGGAAAATGGACACGTAATTGTGAAGCTAACCTTAATTTTATTAGGTACTTTAGCATACGATATTAATGGCAATATAGTAAATATTGTCCGAGCAAGTAGTGCCACTTCCTAACATTTTCCTGTTTCAAGGCTATTTTTTTATACACCGCTTTGGCCTCGCCGCGCATATCCCAAAGAGCCCGTTGTTTGAAATATACCTACGGGGTACTTCAAAAAGTATTTTGCCTATTAGTATAGGCACAGATTAACCAGGCAGATGCGTAAGTAAGCGGCAAACAGCAATTCAAGGTTGATTTAGCAGACGTATGTTGCCCGCACCAATGCATTTATAAATTCGGGCTGGTTTATGAAAAAGATTGGGCGCACCAATAGATTTTACAAATTTGTATGATTTAATGTATTTAATTATTGATTAATACAAAACAGTCAAAGCTTAAAATATTATATTTTATTTTTTAAGTGGTTTACAACAACAAAAGAGAATATTGGCTACACAATTATTGTTAAACTCCATACTTTTTCACTAAATTATTATGAATGTCTGAAACAATTAAAATAATACATTAGGAATTCAAAACGAAAACGAATTATTCAACAAAAGTTATAGGTATCAGCTGACCTTACAAGTGGCTTAATATATTTATTTTTCCATTAGTTTTTTCAGTTTTTGTTGTACTCTTTAGATTACGATTCGCATATTTTAAGGTATAAAATATCCTTAATCTAACAGATAAATTAATTACATATATCATACTTTAGGAAAGTGTGCACATGGATGAATGAAAGTATTTTGCTCATTTCGTTAAAAAAAATTCGAAATTCCTTCGCTACCCGAAACATGATCAAAAAACGACAAAAATATATTTAATAATACTTTTGGAGTATTTAAATACCGACTTGTATCATAATAATATGTATAATAATACTACACCTAAATACCTATAATATTGTCTCAATTTTTACCTAGGTACTTAAAACTCTTGAAAGGTGCAATACAAAAATTATTATTTCGTTATCGTCAGGGCACTACAATAAATAGCAGCTAGCATTTCAGAATAACAATTCAACGAAATAAAATATGTCATATACGCGAGTAGGTTAGGTTAAGTTGTTAGGTTAGGAACGGACAAAGACACAAAAATCTAAGGGCCATTTCGATTTGACTGCCCTTTTGCATGACAGTGACATAATTGCACTCAGTGAAAAAGTGCAGGCAAATCACAATCGCCATAAATGTAAGTCCTCACGTCAAAACATAACATATTATTTTATTTCGTTGAATTGTGAATCTGGGATGCTAGCTGTTATTTATTGTAGTACCCTGAATACTAATAACTAATAAACTAATGGTATTTTCGACTTGCTGCACTTGCCTGGTGCCAGTGTATATATGTCCTTTTCCTGACAATGTGGAATGATAATTACAGAAATGCACTCGGTGCGTACCGAATGCAAAAGTTCATTTAAGTCGAAAATGCTATAAATTGTCGAAACGTCTGCGATTTGGAAAAGTATCTACCTAGCGACACGACACGATCGAAAACTGACTTGCAATGCATCCAAATCTGTCATACGCTCCCAAAAATAGCTATTTTACGGACTCCTTTAAGTCCGTAAAATGCTTCTTTTTCGGCCCTAAATGAATGAATGACATGACAAAATTACCAAATAAACAAACTTGTTGCTACGATATCAATTTCTAAGCCAACTTTTTCGAACATTATGATTTCAAAAATTATGGAAAATTTGCAAATTTAAGCGTTCTGAAGAGTTGCGTATAACAAAATTTTGGAAGCGTATGACAAAAATAGTGCTATTCTGGACTCGGCTAACGCCTCGTCCCGAAACAGCAATGATTCGACCTGAAAAACTTCATTTTAGGTGTTTGTAACAAAAACAACTATTATCACAGACCGAAGCTATATAGGTCTGTGCTATTATAAAATCCAGGAAAGGTTTCAAACCTTCTCAAAAATAAAATTAGTTTCGAAATACAAACGCGCTATTGAGTCCCTTATACGAGCTGCCGCTATTACCTTGGATTGACATGATACATTATATTTGTATCGTATCATGTTATAGATGGAGTATATTATACCCATACGATAGTCGACCGCTCGGCTCTCCGCTTTATGCCGAGCATGCACCAGACTAAGGGAGCCGCTTTATACCGAACAGGCACCGGACTTTCGGAGCGGACTCCTCCTCAGGAGAAGGGGCTTTAATCGGTGCGGCCGCTTGCGTACGCATCTGTTCTGTTCTCTGTGTCTCTGTGCTATAGGTACTGTGAATCAACAAGCAAACTCCTGGCGCTGGCAAGCTCACCCAGTAGGTTAGACACATATCACATATCAGCTGTTAGAAACCCATTGGGAGCATATTTTTACTGGCAACAAATAAAAAGCAGTTAATCACATAAATACACGCAGGGGTTTGACCCCATATGTGCGGATTAATGCTCATAATCGTTTTAAATATTCGAGATATAGCTACAGGAGAAGTCCTGCAAAGTCAGTTTTCTAAAATGAAGCGCCATCTGTTGATGGCTAGTTTTGTAACGAAAATTTGGCCTAATTTCCGTTACGACGTTTTAAGTGCATTGTTTCAGTCCTACTAATTCGTCACACCCCGTATACACGTACCATTTTTTTAAAATATTGCCCTAACATCTGCAACCATCTATACAAGCTGATGTATAATATATTGCCTACTCGATGTAGAGCTTGTGTTCTTAAACAAACCATTTATTAAAGGGTATGTGCCGGCCGCAAAAGTGTTTAAATTTTATTCATCAATTGAAGGTATGTATTACTAGAACAACTACATTGTTGTAATCACTGTCTGACGTAAATTACAAAGATAATATTCACTTTATTCGGTTTTGCGATTGACTAGCGCCACGGTGTTCATTCCGTGTACTAACGTCAATCTTTGTGTTCGACGTTTCTCTCTGGTCGAGTATCAGTGGTCAGAGTGGCAGAATTGACAGTTGACACCGACCCCTGTTTTCATGATCTACGGTTATAGTGTCTTGATTTTTTTCATTAATAAGTTCACTTCTAATGCCTTCCAAAAGCCGCGTTCCTTTTGCCCGTACACTGAGAACTTTAGCTCAGTTGTTAGCCGAGCCACTCAGTTTGTTTTTTCCTGTCAAAGGCTCATCATGTGAAAGGGTCATTTTCCTTACCACCAAACTGCTCGATAGTGATTAGTGAGTGTCCTCGCGAGGATGTGCTTGAAGGGTAAAGGGGGAGGTAAAAAATCTCACTTTAGCTAACACTCTCATTTGTAAAAGGAACTTCCACCAACTGAGATAAAGTAAGAATTCTTAAGAAAAGTGGCAAAAGGAACGCGGCTATAGTCTACTGGAGGCCGGAAGTCGTCATCATTGCCGAAAAGGTTATAAATAGGCCCGGCGACAAGAATCGGGCACTTCCCTTTCGAACACTCGTGGTAAAACTCGCGTCAGGTGAAATTTGGCCTTGAATTTTCTGTATCGAAATTTTCATGTGAAAATCTCTGTTCAAGCCTAATTTCCCACTTTATGGTCGGCTTAAGTGGTTTTGTATAGCGTGTGCCTTTATTTTCGCTGTGCTAATCGAAGTTTTCTGTTTTTTACATGTGTCTTGCGAGCACGTGTTATTAAGCTGTGGGAGTGCACGGTTTCCACGCATTTTTCAGGTTCAACAGCGACCTGCTGCAGGTGGAACCACAGAGAGGACCCCTGGGAACACAGTCTGGGTGAGTAGCTGCTCAATTTTTAATAATTTCTTATTAAAAATTTTGACGACTTCTTGAGCTACCCTCACCTAGGCCTGTTGCCCCTTTTCTCTGTGGGCTACAGGCTGCAGGCTGTGGCCATAATTTCGCTGTAATTTAGTTATTAGCACAGATATAGTAAAACGAACCCTTAAGTTGCCCGAGGCACGTGAACTTTGCCACGGTATCTTTTTTTTGGCTATCTAGCTTTCGGGCTGTTATATTTTTCGTCTTGTGTTTCGAGATCGAACGGGGAAGTCGCCAATCATTTTGTATTTTATTAATGTTACCTTTTATCTTGTAAATATTGTACAGTAAATTTATAAGACAGGTTTAGTCAAGATAATTGGTCATTTTGGTTATTAATTTTAATCTATTTCATAGTCAGGGTTCAGGTGTCATTAAGTCAAACTTACGTCTCGTAATCCGTCTTGAGATTATAACGTTGAGTATAAGTAAACTTTAAGTCACGAATCTGTACAGATTGCTTCATAATTTCTTTTATATAACTATTGTTGAGTAACTTAACACTCAACATTGTAAAAGCATCGATTTTTCGACTGCAGTGTTTTCGGAGACTGTTCGTTGTGTTTTTTTACATGCACTCTGGTACGTGAGCGAAACACCATCGGAGTACGGACACACACCATCCTACGACACAGGTCTGACAGTGGTCGCACATCGTCTAGCCCCAGCTTGATACGTCCACGACCCAACCTTGAGTTTCGAGTCTAGCCGAGGTCATAGCTACAACTACTACGTATAAGAAGCTTGGAGCAACGGTGGCGATTCACCAGTATCAACGACCCGGAAGTTTTAAGGTACTCTGTTAAACTCAGTCGTCCAGATTTTCAAAGTGCTCGTAAACAAGACTTTAAATGCTCACGTGAACTTTTTGTGCTGGTGGTGTTGTCATATTAAGCTCACGAACATCTCTGATTTTGTATCTTTAAGATTGAACATTTTTCATAGTGTTTTCTTTACTTTTCAACAGTAACAAATTCTAAATTGAAAACAATAAAATCTAACTACACAGTTTACCAACTTCACTTTATTGTAAACATTTTGATGTACGATTTCCACTTGTAAATACATTATAAATTGGAAAATGTGTTTAAATAGTTCAAGCTTCTGGCGCTCAAACATAACTATTTTGGTTATAGTTTGATGACTGTTTTCTTATCTCTGGTAGGAAGTTACTTATTTCGGCTAGAAATGTAAAGATTATGTTATGGTTGTCACTAAAGAAATTTAAATATTCTAAATTACACAATTACAATTAGGTACGTCCATGCTCGTATGTTTTTGTTTTTAACAAATGTAACTTTTTGAACTTGTATCGATATCGATTAATTAATACTAATAATATTAATTCATTCAGACAATATGGCAAATCTCTGTCTTTTCTGTTGCCGTTCTATCAAACACGAGGAAATAGACAATTTTCAATGCAGGATGAGTAAAAGATACATTCATAAAAAGATGCCCGTTGGATAACAGAGATTTTAAACAAAACGTATCAATAACGAAAAAAACCTGCAATATGATATATGCGCTATAAAGCGGTTTTTATGCACTTCATCGAATGTCGAATAGCTAATCTATAATTGTTATTTTAAATAATCAAAAAATGCGAAAATCGCAGACATTATTTTCTGTTATGAAAATAAATTAGAAATACTTAATATTTTCAATTTAACGTAACTCTTAGCAAGTAGATAATGCCTTAGCAATTATCCTAAAAATGAAATAATAAAATGTCGTACCTACTATTACCAGAGCATATAAAAAAACCAGCAGTATAACTTACTCTTGAGAAATCATCCGCAAATTCAATGGCCTTGAGCCATATTGGGGGAATATAAGTCAGAGGTGTAGTCGGGAAAATCAATTCAGAAATACAGAGTAGTATTAGTAAAGTATATACTGAGTGGTAAGCACTAGCAGCTTTGACTCCTTCCTGGGATTCTTTATTTAAAGAAACTAGCACAAAGCACAATTTACAAAAAAGCACACTCCACGGCACTGTAGTATCTCTCATACAGCCAAAAAAGAACTGCCCAATCGCCCCGACACTGCATCCATTTGACAGAATCTATTCCCAAATGGCGGCTGCGCGAATAGGTGCGCAGAATTTTCCCGCCATGAGGCGTTTTACTGCTGGTTGTTTTATATGCTCTGCTATTACCAAAGTTTACAAAGTATTCCCTAGACTTTGCTACAATACAATAAATGCTCGGTGACTACCTAGTATTTACACCTACTTTTGACAACAAACAACACCGCACATTCTTCAACATTTAACCTTTTTAGCATCTGTATTTCAGTTGTTGCATTTTTCAAGTATTCTCATTGTTTGTATTACACATTTTGCGGAGCTGTTGAGTAAACTCGCCATTTGCAAAATATATACAATATGCACGATCTGCAACATGACCTCTGCATCCTGCAACATGTTGAACTGCCTCGAAATAATTTTGCCATATACCTAGCAGTTTAGATATCCTTCGGGTACAATCATAAACTGGACTTACATTCTGAATCTTTATGACGTCTATGAAAAATGCAATCTAGATATTTCCAACAAAGTTAGAGCACCGATATATACAGAAATAGGCAATTTTATTTCCTAGGCAAGGCTTGGTTTCCAATGTTTTATTTTTATGGTAGGTATGTGCAGGACAGACGAAATATTAATCTTGTACAACACAATATCGTGTTGTATTGCATGATCCATATCTGAAAGTGACATAGGTAATACATTTACTGAATTGAAAACCTTTAAGACCGGGTAGGTATATATTATTGTCTCTCATGTAGTTTTGTTCTACTTGTACATACCTAACAGTGATAATGGATAGTCATTTTAGGGACCCTTTTTATGTTTTCAGGCAGCTTTTTGTGCTTGTTATTGCTCGATATAAAATAATGGTACCTACTATAATATAGTTCTATATTATAGAAAAGTCGAGAATAACCCTCACAAAAATCGACCCCGACATTTTTATGTTTAATGTCAAAACACCACTGGAATGTCGAATTTTCAAGATATAGTCAAAGATTAATATGTTAAATTCACCTAATCTCAAGAAATTTGCAACTGGGAAACTCGAAACTAGCATCTAGATCTTTTCAGAGGTGTTTACAGGATATAATGATATATACGCATTAATTAATTTAAAAATCCGGACCTAATATTATAACCATTCATTTAACTTTAACTGATCCAATCCAATAATTATTTTTGTGAAAGTTCTGTTCAGCCACTCCCTTACTATTGCTACATTGTGGACAGGGTATCCATCTAATTGCACCTTTCAGCGCATCTGAATGGGTGCATTGCATCGTGTAGGTATTGTCTTCCAAGGTTCGTTTCTCAAAAATTACAAAAATTAATTTATATTTCAATTTGTTTAAAAACGTGATGTATTGCCTTGTAAGTTGCAATTAGATGATCCCCTGTCCACAATAATATTTATGGGAAGAATTATTATGGGATTGGATCACTGATCCACGGTGTTTCCATCCACGGTCGAGCAACTGGCAACACCGCAGAATACTGTGGCCGGCCAAGAAAACTGTTATGTATTATGTAGTGTGTAGGAACCATTTCAATGTGAAAATTTCACAATAATTAACGACTCACAAGAGTGCCAACCGAAATCTCCTTTATACTTTACATTACATCAAAATAATACGTTTATGTTATTATTTTGTTCACTCTTACCTATTCTATTCAGCTTTATTTTCATAAACTTCGAGGACCAAACCAACTTCAGATAATAATACTAGTTTTTATACAGGATGCCCGAAGTTTTTGTAGACAATCTGTAGAAATATCATTTTAGAACAAAAAGTAACTATAAACATTTATGTATAAACTCGATAGTAACAAGTCTTCCAGGCCCACAGGTATGTGGGCCCATTTTTAGATTCACCATAGTGGCGTGCGAGGCAAAAAGCAGATTGTGACTAAAGGGTCTCAAAATCGCCAATAAATAAAAGCTCATAAATAAAGGGCGGAATATATGCAAATTGCATTTTTTGCATATTTTATTCAATTTTTCAAATCATTGCATATTTATGGAAAAACTATATTTTTGTGCATATTTGTATGTTTTTCCTATATTTATTTATAGATATAAGATATAACCAAGATTATGAGAGCCCAAATTAGATTCTATTGTAGAAAAGGATGAAGGGTTCAAATCTCTGATTGCCATTTGAAAATTTTTAATGGTAAATCATCCAACGAAGTTGCACCTTGACCTTATACTTTACTACCCAAATTAAAATATTGTCCTATTACATCGGTAGATGTTGAGAGAAGCTTTTCTATATATAAACATATTTTTACTGACAGAAAGCAAAGATTTTTATTGGAAATTTTTGAAAGTATTTAATAATAAATTCCTACTATACAATTTCAAATTAAAATGTTTTTATAATTCTGCTTTAATATAGAGGTGTTTTATGTATTTGTTTTCCTTTCATTTTTCTTAAAATAAACCTTTTCTCTAAAATCAGTTTTGGTGTTTTTAAGGTATTTTTAGATGTAAAATAAATGCATATCATCGCATATTTGGCTAAATAAATGCATATTATTGCATATTTTAAATAAAAATGATGCATATATATATATGCGCATATTTCGATTGAAATTAAATGCATATATTCCGCCCTTTACTCATAAATATGAAAATAATTGCATCCTTAAACGCCCTGTTGTATCTCGAAAACTAAAGGTTTATATACGCATGTTTATAGGAACTTTTTGTTCTAAAGTGACTTTCTACAAATTGCCAAAGTTTGTGTACAAAAACCGCGGACACCCTGTATAAAATGTTTCTCTTGGAGCTCTCAAAGTTATTTCAAATTTCAACTAATACTGTGGGAATAATATACTGAAAACCCATTGCTGTCTACTGTATCATGTAATGTAGTTTTTAATTAAAAATTTCCCCTTGACAGGTTTTGCTACATATGGTTTCATAGTTAATTTGATTTTTTTGGGTATTTCTGGAAAAAATAAATAAAATATTTGCTCCATCAGTTGAGAATCAAAGTACAAAAAATGTGTTTCCTAGTTTAAGAGTATATTTTTATAATAAGCTTACTCATTCAAGGCTTTACTTTCATAATACATAGTGCACCATTAATTCGCTAAATGTTTTAAGAACTGTCCAGGGTGAGCCAAATTGGAAACTTTTAAACATTTAAAAAATAATATTTTTCATCAGTAACTCTTAAACCATTGACTTGAAAAAAAAACTGTAGTAGCAGCATTGGATTCTAGGTCAAAAAGTGCTATAGAAATGTTTCTTTGTTAAAAACTCCACACTCTGTAGGTATCTTCAAAACGAACGTGAAAAAGTTTATATGAAAATCTAGCATTACTTCTGAAGTTCTACCAAACAAAACTGATTCACCTGTATTTGGCCAATAATTATGATAATGATGAAACAACATTTTCAGTATAAACAGAAACCACTATCTAGGGACAAAGACAAACTTAGGACTTAGGTATCGCTTTTATAAAAACGGCACGACTACAACCGAAGATTCATTAAGTCTCGTACTAATAAACAAGTTTAATTGAGCATTCATATCACACAGGGTTTCCAAGTTTTATTTGCCAAACTTCTCACGATCTAGGGCCAGTAGGATATGTGATTCTGCGAAGAAAAGTTTCTATAAACATATCCTTTATATATAGCTTTGGATAGGGTACTTATATATTATGAACCATTCTAAATTCAGTTTGGTTATGTGTAAGAGCAACTTCTTCTCATATTCGCATCCTTACTCGCTTCAAAATTTTGGTAGATAAAACCTGATATGCATTTTAAGTCAGTAAGAATTTAAATTATTAATAGTCAAATCTGACGCGTGCTTACCGCGGTTGCTTCCACGACATAGGTCATACGAAATTTTTTCGATGACCACTATGGGGATCTCGGAAACTAGCAGAGCTAGAACAAAGGTTAAATGGGGAAAGAATTGCGGTTTTGAATGATCAATCTAATGCCCATTTTGTATTTTTAAAAAAGTTCATGGCTCACTAGATATTTTGAAAAGAGTGATTTTTTGCTATTTCATCAGATCTCTGTAGCTCCGTTATTTCTGATTATACAGAAAAACTTTATAAACAAAAATTGTAGATAATCTTGGGCTTAATAAGATAATCTTATCCAATTTTTTATGTTGTTCGTGATTTTTGAGATATGACATAAACTTGTTTTTTTTAATGTAAATCATAGTTGGCTGTGGCCTTATCAAATCGGCCATTTTTGAGCTTTCCAAAGATATAATACTCGGCATAGTTATTATAAAAAATAAAAGAGCTATGGCTAATTTTATGTTTTTTTTTTTAATTTTTTACATAGTTAGCCATGGAATATTTTCATAATTACGTTCTATTTTATAATAAGGCATACTTCAAACTTTCAAATATTTTATTTTTAGCTGGTAACAATATGTAACAAAATAAAACAAAAAATATCATGATGGAGCTCCACCACATAATTATTTGCCCGTAAGAAATTACCTAGATCAGCTCTATCCAAATAGTTGGATAGGGAGAAATAGACCTATTTCCAGGCCGCCCCGATCCCCCGATTTGTCTGTTTTGGATTTCTTTTTGTGGGGAACAGTACAAAATAAAGTATGATACAATTGATGAATAATTAAGCGCAGCTGTTTTAGAAGCAATTGCCAGTATTGACGCAGGCGCTCTTTAAGAAAGTCGACAAATGCAGTTTTAAAAAGATGCAATATTTGCATAAATAATAATGGTGGATTGTTTGAACACCTTTTAAAATAATAATAAGTTGAATTTGAGTTTTTTAATTTTTGTCTTATTTTGTTGCATTTTGTTACCAGCTAAAAACAAAATATTAGAAAGTTTGAAGCATGTCTAATTATAAAATAGAACGTATTTATCATGGCTGACTATGTGAAAATTTAAAAAAAATCAGAAAAGTAGCCATAGCTCTTTTATTTTTTATAATAACTATGCCGAGTATTATATCTTTGGACAGCTCAAAAAAATTGCCGATTTGATAAGGCCACAGCCAACAACAATTTAAAAAAACAAAAGTTTAGTCATATCTCAAAAATCACAAACAACATAAAAAATGGATCAGATTATCTTATTAAGCCCAAAATTATCTACAATTTTTGTCTCTACAGTTTTTCTGTACAATCAGAAATAACGGAGCTACAGACATCTGATGAAATAGCAAAAAATCACTCTTTTCAAAATATCTGGTGAGCCATGAACTTTTTTAAAAATCCAAAAGGGGCATCATATTGAGCATTCAAAACCGCAATTCTTTCCCCATTTAAACTTTGTTCTAGCTCTGCTAGTTTCCGAGATCCCCATAGTGATCATCGAAAAAAACTCACCCTGTATATTATTATTCATAAACTTTTTAATACCTGGAATTAAAACCGAAACTGTGTGTGTTGCTTACAGCTCTGACGCGGATTTTGATATTGGATAAGAACAATTTACACAATGTATAATAAATATTGGTTCAACTACTGTCAGTTGTTATGGGTACCTACCCCCTGCCCCTCGGTCTTCAGTTTTATCCATTCGCTTCTCTGAAATGGCTCTATGAACGCCCGTGAATGTTTCCAGGATCTGATAAAAGTATATCACCCATGCAGAATTAGTAGGTATTTAGAGTGGGTTAAGAATAAAAGTATTCATAAGGTGCATGCATAGAGACTAGCTGAATCTGACTAGTAAGGGTAACAAATAGGTACACCTACAATTATTAAAACGACATTTATTTCATAAACCGGCCTGCCACATCGGATGCTTTGTTATTATTAGTAACAGGTCGGCTCCTTCTCCACCGATGATTATGATTTTCGAATTCCCGATTCATAAAAATACGCTTCGATTGACCATTGTCGAATAATTATTTTTAGAAGGGGTTATGAAAAGCATAACATGGTGGAGGAAAACAAGCAATACAAATTGTAACAATCGGGCATAGTAAACAAAAAGCTGCCACGCTCCTAAATTCTATAATAATAATAGAATTTAGGAGCTACAGGCTACAGGGAATATTCTCATTTTGGTAAAATTCATCATTTATGGGGTATGGGACGTTGTTTCACTTTCCACATTTTGATCTAATTAGACCTGCATTCAGTATCCAGTGAATGCAAGATTATTTTAAAATTTAAATTTTCGTGGCATGTTTTCCCGTATTATTTCTCTAGAATTACAGGAAGGATAGTGTGTTACTACCACTGAATCATCCTCATAGGGACCGTTATTTGGAGGGGAGCCAAACTAAGATGGAATGAGACTTGAAATAGAATATCATATAGTTTAATGCTTTCGAGAAGTAGTCCTTAATCGAAAGTTTGCTTTGCCATTTAATCCAAATTTATCGTATATAGTTTGTTTTAATGCATACTAACAAGCAAGGAAAAAACTATGAGGTTTTAAAGTCACAGATTCGTTAATTCAGCAGTTGATAAAATGACAATATCAGTGAAAATTGATAGATATGTATAGATAACATGCTAGAAAAAGTAGTTCAACTGAAAAAACATAATCAGTTTTTTATCGTTAAGTGATTTATTTGCCTCTGTCTTAAAGGCATCGGTAACTAAATTCAACATTCGAGATAAAAACTTGAACTTTTGTGCCTTTAACATAAATAACTATTATTTTGGCGTCTCCATCCATTCTAGAAGTTCTACTGATAATAAACACAGTTATCTAGGCATGTTGTTTTCAATATGGTGGACTCGGTGCCACTATCTTATGTGATCTAATCGTACAGTGTACAGGCTGTCTCATATTGGATGGTCATGGGGAGTTTCTTCAATTTCCCAAATATATAGAAGAAAAGTAGCTAAGAAGCTACTGAACTCGATTAAAAAAAAAAGTTGCTAACATAATCCTTATTAATGGGTAGATATTATTAGTTCAATATTAAGAGGAAAAAATAGCGTTTTATAAAATGAAGTAGGTATTTACCCAGGCTTAACTTACTACAGGTAGAGTGAGGTGATTTCTATTAAAAAAACCAGATGAATTATTTAGGAAATAGCGTCACCCGTTTTAAATAAGAGCCCTCAACTGTTGCACATATCAACAACTATGATACGAGTATTAATCTTAAAACTGGAAAATGTTGTGCTTCAACTGGGTAAATGAATAAATAGCCAGTAACTCCGTCATAATACAACATACAACTTTATTCTAAATCATAATGGATATTTTGTGTAGGTACCTCTAAATTAATTTCAATCATTTGACAAGATACACAGGGTGGTCCAACTTTTATGCATCACACTTCAGGAATCTATAGAAGAAGTCTAAATAAGTAATTTCTGTTATATAAACATGTATCGAAATACTAACTGTTTGTTATACTTTGTTATACAGGTCACCAAAGTTCAATTTTTTAATGTTTTCTTTTATTTCTCCTAAAGGAAGACAGTTAAGGCAAATATATTTCCATGGACAACACCACTTATACAAGCCACCCTGTATATAGATAAATATATAACGCTATAACATAAAGATCACTGTCTTAATCTCTGATAATATAGCTATATGACAATAACCAAGACTCTACTGGTCTAAAAGCAAAATTAGGCACCGCGAAGGAAAGTTGTAAAGTAAAAATGAAAAGTTTGTAATAATTATATGACAATCTAAAATGTGTATATATTATTCATCTATCTTCAACAAATCTTTTTAATTTTTTTTTTGGTTTTTCATGAATGTTGCAAAAAACTTAATAATGCAGAGGCAACTTAAGGTTAGAGAACATAATAATTTGCTGGCAAAGTTAAATCAAGTTCACTCATTAATGGACAATTTTCTCCAATAGAAATTATTGTCAAAAAACTCTCATTTTCTTGTGGCCATCAAATAAGAAACAACCTTTTCTCAAACAAATTTTAATACTAAACATTTAAATAAAAAAAATCGTGAAAAATCCAAAAAATAGAAAAACCATGGAGGGCGGCTGTGACTTGGCATTTAAAATAACGTTTAAGTGGATTTTCAAATTTTTACAAGTGCATTTTGAGTTTTAGAAGACGCAGAAACTTTTATATAGAATAATTTTTTTAGAAATTGAAAATAATTTTTTTCAATTTGTGGTCATATTTATGGCGGACACCGTATATTTTATTAAGGATTTTAAGGTTAGCAACCCTTTTTTTGTACCAAACTAACAGGGTACATCGAACGTCAGACGGAGTTACACGATGACAGTAACTCGTACAAGTCACTTGAATCCAGTACTAAAGGCAAGTGCTTTAAAAGGTTGTTGTGGTTTACATAGTTCCAGTTCTTGTTCAAGTAACTTAACCTAAATTAAGCTAAATTTCATTATTTCACTATATTTATTTTTGTATTCCTTAGCAGGACACTTATAATAAGTTTGTTGTTTGAAAGATTAAATAAAAAATGATGAATTAGAGGCAGGAATGTGTTTATTTGTGAAAAAAATGCATGGTATCATGTCTTCATTAAATTAAAAGTTTTGTATACCAAAGTCATTCCTAATCCCTATTAGGTATAATTCCAAAAATTGTACTGTGGTGCCCTCCGTCCATTCTAAGCACTTTTTAAAATTTTATTTCAAATGTGACTAAAACCAAATCCTGGAATCACAACTAAAAAGGATGTCTACACAGGTTCTTTAGCAGGATAGTGAGAGTGGGGGTAGCCACTTGCGCCAGCAAATATAACTGCTTTCTAGTCACTGGACTGGAATCATTACTAATACCAGCGCTAAATTTTAGTACTAAAATAACTGTCTACAATAAGTCATTACTAAAATCTAGTACTGGATTTTAGTGACTTGTACTTGTAGGTACAGGGTGGCTCACTATAAATTGACACCCCTCCTTAACTTGTTAATTTTTGAGGTTAGAAAAAAAAGTTTTTTGCAAAAGTTTTAGATACTAATACAAAGTTTTTTGTGACGCTATTGGACCTTATAAGGTGTGTTCTACAAAGCCGCGGCAGACATAACTTATGTTTTTTTAAATAGAACACCTTATATATTTTCGGATTATTGAATTCTACACATTTTTCTGATTCCAACGAAGTATATATGTTATATATTCGCTCCAACCGTTCGTTCAGAACTGAGCCTTTTTCGTAAGGGATTATTCCTTGGGCCATAGGTTGCCATGGAAGACAAATGCCAAGTAATTAATTGTAATAATTATTGACAGTTTAAAGTATATTCGCGCTTTGGAAAACAAAATTGGCTATTTTAAGATTTCAGGGTAAATTAAGAAGGGAAATTGAGAGAAATGAGAAATTTTAAATAGTAACATAGTTAATAAATTTCATCAAATTTATTGTTTGAAATTTAATTTTTATTTTTTTGTGGGGTTATTTAAAAATTTATTATGACAGACCGCGAAATGTAGAAACACTGAAAGGTAGAATTCGGGAAGAAATCCACATATTAAATACTGAACACAGCAATTTTATTGTTGACTCAATACAAAGAAAGTTAGTAGCAAATAACAATAAAAGCATTGAGCAAGATGCAGGCCATGTGGAGCATTTGTAATACGTATATCCTTTTTCTAAATATTATTGTTGTTTTCAATAAAAATTAAATTTCAAACAATAAATCTGACGAAGTTTATTGACTATGTTACTATTAAAATTTCTCATGTCTCTCAATTTTCCTTCTTCATTTTTCTCTGAAATCTTAAAATAGCCCATTTTGTTTTCCAAAGCGAGAATATACTTGCAAACTGTCAATAATTATTACAATAATTTGGCATTTGTCTTCCATGGCAACCTATGACCTAAGGAGTAATCCCTTACAAAAAAGGTTCAGTTCTGAACATATAACATACACAGTGTCCTCCAAAAAGTTCGCACAATAGGGGGGAAATTTTTAATTAACGTTTTATTTAGAAAATTTAATTTTGGGTTTACTTTTTGCTTTAAAAAAGATGAAAAATGACCCACTCAAACGTGGTCATGTGACTTTCGTTATCTGTCAAAAATGACATTTAAAAAAATATATCGCCAAAAATGGGTTTAGTTCTTAAAATATCAAAAAGTTTTATTCTAAATAGTTGTTTGTTTTTCAATTTTACGTAAGTGTACCAAATTTGAACGCTCTACTAAAATATTTAGTTTTTTGACAATTTTTAATATTTATGAAATTTCTGAAAATTTTAAAAACTCGAAACTTCCTAAAAACTATTTTATATCACTAGCTTTATCATTCTATTAATTTTTTATTACTAATTACCGATAAGAATAGGCATTTTTCAAACGAAAATGATATTTACGCTTTAAAATTCTGTTATGTTTGTTGCAAAGTTGATGTACCGTCTAGTATTTGTGGTATAAATTTAGTTACATTACGTTTCCCAGTTCTAAATTGATGCCAAAATAATAATAAATTAAAATATCATCAAACTATTTTACGTATCTAAGCAAAATTCTTGACATTTATGGAACAAATAATTATTACCAGCTTTATGTATGATTTCACTATTTCCCATTAATCGATATTGATGAGTAGGCCATGATGGAGAGAATAGAAGCAATTGTTTTTATTTGAGAATTATTTGAGAGTTATCAAACTGTCAAATAAAAACAATTGCTTCTATTCTCTCCATGGCCTACTCATCAATATCGATTAATGTGAAATTAAACTTAAAGGTAATAATTATTTGTTCCATAAAAGTCAAGAATTTTGCCTACGTAAAATAGTTTGATGATATTTTAATTTATTATTATTTTGGCATCAATTTAGAACTGGGAAACGTAATGTAACTAAATTTATACCCCAAATACTAGACGGTACATCAACTTTGCAACAAACATAACAGAATTTTAAAGCGTAAATATCATTTTCTTTTAAAAAATGCCTATTCTTATCGGTAATTTGTAATAAAAAATTAATAGAATGATAAAGCTAGTGATATAAAACAGTTTTAAGGAAGTTTCGAGTTTTTAAAATTTTCAGAAATTTCATAAATATTAAAAATTGGCAAAAAACTAAATATTTTAGTAGAGCGTTCAAATTTGGTACACTTGCGTAAAATTGAAAAACAAACAACTTTTTTAAGTAAAACTTTTTGATATTTTAACAACTAAACCCATTTTTGGCGATATATTTTTTTAAATGTCATTTTTGACAGATAACGAAAGTCACATGACCACGTTTGAGTGGGCCATTTTTCATCTTTTTTAAAGCAAAAGGTAACCCCAAAATTAAATTTCAATAAATGGTTAATTAAAAATTTCCCCCCTATGGTGCGAACTTTTTGGAGGACACTGTATACTTCGTTGGAATCATTTAAAAAACATAAGTTATGTCTGCCACGGCTTTCAAGAACACACTGTATAAGGTCTAATAGCGTTACAAAAAACTTTGTATTAGTATCTGAAACTTTTGTAAAAAACTTTTTTTTCTAACCTCAAAAACTAACAAGTTAAGGTGTCAATTTATAATGAGCCACCCTGTACAAGTTACTGGCATCGGGTAACTCCGCCTTTAGCTTTCACTCGTGCTGTTGAGTATGCAAAGTGTACCTACGGAGGAGGGAGCAGGAAAAATATTAATTTGAGAGGTAATAATGACCTACGTGTGGTAAGTGCAAGGCCTACTATAAAGACAGGCCCTGGCGCACAAAAATCACGTGACCATCTTAGTCAGACGTTACATGTCATTTGTCACATAACTGAAAGCGGCAGCTTGGGTTTTGAGAAGTTTTCAATGTTTAAAGTTTTTTTAAACGTCTTAGTTTATATTTTAGAAACAAGTTTGTGTCTAGTGCGCGTGTGTCCTGGCGGAGGGGAACCGCCCAGGTGTTATTGTGGCCTCTGGGTGGGAGTCGTGCCGTCCAAGAGTATTGGTGCCGCTCGCACCGACGCAACGCTGTAAGGGGAATTCTCCCCCGAACCACAGAATAGGGAACCCGGAATGGACTATTATGGACATGGGACAGTATTAGTATTGGACAGTGGAGCCTGAGACACAGAGGGGTGAACTGCTTACGGGAGATCCGCGAGTTCAGACGGTCCGGGTGGCTGGAAGCCGTTCCCGTTGACCACGTTCGGGTTTGTGTATTTATTGTATTCACCATTCACCTTGTGGGAAATAAATCAGTGTTGTAACCGTCGTTTTTCGTTAAAACAGACCTCGTCAATAAGTATTTACAGTATACCTACTGAGGTTAGTTTTCATTTTTATTTCGTAAAAAATAACCTAAATACCAAATATTGGGTCTGTTTATATTATATTTATACATATTACAAAAGCCAGGAAGAAAGTGTCGCCATAACAAACATTTGTTTTGCCTCGGGATGAAAATTTCCGCCAAAAATGGATTCGTCAAATCCCAACTGAGATTTAATTTCTAAAAAACCCTTAAGTATGTGTGGCTAACACATTTTCAAGAAAGTGAAACAATAATTAAAGTGGACAAATGTGTTGTGGGAGGAAAATACCTATAGAGAATATCACCTAAGCTAAAAGAAGGTGATGTCTCAACAATTTTTGAGAATGTGCCAAAATATTGTGAGTGCAGTGCCGTTTAACTCTCAGCCTAAAACAGCTGAGGCAGGTTGAAAATTTTGAAAAAACAATTAGAGAAAGCTTGGATGCACAAATCCAATAATGTAATAGATGAAAGAAAACTTGCCAAATTGTTACGAAATTTGTTTTTTCTATTTATCTCCAAAAATGCCTTTCATTATATAGAACTAAGTTGGTCACGTGACTACGCGATTATGCGTTAGCGCCGTGGCCTGTCTTTATCGTTGGCCTCGTGGTAAGTGAAGCAAACGTCACCCAAAGTCCCCTCCGCTTCTCGAGGCAGCCGAACACGGAACTTACCGGCGCGTTGAGGCAGGGACACGTGCAGTGGTGGCTGGAGCGGATGCTCTCGCGCGAAACCGACCGCACGATCTTCAGCGCGGTCGGCACGGCCGAGTGCGACGTGCGCCGCTGCACGGGCACGAGCTGGAACGCATTCGACGAGCTGCGGTTGCGCTGCGGGTGGGCCGACAGGTTCTTGCCGCAGCCCTTTATGTCCAACCTGCGGCAATAGATAGGGTCCCTTTAACCCGCGTAAAGCTGAACTCGGCAATTTTAAACAACAAACTTGGTTTTTGGCTTAGGCGGATGGATAATCAGTAATAACAACATTTTTTTTTGGAAATGTTAATTTCAAGGCGTTGCTAGCAAAATACTGTACTGGCAGCTATAAAGGTGTTGTATGGAGTTGAATGTGTAAGAATCGGCGGGTGTAATTTCCTCACCAGAGATCTTGTCTTACCTGCGTAAGCAAAAGCAGCGGGGTTTTATTGATTCAACCCCCCCCCCCCCCGAAATACCACCATTTTATTTGCTTCTGCACCACCACTAGAACGAGCTCCCCGAGCATCAGTGGGTGTATATTAAACTGGTTCTTCAGCAGAGCATGGAAACCCGCCCGAAAACTGTCAACAAAACATAATTTTTGGATCAGTGCAGTACCGAGTTTTATCATCAGAATATGCTTTCAAATAAAATAAAACATAACTGGCAACACTGGACAACAGTAAGCGGTGAACGGTGACGCATGGCTGCGTGCGCCATCGATTAGGAGAATAGGGGATTCCCAGAGTCTATTTTATCAATAGATTAGTACTAATTTTTATTTGAAAATTTACTTATTTATTATTTTTATGAAAGGTTCAGTTAGGCAAGTGGCGCGAAGGAATCTTTTACCATACCTACCGGCAATTCTAAAGGTGTCGTCAGGCCAGGCGAAGAATGTGTAGGAATATATCCGTATTAATGAGAAAGTAAATAAGTGGAAAAGGGATAGGTATAAATGCTAGAAGGAATATTCAGCTATTATTATAATTAATATTTAATATTTTTAAAGTTTTAATGTTAAACTTAAACGACTTAAACCGGTTTCAGTTTTTTATTAAAAACCATTTAAAAATAGTAGGTTTTCTTAAACATTAAAGCTATTTTATCTTCAACAGCCACTGGTCTAACCCCTCCAGGTAGAGTGTTGCCACGAGACGAGACGAGACGAGATAAGGCCTTGTCTCGTCTCGTCTCGAAATTTCGAGATAATCTTTTTCGAGACGAGACGACACAATGGTCGAGACGAGACGAGACAATGGTCGAGACGAAACGAGACAGACGTTGTCTCGTCTCGTCTCGTTTTGTCTAGTTTATCTCGAGTTGTTTTGTTTTATAATAATAATAATAATAGTAATAAATAGTAATAATAATGCAGAAAGCGGTACTACTTGCGACAGCCCGAACCGTCAGGAAATTCATGGGGAATGCAGGATCGTCCAAGAACATCAATGTCACCTAGGGCCCGATAACATGGCAAGGGTCTCGTCCGAGCCAGATCCTTTTGGTATCCGGGATGCCCGGGATCTGAGTGAATGTTCCCCGTAGAGGGAGTGCGAATGCCTTTTGGCTAAGTCGATATAATAATAATACCTAATAAGTCGTTTGGAAATTTAGAAATATTTCTGTATGTCCGAGAACCAAAAATTCGTGTTCAGGGACCTCAAAAATAGGAGGGACGAGCTGGGACGAGCCCGTTGTTTTTTAATAAAACTTTTGTCTTAAATCTCCAAAATCTATGGAATTTCGGAAACAGTTTCAGTATTTTCCAGCCTCTGTTTGTAGACACTGAGTGCGTTTTGTGCGTGTGATTATGAAGGCCTCTTGTATTGTTATAGCGGTTGCTGTGAAAAGTGTAGTGATAAGGGTCTCTCGAGTTAGATGCTGAACACGCCAAGTCCAAGGTGTGCTAACACCCTGTTATTGTCATTTCAACTAGTTAATTAATAAACTGAATATTTTTTCGTATTTAAATTATCAATAATTAAGGGCAACGTTGCGGCCGGTGCCATGTGCTGCAGCATAACGTCGTAGTCACATGCGTTCAGGTGCGCCTCGTTACGTACGGACGATTTCTCAGAAATTACCGCTCCTGCTCAACCTTCAATCCAAAATATAAGACGAGAGAGCAACGAAACTTCCACAACAGAAACAGCTGATGAAATACCTGACTTATCTCCCGATGACGACGAAACTGTTCACACAAACCAAGAAGAACCTATATTTAGTTTTCCAATTTCAGAAAAACCCTTAAATTACTATAATAATCAAATAAGACTAAGTTTCGTCAATCACAGTGCAGCCAGACCAGTCATAGAACAATGTTTTCTAAACAAAAAAAGATATCATGTTCAAATTGGCTTAGATAACACAGAACAAAATATAATTAATTTTTTCAAAGAATATGTCCGACCTAAAGTGAAGTACGCAGTACTTTTTGAACCCGAAAACAATTACCAACCAACATGCGAATTTCTTCAAAAAACTTTTGAAAATACAGCCTTCGACCTTGTCAAATGCAACCAATTTTTGGAAGACGTCAACAACACCGAGCGTCAACAAGAAACCATAAAAAACTATCATGAAGGAAAGACCAACCACCGAGGAATAAACGAGACAGAAATTCAAATCAGAAGACGCTATTATTGGCCACCTTTGAAGAGTGACATCGAGGAATATATTAAACTTTGCGACACTTGTCAAACCAACAAATACGACAGAAATCCACCAAAACCAAAATTTATGATAACACCGACCCCAACTAAACCATTAGAAATTATTCAATTGGACACATTTCAAGCTAACGGACAAAAGTTTTTAACAATAATAGACGCATTCTCAAAATATGGACAGGCATACCCAATTGATGGATCCAATGCAGTCAGCGTACTCAATGCCTTATTGATTTTTATAACACACCATGGTTTTCCCCACATGTTAGTTTCGGACAACGGAACCGAATTCAAAAACGGACTTATGCAAGAATTTGTCGATACACACAAAATTTCAATTCATTATACAACTCCAGAAAATCCACAATCAAATGGAATGATCGAACGTTTTCATTCAACTATCATAGAACATCTCCGCATTCTAAAAGAAAAGAAAAAACCGTTTAATATAAAAGAAGAAATGCCCTACGCAATTTTAGGATACAATCACTCTGTACACTCCGTGACGAAACAAAGACCAATCGACGTATTAAATGGACATCTAGACCCGAGCGACCCTTTCGATATTGATATAAATCGTACTTTGGTTAATAACTACATCGAAAATCACAGAGAAAAAACAAAAACGATATATTCTGAACTAAATAAAAAATCTATTCAAACAAAAGAACGTATTATCGAAAACAGAAACAAAAAACGACAAGTACCAGTGACATATAAGGCAAACACTAAAATTTACACCAAAACTACAACAAAAAGAAATAAAATGTTGCCTAGATTTACTGCCACTAAAGTAAAATCAAATAATAAAGTCACAGTAAACCTCCCTAATACAACCATCCATAAGAAAAATATTAAACATACACCCAAATTGAAACAACAAAAAATTGACACAGGTACTTCATTACAGATGGACCCTCGCCATGGGCCAGGAAGTGAAAATAAAAGACCTGAAAGACAATCCAGGGATACTTCCCCTAAACCTGGGACAAGCAAGGATTCAAACTAGTACACACGATTTTATACATTATTATAACTTGACACCGATCGCCCAAGAGATCGACCACTTACAAAAACATTTCAAAGAACTTTCAAAATGTATGCCTACTCTAATTGGATACGGAAACGAAAACTTAAATAACTTCAACAAAATTATACAATATCAAATACAAGTAGTTCATCGAAAATTTGAAACAATTTACCCAATTCACAGGACCAAAAGAGGACTAATAAATGCCTTAGGCAGCATTATTAAAACGATATCTGGAAATTTAGACAACGCAGATGCTGAACGATATAACAAGGCAATTTCGACCTTACAGAAAAATAAAAAAAATGTTATTCGAGAAGTAAACCAACATATTTCCTTAACTAAAAAACTAATCGATAATTTTAATACTACGACAACAATGGTAAAACATAACCAAAATATCCTGGCAAAAGAAATCAACACGTTAAAAAATGAACTTCAACAGAATATTTATGACACATCCCAGTACATAAGAATACACAGTATCATGGACCAGCTGAGTTTATCGCTACAGATTGTATTACATCTTTTAACTGACCTAGAAAAGGCAATCACGTTTGCAAAGGTAAATACCCTACATAATAGTATAGTAAAAATAGATGAAATGGAAACCATAATCGAAACAATGTTAGAAAGCCATTTAAAAGAACAGCTGCTTTACGTCAAAGAACAAGATTTGACTGCATATTATGACGTCATATCAGTAGACGCCTACTACTCGAACCAGATGATAGTCTCTATTCTGCATTTTCCTCTCCTACACCCTCAAGTTTTTACACATTATCATCTCTATTCAATCCCCACTAGTAATTTTACCACAATTATTCCACCTTTGCCTTATCTGACCATGAATATTGCACTTTACCAATACTCAAATGTACCATGTCGAAAAATTCAATCAATTTATATATGCCCTACTCGATCTTTACAACTCCACGACAACTCGGACGATTGCATCGTAGAAATATTTCGCCTCACCGATCGAGAAGCCCGTTGCCACTACATTCCAGTTGTTGCGAACAGCACCCTTATTGAAGAATTAACAAAATCAAGTTATATTGGAATTTTCCCGAAGCCAACCAAAGTCTATCAACAGTGTACGACTTCAAGCATCGCAGACCTTCACGGTACCTACCTCATCGAGTTACCCCTAGGCTGCAACTTCAAAACTCCGACAGAGAACTTCATCAACTCCGATGACTCATCCAAAGAACAACCCTTGCTGTTACCGAAAATCAAGACAACCCAAATAAATCGGAAAGAAATCAGAAGGCCGATTAAATTGGATAAAATACCTTTAGACGAGTTGCATAAAATTCAACAAGAAGAACAACTCCAATCATTAGTCTACGAAGACGCCATCGACTACACCCATTTTTGGACCACACCGCTGTACTTACTTGTGACAGTGATTTTCGCATTTGTATGCTACAAATGCCTGCACCGACTTAGACTCAAGAAGCACTAGGAAGAAGAAGCCAAAAATAAAGTTTTGTTCGTCCCTTACAAAACTTCTTCAGAGGATGGAGAAGTTACAGGAGCTAATATTGCCTAGAAAGCACGAGAGACTATTTTGCCGACTCAACACCAACCGAGGTTATATATTCTCGCGCTGGCCCGCCTTAAGTCAGTCTTGACATTTTTATTGTATCGTAATTATCTTACAACCCTTATAAATTTTGTTAGGTTTTATCGAATAAAATCTGTTTTTAAAAACGGGTTGTTTCGGCCACAGATCCTAACTCGCGCTGCGACCGACCGACGGAGTGTGCATAATATACGGCGGCGCGTTCTCAAATCTACTGCACAGGTTTTAATTTCGAGAAGACAAGATGAAACAAATAACAAATTGTAGATGTTTGAAGTTCACTGCATTTTCAGATTAGGCCAGGACAGTGGCGCAACCAGAAAATATTGTCAGGGGGGCTGGTGGACAAAGATAATATTTTGCTTTTAAGAATTGCGCCGCAGGCGAAAATTTTCAAATTTTCAACGTCAAACATTTTTAATGAACTAAAAAATAAATAAGTAACCTAATATTAGCAAAAATATTAGTTTTTTCTTTGTTAACTGTGGAACCCTAATAATAATAATAATAATTTAACTGCAGTATCTGTAAGAAGTAGGTACTCTTTTTTTCTTTTACATAAAAGCCCGAGAGAGTATTCCTTAAGTGATGTGGAAGTAAAAATATAAGTTAGTGCCTATAAATTTATTGCCACATCCTATAAATTAACATGCCCTCTCAAAGGGCCAAATGTAGGATATATACAGTGTGACCCATTTGTTTTGGGGTCAGTCTGTAAAAAGTGTATCAATCGTGCGATTTGGCTGATTTTTTTTTTAAATTGTAGAGCTCGATGAACTGAACATTTTGAACAAAAATTGCCTGGTTCGCATAAAATCCAAAGCCTACTATGACCGTTTTTATGAGCAAAATTTTAAGAAACCATATTAGCGTTTTTTTTTTGAAAAAATCTGTGTGCGCCAATGGATTGAGCACCCCTCGAAATGGGTATGTACAAAATTTCATCAAAATATTTCAAGTAATAACGATTTTGTAGAAAAATTAAAAATGCAGCCAAGGTACGTCTTTATTTTCAAAAATTCAAAGTTGGCCATGGAAAATAATTGAATTGTTTACTTTTATTAAGTGTCAAACTGTCTAAATTGAGTTCAGAAATTGTTTGTGCTCAATACAATTAATTATCATAATTATGGAATATTTAAGCATAAGAGACAAAATAGAAATTGTTCGACTCGTGGGCGACAACGAGCGCTCGGCAGCAGAAGCTGCGGCCGAATTTAACAATAGACACCCAGGTAGATCAGTGAGTCGAAGTACTGTACAACGTATAAACAATATTTTTGATGAAACTGGATCGATTTCTAAAAATTTATTAAAAACTAGGCAAAATGGACGCCGTGGACTTGTTGAAAATAACAATCAAATTCTGCAATACTTTAGTGACAATCCTCGAAATAGTGTTCGAACGGCTAGTTTAGACCTTCATATACCCAGAGAGAGTATAAGGAGATGTTTGAGACAAAACAAAATAAAACCGTTTAAGCCAAAATTTTTGCACACCCTGGAACCAGGAGATGAGTAGAGAAGATTAGAATTTTGCTATTGGCTGCAAGGTGAATATCTCCATAATGGCAACTTTTTAAATGAAATTTTATTCACCGACGAAGCCACGTTTACTACAAATGGTGTAGTATCAAGTCAAAACTGCCGTCACTGGTCAGCTGAAAATCCAGAGTTTATAATAAATGCAAGGAGACAATATTCACAAAAAATTTACGTTTGCTGTGGAATACTACGCGACAGAATAATTGGCCCATTTTTCTTTGAAGGGAATTTGAATGCGGCTGGCTTCTTGAATTTTCTAGAAATTGAATTTAGAAATGCTTTAGATGAGTTACCATTAAGATACCGTTTAAATTTAAAGTTACAGTTAGATGGCAGTCCTATTCATAATGCTCGTTTAATCAGAAACTGGCTAGATAATAATTTTGAAAACTGTTGGATAGGGCGAAATAGTCCTTTCTGTGAGTGGCCACCGAGATCTCCGGACTTAACTCCTTTAGATTTTTTTCTTTGGGGTACACTTAAGCAAAATGTTTATAAGTCAAGACCCCATAATTTACAATAACTGCAAGCTAGGATAAACCGTAGTTGTGAGGAAATTACTCCACAGCAAATACGAAATGTAATTTTGAATGTACGCAAGAGGAACGACAAATGCATTGTAGAAAATGGAGGCTTGGTAGAAGTTACAAAAATTTTATAATTTTAATTGTTTTTATGTTTTGTGTTTATAAGCATAAGGTTGTATTATTACAATTCAATTATTTTCCATGGCCAACTTTGAATTTTTGAAAATAAAGACGTACCTTGGCTGCATTTTTAATTTTTCTACAAAATCGTTATTACTTGAAATATTTTGATGAAATTTTGTACATACCCATTTCGAGGGGTGCTCAATCCATTGGCGCACATAGATTTTTTCAAAAAAAAACGCTAATATGGTTTCTTAAAATTTTGCTCATAAAAACGGTCATAGTAGGCTTTGGATTTTATGCGAACCAGACAATTTTTGTTCAAAATGTGCAGTTCATCGAGCTCTACAATTTAAAAAAAAATCAGCCAAATCGCACGATTGATACACTTTTTACAGACTGACCCCAAAACAAATGGGTCACACTGTAGAAAGGTAGGTATCTTCCTATAGAAATTTATTCCTTGTGGATTCATAATGATTATTGAAAAGCAGGAATTAAAATGAGGTGTTCGCGTATTAAAATGCGCCGCGTGCGAATTTTTTTAGAAATTTTAAGGACAAACGATTTTATTGAGGCGTAGAAAATTGTAAAGTTAAATCACCATGAATGTTTCCTCTTCTTTTTTTTTTCTCAATGGGAAGGGTTTGAACACTCCCCCCCCCTTATCTACGGCCCTGCCGTATATGAAGGACAGTAGAAAATAGAAGGCCAGGCGCATATAATTCAGGTCAGATTAGTTTTAAGTTCGGCGCAGGTTTGGTTAGGTTTATAAGGCCCAAGGCGCGTGGGCGTGTGACTTGTGTTTCTGATCTGTGCCGACTGCCGGCCAGACAACTAATCTTTCATTAAATGTCAACTACTAACGTGTACCACCGATATCCGATATCCTCAATATCATAAATTCGATAAATCATAACATAAACTTAAAAATATAGGTTAAACAAAATACAAATCATTCGGTCTTGTTTTTATCTAGCATTGTTTAGCGCTTTTTCGCTTGGTTGGTACGAGCTCGGGGCTCGCTGCGCCACTGGGCCAGGAGTATGTAATTTTTAGTATTATTAATTTTGATATTACAAATCTCGTTTATCTCGACAGCTCGGGGGGGGGGGGGCAATTGCCCCCTTTACCCCCCCCCCTGAATACGCCACTGCTATCATGGTACTCACCGACAGTGTAGTTCGATGTCAGGTACGGAGCGTGTGTTGTTCTCCTCGAGGCACAGCGATCCATCCTCCTCGCTGTCAGAGAACACCGAAAGCTGCGGATGATGGGCGGACACCAGGAAGGTGGTGCACTCCTGCCGCATCAGCACGGGCTTGGAGCAGTTGCCCGCCACCGTCACTGGTGTTGACGACGACGACGATCCAACCAGCGATGACGGCTTGCCCACCAGCAGGCTGGCGGTTTCGTCTTGGCTACTCATAGCGAGACCGCTACAGGCCGAGGCCTACTACGTTGACAGCCCTAGAATAACGAGAAAGATTCGTATAATCACTAATGAGCGATTCTGTGACATTTTAAAGAGTTTAAATGGGCTATATCTCAGAAAATTATTTGGTACAATGAACAAGAATCTCGTTGAGTGTTCAAACTAAAGTTCTTCCCTCGGTTCTTCCTGAGTCTGACAGTATCCAAGAAGGTTAACAAATTCTCGTTGGATGTTACTGACAGTTTCTTGCGAATTGAATGGCCCTCAAGCTTTCCGGACTTAATTCATCAGATTTCTTTCTGTGTGACCATCTCAAAAACGTCGCATAAAAACAGATCGGACCGAGGAATTGAAAACTAGGATTCGAAATGAATTTAACACTATTTCCCAAGGCACTGTCAGTAAAGGAGTAAAGTCCAACGAGAATTAATTAACCGTCTCGGGTCTTGGACATTGTCAGGCTCAGGAAAGGCTCCAGTTTGAACACTCAGTTAAAAAGGTTCTTGTTCATATTACTAAATAATAGTTATTTATGTACCGAGGCACTGAAGTTCGACTTTTTATGACCCATGTGGAATTTAGTTGCCGAGGCTCTAGCCGAGGCAATTAAACCACATGAGTCATAAAAAGAACTTCAGTGCCGAGGTACATATTATATTTTTTTTAATCGGAAAAAAAAGTTTTATTGGGCGAAAAAATAAACAAAATGAATCACCCGTCCATGAACCGACTGCGCGCGGCGTTGCTTGACTTTGACGACTGCTCTACCTAGGTCAAGTATGACGAGTCAAGTTACTTTCCAACAAAAAATCCAAACTGCTGCCTGTTGTGCAGCCTACATGTAAAATAGATTCATATGCAAACCTACTAAAATATTTATACTGAAAGATTGCGCTGCTATACCTATAGGTAACAATTTCGCAATGTGTACGAAAAGTTAAATGGGCCTTTATTTTGAATATTTGGCCACTTTTGACGGGCGATGGCTCCGCGTCTGACGTTTGATGTTTACATCTCGCCAAGGCTGTAATGAAAATTTTGTCTTTAGTTTTCGTTACAACATTTTAAATGCGTTATTTCGTTCCGATTCGTTCGCTGGGGCCCGTGTAAACTTACCATTTTTAAGAATGTTGCCCTACTCTCTGCAACCAGCAATACAGGCTGATGCATAATAAATTGCCTACCTATGTAGAGCTTGTTGTTTCAGAACCAAACTGTTGAACAGTACCTATAAACAGGTATGTGCCGGTTGCAAAAGTGTTTAATTTGCATTCATCAATTGGAGGTATGTACTATTGGAACTATACATTGTTGTAAACACTTTATTCAGTTTGTTAGCGCAACGGTGCTAACTTCATGTACAGCGTGTCCCAAATAGTTTGTCCTACCCCCTGGATCTTAGGAACCGTAAGAGATACGAAAAAATTTAAATACAAAAGTTGTAAGGTTCGCAGTGGACGTAACCTCTCTTTTATTTTCACATATACAGGGCGATTCGTATTTGCAGAACAAAAATAAAATATTTAGATTTTGACAATTGCATTAATCCTTTGCAATATTTATATTATTATTTATATTATTATATCCATGAAATTTGCTATAGAACCGTTTCTTTGTTTTGTATTTTGGATGCATCGTTGCCAAGATATCGAATTTTTCTTGGAATTTAGGGACTTCGTGGAGGTTATGGAAACTTAATGCTCATACAGTATGTTCAAAACAGGCTCTCAAATACAGATAATTTCAAACAGCAATAACTTATTTTTTCCAAATTGAATGACCCATATTTCTATAGTTTGTTGGATGCCGGCGTCCAAGCCCCACATTTTATGTAAATAACATTCTATACCAAAGCCCATGAAATATATAATGTGTCTTCACAACATACCACACCAGACGTGCATAGATTTGTGCCCTTGTTTTTATTTGTATTTTATGGCTTTTGGATTTCTGTGTGCCTATTTATGAGAATGAGAATGGGCAAAAATTAAAATTTGGTATTATATTTCCTCTGATTCAAAATCAAGAAATAATTTTATACAATATAGCCAATTTTACACTTTTTTTGCTTTGTTTTATTTCATATCCTAATCACTAATGTACAGAAAGCGACCTTTATAGTGTGACAAGCTGATACGGGTATAGGAATTTTACTTCCCGTATTATCTAAAATGACAATTATTTCTGCCACTGTCTGGAAAAATAATTATGGCTTGCTTGATAAAACCTTCTCACCTGAATGAAAAATGCAAAAAAAAATCTTAAATACTAAATATCTCGAAAACGGGTAGTTTTTGGTATAGAATGTTATTTACATAAAATGTGGGGCTTGGACGCCGGCATCCAACAAACTATAGAAATATGGGTCATTCAATTTGAAAAAAATAAGTTATTGCTGTTTGAAATTATCTGTATTTGAGAGCCTGTTATGAACACACTGTATACGCAAAAACCAATTTAGATATACCACACCACACACGGTTGTGCTGTCATACTTCGGCTAAAATATATCTTTGATATCTATTTAAATAAAGATACAGCATTCAGTTTCCATAACCTCCACGAAGTCCCGAAATTCCAAGAAAAATTCGATATCATGGGAACGCTGCATCCAAAATACAAAACAAAAAAACGGTTCTGTAGCAAATTTCATGGAAAATGCAAATATTACAAAGGATTAATGCAATTGTGAAAATCTAAATATTTTATTTTTGTCCTGCAAATACGAATCGCCCTGTATATGTGAAAATAAAAGAGAGGTTACGTGCACTGCTAACCTTACAACTTTTGTATTCAAGTTTTTTTCGTATCTCTTACGGTTCCTGAGATCCAGGGGGTAGGACAAACTATTTGGGACACGCTGTACGAGCAGTCTGTTGTTTCGACATTTCTTTCTAGTCTAAGTCTAGTATCAGTGGTAGAAGTTTGGCAGAATTGACAGTTGACACTCTAGCCTGCTTTTTTGGTTTTCATTTTAAGTAATCTAGTTTTCAAATTTGTTTACCTAATTTAACGCCCAGTAAAAGGAAGTCTCCCATATTGTGCGAAAAATCTATAAGTAGTACTGTGGTGATCTCAGCCCTTTTGTTGGTGGTAAAAGTTGGCGAGCGGATTTGTATAGGGCGAGCCACAATATTCTTTTTAGTGTGGGCCTAAGGTGTATGACGGAAACACAGGAATAGTTTGATATGTATATTAAAAGTAAATACGATACCGTAAAGATACAGGACAATAGGAAGTTTAAACACATGTGCAATAATTATTATTGAATTGAAGTTCGCACAATGCTACACTCAAGATATCTGAAATGTGACCCCTTTCTAAGTAACAAAATCCAAACGTTTCGCAAGATACACTGATAAACAATAGAATTTAAAATAAGACACAAAACAATATGACAAAATGGCACAAATACATAACTATGGCATAAAAGAACAAACCTTCAGATTAAAATACAAAAATTGCAAAAGATTCCCCAACTAGAATAAAATTACTTGATTTCCTTGACTAGAATAAAATTACTTGACTCTGTAGGATAAAATTACTTGACCCTGTATAGCTTTGCTTAATTTCCAGCACAAGTTCGTATAAAAATGTAATTCAAATTATTCGAAAATTCTGACATAAAATAATAGTTCTATTAAAAACAAGATTCTGATTTCAACCCCAAAATAATTGACTCTAAATAATTTCCCAATTCCCTTCAAATTTCCCAATAAAAGTTATAAGATTATTTCTGTTTGAATAAACTAAACTCTGACATCTACAGTGAAATAATATGGCTCAAAATAAATTCCCAAAAATTCTAATACGGTTCACAAAAGTTATTAAATTATTTTCAATTAATTAAAAATGCACAATAAATTCAATTTCTCTAAAAGTTTCCAAAATAATTCAAAATTCAAAAATAAAAAGGCAATTCAGACACAAAGGAATCAAAACACAAATATTTGGCTATTTGGTCAGCCCAAACTTACTGCGGTGCTAGGAGAGTATTTCTTTCTTGATTTTCTTCATTTTTACTGGGTGACTGGTTGGCTGCAGGGGTGGCCACCTGCCCTCTTCGGTCGGGCAGGGGTTCCCCTGGCATCTGGTTGAGGCTGCATTAGCACTGTCCGTAGGTCCAGTCGGGCGCTCTTTTATATCATTTGTCGCGATGCGCGCGCAGCGCAGGGTGATGTGATCTGCTTCTGGAGTTCCGCGTGTAACCTTGACACGTGCGGTCGGGAGATCTCCATAGGAACGGATGGTTTTAAGTTTTAGGAATATGAATATTGGGGCCTCTCTAGGATATACTGTAGGAATATTATAGTTTTAAATATTCTGGCCTTATGCGCTGGTCTGCGACAAGAAGTCGTGGCACTTCCCTATCGAACACTGGTGGTAAAGTCACGTCAGGTGAAATTCGGCTTTGATTATTTATGTCTGATTATTTATGGCCGGCTTAAGTGGTTTTGTATAGCGTGTGCATTTATTATCGCTGTGCTAATTTAGGTTTTCTGTCTTTTCTACATGTGTCTTGCCAGCACGTGCTTTAAGGCGTAGGAGTGGATAATTCCACGCATTTTTCGAGTTCCACCAGGGACCCGCAGCAGGTTAACCACGGAGAGGATTCCCGGGTGCACAGTCTGGGTGAGTTAGCTGTTAAATTTTAATATTTTTTTATTAAATACCATCATTTGACCACTTATTGAAGCTACTCTCACAAAGGCTTGTTCACCTCTTTTCTCTGTGGGCTGCGAGCTGTGGCCATATTTTGGTTATAAATTTGTTTTATCAACACAGACTGATCGAAACTAACCCTTAAGTTGCCCGAGATTGACGTGGTATATTTTTTGGTCTTTTGTTTCGCGATCGAACGGGAAGTCGCCAATCGTTCTATATTTTGTTAATGTTACCTTTTATCTTCTGAATATTGTCCAGTAAATTTATAAGGCAGGTTAAGCCAAGATAATTGATCGCTTTTAGGTTATTAATTTTTAATCTATTTCATAGTCAGCTTCAGGGTTCATTAATAATTCAAAGTTACATGCTTTAATCCATCTTTGGGTTGTTAGTTAAGGTTTGTCAAATTTAATTGCAAAATCTGTAAAGGTTTATTTGTTTTCCAAATCTTTTTACATTTAAGAAATTTACCTATCCATTGTAAACGCGTCGAAGTTTCGACTGCAGTTTTTCGGAGACTGTTCGTTGTGGTTTCTTTTTACATGCACTCCGGTACGTGAGCGAAGCACCATTGGAATATGGACAAACACACCAGCTTACGACACAAGTCTGACAGTGGTCGCACATCGTCTAGCCCCAGCTTGAGTTGTCCACGACCCAACCTTGAGTCTCGAGTCTAGTCGAGGTCATAACTACTACAACAATAATAAGAAGGTTATGGAGCAACGGTGGCGAATCACCAGTGTCAACGACCCAGAACTTTTAAGATACTCTGTTGAACTCGGTAGTCCAAATTTTCTAATTGCTCGTAAACAAGTACCGACCTCGGAGCGCCACCAACTTGAGGGGTGCCAAGTTGTCGCCGCGCTGAAACCGCGGCAGACTTATAAACGCCTACGATATTTTTTTGCGATGCCACTGTCGCTTGTCACAGCACGCCTACAAGTTTTTTTTATACTTCCCTACCTGTCTCCCACAAATCTTTGAGATAGAATTACACAACAATTTCAGAATTTTCTTCCTTGAGCGTTTACGGCACCCATACAGGTTTTTTTCGATACTCCTACATCCTCTACGAGTTTCCCCACAAATATTTTTGAGGTTCACATTAATTTACAAAAAAAAAAACAGAATTTCTTTACATTTTTTTGTGACGCCACTTTCGTTTACCACAGCATCCCTACAGATTTTTTCAATACTCCTATACGCGTCGCCACAAAATATATTTCAAAGTGAGATTGATTTACACAAAAAAGTTTTCTTTAGGATTTTTTGCGACGCCACTGTTGTTTGTCGCCTCACCCCTACAGGTTTTTTTCTATATTACTACATCCCCTATGCGTCTTCCAAAAATATCTTTGAGATTAAGATTGATTTACACAAAAATAAGATCTTTGGAATTTTTTTTGCGACGCCAATGACGTTTGTCACGGCACCTCCTACAGGTTTTTTTTCTATATGACTACATCCCCTATGCGTCTCCCAAAAATATCTTTGACATTGAGATTGATTTACACACTAAATAAGATTTTTTTATTGAATTTTTGCGACGCCACTGTCGTTACCAACGGCACCCCTATATGTTTTTTCTATAACTACTCCTACATCCCCTACGTGTCCTCCAAGAATACATTTGAGACTGACATTGATTTACACAAAAAAATCCAGTACTTACTCTATACTTACCTACTCATATAATATCTCTTACGCGTCCCTCAAAAATATCTGATTGAGATTGATCTACACAAAAAGAATCAGATTTTTCCTTTTTTGCGACGAAATAGAAAACGAAAACTATTCAAGAAATTTTTCGCAAAATTTTTGAAATGTCTAGATTAAAAAAAAAACATAATTGAAGCGGTTAGAATCATAAGGGTCTAAGTGACATTTTTAAAAATATGAGTTAGACCTATTTTTGTATAGTTAAATATTGTGTTTAGTGCCAAAGAGATCCAAGTGATTTTTGACAATTATTGTCAAAGTAATACTCACTTCCAGTCAAACCGGAAGATGGAAATAAGAACTGACCATTTTTGCTACTCCCTGTATAGTCATTACCAAAGATATATATAACTTTGTCATTACTAACATTCCGTGATAAAAGTCTTTTTTTAGTTTTTTTTTTTAATAACAATCCCCGTATAAAAAAACCTGAAACTTGTGAGATTGCAAATCTCTATGCTAAATATAGGTGAGGCGTATTTAATCGTAGCTTCATTAATGTTAATAACAGCTGATCAATTTTCTGTATTTTTTCTACCTTCCATCCTAAACAATAATTAATCTCTACATCTTTATTGAAATTAAATAGTGCCTCAAAAATGGCACAATTTGGAAGATGAAACGTTTTTGAAATGCATGGCAGTAATATATGTGTAAGAATAATATAAATGCCATGAATGAATGTGCCAAAGAAGAACCGTGCGCGTGGAGAAGAGTGTGCAATTCAATTTTCCGTTTGCATAAAAAAGCGATGATTATTATTTTTAGCAACAAAAATGCAGATTGTATTGTTTACTATTATGATATTAGATCATAGTATACAATAAAAATAAAAATAAGATCTGAATTTTCGTTGATAATTAATTTAAAAAAAGAAAATGAATTGTATGGGATTTGAACTAACGATGAAATAAGTGAATTTTCTTAGGTACGCGTCTTTACCCACGCGGCTATACCCACTTCTGTAAATTATTCCCATGAGTTTGCTCAAATAATCTAAAATAACCTAAAATTGTTTGCACTTTTCGCATTAACTTTTGACAATGTTCTGCACCACAGGGGCTGCATCGTCAAGTGCAAGTAAGTTTCTCATGAACTGATTCTAAAGCTTTTCTGGCCTAGCTTTCCCGAATAAAAGAAGGAAATATAAGACGAGAGCATTGTATACAATCAAGTTAGGTTAGGTACAGTAAAAGCAATCGCGCAATAATACCTACTCACTAAGTAAAAGCCCAAACTGCCAGAAAATTAAAGAAATTTTCGGAATAGCAAACAAAACAAAACTAACCAATTTTCTTTTGCGGATACCTCGATCGATTTCTATAACTAAAATCGTGGCGTAAATAAAACCACGTGTTCAAGCAACAGGGACATGCGTACTCGATAGCAAAAGTATATGTACGCGGTTCTATCTTGTTGTTTTCAGCTATTTAGACACTGCCACAAATAATTTTATCGATGTTTTGAACCATTTTAATTAAGCCAATAATTTTCTTCCGAAATATTTTTATGTAAACAATTGTAAAACTAAAATTAAATACAGGCCGTGTCTCAGTGCGGCACTGGCGAATATCTCAGCCCACGTGCTCTTGTTTACGACAGATTTGCTCGATTTTAGTATAGAGACTTTACTTTTACTTGTTCAGCGCGGCGCGCCAAATTCGACTCCCTACCCGGCGCGTACCAAATCGGAAAATGGCTCAAACGGCGGAACGGCTTTTCCGCTTCTGGCGCTCTTCAATAGCGATGTGGCACTTATTTTTTTGCGGCCCCAGGCGAAATTTGGACTTAAAATATCGAAAACTGCGCCCGCTAGCCGTGACCAAAGGAAAGCGTTACATACATACTACATTTTGTGAGAAGCGAGGGCGACTATAAACACTTAGGAGGTCCGGCAGGACCGGACTAGGCGTTTATAACTAGACTTTAAATGCTCACGTGAACTTTTCGTGCTAATAGTATTGTATTGTAAAGTTTAAACGTTTTTCGGTGTTTTTTTTTCACTTTTTAACAGTGAACCAATTCTAAATTGTAAATAATAAAATTGACTGCTCGAGTTTACTTTATTGTAACAAATTTTTGCTTCACTTCTGTGTGACGAATTGCAACTTGTAAATAAATTGTAAATAGGAAAATGTACCTATTGTTTTATTTAACCATCAAATGGTTCAAGCTTCTGGCGCTCAAATATAACCATTTTGGTTATAATGCCTACTGATTGAAAAAATCGTAAAATAATGGGCTACTTCAGTGCCGATTTCTGAGCTTTTAATGACAATTTTGAGACACTTCAATTTCCGATTTCAAGAAAAATAAATAAATTGTAAATCCCTATAACAATATACAAATTGTAACGTGTAGTATGCAGACGAATATGCTCTATCAAAGCACACTCACCTCATATGAAAAAATTGCCGATGATGCCGTATCCGGAATAGATGATGTCACAAATGCCACACCAAAAGATGAGCACTTAACAACAAAAAATGACGCGTACGAGGAAATGAATTTATTCCTTACTTTATGTACAGGGTGAGCGAAACTCGACGTCCCAGGCCTACAGCGGGAACACGAAAACTCAAAATAAAATTTCGAAAAGGGGTTCTTAAATGGGATATACCTACTAAGGTCCAATTATTACCGAAAATTAGCTTTTTTTCATGTTTCCCAGAAACATAAAATTTTTTCTCTATACCTATATTGAAAGCCCTTATCATTCTCAACAACTTTTGTACGAAAAGATTTTCTGTATCTTTTATTGTTTAAAATCTAAAGGGTCTAATATGTAAAAATATAAAAAAAATTCTAATCATTTTCCGAAATCTAGCTAGCCATGGAAACATTTGATAGTCATAAATTATTTTAAGAGTATATTATAGGGTATCTTGTGCACCCTTAAATTTATTCAACTGGAATTTTTTTTTAATTTTTGAATTGTGCTTGTTACTAACTTGTTGGCTATTATTGTTTGTTACAAAAAAAAAAAAATTCCAGTTTAATAAATTTAAGGGTGTGCAAGGCCCCTAACATACTCTTCAATAATTTCCGACTATCAATTGTTTCCATGGCTAGCTAGATTTTGGAAAATGATTAGAAAAAATTCCATGTTTTTTACATATTTGACCCTGTAGATTTTGAACAATAAAAGATACAGAAAATCTTTTCCTACAAAAGTTGTTGAGAATGACAAGAACTTTCAATATGTTCAATTTTCGGTCATAATTGGACCTTAGTATGTGCCATTTAAGAACTCCTTTTCGAAATTTTATTTTGAGTTTTCGTGTTCTCGCTGTAGGCCTGGGACGTCGAGTTTCGCTCACCCTGTACAACCTGCATATACTATCTTGTTAAAACGTGTGTCAAATTTCAGCCTTCTATCATAAAACGCACAATCCCATTAAAATTCACATTTCAGCAGGGCTATTTTCCCATTTCCAAGTTTCAGCGAATATAAAAGTTTTACGTCCATTGTAGTACCACGCGACCCAATCTGAAACGCATTGGCTTCGTGGGCCGTATAACGTATGTACCTATCTATGCGTAACCAACTATTTTATCGAAAACCGCTGACAGTACAAAAAAAAGTTTCGGATAAAAAAGTTTCTTGCAATTATTGGTTGTCTGTGTTTCCTTATCTATTTATATTTCTGTCATTACTTAATTAAAATCTCACCTCATAGTACATATTTATAAGCAAAGTCTAGAGACTCTCTAGACTTTGATATAAGCTTTGCCTTTCTCTAGTTACCTACTTCCCACAAAGATTATTATACTAATATTACCTAATAAATAATAAAAATTTAAATACATTTTTTTATATACCACGTTTTTAAAAAGGACTACAAGTATCTTATTCTCTGCTTTTTAGTGTTTGAAATTTTGCAGTCGATTTTAAACATCTTGATGAGGATGAAATTATGACAGAGAAATGTGGCAAATTTCAAATTAATTTCAGTTTCTCTCCATCTGATCATATTTGAAATGGAAAATTGTTACACCTACCTACCAATAATATATCAATATGTAGAGTTGCTATTTTCGTGAAAAATAAAGAAAGACTCAAATATCCCAAAATAAACAAAATTGTATATCTTTGAAAGACTTAAACTCCCGGAATAAATTTGTTCAACAATGTTCGTTACAAAAATCTATTTATTTTAAATGGTTTCTGCTCTTATAGACCTGTCGTAACTATACAGCTGTAAATTGGGATTTAGGTAAAATATTAGACACTCAAGTTTAAGTAATTAAATAGCGTATAGCTTTGCAAGGTAGCAAATCATTTCTCCCCCTTTCCCCTCCCTGTTTCCTCAAGACCGAAGAAATTAGAGCTATTATATTATTACCCCAGAACCAGTCTGATTAATATCTTTTGTTAGTGCTCACCCGCAGCTATTTATGTAAGTTTTGCTACAAAGGGGGCATTTCAAAAATTTCCCTATTGTTCGTAATTACTCTAGACATAAACACTAGTAAGAAATCAATAGCTGTATGTAAAAAATCATATGAAAATATCACGAGTATAAATTTGAGGTTTTTTTATATTTGAAAATAATGACATCAATACAGGACTTTTCTGGTATTTTTGAGATACCGGAAATCCTTTAATCGGAGCTAAAAAGGCAGTTTTTTAATTATTTTATCTAATAAAACTTATTTTTTTAGTTGAAAAAAATAACTTATACGTTTTTTTGCCTCGGCCCTACAGGCCCCGGCAACTAAACCACATTCGTTATCAAAAGTTGAACGTCACTGCCTTGGTACATAAACAACTATTTTTCTTAGACCGCCGTCCGCATTATCTAACCACGTCACAATCGTCAGTGCTTATTTTGTTACCGATTGATAGATCGTTATCGTTAATAATGGTGAGTGTTCAGAGCGGGTTTGTAATGTCGGATAAGACTTATGTATAATTCAGCTCACAGCTTACCTTAAAGGCAAGTTGGTCTTATAATTATACCTCAGTCTCATCCTCAATTACGAAGAACACATACGTACCCAGATGTGTAAAGAAAAACAACGATCTATATCAAAGATATTTTGAACATACTCGTTTAGGCTAGCGTGAAGGCTAATATACACACTGAAGGTAGGCCCACGGGTTGAGCTAATGTAGGTTAATTTTAAAACATCTTTTGTTGGTGTTCTGCAACTATGCATATTATATATGACCTGTTTGGCATGTGTAAAACATGCACGATGTGATTAATACGGTTTCTAGAAAAAATGTTAAAAGGTGATAGGTATTCAATATTTCGACAATTATTATTAGGAATAAAATTGCCTCAAGAAATTCTATGTTGCAAGCTATAGGGTTACAGCTGCGATAAGAAATGACACTCTCTCCAAAATACACACATCAAAAGAGACAAATACAAAAGTGCGCATATTATTTTAATTATTTCGTATTTAAATATTTAAAAAAATAGCAAACGTATTAATGTTTTTTTACATTAAACAAACCTTGCAGAATTTTTTAAAATTCAAACGAAAAACTTAGTTAATTTATAGGTATTTGTTATTCAGTGCTGGGCAAGTTTGGTTTGATTTTAAACATTTTATGATGCAGAGGCATTATTTGGACCGTGAAACGATGTTACGTACAATTGGCATGTTGGAGGCTAGAATTTCATTTCATTTCATTTATTAATCGTTTATGAATAAGATACCGAGAAACAGGAGACCTCAGAGAACGGCATACAGGCCGTACAAGGGTAACTACTCCAATTCAGAATAGATTTCTAAGATTGCTAGCCTTGCGAGAGCGCAGTATCACTGCGTCGCAATTGGTTATTCAGCTGCACAATACACACAATGTACGGGTTAGTGACCAAACAGGCTCTACGAAGACAACATTAATGCCTGCCGGCCTGTAAGAGTTCCAGCATTATCACGAGTAAATCGCACAACCAGGTTACAGTGGGCACAAGAATATTTAAATTGGCACCAGCAAGAATGGACTCCAAGTGTATTTTCTGATGAGTTCCGATTTGGACTTCGGACAGATTCGCGTGTCGAGGTGTCCTGGAAATGCAGAACGCCTTGCAGATGTTCGAGCGGTTCACACCTTTCAAGGAGGTACGATCATGGTATGGGGCGGTATCAACATCGGCGGAAGAACTAGTCTCGTTTGGTTGGAGCGGTATCTAAATGCCAGTGATTATCAAAGATTATTCTTCGGCCTATTGTTTAGTGATGCCGCGAGACGAGACAAATTTGCCTGTCTCGTCTCGTCTCGTCTCGGCCTTACCTCGTCTCGTCTCGAGACCATTTGTCTCGAGGTCAAATTCAAGACGAGACGAGATAAAGGGTGTCGAGACGAGACGAGACGAGACGACGAGGCGTCTCGACTAATAAATAAAAGGTAAAAAGTAAAAAATAAAATAAAACATATGTCTCTAAAAGAAAACAAATAGCACAGAACTGTAAGTAAATATCATGTTTCCTTGCACATATTAATCAAACTAAACACAAACTCTTTGAAAACACTTTAACAAAAATAAAAAAATTAAACACAAAAATAACACGAAACTAAAGCAAAACTGAACACATATTAGTAGGGTCAATCGGGGTAAATGAAAACGATTTTTGCATATGTTATTTTAAAATTATCTAGAAAATGTATAAATGAAAATTATAAGTTTTCCTTTGCATGGAGTTTCCTTCTCACCTTGGTTTATTGGAATATGAAGAGAAAAACATGAAACTTTTTAATAAAGTATAATTAGGGATTTTTTTAATGTGTTTCCATTTACCCATACCATTGGGGTAAATGAGAACAACTTAGTTTTCGCAATGAATATCAGTTATACTCAGCACGGGGTAAATGAAAACATTCTTTATACGTTTTGGAGTAGCGATAATAAAAAAATGCAATACGAGCAATTTATTTGTGGAAATTACAAAAAAATAACAAAATAAGGAATTCTTTCACTTAAGGAATACATGTGAATGAAACGAAACTAGCAATTTTAGAACATTTAAAAACTTCTAGTGAGAAAAATATGAAAATAAGTTCCTAACAACAATGGTACCCAGAGATATCGGGGAACAAATATCGACCACGCATAACGTTTGATGGTTTTACGACAGCTAAAATTTGGTCAAAACTGATCACTTGCCTGTCTTCTACCAACGGAAATATGTAGGTATCATTAGTCTTATTGGACTTCCTAAAAAATTTAGCCGATATATTATTATCCATGTCAACTACCTCTGCAAGAAAATTTTTCTCGGTTTTTTTTAGTACCCAAATTGTACATAAACTTCACAATTATAAAGTCTCCAACTTTGACTTTTATTTTTTCACGCAGTTCATCTCTGTTTCGTCCAAATTCTCAAAGCTTTCGGCTTCGGCTTTCTTATTGTCTTGTGAAATGTGCAACTTCCTTTCTTCTAAACACATCACTGTTGAATCCTCCTCGGAACTGACAAATTAAGAATCTTCGGATTCGTCGTGAAGAGAAATTATTGTGTCACTGGAATTATCGTCGGAAGAACTACTACGTTTTTTCTTTAACTTTTTTTCCACAGTGCTAATTTTGCTATTTTTTTATTTCTGAGCTATCTTGGGTCGTTTTATTTTCCTATTCTCAGCTTCCCTAAACCTAGCGGCTACCTCTTCCTTCGTTACTACCTCTCCATACTGCAGCTGCTTTAAACGGGGTGTTGTTTTTTTTACGACTTGGATTTCACTTGTCAAAGATCTTTTTTGACGTATTGCTTCAGCAAAGATCTGAACAATTGCGGAGGGTGGACATAAAATAGAAGAATCAGTAACAGTAGCCGGTAATGATGATCTAAAGGATTCTTTTATGGACTCAGAAGACCTAGTCTCTTCCAATTCCGGCAGAGATGAACCTGAAGGGCCATGTTCGTCTATTTCCGGAGCAGAACCAACAGATGAATTTGGGTTTCCAGCTTCTTGTATATTGGAAACAGAGGCGACGTTATTTGCCCGTTTTCTCTTCTGAACTCACTTTCTGGAAAACGATTGCGATTTACTGGACAAATTCCTGTGGTGATAAATCCTGCTTGTATATTTGCTTTTGTCATAGCTTCTGCCCAAACTAAGGCCAAGAGTTCAATAAAATCACGTTTTTGCAAACGTCCTGTTCCAATGCCAATATTTATTGCTTTACCAAACTCCACCAGCGCATAATACAAGAAAATGTCTACAACTTCTGCCCTAATCTTCAAATATTATAAAATTGAATATTCAATTTGGGCATTTCTATTTTTGCAATAGAATAAAACATCAAAATTTGCTGTTGATAAAAAAGATGCCGGACGCCTTTTAAGAGTTTTATAATTTCACTCTACATGGAGATATTATAAATATCACTTCTACAGAGGTTCGAACAAAATGGAGACTGACGAATTAACAAAACAATTTTTTTCGAGACACTCGAGACACGTCGAGACGAGACGAGACGGATCTTTGTCTCGTCTCGAGCCTTTTCTCGTCTCGTCTCGTCCGCATTTTGTCTAGATTTCGAGACGAGACGAGATCACCCCTCAGTCTCGTCTCGTCTCGTCTCGTCTCGCGGCATCACTACTATTGTTGTTCCATGTGCTGAGAGAATTGCTGAGTCCCCATGCGGCAAGAACCGTTCGCTTATTTCTGTAGGACAATGAAATTAATGTTTTGCCTTGGGCTTCTCAATTCCCTGACCCTAATCCCATCGAGCACTTATGGGATATGCTCGAAGACGAAGACTTTTGGTGCAAAATATTGTGTTTCAAACTGAACAACATGACATTCACAACCTAATTCTGAATATGCCTCGTAGATGCAGATCGGTTGTTAACAGTCATGATGGCAACACTCTGTATTAATTATTATTATTTAATGTTGCTTTATTGTTGTTATTTTTTTTTCTGTAAACTAAGTAAATTTGAAAAATTTCTTAATTCCTTTGTGAATTTTGACACATTAAGTCTATTTAGTATAAAAAATATGCCAGGAAATTGTGTTTTATTTCATAATTTTTATCCTTGTCTCTTAGATTTTTTGGTGTATGTATTTCCGTTCGAACACCACACACACTTCAAAGCGAGCTTCAAAGTAAATCGTTGCACTGTGCACTGTGAAGTAATGATTTCAAGGAAAGGTGAATTTTCCGAATGCATGGCACAAATAGTTGATGAAGTTATTTTTTTTATGAAAAAAATTGTTTTTACGTGTTGCGTTCCCACTATTTACATTATACAATTAGCTAGTAATATTTTTATAGTTACTATATATACAGTGTCCTCCAAAAAGTTCGCACCATAGGGGGAAAATTTTTAATTAACGTTTTATTTTGAAATTTAATTTTGGGGTTACCTTTTTCTTTAAAAAAGATGAAAAATGACCCACTCAAACGTGGTCATGTGAATTTCGTTATCTGTCAAAAATGACATTTAAAAAAATATATCGCCAAAAATGGGTTTAGTTGTTAAAATATCAAAAAGTTTTACTTGAAAAAGTTACTACTACTAAAATGTTTAGTTTTTTGCCAATTTTTAATATTTATGAAATTTCTGAGAATTTTAAAAACTCTAAACTTCGTAAAAACTATTTTATATCACTAGCTTTATCATTCTATTAATTTTTTTATTACTAATTACCGACAAGAATAGGTATTTTTTAAAAGAAAATGATATTTACACTTTAAAATTCTGTTATGTTTGTTGCAAAGTTGATGTACCGCCTAGCATTTGGGTTATAAATTTAGTTACATTACGTTTCCCAATTGATGCCAAAATAATAATAAATTAAAATATCATCATACTATTTTACGTATCGAAGCAAAATTCTTGACTTTTTATGTAACAAATAATTATTACCTTTAAGTTTAATTTCACATTAATCGATGTTGATGAGTAGGCCATGGAGAGCAATTGTTTTTATTTGACAGTTTGATAACTGTATAAGATGTATAAGAAAGACCCTGGTTTAGTGCTTCTAACAAAAAATTTAAAACGGCGTCCAAAGAAAAATAATATGGGTCGTAGTCTTTGATAGTACAATAGTTCCACCATTTTTATAAACCCTTGTATATTGTTTTAATGTCTTTTCTGTGACTGATGCAAGAACTCTTGGAATAGCTGATTCTGGAACGTTCCTTCATCTCATTGCCTCCAGACAGCTTCCCTGCCGCTAGGGAAAGGGTCTCTGACAGAGGGTGAAGTTCCCTACAAGGTCAATAAACTAAGTTCTTATCTGCACCTAATATTATCGGATCTTGTGTTAAAAGCTCCAAAAATACGGGGTACCAGGGTTGGGATGGCCAATTTGGTACAATTAGAATCCGGTAGCTGGATCTGGTTTAATTTTTTGTAACACCCTACCTATTAATGAAAAAGGGGCGGGCCCGTAGCTAGGGGGGGGGGCAGAGGGGGCAATGCCCCCTCTGGGAAAAATTGTTGCCCCCTCTAGCGCTTGCGCTACCCACTACCCTGCAACTGGCGCATTATACAGGGTGTTCTGTAAAGTTGCAGCAGACATACATTTTTTTAAATAGGACACCCTTTATATTATATTTTTTGATTCTGATTGTATAACATCCACTATCACCAGAAAAAACTTATTATCTACAATTTTTGCTGGAAGCTTGTTTTCTAACTTCAAAAACTAACAAGTTAAGGGGGAAGTGGAAACTTTAGGTGGGATACCCTGTACCTATTGTTGAAACAATACATCAATCCGGGAGATTTCCAGGTGGGCCGCCAGGTGGGCCGCCTACTTGACAATTTTATTTTTATAAAGTAACCTGTTTCTATATTTTATTTATACAGGGTGGTCCAAACTTTATCAGCAATACTTTAAAAACTGTTAGAAAATTTCAAAAAAGGAGATTTTTTTCCTATAAACATGTATGAAATCCTAACGGTTTTCGATATACAGGGCGTCAAAGTTCATTTTTTTTCAAATTATCTTTTATTTCTCCTAAAAGAAGACAGCTAAGGCAAACATATTTGGCACAGTTTAGACACTCATTAAATACTACAAATTAAAAATAATAATATAAATTAAAAATACTTCCACCAGTGTCGGAGAGACGGGGTCAGTCCACATTTTTTTTTTTTATAAAAAATGGTACCCCCATGGAAAAAGTAATATTTTTTGCCTTCACTAAATTCTAAGAAAAGAACTATTCTTGATTTTTTTTTTCGAAAAATGTACTGTTCTTGAAAAATTCATTTTAATGCGTTTTAATTTTTTAGCAGAAGAAAATCAAAGTAGGTCTAGGCTCCCGAAATTTCGCACACATACTGAGTTTTCAATTCCGAACAACTTTCCTTAATAACATTTGGTCCTAAAACCTACAAAAAGGTTTCTAGATCCGAAAAATCATGTGTCCTGGGAAATTAAAAAAATCTAATTTGTCTCGCCAGTAAAGTGGGCTTTAGGTAGGTCTTATTGTGTTATTAAGGAAAATTGTTCGGAATTAAAAACTCAGTAGGTGTGCAAAATTTCGAAAGCTTAGACCTACTTTGATTGTCTTCTGCTAAAATAATTAAAAGGACAAAGTGAATTTTTCACAAACGGTACATTTTCGAAAAAAAGTCAAGAATTATTTTTTTTCTTATAATTAATTGGAAAACTTAGTGAAGGCAAAAAAATACTTTTCCAGTGCAGTGTACCATTTTTTTATTAAAAAATATAATGGTTGACCCCCGTCTCTCCGGCGCTGGTGGAAGTAGATGGGCTGAATTATTTTTAATTTATAGTATTTGGTGAGTGTCTAAACTGTACCAAATATGTTTGCCTTAGCTGTCTTGCTTTAGGAAAAATAAAAGAAAACTTAAAAAAAAATTGAACTTTGACGCCCTTCTGTGTATAAAAAACCGCTAGGATTTCGATACATGTTCTAGCAGTTTTTAAAGTACCTATTGCTGATAAAGTTTGGACCACCCTGTAGAGAAATATTATTTTTTGTTTTTATTCGGATTTATTAAATATCATGATTTGGCGTCATTGTTTTATTTAGTGTTTTTTTGGGGGGAGGGGAGAGGACGACGGAGAGGGAGGGGGAGAAAGAATTAAAAATAAAGGCCGGTAAAAATTTCTATAGGGCCGCCTCGCCACCTCTGTCCCGGTAAGAATTTTGGGTGCCCATCCGCCCCTGACATCAATATACGCCTTTTAAAAGTTAATTATGATTCAAAACTCAACTGCTAACTCATCCTGCATCCCATAAAGGCCAAAAATAACACAGTAATAATTATTGAATAAATAAAAACACATGTTTCTAGGAATTTCATTACCTTCAAAAGAACTAACCGAGGTAAAAAATTATTTAACAAAAAAGGAAATTAAAAAGGAAGATATAGTTTTTGTATTTTTTATATTATAACTGGTGCTGAGGCAGAGTTAAGTTTGTGATACCTACGAATACATTTAGTATTCGCGAATTAGATTTTTTTTTGTTATGAAGAAGAAAAAATATAATTTCTTGTTATCAATTTATTTCTTTTAAATAAGCATAAAAATTGCTACTTCCCTTTTTTCTTTTTTGAATTTTGAAATTTTGGTCAAATCTCGCCCCGCCGCGCCCCCTCAAAAAATATTGTTGCCCCCCTTAAATATTGAACCTGGCTACGGGCCTGAAAAGGGGGGAAAAGCGTAAAAATAATAATTATCCCAATTTACTGTAAATGCATCAACAACTCGAACACAATCTGGATCAGGAAGCCAAGACGTTTAAACTTTGCATTTTTTATTAGTATGTGACGTGAAAAGATCGATATTAGGTTTTTCAAACATGTTACTAATACGCCGAAAATATTTCTGGTTGAGTTCAAATTCTGTATTAAGAAATTTTGACCTTGACAAAAAATCGGCTCTGATATTCTCCGAAGTGTTTATATTAGGAAGTGAAGACATACCTACATATTTCTTAATTCGCACCAGCGCCAAATAGCCGAGGCAATTTTGTTTAAACTTTTGAATTGATATTTCCCATTTTGTTAAAACAGGCCACTGCTGTTATATTGTCTATACGTGGCAGAATATTACAGTCAGTTTTTGTTTAGCTAAAGATTTTAGAACATTAAATGCTGCCTAAGCTATTTATATGTCTAGCTCTATCTTCAAAACTCCAAAACCCTCGTGTTTCCAAGCTCTTCGTATGGGCATCCCATCCCCTCTTAGAAGAGTCTGAATAAATTTCGAGGGTAAATTGAGATTTTTCGAATTTTTACCGAAACACGATAGGTTTGTAACCACCAATTCAATTTATTTTTTAAGGAGATGGGGATTTGCATAAATTTATTTCATTTAACTTTAAACATTTTTGCTTTACTATTTCAAAGGGTTTCAACCTTAAATGCCGGAGCAATGGATACAAGTTTTCCAACGAGAGGTGCAAATTTCCTGATTCGGCAAATTTTTGTATTTTGAAATTTTTTCAATAGGTTTTTAAGTGGTTTAATTTTTCTATGTAGGGAAACAAACACTCTTTTTGTAATTTATTAGGAAACCTATAAGGACTGTAATAATTGCTCAGTAATCCGACAAGAATAGAGACATTCTTGGTAAGTTTTGCCAATAAGCAAAATATCATCCACGTAAATAACTAGTTTTACTCCAAAGTTTCTTAAATATTTTACAATTGGTTTTAGTAACTTGTAAAAATGAAAGACCAAATGGTAAACTATGAGGCGCCATTTCGGACTAAATTATTATTTTTGAATATATAAATTTCTCGGGCTAATATATTTTTTTAATATGATATTTATAGAAATTTGCGTGAATAATCTTTTTTAGTCAAATTTATATATACGCATCGCCCAAAAGTATATATTACAGTAAACGCAAAAAATATATCAAAACACGATATATTAATTTGGTGCGCCAATATATAATAATTTAGGGTACCACTGGTCGTCAACAGAGGTCGCGCCGCGCATTCCTAAAGTGCACCGGCAACGCTGCAGCTGAAAGTGCAGAAGCCCGAAGTTGAAATTTTTTTTTTATATGATATTTATAGAAATTTGCGTGAATAATCTTTTTTTAGTCAAATTTATATATTACGCATCGCCCAAAAGTATATATTACAGTAAACGCAAAAAAATATATCAAAACATGATATATTAATTTGGTGCGCCAATATATAATAATTTAGGGTACCACCGGTAGTCACCAGAGGTCGCGCCGCGCATCCCTAAAGTACACCGGTAATGCTGCAGCAGAAAGCGCAGAATGGTGTAAAACCAGGGACTCTTTAAAAGAAAAAGATTATTCACGCAAATTTCTATAAATATCATATTAAAAAAAATATATTAGCCCGAGAAATTTATATATTCAAAAATAATAATTTAGTCCGAAATGGCGCCTCATAGTAAACAGTTGAATTCATATAGGATGTTTTGAAATTTAAATCTAAGATATTTTCTATATTTGCGGTGGATAGGTAACAAAGAAATAAGCGTCCTTTAGATCTAATTTGGCTAAAAAGGAATTTTGTGATAAGAGTCGAATGGCTGTCCGGTAATCCTCTATTTTAAAGCGACTTACAGGAATAACACAACCCATTTAAAAATTTTTGATAAAATAAGTCTGTAATTACCGTCAAGCTTTCGAATTAGAAAAAATGCCGATAAAAATTCATTTTTATCATAGTGACCTTTTGAGATCGCACCTTTTTCTAGTAATATTGAAATTTATTTTTGATACAACATAGGTAACTTTTGAGGGCGATATTCTGGGAACAGCTTGGATTTTTAATGCGCAACTTTGCTGTGGCTTTTTTATAAACGGTATTTTAATACCTTCTATCCATTGCATAACACCTAGAGTGCCCGGCAGACGTTTCCACCTATCCTTAAAATATTTTAGCCTGCCGGCGCTCGGCCCCTGTACCTCTATTTGTGGTACTTCGAGCTCTGCTGCTTGTAGAATTGATGGTGCCGACTTTGGCCCCACTTTGCTTCCCTGGTCTTCTTCCTGGGTGACTGGTCTCGTGGCGCAGGAGATTTGTTCCTCCCTTTCCACTTTTTTTTTAATGGGACGCTTGGAGTTGCTGAGTTGCTTTGTTTTTGTCTTCCGCTGTTTTGCGAATATTTTGACAAGATTTCAATTTCTCTAAAAACTCAGATCCAAAAATAAAGTTATCTATAGGACTCTGTTGGGCTGCCCCCTTGCTTTCATCATTGAGAAAAGGTTGAACTAGTTTTACCTATACGGATAGTCGGATTAGGACAAAATAAATCAATCCAAAGTTTACACTATGTCAACGTTTAGACTATATTTTTTAGTCTTCTTCAGGACTTGTGCGATCTCTGGTATGACTGACAAATACTGTTCAACATATTACACATCAGTAACAAAAACATAGCTACATGTCATAGGTTCAATGGAGACAACATATAAGGTAAAACAACAAATCATAAAATACCAGGTATTAAATGTCTTCTGCTCAACTAATAAGAGTGCAAAATATGAAGCAAAAAGGTTGAATCTCAAATTTTCGTTTAAGGGACAAGGCATGATGAGTACTGGCAATTTCTGATCATCTAATGTCACCGGTGTGTTGGAACCTACGAGTTTTAAATTTAAAATTTGACCAATTGCCGTTATGCCGGCACCAAGCTGTTCTTGTAGGTTGCACAGAAAATTATCGTTTTTCTGAATCTGAGTTAAGAATAAAACCTAAGAACTCGATTTGCCAATATCGTCTTTACTTCTTAGTTACCTAAGCTTTGGTGAAGTGAAGGGATTAGATATTTTACTCACTAAGTCCTTCCGACTATCAGCGGGAAAACCCTCACGCAGGTATATTGTCCAATACTACGCACGGAGGAACCACTTCCTGTTGTTCGTCTCTCGAATCCTCGGACGAGGAAAAACTTGAATTTATTTGGGAAATAATACAAAATAAGTATTCCTCCTATTTTTATGTGTAAAATAGAAAACGAAATGATTTTATAGTTACCGAAAGTGCACGATGGAATCTGAATGCAGTGACAGACAAATGTCTGTGGGCTATTGTAGTCAAGACCCACTACACCCCTGCTAGACAAATCCATTATTGGTACTTAAGTGCAAGCAAACGCTCGCGGGCTTGGTAGTCAAAACGTACTACATCCCTGCTAGACAAATTCATTATTGGTACTTAAGTGCAAGCAAACGCTTGCGGGCTCGGTAGTCAAAACGTACTACACCCCTGCTAGACAATTTCATTATTGGTACTTAAGTGCAAGCAAACGCTTGCGGGTTCGGTAGTCAAAACGTACTACACCCTGTACCCATAGGAAGGACACCTAAAAATCTACAACAAAAAATATAACTGACCTTCTGTTTGCTATTCGCTGCTTTCAGGACAAAGAACTTTTTCCAATCTCGAAAATTTCTTCTTAAGATTCACTAACTCTTCATAATCCTTTCTTTTGATGTCGCGAGGCATTTTTACTCCGAAAATTTAACAATAAATAATACGATAGATTGATGCGATGGTCCGCTTGCGAGCGCAATAAAAATGAACTGATTACATCGGGTTTATCGGGGGCCGGCTGGCGTTTTTTCTTTAAACCGCGTGCGTGACTCACATAAAAGTGTTACCTACCAAAGATCATAGAAGGACGGAGACGCGACAAATAATACCTATTCTTTTCGGTAATTAGTAATAACATATTAATAGAATGATAAAGCTAGTGATATAAAATAGTTTTTAAGAAGTTTCGAGTTTTTAAAATTTTCAGAAATTACATAAATATTAAAAATTGGCAAAACACTAAATATTTTAGTAGAGCGTTCAAATTTGCTACACTTACGTAAAATTGAAAAACAAACAACTATTTCAAGTAAAACTTTTTGATATTTTAAGAACTAAACCCATTTTTGGCGATATATTTTTTTAAATGTCATTTTTGATAGATAACGAAAGTCACATGACCACGTTTGAGTGGGTCATTTTTCATCTTTTTTAAAGCAAAAGGTAACCCCAAAATTAAATTTCAAAATAAAATGTTAATTAAAAATTTTCCCCCTATGGTGCGAACTTTTTGGAGGACACTGTATACTGGAATCATCGGATCTCTGGACAGACGTTACGGCGATTCAAGCAGGTAAGTGTCCATGTTATTCCATATTAATAAACTGAAAACTATGATCCTATTTTCTCTTTCTCAATTGTCATTACTGATTACATCAGGTATGGTATTTATAAATTGGGAAGTCCTTTTTATTTATAGTTCTTTTACTTATCGATATCGATTGTCGATATATTATGTATTGTGTCGTGCGAGTTTAAACTATGTGTCCTATATAGGAGGAAAACTATAGGATGTGTAATTACCTATCTGAATCGGTACCCAAAAAACTTGATTGACGCCTGTTCTCCAAGAGCAAGCAAGACTTAGTACTTGCTCCTCCATGCTACATAATATGATATATCCACTTATCATGTAGAGTTCAGGTTTTCTGGTTTTCTCTAAATGCACTTTGTTTTTGCGGTCATTTGCCTGCCTCTGCCCTCTATTAACTTATTCTGATTCTTACTGGAAAATAAGGAAAAAAAGAGACGTTACGCCTTCTTGCTAATAATAGACTCTCCTTGAATCCCTCTATGGAGATGAGGCTATCAGAGTTCATGGAATGATAGCAAATTGTGGAGCCTTCGAGAATTTCCACGCTATAATTTGTATTATTTCTATTATTTACTCCGAACCAGATTAGGTTTAAAACCCTCTCTCAATAATTAAACGGGGATTTTCTATTGTTTTTAATCACTGGCGTAACATATTTTATATCAATAAATATTGTAAATTTAGACGCATACATGCATCATGCATGCATGTTGTCCTATATTAGTATTTTATTTATTCATTTATTTATTTATTGAACCACAGAAAAAACATGCACCCAAAGGACGTTTTCTAGTCTTACCTGCCTCCCTTGTTGGATATTATTAGGTCCTAATTACTGTATGGAGTTCATTTTATTCCCTAAGAAAAAAATTTGGCCTTGCACATAAATTTGGACATATTATACAGTCCATGTATCTCTGTTCTCCCTTACGTTAACATATTACTACACTCTATTCAAACTAAATGCAAGTGACGCGTAAACATTTACACGATGGAAGCACGTGAACAATTCTGAGGGCTAATAGGAGGCAGGGCCGCATTAAGGACAATCTCTATGAATTTTATAATATAAAATATTAAAATAATATGCCCCAGTATTAAAAACTTTAAAAACAAACCTTTAGGCACACCTAGTCATTCACTTACCTGCAAATTTCTACTATTAACACAAATCGTAGCTCTAACAATTAATAAACAGCGAAATAATTATATCGGAAAAAATAAAGGTCCACTTGCAACTCAATACACCTCTGTAAGAAACACCGACTCGCTGCACTCGCCCGCCCGACTTTATCCGGCTAGCCAATAGCAAGCCGATCACGTGCGTATCACGCTCTAGCCATGCAACAACTCGTGTTTATGTTTCACATGCGTTTAGTTTGAATAGAGTTTAATATTGTGTAAATAGAATGAATGCGTCGTATGAGAATAAAAATCTTATTTGCTCCTTCTCTGGTTGTTATATTTTTACATTTAGTCAACATTAAATGTAGGTATTAATAATACCTAGCTTCAATATTTTTACTTTTGATTGACACTAAATGTGAAATGTAAAAATATTAGGAATGAGAATGAAGCCAAAACATGAATCTGGAAAAATTGTTAAATTATTTTTCTACAAAAGCCAGTAATATCTGTGCATAGCAAAAACACATTTTTCCGTTTTTGGCCAAACTCTTAGACAAAATTATTTTACTAATCATTTTTTCGCAAAAATTGGTGCACAAAATTGCGGCGAAACGATGACAGATATGAAAATATGTCAATAGGCACCTTTTGTTATTTCTTTTTATTCTGTTCACGACAGTAGTAAGTAAATTTTGTATCTAATTAGTGGTACCTACCGATTACCCGTATCTCCGCCACTGGTTAATTCTGAAACTTGGTCCTGGTATTAAAAGTTCTTATGTCCCTCCATATACATACTTCTTGTATGCCAAATTTGGTTTGAATATCTTTAACAGTTTGGAAATAAAAAACAAAAAACAAAAAACATTTTTTTGGAAATCTAACGTCCTGTATCTCAGAAACGAAGAACTTTACCACCTATGTTTATATTAGCAAGTCTCCTTAAAATGCCCTTGAAAGTTTGGCCTACTCAAACCGGAACATCCTGTATCTCACGTGGTGATGTGGAAGTAATAAACGCGAAAATTGTTGACCAAAGAAACTAAGCATGAACAAAAATTTTTAAAATATTGTGTGAATTTTGCTTTTCGAGTTCCTTTTGCATGTTTTTATTTCATAAAGTAATATTTTGCAAAGATGGTTTTCAACATAGTGTTGGTCCAGTTTATTGTAGGCCCTCAAAAATGTGGACAAATTCTGACGTTTGATTTGCACTAATTATATTATGACATTTGGACTATAACTTTAATTCGGTCTATTCATGCATCAATTATCTATTGTCTATTGCATGCGTCCCACGTTTTTCTGACCAGGAAAAATTATTTTATACCTTTTTATCCGTTCTAAAAATGTGATACATATATTATTTTTTATTAATTTTTTTAGACTAGTTGTGTTGACTGACGTATTTATAGAGACTTCTCACGGCTATAGCTTCATGTCCTGGAAAACAGATGGCAAACAATGTATTCTGAATTGTATTTTATCTCCGGAAAGCGCATGGTGAGCCAAAAATATGTCAGACATGACAGCCGTGAGCAGTCTTTAATAATATATCAGTCAACGCTAGTTGACTCGGTTAAGATTTCCGGGGAATTTGATATTTCGATAATTTTAGAAGCTAAAGTAGCAATCTAATGAATAAATGGAGGCATAGGCGTTTATAAGCCGACCGCGGTTTTGGCTACGGGTGACTTCTGCTGATAAGTCTAGTATTTTTACCAGTAGCAGAGCGTGGTAAATGTTATGAAATAGATCGCGCCCCGTATATCACTGTGTTCCAAATGATTTTATTTATATTTTACCAGGGTAGCTCGAGAACAGGCGCCTTGGCAATAAAATACGAGACAAAACACTTTTTTACCCGTATTAAACAGCACCTGGTATTAGCAGGAAAAAGAGATGAATAAGACAGAGACGATAGATATTGTAGTAAGAACAAGTGACTGCATGCTCGCCTAATATACTCGTAATATCACCAATACTTGCATGGACACTGTTCGTCGGCTGGCCACTTGTGCAACGAAATGCGGTGGATAGGCGTGCCATAATTTCAAAGATCTTAGGATATACCTACTTGCGTAAATAGTTATAATCGATATGGCTTTTTAGAGACCTTTTGACAATAATATATGGTGCATTAACCTTTACGTTGTGTTTGATGATAACCTGACAACCTTAAAAAAACCTTAAAAGTGAAATATTATGTTGCTTGTAGAATATGTATACTTTTGAAAACTGCGTGACGCTTATGTCCTATATTCTTTTTGTGATGCCAATTAGAGTTTTTTTATGCTGTTTCAAGTGACTTTACAAATACTATACTTGTTTATCAATAGACAACTAAGAACATTTGCAGAAAAGCTGTGGTTCTTTGATATTTAATATGCTCTATTTTTGTGGGATTATTTGAGGGTTGACCTTAAACAATTCTATGTCTATACCGCATGCAGGCATTAGGAAAAGGTCAGGTCAAAGAGAAAATTAGTAAAATGTTTTTACATTCCTATACGTGAGTAAATTGTACATTTTTCTGATTGTCTCTTCTTCCCCGCTAATTTTTATTGAGAATTGAATATTACTGTTTTTATTACCTATGTATATTTTATGTAGGTATATTTTTGCTTGCTTAGACCAACACCTCGCGACGATTTGACCGTATTCCTAACTAGTCTAAAAATGTTGCACAGAAATTGGGTACTCAAATGTAAAAATTACGCAAGTGTCAATAAGATGGCGCTGGAGTTGGAAAGAGCCGTTGTAAAATAAATTTCCGTTCCTCATAGTAGGTACCTACCTACGCGTTGTTTTGTTGCCTGACAAGGTCGTTGGTCGGAAGCAGGGGTCTGGGGGGAGTCACATAACCGATCCCCCTTTTTTATACAAATAACAGCATCTCGCTCTGATCCTGGTGACCCTGGCGTATTTTGATATTCAAACGGTGAATTGACAAACTAATAATATGAAAATAAAGGAGCGTAAAATACTCTTTTATTTTAATAATGTGCATTTTTTTATATTTACGAATATCGTGGAGTGAAATATTTAGTAAGAGGAGAACCGGTTGTCAAATTTACTGTCATGACATATAATTCTTCCTCAAAACCGTATGAATGATCACAATACGTAACCTACCCGACATTTAAAATCTTTTTATTACTAATTATTGATAGCAATATGACTTCATCAAAAGAAAATTATATTAAAATTGTATTTGATGCACAGTTTTGAAGTGGTGAATTTTTTTAGAGAAGTAAAATACTTTACTGAAAAAACTGCATCAAACTGGTTTTTAAATCATGAATTTATCTCAAAAATTACTTTTTGAAATTGAGACCATAAAGTGTTGACTGGGCATGATTACCTACAGCCCAAGAGTAAAGTGACCCACATCGTTCAATCTGCTAACAAAAACCTAACAAAAAAATTGAAAATAAAAAAAACCTTTTTAAAAACAAGCTTTTATTTAAGCCATGTACTAAAACAAATAAAATAAGTTTAGGTTTTCGTTAAGATAATTCAATTCCAAATTGCGACAAGTTTTTGCAAATTGAAAAGCTTGTCGCCCGAAATGTTGTGAAAGTAGGTACTAATTAATTTTATTGGACAGTGATTGGTTGATAAGCAAGTACCTAATTGCCAAAGTATGCATTTCTACACTCTATTCAAACAAAATGCAAGTGGCGCGTAAACATTTAGACGATGGAAGCACGTGAACAATTCTGAGGGCTAATACGAGGCAGGGCCGCATTAAGGACGATCTATATGAATTTTTATAATATAAAATATTAAAATAATATGCCCCAGTATTAAGAACTTTAAAAACAAACTTTTATGGCACACCTCTAGTCATTCACTTACCTGCAAATTTTTACTATTAACACAAATCGTAGCTCCAACAATTAATAAACAGCGAAAGAATTATATCGGGAAAAATAAAGGTCCACTTGCTACAACTTGTGTTTATGTTTTACTTGCATTTAGTTTGAATAGAGTTTAGATATTCTCTAGACTTTGGTCGTGGCTAGAGGTTAGTCGACATTCGGTCAAAGGCCAGAGGGCGTAACGTCCTCGTTTGCCTATATAAATATTGGTGGTGTTGTGTAGTTACAAAATCGGCCACACTTCATGTCGAGATATGTTCCAGTCGAGGCCGTCTGCTAATACTTGGCGGACTCGCGAGATAATCGTGGACCACTCGGGCGCCTTCGGCACCGCTCGCAGGGTTCGGACCCCAGAGATTGGCTGGCGTCAAAGGGGGCGTGGGAGTGGAGGGGTTATCTCTTATCGGCGATTAACATGAGGACAGTGGGCTAGAAACCACATGGCTTACCTACTTAAATATTATATCGCCAAAACGTAAAACTGATCATATGAACATCATAGGATGTAATTTTTAAACTGATATGTAACAACATCCTCAACAGTTCATCGATCGTATGTTTTCCACGCCATCTGATAAATAATAGCTACACATTTACAGTCCGACTGCATACATTTAAACGGTATTTGCCTATGTTTTTTTATTTACAAGACTGGATAATTGCAATGTTTATTACCGTGTTTTGGTTACGAGCATATTATGAAACCTATGCCCATCTTAACGAATGTAAAATTCATGCTCGAGAGACCAAATCGACTAATTTATGCCGGCGTAAAGTTTTAAATTAAAAAAATATAACGACTATAACTTTTAAACTATAAATAGTGTCATATCAATGACAGTAGTGCGATAACTAAAAAATTTTTGATTTTTCAAAATTTATTTATAGCGCATAATTTGCTTCAAATGGAAGAACAATTCGGATTTAGGTACCACTTTTCAAGGTCACTTACGAACGAAAATTTTCTTTGGGCCGCAGCACCTTCATACATCCTTTCACAATAATTCTGGGAATTATTATGTAAGTTTTATATTTTTATACTTGATATAAAAATGTCTAGTCTCGTTACGAATCAGAAAATGCAAGAAAACGGAAATGGCAAAATTAACGACTTACAGCCTTTTCCCTACAGGCAGTTACGTAAAAGGTCCCTTTAGAAAACGACATTTGAAAAGTCTTTTGCTAGGGGTTCATTCGACGTACAAGGGCGTATTACGTAAAATTTCTCAGCCGCAGCTCCAAAGTTTCGGCACTTAATTAAGCCGTGTTAGTTTGATGTGATTTCAGGGGTCTATCCTTAATTTATACACAGAGTGAGTCTAAAGAAGCGGAGTTACGTACGTACCAGCAGGAAAGAGCGCAGAATACTGAAATGATTCTTATGGATATTAAACTAGGTATATTTTAAAGGGGCCAACAAACCTTGCCCTATATAGTTAAGTATACAAAGCTGGGAAGTTACTCAGTATTGATTATGCTAGTAAAAAGAACACTTGTACTGCGACTTAAAATTCGGGCAGCTATGCCCCGACAGATTATTAGTAAATAATACTCGTGGGCTTTGTTCATAAATGCTGATAGAAAGACACACATACAGGTTGTTTAGTTCACGATTTAATTTAAAAATTAATTTGTTTTTGTACCAAAATTAAAGTTAAAAAGTTGGTGTGCTAAGATTTTTTGAGGACGGTTTAATTGCCTTTGACTATCTATGTGTCCTTTAATCAATGAGAAAAAATATAATTCCACTGACTTGATATCCAAGTATCAATAATATTCGACAGGGTGAGTTTTTTTATGATCGGTATGGAGATCTCGGAAACTAGCGGAGATAGAAGGAAGGTTAAATGGGGAAAGAATTTCACTTTTGTGGGCCCAATTTAACGCGCCTTGTGGATATTTGAAAAAGTTATGGCTTACTAGATATTTTAAAAAACGAAATTTTGGCGATTTAATCTAATCCATCTAGCTTCGTCGTTATTAATTTTAGATAAAAAGTGTAAATATCAAAGTTGGAGGGAATTGTGTCCATAATGCGGTTATCATGTCCTACTTTTCGTGACAGCTGCCATTTTCGAGATATGATACAAATTTGTTTTTTTATAGAAACCATAGTTATTTCCGTTCTTTTTCTGGATAACCATATCGAGTATTATACCATAAGAAAGCTACAAAAATGCCTGATTTTTTGAAACCATGGCCAACTATGGTCTCCATGTAAAAAAACACAAGTTTGTGTCATGTCTCGAAAATGACAGCTGTTAGAGAAAGAAGAACATGATAACCGCATTGGGGACACAATTCTCTCCAACTTTGGTATTTGCACTTTTTATCTAAAATCAAAAACAACGAAGCTAGACGGATTAGAATAAATCTCCAAAATTTCGTTTTTTCAAAATATCTAGTAAGGCATGGGTTTTTTCAAAAATCCACATAGCGCATTAAATTGGGCCCGTAAAACTGCAATTCTTTCCCCATTTAACCTTCCTTCTATCTCCGCTAGTTTCCACGATCCCCATTCTGATCATAAAAAAACTCACCCTGTATATTAAGAGTCGTCAACTTGTAGGACAATAGAAAACCAATCACAGGCTACGTCAATGTTTCGACTTTATTTTATATTTTTATCGCTAATAAGCTCACCCTTCCTCACATTATCCTTGATAATAGCATTTTTTTGTTATTTTAACAATCCCACCGCTAGGAATTATCGGGTATACCACTTGTTATGTAATCTCAGATAAAATACTACATAACCGAAAAGCCATATCGAGGTCAAATACGGCATACACCTGTGATCCACATAAAAATATTATGAGCAATATGGATCTCAAACCTATAGGTTTGATGGCCCCATTTCAATTTATGCAAAACAAGGTCGATTCTCTATACCTTAGACATGAATAGCGTTCATTGGATAATAGGAAAATCAATTTTAATCAACTCAAAGATAAATTAACAAATTTAAAAATATTCCAATTTCTTTCTCCGAATGAACCTTTACGAAAAAGTGACAGTTTGATCAGAGTGCAGTTTTCTACTTTGGACTAACTTAAAGAATGATCAAATATTTGATTGGGGAAATAGACAAAAATCTCTTGTCAGTCTGTTTCTCCTCTTGTTGATACCATTGCTAATATCGAAAGTTCCAAAGTTAAAATGCGCCCAATAAAACTTCCGTCTCGGCATTTGACCTTGGAAAGTTTTAAAATTAGAATATTTGGGAATATCTGAAATATAGGTGAAGATGTATATTTGTAAGTAAAATCACTAGTGACGGAATTTGTATGGATATATTTTTCAAAGCCGCTATTTTGCCTAGAAAGATCACGAGTATAAATTGGTCTTTTTATTTTCTGGTAAATTCCCTTGAGCAAAGCTTTGCTCTAGGCAAGGATATTGTACGAGTGAGCTTGCCTAAGGCACAATAGCGTTTCAGAATAAATTTATTAAGAGAAATTTTTTTCTAGTAGCTGAGTATATTTCAGGAATATAATTCCTGTATAACATTTTTATATATTTATATCTCCAAAAAGTTTCAATTTGATTGAGGTAACTGTTTTGAATAATCAGGAAAGTAACATCTTTGTATCATCTGATTTGATAGAGAACCATGGGTCATCAAAATCTGTACTTTAGAAAAAACGGCACATTTTATTTTAAAAAAACAACGTCTACTACGATACATTATTTTTTGGGTCAAAATTGGACAAATCATATTAAGCATATTTTTATAAAAATCCTGACTACGCCACTGGATTGGGCAAGGATATATAGGAATAGATACATTATCAAAGACAACTTGTTTTGTTTCATGAATTTAATGTTATTGTTGGCACATTCATGAAACGATTTATGTTACTTTGTAAAATATAAGTATCTCAAAGCATACAGGGTGACCGTATTTCGAGTCTTTGCATGGGGATCTTGGTTATCTTAAGAGATACGAGGTCGGTTAAATTTAGGCAAAGTTGCGGAATTTGATGCCGAGTAATATGGTAAAAAAAATTTTAGCTGGCTCTTCTCGTTTTGAAAATAATGCGAAAAACTGAAAATTGTCGTTTTCGTTTCTATTTTTTTAAACGAAAACGAATGGCGCTGGACATTTTTAACTTAAACATTATTAAAGCACTTTTTTACAAGGAATCTAAATATGAGCTCGCATTTTTTTTCTCGCCTGCCTGGACAAAGATATGACGATAAACTCTTATTTTTCTTATGGGCGCCATATTGGATTTTTGCATTTTTGAAAAGAGGTTTTTTTTTTCTGGTTAAAATGGTATGTCACACATTATGCTTTACTTTGTTTTTCTTGCCGTAATATCAAATTAATCGTTTTGCCTCGGTTTTTGCATAGAGTGCCTTGGAAACGTAAGCCCCATAATGTTTGACGTTTTTGCATAGAGTGCCTTGGAAACATAAGCCCCATAATGTTTGACATTTTAAACAGAATGAATATTTAGTGTCCCCATTATAATTTTAAAAGAAATGGCTTGTGGCATATGGGACAAAATGCTTTGGTAATTGGCAACACCAAACTAGTTTCCAATATCTAATGGAAATTGTGTATGGGTCTTTCGGAGGTGTGCAGACCACGACAGGTACCTGTTTCGGGCTTGTTGGCCCTCATCAGGCAGACGTAGCGCACCTCAGCCGAAAAGACCCAAACACGTTGGCTTAGTGGAAAAGGAACTAGTATAATGCGGTGAGCATTTACCATCCAACGCCATCTAGCTGGTACTGCCAAAACCAAAGCAATGTGAGTGTGTATATATCGACCGGTCGATCGACATATAAAAAGAACTCGGCAAAGCGGCGCGGCGCGGTGGAAAAAAACCAGAAGAAGCATACATACGGGGGCCAAGAAACTCGTTTGATTCATCACCGAGTATCTTCTAATATATAGAAATCAACAAGGATCGAATCGTGAGTTTCAATCCTCGTGTGCTTACGTCTATAGCCAAACGATGATTAAACAGAATGAATATTTAGTGTCCCCATTATAATTTTAAAAGAAATGGCTTGTGGCATATGGGACAAAATGCTTTGGTAATTGGCAACACCAAACTAGTTTCCAATATCTAATGGAAATTGTGTATGGGTCTTTCGGAGGTGTGCAGACCACGACAGGTACCTGTTTCGGGCTTGTTGGCCCTCATCAGGCAGACGTAGCGCACCTCAGCCGAAAAGACCCAAACACGTTGGCTTAGTGGAAAAGGAACTAGTATAATGCGGTGAGCATTTACCATCCAACGCCATCTAGCTGGTACTGCCAAAACCAAAGCAATGTGAGTGTGTATATATCGACCGGTCGATCGACATATAAAAAGAACTCGGCAAAGCGGCGCGGCGCGGTGGAAAAAAACCAGAAGAAGCATACATACGGGGGCCAAGAAACTCGTTTGATTCATCACCGAGTATCTTCTAATATATAGAAATCAACAAGGATCGAATCGTGAGTTTCAATCCTCGTGTGCTTACGTCTATAGCCAAACGATGATTAAACAGAATGAATATTTAGTGTCCCCATTATAATTTTAAAAGAAATGGCTTGTGGCATATGGGACAAAATGCTTTGGTAATTGGCAACACCAAACTAGTTTCCAATATCTAATGGAAATTGTGTATGGGTCTTTCGGAGGTGTGCAGACCACGACAGGTACCTGTTTCGGGCTTGTTGGCCCTCATCAGGCAGACGTAGCGCACCTCAGCCGAAAAGACCCAAACACGTTGGCTTAGTGGAAAAGGAACTAGTATAATGCGGTGAGCATTTACCATCCAACGCCATCTAGCTGGTACTGCCAAAACCAAAGCAATGTGAGTGTGTATATATCGACCGGTCGATCGACATATAAAAAGAACTCGGCAAAGCGGCGCGGCGCGGTGGAAAAAAACCAGAAGAAGCATACATACGGGGGCCAAGAAACTCGTTTGATTCATCACCGAGTATCTTCTAATATATAGAAATCAACAAGGATCGAATCGTGAGTTTCAATCCTCGTGTGCTTACGTCTATAGCCAAACGATGATTAAACAGAATGAATATTTAGGGTCCCCATTATAATTTTAAAAGAAATGGCTTGTGGCATATGGGACAAAATGCTTTGGTAATTGGCAACACCAAACTAGTTTCCAATATCTAATGGAAATTGTGTATGGGTCTTTCGGAGGTGTGCAGACCACGACAGGTACCTGTTTCGGGCTTGTTGGCCCTCATCAGGCAGACGTAGCGCACCTCAGCCGAAAAGACCCAAACACGTTGGCTTAGTGGAAAAGGAACTAGTATAATGCGGTGAGCATTATACTAGTGGTCTGCACACCTCCGAAAGACCCATACACAATTTCCATTAGATATTGGAAACTAGTTTGGTGTTGCCAATTACCAAAGCATTTTGTCCCATATGCCACAAGCCATTTCTTTTAAAATTATAATGGGGACACTAAATATTCATTCTGTTTAATCATCGTTTGGCTATAGACGTAAGCACACGAGGATTGAAACTCACGATTCGATCCTTGTTGATTTCTATATATTAGAAGATACTCGGTGATGAATCAAACGAGTTTCTTGGCCCCCGTATGTATGCTTCTTCTGGTTTTTTTCCACCGCGCCGCGCCGCTTTGCCGAGTTCTTTTTATATGTCGATCGACCGGTCGATATATACACACTCACATTGCTTTGGTTTTGGCAGTACCAGCTAGATGGCGTTGGATGGTAAATGCTCACCGCATTATACTAGTTCCTTTTCCACTAAGCCAACGTGTTTGGGTCTTTTCGGCTGAGGTGCGCTACGTCTGCCTGATGAGGGCCAACAAGCCCGAAACAGGTACCTGTCGTGGTCTGCACACCTCCGAAAGACCCATACACAATTTCCATTAGATATTGGAAACTAGTTTGGTGTTGCCAATTACCAAAGCATTTTGTCCCATATGCCACAAGCCATTTCTTTTAAAATTATAATGGGGACACTAAATATTCATTCTGTTTAATCATCGTTTGGCTATAGACGTAAGCACACGAGGATTGAAACTCACGATTCGATCCTTGTTGATTTCTATATATTAGAAGATACTCGGTGATGAATCAAACGAGTTTCTTGGCCCCCGTATGTATGCTTCTTCTGGTTTTTTTCCACCGCGCCGCGCCGCTTTGCCGAGTTCTTTTTATATGTCGATCGACCGGTCGATATATACACACTCACATTGCTTTGGTTTTGGCAGTACCAGCTAGATGGCGTTGGATGGTAAATGCTCACCGCATTATACTAGTTCCTTTTCCACTAAGCCAACGTGTTTGGGTCTTTTCGGCTGAGGTGCGCTACGTCTGCCTGATGAGGGCCAACAAGCCCGAAACAGGTACCTGTCGTGGTCTGCACACCTCCGAAAGACCCATACACAATTTCCATTAGATATTGGAAACTAGTTTGGTGTTGCCAATTACCAAAGCATTTTGTCCCATATGCCACAAGCCATTTCTTTTAAAATTATAATGGGGACACTAAATATTCATTCTGTTTAATCATCGTTTGGCTATAGACGTAAGCACACGAGGATTGAAACTCACGATTCGATCCTTGTTGATTTCTATATATTAGAAGATACTCGGTGATGAATCAAACGAGTTTCTTGGCCCCCGTATGTATGCTTCTTCTGGTTTTTTTCCACCGCGCCGCGCCGCTTTGCCGAGTTCTTTTTATATGTCGATCGACCGGTCGATATATACACACTCACATTGCTTTGGTTTTGGCAGTACCAGCTAGATGGCGTTGGATGGTAAATGCTCACCGCATTATACTAGTTCCTTTTCCACTAAGCCAACGTGTTTGGGTCTTTTCGGCTGAGGTGCGCTACGTCTGCCTGATGAGGGCCAACAAGCCCGAAACAGGTACCTGTCGTGGTCTGCACACCTCCGAAAGACCCATACACAATTTCCATTAGATATTGGAAACTAGTTTGGTGTTGCCAATTACCAAAGCATTTTGTCCCATATGCCACAAGCCATTTCTTTTAAAATTATAATGGGGACACTAAATATTCATTCTGTTTAATCATCGTTTGGCTATAGACGTAAGCACACGAGGATTGAAACTCACGATTCGATCCTTGTTGATTTCTATATATTAGAAGATACTCGGTGATGAATCAAACGAGTTTCTTGGCCCCCGTATGTATGCTTCTTCTGGTTTTTTTCCACCGCGCCGCGCCGCTTTGCCGAGTTCTTTTTATATGTCGATCGACCGGTCGATATATACACACTCACATTGCTTTGGTTTTGGCAGTACCAGCTAGATGGCGTTGGATGGTAAATGCTCACCGCATTATACTAGTTCCTTTTCCACTAAGCCAACGTGTTTGGGTCTTTTCGGCTGAGGTGCGCTACGTCTGCCTGATGAGGGCCAACAAGCCCGAAACAGGTACCTGTCGTGGTCTGCACACCTCCGAAAGACCCATACACAATTTCCATTAGATATTGGAAACTAGTTTGGTGTTGCCAATTACCAAAGCATTTTGTCCCATATGCCACAAGCCATTTCTTTGACATTTTTGCATAGAATGCCCCATAACGTTTGATAGTTTAGTGCAATTTTAAATGTCACGGATACTTTATTTTACTGAAAAAATGTCATTTTCACATTAAGAAAAGCGTGACATGATTCAAATGTATTATTCCTCAAATATAAATGACGTCGAAGGGATATTGGACGAGTCATAAACAATTTAAAGAACCGTGCTGCATCGTGCCTTGAGTCGTCTAGGTTTTTGTTGTTCTTTGTGTTTCCAGTTTGACTCTTTTAGTATTAATGTGTGCAAATGGCGAATAAATAACAAGGTCTCAGATCATACTCTTGTCCTCGCGGAACGTTTATGATTTATTTAATCAATAAATTTAACATTAACTGAATTTTTACTGAACCGTTAAACAATATTCCAAAGCACACTTCGCAACAGTGGGTAACTAGGCTTATGTTCCCAAGGCACTTGATGCAAAAACGTCAAACATTATGGGGCTTACATTTCCAAGGCACTCTATGCAAAAACGATTAATTTGATATTTGATACATAAGTAAAGCATAATGTGTGACATATAATTTTAACCAGAAAAAATCCTCTTTTCAAAAATGCAAAAATCAAATATGGCGCCCATAAGAAAAAGAAAAGTTGATCGTCATATTTTTGTCCAGGGAGGCGAGAGAGAAAATGCGAGATCATATTTAGATTCCTTGTAAAAAAGTGCCTTAATAATGTTTAACTTATAAATATCCAGCGCCATTCGTTTTCGTTTAAAAAAATAAAAAATAGAAAACGACAATTTTCAGTTTTTTCGCATTATTTTTAAAACGAGAAGGGCCAGCCAAAATTTTTTTTACCATGTTACCCGGCATCAAATTTTGCAACTTTGCCCCAATTTAACCGACCTCGTATCTCTTAAGATAACCAAGAACCCCATGCAAAGACTCGAAATACGGTCACCCTGTATATAGGATTTACAAGTCTATCAAAAAATTCTTTATTATGCATTACAAAATAGGAATGATTGAATTTAAGAAATGCCAATGTAAACAAATTACCTCGTTTTCTACCCCCCGACCCGCTGATGTAGAAGCAAAATAAAACCGTGTTATTTGTATTAGCGTGAGTCATCTATCCCTGTATATCGTTGGGATTGGGCAACCCCTAAAACGTGTTTGTACCAGATTTTATTAAAAAATATCAATCAATAAAAATTCTACAAACAAATGAAAAAAGGTAATAATTAATTATTATATAAATATTATTATTAATAGGAATTCTAAACTTTTTAATATATTTATGCATATTTATACTATTTTCTTATGAAAGCTATCAAAGCCCTCGAATATTTCAAAAAAATGCCGCCTGCGCCGATCTGGCCCACTGCCCGTTGCCCCGCTCCCCGCAATCCCCGCGAGAATGTTTTTTTCTTGAAATCGGCTGTGAAGTAGAGAACTGCACGGGCCGGAATTTTTCGGCCCGACCCGACCCGATTTATTTTTGTAAATATATTTTGTGGCCCGATCTAGCCCGACAAATATATTAACCGGTAAGTGCCAACCCGACAGGCCCGACCGGCCCGACAGGCCCGACCGGCCCGACAGGCCCGACAGGCCCGACAGGCCCGACCGGCCCGGTAGGCCCGACCTGCCCGAGAGGCCCGATAGACTAACAACAACAACCAAACAACCAACAAGATTCAGCTTGTTGGAATTTTCGGCGTCGGCGCACAATAAATGCACAGGCCCGGATTAAGATCTAATTGACTGTAATATTAGCAATAGCAAAAAATACTTGAAATTTGAAAACGTAAAAAAAGAATTAAGCGTTAGCTCTACAGGCCCGAGAGGCCCGACCGGCCCGGTAGGCCCGACCTGCCCGAGAGGCCCGATAGACTAACAACAACAACCAGACAACCAACAAGATTCAGCTTGTTGGAATTTTTGGCGTCGGCGCACAATAAATGCACAGGCCCGGATTAAGATCTAATTGACTGTAATATTAGCAATAGCAAAAAATACTTGAAATTTGAAAACGTAAAAAAAGAATTAAGCGTTAGCTCTACAGGCCCGAGAGGCCCGACCGGCCCGGTAGGCCCGACCTGCCCGAGAGGCCCGATAGACTAACAACAACAACCAGACAACCAACAAGATTCAGCTTGTTGGAATTTTCGGCGTCGGCGCACAATAAATGCACAGGCCCGGATTAAGATCTAATTGACAGTAATATTAGCAATAGCAAAAAATACTTGAAATTTGAAAACGTAAAAAAAGAATTAAGCGTTAGCTCTACAGGCCCGAGAGGCCCGACCATCCCGAGAGGCCCGACCTGCCCGAGAGGCCCGACCGGACCGAGAGGCCCGACCGGCCCGAGAGGCCCGACCGGCCCGAGAGGCCCGAGGAATATAATAAAAAGCCCGAACATGTCTAGTGTCTGGTGACGTGTGGCCCGACCCGACCCGATTTTGCACTTCGGGTCGGGTCGAGTCGGGTTCGGGCCGAGCCATCTGATGCAGGTCTCTACTGTGAAGTGTCTCAACATCGTCATTTTTTCAATAAGTAGGCCTTGGCGACATCAAACGTCAGACGCGGAGCCATCGCCCGTCAAAAGTGACCAAATATTCAAAACTCTGCCAATAAATCCCATTTAACTTTTCGTATACATTGCGAAATTGTTAACTATAACAGCGCAATATTTTAGTATAAATATTTTAGTAGGTTTGAATATGAATCTATTTTACATGGAGGCTGCAGAACAGGCAGCAGTTTGGATTTTCTGTCAGAAAGTGCCGTGTCTCGTCATACTTAACCTAGGTAGAGCAATCGTCAAAGTCAAGTAACGCCGCGCGTAGTCGGTTCATGGACGGGTGATCCCTCATGATTATTTTTTCGCCTATTATAATAAAACATTTTTTTCCGATTTCAAAAAAAAAAAAATATGTACCTCGGCACCGAAGTTCTTTTATGACTCATGCGGACTAAATTCCACATGAGTCATAAAAAGTTGAACTTCAGTGCCTTGGTACATAAATAACTATTTTATAACACGCTTTTAAAATAATATAATTTCTCCTAGACCCATAAAAATGGGGCACGTGCAATAGATAATAATGATAGATAGATAGATTACTTTATTTGCTTATCAAATAGTAAGTACAGAGGTAAATAAATACATAGTTTTTAGCATTGTCAGTATTTACAATGAAAATTGCAATCTATTGTGTACATATTTCTATAATAATAATAATTATTATTATTTTTACTTTTCATTTATGTATATAATGCTTTTTTTTTATTATTATTTTTATTTACAAATATAATTCAAATATTCATCTACATTATAGGGGCACATTTCCATGAGTGTAGAAAACTAGCTGCCACTGAACAACATTATTTGCAGTGTAATAAGTACAATTGTTAGTGACTTAAGTGCGCATGCATCAATAATTATTTCTATCTATTGCGTTCGCCCCACGTTTTTAGTCTGTTTTTTAAAAACGTGTTATATTAAAATAGTTATTTATGTACCAAGGCACTGAAGTTCAACTTTTTATGACTCATGTGGAATTTAGTTGCCGAGGCCTCTGGCCGAGGCAAATAAACCACATGAGTCATAAAAAGAACTTCAGTGCTGAGGTGCATATTATTTTTTTTTAAATCGGAAAGAAAATGTTTTATTAGGCGAAAAAATAATCATAAGGGATCACCTGTCCATGAACCGACTACGCGCGGCGTTGCTTGACTTTGACAATCGCTCTACCTGGATTTTTTCGGATTCGAACAATTTTTATTTACACATACATACAATATTTACAAAGGTAAGGTCTTATGGTATAGTGTTAAGTATGACGAGACACGGCACTTAGGCCAGGGAAATTACGGTAAAAAATAACGAAACCTAGACAACATTCATAACCGCATTTTTATAATGCAATCACAAAATATTATGATAATAAAATAAATGAACGCCAGAATTGTTTTTTATACAAAATAAATATACGCGTGTGGGCGTTTTTTAGAAAAATACATTTTCTTGTTTTAATAAAGACGGCATAAATTATAAACTGCGAATTTTAAGCTGTATTTATTAGTAAGTAAGGTATATAAAGTTGTGATTGATAAATTAAACAGATTACGTTTGCGCAAGTATCCGAATGATGTAAAAATGACATTTTGCGTAATATTTTGTTGGGCAAAAATATTAACTGCGTTTTTATTATTTATAATTACCTTAAAAATCAAGTATTAACAGTTTGTTCTGAAATTAAACATATTGTTTCGCCGGAAATCGCATTTTAAAGAAATTTGAAGCTGTCTTTGAGAGCAAAATTATTAACTGGCTGATTTTTGTTAAACTTTGTAAGTGGATACTAAGTCTTGTTAAATTTTTTGAAATTAAACAAAAATTGGTAACGGAAGTATTTTGAAATGACAAATGACAATTGACCTACATGCGCCGTAAATAAATGTTTAATTTCGCTATATGTAATTTAATATAGTTATATTGTAAAAAGTTAAACAGAAAAAACAGTTAATATTTTTGCCTAGTCTATACCAATGAGAAGTGACAGCTGACGTACATGCGGCTCAGATAAATGTTTAATTTTGTATAAGTTACACTCTATTTGTAAAAGGGAATGATCATCTGCAAGAAAAACGTAGTTAATATATTGTAAAAAGTTAAACAAAAAAAAACAGTTAATATTATTGCCTAGTCTATACCAATGAGAAGTGACAGCTGACGTACATGAGGCTCAGATAAATGTTTAATTTTGTATAAGTTACATTCTTGTTACGTGTGAATTTAAGCACCTTAAATTTCCAATAAAAGGTTTTATTTCATTAATACTCTTTAATAAATTCATGGTATTTTTAATTTGATTTTTGGTGAATCCGCCGGGTTATCTGCTGCCTCGCATAATTCGGTAGAAATATGTTCAAAAAAAAATTCCTGAAATAAAATGATAATGTTATCGTAGGTGTATTTATTGCCGAATTTAAACTTACCTTAGTTTTGTCGAGGTTGTTCATTATTTATTTCGTTCTGGGAGTTACCTTGCAGTATTCGTCCTCTTCATGGTTGTTTATTTACGTTTATATAGCTAAGTTTATATTGATAATTTCGGAAATCCTTTTGTTGTAACCGGTTCAGTATTCCTGTAAGAAAATTAACACTCATTTTCTTTCGATTTGTACTTGTTGATAATAGAAATTTTGATTGGGAAAGACTCCAGAACACACTATCACAACGGGGTTATATGTGAATGGTATATCGGAATTTAAAACATCGAATAAATAGGTACTTACCTTGTTGGCTTTTTAGGGCTATTTAATTAGCGAATTTCGGTTATTTGTGTTATTTCTCTGGCACAATAATTATTGTTGTAAATAATTGTTATTGTCGTGGGCATTTGAAATGTCAGTTCTTTGACACAGTCAAACGTCAATGTCGAAGGGTTGTCAAATGTCATTTATCCATCACTTAGATATCTCTGCTGATTGGCCAAGGAAGTTATGGGTTCTGATTGGCGATCGACAGAGGTCTTCTCTCTTGGGGCGCTTGCGCTCTCTCTCTCCAAATCCGCCGGCTAGCACGTTTGGTTCGTGAAGTGGTTGTTTCGAATTTAATGGAGTTTGAAGAAATTTTGGGGCTCCACTCGTTTTGAGGATTTTTTTTAAACAACGTTTCCGGATAGCACAGTGAAATGCACTAGTAAAGTGCGATCGTATGTTGTGTTTAACCGCCTTAATTGGGATGTGACTTCACGAACTACGTATCGGTGAGTTTGACCTTCAAATGACGACTTCTTCAAGTTGACGTTGTTGTTGTTGTTTTTTTTCTAGACTGGCGAAGTGCTTCTACCAACCAATAGCACTTAATTCGTTGACTGAAGGTTTAAATCTTCACCCAACGCTTAATTGCTTTCATTTTCAGTATCAATAATAATTATTGTTAGCGCGACAACTCCCTTGTCTATTTGGAAACCCTTTCCGTCAAAATTAAGATCGTGAGTACCGTTGCCTGGTGAAACAGGGTGTCTCGAATAAAACTTGGATTGTTATTGTGGAAAGGTAATCTTTTAAATGGTTTATTTATTTTTCCTAAAATGAAGGAACTATTTTAGGGTTTTTGAATGTGGATAATAGTAATTTTGGGCTTTCCTACCTACCTAGAGGTTGCCTGATATAATACCAGAGGTGTACCTACTTGCCTTTGTCAGCTGAGACCGCTGGCAACCTTCGCTTTTGTACTTACATACTGGTACCGCTAAGTATCCTGATAAAATTTAAGAATACAAATAGGTGTTAAAAGAGCACTCAGTAGCTGTTAGATTAATTTTTTTTGTACTGATAAGGTTTATTAAAGCTTCTTGAGCTTTATACCCAAATTTTGTAATATATTGTAAAAAAAAAGCTGTGTAAATAGATAATTAAGGAAGGGGGTCCAAGATCGTTATTGAAATCTATTAGTTTGAAATAATACCTCCCCTAAAAGTACAGAACTCATGCTCTCTAGTTAGTTAAATCTGGGAGAAAATTGTGACGGCGGTTCTGCGCTTGTGAACCCGTTACATTCTATTTGTAAAAGGGAATGATCATCTGCAATAAAAACGTAGGTAGTAGCAGCAAGGGAAGTTTTTTTACCTAAGGAGTCTAAAAAAATCCAGTTATCATTTTTGCTCGAAATTTCTAACGAAAAATAGGTGTTTTTTGAAGTAACTCAAGGTTCCGTTTTTTCAAAATGTTTGATTTTTGGTTTCTACCAACGTATTTACTTATAACTTTGATATGGTAAATCAAAACTGCAGTTAATATTTTTTCTAGGTCAAATTCTATTTCCCCTGGCCTAACTTTCTGACAGAAACTCCAAACTGCTGCCTATTGTGCTGCCTCCATAACAAATCTATTGATATTCAAACCTACTAAAATATTTAAACTGAAATATTGCGGTGCTATAGGTAACAATTTTGCAATGTGTACGAAAAGTTAAATGGGCCTTTATTGGCCGGGTTTTGAATATTTGGTCACTTTTGACGGGCGATGCGTTACATGCCAATTTTCAGAAAAATATCAGGATATTTGTTTTTTCTTCATTATATCTCTTCAAATTGGTACACGATATTTTTCCCGCAAAATAACTTAAGACACTTATTTACTGGTTGCTTTCTTACTAAACCATAAAACAAATAAATTTCAACACAAAACAGGGGAAAATGGGATTTTTTAAAATAGTTGTTGTGTAACAACACAATATTGGTGCAGACTCTTTAATTTTAAGCTAAGTTCAAGCCCTGGGCCAGTGTTGTAATGTTTTTACACAAAACACGTCTTTATTTTGAAATTGAGGCAAAATGATAAGGTTTTGTATTGAATTTTATGGTTTCAGTTTCAATTCCTGGAATATCAATTAAGAAAAAAAAAACTAATATCCTTCTAAAAATTGACATAGACGCACAATAATACAATACGAATACATTTTCTTAATAGTCTTTTCCCCATTTTTCCTAATTTTTATTTTAAATGTCATATTTGCCAGGCATGGGCTGTAATGTCACCACTCTTTTCAGGCGCAATAGTGTATCCAAAACATGCACCGAAACGTAGCCCGAAATAAAAAATCTAATAATTCCAATTTTTCCCATTTGGTGCAAAGTTTATGAATAGCATTGTATTTTCGGTGGATTTTTCTAATTTTTGTTTACCTATTTCAATCCGACTATAAACACAGTATCTACCCACATATCCGATTTTTCACTACTTTATACGGAACATGGCCGAGAGCTACATAAGAACACAACATACTTAGTGTTAGGTAAAAACAACGCTTTTAAGTGTTACAACTAATAACTAATAAAAGTCATTAGTGTGACACATCATTGGCAAGATAATTTCATATAGATTTAAAATTTTTACAAATCCAAGAAGAAAATCAAAAGTTGTGTGACATATCTCGGAAACGAAGACCTTTTTCATTGAACTGACATCATCGTTAAAAAGGCCGAACAAAAAATGTCTCAATAATACTAAAGGCCTGCCTTTGCATAATCATCGGTTTTTTAGAAATAACTCAAAACGATCGCTTTGATTTATCAGCGGCATCAGATTGGCCATAACATTGTCTAAAACTTTCCCCATTGGGACACACTTTATATATTAATCTATCGTTAAAAAAACTGGATCAAAATCGGACGGAAAATACAAATTTTATGGGTGTGTTCCAGTTTTAAGTAGGTCACACCGTATAATTTTCATCATTAATAATTTATCGATTGGCATACCTACTCATTTTATAAAGTTTCTACTCGTATCTATAGCTATCTTACTAATCTTATTAACTTCATTTCAATCTTTTTTTATAAACAAAAACAGTAATTTTTGCTTAGTAAAACCAGACCGAGTCTTAGGCGGTGCGCGGCCTTTAATAATATTATAAAAATTTTATTTAAATGCTCTAAAAAAAATAAAATAAACCAAAGCAAAGCAATAATTTTGTTTCACAGAAAACAACGCCACACAAAAATTTATACACAAAACCAAAGTCCTTAAAATTAAACGCAATCCTTATTTCCGTGCACGGCACTGATTATACTGGCCTAACTGGCCTACATCGACACCTACTCCGTGGATCTCCGAAACGCCGACCAATCAAATCGCTACGTTCGCTTTCTTATTGCCTGCCTCCTTGACTAGGTCGACGTCGACAGCATACAAATCTTTGAATTTTATACGGGTGATTTCTGCTGATACGTCTGGTATTTTTACAAGCTTTTATTAAACTTGCCCTGTTAGTATGTATGTTTACCTTTAGTTCCGGTGACAATACAATATGCAATACTGAATATTGTAATACTTTCAAAATGTCCGCCGCTCCAAGATGGCGGATGATGTATATTTTGTCAACCCGCCTTAATATGGATATCAAATGAAAGGGCTTGAAAAGTGGAAAACGATAAAGTTAGTGACATCACCCTAAATTCAATATGGCCGCCGCTCCAAGATGGCGGATGATGTATTTTTTTCAACCCCCTTAATATGGGTATCAAATGAAAGGGCTTGAAGAGTAGAAAACGAAAAAGTCAGTGACATCAAACTAAATTTATAATGGCCGCCACTCCAAGATGGCGGATTACATTTTCGTTTCAACTCTCTTAATATGGGTATCAAATGAAAGGGCTTGAAGAGTAGTAAAAATAAAGTTAGTGACATCACACTAAATTCAATGTGGCCGCCGCTCAAAGATGGCGGATTACAGTTTCTTTTCAACCCCCTCAATATGGGTATCAAATGAAAGGGCTTGAGGAGTAGAAAACGAGAAAGTTAGTGACATCATACTAAATTCAATATGGCCGCCGCTCCAAAATGGCGGATTACCTATTTGATACCCAACATGGGTATCAAATGAAAGGACTAGACGGGTATAAAACAATAAGATGACTTCATACGAAATCCAATATGGCGGCCGCCCCAAGATGGCGGACTATATTTCTTTATCACCCTCCTGACATGGGAATCAAATAGGTACTAAAAAGTACAAAATAAATTTGAAAATAAAAAAAACCTTTTTAAAAACCAGCTTTTATTTGAGCTATGTACTAAAACGAATAAAATAAGTGTAGGTTTTCGTTAATATGATTCAATTCCCAATTGCGACAAGTTTTGCAAATTGAAAAGTTTGTCGCGCAAATTGTAAAGAAAAAATGCATAGTTTGGCAAATAGGTACTTGCTTATCAATCAATCACTGTCCAATAAAATTGATTGGTACCTACTTTCTTACTTGTCGCAATTTGGAATTGAATTATCTTAACGAAAACCTAAACTTATTTTATTCGTTTTAGTACATGTCTTAAATAAAAGCTTGTTTTTAAAAAGCTTCTTTTTTTTTAAATTTTTTACCAGTAGCAGACCGTGGTAAATGCTATGAAATAGATCGCGCCCCGTATATCACTGTGTTCCCAAATGAGTTCATTTATATTTTACCAGGGTAGCTCGAGAACAACAGGTTACAATCGATATGGCTTTTTAGAGACCTTTTGACAATATTATATGGTACAGTAACCTTTACATTGTGTTTGACGACAACTTTAAAAAACCTTCAAAGTGAAATATTATGTTGCTTGTAGAACATGTAGGTATATTTTTGAAAACTGCGTGACGCCTATGTCCTATATTTTTTTGTGACGCCAATTAGTTTTTTTTATGCTGTTTCAAGTGACTTTAGCCTTGTTCTCTGGCAATACTATACCAAAACATCTCACCAACTCGCAGACATGACGTCATCTTTTTCAACGTGAAATTTGTTTTTTGCATCAGCCAAAACCTCATGCGATTTGGAGGTGCAGTCTTGAGACAAAATCAACCAACATTTCGGGTGAGTCAGTCCAATCGGATTATTTATGTCGCCAAGGGCCTCAAAAAGCATGTTTGTTTTTATAACATTAATTTACTATAATGGTCGTAATTGCCCCACGAAAGCAACCTTTGTTCATATCCGTTTAACAAGTCGACCCAAAAGCGTCCACTACAAGGTAAATGTTTAAGCGTGAACCGAGCTACAGATATCGATTTATACAATAGAAGGAGGTCCGTATCTGGGGCAGTTGTAAATTATGTTATTCTGACTGACAAATACAATTTCAAAATGTTATTCGTCGGGTCAGATTGGGGAGAGTAAAATCGAGAAGGCAATTCGGGATATTGGGCAACGTTGCGATGTGCAAGAGATTAGATCTCTTGGATATCGTTCATATAACTGTTTTTTTTTTAGGTTTGTGCGACTGTCCGGTCCTGAAAAGTCAAAACCGGGCCAGATGTAGAGATAATATTATACATTACCATTGCCGCAGTGTTCTGTCTCCGGCTTCTTTTGCTTTCCTTGTTGTGTCTCCTATTTTGATACTACGTGTACGAGGGAAGGTTCAGGTTCGGAGAGCAACTTAAGGCGTTACGATAATCTGTAAAATAAAAAATTGCTTGACAAGACGCTTCACATTAGCATATACAGATAATGAAATCCAGCTTTCTAACTTGTTAATATGCGGAACTTTACTTTATAGTTTACTTCAGGCTACCTTTTATTAGAATTCTAAAGTAATAACGTTATTTTGAAAGTTTAAAAATATATTGTGCCTCTTTATAAATCCACTAATTTCCCTACACTCTCTGGGATTACTAGTTTTCTAAGATTGTCCGTATATTACTTAAATCGGAAGTGGATGTTAAATTTAACATATACAGTGACCGGCAGAAAGTTGGACACAAATGGAAAATTATTTTATTATTAATTTCTCAGAAAATTTTATTCTTGATAAAAGTTGGTGCATCATTTCAAACTCAAAACGCATATATCAAAATTTAAATATATCGTTTTGGATACGAGGTAGATTAAAAAATGTTACAAATATTAAAAAGTTACTTACAAAAGTTGTTTGGAATAAAAGATGGATGTCAGATTTAAAGTCACAGCCACCTAGTAAAAAAAAAGAAATTTAACTTTTTTGTATTTTTTCGACCACCCTGTGTATTACACGAAAACAAAATACCGCAGGCGCCACTTATCATCGCATAACAAAACTTTAATTTTGTTCGATCAGAGTTTAAAAATATTAAATTTTTGTGTCCAACTTTCTGCCGATCCCTGTATATGGAATATATGGGTCTACAGGGTGATTCAGTCGTGATGTAAAACAATTTAACCACATAGTGGGGATGTCCCACTAAAAAGGCAAACACGAAAAATAATTTTTTTTTAGAAGTTTAAAACGTGGGGCAACTCAACCTTAGCACCCGTGTAACTCGACGCCCCTGCTTGAGGCAAGGATTATTATTTGCATATTATTCGTACCTAGAATGGTTATGATCCCTTTATATTCCAATAGGTACCCTAATATAATCAGGATTTAATTCTTAATGTACTGAATGATTCAGTTTTATTCTGGGACACTTCAACAGATGATAGAAAACCAAAAAATAACCGCACCTTCTTGTATAAATTATATATTTTTATTGAATATTTACCAAACTAGTTGAGATATTTAAGTCATATTTGGTGCACGTTATGGGTTACCATAAAACCTGTTAATATCAAACACCGTGGCTGGGAAGTGGGTAATTAGTACAATTGTTTTTAGAAAAAAAAAAAACCTTGTATATAGCAATAATTCAATTTCTTGGGGAAATTTTAATTGTACTTAACCAAAACGTTCTCTTAGTATTTTTTTCATATAATATGTCGTGGTTTCATAGCAAATTTGATTTTTTCGTATTATTTCGGGGCATTTCCGAAAAATTAACTTAAAAATTCGCTCCATAAGTAAGACTCAAAGTAGAAAAAAAGTGTTTCTTACTTTAAATACTTTTCATGAAACACAGCATAACATTAATTTTATCTTCCTCAAATGTTTTAGACCCTGTATCTTTAAAAGTATAGACTTAATTAGGTAAGTTTATTGGAAAAAGTTACCTTGTTTAAAGTAGTAAACACATTATTTTCTATTTAATTTTTAATTGGGTTTTTCGCCACCAAACTGATCGAAAGACAACTTTTTCAAGTTGCCTGGAAAATTCATAACAGTAAATGAACGAAACTTTAAACGTGTAACTCAAAAAATAACTTCAACAAATTTGTTTTCTGAGCTTTCGGAGAATAAATTTTCCTCCTTTCTCAAAGATCATGCCACGTCAAAGTGAAGTGACAGATTAATAAATTTCAGGTTAAAATGTCATGACAACAGAAACAATAGCCTATCCGCCTGCCTGATATTGTACCCTGTGTTCTATCTAATTATCTATACTAATTTCTCTTTGAATAAATGGCAATAATATTTTACTGAATTCCACTGAACATTCAGCAACACAGTTGTCTGTATTTCCTAGAATAAATGCTGATTCTTTAATTTTTCGTCTATTTCCTACTTCTTCTTTAATAAATATCGTTTTGGATACGAGGTAGATTAAAAAATGTTCCAAACCATGAATTCATATTTGACATTGCCTTGAGATTACAAACAACTTTTCTTAGTGCCACTCTGATGTAGTTCCAAAAATAAGGGTACTTTACTCTGGAGGAATTTTCATATTTTTCAACCTACCCTGTATACGAATCGAAATTTCAAAATTTTTTAGGGTGGATTTTGAGTTTAAACACAAGCACCAACTTTTATCAAGAATTTTTTTTTTGAGAAACTTCAAATAAAGAAAATTCCCATTTGTATCCAACTTTCTGGCAGACGCTGTACATATATTCTCGCGACAAGCTTTTATATCATATACAGTTTGTCTAATGTAACAAAATTATGGGTTTGCCTTGGTTTGATTTATTATAAAGTTTATTTTCTTCTTTTCAGAGCATTTAAATAAAAGCTTGTTTTTAAAAATATTTTTTACTATTAATTTTATTTGAAATTGGATTATGGTTGCATCTCCCAAATAATAAAGCTGCTGAACTGAAATTTAACACTGTTGTATTTTTGGGGACGAAGAATAATAATAATAATTCTCACCCTCACAATACTCCAAACTAGGAGTACCCGAGAAACAACCACGTGCTTGTGCGGAGAGGGGGCAATTACTATTAGTTTGTGCCAATTTCTATGTATCTCACAGAGGGCGTCACTTGCGCTGTTTTTGAATGGAGCTTTTACTTTTAACTTTTTTGTGGTTTCCTTTTTGTTGTTGCAGATCCATCATTTTAGTGCATCTTTTCAATCTGCAACAAAAAAGTACTATTGTTTCATAACGATAAAATCAACTGTTTTCGTTGAAATTGGCAAAATGTGCCCCAAAACACCTATGTTAACCCCATCATTCGAAACATAAAATTTTCAGCTACCACTTTTAAATGTTTCAGATCAACTGTACATACAAAATAAACAAAAAAAAGCAAAACACCATTTGTTTTCTTGAAATAGTGTTCAAATTTTGCCCAGTTTCAATCCGTTCCATTTTGATAGCGAAACATTTTTGGTACATTGTTCATAAGGACTTTTTTTCACTTTCAATGGTACCTACAGTTGATCTGTAAGATTTAAAAGTGGTAGGTAAAAATTTTATTTTTCGAACGTTGGAGTCAACAGTTGTTTTGGTGCACATTTTGCCAATTTCAACGCAAAGGGTTGATTTTATCGTTATGAAACAAGAGTACCTTTTTGTTACAGAATGAACAGATGCATTAAAATGATTGACCAGTAAGACCAAAATGATAACCTCAAAAAAGTTGCGAGTAAAAGCACGATTCAAAGTGCAAGTGACGACTTCTGTGAGATATGTACATAGAAATTGATATCTTCAGCTTACTCGTATTCGCCGTCCCCAAAAAAACAGCAGTACCAAATTTCAGTTCAGCAGCTACATTATTTTGGGAGATCTATATTCTGTAAATAGTTTCTTCTCCAACTCCAGTCATATTGGCACGGCACAGGTTTCTACTATGTATGAGACGGTATTTGCGGGATGTCGATGAATTAGAGCATCGTATACGTTCAACACTAAAGCCTTTTCCCTTAAAGAGTATGCAGACTTACTGATGTCTCTAGCTTTCACTGGTTTAAAAGAGAAGGCATACGAGCCCTAACAACTATATGTTGGAACAAGCAGTTACTTTGCGAATAAAATGCCAGTTTACCGAAATTTTTTATTCTTTTTTTTTAAATTGTAAATATGAAATTAGAAGCATTTTTGTTGATTACTGTTTAATTGATTGTTTGATATTTGAAAAAGCTGACAACTAAATATTGGAACATGTTTTGCTCTTCCTCATGTTTCTTGAGTTTTATCAGCCTGACGCGAAGGAGGCTTTGGAATGAAACCTAAGTGTGTTGTCAACAAAGATTTTCACATGTCATTTGAGTATTAATAATTAAAGTTAGTAGGTATTGTCAGTTTTATTACGAGTAAAACACCATAATGGTGCGTGGAAAACCTACTGATCCAAAAGTGCGAGAAATTATTATTCTCAGTACCATAAAGGAAAAACAATGCGTGAAATTTCCAGTGAATTGACTATAGCAACAACTACTGTTTTTAACATAATCAAAAAATATGGTGAAACTGGCAATATTGATGTTCGCGGTAAAAGTTCAGGCCGTCCAAAAGCTGTTTCTCAAAGAAGTGTAAGGCATTTAATTAGAATATGTAAGTCGGGAAGAAGAAATACACTACGAGAAGTAACTGCAAGGTGGAATAGAGAAACTGGGATGCATGTTTCCAGAGAATGCTGTCGCAAATATATCCACAAGAGCGGTCTTAGTTTTTACAAGGTATGTTTGATAGGTATTTCTTTGCGGTATGAATTTTCTATTTTTGAACCATAGGCCAAAGAAAAACCATTGTTGACGGAAACTCAAAAAAGGAATCGTTACATTTGGGCCAAATCAAAGCTTTCGTGGACCAAACATGACTGGGACAAAGTTATCTATAGCGACGAAAGCAAATTTGATGTCTGTGTAGGAGATTACAGAAAGCGTGTGATTCGGGAAAAAACAGAAGCATTCCATAAGGATTGCCTCAAAAGGACTGTAAAGTTTCCACAGGGCGTCATGGTGTGGGGTTGTATGTCGGCCAAAGGGTTGGGAACTCTACACTTTATTGAAGGCATAGTAAACGCAGCCAAATACCAAGATATCCTTGAACATTCCCTTTTACCAAGCGCCGCAAAGTTATATCCATCCGGACATTTTATTTTTCAACAGGACGGAGCCTCATGCCATACGGCTAAATCTACCAAAAAATGGATGGGAGAACATGACATTAAGGTTTTGTCACATCCCTCTAGCAGCCCGGATCTTAATCCAATAGAGACACTTTGGCACAAAATGAAACAACGCCTAAGAAATAATCCCCAGCGTACTTTACCACAACTACGTGCTAAATTGCAAGAAATATGGGATAGTTTCATCCCTGAACTCTGTGAAGGCCTAGTTGATACAATGCCTAAGAGAGTTCAGGCTGTTATTCGAGCCAAGGGCGACGTTACGCCTTATTAATTTTTGTTGTAATTTTTTAAAAACCATTTGTTCCAATATTTAGTTGTCAGCATTTTTCGAATATCAAACAATTAATTAAATAGTAATCAACAAAAAAGGTATAATTCAATGGTAAAAATAGTTCCATACATCATAAAAAATGTTTCTAATTTCATAATTACAATTTAAAAAAATTTGAATAAAATTTTGGTAAACTGGCATTTTATTCGCAAAGTACTGCTTGTTCCAACATATAGTTGTTAGGGCTCGTAGGCGGTTCTAGGTGGGGGCTTGGGGGGCTAAGCCCCACCCAAATCTTGAAATAGCCCCCCAAATTTATAGTTAAGAAAAAAATTATTTTCTCCGGTGGCGTCATATATATAATGCTCTCGGCCTTTCGACCCTCGTTTTAAAATCCTTGGACGGTAGAGACGGTCGATTTTTTCCTGTCGACTCAAGCCCTGTGGTGTCGCCTGTCCCCTGTCAAAAGCTGAAGGGGTAACCCCTCAAATTTTTAAGAAAAAAATTATTTTCTCCGGCGGACTCAGCTTTGCAACCCTTCTACGGTAGTTTCGATGGATTTTTTTTCTCAGCTTTAACCCCGAGGGGTTGTACGTTACCTGTAAAAATTTTGGGGTTATCCCACCCTCAGGCTAAGAAACAATAAAACAATTAATTTGTAGAATTAGCTTTGGTGCGGATTGGCCATGTTCGCAATTTGCCTCCGCTTTAAACATTCGTCGCTGGAAAACCGTCGCTAACTTCACGGACATAGCTAATTATTCAAAAGCCTCATTTTAGATTGGAACTTTTTCAGCTAGTAAGTAAGTAAATTGTATTATTGTAATAATAGATGGACACACTAACATCACCTTCATACTTTCATACCCGACAACATCAACCAGAAAATGATTCATTAATCACAAAAGCATAAAAGCGTACAAAATTTGGTTAATCTTGTTATTTTGTTTTAGGCGAAAACGAAATTAAATCTAGATTCTTCTATGCTTGACCACAACAGAAACCATCGAACTTTCATATTACTTTATATCAATGAACTTGTGGCATTTCCAATCGAATTTAGCAGCATTTGTGATAAAATCTGGGTCGCTCTGTTTTAATATCGTCGACTCGATTTATAAAAAAAATTTTTGTTTCTTTTTACGGTTTCAGTACAATGTTTCCACTCATCAAGACTGGCCTTACTACATAAAAATAGCTTAGCATAACACTTCCTACGTCAATTCGGCTTCCCATTGTTCTCTTCAATCTAAAAACTGTTCAAACAGTATGCAGAAATTCGCCAGCTTTTCATGGAATAAAGAGAAACAAAAGCCTTAGATTGCTGGCATTCATAAATATTAATAATGTTTATGTTAGTAAAACTTTGTGCGAGGGTTTCGATCAATCATTAGGAAGAAAGTTAAGCATAATAAAATATTAATTATGTAAGTAAAATAACTCGTAATTTTACCTAAACAATCGTTTGCTTTCGTTTCGTGTCCTCTGCTTGTACCGAAGAAGGGATTCATTTAACAAAGAGTAAATTTATTTTTTCGCACATTTATATGAATAATTCAAATTGCCAAGTTCAGGATTCTTTCAAAGTTGTTTAAATTGTTACACTCTGTAATAATACCTTTATTAGTTTTCAAGGAAAAAAATATTGTGTTGTTTCTAGCCTCTAGCTTAGCACAATCAAATGAACTCGAATATCTGATAAATTCGGACAAGTTATCCATTTAATAAGAAATAATTTGAATTTTTCATTCATATACCGCGCAATTTGTAGCCAATGAACGTACCCAGCCCTTGTTGCAAAGATTTGTCCCGATAATCGATCTGTAGATTATCGATCCCGTGGCCGATGAAATAATGTTCCAAACATTTTTCCAAACACGTTTTTTACCATACCATACCATTCAACATAAAAAGATGATACTGTCCTAGGTATAAATATATGTTATATCCGACCTCAAGCATCACCTTGATCATAACCTTGTTTTTACCCTTGATTCTGTTTACTGTTGGATATTATGTTCTCATTCTTTATTGTTCAAGATGCTTACTACAAAGATATCATTTTCCATTGTATATTGTTCTAGAATGATTACTAGAACATATCATATTCCTTTTGAGTATTGTTAAAACTTGCTTACTGCAAGAATTGCAGAATTTGATCTTCCCTTTGTCTTTATATTCTTTTCCCATGAGAACCACAACACCTCAGCATAACAGATCTGTATAAATAGGACCTAGTAAAGTAAGAGTGTTAATTCTAGTCTTGTCTGTAGTCTAAGCCGAAACTCTATAACTCGCGTTAGTCAAATAAAAGTTTTTTAAAAAGTCTTCGTCTTCACGTCGCCCGTAACAATTTGGTGTCAGAAGTGGGATACTCGATAAAAGGGTCTTCAACGAGGGAGATCCGGAGGCACTTAGAAGGACAGTCTCCTCGGGGGTCACCACACCACTACGATTGGAGCCAGCTGAAAAGGGTCTTCGACAGGAAGATCCGGAGGCACTAAGAAGGACAGTCTCCTGAGGCCAGCATCCAGCAACAACAGCAGCATCAACGACATCCAGCGAGCATGAAGTTACTTCTATTGTAAGTGAAAAACTTGAAGTGAATTTTATTTGTGATTTTTTTTGAACTTTCTACGTTGCTATTATTGAACTTTCTACGTTATAACCTTTTCATTTCAACATGCCGAATAACGAAGCTATAAACTCTAATGTAAACAATGAAGCAAACGCTTCAAATAACGACGAAGTACCATTTAAATTAAGCGAAATATTTTCTATCATCCCTGAATACGATGGGGATCAAATCAATTTAAATACTTTTATCATTGCATGTGATAGGGCCATGCAAATGACTGTTGGCGACCAAGCCATTTTACTTGTTATAAAAATTAAAAATCAATTAAAGGGACGTGCAGCTCAACTCATTAATTCAAGGGACTTGAGTACCTGGAGGGAAATCAAACAATTACTTAACGTTCATTTCGGAGATCCTCGCGATCTAACATCATTAATTCAAGATTTACAAAGAATGTGTCAATCCCAAAATGAAAATGCTTTGACTTTTGTAGGCAGAGTTCAAACTCACTGCTCGAAAATGTATGCCGCAATAGGAAAACAAAGCCTTCTCACTAGGGAACAAAAAGAATCGCAAGCAACATTAATCGATAGCATGTGCCTAAATACAGTTTTGACAGGTTTAGAACCAAGAATAGGGCAACTAATTCGTGCTAGCAATCCACCCAACATGATGGATGCTATAGCTTTAATTAAGAGAGAATTGCAACTTTCTTATTTTGAAAATCAAAAATTTCAGAGGCAAAATCGTGTACCAGTCTTCAATAATAATATCAAAAGAACCAGTAATAATTTTCCAAAATTTTGTAATTATTGCAAAAGAAATGGACATACTATCAATGAATGTCGAACTAAAAATCAAAATAATTATTACAGAAATGGTCCAAATCCTTCTAGCTACTCTAACAATTTCCAAAATAATTCCCAAAGAAATAATTTCTCCCAAAATAGGTTCCATCAAAGACCATCTTTTCCTCAGCAAAATAATTTTCAAACTCCTTCTTTCCAACCTAGGAATCACCCTCAAAACTTCCAACCAAGAAATCAACCTCCTAGAAATTTTTCTAATAATATTCCTAGAAACAATTTCCCAAGAACTTTTAATAATAATTCAGGTTTCCAGCCTTCTAGTCAAAATTTTACTCCTAGATTCCCAAATTCAAATCCAAATAACCAAAATAGAACTCCCCAACAACATTATCTGGGCCAAAGCGAAAATTTTCAATTAACAGCCTCGGACCAGAATCCTATTCCCAACTTCAAGAATCTTGGTATGACCAATACGGACCAAACGTTTGCATAAATACCGTTGACAATAGCAATCTATATTATATTAAAGATAAGACACAGGAGCTGGTATTTCAATTTTCAAACCAGAGACGGTTCAGCAATTTTTAAATCGATGTCCAGAAAATTTTCAAATTAAAGGTATTTCTGGCCAATCAATTCCTATTACTGAAGCGGTATTTGTTTCTTTTACGGGTCCTCTTTCTCCCCATAAAGTTTATATTTGCGATCTAGATATAGGATTCGACGGAATTTTAGGCGCTGACTTTTTAGAAAGGTACGGTGCAGTAGTAGATTTTAGGAATAAACAATTAATTACGTACTATAAGGTACACGAATTACTCAAAGACGGAGATGAATTAAACGAGTTAACGAATAATAATGATAATAATAATCGAGTTGTTTATAAAAGACAAGTTAATGTTGACGAAAGATACGATAGCCTTCATATAAACGCTTATGAACGAAATAATAATAATAATAACGATTACACGGAAAATATAAATAATTTTGAAAGCGAAAATACGAGTTATAATATAAATCAGGTTACGATAGAACCGCGTTGCGAAAAAATATGCAAGTTTCATACGAATAAATATACGAATAAAGAAATGATTTTATGCGCACAACGAGTAGAAAAGGTATACGTGCCAAATGCTATAGTAAAAATAAACGAAGACGGTAATTTTTATACGACAATATTAAACGCTAATGCCATAACAAAGGATATTTGTTTCGAAGAATTTGAATTTGAGCCTTACATGAAAGAAACGAACGCTAGTACTAATATTATTTGTAATTTTAATAAAACGAAAAGCAGAGTAGAAGAAATAAAAGAATCATTAAGGCTAGAACATTTAAACGAAGAAGAAAAAGAATTAATTACTAATTTATGTTTGAATTTTGAAGATATATTTTACTTTGACGGAGATTTCCTAAGTTTCACTAATGAAATAAAACATACTATCGATACAGGCGACGCTAAGCCAATTTTTACTAAATCTTATCGATATCCACAAGTTCACAAGGAAGAAGTAAAAACACAAATTAATAAAATGCTTTCTCAAGGAATAATTAGACCTTCTGTTTCACCATGGTCGTCCCCAGTATGGGTCGTTCCAAAAAAATTAGACGCTTCAGGCAAACAAAAATGGAGAATCGTAATTGATTATCGGAAATTAAATTAATTAACAGTTAATGACAGGTATCCACTGCCTAATATTTCAGATATATTAGATCAGTTGGGTAATTGCCATTATTTTACTACTTTAGATTTGGCTTCTGGTTTTCAACAAATTGAAATGAATCCAGAAGACATTTCGAAAACTGCTTTTTCCGTTGAAAATGGACATTTCGAATATTTACGTATGCCCTTTGGCCTTCGTAATGCGCCCTCAACCTTTCAGAGGGTTATGGATAATATACTAATGGGGATACAAAACGAAAAGTGCTTAGTTTACATGGACGACATTATTATTTATTCTTCCACAATTAATGAACATATCTCTCGTATTACTGAAGTTTTTCAAAGATTAAGAAATTCAAATCTAAAAATACAGCCAGATAAGTGTGAATTCTTACGAAAAGAAGTAATTTATTTAGGACATGTTATTACACCTGAAGGGGTCAAACCAAATCCACAAAAAGTACAAGCTGTTATCGATTTTCCTCAACCTGCCAATACTAAACAAATTAAACAATTTTTGGGTCTTACTGGTTACTACAGGAAGTTTATTCCAAACTTCGCAAAAATGACAAAGCCTTTAACTCGACTTTTAAGAAAAGACGTACCATTTATTTTTGATAAAGATTGTCGTGAATCTTTCGAACAACTTAAAAATGCATTAATAACTTCACCAATTCTAATATATCCTAATTTTGAAAAAGAATTTGTTTTAACTACAGATGCAAGCGCTTTTGCTGTAGGCGCGGTACTTTCGCAAGGACCTGTTGGAAATGATCTTCCCATAGCATACTTTTCAAGAACCTTAATTCCAGCAGAAATGAAATATAGCGTTATAGAGAAAGAACTTTTGGAAATAATTGCTGCCGTAAAAAACTATAGACCTTATCTTTTCGGACGAAAATTCTTATTGGTTACAGATCATAGACCTTTAACCTGGCTTTTCTCAATAAAAGATCCCGGTAGTCGTTTAGCACGTTGGCGACTTAAATTAGAAGAATATAATTATCAAATAATTTATAAACCTGGAAAAATTAATCGAAATGCCGACGCTTTATCTCGAATCAAAATCAATCATATAAAAGAAGCTGTTTCCTTTCATACTTCCCTAGACGAACCATCTACTTCCCATGATAATCCTCAAGACATTGACCCGCCTATTGACAATAATGAGACTGACGAAATTGCTATAATCTGTAATGAATTTGACAGATTTTTTGATCTATACAAGACGACTTCAATGATCGATTATTCTAAAATCCAATATACAAATAATCAACTTTTAGACAAAACACACAAGGACATTGTACTAATTTTTCAACAAGACAAATTAACAGACCTTCACGAAAAAGTTATTGATGATTTACTTGAGCTAAATCCTGATTTGTTCTTTCCAGTCAAACCGTAGCTAAAAGAAAATATTATATAATTCCTGTTCCTTTTAATTTTGAAACCGCAATACAAGTACTCTTCATATCTCTTTATTACAGTAAAGATATATTCGAAGAAAATAAAACTTATTACATTGAAAACAATCCAGATTTTCCAATTTTAGAAATGTTTAATTTTTTGTTCTCAGATAAAAATTTCCAACTAACAATTTGTCAGAACATTGTGACTATACCAGACGAAGACCAAATACCTATAATAATAGATCAATTTCATTCAGGCAAGACAAACTTACATCGAGGAATAAACGAAACAATTAGACGCATCAAACAAAAATATAATTGGACAGGACTAACTAAAGACGTCGAAACATTTATTCGGCAGTGCGAAATCTGCCAAAAGACAAAAATTTGTAGACAAAACTTGGACAGTCCCTTAGTTATTACCGAAACTCCTAAAACTCCTTTCGAAAGAATAAATATCGATATCCTAGAAATCCCAGTAAAAAATAATATCCTTACCATAAGAGACGAACTAACAAAATTTACCCAAGCTTATGCACTTCCTAATAAAACAGCGAGATCTGTAGTAGACGCTCTGTTACTCTATTTTCAACATTTTGGAACTCCCTTAAGAATCCATTGCGATGTAGGTAAAGAATTTAATAATCAATTAATGAAAGATCTTTGTAAATTATACAATATAAAATTAACTTTCTCTAGTGTTAGTCATCCGCAATCAAATGGCTCCTTAGAAAGATTTCATGCCACCTTAACTGAAATGATACGCGCATGTAGTACAGAAAATCCTAACGAACACCCATTTCAAATGCTTCCTTACGCTTGTATAGCATATAACAATTCTATAAATAAAACACACGGCTTTACTCCTTAGGAATTGCTATTCGGTCACACCTCGTCTCGACCTCCAGAAGTTTTGTATAATCAGCAAGAATTAATCTCTAAGTACGTTCGCGATTTAAACAATAAAATAAAGCATTATTATGAAGTGGCAAGAAAGCGTACGGATATGCGCAAACAAAAGGCGAAACAGCGATTTGATACACACGTTTCGGAGCAGCGACAATTTCGCGTAGGAGAAAAGGTTTATGTCAAGGAGTCCCAAATAAAAAATAAACTAGCTAACAAATTTAATGGACCCTATAAAATTAAAGAAATTTATACGAATTCAGCTTTGCTACATAACCCAATTACTAACCAAACTACAAAAATGAATTTTGATATGCTAAAGAAATGTCACGAATTACAGGAAGAAGAACTAACGGTTAAAGAATTCTTTTATACTCTAGATCGAAAAATCCCTATTGAAAATAATAACGTTTCCATTGAACTGGGCAACTTATTTGATGCCCCTGAAAATATTTCATTAGCTCACTGTGTATCTAAAGATTTAGAAATGAATGCAGGAATTGCAAAAGAATTTAAGAATAAATTTGGACACGTAGATGAACTAAAAAATCAAAATAAGTCAATTGGTGAAATAGCAGTACTTCAACTTCCGACAAGAAATATTTATTATTTAATAACTAAAGAATTTTTCTATTATAAACCAACTTATGCTAATTTATTTAATTGCTTGAAGGAATTACGAACAAATTGTCTCGAGAGCACTGATGAAAAAGATAAAATTATAGCTATACCCAAGTTAGCTTGTGGATTAGACAAATTAGATTGGGACACAGTTCTCCCTATGATCAAATATATTTTCAAAAATACTGATATTAAAATAATTTGTTATATCGAACCAAGTTCCCTTCTGAAACTTCGTTACAGATTTTCTTTGTTCGCTACCGCTATGGCACAATATACACTGCGACCAATTAATAACACCATAGGCGTGTTCTATCAAGAGCAATCCGGACTCAAAATTTCTAATGACAAGTGGAGTTTATTGGTATATAAAGACATTTCATCTCTAAAAACAACATTCGAAAATAATAATAAAATTTTAGAAAATATGCAATTTATAATTCAACCAAAAGACGTACGAATGGCCGCCTTTCTAAGCGAAGTTAAGTCACATCTCACTTTACTAAATCAACTTTCCGAAAACATTGCGCTCAAATTTGAAGAATTAGCTATTGATGTAAGAAGATATAAAAGAGGTTTAATTAATGGTTTAGGGTCAGTTTGGAAATTTATTACCGGAAATTTAGACGCTTCAGACGGACAGTATTATAACGATTGTATCAACAAAATTAACAGAGACGAACACGAATTAGAAAAATTAATGAAAAAACAAATTTTAGTAACTACTTCAGTTATCAAAAACTTTAACGACTCTATCAACAAATTACAAATTGATGAAATTACTTTTAATAATGACATAAAACAAATCGAAAATTACATTTATAACATTTCTGATAATTTTAATTATTACACTGCAAAATTACAAGTTTTAGAGATGGCCGAAAGACTCCTAGAATCCTATACCTTTATCGAAAGCAATTTAAATGACATTCTAAACTCTATTACTTTTGCAAAACTACATATCATTCACACGTCAGTTATAACTCCTGAAGACCTAGTTCATCATTTGCAAATAATCGCTCAAACTTTAAACAAAAATAATTTGCCCTTAACTCCTCAACTTCTAAATGTTGCAACTTATCTTGATTTTATAGAACTAAAGGTTTTTCAAACAGAAAATAGACTTGTTTTTATATTAGACATTCCTTTAGTAGAACCTCAATGGTATACTCTTTATAGAATTTATCCTATTCCAATTTTCGACAATAAAACTGGATTTTATCACATGGTATCCACTGATACTAAATTTGTAGCAAAAAGCGATGACCCAACTCTCTATGTAATTCTCTATGATATAAAAAATTGTAAAGAACTAGCATTTGATTTAATAATGTGCAAAGATTTATATCCTACTCCTATTGACTCACATTCAAGATGTGAAGCTCAATTATTAGAGGTAAAAACCCATTTACCTAATACTTGTGACATAGTCACAATTTCAATTGAAAGTTACAATGTACAATTGATTCAAGAGAATCAATGGTTAATAATTTTAAGTGAAATATTTCCTATAACTATTAAGTGCAAAAATCAAAATCCTTTGACTATAATGCTAGACAAAACTTCAATTTTAACGTTAAAATCTGAATGCATTGCTTATATTGGAAGTACTAAAATTCAAACGAAAAATTTAAATAAATCTAATCAAACCTATAAATTTCACCCAATTAATATACCATTTGAATGTTGCAAAGAAACTCCAAATAAACTAAAATATCCTGACTTAAAACCTTTACAACTAAATAAATTTAATTATGACGATTTAAATGTCGCAAAGCATAAATTAGACGAATATGCAAAGGATCTTGATAATATTATTAACGAACCAACTGTAAATAAGTATACGCCAATATTGACATATCTATCCATTGCTTTAATCATACTTTTAATTATTGTGTACTTTTATTTTAAATGTAAAAAGTCTAGGAACATTAAAATAGGCATTATTACTACTAACAACGGAGACGATCCTCCACAACCTCCTAGAACTCGAAATCACGTTTTTCAAAATTTAAGAAAATTTGTTACTGTCAAAAGAAGACCTTCGTATAGATTGGACGAACCTCGCGAAGAAGAAGAAATTGAACTAAATTCTAATACTAAAACATATGCCTAATTTAATGTCAAAATTTGTTAACACAAATTTTTAATATAAGGGGGAAGGTGTTATATCCGACCTCAAGCATCACCTTGATCATAACCTTGTTTTTACCCTTAATTCTGTTTACTGTTGGATATTATGTTCTCATTCTTTATTGTTCAAGATGCTTACTACAAAGATATCATTTTCCATTGTATATTGTTCTAGAATGATTACTAGAACATATCATATTCCTTTTGAGTATTGTTAAAACTTGCTTACTGCAAGAATTGCAGAATTTGATCTTCCCTTTGTCTTTATATTCTTTTCCCATGAGAACCACAACACCTCAGCATAACAGATCTGTATAAATAGGACCTAGTAAAGTAAGAGTGTTAATTCTAGTCTTGTCTGTAGTCTAAACCGAAACTCTGTAACTCGCGTTACTCAAATAAAAGTTTTTTAAAAAGTCTTCGTCTTCACGTCGCCCGTAACATATATAATAAAATTAGAACAATACACTCTTAAATTCAAAATATAATTTAGAACAAAAACTTTCTCTTGGCTTTTTTAAAATCTGTTACGGTTCATGTCTGATTTCACTTTTTCGTTTCATTGCTCATTCGTAAAGAAACATTTAAGAAACAGCTCAAATCATTTTTTCAAAAATGTGGTGACCTATGTTTTTTTATATTTGATATTTTCGTTTTAAAATGTAATTTCCCATCGAACGTTAACGCCCTGTCTCAAAAAAACGGACTCACTCTATACAGGGTGACCGTATTTCGAGTCTATGCATGGGGATCTTGGTTATCTTAAGAGATACGAGGTCGGTTAAACTGGGGCAAAGTTGCAGAATTTGATGCCGAGTAACATGTTAAAAAAAATTTGGCTGGCCCTTCTCGTTTTGAAAATAATGCGAACAAACTGAAAATTGTCGTTTTTGTTTTTATTTTTTTAAACGAAAACGAATAGAGCTGGACAGTTCTAAGTTAAACATTATTAAGGCACTTTTTTACAAGGAATCTAAATATGACCCATCATTTTTTCTCGATTCCCTGGACAAAGATATGACGATCAACTTTTATTTTTCTTACGGGCGCCATATTGGATTTTTACATTTTTGAAAAGAGAATTTTTTCTGGTTAAAATATGTCACACAATATGCTTTACTTTGTTTTTCTTGCCGTAATATCAAATTAATCGTTTTTGCATAGAGTGCCTTGGAAACGTAAGCCCCATAATGTTTGACGTTTTTAAATAGAGTGCCTTTTTACATAGAGTGCCTTTTTACATAGAGTGCCTTGGAAACGTAAGCCATTACCATTGCTGCGAAGTGTGCTTTGGAATATTGTTTAACGGTTCAGTAAAAATTCAGTTAATGTTAAATTTATTGATTAAATAAATCATAAACGTCATTTGACATATAACACATTAACACTAAAAAGGTCAAACTGGAAACACAAGAACAACAAAAACCTAGACGAGTAGACAATCCTATTTTACAATAAATATTCAATTTGTCCTCCTTGTTCTTCAAGGCACAATGCAGCACGTTTCCTTAAATTGTTTATGGCTCGTCAAATATCCCTTCCTCATCATTTATATTTGAGGAATAATAAATTTGAATCATGTCAGCTTTTCTTCATGTGAAAATGAAATTTTTTCGGTAAAATAAAGTATCCGTGGCACTTAAGATTGTACTCAACTAGCAAACGTTATGGGGCTTATGCTTCCAAGGCATTATATATGCAGGAACGCCAAAACATTATGGGGCTTATGTTTCCAAGTCACTCTTTGCAAAAACGTCAAACATTATGGGGCTTACGTTTCCAAGGCACTCTATGCAAAAACGATTAATTTGATATTATGGCAAGAAAAACAAAGTAAAGCATATTGTGTGACATATCATTTTAACCAGAAAAAAATCCTCTTTTCAAAAATGTGAAAATCCAATATGGCGCCCATGAGAAAAATAAAAGTTGATCTTCATATCTTTGTCCAGGGAGGCGAGAAAAAAATGCGAGGTCATATTTAGATTCCTTGTAAAAAAGTGCCTTAATAATGTTTAACTTAGACATGTCCAGCCCTATTCGTTTTCGTTTAAAAAAATAAAAACGAATTTGCCCCAATTTAACCAACCTCGTATCTCTTAAGATAACCAAGATCCCCATGCATAGACTCGAAATACGGTCACCCTGTATAGTAATTCAGTGATAATGTAAAAAATTTAACTGTAAGTGGAAAAAATAGCTTACTACGTCACTCGTTAGCAGGTAAACTCGAGCGTCGAGACTAGCGCGCAGTTGCCAATTGCCCAACATATCGTAAATTTACTTATTTCTTGTTTTTTCCCAGATAGGTACATCAAGAAATGTATACATAGTCTAACTGAATTTATTACCTTTTGGATTTTCCAATCAACAGTAATTATTAGTGGGGTGCGTAGGGATAGAGAGCTCTTGGATTCTCTCAACGGAAGCATATTGTTTGCAGGCGGAGACTGCAGTAGCAAACAAAACACACAACTAAGGGCAAAATATGCAAATATGCACCAAAACTAAAACTCTCTAGCTGCGGTTAAATACCTAAAACAATGCTCCTAACTTCCAACATCAAGATGAGTGGAGCCATCTATCCAGCGGTGTCAGATTTTGTCCTACGTATAAGAAGACTGCAATAATTGTCATTAGGCAAACAAATCGTGTCCCTTCTCCTATAACTACTGTCAGGCTCTTTTGTTGCTTAGAAGCAACAATAAAAAAGCAACTACGTGCAAAATGGATCGTGGCAGGCGTCGTTACGTGTTGCCAGTAGCAATTTTGTCGTGCAATTTAAAAAATGTGATACAATGTAGATATGTGCGGAAATTCGCAGAAAGATATCAATCAAATTGTGGTGCTTATGATGTAAATAGAATTTCTTAACATGTTTCAACTGTTAGTTATAACACTTGAGACTCACAACACCGGTTATGCCGATGAGAGGTATTTATTATTTCTTCAGTTTAGCTAACCTTCGGCCTTCGACTATAGGATTAGTTAAAATGTGGCAACAAAGCTCTCTCAACAAAGCTCAGCCAACTTTGAGCGTTTACTTTGAAGCAGCGGCATCGAGATACTCAGGTGCTAAGGTTCATTTGTCAAACTTCAAGAAAAAAATCGCATTTTAAGGCGTTAAGGTGGCATAAACACTACCACCCCAAGTGAGTTTTTTGTGTTTATTTTGAAAATCATTAGGTTTTCAAAAAACCAATGTTCAACTCAAATACTGCATGATATTGCGCATATTTGGACAAAAAAATCAGCCAAATCTGATGTCTCGTTTGTAAAAACAATATACCTAAAGTTTCTGGTAATTTTATACAGTGACCGGCAGAAAGTTGGACACAAATGAAAAACTTTTTTATTATTTATTTCTCAGAAAATTTTATTCTTGATAAAAGTTGGTGCATCATTTCAAACTCAAAACGCACATATCAAAATTTAAATATCTCTTTTTGGATACGAGGTAGATTCGAAAATGTCAAAATAACTCAAGAGCAAAGTACCCTTATTGTCAGATTTAAAGTCACAGCCACCTAGTCAAAAAAAAAAGAAATGTAACGTTTTTTGTATTTTTTTCGGCCACCCTATGTATTACAAAAAAAAAATACCAGAAGCGCAACTTATCATCGGATAACACATGAATTTGCTACTAAACTTTAATTTTGTTCGATTAGCGGCTAGAAATTTAAATTAATCGAAATCGGATTTAAAAATTTAAATTTTTGTGTCCAACTTTCTGCCGGTCACTGTATTAGAGAAGAAGAAGAAAATAGGTTTCAGGTATATTGTTTTCGCAAACGAGACATCAGATGTGGCTGATTTTTTGTCCAAATATGCGCAATATAATGTAGTATTTGAGTTGAGCATTGGTTTTTGAAAAAATTAGTAATTTTAAAAACAAACACCAAAAACACACTTGGGTTGGCATTATTTGTGATAAGGCACCCTTAATATCATTTTATTTTTAAAAAACATTATCATATCGACATTTAGTAATAAAAAGGTAATTGAATGATATAGCTAGCGCCATAAAACAGTTTATAATGTAGTATTTGAGTTGAGCATTGGTTTTTGAAAAAATTAGTAATTTTAAAAACAAACACCAAAAACACACTTGGGTTGGACTATTTGTGATAAGGCACCCTTAATATCATTTTCTTTTGAAAAAAAAATTTATCTTATCGACATTTAGTAATAAAAAGGTAATTGAATGATATAGCTAGAGCCATAAAACAATTTTTGGAAGATAAGTTTTTAAAATTTTTAAAAGACGAAAATATGGCAAAACTAAATATTTTAATAGTGTGTTCAAATTATGTACACTTAATGTAAATCTTAAAAAGAAACAACGTTTTCAAGTAAAATAAGCCCATTTTAGCGAATTTATTTCATAGTCATTGTTGACACCTATAAGGAAAAAATCACGTGACCGTTGGATCATTTTTCAAAAGGTAACCCCAAAATAAATTTCAATTCAATTATTAAAAAAACGTTTGAAACTTGTCGAGGGAACACACAACTTGCACTTGCACACACGTCACACACCCAATGATTTTCCCCAAATGATAATTATAATAAATGGAACATTAACACCGCAGTGGAAAAGTAAAACCTACGTAATATAGAAATAACTAACGGAAGCATAAAATGTCTAAGAGCTAGAAAATACTTAAAAATAGAAGTCATAGGAAATAATACTTGTTAATAATTTACTAGCGGATATCAATCAATATCTTCATTTCAGAACCGAATATTTTATGTGTAAGAAATAGCACACCACTGTAAGGATCAAGCACGATAATATATCGCATAAAACGTCAACGTTAATAGAGCGATTCAGTTTGGAAAAAGCGAAGCAAAACCCTCATAACTATTATCTCGTCAGAGAAACATCTATCTTTCTCTTTACAAACTTTCATTTAACTTAACCCTTAAATTAGAACCACTTCTTGACATCCGATTGAATTGAATTGAAATTTTGCATACACCCTTAGTTCTGGTGACAATACTCAATATTGTAATACTTTCAAAATGGCCCTCGCCACAAGATGGCGGATGATGTATTTTTTGTCAACGCCCTTAATATGGGTATCAAATGAAAGAGCTTGAAGAGTAGAAAACGATAAAGTTAGTGACATTACACTAAATTCAATACGACCGCCGCTCCAAGATGGCGGATTACATTTTTTTCTTTTCAACCTCCTGAATATGGGTATCAAATAAAAAGGCTTGAAGAGCAGAAAACGATAAAGTTAGTGACGTCGCACTAAATCCAATATGGCGGCCGCCCGAAGATGGCGGATTACCTATTTCTGCACGACCTACTTCACATGGGTATCAAATGAAAGGGTTTGACGAGTACAAAATAATAAGGTAAGTGACGTTGTACTGAATCCAATATCGCGGATGCCACAAGACGGCGGACTAAATTTCTTTACTACCCTCCTAATATGGGAATCAAATAGGTAGGTACCTACTAAAAAGCACAAAATAAAATAAAAGGCAACAAATCTTTTTAAAAACAAGCTTTTTAAGCAATGTAGGTCCTAAAACGAATAAAATAAAATAAGTCTAGGGTTTCGTTAAGATAATTCAATGCTAAATTGCGACAAGTTTTTGTAAACCAAAAAGCTTGACGCGCGAATTGTAAAGAAAATAAATACTTTGGCAAGCAGGTACTTTGCTTATCAACCAATGACTGTCCAATAAAATTAGTTGGTACCCACTTTTATGAAGATTTCGCCCGACAAGCTTTTTGATTCACAAAAACTTGTCGCAATTTAGCATTGAATTATCATAACGAAACCCTAGATTTATTTTGTTTTATTCGTTTTAGTAAAAAGCTAGTTTTTAAAAAGGTTTTTTTATATTTTATTTTTTTATTTTATTAGTTTTAGTACAAGGCTTAAATAAAAGCTTGTTTTTAAAAAGGTTTTTTGCCTTTTATTTTATTCTTTCCTACACACACTCACCTATACAACACTTTTTTTATACTTTCGGCTGTAGAACATTTCAAACCAAGTTAGCAATTTTCTTTTAATTATATTTAAACTTACTCAATTAAGTGTGTTGATCGGTTACTCTTTTTTTTCTGATATCGAAAAAGTGCTTCATTTTTAAAATCGACAAAAAATACGACGGTGGGAGAAATGGATTTTGTGAACATCGCTATTATTTATCTTGAACATAATTTGCAACCTTTGAAAAAAAATACCGTCTTCCTTGGACAAATATATTTGAGTCCAATGTATCGGTTTTTAGATGAAAATATTGGGCTGGAATTTGAGAGAAATTAGTTGAGGGTACCATCTGCGGATAGATTTATCCGAACCGAAGATGATTTCCTGTTTATTTGCGGAAAGACTTCTTCACATTCAAAGGGGTCTTTTTCCTATTTTTAACTTTCAAAAGTATGGTATAAATGAAGTCACTTGGAACAGCATAAAAACGCTTGGGCGGCGTTTGTTTTGTAAAACAAGACTCTTAATAATATTATACAAATTTTATTTAAATATTCTAAAAAAGAATAAAATAAACTTTGAAATAATTCAAACCAAAGCAAATCAATAATTTGGTTACAAAAAAACAACACCACACAAAAATCTATACACAAAACCAAAATCCGTAAAATAAAGCGGAGTCCTTATTTCCGTGCACGGCAGTCGACACCTGCTCCGTGGATCTCCGAAACGGCGACCAATCAAATCACTATATACGCTCGCTTACGGTCGACGTCGACCACATAAAAACCTTTGAATTTTATACGGGTGATTTCTGCTGATACGTCTGGTATTTTTACCAGTAGCAGAGTGTGGTAAATGCCATGAAATAGATCGCGCCCCGTATATCACTGTGTTCCAAGTGAGCTTATTTAGGTATACTAGACAGATATAGGTGTTCCTAAACAAGATTCTGGAACACCCTGTATACAGTCTGTCCTGAAATTAGCCTGCCATAATTTACCAGGGCGTTCTGCGACCCAAATAAATGAAAACGTTTCTATAAACATAGAACCCAAAAAGATCCCTAAGGGGGTTATTATATTATATTATTATATTATATAACAGATTCGCAAACGGTCTTTTATAATAAATATTTACAGAGCGAACAAAGATAAAATTCTGAATTTTGGTATGGGATATACCTACCTGTGAGATTAAAAATTTACCGAGGGTGTCCCAAATAAGGGTTAAAATACCTCAGTTTTTTGTGTATGCTTTTTTCACTTTTTCTTGCAAAATGATAAAATCTCTGCAATTTAAACTAAATTAATATTATTTCATTATTTAGTTTTTTGTACATATAGTTCAGTAGTTTGATTAGGTTGCTTCAGCATTTACATCATGTTTAATAGATTATTTAGAAAAGCATTCTACAGTGGCCTTATTAAGCTTTATGATATTATGTCTTTTTCCATGTTTTTAGAGGCATTATTTTGAAGATACAAAGCGACTGAGATTGAAAAAGTGTCAATATAGGTAGGTACCTATCTGGTTTATACAGGTTTATACAGAGTTTTTTTCGATGCTCACTATGGGGATCTCGGAAACTAGCAGAGCTAGAACAAAGGTTAAATGGGGAAAGAATTGCAGTTTTGAATGCTCAATCTAATGCCCCTTTCGGATATTTAAAAAAGTTCACTAGATATTTTGAAAAGAGTGATTTTTTTGCTATTTCATCAGATCTCTGTAGCTCCGTTATTTCTAATTATACAGAAAAACTGTAGAGACAAAAATTGTAGATAATTTTGGACCTAATAAGACAATCTTATCCAATTTTTTATGTTGTTTGTGAATTTTGAGATATGACATAAACTTGTGTTTTCTTAAATGTAAATCATAGTTGGCTGTGGCCTTAGCAAATCGGCCATTTTTTGAGCTTTCCAAAAATATAATACTGGGCATAGTTATTAAAAAAAAATAGCTATGGCTAATTTTCTGATTTTTTTTAAAGATTTTCACATAGTCAGCCTTGGAATATTCTCATAATTACGTTCTATTTTATAATTAGACATACTTCAAACTTTCGTTTTTTGCTGGTAACAAAATTTAACAAAATAAAACAAAAATTAAAAAACTCAAATTCAAATTATTATTTTAAAAGGTCACCTTTTAAAATAAAAAAGATGTTCAAACAATCCACCATTATTATTTAAGCAAATATTGCATTTTTAAAAAATGAATTTGTCGCCTTTTTTAGAGAGCGCCTGTCAATACTGGCAACTGCTTCTAAAACAGCTGCTCTTAACTCAACGATTGTCTCATACTTTATTTTGTACTGTTCCCACAAAAAGAAATCCAAAACAGACAAATCGGGGGATCGGGGCTGCCAGGGAATAGGTCTATTTCTCCCTATCCAACTATTTGGATAGAGCTGATCTAGGTAATTTCTTACGGGCAAATAATTATGTGGTGGAGCTCCATCATGATAATTTTTGTTTTATTATTTTGAACCAAAAAAAAATCAGAAAATTAGCCATAGCTATTTTATTTTTTATAATATCTATGCAGAGTACTATATTTTTGGAAAGCTCAAAAAATTACCGATTTGATAAGGTTACAGCCAACTAGGATTTACATTTAAAAAAAACACTAGTTTATGTCATATCTCAAAAATAACAAACAACATAAGAAATTGGATTAGATTACCTTATTAAGCCTAAAATTATCTACAATTTTTGTCTCTACAGTTTTTCTGTATAATGAGAAATAACAAAAAATGATGAAATAGCAAAAAATCACTCTTTTCAAAATATCTAGTGAGTCATGGACTTTTTTAAAAATCCAAAAGGGCATTAGATTAAGCATTCAAAACTGCAATTCTTTCCCGGTTTAACCTTTGTTGTAGCTCTGCTAGTTTCCGAGATCCCATAGTGGGCATCGAAAAAAACTCACCCTGTATATTATAAGACAACTATTGTTTTAGGATTTGTGTGAACAACATAGTTGGTAATCGCTTCATTATAAAGAAACAGGTCGTCAAAATTTCCAAAAAATATCTGGTATTTCACATATTTTTCACACTAACACGAGTACAGGGTGATTCATCCAAGAGGAACAGCCTCCTTAACTTCTCTATTTTTCAAGTTGAAGAAAAAATTGTAGAGATAAAAGTTTTAAGGTTTTTGGTGAGCTTTTCCATGGTCTTATTGAAATTCACACAGAGTGTTCCGTAAAATCTGGACAAACCAAGCTTATGTTTTCTTACCAGAACACCCTGTATATTATTGCATTTTTGGAATATACACTTCGTCTCAATTAATAACTTATCGCCCGAATACAGACATAAAAAGAATCTAAGGGACAAGGATAAAAATTATGAAATAAAACACAATTTTCTGCCATATTTTTTTGTATTATAGCTGAACTCTAAATAGACTTGTTACGGTTCAAAAAGTTTCAAGCGGAAAGAAAAAAAAAGAAATTACCTTTTTTTTTCAATAGAACACTTACATTTCTTCTTCAAATGCCTTTATTTATTTTGCTATAACTTTGTTGCATTTAATTTGGTAATGCTTTAAATTCATGTTGGCTTTCCTATTGTCCGCTAATGTTTTCATAAAATTGATTTCGCCTCCTAAAGTAGAGTAAAATAATTTTCTTTTATGACTAATTAAATTAATTGTTAACTTACCTGGAAATCCTTGCATTATACTTCTATCCGTTTCGCACTGCTTAGCGCGACCACTGTGTAGGCGCATGTTTACCTTTTTCTGCGTTCTCGGGGACAATTTGCGATCGGCTTTACGAATTTCGCTTTCTTTATTGAAATAAATTTACTGGCTGACCATTGTTTTGCAGCTATCATAGATAGATATAGGTAGTAGTTTCGCCTCACACGCCCTACCTAAAACAAATAAAATAACCGACTGATTAGTTTGATGGGTAGACAACAAACACATAAAATATTTAATAATTACAAGTGTTGCACTCACCTTAGCGTCCTTCTATGATATTATTTCGTGGCCCCGCATCATTGTTGCTGTTATTGTTGCAACTATCTGTTATATTTCTTCAAATTTCCACATATTTCGGAGAACCGACTTGCCAAACACGTCAATTGTCGCAAACGTCAAGTTCCCGATTTGATCGAGCAGTGTGTCATTAATTCGGTTTCTGCTAAAAGTCCCTAAGTCATGGATTTTGGCGCCTTCACGGAGAGGCTCGCCTTGGGGGGAAGTGCTTCCTTGTTTTTTTTTTTGGTGATGGTCGGTTGAGGTGAGAGTGGTCGAAGAGGACACGTTTTCTACACCGGGCAGTTTGCCAATTTTTCTAGAATTCATTCAGCAATACCGCAAGATTACTAGTCGCCAAATAGTTTAGTTTTGGGCTAGTCACGTATTTTACGTAATTTTCTTGAGGAATATTGTGACCCACCTTATTTCCATATGGATTCGTCTTGACCATCACCACACCCTTCTCCACACCACGAGGCCACCTCCAACTTGGTAAGTCAGTTCGGAGTACAGTAATATTCCCTTATTTGTGCCCTAAACGCTAATGTGAGTAATGTAACATTTTAGGCCTTTTTCTCCATACCCCGGACGTCTTTCCCGGACGACAGAGTTAGATTGTCTCCCCATTGCACAATCAGTCTTCAACAAACCTACATACCATACTCAGGGCGAAGTCGACCGTTCTGGGCAGCTACCCGCCACTTTATGTAATCACAAGAAAAACCCGCAACCAGACTGGGTGGATAATCGACTTACCGGCAAGTCCTCTCCAGTTTATTACTATTATTATTTTAACTTAACATAGTGGCCAAGCGCGAGATAACTGCACAAAATAGTCAATTTATCAATTATTCTGCACCCTTAATTAGCCATTATAAAAGTTATCTGCTATATTTTGCCAAGTTACGTACCTTTTTATCATAGTTATGCGTGTGCACCAGGTATAATATTATACACGGGGATTCCTTTGTTCTGTTTTTTTTTCTTTAAGCCTGCCTGTTAATAATTATTATGCAATTGTTTGTAGCTTACCTAATTAATTATCTGTGATATTTGGTTGCTTTATCGAGATATCTATTTTATGGTGTGCTGTATTTTATTATTAGTAGCTTGGCCGATGTTCTCTAGGTTTAAAAACTGCGAATATACCCTATAGTTGATAATTTACATATTTTGTTGTTATTGGCAAACAATATTTATTTCCCGTTTTATAACCCCAGTCACCTGGGTTATACCTCTTTGTACTGTGTTGGGCACTACCAAAAGAAAAACGGGTGGCGCACTCAATTTCAAAGTATACCTTTCTCGATAAGGTATTTTACCTATAGGAGCTAGTCGGTGCATAACAAAGAGGTACCTAATTACTTTGTCAATCCTACAAGATACCGATAAATTTGATCATTCTTTTTTTTTTACTCGAACCCAGATATTAGGTAATAGACTTATATGTGTCAAAATTCACAAAATAATTAAGAAAATTTACATAGTTTCCAGAAAAAAAAATTATGCATGTTTTTGCAACACATAATTAACAACAATAAAGCAACATTAAATAATAATTAATACAGAGGATTGCCACCAGGACTGTTAACCGCTCTACATCTACGAGACATACTCAGAATTAATTAGGTTGTCAATGTCATGTTGATCTATGGCGTTCTATTCATTTGAAAGACACTCGAATAGTTGTTGGTCAGTTTAAAACACAATATGTTGCTCCAAAAGTCAAGCATATCTCATAAGTGCTAGATGGGATTAAAGTCAGAGGATTGAGAAGGCCAAGGAAAAACCTTAATTTCATTGTCCTGCAGAAATTCACGCACGACACTTGCCGCATGAGGACGCGCATTGTCGTTCATTAGTTGAAATTTTGGTCCAATCCTCTCAGCATATGGAACAACAATATGCCGAAGAATAATGTTTTGATAATTATTGGAATTCAGGTACCGATCGTACCTCCTCAAAAGGTATGAACCGCTCGAACAGCTTCAAGGCGTTCTGCATTTCCAGGACAAGTCCACACGCGATGCCTCCTTGAATCTGACCGAAGTCCAAGTCGGGGCTCGCCAGAAAAGAAAATTGGAGTCAATTCCTACTGGTGCCAATTTAAATGTTCTTGTACCCACTGTAAACTGGTTGTGCGATTTCCTCGTATGACAATGCTAGAACTCTTACAGGCCGGCGGTCATTAACGTTATCTGTGGAACCTGTGTATTGTGCAGCTGAATAACCATAACCAATTGCGACGCAGGGATACTAACTGCGCTCTCGCAAGGCTAGCAATCTTAGAAATATATTCTGAATTGGGGTAGTTACCCTTGTACGGCCTCTATGCCGTTCTCTGACGTCTCCCTGTTTCTTGGTATCTTATCCATAAACGATTAATAGCACCGATTACAAGTATTACAGAACAGAGCTATGAGAGTAATTTTGAAATGTAATAGGTTTACTAGTATTATAGACATGTTAAGTAAGTTAGGTTGGATGAATGTTGAAAATTATTTAAAGTTTAGGAGCTTAATATTTATCCACAAAATTAATTTAAATGTATGTCCACATTATTATGAAAACTACATGACAAAATTTGAGGATGTTCATAACTATGACACAAGAAAAAAAGAGAACTTTATGTTAGATCACAAGAATTTTAAATTGTCCCAAAATTCGATTTTTTTCAAGGGTTTATTGGAGTATAATAAAATTAGTAGTGAAATAAGGAACATAAAATATATAAATAAGTTTAAGAAAATCTTAAAAAATGATATTTTGTCAAAAATAAAAAATTTAAATTCTTTATAATAATTTTATGTATATTGAATATTGATGAATGATGATGAATTGAATGAATAAATTTTATTATTATTATTATAACAATCTTGAATATGTTAAGAGTTTCTGCGACATCCCTTTGTGAAATTCCAGCCTCCAACATGCCAGTAGTACTTAACATCGTTTCACATTCCAAATGATGTCTATGCATCATAAAATTTTAAAAATCAAACCAAACTTGCCCAGCACTGAGTGACAAATAACTATTAAATTAAGAAGGTTTTTGTTTGAATTTTAAAAAATTCTGCAATGGTTTTTTAAATGTAAAAAACATTAATACATTTGTACTATCAGTTGCTAGAACTGCTCAGAGTCGTACTATTTTTTTTTTAATATTTAAATACGAAATAATTAAGAAAATATGCGCATTTTTGTATTTGTCCCTTACATTCTTTTGATGTATGTAGTTTATTTGGTCTCAACTAATTGTTTTACGAATAGGATCTCTCAAGTTTAATTTTAGCCAGCTATGATGAAGAATGTTATAATCAATATCGACCGAAAGTGTAGGGTGATAGGAATCCTTTCTAACAAAAGCAACTCGGATGGCATTTTACATTGGAGGTAACAAAATATAAAGTCCATCCATTTACATTTTCAACTTAATTGGAATTCCGTAATTTATTTGAAGGATATTGCTCAGGGTGTTTGCCTGCGAAATTAAAATCATCTAGATACAACTGGGGAGTTTTCAGATAAAACATTTTAGCATTTTTAAAACGATATTCCGTTCATTAAAACAAACGGTTTCTTATTATTTTATTTTAGGCCGCCTTTATCACGATATCCACAAATTAAGCTTAAATAAATTTAGTATAGAAATTTACTTGGTATACAGTGTGTCCAGGGATTGAGTTCACATAAGACATAAGGTGTAAATAACAAAAAAAAATTCGAGTTGAAATTTGAACTTCTGGTGATCATCCCGGCATGGTTGGAAACGAATTTGTGACATAATTTTACTTTAGAAAAATCACGTATGCCTTGGAAATTATATAAAAAAAACTAATTTTCCACATCAGTAAAGTGCCCTTTTTTGTGGGTTTTACGACAAAATGTTTTTAAGGAAACTTGTTCAGAATGAAAAACTAAGTAGGTTTGCGAAAGTCTAGACCTATTTTGATTTTTTTGTCATTTTCCCACTTTTTTTAGAAAAGTGCACTTTGTGTAGCTTTCACATCAAAATGTTATTAAGCAAAAAAATTAAATTAATTACTTAAAACAAAAATGGAAAGTTCCAGTATCAATGAGATAGAATGAACACTACATCATATTGTGAAAGCTGCAAATATGACCGAACAATATAATTAGGTATTATATTTAATATTATTGTTAATAAATAAGTATAGATAATAAATAATTTGTTAATATTTATCTTAAATTTAATGCCTAACTTATTTATATTCACAATAATTAAATTATTAAAAATTAGACTAAAATTTTAACTCGAACACCGATAAAAAAAGTAGAGTGTTCATTTCCCACTCATATGACTTGTAGCACTCGCCTGCAGCTCATGCCAGAAAATGTCATATTCCCATATAGCAAAATCACATTGGCGGAATATTCTGATAATATTTTTTTCAGAGAACATGGGGAGGAATATTTATAGAAACTGTAGAAACATTATCTGAACATTCAGGCAACATTCAGGTGTTCGCCTTTTAAAGGTACTATTTCAGTTATTATAAATATCCACAAATATCTTGAATGTATGTTCCACCAATATTCATTGAAGATTTATTTGAAAACTTCAGAAGCATTTTTGTATGTTTCTTATACATCAATTTAATGTTCACGTGTATGTTATAAAATAAAAAAACGCCAACGCCAGTTGCAGGGTTCGAACCTACGACCATCGATTTAAAAGTTCAACACTCTGGCCATCTGAGCCATCTACGTACTTGAAAATATTACTTAAAAATAGTGTAAGCTAGAATCTCGGTGACGTCACAGAACTAGGAATAAGTAACGTTTTTAAAACATCCGCCATGTAAATCTAATATAAAACAGGTTGCAACATTCTAAAATGATATTCCAGTTATTGCCACTCGTGAACATTAATAAGATAAGTATATCGTGAAAGCCTTGTATACAACCATTTGTGAACATTCATAATATATTTGATGTATGAATATACTATTTAGCATGTTCCAGCAATATTCCAAAATTGCACATTCCTAAGGTGAACGTGCCTGTAATGTACTTAAGTTAAATGTTCAATTGGTAAATATTTATAGAACCACTAAGTTAGGAATATGTTACACAAGATATAGATATTGTGGAAATATCCCTTCTTACTCAAAACAAACATATAGGTACAGCGTGTCCCAAATAGTTTGTCCTACCCCCTGGATCTCAGGAACCGTAAGAGATACCAAAAAAAACTTGAATACAAAAGTTGTAAGGTTCGCAGTGGACGTAACCTGTCTTTTATTTTCACATGTACAGGGTGATTCGTATTTGCAGGAAAAAAATAAAATATTTAGATTTTCACAATTGCATTAATCCTTTGGAATATTTGCATTTTCCATGAAATTTGCTACAGAACCGTTTTTTTTTTGTTTTGTATTTTGGATGCAGCGTTGCCAAGATATCGAATTTTTCTTGGAATTTAGGGACTTCGTGCAGGTTATGGAAACTGAATGCTGTATCTTTATTTTAATAGATATCAAAGATATATTTTAGCCGAAGTATGACAGCACAACCGTGTGTGGTGTGGTATATCTAAATTGGTTTTTTCATATACAGTGTATTCATAACAGGCTCTCAAACAAGGATAATTTCAAACAGCAATAACTTATTTTTTTCAAATGGAATGCCCCATATTTCTATAATTTGTTGGATGCCGGTGTTCAAGCCCCACATTTTATGTAAATAACATTCTATACCAAAAACTACCCGTTTTCGAGATATTTAGTATTTAAGACAATTTCTTTGCATTTTTCATTCAGGTGAGAAGGTTTTATCAAGCAAGCCATAATTATTTTTCCAGACAGTGGCAGAAATAATTGTCATTTTAGATAATACGGGAAGGAAATAAGTTTTCAGCAAGATGGAGCCCCCTATCATAATATAGCCAATGTTACAAATGTTTTGAATAACAGATTTAACAATTGGATAGGCGCAAGTGGAACTATTTCTTGGCCTGCACGGAGCCCAGATCTATCTCCCCTTGACTATTTATTGTGGGGAACGTTAAAAAAATCCGTATACAAAAACCGCACTGACAATATAGAACAACTAAAAAATAAAAATGCAAGGGAGATAAACCTTTTAAGCGAAACAAACGCACCTGCCAATGCAATCAATCATTTGGTTACGGGATATACCTTCTACCTGCATTACCGTCGAGCGAAGGCATATCGAAAACTTATTGTAAATATATTTTTTTGTTTTTGTTTTATCGATTAAGAAAATATAAATATTAATTCCTGTTGCCCCTAGCTTCTTTTTATTTCATATCCTAATCACTAATGTAAAGAAAGCGACCTTTATAGTGTGACAAGCTGTATGCGGGTATAGGAATTTTACTTCCCGTATTACAAAATGACAATTATTTCTGATATGATTGATTTGATAAAACCTTCTCACCTGAATGAAAAATGCAAGGAAATTTTCTTAAATACTAAATATCTCGAAAACGGGTAGTTTTTGGTATAGAATGTGATTTACATAAAATGTGGAGCTTGGACGCCGGCATCCAACAAACTATAGAAATATGGGTAATTCCATTTGAAAAAAATAAGTTACTGCTGTTTGAAATTATCTGTATTTGAGAGCCTGTTATGAACACACTGTATATGCAAAAAACCAATTTAGACATACCACACCACACACGGTTGTGCTGTCATACTTCGGCTAAAATATATCTTTGATATCTATTAAAATAAAGATACGGCATTCAGTTTCCATAACCTCCACGAAGTCTTGGCAACGCTGCATCCAAAATACAAAACAAAAAAACGGTTCTGTAGCAAATTTCATGGAGAATGCAAATATTCCAAAGGATTAATGCAACTGTCAAAATCTAAATATTTTATTTTTGTCTTGCAAATACGAATCGCCCTGTATATGTGAAAATAAAAGAGAGGTTACGTCCACTGCGAACCTTACATCTTTTGTATTCAATTTTTTTTGGTATCTCTTACGGTTCCTGAGATCCAGGGGGTAGGACAAACTATTTGGGACACGCGTACATCATTATTTGTACTACATTCATCTAGCATATTATATTTGTATCTGCGATTAACAATTTTATACGTCGATGGCCCCGTCCTTGAGATCACTCAAACAACGACAGAAGGCCCCGGGGGAATACAGTGTGATCTCTTCCGACGGGGCCATCTCGTATAATTGAGGATTGAAGATTGAACTTCCTTACAGGTAAGTCGTTTAACCTCTAAATATATTGGGTATATGCAATAATTATTGAACGTATTTCATAAAATATTGTAACATTGTTTTATAAATATGGGGGACTGGGGGAATATTTTTGCACATTAGGAACTTATTTTGCATATTCATAAAATATTTGATGCTACATATATTATGTACTATTATTATACATATACAAAAAGTTACTATAGGGCTTGAGGAAACAACTTGCTATTACTTAACAGTGGAATTTTTTAATTAATTTGTGACCCATCAAATAACATGCGACATTTTGCTTTACAAAAAATGCGTAATTAAAAGTTTTGTAAATAATGGAACAAAACATAATGAGTAGAAACTCTCGAATATATTGAAGTGGCAAGATCACCCTAAAATGAAAGTCAGAAATTTTAATTGTGTTAGAACACACCACAAATAGTAATGGAAGAGAGTTGAGCTACCTATCTGTGCATGATAATACAGATCATACAAAATTTGAAGGAGGAGAATTCTTAGAATAGATTTGTAGGAAATCGTAAATATTAATACAGATGCCAGTGGCGTGCTTGGAGAGTAATTGCAGAGAAATAAATTACGAGTGATGAATTTTATTAAAAAGTAATTTAAATAATTATTAGCAATAAATAATAATTTTATTATCTTACACAACTATTAAGTATAATAGTTTACAATAATTACAATAGGTAATATTTGTCAATCTGATGCATAGTCACTAACATCGCCATCGGAGGAGTCACTTTCGGATTTAGTAATAATTAGCTGTTCTGTGATTATGTCTATATTAATTTCATTTTGTAAGTACTTGTCTTCGGTTTTGATAACATAACACAGTATTTTCCAATTGTTGTTACGCTGCTGTGTGAAATGAGCCAGTGCAGGTGGGCTTTCTGGGTATTATTTACAAACTACTTCCTAGAATTCTCCACCTTCAAATTTTGTATGAACTGTACCTATCGCGCTATCACTATCACTATCACACTATCAAGTTGATTTTTGAAAAGTCAGAATTAATAAAAATGCCACACAATAATAAAAATGTAAAATGTGTGAAAAAGAAGAGGGGACAATATATTAAATCGAACAGAGCTATAAAAATAGGAAAAATATAATATTGTATTAATATATTAATTATAATTTTAATTTTGAGTAGTAATTTCATTACGGATTAGAATAAATTACACTTGATTGTTTACATCAGTACGAAAATTAATTGAATTAGAATCAGAATTAATAAAAATATATTCTTTTATAAGTCTTTTTATTATTATTAAATTATACCTTGATGACTTAGTTATGTACTACTATTCCCATTAATCCTGAATTACAAATTTTAAATATTTTTAATAGTAATTGTGATTCTGATATTTATTCAATTTACAATTGAAATAAAAAATGATAATAAGTTACCATTCTTAGATTTATGTATAATTCATAGTCATGATAATACTGTCACAAAGTGGTTTATTAAGCCATTATCATCAAAGAGAGTTCTTAATTTTGATTCTTTACATAAAAAATCCCAGACAATTTCTATTATTAAAGCATTAAAACATGGAATCATCAATTTATCACCTAAGAGTATTTGGAATAAGAATTTTAATTTAGCATGAAAATAGATAATGGCTATCCTTTGAAAATTATAAATGTTGTATTATATATAATAGGTACCTACTCCAAATTTTAGAATTTTAATTTTCATAATTTAATTCATAATGCTACATTATCTGTTGATGATAATATTAATAATAATGTTAATACTTTATATAATAATAGTTCTTGAGAACAGCAACTACAAGATGTACTGGGATCGTACAGTTCTGACAGATCAACGAGTTGCCCATAACAGACCGGACCTTATAATAGTTGATAAAATTTCTAGGCAGACAACTCTGATTGATGTGGCCATCCCGAACAACAACAACCTGCGTGTGAAGCAAGTCGAGAAGATCGCGAAGTACAGAGATTTAGAAGAACGAATTAGAAGGCAATGGGAAATGGAGAACGTCCAGACGATTCCAATCATCATGTCAACAACTGGTGTTATACCAAAAAGTTTGCTGAGAAACATCAAGGAGCTGGGTCTAACTGATAGTCTTTACAGGTCCATGCAGAAAGCGGTACTACTTGCGACAGCCCGAACCGTCAGGAAATTCATGGGGAATGCAGGATCATCCAACAACATCAATGTCACCTAAGGCCCGATAACATGGCAAGGGTCTCGTCCGAGCCAGATCCTTTTGGTATCCGGGATACCCGGGATCTGAGTGAATGTTCCCCGTAGAGGGAGTGCGAATGCCTTTTGGCTAAGTCGGTAATAATAATAATAATACTTACATCATTATTATATTCCATTTGTTCCCGGATTTTATCTAATAATAGCGTACAAATCGTTCCTTCTTATCTCAAAACAACTTTATTTTTATTTAATAATTTAATTTATAAAGTTTTTTGGTTAAGTTGTAAAATTACTTAAAAAATCGTATAAATGATCATAACAGAGATTGCAATCATAATGATAATCATACAGCTTTAGCAAATCATCATAATTTAACCAATAATAATTTTGATTTAACTACACCATTACTCTTTATTCATAAACAAAAATTAGTCTTTATTTTTGAACAAAATTATCAAAATAGACATATAAAAAATTTTTCATTAGTTCTCATCGCAATTCAATACCTTTTCGTACTAATGTAAATAATCTAAGTGTAATTTATTCCAATTTGATTTCGTCTATCCACAATAAAATTAATACCTACTCAAAATTAAAATTATAATTATTAATACAATATAAATGTCCTTAACGGAATAACCATTCTTCTTATATTACATTATAAGCAAATGAAAGGGCTTTATTTTGTTATGCGATTGGAAAATCACTAATTGCTTCCGTAATTAAGCATTTCTGAAATATGTGTGCAATAAAATACCAGTGCCAAGAGTTTACTTTACTGGTGTATCTATTGGTTGGAAAAAATGTTTATTTTGAATATCCAATCCAAAAGTTTAAGGACACACAAAAATTAAATATTAAATGTTTGTCATAATGTAAACAAGCATAAACTTTCGAAACTCTGTAACCTACTTAGGCCACTTAGTTCCCTTATATTACATGAAAGGTGAAGAAAAAACTATTGAAATCTTCGAATAGTGGCAAAACATCTTCATTTCTTTCATTCTTCATTCTTCATTTCAGGGGGTCACTAGAGCGGAAATACCCACTTTCAAGTCTATTCAGACCTTCGAAATTACTTCCGGTTTAACCAGAAGTGACATTAAAAGGGGGTACCTGTAGCTTTCTATAAGAATAGCAAACAAGCTCCCCCTTTATCTATATTTACAGCTACAATAATCCATCCTTATTTTTTAATATTTTTGACTTGACATTGTAGGTTATTATATTCACGTTACACTCTAACCCCTTCTGGTAGTTGTAGAAGACGCCGGAGCCTCCTACATCTCACCGCTACTTACTATATAGTACCATTGAGTAAAAGAATATATGCTCGGAAAATGTCCGAGGTCAGTGTGTTGCGCCATCTGATAAACAATAGCAGAATTCACTGTAGGTGTATGTATCCATTTCTCCCAATTTTTGGTATAAGCCTCGGTAATAAGACCAACGTTGCCGTTTACCGCCACATAAGATCTAACTAAGCATTATAAAATTAGTGACTACATCTAGGTACATAAAAAAATTCTTTATTAAGACTAACTCGAATCACCATTTTACTCTCTCCGAAAACCATTCTATAGTTCTTGCGCCGAATGTCAGACTGCGGCACCTACCTTCTGCGAGAAAATCTGAAATGTACTGTATTTCAACAATCACATCCAAACTCGTTGCCTTGGTTACCACTTTTATTGTTTAGCCTTCACCAATCACAAATAAACTTGCCAGATACTCTAACTGACCAAGAATATTCTATCAGCTCCAAAAATCGCACTAAAATCACGTTATAACCTTCAGCTTCCCTTCCAGGAATATACAGGGTGTTTCTAGATTAGAATAGAAGAATAAAGTCAACAGGTGTTTTGGGGCACATTTTGCCAATTTCAACGCAAACGGTTGATTTTATCGCAATGGAACAATAGAACAATTTTGTTGCAAAATGAAAAGATGCACTAGAATGAACCTGCAAGACCAAAAAGATAACCTCAAAAAAGTTATGAGTATAAAACCCATTGAGTTACCCAGCTCCTCCGCCTCTGGGCGATGGGAATAAATGGTTTTTACACGAAATTGTTGCACGTCAGCGACTAATGGACTGCACCAAGTTTCATTTAAATTGCATAACTTCTGTAGGTAGAAGTGTTTGCGAAAAATATGTTTTTTAAACTGTACCTTTATCACACTGTAACTTTTTTATTATGCATTTTTGGACCCATGTTTATAGGAAACTTTTTATTCAAAATGACATTTTCTACCTGTGGTATTACGTTAGCACCATAATTTAGAAACACCCTGTATACTCAAATGGAAGACTGGAGACTATTCTAGAATATTCCTGGCCAATGATAGTTGCACAAATCATAAAGTTCTAGTCAATTTCCAGAAACTTATAGAAGCTCTACAGGGAAAACAATGGAAACTAAAAGAAAATGGGGCCCTGGGGCGTCAGGATAACAAAAATGTAACGGAAAATGCCTCAAAACTAATCGTAAAAATTATAAAACTGTAAGTAGAATACCGAAACTTAAAATTTATCTGCCAAATCTTTGAGTAGGTTAGAAAACAGTGCAAACATGTTCATTAAAAGCTGATGTAACAACTTTAGAGGCATTTTTCATTACTTACATTATTATTAAAGATTTACGTTTCAATAGCTGCAAGCGTAAAAATACATTAATTAGATAACCAAAACCCAAACTAAAACACTTTTACAGCATTTGAGTATTCAATTAATAAAAAAATTAATAGTAAAAAAATATTTTTAAAAACAAGCTTTTATTTAAATGCTCTGAAAAGAAGAAAATAAACTTTATAATAAATCAAACCAAGGCAAACCCATAATTTTGTTACTTTATACAACTGTATAATATGATATAAAAACTTGTCGCGAGATTTTCGTGTGTAAATTTCTTTTATAGAAAAATACAATTTCTACTTATAATTACTTGCGTCAAGATATATATTATATGGTCGCGAGATTCTAGTGTGTAAATTTCTTTCATAGAAAAATACAGTTTCTACTTAAAATTACTTTCAAGATATATACCTATATATTCTCGCGACAAGCTTTTATATCATATTTATACAGTTGTATAATGTAACAAAATTATGGGTTTGCCTTGGTTTGATTTATTATAAAGTTTATTTTCTTCTTTTCAGAGCATTTCAATAAAAGCTTGTTTTTAAAAATATTTTTTTACTATTAATTTTATTTTCAACTTTTTAGTTCTACTCTTCAAGCTCTTTCATTTAATGCCCATATTAAGGGAAAAGAAAATGTAATCCGCCGTGTTGGAGCGGCGGCCATATTGAATTTAGTGTGATGTTACTAACTTTACCGTTTTCTACTCTTCAAGCCCTTTCATTTGATACCCATATTAAGGGGGTTGACAAAAAAATACATCATCCGCCATCTTGGAGCGACGGCCATATTGAATTTACTGTGATGTCACTAACTCTATCGTTTTCTACTCTTCAAGCCCTTTCTATTGATACCCGTATTGAGGTGGTTGACAAAAATACATCATCCGCCATCTTGGAGCGACGGCCATATTGAATTTACTGTGATGTCACTAACTCTATCATTTTCTACTCTTCAAGCCCTTTCTATTGATACCCGTATTGAGGTGGTTGACAAAAAATACATCATCCGCCATCTTGGAGCGACGGCCATATTGAATCTACTGTGATGTCACTAACTCTATCGTTTTCTACTCTTCAAGCCCTTTCTATTGATACCCGTATTGAGGTGGTTGACAAAAAATACATCATCCGCCATCTTGGAGCGACGGCCATATTGAATTTACTGTGATGTCACTAACTCTATCATTTTCTACTCTTCAAGCCCTTTCAATTGATACCCGTATTGAGGTGGTTGACAAAAAATACATCATCCGCCATCTTGGAGCGACGGCCATATTGAATTTACTGTGATGTCACTAACTCTATCGTTTTCTACTCTTCAAGCCCTTTCTATTGATACCCGTATTGAGGTGGTTGACAAAAAAATACATTATCCGCCATCTTGGAGCGGCGGCCATATTGTATTTAGTGTGAGGTCACTAACTCTATCGCTTTCTATTCTTCAAGCCCTTTTATTTGATACCCATATTAAGGGGGTTGACAAAAAATACATCATCCGCCATCTTGTGGCTACGGCCATTTTGAATGTATTACAATATTGAGTACCTACTGTCACCGGAACTAAAGGTGTATGCAAAATTTCAGCTCAATCGGATGTCAGCAAATGGTTCTAATTCAGCTTGCAAGATTTGACCTAAACATACATACATACATTGCAAGTTAAATAAAAGCTTGTAATAAAAATACATATTTATATCTAATAAGAATTATTGAAAGTTTTAATTACCTACTTACATTTTGTACTGTTTTTTTACTAATGCGATTGATGGTTATGTTTTAATTTTAATGGCCGTGTGAAGAGTATTCTAACGTCGATTCAAACTCAAAACATGAAAACTATCAATTTTCCAAAAATTAAAAGCAATAAATCTAAAAAAATGATGTTGCTAAGTACAAAATTATTTAACATTCAATTGAAATCTGTTTTTTAACAGCCACAATAATCACATATGGTCGGACGAAAACCAGCGCGTAGTTTGTCGCTTCAATTTCCAACGCCGATGGGCAGTTAATGTGGGCCGGTGTGTATGAAGACCGTTTGCCGTATTTGCTGTCACAACAGTTAAACGGGATTCGGCATTTGGACTTTTTGACAAATACCCTATTTGACGAACTGCCACTTGCCATTCTCCGCGACAAGTGGTTTATGCACGACGGGGCTCCAGCACATTTTGCACGGCCAGTCCTTTTTTTATTTCGGATTCATATTGCGCTAATTTTTATCCGCCTGTGGTTACATTTTTTTGCATCATGTCTGAATCACCCTGTATTGATACTTTCTAATAATATACCGTACTAGTAGACATAGTCATGGCTGGGCGGCGCGCCGCCGTGTATTCGGCTAGGTTCGTCAGTCGTTGGCGGGGGGCGGGGCGGGTTTTTTGCTAGCAAAACGCGACTGATAAGCGGTGCGGGACTACTGTGTACTCCCCCCGCCAACGACTGACAAACCTAGCTGGACGCACGGCGACGCGCGGACTATTCACCTATGTCTACTAAAACGGTGAAAGTACGGTACCTATACATACTGACAATTGCAGATTTAGATTATTTGATTCTTCTTCTTACAAAAAAGTAAAGTTAGTTATGACTAGTAAAAATAAAGACTTAAGGAACGTTTGCAATAAGTGATACCCTGATTAAATCTAACCACCTAACTAACCTTGAGAGTTTGGTCGTGCTGTCAGCTGAAGGATATTTTCTCCATTATACAATTATTTTATGAATTCATCTTCTTAGCCAAGCATGAATGAAGTTTTAAAAATCCATAATTTATTTTGAAATTAGTTTATTCAACACTTTTGGGGAAAGTTATAATGACATTAGTGTAATTTGACGATATTACATCTACTGATTAGCATATAATTTCGAAAGTCAATTAGAGAAAACTTCTCTATTTAAGATGAGGATAATGGTTGCAATAAAAGATTGTTTTCCATTTGAGAAAATTGTGACACCCCCAGACCGAAATTATGTTTGGTCTGGGCTGACACCCCATTTTATTTTAAGAAATTGAAAAAAATTTATCAACTTAAATAATTTGTAAAAAACCGTGAATTTTGGAGAAAGTTTTATAAAAGATAGCCAATCTTTATATATTTTTCTACGGGCGGCGGGAAGTTTAAAATTTAGTGTTGAAGTGTTGAATTAAGAAAACAAAATTCAACTTGGAGGCTGCTAAACTCCCTTTTTAAGAAACTCAATGGAAGTGTTTTTTTTTTGCGAGACTGAGATATGCGTATAATCGAAAGTGTACGAACCTATTAGTTTTTTCAAAGAAATAGTTTTTTTAAATGACATATGTCTCACTTTAAAATCTTTTATTTGTATATATGTAACGAGTAACGAATAAACTATGGCCTAGTAGCTTCCACTACAAACTTCAAGCCAAGTAGATAGATTTTTGATAAGCGCCAGTGGCGATATTAAAAGAGCACTAAACATTTTATATTATACAGGGCGATTCAAAACTATGCGCCATGCGCTCAAATATTCATGAAAAAATGTAGATTCATGGTATTGCTCCTTAGTAGCGTTATTAATGCGATTCACTAATTCCGTAGCACTGGTTGTTAATAAACAATGACTTCTCAATCCTCCAGGTGCCGTTTCTGTGAAATTGGAGGATCACCTCGAATTTCCAGCGCTTATTTCGGGTATTATGATAGAAGGGCTAAAGAGAATTCCCAGGTTGAATGAATTTCTAAGATCCAGAGAACATACCCTATTAACAATCCACTAAATATTAATTGTTGGGTCAGGATGAGCCAGGAAGGTATAATGCTCGTCAAGTCAAGTCTCAACGAATGGGAATTTTATGTTTCCGAAGTATTGTACAAAAGATAATTTTGGACGCCACAGACTCGAGACAAAAGAATTTAAAAGGGCTGCCAATCGATCCTTTCCAATAAATCAGATTGAAACCGTTGATCCCTGGATCTTAGACAACTCGAACTAGATCTCGTATCCTTGTAATTAAATTGATTGAACTGTTGGTTTCTGTACTGGGAGAGTTACTGTAAGCAATGTCAAAAACGGCCAATTTCGTCTGCGGGATTAATAATGCAGATATTATATACAGGGTCATTCAGTCATGATGTAAAAAAATTTAACCACACATGGATAAAAATTAGCCTAATAGAATCTGAAATTAAAAAAATTCTAAAGTAAACAAAAAAATAATAAATATTTTCAGAAATACATTTAAACCCCTAATTAACAGCGCTTCTGAATAGCCCAGCTAGTAAACATCGCATGGAGGCCTGCAACTACCGCCGAGTTGTTGACAATTACATCAACATAATATGTTAAGTTTATTTCTTTTTTACTTATTCCCATAGAAATCTCAAAAAATGTCGAAATTTTGAGGAAAAACAGTTTTCTGATGTGACCATAAATACAGCATGGTCTTAGTAAATTTTTTGATTTTCCAATATCAATCATTGTGCATTGTACAGGGTGTCCCATTTTGGGTGTTTTTCTCAAAAATCTCGATTATTATTAAAGCTAGAGGGTTGCGGTTTTCACGTCACTGTACTACTTTTTCAGAGGAATTTGGTGGACCAATCAGATTTTAGATAAGTTTTATAGTTTCCGCGCATTGGCGCAGGACTGAAATTTTCCTCTCTCCTGGCTACAACTTATATATATCGACAAATTTAATCATTTATTTTTATAGATTTTTTGGCGTAGAATCGAATGCAATAATTAGTTTTTTGGTAGCGTTAATAGTCTTTGAGATATGAACTATGGTTTCCATTTAAAAAAAAAATAACTTTGCGCTATATCTATTGCTTTACTTGCACTCGCACAATTACACTCATGTCTCCTGCTCCATTTTGTATTCGACGTACTTACGACTTAAAGTTCGGATTAAAAATTTGTACTTAGGTACCTGTTGTAATTTTGTTTGTAATTTTTGAAGATTAATTCTTTAATTTAGACTGGCAATTAAAAGATAATGATCCTGAAATTCAAAGTAGGTCTTAGGTATTTAAATAATTATTGTAATGGTTAGACAAAAAAAATATATATATATATATATTTATATTTTTAGTTACAAATTAAATATTAACATAAAATAAACTGCACATAGTCAGAAGTCAGTAGATATATACATAATAAATAAATAATAATAATATATAATTAATTCGTTATGAATTTTAGTCAGAATATAAAATACTAACATCCAGGTCTCGTCTAGAAACACTACGTCTAGAGGGCAGCTTGAAAATCAATTGGATGTAGAAATTAAACACTTTTTGATGCCCAGTTCATAGTGTCTAAAAGAGTTCAAAGATAGTGGCGCTAGTGGCAACCTAAACGTTAACATCGTCAACGTCAGTCACTAGGCACCGTTGATTCCATCGACCGTTCTTCCATCGACGCTAGGCAGTGATATAACCTGAGACGTATGGACGGTATGGTTTAGTGGTTCACCAAAAATAGATAGCAAAAACGGAAAATGTGCAAAGTGAAAGCGACAGACAGGGAGTGTTACTAATAGCAATTTTCTCGTGTAATTTAAAAACTATGCAAATTATTGTGTAAAAAAACTCGCGAAAACTTCTCAAGTAGGCAAATGCAAGTGTTTATGATGTGAATACAACATTTTCTCAAAGTGTTTCAAGTGCTATAACAATTGCGATTTGATTTACCCCACGTTTTCCTGTTTAGTGGGCCTCACCCACTATGTGATTAAAATTGTTTACATCATGACTGAATCACCCTGTATAGAACCTATTTTTTGCTGGCACAACAATTTTTAAAACCCTTTCTTAGAAATTTCCGACTTGTCTACATCAAATACGGATTTATGATTTTGTCCATGGGCGATAGTAATGGAGGGACCTTAACAAGAAACAATAGCTTTGTTCCAACAACAGTTCTGAACCAGTTCTAGCGAATCAGAATGCAGAGAAATAATTCCAGAACTGTTTTCAACCAATTAGATCGCTGAGAACCGGTTCAGAACTGCTCTTGGAACATAGGTAAGCAATATCTATTAACAAAATTAATTTCATAGACTCGATCTTGTTTGTTTGTTCCATTACTGTAGTGTTTCAGTTACCGCGATACTCGATTTCTCGTTATAAAAGATGAATTCATTGAGTTGATGCAATTTCTTCCAAGGAATTCATACAAAATCGAACTTAGTGCGCAAGTGGCTGCGTAGCTGTGTTATGCCACTCTTTCATTTTTATCATTTAAAATTATACCTATTCTTCCAAAATATTACATCGGTCTTTCAAGTAATTATTACCCATAGTAGTTTAACTGAAACATACGGGCACACACCGAGGCACACACAAAAAAAATAAATTAAACAACTTGATGTTTTAGTTTGGAAATGGTTTTATTTTGACCCCTATCCCTGCTACCTGCTACTATGTTTTTGGGGCAGCCACGGCAGCATATTATGTATAGGGAATAAAGCCAAACGGATTAAAATCTCAAAAGGCTCAGGGATATCAAAAAGTAATTCGTATGATATTTTCCTCGGCACGTGTTGGAAAATCAAGTAACCCTTAAATTTATTTTATTTCAAAACGTTATTGTGATCTGTCAAAGAACTTTCACCGTTTATCCAAATATCCCTTTGGAGTCTTCGCTCGAAAACTCACTCAATATTGTAATTTTTTTTAAAATGACCGCCACTCCAAGATATCGGATTACCCTTTTTGTTTGCAACCTCTATCATATGGATATCAAATAAAAAGGTTTGATGAGTAGAAAACGATAAGGTTAGTGACATCATACCTCAGAGAAATATCCAAGGATAGAGGGAGTAAGAACAAAAAGTAAACAGAGCCAACAACTTTTTGAGTGATGCCACGTACTCCATTGTTTACAGCATTTCATTTCAAAATAGAAGGGTTTAATAATGGGATTAAATGAAGGCACACCTCCCATAACGCTAAATTAACAAATGTAGTTATTAATTTCTTGTATGTAACAATTTTAAACTAAAACTAAATTGCGCTGTAATTATAGTAGCTAATTATCACTTTAGTAAAATCGTCAACAGATACCTCAAACCGCCCTACATGGCAACGCCGCCGTTGCCGCCGCGGGCGCCGCGTTCGTTAACTCAGCGGTATTTGTTTTGTGTTTGCCGAGCAAGTCAAGTTTTCCGATTGTTTACGTATGCATTTTTCGTGTTTTCAATTGTTTTTCTGTTAATTTATAGGCTATTAATTAGTATTTAGGATATAGTGACTGGTTTTGTATACGATGGGACCCAGAAAGTGTGTGGTGTGAGGTCAAATTGATATTTCTCAGGATATCACAGGTAAACGTTGTACACACGGGCCTAATGTTTGTTTAATTCGGTAAATTTGCATAAGATGGTTGACTACAAACGTGTGTATTTTGATGCTGTTGCTCCCTCTATTCCTGGTTATTTCTCTGAGCATCATACTAAATCCAATACGGAGGCCGCCCGAAGATGGCGGATTACCTATTGCTTCACAACCTCCTTGAGATGGATAATCAACGATATATAGGAATAGATACATTAGCAAAGGCAACGTGTTTTGTTTCATGATTTTAAAAGGATGTTATTGTTGGCACATTCAATGTTTCTTGATACGATTTAGGTTATTTTGTACATATAAGTGTCTCAAAGCATATATACGATATAAACGTCTATAAAAATCCATTTATTATACATTACAAAATAGGAAAGACTGAATTTAAGAAATTCCAATGTAAACAAATTACCTCGTCTTCTTACCCCTGAATAGGGATGGGCAAATTTCACTTTTCCAGGAAAAGTGAAATTCACTTTGAAATTTTCGCGAAACTTTCGAAATTTATGAAATTTAAAGAAATTTTCGCGAAATATTTGAAACTTTCAATGTGATGTTGAAATTTATGAAATTAAAAGAAAGTTTCACGTGAAAATTTCGCAGTAATTTCCTATAAACAGTCCCCACCCAAGCCCAAAAATTATGTATGTGTATGAAGTGGTATAGGAATAGGGTGTCCCAGATAGAGATAAGACGTTACGTTACGCTCGATGGTTCAAAAACTAAACTTGTGTAGTTTTTCCAAGAAACCGAATACCGTAAAGAAAAAACAATCGAGCAACAAATATAAGTCATGACCAAAAAACTATTTTTTTTTTTAAAAATCAAGTGGTGGATTCCAGCGGTTTTTGTTATAAATCATTACTGGAATAAAAATTATATGTTTAATTTGTTATATCGCTTCCCGTTTAACAGCCAGCGCCGGCGCGTCCAAATTAAATGAAGGGATGGTCGCGTGCCGCATATGTTTTCGCGAAACTTTAATGAAATATTATAGTTTCGCTTTTTTAAGGAAATTTCTGAGAAAGTTTCGCGAAATTTATGAAGTGAAACTTTCGCTTGAAACTTTCTAAAATTTCACTGAAATTTCACTTCATGGGATAAGCCAAATATTTCACTTTTGAAAGTTTCAAATGTGAAAATTTCAAATGAAACTTTCAAACGGCACAACTCTACCCCTGACCCGCTAATGTAGATGTAAAACAAAACCCATGTTATTTGTATTAGACATCTATTCATATATATGTCGTTGTGGGTAATAAATGAAAGGGTTTGTCAAGCAGAATACGCTACGCCAATGCCCTAAGATTGCGAACAATAATGATGCGATATCCGAAATGCATAGATTAAGACATTATACTAACTAACAAGCACAAAATAAAATAATAAATAAAAAACCTTTTTAAAACCAAGGTTTTATTTAAGCCATGTACTAAAACAAATTGTAAAGAAAATACATATTTCGGCAAGTACCTACTTGCTTATCAACCATTCACTCACCAATGAAATTAATTGGTACGTACCTCATTTTATAAACATTTCGCGCCACAAGCTTTTGTCATTTGGCATTGAATAGGGTACCTACTTGACGAAATTTTACAAACTTGATAAAACAATTCCTGCACACTTGCATAATATCCTACGATTATTAGACTTTCTTCGAAATTTGGCGGGAAAGCACTTATAACTGAAGTATTCTGAGACATAACCGTATTCTGAGGTGAAAGTTGCAAGGAAAGTAGAAATTTCAAAATTCTAACCTCAGACCCCAAGACCTAGGATGCCTCGTGAAACCACATTTAGTCAAGAAGTGTTTTTTCGTAAAGATTCAATCGCGTTTTTCTGAGAATTCGAAGGTTGGGCCTGGGTACAGAATTCGGGCTCAGTATTTACAAGCACTCTGGCGCCTTCATAAAAGCGCCTTCAAGATGGTCCCTAGCCCCAAGTTCTCCGTTTATTCATAACTCATACGCGAATATTTCCCCATAATAATGCTATAATGAAACACCTATCTATGAGAATAAACGACATAGATAGGTGTTTCATTATATCAAAATGATCAGCTCCTTTCAGAGGTTAAGAAAAAAGCAATTAAATGTTTTTTTTTTCTGAAAATTCTCGAGCACGTTCCTAAAATGCTCAAGAATACTCACAAAGTGCTCAAAATGCTGAAAATGCTCAAAGATTGATGATGGCGGGATCTGCAAGCTTGCCCTTTTACCTCAGTTCGCAGTGTGCTTGTGTCTCCGTCTTGCCTTTGACAATATGGAAGAACGGGTCTTACAAAAAAAAATGCTCGACGATCGTAATCGAGGAGATAGAATTTAGTATATCCTACTATTCAAGTACAAAGTTCGACGATCGTAGCACAGAAAATATACTATTTTCTGTGATCGTAGCACTCGTAGTCGTAGCGGCTAGCATCATTCACAACAACCCACAACAGAATGCATAGATTACTCGCCTACAATAAGCGTGCCGCGCGCCATATTAATATAAATAAAAAAAAATAAAAAAATAAATACCCTCTTTATTTTCCAAAAAAACGAACACACAAAGGTATTATGGAAAACGTCATATTATTATTGTACACATTAAAAAATATACATTAAAAATATACATAGGTATACAAACATACACCAAGTGTAACATATTAAAAATACGAATAAAAAAGAAGAAACCTATCAAAATACATCCTTTATTTTAAGAAATTCACTTAGGCTATACACACTGTGTCTCAACAAATAGGATCTTAAGCGTCGTCGAAAAATATTTATGTCAGGTGAGCCTACAATCTCCAAATTCAATCTGTTGAAAAGTTTAGTACCTAGAAAGATTGGAGATTGACGCCCTATTCGGTAGCGGAAGAAAGGAGTTCGGAGCAAACCCTGGGTTCTCGTATTAAAACTGTGCACGTCAGAGTTAGCCAGAAAATTATCTCTATTTTCAAATATGTAAGAACAAAGTTCAATAATCAGAAGTGAGGGGAGCGTCTGGATGTCAAGCTTCTTGAAAATATCTCTACAGGATTTTCTTGGAGAAGCACCCACAATACATCTTAATATTCTTTTTTGACATATGAAAACATCTTCAGCAAAAGAGGAACATCCCCAAAAACATACGCCATATCTTAACCGTGATTCTATATGGGCATAGTAAACTGACACCAATTGACTAACTGTTAAAACTTCTCTTAGGTTTCTAATTAGATAGCACATGGAATTAAGCTTTGTGACCAAATATTCACAGTGCAGCTTCCAGTTTAGGTTTTCATCTATAATAACACCAAGAAATTTAGTGGATCTAATTCTATCAATGTTAGTACCTACCATTTATACTTAGTTTATAATCTAAATTTGATTTATTATTATAATTGTGAAACGAAATATAATTTGTTTTTGAGCTGTTAATATATAGGGAGTTCAAACTGAACCATCTATACAACGAATCCAAATTAGTGTTTCCTCTAAATTCAAGTTCATTTTTATTTTTTGCCGAAACAACTATGGAAGAATCATCCGCATATAATGAAAAACTGCAGTCAAGCTGTAATCCAACGGGGAGAGGGAGAGGGGAGAGTCGAGTAATATCGGACACATTTCGAAAAATTGAAATAATTTTTATCAAAAAAATTATATATTAACATATTTTTGCTTAAAATAAATTATACTCTTTGCAGAATAGAATACATAATAAAATTAAACAAAAAAACTTAAACAAAAACTCCACTCGTTAAAAACAAAAGTGGACCTCTTTTTGTAATTTTCTGAAAACGTCGGGTAGTATCGGACATGAATTAATTCCCCTTACAAATGTCGCATTTATAATAAACCTGATGTTTTTCTGCCCCAGAACAATTTTTATGGGCCCAACCATGGCCCTTTATCTTTGCTATATTTTTTGTCCTTTAAATTTTTATTTTTTCTAATGTAATCCTCTAGCTCTAGTTGGTCAATTTTTCTTTTTTCTTTTGTGTTCTTGGGCATTTTTTAAAGTTAATAGGAAAATAAGAATGTTCAGTTAAAATTTCAGTGTGTCCGATATCACCCGAAATATGCGTGTCCGATACTACCCGAACAGCACCGTTGGAAAAAAGTGGCCAACTTATTTTTTACGACCCTCCGTTAATTTCCATAAAACCATTTTTATATTCCAAAATAACCAACAAATGTTATATAATATGAACATTTTCAAAGAAGTTACCGTTTATATAAAATACAGACTGGTAAATTTTATGTACGGGAAATTTGTATTGGGCAAAAAAATAAAAATAAAGCTGTGTACCGTCCAAAGCTCGGCCTCATACTGAACATATGTGTCTAGGGCAAATCTAATAAAGCATTTTCTGGCAAATTTGGAACGCCATCTATTAGGGAAATTGAGAAGATGCTGTTGTCCAATACTACCCACTGTCCGATATTACCCGACTCTCCCTATAACTTCGCGGAAACGCAGGCGCGTGCTCCATTGCACTGGCGCGTGCCTCGGTAGCAGCGGTGCCGCGTAGATTTCGAAAATTGCGATATTGCCAAATTTTTCAAATGTCGTCATACCTTATTACTTTTGTGCTTGAAATTTCGAGCATTTTGAGCATTTTTAAGGGAACGTTCCTTTTCGTGCTCTTTCGTGCTCTTGAGAATACGTGCGCGCGCATGGGTAGGGAACGTTCGCGAATGTTCTCCGAGCACGAACGGGAACGTTCCCTAGTTCCCTCCTTCGCATCTCTAATAATATGTTCCATATACACATACTTTTACCAAAGTGTCACATGACAGAGATGAAGGATATACTTAGTTTCCAGCGTGTGCAAAATAAACAGATACCATGTTCATATAGATAAGTCAATACACGGAACACATTCGTAATAAAAAAGTATTTATGTGACAACATTTTTGTCTGCAATTGTATTAGTTAAATTTCAAAAGTTGCATTGCATTAAATAATAGGTATTCGTCTGGAGACATTCTAAGAGAAAAGTAAAATTTGCCTTTGTTCTACAGCTGGTCCTCACAAAATTCCTGCGTTTATTTTTAATGATTGTGCAAGCATTATCTCTCATCCACTGTGCAGGTTGTTTAACCTATGTATAAAGTTAAATACATTTCCGCAAATTCTAAAGGAAGCTAAAGTGGTGCCAGTATACGAAAAAAATGATAAGCATATAATATCTAATTACAGACCCATTACCATAATAAATAACATATCAAAAGTATTTGTATTTTGCCTATATGAACCATTATATTATATGCACTTTAGTCCTGTCCTAGTAAATCAACAGCATGGATTCGTAAAAAATCGCTCTACTGTTACTAATTTATTTACTGCGACCCAGGTGATTGCTGATGGCATTGATTCTGGACATCAAGTTGACATTGTAAATACAGATTTTACAAAAGCATTTGATCAGATTAATTATGACATACTTCTTCATAAATTGCAGAATTTAAATATATCGCCCAATTTATTATCTCTCCTAAAGACATACCTTTTAAACAGAGTATGTCATGTTGAGTGCTATGGGCAAAAATCTGACCAATTCTCCCCTACATCAGGAGTTCCTCAGGGCTCGGTTCTCGGGCCCCTGTTTTTTTATCATTTTTATCAATGATATAGGTGAAGACCTCAATGTATCCTACCTCTTATATGCAGATGATCTCAAGCTTTACTCCACAGTTTGTCATTATTCAGATTGTATCAACTTGCAAGAAAATATCGAATGCTTGAACAGATGGTGTAAAGATAATTCCTTGACAATGAATGTCCAGAAGTGTAACGTTGTTAGTTATACACTGAAGCAAAATTCTTTATTATTCAATTATGAATTTAATAACAGTGTACTATCTAGAGTTGAAATTATGAAAGACCTTGGTCTTTACTTCGATTCAAAGCTATCTTATACATAAAGTTTGTAGTGAATCCTATAAGGTGCTGGGGTTTGTCATTCGTAACACCAGAGAATTTGCAAATCTTGAATCGCTATTTACACTTTTCAATGCATATGTACGATCTAAAGTAGAATACGCCTCACCTGTTTGGACCCCCCACCACACCACATACATATCTGAAATTGAGTCAATCCAGCGCCGCTTCTTGAAGTATGCTGCTTTCAAGCAGGATGGTGTATGCCCTCCTTTTGGCTATCCACATGAACTGTTACTTGAGCGCTTCTCTATAAAAAGTCTTGCGCAAAGAAGATTACAAAGTCAACAAATCTTGCCCGGATATACTGCCCCGACTTGACTTTCACGTTCCACGTGTCTTGTCCAGAAACTGCAACCTGTTCTACTTGCCGACTGCTAGAGTGAATGTTCAAAAATATTCTCCCTTATATAATATGTGTGACAACTATAACTAGTAAGTCCTCAGGTTGACATACTTAGTTGTAAAATTTCATGTTTAAAAAGTTTGAGCTAGAATGTGTATGTTTTGTAATAATGTTTCTGTAACTATTGTTATTGTATTTTCCTACCCCATAAATGGGTTCGCCTGTTGGGTAGTGTATAAATAAAAAAAAAAGAATTGTTGCAAACGGGCACCGGCAACATTGCAATGCCGTTTCTCCTGACAGGCACAGAGGTTGCCACATTTGGCGTTCTAGACAATACAACGACGAAACTGTAGATTTCAGCCTGAAGGAAATTGCGGAATTTCGTCTTTTTACTATCATAAATAAGGGTTACAACCCTCGTTTTATTTATTACGTGTTATGGTGGTGCATCTACTGTAAAATGAGTACCTACGATTTTAGAGCAATTAAAAATATTGTCCTATTACCTTAACAAAAACCAAAACTTATTTTATTCGTTGTAGTGCATGGACTTAAATAAAAGCTTGTTTTTAAAAAGGCTTTTTATTTATTATATTATTACTTTTTAATATATAGATAATACCCTCGATAGTACCTATATTTAAAAAAAAACCAGTGCCGTTTCTGAAAGGTGAACCATATTTTGACAACTAATTTAAGTTGTCAATAATTGAAAAGCTTCTTACTATAATTATCTTTTTTTACAATGAATTTTTGGTATATTTAAGTCCATATAACTTGCTAAAAGAAAGCAAATATCAATACCATTACCTATATATTCAGAAACGTTAACTAATTCAAGACATTCATAAACATACAAGGTGTTTATTATTAAAAACAAAAAAATATGTTGGCCAACATTTACGATACACCCTGTGTAACCCACAAGCTGTCCTTTCTAAAGCCCGATAGTTATTGTGTCACTATTATTTAAAACTTTTTTTCTCTAGACAAATTTGCAAAAGAAACTCAAAATTTATATTAGGTGTTTAAAAATGTGGAAATGTTTGCAATTTTTGAAAATGGTAAAATAAAGTAAGGCAAGGTGAAGAGGTTGCGTCAGCTACTAAAAGACGAATACGGTATACCCGCCACTGGCGGTTCAGTCACCTTGGTAACAAACCTTGTTTGTGAACTTCTATCTCTGCACACTTTTTTTCAGATTTGATATGCGAACCTCTATTACTGCAGGGAATATTAAAAACCTAGTTAATAATTTTTAAGTCCCGGAAGGATACCCTCAAACTAGAGAAAAAATAGAATCAGATTGTAGGAACGAGCATACGTGGTTGCATACGATTCTGGGTCACTTGCATATAAGACTTACATTCTAACCTATAAGGAATTTCGGCGTGTGGATTAGATGTCTGTAAGTCTGTCAAAACTGCACGTTTTCAAATATGTTATTTAACGTTTCGGATATTTTTCTTGCTTACTATTTATTTCTATTGTGACAACGAGGCAGACGTTCGTAGATTTTCAGTCACGGTACGTGATTAGTGAGCACGTGAAACAGCGCTTCGTGCGACTCACCTTTGCCGAGGCCATCTTCCATCGGGGAGCGGCAGGAAGGCAGCGTAAGATCGAAGGCACACATAACCCCCCAGGTGACACGTCGTGTCACTCCACCGCGCGGCACGTTCGCCCCCCGCCCTTGAACGAGTCTCGCGATGTACTACGGGACATATTCCATGTTCCTCGCCCACCCGGCGGCGCCTCCGACGTCGGCGCCGGTGCGCGCCGTCTCACTCCTATCACTCCGGGACAGCGGCGGGGACGCCGAAAACTCCCATGGAGCGGGGAGAGGCGGAATAAGGAAGGGAAAATTGGAACGGTTCGGTGGTTGCAGTAGCATCGTAGTGATGAAAACTTATATCGCCGCACTTCTACCAAAGTTTAGAGAATACTATAGAGAATACTATAAGTCGGCTCACTTCTTTGTTCTCTCGGAGAAAACAACAATTTTTTGCGACTGGTCGTAAATCAGCCTCGAACCGCTCTCAGCTACACTGTGTAATAGACCGGGAGATAGTGACAGATTTTTGGACGTGATTTTACTCAGTATGCCTTGCAAAGGGCATTATGTGGCACATATTCTCACAATAATAAGGTATGAATCAGAGAGTCATCCTGGGTTCTTCATATGAAAAACTGAGTTTTCAATTATTCGAAAAATATGCGTTTTGAAATGATTTTAGTCAGGCTACCATGTGTTTTATAATGAAGTTCAAAATAGAAAATTCCTCGGAAAACCAGAGGCATACCGTTAGCGTGTATTTGGATGTACCAAACGGGGCGGAAAGAATAAGAATAGTGGAGTTTCTCTTCATTCGTAAGTCTTATTATTAAATATATAAAATTTTAAAAATCTTTGCTAATAACTTTGCAGTTTTCCAAGAAATAAGGTGATATTAGAGACAAATAGATAGCAGCAATAAAGAGGAAAAATTTTGTACCATTTACAAGAATTTACTTACATTTGTAGTCAACATTTTATTGAGAGCGATTTCATAGAAAATTTTGGGCAACGAAAATTTAAAAAGTATGTAATTACTACAGTTTTTTATTTTCCAAGTCGGCTTATGATAGAAACTCTATCAAGGGAAAAACTGGTAAAATATTGTGCTAATGAACCTATCTCTTCGTCTTAAAAGATGGAAATTGAGGTTCTGGTCCCTTTAATAAGGTACTTATTTGTAATTATTTTTGTTAGATGCCTAAACAATTAAAAATTATATAAAAATATGTAAAAGCTACCTGTCTTAGATGTTTTTCCTATTATATTGAGTTTTAAAATTAATAAATCTGTTAAGATAAGTAATTAAAGACGAAAATGTACAGGGTGTTCCCGTATATTTTGACCCACCCCCAGAGCCTTTATTTTTTGAGTTAGAAAAAAATTACTTAAATGAAAGTTGTAGGGTACCAAGGTGTATTGTCCCAAAAATAATGGATTGACAGGAATGCTCTTGCCTAAGTTGAAATGTTTTTCCAAGGCAACCTTGATTAAATATAAAGATCGTATTTATCTGCAATTTGGAATATCATGCGAATGCTTAGAGCAAACATATAACATATTTATATTGTTAGAATCAAAAAAATGCGTGCAATTCAAAAATCCACAAATATACAGGATGTTCCATTAAAAAAAGTAAGTTTATATTTTTTCATAAATTTGCGACGCTCATTTGTTTTATCTACTAACAGATCCTAGCGGTTCAGAAAAAACCCTACAACTTTCACTTAAGTAATTTTTTTCTAACTCGAAAATTAAAGGGTCTATAGGGATGGGTCAAAATATACGGGAACACCCTGTACACCTTATCCTAGATATTTTGTCTTCTTTATTTTAAAATAAACTTTTATTTTGCAATTTGTATTTTATTTGTCTCCATTTACTTCCAGGTACATAAAATTTCCATTTTATTAATTCACTACTTTTTCTGTGCAATTTTTACATGTGGTTATATTCAAAATGCTGTTGAAAACATCGAACTGAGGTAGGAAAAAATTCTCATATCTACAAACAAGTCCCGAATTACGAAATACAGATCATACAATAAAGAGAATTACGGAACATGCACATTAAATTCGCCCATTAATATACAACATCCCTTTATACATCCTTTGCCTGAATCAGCTGACACGTTCATTACACGTCCTTGTCTTACTTATTGCCATTTGAAACCCTGCCCCAAACACAGTGAAAATCACACCTGTGCGACTTCCATTGTACTTATCAATTCGATGGGCAGACCAGAATGAAGGACAGATGGAATGCGAGGAACGCATCAGGGACATAAGGAAGAAAAAATTGGAACGGTTCAGTGGTTTTACCACGAGTTTGAACAATAACCAGTAAACTAATTCGGCGCCATTAATAGTAGAATGTTTTTATCGGGCAGACCAGAATGAAGGACATATGGAATGCGAAGAATGCATCAAGGACATAAGGAAGGGAAAATTGGAACGGTTCGGTGGTTTGACCACGAATATAAACAATAACCAGTAAACTAAATCGACGTCATTACTGGTAAAATGTTTTTATCGGGCAAACCAGAATGAAGGACGGATGGAATGCGAGGAATGCATCAGGGACATAAGAGGAGCAACTTTTCAAATCGCAGTATGTCCTTTTTTCGGTAAGAGCCAAAAACGTGTTCCTGTTAACTAGCTCATTATGTAAAAATAAAGGTGTCACTTGTTTGAAGATACTGTTGCGTATTTACAGTAAATAGGCAAATTTAAGTCAATTTTGGCATAGAGCACTCTATTTTCAAAAAATATTTGGACATTCTTCGTTTTGTTGCATAAAAGTGCACAATATTCGTTTCGTTTTGGTCAAAACTGGACACAATGCCTTTTATAGAAACTACCTTTAATAAAGTAGTAGAAAAAATAAAAACAGAAATATTTTTATAGTATAGGTAGTTATAGTTATATTTTATAAGTATTGCAAAGGAGATGAAACGTTTTAGATTCTTAAATATGGGGAATGTTAGACACCTCTTCTAAACAATCACACAGATTTTATTCTTGAATTTTATTCGCCTCCCAAGGTGTGCTAAATGCTTTTTCAAAAAAAGAAAGGTAGATAATGGAAAATTATACAGGGTGGTACAGGGAAAACTTTCCACCCAGATTATTTAAGGAAATACCGTTTCTTCCAAAAAACTAAAAAACACGTCGGTATAGTTTGCATTGCAGAGGAAAGCACTACTGTAGTTGCAACCCTGTGACTGGGGTAGCTACCTCCTCAATAGGAGTCAAGTGACACCTCAAATTAAAGGTAATTTAATGCTCTTTACAAAACTATATTTATTTTTAATTTTGAGCACATTTTAGGTAAAAATAAATACAAAATATGAAAATATGCAATTTATTAGTAAATTAATTTATTAAATGCTCAAAATGCCCCGCCCCGACGTCCTTGCTATTAAATTCAAGTTTCTTCTTTTTTTTTGAACAGACACACAAAACACACCTTTTTTTTCACTGGTATGTTCATTTTAATTTGAAATTGAAATAATTTTCATTTAAAGTATTCTTTATTAAAGTAAATAGGTACAATACCTAAACTGTTACTTATTTTGCCAACATGGTGTACACGTACACTATTGGTGAGAGTTGAAATGTCATCAATTTATTTTAAAAACAGTGATTGTACAAGAGTTTACAAAAAATGTACGTATACGACACATTTTTATAGGGATGCAATTCGTAAATATCCTAGAAGCTGCTCTTGCACACTCTTTCAACTCTTTCACCAATAGTGTATGTGTACACCATGTTTGCAAAATAAGTAACAGTCTATTTACTTTTCAAAAATGAAAGAAACTTGTATAAAATAGCATGGACATCCGGGCGGGGCATTTTGAGTATTTAATAAATTAACTTATTAATAAATTGCATATTTTCATTTTTTGTATCTACTTTTACCTAAAATGTGCTCAAAATTAAAAATTAATATAGTGTTGTAAAGAGGATTAAATTAGCTTTCATTTAAGGTGTCACTTGACCCCTATTCCCATTTAAGAAATTTGAGGTGGTAGCTACCCCAGCCAGAGGATTGCAACTACAGCACTGCTGCAATAGATGTCCCCCTTCCAAACTAAACCGACGTGTTTTTTCGTTTTTTGGAAGAAACGGTATTTTCTGAAATAATCTGGGTGGAAACTTTTCCCTGGGCCACCCTGTATTCCCAAGTCCTCCCCAAATCTCGCTTGGAGTAGCTTACAAACATATTTTTTCTGTTCTTTGATGGTGCTGTATATAACTGAACATCACGACGTACTCCCATGACCCTATTTAGATTAAAACCTCGTTTGGTGATTGAATAACATGCTTTTGTAATGTCATTGTAGCGATAGGTTGGTTCAAGTTGCATTTTTACGTCGCTCTCGTTTTTTCCCTTTTTGATTTTTCTAAGAATGACTCTTGTCATTTCACTGATACCTTCATCTCTTTTCAATATAGCTGTCAATTCCAACATCTTTGATAATCCAATCCTTTACAAGTACTCTAACATCGACATCACGGTAAATTTTATAATAAGTATAGCACGGGACAAAATTTCCTGAATTTTAATTAACCTTTTTTTCGACAATTCCAAAGACACGCTCGGCTGGTAAATATGAATGCCCATGAACTGGAAAATACATTATTATTTGTTCAACTTGTTGTGGGGAGTGTTTTTGCAACCAATATGCAAGGGCATGCACTACGTGTTTTGTTTTTTGTTTTGGCCTCCACAACCGTTTGAAAAGAGTCTTATCATGGTAACATTTTCATTAATGTTAGCCTTTTGGAAAAAAAAACAGTCAAAGCAGAACTAATTTCCTGTGCTCCTCGTCCCCTTGGCTCTCATCCCAAACATAAAAATAAGGATTTCTAATATCAACATCAGTGAGACAAAATGAATAAAAGGATATCTGACGTGCATAAAAAAGCCTCTCCTATGAATTGTGCACTTTGAAGCAACAAAACGAATAATGTCCAAACTTTTTTTTTGAAAAATAGAGTGCTTTATGGCAAAATTGACTTAAATTTACCTATTTACTGTAACTCTGCAACGGTATCTTCAAACAAGTGACACCTTTATTTTTACATCATGAGCTAGTTAACAGGAACACGTTTTTGGCTTTTACCGAAAAAAAGGACATACTGCGATTTGAAAAGTTGCTCCTCCTATGTCCCTGATGCATTCCTCGCATTCCATCCGTCCTTCATACTGGTCTGCCCTATAAAAACATTCTACCAGTAATGACTTTCACGTGCCCTTAATTTTTTTATCGGATTTTTTACGGAAAGAAACAACAGCCTAAATTATTCAAGAAATTCGTCTATAACTTTAATTTAATAGTAAGTAATATTACTAACTTAACTTAGCATTACGAAATTTAACTATAAAGTTTAAAGTTAAAATTTTAGGCCACAATGTTGGTTGAAAGCATGGTTATTAAAAATAAGTAATGCAATAACTATAAAGAACAAAAGTGACTTATTATCCCTTATTGCTATTCCTATTCCAATTGAAATTAATGATTTTTTTATTCGTATTTGATTAATATTCTTATTTTTATAGAAAGCTATATAAACCCGCCTTAATTATTAAAAATGTCTAAATTTTGGTAATTTCGACGAAAAAGGAAAGGGCACAAGCCTTTCGCATATTATTAAATTCTTTATAGAAAATACGATTTGCATCAAATTTGTAAGTCAATTTAGGGTTAATAGTAACACTGTGCGAATTTCTGATATCTATATTAAGAATTTTGTATTAATTTCAAGGATATACCTAAATATCTTGGAGGGACTTGGGGCCTTTGTGGATGGATCTTAATACAGGGCTAATCACATTCTAGGTCACTTCCAGTAAGGTGTCTCTATTTGAGTGTACATTTTCGAAGCCTCTCGGATCTATACGGGTATTCCAAATTTAAGTGAGCACGATTGGTAACTCCGGTATTATTAAAGATACAAAATCGGTTGAATTAGCAAACTAGTAGATTTTTTACCCCGACTAGGATAAAAAATTGGAACATGCTTTTTTGAGTTTTTTGACTAAATAACATTTTTTGAATGGAACACCCTGTATGTTATATTCTTTTATGAAAAGTGATGAAATTTAGAATACAAATTGTTATAACAAACTTTTCGCGCCAAGATGACAAGTATTGTATTGAGCTATGAGGTCCTACACAGGCTACACAACTTGAACACTATAATCCCAAATTAGTCTATTATAGTATCCTGTGGAAACAAATGACAATAATTTATGTCAAACGTGTATTGTCTGTCAAGAAATGTAGGTATATTATTGATGAACGGGGAGGAGTTTTTGAACATCGTCTGAAGGTGAATCAGCGGCTTTAAAATGATTGTTGCTGTTATTAAATTATGTTCTCTACTTAATATTTAGTTTTTTATTATCCCTAAAACTTCACTAAATTTCGGACTAGTTTCAGAGTCCCTGTAGAAATAGCTTTGTTCGATTTGCAAAGACGTCATCAAGAACGTGTTACGTCATGTTGATGGCGTCTCGTACCAGGCAGAGAGCCTCCGGGGTTTAGGGAACGACGATCGCGTGTTTGAGTCAACTGAGAAAATAAGAAAAAAGAAAACTACAATTTTAACTAGCGGCGAATATTGACATATTTTTAACGTTGGCAACGTTTTTATTTTGGAGCAAAATGAGATTGTGAGATTGTACAGGGTGTCCACGCTAAGTCTACCATTACCCCTAGAACTTTTTTTGTGATAGACAATAGCTTTAGATACCTAAAAGTTCTGGTATAATAAGAAATTTTATATAGGGTGTTTCGCAAATGCGTGGTAAACCAACCCCTATATGCTTTTGCATTTTTTTAATCTGCTCTTCAAGGCAATCAAAATGATATGAAACTTTGTATCATTATCTATTTCCGTTTTTGAAATAAGTATTCAGTTTTAAAATATTATAGTAAATTATTTAACTTAAATTTGTGGATATCGCGACAAAGATAGACGATCGATGCAATAACAAAAAATATTTGTTTTAACCAAGAGAAAAACAAAACAGAATTCCAAAATATTTAGAAGCTTTTTCAGAAGAATTTATTTATGGCATATTGAGAAATTTCATAAGTCATAAGGAAACGTTATTCGGAAGGTAAAATTTGATTTTTGTAATTTTTCAAGCATTAGTTTAGGTAAAGAGCCTTTATCGAAAAAGATATCGAAAAATAAAATGTTATTTATTTAATACAGTGCTTTCTTGTTAAAAGATTTATATTAAATCCATCTTTCCGATCTTCGGTCACGTGGTTTTTTCATCAAATTATTTTCTTAGATGTATATTTTCTAAAATTTATTTGAGGCTCAAACAGATCCATTGAATTTTTAATTTGGTTTTTCGCCACCAAACTGGCTAAAGCACAGCTATTTCAAGTTGCTTGGAAAATTAATAAATTCTTAACAATAAATGAACTTTGAACGTGTCACTCAAAAAATAAGTGAATAAGTGGCAATAATATTTTACTGAATTCCACTGAACATTCAGCAACACAGTTGTCTGTACCTATTTCCTAGAAGAAATGTTGATTCTTTAATGTTTCGTCTATTTCCTACTTCTTCTTTGAGAATTGGTTTGGACCTATCCCACAAAATCCTATGATTGTTATTAAAAGAGTGTTCACATATTTTCGACTTCGAAATTTGATTTTGCCTGATATAATTGTTTTTTGTTGATTGCCTTTGCGTTTTAGCTTATCTGATAGCCCAGGAATATAAGGGATAATTAAATTTACTGGTCGGTCCACCATATTTATTTCTCTAATTCTATTAGCATTGTTATTTTGTTGGCAATCCTGAAAAACCCAATTAAAAATTCAATGAAATTATTTTTTGTGGGGATTTCCGTGGTGGGAATCCAACCCACGACGTTCGATGCCAAAGCGTGGGTAATAATAAATGTGACTTAGAGGGCACTTGACGAAATTTTACAAACTTGATAAAACAATTCCTCGACACTTGCATAAGACCCTACGATTATTTCTAAAAATAATATTTACGTAATTAGCAAGTTTTAGATTTTCTTCGAAATTTGGCGGGAAATCACTTATGACGTCACAAGTATTTTGAAAAGGCAATTTGGCAACATGGCGATACCACTGAAGTGTTCTGGAACATAACCTTATTCTGCGGTGAAAGTTGCAAGGAAAGTTGAAATTTCAAAATTCTGACTTCAGATCCCCAGACTTAGTATGCTCCGTGAAACTACATTTATTTAGTGCTTTTTCGTAAATATTCAGTGGCGTTTTTCTGTAAATTTTTTGGCAAGGTTGGGCCTAGGTACGAATTATCATGTTCACGGGCGTAGCCAGGATTTAGTTTTGGGGGGGGGTTTAGTTTGAGAAGTAAATAAAACAACAAAAATATACTTACATGAAATTTAATATCTATATATTCATCCGAAAAACTACGACATATTTATAAAGTTCTTAACTTTAAATGAAATGGATAAATTAATTTCGTTCCTCTGCGCTAAATCTAAAACCATTAAAGAAGAAATCTTCGGCTTTTTCTTTTAAATATATCCACTACTTCATCTGCATGAATTTCTGTATGTTCATTAGAGCCAAACCATTAAGTCTGTTTTCACTTGTAGTGTTTTGTAAATAGTTTTTCAGTCTCCTTAGGCTCGAGAAAGACCTTTCTGGGGTAGCAGTGGATACAGGAATGGTAGCCAAGATTTGTAGTAATGTGTAAATATTAGGATAAAGGTTTTTATCGCACATATCTAGGCATTCCAAACTAGATTTCGGGGTAGGCAGTCTTCTTATCAGCATGCAAGGTAGCTGAAGCTTTGATAGCTAAATCCAAATTTGTTTCTTTATTAGAAACCTCTTGACCTTGACTACACCACTTTTTCCAGTAGTCCATACCTTTAAGTTTATCACCCTTCCTTTATTTCCCCTCCATGTTTCGACAGTAATAATGATTCACGTATCTATCCTTAACAAGGTCATCGAATAACAGCGCACTAAAATTACTCACTTACACGGTACACTTAATTCTCTTCACTATTCGTTCACCACTTTTCACTTTTATTCGCTTCGAGTTCGCATGGAACAATACTGCCGTAAGCGCGGTCACGCGCCGCGGCGCCGCTTATATAGCAGCCCAGTAGCCGTCCAGAAACTTCCACGAACTTCCACAAAGTTCCGCTCATTTCGACCGAGGGGCGTGGCGAATAATCGAGAAACAACGCAAAGTGTCCCTACAATACAAAATAGTTCGGCTGCAACTGCGTCTGCCTCTCGTCAAAAGATGGCGCTAGGCGCTACTATTACTACATATATTCAAACGTAATAATAATTTAACTCTTCACTCCTCGTATTTTTTCGGTATAATATTAGGTAAGATTTTGCTTATTTCGGGGGGGTTTGAACCCCCGAAACCCCCCCCCCCTTGGCTACGCCCGTGATCATGTTTGTGCTCTCCTGAACCACAGTCTTGCCTAGACTAGAATATACTTCCTTTTTGCTTGGTGTTTTTTTGTCCTTTTATTCTTTTTGCTCACCAAAGTCATACACGACGAGTTCAAATTTTGATAAATATAATTTCACCAGACCGGAAACGTACTGCCATGCCTAGCAAATTAACAGTTGTTTTAACCAATCGTTTAATCTGTCACCTGTGTATTCCTTTGATGATAATTTTACGAGTTTTTTATTTTAATATGTTGACTACATATCTGTAAACTTGATAAGGTAAGCTGACTAGATATGTCGTAATGTTTGTTTATTGATTGTGATGTGTATGTTTGTTTTGTTCAAGTGTTACAATAGCGTGTATGTACGTAAGCGTATAAAAGAGAAAATAATTAACAAATTTTAGCCCCGAAGAAGACTCAAAATAAACCTCGAAACGTCCGCATAATCTGAACATACAGATATGTTAAGTAGTGAGGCAAAGGGGGCGATCCATCTTCCATCTCACTCGCACTCATGTATTTTCCCATATAAGATAACGACTTCCGGTGCGGTCTTATCGCTACTTTTGATCTGTCTCTCTCGGCGCGGCGTTCGCGGCGTTGCCGGATCCTCGATTTTGTCGTGTAGGTGCGACGTTGCCTTTTCCTGGAATGCAATAAAAAAAGCCCGTGTGTGGAATCGAACCGGTTCCGTTCGTGTCCCGATCCCGTCGCCTTGACCACTCGTCCACCCGTCCATATTCTAATCGCACCGTAGAAATGGCAAGGTTCTGTCTCGCCGACGTCATCCGTTCGGGCGCGCGCGCGCTTGCACCTCGAGGGACGCCTGTCAGGTAGCGTGAAAGGATCCGGATCCGGGGGCCTGAGAGGGAGGGGAGTCTTGAGCCTGTCAAAAATATACAGGATGGAACAAAAAGATAAATATACAGGATGGTAGAAATATACAGGATGGAACAAATATAGATAGAAAAAATACAGAATATGAGAAATATACAGAATGGACAAATACAGATAGAAAAAAATACAGTGTGGACAAATATTAAGAGAAAAAATACAGGATGGAACAAAAAGAGAAATATACAGGTTGGAACAAAAAATAAGACCAGGAAAAAAATATATATATACAGAATGGGAGAAATATACAGGATGGAACAAAAGGTAAGAAATATACAGAGTGACTGTGGGTAAAAATAAAACATGCCCTTGTGACACTTCGCCTTTTAAGAAAATGTAGAGGAGATCAAGGAGAATCCAAACAAGCGCAAAAGAAGTTGGAAGAGGAAAAAAGGCACAACACAGCCATGGAAAAGATAGGAAAAGACGGTTCGGGACTATACCTACGAAAAAATACTCGTGGAGGATTTGGTCTTTTTCTCAAAAAACAACAAAAAAAACTACCAATAAAGCTACCTAATAGACCGCTGTCAGACAGAGATTTGATAAATTTTGCCAAAAAATTAAAATTAAGAAATTTTAGAGGGGTCTTTATGCGAGACACTCTTCCACGAAACGGGCCACATAAGAACGAATCGGCAATTGTAAATTTAGACGTGGTGCGGAACAGCGGAACGCATTGGGTAGCTTATAAGAAATGCGGCAATCATGTGGAATATTTTGACAGTTTTGGCGGATTAAAACCGCCCCCCGAACTGATTACCTATTTAGGGAAAGGTGTGAAAATTGCATATAATAATAGTCCATACCAAAAATACAGCGAAATAAATTGTGGCCATCTTTGTTTGGAGTTTCTCTATAAAAGATGTGGTTTCATGTGAAAAACGTTCAGTCATGTCCTCGCTGATATTCACTGTGCACGGTACCTCCTCTACGTTATCTATTGATTTCGACACGCCAATCTATTTAGATCAGGGCGCCGAATACGGATTAGCTCTTTTAGGATTTCACTCCTACAACAGCATACCGAATATTGACAAGAGCGCGGGCATAAACAAATTTTACTTCATCGATAAAAATAATCAGAGAAAGACCATAGAAATTCCCACCGGTTCATATGAGATTAGCGTTATAGAATCTCAGATAATTAAATCATTAAATTTTGTCAAAGGAGACAAACCTCAAAACGAGTTTTCGTTAAAGGCCAACAATAGCACTCTCCAGTGTGAGATTTATAGTCAAAACGATTCGATAGATTTTCAAACAGAAGGTTCGATAGGAAAAATTTTGGGATTCTCGGAACGTATATTAAAGCCGGGCATACTGCATTCGTCGGATTTACCCGTAAACATCGTTAAAGTTAGAACCGTGCATATAGACAGTAATATAACAGTCGGAGCTTATTATAATAATCGTCCCACGCATACGATATACGAGTTTGCGATAGGAGCCGATCCCGGTTACGCCATTGACGAAACGCCAAGAAATCTTCTCTACGTACCGGTGACTAAGAGAGAAATCAATAATATTACCCTATCGATTCTCGATCAAAATTTTGAATTGGTAAATTTTCGGGGAGAAGAAATTATTGTGAGGTTGGAATTAAAGAGATTATCTTGATGGGTCTAGTCTTTGACAACAGATACCAGCCATATAAAAACGATCGAAGTTATTCGCGAGGATCACAACCTGCCGCACCTTTGAGGTGTTTAGATCGTGGTAAAAATCTTACTCTCGAGAACCGTTTATTTTTGCAATCTCTCGGTTACAATGTCTCTAACGCCCCAAGTTTTCGACGTGCATCGAAACCCAAATTTTGACGAATCCATTCAACGGCTGGAGACGCGCACCTACTATCCCTTTGTTAAATCATTCATGAACAATGATATAGTGGAGATTACTATTAATCAAGGTGATTCCTGGCTATTAATGTATGATGCGGCAATTTGTATTAAGGGAAAGTTAACTAAGACCGGCGGAACTGGTTCGTGTAAACTCGCCAATAACGCCGCCGGATTTTTATTTGACTCTGTCTCCTACGAAATAAATAGTAAGGAATTGGAGAGCGTGCGAGACCCGGGAATTGTAAGCGCCATAAGAGCGTATTTGTGCTATCCTCCCAACTCTGACAGATATCTGATAACTTCAGGATGGTCTTATCCCCATGAAGGTTTAGCAGTAAACGATGATGGAACGTTCAATATAAGAATGCCACTTAAACATTTATTTGGAATTTTTAACGATTATCAATACGCTATTTGTGGGAAGCAAACCATAAGACTAATAAGATCCCGCAATAATAACAACTCCTTGATGTTGAAACAAACGCCAGACACGACGGTAGAATTAACGGCAGAATTAACAATTAATAACATTGAATTAAAAGTGAAACATATTCAACCAAACGACATGATTAGGTTAGATCTGTTGGAATCAATCAAACTGGATAAACCTATAATAATTCCATTTCGAAAATGGGAAGTGCACGAGCTTCCGGCTCTCACCAAGGACTCACAAAGAGAAATCTGGTCTGTCAAAACTTCGGCGGCCGTGGAAAGTCCCCGTTATGTTATCGTAGGGTTTCAAACTGATCGTAAGGAGAACGCTAAAAAGGATTCGTCAAGATTCGATCACGTGGACATATCTGATGTAAGATTAATATTGAACGGTGACTATTATCCGTTCGAGCGGCTCAGATTGAATTTTGCAAAAAACGACTACGTGGACGCCTACCATAACTATGTGGAATTTTATCCCAGTTTTACGAACGTTCGAGACAAACAACCTCTACTAAGCTATAATGATTTTGGAGAAGATGCTCCCCTCTTTGTCATCGATTGTTCCCGAAGAAATGAATCAATGAAATCCAATACGGTCGACGTAAAACTAGACATAGAGAGCACTAAGGGTTTTCCGGAAAAAACTCGAGTCTATTGCGTCATCGTGCACGATTGCGTCATGGAGTATTTGCCGTTAAGTGAAATTGTTAGGAACGTGATCTAGAAAATTGCCGACTAGTTGGTGATGAGACGATGAAGGTAGCGGTAGTAGATGTTCAGGGTTTCACGTTGGAGGGCTGTTTTTACCCCAAAGAATTGTCAATTAAAATCAACAAACAAACGTTGCATGTGCTATTGAAACCACCCAGGGATTTTCTCACACTCGGTGATTCAGATAAAAAACAGGTGCGATATTTGGAGCAAAATTTATTGGGCTTTTGGTACTCCAGCGGCTATGTGGCGTACGAACTTCTACGAGAAATAATAGAAAAGTTTTTGTTCAATGTCGACTGCGTTTATGTCAAGGGAAAAGTCAAGGAAACATTCCTACGATCCGTCGTCGACCAAACAGTCAAAATAATAAATGTGGAGAATCTAGTAAATGGTGATTGGTTGGAAATACCGAAATACGAGAGGGCAGTACCATTGTGTATGTACCACAGCGAAAAAACTAAATGGTTGTGCAGTTTAAACAATTGCGAAAAATTGTACGAGTGGGTCTACACGTTTCTACCGAAGGACCATGTCGCTTAACGACCGCATCGAGAATCATCTAGCGGAAATCAAAGAGGTGAAAAGATTACTGGAAATGCGTGAGTCACATAATCAAATGACTACAATGTTTGGAAAACTCGATCTTGAAGAAAAATGGGAGAGGAACGTTTTTACCAATAAAAATAGATTTAAGAATTGGAATGTAGTGTCTAAAAAAATTGTTTTGAAATAAATATATGTAACGCCAATGCCTGATGATTTCATCCTCCCCCACTCCTTTTCATAAAATGAAAATCTCCGAGCGAATTTTTCATTTAATATCAAAATGTTGTTGAGAGCAGACTATGTCATACTGTGCACCGTAATTAATAATATTTTATATGTTCATAAACCGAGTGACGTGGCCGAAATCGGTCTATGTGTAGATGAATATGATAAGTGCCTGTCTTTATATCCGTCAGATCTGGAATCGGTGTTGATGATTACATTGCCCAAAAATATCACCGAATATAAATTGCGAATGATATTCAAAAATCGCACTCATGGAGATACGGCGTGGAAATCTTTGAATAGTGACGTTGAAAGCAAAAACTGCGCGGATACCGTATTAATAGACGCATCGTCAGTGTTGGGATTCATTTACTACATAACGGTATGTCTGTCATTGCTCGTCTTGAAATCGACTGTTAGAACGATTCAAAGGGCCGCGATAGTGATTCGTCAAAGGCAGTAGCATGGACTATCGAAAACTACACAATAGAATCCAATCTTTCGAAACGTGGCCGGACACTTCCGTGATTTCACCCAAAAAACTAGCGGAGGCCGGATTCTTCTACACAAATTTCGAAGACGTTGTTCAGTGCCCGTACTGTTTCATCGAAGGTTATCAGTGGCAAGTCGAAGATGACCCTCTACAAGATCACGCAAGATGGAGTCCCAACTGTCCTTTTCTAAACGGGGGAGATGAAGCCATTACCGCCGCCGAAATTCGTCCCAATGCCGTGGTAGAAGACGAGAATTTTACCTGTGACAAAATTATGAATAAATGTGATGTTTCATGTAAAATTTGTTATGAAAATAATATAGAAATTTTGCTTGTGCCCTGTGGACATCTAGTATTTTGCGGGAAGTGTTCACCTTCGATAGATACATGTCCGCTGTGTAGAAAAATTATAATTAATAAAATACGAGCTTATCTTCCTTGACAATGCGTCTATTTTTTCATACTTCCTGACAGGCAACCCGAAAACCGTAAAGGGAGTGATATATAATAGTGAAATACCCGAGTTTTCCTTAGTACTTAAGATGCGTTTGCAGAAACAACAAACGACACTTGAACCCATTGAAAATTTGGATATTTTAAAGGAGGAAGGTCATTCAAAATCAAAACATGGTAAACTGCTACCAAATTCGATAAGGGCGATTTTTTGCGGACCTAGCGGCTGCGGAAAAACGAACGCGCTACTAAGTTTAATATTTAATCCGAACGGACTCAAATTCGAAAACGTCTATGTGTATAGCAAATCTCTGTACCAACCGAAATATCAATTATTGCAAAACGTTCTAGAAAATATCAAATGTGTGGGCTATTTTCCTTTTAAAGATAATGAGGAGGTTATTGAACCATCGGAAGCTCGTCGCAATTCCATTTTCATTTTTGACGATGTGGCCAGCGATAGATAAAATAAAATAAGGGGATTCTATTCCATGGGAAGACACAGGGGTATAGATGTGGCCTATCTCTGTCAGACTTATTCGAAAATACCTAAACAATTGATCCGCGATAACTGTAATGTCATTGTACTATTTAGGCAGGATGATCTTAATCTCAGGCATGTGTACGACGAACACGTATCGCCCGATTTAACCTATGAAGAATTTAAGAGCCTATGTTCGCAGTGCTGGAACGACAACTATGGCACTTTGGTGATTATTAAGGATTTTAATTTGAACAATGGGCGCTATAGAAAGGGGTTCGATCAATATATAAAACTTTGATTTTGTTGCGCAATTAATCATTTGTCAATATGCCTTTGACAACGCAAGAAGACATCCTAAAGGCACAACGTTCCAAGAAAATCAAAGAACTCGCGCGCTCCATCAGAAAAAAGTATACGGCCCTAAAATTGGGGAAATTCGAACAGGATGAATCTCTCGAGAAAATGTTTAAACCGGTAACACGTAAACTTGAAAAGATTGAAGCCAATAAATCGTTGATCGATAACTTAAAATTTGAACCTAAAGAAGAAGTGTCAGAAATTATAGAAAAAGTAGAGCAAGAAGCACCAGAAAACATAGAAAAAGTAGAGCAAGAAGAAGCAATTGAAGACAGAATAAACAGAAAACTCGCCAAGTTGAAAGCCAGCATTGACAGATCTCGTTCGCCTTTCCTTCAAGATGAAACCTACTGGGAAGATCCCATTCGTCCCGCTGACGAGACGACGCTGCGTGATGACGATGTTACCAATATCCACCACAAGTTTTTCAAGAATATATGGACTCGTACCCGGAGATTGCTCAACCCTACATCGGAGAATATCACGATAAATCGCAGCTTATAGATAAGGTGTATGGACCGTTTTATGATGCCTCTGAGTCAAAATTTATCGATTTTGATAAAACGACGGGAGATATTATTGTAGACGGAAAGGATAAATTTAAAGGTACAAAAGGGCTTTATAATTTAATTTTTCACGATGACCCACAAAGCAACGAGGAAGACAGGGAAAAATATAAGTCCATCTTAACTCTTACTGGAATTCATCTTGATTCGCTTGGCAGATTGAAGGGTACCACTCGTCACAAGTACATGGAAATTATTAAACCTTTTTTTAGAACACCTAGCTCCATATCCGTACCCGAAAGGAAAGCTAGTACACGTTCAAAATCAACGTCATCGATTAAAGGTGGGGGTATGAAATTGGCTTTTAACAAGAAACCGATAGAGTACGTGTACTGGGACGATATAAACGAATTAGTGGACAGGTTGAGACTGCTAGTGGCATCCAAAAACGCCGGAAATAATTCTCACGACAACGAGATTGTGGCTATCCTAAACGAATTACTAGAAAGCAACCTTATTTATTAAGTGCACGACAACATTTTCGTTTATTTTCAAAATGAGTGTCAACAAGTTTGGAGAGTACTCCCAATCCAAAACAGGTCAAAGTTCCCACCTTTCCACGCCTTTGGGTGCTGTTATTTTGGAATTAACTCCCGACGGATCAATAGATGCGAAAAATTTGAAAATTGCCAACCTAAGTGAACCTACCGAAAACGGATACGCCGCCACCAAACAATATATCGATCGTTGCGTAAAAAACACGCAAATTAGTGCAAACAAAACATTAAAGTCGGTTATTATAGACGCGAATAAGTTCATAAAAGAATCTCGTATTGAACACGTCGCTATACAAAAAGAATTAAAGACAAAAATGGATTCCGAGCTAAATGACAGAGTGAAGGACATAAGAGACGTTAAGAAACAAATTCAACAAATGGAAACGGGCTTCATAAAACGTTTGACAGACCTTGACAGTGACATGAAAATTTTACGCGGCAAAATTGAAAACGTAGAAACTGGTCTTAAAACTAAAGTAAATTCCGTCGAAATAGCTGCGGAAAAAGCCATTTTGGAAATCAGCCCCTTCCAAGCTGGAAGGGGCTCGGAAAATAATAGAAACGTCCGAACAACAGGGTGAAACGTCTGCTCCTGCCACAAAGAAACATAAAAATTAAAATATGCCCGATCATTCAAAAGAAAAAATTCAAGTTGTCGAAGAGTTGCATAAACCAGCCCGAAAAAATTATCCTCGTCGTAGGACGGTAATTAAAGGGTTAGACGATCTCTGGCAGGCAGATCTCGGTCAATTGGATCAATATGCGAAGCAAAACAGAAATTTTAAATTTATTCTAGTAGTGATCGATTGTTTTTCAAAATTCGTGTGGTGTAAACCACTTAAATCAAAGACGGGCGAAGAGGTCACAAAGGCTTTTGGTGAAATTTTAAAAAATCTAGACACCCGCAAAATCTTCAAACAGACCACGGAAAGGAATTCTATAATACACACTTTAATAAACTGATGAAGTCGTACGGCATTAACCATTACAGCACGTTTAGCAATACGAAAGCCGCCATTGTGGAAAGAGTGATCCGTACCTTAAAAGAAAAATTATTCAAATATTTCAGTTTAAGCGGGAAATATAAATGGCTTGATGTACTACCCGATCTAGTAGGAGAGTACAATAATCAAAGACATAGAACTATTCAAATGAAACCTAAAGATGTGAACAAGGGCAGTGAACCTCGCTTGCAGAAAACCGTTTACAGTCACATGAAGATTTTAGGCAGGCAAAAATTCAAAATGGGTGATATGGTCAGAATCAGCAAAGCCAAGCATATTTTCAATAAAGGGTACACACCAAACTGGACCACGGAACTCTTTAAAATAGTCAAAGTACAAATGACCAATCCCGCTACGTATTTGCTGGAGGATACGGCCGGGAACCCTATAAAAGGAGGTTTTTACGGTGAAGAGTTACAGAAAACTGCAAATTCGGACGTTTACCTCGTGGAAAAAATTTTGAGAAAAAAAGGAGGGAAAGTTTTGGTACGCTGGCTTGGCCTTGACAAATCTCACGATTCGTGGATAGATGGCGTTAATGTTTTGTGAAATGGTGGGGATAAAAGATGTTGCCCAAAACCCTCCGCGTTAGTTTTCAAAAGATGAGCGTCGATAGCGGTTACGGTTCCTCGCGACCATGTTGCGATTGCAATCACGAAGTCGGGCGCATTACGAACCTCTGCGACGAAAAGAAGAGACAACAACTTGTGTTAAACACGTGTTTTGTGTTAATTCCGAACAACGTTTTCACCATACATTGCGGCCTGAAGCCGGACTCTTATTTCAAGCCCACGGTCAATATCACTAACCACTTGGATACGAGAGATTTCGCCACCATATCGTTAGATCACGAGGAATGGAACGAGTTTATTTCGTTATTGAATAAATTTACGCGAGAATTCTTCGGGATGACGTCAACACGGGATATTTCCCTGAAATTTACCACAAACGAAAATCTGGAACTTAGCACGATGGTCGGATTGGACGGGCTCAAGATTGCAGTACTCTCCATGAACGAAGTGTGTCATTATTTTCTGGAATCCGATATTTTTGAATTAGTCAATGTAATCGATAAGTTTATTTCTGCGAAATTTGACGTATTGTTAAAACTGAAAATTAACGAATTTTACGATAACTTTTTAGATAGAGTTAACGAATTACTGATTAGGTGTAATTATGTATTGAATCCCATAGAAATAATGTTAGAAATTTGTAATGCCTCTTTCACCTTGGAAACATTTTGCATATTCGAACTACTCCATTTCGATAGAAATAAGTTGTTATCTGACCTGTACATGAGAAGATATTTTTGAATAAAGATTAAGAAAAAATCAGATCTTTCTATCCCTCTCAGGCCTCCGGACCCTCGTCCTTTAAAGCTACCTGACAGGTGCCCTCTTAGGGTCGGGCGCTTTGCACACTTTTTCTTAATATTTCCCCGCCTTAACGCGCGCGCGATGAGCCTTTCCCCGCCTGGGCGCGCGACGAGCGATAAGCCTTCGCCTCGTAGCCGAACCGAGTTTCATTGTTCGTTGTGGCCTCCTCGCGTCAACAGCTTCCTCATGGATTTCAAGAAATTAGAAGAGGCGCTTAATTTCAACCTAAATCCGATAAAAAAATTAGTCGAACTGGAACTGGGCACGGAGTACATAATTCTAGACGTGGACCGAAAACACACGGAAATTGGAGAAGCCGTCCTAGTCAATTTGGGTGAATTTAGTTGCTGGCTGCCGAAGAGATTCCTACACGTTTTTGATCGGGCGGCCGTGGAGGAGTTCAAACAGCGATGGGCCGGTAAAATGGTGCTAGTGGTGAAGGAGGTGAAGACGGTGATGGGACAAGAGTGTGCGCTAATCGACATCAGAACCCGAACCGATAAACAGTAAGTTTTTTTTTGTTTTTTACCGGTGAAAATCTAAAGAATCGTTTTTACAGATAAACACACAAAATGGATCACAGCACAATTCAGTCCGTTCAAAACTTGTATTATTTGGCGCAAACAGAGGGTGATTTATCGAACCTAATCGGAAAAAATGGAAAATACATCGATCGCTGCAGAAGCCTCCTTCTCGGATCAGCAAAACTCTCCGAAAAAAGAAGATTGGAATTCATCCTGGCGACGTTGGAATCCTTTCAACTTAAGCTTTTTCAAAAACTGGAAAATGCAAAGGTGGGCGGCGCCATTCCTGCACCATTGCCGGAAACGTCTTCAAGCAAGAAAGTAAAGTAGATTGAGGTTGGTTTATTTTTTTAAAAAAATTTCTCTACATCTTCCTGCATTTACAGATTACTTCAGCATTACAAAGACGTCTGGTGACAGGTGCCTTAATCAACAGCGGCGACTACCTTCTGCCCGATGAATTTCTGTCAGCTTGTTTCCCGATTTTTAAACGTAAGATTATTTATTTTCTGTCTCGTTTAAAATGTATCAAGTGTAACGTTATTTTATACGCTGTTTTTGTTAAGAAAACCGTTAGGGATTCCGAAGAGGTTGAAATAAGCGAAATTAAACATTTTTCAACACCAAACAAGGAAATTATCGAGGAAACGCACATACAAGATGTTTTTACCTTTTTCACTGATCTTATTTTGAATAGTATGTCTGAATTCGAAGAAGGGGATTCGGGATGGACTTTAAAAGAAATTATTAATTTAACTGTTAATATCAATAAGTATGATCCGATAAATGGAGGATCTTTTATCGATTTACCTGTGGAATTAAAAAGAAAACAATGTATCTTAAATATAAAATCTGTAGATAGGCGTTGTTTTGTTTGGTGCATATTGGCGGGTGTTACCAAAATTAGATCCACCGATCCATCTGACTACCCGCAAAATTATTACGAATTTTTAAATTTCAGAAACATTGAACTACCTATGAAAATAACAGACTTGTCTAAATTTGAAAAACAAAATCCTACCATTTCGGTGAATGTTTTTGGGTACGATAGCATAAAGAAAAAAATTAACGGTCCGATTTATCACACAAAAGAACTTAAGGAAATTCACGTAAATTTGCTTTATTTGACCAAGTTCAGATCGAGTTCGGGACATTTTTGCTACATTTTAGATTTAGGTACTCTGACGGGAAATCAAATTAGTGAAAATAAACGAAAAAAATTCATATGTGATCGCTGTTTGTGTAATTTCAATTCCAATGAACAACTAACGACGCATTTAGAGGATTGTCAAAGAGTAGATCCAGTGAAAATTATTTTACCTAATAAAAATGAAAACATTTTAAAATTTAAGGACATCAAAAAAGCCGTAAAGGTTCCTTTTTCCATTTATGCAGATATAGAATGTTTAACGGTCAATATAGAAAATTGCGAAAATAATCCCTCGAAATCGTACACCAATCCCTACCAAAAACATGAACCTTTTAGTATAGCTTATCAGGTAGTCTGCTCGTTCGATGAAACATTATCACACTTGGAGATATACAGGGGAGAAGCCCCAGTAAAATGGTTCGTTAACAAAATTCGTCTTGAAATGAAAACAATTGAGGACATATTAAAAACTAAATTACCAATGTCAAAAATTTCTCTAGAACAGCAAATAAATCATGATAACGTCATCAGGTGTATGATTTGCGATGAATTATTTTCGGAAAGTAACCCGAAAGTTTTCGATCATAATCATGTGACAGGTGAATATCGAAAAACACTTTGTAATAACTGTAATTTGCAATGTAAAAACGTGAATTTTGTGCCTATATTTTTTCACAATTTAAGCGGCTATGACGCACATTTTATTATCAGGGAGTTGAATTTTGACGATCAGCCAATTTCCCTATTGCCGATTTCGTTTGAAAAATTTATTTCTTTCAGTAAAAGGTCGGGAACTCTTTATATGCGATTTTTGGACAGTTTGAGATTTTTACCCGCTTCCTTGGAAAAGTTAGCTGAATCGCTTAATGCCGATCAGTTCGTTTTAACGCGTAAGACTTTTCCAGACCCCGATCAATTTAATTTAGCTATTAAGAAGGGCGTGTTTCCATACGACTATCTCGATTCTGTTTCAAAATTAAGCGAAAACGAACTGCCCGCCATGCACCATTTTAACAGTAAATTGACGGGGGAAACAATTTCCAATGAAAAATACTTGCATGCTCAAAATGTTTGGAAAACCTTCAAAATACAAAATTTGGGGCAATATAGCGATCTATATCTCCGAATAGATGTAATCTTACTGGCGGACATTTTTGAGAACTATCGCGATTTTTGCATTAATAATTACGGTCTAGACGCTGCACATTTCTTCACCGCGGCCCATTTTTCCTGGGACGCCATGCTAAAGATGACGAAAGTTGAAATGGAATTGTTGACCGATTACAATATGATTTTGTTTATCGAAAAAGGCATTAGAGGAGGGCTCGTTATTTGTTCCAATCGATACGCGAAAGCGAATAATAAATACATGAAAAATTATGACGAATCATCCCCAGACTCATACATTTTTTATGGGGATGTAAATAACCTTTATGGTTTTTCTATGTCCTGTCCACTTCCCGTCTCCAATTTTGAATGGGAACATGATTTAGAAAAAATTGAAATGTTCATAAAATATTCTAGACACGGATATATCACGGAAACAGGTATTGATATTAACGGTTGGGGCGAAGGAATTGGGTATATTTTAGAAGTAACGCTCGATTATCCCCAAGAACTTTTTGAAAAACACAGAGACTTTCCGTTGCTCCCGCACCACTATGAAACAACGTCGGGAAAACCTAAGAAATTGACCAGCACATTTTTCAAAAGAGAAAAGTACGTTGTACATTACAAACTTCTTATCCAAGCTTTAAATTTGGGCATTAAATTGATACAAATTCATAGGGTTTTAAAATTTAAACAAAGTGCCTGGTTAAAAAAATATATGGATCTAAACACGGGTTTGCGCGCTCAGGCAAAATCAGAATTTGAACAGGATTTATACAAAAGAAAAAATACCATTATTTACGGTAAAACGCTCCAGAATATAAGAAATAACAGGGATATTAGGTTAGTCACTAGCTGGGACGGGAGATACGGAGCCAGAAAACTTATTGCCCAACCCAATTTTGATTCTTTGCAAATTTTCTCGGAAAATCTGATAGCCGTAGAAATGAAAAAAACCGAATTGTTGTTTAATAAACCTATTTATGTAGGCATTTCCGTGCTAGACATTTCCAAAAGCCTCGTGTACGATTTTCACTATAATTATTTCACAAAATTACCTGTAAGGGAAATAAAGCTGCTGTATTCCGATACCGATTCCCTCATGTATCATATTTTTTGTCGCGATTTTTACGAAATCATTCGAAATGACTGCATCAAATTTTTCGATACCAGCGATTATCCGGACGGGAACGTGTTTAAAATTGCAAAATTTAACAAGAAGAAAATCGGGTATATTAAAGACGAGGTAAAAGGTAACATTATTTCAGAATTTGTCGGCCTGGCCGCAAAAATGTACGCGTTCAAATTTCACAATGAAGACGATGATTCGGAAATTTCGATAAAGAAAGCTAAGGGTGTGGGAAAATTCGCTGTTAATAACTTAACATTTCAAAATTATAAAGATATTCTTTTCGGCACTGCTTCGAACCTGTATTCCAAATTTAATACGATAAGATCCGAAAAACATAAGATTTATTCATTTACGGTTAATAAAAATGCCTTGAGCAACTTTGACGACAAACGCAAAATCCTCGAAGATAAAATTAGTACAGTTCCGTTAGGCTACGATGATTGATCATAATATATTTTTCAAATTTGCATAACTGCATAACAGGAAATGTATGCGGTGTGCGGGTTGATAAGACGGTCGTCAACGGGAAATGTTAGCGGAAACTGATAAACTCGCATACATCTCGGGTATTATTTACCAATTTAATTCGTTTTAAGTGCACCACACAAAAAATGTTGTCATTACAAAATCTCGTTAAAAAAGAAATTGCCCGAAATCTCAAAATGTCGTGTCACATTCTAAAGACGGATCTGCCGCAGCTTCTACAATATGAAATTATTAGTGATTTTACGAAGTACAAGTTTCAAATTTACAAAGAAACCATTCACGATTGGCAGGATGCAGATCGGGACTCGATAAATTTTGATGAACAGCTGACGCCCAGAGAAGTGACTTTCTTAATAAATCAACCCGCGTGGGATGATCTCTGGTTCGATGAAAGAATGATTTTTTTACCGGAAGAATATGACATGCCTTTTTGTGTTTCCACGGAATATTTTACGTTTCCACAGTTAGAAAATTCGAAAGTTTGTTTCTACTGCAAAGGTGTAGTTCAATATATACTTGAAGAGTATAAGAATATTTGTCGCGCACCCAAGAAAAAACGCAAGCATTTCTCATCGCACGTTACTCAAGTCATGGACAGGTGGATTAAAAATCCGCAAGAATGGTGCAAAAATTGTTCTAGAACTCCCCTCTTCGAATTGTATAACCCACATTTATGTTTTGAAAATATGCATGATGAAAACGACTATTCGGCTATTGAATTTTAAAAAATCTGTTGTTGGAAAATGTAAAAATATTGCAAAAAATTTTTTATATAATTTTCCGCGTACGTTGTAATCCTTTTGCGTTCGTTGTGATCTTTTTTGCGTTCGTTGTATTCTTTTTTGCCTTCGTTAAGCTAAAGTTTTAAATATTGACTTTGTGAACCTGTATACCTAACCCACGAAATTACCCCAAATGTTATTTTTATATATTTGTAATTATTGTAATTATTTTTTGCGTGTGTTTATCAATAAAAAATATGTATATCTATAGGTATCTTTTATTTTTCCCTTATCCTTTAATCATATTTGTCAAAAAAGCATTTTTTTTTCGAAACTTGAATCCATTCACGAGCTGATTTCAAGATTAATTTTCCTTTAGGATCGTCTAAAGACATTTTTAACATCTTCTAAGACCCAAGAGATTCCCCCAAAACGATCTCCAAGGCATCCTAGACAAAGATATGTCATATATTTCTCATTTTGTTCCATCCTGTATATTTTTCTATATTTGTCCATTCTGTATATTTCTCACATTCTGTATTTTTCTCTCTATTTGTCCGCTCTGTATATTTCTCTTTTTGTTCCATCCTATATTTTTTCTACCTATATTTGTCCGCTCTGTATATTTCTACCATCCTGTATATTTCTCGTTTTGTTCCATCCTGTATTTTTTCTGTCTATATTTCTCCGCTCTGTATATTTCTTACATTCTGTATTTTTTCTCTTAATTTTTGTCCACACTGTATATTTCTCACATCCTGTATTTTTTCTATCTATATTTGTCCGCTCTGTATATTTCTACCATCCTGTATTTTTTCTACCTATATTTGTCCGCTCTGTATATTTCTACCATCCTGTATATTTCTCTTTTTGTCCCATTCTGTATATTTCTCACATTCTGTATTTTTTCTCTTAATATTTGTCCACACTGTATATTTCCACCATCCTGTATATTTCTCTTTTTTTCTATCTGTATATTTCTCCCATCCTATTTTTTCCCAACCTAACTTTTGTTCATATTTTTCTCAACCTAACGTCACTCTATTTTTCCAATCTCAGCACATTTTGACATCTAAGACAGGCTCAAGACTCCCCTCCCTCTCAGGCCCCCGGATCCGGATCCTTTCACGCTACCTGACAGGCGTCCCTCGAGGTGCAAGCGCGCGCGCGCCCGAACGGATGACGTCGGCGAGACAGAACCTTGCCATTTCTACGGTGCGATTAGAATATGGACGGGTGGACGAGTGGTCAAGGCGACGGGATCGGGACACGAACGGAACCGGTTCGATTCCACACACGGGCTTTTTTTATTGCATTCCAGGAAAAGGCAACGTCGCACCTACACGACAAAATCGAGGATCCGGCAACGCCGCGAACGCCGCGCCGAGAGAGACAGATCAAAAGTAGCGATAAGACCGCACCGGAAGTCGTTATCTTATATGGGAAAATACATGAGTGCGAGTGAGATGGAAGATGGATCGCCCCCTTTGCCTCACTACTGTGTTACTTGTCCTCATCCCGCTATCCTCTATCCACTCACTTTGAAGGACGTCAAATCTAGTACCATACTCAATATTGTAATACTTTCAAAATGGCCGCCGCTCCAAGATGGTGGATGATGTATTTTTTGTCAACCCCCTTAATATGGGTATCAAATGAAAGAGCTTGAAGAGAAGAAACGAAAAAGTTAGTGACATCACACTAAATTCAATATGGCCGCCGCTCCGAGATGGCGGATTAGGTATTTTTTGTCAACCTCCTTAATATGGGTATCAAATAAAAGGACTTGAAGCGTAGAAAACGAAAAAGTTAGTGACATCACACTAAATTCAATATGGCCGCCGCTCCAAGATGGCGGATTACATTTTGTTTTCAACCTCCTTAATATGGGTATCAAATAAAAGGGCTTGAAGCGTAGAAAACGAAAAAGTTAGTGACATCACACTAAATTCAATATGGCCGCCGCTCCAAGATGGCGGATTACCTATTTGATACCCAACATGAGTATCAAATGAAAGCAGGGCTCGACGGGTAGAAAACAATAAGGTGAATGACTTTATACGAAATCCAATATGGCGGCCGCCCCAAGATGGCGGACTAAATTTCTTTACCACCATCCTGACATGGGAATCAAATCGGTATTAAAAAGCACAATTGAAAATTAAAAAAAGCTTTTTAAAAACAAGCTTTTGTTTAAGGCATGTACTAAAACGAATAAAATAAGTTTAGATAATTCAATTCCAAATTGCGACAAGTTTTTGCAAATTGAAAAGCTTGTCGCGCGAATTGTAAAGAAAAAATGCATACTTTGGCAAATAGGTAGGTATACTTGCGTTGACTGAAGGTTTAACCCAACGATACTTGCTTATCAACCAATCACTGTCCAATAAAATTAATTGGTACCTACTTTCATCAAAATTTCGCGGGTCAAGCTTTTCAATTTGCAAAAACTTGTCGCAACTTGGAATTGAATTATCTTAACGAAAACCTAAACTTATTTTATTCGTTTTAGTACATGGCTTAAATAAATGCTTGTTTTTAATTAAAAAGGTTTTTAATTTTAGTTAAAAAGTGTAAATACCTACCAAAGCTGAAGGGAATTGTGTCCCCAATGCGGTTATCATGTCCTACTTTCCGTGGCAGCTGCCATTTTCGAGATAATATGACACAATATTTTTTAATGGAAACCATAGTTATTTCCGTTATTTTTCTGAATAACCATACCGAGTATTATATTGTTGGAAACCTCTAAAAATCCCTGATTTTTTGAGATCATGGCCAACTAGTTTCCATTTAATAAAACACAAATTTGTGTCATATCTCGAAAATGGCAGCTGTGACAGAAAGTAGGACATGATAACCGCATTGGGGACACAATTCCCTCTAACTTTGGTATTTACATGCACTTCTCATCTAAAATCAGAAACAAGCAAGCTAGACGAATTACTTTTTTTCAAAATATACCAAGTAAGTCATGCCTTTTTTCAAAAATCCACAAGGCGCGTTAAATTGGGCCCGCAAAACTGCAATTCTTTTCCCATTTAACCTTCCTCCTATCTCCGCTAGTTTCCAAGATCCCTCTACTGATCATAAAAAAACTCACCCTGTATTTGCACAAATAGTTTTTTTTGCCATTTTTTTGCCTTCATCAAATGCTTTCAAATAAATAATTCAGATGATTGCCGATGACGCAGTTGAATTTCTAAAAGTGACTAAACCGAAATGGGTCGGTTTTCTGTCCGTGCTCAAAAGCATCTCAGGATTGAGAGGCGCTCGTTACGCGCGGACGTGTTACTTTGCCGCACTGCTTCACATCCACCTTGAAATGTCCCCACTCTCTACCTGCGGAGCATAACAAGGCCCTCCAGTTTCCTATCACCCTGCAGTATTTCAATCCTTTGTGCATATGAACTCCCAGCTACTCTCAATTATTGTAGCCCTATCAAACCGAACTCAATAGGTACACAGGTTGTTGGACAGGATGTCCCAAACTCGACGCCCCAGGATTATTATAGGCAAACAAAAACAGCCAGTAAAAATTTGACTTGTGGGTTTCTTGTAGGACCACTCAAGCTTGCTTTTGGGCCAAAAAGATAGTTTTTAGGAATTTGGGAAATATACAGTGTGTCCCAATTTGATACTGGACACCTCAGATGACGTCATAACGTACAGTGTGTCCCAATTTTATACTGGACACTTCAGAAATATATAAAGGGCAAGGAAAACAAATGGTCTCTATTTTTTTATTGGTAGTCCCAAGGGAAAGTATCTCTTATGCGGTGGTATTTGGACCGGGGTAATTATTTCATGGCCTGCTAGTATTTTTTAAAATAGCAAATTTTCAAGAAACCCTATTAGGGATTTTTTTACGACAAAATGTTATTAAGAAAACTTGTTCAGAATGAAAAACTGAGTAGAATTTCAAAATTTCAAAAGTCTAGGCCTACTTTCATTTTTAGCTTTTTCGTCTTTTTCTTCCACTTTTTTCTTAGAAATGTGTCCTTTCTGGAGCTTTTACGTCAAAATATTATTAAGGAAACATCATTATCGTGAAAAAATAAAATTTGGACGTGAAAGCTCCAGAAAGGACACTTTTTTAAGAAAAAAGTTTGAGATAAATCTAAAAATCAAAGTAGGCCTAGACTTTTGAAATTTTGCGAATCCACTCAGTTTTTCATTCTGAACCAGTTTTTTTAATAACATTTTGTCGTAAAAAAATCCCTAATGGGGTTTCTTGAAAATTTTCTATTTTAACAAATCATTAGCGGGCCATGAAATAATTACCCAATCCAAATACTACCGCCTATGAGATACTCTCCCTTGGGACTACCAATGAATAAATAGAGACCATTTGTTTTCCTTGCCCTTCATATATTTCTGAAGTGTCTGAAGTATATTTTTGACAGAAACAATTGACAGATGCTCGGACAGAACTTAGCGAAAAACAAAAACCAACAATTTAAAAATAAATGCTAGGTAGGTTCTTACTTATAAATAATTTTCAATGTGACTACCTTCTTTTAATAAGCACAAGTCTAGACGGCGTCTAACTTCTGGCTTAGTGATCTTTCTTAATACATCTGGTGTTATTTGCCGACAGACATCTTCTATTTTTTCTATTAAATGATCAATATTTCGAGATGGAGTTTTGTAAACAATGTTTTTCAGAAATCTCCATAAATGGAAATCTAATTGTGTTAAATCTGGCGACTCTCCTGGCCATTTTATGGTGCCATTTATTCCAATCCATTTGTTTAGAAACTCATCATTTAGAAATTCTTTTAAATTGTTGGCTTTGTATGCTGGAGCTCCGTCATGTTGAATCCACATGGTTCTTTTTAACTGCAATGGCACATCTTCCATGAGAACTGGCAGCTGTTGTTGCAAAAATTGGAGGTATGTTATTCTAGTTAAAACTTTCCTAAAAATATGGCCCAACTAAATGATGACCAATTATGCTACACCGTACATTAACGCCGCAGTGTCCCTGATTCCGAATTGGATTGACAATATGAGGAATTTCAGTGGACCAATAATGTTCGTTTTTAAGGTTAGGTAGGTAAGCCATTACTAACAAAATGACTTTCGTCTGTCCAAAGTATATGTCTGAAAATAAACTTGTCAACAATCTCGGTCACCACCATGATTTCAGCAATATATTCAAGCCTTTGTCTTTATTTGCCTCTCCCAAGTCTTCTATACTAAAATCGAGCAATCCGTACGCCTGGCGTAAATAAAACCACGTGTTCAACGACGTTCCATGATTGGTCGGTAGACTATAAAATTTCACCCGACTCGGCACCAGGGAAGTACTCGATCGCAAAAGTGTAGTTATGCGGTTTTATCTTGTTGTTTTCAGCTATTTAGACACTGCCACAAATAATTTTATCGATATTTTGAACCATTTTAATTAAGCCAATAATTCTTTTCCGAAATATTTTGATGTAAACAATTGTAAAACTAAAATTAAATACAGGTTCTGCCTCAGTGCGGCCCTGGCGAATATTTCAAGTCACGTGCTCTTGTTTACACCAGGCGTAAGAGTTGCTCGATTTTAGTATAGATGATGTAATTTAAAATCATGATATTTGTTTTCTTTCATAATTCGTTGTATAGACGACTTCTTCAAATTGTAACACTTGGACTGTGGCATCATTGTTGCGAACTATTCTTCTAATTCGTTTGCCTTTGCGGGTAGAAAATGCATTTTGGTTCTCCCTTAAGTTTTTTCTAATTGAACATTTTGTGATCAGGAATGTCGTTCAGCATATTTCTCCCTATAAATTCTAATGGCTCTTCTAACATTTTTTCAGTTTCTCCATAGACTAATAACATATCAACTTTTTCATTGTGTGTTACCATTATTGAAGTTTTATGATAAGTTCAATAACTGATAAATCCAAGGCTAATTTGATTCAGGATATACTTATACTTTGTATTACACGAATATAATCTCTAATTTTTGCAATAACAGTTGCCAGTTCTCGTGGAAAATGTGCCATTGCATTTAACAAGAACCATGTGGTTTCCATACGACGGAGCTCCACAACGCAAAGCTAACATTGTAAAAGAATTTCTAAATAATGAGTTTGGAAACAAATGGATTGGAATAAATGGCCTCATATAATGGTCAGAAAAGTTGCCACACCTGACTCTATTAGGTGTCTATTTATGAACATTTCTGAAATACCTTGTTTAAATTCCATTCCGGAATATTGATGATTTAATAGCAAAATATCACCAATAACAGTTTTTATTAACATCTACTGGCTGTTTTTGTTTGCTATACCCCGGGGCTTCGAGCTATTTTTTGCATATCAATGCCCGTTAAACGACATTTTTCGACGTGTAACTCATTTGACTTCTCAGGAAGTGACATTACTATTTTTTTATTTTTGAACGGAATAATCCGTATTATTGTATTTCCAAGCTTTTATTTAACTTTCCCTGTTTGTTAGTGTGTGTGTGGGTGTGAGGGTACGTAGGCATGTAGCTAATTTCCTCTGGCATCTCGTGTGCCTCATCCTTTACTCTGGCCACATTTGTTCTTGTGGCCCCACGTACACACTTTTGTGTAATGTGTGTTAGTTTTACTAAAAGCTCTTATTTAACTTCACCAGTTAGTAGGTATGTTAGTATACGGTGTGTCCCCGGATTGAGTTCACATAAGATGTAAATAACAAAACAATTTCGAGTTGAAATGTGAGGTTCTGGGGATCAGCCCTGCTTGGTTTCAAACTAATTTGTGACATAAATTTAGTTCCAAAAAATTACGTATGCCTTGGAAATTATGAAGAAACTAATTTTCCACATCAGCAGTGCCCTTTTTGTAGGTTTTACGACAAAACCTTGTTAAGGACAATTGTTTAGAATGAAAAACTGAGTAGGTTTGCGAAATTTCGAATACTTTGATTTTTTGGCATTTACCCACTTTTTTAGAAAAGTGCCCTTTTCGTAGGGTTTACCGCAAAATGTTATTAAGAAAACTTGTTCATAATGAAAAACTTTATGGTGTGAACAATTTCGAAAGCCTAGGTCGACGTTGATTATTTCTGCTAAAAAATTAAAACGCACAAAAATCAAAGTAGACCTAGGCTTTTGAGCTGAAATTTTTTGTGTTGGTAACCCGTGCAGAGCTCGCATACTACCATCTCGACGGGCCCCTCTACCGCCAAAGTGCATATTACAATATTTTACATACAAAGCGAGTAGGATTCAACATTTTTATAGTGTCAAATATGTACATAATAATAATAGATAATAATTCTCACCCTCACAATTCTCCAAACTAGGAGTACCCCAGAAGCAACCACATGCTTGTGCGGGAGAGGGGGGGCAATTACTATTATTTTGTCTTCACTGCCATTTGCGGCTAGGGCCGACTTTTGTCCAGATAGAACTAGGATAGCATTCGCTCAAGTACTACGGAAAACCCTAGAAAACCGTAGTAATCCCAGTGAATGTAGGACAATTAGTAAATCACCCGGATAAAACTATTTAGGAGCAATATCGTGAAACCACATTTGTCCAGCGCTCTTGGCCATATTTGATCATTGTAGGTACAAAGGTACAAAGTTCACATTTTTCAAAAATACGTCAAGCGTAAAGTGTTATACAAAAACAAAGGAACCATATGGAAATATGAACTTTTATTACGTATACCTACAAAATAAATAACCAAACAGTCTTTATCTTCTATTGCAAATACAGTGACCGGCAGAAAGTTGGACACAAAAATTTAATATTTGACTGTGATTTCGATTAATTTAAATTTATAGCTGCTAATCGAACAAAATTAAAGTTTAGTAGCAAATTCATGTGTTATCCGATGATAGGTTTCCCTTGCGGCATTTTGTTTTTTTTTTGTAATACACAGGGTGGTCGAAAAAAATACAAAAAAAGTTAAATTTCTTTTTTTTTTACTAGGTGGCTGTGACTTTAAATCTGACATCCGCCTTTGATTCCAAACAACTTTTATAAGTAACTTTTTACCGTATTTTAAAAAATAAGGGTACTTTACTCTTGTGTTATTTTGACATTTTTGAATCTACCTCGTATCCAAAAAGAGGTATTTAAATTTTGATGTGTGCGTTTTGAGTTTGAGAAGATGCACCAACTTTTATCAAGAATAAAATTTTCTTAGAAATTAATAATAAAAAAGTTTTCCATTTGTGTTCAACTTTCTGCCGGTCCCTGTATAAGGAACACATAACATAACGACTTAAGAAATATCGTAACGACAATATAAAAGGAACTTTTGATATAATTTGATTTGATATAACAAATTTAGATTTTTCTGCCTCTCAACAACAATAAAACAAAATAAATAAATAAAAAACATAAAAAATAAAAATAAATTAAATAAACTTTGGCCTCATTCAAATATTTACGTTATACTCACATTACATATTTAGACAGTATTTAGGAAGGTTAGGTTATTCGTTCGGCTATGATTTAGAGTAGGTCGACTTTTCGAGCCTTCATATAGGCAAAGTTGTTCTATGATTTGGTCAAAATTACTTTTTCGAGCTAAAGAAGATTCTAATGCGAGAGTTCCTAGACTTGTTAACCGTTCTTGGTACATAGTAGACCTAAGAACATTTTTTATTCAAGCTAAGGTACTAAATGACCTTTCTCCTTGTGCAACGTGCAACTGTCACTGGAATAGTGCAAAAAATCCTGAGAGAAATTATGACATTGGAAAAGATCGCGAGAGGTATTTTTTACATGTTACATATTACATATTATTATTACATACAACGCCGTCAACGCCTCGCCGACACTGCCAAAAATGCGCCGAGCCCGGGTAATTTGTACCGGCCACACCCCCCTATGCACGGCGCTGTTGGTAAAATGGTAACAATACAATCTAGTGTACCGCCTCTTCAATATGGCGGATAACCCTTTTATTTACAACAAATGAAAGGATGTGACAACTAATCTAGCAGACCATGACTTCATCTTTGCTTTTTAACATATTAACTGGACATAGCTATGAAACTAAGCCATGAACCGAGAACTTGTTTCATTCATTTAGTTTAGTTCTTCCTTATTAAATACCAACCATGAATACATATGTGAATATCTCGGAAACTGTAAGAGATAACCCTATAATGTTCAATATCACTGAAAAGTTAATTTTAAGGCCTATTTATTGACATTTTAATCGAAAAGAGAAATATTTATTGCCGGTTAAACCGGAAGTGGTATTCGAATTGTAATTGAGTAGATTTTAATATTTTTTATTTTCTGCAACACCCTGGTTTTGGGTTGATCTTTTCATCTCAATAGAACTAAAGAAATTATCGGACTTAACACTTTAATTTAGACCCCTGTATAGTAACATTGAATTCACAAATGAGTGTTCCGTTCACAAACCGAAAATTGACGTATCTAAGTTAAAAGTGAATAGGTACTTACAAGGCGTGTTAATAAAACGTTCTAAATGAAAAAAATTTAAAAATGTGTTGAAGGGTAACACAAACTGACTACTAGGATCAAAAATGGTAAAAAATAGAAATGGGAAAGCTACAAACAGGTAAGTAAAAAACTTTTTAACTAGTGCCATCAGACGTAAAAAAAAACCAGATATTTACAGCAGCAGAATAAAAATAATAAAGCTATATGGAGCAACTTATTGCGATGAATGAATATTCCTGGATACGATAAGAAAATTGATTTACCTGCAAGCATAGCTGCGGAGTTAATCAAAGTAATTCTCATTTTTTAAGCTCTATTCTTAAATCTACTTATAATATGGAAGCTCTGAAAGCTTCGTATTATCGCTTATTAGGCGCACTACTTAGACGACCTTGGCCTTTGACCTTGTAAATGAGCACCGAGTGTTCGGCTACATTTTCAAAGTTAAAAGCAGGGGGTCGGTCTGTCGGATGACATCCACAGATTTAAATCTGGTGAACGGTGGACCGACCAGTAAATTTTATCCCTTTTATTCCTGGACTATCAGATAAATTAAAACGCATAGGCGATCTTTTTAATGTCAGAACAGTACTTAAATGAGATACAGAGTTCAAAAAATTGCATTTTAAAGTTCTGTATGAATGTGGAAAATTCTATGTTGGGGGGACTTGGCTATTTAACGTTCGTTTAAAAGAACATACAGTTTATATTAGGCAAAATCAAATTTCAAAGTCGAAAAAATAAGGAATCGGCATTTATTCTAGGAAATACGGACAATTGGGTTTGCTAAGTAGTGTTGAGTGGAATTCAGTAAAACATTATTACCTGTTAAAGAAGAAAGATTTATTCTCCGATAGCTCAGAAAAACACAGGTACTTTTTGAGTTAACGTTCAAAATTTCCTTCTTTTAATGTTAGGCATTTGTGAATTTCCTGGCAACTTGAAAAACTTGTCTTTTCATTAGTTTCATTCAGATTTCTGTTGCGAAAAGCCCAATTAAAAATTAAATGTAAATTAGCAAATCTCGTAGAGTGATAGTGAAGATAGTGCACAAAATATTTTTTAAAATTTATTTGTGGCGCAAACAGATCCATTTAATTTTTAATTGGGTTTTTCGCCACCAAACTGATTGAAAGACAACTTTTTCGAGTTGCCTCGAAAATTCATAAATTCTTAACACTAAATAAACGAAACTTTAAACGTGTAACTCAAAAAATAACTTCAACAAATTTGTTTTCTGAGCTTTCGGAGGATAAATCTTCCTCCTTTCTCAAAGATCATGTCACGTCAAAGTGAAGTGACAGATTAATAAATTTCTGTTGTCATGACATTTTAACCTGAAATTTATTAATCTGTCACTTCACTTTGACGTGACATGATCTTTGAGAAAGGAGGAAGATTTATCCTCCGTCTGGTCAGTTTGGTGGCGAAAAACCCAATTAAAAATTAAATGGATAGTGCACAAAGCTACGATGAGCTTAGATCAATTAATGTTCTCTCCGTGCTTTCCAAGATTCTTGAGTATGCAGTTACACCTCAAATAATCGATCATATAGAAAAAATAATCTATTACGCGAAACGCAATAGGGCTTTCGGAAGGGTCATAGCTAGCTGTGCGACAACCCTGCTTAACGCAACAGATTATATTTTCAAGTGTTATTAAATGACTCTAAGGCTTTTAACTCGTTGAAACATCAGACGCTGTTATCCATACTAGAACATCTTGGTTTTGGAAACCTAGCGGTATATTTTATTAAAAATTATATAACTGGCAGACGGCAGAGAGTGTTGTATAATTCTGATAAATAAACAGAAGCTAGGCTAGTCAATTTTATTTGCACTGTACACTTCTTGCCTTCCCAACATACTCAGATTTTGCCGTATACTCCTAAGATTTCAACCGCACATATCAAATTTTATTAAAAACGCTTTTTGCCGTATAAAATTGTTATATGGCTCTAGGTTTGTACTCTTCAAAGAACTAAAAATAATGCTATATAACTTGTCTTGTCGTTATTTAATTTTTGTGATGTGGAAATTCCTATTTTGCTCAAATTTGACACCCTGCAGAATGGAACTCCCTGTATATTTTTTGTTCAAATTTGGTATAAGGGGGTTTTGTGGTGTTCTAATTAACGCTGTGGGGTCAGGTTTTGAATTAAAAAAAAACGCTAAATGGTTTTGGTGAAAATTGGATTAGCATACGTTTTCTTTTTTGTTCTTCTGGTTTAAAATTGCAGTATTGATTATTATTGTTATTATTGTTATATATTTTTTATATATATATTATATTTTCACATCCACCCCATTGCACTCAACCCCCATCTTTCAGCCACCCCTTTTTTTATAATAATACAGGGTGAGTTTTTTTCGATGCCCACTATGGGGATCTCGGAAACTAGCAGAGCTAGAACAAAGGTTAAATAGGGAAAGAATTGCAGCTTTGAATGCTAATGCCCCTTTTGGATTTTTAAAAAGTTCATGGCTCACTAGATATTTTGAAAAGAGTGATTTTTTGCTATTTCATCAGATCTCTGTAGCTCCGTTATTTCTAATTATACAGAAAAACTGTAGAGACAAAAATTGTAGATAATTTTGGACTTGATAAGATAATCTTATCCAATTTTTTATGTTGTTTGTGATTTTTGAGATATGACATAAACTTGTGTTTTGTTCAATCATAGTTGGCTGTGGCCTTATAAAATCTGCCATTTTTTGAGCTTTCCAAAAATATAATACTCCGCATAGTTATTATAAAAAATAAAAGAGCTAAGGCTAATTTTCTGATTTTTTTTTAAAATTGTCACATAGTCAGCCATTAAAAAAACACAAGTTTATGTCATATCTCAAAAATCACAAACGACATAAAAATTTGATAACGGAGCTACAGAGATCTGATGAAATAGCAAAAAATCACTCTTTTCAAAATATCTAGGGAGCCATGAACATTTTTAAAAATCCAAAAGGGGCATTAGATTGAGCATTCAAAACTGAAATTCTTTCCCCATTTAACCTTTGTTCTATCTCTGCTAGTTTCCGAGATCCCTATAGTGGGCATCGAAAAAAACTCACCCTGTATAAAGTACTCTCTAATATCTTTGTATGAATTATGTTGGATCTCAACTTTTTCTTGTGCAATCGTATCCTTACTTATCCCTGTGACACTTAAAAAAATTACTTTTAAAAATGAATTCAAAATGATGCCACAGCATGTGTAAATACACCCTCCACATTTGCAGCTCACTGATGTGAAAGTAATAAACAGGGCTGTGCTAATTTATGTACTTAACTAATTGTTTTAATTACCCAACCTGTCCCCTTTGTTGGGAATCCATGAGCTTCGTATTTACACATGGAGACATATTATGATGTTTAAAATTTGTTATAGATTATCCGTTTATTCACGAAATGTGCAGTGGTTACTTTCTTCTATTTTTCAACTTCTTTCCTTTTATCTTATATGTTTGTCTCTCCACTTTGATTCTTCTGCTTTGGAAATTTTAAATTTCATTTGTACAGGATGGCCGGAAAATACCTGAAACATGAAGGTACAGGATTCGAGGCCACGGCTCGCTACAATAAAATGGGCACATTTTTAGGCCATTCAACTTTTCAAGAAAGTCATCAATATTGGTGAATATTATCTGGCACGCTTACCAAAAATAGCAAATAATATGTCATCCACATATCTGTACCATATTCTTGGAAAATAATCTGATTCTTGTTGTAGCTTTGTTTCAAAATTGGACATGAAAAGATTTTCTAAAAACGGCGAGAGGTAATTGCCCATTGCGGTACCTTCAAGTTGTTGATAATAGTTGTTCCTTAAAAGATCTTTAAGTTTCTTGTTAACCGAAAAAATTTTCTTTTCAAACTTCGAGTGCAAAAACAAAGTTTTGGTGTGTGGAGTTAAGCAAAAGAAGTATTTTTAAGTGCCAATGGTTGCTGATTCCCAACTTAGTCATTAATACGACTTAAAAACAATTATTTGTATTTTATATTGTCACTTACGCCTCTAGTCTTTCCTAGAAAGGTTCACTTCAACTTGTCACCTAATAAAAAATAAATTAATATCTACATTTTTATACAAATTGGTGTCAGGTGCGGGGTTGTGGTTAAAATAAGAAAACGCCAAACAGAGAACACTAATCCATTTAATTTTTTAATTGGGTTTTTCGCCACCAAACTGATCGAAAGACAACTTTTTCAAGTTGCCTGGAAAATTCATAAATTCTTAACAGTGAATGAACGCAACTTTAAAGATGTAACCCAAAAAATAACTTGAACAATATAGAGAACACTAACTTATTATAAAATTTGTGTGAACCAGCATCCAATACGTAATCGATTTTGAATCATTCAAAGGTGGGTAGACCGAGACAGTCGACTGTTTCTAGCAGTTAATGTGACCATTCATCCTGAATTTGTCAGGGTTTTTTGAAATTTTCTTATAAGTACGGGTTTCGACTAGTTTATCCATTCGTTGAAAATACTCAGTTTTATCCAGGATAACAACCTCATTACCTTTGTCAGTTTTTAGATAAAAACTATATTTCTTTCTAAATCTTCTAATAATGCTGTTGTCATTTTTATGTTTTGATGATGGTTGTTACTACCGATATTTTTGGAAATTTGATTTCTGCACGCTTCTCTAATAAAACCTTTTGTTGATTCAGGTTGATTTTTAATGTTTTAGTTGCTTTCAATATTAGCAATTGTATCTGAGAGATTATTATTGTTTGGTGGTAATGCAAAGTTTAAACTTTTGTTTAAGAGATCTGTTTCAGCTTTATCGAAAGAAGATTGATTGTCGATAGAGGCTACGGTTTCCTGAGAAAATTTCTTCAGTGATTTGTTCCTTAAAAGATCTTTAAGTTTCTTGTTAACCGAAAAAATTTTCTTTTCAAACTTCGTGTCTATGACTACAAACATTTTTCTCTGGAACTCGCACCATGCTTCAAATTCTATATTAGTTAGTCTAAAATTTAGTTAGTAGCCGAACATGCTTATGAAATTAATCATAGAATAACAAGAGAAAATTTAAAATTACTTAAGTGTCTATCTGATAGGAGATTATTAGATGCTTATGAAAGTCTGGAAATTTCAAAATGTAAATTTAGTTTAAAAAAAGATAAGGGACCAATCCTCTGCAGCCCCTTATACATGTTAATAAACTGACAGGAAGAGACTTAGGAATAATATAGTATAAATATAATAGGTTAGGAATAAGTAGATTAGACTTAATCATCTCCTGATGATGCTAACATGATTGGCGAAACGCGCGTCGAGTGCAAGAACAAAGTTTTGGTGTGTGGAGTTAAGCAAGAGAAGTATTTTTTAAGTGCCAATGGTTGCTGATTCCCAACTTAGTCATTAATACGACTTAAAAACAATGATTTGTATTTTATATTGTCACTTACGCCTCTAGTCTTTCCTAGAAATGGTTCAGTTCAACTTGTCACCTAATAAAAAATAAATTAAATATCTACATTTTTATACAAATTGGTGTCAGGTGCGGGGTTGTGGTTAAAATAAGAAAACGCCAAACAGAGAACACTAGCTTATTATAAAATTTGTGTGAACCAGCATCCAATACGTAATCGATTCTGAATCGTTCAAAGGTGGGTAGACCGAGACCGTCGACTGTTTCTAGCAGTATAATGTGACCATTCATCCTGAATTTGTCAGGGTTTTTGAAATTTCCTTATATGGACCGGTTTCGACTAGTTTATCCATTCGTTGAAAATAATCAGTTTTATCCAGTTTAACAACCTCATTACCTTTGTCAGCTTTTAGATAAAAACCATCTTTCTTTCTAAATCTTCTAATAATGCTGTTGTCATTTTTATGTTTTGATGATGGTTGTTATTACCGATATTTTTGGAAATTTGATTTCTGCACGCTTCTCTAATAAAACCTTTTGTTGATTCAGGTTGATTTTTAACGTTGCTTTCAATATTAGCAATTATATCTAAGAGATTATTACTGTTTGGTGGTAATGCAAATTTGGAACATTTGTTTAAGAGATCTGTTTCAGCTTTATCGAAGGAGTGAGAATATTTGTTGTCGATAATGGCTATGGTTTCCTCAGAAAATTTCTTCGCTGAGTTGTTCCTTAAAAGATCTTTAAGTTTCTTGTTAACGAAAAAAAAATTTTCTTTTTAAACTTCGTGTCTATGACTACAAACATTTTTCTCTGGAACTCGCACCATGCTTCAAATTCTATATTACTTAGTTTAAAAGTTAGTAGCCGAACATGTTTATGAAATTAATCATAGAATAACAAGAAAAAATTTAAAATTACTTAAGTATCTACCTGATAGGAGATTATTAGATGCTTAGGAAAGTCTGGAAATTTAAAAAAGTAAATTTAGTTTAAATAAAGATAAGGGACCAATCCTCTACAGCCGCTTATACATGTTAATAAACTGACAGGAAGATACCTAGGAATACTATAGTAGGTAGTTCACAGTATAAATAGAATAGGTTAGGAATAAGTTGATTAGACTTAATCATCTCCTGATTATGCTAACATGGTTAGCGAAACGTGCGTCGAGTGCAAAAAACAAAGTTTTGGTGTGTGGAGTTAAGCAATACAAGTATTTACCAGATTCCCAATTTAGTCATTAATACGACTTAAAAACAAATATTTGTATTTCATATTGTCTTTCCTAGAAAGGTTCAGTTCAACTTGTCACCTAATAAAAAATAACTACATTTTTATACAAATTGGTGTCAGGTGCGGGGTTAACCATTGTTCATAAAATAAGAAAACGCCAAACAGAGAACACTAACTTATTATAAAATTTATGTGAACCAGCATCCAACATGTAATCGATTACATGGTTACATACTGAATCGTTCAAAGGTGGGTAGACCGAGACCTGAAATTGTCAGGACAGTCCGGATTTCAAAACTGTTGTCCTGAATTATTATGTGTCCTGAAAATGTCCTGAAAAATTACACCATGGTGATTCTTCATTCTTCAAATAATATCATATCATCGAACGCACCCTTGTGTCAAATGGTCAAACGTCAAATACCCTCTTACTGTCTAACTGTTTGGTGAAGGCTTGGGTTACATTAGTTAAAGAAATATCTTGGCAAAGTGTTCAATATTCTCTGAATTTAATTACGGAATATTCCGAAAAACATTTTCAAATAGACGAACATAAAATATTTGATAAAATTTCATATTTTCAAATTTAATATTGTACAATAATTGAAAAATATCCTGACAAAATGACTGTCTTTTTTTTTTTTGTTGCAATTCTTTCACGCATGGCATGTCCCAAAAATCGAAAGCCGAGTATTTGGATAACAGAAACTTTCCGCCGCGAGAAGTCCAGTCTTAAGTCATAGAAATATATATTTTTTAATCTAAGAAACTAATTTTTTATTTTTGCTAGTCAGAAAGTGATGTTAATTGATACCTATTTCTATTTATATATTTTAATCTAAATATATTTTAGTATGCTTATTTTTAATTTTTTTAAATAAAAAAGTTTTTATATAGGTACATTTATTTTGGTACAAATGTATTATCTTTTCTGTTTTAGATAGTTTTTGTTCATTTTATTCATTGTTGCATTTCTTAATTTTAAAAATAAAAAGTTTATTTTTTCTTATGGATTTTTTTGTCATGCCCTGAATACAAATATTTAAAATATGGTCACATTAAGCAGTACAAAATAGCTACGAACGATTCGTAGCTTAAGTTAATCATAAACAGCAGTAGCTGGAAAGAAGATATGTTTACCAACGCCAGTTTAAGAATGCAGCCGAAAAAGACCGATGTATGCAAATTACGCAGGTACCTAGATACCGAATACCGATCACCAAAGAAATAAAAGAGTAAGCGCACGTGGGCAGCCATCTCTTTTGGTCATTCACTCAGCTTCTTCTATTATTTAGAAATCAACTACGATCATCTGAACCCCGATGATGTTTAACGTCCTAAATATAGTTTCCAATATCTAATGGATTGCATGGTCACATACAGAATATTTAAAAATAGGTAGAGCGAAACAGTCGACTGTTTCTAGCTTGTTATGCCGTCATCAGCCGGCCATAACCCAGTACCGAAAATAGTTTGTCGCATAAGCCGTTAAACCATATATTTTGTTGTATAATTGGAGACGTTAATTATTATCATCTTACTGCTTACTGCTAACTTATTATATTACACTATTCTAGAAAACAACTATTTGTAATTAAAATTGTCACTGGGGGCTTCTATACTTTCTACTAATCTCCTGCCCAACAACGTGATAATACAGACCTATTAAGCTTCGCTAGCTATATAGGTCTGTGGTGATAAGTAGCCTAAAATGGTATCAGGTGTGGGGTTAACAAAAATCTTAATGAAAAGAAGGTAAGAAAATATGAGGCGCCATTACGGACTAAATTATTATTTTTGAATATATAAATTTCTCGCGCTAATATATTTTTTTAATGTGATATTTATAGAAATTTGCGTGAATAATCTTTTTTTAGTCAAATTTATATATTACGCATCGCCCAAAAGTATATATTATAGTAAACGCAAAAAAATATATTAAAACACGATATATTAATTTGGTGCGCCAATATATAATAATTTAGGGTACCACTGGTCGTCACCAGAGGTCGCGCCGCGCATCCCTAAAGTGCACCGGCAACGCTGCAGCAGAAAGGGCAGAAGCCCGAAGTCGAAATATTTTTTTTATATGATATTTATAGAAATTTGCGTGAATAATCTTTTTTTAGTCAAATTTATATATTACGCATCGCCCAAAAGTATATATTACAGTAAACGCAAAAAAATATATCAAAACACGATATATTAATTTGGTGCGCCAATATATAATAATTTAGGGTAATACCGCTCGTCACCAGAGGTCGCGCGGCGCATCCCTAAAGTGCACCGGTAACGCTGCAGCAGAAAGCTCAGAAGCCCGAAGTCGAAGTGATTATGATTCACACGTCCGAAGCCGAAGTAAACATTTGATACGTCTACGTCGGAAGCCGTCGGAAGTGCATTTTTCTCAAGCATCTTTGCAATAAGGAGCGTATTCACTCCTTTTTGAGAAGTGGTAATCTTTTCCAATGGTGTAACGTCGGACGAAAATAGGGGGTAGGAACCTATCTAGCCAAAATTTCAAGAAAATCGGGGGTGGGTTTTACACAGGGACCCTTTTTATTTTAAAGAGTCTCTGGTTTTACACCATTCTGCGCTTTCTGCTGCAGCGTTACCGGTGCACTTTATAGGGATGCGCGGCGCGACCTCTGGCGACGACCGGTGGTACCCTAAATTATTATATATTGGCGCACCAAATTAATATATCGTGTTTTGATATATTTTTTTGCGTTTACTGTAATATATACTTTTGGGCGATGCATAATATATAAATTTGACTAAAAAAAGATTATTCAGGCAATTTTCTATAAATATCATATAAAAAAATATTTAGACTTCGGGCTTCTGCACTTTCTGCTGCAGCGTTGCCGGTGCACATTAGGAATGCGCGGCGCGACCTCTGGTGACGACCGGTGGTACCCTCAATTATTATATATTGGCGCACCAAATTAATATATCGTGTTTTGATATATTTTTTTGCGTTTACTGTAATATATACTTTTGGGCGATGCGTAATATATAAATTTGACTAAAAAAAGATTATTCGCGCAAATTTCTATAAATATCATATTAAAAAAATATATTAGCCCCAGAAATTTATATATTCAAAAATAATAATTTAGTCCGAAATGGCGCCTCATAAGAAAACGTCAGGAAGGAAACTATAGAATGGGTCAGAATTTCTATAAAAATAAAGTGACACTTTTAGTCACCTGACAGCGTATTCATGTTCCGCAAGTGAAGCATGTTCAAAACATTGAAAATATACGGCAAACATATCGTAAGCATTTTTTAATAAAAAATTCAACACACAATTTTAACTTAAAATGTACAAAAATCCAAGATTTGACACAATACTTACGTTTAACTGAATAAAAAGTGAGAAAAATAGCAATTTACGAAAAGCTCAAGCAGATTTTTATTTACTTCATGGCATGCTTCACCACGGAAATCTTTGATAACCAATTCGTACCTTCTTCCTTCAAATAATATATTTATAATTATTATGACCTTACTGGACAATCATTTGATAGAAAAAGGGACGCTCTCTTCAACAAGCCCAAATTCGACCAATTCGATTAAGCCAAACCGGAGTTAGCAGCATTTTTTCAAGTCAAGGTTTATCCGCCCGTTTCACTTTTATTTGAAGATCTAGTGCAAAAAATCCTTAACGAAAATTGTTCAGAATTTTCTGAAGAGTGCAATAATATTATTTTTTATAAACCTTTATTAGTTGTTTTTCTTTTGAGAAAATCTCATTTTTCAAATTTACTGTTTCGAATACGCTCCCTAGCGACCGACCTACGAACTTAAAAATAATTTCCAGCAATTTTTCGTGACCACATTACTTAAGAAATTTTTTTCCCAAAGCTCCAGGACTATTAATTCCTGAGATATGGTACATCTTCACCCTTAATGAATCACCCTGTATAATAATATAGGTAATGTTTATTTACAATTATATTAAATTAATCAGATACTTATGATGCTTTTGTAAGAAAAATGTTATATCTGAATTTTTATTTAGCTTGTCATCCCAGCGAGTTCACCAGAAAGTTCATTGTTGAACGCCCGATCTGTGATGGTCATGTAAATTGATTTCGTAATATCTTTCTGAAGATTAGGTCGGAAATAACGTTTTCAACTTTAATTAAATTGCAATAACATTTATAAAACTATTGAGAATACATGTAAGTATATAGTCATAATAATTTAAAAGGTAAAAACAACAGTATATAAATACAGTTTAAGTTTACGTATCAATTAATGTACAAAAATAACAATAAGGGTCAATATAAATATTAAACTAATTACAATAATTATTATTGCCATTTTGACAACATTTGGGTTAGCTATTTTGTGATTGTTGTATACCAAAAAATATACACAAGCTAAACTAAGTAAGAATCTCTTCACCGATTGATAACGGTTTCTTGTTGTTTTTTTATACTCATTTGAATTTTCTCTTGATATTTCTTGTGTTTTTCAACTGTAGTGTCTTTCAAAAAGTTAGCATCGTATAAGGAACTTTTTTAATGCCTCTATGAATTATTTCAAAGCTCTCGCGTTAATTTTTGCTTTAAAATATATGAACTAAATAATGATCCACTGGAAAGGGTGACTTAATACCTGTCAAAAGCTACATTTTTTTTAAAAAACTCACTTCCAAATGAGTTATTCGTTTCAATCTCAAAAAATTGACTAGGAAAAGTTTAAATTAGAAAAAGATACTACTTCCGGTCAAACTTGATGAAGTGATTCATATTTTTCTGTCGCTGTTTGATTCGCCTTGCGCCTTGGTGAACTATTGCAACAATTTTAATGATAATTTGCTCTAAAATTTATAAATAACATTTCAGGAAATAACGGCCCTTCAGCCAAACATATATATTTTATATTTTTATTTTATTAGTATAACTTCTTTTTAATGAACCAAGCTATCGGTCAACAATGTGACCTTCAACAGGGCTGAACATTATATTAATAATAGGAATTCAATTTTTTTAAAAATATTTAAACATGTATACTATTTCCTTATGAACGCCCTCAAAGCCCTCGAAGATTTCCAAAATACGTATCATAAAATTATACAACTTCAGTTAGTAGTAAGTTTTTATATATTTAATAACTATTAAAAATTTAACGTAATAAAATTAAATTTCAGCCCTGACGAGTGTCAGATTGTTGACTGTCCATATAACAAAAATTATCCCCAATTTACCACTCTTTAAAATGGGTTGCTTTCTAACGTTCCTATAATCAAAAAGTTTCAAATGCTGTAGTGTTTGACTATACCCCGTTGACAGAATAATAGTTATTTATGTACCAAGGCATTGAGGGTTCAACTTTTTATGACTCATGTGAAATTTAGTTAAATAAACCACATGGGCAATAAAAAGGAACTTCAATGCCGAAGCAGCTAAATATTATACTTTTTTGAAACCGAAAAAAATAATTTTCATTTTGTAAAATGAACGAGCGCTTTACCTTGATCAAGCACGATATGCCATGGCGCATCTTGCAGAAACTACCAAGCTGCTGCATCACATGCAGCTTACATAGAAATAATATTGATGTTCAAACAGAGCACAATAATTATACTTACTGAAAGATTTCCTTGTTATAGATAACAATTCCGCAATGAGACTGAAACGTTAAATGATATTTTATTGGTCGGGTTTTAAATATCTGGCCACTTTTTACGGGCGATGAACGCGTCTGACGTTTGGGTTTGTTTACATGTCGCCAAGGCCAACTAATAGAAAAAAGAGTACAATAATGGCTTACTTTAGTGCCGCATTTTGAACTTTTAAAGACTGTTTGAGCCTTTTTAATGCCGATTTAATTAGATGATACTGTTAATGTAAAAAGCAATAAACTCAAGTTTTCAGTAGAAAAACTTTATTCTATGTCATCCCTCAAAAGAATTAACGATTTTAAATCCCCTTTATTATTATTATTATTTCGATTTCCTAATTTTTTCTAATTTTTCCTGATTTTTTCACAATTAAAACGATGTTCGTAGAAAAGGTTGATTTTTAAAAATTTATCAAGAGTATATATTTGCTTATAAATACCTAATAATGGATTTTTAAAGTAGATTTAAAATTTCGAAAAATTTTAAAAAATCTTATGTAGTCTAAAAGTGTTCCAACCCAGGGCCAACAAAGGCACTATTTAAAAATAGATATCTCCATAGTAAAATTTTTAAAATCAATAGCATAATGAAAAAGTATCAGAGGATAATAATAGGGTAGGTAGGTACTTGACTTAAATTTTACAAACTTGATAAAACAATTCCATGACACTTGCATAAGACCCTTTGATTACTTCTAGAAATAATATTCACGTAATTATCAAGTTTAGATTTTCTTCGAAATTTGGCGGGAAATAACTTATGATGTCCCAAGTGTTTTAAAACGGCAATTTGGCGGCGTGGCGATAACATTGAAGTGTTCTGAGATAACCTTATTCTGCGGTGAAAGTTGCAAGGAAAATTGAAATTTCAAAATTCTAACCTCAGATCCCCAGGCTTAGGATGCCCCGTGAAACCACATTTTTAGTGAAGAAGTGATTTTTCCTAAATATTCACTCGCGTTTTTCTGCAATTTTTTTTTTTTGGCAAGGTGTAGAATTCGGGTTCAGTCTCAGACAAATAGTTTATTATTTGTCTGAGGGTTCAGTACTTCTAAGCACTATGACGCCTTCATAAAAGCGCCTTCAAGATGGTTCCTAGCCCCAAGTTCTCTGTTTAATAACTCATAATTCTTTACTAATTTTACAACATACAAACCTTTGCAGTTTTATCCCATGATTTTCGTTAGACGTGAACATACATCCATGGAAGCATCCAATTTCGGCAAATTACCGGATTGCCCTTTCACGTAGTCCTTGTCCATGATAATTTACCTACACTACACAAGTAACAACCGGATAACTACACAAACATACCCCGATTTTCACAAAAACCATATAGCGATTTTTTTATTTAAAATCTGACACAACAGCGTTAATCAGGACACCCCAAAACCCCCATATACTAAATTTGAACAAAAAATTTAGAGGGTGTTCGGTTCTCACCGTGTTAAAGTTGAGCAAAATAGGAATTTTAAAGACATCTGGCGTGTCAAGTTTGCCATGGAATCCCTTCAAAACAGTTGCATGGTCAACAGGACCACTCAAAATGTTGGTGTGAAAAGATTTACTACAAAAAATTTACAGGGTATTTTTCTCTGAGCCATCTCAAAATTCTGAATTTTTATTAAACATTATACCGATCAGGAGTGCTCTGGAATCATTGAAAAATATTAATAAACACAAAAGTAATTTATTTCTTTACAAAATGCCAACCAACAAATAAAAACAATTTAAATTATTGGGCCTTTCTCAACAAAGTCACTGTCTAAGATGATACATTTTCTGTGCGTTTCCTTTTGTGACACACCAGCCACCTTAACTGATATGGACTTACTGACTGGCAGGCTTCTGTATTTTTTAGATTTAGTTCGTTTATAGTATGTGGAGCGGTTCTGATATACTCGATTTTTTACCCGTATAAAGTTACAAAAAATTCAGTAATTTGAGATGGCACAGATAAGAGCACTCTGTATATTTTGTATTGGACCTTTGCACACCAACAACTTGAGTGGTCCTGTTGACCATTCAACTGTTTTGAGGGGATTCCATGGCACACTTGACTTGGCAGATGACTTTAAAATTCCTATTTTGCTCAACTTTGACACCCTGCATAATGGAACTCCCTGTATATTTTTTATTCAAATTTGGTATATGGGGGTTTTTGGGTGTTCTGATTAACGTTGTGGGGTCAGATTTTAAATAAAAAAATCGCTAAAAGGTTTTCGCGAAAATCGGGGGTTTAAAAAAATCGCAGCCGGCCCTGGATTTGCATTTTGAAAATGGCAGGAAGGTCAAAAGAAGCGGTTTTTGAAGGCCTTTCAAACAAAAAAAAGGTTTTTGAAAATATCTCACAAAATACATTTTTTATCGATTTGTATACACTTAAAAGTAGACACCCTGTATGTTCCATATACACATACTTTAACCAAAGTGCAACGTGGCAGAAATGAAGGATATAGTTTCCAGCATGTGCAGCATAAACAGACACCATTTTGCTATAGAGGAATCAATACACGGAACACATTCGCAATAAAAATGTTTTTTCTACTCCTATACTATTAACATACCTATTAAGTGACGGCTTAGGTTGTAAGTAAGTCCATTGTTACGAACACTAAAACGTAATGTCTTAATTAATTAATTAAAACGCAATTATCACGCGTGCCTTGTTAGCGCGGCATCCGGGTCATCATAGCAACTAACCAACATAATTGTTACCTGTCAGATAATCAGAAGTATAGTTTATCTATTATAATAGTTTTTCTTTCGTCGAGGAAAAATTATAATACAAAACTCGAGTTGTAAGCTCATTACATACTCGTGGAATTACAGTACTCCCCGTTGCGCGGCTTGTGCGCAACATTTCCACTCATACGTAATAAGCTGTTTACTCTCGCTATGTAATATACCTACTATTATGTGACAAAATTTTTGTGTGCAATTGCATTAGTTAAAGCTCAATAGTTGCAATACATTAAATAATATCTATTCATAGGCAAGCTGGATACAATTTACCTAATAGAAAAGTAAAATTTGCCTTTGTTCCACGAATTATTCCAAACGGACACAGGCAACATTGCAATGCCGTTTCTCCTGACAGCCACAGTGGTTGCCACGTTTGGTGTTTTAGGCAATAAAACGACGAAACTCTAGATTTCAGCTTGAAGAAAACTGTGCAACTCCGTCTTTAATTATCATAAATAAATAAGGGTTAAAAGCCGTTGTTTCATCTATTACTTGTTATGTTGGTGCATCTACTACTGTAAACTGAGTACGATTTTAGAGCAATTAAAAATATTGTCAAGTGCCCTATTGGGTAACCCTTTTCAATTCAACAAGTTTTTCTACTGTTATTTTCTTATACGGGTTAGGCAGAATGAAGTATCTATTTTCTATGTACAGGGTGGGCCAAATTGGACACTTTTAAAGGTAAACTCCTATTTTTGACTTAGATAGACGAAAACTGATATCGGTGTCTGAGGCTCATTTTTTATGATAAACTTAATGGCGAAAACCGCAAATCGATATCTGTCACCGTTCTTGAGTTACAGGGCGTTTTTCGAAAATGTGCGTTTTCGAAAAGTGGCCGTAACTTTTTTCGGGTTGAAAATTTTGTGTTTCTGTAAAAACATTCTTACAGCACTTTTTCACGTAGAATCCAATGCTGGTACTACATTTTTTTTCTAGTCAATGATTTAAGAGTTACGGTTAAAAAATATTATTTTTTAAATGGAACACCCTCTATATTTTTGCATTTTTTAATAGAGCAAAAAATTGCCATTCCAAAAATATATAACACTTAATGATTTACTTAAGTAGTTATCAATTACTAATAGCTTTTATGATTTCATGTGTATAATTGGAAGCACGCCATTTCATCAAGTAGGCTTTGTACGGAGTGACAATGAAACAACCGTGGAAAAATGTTTACTGTTACCTACCTGTCAAATTTTCAGTTAGGCTGTTTAGGCAGGGTAAAGATTTTTCTATTTTTGTGTAATTTATAAACTTTATAACATACCTACCTACAATGAAATTTGAAAGTTATGAAAAATGGGATATGATAGTCAGTTTTTTTTTTTTTTGTAAAAATGTAAGATACCAAATGTAAGATGTAAGCAAATAAATCAAAATCAAATCAAATCAAATTTATACAATCCGGGGAAAAATCAGATGCAACGAGCAATTTATACTACGAGCGATATCCAGAGAGAAGACATCATTTCAAGCACATTTTTGCAAGATTGCGACACAATTTGATTAATAGTGTTAGAGTAATAGTTAATAGATTTGATTAATAGTAGGCCGAAGAGGTAGGTACGAGTTAAACAGAGATAGGCATTTTCCCCGGATTGTATAAAACAGACTATCCCATTTTTCATAACTTTCAAATTTCATTGTAGGTAGGTTATAAAGTTTATAAATTACACAAAAATAGAAAAATCTTTACCCTGCCTAAACAGCCTAACTGAAAATTTGACAGGTAGGTAACAGTAAACATTTTTCCAAGGTTGTTTCATTGTCTCACCGTCCAAAGCCTACTTGTTGAAAGGGCGTGCTTCCAATTATACACATGAAATCATAAAAGCTATGAGTAATTGATAACTACTTAAGTAAATCATTAAATATTATATATTTCTGGAATGGTAATTTTTTGCTCTATTAAAAAATGCAAAAATATACAGGGTGTTCCATTTAAAAAATAATATTTTTTATCCGTAACTCTTAAACCATTGACTAGAAAAAAAATGTAGTAGCAGCATTGGATTCTACGTAAAAAAGTGCTCTAAGATTGTTTTTACAGAAACACAAAACTTTCAACCCGAAAAAAGTTACGGCCACTTTTCGAAAACGCACATTTTCGAAAAACGCCCTGTAACTCAAGAACGGTGACAGATATCGATTTGCGGTTTTCGCCATTAAGTTTATCATAGAAAATGAGCCTCAGACACCGATATCAGTTTTCGTCTATCTCCGTCAAAAATAGGAGTTTCCCTTTAAAAGTGTCCAATTTGGCCCACCCTGTACCGGTATTTGTTAATGGTTAAACTTTAAGCAAAAACTGAAACAAAATGTTCTTGAGTAAACATGGCAATTCTATTTTCTCAATATCACATCAGTCAAATGACCTCCGCCTCGCTGCTGGCCCTCCTGAAGTCTAGCACAAACATTTTGCATCACTCGTTCCAACATTGCAATTGGGATTGCGTTAATCTCGGTTCGCATATTATGCTTCAGTTGTTCCAAAGTTCGATTAGCTTTTACTGACGTTTCTCGCAAACAGTTTGGCAACTGTCATAAATTGCCATGTATCGGGAACACATGGTGACTTGATTTGAAATTAGATTTTTTTACATTATTGAATAAATGTAGTTCAAAAAGGGATAGGTCATTCTGCCTAATTCACAGTCATTTGACTGATGTGATATTCAGAAAATAGAATTGCCATGTTTACTCAAGAACATTTTGTTTCAGTTTTTGATTAAATTTTAACCATTAATAAATACCAGTATATAGAAAATAGATATTTCATTCTGCCTAACCCTGTATTTTAAGAAAAAATTTTTTCGAGTCGCGCTATAAAAAGTTTATTAATTGTGCGACCCGGATTTTTTAAATATTGTAGATCTTGATAAAGTGTATTTTTTGAGCAAAAATGACCTCTTTTTTAGAAAAAGTCTGTGCACGCCGCTGGATTCAGCACTTCTCAGAATGGACCTATACCAAATTTTGCCAAAAACTTGCAAGTAATAACGATTTTGTAGAAAAATTTTAAATGCACATTAGGTACCTATACAATATATAAATGAAGTCACTTGCTACTTAATAATAATAATAATAATAATATGCGTATTTTTTACAGGGTGACAAACTTAGGACAAGAGATGATCGGCTACCGACAACAACTGCATGCCGAGTTCTGCAGGGAGTTTCCACACATGCAAGTGTCTGAACAAAGAGTGTCAGATCAGTATCGAACTATTCTAAGAAATAACCGAATTCCAGAAACGCGACTTAACGCTATCAAACGGGAAGTTGAGCTAGAGATCCACGGCGAACACATAGACATAGATGACAACAACAACAATGGGGAACTTCAAGCGCCTGGACAACAACTAGAAGCCGAAACGGTAGAACCAACAACCGAGAGTCTGGAATCGGTTAACGAAGAACATTTTGAAGGCTTAAACGCACATATGAGACAGGCAGTATTGCGATACGAAGGCACAGACCCACTGAGCAGGCCACCGCTACCCAGATTAAATTCTTCCAGGAAACTTGCGATCGTGCTCGATCTTATGAACACACGAATTTTACCAAACTATGTTTCAGTGACACCAACATTAGAACGTATGCACATGTTAATCTACTGTGCCGCAACGGCAGTCACCACTGTAATGGGTGCCAAGATCCGAACGGCCCAAGAGTTGAATCGTGCAAGACCAGAACCACGAATGGCTCAATGGGAAATGCGACTAAATCGAAAGATAGAGAGTCTCCGTAAAGACATAGGACAAGTGACGGAATATATCAGAGGAGTTAGAACTAGAAGGATCCAGAGGGCGGTGCAGGCAATAATGAGCCGCACCCAAATGCATTCTCGGCATGACCCCGCGAACATCACTGCTCAACAATGTCTTGACACATTAAAACAAAAACTTTCTGTTTTCGCAGGGCGTCTGAGGAGATACAAGGCTAGTAACAACAGGAAACGAGACAACAAACTCTTTGAACGATCAGAAAAGGGTTTCTACCGTGCTTTTAATTCTAGCGCCGATGCCACAAATGCGAGTTACCCTAGCAGAGAACAGGTCGACGGTTTCTGGAGAAATCAACTTGCCACACCAGGTCCATACAATGTCAGTGCAAGCTGGATCAGCGAAGAACGCGAGATGGGCCGGAACTATAGCCAGATGCAACACGAGCAATTCACAACCGCTGAGGTCTCCGATGTCATCAAGAATTCCCACAACTGGAAGGCACCAGGTCCAGATCATCTCCAAAATTATTGGATTAAGAAGTTGTGGTGCACGCATGAACAGATAACTACCTTAATTAATGAAGTCTTGCTCGATCCTCTGAAAATGCCATTGTTTCTTACACAGGGTGCAACCTACCTGTTACCAAAAGACCAGCGGAATACGGATAACCCTGCCAAGTACCGCCCAATAACCTGCTTGCCTACGCTGTACAAGATAATCACATCTTGCCTTACGCAGCGAATATATGCTCACTGCGAGCGGAACAACATCATTGCAATGCAGCAGAAGGGCTGCTCGAAGGGCGCAATGGGATGCAAAGAGCAACTCATCATAGACTCTGTCATCTGCAACCAGGCTCATTCCAAGCAACGAAACCTCCACATGGCTTATGTGGACTACAAAAAAGCATTTGATTCCGTACCTCACGACTGGCTCACAGGTATCTTAAAGCTGTATAAAATAGATCATCATACAGTTTCCTTTTTAGAACACGTTATGACAACCTGGCGCACTAAGATACAACTCAGAACCGCAGACAATAACATCGAGACCGACACAATCAACATCCGAAGAGGGATTTTCCAAGGAGATTCACTCAGTCCACTGTGGTTCTGCATGGCGATGAACCCTCTATCACATCGGTTGAACTCTACAAAATACGGCTTCGCTATCAAAAGCAACAACGCAGAAGCGATCAAGTTGAATCACCTATTATATATGGATGATTTAAAACTGATCGCAGCAACCAAAAACGGCACGTTTAAGGCCCTGAACACGTATGCGTGCTCTGTACTCAGCTATTCGTTTGGAATAGTGAATTGGACCAACACGGACATCAACAACCTGCAGCGAAAAGTTAGGACACTACTGACAAAAGCTCATAAACATCATCCCCGTAGCGCCGTAGAAAGAACTACTCTGCCACGTCAACTAGGAGGAAGAGGATTGGCAGACCTCAGCAAGCAATTGGACCAACAAATAATAAATCTGCGTAATTATTTCCAGATACAGGCCAACAGCTCCACACTGCATAAAGCTATATGCGGAGCAGACGTCTCAACACCGCTACGTCTGACGGAACACGAGCATCAAAATCACCACCGAACCGACAACGATACACTACAGAGGTGGTTGGAGAAGCCGCTGCACGGGAGCCATCCTAATGAGGTCAGCCAGGAACATGTCGACAAGTTGGCGTCGAACTACTGGCTGACCTCGGGAAGGATGTTCCCCGAGACGGAAGGCTTCTTACTGGCCATACAAGATCAGGTTATACCAACTCGCAACTACCTAAAATTCATTGTAGGAGATGCATCGGTAGTGGATGACAGATGCAGATACGGGTGCCCAACTTCAGAAACAATCCAGCACATAACAGGAGGATGTCAGATGTTCGCATCAACGGAATATAAGGAACGACACGATTCGATTGCCAAGATCTTGCACCAGGAACTGGGGGAAAAACTGCTGCTTGTGCAGGCAGAGAGGGTCCCATATTACAGCTACACACCGGAGCCTGTTCTTGAGAACAGCAACTACAAGATGTACTGGGATCGTACAGTTCTGACAGATCAACGAGTTGCCCATAACAGACCGGACCTTATAATAGTTGATAAAATTTCTAGGAAGACAACTCTGATTGATGTGGCCATCCCGAACAACAACAACCTGCGTGTGAAGCAAGTCGAGAAGATCGCGAAGTACAGAGACTTAGAAGAACGAATTAGAAGGCAATGGGAAATGGAAAACGTCAAGACGATTCCAATTATCGTGTCAACAACTGGTGTTATACCAAAAAGTTTGCTGAGAAACATAAAAGAGCTGGGTCTAACTGATAGTCTTTACAGGTCCATGCAGAAAGCGGTACTACTTGCGACGGCCCGAACCGTCAGGAAATTCATGGGGAGTGTTACGGCGTATTATTTTTAAATAATTGATAATGAATCATATTGGCGTACCAGCCACATGTAGCACCTGTTCCGTTGAGAAAAACAAGAGAACGAATGATCTATCATGATGAAGGAAGAATATGTCGCTTCCGTCACCTTTATATTTTAACGCAAAATAGATTATTTATTTCGAGTTGCCCGCAGTTTATTTCACCTCACCAGCCTAGCCTTATGGTATTACAGTCCACATCGGCATGTTCATGGTCCTTCGAGCCGGATGCTGGGCGAGAAGAGAGGTTGAAGAAACGAGCATTATTCGAGGTAACCGGGCGGCGGCGGCGTTAGCGTGCTAACCAGGACGAAGCGAGGGACGAGGCGACCGGGCGATCTACGGTTGCGAGCAGCGAGCAGGAGACCTACGATAGAAACAGACGATTCCTGTGAGTCCGATCCAAATTATCCTTTCCCGATTAGTGTTGCTTGAATTGAAGTAACGTGCGAAAATGGCTGAGTTAAGCCAATTACGATTTAAACGAGGCCAAGTTAAGGCTAGTATTACGCGATTTCAAAAGTTTCTTAGTGCGATTGATACAACGAATCCCTGCGAGAATGATATCATTCAATTAAAATTACGATTAACGCGACTCGAACCGATTTACAGCGAATTTACGAAAATTCAGAGCGATATCGAATATTGTTTACAAGCGAATAATGCGAGCGAGGAGGACATAAACAAAGAAATGTCCGAAAACGATAATTTAGAAACGATTTATTTTGACTTAATGTCTAAGTTCACTGTCATTATTTCAAAATTCGAAACCGAAAAACACGAGAATGTGAGTAATCAGAGCGCGAGTAATGCTTATCTAATGCCGCAAATTATGCCTTCGAAATTGCCAGCGATGAATATTCCAAAATTCTACGGTTCGCTGGACAAATGGCTGGATTTTAGAGACTTGTTCATATCGATTATTCATAATAACAAATGTCTTGACGAGGTGCAAAAGCTGCACTATCTACGGGGTTCGTTAGGTGGCGAGGCATCGGAAATTATTGAATCTTTGCCAAAAACCGGCGAAAACTACGAAGTAGCGTGGGAGGCTCTAAAAGATAGGTACGAAAACAAGCACATAATTGTTTATAATTACATTCAGGCACTTTTTGACGCACCTACTTTGTCGAGGGAGTCACATGACGAACTGCGGAAGCTTTACGAGATTTTTAATAAAAACCTTAGGTGCTTGCAAAACTTAGGGTTAGACACAAATTCTTGGGACGTGTTAATTATTCATTTACTCGTTTCAAAGTTTGACGGGCGAACTAAACGCGATTGGGAAGCGTTTGGAATCGAGGGAGATCTACCTACGATGGTAGAAATGCGACAATTTTTAAAAAATAAATGCGAACTTCTACAAAAGTTAGAACTTAGAAAGCCACAGCAGGCACGCGATAAATACGATAATCAATCAAGAGATAACAAATTTCGAACACAAAAATTTGAGCAAAAATCGCAGTCTTTAGTAGCTAATCGAGAGACGACGAATAATTTGTCCTGTTACTATTGCAAGCAAGGACACACAATTTTTAAATGTGAGGCGTTTAATAATTTAAATCCAAGCGAAAGATATAGACAAATACGAAATTTAAAATTGTGTGTAAACTGCTTTAATCCGAATCATGCTATAGAACAATGTAATAGACCAGGGTGTCGAAAATGCAAATGTATGCATAATGTTTTACTGCACGGCGGAAAATTCGAACAAAACATCGCGGCAGAGCGAGCGCATAGTAGGCCGACTGCAATTCCGGGCCACGTTCAACCGGAGGCTCCGGTACCAGCTTCAGAGGGGAGAAAAGACTCTATCCAAGTGTTTTCTACGCACTCAACGCGGTGCTCGGAAAATAATTCGAATATGAGCCAATTTGACGAAGCGGTTTTCGTTGGCACGGCCGGCGGGACAAAACGGCTACAGAATGAAAGTGATCCTTACGCACTTTTAGGAACGGCACTCGTATACGTGAGAAACGTTCAAGGAAAAATATTCACAGCAAGGGTATTACTCGACCCAGGGTCTCAAAGCAATTTTGTGCGCGAAGACTTTTGCGGAAGGTTAGGATTGACAAAAACACCTGTCAATTACGCGATTTCAGGAGTTGGTGATGATTATACCATGCCTTCTAAAAATAAAACGACTTTAACAATTAAATCTCGAATACACGATTACTCAAAAGAAATTAATTGTTTAATCTTAAAGAAAATAACGAAACCAGTTCCACAATTTTCATTTGACCCTTCTCAAATACCTATACCGAGTGATTTACCCATGGCCGACCCTACTTTGCATGAAAGTGGCGTTATCGACATTCTAATAAATTCGACTCTTTTTTATTCTTTGTTGATAATGAACCAGATTGATGTAGGTAATGGTTTTATACTACAAAATACAAAGTTAGGATGGGTGCTTAGTGGAGACATTTATTTTCTCTTTCCAAAGTATAAACAGGTGTCTGCTCACGTGTGTGTGGACAATAATCCTAGTGAAATAGATAACTTAATTGTCAAGTTTTGGCAGGTTGAGGAATGCGAAAGGATCGAGAAAAATAATGATTTTTGCGAAGAGCATTTCCAGAAAACGGTTACGCGAAACGATGATGGGCGTTTTATTGTAAGCATTCCATTTAAAAATCAGCTGGAGGAGCTAGGCCTTTCGAAAGAAATGGCGCTCAAGCGATTTGGCAAGTTAGAAAAAAAATTGGAGAAGGATAATGATTTGCGGAATCAGTATACCGAATTTCTTAGTGAATATGAGCGATTAGGGCACATGCGAGAACTTCAATGCGATATAGGTACTCTTGAAGATGGTTCAGCTTACTATTTACCACATAGGGCGGTTATAAAAGAAAGTAGCACTACGACAAAATGTCGAGTAGTTTTTGACGGCTCCGCAAAAACAAGTAACGGTCTGTCATTAAATGATGTTCAATACGCAGGTATTACGGTGCAAGCTGAGTTGTTCGACATTCTCTTGCGTTTTAGAAGATATCGGTTCGTTATGAATGCAGATATAACGAAAATGTATCGACAAGTATTAGTACACCCAAAACAAACGAAATTCCAAAGAATATTTTGGAGAGCAAGTCCCAACCAACAAATAAAATGTTTTGAACTTCTTACGATAACATATGGCCTTTCGTCATCTCCATACTTAGCAACACGGTGTTTGTTGCAACTTTCGATTGAAAATGAATCAAAATATACCGAAGCGAGTAAAATAATAGCTAATAGCTTTTACGTAGATGATTTATTAGCGGGTCATGACTCGCCATCCGAACTTTTGAGATTACAGGGCGAAATATCAGAGATATTAGCAAGCGCTGGGTTAGAATTACGCAAGTGGTTGTCAAATAGCGAGGAACTTCAGAATAAATTTCGAATTAATCATAATGTAGAATCGAGTAAAATAAAAATAGGCGAAAACGAGCAGAATAAGACCCTAGGTTTATTCTGGAATGCAAAATTAGACACTATCGAGTATAGTATCGATCACGTGACATTTCAAGGTGGCGTATTAACTAAACGAATTATTTTGTCTATAGTAAGCCAAATATTTGATCCTTTAGGACTTGTTGGGCCTATCGTTGTACGCGCGAAAATGTTGCTTCAGGCTTTATGGAAAGAAGAGCTCAGTTGGGATCAACAGGTTCCCAAAGCGATTCGAATAAAATTCATTGAATTCTGCAATGATTTAAAAGTATTAAATAAACTAAAAATACCTCGGTATGTTTTAAATGAAAACGCGACAAATTTCGAGATGCATGTTTTTACCGACGCTTCGGAAAAAGGGTATGGCGCATGCGTATATCTTCGGAGTAAAATTAGCGAAATCGAATATTGTACCAAACTTCTGTGCGCAAAAAGCAGAGTAGCTCCTATAAAGAAATTAACTTTACCCCGTCTAGAGTTATGTGCGGCGTTTTTAGGTGCTAAATTAGCAAGGCGAGTGCGACAAATATTACATTTAACTTTTGACAAGTGTTATTATTGGACTGATTCGACAATTACATGGTTTTGGATTCAGGGTAGCCCTGACAGATGGAAAACCTTTGTGTCCAATCGAGTCAGCGTCATTTTATCTATTACTAGTAAACACGATTGGCGGCATGTTAAGTCTCAGGACAATCCTGCCGACTATATATCGAGAGGTACAACAGCAGCCGAACTTCTGCTAAATAACCTTTGGTGGAATGGACCCACTTGGTTATCCTTACCAGAGGATCAATGGGATCTATCTACTACACCTACAGGCGCAGTCCAAATCCCCGAACAACGAACAAATACCGCGATTAACAACACAGCTATGATTAGCAACACTGAAATGTTGAACGAATTTAATATTTTTACCAGATTTTCGAGTCTCAATAAGCTAAAGGGAGTAGTTGCTTATTGTAAGCGTTTTTTCTATAACACTAAGAATAGTAATAATAAAATTACGGGTCCTTTGAGCACGACTGAATTAAATGATGCGACTAGAAATTTGATAAAACTGACACAAGGGCAAGTGTTTAAAAAGGAACTTATCGATTTAAGGAATACAGGGACTGTTCATAAATCAAGTAACATTTTATCTTTGCATCCGTTTATTGATTCTTTTGGAATCATCCGAGTAGGGGGAAGATTAACCAACGCGAGTGTAGGTTATAATAAAAAACACCCAATAATTTTACCGAATAAACATCTTTTTACTGATTTATTGTTTCTTGATGAACACTGGAGGTTGCTTTACTGCGGTCCGCAGCAACTCCTATATTCGATTAGAGAATCATATTGGCCTATATCAGGTCGTAATATAGCAAGAAATGTAGTACATAAATGTGTAATTTGTTACAAGGCTAGACCTAAGGTTTGTAAGTACCTAATGGGCGACTTGCCTATAGAAAGAGTTAGTCAGTATACTCCATTCGAGAACGTGGGTTGCGATTATGCAGGTCCCTTCTTATTGAAGGATAGAAAAACAAGAAAACCTTTACTGTCAAAATGTTGGGTATGCATTTTCGTTTGCTTATCTGTTAAAGCCATCCACCTAGAACTGGTAACCGATTTGACCAGTCAAGCATTTTTAGCTTGTTTTAAAAGATTTATCGCGAGACGAGGAAAACCAAAAAAAATGTTTTCAGACAACGGTACTACCTTTGTTGGCGCGAATTCCGAGATAGTCAAGTTTTTGAAAACCAATAAAAACACAATTGCTACGGCATTGTCTAGCGAATCAGTGGAGTGGCGGTTTATTCCTCCAAGATCTCCCACATTTGGCGGTTTATGGGAAGCAGGGGTTAAAAGCTTAAAATATCATTTAAAGCGAGTTGTTGGTAATGTTCATTTACATTACGAAGATTTTTCGACCATACTTACACAAATCGAAGCTATACTCAATTCAAGACCACTGAGTCCCCTCTCCTCGAATCCCGATGACTACATTCCACTTACCCCCGGTCACTTCTTAATTGGCCGTCCCATAACATCCCTTCCCGAACCAAATTTACCTCCTATTCCCGAAAATCGTCTTACGCAGTATAGAAGACTGCAACAAATGGTCCAAGGATTTTGGCAGAGATGGAGTCACGAGTATTTATCAGAACTTCAGACACGTCTCAAGTGGAAGGAGAATGCCGATCAGCTGCTAAGCATCGGTAGTTTGGTCTTGGTAAAAGAGGACAACCTTCCTCCTTTACTTTGGAAGACAGCTCGGGTGATCGCTCTTCATCCCGGCCAGGACAAAGTCACAAGAGTGGTGACTATCGAATATAGTGACAAAAGTGTAGCAAGACGCTCCGTTAACAAGGTGTGCGCGTTACCTCTGTGAGACATTGAATTCCAGGATATGACTTTTGCCAAGAATAACTGGTGTTAGTTGTAATAGTTTATTTTGTCAAAATGACAATTTTAAGCATTGTTATATTTTACCCTTTGGTTTAGTTGTTGAAATTTTGTAAATTTCAAGACCGGCGGTATGTTACGGCATATTATTTTTAAATAATTGATAATGAATCATATTGGCGTACCAGCCACATGTAGCACCTGTTCCGTTGAGAAAAACAAGAGAACGAATGATCTATCATGATGAAGGAAGAATATGTCGCTTCCGTCACCTTTATATTTTAACGCAAAATAGATTATTTATTTCGAGTTGCCCGCAGTTTATTTCACCTCACCAGCCTAGCCTTATGGTATTACAGTCCACATCGGCATGTTCAGGGAGTGCAGGATCGTCCAACAACATCAATGTCACCTAAGGTCCGATAACATGGCAAGGGTCTCGTCCGAGCCAGATCCTTTTGGTATCCGGGATGCCCGGGATCTGAGTGAATGTTCCCCGTAGAGGGAGTGCTAATGCCTTTTGGCTAAGTCGAGATAATAATAATAATAATAATAAACGACTTTATTAATGAAAACAATAATTTTACAAACAATTTTACATAACAATGGAACAAACAATTTGGGCGAAGTCTAGTCATAAGGACTACTCTACTCAACCACAAACTGCATGTATACTACATCTAGCAAATAATTTATATTCTAATAGTATGACGTCGAACTTCAGGCTGAAAAAAAAGTATCGTTATCGTTAAACTGATCAAAACTAAATGTTTTAGAGGTATGTGGGGCCACTCAATAAATAAGTTTTCAGTCTATATTTGAATGTTGCATTATTAACGACAAGTATCAGTTCCCGAGGAAGTGAGTTGTAGACTTTTGGTGCATTATATGAAAATGATCTTCTAAATAAAGCAGTCCTGTGATGACGCACAGTCAAACCATTGATCTGACGCAACTGCCTATTATGAATGTTATTGCGAAATACAAGACGACTTTTTAAAGTCAATGGAGAAGAGGACGGAGGATTATTAATTAATCTTTGTAAAAAACACGAAAAATGTAAATATCTTCTATCACTCATTTTTAACCATTTAATAGATCTGAATGTGTGGGAAATGTGATCGTATTTCCTGAGACCTAAGATAAATCTAATACAGTGGTTTTGAACCATTTGAATGCGATTTGTATCTTTATTGTCCAGACAAAAACCATAGATAAAATCACAGTAATTAAAAACGGAAAGGACCAAAGATTCACATAAAGTTTTTTTAAGAGTGTGATTCAAAATGTACCGGTTAGAATACAACATTTTAAGCGACGTATACGACTGCTTTAGGCACTTTTTTAAATGAGGTTTAAAACGCAAGTCGGAATCTATTATAAGGCCTAAATTCTTTGAGGAGTTCACTTTAGGTAGGATGGTATTATTAATTTTAATTTCTAACAGCTCCTGTAGGGATTCGCGACAGTCTCTATTACAAAATATAATGACGCAGGACTTCTGAGGATTTAATCTAAGATTATGACTGGCAGAAAGATCGCTAAGAACATTAAGATCAGCATTAACTTTTAATTCAGCCTGTTCATAGTCCTCAGACTTAAAGTTGAAAAATAATTGTGTATCATCAGCATACGCCTGGCATTTGCAAAATTTAAACGATTTTAATATATCTGCTGTATAAATTAAGAATAATAGAGGACCCAGAATTGACCCTTGAGGGACTCCAGAGACCACATTTATATTGTTTGAACTTGTTGACAGATATTCTATGAGTGCGGTTGGTGAAATAATCCCGTAATGGTTCAGTTTTGCACACATCAAATCATAATTTATGGTATCAAACGCCTTAGAGAAATCAAGCAAAACAAGCATACAGCTCTCCCCCTTGTCACGAGCACGAATGATATCATCGATTATGTTAGTTAACGCTACAGTTGTACTAAAGTTTTTGCGGAATCCACACTGTAAATCTGGTATTATGTTGTTCTGGGTTAAAAAATCATAAATTTGAGCATACCAAACCTTCTCTAATACCTTTGAGAGCGTTGGTAATATACACTCACCGGCACGAAAAACGGAGCACTTATAATTTTTATTTAAAAAATGTAAAATTTTAATACTTTGCAATGGTTTATTATTATAATAAGTTAAAAGCAAACAACAACATGTTTTAAGTAATATCTAACAACAATTAAACGTTTATTTGAAAAGCAAGACTAGACTGTTTTGAATAAAAATTTCCAAAAATTAAAAAGTACACAAGTCTTAGTTGGCCATGACTTTTCTTTTGTTTTTATTGTGTTGACAAGTCTGAGTTTAAAGAAGTGAAACAGTTCAAAGCTGTACTGCGTTTATTTAAGGTAAAAATATGGCTGTTAATCCTGAAACAGCGGCTGCTGTTGTTGCGTTGCTTCAAGACGGAAGAACTGAGCGATATGTTGCCCAACAATATGCCGTATCCAATAGCACTGTGCACCGTATTTATACACGTTTTTTGGAAACTAGAGCTTACACCAGACGACCTGGAACTGGTCCCCAACGAAAAACGAACGCTCATGATGATCGCTTCATCCTCTTGCAAAGTCTACGAGATCGTCGTGCTACAGCTGTAGAAATCAGAAATAGACTTCATCATGTTCGGAATACCAATGTAAGCGAACGTACAGTTAGACGAAGACTTGGAGAAGCCAATCTTACCAGTCGTAGACCTGCAACAGGTCCAGAGCTTCTTAGGCGTCATCGTGTTGCGCGACTTCGGTTTGCCAGAAATCATGAGCACTGGGGTGAAAATGATTGGGGGCGAATTTTATTTACTGATGAGTCCAGGTTTAGCCTGCGATCTCCAGATGGTCGCGAGAGAGTATGGCGAAGACCACAAGAGCGTTTTGCAGAATGTACCTTCAGTCCTAGAGTAGGATACCAAGGAGGTTCAGTAATGGTGTGGGCTGGAATTTCTCTGGAGGCACACACTGAGTTGTACATCGTTCCAAGAGGCTCCTTAACTGCTGCCAGGTACATTGATGAAATTCTCCAAGATTTTGTTGTCCCGTATGTTGATTTTATTGGAAATAACTTTCTTCTGATGCATGATAATGCCAGACCTCATACCGCAAGAATCACTCAACAGTATTTAAATGATGTAAACATTCCTGTTTTGGAGTGGCCAGCGTTAAGTCCAGATGCGAACCCGACTGAACATGTTTGGGACATGCTTGGGCGAAGAATGCGAAGTCGTGTTCCTGCTCCTTTAACCATAAATCAGTTGAAACAAGCTCTTTTAGAGGAATGGGACCTTATTCCTCAAGAGGACATTCGCCATTTGATTTTAGGCATGCCACGGAGAATGCATGCAATCATTCGAGCTCGCGGGGGTAATACCCGTTATTAAAAATGCTCCTCATTAGTTTTTGCTCAAAAATCGTTTAAGTTTTGATTCATTTAAGGACATTTTGCCACAACACCAATGTGGGTTTATCGTTCTAATTTTTTAAATTGTAACAAAAGTTTTTATTTAAAAAAAAGCGCCCAATTGTTATTAGAAATTACTTAAAACATGTTGTTGTTTGCGTTTAACTTATTATAATAATAAACCATCGCAAAGTATTAAAATTTCACATTTTTTAAATAAAAATTGTAAGTGCTCCGTTTTTCGTGCCGGTGAGTGTACTTATTATCCGCAGATCATTAAAGCTCACAGGGGAATTCGTTTTGGGGAGAGGCTTACCTATAGATGCCTTCCAGAGATCAGGAAAATAACTTCTCTCAATACAAGAATTTAAAATATTTACAATATATACAGTCAAGAAAGGAATGCAATACTTTAACATTGTAGCGGTTATATTGTCCACACCGCATGCATTAGTTTTGATATTATGCAAAATTTTATCTACCTCACCCACTGTTGTCATTCTAAACGTGAAATTTAAATCTTCATTATACTTATAGCTATTTTAATACCTAACCTTTTAGTTTAATAAAAATTTCAATTTTTTTATCTATGTCACCTTCATACACAATATCCATCCATGGCTTCGATAGTAAATCTCTGTGAAAAGCACCTACATCGAAATTTTTAAATGAACGATGCAAAATTCTTTTAGGGGGTATCCGATATTTTTCGATATTAAGTTCACAAAATACAGCCCTATGGTCAGATATGCCTGCAGAACACAAAGTACCAGCTTGAATAATATTTAGATCGTTAGAAACAAAAATAGGATCAATAAGTGTACTAGACGTGGCTGTGACTCTGGTAGGCTCGTCCAGAACTTGTTCAAAACCAAAGTTATCAAAACAATCACTTAATGGATTTGTTATATTTAAAATATTTACGTTAAAATCTCCAACACAAATCATACCATCTACCGCAGGAAATATCAAACTTATCATATTATCAAGATCAGTGATAAAATTATTCAAATCCATATCTGGAGGCCGATAAATTACTCCGAATGCGAAGTTTTTATTTTTGTGTTAAATTTTTAAAAATAAAAAATCTATTAAATCGCTCACCTCGCATTCCAGTTGTATTATTTCCGGTTTGTAACAATTTTTTATATATGCAGCTACTCCTCCGCCTCTTCGCAATAGAGAATAGTTTTCAATGCGGAATATGTCAGATATAACAGCATCTGTCAGCCACGTCTCAGACATCATCATTACATCAAAGTCTTGATCATTAATTAATGTATTGATTTCCTGAAAACCTGTGAAAATTGATCGTACATTAAGGTGCCCCACTTTCATTATATTATGTTTACAAAATCCAATAACAATATAAATCAGCAAGAAATTGAAATGCCCCAACCAAAACAAAAGGTTGATAAAAAATAGCACTACACAATTCTAAAAGAAATATTAGCAATTAATAGAAAAACATAGAATAATCCGGCCCACTCGCCCACCATACCTCTATTTCAACACAATATCAAAATAAATATTCAAATTATTTACACAAAAATTAGATAACAAATGACCCGCTTCGTAAGTTGAACATTTCAAAAAGCAAAAAAAAATACACAAAGAAGACATTAAGCACTACCATAATTTGCAGATTTAACAAAATTAATGATATTATAAACAAAATCCATGTCATATTAAACATTATTAAACAATTGTCGTCAAAACAAAATTCACTATTTATTATACCCAGTAATAAAAGATGCAACAAACTATTATAAAATGAAACATGCAATTCAAGCAATATAACAAAGTACCTACTTCAAGAATACATATAAACATTTTAATAAGAAATATAAACATCAGGCAAAACAAAAACCAATAGGAAAAAATAGGTAGGTATACATGCCAATTTACCTTTGACGCACGGGCGTAGCCAAGGGGGGGGTTTCGGGGGTTCAAACCCCCCCCCCCCCCCCCCCCGAAATAAGCAAAATATTACCTAATATTATACCGAAAAAATACGAGGAGTGAAGAGTTAAATTATTATTACGTTTGAATATATGTAGTAATAGTAGCGCCTAGCGCCATCTTTTGACGAGAGGCAGACGCAGTTGCAGCCGAACTATTTTGTATTGTAGGGACACTTTGCGTTGTTTCTCGATTATTCGCCACGCCCCTCGGTCGAAATGAGCGGAACTTTGTGGAAGTTCGTGGAAGTTTCTGGACGGCTACTGGGCTGCTATATAAGCGGCGCCGCGGCGCGTGACCGCGCTTACGGCACTATTGTTCCATGCCAACTCGAAGCGAATAAAAGTGAAAAGTGGTGAACGAATAGTGAAGAGAATTAAGTGTACCGTGTAAGTGAGTAATTTTAGTGCGCTGTTATTCGATGACCTTGTTAAGGATAGATACGTGAATCATTATTACTGTCGAAAAATGGAGGGGAAAAAAAGGAAGGGTGATAAACTTAAAGGTATGGACTACTGGAAAAAGTGGTGTAGTCAAGGTCAAGGGGTTTCTAATAAAGAAACAAATTTGGATTTAGCTATCAAAGCTTCAGCTACCTTGCATGCTGATAAGAAGACTACCTACCCCGAAATCTAGTTTGGAATGCCTAGATATGTGCGATAAAAACCTTTATCCTAATATTTACACATTACTACAAATCTTGGCTACCATTCCTGTATCCACTGCTACCCCAGAAAGGTCTTTCTCGAGCCTAAGGAGACTGAAAAACTATTTACGAAACACTACAAGTGAAAACAGACTTAATGGTTTGTCTCTAATGAACATTCACTATGGAACAGAAATTCATGCAGATGAAGTAGTGGATATATTTAAAAGAAAAAGCCGAAGATTTCTTCTTTAATGGTTTTAGATTTAGCGCAGAGGAACGAAATTAATTTATCCATTTCATTTAAAGTTAAGAACTTTATAAATATGTCGTAGTTTTTCGGATGAATATATAGATATTAAATTTCATGTAAGTATATTTTTGTTGTTTTATTTACTTCTCAAACTAAACCCCCCCCCCCAAAACTAAATCCTGGCTACGCCCGTGCTTTGACGTATCTTAATCCTATCCAAGTCACTTAGCGTGTTTATTCTGCTCAAAACACCAGCATTTTTGACGTACACTACACCATTGTAGCACCAAGCATTTTTATTTGTAAATTTATCTACAGCCCTGTCGAGGAGAGCAAGTCTAGTTTTAGTTAAATCTTTACGTATATGAATACCAGTACCTTTGAGATTACTACGATTTTTTAAAACAAGCGCACGTTGAGAGTCACTACCAAACTGAACCAAAACAGCTGGCGTTTTGTTGTTAGAGTTTTTTGCGGCAACTCGATGGCACTTTTTTATGTCCTCGGCGGAAATTCGTATTTTTAATTTATCCTTAAAAACTTGGAGCATCTCTTTATGGATGTCTTCATTTTCGTTGTATGGTAATCCAAAAATACGCAAATTTTTGTCCACAGCCATTTTTAACTCGTTATTTTCAGTTTCTATAGCACTGACCTGCTTCTTCAACACGGAAATTTCTTCCTTTTGCGCCTTAAGTTCCTCGGTGAACTTGTCTTCGATCGCCTGCGAAACTTTTTCGGTGATTTCTTGTATAAATCTTTCATTCAGCGCAGAAACTATCAGGCCTTTGATCTTTTCAAGGTCCGCAGCTGTCAGTCCCATGATGGCGGACAAGGCACTTAAAATAGCAACAAGCGTTTTTAACACGAAAGTAGGTGTTTATTACACCCAAACACCGTGTTACGTAGACGGGCAGTTACGGCACACACTTATGAAATATACAGCACCAAAAAATACTTATTTTGACAAATTTATACTACTAAATTTAACAAAAGGCAGACGAGCAAGCGAACACCGACTATTCGCTCCGCAGCGCCATCTCTCCTTCATAGCATTTACCACGCTCTGCTACCAGACTTATCAGCAGAAATCACCGGTATAAAATTCAAAGGTTTTTATGCGGTCCGCGTCGACCTAGTCAAGGAGGCAGCCAATAAGAAAGCGAGCGTCTCGAGGTGGGCCAGTTAGGCCAGTATAACCAGTGTCGTGCAAGGAAATAAGGATTGAGCTTTATTTTACGGATTTTGATTTTGTGTATAGATTTTTGTGTGGTGTTGTTTTGTGTAACAAAAGTTTATTTTATTATTATTTAGAGCATTTAAGTAAAATTTGCAGGTATAATAAATAAGGGCTGCGCGCCGCCTATGACTCGGTCTCGTTTTACAAAGTAAATGCCGCCCAAGTGTTTCTGCGCTGTTCCAAGTGAGTTCTATATATATATACTATATATACTATACCTACTTATTTATTTTCAAAAATGAAAATTAACAAAAAAAGTGAAAATTCTGTATGAAAAAGTACTAATTTTTTGTAACTTCAATAATTGTTCACATAATTAGTCCAGTATTTTTTAAATCAAATGCTTTCAAGAGGCATTTAGATGACACTTTTGTAGAGTGGACTGATTTAAATGGAACAGGTATCGTGGCTCGTGGCTAATTAAACGAGAAGTTTATTAAGAAGGTATGCTCTCTGCTCAAAATGGAAGTATTATAGAACACCTTCTCTAATTTAATTTAATTCGTAAGAAAGTATCACTTCCATCCATAAATATGCCTTTTATTAAGACTATCATGCCAAAAAAATAGTTGAATTTTCAATATAAATATCATTGTATGTAATAATTGTGGGAATAGAACAATAAATGTCAACTGTCAAATCTCCATTAATAATATTCTAATAACTGTTTTGAATTTTCCATGGCAACTTTGATTTTGTCCGCGATTCAATGATTCAAAGGACGATTTTGTGCAAACTTCTAGAGCAAACATGTAACATATATTTATTGTTATACATAACCAATGTATGGTGCATTTGCCAATACTTAAAAAGTATGCAAATTATATATTGCCGAGAATAAATGAGAAAAAAATAGAATTACACCTACCTAAAAATAGCTTCATTGTCAACTTGGGCGTAATCTAAATCTAAACAGCCTTAGGTTAAAGGGAGATGTTTTCCAAAGTTTATTTTCGACGTTTTTGTTTGGAATTATTGAGAACACATTTTTGCGAGCCACTGGGATTCTTCCCAACGGGCCGTTTCCAAGCGACGAATGGAAACAGTGGAAATTTGGGTTCTGGACATGGAGACGCCCCCTTGAAACCTCAATGAAACTATAGGGCGATTCAAATTGTACGAGTCTCAAATTGGTAGTAGTAAAATAATCTCTGACAGTGGCGTATCCAGGATTAACGTCTGGGGGGGGGGGGGCGGGGGCAATCAGTTATACATAACAAAACTCTGTCGATAATTTTAATATATAAAAACAGAACAAAAACATATTTTCTAAAATAAATAAATACAGGGTGTGCGGAAATAAATCCACCAACTTGAAAAATTAAAAAGAAAAATGGAAAATATGACGAAAAGTTCATATGAACATGGGTCCGCAGATGTTTGGTTTTCGAGATGCAGGGTGTTGAAATTCAAATTTTATTTTCGATTTTTTTTAAGTAACTTTTTTGAGACGACAAATTTTTTTGCAAAATTTGGTAGCCGGGTTTTTTTTTGGGAAGAGAAGGCATAATTTGGTATTATTTTTGGTGCAATCCGTAGAGAGCGCTGGGTACGCTATCATTATTTAATTTAATTTGCCCTAACTTTTTTTACAGTAAACTTTTACCACATTTTGTGAATGTATCCTCTTCACACACATTTTCTAAGCAAAAAAGGTATACTTGGTGAATAACGCCAAAGGTGACCGTTTTCGAGAAATTTTCAAATTTCTGCATCGATGCAGGTGCATATCGACACTCGTATGCAATTAAATTCAAATTAAAATTTAAATAAACAAGCACATTTATTTTTTGACAGATTAATTAACTTGTTGTTTTTTTTGCAAGAAAATTTTGTCTCAAAAAGTTACTTAAAAAAATCGAAAATAAAATTTCAATTTCAACACCCTGCATCTCTAAACTCTAAAACCAAACATCTGCGGACCTATGTTCATATGAACTTTTCGTCATATTTTCCATTTTTCTTTTTAATTTTTTAAGTTATTACCGGACACCCTGTATAACATAAAAATAAGTCTTCTTCGAACCAGTACAATCTATATCACAAAATCAAGTATTCTTTTTTTGGTCTTGAGCTCGTCAAATATCTCCTCTGGAGATATGGGTATTTCAGGGTACACATAAAGGAGTGTTAACCCATTCAGTCGGTTTTTTGCCTAATTTACGGTTACGCGCTGCGAGCGACGGAGTGAGTGCATAATATACGGCGGCGCGTTCTCAAATCTACTGCACAGGTTTTAATTTCGAGAAGACAAGATTAAACAAGTATCAAATTGTAGATGTTTGATGTTCACTGCATTTTCAGATTAGGCCAGGAGTATATAATAATAATAATAATAATAATAATCGACTTTATTTTAAACGAATGAAGTACATTGATGGTAAAGTACATAAAGTGGTTATTCTGTTGGCGAAGTTTAGCATCGCTACTCTTACACTTAACCAACAGATTTTCATGGATTTGATGCGATGTTATAAGATATAAATTTCTTAGTTTTACAATAATATTTCAGAAATAAGTGTGTAAATTTAGCAATCATACCAACGATGAGTGATAAGAGATGAGCAATTTCATAGCAATAAACAACAACAAAAACCAAGATTAGCAACATAACCCTGATAACAAAGCTTAATAGTAACACAATTTACTCAGTCTTACAGCAACATTTTAGAGTCAAGTTATGTAATATGTAATCAAACCGGCATGTATGAGACATGAGCAATTTCATAGCAACAAACAACAAAAAACAACAACAATAACAAATACCGAAATTAGCATATAAAATATAACTTACACAACAGGACCAAGCAACAATGATTTTATATTTTTTCGATATACTATTAAAGACTTATTTTTATAAGAGCTGTCTAGACCGTTATAGAAGGTTACCGCATTATATGAGAAAGAACGGCGAAACTTAGTGGTGCGATGACAAGGAATGTCCAGCAACTTTAAGTCTCTAATAGATCTGTCGTGTGACTGATTCCTGAAAATCAGCCTCTCTTTTAGGTATATTGGCCTAGATGTTAACAGCAATTTATGCACGAAGACCAAAAAGTGGTAGCGCACAAGATCAGAGATCGTCAACCATTTAAGGACAACAAATTTCTCAGAAATGTGGTCGAATTTTCGCAAAGAACAAACAAACCGTACACAGCTATTCTGAATTTGCTGCAATCGATTTTTTGCAATGTGATCGAGACACGGGTAGTACAGGATGTTGCAGTAATTTAGTATAGAGATGATAAGCGATAGGCACAGTTTTTTTCTTATTTTAAAATTTAAGAGACTTTTGTTTGCATATAAAATTCTGATCCGCGGATAAACCTTCTGAGTCAATTTATTCACATGCCCACCGAATCTCAACCTTTCATCCACAATAACTCCCAGAATTTTTATAGTTTCGGAAAAAGTCAATACTTGATGACCTATATTAACCTTCATGGCTGTCTTTATATATTGTCTACGGCTTTCAGAACAAAAAAGAATCATGTTAGATTTAGTGGGATTGATGGATAAATTATGGCTGGACGAATATATGCACAAATTTTTTATGTCGGTGTTAAGATAGTTCGCCCCTATTTCAACCTCCTCTTCATGAAAAAAATGAATTAACTGGGTGTCATCAGCATACGATTGGAGTTCTGAGTGTCGAATAAAAGCAGGTAAATCTGCAGTGTAAAGTATAGTAAAGTAATAATATTTAGTATTATTAATTTTGATATTACAAATCTCGTTTATCTCGACAGCTCGGGGGGGGGGGGGCAATTGCCCCCTTTGCCCCCCCCTCTGAATACGCCACTGCTGATATGTACCAACCAAGTTTTTTGGACCATGACTGCAATGATATCTTTTTATGTACCAGTTTTTTAAAAAGTAATTGTGTGAGATTTGATGCACACATACTAACACACTAGCAGAGGTAGTTAAAAAATAAAAGCTCGTAAAAACAATTGTGCTGTATTTGATCCTCCCCTGTATAACTAAAATCTTTGTTACATAAGACAAGTAAGGAAATTACAAACCTTGGCCAATAGCAAACACAGCTGAATTATGCAATCCTATTTTGAACAGAGTTTCTTAAGCCCGACGCCTCTGCTTAGGTCAATCAATATAAGGGTTGGCAGAGGGTTAAGGCCTTGACCCACAAAAATAATGAGGTCTTTTTAAATGGAGAATTAATGGTTTGATGCTGATAGATCATATTTTTATTTCTATATATATTTTTTATTTTTTACAAGATCCATGGCAGTGTAATTTAAACACAGGCGTTAACATATATATAAAAAATGTAGGTCAAATTACCGATTCGTTTTCAACACAATAGATTTTTAGTCATATCTGTACAAGTTTATTTATTAGATACTATTTTTAGGCGATATAGTCGATGGATTCCTCAAGCAACGGCGATATAAAACAATAGCATACAATCACATCAGAAAACGATGATGCAGCTGCTTCTCTCTCTTTGTCTCGGAGCTTCACGTGTAGCTAGCTACACAATGGTCGTCTAGCTGGTTGTTAGTTACAATTCCTGCCGCTTAGAGGGCACGGGCTGGTTGAACGCGGAATAAAATGAATTCCACTGCGGTGTATATCAGTGTCGAATCTTCAAGGCAACCGCTAGGTCCGACGTTGCCACTGCTGCAGCTACAAAACGGGTGCATTTCGCGTGCATTGATCGATGACATCAATGTAACTACGCACCCCTGGTGATACAACAATGCAATATTGCAACTCTATATTGAATTTGAGTAGAGACAAGACTGACGTCGGAACAGGAACGTTTTCTTTGAGGGAAATGAATCGATGCTGGGCACAAAAGTTACATAACTGAATGCGACAGAGTACAAAACATGCGGGTCGCACGTATAAAGTTATAAAGTATAATGAATATCGATCAAAGTTGAAAGGAGTGACGGAGCTTCAAGATCGTGATGAATTGTTTTAATATAACGAATGCATCTATAGAAATATCAGCAGTTGCGGTTGTTTAGACGAGTGACAAAATAGCAGATACATACAGGGTGGTCCAACTTTTACCTTCATAACTTCGATCGATAGAAAATATCAAAAGAAGTTAATTTTTTCATATAAATATGTATCGAAATCCTAACGGTTTTCGTTGTACAGGGCGCCAAATTTCATTTTTTTGTTCAAGTTTCTTTTTATTTTTCCCAAAGGAAGACAGTTAAGGCAAACATATTTGGTACAGTTTAGACATACGTCAAATGCGGTAAGTTAAAAAATAATTTGACCTGTCTATTTCCACCAGTGCCAGAGAGGTGGGGGTAACCATTATATTTTTTTAGTAAAAAATGGTACGCCACTGGAAAAGAAATATTTTTTTGCTTTCGTTAAGTTTCACAATCAATTATAAGAAGAAACTATTCTTGGCCTATTTTGGAAAAATGTACCATTTTTTAAAAATTCATTTTTGAGAATTTTAAATTTTTAGAAGAAGAAAATCAAAGGAGTCTTCTGAAATTTTGCACACCTACTCAGTTTTTAATTCCGAACAACTTTCTTTAATAAAATTTTGTCGTAAAATCTCCTAAAAGAGTTTCTAGATTCAAAAAAATCATGTGTGTATTGGGAATAACAAAAAATAATTTTTCGCACCAGTAAAGTGGCCTTTATGATAAAATGTTATTAAGGAAAGTTGTTCACAATCAAGAACTGAGTAGGTGTGCAAAATTTCGATAGCCTAGACCTACTTTGGTTTTCTTCTGCTAAAATTTAAAACTCATCACAAAAATGAATTTTTCAAAAATGGTAGATACATTTTTCGAAATTAACTCAAAAATAGTTTTTTCTCATAATTGATTGTGAAACTTAGTGAAGGCAATAAAAGATTACTTTTCCAGTGACGTACCTTTTTTTTACTAAAAAATATTATGGTTGACCTCCGCCTCTCCGACATTGGTAGAGGTAGATAGCAAAACTTATTTTTAATTTATAGTATTTAATGTATGTCTAAACTGTATCAAATATGTTTGCCTTAGCTGTCTTCCTTAAGGAAAAATGAAAGGAAACTTGAACAAAAAAAATTAAATTTCACGCCCTGTATAACGAAAACCGTTGTGATTTCGATACATGTTTATATGAAAAATCTACTTATTTTGACATTTTCTATCGATTCTGGAAGTTATGCGGGTAAAAGTTGAACCACCCTGTATAATAGAAGATATATTGGAACCACACCGTCTCGCGTGTGTTCACACTATTCTATTTTATTCTAGGAACAATCTACAAGCTGAACAGCTTTGAATTCTTTTATTGAGATTTTGAACTATAAGAGTAAAGTACCTAAGGCATTTTTTAAAATGTGCCTCTTTTAAAAACCCTAGGAGCTCTAGGCTCCTCCCACACACTAATGGGACGCCCTGTATACAGGGTGATTCAGTTTCAACTCCTAGGATCAACTGAATATCGGAAAATATTGCCAGTTTGTTCCATTCAATTTTTCATTTAGAGGCCTTATAAAAAGACACAGGGTGTTAAAAGTTTTAAAAAATATGTTGGGTTTACTGAATATTTACCAAATTAGTTGAGATATTTGACTCATATTTGGTGCACAATATAACGACATGGTTTGACATAACACCTGATAATATCAAACTACTTAAACAAGCAGTGGCGGAGAAGTGAGTAAATAGTAAATTCAGTATTTATAAAAAGTAATAGTTTTTTTTTTTTGCTTTTATGTATTTTATGTATTTTTTTGTATGTGTTACGGCATTTATTAAGCTTATTCAATGGTTACGGTTTCACGAATTATTTTTTTAATTATTATTTCAATAGTTAAATCTGAGAAATCGACTAAAGTATTATGATCTATGGGACCGCGGTGGTGATGTTCATAGCGTCGCAGAACTATTTAGACTGCATGTTTTTCTGCCTTTGACCGCCTTGGTTCGAATAAAGGTCGAGGCAGATGCACGCACATGTCTTTATAGAAAAACACCGCTGAAGGCCAAGAGCGCTAGACAAATTGTGGATTCAAGGTATTGCTCCTTAATAGCTTTGTCAGTGTAATTTTCTAATTATTGTTATACACTCACTGGGATTACTAAGGTTTTCTAGGGTTTTCCGTAGTACTTGAACGAATCCTATCCCAGTTCTATCGGAAATAGTCGGCCCTAGCCGCAAATGGCAACGAAGACAAAATAATAGTAATTTGTAGTATTGTGAGGGTGAGAATTATTATTATTATTATTATTATCTCGACTTAGCCAAAAGGCATTCGCACTCCCTCTACGGGGAACATTCACTCAGATCCCGGGCATCCCGGATACCAAAAGGATCTGGCTCGGACGAGACCCTTGCCATGTTATCGGGCCCTAGGTGACATTGATGTTCTTGGACGATCCTGCATTCCCCATGAATTTCCTGACGGTTCGGGCTGTCGCAAGTAGTACCGCTTTCTGCATGGACCTGTAAAGACTATCAGTTAGATTCAGCTCCTTGATGTTTCTCAGCAAACTTTTTGGTATAACACCAGTTGTTGACATGATGATTGGAATCGTCTGGACGTTCTCCATTTCCCATTGCCTTCTAATTCGTTCTTCTAAGTCTCTGTACTTCGCGATCTTCTCGACTTGCTTCACACGCAGGTTGTTGTTGTTCGGGATGGCCACATCAATCAGAGTTGTCTTCCTAGAAATTTTATCAACTATTATAAGGTCCGGTCTGTTATGGGCAACTCGTTGATCAGTCAGAACTGTACGATCCCAGTACATCTTGTAGTTGCTGTTCTCAAGAACAGGCTCAGGTGTGTAGTTGTAATATGGGACCCTTTCTGTCTGCACAAGCAGCAGCTTTTCCGCCAGTTCCCGGTGCAAGATCTTGGCAACCGAATCGTGTCGTTCCTTATATTCCGTTGATGCGAACATCTGACATCCTCCTGTTATGTGCTGGATTGTTTCTGAAGTTGGGCACCCGTATCTGCATCTGTCATCCACTACCGATGCATCTCCTACAATGAATTTTAGGTAGTTGCGAGTTGGTATAACCTGATCTTGTATGGCCAGTAGGAAGCCTTCCGTCTCGGGGAACATTCGTCCCGAGGTCAGCCAATAGTTCGACGCTAACTTGTCGACATGTTCCTGGTTAACCTCATTAGGATGTCTCCCGTGCAGCGGCTTCCCCAACCACCTCTGTAGTTTATCGTTGTCGGTTCGGTGGTGATTTTGACGCTCGTGTTCCGTCAGACGTAGCGGTGTTGAGACGTCTGCTCCGCATATAGCCCTATGTAGTGTGGAGCTGTTGGCCTGCCTGTAGAAATAATTACGCAGATTTAATATTTGTTGGTCCAATTGCTTGCTGAGATCTGCCAATCCTCTTCCTCCTAGTTGACGTGGCAGAGTTGTTCTTTCTACGGCGCTACGGGGATGATGTTTATGAGCTTTTGTCAGTAGTGTCCTAACTTTTCGTTGCAGGTTGTTGATGTCCGTGTTGGTCCAATTCACTATTCCGAACGAATAACTGAGTACAGAGCACGCATACGTGTTCAGGGCCTTAAACAAATTCCTGCTGTTAAGATCAGTTCGCACTACTTGTCTTACTCTCTTGATGAATTCATTCGTTAAATCAGTCTTCATTGTTCGATGGTCTATCCTTTGAGCTTGTTTCATCCCGAGATACTTGTATGTATCTCCCTTGCTCATTGCTTCGATCTCCTGGCCGTCCTGCATCTCGTGTGCGCTTTGGTCGAGCTTTCCCCGGATGATATTAAGGGTGCGGCACTTGTCCAGTCCAAACAGCATTCCGATGTCCCTGGAGAACTCCTCTACAATTTTAAGCATTTGCGTTAGTTGGTTTTTGGTTGCGGCGATCAGTTTTAAATCATCCATATATAATAGGTGATTCAACTTGATCGCTTCTGCGTTGTTGCTTTTGATAGCGAAGCCATATTTTGTAGAGTTCAACCGATGTGATAGAGGGTTCATCGCCATGCAGAACCACAGTGGACTGAGTGAATCTCCTTGGAAAATCCCTCTTCGGATGTTGATTGTGTCGGTCTCGATGTTACTGTCTGCGGTTCTGAGTTGTATCTTAGTGCGCCAGGTTGTCATAACGTGTTCTAAAAAGGAAACTGTATGATGATCTATTTTATACAGCTTTAAGATACCTGTGAGCCAGTCGTGAGGTACGGAATCAAATGCTTTTTTGTAGTCCACATAAGCCATGTGGAGGTTTCGTTGCTTGGAATGAGCCTGGTTGCAGATGACAGAGTCTATGATGAGTTGCTCTTTGCATCCCATTGCGCCCTTCGAGCAGCCCTTCTGCTGCATTGCAATGATGTTGTTCCGCTCGCAGTGAGCATATATTCGCTGCGTAAGGCAAGATGTGATTATCTTGTAAAGCGTAGGCAAGCAGGTTATTGGGCGGTACTTGGCAGGGTTATCCGTATTCCGCTGGTCTTTTGGTAACAGGTAAGTTGCACCCTGTGTAAGAAACAATGGCATTTTCAGAGGATCGAGCAAGACTTCATTAATTAAGGTAGTTATTTGTTCATGCGTGCACCACAACTTCTTAATCCAATAATTTTGGAGATGATCTGGACCTGGTGCCTTCCAGTTGTGGGAATTCTTGATGACGTCGGAGACCTCAGCGGTTGTGAATTGCTCGTGTTGCATCTGGCTATAGTTCCGGCCCATCTCGCGTTCTTCGCTGATCCAGCTTGCACTGACATTGTATGGACCTGGTGTGGCAAGTTGATTTCTCCAGAAACCGTCGACCTGTTCTCTGCTAGGGTAACTCGCATTTGTGGCATCGGCGCTAGAATTAAAAGCACGGTAGAAACCCTTTTCTGATCGTTCAAAGAGTTTATTGTCTCGTTTCCTGTTGTTACTAGCCTTGTATCTCCTCAGACGCCCTGCGAAAACAGAAAGTTTTTGTTTTAATGTGTCAAGACATTGTTGAGCAGTGATGTTCGCGGGGTCATGCCGAGAATGCATTTGGGTGCGGCTCATTACTGCCTGCACCGCCCTCTGGATCCTTCTAGTTCTAACTCCTCTGATATATTCCGTCACTTGTCCTATGTCTTTACGGAGACTCTCGATCTTCCGATTTAGTCGCATTTCCCATTGAGCCATTCGTGGTTCTGGTCTTGCACGATTCAACTCTTGGGCCGTTCGGATCTTGGCACCCATTACAGTGATGACTGCCGTTGCGGCACAGTAGATTAACATGTGCATACGTTCTAATGTTGGTGTCACTGAAACATAGCTTGGTAAAATTCTTGTGTTCATAAGATCGAGCACGATCGCAAGTTTCCTGGAAGAATTTAATCTTGGTAGCGGTGGCCTGCTAAGTGGGTCTGTGCCTTCGTATCGCAATACTGCCTGTCTCATATGTGTGTCCAAGCCTTCAAAATGTTCTTCGTTAACCCGTTCCAGACTCTCGGTTGTTGGTTCTACCGTTTCGGCTTCTAGTTGTTGTCCAGGCTCTTGAAGTTCCCCATTGTTGTTGTTGTCATCTATGTCTATGTGTTCGCCGTGGATCTCTAGCTCAACTTCCCGTTTGATAGTGTTAAGTCGCGTTTCTGGAATTCGGTTATTTCTTAGAATAGTTCGATACTGATCTGACACTCTTTGTTCAGACACTTGCATGTGTGGAAACTCCCTGCAGAACTCGGCATGCAGTTGTTGTCGGTAGCCGATAATCTCTTGTCCTAAGTTTGTCACCCTGTAGAAAATACGCATAATCGATTCATTCATGGACACAGTCCATTTCATGCGTCGTCGTTGTAATCCCGCCTCTGTGAACGCTGGCTGAAGTTCCCGCGCAGCACCTTCGGTGGGTGGAACCCTAGTTCTCGTTTGGCTCCCATGTTGTAGATGTTCGTGTTGTTGTTGGGCTGTAGCTGTTTGTGCAACAGGGGCCCGCCTCATCAGCGCCCTGTCACCGACGTCCCGCTCGCTGTCATGCCCAGCGCCGGCTCCAGACATGCCCTGGCGATCCCCAGGCAGCGGCCCTATGACAATCATCCTATCATTCTCCATTCCATAGTTTTCTCCCGTAACGTGGGAGTGACGGCCCTCGGTCGCCTTTTACGACTCGCGGAGCCACGATAGGAGTATTCTAACCCGCTACCCATACGGGTCAACTAGGATAACGCGGGATCGTTACTCCCGAGGATCTGCCCCTGTCACCGGCCAAACCCCTCCTTGCGTTAACTGGGAAACACGGGATCGTTACACCCGAGGATCTGCCCCTCTCACAGGCTAGACCCATCCCTGTGTAACTGGGAGTCGCGGGATTGTCACCCCCGAGGATCAGCCCCCGTCACCGGCTAGACCCCTCCCTGCGCTACTGGATATCGCGGGATTGTCACACCCGTAGGTCTGCCCCTGTCACAGGCCAAGCCTCTCCATGCGTAACTGGGAATCGCGGGATCGTTACACCCGTGAATCTGCCCCTCTCACAGGCCAGACTCATCCCTGCGTAACTGGGGAGCGCGGGATTGTCACACCCGTGGATCTGCCTCTCTCACAAGTCAGATCCCCCCTGCTATTATTATTATTATTATTATTATTATTATTATTATTATTATCTCGACTTAGCCAAAAGGCATTCGCACTCCCTCTACGGGGAACATTCACTCAGATCCCGGGTATCCCGGATACCAAAAGGATCTGGCTCGGACGAGACCCTTGCCATGTTATCGGGCCTTAGGTGACATTGATGTTGTTGGATGATCCTGCATTCCCCATGAATTTCCTGACGGTTCGGGCTGTCGCAAGTAGTACCGCTTTCTGCATGGACCTGTAAAGACTATCAGTTAGACCCAGCTCCTTGATGTTTCTCAGCAAACTTTTTGGTATAACACCAGTTGTTGACATGATGATTGGAATCGTCTGGACGTTCTCCATTTCCCATTGCCTTCTAATTCGTTCTTCTAAATCTCTGTACTTCGCGATCTTCTCGACTTGCTTCACACGCAGGTTGTTGTTGTTCGGGATGGCCACATCAATCAGAGTTGTCTGCCTAGAAATTTTATCAACTATTATAAGGTCCGGTCTGTTATGAGCAACTCGTTGATCTGTCAGAACTGTACGATCCCAGTACATCTTGTAGTTGCTGTTCTCAAGAACAGGCTCAGGTGTGTAGTTGTAATATGGGACCCTCTCTGCCTGCACAAGCAGCAGCTTTTCCGCCAGTTCCTGGTGCAAGATCTTGGCAACCGAATCGTGTCGTTCCTTATATTCCGTTGATGCGAACATCTGACATCCTCCTGTTATGTGCTGGATTGTTTCTGAAGTTGGGCACCCGTATCTGCATCTGTCATCCACTACCGATGCATCTCCTACAATGAATTTTAGGTAGTTGCGAGTTGGTATAACCTGATCTTGTATGGCCAGTAGGAAGCCTTCCGTCTCGGGGAACATTCGTCCCGAGGTCAGCCAATAGTTCGACGCTAACTTGTCGACATGTTCCTGGTTAACCTCATTAGGATGCCTCCCGTGCAGCGGCTTCCCCAACCACCTCTGTAGTTTATCGTTGTCGGTTCGGTGGTGATTTTGACGCTCGTGTTCCGTCAGACGTAGCGGTGTTGAGACGTCTGCTCCGCATATAGCCCTATATAGGGTGGAGCTGTTGGCCTGCCTGTAGAAATAATTACGCAGATTTAATATTTGTTGGTCCAATTGCTTGCTGAGATCTGCCAATCCTCTTCCTCCTAGTTGACGTGGCAGAGTTGTTCTTTCTACGGCGCTACGGGGATGATGTTTATGAGCTTTTGTCAATAGTGTCCTAACTTTTCGTTGCAGGTTGTTGATGTCCGTGTTGGTCCAATTCACTATTCCGAACGAATAGCTGAGTACAGAGCACGCATACGTGTTCAGGGCCTTAAACAAATTCCTGCTGTTAAGATCAGTTCGCACTACTTGTCTTACTCTCTTGATGAATTCATTCGTTAAATCAGTCTTCATTGTTCGATGGTCTATCCTTTGAGCTTGTTTCATCCCGAGATACTTGTATGTATCTCCCTTGCTCATTGCTTCGATCTCCTGGCCGTCCTGCATCTCGTGTGCGCTTTGTTCGAGCTTTCCCCGGATGATATTAAGGGTGCGGCACTTGTCCAGTCCAAACAGCATTCCGATGTCCCTGGAGAACTCCTCTACAATTTTAAGCATTTGCGTTAGTTGGTTTTTGGTTGCTGCGATCAGTTTTAAATCATCCATATATAATAGGTGATTCAACTTGATCGCTTCTGCGTTGTTGCTTTTGATAGCGAAGCCATATTTTGTAGAGTTCAACCGATGTGATAGAGGGTTCATCGCTATGCAGAACCACAGTGGACTGAGTGAATCTCCTTGGAAAATCCCTCTTCGGATGTTGATTGTGTCGGTCTCGATGTTACTGTCTGCGGTTCTGAGTTGTATCTTAGTGCGCCAGGTTGTCATAACGTGTTCTAAAAAGGAAACTGTATGATGATCTATTTTATACAGCTTTAAGATACCTGTGAGCCAGTCGTGAGGTACGGAATCAAATGCTTTTTTGTAGTCCACATAAGCCATGTGGAGGTTTCGTTGCTTGGAATGAGCCTGGTTGCAGATGACAGAGTCTATGATGAGTTGCTCTTTGCATCCCATTGCGCCCTTCGAGCAGCCCTTCTGCTGCATTGCAATGATGTTGTTCCGCTCGCAGTGAGCGTATATTCGCTGCGTAAGGCAAGATGTGATTATCTTGTACAGCGTAGGCAAGCAGGTTATTGGGCGGTACTTGGCAGGGTTATCCGTATTCCGCTGGTCTTTTGGTAACAGGTAGGTTGCACCCTGTGTAAGAAACAATGGCATTTTCAGAGGATCGAGCAAGACTTCATTAATTAAGGTAGTTATCTGTTCATGCGTGCACCACAACTTCTTAATCCAATAATTTTGGAGATGATCTGGACCTGGTGCCTTCCAGTTGTGGGAATTCTTGATGACATCGGAGACCTCAGCGGTTGTGAATTGCTCGTGTTGCATCTGGCTATAGTTCCGGCCCATCTCGCGTTCTTCGCTGATCCAGCTTGCACTGACATTGTATGGACCTGGTGTGGCAAGTTGATTTCTCCAGAAACCGTCGACCTGTTCTCTGCTAGGGTAACTCGCATTTGTGGCATCGGCGCTAGAATTAAAAGCACGGTAGAAACCCTTTTCTGATCGTTCAAAGAGTTTGTTGTCTCGTTTCCTGTTGTTACTAGCCTTGTATCTCCTCAGACGCCCTGCGAAAACAGAAAGTTTTTGTTTTAATGTGTCAAGACATTGTTGAGCAGTGATGTTCGCGGGGTCATGCCGAGAATGCATTTGGGTGCGGCTCATTATTGCCTGCACCGCCCTCTGGATCCTTCTAGTTCTTACTCCTCTGATATATTCCGTCACTTGTCCTATGTCTTTACGGAGACTCTCGATCTTCCGATTTAGTCGCATTTCCCATTGAGCCATTCGTGGTTCTGGTCTTGCACGATTCAACTCTTGGACCGTTCGGATCTTGGCACCCATTACAGTGGTGACTGCCGTTGCGGCACAGTAGATTAACATGTGCATACGTTCTAATGTTGGTGTCACTGAAACATAGTTTGGTAAAATTCGTGTGTTCATAAGATCTAGCACGATCGCAAGTTTCCTGGAAGAATTTAATCTTGGTAGCGGTGGCCTGCTCAGTGGGTCTGTGCCTTCGTATCGCACTACTGCCTGTCTCATATGTGTGTTTAAGCCTTCACAATGTTCTTCGTTAACCGATTCCAGACTCTCGGTTGTTGGTTCTACCGTTTCGGCTTCTAGTTGTTGTCCAGGCGCTTGAAGTTCCCCATTGTTGTTGTTGTCATCTATGTCTATGTGTTCGCCGTGGATCTCTAGCTCAACTTCCCGTTTGATAGCGTTAAGTCGCGTTTCTGGAATTCGGTTATTTCTTAGAATAGTTCGATACTGATCTGACACTCTTTGTTCAGACACTTGCATGTGTGGAAACTCCCTGCAGAACTCGGCATGCAGTTGTTGTCGGTAGCCGATCATCTCTTGTCCTAAGTTTGTCACCCTGTAAAAAATACGCATAATCGATTCATTCATGGACACAGTCCATTTCATGCGTCGTCGTGGTAATCCCGCCTCTGTGAACGCTGGCTGAAGTTCCCGCGCAGCACCTTCGGTGGGTGGAACCCTAGTTCTCGTTTGGCTCCCATGTTGTAGATGTTCGTGTTGTTGATGGGCTGTAGCTGTTTGTGCAACAGGGGCCCGCCTCATCAGCGCCCTGTCACCGACGTCCCGCTCGCTGTCATGTCCAGCGCCGGCTCCAGACATGCCCTGGCGATCCCCAGGCAGCGGCCCTATGACAAAACTCCTATTAATCTCCATTCCATGGGTTTCTCCCGTAACGTGGGAGTGACGGCCCTCGGTCGCCTTTTACGACTCGCGGAGCCACGATAGGAGTATTCTAACCCGCTACCCACACAGGTCAACTAGGATAACGCGGGATCGTTACACCCGAGGATCTGCCCCTCTCACAGGTCAAACCCCTCCTTGCGTTAACTGGGAAACACGGGATCGTTACACCCGAAGATCCGCCTCTCTCACAGGCTAGATCCATCCCTGTGTAACCGAGAGTCGCGGGATTGTCACACCCGAGGATCAGCCCCCGTCACCAGCTAGACCCCTCCCTGCGCAACAGGAGATCGCGGGATTGTCACACCCGTAGGTTGGCCCCTGTCACAGGCCAAACCTCTCCATGCGTAACTGGGAATCGCGGGATCGTCACACCCGTGAATCTGCCCTTCTCACAGGTCAGACCCATCCCTGCGTAACTGGGGAGCGCGGGATCGTCACACCCGTGGGTCTGCCTCTCTCACAGGTCAGACCCCCCCTGCGCATTATTATTATTATCTCGACTTAGCCAAAAGGCATTCGCACTCCCTCTACGGGGAACATTCACTCAGATCCCGGGTATCCCGGATACCATAAGGATCTGACTCGGACGAGACCCTTGCCATGTTATCGGGCCTTAGGTGACATTGATGTTGTCGGACGTTCCTGCATTCCCCATGAATTTCCTGACGGTTCGGGCTGTCGCAAGTAGTACCGCTTTCTGCATGGACCTGTAAAGACTATCAGTTAGACGCAGCTCTTTTATGTTTCTCAGCAAACTTTTTGGTATAACACCAGTTGTTGACACGATAATTGGAATCGTCTTGACGTTTTCCATTTCCCATTGCCTTCTAATTCGTTCTTCTAAGTCTCTGTACTTCGCGATCTTCTCGACTTGCTTCACACGCAGGTTGTTGTTGTTCGGGATGGCCACATCAATCAGAGTTGTCTTCCTAGAAATTTTATCAACTATTATAAGGTCCGGTCTGTTATGGGCAACTCGTTGATCTGTCAGAACTGTACGATCCCAGTACATCTTGTAGTTGCTGTTCTCAAGAACAGGCTCCGGTGTGTAGCTGTAATATGGGACCCTCTCTGCCTGCACAAGCAGCAGTTTTTCCCCCAGTTCCTGGTGCAAGATCTTGGCAACCGAATCGTGTCGTTCCTTATATTCCGTTGATGCGAACATCTGACATCCTCCTGTTATGTGCTGGATTGTTTCTGAAGTTGGGCACCCGTATCTGCATCTGTCATCCACTACCGATGCATCTCCTACAATGAATTTTAGGTAGTTGCGAGTTGGTATAACCTGATCTTGTATGGCCAGTAAGAAGCCTTCCGTCTCGGGGAACATTCTTCCCGAGCTCAGCCAGTAGTTCGACGCTAACTTGTCGACATGTTCCTGGTTGACCTCATCAGGATGCCTCCCGTGCAGCGGCTTCTCCAACCACCTCTGTAGTGTATCGTTGTCGGTTCGGTGGTGATTTTGATGCTCGTGTTCCGTCAGACGTAGCGGTGTTGAGACGTCTGCTCCGCATATAGCTTTATGTAGTGTGGAGCTGTTGGCCTGTCTCTGGAAATAATTACGCAGATTTATTATTTGTTGGTCCAATTGCTTGCTGAGGTCTGCCAATCCTCTTCCTCCTAGTTGACGTGGCAGAGTAGTTCTTTCTACGGCGCTACGGGGATGATGTTTATGAGCTTTTGTCAGTAGTGTCCTAACTTTTCGCTGCAGGTTGTTGATGTCCGTGTTGGTCCAATTCACTATTCCAAACGAATAGCTGAGTACAGAGCACGCATACGTGTTCAGGGCCATAAACAAATTCCTGCTGTTAAGATCAGTTCGCACTACTTGTCTTACTCTCTTGATGAATTCATTCCTTAAATCGATCTTCATTGTTCGATGGTCTATCCTTTGAGCTTGTTTCATCCCGAGATACTTGTATGTATCTCCCATGCTCATTGCTTCGATCTCCTGGCCGTCCTGCATCTCGTGTGCGCCCTGTTCGAGCCTTCCCCGGACAATGTTAAGGGTGCGGCACTTGTCCAGTCCAAACTGCATTCCGATGTCCCTGGAGAACTCCTCTACAATTTTAAGCATTTGCGTTAGTTGGTTTTTGGTTGCGGCCATCAGTTTTAAATCATCCATATATAATAGGTGATTCAACTTGATCGCTTCTGCGTTGTTGCTTTTGATAGCGAAGCCGTATTTTGTAGAGTTCAACCGATGTGATAGAGGGTTCATCGCCATGCAGAACCACAGTGGACTGAGTGAATCTCCTTGGAAAATCCCTCTTCGGATGTTGATTGTGTCGGTCTCGATGTTGCTGCTTGCGGTTCTGAGTTGTATCTTAGTGCGCCAGGTTGTCATAACGTGTTCTAAAAAGGAAACTGTATGATGATCTATTTTATACAGCTTTAAGATACCTGTTAGCCAGTCGTGAGGTACGGAATCAAATGCTTTTTTGTAGTCCACATAAGCCATGTAGAGGTCTCGTTGCTTGGAATGAGCCTGGTTGCAGATGACAGAGTCTATGATGAGTTGCTCTTTGCATCCCATTGCGCCCTTCGCGCAGCCCTTCTGCTGCATTGCCATGATGTTGTTCCGCTCGCAGTGAGCATATATTCGCTGCGTAAGGCAAGAAGTGATTATCTTGTACAGCGTAGGCAAGCAGGTTATTGGGCGGTACTTGGCAGGGTTATCCGTATTCCGCTGGTCTTTTGGTAACAAGTAGGTGACACCCTGTGTAAGAAACAATGGCATTTTCAGAGGATCGAGCAAGACTTCATTAATTAAGGTAGTTATTTGTTCATGCGTGCACCACAACTTCTTAATCCAATAATTTTGGAGATGATCTGGACCTGGTGCCTTCCAGTTGTGGGAATTCTTGATGACATTGGAGACCTCATCGGTTGTGAATTGCTCGTGTTGCATCTGGCTATAGTTCCGGCCCATCTCGCGTTCTTCACTGATCCAGCTTGCACTGACATTGCATGGACCTGGTGTGGCAAGCTGATTTCTCCAGAAACCGTCGACCTGTTCTCTGCTAGGGTAACTCGTATTTGTGGCATCGGCGCTAGAATTCAAAGTACGGTAGAAAACTTTTTCTGATCGGTCAAAAAGTTTGTTGTCTCGTTTCCTGTTGTTACTAGCCTTGTATCTCCTCAGACGCCCTGCGAAAACAGAAAGTTTTTGTTTTAATGTATCAAGACATTGTTGAGCAGTGATGTTCGCGGGGTCACGCTGAGAATGCATTTGGGTGCGGCTCATTATTGCCTGCACCGCCCTCTGGATCTTCCTAGTTCTAACTCCTCTGATATATTCCGTTACTTGTCCTATGTCTTTACGGAGACTCTCGATCTTCCGATTTAGTCGCATCTCCCATTGAGCCATTCGTGGTTCTGGTCTTGCACGATTTAACTCTTGAGCCGTCCGGATCTTGGCTCCCATTGCAGTGATGATGGCCGTTGCGGCACAGTAGATTAACATGTGCATATGTTCTAATGTGGGTGTTACTGAAACATAGTTGGGTAAAATTTTGGTGTTCATAATATCGAGCATGATTGCAAGCTTCCTGGAAGAATTCAATCTTGGTAGCGGTGGTCTGCTCAGTGGGTCTGTGCCTTCATATCGCAATACCGCCCTTCTCAGCTGTGTGTCCAGGCTTTCAAAGTGTTCTCCGTTAACTGATTCCCGATTCTCAGTTGTTCGTCCCGCCGTCTCGGCTTCTTGTTGTGGTCCAGGCACTTGAATTTCCCGATTCTCAGTTGTTCGCTCTGCCGTTCCGGCTTCTTGTTGAGGTCCAGGCACTTGAATTTCCCCGTTGTTGTTGTCTATGTCTATGTGTTCGCCATGGATCTCTAGCTCAACTTCCCATTTTATGGCGTTAAGTCGCGTTTCTGGAATTCGGTTATTTCTTAGAATAGTTCGATACTGATCTGACACTCTTTGTTCAGACACTTGCATGTGTGGAAACTCCCTGCAGAACTCGGCATGCAGTTGTTGTCGGTAGCCGATCATCTCTTGTCCTAAGTTTGTCACCCTGTAAAAAATACGCATAATCGATTCATTCATGGACACAGTCCATTTCATGCGTCGTCGTGGTAATCCCGCCTCTGTGAACGCTGGCTGAAGTTCCCGCGCAGCACCTTCGGTGGGTGGAACCCTAGTTCTCGTTTGGCTCCCATGTTGTAGATGTTCGTGTTGTTGATGGGCTGTAGCTGTTTGTGCAACAGGGGCCCGCCTCATCAGCGCCCTGTCACCGACGTCCCGCTCGCTGTCATGTCCAGCGCCGGCTCCAGACATGCCCTGGCGATCCCCAGGCAGCGGCCCTATGACAAAACTCCTATTAATCTCCATTCCATGGGTTTCTCCCGTAACGTGGGAGTGACGGCCCTCGGTCGCCTTTTACGACTCGCGGAGCCACGATAGGAGTATTCTAACCCGCTACCCACACAGGTCAACTAGGATAACGCGGGATCGTTACACCCGAGGATCTGCCCCTCTCACAGGTCAAACCCCTCCTTGCGTTAACTGGGAAACACGGGATCGTTACACCCGAGGATCTGCCCCTCTCACAGGCTAGACCCATCCCTGTGTAACTGGGAGTCGCGGGATTGTCACACCCGAGGATCAGCCCCCGTCACCGGCTAGACTCCTCCCTGCGCAACTGGATATCGCGGGATTGTCACACCCGTAGGTCTGCCCCTGTCACAGGCCAAGCCTCTCCATGCGTAACTGGGAATCGCGGGATCGTTACACCCGTGAATCTGCCCCTCTCACAGGCCAGACCCATCCCTGCGTAACTGGGGAGCGCGGGATTGTCACACCCGTGGATCTGCCTCTCTCACAAGTTAGATCCCCCCTGCGTTTCTTATTTATTTTTTTCTTATTATTATTATTATTATTTTTATTATTATTATTATTATTATTATTATTATTATTATCTCGACTTAGCCAAAAGGCATTCGCACTCCCTCTACGGGGAACATTCACTCAGATCCCGGGTATCCCGGATACCAAAAGGATCTGGCTCGGACGAGACCCTTGCCATGTTATCGGGCCTTAGGTGACATTGATGTTGTTGGACGTTCCTGCACTCCCCATGAATTTCCTGACGGTTCGGGCTGTCGCAAGTAGTACCGCTTTCTGCATGGACCTGTAAAGACTATCAGTTAGACCCAGCTCCTTGATGTTTCTCGGCAAACTTTTTGGTATAACACCAGTTGTTGACATGATGATTGGAATCGTCTGGACGTTCTCCATTTCCCATTGCCTTCTAATTCGTTCTTCTAAATCTCTGTACTTCGCGATCTTCTCGACTTGCTTCACACGCAGGTTGTTGTTGTTCGGGATGGCCACATCAATCAGAGTTGTATGCCTAGAAATTTTATCAACTATTATAAGGTCCGGTCTGTTATGGGCAACTCGTTGATCTGTCAGAACTGTACGATCCCAGTACATCTTGTAGTTGCTGTTCTCAAGAACAGGCTCAGGTGTGTAGTTGTAATATGGGACCCTCTCTGCCTGCACAAGCAGCAGCTTTTCCGCCAGTTCCTGGTGCAAGATCTTGGCAACCGAATCGTGTCGTTCCTTATATTCCGTTGATGCGAACATCTGACATCCTCCTGTTATGTGCTGGATTGTTTCTGAAGTTGGGCACCCGTATCTGCATCTGTCATCCACTACCGATGCATCTCCTACAATGAATTTTAGGTAGTTGCGAGTTGGTATAACCTGATCTTGTATGGCCAGTAGGAAGCCTTCCGTCTCGGGGAACATTCGTCCCGAGGTCAGCCAATAGTTCGACGCTAACTTGTCGACATGTTCCTGGTTAACCTCATTAGGATGCCTCCCGTGCAGCGGCTTCCCCAACCACTTCTGTAGTTTATCGTTGTCGGTTCGGTGGTGATTTTGACGCTCGTGTTCCGTCAGACGTAGCGGTGTTGAGACGTCTGCTCCGCATATAGCCCTATGTAGTGTGGAGCTGTTGGCCTGCCTGTAGAAATAATTACGCAGATTTAATATTTGTTGGTCCAATTGCTTGCTGAGATCTGCCAATCCTCTTCCTCCTAGTTGACGTGGCAGAGTTGTTCTTTCTACGGCGCTACGGGGATGATGTTTATGAGCTTTTGTCAGTAGTGTCCTAACTTTTCGTTGCAGGTTGTTGATGTCCGTGTTGGTCCAATTCACTATTCCGAACGAATAGCTGAGTACAGAGCACGCATACGTGTTCAGGGCCTTAAACAAATTCCTGCTGTTAAGATCAGTTCGCACTACTTGTCTTACTCTCTTGATGAATTCATTCGTTAAATCAGTCTTCATTGTTCGATGGTCTATCCTTTGAGCTTGTTTCATCCCGAGATACTTGTATGTATCTCCCTTGCTCATTGCTTCGATCTCCTGGCCGTCCTGCATCTCGTGTGCGCTTTGTTCGAGCTTTCCCCGGATGATATTAAGGGTGCGGCACTTGTCCAGTCCAAACAGCATTCCGATGTCCCTGGAGAACTCCTCTACAATTTTAAGCATTTGCGTTAGTTGGTTTTTGGTTGCGGCGATCAGTTTTAAATCATCCATATATAATAGGTGATTCAACTTGATCGCTTCTGCGTTGTTGCTTTTGATAGCGAAGCCGTATTTTGTAGAGTTCAACCGATGTGATAGAGGATTCATCGCCATGCAGAACCACAGTGGGCTGAGTGAATCTCCTTGGAAAATCCCTCTTCGGATGTTGATTGTGTCGGTCTCGATGTTACTGTCTGCGGTTCTGAGTTGTATCTTAGTGCGCCAGGTTGTCATAACGTGTTCTAAAAAGGAAACTGTATGATGATCTATTTTATACAGCTTTAAGATACCTGAGAGCCAGTCGTGAGGTACGGAATCAAATGCTTTTTTGTAGTCCACATAAGCCATGTGGAGGTTTCGTTGCTTGGAATGAGCCTGGTTGCAGATGACAGAGTCTATGATGAGTTGCTCTTTGCATCCCATTGCGCCCTTCGAGCAGCCCTTCTGCTGCATTTCAATGATGTTGTTCCGCTCGCAGTGAGCATATATTCGCTGCGTAAGGCAAGATGTGATTATCTTGTACAGCGTAGGCAAGCAGGTTATTGGGCGGTACTTGGCAGGGTTATCCGTATTCCGCTGGTCTTTTGGTAACAGGTAGGTTGCACCCTGTGTAAGAAACAATGGCATTTTCAGAGGATCGAGCAAGACTTCATTAATTAAGGTAGTTATTTGTTCATGCGTGCACCTCAACTTCTTAATCCAATAATTTTGGACATGATCTGGACCTGGTGCCTTCCAGTTGTGGGAATTCTTGATGACATCGGAGACCTCAGCGGTTGTGAATTGCTCGTGTTGCATCTGGCTATAGTTCCGGCCCATCTCGCGTTCTTCGCTGATCCAGCTTGCACTGACATTGTATGGACCTGGTGTGGCAAGTTGATTTCTCCAGAAACCGTCGACCTGTTCTCTGCTAGGGTAACTCGCATTTGTGGCATCGGCGCTAGAATTAAAAGCACGGTAGAAACCCTTTTCTGATCGTTCAAAGAGTTTGTTGCCTCGTTTCCTGTTGTTACTAGCCTTGTATCTCCTCAGACGCCCTGCGAAAACAGAAAGTTTTTGTTTTAATGTGTCAAGACATTGTTGAGCTCATTATTGCCTGCACCGCCCTCTGGATCCTTCTAGTTCTAACTCCTCTGATATATTCCGTCACTTGTCCTATGTCTTTTCGGAGACTCTCGATCTTCCGATTTAGTCGCATTTCCCATTGAGCCATTCGTGGTTCTGGTCTTGCACGATTCAACTCTTGGGCCGTTCGGATCTTGGCACCCATTACAGTGATGACTGCCGTTGCGGCACAGTAGATTAACATGTGCATACGTTCTAATGTTGGTGTCACTGAAACATAGCTTGGTAAAATTATTATTATTATCGACTTAGCCAAAAGGCATTCGCACTCCCTCTACGGGGAACATTCACTCAGATCCCGGGCATCCCGGATACCAAAAGGATCTGGCTCGGACGAGACCCTTGCCATGTTATCGGGCCCTAGGTGACATTGATGTTCTTGGACGATCCTGCATTCCCCATGAATTTCCTGACGGTTCGGGCTGTCGCAAGTAGTACCGCTTTCTGCATGGACCTGTAAAGACTATCAGTTAGATTCAGCTCCTTGATGTTTCTCAGCAAACTTTTTGGTATAACACCAGTTGTTGACATGATGATTGGAATCGTCTGGACGTTCTCCATTTCCCATTGCCTTCTAATTCGTTCTTCTAAGTCTCTGTACTTCGCGATCTTCTCGACTTGCTTCACACGCAGGTTGTTGTTGTTCGGGATGGCCACATCAATCAGAGTTGTCTTCCTAGAAATTTTATCAACTATTATAAGGTCCGGTCTGTTATGGGCAACTCGTTGATCAGTCAGAACTGTACGATCCCAGTACATCTTGTAGTTGCTGTTCTCAAGAACAGGCTCAGGTGTGTAGTTGTAATATGGGACCCTTTCTGTCTGCACAAGCAGCAGCTTTTCCGCCAGTTCCCGGTGCAAGATCTTGGCAACCGAATCGTGTCGTTCCTTATATTCCGTTGATGCGAACATCTGACATCCTCCTGTTATGTGCTGGATTGTTTCTGAAGTTGGGCACCCGTATCTGCATCTGTCATCCACTACCGATGCATCTCCTACAATGAATTTTAGGTAGTTGCGAGTTGGTATAACCTGATCTTGTATGGCCAGTAGGAAGCCTTCCGTCTCGGGGAACATTCGTCCCGAGGTCAGCCAATAGTTCGACGCTAACTTGTCGACATGTTCCTGGTTAACCTCATTAGGATGTCTCCCGTGCAGCGGCTTCCCCAACCACCTCTGTAGTTTATCGTTGTCGGTTCGGTGGTGATTTTGACGCTCGTGTTCCGTCAGACGTAGCGGTGTTGAGACGTCTGCTCCGCATATAGCCCTATGTAGTGTGGAGCTGTTGGCCTGCCTGTAGAAATAATTACGCAGATTTAATATTTGTTGGTCCAATTGCTTGCTGAGATCTGCCAATCCTCTTCCTCCTAGTTGACGTGGCAGAGTTGTTCTTTCTACGGCGCTACGGGGATGATGTTTATGAGCTTTTGTCAGTAGTGTCCTAACTTTTCGTTGCAGGTTGTTGATGTCCGTGTTGGTCCAATTCACTATTCCGAACGAATAGCTGAGTACAGAGCACGCATACGTGTTCAGGGCCTTAAACAAATTCCTGCTGTTAAGATCAGTTCGCACTACTTGTCTTACTCTCTTGATGAATTCATTCGTTAAATCAGTCTTCATTGTTCGATGGTCTATCCTTTGAGCTTGTTTCATCCCGAGATACTTGTATGTATCTCCCTTGCTCATTGCTTCGATCTCCTGGCCGTCCTGCATCTCGTGTGCGCTTTGTTCGAGCTTTCCCCGGATGATATTAAGGGTGCGGCACTTGTCCAGTCCAAACAGCATTCCGATGTCCCTGGAGAACTCCTCTACAATTTTAAGCATTTGCGTTAGTTGGTTTTTGGTTGCGGCGATCAGTTTTAAATCATCCATATATAATAGGTGATTCAACTTGATCGCTTCTGCGTTGTTGCTTTTGATAGCGAAGCCATATTTTGTAGAGTTCAACCGATGTGATAGAGGGTTCATTGCCATGCAGAACCACAGTGGACTGAGTGAATCTCCTTGGAAAATCCCTCTTCGGATGTTGATTGTGTCGGTCTCGATGTTACTGTCTGCGGTTCTGAGTTGTATCTTAGTGCGCCAGGTTGTCATAACGTGTTCTAAAAAGGAAACTGTATGATGATCTATTTTATACAGCTTTAAGATACCTGTGAGCCAGTCGTGAGGTACGGAATCAAATGCTTTTTTGTAGTCCACATAAGCCATGTGGAGGTTTCGTTGCTTGGAATGAGCCTGGTTGCAGATGACAGAGTCTATGATGAGTTGCTCTTTGCATCCCATTGCGCCCTTCGAGCAGCCCTTCTGCTGCATTGCAATGATGTTGTTCCGCTCGCAGTGAGCATATATTCGCTGCGTAAGGCAAGATGTGATTATCTTGTAAAGCGTAGGCAAGCAGGTTATTGGGCGGTACTTGGCAGGGTTATCCGTATTCCGCTGGTCTTTTGGTAACAGGTAAGTTGCACCCTGTGTAAGAAACAATGGCATTTTCAGAGGATCGAGCAAGACTTCATTAATTAAGGTAGTTATTTGTTCATGCGTGCACCACAACTTCTTAATCCAATAATTTTGGAGATGATCTGGACCTGGTGCCTTCCAGTTGTGGGAATTCTTGATGACATCGGAGACCTCAGCGGTTGTGAATTGCTCGTGTTGCATCTGGCTATAGTTCCGGCCCATCTCGCGTTCTTCGCTGATCCAGCTTGCACTGACATTGTATGGACCTGGTGTGGCAAGTTGATTTCTCCAGAAACCGTCGACCTGTTCTCTGCTAGGGTAACTCGCATTTGTGGCATCGGCGCTAGAATTAAAAGCACGGTAGAAACCCTTTTCTGATCGTTCAAAGAGTTTATTGTCTCGTTTCCTGTTGTTACTAGCCTTGTATCTCCTCAGACGCCCTGCGAAAACAGAAAGTTTTTGTTTTAATGTGTCAAGACATTGTTGAGCAGTGATGTTCGCGGGGTCATGCCGAGAATGCATTTGGGTGCGGCTCATTACTGCCTGCACCGCCCTCTGGATCCTTCTAGTTCTAACTCCTCTGATATATTCCGTCATTTGTCCTATGTCTTTACGGAGACTCTCGATCTTCCGATTTAGTCGCATTTCCCATTGAGCCATTCGTGGTTCTGGTCTTGCACGATTCAACTCTTGGGCCGTTCGGATCTTGGCACCCATTACAGTGATGACTGCCGTTGCGGCACAGTAGATTAACATGTGCATACGTTCTAATGTTGGTGTCACTGAAACATAGCTTGGTAAAATTCTTGTGTTCATAAGATCGAGCACGATCGCAAGTTTCCTGGAAGAATTTAATCTTGGTAGCGGTGGCCTGCTAAGTGGGTCTGTGCCTTCGTATCGCAATACTGCCTGTCTCATATGTGTGTCCAAGCCTTCAAAATGTTCTTCGTTAACCCGTTCCAGACTCTCGGTTGTTGGTTCTACCGTTTATTATTATTATTATTATTATTATTATCATTATCATTGTCGTTATCGTGATCGTGATCGTTATCGTTGTCGTTGTCATTGATAATGATATTGTTAGTGTTTTTGTTGTTGATGTTGATGTTGATATTGATGTTGTTGCTGTTGTTGTTGATACTGATACTGATATTGATATCGAAACTGACATTGTCATTGTAAAGAACGGTATCAGATATCGATTTGCGGTTTTCGCCATTAAGTTTATCATAAGAAATGAGCCTCATACATAGATATCAGTTTTCGTCTATATCCGTTAAAAATAGGAGTCTCCCTTTAAATGTGTCTAATTTGGCCCACCCTGTACTTACATTTATATAAAAAAAAACTATATTCTGTTATTTAATCTGGCAATATGAACAATTTTTGTTACATGTTACAAAGTTATGCTTATTTTATGGTGAAGCTCTTCATTGCCCATATAAAGTTTCACATTACTACTAACAAATTTATCTGGCCTTAACATAAAAGTTATAAGAGCGCAATGGCTATTAATCCTTTGTGAATATCGCTCAAGTGATTCGCATTTGAACCACTGAGACATTTTGAGGACGATAATGTAGAAAAAATTAGGCTGTATAATATCTTCTAAGTGCCAGTTGGCAAAACAAAGTTTATTAGTTTTTAGTTCATAATTTAAATAAGGTTGATATTCTGCACATCTTTTCAAAATAGTGTCCAAATGTTGGGATTATCTTTCTTTCTACTTTTAATTGTCCTGCACCAACTAGGATTATTAAAGCTTTCCGTAGTACTTCGTAAATGCTAATCCTAATTCTCTAGAGACAAGTCGGATGTATCCGCAAATGATAAAAATAATAGTACCTAATTGACACCCCTTTTCCACAGAAGCATGTGGTTGCTTCTGGGGTAGATACTCCCTAATTTGGAGTATTGTGATAGTGAGAAATATTGCTATTGTTATACAGGGTGTTCCAAATATACACACATTAAATGATACAAATTAAAAATAGTTCGTTCTGTCTACATCCACCAGTACCGAGGCACAGGCGGGGGTCAACCATAATATGTTTTAATAAAGAAATAGTACGCAACTGGAAAAGTAATCTTTTTTCCTACACTACATTTCCAAATCAATTATTCTAAGAAGGATTTTTTAGGAAAATGTAACATTTTTCAAATAGTTATTTATGTACCAAGGCACTGAAGTTCAACTTTTTATGACTCATGTGGAATTTAGTTGCCGAGGCCTCTGGCCAAGGCAAATAAACCACATGAATCATAAAAAGAACTTCAGTGCCGAGGTACCTACATATTATATATTTTTTTGAAATCGGAAAAAAATGTTTTATTAGGCAAGAAAATAATAATAAGGGATCACCCGTCCATGAACCGACTACGCGCGGCGTTTCTTGACTTTGACGATCGCTCTACCTAGGTCAAGTATGACAAAGACACGGCCGCTTCGAACAGAAAAACCAAACTGCCGCTTGTTGTGCAGCCTCCATAATAAATCTATTGATATTCAAACCTACTAAAATATTTATACTGATAGATTGCGCTGCTATAGGTAACAATTTCTCAATATGTACGAATAGTTAAATGGGCCTTTATTGGTCGGGTTTTGAATATTTGGTCACTTTTGATGGGCGATGGCTCCGCGTCTGACGTTTGATGTTTACATCTTGCCAAGGCCTACTTATTGGAAAAAATCGTACAATAATGGGTTACTTCAGTGCCGATTTCTGAGCTTTTAATGAGGATTTTGGGACACTTTACTGCCGATTTCAAGAAAAAATCATTTTTGTGTTTTTTACTTTTTTGCATTTTTTTAGCATTTGCGTTTTTGAAATTTTGCACACCTACTTGGTTTTTCATTCTGAACAACTTATTTTAATAATAATAATCCGGGGACATACTGTATATATTGTATTATCGTCTGCCTTTCTAGCGATGTTTGATCTTAATTTAAAAACTTGTAAAAAAATAATAGGTACTATTATTTAACCTAGGCTAAGAATTTGAACTCCATATTACTCAAAAAAATTAATTGCCCTTATTATATGCTACTTAAGTCGCATCAAATTAGATACGGAAAACAGTTTCTTTTGAAAAATTTGAATAGAAGTAAAACAACTAAAAATACGAGAGATTGTCATTCTAGCGCATATGTTAAATTTGTCATTTAAAAAAACTGCAAAAGGTCAGCTTACTTATTTATAAAACAATTCCAAAAATGTATTTAAAATGCATAAAATACTTAGTACTTTTTAAAATAAAGGGACTAGAACGTGAAGGGAAGACACCATTTATGTTGCGCTCTGTATCTTAAAAAGTATCACCTTGAATGGAAATGCTTATTTCGAATGTTTCTATAGATTCTTGAAGTTTTGCCCCTAGAAGTTCGCCGATCCTGTATATCAGTCAGTATTTTCTTTTTAAGAAATGGAGTAGGTACATTTTAAGAGTTTAGATTATATAATGTTTAACTTTTGGGACTCACTGAGTTTGGGTTTCTTTTGCTTGAGATTCTTTGCTTGTTTGCTATTTAGATGACCTGAAACTAGTCATAGCTAAATTTCAATATGTCCAAGCTATTTCTCCCAATTATTTTCTCCTTCTCCCAACTTTTTTTTATCGAATTTATCCACTAGGTACTTTACGCTCTGTATAGACAAACGGTATAATTTGAAAATAAACATCAGTAACAATTTTCCTACAACAATATATTAACGTTGGACATAAAAAACAGTTTACTTACCATTAGTTTGCCTTGTACGTCATACCCAAATTAGGGCTATATGAATTATCAAATACCAAGGCATAATAATCGATATTCACGTTACATGATGTATATCAAACCAAAATCAATTGATTACATTTTTTCAGCTTCTACCACTTAGGGTTGCAATAAATGTAAACTTCATCTTTTCTGAAATGAAAATTAAATGATAAAATGAAAAATCTACTTTGTGGGAAGTCCGCATTTTTAGGTAGCCTGTTTGATTTAATACAAATTTTACTAAAGACAATAATTTTCATTTTTTCGTCTTTTTATGACGTTAAAAGTTCGTGATCGTAAAGTTTTCTTCATTCCTATTTGCCACGTTTATTCTTTCAACATTAAGTAAAAGTAAAGCTAAAAGAACCAGACTGGCAGATGGTAGGTAGGTACGTCAAACACTATTTTGATGTACCTACGAGGGCATTAATTTGATTTTCTTCCAAGTTAATAAAACTTTGACTCAGAATTTTCAACAATGGGCAGGCATTTGAAAATAAAACTCCATAAAGCAATGGAATATTGCGTTCTAATTGAAGCAAATAGTTTATTCACCGCTTAGAAATAAATCAATACCATGACATGACTGAAAACAATGTGTGGGTGTAATATCCTGTTGAAGATATATTATAGCTGGTTAATTTTGACGTAATTTGGAACTAGGATCGTATTGCGCTCGGTGTGGAGTGGATTTGGGGAGATTAGTTTAGTTTATCGCAACAATTGTGAGTGTTGAAGCTACAGAGCAATCGCTCTCTGAGGGAGAAAGAGAGAGAGAGAAATTTGACAATTAGAGCTAACGAAAATAATTTCCATAAACATAGGCAGGTAAAGGCATACCTATATCGTTTTAGTAAATGAAAAATGCGGACGGTCTACTAAAAAATGAAGAGGACCCATTATATAAATAGATAAAGTCTTAGAAAGTCCAAGTTATTCAAAATAGACACTTTGTCTCAAAATTGGTATTCTATTCCACAATTTTTGATCATGAATGAATGTTCTTTAACACTCAATCAAAAAAATTGAGTACCGACTTTAATCAATATTATCTAGGTACGTTTTCTTATTTTTGAATGTTTCTGTCCGTACATCATATCGACATTTTGAATATAGCCAATAACTCTTCAAAGAAGAAAAACTATTTATAAAAATGACTTCAGTACAATTAGATCAGTTATACAGTGTGGATAGAAATTGTGGAATATTGCTTATATTTCTTAAAATATTCCTCAGTACAATTAGATCAGCTATACAGTGTGGATAGAAATTGTGGAATATATTTCTTAAAATATTCCTCAGTACAATTAGATCAGCTATACAGTGTGGATAGAAATTGTGGAATATTGCTTATATTTCTTAAAATATTCCTCATATCAAAAACATGTTTTAATAAAAGTGTTAGGGGAAATTATTTCCCGTTTAGTGATATCAAGCAATCTTTCGTAGCACAAAAAATGTGGTTGCCATGGTAACCGATTGATTTTTTTTAAATGGCACCATATACTTTTTTTGGTGAAAATTGATACATTGGAACTTTCCGAATACGATACAATACAATTTTAGTGGGGTCGCATAAGAAAAAAAATACAAAAAAATGTTTTCTATTATGCTATTGACAATGTTTATCAAAATAATTATTAACATCAAGTTAGCCCTGCGTATTTAAGTACTTAGTATGTTAACCTGTATTCTTTCCGTTTCACTTAATTCAAGCGCCATTATAACTTACTAAGTACTTAAGTGCACAGAAAATTGAGTAAAAAAGTAGTTTACTGTAACAATGCACACAATTACAAGCAACTGACAGCTAGTGACAGTTTCCCATTGTTCTGATTTTGGCATGGCTAACTTGATGTTAATAATTATTTTGATAAACATTGTCAATAGCATAATAGAAAACTTAATTTTTTTGTATTTTTTTCTTATGCGACCCCATTTAAATTGTTTTGTATCGTATTCAGAAAGTTCCAATGTACCAATTTTCACCAAAAAACGTATATGGTGCCATTTAAAAAAAATCAATTCGGTTACCATGGCAACCGCATTTCTTGTGCTACGAAAGATTGCTTGACATCACTAAACAGGAAATAATTTCCCCTAACACTTTTATTAAAACAAGTTTTTCATATGAGGAATATTTTAAGAAATATAAGCAATATTTCACAATTTCTATCCACACTGTATGTGGCTGTAATGAAGCTTCTGCCTTAATTACACAGTTTTTGTAAAAAATATTTACAAAACATTGTTTATTACTATTTCCATTGAAAATATAAAATAGAACTTCTGAAAAAGGAACAGAAGTTGTTTTTAAGTGTTTGGAAAAGTATACAGGGTGTCACAGTTAAGACGTAAGAGCGATAATGTCCGTAATTTTTAAGATAAATTGTTGTTCAGAAACTAAACTTGTGTGGTTTTGAATAGCGTCAAAAAGAAAACAATTGAATTTCAAACAAAAAAGTTATAGCACAATAACTAATTTTTTGAAAATATGAAGTTGGAAATTTTGTTGCATTTTTCATTAGACTGGTAAATTGGATAAAATATCTGCATCGCACACAATAATATCGCTTCCGGTATAGCCACATGTCTGTCATAATAGATTCCAAAATTTCAAACACAAGACTATAAAGCAGAAAATAATAAAATTTAAATAAAAAATTTTTCTTGAAATCGACATTAAAGTGTCCCAAAATAAGTAGGCCTTGGCGAGATGTAAACATCAAACGTCAGACGCGGAGAAATCGCCCGTCAAAAGTGACCAAATATTCAAAACCCGGCCGATAAAGGCCCATTTAACTTTTCGTACACATTGCGAAATTGTTTCCTTTAGAAGCGCAATCCTTCAGTCTACATATTTTAGTAAATTTGAATATCAATAGATTTGTTGTGTAGGCTGCACAAGAAGCAGCAGTTTGGTTTTTCTGTTCGAAGGTGCCGTACGTCATTAAGGACTTGACCTAGGTAGAGCGATCGTCAAAGTCAAGCAACGCCGCGCGCGTTGGTTCATGGACGGGTGATTCCGTATGATTCTTTTCTTGCCTAATAAATCTTTTTTTTTTTCGATTTCAAAAAAAATATAATATGTACCTCGGCACTGAAGTTCTTTTTATGACTCATGTGGTTTATTTGCCTCGGCCAGGGGCCTCGGCAACTAAATTCCACATGAGTCATAAAAAGTTGAACTTCAGTGCCTTGGTACATAAATAACTATTAATATACCATGTTTTTAAAAAGGACTAAAAGTAATAAAATAATATAATAATATAAAAAACGGATTAAACGATTCGAAAACGTGGGGCGCAAGCAATAGATAATAGTAAGGAGTCTAGAGGAGTAGCAGTGTATTTATATTTATTAATATTATAAATGGAGATTTGACAGTTTACATTAATTTTTGTATTCAAACAGTTACATACAATAATATATTGAAAATTAAAAAAAGCTGATACTAGCTAATAAGTTACTTATATTTTATTTTTCTGTCATTTCAGTATTAATAAAAGGCATATTATTTATGAGTACAGAGAGCCTACCATCTTAGTAAATTACTCTTGTAGTTAGCCACGATACCTGTCTCGTTCATCTCTCTGATCTCTTGAGATATTTTTTCGTTAATTTTTTCGATAATATTTGACCTTTCCGCATATATCCGGTCCTTCAAAAGTGCCCCATAAAAAGAAATCGAGTGGGGTCAAGTCTGGGCTTCTGGCAGGCCATAAAATAGTTCCATTTGAACCAATCCATTTTACAAACGTGTCATCTAGATGCCTCTTGACAGCATTTTATTTATATGCTGGAGCACCGTCTTGTTGCCAAACAATATTCGGCTCATTAACTTGATTCAGTAGATCAAAAAATTCTCCTCTTAAGAGCTGTAAATATTTTAGTCCAGTTAAACCACCTTCAAAAAATAATGGACCAATTATATCATTTCGAAAAATACGACACCAAACATTTATCGAAGTTTGACCTTGTCGTTGAATTGAAATAAATTGTCGTGTATTTTCTGATGACTAACAATGAGTGTTTCTTCTATTAAAAACGCCACATGTTGTAAAAGTGGCTTCATCAGTCCACAATATAGAATCTGTAATAGTAATTAACAGTAGGACTAGTAATAGAATAGTAATGTCTAGTAGTAGTTGGTTAATAGTAGTATAGTGTAATCTTTATAGTGATAATTTACAAGTGATAAAAATACGCACCTATAAACTGATCATTTTCCGCTTCACTCTCCAACACTAAACGGCAATATTCTCGCCTTCTATAATAATTATCATTTTTATACAGTTTAAAAATGGAAGTGTATCAACTTGCCCACTGTATCAACTAACCCCGGTCTCCCCTATTTTGAAAATAGTGATTTTTTGATATTTCATCAAATCTCTGTAGCTCCGTTATTTCTGATTATACAGAAAAACTGTAGAGACAAAAATTGTAGATAATTTTGGGCTTAATAAGATAATCCTATCCAATTTTTTATGTTGTTTGAGATTTTTTAGTTATGACATAAACTTGTGTTTTTTTTTTAATATAAATTATAGTTGGCTGTAGCCTTATAAAATCGGCCATTTCTTTGAGCTTTCCAAAGATATAATACTCGGCATAGTTATTATAAAAAATAAAAGAGCTATGGCTAATTTTCTGATTTTTTTTATTTTGTTTTTTTGCTGGTAACAAAATGTAACAAAATAAAACAAAAATTAAAAAACTCAAATTCAAATTATTATTATTTTAAAAGGTCACCTTTTAAAATAAAAAAGGTGTTCAAACAATCCACCATTATTATTTAAGCAAATATCGCATCTTTATAAAACTGAATTTGTCGCCTTTCTTAGAGAGCGCCTGTCAATACTGGCAATTGCTTCTAAAACAGCTGCTCTTAATTCAACAATTGTCTCATACTTTATTTTGTACTGTTCCCCACAAAAAGAAATCCAAAACAGACAAATCGGGGGATCGGAGCTGCCAGGAAATAGGTCTATTTCTCCCTATCCAACTATTTGGATAGAGCTGATCTAGGTAATTTCTTACGGGCAAATAATTATGTGGTGGAGCTCCATCATGATAATTTTTGTTTTATTTTGTTACATTTTGTTACCAGCTAAAAATAAAATATTTGAAAGTTTGAAGTATGACTTATCATAAAATAGAACGTAATTATGAAAATATTCCATGGCTGACTATGTGAAAATTAAAAAAAAAATAGAAAATTAGCCATAGCTATTTTATTTTTTATAATAACTATGCCGAGTATTATATTTTTGGAAAGCTCAAAAAATAGCCGATTTGATAGGGCTACAGCCAACTATGATTTACATTAAAAAACACAAGTTTAAGTCATATCTCAAAAATCGCAAACAACATAAAAAATTGGATCAGATTATCTTATTAAGCCCAAAATTATCTACAATTTTTGTTTCTACAGTTCTTCTGTATAATCAGAAATAAAGGAGCTACAGAGATCTGATGAAATAGCAAAAAAACACTCTTTTCAAAATATCTAGTGAGCCATGAACTTTTTTAAAAATCCAAAAGGGACATTAGATCAGGGCAATCAAAACTGCAATTCTTTCCCCATTTAACCTTTCTTCTAGCTCTTCTAGTTTCCGAGATCCCCATAGTGGGCATCGAAAAAACTCACCCTGAATATATAGGGTGTTCCATCTAAAAAACATAAGTTTGGTCTATACCTCCAAAACGCGACATTCATTTGTTTTTCTGAATACACAACTGAAATCGCGAGAAAATTTTATACAATTTTACTGTTTATTCAAAATTAAAAATAAAAAAGTTAAGGGATTAGAGTGTTATATGAATAACCCTGTACTTGAGTTAATTACTGTGATATTTTTTTCTTCGTTACCTATGTGCAGTACCTAACCTTCTTTTCTTTTATAGAAAATAGAAAAGTTTTCAATTTTTATCCCAACCCCACCATAGCTCAGTGGCAATTCACTAAGGGAGGGGCACATGCTATTATAAATGGCAGTGGCGTAACTACCGCTATATCAGCTGTATCAATGATACAGGGCCCACTGGCCTGGGGGGTCCACCGACCAATAAAAAAAATAAAATTTGATTTGGTTACTACTTCAAACTTAAAATTAAATGATTTTCTTTTAACACTACGGGTGACTTCAGATTTGTATGCATCTATGCATCACATAGACATAATAAAACGAAATTTGAGATTTTGTTTACTTACAGTAAGTTGGTATCTAACTACAGTTATAACTCACAAGGCTTTTTATTTTTTGGATTTAAAAATCGGCCGGCAATTTGTTGAAAATAATGTTAATTTTATTTCTATAGGTATTATTTATAAATAATGGTATGCTACTATAACTATAGTCTTTTTCTATGCTTCAAAGAACAGAGTTTAATATTAATTTCTATCTATTTAAATTTAGCATTTGTGTGTGTAAAATGTAAATTCTGTTTTCTGTTGATTACTGCCCAGTCCTCCGTCACCTATCAATAATATCAATATGGCCGCCTTTTACGGAATTCTAGGGACATGAAATATTTTTACCTGTCACAATCGTAGTGTACAATTAAAGAGCGTTTTTAGTTTATTTTTATTTATTTTCTCAGTTTCTCAATAACACCAGTACGAAGTCGCATCGCGACAACGGCAAGAAAATTTTTAAGCATACTTGCCAGTTTCTTGATAAGCAATGCATCGGCGGAAATATATTTTTATTTACTTAAAAAAAAATAACTTGGTTACATACCAATATGGTCCAAGACAGACTAAGTAATTTAGCCCCATTAAACATAGACCGCAGTATACCCATAAATGAAGAAAATATCAGTTTGCGCAAGAAGTGAAAATATGATTTTATTTTGTGATAAGTACATTATTTTTTAAATCTAAAGAATTATTGTTTCTTTTGTGATTTTGTTTTGTTATTTATTTAAGTTTGTTTTTTTATTTTGCTTGGGTAAACATTTTTTTGTTTTTGTTTTTCTAGAGAAATAATTAATTTAATTTTTCACAAAAATACATATTATATTCTACAAATTTTCCTTACCGGCCCATCAGGAATTTTTTTTACTACGCCGCCCCCCGTTTTGATTTGCCTGGATCCGCCTCTGGGAGTATGTAGATTTTAGTTTACCCCCCCCCCCCTCGGCTCAGGGGCTCTTGGCTTAACCTTTGATACAGGGCCCACTCAAAGCTAGCTACGCCATTGATAAATGGACTTGGTCAGCGATCACAAATAAAAACCACTGCATATATAATTATAGTAAATATAAGAGAGGCCCTTGTTAGTAAAAGTCCGAATAGTATAACAAATTTTTATTAGACTCGTAGTTTACAGGACAAAATCTAATCTATGTTTTGATTTTGAAAAACGGTTAACTATATTTTCTATTCTAACATAACATAAATCTAGAGCCAAGGGGGGGGGCAATTGCCCCTGTGCCCCCCCCCCCCCCTTGGATCCGCCACTGCCAGGGACGGATGGGGTAGGGTCAACCGGCCCGGGAAGTTTAGTCATTCCGGCCCAATAAGATATCTTGCAATAAAAAGCAGGTTTATTTTTATTAGGATAGTTTATTTAAAACCTCTTGCATAATCTTGAAATACATATAATAAAAATAAATTCTTCTAACACCAAAAATTAAAACAGCCGTATTCTCTATAATACAAAAATAACACAAAAATGACAAACTAGACTAGATCTATTATTTGATTTATTAAATTAATGCTTTTTTACCACGTTTTTACTAACTCGCTTTCTTTTCCTCCTGTTCATCTGTTCGTCAAATTTTGCAATTAATTTTAAACTAATTTCCCGACGAGTTAGAGACTTGAAACTTCAAACATAAAACATTCCTAGCTCAGACTAGGATAACAATGCAAAATTAATGTACTACATGTTATTAATTATGTTATTATGTTATTTGTTACTTTCAAGGAAAGTAAGAATACCTACCTAATAAATAAAAATATTTGACTAGTGGAAATTTATCAACTGATGCATTGGTAAGTAAGAAGGATCTGGAATTAGTAATTATTAATAAACCTGAAATTTGCCACATGTCTGTGTCATAATCTCATCAAGATGTTTAAAATCGATTGCAAAATTTTAAACAAGACTAAAAAAGCAGAAAATAATAAAATTTCAATATATTATTTTAATATACTCCTTGTTTAAAAATGACTAAAAAGTATAAAATGATATAAAAATGGGCTAAAAAATTAAATAATTTCTCCTAGCCTCATAAAGATTCGAAAAACGTGGGGCACATGCAATAGATAATAGTAGGCAGTGTAGAGGGGTAGCTGCCGTTGAGAAAACATTGTATACTTTATAATTTTTACTTACTTTTTAAAAACGTGGTAGGTATATTTTTAAAAAATATATTTAAATTAAATTCTTAATAAAGAACTTTATGATGGCAATATATTGATAACTTCTTCAATGTCCATTTGATTTAAAATAGCTTTCTCTATATTCACTATAATAAAAGGCTCAAACAGTACCTAGGTCCCCGTTTGCTTGTGAGCACTAGAAATCTATGAAAAGCCGAGTAAAATTTAGCGCTATATGTTTTTTTAGATTCGTCTAAAGTAAGATATCTGATATCTCACAGACACTACTATTTCGATTTGGGTGATTATTCCATTTCTAACTATGTTTTTTTTAAATAACCAATTTTCAGAATATCATATAAGGCATTATTTTAATAATAAAACGGATGGTGCCATCGAATTGACCATAGCTCAAAACCCTTTGTACAAAATATCAGTACTCTAAGTTATACAAAGTTCACAAAGTAGGGAAAAGATTGAAAAAATTAGATTCTTCAGAGTACCCTGTGTAAACCACAGGGTACAGGTTGGAAATATTTTTTTGTAAATCGATTAAGCTTTGCCTGAGGTATTATTTACTGTACGTAGTATAGCCAATCTAGCTCATACAGGGTGTTCGTAAAAAAATCAAATTTGACGAAAATATCATTTATTAAAAAAATTACCCAAAGAAAAAATGGATTTTATATTAGGCCCCTAGGTAACTGTCAAATATGTAGAATAGGTATCGTTTTTGTTTTCATGGCATTCATGGCACACCTGATTTGATTGATATGTTGATGAATAAATTATCATTAAGGATGGAGGATGATGTTAAAATCAAGTATGTTTTCCAAGGGGGACCGACATAATGCAGTAAAATCCCCAATTTTTTTAAAATAATTTTCTAAATACATGATTTCATCAAATTTGAATTTTTTACGAACATCGTGTATGATCTAGACTGGCAATAATTATGCTACTACGTACAGTAATACCTCAGGCAAAGCTTAATCGATTTGCAAGAAAAGATCACCAACCTGAGCCCTGTGGTTTATACAGGGTACTTTGGAAAATCTATATATTTTTTTAAATGTTGGCCCCACTTTGTGAACTTAGAGTACTGATATTTGCCACCATCCATTTAATTCTTAAAAGAATGCCTAATAATATGGTATTCTGAAAATTGTTCATTAAAAAAAACATAGGTAGCCATCACTCAGTCGAAATAGTAGTGTCTGTGAGATGTCTTCCTTTGGCTGAATCTAAAAAAAATATATGATAAATTTTACTCTAGACTTCTAGAGTGACACACTGTATTCCTTAATCTATTTTTATATATCTTAATGTTGAAAACGACCATTCACATTCAACTTGAGAAATAGGCAATGTCAAAATGTACTGATATGCAGAAGCCAAAGCAGAATATTATGCCCCTTGGAACATATTTTTAGGAAGGGAAGAATGGGCCGGAATGGGCATAGGGACGTCGCGTCATCGCTGCGGCCGCGGTGATGATTATTTCGATATTTTGCGTATTCCGTAAGCCCGCTAGCCGTCCAGGCCGGCCCAAGTCGGCCCGATTGCGACCGGCCCTTCGGGCATTTGCCCGATAGCCCGGCCGCCCCATCCGTCCCTGGCAAGGGCGTAGATACGGGGGGGGGGTAGAGGGGGTAATTACCCCCCCCCCAAGAACAAAATAAAACCAGAACCTTAACCACTGGGCTACACGTCTATTATATAGTTATTCAATATATTACTAGTGTTGGTTTTATTTGGCTTTATATACAGGGTGAGTTTTTTTCGATGCCCACTATGGAGTTCTCGGAAACTAGCAGAGCTAGAACAAAGGTTAAATGGGGGAAGAATTGAGGTTTTGAATGCTCAATGTAATGCCTCTTTTGGATTTTTAAAAAAGTTCATGGCTCACTAGATATTTTGAAAAGAGTGATTTTTTGTTATTTCATCAGATCTCTGTAGTTCCGTTATTTCTGATTATACAGAAAAACTGTAGAGACAAAAATTGTAGATAATTTTGGGCTTAATAAGATAATCTTATCCAGTTTTTTATGTTCTTTGTGTTTTTGTGTTCTTTTTTTTTTGTGAGATATGACATAAGCTTGTATTTTTTTAAATGTAAATCATAGTTGGCTGTGGCCTTATCAAATCGGCCATTTTTTTTAACTTTCCAAAAATATAATACTCGGCATAGTTATTATAAAAAATAAAATAGCTATGGCTAATTTTCTGATTTTTTTAAATTGTCACATAGTCAGCCTTGGAATATTTTCATAATTACGTTCTATTTTATAATAAGACACTTAAAACTTCCAAATTATTTTATTTTTAGCTGGTAACGAAATATAACAAAATAAAACAAAAATTATCATGATGGAGCTCCACCACATTATTTGCCCGTAAGAAATTTCCTAAATCAGCTCTACCCAAATAGTTGGATACGGAGAAATAGACCTATTTACTGGCAGCCCCGATCTCCCGATTTGTCTGTTTTGGATTTATTTTTGTGGGGAACGTTGAATTAAGAGCAGCTGTTTTAGAAGCAATTGCCAGTATTGACAGGCGCTCTCTAAGAAAGGCGACAAATTCAGTTTTAAAAATATGCAATACTTGCATAAGTAATAATGGTGGATTGTTTGAACACCTTTTCTATTTCAAAAAGTGACTTTTTAAAATAATAATAGTTTGAATTTGAGTTTTTTAATTTTTGTTTTATTTTGTTACATTTTGTTACCAGCTAAAAATAAAGTATTAGAAAGTTTGAAGTATGTCTAATTATAAAATAGAACGTAATTATGAAAATATTCCATGGCTGATTATATGAAAATTTAAAAAAAAAATCAGAAAATTAGCCATAGCTCTTTTATTTTTCATAATAACTATGCCAAGTATTATATCTTTGGAAAACTCAAAAAATGGCCGATTTTATAAGGCCACAGCCAACTATGATTTACGTTTAAAAAAATACAAGTTTATGTCATATCTCAAAAATCACACAACATAAAAAAATTGGATTAGATTATATTATTAAGCCCAAAATTATCTACAATTTTCTTGTTTTTACAGATTTTCTGTATAATCAGAAATAACGGAGCTACAGAGATCTGATGAAATAGCCCCATTTAACCTTTGTTCTAGCTCTGTTAGTTTCCGAGATCCCCATAGTGGGCATCGAAAAAAACTCACCCTGTATTGTATATATATATATGTATATATATATATATATAAGGATGTAAGATTAGCGAGTGTAAATGTAACAATTACAAGAAAAGGTGATAATGGGCAAACACTCAAAGTTAACAAAAAGAAAAAACTAGTAACCGCATACACGTGTTTCATGCTATTTGGCAATCATCAGTACGGTGTAACATTAACCAAATCAAAAGATAGGCATGATTTGGGAAGCAACAAATGAAGTCCAGGCAGGAGCCAACAGCACATTTGCAGCTTCAGTCAGCACATGCCCTATTTTGGGGCTTGTACTAACATCGCCACGGAGGCTGCTAAAGCGACCTGCGTGGAAATCTTCATAACCCAAGATACAATGACAATAAGGATGTAAGATTAGCGAGTGTAAATGTAACAATTACAAGAAAAGGTGATAATGGGCAAACACTCAAAGTTAACAAAAAGAAAAAACTAGTAACCGCATACACGTGTTTCATGCTATTTGGCAATCATCAGTACGGTGTAACATTAACCAAATCAAAAGATAGGCATGATTTGGGAAGCAACAAATGAAGTCCAGGCAGGAGCCAACAGCACATTTGCAGCTTCAGTCAGCACATGCCCTATTTTGGGGCTTGTACTGTAAATAGGGCATGTGCTGACTGAAGCTGCAAATGTGCTGTTGGCTCCTGCCTGGACTTCATTTGTTGCTTCCCAAATCATGCCTATCTTTTGATTTGGTTAATGTTACACCGTACTGATGATTGCCAAATAGCATGAAACACGTGTATGCGGTTACTAGTTTTTTCTTTTTGTTAACTTTGAGTGTTTGCCCATTATCACCTTTTCTTGTAATTGTTACATTTACACTCGCTAATCTTACATCCTTATTGTCATTGTATCTTGGGTTATGAAGATTTCCACGCAGGTCGCTTTAGCAGCCTCCGTGGCGATGTTAGTACAAGCCCCAAAATAGGGCATGTGCTGACTGAAGCTGCAAATGTGCTGTTGGCTCCTGCCTGGACTTCATTTGTTGCTTCCCAAATCATGCCTATCTTTTGATTTGGTTAATGTTACACCGTACTGATGATTGCCAAATAGCATGAAACACGTGTATGCGGTTACTAGTTTTTTCTTTTTGTTAACTTTGAGTGTTTGCCCATTATCACCTTTTCTTATATATATATATAATAGTCTTTACTTATGCATACCTAAATACCCACCTATAAAATCGCAATAAAACCTTATAATTGGGGAACAGACGAACTATAAATAGTAGGTATTACCATTACCCCCCCCCCCCCCCCCCCGGAAGAAAAAGCTATCAACGCCCTTGGTCCCTGGCCACTGCCATAGCTATGTCTCCAGCCGCGGCTCACCCTGTATCGCAGCGGCACGTGCGACGCTTCCGCCGCATCGCCCGCATCGGCGTAGTTAGCGAGGCGCCCCCGTACGGTGCGGGAGCGACGGGGGTTGATACCGCCCTCCTACGAACAGGGACTTTCGATCTGCCCCTAGAGCGCACGCGGGCCAGTCTGCACTAGCCCGACGAGCCGCGCTGAACTCCGGGGAGGCCAGCCGCTCGGATGCCTCAAAAACAACAAAAGGGACTGCTCCAGCACGGACGCTCGACCTCTTAAATGACGTGGACAGTGCGCCAAACGTGCCTCCCCCTTGTTCTCCCCGGTCTTCTAGTCGACTCTAAGAAAATATGAACAAGAAAAGAAGCAAAGGTATGCCACCACGTCCGCTCCGCTGTCGCAACGCATGTCCTTCGCATAGTTTTAGCGCCGCATCGGCGGGTTTGCTTTTACGGCGGCCGTGGCCGAATTCGCGACGTTGCGGGAAAAACTATCAGCTGCCATTGGCGCTAGGAACGTTGTTTCGACCGGATTCGTATTACTACCGCCTAGAGCGATCGATAGAGGAGTGACAGTGCGCTATACTCGTCTAATAAGAAAAAAATGGCATTTGTAAATAGAGGTCGGCGCTGGAATAATCCATTAACGGATTATAAAAAAACCGCTCGAAAATCCCGTGGAGCGACCTATTTTGGACGAGCCAGTAGCAATACAAAAAAAGAAACACGACAACAACTCTCTATCGTTTTAATTCAAAATCATAGAAACGCTGCTTTTGCTTAGGGTGTTTTGAATTATTTTCAAATCGATAGATACCTAATTCTATTTACTTTTTCTGTTATTGAATACCGTTTATAACACAAACATTGCATGGAAAAAGATGTGTGTAATGGGAAAATGTTCGCTAACTGACTGAACCTCGGTTGGCAGACAAGAAAGCCCAATATTTCGTCTACTTATAACTGTATAGAAAGTTTGACGAATTAACTACTAGGTAGTAGCCAGTTAAATGTCATCCCTCCGACATTTATTCATACAAGCCTCATCCATTCTTCTTTCGAATAAAAAAATTAGTTCTTGCAAAAGACCGGAATATTTAAGTTGCCTGTGGTTTACACCACCCGTATGTTTTATACCGCCCCGAGGGCCTTCATTTTCGAGAGAAAAAAGAGCATTACAAAGTTAGGAAAAAATATAACTTTCGTTTTTTTATAGAAACACCCAGTTTATTTTTGGTTTTTGGAAATCTATGTATTTTCCCGATTCCATCGATGTAAATAAGACACTATAATTATTAAAATTAAGTTTGCCATAAAATGTTATAAGATCAATTTATTGATATACCGACCTACTGTGGGATATCTCCTTTCTTTAAACAACGAAGTGACGTAACCTAATAAAAATTAATGTTATTGGAAGAAATGTTCTTATTCAAATTGATTTATTCTTCCCTGGCAATTTGATTTTTCAAAAATGTAAAAATCTACAATGTGTTTCTCTAAAAAGACGCATTATATTTTTTAAAACTTTTAGATAGGTACTTTTTTGTTTCTTCTAATAGTACTTTTTTAAAAAAAACCTACAACTTGCGTATGTATTTTTTTCTATATTTTGCACCACCGCTATAGAGCGGTGGTGCAAAATATACAGGAACACCCTGTAAAAATCAAATTTTATATGTTAGTGTCAGTTGGCGAAGATTTTTTTCTCCAAAACTACTCACGAAATCTAAAAATAAGAGCACGAGCATTTGGTTGCTTTTGGGGCACTCCTAGTTTGTAGTATTGTGAGGGTGAGAATTATTATTATTATATTATTATGTTTTCTTACATTTTAAATTTTTTTCTCAATCTGATTTCACAAGCAAAACTTTCTTCGGGCGTAAGCGTAAATGTCGAAAAAGAAGAAAAAAAAAAGGTGGAATACACTGTAGGTTCGGATACAACTTACTAAGAAAATAGTTATTAATAATTAACAATCCATTGTATGTCTTAAAAAGAACAAGAAACTCAAATTTGCGTCGTTTTCTCAAAATCTAGTAGCTATTGAGAGTCAAATTAAAATATGTATACAAATACAAAAAGAGTTACTTTCTGAAGCACATGGCAAGATGTGGAACTTTATTAGACATGTTACCACCGATATTTTCCAATTCTTTATTTTTACAGGAGGGACTTTAGCCACTGTTGTCCTTTGAAGTTTTTCTCTAAACTTGGCTGGTTTAGAAGATTAACTCCTATTTCAGAATTTCACACCAAGCAAAGCAAATAATAGAAGTGAAGTTATTGATTAAACCACAACAATTTTAATATTTATTTAAATCAATGCAATCAAATAGTAAATTTTACAAAATTCTTTAGGTTCAAGAAACATATAAAGCAAGATAGTAAAACTTTTTGATATTTCAACAAATAAACCAATTTTTAGCGATTTTATATACGCATTAAAATTCATTTTTGGCAAATATCAGAAGTCACGTGACTTTTTTTAACGCAAATGTAACCCCAAAATTGAATTTCGAAAAAATCATTAATTAAAAAATTCCCCCTATGTTGCTTAGTTTTTGGAGGACTCTGTATGTTTTTCTGGAAATCTCTTGATTTCTGTAAATAGTCTAAAAGAAGAAATTTGACAAGAAGTTTTGATAAAAATGCATGTATGTACCTGTAATTTTCTAGATACAAAGCGTTTATGAAAATAGGTACTAGATACTAACAAATCAACCAAAATTTTTCAGAAGCCATTGGCGTAGAAATTATGTTGCCCACCCGCGCGCCACAAAAATGTCAATGCTGGACACTATGCTAAAAACCCGTGCATGACGTTTAATAATAAAACTGGATATTTAAGATATTTAAAATATCCAGTTTTTATTACGATTTAAGTTTTTTTTAAGATAATTAAGTGTCTTTAAAGCCAGCATTTCGCATTTTTGCCATATTAACAGAGTTTTTATAGGTAGATTTGTTTCTCATAACATGAAATTACCATACATAAGAAGAAAATCTTTTGCCCAGATGATTACGCGAATTGCTGAAGATTAGAAAAATATTTTTATTTGTCTACCAAGGGCAGTGAAGCTCAAGTTTTTATAACGAATGTGTAATTTAGTTGCCGAGGCCTCCAAGGCCGAGGCAAATAAACCATATGAGTTATAAAGAATAAGAACTTCTGTGTCAAGAGATACATTATATGTTTTTTTTTAATCGGAAAAATAAGTTTCATTGGGCAAAATAATTACTGTAGATTTCTGAGCTTGTGATGACGATTTTGAGGCTCTTTAATGCCGATTTATAATTAATTTCTTAAACGCTTTTGACTTTCTCTAGGAAATGTCAAAGTTTGTCTAGAAAATCGGGGACACCCTGTATAATAAACGTTTTAATTTATGTGCTTCAAGCTCCTTCGGAAATTTGGTACAAAATGATGAGCCACAGTAATTATTAAAAAGAAAATTTGAGTTAATGCTCAGAATAAATTTTATCCGAGAAATCGATGCTGGCCCTATATTCGGAATACAAACGTACTATTTACGACCTACGTGTACATGAACTTTTTGTGTTAGCTTGAGAAGTAAAATCGATTGACATAGTTTGGAAGGGATCAAGAAGTATTTTGTTTGCAGAGCCAATACAGAGATGTGATTTTTATTTTCACTACGTGAGGGGAAGTATTGTTTTCTACAAAAAAAGATTATTCAATAAATTGGTTTAAAATGTTCTAACAGGAGTGTATTAGATAAATGTTGAACACGCTGAAATACAGAGTGTTCTGATTTGATCCGGAACACCTCTGTAAAATTGTGACGAGCTGCACGATTTTGATGAATTTTTGTGTGCGTGTAGGAATTGTCCTTACGCACTTGTGGGACGTATAGTCGTGGTGGCATCACTAAAATCACTATTTCACGGTCTGCTATTTTTTTTTCGAATCGATTTTTTGGAAAATGCTATTGGGGATTTTTAATGTCCCAAGTTTTATTAATTTACTTCTCCGACTAACATTTATACAGGGCCTTATAGTTCGGAAAATTGAATTATTTTATTTTCAATTAAAAATCAGGAATGCTTTGGAAATATTTGAAAATCGGCCAAAACTTAATATAAACATAATAAAAATGTCCCCCTAATAAAGAAAACATAAAAAGAACACCATCGTACCGTTTTAAAATAATACCTAAATATAGCAACTTTTCTGTGATCTGTGAAGAATATGCCATATACAGGGTGTTTCTAAATTATGGTTCCAACGTATTGTGACAGGTAGTTTCCCATAAACATGGGTCCGTAAATGCATGATAAGAAAATTACAGGGTGATAAATGTGGAGTTTGAAAAACATCTTTATCGCAATAACTTCTACAGAAGTTATGCAACTTAAATGAAACTTGGTGCAGTTCTTTAGTAACTGAATTGCAACAATTTTGTGTAAAAACAATTTATTGCGACAAAATGTGCCCCAAAACACCTGTTAACTCCAAAATTCGAAAAATAAAATTTTCAGTTGCCGCTTTTTTAAATTTTACAAAATAATTGTACCATTTAAAGTAACAAAAAATTCCCTATGAACTATGTATCAAAAATTTTTTGCTTTCAAAATGGCCCGGACTGAACTCGACAAAATTTTGAAATCCATATTTCAGGAAAACCAGTGACGTTTTACTCAATATTCATTAGGCATTTTTTCTTAATTTTGAACGTACAATTCATCTGTAAAACATTTAAATGCGGTAGGCGATAATTTTATTTTTCGAATTTTGGAGTTAACAGGTGTTTTTGGGGAACATTTTGCTGATTTCAATGCAAGCGTTTGATTTCATCGTTATGAAACAAGAGTAGGTAGGTACCCTTTTGTTGCAAAATAAAAAGATGCACGAAAATGATGAACCTGCGAGACCAAAAAGATAACCTCATAAAGTTACAAGTAAAAGCACAATCCAAAAACAGGGCATCTGTGAGATATCTAGAAATTGACATTTTCGGCTTATTCTTGATCCCCAAAAACATAGTAGTAGAACCTGCGAGACCAAAAAGATAACCTCAAAAAAGTTAAGAATATAAAACCCTTTGTGCTACCCTGCCCCTCCGCCTCTGGTCGATGGGAATATTTTTTTACACAAAATTGTTGCACTTTGGTTACCAACGGACAGCACCAAGTTTCATTTCAATTGTACAACTTCTGTAGAAGTTATTGCCAAAACATGTTCTTTAAACTGTACTTTTATCACCCTGTAACTTGCCTATTATGTATTTTAGGACCCATGTTTATATGAAACTTTTTGTTCATAATGACATTTTCTATCTGTCATATTACGTTGGCACCATAATTTAGAAACATCCTATATAAGTATTATTTTAAAACGGTAGGATGGTGCTTGTTTTCCATTTTCTTTATTAGTAGCACATTTTTGGGACGTTCTATTAAGTTTATCCGATTTCCAAATATTTCCAAAGCATTCCTGATTTTTAATTTAAAACTAAATTCATAAAACTTGGGATATTTGGGACTGATGAAACTACGTTGACAGATTTTCTATAAAAAAAATCGCTAATAGCATTTTTTAACATATCACACTTAAAAAATATGGCATATTTAAGCGTTATTTTAAAAAGATAAAACGATCTTCTTTGTCGTTTTCTTTATTAATACGACATTTATGGGCAGTTTTGAATAAGTTTTCTTGATTTTCAGATATTTCCAAAGCATTCCTGATTTTTTTATTGAAAATAAAAACATTCAATTTTAGCAAGTTTAAAGTCCTGTAGAAATGTTAGTCGGCGAAGTAAATTAATGAAACTTGAGATATTGGGTTATCAGGGAGGCTGAATAAGGCTAGGTTGTCAGATTTCCGATCAAACAATCCCCAATAGCATTTTCCAAAACATCGCATAGAAGAAAATCATAGTAAGTCGTGGAATAGTGATGCCACCATGACGATAAGTCCAACCAGTGCGTGACACTTCCTAGACACACACAAAAATTCATCCAAATCGTGCAGCGCATCACAATTTTACAGGGGTGTTCCGGATCAACCTGAACTGAACACCCTGTATATAATATTCATTTCAAATCTAGTACCTAAAAGCTACACGGACTCTTGACTCTTGCCTATACCAGGACGGTTTGCATTGCTTTTGGTCACGGGCAAAAGTGGAAACGTATAAAAAGTTCTTCAGTAGTTTGTAGCGATCAAAATTGGCGAAAATATCTATTTATATTTTTTATTTTATATGCATCTGCCAAAATCTACCAAATTCATCCCATTCCAACCGCACCTCCTTTCTATAATAATATCAAAAATACGCTTTACTAAGAGCTATGTACTAATTTCGTTGGCTAAAAACTACTGTAACCCGAAAAACAAAATATTAATTATTATTGATCCCCCATTTTTAAACACTTCCACTTTGCTGGTGATGTGGAAATAAAGTAGAGCAAATAGGTATCTATGTTTTGGCTGCTTCTCTGCATTGCGGCAAAAGTGTTAACTTTATTGAAAAACGTGTTTATGACGCTCACTTTCAGAGCTCTTAAAGTTATATACAAAGTTAACTTAAACACAACTTGATGAAAATATTTAGATCGGCAACGGCCTAAAGTAGCATTTATTTTTTTTAATCATTTACGGAAAACTGAGTAATCGAGTAAACATCACATTTTATCTGCTTATTTTAGAAAAATTCGGAATGTTCCAGATGTATCTTTACTAACTAAAATAATGTGCTAATACAGGGTGTTTCCGTTTATTTTGCACCACCCATACAACCTTCATTTTTTGAGTCACAAAAAAACTTTTTTCTTGAAATCGGCATTAAAATGTCCCAAAATCGTCATTAAAAGCACTGGAATCGTACAATAATGTAGCCCATTATTGTACGATTTTTTCAATAAGTAGGCCTTGGCGAGATGTAAACATCAAACGTCAGACGCGGAGAAATCGCCCGTCAAAAGTGACCAAATATTCAAAACCCGGCCGATAAAGGCCCATTTAACTTTTCGTACACATTGCGAAATTGTTTCCTATAGAAGCGCAATCCTTCAGTATACATATTTTAGTAAATTTGAATATCAATAGATTTGTTGTGTAGGCTACACAAGAAGCAGCAGTTTGGTTTTTCTGTCAGAAGGTGTCGTGTCTCATCATACTTGTCTTAGGTAGAGCGATCGTCAAAGTCAAGCAACGCCGCGCGTAGTCGGTTCATGGACGGGTGATCCCTTAATATTATTTTCTTGCCTAATAAAACATTTTTTTTCCGATTTCAAAAAAAATATAATATGTACCTCGGCACTGAAGTTCTTTTTATGACTCATGTGGAGTTTAGTTGCTGAGGCCTCTGGCCGAGGCCTTGGTACATAAATAACTATTATACAAAAGTTTTAGGGTTTTTCAATCTGAATCTGTATTTTTCAAATCAACTTCCCATTCCAATGATATAAATACGTCATACGTTTCCTCTAATGGAAATGGATAAAGGCTTTATAGTAATTTAGATGTTTTAATTAAAATCAAGATAACCATGGAATAACAATTTATTCATATGATATCAATAGTATATTAGTCTGAGTTTTACACATGTTCTGCGTTTAAATCTAATCACTTATTTCCCCAGGGTAGTAAATTCACTTATTTCCCTGGTGTCATGGCAATCTTGATTTTAATTTAAAACAGCTATAGGTATAATAATTATAGTGTTTATCCATTTCCATTAGAGGAAACCTATGACATATTTATATCGTTGGAGTCAGTAAAACACGTAGATTTCAAAAATTCAAAATATACCGTATGCTTTTATAAAAAAGTTTGTATACTTTTTCTTATCTTTGCGATGCTCTTTTGTTTCTTCCAATGGCAGATTATGGCGGTTCAATAAAAGAGTGGTGCAAAATATATGAGAACACCCTGTACACAGCAATTTTAAAATTTGAGAGGTTATATTAGAAAACTACAGTCTTTTGTTAACCTATTCTCCATCGTAAATATCCGAAATCTTACAAATTTTAAAATATCTTAAAATATTAATTTAATCTACACGAGTGAAAATGGAAAATTTAAACTTTAGAACCCTGAACATTATTGCCTATATTTTTTTTTGTGTTTTTCAAGTACCTACTTGAATATTTTAATAGTAATATTCAGGCGCGGCTTTTGGCATTTGGTCAATGACCCACCTAATTTATTTCAATTTTTTTTCAATATTTAATAATAAACTATATTTTAAAAAATGCAATTATATTTTCATGCAAAAACTCTCCAATTATTACTAATGGAATCAAGATTACTAATGTATAATAATAATTTATTATTATCCGCAGCCGCCTGGCCGTATTTTAAATTAATCTCACCGGTTATTATGGCAATCCACAAGGATAAATGCATTGCAAGTGAGACAGAGAAAACAGCATACGCGCCCGCTCTGATGCCAAAAAGAGACAAGTAGATGACGAAATAGTCAAGGGCCGACCATTCATAATGGCGGCGGTTTCACATAGCAGTCAACTGCAGTCACAGTTCAACTGTTCGGTGGAGGAAGCTGTTACTGCTATAGCAGAACTGTTATGTGGCGTTTCACAATATTTGCAAAAGTGTGTTGCCAGTAGTAGCAAAGTCTAGAGAATACCTACTGTTCTCTAGAGTTTGGTAGTAGTTGCAAAATGGCGCCGAATGAAAGAAAAGTGTATACTATCATGTGCTTTTTAATTTTAAAAAAGTTAATGTTAAATATTAGACGTAAATATAAGAAGAAAAGGTATTGGGTGAAAACGGCAGACCATGTTTTGACTGAATTATATTAACAGTAGAAGGAGATTTCCAAAATTTTACGTCTCCCATACGAAAAATATATTGAGGTGACTTTAAATGTCCCATAGACATTCATTTTATCGATCTAATTCGATTAGATGGCATTTTTCATCTGAAAATTAGAAATATTTCTAGTTATAACAGTATCTGCGATAGCAGTCTACTCCGATCACATCGATATTCGCTTGGCAGCGGAACCACGCCCACCAAACAGTCACTGCGATCGCAGTCGTGTGCTATGTGAAACCGCCTCCAGAGGCGTAAGTAGAGTAACGAGTAATAAAGTAGAGTAGAGAGAGTACGTCGGCGCGCGCCGAATATCGGGCATGGACAAAAATGGCGTACATAAACACGGCAAAAATCTTTCAAATTTCGGTTTTTTTCGCGAGTTTTCGCGAAGTTTCGATGTTGTAAAAGGTGCAAAATAGTGTGGTGATTAGTTTGAGCTGCGTACGGTGAAAATTCATCCCTATTACAACAACAAATATCGTCGTGAAATCCGGGATGTCAAAAGGAAATTTGAAAATTCATTTTCTCGAAAACAACATCTGACCGGGAAAAACCAAGACCGGATTCGTGTTCAGGGACCTCAAAACTAGGGGAGGTAGCCAAAATTTCAAGAAAATCGTGGGTGGATTACACCACTGGAAATAATTACCGAATTTATAAAAGGTGAGTGAATAATCCTCGGAATTATCGCAATATTAGGTATTATTTTTCATAATAATTGTCTAATGGATATCTCAAGGTATATATTATGTTTTTTTGCTTTATTTCCAAACTAACATTAGTTTGTAATATGAAGCATAAGTCTGCAGTGCAATTATTATAAGATAAATGGACTTATCTACCATCTACCTCTAAGGATGTTTGAGCTTTATTCTGCAGTCTCATATTATGATTCCAGACTTATATTAGTTTGTAATATGAAGAATGGGAGAATTATTGTTAGTTAATTAGTAGTAGAGAAAATTTTGGACTTTATTATAAAAATGTGGTAGTTGAAACGAGTGCAATTATGGGTTTGGATGTCCGAATATCGAATGATAGAGGAAAGTACCCTAATATGAGACCACATTACATTTTGTTCTGTATTTTGTCCTATAATATATTATAATGCGCAAACTTACGTCGAATACGTTTAATATAGTCTCTATTTTCACTGCAGTTTATTATGTAGGATTGCCAAATACTAACAGTTGTTGCGTAAATGAGAATTATGAAAAAAAAAGTCAAATCTTCAATTTTCAAAATTGGGTGCCTAATATGAGATAGTCTCATATCCAGGTTTAACAGAAACACTACTTGCCACAAAATAATTTTTATTTCAAAAACTTTAAAAGAATATCAAATTAACCTAGTATACAATAATTTTGTTACATAACACTTGACACACTTAACAGGTTCCTAATATGAGACAGTCTCATATCAAGGTTTAACAAAAATACTACTTACCACAAAATAATTTTATTTCAAAAACATTAAATGAATATCGTGAATATCAACTTAACACGGTATACAACTCTTTAATTATATAACACTTGACATTCTATTCAAATTATTAGTAATCTAAATTGGATGAAGGAAGTCTCCTTATATGAGATATCTCATATTAGGAAAACTGGGGTGTCTCATATTAGGAATCCGATGTACATATCATAGAATGTTTTGCCATCGTTAACAAATGTTATTAAACGCGTTATATAACTATTCTAATTATAAAATAACTTTTATTCAATACAACAAGCTACACAAATATATTAAACACTTACCACGTTATTCAGAACTACACGGTAACCGAAGCTTTTTAAAAGTTTGTGCACGTTCGGTTGAAGTAAGCAATGCGGTTCTTAACCTAAAAATTTAGATGAGCTAGACACTGCAGTACATGTGGCGACTTGTACCATTAGTGATTATTTGAGACATTGCCAGCTAGATTGAGACTTTTACTTTAGGAGTTAGTGTGGGGTCTCATATTGGGAACTGTCTCATATTAGGGTACTTTCCTCTATATTGTTTTCTATATTTATGGGGACAACTTTGATGAGAAAGTCCAAAAAAGTGTTGCCATGTCGTCTTCTATAATATGTTGTTTTAGAATTTGTGTAAAATATTTTACACTTTACTATTTTTTTCATCTAAATATGTGAGAGGTGCTCGAAGCAATTATTGTTTATTAAATTTCGGCTGCTTATAATAGCCTTCCATTCATCGCGCTGTGTTTTCCCAATCTGTTCCTATATTGTTATTTATTGCTTCCTACCATTTTTCTCACGTTTGCGGGATCTGATCTCCGATTCAACAAACTCGTGCTTCGGTAAAGTTTGTTTTCGTCAGGAGTGTGGCCAACTCGTTAAGAGACTGCTACAGCCCTCGGGAAAGCATGTAGGCACATTCCTGGCATTATGGAACCGAGACTCACCCAAATGCAAATAAACCTGGATTTTTTTGATAGATTTCAGTTTGCATTTGCTCAACTGGAAAACTCGACGAATTTAAACAGGATTTAGAGTTTAGAGCATTTGAAAGAAAATTTCTTTCGGATGTTCAGTTTTTGGCTAAAGAAATTAGTACCTATATTAACTGTTAGCAAAAAGTATTTATGACATTATTATAAATGGCTGCAGCTGCAATGGGTTCAATTTAAAAATAGCAAGCGATATGTCGTTTTCTAGGTTTTTGGGCAAAATAAATTCAATTTTGGCATTATTTTGAAAAAAACATACTACAGGTTCTTATTTCGTTGGCTAAAAATTGAATACCTACCTAACAATAAAAGTTTATCAAAATCGTTAACAAATAAAGATTTTACGATAGGGTGGTAAATTCTTAACGTGGACACACTGTAGGTTTGTGTTTTTTTTAGTTGAATTCAAATTAAATGCCGTGGATAAGTTCTGAATGTCCCTGAACTAAAACGTCAATATTCAAACCCAGAAAAGTATCTGCATATACGAGGGAGGGTCAAAAATAGAAATTCCCTCAAAAGTAAAGTATCCTGAACGGAAAATATTTTTTACTAAAAAAAGTGGTTTAAACTAGCTAGTTTAAGCTATGTTCAAATATAAAATGTCATCTTTTTATCAAAAATAGAGAGACATTTTATAAAATGACTATTGCTACGAACTAAATAAGTCTGTAAATTATCTGTAACGTTCAATTTTCATTATTTTGTTCTGCCGACCCAGAATATCTCGTAGAAGACAAAGTCTTTTATTTATATTTTGTTCGAATGCTGGATGCATCTACCGAAAAAAAGTGATCGAATTCACAGTCGAGTCTTCCCGAACAAAATCGCTTACTCGATTAAATATGATCGATTCGATTCGAGAAACGGGATTTATAATCTTGATTTTAACTGTACAATTTCAAGTTGTTATTAAAATGGAATCGTCAAGATTGGCTGAATATTTTGCGTATCTAATCAAAAGTTGGATTAAATTTAATAAAATTAGTATACATAGGGATTGCTTTAGTTTCAGTCTATTGCACTGTAGATAAAAGTAGGTAACTAAAACATATTGGTTACCTTATTTGACAATAAATATTCAGGTTGATCATCGTGTGTGAGTTGGGTGGCTATACATATAATACTCAAACAAAAACGGAACTGTTTTTCAATTATTATCAATAGTAATTAATGTCACTGTAGCGATATTAATGTATTAAGTATAGTATTAGGGACGACAAAATGTGGCCTAGCTCACCTAGCTGATATAAAGCAGCATCTGACAGCATGCATTAATTAAATATTATATTATATACAGGATGATTTTTTTAGAACTACCACCGCGTTTTTCTATCTTATTTTGAGCCCTAAAAAAAACATAAGAAACAAAAATGTGGCAATTTTGGACAGATAAGTGGTGCTGCAAAAGAAATCGGCATCCATGGCCAACTTGTCGCGCAATATAAAAAAACTCGAATTGAGCAAAACAATTAATAGCCTTAGCATGGATTCAAAAAATAGAACCAACTATTCCAAGGGCTAATACCCCTATACCGGCATTGAACTACACCATTGGTTCTCGATTTTCGTTGGGAATAAACATTGCAAATCAAAGTTTTTTCCTTCACCTCTATCTTTTGAACCCATCCACCCAGGATTTGCCTACGCTACGTCCATCTGATGATTCCCAAAGAGGATGAAACCGGTAATGGGCTGGCCGGGATCATTGTGCCTGCAGCATGTCAGGACATGTCCCAAGAAAGATTGCAATATCTTTGACGTTACGTTGGTGAAGGAGAAAACTTTGATTTGCAAGCCTTATAGCATGTTTACTTTCACATTGAGAATTGATGGCACTAAGAAGCTTTATGCAACTGGGTACTCAAATAAAAATGTGGTTTGATTTCAAAAAATTACATGAGGTCCTCGGCTCTCTTGAGGCTATGCAATTTTTTTTCTTTATTTTTTATTAAGCAATTTTCGCGCTTATTTTGCGCCGCACAGAAAATACGTAAGAAAATAAAATATGGCAATTTTGGTCAGCCAGGCGACGCGACGTTAAAAATAATATGGGCCTCCATGCCCAACTTTGCTAAAAAAAACTTCCAATCGACAAAAATTTTCATGTCCTCAAGAGGGCCGAACATCCTGTGTAATTTGCTGAAACTATCTGAGCACCTGGATAAAGTTTCACAGTGCCATCAATTTTCAATATAGAAGTTTTCCTATGTCTCTTAAAATAAACATTCCACGTCTATTAATTGTTTTGCTCAATTTGAGTTTTTATTTATATTGCGCGACAAGTTGGTTATAGATGCCGATTTATTTTTCAGCACCACTTAACTGTCCAAAATTGCCACTTTTTTGTTCCTTTTGTAGGGAGCAAAATAAGCGAGAAAATCGGTGGTAGTCCTAAAAAATCATCCTGTATATATAATATAGATGCCCACATTAATAATATTAAGATTATAATATTACCAACGATATACAGGGTGATTCAGTTTTTTTCTGCGACACTTCAACAGGTGATAGAAAACCAAAAAGTAACCACACTTTCTTCTATAAACTATATCATTTTAAGGCCTTATAAAAAAAGTTACAGGGTGTTGAAGTTGCAAGAAATATGTGGAATTTGTTGAATATTTTAAATAATTGAGATATTTAAGTCATATTTGGTACACGTTATAAATTCATGGGTTAGCATAAAACCTGTTAATATCAAACACCTTGAACAACCAGTGGCGTAGAAGTGGGTAATTAGTATAATTGTTTTTAGAATAAAAATAGAACCACCTTGTATAGCAATAAAATATATTCAATTTCATATGTAAATTTTAATTGTAAACAAAAACGTTCTCTTAGCATTTTTTTATATGTGTCATGGTTTCATAGCAAATTTGATTTTTTCATATTATTTCGGGGTACTTCTGAAAAATTAACTTAAAACTTCTCTCCATAAGTAACACTCAAAGTAGAAAAAATGTGTTTTTTACTTTAAATACAGTAACTTTTCCCAATAAACTTTTTTTTAATGGGTTCGATTTTACCTTTTCGGTTGTATCATTAGCCCAGTTCCGGGGACCATGCCGTAACACGTCCCCCTTCTTAACTATCTTAACCTAAAGACATACACAAACATAAATACAAACACAACACCCATGGTACATACCGTGGTGGGACTCGAACATACCCATTCAAGGTTTTACTTTTCAAGATACAGAGCGTAACATTAATTGTATGTATCTTCCTTAAATGTTTTAGACCCTGTATCTTCAAAAGTATAGCCTTAAATAGGTAAGTTTATTGAAAAAAGTTACTTTATTTCAGGTAGCAAACACATTATTTCTACTTTAAGCGTTGACTGAAGGTTTAAAAAGACCTCTCACGGATCCAGATAAAATGCCGAGCGCTTTTGGAGGCGAAGGACTATGGATATTCGAACTTTTTCAAATGATCCTAGTCATTCGCCTCCGCGCACCAACTCCATCTACTGGTGTATAGCGGTATTATTATTTCTATTTAGCTCTCGTCCAGTACTACTGTTTAGCACCATCTATTTTCGATAATTACAATGACTCTAACAAAATCGATAATTAGTGGTAGGTTTCGTACTCGACAATTTCGTATTCCAAAAGGCTCGTTTGTGTTCGGGGCGGGGCAAACAAGTCTAAAAATAGACACGGGGGGAGAAGGGAGAAGGGGCCAGTGAAATAATTCTACGATTTGGCTTTTATAAAATTAGGAATAGATTCAGGGTTGGGCGTATTTCAGTTTGATATTTGACGATTTTAACGGATTGGCAGATTTTTAAAATTCTCTTTTTTAGGATATAGTGATCTACATTATGTTGCTTCAATTTCTTACGTTGATTTGAAAAACAAAACATATGTCCAAAATTAAAACTTTGAGAAAAGTGAAAAAACTGATTGCCTTCCCTTATTAGGGAGTATTTTTTAATGTACCTAGGCGTTTTTCTGGAAAAATGTTGAATACAGAAAGAGGTTGTTATTTATTTTTATTTTTTTAGCTTAAGTAACTAATAAAAATATATACTGTGTGTCCGGCGATTCAGTGCCCAAGGGGTGTAAACGATAAAAAAATTCTAATTGTAAGTTGACATTCTGTTTGGTGTTGCCCCAATAATTGGCCGAACCTATCAGCAAAGTCTAGAGAATACTAGACTTTGCTATCAGTACACAGTGTATACAGGGTGTATTTTTGTCGAAAAAAAAACAAGGCTGGAGTAAACTGTACCCTCAATTTTAAAAGCTAGCTAGCTAGGACGTTAAAACGATATTATTGCTTATATCTGCCAAACTATGATACCACACCACTTAATCAGTGGCGGCTCGTAACTATTTAAACTTAAACAGGCGGGGCCAAATATCGGAAGACATTTAAAAATCAATGTGCCTAACTAAACCGGTGTAAAGTTAGTAGCCGATTTTCTGGCAGCAAAAAATTTTCCTCGCCCTTATTTCCACAAATTTATTTTGATAAAAATAAAGTAGAAAGGGTAACTATTATTAAACCTTCTAAGCAGATTAAACTGGAGAATGAAGAAAAATATTCATCAAAAAATAAACGTTGAAATTTTTGGCTCCTAGAAAATTGGCTGCTAAGTGCTAAGTTCAGTTTTAAGTAGACACTTTTGTTGAATTTACGTGATCGCGTTTTTTATGTTCTGCTGTTTGATTTTTCTCTATAGTTAAATCAAGGTAACGGCCTGTCCTCTATAACTGTTTAATTTGCAGTTTTTGCTCAAATTACATTGACGAAAATGAATTCCTTAATAAAAAAAACTAACACTGTTTTATGAAATGCTACTTTTATTAGTGATATAAACAAAAATAGTAAAAGTAGGTAAATAAGGATTTTTTAAACTGTTGACTATGTTTGTACCTACATGTAGGAATTGAGATTTTTTAAGTAGGTATTGACTGAACACGCCAGAAAGTAATTACCCATTTTCAGTCAGAATTACCTTTGAACATTTTTTGACAGAGAGGAATAAAATAAAATAGTTAAATGAGAAAACACATTTATTAAAAAAACACCTAAATACCAAATCCAGAAATATTGTCAACATAAATAAATTATATAAGTAAGAACATTTTAACGCATATACAATTATTATACAGGGTGTCCAACTTTAAAACTGTACAAATCCGTAAAATCTTCATTTTTAGAGATAAGAGCCTAAACTTTTTTTGTTTGAAAAGCCTTCAAAAACCGCTTCTTTTGACCTTCCTGCTATTATTAAAATGCAAATCCAGGGCCGGCTACCATTTTTTTATACCCCAATTTAGAAAACCATTTAGCGATTTTTTTATTTAAAATCTGACCCCACAGCGTTAATTAGAACACCCCAAAACCCCTATATACCAAATTTGAATAAAAAATATACAGGGAGTTCTATTCTGCAGGGTGTCAAATTTGAGCAAAATAGGAATTTTAAAGAAATACATTACTTTTGTGTTTATCAATATTTTTTCAATGATTCTACAGCACTCATGACCCATATAAAGTTTCATAAAAATTCAGCATTTTGAGATGGCACAGATAAGAATACTCTGTATATTTTGTATTGGACCTTTGCACACCAATACCTTGAGTGGTCCTATAGACCATTGAACTGTTTTGAGGGGATTCCATGGCAATCTTGACTTGGCAGATACCTTTAAAAGTCCTATTTTGCTCAACTTTGACACCCTGCAGATTGGAACTCCCTGTATATTTTTTATTCAAATTTGGTGTAAAGGGGTTTTTGGGTGTTCTGATTAATGCTGTGGGGTCAGATTTTAAATAAAAAAATCGCTAAATGGTTTTCGTGAAAATCGAGGGTATAAAAAAATCGCAGCCGGCCCTGGATTTGCATTTTGAAAATGACGGGACGGTCAAAAGAAGCAGTTTTTGAAGGCCTTTTAAACAAAAAAAAGTTTGGGCGATTGTCTCCGAAAATGAAGATTTTACGGATTTGTACAGTTTTAAAGTTGGACACACTGTATGTTATTTGTTTTGGCAATAATAATAGTCCCCCACTAGTCAATAGTTTCACAATGTGTAAAAAGAGTTTCAAGGCAAAAAAAAATTCGAAGTCTCGCCCGCAGCTCTAGGGTTTACTATAGATCCCAACGTACCCGTTGAAAATAAACACCATCTATGGAGCTGGAAATATAAAATTTTGTGTCTGTATTTTCTGCTCGTGTGTGGTTGATGTAATATACGATTTCTATTAAAGGGAAAAGGATGGAATGATACCCCTGTTTGTGTATGTTGTGTATTTGGGCGGGTCCTTTCCCCAAGTAAATTTCTGGTCGCGAAAGGGAGCAGTGAAAGGGGCAAATAATATTGTAATGAATCTCAAAAATCACAGTCCAAACTCGTTACCTTGGTTACCACCTTTATTGTTTAGCCTTCAAAAATCACAAATAAACTTGTCAGATTACTGTCACTGCCCAAGAATATTCTTTCAGCTCCAAAATTCGCACAAAATCGCTTTCTAACCTTTCACTTTCTCCAGGCCCAATTCCCAGGTCTTAATGTCAAGTAAAACCCTGTCAAAAGTCAAAATCAAGATATTGCCAGACTCGAAATGTCCCATCTGTAATTCCCACCGAGCTATCCCAGTATACCCCAGAAAACAGTGTGCTGTTTTCTAGACTTTGCTTTCGAGTCAGCGACACCGACTGTGAATAATTGTTACTTCCGCTAGCCGCAAGATGGCTCCGGCGAAAATGCCAGAAGATTTTCGATATCGATCCGCTTTAATTTCTGGTCCGGAATGTAGAGGGTGCCAGCGGGCTCCGGAGATGTTTTTAAATCGGCACGCTGTTCCATGGGCGTAGATTCTCTTTTTAAATCTTCACCCAACGCTTTAAGTGTTACTTATGGAGCAAATTTTTTAGATAATTTTCAGAAATACCCCGAAATAATACAAAAAATCAAATTTGCCACGAAACCATGGCACATACGAAAAATTACTAAGAGGGCATTTTTGTTTAAAATTAAAATCTACATAATAACTTGAATACATTTTATTACTATACAAGGTGGTTCTTTTTTTTTTCTTAAAACAATGATACTAATTACTAATTACCTACTTCTACGCCACTGGTTGTTCAAGGTGTGTGATATTAACAGGTTTTATGCTAACCTATGCCGTTATAACGAGTACCGTAAACCGGGGCTACTTTGACATAGTTTAGAGAGACTTATTATCGTAACTGTTTTGTTATTTATTCGATTCAACAAATTTGTGTTTGTCTGAACCAATTGATATCTTGACAACATTGCCTGTAACAGATAACTTGCTAAAAGCAATCTTTATTATAAAAAAAATATTATTTTGGTGTCAAAGTAGCCCCATGCTCTGGGCTATTTTGACACGGCACTGTTTTAAGCCGGAAATCAAAGTAGTACCGCTTTTTCTATTTTACAATATTTGGGGGTTGTTAAACATTAAAAAACACAGGTGTTTACCAAGCTAGAATTTATTTATTGAAGTTTAAACTGAATACAAATATGGTAAGGTTAACAATAACAAAAATAATATATTCTTTAAAAATGATGCTTGCTTTTACAAATCTTCATCATCCTCACATCTTGGACATTCATACCGAGGATTCGTGGTGCCCTTGTTGCAAAAACGGTTGGATGTCCGGGATTATCTCATGGTAACCATTAATTTGTCGTTCTGTTTGTATTATACTTTTCAGCGGCCGTCTTCTCTGATAACCTACCGCTATTAAGTTAATTTATAGCTTTTTCTAAGTTTTCTTTAGAATACGTTTTGCATGCAAGCCCTCCTATTTTTTTTGTAGGTTATCTAACCATTTTTACATAATGTTTTTAAATATTAAAGGCACAATAATACTTCAAAACACAGTGGAATGAGGAAACACGCGGTTAGAGTAACAAAATAAACAACAAACTCAAATTTGTACCTATTTCTGCTTGTACGAGGGACGTTGTCAAAGTAGCCCCAAAAAGTGTCAAAGTAACCCGCAAAGTCAAAGTAGCCCCGGTTTACGGTACCAAATATGATTTAAATATCTCAACTAGTTTGGGAAATATTCAATAAAGTCCACATATTTCTTAAAACTTTAACACTCTGTAACTTTTTAATAAGGCCTTAAAATGATATAGTTTATAAAAGAAAGTACGGTTATTTTTTGGTTTTCTATCACCTGTTGAAGTGTCGCAGAATAAAACTGAATCACCCTGTATATGAATAGATGACTAACGCTAATACAAATAACACAGTTTTGTTTTGTTTCAACATTATCTGGTTGGGGGGAAGAAGACGAGGTAATTTGTTTACATTGGCAACAATAACATCTTTTTAAAATCATGAAACAAAACAAGTTGATTTTGGTAATATATCTATTCCTATATATCGTTGAATATTACCGATATCTGACACTTCTGAATAATAAATTCACATAATAGTAGATATATAGGGGTAATTAAAAGACCTCCTAGAAGTAATCCATTATCGCTACCAAAAAATCTGGAATTTTTGATGTCATCTTCAAGTTCCTTATCTTGGGGATGAGTTTTTAGGTGTCTAATCGGCTTTAGTTGTTATGATCTTCAAGATTTAGTTTTCTGAAGGAGCCCATAGCTCTTTTGGAGAGAGCGTCATTTATTAATGATAACTGTAGCTTGTCGCAGCTGTAACCCTATAGCTTGCAACATAGAATTGTTTCCAGTTTAATTATAGAGAATTTTATTTCTAATTCGATTTAATTCGATTAAATTCGATTAAATTTACCTCCTAAAAGTTTTTTCTAGATACCATTATTAATAATCGCAGACGTGCATGTTTTACACACTGCCAAACAGGTTAGGTTAGGTTGGCTAGCCTAAACGCTACCTGTGTTATATCTTTGATAGGTCGTTTATAGATCGTTATTATTCTTTAAACATCTACGCGAGCATCTACGTGTGTTCTTTTTAATTGAGCATGAGACGTATAATTATATTACAAACCCTCTGAAGACCCACCCTTAACGATCTATCAATCGGTCACAAAATAAGCACGGAAGGTTTTACAGCGTGGTTAGATAATGCGGCGGTTTGGGAAAAAACACCTTTTAACGTTTATATGCAGTTTGTACAGAGTGAAGCAACTACGTGTGTTCTTTGTAATGTTGAAAGAGTCTGAGGTATGATTCAGCTCAAATTTCCCTACAGGTAATAGCAAAGTCTAGAGAATAATACTCTAGACTTTGGTAATAGTCAATTATTGATCTTATAATTAGCTTACATACAGCTTGTCCCATATGGCCGGGTCTTACTACAATCTTGGGATTTGATATTGGAAGAGCTGTATTTTTGTTTGTTTTTTTAATTTGGGGTAAAGTTCTAAATTGTTTTTTATTTCCAGGATGCTCCCATAAGCAAAACTATTAATTCAGCATTATGTCCGGAATAAAAAGAACCTTCAGTTGACACCTCTGCCATCTGCAAGCTGTTTTAATGAGAAATGCTCAATAAAAATAAAATTCTGAACCCTCCAAGAATAGTTGGCATATACAAGGAAAATTCGCTGTTTTCTCAGTAAGTTTTCTTCACATTCTTATTCCTGAATAAGGCAAAAATGCCGAGTTTTGAGAAAAACAGGAAACAATGGAAAGCAATTTCAGACTATCAGTTTTATTTTAAATCTCATATTAGTTTTCATAACATAGCATGAAAGCAAGTGCAAAGTGTACAAAAATTCACCAACTACTAAAGAAGTGCATAATTATTAACGCTTTCAGAGCCATTTAGTCCAGCACTTGTAAAAAAAAACACAATGCGCCCAGTAAAGTTTTTAATTTATTTTATGTTTTGTTCAGGTTTGTTGTTAAATGAAATAGGTAGTATGCTTTTTAAAGGTAAGCTTTATTCGAGTAATTTTTGTTTAACACTTTTTGACATATCTATTAAAATAAAGTGTTGGGGAGTGATTCAATGTTTTTTTTTTAAATAAACAGCTGTAACTCCTAAATGACTGAACGGATTTTAACAAACTTGGTCTCGTTGGAAAAAGCATTTATTGGTCCATCAAACCCATCTTACCCGTGATATGTCTAAGTCTCAGTGATGCCGCTAGAGCGCGTTTTTTGATATAATAACAGAAAACTGCAAAATTCTCGAAAAAATTAAGTGCAATAATATTACTTTTTTTTCATAAAAATGTAGTGAAATGATACCTAAATAGGCTAGTGAAAACCGTATCTCGATATCCTATTCCTAGCTGAAAATATCAAAGAAAGAAAATTCAGTTTTGTCATAAAATTTTAAAAAGACGCTGTTACACCGGTATTTATTCTTATTTGTCTTTTTTAAGATTTAATGATAAACTTTCATAATTTTATCATTTTTTAATTATAAAAGTATACCTACTTAGTTCAAAAAATTAAAAAAAAACGTGTAGTGGCATAATAATCAATGCATTTAATATGCAAGTGCAAAGTGGGCAAAATACGAAGGGTAGGCCATGGAGGAAAAACAAATGCCTAAAATCAACTTGCCAACAAATATTAAAATCCTATTCCTAACTGAAAATATTTTTTTTATAAAACTAATTCTTCCTTAAATGCTCGAACTGTCTTCCATTACAGTCAATGCATTGTTGGAGCCGCTGATGCGTGGACATTACAGCAGCTCCAATTTCTGCTCTTGATAGGCTACGAATGCACTCTTGTATTCGTATTTTCATGTTGTCTCTCGTTGTTGGTGAAATTTGGTAAACAATATCTTTTAACCGACCCCATAGATAGTAAGTATACTTTTATAATTAAAAAATTATAAAATTATGAAAGTTTATCATTAAATCTTAAAAAAAGACAAATAAGAATAAATACCGGTTTTACAGCGTCTTTTTAAAATTTTATTATAAAACTAAATTTTCTTTCTTTGATATTTTCAGCTAGGAATAGGATATCGAGATACGGTTTTCACTAGCCTATTTAGGTATCATTTCACTACATTTTTATGAAAAAAAAAAGTTATATTGCATTTAATTTTTTCGAGAAATTTGCAATTTTCTGTTATTGTATCAAAAAACGCGCTCTAGCGGCATCACTGAGACATATCATGGGTAAGATGGGTTTGATGGACCAATAAATGCTTTTTCCAACGATACCAAGTTTGTTAAAATCCGTTCAGTCATTTAGGAGTTACAGCTGTTTATTTCAAAAAACATTAAATCACTCTCCACCACTTTATTTTAATAGATATGTCAAAAAGTGTTAAACAAAAATTACTCGAATAAAGCTTACCTTTAAAAAGCATATATTATTTTGGTAACATTACATGGTAACATTAGGTGGATTTCAGTGAAAAATCACTTTAAAAATTTAAGATGGCGGTTACGCCCCCTGGTGACTATCTTGGAAATCTGAAAATAATTTCCAGGTTTTTCTCTTGGCCACTTTATTCTAAAAATTTTGTACCGCAAGTCTCTACGACGAATAGTTTCCGAGATACAGCACTTTGCATTCTTATCTGACCACCCTGTACATGTCCTCCCTATGTCAAATAACAAAGTTGCATGACGATCCGTTCATATGGGACAAGCCGTATGTAAGCTAATCTCACGTTTTTAGAAGAATTTTTATTTGAAACTATTCTTTAAAATCAAAAATAAAGGAAATAAATATTGAAAACCATCTTAAGTGGGACACCCTGTATTTACAATACTAAAGTACATTCGATGGGTGTGTTCAATAGTTTCCAATTTTAACCAAAGTCATTAGCTCTAAGTCAAGAGAAACATGCATCATAAAACCTCTTTAAATAAATTTCGTAACACAATAAATGGAAAATTGAAAATAGAAACAACGAATTGGGCGCGGCTATAAAACAGTAAGGGCGAGTCGCTACCACACTTGTACGGCGCCTATATTGTAGTAACACAGAAAATATAACCTCTTTATTCTGCGATAGCTTCTACCGGTAATATGCACAAAGGACAGCAGCTCAAGGTACGCGTAGGCTTCACGCGTAGAATTCAAGCGGATGCAGGCACTTCTCGCTATTTACAGCCTTTTTTGGCGTTAAAACATATTTTTTGTTGGTTGTCGTGCTATTTGTAGATGTAAAAAAGTAAAATTAGATTGTCTCTAATGATTTAGTTTTTGAAATAAGATAAAAAATGTGCTCGATGGAGCTATCTAAACTTTTCCTTGTCTAATACAGGTTTATTGAAAATGTAGCCAGGCGCGGTCATATCCATTTGCGGCATACCTGGGTATGTACTCCTTTGGGCAGTTTTAGGTACCTACTATAACAATAGAAATTCAATAAGGCAATATCACAAAAAAAAATTATATTCCTCACAAAAATAACAAAAATAAAAAATATATATTTTAAATAGAAAATTACGTAAACATAATTTTTTGCATGTGCGTTGGTTATACAGTGTGTCCCAATTTGATACTGGACACCTCAGAAATATATGAAGGGCAAGGAAAACAAATGATCTCTATTTTTTTATTGGTAGTACCAAGGGAGAGCATCTCATAGGTGGTGGTATTTGGATGGGGTAATTATTTCATGGCCTGCTATGATTTTTTAAAATAGCAAATTTTCAAGAAACCCCATTAGTAATTTTTTACGACAAAATGTTATTAAGAAATTTTGTTCAGAATGAAAAAACTGAGTAGATCCGTAAAATTTTAAAAGGCTAGTCCTACTTTGATTTTTAGAATTATCTCTCACTTTTTCTTAGAACAAGCTTTCACGTAAAATTTTTATTTTTTCACGATGATCAAGTTTCCTTAATAATATTTTGACGTGAAAGCTCCAGAAAGGACACATTTCTAAGAAAAAAGTGGGAGAAAAAGGCGAAAAAGCTAAAAATCAAAGTAGGCCTAGACTTTTGAAATTTTGCAATTCTACTCAGTTTTTCATTCTGAACAAGTTTTCTTAATAACATTTTGTCGTAAAAAAATCCCTAATAGGCGTTCTTGAAAATAAGCTATTTTGAAAAATCATAGCAGGCCATGAAATAATTGCCCCATCCAAATACCACCGCCTATGATATACTCTCCCTTGGGACTACCAATAAAAAAAATAGAGACCGTTTGTTTTCCTTGTCCTTCATATAGTTCTGAGGTGTCCAGTATCAAATTGGGACACACTGTATACGGTGTATCCACGGATTGAGTTCACATAAGGTGTAAATAACAACAAATTTTCGAGTTGAAATTTGAGCTTCTGGGGATCAGCCCTGCTTGGTTTTAAACTAATTTGTGACATAATTTTACTTTCGAAAAATCACGTAGGTATGCCTTGGAAATTATGAAGAAACTAATTTTACACCTTAGTAAAGTGCCCTTTTTGTAGATTTGACTGCAAAATGTTATTAAGGAAACTTGTTCAGAATGAAAAACTGGAGGTGTGAAAAAGCCTAGGTCGACTTCGATTTTTTCTACTAAAAAATTAAAAAGCACAAAACTCAAAGTAGACCGGGCTGTTGGACCTATCCAGTTTTTAATTGTGAACAAGTTTTCTTAATAACATTTTGATGTGAAAACTACATAAAATGCGCTTTTCTAAAAAAAAGTGGGAAAAATCCCAAAAAATCAAAGTAGGCCTAGACTTTCGAAAATTCGCAAACCTACTCAGTTTTTTTTTCTGAACAAGTTTCCTCAATACCATTTTGCCGTCAAATCTACAAAAAGGGCACTTTACTGAGATGGAAAATTAGTTTCTTCATAATTTCCAAATACGTGATTTTTCAAAAGTAAAATTATGTCACAAATTAGTTTCAAACCAAGCAGGGCTGATCATCAGAAGCTCAAATTTCTACTCTAAAATTTGTTTAAGCTTATGGTGTTTACAACTTATGTGGACACTGTAGGTTACATAATATTAGTAATAATATTTGTATTTATTTTTTATTTATTTTTATTTTTTTCATTTTATTAGGGGGGGGGGGCATGGCATGGCATGGTCCCCCTAAGACCGCGCCTGTATGAAGTATAGTAGAATTGAACCTTATATGTTACGTTGTCCATTTTGATAGGCTGCAGTGTGTATACTGAAATTATGGTTTAAAGCATTTTACAGATAATTGGCAATCTAGGCATTCTACGAAGATCGCTTTTTATGCTCCTACAGCGCGACCTTGACACGCCATGTTGTTTTCCGTGTCCCCTTATCGCGTAGTATAAATAATAAGATATGCAGTAACTGTAACTCCCCAAGTGACACATTATTTTCCGAACCTGCGGAGTAACAAACGAAAGTTATGTACAGGGTGCCCCAAACTCGACGCCCCAGGGTTATTATAGGCAAACAAAAACGGCCAGTAAAAATTTCACTTGTGGGTTTCTTGCAAGACCACTCAAACTTGATTTTGGGCCAAAAAGATAGTTTTTAGGAATTTGGGAAATGGTTGTCCCAATAAGGACTCCCGTCGCCGATATCTCCGGAACAAAAGGGATATTTTAATTCTGCAAACGCCGTACGCTAATACGTGAAGAGGACTTTATTCGCAACTGCTAACCGTTTATTTTGATATTGGCGTATAGATGGCGCTGCGGTGCAAAGAAACTTTTCGATCCTAGGAACGTTGGAGCGTAGCGCATTTGATACACTGGGTAATTTGGAGAAACTTTTGTTCTATGGACTATTTTCCTATTGTTTCTAGTTCCTGAGATACCGCTCTACAATGTCGTTTACAAAAAATGAGCTAACTTGAGAGGAAAAAGTTATTAAAAATATCTTTGTAGTGCACTAGGATGAAGAAAATAGCGGCACTTATCAAATTATTACACATCCGATTTGACCGGAAGTACCGGAAGTGACCCATTTTTTAGTTCAAAATGAACATACTGTACAATTTTCCCTCAAAATTGTAGGTACATATACAGGGTTAGTTTTTTTCGATGCCCACTATTGGGATCTCGGAAACTAGCAGAGCTAGAATTATGAAAATATTCCATGGCTGACAGAAAATTAGCAATAGCTATTTTATTTTTTATAATAACTATGCCGAGTATTATATTTTTGGAAAGCTCAAAAAATGGCTGATTTGATAAGGCCACAGCCAACTATGATTTACATTTAAAAAAACACAAGTTTATATCATATCTCAAAAAGCACAAACAACATAAAAAATTGGATAAGATTATCTTATTAAGCTCATAATTATCTACAATTTTCGTCTCTACAGTTCTTCTGTATAATCAGAAAGAACGGAGCTACAGAGATCTGATGAAATAGCAAAAATCACTCTTTTCAAAATATCTAGTGAGCCATGAACTTTTTTAAAAATCCAAAAGGGGCATTAGATTGAGCATTCAAAACTGCAATTCTTTCCCCATTTAACCTTTATTCTAGCTCTGCTAGTTTCCGAGATCCCCATAGTGGGCATCGAAAAAAACTCGCCCTGTATGTAGAAAACGACAATTTGGCTGAATTTATTTTTATTAACCGATGGTGACATTACAGAAATTAAAAATGTATGTTTACAATAAATGTTTTTTCCATACCTAAATACGAGCGGCTTGTGCTTTTGATGGCATACACTCCCTGTTTCTTCAAAATTTTTTTCGGAAGTCCCGTGCTCTGGGTTGTCTTCTGTCTGGGTATCTTTGGGCGTAAATTCTTGATGCTAACAAGTGATGTCTTTCACTCTCCCCTAACACATAAATCATATCGACCCTTTCATCTTTTGTAAAATTCATTGTTTTTACGTTTTGATATATAAGGACTAAACAATGCAACTAAACAATAATGCATCTGAGAATTACGTGCCACCTGACACATCTCGGCGGGGAAGTTGTTTTTAACATCCATGGCACACTGAGATAGTAGATAAGTATCCTAAATTTTGTGCAAAATGCGTTGTGTCTCCGAAAATGTTTATTATCGTCATAACCGGCCATTTTTGGAATAGGACTTACTTAATAAAAAAAGTGCAAGATGATCTCCTGAATACGATAAAGTGATAAAAAATAGGGCAATGCATTTGAAAACAAAGTTACGGTCGTTAGAAACTCGAAAATTTTGAATCGCCACTAAAAAATAACGGAATGAAATAAAGAGATGTTTTTAGTAGCAAAAGATACGGAAATGTGTTCTCTACAAACGCACCAAATCTCAGTGCAATTAAACAAAAAATAAGTCTTCAGCAACATTTTCATATCTACCTGCAAACTCATTTTTTTCCATAAAAATTTCCATTACTTTTGATTGGCTAGACCAAATTTCAAAAAAAAGGCGTTATAAAGCCTTTAAAACGGCGAATTTAAATATGTGAAAAATTTTATAGGGTGCCATTTAAGAAAATTAAGTTGAGTACGGTCTATTTAGTCCAAAATAATTTAAAAAGATACTCTTTAGGGTACTAAATTTAACGGAACTTGTTGCATTTCGATATGTTGAACGGTATAAGAGCACTTGAGCTTTCCCGTACTAATGACTCACCCTGTATATACATGGTGTTATTGTTATTATAGGACACTGGAAACTATTTTTCACTTTTGAGGGATAAATTATAGAGTATGCCCACTTTAAACTGAAAAATGGGCCATTTCCGGTACTTCTGGTCAAACCGGATGTGTAATAATTTGACAAATACAGCTATTTTTTTCGTCGTAGTAACCTACAAAGATATTTTTAATAATTTTTTCCTCTAAAGTTCGTTTTAAGCGAGTTAGCTCATTTTTTGGAAATGACATTGTAGAACGGTTATCTCAGAAACTAGTAACAGTAAGAAAATAGTCCATAGAACAAAAGTTTCTCCCAATTACCCAGTCTTTCAAATGCGCTACGCTCCAACGTTCCTAGGATCGAAAAGTTTCTTTGCATCGCAGCGTCATCTATACGCCAATATCAAAATAAACGGTTAGCAGTTGGAAGTTAATACCTCTTCACGTCCTAGCGAACGGCGTTTGAAGAATAAAAATATCTCTTTTGTTCCGGTGATATCGGCGACGGGAGTCCTTATTGGGACACCCTGTATAGGTTATGACGTCATCATATATATTTTTCCCGGGACCATACCTGTTTCTCTTTATATTTGGAAAGAGCACGTTTTTCTGATAAACTTTGGCAAATAATTTTTTTTTTGATATCTTGTTTCATTAAAAAGATATATTTACCTATGCGTTTTATTTGTAAAAATATGAAAAGATGCCATGGTATTTTTTAATGAAAATCGAGTTAGCTATGAGTTATGGAGGTAGATTTTTGACAACAATTGACAGATGCTCGGACAGATGTATTATGGAAAAAGTATTAAAATTTTATTAGTTATAAAAATATAACATGGGGCATTTTGATTTATAAAACACACATAATTAAATATTTTTACAGATAATTTAATTTTCGTGTTAAACTTTTAGCCATATTTTTCCTAGGTGGCCATGGACAGCAATTAGGTAGTTTTCATACTCCCATTTGAATTCCAATGCCAATAACCGATTTTTCTATTTTTTTCTAATTTTATTGTGAACACTCTCTATAAGATAGAGCAACGAGACTAGGGAATTAATACTTTAGATGAATTTTAATCCATCAACAAAAAAATCTTTGTGAAATACTCCCTGCTATATACATTACATACATACATACATACATACATACATACATACATACATACATACATACATACATACATACATACATACATACATACATACATACATACATACATATATACATATACATAGAGGGCACTCGAAAAAATCGGATTTTTGACATTTTTGCATATATCCTGTATAAGCTATGGTAATGAAAATGAGTAGGTATTTGTAGTTTTGAGGTTATGGCAAAATCAACTGCACCATTCAATGCTTAATACATATACTATAATTTAATTGTAACATGTTCATCATTATATCCGCAACCTCCGAATTGCATCGTTTTCCCCAAAGTTTTATAGTTTTGCATATTAAAGTGGCCAGAGGCGCCACCAGAAATATTTTCAGGGGGGCTGGTCGACAACGTTACTATTATTTTTGTGTGGAATTACTTAATAATAATAACATTTAGGTATAGTTTCAGTCTTGAGCTTTTTTGAGAGAACAAAGTACCTAATTATCTAGCTTTTCAATATCATTCGGTTTGGAGTAATAAATACAGCACACGTATACCTACGTAAATAGACTTTGTCGATGGGAAACAGAAGCTCATTTTTTATTGTTAAGAATTGCGCCGCAGGTGAAAATTTTCAAAATTTCTTGGTCAAACAATTTAAATAAACTAAAATATTAGCAAAAAACATTACGCAAGTCAATTGATTGCATTTTTTCTTTGGAACCATATTAAAAATTTAACTATGCAGTAACTGTAAGAAGTAAGTACTCTTTTTTTCTTTTACATAAAAGCCCGAAAAAGAATTGCTTGAGTGATGTGGAAGTAAAAATATAAGTTAGTGCCTATAAATATATTGCCACATCCTATAAATTAACATGTCCTCTCAAAGAGCCAAATTTAATGTAGAATTTAGATAGGTAACTACTTATAGAAATTTATTTCCTGGTGGGTTCATAATGACTATTGATTTTTAAAAGCAGGAATTAATAGGAGGTGTTCGCTTATTAAAAAAATTAAAAAAAAAAAAGAAATTTTAAGGACAGGCAATTTAAGTGAGGCATAGAAAATTGTAAAGTATCACCATGATATGTTTCCGCTTCTTTTTTTCTCAATGGGAGGGGTTTGAACACTGACCCCCCCGCCTTATGTATGGCCCCGCTGTATATAAAGGACAGTAGAAAACAGAAGAAGGCCAGGCGCATATAATTCAGGTCAGATTAGTTTCAAGTTCGGCGCAGGTTTGGTTAGGTTTTAAGGTCCGCGGCGCGAAGCGCGTGCGCGTGTGAGTTGTGTTTCTATTCTGTGCCGTTTGCCGGCCAGACAAATACTAATCTTTCATTAAATGTCAACTACTAATGTGTACCAACGATATTCTTTATATCGTAAATTTGATAAATCATAAAAAATACACGTTAAACAAAATAAAATTCGTTCGGTCTTGTTAGAAACGATCCTGTAGCATTGTTTTTATCTAGCATTGTTTAGCTCGGGCAGCCCGGCAGCCCCCCTCGTTGCGCCACTGAAAGTGGCTCACAGCATTTCGCTGTTACATTTACTTCCTTTTTTCATCTGCGTTATTCGTTAATTCGCACTGTCATCATGATATTAAAAGTTTAGGAGTTATGATTTTTTGCTTAGGGTTTCGCAAATACCCTAGATACCCTAATCCCAAAACAAAATAATGTATCTATATGACACGTTTCTTGTTTTTGTCCCCTCGTAACCATTTTTGACACGCTTTCAGTAGTTTGACTTGTATGTGAGATACGCTGAAATTGACATTTTCAGCTTATTCTCCATCCCCAAAAACATAGCAGTGCCAAATTTCAGGTCAGCAGCTTGATTATTTTGGTAGATATAGCCATAATTCAATCAAAAAGAAGAACTTGAACGCACTGAACCTATCTCTCAAACAAACAACATTTGTTTAAGCAATGTTGGACTCAATCGCAATATTTTGGTCTCCCCTACCCCCAGTTTCGGGATTTCCCATTCCCGATGAATCACCCTGTATAATATACTATACTTTATACTACTGTTATAAATGGCTTCATTCAATTTTAAAAGCTTTTATTTAACTTGCAATGTATGTATGTATGTATGTATGTATGTAATTTGTTCGGGTGGAATCTTGCAACTCAATTTTGAAGCAGATATCTTCAACCGATCGAGCTGAAATTTTGTACACACGTTTAATTTGGATGACAATGCATGATTATATGTGTGACGTCATTCTAAATCCAACATGGCGGAACACTCAAGATGGCGGACTAGTTAAATTTCAACCGATCGAGCTGAAATTTTGTACACACGTTTAATTTGGATGACAATGCATGATTATATGTGTGACGTCATTCTAAATCCAACATGGCGGAACACTCAAGATGGCGGACTAGTTAAATTTCAACCGATCGAGCTGAAATTTTGTACACGCGTTTAATTTGGATGACAATGCATGATTATATGTGTGACGTCATTCTAAATCCAACATGGCGGAACACCCAAGATGGTCATTAGAAGGTCTCCTCATTGAAGAGCTAGACTGTTCTAAACTAACCGGCAAACGACCTTGCAACAATGATGCGTTAACTGAGATGAATAGACTCAGACACCTGGCCAAACTAAAAATTACAAAATAAATTAAAAGTAAAAAAATATTTTTAAAAAAAGCTTTTATTTAAATGCGCTAAAAAGAATAAAATAATCTTTTCTTTTAAAACTTTTACTATCAACTTATAACGTCATTCCACAATTTATATGATATAAAAGCTTGTCGCGAGATTTAAGTTTTCAAACTAAGTAAATACCACTACTTAAATCTCGCGACAAGCTTTTATATCATATAAATTGTGGAATGACGTTATAAGTTGATAGTAAAAGTTTTAAAAGAAAAGATTATTTTATTCTTTTTAGCGCATTTAAATAAAAGCTTTTTTTAAAAATATTTTTTTACTTTTAATTTTTCGTTTTTAATTGGGAAATGTACCACATTGTACCTACAGGGTGGGCCAAATTGGACATTTTTAAAGGGAAACTCCTGTTTTTGGCGGAGATAGACGAAAACTGATATCGGTGTCTGAGGCTAATTTTTTATGAAAATGTGCGTTTTCGAAAAGTGGCCGTAACTTTTTTCGGGTTGAAAATTTTGTATTTCTGTAAAAACATTCCTAAAGCACTTTTTTACGTAGAATCCAATGCTGCTACTACATTTTTCGATGGTTTAAGAGTTACCGATGAAGAAATTATTTTTTTAATGGAACACCCTATATATTTTTGCATTTTTTTAATAGAGCAAAAAATTACCATTCCAAAAATATTCAGGGTGATCTGGGGATCTGGGAAACTAGCAGACCTAGAACAAAGGTTAAATGAGGAAAGAATTGCAGTTTTGAATGCTCAATCTAATGCCCCTTTTGGATTTTTAAAAAAGTTCACGGCTCACTAGATATTTTGAAAAAAGTGATTTTTTTGCTATTTCTTCAGATCTCTGTAGCTCCGTTATTTCTGATTATACATAAAAACTGTAGAGACAAAAATTGTAGATAATTTTGGGCTTAATAAGATAATCTTATCCAATTTTTTATGTTGTTTGTGATTTTTGAGATATGACATAAACTTGTGTTTTTTAAAATGTAAATCATAGTTGGCTGTGGCCTTTTAAAATCGGCCATTTTTTGAGCTTTCCAAAGATATAATACTCGGCATAGTTATTACAAAAAATAAAAGAGCTATTATGGCTAATTTTCTGATTTTTTTTAAATTTTCACATAGTCAGCCATGGAATATTTTCATAAAAAACTCACCCTGTACAATACTTAATGATTTACTTAAGTAGTTATCAATTACTAATAGCTTTTATGATTTCATGTGTAGGTATATAATTGGAAGCGCGCCCTTTCGACAAGTAGGCTTTGGACGGTGAGACAATGAAACAACCGTGGAAAAATGTTTACTGTTACCTGTCAAATTTTCAGTTAAGCTGTTTAGGCAGTGTAAAGATTTTTCTATTTTTGGGTAATTTATAAACTTTATAACTTACCTACAATGAAATTTGAAAGTTATGAAAAATGGGATATGGCACAAGTCGAAGCCTATACTTGTTGAAAGGGCGCGCTTGCAATTATACACATAAAATCAAGGCCGTAGCCAGGGGGGGGATCAAGGGGGATTGATCCCCCCCCCCGAAATGTAAAAAAAATATTTCTTTTTAGTAAGTAGATATTAATGAAAAAATGAAATGAGAGGGCAGTTATATACAGTGCGCCCGTCTCACTCTGTTGTTATACATAACATAATAGTTAATCACTACAACACAATTTTCTACCTAAAATTGTATGTTTTTCTACTGTTTTACCAAACTAACCCCCCCCCCCCGAAATTGTTTTCTGGCTACGGCCTTGCATAAAATCATAAAAGCTATTAGTAATTGATAACTATTTAAGTAAATCATTGAGTGTTATATATTTTTGGAATGATAATTTTTTTTTATTAAAAAATTCAAAAATATAAAAATAATTTTTTTTATCGGTAACAGAACTATTAAACCATTGACTTGAAAAAAAATGTAGTGTCGACATTGGATTGTACGTAAAAACGTGCTTTAGGATTGTTTTTACAGAAACACAAAATTTTCAACCCGAAAACAGTTACGGCCTCTTTCCCAAAACGCACATTTTCAAAAAACGCCCTGTGGCAGATATCGATTTGCGGTTTTCGCCAAATTTATCATAAAAAATGAGTCTCAGACACCGATATCAGTTTTCGTCTATCTCGGTCAAAAATAGGAGTTTCCCTTTAAAAGTGTCCAATTTGGCCCACCCTGTACACGGTTTTCTACAACCGATGCGGGAATATCATTGTGCGCACGGGGCCGCTATATACCAATGTTGAGTGAAGTAGGTACTCGTAGTAGGAGGCCATAGACCAGTGTGGTTATGTAGGTGTAGCTGTGTTTATCATCCCATATTGTTCCTACACAATGTAAGAAAAATTGTGTGCCTCAGAGTGTGTGTTATAAACTCTCTCTGCATTGTAGTAGGTATTCCCGATATTTATAATGTAACAGAAATTTTACAAAGGTAACTGTAACTGAACGGAACTTTTACACATTTCACGGAACACAGCTGAGAACTACATAAGAACACAACAACTGACAGTTTCTTGCATTTGTTTTGCCAGACTTGTCATGGCCTACTTAGGTAAAAACGACGCTATTAAGTACCACACGTAATAATAGTTATTTATGTACCAAGGCACTAAAGTTCAACTTTTTATGACTCATGTGGAGTGGCCGAGGCAAATAAACCACATGAGTCATAAAAAGAACTTCAGTGCCGAGGTACATATTATATATTTTTTGAAATCGAAAAAAAAATGTTTTATTAGGCAAGAAAATAATATTAAGGGATCACCCGTCCATGAACCGACTACGCGCGGCGTTGCTTGACTTTGACGATCGCTCTACCTAGGACAAGTATGATGAGACACGGAACCTTCTGACAGAAAAACCAAACTGCTGCTTCTTGTGCAGCCTACACAACAAATTATTGATATTCAAATTTACTAAAATATGTATACTGAAGGTTGCGCTTCTATAGGAAACAATTTCACAATGCGTACGAAAAGTTAAATGAGCCCTTGGTCGGCCGGGTTTTGAATATTTGGTCACTTTTGACGGGCGATTTCTCCGCGTCTGACGTTTGATGTTTACATCTCGCCAAGGCCTACTTATTGAAAAAATCGTACAATAATGGGCTACATTATTGTACGATTTCTGTGCTTTTAATGACGATTTTGAGACATTTTAATGCCGATTTCAAGAAAAAATAATTAATGTCGAAATATTGAATTCATATTTCGACTTATAACTATACGTATTACTGCAGAGTGGTTATGCCAATACTTTCCATATTTTATGGATATCAAGCATCAACATTCTGTCACCGAATATGCTTTGCCCATATTTTCCAAATAGCGGACATGCCCACACAAACATCCAGGACTCGGTGGGAATCGAACTGATGCCAGACCTATACCAATCTTCCAAAGTGTGTATTGCCGCTGCCGGTGTTGCTCTACACTCCTATACATATTTCAAGTTACTCCCCCGTAAATGATCGATTCGACTTATTTTATCCGTATCCTAGATTGGAAGCACGCATGCCGATTTCTAGATTGTCAATAGCTATCCGAATGGAAAAATGTTGTCCGTTTATACTTTGGTGTTTAAACAACTAATATGCTTGAAATGGTATAGATATTATAGAACAAGTTATGCAACTTCAAACGTGTTGTAGGCTATAATATGATCTTGTCCCAGGGCCCTTTTTGTAGCGAATGTGGAATTTAGTTGCCGAGGCCTGCAAGGCCACATGATCTGTTAAAAGGAACTTCAGTGCTGAGGGACACATTATTATTATTTTTTCAGATCGGGAAACAAGCAGTTTTATTATGCAATAAACACCCGTTTATTGTTGACTAAAAACTAAAAAATAACTACGGGGTCTTTTACATCCAAATAATTTGCTGTATAATGCCGATTTCAAGAAATACAGTTTGTTCAGCGTCTCAGCGAATGTTCGGCCCTACGTCACAACTCCCGTCGTTGTCTGACTCGTGAATATACGACCGATATCCATCGTATATTCACGAGTAAGACAAGGACGGGAGTTGTGATGTAGGGCCGAACATTCTCTGAACAAACTGTATCTCATTTTTAACTAGGTATGTAACAATAGTATTGTTACAATACCAAAGCAACTGAACCAAGATACTTGATATCATTTCGAACGGCGTTTGGAATTATTCCACCAGTGTATTGGAATTATAAACTGTTCCAACATGATTTTTAGTTAGATATGGTGTTTAGCGATCCAAGTTATTAATTTATTGTGAACTGTACAACAATTTTTAGTAGTGAAACTTGTAGTTTAAAAAATAGTGTCAGAGAAACCACTACAGGGGATTAATATTTTTTCTAGTAAATTGCAACTAAGAATTTTATGAGATGGAAAAGCATTTTAATCTGGCCCAGCTCATACCTATACATATCATAGTTCCTAATTTTCCCCAAACCTTTTTGTCAATGTCGAGGGAAAATGTAAGGTAGAACCAATAAAAAAACCACACTTACAACTTGGAGAAATTAAAAGTATTTCGTAGTCTGTCATTACCAACGATATATAGCAATAGATGACTTACTGTAATACAAATAACACCGTTTTGTTTTGCTACTACATTAGCTGGTCTGGGGGAAGAAGATGAGGTAATTTCTTTCCTATTTTGTAATGCATAATAAATAGTTTTTTGATAGACTTGTATGTCGTATATATGCTTTAAGATACTTATATTTACAAAATAACCTAAGTCGTATAAAAAAACTGGAAACATTGAATGTGCCACCAATAACATCTTTTTAAAATCATGAAACAAAACAAGTTGCCTTTGATAATGTACCTATTCCTATATATCGTTGGTCATTACCTTTTTCGGATATATAGGTATTACATATATCTACAAGTATAATAGTTTCCTAAATCTATTAGTTACCTGTGGCTGCGACTGTAAGTTATTTTAATTAGTTATTGCTTATTTGCTATTTAGGTAGCCTTTCTGGAATATTTCAACAGAAATGTTAGCTATAGGCTCGGCTATACGTATAGTGTTAATGAAATAGGTCGCTGAATTTTATCGACAAACTCTGTGTTCGTAAATAAAAATAAATCATTTAGTGACTTCACACTAAATTCAAAATGGCCGCCGCTCCAAGATGGCGGATTACCTATTTGATCTCAACATGGGTATCAAATAAAAGGGCTCGACGGGTAGAAAACAATAAGGCGAATGACTTCATACGAAATCCAATATGGCGGCCGCCCCAAGATGGCGGACTAAATTTCTTTACCACCCTCCTGACATAGGAATCAAATGGTACAAAAAAGCACAAAATAAAATTGAAAATAAAAAACTTTTTAAAAACAAGCTTTTATTTAATCCATGTACTAAAACGAGTAAAATAAGTTAGGTTTTCGTTAAGATAATTCAATTCCAAATTGCGACAAGTTTTTGCACATTGAAAAGCTTGTCGCGCGAATTGTAAAAAAAATGCATACTTTGGCAAATAGGTAGGTACTTGCTTATCAACCAATCACTGTTCAATAAATTTAATTGGTACCTACTTTCATCAACATTTCGCGCGACAAGCTTTTCAATTTCCAAAAACTTGTCGCAATTTGGAATTGAATTATCTTAACGAAAACCTAAACTTATTTTATTCGTTTTAGCACTTGGCTTAAATAAAAGCTTGTTTTAAAAAGGTTTTTTATTTTAAATTTTATATCCAGGTAGGTTGTAGTTGTTTCCACAAAAGAAACAAAATAGATGTGACACATTCTACTATTGCGCATTTACAGGGTCCCGTGGAGTCAAATGGGACCAAATAAATAACAGGAAAAATAATTTAAGGGCGATTTGAGGGTATGGGGGTGGAAGGGGGTGAACATTTAGGGGTGGAAAACGGTTTATCACGATTTCCGGCAAATCTACAACTCCTATCGAAAAAACTTAAATGGCGAAGTTGTAGGTAATAAAAAGATCTACAACTTTTGTATTTCCACTTTATTCACATAACCTCAAAATATCCGCGAAAAATCGAAATAACCGATTTTTTTTTTTGGTTTTTAATTTTCATCTCCGAGGAAAAAAATTCACGAAGTTTGGTGGAAACTTTCCTTCTTATTTCCCAAACACGCTGTAATTTTTTCGAACCATAATATTTATTTTTACCCCTTATTTCGATTTTAAACCGAAAAAGAACCTCATTTTCAATCGAAGTCGGTGCGCTTTTTGTTCGCTAAAACCTCTACTTTCTGATGGTGTAAAAAAAAACATCACTGTGGAAAATTTTCTCAGAAAATGCAAAAACGGAAAAACACGATTTTGAATTTTTTTAATCATTGTTTAAAATTTTGCGCTATTTATTGAAATTTACGCTTTAATTACTTGAAAAAGGTAAGATTCCATGTTACATTGATGAAACAAGAAATTGCAAATCCTTGAAACGTAGAGTTTGCAAAAAACATGCGAAAATAGTTAGTTTTCCAAATATTAAAGATGGGATTTAAAGGGGATTTAATCAAAAAAATGTGACTGCTACAATTTTTTTCGATAAAAAAGTTGATTATTAAATTCTAGTTACATTTGTGGAATAGAAAATCGCAGTGTGATGAGTTATGACAACTATTATTGGAGGGCTATTTTCGAGGATATTTTGTGAATATCTTTCCCACTAGGTAACTATATTAGTTAGAGATATTAGTTATGTTACCTTAATTACATAAGGTACAGGCTTATACAGGTGGCTCACTCAAAAAATCTGGGATATTTTTTTGACAGATAAAATCGGTGGCTTGTGCGATCGATAGCTCTTCTTGGCCTTCTTTTTTCACGATGTCCATGGCCACCTCGGAAAACTATGGCCAAAAATAAAAAAAATTCAAAATTTTTAAACCGCTGTAACTTTTTTATTTCTAGAGGTACAGAAAAAAGTTTAACATGATATTGTTTGCAACAACTGCTATAAAGCAAAATATCCCATTTAATTTTATATGTCACATTTGCCAGTTTGTTCTGTATTTATTATAAGAAACTAAGAAAAATTATTTGTAATATTTGTGATTGGCATCAGAAGCTCTACTGTCTAGTTACCCATGAAAATAAATAATCGATTAGTAGGCTTTCAAATTTTGAAAATAAAGCGGTTTTTATGCACTTCATGGAATGTCGAATAGCTAATCTAAAATTCTTGTTTAAAATAATAAAAACGGCGAAACTCGTGAACATTGTTTTCTGTTATGAACATAAATTAAAAATACTTAATATTTTCAATTTAATGTAGCACTTAACTGGTAGGTAATGCCATGGCAATTATCCTAAAAATAAAATAATAAAATGTCGTATGGTATAAATGAACAGTACAAAAACCTTTGAATTTTATACGGGTGATTTCTGCTGATAAGTCTGGTATTTTTACCAGTGGCAGAGCGTGGTAAATGATATTAAATAGATCGCGCCCCGTAGGTATAGCGAGTTCATTGATATTTTACCAGGGTAGCTCGAGAACAGGCGCCTCGGCAATAAAATATGAGACAAAACACCTGGTAATAGTAGTAAAAAGAGATGAAGGAGGTAGAGAAGATAGATATTGTAGTAAAAACAAATGACTGCATGCTCGCCTAATATAATATCACCAAATTTGCATGGGTTACACTGTTCGACGGCCGGCCACTTGTACAACGAAATGCGGTGCATAGCCCTGCCATAATTTCACAGATCTTTAGGATATACTTGCCTAAATAGTTATAATCGATTTGGCTTTTTAGAGACCTTTTGACAATATTATATGGTGCATTAATCTTTGTGTTGGGTTTGACGATAACCTTAAAAAACCTTAAAAGTGAAATATTATGTTGCTTGTAGAATATATGTATATTTTTGAAAACTGCGTGACGCTTATGTCCTATATTCTTTTTGTGGCGCCAATTATATTTTTTTATGCTGCGTTCGAGTGACTTTAGAAATACTATATCTACTGTTACAATACAGTAAATGCTCAGTGAATACCTAGTATTTACACCTACTTTTCACGACAAACAACACAAACACAAACTAACCTGTCTAGGTAACCCCATTTGCAAAATTCCAGGCATGTCATTACTAACGTCATAACGCTATCATTGCATATTTATTTTCAAACTAGATCTTATGTCAACCACAAATATTACCAATATTTTTTCTTAATTTTTTTTTTAAGTAAATACTTACAGAAAAACGGCAAGTGTGACACTTCAAATTGAATGGGACATTTTGCTTTAAAAACCCCACATAATTTAATTTTCGAGCCCAAGAGAGTCCAAACTTTACGGTAATCCACACATCAAAACTAATGTCATACCATACGTAAATTCTGTCGGTTCTTGTAAACAATTTTCAAGTTAAACTCTTTGCATATTTCGAAAAATAAAAAAGTTACAGCAGTTGATTTTTCCGATTTTTGGCCATAGATTTCACAGATCGCACCTGCCGCCGATTTGTTCTGTCAAAAAATAGCCGAGTAATTTTGAGTGAGCCACCCTAAATATTCGGCATTAATTTTAGTATAATAATTATCCCCACGGAACTATTGAAATGTGTTCAGCTTACAGTTTCAAACATCTATATGTTGGTCTACGAGAACGTGGATGAAATACAAATTCTTAGAGTTTAAACTACTTACCTGAAAGGTTGTTAAATCGAAATTATATGGGACCACGTTCTAAATAGACCACACCCTCCACATAAGAGGTACTGGAGTAGGTTGACCTACTTTATCTACAGAGCTTTGTACCCACCCTAAAACAGCTGATCAACTTTCGAGGCTTCACTATTAACGTAATGAGGTTTAGCCCAAGTGGGTGATTCATATGAACGGCGAGCGAGATGCATTTTGATTGCTTATTTACGAGACACAAAATAGTATCTAGTCGCACAGGAATGCGTTTCTACATGTTTGTCTACTTAGAACGTTCTCCCATATATTGTATCTAACCGAGATTAAACAACCTTACCAGGTAAGTACCTAGTTTAATCTATAATTATATTGATCAATTCTATTAAAAAAAAAAGACAGATGATATAGTAGGTACTTTGTACAGGGTGTCCGGAAATAAATGCACCAACTCGAAAAATTAAAAAGAAAAATGGAAAATATGACGAAAAGTTCATATGAACATGGGTCCGCAGATGTTTGGTTTTCGAGATGCAGGGTGTTGAAATTTAAATTTTATTTTCGATTTTTTTAAATAACTTTTTGAGACGACAAAATTTTCGTGCAAAATTTGGTAGTCGGGGTTTTTTTGGGATAAGAAATCATAATTTGGTATTATTTTTGGTGCAATACGTAGAGGGCGCTGCGTACGCTATCATTATTTAATTTAATTTGCCCTAACTTTTTTGACAGTAAACTTTTACGACATTTTGTGAATGTATCCTCTTCTTACACGTTTTCTAAGCAAAAAAGGTATACTTGGTGCATAACGCCAAAGGGGACCGTTTTCGAGAAATTTTCAAATTTCTGCATCGATGCAGGTGCCATATCGACACTCGTATGCAATTAAATTCTAGGCGTTAATCATAGGTGCCTGGCGTTCACAATAAACAAACACATTTAAATTTACGCCAAAAGGTGAACAAACAAAATTGCTACATTAATTCGGTTAGAATCATCGGAAGATGGCATTATCATACCATGTTTCATGTCCCCAGTCTAAACTCGGAAACTTACCTGCATTTCATAGAAAATTGCAAACAAGAAACCATGAATGTTACAAATTATTTTCATGAAACTTTTATTAAGAGTTCGATTCTTACAATTGAATTTTATTAGGTAAGTGAAATTAACCAATTTCGTAAAACGTGTTCAAAGTGGGAACCGTTTTGTTGAACACAAACCCGCAGACGTTTTACAAAATTTTGACGTATTTTCCAATGAATGTTGGGTATCTGTTTAATATCTTCAGCCGCGGCAAGGATTCGTTGTTGTAAGTGATCGCGATTTCTAATTGGCACGGCATAGACGCGATCCTTCATGGCCCCCCAGAAAGAAAAGTCCATAGCGTTTAAGTCCGGAGAACGGGGAGGCCATGCTGCGTTGGGGGAATTGTTACCAATCCAACGTCTTGGATAATTTTCATTCAGCCATTCGGTTACGATCCGCCCTCGGTGTGGTGGGGCACCATCATGCATAAACCATAAACTCTGTCTAATATCGAGGGGAATATCTTCCATAAGAATTGGTAGTTCATGTTCCAAAAGATACCGGTAAGTTTCAGCATTTAACCGAGGGGGCAAGAAATGTGGACCAATGATGTAATCTCCGACGATTCCAGCCCAGCAATTGACTGAACATCTATCTTGCGAACGAGTCTGCCTTACGACGTGTGGATTTACCATGGCCCAGTAATGAAGGTTGTGTAGATTCAGTACACCATCTTTTGTAAAACAGGCCTCATCAGTAAAGAGCAATCGGTTTACAAAATCCGGATTTTGGTTATAACGTTGAAGAGCCCATAAGCAGAAATTTCTTCTTCGTGGTAAATCCTCTGGTTTAAGTTCCTGTACTTTTTGAACACTAAAAGGATGCAGTAATTGCAGTTTAATAAAACTGTGGACTTGCATTTTAGGAATTCCAAGTTGCAGTGATGCCCGTCTTATGCTTATTTCGGGGTTTTCGTCAAATAAATCCAAAATATTTTCTTCTTGTTGCACTGTTAACAAACGACGTCTTCCTGCATTAGATTTTGTTACATTTACAGAACCCGTTTCCATAAGTTGCCGGTGCACACGTGAAAACATTGAATGATATGGAAGTATTCGTTGGGGAAATCGGTCAGAGCACAGTCTCCGCGCGAGACGTGAATTTCCACGGGCCTCTCCATACATCAGGTGCATTTGAACCTTTTCTTGCATGGATAATATCACCGTTTTTCGAGACAAACGTAGAAAAGATAATCTAACAACAACAAATTAATTAAACTGTCAAAAAATAAATGTGTTTGTTTATTGCGAACGCCAGGCACCTATGATTAACGCCTAGAATTTAATTGCATACGAGTGTCGATATGCACCTGCATCGATGCAGAAATTTGAAAATTTCTCGAAAACGGTCACCTTTGGCGTTATGCACCAAGTATACCTTTTTTGCTTAGAAAACGTGTGGGAAGAGGATACTTTCACAAAATGTCGTAAAAGTTTACTGTCAAAAAAGTTAGGGCAAATTAAATTAAATAATGATAGCGTACGCAGCGCCCTCTACGTATTGCACCAAAAATAATACCAAATTATGATTTCTCATCCCAAAAAAACCCCGACTACCAAATTTTGCACGAAAATTTTGTCGTCTCAAAAAGTTATTTAAAAAAATCGAAAATAAAATTTAAATTTCAACACCCTGCATCTCGAAAACCAAACATCTGCGGACCCATGTTCATATGAACTTTTCGTCATATTTTCCATTTTTCTTTTTAATTTTTCAAGTTGGTGCATTTATTTCCGGACACCCTGTATATCTTCTTTGCTTGTTTGACAAATGCATGATTTGAAGTCAGCCCCCTGCAAGCGGAACTATTCATGTAAAGGAAATTTAGGAACATGAAAGCTCCCAATAATTGAAAATGTCATTTCAGACCAATTTTATATCTAGTATACTCCAGTGTGTTTCATTTGAGTCGAGACCTCAGAGAAATAATCGAGGATAGAGGTAGTAAGAATAAAAAGTAAACCGAGCCAACATCTTTTTGGGTAATGCCACGTACCTACTCCATTGTTTAGAGCATTTCATTTCAAAATAGAAGGGTTTTATAATGGGACTAAATGAAGACACACCTCCCATAACATTAAAATTAACAAATGTAGCTATTAATTCCTTGTATGTGACAACAGACAGTTCAAATCGCCAAACTTGACAACGCCGCCGTCTGCCACCGCATTCAATCTCTCTCTCTCTCAGAAATAACCAAGGATAGAGGGAGCAACAGCATCAAAATACACACGTTTGTAGTCAACCAACATCTTATGCAAATTTACCGAAGTAAACAAACATTAGGCCCGTGTGTACAACGTTTACCTGTGATAGGTTATATCCTGAGAAATATCAATTTGGCCACACACCACGCACTTTCTGCGTCCCATTGTATACAAAATCAGTCACTATATCCTAAATACTAATAAATAACCTATAAATTAATAGAAAAAACAATTGAAGACACATGCATATGTAAACAATCGGAAAACTTGACTTGCTGGGCAAATACAAAACAAATACCGCCGAGTATTGCCGAGCAACGATCGCGGCGCCCTCGGCGGCAACGGCGGCGTTGCCATGTTGAGCGGTTTCAGGTATCTGTTGGCGATTTTATTAAAGTGATAATTAGTTACTATAATTAGAGCGCAATTTAGTTTTAGTATAAAATTGTTACATACAAGAAATTAATAACTGCATTTGTTAATTTAGCATTATGGGAGGTGTGCCTTCATTTAATCCAATTATTAAACCCTTCTATTTTGCAATGAAATGCTGTAAACAATGGAGAACGTGGCATCACTCAAACAGATGTTGGCTCTGTTTACTTTTTGTTCTTACTCCCTCTATCTTTGGTTATTTCTCTGAGATCTCTCTGCATTGTTTGTGTTGTTTACCCCAGTGTGTCATTGTCTCTGATTGTTTATGTGTGTATTTTTCGTGTTTTCAAGTGTTTTCTCGTTAATTTATTACTATTTAGGATATAGTGACTCATTACATGTACAATGGGATGCATAAAGTGTGTGATGTGTGGCCAGAATGATATTTCTCAAGACATAACCTGTCACAGGTAAACGTTCACTGAAAGAATTCCACCAAGTGAGTTGCTTTGCTAAGATTTTTTTGCTGCGGTAAATAGATATTATGCTGTCATAGCAAAAAAAATTGCTGTGGCAAGTAAACCTGTTTTGCTAAAACTTCTTTGCTACCACAGCAAAATTTTTACTTGCGGTTAAAGGATAGGTCACTAGAAATTCCTTTTAGTGAGCCCACTTACTTACATGAAGCCAGTCATTTTGTTACTACAGGTGAGTGCAGTCTGCTGCAATGCCCTCAGCTGTGGTAAATCAACTGCTCATTTGCGGCTAGCGAGCCCTCACTTACAACAAGTGAATTGCTTTGCTGAAAATAACGGTAAGTTGTAAGTGCGCCTGCGCTAGCCGGCAAGCCAGTGCTTGCTAGGTGGCCCCGCCGCAGTCATCGCAGTCGTTGGTCCGTGTTAATCGTACTGATCGTCTAGACCTAGAAGGCCGTGGCTTCGTTGTTTTTTTGTGTTGTGAGTGACGGAAAGTGGCCCAATTTAAATTACTATTAATAGAATTATGGGGGTTGGGACATTACATTGCCGTCTTTGAGGATACGTACAAATTAAGATTTTAATAGTTAATGTCCGCTTGGTACCTACAGCACATTATCATTATATTATACATAATCTGCACCCAACTTAATTGGGGCAGCTAGAAAACGGAATTTTGTATTGTAGCACAGATTGTAAAATGTAATGTAATGAATGAATGTAATGAATGTAAAATTTAAAATTGATGTATATAATATGATCTACACTTGTACATAAGTAGGTATATCTATAAGATAGCTCGTTTTATTTTATTTTATTTTATTGTGTCGTCTTTACAATGGTATTTTTGTATTTTAGTTATTTGGATTAATATTTTTTCCACAACTCAGAATAGGTTCTAGATTAGATCAGGTTAAGTTATAAGTTGCTCTTTATAATAATTTCTATAGGTGGTTGTATAGTAGCAGCTAATGATTGGGATATCGCCAGGTTTTTGTATATGCATGCTTATAATGTAATTTGAAATGATCTAAATAAAGGCATCATTATTATTAACTAAGTTGGGAATCAGGAACCTTTGGCACTTAGAAAATACTTCTTTTGCTTAACTCCACACACCAAAACTTTGTTTTTTTGCACTGGACGTGCGTTTCGCTAACCATGTTAGCATCACCAGGAGATGATTAAGTCTTAATCATGATTAAGTAATGGTAATTTAATTGCTTTAATAATAATAGTGATGCTTCTTTTGCTTATAACTCCACACACCAAAACTTTGTTTTTTGCACTCAACGCGCGTTATCTAACCATGTTAGCATCATCAGGAGATGATTAAGAAACCCACGATGATGATTAAGAATCATGCTAACATGGCTAGCGAAATGCGCGTTGAGTGCAAAAAACAAAGTTTTGGTGTGTGGAGTTAAGCAAAAGAAGTATCATTATTATTATAAAACTCATTAGCAATAGCTAATATATTTGCTGGAGTAGCTAAGCAATTCACGGAAAGAATTCCGCCAAGTGAGTTGCTTTGCTAAGATTTTTTTGCTGCGGTAAATAGATATTATGCTGTCATAGCAAAAAAAAATTGCTGTGGCAAGTAAACCTGTTTTGCTAAAACTTCTTTGCTACCACAGCAAAATTTTTACTTGCGGTTAAAGGATAGGTCACTAGAAATTCCTTTTAGTGAGCCCACTTACTTACATGAAGCCAGTCGTTTTGTTACTACAGGTGAGTGCAGTCTGCTGCAATGCACTCAGCTGTGGTAATTCAACTGCTGATTTGTGGCTAGCGAGCCCTCACTTACAACAAGTGAGTTGTTTTGCTAAAATTAACGGTGAGTTCCAAATGCGCTTGCGCCAGCCGGCAAGCCTGAGCCCGCCAGGCGGCCCCGCCGCAGTCGTCGCGCAGTTGTTGGTCCGTGATGATCGTACTGATCGTCTAGACCTGGACAGCTCTGGCATCATTGTTTTCCGGAAACATTGCCGTCTTTGAAGGTACGTAAAAATTAATATTTTCATACTTACTGTCTGCTTGGTAGCACATTATCATTATATTATACATAATCTGGCATCCTGTCAAAAGTATAAAACAGCACAGCCAGATTTTTTGTTTTTCCTGTACTTTTCCCATTTCATGTTTTCTTTATAACATGTTGAGTCATTCACTACAAATCCCTAATATATTCTTATTACTTGGCCGTCTCAATCTCAAAGATATTTTTTGGGGACACGTAGGGTGTGTAAAGGTGTAGAAGAAACCTGTATAGGGTTGCCGCGTGAACAACATGTTATTAAAAAAAACATGAAATGGGAAAACTGCAGGAAAAACAAAAAAATCAGGCTGCGCTATGTTTTACACTTTTGACAGGATGCAGATTATGTATAATATAATGATTATGTGCTACCAAGCGGACATTAAGTCTGAAGATATTAATTTTTACGTAAGTATACCTTTAAAGACGCCGGCAACAAATAAATTTTTTCCTATGGTAGTTAAGCAACTCACTTGTGACTAGTGAGCAGCTTAATTGTCATTAATGAGCTGATTCAATTACAGCAACAAAACCTACATAACCACAATAAAATTATTTGCTATGGTAGCTAAGCAACTCACTTGTGGTTAGTGAGCTGACTCACTTGCCTTAATACAAGGGTTTAATTATCACAGCATAGCGATTTTCAACAAATCTGCTCACTTACTGCAATTGAGTTGTCTTCAGCAAAGCGTGCTTTGCTGCGGTAGCAAAGTAACTCACTCGGCGCCTATTTAATGCAGATATTTTGCTGCGGTAATTGAGTTCTTACTAACCGTAGCAAAGTAATTCTTTCAGTGTTGTACACACGGGCGTAATGTTTGTTTACTTTGGTAAATTTCAGTTATATGTTGGTTGACTACGAACGTGTGCATGTTAATGCTTTTGCTCCCTATATCCTTGGTTATTTCTTTGAGGTCAAGGAAATTCCATATTTTTCGAAATATGGAATACTGTTATTAAAAAAGACCCCAAATATCGCAAAACCATATTTGGCATTTTTTTAAGAATAAAACGGGTAGTGCCATCGAATTGTCCATATTTCAAAACCCTTTGTACGAAATTTCCATATTATACAGGGCCATCCGAAGTACCCTGTATAAACCACAGAACATATTTTGGTGATCTTTTTCGCGAATCAATTAGGCTTTGTCTTAGGTATTATTTTACATAGTATGACCAGTCTAGCTCATACAGGGTGTTCGTAAAATAAATTAAAATTTGACTAAATACATTTATGTTGAAAAATTTATTTAAATAAAAATTGGGGATCTCACCGCATTCTGTTAGACTTCCTTGGAAAAATATACTTCATTTTACCATTTCGTTATAGGCACCATCCTCCATCCTTAATTAATTCTGCTTTAGTCAGCAAGTTGAAACATATCAATCAAATCAGACGTGCCATGAAGGCCAAAAACTTTTTTGTATACAAATGATTTTTAACTATGGTCAATTAGATGGCAATATCCATTTTATTCTTAAAAAAATGCCTAATATTATGGTATTGTGATTTTTTTATGTTTTTTATTAATAACACTAGGCCATGGACTAGGGTATTTGAAAAAAATTATAATCCAAAATGTAGAGCTCTTCGAGTAATATAGGCAAATTTTTTTAAAATTGACCAATCCTTTCGGAATTGTCTCGAGTCAAAATAAAACACTGTATACTCTTTATTGTTGAATAGTTTGTATGTAAATTAAATGTGTAACTGACACTTTATGGTCAATATATTTTTTTATCTTTTTTTGAAAAATGAAACTGGTTTGCTGTGATATTTATTATCAAATTAATATCCAAGGATTTAGATTTAATTTGGTACTTATACTTTTTTAATCATAATAATTATCATATTTTTTATAAACATAATAAGAATACTCGTACTGCCATTGCCACCCCCTAATATAGGTATTTTTTTTTATTTTTTATTTTTCGGATAAAACTCAGAATTTAAAAAACAATAAAATCAACAAAAAAGAAAATATTTTCGGAAGTGCATTTCAACCCCTAATTACCGGCGCTTCTGACTGGCCGAGTCAGTAAACATTGCGCTGAGGCCCGCTTCACGAGGCGCGCAGTTACCAGTTGCACCATCATATCGTAAATTTACTTGTGTTTTACTTTTTCCCAGCAATCTAAAAAAATGTCGAAATATCGAGAAAAACTGAAAAGTACGATAATTTTTCAGGAGTTTTTAAATTTTTGATGTGACGATAAATACAGCATGGTCGAAGTGAATTTAGTACTAATTGATAATAAGTAGGTACCTTGATTTCAAAATTTTTCAGGTTCAGTGCTTAAAATTTCCTGTCTTTTATTATCATTTTTTTAACTTTTCTAACTTTCAATCAGACTTGAATTTTTGCAAAAAGATAGTTTTGAGTACTTCGACATTGAACATTTTTCAGCTGCATATACATTTTGTTATGATAGGGACGTTTTTAATAAAATGACTCGATAATGGTTAACATGACTAATATCACTTGGTCATACTTGGTCTGCATTTTGAATATTTAAAAAAAAATAGCTTTTAAACTCTTCTGCCAAAGTATTTTAAAAAAGAAAAACATCAAACGAAAATGGAAGAATAGTCTAGTGTATATTAGACTATTCTGCTTGTGTATAACTTGAAGTTATTTGTAAAGTGGTTCAAATAGTACTAGAGTCTAACGTACATTAGACTATTTATTATTGTATTTTATAGAAGAAAAAGATCAACTTTTTTAATGTTAGGAGAAATAAAATAAGGATAATTAGGATACTAAAACTTCAGTTACTGTAAATAAGTTTTTATTTTATATGAGAAAAACAATTACTTAAGTACTACGATCACTCTAAATATTTAAATGTCGCCAGTTAAAATGTCAGTGGCATTTTCATTTTCGGAATTAAGCGTATGTTCCGAAAATTCAATAACATAAAGGGCGTTTCGTTAAAAAAACAAAAGTCTTGTTTCTCCAGCTTTTACCGAACTCCCTGACTCAATTTCAATAAATTTCCACCAAAATTCCTAAAATATTTGTCTCTACATTTTCTTACTCGAAAAATAAAGTTAAGAGGGGGTGAAATGTTATGTGAATCTCCCTGTACATTAAAATGTAACAAAAACGGCAAGAGGTAGGAAAAAAAATGAAATCTCTTTTTATTTTGAGTAGGTTTGTACTACTTCTGGCCGAAATAATTCATACTAATTAACCATAGGTATCTCGGTTACTGATACATACGGATGTATGTATTTTACTGATCGGAATTCCTTTAGTAGGCTAGAACATAAGCCATCCTGATGCGATAAGTCATTAAATTTTGATAAGAAAATATTTTATAAACTGATTATACAGTGTCCTCCAAAAAGTTCGCACCATAGGGGGGAAATTTTTAATTAACGTTTTATTTTGAAATTTAATTTTGGGGTTACCTTTTGCTTTAAAAAATATGAATAATGACCCACTCAAACGTGGTCATGTGACTTTCGTTATCTGTCAAAAATGACATTTAAAAAAATATATCGCCAGAAATGGGTTTAGTTATTAAAATATCAAAAAGTTTTACTTGAAAAAGTTGTTTGTTTTTCAATTTTACGTAAGTGTGCCAAATTTGAACGCTCTACTGAAATATTTAGTTTTTTGCCAATTTTTAATATTTATGAAATTTCTGAACATTTTATCAATTCTATTAATTTTTTATTACTAATTACCGATAAGAATAGGTATAGGTATGCTTTAAAATTCTGTTATGTTTGTTGCCAAGTTGATGTTCTAAATTGATGCCAAAATAATAATAAATTAAAATATCATCATCATTGACTTTTATGGAACAAATAATTATTACCTTTAAGTTTAATTTCACATTAATCGATATTGATGAGTAGGCCATGGAGAGAATAGAGGCAATTGCTTTTATTTGACAGTTTGATAACTGAATGTAAAATTAAACTTAAAGGTAATAATTATTTGTTCCATAAAAGTCAAGAATTTTACTTAGATAAGTTTTTATTTGACAGTTTGATAACTGTCAAATAAAAACAATTGCTTCCATTCTCTCCATGGCCTACTCATCAATATCGATTAATGTGAAATAAACTTAAAGGTAATAATTATTTGTTCCATAAAAGTCAAGAATTTTGCTTAGATACGTAAAAGAATTAATGATATTTTAATTTATTATTATTTTGGCATCAATTTAGAACTGGGAAACGTAATGTAACTAAATTTATACCCCAAATGCTAGGCAACTTTTCAACAAACAGAATTTTAAATTTAAAGCGTAAATATCATTTTCATTTGACAAATACCAATTCTTATCGGTAATTAGTAATAAAAAATTAATAGAATGATCAAGCTAGTGATATAAAATAGTTTTTACGAAGTTTCGAGTTTTAACAATTTTCAGAAATTTTATAAATATTAAAAATTGGCAAAAACTAAATATTTTAGTAGAGCGTTCCAATTTGGTACACTTACGTAAAGTTGAAAAAGAAACAACTTTTTCAAGTAAAACTTTTTGATATTTTAACAAATAAACCCATTTTTGGCGATATATTTTTTGAAATGTCATTTTTGACAGTTAACGAAAGTCACATGACCACGTTTGAGTGGGTCATTTTTCATCTTTTTTAAAGCAAAAGGTAACCCCAAAATTAAATTTTAAAATAAAACGTTAATTAAAAATTCCCCCCTATGGTGCGAACTTTTTGGAGGACACTGTATATTCACTAAATTCTAGTGGAGGTACTGTCAAACTGCCAAATGGTCCTGAACTGCCTTCATAGGCTTTTAGTTCACCAAATATTGTTGACTTGTCTCTGCCTGCCAGATTACGCATACGAATATGAGTTATCTAGGCAGAAATTCATGCATCGTCAAGAAAACTGTAGAAGCTCCAGAACCGTCTCGTCTCCGGCAAACTCAGCAATCCGAAATCTTATATATTTGTTGTATCACAAAGCGCGTGCAGATTAAGACCGATCTTTGTCGAAAGCTTTTCGAATAAAGTTTTTTAAAAGCCTACTGCTGTGGCCAATCATTTAATTGGCGCAGTCGGTAGGACGTATCGCGGAAAATCGCAGAAGTTTGCGATTCGGGCAAGCCTTGCTGTCGCCGAAACTCGCGTTTTTCTTTCGGGTTCCGATTAAGCGGTTCTTCCTGCAACATCGTCTCCACCGTTAGACGACTTGGGCCAAGCAGCAACTGGGCTTCAACCAGGAGGGCAAGGACTGAGGTTCCGAAGAAGAAAAGGGCTAGCTACCGACGGTAAGAGCCATTTCCCTTCGTTGAACTATCCTATACTCTCTGCTGGGGCAAAGACTTAATCTCACTAGGTTATAAAGGATTCAAATTCAAATTCGAAAAACAATTTTCACATTTTCAAATTTTGATTTTCTTTTAGCAAAACTTAATTTTAAGTAATTTTAAGTAGCAAAAATTTAATTTTTATGAGTAATTCAGAAAGTGAAGAGGAGAACGAAAACGTAGGAAGGTTAGGTATCGATCACGATACAGATTTAGCAATTTTAGTTGATTTGTTTGGGCAAGTAAATCTTTCAACAATGAATAACCAGCAACAAAATCAAAATCAAAATGTTAATTATCAATTATTACGCATGTATATTGAAAATATACCTCAATTTTCTGGTGATGTACATACTCTCGAAATTTTTATTGACAGTTGTAATTATCTTGTACAAACTTATACAAACCGAGCGATTCCTAACGATCCAATAAACAAATTTTTAATTCATGCAATAATCGGAAAACTCGCTGATAGGGTACTAACATTAATAGGGACAAGAACAGAACTTCAGACATGGAATGAAATTCGCAATGCTTTACGCTTAACTTTTGGAGATAATAGAAACATTGACTGTCTTGTTCAAGATTTGATAGTTTTACGACCGTTAAAAAATGAATCCCCTGTAAATTTCGGATCTAGGATCCAAGATGCACATAGCTTAATTATTTCCAAATTAAATTCTACCAAATATGAAACAGTTACAATTGAATAATTATAAACAACTAGCTTTAAAGACGTTTATAAGAGGTCTCACCGGCAGACTACAAGACATTGTGCGTATTAAAGACCCTGATAGTCTCGAAAATGCTATCGCGTTAGTAATTGAAGAACAAAATTTTCTCTATGCTCAAAATTGCCTTTTCTCCTCAATTCAACCTCAAAATAATATCCAAAAAATTCAAAGACCAATTCAGACGCAAAACTATCCCTAAAATATCCCAAAACCTAATTTTTTCAATCCTCAAATGCAATTCCCAAATACCGCAAGGACAAACTTTTTCCAAAACCAACAAATGACAAAAATATTACCACAACATGTCCAACCCCAAAGATTTCCACAAAATAACCAATTTCCCAGAGGTCCCATAAACATGCCTCAATCAAGACAACTACAACAAAAGTATTTTACAAACCAACAAGTTTTCGGTTCAAAACAACCCCAAAACCAACGTATTTAAATCAACCGGACGAACAACTAATGACAAACCAACCCCTATGTCAGTAAACGCGACAATACCAAGTTTACGCCAACAAGTACCGCAACGTGTAACCCGAAATTTAAATTCTTAATCGATACGGGAGCTTCAAAATCAATAATAAATCCTTGTTTTGCAGAAAAATATTTCCCTAATTCGATAGACTTTCAAATAAAAACTTGTAACGGTACAAATAAATGTAGATTCAAAGCTGACATACCAATAAATGAACTTTTGGGTTTAAACGATCAGATTACTTTCCACTTGTTTCAATTTCATGATTTTTTTGATGGATTACTAGGCTTCGAAGATATAAAGAGACTAAAGTTAATACCCGATTTTGACAAAAATATTCTCTAGAATGAAAATATCTGTATTAATATTTTTTATAGATACAATCAACAATCTAACTTATTTTCTATACAAGTCAACCCTCACGAAACATGTAAAGCGAAAATACCTGTTTCTGTAAATTCAGGAGATATCTATTTTCCAAGAAAAGACATTTTAAAAAATTGTTTTATTCCAGAAATTCTAACCACTGCTAAAGACGGTTATGCTATTGTCGAAATTCAAAATCATTCAGACCAAACAAAAGTCTTATCTCTAAATAAACCATTCACTACAGCCAGTTTTCAAGAAATCAATAATAATTACTTTCTTTTTAATATCGAACAAATTTTTAATAACAAAAAAAGCAAATCTAAACAAAAATATGATGTGAAAAATATAATACGATCCGATCATCTTAATTCTGAAGAGAAAGAAACAATTTTTAAAATCTGTCAAGAATTTTCAGATTTATTTTATAATGCAGGAGAAAAACTTTCATTTACGAACAGAGTAAAACACGAAATAAAAACCACCGACAAGGTCCCTGTTGGGTGCAGGTGCAGTATTATCGCCAGGTACTGTAGGCCAAGATCTTCCAGTGGCATATGCTTCTCGTACACTTAATCCCGCAGAATGCAACTATTCAACTATTGAAAAAGAATTGTTAGCAATTGTCTGGGCCACAAATTACTTTAGACCTTATCTATTTGGACACAAATTTAAAATTATCACTGACCACAAACCCCTTCAATGGCTATTTTCCCTTAAAGATCCCAGTTCACGTCTCGTTCGTTGGAGACTCAAACTTGAGGAATATCAATACGAAATAGTATAAAAAAAGGAAAATCAAATACCAACGCGGATGCACTTTCTCGAGTAGAAATAAATGCACTAGAAAATTCTTTAGAAAACGAATCAATAATAGCCAATTTAGGTAATTCAGATGACGAAATTATTACCTTTTTAGAAAATTTAGATGAAGGAAACCTTCCGGAAATCTCAAGCGAAGATGTAAATGAAATTTTAGGAATTACCCCTGACGAAAAACCTGTTGAAAACCCAAAAATTAATATTATTTCCGATATACTTATTAGACCGGCATTCAATGTCCAAGAAAACGCTCCGAGAAATAATAATATAGACGAAACTGTCAATGCAGCAGTCGAAGATCCTGTTTTACTAATGCCAATAACAGAAAAATCGGTAAACTCATACAAAAATCAAATAATTGTTTCTTCTAACAACAAGACACAACATAAATATGTAATTCGAAACAAACCATTTAACGAAAATAAACGATTAACGGTATCTTTACCTCTCCAAAATTTCTAAAGTGAAACAATAGCTTTTATAAAAGAATATAAAGAAGATAAAAAAGTTTACTGTGTATATTTTAAAACTCCTAATATAATCCCAGAATTTTGCAACATTATCCAAAAGACATTCCAAAATTCTTCTTTTAAACTAATACAAAGTTCAACCTATTTAGAAGATATTTATACTTTTGACGAACAACAAGAAAAACTAAAATATTATCATGAAGGTAAAGTTTGCCACAGAGGTATCAATGAAATGGAAAATTCCTTAAAACGAAGATATTACTGGTCAAAACAAAAAACTGATATAGAAAAATACGTAAATAATTGTGAAATTTGTCAGTTAGCTAAATACGACAGAAAACGCGCAGAAATAAAATTTAATTTGACGCCCACTAGTACTAAACCTTTTGAAGTCATACATGTTGACACTTTCCAAATAGAAAACAATAAATTTTTAACAATAATAGATTCATTCTCTCGTTATTCACAAGCATACAAAATAAGTGGAGCTTCAGCTATAAACACCATTGATTGTTTCTTACAATTCGCAACACATCATGGTCTACCAAGAACCATTGTATCTGACAACGGATCAGAATTTAATAATACAACCGTAAAAGATTTTGCAAAACTTCACAAAATTAATATTCATTGTATTACTCCTAATAACTCTAATAGCAACAGTTTAGTTGAACGTTTACACTCTACATTAATTGAACACATAAGATGTTTAAGATTAACTGATAAAGACAGTCGAATCGTTAAAGTCATGCTCTACGCAATTTTGGCATATAATAATACAGTTCATTCAGTAACAAAACAAACTCCATATAACATTGTTAGTGGACATACTGATAGTTTTGACGCTTTCGATACTACTTCTGAAATAATTATAAATGAATATGTTAACGAACATAAAAATAGAACACGTCTACTTTATGACAAAATTCATGAAATCAACCAATCTACAAAGGAAAAAATCATTCAAAAAAGAAACCAAAATCGCGAAGATCCTATAGAATATAATGAAAATGAATACGCTTACGAAAGAGTTCAAAACCGTTCAAAAATAAAACCCCGTTTTAAAAAAGTAATCGTTCCGAAAAACTTAGGTATAAAAGAGAAATTACCACGCAAAATAATTCACAAAAAGAATTTAAAAAGACCAAGAAAACTGACAGAAAAATCTTTATTACAGGACAAACATTCAGACAGACATGAGAAACCACCTGATGATCCTGATATCCTTGATCCTGATATCCCAGGTACAAGTACAGGAAGTTAAAATAACGGGTTTGAAAGATCCACCTGGAATCTTACCTTTTAGATTAGGAAATGCAAAGATCATAACTAGAAAACACACTTTTCTACATTATGTTCAAATTAAAGCCTTAAGTAACGAAATAAAAAATCTTAGATCGGTTCATAATGATTTAAACATTTCTATTTTTAAAGAAACACAATTTTTATTTTCTTCTAGCTTACGAAATAACTATGATAGTTTTGAACCTTTAATCTTAGAAATAGAAAGTAAATTTAATAACATAATATTTAAGAAAAATATAAATAAACGCAGTAAACGCGGACTTTTTAATGCTATAGGAACGGTAAATAAATGGTTTACTGGATCGCTTGATGCAAATGGCGGTATTAGATACGACAACGCTATAAGAATACTTGAGAAAAATCAACAGAAAATTGTATCAGAAGTAAACACACAAATTTCCTTATTCAAAAAATTAATTGATCACTACGGAACCTCAATTGAAACTATAATTGATAATCAACGAAAAATTTCTGAATATTTAGAACGTTACCATGAATTAATAAAAAGATAAAGTGATATATTCTATAAATATACTGTATATTTAAGTATACTTAATCAAATTTTTATCAATGCTAATGTAATAATTACTTTCCTAGATAATTTGGAAAATGCTATAACCTTTTCACGTTTACATACTATTCACCCACCCACCCACGAAATTATTAATATTAATTTTTATGATTGGTACTCTGTAATTAAAACAAGTAGTTATATTTCAAAAAATCAAATTGTTTTTGCCCTAGATGTCCCTTTAGTTCATCCAGATAATTTTGATTATTATCATTTATATCCTTTACCTTCTTCCAAAAATACCATAATTAATCCTTCCAAACCCTACATGGCTCTTAGTACTACTAGCTACCAATATATGGAAAATTCCTGCGAAGAAATAAATGGAACTTATATTTGTCTACAAGAACGGTTAGAAGCAACTCCAAAAGAAGATTGCATAGCTGCACTAATTTCTGGCGAAGAACCAAGTTGTAACGTCATGGAAGTTCAAACTCACAATCAAATAATTGAAAGAGTCAACGACGAATTTATAATTGTTGTCCCGAAAGAAGAATCGAAAATTAAATTGTTATGCAAAAACATGGAATATGCCATAATAAAGACACCGCATTTAATTTGGTTACCTACCGGATGCAGCATGGAAATTAATGTAATTTCTTATGGAAATAATAAATCAAACAGTAAAACCCATTCATTGGTATTGCCGGCGATTAAAATTGGCGAAGTTCAAGAAAACATCAATACATTTGGCAAACTCCACATCAGGAACATATCACTGGACGATATCCATGCTCTTCGAAAACATATTAACTCTATTAGTCCTGTGGTCGTCGAAGAAGTTGCAAATACGTACACAACAAATTGGATTTTATGGATAACAATGGTAATGGTTCTCTTAATATTAATTGGATATGGAATTTGGAAATATTGGAAGTTTCAAAAACCTAGAAAAGAAAAAGAAGAAAAAGCTACGGCTACTTCGATCCTCTACACTCCCGAAGAAGCCTCTTAAGGATGGAGGAGTTATCTAGGCAGAAATTCATGCATCATCAAGAAAACTGTAGAAGCTCCAGAACCGTCTCGTCTCCTGCAAACTCAGCAATCCGAAATCTTATATATTTGTTGTATCACAAAGCGCGTGCAGATTACGACCGATCTTTGTCAAAAGCTTTTCGAATAAAGTTTTTTAAAAGCCTACTGCTCTGGCCAATCATTTAATTTATGCCTCTAACCATAAGCTTCTGGTAATAATCATAATGGAACAGCAGTTTTTAATAAACTTTTTCCGGACGAAGTGAATGATTGGTCATCAAAATGATCCTTAAAAATTTTTATACGTTTATTAGCCTCTCCAGGTGCAATATTCGCAAATTTATGGTCTTTGACGAACCCTAAGGCCTTCTTCCATTGCTGACATCTGCGATTATCAATATTTTTATTTACAACAAAGAAAGAAACGCACCTGGGACATGTTTACTTCAACATATACAATGTATATGTCATATAATGTAATAATATAATAATATTTCGATGAATATAGAAATAATTGATTAAGACATTTTTCTTAATTATACGTCGAACTAAATCTTACCTTTCAGGGTCTTTAGGAATTCGAAAAAAAGGATCCAGGGATTTTGAATTGCTTTTACATCCATCCGCAATAAAAAAACGTGATAAACCATCACTACTCAAAATTGGCAACGGTATTGGATATTATTTACACGCACCCGGTACAATACGAAGCACACCGTTCCGAGAGACACTGTGTAACAAAATGACGCTCGGAATCGCCCGCTCAGAGGGATATTGATCGAAGGCCAAGGCGAAGGGAGCGGGATCGGGCAGGAGGGAAATATTTGTTTACACAGGCTAAGTGAGCGGACTTGTAATATTCTCTAGACTTTGGCTATAGCTTCTTTTTCTGGAAAACAGATGGCGCTGATGGCTAACAATGTATTTTTTTATAGTATTTTGTCTCAGAAAGGCGCGTGACGAGCCAAAAAAGTGTCAGACGTGACAGCTGTGAGCACTCTTTATTAGTAACAAGTCACTCAACTCTCCTAATAGCGTGTAAGGAAGTGACACGTGCACACTCGCGAGATTTCTGTAGAGGCGTATACAGGGGCCTGTTGTTTCTTAATAATTTTTTTCCTATCGAATAAATTTTTCTCTAATTTACCCACCTAAAGTGCCCCCTCTATGAAGACACGGCACTGACAAATAGCGTAAACTCGGTCTCAAAATGCTATACTAGTTGATGATTTACCATTTTCTACTCGGTTGTTGGCAGGGCGCCAGTGCCGTGATTTTATATGGGGGGGGGGGGGATTTTGAGGGGATGAATTATAGAAAAATCTCGGCGCTAGGAAAAAAAATTATTAAGAAAAGTGGTTCAGAATGACCATCTCTATTACCCAAAAAAAGGATGCCAGTTATTTCAAACTCACCCTGTATAGTCGCCAGGCTATGATTTAACAAAAATAATTTCCCCGTGTAATTTTAAAACTATGTATTATGTGTGCGGGAACTCGCAAAAACTTTTCAAGTAAATGCCAGTGATTGTGGTGTGAGTAAACCATTTTCTCAAAATGTTTCAAGTGCTATAAGGCATTCCATTTGAAGAATGAAACCTGACAACCCCGACACTGCCCATAAAATATAAGGATAAACTTTCAATAATAAGGTTGAACACTGACAATGAAATGCGGCAACATCGCTCTCCTCAGATGTTTCCTTAGAATCGATGCGTGCTCCACGTTTTAAACTTCGCCAAAATTTTTTTTTCGCATTTAACTTTTTATTTGGCCTCCCTCATTTTGTGCTTACTATTTTTTACATCATGACTGAATCACCCTGTATACAGCAAATACGTAGGTAAGTCGTTTCCCAATTTTAAGGAAATGGAATATTTATAAATAATTCCAGGTCCAAGGCTGATTATTTTAAAATTTTGAAATGTTATGAGGTTTTTGAGATTTTACTGAAATTATTATTTTCTTAAAATAGCACTTCAGTATAATCTAGAATCTATGCTATCTTTAGCACAAAACCTGCTAATCTAAGTTAAATAAATTTAGTAGAAAATTTAAAAATTAATTATTTCAAAAACGGCAGAAGATAAAGGTATACAGTTTTATACCATTTTAACCATAGTGACGAGTGGATTTCAATAACATAAAAATTTATGGGGTGATCTACTTTAAAAACAAATTTTTATGACATGCTTTTGATGAACATTCTTTATAATATTCTCTAGCACTAAAATATAACACTTTGATTTGCTACAACTTTTATTCGATTCAATTATTACATGAAATATTTTTATATTCAGAGGGTTCTCCATATTAAAGTATCCATTTTAATATGAGCATACAATTCAAACGAGGTAACTGATGGAATTTTTCTTTAGTTGTAAGATGATTTTATCTCTGCAAAAATGAAAGCGTTATTATTTTCTGTTCATTTTCGTAATTTTAATAATTTGAAAAAATTGCTGACGAACTGACGCCGAAATAAAAGAAACACTTTGAATAAAAAAACCTCCACACAACGCATTGCTGGGCCGAATAATTCATTTAAAATCACAAGTAACAACTTCTTTAAGTACACAAAAATTACCAAGATAAACAAGAGTTAATAAAGCTTTTTACAGAGAAAAAAATTAACAACGCAGTTAATTTGATTTGATGACAGATGCCTACCTTATGACAGTAATTTAATTAATCAAAAATATAACAAATCATGTCCAACGAAAGAAAAATTCCATTAAGTGCCTGGTTTGATTTTATGTGCATATTAAAATGGTTACTTTATATGAGAAACCCTGTATATCATATAACTAAAACTAAATTAAAACATCTAATCAGACAAGTCAGTTAAGAAATCAACGTAAATACATGCTAAAATACTAGAAAATTAATTTGGTTTGATAAACCAGGGCAATCAATTCCATTATTCATAATATTCTATAAAAAAATAAACAAAGGCACATTTTCTTCTGACTGATAAGTCTATTTTACACCTTTTTCAGGATACCCTACATTAAAACAGAGATATTTCCTAAATTTCCGTCAAGCACGAACTTCTAAATAATAATAGACAGTGGCGTCGCGTCGGGGGGGCCAGGGGGGGCACGGCCCCCCCCCCCCAGTCTTTTTTAGATGAGAATTTTATAATACTACCTAAGGTAAAAATGGAAATAATTCACAGCAATCACTATTCATTACATAAGCGGTGATGGTGCCTAGTTTTGGCATCATGGACTACGGTATAGGCACCGCATGGCCGGGCGTGGGTAGATTTGTCTTAACCTGACTCTCCTACTTTCCTCGCACTTAATAGAATATAGAATGTTTTGCCCAAAAAAGCAGTCGAAGAATGATGTTTTATTGAGTAAATATGATGTGCCTGTCCTGTAAAAGATGTGGTATTTTTACAAGCTTTTATTTTACTTGTACTGTTAGTATGTAGGTATGTATGTATATGTTACAGACCGTATATGTAAAACAGGCCGTATACAAAAGGACTAGTCCATATGTAAACGGACTGAATAAGATATTAGTCCAATGGCAACGAAGACAAAATAATAGTAATTGCCCCCCTCCCCCGCACAAGCATGTGATTGCTTCTGGGGTACTCCTAGTTTGGGTGAGAATTATTATTATTATTATTATGTATAAGAAGCTTGTCCGTCAACAAATGGCCTAGTCGGTTTGCAAAAGGACTAGTCCTATTATATACGGTCTATCTGCAACTAGACCGTATATCACAAAGAGATTGAAACAAAGACAGAATGTATGTGCAATGTTTTCAGGGCGGTTTCGACGTCCGCCATTTCTGAATTACCTCTTCTTTTTTATATAGGTCCATCAAAGAAGGATATTACTTCTAGCTGGTACATAGTATTTTGAAGGAAAAAAGGTAATTATTTAGTATAATGTATAGGTACCCTAGATTTTTTTCTGAAAAATACATACTAAAAAGAAGGGATATTCTTCTTTAATGGGCCCATATAAAAAAGGGTAATTCAGTACGATTGCACATACAGTATGAATGCCAATAGTCCGTATGTTAACGGTCTAGTCCGTATATGAAATGCCATGTCATTTACATACGGTCTGCGCCATTTAGGCCGTATAGATACAGCCTAGACCGTATACATACGGTCTGTTTTCATATACGGGCTGTAAACATATACATATCACGAACGATGATCCCCGCGTCACAATGGTCGACAATGTAATTTCCATTGTCGACCATTGTGACGCAGGAAGATGGCGGATTACCTATTTCTGCACAACCTATATTTGACATGGGTATGAAATGAAAGGGTTTGACGAGTACAAAAAATAAGGTAAGTGACGTCATACTAAATCCAATATAGCGAATGTCCCAAGATGGTGGACTAAATTTCTTTACCACCCTCCTGATATGGGAATCAAATAAGTACTAAAAAACACAAAATAAAATAAAAGGTACTTTTTAAAAACAAGCTTTTATTTAAATCATGTACTAAAACGAATAAAATAATATAAAATAAGTCTAGGTTTTCGTTAAGATTATTCAATGCCAAATTGCGTTTTTGTAAATCAAAAAGCATGTCACGCGAGATGTTCATAAAAGTAGGTTCCAATTAATTTTATTGGACAGTGATTGGTTGATAAGCAAGTACCTATTTGCCAAAGTAGGTACGTATTTTCTTTACAATTCGCGCGAAAATCTTTTAGATTTATAAAAATTTGTCGCAATTTGGCATTGAATTATCTTAACGAAAACCTTGACTTATTTTATTTTATTAATTTTAGTACCTACATGGCTTAAATAAAAAAAAAATTTACATTTTATTTTCTAGATATTATTTATTTTTTGTTTGTATTAATGATACAAGTTGTTTTATTTTGGAAGTGTTTTTTGACAGTTACAGTACACGTTTTTTATTTCGGAAGTAGGTATTTTTTTTGTTTTTGTTTCATGTATTAGGTATTTGTCTCGTTGGTTTATTAAAAATATGAAAATAAGAGAGTATAATTGCTTTCTTTTCCCATTTTTGTTTCAGGTAAACTAAAATTGCGATAAAAAAATATTGAAATGTTGTTCATTGTCTTGAGAAAAAAAATTTAAGGTGCCCCTCCTGCTTCTGAAGTCACGCGACGCCACTGATAATAGATGCATATACGAGCTTAGATCTAACATTGTAGTAGTGAAAATTTTGAGATCATCAGTGTTGGTGAAGGGCCTGCAGGCCCTATGATGTCGTAAGCTTTGTATGCCTTATTAACATCTTTCTTTCCTGTAAACGTGACAATGGTGATAATGTGCTTTAATCGAGAGAATACAATAGGTATTCTATTGGGAGATTTTTGCGTAAATGTGTGCGTAACGAACTGCTATGACTTTTTCGCTGAAGTAAAATTTCTAGGTCGCCCTGTAGAATGTATATTTTTTGTGGGAAGACCTTGTTGTGGGGAATAAACCACGCAGCATTCGACCCCGCAACCTTTTAAATATTTAGAGGGGCGACCGTATGAGTGTAGAAAATATGCCCATCTTTGGACGTGTTTCGTCGATTTTTAAAACAGGTAAACTATAAAAGATAATTTACGGGTGACGGGTGGTTTTTATGGGTTCTTATTTCTTCCGTTCCTGGTGTGTCATTTAGACGCCTCTACAATAAACTTTTTTATTTTTTAAGCTATTCGATTGAAATTTGACACAAATTGTTTATTATACAGGGTGGGACTACACTGTAACAGGTTAATATTCAAAACATAACCGCACTTTCTCGTATATTCTGTATCTTTTTAAATCTTTATAAAAAAAGTTACAGGGTGTTAATGTTTTAAGAAATATGTGGACTTTATTGAATATTTACCAAATTAGTTAAGATATTTAAGTCAAATTTGGTACACGTTATGACACTATGGGTTAGCAAAAAAAACTTGTTAATGTCAAACACCTTGAACAACCAGTGGCGTAGAAGTGGGTAATAAGTAAAATTGTTTTTAGAAAAAAAAATGAATCACCTTTTATTGTAAGTATAGAAAGTATTTCTGAAAAATTAAAAAAAATTGCTCGTTAGATATAAGGCTCAAACTAGACAAAAATGCGTTATCTTGAAATCGTCAGTGAAATGTCTCAAAATCGTCATTAAAAGCTCAGAAATCGGCACTGAAGTAGATATCCCATTATTGTACGATTTTTTCAATAAGTAGGCCTTTATGAGATGTGAATATCAAACATCAGACGCGGTGCCATCGCCCGTCAAAAGTGGCCAAATATTCAAAACCGGCCCATTTAATTTTTCGTGCACATTGCGAAATTGTTACCTACTCGTATAGCAGTGCAATCTTTCAGTATAAATATTTTAGTAAGTTTGAATACCAATCAATTTTCATGGAGGCTGCACAGCAGGCAGCAGTTTGGAGTTTATGTTAGGAAGCGCCGTGCCTCGTCAGACTTGACCTAGGTAGAGCGATCGTCAAAGTCAAGCAACGCCGCGCGCAGTCGGTTCATGGACGGGTGATCCCTTGTGATTATTTTTTTGCCTCATAAAACGTTTTTTTCCGATTTAAAAAAAAATAATATGTACATCGGCACTGAAGTTCTTTTTATGACTCATGTGGTTTATTTGCCTCGGCCAGAGACCTCGGCAACTAAATTCCACATGCGTCATACAAAGTTGAATTTCAGTGCCTTGGTACATAAATAACTATTCTTACTTTTTTTAACACCCTTTATTTATCACAAAATTACAGACATATATTTACATTTTAGGTACAAGAAATATTATTAAAGTTACTTACTTTAAATAAAGTAAGAAAGAAAGAAATGCATGAAACAGTTTGAATGAAAATCTGCACACAATGCACATAATGCACATTGTTAAAATCATGTTTAACTAAAGAAAAATTCCGGTTACCTCGTTTGAATTTTATGCATATTTTGAAATGTGTACTTTAATATGGGGAACCCTGTACAATAAACATGCCACTACTGACTAAAGGCTGACAAACGCGAGAATATATAACCTCGGATGGTTTTGAGCCGGCAAAAGAGTATCTCGTCCTTTCTACACTCTATTCAGACTAAATGCAAGTGGCGCGTAAACATTTACACGATGGAAGCACGTGAACAGTTCTGAGGGCTAATACGAGGCAGGGTCGCATTAAGGACGATCTCTATGAATTTTTATAATATAAAATATTAAAATAATATGCCCCAGTATTAATAAAAACAAACTTTTATGGCACACCTAGTCATTCACTTACCTGCAAATTTCTACTATTAACACAAATCGAAGCTCCAACAAATAATAAACAGCGAAAGAATTAGGTATATCGGAAAAAATAAAGGTCCACTTGCAACTCAATACTCCTCTATAAGAAACACCGACTCGCTGCACTCGCCCGCCGGGCCAGACTTTATTGCCGGCTGGCCAATAGCAAGCAGATCACGTGCGTATCACGCTCTAGCCATGCAACAACTTGTGTTTATGTTTCACTTGCGTTTAGTTTGAATAGAAGTTAGGCAATATTAGCTTCTGTAACTTGTATGCATGTATAAAATTTTGGAAACAAAACTAGCAAGTATATTTTCATCATGCACTAGTGCCACTAGTGATATTGCCCCTTTATACGATGTTATGTTCCATCGAGCTTTTACGATGATGGACAATAAAGGTGCTCATAGGAACTCCTCAATGGTTCCTTGTAATATTGACGCATTAGCAAAAATGGAAAGAATGCGCGCACAGATATGCTAAAGGAAGAACTAGGTCCTCCATATAAGATACCTGATTAGATTTGGATGTGAAAGACCCTGGAATACTTTAGATCCGTAAAAATCTAAGTTTATTTGAGACTAAAAGGTATATTATAATATTAAGAACAAAGTATGTCAAAAAATTTCAAACGAAAATTTCATGTCGACAAGGTACAACCAATAAAACACAAGCATTTCTTGACGTCGCCATGGCAACTTGTGTATTTTTTCGGAAATCACCCTCCCATAAGCACCTAGCTGTAAGATTAATAAGTGGAAATCTCCCTGGCTTGACAGCTGTAATAAAAGCAGTGGTGTAAAAGATATTGATAGATATTTATTTTTAACTTAAATATGTATAACATACATGTTATTTATCGACAACATCGGTTACAATTTTCAAATGCTTTAGAAATTCCTCTTCCACCTCTTTTTTTCCTCAATGGCGAGTAAAGTAAGGAGCCGTCGATTTTTTTCACTAAATGTCTATGCTTTATGAAATAAAAATAATTCTTCGACACCATTTTGTTCTTCTCCACACTGGATTTATGGGCGAAATATGGAATAATTTCACGAAGAATGTTGCTTATGTTCTTAAACAGATCTTTTTGTTCAGGATTTAAGCCATAGCAGATTCGCTCACCAAATACGTTAAATACTTCACATTTTTATGAAAAACTTGAATATTTTAGATATTTTTAGATATTTTTTCTTTTTCTTCCAGTAATTTCAAACTAAGTCTTACAAGCACCATATTGCGCCTTATATATATATATATATATATATATATGCCTACATGGGTGGTATGTCACCAATTTAATTCTATTTTCAACTAGTTTTGACATGAAATTTTCGTACCGAATCTCCCCCGAGCATGAATTAAAATTCCGGAAAATTTTTCTCGGTTGTGAATTTTTTGAAAATTTTACCGAGGCCGTAGGGAAATTTTCAAAAAATTCGCACCTCGAAAAAAATTTCCGGAAATAATTCATGTTCTAGGGAGATTATAAGTGAAAATTCCTGGGTCGATTTTAAGGAACATCGTTCCTTATGGGCTTCCTCTTTGAGATACAGGATGTTGAAATTTCCAGAAAAATATCGAAAATTGTGAATAACTTTTCTGTAAATGAGGAAATCGAAGCCAAACTTGGTAGTCGCTAGGTCTAAATGGAGTGCCAAATTATGGTACTTCTGCGGCTGCCAGTGGTGTAATTACATTTTATTACATTTTTGGATAGACCATAAAATACTCTACAAAAGTCCTCTTTTGCCCTCTTTCCCGTATTCGTCAGGGTTTCAAGGCAAACACAAGTTTTATGATCGAATTAATAAAGTTATTTTACTACTGTTAAGTAACACAATTGCAACCACCTATAGGACAACTTATTAAATAACTCAATTGCAATCAGCTAGGCCAACTTATTGTTTTGTTTTATGTTTGGCTGCGATACAGAAAATATATCCAAAATTTTAGATATCTTTCTGGAAATTTTAACATCCTGTGTCTCAAAAAGGAAGCCCTTTGGGAACTATATTTATATGAACTTTTTTAAATGGACCCAGGAATCTTCCCTTGTGACATACTTTTATAACGCCCAGTAAATATATAGAAATATTCTATGAGAGCAAATCAATTATTTTTTTACTTTCACTTTTTTTTACTCGCATTTCGTTCTCTAGACCTTACTAAAACTCGCTTTATACTTTCGTGGTACTTTTTATTATTACTATCCAAATAGATACAGGGTGATTCGGTATAAGCTGATTGATAAGTTTCGAAAAAAGTTGTAGATATGGAATAGTATTTTTTTACGGTGATACCAAATTGCATACAGGGGGTTATGCAAACAAAACTTATGTTTTTTTTAATATACCACCTTATATATTTTTGCTTGAACTTGAATTTGTGGATCTGGTCATAAAAACAGACGGTCGATGCGATTACAAAAAATATTTATTTTAACGATTTTAAGATAATACATAACATAATTTCAAAATGTAGGAACTTTTAAGATTTTCCTGAAATTTTTATCTTATTTCCAAAATATCAATACACAGGGTGTCCCAGTTGTTAATGTCACAAATATAACTGACGGTAAAAAACCTCATTTTAAGTAAAAAATTCCTTTGCCTCTTATACCTAAAGTCTATCCAAGTTACAGCGGCAGTAGATATAAACAAAGTCACATGACCGCATTGCGATCGATTACCAGGGTCTGACTAATATGAGATTCCCAGTGGCTTGTAATTCTGAACTAATTCTTTTAGTAGTTCTAAAAATTGTGTTTTTACCTTTCGTGGTTCTTTACAAATTTCCTTAAATTAAGTAGCAAAATAAATTTACAGAATATACTGCTCGCGATCCGATCTAAAATATGCAGGAAACTCGACTGAGGGAAGAGCCGGCCCTGCATTCTGCTCGCCGCGTAAACACTTGACATTTTATGACGGCCAGACCAATAAGAGAATAGGTCACGTGGTGGCCAATGTTTTGATCCACTGACTCTGTAACTTGGATAGACTTTAGGTCGTACTAAATTGCAGAATGGTAAAGTCCTCTCGTCGAATAGCTGTCACGTTTACAGTTCGTTTAGCATTTGCCAAACTCCCTAGATTGCTTGGAATGACGTAGAAGGGTGTATTGGTAAGCTGCATTTTCGGACGTTTACAAAAAAGTTGAATCTAATGAAATACATCCTTCAGTCAATTCAGGAGTACCTAATAGCTTAAAATTTTTTATTCTATTTTATTTAAAAACTATGACGAATTCACAAAAATTAAAAATGACTTGTAAGTCTATTTACTTCTGTTAGTTGCATGCTTACTGGTTTATACGGCCAGACTAGTCCATTTGGATTTTTTCAATAAACAGAAACCAAACCATTCAGTAAACGGCAATATTTTTTTTAATTTTTTGAAAAAAGTGGATTACGAGGTTCCATTGACAGCGTATTTTTAAATAATAATGTAAATATGTTTTTCTCACTACAGTTGACCCACTAGCATAGCGATTCCGTTACGATCAAAAGCTTATGGAATCTATTGAATTTTTAATTGGGGTTTTTGGCCACCAATCTGGTTAAGAGACGACTTTTTCAAGTTGCCTGGAAAATTAATAAATTCTTAACAGTAAATGAACTAAACCTTGAACGTTTAACTCAAAAAATAACTTCAACAAATTTGTTTTCTGAGCTTTCGGAAAATATATCTTCCTCCTTTCTCAAAGATCATGTCACGTCAAAGTGAAATGACAGATTAATAAATTTCAGCTTAAAATGTCATAACAACCGAAACAATAGCCTAACCGCCTGTCTGATATCGTACCGTGTATACTAAAATCGAGCAATCCGTACGCCTGGTGTAAATAAAACCACGTGTTCAATGACGTTCCGCGATTGGTCGGTAGGCTATAAAATTTCACCCGACTCGGCAACAGGGACGTACTCGATCGCGAAAGTATATATATTCGGTTTTATCTTGTTGTTTTCTGCTATTTAGACAATGCCACAAATAATTTTATCCATGTTTTGAACCATTTTAATGAAGCCAATAATTCTTGTCTGAAATATTTTGATGTACACAATTGTAAGACTAAAATTAAATAAAGGTCGTACCTCCGTGCGGCTATGGCGGATATTTCAACGCCAGGCGTAAAAGTTGCTCGATTTTAGTATAATTATCTACTAACTTCTCCTTGAATAAGTGGCAATAATATTTTACTGTATTCCACTGAACATTCAGCAAGGGTACAATATAAGACAGGTGGATAGGCTATTGTTTCTGTTGTCATGACATTTTAACCTGAAATTTATTAATCTGTCATTTCACTTTGACGTGACATGATCTTTAAGAAAGGAGGTACATTTATTCTCCGAAAGCTCAGAAAACAAATAAATTTGTTGAAGTTATTTTTTGAGTTACACTTCAAAGTTTAGTTCATTTACTGTTAAGAATTTATTAATTTTCCAGGCAAATTGAAAAAGTTGTTTTTTAACCGAATTGGTGGCGAAAAACCCAATTAACAATTCAATGGATCTGTTTGGGCCACAAATTTTAGAAAATACTTATGGAATCTAGTTTGTAGATAAACCTGCTTCATAGGTATGCCGCCGCGTAATGTGAACTTTGAATTTCGAAACATCTATTATTCCGTCTTCTTTTAACCCCGGCTTAATCGATTGCTCGCCAGTTTGTACCGCTGCTTGATGGAAAAGGTTTTATAGGCGACCTAAAGGTGATTGCTTTCTTGCCTCTAATGTTTTATTCAGATAGATCTTATTGCGTATGCCGTACATAATTCTGTTTTTTCCTAAAGAGTGAGAAAACTATTTTTGTGCCATTTCATACTGAGGAAGAGGCTTCAAGCGTAACGACTAAACCTTTTTGCAAATCCCCTGCAAAACGTCCTTATTTAGGAGGGCTTCCTTCCAAAATTCTTAGTTAAAGAACTAATGAAAAATGAAATTTTTAACGCACGTGAAAGGTAAACGGGGAAGGTTTTCCCCAAATATACCGGGAATCGGAAATTTTAGCTCGCATTGTGTGAAGTGGCGCAGCAAAATTGATTATTTATTTTTAGAATTGGTTTCTCAGGAATTATCACAAGACTTAGGTTGCATTGGAAAATATACTAGAGAAGAGCTCGTTTATAAATAAACTAAATACAATTTGTGTCAAATAATGTCAATGAAGAGAGAACGAAATAATTATTTGTCTACCAAGTCAGTGGAGTGCAACTTTTTATAATAGATGTGGAATTTAAAAATAAATTTAGAAATAAATTTAGTAATAAATTTAGAATTTAATTTAGATATAAATTTTGAAATAAATTTAGAAATAAATTTAGAAAGAATTTAGAATATCTGGCCACGTTTGACGGGTGAAGAGCATTTCTGACGTTTGTGTCTCATATCTCGCCAAGGCCAACTGATAGTAAAAATCGTACAATAATGATTTGCCGATTTCTCTGCTTTTAGAGACAATTTCGATTCTCAAGTGCCGATATAAAGAAAACCTTTTTTCAAAAGCAATGGGCCAATACACCAATTTTTTTAGTTTTTTATCCGATTGTATTCATAAAAAAGTTACAGGGTGTTAAATTTTTACAAAAAATTACGATTTATCCATGTATCTCCTACAATAGTAGAGTTAACTAAACCAAATTTAGTTTATGAAGGGGTGAGGTGCAATATTACTGCTTAATATGAGCTTAATCAAGCATACAGTGGCGTACCTAGGGGGATTTATTTATACGAAGAGTTATTTAAAAAAATATCCTACGCGATTTACCAGAAAAAAATTAAAACACAAAAGTTTCCGTTAACATCAGGAGAAACATGTGGCAACGCTTATCGTATTCTCGCTGCAAGAATTTTGTGCGCACGCGTATTAGCTCCCTCTTCGTCGCTGTCAAAAGCCTTCGTCAAAGTCGAAAACAAAACCGTATAAAATAATTTAACTTCTTAATTTATATTGCGACAAATCCTTTCACACAATAGAAGTAAAAAAGTGTTTTGTGCTATTGTGTTTGGTCTTATAAATAGCAGAGATTATTTCTTCATGCGTTTCGGCGAAATCAATGGCTGGCAGCAGTAAACGTCCAAACAAATAAAAAAAACTGTTCTATTATTGTGAGGATCATTTTGATGTGACAAACACTTCTACTATTGTTTTCTTTGTCAATAATAAAGCTCAGCTTTTAATTTTATGACTTCCACATTCATGCATAATAATAAATTTCATGATATACAGGGTGAGTTTTTTTTCGATGACCACTATAGGGAATATCGGAAACTAGCAGAGCTAGAACAAAGGTTAAATGAGGAATGAATTGCAGTTTTGAATGCTCAATCTAATGCCCCTTTTGGATTCTTAAAAAAGTTCATGGCTCACTTGATATTTTGAAAAGAGTGATTTTTGCTATTTCATCAGATCTCTGTAGTTCCGTTATTTCTGATTATACAGAAAACTGTAGGGACAAAAATTGTAGATAATTTTGGGCATAATAAGATAAGCTAATCCAATTTTTTATGTTGTTTGGGATTTTTGAGATATGGCATAAACTTTTTTAATGTAAATCATAGTTGGCTGTGGCCTTATCAAATCGGCCATTTTTGAGCTTTCCAAAGATATAGTACTCTGCATTATAAAAAATAAAATAGCTATGGCTAATTTTCTGATTTTTTTAAATTTTCACATAGTTAGACATGGAATAATTTCATAATTACGTTCTATTTTATAATAAGACATACTTCAAACTTTCAAATATTTTATTTTTAGCTGGTAACAAAATGTAACAAAATAAAACAAAAATTATCATGATGGAGCTCTACCACATAATTATTTGCTCGTAAGAAATTACCTAGATCAGCTCTATCCAAATAGTTGAATAGGGAGAAATAGACCTATTTCCTGGCCGCCCCGATCCCCCGATTTGTCTGTTTTGGATTTCTTTTTGTGGGGAACAGTACAAAATAAAGTATGAGACAATTGTCGAATTAAGAGCAGCTGTTTTAGAAGCAATTGCCAGTATTGACAGGCGCTCTCTAAGAAAGGCGACAAATATAGTTTTAAAAAGATGCAATATTTGCATAAATTTTTTAATTTTTGTTTTATTTTGATACATTTTGTTACCAGCTAAAAACAAAATATTAAAGTTTGAAGTATGAAATAGAACGTAATTCTGAAAATATTCCATGGCTGACTATGTGAAAATTAAAAAAAAAATCAGAAAATTAGCCATAGCTATTTTATTTGTTATAATAACTATGCCGAGTATAATATCTTTGGAAAGGTATCTTTGATAAGGTCACAGCCAACTGTGATTTACATTTGAAAAAACACAAGTTTATGTCATAGGTATTTCAAAAATCACAAACAACATAAAACAATTTGATTAGATTATCTTAATAAGCCCAAAATTATCTACAATTTTTGCCTCTACAGTTTTTCTGTATAATCATAAATAACGGAGCTACAGAGATCTGATGAAATAGCAAAAAATCGCTCTTTTCAAAATATCTAGTGAACCATGTCTAAATCTAAATCCAACCGTTTTTGAGATATTTGCATTTTTCCGAAAAAAAATTACAGGTGCAAACCTAAAGCGTTGAGTGGCCTAAAGTCAATTAGCAATTTATACGAGGAAACACAGTTAAAAAATAATACAAAATTTTAAACAGTATGGATGTGTCAGAGAAAAATCACGTTTGGCGATGGTTTTGTTTTTTGTGGATAGCGAGCCCCAAATGTATCGCACGTTCTTGATATTAGGTACTTTGTTATGCATTCTCCGTAGATAATAAACAAATTGTTAGGGAATGTATACTATATCCACCAGAAGGAACATACACTACACCGGCTAGTTAGTTTTTATGAGATGAGTGTAATAGCTATTAGGATGATATAATCATTTTGTTCGTGAGTCAGTTGGTGATGTATACTTGAAAGGAATACAAGTTGTTGTTCTACGAACCTCTGGAGATATTATTTTATTCCCAAAGACCCCAACAACTCAGAAGTGGGATTTATACAGATAGTGCCCAAATTCGTACGATTTTTTTTCTCTATCTCTCGCCATGCCAAAAAGGAAGCGAAAAGTTCAACTTCAAGCTCATCAACTTCGTCAACTAGTACCAGTTCATCAAGTAGCAGCTCCCGCTCCGCTAGTAGTGATAGAAGAAGGCGTTCTAAAAGAAAGGCAAAATATAGAAAAAGAAAGAACCGTGAGTCGAAACAAAAACAAAAGGACCTGAAGTTAATCGAGATTGGGGTAAGTACGGCTATGAACTCATTGCGTGAACGAACATCTGCCCATAATCTGATCAATTTAGTGCCCCAGTTCGATCCCAAAAGGGACAATGTACAAGATTGGCTTAAAATATTGGACGAACATGATAATTGCTATAAGTGGGATGATAATACCATTAAATTTCAGGCGTTAAATAAACTAATAGGTACAGCAAATAGTTGGTACAAAAATTTTATATAAACTGAAATAGGTTGGGCAAATTTCACTTGGCAAAAATGGAAACATATCCTGCAATCAACTTTTACGTCACAAAAAAACACTTATGAGCTATTTATGGGCATAGCAAACCATAAGCCAGTGCCAGGAGAATCCCTTTATTTTTTCCATTTCGACCATCTCGCAAAAATTGATGAATTAAAAGTTAATTTTTCAGAAACCGATAAAGTTTCCTTGATAACGGGGGCGATAAATGATGTAACTGTTACATCGTCTGTAAAAGCAGCAAACATGACTAAACTAAGGGTTTTGGCAAATTATTTAAGAGATAGGACATATGAAATTCCGGGTACTAGCAAATCTACAAATTTATATTATTACAATAAAAATGCAAAATATAATAAAAATAATCTAGATAACAAGATTGTTGAACAAAAGAACAACCAACCAGGAAAAAGTAAAATGGTAACTTGTTTTCGCTGTGGATCAATGGATCATAAAAAAGCAATGTGTAGATTTAACAATTCTCAGTGTACATTTTGCGGCATAAAAGGCCATACAAAAAATATATGTAGAAAGAAAAGGCACAGCAACATAAACATTTTAAAAAAAGAAAAAACAGAGAAAAAAATAAACATTATTCAAAGTAAGAACTACAAAAACAAATTTATCTTCAATATTGGTATAAATGGTTGTAAAACTGTGGCTTTTGTCGATTTTGGCAGTGACTGCTCTATTTTACGGCACAGCAAAGCTACAGAAATGAATCTAAATGTTATATCATTAGAAAAACCGGTGGTGATATCCGGATTTCTAGATAAAAGTACCGAAACATCAAAAGCAGTTTCCGCCTCAATTACTATAGGAGAAATAACATTACCATGTGTTCTTTATGTTCTTCCAGATAATGATATAGATTTTGACTGTATTATCGGACGAAATTTTACTGAAAATAAAGCCATAAATTATTTTAGGGTGGGGGAGACACTTTCATTCGTTTATTCAAAGAACCATCCATCTGTGTATCGGATAACTGACTCGGGTAATGCAGACGTAACTACTATGGTCGATGTTTTGTTAAACAATTATAAAGACTGTATTTCTACGTCTTCATTTAAGAGCTTGGGTAAAATTGATTGTGTATCTATGAAGATAGAAGTAACAAGTAACAGACCGGTTGCACGTAATCCGTACAGAATGGCCGAAGCGGAAAAGATCGCGCTTAATAAAATAATTGACGAGCTTCTAGACGCAGGAATTATAAGAGAAAGTTTTTCACCATATGCAAGCCCTGTTTTATTAGTTAACAAGAGAAATAATGAGAAACGGCTATGCGTTGATTATAGAGCCCTTAATACTATAACGGTGAAAGAGAAATACCCTATTCCCAGAATAGAGGATCTCATTGATAAATTGGGTGGAAGTAAATATTTCACAAGTTTAGATTTCAAATCAGGATATCACCAAATAGTCATGCACCCGGACTCGATAGACAAAACGGCATTTATAACACCCACTGGTCATTATGAATACACAAGAATGCCGTTTGGTTTATCAAACGCTCCCGCGGTATTCCAGAGGGCTATAAATAAAATATTCGAAGAAATTAAATCAAATAATATTCTTGTCTACCTTGATGATGTTCTGATTACTTCCAAAACACAAAAAGAAGGGTTACAAATTTTAGAAGAAGTCTTTAAACTATTAAGAAAACATCACGTAACCATAAACCGATCGAAATGATCGTTTCTCGAAACTGAAATTTCCTTTTTGGGTTATCGTATAACACGTAAAGGTGTCACTCCCGACCAACGTAAAATAGATGCTGTACAAAATTTCCCACAACCTAAAAATATTCACCAGCTACGTCAATTTATTGGTCTAATAAGTTACTTTAGAAAATTTATAAATAAATTTGCACAAAAATGTAGTCTTTTAACAAAATTATTAAAAAAAGATGCTGCTTGGAAGTGGACACACGAACATAGTGAAGTAATGAATTATTTCAAAAGTGCTCTAATAAATAAGCCAATATTAGTCATCTTCGATTCTCAATTAAAAACGATCGTGTACACGGACGCAAGCCGTGACGGGATAGGTTGCATTATTGTACAAGTAACAGAAAAGGGCGAACAATCAGTGGCGTACTTTAGCAGACAAACTACGGGTTACGAAAAAAATTATCACTCTTTTGAATTGGAATTATTGGCGGTTGTGGTAAGTTTACAAAAATATAGACATTACTTATTAGGCATAGAATTTTGTATAAGAACTGATTGTAATGCAGTCCGAAGTACCATGAATAAAACGAATTTAATACCTAGAATAAGTCGTTGGGTTTTAGGACTGCAAGAATTTAATTTTAAAATTGAACATAGAGCGGGTAGACAAATGTTACATGTCGACGCTTTAAGTCGTAATCCTCCGACCCAACCAACTACAGAAAAAGTCATGATGATTTCAGAGGGAGACTGGTTAGCGACAGTTCAAAAGAAGGATTTTGAAATTTGTAAAATAAGAAAAGTTCTTGAATCTGGTGATATTGAAAATAATAGAGACATTTTTAAAAAATATGATTTAAGAGCAGGAAAAGTATTCAAATTAACAGAAAAAGGTAGACGGTGGGTTGTTCCTAAGAACTGTCGCTGGCAAGTAACTCAACAAAACCACGATGAGGTTGGGCATTTTGCTTTGGAAAAAACATTAACTAGAATGCAAGAAAAATGTTGGTTTTCTAAGATGCGAAGATTTGTGTCAAAATACATAAAATCTTGTCTAAATTGTCAATACCACAAAATCCCGTCTGGAAAAAAACCGGGATTTCTCTTTTATATTGTAAAGCATGCTCGTCCTTTCCATACCTTACATATAGACCATTTAGGTCCATTTGTTGTGTCAAAAAAGGGCAACAGACATGTTCTAGTAATCGTAGATTCGTTCACGAAATATACGTTTATCAGTGCCGTACCCTCTACGGAAACCGCACCAGTGGTCGCAGAATTATCCAAGTTAGTAACAATATTTGGATCTCCTAAAAGAATTATATCAGACAACGGCCGAGCATTTACCTCAAAACAGTTTCAACAGTTTTGCGATGAGAAAGGTATTCGTCATTATAAGACAGCTGTAGCCATGCCAAGAGCGAATGGTCAGGTGGAACGCTACAATAAAACAATCCTTGATGCAATGGCTACAAGGGGAGCAAAGGGTGTTGCCGAAGATTGGGACATCAATTTGGACAAAATTCAACTTGGTATAAATAGTACAAAGAACAAGACCATCCAAGCCAATCCTAGTGAAGTATTCTTTGGAATAGAGTTGGCAACGGAGGGAGATCGATATACTCGGCATGTCCAAACCGACAAAGATATAGATGTTTCCGAGCTTAGAAGGCAAGTAGCAGAGAGACTTGAGAGAAATAGAGAGAAGCAAGATGAACACTGCAATAAAAAAAGGATACCAGGGCCTAAATTTGAAGTCGGCGATGAAGTATTAATTAAGGTCACCAACTTTCCCAGTGATGGGAACACACATAAGTTAAAGGAAAAATACAGAGGACCATTCACAGTCACTGAAAGTCTTGGGAATGATCGATATCGAGTACGTGAACAACTAGGATCTGAATTGAAGACTACATGAGCCATAGGGCTAGTTAGTCTAAAGCAAGGTCTAAACTAAATGAGCCATAGAGCTAGTTAGTCCAGTGAATATGCAGACTAAATGAGCCCTAGCGCTAGTTAGTCTAAAGATAAATATGGAGGCTAAATGAGCTTTAAGAGCTAGTTAGTCTGGTAAATATGCAGACTAGATGAGCCCTAGCGCTAGTTAGTCTACAGTAAAGGTGAATATGGAGGCTAAATGAGCTTTAAAAGCTAGTTAGTCTAGTGAATATGCAGACTAGATGAGCCCTAGCGCTAGTTAGTCTACAGTAAAGGTGAATATGGAGGCTAACTGAGCTTTAAGAGCTAGTTAGTCCAGTGAATATGCAGACTAGATGAGCCCTAGCGCTAGTTAGTCTACAGTAAAGGTGAATATGGAGGCTAAATGAGCTTTAAAAGCTAGTTAGTCTAGTGAATATGCAGACTAGATGAGCCCTAGCGCTAGTTAGTCTACAGTAAAGGTGAATATGGAGGCTAAATGAGCTTTAAGAGCTAGTTAGTCTAGTGAATATGCAGACTAGATGAGCCCTAGCGCTAGTTAGTCTACAGTAAAGGTGAATATGGAGGCTAAATGAGCTTTAAGAGCTAGTTAGTCTAGTGAATATGCAGACTAGATGAGCCCTAGCGCTAGTTAGTCTACAGTAAAGGTGAATATGGAGGCTAAATGAGCTTTAAAAGCTAGTTAGTCTAGTGAATATGCAGACTAGATGAGCCCTAGCGCTAGTTAGTCTACAGTAAAGGTGAATATGGAGGCTAAATGAGCTTTAAGAGCTAGTTAGTCCAGTGAATATGCAGACTAGATGACCCCTAGCGCTAGTTAGTCTACAGTAAAGGTGAATATGGAGGCTAAATGAGCTTTAAAAGCTAGTTAGTCTAGTGAATATGCAGACTAGATGAGCCCTAGCGCTAGTTAGTCTACAGTAAAGGTGAATATGGAGGCTAAATGAGCTTTAAGAGCTAGTTAGTCTAGTGAATATGCAGACTAGATGAGCCCTAGTGCTAGTTAGTCTACAGTAAAGGTGAATATGGAGGCTAAATGAGCTTTTAGAGCTAGTTAGTCTAGTGAATATGCAGACTAGATGAGCCCTAGCGCTAGTTAGTCTACAGTAAAGGTGAATATGGAGGCTAAATGAGCTTTAAGAGCTAGTTAGTCTAGTGAATATGCAGACTAGATGAGCCCTAGCGCTAGTTAGTCTACAGTAAAGGTGAATATGGAGGCTAAATGAGCTTTAAAAGCTAGTTAGTCTAGTGAATATGCAGACTAGATGAGCCCTAGCGCTAGTTAGTCTACAGTAAAGGTGAATATGGAGGCTAAATGAGCTTTAAAAGCTAGTTAGTCTAGTGAATATGCAGACTAGATGAGCCCTAGCGCTAGTTAGTCTACAGTAAAGGTGAATATGGAGGCTAAATGAGCTTTAAAAGCTAGTTAGTCTAGTGAATATGCAGACTAGATGAGCCCTAGCGCTAGTTAGTCTACAGTAAAGGTGAATATGGAGGCTAAATGAGCTTTAAAAGCTAGTTAGTCTAGTGAATATGCAGACTAGATGAGCCCTAGCGCTAGTTAGTCTACAGTAAAGGTGAATATGGAGGCTAAATGAGCTTTAAGAGCTAGTTAGTCTAGTGAATATGCAGACTAGATGAGCCCTAGCGCTAGTTAGTCTACAGTAAAGGTGAATATGGAGGCTAAATGAGCTTTAAAAGCTAGTTAGTCTAGTGAATATGCAGACTAGATGAGCTCTAGCGCTAGTTAGTCTACAGTAAAGGTGAATATGGAGGCTAAATGAGCTTTAAGAGCTAGTTAGTCTAGTGAATATGCAGACTAGATGAGCCCTAGCGCTAGTTAGTCTACAGTAAAGGTGAATATGGAGGCTAAATGAGCTTTAAAAGCTAGTTAGTCTAGTGAATATGCAGACTAGATGAGCCCTAGCGCTAGTTAGTCTACAGTAAAGGTGAATATGGAGGCTAAATGAGCTTTAAGAGCTAGTTAGTCCAGTGAATATGCAGACTAAAGGAGCTGTATTATAGCTAGTTAGTAAATAAAAATAAATTAAGATGATACAAAAAAAAACCTAAGATATGAAAAAGTATATAGAGAAACTAACCAGATTGAATATTATTCCAGATTCATTGAGGACAATGGAGATTCTCAGCATGGCCGGATGTTAGGGAATGTATACTATATCCACCAGAAGGAACATACACTACACCGGCTAGTTAGTTTTTATGAGATGAGTGTAATAGCTATTAGGATGATATAATCATTTTGTTCGTTTGTGAGTCAGTTGGTGATGTATACTTGAAGGGAATACAAGTTGTTGTTCTACGAACTTCTGGAGATATTATTTTATTCCCAAAGACCCCAACAAAATTTAAATAATCTTCGTTTGTGTAATTTAAGCGCGCCGGCATTATTGTTGACAATAATTTATAAACCAAGTGACATTTCCTCAGCCGCGATTGTCTTTTCAACGTCCACGGCTAATATGATTTTCCAAGCGTTAACCAAACCCCGCATTTTACGGGCGAAAAGTGGGTTTTTCGTAAATTAATCGAAAATTACTGCATTTAGGTATAGGAAAACCCACAAAGTTGTCATCATTTTTAGTTTCGAGATTTAAGCACATTTTGAATGTAATTTTTATTCATATTTTGTGAACACCCTGAACGGATTTATTTCTCAGCAGATATCACTAGGTCAGGGCTTCTGTTACACGATGACAAAAATTCGTTTTGAAATTTCGCGGTTATTCCTCGTATAAATTGCTAATTGACCTTAGGTCTGCAGCTGTAATTTTTTTCGGAGAAATGCAAATATCTCAAAAAACGGTTGGATTTAGACATAGGACATGTTGCATGTTTTTGTTCTAAAATGATGCCTAGAATCCAAAAAATGCAATAATATACAGGGTGTTCCATTTGAGATAAGAAAGTTGATATCGACTTCCGGTATAACCGGAAGTGCCAGATTCACCAAAATATTTTAGTTGAGCAGCACCCATCGGCATTGGTGACGTGCCAAATTTTCAGAATTTTTCTACTTTTAGTTTTCCATATATAGATCGATGCAGTTCGTGGTGGGCCACCCTGTTTGTACCAACTTGAAACTGGCGTCAAATTTTACAAGTTTCACATCGATTGTTTTATAAACTGGTTTTGATCAAAAGAATACGAATTATGCCAAAGAAAAATTAAGAATATGGCTATATTTTTTAGTGTTAAATAAAGTGACTTATAGCAAAGTTAAGCAGCAGTGGACGTAGCGCTGGGTTAAAAGGGACCGGATAGTAAACCGTAGGTCACGGGTTCGAGTCCCACACAAAACTCAAGTTTTTTTATTATCGCTGCATTCTACTTATAGGTATTTATTATTTATTAATTGAACAATCGTTATTTTGAATATTATTACTCACAATATACTCCATAGCTTTTAATTAAAATTACCTATACCTAATAGGAACTAGTCGGAAGCAGGAAAAATATAATACATTGCACGATGCGTAAGCTCTTTTTTGGACTCGGAGGTTTTTAAGGACCGCGGGCGTTGCCATTGAATCTTGCAATATAGATAACTATTTCTGCCTAGGTAAAGTGTCTTTTTTGTGCATACAGGAAAAGTTTAGAAAATTATGTCCATGTAGGTACAAAGTTTGACTAATCATGTTACTTTTATTTTCCTGTTATTGGAAATTCTTATTTTTTTAAATAGGTAGGCATTTTGCAGAAGAAAGGCACCTTTAGCCTTTCCTCTGCAAGATACGGGAAATTTTTATTTCGAATAACTTTTCTCAATAAAAAATATACTAGTATCTTGTATAGAAAAGGCATCTTGAGAATTTAAAAAATGATGAACATTTTAATAAATCAAAGTAGGCCAATTAAATCTCAAAACAGTTGAATGGTCAATATGAACACTCAACTTGTTAGAGTGTAAAGAGGCAATAAAAAATATACAGGGTAATTTTCTCTCTGCCCCAGAAATCATAAACGAACTACGTCTATGTCCATAAATTACTAAAAGGCTTCCAGCCAGTAAATCTAAATGAGTGTAGGCGGGTCGTGTGCCACAACAGGAAATTGTTTATCAGTTTGTGAATATAGAAAGAGATGTTGAATTATTGTGTTCCCTACTTGCTACACCCACGACTTTCATATTTTCCAGATAGCACCATAATTGCACTAGCACATATGTTACATATGTGACGTCTAAATGCCGTCTTGGAATATTCCAGAGGTATATGCAAAAAGTATGAAAAGTATATTCCCGTATATTTTAACCCACCACTTGTTGTTCAAGTTAGAAAAAAATTACTTAAATGGAAGTTGTAGGGTACCAAGGTGTACTTTCCCAAAAATAATGGATTGACAGGAATGCTCTTGCTTAAGTTGAAATGTTCTTCCATGGCAACCTTGATTAAATATAAAGATCGTATTTATCTGCAATTTGGAATATCATGCGAATGCTTAGAGCAAACATATAACATATTTATATTGTTGGAATCGGAAAAATGCGTTCAAGTCAAAAATCCACAAATATACAGGGTGTTCCATTAAAAAAGTATGTTTATATTTTTTCATAAATTTGCGACGCTCATTTGTTTCATCTAGTAGCAGATCCTAGCGGTTCAGATAAAACCCTACAACTTTCATTTAAGTAATTTTTTTCTAACTCGAAAAATAAAGGGTCTAGGGATGGGTCAAAATATACGGGAACACCCTGTACATGGTATGTGATATACAACTTATTAATTAGAATGTTTTAATAGGGTCTGTGTCATGTATTTACCGGTAGGTATGTTATTAGCTTGAACTTTCTGGCACATATCAAGTATATGACGAATTATTATACTTTCAGTTTTTTCGTTTTTTGACAGAATTACATCTTACCGACTACATTAGATATTATTGGAGGCTGGTTCACTCTGTCAATTACCGAAAATAGTTTGTCCCAAAGCCCCTAAAATTTATTTTATTATTAGTACTATTATTATAAATAACTTATATAATGTACTAAAAGGCGTAAACTATTTCTGTAACTTGTATATTATATCACAGCAAGGTCGCCAATAAGGTACATGCAAAACCAAAGCATATCTTGGTCTTTGAACATGAAAATAGTACCTATAATAATTGGTATATCATAACGAATCTAGTGCATAACATATTCCTTGACATGTGAGAGTTACCTAATTTTCATAATATGCTCTCTACAAAAAGCTAAGTATGTGATAGCGATATGCCATACAAGTTCCGTGGCATATTCCATGCACTTTTTCAGCACCTGAATAGGGTGCTCTGTAACATATTCCTAGCATATGCCTGAAATATGGTGTATGTAAAAAAGTGTGTGTCTTTCATATGAACATTCCAAAAGTTAATATATCAAGTATGTGCCATGCATGTATTTGTACCTACTATCTGGGTTCCCTGTGATTGGACTTGGACACAGCAAAAACAATAGGCCTGTTTTGCATGATTTTGCGACTAGGCTATGTAATTCTCCCTAAGAGATAATCGTTTGATGACGTTCCGTGCAAAAGTCTTCAATAATGACTTTCAATAAAAAGCCATGGAATGCCATTAGCGAGCATAGCTCGACGGTGAGCATCGCAGTGAAAAGTTTGGTCAAAAATATGCAATATTTCATAATATGTGGTTGCTGCACTAGAACTATCCTAGCCTACCTACTGTTAGTAAAGAAAATATTATTTACCTTATCTAAGTGTATTTAATGAGAGTTTTGAGTATGACAGGGCTATACTCAAAGATGAGAGGTTACTTTCAACTTGGGTTACGTGCTAACCGCCATTCCTTCTTCTGTTTGTTCCAGGGTATCGTGGGGGCCTAGGCGCGAGGAGACATGTCCGTTGCCTCTGACTCATTCTCTGAAGAGGAGCGCAGCCTATTCCGTCCATTCACTCGCGAGTCGTTAGCCGCCATCGAGGCGAGGATCGCCGAGGAACATGCCAAGCAGAAGGAGCTCGAAAAGAAAAGAGCTGAAGGAGAGGTATTCCACTATCCACAGGCTAGCCCATAAATCCTTCATTCACCACCGCTCTTGCGATTTTGCCGCGCTTCATTCTCTCGACATCGCCACCTGTCGGCGTCTCGTGGAACTAACGCACAATGATGAGTTTAACTTAAAAGAGAGGTAGGCGAACTCGTGTACTTGGGGCAGTAGGTATCTACTGTCCAAACCCTGGTTAGCTCGTCTCCTTTGAAGGTCTTGATTTGGTTTAGTAAAAAATTATTAGTAATAAACCTAGATAAAACTGTACCCTCCCTGCAATATAGTTTTTCCAATATTTCTACCTTCTACGTGTTTAATAATTAAACAGTGACATACCTACATAAAATTAGTATCAAGGAGATTATTCAAGCTCGATTGCCGGCCCTGTTGAAGGCCAACGAAAGGAGAAATAAAACATACCTTTTTTCATTGGATATTTGAATAAAATATATTTTTTTCTATACAGGGTGGCCCAACAAAAAGTAAAAACATTTTAACCACGTATTTATAACTCATGAAAGCCAACAACTTTTTATGTGAATAACTCTGTACAATAGGAACAAATGTGCGATGTGCTCTTATTTAAAAAGTTGTTGCTTTTGAGAGGACACCCTGTATAACTTGTATCTTAAATATCTTTGTTTAGTTTAACGAATATAGGTAGGTAATAAATTATTCCAAAAGTTCAATTTTAGCACCCTGTAACTCAAACATTTGAAGTTTGAATGGCCGTGTATAGCAGTATGCCGTTAATTAAATACCGACAAAATTTGACAAACGATTCTTGCATCACTTTTAATAAAAAAATCCAATAAACACAAGTCTCCCACAGCTTCGCTTTTGAACTTTTGAGATACAGGGTGTTAAAGTGTTTTTATTTTTCGTTCGAACCATACTATTAGTAGGTAGGTACCTAATCAAATTACTCGTCTTGTCAAAAATTGTTTAAGAATGAGAGTCTTTTCATGTGTACATAAACATTATTTCTTAATCAGTACAAATAATGATCTCAGAATGAATTTTATAAAATCTGGGGAATATTTGATAAATAATTTTTACAGTGGGTTCATTTGAAAACTAGTCAGGAGTATGTTTGTCATTATATAATGGAAATTCATTCACTTCTCTATCTCCCACCACCCTCAACTTTAAAATCTTAACTTGCCATGTTTGTAATACCTCATTTTAAAGGTAATTTTGTCAGTAATACAGAACCGTTTCATGTTGTGGAATCGGTGGTAAATAAAAAATACGATATAAAGACCATTTTCAGTACCTGATAATAATAAGACAATTCAATAAGTTTGTTGCAGAGATATTTTGTTACAGAAACAGGATCCTTAGCTTAGAAACCATAAAGATTTAAAAATGCACTAGTGAAAACAAAAAAATTATCTTTTAAATGCTATCATAATACTTGGGGTTTGGTTCAAAAAAATATATAATATTATGTCCGATTTTTCCCTAATTTTTTAGATAAAAGGGCCAACTAAAAGCCAGAGTGACGCAGTTATTTCCAAATAAATCCGAATCTAGTTTTAAAATTGACATTCGGTGTTCTCGAAAAGTTAAGGCCAAAAAACTATTTTTCCGAAAAAAAATATTATTTGTATGCATTTTTCATATTAACGACCACTGACCAGCAGTAATAAAAACTGCTCATTTTAAATTTGAGCATCAAAGATACTCGCATATGCATTCCTGGTTATACAACTGAATTAAAAAGCACCTCTTAAAAATTTTATGAAACAAATTGTTGGTCCATGGCCTATTTATCATAGCTGGTGTAGTTGATGTGTTAAAAAGCAAAGATGGTTAAGGTTAAGTATGTTTATTTCTTCAAAAAATAGTTAACTTTTGATCAACCTTTATGTGAGTTCTGAATCAATATTTGGATTGCCCGGAAAACTACATCAATCTGGTTTTTAGTTGGTCTTTTATCTCGAAAACTAATGAAATAATCGGATGTAACACATTATTTGAGACACCCTGTAAATGGAATTGAAAATGGGGGAACTTTTTTGGCTGATACATAATTTTTTTTTAATTTAATAGGAAGAAGGGTCCTTTATTCTTGAGGATATTTTTTATTTTTGAGCCTCCCTCTCTATATGAGGGTACTTGTCCCTAGGTTTGAATATTATCGTTTTAGTTCACGAATATGCAGAAGTTACCCACGACATTTAGTTTGAATCGTTCAAAAGGGTTCAAACTTTGGGCAGTGAAAATATTCGCGGGTATTGTACGTTTCATGAGTTTTACCGTTATCTGTGTTGTTCTTGTTCATGTTATTAGTAGTTATTCATTGTGCAAATGAGCTCGCTACTGACCTGGACTTATGACCCGGTTGCATTTTTTGCTGCATTGATGCCAACTTAGGATGGCGAAATTACCATTTGACAGTCCCAGTAAGGACTTCTTAAAATAATTTTACTATATTTACACGTTTTATCTAAAATTAGAATCAACGAAGATAGATGGATTAGAATAAATCGCCAAAATTTCGTTTTTTTTTCTCTCTACATGTCTAGTAAGCCATGACTTTTCTCAAAAATCCACAAGGCGCGTTAAATTGGGCCCACAAAACTGCAATTCTTGTCCCATTTGACCGTCCTTCTATCTCCGCTAGTTTCCGAGATCCCCATACTGATCATAAAAGAAACTCACCCTGTATGCCAGTAACTATATATCATTTTACCTAGTAGTTTCATATTTCCTGGGACTAGGATTAGGATTTAAAAAATATATGGCAAGTCCTTAGAGCGTACCCAATGAGTCTCCTACCAATCTATTCACGCAAAAAAATACCTATGCCTACAGTTGAGTAGGAACAATGCGTTATTTCCACGAAACATCGTCTTATATTATTAGACTCGGAGAATATTGTATCTATGAAACATACATACCAACATCTCTTTACATATCTATTTTAGTTTATTTCTCAAGGATTTCCTATATGTATGTACAACACTGCTTGAATAATTGCATGTCTATGTATGTATCTTATACTTTTTAAAAATGTCTACACTACTTATTAATATGATAGTAGGAGGCTGTACCCTGAATTAGCGGTCATAAAATTTAAAAGTACCTACTCTGAAATATAAGCTGTGTGCTTTTCATTGCGATACGCGCCATTATCATTTTTTCGCCAACAAGCAAAAAATTCCTATGTTCTCATCTCATGACATCACAAAAGTCCCATTAGCATTGGTTTTTTTGTTACGGTAAGAAATAAAATGCGAAGATATTATGCTTACTACGAAGCCTCTTAAGTAATACCAGGTCACTTTCAATAGCTAGTTTCCAGATAAAAAAAAACCTAAACATGTACCCACTTAAAAAGAACAATATAGGTAGTAGATGTGGTTAACACGGAATGGGGAAGTTGCACTCTTTTTAATTACAATGAAAATGAAAACTAGGAACAAAAATATTAGACACGTATTTTTGTTTTTTTATTTCGAGTTTATTTAAGCTAAAAAAATAATGTTTTTCTATTTACGTGACGTCATCAAGCGGCTATTTGAAAGTGGCGCGCAAGCTAGTGATTTTTAGTTCAAAATGTTGGTGGGATTGTCAACAACCCTGGGTTATCTGGTTCCAAACTATAAATTTTGTCTTCTCGCAATCGGTTTCGTTATTTGCGGATAAGCCAGTTATACCAGCATTTTATTACCTATTTCTCTTTCTCTTCAGAGGTTACAGGAAAATATGAATTTATTTTGTATAGTAATATGCATAAAAGCATCTATAAATGATAAATGGTAAATTATCGGGTTTGGCCTCTAAATATCCACCACAGCTTAAATATGTGTATCCACCTACCATGTTAATTTTTAAACACAATAAATGATAAAAATCACTATCAAAAAATTGCGTTGTCACCTTGAAAAATACAAACTGACAACTACAAAAATCAAAGTTAGGCTAACAACTGATGAGACTGACAGACGCACATATTAGCTTTGTTCGCGGAGCAGTTTGGAACCAGTTGTGAACTAGTAGGTAACTGTCGCTGTGATTGATTAATTCAAATTTGAATTTTTTTTAAGCCAATCACATTGATTGTTACTGGTTCAGAACTGTTCCGAACTGCTCCGCGAACAAAGCTATTATTATTAGAGGATAGACGCATGTGCTGATGACGCGTCGCTACCAACCTGAAGCTGCAACTATACGAAAATTCCTAGTTACCGCTTGATGACGTCAATGTTGAAAAATTATGTTTTAAAATGCAATAACGGCTTTGTTGCAAACTATATTCGATTGAAACTTGAATTATAAGAAATAAAAATGTTTTTTTTTTGTTCTAAAAAAGAGATTTCCACTTTGATTTTAACTAAGTGCAACTACCCCATTGTGTGTCCAGTTCCTTCCAATATTCAAAATTACTTCAATCGGGGCGGGGCTTATTGGCTAGTGGAGTAAATACGCGTGGCTTAGGATGAGTTTCCGTGTATAGGTTCCTTGATAAAAGTAGTAATACTATATGTCTAGACTTCGCAGTCTAGACAGGTTTGGCCTCGACCTCTCATAATCTTACTTCTTCTGTAGGTCAATATCAGGACGTATTCATCTGACAATTCCGTATTTTTTAAAAGATTGTCCGTTTTTTTTTCAACCTATAGTACTCGAAGAGCTCTACATTTGTTGGGTTATAATTTTTTGAAATAGTCCTTTTCCATGGCCTATTGTATTGAAGATACCAAAAAATCACGAAGCCGTATTGAAATTTAATTTATAATAGTTCCCTTGGCCGAATAACTACAATTAAAATCATTTTAACAAGGTATAGTGGCGATAGAAGTGATTTTGGATATAGGAAAACGATCCTAGCATGTTAACTATCAAAAACATATAAAAAAACAATGTCTTTGTTAACTATCTACTCTATTATGTTTTATAGTGTATTTTCCTATAAAGCAACTATTTGCTATACTTACATTATTGTTGAGACGTACCCGACGACAGTTTTTTAAATAAGTTGTAAATAACTATTATTTATTTTATGACATTGAATTTCTTACCGTAAATATATCTAATATAACCATCGTGATGTAGAGTAGTTCTTGACGCCATGTACTGTGCTTACATCGATGTTAAACCTATAACCTTTATTGCAGACTGGGTTTGGACGAAGGAAAAAGAAAAAAGAAGTAAGATTTCACAAATAAAAATGCAGAAAAATTGCTTATTAGCTGACCAATGCCTCTGACGATATAGTCAATATTTATGAAACAAAAACAGGAATTATAGTTGAATTAGAACGCATTCCTTTTTATCCATCGTCAGTTGCATCAAAATGTGCTTTATTTCTTTACATGCAGCTTAGTTCACTCTTAATACAATATGAATGCAAGCCACTGCTTCCCTCCAAAACAATACCGATAGTTTACACGAATCAAGCTTCTATTTTACAGTTATGATGACAAATACGTAAGGCAAAATATATGGGGTGCCCCAAATAAACTGTATGCAGTTCCTTGACTAAGGATTTGGGACATCCCGTACAAGATATGATTTGTTGATTTATTTATACTTCATGCAGTGTAGTTTCTATATTTTCGTTAGAATGTTATTTATAAAGTTGTTCTGTTTGTTAGATGCTACTGTAGGTATGACTGCCATTCAGTAGATAGCCATAAATGCAATATTTACACCCTTATTTTTACACTTTCTACACTTACCTGCACTTGAATTAGCAGAATATTATTCTCTCAAACTTTTTCCAAAGGTATTTTTCATTCACTTTCTGAACTATTTACTTATACCTACCTTTTTTCACATTTATTATAACGGGAGAGTGTCATTTTATTCAACAATATAGAAATGTTTTAAGAACAGACATACCTATTATTATATGAGTATTCAACAAAAATACATAGATTCCATAAAAGACCTGTCTAGTGTAGTGTTTGCATTTTGCTGCAACTGGTTTCCTAGAAGTTGCTTGATTAGCAATATGTTACTCGCAACTACGCCATGGAGAAGAGACATAAGTTCTTTCCTAGCATACAGGATATAATATACGTTTATACAAGGTGTTCTAGAAATGAGTGCACCCTATACATAGTCGTAAGTAACAAGCGCAAAAAATTAAGAGACCTGTGTTTTTAGCATTGGAAATGTTTATGTTCATATCTACAGGGTGGACCCAGATGGACTATACGATAGGTGTAAAAGACAAACAAATTTCGAGTTGAAATTTGAGCTTTGGGGGATCAGCCTTGCTTGATGAGAAAGTGATTTACACCGTATTTTTATATTTTAAAAATCAAGCAGGCCTTGACAGGGGCAAGAGATATCGAAAAATTTTATTAAAAAAAGTTGTTCAGAATGCAATTCCAAATCACCGTACCAAATTATAAAACAATCGGCACATTTTGATTTTTTTTTTCAATTTTTGCGGTTTTAGCGCAAATCAAGTACATTTATCGAAAAATTTTAACAGAAAAAAATTTTCAGAATGCAAATTTAAGACCCTGCACTAAATTTCAAAACAATCGGCATACTTTGATTTTTTTCCAAAAAATAAAGTTGAAATTTAAAAAAAATCAAAGTCTGCCGATTGTTTTGAAATTTGGTACGGGGACTTAAATTTTCATTCTCCACAACTTTTTCCAATAAAATGTTTTGATATATCTTAAGGAAAATGTAGTTTACCTGAACTGGAAATGAATAAATTGCCCCTGTCAAGGCCTGCTTGATTTTTAAAATATAATAATATGGTGCAAATTAGTTTCTAATCAAGCAAGGCTGATCCCCCAAAGGTCAAGTTTCAACTCGATTTTTTTTTGTCTTTTACACCTATCGTATAGTCGATCTGGGTCCACCCTGTATATATGGGAGTTAAGTTATCAGTTTTCGGCGAACGTCGTGACGTGAATTGTTGTGAACAGTAATGAGATCCAGAAAGTTTGTTTAATTAAAAATTATGTTTATTCTTACTACAAACTCGTAAATTGTGTTAATTATGTTTCATATACGGTGTTTTTATGTCAAATCTATGAATTTGGCCGATTTCATTCAACTTTGGCAAGGATTGGTAAAAAATTACCATGCATGACCTGTTGGTCAGATCCACGGTAGCCGCTAGGGTCACTCGGTCAATTCCTTCAAAAGTTATAGCGAAACAAGTAAATTTGGGTTCCCTTTTAAAAAACAAGGGTCTCTAAATTTTTTGCACTTATTGCGGCAGTGTCTAGGAATCAACATGTCTTAAAAACTATTTCTACTGAAGTCCAATCAGCCTATGATACACAGTGTGTCTGGTTTTTCGTGTTAACACCCCTAAAGATGTATGAACCGTTCAATATTTTTATATATTTTATTTTCTATACTGGGTAAATCATAAAAAATGCTGAAAAGGTGTTTTATGGAATAGAAACTTGAGACTTCATTTTTAGGCTTACCTTTTAATAATTATAAACAACATTTCATGACACATGTCTACTCTAAAATTAAAATTAAGAGTGCTTTACTCTTGAGCCTTTTTCATATTGTCGAACCTACTCCGAAGTACGAAATGAGATATTCAAATTTTAAGAACTGCTTTTCAATTTACAGGAATGCACAAACTTTTATCAAGAATACAATTTTCTGATAAATGTAAAATAAAAAAAACATGGTGCGTACTTTCTGCCGGTCACTATATACAGAGTCTCTAACTTAAGAGTGAAACAACCTTATAGTTTCTTTAATTTTTAACCTGCCAGAATGAATTTTTTACCAAAGGTAGATGGCATTGCTGCGTACTTATTTACAAAAAAATTAGTTGTCTACATCAAAGTCAAAGCCACCTGCGATGCCACAATCGAAGCTAAAAATCCGAAAGTCATATTAGGCATTTTTTTAAATGTACTAAAAAAAATTGTTCAGAATCGATCCAGAACCCTAAATCCAAAATTTTTTCAAAATCAAAAAATATTAAATAAAAAAATTAATTTAGTAGATAAAATAATAATAAATTAATATTTTATCTACTAAGTAAAACTACACAGCCGTAAACTAGCTATTTATTAAAAAATGAAGTAAAAATGCAATAAAAAATAAAATTTGTTGTAGCTTTTAATTTTATTTTAAAATGATTACTTTTTGAAAACAACTTGCCTTCAAAACTTCCATGGCACAATTTTCTAAACACAGGAAATTCTTAAATTGCTATTTGTTAGATTATTTTTTTATTATTTAATATTTTTTGATTTTGACAAAATTTTTGATTTAGGGTCCTGGATAGGCCTGAGACAAAATATCGAAAAAATCGAAAGTATCGATACTATCGATTTTATCGATACTCGATATTCAATTTCGATAAATCGAAATATCGATATTATCGATTTTATCGATCTTTTCGATTTTATCGATCTTTTTGATTTTATCGATCTTTTCGATTTTATCGATGTTTTCGATTTTATCGATGTTTTCGATTTTGTCGATTTTATCGATATTTTTGATTTTACCTATCTTTCCAATTATATCTATCTTTTGAAATTGTTGGCAAAATTAAAGGAAATTGCTGCACCCATTGCGTCCAGACAGCGCCCGCAGCAAGCCGATCGGCCTTTTTTGTCTAGCTTCTTAAATAAAATTGATTATATATATTTTATCAATAAGATCAATTATATCGATAAGATCGATTTTATCGATAAGATCGATTTTATCAATATGATCGATAAGATCGATTTTATCGATATTTTTTTCAGTATCGATTTCCGATACTGAAATTCGGAGATCGAACAGCCCTAGTCCTGGATCGATTCTGAATAACTTATTTTAAATTTGTTTTAGTTTTCCTGGTTGTCATGATTTTATTTTCAAAATTTTTGTCGTGGGAATCAACCATCAAAATAAATGTGGTAGTGTTATCACATTAGATCTTTATTATAATATTTATTTAGTTGTAGAATGCTTACATATGTTTCGATCTGTAGTAAGATCATCTTCAGAGCAATTATAAAAACATGTTCTAATTACTATTTTCTATTTTTTAGGTGAAAATTTCATGTTGAAAATACTAATTAGAACATGTTTTTATAATTGCTCTGAAGATGATCTTACTACAGATCGAAACATATGTAAGCATTCTACAACTAAATAAATATTATAATAAAGATCTAATGTGATAACACTACCACATTTTTTTTGATGGTTGATTCCCACGACAAGAATTTTGAAAATAACTTATTTTAGAACATTTTTTTTTTTGAAAAAAATGCCTAATACGATTTTCGGATTTTTAGCGTCGATTGTGGCATCGCAGGTGGCTTTGACTTTGGAGTAGGAAACTAATTTCGTTCTAGTAGATTAAGAATTAAAGAAGTTAAAAGATTGTTTCACTCTTAAGTGAGACATTCTGTACCTATATATATATATTATAATAAAAATTTAGAGGAATGCCGAATAATCCAATGGTGTAATTTTTTCGATAAAAAATATAGTTTTTCGAAAAACGCACTTCTTTAAAATAATCGCAGAAAACTAGGCTTTCACGGCAATGACAAACCAACAGTTCGCACACGATGACATTTCAGGGATATAAATATCTGCAAACAAATTACCTCCTTAAATTCTCGCAGCCTACTTATAGGTTTTTAGGGGTGTTAACACGAATAACCAGACACCTCTAGGTAATCGCTCATAAATCATCAAATACACTACAAATTTCCCTAGTCACTAGGTTAGGTAGATTGTTCTTCAGGTCGGTTTCCTGTTAGTAAATACTTCAAATTGTGAATTTAAATTCCTGGATCAAAAGATAATAAATCACAAATGCAAAACTAAGTGGTCATTAACTGTATATCTTCTAATAATAATATGTAAATTTGAATTTACACGGTGAAATTATACTTTATCAATCTACATAAAGCACATAAAATTAGTTTATATTCACAATAAACACAGAGTTTTTATTAACAAATAGACACTGCATGTTGCATAGAAATAGGTTTCTGAAACTGCTATACCCGAAATTCTTCTCATATTGGAAGTATATAGTGTCTCGTTAATTATACGATAAGGATCAATAGCAGATTGCTGACGTTAAAATACACTCAGTTTGATATTAAATTGTGTGCAAAAACTTTTTTGGCATCATCAATCTTCCATTGAGTCTTCCCGTTATTAGGGGACACCCTGTATATCTTCCAAAATTTGACTTAATCTGCGTTTAATTGTAACTAGTACTACAGAAGACATAGTAGCCGTGCGTAACCTGATGCTTTTTTTCGAAATACCTGTCATAAGATGAAGCCTTACTTGAGGTTATTTTCAGTCAGGTAACAGAGTCCTCTGCGAACTGAGAGCAAGCACAGACGAAGTTAGTCTAAACCCTTGAGAGCGGCTACTGTGTAATACGGTAGAAATACGAATAATAATCTGACATTAAAATACTATATATTCACACTGGATGTCTGTATCCTCAACCTTGTGATAATCCGCGATATCTATTAAAATACACAGCAGACAAAAAGTTCGAGATATTCGTGAAATCGATGGTGAAGGTAATAATACATTCTTAAAGGTATAGCAAGATTAGAAAATTGACAGGTAACGTATATTCACTAAAATAAGAAAGTTGTAGAGGGTATTGTTACTTAGGTATGTTGTGCGACAGATATGACGATTTAACCCTATAAAAAATTGTTTCCTTATAAGCTACCATGACTACTTTTAAATATCGTCTTTTGGTTATAGTATTTGTTTTACTGGTTAAGTATATTTATTTATATCTAATTTTACAAAGTTGCAAACTTGGTAAGTTGTATTTTTTGTGGCATATTCAGCCACTTGTTGTCCTTGCTTAACTCATTAAATGTCGCGGGGGATTTAATATTATATAATATTATACATTTTATAATGAACACAACATTTACCCCCCCTCCGCCTTCCAACGCCTTAATTTTTCGAGTTAAAGAAAAAATTGTGAAGATAAAACTTACGACTTTTGGTGGGCGTTGACGTGGTCTGGTCGAAATCGACACAGGGTGTTCCGTAAAAGCGGTACAAACAAAACTTATGTTTTTTTTAATGGGACACTATGAATATTATTGAATTTTCGGAATCTACACTTCATCCCGATTCCAACGATATACAGGGTGAGTTTTTTTCGATGCCCACTATGGGGATCTCGGAAACTAGCAGAGCTAGAACAAGGATTAAATGGGGAAAGAATTGCAGTTTGGAATGCTCAATGTAATGCCCCTTTTGGATTTTTAAAAAAGCTCATGCCTCACTAGATATTTTGAAAAGAGTGATTTTTTTGCTATTTCATCAGATCTCTGTAGCTCCGTTATTTCTTATTATACTCAAAAACTGTAGAGACAAAAATTGTAGATAATTTTGGGCTTAATAAGATAATCTTATCCAATTTTTTTATGTTGTTTGTGATTTTTGAGATATGACATAAACTTGTGTTTTTTTAAATGTAAATCATAGTTGGCTGTGGCCTTATCAAATCGGATATTTTTTGAGCTTTCCAAAAATATAATACTTCGTATAGTTATTATAAAAAATAAAAAAATTTCACATAGTCAGCCATGGAATATTTTCATAATTACGTTCTACACTCACCGGCACGAAAAACGGAGCACTTACAATTTTTATTTAAAAAATGTGAAATTTTAATACTTTGCGATGGTTTATTATTATAATAGGTTAAACGCAAACAACAACATGTTTTAAGTAATTTCTAATAACAATTGGGCGCTTTTTTTTAAATAAAAACTTTTGTTACAATTTAAAAAATTAGAACGATAAACCCACATTGGTGTTGTGGCAAAATGTCCTTAAATGAATCAAAACTTAAACGATTTTTGAGCAAAAACTAATGAGGAGCATTTTTAATAACGCGTATTACCCCCGCGAGCTCGAATGATTGCATGCATTCTCCGTGGCATGCCTAAAATCAAATGGCGAATGTCCTCTTGAGGAATAAGGTCCCATTCCTCTAAAAGAGCTTGTTTCAACTGATTTATGGTTAAAGGAGCAGGAACACGACTTCGTATTCTTCGCCCAAGCATGTCCCAAACATGTTCAATCGGGTTCGCATCTGGACTTAACGCTGGCCACTCCGAAACAGGAATGTTTACATCATTTAAATACTGTTGAGTGATTCTTACGGTATGAGGTCTGGCATTATCATGCATCAGAAGAAAGTTATTTCCAATAAAATCAACATACGGGACAACAAAATCTTGGAGAATTTCATCAATGTACCTGGCAGCAGTTAAGGAGCCTCTTGGAACGATGTACAACTCAGTGTGTGCCTCCAGAGAAATTCCAGCCCACACCATTACTGAACCTCCTTGGTATCCTACTCTAGGACTGAAGGTACATTCTGCAAAACGCTCTTGTGGTCTTCGCCATACTCTCTCGCGACCATCTGGAGATCGCAGGCTAAACCTGGACTCATCAGTAAATAAAATTCGCCCCCAATCATTTTCACCCCAGTGCTCATGATTTCTGGCAAACCGAAGTCGCGCAACACGATGACGCCTAAGAAGCTCTGGACCTGTTGCAGGTCTACGACTGGTAAGATTGGCTTCTCCAAGTCTTCGTCTAACTGTACGTTCGCTTACATTGGTATTCCGAACATGATGAAGTCTATTTCTGATTTCTACAGCTGTAGCACGACGATCTCGTAGACTTTGCAAGAGGATGAAGCGATCATCATGAGCGTTAGTTTTTCGTTGGGGACCAGTTCCAGGTCGTCTGGTGTAAGCTCTAGTTTCCAAAAAACGTGTATAAATACGGTGCACAGTGCTATTGGATACGGCATATTGTTGGGCAACATATCGCTCAGTTCTTCCGTCTTGAAGCAACGCAACAATAGCAGCCGCTGTTTCAGGATTAACAGCCATATTTTTACCTTAAATAAACGCAGTACAGCTTTGAACTGTTTCACTTCTTTAAGCTCAGACTTGTCAAAACAATAAAAACAAAAGAAAAGTCATGGCCAACTAAGACTTGTGTACTTTTTAATTTTTGGAAATTTTTATTCAAAACAGTCTAGTCTTGCTTTTCAAATAAACGTTTAATTGTTGTTAGATATTACTTAAAACATGTTGTTGTTTGCTTTTAACTTATTATAATAATAAATCATTGCAAAGTATTAAAATTTTAGATTTTTTAAATAAAAATTATAAGTGCTCCGTTTTTCGTGCCGGTGAGTGTATATTATAATTAGACATACTTCAAACTTTATAATATTTTGTTTTTAGCTGGTAACAAGATGTAACAAAATAAAACAAAAATTAAAAAGCTCAAATTCAAATTATTATTATTTTACAGGGTCACCTTTTAAAATAAAAAAGGTGTTCAAACAATACACCATTATTATTTATGCAAATATTGCATCTTTTTAAAACTGAATTTGTCGCCTTTCTTAGAGAGCGCCTGTCGATACTGGCAATTGCTTCTAAAATAGCTGCTCTTAATTCAGCAGTTGTCTCATACTTTATTTTGTACTGTTCCCCACAAAAAGAAATCCAAAGCGGACAAATCGGGGGATCGGGGCTGCCAGGAAATAGGTCTATTTCTCCCTATCCCACTATTTGGATAGAGCTGATCTAGGTAATTTTTTACGGGCAAATAATTATGTGGTGTAGCTCCATCATGATAATTTTTGTTTTATTTTGTTACATTTTGTTACCCGCTAAAAACAAAATATTAGAAAGTTTGAAGTATGTCTAATTATAAAATAAAACGTAATTATGAAAATATTCCATGGCTGACAATGTGAAAATTAAAAAAAAAATCAGAAAATTAGCCATAGCTCTTTTATTTTTTATAATAACTATACCGAGTATTATATCTTTGGAAAGCTCAAAAATGGCCGATTTTATAAGGCAACAGCCAACTATGATTTACATTTAAAAAAACACAAGTTTATGTCATATCTCAAAAATCACAAACAACAAAAAAAATGGATTAGATTATCTCATTAAGCCCAAAATTATCTACAATTTTTGTCTCTACACTTTTTCTGTATAACCAGAAATAACGGAGCTACAGAGATCTGATAAAATAGCAAAAAATCACTCTTTTCAAAATATCTAGTGAGCTATGAACTTTTTTAAAAATCCAAAAGGGGTATTAGATTGAGCATTCAAAACTGCCATTCTTTCCTCATTTAACTTTTGTTCTAGCTCTGCTAGTTTCCGAGATCCCCATAGTGGGCATCGAAAAAAACTCACCCTGTATATAAGTATGTCATATCTTTACTCCAGTCGTTTTAGGGGGCATTTGAAAAACGGCTGAAGCAAACATTTTTTTCTATCACAAAAAATTAAAAAGCTATAGGGTTAGTGAGATACTTAGCGTGGACACCCTGTACATAAAAGTCAACTTTTATAAGTTATCGTGCAATAAATTAGAAAAGTTTTTTGCATCCTAGATCCATAGTTATCTGTATAATTTAAGTATAGTATGATGCATTTGTGTACTATAGTTATGTAGGTACGTTTTAAGCTAGTATTTACATACGACTATTTTCTAGGAAAATGGTAGCATTAGTTTGCCGCGAATCTTAGCCAACTTATAAAATTTGATCTGTAAAAAGTACAATAATTCCCGGTTTCCTAGCCGGATGCCGGATTTTAATGTTACAATTATCGGGCTAGCAACCATCATGACACTAAATACCTACAGATACCTATTTTTTCCGTAAAGTCGTTCATTATTTATAACCAAAATAGCCCTTAGAAAATTGAAAGGCACGTAGAAAAAGAACTGTTCTTATATAGAATTTTCCGGGAAATTCGTATATCAAGTCAAAATTACTATGCAGGGTGCTGTTAAAATATTCTTGCTTGAATTTCTGAAGTTAAATTGTAACACGAGACACTACTAATATACAGGTTGCTGCGCGAAAACCGTGTATTAAAAGTATCTGGAGAACCACACGGAATCAAAATCTGAAAATTTGCATACTTATAGGTTATTCGACCCGGCCACTTGAACTAAAATATTTTCAACTTTCTGCAACTTCCGGTTATACCGGAACTTGACGGCAACTTACTTATTTCAAATACTTACTTACTTATTTCAAATAGAACACCTTGTATATTACTACATATTCGAATCCGAATATGAAATAATATACAGGGTGTTTTATTTGCCTGATATTGTATTCCTTTAATAACAATCATAGGATATTGTGGGATAGTTCCAAACCAATTCTAAAAGAAGAAGTAGGAAATAGACGAAAAATTAAAGAATCTGCATTTATTCTAGGAAATACGGGCAACTGTGTTGCTGAATGTTCAGTGGAATTCAGTAAAATATTATTGCCACTTATTCAAAGAGAAGTTAGTATAGATAATTAGATAAAACACAGGGTACAATATCAGGCAGGTGGCTAGGCTATTGTTTCTGTTGTCATGACATTTTAACCTGAAATTTATTAATCTGTCACTTCACTTTGACGTGACATGATCTTTGAGAAAGGAGGAAGATTTATCCTCCGAAAGCTCAGAAAACAAATTTGTTGAAGTTATTTTTTGAGTTACACGTTTAAAGTTTCGTTCATTTAGCGTTAAGAATTTATGAACTTTCGAGGCAACTTGAAAAAGTTGTCTTTCAATCAGTTTGGTGGCCAAAAACCCAATTAAAAATTAAATGGATAAAGTTATTTGTGTTTTTTATTTTTCTGTAGTTAGTATTATCGTGTGATTTGTAACGAAATGTTCTTTCAAACGTTTAAAACTAATTTCAGTATTGATGTTCTAGAGTGACAATGGTAAATTGAAAATTTCTGGTGCACTACCTCAATTGTTTAACAGTTTATTTATGAATTTAAAATATTCAACGGTCAACACTTATTGGAAACCCGTTGAGAAGTGATCGATAAAATTAGGTCTGAGATAGAATCGGAATACGAAATTAAAGGCGTCTCTCAAATAAGGCGATTCCGACTAAGCTGTCCTTTATCACGCCCACAATAATATAATGAGTTGAATGAATTAATACTCAGGATGTTTTAGGGATCATTTTAACTGTGTAAAAAGACAACTTTCTTAGTGTTTGGGGATAGCTACTAAAAATGTTTGTAAGGAAGAGTTAATTATGAATAAAACGTAGATTAGAATCTCAATATTTGGATCAATCCGACTATGTGCAATTTGATTTGAGTTTTTGGAATAAAAATTTGAAATTTTTGCTCAAAATTTCCTACCGATGAACATTAACATTCTTTTAAAACAAAAGGTAGTTTAAGTTGCCTAAAATGGACATGAATTTAAATGCCTTTTTTTTCGGCTTGTTTGATGACATTAAGTCAGCTGATTTGTGGAAATGTGTATGGATTAATGCTATTTTAGTGATATTATAAAAAATAACGTTAGTTTTTTTCATACTAAAACCTATTTTCTTATTATTGCCACTAAATTCGACATTAAATTTACTCTTTACTGGGGTACAATCAATGTTTTGAAACTAATTTGTGACATAATTTTTGTTTAAAAAAATTACATATCCCTTAGAAATTTTGAAAAAACTATTTTTTTATTCATACCAGTCATTTTTAGACATTCCAGTAAAGTGCCCTTTATGTAGGTTTTACAACAAAATATTATCAAGAAAACTTGTTCATGATGAAAAACTAAGTAGGTGTGACGATTGTCAAAAACCTAAACCGTACAAGTCGGTAATATCACTACCGTCGGGAGAAGGTCGTCACGCTCAGTGGATTTGATGTGGCGTAGAATGCTGTCATTCTTGTACGCTAAAACAGGTATAGTACGTACGCATTTATACGGTTGATCTTTTGCCGACCATAAAACGGCCATTATCCCTTTGACCATAAAATGCCTCGAATTTCGTACAGGGTCGGAATAGGTATATACCTGCAGCCGTAATTCATAATATAAATACAATTTTAAGCAGGTATTTTTTAAACTTATAAATATAGCTAATTGTATCAGCGTTGTATTAGTCTTGTCTTAGCGTTATAGTGTGGCGTTCTGGTGCTTGTGCTTTGTGCGCTGATAGTGGGTCATCTAGTGTCATGTTCAGAAGAAAGCATTTATCTCTTGATGCTAAAGAAATAATTAAAACTGTGTATCAATCGTTGCTGGCAAGAGGCCTTAATTCCAGAGATGCTTTAGCGGAGACGTCTGCCTTAACAAATACTCCTCTAACTTCGGTAAGGGACATAGTATTAAAATCTATTATTCCCAAAAAAAGCGCAGTGACTCCAGAACAATAAGAAGTATTGACGAGTATGATGTGGATTTATTAAGAAGAAAGATTTACCAAATGTATGAAGAACAATCTGTACCCACCTTGGTTTCCCTAAAGAAGAGGCTGATCAACGACGAAACAAACATTTCTTGTGGTATTACGACCCTTAGAAAAATGCTGCTCAAAATGGGATTTAAATATCGCACAAACTTTAATGGAATCTCAACGTTTACGAGAATGGCGTCATCAATATCTAACAGCTATTACACAATATAGAGCAGAAAATCGCCCAATTATCTAAATTGATGAAACATGGTTTGATACCCATGACACTGCAAAAAAAGGATGGGTTGATTTTTCACAAAACTGTCAAACCAGGACCCCTTCAAATAAAGGCAAAATAATTACGATAATTCATGCTGGTTCAGAAAATGGGTTTGTTCCGAACTGTCTTTTGCTTTCAGCTAAAAACATAGCAGTCTCTTCCTTAGGTTACCACCAAGAAACTGACGCAAAACTGTTTGAAGATTGGTTTGGACATCGTCTTTTGAAAAATATACCAAAAAATAGCGTTATTGTAATGGACAATGCGCGTTATCATAGCAGGCAACTAAAAACAATCCCCAATTGTAGCAGTACTAAACCGGAGATTCAACATTTCATGATAGAAAATTATATTTATTTTGAAGAAACATACAAAAAACAGGATCTTTTGGAAGTCTTAAAAGCTTTCAAAATTGATAGGGAATACGTCTGTGACAAACTTGCAGCTGAAAATGAACATGTAGTGTTGAGTCTTCCCCCTATTACTACTGTATTTTTAACCCCATTGAGCTAATATGGCACCAATTAAAATCAAATATTAGAAGAAATAATATTTCATTCACATTAAATATATCTAGTAGAATTAATAAAAAACGTAGTACCTAAGTAACATCTCTGCGGACATTTGGAAAAACTACATGTAATGAAGGTGGAAAATTCTTATATGTGTATGCGTACAAATGTTCAACAACTGATAATAAGTTTAGGTTTAGATGAGAATAATAGTGATAGTGACACAGAACTAATGGAGTAAGGAACAATTGGGTTTCCAAATTTAATTATGTCTTCATACCGACAAGTCAATTTGTAAAACTCCTACATTGTGCTGTGTTTTAATCTAAATGTGTAAATTTAAGTATGTATTTTATTAAATTCTATATCGTACCTGTATAATAAAATATTATTATTCATTGTTTTGTATTTTCATTTAGTTTAGAATGTCTACTTATTTTAAAATAAAAATAAATAAATAATATCTCAATAATATTTAAACCGACCGTGCACCCCAGTAATATATTATACCTATATACAATGGGGTATTATGATGTAGTTGATTTATTTCAGAAAGGTCAACGGTATAAATCCGTACACACTATACCTACTTAGTGCTTTGCCCACTAGTTGCATATAAATTAGCTACCTATTATTCACAATCATACTGTAATATTTATATTGCTAGAAAAAAAGTTGGGAAGTAGGTCATTTACTCCGAGAGGACACAAATGACAACTTTTCTAATAGTTATTTGTATACCAAGGAATTAAGTTCAACTTTTTATAACGAATGTGGAATAAATGTAGAATTGAAAATAACAGGTTTGCAGCCAAAAAAATATGTAGATAATATATTTCTTTCAAATAATCATTTAATAATATGAAATATGGAAGTGTAAAGATTGCTTTCAAAAATGTTAAACCTATTGAAATCTATACAGTATGTCCACGGATAGACATCCCAAACTTAATTTTAAGACAAAAGTCGTTAAAAAAAGTCTGCTTGTCCTTAAAATAAGATTGGCATCTAAAAGTTAACAATACTTATACTGGGTGACCAGAAAATTGAAGAAACCTTAATTAGCATAAGAGTAAACTGCCTATATTTGTAGAGATACTGAAAAAAGTTATAAAGAAAATTTGTTCAGCGTGGTAAGCTACTTATGTGTGCAAAATTTCAAAGCGTAGGGACTTTGATTTTTTAATGATTAATGAATGTAGAATATTTTAGTTGTTCAGGCCTGTAAGGCCGAGGCAAATAAACCACATTAATTATAAAAAGGAACTTTGGTCTGGGGGAACTTCAGTTTTGAGGAACAATTTTTTTTAATCGGGGAAAAAGAAGTTGAATTTGTTGATCAAGTTTTTCAGGATTGCCAACAAAATAAAAATGCTAATAGAATTAGAGAAATAAGTCTATAGTGGACCGACCAGTAAATTTAATTATTCCTTTTATTCCTGGACTATCGAATGCTAATAGAATTAGAGAAATAATCGGGTGGACCGACTAGTAAATTTAATTATTCCTTTTATTCCTGGACTATCGGATAATGGATAATCTAAAACGCATATACAATATTTTTAATGTCAGAACAGTATTTAGAACCAAAAATACATTAATAAATCGATGCTAGTTAAAAGGAAACCATTTAATGAGGTACGCAGTTCAAAAAATTGCATTTATAGAATTCCTTGTGAAGTTGGAAAGTTCTATGTTGGGGAGATTTGTAGGCCATTTAACGTTGTTTAAAAGAAAATAAAAATTGTGTCGGGCAAAATCAAATTTATTAATATATCAAAGTAAAAAATATGCGAACACTCTTTTAATAATAAGCATAGAATTTTGTGGGATAGGTCCCAGCCTATTCTCAAAGAAGTAGGAAATAGGCGAAAAATTAAGAAATCAGCATTTATTCTAGGAAATACGGACAACTGTCTTTCTGAATGCTCAGTGGAATTCAGTAAAATATTATTGCCAGTTATTCAAAAAGAAGTTAGTAGGTATAGATAATTAAATAGACCACAGGGTACAATATCAGACAGGTGGCTAGGCTCTTGTTTCTGTTGTCATGACACTTTAAATTTTTTTATTATTCTGTCATATCACTTTGGCGATATATTATCTTTGAGAAAGGAGGAAGATTTATTCTCTGAAAGCTCAGAAAATAAAGTTGTTAAAATTATTTTTTAAGTTAAACGTTCAAAGTTTCGTTCATTTACTGCTAAGCATTTATGAATTTTCCGGGCAACTTGAAAAAGTTGTCTTTTAATCAGTTTGGTTCAGGTTCTGCGGCAAAACCCCAATTAGAATTTAAATGGATGTAAAATATTATATAAAAAATTTTTTTCTTAGGTGGGCCTTATATCGATGTGTGTTTTGCGGCCGGTTGGGTCCGATCCTAAAATATCTAAGCCAGCCACTTTATCTAGATTAAATACTTCCTTGGCCCCTCCATCCTTCTTCAAGGGTGAGCCGGCCAGGATCATGGGGTCTGATTTTTACTTGAGCGGACTTCCTTGTTTACAGTAAAGCCCTTTTCGAAAAGAGCGGTTTCTACTTCGTCTTAAGAGATTTCGAGTGGGAGGTCGCATATGGTGAAGCATTTTTTCTTCGTGGATTTTTGAAAACTTCCTTGCGTTTTAAACATATAGTGTCCTCCAAAAAGTTCATCATCGCGCGTAGGAGGAAAATTTTTAACTGATGATTTACTTTTAAATTCAACTTTGGGGATACATTTTGCTTTAAAAAAGATATAAAATGACTCACTCAAACGTGATCACGTGATTTTCGATATGTGTCAAAAATGACATATCAAAAATAAAATCGCTAAAAATGGGTTTATTTGTTAAAATTTCAAAACATTTTAATTTATTTGCATTACATTTTTCAGTACAGATCCATAACTTAGCCACCCTCTTATATATTACCCTGTGTTCTATCTAATTATCTATACTAACTTCTCTTTGAATAACTGGTAAATAATATTTTATTAATAACCATACCTGTTATATTCAGATTACTTAAAAAACGATCGGAGAGTTGAACATTTCCACTCTAGACTGGAAAGTAATTATTGAATGCCGCTAATTAATGCATATGTGTAGGTATTAATAGATGGCGCGCGGCACACTCACAATTAACACAGGCTATATTTATTATTCCGAAATTTACTGAAAACGCCGAATTTGACATCTTAAACACACATCAAATTCAGCGTTTTCAGTAAGTACTTTCAGTAAATTTCGAAATATAGATAAAGCCAGACTGTGACAACCAGAGTAGTGCGATGGCAGGCAACCATAAATACATTTGCATATTTCACCAAATTCACAAATTACAATGATCACAAAAAAGTACACAAAAGTGGGTACTTAATGTTTATAATATAAACAATATTTTATTGACAACTCAAGTATAGTAGGTAAACGTAAAGTACTGTTGTTTTCAGAATATAAATTATTTTTAGGTACCTATCGAACAATAACATAATAGTATCAAGTTGCAAAGAAACTTATTTAGGGAAATTAAGAACAACATTTGATTTATGGTAATTATTAATTATTATAGAAAATCTACTAGAATTTTCTGTAAAAAAACTAATTGGGCAAGAAGTGGAAACCTGTTTACTGGGATCAGTTCTAGGAATTTTTGGCGTGTCTATCGAAAGTATCTACCTATGTGCGTAATCTTTACTTGTAAAGATGAGTCCACATAACCTTCGGCCACTGCACTTGATATCCACCCTCCTGAACGCTTTTAGCTGTAAAACATCATCTCCATTGTTAGCTAATATTGTTGCCGCAGTTCTTCTAAAACAATGTCCAGTGAACGAATCGACATTATTTATGTTTAAAAATGTTGCTATTTTTTTGGGAAACTGAATGGGCTATAAAGATGTGTCCAATTCGCTGTTTGGTTATTTTTCCCAACCTTATTTGTAAAAAGAATCGTTCATGGTTAACATATTTGCGATTATTATTATTGTTATAATTATTTAATATTTTTATCCATTCTAGATTGGTGACCACAAAAGCTCTTGAGTTGCATGTCTTTGTATTAGGAATGGTAACTGCGACATTTTTTTTGAGAAAATCAACACCACACCATACTAAATTTCAGACTCGATTATAGAGTAGTTTTTATTTGACAGTTATTCTATTTTACGTGTATTTTAATTTCACTTGTTCGTCAATGCGACATGCACCTTTAAAGAATTAAAATACATAAATAAATAAAGTAATAAAACTACAACATTTCTATAATTTTTTTACTGTTGTTTCATCAATTTTTCGCCTATTCCCCATTTCATATTTGAGAATTGGTTGGGACCTATCCCACAAAATTCTATGATTATTATTAAGAGAATGTTGACATAAATTTGATCTTGCTTGATACAATTTTTATGTTATTTTAATTGAACGTTAAATGGCCTACAAGTCTCACGAAAATTTAACTTTCCACATTCACAAGGAATTTTATAAATTCACTTTTTTAAACTTTATACCTCTTTAAATGGTTTCGTTTTAACTAACATCGATCTTAATGTATTTTTGGTTTTAAATACTGTTCTGACATTAAAACGATTGCCTATGCATTTCAGCTTATCTGATAGTCCAGGAATATAAGGAATAATTAAATTTACTGGTCGGTCCACCAGATTATTTCTCTAATTGTATTAGCATTCGATAGTCCAGGAATAAAAGAAATAAAAGAAATAATTAAATTTACTGGTCTGTCCACCAGGTTTATTTCTCTAAATCTATTATTACTAGCATTGTTATTTTGTTGGCAATCCTGAAAAACTTGCTCAACAAATTCAATAGGATAAACTTTTCATTACTCCTTTTTTAACACTAATATGATGATTGGAGTTAAAATGGAGATACCTATATATTAGTATGTATTGGTTTTCTATAGTCACTCGTTTCTATACTATCTGATTTTAGTATAGAAACATCTAACAAAGGTAATTGATTTATTTATTTTCTATTTCTATTTCTTAATAGAAGGTTCTTGGGAGTTTACATAATTAATAATGAACTTAATTTATCTACTCCATGTTCTGATATAATAAATATGTCATCTACATATCCATCAAACATTAGGTTGGTGAACAACTCATTTTGTACAAAATGTGCCAGGAATAAATTGCTTATGAATCGGTGATAAAAGAGAGCCCATAGCGATTCCCAACAATATAAAGGAATATATACATTACCAAAGGCAACTTGTTTTGTTTCATGATTTTAAAATGATGTTATTGTTAGCACATTCAAGGGTTCCAAGGGTTCCAGTTTTTTTCCTCCCCATATTGGACCGATTTCGATGATTCTCTTTTTATTAGAAAGGGATTGCTTTAGGAGTGGCCCCATTTAAATTTGAAGAAAAAATTCCACCGGTAAGGGTGGAAAATAGGCGATGAAATTTCATATTGGACCGATTTCGATGATTCTTTCTTTATCGGATAGGGGGTACCTTAGGTATGGTCCCATTTAAATTTAAAGAAAAAATTCAACCCCTAAGGGTAGATAAATAGGGGATGAAAGTTCATATTAGACCGATTTGCATGATTCTTATTTTATTAGAAACGGGTTACCTTAGGGGTGGTCACATTTAAATTTGAAGATAAATTAAATTTGAAGAGAAAAATTTGAATCCTAAGGGTGGACAAGTAGAGGATTTAATTTGTAAATGTCTAGAAGGTCATTTATAATCTTTTCAAAAGCGAAAAGTAACCCCAAAGTTCAATTTCAAAATAAATCATCGTCCTGGTGTCAGGTGTGGGGTCAAAATATCTAGAATATTTTTTTATTTTCCAAAGAATCTTCATTTCTTATATTATATTAGTAACGAATTGTTTTAAGTCAGTTATACAGCTGCCCTATATTTCTGGAAATATCTCCATTATTTAAGATCTTAAAAAAACCTTTTAAAGAAACAGTGGTTTTCCCTTAAAACCAAATTGCAATAAAAATAGAAAACAATTTTCGGTGATTATAAGCTGATCAGGATAATTTTCAACATTTGGAATAAGAAAACCATTGGGCGCTCGTAAAATATTATGTTTACATTTTTTACCTTTATTAATTTCACAGTACATCTATGGAGCATCAATCAGCATTGTGATACTATCAAGAGTATGTTGTTGTAACATAACATCAATAGTAGCTAATATATTATGAGCGCCTAACAATAAATGTTGAAAGTTATTTCCAAAGCTTATAGTCACTGAAAACTAAATTATTTTCTACTTTTTAGTGCAATTTGGTTTTAAATAAAACAATTTTTATATACAAAAAAATGTTTGTTACCAAACATGTGGTTTATTTCATGGAATAATGAAATCACAAAAAAAAACAAAGATAATAAAAATTTAAAATATAACATCTTATACACATTAAAACATGTTTTTTCCGTATAATACGTATTACCTAATGTATTACTTCAAACTTTGTCTCTATAAAGTAAAAATGAGCAATTTAAAAATATATCAATAAGTTATGTTAGGAAAACTCAAACTGTATAATATTCCAGAGATAGTTATTAAATTAATTCATGAATTGTTTATGTTAGATTTAAATTATTATTATTATTATGGTTATGTCGGAGTGATCCCGAACTGGTTCTGAACTAGTAACGATCAATGTGATAGTCTCAAATAAATTCTGAAATTCAATTACTAGTTCGGAACTGGTTTTTCCTTATTTTGTACTTTCACTCCATCAAGCATACAATAACGTCAATACTGTGAAATGAGAAATAACAGTCAAAATTTGAAATTTGTAACATAATCTCACTTTTGTTTTAATAGGTAATTTTGAACTATTTTAACCAGTGCGATGGCAGGCAACCATAAATACATTTGCATATTTCACCAAATTCACAAATTACAATGATCACAAAAAAGTACACAAAAGTGGGTACTTAATGTTTATAATATAAACAATATTTTATTGACAACTCAAGTATAGTAGGTAAACGTAAAGTACTGTTGTTTTCAGAATATAAATTATTTTTAGGTACCTATCGAACAATAACATAATAGTATCAAGTTGCAAAGAAACTTATTTAGGGAAATTAAGAACAACATTTGATTTATGGTAATTATTAATTATTATAGAAAATCTACTAGAATTTTCTGTAAAAAAACTAATTGGGCAAGAAGTGGAAACCTGTTTACTGGGATCAGTTCTAGGAATTTTTGGCGTGTCTATCGAAAGTATCTACCTATGTGCGTAATCTTTACTTGTAAAGATGAGTCCACATAACCTTCGGCCACTGCACTTGATATCCACCCTCCTGAACGCTTTTAGCTGTAAAACATCATCTCCATTGTTAGCTAATATTGTTGCCGCAGTTCTTCTAAAACAATGTCCAGTGAACGAATCGACATTATTTATGTTTAAAAATGTTGCTATTTTTTTGGGAAACTGAATGGGCTATAAAGATGTGTCCAATTCGCTGTTTGGTTATTTTTCCCAACCTTATTTGTAAAAAGAATCGTTCATGGTTAACATATTTGCGATTATTATTATTGTTATAATTATTTAATATTTTTATCCATTCTAGATTGGTGACCACAAAAGCTCTTGAGTTGCATGTCTTTGTATTAGGAATGGTAACTGCGACATTTTTTTTGAGAAAATCAACACCACACCATACTAAATTTCAGACTCGATTATAGAGTAGTTTTTATTTGACAGTTATTCTATTTTACGTGTATTTTAATTTCACTTGTTCGTCAATGCGACATGCACCTTTAAAGAATTAAAATACATAAATAAATAAAGTAATAAAACTACAACATTTCTATAATTTTTTTACTGTTGTTTCATCAATTTTTCGCCTATTCCCCATTTCATATTTGAGAATTGGTTGGGACCTATCCCACAAAATTCTATGATTATTATTAAGAGAATGTTGACATAAATTTGATCTTGCTTGATACAATTTTTATGTTATTTTAATTGAACGTTAAATGGCCTACAAGTCTCACGAAAATTTAACTTTCCACATTCACAAGGAATTTTATAAATTCACTTTTTTAAACTTTATACCTCTTTAAATGGTTTCGTTTTAACTAACATCGATCTTAATGTATTTTTGGTTTTAAATACTGTTCTGACATTAAAACGATTGCCTATGCATTTCAGCTTATCTGATAGTCCAGGAATATAAGGAATAATTAAATTTACTGGTCGGTCCACCAGATTATTTCTCTAATTGTATTAGCATTCGATAGTCCAGGAATAAAAGAAATAAAAGAAATAATTAAATTTACTGGTCTGTCCACCAGGTTTATTTCTCTAAATCTATTATTACTAGCATTGTTATTTTGTTGGCAATCCTGAAAAACTTGCTCAACAAATTCAATAGGATAAACTTTTCATTACTCCTTTTTTAACACTAATATGATGATTGGAGTTAAAATGGAGATACCTATATATTAGTATGTATTGGTTTTCTATAGTCACTCGTTTCTATACTATCTGATTTTAGTATAGAAACATCTAACAAAGGTAATTGATTTATTTATTTTCTATTTCTATTTCTTAATAGAAGGTTCTTGGGAGTTTACATAATTAATAATGAACTTAATTTATCTACTCCATGTTCTGATATAATAAATATGTCATCTACATATCCATCAAACATTAGGTTGGTGAACAACTCATTTTGTACAAAATGTGCCAGGAATAAATTGCTTATGAATCGGTGATAAAAGAGAGCCCATAGCGATTCCCAACAATATAAAGGAATATATACATTACCAAAGGCAACTTGTTTTGTTTCATGATTTTAAAATGATGTTATTGTTAGCACATTCAAGGGTTCCAAGGGTTCCAGTTTTTTTCCTCCCCATATTGGACCGATTTCGATGATTCTCTTTTTATTAGAAAGGGATTGCTTTAGGAGTGGCCCCATTTAAATTTGAAGAAAAAATTCCACCGGTAAGGGTGGAAAATAGGCGATGAAATTTCATATTGGACCGATTTCGATGATTCTTTCTTTATCGGATAGGGGGTACCTTAGGTATGGTCCCATTTAAATTTAAAGAAAAAATTCAACCCCTAAGGGTAGATAAATAGGGGATGAAAGTTCATATTAGACCGATTTGCATGATTCTTATTTTATTAGAAACGGGTTACCTTAGGGGTGGTCACATTTAAATTTGAAGATAAATTAAATTTGAAGAGAAAAATTTGAATCCTAAGGGTGGACAAGTAGAGGATTTAATTTGTAAATGTCTAGAAGGTCATTTATAATCTTTTCAAAAGCGAAAAGTAACCCCAAAGTTCAATTTCAAAATAAATCATCGTCCTGGTGTCAGGTGTGGGGTCAAAATATCTAGAATATTTTTTTATTTTCCAAAGAATCTTCATTTCTTATATTATATTAGTAACGAATTGTTTTAAGTCAGTTATACAGCTGCCCTATATTTCTGGAAATATCTCCATTATTTAAGATCTTAAAAAAACCTTTTAAAGAAACAGTGGTTTTCCCTTAAAACCAAATTGCAATAAAAATAGAAAACAATTTTCGGTGATTATAAGCTGATCAGGATAATTTTCAACATTTGGAATAAGAAAACCATTGGGCGCTCGTAAAATATTATGTTTACATTTTTTACCTTTATTAATTTCACAGTACATCTATGGAGCATCAATCAGCATTGTGATACTATCAAGAGTATGTTGTTGTAACATAACATCAATAGTAGCTAATATATTATGAGCGCCTAACAATAAATGTTGAAAGTTATTTCCAAAGCTTATAGTCACTGAAAACTAAATTATTTTCTACTTTTTAGTGCAATTTGGTTTTAAATAAAACAATTTTTATATACAAAAAAATGTTTGTTACCAAACATGTGGTTTATTTCATGGAATAATGGAATCACAAAAAAAAACAAAGATAATAAAAATTTAAAATATAACATCTTATACACATTAAAACATGTTTTTTCCGTATAATACGTATTACCTAATGTATTACTTCAAACTTTGTCTCTATAAAGTAAAAATGAGCAATTTAAAAATATATCAATAAGTTATGTTAGGAAAACTCAAACTGTATAATATTCCAGAGATAGTTATTAAATTAATTCATGAATTGTTTATGTTAGATTTAAATTATTATTATTATTATGGTTATGTCGGAGTGATCCCGAACTGGTTCTGAACTAGTAACGATCAATGTGATAGTCTCAAATAAATTCTGAAATTCAATTACTAGTTCGGAACTGGTTTTTCCTTATTTTGTACTTTCACTCCATCAAGCATACAATAACGTCAATACTGTGAAATGAGAAATAACAGTCAAAATTTGAAATTTGTAACATAATCTCACTTTTGTTTTAATAGGTAATTTTGAACTATTTTAACCAGTGTTTAATTTCGGTTAAAATCCTAATTAAACCGACCCAACAATATTTTTTATCTTAGTTATGATGATAATAATTCGTACCTTCACAATACCTACTCCAAGCTAGGAAGCAACCCAGAAGCAACCATGCTTGTGCGGGGGAGCGATGGCAATTGCAATTATTTATATGTCATTGTCATTTGCCGCTACGGCGATCGAACTAGGATAGCATTTGCTCAAATACGACTGAATACTTGCTAAGTGATAACTCTTCAAACGTGATGAAAATAACTCCATTTTTGATTTTTGTAATGTTTTTTTGTTGAATAAATAAGTAAATATCAAGAGTGTTTTAATATTGAGAATGACAAGTAAACATAGGGATGTTATTTGAGAAAAATAAGTTGACGGATGATTTCTCTGTGTTTATTTGCGGAAAGGCAGTTCTTCCCATTGTTTTATGTTTATATTGTATCTTTCAATGTATTCTGGGACACGCTGTTTTTCAAATACATCCTAAAAATAATCATTTGTCTGCCCCACACCTGACACCAGGTCATATTTTAGTTTACTGTTTTAAAACCATAGAACCCATAACGTAGTGTTGGGTCTTAACCGGTTAATTATATTAGTCCATTAACCGGTTAATTAATGGGTTAATTAACTTACAATTTTAACCACTGGTTAAAAATAAAGTTTTATTGAATGTATGAACGCTAATTGCAAAGACGAACAAGTACAGACCGCGGAGCGCCACCAACTTGAGGAGTGCCCAGTTGTGGCCGTGCTGAAACCACAGCAGGCTTACAAGCGCCTATACACATACTCCAAGCCTGTTATACAAATTACAATTTTCGTCCAACAAATCCCCCAATAAATCTTACAATTTATTTTTCTTAGAACTTTATTCGAAATAAATGATTGCTTTTTTGATGGGGTAACTTTGTGTAACAGAGATATTTTTGAAAAACCCGAAAACTGCCGAAATTCCATCGTTTTGTAACTTTTTTGTTTTGAGAGTTACCGAAAAATTTTCCCCAATGTCATTTGTGGGCAAAACTAATTGCTTTAAGCCTACTTTATCAGAATTTAAAACAATGCCACGGTTTAATGGGTGCTCACTTAGCACCCACCGAAAAATGTGCCCATTTTATTGTAGCGAGCCGTTGCCTCGAATCCTGTACCTTCATGTTTTAGGTATTTTTTCCCAACATACTATATTGGAAGTCTTGGAAATTTCTTGCGAGGTATCGGTATCTTGCACATTTTTCACTTTTTTAAAATTTTCTAGTATGCATGACAGTTATGATTAAAAACACATTACGTGTTATGAGACCACACAACAAACCATGGTATTTTTCAAAATTCTGATAAACTAGGTTTAAAGCAATCAGTTTTGCCCACAAATTACATTAAGAAATGTTTTCGGTAACTCTTGAAACAAAATAGTTACATGCAGAAGAAATTTCGGCGATTTTCGGGATTTTGAAAAATATCTCGGAAAGTGTAGGCCATGGATCTCAAGTGTGTTTTTACGCAAAGTTAGCTCATCAAAAAAGCAATTTTTTTCAAATAGAATTCTCAGAAAAATGCATATTTGTCAAGATTTTCTCTAGTGGCCCTTCTTGAATAGACACCCTGTATTTTTGTCCTTAACTTTTCGAGAACACTCTGTATATAAATTCTGAAGCTAGATTCGTGTTCTCCAGAGAAAACTGCATCATCCTGGTTTTAAGCTGGTCTTTTTATTTAAAAAACTAAGGATATAGTCGGACTTTATTTGAGACATCTAATACCCTGAAAAAGTTTCTCTTTTTGCAATGCGAAAAGCACAATTCTATTATACTTAGAAAAATAGTTATTTGTGTAACTAGTGCAAAAAGTTTAATTTCTTGAACGAGGCATGAAGTTTTCAGCTCGAGACGCAGTCAGATAACTGATTCCATTTTTTTAAATTTTGTTTTCTTCATTGCCTGTGAAGATCTCAGGTTCTTCACTTAAAACTCTTTCGAATTGATGTGAAGTTTCCGGTACTGGTACTTGGTTCACCTTCCAGAAATTGAGCAGCTATTTCAGTTTTTTTTAGAAATTGACTCCTCAATGTAGCCCTCAGCTACAGTTGAAGATTTCCATCCTCCATGGCGTTTTAATGACTAATGTTATGCCCCAGATTCGACAGCAGAAGATCTGCTAAAACAGTGTCTTTTGTATTGCATTGCATTGGGTTTTCAATTTTTAAGTATTTTGCACTATCACTTGGAATTTTACTAAAAGTATTTACACCAACAGGTTGAACGGAGCATTTTCCGTTATAATATCTTATAAAAAATTTAGTGTGACTGGTAGACTGGAGACGAAGGGATGCATTTTTTCGATACATTTCAACAAAATTAAAACTTATAATTTTACCGCACAAATAATGATCGAGGTTTGTTTGTCTTGCTATCGGGAATTTTCACAGTTATGGTAGAATCCATGTCGTTAATATCATTTAATGTTAATTTCTGTAACTCGTCTCTGCGGCATACTCCTGCAATGCCAAATACTGCAACTATCTATAATAATAAACAAGTAAGCAGGTATAAAGTTAAAAATCACACGAAGGGTTCCGTACCACCCTACAATATTGATAGATATTTTTTAAAAATACTTTAGTAAAAATTAAAAAAGAAATAAAAGAGCTTGCCCTAGGGTGGTTTCGAACCACGGACCTCTGCGTTATGAGCCTAGCACACTTCCACTGCGCCACACCGCTCCTTCACAAATGTTTGATTTAGTTAATTATCCGTGTCATCCAACATGGAAAAAATGCGACACGATTCCGTTTTTGCTAAATACATTTTTCCCTTGATTTTCGAGGGACAAAAGTAAAGAAACATTTGAGTTTAGTCTCATTTCTTATGTTACTAGACTTAGCAGTACTAAAATTGTGTGTTTCTGAGAACAATACAGTTTTACTAACAGGGAAAAGTTTGTCAAAAGAAAATCAATTATAGAAAAATTTCGATGTGGCGAGAAAAAGATCGAAATTGTAAGGCAATTAAAGTCAAACCGCTATGTTATCACCAAAACAATTGCAATGTATCAACGAAGAAGCTTAAGTAATGCTCCAAAATCATGAAGGCTGCGTAAAACAGACAAAGCTACCGATCGCAGTATAAGACTGATTTCTTCAAGAAATCCATTTTGGCATGCAGGGAGAATAAAAGAGAAAATTCCACAAGTGAGTTTATCTGTAAGATCTATTGAATTGGTTGAATGAATTCGGTCTTTATGGGCGAAAACCAGCGAAGAAGCCTTTTGTTTCTGCTAAAAATAGACGAGACAGGCTAGAATTTGCAAGAAATCATATTAACTGGGAAGTTCGTCAATGAAAAAACGTTTTATTTTCTGAAGCAAAGTTTAACTTGTTTAGTTCTGATCGAACACAGTGGGTAAGACGTATGAAGAATAAAAGGTTTAACCCTAAATACACTTAGGGTACAATTAAACATGACGGTGGAAATGTGATGTTGTGGGGTTGTTTTTCTGGACACGGAGTGTGCCCCTTATTTCATATCGATGACATCATGGACAGATTTGTTTATCTAGACATCTTAAAGGAACAAATGCTTCCATTTGCTGAAGAGAATTTGTCCTTACGGTGGATTTTTCAGCATGACAACGATCCGAAGAATATCGCTAATGTAGCAAAAGAATGGTTTACAACTGGAAAAATAAATATAATGAAGTGGCCTGTTCAAAGTCCTGATCTTAACCCTATTGACAACCTCTGGGATTATATTGATAGGAAAATAAGAGAAGAAAACGATGCAAATATGAATCTAAAGCAGAACTATTAGAAGCAGTCATGAGAGCATGGAATAATGTTTCGCCAGAATATAATAGTGATAAATTAATATCCTCTCTATCTAGAAGATACCCAGGTGTATATCTTTGGAAAGCTCAAAAATGGCCGATTTGATAAGGCCACAGTCAACTATGATTTACATTTAAAAAAACATAAGTTTATGTCATATCTCAAAAATCACAAACATAAAAAATTGGATCAGATTATCTTATTAAGCCCAAAATTATCTACAATTTTTGTCTCTACAGTTTTTCTATATAATCAGAAATAAGGGAGCTACAGAGATCTAATGAAATAGCAAAAAATCACTCTTTTCAAAATATCTAGTGAGCCATGAACTTTTTTAAAAATCCAAAAGTGCATTAAATTGAGCATTCAAAACTGCAATTCTTTCCCCATTTAACCTTTGTTCTAGCTCTGCTAATTTCCGAGATCTCCATAGTAGGCATCGAAAAAAACTCACTCTATAAGTATATAAAAAGTTAATGTGATAATATACCATAATAATTGATTTGGAAATTAATCATTTTAATTATGTTTTGTTACTGAGCGCATCATAACGTTAAAAATATTTGATAAATTTTTTGGGTACCCCACACCTGATGCCAGACTGTTTATGATATTATTTGTTGCTAATATACATTTTGACTAATTAAATTCCTTATTATTTTTCGGAAAATCCAAAGGAATTTTCTTATATAAAACGTATTGTGCTATCCCGCCCTTCCGCCTCTGGGCGATGGGAATAAATTATTTTTACACGAAATTGCTGGATTTCAACGACTAAAGGACCTGCATCAAGTTTTATTTAAATTGCACAACTTCTGTGTAGAAGGTACTGCGCTTTCAAACTGTACTTTTATCACTCTGTATTGTATTACATTGCCACCATAGTTTAGAAACACTCTGTATGTTAAAAAGAGGGTAGGATCCAAATATGTGGTCTTCCAAATTTAGTGGAAGGCCCATTGTGCCATATAAAATCAAACTTTCAAAAACTAATAGCCCTCAAATTTTATCAAGTCATGTGATGCTAAAATTTGACTGCTGTTTTATGATAAAATTTCTGGAAAAAAGATTTGATCCCTTATCAGGCACAAGTGGCTATCTCTATAAAGACATAAAGATACTGAAAAAAAATATATATATATATATATATCAAAAGTTGATGTGATAATATACCATAATAATTGATTTGGAAATTAATTATTTTAATTATGTTTTGCTACTGAGCGCATAATAACGACAAAAATATTTAATAAATTTTTTGTGTACCCCACACCTGATACCAGACTGTTTATGATATTATTTGTTGCTGATATACATTTTGACTAATTAAATTGATTGAGATTTAATGGTCTCATCTCATCCTGTATAATTTGAGATATCAAGATATTCCAAATAGAACTAAAGCAGACAATAGTAAAGCACTTATGACATCACGAGTGTTTCAAAAGGAAATTTGGCAGCATGGCGATACCACTGAAGTGTTCTGAGACATAACGTTATTCTGGCGTAAACGTGCAAGGAAAGTTGAAATTTCTAGACTTCCAGACTTAGGATGCCCCGTGAAACCAGATTTAGTTAAGAAGTGATTTGTCGTAAATACTCAGTCGCGTTTTTCTGCAAATTCTCAGTACTTCTAAGCACTATGACTCCTTCATAAAAGCGCCTTCAATTCAAGATGGTCCCTAGCCCCAAGTTCTCCGTTTATTAACAACTTATAACACTTCATTCTTTCTGCAACATAAAAACCTTTTCAGTTTTATCCAAGGAATTTCGGTAGACGTGAACATCGTATTATTAGATCCATGAAAGCATCCAATTTCGGCAAATTATCCGATTGCCCTTTCACGTAATCCTTGTCCAAGATAATTTACCTACACTACACTACACGACAAGCAACACGATAACTACACAAACAATTTAATAATAAATAAGAATAACACTCGAATAATTCGCACAGATATCTACTAATGTTTTGATTGAGCGGCATATGGAATGACAGCATGACGGGACGTCGGATGCCGTGACTTGAGTGGGTAGGAGGCGTTGCCACATACGCTAATATTTCCGCATTATTTAAGTCTGAATATTTATCGTATATGTTCCATATACACATACTTTAACCAAAGTATCACGTGACAGAGATGAAGCATATACTTAGTTTCCAGCGTGTGCAGTATAGAGGAGTCAATACACATTTTCGCAATAAAAAAAGTTTTATGTGACAACACTTTTGTGTGCAATTGCGTTAGTTAAAGCTCAATGGCTGCAATACATTAAATAATAGATATTCATAGGCAAACTGGAGGTTTATTACAAACGAGCATCGGCAACATTGCGATGCCGTTTCTCCTGACAGGACAGAGTTTGTCACGTTTGGCGTTCTAGACAATAAAACGATAAAACTATAGATTTCAGCCTGAAGAAAATTGTGCAACTTCGTCTTTAATTATCATAAATAATTTATTTCTTACGTGTTATGTTGGTGCATCTACGGCAAACTGAGTACGATTTTAGAGCAATTAAAAATATTGTAGGGTATTGGTTGATTCTGGGGTTCTCCTAGTTTGTAGTAGGTATAGTAAACATATCGATATCTAAATAATAATGATTGGATTTGAACAATGAAAATTTATTTTTAAATGTATTGATTTGAAACAAATAATTTTGACTTTCTTGACAAAGACAATATAAGCAAATTAAAGATCACCTTTAGGAACAAAAAAACTAATCCGAAAACTTGTATCTATAACATTTTTAATAATAGTATAATGAAGTTAATATGAAGCTTCCCAAGCAATCATTTGCGTAGGAATGCCTACAATTTATTGGATGAAAAATATTACCACCCTGTATAAATTTAAAATTGACGGCATTTTTAGATACAATTTTGCCTTTATTAATTGTCAACATTAACGCGCCCTTGACATTTTTGGAGGTCATTTTATTATTATGAGATTCCCCAGAGATTTATAAATTACGAACAATAGCACTTTGAATAATTTAATAAAAAGCAATCGATAATACAAATAGTATTAACAAAAGTTCACCCTTATTAAAGATTCAAAACGTGGTTTGTTTCAATGAGTGATTTTAACATCGAAAAAATCTTGTTTATAACAATCACGTTGAAGAATAGTTATTTATGTACCAAGGAACTAAAGTTCAACTTTTTTATGACTCGTGTGGAATTTAGTTGCCGAGGCCTCTGGCCGATTTCTGAGCTTTTAATGACGATTTTGAGATACTTCATCGATTTCAAGAAAAATAGATTTTCAGTCCTTTAATATTTACTTATTTATTAAAATTATGCATATGGATTATTTGGAGCAAACCCATGTTTGTTATAGCATCTCGTCTATATTTTCTTTCGCAACAACTAGCGTCTTTCAGAATCTAGTATACTAAATATCATCTAACCTTTCGTAGAAATCCTGATTATCAACCTGTCAGTCTTACCGTTTATTATCTCTCATTAGGTCTCGCACGTTGCGGTGAGTTAATAGACAACTGATAGCTGTAATCAGGGTCTTCTAAATAAAGGTCCCAGATCATCCCTTTTTTGTAGGTATCTAACAAAATCTTGTGGCTGGTTAGTATTGAAAGAAAATATTAACCACAGAATAGAAAATATAACAAATTATCATCTATATTCAGTGTATTGACTAAAAAAGAAAAAATTACTCCGACAAAGATTGTCTCAATAAAAATTTAAAATATTCCCACAATAATAAAACGTATAGATTTTTCAACAATAATCTGATATAATATTGGTAGTGAGTACCTCTATATACTCTTTAATAATTTTATTTGGCATTTAATTTGTACACACACGGTGAGCAATAAGCGTTCATACTTTTTCAAAATCGCTTTTATAATGAAGAAAATTATTCAATGATCGCAGAAAAAGAAAAATATGGAAGATATTTTAAATATTTTCAAATTTTAGAGGTCGCCCTAAGGATTTATTATTGCAAGTGGATTTATTATTACAAGAGTACTAAATCATACGCAGATCTTAGATATTAGACTTATGATTAGATACAGGGTGTCCCAATTTATATGAACTCTTCAATGCAGGCGTACTCATATCCATTTGCAAAGGGAGGGGGGGGGGCATACCTGGGTATGTACTACTTTGGCGCTTTTAGATACCTACTACAGATATAATAGAACTTCAATAAGATAATATCACAAAAATATTCCTCACAAAAATAAATAAAAAAAAATTAATTAAAAATTATGTAAACAATTTTTTGCATGTGCGTTGGTTATATACAGTGTATCTGCGGATTGAGTTCACATAAGGTACATAATTTGAGCGACACATTTACATTTTTTTTTGTTTTTGCCCATATTAAGGCCCAATTTTATTACCCAAGATTTCAATTTTGGGTAGGTAGCCTTGGAAACCATTGAAAATTACAGAGGTAACTGAGGTAATCTTTTAATGAGAATTCAATGTTCAACCAATGAAATGACAAAATTCGTGAAATATTAACCAATCAGGTGATTGATTTCAGCGACAAATTCACTAAGTAGGGAACCGTATACCGTATACATTGTTGTATAGCTACCTATCTCTAAAAATAAGCGAGCAACGAATTTGGTGAATGCTAGATAAAGTTAATAAAGATAACTATTTAAAACTATGAAGATGTCCTTCGAATAGGGAGAACAAAAAGTACTTAGAAACCGCAAAATATGCAGGGTGTCTGAAAAGCTGACTAAGTAAGAATTTATAGTTATTACGATGTCGCAAATGTCAATAAAACCGAAATAGAAAGTGAGGAATATTATTATATTATTAACGTTTACCTATCTAAATGGTAAATGCTACCTACATATACCTACACAGAAATAAAAGTTCAAGATCTAAATATTTTAGTAACTCCTATTTATATCCCCCACGGAAGCATTGCACGTGAATTCAATCAATGACTCTATAAATTAAATAAAAACAAACAACTTTCCTGGTAAAACTTTTTTAATCCACTTCAGATTAAAAACAAATAAGCCAATTTTAGTCGATTTTCAATATTCCGGTTTATGAATTTTGGATTTGTGTACAATAATGAAATTTACCGTTGCATAATGGATTTAAAAAATTATGTGGAAGTTAAATTCGAAAATAAATGTCATATGATGTAAACTTTTTGAAGGACACTAAATCGAGCAATACTTGAAGTGGGCAACCAGATTTTTTTTCTAAAAATTTAGCACATTATTTCAAAATGCACAATGTCAATCAAATTAGTTTTAAAAGCGTGCAAGCGTGAAAGAGCAACTTTTTAACCGCCTTCAAAAAAGGAGGAGGTTATTAATTAGGTTGTATGTTTTTTTATGTTTTTTACCTCAGAACTCCGTCATTTATAAACCGATTTGACAAGTCTTTTTTTATTTGATAGGGTATACCTACAGAATGGTCCCGTTTAAATTTGAATAAAAAATTTCTACCCCTAAGGGTGGACAAATAGGGGATGAAATTTCATATTGAACCGATTTAGATGATTCTTTTTTATTAGACGGAGTACCTTAGAGGTGGCCCCATTTAAATTTGAAGAAAAAATTCCACCCCTAAGGGTGGAAAATTAGGGGAAGAAATTTCATATTGGACCGATTTCGATGATTCTCTTTTTATTAGAAAGCGATTACTTTAGGAGGGGCCCCATTTAAATTTGAAGAAAAAATTCTACCCCTAAGGGTGGACAAATAGGGGATGAAATTTCATATTGAACCGATTTCGATGATTCTTTTTTTATTAGAAAGGGAGTACCCTAGAGGTGGTCCCATTTAAATTTAAAGAAAAAATCCACCCCTAAGGGTAGATAAATAGGGGATGAAAGTTCATATTGGACCGATTTGGATGATTCTTAATTTATTAGAAAGGGTGGTCACATTTAAATTTGAAGAGAAATTAAATTTGAAGAGAAAAATTTCAATCCTAAGGGTGGACAAATAAGGGATGGAATTTAATATTGGACCGATTTTGATAATTCTTAATAATTCACTAAAAAATAAGAAATAAAAAAATTTAACAAAAAAAACGACTTCAAAAATTTGCCCGTATGCACATTCCACTAAAAATTAAAAAAAAATAACAAAAAATAACACCGACTTCACAAATTTACCCGTATGCACATTTCAACTAAAATTTTAGAAATATTTTTCTCTTTCTAAATTGAATGGCAGTAAGTTATGATGTATGTAGGATCTGATGTATTCATATCTAAATAGATTTAAATTCCTTGCCTTGACTGTCACTAAATCCAAAGATAACTCAATTTAGAAAGAGAAAAATATTTCTAACATTTTAGTTGAAATGTGCATATGGGCAAATTTGTGAAGTCGGTGTTATTTCTTGTTAATTTTTTTAAATTTTTAGTGGAGTATGCATACGGGCAAATTTTTGAAATCGGTTTTAATTTTTTTATTAATTTTTTTTTAGTTTATAAAAACGGCATTGAAGGCCGCCACCAATTTTGATTTTCCACTGGTCTATAGGGGAATGCGGGGCAATATGGGGGTACTTAATTTCATAGCCCCATATTCCTCGGATGTACAAATATATGATATAATTATACTTGGCATATGTACAGGTAGTTAGATAGATTTAGTATCATTAGCAATATTTTGTATAACGGAATTAGTAACTGAATTTTCACTTTTTTTGACTAATGAGAATTGGGCTTTGCCCCGTATGCGGGGTATAATTGGGTAACAAGTGAGGTAAAATGGGTTTGTACAATAATGCTTAAAATAGAGTTTTTGGAGAATTCAAGACACGTTTCTTCAAAATATAGGTACTCTTAAAAATAAAAAAATTAAAAAACATGAAAATGTCTATTAGTTTTTCGTGTATATCATCTCGCCATATAAAAAAAAACAAATTTAACAATATTCAGTTTTATTCTGAGACACTTCAACGGAGGGTAATAGAAAATCATAAAATATTAATATTTTGTGGTATATATTTTTATCTACAGCCGCTTCGTTTTGAGATATAGGATGTTTAAATTCTCAAAAATTTTAACATTTTATTTTTATTTTTCCAACCGTTAAAGATATTTAAACGAAATTTGATACACAACATGCATTGATCAAGGGTCACAAAATGGTGATAATAGCTACCAAGTTCCCAATATGTAGCCAGTGGTGTAGATATGGGTATACACTACATTTTTTATCAAGAAAAATACTGACACGGCCCTGTATAGATTTTTTCTTCTAAGCAAAAACTGTCTCTTGGCATTTTTTTGTATCTGCCATAGTTTCACGGTAAATTTGATTTTTCTGTCATATAACTCATTTTTGTAACGCCAGAAAAAATTATGTAATTTGAAAAAAATGACTCCTTCTGCTCTCTACTTGGCCAAAGGATATTAAACAAAGTGTTATGGTTGAGAAAATCAAAACTTGCCTGTTAAAAAACACTTTTGTGCGATCACTTGTTGAAGTGTCCAAGACTAAAACTAATTTGCCCTGTAGGTATTTTAATAGGATATCCGGGTCAAATCGGGGTATTTACCCATTTTGCTCCATCTCTTGATACCCCATTTTGCCCCGAAGCACATTTTACAATAAAATATAAATAAAATCGACAACGACAATTATTTTTCGATAAAATGATTTGGATGAATCATACGCAATAAAACTCATCGAAAATCGTATAAAAACTGTATTTACTTTGGCTAAACGTAAGCACACATTTTAAAACACGGGAGCTGTTAGCTGTACTCCCGACAATGGCTATGTACTACGGGGTGAGCGAAACTCGAGGTCCCAGGCCTACAGTGAGAGTACTAAAACTCAAAATAAAATTTCGAAAAGGGGTTCTTAAATGGGACATATTACGGTCTAATTATGACCGAAAATTACCTTTTTTGATGTTTGGGAAAATGGACGCTGTGACGTCATCGATATTATTTTCCCAGAAACATACCATTTTTTCCCTATATATTGAAAGTCCTTATCATTCTCAACAACTTTTGTAGGAAAAGATTTTCTGTATCTTTTATTGTTCAAAATCTACAGGGTCCAATATGTAAAAAAACATGGAACTTTGTCTAATCATTTTCCGATATCTAGCTAGCCATGGAAACAATTGATAGTCAGAAATTATTGAAGCGTATGTTAAACAATCAATTATATTATTCATCTTTAAAATTACCGAGAAAATCGGGTTTATCACGTTAACTGGGCCATCCTGTACAACTTTAAAATAAAACTTTTTCTCTATCATCAGAAATTAGAGAAATAATAGGGGGTCGCAGTTTTCGCTTGAAAACTCTATACAGGGTGAGCGAAATTCGACGTCCCAGGCCTACAGCGGGAACACTAAAATTCAAAATAAAATTTCGAAAAGGGGTTCTTTAATGGTACATACTTAGGTCCAATTATGACCGAAAATTAGATTGTTTGATGTTTGGGGAAAATGGCCACTGTGACGTCATCCATATTATATCCCCAGAAACATACCATTTTTCCATACACATTGAAAGTCCTTATTATTTTCAACAACTTTTGTAGGGAAATATTTTCTGTATCTTTCATTATTCAAAATCTACAGGGTCAAATATGTAAAAAAAAACATGGAAATTTTTCTAATCATTTTCCGAAATCTAGCTAGCCATGGAAATAATTATTGATAGTCAGAAATTATTGAAGCGTATGTTAGGGTGCCTTGCGCACCCTTAAATTTATCCAACTGGAATATTGCTTAAATTTTTGAACTGTGCTTGTTACTAACTTGTTTGCTATTATCGTTTGTTACAAAAAACTTTTTTAATCGGCTAGGGCCGACTTTTATCCCGATAGAACTAGGATAGCATTCACTCAAGTACTACGGAAAACCCTAGAAAACCGTAGTAATCAATTAGTAAATCACACGTATAAAGCTATTTAGGAGCAATACCGTGAACCTACATTTGTCCAGCGCTCTTGGCCATAGCGGTGTTTTTCTTTAAAGATATATGCATGCACCTGCCTTGAACCAAAATCGGTCGAAGGCAGAAAGACATGCAGTCTAAAAAGTCAGCGCCGGTACGAGCGACGCCACCGCGGCCGATAATATTTCAGTTGAATAAATTTAAGGGTGCATAAGACACCCTAACATACTCTTAAATAATTTCTGACTATAAATTCGGGCCGGCTCCAATTTTTTTATACCCTCGATTTTCACGAAAACTACTTAGCGATTTTTTTATTTAAAATCTGACCCCACATCGTTAATCAGAACCCCCCAAAACCCCTATATACTAAATTTGAATAAAAAATATACAGGGAGTTCCATTCTGCAGGGTGTCAAAGTTGAGCAAAATTGGAATTTTAAAGGCATCTGCCAAGTCAAGTGTGCCATGGAATCCCCTCAAAACAGCTGAATGGTCAATGAAAGCACTCAAGGTGTTGGTGTGCAAAAGTCCAATACAAAATATACAGAGTATTCTTATCTGTGTGCTATCTCAAATTACAGAATTTTTGAGATTTTATACGGGTCAAAAATCAAGTACATCAAAGCCGCTCCACACACTATAAACGACCTAAATCTAAAAAATACAGAAGCCTGTAGAGTCCGATCAGTTAAGGTGGCTGGTGTGCCACAACAGGAAACGCACAGAAAATGTGTCATCTTAGACAGTGACTTTGTTGAGAAAGGTCCAATAAGTTAAATTGTTTTTGTTAGTTGGCATTTTGTAAAAAAAAGAAATTACTTTAGCTTACTTGAAAAAACCTACCATGGTTTTCATTCAGAACTAGCCATTTTGATGAAATGTGATTATGTAGGCGAAGCTGATATTTATTAGGTACTATTATTATTTTCGATTAATTGTTCATTCGTAAAAATTTAAAAAGTTAAAAAAAATTAGTCACATTATTTTCTACAAAAAACTGGCTCGCCCTCTATAGTCCAAAGCACGAAAGAAAACGTTTCTAAAGAATGCGGGCAGCGTTGCGAGATTTCCTATACGAGTAGTCGTTATTTATTGGCGAATACAAGTTTTATCATATTGAAGCCGAATTTCTGAACTCTGTTATACCGAAAAAATAAAGCTCGCATCACGGGACCACTTACCCATTTTTGTTTATCATTTATTTTTGACGCAGTGTGATAAAACACCTATTATATTTTTTTCAACATCGTCGCGTCTACCATCGCCTTTGAAATACGGCAACACAGCACTTCTACCAAGCAGTCGGCTGACAAAAGCAGTTAGCCAACGCGTTTTGTGCCTGTTTCTATAGTACGTAAAGTTAACTGCGTATTTGGTCTACCACACAGACCTCATTTTTTAGGCAGCTGGCAAGTTTTTTCCGCCGGCTCAGAGAGCTCAGTGGCGTTTCGTATGTTCGGGAGTTAACGTGTGCAAAATTAGTAAACAGGGAAGAACGTTGCATTCTCAAGCACGAGAAATAATTGCCAATGTTATAAGGGTTTGCGTTCCTCCATAGTCCAAGGCATCACCGTTAAAAATAATATTAACAATAAATTAAATAACAATTATTTGAAAATTAATTCGGTGAGTTACACAAAATTGAGCTGCGCCCCTGAACTGTGACTAATTCTATAATATTTGCGAGTTCTTCCCCCTTACGTCGCACGCATTCTGCCGTAAGGAGGACTATACAAGCCGTTACGAGTTACGAAAAGAATTTTATATTCAGAATTTAGAACATTCCGTTTGAACCTACAGAGACTATTTTCCGTTTTAGTCTTGTTCGAAAGCCAATTATGATAGGGCTTATGGTTTATGGTTTGGCCATTTTAGTAAAATCCAAGATGGCGGATGCTGTCATATTATTATTATTATCATATGTTATTATAAAAAAAATAATGGTTTTTAAGCGTAATATTAAAAAAAATTTAGTTGATAAGTGTGTTTTCACAATGGACGAGTACTTTCTGTGATACATTTTGATTAGCTCTTTTTCTTTTGTTTGTGTTGTATTTGTCGTGATGTAAATACATTAAGGATTAAGTAGACACTATTTTAATAGTATTTAAATGTTTCTCTGTACATTCAAGTGTGTTAGTTTTTGAGAAACTATTATTCTATTCTATTCTAAAAAATTATGAATATTAGGTAAAAATATTTGACTAGTGGAAATTTATGAACAGATAAGCACATGCACAGGTAACTGAGAAGGATCTGGAATTAATTATAAACCTGAAATTTGACACATGACTCTGTCACAATCTCATGATTGCATAATTTCAAACACATGACTAAAAAGCAGAAAATAAAATTATTTAAATATATTTTTCTTGAAATCGGCAGTGAAGTGTTCCAAAATCGTCATTAAAAGCTCAGAAATCGGCACTGAAGTAGTCCATTATAGCACGATTTTTTCAATAGGTAGGCCTTGGGGAGATGTAAACATCAAACGTCAGACGCGGACCATCGCCCGTCAAAAGTGACCCAAATATTTAAAACCTGGCTAATAAAGGCCCATTTAACTTTTCGTACACATTGCGAAATTGTTACCTATAGCAGCGCAATCTTTGAGTATAAATATTTTAGTAGGTTTGAATATCAATAGATTTGTTATGGAGGTTGCACAACAAGCAGCAGTTTGGTTTTTCTGCGTTTTTCAAAATTTCACAAAATTTGAGAGCAATTTGGATTTTGTGAAAATAGCTCATTCATTATATAGCCCCATCACTTGGCAATCTTGGCATTCAAATGAGACTAGAATGAATAGCTTCGAAAAATATAAAAATATATATTTAGTTTTTGTATAGGGTGATTCAGTTTTAAATGAACAAACTTCTAGGATCAGTTGATATCTGTCACTTCACTTTGACGTGGCAAGATCTTTGAGAAAGGAGGAAGATTTATTCTCCGAAAGCTCAGAAAACAAATTTGTTGAAGTTATTTTTTGAGTTACACGTTTAAAGTTTCGTTCATTCACTGTTAAGAATTTATGAATTTTCCAGGCAACTTGAAAAAGTTGTCTTTCGATCAGTTTGGTGGCGAAAAACCCAATTAAAAATTAAATGGATCTATTTGCGCCACAAATAAATTTTAGAAAATATTCTATAAAATTATTTATTTAAAAGCCCCATAGATAGGGAAAGAAAGATACAGAGTTGAAGTTTTAAAAAATATACAAGGTGATTCAGTTTTCTTCTGAGGACGTCAACAGGTGATACGTTTTCGAGATACATATATATACCTATTGATAAAAATTATAAAAAATAAATTTATTAATAAATTCGGTAGATAGCAGCCATTGATTAAGAACAATAATAAACAACAATAAACGAATAATCAAATTTGCCACGAAGCTGTGGCAGATACAAAAAAATATAAAAAATATAAAACAATTTTGATAAAATAAATTTAGGGAATATCAGATATAAAAAACGAAGCGGATGTGGAAAAAAAGGTATACCACAAAATATGCTTACTTTATGGTGTTCTATCACCCGTTGAAGTCTCCCACATTAAAATTAAATCTCCATTTTGCTGAATATTTACCAAACTAATGGAGACATTTAAGTCGTGTTAGTATCGCAATCAGTGGCGGACAAGTGGGTAATTAGTACAGGGTGTACGGCATAAAGTGATACACGGTAATTTTAAAGATAAATCAATGGTTTAAGAACCAAACTTAGGTACTATATATAATTTTCCGAGGAATTCGAATAAGAACTCAAACTTAATATACAAGGTGTCCTTAAGCAGTTATATATAAAAAAACATTTTCAAAAAAATGTAAGTTGAATTTCACCACGAAATATTACTAACAAATATCAGAGGAGTAACAGGAAATTGTCAGTTTCCGTGTCTGACTTCTTGTTTGACCGAAAGTGGGCGTCACTGCGTCAGATTTTTTTAGATATTTTGTATATTGTACAGGGTGTTTCATTAAGGGTGAAGAGGTGCCATATCTCAGGAATTAATAGTCCTGGAGCTTTTGGGGAAAAATCTTATTAAGTAATGTGGTCACAAATCGCTGGAAATTATTTTTAAGTTCGTAGGTCGGCCGCTAGGGGGCGTATTCGAAACAGTAAATTTGAAAAATGAGTTTCTCAAAAAAAAAATGACTAATAAAGGTATTTCAAACATAATATTAATGCACTGTTCAGCAAATTCTGAACAATTTTCGTTAAGGATTTTTTGCTCTAGCTCTTAAAATAGAGGTGAAACTGGCGGATAAACCTTGACTTGAAAAAATGCTGCTAACTCCGGTTTAGCGTAACTTAAATTGGTCGAATTTGGGCTTGTTCAAGAGAGCGTTCCTTCTTCTATCAAATGGTTGTCCAGTAAGGCCATTTCGAGTTTCGTGGTCACCGCTAGAGGGCGCAATTTGAAAAATTCTCCTTTTGTTACAATTTAAAAATAGATTAAATTTACAACAAAAAATACCCAAGGTTCAGATCGATATCTTCATTAGTTTCGGAGTCATCGCCAAAAGAATAATTATTAACATGTTATTTGAAAGAAGAAGGAAAGTATTTGTTATGAAAGATTTCCGTGGTCAAGTATGCCATCAAATAAATAAAAATCTGCTTGAGTTTTTCGTAAATTGCTATTTTTCTCACTTTTTATTCCGTTAAACGTATTTCTAACTTACACCTGTCGTATTGATATGAAATTATCTCGGAAATTATCTAGTAAGCCATGAAACAAAATCGTTTGGTTTCTGGGAAGCAAAAAAAGTAAACGCCACATGAATCAAGTGTTGTGTCAAATCTTGATTTTTGTAAATTTTGAGGTTAAATTGTGTGTTGCATTTAATAAAAAATGCCTTAGATATACGAATGCCCAGGCTTACGATATGCCTGCCGTATATTTTTAATGTTTTGAACGTGCTCCACTTGCGGAACGTGAATACGCTGTATGGTACCAAAAGATTTTGTTTCATGGCTTACTAGATGATTTCCGAGATAATTTCATATCGATATGAGATACGACAGGTAAGGTAAGTAAATTAGAAATACGTTTAACGGAATAAAAAGTGAGAAAAATAGCAATTTACGAAAAGCTCAAGTAGATTTTTATTTATTTCATAGCATGCTTGACCACGGAAATCTATGAAAACAAATACCTACCTTCTTCTTTCAATTAACATGTTAATAATAATTATTCTTTTGGCGATAACTTCGAAACTAATGAAGCTATCGATTGGAACCTTGGGTATTTTTTGTTGTAAATTTAATGTACTTTTCAATTATAACAAAATAAATATGTCACTGCATTTAAAATTTCGGAGAAAATTGTAATAAAAGGGAAATTTTTCAAATTGCGCCCTCTAGCGGTGACCACGAAATTCGAAATGACCGTACCGGACAATCATTTGATAGAAGAAGGAAAGCTCTCTTCAACAAGCCCAAATTCGACCAATTCGGTTAAGCCAAACCGGAGTTACAGCCATTTTTTCAAGTCAAGATTTATTCGCCAGTTCCATCTATATTTGAAGAGCTAGAGCAAAAAATCCTTAACGAAAATTGTTCAGAATTTGCTGAGAGTGCAATAAAATTATTTTTGCTATACCTTTATTAGTCATTTTTTGGGAAAACTCATTTTTCAAATTTACTGTTTCGAATACGCCCCCTAGCGGCCGACCTAAAAACTTAAAAATAATTTCCGTGACCACATTACTTAAGAAGATTTTTTTCCCAAAGCTCCAGGACTATTAATTCCTGAGATATGGTACCTCTTCACCCTTAATGAAACACCCTGTATAAGTATTTTAAAAGTATCATATACTTACATCACATCGGAGAAAAACCCTGGAATACTTCGGAAAAGCATTTTGTTCCACTGTTCGTAATACGTCATAGAATTCAAATAATCCAAAGGTGGTACGTACCGTTAGGCTCTACTCGCACGGGAGATGGTCGCAACCGCCTAGCCGACACACTAACACCAACTTGCCAACACCCTAACCTAAAACTGAACCCTGCACCACAGATTCGGTATGAGGACGAGGACGAAGATGAAGGGCCCCAACCTGACCCGACCCTGGAGCAGGGCGTCCCGATACCTGTTCGGCTGCAGGGCTCCTTTCCACCGGAGCTGTCGAGCACACCACTGGAGGACATTGACCCATTTTACTCTAACCAAACGGTGAGTCCGCGTTAGGTATTATAGAAGAACCATTGTAGATATAATTACGATCAAAAAATTATAGCCAAAACTACGAAGGGGTCCTGGGCCCACGTACTTTTTTCCCCAAAAATTTACATTTCACTTCTTTTCTGTAAAATTTACAGATTATTCTGTAAAATGTACAGATTATTCTGTAAAATGTACACTTTTAAATCTGTAAATTTTACACTTTTTTTCTGTAAATTTTACAGATTATTCTGTAAAATTTACACTTTTTTCTGTAAATTTTGCAGATTATTCTGTAAATTTTACAGAAAAAATAAAATTTACAGAAGTAAAAGTGTAAATTTTACAGAATAATCTGCAAAATTTGCAGAAAAAAGTGTAAATTTTACAGAATAATCTGTAAAATTTGCAGGAAAAAGTGTAAAATTTACCGATTTAAAGTGTAAATTTTACAGAATAATCTGTAAATTTTACAGAATAATCTGTAAAATTTACAGAAAAAAGTGTAAAATTTACAGAATAATCCGTAAAATTTACAGAATAATCTGTAAAATTTACAAAAAAAGTTTAAATTTTACAGAAAAAAGTGTACAATTTACAGAAGTAAGTGTACATTTAACAGAATATTCTGTAAATTTTACAGAATTATCTGTAAATTTTATAGAATAAGGTGTAAAATTTACAGAATAATCGTTACAGAATAATCTGTAAATTTTACAGAAAAAAAGTGTAAATTTTTAGGAAAAAAAAAGTACGTGGCCCCAGAACGCCTTCGTACAAAACAGATGCGTATAAAACTGTAAATGTCACGTCCTCAAATATATTACAAAAAGTACGTTAGTTGCTTGCTAGGACTAAAAAGTTTGTTATCTAGTAATGTCATGCCATCATACGAGATAATGCTTGGTTTGTTAAGCTTGAAGACTTTGAAGAGGAGACTAAGCGATGCATAGCTCTCCTTATTAGCTTATGAAGACAGCCATAAGCCTCCTCAATCATTTCAAACGGAAATTATAATATAGTAACATGCAAGCCTTACACTGGAGTCATCTACAGTATGTCCACGTTACCACCCTTGCAAGATCTTTCTTTGTCGATTGATTTTGATACACTTTTTTGTTAGGTGGTAAGAGGGTATTCAAAATGCGCATTCAATGAGTGGGTGGCTTTTTCTTGGGTTGTAATCATTAGCTCAAATTTCAAACAGTACTGCGTTAGGGATTCTTTTAGAAAAAAAAACTGACTGTATATTCTTGTTTAAAGATCACTTAAAAGTTAAAACCTCTCTACCAATTTTTATTGTTCTAAATTACGAAAAAGTGTATTATTTTAAAAATTTTAGTTTATTATTGTTTTTTAACATTAGAACAAATTTTTCATAAAATGATGAAAACGTTAAATTGTACAGGGTGTTCACGAAATATTGAAGACCCCCCTTAACTTTCTTATTTTTGACCAGAGAAAAAAGTGTTTTATATGAAAATTTTAGAAAATTTTCTCAACTTTTCAATGCCGTTTTCAGAAAGAAAATCGAACGTCGCGTTTTCAAGATAGAGACCTAAGTTGTGTTTTTTGAAATGAAACACCCTGTATGTTATTGAATTTTTGATTCTACGCTTCATTCCGATTACAACGATATATATATATATATATATATATATATATATATATATATATATATATATATATATATATATATATATATATATATATATATATATATATATATATATATATATATATATATATATATATATATATATATATATATATATATATATATATATATATATATTTAATATGTTTTATATAACTTTTGTCATAAAAAATTGCATTTTAATACAGGATTACACAAAAACTAAGGTGGCCATGAAACTAGAACTAACACATTTAAGAATATTTTTGATTTGTTCCAAGAGAAAAAATCATAAAAACACAACAGAAAAGCATATAAATTTTACTACACAAACAAAATATCTAACAAAGTATAACAATAACAATATTTTTCATAAGAACTGTTCGAATTGTAATCCGTTCACTTGGAGGCATGAGCGATATCTCTTTTTCAAGTTATTAATACTTGTTAATATTATATCTTGATCGTTATTTAAAAAATGTATCCGTTCGACAATTTTCCCTTCCAGTTCTTCCATATTTTCATTCGGATCTTTGTAACAACGGATACATTTTTTAAATAACAATCAAGATATAAGGCTGAGCTGAGGGCGGAGGGGCCCCCCATGCCCCCCCTATGACACGCTACTGGTTAGTTCTAGTTTCATGGCCACCTTAGTTTTTGTGTAGTCCTGTATTAAAATGCAATTTTCTATGACAAAAGTTATATAAAACATATTAAATATATATGTATATCGTTGTAATCGGAATGAAGCGTAGAATCTAAAAATTCAATAACATACAGGGTGTTCCATTAAAAAAAACACAACTTAGATCTCTATCTTGAAATCGCGACGTTCGATTTTCTTTCTGAAAACAGCGTTGGAAAGTTGAGAAAATTTTCCAAAACTTTCATATAAAACACTTTTTCTTCTGGTCAAAAATAAGAAAGTTAAGAGGGGTCTCCAATATTGCGTGAACCTAATCATTTCAAGTAATGAATAAGTATAAGTAATGAATATTTTTAAAATTCCAATAAAAATAGGACATTTTTTCTTAGTACCTACTTTTATTAATGATTGCAAGCCAAGAATAAAGTTACCAATTCATTGAGCGCTTTTTGAATACCTAGGTTAGGTAGGAGTCACAAAAAACTGCTCAATAAAAAATAAAGATTTTACAACGGTGATAACTTGGACACACTGTATAGTGGCTACAATTCCCCAGTAAACATTCTTGTTACGTGACTACAATTTTATATACCATTCAAATAAATTAGTTACATCAAACAATTCTTTATAATTGATGTAAATAATTCATAAAACCGAAACAAAAAGCTTACGTCAACACATTCTGCTAAATGTAGGTACGTAAATGTGATCTAAAATATAGTATCCCTTATTTATATAACTTTTTTACAGCATATTTACATAACGTCGAAAGAAAATTAGTTAGTTTAAATCTTTCTTCATATATGATGTAAATGCAATATAAAACTCAGAACCTCTTGTTTACATAGCCTTTTTTACAGCATAATTACGTAATGTCTGCGTGTTGTATTGTGGTCAGGGATTTTTATTTTCTGTCTCTGAACATTTTGGGTTTTTCTCTATTTTTTCCTGTACCATCAAGGAAAGAGAGAGGACGTCTAACAGCAGCCGTGTTACCGACTGCCACATCGCACGACAGGCCAGTGGCGTAGCATGAAACGCGTTCTTAGCCAATATAACAAAAATGTTAAATATGAAAATGTAGTTAATTTTGACTTACATGTAATTTGAAATATTGGTATTTATTTGCAGATAATTTCCCAAATGTAAAGCTAGTGTCAAGCGCTGAAATATATTTATTTGCGGCGATTTCGAGTCGATTAAAATAAAATAAATAATGCACGTCCATGGAAACCAGCCCATATTTTATGAAACTATCATAATAGATTAGGAAATTTTCAACAAAAACGATGTTAAAAATAATTATATTGGTCTTATTTACAAACAAAACAATGCACTTTGTCATATTAAAAGGTAGAAAGGATTTGAAGAAGTTATATTGAGAAAAAATAACGTTGTAGTGCATCTTTCAAAGGTAGCTTTTCACTTCTGCTTTTGCAATGAAACGCTAAACAATTCACCATAGTAAGAGTATATTTTCCCCTTAATCACTGTTCCTTTTAATTCACAAATTCGCTAAATTAACTCACAACGTACTCGCTTTGTCTGCCACATATAAAATGGCCGCCGTTCAAAACGACGTACTAAAATCTATACAAAGCAGGATAGGCAAGCACGGTGTCCTTTCGTTGTCTAAGGTTATTACTGATAAACACAAGGTTTGTGTAAAAGTTATGTATTCCTTTTTTGTTCTGTACTGACCTTCGTTTCTATCTACGTGTATAAAAAAAAACTCTATGAGGCTTCATTCTTCATGTCCTGAAACCAAAATAAGACCCCAAAAAACTTGGACATGCGTTACATAACCAATTAATGTAAAATATATGTGGGAATATGTTACAAATATTTTACCAAAATAATAAACATTTATGTAAAAGTGTTACACACATCTTACATAATTTTTTGAAGTAAACAAGGTGTAAAAGTAAGGTCTCAAAGAGGCGGACGTTTTACCCTTAATTTAACGAACAATTTAGTTTCATGTCCATTGGTCTACGTCCTATACGTATGAAAGTTCTTCTCCATTTCCATTTTCATTTTCTATTATGTAAATGTTATATGAAATTGTTTACTGGCTCGTTTTGGATTGTCCAAGGATTGTTATGGCTGCCTTGATAAATCTAATAATGGGAAACAGCTGCCGTAGTCTATAGAATTCAAATTTACAAACCGGTATACTTATGCACTAGATCTTGGATGCCAAAATATTGAATCCCACTGGGACTACTTCGGTTTTCTAAGATTTTCCGTAGTACTTGAACGAATGCTATCCTAGTTCTATCGGGAAAAAATCGGCCCTAGCCGCAAATAGCAATGAAGCCTAGATAATAGTGATTGCCACCCCTCCCCCGTGGTTGCTCCTGGGGTACTCCTAGTTTGGACTATTGTGAGGAGGAGAATTATTATCTATTATTAGGTTTTAGTTCTACATATTAATAAATTCGTACATCGTCACCTATGGCAGGGCCGTAGCTAGACTGACTATGGAAGGGGTATACAAATTTTAAAAAAATTAAATTTGTTTTTGCAGTTAAAAATTGCGCCGCAGACAAGGTCAAGCAGTTTAAATGCCTGGGTTTCTGCGATTTTTAAAGGGGTGAGTTTTTCGAAAAACTATATTAGGTATTTTTTAATAAAAAAAGCACGGTAGGATTATTTTACATCCTTCAAAAATCATCAAGGTGAAAAAATATTGAATTGTTATTTTTTGTATTGTGCCAAACGTTGAAAAAATGAATAATTAAAATTCGTTGTATGAATCTAGGGTGCTATGGCACTCAGAGCATCAACGAAGATGTCAAAAAGGATTTACTTCAAATGAGGGAAATAATTTCTATTTATCAAATAAAGAGACCGAATTGTTTTTTTCGTAAATTTGTGAATTAAGAGTAACAGTGATTAAGGGGAAAATATACTCTTACGATGGTGTATTGTTCGGCGTTTGGTTGCAAAAGCAGTGAAAAGCTAGAGCCCGGGATTTCGTTTCACAGGTAAATAATTAACAAGCTACTTTTGAAAGATGCCCTAAAACTTTGTTTTCTTAATATAACTTCTTCAAATTCCTTCTTACCTTTTAGTATGATAAAGTGCATTGTTTTGTTTGTAAGTAGGACCAATATAATTATTTTTTAACATCGTTTTTATTGAAATTTTATTAATTGATTATGATAGTTTCATAAAATACGGGCTAGTTTCCACGGGCGTGCATTATTTATTTTATTTTGATTGATTCGAAACCGCCGCAAATAAATATCTTTCAGCACTTGACACTAGCTTTACATTTGGGAAATTATCTGCAAATAAATACCAATATTTAAAAGTACATAGAAGTCAAAATTAACTACCTTTTCATTTTTAACATTTTAAGGCGTCCTCTCTCCTTGTCCAAGCATTCAATACGTACTCCACGAATTGACATTTTTAAATTACTCTGAGTTTAATATGACAAATAATAATAGAGAAGACTAGAAAATGTATTTCTCCACGACCATTCGTGAATGTAAGTATTCTAAAATCATTTTTAATCATAGAACTTAAAAATTCTCACTCTAGAGCGAGATGATTTATTCTTAAATACTTGCTTCTCGAGTGTTTTGCATGTATTTCCAGGATCTTAATATAATTTTTGTAATCTATTGCACATAAATAAACAATATAATAGTAGGGATACTAATATTTCGTACTAATAATAATAAATCATTGCATTATTTTATATATTTTCATTCCATAACAAGACAATGAATCGAACTAAACACAGCATAGAGTGCCATGGATTTAAAGACCGTCAACCTCGCTGTCAACAATAGCGGCGTAAGGGTGCGCCTCATAATAAGTATTTTCTAACGTGTTTTAAGTTAAATAAAATGAGTGAAAAATCGAGTGATTTTGATATGGAATTTGATAATACTCCACCTGAAATTACATTCACGAATGGTCGTGGAGAAAATACAGTCTGTTACTCGGCTAACCTCATTACAGAATCTACTATTATTAAAAAGAACAATCATTAGTTGAAGCAAATAAATTTAATTAAAACAATGAAATGTGTTAGTTCACAAATATAAAATTATTTGGTAATTAAGTTAGCAAGGCGATATTTTTTACAGCATTAAAATCCTTTCCCAAGTCTAACTTGACATTAATGTATGCTCCGAGCTTCATTGTCATTAATTTCATAACATCCTAGATTCAGACAACGAATTTGAATTACTCACTTTTTCAAAGTTTGGCACCATACAGAAAAATATCGAACGGATATTTTTTCATCAAAATTGCTACATGACTACTTCGAGGGATGCCGAATAATCCTACCGCGTTATTTTTCGATATAAAAATTATAGTTTTTCGAAAAACACACCGTATAATGACATTGTCCTAGCTTAATCACAGAAACTATACAAATCCTTCTTTTCTTCCATACCTTGATGAAACGAAAAGTGCAAGGATCGTTTCTTTTTGATGCACGAGTGTCGAGTATCGAGACCATTATTGGTCACCTAGGCCGTAAATCCAGCAAATCAATTCCTTGCAAACACGGCGATAAACATTGGCAAGTTGTAAACCAGATAATCAGATGTCTAAAGAGGACACTAAATGTTGAAATAGTGTAAGGTAGCAGGAGAGGGGAAGTTCCGATCTAACCGAATTAATAACACCAACTTTTTCCTTTCACAGTGTCTGATTCTGATAGTTAATGATTATTATTTTGATCAAATCTAGGATGCCATTTTACGCTATGATGTATAGCGCTCGGACGTGAAAAGTATTCCAGAGCAGAGATAGCCTAGTTTAAGCTAGCGCACGGAAGTAATATATAGCTATATATGAAGCATTTCATGGCACGAAATAAGAAATCCTGTTTTGTACAATTTCGCTAGAACATATGCAGGGTGAGTTTTTTATTATCAGTATAGGAATCTCGGAAACTAGCGGAGATAGAGGGAAGGTTAAATGGGGAAAGAATTGCAGTTTTGTGAGCCCAATTTAACGCGTATTGTGGATATTTAAAAAAAGTCATGACTTAATAGATATTTTGAAAAAAAGAAGTTTTGGCGATTTATTCTAATCCGTCTAGCTTCGTTGTTTCTGATTTTAGTTAAAAAGTGTAATACCAAAGTTGGAGGGAATTGTGTCTCCAATGCGGTTATCAGGTCCTATTTTCTGTGACAGCTGCCATTTTCGAGATATGACACAAACTTTTGTTTTTTTAATTGAAAACCATAGTTGGCCATGGTCTCAAAAAATGAGGCATGTTTAGAGCTTTCCAAAGATATAATACTCGATATGGTTGTTTAGAAAAAGAACGTAAATACTATGGTTTCAATTTAAAAAAACACAAGTTTGTGTCATATCTCGAAAATGGCAGCTGTCACGGAAAGTAGGATATGATAGCCGCATTGGAGATAGAATTCCCTCCAACTTTGTTATTTACACTTTTTATCTAAAATCTTAAACAACGAACCTAGATGGATTAGAATAAATCGCCAAAATTTCGTTTTTTGTTCTAAATTCTAAAAAAAATAAAAAGCCATGATTTTTTTCAAAAATCCACAAGACGCATTAAATTGGAACGAATTGCAGTTTTGTGGGCCAAAATTAATGCGGCTTGTGGTTTTTTAAAAAAGTCATGGCTTACTAGATATTTAGAAAAAACAAAATTTTGGCGATTTATTCTAATCCCCAATGCAGTTATCATCCGCGATAGCTGCCATTTTCGAAATATGACACAAACTTGTTTTTGTAAATGGAAACCATTGTTATTTTTTGAGACCATGGCCAACTATGGTTTCCATTTAAAAAACACAAGTTTGCGTCTTGTGTCATATCTCGAAAATGGCAGCTCTCACGGAAAGTAGGACATGATAACCGCATTGGGGACATAATTCTCTACAACTTTGGCACTTACACTTTTTATCTAAAATGAGAAACAACGAAGATAGATGGATTAGAATAAATCGCCAAAATTTCGTTTCTTGTTCTAAATTCTACATTCTAAAAAAAATAAAAAGCCATGATTTTTTTCAAAAATCCACAAGACGCGTTAAATTGGAAAGAATTTCAGTTTTGTAAGCCCAATTTAATGCGCCTTGTGAATTTTTTAAAAGCGCCATGGCTTACTAGATATTTAGAAAAAAAAAACAAAATTTTGGCGAATAATTCTAATCCCCAATGCAGTTATCATGTCGTAGTTTCCGAGATAGCTGCCATTTTCTAATATGACACAAACTTTATGTTTTGTAAATGGAAACCATTGTTATTTCCGTTATTTTTCTGAATAACACCATATCGAGTACCTATTATATCGTTGGAAAGCTCTTAAAATACCTGATTTTTTGAGACCATGGCCAACTATGGTTTCCGTTTAAAAAACACAAGTTTGTGACTTGTGTCATATCTCGAAAATGGCAGCTCTCACGGAAAGTAGGACATGATAACCGCATTGGGGACATAATTCTCTACAACTTTGGCACTTACACTTTTTATCTAAAATGAGAAACAACGAAGATAGATGGATTAGAATAAATCGCCAAAATTTCGTTTCTTGTTCTAAATTCTACATTCTAAAAAAAATAAAAAGCCATGATTTTTTTCAAAAATCCACAAGACGCGTTAAATTGGAAAGAATTTCAGTTTTGTAAGCCCAATTTAATGCGCCTTGTGAATTTTTTAAAAGCGCCATGGCTTACTAGATATTTAGAAAAAAGAAACAAAATTTTGGCGAATAATTCTAATCCCCAATGCAGTTATCATGTCCTAATTTCCGAGATAGCTGCCATTTTCTAATATGACACAAACTTTATGTTTTGTAAATGGAAACCATTGTTATTTCCGTTATTTTTCTGAATAACACCATATCGAGTACCTATTATATCGTTGGAAAGCTCTTAAAATACCTGATTTTTTGAGACCATGGCCAACTATGGTTTCCGTTTAAAAAACACAAGTTTGTGACTTGTGTCATATCTCGAAAATGGCAGCTCTCACGGAAAGTAGGACATGATAACCGCATTGGGGACATAATTCTCTACAACTTTGGCACTTACACTTTTTATCTAAAATGAGAAACAACGAAGATAGATGGATTAGAATAAATCGCCAAAATTTCGTTTCTTGTTCTAAATTCTACATTCTAAAAAAAATAAAAAGCCATGATTTTTTTCAAAAATCCACAAGACGCGTTAAATTGGAAAGAATTTCAGTTTTGTAAGCCCAATTTAATGCGCCTTGTGAATTTTTTAAAAGCGCCATGGCTTACTAGATATTTAGAAAAAAGAAACAAAATTTTGGCGAATAATTCTAATCCCCAATGCAGTTATCATGTCGTAATTTCCGAGATAGCTGCCATTTTCTAATATGACACAAACTTTATGTTTTGTAAATGGAAACCATTGTTATTTCCGTTATTTTTCTGAATAACACCATATCGAGTACCTATTATATCGTTGGAAAGCTCTTAAAATACCTGATTTTTTGAGACCATGGCCAACTATGGTTTCCGTTTAAAAAACACAAGTTTGTGACTTGTGTCATATCTCGAAAATGGCAGCTCTCACGGAAAGTAGGACATGATAACCGCATTGGGGACATAATTCTCTACAACTTTGGCACTTACACTTTTTATCTAAAATGAGAAACAACGAAGATAGATGGATTAGAATAAATCGCCAAAATTTCGTTTCTTGTTCTAAATTCTACATTCTAAAAAAAATAAAAAGCCATGATTTTTTTCAAAAATCCACAAGACGCGTTAAATTGGAAAGAATTTCAGTTTTGTAAGCCCAATTTAATGCGCCTTGTGAATTTTTTAAAAGCGCCATGGCTTACTAGATATTTAGAAAAAAGAAACAAAATTTTGGCGAATAATTCTAATCCCCAATGCAGTTATCATGTCGTAATTTCCGAGATAGCTGCCATTTTCTAATATGACACAAACTTTATGTTTTGTAAATGGAAACCATTGTTATTTCCGTTATTTTTCTGAATAACACCATATCGAGTACCTATTATATCGTTGGAAAGCTCTTAAAATACCTGATTTTTTGAGACCATGGCCAACTATGGTTTCCGTTTAAAAAACACAAGTTTGTGACTTGTGTCATATCTCGAAAATGGCAGCTCTCACGGAAAGTAGGACATGATAACCGCATTGGGGACATAATTCTCTACAACTTTGGCACTTACACTTTTTATCTAAAATGAGAAACAACGAAGATAGATGGATTAGAATAAATCGCCAAAATTTCGTTTCTTGTTCTAAATTCTACATTCTAAAAAAAATAAAAAGCCATGATTTTTTTCAAAAATCCACAAGACGCGTTAAATTGGAAAGAATTTCAGTTTTGTAAGCCCAATTTAATGCGCCTTGTGAATTTTTTAAAAGCGCCATGGCTTACTAGATATTTAGAAAAAAGAAACAAAATTTTGGCGAATAATTCTAATCCCCAATGCAGTTATCATGTCCTAATTTCCGAGATAGCTGCCATTTTCTAATATGACACAAACTTTATGTTTTGTAAATGGAAACCATTGTTATTTCCGTTATTTTTCTGAATAACACCATATCGAGTACCTATTATATCGTTGGAAAGCTCTTAAAATACCTGATTTTTTGAGACCATGGCCAACTATGGTTTCCGTTTAAAAAACACAAGTTTGTGACTTGTGTCATATCTCGAAAATGGCAGCTCTCACGGAAAGTAGGACATGATAACCGCATTGGGGACATAATTCTCTACAACTTTGGCACTTACACTTTTTATCTAAAATGAGAAACAACGAAGATAGATGGATTAGAATAAATCGCCAAAATTTCGTTTCTTGTTCTAAATTCTACATTCTAAAAAAAATAAAAAGCCATGATTTTTTTCAAAAATCCACAAGACGCGTTAAATTGGAAAGAATTTCAGTTTTGTAAGCCCAATTTAATGCGCCTTGTGAATTTTTTAAAAGCGCCATGGCTTACTAGATATTTAGAAAAAAGAAACAAAATTTTGGCGAATAATTCTAATCCCCAATGCAGTTATCATGTCCTAATTTCCGAGATAGCTGCCATTTTCTAATATGACACAAACTTTATGTTTTGTAAATGGAAACCATTGTTATTTCCGTTATTTTTCTGAATAACACCATATCGAGTACCTATTATATCGTTGGAAAGCTCTTAAAATACCTGATTTTTTGAGACCATGGCCAACTATGGTTTCCGTTTAAAAAACACAAGTTTGTGACTTGTGTCATATCTCGAAAATGGCAGCTCTCACGGAAAGTAGGACATGATAACCGCATTGGGGACATAATTCTCTACAACTTTGGCACTTACACTTTTTATCTAAAATGAGAAACAACGAAGATAGATGGATTAGAATAAATCGCCAAAATTTCGTTTCTTGTTCTAAATTCTACATTCTAAAAAAAATAAAAAGCCATGATTTTTTTCAAAAATCCACAAGACGCGTTAAATTGGAAAGAATTTCAGTTTTGTAAGCCCAATTTAATGCGCCTTGTGAATTTTTTAAAAGCGCCATGGCTTACTAGATATTTAGAAAAAAGAAACAAAATTTTGGCGAATAATTCTAATCCCCAATGCAGTTATCATGTCGTAATTTCCGAGATAGCTGCCATTTTCTAATATGACACAAACTTTATGTTTTGTAAATGGAAACCATTGTTATTTCCGTTATTTTTCTGAATAACACCATATCGAGTACCTATTATATCGCTGGAAAGCTCTTAAAATACCTGATTTTTTGAGACCATGGCCAACTATGGTTTCCGTTTAAAAAACACAAGTTTGTGACTTGTGTCATATCTCGAAAATGGCAGCTCTCACGGAAAGTAGGACATGATAACCGCATTGGGGACATAATTCTCTACAACTTTGGCACTTACACTTTTTATCTAAAATGAGAAACAACGAAGATAGATGGATTAGAATAAATCGCCAAAATTTCGTTTCTTGTTCTAAATTCTACATTCTAAAAAAAATAAAAAGCCATGATTTTTTTCAAAAATCCACAAGACGCGTTAAATTGGAAAGAATTTCAGTTTTGTAAGCCCAATTTAATGCGCCTTGTGAATTTTTTAAAAGCGCCATGGCTTACTAGATATTTAGAAAAAAGAAACAAAATTTTGGCGAATAATTCTAATCCCCAATGCAGTTATCATGTCCTAATTTCCGAGATAGCTGCCATTTTCTAATATGACACAAACTTTATGTTTTGTAAATGGAAACCATTGTTATTTCCGTTATTTTTCTGAATAACACCATATCGAGTACCTATTATATCGTTGGAAAGCTCTTAAAATACCTGATTTTTTGAGACCATGGCCAACTATGGTTTCCGTTTAAAAAACACAAGTTTGTGACTTGTGTCATATCTCGAAAATGGCAGCTGTCAAATAAAGTAAGACACGACAACCGCATTGGTATTTACACTTATTATCTAAAATCAGAAACGCCGAAGCTAGATGGATTAGAATAAATCGCCAAAATTTAGTTTTTTGAAAATATCTAGTAAGCCATGACATTTTTTAAAAATCCACAAGGCGCGTTAAATTGGACCCACAAAACTGCAATTCTTTCCCCGTTTAACCTTCCTTCTATTTCCGCTAGTTTCCGAGATCCCCATACTGATCATAAAAAAAAACTCACCCATATGAACGTAGCAACAGAAGCGGTTAAACCTAGAAAAAATATTTGAAGTATTAGTAGTTTCATTTCGTAATCGTTTGTGGGTGTTCCGGAATGAGTTGTAAAAAGTGAAACTGTTGAATAAACCTGTCAAAAATCTTGGGCAGAAAGATAATTTTATGATTAAAAAACACTGTAGGTACCTATAACTAATCACTTTTCGTTTTTGTCTGTTTTAGACTTTTGTAGTAGTAAGTAAAGGAAAGGACATATTTCGATTTAGTGCAACCAACGCGATGTGGATACTTGATCCCTTCAACCCAATCCGTCGTGTGGCTATTTACATTTTAGTACATCCCTTGTTTTCACTTTTTATCATTACGACCATTTTAGTCAATTGCATCCTCATGATAATGCCAACAACTCCGACCGTAGAATCAACAGAGTAAGTATCAGCAGCCATAGATAATTTTGAATGTTGAGCTTTATTTCTCGCGAATTAAGTACCTAGGTACCTCAAATATTCCAGTAACAAACAGTTTTTCAAATTTAAAGGGAATTTCGTTGGATGTTAGATTGATTTTGCCGCTACGCTAGTAAATTTGATTTCGCTTTAGCAAACTAGACTTCCGTGTGTTAGAGTAGGAAAAGGTAATTTTGTGTTTTGCAGAGTCATATTCACGGGCATCTATACGTTCGAGTCAGCTGTGAAGGTGATGGCGAGAGGTTTTATTCTTCAACCGTTCACCTACCTTAGAGATGCATGGAACTGGCTCGACTTCGTAGTCATAGCTTTAGCGTGAGTAGCATAGCTTTAGAAATTAGATAAATGTATAGAACGGATTCTTCTGACAGCTGTCATTAGTCTTTCACCAAACACCGACACTGATTTAATATTTTAATAGTATTGTACTACCCAAACCTTTCACCACAACAAAAGAGAAATTTGTTTATGGGAACCTAGTCAGTGCCACCAAAATATGGAAATCAAATCAACTACCTCACCTACAGAGTTAAAAAATTACTCTTGGGTTTATTGATATTACCAACTTGAATCATGACACCACCTCTATGTATTCTTCGTGATTTGCATTTACTAATGTTTAAAATTTGGACAAAGGGAATAGGTACGATTTATGCTGCACTCTGCACTATACAGGTTGAGTGAAGTATGGAAAGGTGTTTATATTTCCTGAAATATTGGGTATTTTAAAAAGGCGTTTCGACAAAAGATTTTAGGCATATTTTTTGTCACAAACATGGCATGGTATGATTTTATTTGCATTTTTGAAAGGCCGCCTCTTTCTGGATATGACAGTATAAAATTTTAATGTGGCTTCATAATAAAAAAAATGTGAAAAAATTAATTTCGCTAAAAATCACTCCCTTTGGTTAGACTTCATTGATCCAGTTCTTATCAAGTTAGCCATGGAAATCAAACGAAATGTAAATTTTCAGATGGTTACCTACAAATACAGGCCATTAAATTTGGTAGAACTGACGACCAAGATTTTTGGAGAGGCAAGAAGGATTGCCGCTTTAATAAATGTGATAAATTCTTTTTGAAATTCGACAAACAGGGCGCTAGTCAAGTTTACCAATGTTTGGCTGAGAATTACCTACGAAGGTAAAATATTACCAATTTTTTCCTTCAGGAAATCATTTAAAGTTTGAAAAAATTAAGAAGATTTTTTGTTATCAAAAACTATCTCACCTAATTATAAACTACATGAACGGTCAACTTTTAGAAAACTTTATTTAGTCTTAATTTAGTTTATTATTACCTAAAATCAGGCTTTGAAGACAAGCAAACTGTTATCATCAATTTTTTGGTCAATATTTACTTATTTTTAACTTTCTAGATGCCCTTATAGTCGGAAGATAATTTAAGAAATGCTGAAGGTCATAAAGAAGTAAATTTTGTCTCAATATTTGTCCCTGTAGGTTTGGTCAAAAATAGGTTAGATAGGTTTAACTTTGTTTACTTAAAGTGTTTTTTCTTGTATGCGTATAGGTTTTATATGCTTAAGTTTACACTGCTCGATAAATAGAGTTTATGTATAAGTTTTATATTCTTAAGTTTACACTGCTTGATAAATAAAGTTTATTATTATTATTATTATTAAGTAACTTAATCCCTATATTCGACCTGTTATATCCCTATAGGTTGTTGGTCATTTTTAGGTTTACACAGTAACCTAATAAATACTATCAGGTTTAACAATACTAGTTTTTTGGACTTGAAAGTAAAAAGGGCTTAAAGAAGTAAAATTATCCCAAAACAGTTTTTAAAGTTACTAGAAAAATCTTTTGCAGTGTGCAAATGAATCGCTAACACTGAAAATATAAAGATTGAAGTGTAGCTTGTTTTGTTAGGTAGGTATATAAGCTGTTATTTAAAATCTGAATTTTGCATTATTTTCTATAATGTATTGTAGGAACATGCCTAAACAACACAAGGTTTCTTCTTTTTATCGGGTCATAAGGAAGATAAAAAATGAAGTCTTTGAGAGATAGATAAGTCTGGGATTGTTCCAGAAGTGCAAACAGTTAACAATCCGATATTAGAAGCCTCATATAATGATAATAATTTTGAAAAGTGGACAAATAGCAGAAGAAATTTATGAATCTCTCCATGGGCAGCTTGAATTGAAAAAGCCTTGTATTTATAGATGAATGAATTAGCTACTAATTAAATGCAATATACCTCTACCACATGCTCAAACAAAGCAGTAGTCTGTTTCAGCACAACGAAACAGCTGCCAGAAGTATGCGCGGTTTTGTTTTTGGAAGTCAAAATGAAACTGCGCATGCTCCTGGCAGTTTCAAACTGGTTTCAAATTCTGAAGAAACAGACCTAATGATCACCTTATTTATTACCTTTATTACCAAAAATATCCCTAATTGTTACTTTAACTTGTTCGTGGCGTTGTCCTTTAATAGGGAAAATGTAACTATATGGTCAAAATTCTTTGTTATATTTTCCCTGATTTAGGAAGGTGATTTTTAGGAAAGTTATTTTTTTTGTTTTTTATCCACAAAGAAACGGCTTCAAAATTACAAAGAATATCATGCCATTTAAAAACCCCTTAATGGATATGGCAACGAAATTGTTTAAGTCGAGAAAAATTGAATATCTTTAATTTACCGCAAAAAATGAAATATAAGCACCTTTCCATACTTTTTACTCACCGTGAAGGATACATCTGAGTTATTACATTACTAACAAACGGAAACCACATTATATTAACACAATTAATACAATAATTGTTTATGAAGGCCTTGGCCCCACAACGCCCTGTAACGCTCATGTTGCAACTAAAACAAGAACCGGTCATAATATTTATTCTTTAAAATTTTATTTTACGACGTTTCGACAACTCAGTTGTCATCATCAGGTATTTTTTTAATAATAAAAACAAATCTTTTCCACATACAGACACATTAAAATGGCTATTAAACTTTCACACCCTAAATTTCATAAACAAAATTTAAATAAAGTCCGAAATATCCTACACAATAATAATTATCCTTTTTCTTTTTATAATAAATTTATTAACAAACGGTATCATATAATTAAATCCCAATCACAACTACCTCATAACAATTTACCAATGCAAAACAATAAATATGTTTCCATACCTTATATTAATGGCGTCTCAGAAAAATTAACAAAGATTTTTCACAACAATGGTATTACACTTGCACACAAACCTAATAACTTCTCAAAAAATTTTTTTACTAAACTAAAACCCCCTATTGAAACAAATAAATGTTCTAATTTAATTTATAAGATTGACTGTACTGATTGCAATGCATCATATGTCGGCCAAACTAAACAATACCTTGAAAAAAGAATTTATGAACATAAACTAAATATCAGAAACAACAATGAACACTCAACTGCCCTTAGTAAACATGCACTCGACAATTTACATACCTTTAATTTCAACAATCCCAAAATTTTAGATTTTGAGAATGATTTTTATAAAAGAAATGTTTTGGAAATGATAAATATCAAAAAACATCCTAATACAATAAACCTCCGTTCTGATACTAATCAGTTGTCTCACATTTACAATAATTTAATTATAAATTCTTAAATAATATGTGTAATTTACAACTACAAACAAATAACCATCTATTTTCTTATCCAAACCCATAAAGCACCATACTGTATACACAATATTTTTTACCTTTGAAACCTAAAAAAACAGACTGGCCTGCTTCAAATTTTAAATATTTCCAACTATTCTTTGGTCTCTCGTCCTGCCTCTTGAAATGAATATAATTAAACAAAAATGTTCTAGAAACAAATAAGTAATCTACACAAAAAAATAATTTATGTTTTACTACCCCGATGATTTTTAAAACAAAAACTTAGCTGCCTTTTCTTGGTAAGTTCCGTTATATAGAGAATCTTTTTATATCCTTATTGTATTATTACTTTTTTCAACTTGTATAATAATTTTTAGCATTGATATGTACCTACTAAAATTCAATTTTTCATTTTAGCTTTTAAAAATCTATTTTTAATGTGTCTGTATGTGGAAAAGATTTGTTTTTATTATTAAAAAAATACCTGATGATGACAACTGAGTTGTCGAAACGTCGTAAAATAAAATTTTAAAGAATAAATATTATGACCGATACTCACGAATTTTAATAACAAAATACACTCTACGGTCAAGAAAATTGATTTATATAAAGAATAAAACAAGAACGGGTATGAAGGTACCTATACTTATGTCTGTTATGTCAGTTACCGCTGAAGTCTCTCTAAGCTAAGAGCAAACCGAGCCAATGAGCAGATTTCTGAAAATATTTGAAAGTGCAGCTACTGTGAATACTACGATGGTATAACTAGCGTTCTCTGGGCAACGTTAAAATTAGCTTAATTTTAAAAATAAAGTTCTATCTTTGGATATTTTTTTCCTTTAAACCTGAAGCATTTTGTGTGAGGCATGTTGTCATCAACCCCCATATTTTAAAGTTCTCTACTAAATTTAGTTTCGAAATTCCCCATTCTTAAGGATCATCCTGTATTCGGGATTTTTCCCATAAAACTCCCTCCACGTAACTTTTTTTGCTGATTTTTTAATCTTGTGTCAAAATAAACTCTCTCTAGCGAAGCTTACAAATACCAAAATCAAATTACAAGTAACATTTTGTAAGCTTTTTTGGGTTTTTTCCTGTAAGAGATATGAGAAGTTGTTAGAATTTTTTAGCATTTTCGTCTTCTTTGGTACCTAGCTGAAGACCTATTTTCGTGAAAGATAAGAATATATTATTAGGGAAAGTTTGTATTAAGAAATATGTAGGTATATTTCATGAAGTATATGTATTCTGATTAGGATCAAAGTAGTCTGGTTATATTGAAATCTTGTACTAAGAAATGGTATTTAATGTTTGTAATAAATTTTATTCGTATCTTTTCAGAAAGACGGTTTTCGCCTAACATGGTTGACAATGCGAAAAGTAGGATGATATTCTGAAATTTCGCACCATGGTGTAATTTTGAATTCTTAACATTTTCTAATAACTTTTCTGTGTATATTACGGGAAAAATGGTCACAAATAACAAAAAATCTTATAAAATGCATGTAGGTACAGGATGTTCCAAATAACAAGTTAAGTATCTTAGTTTTTGAGATAAAAAGGCCAACTAAAAACCAGGATGATCCTGTTTTTTTTTCGGGGAATTCGAATCTAGCTTCAGAATTTACAAGTTAAGGCAAAAACATTTTTTTCTAAAAAATAAAAAATACTCTGTTTTTATTTTTGATATTAAATACAAAAAATAATGAAACTGTTCCTTTATAATTTGAACATCACTTCCGGTTTAATGGAAATTAAAAATATTTTTAGAAATTGTTATTTTTCTGTAGATTAATGGCATTAGATATTCCTTAAAACTGCTTTCTCATAAATATGTAATACTATAATAGGGTTATCTCTTGCCGTTTTTGAGATACGAGATACCTACGTCTTCCCGGTTGACAATTTTTCCTAGCCTCATAAAGATTCGAGCCCGGGACTCCTACTATGGCCGTAGCCACCTAACCAAGTGCATTTTTTTCAATTGATATTCTTTACCTGATATTCCACTAAAATACGTTCTTTGTTATTTTATTATACTTGATAAACGTGGTAGCTATATTAAAAAATATATTTAAATTTTATTATTTTCTTTTAGTCTTGGGTTTGAACTTTTGCAATCAATTTTAAACATCTTGATGAGATTATGACAGAAACATGATGTGGCAAATTTCACATTTATTTCAGTTTCTTTTCATGTGATCATATTTGAAATAGAAAATTGTTATACCTACCTACCAATAATGTATCAATGTCTTTAATTGCTATTTTCCTGAAAAATAAATAAAGAAGGAATTAAAATTAATGTCATAAGATTTTTATTTCAATATTATAACATAAATTAATTCCAAATCCTTCTTAGTTGCCAACTTATGGTGCTGGAGGTTCTAGTTGTCGCATTCTTGCAAACTGTTAAACAAACAACTCGCTTTCTTGTTTGTCTCTTTGTTTGTTTGTCATCCTTTCAGTGGCCGCGATAAGGATTTTGCGCCCCCCCCCCCCCCCCCCCACCAAATTTTGCCAGGATGCATACATGTGGTAATAAAATATGGAAATACCGACATTTTGGCTAAGATGCTAAATTATAAGAAAAAAGCTGGGATATATAAATTTTATTTTAAGTCTTTTTACCTACCTGGGAAATGTTCTGTATTATAGAGTAGTTTAATAAAAACTGGGCATGTCTAATGTCTCACATTTTATTTTATAAATGAGACATGATTTAATATTACATAATAGTATATACAAAGTGAGTTTTTTTCGATGCCTATTATGGGGATCTCGGAAACTAGCAGAGCTAGAACAAAGGTTAAATGGGGAAAGATTTGCAGTTTTGAATGCTCAATCTAATGCCCCTTTTGGATTTTTAAAAAAGCTCATGGCTCACTAGATATTTTGAAAAGAGTGATTTTTTGCTATTTCATCAGATCTCTGTAGCTCCGTTATTTCTGATTGTACAGAGAAACTGTAGAGACAAAAATTGTAGATAATTTTGGGCTTAATAAGATAATCTTGTCCAATTTTTTATGTTGTTTGTGATTTTTGAGATATGACAAACTTGTGTTTTTTTTTATGTAAATTATAGTTGGCTGTGGCCATTTTTTGAGCTTTCCAAAGATATAATACTCGGCATAGTTATTACAAAATATAAAAGAGCTATGGATAATTTTCTAATTTTTTTTTAATTTTAATTTAATCACCCATGGAATATTTTCATAATTACGTTCTATTTTATAATTAGACATACTTCAAACTTTCAAATATTTTATTTTTGGCTGGTAACAAAATGTAACAAAATAAAACAAAAATTAAAAAACTCAAATTCAAATTATTATTAATTTAAAAGGCCACCTTTCTTTTAAAATAAAAAAGGTGTTCAAACAATCCACCATTATTATTTATGCAAATATTGCATCCTTTTTAAAACTGAATTTGTCGCCTTTCTTAGAGAGCGCCTGTCAATACTGGCAATTGCTTCTAAAACAACTGCTCTTAATTCAACAATTGTCTCATACTTTATTTTGTATTGTTCCCCACAAAAAGAAATCCAAAACAGACAAATCGGGGGATCGGGGCTATTAGGAAATAGGTCTATTTCTCCCTATCCAACTATTTGGATAGAACTGGTCTAGGTAATTTCTTACGGGCAAATAATTATCTGGTGGAGGTCCATCATGATAATTTTTGTTTTATTTTGTTACATTTTGTTACTAGCTAAAAATAAAATATTTGAAAGTTTGGTGTATGTATGTCTAATTATAAAATAGAACGTAATTATGAAAATATTCCATGGCTGACTATGTGAAAATTTAAAAAAAAAATCAGAAAAAGCCATAGCTCTTTTATTTTTTATAATAACTATGCCGAGTATTATATCTTTGGAAAGCTCAAAAAATGGCCGATTTTATAAGGCCACAGCCAACAATGATTTACATTTAAAAAAACACAAGTTTATGTCATATCTCAAAAATCACAAACAACATAAAAAATTTGATTATATTATCTTATTAAGCCCAAAATTATCTACAATTTTTGTCTCTACAGTTTTTCTGCAAAATCTAAAATAACGGAGCTACCTATAGAGATATAGAAATCTGATGAAATAGCAAAAAATCACTCTTTTCAAAATATCTAGTGAGCCATGAACTTTTGTAAAAATCCAAAAGGGGCATTAGATTGATCATTCAAACTGCAATTCTTTCCCCTTTTAACCTTTGTTCTAGCTCTGCTAGTTTCCGAGATCCCCATAGTGGGCGTCGACAAAAACTCACCCTGTATTTATTTTGATATTTATATTACAAAATATTTTCCAAAGACAAATATTTATTAAGTATAATAAAAGGGGCTCCGCCACTCGGAATAATACAAATACCCTTATCTACTAATTGCCAAATATAAAATCTTACCAGTGCTAAAATCTGTCTGGTGCTTAGTAAAAAAACATCATTAAATATGATATTTATAGAAATTTGCGTGAATAATCTTTTTTTAGTCAAATTTATATATTACTCATCGCCCAAAAGTATATATTACAGTAAACGCAAAAAAATATATCAAAACACGATATATTAATTTGGTGCACCAATATATAATAATTTAGGGTACCACCGGTCGTCACCAGAAGGTCGCGCCGCGCATCCCTAAAGTGCACAGGTAACGCTGCAGCAGAAAGCGCAGAAGCCCGAAGTCGAAGTGATTATGATGACCGACGTACTGGATGTTCTTTTTCTGTGTCAGGTTTGGGATTTGATGTTTTGTGGTGTATAACCCCACAATCAAAAGAAGGGGTCATTCGCATCATATTGTGGCAGTCGGCAGCGATAAAAAAGAAGTGGTAATCTTTTCCAATCGTGTAACGTCGGGCGAAAATAGGGGATAGGAATTTATGTAGCCAAAATTTCAAGAAAATCGAGGGGTGGGTTTTACACAGGGACCCTTTTTATTTTAAAGAGTCTCTGGTTTTACACCATTCTGCGCTTGCTGCTGCAGCGTTACCGGTGCACTTTATAGGGATGCGCGGCGCGACCTCTGGTGACGACCGGTGGTACCCTAAATTATTATATATTGACGCACCAAATTAATATATCGTGTTTTGATATATTTTTTTGCGTTTACTGTAATATATACTTTTGGGCGATGCGTAATATATAAATTTGACTAAATAAATATTATTCACGCAAATTTCTATAAATATCATGTAAAAAAATATTTCGACTTCGGGCTTCTGCCCTTTCTGCTGCAGCGTTGCCGGTGCACTTTAGGAATGCGCGGCGCGACCTCTGGTGACGACCAGTGGTACCCTAAATTATTATATATTGGCGCACCAAATTAATACATCGTGTTTTGATATATTTTTTTGCGTTTACTGTAATATATACTTTTGGGCGATGCGTAATATATAAATTTGACTAAAAAAAGATTATTCACGCAAATTTCTATAAATATCATATTAAAAAATATATATTAGCCCGAGAAATTTATATATTCAAAAATAATAATTTAGTCCGAAATGGCGCCTCATACAGAATTGATGTATTGGTTGTATAAAAATGGAAAATTCCGCTATTTGTCCTAATAATACGCCAATTTTTAAGCTAAAACGGAGCTACCAACGCAGGGACGGACGGAATACTAAAATACTAAACCCCCTAATCTATAAATGGCCCGTAACTTGGAAGAAAAAATAAATCGAAAATTTGATTTTAAAAAAATAGCTCTTTTACTAGTGTTGAATTAAGTATAAATTAATTTCAGAAAAATTGATCTAAAGTCAATTGACGCTATCTGCTACAAACACACCTACCGACCGGTAAAAGCCGTAAAAATTTGTCAAAATATGCAGGGAAGATAAAAACATGGCACGTAATAGCTTAATAGAAAAAATCACAAATCTTAATTCGCAGTAACAGAGTGTACAAAAGTAATGAACAATAGAAGTGAATACTTTTCGTAATAATTACCTCTATACGAGTTTAAAAGAGAAACTAAAGGTACTTCAAATAAACGCACAAAATTTGACAAAAAAATGCATTTTTTTTGTTTTTCGGGGTGTTCGTTATTTTGCAAAAATAATATTAGTGGATAGATCAGCTTTTAGGGGCCCCTTCTGGAGCTGCCGTCCCCCGTACGGCGGGCTCTGCGGACGCCTTATTGCTGCCAGTACATACATCCTTTCTTCTTAACGCGTTTTTAATACGATGTTTTATTACCAGCTTATGACATGTGCTTATCTGTTCATAAATTTCCACTACTCAAATATTTTTTTAATATTAATATTTTTTATAATAACATAGAACATAATAATAAATAAATAGCATAAAAACAATATATATATATATCATCCAGTTCTGAGCTATGTTTAAAGTTTCAAGTCTCTAGCTAATCCGGAAATTAGTAAAATCGATTGCAAAATTTGACGAAAACGACGGCGACGACGAAAACAAAGCGGACAAGAAAGCGAGTTAATATACACGTGATAAAAAACAAAGATGAAGTCATGGCTTCCTTATTCTATGCCAACCGAGAAAAGGTAATAAAATGACATATGAATCTACAGAAAAATAACGATTTCTAAATATATTTTCTTACTTCCGGCTGAACCGGAAGTGATATTCAAATTATGAATGGGCAATTTTGTTATTTTTGATCCTTAATATAAAAAAGAAAGAACAATATTTATTTATTCGAAAAAAAAAAGTGTTTTGGCCTTAACTTATGTCAATCTAGAGTAAGATTCCCCTGAAAAAGCAGCATCATTCTGGTTTTTAGTTGACCTTTTTATCTCAAAAACTAAGGAAATAAAAGGACTTAACACTTTATTTGAGACACCCTGTACAGGGTGGTCCAATTTAAATGCGCACTGGCTGTTATTTTCGTTATTTTTGAGCTAAACATAAAATTCAAAAATTATAATTAAGTAGAATTTTATGAGGAATTCCAATATGGTTCAGATTTTTTGTGAGGGTCGTCAAAAAGATATTTCAAAAAACTAATTTTTCGGAGAACGTTGAGGCGAATTTTATCAGGGAACTTTACTCCCTAAAAATATCAATTTTCATTTCCGGCTTCGAGTTTTCCCGGAAATGAATATCATTTTATCTTTTTTTTTAAGCACCTTGTCTATTCTCTCTTTCTTAATTAGTTGCACAGATAAATTATGATCAATCTTTTTTTTACCTATAAATGTTGAATGTCATCTTCTCCCCAAAAATGTATTTTTTTAAGTGAACTAAATTGCATAAAAAGACCCTCTTATGCAATGTCACCATGCATGTCCCTTATTTTTAGCTAAAAGTTAATTTTAAGATACATCCATCCGGGTAATTTGTGTCTTACGTAACGTTGTTTTATCGGCGATATCATTATTAAGATGTGTCTACAGATAGCTTTATTTATTTATTTAATTACTTTGACTTTTCACGAAAAATACAAAATTTTGGTGAACAGATGACACACAACGTTTACCTACTGGTAAAAAAACTGATTTAGGTACTTAACAGTGTAGCTTCCTGTATATAAAAAAATTACTCTCACATTTGAATTCCTCGCCAAAAATGCTGACCAATTTTAAATAAAATTTAAACATTAACATCCTGTATCTATTTTACTAAGCTTTTTCCGAGGTATGTCTTTTATATTCTGAATGACGTTTTGCATTTCTTGCACTTATTTATTTACACTCTGTATACCTATAGGTATAGTTTTACGTGGTTGCGGTTGATCATGATAGTCCAGGTTTAATATTGCATTTCATTGGGTAAGACAATTTTTTTATCCATCGATAGTACACCATCTAAAAAGCTTAAATCCGAGTTTTCGACCATCAACCCCTTGCAGGTTTTCCGCCATCTTGAATTAATGGTTAAATTAGTTTTTGCCCATAACAGCTGTATTTTTAATAATATCAAAAAATAGTCGACACCGTTTTTGAAGGAAAAATAGTGCTTTGCAAATTTGTTCTCTTGACATTTTCTTGAATTTTGCATATACAGGGTGTCCAACTTTAAAACTGTACAAATCCGTAAAATCTTCATTTTTGGAGATAATCGAATAAACTTTTTTTTATTCGAAAGGCCTTCAAAAACCGATTATTTTGATCGTCCTACCATTTTCAAAATGCAAATACAGGGCCGGCTGCGATTTTTTTATACCCCCGATTTTCACGAAAACTATTTAGCGATTTTTTTAATTAAAATTTGATTCCACGGCGTTAATCAGTACACCCCAAAACCTCCATGTACCAGATTTAAACAAAAAATGTACAGGGAGTTACATTCTGCAGGGTGTCAAAGTTGAACAAAATATGAATTTTAAAGGCATTTGCCGAGTCAAGTGTGCCAAGGAATCCCCTCGAAACAGTTGAATGGTCAATAGGACCACTCAAGGTGTTAGTGTGCAAAGGTCCAATACAAAATATACAGAGTGTTCTAACCTGTGCCATCTCAAATTACTGAATTTTTGGAACTTTATACGGGTCAAAAATCGAGTATATCAAAATCGCTCCACACACTATAAACGAACTAAATCTAAAAAATACAGAAACCTGCCAGTCAGTAAGTCCATATCAGTTAAGGTGGCTGGTGTGCCACAACAGGAAACGCACAGAAAATGTATCATCTTAGACAGTGACTTTGTTGAGAAAGGTTGTGTTTATCAATATTTTTTCAATGATTCCAGAGCACTCTTGATCCGTATAAGTTTCATAAAATTTCAGAATTTTGAGATGGCTCAGAGAAAATTACCCTGTATATTTTTGTATAGTAAATATTTTCACACCAACATTTTGAGTGGTCCTGTTGACCATTCAACTGTTTTGAAGGGATTCCATGGCACACTTGGCTCGCCAGATGCCTTTAAAATTCCTATTTTGCTCAACTTTGACACCCTGCAGAATAGAACTCCCTTTATATTTTTTATTCAAATTTGGTATATGTGGGTTTTGGGGAGTTCTGAGGGGTCAGATTTTAAATAAAAAAATCGCTAAATGATTTTCGTGAAAATTGGGGGTATAAAAAAATCGCAACCGGCCCTGGATTTGCATTTTGAACATAAGAAGCGGTTTTTCAAGGCCTTTCAAACAAAAAAAAATTTAGGCGATTATCTCCAAACGCGAAGATTTTACGGATTTGTACAGATTTTAAGTTGGACACCCTGAATAACAAGTTAAAAAAAATAATCGAGAAAAAGGGGGTTGCAATTGTGTTCACATCTAATACCTTTTTTGCTGCTAACCACAGCACGAAATTTTCCTAACAAAAGTTGTTCACCTGTGACTTGCCCGAACAATAGTTTATTTCCGGTAGCGTCTCATAGTTGGGCGCAACGTCTCCTAGCGCCCAAGTACGCGCGCTATACCTTGCCTGAATCTTCCCAAGTTTTTTTATACCTGACTGTACTTTGACATATTATTATGTAGGGCATAGGGCATAATAAGTAATTGTGTCCGCGCGTCCTGGTTTATGGCAGAAGGACGGAAAGTTGAGTTTTTCGGACGGATGCAGACTTCACCGGCCGAGGCGCAGTCGGGGCTGGCTAACCGCAGGAGCACGAAAAAGAACTTTTCGTCCGTGGTTCGTTCATACAATATTTCATCATTCATACAATATTTTGTATTCCAATGTGCTTATACATACAGTGGCCGGCAGAAAGTACGCACCATATATGGGATTTTTTCATTTTACATTTATCTTGATAAAAGTTTGTGCATTCCCGCAAACTTAAAACGCAGTTTTCAAAATTTGAATAGGTATCTCATTTCGTATACGGGGGAGGTTCGAAAATAAGCTCAAGAGTAAAATACCCTTATTTTTAATTTTAGAGAAAACATGTATTACCTACGAAAAGTTGTTTAGAATTGAAAGGTAAGACCAAAAATGCCATTTCAAATTTTCTATTCCAAAAAAATTAGGATTAGTTTATGAACTTGGAAATTAAACCAGGTTTGTACACATTTTATCATTTCTATTTTGCAGGAGCTATAATTACTGTTCAAACAAATTAATTGTTATGGAACTCACGTTTTTAAATGATAAATCCTCTCTAAAATCGAACTGGCATATCAAATAAAGTGATTTTATTTTCTATACAGGGTAAATCATAAAAAATGCTGAAAAAGTGTTTTTTGGAATAGAAACTTGAAAGTGCATTTTTGGGCTTACCTTTGAATTCTAAACAACTTTTCATAATACATATTTTCTCTAAAATTAAAAGTAAGGGTACTTTACTCTTGAGCCTTTTTCATATTTTCCAACCTTCCCGTATAGGAAATGAGATATTCAAATTTTGTAAACTATTTTACATCGGATCGCGAGCAGTATATTCTGTAAATTTATTTTGCTACTTAATTTAAAGAAATTTATAAAGATCCACGAAAGGTAAAAACACAATTTTTAGGACTTCTGAAAGAATTAGTTCATAATTACAAGCCACTTGGAATCTCATATTAGTCAAACCCTGGTAATCGATCGCAAAGCCTTCATGTGATTTTGTTTATATCTACTTCCGCTGTAACTTGGATAGACTATAGGAATTATTGTAATGAAAACTAAACAGCATCATTCCTGATCTTAATTTTCTACTTTTTTAAATATAATACTTACATAATAATATGACTGTTATTAAACTGTCAAATAAAAACAATTGCTTCTATTCTCTCCATGGCCTACTCATCAATATCGATTAATGTGAAATTAAACTTAAAGGTACTAATTATTTGTTCCATAAAAGTCAAGAATTTTGCTTAGATACGTAAAATAGTTTGATGATATTTTAATTTATTATTATTTTGGCATCAATTTAGAACTGGGAAACGTAATGTAACTAAATTTATACCCCAAATGCTAGACGGCACATCAACTTTGCAACAAACAAAACAGAATTTTAAAGCGTAAATATCATTTTCTTTTGAAAAATACCTATTCTTATCGGTAATTAGTAATAAAAAAATTAATAGAATGATGAAGCTAGTGATATAAAATAGTTTTTACGAAGTTTCGAATTTTTAAAATTTCAAAAATATTTTAGTAGAGCGTTCAAATTTGTTACACGTACGTAGAATTGAAAAACAAACAACTTTTTCAAGTAAAACTTTTTGATATTTTAACAACTAAATCCATTTTTGGCGATATATATTTTTTAAATGTCATTTTTGACAGATAACGAAAGTCACATGACCACGTTTGAGTGGGTCATTTTTCATATTTTTTAAAGCAAAAGGTAACTCCAAAATTAAATTTCAAAATAAAACGTTAATTAAAAATTTCCCCCTTATAGTGCGAACTTTTTGGAGGACACTGTATATGCAAAATTCAAGAAAATGCCAAAAGAAAAAATTTGCAGAGCAATTTTTCTCCTTCAAAAATGGTGTCGGCTATTTTTTTGGTAAAATTAAAAATACAACTGTTATCCGCGAAAAACTAATTTATCCCTAAATTCAAGATGGAGGAAAACCTGCAAGGGGTTGATGGTCGAAAATTCGGATTTAAGCTTTCTGCATGGTGTAGGTACTATCGGTGGATAAAAAAGTTATTACCCAATGAATTGCGTTATTACTCATATAAATCCGATTAAATTTACTGGATTATGACTTCTCTATAAATTATGGTTTTCATTTTTAGAACATGAATGTTCTCATTTAAATTGTATCACCCTATAGAATATATACGTAGGGTAATTTTAGAATTTGTAAACTCCGTTGGAGTTAGATATCAAAGAGCTTTATTTGGACAAGATGAACGAAAGGGTACAAAAAATTTAAAAAAATTACAAGAAGTGTTTTTAAAAAAGATCCTAATTTCCAACTACTTACTTCATTACTTTGTAGCTGAGATAATTCCTGGAGCTATTCAATACTACATGCAATTTCGGAGTAAAATGTCAATTCCCTATATCGCAATGAAATACACTGGGAGTAAAGTTTCTCTGGAGGTTTCCTAGAAAGTCAGCTAAATTAATAATTAGCTTCTGCAGAAGCAAGTCATTGTGAACGATATTCTCCAATTCCAAATTGTTTTTGCCTTTATTGTAATTCAGGTAACTTGAAATACATCACTCAAATACATAGGTGTACACTCATTTCTTTAATTATTGTTTTATCATGTTAGTTTGCGATCAGAAATTAGGTCTTCGCGAAAGCTCAATAAACGAATTTCTCTAATTAATATAAGCTAACATCTGGAAGATAAATTAGAGAAAATCTACGCACATGACAAAAAATAACCACCCACATTGTACTCAAATGATTGGAAAAGTAGCAGATCAACAAATAATTTTTGAAGTTCTATAAAGAGAGAAAAGTTAATTGATTACATTTTAAAAAATGAATCGTGAAGGAAATTCGGAAAGCTCCGCAAAACTTTTTCCACATGGCGATAGAAGTGTCCGCGCGGCACTGACCATCGATCAATCAATGTAGAGGTAAACAGCAAACAGCCCTAAATATAAATGGAACGGAAATGTTAAAATTATTTATTTCCTTACAGAGGCCTCACTTTCTTTTAGTTTTATTGAATTAAAGATAAAGGCTTCAAATTAAGATGTGTAATATTTTAGGGTAATGTATAAACCGAAATACAAGAATTGCGATGAACACGATACCTATCTGGTAAATGTAAAGTTAGCAGATGATGCACATTTTGATATAGGAGAGTATTTATCTACTTGATATCGATAGTGATAGTAGATATGATCCTGAAAAATAGTTTATATGAATATAAGAAGGTTTATAATCGAGATATAATTAAAATTTTAATTTTGTTCTGGTTTTTAATTATAACCGTAGTAGATAGGTACCTACTTAATGCTTGAATATATTATTATTAAATAAGTCGCTATTAATAAACCAAATAATTATTGATGGGTAGGTAAGTATCCCAGTTGTATACAGTGTGTCTGGTTTTTCGTGTTAAGGCGCTACGATACCCCCCATTTTCAAGGGTTTCGTAGTTTACATCTCCGACTTGCATTTCTTAATATTTTCACTTGATTTTTTTTGTGGCTTAGATAAAACTATGAAGAATCGTCGTTGTGTATCACGAACTGTGCAGGACACTGTTAAAAAAATGCCAAACATACCCGAAATTCGACTATATTCGGTTAAGAATTTCGAGTATTTCCGCCGCTCAAAAATAATTCGAAAGACACAACGACGATTGAGGCATTCGATAACATTATTTTAAGACTACTTTCAAGTCGATACGTTTGTTCGTTTGGCTATGATTTGAAAACTACGAACCCATTGCCCGCCAATAAAATCATCCGTGAATTGGCCTTCCGAGCAGGAATTAGACGTACGGAGATAGACGGGCGGGCGGGCGTTCGCTGGAACTCGTGGTTCCCCTACTCCCCCTACTTCGGCCTACCTCACCGGGCTCGGGAACCACGTCAGGAGAACTTTCAATCGATATCAGATGTTTCATTTTTCATTTTATTACTCTCAGTCTCCCTTATTTGTGTTTCGCTTGTTTTGAATGTTAGAATATTATTACATTATGTATGTCGACTGGCATATAATAATACTCATTATTATTATTCCTCCAGGAGTAATAAATAAATAATTATTATTCACAAAGTACTTTTTGCTTTTGTGTAAAATGGTTTAATCCCTAGGGCAGAAAATGGCCTGGTCGTGCAAAAAGAGTAAATTTAAATTCTAGACCAAATTGTGCGCTTGATTTTTACTTTAAAAATGTGATAGGTACAAGTAATATTTTTGTCAAATAAATAGGTCATGTAAAGCATTTTTTGAAAACGAATAATATCCTGTGTAATACGATCATTGTGTCAAATCGCTGCATGATAAAACCTAATTTTATATACTTTCCAGATGAAACGAAAATAATTCTGACATCCAGTCAGTTTTAGAAACTTCTTCGTTAGAAGATTGTTCGAAAGTCATTTGAGTTGAAAATCGGGCAAAATAAAAATAGAGGGTACATTTTATTGTTCCAGTCTGTCGAATTTATGACATTTTAATAAATTTTCTAGGATGTTCTATAATTCAGATTTGTCAGAAGGTTCTGAAACTAAACGGCAGTCAGGGCAAGAATACCTATAATGTTTGATAATGATGTCGCAACAGTCACAGTGAAACCAATAGGAGTACTTTGTGGGCTTGTGTGCTTTTATTCCCGTACCTAATATGGTTCCCAGAATTTGAGAGAGGGGTACTAGGGTACTAACACATATTTTGCATTTTGCACACTTATTATTCGGATTTAGGTATACCTAAGTGCAGGTGCATAGGGTTTGAGAAACAAACTTTCTGGGAAAAACAGGGCTTTGAATGAAACATTTACAAGGGATTAGAAATTAATAGCTCCTATTATCTCAAAACTATTACTTTATTTGAAAACGGAGACCGGTTTCGCAACTCTATAAATTTACCTACATCCTCAGGGCAGGTAGTAGGTATATGTATAGATAAATAAAGAACCTTTACTTACCTAGCCATTATATATTTGAAATATATACATTCAGCCACAAGTCAAAGTTGAAACAATTAAAAACATTTACATACTTATAATCTTTTTTCAAGTATCTCCTTCAAATTTCCTGCAAGCTCTTGGACTATAAGTGATTATCCTTTATTTATTTCCTTTTTTAAATCTTATATTGTAGTCCTTGATGATGTAATTTTATAGATTAACGAAACCGCTTACTGTTTTGAAATAAACAAATCATAGTTGTGATATAATATTATACCTATGGCCTATTCACTCTAATCCCTCTAAAGTGAACTCTTACCAAAGTCTAGAAAGTATATCTCTGGACGCTGCTCTTACAGTGTAGAAAGTTTTCAGTTAGATTTATTTATTATTACACAAATATTATAATGGAATACTAAGTATATAAAACATTTTATAGAAGTAGAATTTAAACGCACTTTTTTGGTCGTAACAACACTATTATGCCGAACAATAATTATCCAATCAAACATTGATAGATGTTCAACTGACCCTAACGTGGTTCAAGAAGAATTCGGTAATAGAATCGTTAATTTAGATTTTATAATTGAGCAATTACAGAAGTTTTTTATACACGAACTCTTCATAGTACCTATGCACCTTTGCTGATATGAAAAATAATAGTAAAATTGCTTCGACGCCAAAAAGCTATGCAGTGTGTTGCCAACGAAAAGTGAACGCCCTCTATAACTCCCAAAAAATATCATTTTTGCAATAAAGCAAACAGGCCACCGCCGTTTTTTAAATATTCGCGCTTCTTCGTCGGCATCGGCGAGACTCGTGTGACCCGTCGGCGGCGGCCGGCACCTGACTTATTATTTCATATTATCTACACAGGAAAAAAAGACTGTTGTGATTTTAGTGAGTTCGTGTATATAGTCACTTTTCTAATCTAATCTATCCTTTTGACGTAATTGCAGATGAACCAATAAGTTTAAAATAGTTTAAATTTCCGTTAAGAAGACGTATTGTCACTTTGATACTAAAATTGGCATACTACAATGAAAGCATAACCTCGGTTTTAAAATGTCTCATGTTTTATTTAAACAATTAAATTTATTTTATTTAAATAATAATAATTCTCACCCTCAGACTACTACAAACTATCTAAGAGTACCTCAGAAGCAACTGAAAAAACATTATAATTCATTGGATGAACAAAACAACTTAATTGCAACTTTTATAATTCATCAATATAATCAGTAAATCATGTTTTTCAATTTTTATGGTATTCAAGAAATTCTTAGAATTTTCATATTAGAATTCATGTCAAATACAAGTTAGATTGAATCAAGTACTTTTTACTCGACTGAACTAATATCCTATTACAAACACGTTAGTAAAAAAAGCTGTGACCTTGACTGAGCAATTTACCAAAATCAATGATCGCAAATTAATGATCGCAAAGGTTTTGAATCAACCCTACATTTTATATCGTTCGTAGTCATAATGAACACTGTGCAAGTGAATGGCCATTAACAAACTGGGGGTTACTAGAACCTGTATCCACTAAAATTAAATGTTATTAATTTATTGATCTTATCTGCAACATTTCTGTTTTGTCAATTATAAGTTGCTACACTAGCAACTTGATTTGCATTTTACACATCATTTGCTTATTATTTAGGCAATAATATGATATATTACTAATAATTATAATTGATATTAGTACCCACAATTATTACAAATCCAGCAAAAATTCAGTGACAGTAGTTATAATTTCAGTATAATAAACAGTTAAATGTACCCCTATTCAATTCAACACCATGAAACGTTTGTTCTGACAAAAGAATGTGCTTAGAAAAGAAGTATTATAGAATCAATTCCAGAACATGCTATTTATTGAAATAAAATATTACATTTAAATTATTATTCATTAGAATTCAATATCAATTGTCATTGAATTGATTATTGTTAGTTACAAAAAAGCTTCTGCTTGAGTTTGAGGAATAATATCTCATATTGAATTAAACAGTTTTTTTTTTACAAAGTGACAGATTTTTCTCAGTGTAGTAACTACGGCGGCTGCCCCTCAATCGTAGCACTATGAAGGGGCAGGCTGGAGTGGGGAGTCGTGGGGACTAGAGGAAGGAAAAGGATATGCATATCTAATCGAGCGACGTTTGTCCTGAATTGAGTCGGACACTTCAGGCGGACTTCATAAGTATCGTAGCCTCTTAACACCCCTGAAAATCTATGTAGGCTGGGGGAATTGAACGGGGGCAATTTTTTTATAAATATGTCCCTGAAAGGCCAACTAACAAATAAAAACAATTTAAATTATTGGACCTTACTCAACAAAGTCACTGTCTAAGATGATACATTTTCTGTGCGTTTCCTGTTGTGGCACACCAGCCACCTTAACTGATATGGACTTACTGACTGGAAGACTTCTGTATTTTTTAGATTTAGTTCGTTTATAGTGTGTGTAGCGGTTTTGATATACTCGATTTTTGACCCGTATAAAGTTCCAAAAATTCAGTAATTTGAGATGGCACAGATTAGAACACTCTGTATATTTCGTATTGGACCTTTGCACACCAACACCTTGAGTGGTCCTATTGGCCATTCAACTGTTTTGAGGGGATTCCATGGCACACTTCTTGACTCGCCAGATGTCTTTAAAATTCCTATTTTGCTCAACTTTGACACCCTGCAGAATGGAACACCCTACATATTTTTTCTTCAAATTTGGTATGTGGGGGTTTTAGGGTGTCCTGATTAACGCTGTGGTGTCAGATTTTAAATAAAAATATGCCTAATACGGTTTTTCGAAAAACGCACCCCTTTAAAAAATCGCAGTAGGCCAGGATTTCGCGGCAATGCCAAACCAATACCTCGCAAGTGATGACCTTTCAGGGACATATTTATAAAAAAATTGCCCCGTTCAATTCCCCCAGCCTACTTAGATTTTCAGGGGTGTTAACACGAAAAACCAGACACACTGTATGTCGTAAATAAAACTAATGGTAGAAAATCTCATTATTTCATATGAACATAAGGTTCAAAACCGCTTAATAAGAAGTGAAATGGGTGGGAAAGTTTATCTAAAAAATAGATTTTCCTGAATATTTTGGAAACGACAAAAGATCCGCAATCTGCAATTTGGTACGGTTTATAAAAGCGTGGAAGGCAATAGAACGGAGGCACTAAAGTTCGCGTAATTGTACCAGTGACGTGCAGGCAGGTAAGTTGTGCCCCTTTTTAGTGAAAATTATGTACGCCTATGGAATATTTGAATTATTGTTGGGTTTCCGATCATCTGCATTCAATTTCACATAAAAATGTTTCTGGCAAATTTGTCCTGAAACGCTTAGATTGTGTGTAAAACAGGAAAATGATAGGTTGCACCAGAAAAATCAGCTGCTTGGGTAATTTTCAACAACCCGTACTCTTCTTCATATGAACTTTTCGTCTTAAACATTAGATTTAGTTATTAGATTTAAAAACATTATTTTTATAGTGTGTACTTATAGACTGTAATTTGCAACGCCGTGTATCTTTCTTATTAAGCGTTTTTGAGCCTATATGAGTTCGTATGATTTTTTTTTGCTTAAAATTAAATTTTCTTCCATCAGTTTTATTTATGGCATTTACAACTGGGTCACCCTGAATCGAGCCCAGTATATTTTATGTTCCCAGATATAGCCCATTTAAACTTTTCAAAGTGTCACCGTCACTCTGTATGTACAGGGTGAGCGAAACTCGACGTCCCAGGCCTACTAATGTCCAATTATGACCGAAAATTCGCTTTTTTTATGTTTGGCAAAATGGCCGCTGTTACGTCATCGATATTATTTTTCCAGATGTGCTGTATCTTTTATTGTTTAAAATCTACAGGGTCTAATATGTAAAAAACATGGATTTTTTCTAATAATTTTCCGAAATCTAGCTAGCCATGGAAACAATTGATAATCAGAAATTATTTAAGAGTATGTTAGGGTGTCTTATGCACCCTTAAATTTATTCAACTGGAATATTATTAAAAAAGTTTTTTGTAACAAGTTAGTAACAAGCACAATTCAAAATTTTTAAAAAATATTCCAGTTGAATAAATTTAAGGGTGCGCAAGGCACCCTAACATACTCTTCAATAATTTCTGACTATCAATAATTATTTCCATGGCTAGCTAGATTTCGGAAAATGATTAGAAAAATTTCCATGTTTTTTTTACATATTTGACCCTGTAGATTTTGAATAATAAAAGATACAGAAAATATTTCCCTACAAAAGTTGTTGAAAATAATAAGGACTTTCAATGTGTATGGAAAAATGGTATGTTTCTGGGGATATAATATGGATGACGTCACAGTGGCCATTTTCCCCAAACATCAAACAAGCTAATTTTCGGTCAGAATTGGACCTAAGTGTGTACCATTAAAGAACCCCTTTTCGAAATTTTATTTTGAATTTTAGTGTTCCCGCTGTAGGCCTGGGACGTCGAATTTCGCTCACCCTGTACAGAGTTTTCAAGCGAAAACTGCGACCCCCTATTATTTCTCTAATTTCTGATGATAGAGAAAAAGTTTTATTTAAAAGTTGTACAGGATGGCCCAGTTAACGTGATAAACCCGATTTTCTCGGTAATTTTAAAGATGAATAATATAATTGATTGTTCAAAAAAAGTTGTGTAGAATTTTCCAAACTGTAAAGAGGGTTGCTAAAAAGTTATTTAAAAAATATCCTTTTCCAAAAAATTGTGAAGTTGGATTTTAGCACGGAATATTAGTAGTGAGAATACGGGGAGTAACAAAATATCGTCTGTTCTCCTTTTGTTCTCCCAATTCCAACCATTTACAGTTTTATATAATATATCAAAATAACCAAGCAGCGAATTTTCCTTTTTGATAAACTACGTCAAATATACCTAAATAAATAAAAATATATTGTTATATAAAACTACTTATACGTACAGGGTGAGTTCTTTTCGATGCCCACTATGGGGATGTCGGAAACTAACAGAGCTAGAACAAAGGTTAAATGGGGAAAGAATTGCTGTTTTGTATGCTCAATCTAATGTCCCTTTTGGATTTTTAAAAAAGTTCATGGCTCACTATTAGATATTTTGAAAAGAGTGATTTTTTGCTATTTCATCAGATCTCTGTAGCTCCATTATTTCTAATTATACAGAAAAACTGTAGAGACAAAAATTGTAGATAATTTTGGGCTTAATAAGATAATCAAGTCCAATTGTTTATGTTGTTTGTGATTTTTGAGATATGACATAAACTTGTGTTTTTTTAATGTAAATCATAGTTGGCTGTTGCCTTATAAAATCGGCCATTTTTTGAGCTTTCCAAAGATATAATACTCGTAAAAGAGCTATGGCTAATTTTCTGATTTTTTTTATTTTCACATAGTCACCCATGGAATATTTCATAATTACGTTCTATTTTATAATTAGACAAACTTTCTAATATTTTGTTTTTAGCTGGTAACAAAATAAAACAAAAATTATCATGATGGAGCTCCACCACATAATTATTTGCCCGTAAGAAATTACCTAGATCAGCTCTATCCAAATAGTTGGATAGGGAGAAATAGACCTAAGTATTTCCTGGCAGCCCCGATCCCCCGATTTGTCTGTTTTGGATTTCTTTTTGTGGGGAACAGTACAAAATAAAGTATGAGACAATTGTAGAATTAAGAGCAGCTGTTTTAGAAGCAATTGCCAGTATTGACAGGCGATCTCCAAGAAAGGCGACAAATTCAATTTTAAAAAGATCCAATATTTGCATAAATAATAATGGTGGATTGTTTGAACACCCTTTTTATTTTAAAAGGGGACCTGTACAGGGTGGGCCAAATTGGACACTTTTAAAGGAAAACTCCTATTTTTGACGGAGATAGACGAAAACTGATATCGGTGTCTGAGGCTCATTTTTTATGATAAACTTAATGGCGAAATCCGCAAATCGATATCTGTCACCGTTCTTGAGTTGGAGGGCGTTTTTCGAAAATGTGCGTTTTCGAAAAGTGGCCGTAACTTTTTTCGGGTTGAAAATTTTGTATTTCTGTAAAAACATTCTTAAAGCACTTTTTAAGTAGAATCCAATGCTGCTATTACATTTTTTTTCTATTCAATGGTTTAACAGTTAGGGATACAAATTTTTATTTTTTAAATGGAACACCCTGTATATTTTTGCATTTTTTTAATAGAGCAAAAAATTAACATTCCAAAAATATATAATACTTAATGATTTACTTAAGTAGTTATCAATTACTACTAGATTTTATGATTTCATGTGTATAATTGGAAGCACGCCCTTTCAACAAGTATAGGCTTTGGACGGTGTGACAATGAAACAATCGTGGAAAAATGTTTACTGTTACCTACCTGTAAAATTTTCAGTTAGGCTGTTTAGGCAGGGTAAAGATTTTTCTATTTTTGTGTAATTTATAATATTTATAACATACCTGCAATGAAATTTGAAAGTTATGAAAAAGGGGATATGATAGTCAGTTTTTTTTGTAAAAATGTAAGATACCAAATGTAAGATGTAAGCAAATAAATCAAAATCAAATCAAATCAAATTTATACAATCCGGGGAAAATGCCTATCTCTGTTTAACTCGTACCTACCTTTTCGGCCTACTATTAATCAAATCTATTAACTATTACTCTAACAATATTATTAATCAAATTGTGTCGCAATGTAGCAAAAATGTGCTTGAAAGGATGTCTTCTCTCTGGATACCGCTCATAGTATAAATGGCTCGTTGCATCTGATTTTTCCCCGGATTGTATTAAACAGACTCTCATATACCATTTTTCATAACTTTCAAATTTCATGTAGGGATGTTGTAAAGTTTATAAATTACACAAAAATAGAAAAATCTTTACCCTACCTAAACAGCCTAACTGAAAATTTGACAGGTAGGTAACAGTAAACTTATTTCCACGGTTGTTTCATTGTCTCACCGTCCAAAGCCTACTTGTTGAAAGAGCGTGCTTCCAATTATACACATGAAATCATAAAAGCTAGTAGTATTTGATACCTAACTACTTAAGTAAATCATTAAGTGTTATATATTTTTGGAATGGTAATTTTTTGCTCTATTAAAAAATGCGAAAATATACAGGGTGTTCCATTTAAAAAATAATATTTTTTATAGTTAACTCTTAAACCATTGCCTTGAAAAAAAATTTACTAGCAGCATTGGATTCTACGTAAAAAAGTGCTTTAAGAATGTTTTTACAGAAACACAAAATTTTCAAGCCGAAAAAAGTTACGGCCACTTTTCGAAAACGCACATTTTCGAAAAACGCCCTGTAACTCAAGAACGGTGACAGACATCGATTTGCGGTTTTCGCCACTAAGTTTATCAGAAAAAATGAGCCTCAGACACCGATATCAGTTTTCGTCTATCTCCGTCAAAAATAGGAGTTTCCCTTTAAGTGTCCAATTTGGCCCACCCTGTACAATATGGTAATAGGAACCAAAGGAAATTGTAAAAAATATTCAGATCTTCGGTTAACACTTAAAATTAATAAATAAACAGTATAATAGATTGTGTCTCGGAAATAAAATACTTAGGTGTTTTGTTGGATCCTCAGTTAGCCTTTGCAAATCATGTTGATTTTCTTTGAAAGAAATTGGGGGAAAAAATTGGGTTTTTTAGGCGCGCTTCTGTTTGTCACAATGGGCTAGAATGCTGGTCTGCAATACAATTATTCATCCGCATTTTAGTTATTGTCTTTCATTGTTGATATCATGTACCCAGGACAATATACACAGATTACAATTGCAACAGAACAAAGTTATGCGTATAGTGCCGAATTGTAGTAAATACACGCCGATTAGAACTATGCTGCGGGATTTGAACTGGTTGTCTGTTGAGCAGAGCATTAAAAGGGCGAACCTAATATTGATACCTATATAAAATAGAGCATGGCCAGCTTCCCACTTACTTGTATAATTTTCTTGAGAAAACAGCAAATTTTTTTCAGTATAATATTCGTTCTAGCTAAAATTACAATATTCAATTGAAAAAAACGGCAAGTTTGCAGAAATCGTTATTGTATGAATGTGTTCGGCTTTTTAATGCGCTTCCAGATGCGACAAAATGTGCACCAACACTGAGAATCTTTGTTGGGGTTTTGTCTGATTATTTACGTGATGTTTGATGTTTGAATGTAGCTGAACTAGTGCTTTACAAGACTTCGTTTTATTTTTTATATTGTGTTTGTTCATGTACTAGCCGAGTGCTAAATAAAGAATTGTTATTATTATTATTATTTTAAAATAATAATAATTTGAATTTGAGTTTTTTAATTTTTGTTTTATTTTGTTACATTTTGTTAGCAGCTAAAAACAAAATATTAGAAAGTTTGAAGTACCTATGTCGAATTATAAAATATAACGTAATTATGAAAATATTCCATGGCTGAAATCAGAAAATTAGCCATAGCTCTTTTATTTTTTATAATAACTATGCCGAGTATTATATCCTTGGAAAGCTCAAAAAATGGACGATTTTATAAGGCAACATCCAACTATGATTTACATTTAAAAAACACAAGTTTATGTCATATCTCAAAAATCACGAACAACATAAAAAATTGGATATGATTATCTTATTAAGCCCAACATTATCTACAATTTTTGTCTCTACAGTTTTTCTGTATAATTAGAAATAACGGAGCTACAGAGATCTGATGAAATAGCAAAAATCACTCTTTTCAAAATATCTAGTGAGCCATGAACTTTTTAAAAATCCAAAAGGGGCTTTAGACTGAGCATACAAAACTGCAATTCTTTCCCCATTTAACCTTTGTTCTAGCTCTGCTAGTTTCAGAGATCCCCATAGTGGGCATCGAAAAAAACTCACCCTGTATATGGTTGGAATTGGGAGAATAAAAGGAACCTAAAAAACTCAAAATATACAGGGTGTCTCAAAAATCTGAGCAAGTGATGCTTCCGGTCAAACTGGAAGTCAAAAATGAAAGCCGACAATATTTTGTTACTCTCCGCATACCTACTCAATACTAATATTCTGGGTTAAGATCCATCTGCACAATTTTTTGGAAAAGGGTATTTTCGCAATAACTTTTTAACAACACCCTGTATATTAAGCATTAAGTATTATCACATTAACTGGGACACCCTGTACGGGTGGTCAAGTTATGTAGATCACCACTAATAACTTTTCTATTTTCTGAGCTAGAAAAAAATTTAAATAAACAATTGTAGGCTTAAACCAGGGCTGTTTAAATGCATTTTCAGAAAAACAATTGAACATCCAATACCCAGTGTAACTGTAGTTTTTTTTAGAACACCTAGACTGACCTGAGTATACAATAGGAATTTGTGGATGGTGAATGTATCGACTGATCTAAACCCTTCAATAAACTGAAAAACGAAGCTACCAAATTACATTATCATAAACACGCTATAGACCATAGGGTCACTCTAGCAAACACAACGCGATGTTACCTGGAGTTTACTATTTTTAACACGTGTTAAGTTAAAAGGTTTTAAATCTAGTGATTTTTTATGACAGGTCTTTATTTTAAAGGTACATACTTAAATCTCTGCTTGCAGATGTTAGCTGTACACATATACATACAGCACTAATGAAACACAATCCCATTTATTCACTTAGAAACTATTTGTTATATACTTCTTTCGTTGGATTATTTTTGAAGATTTTTAAATTGTATGGAGTTTCCCACTTGAGTGCTAAGATTATGCAAACTAAAAGAACAAATTAAAGACCACAACGTATTTTTATTTATTTTTACATTAATACAATGTATATTATGTATAATTAATTGAAGTACTTATTATCCACAGTGTACAAACCACATATTTATTAATTAGTAGGATATTACATTTACAAACGATATGTTTTCCTATCTTTCTAGTATGTTGACTTGGTTCAGAATTTTTGCCTAATTGTTTCCCTTTTATTCCACAGCTATGATTGATTAATCTTTCTTATTGGCTTTAAGTAATTTTGTAAACAAAATTATTCCAAGTGAGTTCATTAAGTTTATTGACTGCTAATATCGTACCTCATATTTGTAGTATTATGGTAGGTAGTTCGATTTTAGAATAATTTTATTTACGTACTAAGAACATTAGACCGGCAAAAATATAGAATAGTTTAGTATAATACATTACTTATTACTTCAAAACTAGAAAATATGTATCAATAGGAACCTGTTGTAGATATCCCTAGAGAAAAATAATTTTTACTGCGAATACTAAAAAAGTATTGATCGCCGTACATAGTGTCTATCAGTATTTTGTATTAACTACGAATTTGAAATATTTTGCATTATGATGTAAAAATAATTGTTTAGTTTATGCAAACAATAATTAAGCTTTAATAGTATATATTTTCCTAGAAGACGGTGAATTCTTGGCCAGGCATATTTAATTGTTCCATATTTTTCAGTTATGTTACAATGGGAATAGATCTGGGAAATCTAGCTGCCTTAAGAACATTTAGGGTGCTTCGAGCCCTTAAAACTGTTGCGATAGTGCCCGGTAAGTATATTGTTGACTAGTTGACGTTTGATGCAAATCCTTAAACACCCTTTACCATTTTAGGACTAAAAACTATAGTTGGGGCTGTTATAGAATCTGTAAAAAATCTACGAGATGTGATAATTTTAACAATGTTTTCGCTTTCCGTTTTTGCTTTAATGGGTTTACAAATTTATATGGGTGTCCTGACCCAAAAGTGTATCAAAAATTTTCCGGAAGATGGTTCCTGGGGGAACTTTACTGGTGAAAATTGGGAAAGATTTGTTAGTAACGAAAGTAAGTGGTTTTTCAATGGCAGCCACTAAACAGACATTTGGCAACTCGAGATTACTTTTCAGTAATATGAAGAAAATGTTGGAAAAACAGAAATTTCTGTAAAATGAAATGTGACGTATGGAAAGCTTTAGAAATTAATACCTGCATTTTTAAATTTCCTTAGAAATTTTCAGAATTTCAATGGAATCTCAACTAAAAAATTTCACAGGCCTTGAGAAACACCATGTATCGCAAAAAAATATAGAAGATAACATCAAAAAATAATAAAAAAAAATGACCTTTTTACGATTCCGCAAATTCTCTATTTTTCCATACTATTTATGTTGTTCCCTGGAAAATTTTGTGCAGACGCCCATGATTATGTGGAAATAGTGATTCTATTAACAGCGGTTTTTTCAGGGGTAATATAACAAGTCATGTGCCTATTATCGATAATACCTTTCGTTAATTTTACGAATTATGATCCCAAAGCTGAGTGATAAATTAACGAAAGGTATTATCTATTATTAGGCATACCATGAGTTCTATTTAAAAAAAAAAGAATTTAACAACTGCAAATAGTTTAATAATTATTCAGTGTGTATGTAGCCATAATTTATCAACCCAACTTCTTAGAAATAAATTAACTACAAGGATTATAAATATTACGCCTCTTCGAAAATTAAATTAAATAAAAATAAAAAAAGCAGCCACAAGCGGGATTTGAACCCAGGACCTTTCGCACGCAAAGCGAGAATCATGCCCCTAGCCCATTGAGGTCAGATGAATATTTACCTAGTTAGACGTATATAAATTTAATTACCATGCTTCAAAGTTAAAGTATATTTGACAGCTGTCATTTAGGTTGAGCTTTCGGTTCTGAATATGTTTTTTGTGCTAATATATATTTAATGATCGATGGTGTGTTTACTGAAAACATATCTTCCAGTCCTATATTAAATTTGGTAATGTGAAGGAGTTATCGGGTTATCAGTTTTAGCTTGCCACAATATTGGTTTAGCGTAACTACGACGTAACTAAGAGAGTAGGATTTCAGCGAAAATACCACTAGTGGTATTATCACTGAAATCATCACCTGATTGGCTAATATTTCAAAAAATATGTAATTTCGTTGGTTCATATTGGCAGGCGTTAAATTCTCAATATTAGACTACTGTGTACAAGGTTATTCATATAACATTCTACCCCCCTTAACTTTTTTTTAATTTTGAAAAAAAAATGTAAATATGAAAATTGTTTAAAATTTTCTTGTGATTTCAGTTGTGTATTCGGAAAACAAATTATTGTCGTGTTTTTTAAGATATACACCAAACTTCTGTTTTTTTTTAGATGAAACACCCTGTATATTTCTCGATTTTCGAAATCAACGCATTTTTCTGGATTTTCTGTTATATGTTTGCTCTAGTCGTTTTTACAAAATCGTCCTTTGAATTATTGAATATTGGACAAAGTCAAAATTGCCATGGAAAATTCAAAACAACTATGACGAGAATCATAGCTTGACTTTGACAGTTTGTATCAGGTGTTAGTTGTTGTGTTACCACATCGTGTTTGGAAAATGGTATATTATTGTTACAATGTTAGTGAAAAAAACGACATTGTTGAATGTTATGTTTCTTGCAGAAAGAATGTGAATCGTGCAAGGCGTGAATGCGCAAAATATACCCAGGAAGAGTCCTACCTCATCACATGTATTTCAAACATATTTATAACAAATTGAGAATTACTGAAAGTTTAAAAAATAAAGGAAAGAGAAATAAACCACGACATGTTTTAACTAAAAATATGCAGGAAGCAGTCTTATTATATTTCGTGGAAAATCTGAGACATTCTATTAAAGATGCATCGAGATATTTGCAAATATCATGGAGCGCAATCCAGAGAGTGTTGAAATGCATAAGTTTAGACCATATTGTTATCGCCCAATTCAAAAACTATATGAAAATGATAATGATAATTAGTGTTTGAGAGGCAAACAGAAAATAATCAGTTTATAGGTGCATATTTTATCACTTGTGAATTATCACTATAATGATTACACTATACTACTATTAACTAACTACTACTAGACATTACTATTCTATTATTACTACTCCTACGGTTATTACTATTACAGATTCTATATTGTGGACTGATGAACCCACTTTTACAACACGTGGCGTTTTTAATAGAAGAAACACTCACTATTGGTCATCAGAAAATACACGACAGTTTATTTTAAGTCAACGACAAGGTTGAACTTTAATAAATGTTTGGTGTGGTATTTTACGGAATCACATAATTAATTGGTCCAGTATTTTTTGAAGGTGGCTTAACTGGACTCAAATATTTACAGCCAATTTCTTATCTATTGAATCAAGTTAATGAGCCGAATATTATGTGGCAACAAGACAGCACTCCAGCACATAAATCAAATGCTGTCAAGAGGCATTTAGATGACACTTTTGTAGAGTGGATTATAGTTTAAATGGAACTATTTTATGGCCTGCCAGAAGCCCAGACTTGACCCCACTCTATTTTTTTCTGTGGGGCACTTTGAAGGACTGGGTATATGTGCAGAGGTCAAATAATATCGACCAAGTTAAAGAAAAAAATATCTTAGGAGATCAGAGTGGTATTGTGGCTAACTACAAGATAAGTTTATTAAGAAGGTATGATCTCTGTGTTGCACAAAATGGAAGCATTATAGAACACCTTCTATAATTAAATTTAACTCATAATAAAGTATCACGTTCAATTCATAAATATGCCTTTTATTAAGACTAAAATGACTTATGGAAAATTTCCACAGCAGTATTATTGGCTTTGTCGAATTTTCAATATATTATTGTATGTAGGGTTTCCAGTCCAGGATCTCGGAGAGGTTTTAGATGGGATCTCGGGATTTTGAGATCCCGGGATGCCGGTGGGGTCTCGAAAATTCCGGGTTGAGATATAGCGGTCCAGAAAATCCCGATTTTTTTAAATGATCGAACTTTAATCTGTTCTCGACGGTTTTTGTGTAAAATGCATTTTTTTTTGTACTTTATCGGCGTTTTATTTAGTTTTACCCAAGTTATTTACGTATTTATTATGATACAACTGGGGATTCACTTTTTCATTTCACTTACCTATACCTACCTAATGCAAGTAAATATATAAAAATGTTTTTTATTTATGTGTTTTTTAATAAATTTTTTCCGTATGTCTGCATTTTTATTTGCTATTGCTAATATTATGCATTTTAATAAAAATATTATTAGGATTGATCTCGGGATCCCGGAATCCCGAGATTTGGGTTTTGGATCCCGGGCTCCAAAACGGGATCCCGGGATTTGGATTTTCATCCCGGGATCTCAAAACGGGATCCCGATCCCGAAAATTGAAAACCCTAATTGTATGTAATTGTGGGAATACAACAATTAATGTAAACTGTCAAATCTCCATTTATAATATTCTCGTAATAACTGTTTTGAATTTTCCATGGCAATTTTGATTTTGTCCGAGATTCAATAATTCAAAGGACGATTTTGTGCAAACTACTAGAGCAAACATATAACATCTATATATTGTTGAAACCAAAATAATGCGTAGATTTCGAAAATCGAGAAATATACAGGGTGTTATACCTATCTAAAAAACATAAGTTTGATCTATATCTCCGAAAGGCAACAAAAATAATAAAATCTGCTCATTTATAATTTGAATATCACTTTCGGTTTAACCGATAAGTAAATAAATGTTTTTAGAAATAGTTATTATAGTTATTTTAAGTAATTTAAGTAATTATTAAGTAGGTACCTTTGTCTCTTACAACTAATTGATAATATACTTGGCAGGACTTCATCATCCCTTTTTAACACATTAGCTGCACACAGTAGGACATGAACCGCGAATTTGTTTCGTCCAATTAGCTATAATGAGACGTTTCCTTATTCAATGCCAACCAGGATAATATCGAAAACACTAAGAGATAAGTAACCCTGTAACAGTATCCTTGAAAGGGTACTTTTAAGGACTATTTTTAATGACCTTTTAAATTTAACCAGAAAATAACAATGGACAAGTATACTTAGGAATGAAAAATAATTTTTTGCCTTGGAATTTGTAAAACATGTCTAGATAATCACGAAACCCAACCAACAGATTTTTTTTCCCATTAGTTTGCTCAAAAATTGAAAAAAACGGTCGCAAAAGTAGGGAATGGGACGTCACGATCCCTAATTTCAATAAGTACCTGCTATTTTATTAGTACTTATTTCGTCTTTTTTTATATAACCAAGCATTCCCAGGCAAATTATTAGATTCAGTTTGTATGCGCCTGATGAGAAATAATCAAATTTCGTAGCATTTCAATGAAATATTTGGATTTTACTGATCCCATTCTGAACTAATTAGATGCCCCCTATAAAATATGACAGATGACATATTACTCAATGCTTTAAAGAAAATCGTCGGCAACGCTGCACTTTGCATATAACCTCACTTTCGCCGGCGGAACGCGGAAACCAAGGTTAATAACCTTAGTGAAAACTAAATAAATTCTATTCTCAGTTTGATAAGAATCTTGCTGTGAATACTTTATTTTTTCGGTTTATAATGAAGACAAGATTTGTTAAAGCTTGTCCTGATAACTTGCCTTGCATAGATTTTGATATGGTGTGTCAATTTTATCAATAAAAACGGGGAGCAAAACATGGAGAAATGAAGAGGTATGTTTGTTATTTGATTTGTATATTGTTTTAATATTGCTTAATGATGATGATATAGCTTAAATTCTGGTTTTAGGTAGACTAGAGATTAAATATTATGGTAACAATGTTATTGGAGACACGCAGAGGAAAGAACATAGCAATGAATGCATAATGCCCGGTTAAGGCAAAAATTACCCCCGAGCACAAAATTAATAAGAAAAATGTTAATGACACTGTGGTTAAAAATGAAGAAATTCAACTGAATAATTGTGGAAGTAGGTATATTATGTTGTAATTACCCAACATAAGCAGATTAGTCCTAAATTATGCACATACCACGATGTACGAGGATCATACATCGTGGCACATATGTAGATACAGTTTTTTGTGCTTCTAGTTTAGTTGCTAGTACAGTAAAGAAATACTTATTGTGTATATACCTATAGTTAAGATATGGGGGAGGGGGCATGGGGGTGTCGCACACCCCAATGTTGAAATCGATTATCAAAACAAGAAATCATGCGTTTGTAAAAACGATCGTTGATATCTACATGTGAGAACCATGATTAAGAACTAAATAATCTAGTGCAAGTTCGACAGCAGAGTTTCATTCGATATCAAGTGCTTGACCGTCAATGACTAGTTTTGCGGGTATTTTTTTCTTGTATGATCTAATGAAGTATTTAAGTAATTAAGTCCGTAGTAGTACACTTTGTCGCATCCATTTTGATGCGGAAAGTTGTACTTTTCTGCACTAGTGACATTAACTTTGTCAACTAATAATAGAACTAAGTACGCTTGTAAAATTTTTGCAAAAAAGGTACATATTAATGGAAAACTTATTTTAGATGAATGTAAGCAAGGTATTGCTTTTCTTTGCTGACTTCCTGGAAATAGCGAAGAATCATGGACAACATCAGTAGATTGTTATATTGGAAAAAGTCAACACAAGTGCAATAAAAAATATGAAAGTCTACCTTACAGGATAGTTGACAAAGACATACCGACATACCTCAATAATTATTATACGTTGGAGTAGTATGAAGGAAGATTTTTGGCAAAAATCAAAACGTATTACAAGGAGGGATTGTCTGACATGTTAAAAAACGAAAAATGCCCTGTATCTCCGAAACGAATCGAGATTTTGAGATTCAACTGCTTTCCATTGCCCTCAAAAATCGAGCACAGTACACCTACCTACTCTTTGTCCATCTCTTCGCAGAATAGAAGAAACCCCAAAAAAAAATCCAGTTTGTTACACTCTGTGCATGCGACATGAAAACTGTATTATTTGATTTTGGAATATTTTCACTAAATTTCATAGATAACTTATTTGAGGTTTTGCCATAGAATGCAAAATAATGTTTTTTTTTTCTTGCAAATTAAAGAAATCTTAATTTTTTGCTGGCTGCTGCATTATATTTTTTTATTTTTAACTTCTATTAACCAAAATCACAAAATATGCTTATGAAAATTTATTTTCCAGAATGAATATAGGTATAATATGTATAGTGAAAAAATTCTAAAGAATTATGTCATTTTTTATGAGGATGCTTCGGCAATCACAATATAATTTACCTAAATGGGTCTAAAATAGTTCAAGCTATGACAATAAAGTTTTTCGACTGAAAACTTGGCTTTATTGCGTTTTACATGTTATATTTCTAACATCACCAAGAACTGGCACCTTCTCCAATATTCTAGCGTTACATTTTTGAACCGATGCAGGTCTAACTACTTCTTGTAAGTAAGGGCTCATGAAATTAAAGTAATAAATTTTTTATATTCGGACCAGGTAAGTGCTTGACATCTATAGGATTAACTTTTCTCAGTTTAGTTTATAACCAATCAATGCTGTTGATTAACACTAGCACAGAATAAATAGGTGAAGCTATTTATTCTGTGACACTAGGTATTGAGGCTAAAATATCATCAGTTTCTTCAAACAACTAGCAGTCGGTGGAATATACTTGATAACAAGTAAAAAATCGTTTGGCAGAGCCACTAATCTAAAATCGTCAGCTAAAATGTTACACCTAGTTGGTTCTTTATTGTCTTTAATATATCAGCAAGTCTAGATATCTAATTTATGCAAGTTCAGTTAGGTACTTACGAATTGTGTCGTTTTATAGATAAAATCGACTTGTTTCCAATAAAAAAAAGTTTTGTAAACCAACCAGCATAACGTCCGAATCATCAATACCAATACCTAGTGTTCCCAGCATTTTCCTCAGCAAAATAGAATGGTTCATTTCCGTCATGGATTATTAGAATGAATGGTGAAAATAGTTCAAATCATAAAAAATAAAAGCTTATAAAACACGCGGGGCCGCGGGATCCGAGATCCGATATTCCGATTTGTGACGCCACAAAATAGGTTATGTTTATGTTTTCGCAGGCTGACAGCTTGGCATTGAGGTGCGGCGTTGCCAAACCTGGTGCCATGGCGGTAAATTTAGGGAAAAATAAAATCCAACAGGTAGTTACGTATATTGAACTTTAAAAATTAATTGCGGCAAAACGGGGGCGAAAAAAAAATTTAAAAAAATACAGCAAGTATATCTCACCCAATACTATCCGATGAGCAAATAAAAAAAAAGTGGTGTATTAGTCCATTTTAAACACATTTATTTACCTCCGGTTAAACCTAAAGTGATATTCAAATTATAAATGAACAGTTTTTATTATTGTTAGTTCTTAACATCAAAAATGCCAACAAACATATATATATATATATAATTATATTTTTTCGAGAAAGTCATTTTTCAAAAATGTTAATTTTGACGTTAGATTCGAATTCCTAGAAAAAACTGCATCACTCTGGTTTTTAAGTGCTCTTTTTATCTTAAAAATTAAGGAAATAATCGGACTTAATATTTTCTTCGAGACACCCTGTACATACAAACCAACAGTTTGTACAAAGTGTTTCTTAAGTATGTCTAGAAAATGCAAGAGGTTAATTGTTGTGCAAAAATGAATTTTTGATACCCAGCAAGTTAGGTATACCCTTCTAAAAAGAAAGGTTGAAATTGAGTTTTTATTTATTATTTGTTCAAAATTGTGAAAAGATTAAACATTGAATTTGGGTTTTATAATCTACTGACAGAATGGTTTCTTAAAATCATTCTTTCGAGCCTCGCTAAGTATTACAATACTTAATTATTATTAGTTACAACTTTTTAATGAGGGAATTTTTTTCACATAAAAATATGCATTGTGAAGCCTAATTTATTCAAAAAAATTCCATTCTTTGTATTTTTTCAGTGAAATTAATATTTTCGAGAAAAAATATAAAACTAATAGTTGCAATGCGCTTATATTAGTTATGAGGAAAAATTATAATTATTGAACTGATATCAGCAAAAATCTAGTAGGTGAGTGTCACTGTATTGTTGACTTTACAGTTTCCTATGTATCATATTTATTATCATAAAGTGAACAAACAAATCAAATATAAAATTTTGAAAAAAGAAATAAAAACTCAATTTGAACCTATCTTTTTAGAAGCTATAACTTTGTAGGGGAGGATTTTCCGATATAGGTTAATATGAAAACTTCCTCTTATTTTTCCCCAAGGATTTATCCCCTGCATTTTCCCCGCGTACTTAGGAAACTGATGTATATGACAAAATATTGTTTGGTGCTCTATCTAACTAAAGTGTACCTATTATTTTATTATTATACATTGAGCATTGCATCAAATCAGGTATTTTTGCTTTTTTGATATGTTGTTTATGATGGAAAGGCAATGTTAAATCCAAGTTTTCGACCTTGGCAGACGACCGGGTCATTGTCAAAAATCAAAAAATCTCGAAATTTTTTACCTTTTTTCAGTTTTTGTCGATTTTAACCCGAAAGGACTGGTTTTTCATCAAAGAACATTGTAATCATTTCTTAAGTAGATTACATTTTCAACCATTTGAGACCTAAACGGTTATTGTAAGTCCAATAATTTCGGAGATAAAGATTTTCAAAATTTGGCCAATTTTTCAAGTTACACGTTTTTTAGCAAAATTTCATCATTTTTAATACCATTATTATACATTGAGCAATGCATCAAATCAGGTATTTTTGCTTTTTTGATATGTTGTTTATGATGGAAAGGCAATGTTAAATCCAAGTTTTCGACCTTGGCAGACGACCGGGCCATTGTCAAAAATTAAAAGATGTCGAAATTTTTTACCTTTTTCAGTTTTTGTCGATTTTAACCCGAAAGAACTGGTTTTTCATCAAAGAACATTGTAATCATTTCTTAAGTAGATTACATTTTCAACCATTTGAGACCTAAACGGTTATTGTAAGTCCAATAATTTCGGAGATAAAGATTTTAAAAATTTGGCCAATTTTTCAAGTTACACGTTTTTTAGCAAAATTTCATCATTTTTAATACCATTATTATACATTGAGCAATGCATCAAATCAGGTATTTTTGCTTTTTTGATATGTTGTTTATGATGGAAAGGCAATGTTAAATCCAAGTTTTCGACCTCGGCAGACGACCGGGTCATTGTCAAAAATAAAAAATCTCGATTTTTTTTACCTTTTTTCAGTTTTTGTCGATTTTAACCTGGAAGGACTGGTTTTTCATCAAAGAACATTGTAATCATTTCTTAAGTAGATTAAATTTTCAACAATTTGAGACCTAAACGGTTATTGTAAGTCCAATAGTTTCGGAGATATAGATTTTCAAAATTTGGACAATTTTTCAAGTTACACGTTTTTTAGCAAAATTTAATCATTTTTAATACCATTCGAGTTTCTGAAGGCCTAGTATGTTGTGTTTCGACCTGGTTGGTCCAAGACATCGTCTTCCGAGATGTCAGGATGGTTTTTAATAGTGCTGGCAACCGAAACCGATTCTTCGGTTAACCGATTAACCGGTTTTCGGTTAACCGCGGTTTTGATCCAAACCGAAAACCGGTTTTCGGTTAACCGGTTATTCGGTTAACCGGTTATTCGGTTAAAAAATACATTTTTTATATTTATTGATAGATAATGGGAAAAAATGGACCCGTGTCTTTCAGTTTTCGATTTTTCCTTTAGTTTTTCTGTAAATTTAAATTTACAACTTTCCCACCAACATATAACGTCGCGGACGAAGGCTATGGCTATAGTTCCGTTCTGTGATCTCTGTCTCTATTCTCTCTATCGTCTTCATAGCAGTAGCAGTGTTGCCAGTTGTCATCACGTTTTCGGATTTTGAATTAAATTTAAAGAAAAAACAGTGTCAGAACCGAGGTTAATCGATAATCGGTTATTTGAGACAAAAACCGGTTTTCGGTTAACCGGTTAACCGAAAGAAAACCAGTTAACCGAAAACCGGTTAACCGAAAACCGGTTAACCGAAAACCGGTTAACCGCTCAATCGGTTAAACCGAAAACCAGATTTGAAATCGAGTTTCGGTTAACCGATTTTAACAGAAACCGATTAATCGGTTTTGATTTTTTCCGGTCCACTTCTGGACCTGTGAAAAAAAAACGCATACAAATCAAGTTAAATCATCAATTTCTTACTAAAGCAATCAAAGAGCAAATATGCATATAGCTAAATGGTATTTACCTGGTGGTAGGTGTGAAGCGAGTGAAATCTGATTGAATTCTGGGTGGGAGGCAAACTCGCTAGGTTGAAGTTTGTTTTTGCCGCAGCCTTTGGGAACAAATTGTATCTCAGATTGCCCAGGTTCTGTGTTTTGTGCAGTCCTCCATAAGGAGCAATTGTGATACGCTCGCCAGCAGCTCCAATATCATCCGGGTTAGCGTTACTGTCCAAAAAAATCGCAGCATTGTGATCAAAGTCTCTATGTTTTTGAAACGTGGTGACAATTTTTGTTTTCCCTTGCCCAAAGAATTAAGACGTGGAGTCACATCCACTGAAGGCGTGGATGACAAGGAGTTGAGGGTCAATGTAGTCATATTTGAAAGAGGTGTTGGTGTAGGTAACATCACGTTGACTTCGCCCACATTTCGTAAAAATATATTACGACGATTTGGTGGTGTGATGCCAAGTCCACATCCTCGCCAACAATTACGATATTGTGAGTAGTGGATAAAGAGATCGATGTTGTTATTATCAGTCTGTCGGCATCTTTTGTTGCCTGCAATGTTGGAATATTGTGTTTCCCCATTTGTGTCTTCAAGAAGTTGATGAACCGAATTTTATTGTTTTCATTGGGTAGGAACTTTGTAACTTTAAAAATTGGCCAAATTTTGAAAAGCTGTATATCCGAAACTGTTGGACTTACAACAACCATTTAGATCTCAAATTGTTTAAAATTTAATCTACTTCTAAAATGATTACAACGTTCTTTGATGAAAAACCAGTCCTTCTGGAATAAAATCGACAAAAACTAACATCATAAATACCATACCAAAAAAGCGAAAAATGCCTGATTGGATGCATGTTTAATTTGACTGAATTACTATATTATATTTGCTCGGTATATTTCTAAATTTTATATATTTTGAAAAATGTAAGAAAAATACCAGACACAATTATTCGTTTCTTATTTAATTTATTTAGTATTAAAAATAATAATCTTGGGTCCTCATGAGAAGTATAAATTGATGTACAATAAACAGCATGATGCTTTCTTGATCTTTTGATTGTACTGCCATTTCGCTTTCAAATTTAATTCTTGTGTCTGAAATCGGCTTGGTTAATTATTTTGTAAAGTCAGTTATAAGGTTCTAAAATCGTTCTCAACATGTAACGACAACATAATGACTCCACTTTCAAAGGTAGAAAAACTAAAGGATACAAAACAAATGTTAAAGGATGTTTTAGCAGCATTATATCAGGTAAAGGATATCAATTGAAAAAGATGCTATCCAACCAGGACCCACGACTCGAACCCGGGACTCCTACTGTGGCCATAGGTACTTAACTAACTAAGCTACTGGAGATACAGGTTCCATTGGCTAGGTGTTATTTATTCCAATTGATATTAGTTAGTAGCGGTGAACTGATATGCCAATAAAACGTACTTTATTATTTATAATTACAGGTACTAAAAATCTTTCTTTATTATTGTTAAAATTTACACAGTATACAGTGCCTGTCATACACTTTGTGCACAAATTGGGGATTTTTTATTTAAATTTATTATCGAATAATAAAATATCTCTTTCCGTGTATAAGGTATAAGGTAGATTCGAAAATACGAAAGTGGTGACCGTCTCACACTTAACAAAAACCGTTTTTATGTAATTTTTTCCCGAACTATTTTTGTTACATCTCGATTTGCCAATTGTTCAGTTTACGTGGCAGAGCAATTCCTCGGCTAAACAGACATCACGATCAGTGTACTCCGTAGCAAATTGGTATTTCGATGAAGATAAAGGGGAAATACCTTTATGTGGAAATTCATCTGGGGCGGGGCAGTGCAAGCCCGGTTACACTTGTTTACAAGGTTTTGGAGATAATCCGAACTATGGATACACTAGTTTTGATACATTTGGATGGGCCTTCCTCTCTGCCTTTAGACTAATGACTCAGGATTATTGGGAAAATTTATATCAGCTGGTAAGTGGCTCTTGCGGAAAATCCACGAAGACCAAAACTCTCCGTTTGTTTCAGGTTTTGAGATCAGCTGGCCCTTGGCACATGTTGTTTTTTATCGTAATAATATTTTTAGGATCGTTCTATTTAGTTAATTTGATATTGGCCATCGTTGCCATGTCGTATGACGAATTACAGAAGAAAGCTGAAGAAGAAGAAGCTGCCGAAGAGGAAGCAATAAGGGTACGAGTCTAACATTTACTTGACACCAGTTAGGAACCATTCAGAAAACTTCTCATTATGTTTATTCTAGTTATGAATTAAAATTAAAGAATGTGCATGTGCACGAGGTTTCACTGAGTAAGAAACACCTTGGATATTGTTATTGAATGGGGAACTTGAACATTTTTTGTATTTCTTTAATATATTTGCCTATCTATAGAAAGAGCAAATACCAAATATCAGCCCTCAAATCGCAATATTTATATTTGCAATACATAATTAAAGTTGTGACCGCAAGCTTGAAACGACAAGAAAAGCGCAGGAATGGTCGTGACGTCACACCACTCAATCGATCGGAAGACAGTGACAGAAGTGACGACTACACAGAATTAGAGAAGGGAGATTGGAAATTGTACGTTAAAATAAACAGTTCGGCGACCCATTTCCAGAGGGATCTGATGTAGGTCAAAAATAAGAACCGCCTAAAAGTCCAAATTTAACAAACACTTCTTTAACTGAATGGTGAGGCTACGGGACTAGTAATTCGTAGGTTGCCAATCCCACAAGAAGTTATTTTTTATTGTCACTGCATTTTACCTCTTATATTTATCACTGATTATCATTTTTAGTAATAACTGGACAATGGTTATTATGAAGATTATTACTCGCAATTTACTCCATAATGTATTTAAAATCAAAGTACCTACCTAATATGAAATTGTCGGTAGCAGAAAAATTTAATACATTGCTCAATGAGTAACCTCTTTTTGGCCTCGGAGAGAGTTTTAAGACCCGAGGCAACACGGCCGTTAAACAACCTCCTCAGCCAAAAAAAGTGCGCTTACGCATCTCGCAATGTAAATAACTATTTAATACAGCACACCCTTTTCAAACGTTATCAACAGTATCAAGACTGAGATAGACTATAATAAGAGACATAGACAAGGAGAGGACGTTCTAGTTGCTCCTTCTAAAAAAGCATGCCTGGTTCTGTAGTTTTTAGATATGTGTGGCCCATATTAGTTTATACATGGTGCTGCCGCCCACCAGAGGCGCCACCACCCACGAGCTACTTGACGTCACAACCAAGGAGGGCACGTTTCAAGAATGATTTGAATTATGCAGTTTTTAATTGCTTACATTTATTACATCAAAATAAAAAATGAGTTTTTTGTGAACTGTGGTTCATTTAATGGCAATAAATTGCGTTTGAAAGTAATATTTTTCAAATTTAATTTTTGTGCAAGTTCCTTATTCATAAAATAAATTATTTTAGAGGAAACCAAAGACCAAATTTAAGTTTTTTAAATGGAATACCCTGTCTATTATTGCATATTGGGAATCTATGAATCCTGATTCCAACGATATATATTTGTCATATGTTTGCTCCAGCTGTTTTTACAATACATTCAAACTTCATATTTTTCATCTTGGAAACAAAATGTTTTCAGATAAATTTAGGATAAGAAAAAAATGATAATAAAATACGAAAATATAAACTTTATTTCAAAATGATTATGAAAGTTTTAGAAGCACTATTTTTCTCATACTCTATTTAACCACAAACGTTTCGTTTACGAGAAACAGGGTACAAAAACATGAAAAAAAAGGTTTGAACCGATGATATATAGGGACTTGTTTTTTTTTTTTTTCATGAAGAAATAAAATTACCGCATAATACACCAAAAATTAACAATTTATTTTTACAGCTTTAACAGTGACATTTTGACATCCTAATCATGTAGGTAATCGGCCCTTTTAAAACCCTTTCTTAGACTAAAATAAAAATAACTCCCTAACCTTTAAAGTTAGACCTATAATACCTTATACCAAAAGGAATCTACTCTTTAAGGGCTCTCCAAACATGTAATAAAATATGGGGTGTTCCATTTAAAATTAGCGAGTAAACTTAGGATTTGCGTAAGGGAATCGCCCGGTATGTTTTTCAGAACTTTATCCTAATAATGGTCCAAAATTGTTAACTAGGCGTAACAGGCAATCTCCAGTCGCAAGTTATAGCCCAAAATCTTATTTGGGTTTTGAGTTACACATTTCCAAAAGTGCCCCCTTTTTTCGTTTAAAATTAAAATAACCCCCTAACCTTTAAATATAGAAAAATAAGAAAATTTTAAGGGCTATCTAATAACATTTTAATCTACAAAAAGTTAATAATTTCTAAAAATATTTTACATCCGTTTAAGACTCAATGTACAGCACGTATGTGGTGATTCAACATTTTGACCCATAAAATGGCTTTTTTCGATCTGTAGCGAGTAACACGCATAATATAAAACTTTTGGTCAATACAAATTTTAATCTAAGTAATTACTCACATTTTGAGACAAAAATTATTTAAAAATATTTATCACAATGGCCGTTATTAGGCTTTTTGCGCAAATGCTAATAACGGCCATTGTGACAAATATTTTTAAATAATTTTTGTCTCAAAATGTGAGTAATTACTTAGATTAAAATTTGTATTGACCAAAAGTTTAAAATTATTTGTGTTACTCGCTACAGATCGAATAAAGCCATTTTATGGGTCAAAATGTTGAATCGCCACGCACGTGCTGTACACTGAGTCTTAATAAAACCTATAAAATAATACAAAACCACTCATATTGAAGATTTCTGTTGATTCTAACTGTTTTCTGGATGGTACATGACGAATAGCATAACTAATAGTTAACTTGCGTGGTTAGGAAGCGGAGAGAGCTGCGCAAGCGAAGCAAGACCGCGCGGATGCGCGTGCAGCCGCAGCTGAAGAGGCCACACGCGCAGCCGCCGCCGCCGTGGCCGCAGCTGAGGCAGAAGCCGCCGGCATCGATATCGTCAAGTCTCCATCTGACTTCTCTTGCCATAGCTACGAGCTGTTCGTGGCCCAGTCCAAGGGCCACGACGACAACAACAAAGAAAAGATGAGCATCCGATCGGAGGGACTAGATTCTGTGAGTGAGCAGAGAAGAATTCCCACTAATCCCACTATCAAGATGCGGAAAGTCAGCGCTGTAAGTGTCCTGATATTTATTCAAACCCGGTCGCCATTTAAGGAGACTAATTTGATGTGTTGCTCTAGGGAAAGTCGTTTGACGGATCTTTACTCACCGCATGATTTTGGTTCGCGATATTAATCTCCTTCGAGTAAACCATAATCATTTTGGAATTTTAAAGGCTTTCAGTACGACTTTTCACTTTTCATAAGAATCCACTTTACACAATACAAAAATTATTGCATCATACCTTTTTCATTGAAGAGATGTGCCAGTAATACGCTTACTTTGAAAATTTAACTGTGACCAAATGACCACTTCTTCAATTTTATGCAGAAAACTAAAATCCTGCTATGGGTCAATTATTTTATGATAATACCTACGGGTTGTTAGTAAAAGATTGGTCAATCCCGAATTTTTTAAATAACTTCTGTGTAGTACTTACCACATGTACACAAAGTAGTTAAGAGCTGTAAATATTTTAGTCCAGGTAAACCATCTTCATATAATACTGTACCAATTATGTGATTACGAAAAATACCACACCAAACATTTACAGTGAGTGTTTCTTCTATTAAAAACGCCACATGTTGGAAAAGTGGCTTCATCAATCCACAATAAAGAATCTGTAATAACGCGGGAGGTTGAAGTGTATTATTATCCCTATTATTGGTCCATTTATTTTTTTTTATTTTTGAAAAACAAAATATGTTTGTACAAGAAAGAGTCTGTGTCAAATTCTAACTCGAATTTCGATCCTTTTTTCTGCTAACTAGGTGGTCATTTTATGTTGCCTCATAAGCAGGGACGGTTGCCTGAAAGAATTTTTTCCATATCCCAACATAAAATATAAAACAATCAATTGATTTTTGTACGCTTTCGAGGACTTTCTCCTATTTCTCGATGTGATAAACAAAAAGTAGCAAAGGAGCTCAGGGCTCGATTATGAAAAAAAGTTGAATGCTAGAACCCGCATCCTGATATTTCGATCATACAGGGCGTTTTTCGTTTTGTCGAATTTCTTAAACCTTTCGTAACTTTTTTGTTTGTGAATATTTTCGATTTCGTTAAAAACATTTTTTGGTTATTTTTTACGAAGAATTCATTGGTGCAGACAGGTATTTTCTTTCGGTATCGGTTTTAAAGAAAAAAATCCTGTGGTTCAAATTTAATATATTTTTGTGGATTTTTTCTTTAAAACCAAAAAAATATCGCTAATTCCATAAGTTCTACGTAAAATAAACAAAAATATCCAGAATCGGAAATATTCACGAACATGGCATGGAAATGAAAATCAAACCCTGGACACCTTAGCTACTAATTTTTGTCTATCTCTTCAGAAATTCTGCCTAAAATAAAATGTTTGTTTTTTATTCTATAGTTTCTATTTACAAATTCAGTTCATCGAAATTTTTTCCGTGCATTTACTAACTTCAAGATCGCTAGAATAATTTCTAGAAATATTGCTAATATTTCATGTAATCTTTCCTATAGCTACCTATTAATTTACTGAAAAATTAGTGCGGAAGTTCACACAATCAAAGTTAGTTATTTAAAACAAAAACTCTCTCTTATATTACTGCCTGCTTCGTTTCTTTGCTAATTTGATTTTTATAATAAAAAACTAAAAATCTTGTTTTTCTTTTATCGATCTTCCTAGTTAAATTTATAAAATTCCAAACAGAAAGTTACCTACTGTGAATATAATTCATATATTCTAAAAATTTAAGGACGATGCGATAATTTTTTGTGGATTTATGTGTTTATGAAAGACGAATTTAGATAGTGTCTTCAATCTCATGTCGTCTCTTTCGGTTGACTTTAATATACATACATTTATTATATTGTCTTATAAAACATTTAAAATTCTGAAAATAATTATCTCTATACAAGTTGTGTCGAAATAACATTTATTCATCTGTGAAGTAACGTTTTGGCAACAGCGGTTCATGTAAACAGCAAACAAACTGGAAAATCAGTAAAAGACCAAACATTTGATCTAACAGATGAGTGTGTACTAAATGCTATGAATCTACCTGTATTCTATAAACAACATTTGATAGAACAATATTATAATTCTATAAACATAGGCCCACAATATTTTTTTATTTCGAAACGGCAATGTCATGAAACTCAATGCGGATGAAATGTAAATGTGCTATTCATACGTACATGATTTTGATTACCCCATATACTGGCAAAAACAGTTTCAAAATTGTCTTCAGCTGAACAATGGCATTCCTAATGTAAATGCAGTTCCAATTCCTGTATAGTCCTCCTTACGGCAGAATGTGTGCGACACAAGGGGGAATTAGTCACAGTTCAGGGGTGTAGCTCAATTTTGTGTAACTCACTGACTTAATTTTCATACTTTGTTATTTAATTTATAGTTAATATTATTCTTAACAGTGAAGCCTTGGACAGTGGGGAAGGATAAAAGCTGCCCGCATTCTTTAGAAATATTTTCTTTCCCGCGTTGAACTATACTTCATTCCATAAGACTATTGTCTAGTAAAATTATTAAAATCGGTCAACAAATAAATATTTTACAAGAGTGGTAAGTCCTTAACATGGACACACACTTTATGTATTTATATCTTTAATGTTAATGGATCAATCAACCTATTCAATATTGAACCTCAGATATGAGCGCTTGGAAATACATTATTTCCATAGTAAAATATTGCCGATACATTTTATGAAACAAAAAAACAAATATATCATAATACAGGGTCAGTCGGTTTTTTGTAAGAGGACTAACATTGGATAGAAAATGTCATTTTAAAACGAAAGTTTCATAGGTCATCAAATGCTTCATTTTCAAGATACAAGACATTATAATTTCAAAAAATACTTAAGTATATAGAATATTTTTATTTATTTAAAACATATGGAGATATGGAAATGAATTTTGATATGAAATATGTCACGGTAGATAGTAACATTGTGTCTTAATTTCGTTATTTCCATGCAACCAGTGGCGGAGGCATTGAGTTTAGAGATATTAATTGATCAAAAAAGATGATACAATCCTGTAAAAAATCAGGACTCAGTACCCTCTTAAATGCAAAATTTAATTTTGAACAAAAGCTGGCTCTTGCCTTTTTTACATATGTTACTTCATGAGTGTAATTTCACTTTTTTGATTAATTGTTCTTATGAAAAGAATTTTTTTATAATGATAATAATTATTTTTTCCACAAAATGTGGTGTAAACCAAGATACCTATGTAAAAAATGTGGTGTAAACCAAGAAATATATAATCGATCAAATAATTAATTATGTTGATCGATAAATTATGTGAATGGTGTAACAAAAATAAATTGCCACAAATTCTGGGAAATGAAAATTCATGTCATTCACGACTAAGGGATCATATTTCACATCTGTATACAATATCAATGGTGTGAATCTTCAGAGGGTTTTATCTTTTAAGGATCTCGTACATCCTCAAGACAACATTAGTCTTCATATACAGATATATTGATATGAAATTTATGTAACCGACTGAACTGACTCAGCCTGCTCTCAGTGGCTTTATTGATTCTCCAGCTTGTATGCACATTTTGCAGAATCTGACAAGCATAACTATTACTAGCCAGACAATAATTATATTATTTAGTTATTTGTCTCGGGCTAGATAACTGTCAGATTTAACAACCGTTGTTCATCTTCATTCAACGGTTCATCGTAATTTGGTTGTTGGGCAAAGTTGATGATCTCGTGTGAAAATTAAACACATAATCTAAAATTGTTTTCTATAATTTTGACAACTTTTTGGTCACTTTTGATTTAAATATTTTTGCTATTACTCGCTAAAATGCACTCTGCCTTTTATAATCATGGAAAACGTTATTTGATTAAAACTGTTTAATTTCAAATTTATATATAGTATTTTTTGAAATTTCTTTTTTGTAAAAAGGTATATTTCAAAGAAAAACTTAAGTATTAAACTTGTCGTGTGTATTCTCAGAGGCTAGGTATATATTGTTGGAATATATATAATTAGTTGTTTGGTTTTTGAAAATCAAATTGAAAAAGATCGTCAGATATATGATATTGATATTATGGCAAATTTTTAAATTAGGTAGTCATTTTAGCGAACTAAAAGATGCAAAAATAAAATTTAGAACACAAATCAAGAGAGTTGTCAAGAATTGAAAAAAAAATGGCAAACAATTTAATCCTGAATAAGTACGTGAAATATACAAAGACTTTCATTTGAAAATCTAAAAATCCCAAAAAAAATTCAACCAAAAACACATTTCTTGTGTTTTCCATAGGTATACAGGGTGTCCCAAGACCGACACTTAACGCTAGATGTGAAAGCCAAACAACTTTTAAATTGAAAGTTGATTAAGCCTTCTTGATTAGAAACTAATTTACCTATATCATACTTTTATTTTCAAAAAATTAAATAGGCTAGGACAAAACCCAGTAAACTAACTTTTCTGTAAAGGAAATAAAAAAATTGTATTAGTGAAAGTTGTAAAATATAAAAATAATTTGCCTGCTTTGGAATTATAAAAATTTCAAGAAAGAATGTTATTCAAGGTTATGACCCTGTGCCAAATTTCAAAACAATCAGCCCATTTTGATTCATTTCCTCTTCTTTAGAATGAAAACCAAAAAACCAAAGTATGCCATTTGTTTATATGGGGACATAATCGGCATTGATTAAAATAATTTTCTTATAAAAAGGCACTATTTCTTAAAATATCAAAACAATACTTTCTCTACAAGTTGTTAAATTTCTGCTTGTATATTTCTAAATTTAAATTTATTTAGTTTATTATAAAAAAAAACCTATGGAGTACCTACAACATCAAACACTTTGTTAGCGTTTTTGAACTGCTTTGTCCTAGAAATATTCTAGTTTTAAAAATATCTTAACACTTCCCCAAAACCAAATTTCGATGAACTAAGTAAAAACTATTTCCTCCAACGTTTAATTCGGAAATACATACAACTTGTATGATTAATAAAATTGAAAGCCAGAAACAAACAGTAGCCCTAAGTAGAAATCCATGTGCACGAAGTCTGTTGACTAAATTGATCCCTAAATAGCACAGCTTATAGAAACTCCCAAGTTCAACTGCATAATGATACATGCAGGTTCTTATCAGACTAGCTTCTTTCATTCCCGCTAACGGTCAACTTTTTATAGATATTTACTTAGGTAGTGTCTAGGTGTTGTAATTTCGGTAGAAGTAACATATTGACCGTTCCGATTTTCCTAAGTGATGCATTCTTCCAAATTCCTTTGTCGAACGAAATAAAAATCATGACAATTATAGTGTAAAGACTTCATTTGTTAAACACTGGTTAGACGACCTACCCGTGTTTAGTAAGTGCGATGCACTTTAATTATTGTGTTGGCTATTATGAATTTATTCTTTTGCTATTTTTTCACTATATTAGTGTAGATTTGGTTCTACTTTTTACATTACACTTTCCATTCACATGACAAGGTCAGGACTGGACTTATTCAAGTATAATATCTAAACTGTCTGTGTGCGATGTCCAATGGCGGAGATTTGCTGGAAAATATTCATGAGACTAGTTCAATAACAACAACAAATGTAAATATTTTAGTCACGGTATCTCTCTGGACTCTCTGGACTTAGTTATGTGGCAAATTTTAAAAGTATTGCCCTTTGAACAAATATACAGTGTGTTTCTAAATTATGGTGCCAATCTAATATCACAGATAGAAAATGTCATTTTGAACAAAAAGTTTCCTATAAACATGGGTCCGAAAATGCATAGTAAGAAAGTTACAGGGAGATAAAGATAAAGTTTGAAAATAGTTATTTATGTACCAAGGCACTGAATTTCAACTTTTTATGACCCATGTGGAATTTAGTTGCCGAAGCCTCTGGCCGAGGCAAATAAACCACATGAGTCATAAAAAGAACTTCAGTGCCGAGGTGCATATTATTTTTTTTTAAATCGGAAAAAAAATATTTTATTAGGCGAAAAAATAATCATAAGGGATCACCCGTCCATGAACCGACTACGCGCTGCGTTGCTTGACATTGACGATTGCTCTACCTAGGTCAAGTATGATGAGACACGGCACTTTCTGACAGAAACTCCAAACTGCTTCCTGTTGTGCAGCCTCCATGAAAAATAGATTGATGATATTCAAACCTACTAAAATATTTATACTAAAAGATTGCGCTGCTATAGGTAACAATTTCGCAATGTGTACGAAAAGTTAAATGGGATTTATTGGCCAGGTTTTGAATATTTGGTCACTTTTGACGGGCGATGGCTCCGCGTCTGACGTTTGATGTTTACATCTCGCCAAGGCCTACTTATTGAAAAAATCGTACAATAATGGGTTACTTCATTGCCGATTTCTCAACTTTTAATGACGATTTTCAGACATTTCACTGCCGATTTCAAGAAAACATATTTTTGGCAAGTTTCTTTAGAAATTATGCAATTTAAATGAAACATGGTGCAGCCTTTTAATCACTGAAATGCAACAATTTCATGTAAAAAAACATTAATTTTCATCGCACAGAGGCTGAGGGGCGGGGTACCACAATGGGTTTTATATTTTTCATATATTTTTTGAGGTTATCTTTTAGTCATGCAGGTTCATGATTTTAGTGCATCTTTTCAATTTGTAATAAAAGTGTATAAGGTGGTGGTACCAATTATCGACAGTGACACTTTGGTCGTTTCTTGAATGAAATAAGATACTCATGAACATTAGTCCTTATTTCACTTATGTTTATGGTTCTTTAATTATTTACTGTTGAAATTGAACAATGTGCATGTGAATAGAAATTTCGTTATTTATAACAAAATTACCCAAAAATAGCCAGTGCGCATTAAGTAAACTCAAGTACGTGCCGTTAAGAGAGAGGTAAATAGATTTTTGCACTCTGGGTTTACCGGAGTTTAATTATAGTGACGGTTTATGTTTAAAATTAATTAATATTATGTAAAATGAGATATTGTCTTCATAAAATGAAAGCTGTAGTACGTTTTTCATAAAATATCAAGGTGTTCATAAATGGTACATGAAAAAAATTTTACTGATCAATTACCCAGACAACACAAAATATTTTAAAAATATTTTTAAATGATTCCAAAGATTCAGAAAATATTACAATATTTATATAATATGACGAAAATGTTTTGCTAAAATATTTTTACTCACATTTTATTAATATTCGGACAAAATATTTTATAAATATTTAAAAATAATTCCAAAGTACTTGAAAATTTTGAAACATATATAAAACATTATAGTAATATTTCTTAAATCTGCTTTATAATATTTTATAAATATTACAAAAAATATTATTAAAACACTCATTTAAATGTTACGCCTAAGTGCCGAAGTCTCCTACATCTCACCGCTACTGACTAATATCAACTGGAATAAATACCACCCACCCGATGGAACCCATATCCCTCATATGATACTATACCTAATCTATAATGTAGTTTTCCGGTATCTTAGCTGTTTGGTGCCCATTATAGGGCCTACGGCCACAGTAAGGAGTCCTTACATAATAATGGTAAAAAATGATTAAGGCCCTGATTCCTGCAACTAGGTATTATATTATTATAATTATATAATATACCTACCTAGGTTGATATACAGGGTGTCCGGTAAGTATGGGGCTATCTCACAGGAGCAAGTAGGGGACGTCAAAATATTACGATTGAGCTCAACAACTACGGATCAGATCTCAATAGTTACTGAAATACAGGGCGTTGTAACTCTTTTTTTCAAATTGAATTAATGGCAATATCTCCCAAACTCATCAAGCTGTTGAACTGAAATTTGGCACTGCTGTGTTTTTGGCGATGGAGAATAAGCTGAAAATGTCAATTTCGCCGTATCTCACAGAGGGCGCCACTTGCGCTGTTTTTGGCTCGTGCTTTTACTCGTAACTTTTTTGAGGTTATCTCTTTGGTCCTGCAGGTCTATTATTTTAGTGCATCTTTTTATTCTGCAAGAAAAAGGTACTCTTGTTTCATAACGATTAAATCAACCGTTTGCGTTGAAATCGGCAAAATGTGCCCCAAAACACCTGTTGAGTTCAATATTCGACACTTAAAATTTTCACCTACCACTTTCAAATATTACAGATCAACTGTACATTCAAAATGATGAAAAAAATGCCAAATGAGCAGTGGTCAAAACACCATTGGTTTTCTTGAAACAGCGTGTCAAAATTTTGTCAAATTCAATCCTTTCCATTTTGAAAGCGAATAATTTTTGGTACTTTGCTCATAGGGATTTTTTTTCACTTCAAATGGTACCGTTGATATGAAACACTTGAAAGCGATAGGTGAAAATTTTATGTTTCGAATATTGAACTCAACAGGTGTTTTGGGGCACGTTTTGGCAATTTCAACGCAAACGGTTGACTTTATCGTTATGAAACAAGAGTACCTTTTTCTTGCAGAGTGAAAAGATGCACTAAAATGATAGACCTGCAGGACCAAAAACATAACCTCAAAAAAGTTACGAGTAAAAGCACGATCCAAAAACAGCGCAAGTGTCGCCCTCTGTGAGATACGGCGAAATTGACATTTTCAGCTTATTCTCCATCGCCAAAAACACAGCAGTGCCAAATTTCAGTTCAACAGCTTGATTAGTTTGGGAGATATTGCCATAATTCAATTTGAAAAAAAGAGTTACAACGCACTGTATCTCAGTAAGTATTGAGATCTGACCCGTAGTGGTAAAGCTCAATCGTAATATTTTGACGTCCCCTACCTGCTCCTGTAAGATTGCCCCATACTTTCCGGACACCCTGTATAATGGTTAATAATATTTTAAAAATATTTTATGCAACATTTTAAAAATATTTTAACAACCTTTTAGTTGGTCCACTCTTATAATTTATAAAACATTTAAAAAACATTAACTGGGTAATATAGGAATATTTTATTAATATTTTCATGTTTCTCTGAAAATGTGTATAAAATATTCCAATAATATTATTGTGTTGTCTGGGTAGCGATGGGTTTTTTTATCGGGGAAAAAGATATACTAAGCGGAAGAGTCATGTCAAAAATAGGTTCAAATATCTGTTGGCAATTGGTAATTGGTATACCCTTCTTAATCCAATAAGAAAAAAATATTATGTAAGAGTGGCATGCCATTCTGCCATTCACTTCAAATGTTAGACCAGCTAAATTGCACGGTGTGCCACATTAAACAACAAAGTAAACACTATAGTTCCCCCGTCTTAAAAATGTGGCCAGAAACTGTTCTAACGTGGAATGAAGAGGAGTTGCTAAGTCACCAACAAATTTATGAGCCAGAACTAAAAAATATACAGGGAATGTTTTTATGTAGTTTATGATCCCAATGCCTTTTATTACTGTGACTGCTATTAGAGTTATCAAAAACCAATAAACCAATGCAATATGTTTTACTTTTATTACTGTCGAAACCAATTATTTTTGTTATTTTTAAAATGTTTGTAATAAAATGTTAAAAATAATTGTTTTTACTTGTGTCGATAATTAGTTCAGTTGGTGTAGATATAAGGTACTGTGCTGCTTTGCTACCTGTCGATAATAGGGTCAGTAGGCATATTTCAGAAATTTAGTTTATTTGCTTCAAAACGAAAAAAACCTAGAGCAAACATAAATAATTATCAAGTAAAAGTTTAATAAAATAGTAAAACATATTGAAATTGATAATAATGTTAATTCATTCTAAAAATTTGCAATGGCATTGTGAAGTTGACACTTGACCTTATGCTGTCGATAATTGGTACCACCACGTTACTTGTTTCATAATGATAATATCAACCATTTGAAATGCCCCATAAAACCTATTAACTCCAAAAATGGAAAAATAAAATTTTCACCTAACATTTAAATGCTACATATGAACGGTATGTTCAAAATTAAGAAGAATGCCAAATGGGCATTGGGTAAAACATCACTGGTTCTCTTGAAATATGGTGTCAAAATTTTGTCGACTCGAATCTGTTCCATTTTGAAAGATAAAAATTTTTGGTACATTGTTCATAGGGAATTTTTTGTCACTTTAAAGGGTACAATTATTCTGTAAAATTTGAAAGCGGTAGTTCAAAATTTTATTATTCGAATTTTTGAGTTTGCAGGTGTTTTGGGGCACATTTTGCCAATTTCAATGCAAACGGTTGATTTTATCGTTATTGAACAAGAGTAACTTTTTGTTGAAAAATGAAAAGATGATCAACCTGCAAGACCAAAAAGATATCCTCAAAAAAATTATGAGTATAAAACCCATTTTGCTACCTCGCCCCTCCGCCTCTGGATAATAGAAATAAATTGTTTTTACATGAAATTTTTGAACACCATAATTTAGAAACACGTGGTGTCCCTGATTGATTACAATAAGTATTGGTGTGAATCATAAAAAAATTAAGAGTTGAAATTTTGCATAAACCTTGTTTATGGACACTCTAGTTAGCCAATATCTGACACTGACATAAGAATATGACAGAAATCTAGTAGGGTAGATAATTTTTGGATGATTTTAATATAAGAAAATTAGTAGGAATTGACTGTACAACTTTAATTTTTGGCACGATCTGTTGCCCGTATCCAATATTGCTCTTGTATCGTGTCATGTCACACATTGGCTAACTAGGGATTCCATAAACAAGGGCGTAAGCTTTGAGAGAAAGTAATTTGTGATCTTATTTTTCAGAAGTCAAGTAGTCCTACCGGAACCAAAAACTTATTTTTGGTCTAAGCAAACTGATTCTTTATATAAGATATCGAAAAATGTTATCAGTAAAATAGAAGTTATTCAGAATATAAAACTATGTCCTTATGTCAAATTTGAAAATGATTCGCCTATTTTAATTTTGTAATTTTTTAAGTGATATTTAAGGTAAACAATAGTCTTGTTGGACCACCTTTTACCTCAACGGAAACCAAATAAACTGCACAAATCTGTAAATAATGTACAATTTTATTTTTCTGGATGCATGAGTGACCCCCTGTCGTAAGTAAATTTCATGCTTCTGTTCCAACTTGTTCGCCTGTACGCAAATCAAGCAACTTTATTTTACTGACATACCAATTACTGACTCCACTAAATTCACACATGTGTAAACTAGCCATTAACATAATGTACATAATAGCCTGGACTCTCTTCAGACTTGCATGGTAAAAAGTGGTTTGAGGTTTTCCAAGGGTTTATACATCGATTTAATAAATACGGTTCTGTACTACCTGACTTAGAATATCTTTGAGTAAATTTGTAGCAGATGATATGTACTCTGTTGAATCGAGAACAAAGTATCGGCAAGTACAGTCCAGCTACTGGTTATACATTCTATTACAGTATATTAGTTAGTAATATTCTATAAGCTTTTAAAATTTGCGAGATTTGCGATTTGCATGTGTAAATAAAAACTGCAGGCCTATTTGCCAATAGAGTATTTAACCATTTTTAAAAGTGGCTTGAAGCTATAGTTTTTTGTAAGATGAGTACCAAAATCGCTTTGATTTTTTTTTTCGCTTTTTGATTTTGGGGATTATTCTTCTTTTGTTTGTGGCACTTCTTTTTCTCTGACTTCAATTCTACATGCGTTCCGAACTTCAGTTGACATGTCATCTATAAGTCTGGACTTCTAGAGAACTTTCATTGTCCGACAACCTATTGAAAATGAAACCTATAAAAAAATTATATCTGTGAGCGAGTATAAGTAGTGCAAATCTTCACTAGTGTGCAAAAAGGACTAGCGTGGCTAGTGGTATCACTAAATCCATGCATGTGTAGTAAAGTCGCTAGTCCGTTTCTGTTCCTCTTCAAAATCCAATTGCCAATTTTTACAACGAAAAAGTTCAGATTTGTTCAGAGAGCTCTAGTGCAAAATATCTACCCCGGTTCGAAATTTAACTGCAGTCTCACGCTCTACCATTGACCGCGAATCGAATATTATACTTGCGATAACGCATCCGCACACTGTACCGAAGCACCCGTAGTACTCCACGCATGTATAGACCATATGCCGTGTCCAGGCAAGCCTAAGCCTGCCGGGCTCACCTTTCAACCTGCGACGCGGGTCGAGGGGTAGCCACCAGTTCACTTTGCGGAACAACCGGCGCATGGTGGCGCCGCCTGGCGACCGGAAGCCTCTTGTGCTGTCCACGTACCTGGACGCGCAGGAGCACCTGCCCTACGCGGACGACTCCAACGCGGTGACGCCCATGAGCGAAGAGAACGGCGCCATGGTCGTGCCAATGTACTACGCCAACTTAGGTGAGTACCCACTGACCACACGCACGCTTCACACCGTCCATCCTTTTAAGTCGGGAGATTTTTTCTACTGAACCAAATTTTTATGAATTTATCTTCAACACAATAACAGGCAAATGGGCTAGTCCTGTACTCTAGTCACTCCTCAAATCAAAACGAAATTTCTGCCCTAGTCTTCCTATGATTTCTTCTAGTCTTTCACAAGACTAGATTTTGTACCCTCTTTGGGTGTTTCTTTTTTTTTTTCACTGGTTAGTTGCGCAAAACGGAATTTGCGACATTTGTGTTCTGGACTTTGAATCTTCTATTAGAATATTAGGACAGAAGTGAGCTCTATGATAAATATTTTCACTTCTTACTTCTAATGAATTAGATTTCGGAACCATATTTTTGGAAAACACGGTGGAAAAACTAGTTGATGGCTTGGAATCATTACCAATAACCAACACCTATGTGTAATATACAGGGTGATTCAGTTTTATTCTCCGACACTTCAACAGGTGAGAGAAAACCAAAAAATAACCGCACTTTATTCTATAAACTATATCATTTTAAGGCCTTATAAAAAAGTTACAGGGTGTTAAATTTGTAAGAAATATGTGGAATTTATTGAATATTTACCAAACTAGTTGAGATATTTCAGTCATATTTGGTACACGTTATAACGGCATGGGTTAGCATAAAACCTGTTAATATCAAACACCTTGAACAACCAGTGGCGTAGAAGTGGGTAATTAGTATAGTTGTTTTTAGAAAAAAAAATGAACCACCTTGTATAGCAATAAAAGGTATTCAATTTCTTATGTAAATTTTAATTGTAAACAAAAACGTTCTCTTAGCATTTTTTCATATGTGTCAAGGTTTCATAGCAAATTTGATTTTTTCGTATTATTTCGGGGTACTTCTGAAAAATTAATATAAAACTTTGCTCTATACGTAACACTCAGAGCAGAAAAATGTGTTTCTTACTTTAAATACAGTAACTTTTCCCAATAAACTTACCCATTCAAGGTTTTACTTTTCAAGATACAGAGCGTAACATTAATTGTATCTTTCTTAAATGTATTAGACCCTGTATCTTCAAAAGTAAAACCTTAAATAAGTAAATTTATTGGAAAAATTTACTTTATTTCAAGTAGCAAACACGTTATTTCCACTTTAAGTAATACTTATGGAGCAAATTTTTCAGATAATTTTTCAGAAATACCCCGAAATAATACAAAAAATCAAATTTGCCACAAAACCATGACACATTGACACATACAAAAAATGACCAAGAGGGCATTTTTGTTTAAAATTAAAATTTACATAAGAAATTGAATACATTTTAATGCTATACAAGGCGGTTCTTCTTTTTTTTTTCTAAAAACAATCACACTAATTACCTACTTCTACGCCACTGATTGTTCAAGGTGTTTGATATTAACAGGTTTTATGCTAACCCATGCCGTTATAACGTATACCAAATATGACTTAAATATCTCAACTAGTTTGGTAAGTATTACATAAAGACCACGTTTCTTAAAACTTTAACACCCTCTAACTTTTTAATAAGGCCTTAAAATGATATAGTTTATAAAAGAAAGTGCAGTTATTTTTTGGTTTTCTATCACCTGTTGAAGTGTCGCAGAATAAAACTGAATCACCCTGTACAATAATATATTATGTCTTTCTTTCACAAAGAAGCAGTATTTACCAATAATTAAGGTGGCACTAACCCCGGATTTTTTATTAATGATTGCTGTTTTCCCCTAAAGGACAACTTTTCAAAGTTTCCAGGAAAAACACCGCTTAATAAGCTCTGGCTCTCTGTCAGTGGAGTGAAATTACATACACAGCCTCTGAAACAACAAGAATCTCTCTTAGTTTATCTGCTTCGGAGATTAAAATTCGGGAAAGTGATTCAGCAGAATGTTTACAAGGAATATAAATATTACAAGCTTTTAGCTCCTAATGGGGTAACTTCATGAATAATGCAGGCACTGCAGCGTCGAGTTGGTGTTAAATAACCTATGTTCGAAGGTCTGGATAATTCATTGAAGTCCACATTTACTAGATACCTGAAATGTAAAATTAAACCGTTTCAACCAACATTATCTTCCCATAATATGTCAGATTTGCGTAGGGGAACATTTTTGTAGACCAATCGTTAATTTTCTGAACTTAAATAATACTTAATAGAAATTGAAATTTTAAATTTTTATTCTGCAATATAAATTTTTATCCACAAAACATAAAACAGAGATAGGGGCCATTTAGCTACTAATAATAGTGACTGTACCTATGTGCAGTGAGAATATCATATATAATTTGCTAAATCTAGAAACAAATCTTCAAAGATATATAAACATATACAAATATTATTATTATTGTTAATTATTATTCTTACCCTCACAATGCTCCTAACTAGGAGTACCCCAGAAACCAACCACCATGCTTGTGTGAGTGATGGATGGCAATTGCTAAGTTATCTCAGCTTCATTACCATTTGTGGCTAGAACTAGGTTAATATTAGATCATCACCTTCAGTGGTGTCTTTCCTGCACCATCGGCTTGAATCTGAGAAATAACCAAAGAATTTCTCTGAGGCTTGAATGAAACAAGAGGCCAACAAGATGCAATACAAACTAGAGACCTGCATCAGATGGCTCGGCCCTAACCCGACCCGACCCGACCCGAAGTGCAAAATCGGGTCGGGTCGGGCCACACGTGTACCTATGCTTAATTCTTTTTTACGTTTTCAAATTTCAAGTATTTTTTGCTATTGCTAATATTACAGTCAATTAGATCTTAATCCGGGCCTGTGCATTTATTGTGCGCCGACGCCAAAAATTCCAACAAGCTGAATCTTGTTAGTTGTCTGGTTGTTGTTGTTAGTCTGTCGGGCTGGTCGGGCCTCTCGGGCCTGTCGGGCCTCTCGGGCCGGTCGGGCCTCTCGGGCCGGTTTGGCCTGTCGGGCCGGTCGGGCCTGTCGGGTTGGCACCGGTTACTATATTTGTCGGGCTAGATCGGGCCATAAAATATATTTACAAAAATAAATCGGGTCGGGTCGGGCCGAAAAATTCCAGCCCGTGCAGGTCTCTAATACAAACCGTCTAAACAGAAAACAATGTTTTGCCACCATGATGATGTATGGTCAACGTCTGAATTTGCTGCTTACAATACAGGGGGGAAATTGTGATTAACCCTCAATGTTAAGAGAATTTTGCATCAGCATGGAAATATGTGCCATTTTCATAAAAAGTGTGAAGACTGCGACATGTACCTGATGCAGCGTAAACATCTCTGAATGATTCAGAATTTGGGACATGCAGCCACTAGTGCCATCAAATCAATCCAGAACCAAAAAATATATGTTGTATCCAAATACTTGGCCAGGGAACGATTTTTATCAAAACAAAATTGACTGATACGAAAAGGAAAAGCCTCACACATAACTCAGTGTAGACTGCTAGTTCAAGCCTTGCCAGGGTCAAAGCTTTCCCTTTTTTACTTTCTCCTAATTTAAACGATGTATAACCAGAGGTGTTTCGATAGATGTTGCAATTTGATCAAAATGAACATAATTTTGAAATCCTTGTTTCTGGGTTCAGTGATAAAATTTCTTCTGACGAAAAATCTCCCATTCATTTCCTAACTTGGGTCTCGGGCATAGGGTCCCGGCACTCATCGTACACCTCGCACGCTTCTCGGATGTCATACACTTCTCACGGGGACTTGTTAGGAGGCTTTGGAGGCAACGGAAAGATCATGACAAAAGAGAGTCAACTAAGGTGCAGGGGTATGTCCATGCGCCAGAATGGCCCTGCGATTGCCACCAATAACTTCACAGAATACAACATGAAACGCATGGGCGATTACGTGAGTATTTTGAAGATTTGCAGGATTTCTAGAATTCCCTCAAGGTTATTTTTATTTTGCTTTCTACAGTAGCCAATATGAAACTTATCATACTGAATTAATATTTCTTTCACAGGAGGGACCGACTGGAGTATTGTGTGAAAAAATGAAGCACCTAGACAATCCATTTATCGATTCTAACAATCAACGGCAAACTGTCGTCGACATGAAAGGTATTATTTATCTCACACTAATGGTTGCCAAGATATATTCTACGAGGTTATTGTTTTAGATGTGATGGTTCTCAATGATATTATCGAGCAAGCAGCGGGGAGGCAAAGTGGTGCGAGTGAGCATGGAGGTGAGTGTATTTTGACATTAGTATCACAAACCAAACGCACCATCGCAATACGCTACTTTAGTAAACAAGCAATCCCACTAAAGTATTATGAATACACTAATCGTTGCGTTGTTAGAATACTAATTAATTCATGTTTGTATTTACAATGTTTATACTTTATGGAGGAAATATTTACGAGATACTTTATTAGGTAAATAAATGTTAAAAACTTCATTATGATGTCCAGCACATATCATGTAACTAAGCACAAATGAATTTGGTAGGGTAACATATAGATTCATTTTGATGGGAATCCTAATTACAGTGAACATAGCAATGATCCGATGGATCCGTATTAGTTAAGGCGGGCATTTATTTTCATAAATCATATTGTTTCAATTGGATATCGGATAATTCCATGTTCACTCTGAAATCCTTTTACCCTTGGACCATTATTAATATTCCATTCTCTAGCTTAGCTAACCATTTGAGAATAGTTTAGGTAAAATAGTTCATATTTAGCAATGTGTAAGTCATAGCATTAGTTGGCGATGACGAAAGCAAATCAGTACCTATAGATGTCTACATATGCAAGGCTTATATTAGGTCTAAGTTGTCCGTTACTAATGGCAGTGTGTAACATGATCGCATTTCCTTTTCTGTCAGCTAAACACATTTGCTTTCACTCTGTTCATAAATTCAATGTTAGTTATCAGTCCTAGAAAATCCAGAGCTTGTTATTCCAATCTAACTGTTAGCACCCGAAGCAATAATCTCGATGACGTCCTATCTTTACATACTTACATATCGTAATGCATTAATAACAAAACTCCATTATTATGTAAAATGTTTCAAACGATGGAGTTGATAATAATGCATCGCTTGCTTAAATAATGATTAATTATGATTAATTAAGAACTAGGAACATTACTTAACCAGTGGTTAAATGTAGCACTTGCACCAAACCTCTTTCCCCAAAAAAGAGTGTGTCAATATCACTTTACTAATACTTCGTACAGTTTCTTCTTATTATTTCTCAGCCAATAAGGATGACGATGAAGAGGAAGAACCCACATTCAAAGAGAAAGCATTAGACTATACCCTGAGGATGATTGACGTCTTCTGTGTGTGGGATTGCTGTCCATGCTGGTGCTTTATCCAAAGAAACGTATCACTGATAGTTTTCGACCCTTTTGTTGAGCTCTTTATTACTTTATGCATTGTGGTAAATACAATGTTCATGGCTTTGGACCATCATGACATGGATAAAGATCTTGAGAAGGCCTTGAAGAGTGGTAACTATGTAAGATCAAATATTAGGCCACTTTTGTTTCAAATAAAATTAACCAAATCTTATTTCAGTTTTTCACCGCAACATTTATGATTGAGGCAACGATGAAGCTGGTAGCTATGAGTCCCAAATATTACTTTCAAGAAGGGTGGAACATTTTCGATTTTATCATAGTCGCACTTTCCCTATTAGAGTTGGGGTTGGAAGGCGTGCAGGGTTTGTCCGTATTGAGATCATTTCGATTGGTATTTATACAAAATTGTTGTTTTTGATTTAAACTTTTAATTCCTTTTTTTTTCAGCTAAGAGTATTTAAACTGGCAAAGTCGTGGCCAACGTTGAATTTACTCATTTCAATCATGGGCAGAACGATGGGTGCACTGGGTAATCTAACTTTTGTGTTATGCATTATCATTTTCATTTTTGCCGTCATGGGCATGCAACTATTTGGAAAGAACTACTGGGGTAAATATTTACTAAATGTGTTTGTGGTGTTTTAACAACGTTCATACACGTTTTAGACAATGTGGACAGATTTCCAGATCACGATCTTCCGAGATGGAACTTTACAGATTTTATGCATTCTTTTATGATAGTGTTCCGGGTATTATGTGGAGAATGGATAGAATCTATGTGGGATTGCATGTTGGTGGGAGATGTCTCGTGCATCCCCTTTTTCTTAGCGACCGTCGTCATAGGAAACCTTGTGGTATGTGCAAACAAATGTATCTGAAATGTATTTCCGACAATATTATGGTAGATCAAAATTAATCCAATGATTTGTTATCAAACAGGTTCTTAACCTTTTCTTGGCCTTGCTTTTGAGTAATTTTGGTTCGTCTAGTCTCTCCGCCCCCACCGCTGACAACGACACTAACAAAATCGCCGAGGCATTTGACAGAATAGGTCGATTTATCAATTGGATAAAAAGCAATTCGCTAAATTTCGCAAAATTGGTTCGATTTAAGCTCACAAACCAAATATCCGACCAGCCGTCAGGTGAGGGACCCTCCAACAGTTGGAACCAAGGTTTTTATCCAACAATCTGATTGCTCGCTGATTTTTGTGCTTGTCGCTCTTTACTTGTAGTGCATTTTAAGCAAACTTGACATATTTAGCATGTCGTGTAAACCTTTCTGTTATTCACACTGAAACAACATCAGTAACATAGGGAAGGTATTGCTAAACATTTAGCTTTCTACATGCAGTTACGTAATGTAACGCTTCGAAATATCCTTCTGTTGATTTTGCATGCTTGTTTTCAAATCTGGCCAGTTTAGAGAAGTGTTGTCTGGCTTATAAGGTGCAAGAATACAGCCATAATAAGAAATCAAATATATCGATGGGTGTTTAACAAAACATCGTAAGCACCAAAATTCAGCAATAATAACTAATAATAATAATAAAAGCTAAATAACTTTAGAGTATATAACAGTCCTCAAAATCACTAAAATGTGGAAGTAGAAGGTCAGCACGATTTTGTTGCATCCTGGGTGTACTTCATTTCTATTTATATAATTTTATTATAATCACATAGCATTTGCTATCCGTTCATGTAATATTTTAATAAAGTTAAGTAGTTGCAATGTCAACTTGGTAGGTACCTACCCATCCCATACTTATTTGAGTTCTGTCATTTCTTATTAGGGCTATATTTTTACGCATCGCACTCCCGACACTTCTGGAATGGCCAGATCCGTATTACAAATAACACTCAGAAGTAGGTTATATACAGAATCGTTATCATGAAAAAAACTAATATAAATATTTTTTTATAACGTCACACTACTTACACAAAGTGTTGTCATTTTATGTAACTGATCTAGTTGGATCGTTATAATTTCGGCTTCCATCAAATTCGGTTTTAGTAACGAAACAAAGTCATTTTTTATTCGGATCATTTTGGTTTAGCAGTAGATATAGAAAAAATACTGAGTAATTACTTAGTTAGATATCTTAGAGTTTCATTCCAACTGTTTCTTACTTTTGAGTTTGATCATAAGGTCCACGACAGAAAGGCTATATTTTAGATACAAGAGATGGTGGAATAGATATTCCGGGAGACGAGATATTAGCAGATGGAATTATATTCAAAGACAAAAAGAGTCCTAAAGATCGTCTAGAAGTAACCATAGGTGATGGCATGGAATTAACCATTCACGGTGAATCTAAAACAAGTTTAAAACGAGGCAAAAATGCCAACAACATCAACAAAAGTAAAACGATCGGTAACTCGATATTGGACCATGGAGATTTTTTGGGGCACCTAGAAGACGACGAAATTAGTAACAAATCGTACGGAAGCCATAAGCACCGTTTTAAAGAAGAAAGCCACAAAGGGAGTGCCGATATTCTAGATGAACAGGAAGAAAAGCGAGATGCTAGCAAAGAAGAACTCGGCATTGAAGAAGGTCAGTATAGGTACCCCACGTAGGTATGAATTTAACTCTTCCGTCTTATTCGATTATTCTATTATTGAAGTTAATTTTTTATTCGGCGTTGCAACACATCACTGAACATTTTAAGCATTTTGCTTGTTCACATCTTCAGCAACATTCTGCATCCATTTTTATTCAATTCGCTTGGTATTATTAAAATTTAGTGTTTAAGTGATGTACTGAATTTCAATGTTTCGATAGTTAACCTCAAGGACCAGCACTTGGGCCATTCATCATCTACTGTCTCAGTCAAAAGTAATTGAATTTTGTAATATAAATTTCATCAGTACCATTTGGGGCCTATAATATTTAATAATTTGACTCCCGTGTATTGTCAGATAAATTACGATGGATAGAAAATATCATAGGATACCCTGTGGTAATTTAAGTGAAATACAGTATGATCTGTTAAAGAATCACTGTTGCATGGAAATATCTTTCTAGAAATAGAGGATGACGAATGCGATTGCCAACATCCACTAGATGAGGGTGTAATTGATGCGACATCGGACGAGATCATCCTTGACGCAGCGGACTGCTTTCCAGAGAAGTGCTACAAGAAGTTTCCCTTTCTTGCTGGCGATGAGGATTCCCCATTTTGGCAAGGCTGGTCAAATTTACGTTACAAGACATATCGTCTAATAGAGAACAAATATTTCGAAACGGCTGTTATTACGATGATCTTACTTAGCAGTTTGGCACTGGCCTTAGAAGACGTTCATTTACAACAAAGACCAATACTTCAAGATATTCTTTATTACATGGATAGGATATTTACAGTAATATTTTTCTTCGAAATGTTAATCAAATGGTTAGCACTAGGTTTCCAAAAATATTTTACAAACGCATGGTGCTGGTTGGATTTTGTGATTGTCATGGTATCACTAATCAACTTCATTGCGTCATTATGTGGAGCTGGTGGTATACAAGCATTCAAAACCATGAGAACACTTCGGGCATTGAGACCACTGCGTGCGATGTCTCGGATGCAAGGAATGAGGGTAATAATGAAGAACATCTAGCTACATAAGCCTTTGCTAAATTTAATAAGTCTACTTCTAGGTTGTAGTAAATGCGCTGGTACAGGCTATTCCATCTATCTTCAATGTATTGCTAGTATGCTTGATATTTTGGTTGATCTTTGCTATTATGGGCGTTCAATTATTTGCCGGTAAATACTATAAGGTAAACTCTCCTAATTACTAATTACGCATTGCAAGCAACATATTGTCACTTATTGTTTTAGTGTGTGGACAATAATAAAACAACGTTGAGCTATGAAATTATTCCTGATTACAATGCTTGCAAAGCAGAAAACTACACCTGGGATAATTCACGTATGAATTTTGATCATGTGGGCAAGGCATACCTATGTTTATTTCAAGTGGCAACTTTCAAAGGCTGGATACAAATTATGAATGACGCCATAGACTCTAGAGAAGTAATGACATATGCCATCTTGTGCAATCTAGAATTCTAATTATTATTTACATTCCAGATAGATAAGCAACCAATTCGAGAAACAAATATTTATATGTATTTGTATTTTGTATTTTTTATAATTTTTGGATCATTTTTCACTTTGAACCTGTTTATAGGAGTCATTATTGACAATTTCAATGAACAGAAAAAGAAGATAAGTATTTATTATATCGCCAAATTCCTCACATTTTCTTAAAATTATAATCAATGAGATGGATCTGTACTTACAGACCCTTCGAATATATTTTTAACACAAAAAAACATTTATGATATTATTATACGCAGGAGGATCTCTGGAGCTATTCATGACCGACGATCAGAAGAAATACTACAACGCAATGAAGAAAATGGGATCTAAAAAGCCGATGAAAGCTATTCCGAGGCCTAGGGTATGACAATCATTTTGAATGTGTACATGTATGTTCATGGTTAATTAATTTTCAGTGGAAACCGCAGGCCATAGTGTTCGAAATAGTGACTAATAAGAAATTTGACATGTTCATTATGTTGTTCATCGGTTTGAACATGCTGACCATGACAATGGACCATTACCAGCAAAAAGAGACATTTACTAAAGTGTTGGACTCCTTAAATATGATTTTCATAGTTATATTTACTACAGAGTGCCTCATGAAAATATTTGCTTTGCGTTACCACTATTTCACCGAACCGTGGAACCTTTTCGACACAGTGGTTGTTATATTATCTATTTTAGGACTGGTGCTCAGTGATATAATCGAAAAATATTTTGTGTCGCCCACATTACTGAGGGTAGTGCGTGTAGCTAAAGTCGGTCGTGTTTTACGTTTGGTTAAAGGGGCTAAGGGCATACGCACACTGCTTTTCGCACTAGCCATGTCACTGCCTGCGTTATTCAACATCTGCTTACTGCTCTTCTTGGTCATGTTCATCTTCGCCATTTTTGGGATGTCCTTCTTCATGCACGTCAAGGACAAAAGCGGCCTTGATGACGTCTACAACTTCAAGACCTTCGGACAGTCCATGATTCTTCTCTTTCAGGTAAGACGATGCTAGTCCCGTAGTTGTTATTTGACCCGAGTAATTTTTCCAGATGTCCACTTCCGCCGGTTGGGATGGTGTATTGGACGGCATAATAAACGAGGACGACTGTAAGCAGCCCGACAATGAAATAGGCGAGACAGGCAACTGCGGCAACTCAACGATAGGCATAGCCTTCCTATTAAGCTACCTCGTGATATCTTTTCTGATTGTGATAAACATGTACATCGCGGTGATCTTGGAGAATTACTCGCAAGCGACCGAAGATGTGCAAGAAGGTCTGACTGACGATGACTACGACATGTACTACGAGATATGGCAGCAGTTCGATCCTGACGGAACTCAGTACATCCGATATGACCAGCTGTCGGACTTCCTCGATGTGCTGGAGCCACCGCTGCAGATCCACAAGCCGAACAAGTACAAGATAGTAACCATGGACATTCCGATTTGCAAGGGAGACTTGATGTTCTGTGTGGACATTCTAGATGCTCTTACGAAGGACTTCTTTGCACGCAAAGGCAACAGAATAGGCGAGACGACCGAACTGAACGAAGTGCAGCCACGCGCCGACGCTCCTGGATACGAGCAAGTGAGTATAATAGTTTTTCAATTTGGATATTTATCAGTCGCCGTGTGGTATTAAATTAAAGAGCAGTTTGTGAATATGCAACAAAACGCTCACTTCATTGATCTGTCTGATAACCTTTGACAGTGGTTTGTCTATCAGACAACCGGTTTGTCTATAATGCAAAAACAAATATTTTTCAAGTCTATGCCGGCAATGTCAATTTCTTGGCATGAGCAAAGATATGTACAACCTAGATACACAGGGACCGGATATCATAAGACAAACCAGTTAGTATGGTACGTATAAGATCCAGCTTCAGAGCTGGACAGATCTTAGATCGCGATCTTGATCTTAGATCTAGATCTTTTTTGTTTCACTAAAGAACGATCTAAGATTTTTTCCTCATTTGTTTTTATTCATTTTTGAAACGTTTCTGTGATTTTTTTTATACAAAATAATGTAGGTAGAAAGGTAGGTATATATTTTTTAGAACGAATAGTTTTGTACACACAAGGATTTTTCTTTTTATACATATAATCTACATATTATTTCCAAAATATATGTATTACGAATTCAGTTACTTATGTTACAACGAGCGTTCATTTAAAGCAGTTTACCTCAGGAAATCTCTAGGTCTCAGCTAAAGTGCAAATTGTAAGAATTCGTGAAAAATGACAAATAATATAAACAAACTGACATACATTTTACCTACAACTACAAGAACCTATTTTGAGGTCAAATTTAAATGAATGCTTTATGTTAATTTGTATTTTATTTTAAATTATCTATTTCTCAAAATTATAAAATGCATAAATAATCGGTGAACAAGAAAAGTCTAATTCTACATAGGTATATCAACTGATTGATTACATAACCGGTTCAGTTAGAGTAGTAACTTTACGTAACTAGTTAGGTAAAATTTGACTTTACACAACTAGTTATGTAAAACTGGACGTATCATCATTTGCTCAGGTTTTGAAAGATGTCACTTTATACTATGTCAAAATTAGGAAAAGTATTTATAGACATCTATATCTATTAACTATACAATATCATGAATTTTGTTTAAAGATCTTAGATCATTTAGAGGATCTTAGATCGTTTAGAAGATCTTAGATCATTTAGAAGATCTTAGATCGTTTAGAAGATCTTAGATCGTTTAGAAGATCTTAGATTGTTTAGAAAATCTTAGTTTGTTTAGAAGATCTTAGATCGTTTAGAAGATCTTAGATCATTCAAAAGACCTTAGATCAACTGATCTTTTTTAAACAGATCATTTTTAGACGATCTTTGATCTAAGATCGTTTTTGCATGAAAAGATCTATTTATAAACGATCTTAGATCTTTTTTTGAAAAATGATCTGATCTATGATCTAGATCTTTTTTGGCGCGATCTTTCCCAGCTCTGGACTACTTAGAACCTAACAGTTCATCGAGTCGGTAGGCATAGGTACTAGAAGGAGAAAGTTACTATACATATATCCGGGTTGTACCTTTGCCACAAATTAAACAAAGACCCATTGTAGATTGCATGTCTCAGCTCAATCCACAGGATAAGTAGGGTTGAATCACATGACAACACACACATGCGCTTTTAATTTGGTAGAGGTTGCCTCAAAACCCGATATACAATGGGAATTTGCTGGAGCGAAACTATTCGTTCAGAGAATATTTACTTGTGCTAATACCTCAATACCACATAAGATTTCATTCGATAATTTCCCCCAGGTGAGCTCGACGCTGTGGAGGCAGCGCGAGGAGTACTGCGCCCGGCTGATACAGAACGCGTGGCGCAAGCACAAGCGGCAACGCAGCGGCGCCATCGACCACTCCGGTGACGAGGCAGAGACCGATGGCGGCGGCGGAGGCAGCGGTGCCGAGAGCCTGGCCGCCAGCCCTACGGGGGGCACGGACCCCCCATCGCCCACGTCCAGCGACACCGACGGAGACACCGGCGCCCGACAGACGGCCGTCCTGGCCGAACGCAACGGCCACAAGGTGGTCATCCACAGCCGCACGCCCAGCATCAGCTCGCGCTCCGCGGACGTATGAGACAGGCCCAGCCCCTCCCCGCCATCGCCGTAGCCGCACGGACGTTAGGGCGGTCGGTTTGGGGGATTTCGTACAAGGTAGCCGAAAAGTACCTACCAGAGCTTAGAACAGATATACGATGTGCCCAGTCCGCCACTTAAACATCCTCAGGTCCATAGCTATTTTATTTTTACACGCTTATATTGATCTTGGTGTCAAAATAAAACTATATTTAAAGTGGTGTTAACGGGCCGGCACCATGTTGAAAAATGCTTGGTTTTAGTGTGATTTTAACCGGTTTTTCCAAGTCAACTTTGGACTAACCTTTTGGTACAAAAAGATAAAGACGTCTTTGTAGGTTAACAACCGATAGTCAAACTACAAATACCTGACTGAATAATTATGTGACACAAATTCATTTATTTTTCACTAAATTTTAACAATTTTCACTAATCCAAACAGCACACTTAAAAAAACACTGATCTTTCATATGAACCAAGAAAAACAAAATTTGTAGATTTGAGTAGCTTTAGAAAATTAGACACCCTCCAGTAATTATAACTGCATCGAGATTAATCAAAGCATGCCTAGGTTTTTGAAAATTTTCACACCTACCATGAACAAATTTTCTTAATTACATTTTAACATGGAAGCTACACAAAGGGCACTTTTCTAAAAAACGTGGAAATTGAAATTTTGCAAAGTTGTGAACAAGTTGTCTTAATAACACTTTGTCATAAAACCTACAAAAATGTCACTTTACTTAGGAAAATTAGTTTTTTCAAAGTTCCCAAGGCTACTGGAACTATTGAAACTACATAAACTTTGCATAAAATTTGACCAATCTGCAGATTGGAAGTTTTCTTTTCGTAAAAGAAGTGGGTTTAGAATGACATTAATAATGAAATGCCATTTTCAATTTTTTTTAACAAAAAATTTCAAATTTTACAAATAAAGAAAATCACGTGATTGCTTTGGAGCACCTCATTTGACTTCATTTTTTTTAAGCAAAAACAATTATTGACTACATAGAAATGAACTAAGATCGAGTCAAAAAAATCCGCATATGATGTAGACTTTATGTGTGACACTGGGTATACAAGTAGAAAGTTATTTTGCAATTTAAAAATACTTAATGCCGAATAGGTATGACGTTTCAATATAAACAGCCTATTTTAATAATTTTTATCATTGTGGATTTTCCAAAATGCAACAATCAAGGTAAGGGCTGATTACACTGAAATGTGTCATTCTAAAGTATTTAGACTTTTATATGTATATCCATGAACTTATTGTCTGAATAGGTGTACCCAACTAAAGTGACAAAAAAAAATCGAGTTTGATTACTGGCATCATTCCTGTTCTCAATGAGAAAGTTGAATCTGAGTTTCTTCCAGATGGATCCTGTGCCTGCGTCAGGGAAACTTCTGGTTCCTTCGCTGACGCAGGATCCATCCGAAAGAAACTCAGATTCATCACATTCTGCCTGTGGAAGTTTCCAATCAAGATTAATGAAAAAGTTATACCAAATTAAAACTAATGATAAAATCTTGATTTTCGAACTTTCGGCTTCTTTAATTTTTTCCGCCACCTAATGGGTGTCTTACTTTTGTTTTATTTTAGAAATGCATTGGAATGAATAGTGACAACTCTACCTAATTACAAACAAACAAAAATATGAAAAAAATCAAAAGCCAATTAGTTCTAAAACAGAAGCTGTAGTTTAAGTTTTAATCCTAAATAACTTAAGAACATATAATCGACAATTAGGATAGTTTAAGGTACTCATGGTGATTTTTTAAAAGGAACGCCAAAAACACGTTGTATAACCACATCTCGATTTCAGAGCAATTCAATTTTTTTTCGGTCATTGCACCTATTTTGCTGACAATCTAGGGACACTGTATACAGTATATCTGTGGATTGAGTTAACAAGAAGAATGACTTTTTTATTTTTTTTACTTTTTATTCTTCATAGAAATGTAGCTTGCTAAATAAATAATATTGGCATAAAGTGATTTCTCCTCAGATGTACAGGGTGTCCCATTTTGGGTGTTTTTGGGTGTTTTTCTCAAAAATCTCGGTTATTATTAAAGCTAGAGGGTTGCGGTTTTCACGTCACTGTACTACTTTTTTGAGAGGAATTTGGTGGACCAATCAGATTTTAGATAAGTTTTATAGTTTCCACGCATTGGCGCAGGACTGAAATTTTCGATTTTTTGGAAACCTCTCTCCTGGCTACAACTTATATATATATCGATAAATTTAATCAACTATTTTTATAGATTTTTTGGTGTAGAATCGAATGGAGTAATTAGTTTTTTGGTAGCGTTAATAGTTTTTGAAATATGAACTATGATTTCCATTTTAAAAAAATATAACTTTGGTTCATATTCAAAAACTATTAACGCTACCAAAAAATTAATTCCATTCGATTCTACGCCAAAAAATCTATAAAAATAGTTGATTAAATTTGTCGATATATATAAGTTGTAGCCAGAAGAGGTTTCCAAAAAATCAAAAATTTCAGTCCTGCGCCAATGCGCGGAAACTATAAAACTTATCTAAAATCTGATTGGTACACCAAATTCCTCTCAAAAAAGTAGTACAGTGACGTGAAAACCGCAACCCTCTAGCTTTAAAAATAACCGAGATTTTTGAGAAAAACACCCAAAATGGGACACCCTGTACAGGGTGGGTCAAATTGGACACTTTTAAAGGGAAACTCCTATTTTTGACGGAGATAGACCAAAACTGATATCGGTGTCTGAGGCTCATTTTTTATGATAAACTTAACGGCGAACCACAAATTGATATCTATCACCGTTATATTACAGGGTGTTTTTCGAAAATGTGCGTTTTCGAAAAGTGGCCGTAATTTTTTTCAGGATGAAAATTTTGTGTTTCCATAAAAACATTCCTGAAGCACTTTTTTTCGTAGAATCCAATGCTGCTGCTACTTTTTTCTTCAAGTCAATGGTTTAAGAGTTACCGATGAAAAATATTATTTTTTAAATGGAACACCCTGTATATTTTTGCATTTTTTTAATAGAACAAAAATTACCATTCCAAAAATATATAACACAATGATTTACTTAAGTAGTTATCAATTACTAATAGCTTTTATGATTTCATGTGTACTCGTATAATTGGAAGCACGCCCTTTTAACAAGTAGGCTTTGGACGGTGAGACAATGAAACAACCGTGGAAAAATGTTTACTGTCACCTGTCAAATTTTTAGTTAAGCTGGTTTAGGCAGTGTAAAGATTTTTCTATTTTTATAACTTTTTATAAATTTTTCTACTTTATAACATACAATGAAATTTGAAAGTTATATAAAATGGAATATGATAGTCTGTTTTATATTTACAATCCGGGGAAAATACAGATGCAACGAGCAATTTATACTACGAGTGGTATCCTTTCAAGGACATTTTTGCAAGATTGCGACACAATTTTATTAATAGTGGGCATTTTGAAAAGGATAGGCCGAAAAGGTATGAGTTAAACAAAGATAGGCATTTTCCCCGGATTGTATAAAACAGACTATCATACCCCATTTTTCATAACTTTCAAATTTCATTGTAGGTATGTTATAAAGTTTATAAATTACACAAAAATAGAAAAATCTTTATACTGCCTAAACAGCTTAAGTGAAATTTGACAGGTAACAGTAAACATTTTTCCACAGTTGTTTCATTGTCTCACCGTCCAAAGCCTACTTATTGAAAGGTCGCACTTCCAATTATACAAGTAAATCATTAAGTGTTATATATTTTTGGAATGTTATTTTTTTTACTTGAATTGACTTGAAAAAATGTAGTAGCAGCATTGCAGCAACACAAAATTTTCATCCTGAAAAAGTTACGGCCACTTTTCGAAAACGCACATTTTCGTAACTCAAGAACGGTGACAGATATTATTTATTTGCGGTTTTCGCAAAAAAATGAGCCTCAGACACCGATATCAGTTTTTGTCTATCTCCGTCGAAAATACGAGTTTCTCTTTAAAAGTGTCCAATTTGGCCCTCCCTAGAGAGGATAGCCAGAAAATCCAAAAGTCTGAAAATGGTACAAGACTATCAGTATATGCCAATCTTATTTATTTTGCAAGAATTTTTTTTTATAGTGAAAAAGTTGTTCCTCTTGTTGTTAACTCAATCCTCAGACTTACTGTATATGGTGCTGAACATAACTAAATTATGGTTTACAATTATTGAGTAATATGTACATTTGATATAAATCTCCTTCCTCTATATCTATGAAACAAAAATCTCAAAGCCAAGGGGCTTACTCTGGTGGAAATTTTCACACTGCGAAAACACAAAATGATATATTTGGATTAATTCCTTAGAAGTTGTTTCAATTTTAAATGTTTATTCCATCTACTTTAGTTTAAGCTGTTGATGTTCTTTTTTGTATTAGTTCCTCTTTTTTGAAGTTTATGGGAATTAACCATACATTATATGTTTTATTTTTCAATAAATATTTTAGATGCAGAAATAAACAAATATTTTAGATGCAAAAACTACCCATTACTTGTTCCAAAAAAATGCGACAATAATTCTATTACGGAAATCGCGGGATCCGGGGAGGATCAAACTTTTTTCGGGATTGGATTCCCTAGTAGCAACTGTTTGTTATTCTTTAAAAAAATGAAAGAATCGCTTGGGCTGCTCCTTTAGATTTGTATTATTTGCATATAAACAAAAGACTTTGGAAATTAAAGTGTGCTATCAATAACTTTATTTCTAACTGGCCTTCCAGTCCAGTTTCAGTATTTATTTATTTTATAAAAACAAACTAAATTTCAATAACCTAGAATACTGTACTGTGGAGGCCCAATATTTCATCAGAAAAACACAAACTTTACTAGTATTTTGAATTTCAAAGAATGAAAGAATGTCAGTCATTTTGATATGAAAAGTAAACTCCTATTATTTCCCAACGAGGTGTGTGTTTCTCATTTCAAATTAACTGGTATTCTCTGAAGGAGACTTGTAGGTCCGACAATACCGACAATAAAGTAATGTATGAAATTTGGTTGGTAAACAAGGAACTAATATTTCATTTTCCAGAATGTATTTATTTTTTATTCAAAAGAAGAAATTAATTTTTTTTTATTACTTTAGAGCAATATTTTCTTTTCACTGTTGACAAGCAAAACTTTTGCAGAAAATTTACAAGCCACTTGTTTGGCCCAATTTCCCATAGATAAGTTATATAAGTTAGGCTAAAATAGCAATAGCACTGTTTTCTTCACTGTCAAAAACTTACATGAAAATGAAAAACAATTGATATCTACCCAACCATTTTTCTTACCTTCTTAGGAGAGAATGCTATCCAGAGCAGACGCACAAAAAGATGTGCTTTGGGTGAAATTTAATAATTTGACCGAAAGATCAGGACAAATTTTGTTCTGGGGGTAATTCCAATTTGCAATTATTGTGATCAGTTATAACAATAATGTTTATTATTTTGGTACTGAGATTGACCACAATGGCAATTGTTGCTTGCAATATTTTTAAGCGTAGGCCGGCAGCGATTAATATCTTGAGGAAGGGGTATAAATTTGTTCAAGGTGCTTTTATCTAAATGAGAGTTGTTAATTAACTAATTTCATTTAGGTTTTCTCTTGTCTTTTATCAACGTAGTTAATAAGCTGAATAGACAAGAACATGCTCAAGGACCACACGCACAAACTCAATGGATATATTAGAGAAAATTTGTTTTTGTACTTTTGTTGAGGTAGTTTTTGTTTCATCCTAGTTACAAATCATTTATTCCACTATCTCATTTGTACGTACTTGGTATATCCGTATTAAAAACATATAGCTAGGTTCAACTCACATCTTAAAAATGTAAATAATTGTTTATATATTATATTACGAATAAGCAAACTGGTAGGATTACTTTGGCTAGAAATCGCCTAAATCGACTAACCTAAATGTGCTAGGCAAAAAGCAGACCATACTCATGTTGCTTTATCTCGGCGAAATTTCCAGTATTATTTGCAGACATATACATCGAAATCTGTAGGTACACTGGGAACATTGTTTTAAAATATTTTTTGAGTGATTGAAATAACTTCGAGATAAATGCAAATATGTGACAAAGTTTGTGCAGTGTAGTTTGATGGAGAAGGTATCTAATCTATTCTAAGTATCAACTGTTTTGCTGTTCATGCATCTATTAGTATGTAGGTATAATAAGCTGGTGTAGGATTAGGTACAATAACAATCACTGAAAGTATAGATCTGCAAGCAGTAAAATTTTACATATATTAACTGGAAAATATTTGAGAGAAATTGAAGAACTGAGTTCGTTTCCCACAAAACTAGCGCACCTAACAATTTCTCCCACTGTTTTGCAGCTAATACCTACTTACAACGAACAGTTGGTACACCTTTTTCTAAATTATTTTATGTATTCGAATTTCCTATGAGCTCTAAAGGTGGATTAAAATAATTTAATTTATTTAAGCCTATTTTAATTCAACATCTTTTTAGTAAGTAGGATGTAACCAATAATCAGTTTTTAATGTACCCATAGAATTATACAGTGTGTTAATTAACCAAACTAAATAACACAACAACTGGATTAGAATATATTCAATTTGAATTGTTTGGTACATTTAAGCACGCATCACTAAACCTTACTTACACCCAGATACCTCTCAGCCTTAAAATGAAAATTTTTTTATGTACGGGGTGTTCCAAACTTGATCATATATAATTAGCCGAGTACTTAATATATTTTTAAATCGGAATCAAATCGTCATTGAAAGCTCAGAAATCGGTACTGAAGTACTGAAGTAACCAAACATCGGACGAACCTATAGCCCATTAAATGTGGCCAGCTATTCAAAATCCGGCCAATAAAGTAACATTTAACTTTTCAGCCTCGTTAGGGAATTGTTACTTATAACAAGGCAAACTTTCAATATAAGTATTTGAGTCGATTTGAACATCAATAATATTTTCTATGTTGACTGCAAGATAGGCACGAGCTTGGTTATTTCTCTCAGGTTGTGCCATACCGCATCTTGCTCAATTTAAGTAGAGTGATATAAGAAGGAAAGCAAAGACGCGCGTAGTTGGCTCATGAATGGGTGATCCTTTTTTAATTATTTTGCCTAACAAAACTTTTCTTTTTCCATTTAAAAAATTATAATGTGTCCCTTGGCACTGAAGTTTCTTCCTATAACTCATGTAATTTATTTGGCTCCGTCTTATTATAAGGCCAAGCCAAATAAACCACCTTTAATAGGCCTCTGCATTAAATTCCACATTTGTTATAAAAAGTTGAACTTCAGTATCTTGCTACACAAATGACTATTATCCCTGGACTATATAAAGTATAAAACACTAATTACCCTTCAGGCCGGTCAATTATGTATGTGAGATTTGAGTGTAATGTGTTTCTCAGAAATACTAAATAATTTGTAAAAAAAATTAAATAAAACAAAATATCACCCCCTCACAGAGGACTGTTAAAATCCCAAGTGAAATTGCAGCAGTAGAAAAATTCATACCACATTTTAAATGTTCTCTTTTGCTTGAGTTTGGTTCCCCTTGTAATATCAAAAATTCGATTATAACTTGAGAGCAGCTTTTCCCAAAATGCTCCCAAATATTTGAGTTTTAAGGCTGGTGACTTAGACCTGCTTCCAAACAAATTCATGAAAAGTGCATGTTTTAAATTACCAATGTGTAGTATACTTTACCCAATTAAAAACTGATGTCGTCTAATAAAATGTGCATTTTTAAAATATTCTAAAAACTGACAAGAATGAAGAATAATAACTCGAAGTAGACTTTTTATATTGATAATTAATTTAAAATGGTGCTTTCTTCAATTGCTATTTCAAGCTATCTTCACCTGCTACATGGACCGCAAAGGGGAAGGGGCGATGCGAAGTATTCGCGAAACGTTCAAACATTTTTGTATGCCTAATATAAAAAAATCATTTGTGAAACGTATGTGTGACATTTTGAAATGAAATTTTATATCAAAATGGCAAACAGAGATAATTTCTTGATGTAAACATTTATTTAGTTCGTAAATTTAGCAAAATTGTTAATATTAAAATCAAAGAATTCTATTTAGGTTAATGTAGTCAATATTTTCACATATTATTATTATGATATTATATAGTCGTGAAAGTACGGGGTAATGGACTCCAAAGCAGACGAATTTTCTAAAATTATAAAATTTCTACCAGACAACTGGTTCATGTTCTCTGGCACACTCAATGTTTTGCAATAAACAGCAAACAACTTAGCAGGTAAATGTTTGATATCACAGACAACCATTTTTTATAACAAACGCACAAGGTCACCTTCCACCTCTACCTATCTCTCCGAATTTCACTTATTATTTATCATATTAAAAATAAAATAATCTAAAATATTCAACTATTTCATCTAATCTTTTTGTGATTCTTATTTTTTGAAAGTGTACATAATTCTAAATATATACACGGCTAAATATGTTGTGCAACATGCTGTGGCCAATTATTAGTACAGTTAAGTCATAACTCTTTAAAAAAAAAACAATTATGAAAATATACTCACTTTCATCTTGCTTGAAAAAATTGCCAATCGGCAAAATAAAGCGTAGGTAACAATTCAGTATAAGACCCTGGGTTAGATACCTATTTGATTTGATTTTCTGTGCCCTTGATGATGAGAAATTACAAACATTATATATGTGTTACTGATATATTTTGTTCTATGATCATGTATGTTTTTTTTTTCTATAATCATGGAAGCCTTTGACCGCTTCCCTTACTTAAGTAGGTATTGTACCTGTATACACCTATGTCTTATGCGATATTTATTTTTATTATTTTAAATAGACACCTTAAACCATTATCGTTATAGAATTCTACATGAAAATGTCACTCATACTCTAGTAACGTTTCCAAATAAATGGGAGATTTGCATTGGTTCTTATTTGATTAACACCTGTTAGATGATAATTTTGTTATAATATATAAATAAATACTTAGTACCTTATTGCTTAAGTTTATAAAATGTCCGGATTTGGAGAGTGTTTGCAATTTTGTGTCCGTTTATTGCGCTGATTCATAATTGAATCACTCTAACAATTTTACTGTTTTTCCCAGACAATAAAATTGTTAGGGTGATAATGCTGTGACTTTCAGGCAAACAAGTCATATCTAGTTAGAATTTCTCATAGTACATTACACAAACCGATAATGCTAAACATAATTTCGGTATTTTGCATTCAAATTTGTAAATGTTGAATGGAGATTCAAATATCTTGTAAATAATTATTAAATCTACACCAAACCAAATTGCTAGCAAAGCAGCAAAAGATTTTCATCGAGGAATTTCTAATCATTTTAGCATTCACTGTACGTTATTTTATATCTTGGCCAATCCAGAATGCTACCTTGTGAAAACTGAACATGGGAGGTATTTGAACTTACGGAAGGCATAGCTTAAGAAAAATATTGGCAAAGGTATCAACTGCACCATATCAAATAAATACCAGTTTGATGAGATCGGCCTCGATATCATCGATAAATGTAACCTCGTAATAGTTTCTGTAGCTTTCATATACAGGGTGAATCTAAAGTAATTAGCATCGTCTCTAGATATTAGATATCCACATTTTATAGCTAATCTTCAAATACAATATAGTATAATAAAAATTATGAAAAAATATTTTACCTACTCTGCATGAAACTTACCTTCAATATCTATTATTAGTATGCTTTTCGATAGATAAACACTTATATTGTACCCAGGTAACCAATATTTTTTTATATTTTATATTTGCTCCACCAATGAAACGAATATAATTTTTGTAAATAAAATCATGGCTGTGTAAGTTATATTTTCAATTTTTCCTAAGCTTGTAGTCATATCGTACGTATTTTTAGGGACACCCTGTATATTCGAAATTATAAAAAAAAAACAGAAACCTCCAAAATGAATAGCTATGTTCGCAGAGCACTTCCCCAGTTCTGAAATAGTACTTGACAATGTCTTTGGTATGAATTATAAAATTTATCTGAACCAATCTCATTGACGGTTACTAGTTCAGAACCATTTCGGAATTGCTGAGCGAACATACCTAATGTTATTACGTCCTTTAACACAGCAATGTGGAGTAAGTGGTGCTACTAGCAAAATTTTTATTTTTCACTTACTTTATCTTTGCACATATCCTATGAACTTAATGGCAATAAAATTGTTAATGCTATGAATATATTCTATAAAAATCCTCAAAATATGTAATCCTATAAATATAAGAATTGTCTGAAAGGTTTAATTGTAGACTTAGAGCAATATATATGTATTATATGTGTTTTGTTAACAAAACCTCAAATACTTTCCAAAAATCCAGAAGAAAAGTGATATACTGTAATGGCTACATAAAAAAATTAATTTAAAGCTCCACAGCTTGTTTATAAATTAAATTTTTAATATTATTAATAGTTTAATTTTTTTATAAATGAAAGAAGGCAGATGATGGGATTGCGTCTGTTTCTTTTCCAATTTTTCAATAGATAAATGCTATAAAATTGCCATAAATGTTTATGTGAAATAAATAGGTACTTACCTACTTATATGACAAACGCAGTACCATCTACATTTGTAAACCTCTAGTCCCATTATGTGGTGCAATGTGAGAATAATTGTTAAGACAGTCAATCTCATGTTGTTATATACGTCCGTAAGATCATGATTTCCTATACTTTAGAACACAACATATTTTTGAGGGCTAAAATTATGACTTAAGAGTCAATAGGCACTTGAAAAGTAGATTTTTTCTAGTTGTAAGCATTTTTCATATTCATGCGGACCTGTATAGAAGCATGGAATTGTAAATTGTTAAAAGAGTGATAAAATGCAGCTGTTCAGTACCCTCATCAATACGAAACACGTGAAACTTATACATTTTGCACATGATTGTATATAACATTTTGTTAATTTTGCATCAAATTTTGTATGCAATGTAGGTACATGTAAAATGACTTAATTTCATATAAAATGTGTTCATTTGAAATGTATCTACATACAGAAAAGTTCTCACTAATGTAATATAATGTAACCTTAGTATTACGACATAATATATACATATAATTTTTCTAAGCAATCGTTGTTTTAGAGTAGCTATATTGATATTATGAATTAATATTAAGTTATTGAGCTTTGCGAAAAATTAAAAGCGGTTTCGATTTGAATTGACCATAATTATTGTGTATCTATTTTGTTACATTTCTATTGTTTTGTTGGTTATAAATTTGAATAAAAAATCAGAAACAATCGAAAATGTTCTTTTTATTCCAATAGACCTCTTTACCTATATTTATTTTCCTACATACAGCAGTGGCACACCCAAGGGGGGGGGGGGGCTTGCCCCCCCCCCCCCAGACCTCTCATATTTTAAAAATTCTCGAGGGTGGTATCCTAGATGTAATGTCCTCTGTGCAACCCTCGGCAATTAATTTCCCAATCCGAGACCCGGCATAAAATATTGTTTACGTAATACGTCAAACTTCTCCCCCAATCATATTTTTTGGGTGCACCACTGACATAGTGTTCCCAAAAAAAGTTGTATCATTAATGCAATAAAGACCACATTATTATTATTATTATAAGGAAAAAATTGTAATTCACTATTTATTTTGAAATTTAAATTTGGGGTTACCTCTTGCTTTAAAAAATATGATGATTTTCACTATCTGTCAAAAATAATATAAAATAATTGCTAAAAATACACTTATTTGTTAAAATTTCAAGAAATTTTACTTGAAAATGTTGTTTCATTGTCAATTATACATAAGGGTACTATATTTTAATGTTCTATTAAAAAAAAGATTCGTTTTTCTTTTTTGCCATTTTTTAATATTTATGAAATTTTTGAAAATTTTAAAAAATCTTGTAACTTCATAAAAACTATTTTATATCACTAACTTTATCATTCTATTAACTTTTTGTTACTAAATATCTGTATGTATATCTACATGTCCACGGATAGAGTTCACGTAGGGTGTAAATGACAAAAAAAATTCGAGTTGAAATTTGATCTTCTGGGGATCAGCCCTGCTTGGTTTTAAACTAATTTGTGACATAATTTTACTTTCGAAAAATCACGTATGCCTTGGGAATTTTGAAAAAACTAATTTTCCACATCAGTAAAGTGCCCTTTCTGTATGTTTTACGACAAAGGAAACTTGTTCAGAATTGTTCACAATGAAAAACTGGATAGGTGTGAAAGAATTTCAAAAGCCTAGGTCTACTTTGATTTTTATGCGTTTTAAATTTTTTACCAGAAAAAAATCAAAGTATACCTAGGCTTTTGAAATTCTTTCACACCTATCCAGTTTTTCATTGTGAACAAGTTTTTTAATAACATTTTAATGTGAAAGCTACCCAAAGTGCACTTTTCTAAAGAAAAGTGGGAAAAAATACCAAAAAATCAGACTTTCGAAATTTCGCAAACCTACTTAGTTCTTCATTCTGAACAACATTTTGTCGTAAAACCTACAGAAAGGGCACTTTACTGATGTGGAAAATTAGTTTCTTCATAATTTCCAAGGCATACGTGATTTTTCGAAAGTAAAATTATGTCACAAATTAGTTTAAAACCAAGCAGGGCTGATCCCCAGAAGCTCAAATTTCAACTCGAAATTTTTTTGTCATTTACACCCTACGTGAACTCTATCCGTGGATCCGTGGACACACTGTATGTGTTTTTTAAATGAAAATGATATTAAAGTTTCCAAATTACTATCTTATGTATGATGCAAAGTTGATGTACTGTCAAGCAATTAGAATATAAATTTACCACTTTTTTATGTATATTAAGCTAAAATCAATACATAAGATAAAAGGTTTAGAAAAAAGTTCTGAATTTTGGTTACATAAATGTAAAATAGTACATACATCAAAAGAATCTAAGGGAAACACAATTTCCTGCCATATTTTATTATATTATTGCTGTACCCTAAATAGACTTACATGTCAAAATTCACGAAAGAATTAAGAAATTCTTTAAATTTACACAGTTTCCAGAAAAAAAATTTGCATGTTTTTGTAACACATAATTAACAACAATAAAGCGAAATTAAATAATAATTAATACAGAGTATTGCCACCACGACTGTTAACAACCGTTCTGCATCTACGAGGCATCCTCAGAATTAGGTTGTCAATGTCATGTTGTTCGATGGTGTTCCATTCATTTGAAATGCACTCGAATAGTTGTTGGTCAGTTTGGGACACAATATTTTGCACCAAAAGTCTTCATCCGAGCATATTCCATAAATGCTTGATGGGATTAAGGTAAAGAGATTGAAAAGGCCAAGGCAAAACATTAATTTCATTGTCTTGCAGAAATTCGCGCACGACACTTGCCGCATGGGAACGCGCATTGTCGTGCATTAGTTGAAATTTTGGTCCAATTTTCTCGACATATGGCACAACATAGGCCGAAGAATAATGTTTTGAAAGTCATTGGCATTCAGACACAGCACCAACCAAACGAGATTAGTTCTTCCGCCCATGTTGATACCGCCCCATACCATGATCGCACCTCCTTGAAAGGTGTGACCGCTCGAACAGCTGCAAGGCGTTCGGCATTTCCAGGACACCTCTACATGCGATGCCTTCTTGAATCTGGCCTAAGTCCAAATCGGGACTCATCAGGAGTCCATTCGTGCTGCTGCCAATTTAAATGTTCTTGTACCCATTGTAACCTGGTTGTGCGATTTTCTCGTGATAATGCTGGAACTCTGACAGGCCGGAAGGCATTAATGTGATCTTCATGGAGCCTGGAGAGTTTGGTCACTAACCCGTACATTGTGAGTATTGTGCAGCTGAATAACCAATTGCGTAGCAGTGATACTGCGCTCTCGCAAGGCTAGCAATCTTAGAAATCTATTCTGAATTCGAGTAGTTATCCTTGTACGGCCTGTGTGCTGTTCTGAGACATCTCCTGTTTCTCGGTATCTTATCCATAAACGATTAATAACACTCTTGGATGTGTTAAGAGTTTCTGCGACATCGCTTTGTGAAATTCCAGCCTCCAACATGCCAATAGCACATAACATCATTTCACGTTCCAAATGATGTCTCTGCATCTTACAATGTTTAAAATCAATCCAAACTTGCCCAGCACTAAATGACAAATACCTATTAAATTAGGAGGGTTTTTTGTTTCAATTTTAAAAAATCTGCAATGTTTTTTCATAATAAAAAACACTAATACTTTTGCATTATCAGTTGTTAGAACTGCTCATAGTCGTATTATAGGTATATATTTTTAAATATTTAAATCCGAAATATTAAGAAAATATGCGCATTTTTGTATTTGTTCCTTAGATTCTTTTGATGTGTGTATTTTAATTCATTATTATTTTGGCATCCATTTAGTACTAGATAATTTTATATAATTAAGTTTACATCCTAAATGCTTTATGATACATCAACTTTGCATCAAATAACAGTATCAGCTTCTTCTGAAAAAGGCTTAGTTATTTTAAATTGTAATAAAAAGTTAGTAGAATTATAATGATGGTGTTCTATAACAATGGTGTTCTACCTGACTTTCTTCTTAATAAGTTACACAGTTATCGGGTGCGGGGCAACATATGGCAGTGGGCTGAGTCATTTTTAAATAATCGAAGGATTTGTGGGCTTATTGGTGATCAAGTTTCTACAATACTCGATCAACCTATTGGTGTATCGCAAGGTAGTGTCCCGTCTCCACTACTTTTTATCTTGTTCATAAACGATTTGGAAGATCACATATTATAGGATGCAAAAATCGTAATCTTTGCAGATGATACCACAATCAGAATCTCAGATTCCTCAGAAATAGAGCTTGAAGTCAAGACTATCCCCTTACACTACAATTGGTGCAGAAGCAACCGACTTGTTCTTAACATCTCTAAAACTTGTTACATCATATTTCATAAAAGAAAAGCCAAACTCAATGTTAATTTCCATATAAATTCAATGCTTCTACAGATTGTAACAAGCTGCAGATTTCTGGGCCTCCATGTCGATGAACCTGGCAAGAACGTTTGGATAAGATAGCATCGAAATTAATACTACACACTGAGAAATAGTGCTGGCAAAAACCGGAAAAAATCAAAACAAATTAATCGGTTTCGGTTAAATCGGTTAACCGAAACTCGACTTCAAAACCGGTTTTCGGTTTAACCGATTAAGCGGTTAACCGGTTTTCATTCAATTAACCGGTTTTCGGTTAACCGGTTTTCGGTCAACCGGTTTTCGGTTAACCGGTTTTCTTTCAGTTAACCGGTTAACCAAAAATCGGTTTTGCCTCAAATAACCGATTATCGATTAACCGCAGTTCTGACACTGTTTTTTCCTTAAATTTAATTCAAAATCCGAAAACGTGATGACAACTGGCAACACTGCTACTGCTATGAAGACGATAGAGACAGAATTCACAGAACGGAACTATAGCCATAGCCTTCGTCCATGACGTCACACGTTGGCGGGAAAGTTGTAAATTTAAATTTACAGAAAAACTAAAGGAAAAATCGAAAACTGAAAGACACGGGTCCGTTTTTTCCCATTATCTATCAATAAATCCAAAAATAGTTATTTATGCAACAAGTGCATAAAGTAGTACTTTTTTCATGAATGGGAAAGTTGCGCGCACGAACCGCAGGTGGGTGCGGGCAATCTCATGAATGAAAAAAGACACTTTATGCATGAGTTTCATACATTATTTTTTATACGATCGTGCTTAAACGTTGAAATATTTGGGATGGGATTTTTGTGTTATATACTAAAGGGCATATAAATGCACTATGGTTTTCAATTACGAGGATTATAATATTTAGATCGCGGTCTCACTACGTTTACACATAGTATTGAAATCGATTTGAATATGTTTCTAGAATTATTGAAAACCGCATGAAGAGATTTTGAGATTGATTTGAATCTCAAAATAAATTTTCTTATTTTCAGGATTTAACGCCACATTTACCATTTATGAAAACACCAAACTACATTACACTGAATTCGATTCCAAACTCCATGTAAACGTAGTAAGGAAGTTTAGAGTGAAAAAAGTTAACTTTTTTCACTCTAAACTGCTCAGAGTGAAAAAAAGTAAGTTTTTTTAACTTGTTAAAAAAAGATATACTTTAGGCATTTAAAAAGGTTAAAAAAAAGTAAAGTTTTTATAACGATCGTATAAAAAATAATTTTTTTTTTTCGAAATTACCTGAGCCTATCCATCAAAAACTGAAAAATTGAAAACCAGTTAATGGTTTCCTACTAGAACCGGTTTTGGTTAAAATCGTTTACCAGCATAATCATTAACTGAAAACCGAGTAACCGGTTAACCGAAAACTGATAAATAACCGGTTTTCGGTTTGGATCAAAACCGCGGTTAACCGAAAACCGGTAAATCAGGTAACCGAAAAATCAGTTTCAGTTGCCAGCACTACTGAGAAACTTACAGGCAGTGGTATCAAGGAGTCAACTCTTGCAAGTATATTACGCTCTTGCTTACTGTCATCTCAAATATATGATGAGCTCTGGTCTGGGGATCTGCTACAGGTATTGATTGCATTTTTGTTCTTCAAAAAATAATTATAAGACTTAGGTATATTCTTATATAAATCCATTGGACTCATGCAAGCCTCTATTTATTGAGCACCAGATATTGACTGTATGCTGTGTTTTTCTGTCTCAATGTGCTCTGTTTGTGAGACAAAATCCAGCAAATTTCGAAACTGTGAATGATACTCATAGTTACCAAACAAGACAATGTAATTCCCTTGTTCAGGAGAAATTCAACTTGACCACCTTTACCAAAAGCCCAAAGTATAATGTGTCCAAAACTACAACTATCTGCCACTGCACATAAAACAAGCAAAAACTTTGCGAAGTTTCAAAAATTTATTAAAAGAATTGGTATCTGCAAACTGTTTTTATAGATTAAATGAATATTTTGCCAGTTGATTTTGTAATTTGCTTTGCTTGTTTATCTGTAAAATTTTATTCGTTGTTCCATTTGACTGTGCATACATCCAGTTATGTGGATCTTCTGTGTAAATTTAAATAAATAAATAAAGCTAGTATTTTTATTAGTAATTTATAAATATTAAAAACTGCAAAAACTAGCTCTTTTAATAGTACCTATTGAAATTTTGAATGCTTTGGTACAATTAAGTATGTAATATTGAAGAAGAAATTACTTTTTTTAGTAAGACTTTATGAATAAGGTAACCCAGTTAAATTTGAAAATAAATCATTAATAAAAAAATCCTCTAATGCTGTGAACTTTTTAAAGACATTAAAATCTGGGCAAATTACTCAAGAAGGCTACAGCCAAAATAAACTGACCAGAAAAATTTAACTTAAACGAAAACAAATGTCAAAAATATTTATTTTCAAATGAGTCTCCTACTCTGCTGACCACTCCAGAAGTGTTGTCTGGCATATAATGTCTGAGAATATACATAATAAGAAATCAAATTGTGTATAAGAGGGATGGATATAAATGTGACCTTAAACTATCATACTTGTACTAGGTGGCCAAATAAGAGACGCCGCCAGCTATACCTTGGAAACCGCTCGTCGCAGAACTTCAGGATATTTTAATTATAAGGCAAAAAAAATACAAAAAGACCTGCACACAAAGTGATTTCAAAGGATTAATTGAAATATTTTTATACAGAATTCACGATTTTTTCTGTACCTACATCTTACAATTAAGGCGATTTCCAAACTTTTTTCTCTAAACAGTAACAGCTAAGGTTAGGATTAGGATGAACGAAATTGAACCATTGATTTATTATTACGGCTACATTCTTACACATTGTACGCCAGATGACACTTTTGGAATTGCCAAATCAGTATATTAAATGAGATCATCATTTCCTCAATTTTTTGATACTATACTATATAATATCATTATAATGCCAAATGGCAGTATAACTAAGTTAAAAATTCTGATTTCGATCCAATATTATGCAAATTATTTTTAAAAAAATTCATCATGGTAAAACTGAATGACCGATAGCCATGCAATGCAGTGTGGAAGGCGATGAGGACAGTGACTTTCGAGAAGTAACTAAATTGGGTGGAAAACACCAGACAGTGTCAACAAAGACGAATTGGAGGTCTTCTGCCCGATTTAGTTACTTCTCGAAAGTCACTGTCCTCATCGCCTTCCACACTGCATTGCATGGCTATCGGTCGTTCAATTTTACCATGATGAATTTTGTTTAAAATAATTTACATAATATTTGTTAAGCTCAGGGCTGTGATGTTAATTTGACATTTTAATGTGTGACATGGGTTTTCCATTGTCTTTTTATACCTGTATTAAACTCAGTTGCTCCAATTTTCTGTACACACCTGACATGTGAGTATCACATAACCAAAGAAATTTATTCCTCTTTTTCATATTAAAATCGTTGACTTTTCTCTAAGTTATGTCATGCTCTCTTTTAGGTGGTACTGATGATGGCTATGTAGCCGAAAGCGCTTTACCATGCGAATTTTATAAATATAATTTGCACGAAAATACACCTCTTCCTCTTTAAAAAGATCATGGTCTAACTTAATTTATTACCTTTTTGACTCGCTTTTTGATTTTCTAATGTAAATCCTTTTCTTCTTTCCAAAAGTGTATTGAGAATTAACACTGTGCGCAAAATGCCACCAGTAACTTGACCACACAGATTAAAGGCACAAGTTTATTCTGTTTGTGAGCGTCCGATCTTAGCATCTCCTAGGTATAAGAAATATGGTAAAATCGTTGGTAAATACAGACAAATTAAAAAAGAAGGACAGCAAAAGAACCACTGAAAAAGAATAGAAAGGAAGAGACTCATATGCCTGGGTAGAACACGAGCTAAGATCATAATATGTGTTTATTAGTTGTTTTTTTTCTTTTTGTTTTTTGTTTATACAGGGTGAGTTTTTTTCGATACCCACTGAGGGGATCTCGGAAACTAGCAGAGCTAGAACAAAGGTTAAATGGGGAAAGAGTTGCAGTTTTGAAAGCTCAATCTAATGCCCCTTTTGGATTTTTAAAAAAGTTCATGGCTCACTAGATATTTTGAAAAGAGTGATTTTTTTGCTATTTCGTCAGATCTCTGTAGCTCCGTTATTTCTGATTATACAAAAAAACTGTAGAGACAAAAATTGTAGATAATTTTGGGCTTAATAAGATAATCTAAGCCAATTTTTTATGTTGTTTGTGATTTTTGAGATATGACATAAACTTGTGTTTTTTTAAACGTAAATCATAGTTGGCTGTGGCCTTATCAAATCCGCCATTTTTTGAGCTTTCCAAAAATATAATACTCGGCATAGTTATTAAAAAAAATATAATAGCTATGGCTAATTTTCTGTTTTTTTTTTATTTTCACATAGTCAGCCATGGAATGTTTTCATAATTACGTTCTATTGTATAATAAGACATACTTCAAACTTTCAAATATTTTATTTTTAGCTGATGAAAAATGTAACAATAATTATCATGATGGAGCTCCACCACATAATTTTTTGCCCGTAAGAAATTACCTAGATCAGCTCTATCCAAATACAGTGAAACCTCCCACAGGCAGACACCAATGGTTCCAACTTTATTGTCCGTTTGTGAGAGGTGTCCGCTTATGGAAAAAGCTGACTGAAAGAATTCACCAAAATAATGGCAAAATATGTTTTTATATGAATAGTCCAAGAAAATTATACATGGACAAAAAAAATCTTATCAGGTAGATATTTTCAAGGTTGGTTGTGGGTAGCATCCTGAGTATAACCCCAAAAAATCACCATCGAAGTCGTGTTATGAGTTACGAACCCCGCAATAGGGGTGGTTTTGCAAACATTTTTTTGAAATTTTTTTTCTTATGTGTACATTATTACATTCTCTACAACTTTCCCTTACGAAGTTTTTTTTAACTTCAATACTTTATGAGATATAGGTAAAAGATCTCCACTAGCTAAAGTGCTTTATAAGGGTGAACAAAATTTCTTTAAAACAAGCTGATTTGCGTGTAATCTTTTGTATAAGTACTTAGGAGTGTACCCCCAGTTTACCCTGAAAAAAATCAGCTTACTTTAAAGAAAATTTTTTTTCACCCTTATAAAGCAGTTTAGCTAGTGGTGATCTTTTACCTATATCTCGTGAAGTATTGAAGTTAAAAAAACTTCATAAGGGAAAGTTGGAGAGAAGTAATAACATTCACATAAGAAAAAAAATTGCAAAAAAATGTTTGCAAAACCACCCCTATTACCGGGTTCGTAACACGACTTCGATGGTGATTTTTTTGGGGTTATACTCAGGACGCTACCCACAACCAACCCTGAAAATATCTACCTGACAAGATTTTTTTTTTCTCCATGTATAATTTTCTTGCACTATATTGAGTAGGGGTATCGTTCCATCTTTATCCTTTAATATGAATCGTAAATTACACCAACTTTATTCCACACCCGGGCTGAAATACAGCTCTGAATATGTTCCCGAATTAAATAAGTCCGTTCATTAGTTTCGCGTCCGCATATGAGAGTCTTTAATCTATTTCTGGGAAAATTACACTGTCCGCGTCCGTTCAATAGAGAGTCCGCTCGTGGGAGAACTCTGCACGTGCTAAAACGTATGTCTGTGTTTGGTTCTAGAAAAAATGTCCGCTCAATAGAGATGTCCGTTCAAGAGAAGTGTCCGCTAGGAGAGGTTTCACTGTAGTTGGATAGGGAGAAATAGACCTATTTCCTGGCAGCCCCGATCCCCCGATTTGTCTGTTTTGGATTTATTTTTGTGGGGAACAGTACAAAATAAAGTAGGAGACAATAATTGTCGAATTAAGAGCAGCTATTTTAGAAGCAATTGCCAGTATTGACAGGCGCTCTCTAAGAAAGGCGACAAAATTCAGCTTTAAAAAGATCCAAGATTTGCATAAATAATAATGGTGGATTGTTTAAACACCTTTTTTACTTTAAACGGTGACCTTTTAAAATAATAATTTGAATTTGAGTTTTTTAATTTTTATTTTATTTTGTTACATTTTGTTACCAGCTAAAAACAAAATATTATAAAGTTTGAAGTATGTCTAATTATAAAATAGAACGTAATTATGAAAATATTCCATGGCTGACTGTGAAAATTTAAAAAAAAAATCAGAAAATTAGCCACAACTCTTTTATTTTTTATAATAACTATGCGGAGTATTATATCATTGGAAAGCTCAAAAAATGTCCGATTTTATAAGGCCACAGCCAACTATGATTTACATTTAAAAAACCACAAGTTTATGTCATATCTCAAAAATCACAAACAACATAAAAAATTGGATTAGATTATCTTATTAAGCCCAAAATTATCTACAATTTTTGTCTATACAGTTTTTCTGTATAATCAGAAATAACGGAGCTACAGAGATCTGATGAAAAAGCAAAAATCACTCTTTTCAAAATATCTAGTGAGCCATGAACTTTGTTAAACATCCAAAAGGGGCATTAGATTGATCATTCAAAACTTCAATTCTTTCCCCATTTAACCTTTGTTCTAGCTCTGCTAGTTTCAGAGATCCCCATAGTGGGCATCGAAAAAAAACTCGCCCTGTATACACAACATAAGTTGTTCTCATAATTGTAGTGTCCTGAGGAAGATAATATAATTATTGAAACGTCGACCAATTTTAGAAAAGTAGTTTCCATTTTAAAGACGATCCTCTCACTCATAAAATACTCCTACAGTATAACTAAAAACTTACCCCGATGCAATAGTTGACTAATGTATTTCAATTTTGCTTGAAGCCCTTAAGAAAGCGAGACAGGCTGGTAATAACTATCTAAATAACTTTCCTTATAACCATTTATTCTCATTCATTCTCAGTTCAAATATTCAAGAAGTTTACAGCGTTAACTACAAATATATTTCTTAATAGCTTCTCTTAAAGAGACTAGGTGTCCACCTCGAAACTTTCGACTTTTCCAACTCTTTTTTTGCTGCTGCTTGCGCTTCAAGTTCATCGATTAATTTTTTCTGCTTTTCTTTAAATGCTTCGATGGGGTCATCATACTGACTATAGTTTTTCAGAACTTCTCTTACATCTTCTATATCATTGTCAGCAATGGCTAAAAGGAGGAATTATAGGGTTCACATTAAATTGAAAATTGGCGTAACTAACTTTTTAAAAATTGGGCCAAATCCAGAAGCGATGTGTCATCATCGTTGCCGGGCCATCTCCTGATTTGGAACAAATTTTCTGGGTTAAATTTGACACTATTTTTGTTCCAATCGACGACTATTACTTTACTTAAGTCTCTGTTGAGATTATTTAAACTTTTAACGTGGTGACCTCCAGTAAAATGAGTTGCATCTCTGACCAGCTTGTAGGCTACCAAATTTTTAGGATCGATTGCTTCAATGAGGGGGAAAACTGTCATGCCTTGTTCTGCCGTGTAAATAACAATCTCAAAATGCCCCTGCAGTGACTCCAAGAAATAGTCCAGCACTAAAAAGCAAGGCGAAAAAGAAATAATACCCGATACTTTCGATCTACACAAGGTACATACATGGACGCTTCTTAAATCTCCATCCCGTGTTGTATGTCCAATCTGGATGCACCAAAACATCAGTCAATTCTAAGACTAGAGTATACTTTGGTTGTAAATATGGGTACTGTAATGGGTCTGGTAGCAGTTTTTCTCGTGATGGCTCTTTTATCATCTTAAAATAAAAAAGTTATTTTATTTGATTATTACCTCTACACTACAATTTGTTTTTAAGAGATTTTCTCCCAAATGCACTATCTTGTAAATAACAAAAAATCCTACCTTATAAATTTTATACCAAATTATCATTAACATAGCTGTATTAATTCACCAAGATGAATATAACAATGACATGAAATATTTGACATGATGTTCCACATACGGTTTGACCGGAAGTAGGTAGGCACTTTTTTAGATTTAAATGGAACACTCTGTATAATTTTCTCAAATTAAAGAAACAATTGAATATTTTGTTTACTTAATTAATATTAGGCGATTTCTTATTTTTTATATATTCTTTTTTTTTACCTTAAAAAATGTATTCCTATGTAATTTTTCCTAAATTTGACAAAACTACATTCAGAAATACAATTGCACATCAAATAAAAAAGTTACAAATGTTAGTTAGTTGTGTTGTTATTTATATGATCATTCCTCGGTCACTAAACTCTATTCAAACTAAACGCAAGTGAAACATAAACACCAGGGTTGCCATTCTAATTTTGCTTTAAAAAGGTGACTTTGGTGACCATTTCTGAGAAAAAATGTTATTTTTACAGTGACTTTTAGTGATTTTTTTGTCATGTCTTCCTAAAGGAATAAATTAAATATTTGAAAATGTTTTGGAATATAGATAGGAATTTGTGTGACAGTAGCAAATGACATGTATCAGATTTTGTAATTTTTATTTAAACATATATAGATTAACTCATCAGGAAATATAAAACAAAATAAATATAAATAAAAAAATCCCAGGTAATCCCAGGTATAAACACCATAAGAACCAGCCTTTTCATCTGTAGTTCAACTTTGAACACAAACTTATCTGCGATTGAGCCAAAAGTTTAACTACAAATGGAAAACTATACTTAAGTGTTCAAATAATTGTTTTCAATAGACAGTTGATCGTTTATTATTCCTTGAATCTTGCAAAACAATTTTTCCGTTAAAAAAACTCAAACTTTTTACTTTTAAAAATAATTAAGATATGATTGGACAGTAGTTGAGCAAGCGATGATACCTAGTTTGTTTTGTACTCAAAAGTCAGTTCATTATTACTAGACTAGAGTTAAAAAGTCAATATACCAGATGTCAGTTAAGCATACAGACAAACTTTAAGGTTGATCGGATCGTTTTTTCAAACTTTTTGTAAGTTACGGAATATCTAAAATAAGAGAATTTTTACTTACATATTCAAAGTCCCGCAATTTAAAATCAGAGAAGAAAGTGATTTGTTAGAGTGTACCAAATATTAATTGAAAATAAAAATATTTAGGTCCAAATTCTATGTCCACAAAAAAGTTATGTTTTTTTGTCATAACTTTCAAACTGGAGCAAAAATTTCAAAATAAAAGTTGATTTATCATTCGACAAACTACTATTCTTACATGCCATATGGAAAACAGAAATATTCTAACGTACAAAAAAGTTTGAAAAACGATCTGAACCACTTTAAGGAAAGCTTACTTTATTTTAAAACAAAAACTTCCTTAAATGGCTTCTTTTGAAAATACAGTGTTGAAAAATGTTGAGGTAATGGTTGAATTAAAAATAATTTAATGCTTTCAAAATATTTAAACTTAAACACCTGTTAAGGGGTGCCGTTTTAATTAAAAAAAAAAACAAACAAAATCGGTGTAAATTCAATACTTTTTTCTGGAATTAGACGATTAGTATTCCAAATTTTTTCCATTTTTTCCGGAAATGGCTAATGGGCTAATTCAATTGAAAAATGTTGAGAGCCGTATTTTGTTTAGAATTAAGTGCCAAGTCAGAAAATCGTATTACCTACATTTAAAAAAATCTGTGCCTTATTATTTTTTTCTTTAACTTTAAACCACAGAGCAGGTTATTCCTGCGCACGCCTCTTCTAAAATGATAAAAAAAAGTTTTTGGCTTAAAAGGACACTTTAATGCATTTCAATTGTGCACCAAATTTTAATTTGATACGACTTGGCATTTTCAAATTATTAAAGGAAAACTTCTTTATCAACACCCTGTATTTTCTAAACGATGCCCTTCGAGACCTATATTTATATTAACTTTTTGTTTTGAAAATTTAAAATCAAGTAAGCTATAATTCCTCCTAAGTTTGTGTAGGTACATAGTACAGTACAAACGTCTACTTAATTAACGCCCTGTTTGGGTAAAACTACTCGTATAATATTACAAGATGGAACAGATAGTATTTAGCTTAGATACTATCAAAGTCATCGGGATAACTTTGAATACTATATACTGTTAACTTTTCTAATAGGTACATCAACTGCCCTTCTTTTCTAGTTTCACTGGTTCTTATTGCCATGTTTTAAGTTTTAATAGAATAAACTCATGATACAATAAACATATTCTATCATGGAATAAACTCAACAATAAATACAGAGCACCTGAACATTAATAACCTATAAATGATGGCCGTGCTATCCAATGGGCTATATTGGGCGGCACGGCGAGGCGTAAGCGGCAACCCTCTTTGAATTAATTCTAACCAAGAAATACTGGACTGGTCTCCTTTTCCTCAAAACCCACAGATGTCGCTGTGTACGCCAATTGATATTAGTCCTACCTTCATTTATTATAGTATAAAAATAGAAAAAAAACACCGAAGTAACCATACATTCGCAGAAAATCGAAGAAATAAGAACAAAAATCCTGACATGTAACGATTGTTATGTTTAATATTCTAAAATATTTTTAAACTGTATGGTTTACAGAGTGAAAAAAAAAGTATTGTTATGTACCTCTTATTGAAACTGTGTATTGCTGGTTAGTGTATTGTGCCCATAAAAATACAAATAATTTTAATAAGTATATAATACACATTTCGGTCTTGAAAATGCCTAAAATTGTAGGCGAAACATCGTCATATTAATAATAAAACAATATAAACGCAAGAAAAATTGTGTTGTTATTATAGTAACACTCTGCATATGTTAATTCGTCTGAAATCTAAGCTTCTTTCCAATCAAAATTACGTATGATTCAGGAGGAAATGTCAATATTTTAGGTACGTATTCGGGGACCCAAAATAAACATAAAAGTTCCTATAAACATGGGTCCTATTCCCGGCCGTTACCGAAATACAGGGGTAAACAACATTCAATTTAAGGTTTTTATTACATTATTTATAACAGGTAGGCTAGGTTTTATAGTTTTCAAAAATGCCACCGTTTACTTCTAAACATAAGTCAGCTCTCTGGTGAATAGCTCGGGTCGCTCTATGAATGGATACGGGCCTGTTTCTTATAGTTGCTGCTGCATTTATTATTCGATCGAGTAATGCATCTCTAGTGTTTACTTTACTTGAATATACCAATGATTTAAACCACCCCCAAAGACAATAATCCAGAGGATTAAGGTCTACTATTGCTAAGCAACAGGAATTTCCGCCTGAATCACCCAAAACCTAGCCTACCTGTTATAAATAATGTAATAAAAACCTTAAATTGAATGTTGTTTACCCCTGTATTTCGGTAACGGCCGGGAATAGGACCCATGTTTATAGGAACTTTTATGTTTATTTTGGGTCCCCGAATACGTACCTAAAATATTGACATTTCCTCCTGAATCACCCTGTATAAATATGTCTCGAAATATGTCATATGTTTTCTCCAATCGTTTAAAAGATATTAATATGGAAGATTTTCATATTGAAAATAGGAGTTTAGAAAAACAACGTTGAGAAAGTACTACATATAAAATTTGTTGTATTATTTTTCTGAAAATTTGGACAATTATGGGCGCTTGTAGTGTCATGAAACTATTTAAACTGCATGTTTTTCTGCCTTCGATCGACCTTGGTTCGAACCGAGGTCGAGGCAAATGCATGCTCATGTCTTTATAGAAAAACACCGCTGATGGCCAAGAGCTCTGGACAAATTGTGGATTCACGGTGTTGCTCCTTAATAGCTTTATAAGTGTGATTTACCAATTATTGTCCTACACTCACTGGGATTACTACGGTTTTCTATGGTTTTCCGTAGTACTTGAGCGAATGCTATCCTAGTTCTATCGGGAAAAAGGCGGCCCTAGCAGCAAATGGCAACGAAGACAAAATAATAGTAATTGCCCCCCTCCCCCGCACAGTTGCTTCTGGGGTACTCCTAGTTTGGAGTGTTGGGAGGGTGAGAATTATTATTATTATCTCGACTTAGCCAAAAGGCATTCGCACTCCCTCTACGGGGAACATTCACTCAGATCCCGGGTATCCCGGATACCAAAAGGATCTGGCTCGGACGAGACCCTTGCCATGTTATCGGGCCTTAGGTGACATTGATGTTGTTGGACGTTCCTGCACTCCCCATGAATTTCCTGACGGTTCGGGCTGTCGCAAGTAGTACCGCTTTCTGCATGGACCTGTAAAGACTATCAGTTAGACCCAGCTCCTTGATGTTTCTCAGCAAACTTTTTGGTATAACACCAGTTGTTGACATGATGATTGGAATCGTCTGGATGTTCTCCATTTCCCATTGCCTTCTAATTCGTTCTTCTAAATCTCTGTACTTCGCGATCTTCTCGACTTGCTTCACACGCAGGTTGTTGTTGTTCGGGATGGCCACATCAATCAGAGTTGTCTGCCTAGAAATTTTATCAACTATTATAAGGTCCGGTCTGTTATGGGCAACTCGTTGATCTGTCAGAACTGTACGATCCCAGTACATCTTGTAGTTTCTGTTCTCAAGAACAGGCTCAGGTGTGTAGTTGTAATATGGGACCCTCTCTGCCTGCACAAGCAGCAGCTTTTCCGCCAGTTCCTGGTGCAAGATCTTGGCAACCGAATCGTGTCTTTCCTTATATTCCGTTGATGCGAACATCTGACATCCTCCTGTTATGTGCTGGATTGTTTCTGAAGTTGGGCACCCGTATCTGCATCTGTCATCCACTACCGATGCATCTCCTACAATGAATTTTAGGTAGTTGCGAGTTGGTATAACCTGATCTTGTATGGCCAGTAGGAAGCCTACAGTCTCGGGGAACATTCGTCCCGAGGTCAGCCAATAGTTCGACGCTAACTTGTCGACATGTTCCTGGTTAACCTCATTAGGATGCCTCCCGTGCAGCGGCTTCCCCAACCACCTCTGTAGTTTATCGTTGTCGGTTCGGTGGTGATTTTGACGCTCGTGTTCCGTCAGACGTAGCGGTGTTGAGACGTCTGCTCCGCATATAGCCCTATGTAGTGTGGAGCTGTTGGCCTGCCTGTAGAAATAATTACGCAGATTTAATATTTGTTGGTCCAATTGCTTGCTGAGATCTGCCAATCCTCTTCCTCCTAGTTGACGTGGCAGAGTTGTTCTTTCTACGGCGCTACGGGGATGATGTTTATGAGCTTTTGTCAGTAGTGTCCTAACTTTTCGTTGCAGGTTGTTGATGTCAGTGTTGGTCCAATTCACTATTCCGAACGAATAGCTGAGTACAGAGCATATTATTATTATTATATCGACTTAGCCAAAAGGCATTCGCACTCCCTCTACGGGGAACATTCACTCAGATCCCGGGCATCCCGGATACCAAAAGGATCTGGCTCGGACGAGACCCTTGCCATGTTATCGGGCCCTAGGTGACATTGATGTTCTTGGACGATCCTGCATTCCCCATGAATTTCCTGACGGTTCGGGCTGTCGCAAGTAGTACCGCTTTCTGCATGGACCTGTAAAGACTATCAGTTAGATTCAGCTCCTTGATGTTTCTCAGCAAACTTTTTGGTATAACACCAGTTGTTGACATGATGATTGGAATCGTCTGGACGTTCTCCATTTCCCATTGCCTTCTAATTCGTTCTTCTAAGTCTCTGTACTTCGCGATCTTCTCGACTTGCTTCACACGCAGGTTGTTGTTGTTCGGGATGGCCACATCAATCAGAGTTGTCTTCCTAGAAATTTTATCAACTATTATAAGGTCTGGTCTGTTATGGGCAACTCGTTGATCAGTCAGAACTGTACGATCCCAGTACATCTTGTAGTTGCTGTTCTCAAGAACAGGCTCAGGTGTGTAGTTGTAATATGGGACCCTTTCTGTCTGCACAAGCAGCAGCTTTTTCGCCAGTTCCCGGTGCAAGATCTTGGCAACCGAATCGTGTCGTTCCTTATATTCCGTTGATGCGAACATCTGACATCCTCCTGTTATGTGCTGGATTGTTTCTGAAGTTGGGCACCCGTATCTGCATCTGTCATCCACTACCGATGCATCTCCTACAATGAATTTTAGGTAGTTGCGAGTTGGTATAACCTGATCTTGTATGGCCAGTAGGAAGCCTTCCGTCTCGGGGAACATTCGTCCCGAGGTCAGCCAATAGTTCGACGCTAACTTGTCGACATGTTCCTGGTTAACCTCATTAGGATGTCTCCCGTGCAGCGGCTTCCCCAACCACCTCTGTAGTTTATCGTTGTCGGTTCGGTGGTGATTTTGACGCTCGTGTTCCGTCAGACGTAGCGGTGTTGAGACGTCTGCTCCGCATATAGCCCTATGTAGTGTGGAGCTGTTGGCCTGCCTGTAGAAATAATTACGCAGATTTAATATTTGTTGGTCCAATTGCTTGCTGAGATCTGCCAATCCTCTTCCTCCTAGTTGACGTGGCAGAGTTGTTCTTTCTACGGCGCTACGGGGATGATGTTTATGAGCTTTTGTCAGTAGTGTCCTAACTTTTCGTTGCAGGTTGTTGATGTCCGTGTTGGTCCAATTCACTATTCCGAACGAATAGCTGAGTACAGAGCACGCATACGTGTTCAGGGCCTTAAACAAATTCCTGCTGTTAAGATCAGTTCGCACTACTTGTCTTACTCTCTTGATGAATTCATTCGTCTTCATTCGTATTATTATTATTATTATTATTATTATTATTATTATCTCGACTTAGCCAAAAGGCATTCGCACTCCCTCTACGGGGAACATTCACTCAGATCCCGGGTATCCCGGATACCAAAAGGATCTGGCTCGGACGAGACCCTTGCCATGTTATCGGGCCTTAGGTGACATTGATGTTGTTGGACGTTCCTGCACTCCCCATGAATTTCCTGACGGTTCGGGCTGTCGCAAGTAGTACCGCTTTCTGCATGGACCTGTAAAGACTATCAGTTAGACCCAGCTCCTTGATGTTTCTCGGCAAACTTTTTGGTATAACACCAGTTGTTGACATGATGATTGGAATCGTCTGGACGTTCTCCATTTCCCATTGCCTTCTAATTCGTTCTTCTAAATCTCTGTACTTCGCGATCTTCTCGACTTGCTTCACACGCAGGTTGTTGTTGTTCGGGATGGCCACATCAATCAGAGTTGTATGCCTAGAAATTTTATCAACTATTATAAGGTCCGGTCTGTTATGGGCAACTCGTTGATCTGTCAGAACTGTACGATCCCAGTACATCTTGTAGTTGCTGTTCTCAAGAACAGCCTCAGGTGTGTAGTTGTAATATGGGACCCTCTCTGCCTGCACAAGCAGCAGCTTTTCCGCCAGTTCCTGGTGCAAGATCTTGGCAACCGAATCGTGTCGTTCCTTATATTCCGTTGATGCGAACATCTGACATCCTCCTGTTATGTGCTGGATTGTTTCTGAAGTTGGGCACCCGTATCTGCATCTGTCATCCACTACCGATGCATCTCCTACAATGAATTTTAGGTAGTTGCGAGTTGGTATAACCTGATCTTGTATGGCCAGTAGGAAGCCTTCCGTCTCGGGGAACATTCGTCCCGAGGTCAGCCAATAGTTCGACGCTAACTTGTCGACATGTTCCTGGTTAACCTCATTAGGATGCCTCCCGTGCAGCGGCTTCCCCAACCACCTCTGTAGTTTATCGTTGTCGGTTCGGTGGTGATTTTGACGCTCGTGTTCCGTCAGACGTAGCGGTGTTGAGACGTCTGCTCCGCATATAGCCCTATGTAGTGTGGAGCTGTTGGCCTGCCTGTAGAAATAATTACGCAGATTTAATATTTGTTGGTCCAATTGCTTGCTGAGATCTGCCAATCCTCTTCCTCCTAGTTGACGTGGCAGAGTTGTTCTTTCTACGGCGCTACGGGGATGATGTTTATGAGCTTTTGTCAGTAGTGTCCTAACTTTTCGTTGCAGGTTGTTGATGTCCGTGTTGGTCCAATTCACTATTCCGAACGAATAGCTGAGTACAGAGCACGCATACGTGTTCAGGGCCTTAAACAAATTCCTGCTGTTAAGATCAGTTCGCACTACTTGTCTTACTCTCTTGATGAATTCATTCGTTAAATCAGTCTTCATTGTTCGATGGTCTATCCTTTGAGCTTGTTTCATCCCGAGATACTTGTATGTATCTCCCATGCTCATTGCTTCGATCTCCTGGCCGTCCTGCATCTCGTGTGCGCTTTGTTCGAGCTTTCCCCGGATGATATTAAGGGTGCGGCACTTGTCCAGTCCAAACAGCATTCCGATGTCCCTGGAGAACTCCTCTACAATTTTAAGCATTTGCGTTAGTTGGTTTTTGGTTGCGGCGATCAGTTTTAAATCATCCATATATAATAGGTGATTCAACTTGATCGCTTCTGCGTTGTTGCTTTTGATAGCGAAGCCGTATTTTGTAGAGTTCAACCGATGTGATAGAGGATTCATCGCCATGCAGAACCACAGTGGGCTGAGTGAATCTCCTTGGAAAATCCCTCTTCGGATGTTGATTGTGTCGGTCTCGATGTTACTGTCTGCGGTTCTGAGTTGTATCTTAGTGCGCCAGGTTGTCATAACGTGTTCTAAAAAGGAAACTGTATGATGATCTATTTTATACAGCTTTAAGATACCTGAGAGCCAGTCGTGAGGTACGGAATCAAATGCTTTTTTGTAGTCCACATAAGCCATGTGGTGTTATTGTGTTATTATTATTATTATTATTATTATTATTTATTTTATTTATTATTATTATTATTATCTCGACTTAGCCAAAAGGCATTCGCACTCCCTCTACGGGGAACATTCACTCAGATCCCGGGCATCCCGGATACCAAAAGGATCTGGCTCGGACGAGACCCTTGCCATGTAATCGGGCCTTAGGTGACATTGGTGTTGTTGGACGATCCTGCATTCCCCATGAATTTCCTGACGGTTCGGGCTGTCGCAAGTAGTACCGCTTTCTGCATGGACCTGTAAAGACTATCAGTTAGATTCAGCTCCTTGATGTTTCTCAGCAAACTTTTTGGTATAACACCAGTTGTTGACATGATGATTGGAATCGTCTGGACGTTCTCCATTTCCCATTGCCTTCTAATTCGTTCTTCTAAGTCTCTGTACTTCGCGATCTTCTCGACTTGCTTCACACGCAGGTTGTTGTTGTTCGGGATGGCCACATCAATCAGAGTTGTCTTCCTAGAAATTTTATCAACTATTATAAGGTCCGGTCTGTTATGGGCAACTCGTTGATCAGTCAGAACTGTACGATCCCAGTACATCTTGTAGTTTCTGTTCTCAAGAACAGGCTCAGGTGTGTAGTTGTAATATGGGACCCTCTCTGTCTGCACAAGCAGCAGCTTTTCCGCCAGTTCCTGGTGCAAGATCTTGGCAACCGAATCGTGTCGTTCCTTATATTCCGTTGATGCAAACATCTGACATCCTCCTGTTATGTGCTGGATTGTTTCTGAAGTTGGGCACCCGTATCTGCATCTGTCATCCACTACCGATGCATCTCCTACAATGAATTTTAGGTAGTTGCGAGTTGGTATAACCTGATCTTGTATGGCCAGTAAGAAGCCTTCTGTCTCTGGGAACATTCGTCCCGAGGTCAGCCAATAGTACGACGCTAACTTGTCGACATGTTCCTGGTTAACCTCATTAGGATGCCTCCCGTGCAGCGGCTTCTCTAACCACCTCTGTAGTTTATCGTTGTCGGTTCGGTGGTGATTGTGATGCTCGTGTTCCGTCAGACGTAGCGGTGTTGAGACGTCTGCTCCGCATATAGCTTTATGTAGTGTGGAGCTGTTGGCCTGTCTGTGGAAATAATTACGCAGATTTAGTATTTGTTGGTCCAATTGCTTGCTGAGGTCTGCCAATCCTCTTCCTCCTTGTTGACGTGGCAGGGTTGTTCTTTCTACGGCGCTACGGGGATGATGTTTATGAGCTTTTGTCAGTAGTGTCCTAACTTTTCGTTGCAAGTTGTTGATGTCCGTGTTGGTCCAATTCACTATTCCGAAGGAATAGCTTAGTACAGAGCACGCATACGTGTTTAGGGCCTTAAACAAATTCCTGCTGTTAAGATCAGTTCGCACTACTTGTCTTACTCTCTTGATGAATTCATTAGTTAAATCGGTCTTCATTGTTCGATGATCTATCCTTTGAGCTTGCTTCATCCCGAGGTACTTGTATGTATCTCCCACGCTCATTGCTTCGATCTCCTGTCCGTCCTGCATCTCGTGTGCGCCTTGTTCGAGCTTTCCCCGGACGATATTAATGGTGCGGCACTTGTCCAGTCCAAACTGCATTCCGATGTCCCTGGAGAACTCCTCTACAATTTTAAGCATTTGCGTTAGTTGGTTCTTGGTTGCGGCCATCAGTTTTAAATCATCCATATATAACAGGTGATTCAACCTGAACGCTTCTGATCTGTTGCTTTTGATAGCGAAGCCATATTTCGTAGAGTTCAACCGGTGTGATAGAGGGTTCATCGCCATGCAGAACCACAGTGGACTGAGTGAATCTCCTTGGAAAATCCCTCTTCGGATGTTGATTGTGTCGGTCTCGATGTTACTGCTTGCGGTTCTGAGTTGTATCTTAGTGCGCCAGGTTGTCATAACGTGTTCTAAAAAGGAAACTGTTTGATGGTCTATTTTGTACAGCTTTAAGATACCTGTGAGCCAGTCGTGAGGTACGGAATCAAATGCTTTTTTGTAGTCCACATAAGCCATGTAGAGGTTTCGTTGCCTGGAATGAGCCTGGTTGCAGATGACAGAGTCTATGATGAGTTGCTCTTTGCATCCCATTGCGCCCTTCGCGCAGCCCTTCTGCTGCATTGCCATGATGTTGTTCCGCTCACAGTGAGCATATATTCGCTGCGTAAGGCAAGATGTGATTATCTTGTACAGCGTAGGCAAGCAGGTTATTGGGCGGTACTTGGCAGGGTTATCCGTATTCCGCTGGTCTTTTGGTAATAAGTAGGTGACACCCTGTGTAAGAAACAATGGCATTTTCAGAGGATCGAGCAAGACTTCATTAATTAAGGTAGTTATTTGTTCATGCGTGCACCACAACTTCTTAATCCAATAATTTTGGAGATGATCTGGACCTGGTGCCTTCCAGTTGTGGGAATTCTTGATGACATTGGAGACCTCATCGGTTGTGAATTGCTCGTGTTGCATCTGGCTATAGTTCCGGCCCATCTCGCGTTCTTCACTGATCCAGCTTGCACTGACATTGCATGGACCTGGTGTGGCAAGCTGATTTCTCCAGAAACCGTCGACCTGTTCTCTGCTAGGGTAACTCGTATTTGTGGCATCGGCGCTAGAATTCAAAGTACGGTAGAAAACTTTTTCTGATCGGTCAAAAAGTTTGTTGTCTCGTTTCCTGTTGTTACTAGCCTTGTATCTCCTCAGACGCCCTGCGAAAACAGAAAGTTTTTGTTTTAATGTATCAAGACATTGTTGAGCAGTGATGTTCGCGGGGTCACGCTGAGAATGCATTTGGGTGCGGCTCATTATTGCCTGCACCGCCCTCTGGATCTTTCTAGTTCTAACTCCTCTGATATATTCCGTTACTTGTCCTATGTCTTTACGGAGACTCTCGATCTTCCGATTTAGTCGCATCTCCCATTGAGCCATTCGTGGTTCTGGTCTTGCACGATTTAACTCTTGAGCCGTCCGGATCTTGGCTCCCATTGCAGTGATGATGGCCGTTGCGGCACAGTAGATTAACATGTGCATATGTTCTAATGTGGGTGTTACTGAAACATAGTTGGGTAAAATTTTGGTGTTCATAATATCGAGCATGATTGCAAGCTTCCTGGAAGAATTCAATCTTGGTAGCGGTGGTCTGCTCAGTGGGTCTGTGCCTTCGTATCGCAATACCGCCCTTCTCAGCTGTGTGTCCAGGCTTTCAAAGTGTTTTCCGTTAACTGATTCCCGATTCTCAGTTGTTCGTCCCGCCGTCTCGGCTTCTTGTTGTGGTCCAGGCACTTGAATTTCCCGATTCTCAGTTGTTCGCTCTGCCGTTCCGGCTTCTTGTTGTGGTCCAGGCACTTGAATTTCCCCGTTGTTGTTGTCTATGTCTATGTGTTCGCCATGGATCTCTAGCTCAACTTCCCATTTTATGGCGTTAAGTCGCGTTTCTGGAATTCGGTTATTTCTTAGAATAGTTCGATACTGATCTGACACTCTTTGTTCAGACACTTGCATGTGTGGAAACTCCCTGCAGAACTCGGCATGCAGTTGTTGTCGGTAGCCGATCATCTCTTGTCCTAAGTTTGTCACCCTGTAAAAAATACGCATTATCGATTCATTCATGGACCCAGTCCATTTCATGCGTCGTCGTTGTAATCCCGCCTGAGTGAACGCTGGCTGAAGTTCCCGCGCAGCACCTTCGGTGGGTGGAACCCTAGTTCTCGTTTGGCTCCCATGTTGTAGATGTTCGTGTTGCTGGGCTGTAGCTGTTTGTGCAACAGGGGCCCGCCTCATCAGCGCCCTGTCACCGACGTCCCGCTCACTGTCATGCCCAGCGCCGGCTCCAGACATGCCCTGGCGATCCCCAGGCAGCGGCCCTATGACAATTATCCTATCATTCTCCATTCCATAGTTTTCTCCCGTAACGTGGGAGTGACGGCCCTCGGTCGCCTTTTACGACTCGCGGAGCCACGATAGGAGTATTCTAACCCGCTACCCATACGGGTCAACTAGGATAACGCGGGATCGTTACTCCCGAGGATCTGCCCCTGTCACCGGCCAAACCCCTCCTTGCGTTAACTGGGAAACACGGGATCGTTACACCCGAGGATCTGCCCCTCTCACAGGCTAGACCCATCCCTGTGTAACTGGGAGTCGCGGGATTGTCACACCCGAGGATCAGCCCCCGTCACCGGCTAGACCCCTCCCTGCGCAACTGGATATCGCGGGATTGTCACACCCGTAGGTCTGCCCCTGTCACAGGCCAAGCCTCTCCATGCGTAACTGGGAATTGCGGGATCGTTACACCCGTGGATCTGCCCCTCTCACAGGCCAGACCCATCCCTGCGTAACTGGGGAGCGCGGGATTGTCACACCCGTGGATCTGCCTCTCTCACAAGTCAGATCCCCCCTGCGTTGTTATTATTATTATTATATCGACTTAGCCAAAAGGCATTCGCACTCCCTCTACGGGGAACATTCACTCAGATCCCGGGCATCCCGGATACCAAAAGGATCTGGCTCGGACGAGACCCTTGCCATGTTATCGGGCCCTAGGTGACATTGATGTTCTTGGACGATCCTGCATTCCCCATGAATTTCCTGACGGTTCGGGCTGTCGCAAGTAGTACCGCTTTCTGCATGGACCTGTAAAGACTATCAGTTAGATTCAGCTCCTTGATGTTTCTCAGCAAACTTTTTGGTATAACACCAGTTGTTGACATGATGATTGGAATCGTCTGGACGTTCTCCATTTCCCATTGCCTTCTAATTCGTTCTTCTAAGTCTCTGTACTTCGCGATCTTCTCGACTTGCTTCACACGCAGGTTGTTGTTGTTCGGGATGGCCACATCAATCAGAGTTGTCTTCCTAGAAATTTTATCAACTATTATAAGGTCCGGTCTGTTATGGGCAACTCGTTGATCAGTCAGAACTGTACGATCCCAGTACATCTTGTAGTTGCTGTTCTCAAGAACAGGCTCAGGTGTGTAGTTGTAATATGGGACCCTTTCTGTCTGCACAAGCAGCAGCTTTTCCGCCAGTTCCCGGTGCAAGATCTTGGCAACCGAATCGTGTCGTTCCTTATATTCCGTTGATGCGAACATCTGACATCCTCCTGTTATGTGCTGGATTGTTTCTGAAGTTGGGCACCCGTATCTGCATCTGTCATCCACTACCGATGCATCTCCTACAATGAATTTTAGGTAGTTGCGAGTTGGTATAACCTGATCTTGTATGGCCAGTAGGAAGCCTTCCGTCTCGGGGAACATTCGTCCCGAGGTCAGCCAATAGTTCGACGCTAACTTGTCGACATGTTCCTGGTTAACCTCATTAGGATGTCTCCCGTGCAGCGGCTTCCCCAACCACCTCTGTAGTTTATCGTTGTCGGTTCGGTGGTGATTTTGACGCTCGTGTTCCGTCAGACGTAGCGGTGTTGAGACGTCTGCTCCGCATATAGCCCTATGTAGTGTGGAGCTGTTGGCCTGCCTGTAGAAATAATTATGCAGATTTAATATTTGTTGGTCCAATTGCTTGCTGAGATCTGCCAATCCTCTTCCTCCTAGTTGACGTGGCAGAGTTGTTCTTTCTACGGCGCTACGGGGATGATGTTTATGAGCTTTTGTCAGTAGTGTCCTAACTTTTCGTTGCAGGTTGTTGATGTCCGTGTTGGTCCAATTCACTATTCCGAACGAATAGCTGAGTACAGAGCACGCATACGTGTTCAGGGCCTTAAACAAATTCCTGCTGTTAAGATCAGTTCGCACTACTTGTCTTACTCTCTTGATGAATTCATTCGTTAAATCAGTCTTCATTGTTCGATGGTCTATCCTTTGAGCTTGTTTCATCCCGAGATACTTGTATGTATCTCCCTTGCTCATTGCTTCGATCTCCTGGCCGTCCTGCATCTCGTGTGCGCTTTGTTCGAGCTTTTCCCGGATGATATTAAGGGTGCGGCACTTGTCCAGTCCAAACAGCATTCCGATGTCCCTGGAGAACTCCTCTACAATTTTAAGCATTTGCGTTAGTTGGTTTTTGGTTGCGGCGATCAGTTTTAAATCATCCATATATAATAGGTGATTCAACTTGATCGCTTCTGCGTTGTTGCTTTTGATAGCGAAGCCATATTTTGTAGAGTTCAACCGATGTGATAGAGGGTTCATCGCCATGCAGAACCACAGTGGACTGAGTGAATCTCCTTGGAAAATCCCTCTTCGGATGTTGATTGTGTCGGTCTCGATGTTACTGTCTGCGGTTCTGAGTTGTATCTTAGTGCGCCAGGTTGTCATAACGTGTTCTAAAAAGGAAACTGTATGATGATCTATTTTATACAGCTTTAAGATACCTGTGAGCCAGTCGTGAGGTACGGAATCAAATGCTTTTTTGTAGTCCACATAAGCCATGTGGAGGTTTCGTTGCTTGGAATGAGCCTGGTTGCAGATGACAGAGTCTATGATGAGTTGCTCTTTGCATCCCATTGCGCCCTTCGAGCAGCCCTTCTGCTGCATTGCAATGATGTTGTTCCGCTCGCAGTGAGCATATATTCGCTGCGTAAGGCAAGATGTGATTATCTTGTAAAGCGTAGGCAAGCAGGTTATTGGGCGGTACTTGGCAGGGTTATCCGTATTCCGCTGGTCTTTTGGTAACAGGTAAGTTGCACCCTGTGTAAGAAACAATGGCATTTTCAGAGGATCGAGCAAGACTTCATTAATTAAGGTAGTTATTTGTTCATGCGTGCACCACAACTTCTTAATCCAATAATTTTGGAGATGATCTGGACCTGGTGCCTTCCAGTTGTGGGAATTCTTGATGACATCGGAGACCTCAGCGGTTGTGAATTGCTCGTGTTGCATCTGGCTATAGTTCCGGCCCATCTCGCGTTCTTCGCTGATCCAGCTTGCACTGACATTGTATGGACCTGGTGTGGCAAGTTGATTTCTCCAGAAACCGTCGACCTGTTCTCTGCTAGGGTAACTCGCATTTGTGGCATCGGCGCTAGAATTAAAAGCACGGTAGAAACCCTTTTCTGATCGTTCAAAGAGTTTATTGTCTCGTTTCCTGTTGTTACTAGCCTTGTATCTCCTCAGACGCCCTGCGAAAACAGAAAGTTTTTGTTTTAATGTGTCAAGACATTGTTGAGCAGTGATGTTCGCGGGGTCATGCCGAGAATGCATTTGGGTGCGGCTCATTACTGCCTGCACCGCCCTCTGGATCCTTCTAGTTCTAACTCCTCTGATATATTCCGTCACTTGTCCTATGTCTTTACGGAGACTCTCGATCTTCCGATTTAGTCGCATTTCCCATTGAGCCATTCGTGGTTCTGGTCTTGCACGATTCAACTCTTGGGCCGTTCGGATCTTGGCACCCATTACAGTGATGACTGCCGTTGCGGCACAGTAGATTAACATGTGCATACGTTCTAATGTTGGTGTCACTGAAACATAGCTTGGTAAAATTCTTGTGTTCATAAGATCGAGCACGATCGCAAGTTTCCTGGAAGAATTTAATCTTGGTAGCGGTGGCCTGCTAAGTGGGTCTGTGCCTTCGTATCGCAATACTGCCTGTCTCATATGTGTGTCCAAGCCTTCAAAATGTTCTTCGTTAACCCGTTCCAGACTCTCGGTTGTTGGTTCTACCGTTTCGGCTTCTAGTTGTTGTCCAGGCTCTTGAAGTTCCCCATTGTTGTTGTTGTCATCTATGTCTATGTGTTCGCCGTGGATCTCTAGCTCAACTTCCCGTTTGATAGCGTTAAGTCGCGTTTCTGGAATTCGGTTATTTCTTAGAATAGTTCGATACTGATCTGACACTCTTTGTTCAGACACTTGCATGTGTGGAAACTCCCTGCAGAACTCGGCATGCAGTTGTTGTCGGTAGCCGATAATCTCTTGTCCTAAGTTTGTCAGCCTGTAGAAAATACGCATAATCGATTCATTCATGGACACAGTCCATTTCATGCGTCGTCGTTGTAATCCCGCCTCTGTGAACGCTGGCTGAAGTTCCCGCGCAGCACCTTCGGTGGGTGGAACCCTAGTTCTCGTTTGGCTCCCATGTTGTAGATGTTCGTTATTATTATTATCTCGACTTAGCCAAAAGGCATTCGCACTCCCTCTACGGGGAACATTCACTCAGATCCCGGGCATCCCGGATACCAAAAGGATCTGGCTCGGACGAGACCCTTGCCATGTAATCGGGCCTTAGGTGACATTGATGTTGTTGGACGATCCTGCATTCCCCATGAATTTCCTGACGGTTCGGGCTGTCGCAAGTAGTACCGCTTTCTGCATGGACCTGTAAAGACTATCAGTTAGATTCAGCTCCTTGATGTTTCTCAGCAAACTTTTTGGTATAACACCAGTTGTTGACATGATGATTGGAATCGTCTGGACGTTCTCCATTTCCCATTGCCTTCTAATTCGTTCTTCTAAGTCTCTGTACTTCGCGATCTTCTCGACTTGCTTCACACGCAGGTTGTTGTTGTTCGGGATGGCCACATCAATCAGAGTTGTCTTCCTAGAAATTTTATCAACTATTATAAGGTCCGGTCTGTTATGGGCAACTCGTTGATCAGTCAGAACTGTACGATCCCAGTACATCTTGTAGTTTCTGTTCTCAAGAACAGGCTCAGGTGTGTAGTTGTAATATGGGACCCTCTCTGTCTGCACAAGCAGCAGCTTTTCCGCCAGTTCCTGGTGCAAGATCTTGGCAACCGAATCGTGTCGTTCCTTATATTCCGTTGATGCAAACATCTGACATCCTCCTGTTATGTGCTGGATTGTTTCTGAAGTTGGGCACCCGTATCTGCATCTGTCATCCACTACCGATGCATCTCCTACAATGAATTTTAGGTAGTTGCGAGTTGGTATAACCTGATCTTGTATGGCCAGTAAGAAGCCTTCTGTCTCTGGGAACATTCGTCCCGAGGTCAGCCAATAGTACGACGCTAACTTGTCGACATGTTCCTGGTTAACCTCATTAGGATGCCTCCCGTGCAACGGCTTCTCCAACCACCTCTGTAGTTTATCGTTGTCGGTTCGGTGGTGATTGTGATGCTCGTGTTCCGTCAGACGTAGCGGTGTTGAGACGTCTGCTCCGCATATAGCTTTATGTAGTGTGGAGCTGTTGGCCTGTCTGTGGAAATAATTACGCAGATTTAGTATTTGTTGGTCCAATTGCTTGCTGAGGTCTGCCAATCCTCTTCCTCCTTGTTGACGTGGCAGGGTTGTTCTTTCTACGGCGCTACGGGGATGATGTTTATGAGCTTTTGTCAGTAGTGTCCTAACTTTTCGTTGCAAGTTGTTGATGTCCGTGTTGGTCCAATTCACTATTCCGAAGGAATAGCTTAGTACAGAGCACGCATACGTGTTTAGGGCCTTAAACAAATTCCTGCTGTTAAGATCAGTTCGCACTACTTGTCTTACTCTCTTGATGAATTCATTAGTTAAATCGGTCTTCATTGTTCGATGATCTATCCTTTGAGCTTGCTTCATCCCGAGGTACTTGTATGTATCTCCCACGCTCATTGCTTCGATCTCCTGTCCGTCCTGCATCTCGTGTGCGCCTTGTTCGAGCTTTCCCCGGACGATATTAAGGGTGCGGCACTTGTCCAGTCCAAACTGCATTCCGATGTCCCTGGAGAACTCCTCTACAATTTTAAGCATTTGCGTTAGTTGGTTCTTGGTTGCGGCCATCAGTTTTAAATCATCCATATATAACAGGTGATTCAACCTGAACGCTTCTGATCTGTTGCTTTTGATAGCGAAGCCATATTTCGTAGAGTTCAACCGGTGTGATAGAGGGTTCATCGCCATGCAGAACCACAGTGGACTGAGTGAATCTCCTTGGAAAATCCCTCTTCGGATGTTGATTGTGTCGGTCTCGATGTTACTGCTTGCGGTTCTGAGTTGTATCTTAGTGCGCCAGGTTGTCATAACGTGTTCTAAAAAGGAAACTGTATGATGATCTATTTTGTACAGCTTTAAGATACCTGTGAGCCAGTCGTGAGGTACGGAATCAAATGCTTTTTTGTAGTCCACATAAGCCATGTAGAGGTTTCGTTGCCTGGAATGAGCCTGGTTGCAGATGACAGAGTCTATGATGAGTTGCTCTTTGCATCCCATTGCGCCCTTCGCGCAGCCCTTCTGCTGCATTGCCATGATGTTGTTCCGCTCACAGTGAGCATATATTCGCTGCGTAAGGCAAGATGTGATTATCTTGTACAGCGTAGGCAAGCAGGTTATTGGGCGGTACTTGGCAGGATTATTCGTATTCCGCTGGTCTTTTGGTAACAAGTAGGTTGCACCCTGTGTAAGAAACAATGGCATTTTCAGAGGATCGAGCAAGACTTCATTAATTAAGGCAGTTATTTGTTCATGCGTGCACCACAACTTCTTAATCCAGTAATTTTGGAGATGATCTGGACCTGGTGCCTTCCAGTTGTGGGAATTCTTTATGACATTGGAGACCTCATCGGTTGTGAATTGCTCATGTTGCATCTGGCTATAGTTCCGGCCCATCTCGCGTTCTTCACTGATCCAGCTTGCACTGACATTGTATGGACCTGGTGTGGCAAGTTGATTTCTCCAGAAGCCGTCGACCTGTTCTCTGGTAGGGTAAGTCGCATTTGTGGCATCGGCGCTAGAATTCAAAGTACGGTAGAAAACTTTTTCTGATCGTTCAAAAAGTTTGTTGTCTCGTTTCCTGTTGTTACTAGCCTTGTATCTCCTCAGACGCCCTGCGAAAACAGAAAGTTTTTGTTTTAATGTGTCAAGACATTGTTGAGCAGTGATGTTCGCGGGGTCACGCTGAGAATGCATTTGGGTGCGGCTCATTATTGCCTGCACCGCCCTCTGGATCTTTCTAGTTCTAACTCCTCTGATATATTCCGTTACTTGTCCTATGTCTTTACGGAGACTCTCGATCTTCCGGTTTAGTCGCATCTCCCATTGAGCCATTCGTGGTTCTGGTCTTGCACGATTTAACTCTTGAGCCGTCCGGATCTTGGCTCCCATTGCAGTGATGATGGCCGTTGCGGCACAGTAGATTAACATGTGCATATGTTCTAATGTTGGTGTTACTGAAACATAGTTGGGTAAAATTCTGGTGTTCATAATATCGAGCATGATTGCAAGCTTCCTGGAAGAGTTCAATCTTGGTAGCGGTGGTCTGCTCAGTGGGTCTGTGCCTTCGTATCGTATTATTATTATTATTATTATTATTATTATTATTATTATTATTATTATTATTATTATTATTATTATTACATAAAAATACCTACATTTTGTTAAAAGATATAAGAAATAAGGTGCAGTGTTACACTGTACAGGGTGGGCCAAATTGGACACTTTTAAAGGGAAACTCCTATTTTTGACGGAGATAGACGAAAAGTGATATCGGTGTCTGAGGCTCATTTTTTATGATAAACTTAATGGCGAAAACCGCAAATCGATATCTGTCACCGTTCTTGAGTTACAGGGTGTTTTTCGAAAATGTGCGTTTTCGAAAAGTGGCCCTAACTTTTTTCGGCTTGAAAATTTTGTGTTTCTGTAAAAACATTCTTAAAACACTTTTTTATGTAGAATCCAATGCTGCTAGTAAATTTTTTTCAAGTCAATGGTTTAAGAGTTACCGATAAAAAAATATTATTTTTTAAATGGAACACCCTTTATATTTTTGCATTTTTTAATAGAGCAAAAAATTAGCATTCCAAAAATATATAATACTTAATGATTTACTTAAGTAGTTATCAATTACTACCAGCTTTTATGATTTCATGTGTATAATTTGGAAGCACGCCCTTTCAACAAGTAGGGTTTGGACGGTGAGACAATGAAACAACCGTGGAAAAAAGTTTACTGTTACCTACCTGTCAAATTTTCAGTTGGGCTGTTTAGGTAGGGTACAGATTTTTCTATTTTTGGGTAATTTATAAACTGTATAACGTATAACATACCTACAATGAAATTTGAAAGTTATGAAAAATGGGATATGAGAGTCTGTTTAATACAATCCGAGGAAAAATCAGATGCAACGAGCAATTTATACTACAAGCGGTATCCAGAGAGAACACATCCTTTCAAGCACATTTTTGCTAGATTGCGACACAATTTGATTAATAATAGTGTTAGAGTAATAGGTAATAGATTTGATTAATAGTAGGCCGAAAAGGTAGGTACGAGTTAAACAGAGATAGGCATTTTCCCCGGATTGTATAAAACAATATTAAATATTATAAATTACACAAAAATAGGAAAAACTTTACCCTGCCTAAACAGCCTAACTGAAAATTTTACAGGTAGGTAACAGTAAACATTTTTCCACGATTGTTTCATTGTCACATCGTCCAAAGCCTACTTGTTGAAAGGGCGTGCTTCCAATTATACACATCAAATAATAAAAGCTAGTAGTAATTGATAACTACTTAAGTAAATCATTAAGTGTTATATATTTTTGGAATGGTAATTTTTTGCTCTATTAAAAATGCAAAAATATACAGGGTGTTCCATTTAAAAAATAAAAATTTGTATCCGTAACTCTTAAACCATTGACTAGAAAAAAAATGTAATAGCAGCATTGGATTCTATGTAAAAAAGTGCTTTAAGAATGATTTTACAGAAACACAAAATTTTCATCCTGAAAAAAGTTACGGCCACTTTTCGAAAACGCACATTTTCGAAAAACGCCCTGTAACTCAAGAACGGTGACAGATATCGATTTGCGGATTTCGCCATTAAGTTAATCATAAAAAATAAGCCTCAGACACCGATATCAGTTTTCGTCTATCTCCGTCAAAAATAGGAGTTTCCCTTTAAAAGTGTCCAGTTTGGCCCACCCTGTACAGGGTGTCCCATTTTGGGTGTTTTTCGGTGTTTTTCTCAAAATCTCGGTTATTATTAAAGCTAGAGGGTTGCAGTTTTCACGTCACTGTACTACTTTTTTGAGAGGAATTTGGTGGACCAATCAGATTTTAGATAAGTTTTATAGTTTCCGCGCATTGGCGCAGGACTGAAATTTTCGATTTTTTGGAAACCTCTCTCCTGGCTACAACTTATACATATATATCGACAAATTTAATCAACTATTTTTATAGATTTTTTGGCGTAGAATCGAATGGAATAATTAGTTTTTTAGGAGCGTTAATAGTTTTTGAGATATGAACTATGGTTTCCATTTAAAAAAAATATATAACTTTCTACTCGTCATTGCGGTTAAAATTTTAAAATGGTACAAAATTTAATTTTAAAATTTTACACTAAGTCTAGTTAATTTAAATTTGTGGATTGGCTGATAAAGATATTGACAATCGATGCAATAACAAGAAATGTTTGTTTTAACCAAGGGAATGTCATATTAAAATTCTACAAAGTTAGGAGTTATTTGAGATTTTACTAAAAAAAATAAAAATATTTTATATACCTATGTATAAATTTCAGTAACACCTAAAATGGCACCAAACATTCTACAGTGTGTCCCAATTTGTTACTGAACACTTCAGAAATATATGAAGGGCAAGGAAAACAAATGGTCTCTATTTTTTTATTGGTAGTCCCAAGGAAGAGTATATAATAAGCGGTAGTATTTGGATGGGGTAATTATTTCATAGCCTGCTAGGATTTTTTAAAATGGCAAATTTTCATGAAACCCTATTAGGGATTTTTTTTACGACAAAATGTTATTAAGAAAACTTGTTCAGAATAAAAACTGAGTAGATCTGCAAAATTTCAAAAGTCTAGGCCTACTTTGATTTTTAGCTTTTTCGTCTTTTTCTTCCACTTTTTTCTTAGAAATGTGTCCTTTCTGGAGCTTTTAAGTCAAAATATTATTAAGGAAACTTGATTATCGTGAAAAAATAAAATTTCAACGTGAAAGCTCCAGAAAGGACAATTTTTTTATGAAAAAAGTGGGAGATAAATCTAAAAATCAAAGTAGGCATAGACTTTTGAAATTTTGCGAATCCACTCAGTTTTTCATTCTGAACAAGTTTTCTTAATAACATTTTGTCGTAAAAAATCCCTAATGGGGTTTCTTGAAAATTTGCTATTTTAGAAAATCATAGCAGGCCATGAAATAATTACCCTATCCAAATACTACCGTCTATGAGATACTCTCCCTTGGGACTACCAATAAAAAAATAGAGACCATTTGTTTTCCTTGCCCTTCATATATTTCTGAAGTGTCCAGTATCAAATTGGGACACACTGTAGAATTTTAACGTGAAATTTCTTTGGTTACATCAAATATTTTTTGTTATTGGGTATGTACATTGATCTTCTGTCTTTAATACGAGATCCATCAATCCAAGTTAAATAGATTTAGTGTAAAATTTGAAAATTAGATATTTAAAAAACAGATAAGGATCATGGTATAAAATTTATACCACTTTAACTAGGTATAGTGAAGAGTAGATTTCCCTTAACAAAACCATGTTTGGTTTGCACTGCTTTTATAATAGAAAATGAGTTTTCAAAAATGGTATCAGACTGTTTGAGGTTGAGATTGGATCATTTTTGAAGTGAAATTTATTAAAGTATTTTATCTTTATAAATGCTAGGTATCTTACAATGTATCTAACTATTTAATACAATAATTTGAGTTTCAAAATGTAATATAACGCCAATGTTACATTAATATGATTTACTATGACGTTTCAAAATACTTATAACATTGTAATATTTATGCGAGGGACATAATCTGTTCAATCAACATTACTTACATGTTAATGCAACTAATAAGACGATGTAACAGTATAACAATGTTATGTAAGTCTTTTATTACGGCAATGATTCAATATTTAGTGGGTTCATAGTAAACATAGGTCACAAGAAACTTGTTATAACATGCTACAAATTTCGTTTGAAGACCTTTTGTATCCCAAAAACTTAAAGAGTAATGGAGTAACGGGGTGGGATTGTTCCTTGGGACACCCTGTACACGACATATAATAGAATTCAGGGGAGTATGGGAGTGCGTTGTTTGTTGTCTCAAATGCAAAAACTCGTGTTTTGGAGAACCTGAAACCTGAAAACCATAGACAAAGGAATAAAGGAGACAGCTCCTTTAAATTGGCAGCATTGGAAGCGTTTAAAACAGGTCCACTGTGCACGCCAGTTAGTTTGTTCTTTGCTGTTTATATATTTTGAAAATGATGGCACGTGTTGTAGTCATGGCTCTTTGTAAAATATGAGAGCCGGGGTTGTAGTTTAGTGGGATGTGGATGGTGGCCTCTAGATTAATTACATACTAAATACATGGTGTAACTAAATTTTAAAGCCACAGGGAACAGCCGATATTTTCCTACTTTAAGTTTTTTAGTGTATATTTAATGTGTGTATTTGTTATTTATTTCGATTTCAATACAAGATCTCTAACAAACGCTTTTACTTGCTTAACAATACCTACCACCAAAGCCCATAACTTCTTCACATTTTCATTGGCAGAAATGGTTTTAAGGGCTGAGGCTGTTTTTTTAGCCTACCTTTAGAAATCCTTCTTCCAGTGAAAATGTGAAGCTATATTATTTTTAACATTTAATTTAAATTTCCCGCTAGCCCCCCTACCGTACAATTAGTATGCCAGTGTTCTACCTGGGGTGCTGTAGTCACGATATTTGCTTCCTTGTTGGAAGCACTATTTTGACATATCTCCTTTTATTTCTTCCTCTATGCTGAAAACCCATAGCAAAAGGGTTGAGAGAAACACTTAAATCATATTTTTGCTCTATGTATATTTAGTTAATAGTTAGGGAGAGGGAGGGCCTCTTTTTGGAACACCCTGTATGAACATTAGTAGAAAAATAATATCAACATTGGGTCATGACTTCATTAATTTTTTTGACTTTATTAAAATTAACGAGGCCAATTTAGTACCATGAAACATGAAACCTTCGAAGTGGCTTTTTATACATCCGACGTATACGAAAGTCGGTATAAGTCTTGTGCTCTCATTGGCGAGTTGAGTCACTTGATTTCTTTGCACATACATTTAACTCCATACACGTCCGCTGCCATATGAAAAAAGAAGGGGGCATTCACACAATGGGATTATTCCAAAAGCAGTTCTGAACCAGTTCTTAGAGATCTAATTAATTGAGAGTTCTAGAATTACTTTTCTGCAGTCTGATTTGCTAGAACTGGTTCAGAATTGCAGTTGGAACAAATATCATATTTCGGCAGTCGGCAGCAATGGGCACTGCCGTATGAAAAAAAGAACGGTTCATTCGCCCCATATTGTGGCAGACGGTAGCGATGGATGCTGCCATATGAAAAAAGAATATCGATATACAGGAATTATTATAAATGCACTTCCGATGTATTTTCAAATAAGATTACTTCGGATCTTCGGACATGTATGGAGTTAAATGTACGTGCAAAGAAGTCATGTGACTTAACTCGCCAATGAGAGCGCAAGACGTACACCGACTTTCGTATATGTATAAAAGGCCACTTCCGTGACTCAACTCGTCAATGAGACCACAAGACGTATAGGTACCGACTTTTATATATACAATGGATTTATGAATAGCCACTGCGTCAAACTTTTGTCGCTTCTTTTGGTCATAGTATGGGAAATTTTACATAAAATAATATAATTTTCCCTTGAATTCTCCCATTGTGCTTTATCACTTGCTACCACAAAAACTTACCCGTCTGTAATAATCTAATTCTCTCAATGTTCTTAAAATGTATTGTTTAACAATGGGATAATCGGAAAATTCATCCCTAACTATCGCTCCATCTTCTTTCTCTGGTGAGCCCAAAGTGAATATTAAATATCCTCCCAATAAAGTAAAAGACATTCCAAAGAAACCCAAAGTAAGTTTCATAGTTCTCCATGATTTTTCTCGTTGTTTTTTACTTTCCTCATCTTCAATCTGTTCTGGACTTTTTTCAGTCTTATTTTCTGCAGCGATTTCCTTTGTATTTGACAGTAAATTACTCAGGGGTGATTTGGACCTGTTATCTAAAATATTATAGAAATAGGTGGATATAAAAACTGTTCATTCCTAACAAAAATTAGACATAAGTAGGTAATTTGAAAACTCACCGCTAGAAAACCGGCTGTCTTGAATGAAAACATTGGGTACCTTTGCTAATATTCTATAACGAGAATAATTCGCAAATATGTGCCCATTATGTTTAAATAATATATCGGAAAGTGTTTTGCAAGACAATCTATGCATATTTCTCATCAAGTAAAACTCTCTATAGATCTATTCACCACTTAAAATTACTGGAATCGCAGACAAACCACGGTTACTTTTAAAATCTAAATAAGTAGGCAGTGGGCTCTATCTATTTCCATAGTTCCCCGCACGGAAAATGAAAATCTTTGAAAATATTCGGAGTCCACCATAAGTTGGGTTATTGTGTCCCATAACCTCTATATTTCTATATATGTGCTCTAGTACCACAAGCACAGGAAAGTAACGCTAGAAATTTCGATTCCCGCCACTACGCCACTACCCAAAGAAATGGAGTAGGGAGTAGCGTTGATTGAGGCTCCATCGACGGGAGTAGGGAGAACATAAGGTTAGTGGACCTTGAGAATACGCTACAAGCTGCGCCTAAAGGCCGGTCCACACGCAACGATCTATCGTAGGATTTGCATGCGCAAGTAAATTGTTACAGATAAATCGTTGCATGTGGACAGCAGATTTGCACAAAATTTAGATCTGTGCAAAGTTGGACGTCGGAGTTAAAAGTCTGAGCCGAAAAGCATAGATTTGGGAGATTTGCGCATGCAAATCGTAACATGTGTACGCTTGTCCGAGATTTGAACAGTTTTTAGGTGCTACGGTAGCCGACTCCTACCTATTTTTAGTCCGGAAATTATTAAATTAATTAAAACTAAAACAATAACTGATTTATTTTAAATTCGTTAAAAAATATGTCGACCATTTCGCATAATTTTATAATAGAATTCAATGGTAAAATAGACTTCGTTTCAAAAACCATGTTTTATAGACCATCTAGTTATATTTAAACGTTTCCTGATTTCCCTCTTCCTTTTAACATTTAAACAAAACGTCAAAATACATCCAAAAACCCTTCCTCCATGATTATTGTTATCAAGCGAAAATTACAGCTTTACTACGATAAGTTGTTATAATGTGGACGCACTGGATTTGTAACGATTTATCTGTAACGATTTACTTGCCCATGCAAATGTACGATACATCGTTGCGTGTGGACCGGTTAATAAAAGTGGCGGCCATATTAAACCAACTTCATCCATGGGCGTATCATTGTTAACAGACTTGGCACTGCAGACTGCTTTAGAGGTCTTCGTCCTCGTTCGCCACGATGCACAGTAAAGGCATCAGCAGCACAATGTTTTGAACAAACAAATTTATTTGGACCCAAAGTCCAATCAGTCCCCCAGTTAAGAACTTTTAACCACATATTCAATCATTAAAATTATACAGATGCGCGCCTATGGTGCCCAAAATTTCGGCGATTGTTTTTACTAAACTTACCGAAAAAATGATACTCCCGGAAGTCTCCTAGACTTATAATTCTTACAGCTTGGTACTGCACACGACATTTTCCAAAAACACTGACCATTTCTCTGCTGAAAATACAACAACTACCGTTGAGAACAAACTGCAAAAATCAAAGTGAGGACAATATGGCGGCCATTACATTTGCCTGGAAATAGGATGTGAAATTGGTCAAAGCGCGTTCTCCCTACTCCATTTCTCTGGCCACTACCACAAATCGTTTAAGTTTAGGTAGGTTTTCTTTTAACCTGTTTTCATTCCAAAACTAAGGTGATATTCTTGTTATAAAACTATTTATGGTTTGGGGGACTTTCTAATATAAATTATTCTAAGACAAAAAAACAAATATTAGGTCTGTTTGGGCAGAATTTCAAACCAGGTTGAAGCTTTGAGGTGTATGCGCAGTTTCATTTTGACGTTCCAAAAACGAAACCGCGCATGCTCCTCCCACTTTCAGATTGATTTCAATCGGTGTGATGTTCTGCTGAAACTAATATGCTCTGCTAACGCATTGTGTTTACGTATTTAGTTTTTCTTTGTTTTCTCAGCTATGGTATTTTGACACTCCTTAGACACTTTAGTTTAGATGTTATTCCTATACTCTTCAATTAATATATAACTAGTCTCAGAGGTTCTCTGTTATATAACTTGTGTAAGTATAGTAAGTCTACTCTTTTACTCAATATATAATTGTTAAAATGTTAAAATCTAGTTTGTATAACTGGCTAGTCAAGAACAGAAGTGATCTAAGTAACATTTTAAACAAAATATAGTTAATATCATTTCTGCGCTTTAAAAATATGTAAACTTCCTTATGAAAAAGAGATCTCACTGCCTTAGGTTTGTTTTCCACCTAAAATTGTAGTAGTATACAGGGTGATTCAGTTCCGGTGCTCAACATGGGGATATCATCGGAAACCGTACCAGATACGAAGTCTGCCAAATGGAGGCAAACTTGCGCCTTTGGACAACATGCCATTGAGAAACTTAAAATATTTTCATGGGTTGCTGAGATATTTAAAGAAAAACTGAATTTTTTAAAATTAGATTTTATTTTTTTCTGGCTCCTAACAAAGTGGTCCGAGGATACCACAAGCTTCAACTTCAACAGATTCATTTATTTATTCAATTTAATTTTTTCCCAAAATATAAAATTATACCTAAACGTAAATAAATGCAACAAAAATTTGAAAAAGCAAATTATTTTGAATTTGCCGCACTTTCGTGGGTTAAAATGGCGATAGAATAAATATGAGAATTAGGAGTCTCGCGCACGTCGACAAGCATTCTTTCTCCATCTATATCTCTGGTTTTTTTTTTTCATTCTCCCTCCTCTTCTTCTTATATTTTATGGGTTTGGGACAAGGTCTTTAGTACCTTGGGTTCGGCCACATACCTATATGTATAATACATATACGGCGCAAAAGAGACGACCGACTGGGGTAACTTTTCAATCAAGGACGGCGGCCATTTGTACCCTTATTTAAGGCGGGAATTTTAAAACGCTTAAAATTAAATCGTTATATATTTTTTTTAGCCTTAACGACTAACAATGGTCGTAGATAGAAACCGAGCCTAAGCATTTCATTGCTCCAATAAATATGTAAGTATATTATGCTTGGTTTATATTTTAATTTTTTTAATAAGCTTGTTTTCACATAACACAAAATGACCAGCCTAAGCATTTCATTGCTCCAATAAATATGTAAATATATTATGCTTGGTTTATATTTTAATTTTTTTAATAAGCTTGTTTTCACATAACACAAAATGACCAGTCTTATATTTTATTCACAGAAGAAAGCAAAACGTAAAAAAAGGCAGCTGTATAAACTATACAACTTTAAGGTAAAATTATTTTTATTAAAAAAACGCAATAGGTACTCTGTAAAATCTAATGCAGCAAAAATACCTAAGTACCTAGATATTACTTTGTACAGAAGTAATAACTTACCTATAAATTTTAATAGAACTTTCAGGAGGGACCAGTCTTTTGAGATTTTTACAATGCTTCACAAAGCAAGCCATTGTTCTCGTCTAGTCGTAATAATCACAGCAAAACACTTTCTTGTATGTAAGAACTACACTGTCACTAAAAAACGGTTAGTAACAGGCTATTTTAGAAATACCTAGATAACAAAAACTTGTGGGAAAACCGAAAACGAGCAGGGAAAACGAATAAACACAAAACAACTGTTCCGATAAATGTCAATATAAGGGTACAGATGGCGGCATCATGCATCCTTTACTATAACCCGCGCACTAGCGTGCGCAGACGGTTAAAAATCGGTATATGTATTAGGTATATAGGTATGTGGGTTCGGCCCAGAGATATGGAGGTCTCCATATATCCGGTTCGGCCATTTAACCATTCCCCAGATCCGGTACCTAATCCTTCTTCTTCTTCTTCTTTTATTTTATGGGTTCGGCCCAGAGAAATATTTCTCTGGTTCGACCATTTAACCGTTCCCCAGATCCGGTACCTAATATATCCTTTGTGTTTGTGATTTGTAGTTTCTCCCCGCTATATTTCTGTGCTTTGTACCTATCGACCTTGCACCATGCATCTCGGTCTTGGGAGCAAGAGAGAGAACCGATTTCTTGGCGGCATGACGCTAAGTTCACGCAAGTACGAAATCTGCATTATCGACATGAACAGCTATTGATATATTAAAAAATTTACTTGTTTGGGTATCCTACTTTCTGTGTTCTGTATTTTGTAGGCTATGCGTTGTCTGATACTGAATAATAATAGGAATCTAAAATGTAATTCGCCGATATAATATAAAATGGGACGAAGTAAATTTCCTGGAAAGCCCTCAAAACATTGTCTCAGAAAAAGGGTAAATGTGCTTCCTCCGAACGGAGAATTAACCAATTTGGTTGATATTAGTCCTGTGACAGTTATAACTTCCCAGGACAACAAACAGGTAAACATTTTTAGATTTTTTTTAAATTGTGCCTGATTATTTCATTACGTTTTTTTAAATTGTTATAACATGATTCCAGGATGACGAAGTTGAAGAAAAAGACGACAAAAATGCATCACATAAAATGGCTAAAGCCCTAAAAATAAGAGTGCCACGAAAACTGAATAATTCGCTTCGGAAGGATGGAAGAAAACGAGCTCTTATTTCAAAAATGTGTACAAAAGGCAGCCTTAAAGTAAATAAAGCAACACGAAGGAATAATTTTAATCGAAATCTGAGTTTTAAAGATTCCGCTAATTTAGCTGGTAAATTTGTCCTTCCTACACGTAGTGTTCATTCATCTCGGGTTATAAAACCAAATAAACGGTTTATCGAATTGAACGAGACCTTGACCATGAAGAAAAAAGTAATAGCACGATCTGTAAAATGTGACGAAGATAAATCTAAAATTAAATTATCTAAACGCGGAGAGAGCAGCTTTAACAAACATGAATGTGATAAAACGGCAGGTACAAATGGTCATCGAGTGATTCTAAGGCAAGCCAGATTGAAACTTCCAAACCAAATTAGTACCCAGGCCCCCTTTTCTACAAAGACACATAGTGGACCTGGTACGATTATTTGTGGTGTTTGTGGTGCTGTGCGATACTACCGTTTCGTAAAACATGCCAGAAAATTCAATATTTACAGTTGTGAATCTTGTAGAAAATTTATATCAAAACACATAAAAAGGCAAAATGTTGGCAGTAACAAGTCTAACAGCACACTAGTTTGTCTTAAAGGTCAAGGAATTTGCAACATACCACCTGTGATACGAAGTCAGCACTGGAAAATTAACAAAGGTACTTACAGATCGCGGTGCTCTGCATGTTGGCTGAAAATGTGCCTGAGGACGTACCAGCTGCCATCAAATTTGAAACAGAATCTAACCCAATTGCTTCCGCAGAATATGAGAGGATTAGATTTTACTTTTCATAATACTTTGCCACCTTTACTTTGGCAAAGGAACGTAGAGCACATTGTACCTGTGGACGTGTCTGCATTCCAAGCAACGACTAATAAACAACGACCCGTGAGATTTAAAACTCCGAAAGCCTCTCTATCTCTGCCAGTACCCAGTTCGGAAATTAAAAGACAAAAGGTTGATCTGAAAGGGCCGCGAGTTAAACATGTTTGTCGGAGTGCTTCAATAGTTTTAGGTCAGCCTGTGGCTACTTTTACAAGTGAAGTTAAAAAGAGTTATAGTATTATTTCTGATGGCTCTGACCAAAATAATGATATTAAAAGTGCTGATCAAACTAAATCGGTTAATAATAATGTAAATAAAAATGAAAATATAATTTTGAGTGACGAAGACACTGCGTATGGTGAAAAGATGTCGATGATTAACTATATTTTCAACGAGAATATGGATATTTCCAAAAGACACAGGCCTTTTTCACATATGAACAGTATTCAGGTAAGTTTAATTCATAATGTTTTAGCTAAGTATGTTTGCAAGGGCACAAAAATATTTCGGATGCATGTAACTTCTTTGCATGTACATTTAATCCCATACATTTCCGAAGTAAACTTATTTAAAGAAACGTTGGAAGTGCATTTATAATAATTTCTGTATTTTGATTGATATTCTTCTTTCGTATAGCAGCGCCCATCGCTACCGACTGCCACATTATGGTGCGAATGCCCTCTTCTTTTTTCATACGGCAGCGCCTACCGCCCAAAAAGGAGGGCATATGCTCCTTATTGCAACGATGCTTGAGAAAAATACACTTCTGACGTATCTTCAAATAAGTTTACTTCGTACGTGTATGGAGTTAAATGTACGTCCAAAGAAGTAACGTGACTCGACTCGCCAATGAGAGCACAAGCTGTGGAAAATAGAAACATAAAAAAAACATTTAAAAAAATAAAAAACTTTTTTGTTGAAAAATCAACAAAATTAACACATATTGTCAGCCTTATCGTTTACACAAGATGAAAAACAATTCAAAGAATGTATAATAATAAAAATAAAAACAACTCGCAGGTACAAAAAAATTTAGGAAAAATTGAAGCTTTCTAAATCTTTACAAAATGAAAAAAATTGCCTTAGGCCGGTACCATCTATTTTAGGATCAGAAAGCTTTGCAACGATTGTACCGAGGATCGTACCTATTGTTACATCACCTTCATCAGTCATAGGAGGTGTAAGAAACCTCTGTCTTATTTGATTTTTTCAAAAAAATTACTTTAAAAAACCATGATTCATTTTCCATCATTATGGCACTAACCTGGCCTATAAAATGACGACATTTCTAACCAGTATATTGATCCACGACCCATTGTCCAACTGGCAACATCTCCGGATCGTGTACTTTTGAAGAACTTTTCTTTTTTTTTTTTTTTCAACGAACCAAGTGACTATCAACACTGCTTACCGAAATGTCTTCATCATCAAGTATGTCACAACTAATAATTTCTGGTGAATTTCTGGATGTTGTTGGAATATCTGTTACAGAATGAAAAGCAGATAGGTCTTCTGGGCGAATACTCTTGCCTGGTCCTACATTTAGTCTTTTGCGCCTGTTTTTTTCCTTCGGAAGATTCTGAACCACCGGTTCTCATTTCCCTTAAAATGTCAATTACTGAGCTTGAAACTAACGAAAATGTATCGTTACCAGCCACCTCTTCTGGTCAATCCAGTCTTGTCAGATACAGAAATTAAATTCTGAATCCCTTTATCTTTATCCTCAAAATTGCTTTGGAGGCTGTTCTACAGTTGAGGGAAAACATCTTTAGGGTAGGGACATGGCCTTTACTTTCTTCCAGTGTGTTAGGATTTTCCTCCAATATTTCTTTAACGGGGCATAGAAAGAAATGCCTATATACAGAGTGTCTCACTTAAGAGTGAAACAACCCTATAACTTCTTTAATTTTTAACCGACCGGAACGAAATTTTTACCAAAGGTAGATGGCATTGTTGCCTACTTATTTCCAAAAAATTAGTTGCCTACTCCAAAGTCAAAGCCACCTGCGATGCCACAAACGAGGCTAAAAATCCGAAAGACATATTAGGCTTTTTTTTTCAAAAAATTTTACTAGAAAAAGTTGGTCAGAATCGATTCAGAACCCTAAATCCAAAATTTTGTCAAAATCACAAAATATTAAATAAATAAAATTTAAGTAAAAATTTAAAATTTAAATTTTTAAAATTTGTTTTGTAGCTTTTATTTTAAAGTAATTACTTTATTAAAACAATTTGCCTTCAAAACTTCCATCGCACACTTTTCTAAACACAGAAAATTATTAAATTGCTGTTTTTGGAATTTAATTTTTTTAAATTAATATTTTTTGATTTTGAAAAAATTTTGGATTTAGGGTTTTGAATCGATTCTGAACAACTTTTTCTAGTAAATTTTTTTGAAAAAAAAAGCCTAATATGACTTTCGGATTTTTAGCCTCGTTTGTGGCATTGCAGGTGGCTTTGACTTTGGAGTAGGCAACTAATTTTTTGGAAATAAGTAGGCAACAATGCCATCTACCTTTGGTAAAAATTTCGTTCTGGTCGGTTGAAAATTAAAGAAGTTATAGGGTTGTTTCACTCTTAAGTGAGACACTCTGTATATATAATATTTATTAACATGTACTTTTTTACTGGTCAAAAAAGGTGCAAATTAAAAGAAGTTGTACTATGCATGATTCTTTATTAAAATCATGGACAACATGGTAAATCTATCCCACTTAAAATCTATCCACCTCCTTAATTTTTTTATTTTTTGGCGGAAACTTAAATCGACTTATAAGCTACTATTTTAGGTGATTGGAAAGGAACCAGATGAAAAGAAAATAGAGAATCTCACTGCAAACGAAATATATTTAGATTATTCAAGCGATCTGAACCATGACAATAACGTCAAATATGGATATTGCCTCATCGGATCTCAACAATTTTTAGTGACCGGAATTTGTTTTCTGTGCGGTAGTTTAGGTAAAGAACCAATGCTGATTTGTTCAGCTTGTTGCCAACCTTACCACACGTTCTGCATAGAAAAACAACAAACGCCGGTTACAACTTTCAGTCCAAAAGAATATGTGTGGACTTGCAGCATGTGCATAAAATGTAACGAATGTAACAATACTGAAAAACCTAAGATTCAGTGCTGTAGATGTCACAAATTTTATCACACAGATTGCTTTAGTTCCCGGTGGGACACAAGCGGACTGGAAAGACGTGCGGTAAGTAGAATTAGTGTCAAAATACTCTTGCGAGTTTGCTATTTTTTCAAAGTTTAATAGTATTTCCCAACAAAAACTTTATGAAAATGAAATTGTAATGATCAATGAAACAACATTGCCACAAATTTTGAATAATAAAAAAGAGGAACACGTTAACGGCTATTTTGCACAGAAAAAAAAAACTATTTTTATCACAAATACAACATAAACATCTAAACTCTCGAGATAAAACATAAACTGCAACTATTTGTTAAACGTTACAAAGTGGTAACAGAAAATGAAAAACATTGTTATACCCGGGCAAGACATAATTAGGATCTGGACAAAACGAACATTACTCACAACCACCACACGTGAAGGTTCCTTTGCCTTCGTGAGCAGTACAAGCCTCATGGGACCAATTTTGGCATCTATTGCACATGATCCAGCCTTCGATGGGTTTTCCTTTTACTTCCTGGTTACTTCTAAGATTTTCTTTCGCTGTTGCAAATTTTTGCACCAATGGCTCATCATCGGATGAAGAATCGTCACCTTCCATTTCGTAACCTAAGAGCAAGAGGGTCTTATAATTTCAATATTTGGGTATTAAAGAGAAGTTTAAAAATCCTACTACTCTAAAGAAGTTACTTGCAGTCGGTTTTGATGGTCCCGCGATGACACCGGAATAAGTATTTGACGGTCCAGCTACAGCAACTACTTGTGGCGTAACAGCTGAAGTTTTCGAGGGCTAGCACCTTTTAAATATGCCTCAGGAAATAATCCTGCTACTTCGTACTGACCCACAATGCGACCAGGATGTTGCTTTTGCAGCAACGTCTAATGGCTGTATCCTGTGCGTCGAGTGAGGCAAACTCCAAGGCGGATTAATATTTATGAGAGTCATGGTTGTCTAGAAGTAGCACAATGCGCTTGGTTTCTGAGGGAAGAACATAGTCCACAAACATCTTTAGCCACAAGAGAAATGTCTCTCCATTTGTCCAACCATTGGGGATGCAACTGGCTTGTGTGCTGGGCGGAGCTCCGTCTAGCAAGCGCTATTGCGTTCTCTTTCTTGCAAAAATCATAAAAAGTGGAATGAAAGAACCAGTTGCGTTACAGCAGCATATTATTTTCTGCAATCGATATGATTCCGACTTGTTTTTTGCCACTTATGGAAATAACTTTTGGTGGCTTGTTCGTGGTGGTCATAATTCCAGTCTCGTCCATATTATACAAAGCATCAGGGCCTATATTGTATTTTTGCATCTGCTCATCCAGTAAGTTATAAAATCTTGTCACCTGGGTTCTGTTAAATCCTTTAGCGCGGCCAGCAGATGTGACGATGCCAAATGTTAGGTAATATTGCACAAAAAAACGATTTACGAACATAATTAATACCGAATGATGCGCTGCAAACTACTTACCGGCCGAAACTTTTGAGAAACACTGCGATTTTCTTTGTTCACCCACTGACTCCACACGTTTCACATCGTTGATGCGGCCATGATAGCATTTTGTGAACGCATGCGAGAGGTTGTCGGTTGGAGTGACGCGATCGCATCTTATTGGTGGTTTTCAATTTAACGCCAAATTTCATCTTACGCGGACTGTTCGTCTTGCCCAGACTTCCCCTACTTATCCCAATTTTAAACATTTTGTAATTTCAGGATCATGTAAAGTTTTTATTTATAAGTATAATAAAGAAAAAGTAAAAGTGGGTGGCTCATGAGACATTAAATCTTTTGTTTGTATTTGTCGTCCAATTTTGATAACTGATACGGCATCTAAAACTGTCCTTTATGGCAAAATGTATACCAATTTTACTTTAAAAACCCAAAGGCTACTACAACATATTTTTGGTGCCAAAATTGGAGAAATCATATGGGGGGTATATTTTTGTAAAAAACTTGAACAATATAAATTTATTTATTTATTTTATCTTTTTTTTACAACAATGCATTACAGAATGGTACACATTCTAAATAGTACATCAAGAGTAAAAACATATGCTCCCAAAAAAAGGTTGACATCGTGCAAGGAACTGATGAACAACAAACTAATGCCAAGAGTACACAAAACTCGTGTTGAAAAAATCCCAATTAGAAAATAATCTGTTGTAATTATCACACAAGCAGTCAAGGTTCGGTGTCTCTTTACATTAAAAAGGGCAGTGTGTCGTGTCCTCCGCAAAGGAACAAAAAAGTTTATTTGTTCAAGAAGTGCACTGCAGTTGATTATACCGTTAACTAACTTAAAAAGAAAAAAAATAGCCTGGTTCTAACCTCTGCATACCACACAATAGCAACCTTGCCTCATAGCATATATTATCTTGATAAGGGAATCGAAACTTGGTAATACTTAACAAACTTCCTCTCTACTCTCTCCAAATAATGGAGCAGTATTCAAGTATGCTTCTAACCAAGCTGTTATGAGGACATTATGGCTTCATTATCACTAAACTAATGTTCTGGGAACTTCTTGATAGAGGTCACTAAAATGCTGCCTATTCGCTTAAATCAAGTTTAATGTGGATTAAAAAACAACTGAAACAAACTTATTTTATTACAAATAATAGCAATGTCAACCTGAATACATACCTAGTGTACCTAATATAATATAAAGTATTTTCTTTTTTCTTCCATCTTTTGTTTGTTAAAAAGTTCAAAAATACGTTTCTGTTTGAAATTTTCTTTTTCATATAAAATTAACCAATAATTTTGTCGAAGAAAAGCAAAATTTAAACAGAAACTTTTTAACGAATGACAAGATATAGTCCTCCTTACGGCAGAATGCGTGCGATGCAAGGGGGAAGAACTCGTAAATATTATAGAATTAGTCACAGTTCAGGGGCATAGCTCCATTTTGTGTAACTGACTGACTTAATTTTCATATAATTTTGTTATTTAATTTATAGTTAATATTATTCTTAACGGTGCTGCCTTAGACTATGGAGGAAGGCAAACCCTTACAATAATAATAATAATAATACGTCTTTATTTATACATTTAGTGGTATAAACCGGCGAAGTGTCACTAATACATAGCGTTTTTCAACTTAACCGTGAAGAGAATACAAAAATAAGGTATACAGGGTATAACTAAACTGATGGTCAAAAATGAAACCACGTATTCTTGGAGTCAAAATAAGGGCACTTCTTCATATATTTTTTTCTCCTACGGGCCATAGTTTTTTTTTATACAGAGCGTAGAAGTTTGGAGAAAAATACACATATTTCTTAGTATTTCTAGAAGTAGACGAGATATTTTCTTCAAACTTGGCGTGTCACATGAGCAGATGAGCCGTCAAACTTAAGGTTGACATGAAGCTTCTGAGGCTCCTAGTTGCGGAGATACAGGGTGTTAGTAAAATTAATTAGTTCAGAAAAATATGAATACCCTGTATAATCGCATTTTTTTAATTTGTTTTGAGTGGTGAATAGAATGGTTAACAAAAAGTATCTCTTAGTATTTTTTCATATTCGCAGCCGTTTCTTAATTATTTTCAAAGAACTGCAACGCTGCAATGAACAATAGTCACTTTAAGAATAAATCTAGCAATCTGTGGATGACAATTAAACTTTATTTAACAAAATACAAACGCAAAAACAATAATAAAGGAAACGTATTGCTATTAGAAAATTAAATTATTAAATGTTCGAAATGACCGCCGTCTCTTTCAATACACGCAACTATGCGTTTCCGCATGTTTATTATTGCCATTCGCAAGTCCATAGCAAAAGTGCATATCAGTCAATTCTTCAAATGAAAATATAATTTTTCAAAATATTGATACTAAGGTACAAAGTTGGCAGCCAAATGATTCAAATAATGCCAAGTTTAATTGACATCCACAGATTGTTAGATTTATTCTTAAAATGACTTTTTTATTGCAGCATTGCCGTTCTTTGAAAATAATTAAAAAACGGCTGAGAATATGAAAAAATACTAAGATATACTTTTTGTTAACCATTGAATTTACCATTCAAAACAAATTTAAAAAATGCGATTATACAGGGTATTCATATTTTTCTCATGTGACACGTCAAGTTTGAAGAAAATATCTCGTGTACTTCTAGAGATACTAAGAAATATGTGTATTTTTCTCTAAATTTCTACGCTCTGTATAAAAAAACTATGGCCCGTGGGAGAAAAAAATATATGAAGAAGTGCCCTTATTTTGACTCCAAGAATACGTGGTTTCATTTTTGACCATCAGTTTAGTTACACCCTGTATAGGTACTAAATTAAAGAAATTAAACACCACACATTACAATGTGCAACCTAAACTAACTATATATATTGTATTTCAGAGGAACATTTTTAGGAATTGCTATATTTAGTCAGCGAAAGAAAAACATGATCAGTGTGATAATAAGTAGGCTTTTGATTTTTTTATAACATTGGCAATTATTTCTCATGCTTGAAAATGCAATGTTCTTCCCTGTTTACTCATTTTGCGCTCATTAGCTCCCGAACATACGAAACGCCACTGAGCTCTCTGAGCCGGCGGCCAAGAAAGTGAGCGCTGTGTGGTAGCCCAAATACGCAGTTAACTTTACGTACTATAGAAACAGACACAAAATGCATTGGCTAACTAGTTTTGTCAGCCGGCTTGCTGGCAGAAGTGCTTTGTTACCGTATTTCAAAGGCGATGGTAGACGCGACGATGTTGAAAAAAATATAATAGGTGTTTTATCACACCGCGTCAAAAATAAATAATAATAATAATAATTCTCACCCTCACAATACTCCAAACTAGGAGTATCCCAGAAGCATGATAAACAAAAATGAGTAAGTGGTTGCGTGATGTGAGCTTTATTTTTTCGGTATTCCAGAGTTCAGAAGTTCGGCTTCAATATGCTAAAACTTGTGTTCGCCAATAAATAACAACTACTTGTATAGAAAATCCCCCAACGCTGCCCGCATTCTTTAGAAGCATTTTCTTTCCTGCGTTGAACTATATGAAAAATGTTATAGTGCAATTTTTACTTCGGAGTTTTAATTTTTTTATAATATTGCTTTTTCTTTACATTCAATCTTATTTTTGGGTATTAGAGAATTTGCAAACGGAAATTTATAACATTTGTTTTACTTTTCGTTCTGATTTCCCTTTCCAGGTAAGGTGGATTTTTTTAGGTGCGGTGGGCTTCCTGATAGTCTCTTTTATGAAAGGAAAATCAGAACCCTGGCGGAACAGATTGTTCAGGCACCAGCTTTTATACCCAGGATAAATAAAAGTCGGATTAGTAGAAAAACAAAATTTTAAAGGTTTTGTGTATTTAGGTATAGCTACTTACATTACTTACTAATATAATAAAGTAAGTTACACTTTCAATTGCTTTTAATTCACATTGAACTTCATTTAAGTGAGTAGGCAGGCAAAATATGTACCTAATTAAATCATGATTTTCATTGGTCTAATTTTTTTTTTCATTCAATGTGTTTTTCTTTAGTTGTACAAACAGTTTAGTTAGAATTTTTATAATAGAAATATCCCTAATATTATTTCTCCAATTTTGGAACCAAAAATATGTCATAGCAGGCCTTGGTTTTTTAAAGTAAAATGTGGCGTTTTGCTCTAGTACAGTTCTGAATGCCCTATCACTTAAAAAAAATGGTCAAAATTGGATGATAAATACAAATTTTATGGGGGTGTTTGAAGTTTCAAGTAGGTCACGTTCTAGAGTGTTAAAAAATATTACTTTATTTTTCCCAGGTTTGCAAAAGATGCTTAAAATGCAATGATTGTGGAACTGTGTTCAATGTGAAATGCTTTCCTGGAAATAAGACTTTTTGTGTATCATGTTTAGCAAAGAAAAAATATTCGATGACATGTCCAGTATGTCACCATACAATTGACGATGGAAACTGTTGTTCGATGGTAAGTTATTAAGTTACTCATGGCGGTACCCGAAATTATAAAACTGAGCTAAAGTTCATGGTATAAAATTTCTCGAATCAAACAATGATTGGCTATGAAAATCTTGTTAATCTATTTTTCATTCGGAAATTACAATTAAATAAGGAGTACTAAACATCGTGTGAGTGTCCCTTTTTTAAACTGTCAAACTTTAAGCATTAGTAGAAAATACAATTTTTGGAAAAAAAGTTAAAATGAACATAGGCTTTATAATCAAAATGGAGGGTGTAGATATTTTGTTTATTTAATTTATTTTTTTTTCAAGTGTTTACTGGTTGCTGAAATTATGTTTTTTCTTTAATACTTTGGTTGCTCCAGATATCGCTATACAGGGTGGCCCAACTTTTATCTATAGAAAAAGTCAAAGTAAGTAGATTTTTTCGTAAAAACATGTATCGAAATCCTAGCTGTTTTCGTTATACAGGGCGTCAAAGTTCAATTTTTTTTTTCAAGTTTTCCTCAATTTCTCCTAAAGGAAGACAGTAAAGGCAAACATATTTGATACAGTTTAGACACATGTTAAGTTATATAAATTAAAAATAATTCGGTCTGTCTACTTCCACCAGTGTAGGAGACGCGGGGGTCAACCAAATAAAAAATAATAATATTTTTTAATAAAAAAAAATGGTAAGCCACTAAATTGGTACGTCACTAAATTTCCCAATCAATTCTAAGAAAAAACTTTTCTTGGCTTTTTTCGCAAAATGTACAGTTTTTGAAAAATTCATTTTTGTGTGTTTTAATTTTTTAGCAGAAGATAATCAAAGTAGGTCTAGGCTTTCAAATTTTGCACACCTACTCAGTTTTTAATTCTGAACAACTTTGTTTAATTACATTTTGTTCTAAAACCTACAAAAAGGGTTTCTAGATTAGAAAAATCATGTGTCTTGGGGATTTTAAAAAACTAATTTTTCGCACCAGTAAAGTAGCCCTTATCTATGTTTTTTACAGCAAAATGTTATTACGGAAAGTTGTTCAGAATTAAAAACTGAATAGGTGTGCAAAATTTTTAAAGCCTAGACATACTTTGATTTTCTTCTGCTAAAGCACACGAAAATGAATTTTTCACGGTACATTTTTCGAAAAAAGACAAAAATAGTTTCTTAGAATCAATTGAAAAATTTAGTGAAAGTAAAAAAGATTACTTTTCCAGTGGCGTACCATTTTTTTTATTAAAAAATATGAAGGTTGACCCCCACGTCTGCAGCACTGGTGGAAGTAGACAGACCGAATTATTTTCAATTTATATAACTTAATGTGTGTCTAAACTGTAGCAAATATGTTTGCCTTAAGGCTCAATGTACAGCACGTGCGTGGTGATTCAATATTTTGACCCATAAAATGGCTTTTTTCGATCTGTAAAGAGCAACACGCATAATTTTAAACTTTTAGTCAATACAAATTTTAATCTAAGTAATTACTCACATCTTGAGACAAAAATTATTTAAAAAGATTGATCACAATGGCCGTTATTAGCATTTGCGCAAAAAGCCTAATAACTGCCATTGTGATAAATATTTCTAAATAATTTTTTGTCTCAAAAAATTTAAAATTATGCGTGTTGCTCGCTACAGATCGAAAAAAGCCATTTTATGGGTAAAAATGTTGAATCACCACGCACGTGGTGTACATTCAGTCTTAACTGTGTTCCTTCAGGAGAAATTAAAGAAAACTTGAAAAAAAATTGAACTTTGACGCTCTGTATAATGAAAACCGTTAGGATTTCAATACATGTTTATATGATAAAGTCTACTTGTTTTGAAGTTTCATCCATAAAAGTTGGTCCACCCTGTATAATAACTATCAAAATGGGTGATACCAAAAACTACCCTTCTCAAGATTAATTAAAAACCGATTAAAATTTTTAAAATTAATAGGGTGTCCTATTTAAAATAAGCAAGCTGGCATTGACTGCCTGTATAACCAGAAGTGCCACCATCTTGAAAATATTTTAGCCGAATTGCCCCCATCGACTTTAGTAAACTGCCAAATTTTCAAAATTTTCCACAGTCTATTTTCCAAGAAATCAATCGCGGCAGTTTATCGTGGGGGCACCCTGTATAAGGATCCTTAGGCCTATGTTCATATGAACTTTTTTGGCGGTTTAAAAATGGTATAATTATAGATTTTTCCCAAAGTTTGAAAATAGTAATTGTCTTGTTTTTTTAGATGTTAGAGTGTGGTGTATGTAACAAGTGGATACATGTAAAATGTGAGAAGTTAAGCAATGAACAGTATCAATTAATTAGGTTTCTCCCATTGTTTGTAAAGTTCTCTTGTTATTCCTGTCACAAAGAAGACAAGAATAGTTGGAAAAATGCAATATTTTGGGAAATGAGAAATGGATTTGAAAGGGTTTTAAGACAATTAGGAAGAAATAAGACTTGTAGAAATATATTAAAGCGAAGCTCAATTATCAAACAAACTCCTCTAAAGAGTATGATTAACATGCAGAAGTTACATTTGTGTGAGAAAGACGATGATGATATTGACAATAATAACAAAAGCACTGTAGATGTTAATGACTTAGAAGATAATGAGAATGAAAAGTTAGATAAATCACAAGCAGCAAACACTCTCCTAGATATTAAGAATAAGTTATTCGAGTACAACTCTGTCAAAAAATTTCATAATGATATGCTGGAAGCTTTAAAAATAATTCGCTCAGAAGATGTCCTTAAAATCTACATGAAGATTTTTCAAGAGGTATTTCCTTGGTATAACCAATCGTGTAGTGAAGATGATACAGATATCGTATTTGATGCTTCTCTTCCAGAATCCCCAGAAAATAGTATTTCAGTTTGCCTGCCCAACTTGATAAGCGATTCAAGGTGTTGCGTACTTTGCAAAAAAACAGGAGATGGATACATTCACGAAATATCAAGATTGTTGTATTGTGGAAGTAACGAATGGGTTCACGCTAATTGTGCGTACTGGTCTTCCGAAGTCTACGAAGAAATAGACAATCATTTGCAAAATGTCCATTTGTCGATAAGAAAAAGTCAGTCTCAAATTTGTGTTATTTGCAATCAACCTGGAGCCAGTATACAATGTTACACCTGTTCCAAAGAAATTTATCACTTTGCATGTGCTAGAACTGCCAACTGTTACTTTACAAAATGCTTTAAAGCGTGTTTTTGCCCAAGGCATCCCCCAACTAGTATTATCGATAACAATTTGATTATAAAAGATTACAAAGACTTTGAACTGAGAAGGAGCATTTTCGTAGAACTGAGCTTTATCAGTCGACCACGTTCCACAATTGAAAATGTTAACTACATCGTCGGTTCTTTATCTTTAAAAAATCTGGGTAAAATAGAACCTACCGTTTCTGACAACTCTGATGCTTTGATCCCCACGGGTTTCATTTGTAGTAGATTATTTTGGTCAACGATGGAACCTTGGAAATTAGTTCCTTATACATTTATCACTTCAGTACAAAATCCTAATTGTAGTACCTTGACCGTTGACAAGAACTTTACCGTAGATCATACATTAGATAAATCGGAACTTGACAAGGTTTTAAAAGAGTTACATTTATGGCAGAAAGAACATGAAAGGAAAAATGAAGAGACTGATTTTGAAGATGAAGAAAAAAATGGTGATCTGCTTTCCCCCGAATTAACCGACACCATATTAGAAGATTTACCTCATGACATTCTTGATGGAATATCTGTCCAAGACATTTTTCCTAATTTACTTGATATGGAATTTGAAAGTTACGGGGATTCCTTAAAGAAAGGGGATGATGGCATGGACACAGTATTCAAAAGCGCACGCGAACTGACTAGAAGCAAGTCTGAAGTTTCCAAAATCGATTATAAAACTAAGACTAAGGCTACAAGTCAGCGATCTTGTAGTTTAACATTAAGCTGCAAAGTAGACAGTAGTATATCTCCGACGATTAAAAAACGAAAGGCCACCAGCAGAGAAAACAACATCAACATGTACTACCAGCTTCTACAGGTAGATGGCAACGTCGATGACAGCAGTTCGAGCGAATGTGGTTCTCCGACATCTTTACAAACCTGTGATCCATGGGGAAATCGTGTCTCCGAAGAACCAGTTACCTGTGAAAAATGCCAGTGTACTTACCGGACACAAGCCAGCTACAAAAAACACATAGATTCTTGCGAAGTGTTTTGCACCAGTGAAAGCGATTCCGAAAACTTACCCGAGTCGGAGTTTCAAGAAACTACCGAACAATATATCGCGGAACCAAATCATCATTCTGTGGAAGTTACCGAGGTACAACCATTACTGATACAGGCTTACGAGGCAGTACAGAGCGAATTTCACACGGACGTAGGAAATAGTCAAAACTTTATTTCTTCTACAAAATCAGCGCAAGTTTTCTCCATACCGCAAGAACAAGAAGTCATTCTGCAAACACTGTCAACAGATATAGATCATAAGCCTTTACTCCAAACTGTACCGTTATCGATAAATCCGAATACTACAGAGGCACTTCCCGAACCACCATACACAATATCACAGCCATCGATCGGCTTAACTGAACAAACGATATCGATCCCCAACAATCATTTTTGTGTGAATCAGTCTGTTCCGATTTGTGTCAATCAGCCTATTCAAGTAACACAAAATGCATTGCAAGTCAATCCCGGAATTGCTCATATTAACGCTGGATTGCATCACAACAGCATAGAGATTAACGCTCCTATAATGAACGGCAGTCAAATGCAAACAATATCTATTAATTCGCAAATACCACTAAATCACATTGATCAGCAGCCATCTATTTCTGTGAACCCGCCACAATCGGTTAACTTTAATCAAACACAGCAGCCAGTTACAATTCAATCTGTGCCATATAACAGTATAACAACCCCTATATTAAACGTTGCCGGTCAAAATCACTTTGCTCTGAATAACAAAATAATCCATGCCAACCCATTAGTACAGACTGTAAATGTGCCAGGAACCCACTGGGCCCAAAAGGTTAATAAGCCAGCTATAACACAAAAATCGGTAAGGTCTAGAGTAAGAAGCAGGGCGATCGCAGCTAAAAGACCTGATAATTACGAAGATGAAGCAATTGCATTGCCTACTAATAATTCTGGCCAAGTAATTGTGCAACACGTGCCGTCCGCAAATATTGTGCCATTCGTCGATGCGTTTCAACAACAAAATGGACAAAATGTTCAATATGTTGCCACTTTCTCACCTCAGGTTAACGCAGTTGCCCAGCCTATAATGCAAATTCAACCAGAGAATAACATAATTAGCATAATGCCCGGCTTCCAACCGGCAATGATTATATCCCAACCTAGATTGCTGGAAAACCAGGTCGTTCTCGATAGTAACGGCACCCTTGGGTGGTCGCAGGTTCCCCAACCTCTTTATTACGGCTTCGAAACGATTGTTCAGAACACAGTAATGCAAAGCCAACAGTTCCTCCCCACAACCGTTCCTGGTGTTTTGGCAGCAAACAGCAGCTATAGCACCACCACTCAAGTTTTTCAAACGAGTAAACTGGAGCCAGTATTGGATGTATCGTCGAATAGTTTTGTATTACTCAATTCAGGACAACTACTTAATTCGCAAATAGATGTACCACATTATACCCAAACACAGCCCACTACGATTATACCATCACCGACACCTGCATTAGTTTACTCTCAATCTTCGGCCAGTTCTAAGCCGATAAGTGTGTCGACTTCCTCTGCTAGTAATACCATTAGTTTGCCTACAACGCCATTTGTATCCGATCAAGGTATCCCAATGAACATTGTGACGCCAATTCCGAAACCTCCCACATCACAAAATAGACCAATGAGCCGAGTTCTTCCAATGCCAACTAACTCTATGAAGTCTTCTAAAAATCCTGTTATCCTGGATGACAAAAAACTTATACAGGAAAAGCTAAATAAAAAGATTGTTTTTCAAAAAATTGAAGAGATTAAAGCACACTCGCGTAAAGAACAAATAGTGCAATCGAATAGTATCGCCAAAGTAAAACCGAAAAAAATTGAAATTATCGAAAACAAGGTCATCGAGGCCAGCAATCCTATGCGCATTCCGAAATTAATAAAAATTGAGCGTAAATCATTGGAGAAATTTGAACCGGTAGAAAAAATTCCAAAACTCGACTTTTTTCAAATAGGACGGGAAATAAAACCAATTATGGCGAACATTATTGAAGATCAGAAAATTCCCGCACATTTGCTACTAGAATTAAAAAAACCAGAAGAAAAAACAGATCTAAATAAGATTGAAGAAGAAGTAGCAGATAAACAAATGGATAAAGTTGAATCGATTTCAAGGACACTAGAGAAAGTGGAGGAGATAAAAGACATTAAGAAATTCGAAAACCCAGTGGTAACACCAGAAGAACAACTTTCGACCGAAGAACCCTCTCTGAAACTTTTATTTCATAAGCAACCAAACGGTGGCACTTATAAAGTCAACAGTAATTGCTTAAAGCAACCAGCCATTGTAAGTGTACTTGGACCAGTACTGACTGATAAGTCTTCTCCAAGAGAAGAAAAATTGCAATCTAAGTTGCCCCCTGGAACGCACGTTCAAAAGACAAGTATCAAAAAAGACAATGAATGCGGACCGTCTATACTCTACACAGTTAAAACAGAGGAAGGCTTCAAGTATTCCTCAAATTCTGTATCGGATTGCTGGGCCAAGGTGTTGGAAGCAGTGCAAACCGCCAGAGTTGCTCATAATATGTCCCCTCTCCCGACGTCTAATGCGAAGCATATGAAATCGGTTCAGTTGTTAGGGCTGAAATCTAACCACTTGAAATATCTAATCGAACAACTACCTGATGCTTCGAAATGCTCGAGATACAAACCAATCTTTGCATTTCCCCCTCATCCTTGTAATGTTGGAGAATCCGCCGATCACCTTTTCGGAGCTGTCAGGTGCAAACCTCACGGAGACAAGAACGAAGAACCCTACGATATGTTTGGGTGGCTTTCGTCAAAGCACAGACAACCGTTTAACATATCTCTGGACATCCAAGTGCTCCAATCAAGGTAAGAATCTTTCGTATGTGTCAAATGAACATAATATGGGAAATTTAATTATTCGATTTAAAAAAATTTTGATGTAGCCAATAATTGTTTTTGGTCAAAAATTAATGTCAAATGACCTGCTCAAAAGCAACCACGTGATTTTCTATATCTGTCAAATTTTACATTTTTTGGAAAAAAATTGGCCAAAAATTGCTTTATTTTGAAAAATGTTGTACAGAAAAGTTGTCTCCTTTTAATTTTATACCGCTGTATCAGATTTCAGACCTCTACAAAATAGTTATTTTTTGATTTTTTTTTTATAAAAAAACGTTTACTGTCAACCATCATTTTCATTGTTAATTTTATTTTAAACCCACTTTTATTACGAAAAAGAAAAATTCCCGACTTAAAATTTTATACAGGGTGAGTTACGTATCCGCGTGGTCTATATCTTCTACATTTTTAATGCTAGAAAAAAAGGGTAAGACAAAACTTGTAGAGAAACATGTGTACTACATTCCGAAAATATTTTCCAATATACAGGGTGATCCAATAAGTAGTGGCGACCCAAAGATATGTTTTTTTTAAATGGAACACCACGTGTTTTGTTACATTTTTAGAAAGCCCTTAAAGAGTATGTTCTTTTTGGTACAGGGTATTAAGGGTCTATCTTTAAAGGTTAGGGAGTTATTTTAATTTAAAACGAAAAAAGATACCACTTTTGGAAATGTATTACTCAAAAACCAAATAAGATTTTGGGCTATAGCTTGGACTGGAGATTGCCGAAAATACTGGGCGATTCACTTACGCAAATCCTAAGTTTACTCGCTAATTTTAAATGGAACACCCTATATTTTATTACATGTTTGGAAAGCCCTTAAAGAGTAGATTCTTTTTGGTATAGGGTATTATTATTCTAACTTTAAAGGTTAGGGAGTTATTTCTATTTTATTGTAAGAAAGGGCTTTAAAAGGGCCGATTACATGAAAGGCCACCAGCAGAGTGACCAAATGTCACTTTTAAAGCTGTAAAAAATAAAAAGACATATTTTTGTTAATTTTTGGTGTATTTAAAATAGTTGACAATCGACCTGTAACGCCATCAATAATAAAAAACCTACTGCACATGAAGAAATAAAGTTACCGCATAATAAATTATGACATCGACTTATGTTATTTATTTATGCCGTTACAGATATAGGTTTTAAACTATTTCCAATACATCAAAAATTAACAATTTATTTTTTACAGCTTTAACAGTGACATTTTGACATCATACTCATGTAATCGGCCCTTTCAAAGCCCTTTCTTAGAATAAAATAGAAATAACTCCCTAACCTTTAAAGTTAGATCCATAATACCCTATACCAAAAAGTATCTACTCTTTAAGGGTTTTCCAAACATGAAATAAAATATAGGGTGTTACATTTAAAATTAGATAGTAAACTTAGGATTTGCGTTATAGCCCAAAATCTTATTTGGTTTTTGAAGTAATACATATCCAAAAGTGGCCCCTTTTTTCATTTAAAATTAAAGTAACTTTCTAACCATTAAAGATAGACCCTTAATACCCTGTACCAAAAAGAACATCCTTCTAAAAATGTAGCAAAATACGGGGTGTCCCATTTGAAAAACATAACTTTGGGGTCGCCACTACTTATTGGATCACCCTGTATATTGAAAAATATTTTTGGAATGTAGTACTCGTGTTTCTCTACAAGTTTTGCCTATACTTTTTTTTTCTAGCATTAACAATGTAGAAGATATAGATCACCGCGGCCTACGTAACTCGCCCTGTATACAGTAAACGTAGTAAAACTTAATGGTTTTATGTAGGTTTACTAAAATTCATTTCAATGAAATACAGTAGAGTTGCGATTTGGTGAACTAATTCTGGCAAAGCGATTGCACTATTTGGGGGGTGTTCACTTTTGCGAGATTTGAAATTAAGGGTACGGTTGGCGTCAGAGGAAACCGAATGCTAAAAATCCATTTTCTGAGCTTGAATCCGTTGTTTGTTGAATGGATTTTGAGTATAATTACTCCAAAAGTCTTCAGAAAATGGTTTCATGTCGTTTGGTTTCATCTGAAAAAAAAAAACATCTAAGAAATAATGTTTTCTTGAAATCGGCAGTAAAGTGTCCCAAAATCGTCATTAAAAGCACAGAAATCGTACAATAATGTAGCCCATTATTGTACGATTTTTTTCAATAAGTAGGCCTTGGCGAGATGTAAACATCAAACGTCAGACGTGGAGAAATCGCCCGTCAAAAGTAGTAAATTTGAATATCAATAGATTTGTTGTGTAGGCTGCACAAGAAGCAGCAGTTTGGTTTTTCTGTCAGAAGATGCCGTGTCTCATCATACTTGACCTAGGTAGAGCGATCGTCAAAGTCAAGCAACGCCGCGCGTAGTCGGTTCATGGACGGGTGATCCCTTATTTATTATTTTCTTGCCTAATAAAACTTTTTTTTTTCCGATTTCAAAAAAAATATAATATTTACCTGGGCACTGAAGTTCTTTTTCTGACTCATGTGGAATTTAGTTGCCGAGGCCTCTGGCCGAGGCAAATAAATTCCACATGAGTCATAAAAAGCTGAACTTCAGTGCCTTGGTACATAAATAACTGTTATTGTGCAGAAAACAACAGTATACTATGTATACTTTATTTAGTATGTACATACTATGACGTGATTGTTTAAACTTATATAAAATAAAATTATGTGTTCGCTCTACGGGGTAGTTCACCCGAAGCGGAGTTCACTAAATTGAATGGATTTAGAACAAATCAAAAAAATTAAATTATTTTGAATAACAGTATAACGTTGAAAGGCAAACAACGTTTCTATATTTTGAAAAATAATGCCATTTTCAGAAAAAGCAAGTCAAAAATGTCACATTTGACAGATTTTTTAAAGTGAATAATAAAGAAAATCCCATAATTTGATTCAGACAAATGTGACACTGTATGAACTTACCGAAAAAGTTAAGTACCAATTAATTTTATTGGACAGTGTTTGGTTGAGCAAGTACTTGCCGAAGTATGTATTTTTATTACAATTCGCACGAGAAACTTTTTTATTTCAAAAACTTGTCGCAATTAACTATGGGTGAATTTATTTGATTCGTTTTAGTACAGGGTGTCCAGATTTGGTTGTAAATGAGAGGTATCTCGGTTATTTTTAGAGCCTAATATAGATAATAACTACATAGTGTTATATATTTTTGTAAAGCTTACAACAATCTGAATATAACTAGTAGAAAATATACAGGGTTTTCTGTTTAAAAAAAACTGAATACGGCACTGAATTCTACGTGAAAATGTGTATAAGATACAGTTTTTGCCATTTCAATATCATTAACCGTTCCCAAGATACGAAGTATGCCCCAAAGGCTCAAATTTTCAATTTCGCCCTGTATCTTAAAAACGAAGGTGGCTATGAAAAATCTGTTTACTGTATCTTTCGTTTCACAAAAAAGTAGCAACGGTTCGCGAAAACCGCAACTCCCTTTCTCTAAAAATTACCGAGACACACCGCATTTACAACCAAATACGGACCCCCTGTACATGGCTTAAATAAAAGATTGTTTTTAAAAAGCTTTTTTACTTTTTATTTTATTTTGTGCTTTTTATTATTTGATTTCCATGTCACGAGGGTGGTAAAGAAATTTAGTCCACCATATTGGATTTAGTATAACGTCACTCACCTTATCATTTTCTACTCGTCAAACACTTTCATTTGATACCCCTGGCAAAGTATACTAGATTGTATTGTCATCAGTACCAAAAGTGTGTGCAAAATTTCAGTGGAAATGGTGAAGTTAAATAAAAGCTTCTAAAAAGAACATAGGTGCATAGGAAAATTTTAAAATAATGTTTCTCATGGAAAATCGGCTACATCCTTAACTTTTTCGACACTTTTTTTTTCGCGAAAAAGTCATTTTTTATAGTGAATAGTAGGTATTAAAAGTTAACAACAACTCCATTTCAAAGCAACTGCTGAAAATGCTTTCCATTATTTTGAATGCAAAGTAAGGTTCTGCGATCCATATCATACATTGTTCTCAAAATATAATCTGGTGGTATGGACTGAAAAACTTGCATAATTCTGTTTCGCAATTCTTCAACATTTGTAACAGGCCTATCACAAACAATTTTTTTTGCACATCCCCATAAGAAATAATCTAAGAGATTTAAACAAGGTGACCTTGATGGCCACTGGACAGGACCCTTAGTCCCAATCCAGGATTCTGGGAAACGGCGATCTAAATAATCTCGAACAATTCTTGCGTTATGGGGGCCAACCCCATCTTGTTGAAACCAAGTTAAGTTTCTAATTACTGCAAGTGGCACATTGCCTAACAATTTAAACGACTCTCAAAGAAGTATGGGCCCAATAATTGATTACCCAAAAGTCCACACCAAAAGTTTAAGGAGAAACGAATTTGTGGCCTCACCTCTTGTACCAACTGAGGATTTACAATGGCATAAAAGTGTTTATTTATTCTGTTAAAGATTCCACTGTTGGTGAACAAAGTTTCATCTGTATAAATTACTTTAGTCACAAAACTAGGATCTGCAGTTAATTGATTGCGAAACCAAACACAAAATTCATGCCGTCTTTGAGCGTCCCCTGGATGTAACTTTTGTACGGGGTGAATTTTAAAGTCATGGTATCTGTGCTTTTTTAAAATCTTGTTAACTGCCCCTAACGACAAACCACATTCCCTAGCAATTTCAATTTTCCACTTACAGCTCCTCTAGCTCTTACAAAATCATTTCTCCTTTTGTTTTGTAACGTCGCATCCGCTTCCATAGGCCTACACAACCTACGGAAAATAGTTCTGTTTGGCTGCCTTCGTTCGGGGTATAATTCTTGATACTGGCTAGAATTACGGTAGTTTCGAATATGAACATTGTACACATCCAATCTTTCATTTATTGGATATTGTTGGGGCATGATTCAATAAGCTTTAGTCACTTAAGACGCTTAACACCAATTTTAAGTAGTTAACAAAGGTTATAGGAACTAACTGACGTTTCAGTTTTTTTTTTAATAAAAAAGTTACGGACAAAATAAAAAAGTGCAAGTTTTCAGTTTTTTCAGGTTATTTTAGTAACCACGTGAGCTATGTCAAATTTCTTTGCAGATTCTTGAAACACATCAAAATGCGCAACTTTTGTCCAATTTAACCAACCTTGTAGCTCTTACCGTTTCAAAATTCCCAATGGTGGGCATTTTGACAGTGAACACCCTGTATACAGTGCGCGGCAAATGTACGGACCGGGCCTTCTAAAACCTAAAGTAGGCTGTCAAAAAAATTGAAATTTGGCAGACGTATATCCGACTCATTTCCGCATATTTTGAAGTCATTACAGAATATACAGGGTGGAGGTCTTTTTTTTAATGGCAACAGGGGTAGAAAATGCTAATTTCTGAAAGTACATTCTTTTCTGCATCCAACGGTGTATTACAAAATAGGGGTCCCATAAGAAAAAATCGGAGTAAAAAAATAAAACAACAATTCAAATTTGAATTTTTATTCTTATCAAAACAAAGTAAAAACGTCTGCTATCGCGTTTGCAACAAAAAGAATTAAAAGGCACTATTTTATCAACGGTTCAAATTGTTGACCATCAGCTGCGACACAATGACCTAACCTATCCACAAAAGACCTCAACGAATTTATCAAAAAATGTTGTTTGTTTGCATTTATATCTTGTATTTCTTCGGAAATGCGGTTTTTTAAATCTTCTAGGTCGTTTGGTTTACTTTTATAAACTTTGGCCTTGAGATATCCCCAAAGGAAGAAATCCAATGGAGTCAGATCGGGCGATCTAGGTGGCCACTCCATTGGACCTCTTCTTCCAATCCAACGCCCAAAAAAACATTATTCAACAATTCACACACTGCCCTCGCGTAACTAACTTGACAGTGACCAGAGACGTGACAGTGGATAAGAAAATTTTAAATTATGTGTAGAAACAGAAATGCCACAATGAAAACACCTTTTGGAATGACATATCGGGATGTGCCTATATCTAGTGATTGTTTATGTGTTACTTTACATTTTATTTTTTTACTCCGATTTTTTCTTATGGGACCCCTATTTTGTAATACACCATTGGATGTAGAAAAGATAGTACTTTCAGAAATTAGCATTTTTTACCCCTGTTGCCATTAAAAAAAGACCTCCACCCTGTATATTCTGTAATAAAGGGGGTTGATATTTGAAAATGACTTCAAAATATGCGAAAATAAGTCGGATATACGTCTGCCAAATTTCAATTTTTTTGACTGCCTACTTTAGATTTTAGAAGGCCCTGTCCATACATTTGCCGTGCACTGTATATATATCAAGAGCAACTGTCAAATTCAATTGTAAGAACTGTTTTTGGTTTTGGGCATATTGTGCTCATGTATTAACATTTTAACATTTTCTACTAGGAGAGCAACTAATCTTCCCATGTCTATGAAGTTCAGGAATTTAAAAATTACCTCTAAATACTCCGTTGGTGTATACAGATCGAGTATTCATGGCAGAGGATTGTTTTGCCTAAGAGACATTGATGCAGGGGAAATGGTAATAGAATATGCTGGAGAGGTAAGACTTTTTCATATATTTATCTAGGATAATTAACATATAGTTGACCCAGAGAGAAGTGGTAAAAATTTAACCTTATCAACTTTTTTCAAATATATTTTTTCGAAAACTCATTTTTTTATCTGGTATTTTTTCCCATTGAAATAACACTTATGAATAAAAAACATCAAAGTAACACACGCAAATTGATGATCCTATCATTATTAGCTGTGGAGTGATTCCGAACTGGTTTTGAACTAGTCACTGTCAGTGTGATTGTCTCAAAGAAATTCTAAAATTTAAAGTGACCAATCACATTGACAGTTGCTAGTTCGGAACTGGTTTGGGATGGCACCGCAAACATAGCTACTATTCATCACTACCTTAACATTTCATCACTACCTTAACATTTCATCACTACCTTAACATTTACACTGAAAACGTATACATTTTAGAAATCTTCTAAGTAAACAGTAAGTAACTGTCAACATTCATAAATTTTAAATCTGTCAAGACAATATATGGTATTGACAGAATATTATTTGTCTATCCGTGCATTTTTGTTGGTTATAAATTTGTATCATCATGGAAAATCTGTATAATAATAATTAATCTCATTATACAAGGTGTACATAAAGTAAAGAATAATTTCATTTTCTCGAAAAGGAAAAGTTTTTCAGAGAAATCCTCGGACACGACAATTTTTGTTGTAAAAAGCACAGTAAAGTCCAATGAGAATTTATATATATATCTTGGATACTACCAGGCGTAGGAGGGACTTCACTTTGAGCACTTGATTAAGTAGGTTCTTGTTTATTTTACTAAATAAAATAAATAAATTATTGAAAACTCGTAACCCCTATAAGTAACATTTATTTTCTCGAAAAGTCCTTTAAGTAACCTGACAAAAAAATTAACGTGCTGTATGCAGACAAATATGCTCCATCACTCAGTTAATTTTAGAGATGGGAAAGTTTCCACTTTACGTAAATTCCCGGAAAGTTTCCAACAAAAATTTCCGAAACTTTCAGAAAGCTTCCAGTCTTCTTTTTTTTAGTGTTTAGTTTAATTAGTCACACTTAGAGCTTTCCGAAAATACCAAATATGTCATATTTTGAGTGAAATTTGTTAAAGATATTGCAGAAAAAGTATAATATCACAAAATGTAAAAGTTTTGCTTTGTATAATTGGTATTTCATGATCATAATTCAAAATTCCACTTTCAGATTTTAAATTATTAGTACCTATCATTATTATTTAATTACTACCTACAGCAAAAAACGTAGGAAGTGACGGTTTTTTTTTGTTAAAAAAATACTATTATTTTTGCAATTTAGCTGGGGCAAAAAAAAACATTGCTTCCACTAAACCGAAAGTGATATGCAACAGTGTTGTGCAGATTTTTTTATTCACTTTACTAGTCTGATGAAAAATTGCAACAAAATTGCCATCTTAATTTTTTTAAAATGGTAATTTGGCGATAACTTTTTTGTTTGAAATTAAACTGTTTTTTTCTTGGCGGCATTCAATTTCTTGGGAAAAACAACACAAGTTTAGTGTTTGAGCAGCCAATGTATCTTAAAAATAACCGAGATAATCGCTAGTAACATCTTAATAATTGTGTCACCCTGTACAAAGGTAAACATAATAAAATAGAGAACTGATAAAACATAGATAAATAAAAAAGTATAAAAAAGATAAAGCCAAATATAAAAGAATATAATAAATTTAAACTTATTAAATTTCAGTCAACAAGTATATAGAAATAGAATATAATAAAATATATTTTATCTGTGGTATATAGCACAAGCACACAGTTGTTCATGACTCTTTGTTCTTTTTTGTATTTTTTAGGTTATGTCATGAATGTTGGCCAGGCATTTATGGCGGCAAATTTAAAATTTCTACATAAATACCCGGAAAACTTTCCGGGAAAGTTTCCCAGGAATGTTTCCGAAACTGTCTGGGAAAGTTTCCTAAACCTTCAAAGTTTCTTCCCGGAAAGTTTCCAAAAATGGAAACTTTCCCAACTTGGAAAGTTTCCGTTGCCCATCTCTAGTTAATTTCCACTAAAACCGGAAGTTATTTCAAAAAGCTGAATATTCAGGAATATTACTTAAAGGTTCCCCAAGGTTTGTGTAGGTAAAAAATATTTTTGGCGATAACTTTTTGTCGACCCTATATGCAAAATTCGAGTACACCCTCGAATTCCCTTTAATTTCTACAATGAATGACGATTGTTGAATGTTAACCAGTATTCACGTAACAGAGTTTTTCCGCTTGAATGGGTCATCCTGTACCACATCAAAAAAAGATTTTTCCTTTTCGAGAAAATTAATTTATTTCCTACTTTATGTACACACTGTATGTAGTAAATATTTATGATCACTTAAAGTATGGGTGTAGAAAAAATATGTTACAGTTTTATGTATCCAAGCATGTGTTTGGTAAGTTTGACAATAAACGCATCCGAATATTCAATAACTACAAACTTGAAAATTAATTTTTGGTCGATAATTGTCATCAAAAACTTGGAATTTTGAAAAGAAAATTTGTTATTTGTTGTGTTATTTAACACCAAACTGTTACTGCTATACCAATGATAAAATTTTGATACAGGACAATATAAATCTCATTGTGTCTGCTATAAATCTGAATGTAAAAGACCATTCTCATAAAAGGTTAATTCTTATTTTAGGTTATAAGGTCAATTTTGACTGACAAAAGAGAGAAAGATTATAACTCAAAAGGCATTGGATGTTACATGTTTCGGGTAGACGATAACTTTGTCGTCGATGCTACGATGAAGGGAAACGCAGCTAGATTTATTAATCATTCATGCGATGTAAATATATAAGTATAATGTTCTTAGTTTTATTTTACTGAATATCGATATGTTACAGCCAAACTGTTACTCGAAGGTGGTTGAGATCCATGGACATAAACATATAGTTATTTTTGCTTTAAGAAGAATTCAGAGTGGCGAAGAACTGACGTATGACTATAAGTTTCCCTTCGAAGAAGATAAGATTCCTTGTACTTGTGGTGCGAAAAAATGTCGAAAATTCTTAAATTGATAAAACGATTTTTGAGGCTATTGTGACTTGAGCGATTTGGTTAAACCAACTTTTTTGTAAATACTTGGCAACATTGTGTCGGCGGATTATGATATATTTGTATAATAATTGTATATTCCCTTTGTATTTATCTGTATATATGAAGAATTTAAGTTTAAATTTGTATTCTTCAGATGTAGCACCTATATTGGCCATCGAAGTAAATACATTCTTAAAATAAATAGTGTAAGTTGTTTTAGTCAGTATTTGAAAAATTATGTGTGTAAATATTTGGCTGTGAAGTTATATGCATTTGTGCCATTGGCTGCATAGGTGCTATATTAAGTTTAAATTTTTTATAAAAATAATCTAATGTGATATGTTGCAGTTCATTGCAAAAATTAGATTTCTTTATACTTGTATAGCTGCAAAAATTGTATTAGTATGGGAGCAGTTAGTACTGTCGTAACCTTTGAATAAAGAGGTTGATAATATACCAGGTATCCTAAATTTTTTTGACACGCCCCAAATTGAATCATTTTTAATAAAAAAAATACAATAGTGAACTTATTTTTAAATTTGACAAAATTAAATTGCTGTGGGTGTCATTAGAGCTGAGAATTCAACGCCTGCCAATATGAACCAATGAAACGACATAATTTGTGAAATATTAACCGATCAGGAGATGATTTAAGCACTATACTAAAATCGAGCATTCCGTACGCCTGGCGTAAATAAAACCACGTGTTCAATGACGATCTGCGATTGGTCGGTAGGCTATAAAATTTCAAACGACACAGCAACAGGGACGTACTCGACCGAAATATTTTGATATAAACAATTGTAAAACTAAAATTAAATAAAGAGTTAAATGCGGCAAGTTATGTGAATTTTATATAGGAGCACAATGGTCTAGTGGCATGATTTTCGCTTTGGGTGTGAGATGTTCTGGGTTCAAGTCCCGGTTGTGGCTACTTTTTTTATTTTTAAATAACATTTTCGAAAAACCAACATATTTATAATACTTGTAGTTAATTTATTTATTTATTTAATTTTTATTTGCAGTTGTTAAATTCTCTTCCTAAATACAACTCGTGGTATGCATAATAATCAGATAATAGGCATACCACTTGTTATATTACCCCTGAAAATATGGCTTACTATTATTAAAAGCAATTTAAGAAAAACAGTTTTCTATCTGAAGCATTTTCGATGAAAGTTTTTATTCTGAAAAAATTGTGGGTTGTCAAAGAAATGGTGGCTCACCCGGTAGGTATGTCTTGCGATGGGCATAACATGGCCAGTTTGACATCTTGTGTTGCCAGTTTAAAACAGCTGCTGCTTCCACCTATCACTCCTCAAAACTCTGATTGGAAAATCTCAATAATTATGATGCAAATAAAAAAATTGTAATATTTTTACCGGAAGCTGAACAATTCTTGTGATAGCGATAATTACTTTAAAATATTTACGAATAATATATTCGATATTTTTGAAAATTACTTTTAGGCAGAATAAATGGCAAAAGGACAAAACTGTTCGAAATACTCCCTAAATTTCTGGTAATTTTAGTATTTGTACATTTAATTTCAGCTTTCAGATGGAGTCCAACAAATGAGAAAACCACATGGAGATTCATTTATTTAAGGATAACTTATTATTTTCCTAAATAAACTAATGTGTTTATATTGTAACATAAAGGCCGCTTTAATTGATTTTTCTTTTTACAAATAACTAAAATATTTTCTGATTTCCATTTACAGTTTGTACAGTGTAATATGTCCAAATATTTAAATTGTCCAATTTTAAATGTGCAGGTGCTTCGCGAACATGCTCTCATTCTAAACACACCCATCGAATTAATATTTAATCCATATTTAATTCTTGGTATGTTAGAAACTCTTGTATAATTATGAATTATGTGATACCATATATTCATTGCAAATATGTACTAAATATTTGATTTATTTTTCATTGGAATATATTATAATAAAACCTATTTATTTTAATTATTTTACACATTTTCTCTTTCCCATTTAATTATTGCACAGGATTTCGACAATCTTATCATCCTGAGATGATGACCCTGTTACACGGCACTAGATTTGACCCAATTCCAAGAGGTTGCCAACATAAGAATATATCCACTACTATTGATCAGATTTTAAAATAGCAGGAAAACCTACCGACATTCCGAGTTGAGAATTTAAGAATGTGGTAAAGGATGTTTTTAGTGGCATATCAGGTAAAGGATATCAATTGAAAAAATGCACTCCAGCCGGGACTCGAACCATGGCTTCCACTTGATTTGCCAAGAAATTGGATGCGCAGTAGGTCGAAGCACGTTCTCCCTCCCTCTGCCAATTTTTCATCCTTTGAGCTCAATTCTACGATAACCTGGATGCCGGAAGGGGTTCGGACTGAAAGGGGCCCGGTCGGTCTGGGCTCCTCTCGACATAAACAGATGCTGGACATTATTGTATCCGTTTTCATTTAATATTTCAAGATATACAACTGCATAAAATCGAAAGGTTCCCTACTTTTTGATTCTAAACAATTTTAATGCAAATTTCTATTTATATTTTAGTAACTTGAGGTCGTTTATGGCATAATTCAAATTTGTCAGAATTTATGCAAAATTAATAAGGATGGTCCCACAGTTATTATTTTTGACCCCTACCTGCGGCCTTTATTTTTAAAAAACGGACACGGACGCTATTTTTCACCCAATACATGAAAATGTGTGTAAAATTACCTGATAGTGGACAGATGAGATCTCACCACTGGTGAAGAAGATTTGGAATAAGTTTATTGGTTTATTGTACAATTGTACACTTAAAATCTACCTACCCTGGGTTTTCCCACAGGGAGGCCTTTGCAATCAATGCAATAACCATCTACCATCTCCGTTTGTATTTATCTTGTATAAAGTGTCAATATGAATTCCGGAAAGAGAAAGAATTTATCTATATTGTTGTTATTTCGGCTAGTGAACAACATAATTTAAGTGTCCGAAAACGTGCGGAAAAGTTTGGTGTGGGAAAAACGCTGGTCAGCGAAATCTTGAAAAATAAAAGTGAAATTAAAAAACTTTTTGAGAAGAATGGAAATCTCTGAAGCAAAAAAGAAAATTTCCAAAAACTGCTATGGTTTGGTCATTGATGAAACTGTTTTTAATTGGTTCTGTAAGGTACTAAATAAGATTATCCCCATATCTGGACCTCTGCTCAAAAAAAGGCATTAGAAGCAGCCCAAAGTTTGCAGCTAAACTAACTTCAAAGCTTCCAATGGTTGGTTGGAAAAATTTTGTCAGAGGCATGACATTTCCTTTAAAACTGTGTGTGGTGAATCTGTTCACGTAAGCTTGCAATATGTTGAGGAATGGAAAGCTAATTTACAGTCAATATTGAAGAACTACGCCCCCAATGATATTTTTAATGCTTATTTCGCTTTGATAGAGTCCCATTTGAGATATGGAATCTGCTTTTGGGGAGCATGTGGCCTGGTTTTGTGGAGGGTGATATTGTTTTACAGAATAGAGCCCTTCGTCATATTTGTGGGGGCGACGTCTCGTGAGCCTTGTCGTCCACTATTTAGGACCCACAAAATTTTAACTCTCACTTGCCTTTATATCCTGGTTCTGGAGACTGTGTGCTTGATGTTTAAGAAGCATAGGCCTGGCTCTTTGAGGTGTTGCAGTCGAATCACTAGACAGGTGCTAGATATCGATCTCCCAGTTCCTTCGTCCGCTCTAGTCAAAAGATCGTTATTTTATGATTCCAAGAAGATTTTTAATCATTTGCCAAATTCTATTAAGTCTGTGAGCTCCGAGGTAGTGTTTAAGAGACTCGTAAAAAATTTGCTCTTAAATAGAGCATACTACTCATTAGAAGAGTACTTCCAAGACACACTTTAATTTTGATATATCATACTTTTAACTATTTTTGCCTTATGATTTAGTTTATAGTTTTTTTTTATTTATCTGGTTTTTGTATATGTATATATATTTTTAAGTGTTTTACTATATGTTTGCCAGCTTTGTCAACAAGGTACTCTTATTACAATAAAGAATATTTGATTTGATTTGTTGAAACGGGACTTTTTTCCGTGCACTTCCTACAAAAACATTTGCATTAAGAAATGATAGGTGTGCAGGAGAAAAATCTGCAAAGGAAAGACTCACGATACTGTTGTGCTCAAACATGGAAGGAGATCTGGAAAAACCGTTAGTTACTGAGAAAAGCAAAAAGCCCAGATGTTTTAAAGAAGCATATGTTTGCCGATAGAGTGGGTCTCCAATAAGAAAGTGTGGATGACTTTGGATATTATGTGAACATATGGTTAAAAAACTTTGACAGCAAGATAAAGAGAGAAATGAGAAATGTAGCCTTATTTCTCGATAATGCAACATCTCATCCCAAGATTTCAATAGAAAACGTAAAACTGATTTTTCTTAATCCAAATACCACCTTGCATTGCCAACCTATAGTCCAGGGCATCATTCAAAACTTTAAAGTGATCTATAGAAGTACCTATGCTTGCTAAAAGACTTTTGGCTTTAATGGACACGGGAGAATCACTGGAAATGGTAGAGAAAAGCATTAGACTAGTCAATGCGTTAATATGGATTTCAGCGGCTTGGAAAAAATTATCGCCTATAACGGTAAAAAACTGTTTCTTAAAATGTGGATTTAATATGTGCGATAGTGACATAAGTGAATGTGATATTGAAAATGATATACCCTTAGCATTTTTATTTCTAAACTTTAATGTCGCTAATTTAGATTTAAAAACGTATTCAATAATTGACAATGATTTAATAACTGAAAATCAAAATATCTCTATTCTTGATTGTATTGATGAAATCACTGAAACTATGTGATCAGATCGAAATGGAGATCGAAGAAGAAGAACTTGTAACTAGCATTTCATGTATTTCTGAAACCCATAAAAGATCAAAAGATCTGGAGAATTATATTTTTTGAGCTCTAGCAACTTAAATATCGCTAACAATATTTCTCAAGCTCGACTTGAATGTGAATCAGAATTATTTAACAGTAAAATGAAAAAAGCAAAACAAATTACTATTAAAGACTATTTTAAATAGGGATATATATTTTGTTTTCATAATAATGATATACCATATTTATTTAAGGAAGTTACAAAAAATATACATTTTTGTCATATTTAATCTAGGTACTAAATAAATATTGTAGGTAAGTACATATTTTTTGTTAGGTAGGTACTAAGTTTATGCTATTTTATTTTTTCCATTTTTTGATAATTATGTACATAATATGCATTAGTTTTAGATACAATACATTAAACAAAATAAAAGTTGTGTTTTTTTTATCGTTTTTCCCCCACCTCTAATGAACGGACACCTCTATATACCGGACATTTTAGGATTCCCTATGGGTGTCCGCTCTTAGGAGGTTTTACTGTAGTATATTACCTATGTCACAAGGAGTAGAAGTGAGTCTTTTTGTGCTGAGGCCAGAGGAAAATCCCGGGACCGCACTTTTTGGGTAAAATACCGGGACTGGAAACCCTCTAAATCAAACTAATTAAAAGACAATTTTTTTAAGTTGCCAGGAAACTTCATAAATGCCTAACATTAGAAGAATGAAACTTTGTTTTTCTGAGTTTTCGGTGAATAAGTCTTCTCCTTTCTCAAAGATCTTGTAAAGTCAAAGTGAAATGATAGAATGATAAATGTCAAGCCAAAGTGTCATGACAACAGAACAAATAACTTGGCGACCTGTCTGATATTGTACCCTGTGTTGTATCTAATTATTATCTATATACTATTTAACTTCTCTTTGAATAACTGATTTATAGCGTTCAGTGTAATACGGACATTTAAGTTGTTTTTCTAGTTTAGACATTTCACAATGTTGGTCATGCAGCCGCTTGATCTGTGAACTGTACCACTGGCTTGGCTCTGGGTGGTTCCACATTTTAGTGAAAGGAAATGCTAATTCGAAGGTTTGAATAATTGCATTATAAAAATTATTAAAACTATCCTGAAAATCAGAAGTGTTGTACACAGAAGACCAGTCATTACACGGTAACGTCGATGGATTCCTCAATCAACGACGGTAATGAATGATCAAACCAATCGGTAGCTGTCTCATTAAAAATTCTTTTATAAATATAACCTGCCTCATTATTGTTACTGAGTAGTTCAAGAGTACAAATCTGGTATGTGTGGTCTGACACGTATAGGAGTGATAGATACATGTTTTTCACGTGTTTACAGAAAAACACTGCTGACCATCAGGCGCGTATCTGAGGGGGGTAGGTAATTACCCAAGTAACATTTAAAGTTGCATAAAACACGTGAAGACGTTGTTGCGACCAATAATACAACTTGTCTATAGACGTATCGTCCTTTTTACAACTCCTTTCTGACTGAATATGGACGGTTGGAAACAGGTTTTCATGACTTTTCATACAACTTTTATCTGACTTGATTGGATATGACTTTTATAAGTCCATTAGGTCGTGTAAATTCAAAGATTCCTTAACGTCATAAAGAAGTAGCTCTAAAGTTGTGAAGATCTCCATTAATACCTTCATATTACCAATTGGTCGTAAATCTGAAACGTAGTGTTATATTGTGCAGTGTTTGCTTGTAATACGAAGACATTTCATTCTGTCTCAGCCGTAAATGGTAAAAACGAAATTATACGTTGGTGATATTATGTAATAAAGCATCTCGGTTTCTGACAATTGTACTCCACGGAATCTATTGCAAATTTTTATTTACTGTGAAAATTATAAATATAGCTCGAAAATTTACAAGGCGCCTTTAAAATAATGGAAATTAAAGAAAAAATTAAAATATGAACGTGCTTTAGATTAAAATTTAAAGTGTTACAGTTGTACAGGATCGTTCGATATGTCAAAAATACATGTCTTCCACTCAAATTTCTATGATTTGTGCCCACAAATTAAATTCGAAGTTTTGCCACTTTCGTAAGACAAACATGGTTGTCCTATTTAACTGAATTTCTGATGGCAAACATGGCCGATGGTGCTTATATGACTTAGTAGTTGTAAAACTTCGGTCAAACTACTAAGAGGTCATAAATAGTTCTAAAACTGTCAAACGACTATTAAGAGGTTATAAAGCGACTAAAACTAAAATCAAAATTACAGAATAAGTATTTAAATGCACATGCGTGTGGAGGGCTGTAGAAATTTCTGTGGTCCGGGGTAGGTGCCTCATCAAGTTCGTAGTAGTGCTAGTAGTAGTAGTAGTAGTATAAAAAAAATAAAGATTTGTATGACAAAACTGATTTAATTCCAAATTTTTGTAACTGCTCGTCTATAACTTCCTGAGCATTTGTATTTGCCCAGTCTTTTGTAAAACTCATAATGATTTTTAACAGATGGTGATATGCTTATACTGTAGATATTTATTACTGCTTTCCATTTACTGTATGATATATGGCACACCATAATATGGTACATATTATGATACAATAAATTACGTCTCACTTTTACTAATGACCCTGCGAAAGCCGTATAAAGGTATTTTATTAAAATTACCACTTATGGGGTCATATTGAGGTTGAAATTAATATTAACACGCATGTGCACTACTTTCTTACCGTCATGTTCTCATTTCTATGTCGTATTAAGATCTTGCTTAAAACTGTTCTACAACATCTATGACTTCCACTTACTGATATCTTATATTTAAATCGTCTTTATATGACTATCGCTCCACAAAGTTTTAATGTGGTCAAATTATTTTTTTTACAACCATCGTGCAACTATATTTCTAAAGTCGTAAAAGTTGTTGTATTCTCAAAGACGGAGACCTCTTTACAAACTTATAATAACCTTTGAAAGACTATATAATGTTGACATTAAAGTAACCATGTTATGCATGTTATAAGACTTTTATAGAACAATTATTTTCACGATTCGAGTAAATAACATCCTAACAACTTACTATAAGACCTATAGTTATTTTGTCTACCCTAAGCGACAATTTTATAACCCTAATACAACTATTTCTACTTAAGATAAATAATTATAACTTAAAATGTTATTTGGGTACCCCCCCCCCCATCTCCCCATTGGACAATTGGAAGGTGGAAATCGAGAGCAATAAAACGGTAAAATGGTAAACATTCTAAAACATTCTGTTAGTTTGACTTCAGTTGCAGTTCTCTGAACGAAATCATAATTGACGTCTTATTTTTTTTTGTTGCCAAGAACAAAGTATTTTATTATATGATTTCTTAGGTAAAATATATTTTTGTTCATAATTATGAAACTATTTATTCTACTAAATATTTTCTTTAAAATATATATTTTATCCTTTAATAAATTTCGCCCGCGGCGCTCACCCCCCCCCCCCCCCCCAAATACCAATCCCAGATTCATGCCTGCCGCCGACTGCCAAAAGCACTGGACAAACGATAGACTTGAGTAGCGTGGACACTATGAATTCACCTCATGAGCTGTCTACGTTGGTAGGATGGTGAGGTCCTGAGCTCGTGCCATTAAATGATATAGACAGACACGAAACCACAACAGATCCATCTGTGTGGATTCAGAAAACTAGGGAAGATCGGAATACGAATGTGGCCCCTGGTCCTGACAAAAAGGAATAAATGAGCAATCTAGGATTTTTGGAAAAAACTACTGATGAAGAGAAACGTTTATAACTAAAACTTATGCATTTCCTGTGTTCTCTAAATTAATGGAAATATAGCTCGATTGTGTTTTTTCTTATGGGCGGCCATGGCAAATCTTAATTTGCTCCGATATTATATTTGAACTAATCATAGAAAAGTAAATTTCAAATGTGCATCTTCAATGATTTACACAAAAAAATAATAAACATTAACGATATGGGAGCCCATTTAATATCCTTCTAAGAAAAATTCAAAAAAAGTGCCGTGTTAAAAATATAAAAATGAATTAAATTTCAGTTATTCAAAACAACCAACAACCGTGGGATTGTCTTAACTTTATCTGATCTTATAAGATAAACTGTTAACTTTCTCTACGGCATAAATTATTGGGCTCTCAAAGAATCAACTTTGCCTCCATTTAACCGACCGTGTACCCTTCAATTATAGTTTCCAATATCCCCATCTGGAACCTTGAATTTTGGGTACCCTGTATGTAGTCACACAAAGTCATGTTTTTTTATTCGATTTAAACAATTTTTTATGTAGCTCATTTGTTTTTGCTTAAAAAAGGATGTCAAACAACGTGCTCAAAAGCAATCACATTATTTATCTGTCAAATTTGACAACAAAAGTTGTTCACCAAATTTCAGAAATACTTAAACTTAAAATCATTCAATTTTACTACGTTTACCATCTATACATGCATTTTTATTATTAAATGTCGTTTTATTAAGCACACTTCTATTATAAAAAAGGAAAATTCCAAACTGAAAATTCGACAAATTTGATGCAAAGTTTATGAAGTTTCAATAGTTTTCTCCAAAACTCGCTTTATTTCAATATTTCGTGAAGTAAGAATACCCACAACTACATTCATAACAAAAGAGAAGATAAAATCATTCGCCATTACTTTTCAAAAAAAAAATGCCTACATCTTTATTCCAATAGTGTCTGATCCTAACACATAAAAACTAAGAGGGAAGTTTACAAGTGGGTTTAAAAATACATTTAATAATGAAAATGCAGTAAAGATAGTACAATTTAATGATTTTATTTATGAGGGTTTACTAAAATTCATTTGAATAAAATATGTCTTCAGAAAAAAGTATCTTCTAGAGATCTGAAATCTGGTATAACAGTATGAAATTGAAAGGCGAACATCTTTTCTTTACAAACTTTTTTCTAAAATTTATTAATTTATTTAAACAAACTTGCAATAAAATAAAAATACAGTAAGGGGTATATTTTAGTGCTGTCAAAAACCGAAAAAAATTAAAACCGATTAATCGGTTTCGGTTAAAATCGGTTAACCGAAACTCAACTTCAAAACCGGTTTTCGGTTTAACCGATTAAGTGGTTAACCGGTTTTCGGTTAACCGGTTTTCGGTGAACCGGTTTTCGGTTAACCGGTTTTCGGTCAACCGGTTTTCGGTTAACCGGTTTTTGGTTAACCGGTTTTCTTTCAGTTAACCGGTTTTCTTTCAGTTAACCGGTTAACCGAAAATCGGTTTTTGCCTCAAATAACCGATTATCGATTAACCGCGGTTCTGACACTGTTTTTTCCTTAAATTTAATTCAAAATTCGAAAACGTGATGACAACTGGCGAACTGGCAACACTGCTACTGCTATGAAGACGATAGACAATAGAGACAGAATTCGCAGAACGGAACTATATAGCCATAGCCTTCGTCCACGACATCACACGTTGGCGGGAAAGTTGTAAATTTAAATTTACAGAAAAACTAAAAATCGAAAACTGAAAGACACGGTCCGTTTTTTTTCCATTATCTGTCAATAAATCCAAAAAAATAATTTTTTTTTCGAAATTAGACGAGCCCATCCATCAAAAACTGAAAAATTGAAAACCAATTAATGGTTTCCTACTATAGAACCAGTTTTGGTTAAAATCGTTTACCAGCATAATCATTAACTGAAAACCGAGAAACCGGTTAACCGAAAACCGATTATTCGAAACCCGAATTAACCGGAAATCGGTTAACCGAATAACCAGTTAACCGAGTAACCGGTTTTCGGTTTGGATCAAAACCGCGGTTAACCGAAAACCGGTTAACCAAAAAATTGGTTTCGGTTGCCAGCACTAGTATATTTATTATATGCCCTCACAATACTAAACTAAAATAAAAATGCACAAAGGCTTCTTTTGTGAGGTAAATAAATGTACTACGACTACGGAAGTTTTCTTGACTAGAAACACTATCACAAATGTCCGTTTTCAGAATTATAAGTCGATAATGAGCGAAGTGCGCTTTTTTTATTATTTTAAAATCGAAATAAAGCAGCCATTGTTTCGATAACACAAATTTTAATTGTACAAACCAAAGTAGGCACACAATTCACTAAAATTTAGGATTTTCGAAAAAGCCACTGATATCTCATATAGTCCAGGGTGTGGGAATCATAAATGTCTGGAGGGTCTCTAAAACAAACGTAACAATTACAAATTTAAAAATTGTTCTTCCACAGGTGGAATTTATTCATAAAAAAGCATTTCTTTGATAAAAGACGTATATGTAGGCATAGGGTAAGTTTTTAAAATTAACGCAAAAAAATGCATTTGATTTATGCGATGAACCAGCGTGAAGCCATTGTATGTTTTGGTGGAAGTTAATTAGCGTTGAATTTAAAAACGTTCTGTTGAATTTCACAGAAAAAGAAGGGGCAGATAACCTACAAATTTTAAACACTACCTATTTATGTTTTTTTGTGTGTTTTAAACGTTTTTTTTTACATCTCACCAATATCCAAAAGCGGAATAATAATAAATTACAATGCAGGAATAACACAAAAACAAAAACACATAACTTCAATGTCAAAGCACCAGGATCAATAGTTTTCAACGGCTTTTATTTTGGTTCAGAGCGTTTACTTTACAAATGCTTTGATGGAAGTTCGATGGAGCAATCAATGAATTAAAAACTTACCCATAGCAAAAATAAAATAAATACTGGAATTTTACAGATTTTTTTAAACACAGCCAAACAAAGTAAAAAATAAATAACACACAGTAGGAACCTATATGTATATGGTTATTTGTTACTTGCTTCTCCATTTCACTGAAATCTTCAAAGTTATTATTGTAAACTGACACTACCAACATAACATGAAACAAATCAAATATGCCTTGAATAATTATACGAAAACAAAACAAATGTTCTTTTGTTTCAATGCTACTTCAATTCAAGCCACACTTGATCCTGTACGGCAGAACCAATTTCCAATTAATTTCGAAATTTAATTTCAAAAACAGTGAAAAATTTAGTTAATATTTCTGCAGTGCTTAGCGTGACTTAGGTCATTTATTCTTTGGTTTTTCGCGTACCTTCTCCGGATGTTTCTGAAAACTTGTTTTATATCACACCTGATACTGATCAAAGTGTCGCTCGCCGATCGTCGGCATTTTCTAATGGTGTTTCCGGAGTAGGCGACTCCCCTCATCTGCAACTCCTGAATTTCCGAAGGCCTCACGATGCAGGGTGTTATCTTTTCCTGTTAAGAGAAAAAAAATTAGAATATAAAGCACAGCCAGTCTATTTCGACTTACTTTATACTGACTTGGAATGCAGGTGTCCAACATAAGTTTTGTAAGTTTAACAAGAAGTCGGTTATCGTTCATTAGTTCTTCTATTTCTCTTTGATATTTGTGTTCTTTATCTGCCGGTGCGATTTTAATTTTTCTGATTGGGAAAATATCTTCTTGTAGAGATGAAAATTTGCCCTGAATGTCAGTTTTTTCTTCCGCTTTCCTTGAAAGTTGCTCCTCTAATTCTTGATGGCTGCGGTTGAGATTCGATATTTGTAGTTTCTAGAAGGAACTGTTGCTCCTTAACTTTTTCTAATAGATCGTGATCGCCACCGCATACGATATTCTTTTTGACGCGTTCCATTTTTTCAGTTAGATCTTTCTTTTCTCTTTCTCTACTCTCTACTTTTGAAAGAGCTTCTTCAGCCTCTTTACATTCTTCCAAGTCAGCTTCTGATGGCTTCTCCTTCTTTTTTAATACAGGAAATGGATGTAATAAAAAATATAGATAAAATAGTACCAAACTAACCTGTTTCTTCTTTTCCTGCTCGTTGTTCCTTATTCAAAAAAATCTGCAACAATTTTTGTCATATTAGCTTGTCAGTTTCATGCTAAAAACTTTCAATCATTCTTTTGTTCTCTAAATTGACCTCAGGGCAGTTCATTACTTACTTGTTTCTCCTTAGCCGCATATCGTAAAGCCGAAAGATTTTCTCCACAATCAACTTCAGGAGGACTTAACATTGCAACCTACAAAAACAGAAAAATATATAGATTTAAGATTCTAGTGCTGTAGCTGAAAAATTACCATAGCCGTCTTAGAATTGCCACCCAATGAATCTTGAAGAAGCGGCATTAATTTTGAGTCTCTAATACGGAACATGCGGTACTTTATCTACTAAAGCATATGTAACTTTTCCTAAAGCTAGTGAAGACGAGTTTACACACGTTCCTTCTTTTAATTGTTCTCCCGTAGCCAAGTAGTCTTCCGATAGCAGCTTCTTTTTCTAATACAGGAAATTGATATATAAGAAAAAAAATATAGACAAAATAATACTAAACTAACCTGTTCCTTCTTTTCTAGCTCTTGGTGTATCTCGTTCAAAGAAATCTGCGACAGTTTTTGTCGTAGCTCGGCAATTTCATGCTCGAAACTTGCAATCAATCCTTGGTTCTCTAGATTGATCTTAGCGCAGTTCTTTACTTGTTTCACCTTAGCCGCATATCGCAAAGTTGAAAGATTTTCTTGATAATCAACTTCAGAAGGACTTAACATTGCAATCGACAAAAACAGAAACATATACAGACTTAATATTCTAGTGTTAAGGCTGAAAAATTACCATAGCCGTCTTAGAATTGCCACCCAAAGATTCTAGAGTCTCTATACAGAACGTGCAGCAGTTTATCTACTAAAGCAGTTATAACTTTTACTAAAGCTAGTAAAGACAAGTTTATACATGTTCCTTCCTTTAATCGTTTTCCCGTAGCCATTGTTCTCAAAACGCGCTCTGAACCCTAGAATTTGGATACATTTCTTTTTATAATTATTACTATATTACTATTAAGTAGCTACTTACAGCTAAATCGACCAAATTCAACTTTCCTACAGTTGCCGTATTATCACCAGTTTTTTGACTCAATCGTTTTTGTAAAAATGGCATGGAATCGACTCGCAACACTATTCATCAGTGTTGACTTGGTAATTCGACTGCGAATTCCTCGTTCTAATAATTTCGTAAACCCGCTTCAATCCCTTATGTAAATCCCTAGATCGTTCCTATCTTTAATCTGTAATTCCTCGTTATTATTGGTTAACAGATATCTAATTTCTCCGTTGTATATTTCTAGATATGTAGCTGTAACCTCAAAAGACTTTTCTTTGGTTGCATGGGTGATGTGGTTAAAAATATGTGCAAATGTGTCAGGAATAATACCGTTGGTTTCCATATTGTCACTAGATTAGCTCATTGTGAATGTTTTGCCTGTGCCTGATTGACCATAAGCAAAAATTGGGCCATTGTATCCCTGGAGGGCTTGATCGACAATAGGTGTCGCGATAACTCTATACATTTCAAGGTAATAAAAATTTACGTATTTGGCGAAGTAACAGAAACGCATTGCAAACCTGTTGGGTATTAGGACCAAATACGTGATCGAATTTAAATGGCTTGGTGGTGACTTGGTTTTTCCAAAGAGCGATAACATTTTCGGTAAGATCATACACAACGATAGGCTGTAATTCACTCTCATATTCCATTTTTAAGGAAGGTCTAATGTGTACAAACACTTCCTATGTTCTCAGAAGAGTTCCTCTTTTCCTTGTCCATGTTGTTCGATTTGGGTAAAATATATTTTAATTTGCGTCAAAACAAACATTCCTACTGGCTTTCAATTATAGGTACCACATACAGCAGATACACAAACATTTGTGTATCCTGATCCTGGGCAGACTAATAAAATTAAGTATTGAGTAATAAAGCACTTTTCGAAAACAAAAATATTAAATACGACAAAAGTATCAATGACAAATATCAAATAGAATACAGAAAGTAAATGTACAGAGATACAGGAATGCAGTATTGACTCTTGTAGCAAAGTCACCTTTGTGTTTATATTTTGTGGCAGTCTAGGGAATAGTATCCGTAAACTTTGCTTGTAGCCAGTGGTTGTGGACGTTGTGGTTCATTAATTATACATTAATAATTATCGGCATTATGTTTCTAAAAGAAACTTTTGGATGATGCAAGCATGAGGTCAGCACTGGTAACCCAAGAACGTTATTAATAACGTTCTTGCTGGTAACCTATAAATTTTGTGAGCACTGGTACTGGTGGCCACTGGTTGCGTTTAAGACTCCTAATCATACCAAGCGCTATGATTGCAGCGCTTTCTAATTTCATTTGCTAGACGGCTATTTTATGACAGTAAAGCTAGCGCCCGAAATATCATGATATAAAAATAAAATAAGCTCAAACACAGCCTCAAAAAAGTAAATCACTAAATTGAAATTTTACAATGACGTTGAATACACCAAAATAAGACAAAAATAACTTTTGCAATAAGTTGAAATCCATCGAAACCGTTCAAAGTATGCAAGCATCAATTCGCTTGCAAGCGATTGCAATCGCTTTGTCGCCTTAAACGCACCCACTGGCCGCCGGGCGTCGCGCGCGCCGGCCGGCGGACCTGGCGGACGTTCGCCCGAACAGCTGATGGCAGTGTTGCCAGACCTACTGTTCTAACAGTAGATCTACGGTTTTCATTCATCCCCCGCATTCCCCTCCAATCTACTGATCTATTTTTTTCGCATTAAAATCTACTGTTGAAATTACATATTACAACATATGAAAAAAAAGTGTTAGCGACTCAAATTTCACCATCTATTTACACTGAAAAATTCTTTATTTAGCTTTTAATACGGCTCTGTTCAATGCTCTCCTTGCATTTTCTGTCGATCACGTGAACAGCACGTGAACAGGGTTGCTTCACAGCAAAAGTTATTTATTGACTTTGATTGAGGTCAAAAGAAAATTCATGTTTTAATTTTGACTCTAGAGAGCTAATGAAGTTGCATAACTTACAAATGTACAAAAACAATTCTGAACTGACTGATTCCGAATCAGAATAAGTTTACTTAATTGTAATTATTGTTTTATATCATTAGGTATTTTTGACATTTTGTTACCAGAGTTTAATTTAATTTTTGTTAATATCATCATTGAGTAAAATTTGTTGTTTTATTTTATTACATTTTCTTACCAGAGTTTAATTCAATTTTTGTTAATATCCCATACTTAGTTCAAACAAGAGTTCCTTTAATAAAAAAACCTACTGTTCAAATAGGCAAATCTACTGCTTTTATTGTCCTGGCCTACTGTTGAGTGAAATATCTATCTGGCAACACTGGCTGATGGCGAAAAGTGGGACTCTACATCTGCATAGCCTAGCCACAGAATTATTCCCCTATTCTGTGGCTAGTCTGTGGCCTAGCTAGGTGTCTTGGGGCCCCCGGTGCAGAATCTTCCATCGGGGCCCTCCATCTCCACGGCCCTCGTAAAATAAACCGGACCATAGACAAAAGACCGCTGTGCGTCGGCAAAACTTGACTATCATCAGAGCATATTAGGTATGTGATATAAAACAACCAGCAGTATATCTTACTCTTGAGAAATCATCCGCAAATTCAATGACCTTGAGCCATATTGGGGGAATAGAAGTCGGAGGTGTAGTCGGGAAAACCAATTCAGAAATACAGAGTAGTATTAGCAGAGCATATTATATGCTCTGGTTATACTGCTGGTTGTTTTATATTTGCTCTGGTTATACTGCTGGTTGTTTTATATGCACTGGTATTACTCCCCATGGCGGGAAAATTCTGCGCACCTGTTCGCGCAGCCGCCATTTGGGAATAGATTCTGTCAAATGGATGCAGTGCCGGGGTGATTGGGCATTCTTTTTTGGCTGTATGAGAGATATTACAGTGCCGTGGAGTGTGCTTTTTTGTAAAAAAAGCTGCTTGTGCTTACCCACAAGCACACACTATATACAGAGGTTATACTGCTGGTTGCTTTATATGCGCTGCCTATATATTATGTCCAACCACGCTGTTTATTTTACGAATGCCGTTTGTCCCACCCAAAGGTCGGCCATATTGGGCCCACAGTCCAAACGTCTTTGCCTGTTAGGTGTCCAATTACAATACGGAATTTTGGAGGACCTTAGTTGGCCGTAGTCAAATGTTATTTTGTGTTGCCACCACAAATTTCGCATATCACCTAGAATGCACACTAAATCCCCTAGAATAGGCTCAATATGGCGGCCCTTATATTCCTTTGTCTAAGATGGCGGCTATCCAGCTGGACGCCAGCGCCCTCTGCCGGATGACTAAAAATTAATGGAAGGACTAGGGCCCAATACGAGGGCCGTGGGGCTCTCCCTCTTAGAGGTGGCTTTGAATCACTATCGATAGTCAAAAATTCATTGGAAAACTATCGATAGTTCGATAGTAGGAAGTTATTATTAACAGTTTTATAAAATAATAATATAAAATCTAACTTGTTTTGTTCCTAATAAGGTAAGATGTGTTTTATTTTTTTAACTATATTTTTTCAGTTTGCAGGGAACCTATCGACATAACTTATGGCACTAATAATTGACAATTGACACAGACGGACACCCTCAGACTAACAAATTATTGTTAGCCAGATTGCCTAGTCCCCAGTTTACAGAAAAAAAATTTCTACAATTTCTGTTAATAGAGAAAAAGAGAGATTTTTCTTCTGGTGTGTTAGTTACTATCGATATTGATAACTATCGATAGTCCGCATGTCAATATCGATAGCTTGATAGTGACGCAACTATCGATATATCGATAGCTACTATCGATAGTTTGCCACCTCTACTCTCTCTTGTAGTCCAGTAAAGATATAATTTTTCAAATGAAAAAATTGTGGAAAGTAATGTTTCAGGGATCAGGGACTGTTTCCCGAGTATCCAACTTAAAGATCACACTTGGACCCTCATTAGAGCTCGCAATAGGGATACTTTTTACTTACTTATTTTAAACAAAGAAAAAACATTGATAAGAGTTGTAGGATAGATAAAAAAGTTATCTACAACCTTGCTTTGCTTTATGGATTTCTGACGATTTTCAAACCGCAGGCAAGAATCGCGAGACAACTGTGCATACGGCAAGTTCGAGAGAGTTTAGGCAAAGTTTACAGAATAAAATCAGAGCATATGTGCCTTGGTACATAAATAACTATTATGTACCAAGGCACTGAAGTTCAACTTTTTATGACTCATGTGGAATTTAGTTGCCGAGGCCTCTGGTACATATTATATTTTTTTAAAATCGAAAAAAAAAATGTTTATTAGGCAAGAAAATAATCATACGGGATCACCCGTCCATGAACCAACTGCGCACGGCATTGCTTGACTTTGACGATCGTTTTACCTAGGTCAAGTATGACAAGACATGGCGCCTTCGAACAGAAAAACCAAACTGCTGCTTGTTGTGCAGCTGCCATAACAAATCTATTGATATTCAAACCTACTAAAATATTTCTACTGAAAGATTGCGGTGCTATATAGGTAACAATTTCCCAATGTGTACGAAGAGTTAAATGGACCTTTATTGGACGGGTTTTGAATATTTGGTCACTTTTGACGGGCGATGGCTCCGCGTCTGATGTTTACATCTCGCCAAGGCCTGCTTATTGAAAAAATCGTACAATAATGAGCTACTTCAGTGCCGATTTCTGATGATCTCATGTTGAATTTTTTGATATTTTATATTGATCAAGAGTGCTCTGGAATTATTGAAAAAAAAAACATTAATAAACACGAAAGTAAATTATTTCTTTACAAAATGCCAACCAACAAATAAAAATAAATTATTGGGCCTGGGGCGGTTTTGGTATACTCGATTTTTGACCCGTATAAAGTTGCAAAAAATGGTATTTTGAGATGGCACAGAGAAAGAAACTCTGTATATTTTTGTATGAGATCTTTGCACAACAACTATTTTTTGACTTTCTACTGATGCACAATGGGTTTTACTATTTAAATGTGCGCACAATAATAAGTGTTATAGGTTCTGTATTGCGTTTCGGCGTTGAATGAAGGAATGTTTCGGCAAAATTCACGCAGTTTGACGAGGATTGTCGAAACTGTGCGAATGAGCCATAGACGCCGCAATTAGACAAGGTCAAGAAAATCATATTACGATATTGTTTTGTTTGTCCAGGTTGAAGTCTTGACAATTTCGTAAACTCCAGGAAAAGCATAAAATTTTGTACCCCAGAGAAATTGGCTTCAAACCCGGAGATTAGGCATAAAAACCCGGAGACTGCGGGTGAATAAATTCCTATAGGTTATAATAAGCATTGATAATTAGGTAAGAGGTTGGAACAATTCATGTCAAAGTTGACAAAACGGAAAAACTTTTTTGGTAAAAAGTCACTCTTGATAAAAAGTTCTGCTTCTTGAAGAAACAGGAATAATGCTATTTTGTCTTCTCGGAGGCCACATATGTCATAATTCGGTATACTCGATAACATTTGAACGGATTGAAATGTCGATTTAAAATTTGGTATACATAATCGTGCCTACAATAAAAGGATTCAGAGTGTTTTTGGGCAAAATCACTTCATGGGTGGAAATGGGGGATGAAAATATACAAGCTTAGTAATAAGTAGGTAATTTTTCAGCGTAGATAGCATTTTTTATTTAAAAAATGTTTACATCGTAAGTAACGATATTTAGGTATATTATAATAACAATTTATTGTCCACAATGATATAAATATGTACAAATAAATATTATAAAAAAATTGATAATTATTGATAAATTCAATAAATTGTTATGGTATTATTCATTTAATTCATAATTGCTATCATATTTTGCTGTCCTCTTATATCTCAATCATGACCAACACTGGCCGACAATTTCCACTGAAAGTTTAACAGCTTAAAAAATAACACAACGCCACGTTTTATCCAATTCCTTAACTGATGGTGGCACTTTGTACTTTTCCTCTGAAAAAGAAATAAGATACTTGGGTGTCAGCGGAAAATTTTCAACAGGGAGGGGGCAACAGAAATCTAAAAATTACTAGAAAAATAGTACTTAGTAAGTGGCAAATCATTGTTTAGTTGAGCTTTAACTGAAATTTTGAAAATCTGTAAAGATATTCAAATAATGTAGTTTCAAAATTTCTAAAATTTTCAATACATAGGTAATTAATTTTTACAGATATCAATATAACTACCAAATTGGGCGTTGCTGGCAATCGCCTTTTCAAGATTTTAACTCAAACTTAAAGTGACGTGCGCTCTATCAACGGGTCAAGTTTGGCAATTTACATAAGGGACACCTCTTTGTAAGTAAATTTGGTACCTCAGAAATATTGTTGAAAAACTCACCTAGATGTTCTTTGTTGTGAATCACTGCTAAATTTTCAGATGTCGCATCAGACAAAAAATCTTCACTCCATATTTCTGGGATTGCATCTTTCATTATATTTTGAACTATGCCCAGCTTTACCTGCATTACTTTACACTTGTTCATGTGCTCATCACCTAAGAGGATTAGTGATAACTCTCGCACATCTTGTCCTATAGAAAATGCTTCGGTTATGAGGATGTAAAGCTGCCTTATTAATGCTATATCTTCATAATAACCACCTTCACGCAGATCTATTTTCTTTTTATTTTCTTTCCTAACATTCCTGGATGTGGTAGTGGAACTAAAAAAAATAAAAACTCATTGATGACAATATCCACGAGTTGACTGTGCCACTTTGCACACCTTAGTGTTGGGCAATGATAGCAAAGAGTTTTCGGCAAAAACAATGAAAATCGGCATACATACATATATTTTTGCCTTCTTAGGTAGTTACAACATTAGCAAAAAGCTTTTTCTCACATTTTGTTTAGTTTAATTTTCAAAAATTCACTTGTAACAATTTCAATTCCTTGTAACTCAAGCAATATAGGAATAAGAGCTTAAGTTTATGTAGAAAAATATAATAATACGAGAAATATGTCCTCCAGGAAAATTAAATGGTTTTTGTCCATTAACTTATGCTCCTAGAACACGGTGTCCCATGTTTTTTGATCAAGAGTTTGACATTCTCTATAAATCTCATTGTAACTCAACGTAGGTCCTAAAGTTTTTCATTTCTGAGATACAAGGGCATTTTGTAGAGTTCTCTTTTTGAAATTGAATTATGGCAGTATCCCCCGAAATAATCAAGCTGCTGATCTGAAATTTAGCACCGCTGTGTTTTGGGGATGGAGAATAAGCTGAAAGTGTCATCATTTCACAGAGGGCGCTATTTTTGGATGTACTTTTACTCGTAACTTTTTTGAGGTTATCTTTTTGGTCTTGCGGGTCCATAATTTTAGTGCATCTTTTAATTTGCAACAAAAGTGTACTTTTGTAACATTTGAAAGCGGTAGGTGAAAATTTTATGTTTCGAATGTTAGGTAACAGGTGTTTTGGGACACGTTTTGGAAATTTCAACTGAAACAGTTTATTTTATATACACTGTGTCCCGGATAAGAATGAACAGCATGGGGATATTGCAAACGGGGAGAGATACGGCAATGGTTAACTGGGGGAAAAGTTGCGCATTTTTGAGGTCAATAAAATGGCACACACAGATTTCTAATATCTTTTTTAGTTTTTGAGTTATTTTGAAAAAAGTAAAATTTTGTGTTTTCGATTTTATTTTTTCTGAAGTTGTTACCACAGATAGGAAAAAAAGAAAAACACTTTCTTATGGCACTTTTTAACGGGCTTAAGATGGCGTATTTAGATTTGTTCTACAACGTTTTATTTTTGAGAAACCATCTTCAACTTAATTTTTTTAAATACGGACCTGGATTTTTTTGCAGATTTTGAAAGCACTTTTCATTGCAATACCATGATGAAAATTCCTTTTTTTTCCATTAATTTTTTTCTATTGCGGCCCTTTATTAATAATAAGAAGTCTAAATATTAATCAGTATTGACAACAATTTAACTTACAGTTTATTTTGAAAACTTAATTTTAAATACGGCACCCAATAAACAAGATGTTCACAATTTAAGACGCAATGTCATTTCCATAGAAAATGCCTTACAGGATCACGATTACGACATTATTCCAAATTATATTAGCCTGGATGAAATTTGTGACAATGTAGTGACATATATGGGTGGGTATGTAGTAAAAATGTTGCACAAAATAATATTTTGTGAAAGTTGTCTGATCTTTTGGAAGCGAAAGAACACGACATTCTTAGCAATAATTATGTATTAATAAAAAGAAGAAATCTTGGTAAGCCAGTAACATTTTTAACAAATGTTAATAAATATACATATATTTTTTTTTCTCTGCTTAGGTGCATATTTTTATCCATCGAAAGAAGTTGTACAAATTTGTAAAAAAGTAGAGTTGTGCCTCAGAAAGATCATTTACGTACATAAGGCACTGTCAAAGAACATCTTGGAGGATGTTTCTCGACAAGTTATACAAAATATTACTGAGGAGAGTAAAAATTTGTTTGAGAGTCACTTTGAACACTACCTGTTACTAATAAAATCTATTATTAAGTGTTATTCTAAAATTAGAGTTCACAATCTTGCAAAAAATAATACAGAAAAAATTCAAGGCGATTTAGTTAGACAAACGTTTAATAAACTAATTATTTTTAAGCATCAGTAGGTAATTAAAAGTTTTGTCGCAAAATTATAACGTCTGCTTTATATTTTATTTTTATTTTAGATTTTTTTGTTTAATATAAGTTGCCTGAATATGTTTTTAAATAAAAATTATATACTATCAATTGTGATAATTTCTTTTACCGAAAATTGATTTTATGAAACAACTTGAGAGTACCAAATTTTGTAATGTTTCCTTGTTTACTTAAAAAGATATTATAAGATATTTTCGAAATCGGCAACTTTCAGTTTTTCAGGATATTTCAGAAACAGAGTGAGCTACCTCAAATTTCTTTTCAGATCCTTGAAGCTCATAAAAAAGCGCAAGTTTTTTCTGATTTAACCGACCCTGTAGCTGTAACGGTTCTCAAGATCCCTTAGTGTACAAGATAAAAGTAAACACCCTGTATAGCAGATAAATAAATATATAAAAATAATAAGAAAAATAAAAATAAATAAACCACTCTCACTCACATATCTAAATAAGGTATACCTATGCCTTCATCTTACGTAAAAATATAACGATTTAATTTTAAGCGTTTTAAAATTCCCGCCTTAAATAAGGGTACAAATGGCCGCCTTCCTTGATTGAAAAGTTACCCCGGTCGGTCATCTCTTTTGCGCTGTATATGTATTATATAGGTATGTGTATTTACCCAAGGGTATTTAAACATAACCTAAAACCCAAGTAACCTAAAAATAACACGCATTCCAAAGGTTCAGTGGTGCATGGTCGGATACAGTCCTCAAAAAACTACTTTGCCGAAATAACATCAATAAAATAAGTACCCCTCAAAATACCCGTTTTGGGTAAATACCCGGGTAAATAAACAGGGTATTGACCCCAAAAAATAAATACCTGGGTATTTTACATCACTAACCTCTTTAAAGTATTTACTATACATTCTGACTCACCCTGTATATACGATCCTAGAAAAATAGTACTGATGGGCGTCACAATGACGAGTGTCGCTTTTGAACCAATAGATGGTAAAGCGATTGATTCAAAAAAATTTTAATATTCAAACTCACCAATGATATTGGGAGCTCGGAGTTACTCGAGCAGTTACTAAATCAGAACTTGTTCTGAGAAAACACAGCTACTGTTGAATGCAAAATTTAATTTTGAACAAAAACTGTACCTTAGCTTTCTTTGATATTTGTTACGGTTCCATGTCGAATTGCACTTTTTGGTTGATTGTTCATTCGTAAAGTAAGGGTAACCAACCCTTTAAACTCAATTATCCTGTAGCTACTTACAGGTATATATTCGAATGACAAAAAAGTTGTTTATTGATTTATGACTTACCTTTTAGTATTTCTACTTGAAGCTGAAGATCGTCTTGAAGCAGTAGTACTACCATAGTCTGAAAACAGATCATCTGCTTCGAAATTATATTCACTGGTAGAATGTTCATCGTGTAAAAATTTCTTTGTTTTTTCATTCCTCACAGTTTGTAGTCTTTTTGAATATTTGTTGAATCTTATCTCCAGATCACCTATTTTATCACTTAAATCAACCTGATAATGTACTATTGCTGGTTTGATGGTATGTTCTGTAAATAGCATGAGGTAAACATTATTACATATACAGGGTGTGCCAGAATTTGTTCTATGCCAAAAACTAAAAGCGATAAAAGAATTATTTCAAATTTTCAATGTTCCGACAAATATTTTACTCAATAGGAGAACTGTAATTATAACATATTAGACTAATTTGCATGCCAAAAGTTGGGGGTAGTTTGTGGAGTGCTATTTTCTGGCAGTAAAGCTGTCACATTAAAAATTATTTTAGGTTAAATTTTTTAGCTCTAAATACAGTAAAATTATGGTATAATTAGACAAAATCTGAGACACCTCATACTTATAAATGAAATTAATAAATAAATACCTATTAAATCATCAAGTTGGTACCGTCTTGCTAATGCAAACGCATTCTGAAATTGTTTGTCCTCTAGGTATGTTGTGGACGCTAATAAATATTCATTTAGTTGTGCAATATAAATAAATACTGCTGCATCAATTTGTTTATCATCGATTAACATTTTGGCAAAGTCTTTGAGAAATTTCTGCAGAAAGGCCGGATCGTCAATATCTTTAATTAAAGTAAGCACCTGATTCCAATTTAGCGCTTTTTTGTATTCTTCTAGCGCTTCGTGAACCATATTCGCTCTAAGAAATACAAAAGCCGCTTCATCGTATTTTTGACAAGAAGACAAGTACTCTCCATACATTTTGGAGATAAAACCGAAGTGTTTATTCTCAGAACTCACACTTGTGTACGCCGCATTATAAATGTTGTATTTCATAATAAAGCTGTTTATAAATGATGGTTCTACACCATCAATTTCTAATAAGTGTTTAAGTGCGATACCAAACTCTCGAGCTGCAATGCTCATCTCAAAACGAGCTTTGGCTATTGGCAGATCGTCAAGTCGTTTTATTTCCGATTCACATGTGCTCGGATCTTCTCCGCACCATAAATTAATTAAACGGAGAAAATGGGTATCGAATATCGTATATGACTGGGCAATGATTTCTTGTTTATTGAAATATAAGAGGAGGTGTGAAACTGCCTCTTCACATGACTCCCAATATTCCTGACCTTGATTAAATAATACATAAATTGTTTTAATGGCAGACTTTATTGAAAAATGTCGGGACAAAATTGTAACGATAGTAATGATATGCTTTATTGTGTCTTCCGCATTAAGATAATGCAGAATTTTTCTTAAAATTCTCGATTTATCACAGATTTCTTGTTTTTTGTCCGGGATACACTGACTGTATATCGATTGGAGGCAATTTTCGTTATTTATTTCTGCTGCAAGAGTTGGTAAAATTCCCATCGGTTCTACAGCTTCGATAAATTTATTAACATTGTTTTCAAATCTGACTGGATTTAAATCAATTAGTAAATTCCAGTTTAATTTTTCCTTTCTAATTAATGTTGCTGCATCTACCCATTTATATTCTTCCAATAAATCTTCAATAATATCAATAGTAATAACTCTACTTGCAACACATTCTATGTTTCCTCTAGGAATATAAACCAACACCGATGAACATTTACGGATAACAGAAACAAGTTTTATACCTTGCTCGATATCTTGACAATAAAACTTATTTAAATTCCAATTGGGAGTTCGTAACAAGTTTTTATTCAGACAAATAGTGAACAACTTACTGCCCTGTGTCAAAAGTAAATATTTTTTAAAAGTTATTATAGACGATATATCACATGCTGCTTCCATTTTGTTCACCAATAATTTCTGTGAATATGTTAATGCAAACTCATAAAATGTACCATCGATGGTTTTGCCAGTGCAAAAAACAATATCTCTGTTTTCTTTGGATTCTAAATCTAGTGAAGCAACGTTTTCACAGGTGTCGTTAAATGGTAAAATATTTCCTTCCTTTTTGTTAGCGAAGAATTCGGCTTGGAAATTGAAATCGACTTCTCTCTCGGTAAAGCAATTGTCTATGAATGATAGCATATTTTTCTCTGGAATGTAAGTTGTTGAAAGGTCTATCGACATATTTTCCTTCAAACTCAATTTTTTATCATTGAATTCGATAATTCGGATAGTGAAACTTGCATCCAGAATCAAACACAGTGCTCCTACAGGATGGAAAAATATCCTATTAATAGGATTTTCACAAATAAATTGTTGGGTGCAATATGGAGGGGGGTTTATCTCATTTTCGAAGAAGGTAAATTTTGCCGTTCTTCCCTCCACACATGTCACTACTGCACCAATTGGGCTTCTATTTACAATGCTTCTAAAAGTGTATATCTCAAAGCCACTGAGAGTTGCCACACTCAGTTTGCAAGTTGTTGATCGGGTGTCTTCGATATCTACCCATGAAAATCCTAGAACGCTTTTATCGCTTGTGAAACGTAACTGCTGTTTTAAACGCCACTTTGCATTTGAGAACATGTATACATTTATAAAATCAACTGTTCTTTCTACTTGAGAATGAACTGCAAAAAGATTCTTATTTGGATGAAACAAAACCTGCTTGACTTCTCCCTTAAAATTTATACAACTTTAAATTGGTATTTAAAAAGTTACTAAAACATACCTCATTTTCTGGGATAAAGAATTCCGTCTTTACTAAACAGTTCTTCTCAAAAATCACAATTTTATTTTGTGACTTATGAACTGCGGTGCAAGCAATGCAATTTCCTTGTCCTTTGAAGGAAACCAGTTTCGATAAATTTGGGTATGGTTCCGATTTGTACAGTGGATTTAAGCAACTATCAAAGACTTTTAATAGCCTCCTTCCATCTTGCCAATAGTTTACAACAAATTGTTCTCCATTTCCTCTCCAAGAAATTTCGGGATCTTCATACACCATGTCTATTGCTAAAATTAGAATAATAAGTAATAATAATAATGATAATAATAATAATTCTCACCCTCACAATACTCCAAACTAGGAGTACCCCAGAAGCAACCACATGCTTGTGCGGGGGAGGGGGGCAATTACTATTATTTTGTCTTCGTTGCCATTTGCGGCTAGGGCCGACTTTTTTCCCGATAGAACTAGGATAGCATGTCATAATTCCTTAAAAGACTAGGTACCTACATGGAAATATAAGGCAATCAAAGAACCAGCCGCTATGTAATAATAATTCCGAGAATAATTCTCACCTCACAAATACTCCAAAATAAGAGTACCAGAGAAGCATCCAAAAGCTTGTGGGGGAGGGATGGTAATTACTATTTCGTCTAGGGCTGAATGTTCCTGATAGAACTAGCATATAGCATTCGCTCAAGTACTACAGAAAACCATAGAAAACAGTAGTAATCCCAGTGAAGGTAGAACCTAATTATGCAATATTGCTCCGAATCAAACCAGAGATCAATCCGAAGGTGAAGACATGCAGTTCAAACAGTTTGCTTCAACACGGCGCCACCCTTGCTCTCCTTTCATTCATTTTGAGATTCATATGAGTAAACTGTATGTATGGATGTAAAAAATGGACATCGGGATAATTAAATATCACCGACTTCGTTCCTTTCAGTTTTTCATATAAAGTGTAAAGTAAAAAATGGCTTACCTTTTACATCTTCAGCCTTGTCAAGTTGTGCTCCCTTAAACTGAGTATTATGAGATCCCCAACCAACATATACAGAATTAGGGACTTCTGCATCTAAAGTAGTTTGGTTCACGAGTGTAAACACTTGTAAATGTCCCTCATATGAAAATCCAAGGAGTTCATTATTGCCATTTGCAACGACCAAGAAATTATCGGCAGGATTAAAACAGAAGGCTGTAAGCGTGGTTTGACAAGATTGAAATACAATATCAAATTCTTTAACTGTAGGATGAAACACAACTAAATTGTCATTGTTTCCAAGTAAAAACGCTTCATGAAATTGAATGTATCTTATATATCGTGTGTGCTCAGCTTTAGGGGGTAATTTCGTAGCAACAACAGTATCTTGATCTAAATTCGCTACTACTATAAATTGTGTGTCTGTCACATAGCAACAAATATTTTTCTGTAAGTGGCAATACACGGGATTGCCCAACTCGGAAGTATTTATTGGTTTTCGAAGGAAATATAATGTCTCCAAGTTTTCCATACCGTGTTTTCATTGGGAAGGAGATAAAAAGCGAAAAATGTAAGGTTATGTATGTTCGTGTTGACAAAAAAGCAAGGTTACTAGCCGCGTTCCTTTTGCCAGAATTCTTACTTTATCTCAGTTGGTGGCAGTTCCTTTTACGGTCATTTTCTAGTTTATCCACTTTTGGGTTAGAGAAAAACTAAAATTACTTTTGTGTTGTACATAATCCCAGAAACACGGAAACCACTTTCATATGTTGCGCTAATGACCGGAAGTGTCCCGAAAAAATTATTGAAATCTAGAGACAATACGTACAAAACCAGCGTCATGATGTTTTTCAGCGGTTATTGCGGGTGCGCTGACTTGTTTACTAGGCAATATTTAAATATTTTCCTTGCCCTGGAGTGTAGCGATTTCCTTATTTAATTACAAAAGTCTAGAGAATATTTTCGAAACGAAATTGACATCATATTTGAATATTTTCCTTGATAAGAAACTTGTTAAACTCCCGCATGACAGTTAATATCCATTTGCGCAAAGTTTTGTTGGTTACAAATGACTTAAAAACGTGTATTTTCAATGTTTTCCCAAAAATCGCAAAAATTCCAAAAGATTATTAAAATCTAGAGACAGTAATACCAAAGTCTAGAGATAGTATTCTCTATTCTCTAATACGTACAAAACCAGCGCCACGATGTTTTTCGGCGACTATTGCGGGTGCGCTGACCAGAGCCGTAACTTGCCTAGATTGCGCCCGGTGCCAAATCTGATAAATGCGCCCCCCCTATTTTCAGAAATCTTATAACATTTTGTATATGATAAGAATTTGCAAATATATTATACATTTGAAATAAACTTGCGATTATTTTTTGGTTTTCTATCACCTGTGGAAGTGTCCCTCTTTAAAACAAAACTGCGTAGTCCAATAAAGATGTCAGTTTTGCAAAAAAATTCCAAACAGGATGAATTTTTTCAGGGTTGCTTGGGGACTGCCCCCTGAGTGTCCAACGAAAAGATCACCTCGATCTCCTGGTACGAATTGTGCTATAGGGTGGTTTTCTAATCATTTTTTAGAGCAAAATGACCCTAATAAACGTTGTAGGGGATCAAAATATGAACAACTTTGCCTTATAATACTTTCTATTACCTCTAATACGTAACGAATTACAGCTCATTACTGATTTGACAAAAATTCGGCACGGATGGACTTCTGGAAAACGTTTTCTCATTTTTTTGTCTGATTTACGGGGCATTATATGACAAAAATTAATTATACAATATAATTATCTGTAAATCATTATAAGTATTGGATACACAAAAAAAGTTTAGAAGAAAAAGTTTACCAGAATATCATCATTTAAAACTTTCATTGAGGTCATTTTTTTGTAAAAAAAATGTTTACAAAACCACCCCTGCAGTAATGCGCTGTAACTCGTTATGTATTAGAGATACAAAAAAAATTATGAGGAAAAGTTGTTCATATACTTTGATTTCCTACAACTTTTATTAATGTCATTTTGCTATAAAAAATGTTTATGAAACCATCCATATTGTTTAGGAAACCACCCTATATCTCAATTTGTACCAGGAGTTCGAGTGTGATCTTTGGGTGGAACACTTAGGAGGCAGTCCCCAAGCAACCCTGAAAAAATCATCCGAGCACATCTTTATTGGACTATGCTACACATAAATGATAAATTTTAGAATTAAAAATAACGGGTTTGCAGCCAAAAAATATTTAATATACTTCTTTCAAATAATCAAGCTTTCAGCTTTCGCTCAATGTTTTGAACTTCTTCGGGGCTAAAAAATGTGTATTCAATGTAAAAAATTCAAATATTATTATTAATAATAATAATAAAATAGGTACATTTGTATTTTGCATTTTATAAACCTAGAAATTAATACTTCAGTCTAATAGCCATGATCATGTCGAATATCATGATCTTTGCTAATAGTAAGTGTATTTTAACAATTATTTTATTTGAATCTTTTACATTTAATACATAAGTATTTTTTAGCCTTGAAGGAGTTCAAAACATTAAAGGAAAACTGAGTTATTTGAAAGAAGTGTGGTACATATTTTTTGGCAGTTATTCTCATTTCTACAATTACTCAACACAGCAGTATTACAAGACATTAATAAATGATAAAAAAAGATTTTTTAGTACCTGTAATTATAAATAATAAAGGATATTTTAGGGGCATATCATGTAAGTGCCTACAGTAGGAGTGCCGGGTTGGAGTCCGGGCTGGAGTGCATTTTTCAATTGATATATTTTACCTGGTATGCCACTAAAACAATATTTATCAATATTTATTATTTTTAATTACTACAAAATCTTTCTTTGTTAATATTCTTGGCTGGACATTGTAGGTTAATTTCCATGTTCGATACTTGCATTAAGTCGTTAAATGTCGAATTTTGTGGGCCCGGCCCGGCCCGGCGCCCCTACCATGATGCGCCCGGTGCGGGGGCACCGGTCGCACCGCCCTAGTTACGGTACTGGCGCTGACTTAGTTACTAGTTACTGCTTAGGGTTAGGGAGGGTAATTACAATTTAATTTTAGTTTTCTGAAGAATTTGCTATTATATTTAAATATTTTCCTTGCCCTGAGTGTAGCAATTTATCACAAAAATTCCAAAAGTGGATAAAGTAGAAAATTACCCCTTTTACAAATGAGGATGTGAGCTAAAGTGAGTTTTTTTACCTCCCCCTTCACCCTTCAAGCACATCCTCGCGAGGACACTCACTATCGAGCATATTGGCTCAGTTTGGTGGTGGGAAAAATGACCCTTTCACAAGATGAGCCTTTGACAGGAAAAAAAAAAACAAACTGATTGGCTCGGCTAACAACTGAGCTAAAGTTCTCAGTGTAGGGGCAAAAGGAACGCGGCTAATGTCACGTGTCAGGAGGTATACTTCTTCCTTCTTCTAATTGTTTTTGTCCCCGTTTCTACGAACCACTTAGCCAGTAGTGGTATTACACCACCACATTGGTTTCTGACGGGGTTAGATACATACAGTGTGTCTGGTTTTTCGTGTTAACACCCCTGAAAATCTAAGTAGGCTGGGGGAATTGAACGGGTCCCTAAAAGGTCATCATTTGCGAGGTATTGGTTTGGCATTGCCGCGAAATCCTGGCCTACTGCGATTTTTCAAAGAGGTGCGTTTTTCGAAAAACCCTATTAGGCATATTTTTATTTAAAATTTGACACCACTGCGTTAATCAGGACACCCTAAAACCCCCACATACCAAATTTGAAGAAAAAATATGTAGGGTGTTCCATTCTGCAGGGTGTCAAAGTTGAGCAAAATATGAATTTTAAAGGCATCTGCCAAGTCAAGAGTGCCATGGAATTCCCTCAAAACAGTTGAATGGTCTAAAAAATACAGAAGCCTGCCAGTCAGTAAGTCCATATCAGTTAAGGTGGCTGGTGTGCCACAACAGGAAACGCACAGAAAATGTATCATCTTAGACAGCGACTTTGTTGAGAAAGGTCCAATAATTTAAATTGCTTTTATTTGTTACTTATCAGTTTGTACAGAAATACATTACTTTTGTGTTTATCATTATTTTTTCAATGATTCCAGAGCACTCATGACCAGTATAAAGTTTCATAAAAATTTAGCATTTTGAGATGGTCCAGAGAAAAATACCCTGTATATTTTTGCATTGAATCTTTGCACACCAACACTTTGAGTGGTCCTATTCACCATTCAAGTGTTTTGAGGGGATTCCATGGCACACTTGACTCGCCAGATGCCTTTAAAATTCCTATTTTGCTCAACAACTTTGACACCCTGCAGAATGGAACACCCTACATATTTTTTCTTCAAATTTGGTATGGGGGGTTTTAGGGTGTCCTGATTAACGCCGTGGTGTCAGATTTTAAATAAAAATATGCCTAATAGGGTTTTTCGAAAAACGCACCCCTTTAAAAAATCGCAGTAGGCCAGGATTTCGCGACAATGCCAAACCAATACCTCGAAAATGATGACCTTTCAGGGACATATTTATAAAAAAAATGCCCCGTTCAATTCCCCCAGCCTACTTAGATTTTCAGGGGTGTTAACATGAAAAACCAGACATACATAAGGATCGACCTACTACATCCATGCAAAAACTTTAACACAAGCCCGAAGTATGTTAACATCAACGATATAATCGTTGGTTAACATAATATATAATAGAGTCAGTCGTTTTATTTGTAAATAATTTGAAAGTGTTTATGGGGTAAAAATTTACTTAGTACCGTGCTGCATTTCGCATATTACCTCAGAAAAATAAAAAACAGCAATGGCATCTGTAGATTGAAATGTTTGTAAGGGGTAGCACTTTTTATACTCTATTATTTATTTACTAGTTAAAGTTTAACAGCGTTGCCAATAATTTATAATGAAAAACTTATTTCCCTGGTAATAATTAAAATAATCTTCTAGATCAAATTGCAAATAATAGTTTTTCAACAGTGGTATCCGTTGTATGTAGGGACTAGGGACATACCCAATCAGTTGCAAATACGTTTGCTTTGAAGTAAATAATAGTAGATAATATTATAATGTTATTTATGTATTGATGAGATAAGGTCTGCCTGACTAATAGCACTGACATATATAGCTTCGCTAAGCTATATAGGTCTGTGCTAATAGGTAAATCTAGTATTTATAGTTATCTAGACACTTATTAGGCAGTATTTCTATACTACGTGTAGTACTTTAATCTGTGATACAACTAAGGAAACAATAATATAGGTACCTACAATTACCAATCGCACAATCTGACAAACGCGCAAATCGGTGAAGAGTGTGCCTCACCTTGTGTTTGACACAACTGGTGCTGTGTCTTTTAGAAGCAATTTTTCACTGTTTTTAAGTGTTTCTTAAGTATTCGTCGGTTTAAAATGCTTATATAGACAATTAAGTATTAAGTTATACGTTATGGGCAAAAAAAGTGTATTGTTTGCAAATCAAACAACTCGCCAAAGGAGGTTACATATCATGCGTAAGTACATAGGCGTAGGTACCTAGTTCGGGGCAAGGTAAAAGATACCTTTACCACCAGAAGGAAAATAATTCTCAACATGGGTATCAAACGAAAGGGCTCGACGGGTAGAAAACAATAATGCGAGGCCAACGATAAAGACAGGCCACGGCGCTAACGCATAATCGCGTAGTCACGTGACCAAAACTTAGTTCTATATAATGAAAGGCATTTTTGGAGATAAGTAGAAAAAACAATTTCATAACAATTTGGCAAGTTTTCTTTCATCTATTACATTATTGGATTTGTGCATCCAAGCTTTCTCTAATTGTTTTTTCAAAATTTTCAACCTGCCTCAGCTGTTTTAGGCTGAGAGTTAAACGGCACTGCATTCAATATTTTGGCACATTCTCAAAAATTGTTGGGACATCACCTTCCTTTAGCTTAGGTGATATTCTCTATAGGTATTTTCCTCCCACATCACATTTGTCCACTTTAATTATTGTTTCACTTTCTTGAAAATTTTTGGCGGAAAATTTTTGGCGGAAATTTTCATCCCGAGGCAAAACAAATGTTTGTTATGGCGACACTTTCTTCCTGGCTTTTGTAATATGTATAAATATAATATAAACAGACCCAATATTTGGTATTTAGGTTATTTTTTACGAAATAAAAATAAAAACTAACCTCAGTAGGTACCATATGATCTGCGGTAGGTACAAACACGGACCTTCCCAGAAACAATAACTATACCTACCTACTTTGGCAGATGCTAAACTCTCTTTCCAGGAAATTATATTTTATCCATTCCTAAATTTCCAGAATATTTCTCTGTTTCTCACATAGGTAAACAAACTTTTATGATCGATTTTCAAATAGGTTAACTTTTCAAATCTGTCACGTGTCACGTCATTTTTACCGCCTAATTAAAAACGCGATCCCAGCGCCTGCAGTGTCTGTTGACTGTTACTATTTATAATGTTCAAGGTCGTACATTTAACTTTCCTATATATACTACCTTTATATATGGTACCTATACTGTAAATATTGACGAGGTCTCAGTTGATCGGCATTGTGAAAGACCATATCAGGGCGTAGGTCGACAACGAAAATCCTCGAGTACGTTACAACACTGATTTATTTCGCACAAGGTGAATGGTGAATACAATAAATACACAAACCCGAACGTGGTCAACGGGAACGGCTTCCAGCCACCCGGACCGTCTGAACTCGCGGATCTCCCGTAAGCAGTTCACCCCTCTGTGTCTCAGGCTCCACTGTCCAATACTAATACTGTCCCATGTCCATAATAGTCCATTCCGGGTTCCCTATTCTGTGGTTCGGGGGAGAATTCCCCTTACAGCGCTCACGCGTCGCGTCGCGTCGGTGCGAGCGGCACCAATACTCTTGGACGGCACGACTCCCACCCAGACACCCAGAGGCCATAATAACACCTGGGCGGTTCCCCTCTGCCAGGACACACGCGCACTAGACACAAACTTGTTTCTAAAATATAAACTAAGACGTTTAAAAACACTTTAAACATTGAAAACTTCTCAAAACCCAAGCTGCCGCTTTCAGTTATGTGACAAATGACATGTAACGTCTGACTAAGATGGTCACGTGATTTTTGTGCGCCAGGGCCTGTCTTTATAGTAGTCCTTGACAATAATGTGAATGACGTCATAATAAATCTAATATGGCGGCCTCCCCAAGACGGCGGATTGCCTAATTCTTCACAATATCCTCGACATGGGTATCAAATGAAAGGATTTGAAGAGTAGAAAACGATAAGGTGACTGACGTCATACTAAATCCAATAGGGCGGATGCCCGATGCCCCAAGATGGCGGATTAAATTTCTTTACCAGCCTTCTGAGATAGGAATCAAATAGGTAGGTACATACTAAAAAAGCACAAAATAAAATAAATAATAAAAAAACCTTTTTAAAAACAAGCTTTTATTTAAGTAAGCTATTTACTAAAACGGATAAAATAAGTTTAGGTTTTCGTTAAGATAATTCAATGCCAAACTGCGACAAGCTTTTTTAAATCAAAAAGCTTGTCGCGCAAACTGTAAAGAAAATATACTCTTTGGCATGTACTTGCTAATCAACTAATCACTGTCCGATAAAATTAATTGGTACCTACTTTTATGAACATCTGGCTCGACGAGCTTTTTGATTTAAAAAAGCTTGCCGCAGTGTGGCACTGAATTATCTTAACGAAAACCTAAACTTATTTTATCCGTTTTAGTTTATGGCTTAAATAAAAGCTTGTTTTTAAAAAGTTTTTGTTTTTTATGTTGTGTTCGCCGAACAATCCCCAACTAGTAACTGTCAATAACATTGATAAGTTTGAATTTTAGAATTGACGCGTACTAGTTGTACTTGGGGTTATACTTCAATTTTTATAGAAAAAAATTGAGATATAAAGGCAAATATATTTTTTCCTATTTTTATAACTATTTAAAAAAATAAGAGGTACGCCACTGCCTTGTAATCGTTAGCACCAGATCTGTCATCCGAACTGTAAACATTATTTTTTTTATTATGGGAACAAACTTGCCAATACAAAGCCAGTTCTACGTTTTTTTTATTTTTCTGATACCACAATATATACCTTAGTTCAAACGTTCAAACCACAAAATATATAGGTTAGGTTGTTCAAACCACTTGTACTTATCGTATATATCAATGAATAATGATGGTTCATCCGCCATTATGGCTAATTTTGTATGCGCGCTGGGGCCTGCGGAGTTTGCGCGCTGTTTCGAGAATAGGAGGGAAACATTTTCGAGAAAAAGAAGGAAACTTTTTCTCATTAGTCATTGATTTTCTGCGCACCCTATTCATAAAAAACACTCTTCAGCACTCTATGTATCTATACGATTTCTGTGGGATGTTCGGACCGCTGTTGTGACCACGTGATCAGTAGAGTGTTCTGTCCAGAGATATGGAGCGTGAAGCTACACGAACTTCGTAATTACGTGGGCCGCCATTTTTTAAGTTAAGCTTACACGGTATCCTTAATATTTATAATTATATAAATAAATAATATAAACTTTTAGATAAACGCATAAAAATTAACGTTAATGGAGCACTGCAAAATAAAGTTGAAGTGTGAAATGTTATGTCTGACGTCAAACAGTTTCAAACCTTCAAAACACTGCAAAAACAATACAAATAATATAAATCCTAAAAGTAAAAAATATAGATTTTTATGTATCATTCATTGTGAGAGTTTGAAATGTTTTGGTCAACCTCAAAGCATTTCGGTTACCTAACGTTAAGCGTATATGGAAAAACACAACCCTGTATATTCGTGAATATATGTGTAGGTATGTCAGAAATTCATGTTTACATTATCAAGCCGCACTTCAACTCTAATAATCCAATGTTGTCATTGGTCGAACGTAACAAGTAAAAAGTTAAAGAATTGCTTACGAAAATGTTACGATATAACATACCAGCATTTCGCTCCCTCGATGGCTATCTTGATTGGGGCCAGCCGCAGCATCCGCCGTAACTCCCTGAGGTAGTTCAGGAAGGGGCTGTTGGTCGGGCGGCCGGCGCGGCACTTCTTGTTCTTGCAGCGAGAGCGGCCGCATCGGCGCCTCGGCCACAGAATTCACCTGTTCTGTGCCTCGACTGCCTCGGCCGCGACTTAGGCGGTAGGCGGCAGGAGCGGCGCCTCCGGCACAGAATATTCTGTGCCTTCGGCGCGACTTGGGCCTACAGTAGGGCGCCGGGGCACAGTTCTGTGGCCGGGGTCAGCCTCTTGCCGCAGCATGATCTGGACCTGGGACCATGGTTCAATACGGTGCAACGACCAATTTTGATACACCCACATGGAATGCACTTGGTCATACCTAATATGTTATGTTGATACTTATTAATTGCGTTGTCTATTTATAATACCTTTCAACTTTTTAAATCTGAAGTCCTTTCTGTGCTTTTCTTACCTGTACTTATGACCGGAAATTTTCTATTCTTTTTACGGCCGTTCACCGCACCACACGCCATAACCGTCGATGGAGGAACGCTTAACTTAACCTCAATACTGGAAAATGGTGGACCCATAGAGTCGGGCAGAATTAGGATGCGCACTCGCCTATGCGCTTTCTTCTAAGCACCTCCCAGAGAAACGGAGGAGAGGAGAACGCGCTCTGCCCTACTGTGCATCATGATTTTCGTCTACAATCTGCCGGCCATTTTGAAGACACTTTTAACATATTACCGGCTGGTACGGAGTGGAGTGCTTACCTGTTTTTATTTGAAGTTGAAGATATTGGGATTTCCTAAGACTAATTTTATGTAATTTTACTTCAAATTTCTAGAAAATTTCGCCTGCGGCGCATTTTTTATAATTATTTTAAATGCCCTTGTTTTAAAAATACACAAAAATTATCCCTCCACCACCCGAAATTAATTTTAAGATCAAACGAACTTACCTGTGAAGTTCGATCAAAATTATGTAAGGCGCCTCGTCCGATGAGATTTTTACTATATAGTACCGCTTCCGGGTGCGAATTATAACCAGACGTGTTTAAAGAAGAAGAAGTTTGTTGCTAACTTGCTTTCTATTCCTGCCTTTTTCCCTCGCTTGTCACTAACTTCATTACGCTTTTCCATTACAATTTTCTTTTTCTTTTCTTTTTGAGGTGGGTAATTAGAATTAGACATTTGGGAGGGAAATCTCATCGGACGAGGCGCCTTACATAATTTTGATCGAACTTCACAGGTAAGTTCGTTTGATCTTAAAATTATGTTTCGGCGCCTCGTCCGATGAGATGTAGCTTTTTAAAGAGTTTTAAATAAAAAGGAAATTGTATTGTTCCTTGAGCTGTTTGCATGAATAACGTATAAAAAAGGGATTAAATTACTGAGATTAAGAAATAAATAATATATATATATATATATATATATATATATATATATATATATATATATATATATATATATATATTTATATTATATATGATTTGGTTAATGTTACACCGTACTGATGATTGCCAAATAGCATGAAACACGTGTATGCGGTTACTAGTTTTTTCTTTTTGTTAACTTTGAGTGTTTGCCCATTATCACCTTTTCTTGTAATTGTTACATTTACACTCGCTAATCTTACATCCTTATTATATATATATATATATATATATCAGAAAACCATGTTGTTTAACTTGATGGTTTCTGTTTGTTTTCACAATTATGCTATCCATATTTTCGGGATTCATACAAGTCTCAAGAATGTTCTTGTAGGGAAATTGTAATGTGTAGAATGAAAACAGGAGGAATACATGTATATGTTATATATATTGACACTTAAAACAATATTTACACATTATATACACCGGTTAGGGGTGAAACGTCTTTTTCATACGTTTAAAACCACTCAACTCATCCACACGCGTGTTATACACCACACTCTCTCTTGCATACTCTTCTTTTACAATTTTTTTTCCTGTTAATCACAATCATCCCACGCGCCAATCGTTCTCGCTGCTGATCATATTCATTCAATTCATCACGCATTCTTTTTAATTTTCTTTCACTCAAAATCCTATTATTCTCAGTTGTATTCATATTCACATTTATAATACTCTCAATCTCCTCAGTCACACTTTCCACTTTCGCAGTTTCACCCCCACCGTTAGCAGCAGACATCTTAATATTCTTCTTCCCGTTAGCAGCAACAGGCATCTTAATATTCTTCTTCCCCACACGGCTCGCAACACGTCTTTTTGGTGATGTCGATATGAAATCATCATCATCATCAGTGTCCTCAGCATCGCTGAATTCTTCTTCAGCGATAGAGACACCCGCGATGAACTTCTCGAACTGTTGCGAGACCACTTGCGAAAAGTTTTGCTGGACAAAACTGGTGATGTCTGTGAAAGAAAACAATATTTGAAGAATACTGATTATTTTTATCTAATATTAACTTACAACACGCTGGGGGGATGCCACGGTTGATGTATGTTGCTGAGGAGACTCCACAACCGATGAGGGCGATGCATGTGGTGGTGTCAACAACTGTCCCTCATCAAAATTTATTAAATATTCACGCGCGTCATCCTGTGGAAGTAAACATTATTTGTAAAATATTGCATGCTAAATGTTAAATGTTAATTTACAGAATTAATTGTAGCATCATCTAACTCTGATGGAGCCAGATCTTTTAAAAGCTCTTGAACGTTGGATAACTATGAAAGTGAAACATTATTTGGGAAATATAGATAATTAATGCAAACTTACATCATCATTAATAATAGAGGACACCGCGGCGGATGTCTCTTCTTCACCTCGAGTAGGCTAAAAGTAAATGTGACAAATGAGAATGGTAAAAACAAATAAAAGAATTAAATAATTGAAAAATCTTCAACATATTGAAAGTAAAAGAATTAAATAACGGAAAAATCTTCGGCAGGAACATTTTGCAAATTAATCTTTTTAAACATTTTTGAGGTCATTTTAAGGTAGGCTGTTTACAATTTTATTTATTTCATAGATTTTTCTATTTGTATAAAATTTAATTAGTACCTATTTAATGTTAATTTTTTTTATAGGAATTACTCTTGAAAAAGCTCCGAATCAGGAGCGAAACGTCGAGTTTTTATAACAATATTTGTTAATATAAACTTTGTAAAAAATGGTCTTATTATGGGAAAGTTTTGTGTAATATATTATATTATCATGTTAGTAAGGATAGGTCTTAACTAGATATTAAGGTAGGAGTGCGTTTCTTTAAAGAATATACCCTTTATACAATTATATCCACCAGTGTAACTACAAAATTGCCATGTAAATCTACATTCTATATTGTCATATTGTCTTGTACCATTGAATAAGGAATTCATCTTGTACTGGTTATTTTTTTATATCTTAAAAATTACCTATATTTAAAATGATTTTTCTTTTTTTTTAAATTTGAAAGAGGTAGGTAGGTACTCATTTTACTTTTAGAATTTTGGACTTAGGTGTTTTGACGCACATCTTGCCAATTTCAACGCAAACGGTTGATTTTATCGTTATGAAACAAGATTACACTTTTTTTGCAAAATAAAAAGACGCAATAAAATGAGGAACCTGCAAGACCAAAAAGATAACTTTAAAAAAGTTACGAGTAAAAGCACGATCCAAGAATAGAGCAAGTGGCGCCCTCTGTGAGATACGCATAGAAATTGATATTTTCTGCTTATTCTCCATTCCCACGAACCGTCGATGGTCAACGCAGGAACACAGCAGTGCCAAATTTCAGATTAGCAGCTTGATTATTTTGGAAGATACTGCTATGCTTAATTCAATTCCAAAAAAGAAATTCGGTCAATAAGCACCTAAGAGAAAAATGTTTTAGGACAAATTCACATTTCTCAGCACAAGGTACCCGCACCCGCACGCGGATCTTTTTGAAGCATAAGTATAAACAGGACAACCTGTATACAGGATTAGTTATTTTTTGATGATCAGTATGGGAATCTCGGAAACTAGCGGATATAGAGGGAGGATTAAATGGGGAAAGAACTGCACTTTTGTGAGCCCAATTTAACGCCCCTTGGGGATTTTTGAAAAAGTCATGGCTTACTAGATATCTCGAAAAAAAAAATTTTGGCGAATTATTCTAATCCGTCTAGCTTCGTTGTTTCTAATTTCAGATAAAAAGTGTAAATACCAAAGTTGGAGGGATTTGTGTCCCCAATGCGGTTATCATGTCCTACTTTCCGTGACAGCTGTTATTTTCGAGATACGGCACAAACTTGTGTTTTTTTTTTAATGAAAATCATAGGTTGGCCATGGTCTCAAAAATCAGGTATTTTTAGAGCTATCCAACGATATAATACTCGATATGGTTATTCAGAAAAATAACGGAAATAACTATGGTTTCCATAAAAAAAAACACAAGTTTTTATCATATCTCGAAAATGGCAGCTGTCGCGCAAATTAGGACATGATAATTAACCGCATTGGGAACCCAATTCCCTCCAACTTAAATTAGGTATTACACTTTTTATCTAAAATTAGAAACACGAAGCTAGATGGTTTAGAATAAAACGCCAAAACTTCGTTTTTTTTTCTAAATATCAAGTATAAGCCATGACTTTTTTCAAAAATCCACAAGGCGCGTTAAATTGGGTTCATAAAACTGCATTCTTTCCAATTCGTTAATATAAAGCTATTCTGCTGTGTAGGTATACGTTCATAATACATACAGTTTAATATCAAGTGACGTCGACAGATTGTCAAATTATAATTATCTTAAGATTTACAATGGTATATTGTGCAACAAGTTAAGCAATGACGCATATTGTATAATGGTGCCAAGTTGATTTTGAAAAAAAAAATGAAATTTAATAGAATGTTTATGCGAAATTTATCGAAAATTGCTTGTTCTGGCCTCATTAGGTCTGTTCCAACAGAAATCATAAATGAGTAAGTGTCAATCTCATTGGTTGAATTTAAATTCTCTGACACTTTTCCTGTAAAGTGATTTGGTTTTGACCAGTTGGGAAATTTTTGTCGGAACAAACCCACTGTAGTTTTCAAGATGCAAATATAGAACTTTTATAACCCCAATTTTTAGTTTACTTATACCCCTCTAGCGATTTTTTAGCGTTATAATCACAATCCCTCAAAATCCTCGTATACCTAATCTGAATAAAAAAAAAATACTTACAGAGAGTTACATTCTACAGATTGAGCAAAATATTAATTTTAAAGGCATCTGGGGAGTGTGAACACCACTTGAATTACCTACTTCAAAACACTTGGTGAACAGGATTACTCAAAGTGTCAGTGTGGGAAGATCCAATAAAAAAAAATAAAAAATATTTAATCTCTGTGCCTGTGCCGTATCTCAATGTGCTGATTTTTTTTTTAATATTATGCGGATCAAGTGCAATGAAAATCTAGTGCATAGAGGGTGTCCCAATATAAGCGAAAAAAAAATGAAATGTAAAAAAAAATGATTTGAAATATGACCATTTGGGGCCCAGCCCCACTTGATTTGAAAGTAATATCTGTCATATTTTTAGTTTCGAAAAATCAATGTAGTTGGCATGAGAAAACATTCATTTTCTACATAGGTAAAGTGCCTCTTTGTATAAGATATTCAGGGTGAGTTTTTTTCAATGACCACTATGGGGATCTCGGAAACTAGCAGAGCTAGAACAAAGATTAAATGGGGAAAGAATTGCAGTTTGAATGCTCAATCTAATGCTACTTTTGGATTTTTAAAAAAGTTCATGGCTCACTAGATATTTTGAAAAGAGTGATTTTTTGTTATTTCGTCAGATCTCTGTAGTTCCGTTATTTCTGATTATACAGAAAAACTGTAGAGACAAAAATTGTAGACAATTTTGGACTTAATAAGATAATCTGTTTTATTTTGTTACATTTTGTTACCAGCTAAAAACAAAATATTAGAAAGTTTGAAGTATGTCTAATTATAAAATAGAACGTAATTATGAAAATATTCCATGGCTGACTATGTGAATATAAAAAAAAACAGGAAATTAGCCATAACTCTTTTATTTTTACACTAACTATATGCCGAGTATTATATCTTTGGAAAGACAAAAAAAAAAGACCTATTTGATAAGGCCGCAGCCAATTATGAATTACATTTAAAAAAACACAAGTTTATGTCATATCTCAAAAATCACAAACAACATAAAACCGTTGGGTGATTTAAACCTTCAGTCAACGATAAAACATTGGATTTGATTGTCTTATTAAGCCCAAAATTATCTACAATTTTTGTCGCTACAGTTTTTCTGTATAATCAGAAATAACGGAGCTACAGAGATCTGATGAAATAGCAAAAAATCACTTTTTTGAAAATATCTAGTGAGCCATGAACTTTTTTAAAAATCCAAAAGGTACATTAGATTGAGTATTCAAAACCGCAATTCTTACCCCATTTAGATAACCTTTGTTCTAGTTCTGCTAGTTTCCGAGATCCCCATAGTGGTCATCAAAAAAACTCACCCTGTATATGGAAAAATTTTATTAGGTAAAATTGTTTGAATAAAAATTTAAAAAATATATATAAATATTGACATTTACATGCCATCACATAATGGATTTAACAAAAAGTAAAGGTAGGTACCTATAGTAATTCCAGATTGCATATTCCATTGGCAACGGTTTTTTAACAGCTTTGGTTAAAACGTCTTCTTGAATTTGGTTACCCCATACAAATTTCTCTCAGCTAAGCAACTTTCCTAGTAGTTCAATAATAAAGTTATAAAAAGTTTAACAAAATGGTTGTGGTTTGAGCACTCAACAAGAAATTGTTTTCTTGCATTTGCACGAGTTTTGACATTAGTCAAAAACTAAAATTTAAACCTTTGAATCTTGATTTTATTAGGAGAAAATCAACAACAAAGGGAAAGACAAAAATTGGTTGCCCTAAACAGACTTTTAATGATAACGATATTGTTAAGATATGACATCTACAGAATATAAAAAATATTTTTGTTTCAATTAATTTGTTCCATATAATAATGCTCCTTAGTAGTTAAGTTTATTCTATAGGGTGTTTTTTAATAAGTGTGAGGACGATTCCCCAGGTTTTTTTAAGATATAAACATGGGTCCGTAAGGCCTTAATTATTTATTTATTTTTATTTCTGCTTTTTCTAAATTTTTCTTTGAATTATTGTCGACATTTGGACGAAAATTAGTTAAAAAAAGTACAAATTTTCTTCTAAATATCGACATTAATCCAAAAATTATAAGGAATCGTTCTCTACACTTATTAAGGAACAGCCTGTATATTGCAATATGCCAATATGAATTTAGCAAATACTTATAAGAGTTGGTACCTAATCCTAATAAAAATATAAAAAAACAATAAATATTATTGAAAATTAAACTTTACAAAAGTATGTATAATAATACTGACTGTATATACTATGATCTATATTATAAAATATAACAAATGTTGCTAAGTAGGTATATTTACAATAGCTAGATTGATTAGTTACAGTAATACATGGAAATTGCTATGGTTTACTTTCTGGTCCCAATACAAAAAATGAATTTTGTATATTTTCCAAGAATAACGCGCTGACGTGACCATAGTTTTTTTGGTACCACTCCGGTGTTTTTCCCCTAGAAATAAGAAAACAATTAATTTCCGTAATGGTAGGTACAGGGTGGCCCATCAATCGGAAAATGTGTCTTACGAGGAGACAGGTTAACATAAAATCGTCATTCAAAAATGATTTTGTAGTAAAAATTAAGGGGAATTCAATGGTATTCTCGGAATTTGTATACGGGGGTCGGTAAAAAAGTTATCGCGAAAATACATTTTTGCAAAATAAAAAATAATAATTTTTTACCTAAACAACCATTAGAGACCCTTCAAGTAGTTCCATTTAATTTTTAATTGGGTTTTTCGCCACCAAACTGATTGAAAGACAACTTTTTCAAGTTGCCTCGAAAATTCATAAATTCTTAACACTAAATGAACGAAACTTTAAACGTGTAACTCAAAAAATAACTTCCTCCTTTCTTGGTGGCGAAAAACCCAATTAAAAATTAAATGGATCTGTTTGCGCCACAAATAAATTTTAGAAAATACCCTTCAAGTAGTATTCCTGATTATTTAGTTTTTTGAAATAACTTCTGGTTATAGCGGAAATGAAAGTGATTTTCTCTATTTTACAACGTACACATTCCATTTAATCATTATAGGATTCCTTTTTCAATTCTGATTCTAACGATATACAGAGTGACCGTATTTCGAGTCTATGCATGGGGATCTTGGTTATCTTAAGAGATACGAGGTCGGTTAAATTGGGGAAAAGTTGTGGAATTTGATGCCGAGTAACATGGTAAGAAGAAATTTTGGCTGGCCCTTTTCGTTTTGAAAATAATGCAAAAAAACTGAAAATTGTCGTTTTCGTTTTTATTTTTTTAAACGAAAATGAATGGCGCTGGACATTTCTAAGTTAAACATTATTAAGGCACTTTTGACAAGGAATCTAAATATGGCCTCGCATTTTTTTTCTCGCCTCCCTGGACAAAGATATGACGATCAACTTTTATTTTTCTTATGGGCGCCATATTGGATTTTTGCATTTTTGAAAAGAGGATTTTTTTCTGGTTAAAATGATATGTCACACATTATACTTTACTTTGTTGTTCTTGCCGTAATATCAAATTAATCGTTTTTGCATAGAGTGCCTTGGAAACGTAAGCCCCATAATGCTTGACGCTTTCGCATAGAGTGCCTTGGAAACATAAGCCCCATAATGTTTGACATTTCTACATAGAATGCCTTGGAAACATAAGCCCCATATAACGTTTGATAGTTTAGTACAATTTTAAGTGTCACTGATACTTTATTTTACTGAAAAAATGTCATTTTCACATGAAGAAAAGCGTGACATGATTCAAATTTATTATTCCTCAAATATAAATGATATCGAAGGGATATTGGACGAGCCATAAACAATTTAAGGAAACGTACTGCATTGTGCTTTGAGGAACAAGGACAAATTGAACATTTATTGTAAAATAGGAATGTACTCGTCTAGCTTTTTGTTGTTCTTGTGTTTCCAGTTTGACTATTTTAATGTTAATGTGTTATATGGCAAATGAAGAATAAATAACAAGATCTCAGATCATACTCTCGTGGTACGTTTATGATTTATTTAATCAATGAACTTAACATTAACTGAATTTTTACTGAACCATTAAACAATATTCCAAAGCACACTTCGCAACCATGGGTAACTAAGGCTTATGTTTCCAAGGCACTCTATGCAAAAACGTCAAACATTATGGGGCTTACGTTTCCAAGGCACTCTATGCAAAAACAATTAATTTGATATTACGGCAAGAAAAACAAAGTAAAGCATAATGTGTGACAAATCATTTTAACCAGAAAAAATCCTCTTTTCAAAAATGCAAAAATTCAATATAGCGCCCATAAGAAAAATAAAAGTTGATCGTCATATCTTTGTCCAGGGAGGCGAGAAAAAAATGCGAGGCCATATTTAGATTCCTTATAAAAAGTGCCTTAATAATGTTTAACTTAGAAATGTCCAGCGCCATTCATTTTCGTTTAAAAAAATAAAAACGAAAACGACAATTTTCACTTTTTTCGCATTATTTTCAAAACGAAAAGGGCCAGCCAATATTTCTTTTTACCATGTTACTCGGCATCAAATTGCGCAACTTTGCCCCAATTTAACCGACCTCGTATCTCTTAAGATAACCAAGATCCCCATGCGTAGACTGGAAATATGGTGACCCTGTATAATTTGACCTATTTAACCGTTTCCGAGATGTTTATCAGAAAAGCTCCATTAAACTAGACACATAGTCTCATGGTCAGTGTCTGATGTTTGATCCGAATAGGCCAAACAATAACACCAATTTTATGACAAATCAAGTTAGCCATGATAATAAAACTGACAATCGAGTAGTCTGTTAATTCAATATTTCTATTTACCAGTCAGATTAGTCTAAAATTTTGTTGCTGTAACTGTTACTAGTTACAGTTTAAATAAATCTCTCGCTGCATCTCTCTGTGATTTTTCGTTATTGCTTCTGAAATAATTTAAAATTCTTTCTTTCTCGTCCTCACTAATTCTAAACACAATTGTTCTCTTGCTAATCACACTTCCTGTCGATCTTAATCTTCGATACAGCTTACATATTATATATGAAGTACTCGGAACATTTCTATTTGGATATTTGCGAGAATACTCCCTCACAGTTTCTACGTATCTTTTATCGTTTTTGATAGACCTTTAAAATATCACACCATTCTTCTTTCAAAAACATATTTTACAACTGTAACTAAAGTCTATCCAAGTTAAAGAGGTTGTGGATCAAAACATTGGCCACCACGTGACTCTTATTGGTCTGGACGTCATAAAATGTCAAGTGTTTACGCAGCGAGCAGAATGCAGGGCCGGCTCTTCCCTCGGTCAAGTTTCCTGCATATTTTAGATCGGATCACGAGAAGTATATTCTGTAAATTTATTTTGCTAGGTACTTAATTTAAGGAAATTTATAAAGATCCACGAAAGGTAAAAACACAATTTTTAGGACTTCTAAAAGAATTAGTTCAGAATTACAAGCCACTTGGAATCTCATATTAGTCCGACCCTGGTAATCGATCGCAAGGCGGTCATGTGACTTAGTTTATATCTACCTACTGCCGCTGGAACATGGATAGACTTTAGGAACCGATTCAGTAACAAAATTTTAAGACTACCCTGACAGGTAAATAGAAATATTGAACTTATACAGCCTACTTGATTGTTATAGTTTTATTATCATGGCTGACTTGATTGTCATAAATTTGGTTTTATTGTTTGGCCTACTCGGATAGAACGTCATAGACACTGACCATGAGACCACGTATCTAGTTTAATGCAGCTTCTCTGATAAATATTTCGGAAACGGTTGGCGATAAATAGGTCAAATTATATATCATTGGAACCAGAATTAAAAAAGGAATCCGATAATGGTTGTGTAGGTAAAAAAAAAAATATTTTTTATTTTGCAAAAACTGTTTTTTCGCGATAACTTTTTTACCGACACCCGTATACAAAAGCCGAGTACCTACACCATCGAATTCCCCTTAATTTTTGATACAATATCATTTGTTGAATGACGATTTTATGTTAACCTGTCTCCTCGTAATGCATTGCTTCCGCTTGGATGGGCAACAATAAAGAATAAGTATAAGTACAAAAATATTGTCCTCTTAATAAATGTACTAACATAATATCAATTCTGGAAAAATGGAAAACTCTGCATCTTCCAGATCCGCATGGTTCTATAAGGTAACTGGAGGCCAAAACAATTCCCCTGACAGTGTGTGGTATGGGTATTATATCTTGATGTTCGACAGAAGTCTCCACAATCATATGCGCTTCTTTAGGAATGTCGGACCTCCATGTTCTGATAACACAGAATTCTTCATTTGGAAGAGGTTCAATAGTTCTTCTGACGTACTGGAAGATCTCCGTTTTCGAATCTAACTGAGACACTATTCGAGCTGAGTGCAGATCGGGATCCCAAATATGCCTCTCTCTTAATAATCGATTCATGACCTCGGCTGGCGATGCCTCAATTTCGGCAGTCAGCTTCCAGAATCTCAACGGGAGGCTGTCGGCAACTGTCTTGTAGGAAATCTCAACTTTCAAGTTGTGACCGGACACCACAGTCCAACTTCTCTGCTTTGCCCTTGCTTCTTTTAGCAAATTATTTAGGCATTCGTTCAAGTAGTCCCTCCAGCCACCTATGTCACTACCCAATTCCGACAATAGCTTGGCTCTGGTGTCTTTAATTTCGGTTGAGTTGCATTGGTTGATGAAATCTTGAGGAATCTGTAAAAGAAATAATTATTATTGTTAAAAGGCAAAGACAGTAGGTACCCGATAAGGATTCGCCCCCCCCCCCCCCACCAAATTGTGCCAGGATGCATACAATTGGTAATAAAATATGGAAACACCGAAATTTTGTCTAAGATTCTAAATTATAAGAAAAAAGCTCGGATATACAGGGTGTAACTAAACTGATGGTCAAAAACGAAACCACGTATTCTTGGAGTCGAAATAAGGGCACTTCTTTATATATTTTTTTCTCCCACGGGCCATAGTTTTTTTTATACAGAGCGTAGAAATTTAGAGAAAAATACACATATTTCTTAGTATTTCTAGAAGTAGACGAGATATTTTCTTCCAACTTGGCGTGTCACATGAGCGGATGAGTTGTCAAATTTAAGGTTAATATGAAGCTTGTGACGCCCCCACTTGCGGAGATACAGGGTGGTATTAAATTTAATTAGTTCAGAAAAATATGAATACCCTGTATAATCGCATTTTTTTAATTTGTTTTGAATGGTAAATTCAATGCTTAACAAAAAGTATCTCTTAGTATTTTTTCATATTCTCAGCCGTTTTTTAATTATTTTCAAAGAACCGCAATGCTGCAATGAACAATAGTCACTTTAAGAATAAATCTAGCAATCTGTGGCTCATCTGCTCATGTGACATGCCAAGTTTGAAGAAAATATCTCGTCTACTTCTAGAAATACTAAGAAATATGTGTATTTTTCTCCAAACTTCTGCGCTCTATATAACGATGGCCCGTAGGAGAAAAAAATATATGAAGAACTGCCCTTATTTTGACTCCAAGAATACGTGGTTTCATTTTTGACCATCAGTTTAGTTACACCCTGTACAAATTTTATTTTAAGTTTTTTTACCTATGTACCTGCGAAATGTTCTGTAATATTTATAGCGAGTATTATAGCGTAGCTTAACAAAAACTATATAACTATAACTATAGTTTTCTTGATATTTATAATACAAAATATTTTCCAAAGAAAAATATTTATTTATAATAAAAGGGACACCGATACTACGAATAATACATATACCCTTATCTACTAATTGCCTTAAATATAAAATCTTACCATTGCTAAAATCTGTCTGGTGCCTAGTAAAAAAACATCACGTGACGTCGCAGAATTGATGTATTGGTTGTACCTATATAAAATTCAAAATTCCACTATTTGTCCTAATAATACGAGCTTTTTAAGGCTAAAACGGAGCTACCAACGCAGGGACGGACGGCATACTAAACCCCCTAATCTCAATGGCCACTTGGAAGAAAAAATAAATCGAAAATTTTATTTTAAAAATAGCTCGTTTACTAGTGTTGAATTAATTTCAGAAAAATTGATCTAAATTTAATTCCCAGTAACAGAGAGTATAAAAGTACCTACTCAACGATAGAAGTGAATATTCTTCGTAATAAATTCTATACGAGTTTAAAAGAGGAAGTAAGGCACTTAAAATAAACGCACAAAATTTGACAAAAATTGCATTTTTTTTCGTGTTTTTCGGGGTGTTTTAATAATTTCCTCACAATCTGCTAATTGTTTCCTGAAATAAAAATCTTCTATGTCGTTTGGTCGACACCGATTTTCAGCCTAATAGCGTTAATATTTTGCAAAAATTAATATTAGTGGATATATCAGTTTTTAGGGGCCTCTTCCGGATCTGTCCCCCCCGCACAGCGGGCTCTGTGGGCGCCTTATCGCCGCCAGTGGTCACTGGTTCCAGTACATAGTATTAGTAATTGGTTAGGTTATATTGAAACCAGACGAATAGTGGTGAATATCAGAGGAAACAACAGGAACTCAATTCAAGGTATTTATAAACATATTTGATATTTATATTTTTTACTTCCATACTTTCTATCCACGCGTTATTACATGGACCTGTTTACAAGCCTAAATTTTTTGTTTGACAATCGTAAGAAAAAACGATAGCCTGATATGGACATGTAGGTACCTATCTATCTTTTATGTAACTATAAAAAAATGTCAATGTTAATTGTTGTTTTTCAGCAGGTGCATAAATTTTGTTTTATTTACAAATAATTATTTATATAGGGTTTTTAAATTCCCAAGAAATTTAAAGTTTAGTTTTATATTTTTCCAATCATTAAAGGTATTCAAACGAAATTTGGTACAGAGCATGCATTGATTAATTGTCATAAAGTGTGATAATACAGAGTTCCCCAAATAGCCAGTGGCGGAGATATGGGTATAAACTACACTACTGCCCCTTACAGAATTTTCTTTTATGCACTTGCATAGCTTTTCTTATTCTAAGCAAAAAGGGTATCTCAATACTTTTTGTATCTGACAAAGTTTTACGGGAAAATTAATATTTATCGTTTATTGCTTTCGGAATGCAAAACAGTACATTATTTCATTTGAAAAAAAAAAGACATTTCAGATCTCGATTTGGCCAGTGCTGATAAGAACTGGCTAAAATATCACAGTAATTTAACAACCTATTTTTCTTTTAAAATCGAAAATCAAATTGTCGATAAAGTTACATATTTTTAATCTCACACAAAATTGACTTTTGACAGGCAAATTTTGATTTCCTTAACCATAAGACTAAGACATTGTTTAATATTTTCTGGCCAATTAGAAATCTTGTGTTATTTCTTCAAATTATATAATTTTTCTTCTCGCATTTCAAAAAGGAGTTCCTGTGTCTAAAAAATCAAATTTGACGCGAAACTTATATACAAAAAAAATGTCAAGGCAGTTTTTGCTTAAAATGAAAAAAATTATTCAAGTACATAAAATAAATGATCAGATTCGGTATATGAGGATTTTGAGGGATCATGATTTAATAATGCTATGCCGTCATATTTTAAATAAAAAGTATAGTTAGGATAGGTACACTGAAAATGGGGGTTATAAAAAGTCCTAAATTTGCATTTTGAAAGCGACAGTGCGTTTATTCTGACAAAAATTTCCCAATTGGTCAAAACCAATCACATTACAGGAAAAGTGTCAGAGAATTTAAATTCAACCAACGAGATTGACACTCATTTGTATTATAAGGCCTATACCTAGAGGCTTAGCGTCGGGTAGGCATGGAAAATTTAAAATAAAATATTGTTACTTTTACTATGTATAAATGCATTTATAAATTTGTGTGTACATTATATACAGGGTGGACCCAGATCGACTATACGACAGGTGTAAAAGACAAAAAAAATTTCGAGTTGAAACTTGACCTTTGCTTGATTAGAAACTAATTTGCACCATATTATTATATTGTAAAAATCAAGCAGGCCTTGACGGGCAATTTATTCGTTTCCAGTTCAGGTAAACTACATTCTCATTCATCCTTAAGAGATATGGAAAAATTTTATTAGAAAAAGTCGTTCAGAATGCAAATCCAAGTGCCCGTACCAAATTTTAAAACAATCGGCAGACTTTGATTTTTTTTTTTAATTTCAACTTTATTTTTTGGAAAAAAAATCAAAGTATGCCGATTGTTTTCAAATTTAGTACAGGGTCTTAAATTTGCATTCTGAACATTTTTTTTCTGACAAAATGGTTCAATAAATGTACTTGATTTGCGCTAAAACCGCAAAAATTGAAAAAATAAAAAAACAAAATGTGCCGATTGTTTTATAATTTGGTACGGTGATTAAATTAAATAGAATATTTTCAATTGTATCAGATTGATCAACTTTTTTTCTAAATATTTTTTAAGTGCAAAATAACAAGTTAATAGGGGGTTTAATTATCATAGTGTGATCACGCCAAATAGTACAAATAACTTTAAAATTTCGACTTATAGCTCGGAAGAAAATTCACTTGAACTTGCGAGCTACGAATTGTAGTTTTGGGGCAATATATCACAAAAAACATTTTCTTTAGAAAAAAATAGCAAGAAGTATCTGCATTCGTTTGACTTCGCGGAACGGGAAGTGCTCGCTCCCTCGAACTGCTGTCCTTTGTGCATATTACCATAGTAGGAATTTAACTGTTGCAGTAGAAATAGGCCAATATTTTGTTTTTTCCGGCAAATGGTAGCGGATGGAATGGCTGTATGCAATGTGTCTTGTGTGGCAGTGACGTGTCCCTCACCCTAGCAGTTTTATACCCACGCCAAATTCGATGTTTCTGTTGTGCATTTGCTTATTAGATGATAAATTTATTTAGGTTTTACTATTGATTTAGTTTTTACGTATGGGCAGGGCGGGGTATCCACACACACAGCAGAATACGTAATTAACAAAGTAAATAAACTAATATCACCGTAACTGTAAAATTACAAGATTTTTTACGGACAATGCAGCAAATATGCATAAATTGAAAAAAAAATTGTAGCTAACAACATGGACCATCCATAATAACGGTCCGCTCACACTTCATACTTTCTTTCAAAGGGTTTAGAAAAGAAATAACAAGAGTAAAAGAACACATAGGTAAAAAAGCCGTGGGGCTACAGCCCCCGAGTAAAAAATTAGAAAATTCGCCCGCAAACAACCGATAACGTATAGTTTGAGTTCAGGCAATCGGACAATATAACTAGACACTTCTCAGCATGGCTCAGAGTCACGATCACTATACACCCAGTATATATTATCACGTTTGGAATGCATCTTCGTGGGGAATTAGTTGCCTTCTATCTACCCCTACTTCGATTATTGACCACAAGGTTGTCAATTATATACGACACCTCATACCATACACATGTGAATAAAGACGATTCTGATACATTTGGCAACGGTGTCCGGCCCGTGGTCTGTTGTCTTTGTTCAAAGAGAAATAGCGCTCGGCGCGAAGTGGATAAAGTCAAGGTGTGGGGATTACGGCTATGAATGTTAACTACCGGATTACGAGGAAAAAGGGGTGATAGGGGGACACGACGGAGCCAGGGGGCATGTAGGGGGCGCGATTGGACCAAGACAGCTGCTTGATCTGGGGCTGACAGTTTTTTCGTTGGAACGAAGTATTTTAGTTCCGCGCTGCGTCTACCTGTTCCTGTTCCCAGCGCGGTTCGGCCTTTAGTCCCGAACGGTGCCTCTCGTGCAGTGGCGTACCTTCAAATTTTGGCCCCCCCGCCAAAATTAAATTTGGGCCCCCTCAAATTGGAAAACAAAACAAAAACATACATGAAGGTGAAACTATCACAAACTTTTATTTCTTAGTAAATAAAAACAAAAAAGTTTTTAAAATAAAAATATATCTACAGGGTGTCCAGCTTTAAAACTGTACAAATCCGTAAAATCTTCATTTTTGAAGATAGTCGCCTGAACTTTTTTTGTTTGAAAGGCTTTCAAAAGCCGCTTCTTTTGACCTCTTTACCATTTTTAAAATGCAAATCCAGGGAGTGTTGTGATTTTTTTATACCCTCGATTTTCACGTAAACGATTTAGCGATTTTTTTATTTAAAATCTGATCACACAGCGTTAATCAAAACACCCCAAAACCCCCATATACATACCAAATTGAAAAATAATAATTTTAAGGGCATCTGCGAAGTTAAGTGTGCTATGGAATCCATTCAAAACAGTTGAATAGTCAACAGGACCACTCAAAGTGTTGGTGTACAAAGTTCCAATACAAAATATACAGGGTGTTATTATCTATGCCATCACAAAGTACTGAATTTTTGGAACTTTATACGGGTCAAAAATCGAGTATATCAAAACTGCCCCAGACACTATAAACGAACTAAGTAAAAAAAATATACAGAAGCCTGCCAGTCAGTAAGTCCATATCAGTTAAGGTAGCTGGTGTGCCAAAACAGGAAACGCACACAAAATGTTATGTGCCTGTTGACTATTCAACTGTTTTGAGGGGATTCCATGGCACACTTGACTCGCCAGCACTTTTAAAATTCCTATTTGGCTGAACTTTGACACCCTGCAGAATGGAACTCGCTGTATACCTTTTCTTCAAATTTGGTATATGGGGGTTTTGGTGTTCTGATTAACTCTGTGGTCTCAGGTTTTCAATAAAAAATCGCTAAAAGGTTTTCGTGAAAATCGGGGTTTAAAAAAATCGTAGGCGGCCCTGAATTTGTATCTTGACAATGGTAGAAAGGTCAAAAGAAGCGGTTTTCGAAAGCCTATCAAAGAAAAGAAAAAGTTTAGGCGATTGATGCACAATGAATTTGCCACCCTAACGTTCTTAATATACCTAAATAATATCATAGTTTTTTACTGCAGGAGACGTCGATGAACTTTAATTAGTTCTCTTTCTTTAGTATTTCTAAAGTCACTTGAAACGGCATAAAAAAGTCTAATTGGCGTCACAAAAAGAATATAGGAGCGTCAGGCAGTTTTCAAAAATATACATACCAAGCAACATAATATTTCACTTTTAAGGTTTTTTAAGGTTGTCGTCAAACACGACGTAAAGGTTAATGCACCATATAATTGTTGTCTTTAAAAAGCCATATTGACATATCGATTATACTATTTACGCAAATATATCCTAAGATCTGTGAAATTATGGCATGCCTATCCACCGCATTTCGCTGCACAAATGGCCAGCCGTCGAACAGTGTAACCCATGCAAATATTGGCGATACTATATTAGGCGAGCATGCAGTCACTTGTTTTTACTACAATATCTATCTTATCTGTCCCTTTCATCTCTTTTTACTGCTAATGCCAGGTGCAGTTTAATATGGTTAAAAAAGTGTTTTGTCTCGTATTTTATTGCCGAGGCGCCTGTTGTCCTCGAGTTACCCTAGTAAAATATAAATGAACTCACTTGGAACACAGTGATATACGGGGCGCGATCTATTTCATAGCATTTACCACGCTCTGCTACTGGTAAAAATACCAGACCGTATGTATAAAATTCAAAGGTTTTCATGCTGTTCCAAGTGACTTAATTTATACCATACCCACATCGCGGTACTCGCCTATTTTTTTTTAATTGTCCACGAATGTGTTCCTTTTTCTTTTCAAAACGTACCCCCCCCTGTGCATTAAGCCAAGAGCCGCCACTGGCTTTAAAGGAACACACTATCTTGAGATTTATGTGAAACAGTGGACACAACTTTTTCAGATTTGCGAGGAACATGAAGACGAAATTGATCCAATAATTTTTGAAAGTGTCGAATACACAAATTAAACGGATGGCAGATTGTTTAAAACCATATTATACTCGAATTAATCTCTGTGGCATTAGATAAATAAATTATATCGTGCTGCCACTTAAAAAGTATTGAGCAGCAAAAGTACAAAGATAGTGCAATTTAGTTCTCTTTCCAGAGCGAGCTTCTATTTCGATGTGATTATGTCCGCGTAGCAAAAAATATTGTGAGCACATTTTGAGATGATTATTTTACGAAGCTCTAGAAGGACCACTTTATATTTTATTCCTAGATCTCGACTTTAAATTCGAGATCTCGACTTTGAACTCGAGATCTTGCAATTTATGCGCCATAGGCTTTATTTTCACTCGTATACAAATAAATAATACAAATTACAAATTAAATTATCACAGGTAAACTACTTGCTTACCTACTTTTCAACACCACATTTAAATTAGGTGTTGAAATAATTTTAAGGTTACAGTCAATTACTAAAAGTTATCTAAATTAAGGAATCTGACCTGCTAGAAGGCTTAAATTAGCTGGACAATACCTACTTAATAAATAATTTTACTAGCTAGGCCAATTTACCTGGATCCTTCCATAGTGGATATAATAGTTATTTATGTACCAAGGCACTGAAGTTCAACTTTTTATGACTCATGTGGAATTTAGTTATTTAGTTAACCACATGAGTCATAAAAAGAACTTCAGTGCCGAGGTACATATTATGGTTTTTTTTGAAATCGAAAAAAAAATGTTTTATTAGGCAAGAAAAGGATAATAAGGGATCACCCGTCCATGAACCGACTACGCGAGGCGTTGCTTGACTTTGACGCTCGCTCTACCTAGGTCAAGTATGACGAGGCACGGCTCCTTCGAACAGAAAAACCAAACTGCTCCTTGTTGTGCAGCCTCCATAACAAATCTATTGATATTTAAACCTACTAAAATATTTATTCTGAAAGATTGCGCTGCTATAGGTAATAATTTCGCAATGTGTACGAAAAGTTAAATGGGCCTTTATTGGCCGGGTTTTGAATATTTGGTCACTTTTGACGGGCGATGGCTCCGCGTCTGACGTTTGATGTTTACATCTCGCCAAGGCCTACTTATTGAAAAAATCGTACAATAATGGGTTACTTCAGTGCCGATTTCTGAGCTTTTAATGACGATTTTGGGACACTTTACTGCCGATTTCAAGAAAAATAAATGTACTTTGGTACTCGCCTCCATTTTCATAGTAGATTTTGCCAAAGTATCTTCAATATTTTCCTCTTATCATGGTTTACACTGTAGCCGAAAGGGTTGAAATGATTTTTATTTACGGGCAAGAAGCTAAATGTGCATTGAGAACAGCTAATACTTTTAATGCAAGATATCGTTCCACAAGGCACTAGGCATGAGAAATAAGCAAGAAATCAAGAATTTCGGGTAAGTGCGGCAACGTTGCGCCAATTCCACAGCTACTCAAATCAACAAGTTCCCCTACATTCCCTAGTACCGACCCGCTCCTCCCCGTAGAAAATAAAAATTGCGTTAACTGACGTATTAACACGCCAGTCAACGAAAATAGGTTAGATGATAAATCGCTGCATTATCATTATAATAAAATGGATTTAAAGTTTTACACAGTTTCTTGGTGTTTTGAGATTCACGTAACGTGAAATTACGCGGATTTCTTTGATTGTCAAAGTGGTATCAGTTAAATAAGGTATAATATCGTGTTATTATAGAAGAATCTCGTAGTGTTTTTTTTACATTGGTTTATTACACTTCTTTATCTTAACCGCGAACCAAATCTTTGGTTTATTTCAATTTTTAAAGCTTCCCTGGAGTCTTCGGGTGAGGTTCTGATGCTTCCAGGGCCCCCGAAAAATCGAGAAATGAGAAAAAACAAGCAATTTCCAATATAGTGGTTTCTGAGGATTTTCCGTCGGTTTCATTGATTCTACAGCCGTCCCGTTTCTCGAAAGTGGTTAATCGTGAATCGGGAATTTCTCTCGGATTTTCGAGATTCTTTTTGGTACCGGAGGAAAGTACGACACCCAATTAAGAGATTTACCACCTTCTTCGATTTTTAGAAGGGCTCTATTCGAGGTTGTCGAAAGACTTTTGCGAAAAAAGCCGCCAATGTCCGTGGGCAGGGTTATAAGATTTTCCACTATTATTCAGGCAATCTAAGGCCAATCTAACAGCGCCGAATTTACTGTTTTTTGCACTGTAACTGGCAATGTCACGTAAGGTAATGTCGCGTAATAAGATGTTAGATTTGCCGCCACTTACGCTTTTAAGGTTATCGCTGGCTTTCAAACCGCGAGAGAGGGGAGGGGTAATTGCAACGTTGTCAGTTGAACGCCTTTGCGTCCGCAGTCCGCACGTATTGGAACGATTTCAAGGGCCGCGCGTGTACATCCGAAAACTGGTCATAAAGTTGAAAATGACGGGATCTGTAGAAAACAAGAAAAGGACAGAGCTCAGGATACTTCAAGAAAACGCCCAGATCGAAGTCCTGGGTCATTTTGCAATGAGTCCTACTACCTCCATTCGTCAGACAGCAGCTGCAACTGGACTTTCTTATCAGTCAGTGCGAAAAGTTTTAAAATTGCACAAATTTCATCCCTACAAAATTCAGACCCATCAGGAACTTATGGAAGACGATCCCGACCGTACAGAGTTCAGTTTTGCGAAGAAATTACAGATAAAATTACCAATGATTCTGAATTGCTCAAAAATATCTGTTTCAGCGGCAAATGTAGTTTATTTCTCAACGGTTTTGTTAACAAGCACAATTGTCGATATTGGAGTGACGAAAATCCGCATGCCTTCACAGAAGGTCATACTCAGTATCCCGAAAAACTTAATGTGTATGGGCAGGTATTCTAGGAGACAAGGTCATCGGGCCAATATTTATACCATGCAATCTAAATGGCGAGTTTTATTTGCATTTATAAGAAACGACTATTAACCCTCTTATTACGGAGGAAATAGAAAACCAAGAAGGCGACCATGTGAACTTAAACCTCGATGAGAACAAAATCCATTTTCAACAGGCTGGAGCACCCCCACACTACGTTCTACCAGTTAGGCAGTTCTTAGATCGAGAATTTCCAATGCGCTGGATTGGAAGAAGAGGACCCGTAGAATAGCCTCCACGATCCCCAGATCTAAGTCCCTTAGATTTTTTTCTTTGGGGTTATTTAAAAAAGTGTTATTTATAAAACCCAGCCCGAATCTATTGAAGATCTTCCTCAACGAATCAATACAGAATGTAGATAAATTCCTAGACAAGTTTTCCACAATGTAAGAAGGGAATTTGAAAATAGGCTATACTATTGTTTACGAAATAACGGACAGCACTTTGAACATTTAATTTAGATAACTTTTTGTTATTGACTGTAATAAATTCTTATTAATACAATTGTAATTTGAATTATTTTTGTAATTGACTGTAATAAATTTGTATTAATACAAATAAATTGTATTTTGAATTATTAATAATAATCTTTTCTGTACCTGGAAAACCTTAAAATTATTTCAAAACCTACTTTAAATGTGGTGTTCAAATATTAAGTAGGAGCTAATTTAAGCCTTCTGGCAGGTCAATTTCCTTTATTACCATCTCTTGTTTTGAATTCAGGGCAACTTTGCAAACATTTTGTAGGTATTTAGTTGATTTTCAAATGTGATACTTACTAAAATCAAATATTCTTGAATAAATCGATAATTATTAGGTACTGAACCAAATGTACCTATCGTTGGTACCGTTGGAAAGCATTTTTAAGGAGCTTTTCAGGGGTAATATAACAAGTGGTGTGCCTATTATCGATAATACCTTTCGTTAATTTTATGAGTTATAATCCCAAAGCTGAAAATACCACGACTGCGCAGCAGGAGTGGTATTTTCTTAAGAAAATTCGTGTACTCTAAAAATTTCCGGCAATAATTCAAGCACTAGGGCGATTACTAGTGAAAATACCACTAGTGGTATTATCGCTGAAATAATCACCTGATTGGTTAATATTTCAAAAATCATATAATTTCATTGGTTCATATTGGCAGGCGTTGAATTCTCAACGATGTATCACAAGTGGGGGGTTGCCATTTAAGATTTTAAAGTTGGGGTGGACGGAGCCTATGGGGTTGGAGGAGGGGCGTCACTTCGAGTTCAAAGTCGAGATCTCGAGTTCAAAGTCGAGATCTAGTAATAAAATATAAAGTGGTCCTTCTACAGCTTCGTATTATTTCAATGTCAAAATGAATTATCGCCAAAAGCCAACATGGGATATTTATGTTATACATTTTAGCTTCGATACAAATAACTATTTGGCCTTTATTTGCAGTTAGGCTCACACGATGGCGAGCGGTGGATTAGAACTCCCCAGGATAATCTTCCCGGACCACATTGTCCAGCACTGTCAGCGCTGTGACGATTGCCTCAATTACTTGACTGTGGGACCCGTCGTGTTGACCGCTGACAAACTGATTTTCTGTGGGCGCTGCTCAGACTCTTTCAAAGAGCAGGTATGTGCACAGAGAAGACCAGAATATATATTAAATATATAATATTTAATAAATGCTTAACAGTAAATGAACGAAACTTTGAACGTTTAACTCAAATGATAACTTCAACTATTTTATTTTCTGATCTAGATGAAAATATGAAATCACTACAATGGCCTATATCAGCAAATATATTTTTAAGTTTTGAAAAATTCAAACTCGCAACAAGTTGGAAAATCTAGCAAATGACATTTGTTGTTTTCAATAACCACAATAACCCAATAAAAGAGTTTACTGGTTGGTTACCTCTGCCTCAGATTGTCAATGTCCACTACAAAATATATAGGTTAGGTTATGTTCACAAACAACCAAACAAAGCATTTATTTCCAACAGGTAGAAACACCCAATTACAGGAAACCATAATACACAAATATATAAATAATGACAATAAAGAAAAATCTAACTCTGACTTTATCTTAGCAATTCCCTCTCGATGCATTGAATTATTGTATGAATGGCGTCAACATTTATGTCGCACATATGACACATATTATCATAAATATTACACATCTGAAACGTAGGACATTGAAACATTAGGGTTCCAAATAATGGCACCAAAATGCAATTTGGAGCGACCAAACGTGTAATATCGCTGTCTGATCGTATTTAAATCTTCGAAATTGTTACTGTTCCGTATAATAAAACCAAGAATTTTGGAAGCATCAGCTACCAGCTTCCCAACATGATAAACAAAAGTAAATTTACTATCAAAATAAATGCCCAGATCACTGATGCAGTTTACACTGTTCGGAGGAGTACCATCTATGGTGTAATCAAAAACTATGGGATCGGATATCCCACGGTAACTCATAATATTGCATTTATCAACGTTAAGGTACAACTTATTTTCTTTACACCAGTTTACAATTATATCGATGTTATATTGCAGGATAATACAGTCACTTGGAGATGCAATATCTAGAAATATTTTAACATCATGAGCATATGCTAATCTATCACAGGTCAGCTGTCCCAGAAGACCATCGATAAATATTAAGAATAAAAGTGGCCCAAGATTTGAACCTTGTGGCACACCGGATGATGGAACATCCATTGCCGATTTGAACCCTTCGTATTCAACAAACTGTTACGACTCCGATAGATTCAGCAAACTGGTTGTTCCACCAAACTGACGTATTTTAAACAGCAGTATGTAATGGTCAATCTGATCAAACGCTTTCCTGAAATCTGTATAGGTATGTTCACGATACCTACCATAGAGAAGACCAGAATACAGAGAGTCCATCTTGTCAAATATGTCAAATTGACAGAATCTGTCAAGTTCACTTTGACGTGACATTATCTTTGAGAAAGGAGGAAGATTTATTCTCCGAAAGCGTAGAAAACAAAGTTGTTGAAGTTATCTTTTGAGTTAAATGTTGAAAGTTTTGTTCATTTGCTGTTAAGCATTTATGAATTTTCCTGTCGACTTGAAAAAGTTGCCTTCTAATCAGATTGGTTCAGGTTTCTGTGACCCTTATCTCGTAGTTTCTGTTTAGTTTTGGCTACCAGTTTCGCAACTATATAGTTACATCATCAGACCACAGAAATATCAAAGAAGCAGACGTACATTTGAGTAATTAAGTTTATAAACAGTCATTAGTGACTATATATTATAGTAAAGTAGATTATTTAAGATAAAAAATATCCGCTTTCAAAATAGTTTTCGGCACATTTTCTTAAATATATCATCAGAATGACTTCCTAAATATAGTGTTGGGAATCGAACCCGTTTTGCAAAATTCGATTTTGTTTATTTTTGCAATTTTGATGACGTTTTACACGGATGCATATAGTTTTGTACACATATATGTATATATGTAAATAATTAGATTTTCAGTAGAAACAATCAGAGTGACGGCATTTTGTTGCTATTTTCATTGGGAACAAATTGCATTCCGGACATTTTTACCATACGAAGTTATCTTGTGAGTAATTCAAGAAAATGTGGAGAAAAATATTTTTAAAACGGCTATTTTTATCTCAAATTGTTAATAACTTCTTTAGAGACGCACGAATTTATAGTGCACATTCGCATCAACATACAGTGTGTTGCACTTTGAGTCGAGACAAATCCATATTTTTCGAAAAATGGACAGATTAAAAAAAATTTTTTCAACCTCTAAGTAGTAGGTACTCCAAGAGCTCTATATTTTGGGTCATAATTTTTTGAAATAGCCCTACTCCATGTCCTACTGTTATTAAAAGAAAACCCCCATAAATATATTAGTCTTTTTTTGAGAATAAAATGAATAGTACCATCGAATTGGCCATAGTCCAAAAGCCTTGGTACAAAATTTCAATGCTTTAAGTTATATTGGAAAACTTGGGTTTCTGGGGTATTTTGGTGATCTTTTTTCGAGAATCGATTAGTCTTTTCCTAAGGTATTATTTTACATAGTATAGACAATGTGTTCAAAAATTCAAATGTTACGAAAATAGTCATTTATGTACCAAGGCACTGTTGTTCAACTTTTTATGACTCATGTGGAATTTAGTTGCCGAGGCCTCTGGCCGAATCAAATAAACCACATGAGTCATAAAAAGAACTTCAGTGCCGAGGTACATATTATATTTTTTATGAAATCGGAAAAAAAAAAGTTTTATTAGGCAAGAAAAGAATAATAAGGGATCACCCGTCCATGAACGGACTACGCGCGGCATTGCTTGACTTTGACGATCGCTCTATCTAGGTCAATTATGACAAAGACCCGGCGACTTCGAAGAGAAAAACCAAACTGCTGCTTGTTGTGCAGCCTCCATAATAAATATATTGATATTCAAACCTACTAAAATATGTATACTGATAGATTGCGCTGCTATAGGTAACAATTTCGCCATGTGTACGAAAAGTTAAATGGACCTTTATTGTCCGGGTTTTGAATATTTGGTCACTTTTAACAGGCGATTATTGGCGATTATTGGCAGGCACGTATTGGAACGATTTCAAGGGCCGCGCGTGTACATCCGAAAACTGGTCATAAAGTTGAAAATGACGGGATCTGTAGAAAACAAGAAAAGGACAGAGCTCAGGATACTTCAAGAAAACGCCCAGATCGAAGTCCTGGGTCATTTTGCAATGAGTCCTACTACCTCCATTCGTCAGACAGCAGCTGCAACTGGACTTTCTTATCAGTCAGTGCGAAAAGTTTTAAAATTGCACAAATTTCATCCCTACAAAATTCAGACCCATCAGGAACTTATGGAAGACGATCCCGACCGTACAGAGTTCAGTTTTGCGAAGAAATTACAGATAAAATTACCAATGATTCTGAATTGCTCAAAAATATCTGTTTCAGCGGCAAATGTAGTTTATTTCTCAACGGTTTTGTTAACAAGCACAATTGTCGATATTGGAGTGACGAAAATCCGCATGCCTTCACAGAAGGTCATACTCAGTATCCCGAAAAACTTAATGTGTATGGGCAGGTATTCTAGGAGACAAGGTCATCGGGCCAATATTTATACCATGCAATCTAAATGGCGAGTTTTATTTGCATTTATAAGAAACGACTATTAACCCTCTTATTACGGAGGAAATAGAAAACCAAGAAGGCGACCATGTGAACTTAAACCTCGATGAGAACAAAATCCATTTTCAACAGGCTGGAGCACCCCCACACTACGTTCTACCAGTTAGGCAGTTCTTAGATCGAGAATTTCCAATGCGCTGGATTGGAAGAAGAGGACCCGTAGAATAGCCTCCACGATCCCCAGATCTAAGTCCCTTAGATTTTTTTCTTTGGGGTTATTTAAAAAAGTGTTATTTATAAAACCCAGCCCGAATCTATTGAAGATCTTCCTCAACGAATCAATACAGAATGTAGATAAATTCCTAGACAAGTTTTCCACAATGTAAGAAGGGAATTTGAAAATAGGCTATACTATTGTTTACGAAATAACGGACAGCACTTTGAACATTTAATTTAGATAACTTTTTGTTATTGACTGTAATAAATTCTTATTAATACAATTGTAATTTGAATTATTTTTGTAATTGACTGTAATAAATTTGTATTAATACAAATAAATTGTATTTTGAATTATTAATAATAATCTTTTCTGTACCTGGAAAACCTTAAAATTATTTCAAAACCTACTTTAAATGTGGTGTTCAAATATTAAGTAGGAGCTAATTTAAGCCTTCTGGCAGGTCAATTTCCTTTATTACCATCTCTTGTTTTGGATTCAGGGCAACTTTGCAAACATTTTGTAGGTATTTATTTGATTTGTCAAATGTGATACTAAAATCAAATATTCTTGAATAAATCGATAATTATTACTGAACCAAATGTACCTATTGTTGGTACCGTTGGAAAGCATTTTTAAGGAGCTTTTCAGGGGTAATATAACAAGTGGTGAGCCTATTATCGTTGATCCATCGAAGCTATTATCGAAAATACCTTTCGTTAATTTTACGAATTATAATCCCAAAGCTGAAAATACCACGACTGCGCAGCAGGAGAGGTACTTTCTTAGACTTTAAAGTCGAGATCTCGAGTTTAAAGTCGAGATCTCGAGTTCAAAGTCGAGATCTCGAGTTCAAACAACGGTTACAGATAACGCTTCTAATTTTTTAAAAGCATTCAGAGAGTTTGGAATAAATGTTAATATCGATATAATATGCTTACTGGGGCTGGGTTAGAAAACTCTTCTGCTGAAGACGTTGGTAGTTTTGAAGGTGAAGATTGAGCATGAGCACGCAGTAGAAGATGATTTGGGTTTGACGATCAACAATGGTAATATAATATATGCAATACAAACAATAAACAATACAATATAACAAACATACCAAGTGATTAAAAAGTATCTTATAAAGTATTTAAGTTCCTTTTTTTAAAGAGTAACTAGATACCCAAAATAACTTAAGATACTTTTTCAATAAGTAACTTATCTTGTAACTAGATACTTTTCCAAAGTATCTTTGACAGCTCTGCTAGGCGATATAGTTTTTGTTTTCCTGGCATGCATGTTTATAATACAATGTTAAGATCTACCTGCTAGCTATTTTTTTAAAGTGAATAAGAAATCTGCACCGCACGTTTGAATATCACTTCCGGTTTAGCCGAAAGTGACTTTTTTTGCTAAAAATAAAAGGGATTAGTTTCCCTAAATTGAATGTTAATTTTTACAGGTTACCATGACTAAATCTTTGTTCAACATCATTGCGGAAGAAAGCAAGTTCAAATGCATCAACCACTATGAAGGGTGCAACGCAATTTTGGGTTTTGACGAGACACGCAAGCACGAGACGAACTGTAGAGGCAAAGACTATGAGTGTCTGTTTTGCTCATATCGAGGTATTATCTTAGTATGAAGAGTTGTTACAGTGTGAAACATGAGTAAAACTTTGGTTTGATGACATACTTTGATTATAAAATCAGTCGCATTAGAGTCATTTTGATATAGTTCGATATTGGTTTATTTCTATAACCCTTTTTTAAAATATAACTAAAATAAATAAGCTGTATTATAGTACCTATGTCGGTTCATACAGCTTTCAGGTTCGACTAAGGGTATCAAAATTACCATGGAAAATTTAAAATAGATATTGCGAGAATATTATAAGTGAAGATTTGACAGTTTACATTAATAATTGTTGTATTCCCACAATTACATACAATAATATATTATTGAAAATTCAACAAAGCCAATACTGCTGTGGAAATTTTCCATAATTATCATTATTCATTTTCATACAGTTTGTTACAAATATGTCAATGCATCTTTAATAGAATGTCTCGGATTTTAAAACTTGTCGTGGTCTATTTTCTTTATTTTTTAAACTTCCAGTAATTCTCAATTTGTTATAACTATATCTGAAATACATGTGAAGAGGTAGGACTCTCCCTGAGTATATTCGTGCGTATTCACGCCTTGCACGCTTCAGATTCTTTTGGCAAGAAACATAACATTCAACAATTTCGTTTTTTTTTCTCTAATAGGTACTATATCAATAATATACCATTCTCACATCACAATGTGGTAACACAACAATTAACACCTGATACAAACTGTCGAAGTCAAGCTCTCATTCTCGTGATAGTTGTTTTGAATTGTCCAACATTCAATAATTCAAAAATATACAGGGTGTTCCATAAAAAAACGTAAATTTGGTCTATATATCCAAAACGCGGCATTTATTTGCTTTCTGAATACACAACTGAAATCGCAAGAATATTTTTTATAATTTTAATATTTACATTTTTTTCCAAAATTAAAAACAAAAATGTTAAGTGGGTAGAATGTTATATGAATAACGCTGTACATATATTAGGTTCATCACGACTACAATAACCCCCTCAAGCAACTCAAACGAAAATGGTAGCTATATAATAGGTAACTTGGTGAGTAAGAAAACTCATCAGTGGTTCCATCTAGAATCCAACTGATAGTCGTTTGAGAAAATTATTGGGCATTTTATAAAACTACTGGTTTTATAATTCGCTTACAACTTATATTACATATTTTAATTTTCATTTTTCCTTTTATGTTTGACATTTTAGTGTTCTAAGAAAGACCCACTAAGAAGAGTTTTGACGTTGACAATTTGTGTCAAGTTTCTTTTACTTCAAAACTATCAAAGTTTCACTCATTACTCTGGTTTTCTGAAGATTAGTTATAAATATTGTTAACTTTGCCGTTTGTAGCCACGAATGGAAGTCAACTAGTTTTCCATTATGAAAGCTGTCATTTGGAAAAGGTCGTGCGCAAAAACTCATTTAAAATTCCACCCGCTTGCGAAGATCAGGAAACGGAACTAATCTTTTACGACCACTCACACATTTTGATGTTTTCAATATTTTTTAAAGAAGATCAATTGAAAATCTCTGCTAGTTACATTACAGACTATTCTGAAAGTTTAGTCTGTTCGATTCGATTTGAAGAGAACAACGTCAGCCTCTTGTTTGTGATAAATTTAACTGGATCCGGAAAAGGCAGAAAGTATCTTGATGTTCCAATTGGAAAATTAAATCAGCATTTCCCGGGACTCTCCAATGTTGTTTCCAAAGTGGAAATGGGGAGTAGAAAACCACCCGAACGCAAGTTTGAAGAGGAGCTTTTAAGAATTCGCAAAAATTTTGTCGAATTGCGGGATAAATACAGAGAGGACTTTGTCGTACAACTACTGAAAGAAACGTGTAATATGCAGGAAAACAATATAAAGCTTTTCGAGGAATCGAACGAGGGAGGCTTGGGCAATCTTGCAACCACTGGCATAATGATTCCTAAAAAGGACAATGCTTTGCTGAAACGAAAATATTTACTTTATGGAGAGAATATTTTAGAATGTGCAGAATGTGGCCAATTCAAAAAATATGGAAACATTTTTTTCTACTTAGACGGCAACCAACTATGCGACCGATGCTTCGTAAGTAAAGGTTTGTGGTGGGCAGAAATCGACTGCCTTGAGTCCACATATACATGCCCCTGCGCAATGGTCGAAACTTTTTGGAATTATCACGAGCACAAGAGAAAGTGTATTTTGAGAACCTACAAGTGTGTAGTGGATTCTTGTAAGGATAGCTTTAACTTTGATGATATGGTGAAGCATTGGCACTCAGATCATCCCTTGAAGTGTGGCAAGTGTATGGAATTGGACCGTGCGAAGAACCATACTTTTTACTGGTTACCCGATTATGAACTATTTTTTATTCAAATCAGTTGGAGCAAGGAATCGAATTATGTAGGTAGAGTTCAAGTAAAAGGAATTGATGTATCAACTTATTATCATGGTGTAGCAGTTTTCGAATATGAAAAGAGTGACTATAATTGCAATATGAAGGTTAGATCGCCCAATGTTATTCCATATCTACCATTTAATTATACCATACTTAATCCAATCTCAAATATTAATTTTACATATGTACAAAAGCATTATTAAATATTTCTTAAAACTGCGTGTGTTATAAATATATGTAGTAGTATTTAATTATCTATTCTATATCCATTTATATCCAGTCATTTATAGACCAGTCAATTGGACTCCTCTAGAAAAACTCAACCATTCAAACTTTCAACTAATAAGGACATAGGTTGGCGCCTATAGTCGTAAAGATTTTACATCGACTTAAAAAGTAACATTGGGCTTAATTTTGAGGGCGAAAAAAGTTTTTTGTTAATTCGACCCATCCACATTGGAGGTTTTTTACAACTCTGAACTTTAACTTTAAATGCATAAACGGCAGGATGGAATCGAATTTAAACTTCATTTACGACATCTACCGGCCGAAGTAACTACCTCGGAAAAAGTCAGTTTCGGCACAAGTACCTAATTCATTTGGCTTTTCAAAAAAATTCACAGCAAGTATCTTAAGGGTATTGAAAATACCAGATATAAATAATTTTATTTTACATTGATTTTTATAAAAATAGTAACAGTAAATAAAATTTACACATTCGCTGCAAGTGCACCTATGGCAAATTTTCAACTAAAAAGACACGAAAATTTGTATTTTTTTAAAATTTAATAAAAATATCATACCAATAAAACTCATCTTTTTCATTCATAAAGTACATATATTTTTCTTGAAATCGGCAGTAAAGTGTCCCAAAATCGTCATTAAAAGCAGAGAAATCGTACAATAATGTAGCCCATTATTGTACGATTTTTTCAATAAGTAGGCCTTGGCGAGATGTAAAGATCAAACGTCAGACGCTGAGAAATCGCCCGTCAAAAGTGACCAAATATTCAAAACCCGGCCAATAAAGGCCCATTTAACTTTTCGTACACATTGCGAAATTGTTTCCTATAGATGCGCAATCCTTCAGTATACATATTTTAGTAAATTTGAATATCAATAGATTTGTTGTGTAGGCTGCACAAGAAGCAGCAGTTTAGTTTTTTTGTCAGAAGGTGCCGTGTCTCATACTTTACCTAGGTAGAGCGATCGTTAAAGTCAAGCAACGCCGCGCGTAGTCGGTTCATGGACGGGTGATCCCTTATTATTATTTTCTTGCCTAATAAAACATTTTTTTTCCGATTTCAAAAAAAATATAATATGTACCTCGGCACTGAAGTTCTTTTTATGACTCATGTGGTTTATTTGCCTCGGCCAGAGGCCTCGGCAACTAAATTCCACATGAGTCATAAAAAGTTGAACTTCAGTGCCTTGGTACATAAATAACTATTGTTTAGCATGATATATCATTTTAACAACATGTATTACATAACATATTATAACATTAATACATTTTATTAAACATTAAAACGTAAACTATAAAATTTGATTAAACACATTCATATTATCATATTTCATCTAATAAATAAAAACTTCAATATTTCGAAAACAGTTAAATTTAGATATAGATCATCATTCATAAAATTATTTAAAATTTATCGTGGAGTTTAAAAATGTAACTATATACATAATACATGGTGTTCTAAAAAAATACTTAGGTAGATACTCTTTTCCCACTGTGCATTGCTCAACTGTTTCAGCTAATAAAAAATCCTGATGATTTAGAACCTAACTAGGTACTAACATTTTTGTTCGAAAAGGTAATGACTCACCCAGTACATTGAAGGTCAAATCACTAAAAGTGGTCAATCAATAAATTTTCATTGACAATAATAATAATACTTTAGTAAACACTTACCCAATTTATTTTATCCTTAATAATTAATCTTATAATAACACTGGTAGATTTATCATTATGGGTTGCATACAAATTTGACAGCTTCTCTCTTATCTTCCATTCTTCCTCAATTTCCAAAAGATTGAATTTTCATTCGTTTAGGCAACTGATGTGAAGTAGGTAAGGGGCATGTAGGTGTTCTAAAATTACAAAAGTTTACTACTTTTCTATAAGTAAAGCAGGTACCTATAAATTTTATAAGTGACCACCTTTTTTAAAATTACCATATAGGCGGCAAGTAACGTAGAACTTTTAAAGTTTCAGATTAAAAAAAACTTGGCGATGTCAAGTTTTGGATCAAATATGGAAATATGTACAATATATAGCTTACGCAAGACAAGCTGATTCGCGCGTTCTGCAGTATGAAATGAAACTGTGGGCCGTGGTCGCGGCCACAGAAAAACATCACTTAAAAAAACATTTTAGTTTTCGAGAAAAATTGTGTCAACAATGAGAAAAATTCAAAAATTTGGTATATTTGCCCTTGTTAATGTGTTTTTCATCTTTGGTGAATGTATTTATTAATAAATCTGCTGTTTCTAAATAAAAACCACTTCCAACATTATTTTAATTTTGAAAAATGTATTTTTGTGCTTTCAGTATATTTCATCCAAAACTTTACATCGTCAAAACTTTTCTTTTTATAATACATTTCAAAAAATTGTATACGTGATTTTAAATTTTTAATTTCGAAATTTTTAGTCATGAATAATCAAACACTACGAAAGCGTAGAAAGGCCATACCATTTTTTTTATTTCAATTTCCGACTTTAATCTCGGAATTCCGACTTTTTTTCTCGGAATTTCGACTTTAATCTCGGAATTCCGACTTTTTTCTCGGAATTTCGACTTTTTTATACAGTGTGTCCCAAATTGGTACTGGACAGCTCAGAAATATATGAAGGGCAAGGAAAACAAACGATTTTTTTGTTGGTAGTACCAAGGGAGAGTAACTCATAGGCGATGGTATTTGGATGTAATTATCTTATGGCCTGCTATGATTTTTTAAAATAGCAAATTTTCAAGAAACCACATTAGGGATTTTTTTACGACAAAATGTATGTATACCATGTTACAAATTTCGAAACATCTTCAATTTTGCGTTCTGGGTTGAATTTTGTTTGTCCATAGGTATACCGATATTGTCGGAAATTTCTTTGTGGCATTATCTTTGAGGAAGGAGGAAGATTTATTCTCCGAAAGCTCAGAAAACAAAGTTGTTGAAGTTATTTTTTGAGTTAATGTTCAAAGTTTCGTTTTTGTAATGTCAGGAATTTATGAATTTTGCTGGAAGAACTTATCTTTTAATCAGTTTGGTTCAGGTTTCTGTGGCGAAAAAACCCAATTAAAAATTAAATGGATCCATAATACCGATGATAGCATAGGTAGCAGGTTTTTTAATTATCATTATCATTAGTAATGGCACATAGTGCAACCGCATATATTTTGGGCCAAAATATTACGATTAAGGTTAATATGCCTTATAGAAATGTTGTTTGTTTGAGAGATACAGGGCGTTAAAGTTCGTTTTTTGAAATTGAATTATGGCTACATCTCCCGAAATAATCAAGATGTTGAACTGAAATTTGGCACTGCTATGTTTTTGCTGATGGAGAATAAGCTGAAAATGTCAATTTATACGTATCTTACAGAGGGCGCCACTTGGTCTGTTTTTGGATGGTGCTTTTACTCGTAACTTTTTTGAGGTTATCTTTTTGGTCCTGGAGGTCCATCATTTTAGTGCATCTTTTCATTTCATTTCAACAAAAAGATACTCTTGTTTCATAACGATCAAATCAACCGTTTGCGTTGAAATTGCCAAAACGTGTCCCACAACACCTGTTGACTTCAAGATTCTAAAAATAAAATATTCACCTACTGCTTTCAGTTATTGCACAACGACTGTACCTTTTAAAGCGAGAAAAAAATCTCATATGAACAATGTCCCAAAAAATGTTCGCTTTCAAAATGGAACGGATTGAAACTCGACAAAATGTGGACACCCTATTTCAAGAAAACAAATGTGTTTCGAACAATGTTCATTCGGCATTTTTTTCTTCATTTTCAATGTACAGTTGATCTGTAATATTTGAAAGTAGTAGGTGCAAATTTTATTTTTAGGTGTGAAACGAATACATTTTCGAAGTAACATTTTAATAAACACGTTTAATTTGATTATTGACAATCTCATTGCGGAGCTAAACCAGCGGAAAAAATCCTATGTTAGCATTTCAGATCTCTTTGGATTTTTAACTCTAATAAAATGTCAAGATGAAGATATAATTTTGAAAGCACACAAACTTCAACAAAAGTACCCAGATGATTTAGACCAAAGCCTCGGAAATGAGTGTGTAAGGTTCAAATATTTTATTACGGAAATTGACCCAAATCTTGATAATCCTAGGGCAATGTTAAAATTTATAAAAGAAAAAAAAACTAATATCTACTTTCCCTAATTTAGACACATCATTAAGGATGTTCTTGTGTGTGGCAGCAACTAACTGTTCGGGAAATTTTTTAAAAGAAACAGTTTAAGTTACGAAAAGGCCAGTGGTAGGTATGAATGAAATCCTTAATAATATTATAGAAACAAAAAAAATTATGGCAAGCTTTGCAAGTATAAAAGCCAGGAAAAAAGGTTTTAATTAATAATAAGTACCTATGTATGTATCTACTCTGTTCTTAGTACAAAAAGTTAAATGTTAAATTAATATTTTTTCAATGTGTCCTTTTCTAAAATAAATACAATTGTTGATAAAAAACCTATCGGCACTTAAAATTTTACCTGATTTTTCATTGCGACGGGTCAAGGGGTCCTTAAATAAATTTAGCCTAGGACCCAACATAGCTCTAATCCGCCCCTGAGGGTCCTACCAAATAATTTATTTGTAGGTATAGTTCGTAAACATGGCGATATTATTTCATCCTAGACTTATGCAGTAAAGTCGTGTTCGAAACCTGCCGTATTTGGCGAAAATGTCAAAGCTACTAAATCGTACGTTCGTTTTTGTAACAAAAAAGGCCCTAAATGCGTGACCTGGACCGACACTATACAGGGTGATTCACGTAAGTGGTTCATTAGAAGTTTACGGGGAAGGAGTGCGAATTTTAATTTGAAATTTTGGTTACTTATATAACAGATTGTAAACTTTCTTTCTAAAATATTTTCAACTTCCGATCACTTCCGGTTATACCGGAAGTCGATAGCAACTTTGTTATTTCAAATAGAATATCCTATATATTATTACACCATTTGGTTCCCTACTAAATTCCAAATCTTTTTTCTGAATATAATGTGTACCCTATTCCTAACCCTTTTCGAGATATTCGCAAATTTGTGATTTTTTTTTTAGTGTTGCAGCCATCGACCATAGTGATCATAACTTTGAAATTTATGAATCTGGAAAACTGAAATTTTGGACTGTCGTAGGCTTCAACTTTATTAAATGGTCTGTATGCCATTTCAAAATATTGTACAGGGTGTTCGGGAAAAAATTCCCAATATCAACATCGAAAAATTGAAAAATCTCATTTTTTTCAAATGGAACCCATATATTTTTATTGCACCATTGAAATTCTTGTGAAAAGACAGTTCAAAAAGATATAACACACTATTTGAAATGGCCTACAGACCATTTAATAAAGTTGACTTTCGCCTACGACAGTCCAAAATTTCAGTTTTCCAGATTCATAAATTTCAAAGTTATGATCACTATGGTCGATGGCTGCAACACTCAAAAAAATCAAAAATTTGCGAATATCTCGAAAAGGGTTAGGAATAGGGTACACATTATATTCAGAAAAAAGATTTGGAATTCAATAAGGAACCAAATGGTGTAATAATATATAGGGTGTATAACAAAGTTGCTATCGACTTACGGTATAACCGGAAGTGATCGGAAGTTGAAAATATTTTGGAAAGAAAGTTTGCAACCTGTTATATAAGTGACCAAAATTTCAAATTAAAATTCGCACTCCTTCCCCGTAAACTTCTAATGAACCACTTACGTGAATCACCCTGTATAGTGTTGGTCCAGGCCTGACTTTGCATTAACGCACATTGTTCAGGACAGGAATCACGAGAAAGTTTTCAAAAATTAGGTTTTCAACTTCACTACGAGGAATTGTTTTCTTTTGATTTCTTTTGCACTTCTAGACTATTTAGTTGGTTGACTTCAAATCCGGAGAAGCGAGGAAACACCATGGGCTTGTTTCAACAGCAGTTCTGAACTGTTCCAGAACTGGCTTGAACCTTTAACCAATCAAAACACAAGAAAATAATTCCAGAACCAGTGGCGCATCCAGGGGGGGATGGCGGAAGGCCTCGCCCCCCCCCAGACCTCTCATATTTTAAAAAATTCTCGAGGAGGGTACCGTAGATGTATTGTCCTCTGTGCGACTCTCGGCAATTATTTTCCCAATCCGCGACCTGGCGTGGAAATTTCTTTTAATCAATACGTCAAACTTTTTAAGTTGCCCCTCCCAATAATATTTTCTGGGTGCGCCACTGTCCAGAACTATTTGGCGAATCAGTTGATCAACAGCTGGTTTGAGAAAAAAGTCGGAATTCCGAGAAAAAAGTTGGAATTCCGAGATTAAAGTTGGAAATTGAAATAAAAAAAATGGTATGGCCTTCCTACGCTTTCGTAAAATACACCTAAACGTTTTAATTTTTATTTTTCGGCATGAATCGATTCTTATTATTACTTATTAATAAGTAGTACCTATAATAATAAATATTCAGTAACACTTACCTGCTATTTTATTTTACACGTCACTAATTGGGGTGCGAGGCCAACGATAAAGACAGGCCACGGCGCTAGTTACGTGGGCGAGCGTAACAAATTTGTTTTTAAAAAGATGTTTATTGGCAAAAGTTACAAGAGAGACTGTCGTAATAGAACATGTTTTAGTATATATAATATTAAAAGTGTCTTCTCAGCATGTAGCGTCTTCTTTCCAGAAACATGGCATATGTGTTCATGTAACTCCTCCGGCCCTACTGGGAAGCATATTCTTTAGGATGTGGTTCCCAAAAGTTAAATGATGATTTCTTCTCGGGTTTCCTTTTGTTTTGGGTTAATAGAAAATTTTTGAAAATGTTTTTTAATTAATTTGAGCAAGAGTAGTAATAAAACAATTAATATTATAATGAAAATAAAAATTGTAAAAATGTTAATTTTCTTTGTTTCAAGTGGTGACGACATGTCTTCTAAAATCTTCTTCTGTTCTTCAAGGGTGTCTTGAATACTTCTTGTTTCTTCTAAGTTGATTTTGTTGAGGCTGAGTTCTGGCAGACCTAGCTTCTTCGGGATGCTAGTGAGGTTTTTACTCGAAAAGTTTATAGAGGGTAAAGATACTTTTATAAAGGGTAGTTTGCTAGTTTTATAGCTTTGTAATATTATCGAATTTAATTTTAAAGTGCAATCGGAAAACAGTTCAACTAAGTAACTTCCTTGTAGTGGTGTATTATTTGGTACTGAGTTTTTACAGGAACTAACAGCTATTCGCTTTGACGGAACAGTTATTAGCCATTTATTTTTGACAACTTTGGCTATCTCAACTTTTTGGATAGTAGTCTTGAAGGGAGAACAGTTCGTTAAATTTTTGAATGATATTAATTGCACCTCGCAAGGAGCGTCATCATCAACATGCGTAGGACTAACTTCTTCACAAATGTACTTGGTTTCTTCAATTTTCTTGCAGATTTTGTCCATGGAAACATACTTTTCATTGTTAAGTGCAAGGAATGGTTTATAAGGTAGGCAAAAGTAAAAATCGGGTTCATTATTTTTTGGGATTGGTAATGGTAGGATTTTGTAATATTGGTATAACTCTGATTCAACCAAGGGTATTTCTAAAATAAATGTGATACTGAACTCTTTTGAGTAGCTTTTAATTTCAATAAGTTTTTCGAAATTCAAAATATTATCAATAGTTGGTGAAAGAGGTACTTTGCCTAACTTTAAATATTTTTCAGATTCTTTTATTTCTAATAACAAGTCTATAGGATTTATGATTGAGTTATGTAAAGTATTCAATTTTGCAAAAGAAACTGCTACTTCCATTCTATCAAATATATTGTAGATATTTTGGTATATATTAGTAAGTTGATGAATCAAAATATGAATTTGAAAATAATTGAAGTCATCTAGTTGGGCTTGAGCGAATTTCTCGAGAGCTTCTCGTATTTGATTAATTTTAAATTCTATTTGTTTTTGGTTGTGAGTTATGTTTGTCACTGTTTCCTCAAATTTCTTAATGGTAGATTTTAATAACGTAATTTGACTGAAGGCAACACCCTTTAATTTGTTTTGATTTTCTTGTAAGTTTTTTATCTGCATGTCATATTTTTGGCTATCTTCTTGATCTAAATTTCCTGTAATACATTTAATGAGAGATCCCAAAGGATTAAGTAAGCCTCTTTTCTGTCTAGTTACATTTTGAATAGGATTTATTTGATTTATTTGTAAATCGATCTGCTTTTCTAATGCAAACAAATATGAAAATGAATTATTGTATTCGTCACCATAGTGTCCAATTTTACTTTTAATGTCATTATTAAGTTTATACACTTGATTTTTTATTTCTAAATATCTTGAAACTACTGGGGCTAAGTCGTATACTTGAACAAGTGGCCAGTGATTAGATACAATTTGTGTCGTTCCTAACTTGTATGGGAAGAGTCCGGGATAGGAGTTGAGGTTATGGAAGTTTGTGTCGGTTGCGTCGATGGTCCAGGTCCATCTGTAACAACGTGTTTTATTTTAGTCTCGTTTTTGTGTGTAATCTCCGTCTTGTTTGTTTTTGGGTTTTGTATTTCAATTTTTCCGTTTTCGAGAATTTTTGTAACCAAATAGGGGCCTGTAAATTTGGATTTTAATTTCGCTGACCTCGGATCCACTTGTTTAAAAACCTGAGTGCCTACTGTAATTTCAGCGGCTGTCTTACTACTGTTTCGCTTGTTAATTATATTTTCCTTTTTGTCAACACAGTCGGAATGAATTTTATCATAAAGCGCTTTCGTGTTATTCTGATGATTGTTAACATATTCCGTGAAAACTTGAGCGGGTATAAGTGACATCGGATCGCGAGAGTCTGTATGACCTGAGATTATTTGAAAAGGCGTGTGATTAGTATGAGAATGAATTGTGCTATTGTAAGCTATTATTGCGTATGTCATTAAGGTCGGTATATCAGATGTTTTGTCCTTTTCTCTAAGAATTCGAAGGTGCTCAATTAGGGTTGAATGTAGTCTTTCTATTGGGGAGTTTGACTCATGATGACGGGGGGTGGTGAAATGTACTTTTATATTATGAGTTTTCAATAAGTCATCTAAAACGTCGTTTTTAAATTCTGAGCCGTTATCACAAACAATTAGCTTTGGAATTCCGTGGAATGAAAAGAAATGAACTAGTTGTTGGCAGGCCGATATTGCTGTTCCAAAGTATGGTAAAGCTTGAGCAAATTTCGAAAATTTGTCTATTAAAGTTAGAAATTTATATTTCCCTGTAATAAATGTGTCAATATGTAATATTTCGAAAGGCCTAGAAGGGGTTTGAGTCAAAACTAGGGGTTCATTAGGAGGTCTTCTATTGTATTTTGACCGTTGACATATTTCGCATTGATTTATGTACTTAGAAATATCGGATTTTTGAGATTTCCAATAGTAATTTTGTTTTAAAAATTTATAAGTTTCGTCGATTCGACGATGATTTGTCTTGCCTTCGTGTTTGTATTTTATAAGCATCTGTCTCTCTTCCGGTTTAACATTATTAATAAGTTTGGTACATTCGATAAGTTTGCAATTTTGAAAATGTGTATTAAGTGATTCTTGGAAGTAAGGCCGTAATTCTTTAGAATGAAAGTAAATATACATGGTTTTGTTACTTATGTATTCTCTTAAAAATTTTGTTATCTCATTAATATTGGTAGGTAAGGTTGCATAAATGATATGGTGGTCGTCAAAATTTTCTTGTTCAATTTTTGAGTATAACTCGTAGGGTGATTTTTTGATAATCATCTGGTTTGGTCGATTGTTAATAATTTCGTCTAATATTGGGATATTGGTCGTAGTTTCGGGGGCATTGATACTATGCGCAGTGGCATCAGTAGTCGGTGGTCGTATTTGTATATTTTGCAAAATTCTTATTTTTTGTTTGGGGTTTTCAGGTAAGGTAAATTTTTGTAAATCATTCATTATTTCGTTAATTTCTTGCTTGTCAATATCATTCTGTTTTAAAGATTCGTCTAAGTCAGTAGTTAAGTCTGAAGTTGGGGAAGGATTAGGTAAAAATTTTGATTCTTGGCGCAAAAATTCATCTATGTCAAAGTCTATGTCTCCGGCATTATTAAAGGTAGATTGGGTTTCTATTGCATTTAACTGAATTCTAGAAAGGGCATCTGCATTGGAATTTTGTTTTCCTTTTTTATATATAATTTGGTAATCGAACTCTTCAAGTTTGAGGCGCCATCTGACTAATTTGGAGTTAGGTTCTTTCAGATTAAAGAGCCAAACGAGAGGGCGATGATCTGTGTATATAAAGAATTTTCTACCGTATAGATAAGGCCTAAAATACTTGCATGACCATAAAATTCCGAGTAATTCACGCTCAATAGTCGAATATTTTTGTTCCGTATTGTTGAGGGTGCGTGATGCGTATGCGATTGGCGAATCGTTAGGCGGGGTTCCTTGTGACAGGACTGCTCCTAATGCTACACTAGAGGCATCTGTTGTTAGAACGAAGGGTTTGTCAAATTCTGGATATTTTAAAATAGGGGCATTTATCAGCAAATCTTTTAAATGATTAAAAGCTTCGATAAATTTCGGAGAGTGATCTACTTTACGGTTTTTCTTGAGGCATTCAGTTAAGGGTTTACTAATTTTGGAAAAATCTTTGATAAACTTACGGTAGTAACCAGCTAAACCTAAAAATGACTTAATTTCTTTTTGCGTACGGGGTATAGGAAAATCTTTAACTGCCTTAATTTTATCCGGGTTGGGCTTAACTCCGTCAGTGGTAATTTGGTGTCCTAAATAAGCTACTTCTTTATGTAAAAATTCCGATTTGTCCAGTTGGACTTTAAAGTTTGATTCTCTAAGGCGTTGGAAAACTGATTTTAGTCTGTCTATATGTTCTTGTAAAGATGTCGAGAAAATTATAATGTCGTCGAGGTACACTAAACATGTTTCGTTTTGTAATCCGCGCAGAACATTATTTATAACCCTTTGGAACGTAGAGGGTGAGTTTTTAAGTCCAAATGGCATTCTTTTGAATTCAAAATGACCGGTGTCTGTAGAAAATGCTGTTTTTGGGATGTCGTCCGGTGACATTTCTATTTGGTGAAAGCCGTTCGCCAAATCGAGTGTCGAGAAGTATTGGGCTTTTCCGAGTTTGTCTAGAATGTCCGAAATGTTTGGTAATGGAAATTTGTCGTCAATTGTCTTGTCATTAAGTTTGCGATAGTCAATCACAATCCTCCATTTTCGTTTTCCTGATGCGTCCATTTTTTTTGGTACTACCCAAATGGGGCTACTCCACGGGGAATTTGAATGTTGGATTATGCCGTTAGATAACATTTTGCTAATTTGCGTTTTGACTTCTTGTCTGTGAATTTCGGGGTATCGATATGTTTTTGTGAAAATGGGAGATTCGTCAGTCAATTTAATTTTGTGTTTTATTTGGTTCGTGAATGTCAAAGGAGTATTTTCTACATAAAAAATATCTCGGTATTCGAAACATAATTTTCGAATTGCGTCATATTCTTCTTGATTACAGTGACTTAAGCGTAAATTTTTTAAATTCTGTTTTTGTAGTTGTTCAATATGGTCGTCTAGATCTTGGTCAGTTTCCATTTTTTCGAAAAAATTTATTTCAGCTTCATTGATTAGTACAATATCAAAGGGCTTAAGAAATTTAATTTTGATTGGATTTTCCGAAATATTAGTAACAAAGGTAGTAGCGAATGAATCTACAATATTGCAAACTGCTTCAGGCATTTCTGCTTTTCCAAAATTTGTGTAAGGTAAGATACAAGTGCCAGAAATTTTATTTACGGGTACTTTTATTTTTTGTACGCTTCGGGGCTGTATAATTATTTCTAATGTCGTGAAATTTGCATTTATGAAATTTGAAACGATATATTCAGTGTTATTTAAGGGAATAGCTACATAAGGCGTAACTAGATAGTCACAACGTAAATCGATATTTGACATAATTTTATGTTTTAAGAAATCGGTGCCAAATAATCCTGCATAATTTTTTGAAAAATCAAATAAATAAAATTTATGGTTTCCATTCATTTGAAATGAGGGAAAAACTGGAATTTCCATCGCTTCGTTATGTATGGATCTAGCGTGGGCTGTTTTTACACAAAAAGGTTCTTCGAAAATAAAATCTGTAAAGTATTGATGAGCTAATTCGGGATTAATAAAACTTCTTGAACTACCTGTGTCTATTAAAAAATTTGCATTTAGTTCGGGGAGATAAACGTAAGGTAAGGTGGTTTCGTCGGTATTATTTAGATAAATTACGTTGTAGGGTTTTGGTTCGGAGTTATCTGAAAATTTTCGTTTTCAGTTGTTTTGTCTGAGGGTTGGGAAAACTCGGTATATTCGTCAAAATTCGGGTGTTCGGGGTAATATAGAAATTGGGATAATTCGTCATTTTCGTAGTAGTTTCCGTCAGGAATTTGAGGTTCAATTTGTAGGGTTGTTTCGGTACTCTCTACGGGGTCAATAACCTGGTTATAGCATTCTTCAGAAATAAAATTTTGATGTAAAACTGTATTTCCTGTTGTAGTGTCCATTGGTTCGTTTTTAGTTATTCGAGTAATTTTAGAGAAAGATTTTGGAAAATTTTGAGGGGATCTTTGAAATTGATTCGGTTGATACTGATTTGATTGGTATTGATTTGGTTGATACTGAGGTCTAAAATTGGGATTTTGAAATCTTTGCATAGTGGATGGTGAATTAAAATTTCTATATTGGTTATTATAAGATGGTGAAGGGATATTTTTTGGTGGAAATTGAGGTTGTACGTTAGGTCGGGGATAATTAGAAAAAGTCGTTGGTTGGTACGTTGGTGGTCTTGGATAAGATTGGGTACTTGTAGAAGGTTGTAATCTCATGTTAGGTCGTGAAGTTTGAAAATTAGGAACTATTTTAGTTTGTGGAATTTGTGAACGATTTTTGTAATATAAAAAGTTTTCTTCTTCTCGGACGAAAGCCATAGCTTTCTCCAAGGAATCGGGATTTTTTAATCTTACTATAAGCTGTAAATGATAATTGAGTCCATTGATAAAAGTTTTGAGAATAAGAGCTTCATACTGAGTTATTTTCAAAAGTTTTACGTTTGCTGTATCGTTAGAAGCATTAATTTTAGAGACCAGTAGACTTCTAGCGTCTTGTAATTTTAAGCCAAAATTATGATTGTTTTCATTTTTATCGGGTCTTAAAGATATAATATCTTGTATAATACAGTCCTCTGTTCTTTGATCAGAAAAAGTGACAATTAGGGCATTTTTAATAAGTTCCCAAGAATTAAGTTCTACTCGAGAAGCTAGTAAGTCAGCTGCTCTTCCAACTAGCTTACTTATGACAGTATCAAACAGACAAACATTTATCGGTGCGAGAGGGGTTGTAGCATTTTGATGGTTGGTGAGAAAGTTTTCAACGCAACGAATAAATCTGTTAATTTGTTTAGGGTTTCCGTCGAATCGAGGAATGTTGTCGGCTTGGTACCTTATCATTTGATAGTCTGGGTTTGCCATAGTACTTGAAATTGTTGAATTTACTGGGTTAGAAGTAGGAATATTTTCAATTTCCGAAAGTTGGAGAGTGTTAAACAAATTTGCTAAATCTAAAAGTTCGTCCAGATTGGCGAAACAGAAATATAAACAATATATACAAAAAGGGGTTAATATGAATTTTGTTTTAGGATTCACTTACAATGCTAAGATGAAGATGTTTTTCTTCATGGAAATCTTCTTTTTCTTCTTAACCTACGGGTGCAATAGGAAAAACGATGCTGTCTTCTCCCTGCGGTGACCAAAAGGGTTGTAGGACGATGCTGTTCCTGGGGTCCCCTGGTCTGTTGAGCCGTCTTGTAAGAGCCAAGTCCACACCTTTCGGTTTCACACTGTTTTTAACCGAAGATTCGGAACCGATCGCGAGTCGATATCTATCGATAGGTCGAAAAAGGCAACAGTGATCCGCACGACTGCGCCAGTTACGTGGGCGAGCGTAACAAATTTGTTTTTAAAAAGATGTTTATTGGCAAAAGTTACAAGAGAGACTGTCGTAATAGAACATGTTTTAGTATATATAATATTAAAAGTGTCTTCTCAGCATGTAGCGTCTTCTTTCCAGAAACATGGCATATGTGTTCATGTAACTCGCTAACGCATAATCGCGTAGTCACGTGATCAACTTAGTTCTATATAATGAAAGGCATTTTTGGAGATAAGTAGAAAACATATTTTCGTAACAATTTGGCAAGTTTTCTTTCATCTATTACATTATTGGATTTGTGCATCCAAGCTTTCTCTAATTGTTTTTTCAAAATTTTCAACCTGTCTCAGCTGTTTTAGGCTGAGAGTTAAACGGCACTGCACTCACAATATTTTGGCACATTCTCAAAAATTGTTGGGACACCACCTTCCTTTAGCTTAGGTGATATTCTCTATAGGTATTTTCCTCCCACAACACATTTGTCCACTTTAATTATTGTTTCACTTTCTTGAAAATGTGTTAGCCACACATACTTAAGGGTTTTTTAGAAATTAAATCTCAGTTGGAATTTGACGAATCCATTTTTGGCGGAAATTTTCATCCCGAGGCAAAACAAATGTTTGTTATGGCGACACTTTCTTCCTGGCTTTTGTAATATGTATAAATATAATATAAACAGACCCAATATTTGGTATTTAGGTTATTTTTTACGAAATAAAAATGAAAACTAACCTCAGTAGGTATACTGTAAATATCAAAGCGTGGGTCGACAACGAAAATCCTCTAGTACGTTACAACACTGATTTATTTCGCACAAGGTGAATGGTCAATACAATAAATACACAAACCCAAACGTGGTCAACGGGAACGGCTTCCAGCCACCCGGACCGTCTGAACTCGCGGATCTCCCGTAAGCAGTTCACCCCTCTGTGTCTCAGGCTCCACTGTCCAATACTAAAACTGTCCCATGTCCATAATAGTCCATTCCGGGTTCCCTATTCTGTGGTTCGGGGGAGAATTCCCCTTACAGCGCTCACGCGTCGGTGCGAGCGGCACCAATACTCTTGGACGGCACGACTTCCACCCAAATGCCACAATAACACCTGGGCGGTTCCCCTCCGCCAGGACACACGCGCACTAGACACAAACTTGTTTCTAAAATATAAACTAACACGTTTAAAAACAATTTAAACATTTAAAACTTCTCAAAACCCAAGCTGCAGCTTCCAGTTATGTGACAAATGACATGTAACGTCGGCCTAAGGTGGTCACGTGATTTTTGTGCGCCAGGGCCTGTCTTTATAGTAGGCCTTGTTGGGGTGTCACTCCGATTTATGAATAGAAAACATAAACACACAATGCAAAGTAGATTTATTATTCACACAGATGAGTCTGATTCATCTGTGACAAAACACAGCCGACTCGACGAACCGGGACCACGTCGCATGTCGGTTGGATTTTACGAAGATAGGTCCCATAGAAATGCGCCCAGAGGTATTTTCAATACTAAAATGAGTAGCTCAGCATAAAACACATAACCTAATTTAAAAAAACTTTCATCGTTGATGCTCGGATCCCGAGACATGTAATATTTTACGTCAGTAAGCTATACTTGGATATTATTTAATATATTTTTTTTGAATATGGCTTCGATCCAGATGGAATTTGTGGTTGTGGTTGTGGGTGTTTTTGGGATCGGTTTAAATCAGAAAACTACAATTTCAAATTGCCGACGTTTCGCCAACTTATATTGGCATCATCAGGGCACTACAAAGGTACAAAATACAGTTCACAATACCAATCAAAAAATTAATAAATGAAAGGACAACAATTGGTGCAGGTACTTACATTAGAAAGCAGTTTCGTTGTTCAATCTTAACACTAATAAAACTAGGCATTCTCAAGTACATTTCACAACACATTAAAAGAGGATTAAAATCAACAGCTATAAAAAATATTTTACTAGATTGGGACAATTCCAGGTGAAATATGAATTTCTTGAATATTTGGTTAATTTCCTTTTTTCCCCCTGAAGAGAACAGTGCAGAAAAAGTACAGACAAAAAGAAAAAAGGAGAGATACCAATGAGTGGTTGGAACACATGCCTATCCGTTTTTGGATGGTGTCATTTAATTTTGTCAATAATATTAAAGTATGACGAATGTAAACCATCTATATCAGTTCACATGTTAATCGAGGTTTTGTCCTTTTTAATTTCTATCATCTCGTGCAATAGTCATTTTTTGTATATATTTTGTTTTCCTAAAATCATAGTGTTTTCAAAATTAAAATTATGACCATTATCTATTCTGTGCTCCACCAGTGCTGTAGGATTTCTTTTGATAAGGGCATTCTTGCAGTCTTTTTTGTGTTCGTAAATTCTCTGTTTTAGATATTTGCTTGTTTGGCCTATATAGTTTTTGTTGCATGAAAGACATGGAATACGGTATATGACATTAGATTGTAACTCTAAGGGTGTTTTGGATTTTAATTTAGAGAAAAACTTATTATTTAGAGTGTTTTCACTTTTAAGTGTAATGTGTATATTCTTGTTGTTGTTGGCGAAAGTTCTTTTGAGATTGTTCGATAATTTATTAATATATGGTATTTTGAAGAATGTTTGGGAAATAACTGTAGACCGCTGTTGTTCTGACTGCTGTTGTTGTTGTATTTTCTGAGCGGTTTTATGGATAATTTTGTTGGTTCAGGAAATTGGGTAATTATTTTTTGTTAATATATGTCTTATATAATTTAAGTTTTCTTGGTGATATTGAGGTGAGGACAATGATAGTGCTCTATTAACTAAGTTTTGTATTATGTTGATTTTTTGATTGAGAGGGTGTTCTGAGTGAAAATTAAGGAAACGCTCAGAGAAGGATGGTTTGTGGTACCAATTGGTACCAATTGAAAATTAAATGACACCATCCAAAAACGGATAGGCATGTGTTCCAACCACTCATTGGTATCTCTCCTCTTTTTCTTTTTGTCTGTACTTTTTCTGCACTGTTCTCTTCAGGGAAAAAAAAAGGAAATTAACCAAATATTCAAGAAATTCATATTTCACCTGGAATTGTCCCAATCTAGTCAAATATTTTATATAGCTGTTGATTTTAATCCTCTTTTAATGTGTTGTGAAATGTACTTGAGAATGCCTAGTTTTATTAGTGTTAAGATTGAACAACGAAACTGCTTTCTAATGTAAGTACCTGCACCAATTATTGTCCTTTCATTTATTAATTTTTTGATTGGTATTGTGAACTGTATTTTGTACCGTTGTAGCGCCCTGATGATGCCAATATAAGTTGGCGAAACGTCGGCAATTTGAAATTGTAGTTTTATTATTTAATATGTTGACATGAAAGTAAGTTGGGAAATTGCCAAACTACATGTACCTACTAAAAATATAATTATTTAAAAAAAGTAAAACTATGAACTATGCACACGCCATCAAAACTGCAAGAATAATCGTAATCAAATTTTACAAAAAGGGTTCGACAGGGTGAGTTTTTTTCGATGCCCACTATGGGGATCTCGGAAACTAGCAGAGCTAGAACAAAGGTTAAATGGGGAAAGAATTGTAGTTTTGAATGCTCAATCTAATGCCCCTTTTGGATTTTTAAAAAAGTTCATGGCTCAATAGATATTTTGAAAAGAGTGATTTTTGCTATTTCATCAGATCTCTGTAGCTCCGTTATTTCTGATTATACAGAAAAACTGTAGAGACAAAAATTGTAGATAATTTTGGGCTTAATAAGATAATCGAATCCAATTTTTTATGTTGTTTGTGATTTTTGAGATATGACATAAACTTGTGTTTTTTTTAAGTGTAAATCATAGTTGGCTGTGGCCTTATAAAATCGGCCATTTTTTGAGATTTCCAAATATATAATACTCGGTATAGTTTTTATAAAAAAATAAAAGAGCTATGGCTAATTTTCTGATTTTTTTAAAATTCTCACATACACACAAAGGTGTATTTATGCAAATATTGGCAATATTGCATCTTTTTAAAACTGAATTTGTCGCCTTTCTTAGAGAGCGCCTGTCAATACTGGCAATGCTTCTAAAACAGCTGCTCTTAGTTCAACAATTGCCTCAAACTTTATTTTATACTGTTCCCCACAAAAAGAAATCCGAAGCAGACAAATCGGGGGATCGGGGCTGCCAGGAAATAGGTCTATTTCTCCCTATCCAACTATTTCGATAGAGCTAATGTAGGTCATTTCTTACGGGCAAATAATTATGTGGTGGAGCTCCATCATGATAATTTTTGTTTTATTTTGTTACATTTTGTTACCAGCTTAAAATAAAATATTTGAAAGTTTGAAGTATGTCTTATTATAAAATACAACGTAATTATGAAAATATTCCATGGCTGACTATGTGAAAATTTAAAAAAATCAGAAAATTAGCCACAGCTATTTTATTTCCTATAATAACTATGCCGAGTATTATATTTTTGGAAAGCTCAAAAAATGGTCGATTTGATAAAGCCACAGCCAACTATGATTTACATTTAAAAAACAAAAGTTTATGTCATATCTCAAAAAGCACAAACAACATAAAAAAATTGGATTAGATTATCTTATTAAGCCCAAAATTATCTAAAATTTTTGTCTCTACAGTTTTTCTGTATAATCAGAAATAACTGAGTTACACAGATCTGATGAAATAGCAAAAAATCACTCTTCAAAATATCTAGTGAGCCATGAACTTTTTTAAAAATCCAAAAGGGGCATTAGAGTGAGGATTCAAAACTGCAATGGACAAGTATACTTAGGAATGAAAAATAATTTTTTGCCTTGGAATTTGTAAAACATGTCTAGATAATCACGAAACCCAACCAACAGATTTTTTTTCCCATTAGTTTGCTCAAAAATTGAAAAAAACGGTCGCAAAAGTAGGGAATGTGACGTCACGATCCCTAATTTCAATAAGTACCTGCTATTTTCTTAGTACTTATTTCGTCTTTTTTTATATAACCAAGCATTCCCAGGCAAATTATTAGATTCAGTTTGTATGCGCCTGATGAGAAATAATCAAATTTCGTAGCATTTCAATAAAATATTTGGATTTTACTGATCCCATTCTGAACTTATTAGATGCCCCCTATAAAATATGACAGATGACATATTACTCAATGCTTTAAAGAAAATCGTCGGCAACGCCGCACTTTGCATATAACCTCACTTTCGCCCGCGGAACGCCGAAACCAAGGTTAATAACCTTAGTGAAAACTAAATAAATTCTATTCTCAGTTTTAAAAGAATCTTGCTGTGAATACTTTATTTTTTCGGTTTATAATGAAGACAAGATTTGTTAAAGCTTGTCCTGATAACTTGCCTTGCATAGATTTTGATATGGTGTGTCAATTTTATCAATAAAAACGGGGAGCAAAACATGGAGAAATGAAGAGGTATGTTTGTTATTTGATTTGTATATTGTTTTAATATTGCTTAATGGTGATGATATAGCTTAAATTCTGGTTTTAGGTAGACTAGAGAATAAATATTATGGTAACAATGTTATTGGAGACACGCAGAGGAAAGAACATAGCAATGAATGCATAATGCCCGGTTAAGGCAAAAATTACCCCCGAGCACAAAATTAATAAGAAAAATGTTAATGATACTGTGGTTAAAAATGAAGAAATTCAACTGAATAGTTGTGGAAGTAGGTATATTATGTTGTAATTACCCAACATAAGCAGATTAGTCCTAAATTATGCACATACCACGATGTACGAGGATCATACATCGTGGCACATACGTAGATACAGCTTTTTGTGCTTCTAGTTTAGTTGCTAGTACAGTAAAGAAATACTTATTGTGTATATACCTATAGTTAAGATATGGGGGAGGGGGTGTGGGGGTGTCGCACAGCCCAATGTTGAAATCGATTATCAAAACAAGAAATCATGCGTTTGTAAAAACGATCGTTGATATCTACATGTGAAAACCATGATTCAGAACTAATTTAAATAATCTAAAGTCAATGCAAGTTCGACAGCAGAGTTTCATTCGATATCAAGTGATTGACCGTCAATGACTTTTTGCGGGTATTTTTTTCTTGTATGATCTAATGAAGTATTTAATTAATTAAGTCCGTAGTAGTACACTTTGTCGCATCCATTTTGATGCGGAAAGTTGTACTTTTCTGCACTAGTGACATTAACTTTGTCAACTAGTAGAACTAAGCACGCTTGTAAAATTTTTGCACATATTAATGGGAAACTTATTTTAGATGAATGTAAGCTGACTTCCTGGAAATAGCGAAGAATCATGGACAACATCAGTAGATTGTTATATTGGAAAAAGTCAACACAAGTGCAATAAAAAAATATGAAGGTCTACCTTACAGGATTTAGTTGACAAAGACATACCGACATACCTCGATAATTATTATACATTGGAGTAGTATGACAGAAGATTTTTGGCAAAAATCAAAACATATTACAAGGAGGGACTGTCTGACATGTTAAAAAACGAAAAATGCCCTGTATCTCCAAAACGAATCAAGATTTTGAGATTCAACTGCTTTCCACTGCCCTCAAAAATCGAGCACAGTACACCTACCTACTCTTTGTCTATCTCTTCGCAGAATAGAAGAAACCCCCCAAAAAAACATCCAGTTTGTTGCACTCTGTGCATGCGACATGAAAACTATTATTTGATTTTGGAATATTTTCACTAAATTTAATAGATAACTTATTTGGGGTTTTGCCATAGAATGCAAAATAATGTTTTTTTTTCTTGCAAATTAAGGAAATCTTAATTTTTGGCCGGCTGCTGCATTATATTTTTTTATTTTTAACTTCCATTAACCACAATCACAAAATATGCTTATGAAAATTTATTTTCCAGAAAAAATAGGTATATAATATGTTTAGTGAAAAAATCCTAAAGAATTGTCATTTTTTATGAGGATGCTTCGGCAATCACAATATAATTTACCTAAATGGGTCTAAAATAGTTCAAGCTATGACAATAAAGTTTTTCGACTGAAAACTTGGCTTTATTGCGTTTTACATGTTATGTTTCTAACATAACAACCAAGAACTGGCACCTTCTCCAATATTCTAGCGTTACATTTTTGAACCGATGCAGGTCTAACTACTAACTTAATTCTGTAAGTAAGGGCTCATGAAATTAAAGTAATAAATTTTTTATATTCGGACCAGGTATGTGCTTGACGTCTAGAGGATTGACTTTTCTCAGTTTAGTTTATAACCAATCAATGCTGTTGATTAACACTAGCACAGAATAAATAGCTTCACAACAGAAGCGTCCATAAAGACGTGTCAAAAATAAGCGAGCCTCCATTTCAATTTACAGGAAAATAACCAATAACTTGTACATAAATTTGGTCCTAATACAATCTCTTTGCAATGTGGATTAATGTAAAATCAAACAAAATGCACAATGTTTATCCCTTTAGAAGATATTTCGCGTCAAAGCGAGCATCCTTTTGACACATGTCCTTATGGACGCTTCTGTTGTGAAGCTATTTATTCTGTGACACTAGGTATTGAGGCTAAAATATCATCAGTTTCTTCAAACAACTAGCAGTCGCTGGAATATACTTGATAACAAGTAAAAAATCGTTTGGCAGAGCCACTAATCTAAAATCGTCAGCTAAAATGTTACCCCTGGTTGGTTATTTATTGTCTTTAATATATCAGCAAGTCTAGATATCTAATTTGTGCAAGTTCAGTTAGGTACTTACGAATTGTGTCGTTTTATAGATAAAATCGACTTGTTTCCAATAAAAAAAAAGTTTTGTAAACCAACCAGCATAACGTCCGAATCATCAATACCAATACCTAGTGCTCCCAGCATTTTCCTCAGCAAAATAGAATGGTTCATTTCCGTCATGGATTATTAGAATGAATGGTGAAAATAGTTCAAATCATAAAAAATAAAAGCTTGTAAAACACGCGGGCCGCGGGATCCGATGTTCCGATTTGTGACGCCACAAAATAGGTTATGTTTATGTTCTCGCAGGCTGACAGCTTGGCATTGAGGTGCGGCGTTGCCAAACCTGGTGCCACGGCGGTAAATTTAGGGAAAAATAAAATCCAACAGGTAGTTACGTATATTGAACTTTAAAAATTAATTGCGGCAAAACGGGGGCGAAAAAAAAATTAAAAAAAATACAGCAAGTATATCTCACCCAATACTATCCGATGAGCAAATAAAAAAAAAGTGGTGTATTAGTCCATTCTTTCTCCATTTAACCTTTGTTCTACCTCTGCTAGTTTCCGAGATCCCCATAGTGGGCATCGAAAAAAACTCACCCTGTATATTAATTATTAATTTATGCATAATTCCAGTGGTATGCGAAACTTGTATTGTATTGAATATGTCCAAACGTAAAGGCCCGCTAGGTGTAGAAAACCTGGTTAAACAAAAAGGTTTACATATCTGATATTGGATTTAGAGTATACCTACTTATTTCGAACGAGTCTCGTTTATTTTGATCAATTATTTAAATATCCACAGCCACGGCAACTTAAAAATAACTGCAAGGGCTGTACCTACCTAATGTTTTTAATTTTGCAACTATTGCATTTATAACAATGAGACCAGACGCCATTTTGTAGCTATGTTCATTGCAAACAAATTGCATCCGAGACATTTTTTTCATAGGAAAGTCATCCCGATGAATTCACATAATGGTGTTATACATTATACAGGGTGTCCCAGGTTTTTTTGACCAGGTCCTAAAGTTTTTCGTTTCTGAGATATAGGGCGTTGTAGTTCTCTATGAAATTAAATTATGGTAATATTTACAGAAATAATGTTTTGTGTTTTTGGGGGTGGAAAATAAGCTGAAAATGTAAATTTTTACGTATCTCACAGAGGGCGCCACTTGCGCTATTTTTGGTTAGTGCTTTGACTCGTAAATTTTTTGAGGTTGTCTTTTTGTCCATCATTTTAGTGCATCTTTTTATTCTGCAACAAAAAGATACTCTTGTTTCATAACGACAAAATCAACCGTTTGCATTGAAATTGACAAAACGTGCCTCAAAATACCCGTTAAATACCAATATTCGAAACATAAAATTTTCCCTTACCGCTTTCAAATGCTGCAGATCAACTGTACAGTCAAAATTATGAAAAAAATGCCAAATGAACATTGGTCAAAACAACACTGGCTTTCTTGAAATAGGGTGTCAAAATTTTGTCAAATTTAATCATTTCCATTTTGAAAACGAATAATTTTTATATCATTGTTCATAGGGTTTTTTTTCTTACTATAAATGGTACAGTTGATCTGTAACATTTGAAAGCGGTAGGTGAAAATGTTATGTTTCGAAATGTTAGAGTTAACAGGTGTTTTGGGGCCGTTTTGTAAATTTCAACGCAAACGGTTGATTTTATCGTTATGAAACAAGAGTACCTTTTTGTCGCAGAATAAAAAGATGCACTAAAATAATGGCCCTGCAAGACCAAAAAGATAACCTCAAAAAATTACGAGTAAAAGCACCATTCAAAAGTAGCGCAAGAAGCGCCCTCTGTATGAGTTACGTAGAAATCGACATTTTCAGCTTATTCTCCATCCCCAAAACACTGTATTGCCAAATTTTAGGTCAGCAGCTTGATTATTTTGGGAGATATTGCCATAATTCAACTACAGAATCTCAGAAACGAAGAACTTTAGGGCAATCTATCTTATAATGTGTTCTTCTACAAAATGTCAAAGTTCTGATCGAAAAACCTGGACACCCTGTATACATTATTCTGAACAGACTTTAATCCAGCTGATAAGTCGAAAATGCACTTTCTATATACAGTGTGTAAAAAAAATTATTTTAAATTTCTTGAAAAAATGTCCTTGACAAAAAAGTCTGCTTGTCCTTAAAATAATATAGGCATGGAAAAAGTTAACACTACTTATACTGGGCGACCAGAAAATTGAAGAAACATTAATTAGCATAAAAGTAAACCACTACTACGGGTATTTGTAGAGATAGTGAAAAAAGTTATAAAGAAAATATGTGTAAAAATTTTCAAAGCGTTAGGCTTACTTTGATTTTTTGATTTTATTGTGGGCAGATTGTCAAAATATTTTTCAACTTTTATTTATACTACCTCTGTCATACCTACAGAAAATATTTAATCAAAGAAAAACAAGAAAAAATCAAAAATCGAAGTAGGCCTAACGCTTTCAAATTTTGTGCACGTAGGTAACTTATCCTGCAGAACAAATTTTCTTCATAACTTATTTCAATATCTCTACAAACAGAAGCAGTACACTTAATATTTCTTCAATTTTCTGGTCACCCAGTATAAGTAATGTTAACTTTTTCCATGCCAATCTTATTGGCTATATACTTATTATGTACTGGACTAAATATGGATGCAGTATCATATCAAAGTGGGAACTGTATCCCCATTTTGTTTCCCCCTTGATATTTGTCCATTACCTACTTATTTTATTGTTGAGATTTTTCACCCATGAAACAAGGATCTTATGGAAATATCTCATTATCCTGGATTCGCAAATTTATAGGCTAGTAGTAGGCGTATTACAGATTCCTTATTAGCTAGAGGTGGCAAGTTCTGACGGCACCGCCTGATAGATGTGTGTGAAAACGCTCCGTTTTTGAGATACAGGGTGTTAAAAGGTAAAGAACAAATATGGATTATTTTAAATTGCAATAAAACTGTCAAAATTTGATATACAGCAAGTTAGGACGTGTTTTTGCAAGTGTCGAATATAAATCAAGAGGGATGTTTTGTGGTATACCAGGTAAATGATAAATGGACAAAAATGCACTCCAACTGGGATTCGAACCCAGGACTCCTTCTGGGGCCGTAGGCGCTTTGAACAAACTAAGCTACCGCCGAAGTCTCTTACATCTCACCGCTACTTACTAATAATAGTTAAGTACCACATAGCCGATGGAACCAGTATACTTCGGTAGCTTAGTTGGTTCAAAGCGCCTACGGCCTCAATAGGAGGCCCGGGTTCTAATCCCGGTTGGAATGCATTTTTGTTTTGTACAAATGGTGTGCATGCGATAGATTTTGTACTAACGTAGAGGTGCGCACAGAGGGGTGTACCTGATAATTTTTGCCCCCTCCCAATTTTTTTCTTTCAAGGTTTATGCAGTTTAATTCATCGTTTGTGAGATAAATGGCAAAATGTCAATATAGCAAAACATAGGAGACGCAGAGGGGAAGTAAAATAAAAAACGCGGGAATAGGCCATAAAATTGCTGCCGCCACAGGCGTCGGTAATAACGGCGGTGAAAATTTTGGTAGTCAGTTGAGGAGTCTGATAAAATAAGTAATTTGAAAGCGTTATTAGTTGTCTCCTCATCGCAAACCCTTATTACGTTAGCGATAATTTCCCTGGCTTGGCTATGTATGGTCTTTCCGCGGACACTGGTCATTATAAGTACAAACACTACTAACACCGCAAAACTCAAATTGTCTCCCTTGGCGCACGGCTATGAGGCGAAGACTAGTGTACGTGATATTTACGACCGCCAGTCGCTCTAAGAAATATTCAGCTTGGGGTACTGATTGCAGGATGAATCTTTACTGGGCTTGCTAGGCGTTGCCGGATCGCAAAAAACCTGTATAATTGTGGTGCTCTTGCGTAATGGCTTTGGTTTATTATATTTCCTAAAGAGAATTATATTTGGAAGTTTGGCAACATTCGAAATTTTTTACTCGCATTCTTGAGGCTCGTATTCTCTGGTAAGGTAGACTACCATATATCGCAAACATTTTGATACTACTGATAATAATAATATAAATACCAATGACTTACCAATATTATTATTATTTGCATGGATAATAGCTACTACCTACCTCAAACCAAGTTCAACAAAATTAAGCCGTTTTACTGCAAGTGTTTTCGGACACATAATATGTTAATACGAACTTTTTTCGTCAATTTGTGACCGCCATTAAAATATTGCCAAGCATTTTAGCTACACACTGTATAACTAAATATTCCAAACCCGTGCAACAAACTTACCTTGAATAAAGTTGAATAATTTTTGAGAAAGTACAGCAAACAGTCATGTCCGGCCTTATTCTCGGCGAGTTCTCTCTGGTGGGGGCAGCCAGTGCCCTGTCTATAAGCCAGTGAATAGTGAAAAAGAGTCGGCGCGAAACACATAGCTAGGTTGCTTTCGTTCATTTGGTTCGCCTGCTGGTGTTTTGCTATAGCCAGTAGGAAATGTAGAAGTGCCTGCAGAACTTGGACGTGCTCGTCTGGCATCAACAACAGCGCGCAAAGGACGGCTTCTCTGCGCAGATATGGTGGAACACCTGAAAAGAGCAAAACATTGTGTCCCCGGAAAGACGACATAAGTAAGAAGTAGGTAATAGCAGAGAAGATATTCCCCGAACGAGCTTTAACATTTTGAGAGCGCACAACCTGGCGGCCGTTCTAAAAGTCCGTATCATGTTGATATGCATGGAAGTATGGAAGCTAAGTGAGGGAGGGGCTTCAAACACTCTGCGGTAGGTATAGTCCTCCTTACGGCAGAATGCGTGCGACGTAAGGGGGAAGAACTCGCAAATATTATAGAATTAGTCACAGTTCAGGGGCGTAGTTCAATTTTGTGTAACTCACTAACTTAATTTTCATATAATTGTTATTTAATTTATTGTTAATATTATTCTTAACAGTGATGCCTTAGACTATGGAGGAAGGCAAACCGTTATAACATTGGCAATTATTTCTCATGCTTGAGAATGCAACGTTCTTCTCTGTTTACTCATTTTGCACACGTTAACTCCCGAACATACGAAACGCCACTGAGCTCTCTGAGCCGGCGGAAAAAACTTGCCAGCGGCCTAAAAAATGAGGTCTGTGTGGTAGCCCAATACGCATTTAACTTTACGTACTATAGAAACAGGCACAAAACGCGTTGGCTAACTGATTTTGTCAGCCGACTCCTTGGCAGAAATGCTGTGTTGCCGTATTTCAAAGGCGATGGTAGACGCGACGATGTTGAAAAAATATAATAGGTGTTTTATCACACCGAGTTAAAAATAAATGATAAACAAAAATGGGTAAGTGGTCCCGTGATGCGAGCTTTATTTTTTCGGTATAACAGAGTTCAGAAATTCGGCTTCGATATGATAAAACATAAAACATAGAATTCGCTTAGGACCTTTACAAGTGGAAAATTTCCAATGTGCTCGGCGGGCGTCCCAAGCAGGAAAGTTTTAATTTCACGATATTTCTACGATATCCCAGTAAGGGCCCCAGGCAAGGTTATAAAAATATCACACTTATATGTATATCTACTGTAGGCTGTAGGCCTAGAAAAAGCCGCTGCCGGCGGTATTGCTTTGAGCCTTGTTTATAACCTGTTATAAACAAGGCTTTGAGATACCAAAAACATGCACCCTAAGTGTTTTTCAAGGTTCCTTTCCTTTGATTCCGATGCCGCCGAGATCCCAGGCGTTGATGCTCCCTGAATAAAATTGGGTAAAATTTAGTATACAGGGTGTTATTAAAGTACGTCGTCAAACTTCAAGAGGTGATTATTTGAGCGATTTTAAGACGAAAACTTTACATTAACATAGGTCCGGTATCGCTTCGTTTTCAAGATACAGGGTGTCAAACTTTTTTAAAAAATCTTTTTTCAACCTCTTAATAATCCTTTAGCCGATATTGTTTAAATCTGGCAGTGTTATTTACGGTAGAGAGGGGTTAATTTAGCCCTAAATATATATAATATTTTTGAAAAAAAAGTGCGCCACTGACTTTTTAAAAACTTTTATATTTTTCTCGCATTAAGGAACTAAGAATACAACTTTTTGGTCTCTTGAATTTTTTTCGTGTCGTGCTTCGTTTTCGAGAGAAAAATATAAAAACCACTTTATTGCATGTCATTGCATTGTGGTTGCATTTCTGCTTTCTCGAAAAGGAAGCAAGATACGAACAAGATTTAAGATATCAAAAAGTTGTATTCTTGGTTGCTTATTGCGAAAAAAAATATAAAAGTAAATTACAATTATTATCGAGTCCAGTGGCGTCCCTTAACCCATATTCTTGAGAAAAAGAAAATGTGCGCCACTGACTTTTTAAAACTTTTATATTATTTTTCGCATTAAGCAACTAAGAATACAACTTTTTGGTCTCTTGAATCTTGTTCGTATCTTGCTTCGTTTTAGAGAAAGTAGCAATGCGACAACAAAGCAATGACATGCAATAAAGTGGTTTTTATTTTTTTCTCAAAAACGAAGCAAGACACGAAAAACATTCAAGAGTTGAAAAAGTTGTACTCTTAGTTGCTTAATGTGAAAAAAATATAAAAGTAGATTACAATTATTGTCAAGTCCAGTGGCGTCCCTTAACCAATATTTTTGAGAAAAAGAAAATGTGCGCTACTGACTTTTTTAAAACTTTTATATTTTTTTGCATTAAGCAACTAAGAATACAACTTTTTGGTTTCTTGAATCTTGTTTGTATCTTGCTTCGTTTTCGAGAAAGCAGCAATGCAACAACAAAACAATGACATTCAATAAAGTGGTTTTTATTTTTTTCTCGAAAACGAAGCCAGATACGAAAAAAATGCAACAGACCAAAAAGTTGTACTCTTAGTTCCTTAATGCAAGGAAAATATAAAAGTTTTAAAAAAGTCAGTGGCGCACATATATATATTTTTTTAATATTGGTCACGGGGCCCCCGGGACGCCACTGGACTTAATAATTTGAATCTACTTAGGGCTAAATTAACCCCTCTCTACCGTAAATAACACTGCCAAATTTAAACAAATAAAATAAAGTTTGACACCCTGTATCTTGAAAACGAAGCAATACCGGGCCTATGTGTATATAAACTTTTCGTCTTAAAATCACTCAAGGAATCAATTTTTACAAATTATCAGAGACTTAAGAAATATTTTGGAAAGTGAAAATAATGAATAACATTGTCTTGTTTTAAGCTTGTTATATGTGTAAAGGTTTTTCGCCTAAGGAAATTGTATTGTTAATTTTGCCAATTTGACCATAGGTAGTAAATTAAATTATGTCTTTATCCAACATATTTTGAATAAGAAATTGCCTTATTATGTTAAGTAGCTTATATAGGATACTAGCTAGGCCTAATCAAATTATCTTATATTTAAACGGACGAGTGCACCTCTAGTCAAAATCATTTATTCATTTTTTAATTTTTCTTTTATATTCCATAGGCGTACCCTTTATCAATATACGTTATCACGAAACCCTGTGTTTCCGTTAAATCCTTTGACTCACACCAAAAAGTAATAAACTTGTGAATCACCCTGTACAATACCGCTCGCCAACTCCCATCATAGAGGCGGTGAGTATCATAACAATTAAATAAATATATAAATAAGCTTTATTGTCTAATAGAAAGGTATTCCATTGATAAGACAATATGCAAAATCTCAGGTATCTATACATTTTTGTTTGATTAACTTATGGGTGTAGAAACATATAAAACATGAAAAACCTGAAATAGGGGAAACGGTAAACAGGTAAACTCCAAGCAAAATTCAGGCAAAAATGAGTTGTCTAAGTATCCTCTTGAAAGTGAAAAAGCCATGATGTAAAATCAAGTTCAGAAAACTCATTAGCTAGTCTACACATATTGTAGATAGGAGACCTTAATAATAAATTAGTGTTAGCTCTAGGCAGGTAAAACATGTGACTGGATCTTGTATTAGATAGAACATGAAAATTGAGGAACGATAGCAGCTCGGCACTATCGGTTAGGCCCAACACCACCTTGAACAGAAACTGGAGCGCTAGAACCTTACGTCTGTCAATTAGAGCAGGGACCTGAAATCTCTCCAATAATTCCGCCTGAGGAGTACCTCTAGGTGGATACACACCATTCAATCTTAAAGAGATAAACTTAAGAAATTTACGTTGGACACTCAAGTTGATTAATGTATTCATTATAATATGGACACCAAACTATTGAACAATACTCAAGTTTAGAGCGGACAAAACCAAAATAAAGATTGTTATGTCTTGATCTTTTACGACGGTGTTGCAATAAATATTATAAAACTGGATTGATATTTTATTTCTCTTATCACATGGTTTTACATATCACAGACTATGATCACGATATAAATCTTTACGTTATGGAGGCCCGGTGCAGACTGCTTGTGCTGTCCCTTTCGGCCAACTGTCTATTGACGCTCCGTGACTTCATTTCCGTTATGGCGGCAATTTGATATTGGCGCCATATATCACACCTTCCTTCTTAGATAAAACTACATTTAACATCTATGTGTTTTTACACCGTACAAATAAAAAAAATTTTCTCGATTCAATCAACAACTACATCACACACGATAAAATACATTTGTAGTATAACAATCAACGCTTTACGTTATTACGGCCTAAAACATCTGTAGCAACTTACAAAACTTAGCATCTACATATTTTATCTTAACAGTGTTTTTACATGATCAATGAAACAGTCTTGTTACCTGCTGGCACTAAACTGTAGCAACCTCAAATTGCTAGTTACAAAAAAAATGCATGTGCATCAACTTGGGTATAATTTGGGTTTCTCTAGGTTCTATATCTTTCTGGTTTTTTACTTACTCTTTTTGGTCTATTGCTTGCCCCAGTCTCTCGACTGGGCATGCACAAGACTCTGTTTTGTTACGGATGTTCTTTTTCATAATGTACCACAAATGGCGCATTTCTTAATGCGTTTTGCTTCTCTTGCACAGGGGTATCAAGTACCCTCTGAGTTACATTCTCCAAACTACCCCTACTTACAACCCCAGATATATTAGGAACGTCAAAATTACCGTTAACACTTATAGATGCTCTCTCTACGTCATTTACAGTTTCACTTCCGCTATTTTGGTTATTTATAGTTTCCCTGCTTATAGAGATAGTTCCCTCTGCGTCATTTAACCTATTATTATCTACTATTGGCCTAATTATATTTGCTAATGGTGGATTTGTTAACACTTGTTCTAATTGATCCTCGATAGCTGCCCGAGGTGAGTATGCTATGCGGTTCCCTAGTTTCCTGTAGTTTGGCTTAACCGTACCCCCTTCCTGTTCTACTTCTTCTTTCGTTATGAATTGGTTTTTGTGTCTTTTCCAAATGTTCCCCTCTTTGATGTGACATAAGAACGTTACTCTGCCTACAATTTTTACAATCCTTGCCTTTGCCCATGACTTCTTGGTCCTATTTCTGTAATCTCTTACCATTACCGCTTGATTCAATGCAAAACCTCTGTCTTTTCTCTTTCCTGACTCTTCTTGCTCCTTGATCTCTTCTCTGCCCCCCTTTTCTATTAACGAGGTGAAATTCGTTCGTAGCCTCCTGCCAAACAACAGCTCGGCTGGACTTCTTTTTGTAGTACAATGTTCTGCATTCCGGTACTGAAAAAGGATTTTTGCTATAATGGTATCTAATTGTTCGTTTTTGTTCTTTGGGTCTGCGAGCATAGTCTTTACCTGTTTTTTTAAAGTTTTTACTGGATTTTCCGCTTGACCATTGGATGCTGGGTGGAAGGGTGGGGATGTGACGTGTTTAATTCCGTTTTTAAACAAAAACGTTTCCAACTCCTGTGACACTAGCTGCGGTCCGTTATCACTTATTAAGGTTCTGGGCAGCCCAAATCTTGCAAAACACTCTCGCAATTTTTGAATTGTCTCGCTCGCCGTCAATCTTTTTATTTCATAAGCTTCGATCCATTTAGAGTACGAGTCCACCACTATAAGAAAGTTCTTACTCACCACCTCCAAAAAATCTATACAGATTCTTACCCATGGGGCGCCTGCGTCCGGCCACGAGATCGGTTTTGCTCGAGGTGGTTCTGCTCTGTTCACTAAACATGGTGTACAAGAGCGAGCGATCTTTTCTATATCCATTTCCATTCTTGGCCAATATACAAAACTCCTTGCTGTTGCCTTCATCTTATAGACCCCAAAATGAGCCTGGTGTAACATCTCTAATACTGTTTTCCTCAAACTTTCTGGAACGACCACTCTGGACACCAATTCGTCTCTTCTCATGTAAAAAGATTTTAGTTCTTCCTGGATCGATTTCGGCCACTCTTCCTCTAAAACACATTTAATAACCTGTTGCAGTGCTGAATCATTTATTGTCTCTTCCCTTACCTTTTTCATGTCCATCGGCCAATTAGCTGTTGTTGAGACAAATTTAATAAAATCAACCCTTTCCTTTTTTCTTCTTCCTTATCTATCGGGGTGCGTGACAAAAAATCTGCGAAGCAATTTCTCTCTCCTTTAATATGTTCCATGCTATAATGAGAACCTGACATGTAAGTGGCCCATCTCTGCAATCGATTTGCATGCATCCGAGGTATACCTTTATTTTCTCCAAACAGATGAACCAATGGGAGGTGGTCACATCTCAAAATAAATTTCCTTCCTATCAGATATTGTTCCAACTTTGAAAAGGCCCAATATATCGCTAACGCTTCTCTGTGAATGGTTGAATAACCTCTTTCCGCCTTTGATAAAGTCCGTGATATATAGCAAACGGGTCTTTCTTCCCCATTTGGCATCTCTGACATTGGTAGTTTCTATATCTGCACCTTCCGTAATGGTGCACGCCGCAACACTTGCACTTTCCAAAACTTCCAGCTACCATTTTCTTGGCTGTTGCTGTTTGCATCTGTCGTTTGTCGAAAAGTGGGCGTGACTTACTTCTCCCGTCTGACAACTGCTGCTGATACGGGTGGCGCCCTCTTATCGAATTCCGCTACGTTTAAACTTCCCGCCGTTGACTTCGCGTTTTCTCTTTGAGACGCAATTTTTTTTACCTCGTCGACCGGTTTATCGCCTGGTTCTTCACATAGTCTCTCGAAAATTTGCCCCCGAAGAAACTCCGTGACAAATTTATCTCTCACGATGTTTGCCAAATCCGAACCAAATTCACAATTTATGGACAAATTTCTAACTCTTGCGAACCAATCGGCTGCTGTCTCTCCATTTTTTTGGGAAGCTTCATAAAAACTCCTTCGTTCTAGCCACTCATTTACTAACGGCGAAAATTGTTTTTGTAGCGAGGTATTTAATTCTGCAAACTTCTTTTCTCGTGGAAAGTTCGGATAATAACACAGATTTCTTAATAACTTATACGTTTCTGTGCCCATCACACTTAGCAACGTAGCTACTTTAATTTATTCTTTTTCTATTTTGTTTGCTACAAAATATTGCTCCAAACGCTCTATATAAATTATCCAGTCGTCGGTTTCCGAGTAAAAGTCTTGAAATTTTATTGCTTCGCCCGCCATTTTGTTGATCACGGTAACCATGTTTTCATCAGTTGGAAAATACGTCCGCGTTCCGAATATGAGTCCTCGTCGCCACTGTTATGTCTTGATCTTTTACGACGATGTTGCAATAAACATTATAAAACTGGATTGATATTTTATTTCTCTTATCACATGGTTTTACATATCACAGACTATGATCACGATATAAATCTTTACGTTATGGAGGCCCGGTGCAGACTGCTTGTGCTGTCCCTTTCGGCCAATTGTCTATTGACGCTCCGTGACGTCATTTCCGTTATGGCGGCAATTTGATATTGGCGCCATTTATCACAAAGATAAAGAGACTTTAAGGCATTTACCTACATTGTTAAGGTCTGAACTAATTCTAATAATATGAAGCCTAATGTCTTCATTGCAGATGTCACATTTGCTATGTGACTATTAAAAGACAACTTGGGGTCAAAGTCAACACCAAGATCCCTAAATGAGCAAACCCGCTGAAGGTTAACGCCATTGATGTTGTATAGGTACCGATGCAGTGTAAGATTTCTTAGTCGTGAATGACATGACTTTGCATTTATCAGAATTTAGAGGCAATATGCAATTCTGCATATGAAATGGCTATGGATTGAAGATCATACAGTTTGTTCAGCGAATGTTCGGCCCTACGTCACAACTCCCGTTCTTGTCTTACTCATGAATATACGATGGATATCGGTCGTATATTCACGAGTCAGACAAGGACGGGAGTTGTGACGTAGGGCCGAACATTCGCTGAACAAACTATAGGATGCTATATTTTCTTCTTCTACAATCTTCTACATAATTTATAGTTATTTTTCACAGTGCAGATCTCTTCAATTTCGAAACAACACCAAACTTGGCAACGTTGTTTAACGTATACAACGTCATATCGTCAAAGTTAATGGAGTTATCCATCCGCATTTTTTTTTAAATTGATGCTCGTACGTGAGCGACTACAACTACATCATTGCCATAGTCGAATATTTTTCTTGCGTTTTTTTGAACTGCAAATAATTCTTAGCACCGTTCGAATTACATCCATGCGAGAAACTTTTTTGTTTGTATTTTTTTATGATCATTATGGGGATCTTGGAAACTAGCGGAGATAGGAGGAAGATTAAATGTGGAAATAATTCCAATTTTGTGTTCCCAATTTAACCTTGTGGATTTTTGAAAAAAGTCATGGCTTACTCGATATTTTGAAAAAAACGAAATTTTGGCGATTTATTATTATCCATCTAGCTTCGTTGTTTCTGATTTTAGATAGAAAGTATAAATATCAAAGTTGGAGGAAATTGTGTCCCCAATGCCGTTATCATGTCCTACTTTCCGTGACAGCTGCCATTTTCGAGATATGACACAACCTTTTGTTTTTTTAAATGGAAACCAGAAACCATAGTTGACCAAGATCTCAAAAAATCAGGCATTTTTTAGAGCTTTCCAACGATATAATACTCGATACCGTTATTCAGAAAAATAAAACTACAAAATGTATTTAATCCAAATTTGGTATACAGTGTGAGTGCACAATACTGCATATAACGTGTAAGTATGGAGTATACAGTGTGGATAGAAATTGTGGAATATTGCTTATATTTCTTAAAATATTCATCATATCAAAAATATGTTTTAATGAAAGTGTTAGGGGAAATTATTTCCCGTTTAGTGATATCAAGCAATTTTTCGTAGCACAAAAAATGTGGTTGCCATGGTAACCGACTTAATTTTTTTAAATGGCACCATATACGTTTTTTGGTGAAAATTAATACATTGGAACCTTCTGAATACGATACAATATAATTTTAATGGGGTCGCATAATAAAAAAAAACGTTTTATATTATGCTATTGACAATGTTTATCAAAATAATTATTAACATCAAGTTAGCCATGCCAAAATCAGAACAATGCGGAACTGTCACTAGCTGTCAGTTGCTTGTAATTGTGCGCATTGTTACAGTAAACGTACTTTTTTACTCAATTTTCTGTGTACTTAAGTACTTAGTGTGTTAACCTGTATTCTTTCCGTTTCACTTAATTCAAGCGCCATTATAACTTACTAAGTACTGAAGTACACAGAAAATTGAGTAAAAAAGTACGTTTACTGTAACAATGCACACAATTACAAGCAACTGACAGCTAGTGACAGTTCAGCATTGTTCTGATTTTGGCATGGCTAACTTGAGTTAATAATTATTTTGATAAACATTGTCAATAGCATAATATAAAACTTATTTTTTTTTTGTATTTTTTTCTTATGCGACCCCATTAGAATTGTATTGTATCGTATTCAGAAAGTTCCAATGTATTGATTTTCACCAAAAAACGTATATGGTGCCATTTAAAAAAATTAAGTCGGTTACCATGGCAACCACATTTTTTGTGCTACGAAAGATTGCTTGATATCACTAAACGGGAAATAATTTCCCCTAACACTTTTATTAAAACATGTTTTTGATATGAGGAATATTTTAAGAAATATAAGCAATATTCCACAATTTCTATCCACACTGTATTTTAGAACCAGTGGCGGAGGTATAGGTGGTCGACACCCATAATTTAACCCAGAAAATTTAACACTCGGTATAATGTAAAAATTAGTAGCCTGGTCAAATGTAAAATTTTAATTCTAAATGAAAATTATCTGAGACGCGCATAGGTTTCAATAAACTTTTTTAGATCTTCTAACATTGTGTTATGAAATGCCTACTTTCGTGCAGCTTGCTTAAATTTCCGTTGAAAAAATATCAGTTGATCATGGAAACCAAAACAGTAACTGCTATCCCAGCTGTCATTCTAAAACTAATTTAAGAGACTGGGTTGAGTAAAAATAAGATTGTCTTTTTACCTTCATCAATGAAGAATACGCCGACGTATAGTTTATTTATGGTTTTTGCGAAGGAAATATATGATATGTGCTTTCCAAATAGAAGATTGCCAAATCCAAAAGTGATTATGGAAACCCATATGCGTCTTAGACAATTTTGAATAAAAAGAGAACAAGTAAGAAATGCTAACTTACAACATCAAAATAACATTTTGGAGATTTTTAATGCTAATGGACAGATTTAGTTCTCGAAGAGCTGTTTTACAACTAAGACACAAAAACATAGTTGCCTCTAAGACACATGTTTTACGTGTATTAAGACGAAATGGCAGAAAGCCATTTCATATTTAACCAGTGCAAAATTTACTACCTACTGACGCAGCATCGAACTGGATTTTGGATAATGGGGAACTTGCACAAAAATTAAATTTGAAAAATGTTATTTTCAAACGTAATTGATTGCCATTAAATGAACCACAGTTCACAAAAAAACTCATTTTTTGTCTTTATGTAATAAATATAAGCAATTAAAAACTGCATAATTCAAATCATTCTTGTAACGCGCCCTCCTTGGTTGTGACGTCAAGTAGCTCGTTGGTGGTGGCGCCTCTGGTGGGCGGCGGCACCATGTATAAACTAATATGGGCGGCACGTGTAAAAAAACTACAGCACCACGCAAGCTTTGTTTAGAAAGATCAACGAGAACGTCCCATCCTTGTCTATCCGTCTTATTATAGTCTAAGTATCGCAGTCTTGATATTGTTGATAATGTTTGAAAAGAGTGTGCTGTATTAAATAGTTATTTACATTGCAAGATGCGTAGGTAAGCGCACTTTTTTGGCCGAGGAGATTGTTTAATGCCCGTGTTGCCTCGGGTCTTAAAACTCTCTCCGAGGCCAAAAAGAGCTTACGCATCGAGCAATGTATTACATTTTTCCTGATACTGACAATTTCATATCAGGTAGGTAAGTACTTTGAATTTAAATACACTATGGACTATGGAGTAGATTGTGTAATAATCTTCATAATAACCATTGTCCAATTATTACTAAAAATGATAATCAGTGATATAAGAGAGAGAATGCAGTGATAATAAAAAAAAAACTTCTTGTGCGATTGAACCCGAGACCTACGAATTACTACTCCTGTAGTCTCACCATTCAGTTAAAGAAGTGCTTGTTCAATTTGGACTTTTAGGCGGTTCTTATTTTTGACCTACATCAGATCCCTCTGGAAATGGATCGCCGAACTGTTTATTTTAATATTAAATTTCCAATCGTCCTCCCAGGGACGGATGGGACGGTCGGGCAGTCGGGCAAATGCCCGAAGGGCCGGTCACAATCGGGCCGACTTGGGCCGGCCTGGACAGCTAGCGGGCATACGGCGTACGCAAAATATCAAAATAATCATCACCGCGGCCGCAGCGCAGTCGACGATGACGCGACGTCCCTATGCCCAATTCGGCCCTTTCTTCCCTTCCTAATATATTCCAAGGGGCATCTTCTGCTTTGGCTTCTGCATATCAGTACATTTTGGCATTGCCTATTTCTCAAGTTGAATGTGAACAGTCGTTTTCAACATTAAGATATAAAAATAGATTAAGGAATACAGTGTGCCACTGTAGAAATCTATGAAGAGCCCAGTAAAATTTATCATATATTTTTTTATATTCACCTAGAGGAAGGTATTTCACAGACACTATACTATTTCGACTGGGTTATTATTCCATGGATAGGTAACTATGTTTTTTTTTAAACGAACAATTTTCAGAATATCATATTAGGCATTCTTTTAAGAATAAAAGGGATGGCGGCCATAGCTCAAAACCTTTTGTACAAAATATCAGTAGGTACTCTAAGTTATATAGGGCATTCACAAAGTAGGGCCAGATTTTCCAGAGTACCCTGTATAAACCACAGGGCACAGGTTGGTGATCTTTTTTTGCAAATCGATTAAGCTTTGTCTGAGGTATTATTGTACCTATAGCCGGTCTACAGTGTGTCCCAGGATAAGTGAAACGAGAGGTGTAAAAAACAAAAACTTTTTGAGTTAGAATTTGGCCATTTGGGGTCCAGGCCTGCTTGCCTAGAAAATAATTTTCATCATATTTTTAATTTTGAAAAATAAAGTAGGCCCTGACAGGAAGGATTTATTTATTTTCTGTGTAGGTTAGGTGCCATTTCTCGACAGGATATCGAAGAATTTTATTATAAAAAGTTGCTTAGAATTGAAAACTGTGACCCTGTGTCAATTTTCAAAATAATTGGCCTACTTTGATTTTTGTCCACTTTATTTACTATTAAGTAGGTGAACTATCCTTATCGTTTAAAATATCGAAAAATTTCATTAGAAAAAGTTATTCAGAATAAAAAATTATGCAAGACTGCGAAATTTGGACTCAATCGGCCTACTATGATTTGTTTGCAATAATGCCAAATAATCAAAGTAGGCCAATTATTTTGAAAATTGACACAGGGTCATAGTTTTCAATTCTCAGCAACTTTTTCTAATAAAATTTTTCGATATCTTGCCGAGAAAGGGCACTTAACCTACACAGAAAATAAATAAATCGTTCCTGTCAGGGCCTACTTTATTTTTCAAAATTAAAAATATGGTGAAAATTATTTTTTAGGCAAGCAGGCCTGGACCCCAAATGGCCAAATTCGAACTCGAAAATTTTTAGTCATTTACACCTCTCGTTTCACTTATCCTGGGACACCCTGTATATAGCTCATACACGGTGTTCGTAAAAAAATCAAATTTTATGAAATCATGTATTTAAAAAATATTTAAAGAAAAAATTAAGGATTCTACTGAATTATGTCGATCCCCCTTGGAAAACATACTTGATTTTAACATTTCCTAACAATTGGAGGCATCATCAACCATCCTTAATTATGATTTATTCATCAACATATCACATATCAATGAAATCAGGTGTACCATGAATGCATTGCCATTAAAACAAAAACAAAGCTTCTACATCTTTGACAGTTACCTAGGAGGGGCCTAATGTAAAATCCATCCAACTTTTTTAATAAATGATTTTTTTGTCAAATTTGATTTTTTGCGAACACCCTGTATGAGCTAGACTGGCTACACTACGTACATACAATAATACCTCAGGCCAAGTTAATCGATTTACAAAAAAAGATTTCCAACCTGTGTCTTGTGGTTTATACAGGGTACTCTGGAAAATCGAATTTTTTCCCCACTTTGTGAACTTTGTATAACTTAGAGTACCTACTGATATTTTGTACAAAGGGTTTTGAGCTATATCCAATTCGATGGCACCATCCATTTCATTCTTAAAAGAATGCCTAATATTATATTCTGAAAACTGGTTATTTAAAAAACATAGTTAGCCATGGAATAATCAATCATCCAATCAAAATAGTAGTGTTTGTGAGATATCTTCACAGATTTCTAGAGTGTCCACAAGCAAACGTGGACATACTGTAGATTACAATATACTAGATTAGAGCCTTTTATGATAGTTAATATTAGAGAAAGTTTTTTTAAATCAAATTGATAATGAAGAAGTTTTTTTTTAAAGTACCTACCTATAAAATATATGTTTTCTCAACGGCAGCTACCCCTCGACACTGCAATCTGTTGCATGCGCCCCACGTTTTTCGAATCTTTATGAGGCTAGGAGAAATTTTATTTTTTTAGTCAGTTTTTATATTATTTTATACTTTTTAGTCCTTTTTAAAAGCGTGTATATTATAATAATATATTTAATTTTTTTTATTTTCTGCTTTTTAGTTTGTTTGAAATTTTGCAATCGATTTTAAACATCTTTACGATTATGACAGAGACCTGTGGCAAATTTCAGGTTTATTAATTAATTCCAGATTCTTCTTACTTACCAATGCATGTGCTTATCTGTTGATAAATTTCCATTAGTCAAATATCTCTATTTATTAGGTATTCATTCATTTTATAGTAACAAATAACATATTAATAATATGTAGTATATACCCATTAATTAAGCATTGTTATCCTGGTCTGAGTTATGTTTAAAGTTTCAAGTCTCTAACTCCTCCGAAAATTAGTTTATAATCGATTGCAAAATTTGACGAACAGACGAACAGGAGGAAAAGAAAGCGAGTTAATAAAAACGTGGTAAAAAGCATTAATTTATTAAATCAAATAATAGATCTAGTCTAGTTTGTCATTTTTATGTTATTTTTGTATTATAGAGAATACGGCTGTTTTAATTTTTGGTGTTTTTTTTAGTTTTTGGTGAAGAATTTATTTTTATTATATGTATATAATATCCAAATAAAAATAAACCTGCTTTTTATTGCAACATATCTTATTGGGCCGGAACGACTAAACTTCCCGGGCCGGTTGACCCTACCCCATCCGTCCCTGCGTCCTTCCCTAGTTCTGTGTAGCTGTCACTCCTGTCACTGCCTTCTCATAAATCGAGCTATATGACGTCACCACCATTCCCGCGCTTTTCGTGTCGTTTCAAATGAATAGCTTGCGGTCTCAACTTTAATTATTTATTGCAAATTAAATATTGCGATTTGAGGGCTGATATTTGGTATGTGCTCTTTCTATAGATAGGTAAATATATTAAAGAAATAAAAAAAATTGTTCAAGTTCCCTATTGTAGAGAAAATCCAAATTTCCCTAAAAAATTTTATGGACAGATGAGGCCGCGTTTACTCGAAGAGGAGTGTTTAACCATCACAACCTACACTTTCGGTCTAGGGAAAATTCTCGTGCAATTCGTTCCCAGAATTTTCAATGTAAATTTTCTCTCAATATTTGGATCGGACTCATCGATGGTTACTTATGTGGTCCTCATGTTTTACCACATAGGTTAAATAGTCATTTGTTTTTAAATTTATCTTGAAGAAGTACCGCTAGCAATACGGCAAGATAGTTGATTTCAAATGGATGGAGCGCCCGCTCATTTAGGGAGAAGATTATAATCTGGTTGCAGGAGAATTTTGGACAACAATTGGTTATACCAGTTAATGCGGAAATTTACAATGGTATAGGTCCAGTGTCATGGCCACCAAGATCACCTTTATAGATTTCTTCATTTGGGGTTATCTAAAAGATAAAGTATACACTAGACCAGTGGAAACTAGAGAAAAACGAACGAACAAAATTCTTGAAGCTAGCAACGAACTACGTGGGAAGACGGCTGTAATAAGAGCAGCAGCAGGATTGTGTTGCATGAAATGAATTGAAAGCCAAGGGCTACATTTCGAACTCTAGACTCTAATATTGTTGTTAATTGCTAATTTTTACTACATAATTATTTATTCGATAAAATTAAAATAAAATTCGCACACCAACACCAGGGTTCGAACCAAAATCCTTTATCTATGGTGCGAACCAACAGAGCTATCAACGCACTTGAAAAATATTACCTAAAACAGTGTAAGTTAGAATCTCGATGACGTCACAGAATTAAGAAGAAATAAGATAAAGGATGTCTCAAAATACATATAATGGATGGGACAAGCCAAAAGGATCTTAATCGTCTCAAGAGAGGACTCGATTACGAATTCCCAAAAACCTTGGCCCAGGTTTTATTATTCGGGAATATATTATCTGTATCGTGGTAATGATGTAATATTAACGCTAGTTTTATTACTTATTTTTATTATGTCATTTTTGATGTATTTACTAATGTTAAATTTCCGTAAATTGAGCTTCGTATTTTTTACGTTATTAAAATAACGGAAAATTGACGTTATCGGTCATTCGTGGTTAGCTGGGTACGATGTTTACCGTTATAACCGAATAAATCCATAAGAGATCATCCCCTGAACTTCTTCTATTGGCAATTTTATCTTTCTCAAAACGTAACCCAGGGCCGGCTACGATTTTTTTGAATTACCTATGGTTTACACTGTTATTGTCTTAAAGTAATTCCATGGCACATTTGATTAGCCAGATGAAGTTAAAATTCCTATTTTTCTCAACTTTAGGCACCTTGCAGAATGGAACTTCCTGTATGTTTTTTACCCACATTTGGTTCATGAGGGTTTTCTGAGATCTGGATCAACGCTATCGTCTCAGATTTTAAATTAAAAAATCTGAACGGATTTTTGTGAAAATCGAAATATAAAAAATAGTAGACGGCCCTGGACTTGCATTTTCAGGACGACAGGAACGTCAAAAGAAGCGCTGTTAAAAACATTTCAAGCAATAAAAGTTTGGGCAAAAATAAGGGTTTTATGGATTTGTAAGCCTGCAATATCATCAAAAAATTTAGATTTTCTATGATACGGTGACAGAACATTTCAAGGCATAATTTTTAATTATAATTAAATTCTACATTTGACCAGGCCACTAATTTTAACATTATATCTACGGAGTATTACATTTTATTGGTTAAACTAAGGGTGTCGACCATCTATACCTACGCCACTGGTTGGGTAATATACGCCATACCATTGATTAAGGTTACGAATTCCTTATTCAATGGCCATACTAACATGTTATATGCAGCATTGTGCACTCATACTGTATAACAAATTTGGATTAAATAACTTTTGTAGTTTTTTACCTTTTTTAATTTTTTTTTAAATTCAACACGCTGTATTTAGAACCTGGAGCTTTTGAAGATCTATATAGGAAGAAAAGTTCCCAGAATTACTTTTTATATCACGTGTTAAAGTTTGCGGAAACAATCTGTACCACCTTGTATATTTCGAACTAGAGGGTATAGTATAAATGAACTCACTTGGAACACAGTGATATAGGGGACGCGATCTATTTCATAGCATTTACCACGCTCTGCTAATGGTAAAAATACCAGACTTGTCGGCAGAAATCACCCGTATAAAATTCAAAGGTTTTTATGCGGTCGACGTCGACCTAGTCAAGGAGGCAGTCAATAAGAAAGCGAGCGTAGTGATTTGATTGGTCGACGTAGGCCAGTTAGGCCAGTATAACCAGTGCCGTGCACGGAAATAAGGATTGCGCTTTATTTTACGGATTTTTGTTTTGTGTATAGATTTTTGTGTGGTGTTGTTTTGTGCGTAACAAAATTATTTGTTTGCTTTGGTCTGAATTATTTCAAAGTTTATTTGATTCTTTTTTAGAGCATTTAAATAAAATTTGTATAATATTATTAAGGGCAGCGCGCCGCCTATGACTCGGTCTTATTTTACAAAGCAAATGCTGTTCCAAGTGAGTTCATTTATACTATACCTACTAGATGGTATTGGATTACTCTGGTGCAACTTACACTGAAAGATTAGAATGAAAGTTTCGGAAAGCTTGTTGGTGAGCAGAGTCTCTGGAAGGTCCCGAAAATATTGTTTCACCATGTCGGCAACGTCATAACTTTGTTGATCCGCATAATCGACGATGTCGTTAATCTCAACTAAGTTTCGCAAGTGCTGAATTCGAGATTTAACACCAGGCTTCCGGAATATTCCTACTTGATCGGCGGCATTTTGTTGCAACCACCCTAAAGCTTCCTCGATATTTCTCGGCAAGACCTGGCCTGTTCTCTGTAGGACTAGAGTCAGAGGCACTCCGAAGACGTTCTTGTCTGCAAAATGATACTGATATTTGTAAATAACAACAATTATTCTGTCATAATTTTTTTCATGAAGCTTTCGCAAGAATAAGAATACAATAGGAATAAAGATTTTGCATTTGATGGGGTCAATATTTGAAACCTGTCATAACAGAAACGGTTTTGGCCAATCAAAAGCAAAATTATCCCAAAGCTTTTTTGCCCGAGAGCAGAGCTGGGCAGATCTATTTAAAAAGATCTTTTTAAAGATCTAATTTGACGATCTTAGATCATTTTAAAGATCTTTTTTGAAACCTTTCTGCGATTTTTTTATACAAAATAATGTAGGTAGAAACGTAGGTATATATATTTTTAGATGAATGAATAGTTTTGTACGAACAAGGATTTATCTTTTTATACATAATAATCTACATATTATTTTTAAAATATATGTATTACGAATTCAGTTACTTACGTTACTAACGAGCGTTCATTTAAAGCAGTTTACCTCAGGAGATCTCTAGGTCTCAGCTAAAGTGCAAATTGTCAGAAATCGCGAAAATGACAAATAATATAAACAAACTGACGTACATTTTACCTACAACTACAAGAACCTATTTCGAAGTCAAATTTAAATTAATGCTTTATGTTAATTTGAATTTTATTTTCAATTATCTATTTCTCAAAGTTCCGATTTTTATAACTTATGTTATAAAACTGTAAATTGCATAAATAATCGGTGTACACGTTTTTTCAAGGTATATCAACTGATTGATTAGGTACGTAACCAGTTCGGTTAGAGTAGTAACTTTACGTAACTAGTTACGTAAAATTTTACTTTACACAACTAGTTACGGGAAACTGGAGTTATCATCACTTGCTCAGGTTTTGAAAGATGTCACTTTATACTATGTCAAAATTAGGCAAAGTATTTATAGACATCTATATCTATTAACTATAATAATATCATGAATTTTGTTCAAAGATCTTAGATCATTTAGAGGATCTTAGATCGTTTAGAAGATATTAGATCCTTTAGAAGATCTTAGATTGTTTAGAAGATCTTAGATTGTTTAGAAGATCTTAGATCGTTTAGAAGATCTTAGATAGTTTAGAAGATCTTAGATCGTTTAGAAGATCTTAGATTGTTTAGAAGATCTTAGATCGTTTAGAAGATCTTAGATCGTTTAGAAGATCTTAGATCGTTTAGAAGACCTTAGATCGTTTAGAAGATCTTAGGTCGTTTAAAAGATCTTATATAGATTAATCTTTTTTAAATAGATCTATTTTTAAACGATCTTAGATCTTTTTTGGCGCAATCTTTCCCAGCTCTGCCCGAGAGTATAAAAACTCGAGAATGAGAAACCTAACTTGAGTATTAAAGTATTGAGTATTAAAATTGGCATGGGTATATACCTCTGAATGCTGGAGTCTTCAGTTTCCTCATGAATTTCGTCAAATCCCAGTTCCAACCCGTCCTGTGCGAAGGACAATATTTTTCCATGTGCGATGTCAGTTTCAGCAGTGCCAGTTTTCTTAGCACTTGAAGTTGCACCGCTGACAGGTGAGACATGTCAGGCCCTGTCTGATTTGAACACGCCTGATCTCCCTTGGTGACGGGCAGTTGGTCCAACTGCCTTTGCCAGTTGAGACTGGAAGACGAAATTCGAAAATTTCGAACGAACATATTGACACCATGACCGCCGCGTAGTTTGTAAACAAATAAAACGATCTAAAACAGTGAATGCTAAGCGAAACGAAACAAATATGACTCTTCCCATGGTGTCTAAATACTAAGAAAAATGTAAAAATATGTGATAAAATTTCATCGTTTGGGATGCGCGGGTGACTGTCTTTGTCACAGTTTGCTCGCAGCAAGGTATAGTGTTGCAAAACCATTTTGTAGTTGATAAAACTATGTGTAATATATCTAATTATTTTACTGTTTTAAACTAGTGTATTTCTTTAACTATTATTCTCATAGATAGATACCTAAATATACCTAAATAAATTACACAAACTGGATTCTTCGGCAACTTGTATCTAATACATTTATCGTGTTTAATAATAAGAAATTTGATTTTTTTACTGTCCTCTTTCAAATGCGAGAAAAAAATATTTCATTTGAAAAAAACTGACACTTTGGCTCTTTTATATTAACATTTGGCCAGAAGTTATACAAATTGTAATGTCTGAGAAAATTAAAACTGGCTGCAGTGGCGTATTTAGAAATTTGTTTCGAGGTGCATGCATGATTTGTAATGGATTTTTTAAACTGGTATTTATAAATTATCAGTATATGGTTGGTCAAATGCCCTGGAGCCGAATTTTTTTAGAAATCCTTAGAAACATTGAAATGAGGTTTAGGAAAACCAAAATTTTCAAATTTACAAGCAGCAGTAAAGACATACGATTGCTATGTTATATAATGATGTACCTTTTGAGTTTAAAAGAAAAAAGTTAGAATACAGGGTGTTCCCAATTTGAGCTACGTCTACCACACATAGAAACATTTTCAATTTTCGAGAAAATATGTAATTTGCTTGTGTATATTAAATGGAACAAATATGTATTTTTCGAGAGATTCAAGATAAGCCATTTTTTTTAAATAAAAATTCTCGGAAATTGAAAATTGTTGCCTATTTGTGGTATATAGGCAACCCGAACTGGGGACACCCTGTATACTATATTATACAGTGTGTTCTAAGATAAGTGGAAAGAGAGCTGTGATTTTTCAAAACTACATAAAGACGTAATAAGGCGTATGGTATAAATGAAGTTACTTGGAACAGCATAAAAACCTTTAAATTTTATACAAGTGATTTCTGCTGATAAGTTTGGAATTTTTACCAGTAGCAGAGCGTGGTAAATGCTATTAAATAGATCGCGCCCCGTACATCACTGTGTTCCAAGTGAGTTCATTTATATTTTACCAGGGTCGCTCGAGAACAGGCGCCTCGGCAATAAAATACGAGACAAAACAATTTTTTAATGATATTAAACTACACCTGGAAATAGTAGTAAAAAGAGATGAAGGAAACAGAGAAGATAGATATTGTAGCAAAAACAAGTGACTATGCTTGCCTAATATAATGTATCACCAATACTTGCACGGGTTACACTGTTCGACGGCTGACCACTTGTGCAACGAAATGCCGTGGATAGCTGTGTTATAATTTCACAGATCTTAGGATATACTTGCGTAAATAGTTATAATACTGAATCGACAGGTTGTATACAAATTTGGACTATGGGGAAATGCAACCCATCATCATTTATGATATTTTTTCCTATATATTTTCCTATACATTTTCCTATATATTTTCCTAGGTATATATTTTTCGAAAAAATTGACATAAAAAGTGCAAAATTGGCAGTTTCGAGGTCGAATATTTTCCAAACGCTTGAAACAAACTTATAACATATAGACATCATTGCAATTGTGACAATGAGCAGATTTAAAATATCTAAAAATATACAGGGTGCGCTAGTTAAAAAAACCATAAGTTCTGTATGGCACCGCATTTCCGAATACCCTGTATACAACTAAATAAACGCTGAAAAAAGCTTGCTTTGACTTCTACAACTTTTATATGAAACTTTTTTCCTAACCTCAACAGACGTATAGAAAATATAAGAGGGTGTAACAATATACGTAATCACATGGTACTTACAGTAAGAAATTAATTCATTTCCTCGAAAAAGAAAACGCTTTTCGGAAAAATCCTCGGATACGTCATTGTAAAAAGCATATATTTTGATGTAGTACTCGCATTTGTGACATAATCAATCTTCCGGATATGACATTATCGGCAATTTCTTCAAATATTTGAATGTCATTTGAGTGCATATTATTTGTCTGCATACAGTAAGTTAAAAATTTTGTCATGTAATGCCGATTTTCCACCAAACGGACTAGTGTAGTTTCTGTTTTGTTCGGTTTTTCTGGAACACCGAAAACTGAAAACAAAACTCGGACAAATTCTAAACTCGAAATCGGGTTTTTCCAGAGACAACTCTGTCTGTTTTCTTTGGGTTTTTCGCCACAGAAACCTGAACCAAACTGATTAAAAGATAACTTTTTCAAGTTGCCACGAAAATTAATAAATATTTAAAATTAAAATAAACATTAGTATAGATAACTAGATAGAACAAAGGGTGCAATACAGCCAGGTGGATAGGTTATTTTTCTGTTGTTATGACACTTTGACTTGACATTATCTTTGAGAAAGGAATTATTCTCCAAAAGCTCAGGAAATAAAGTTGTTAAAGTTATTTCTTGAGTTAACGTTCATTTTCGTTCTTTTAGTGTTAAAGACATTTATGAAAGCCTCCAATTTGAACACCTATAATAGATTCTTGTTCATTTTACTAAATGAAATAAATTAATTGTAAACCCTTATACAGTGACCGGCAGTAAGTCGGACATAAATGGAAAACTTTTTATTATTAATTTCTCAGAAAATTTTATTCCTGATAAAAGTTGGTGCATCATTTCAAACTCAAAACGGACATATCAAAATTTAAATATTTCTTTTTGAATACGAGGTAGATTCAAAAATGTCAAAATAGCTCAAGAGTAAAGTACCCTTATTTTTTAAGATACGGAAAAAAGTTACTTACAAAAGTTGTTTGGAATCAAAAGTGGATGTCAGATTTAAAGTCACAGCCACCTATTCAAAAAAGAAATGTAACTTTTTTGTATTTTTTGACCATCCTGTGTATTACAAAAAAAAAAAATACTGTCAGTGCAACTTATCATCGAATATCACATAAATTTGCTACTAAACTTTAATTTTGTTCGATTAGCAGCTAGAAATTTAAATTAATCGAAATCAGAGTTTAAAAATATAAAATTTTTGAGTCCAACTTTCTGCCGGTCACTGTATAACATCATAGTTTGTTGAAAATTTTATTATGTACCTAACATGAAAAGTGTTTAACGTGCTGTATGCAGACAAATAGCACACCTACTTAAAAATATAAGATGCCGATGACGTCATATCATATGATGATGTCACAAATGTAAGTATCGCATAAAAAAAGCGCTTTTTACAACAAAAATTGACATGCGAGGATTCCTCCGAAAAACTTTCCTTTTCGAGAAATGAATTTATTCCTTACTTTATGTACAGATTCTATAAAGAAATTACTAATCCTTTTTTTGTTTTCACATCTCCTTCTTAACGTATCTGGGGACTCACTAAAATGTACTTATTTGAATCTATTTTGGAGATTTAATTTGTTTTTGAAAATAACATCTTAACGCCATGTAGGCAGGTAACTTATTTTGGTATCTTCACACTTCGTTTTTTGAAAACTCTTTTGTACGAAATGAAATGAAATTTTATGTCTTTCACATATTTTTTACTCATCTTACGACACACTGATAGAGGGTGCAGTAGGGGAGACTGGGGCACATTCAACCGATTTGGACAAAAAAAATCGTAACTCCTTGTGGAGTGAAAAAATACACAATATTATTATTTGGCGATATACTTACAACCTTTTCTTTAAAAAGTGATAAAGGAAAATTGCTCCCATGTGGCGTTCTTACAAGTGAACTTCAATTTTGAAAAGTATTGGAAATGGTTGAATGTGCCCCTCCAGTGGGGTACATTCAACCAAGGAAAGGGGCAGATTCAACCAACAATATAATCAACAAACAACACTTATTTAAAAGTGAGTTACGATTAAAAAATATACTAATTTGTTAATCTACAGAAATAATTCACTTATGGCTACTTGCACCGTCATGTTTGAACTTTTAAACCAAGTTTAATAACTTGGCAACGATTATTGCGACAATGGTTGTCAAGATGTTAGGCTTCGTTTAAAAATTAAGCCAAGTTTAAACACCACGGTGCAAGAGGCCATTAGTCTGTCAATAGGTTAGCAAAACAGATTTTTTGGGAAAATATCAAAGCGCTCTTTTTATGTTAGAACTGAAAGATTTTATTACAGAAGTATTACAAAATATTGTAAGCACTTAAGTTCGCATTAAATGAAATCAAAGATGCCGTTCGGGCAGTTTTTGCAGAGTTAGGAAGAGGTAACTTCAACACAATGTCACTACGATCAACAATGGACACATCGTCCACAACTGGGTAAAAGAAATTGTATTTTGGCATCTTACGACGCAAGAATTTTATTTGATATTCATTTAGATTTATCTTCTGCGTCACTTTTCCAATATAGTATCTTATTTGAGTCTTTGTTGGAAATTTTACTAACAAAAAGTCATTCTCACTAATTAGGTAATCATCTTGTAAAAGCGCTATTTCGTTTTCATTCTCGCTGAAGTCGTCACTAATATCATCCGAGTCCAAAACCACGGACGCTGACGTGTCAGAACTACTCGACGTATTGTTTTGACGTTTACGTTTGTTTACTGTTTTCAAATGTTGACCACTATCGGAAAACACTTGTTTGGTGACCTTTTGTCGAGCCTTTTGTAGTTTACACTTTTCCTGCTTTTTGTTGCGATTTTCTTTTTCGTTTTCTATTTCTTCTAATCGATTTTTCTCTGGGGTATCGGTATAAATTCTAGATTTACCACGTCTCTCATTTCTACAATTTTGTTTTTTCTTTATGCTTGGTCTTGGCAACGGTCTTACTGATTCAGGGGTCACAATATGCTTTTTTAAACCTGAAATAAGAACATTTCATTAATTAAGGACGCAAAGAGTAAATATTGAGTTGAAACCCTTATGAAGTGCTTGTCCAGGTGTTTGTGAGGATACACTTCCTTCAGTTGATGTTGAAGCCCTGGGAGTTTCTGTTGTTGAAGGAGAAATCAACAGTTAGAAGAAGAACTACAGAAAATTGAATCTATCACAAAAAAGTGTTACCTATTGCTGCCGTGGTTTTAAAGGTTGTTAAGTTAAAACTTGAAGATTGTGGCGATTTTGGCTTATCTGTATGATCTGTAGGCTCCTTTGTAGGTTCTAAGAGAGGTAATATTAACGGAAAATATGAAATATAACATAAATATGTAGGTATATTACCTATTTGAGTGTTGGAAGAACTTGCTGAGGGTTGTTGTTCTAAGATCTGATTCGCATAACTTGCTGCAAAGTCTTCATCTTTAAAAACTAGCCTATTCAAAGGCCAAATACCAGGTTTTTCGAAGGACTTGACTATATTTTTCTGTGAAAATGCAGATAGAAATGGTACCTTGGTCAGCTGCGTGATTTGTTTAATAGTTATTGTTTTTCCGGGATTCATTGTCATCCAGTCGTTAAATGAAGTGGCACAGTAAGTTTTGAAAGGTCCATAAACTCCAACATCTAAAGGTTGAAGTTTATGCGAGGTGTGTGGTGGAAATGACAACAAGACAATGCCATTCTCACGGCAATAATTTATGGCTTTAACCGTGGTATGTGTTTCATGGTTATCCATCAAAAGTAAGATTTTATTTTCTTTACTGCATTTAGTGTGACCCTGAATATGTTCTAATACACAAAGAAACAGCTCACTTGTCATCCACCCATTTCTACTGCCTAGTCCGATACTTGACGGGGGGGCATCAATAATATATTCTTCTGGATGTCGTGTTCTAGGAAATACATACACGGGGGGAAAAGCATTTCCAACAGCATTTATTATCCCAACAAACGTAGTGAGCTCCCCTCGTTCTGCAGATGCAGCCATACTGACTTGTTTTTTGCCTTTTGTTGAGACAACTTTAACAGGTTTTAACACAGTTGTAACACCGGTTTCATCGATATTAAAAATTTGTTCAGGTTTAAAATTATATTTTTGTAAAACCTTTACGTAATTGTCGAAAAAGTCGGAAACTGCCCTTTTATTAAAACCAGTTGCCCTGGCCAAGCTCGTGTTTTCTGGCTTTCTAAGACTAATTTTATCACGATTTCGTTTCATAAAACCTAACAGCCACTCTAAACCGGCTCTTTTATTGATATTCCATTGATCTGGAAACTTACAAACAGGAAGCACGCATGCATATTCATATGCTAATATCCTAATTTGTTTGTAAGTCATGCCATAGTTCATGTCCGCACAGGTCTTGATGTATTTAACCAATTCACTTTCTTGATCTATAGTGAAAACTTGAGCCACGGTATATTTGCTTGAGTAGGTAGGTTCCTTATTATTTTCGTCGGGTTCACTACTTTCGTTTCCTGAATCTTGGTTATAAATTCTAGCCAGGCGATCTGGAGAATATTTTTGCCTTAATTTTTTAATTCTAGAATGTAGAGTTCCACGTTTAACATTAAAAGTACGTGCAGCAACTCGCTCCGACATTTTGTGCTGCAAGACTTCACGAATCGCATTTTTAAAACTGGGTTCATGAAGGTTGAGTCTTTCAGTTTTCTTTTTATAATTTCTGACCATCTGGAAATTCATAGTATTTAACATATTATACCTAACAGAAGAATGGGGCAGTTTCAACCACTGTGTAAAAAGTGTGGGGCAGATTCAACCAGCGGTTGAATCTGCCCCACTTACCTGTGGTCTAATGTGCCCCATCTTGATTTTTTATGTTATTAACTGTTTTCTACTAGAATGCCCATTTTGAGGTTAGAATTGGTAGAATTCAGTAATTTATGATTATATTGAATCTTAATGAAGCCCACAGAAAGCAGATTACACTATAAGTTTTTCAGCAAATAGCAAGTTAAATATTTACCTTTAAATCGCAAATTTCTGCAAATCTTGATGTCAACAAACACAGCACAAACTGAACCATAAAATATCACTAAATAGGACTAGGAGGGTATGTTAGGACCCTGTAATGTTTCGGTGGCGGCAAATTTAAATCGACAAGTAAAATATAATAGATGGTTGAATGTGCCCCAAGGTTGAATGTGCCCCAGTCTCCCCTATATAGAATTTTTTCATGATTGAATTGAATTTAAATTAAATACCGTGGGTAAAAGTTCTGCGTGTCCGTGAACTAAAGAGTCAATACATTCAAACCCAGAAAAAGTACCTTCATATACGAGGGAGGGTCAACAATTAAAAATACTCGCAAGATCAAAGTACCCTTTTTTAAACCAAATAATAGTATATTATACACTTAGGTTGAGAAGTGAGCCATTATATACCGAGCTGTTTTATATCCTGAGGCGCGTAGCGCCGAAGGATATAATATGCGAGGTAAATAATGGCCTTCTCAACCGAAGTGTATATAGAATTTTTTTACTACTAACATTGAAATATTGCCATATTTTAGTTTATTTTAGTCATTTCTCGCTTTTTTCAAATACTTCGAAATATCAAGTAGCCTGGGAGTTCAGTTGTCAAGCTGATAAAATGACACTAATCTTTAAATGTCATATAGAAAATTTTTCATTATTTACCTAGGTATTTTTTTATTATCGTTATTTACCTAGGGTGAGAAATATTACTTCTCATTAGAGGAATGAGGTAAATAATGGTGATTTCTCAGGTTAGTAGTAAAAAATAGTTATTTACATTGCCAGATGCGTAAGTGCACTTTTTTGGCCGATGAGGTTGTTTAAAGACCGAAGCAACGCGAGTGTTGCCTCGGTCATTAAAAGTACCTCCGAGGCCAAAAAAGAGCTTACGCATCTTGCAATGTATTACATTTTTACTGCTACCGACAATTTCAGGTTATAGGTACTTTGAATAAAGCTCTAAATACATATGCGGAGTACATTGTGAGTAATAATGATCTTCAAAATAACCTTTGTTCAATTACTAAAAATGATAATCAGTGATAAATATAAGAGACAGAATCCAGCGATAATAAAAATAAATAAAAAAAGTTGAGCTTCGTGTGTGATTTGAACCCTGGATCTACGAATTACTAATCGCGTGCTCTCACCCTACCGGTAGCGAGGTGCCTGTCAAATTTGTTCTGTTATGCGGCTCTTATTTGACGCCAGAGAAACATTGATATTATTAATTTTTCTTTGTGTTCTTTATGATCACAACCAGTTTGTAAAACGATTGTTGTGAAACCTATTAAAATTGACGCAAGATTCGCGTTGCTACATAATATATTTTATTAATGGTTTTAAGGTCCTTGCTGCGTAAGGGTTGCTAAGCAATACTTTTTGTACCTAGCAACCACTTTCGCAGCTAGCAACAAAAATAACAGGGAACCTCGAACATTTGACTTTCGCTTTCGGGCTTGTTGGCGAGTATGTAAAGTGTGCATACGGGGGAGGGAGCAGGAAAAATATTTCACTATAAAAAGATTGACAATAAAGTATTAATATTCAACCTACGTTAACGAATCGCAAACAGAAATAAAAAAGAAACTCATTTTATGAAGGTACATCAATAAAAAATAGGAAACTTTTTTCCTGATAAAAAGTTGAAAAAAATGTAGCTTCGCCATGTGACAACTTACTGTTCGGAAGAGGTGAGGCTGGCCCACGTGTCGGTTTTTTCGCGGGAGCGCCTATGATGGCGCGGAGTGATCTCCGAATCGCTGGCATGGTTTACGTCGCACACGGCCAGATCGCTCAATTGTTGAGAGACGGGATCGACAATGCTGGTGCTGTCGCGTTCGCTAAGAAACGCACCATCTCTTCTCCGACGAAACTTCGTGGAGCCGGCCCTGCGTAGCCGATCACGTGGTCCCGGGCTACTCTTTTCGAACACCTCGTCTTTGCTGTCTTGGTGTTTTTTTTCTAGTCTCTTCGATGTCTCGTCTATGTTCTCTGAAAACAAGGAAACATTGAAATGTCGTTCATATGACTCCTTTACTTTAAGACATTGCCCATTGTCTCGGTCCTTAAACAATCTCCATGGACAAAAAAGAGCTTAAGTATCCTGTAATTTATTTTTCTTGAAATCGGCAGTAAAGTGTCCCAAAATCGTCATTAAAAGCTCAAAAATCGGCACTGAAGTAACCCATTATTGTACTATTTTTTCAATAAGTAGGCCTTGGCGAGATGTAGGTAAACATCAAACGTCAGACGCGGAGCCATCGCCCGTCAAAAGTGACCAAATATTCAAAACCCGGCCAATAAATCCCATTGATTTTTTCGTATATATGTTACGGCTAATACAAGAAATTAGCTAATTCTCGATTTAGCCGGCTAATTCGCGAATTAATCAATACAGCCGGTTAAAATGGGAAGAAATAAATATGTTTTAAGAATTTTCGCAAATTATCAGGTTAGAACGCGAATTATGCAATATGATCGGTTATATCCGACAACACTTGGCTCTTTCGCGAATTAGCCGGATAATATGTTAAGCAATCAAGACTCTGACATTCATAAGCGTGCGTAGACATTGAAATGTAATTTTAATACATAAGTGTATTTTTATTCAACTGTTTTCTTATATTCGACATTGCTTAAATAAGCGGTATTGGCACTTTTTGTAACTGCAATTTTCAAAAATTCTTCATTAAAACGCGTTTTAAAGTTGTTTACACTTTCAATACCACCAGCCATGTTGACAGATGATGCTACACTGAATCAATAAAACGTTCTGTATGGTTGCTCTTGGATAATTCGCGATGTAACCTGTTTACGCTGGATAATACGCGAAACTAAGACACATTCGGGGTTTATCCTCGGCATCTGGCTAATTCGCGATTTAGCCGGCTAAATCGCGAATTAGCTAATTTCTCGTATTAGCCGTAACATATACACATTGCGAAATTGTTACCTATAGCAGCGCAATCTTTCGGTGTAAATATTTTAGTAGGTTTGAATATTATTCTATTTTACATGGAGGCTGGGTAGGGTCTTTGTTTATATTCTTGTAAGTTCCTTCATTTAATAAATCATTTAATTTATTATCTTACACAGTTTTTTCTAAAATAACAGTTGCATTTCCCTTATCTGCTGGTAATATTTTAATTATCCTCTCTGATATAAGTGATCTAATTGCTACTTTTTCTTCCTTTGAAATATTTGGCTTCGGTTTAAAATCTTTTTCTAAGATTATTTTTGACCTGACTCTAAATTCTTGACCTAATTCCTCAGGTAATGCTTGAGCTGTTTCCTCTGCCGATGCTACTATGTCAAGCTTAGAAATTTTGTTGTCAACAACAGAAAAATTTAACCCTTTTGCCAAAACTAACTTTTCTGAAATGGTAAGTTCTCTGTTAGATAAATTAATTACTGTTCTGTTGACAAAATCATTGTCTATTTGATTGAATTCCTCACTATGTTTTTCCTCAACTAATCTTCGGAATTTGTTAATCTGTCTAAGTTTGACTCTATCAAAATGCCTATTATAGCTTATGCTGATACAATTTTATATGTAATTAAAATCATAGAAAGATACACTTTCCCTAACGCATGTTCCCGTATTTCATTTATATCCCCCCATAATTTGTTTATGTTACTTCTTTGGTTCTGGATTCTTTGTCTTATCAGCATCATACTACATCTGAACAATATTTTGCTACATTTCCTACAAGTAAAAGGTTCTTTTAGGCGTAATCCTTTTTGTATAATATCAGTTTGTCTACATTTACATAAATATCCATTTATATCCATTTTTCGCGTTAGATAATTTGCAGAACTTCTTCTCTTATAATCTGAAATTATTGCAAACATTAAGCCCATACCTTTGTTCTAGATATTTTCCTTGAAAAAGTTGTCTTTCAATCAGTTTGGTGGCGAAAAACCCAATTAAAAATTAAATGGATCTATTTGCGCCACAAATAAATTTTAGAAAATATCCCTTATGATTATTTCTTCGCCTAATAAAACATTTTTTTTCGATTTCAAAAAAATATAATATGTACCTCGGCACTGAAGTTTTATTTGTCTCGGCCAGAGGCCTCGGCAACTAAATTCCACATGAGTCATAAAAAGTTGAACTTCAGTGCCTTGGTACATAAATAACTATGTATTATATTTTTCCTGCCACCGACAATTTCATATCACAGGTATGGTATAAATGAAGTCACTTGGAACAGCATAAAAACGCTTGGGCGGCGTTTGGTTTGTAAAACAAGACAAAAATTTTATTTAAATGCTCTAAAACAATAAAATAAACTTTGAAATAATTCAAACCAAAGCAAACCAATAATTTTGTTTCGCACAAAGCAATAACACACACAAAACCAAAATCCGTAAAATAAAGCCAAATCCTTATTTCCGTGCACGGCACTGGTTAGAGTGGCCTAACTGGCCTACGTCGACCAATCAAACCGCTACGCGCGCTTTGTTATTGGCTGCTTCCTAGACTAGGTCGACGTCGACCGCATAAACACCTTTGAATTTTATACGGGTGATTTCTGCTGATAAGTCTGGTATTTTCACCAGTATCAGAGAGTGGCAAATGCTATGAAATAGATCGCACCCCGTATATCACTGTTTTCCAAGTGAGTTCATTTATACTTTACCAAGGTAGCTCGAGAACAGACGCCTCGGCAATAAAATACGAGACAAAACCCTTTTTTAACCATATTAAACCGCACCTAGTATTAGTAGTAAAAAGAGATGAAGGAGTCAGAGAAGATAGATATTGTAGTAAAAACAAGTGACTGCATGCTCGCCTAATATAATATCACCAATACTTGCATGGGTTACACTGTTCGACGGCCGGCCACTTGTGCAACGAAATGCGGTGGATAGGCGTTCCATAATTTAACAGATCTTAGGATATACTTGCGTAAATAGTTATAATCGATATGGATATGGCTTTTTAGACACCTTTTGACAATATTACGAGTATATGGTGCATTAACGTTTACGTTGTGTTTGATGACAACCTTAAAAAAACCTTAAAGTGAAATATTATGTTGCTTGTAGAATATGTATATTTTTGAAAACTGCGTGACGCTTATTTCCTATATTCTTTTTGTGACGCCAATTAGGGTTTTTTATGCTGTTTCAAGTGACCTTAGAAATATTATACTTTGAATTAAACTTTAAATACACTATGGAGTAGACTGTTAGTAATAATCCTCAAAATAATCATTGCTCAAAATTACTAAAAATGCGAATCAGTGATAAATATAAGAGGCAGAATGCTGCAATGATAAATAAAAAACTTAGGTTCTGTCTGGGATTCGAACCCCGGACGTACGATTTACTAGTTGGGTGCTTTTACCCTGCGTTAAGTAACTGCCTACCGATTTTATTCTATTAGGCCAGTAAGCGTTTACCCGTAGGGCCATAAAAATTAGGATTAGTTTATGAACTTGGAAATAAAACAAGGTTTGCACCAAAAAAAAATTAGTATTTCTTTGTTTCTATTTTGCAGGAGCCATAATTACTTTTCAAACAAATTAGTTGTTATGGAACTAACGTTTTTAAATGATAAATCCTCTCTGAAATCGTACTGGCATATCAAATAAAGTGGTTTTATTTTCTATACAGGGTAAACCATAAAAAATGCTGAAAAAGTGTTTTTGGAATAGAAACATGAAACTGAATTTTTGGACTTATCCTTCAATTCAAAACAACTTTTCGTAATACATTTTTCCTCTGAAATTAAAAATAGGGCTACTTTACTCTTGAGCCTTTTTCATATGAATATGTATATGAAATGAGATATTTAATTTTGAAAACTGCGTTTTCAGTTTGCGCGAATGCACAAGCTTTTATCGAGAATAAAATTGTCTGATAAATGTTTTTAACCATAAAAATCTAGTGATCTCCAACAAATTCATACCTTGTTTGGTGCAGGTCCTTGACCACCTCCTGACATCACTCTGGTAGGTCCAATTGTCGCTCAGAGCGCAGTGTTCATCTTCGGATTCATCCGCAGCGTGGCTGTGTACTCTATTTTGATGAATGTGGGAGCAGCTGTTCAGGATTTGGAGCCTCCGGAATAGTGAATGGAGGACATCCTGCTCCAACAGTGGGTGATCTTGGGCTGCAGTTGAGACGTCTATTGGAAACTTCATGTCTGAAACAAGACCACGATGGTTTTCGTATTCTATGACTTTAATATCATTTTTCTCCCCGGAAAAGTAACAGCAACTAATAAAATAACAATACTGGAGATATCTAATCCAAACCGTGTACAGGGTGTTTCAAATAAAGTGCGATCATTTACATCTATTCTGTATTCGATCATTTTCTTAGTCTTTGAGATAAAAAGACCAACTAAAAATCAGAGTGATGCAGTTTTTTCCGGGGAATTCGGATCTAAACTCTGATCAACGAATGTTCATACTTACATCACAACTCCCGTCCTTGTCTGACTCGTGAATATACGACCGATATCCATTGTATATTCATGAGTAAGATAAGGACGGGAGTTGTGATGTAGGTATGTATGAACATTCGTTAAACAAAGTGTTGCTTCAGAATTGATAAAGGGTGGTCTTGAAAAGTTAAGGACAAAAAATTATTTTTTCCAAAAAAAATAAAAATATTATTTGAGCAGTTAAATATCATAAAATATGCTCATTTATAATTTGAATATCACTTCCGGTTCAACTGTAAGCACAGAATAAATAGCTTTGTAACAGAAGTCTCCTTACGGACATGTGTCAAAAATAAGTGAGCCTCCATTTCAATTTACAGAAAGAGAGACAGTATTTGGTTACAATACAATCTCTTTGCTATGTATATTAACCTAAAATTAAATAAAATGCACATTATTAATGTCTTTAGAAGATATTTCGCTAAAAAGCGAGTCTATTTTTGACACATGTCGCTAAGGAATTGTCTCGTTAGTTTTTGCTGTAGGTACGTAACTAAATAAATCTTTTTAGAAATTGTTGTTTTGCTGCAGAATAAAATGTAATTAATAGAATATAGACTTATATCTTATCATTTTCAAGATAAACAAAACATGTATTTACCGATATCGAAAATATTCACAAATTCGATTTTTCTCCAAATGGAGCATGGTATCTACCTACACCTTGGCTACTGTTTGTCCATCTCTTCGCGAAATAGGAGAAACCCCCAAAACCACCCAATTTTTGACACACCGTACATTTTTGTGGAAAAAATACAAATATTTCTTCGAAAATAAATCAAACAATTCTGTTTGTTTGTATCAAAACCAGTAGAACTTAGTAATTTTGCAATCAACAGTAGCAAAGTAGTTGCACCTTGCACCCCACTGTATCCGAAATAACAATTATCGAAATACCCACTTTTTATTCTAATCACACTACAGAAAACTATTTCGATGAAATATTACACATTACCATTATTTGTTAAAAACTGTCCGTCTAGATAAATTATCAATTTAGTAAGTTCGCCATGAAATCGACAAAACAAAGCACCGGCTGAATAGCAAGTAGGCCATGAAAATTATTAATAAATGGTTTATTTCAGTGTGCTTATCAACACAGCTGGTGTATGGGTTGGAGCTATTTTATTCAGGTTTTGATTTCAATCTTTTTATATTTTGAATTAATGATTTATTTTGAAAATAAACTATGATTTTAAGATTAATTTGGAGGCATTTTCCGTTGCAACCATGTTGGTCTGAGGCGGGGCCCACGGAAACTTGTGGGCCCCGTCTGAGGCCCTCAGGGTCCCATTTTTGTAAAATTTTCATTGTTTTCCCTTTAGAGCCTCCATAGATTTTTCTAGATGTGCTCTAGGACTTTATAATTTGTAAAGCTATCACTGGCCAGGAATATTCTAGAATAGTCTCCAGTCTTCCATTTGAGTATACAGGGTGCTTTATATAAGTGGCTCACTCAAAATATCTCGCATATTTTTTGACAGAAAAAATGGGTGGCGGGTGCGATCGATAGCTCTTCCGAGCGGCATTTTTTTATAATGATGAAAGTTGCTGTCCTAAGAAAACTATGGCCAAAAATTAAAAAAAAAACAAAATTTTTAAACCGCTGCAACTTTTGTATTTCTAGAGGTACAGAAAAAGTTTAATATGAAAATTGTTTGCAACAACTGTGAGAATGCAACTATTGTATCAATTTTAAAATATTAGATATATCTAACTTTGGGCTCTCTTAGGATCAAGAATTAAATTATCTGAAAAAAAATGTATTGATGCATTTTTCATAAAGCAAAATATCCAATTTATTTTAATATGTCACACTTGCCAGTTTGTTCTGTCCTTGCAACTTTTTTATTTCTAGAGGTACAGAAAAAGTTTAATATGAAAATTGTTTGCAACAACTGTGGGAATGCAACTATTCTATCAATTTTAAAATATTAGATATATCTAACTTTGGGCTCTCTTAGGATCAAGAATTAAATTATCTGGAAAAAAATGTATTGATGCATTATTCATAAAGCAAAATATCCAATTTATTTCAAAATGTCACACTTGCGAGTTTGTTCTGTACTCAAGTACTATAAGAAATTAAGAAAAAATATTTGTAATATTCGTGACTGGTTGAAGGTCTAGTTACCCATGAAAATAAATAATCAATTATGGCGCTAAATTAAATTAAAGTAGGCATGGTAGGCTTTCAAATTTTGAAAATAAAGCGGTTTTTCTGCACTTCATCGAATGTCGAATAGTTAATCCAGAATTGTTATTTTAAGTAATAAAAAAATGGGAAACTCGTAGACATTAATGTCTGTTATGAAAATAAATTAAAAATACTTAATATTTTCAATTTAACTTAACACTTAACAGGTAAATGCCATAGCAATTATCCTAAAAATGAAATAATAAAATGTCGTACCTACTGTTACAATACAAGAAATGGTCACTGAATACCTAGTATTTACACCTACTTTTCACAACAAACAACACCGTCTTCAACATGTATTAACCTTTTCAGCATCTCAGCTGCTGCATATTTCAAATATTCTCATTTTTTAGTATTACACATTTTGCGAAGCTGTTGAGTAAACTCACCTGTTTAGGTAACCCCATTTGCAAAATTCCAATAGGGTTGACATTACTAACGTCATAACGCTATCATTTATTCCAATGAGTAACTATATCTTATGTCAACCACAATAATTTAATTTAATTTTCGAGCCCAAGAGAGTCCAAACGTTACGGTAATCCACACATCAAAACTAATATCATACCTAAATTCCGTCAATTCTTGCAAAAAATTTTCATGTTAAACTTTTTGCCATATTTCGAAAAATACACAAGTTACAGCGGTTTAAAAATTTCGAATTTCTCCGATTTTTGGCCATAGTTTTCGTAGAAAGCCATGGACAACAATTTTTGTCAGAACAAAATATCAATCGCACTTGCCACCAACTTTTCTCTGTCAAAAAATAGCCGAGATATTTTGAATGAGCCGCTTATATAAGCCTCCCTGTATAATCCCTGAGAATTGGCCCTACTAGACACAGTTAAAAGATATACCTATTATTATTTTAACTGTGCCCTGGAATTTTGGAGCTGAGGAATATTCTTGGTCAGTGACAGAGTCTGAAGTATATTTTGTGAAGGCTACAATAAAGGTGGTAACCAAGGAAACGAGTTTGGACTTTTATTGTTGAAATTCGGTACAATATAAAATAGTTTCTACACCGTTGCAAGTTTTTAAAATTATCAGATATAGTTCAAAATTATTTATTATTATTAATTATTCAAAAATCGCAACGAAGACAAAATAATAGTAATTGCCCCCCTCCCCCGCACAAGCATGTGGTTGCTTCTGGGATACTCCTAGTTTGGAGTATTGTGAGGGTGAGAATTATTATTATTATTATTATTATTAAAAAATGACAAAAAACAAATTCTTTTTATTTTTAAATGTTATTTTTAACATATAGCGAAAGTCACGTGACCACGTTTGAGCGAGTTATTTTTCATCTTTTTTAAAGTAAAAGGTAACTCCAAAGTTGAATTTCAGAATAAATCATTAATTCAACATGTTCGCCCTATGGTGTGAACTTTTTGGAACACACTGTATAGGTCACAATATTCTAAGTAGGTACACTCACCTTCGTACATTTGTGCATACTGGGGAAAGCCAGTAGCTCGCAGCCATTTGCATGCTTCTGCCGCTTCGATCTCTGTGAAAAATAAAGTTTTCTTGATCAATAGTATCGCGGGTTATTTTGACTGTGAATAAAAATTAGTCATACAGGGTGTATCGGTCATCACTTCATTAATTTTAAGGGCAGGTATGGAAAAATGAGCTTGTTACGAGCAATTAAAATTTTTCTAAAGTGCATATTAACGTCAGAACTATTTTTTTAAAAAACGCTATTAAAGCCCCTATTTTCGACAGCCATTCGTCCTTGGCCTTGCCGGAACCAGCTGAGACTCGGGCCGATCCCCCCCCCCCCAATTCCCTTGTGCAGGGTTGTCAGACGTATAGCTCTTTCACAGTATTTCAGGAATAGTCTTCAAACTAATTTTTGGACAAATCTTTAATGGTTCTTTTAGCGAATAGCATGCAAAAAACTACGGTAATTTTCTAGTTTATCCACTTTTGGGTTAGAGAAAAACTAAAATTACCTTTGTGTTGTACATAATCCCATAGAAACACGGAAACCACTTTCATATGTTGCGCTAATGACCGGAATAGAAAAAATTATTGAAATCTAGAGACAATAATACGTATAAAACCAGCGCCATGATGTTTTTCAGCGGCTATTGCGGGTGCGCTGACTTGGGTACTAGGCAATGTTGTCAAACGCACGAATTAAAAATGTTTGACCCTTTGGGAGTTGCAACGGAGTTGCGCCTTTCTGAAAATATCAAATATGAATTTCGTTTCCAAAATATTCTCTAGACTTTTGTAATTAAATAAGGAAATCGCTACACTCAGGGTAAGGAAAAAAAAGGGCTTTTATTTAAGCCATGTACTAAAACGAATAAAATAAGTTTTAAATAAGTTTAGAAGACGGTACCCCAAGTTCGATTTCATGTCAACAGAAAGAAAAAATAAATACATAGCAGCAAAATCACAAAAAGTAAGTCGCCACCTACATCAAATTTTTAACCTGCAGCATTATCTAAAGCAGAACTACGTCGACGTATGGACGTCACACCTTATATATTACCTATATTATTTTTTATTTTATTGAAAGTCCGGGAATTCTCTGAAAAACTCGGGATTTTGAGAAAATTTCTTGGAATTCTGAGGGACAAGTCTTGAAATTCTTGAGTCACATTCTTGACATAAGCCCATGTCATAATTTATTACGCGGTAACTTTATTTCTTCAGTAGGTTTTTATTATTTATCGATGACGTTACAGGTAGTTTCAACTATTTCCACTACACCAAAAATTAACAAGAATATGTCTTTTTATTTTTTTACAACTAAAATAAAGTGACATTTTGACACCCTAATCATGTAATCGGCCCTTTTGAAGCCCTTTCGTAGAATAGAAGTGAAATAACTCCCTAACCTTTAAAGTTAGACCCATATAGTAGTACCCTATACCAAAAAGTATCTACTCTTTAAGGGCTTTCCAAACATGTAATAAAATATAGGTTAAAATTAGCGAGTAAACTTAGGATTTGCGTAAGTGAATCGCCCGGTGTGTTATAGCCCAAAATCTTATTTGGTTTTTGAGTAATACATTTCCAAAAGTGGCCCCTTTTATCATTTAAAATTAAAATAACTCCCTAACATCCTGTACCAAAAAGAACATACTATTTAAGGGCTTTCTAAAAAGGCAAGAAAATATGGGGTGTTCCATCTAAAAACACATAACTTTGGGTCGCCACTCCTTATTGGATCACCCTGTATATTGGAAAATATTTTCGGAATGTAGTACTCATGTTTCTTTACAAGTTTTGTCTATACTTTTTTCTAGCATTAACAATGTAGAGGATATAGACCACTCCTGGCCTAATGCCTAATGTGGACACACTGTATATAATAATGTAATTATTACGTAATATATTTATTTACTATTAATCTTATGTTAAAAGTACTATTTATATGTGTATTTTTAACTTTAGATCAAATATTAATTTCACTATAGCTATATGTTACAACTACGTAGATCAAATGTTAAAAACCACTGTCGTTTTTCCTCTATTTAACATATGCCATATGTCAATGTAACTTTTATTTTCACAAATCTGTATGTATAAGTTGACATACAATAATACTTCAAAATAATATAACACTTTCAGTTAATCATTTTCTACACAACGCATAACGTAAAATTTGACAGACACGTACATCAGCCATTTTACATATTTTTGTGTGTGGACCAGATGGAACATCAAAAAAATGTTAAATTTAACATATTATTTTCAACTGTGTAGGATGTTTAAAGAACGTTAAGTATTAAATGATTAGCTATCATTAATTAATAACTTTCATATAACATTCAGATAACATCTTGCAAACATTATGAAGTTTGTTTTATTAATGTTAATTTAATAACATTTCACTAACTTCTTAGAAACATTCTGGTAACGTTATGACAAACGTTTATATAGCCAGATTGCACGTTCAATTAACATTAAAAATGCGGTAAAAGTTTATTCAAAATGCTATTCAAATTATCATTATTATGTATATGAATAACAATGTTATATGTTATACCAGAACAGTGTATAAACATTTTGTGAATGTTCTATTGTTTAGTGGGATGATGTAAGTCGGCATAATGATAATGAAGATGAGCAATATTTCGAATTTTAAACTGGTGATTTCACCGGTAACATCGGTGATCCAAATATCAAAATAGCCCACACGCAGTGATCAAAAAGACGCTAAGAACTTTTTTTAAATAAACATATGTCCGCTGACGCGTTGTTTTTAATATACAGCGTGTTATAATTTACTCATTGAAACGTTTTTTTTTTTTATTATTTCTGTAACTACAAAAGATATCGATTTCAAATTTGGTATGGATTATAACGTCAGAAGGTGCTATTAAAACAAGTGATGCAGGATTTTTTAGAGCGCCAGTGGCGTGCGTAAGGATAATTCGACCTTCCGTTTTTCAAAAGAACTTTTACACAGATTGATTTTATAAGTAAACGGAAATGGTTCTGCAATCCCCAATCAATTCTAAACAAAAAATGTGTCGTTTAATTTTATTGAGAAGTGACTCCCTGGCTTGTAAAAATTAAAATTTTAACTGAAAAACATGAAAAACACATTATTTCTTAAAAATACAAAAGGCCATATAAGGCTTTGGAAATATGATCTAGCAGAAGGCCATGAAACAAACGACTTTTTCACCTGTCAAACAAGGTGTTAGGTTATCTATCGTTGTCTATGTTTGTTAAAAACTTTTGTTAATTACATTACGGCGAATTATTGAATTTTCATTTGGTGAACTTGCAGATATGCATTTAGTATTAGGAGATTGCCGTATGAATTGTTGAGCAGCAGCCAGATTGTACTCCCAAAGGTATCTCAACCGACGTGCTCCACACCACACTACGTTCGCCTCAGTAGACAGACGTTTAAGAGAGTTTGGAAGTTTTAAGAAGGTAAATTTAAATGCTGGTAGGCCCAGACAAATACAAGTTATTACCGAAGAGGAAATTCTTGACAGAATAGAAGCTCATCCCGGAGAAAGTGTGAGATCGTTGTCCAGGCAAGTAAATGTGTGCAAATCAAACGTGCACGAGAACAATTACTCCGACCGTATCGCTTATTAGGCGTTCAAGAACTTGAAGAAACTGACCCTGAAGCTCGTCTGGAATTTTGCCAGTGGTTGATAAAGCGTAATCTTAATGATATGTCTTTCACGAAAAGATTATTTTTTACCGACGAGGCTTGCTTTTCTCGTAGCGGTATTTTCAATTTTCATAATTTGCATAATTGGAGTGATGAAAATCCACGACAAATAAGACTCCGACGTTTCCAAAAACAGTTCAAAATTAATGTTTGGGCTGGAATCATCGATGATTACTTGATTGGTCAAGTTGTTATACCCGACAAATTAAATGGGAATTCATATTTAGAATTTATAAGGGATAGGCAGTCATTACTTCTTGAAAATGTGCCATTGGCAATAAGAAGAAATATGTTCTTTATGCATGATGGGGCTCCTCCCCATTTTACACTTCCAGTGAGGCAGTACCTCAACGAAACATTTCCGAGAAAGTGGATTGGGAGAGGAATTGATGCGCCAATAAAGTGGCCGCCCCGTTCACCAGACTTAACACCCATGGATTTTTTCTTTTGGGGAACATTAAAAGAAAAAGTTTATCGGACCCCTGTCAATACCCAAGAAGAATTGTGGCAGAGAATTGTAGAGGAGTCTACAGAAATACGTCAAATGCCGGATGTATTTGCAAATGTAAGAATGTCCCTTTTGACAAGATGTAACGCTTGTATCCGTTACAATGGAATGCATTTTGAACATCATTTAAATTGAATTTTGTTAGATATTTAATTATCGATTTTGTTTTTGTGTCTAGCCATTCAAAGTGTAATTGTTTTTTTTTTAGTTTGGTTTCTTTCGCCCTAATTTTAACAAACATAGACAACGATAGATAACCTAACACCTTGTTTGACATGTGAAAAAGTCGTTTGTTTCATGGTCTTCTGCTAGATCGTATTTCCAAAGCCTTCTATGGATTTTTGTATTTTTAAGAAATAATGTGTTTTTCATGTTTTTCAGTTAAAATTTCAATTTTTACAAGCCAGGGAGTCACTTCTCAATAAAGTTGAAAGACACATTTTTTGTTTAGAATTGATTGGGGATTGCAGAACCATTTCCGTTTACTTATAAAATCAATCTGTGTAAAAGTTCTTTTGAAAAACGAAAGGTCGAATTACCCTTACGCACGCCACTGGCGCTCTAAAAAATCCTGTATTACTTGTTTTAATAGCACCTTCTGACGTTATAATCCCTACCAAATTTGAAATCGATATATTTTGTAGTTACAGAAATAATTAAAAAAAATCGTTTCAATGAATAAATTTTAACACGCTGTATATTAAAAACAACGCGTCAGCGGACATATGTTTATTTAAAAAAAGTTCTTAAAATCACATTTCCTATCATCTGTCAAGCGTTGTCGGTGTAATTTGCGGACACCCTGTATAGTCCTCCTTACGGCAGAATGCGTGCGACATAAGGGGGAAGAACTCGCAAATATTATAGAATTAGTCACAGTTCAGGGGCGTAGCTCAATTTTGTGTAACTCACTGACTTAATTTTCATATAATTGTTATTTAATTTATTGTTAATATTATTCTTAACGGAGATGGCATAGTTTATGGAGGAAGGCAAACCCTTATAACATTGGCAATTATTTCTCGTGCTTGAGAATGCAACGTTCTTCCCTGTTTACTCATTTTGCACACGTTAACTCCCGAACATACGAAACGCCACTGAGCTCTCTGAGCCGGCGGAAAAAACTTGCCAGCGCCTTAAAAAATGAGGTCTGTATGGTAGCCCAAATACGCAGTTAACTTTACGGACTATAGAAACAGGCACAAAACGCGTTGGCTAATAACTGATTTTGTCAGCCGACTCCTTCGCAGAAGTGCTGTGTTGCCGTATTTCAAAGGCGACGGTAGACGCGACGATGTTGGAAAAAATATAATAGGTGTTTTATCACACCGCGTTAAAAATAAATGATAAACAAAAATGGGTAAGTGGTCCCGTGATGCGAGCTTTATTTTTTCGGTATAACAGAGTTCAGAAATTCGGCTTCAATATGATAAAACTTGTATTCGCCAATAAATAACGACTACTCGTATAGGAAATCTCGCAACGCTGCCCGCATTATTTAGAAACGTTTTCTTTCGTGCTTTGGACTATAAGTGCGACCTGCGACCAGATTTCCTCGCCTGTGGATCAGAGTGACGCGACTTTGAATTCTGTAGTGAAACAGGTGCAGCTGCAGGTGCCGCCAAGTGACGCCGTATATCGGACGGTGTCGCCCGTGGCGGTCATTTGTCTTTTCAATGAACACAATCGCCGACTATGATTCCCTCAGCTCCGACTGCTGTGACTATGATCACATTATTTATTCGTGTGAATTCTGTCTAGTAGATAATGATTAAATTAGAAATGAGCGCTTGAGCGGTGACTTGTGTGATATATTATTATTTTATTGTTATAGCTATAGCTCAGTAAATATTGATAATGTATGCTGCAATACAAGCCTTTCCCAAAAAATGTCAACGCCCACAGTATTCAGTTTCAATAAAAAACTTCTTGATTATTTTTTTATCCCCCCAAGGCCAATGTCTGGGTAGCCACTGCTTCCAACGATAATTCCACCAAATAATACTACTACTATAGTCAAAATTGATTGAAAAACTGATTTCAGCATAAGCGAAGTGTTTTCCTATTTTAAGCCGAATTTAATCGATAGTGTTACAATATCAAATTTGTCTGGGAGGTATGTACAAGAGGATGCAGTCGAGTTGATTACAATGAAAAAGCCACCAGGCTTTGGCACAGATGGGGACAGTCGATAAACAATTAAAAGAGAGGATTGGTAACGAAATTAATTTGAAAAATTTTCCTGCAAAAATTGCAAATCGGTTAGTTAAAAATGGAAAACAGTCCTCTGGCAGTTTTGTGTGAAATTTTATCATCACGTTTTTAACAACACTTTACTACTACTATGGTACATCATAATGAAACTATTAATATTATCAGTATTTAGGTTTACTCGTTCGGCTATGCTTCTACATTATGCACCTTATTGATTTCATGGTATTATAGGGTACCATTTAAAAATCGATGGGTACGTTGAATGCAAAATTTACAAAATATATCTAATATAAGATATTATGTTTTCATATCTTTGACTGTTTTATGATAAATTTAGTTTCATTATTTCAATGTTCCTATGAATAATCAACTGGAATTTCTATATTTACCTAATGGAATAATCGAGACAAGACGTTGATTCCAGAAATGTAAAAATATAAAGATCTATTGGCATTTTTTAAGGGTTTGGGGTCAGAGGATTTTATTGTTCTAAAGAATGTTCCATAGCCTGTCAGGTCGAAAAACGTTTTTTGCGAATTCAAAATTTCTCGCGGTGACGTATTAATTTAATTCAAAATTGAATAGAATCTTTTTGGCAACACTAAATTTGGTATTTTTTCGTAATTGTCATGGTTTCATGGCAAATTTGATTTTTTGTATTACCTATTTCCGAATATTTCCGAAAAATTAGCTAAACAATTTGCTCCAAGACTCAAAATAGAGAAAACGTGTTTCTCACTGTAACTTTAGATCTTGTATGTTCAAAAGTTTAGCCTTAAAAGTTTATTGGAATAAGTTACCGTAGTTTGGGGATATATGGAACAACAGGAGTTATATTGAACAAACGTTCAAAAAATTTGAATTTGACACTCCGTTGGGTCATGCGTCAAACATTTTTAGGGAATTTTATTTTCTTAGGTCAGGACAGATGTTAGTGATGACGATGATATAATTGTATTGCATAATCTATAAGTGCTTCTGCAGTGATTATTTTCAAAAGAAAAGGTAATTTTTGCGTTTTTAGAAACGCTACAGAGACTCCTTCGTATTTTTTGATCCATTAAAAATATAATATATGCCCAGTGGAGTTTTTTTCAATACATAACCTGAACGTGTGAATTAAAATTATTGTTTAGAAAAAAAAAGTCCAGTTTTTTAAAATAAGTGTATTGCTTTTTTAGGGTTATATGGAACAATGCCCCGTAAACATAAATATGTCCCTAGCACAGCCTATCTCTGAGTTTATGACCCCGAAAATGTTTAGATCAGTTATCATCATCAATCGGCTTAAATATTTATTACCAAACCTTGAAATCCACAGAGGAATGCATATATTTTCCCTAATAATATTGATCTCTAACCTTTTTGTTTTATATTTCTTTATAACTAAACTTAAGTATGTTTTTTCGTTAGGCTCTATCTTGTATAATGTGTTTTTTTCTGTTTAGGTTTTGCTGTGAATATATTGTTTTCGTTTGTTTTGTGGTTCCAAAAATCTGTATATGGATTTCTTGGCTATTGTTATCAGCGCATAAATTGCAGTAGCATATTATTTATGTTTATTTTCCAGTTTTCTGTAGTTCTGTTCCAAGCAATGAAAGATTGACAATGTTTTCTACAGTCACCATTAAAAGTAGGTATCATTTTTAACGCATGCTTTCGCTGCCTAAAATGCCATTTTATAACACTGGTGTTAAAAGTAAATCACTTGTAACACAAGTGTTAAAAGTGATCTACTGTGTTAAAGTGATTTACTTTTAACACCAGTGTCATAAAATGACATTTAGACGCTGAAAGCATGCGTTAAATATGATACTTTTAATGGTCTTTGTATGTAGAAAAAATAGTGTATGATTACGTGCTAAAAGTAATTTTATTTTGTTCGAAGGGAGGAAACTTCCCTTCTCATAAAATGAAATGTCACTCTTAGCACTTATATCATAAATTACTATTATCAGTGACTATAGAAAGAATTATTTCAATAGCAACTGCTATTATCTAAATAAATATTGTTTGCATTCACTATCCTGTATTTTTATATTTTAAGTCTACAAAATAGGATTTTAGATTCGAAAAATCATGTATCCTGGGTATTAAAAACTAATTTTTCACACCAGTAAAGTGTCCTTTATGTAGGTTTACGTCAAAATGTTATTAAAAACTAAGTAGGTGTGCAAAATGTCTAAAGCCTAGACCTACTTTGATTTTCCTCTGCTAAAAAATTAAAACGCACGAAAGTGTTTTTCAAAACGGTACATTTTTCAAAAAAGTCGAAAGGTTTCATTTTCGAAACAATGGACATCAAAAGTGCAATACTGAAAATATACGGGGTGTTATTGCCCAAAAAACGTAAGTTTGGTTTGGCACCGCTTTTATGAACACCCTGTATAAAACTAAATAAACGCTAAAAAAGCTTGCTCTGGCTTCCATAACTTTTATCTGAAACTTTTTCCTAATCTCAAAAATATAGAAAATAAAGGGGCGTAGACAAACTGTACAAACCCTTCATTTTTGGAGATAATCGCCTAAATTTTTGTTTGTTTGAAAGATCTTCAAAAACCGCTTCTTTTGACGTTCCTGCCATTTTCAAAATGCAAATCCAGGGCCGTCTGCGATTTTTTTATACCCCCGATTTTCACGAAAACCATTTAGCGATTTTTTTTATTTAAAATCCCCATATACCAAATTTGAACAAAAAATATACAGGGAGTTCCATTTTGTAGGGTGTCAAAGTTGAGCAAAAGAGGAATTTTAAAGACATCTGGCGAGTCAAGTGTGCCATGGAATCCCTTCAAAACAATTACATGGTCAACAGGACCACTCAAATGTTGGTGTGAATAGATTTACTAGAAAAATATACAGGGTATTTTTCTCTGAGCCATCTCAAAATTCTGAAATTTTATGAAACTTATACGGATCAAGAGTGCTCTGGAATCATGGAAAAATATTGATAAACACAAAAGTAATGTATTTCTTTACAAAATGCCAACTAGCAAATAAAAACAATTTAAATTATTGAACCATTCTCAACAAAGTCACTGTCTAAAATTTTCTGTGCGTTTCCTGTTGTGGCACACCAGCCATCTTAACTGATATGGACTCACTCCAAAAATTCAGTAATTTGAGATGGCACAGATATTAACACTCTGTATATTTTGTATTGGACCTTTGCACACGAATACCTTGAGTGGTCCTATTGACCATTCAATTGTTTTAAGGGGATCCATGGCACACTTGACTTTATAAAATTCCTATTTTGCTCAACTTTGACACCCTGCAGATGCAGAATGGAACTCCCTGTATATTTTTTATTCAAATTTGGTATATAGGGGTTTTGGGGTGTTCTGATTAACACTGTGGGGTCAGATTTTAAATAAAGAAATCGCTAAATGGTTTTCGTGAAAATCGGGGAAATGAAGATTTTACGGATTTGTACAGTTTTAAAGTTGGACACTCTGTATACGTGAACACCCTGTACCTTAGAACCAACTAAGTCTATAAGAAAACAGGTTATTTTAGAAGAATCAAAAGTTGCAAACATTTTAAAACAGCGCCTAAAATCGTATTTCAAGAATTAACATTCCCAATTTATTCCCGGGGAAAGTCCCTGACCCCCCCTCCTCAACGGTTGTGGGCATGCCAGGGCCGTTTTTTTCTCAGTTCGCCTCTGTTAACTAGTTTGGTAAAAATTCGAAATATTCCACATATTTTTTAAAATTTTAACACCCTGTAACTTTTCTATCACCTGTTAAAGTCCTCTGCTGCAAAAAACTGGTTCACCCTGTACAGGTTTATTTTATAGTTATCATTCACGGAGAAGGACATTCCCTGAACCATTTCTATTAGTTTTTTAGACGGGATTGTTGACCCCGTATTTTACATCACTTGCCATTTTGCTAATAGAATTATTTAATCTGACAATTGGCTATTCGAAAGCACCAGAAATGAAATAAATCAAGTTGAATAAAGAACTAAGTAATCAGATATACGAGTAGGTACACAATATTTCCAGAAAATTAGCAAGTATGCTTGAATCTGCGAATCTAGAATATATTCCTGTCGCAAAATCAAAATGGCGGACTCGATGTACCTAGTACGCTTTGTTTGTGAAATGAAAATGGTTATGGAGTCGAAACATTTCAACAAACTCGAAGGTAGATTATCGGCGATAGCTGGATGTTGGTTAGCGCGTGGACAACATCAAACACCAAGGTCTACGGGGGTTGGCAAACCTGCGATCTTGTGCGTTCTGAGCTGCCTCCAGAGTTGTTCCGCTTTCCGGAGAGGCCAGTTGTCGTTTACCTTGACGCTCAGGCTGCGGAAGAATTTGTAGTCCTTCACGCGGATGGACATGCTGGCAGGAGGCGAGCACCTGCTCACCGGGTGGGTGTCGATGGGACTGCCAGCTTCCCACCAACTTGCTCACCTGGAAACGCAGAATCAATAATGCATGGCAGCCCATCCGGCAGTAACAAGTTGAAGTTCAAAGGCTATGCCGGCTATTTCTGTTTAAGATAAATATGTGGAGGATGGGTCGTATGGTCACGTGGTACACGGGATGGACTATTTATGGGCTAAAAAATTATGTATATATAGGAGCGGGAAGGACGAGGGAATCGATATATCACGTCCGGAGGCCTCTGCTCTGGAGACAATGGAGTTGAGACAAAAGAGCTATACCTGCTGCCATGATAACTGATAAATTAACCAGCGTTAAGCGTAATGGAACTGAAATTTAAACTTGCCAATAAGTATAATGTATTGTAGATACTTAATGTTTCTATAGTATTTAGATAGGTAATTTAGAAAAATACTTCGGGAAGATGAGAAAACCATCGGCCTCAACTCGTGATTAGAAACTATACTTTTTCCATAGCTTTCTTCACTTTCCTGCTGAACACGTTTAACACCCAATACCGGAAAATGTACACTAACAATGTCTGATGTCAATGCGTGACTGCCGTGACTTGTCCATAAGCCTAAGGGGTCACTGATTGGGAACAATGAGTTTATAATAAAGATACCGGGCCTGTCAGTTTTTTGTCGTATTCGATAATCGATAGAAAATGACATTTTAAAACGAAAATTTAATATCAATGTAGGTTCACACAAAACATTTTATTTCCAAGATACAGGGCGTTTAAATTTTAGAGCTAATTTTTTTTGAAGAATAATAATTTTAACTGATTTTTAAATTTATTTCCAAGATACAGGGCGTTTTTAAATTTTCTTTACGAATGAACAATTAATCGAAAAAGGTAAATTAGACATAACAGATATCAAAAAAAATAATAAAAAAATAATTTTAAAATTAAGGTTTGATTTAAGCCACGTACTAAAATGAATAAAATTAGTTTAAATTTTCATTTAGGTAATTCAATGCCAAATTGCGACAAGCTTTTTGAAATAAAAAAATCTCGTCGCTCAAAATGTTCATAAAAGTAGGTAGGTAAGCACCGATTAATTTTATTGGGCATTGTTTGGTTGACAAGCAAGTAGATACTTGCCGAAGTATCTATGTATTTTCTTTACAATGCTTGCGACAAACTTTTTGATTTCAAAAAGCGTGCCAAAATTTGACATTGAATTACCTTATCTTAATAGATATTTATGTACATAGTACATACCAAGGCACTGAAGTTCAACTTTTTATGACTCATGTGGAATTTAGTTGCCGAGGCCTCTGGCTGAGGCAAATAAACCACATGAGTCATAAAAAGAACTTCAGTGCCGAGGTACATATTATATTTTTTTGAAATCGGAAAAAAAAAGTTTTATTAGCCAAGAAAATAATCATAAGGGATCACCCGTCCATGAACCAACTGCGCGCGGCGTTGCTTGACTTTGACGATCGCTCTACCTAGGTCAAGTAAGATAAGACACGGCGTCTTCGAACAGACAAACCAAATTGCTGCCTTTTGTGCAGCCTCCACAGCAAATCTCTTTATACTGAAAGATTGCGCTGGTATAGGTAACAATTTCGCAATGTGTACGAAAAGTTAAATGAGCCTTTTGTGGCCGGGTTTTGAATATTTGGTCACTTTTGACGCGCGATTGATCCGCGTCTGACGTTTGATGTTTACATCTCGCCAAAGCCTACTTATTGAAAAAATCGTACAATAATGGGCTACTTTAATGCCGAGTTATGAGCTTTTAATGACGATTTTGGGACACTTTACTGCCGATTTCAAGAAAACTTATTTTATTCGTTTTAGTACATGGCTTAAATAATAGCTTGTTTTTAAGAAAGTTTATTTTTATTTTTATTTTCTTTTGTGCTTTTTAGTATTTGACTCGCATGTTATGAGTGTGGAAAAGAAATTTAGTCCGCCATCTTGGGGCGGCCGCCATATTAGATTTAGCATGTCACTAACCTCGTCGTTTTTTACTCGTCAAACCCTTTCATTTGATTCCAATGTCAAGAAGGTTGTGAAGAACTAGGTAGTCGCCATTTTCGGACGGCCGCCATTTTAAATAAATTACAATATTAAGTGTAATACAGTTTGTTCAGCGAATGTTCGGCCCTACGTCACAACTCCCGTCCTTGTCTGACTCGTGCATATACGACCGGTATGCATTATATATTCCTAAGTAACACAAGGACGGGAGTTGTGACGTAGAGCCGAACATTCGGTGAACAAACTGTAGATTGTATTGTCACCAGCAACAAAAGTGTGTGCAAAATGTCATCTCAATCGGTTGGGTGGAACTGGTTTAAAATTCAGTTGCAAGATTTGATCACATACTAACTTATCATATACTAATAGGTAAAGTTAAAAAAACAAAAGCTTCTAAAAGAGCCAAAAGACAGTTTTCGTCCAAAATTAAATATTACATTTTAGAATGTATTGAGTTCTAATTTTATACAGGACTGTGTCATTATTTTTTGTTGAATTAATATCTTTAAACTGCGTACCTCCGCCACTGGTTGTCACACATAAAGTTTGCTATCTACTTGGGCATATTTAATAACAAAAAATACATTTCAATATCTCTATCTGTTATATTCGATTTTTGTTTTGAAAAGCTATGAAGGGTTTGTGGACTTATATCGATATAACATTCAGTTTTAAAATGTCATTTTCTATCCAATGTTGAAGTCCTACAAACAACTGGTTCACACTGTATAGTCGCCTTTCTTTCTAATCATAGCTAGTTTAAAAAGTTATTAGCATTGAATTTTGCATTAAAATTTACGTAAGTTTAGGGTTGATAGATATTTTCTAAAATTTATTTGCGGCGCAAACAGATCCATTTAATTTTTAATTGGGTTTTTCGCCACCAAACTGATCGAAAGACAACTTTTTCAAGTTGCCTGGAAAATTCATAAATTCTTAACAGTGAATGAACGAAACTTTAAACGTGTAACTCAAAAAATAACTTCAACAAATTTGTTTTCTGAGCTTTCGGAGTTGCTATATATATGTATATATTTCCTTAAATTATTTTCCTTAAATTGTTTTTCTATATTGTATAGTCAATATAATATGTACCTACCTATTTTACCTGCGCAGGAAATGTGCTGCTACTGTCAAGGCCACCTTGAATTTTCACAACTGAAAATATGAGAAAACGAGATCACTAGTACGAGTAGATAAACAATTTCTTGAACTTCCAATAGAAAATTAACACCCGTATTCAACTAAACGCAAAAATGCAATGAATCAAACTCACCCGATGACGCTTCGGTTGCACAACTACCTATCTTAATGTCGTCCTTAGTCATGATTAAAATAATATATCGGCAACATCCACCTATATAAAGAAACCGCTATCAATAAATGGTATCGCCACTTTTCAAATCACTCTTTTTAAATTCATTGCTATTTAATAGTACGTAGTGCCCGAGTTAGATTCTATTATGATAATGTAATAATTTAATCTAATATCTAGTAAAAACAAAATATAAAAAAGCCCATGGAGGAAGTAGATCCCACCTCGGTACTCACTTGTTTTTTTAAATTGACCACGAGTGTGTTTTTTTTTCTTTCCGGATGTAGCCCCCCCCCCCCCCACGAGCCGCCATGTGGTCTAGGAATCCGAGATACCTCAACCCTTTGTTTCTAGGTTTTTCTTGGTGTCAACTTTACTTCAGTCGGTTCTTCCCGCCAATATTTATCGCTTCTCTGATTTTGGTTACTTTGAGGCATTAAATTCGCGGCTATCTTTAAATAAAATTAGCAGAATTCCAGACGACGCGACGAGCGAAATAGCTAGAGAAATTTTGATTGGAGAGTGTGCAAGTCGTTTAGTTCTTCAACAGCCAGAAAGTGGTGCTTGGCTTCAGACTTTGCCCGCTGCTTCACTGGGAAATCTTTTAGGCGTCTCCTTTAGCTTTTGTGTGAACAACACGTCTGCTCAATAAATTAAGAAAGAAAATAAAATTGAAAAATAAAAACAAAGCTTTTATTTAAGCCATGTACTAAAACGAATAAAATAAGTTTAGGTTTTCGTTAAGATAATACAATTCCAAATTGCGACAAGTTTTTGCAAATTGAAAAGCTTGTCGCGCGAATTGTAAAGAAAAAATGCATACTTTGTCAAATAGGTACCTACTTGCTTATCAACCAATCACTGTCCAATAAAATTAATTGCTACCTACTTTCATCAACATTTGATTCCCATGTCAGGAGGGTGGTAAAGAAATTTAGTCCGCCATCTTGGGGCGGCCGCCATATTGGATTTTGTATGAAGTCATTCACCTTATTGTTTTCTACCCGTCGAGCCCTTTCATTTGATACCCATATTAAGGGGGTAGGAAAGAAAATGTAATCCGCCATCTTGGAGCGGCGGCCATATTGAATTTAGTGTGATGTCACTAACTTTTTCGTTTTCTTCTCTTCAAGCGCTTTCATATGATACCCATATTAAGGGAGTTGACAGAAAATACATCATTCGCCATCTTGGAGCGGCGGCCATATTGAATTTAGTGCGATGTCACTAACTTTATCGTTTTCTACTTTTCAAGCCCTTTCATTTGATACCCATATTAAGGGGGTTGACAAAAAATACATCATCCGCCATCTTGGAGCGGCGGCCATTTTGAAAGTATTACAATATTGAGTATTGCATATTGTATTGTCACCGGAACTAAAGGTGTATGCAAAATCGGATGTCAGTAAGTGGTTCTAATTCAGCTTGCAAGATTCGAACCACACATCATACACGGCAAGTTAAATAAAAGCTTGTAAAAATACGAAAAGTTGGAAGCCAGTTTTGTTTTTGTACCCTTTAGTATGGAGACATTTTGGTCCTTGGGGGTGATGAAGGTAAAAAGCTTATCGCAGATATTAGTAAAAAAGTGTACGACCAATGGGCAAAAGCTTCATCACTCATCACCCTTCCAGGCGGCCTTCTTTTGTCATGATGAAAATTGTGGTCCATGATCTACGAAAACTAGGGCCAAAAATTCGAAATATTTAAACTGCTGTAACTCTTTTATTTTTTGAAACATGGCAAAAAGTTTTACATAAAATTGTTTACAAGAATCGAAAGAATTTACGTATGACATTGGTTTTGATGTGTTGGTTACCGTAAATTGTGGACTCTCTTGGGCTCATAAATTAAATTATCTGTAAAAATATTTAATTATGTGTATTTTGTAAAGCAAAATGTCACAATTGCCCGTTTGTTCTGTATTTCCTTTAAAAAATTAAGAAAAAATATTGATAATATTTGTGGTTGACATAAGATTTAGTTACCCATGAAAATAAATATGCAATGATAGCTAGCGTTATGACGATAGTAATGACATCCCTATTGGAATTTTGCAAATGGAGTTACCTAAACAAGTGTGTTTAGTCAAAAGCTCCACAAAATGTGTACTACATACTAAAAATGAGAATACTTGAAATATGCAGAAGCTGAAATGCAGATGCTGAAAAGGTTAAATGTTGAAGAATGTGCGGTGTTTGTTGTGAAAAGTAGGTAGGTAAATACTAGGTACCTACCTGTTAAGTATTTTTAATTTATTTTCATAACAGACAATAATGTCTAGGAGTTTCGCATTTTTTTTATTATTTAAAATAACAATTCTATGACGTGCATAATAACCGCTTTATTTTCAAAATTTGAAAGCCTACTATGCCTACTTTAATTTAATTTAGCGCCATAATCGATTATTTATTTTCATGGGTAACTAGACCTTCTGCCAATCATAAATAATATTACAAATAATTTTTCTTAATTTCTTATAGTAAATACAGAACTGGCAAGTGCGACATATCAAATTAAGAGAGCTGAAAATGAGTCATATCTATCATCTATATACAGGGTGAGTCAGCTTTATTCACTTCAACCGGTTATAGAAAACAAAAAATAACTGCACTTTCTGGTATAAACTATATATTTTTAAGGCCGTATAAAAAAGTTACAGGGTGTTAAAGTTGGAAAAAAATATGTGGACTTTATTGAATATTTACCAAACTAGTTGAGATATTTAAGTCATATTAGGTGCATGTTATAACGGCATGGGTTAACATAAAACCTGTTAATATCAAACAACTTGACAACCAGTGTTGTAGAAGTGAGTAATTAGTATAATTATTTTTAGAAAAAAAAACGGATCACCTTGTATAGCTATAAAATATATTCAATTTCTTATGTAAATTTTAATTGTAAACAAAAACGTTCTCTCGGCATTTTTCATATGTGTCATAGTTTCATCGCAAAGTGAGAATCAAAGTAGAAAAAATGCAGTAAATTAAATACAGTAGCTTTTCCCAGTAAACTTACTCATTGAAGGTTTTACTTTTCAAAATACAGAGGGTAACATTAATTTTATAAAATATTTAATTGACATTGTATTAATTTTATCTTCCTTAAATGTTTTAGACCCTGTATTTTCAAAACTATAGCCCTGTAACTTTTTTATTAGACCTTAAAAAAAGATATAGTTTATACAAGAAAGTGCGGTTTTTTTGTTTTCTATCACCTGTTGAAGGGCCCATTAATAAAACTGAATCACTCTGCCTTTATATATATATATATATATATATATATATACATCTTTTCGAAGTGTTCCTTGTTAAATGTCAAATTTGACAGTTACTGTACTGCTGGCAAAGTCAAATTGAAAGAATCTTGCGAACAAAATATTTTCCTTATGATACAGACCTTACTTGTCACACTGTAACCAAGTAATTCATTTTTGAAATAAAATCCTAATTTCCGGCTAAACCGGAAGTGAAATTAAAAAAATAATCGGACAGGGTGACAGGGATTTTTTACCAAGGTTAAAATTGTACCCTTTGTAGCACGCCTGTCAAGTAATTTTTAAAATAGCTCAAAAGTCTGGTAACACTGGTAAGTACATCATCAATAACCGGTTGGCCAACATACAATATTGCTTGATAAAGTAACTAACTTATAGAATGTTGATAAGGAAGTTGCTGTTAAAGCCAACTGCGCCATCAAATATGAAAAATGTGTGGGAGCGTAAATGTGTACCCACAACTTTGTTCTTATTTTGCCTCAAAGCTCAGAAATCTCCAGCTATGACAGATTAATAAAGTCCCAAATTCCCTTTTCTAATTCAAACTGGCCGCTGGCTATTGTAACTGTTCTACTTGAGAGAGCACGAAGTATATTTAAAGGGCATTTTTCATATTTTCGAGTTAGTATATCGAAACTGCCCGTGTAAATAGATTCGAAAGATGGTGTTCCTTGTTAAGTGGTTGGTGCTGCTATTTTTGACTATGGTGCATGTAAGTGTTGTGATGACGATTAATGTTGTAATTTTTAAATTATAATGCAGTGCGGTAAGAGTTTTTATTTAGTATTTACAAATATAGTCCACGGCCTGCCTTATTTTTTACAAATTCTCAGCACGTAAACAAAACAGACGAGTAAATATTGATAATGTTATAATTTTTAAATAGTTAAAAATATTGTTTTGCGTTTTCATAGGACAAACTATTAGCGGTTGGAGCTTTTATATTATCTGTATCTACTTGGTGTCCCATTTTCATGGAAACCAAATTAAATTAACATAGTTATCAAATAAGTTTTAAAAAATTGCGCAGAAGTTACTAGAACCTAATATTACATAAGCTTTTCTACTATGAATTATATTTATATGGTATGATCCTTGACGAGCATCTAATATCTAATTTGAATAGTTTGAGAGGGTAGACAACGAAAGCTGTTTCCCCTTATTAGGCCTATCAAGGCAGCCATAGCCTTCCTCGAACAATTCAACCGATATAGTAGCTGTTATAAATGTGTATCCTGCGCTACTTGCCGCAGCCATCTAGCATCGAGCTGGAAGCTACGCAGAGCCGAAATATTGGATGATATTGCCAAATGCTGAAATATTTAGACCCATGAAGTCATTAATATCTTCCCCTGGTTCAGAACTGCTATTATAATTACCTACTTCTTTGCTTTACAGACTCAGTCGGACCCAAGGAAACGGTTCATCCTAGACTCTTCAGAATTCAACAACAAACAAGAAGACATCTCCTGCAGCATTAGGACATGCTACAAACGTTCCAACCAGGACGACATGGGACCATTTTGGGCGAACAGGGGCAAGAAGGACCCCACTTTCCATCAGGATCCACCCGTCTACGTGGACGAGCCCCACTGGGTGCTGGTGAGGCGCAACCAGAACAGCGATGATTCCGTCGTTCCCTTCTTCACATCGCGAGGCAAGAAGGAAACTGACGCGAAGAATGTCATGCGTCACTGGGTGATGAAGATGAGGAATAGAAGATTCTTCAACGGCGATGACATTGACCCGGCGTTTTTCGCGGCGAGGGGCAAGAAGATGTCATCTAGTGGGAAGTTTTAAGTTGGATGGAGATTAGTGATGGAATTTTAAGAGCTAGGCCGATGAAACGTATTGGCTGAGATTGTTCTTAATAATATTTAATTTGTATCTAGAGTACCTACCTATTTAGTAATATTTACATGCAATATTTTTTTGTGCACTCAGTCTTTCAAAATGCACATCCTTCTCATGCAAGATACCACATACTAGGTTTTTCCTAAGTACGTGTAGAAGATTTGCTGACGAGTAGTCATAATGAAATGAGAAACTGAACGAAAACTGAAAATATAATTTCGAACAATGGGACACACTAAGGTCCAAAAATTTGCTTTTTTGATGTTTGGGAAAATGGCCGCTGTGACGTCATCGATATTTTCTCCCAGAAACATACAATTTTTTCCCTATATATTGAGAGTCCTTATCATTCTCAACAACTTTTGTAGGGAAGGATTTTCTGTATCTGTTATTGTTCAATATCTACAGGGTCAAATATGTAAAAAAAAACACGGAATTTTTTCTAATCATTTTCCGAGATCTAGCTATCTAGGGGAACAATTTATAGTCAGAAATTATTTAAGAGTATGTTGGCGTACTGATCTAGCTGCCCTAGGTCGGTTTGCCAAAGATCATCCAAAATTCAAATCTTTAATAATAGTTCTACGCTTAGGATAATTTTTTCGTATCGGTTTATGCAATTCCCTAATCAGCTGAATTTTTTTCTTGGTATACTTGAAGTTCATATCGAAATTTGTTGCCCGCTATCTTTAGTGCCACTAAGTTATCTGATAACTTTAGCTTCTTCTAGTTCGTTTATCATGGCTACGATTTCGTTGTCGTGGGACGTGTTGCCGGTGTTTTTGGGTTCATTCAACTGGAATATTTTTTTGTAACAAACAATAATAGCAAGAACAAGTTAGTAACAAGCACAATTAAAAAATATTCCAGTTGAATAAATTTAAGGGTGCACAAGGCACTCTAACATATTCTTAAATAATTTCTGACTATCAAATGTTTCCATGGTTAGCTAGATTTCGGAAAATGATTAGAAAAAATTCCATGGTTTTTACATATTTGACCATGTAGATTTTGAACAATAACAGATACAGAAAATCTTTTCTTACAAAAGTTGTTGAGAATTATAAGTACTTTTAATATATAGGATATAGGGAAAAAATTGTATGTTTCTGGCAGAAAAAGCGGCCATTTTCCAAAACATCAAAAAAGCAAATTTTCGGTCATAGTATGTCCCATTTAAGAATCCCTGTTCGACATTTTATTTTCAGTTTTCGTGTTCTCGCAGTACCTAGGCCTGGGGCGTCGAGTTTGGATCACCCTGTACAATCCATTAGACATCGGTGTGAATTATGTATACAACAAAATGGTTCATATTTTGAACATTTACTTTGAATTAGATAGTGATTGTAAATCATAAATTCTTAATTCCTAATTTAAATTATGTTAACAAGGAATAATGTACAACTTATTTAAATAGTGTTATTAATTAAATTGATGTTCTATCCCAGAGCAAGTTCGAATTTATTTTTGATTTGATCAAAAAATTAAAAAATTGGTAGGCAACCATTGAAAATACGAAAAAATGTAAAACATGTAAAGATACCGTGCGAGTTACATACTATAATTTTTCAACGACAGTTATTATGAATGTTTGTAACGAAATTTTGGCTTTTTAGTTTGTTTTACAATTAAATTATTTTGAACACGAAACAGGTATTAAATTTGAGACAAATTGTAACAAAATATATGAGATATTGGTCTTGGAAGTTTCCTCTCCACATACTTACTTTTGTTTCTATGGTGACCGCTCTGGTTTCTTCTTTTTCTGTGCTAATAAGCTATATAACTGGGTGGACATGTGTATTATATTTTATTTTCAATAAACAATTTTATATTCGTAATAGGTACTATAGGTACTTATCTAATAAAAATCTGGAAATAATGAATGGAGTATTGGCTCTTAAAATTATCATAACTATCTACTTTTAACTAATTTGGTAGAATCGATGTGAATTAGCTATTCTATTAGAAAGTTGTATTGACATTTTTTGAAAATAGGAAGTAAAGTAGCACTTGATTTTGATATTTTAGTTGCTTTCCAGGAACACAATTTGTGGATATAAAGTAAAAATGTTAAGTATCGTGGCTGGTAATTTGTTTAATAATGCACTGTTACTGTATTGTGTTGAACCGATTTGAACTATTTTGTGCTGACCATGATATTTATAAATCAACAATAAAAAATTTTTATTTGCTGTGTATTTCTGTGGTTTAGCCTTTTACTTTTACATTAAAGATCGTTGGTAACTCATTTATGCGTTGTAACCATGAGGAAAGTGGTGTTCATGAGCTGTTCTCCTCTGGTCTGGATAATGAAAAACTGTTACCTAAAATATGTTTTATTCTAAAGAGATATTCCCACAATGATTTTTAGGTACTATCTCAAAAATCGTCGCTAAAATTGCAATGACTACTACTATTAAAAAAAAATTTCAGTTCTCAGGCTGCTTCCTGCTTCCACCGTAGGCAGAAAAAAGTTTAACATAAAAATTGTTTGCAAGAACTGTCAGAACTCAAATATTAAATCAGTTTTGAAATATTAGATATTACCATTAAGTAAAGAAATAACTCATTGATATGACTAAATTTGGGCGCCCTTGAGATCAAGTATTAAATTATCTGAACAAAATTAATGACACATTTTTTGTAAAGGGAAATCTCCTATTTAATTGGTGATAAGTTTCACTTGCCTGTTTATTCTGTATTTTCTATAAAAAAATCGAAATTAGATATACAGGGTGGACTCAGATCGACTATACGATAGGTGTAAAAGACAAAAAATTTTCGAGTTGAAACTTGACCTTTGAAGGATCAGCCTTGCTTGATTAGAAACTAATTTGCACCATATTATTATATTGTAAAAGTCAAGCAGGCCTTGGCAGGGGCAATTTATATTCGTTTCCAGTTCAGGTAAACGACATTTTCCTTAAGAGATATCGAAAAATTTTATTATAAAAAGTTGTTCAGAATGCAAATCCAAGTGCCCGTACCAAATTTTAAAACAATCGGCACACTTTGATTTTTTTTAATTTAAACTTTATTTTTTTGGAAAAAATCAAAGTATCGTATAGTCCATCTGGGTCCACCCTGTATATTAGATATAAAGATATATTAAGCAGTCACAATTTGAAAATACATTGGTTTACATGAATTTAATCGAATGTCGAATAGCTAATCCAGAATAATTGTTGTTTTAACTAATAAAAAATGCGAAACTCTTAGACATTCTTTTCTGTTATGAAAACAAATTAAAAATACTTAAAATACAAGGTTATCATAAAGTAAGGGATGTATTTCAGCTTATTATGTATTTTTAACAAATTAAGTTAACAACAGGATATGAAAGAAATTCGATTGCTTAAATAATGGGATTCCTTATGTCCAACGGTGGTTACCGCAAATATTCGATATGTCGTCCATTTTGCTGTTCTACATTCACCTCGACATTCACCAACCGTTCCTCCAAATTTTACATAGCACTATTCAGCATTTCTGGTTGAATTGCAGAAATTTTCGTACGAAATATGCGTAAGCCAGCAGCGTAATTTTTGCCTTGGATAATGTATCTATTCCTATATATCGTAAGAGTTAACAGGTAACGCCTTAGCAATTATCTTAAAAATGACAATAACAAAATACTGTAGTAGGTAGTAGTACAATAAATGCTCAGTGAAAACCTAATATTTACACCTACTTTTCAAAAAAAAAACACCAGATTAATCTTTTCAGTTTCCGCATTTCTGCTGCTGCATATCATATTTCGAGTAATCCCATTTTACACAAGCTTTTATTTAACTTCACCTGTTAGTGTGGGTCGAATCTCGCAAGCTGAATTAGAACCACTTCCTGATAACGATTGAGCTGAAATTTTGCATACACATTTAGTTCCGGTGACAATGCAATATGCAATACTCAATATTGTAATAATTTCAAAATGGCCGCCGCTCCAAGATGGCGGTTGATGTTATTTTTGTCAACCCCCTTAATATGGGTATCAAATGAAAGGTCTTGAAAAGTAGAAAACGATAAAGTTAGCGACATTACACTAAATTCAATATGGCCGCCGCTCAAAGATGGTGGATTACATTTTCTTTTCAACCCTCTTAATATGGGTATCAAATGAAAAGGCTTGAAGCTTGAGTGTTGCAGGTGGCTAAAGGGTCGAAATGAGAGCGTAATCTTGTAAGGAAAAATCTAGATTTTGACCCATTTTTCCACACAAGCCCATCGACAGTATGACAATGTACATACTTTTCCATATGTAATTTTCCATATGTTATCCCCAGGGGCCACTCGTAAATTTCCCTTCATTCAACTCAATATCGATGTACTTTTCAACCCCCTTCGAGGCTTGTATGCGAAAATGGGGCACCTAAATCTGTCACTATCTACTATCTGACGGACTAGGTACTTGGTTTGTATTTTATTGAGAACTGAGCCGATGACCGCAACTTCGCCTTCATTGGAAATTCTCTCTTTGAACCCCCATTTCACCCCCTTATAGGATGAATTTTGGAAAATCCTTTATTAGCGGACGCCCACGTTGTGTATACTGGGTGTTTCCTAAACATGGGGCAACAATTTATGGAAATATTCCTTGGGTCAAAATAAAAAAGTTCCTGTAAACATACAGGGTGGACCCAGATCGACTACACGATAGGTATAAAAGACAAAAAAATTTCGAGTTGAAACTTGACTTTTGGGGGATCAGCCTTGCTTGATTAGAAACTAATTTGCACCATATTTTTATATTTTAAAAATCAAGCAGGACCTGACAGGGGCAATTTATTTATTTTCAGTTCAGGTAAACTACCTTTTCCTTAAGAGATATCGAAAAATTTTATTAGAATAAGTTGTCGAGAATGAAAATTTAAGTCCCCAGTCCCCGTGCCAAATTTTAAAACAATCGGCAGACTTTGATTTTTATGTCAAATTTCAACTTGATTTTTTGGAAGAAAATCAAAGTATGCCGATTGTTTTCAAATTTAGTACAGGGTCTTAAATTTGCATTCTGAAATTTTTTTTCTAATAAAATTTTTCGATAAATGTACTTGATTTGCGCGAAAAACCCAAAAATGGATAAATTTGAAAAAAAAAAACAAAGTATGTCGATTGTTTTAAAATTTGGTACGGGGACTTGGATTTGCATTCTGAACAACTTTTTCTAATAAAATTTTTCGATATCTCTTAAGGAAAAGGTAGTTTACTGAACTGAAAATGAATAAATTTCCCCTGTCAAAGGCTGCTTGATTTTTAAAATATAAAAATACGGTGCAAATTAATTTCTAATCAAGCAAAGCTGATCCATCTGGGTCCACCCTGTAGGTATATCCAGAAATGATTAATATCCATTAAAGTTTTGCAAAAAAATCTTTTTTTTTATTACTATATAAGAAATGCTTGGGCCGATTTCATTAAAAACTTTTGAGTTTCTTGTTAATTTTTTGTCTTCTAGACATATTAGAGTCAATCCCGAAAACTAAAAATACTACTTTTTTAACCTTGATTTGTTTCGTATTATGTGGCATCGTTTTGTAGAAAAACATCCGTACTTCAAAAAAAGGAGGAGGTTATCGATTCGGTTGTATGTTTTTTTATGTTTGTTACCTCAGAACTTCGTCATTTATAAATCGATTTGGACAATTTTTTTATTTGAAGCGGTATACCTACAGAATGGTCTATTTAAATTTGAAGAAAAAATTCCACCCCTAAGGGTGGAAAAATAGGGGATGAAATTTAATATTGGACCGATTTCGATGATTCTTTCTTCATTGGGAAGGGGGTCCTTAGGTGAGGTCCCAATTAAATTTAAAGAAAAAATTCCACCCCTAAGGGTAGATAAATAGGGAATGAAAGTTCATATTGGACCGATTTGGACGATTCTTATTTTATTAGAAATGGGTTACCTTAGGGGTGGTCCCATTTAAATTTGAAGAAAAAATTCCACCCCTAAGGGTGGAAAAATAGGGGATGAAATTTCATATTGGACCGATTTCGATGATTCTTTCTTTATTGGAAAGGGGGTCCTTAGGTGTGGTCCTAATTAAATTTAAAGAAAAAATTCCACCCCTAAGGGTAGATAAATAGGGAATGAAAGTTCATATTGGACCGATTTGGACGATTCTTATTTTATTAGAAAGGGGTTACCTTAGGGGTGTTCACATTTAAATTTGAAGAGACAAATTTCAATCCTAAGGGTGGACAGATAGGGGATGGAATATAATATTGGACCGATTTCCATCATTCTTAATAATTCATCACACTCCAGTAAAAATAAAAAAAAATTAAGAAAAAATAACACCGACTTCAAAAATTTGCCCATATGCACATTTTAACTAAAATTTTAGAAATATTTTTCTCTTTCTAAATTGAGTTATCTTTGGAGTCAGTGACAGTAAGTTATGATGTATGTGGGATATGATGTATTCATTATCTAAATAGATTTAAATTATGTCTTGACTGTCACCAAATCCAAAGATAACTCAATTTAGAAAGAGAAAAATATTTCTAAAATTTTAGTTTAAATGTGCATGCGGGCAAATTTGTGAAGTCGGTTTTATTTTTTGTTTTTTTTTTTAATTTTTAGTGGAGTGTTATTTATATTATTTCAAAAATCGAAATTAAGCTCATTAATAAAATTATGCTATTTCAAAAGTGAAAATTAAGCTTATTATCTATAATTTTGACCAAAGAAATATTCCCTTAAATTTTTACAGGAGGTATGTATGTTTTATAGAAAAAGTTGAACTATTTTTGTTGGATTTATATAGGATTATAATAATATACTAGTACTTATTATTATGGTTATGACGATATTGTTCCTTTATTTCATGGCCATATAAATTTGAGAAAATTGTTTAAAACACGTATATACTGTTATATATTTCTTAAAAGCTGAAAACAAGCCGAATTCAAATATCTATACACATACAGGGTGTTCCATTTAAAGAGTTTACTTTTTATTTAGGAAAGGGATAAAGCTAGCAAAAATCTGACTACGCCACTGGATTCTATAGAAAAAGTTATATGAAACCGCGTTTCTACTTTTCCTATATGTGAAAATGTAACTGACGTACAGGGGATAGCCAAAAACTGCCAATTTTCAATTTCGCCCTGTATCTTAAAAACGAAGGTGGCTATGAAAATTTTTTGTTTGAGGCATTTTTCATTTCATAAAAAAGTATCACAGTGTCGCGAAGACCGCAAGTCTCTATCTCGAAAAATAAAAATTCCACCTTTGGAAAACGGGACACCCTGTACAATGAACTAAATTTCCCAATTAAAAACGAACATACAATGAGACCATTTCTTTACAGTCGTAGAAACATACATAAAGAATGTGTATTAAGGCTTTGATTTGTGAATCTAATTTTGTGTGAGGAGGGATATTAATGACAAATCCTTGCATAAGACATTTTTAATACAAAATTTAATACAAAAATTAACCTGGAATTCCATAGCATCTACAACTTCATACATTACCTAAAAATGTAATAACAACAAACGCATATTAAACGTATTTCACAAAAACAACGTCTTCTTTATAAAAATACATTTGTAATTAAAACAACATATTATTTATCGACCACACTATACCTATTACCTCATTTATTTCCACAGATACTCTGTGCGATAGACATAAAAATAAAGGGTTACTTTAGTATAGTAGATAGCCCTGTGGACTCTCGTGGTGCTGGCACAGAGGAGGGATGGATTTATAAAAAATAATGTAAATAATTGAGACTTTATACATATTATAAGATACAATATTCGTACTAATAACCTTACAACAATAATTTATATGACAATATATGACTACTTATATATTTACATATACACAAATAAAGATAAATCCAATATGTTCAGTTTCACAATTTTTGGCTGTTTACATTTTCCTGCATTGCCTCCTCATTATTGCTATTTGGTCCAACTTTACTTTGTTAATGATATCTATTTCAATAGTTAGATTTTTTTATAAAACGGCGGAATTTCGCATTATCAAAATAAAAGAGGAAAATGTAGTGGCAAGGCGATATTGCAATATACAGGATTGTTCTTAACTTACTGCCTTCATATACAGGGTATTTCAAATTAGTGAAAAGTTATCTTTTCGAAACTAATCAGGAAACCCAAAGTAGGTAATAGTAACTGACACCCCACACCAGCCGACCCATGAAACATAGTACCTACCTACCTATTGATCGAATCATCGTATGCAACAGATTGCAGACATTTTTTGATGATGCGTGGATGTGGTCTTTCATTAAATAGCATTAAAAAAGTTAACTCCATTTAAAATTTTAATATGTTATTGATATACAGGGTTGTCCATAACTTGCTGCCGCCCTATAAATTTAATAGGGTGATGTTATACTCACAAAATTATGGTATCTGTGTTTCTCCTTTGCGGCCACGGATTCAGGAAGTTATAGGTCCGTTAAACGTGGGCCTAAAATGTGGGTTTTTGGACTATAGTTGTTACTGAATTGTTTTGTCGATTTTGCTCTACAGGCTATAAAATGGTTGTACCATGTGATCACGTATATTTCTACACCCCTTAGTTTCTAATATTTTTGAGGTTAGGAAAAAAGTTTCAGATAAAAATTGTAGTAGCCAAAGCAAGCTTTTTTCAGCTCCTATTTAGTTTTATACAGGGTGTTCAGAAACCAAACTTATGTTTTTTTAATGGAACACCCTGTATATTTTTATATATTTGAAATCTCCTCATTATCACAATTTCAAAGATGTATACATATACCATGTTTGTTTCAAGCGTTTGGAAAATATTCGACCTTGAAAATTCCAATTTTGCACTTTTGATGTCAATTTTTTCGAAGATGAAACGTTTGCGGGTATAATCTTATATAGAAAAAAAATCATAAATGATGAGGAGTATTCGCCCTTGAAATATGAATGAACTTGAGCGTTCTTTAAGTTCAATGTAATTTGTTCAATGAATCAACAAGTTGTATACAAATTTAAACTATGAGGAAATGCAACTATATGTTAAGGGCGAATACTCATCATTTATGACATTTTTTCCTATGTACGGTTAGACCCGCAAAAGTTTCATGCATTTTCGTAAAAATGGACATAAAAGGTGCAAAATTTGAAGATTCAAGGTCGAATATTTTCCAAACGCTTGAGACAAACATATTACATGTATACATTATTGAAATTATGACAAAGAGCAGATTTAAAATATCTAAAAATATGCAAGGTGTTACATTTAAAAAAACATAAGTTTGGTTTGGTGCCGCTTTTCTGAACACCCTGTATAAAACTAAATAAACGCTGAAAAAACCTTGCTTTAGCTTCTACAACTTTTATCTAACCTCAAAAATACAGAAAATAAGGGGGAGTAAAAATATACCAAATCATATGGTACATAACCTGATCGGGTTAAACCTGTTTTTGCCCTTCGAGGTACCCTTGACATCACGTGACTGAGTTTTGAAGTTAATATTTTTGGACAAATAGGTAGCTTTCAAAACTTTGTCTTATGTAAAACTGAATTACAAATCGAAATGTTACCTTGTCACTTTCTTGTATCTGCCACGGTTTCACATCAGTAAACTTATTTTTTTAATAGATACCTATTTACTTTAGCATTCATATGAACAACCAACTAAGACCAAACAGAAGCCGAAAAAATGTGTTGCTTAGTCGAATCAAAGTAACATTTTCTAATACACTTATTTCGTCATTCGTCAGATCATTAATTTTTTAGATAAATTATGTGAAATTAATGTTGTCTTAGTAATAATTGTTTCAAGCCCTGTATCTTCTAAACCAAAGCCTAGAAAAAGTTACTTTGTTTTCATACAGAAGCACTTTTTTATAATTTTTACTTTGACTGTCCTGTTCGGACAAAAGTATTAAGCTGATTTTGCATAATAAAACTATCGTAAATAGGAAAATCAAGTTTACTGTAAAAACATGACTTTCAGCCACGTATTGTCACCAAATTTGAATTTCAGATCGATAACAAGTGGGTGTAAATTGATTTGCTAGAGTTCTTTACAAAGTTACACCCATACATCCATACAAGTCAAGCTATTAAATGCATTTTCCCCTTCTCCCTTCTTCATCCATCATAATAAATGCTCGATGGTACCATAATTTGAATAAATTTCCAAAATTTCAAATCGTTACGACAATTAGATGAGGGTGAATATCGATGTCCTAGATTTGTTTACAAAGTTACAAACATACATGTATGCATACAAGTCGAGCTAATAAAAGCATGTTAAAAATTTTATGAGTAGAATATCGCCCTATATTGGACAGCGGTAAGTTTTGGTATGATAAAACACACATTTTTTTTGTATAGAAGGTCTCCAACTCCAACAAATTTGCATATTAAATATTACATAAAGCGCCAAGAGATAATGATGAAGTTTATTATTATTGTTCTTATATCACTTTAATCGTGGCTATGAGCATATTTCGAAAAGACAAAAAGAGGATTTTTCGTTAAAAAAATTGATTTGTCACCATTTTGCAGGGCACCCTGTGTCAAATTTAGTACCACAACAGTTTAGTACCTACTTGACTTAGAACTGTAAAAAAGTTCTAGCGTAAATAATAAAGAAATTATGGGGCATACCATAAAGAAGAAAATAAAATTCTAAGTAATTCTACGACATTTTTTTTGTTCAGCAAAATCAACGAGAAGTTGTAGTGATTCTGTGGACTTATTTTACTACTAAAATGACGTGACAATGAAAATACAAGTTTAATAAAAATTCTCATTGATCATATTCAAAGGTAATTAAAATACAGTGTACGAAATTTTGTCAGGATGGGAAGGAAAATATCGAGAAAATATTCGGAAAAATGCGTATAGTGGGACAATTAAGAAGTAGCAATATATCTCATTAAATTTTCATGCTTCGATTTGGCGTGCAGAACCAATGGCATTTACAATAATTTGTTTATACAAAAGATGCAATTTACAGGTACCTACTGATAATATTTATGCTCTTGACTTTTGAGTGCCTCTCTATCGATCAGTGTACATTTTTGAGACTATCAACAAAACTACTTTTTTAAGGTTACGCTACCAGTTAACCAATTCCATTTACTATAGATATCAAGAATTCACAGAACCACGGGACGGTTTACCATGATTAACTAATGTTTTGCTTCAATCTTACTTCTTATAGTTTCCGAGATACTAATACATCTACAATAATATCATATATCGGGAAGTAGTAAGTTTATTACAACCCTGTATGCCCACTACATGCCGGAATCCAATACCTAATGAATAAGTAATTTCAATTATAATTATCTAAGATGGACATCAATGGTTAATTAGATATTGGATTTAATATTTAATAATAATATTTTTATGCTGTTTTGCAGCATAAAAATACTTCTACTTATTTCCTATATCCGCCTTTTGTGCTAGCACCATTCTTACCCCTAAAATATACCTACATTTGTCCTTAAAGCATATCTGTCAGTTTTCTCCTATCGGCTACAATGTCAGTTACACGAATTTAGAGCTAGAGAATTCTTTTATATCCTCCGAAATTCTCCAAATCGAAGTAAACAGATCCATTTAATGTTTAATTGGGTTTTTCGCCACAGAAACCTGAACCAGACTGATTAAAAGACAACTTTTTCAAGTTTCCAGGAAAATCTTCCTCCTTTCTCAAAAATATTGTCAAGTCAAAGTGAAATCACAGAATGATAGATGTCACAGTCAAAGTCTCATGACAACAGGACAAATAACCTAGCCACCTGTCTGATATTGTACCCTGTGTTGTATCTAATTATACAGGGTGAGTCATTAGTAATGGCACCTAGTGCAACCGCATATATTTTGGGCCAAAATATTACGATTGAGGCTAATATGCCTTATAGAAATGTTGTTTGTTTAAAAGATACAGGGCGTTAAAGTTCATTTTTTTAAATTGAATTATGGCTACATCTCCCGAAATAATCAAGCTGCTGAACTGAAATTTGGCACTGCTGTTTTTGGGGATGGAAAATAAGCTAAAAATGCCAATTTCTACGTATCTTAGAAAGGGCGCCACTTGGTCTGTTTTTGGATAGGTAATGCTTTTACACGTAACTTTTTTGAGGTTATGTTTTTGGTCCTGCAGGTCCATCTTTTTAGTGCATCTTTTCATTCTGCAACAAAAAAGTACTCTTGTTTCATAACGATCAAATCAACGGTTTGCGTTAAAATTGCCAAAACGTGCCCCAAAACACCTGTCGACTTCAAGATTCGAAAAATAAAATATTCAACTACTGCTTTCAAATATTGCACAGCCATTTAAAGCGAGAAAAAACCCCATATGAACAATATCCCAAAAAATGTTCATTTTCAAAATGAACGGATTGAAACTCGACAAAATTTGGACACCCTATTCCAAGAAAACAAATGTGTTCCGACCAATGTTCATTTGGCATTTTTTTCTTCATTTTAAATGTACAGTTGATCTGTAATATTTGAAAGTAGTAGGTGAAAATTTCATTTTTCGAATATTGAAGTCAACAGGTGTATTGGGGCACGAAAAAAGATAACCTGAAAAAAGTTAGGAGTAAAAACACGATCCAAAAACAGCGCAAGTGGCGCCCTCTGTGAGATACGGCGAAATTGACATTTTCAGCTTATTCTCCATCCCCAGAAACAGCAGTGCCAAATTTCAGTTCAGCAGCTTGGTTAGTTTGGGAGAGGTAGCCATAATTATATTTCAAAAAATGAAATTCAACGCCCTGTATCTCTTAAACAAACAACATTTCTATGAGGCATATTAGCCTCAATTGTAATATTTTGGCCCAAAATATATGCGGTTGCACTATGTGCCATTACTAATGACTCACCCTGTATATACTAACTTCTCTTTGAATAACTGGTAATAACATTTTCTTTAAAACGGCAGTGAAGCGTCTCAAAACCGTCATTAAAGCTCAGAAATCGGCACTGAAGTAGAACATTATTGTACGATTTTTTTAATAAGTAGACCTTTACATCTCGTAAACCTCAAACGTCAAACGTAGAGCCATCGCCCGTCAAAGTGACCAAATATTCAACACCCGCCCAATAAAGGCCCATTTAACTTTTCGTACACATTGCGAAATGGTTACCTATATCGGCGCAATCCTTCAGTGTAAATATTTTAGTAGGTTTGAATATCAATCTATTTTTCATGGAGGCTGCACAACAGGCAGGAGTTTGGAGTTTCTGTTGGAAAGCGCCGTGCCTCGTCATACTTGACCTAGGTAGAACGATCGTTAAAGTCAAACAACGCACACATTTTTCTTCGATTTCAAAAAAATATATTATATAATATGTACCTCGGCACTGAAGTTCTTTTTATGATTCGTGTGGTTTATTTGCCTCGGCCAGGGGCCTCGGCAACTAAATTCCACGGAGTCATAAAAAGTTGAACTTCAGTGCCTTGGTACATTAATAACTATTTACTGAATTCCACTGAACATTCAGCAACACAATTGTCCATATTTTGTAGAATAAATGCCGATTTCTTTTTTTTCGCCTATTTCATACTTTGAGAATTGGTTGGGACTTACCCCACAAAATTCTATGATTATTATTAAAAGAGTTTTCACATATATATTTTTGACTTTGAAATTTGACTTTGCCTGATATAATTTTTATGTTCTTTTAAAGATCGTTAAATGGCCTACAAGTAGTCTCCCCAACAAAGAACTTTCCACATTCACAAGGATGTAAATGCAATTGCTTGAACATTGTACCTCATTAAATGGTTTCGTTTTAACTAGCACAGATCTTAATGTATTTTTAGTTTTAAATACTGTTCTGACATTAAAAAGATTGCCAATACGTTTTAATTTAACTGATAGTCCAGGAATATAAGGAATAATTAAATTTACTGGTCGGTCCACCGACCGAATTATTCTATTGGCATTATTGTTGGAGAATTAAATCTGGTGGACCGACCAGTAAATTTAATTATTCCTTATATTCCTGGACTATCAGATAAGTTAAAACACATAGGCAATCTTTCTAATGTCAGAACAGTATTCAAAACCAAAAATACATGAAGATCTATGCTAATTAAAACGAAACCATTTGCCTATAATGAGGTACAAAGTTCAAAAAATTGCATCTATAAAATTCCTTGTTGGGAAGACTTTAACGTTCGTTTAACCAATTCTCAAAGAAGTAGGAAATAGGCGATAAATTAAGGAATCGGCATTTATTCTAGTAAATACGGATAATTGTGTTGCTGAATGTTCAGTGGAATTCAGTAAAATATTATTACCAGTTATTCAAAGATAAGTTAGTATAGATAATTAGACACAAACAATACAGGGTACAATATCAGACAGGTGGCTTGGTGGCTGGGTTATTTGTTCTGTTGTCATGACACTTTGATCTGACATTTATTATTGAGTCGTTTCATTTTGAGACAGGAGGAAGATTTATTCTCCGAAAGCTCAGAAAACAAAGTTGTCGAAGTTAGGCATTTATGAATTTTCCTGGCAACTTGAAAAAGTTGTCTTTTATTAAGCTCGGTTCAGGTTCCTGTGGCGAAAAACCCAATTAAACATTAAATGGATCTGTTTGCGCCACAAAGAAATTTCCGACAATATTCGAAGTAAACAGCTTCTACTCTGATCGTATCGCTACCAGATCTGAGTGGTAACTAGCATTATTATGTCGCAAGTCCACTCCTATGCTAATGGAGCCATCCGAAAGGTCGCGTAGGTGTGGCCTTTTGGATCGCTTGTGGTGCGTGGTGGGATGGCACGTGCAGTCGCAGTGCATCACGCACAGCGCCACAGAAGTGGCTAAGGTAATGACGAACGGCACGGCGAAGTAATGGATGATGATGGCAACTTGTTCGTCTCGTTCGTAGTGAGTCAGCACCACGGTTCGATTCTCCCTAGAGTGGTAGCACGGAAATTCGGTACCTTCCACTCCGTACGTGTCGGTGAAGTTGGAACAGAGCACCGTAGGGGGATAGCCACAGCCCTTGATGTTTACCAAAAGAACTGCGTCGTCCGTTTGGTTATTGGACTAAAAGAAATGAAACAACAAGATATAGTAAACCACAGAAGAGAACGCTAGAGACGCAGGGGGGAAGTAGAATAAAAAACGCGTGAATAGGCCATAAAATTGCTGCCGCCAGAGGCGTCAGTAATAACGGCGGTGAAAATTTTCTTTGTAAAGGTAATAGCGTTATTAGTTGCCTCCTCATCGCAAACCCTTATTACGTTTGCGATAATTTCCCTGGCTTGGCTATGTATGTTCTATGGTCTTTCCGCGGACACTGGTCAATATCCAACCGCACTACTAACACCGCAAAACTCAAATTGTCTCCCTTCGCGCACGGCTATGAGGCGAAGAATAGTGTACGTGACTTGCATGGATGTTTACGACCGCCAGTCGCTCTAAGAAATATTATAATATTAATAATAATATGACTTTAAATTTGAACAATGTTCCTTCTTCAGGCGATGTCTAGCACAACGCTACTCTACTTAACCTGTTCAGTATGTAACTGACTTTAGCACAATAAAATAAGTAAAACTAGGTACAAATAATACAATCCAATACAAATACACATAATAAAATACATAAGGATGAAATCAAGATATCCAAATATACCAACTAATAATTTCCAAACCTTACAGCGGTTAAAACATTATTGTTACCGTGTTACAATTAATATAACAGTGCAAAATTTACAGTGCAAAACGTACACAAATAGACAATGATTTCACGATTTCACGATTTCACGATAAAAATAAATTTCTGATCTTATTACGGAAACCATTTACCGACAACTCTTTAAAATCCATGTTCATGGTATTGTACACCTTTATGGCATTGTAGAGAAAGCAACGTCGGAACATCTAGGAATTCTACAATGGAAACTCCAGTGTATGAGGGAATCTGAGGTTTCTATCTATATGGCCACGAAAAGTGAACTTATTAAACAAGTAAGCAGGGGATCTTGACGAGATAATTTTTTTAGTAAACATCGCGGTATGATAATTACACGTTCCCTCTATTCTGCGCCATTTAAGCTCTCTTAACTTAGCAGAAACATGATCATACTTTCTAAGGTTGAATACAAACCTGCAACAACCATTCTGCAACTTCTGTAACCCATCATGGGTAATCTTGTCCAGACAATTAAAAAATGTAACAAGGCAATAATTTATAACTGGAAAAAATAGTGACTCGCATAGCTTTTTACGTGTTTTAAAGTTTAAGATCTGTTTGTTTGAGTACAGGGTTTTTAAAATGAAATAGGATTTCTTCAGGACATGGCTGACGTGATTTTTAAAACGCATATCCGAGTCAAAAATTACACCAAGATTCTTTGCCGAGTGAACGATGGCTAGAGAAGTATCATCAAGAAAAATATTTAATTTTTCGGAGATTAAATCACGCTTACCCTGCTGACAGAATAGCATAAGTTGACATTTATCAATATTAAGTTTAAGAGTGTTTTCTGAGGAATACTTAGAGATTGCCTTTAGATCGCTGTTGATAAGATGTGTGGCCACATCAACACTATCGGGATGGAAGGGAAGAAACAATTGCGTGTCATCAGCATACGTCATCATATTACAATGCGAGACGCTCCCAAAAATGTCAGCAGTATATATCAGGAACAAAATAGGGCCCAGCACTGAACCCTGAGGAACACCGGATGTAATCGGACGCAGCCGGGAGAACATCTGATCTAACTGGACAAATTGCTTACGACTGGCAAGATAAGATGTAAAAAATTTTAAAGGTATTTCAGTGAAACCGTAAAAAGATAATTTGCTAATTAAAAGTTGGTGATCAAGAGTGTCGAAAGCCTTTGAAAAATCCAACAGAGCCAGAGCCAAGGCTTTACCATCATCAACCGCTTTCAGTATCGAATCAGATATATTGGTAAGCACAGCTTGGGGTACTGATTGCAGGTTGAATCTTTACTGGGCTTGCTAGGCGTTGCCGGATCACAAAAGACGTTTACAATTCTGGTGCACTAGCGAAATGGCTTTGGTTTATAATATTTCCTAAGGAGGATTATATTTCGAAGTTTGGCAACATTGGAAACTTTTTACTCGCATTCTTGAGGCTCGTATTCTCTCGTAAGGTGGACTATATCATCATATCATATCAGGTAATGTAACTAAACACGTGCTTAGCAAGTTTCGACTTCGTTTATTTGTGCAATTTTGATCACGCTTTATGCGAGTGCGTATAGTTTTGCGTGTATAAATAATTAGATATTCAGTACATTCAGTACAGCAATTTCCCAGGATTGTTACTAGCATATTTTGTAACGGATTTTTCCATTTCTAAATCCGTTACTCGTTTTTACCTATATATTTTTTTTATTAACATAAAGCCGCATAAGCATAAGCATAAGGAAGACTTTTTTCATGTTGGAAATTAAACTATTTACAAGCGGAAAATGTTTCCTAATTTCTTCAGCAATCCTATTTAAAACATGAACAAAGCATGTTACATGTACAGCGTGTCCCAAATAGTTTGTCCTACCCCCTGGATCTCAGGAACCGTAAGAGATACGAAAAAAACTTGAATACAAAAGTTGTAAGGTTGGCAGTGGGCGTAACCTCTCTTTTATTTTCACATATACAGGGCGATTCGTATTTGCAGGACAAAAATAAAATATTTAGATTTTGACAATTGCATTAATCCTTTGGAATATTTGCATTCTCCATGAAATTTTCTACAGAACCGTTTTTTTTTGTATTTTGGATGCAGCGTTGCCAAGATATCGATTTTTTCTTGGAATTTAGGGACTTCGTGGAGGTTATGGAAACTGAATGCTGTATCTTTATTTTAATAGATATCAAAGATATATTTTAGCCGAAGTATGACAGCACAACCGTGTGTGGTGTGGTATGTCGAAATTGGTTTTTGCATATACAGTGTGTTAATAACAGGCTCTCAAAATCGGATAATTTCAAACAGCAATAACTTATTTTTTGCAAATGGAATGACCCATATTTCTATAGTTTGTTGGATGCCGGCGTCCAAGCCCCACATTTTGTATAAATAACATTATATACCAAAAACTAGATGAGATATTTAGTATTTAAGAAAATTTCTTTGCATTTTTCATTCAGGTGAGAAGGTTTTATCAAGCAAGCCATAACTATTTTTCCAGACAGTGGCAGAAATAATTGTCATTTTAGATAATACGGGAAATAAAATTCCTATACCCGTATACAGTATGTCCACGGATAGACATCCCAAGAGGACAAATAATGGACCAAAAATTTAATTTTTCGACAAGAAGTCATTTTTGATAAAAGTTTCTGCTTCTTGAAAAAATATGGTCCACGAAGAGAATTTTCTATTTTTTGTATACAGGGTGTCCAAAAAATACAAAAACATGAAATGCGATCAAGAATAAACTGCCTTCATTTTTAAAAATATCAAAAACTTTTACTTAGAAAAGTTGTTTAGAATTAAAAGATGTGTCCGATTATCACTTTTCAAACAAATCAGCCAACTCCGTTTTTTTTTCATTTCCAAGTGTGAAACTCTTTTGTGTTTAAAATTATCAAAAATATTTATTTAGAAAAGTTGAATTATGCACAGTATGCCATATTTTAAAGATATACCTATGCAAATATTTAAAAAAAAAATGCATATAATTATGCTAAATATGCAAAATATGCGTGTTGCATATTTGGATTACTCTAGTTATAAGTCATATCGTAGTCGATTTTACGCCGTCATGCGGTTATAATGCATGACGTCATGAAGTAGCTAATAGCTCTTCGTGACGTTATTAAACTTTGCCGTTTAGAACCGGTATTAACCCAGGTCGGGAGATGAGTTAAAGATTCCTTCCGCCATTTGGCGACTGTTTCTAATAATCATCTTCCTATCTCGGTTTATAATTATTTTGCATTGATTTTACATTTTACCTAGATTTTTTTATACAAATTGCAACGAAATGTCGGTCCCAAACTTTGTGGTGGAAGGGGGGGTGCCAACCTTCTCGGAGTTTAGTCCGTTCAATTAAAACTTGTTCCCTGAGTAAAATATAATTTATTTATCACAATAATTTGAGACATATTACAATTTTGAATGACAACCATAAAAAGTAAATTAACTTTATTATGAAATTAATTTTGAGCAACTATTAACATGCTATAAACTGAGAAATAAAGTTAAAGTTTTGAGTTAAAAATTGTTTAAAAGCAAAAAAAGTTCAAATTGTCTTTACAAATACCCTGACTGTTGCCTACGCAACTCCTCTCACGTTTTTTGTGGTTGAAATGCTCTCGTCGAAGGGTCCTCAGTCGAGTGTTGCAAGCATGAACAAATCAGGGACAAAATAGCATTAGACAAGGTCGAAGCCTTTTACAAAAAATTTTAAACCTATATGTCACTATTACTATTTAAAATTGAATTATGATACCAAAGTTATTTAATATAGACAATTAATGATAAAAATTAAATGTTATAACTATACAAAACTATTTTTTTTACTTATATATACTTTATTTCACTGTTCACATTACATTATATCACAGCTAGGTCTATATTATTAAACTTAATTTCTACGTAATCATAACTTAAAAACCTAGAGATTGAATGTATATATCGGTGAAAAACCTCTTTAAACTATTGGAAACTATGCATAGCTTTTAAATTTCTTATAGATACCTAATATAAATTAACTGACCGGAATAGCAAAGTGCTTAATATTTAATTAAAAGAAAAAAGTTATGAGAATGCTCCAGCCCTAATTTATTGAAAATTATGATATTTTAGATCAAATGTAACGTGAAAAGTTTATTTGAGATTTGAACGGAAAATACAAAATTTAAGAAAGCTGATGAAACTACAGTCAAACGAATTTGCTAAAAAAAACTGAGTTTATCGGTGTCAGATTTACTTGAGTGGCCCAGTATCACAAAATCGAGACTTAACCCGAAAAAATAAATGTGACTAACATGATCAAAAAACTTGAAAATTCTCAAAAAGAAAACACCCGCAAGATGGTGGGTATTCAAAGAAATACAGTGCTATATTTTTGAATTAAAGATGGCAGGGGCCTTAGACAAAATGAGTACTTCAAAAAAACAGCACGTCAAAAAAAACGCTACAGGTGAGTATACTAAAGTCCTATCAAATTATTCAACGATGCCGATAATTGGACAAGATAAAAATCGAAAAAGGTTCAAAATTTGAAAGATATTTTGACTGAAATTTCTCGTCGAAAGAGGCCGGGAGCAAACTGACCGTTAGCGCGGGCGCCGGACCGCACCAGCGTCACGAGCTCGTCTTCCACCAATCAGGTTTTAGCAGGAAGGGCATTTAATACACTAAACAGAGTTTATATTCAAATTATTCATCAAAAGAAACGAAAAATCGATTAATTCATAAGACCGATTTTTAATTACATACCTGCTGATAGGTAAACACACAATTCACACTTGATGTTTGCATTTTAAATTTGGGCCAATATGGTGGACAGATCGGCTTATCCGTCACGCGCAGGGCATGGGCGAATCATTTCCAATATTTAAATTTGGTAATTATAAAATATTCGAAATAATTTAAGTTTTAAAATTTGAAAAAGTCGTAATAAAATTGAATACATTATCATTAATGAATTGAAACTGTGCGAAAAAAAATTAGTTACTAAGTTTGAGATATATGTTCGGAAATAATGGCTTTATGTTAATAAAAAAATATATAGGTAAAAACGAGTAACGGATTTAGAAATGGAAAAATCCGTTACAAAATATGCTAGTAACAATCCTGGGAAATTGATGTACTGAATGTACTGAATATCTAATTATTTATACAAGCAAAACTATACGCACTCGCATAAAGCGTGGTCAAAATTGCACAAATAAACGAAGTCGAAACTTGCTAAGCACGTGTTTAGTTACATTACCTGATATGATATGATATAGTCTACCTTACGAGAGAATACGAGCCTCAAGAGTAAAAAATTTCGAATGTTGCCAAACTTCAAAATATAATCCTCTTTAGGAAATGCGCATAGTTTTAGGGTTTCGACTTGCATATTTGGGTTACTCTAGTTATAACAATATAGGTACGTCCCGGGTGTCAAAAATCGTTTGAAGAATAGTTATAATTCCATTCAAAGTCGATTTTTGTGGGTTTTGAGATCAAAACACATAATTTTTTAAAAAGGAGCAAGTAGGGTTATTTCGCAGACTCGCCGATCTTTATCGGCTTAAATATTACGTGATAAACGCTGGGAAGTTTGATATAGACATACATTTTTGTCACGCGGTGACGACACGAACGAGTTGGTTCAAAATTCGTTCCGCATCAAGCGATCCTATCTTTACAGTATCATGGATTGATTGACAGCAGTGGCGTAGCTAGCTTTGAGTGGGCCCTGTATCAAAGGCTAAGCCAAGAGCCCCTGAGCCTGGGGGGGGGGGGGGTAAAATAAAATCTATATACTCCAGAACAGCATATCATTATTTATATTTATAAATAATACCCACAGAAATAAAACTGGGCGCGGATTTTTAAATCCGAAAAATAAAAAGATAACAGGGGCCTTGTGCATTATAACTGTAATTAATATACCTACTTACTGAATGTTAAAATTTAATTTGAAGTTTGAAGTACCTAGTAACCAAATCAAAGCAGAAATATTTTGATTTCTTTATTTTTTTATTAATTCTTCTAATTATCCTGGTCGTAACATTCGTTATTTAGTAATAATAATCCTTGGAATCGACCACAATCTTACATTAGTTTATTTTCCAAAACATATACAGTGTGTCCCAGGATAAGTGAAACGAGAGGTGTAAAAGACCAAAAATTTTCGAGTTCAAATTGGCCATTTGGGGTCCAGGCCTGCTTGCCTAGGAAATAATTTTCACCATAATTTTAATTTCGAAAAATAAAGTAGGCCCTGACAGAAACGATTTATTTATTTTCTGTGTGGTTAAGTGCCCTTTCTAGACAAGATATCGAAAATTTTCATTAGAAAAAGTTGCTTAGAATTGAAAACTATGTCCCTATGCCAATTTTCAAAATAATTAGCCTACTTTGATTTTTGTCCACTTTATTTCCTATAAGTAGGTGAACTATCCTTGTCATTTAAAATATCGAAAAATTTCATTAGATAAAGTTATTCAGAATAAAAAAAGTATGCAGGATTGCGAAATTTGGACTCAATCGGCCTACTATCATTTGTTTGAAATAATAAATAAAATAATAATAAATCAAAGTAGGCCAATTATTTTGAAAATTGACACAGGGTCATAGTTTTCAATTCTAAGCAACTTTTTCTAATGAAATTTTTTGATATTTTAAACGACAAGGATAGTTCACCTACCTATAGGAAATAAAATGGACGAAAATCAAAGTAGGCCAATTATTTTGGAAATTGGCTTAGGGATATAATTTTCAATTCTAAGCAACTTTTTATAATGAAATTTTTCGATATCTCGTCGATAAAGGGCACTTTACGTCAGCGTAAATGACCACTAATAACCAAGAACATAACCGCGGTAATTACCGGTCCATCGCGTGAAATCGGCTATAGGATCATGGGTTCTCTGTGCACGTAGGTACCTGGCTGACATTGTAGCTGAGGTAGATGACTACTAAGAACCAAGAGCATAACCACGGTAATTACCGGTCCATCGCGTGAAATCGGCTATAGTATCATGGGTTCTCTGTGCACGTACAGTTTGTTCAGCGAATGTTCGGCCCTACGTCACAAGTACCGTCTTTGTCTTACTCATGACTCTACCACGGATATCGGTCGTATAACCGCGGTAATTATTACCGGTCCATCGCGTGAAATCGTCTACAGTATCACGGGTTGTCTGTGTACGTGGGTACCTGGCTGTCGTTGTAGCTGACGTAGATGTGGGTGCAATGGTAGGAGTCGCTGGTGCAGCCCTCTCGGCAGGAGCTCCACGAGCAGTTGTTCAGGCCTATAAGTTGGTCGCGACGCGTCGTCACGCACGTCACCGGTTCGGTGACGAAGTCGGACGCCAGCGTCGAGATCGCCGGGTCGACATAGAGCGGCACCAGAAACAGCAGCGACGACCCGGCCGCCATGGCGACCACCGCCAGCACACTAGTCGAGTAGAACAGAGCTTGCTCGCGGCATGACTTTCTGCCTCCGAGCTTCGATTTTTTGGCGGCGGCGATCTCCTAGAATGAGAAGGGTTTTTTAGCTTGGGTTAATGCAGATATTTCGAACACGTATTTTGGTCAAACCCTCCCAGACTTCTGCAAGTCGCAATACATGTCGCAAATGGTCAATTTTCATAATATTTTTTTATTACTTCAAACCTCTGTATACCAAATTTCATGAAGAAAAAAAAACGAATGGTTTTCTTTCTACATAAACTTTATTTGCAAAACCTTAAAAAATAATAAAATTAAACCGATTAAATGATGAAAATTTTCTGGACGATATTACCTAAACAGATGTGGGGATTCACAATGGGGTTGTGTGTTCCAAAATACAAGATACTGGGCCAAAGAGAATCCTAATTTTGTGATTCATTGCAAGGACCAATATTTTCAAAAAATTAACGTTTTTGTGGAATATCATATACAGGGTGTCCCAAAAAAGGAGGTCAACCCGTTAACCCTAGATTCTTGAGGCCAAAATATGACGATTTTGTCATTGGTAAATTTCAGAAAAACGCTTCGTTTAAAAAATACAGGGTGTCAAATTTGAAATTTAAAAATCGTTTTTTTACGATATAATCCACAGTTTTGGAAGTATCGAGTTGAAATTTGGTACGAATTTGTAGTATTTATATTTAAATATACCCTTAAATTATAGTTACGATTACTCTAAAAACAAAAGAAAATCGGGGGTCCGTAGCTTTCTATCCCCCCCCCCCCAACTTTTCTGACGTACGCCTATGAATCCCGCGGGACACTTTTTTAATGCAGAATTTTATTGTGATTCTTTTTGGTCTCTTGCAATTTTCTTACGAAATGCTTATTTTCGGAGATAAATGCCATTTTGACAAAACGTTCCAAATTTTCAAAGTAATAACCGATATCAAACATTTTCCAATAATCTTGGAAATGTTAACGACAAAGTAAATAAACTTTCTTACAATTTTTTTAAAAAACATTGATTTGATTATTTAATTACAAATAATACCAACAATAACAAATAAAAAAGTACTAAAAATACATATGTACATACCTACCTATTATAACAAATTTTCAATATGTCCACCCCCTTCCTGTACGCAGATGCGACTTCTTTTTATCATGGAAAAGCGTATGTCTTGGAAAATAGCATTTTTGGTTTTAAACTTTTCTGATGCATCCATTATTCTCTCTTTTAAATGGTCAATATTATTGATTGGTTTACTGTACACCTCATCCTTTATAAAACCCCAAAAACTAAAATCTAATGGGTTTAAATCAGGTGACCTGGGTGGCCACTTTATTGGAGCGTCTTGCCCTCGTCCTATCCACCGATTTGGGAAAATGGTATTTAAATGTCGGCGGACATTTATTCCGTAATGAGGTGGAGCACCGTCCAGTTGCATCCACATAACACGGCGGAGAGCAACTGGCAATTATTCTAATAAATCAAAAAACTCATTTTGGAGAAAATTAAGAAATTCGATCGAATTTCATTTATTAGGAAGGAAGATTGGACCCAATAGAAAATTGTTTATTATTCCAGCCCAGACATTCACTTTAAAATTAAACTGATGTCGTGTTTCAACCATCGCTCTTGGATTGACATCTGCCCAAATGTGAGTGTGAATATTTGTTAACCCATTTCTTGTGAACGTGGCTTCATCGGTAAACAAAATGTTGTTTAAAAATGCTACATTGGCATTATTCTGATCCAGCAACCAGTTACAAAATTGTAATCGCGATTGATTATCTCCCGGAAGAATTTTTTGTACTCTTTGAACATGGAATGGGTATAATAATTGGCTTTTCAATATTCTGTGAACTTCCGTACGACTGCAGTTTCCAATTTGTCTAGTAGCTGCTCTAATGCTAATACTAGGGTCTTCATCGACCATTCTTAGTACATCAATTTCTAAATTAGGGCGTATGCGATGAATACGACCGCTGCGGCCAGATTTTTGTTCATTGAACTTCCCTGTTTCGCGTAAATTTCTATCTAGGCTGAGAAAAAAACGCCTTTTTGGATGTTGTCGGTTAGGATATCGAGCAGCCCAACGTATAGCCGCTAAACTAGCATTACCGTTACATTTTCCGGTAATTTTCTGTTATACGCACATATGACCGATTTCAATGAAATTTGGCACGCTTACGTATATTGAGGCGTAGATTACAAAAGTCAAAACGAAATTTGGGGCTGAGGCTTAGTTTTCGAGTTACACCTTTGTAAAATCGCTAGTTTCAGGGTACTTGTTTTACAAATCGCCTGTACCTATTGTTTTCAACTGTTTTATGATTTTTGACACATGTCAGTGTCACCACAAAATATCAAAAAGTTAGGTTATATTTTGCTTATGTCAGAAAATCCCCAATCAAGAAAAAAATTATTCATTGCAATTATTGGCTTTTAGCAATATTTAGGTTTTATTTAATTACGTCTTTAGGAAAGAATTTGCGGCAAATTAAAGATTTGTATTGCTTTGTTTTTGGCTGAATACGAAAATCTGGTGTACGTTCTTTTTTATACGGCAGGGACCATCATCTTCAAGTTGGTTCACTCTTCTTTGTACTGTCGGCAGCATCCATCGTCCCAAGTAGCTATGAAAAAGGCAGCCATATACAGCTGAAGGTGCACCTTCTTTCCCATCACCCAATGCCTCAATAAACAAATAGGTAACCATTTTTTGTTCATAATTGCCCATCGTTGCAAGGATAAGGGGCTTGTGCTCCTTTTTTTTTCATACAGCAGTGCCCATCAGTGCCAACTACCTTCGTAAAGGGCACATGCCCTCTTCTTTTTTTCATCTGGCAGGGCTCATCACTGCTGGCTGCCACTGTAAAGGGTGTATACCTCCTTTTTTTATACGGCAGTGCCCATTGTTGCCGACTTTCACCTTAAGGGGCGTATGCGCCCTTTTTTTTCATATGGCAGCGCCCAACATTGCAGATTTACACCGTAAAGAATGTATGCCTCCTTCTTTTTTCATACGGCAGCGCCCATCGGTGCCGACTGCCACCTTAAGGGGCGTATGCCCCCTTCTTTTTTCATACAGCAGTGCCCATCAGTGCCAACTACCTTCGTAAAGGGCACATGCCCTCTTCTTTTTTTCATCTGGCAGGGCTCATCACTGCTGGCTGCCACTGTAAAGGGTGTATACCTCCTTTTTTTATACGGCAGTGCCCATTGTTGCCGACTTTCACCTTAAGGGGCGTATGCGCCCTTTTTTTTCATATGGCAGCGCCCAACATTGCAGATTTACACCGTAAAGAATGTATGCCTCCTTCTTTTTTCATACGGCAGCGCCCATCGGTGCCGACTGCCACCTTAAAGGGCGTATGCCCCCTTCTTTTTTCATACAGCAGTGCCCATCAGTGCCAACTACCTTCGTAAAGGGCACATGCCCTCTTCTTTTTTTCATCTGGCAGGGCTCATCACTGCTGGCTGCCACTGTAAAGGGTGTATACCTCCTTTTTTTATACGGCAGTGCCCATTGTTGCCGACTTTCACCTTAAGGGGCGTATGCGCCCTTTTTTTTCATATGGCAGCGCCCAACATTGCAGATTTACACCGTAAAGAATGTATGCCTCCTTCTTTTTTCATACGGCAGCGCCCATCGGTGCCGACTGCCACCTTAAGGGGCGTATGCCCCCTTCTTTTTTCATACAGCAGTGCCCATCAGTGCCAACTACCTTCGTAAAGGGCACATGCCCTCTTCTTTTTTTCATCTGGCAGGGCTCATCACTGCTGGCTGCCACTGTAAAGGGTGTATACCTCCTTTTTTTATACGGCAGTGCCCATTGTTGCCGACTTTCACCTTAAGGGGCGTATGCGCCCTTTTTTTTCATATGGCAGCGCCCAACATTGCAGATTTACACCGTAAAGAATGTATGCCTCCTTCTTTTTTCATACGGCAGCGCCCATCGGTGCCGACTGCCACCTTAAGGGGCGTATGCCCCCTTCTTTTTTCATACAGCAGTGCCCATCAGTGCCAACTACCTTCGTAAAGGGCACATGCCCTCTTCTTTTTTTCATCTGGCAGGGCTCATCACTGCTGGCTGCCACTGTAAAGGGTGTATACCTCCTTTTTTTATACGGCAGTGCCCATTGTTGCCGACTTTCACCTTAAGGGGCGTATGCGCCCTTTTTTTTTCATATGGCAGCGCCCAACATTGCAGATTTACACCGTAAAGAATGTATGCCTCCTTCTTTTTTCATATGGCAGCGCCCATCGGTGCCGACTGCCACCTTAAGGGGCGTATGCCCCCTTCTTTTTTCATACAGCAGTGCCCATCAGTGCCAACTACCTTCGTAAAGGGCACATGCCCTCTTCTTTTTTTCATCTGGCAGGGCTCATCACTGCTGGCTGCCACTGTAAAGGGTGTATACCTCCTTTTTTTATACGGCAGTGCCCATTGTTGCCGACTTTCACCTTAAGGGGCGTATGCGCCCTTTTTTTTCATATGGCAGCGCCCAACATTGCAGATTTACACCGTAAAGAATGTATGCCTCCTTCTTTTTTCATACGGCAGCGCCCATCGGTGCCGACTGCCACCTTAAGGGGCGTATGCCCCCTTCTTTTTTCATACAGCAGTGCCCATCAGTGCCAACTACCTTCGTAAAGGGCACATGCCCTCTTCTTTTTTTCATCTGGCAGGGCTCATCACTGCTGGCTGCCACTGTAAAGGGTGTATACCTCCTTTTTTTATACGGCAGTGCCCATTGTTGCCGACTTTCACCTTAAGGGGCGTATGCGCCCTTTTTTTTCATATGGCAGCGCCCAACATTGCAGATTTACACCGTAAAGAATGTATGCCTCCTTCTTTTTTCATACGGCAGCGCCCATCGGTGCCGACTGCCACCTTAAGGGGCGTATGCCCCCTTCTTTTTTCATACAGCAGTGCCCATCAGTGCCAACTACCTTCGTAAAGGGCACATGCCCTCTTCTTTTTTTCATCTGGCAGGGCTCATCACTGCTGGCTGCCACTGTAAAGGGTGTATACCTCCTTTTTTTATACGGCAGTGCCCATTGTTGCCGACTTTCACCTTAAGGGGCGTATGCGCCCTTTTTTTTTCATATGGCAGCGCCCAACATTGCAGATTTACACCGTAAAGAATGTATGCCTCCTTCTTTTTTCATATGGCAGCGCCCATCGGTGCCGACTGCCACCTTAAGGGGCGTATGCCCCCTTCTTTTTTCATACAGCAGTGCCCATCAGTGCCAACTACCTTCGTAAAGGGCACATGCCCTCTTCTTTTTTTCATCTGGCAGGGCTCATCACTGCTGGCTGCCACTGTAAAGGGTGTATACCTCCTTTTTTTATACGGCAGTGCCCATTGTTGCCGACTTTCACCTTAAGGGGCGTATGCGCCCTTTTTTTTCATATGGCAGCGCCCAACATTGCAGATTTACACCGTAAAGAATGTATGCCTCCTTCTTTTTTCATATGGCAGCGCCCATCGGTGCCGACTGCCACCTTAAGGGGCGTATGCCCCCTTCTTTTTTCATACAGCAGTGCCCATCAGTGCCAACTACCTTCGTAAAGGGCACATGCCCTCTTCTTTTTTTCATCTGGCAGGGCTCATGACTGCTGGCTGCCACTGTAAAGGGTGTATACCTCCTTTTTTTATACGGCAGTGCCCATTGTTGCCGACTTTCACCTTAAGGGGCGTATGCGCCCTTTTTTTTCATATGGCAGCGCCCAACATTGCAGATTTACACCGTAAAGAATGTATGCCTCCTTCTTTTTTCATACGGCAGCGCCCATCGGTGCCGACTGCCACCTTAAGGGGCGTATGCCCCCTTCTTTTTTCATACAGCAGTGCCCATCAGTGCCAACTACCTTCGTAAAGGGCACATGCCCTCTTCTTTTTTTCATCTGGCAGGGCTCATCACTGCTGGCTGCCACTGTAAAGGGTGTATACCTCCTTTTTTTATACGGCAGTGCCCATTGTTGCCGACTTTCACCTTAAGGGGCGTATGCGCCCTTTTTTTCATATCTTAAGGGGCGTATGCCCCCTTCTTTTTTCATACAGCAGTGCCCATCAGTGCCAACTACCTTCGTAAAGGGCACATGCCCTCTTCTTTTTTTCATCTGGCAGGGCTCATCACTGCTGGCTGCCACTGTAAAGGGTGTATACCTCCTTTTTTTATACGGCAGTGCCCATTGTTGCCGACTTTCACCTTAAGGGGCGTATGCGCCCTTTTTTTTCATATGGCAGCGCCCAACATTGCAGATTTACACCGTAAAGAATGTATGCCTCCTTCTTTTTTCATACGGCAGCGCCCATCGGTGCCGACTGCCACCTTAAGGGGCGTATGCCCCCTTCTTTTTTCATACAGCAGTGCCCATCAGTGCCAACTACCTTCGTAAAGGGCACATGCCCTCTTCTTTTTTTCATCTGGCAGGGCTCATCACTGCTGGCTGCCACTGTAAAGGGTGTATACCTCCTTTTTTTATACGGCAGTGCCCATTGTTGCCGACTTTCGCCTTAAGGGGCGTATGCGCCCTTTTTTTTCATATGGCAGCGCCCAACATTGCAGATTTACACCGTAAAGAATGTATGCCTCCTTCTTTTTTCATACGGCAGCGCCCATCGGTGCCGACTGCCACCTTAAGGGGCGTATGCCCCCTTCTTTTTTCATACAGCAGTGCCCATCAGTGCCAACTACCTTCGTAAAGGGCACATGCCCTCTTCTTTTTTTCATCTGGCAGGGCTCATCACTGCTGGCTGCCACTGTAAAGGGTGTATACCTCCTTTTTTTATACGGCAGTGCCCATTGTTGCCGACTTTCACCTTAAGGGGCGTATGCGCCCTTTTTTTTCATATGGCAGCGCCCAACATTGCAGATTTACACCGTAAAGAATGTATGCCTCCTTCTTTTTTCATACGGCAGCGCCCATTGGTGCCGACTGCCACCTTAAGGGGCGTATGCCCCCTTCTTTTTTCATACAGCAGTGCCCATCAGTGCCAACTACCTTCGTAAAGGGCACATGCCCTCTTCTTTTTTTCATCTGGCAGGGCTCATCACTGCTGGCTGCCACTGTAAAGGGTGTATACCTCCTTTTTTATACGGCAGTGCCCATTGTTGCCGACTTTCACCTTAAGGGGCGTATGCGCCCTTTTTTTTCATATGGCAGCGCCCAACATTGCAGATTTACACCGTAAAGAATGTATGCCTCCTTCTTTTTTCATACGGCAGCGCCCATCGGTGCCGACTGCCACCTTAAGGGGCGTATGCCCCCTTCTTTTTTCATACAGCAGTGCCCATCAGTGCCAACTACCTTCGTAAAGGGCACATGCCCTCTTCTTTTTTTCATCTGGCAGGGCTCATCACTGCTGGCTGCCACTGTAAAGGGTGTATACCTCCTTTTTTTATACGGCAGTGCCCATTGTTGCCGACTTTCACCTTAAGGGGCGTATGCGCCCTTTTTTTTCATATGGCAGCGCCCAACATTGCAGATTTACACCGTAAAGAATGTATGCCTCCTTCTTTTTTCATACGGCAGCGCCCATCGGTGCCGACTGCCACCTTAAGGGGCGTATGCCCCCTTCTTTTTTCATACAGCAGTGCCCATCAGTGCCAACTACCTTCGTAAAGGGCACATGCCCTCTTCTTTTTTTCATCTGGCAGGGCTCATCACTGCTGGCTGCCACTGTAAAGGGTGTATACCTCCTTTTTTATACGGCAGTGCCCATTGTTGCCGACTTTCACCTTAAGGGGCGTATGCGCCCTTTTTTTTCATATGGCAGCGCCCAACATTGCAGATTTACACCGTAAAGAATGTATGCCTCCTTCTTTTTTCATACGGCAGCGCCCATCGGTGCCGACTGCCACCTTAAGGGGCGTATGCCCCCTTCTTTTTTCGTACAGCAGTGCCCATCAGTGCCAACTACCTTCGTAAAGGGCACATGCCCTCTTCTTTTTTTCATCTGGCAGGGCTCATCACTGCTGGCTGCCACTGTAAAGGGTGTATACCTCCTTTTTTTATACGGCAGTGCCCATTGTTGCCGACTTTCGCCTTAAGGGGCGTATGCGCCCTTTTTTTTCATATGGCAGCGCCCAACATTGCAGATTTACACCGTAAAGAATGTATGCCTCCTTCTTTTTTCATACGGCAGCGCCCATCGGTGCCGACTGCCACCTTAAGGGGCGTATGCCCCCTTCTTTTTTCATACAGCAGTGCCCATCAGTGCCAACTACCTTCGTAAAGGGCACATGCCCTCTTCTTTTTTTCATCTGGCAGGGCTCATCACTGCTGGCTGCCACTGTAAAGGGTGTATACCTCCTTTTTTTATACGGCAGTGCCCATTGTTGCCGACTTTCACCTTAAGGGGCGTATGCGCCCTTTTTTTTCATATGGCAGCGCCCAACATTGCAGATTTACACCGTAAAGAATGTATGCCTCCTTCTTTTTTCATACGGCAGCGCCCATCGGTGCCGACTGCCACCTTAAGGGGCGTATGCCCCCTTCTTTTTTCATACAGCAGTGCCCATCAGTGCCAACTACCTTCGTAAAGGGCACATGCCCTCTTCTTTTTTTCATCTGGCAGGGCTCATCACTGCTGGCTGCCACTGTAAAGGGTGTATACCTCCTTTTTTATACGGCAGTGCCCATTGTTGCCGACTTTCACCTTAAGGGGCGTATGCGCCCTTTTTTTTCATATGGCAGCGCCCAACATTGCAGATTTACACCGTAAAGAATGTATGCCTCCTTCTTTTTTCATACGGCAGCGCCCATCGGTGCCGACTGCCACCTTAAGGGGCGTATGCCCCCTTCTTTTTTCATACAGCAGTGCCCATCAGTGCCAACTACCTTCGTAAAGGGCACATGCCCTCTTCTTTTTTTCATCTGGCAGGGCTCATCACTGCTGGCTGCCACTGTAAAGGGTGTATACCTCCTTTTTTTATACGGCAGTGCCCATTGTTGCCGACTTTCACCTTAAGGGGCGTATGCGCCCTTTTTTTTCATATGGCAGCGCCCAACATTGCAGATTTACACCGTAAAGAATGTATGCCTCCTTCTTTTTTCATACGGCAGCGCCCATCGGTGCCGACTGCCACCTTAAGGGGCGTATGCCCCCTTCTTTTTTCATACAGCAGTGCCCATCAGTGCCAACTACCTTCGTAAAGGGCACATGCCCTCTTCTTTTTTTCATCTGGCAGGGCTCATCACTGCTGGCTGCCACTGTAAAGGGTGTATACCTCCTTTTTTATACGGCAGTGCCCATTGTTGCCGACTTTCACCTTAAGGGGCGTATGCGCCCTTTTTTTTCATATGGCAGCGCCCAACATTGCAGATTTACACCGTAAAGAATGTATGCCTCCTTCTTTTTTCATACGGCAGCGCCCATCGGTGCCGACTGCCACCTTAAGGGGCGTATGCCCCCTTCTTTTTTCATACAGCAGTGCCCATCAGTGCCAACTACCTTCGTAAAGGGCACATGCCCTCTTCTTTTTTTCATCTGGCAGGGCTCATCACTGCTGGCTGCCACTGTAAAGGGTGTATACCTCCTTTTTTATACGGCAGTGCCCATTGTTGCCGACTTTCACCTTAAGGGGCGTATGCGCCCTTTTTTTTCATATGGCAGCGCCCAACATTGCAGATTTACACCGTAAAGAATGTATGCCTCCTTCTTTTTTCATACGGCAGCGCCCATCGGTGCCGACTGCCACCTTAAGGGGCGTATGCCCCCTTCTTTTTTCATACAGCAGTGCCCATCAGTGCCAACTACCTTCGTAAAGGGCACATGCCCTCTTCTTTTTTTCATCTGGCAGGGCTCATCACTGCTGGCTGCCACTGTAAAGGGTGTATACCTCCTTTTTTATACGGCAGTGCCCATTGTTGCCGACTTTCACCTTAAGGGGCGTATGCGCCCTTTTTTTTCATATGGCAGCGCCCAACATTGCAGATTTACACCGTAAAGAATGTATGCCTCCTTCTTTTTTCATACGGCAGCGCCCATCGGTGCCGACTGCCACCTTAAGGGGCGTATGCCCCCTTCTTTTTTCATACAGCAGTGCCCATCAGTGCCAACTACCTTCGTAAAGGGCACATGCCCTCTTCTTTTTTTCATCTGGCAGGGCTCATCACTGCTGGCTGCCACTGTAAAGGGTGTATACCTCCTTTTTTTATACGGCAGTGCCCATTGTTGCCGACTTTCACCTTAAGGGGCGTATGCGCCCTTTTTTTTCATATGGCAGCGCCCAACATTGCAGATTTACACCGTAAAGAATGTATGCCTCCTTCTTTTTTCATACGGCAGCGCCCATCGGTGCCGACTGCCACCTTAAGGGGCGTATGCCCCCTTCTTTTTTCATACAGCAGTGCCCATCAGTGCCAACTACCTTCGTAAAGGGCACATGCCCTCTTCTTTTTTTCATCTGGCAGGGCTCATCACTGCTGGCTGCCACTGTAAAGGGTGTATACCTCCTTTTTTATACGGCAGTGCCCATTGTTGCCGACTTTCACCTTAAGGGGCGTATGCGCCCTTTTTTTTCATATGGCAGCGCCCAACATTGCAGATTTACACCGTAAAGAATGTATGCCTCCTTCTTTTTTCATACGGCAGCGCCCATCGGTGCCGACTGCCACCTTAAGGGGCGTATGCCCCCTTCTTTTTTCATACAGCAGTGCCCATCAGTGCCAACTACCTTCGTAAAGGGCACATGCCCTCTTCTTTTTTTCATCTGGCAGGGCTCATCACTGCTGGCTGCCACTGTAAAGGGTGTATACCTCCTTTTTTTATACGGCAGTGCCCATTGTTGCCGACTTTCACCTTAAGGGGCGTATGCGCCCTTTTTTTTCATATGGCAGCGCCCAACATTGCAGATTTACACCGTAAAGAATGTATGCCTCCTTCTTTTTTCATACGGCAGCGCCCATCGGTGCCGACTGCCACCTTAAGGGGCGTATGCCCCCTTCTTTTTTCATACAGCAGTGCCCATCAGTGCCAACTACCTTCGTAAAGGGCACATGCCCTCTTCTTTTTTTCATCTGGCAGGGCTCATCACTGCTGGCTGCCACTGTAAAGGGTGTATACCTCCTTTTTTTATACGGCAGTGCCCATTGTTGCCGACTTTCACCTTAAGGGGCGTATGCGCCCTTTTTTTTCATATGGCAGCGCCCAACATTGCAGATTTACACCGTAAAGAATGTATGCCTCCTTCTTTTTTCATACGGCAGCGCCCATCGGTGCCGACTGCCACCTTAAGGGGCGTATGCCCCCTTCTTTTTTCATACAGCAGTGCCCATCAGTGCCAACTACCTTCGTAAAGGGCACATGCCCTCTTCTTTTTTTCATCTGGCAGGGCTCATCACTGCTGGCTGCCACTGTAAAGGGTGTATACCTCCTTTTTTTATACGGCAGTGCCCATTGTTGCCGACTTTCACCTTAAGGGGCGTATGCGCCCTTTTTTTTCATATGGCAGCGCCCAACATTGCAGATTTACACCGTAAAGAATGTATGCCTCCTTCTTTTTTCATACGGCAGCGCCCATCGGTGCCGACTGCCACCTTAAGGGGCGTATGCCCCCTTCTTTTTTCATACAGCAGTGCCCATCAGTGCCAACTACCTTCGTAAAGGGCACATGCCCTCTTCTTTTTTTCATCTGGCAGGGCTCATCACTGCTGGCTGCCACTGTAAAGGGTGTATACCTCCTTTTTTATACGGCAGTGCCCATTGTTGCCGACTTTCACCTTAAGGGGCGTATGCGCCCTTTTTTTTCATATGGCAGCGCCCAACATTGCAGATTTACACCGTAAAGAATGTATGCCTCCTTCTTTTTTCATACGGCAGCGCCCATCGGTGCCGACTGCCACCTTAAGGGGCGTATGCCCCCTTCTTTTTTCATACAGCAGTGCCCATCAGTGCCAACTACCTTCGTAAAGGGCACATGCCCTCTTCTTTTTTTCATCTGGCAGGGCTCATCACTGCTGGCTGCCACTGTAAAGGGTGTATACCTCCTTTTTTTATACGGCAGTGCCCATTGTTGCCGACTTTCACCTTAAGGGGCGTATGCGCCCTTTTTTTTCATATGGCAGCGCCCAACATTGCAGATTTACACCGTAAAGAATGTATGCCTCCTTCTTTTTTCATACGGCAGCGCCCATCGGTGCCGACTGCCACCTTAAGGGGCGTATGCCCCCTTCTTTTTTCATACAGCAGTGCCCATCAGTGCCAACTACCTTCGTAAAGGGCACATGCCCTCTTCTTTTTTTCATCTGGCAGGGCTCATCACTGCTGGCTGCCACTGTAAAGGGTGTATACCTCCTTTTTTTATACGGCAGTGCCCATTGTTGCCGACTTTCACCTTAAGGGGCGTATGCGCCCTTTTTTTTCATATGACAGCGCCCAACATTGCAGATTTACACCGTAAAGAATGTATGCCTCCTTCTTTTTTCATACGGCAGCGCCCATCGGTGCCGACTGCCACCTTAAGAGGCGTATGCCCCCTTCTTTTTGCATACGGCAGTGCCCATCGGTGCTGACTGCCACCGTAAGGAGTGTATGCCCCTTAAGGTGGAAGTTGCAATGATGCCGTATAAAAAAAGAAGGGGCCATACACATTTTACGGTGGAAGTCTGCAACGATGGGCGCTGCCGTATGAAAAACGAAGGGGCATATGCCCCTTAAGGTGGCAGTCGGCACTGATGGGCGCTGCCGTATGAAAAAAGAAAGGGGCATACGCCCCTTAAGGTAGAAGCCGGTAACGATGAGTGCTGCCACCTGAAAAAAGGGATATATTCCCCTTATGGTGGCAGTCGGCACCGATGTGCGCTGCCGTAAGAAAAAAGAAGGGGGCATACACCCCTGAAGGTGGAAGTTGGCAACGATGGGCGCTGCCATATGAAAAAAAGGAGGCATACACCCTTTACGGAGGCAGCCAGCAGTGATGGGCGCTGCCGTATGAAAAAAGAAGGGGGCATACGCCCCTTAAGGTAGAAGCCGGTAACGATGGGCGCTACCACCTGAAAAAAGAGATATATTCCCTTTATGGTGGCAGTCGGTACCGATGTGCGCTGACGTAAGAAAAAAGAAGGGGGCATACGTCCCTGAAGGTGGAAGTCCGCAACGATGGGCACTGCCACCTGAAAAAAAGGAGGCATACACCCTTTACGGAGGCAGCCAGCAGTGATGGGCGCTGCCGTATGAAAAAAGAAGGGGGCATGCTCCCTTTTGGTAACAGTCGATAATGATGGGATATCTTTTGAAGAAAGGAGAGAAAAAAATATTTTTTTTAGGTGCAGCAGAGGTCCAATAAGAGGTAGAGGCCGACTCTGATTCTTTAAAGAGGCACCAACGAATTGCGCCGCATATACCCCTACTGAACAAAAAGACTGTCTTCAACAGATGATAAATTGCAAAATATTTTACTAAAAATATCACACCTATACTAAAATCGAGCAATCCATATGCCTGGCGTAAATAAAACCACGTGTTCAATGACGTTCCGCGATTGGTCGGTAGACTATAAAATTTCACCCGACTTGGTAACAGGGACGTACTCGATCGCAAAAGTGTAGTTGTGCGGTTTTATCTTGTTGTTTTCAGCTATTTAGACACTGCCACAAATAATTTTATCGATGTTTTGAGCCATTTTAATTAAGCCAATAATTCTTTTTCGAAATATTTTGATGTAAACAATTGTAAAACTAAAATTAAATAAAGGTTGTGCCTCAGTGCGGCCCTAGCGTATATCTCAAGTCACGTGCTCTTGTTTACGCCAAGCGTAAAAGAGTTGTTCGATTTACTATGTGTACTAATACATACTATAAGAATTTAAACATCAACAACATTGAATACAAAATAACAATAGAAATGAGTAACCATATTATTATTTGTACATGTTTTTTGTCGTTCTAAAGAACTCTTCAATTCTATTTTCCGGCAAAACACTTCTCTTAAAAATAAATTCTGAAAGATATCCAACATAATGGTATTTTCTAATGCCATATCGAGGTATATTCGATTTTACCTCCCTCCACATGCGCTCTATGTTTTGAGTATAGGCCCCTGAAATTATAGAGATGACAAAGTCCTTGATAAAACAACACACTATTGTTTAATTATTATTATCATTATTATTATTATTTAGAAAAAAATACCTGTTTCTGGATCCACAAAATTGATTGAGTGATTAACTGTCAAGTGAATATATCCCTCGTTGGTAAGGCAATTATAAGATTTCCAACAGTCTGATATTATGGTCGTTTTAGGCAAAATATACTGCTTAATTACAGATAACAATGTATCCTTGCCTCTCTCTTCAACTGGAACTAGAAACATATTTCTTGTTCCCCTCTCAATACCCCCAAAAATCCATTGACCTTCAATGACTCGACCTTTATGAAATTTGCGTTTGCCAATTTTTGCCTCGTCTATTTCGACAATTTTGCCCTCACCACCAATTTTTTTGTTAGTGTGGCGTAGACACCATTCTATACATACCTTAAATATATATTATATAGGTAGGTAGGTAGTAGTAGTAGTAGTAGTAGTAGTAGTAGTAGTAGTAACATGCTTTATTTAGCCTGATATGGCTACTAAATACAATTATATATACTTCGTATAAAACAAAAAGCAATGCACGTCACAAATGGCCAACAATGCAAATTTGCATTGTTGGCCATTTGTGACCTGTTATACTCGATCAACCCTTTTAGAACAATAGATTTATTATGACAAATGGGTTGCGGAAAATTGTTCGAAAACAATGGTTCGAAAAAACATTTGTTCGAAAAACATTTATTTGAAAAAACATTTGTTCGAAAAAAAAAACATTTGTTTAATTTAATAAGAGATACTTCCGTGTCCTATGCCAACTAGGAAAACAGAAAAAATCTCGCAAAAGAATAAGAGAAGACTATAATAATAATAATAATAATAATAATAATTCTCACCCTCACAATAATCCAATTATGTTACATACCTATCTTTGAAAAGTAGGAATCGTTTCCGACAATGTGAAAGCCTGGCAGTAAGAACGCGGTCTGGCAGCACATGCACTGTAACACTGCTTGAATAAGAGGTATCTCGGTTTGTAGCTTCTTTGGAATCCGTCAGAGGAGTAGGTTTGGCCGCAGGCGAGTCATAGTTTTTGAAACACAATATATACAGGGTGTCTTGGAAATGTTTTTTTAGACACCCTGTATATTTGGACCGCAAGTTAGAGTCACTGTTTTTTGAGACACCCTGTATATTTTGCGCAAAATATACCTATGTAAGCAAACTGGAAGTAAATTATGTTTTAATTTAAATATGAATATAAATATGTACTAGAAATTTTGTTAAATTTTTTATATTTAACCAATGTAATTTCTTGAGCATATAGGTAATTTATTTTGATATAATAATACTTAAAATAATACTTAATCATTCTTCAAAAAATTGCTCCAATCTACCACGGTATCAAATGATATTTCTAATTCCCTCTTCAAAAATGTTGACCGAGGATGTGGCACTAACAAAAAATATCCCACGAACAATCCAATTATGTCCAATTTCATTTTTCCATCAAAAAAAGTGTTTTTGCGCGCACTTTTCCAAAAACCACATTGTCTCCTTCCTTTTTTTGTCTTAAGCGTTTTTCCACATCTATATTTCATGTTTATAGGATTTAAATGAACATAATTTTCTCCACATTTTTCGCAAAGTATTTCATTTTGAAATACTCCTAAACTAACCAGAAACTGTACAAAGTTATTGATATTGGATACTAATCTTATGTAGTTTTTTAAATTCATTTTAAAATGTAAGATAGGTACTGTTTTATAATGCAATAATAGGAGATAAAAAAGAATAACTTTGCCAAATTTAAAATTTGAAATGAAAGTAGGCCCTGGCGCCAACAATTATACCAACATAAATGTCAATTTTCCATACTGCATGTAACTAGAAATAAGAATAAAACCCAGCAGAAAACATAAAAAGAAGAAGAGGAAATAAATGTCAAATACAAACAGTACAGGCAGTTTGTAAAACAAGTACCCTGAAACTAGCGATTTTACAAAGGTGTAACTCGAAAACTAAGCCTCTGCCCCAAATTTCATTTTGATTTTCGTAATCTACGCCTCAATATACGTAAGTGTGCCAAATTTCATTGAAATCGGTCATATGTGCGTATAACAGAAAATTACCCATTTTCCTATTAAAATAGTTTTTATCATTCAAATGTATGCTACAAAATGAAAATTTATTTAAAATTATCTTACCCAACATTAAATGCATATCTGCCATATCTGCGAACGATAAATTCATCTTTAATAATTGTAGTCGAACAAGGGTAAATCTTAAAATTTTTAATTGTCAAACAATAGTTACTGACGCGTCCTTTTGAATATTGTTTCTTTTTTCCATGGCTACTTCGATTTTGACAAATAATAAAAAAGACTTTACTAATTATAATAAAAAAGACATTAAACGTGGTGCAATTTAAATAATTAAATCAATGTTTTTCTAAAAAATTTCTTGTGAGAAAGTTTATCCAAAGTGTAGTAATAAATGTCTCTAACATTATTTATTTACTTTGTCAAAGATTATTGGAAAATGTTCGATATCGGTTATTACTTTGAAAATTTGGAACGTTTTGTCAAAATGGCATTTATCTCTGGAAATAAGCATTTCGTAAGAAAATTGCAAGAGACCAAAAAGGATCACAATAAAATTCCGCACTTAAAAAAAAATTCCGCGGGATTCATAGGCGTACGTCAGAAAAAGTTGGGGGGATAGAAAGCTACGGACCCCCAATTTTCTTTTGTTTTTAGAGTAATCGTAACTATAATTTAGGGGTATATTTAAATATAAATACTACAAATTCGTACCAAATTTCAACTCGATACTTCCAAAACTGTGGATTATATCGTAAAAAATCGATTTTTAAATTTCAACTTTGACACCCTGTATTTTTTAAACGAAGCGTTTTTCAGAAATTTACCAATAACAAAATCGACATATTTTGGCCTCAAGAATCTAGGGTTAACGGGTTGACCTCCTTTTTTGGGACACCCTGTATAAGAGTGATTGGACCTTACTTTTTCCGTAAAAGTTTAAATGGTGCTCGTTTTTCGATATTTTCAGAAGACGAATTATGGGAATTCCTTAATGGCCTACCCTTGCAGGGAAGGCAGGATGCCTGTTTCCAACTAGTCGGTGCCACGTGCCACATTCCATGTCACAGCACAGCTGCAGTTGAGGAATGACTAACCACTAATTTCCAAGGCAGATGGAAAGGTCGTTGAAGTCCTGTAATACATTGGCCACCCAGCAGGTCTCCGGACCTGACTCAAATGGACTACTTTTGGGGGTAACAAAAAATAGGGTCTACAAAAACAGGCCCACTAACTTAGACGACCTTTACCAGTGGATACGTTAAGCCTGCCAAGATATTTCAATAGAAGAACTAACAACCAATGAAATAAAAAGAGTTGAGAAATGCATTGAGTAAGGTGACTTAGTACAGTGCACGCAAAAATCTGAGAAACATTAGGTACATTTGTTGTTGAGTTATGTGTTTCGAATATACAGGGTGAGTCACATCTAAAGTCAGAGCCGAAAACACGAGGTAGAGTTCGCTAAAATAAGCACATATGCTTAATAAACATTAGCTCAAAAACGCTTGGTTCTCCATATACAGCGTGTTGAAACTTTTCCAAATATTTTTTTAATTTCTTTCGAGCCTGTTTAGGAATTCCAACAAAATTTGATACATATTATGGGTTGTCATTTTGTGCAATAATTTAGCCCTGTTCAGATGAGCAGCGGCGTAGATACAATAATTTTATTTTAAATGCCAGCATAATCACCTTGGCACTAGTTTAAAAAATCCGAAATTACGAAGAAACTGTACCAGAAATAAAAAAAACACCAAGAGGCGCTTTTTGTTCCAAATTGAATGGGCTATCCAAAAAGGGTTTTGGCACAGGACCGTACTACTTTTTTATACAATTATTTACAGTAACTATTTGTATCTACGCCGCTGATCATCTAACCGGGGTCAAATTATTGCACAAAATGGCAACCGTCCAATGAAAAATGTGTACCAAATTTGGTTGGAATTCCTAAATGGGCTCGAAAGAAATTAAAAAAATATGTTATTTTTGGAAAAATTTTAACACGCTGTATATGGAGAACCAAGCGTTTTTGAGCTTATGTTTATTAAGAATATGTGCTTATTTTAGCGAGTTCTACCTTGTGTTTTCGGCTCTGACTTTAGATGTGACTCACCCTGTATATTATTGTTAATTTTGCCGTGCTTCCTCCTGTAATTTTTGTTTAAAACGATCTTAGATTGATTAAAACTTGACACTTTCAGCAACTTTTTCATTTATTTTGACCATATTTCACTTGACATCTGATGGAATGCAACTGCTTGGCAGCCATGGGGTCAGATTTGTAATAAAAAAATCCCTAATATTTTAAATTTAAATTAAATTAAATTTTAAAAAATCATAGCTAGCCATGGAATAATCACCCAACCGAAATAATAGTATTTGCGTGAAATATTTAGGGTGGCTTATACAGTGTCTGCCAGAAAGTTGGATACAAAGGGGAATTTTCTTTATTTGAAGTTTCTAAAAAAAAATTATTCTTGATAAAAGTTGGTGCTTGTGCTTAAACTCAAAATCCACCCGCAAAAATTTTGAAATTTCAATTCGTATACAGAGTAGGTTGAAAAATATGAAAATTCCTCAAGAGTAAAGTACCCCTATTTTTAGAACTACATCAGAGTGGCACTAAGAAAAGTTGTTTGGAATCTCAAGACAATGTCAAATATGAATTCACAGCCACCTACTCAAAAGAAAAGAAAATCACACTTAAGTGAGACACTCTGTATATATTTTTTCAAATACATAATTGAATAACCAATGGGTTTATTTTAAACATACATCGACATTTCCAAACGAAATACAAATAAGTAACACTTTTTTATTTCGTTGTTGTATCCAACAAGCAGGAAAATTAAAGCAGCAACCTACGGCAACCTAACAGGATTTATTAATGTATGTCCCACCATACTTACATTATTTTTGTAAAAACCTAACGGTGAAAAATTCAGTTCGTAGAGGTAGAAAATAACGATGACGATGTACTTCACTCTGTCGAAGATTCTTAACAAAGAGCTTACTAAAAAATATAAATAACGAGACACTAACAAAGTGTTTATGTACTTGTTTATTGTTGCCGTGTTTCTTGCTTCCCATGTTTGAGAAAGTATTGTACTTTTAGGGTTAGGTTTATATATTTTTTATAAACTTGTTGTGAAAATAAATCTAGTGCACAAATACACTTTATTTTTATTTACCCAAAATTGTTAGTGCAAAAGCGGCCCACCATTTTTTTTCCAAAAATTTATAAACTTTTTCATTTTAATTGAAGTTATATCAAATTAAATATAAAAAAATAATTAAATAGTCACAAATCTAATTTAATTATATAAACTGCAACGTAAAAATACAGGGCGGTCAAAATCATGAAATATTAAACGGTGTTTTTCTCAAAACTACGTTTTATGACTTAAGCCACTTTTGCACTAAACGCCTCATTTGTGGTTTACATATACGAAGGCATCCTGGGGCCACGTACTTTTTTCCTGAAAATTTACACTCTGTTTCTGTGAATTTTACAGATTCTTCTTTAAATTTTACACTTTCTTCTGTAAATTTTACACTTTATACTTCTGCAAATTATATACTTTTTTCTGTAAAATTTACATTTTTTTGCGTAAAATTTACAGGTTTCTTTCTATAAATTTTACACTTTTTCTGTAAAATTTAAAGAGAAAGTGTAAAATTTACAGAAAGAGTGTAAAATTTACAGATAAAAAGTGTAAAATTTACAGAAAGGAAAGTGTAAAATTTACAGAATAATCAGAAAAATTCACAAAATAATCTGTAAAATTTACGGAAAAAAGTGTAAAATTTACAGAAAAAGTGTACAATTTACAGGAGTAAAAGTGTAACATTTACAGAATAATCTGTAAATTTTAGAGAAAAAAGTGTAAAATTTACAGAGGAAGTTGTAAAATTGACAGAAATAGTGTAAATTTTCAGGAAAAAAGTACGTGGCCCCAGGATGCCTTCGTAATACTTACTTTAATTTAGCGTCATAATCGATTATTTATTTTCGTTGGTAACTAGACCTTCTGCGAATCACAAATACTACAAATAATTTTTCTAAATTTCTTATACTAGTATCAAATTAAATGGGATATTGTGCTTTTTAAAAAACGCGATAATAAATTTTCTTAAAAATATTTTTTTTCCCAGGAGAGCCTAAAGTTAGTCATATCTAATATTTCAAAACTGATATCATAGTCGTATTCCCAGTTGGAAAAAATTTTCATATTAAATTTTTTTCTGTATCTCTATAAATAAAAAAGCCACCGATTTATTCTGTCAATAGCCGAGATATTTTGAGTGAGCCACTTATATAAAGCCCTGAATATAAAGCAGAATTTTTCTCGGCTCTTCATAGATTTCTGGAGTGTTCACAAGCAAACGCGGACACACTGTATAGCTAATATATAGTCCATACATACGTATTAAAAGTTTAACTTAAAATTATTGCTGCGTTCGAGGAAACTCATGAATTCCAATACAAAAATTGTTGCAGAATTTTTTATAAAATAAAAGCATGCAAATGTGTCTGTTACAACGAATTTAATATCCAAAATAAAATAAAATTATTGTTTGTTATGTCCCCTTAATTTGACAAGCTAACATCTAACATGTCATATTTCCATAGATTTTCTTAAGAAAAGTATAAAAAGCAAGCAAGAGTATTTTGGTACCTTTTGGTTTCAAATGAAGTCCATGGCTAGCTGTAGTGTATGTAAGTATAGAGTATAGAACGCATTAAATTTTTCAGTTTCTTCTTTATATAGTGCCATTGGTTGGCATTGAGGCTTTAAACAAATCTTTCTATTTTCATTCTTGCATAGGTAGATACACGTTACAAAATAACAAAATATCTCTCTATAATATAATATCTAGAGTTCTCGCTTCTTCGACTGGTTGAACAGATCGTCCCGTGGTTCCAAAATAGTGTTTATTCTTCTGCAATTCACATAATGGTATATGCATACGATTTTTTTCATAAGCACGGAAATTTCATGTTATCACAAACAAATCTATCTATAAAAAGCTCTGTTAATGTGACAAAACTGCAAAATATTTACCGCAAAGAGAACTGGTTACCCCCGTCCCCAATGTTGCTCCATGAATCAGGACAGGATGGCAGATTTAGTGTTTGTAGCTTTTGTGAAAAATGAAACCAATAATATCGATTTTGACGCTTTTCTAAAATTTCATTCAATTAAGAATAGAAAATAATTATAGTTATTTTAATAAGATAATAATTTTTATTTGTTTTTTACCTTTATGGCTAGTGATAATGCTGATAACCGAGGTTGGTTTTTAATTAGTGTTTTTTTTAAATGACAAAAACAATATTTTTTGTATTATTTCCTATTATTTTTCATTAATAAATTATATTTTCAGTTGAACACTATATCACTTTCATAACTCAATGATAAAAAGGGCAGGTTTTAGGCTTCATGTTTCAATACAGAGTTGAAATGTGGGGGTTTGTTGCACGGTTTGACCATTGTATAGTCGAAGGTTTGACCACAGATTACAGATGGGTTGACATTACAGTTTTAAATGTAGTAGGCACTGTTTTGAATTGTAATGTCAAATGTCAATGTTTTAGAACAGCATTCGTTACGAGAAAATGTAGGTACTAAAGTCTATCCAAGTTACAGCGGCAGTAGATATAAACAAAGTCACATGACCGCATTGCGATCAATTACCAGGGTCTGACTAATATGAGATTCCCAGTGGCTTGTAATTCTGAACTAATTCTTTTAGAAGTTCTAAAAATTGTGTTTTTACCTTTCGTGGATCTTTATAAATTTCCTTAAATTAAGTAGCAAAATAAATTTACAGAATATACTGCTCGCGATCCGATCTAAAATATGCAGGAAACTCGACTCAGGGAAGAGCCGGCTCTGCATTCTGCTCGCCGCGTAAACACTTGATATTTTATGACGGCCAGACCAATAAGAGAATAAGTCACGTGGTGGCCAATGTTTTGATCCACTGCCTCTGTAACTTGGATAGACTTTAGGTATATCTTATCCATCTTAAAAAATAAAATACATATTGTGCCCTATCGCCCTACCTCAAATTATACCTGCCCGCCTCAAGTTTTGGTCCTAGTTACGGGCCTGCTTCGTTACAAGACAATTTTTTAACTGATATTTCGAATTGCTTCAGTGAGAGTCCTTTATTCCGGTTGTAATCTGAAGATGCCATCCTTTTGTGCACTGATAAATTGTTCAAATGTTAAATTAACGAGAAATATGGACAACGTACAGTAGGTACTTAATGTTCCTAATGCTATGTCGCCAGACCCTTAGCGTTTAATGAGGGTCCTAAGTCCTTCATTATTGAGGGTTCTAAGTTTTAAGTCCCAGACGAGGAAAATACAAACGGTAGGAGTCTGGCGACATAATATCTTCGAAATGCGGGAGAAAATCTTAATTTGCTTTGAAAATAGCGCCGCGAAATCTTTATTAAAGTTTTTGAAAGAGATTCTTTCAGTGATCATTTAACTTTTCAACCTCGTTCCGGAACCTTTAACAACGTAATCTTTCAGTATGGGCAGTTCGGTTGGTTTCAACAACGATAATATTTTGTATGTAGATTACAATCGAGATTGGTTTTGGTAATTGATATTTTGAACTTTCCAGTTACAATAAAGAACATAAAACGACATAAATTATCCTCTCAACAAAAAATTGCCATTGTTTTATAAAAACAAAAGCAACTAAAATACTGCTACTCTACACATTCTCTGTTCTGTTTGCCTAGCGTTTTGTTCGCTACATTGTACGAAATATTTTATAGCATTTATTAGTAGGTAAGTATTGTGTGCACAATAATATTTTCACCGTATTCACATTGTCCAGGCACTAAATATTCAAATAAACATGGCCTAGATCTAGATTATAAACTGACCTACAAAACATACATCTGCCATGCGAAAAATCGATGATAAATCTAATTAACATTTTTTTTAGTTTTGGCTACATTAAAATTGAATTAGATACGTGCAACCGGAAAATACAATTTCCCTAAATTAATTACCGATCGTTTAATAAAATTAATGTTCCCGATTTCACACATCCAGGTTTAATTGACGTCTAAACCTAAAATTCTAAGTGACCTTTTGCAAATACCATCCCGTCGGTGGCCTCATGATACATCCTTGAGAGTTTCCTGATGGATTTTCCTTCTTGTTGGCATGTTGTAATTATTATGACTTTCTACGAGGGTAAGTCCTCCTTGCATGTTTCCGTTAGCAGGAAGAAGTTGCGACATCTTTGTGTTTATCTGGTTGTAGCAATGCAGCAACCTATTATTGATGGCCTTTGCACATACCACTGTTAACTCAGATTGGACTATCTTTAAATATCGTGGTTACATAAACGATGCGTCAGACACTAGGCAACCTTCCATAGCTACGGGGAGGTATATAGCTGGCAAGTGGTAGCTTAACGGCTTGGCGCAGTTTTTGAGAATATCATCCAGCTGGCTCTGGAGGCTAAACCTAGGGTCGTCCACGTTGAAAGGTTAAGTCCGTACAGAGCCAATGACCTATAAACTTGGCGGCTTTCGGTAGTAACAGAAAGTGACGTTGCCAAATTTGATTTTTCATAAAATTGACTGGCAACATATTTTACTACACGGTGTGCAAACTGTTTTATGTGTTTCCGAAACAATACTTTCCACTTGTTACGATGCTTTAGCACATCTGAGTATTCGATATAGGTATTACCTTTGAGTATGGAAGGGTAAGATATTACATCCGCCTGGTTAATATCTTCAGTAATAAAATATGTTAAACAAGTACAGACCTCGGAGCGCCACCAACTTGAGGAGTGCCCAGTTGTGGGTGATGTGCCCATTTTATTGTAGCGAGCCGTGGCCTCGAATCCTGTTTCATGTTTCAGGTATTTTTTCCCAACATACTACATTGGAAATCTTGGAAATTTCTTGCGAGGTTTTGGTATCTTGAACATTTTTCACATTTTTAAAATTTTCTAGTATGCATGACAGCTATAAATAAAAAAAGTGTTGAGAGCACACAATAAACCATAGTATTTTTCCAAATTCTGATAAACTATGTTTAAAGCAATCAGTTTTGCACACAATTCATTAATAATTTTTTTTGGTAACTCTTGAAACAAAAAAGTTACATGCCGAAGAAATTTCGGCGATTTTCAGGATTTTGAAAAATATCTCGGAAAGTATAGGCCATGGATCTCAAGATTTTCTCGAGTGGCCCTTCTTAAATACACACCCTGTATTTTTGTCCTTAACTTTTCGAGAACACCCTGTATATAAATTCTGAAGCTACATTCGGATTCCCCAGAGAAAACTGCATCATCCTGGTTTTAAGCTGGTCTTTTTATTTGAAAAACGAAGGATATAATCAGACTTTATTTGAGACACCTAATACCTTGAAAAAGTTTCTCTTTTTGCTATGCGAAAAACACAATTCTATTATACTTAGAAAAATAGTTATTTGTGTAACTAGTGCAAAAAGTGCATATTTGTTACACGAGGCATGAAGTTTTCAGCTCGAGATGCAGTCGAGGCAACTGATGGCAGTGGCGTATTCAGGGGGGGGCAAAGGGGGCAATTGCCCCCCCCCCCCAGACCTGTCGAGATAAACGAGATTGGTAATATCAAAATTAATAATACCAAAAATTATATACTCCTGGCCTAATCTGAAAATGCAGTGAACATCAAACATCTACAATTTGTTATTTGTTTCATCTTGTCTTCTCGAAATTAAAACCTGTGCAGTAGATTTGAGAACGCGCCGCCGCGCCGTATAGCGTAGCTAGATATTCTGTGCAGCGTGTAGGTAACCGTAAATTAGGCAAAACAACCTACTAAACATATTTTGCACAATTACAGTGTGCACCGCCACGCCAAAAAGAACATTTTCAAAACTGAAAATTTTAAAAATTTATATTAGAGACAATATTAGCGAAAACCCACTGAATGGGTTAACATTCCTTTATGTGTACCCTGAAATTTCTCGAAAACAGTCACCTTTGGCGTTATTCACCAAGTATACCTTTTTTGCTTAGAAAACGTTTGGGAAGAGGATATATACACAAAATGGTAATAAAAGTTTACTGTCAAAAAAGTTAGGGCAAATTAAATTAAATAATGATAGCGTATAGCCGAGCGTATAGCCCTCTACGGATTGCACCAAAAATAATACCAAATTTGACTTCCCTTCCCAAAAAAAAAAACTCCGGCTACCAAACTTTGCAAGAAAATTTTGTCGTCTCAAAAAGTTACTTAAAAAAAATTGAAAACAAAATTTCAATTTCAACACCCTGCATCTCGAAAACCAAACATCTGCACTCTGCAGACCCATGTTCATATGAACTTTTCGTCATATTTTCAAATTTTTCAAGTTGGTTCATTTATTTCCGGCCACCCTGTATTTATTTATTTCAGAAAATATGTTTTTCTTCTGTTTTTATTCGTTAAAATTATGGACAGAGTTTTGTTATTTATAACCGATTGCCCCTCCCAGACGTTAATCTTGGATACGCCACTGACTGATGGACAAACTTAATTTCCAGTATTTTTTTTAAATTTTGTTTTCTTCACTGCCTGTGAAGGTCTTAGACTCTTCACTTATAACTCTTTTTCGAATTGTTGTGAAGTTTCCGGTACTGGTATACCTACTTGGTTCGCCTTCCAGAATTTGAGCAGCTATTTCAGTTTTTTAGAAATTGAAATTTTACTAAAAGTATTTATACCAACAAGTTGAACGGAGCATTTTCCGTTATAATATCTTATAAAGAATCTAGTGTGACTGGTAGACTGGGGACGAAGGGATGCATTTTTGCGATACATTTCAACAAAATTAAAACTTCTAATTTTACCGCTTATTACAAATAATGATCGAGGTTTGTTTGTCTTGCTACCGGAAATTTTCACAGTTATGATAGAATCCATGTCGTTAATATCATTTAATGGTAATTTCTGTAACTCGTCTCTGCGGCATGCTCCTGCAATGCCAAATACTGCAACTATCTACAACAATACACAAGTAAATAGGTATAAAGTTAAAAATCGGCCGAACTCGCACACGAAGGGTTCCGTTCCACCGTACAATATTTAGCACTACATATCTTTAAAAATACTTTAGTAAAAAAAAGAAATAAAAAAGTTTGCCCCAGAGCGTGGTTTGGAACGGGGACCTCTGGGTTATGAGCCCAGCACGCTTCCACTGCGCTACTTCGCTGTTTGAGAAATGTTCGATACTAGTTAGTTATTCATGTCATCATTGTTAGAGTTCTTACATAAAAATATAGCGCGCCCATACTTAACAGATGGGCCTCTGAGCCCCCAAAGTCTCGAATCGCTACGAAATTTGAAAATCCTCCATATCAAAACAAACCAGATGTCAGTCGATGTTTACGAATAAGTATCGGTCGTGCCGGGTGTGCGCCTCGGCCACGATGTATACAGTATGATCCCGGGGACCTCGCCAAATCGCGAAAAAAAAAGCGGCCCAAACGGCCGAACGGCTTTTTCGATCGGGGTGCTGTTTCGCAGGCGAGAGGCCCGTATCCGTCGGCAGCCCCACGCGAAAATTGAACTCGACCGGTGCTTCCCCTTCCAATCGCTATCCATTTTTCCCGAAAAAAACGATACAAAAATTCCGGGAGCCGAACGAACGGCTCTCCCGATTCGGACGACCTTCAACAGGGTTGTTGCCCGTGATCTCGTGCGGCCATACGCCACATATACGCCATACGTCCTGTAGACGAGAGCATAGGTACACGGTACACGTATTACTACAGAGGAGCGGGGGCCATAATAAGGCCTATGGTCCGGCAGGGCCGGTAGGCGCTTGCACTGGAGATCTAGATATGCTTCAAGGCGCCGTAGTGCTATGCAGAGATATCCCCTCCCCTATAGAAATTTCAAAGACTTTGCAAAAGTTACAGATAATGATAAGGCTTATAATATTGGAGGGCTTCAAGAATGTATTGACATGCAGGGAGATAAATTTTATTACGCCATATTTATTTAAGAAAATGAAGTGTTAGGGCAGAGACCCCGGTTTTGGCCACCTTAAAGAGATTTTTCGCCTTTGCGATGCTTAAATCAAAACTTATTTTTAATGAAGATTAACCTGAATGTCATCATCTGTTTCAGCGATAAATATATTAGTAATCTGCATTAGCTAGAAAGAAATCACCGGTTATGGCCAGGTAGCTCCCACTTTTGGCCACTACCGATTCTAGTTGTAGCCATATAAGGAAAATCTTTAAATTTTCTTTAAAATGTCCAATAAATATGCTTACATATTAGGTATTATTATATTTTAAAACATTTGGATTAAAGCATGCATAATGTTTCTTACAAAATCACAAAAATAGGAACATAGGTACAGTTTTGTATTTGAACTAACACACTAAAAATTAGACGACTTAAAATAATTTAAATTCGTCGTTCTTTGCCATTTCTTTTATTACTGTGTTAGGAATTTAAACAGACAAGGTTAGATTTAGGGAATTTAGTTTTAGGGTATAATGAGTTACTTAACCCATAGTAAAGAAAGAAAAGAGAAAAGAAAGAATGAAAAGACTGTACGAGCGATAACAACTGTGTAAATTCCTCTTGGTATTCTTTCTTTCTGGTTCACTAATATATTCCATAATTGCGTTTTTATTGTAGAGAATTATATCTTTTCCTCCGGTCATTTCCAATCTTGTAAGCCACTTCTTGTCATTATGTAGATATGAGATATTTGCTTTCTTTTTTTTTTCTAATATTTTTCCAGGGTATTAACTGCTTTCATAACTCACAATCACAAATTCTTGTTTCGTGTATATTATTTCCATTCTCGTCACTTGTAGATTTTTTTCTTTCTTTTTAGTTACCTCTAAATCAGTAGCCTTTTTTTCCCATGGTACCTACCTATTTTTTTTTATTTCTTGTAGCAATGGCTTTTTACGAAAGCCCCAAAGGGCCATAGCATGTAAGTATTATCTGAAGATTTCCACTTACTTTCTAGAAAATTCATGATAACCAAGTAGAAATTTCTACCTAGTAACTAGAAATTTCTACATACTAACAAGAAATTTCTACCTATAGTTAATTCTAGATGTCATTCTAACTAAAGCATTCCGGAGCATAATTTGTATAGTGATTTCTTCTACAGAGTCTGCAAATTCTCAAAATTCGTTTTAAACTTCTCTGACTTAAATCAATGGCAGCCCAAGTCAACAGAAATTTCTAGTTAGTATCTGGAAATTTCTAGTTACTATGCAGAAATTTCTAGTTACTAAGTAGAAATTTCTAGTTACTAGGTAGAAATTTCTACTTGGTTATCATGAATTTTCTAGAAAGTAAGTGAAAACTCGCAGATAATATTTACGTGCTATGGCCTTTTGGGGCTTTCGTAGCTTTTTCCTTGTTTCCTTCCCTTTTTCTTTTTCGTTCTTCTTTCGTTAAAAGTTCTTGTTTTCCTGTTCTTTTTTCTGTTAACTCAATCAATTTTTCTGAGGTCATGACATTAGGAAGAATATTGCTTTTTCTTCCTTTGTTTTTTGCTATTGTCACAGATACAGGGAATACTAAAATATCACCTAAAAGTTTCATAATAAATACCTAGGTACCGACCTAATGTAAAAGAAAAATTTTTTTATTACTTTCATATCATTTTTGTTCTGGTTTGTTTTGTCTTCAATTTTCTTTTCGACTTTTTCTACGCTTGTACTCAACTTCTATTTTATATGTCGTTCTTTCTTGAATTTTCTCTCCTTGTGCAATTTCATTGTTACTTAATTATTTCTTATATGGTTGTGCCGCTTGTCTTCTCGTCAGTTCGTAGGCTGCCATATCTTCAATTTCCATTTCGTGGGTGCTTTTTTCTTCAATATTCTCTTCTTAGGTTGTTTGATCTTGACGTTTCTTTTCTTACGTTATATTTTCTTTAATATATATTTCCTTGAGTGTTTCGTCTTCAGTTACTATTTAGTGTGTTGCCTCATCTTTTATTTTTTTGCCTTCAATTATTTTTTCGGTGTTGCTTGATCCTCAACTTCATGGGTAGGTTATTACCTTCAGTTTCAATTTTATGAGTTACTGATTTTTAGTCTTCATTTCTTTGGTTACCTTATCTTCAGTTAATTTTGTCCAGGTTGTTTATTCATCTTAAATTTTCATTTCTTTGGTTGCTTTGACTTCGATGTTAATTTTGTTCGTTGGATTTTCTTCAATTTTGGGTCTTTGTTGTTTTATCTTAATTTTCTTCAATAGATATCTTTGCTGGTTTATCTATTATATCACTTAGTATTTTAATTTTGTTATCGGTCTTGATTTCATCTGAAAAATAATCTAAATCAAACCCTTGGGACCCCAACTAAACCTTGGCATTTCAGTTTTGTTCATCACATGGCTAGAACTAGATTTTACTATATATCTGAGTAACCAGTTCTGGCCACCCTTATTCTTAGGTTAGCTGACATGCAATTGAAAATTTTACTATAACATCCTCAGATGATATAAAACGTTATGCACATAATCAAACTTAAGTAAATATTAACAAAGTAATTAAAAATAGAGTATTACTTACCTCAATTCCTTAGCACTTTGGCTTAGAATAATAATAATCTGTATAGACCACATGCACATGGTTACAATACAGACACCGTATTGAAGTGGATAAAAGTCAAATGCGCATGGCTGTTAGGACAATAATTTAAATGTGTCATTGGTTAATATACAATAGAAATATTATTACTGGTGGTTTAAATAAGGCGTGGCAAAAACCGGGGTGGGATGGCCAAAACCGGAGTCTCCTCCCATAAATAAAGCCAGGATTTTAGGAAAATTGCCTTTTTGTCACTTTTGCCTACTCCTTCCATTTCTGCCTTTATTGAAAAAAACTGCCTTTTCATTAAATTTCAAGACATAAGTATTTTGTAAATTTAACGGTAGGTAGGTAGGTATGTCGTAAAATTTCTGTCAGTTTGTTGCATTTGTTATATATGTTGTGTTCTTATACAGCTCTCAGCAGTGTTCTGTGTAAAAATTCCGTTAACTTATAGTGAAAAATCGGATATGTACATACAATAATTACTATTACATTAAAAACGACAGGAATATACTACAGTGGCAGAAAAACTTTATTATACACACCCTGAGGCAGACACGACAATTTTTCTTAAATCGAGTAAGAACAATATGGGATGAAGAACACAACTGGCAGCTATAGCTACATAACAACACTATAGCTATAGTTACTAACACATAACAACACTGTCGGCTGTGTTCATCATCCCACATTGTTCTAAATTCCCAAAAATGGTCTGCCTCAGAGTCAGTGTGTATAATAAACTCTTTGTGCCACTGTAGTATTCTTGTTGTTTTTGATTTAACAGTAATTGTACATATCCGATTTTTCACTACAAGAGAACGGCATTTTTACAGATTTCGCGGAACACAGCCGAGAACCACATAAGAACACAACTGACAGTTCGTTGCATTTGTTTTGCCTTTTGCCAGACTTGTCATGGCCTACTTAGTGTTAGGTAAAAACAATGCTTTTAAGATTTACAACTAACAAAAATCATCAGTGTGATACATCAATGGAAAGAGAATTTCATGTAGATTTCAATTGTTTACAAATCCAATATGGTGTGCATAAGAAAATCAAAAGTTGTTTCAAACGAAAACCTTTTTAAAAAAACTGACATTACCGCTAAAAGGGATGGATAAAAGTGCCTTAATAATGCCAAAGCCCGGTCTTGGTACAAGCATCGGTTTCTAAGATATTTAGTACAGATTAAAATAGAAAAATTCACTTTTTTGGAAATAATTCAAAAACGATCTCAGTTAGCCTTGATTTCTCAGAGGCATCAGATTGGCCATAAAATTGTCTAATGCTTCCCCTATCATTTGGCAGACTCTCTATCTGTTGTAGTTACCGAGGGTCGAATTTGGGACACATACAACTACTAAAGTATATCACAAAATTTCAAGGGAACATTCCGGAGTCGATTTTAAGGAAAAAAGTTCATATGAACACAAGTCCTTAGGACTTACCATTTGAGATTGAGATACATGATGTTGAAATTTTCAGAAAGATATCGAAAATGTTGAATAGCTTTTCTGTAAATAATGAATAAATCGAAGCCAAACTTAAAAGACAACAATAAGTTGTCCTAGTTGGTTGCAACTGTGTTATTTTAGGAGTTTTAAAACAACTTTATTAATTCGATCACAAAATTCGTGTTTGTCTTGATAGATAGGGAAAAAAATCAAAACAGGACTTTTGTAGAGAATTTTATGGTCTATTCAAAAATGTAATAATATCTTGTAGGTATTACACAGGGCCTACAATTGTTTTCCAAATTAGTAATGTCGTCCATGCCACTGGCACCCGCAGAAGACTAGAATATTACCATAATTTGTCACTCCATTTAGGCTTCGATTTATTCATTTACAGAAAAGTTATTAAAAAATTTCAATATTTGTCTGGAAATTTCAACATCCTGTGTCTCAAATAGGAACTTTGAACTTTTTTAGTTAAAATCGACCTAGGAATCTCCCCTTGAAATTTTGTGATAAACTTTAAGCAAGAAGAGGTGTAGATTTCAAAAAATCAAAAATATACATGGTGTTGTTATATTAAGAACAAACCAAACTCTTGTAACTATTTTACAGGATGTTCAATAGTTTTTATGTACTTAAAGAAATCCATTGGAATAAATTTTTTACGGGTAAAATGTGTGAAAATGTTTATTTTTATAACATTTCCATCCTATAATTTGTTTAAAATGATTAAAATTAATATATACAATAACCGGCAGAAAGTTGGACACTTTTTTATTATTAATTTCTCGGAAAATTTTATTCTTGATAAAAGTTGGTGCATCATTTCAAACTCAAAACGCACATATCAAAATTTAAATATCTCTTTTTGGACACGAGGTAGATTAAAAAATGTCAAAATAACTCAAGAGTAAAGTACCCTTATTTTTTAAAATACGGTAAAAACTTACTTGCAAAAGTTGTTTGGAATCAAAGGTGGATGTAAGATTTAAACTTACAACCACCTAGGAAAAAAAAGAAATTTAACTTTTTTTGTATTTTTTCGACCACCCTGTATATTACAAAAAAATAACAAAATACCGCAAGTGCAACTTATCATCGGATAACACATGAATTTGCTACTAAACTTTAATTTTGTTCGATTAACAGCTAGAAATTTAAATTAATCGAAATCATTAAAAATATTAAATTTTTGTGTCCAACTTTCTGCTGGTCACTGTACCTATATGTATACCTTTGTTTAAGTGAAAACTATTTTATTCACTAAACCTTCCATATGAAAGATTTTAGATTTTAATACACAGTGTCCCATACAGTGTTACACATAAAGTCAGCATCATATGGAATTTTCTTCGATATAATTAATGTCAATTAATTCTTGTTTCTGTCCAAAAAAGAATGCCAAATAACATACTCAGAAGCAAACATGTGATTTTATTTTATCTGTCAAGTTTGATATTTTTTGAAAATAACGAGGAAAATAATTACTGAAAATGGCGTTAAATAATTTTCAAACTTTTGAAAAAAATTTATAGGAAGTTTTTCGTTTCAATTCGTTTCAACTTTACAGATAGGTATTTTATTCAAATGAATAAAATTTTAGTACCTAATCCTACGTAAATCAGTCAATTTTACTGCGTTTAATTTCTACGTGCATTTTAATTAATGCTATTGTAAACCCATTTTTTTAGGAAAAAGAAAAATTCCCAACTGAAAATTAGTCAAATTTGATGCAAGGTTTATGTGGTTTCAATAGTTCTCTTCAAAACTCTCTTTATTTCTATATTTTATGAAGTAAGAAGACCCGCTACTATACACAACAAAAGATGTGATAAAAACATCTGCATATTATTGAATACCTAACCAAAATTGAAAATTCAAAAGCATTGAAAATTCAAAAAATAAAAGTATTTTCGCGAGGTCTGAAATCATGTATAGCGGTACAAAATTGAATGGGAAACAACTTTTATACACAACACGTTTCTAAATTTTGAGAAATAATATCCGTTCAGCAAGTTTTTCATCATTTTTTAAGCAAAAACAACTGGCAACATCAAAATTTACTTAAATCAAATAATAAAAAAAATTCTTATTATTTCATTCTCATGTGTTAATGTGTGACTGTATAAAAATAATATTAATTGCTATCTAATATAACAACTTCATGTATCTGTATAATGCAAACTAAAATCACGAGAGAAATGTTTATTACACTTGATACATTTCTGTATTTTTTTTCCATTTAAAAATAGTACCTACTAAAAAATCATAAAAAATTAATACATGCATTAATACATAGTACGACAGATACAAAAATGTAAAATTTTCCGATTATGAAATAATAAAGATTGGTCTTTATCTTCAGTTCATAATACATAGGTAAGTAAGGCAATAATATCGCATGATAAATTATTAAAATGTTCACATAAAACAGTATGAAATGAGAAAAATAAAGATTTATTTTGTTATCGGCAATAATCATTTTAATAAGACTTCTCTGGTAATATCTTTTTCGTAACAATTGCTGACTGAAAACGAAAACGCTAATTTAGACTATCATGCTGCACGTTCCCCTAACGACTGGAACCGGATCGTACGACACTAATTAGACGATCCCGACCATCTCATCCAACTTCCCGATATACCTGCAGCCTTTTCAGGACAGACATCCGACCGGTCGGTGTCCAGCCGCGAACCACGATATCGGCCAGCAGCGACGGGGCACTGGCGCCGCGGCGTGCGTCTACGGTCGCGAATCGCCTACCTTGATCTTCTGCCTGCGGATCTCTTCCTGCTGGTCTAGGAGCAACTCAGAGCTGCTGCTCCTCATTTTTCCCTCGGACTATGACATTTGGGCTAGCGCCGTCGACACGCTGGCTTTTCAGTTCATCGCCGACGCGGAACGCGAAGGGAAAGGCCCGAGTTCGACGTCTGGGGCTGTGCGCTGTGCGGCGCGCGCGCAGCGGGGATTCTCCCGACCTGGGCTGGCGCACCTAGTTGTGCCCCGACGTCGAATCGCGCCGATAAAGCAACCACTCGACGGAATTAACGGTGTCAGGACAATGGTAGAAGCGGAACATCTCTCAAATACAGTTGAATGGATCTCAGCACAGACTAACGAGTAATACAGACAATAGGGTATTTAACCGTTTTTCAAATTACACTAGTAAAATAAATTCTAAACTAAAAATTTTACATCCTTTGGGAGAAAATTGAGTTTAAAATTATTTCCGTTTTTAACGGTTTTCTTAATTTTGACGTCATAATAATTTTGAGCTATGTGAATAGGACCGCGAAGCCTTGAAGCTTTATTCGTTTATTGTACGTTGCCAACTCGTGTGATTTTTCCTTGCTGGTCGAATATTTTGTTATTAGAATAGCTGTGTTTTAGTATGGAAACTCAAATTGTCAACATAAAGTTGATTATACAGTTCAAATTCTCTGACTGTTTTTAACTCTGGTTATTGGTTCGGACTAGTTTGAGATTGCTTCCTAGAACAAACCTATTAATTGCAATAAATAATAACAGCAGTTAACTTTATAAAAAAAACACTATATTCCGTAAAGGTATAATATACTTTCTCAATGTTTGTTGAAGAATAGTCTGTCTTTGGAGTACAGGATTTACTTCTGAATACAAGTCCGAAAGGGGATCTGGCAACGGTGCAGCAAACTAGTAACGATAACGGTGCCGTCCTAACCTAATCTTGATGTTTTGTGGGTATCGAAACATAACCTAGCTTTCTAGCTTTGTGTTTGCGGTTTTCGCGTTTGGCACTGAGAGGTTTTAACTCCCCGAACTTCGGCAACATTAAATCTATCATCTCGCTTTAAAAATTGTGAGAGCATAAATATGTCAAGTTCCGGAAGATTGTCTGAACTTGCTTTAACAAAATTTCTTCGCACTGAAACAGAAAGCAAATTAAACACTCTATCTACTCTCATACCTATATAAATGCATTAGATAGGTAGGTATTTCTTGGAATTTAAATGATAACCTATTTAGGTATATTCTTTAGGTACCTACCTACAATCAAATTGAGAAAGAGTACTTATTAAATTATACTTTGCTCTCAAACACTTTTATCTGGGGATTGAACTACCTACTACCAATATCAATTTTATGGTACCTATTCATTTTTCTTTGTAATTGAAACTATAGGGTTTAAGATTGTACCATGTACATAAGTTAAGATTTGCATTTGTAATTAATTAGATTTTATTACACTATCTCTCTCAATTGCAAACACAAGCACAATTTTTAATTATAATATAAGAAAGGAGCAATGATAAAAATTTACATTGCCTACTTGCTTACCTTATTTTAATCGTTGATTTGTGAACACTTAGGTCAGGTATAAAAATGAATTAATACCTCATTTAGTCCTTTACTATTATGACGACGCGATAAACAATGGTTTTAATAAAATATAAAATTCAAAATCGTTTGGAACCCCTCAATAACTTTGATAAAATTACAAATTTTAAAATGTAAATAAAACTCGGTGCTGGTCTGGTATGCGCTCTACAGTAGGACGAACTGGTCTGGCTTGCGATCTACAGTGATTATGTGATCTACAGTATAAGTTTACATTTTTTATTGATTGTTTAGATTAATATTAATAAGAAATAATAGATATTGGTATTACTTAATTGTTTTTATTAAAATGAAAAATAATGAAATACTATATAATTAATCACAAATAGACTCTTCTAATGTCTTTCAAAAATGATAGGAATCTACATGGAGCGTCTTTCCTTAAATTTCTCCATGCCACAAAATCCAAGTGGCTCTGTAGCATATGGTGAGGTACACTTCTTTTCTTCTTCATTAATGCCACTTCAGCATCCAGCCATTTTCGTTCTATTCTTTGGGTGCGCGCTCCGGAGTCAGGATCAACATAGTTGTGTTGGTGATTAACTGAATTGTGCACATATCCAAGCCGTGATAAAGACCGGTAAGCGGGCCATTCATCGGAATGGATATACGATCCTGCTTCAACTTCACGCTGAATGATGGGAATCAACGTGGCAGCATCCCTCCTTGCAACGACGAAAAAACGGACATTCGTTTTTGTTGCCAACCCAAACACCCATCCACCATCTACTTGACTGCCGTGGTTCCGATTATTCTCGACTTCGGCATCAGAATCTTCGGATTCGGCTGGCTGATTCCCCTGCAAAAGTCGTCCCCTGTTGTATTTTCTCCGGCCTGAAAATTTGGATTCATCGATTTGGACGGGATCATCCGCGGTTCCTCTCAGCTGTCCTTATACGTCAACTGACACCATCTTGCTGCACACCTCCCGGCACATGTTGAACCAATCAACGATTTATCGTGAATAATAATGACAATATGGTTATAATAAAATCATAAAGGTTAATACGCATAAAGGGTTTTTATTGACCTGTTTGAGGTGCAAAGAACAATAATGCAAATTAATAATTATGAAATTATTATTATATTTCTATTTGCATACTTGTTGGCGACAGTTCTTTTCTCCCCAAACAGGTGAATAAAACGGTATAATTTTAACGTAGATCGCATAACAGAATAGAGTACTTGAAGGTGTAGATCATATTTTCACATAGAGCGCATACCAGACCAGCACCCAAAACTCCAGCTGATATTATTTGACTAGTGACATATCAAATCACAAAATAATAAGATTAGGTCTCCAGTCCAAATCCGTACCACATGATAAAAAAACGAATGAAAATGTTCGGCTCGTTATTATGACGTCAACACGCGGTCGGGTCCCGAACGCAAATTCAAATAAATTCAAATTTTATTTTGAAAATTCTAACTTCGTGGATACTTATTCTGGAAATAAAAAATGGTTAAAGCTATCTTAGGACTTGATGAATCAAGTTATGTGCAATTTATTTGAAAATTTGATTAGAGGAAACTACCCTATTCCTTAGCGACATGTGTCGAAAGGAGACAGTGGCGTAACTACGGAAGAGTAGGCCCGTGTTCAAAATTTCAGGAGGGCCCCTGTTTTTTTTTATGTTTGAAAGTGATGTAACAATGACAAACATTGTACAGGATGTCCCATTTTCGATACTTTTGCAAGTTATATTTATATTTTGAAACTCTTACCTCCTAGAAAAAAACCGTGTACGTCACTGAATTATACGTGAACAAATCGTTAACGGTCGATTTTTACCATTTCAACAAGTTAGCGTCTAACGGATATAGGGGGGGTGCCTGAAAATGGCAAATTTTGAAAATCACTTTGTGTTTAAAAACTAAGGAGGCCGCATGAAAATTCTGTAAATGAAAAAGTAGATCAGTGTCCCGAAAACCGCAAATCTCTATTTCCAAAAATATTCGAGATACCTCGCAAAAGTAGGGAAAATGGGACACCCTGTATATGCATAGAGAATCTAACTTAAGCTTTGTATTGACCAACAGTTAAAAATACTACACATTGCTCACGACAGGTCGAAAAACGCCATTTTATAGGCCAAAATGTTGAATCACCATGTACGTTCTGTACAGGGTGATCCAAACTCGACGCCCCAGGCCTACTGCGGGAGCACGAAAACTGAAAATAAAATTTCGAACAGGGGCTCTTAAATGGAATGGAATGAAAACATGGAATTTTTTCTATTCACTAGGATCAGTTTTCCGAAATGTAGCTAGCATGAAAACAATTGCGATAGTCATAAATTATTTAAGATTATGTTAGGTTGCCTCGTGCACCATTAAATTTGTTCGACTGGAGTATTTTTTTAATTTTTGAATTGTGCTTGTTACCGACCTGTTTGCTATTATAGTTTGTTACAAAAATTGTTTTTTAATATTCCAGTTGGGCAAAACATTCTATATTCTATAAGGCCGTTATTAGCATTTGCGCAATAAGCCTAATAACTGATATTGTGATAAATATTTTAAAATAATTTTTGTCTCAAAATGTGAGTAATTACTTAGATTAAAATTTGTATTGACCAAAAGTTTAAAATTATGCGTATTGCTCGCTACAGATCGAGAAAAGCCATTTTATGGGTCAAAATATTGAATCACCACGCACGTGCTGTACATTGAGTCTTAAGTTATTATACATTTTTTTACTACCCGTACATTTTTATTGTTGCGAAGTTTCAATCGCCTTGTATGTAACCGATTAGAGATTCTGACTCGTCGGTTATTACGCAGCACTACGTCAATCGGCTCGCATCGGAAAAATTGCGCCCTGCATGAATCTTGGTGGCGGTGGGCCCCTAGCAGCTCTGGGCCCGTGTTCACTGCACACTCTGAACACCCTGTAGTTACGTCACTGAAAGGAGACTCGCTTTTTAGTGAAATATCTTCTAAAGTCATAAATAATATGCAGTTTATTCGATGCTACGTTAATCTACATAGCAAAGAGATTGTATTAGAACCAAATTTATGCTTAAAATACTGTTTGTCTTTCTGTAAATTGAAATGGAGACTCGCTTATTTTTGACACATGTCCGTAAGGAGGCTTCTGTTGCAAAGCTATTTATTCTGTGATCTCAGTAAACAAAGATAAATTGACGCTATCGTACGGGGTGTCCCAAATTGGGTGGTTTTCTCCCATTTCCCGAAGAGATGTATACAAAAAGGAGTGTAGGGCTCGATTTCCGAGAAAAAAATTAATGCCGCAAATCGTTTTTCAATTTTTTTTTCATGTTTCATGTTCTTGTTCATGCAAAGACCTTTCCTACGGTTTTTTTACGAAAAGTAATAAGCATACGAATTTATCTGGGAGACTCAAAGTGTAGAATTATTAATAAAAATACATGTAAAATTATAGGATTTTTTATGAATGAACGTCTAGGTACTGTTGCAGTGGCATAACCAGGATTAACGTCTGTAGCAGTGGCGTCGCGTCGGGGGGGCCAGGGGGGGCACGGGCCCCCAGTTTTTTTAGATGAGAATTTTATAAAACTACCTAAGGTAAAAATGGAAATAATTCACAGCAATAACTTAATTCATTACATAAGAGGTGATGGTGCCTAGTTTTGGCATCATGGGCTACGGTAGGCACCGCACGGCCGCGCGTGCATAGATTTGTCGCCTCGCACTTGATAGAATATAGAATGTTTTGCCCAAAAAAGCATTCGCAGAATGATGTTTTATTGAGTAAATATGATGTGCCTGTCCTGTAAAAGATGTGGTATTTTTACAAGCTTTTATTTAACTTGTCCTGTTAGTATGTATAGGTAGGTATGTATATGTTACAGACCCAGACCGTATATGTAAAACAGGCCGTATACAAAAGGACTAGTCCATACGTAAACGCGGACTGAATAAGATATTAGTCCATATGTATAAGAAGCTTGTCCGTCAACAAATGGTCTAGTCGGTTTGCAAAAGGACTAGTCCTATTATATACGGTCTATCTGCAACTAGACCGTACCTATATCACAGAGATTTAAACAAAGACAGAATGTATGTGCAATGTTTTCCGGGCGGTTTCGACATCCGTCATTTCTGAATTACCCCTTCTTTTTTTATATAGGCCCATCCAAGAAGGATATTACTTCTTGCTGGTACATAGTATTTTGAAGGAAAAAAAGGTAATTATTTAGTATAATGTATAGGTACCCTAGATTTTTTCTGCAAAATACATACTAAAAAGAAGGGATATTCTTCTTTAATGGGCCCTATATAAAAAAAGAAGGGTTAATTCACTACGATTGTACATACAGTCTGAATGTCAATAGTCCGCATGTTAACGGTCTATAGTCCGTATATGAAATGCCATGTCATTTACATACGGTCTGCGCCATTTAGGCCGTATAGATACAGCCTAGACCGTATACATATACGGTCTGTTTTCATATACGGGCTGTAACATATACATATCACGAACGATGATCCCCGCGTCACAATGGTCGACTATGGTTGCGTTCAATGCAGGCCAAATTTTTGTAATCGCTGGGTAGCGCTATCTGTCAACTTTTGACAGCACTGTAATCGCTACCTTGGTAGTTGAACGACCAATTTATAACTTGGTGTCGTCTGTCGCATCAGATTTGTGTTGTAGGTTGTGTTTATGTATTTATTTTCGGTATTTTCTATTTTCGTTTTCAAAATAACTTGATTGTCTGTGTCTACATTCTACCATTTTGGCTAATTTTTATAATGACGACCAAGAAATAATAAACTGCACACAGTTGGTGATACAAGAAGCTGTTCTAACATAGAAGGATATACCTAGTCCGGAGTATACCTATTCTTCTATGGTTATAACCACTTTTCCACAATTGTCTCTTATAATTTTCCAACCTTCCATTTTTTATTTATTTATTGTGTGAATAATTATTCTTTTTTGGAAAAATAAACAAAATTAACGATACCCCAACAAGAATTTCGAGGTTAAGCGTTTCAGAATAACAGAGAGCGCAGGTACGATAAAAAAAGGATAGAAATATGACTAGTCTGCTACCAAGAAAATCAAGCAAAAATGAAATCGCTGCCAACCCGAGGGCAGCGATAGCTAGCGCTATCTGTCATTTCTGCCCGTTCGATGCACATTGACATAAAGCGCTGGCAGCGATTACAGATTTGGAAGCGCATTGAACGCAACCAATGTAATTTCCATTGCCGACCATTGTGACGCAGGAAGATGGCGGATTACCTATTTCTGCACGACCTACTTGACAAAACAAGCTTTTATTTAAATCATGTACTAAAACAAATGAAATAATATATAATAAGTCTGGTTTTCGTTAAGATTATTCAATGCCAAATTGTGTTTTCGTAAATCAAAAAGCATGTCGCGGGAGATGTTTATTTTTTGTTTGTATTAATGATACAAGTTGTTTTATTTTGGAAGTGTTTTTCAGTGACAGTACAAATTTTTTATTTCGGAAGTAGGTATTTTTTTGTTTTTGTTTCATGTTTTATTTGTCTCGTTGGTTTATTAAAAATATGAAAATAAAAGAGTAATTGCTTTGTTTTCCCATTTTTGTTTCAGGTAAACTAAAATTGCGATAAAAAAATATTGAAATGTTGTTCATTGTCTTGAGAAAAAAATTTAAGGTGCCGCCCTGCTTCTGAAGTCACGCGACGCCACTGGTCTGTAGGGGGCAATCAGTTATAAATAACAAAACTCTGTCAATAATTTTAATGAATAAAAACAGAACAAAAACATATTTTCTAAAATAAATAAATACAGGGTTTCCGGAAGTAATTGCACCAACTTGAAAAATTAAAAAGAAAAATGGAAAATATGACGAGTTCATATGAACATGGAACATGGGTCCGCAGATGTTTGGATTTCGGCATGCAGGGTGTTGAAAAAATTTTTTTTTTATTTTTTTAAGTAACGTTGTGAGACGACAAAATTGTCTTGCAAAATTTGGTAGCCGGGATTTTTTTGGGAAGAGAAGTCATAATTTGCTACTATTTTTGGTGCAATCCGTAGAGGACGCTGCGTACGTTATCATTATTTAATTTGCCCTAACTTTTTTGACAGTAAACTTTTACAACATTTTGTAAATGTATCCTCTTTTCACACGTTTTCTAAGCAAAAAAGGTATACTTGGTGAATAACGCCAAAGGTGACCGTTTTCGAGAAATTTTCAAATTTCTGCATCGATGCAGGTACGTGCACATAGAATAGAAAAGAATAGAATACATTTATTTTACAAAGATAATACATACATATTATATAGCAATAGTCAAGAACAATAGTTTCTCAAAAACCAGAACACTTAAATGTACAGAGAAACATTTAAATACTATTAAAGTATTTACAATATGACAAATACAACACAAAAATAGAAAAAGGACTAATCGAAGTGTGTCACAGAAAGTAGTCATCGATTGTATAAAAACACTTATCAACTAAAAATTTTTTAATATTACACTTAAAAACCATTAAATTTTTACTGTTTTTTACAGAGGCGGGCAGCCGGTTAAATAACTTAGGACCAATTAAATGATTGGCCACAGCAGTAGGCTTTTGAAAAACTTTATTCGAAAAGCTTTTGACAAAGATCGGTCTTAATCTATACGCGCTTTGTGATACAATAAATATATAAGATTTCGGATTGCTGAGTTTGCAGGAGACGAGACGGTTCTGGAGCTTCTACAGTTTTCTTGATGATGCATGAATTTCTGCCTAGATAACTGACCCAAAACTGTCGGAGATCGATTAGTCAGTGATAGGGTGGCAAACGGTGCGTGAATGTCATTCTTACTCCTCGTGTTTATACCATGTACCTCACTATTAAGTGTAAAGTCTGATTTATTTGAATAAACATACACGCACATCTCATTGATATACAGCGAAGCCAATGTTAAGATGTTATATTGACGGAAAATATTTTTACACGAATGCATCATTGAAGCACCTGCGATACATCTAACAATTCTTTTCTGGGCAATAAAGACATTATGCGACAGGGTAGTGTTTCCACAGAAGCAAATTCCGTATCTCAATCGAGAATCTACTTGAGCATTGTAAAAGTTGATTAACTGTAATTTGGTCAAAACTGGTTTAAGATTTCTAATGAGAAAATTCATTGATTGATATCAGATACTCGCAGTGTATTTTCATATTCAGATTTTCGTCAATTTTCATTCCCAAAAATTCTACTGAGTGTTCCTCAGACTTCAAAATATATTTATCAACATGTAAAGTTAACGAATTGCAGTTTTTTTGACGGTTATGAAATCTAATTAAGTGAAACTTATCCACATTAAAATATAGATTACTTTGAAAAAACCAAGCACAAACCCTTTCCAAAACTGTAGCACACGGTTTCTTCAGGACGTCATCAGACCTATCCGAGACAATCAAAGTCACGTCATCAGCATACATTGCAAAAGACGCGTCACCCAAGATGCTCTCCAAGCTATTGACGTATAAAATGAATAGTACAGGTCCAAGGACCGAGCCTTGTGGTACTCCCATATCTATGTTAGACTTATCAGAATTATACGTATTTACAGTACTCCTATCTATGTGCTGGATAGCAACAAACTGACTTCGTGACCTCAAGAATGAAGAAATCCATTCATGTGGTATACCGTAGTCCCACAGCCGCGACAAGAGAATAGTATAGCTGAGATCGCAAAAGATCCCAGCCGGACACTCGCCTGCCTCAATAAAATTCATAACTTCATTATAAAAGCTGTGTATGGCAGTTGTTGTAAACCTGCCACAGCGAAATCCGTGTTGCCCATCAGACAGGACCCTGAATTTATTTAGATAACTCGTCAGGCGATCCAAATATGCGTACTCAAATATCTTTGAAAATGCTGGTGCAAGACTAATTGGCCTGTAATTCATCATCTCTGTGGGACCTTTCTTTTTGAATACCGGCAGCACCTTACTCAGTTTCAGCAGATTCGGAAACACACCGCTCTGAAATGACATATTTACCAAAAAAGTGAGAGGTCCTACAAGCAAATGCAAGACTTGTTTAAGTAAAAACATCGGTATATCATCAAATCCCGAAGATTTTTTATTTTTTAATTTGTTTCTCAATAAGTTAAGAAGCTCAGTCTCAGCAAACGGAGCTAAAAAAAATGTAGATTCTAACATCTTTGAACTGTCAATAGGGAAACCACTGGTCATACCATTACTACTAATCCTAGAAGTTATCACTTTTGGTGCACATAGACACTCGTATGCAGTTAAATTCAAAATAAAATTTAAATAAACAAGCACATTTATTTTTGACAGTTTAATTAACTTGTTCTTGTTTTTTTTTTGCAAGAAAATTTTGTCGTCTCGAAAAGTTACATAAAAAAATCGAAAATAAAATTTCAATTTCAACACCCTGCTTCTCGAAAACCAAACATCTATGTTCATATGAACTTCTCGTCATATTTTCCATTTTTCCTTTTAATTTTTTAAGTTATTAATGGACATCCTGTATACCCAAAAAAATAATTCTTCTTCGAACCAGTCTTGAGCTCGTCAAATATCTCCTCTGGAGATATGGGTATTTCAGGGTACACATAAAGGAGTGTTAACCCATTCAGTCGGTTTTCGCTAATATTGTTTCTAATATAAATGTTTAAAATTTTCAGTTTTGAAAATGTTCTTTCTGGCGTGGCGGTGCACACTGTAATTGTGCAAAATATGTTTAGTAGGTTGTTTTGCCTATTGTACAAAGTGACACCTTGAAAAGACAATTTAAAAAAAAAATTGCTTTTAAATCTTGCATTATGCATATTAATTGTAGTACTATCCTAGGTAGGTTAAGCTAAATAATGCTGTACCTGAGTTATTTTAGCAAATAAATTTAAAAAAAAGTGTGTAAATCTGCAATTTATTGGTTTATCAATGTAACATGGAATCTTACATTTTTAAAGTAATTAAAGTGTACATTTCAATAAAGAGCCCAACATTTTAATCAATGATTAAAAAATAATTTCCAAAAAAAAATTTACGGTTACGCGCTGCGACCGACGGAGTGTGTGCATAATATACGGCGGCGCGTTCTCAAATCTACTGCACAGGTTTTAATTTCGAGAAGACAAGATGCAACAAATAACAAATTGTAGATGTTTGATGTTCACTGCATTTTCAGATTAGGACAGGAGTATGTAATTTTCGGTACCTATTATTAATTTTGATATTACAAATTTCGTTTATCTCGACAGCTCTGGGGGGGGGGCACATGCCCCCTTTGCCCCCCCCCCTGAATACGCCACTGTACTGTTGACCTGGTATATAGGAAACAATTAAAAGTTTTCAAGTTGCAAGGAAAATTCATAAATGCCTATACTTTCAACGTTCAACTCAAAAAATAACTTTAACAACTTTATTTTTCTGAGCTTTCGGAGAATAAATCTTTCTCCTTTCTCAAAGATATTGTCAAGTCAAAGTGAAATGACAGAATGACAAATGTCACGTCGAAGGGTCTTGGGAACAGAACGAAAATAACCTAGCCACATGTCTGATATTCTACCCTATGTTGTATCTAATTAGGGGAATGCGGGGCAATGGGGCAATATGGGGTACCGGGGTACTTATATTAACGGGGTACGAGTATTTTAAGTAGATACATAACTGAAGGAGCCAAATTTCAAATCCACAAACCCACCTCTTTTTTCAGTGTGTAACAGGGTAGTCCAGTTAACGAGATAGACCCGATTTTTTTTCGGTAATTTTAAAGATAAATCGATGATTCAAAAACCAGACTTGTGTAGATTTTTCAGAGGAATTCGGACATGACGTTTAACTTAATATACCGGGTGTTGTTAAAAAGTTATTGCAAAAAATACAGTTTTCCAAAAAATTTAGAAGTTGGATTTTAACAGGGAATGTTAGTAATGAGTATACGGGAAGTAACAAAAAAGTGTCGATTTTCAATTCTGACTTTCGTTTTAACCGGAAGTGAACATCAGTTGATCAGCTTTTTGCGACATCCTGTAATTTTGGGTTTTTTAAGTTCCGTTTGTTCTCCCAATTCCAACCATATACAGGGTGATTCAGTTTTATTCTGCGACACTTCAACAAGTGATAGAAAACCAAAAATTAACCGCACTTTCTTCTATAAACTATATAATTTTAAGGCCTTATAAAAAAGTTACATGGTGTTAAAGTTAAAGTAAGAAATATGTGGAATTTATTGAATATTTACCAAACTACTTGAGATATTTAGGTCATATTTGGTACACGTTATAAAGGCATGGGTTAGCATAAAACCTGTTAATATCAAACACTTTGAACAACCAGTGGCGTAGAAGTGGGTAATTAGTATAATTATTGTTTTTAGAAAAAAATGAACCACCCAAAAACGTTCTCTTAGCATTTTTTCATATGTGTCATGCTTTCATAGCAAATTTGATTTTTTCGTATTATTTCGGGGTAGTTAAATTAAAACTTCGCTCCATAAGTAACACTCAAAGCAGAAAAAATGTATTTCTTACTTTAAATACATAACTTTTCCCAATAAACTTACCTATTCAAGGTTTTACTTTTCAAGATACAGAGCGTAACATTAATTGTATCTTCCTTAATCGTATTAGACCCTGTATCTTCAAAAGTATAGCTTTAAATAGGTTTATTGGAAAAAGTTACTTTATTTCAAGTAGCAAACACATTATTCCCACTTTAAGTGATACTTATGGAGCACATTTTTTAGATAATTTATCAGAAATACCACGAATTAATATAAAAAATCTAATTTGCCACGAAACCATGACACATGCAAAAAATTACAAAGAGGGCATTTTTGTTTAAAATTAAAATTTACATAAGAAATTGAATACATTTTATTGCTATACAAGGTGGTTCTTTTTTAAAAAAAAAACAATTATACTAATTACCTACTTCTACGCCACTGGTTGTTCAAGGTGTTTGATATTAACAGGTTTTATGCCAACCCATGCCGTTATAACGTGTTCCAAATATGACTCTCAACTAGTTTGGAAAATATTCAATAAAGACCACATGTTTCTTAAAACTTTAACACCCTGTAACTTTTTAATAATGCCTTAAAATGATATAGTTTATAAAAGAAAGTGAGGTTATTTCTTGGTTTTATATCACCTGTTGAAGTGTCGCAGAATAAAACTGAATCACCCTGTATATTATATTTTTAGATAGTTATCTCTAAAAATAACCAAGAAGTAAATTTTTATTTTTTTGGTAAATTTCGTCGAATATGACAAATTCACATCTTTTCATGGAATGCGAAAAATATATCGTTAGAGATAACTATATAAAACTATATAATCGTTGGAATTGGGAGAAGAAAAATAACCTAAAAAGCAGGAAATGTACAGGGTGTCTCAAAAATATGACAAAGTGGTAAAACCGGAAGTCAGAAATGAAAACCGACACTTTTCGTTACTCCCCGTATACTCATTACTAATATTTCGTGTTAAAAAAACTTCACAATTTTTTGGGAAAAGGTATTTTTTGAAATAACTTTTTACAACACCCTGCATATTAAGTTTGACGTCACATTCGAATTCCTCGGAAAATTCTACGCAAGTCTGGTTTTCGAGCCATTAATTTATCTTTAAAATTACGGAAAAAATCGGATTTATCACGTTAACTGGGACACCCTGTACTTACAAAGCCATCGTTGGGAGTTCGACATCTCAACTTGTGTTTACGTTTAGCCAAGGTCAATACAGTTTTATACGATTTTCGATGTGAGTTTTATTGCTTAATTAGATATATTATTAAGTATGATTAATCTAAATCATTTTATGGAAAAATAATTGTCGTTGTCAATTTTAGTTATATTTTATGGTAAAACGTGCTTCGGAGCAAAATGGGGCATTAGAGATGAGTCAAAATGGGTAGGTACCACGATTTGGCCGGGATATCCTATTCAAATGTTCTTGGACACTTGAACAGGTGATAAAATATCATAAAATATTACTACTTCGTGGATAACTTTTTATCCACAGATACAGGATGTTTAAATTCTCAAAAATTTTAACGTTTTATTTTTTATTTTTCCAACCGGTAAATATATTTAAACGAAATTTGGTACACAGCATGCATTGATGCAGTGTCACAAAATGCGGTAATACCAAGTTCCCAATGTAGCCAGTGGCGGAGATATGGGTATACAATACCCTTGAATAACTTTCTTCATTCTAAGCAAAAACTGTCTCTTGCCATTTTTTGTATCTGCCACAGTTCTACAGGAAAATTAATTTATCTTTTATTGCTTTTTTGGAATGCAAAAAATTAATTATTTAATTTAAAAAAATGACATTTTGGATTTCTCTTTGGCCAGTACCTACTGACTAAAATGTCATATTAATTCAACAAACCAATAATGCCATTCATGGCCAACAACTATTGTTTTGATATCTATTTTTTTCTTTTAAAACCGAATGTCAAATCGTCGATAAAATTACATCATATTTTTTTAAGCTCGCGCAAAAGTGGTTTTTAACAGGCAAGTTTTGATTTTCTCAACCATAACACTTTAAATCAAAATTACCGTGAAATTATGGCAGATACAAAAAAAATGCCAAGACGCAGATTTTGCTTAGAAGAAAAAATCTCTACAGGGCCGTGTCAGTATTTTTTTGATAAAACAAAAAATGTAATATCTCCACCACTGGATATACAAAAATCCTATTCTTGTTGGTCACCGACGATGGGACGTATTGGAGTAGCTTCCCTATATAATAATAATAATAATAATACGACTTTATTAAGGCGGGGCTCAGTCATAGACTGCTTTGGCCCAACCTGAAATACGTACAAGACAAGTTATAATACATCTAATCAAATTGTAAATTGTTTAAAAAAAAGAAAGGAAACGAGAATACTATTATATACCGATAAAATACAATGAAATCAAATTAAATTACATTACACCTATATATCACTATACTATACCAATATGCCACCACGCGATGAAGACAGAGATGATAAAAACACAAGCTACTGAGGAGCAGGTGCAAAGAGGCCCTTAATTCTTCTCTTGAAATTCGAGAAGGTGGGAGCGCTCTTGACATCAACAGGTAATGAATTATATACAGAAGCAGCGACGTAGCTGAAAGATCCCTTAAAGATGGTGGTGCTATGCTTAGGAATGCGCATGCGCAATATGGATGGATCACGTCTGGGTCTGGCCTGCAAGTCATCCAGAGAGAAGATTTTATTTTTTAAATAAGTAGGTTTTTCATCATGAATTATTTTGTAGGTGTGACAAGCATAATGAACCCTTCTTCTAACGTCCAACTTAAACCAATTGTGTTCGATGTAGTATGGAGTAATGTGATCTCTCCTTCTTACGTCAGTGGCATATCTCATACATATATTCTGCATCAGCTGCAGTCTTTGCGAATTCTGCAAAGATAGGCAAGGACCATACACTAGGTCGCAATAATCAAAAAGTGAGATAATTAGAGATTCAGTCAGTCGCAACTTGACCGCAGTACTAAGAACATACTTAAATCTATAGATAGATTTCAATACTCGGAAAGCCCTTTTAACGAGACAGTCAACATGAGAGCCGAAGGAGAGATTTTTGTCCAGAATTACACTTAAGCTTCTCCCTTCATCCTGAACAGTTAAAGCAACATTGTTTAAAAATATTTTATTTGTTATGTCGATTTTAGAGCGCTGAGCTTCAGTTCCAACAATCATAGCTACAGTTTTTCAGTATTAAGATTCAAGGCATGCTTAAGCGACCAAGAAGAAACATGTGCCAAATCCATATTTAGTTTAGCAACCGCGGAATCCAGGTCTTCAGGACTAAAAGAATAATAAACCTGGCTGTCATCGGCATATAAATGCATATTGCTACTAACATTATAGGGCAAGTCGGCAGTGTAAATAACAAACAACAATGGTCCTAATATGGAGCCTTGAGGGACTCCCGAGGGAATTTTAATAGGTGTACAGTTATCGTCCGTGTAATTTGAAGACAGCCTCACAATTTGGTACCTATCTTGTAGATATGAGGCGAACCATTGTAAGGCACCTCCAGATACGCCATAGTAATTCAGTTTGGCTGTGAGCAATCCATGATTTAAGCAATCAAATGCCTTTGAATAGTCCAACATAACTAGAAATGTAATTTTTTTGTTATCAATAGCTGTTAACATATCATCAACGAGATCGGTTAAAACTGCCATAGTGCTATACCCACTACGAAAACCTGATTGTCTCTCAGGCAATATTTGAAATTTATCAATATGACATTTAAACTGTGTACAAACTATCTTTTCTAATATTTTTGAAAAAAAAGGGGAGAAGACTTATGGGTCGCAAATCAGCCAAACAAGCAATTTTATCTTTCTTAGGTATTGGTACTACAAGAGCACATTTCCATCTTGAGGGTACACGACTATTGCTTAATGAAAAATTTATGATATGCGTTACAATACCCAAACAGTGGGGTAAACACATCTCCAACATTTCCCCACTTATACCATCAATACCCTTCGATGCACTTTTAATAGTTTTGAAGGCATCGTATACTTCCCCATCATTAACCGTTTCAAAACGAAAGACATCAGTTACTCGTTCGCACCTTTCTTAATTAAAATAAGCTATAGTTTCCTGATCAGCCTCTGCCCTGTTGACAGAATTTACAAAGAAGTCATTAATTTTATTGCTGTCATTAATACACTGCGGCATTTCACAATTGTGTTTAGATTTTTTGTGTACGTTTAATTTATCTAAGGCTTTCCATAAACGATGAGATGTTTTAACATTCTCATTAAGTTGACTCTCAAGATAAGCTTTTTTTCCCTGCGTATTGCCGTTGTAACTAAATTTCGCATTTGTTTATAGTACAACCACTTTGTTTCGGATTGAGCTCTGGACACAAGAATATCGCGTAATGAGCTACGATACTCAGACAAAGCTCTATCACGCGTGCGCATCATCATTTTTATATTATACGTAACCCAGGGACTATGTCTCTTCGTAACTTTAATTTGCCTGATAGGTGCGTGAATGTCGAATAAAGGTTTTCAAGGTATTCAACTTTACTATCAATATCATCAATAGAATAAACATGACCCCAGTCAGCCCCACTGGCATGCATATTAAACATGTCTACATTTATGTTTTTAAGGTTTCTAGCAAAAATAATTTTCGACTTTTGTTTGTCTACAGGTATGTTAACTACACAATAAATGAGTGAATGATCACTATGGAAATCTGGTAAATCTATAACATTTACTTTAATTATATGATCATGCCCATTTGTCCATATATGATCCAAGAGTTTGCCACTGACCGGTCGTGTAACTGCATCAACAATCTGATTCAAATTAAAAGTTTTAGATAGAAAGGTTTGCAAGAACTTTGTTTCTATGCTATTTATTTGGAAATAATCAACATTAAAATCTCCAAGAAGAAACACTACGTCAGATGATATTATACATTCTGTTAAAGAATTTTCAAGAACACTAAGTGCTCTAAAACTGGATATGTTTGGGTTATATATACAGCCAACACTTACCTTCTTTTTGCATATTTTGAAGGAAATCCACAAAACATCGATGTCAGATTCTGAGAATTTACTTGCAATTTTTACATCTTTTATAAAACTACAGTTGCGCACATAGCAAGCAACACCACCACCCCTACCATGCCGATCTTGCCTAAAGAGCTGATATCCTGGGATATTACACAATCTATCTGGTATTTCATCATATAACCAGGTTTCTGAAATAGTAAAAATATCATAATTTGAGTTATTATTAATGTAGTCCTTCAGCAAGTCAATTTTATTAACTATGCTGCGAATATTAAAATGACACAATACGAGATTGTTCGCATCGCTGTCCTCATCGCCAAGTACATCATATTGATTTAAACAAGCCATTCTCAACCTGGGGCCATGCTGACCTCCCCACTGAACTACCATTAAGAATTAAAAAAGGTTTTTAATATATATAAAATATAAAATAAATAGAGAGCAAGGGCAGATACACATAACAATTTTAATTAAAGAAAAGAAAAGCAAAAATATAAGCAATATTTAAACAAAATGATCAAGCGTCATAGAAATTTTCAAAATATTTACGATTCACATAAAAGCATAAAATCAATAGGCATGTAATTCACATAGAAAACATATAAATACGCTCATTGTTTTATGACTAAAAACTAAATATACTATTACTCTTTTTATATCTATAAAAGAAAGAAAAAAAAAGAAGACAACGCTGTATGCCCTCGCGTCGATCAAACCGCGGCCACTAATTCTTTATGTCTTCAGCACTGCGGATATGCGTCTTCACTCCATTCTTGAGACAATAAACTTTACCATCGTTGGTCCAAACATTAGAGACTCCGTAGACCGTACCTGCTTTTTTCATAAGCTCAAGTTTCTCCAAAGTTAGGTCTTCTCTAATTACTATGCCAGTTTTTTTTAATAATTTTTTTTCCATGTACACTCTAGTTTTTATTTTATTTGTTGGAAAACGTACAAACACAGCACGTCCCCGTCCCTGTTTTGGTTTGCCAAGTCGATAGGATTTGTCAATATCGTTGGACGAGACCTCTACATTGAGTTTATTGCGAATAACATTTATTATTTTATTTTCTAGTCCTTCAGGCTTTTCACTTTGAGGTTCCTCAATCCCATAGAAAATTAAGTTGTTAGATTTATACAGACGTTCCATTTCATTAGATTTTTCTTCAATTTTTTGAATACACTTTTTAGTGCCGCGAAGCTCTTCCGTAAGTATTTTTATAGGTTCTTGAATTTGCATAAGTTTAGCTTCGAATTGTTTACTGACAAGCTCAGCTTGTTGTTTGCAAATTTTTGTAATGAGTTCTTCGTTCAATTGCAGATCCTGCATTTATATTCGCGTCCCGGATAAGAATGAACAGCATGGGGATCTTGCAAACGGTGAGAGATAGAACAACGGTTATATGGGGAAAAGTTGCGCAGTTTTAAGGTCAATTAAATGGTACAAACAGATTTCTAATATGTTTTTTCGTTTTTGAGTTATTTTGAAAAAAGTAGAATTTTGCGTTTTCGATTTTATTTGTTTCTAAAGTTGTTATCACAGATAGGAAAAAAGAAAAACTGGCACTTTTTAACGGGCTTTAAGATGGCGTTTTTACATTTGTTCTACAACATTTCGTTTTTGAAAAACCATCTTCAACTTATTTTTTTTAAATACGGACCTGGATTTTTTTGCAGATTTTGAAAGCACTTTTCATTGCAAATACCATGATGTATGACACGAAATATTTTTAAAATGTTTTGAGACAATTATACTGAAAATTCCTTTTTTTCCATTCATTTTTTTTCTAATGCGGCCCTGTATTTAATAATAAGAAAGCTAAAAATATGAATCAGTATTGTCAATAATTTAACTTACAGTTTATTTTTACTTCGAAAACTTTAAATATTTTTAAATACGCCCCTGTCTGGTAAGTGTTTTCCTCTGTTGTTGTACAGCAAACAGTGTCGCATTGCGTTTTGGAGTAAATTCTTCACTTTTTCTAATCGTGAGAAGATTGTAAAATCGAAGACGCAAAATTTTACATTATTCAAGATAACTCAAAACGAAAAAATATATTAGAAATCTGTTTGTACCATTTTATTTACCTTAAAATTGCGCAACTTTTTCCCCATTTAACCGTTGTTCTATCTCTCACCGTTTGAAAGATCCCCATGCTGTTCATTCTTATCTGGGACACATTGTATATTGGGAACTTGTTATTATCACATTTTGTTACAAATTTCGTTTAAATATCTTTAACGGTTGGAAAAATAAAAATAAAACGATAAAATTTTTGAGACTTCAAACAACCTACATCTCCAAAACGAAGCGGCTGTAGAAAAATAAAATATTATATTATTTTCTATCACCCTGTGAAGTGTTCCGGAATAAAGCTGAATCACCCTGATTATTGCTTAATTTGTTTTTTTAGATGGCGAGACGATATAAACGAAAAACTAATAGACATTTTCATGTTTTTTACGTTTTTTATTATTTTTTTTATTTTAAAGAGTAGGTACTGTTTGCGTAATAAAACATTTTGGGAAACGTCTCTTGAATTCACCAAAAACTCATAGTTTCTAAGTGGGTGGCCAGCGCACTTATTGAATTCCAGAAGTGCAAGAGTGGTGTTTTGAGGGGAAGGAATAGAGTTAAACAAGTAGGCGGTTTTAACAAACTGTATTGATAACACAAACAATTATTTACGTTATTTACAAGACATAAAAAAAATAGTAGACCGGTCCGGGACGGGTTCACGACAAAACTCTGTATCAGAAATTAAATTAACTTAGCAGGCCGATTCGGACTGCCGGACGGAAAGTAAAAGAAGTTAATTAAGCGTGTTATGTAATCGGAAAAATTCGGCGGCTAGCGTGCAACTAATTTTCAGAAAAGCAAAAGCGCGTGCGGCCGGACTGCCGCGACGGATTCGGCCTAGGCAAACGGACAATTACGGCAAAATTATCAAGTCCAACTGAGAGGCGTTATCCCGGTCGCACACCCAGCAGCTTCCTATCAACCTATTTACGGCGGCTAGAGATGTGCGCCGAACAGTTTTTTTTTTCGGCGGCGGCGTCGTAACTGAAAATTGTCGGCGGCGGTGGCGTGAACCGGCGTCTTTATTACTGCCAGACGGCGGCGGCGTTTCGCGAAAACGCATGGCGGCGGCGAACAACGGCGCGCGCGCAATAGCAAAACACTCAAAAAATAGTTTCTAGCCCTTTTATTATACATAAAATAACAAAAAATAAAATAAATACCTACTACAGGTATAAATACCTCACTCCTCGCCAATCCTCGGTTGTGTCTGAAAAAGAAATGAAATGAAGAAAAATGCCGTATTATTTATTACAGGCTATTTTTTATTTATTTCTGAAACCCCATAAATTGAGGTTATGGTTGCGCAGCTTAATACTCCCATACAATTATAGATAAACAAATAACCTGTACTAACCTTTGTTAGTAGCCACTATTCACGACACGGCCGGCACTCGCGTAACCTCTCTCTTAACCTGAACTGAACACTAATAATAGTACAAAAATGTTTTTAAAAACAAGCTTTTATTTAAATGCTCTGAAAAGAAGAAAATAAACTTTATAATAAATCAAACCAAGGCAAACCCATAATTTTGTTATTCTACAACTGTATATGATATAAAAGCTTGTCGCGAGATTTTCGTGTGTAAATTTCTTTTATATAAAAATACATTTTCTACTTAAAATTACTTTCAAGATATATATATTCTCGCGACAAGCTTTTATATCATATACAGTTGTATAATGTAACCAAATTATGGGTTTGCCTTGGTTTGATTTATTATAAAGTATATTTTCTTCTTTTCGGAGCATTTAAATAAAAGCTTGTTTTTAAAAATATTTTTTTACCATTAATTTTATTTTCAACTTTTTAGTTCTACTCTTCAAGCCCTTTCATTTAATGCCCATATTAAGGGAAAAGAAAATGTAATCCGCCATCTTGGAGCGACGGCCATATTGAATTTACTGTGATGTCACTAACTCTATCGTTTTCTACTCTTCAAGCCCTTTCTATTGATACCCATATTAAGGGGGTTGACAAAAAAATACATTATCCGCCATCTTAGAGCGGCGACCATATTGAATTTAGTGTGATGTCACTAACTCTATCGTTTTCTACTCTTCAAGCCCTTTCTATTGATACCCATATTAAGGGGGTTGACAAAAAAATACATTATCCGCCATCTTAGAGCGGCGACCATATTGAATTTAGTGTGATGTCACTAACTCTATCGTTTTCTATGCTTCAAGCCCTTTTATTTGATACCTACCCATATTAAGGGGGTTGACAAAAAATACATCATCCTCCATCTTGTGGCGACAGCCATTTTGAAAGTACCTATTACAATATTGAGTACCTATTGTATATTGTATTGTCACCGGAAGTAAAGGTGTATGCAAAATTTCAGCTCAATCGGATGTCAGGAAGTGGTTCAAATTCAGCTTGCAAGATTTGACCTAAACATACATACAATCATACATACATTGCAAGTTAAAAAATATAAATAAATAAAAATAAAATAATAATAAAAAATAAAAGCTTGTAAACACGACTACGCCGACGCAATTAGCGGCGGCGGCGTAGCGTGGAGCGCCGCGTGTTTTTGTCAGCGGCGGCGCTGTGTCCGAAAACCAGCGGCGGCGGTGGCGCGGCCCGGCGGCGCACACGTCTAAGGCGGCACAGTGTCACTATCTGGAAGGCGTTTTCCCGGTCGCACATCCAGTAGTTTACTACAGACTTTTCGGCGGTCTGGTGAAAACAGTATTCAGCTGGGAGGCATTGGCCCGTTCGCACACCCAGTGAATTGCCGCTATACTCACCAGTTATCAGAAAAAGGTAAGATCAAAAAATCTAAGATAAGATGTCAGATAAGATGTACTTTCCGTGTCCGCGTGCCGGACTTGCAGCGAGGAGCGCCGCGGGCGGCGGGCTGGTACAGGCGAAGATGCCTCGCAGCATCTCTTCTAGCTCGGCGGCATCGGCGCTGTACTGGGCGTGTCTTCTTACCCCAGTACCCAGCAAGAAAGGGGCTTCTAGCTTTAAAATTGACCTGGAAGCATATCTACCCTCTCAGCCTTCTGGCTACCCTCAAAAATACTTTCAAAAATTCGGAAAAGTCAACGGAAGCGGAACAAATAACAGAAATAATTATTATCGACGGATAATTTGAAATAAAAATACGGAAAATCTAGTAACTTCGTTACAAAATAATTTTTTCGAAAATTCTACCCCTCCATTTTGGAGGTGTTGGACAATTTTGGACATTAAATACGAAATCTCTGAAACAACTGGACGAAATCGAATTTAACCCTTATTTCCGTCATCTACTGGTCCAACTACGCGGAAAAACCTATTTTCCGGGCAGGTTAATATTTTTGATAATTTTGATTTTGCCAAGGGGTATGCATAGAAACTTATTGAATTTTTTTTTTCGAACACTTTGTTGCTCCGTCCGGATTAAGCGTAATTCTACCGTCAATGGAACTTTTCCTAAGTAAATCGACCAGCCGAATCGATTTAGCAAGGCGTAAGACTCACCGGTTTCGAGCAAATAATTTTTTCGTAAATTCGACCCCTCGATTTTGGAGGTGTTGGACAATTCTGGGCATTAAATACGAAATCTCGGAAACGACTAGACGAAATCGAATTTAACCTTTATTTCCGTCATCTACTGGTCGAACTAAATCGGAAAAACCTATTTTCGGGGCAGGTTAACATTTTTGTAAATTCAAAAAAGTGCGCTGGCCGGGCACTTAGAAATTTTTTAGAGGAATTTGGAGGCCGGATACGTGTTCTACGGGTCAATTTACGTCAGATAAGTTGATTTTGGACTCATTCTGAGCTCGTTTAAAAAGTTGAAAATTTGGAAATATTAGGTGCGCTGGCCGGGCATTTAGAAACCTCCAAGTTCAATTTAGACCGGATTTTCGGTTTCTACGGGCCAAACTGCGTCGGATAAGCCTGTTTCCTGTTAATTTTATTTTTTTTAGGGAAATCGTCAAATTTCAGTTTACAAAGGGCTGACCCCCCGAAAATCTCGGGGAAATATTCGCCACGGGCGCAAGGAATTTTCCAGGGGTGTGATTTCACAGTATCTTATACATCTCGAGGCGCTGCGTCGATTGGCGCCACGCAGAATGTCGTAGCTCTAACCGTTTCTGCGCAAATGGCCTTCAAAGTCAAATCGAAAGTGAAAACTCGAAGTAAGGTTTTTATTACAACTTTGCTGCTGCATCCGGATTAAGCGTAATTCTACCGTGAAATGGAGCTTTTCCTAAGTAAATCGACCAGCCGAACCGATTTAGCATGGTCCCGAAGGCGTAGGGCTCACCGGTTTCGAGCAAATTATTTGTTTGAAAATTCGACCTCTCGATTTTTGAGGTTTTGAACAATTTTGGACATTAAAATTCCCTATCCAACGCCAATTGAGCCTTACAACACGGAACCGTCATCCAAATTTTTTTAAAAAATTCTAAAAAAAGTAAATTCCCTATTTGACGCAAATCGATCCTTGCAACAAGGAAAGGTCACCAAAATTTTTTAAAAAAATTTTGAAGTGCGTGGTCAGCCTACTTATTGAATTTTCAAAAATATTAAACTGCTCAGAAAAATAAGTAAATTTCCTATTTAACGCAAATCGATCCTTGCAACAAGGAAACGTCATCAAATTTTTTTTAAAAAATTTCTAAGTGCCTGGCCAGCGCACTTATTGAATTTTCAAAAATATTAAACTGCTCAGAAAAAATTTAAATAAAAATTTATTATTATTTATTACTTATAAATTTTTTAAAAAATTACTGGAAGAAAATTTAAATAAAAATTTATTGTTATTACACACGTCACATTTTATTTCGATGGTTGTTGATAGATACCCAGGAAATGTAATTTTGAAGAAAAAAATTGGAAAACCAGGTAAACAAAAAAATCCTTCTAACAAAACAGAGAATATCATCTGAAAATAAAAAGTGGATATTGTTTAACTTTATTGTGGTTCATTGTGGGTAAAAAGTCTTGTGAAGTGTATAAGTATAAGAAATAAGAAGTAGGTACCTACTTTACTGATCTGAGTGTATTATTGATTCATGCTCGAAAATATTTGTTCGTTTGACGAAACAAGATATAATCTGTTAAAAAACATGCATGTTAATAAAAACTGGCCAACAGTAATTAAAAGAAATCGAAAAAAAAGATGTTTTAAAAAATCGTTTATTTTTATCAGCCCTGATTTTGCCAAGGGGTATGCATGGGAAATTGTCACGATTTTCTACTACTTTGTTGCTGCGTCCGAATTAAACGTAATTCTACCGTGAAATTTAACTTTTCCTACGTAAATCGACCAGCCGAATCGATCTAGAATGGTCCCGAAGGCATATCGCTCACCGGTTTCGGGCAAATAAGTTTTTTGGCATTTCGACCCCTTCATTTTGGAGGTTTTGGACAATTTTGGACATTGAATACGAAATTCTCGGAAACGACTGGACGAAATCGAATTTAACCTTTATTTCCGACATCTACGGGTCGAACTACGTCGGAAAGACCTATTTTCGGGGCAGGTTAATATTTTCGGAAATTCACAAAAGTGCGCTGGTCGGGCATTAAGAAATTTTTTAGAGAAATTTGGAGGCCGGATCCGTGTTCTGCGGGCTAATTTACGTCGGATAGGATGGTTTTGGAGTCGTCCACGGCACGTGTAAAAAGTTGCCATTTTAGGTTTTTTAGGCGATTTTCGGAAAAGTGCGCTGGCCGGGCATTTAGAAGCCTCCAAGTTCAATTTCGACCGGATTTTCGGTTTCTACGGGTCAAACTGCGTCGGATAGGCCAGTTTCCGGTCAATTTTATTTTTTTTTTTCGAAATGGTCAAATTTCAGTTAACAGAGGGGTTGACCCCCCCGAAAATCTCGGAGGAATATTCGCCACGCTCGCAGTTAATTTTTCGGGTATCTGATTTCACCCTTACTTATACATCTCGAGCCGCTGCGTCGATTGGCGCAAGGTAGGATGTTGTAGCTGTAACCGTGTCGGCGCAAATGGCCTTCAAAGTCAGATCGAAAGTGAAAACTCGAAGTTCGGTTTTTTAGTCGTATCTCCGGATCGGCTGCGGACTGGCTGAAGACTATATCCCGCCCTTCCAGCTACCCTTTAAAGTCATAGGTTACGTATTCAGATGCCGATAGATCGATTTTTGATGATTTTGATTTTGCCCAGGGTGGAGACGTTTTAAATCAGTTATTTAAAATCGTAATTAAAATCACGATTTTGATCAAGGCGATTTTTTAAATAAAATCATTATTAAAATCGGGATATTTCAAAATATACTCCTGGACAAAATTAACGCACCAATATAGGTACAATATTTCAAATAATATTTTAAATTATTTTTGTGTCTACCAAGAATATAAATAGTAGGCTTTGGACATTTACTACTGTTTGACTAATTAAATAATGCAATTTGTTGATTTTCATATAGAAATTTTCGTAGAAAGAAAACCTTAAAATTTAAAATCGTTTTGGATAAAAAACAAAGCTGACAAATTTTTATAATAATATTTATTATAATACTCGAAAAGGATTTTTTTCTTTTTCAATATTACATGTCCTGGGTATCAACCATCGAAAAATATGTGACTGCCTGTTATCACAATAAATTTTTATTAAAATTTGTTCCCGGTATTTTTTGTAATTGTAATTATGTAATTACTGGAAAAAAAATTAAATAAAAATTTATTATTATTTATAAATTTTTTAAAAAATTTAAATAAAAATTTATACCTAAATAGTAAACCATAAAAAAAATTTATTTAATTTTTTCCAGTAATTTGTTGTAATTGCTTATACATATTATATGTCGATCAATTACAACAAATTACTGGAAACAAATTTAAATAAAAATTTATTATTATTTATTATTTATAAATTTTTTAAAAAATTACTGGAAACAATTAAATAAATTTTTTTTATTTAATATTTATAAATTTTTAAAAAAAATAAATAAAAATTTATAAATAATAAATAATAATAAATTTTTATTTAAATTCTTTCCAGTAATTTGTTGTAATTGCTTATACATATTATGTTTCGATCAATTACAACAATTACTGGAAAAAAATTTGAATAAAAAATTATTGTTATTACACACAGTCACATTTTATTTCGATGGTTGATAGGTACCCAGAAAATGTAATTTTGAAGAAAAAAATTGGAAAACCAGGAAAACAAAAACATCCTTCTAAAAAAACAGAGAACCTCATCTGAAATTAAAAACTGGATATTGTTTAACTTTATTGTGGTTCATTGTGGGTAAAAAGTCTTGTGAAGTGTAATAGTATAAGAAATAAGAAGTACCTACTTTACTGATCTGAGTGTATTATTTATTCATGCTCGAAAATATTTTTTCGTTTGACGAAACAAGATATAATCTGTTAAAAAACATGCATGTTAATAAAAACTGGCCAACAGTAATTAAAAGAAATCGAAAAACATGATGTTTTTAAAAAATCGTTTATTTGCATGGGAAATTGTCACAATTTTCTACTACTTACTTTGTTGCTGCGTCCGAATTAAACATAATTCTACCGTGAAATTTAACTTTTCCTACGTAAATCGACCAGCCGAATCGATCTTAAATGGTCCCGAAGGCATAGCGCTCACCGGTTTCGGGCAAATATTTTTTTTGGCATTTCGACCCCTCCATTTTGGAGGTTCTGGACAATTTTGGACATTGAATACGAAATTCTCGGAAACGACTGGACGAAATCGAATTTAACCTTTATTTTCGACATCTACGGGTCGAACTACGTCGGAAAGATCTATTTTCGGGGCAGGTGTTCTGCGGGCCAATTTACGTCGGATAGGTTGGTTTTGGAGTCGTCCAGCCAGGGCACGTTTAAAAAGTTGCCATTTTAGTTTTTTTAGGCGATTTTCGGAAAAGTGCGCTGGCCGGGCATTTAGAAGCTTCCAAGTTCAATTACGACCGGATTTTCGGTTTCTACGGGTCAAACTGCGTCGGATAGGCCCGTTTCCGGCCAATTTTTTTTTTGCGAAATGGTCAAATTTCAGTTAACAAAGGGGTTGACCCCCCCCCCCCCCCGAAAATCTCCGAGGAATATTCGCCACGCCCGCAGTTAATTTTTCGGGTATCTGATTTCACCCTTACTTATACATCTCGAGCCGCTGCGTCGATTGGCGCAAGGTAGGATGTTGTAGCTGTAACCGTTTCGGCGCAAATGGCCTTCAAAGTCAGATCGAAAGTGAAAACTCGAAGTTCGGTTTTTTAGTTGTATCTCCGGATCGGCTGCGGACTGGCTGGAGGCTATCTCCCGCCCATCCAGCTTCCCCTTAAAGTCGTAGGTTACGTATTCAGATGCCGATAGATCGATTTTTGATCATTTTGATTTTGCCCAGGGTGGAGACGTTTTAAATCAGTTGTTTAAAATCGTAATTAAATCACGATTTTGATCAAGGCGATTTTTTAAATAAAATCATTATTAAAATCGGGATACTTCAAAATATACTCCTGGACAAAATTAACGCACCAACATAGGTACAACATTTCAAATCATATTTTAAATTATTTTTGTGTCTACCAAGAATATAAATAGTAGGCTTTAGACATTTACTATTGTTTGACTAATTAAATAATGCAATTTGTTGTTTTTTTTTAAATCGTTTTGGATAGAAAACAAAACTGACAAATTTTTATAATAATATTTATTATAATACTCGAAAAGGATTTTTTTCTTTTTCAATATTACATGTCCTGGGTATCAACCATCGAAATAAAATGTGACTGCGTGTTATCACAATAAATTTGTATTAAAAATTTTTCCCGGTATTTTTTTGTAATTGTAATTATGTTTCGATCAATTACAACAAATTACTGCAAAAAAAATTAAATAAAAATTTATTATTATTCATTATTTATAAATTTTTAAAAAATTATTGGAAGAAAATTTTAAAAAAATTATTATTTATTATTTATAAATTTTTTAAAAAATTTTCGTATTTAATGTCCAAAATTGTCCAAAACCTCCAAAATGGAGGGGTCGAAATGTCAAAAAAATTATTTGCCCGAAACCGGTGAGCGCTATGCCTTCGGGACCATTCTAGATCGATTCGGCTGGCCGATTTATGTAGGAAAAGTTAAATTTCACGGTAGAATTACGTTTAATTCGGACACAGCAACAAAGTAGTAGAAAATCGTGACAATTTCCCATGCATACCCCTTGGCAAAATCAGGGCTGATAAACGATTTTTTAAAAACATCTTGTTTTTCGATTTCTTTTAATTACTGTTGGCCAGTTTTTATTAACATGCGTGTTTTTTAACAGATTATATCTTGATGTAAAATAACGGGTATTTCAGCCAAAATTATGTTTTATTTATTCTTTACAATAAACCAAGCTTTCGGCCATACTTTTGGCCTTCGTCAGGGCTAAAATAGTGTTAGGTAAAATAGATTATTGAGTGAGAATTATTTATATACTTACTATTGAGATGAATATTGAAAAGTTATGGTTCTATGAATATAAACATCCAAAAATGGAATAAAATTGTTGTGTAAATATTTTTGTTGTTGTCAACTGAAAATTTTGTAATAAATATTTATAGTTGTTATAGAAATTTGAAATAAAAGAGAATCTTCATATTATGAAGCAAGCCATGAAAAACAAATGATAGCAGACAGTTAATATTGTTTTGAGGTTATAAAAAATTTTAGGTTATAAAAATTTTTTTAGGTTATAAAAATTTTTAGGTTACTAAAAAGTTTGACAATAAACAAAAGAAATATAAATTTTAGGTTATTTGTCAAAAAGGTTAGAAATATTTGCCAATAAAAATGTTTAGTTTGAAAACCGAAAACTTGGGAAATATAGATATAAGGTAGTGCACAATAATATTGCAGACAAATTTTTATAAATATAGGGTTATAGTGAGTTATTTTGATTGTTTTTCATCTAAAAGAAAAATATAAGAGTAAATACAACTTAGATCTTCTATATCAGTTCTTTTGTTCATTGGATAATTTTCTTTATTAATTTCATATATCTCAAGGAATAACCTCTTAGTTAGATTTTTTCTTTGTGTAAAATTTTGACACTGTTAAAATTTGCATGATGGCCTGTGATATTTATATGTTCAGAAAAAGCAGAAGAAATTTTATTTAATTTAACATCACTTTTGTGTCCTGAAATTCTTCTATTATATTCTATATTATTAGAACCATAACTTTTCAATATTCATCTCAATAGTAAGTATATAAATAATTCTCACTCAATAATATATTTTACCTAACACTATTTTAGCCCTGACGAAGGCCAAAAGTATGGCCGAAAGCTTGGTTTATTGTAAAGAATAAATAAAACATAATTTTTGCTGAAATACCCGTTATTTTACTTCATTGATATATAAATACAGCCGTTATTAAAGAAGATCTATGATTATATCTTGTTTCGTCAAACGAAAAAATATTTTCGAGCATGCACTCAGATCAGTAAAGTAGGTACTTCTTATTTCTTATACTTATACACTTCACAAGACTTTTTACCCACAATGAACCACAATAAAGTTAAACAATATCCAGTTTTTATTTTCAGATGAGGTTCTCTGTTTTTTTTTTAGAAGGATTTTTTTTTGTTTTCCTGGTTTTCCAACCACAATAAAGTTAAACAATATCCAGTTTTTATTTTCAGATGAGGTTCTCTGTTTTTTTTTTTTAGAAGGATTTTTTTTTGTTTTCCTGGTTTTCCAATTTTTTTCTTCAAAATTACATTTCCTGGGTACCTATCAACCATCGAAATAAAATGTGACTGTGTGTAATAACAATAAATTTCTACTCAAATTTTTTTCCTGTAAATTGTTGTAATTGATCGAAACATAATATGTATAAGCAATTACAACAAATTACTGGAAAAAATTTAAATAAAAATTTATTATTAGATATTTATTATTTATAAATTTGTATTTAAATTTTCTTCCAGTTATTTTTTAAAAATTTATAAATAATAAATAATAATACATTTTTATTTAAATTTTTTTCCAGTAATTTGTTGTGATTGATCGAAACATAATATGTATAAGCAATTACAACAAATTACTGGAAAAAAATTAATTAAAAATTTATTATTATTTATTATTTATAAATTTTTATTTATTTATTTTTTATATATATTATGTTTCGATCAATTACAACAAATTACTGGAAACAAATTTAAATAAAAATTTATTTTTATTTGTTATTTATAAATTTAAACAAAAAATACTGAAAAAAAATTAAAAAAAATATTATTTATTATTTATAAATTTAAAAAATAAATAAATAAAAATTTATAAATAATAAATAATAATAAATTTTTATTTATTTATTTTTCAGTAATTTGTTGTAATTGCTTATACATATTATGTTTCGATCAATTACAACAAATTACTGGAAAAAAATTTAAATAAATATTTATTATTATTTATTATTTATAAATTTTTAAAAAATTACTGGAAGAAAATTTTAAAAAAATTATTATTTATTATTTATAATTTTTTTTTCACTAATTTGTTGTAATTGCTTATACATATTATGTTTCGATCAATTACAACAAATTACTGGAAACAAATTTAAATAAAAATTTATTTTTATTTATTATTTATAAATTAAAAAAAAAATTAAAAAATTTTATAAATAATATTAAATTTGGTGTCGTATTTGCCCAGGTAATAAAATGATTTTACTAAGGCTAAAAATTGTTATACAACTTGTATATTGCATGCAGTAGCGTAGCTAGGGGTCTTGGGGCCCCGGTGCAGAATTCTGCATGGGGGCCCTCCCTTTTGTAGTCCAGTAACGATATAATTTTTCAAATGAAAATTTGCGGGAAAGTAATAAATTTTTTAAGGTTACTCATTGTTTTCTGAGTACCTATCCAACCAAAAAGATCACACTTAGACCCTAGTTATATACCTTGGAATAGGAATGGTTTCTTACTTATTTATAACAAAAAAAAACACTGATAAAAATTGTAGATAAAAAAGTTGTCTGCAACCTTGCTTTATGAATTTCTTTTATAACTTCGTTATTTTAATAGTTATGGGTTCATTAAGCGACGTTTTCTTCTATAATTCGGAATTCGTAAAATAAAAAGTTACAAATAAAAATAAGAAAAACTGTAGGGAATCAAATTACCTATAGCTGCGGCTTTTGTCAACATATTTTTTTATTAAAATATAAATACGAAACCACTTCTATTACATTCTTCATTACGGGATTTTGAGTGTCATCGCAGTGCCGGTTTAGCCAAACTTCGGGCCCTGGGCACTATAGATTTAGGGCCCCTTTTAATAGACTGTCGTCGGCCACTCTTTTAATTGAAATCAAATTTGGGTTTCACTTTTTATTACAAAATAGAAAATAAAAACATAAATGTGCATGCAGATTATTTTCGCAAAACTGATAAATAATTTGCATTGTTTTTATTTTCCCAGTAGATATTTTTATTTTTATTGATATCATTTTTGATTTCTAAATTCTAATACATATCGATACACGCATGCAAAAGCATTGCAAGTGACATTTTTGAGATTTTCACTTTTTCGCTTTTCTCGGGTCTAGTTACGGGATAATTTTGGATAAAAATACAAAACTATTCAATTTTTGATGCGTCATCCCATTGTATCTGACAAATTGGACGTTTTCAGCGGTAAAAACATAGTAAAGGTAATTACAATTCCAACAGTCTTTATAATTTATGTTGTAAAGACAGGTTACAATTTTGGGTTTCAATTAGGTCGACTGTTAAAACATTGTAACGCTATATTTTTGTCTGTTTTTTAAAGGTAATGGCATTTACAATGTTATTACGAAGTTTTATTGAGACATGATCCGCTTACAATAATTATAATACTTATTATAAACTAAAAAAAGTCAATTTTTCCATTTTTATTTGTTTTACAATTATTTACTGCAGCCATTTAATTTTTTCATCAGTATGTTAAATCAAACGAATATGGCCTGTTTTAAGAAAGCCACAAAAACCGTGCAAAAACATTGCAATACAAGGTGTTACAATGTTTTTGCACGGAAATTGTTTAAAATCAAAACATTGTAAAGGACTGTGCAATGTTTTCACCGTAAAATTGATGACATTTTTGGAATTGGAAGTACAAAAAAAAGTAGAAAAACTCTCTTGTTCGAAAAAGTAACTAGGTATAATAGTAGTTAATACCCACTCATCTAAAAGCATTCTATTGAAAAAAATACAAAAAATATCCATTAATTAAAAATATATTTTCATTTTTAATAGCCAAAGTTTTTAAACCTCTCTCCTGAAAACTAGACTTTTGTCAGTTATGTTTTTGCATTCGCATAATGTGCAGATCGGAACCGGGCCCCTGGGCGCCCGCCCCGAGCGTCCAGCAGATAAACCAGCACTGTGTCATCGTTTGATTGGAATACAATCCAAGAACAATTCTGGGAAAAATCAGTTGGTCCGCGATAGTTTTTATTGAGAATTAGTATTAATATACACACGTAACATAATAATAATCGCTACTGAGTTTTGAACAAAACGACTCTGTGACTCTGTTGTGTCTGGGAATGTGGGAATACTCGGCCGGCGAGCGGTGTCGCGTTTGTCACAAAAAATACTTGAGTCTTAGGCTGATGTAGCAAGGAATATATTTAAAAGAGACGCAACAGGATTGCCTGCATTTTTATTAAAAATGTATTATCCTTTTTGGCGATTAAAAAAATATTTATTTCGGGAGAGAAATATTGTCAAGTACGAAAGGAATGTCAAGGATTAGGGGGCCCCTAAACCCGCGGGGCCCCGGGGCGCCTCCCCGAATTGCCCTAGCATAGCTACGCCACTGATTGCATGTAGATAAAAGTTGTGATGGTCAGTCAGCTGATTATGGGGACGGAGCGGTCAGTCGGGCGCCATGTATGTACAAAAAATAAATAATGTGCAATTCATTTACTACACCTCAAATTTTTTGACGGGGTATTAAATATTATTTTAAACATAACAAAAATAGTCAGTCATCGATTTAAAGGGACAAGGCACGTCAGTCAACAAAAAAGGAATAAAAATATCGCGGGCGCGCGCTCCGCATTGCAGGTGACAGCAGCTTGCTTCTTCATTATATTCCTTATTTACATTAACAAACTGGATTGATTAAGCAATTTATTAATTATAATTTATTAATATTCAGACAAACAAACAAAATATACAGTAAAGTGAATATTTTAATGAATTCATTATTCATTGTCGAATTCTTCCTCAGACTCATCAAATTCATTGATGTCGCTCTGACCGAAAATGTCAATGTCGGTTGTTTCCGATTGATTTTCAGATGGAGAATCTGAAAAATTAATACCCGATGGGCGTTTGAGGGTCTACTTTTATTTTGTAGAAAAAAAATATGCCCTACAGTGCTGTAGAAAAAAGAAACATAATTAGTTAAATGTTAAACGCTTCAAAAAGTTACATGTTCATTACCTGGTACTAAGCCGGCGGTGATTCAAATTTTATATAATGTTAAATAAGTTACGTACATAGAAGTTCCTGATACATCAAAAGAAGAAGTGCAAGAACAGCTGCCACATCAGCAAAAACGATTTTATAAAAACTTTGTATAACATTCGCGAGAGACAGATTGAAGCCGTACTCCTTGTAACGCGTTTACCCAAATAAACGATTTTTAAAAAGCCTACTGCTGCGTTGATACATGTAATTGGCGCAGTCGGTAGGACGGGTCGCGGAAATCGCTGACGTTTGTGATACGAAAAAGACTTTCTGTCGCCGAAACTCGCGTTTTCCTTCGGAAAATTCCGTTAAGCGATCGGTCCGAAACAAATCGTCTCCGTAAAAGACGAACGGTCACCGTAGCAGCCAGGCAACACCGACAACGAAGCAGGGCTGAGTTCCAAGAGCTGAAGGGCTAGCGACCAACGCCGAAGAGCAGGGTAAGAGCCATTCCTTTTGTCCGAACTGTCCTGAAAACTTCCTGCCGGAACAAGGAGTATTTAATCTCACTAGTGTAAGTTATTTTTAAGAAAAGAAAATCAAAGAAAACCATTTTCAAAACACATTTTTATAACTTTACTTTTCTCTCATTTCCATTTAAGTTTTCACTTCACTTTTATTTTGTTTCTAAAAGAAACCAAATTTATGTCTGATAGCGAATCAGAAAACGAAAACGTAGGAAGGCTTGGTATTGACCACGACACAGACCTTGCTATTCTAAGTACTCTTTTTGGACAAGTTAATATTAGACCAAATATGAATCAACAACAGCAACAACAACAACAAAGGCAACAACAACCACAAAATGGACAAATAAATTATCAATTGCTTAGAATGTATATAGAAAGTATTCCCCAATTTTCAGGCGACCAACATACTCTTGAAATTTTTATTGATAGTTGCTCTTATCTTATCGAAACATATTCGAATCGAGGTGTCCTAAATGACCCACTAAATAAATTCTTGTTAAAAGCTGTAATAGGAAAATTAGCAGGTAGGGCTCTAGTTTTAATAGGAACTAGAACTGAACTACAAACATGGGAAGAAATTCGTGACGCTCTCCGTCTAACTTTTGGCGACAACAGGAATATAGACTGCCTTGTGCAAGATTTAATAATTTTAAGACCTTTCAAAAATGAACCCCCTTGCAATTTGGAGCCAGAATCCAAGACGCGCACAGTGTAATAATTTCCAAATTAAATTCCAGTAACTTAACTAGGAATGAGAAAATTTTGCATTTAAATAACTACAAACAGTTAGCTCTAAAAACTTTTGTTAGAGGACTAACGGGACGATTACAAGATATTATTAGAATCCGCAATCCAGATACCTTAGAAAATGCTATAGCGCTGGTAATCGAGGAACAAAATTTCTTTTATGCCCAAAATCGCTTACTTTCTAATATTCCACAATCATCAGGTCCATCCGGTAATTTTCCTAAACCTCAGAGACCACCACAAGTAAGAAATCCAAACTTTTCACAAAATTTTATGCCCAATTTTCAAAGTCCTAGAATGCCAATTCAACAAAACTTCCAAATTCCTACCACATCTTTCCAGTACAACCAACAATTGCCAAATATTCCACCCCAAAGATTCCCAAATTTTCAATCGCAACAATTTCCCAGAGGCCCAATAACTAACATCAGACCAAACTTTAAAATGGCACAACAAAAATTCCCCACAAACAAACAAGTCTTTGACACAAGACCACCCCAGACGAATGTTTTTAAACCGACAGGACGAACTCCTAACGAAGTACCAACACAGATGTCGACAACTTCCAGAGTTCCCACCTTGCCACCCCAAACCTTACCAAGATATGTACCAAACTTTTTCCGTAGTACAGGCCCACGAAATTTTGCATCAGAAGAACTACATAATATCGAACAAGAATGTCAAAATGTCAATTTTCAAAATTATTATGATGAGCAGGCATGTCCCTCGAACTATTATTCCGATATAGACAACTCATATTTTTATAACAATTATTACGAAAATTCTGAACAGATGCTTTATCCGGAAACTGCTGAATACGAAAATCAGTATAATTTCACGGAAAATTATCAAGAAAATCAGGGAAACTCAGAAATTTCTGTTGAGCAGGAAACTACTGTTCCAAATGACCCAAATTTTCACCAATTATGTCTCGAAGAACCCGAAAAATGACGACAATCGAAATAAACAACTATGACAGTGACAGTACCTTACCCTATATAAAGACAAATAAACCCAAATTCATACTTTTAATTGATACAGGTGCGTCAAAATCTATTCTATCCCCATATTTCGCAGAAAACTTGTAATGGTGTAAATAGATGCCGTTTCAAAGCAGATATACCTTTAAATGAATTGATTGGTTTAGACGATCGGATTACATTCCATTTATTTCATTTTCATGACTTTTTCGACGGGTTAATCGGTTTTGAAGACATGAAACGCTTAAAATTAAAACCAGATTTTGAAAATAATATTTTTTATAACGACAACACCTGCATTCAAATTCTCTACAAGCATAATAAAGGTTCTCATATTTTTTCACTTCTTGTAAATCCGCAAGAAACGTGCCTTGCAAAAATTCCTATTTCCAAGCAGACAGGCGACGTGATAATACATAAAAAAGAGATTTTTCCCAAGTGTTTTATTCCAGAAACTCTGACCACTGCAAGAAATGGTCACGTCATTGTTGAAATACAAAACCACTCTAATGAAACAAAACTCTTGCGCTTAGACAAACCGTTCCCAGAACCTATTTTCGAGGAAATAAATAATGATTATTTTCTTTTTAATATCGAGGAAATAGTTGATACACCTCACAATAATGACAAAAATCCTAATATTGACGTAAAAGACCTTATTCGAACTAACCACCTAAATCCGGAAGAAAGACAAAAGGTCCTACAACTTTGTCGAAATTATTCAGATCTATTTCATAATTCAGAGAAAAAACTCTCTTTTACAAACCGTGTTAAGCACGAGATAAAGACAACTAACGAAGACCCCATACACGTAAAGTCTTATCGCTATCCTTACGCGTTAAAATCCGAAGTACAAAGACAAATTGGAAAATTATTAGACGACGAAATAATACGTCCTTCGTCCAGTCCTTGGTCTTCCCCGATTTGGGTTGTTCCCAAGAAAGAAGATGCGTCAGGCGAGAAAAAGTGGCGTATCGTCGTAGACTATAGAAAAATCAATGAAATTACCATTGACGATCGGTATCCCATCCCCAATATCACCGAAATATTAGATAAATTAGGTCGATGCTCTTATTTTACCACCTTAGATCTAGCGTCGGGATTCCACCAAATTGAGATGGACCCTAAAAGCATTCCAAAAACTGCTTTCACTGTTGACAACGGACACTACGAGTACACTAGAATGCCGTTCGGTTTAAAAAACGCGCCAGCAACCTTTCAGCGGGTTATGGACGATGTCCTTCGCGACTTACAAGGACGAGTGTGCCTAGTTTACGTTGATGACATTATCATATTTTCCACCTCCCTTGATGAACACATTAATAATCTGAAATTAGTCTTTCAAAAATTGCGAGAATATAATTTAAAAATACAACCGGATAAATCGGAATTCCTTCGTAAAGAAGTAGAGTTTCTGGGGCACATCGTGACTCCACAAGGGGTAAAACCTAACCCAAAAAAGGTCGAGGCAATTCAGAAATTTCCTATACCCAAAACTGTCAAAGAAATCAAATCTTTTCTCGGACTTGTAGGATACTACCGAAAGTTCATTAAGGATTTTGCAAAAATAACCAAACCATTGACTAAGTGTCTGAAAAAAGGCGAAAAAATAATCCATAATGATGCATTCCTTCAATCTTTTAATCTTTGCAAAAAAATTCTTACCAATGATCCAATTCTACAATATCCTGACCTGTCCAAGCCATTTAACTTAACTACAGACGCGTCAAATTACGCCGTGGGCGCCGTCCTTTCACAAGGCCCCGTAGGCAACGACCTACCCGTAGCATATGCTTCGCGGACATTGAATCCGGCAGAACTCAATTACTCGACTATTGAGAAAGAATTGCTCGCGATCATCTGGGCAACATCCTACTTTCGGCCATATCTTTTCGGAAATAGATTCAAAATTGTTACAGATCACAAACCTCTCATATATTTATTTTCTCTTAAAGACCCCGTATCACGCCTTACACGATGGAGACTTAAACTTTCAGAATACCAATTTGACATAGTTTATAAAAAGGGCAAAGCAAATACAAATGCTGATGCACTTTCTCGAATAGAGATAAATGCTATAGAAAAAGTGGCAGAAAACGAATCAATAATAGTACATTCTGGAGATTCTGATGATGAAATTAACAATTTTTTACAAAATTTAGATAACCTAGAACTACCTGAAATTTGTAGTGAAGACTTAAGTGAAATTTTAGGACAAATTTCTGATGAATCAGAAGCAAAATCAAAACCAAAAATTAATATAATCTCCGACATATTAATTAGACCGGCTAACCAACAACCCGCTCAAAATAACACCCACTCACAGTTTCTACAAACTGAAAACACCACCAAAAATACCCAAAATGACTCAGACACAAATGAAACTGTCCACACGGCAGCAGAACACCCTGTCTTTACAATGCCAATAACCGAAAAGTGCGTTAATTCGTTTAAAAATCAAATTATTGTTTCTTCTAATGACAAAATGATACGTAGATACGTAATTAGGTCACGACCTTTTAACGAAAATTCACGAATAACAGTGTCACTACCTTTAAGAAATTTGGAACCAGAAGTTATTAGTTTTATTAAAGAATATGTAGAACACAAAAAGACTTATTGCCTATATTTTAAGACACCTGAAATAATTCCTGACTTTTCTAATATTGTTCGCAAAACTTTTCAAAACTCTTCTTTCAAATTTATTCAAAGTCCAACATATTTAGACGACGTTATTACTTACGAAGAACAACAAGAAAAATTAAAATACCATCACGAGGGCAAAGTATGCCATAGAGGCATTAACGAAACCGAAATGTCTCTCAAAAAACGCTATTTTTGGCCTAAACTTAAGATCGATGTAGAAAAATACATAAACAACTGCGATATCTGCCAGTTATCTAAATACGATAGGAATCCCCCGGTAGTGAAATTTAATATAACACCCACGAGCTCCAAGCCATTCGAAGTTATACATTTGGACACGTTTCAGATGGAAAATCAAAAATTTTTGACCGCAATAGACTCGTTCTCGCGATATGCGCAAGCATATAAAATTACAGGAGCGTCAGCAATAAATACTATTGACTGCCTTTTACAATTTGCAACTCACCACGGGTTACCACGGACAATTGTGTGCGACAACGGCACCGAATTCAATAATACCACCCTAAAAGACTTTATAAAATTACACAAAATTAACATCCATTTCACAACACCGAATAATTCCAATAGTAACAGTCTAGTTGAGCGTCTACATTCCACCCTCATAGAGCATATAAGATGCCTAAGATTGTCAGACAAAGAAAGTCGCATAGATAAGCTTATGCTTTATGCCATTTTAGCGTACAATAACACTATTCATTCTGTTACTAAGCAAACCCCTTTTGACGTTGTAAGCGGCCACACAGACAGTGTAAATGCATTCGATACAACTGCCGAAATGTTGATTAATGAATATATAAATGAACACAAAAACAAGACATCCTTACTTTATGACAAAATTCATCAAATTAGTCAAAGTATGAAAGAAAAGGTCATCCAAAAGCGCAACGAAAAACGCGAAGATCCGATATCCTATAGAGAAAATGCCACCGCCTTTGAAAAGAACCCCCTTCGATCAAAAATCAAACCTCGTTTCAAAAAGGTAACAATTGTTAAAGATCTAGGTATAAAAGCTAAACTACCTAACAAAATAGTACATAAGAAAAACCTCAAACGTCCAAGGAAATTCACAAATCAATCTCTCTTACAGGATGACAAATCGAAAGACGATGACGAACTTCCCGACATTCCTGATAATCCTAACCCTGACATCCCAAGCACTAGTGCTGGAAGTAAAAATTAACGACCTTAAAGATACCCCGGGCATTTTACCCTTTAAATTAGGAAATGCTCAGATAATAACTAAAAAACATACTTTTATCCATTATGTGCAAACTAAACCGCTAAAGAACGAAGTGAAAAATTTAATTTCTATATATAATAATCTCAATCAATCCATTTTTAATGAGACAGAATATGTTTTCACATCTAGCTTAAGAAATAATTACGAAAATTTAAAACCCCTAATTTTAGAAGTAGAGAATAAGATAAAGGGTATAAGCTTTAATAAACGTAGTAAACGCGGCCTTTTTAATATCATTGGTACCATAAACAAGTGGTTTACAGGGTCTCTCGATGCGAATGATGGAGTAAAATACGATAATGCTATACGCACTCTCGAAAAGAACCAACAGAAAATTTTATCGCAAACTAATAACCAAATTTCACTATTTAAAAAGTTGATTGACCATTACAGCAATTCGATAGAAACAATAATTAATAATCAACAAAAGATTTCAGAGTATATGGAACGCTTCTATGAACGAGTTCAACATGAAACAGATATTTTCTACAAGTATACCGTATACCTCAGTATACTAAATCAAATTTTCATCAATGCAAATGTCATTATTACTTTTATCGATAATTTAGAAAATGCTATAACATTTTCCCATTTGCACACAATTCACCCGGACATTCTAAGTATTGACGATTTAAAAGAAATACTAAAAGAGCTAAATACACACTATTCTTCTGACGAAATTGTTGACTTAAGTCTATACGACTGGTACTCGGTTATAAAAACAAGCTGTTTTATCTCAAATAATCAAATAATATTCTCCTTAGATTTTCCTTTGGTCCACCCAAATAAATTCGAATATTATCACTTATATCCTATCCCCTCATCGGACAATTCCATAATTTTACCCCTAAAATCCTACTTGGCTCTGAGCAACACCAACTACCAATATATGGATAGCCCCTGCGAAGGAGTCAACGGAACTCACATTTGCCTTCAAGAACGCCTGATTTCCAACCCCAAAGAAGATTGCGTTACTGCTCTGATCATTGGAGAAGAATCAAGCTGCAATATGGTCAAGATACAAATTCACAACCAAATAGTAGAGAAAGTTAACGACGAGTTCATAATCGTGATCCCAAAGGACAACATGAAAATAAAATCAACCTGCAAGGATACTGAATACCACGTATTGCAAACTCCGCACCTTATCTGGTTACCAACGAATTGTAAAATTGAAATCAATGGAATTATATATAGCAACGAAAAATCCAACAGCAAGACGCACTCCTTGATACTACCCGCAATTAAAACTAGTATGACAAAGGAAAGCCAAAGTTTTGGAAAACTACATATAAAAAATATATCTCTCAACGAACTGCATACTCTCCGAAAACACATCGATTCAATCAGCCCAGTTGTCATGGAACAATTTCAAGAAACAAATAATAATTGGGTTTTATGGATAACTATAACAACAATAATAATAATATTGATTGGGTATGGAATCTACAAATGCCGAAAGCTTTGGATACGTTCGACGAACTCAAAGAAGAAGAAAGAAGAACAAGAAGAAAAGGTGCCTACTTCAGTCCTTTTCATCCCTGAAGTAGCCTCTTGAGGATGGAGGAGTTACGTACATAGAAGTTCCTGATACATCAAAAGAAGAAGTGCAAGAACAGCTGCCACATCAGCAAAAACGATTTTATAAAAACTTTGTATAACATTCGCGAGAGACAGATTGAAGCCGTACTCCTTGTAACGCGTTTACCCAAATAAACGATTTTTAAAAAGCCTACTGCTGCGTTGATACATGTAATTAATATTAGCGTTTCACTATAAAGACACCAGCACAAAGGCTCGACGACCAATAACTTGAAACGACCGAAAAAAGCAGCCGCATGGACTTTTTATTTAGAGTGCGTAAAAAGTAAAATTCGCCCGAAAATGAACAAGTGGAGCCATCTATGGAGCCAACACAACAAATTCAATAACACAACATGACCAAAATGCAGGACTCCTTTACACTACATGCAATATACAAGTTGTATAACAATTTTCAGCCTTAGTAAAATCATTTTATTACCTCGGCAAATAAGACACCTTTGATAGCGCACCTGAGTCACCTGTTCTCGGTTTCGCTTGACTGACCGCAGTATGTTTGTGTACACAAGCATTGTCATGAACTACAAAAAAACTAGCCTTAGTAAATTCAAACAATTTTTTAGGCGCTGGATCTTGGACTATTTCGTCAAGAGCTGCTGCTGACGCTGCTGTAGCCAAGCTTTTGTGGTAATCGCACAAAAACTCAGTTCCAGTTGTTTTCACTGTACCTGTAATAAAAGACATACTATAATACTTACCTAGTTAATGAACTTTACAATTAAATTTTGAATAAAAGAGTTTCTTGTGTTTAAAAAAGTAAAAATAAATATGCGGTAGATACCCATACTTATTTTATTATTTTTTATTTAATACCTATTACACTAGATCAAAATATGGCAACAATCTATCCAGGTACAGGTATACTATTTCCAAATTTGGTTCAAATACCTTTGATGGTTTGTAAATTCTTACGTTGTCCTCCATGAACACGATATTTTTTACTCTGATCAAGTGACGAGGTTGCAATCTCGTGCCAGTAGCAAGTGCTAATATAATTGCAAGTTTCTTTGATAAATCCAGTAATGTTAGTGAGTTGTTGTTGCCTTTTGGAGCTTTCAAGTAACGAAGGACAGAGCTAGGGTCCCAGGTATAGTTGCTAAACTTTTCATAAAACGTCTGATGAGAATGTTCTTAGTTACCTACTTCTTCGGTAAGATTAAAGCCAAGGCCGATCAATGTTGATTAAATGATCCAAAGGTGGTATTTTTAGTGTTTGGTTCATTTTGTAAAAACAATAATAAATTGGCAACTGATCCGAGGAAAGGATCTATTCCTTGATCACCGCAAAAAACCCACCAGGCTTTTATAGAGACACTGAATACTGTTTTAAAGAAGATTCCGAGATTGACTGGAGAATTGTTTCCAATGTCTTTGCTGGGTAACCTTTTTTCATCAATGCCTGGCTGATAGCTTCCCTGCTACCTGGGAAAGGTTGCCGTTGAGTGGGTGCGACTGTCTAAAACGAGAAGACAATAAATTCGGTTGTGGTTCAAAATAAATTTCAGGGCAAATAAGAAGCTCTTTGAACAAAGGGTACCAGCACAGAATAGCCATTACGGTGGCTATTCTGTGGTACCAGGCTGAGTTGGTCAGTCTGGTACTACAAATATACCGACAGCCACAGCGTTGTCTAATATCATTTTAGTAAGTGCCTTTAGAATCATGGAACAAGGAGGAAATGCGTAGAAAAACATATCCCATTTAATAGAAAATGCACCCGTATAGCTTGCCTCTGGGTCTATTCGGTCTATATGCCAAGATACTTATTTTTTTGTGTAGGAAGCGAATAGGTCTATTTCAGGTTGGCCAAAAGTCGACACTATCACCTCGTAACAATCGGTATTTAGTTCCCATTCGGTTTCTTTTGCAATTATTCTAGAATATTTGTCAGCCTTATTTAAAGAAGAATTGACATAATTAGCTGAAAAGCCAAATATTTCTACTTTCGCACCATTGCCATATCTGCTTGGAAAGGAGGGACAGTTCCTTGTGTTGAACGCTTCCCATTCGGTTGATGTATGAAAGGGCTGTTGAATTATTTACTCGGACCTAGACATTGCAATTTGCTAAGTTACTTGAGAAGCATTTCAAGCCAATAAATAGGGGGCACATGCTAGCGACGCCTCGCGTCGGGTATTATTTGTCAGTAGTAGGTAGTAGGTATATTGCCAATTAATAATTGGTAAGGAATCTTATACAATACTATAATCACTGGTAGGTATAAATCAAAAACTAACTTCAACAACTTTGTTTTCTGCGTTTTCGGAGAATAAATGTTCCTACTTTCTCAAAGATATTGTTAAGTTAAAGTGAAATGACGCAGAATGATAAATGTCAAGTAAAAGTGTCATGACAACAGAACAAATAACCTATCTAATTATCTATACTCACTTCTGTTTGAATAACTGGTAATAATATTTTACTGAATTCCATTGATCACTTAACAACTTCTTTGAGAATTAGTTGAGACCTATCCCACAAAATTCTATGAGAGGATATAAATAAAATACAGGAAAATATTAGGGAAAGTGTATCTGCTTGTGATTTTAATTACATATCAATTTGTATCAGCAAAAGCTATAATAGGCATTTTGATAGAGTCAAACCGTTGAGTGAGGAATAATAAGAGGCGCAACCTTACGGGACGCAGCGTAGCCGAAAACGTCGCGCGAAAAGCGTTCGAGATAAAAAGCATTCGAGACAAAAAAATACATATCTTTCCAGTAAAATAAAAAATATATAAAATTGTACCGTTAGCCCGTTGTAGAGGGATCGGTGTTCTAGAAAACATAAACAAGTTGTAAAAATCCGTGGTCGCTATGCGACTATAGCGAGTGGGGGCAACGGGGGGCTTTAGGGTAAGCACACGAAAACTGGTCACGCAATTTTATATGGGCGTTGCGCCTCTTATTATTCCTCACTCAACGGTCAAACTTAGGCAGATTAACAAATTTCGAAGATTAGTTGAGGAAAAGCATAGTGAGGAATTGAATCAAATAGACAATGATTTTGTCAACAGAACAGTAATTAATTTATCTAACAGAGAACTTACAATTTCAGAAAAGTTAGTTTTGGCAAAAGGGTTAAATTTTTCTGTTGCTGACAACAAGATTTCTAAGCTTGACATAGTAGCATCGGTAGAGGAAACAGCTCAAGCATTACCTGAGGAATTAGGCCAAGAATTTAGAGTCAGGTAAAAAATAAACTTAGAAAAAGATTTTAAACCAAAGTCAAATATTTCGAAGGATGAAAAAGCAGCAATTAGATCACTTAAATCAGATAGGATAATTAAAATATTACCAGCAGATAAAGGAAATGCAACTGTTATTTTAGAAAAAACTGTGTATGATAATAAATTAAATGATTTATTAAATGAAGGAACTTACAAGAAGATAAACGAAGACCCTACAACTTCAATAGAAACTAAAATATACAAAACACTGTATAAATACCGCGAACAAATGGCACAGAGACAAAGGACACTTCATTCAAAACCTCCACACTTACACGGATTACCAAAAATACACAAAACTAACATTCCTCTTCGCCCCATTGTAAGCTCAATAAATTCGCCATGTCATTCGTTGGCAAAATATTTACTTAAAATTGTTAATCCGTTAGTAGGAAACTCAAATTCATTTATCAGAAACAGTAATCATTTTTTAGAAAAAATTAGGGAACATCAATTTCCGGATAATTATATATTAGCTAGCTTTGATGTGGTTAGACTTTTTACAAATGTCCCTGTTGACAAATCATTGAATGTTTTACGCAGAAAGTTAGAAAGTGATCAGACTTTAGTAGAAAGGACAAATTTGAATATAGATGCAATATTAGAACTAACAACACTATGTGTTAAAACCACTTATTTTCAACTAGGAAATGAATTTTACCAGCAGGAATTTGGAATGGCTATGGGGTCTCCTTTATCACAATTATTCATAAGCAATTTATTTATGGAAGATTTTGAGCAAAATGAGTTGACTAGATATGTTCACCAACCTAATGTTTGGTGGAGATATGTAGATGACATATTTGTTATATGGGAACATGGAGTAGATGATTTAAATTCATTATTAAATTTTATAAACTCGTAAGAACCTTCTATTAAGTCTGCCTTAGAAATTGAAAATAATAATCAATTACCTTTCTTAGATGTTTCTATACTGAACTCAGATAGTATAGAAACTAGTGTCCATAGAAAACCAGCACATACTAATAGATATCTCCATTTTAATTCCAATCATTATATTAGTGTTAAAAAAGGAGTAATTAAAAGTTTGTATGACAGGGCTAAAGAGATTTGTTCTAATAACACAAAATTTGAGGAGGAAATTAAACATATAAAACATGTTCTTGAGAAGAATAGTTATCCTACTGAATTTATTGAGCAAGTTTTTCAGGATTGCAAACAAAATAATAATGCTAATAGAATTAGAGAAATAAATCTGGTGGACCGACCAGTAAATTTAATTATTCCTTATATTCCTGGACTATCAGATAAGCTAGGCAATCGTTTTAATGTCAGAACAGTATTTAAAACCAAAAATACATTTAACGTTCGTTTAAAAGAACATAAAAATTATATCAGGCAAAATCAAATTTCCAAGAATTTATTAATTTTCCAGGCAACTTGCAAAAATTGTCTTTAAACCAGTTTGGTGGCGAAAAACCCAATTAAAATTCAATGGATCTGTTTACGCCACAAATAAATTTTAGAAAATATTCTATGATTATCATTAAAAGAGCGTGTTCACATATTTTTGACTTTGAAATTTGATTTTGAATAATATAAGTTTATGTTCTTTTAAAAGAAGGTTAAATGGCCTACAAGTCTCCCCAACATAGAATTTTCCACATTCACAACGAATGTTATAAATGCAATTTTTTAAACTTTGTACCTCATTAAATGGTTTCACTTTAACTATAGCATCTTAATGTGTTTTTGGTTTTAAATACTGTTCTGGCATTAAAAGGATTGCCTATGCTTTTTAACTTATCTGATGGTCCAGGAATAGTTAAATTTATTGGTCGGCCCACCAGATTTATTTCTCTAATTCTACTAGCATTGTAGTTTTGATGGCAATCCTGAAAAACTTTCTCCACAAATTCACTAGAATACTGTTCTTCGCGATATGAAGCACCCCATTGGTATCACAGAAACTGCGAAACAGTGGCGCTATCATACCCTGTACAATATTCTGTTATGAAATCCCCGATATCTCGATTCGTTCGTAATTAATGGAAGAAAACCCCAATTAAAAATTAAAAAATTATATGGATCTGTTTGCACCACAAAGAAATTTCCGACAATATGTAAACTGGCATTTTATATTTCCATGTCAATGACACAGCAACACTCTCAGTCACCTGGTCCTACCCTGAGGGTTCCGAAAGAACCTTATCAGCATCGAGAGAGCACTTTATCCGTTTCAGACGAAAAGAACGATCTTGCGTCGCCACCTATCAACCGCATCCAAAACCCTCAAACGCTGGAGCGAGTTTCGACCGTGCCCTGCACTTCCCCAATTAAGCTACGTTTTCCTAGCTGCGAGAAACGCACTGCGGACGCCGCATGCGTTTTAAACGCAAATCACCGCTCAAATTCCAATGTAGTCCTACACGACATTTAATCGTTGAATGATGGAATAAACGCAGAGAAATAGGTGAATTGGCGTGAAACGCAGCACAGAAAAATGCCCAAAGCCACACGCTTAGGTTGGCAACGGTTTAATCACGGGCTGAAGTTATCTGCAGTTATCGGCTTTTCAGTTTGTCTTGAATGTTACATTTAAAAATATATATCGCCAAAAATGGGTTTATTTGTTAAAACATCAAAAAGTTTTACTTGAAGAAGTTGTTTCTTTTTCAATTTGGCCTAAATGTGCCAAATTTGAACGCTCAAATAAAAGATTTAGTTTTTTGCCAATTTTTAATATTTATGAAATTTCTGAAAAATTTAAAATCTATTTTACGTATCTATCATCAAATTCTTGACTTTTATGAAACAAATAATTATAACCTTTAAGTTTAATTTCACATTAATCGATATTAATGAGTAGGCCATGGAGAGAATAGAAGCAATTGTTGTTTTTATTTGACAGTTTGATACTCTTGAAACGGAAAATGGTGAAAATGTTGACTGTAGAAGACAAAATTGAAATTGTTTTAATATGTGGAGAAAATAATACGACATATCGGCTAGTTGCTGACATTTATCCGGAAAAAATGTACATAAGTGGACTATGAATGAACTTTAGTAAAATTTAAAAGTACAGATTCAGTTTTAACAACCCTTGGAAAAATACCGAAGAAGTGCGACATAACGTTTATTCGTTGACTGAAGGTTTAATCTTCACCCAACGGTTTATTCTTTGGCTAATTTGGGAAATACTGGATTCTTCATGTTGTGTCACGTCTAAACAAACATTATGTCGCACTTCTTCAGTGTTTTTCCAAGGGGTGTGAGGTTTTTAAAAATTATTTATAACTGAACCTGTATTTTTACATTTTACTAAAATTCTACTCTTATTCGAGTTATGTACATTTTTGCCGGATGTGCGTAAAAATTTCAGCAATTTGTTGATATTTTCTCCACATATTAAAATAATTTCAATTTTGTAAACAGTCAACATTTCAACAACGTTTCAAGTTCAAGGGTATTAAACTGTCAAATAAAAACAATTGCATCAATTCTCTCCATGGCTTAGGTGAAATATGAAATTAACCTTAAAGGTAATAATTACTTGTTCCGTAAAAGTCAAGAATTTTGCTTAGATACGTAAAATAGTTTGATGATATTTTAATTATTTATTATTATTTCGGCATCAAAATGTAATGTAACTAAATTTATACCCTAAATGCTAGACGGTACATCAACTTTGCAGCAAACATAACACATAACAGAATTTTAAAGCGTTGATACCATTTTTTTTTAAAATACCTATTCTTATTGGTAATTATTAATAAAAAGTTAATAGAATGATAAAGCTAGTCATATAATAGTTATTTATGTACCACGGCACTGAAGTTCAACTTTTTATGACTCATGTAGAATTTAGTTGCCGAGGCCTCTGGCCGAGGCAAATAAACCAAACCAAAATTTTTAGTTTATAGTTATTATTGTTAGGTTATGAACTGGCCTTTATTATTTACCAAATGGTACAAAAACTACTTAGAGCTACTCTTACACTCAACCATCCTGCCAAAGGACATCTGATGTTACATGATTTTACAAGCTAAAATTTAGATACCTCAGTTATAAAAGAAAACACACATAACCAAAGAAAATAAAGAAAAACGAATAGTGTGCGATTATATGCCACAAATTTCTGGAAAAAGGATATAAAATAAATTTCTGGAATAAGGATATAAAACAAAAACAAAAAATGTCCATTATTATACCAACGCAGATTAATGATGCTCAGATTGAAGTAAATGGCATTTAATACTTTTCTTGAATATGTGATGATTTAAATGATGGTATGTCATTATAGTAGAGTGGTGCATTATATGTAACGAACGCCGAAAACAGATCTTTTATGGTGAAGTACAGTCGGTACAGAGATGGTAAGTGTGTGCCGAATTTCTCGTGCATGGGCTTCATTTCTTAGAATCCGTTTTTCTTTTAAATAAGCTGGTATAGATAGAACTGAAACCATATGCTCAAAGACGATATAGTGATACTTTATAAGCCAATTTAACGCAGCGTACCCGGCAGAGACATGATCAAAACGACAGAGTCTAAGGACAAACCTCAGGCAATTATTTTAAATTCCTAGAGATGAAAACACGAAGGTACAGGATTCGAGGCGACGCGACGGCTCGCTACAATAAAATGGGCACATATTTTTCGGTGGGTACTAAGAGAACATCCATTAAACCGTGGCACTGTTTAAAATTCTGATAAAGCAGCAATTAGTTTAGGCCACAAATGACACAAAAATAAATGGTAAGATTTATTGGGGGATTTGTTGGACGAAAATTGTTATTTGTAAAACAGGCTTTAATAAATGGAGTATTGTGTATAGGTGCTTGTAAGCCTGCCGTGGTTTCAGCACGGCCAGAACTGGGCACTTCTCAAGTTGGTGGCACTCCTAGGTCTGTACTTGTTCAGGGGGTGGCCGCCTTAAATCGGCCCGGCACGTAGGCCACAGTGGGCCCGTTGTGCCCCCATGGCCAGCATCACACGGGGGCCAGCACGCCGGCCATCTTGATGAAGGCCCGCAGCTCACCCACCCTGACACCATACACATCCTCCGCGCTCAGTTTGGCTGAGCCAAAGAACTCGAATCTGACCGTGTCAAGTGCAGGGCATTCAGTGACCAAGTGGTGCGGGGTCCCCTCATCCTCCAGACACCATCTGCACTCAGGCTCCCCTCCCACTCCTATAAGGTGCAGGTGGCGAGCCAGGCAGCAGTGTCCGCTGAGGACCCTTAGGTACCCTTAACTCAGACCTTGGCAGACGCAGCAGCTCCCGAGACAGGGCGGTCGACGGCCCACGAATCATGAGCCTAGTCTGCCTCATCCCCGGAGCCCTGCGCCACTCCTCGACGAACCTGCCATGCAGCCATTCGTCCAGGGCTCCAATTGCGACCCGTGGCGCAATCCCCAATATTGGTTGTGCCCCCATGGCCAGCATCACACGGGGGCCAGCACGCCGGCCATCTTGATGAAGGCCCGCAGCTCACCCACCCTGACACCATACACATCCTCCGCGCTCAGTTTGGCTGAGCCAAAGAACTCGAATCTGACCGTGTCAAGTGCAGGGCATTCAGTGACCAAGTGGTGCGGGGTCCCCTCATCCTCCAGACACCATCTGCACTCAGGCTCCCCTCCCACTCCTATAAGGTGCAGGTGGCGAGCCAGGCAGCAGTGTCCGCTGAGGACCCTTAGGTACCCTTAACTCAGACCTTGGCAGACGCAGCAGCTCCCGAGACAGGGCGGTCGACGGCCCACGAATCATGAGCCTAGTCTGCCTCATCCCCGGAGCCCTGCGCCACTCCTCGACGAACCTGCCATGCAGCCATTCGTCCAGGGCTCCAATTGCGACCCGTGGCGCAATCCCCAATATTGGTTGTGCCCCCATGGCCAGCATCACACGGGGGCCAGCACGCCGGCCATCTTGATGAAGGCCCGCAGCTCACCCACCCTGACACCATACACATCCTCCGCGCTCAGTTTGGCTGAGCCAAAGAACTCGAATCTGACCGTGTCAAGTGCAGGGCATTCAGTGACCAAGTGGTGCGGGGTCCCCTCATCCTCCAGACACCATCTGCACTCAGGCTCCCCTCCCACTCCTATAAGGTGCAGGTGGCGAGCCAGGCAGCAGTGTCCGCTGAGGACCCTTAGGTACCCTTAACTCAGACCTTGGCAGACGCAGCAGCTCCCGAGACAGGGCGGTCGACGGCCCACGAATCATGAGCCTAGTCTGCCTCATCCCCGGAGCCCTGCGCCACTCCTCGACGAACCTGCCATGCAGCCATTCGTCCAGGGCTCCAATTGCGACCCGTGGCGCAATCCCCAATATTGGTTCTGGCCCCACTGGTCTTCCCATGGATCCCTCGCTAACCACCCAACAAACACTGATAAATGGGCCATTTGTAAAAATGTATTGGGCAACCATCACTGCATCATTGGAACGATAATAAATCACTATAAAAATTAAAGACAAAAACAAAAATTCAAAATTGTAATAAAACACCAAATGTTTACCTGAAAAGAGAAAAAAATTTTTAACTAGAATTTTTTAACTATTAACTTTAAAAACCGACAAATATTTTGGATGTTTGATTAAGAATAAAATTACGTTGGGATCAGTGTGAGACTCAATCTTCTAACTTCGAATTAACCTGCAGGTATCAGGTATGCATAGCCCCCAGGTTCATATATTAAATTTCCTTATCTTTCACCTATTTACCGTAACACAATGCACTAATCCATAATCCACATCTATAAGTCGCTTCCTCACAATATGCAGATATAGTATGGCTTATATTTTGACTACATTTTGATGCACTATGGACCGAACGAACTCGGCGTGCATGCACACACGGCAACACACGACCACAATATGGCGCCAGCGCCGCCAACGACGCCGGCCTCAAGGCAGTAAAAATGATGAACGGTGACACAGCGCAAGCGCGGTAAACTCATCAGGTTTTGCCATTCATGGTAATTTAAATAAAAAGTACAGGTAATAATGTGGACTTTTGCCTATAGTGGACCGCAAGTGGCACATCATTCATATATTTGCACATCCCTTGCTGATGGTTGCATGGCAAAGAACCATTATTGGCCCATTGGTGTTTTCTTATCATATTTCCATCGGTAGTATTCCAACACTTTACCTGAAATGGGCCATTGAAGGCTAACCAATCCCATCACAAATCCATCAATTGCAGCAATGGCCCATTAAAAATCCAGAAGTTGAATGTTTGTTGGGCAGGCGCATACGACAGAACAACCCTGTTCCCTTCGGCCACCAGCCTGAGCAAACTCATTCTACAGTCCTCCACCAATGGGGCATGCAGCCTATGGGTTTATACAGTGTGACCCATTTGTTTTGGGGTCAGTCTGTAAAAAGTGTATCAATCGTGCGATTTGGCTGATTTTTTTTTTAAATTGTAGAGCTCGATGAACTGCACATTTTGAACAAAAATTGCCTGGTTCGCATAAAATCCAAAGCCTACTATGACCGTTTTTATGAGCAAAATTTTAAGAAACCATATTAGCGTTTTTTTTTGAAAAAATCTGTGTGCGCCAATGGATTGAGCACCCCTCGAAATGGGTATGTACAAAATTTCATCAAAATATTTCAAGTAATAACGATTTTGTAGAAAAATTAAAAATGCAGCCAAGGTACGTCTTTATTTTCAAAAATTCAAAGTTGGCCATGGAAAATAATTGAATTGTAATAATACAACCTTATGCTTATAAACACAAAACATAAAAACAATTAAAATTATAAAATTTTTGTAACTTCTACCAAGCCTCCATTTTCTACAATGCATTTGTCGTTCCTCTTGCCTACATTCAAAATTACATTTCGTATTTGCTGTGGAGTAATTTCCTCACAACTACGGTTTATCCTAGCTTGCAGTTCTTGTAAATTATGGGGTCTTGACTTATAAACATTTTGCTTAAGTGTACCCCAAAGAAAAAAATCTAAAGGAGTTAAGTCCGGAGATCTCGGTGGCCACTCACAGAAAGGACTATTTCGCCCTATCCAACAGTTTTCAAAATTATTATCTAGCCAGTTTCTGATTAAACGAGCATTATGAATAGGACTGCCATCTAACTGTAACTTTAAATTTAAACGGTATCTTAATGGTAACTCATCTAAAGCATTTCTAAATTCAATTTCTAGAAAATTCAAGAAGCCAGCCGCATTCAAATTCCCTTCAAAGAAAAATGGGCCAATTATTCTGTCGCGTAGTATTCCACACCAAACGTTATTTTTTTGTGAATATTGTCTCCTTGCATTTATTATAAACTCTGGATTTTCAGCTGACCAGTGACGGCAGTTTTGACTTGATACTACACCATTTGTAGTAAACGTGGCTTCGTCGGTGAATAAAATTTCATTTAAAAAGTTGCCATTATGGAGATATTCACCTTGCAGCCAATAGCAAAATTCTAATCTTCTCTCCTCATCTCCTGGTTCCAAGGTGTGCAAAAATTTTGGCTTAAACGGTTTTATTTTGTTTTGTCTCAAACATCTCCTTATACTCTCTCTGGGTATATGAAGGTCTAAACTAGCCGTTCGAACACTATTTCGAGGATTGTCACTAAAGTATTGCAGAATTTGATTGTTATTTTCAACAAGTCCACGGCGTCCATTTTGCCTAGTTTTTAATAAATTTTTAGAAATCGATCCAGTTTCATCAAAAATATTGTTTATACGTTGTACCATTGAGTAAACCCTATTTATTCCTTTACTCAATGGTTGTACAGTACTTCGACTCACTGATCTACCTGGGTGTCTATTGTTAAATTCGGCCGCAGCTTCTGCTGCCGAGCGCTCGTTGTCGCCCACGAGTCGAACAATTTCTATTTTAAAAGCTTTTTTGTCTCTTATGCTTAAATATTCCATAATTATGATAATTAATTGTATTGAGCACAAACAATTTCTGAACTCAATTTAGACAGTTTGACACTTAATAAAAGTAAACAATTCAATTATTTTCCATGGCCAACTTTGAATTTTTGAAAATAAAGACGTACCTTGGCTGAATTTTTAATTTTTCTACAAAATCGTTATTACTTGAAATATTTTGATGAAATTTTGTACATACCCATTTCGAGGGGTGCTCAATCCATTGGCGCACACAGATTTTTTCAAAAAAAAACGCTAATATGGTTTCTTAAAATTTTGCTCATAAAAACGGTCATAGTAGGCTTTGGATTTTATGCGAACCAGGCAATTTTTGTTCAAAATGTGCAGTTCATCGAGCTCTACAATTTAAAAAAAAAATCAGCCAAATCGCACGATTGATACACTTTTTACAGACTGACCCCAAAACAAATGGGTCACACTGTATATGTTTATAATTTGGTCTGAGGTTCGCACCACCAGTCCCTAGGTCAGAAACTGACGAAATTCGAGTCATGCGCACGACGTGCAGTCCGCAAACTGCCGGGCACTGTTCGCCGACTCCTTCTGGAAACGAACCTTAACGTTTAGAGGCGCGCGAGCTTCGCGCCGCCGCAGCCCCGCTCCCCCTTGCAGTCCCGCTCGGGCCGCGATGGAGCGAGTGCTTCGGCGCGTCGGCCTGTCGAAGCGGTCGCAGCAGGCCGACGGCGGCGAGACGGGGCCCGCGGTCTCGACGGCGGCGCCGCGGCGGCGACGCCGGTCGCGGTCCCGGCGCCGGCCGCCCGCCGCCGCGGTCGACGCCAAGGGCGGCCGCTGCAGCCTCTTCCGGATCAACTGGGAGGCCGTCAGGGACTGCAGGTCAGTCGGTGGAGGCACCTGGCCGATGGGCCCGTCCAGCTTGGAGCAACTGCGTAAAACGAGACCGGAAGACGTTCTTTTATTTGTACGCTTTGCGTAGATTTGGAACTGGTGACGTGCAACAAACATAACCTCTAGTTTTGTTGTCAAACTGCGGGTTTGACCTTGTTTCTTCAGCATGCATTTACCGAACATTATTAGGTCAATATGTTACCTTTATTTGTTCTGTATTTCTGCCAATGATCTCACTTCTTTTTCTCCTAAACATTTGAAGAAAATAATCAAAGGTGATAATATTAATGTAGACATAACCTTCTTGTAACGAAGCTGCCATAGTTGAATAACCCTTCCTATTTATTTACTTTAATTCAGCGAGAAAACTATAGTAATAATCATTGAAACTTTGTTATAAATACCTACTAAAGTCAACAACAGATGAGAATATGCTACTTTAACAAAAATGTACATTTGATAAACTATAATTATCTTCACATATTCTCTTGGAGTCACCACGGTATCAACTAGGAGGCCGAAAGAGACTGTAGGTCCATTGGTGAAGATCAAAATCCAATAGACACATTCAGCCAAAGGAATAACGAAGCAAGATTGGCGAGCGCTTTTTTATTTATACGCTTCGCGTAGACTTAAAACTTTTAACTAGCAACAAACATAACCTCTAGTTTTTTTGTCAAACTGCGGATTTGACCTTGTTTCTAGCATGCAATTACCCAACATTATTAGATAAATATGTTACCCTTATTTGTTCTGTATTTCTGCCAATGATCTCACTTATTTTTCTCCTAAACATTTGAAGAAAAGAATTAAATGTGATAATATTAATGTCGACATAACCTTCTTGTAACGAAGCTGCCACAGTTGAATAACCTTTCTTATTTATTTACTTTAATTCAGCGAGAAAACTAGTAATAATCATTGAAACTTTGTGTTCTGAAATCCACCATCGAAATAAAAATAGTAAAAGCTCCTACACCTAAATATTGCTTTTTGGTGTAATAAATATACTATCTACTTGTCGAGCGCATAAAATACTAAACAATACTTACCCGTACTGTTCGAGGTAATATTTTAAACAAGGGTCGCAAATATTTCTCAAGTGACCTAGATAGTTAAGTATAGGTACATTATTATCTTATTAGAAATCCTATAAGCGGAAATCGAATATAACTGCATTAGAAGTACTAACAGTGCATCATGTACATTATATAATATATCAGTTTGGTGACATCGAAAATATGGGAACGGAAGTGGTCTAAGTATTCAATGTTATAAATACCTAGTACAGTCGACAACAGATGAGAATAGGCTACTTTAACATTTGATAAACTATATTATTTATCTTCTCTTATTCTCTTGGAGTCACCACGGTATCAACTGGGAGGCTGGAAGAGACTGTAGGTCCGTTGGTGAAGATCAAAATCCAATAGACACATTCAGCTAGAGGAATAACGAAGCAGCTGCATAAAATGAGATTCGCATAAACTTAAAGCTTTTAACTTACAACAAACATAACTTCTAGTTTTGTTTGTCAAACTGAGGATTTGACCTTGTTTCTAGCTGCACTCCTTATTAGGTCAGTATATGTTACCCTTACCTACTTATTCTGTGTTTCTGCCAATGATCTTACTTCTTTTTCTCCTAAACATTTGAAGAAAAAAATCAAATGTGATCATATTAATGTAGACATAATTTGTTTGTAACGAAGCTGCCATAGTTGAATAACCCTTCCTATTTATTTACTTTTATTCAGCGAAAAAACTAGTAAAAGTTATTATAAAACTTTGTCTTCTGATAATAGAAATTCACCATCAAAATAAAAATGGTAAAAGTACCTACACCTGTATGTTGCTTTTTGGTCTAATAAATATACTACTTGTCGACTTAGATAGTTAAATATATCGTTATCTTATTAGAAGTCCTATAAGCGGAAATCGAATATAACAGCATTAGAAGTATTAACAGTGCACCATCTACATATGATAATATATCTGTTTGGTGACAACGAGAATATGAGAACAGAAGTGGCCTAAGTAATCAATGTTATAAATACATACTACAACATCAACAACAGATAAGATGTACATTTGGTAAACTATACTTCTCTTCTCATATTCTTTTGAAGTCACTACGGTATCAATTGAGAGGCCGAAGGAGACTGTAGTGGAGATACAAATCCAATAGACACATCCAGCTTAAAGGAACAATGAAGTAGCTGCATCAAATAAGATTGGTGGGCGCTTTTTTATTTATACGCTTCGCGTAGACTTAAAACTTTTTATTTGCAACAAACATAACCTATGGTTTTTCAGTTTCTAGCATGCATTTACCCAACATTATTAGGTCAATACGTTACCCTTATTTGTTCTGTATTTCTGTCAATGATCTCACTTCTTTTTCTCCTAAACATTTGAAGAAAATAATCAAATGTGAAAATACTAATGTCGACATAACCTTCTTGTACTGAAGCTGCCACAGTTAAATAACCTTTTTTGTCTAATTAGATATATATTTGTCGTGCAAATAGAGTACTAAACAATACGTATCCTTATTACTCTTCAAGGTAATATTTTAAACAATGGTCTCAAAAATTTCTCATATGACCTAGATAAGTATATCTATCGTTATCTTATTAGAATCCCGATCCTAAGATCGTCTTTGCTTTCATTAAATCTGCCGTTTTCAAGATAACCCCAAAATTTAAATATTTTACTAATTTACACTTATTTAACTCTTCCACCGTTTATACTGTGTCATAAACTTAGGCATCATAATAGAAATGAAATTATACCCACTGTTTAAGAAGCTTTTGCAACAGAAATGCACAAGTGCTGTCGAAACGCCGAAAAAGATGTAGAGGCGCAGCTAATGTAAGCTCACTTCAATGTTTGAGCAATGACGAATCCACTCAGATTCCTCAGAACGAACAGCACACTGGAAAGTTTTCCGCGGGGAGTTGAATAAGCGGAAATCGATTTGATACTCCACCAAAAACATCATATCTAGTAATGAACTGAAACAATGGCGGCACGTATAAATTGTGAGGGTATATCGCATATACAGTATGTCCCCGGATAAACTATACCTTCAACTTTTGCATTTTATTAAAAATAGTTTTGCTTATTCTGTATTCTGTAAAGTCCACAGTCATATTCAAAGTTTATAAACAACATAGAGGTTGGTTAAAAAACAAGAAACCGTAAAATTTAGTCAAGAAAAAAAGTACCTGTTTTTTGAGAGAATATAGTAATAATCTTACAAGAAAAAGATTTTTATAATATCAATAAAAGCTCAGAGATATCAAATTTGACAGTTGTACATATTTCAATCAAGAGGGATATTTTTGTGACATAGCAGGTAAAAGATAGGAAACGCCGGAGTTTTCTATATCTCACCGCTACTTACTAATAGTCAGTTGATTCAAATCAAATACCATCTAGTGGATGGAACCCGTATGCCCCGGTAGCTTAGTTGGTTCAAAGCGCCTACAGCCCCAGTATGAGTTCTGAGTTCGAATCCTCTCTGGAATGCTTTTTTTAAACTGATTATCCTGCTACGTATACAAATATTATTGAAGTCGGTTGAGATTTAACCAAAATTAGGAATATAAAGTCGACAAACCTTCAGTCAGTGTCAGTGTCAAAAATTTTTTGATGTTGATGTTGATTCTAAAGCAAGGAATCTATTTATTGAAATGCTAGGCATAGGTGGAATATCGTATCTATTTCGAATTAATCTTTTTAATAGCAAATATCCTGGGGTATAGAACAGGTGCTGTATCAGATTTGAAGAAGCAACTTTAAAAAGTGATTTTAAATTCCTAATTTAGGTTAAACATGAACTGACCTGATTGGTATGCGGATAACTTCAATAATCATTTTGGGTATTTTTTTTATTTTTGACTTGATTTCAGGTTTTCTTGTTGTTTACCCTTTATTTCGAAATTTGAATACGGGTACGAACTTTACAGAATGAGCAAAACTATTTATCAATAATGACTTTTACTAATAAAATTCAAAATAAGAAAGTTTACAAATACAGTTCATCCGGGAACACACTTTGTCTAATAATAAAATTTTAATTTGCCAATGGACTAGTCAGGAAAACATTCAAGGATGATGACCCGATTAATTTTGAAAAAAAGTTTATATAAACACCGACTATAAACGGCTTCTTACAAGGTCTTGAATTTTAAAAACATATATTGACATCCAAAATTGTTGATAATATCCTTAGTAACAATACTCGATTTGTGATATTGTCGGTCTTTTTAAGACAACAAGCAAATAAAAAAGATTTTTCCCTTGCTCTAACGTTTTGGTTTTTATTTTACAACCTTCTTCAGAGCTGGGAAAACATTAAGAATCCAAAATTGACACATAACGTATGCACGTCATATACTTGATATTTACAATAAAAAATAAAATAGGCAAAGACAGGTACAAACACATTAAAAGTTGAAGCAGCTTCAACTTTTAATGTGTCCCAGCTCTGAAGACGGTTTTAAAATAAAAACAGAAACGTTAGCGTAAGGAAAAAGTCTTTTTTATTTTCTTGTTTTTCTGAAAAGGCCGACAATATCACAAATCGGATATGTATTGACATTTTCTATATTTTCGAAACTATTAGATATTCGAACGAAACTTAGTGAAGCGTTATTTCTATGTAGCTAGCGATAAATGCTGATGTCAACATTACATTACAAAAGTAAGGAAGGAAGAAAAACTTTGGATGTAATTTTCAGTTTGGTACAAACATTTCCTCTTGACATTTTTCCATATCTGCTCTTATTTCATAAAATTTGAATTTTTAGATTGTTGTCTTTTGATTTATTTCTTTGTTAATGGCGATACCTACTAACTACTAAATATGTAAAGTGAAGATTTTAATTGCATTTTCCCCATTATTTGATGGTCTTTCTGTTTGCAGGTAATTACTAAATAAACCTTTTGTCCAATATCAATTTGTCAATTTCTTAATTACCACAAAATATGAGATTGAAAAGTTAAATGATTCTTTATTGGACGGGTTTGTAATATCTGGCCACATTTGACGGGCGACAGGCCTGTCTGACATTTGGTCCTCAAATCTCACCCAGGCCAATCTATAGAAAAAATCTAACGATAATGACTTGCTTTATTGCCGATTTCTGAGCTTCTAATGACGTTTTTGAGACTTTTCACTGCGGATTTAAAAAATATTTTTATAATGGAGGTAATAGACTTAAACTTAACGAAAATAACGTCAAAAATAGGCAAATTTACTTCTGAACTATGTTCCGTGTCTCGATAAATTTTAATCTTGATGTCATCCTGCGTAGGTCCTGCAGGTCTAGGGCGATCACCCGTCGACTGTGCAGCCGGAGAACCGACAACGAACTCTACAGGTCGAACAGCTTCAAGTTCGAACGGTTCATCAGAGAGACCGACGACGTGTCCACCCTCAGCAAGCAGGTATGCATCCTATTATACAGGGTGAGTTTTTTTCGATGCCCACTATGGGGATCACGAAAACTAGCAGAGCTAGAACAAAGCTTGAATGGGGAAAGAATTGCAGTTTTGAATGCTCAATCTAATGCCCATTTTGGATTTTTATAAAAGTTCATGGCTCGCTAAATATTTTGAAAAGAGTGATTTTTTGCTATTTTATCAGATCTCTGTAGCTCCGTTATTTCTGATTATAACGAAAAACTGTAGAGACAAAAATTGTAGATAATTTTGGGCTTAACAAGATAATCTAATCCAATTTTTTATGTTGTTTGTGATTTTTGAGATATGAGATAAACTTGTGTTTTTTTCAATGTAAATCATAGTTGGCTGTGGCCTTATAAAATCGGCCATTTTTTGAGCTTTCCAAAGATATAATACTCGGCATAGTTATTATAAAAAATAAAAGACCTATGGCTAATTTTCTGAGTTTTTTTTTAATTTTCACATAGTCAGCCATGGAATATTTTCATAATTACATTCTATTTTATAATAAGACTTAAAACTTTCAAATATTTTATTTTTAGCTAGTAACAAAATGTAACAAAATAAAACAAAAATTATCATGATATGGAGCTCCACCACATAACTATTTGCCCGTAAGAAATTACCTGGATCAGCTCTATCCAAATAGTTGGATAGGGAGAAATAGACCTATTTCCTGGCCGCCCCGATTCCCCGATTTGTCTGTTTTGGATTTCTTTTTGTGGGGAACAGTACAAACTAAAGTATGAGACAACTGTTGAATTAAGAGCTGCTGTTTTAGAAGCAATTGCCAGTATTGACAGGCGCTCTCTAAGAAAGGCGACAAATTAAGTTTTAAAAAGATGCAATATTTGCATAAATAATAATGGTGGATTGTTTGAACACCTTTTTTATTTTAAAAGGTGACCTTTTAAAATAATAATAATTTGAATTTCAGTTTTTTAATTTTTGTTTTATTTTGTTACCAGCTAAAAACAAAATATTAGAAAGTTTGAAGTATGTCTAATTATAAAATAGAATGTAATTATGAAAATATTCCATTGCTGACTATGTGAAAATTTAAAAAAAAAACAGAAAATTAGCCATAGGTCTTTTATTTTTTATAATAACTATGCCGAGTATTATATCTTTGGAAAGCTCAAAAAATGGCCGATTTTATAAGGCCACAGCCAACTATGATTTACATTTAAAAAAACACAAGTTTATGTCATCTCAAAAATCACAAACAGTATAAAAAATTTGATTAGATTATCTTATTAGGCCCAAAATTATCTACAATTTTTGTCTTCACAGTTTTTCTGTATAATCAGAAATAACGGAGCTACAGAGATCTGATGAAATAGCAAAAAATCACTATTTTCAAAATACCTAGTGAGCCATGAACTTTTTTAAAAATCCAAAAGGGGAATTAGATTGAGTATCAAAACTGCAATTGTTTCCCAATTTAACCTTTGTTCTAGCTCTGCTAGTTTCCGAGATCCCCATAGTGGGCATCGAAAAAACTCACCCTGTACATTAAAGGAAGGGGACATGATAGAAGGCATTGTTGAAACTGTCCGCAACATATTCTGGCAGACCAACTTTCAAACTTTAATTTTGGAACGAAAACTAATTAAAACAGATAAATTGTAATGTCTTACAATTCTTAGGACTCGATAGTTATTTTAATTTAGTTATTGTTATTAGTGTTACTAATGTTTCTCAGATTTTTCTGCAGTCTACTTCCAACTCAGTGCATTTCTCAACTTTTTTCTTTCATTGTTAATACTTCTATATATTGAAATATCTTGGCAGGCTTCACGTATCGCTGGCAAAGATCATCTAAGTTATTGTGCCTGTTTTTGTAGACCCTATTTTTTTATTACTACCCAAAAAGTATAAGTCCAAGAAGTAAGGTCCAATCACTGTTCTGGATGATATTCCACAGAAAACGTTAATTTTTTGAGAATATTGGTCCGTGCAATGAATGACAAAATGAGGATTTTCTTTGGCCCAGTACCTTTTATTCTGGGAACACACAACGCCATTGGTTGTGGCTAGAAAATTTTCATTATCTAAAAAATGTCCATGTGCCCACAAACAATACTTAAACCTTCTTTCTAAATCTCCTTCGTGAAAGTTATTTGGGTTTAAATAGTTTTATATTATTTTTAAGGTTTTCCAAATTAAAGATTTTCCAAAATTTACAATCAGGGCAGTTACACTACTTCGAGGAATTTTTCTAGAATATTGCAATATTAGTGTTTCAGAAGACTCTTGCAAATTTCTTGTTTCTTCTTCTTGTCTTGTTCTTGCTTTGCAAGACAAGACAAGAAATTATTCTGCAAGAGTCTTGCAAGTTTGCAAGAAATCTTGCTAAAAGCAAGAAGTCTTGCAAAAATCATTATCTGTAATTAGGTTATCGTTCTCCTTTCCAAAAGAGCATGCAAGGTAAGTTAATTTTGGTACCTACATAATTATTTGTGAAATCTCTGGGAATTGGTCGCTGTTCAGGTGCAATTTACTGTATTATCATAACCTTCCACCTAAGTATCTAAAGGCAGACTTAATTTAAGGATTTAATTTAAAAATTCTTAAGTTAAAACACTGAAAATGCATGGTGTAGTTCATGCGATTTCACTTAATATCTTAAGTCCTTCGTAAATAAAATTATTGAACTTCATGTAATTTAAGACAAAAAGGCACAAAAACAACAAAAAACCTTTCAAAACAAAAATATTTTTTTTGGGCTAAATATCATGAAGCAAATGTGGATAAATAGAATAACTAATTTTATTTAAAGGGTTAAATTAAATCATGAATCCTGTTAGGCCATAAGTTATTGTTACCTGTGTGGGTTTACTCCGTTTACCTGTGGTCATTGCATGCACCTATTATGGACACTAATTGCTTAGTTTTTTTAGAAGAAGAAGTTATGCACCCCTCTAAAGTAATAGCGACAAACATGCCTAATATAGTGCGTAATAGCACCATTTTAAGTTTTTATGATAATCAAAAGAACGAAACTGTTTTAGAACTGGGTAGGTATATTAATTAATCCGTTGAAGACAATATTCTAATACACATACCTATGTTTTGTTTTTCATTTGTATTCTACAAAATGATGGCTTAAAAAATATTGATCAGGCAGTCATCAAATTTTAAGATCAATAAAATATTAAATTTTTGGAATAAGGTAAGGAAAATCGCCTTTCCATACCTACTTCATATTTCAGTTATCTAAATCTAACTACATTAAATTAAAAATATTCCTTCAAAATCCAATTAACATTTTTGCCTGTTCCAATCATCATTTGAGTATGTATGATTTGTTTTGTGTTTATCAATGAATGCTTTAAAATGTCTGAGTACAGACCTGCACTATCCCTTCACTAAATTCTAAATACGGCCCTGTCTTCTAAACAGAGAACATGGCGACCACCGGCTGCCAAACATCAAAGGCGCCGCCGTCGAGTTTATATTCTCCCCTTCCTTGTTCTCTGGCACTGTGGACCCTTCGCCCTGCCGCTCTGCAGTGCTGCGTCAACTTGTCTCGATAAGCTTTACACGTAATAAATAATGCAAGAGTCTTGGTAGCAAGACTCATGCAAACAAGAGTCTTGCGATGACGTCACGAAACAAAAAATGCAAGAAATCTTGCTTGCAAGACAAGATTTTTTGCAGCAAGAGTCGTGAAAGACAAGAATGATTTTAATTTCTTGTCTTGCTTTGCAAGACAAAACAAGAAAGGGCCTTACAAGACAAGAAATCTTGTCTTGTGGAACACTATGCAATATTTCCTCGGCATTTTCAGCATTCTGTTTTGGCCCCTTTTTTTGTAATCTGACCGACAAATAAAACAAAAATTCTTGTACCTAACTAAATAGTTTTAATAGCAGTAAAATACCTGTCTTTTTGAAAACTTTGTTAATTCGATACACATTAGACGATCCGAGTGCTTTAAGTTAAATATTTGATAAACCTTCTTTTAGACCGGGAAATAGTGACAGATTTTTGGACGTGATTTTACTCAGTATGCCTTTCAAAGAGCATTATGTTGTATATATTCTCAGAATATAAGGAGAGTCATCCTGGGTTCTTCATATGAAAAACTGAGTTTGTTTGTTCGAAAAATATGCGTTTTGATATGATTTTATTCAGGCTACCATGCAGAGGCGGATCCGGGCAAATCTAAATGGGGGGGGCGGCGTGGTAAAAATTTTTCTTGAGGGGTCGGGGAAAGCAAAATTTTTAGAATATAATATGTATTTTTGTGAAAAATAAAATAATTGATTTTTCTAGAAAAAAACAAAAAAGAAAAATGTTTACCCAAACAAAATAAAAACAAACTTAAATAATAAACATAACAAAACAAAATCACAAAAAGAAACAATACATTTTACACACACGAATCCTAAATTTGGATAGATAGAAATTAACATTAAACTCTGTTCTTTGAAGCATAGAAAAAGGCTATAGTTATAGTTTATGTGTTTGAAGTTAGGTTAGAGCCACAGACACAGAGATCGAATATCAAGGTTGAAGTTAGGCATCTGCCACAAGTTCTGACATTTCTGCTAAATGCGTCCCTGTAGGCGCCCAAAACATTGCCGCCAACCTTGTATTACCAAATTAAGAAATGTCATTTCTAGTGTACAATTAAAGTGCGTTTTTAGATTACCTACTAATATTTCGGTTGTTATAATGGTTGTAGAGAAAGGGGGGGGGGGGGCGACGGCTTGAATTGTACACTAGAAATTACATTTCTTAATTTGGTAATACAAGGTTGGTAGCAATGTTTTGGGCACCTACAGGGACGTGTTTAGCTTGTCCGTAAGAAATGTCAGAACTTGTGACAGATGCCTAACTTTAACTTTGATATTCGATCTCTGTGTCTGTGGCTCTAACCTAACTTCAAACACATAAACTATAACTATAGCCTTTTTCTATGCTTCAAAGAACAGAGTTTAATGTTAATTTCTACCTATTAAATTTGGATTCGTGTGTGTAAAATGTAAATTCTGTTAATTATGGCCGCCTTTTAGGGAATTCTAGGAACATGAAATATTTACCTGTCACAATCTAGTGTACACTTAAAGACAGTTTTTAGTATATTTTCCTTAGTTTCTCAATAAAGCTTGTTCTGGCAACACCAGTACGAAGTCGCATCGCGACAACGGCGAGAAAATTTTTGAGCGTACTTGCCAGTTTCCCGATAAGCAATGCATTGGCGGAAATAAATTTTACTTCCCTTAAAAGAATTAAAACTTCGTTACGTACCAATATGGTCCAAGAGAGACTAAGTAATTTAGCCCTATATTTAGACACCGCAAGTACCCATAAACGAAGAAAATATCAGTTTTAAGTTTGTTTTTCATTTTGTTTGGGTAAACATTTTTTTGTTTTTGTTCTTTCTAGAGAAATAAATTATTTACTTTTCACAAAAATGCATATTATACTCTAAAAATTTCCTTTAAAAATTGAAAGACAATATTTTTTAAAAATTGTCAAGAAAATGAACATTGTTGTAATTTCATGGAAATTGGTATTCGGATAAAGAATTGCAAGGGAAATATTTTTTCCAATAAAGTTTTTCGATATTTAGACAAATAATAATAATAATAATGTTTATTTACATACAACATACAACACACAACACAGTGCGAAAATAGTGGAACAATGGAACAATATAAGTTGACAAGGAAATAATAAACATGAGAAGTTCACAGAGGAGTGAACTATATCTAATGCTTAATACCTACTTAACTTTCGAATACACAATCTTTATTTTCTCTTCTTTCTACATTTCCCCACCTTTCTTTTCCTTCTACATCATCTCTTATAACATGATGTAGTGTCACTAATGTCACTAATAGCTAGGCAGTCTATTTCAGGCAATATTCCCAAAACCGGGCAATTAATCTTAATATAGGTAGCAAATGGAACACAAAATGAATTATAATTAGAAGAGAAATATGAGGCAAAAGCAAACCTGGGACAGCCCGCTCCAAGAAAGACATCGTTAACAGTGATGTAATGTATCGAGATACATGTATCTAGATACTTTTTATGTACCTAGATACATATCTAGATACTTACAAAAATCAGGATCTGCTTTAGTCTCTAGATCCTTTTGAAAGTATCTAGATGCTTAGATACTAGATACATTTTTTTAGCCACGATGCCAAGGCGTGCCACGTGCCTATATTTAATTTTTAAACCGTTCCTATGGGCAAAAATTAATTTTAAGTTTATTGTAATTCAAATAGGATTACATGCTTTGTGCAATCGATGAGGCAAAAAATATAACACGGTTTTAACATCATCTGCGCCAGTCGAACGCCTCTTTAGTACGGGAGGACAAATTTTAACGCCAAGGCGTAACAGGCTCAGCGATGAAAACTTCGAGTGTTGCTAATGTTACAAAAAATTAACAATACAAATAATAAAATGGATTGTGATTTAGTGATTTTTTAAAATAAGTAGGTACCGTACATAAAGCACCTACTCAGTGCTCACTTTGGAGTGACGTACACAGTAAACTACTAACCCACATCTTGTTTCAATTAGTGACAATCTAAACTTCACATTCGTCTAAACAGTTCTACCGTCGAGTGACGTATTAATAAAGACTGCTCACGGCTGTAATGTTTGACAGTTATTTGGCTCACCATGCGCTTCCCGGAGACAAAATACAATGCAAAATACATTGTTGGCCATAGGCGCCATCTACTTTTCAGAATATGTAGCTACAGCCGTGAGAAGTCTTATTAATACGTCAGTCAACGGTTCTACTTTACCTACACACACACACTTGTTTCATAAATATCTAAGTAGGTGATCGATTGCCTTATGAGGTCCGAAATTTTCTTAATTAACTGAGAGTATTTGAATGTATCTGGAAGTATCTAGATACTTTTTTAACGTATCTGTGTCTGTACCCAGATACTTTGGAAAAAATGTATCGGTATCTGTATCTAGATACATCTGCCAGACAGTATCTGTATCTAGATACCGAAAAAAATGTATCTGTTACATCACTGATCGTTAACATCAATAAGTGGCGGCAATAAGTGGCGTTTTTGTAGTTTCTTTTGTTAAATATCAAATTTGACAATTACTGCAGGTAACAAAAATGTTTCCCTTATGGTGCACACTTTATTTGTCGCACTGTAGATCTCGGCGCTCACCGTCCCCATTTCAAGGTCAAACGCCGCCCGTTCGCCCCGCTCCGGCCCTGTCGGCGGCATTCCTCCGGACCGGGTCCGGGCCCTTCCGCCCCTGCGCGCCACATGGCGCGCCATCGATTCCCTCCGGCGGGAGCTGCGGCCGACGCGATTGGCCGCCGCTGATGTCACGGCCAACTTCTATATATAGCCGATGACTCATGCGGCGCTCAGTGTTCCCCCGTCCGCGTTTCGCGGCAGCTTCGCCGCCGGGTCGAGTTGCGGGTTGCGCGTGCCTCCGCCGAATGGTTAGGTGAGTTTGGACGACGTCCGTTCCACGTGTGGAACGGACCTTCCGCAGAAAATACGGCGGGGCCGGTGCGGAGATACGCGGCGTGTTTTTTTACAAACGGGAGCTTCGGTGCTTTCGAACGGAGGGATCTTATTTGGTTTCCATTTTGTTGTGGTAATGAATCTGGTGACTTTTGGTTGCCGAATGTCAAGAACGCAGCTTACCCTAGGGTAAGCTGTGGGTAAGCTGTAGTGAAGAATATCGGAATTGTTTACAATAATATTATTCCTGTTTACCCTACAGATTTTCCATGAGCTTTAAAACTGTCAATTACCACTGTCTCTGTCCAACACGATACGCAGAAGAGGATACTTGGCCATTTCTTAAAAGTGGCTTGAAGTCAACGATATATAATAATAACTTGTTTTGTTTCATGATTTTAAAAATGTCATTGTTGGAACATTCAAGGTTTCCAGTTTTTTTAAACAATTTACTTAGGTTTTTTGTAAATATAAGTACGGTTGGCGTCAGACGAAACCGAACGCTAAAAATCCATTTTCTTGGGATATTTAGATTCCATCCTGACATTTGGCAACGTCGCGTTCGTCGGTCGCTTCATCCCTCGGTCTGAGCTTGAAACAGTTGTTTGTTGAATGAATTTTGGTATTATTACTCCAAATGTCTCAAGAAAATGGCTTTACGTCGTTCGGTTTCATCTGACGCCAACTGTACCTATCTCAAAGCATATACATGGTGTTCCTAAATATCATGTACATACGGAAGGGGGTAATTCTTTGGCTTATTTCATGACTAAAACTTCATATAAACATAGGTCCGCAAACGCTTCGGTACCCGATCTACAGGGTGTTGAAATTTCAAGATTTTTTAGTTTTTTCTTTATAGCTCCTACAGCTTATGAGATATTTAGCTCAAATTTGAAATATAGGTTACGCTCTAGGGCCTACATCATTGGGCATGCCAAATGGTTGTGAGAATATACAGGGAGATATTTTTTCAGGAGTCATGCCACTGAACTTTTTTGCGGTAGATTGGTAGATTTTGGTAGATTCTAAAATACAACATAAACCTGTTTTGTTTAGAAACTTTTTGGTGTCCTGTAGTTTTTTCGTATCTGCGACCGTTATCGAAAAAAAATACAAACAATTTTTTGTAATTCGCTAGATGAAAATGAATGAAATGAAAATTATTTTTAGTAGTTTTTGTAGCAATGATTTTTATTACAATACAAAAAACCTAAATAACAAACTGGCATCTCTTGCATTTACATTCGCAAGGCCATAGATGAAATACATCTCAGCCATTTCAGAATTCGTAAAATTTGGCATTGTTACGAGATTATAAAGAGTATTTAAAACACTTTCAGAGTTTAAAACAGTTTAAAACTGAAACCTTTAATTTATAAACATATGCAGACACAAGTTACGATTTCAAATGCGAACTGTCAGAAATTAATAAAAACAATAGATGATCCAAATAAAGCCAGAGCCTACTAGACTAATTTTAAGATTTTAATTTCATCTAGGGAATTACAGAAAATAGCTTTTTCTTGAAATCGGCATTAAAATGTCCCAAAATCGTCATTAAAAGCACAGAAATCGTACAATAATGTAGCCCATCGGCCAGAGGCCTCAGCAACTAAACTCCACATGAGTCATAAAAAGTTGAACTTCAGTGCCTTGGTACATAAATAACTATTTTTTGATAATGGTCGCAGGTACGAAAAACTGAAAGAAACCAAAAAGTTTCTGAACAAAACAGGAAATTTATTTTGTACGTAAATATCTCCCTGTAGATTCACACAACCAATTGGCATGCCCAATGATGTAGGCCCTATAGCGTAACCTATATTCAAAATTTGAGCTAAATATCTCATAAACTGTAGGGTAGGAGCTATAAAGAAAAAACTAAAAAAATCTTGAAATTTCAACATTCTGTAGATCGGTAACGAAGCGTTTGCGGACCTATGTTTATATATGAAGGTTTAGTCATGAAATGAGCCAAAGAATTACCCCCTTCCGTATGTACACGATATTTAGGAACATATATTTAGGAACACCCTGTATACCTACCTACACAATATACATATACAAGTCTATCAAAAAAACTATTTATTAGGTATGCATTACAAAATAGGAAAGACTGAATTTAAGAAATGCCAATGTAAACAAATTACCTCGTCTTCTTCCCCCAGACCCGCTAATGTAGAAGCAAAATAAAAACCCTATATTAAACACTTTTCAATGACCATACGATTATTCCAGGGCCGGATTAAAAAAATTTTTTACCCAAATTTTGGAGTTAAGGTATCAGCGATTTCTTTGTTGGAAATCTGATAACGTGGCGTTAATAAGCGCCCCTGAAAACCCCCAGATTCCAAATTTCCGGAAATTATTCCCACAAATTATACTTTTTACACTGCGTCACAATTGCAAAAAATCAAAATTTCAATTTGAGTTCAGCTATTAAGGTGGCTATGGAAACAAGTGAAAATGGTAAAAAGAGGTCCACAGGGGACAATAGTAATAAACCTGATCGGAAACTGTACTCGGTTTCTCTTTTCAGTATTGCTGTCAAGTACAAATTTTATGCCATTTGAGACGCAAGAGAGCTCGCTGCCATCGCAGGCAGCCTTGCACGGCTGAGAAACGTAAATTTTGACATTTTTTTGTTACAAATAATAAAGTATACGATTATACACTACAAAGTACGTATTTGAAGAAAGCAGCAATATTTTAAACGACAGAAATGTATTTACGAATCGATTAGAAATTACATTTTATAAACCTACCTACCTACTAAATTATTTTTAACACCTAAATTATTTTAGCAACATCAACCCCTGAATAACATTTGTTGTAAATGCATAAACTGACATTTCTAGAAGCCATTGTTTTTCCATGGCTGCCTGCGACGGCAGCGAGGTCTCTTGCGTCTCAAATGGCATAAAATTTGTACTTTACAGCAATACTGAAAAGAGAAACTGAGTACAGTTTCCGATCAGGTTTATTACTATTGTCCCCTGTGGACCTCTTTTTACCATTTTCACTTGTTTCCATAGCCAGCTTAATAGCTGAACTTAAATTGAAATTTTGATTTTTTGCAATTGTGATGCAGTGTAAGAAGTATAATTTGTTGGAATAATTTCTTGAAATTTGGAATCTGGGGGTTTTCAGGGACGCTTATTAAAGCCACGTTATCAGATTTCCAATAAAAAAATCGCTGATACCTTAACTCGAAAATTTGGGTCCAAATTTTTTTTTAATCCGGCACTGGAATAATTGTATGATCATTGAAAAGTGTTTGATACGTACATCTAGGACGGCCCTATATACAAAAAAAAAATTCGTTAAAGTCCGTAAGCTAGTTCAAATTTTACAGGGGTGTTCCAGATCAAAATGAGACACCCTGTATATCGTTTCTTGAAGTTATATTTTTTTTTGTCAGATGAGTAGGTACCAATATCCCTTTGAAATTTTTGTTGGCATTACTTTAAAAGAATTTGGGGTTTTATTGTTTGAACTAAAATATTATGTCTATGATCTCCAACCCGTTTAAGGTTATATACAGGGTGAACACTTTTAAACGTAAGTACTTAAAAAACTTTATTTTTGGAGACAATCGACTGACTTTTTTGTTTAAAAGGCCTTCAAAACCCGCTTCTTTTGACATTCCTACCATTTTCAAAATGCAAATCCAGGGCCGGCTAAGATTTTTTATACCCCTGATTTGGATGAAATCATTCAGTGATTTTTTTATTTAATATCTGACACCACAGCGCTAACAGGACAGGCCAAAACTGCCATATACCAAATTTGAACAAAAAATATACAGGGAGTTCCATTCTGCAGTGTGTCAAATTTAAGCAAAATTAGGAATTTTAAAGGCATCTGGCGAGTCAAGTGTGCCATGGAATCCCCTCAAAATAGTTGAATGGTCAACAGGACCACTCAATGTGTTGGTGTGCAAAGATTCAATACAAAATATACAGGGTATTTTTCTGTGAGCCAGATCAATATCAATATAATATCAAAGATCATGATATTCATTATGATCTTTGATAATATATTATGTATGATATTTGCTTTTTCCTTTAGCAAGATATGCGGACTTAAATTTACAAAAAAAAATCACTTGAAAGATCGCAGTTAGCCATGAAATTAGGGCATGTCGTTGCAATCAGAAAAATTAGCTTTTTCAAAATATTCATAAATATACATTGTGTTTATGATTAAAAACAAACAAAAATTGTCCCACTTTTGCGATTCACCCTGTATAATCCCAATAGTTACCTTACAACTTTTATATAAAACTTTTCTCTATCTGCGAAAATTAGGGAAAATAGGGGAGTTTTCCGTGAAGACTCGGTACCTACCCTATTATCGAAGTGTCGAATTTTTTCTTATACCCGTACATACCAATTCCGAATTTTCATTTCATAAACGCTTAGAATACAAATAGATCAGAAAAAAATAAGTTTCGATAAGGAAAACTGAGGCGAGCATTTTAGAACTAAAGACCATCTACCCATATTGCATGAAAACAATATTATAATAAAGCTGCGTTTATAATCCAGTTTTAAAATACATAAGAAATGTATAGAATAAACAGGGATAATTAATTATTGTAGATATAATTTTTACTATTACCGTAGATTTTAATAATAAATGATGTTTAGTGGCATATCAGGTAAGGATATCAAGTGCCTACGGCCACAGTAGGAGTCCCGGGTTCAAGTCCCGGCTGGAGTGCATTTTTTTCAATTGATATCCTTACCTGATATGCCACTAAACATCATTTATTATTTATAATTATTACAGGTACTAAAAATCTTTCTGTGTTTCATAGTCTGGCTTTGACATTGTAGGTTAGAATTTCCACGTTCGATACTTGCATTAAGTCGCTATATGTCGAATATTGTGGGTGGAAGAACAAATAGGAAGTTTACATAACCAACAATAATGAATGGTTTCCCTACACCCTCTAGCCCCTTCTAATAGCTGTAGAAGACGCCGAAGTCTTCTACATCTCACCGCTACTAACTATATATCAATTGGAATAAATAACACCTAGCCGATGGAACCCATATCTCCGGTAGCTTAGTTGGTTAAAGTGCCTACGGCCACAGTAGGAGTCCCGGGTTCAAGTCCCGGCTGGAGTGCATTTTTTTCAATTGATATCCTTACCTGATATGCCACTAAACATCATTTATTATTTATAATTATTACAGGTACTAAAAATCTTTCTGTAGATTTTAATTAGAAAACTGAGGCGAGCAATAAGCATTGCGGATCTCAATAATAGCGTATTGGTAAAACTACTAATAGTATAAATCCCGTTCCAATAAAAGGATGAAACCTACTTAAATCATTGATAATAAATGAGCATATGAAAATTAAAACGGTGTCTGGGATATTAATCATACACTTTGTTCCCAAGTTTTAAAAGTTGTACTATGCCCCTATTCACACTTCTGAAATCGCTTATAAAGTTTAAGAAGACAGAGACGGACCGGGTTCAAAATTTATTAAAGTTTTATGGTAAAGTTTTATGATATATTATTTTGGACAAAAATCTTAACATTATTAAGCCGTGTCGCAGAGTCCTTTTTACAAGAAACTAATTCATTACTTATTACAAAAAAGGTGCCAAGTCATGTAAGAACATAAGGACTTAGGTATAAATATATATTCCGAGAATGACGTAATGACCAGAAAATGAGAAGATTTCAAAAATTCAAAAACATTTTTTTTACTTTGCAATGTTCTTTTGTTCTACAACATTCATTTGAAATCTTTTTTTCTTACTCGACAAATAAGTTAGATACCTTTTGAGTTTCTCTAAAGTTTTGTTACTGAAATACACAGATTTTTTAAAGATCTTTACAAAATAGTTATTGGTATTCCAAGGCACTAAAGTTGAACTTTTTATAACGAATGTGGAATTTAGTTGCCGAGGCCTATAAGGTCGAGGCAAATTAACCACATGAGTTACAAAGAGGAACTAGTGAGTTTTTTATGATCAGTATGGGGATCTCTGAAACTAGCAGAGATAACAAGAACATTAAATGGGGAAATAATTGTGGACCCAATTTAACGCGCATTGTGGATTTTTAAAAAAGTCATTGCTTTCTAGATATTTCGAAAAAACGAAATTTTGGCGATTTATTCTAATCCATCTAGCTTCGTTGTTTCTGATTTGAGATAAAAAGTGTAAATGCCAAAGTTGGAGGGAATTGTCTCCCCAATGCGGTTATCATGTCCTACTTTCCGTGACAGCAGTCATTTTCGAGATATGACACAAACTCGTGTTTTTTTAATGGAAACCTTAGTTGGCCATGGTCTAAAAAATCAGAAAAGACGGTGCTTTAAAAAATCAGAAACAACGAACTTAGATCGATTAGAATAAATCGCCAAAATTTCGTTCTTTCTAAGTAAGCCATGACTTTTTACAAAAATCCACAAGACGCGTTAAATTGGGCCCACCAAACTGCAATTCTTTCCCCATTTAACCTTCCTTCTATCTCCGCTAGTTTCCGAGATCCCCATACCGATCATCACCCTGTATTTCTGAAATAGTTTGTTTAATAATACTCATTTTCTCTAATTACTATAATTACTGAAGATTTATTTACTCATGTTATTCATGATAAATTGTTTGTAAAAGTATCATTTTTATATGCAACATTTTAGGTAGGTAACTTTAACATTACTATAATATAATTTATTGGCTATTCCCTGGACTGGGGACTCGCTTTACAAGTGCATTTGCCCATAAAATAGAGTTAAGTAGTTTACCAACATTCATTCCCTTTGTAGACTAGAGCTCCCAAGTGGGCAGTTATTTCTCAATTCTGTACAAGGCACAGGGTGGGCCAAATTTGACACTTTTAAAGGGAAACTTCTATTTTTAACGGAGAAAATGTGCATTTTCGAAAAGTGACCGTAACTTTTTTCAGGTAGAAAGTTTTGTGTTTCAGTAAAAACATTTCTAAAGCACTTTTTTACATAGAATCCAATGCTGCTACTAATTTTTTTTTCAAGTCAATGGTTTAAGAGTTACTTGAAAGAACTCTCTGGTCTGTCTAACATATATGGTACATTGAAGATTTTTTTCCGTGTAACCGACTCTACAAATTCGTGGCACGAAATTCTTCAAGCACACACCACTCCAGTTCTGAGTATGGAAAATATACACAGAGCTTTGAATAATGTTGGCGGTTTGCCATTTATGTATTTAAAGCTTTTAATAACTTTTTCAAGCAATTGAAACCAAAAGATTAAAAGCAGATGTTGGAAACAGTGCGTTCGAGATAATAATCGCAGGATTTTTAAATCGTCGGAAATGAGTTCCATTGTTGCTGCTTGGGACAATATCTCAGTCTGTTGTCGACTTGAAATGAGGCATCCAGTAATGCCTTTATATTTTGGGCCATAATCTCAAGCATAACAACAGGAGAAATATCAGGAAATAAAGGATATTTTCCTGGTATTTGTAAATATGAAAATTATATAAAATTTTCTTGCGATTTTAGTTGTGTATTCAGAAAAACAAATGAATGTCGCGATTAGGAGATATAGACGAAACTTATTTTTTTAGATATAAAACCCTGTATATTTCTAGATTTTTGAAATGTTATATGTTTGCTCTAGTAGTTTGCACAAAATCGTCATTTGAATTATTGAATGTCGGACAAAATCAAAATTGCCATGGAAAATTCAAAACTATTACGAGAATCAAAGCTTGACTTGACAGTTTGTATCAGGTGTTAATTGTTGTGTTACTACATCGTGCTGTGGAAATGGTATATTATTGTTATTATATTAGTGAAAAAAAACGACATTATCGAATGTTATATACAGGGTGTCTCATTTTGATCTGGAACACCCCTGTAAAATTTGAACTGGCTTACGAATTTTAACGAATTTTTTTTGTATATAGTACCCTCCTAGACGTACTTATCAAATACGTTTCAATGACGATACGATTTTCCAGGGCTGGATTAAAAAAAATTTCGAGTTAATGTATCAGCGATTTTTTTATCTGAAATCTGATAACGTGGCGTTAATTAGCGCCCCTGAAAACCCCCAGATTCCAAATTTCAAGAAATTATTCCCACAAATTATACTTTTTACACTGCATCACAATTGCAAAAAATCAAAATTTCAATTTGAGTTCAGCTATTAAGGTGGCTATGGAAACAAGTGAAAATGGTAAAAAGAGGTCCACAGGGGACAATAGTAATGAACATGATCGGAAACTGTACTCGGTTTCCCTTTTCAGTATTGCTGTAGGTACAGTACAAATTTTATGCCATTTGAGACGCAAGAGAGCGCGCTGCCGTCGCAGGCAGCCATGGAAAAACAATGGCTTGCAGAAATGTCAGTTTATGCATTTACAACAAATGTTATTCAGGGGTTGATGTTGATAAAATAATTTAGGTGTTAAAAATAATTTAGTGGGTATAAAATGTAATTTCTAATCGATTCGTCAATACATTTCTGTCGTTTAAAATATTGCTGCTTTTAATTACATTCTTCAAATACGTACCTACTTTGTAGTGTATAATCTTATACTTTATTACTTGTAACAAAAAAAAGTAAAAATTAACGTTTCTCAAAGTGAGCTCTCTTGCGTCTCAAATGGCTAAAATTTGTACTATACAGCAATACTGAAAAGATAAAATGAGTACAGTTTCCGATCAGGTTTATTATTATTGTCCCCTGTGGACCTCTTTTCACCACCTTTACTTGTTTCCATAGCCACCTTAATAGCTGAACTCAAATTGGAATTTTAATTTTTTGCAATTGTGATGCACTGTAGAAAGTATAATTTGTGGGAATAATTTCTTGAAATTTTGAATCTGGGGGTTTTCAGGGGCGCTGATTAACGCCACGTTATCAGATTTCGGATAAAAAAATCGCTGATACCTTAACTCAAAAATTTGGGTAAAAAAAAATTTTAATCCGGCCCTGGAATAATCGTATCGTCATTGAAAAGTGTTTGATAAGTACGTCTACGAGGGCTCTTTATACAAAGAAAAATTCGTTAAATTCCGTAAGCCAGTTCAAATTTTACAGGCGTGTTCCAGATCAAAATGAGACACCCTGTATATTTCTTGGCAAAATACCTAATGCGAAGCGTGCAAGGCCTGAAGACGCACGAATATACTCCTACCTCATCACACGTATCAAATATATTTATAACAAATTGAGAATTACTGGAAGTTTAAAAAATAAACAAAAGAAAATAAACCACATGTTTTAACTGAGAACATGCATGAAGCAGTCTTATTATACTTTGTGGAAAATCCGAAACATTCTATTAAAGATGCATCCAGATATTGGCAAATATCATGGAGCTCAGTCCAGAGAGTGTTGAAAATGCATAAGTTTAGACAACATTGTTATCGCCCAGTTCAAAAACTGTATGAAAATGATAATTATAGAAGGCGAGAATATTGCCGTTTAGTGTTGGGAGGCAAGCGGTATCTACATATTCTGTATTATGGACTAATGAAGCCACTTTTTAAACATGTGGCGTTTTTAATAGAAGAAACACTCACTATTGGTCATCAGAAAATACACTGCAATGCAACCACAAGGTCGAACTTCAATTAATATTTGGGGTGGTATTTTTCGAAATCCCATAGTTGATCCAGTATTTTTTGAAGGTGGTTTAACGGGACTAAAATATTTACAGCTTTTAATAGGAGACATTTCTGATCTATTGAATCAAGTTAATGAGCCGAATATTGTTTGTCAACAAGACGGTGCTCCGGCACATAAATCAAATGCTGTCAAGATGACACTTTTGAATAGTGGATTGGTTCAAATGGAACTATATTATGGCCTGTCAGAAGCCCAGACTTGACCCCACTCGATTTCTTTCTATGGGGCACTTTGAAGAACCGGGTATATGCGGAGAGGTCAAATAATATCGATAAAGTTAAAGAAAAAATATCTCTGGAGATCAGAGAGATGCAAGAGGCAGGTATCGTGGCTAACTACAAGAGAAGTTTATTAAGAAGGTATATGCTCTCTGTGTTTCACAAAATGGAAGCATTGTAGAACACCTTCCATAATTTAATTTAATTCATAATAAAGTATCACGTTCCATCCACAAATATGCCTTTTATTAAGGCTAAAATGACAGAAAAAATAAAATATAACTTATGGAAAATTTCCACAGCAGTATTGGCTTTGTTGAATTTTCTATATATTATTGTATGTAATTGTGGGAATACAACAATTAATGTTAACTGTCAAATCTCCATTTACAATATTCTCGTATCTAATAACTGTTTTGAATTTTTCATGGGAATTTTGATTTGTCCGAGATTCAATGATTCAAAGGACGATTTTGTGCAAACTACCGGAGTAAACATATAGCATATAAATATCGTTGAAACCAGAAAAATGCGTAGATTTAGAAAATCGAGAAATACAGTGTCCTCCAAAAAGTTCGCACCATAGAGGGGAAATTTTTAATTAATGTTTTATTTTGAAATTTAATTTTGGGGTTACCTTTTGCTTGAAAAAAAAATGAAAAATGACCCCTCAAACGTGGTCATGTGACTTTCGTTATCTGTCAAAAATGACATTTAAAAAATATATCGCCAAAAATGGGTTTATTTCTTAAAATGTCTAAAGTTTTACCTAAAAAAGTTGTTTCTTTTTCAACTTTACTTAGGTGTACCAAATTTAAACGCTCTAATAAAAGATTTCGTTTTTTGCCAATTTTTAATATTTATGAAATTTCTGAAAATTTTAAAAACTTGTAACTTCGTAAAAACTATTTTATATCACTAGCTTTATCATCCTATTAATTTTTTATTACTAATTACCGATAAGAATAGGTATTTTTCAAAAGAAAATGATATTAACGCTTTAAAATTCTGTTATGTTTGCTGCAAAGTCCGTCTAGCATTTAGGGTATAAATTTAGTTACATTACGGTATTAGCATTTCGCAAAAAGCCTGTTGTGTTGTGTTAAATATTTTTAAATAATTTTTGTCTCAAAATGTGATTGATTACTTAGATTAAAATTTGTATTGACCAAAAGTTTAAAATTATGTGTGTTTTTCGCTATAGATCGAAAAAAGCCATTTTATGGGTCAAAATGTTGAATCACCACGTACGAGCTGTACAGGGTTATTCACTGAGAATTGACCCCCCACCTAACTTTTTTGTTTTTTAAGATAAAAGGGTGATTCAAAAAACAAAATCAATGGTTCGGCGAATACTTTTTTATGCCATGACCGTTTAGTGTACAGGGTGTTCAAAAAAAGTAGGACCAATGGCAACTTAATTTTTTTAAATGGAACACCCTGTATATTATTGGATTTTTGAAATCTGCTCATCAAGGCAATCAAAATGATATTAAACTTTGTGGCATTATCTTTTTCGGTTTTTGAAAAATTCCGTATTTAAATTTTATACTAAACTTATTTAACTCGAATTTGTGGATCTCGTAATAAAGATAGACGATCAATGTAATAACGAAAAATATTTGTTTTAAACAAGAGAGTAATATAGTGAAACTCCAAAATGTTTAGGAGCCTTTTCAAATTTTACTGATTATATTCTCGAAATAAAGAATTTCAGGAAAATCGTAGTTTATATTCATTTTATATTAGATAGTATTGTATTTTGGAGCCCTGATGAAGATTATATATTAATCGAAACGTTGGCGAAGAAATAGTGTTTTCATAGCGTTTTGACCCTTTTCCCAACTAAGCTAAAACAAAAAAATAATATCTTTATTCATCCTTCTCCTTTAAATTTTAGAATATTTCACACTGTTATTATAGAAAGTACAACTCCTTATTTATAATATTTCACCTCACAACCATACTAGCAATAAGTAAACAGAATAATTTGCCATCCACAGACACCACATTCTCTGCCGCTCAAGTAGATAACTTCCAAAGATCTTCCAGGGAAAAACCCATGCTGTTCGTTGATTATAATATTTTTTGTGGTAAAAAGTAAACTTTCATAAATAATATTTTCGATAATCTTTCCAAACACGCACAATTTGCTAATAGGCGATCGTTTTTTACATCTTGCCTTTGACCACTCTTATACCAAGGTGTTACTTCCGTTTAATTCCATTCTTATTGGCTCGTCTATTAAAATTGGATTTTTGAATGTAGAGATTTGGTCGAAACATGGTTATATGTTTTAAATGTTTCGTAGAGTTTGTTTTTTTGCTTTACTGTTTTTATGGCATCATATTTAAAGTAATGAGGAAACCGACCGTTTGCTTTACGAATTATGGGTATACCAACTTTATTATAGCGTGAATTTTTAATGTTTTTTTCATGGAATACCCTCTAATTTTGTGCTTTATTAGATTCCTCATAAAAACTAAATAAAAAGATGTAACACATTTAAATAAGACAAGTGCAGCCCAATCCCCTTATTTTGGTCTGAGATAGTCGGTGTTAAATTGTATGACTATTATTAATGGGCCTCGATGCCTATAGTTGGTAGATGTGTCGAAGGTTTTTAATTGCAAGGTTCCTATAAACATACATATTTCCTATAAACATACATATTTCAATGCATATAGGAGATAAAGATGTTTTGTCAACACCTCTTGAAATCGGAGTTAGAGTTGAATTATGTGGTTGCGGCTCAAATGTAGTGTCAGGTGTGGGGTCGGAGAATAGTAATCATGAGTGTCAATCTAATTTTAAATGTAAAAAATCAGTGGCGGCACGTGGGTTAATGCACAGGGGGTGGGCTACGATTTGAAAAGAAAAAATAACAGACTAGTTAGTGGTCAATTAAAAAAAGGTGAGTACCGAGATGGGTATCTACTTCTGGCATGGGTTTTTAATTTTTTATTTTTAGTAGTAGATAATTACCGGTTTTGCATAATTGATATAAAAAGTGCATAAAACAATAATTCCCGTTTTTAAAGAAGTTAATAAATCAAACATTTCCATCATGTTCCATCATGTACCTAAATAATCATTTCTTGGTGACAAACTTCCAGGATGCTGTTCAACATTTCATTTTGCACCATTTTTGATGTACCTTTGAATACTGTAGAACTTTTTAAATGTTCTTTCATAATAGAATCTAACTCGGATGTAAAATCCACTAGTCCTAAAAAAATACCACGTTTTTGAGAGTCTTCTTTTTCGTCGTGCCTAAAAATGCTAGTGTTTTTTTTTATTTTTTCATATATGTGTTTTAAATCTTTGAATCCTATTCTAGCCGATGTCTCATCCACTCCTTCCTCATAAAACAGTAAACAGGGAAAACAGAACAGAGCATTTAATTTGTCGCATCCGCATATCCACCTGTTCTTCTTGTATATATTTCTACTTGCATTTTTATCTGGTTGAGATAATTATTGCAAATCTGGAGTTGGTCTCTCAAGAGTTTTTATTTCAAATCTTTTTTTGCAAGAATGAACATACATATTTCCGCAAGAATGAACATACATATTTCCGCAATAATTAAGAAATTAAACCTTCTTCAGGCCACTTTCTTATTTAATAACGTAGTACATTTTAATTTAAAAAATTAAAGGAATTGTTCAAAATTATCACCTTGGACCATTATGCACCTTTAATGTTTTCAAAATATACAAATTTTCTCATTTTAAATTCATCGCCTTTCATGTCAAAAATGAAAGTTTATATGATTTTTTTAGCACATTGTCTACAAGTGTAATAGTTTTCGCGCAAGAACTCTAATTTTTGCTGATAGAGAACAAAGTATAATATAACAGTTGTACAATAACTACTATCGTGCTTTTTCAATTTACAACTACATATCTAACCTAATAAATCAAAAATAATAACAAAATTACAATAGTATGTTCAAAATTCCGTTAAAATTAGTAATAAATAGAATCCTCTACATTGAGTTTAATTTTTGCTACACCTATTAAAATTACAATAAATATACAGAATTTTTCTACAATTTTCATTTTTACTTTTTCGTATATTGGTATATTTTTAAAAGATCTGGTGCAGTTTCTGTAAGGGGAATTATATTTTGACAACAAATTAAACTTACCAAGTCTCGAATTTAACCGTGCCGGCATTGTTTACAATAATTTTAAACTAAATGACATTTCTTCATTCTCTGACAATCGTATAATCAGCCATGGCCAACTAGATTTATCAAATTTAAAAACGCCCCCTTGATGAAGA